>CM076915.1:12677977-18018285 GCA_039566165.1 Maruca vitrata | reverse complement strand
AATAAAAGCTGATGCATGAGATTTATGAATATTTTTTCAAAAAGTAATAAATAATGTTACCTTCTATGTAAAAATTACTTTCGATTTTTTGTTGCTTACATTATTTGAAAAATAAAAAATATTAAGAGTTTAATCATGCAATTAGAATAATAAAAAACCGATGCATGAGATTTATGAATATTTTATCAAAAAGTATTAAATTTATTACTATCTATGTGAAAAATTACTTTTGAAATTTTTGTTGCTTAGTTAATTTGCGATACATTTTTCTTGAGCCCCTCTCATCTAGTTAACTTTATGCATGGTCAAGACCTCACATGACTCGCCGCCCCCGGCGTGGCTAGCCGGCACCGGCTCCAGCCCGTTCTGTGTTACGTTCCGTTCCGACGCGCCTCGCCGGACAGCAGCGGGCCGGCGGCGCGGCCTGGCCCATGCCCGCGTCGCTAAGCCACGCCCACACACGCTTCTTACTTTTCGTTCTCTCTCTCTGTCTCTCACTCGATCCTCACCTCTCCTGTGACGCCATCCCATCGCCACTCACACGGGATAATGAGATAAAACACCCTGTTTAAAACAACAAAAAAAGACACCATCTATAACGAGCCAGGTTTAGCGAAGTAATCGATTTCCAATGATTTTTCTTCATATCTAGCGAAACAGATCTCAATGTATTTCCTGCTTTTAATTTGATCTTTAATTCTGTGACACGTGTTTGAACAGGGCTTTGTTATCGTTGAACTTGCTAGTGTCGCATTTGTATTTATACAGGTGTTAAGTAACGAGTTTCGATGGCAACGAACGTTATGTACAAAAAAATAGTCATACGAACTAATAGATTCAATTCACGATCATACTGTGAAATGGTTAACGTTAAATACGAAGTTAAGTCTACCGTCGCTTACGTTTGTTAACGGCTTCAAAAATGACGTGGATAGACCATGGTCAGCAGACGCCGGCGACTCCGCTTGATGCTCACGATCATCCGACAACTCAAACCTATTTCACTTTGGTTTGTGGAGAGGCCGATGTGTGCAGTCAGATGCCGGGTGCCGCGTGTCGGCTATATGTATCATGTCGGTGTAACGACGAGAGTCTCCCTATCTTAGTTCGAATAATATGTGCAAAGGATCGGAGATGTCAATTCCAATACATTGTTGTCAAGCTCAATAATTAAAATAATATTACAGTCTAAAACCTAAATGTTCGTTTGTTCCTCTAAATATAAATTATTACGTTTAGCTGGCATAATACAAAATTTAATAAACTTTATCAAATTCATCGTCAAAATTAATGCGTAACATCAATTTCTCGAAACTATAAATCAAATTATACCTTGAGCTATTAAATAATGGCCGATTGGTTACATTCGAATGGGAAGTTGTTTTTGTTCAACATAATATTTGCAGCTCGTTGCTCCGGACATTGATGGATATGCCCGGTGGACAGGCACGCCGGTATCTGGCCGGTAATGTGGTCAGTCATCGGGCGCGCGCGCGGCGCTCACTCTGACGTTTCAACTCACCAGATTTGAACCCAACTACTAAGTTCAGTGTTAACAATATGTTGTAAGAAGAAACAATAAACTTGGTTCTCCTTAAAACATATTGGTAACCCATACGTAGAAGTTCAAAGCTGGCCTGTGTTGGGCGTTCCGAGTTGTACTAGAAACACTATACCAGTCGATTTATTAATGTAGTCCTTCTTGATAGTTTTATAAGTTTTAATTGAAATAGTTAGGGCGAGAGCCATCCGCTCCCCCACAAATCCGGTGATAATGACGAAGCTACTCCAAGCAATCATCGTATGTCAGTTTATAGAAAAAAAATGTAATAGCGTTTTCCTTTGTAGTTAGTCCTTTTCCGTTTTATTCAGTTTTGTTGGGTTAAGTGAGATTAGGTTTACTAACTAAATCTGATAATTACTATAAGTATTTTGAAAAATAAATCTGTTTATATGTTGTATAGTATTAAAAAAACAAAATTATCATAATGTATGTAGATGAAAACATTATAGGGTTGGTTTAGTGTTTCTGGTACGGATAACTGTGGCGCGCGCCGCGCCCGCGCCCGCGCGCACGCCTCGCTAGCGCCGCGCCCTCGCCTTTTGAGGAGACTCGACTGCGAATACTTTTGATGGCGATTCGTCATCGTCACGTGTACTTCCTACGTAACGGTGACGAAAGGAGGAAGTATTCGCGCTCGATTCTCTAATGTGCATAGGTTTATTTGTATTCTAGGGATTAGTTTATTCGGTCAAACATTGTCGAGTTAATAATCTGAGCAATAAATCTGCCGAGAAAAATAAATTGATTCTGATTAGAACTAATTGATTATGATTACCAAATGCCGACATTACAAAATCGTTGAAGTTGAATTTAATGAAACAAAGTATATTGTTTTTCGCACATATTATATTGCTACAAATAAAGTACAAATTAACTCTATTATAATGCTCCAACGCTCAATCATAATTAAACGCACGTCAGTAAAACTTGCTTTACTATGTGCATATTTTACAATAAATTTATATTAAAATACAAATAGTCAATTTAAATTGAATAAAAGTTGCTGAATTCGTATTTTGATCTTTTGAATTTAATTTTAATATAAAAAATGTTCCGAATCCAGAACTTTTTGATTTTGGATTAGGAAACGTTTCTGAATTACAATAGACGTTTCCTCGTAACTTGGTTGATTTGCAAACAATCGTCGCGGTAGTAAGCTCTTCTCGAGCAGACCCGGGATATCGAGTGATGGCGTAGCCTAGCTAGCCCTGGGGCACGGACGCGCGGGCGGCGCGTGCGCGGCTGACGGAGACTTGTTGCGTGTGCAGCGGACCTGGCCGGGCAACAGTTACGCGGGCGCGCTGCGCGGCCGGGACCCCACGCGGATGACAGGTACCCACCCCCCACCCCTGCACCCTGCACCCACCCTGCCCCGCCCACCGCGAGCGTACCGCCGCCGGACGGGGTCACATCACACCAACAGGGGATTTTTGGCAGTACCACGACATTTTGGTGTAGTTTTGATTCCATGTCTTTTTACTAGTTGTGATTATTGATGCTTCTTAAAAATATATATCAGTTGTAAATGGTACAAAATATATTTTGAATTCCCTAAAGAGTTATAAATATATCCTTTTCGACTTCATTGATGATGATGATATATTGATTCGTAACTTTCCATAAGTTACAAATCAAATTACCTGATTGCGACTCCTTAAATTATGTAATGCTCTCTGACAAAATCGAAACTACAGTGTAAAAAATTGTTCGTGCAACGCAAAAATACCCTGCATTACCAAATTAATATTCAATGGACAAAGTATTAAGGGAAAAGTAGTACTTATTTCCAGAGTACATGTTCCAAAACTAATAACGGATGACTTTTTCCCACATAACGTAAGTTAATCAATAGATATTAACGGAAGTCGGGGCCCGCTTTCCACTGTAGCGAGTTAAATGTAAACTCCGGATCCGAGTTTGTGTTTAAACTTAGCTTCAGCGTAAGTGGGTCTAATCGTTAACTAACTGCTTAGTGTGGTGCCATTAACTTAAAAAAAGTCATGCCACTAATTCTACTCCATCGATACAATGTGGGAGGGCCGCTCAGTACGTCGTGTGATAGATTGACGCACGCATTTACATGTCGTATGGCGATCTCGGCAGATCATTTCCGATATGTCGCGATGGCGGGTGCCGGGTGTGTCTCGTGCTTCCCAGTCAGGCGTGTGCTGGCCGGTCCTCCCGCACTCGTGTCAGTACCATTGTCCAAGCGGTGTGAGTACGGCATCGTGTCCCTCACCAGTCAGTCGCCTCGCTTGTCAGTCGTTTGGTTAGGGCGAAGGGTCTCCACCTCGTGTCGTAGGGCTCTCGGTTAGGCATTACAGAGCGATGACCGGAAGCGACTCGACCCCATGGTCGCTGTTCATTCGGTCGCTAGTTCGGAACTAGGTGCGTTGATGTCCGGAATCTTTGTTTTTTTACTTTATTGCATTTTTTATTTGCAGTGCTGATGATTTTATGACCTTGTTGATTAAATATGTTTATAGTTCTCTTTTAGTTACTATGATTTAAAAAGTGTCTACCCAATTATTTTTATATTTTATTATGTTGCTTATTACTAGTTACATATATATTTTTTCTTTATTTAATTTAGGACCCCACACTTATTGCAGTAAGTGTTATGTATTTTCTTTAAATATTTTCTAGTAAGGGGACTAAAAAAATATATTATTGATAGAGAATACTAAAAAGAATGAGTCTATTGTAACGAGGCCCCTACGCTCTCAATTTCCTTATTCAAAATTTTGAATACGATATCTAGTCAATTTGGACGCTACGATGCTTAGCCGACAAAGTACGAAAGGGAAGCATTGAGCCGGCAGTAGTGTGTAGCGGAGTGTGGTTGTGTCGCAGGCGGCGCCGGCGACGGCGAGCGGTAGCGGCTCGCCGCGACCACACCCCTGACACAAGGGAAGGACGATGGTCTATCGAACACGAGGGGATCTTTGAGTAGTTTCCAACGTAAAATTTACAGGCAGGTGGCGCCTAGCTAATGAAATAAAGACCTTCAAACAATTCGGAACAAGTTTTTTTTCTATGTGCCGTTACCATGTTGCCATCCGATTATCTTACACACACTGGAGTATATTATTATAATTTTAGGCGAAAGCGAACCTGAATGAGCACGTGTCACACACTCCACACACGTCCCTGATGGTGCCCACGCATGTTCTGCACAAACCACGGACTTTAACGGAATTACACAATTAATGTGTTTTAGTTTGACCAAAATATGCAATGTGTTAGCAAATGAAACACAATAATTATTTGAATACGCTTGTCGGTCTTACCTAAACCAGAACTGATGAAAGAGGAACACACAACAAAAGACTAAGAAACCGACTTAAACTTACATAAAGTTATTCTTAAGTATAGAGAATATTAGAAAAAAAATAAAGACTTTGAATGAACATGCAATTTACGCAAGATAATATATGTCGATGCAAACAAAATGTTGTCTGAATGAATATTAAAGTATTTGAAAGGAAATTTGGGGACAAGAACAAATAGATAGTGTTAGGTATAGATGATTATAATTATTACCTGTACTTGATACAGCATATAGGTACAAAGAAGTCACGCTGAAGATAGTTTTGACCATCGTCCTTTTAGTTGTCCTAGGCTTTATGTACCACAAAAAGTCCTCCATGTAACTTCATTTATTTGCATGCATGAACATACATTTGTGTCAGTAATAGAAATAATTCAATAAAGATAGAGCATTCTTATTTATATCGTATTCACAAATATAGGCTGTTAGAATAGGACCCCAAACGACTGAAAAATGCTGGATCATTTATTTAGCTTTAAGTAAACACTCTTGAGTTCTCCAGTCCGCTTAATATTCCAACATTTTGCAAATATTGTTTAATTCGATGTAAATTATGTTCTGGATGTCTACTGCTCGCTTTCGTGGGTTATTTTATGTTATTTTGCTGTGGCTTCTTACCATTTTTTATTTATTTATTTTGGTATTTGACTGAAAGTGCAATCTCATTGCAATGGAGGTTCGAATCCTGCAACATTTTTTTTTTATATTTTTGAAATTGTTTAGTTTCTGTAATTTTAATCAATTGTTGACAGAAATTGTATGTATATGTATTGGTCATGATTATGTACAATAAAAATATCCTTCAACTGAATTATATACCATATATACAACCAAAGTAATTCAAAGCCACAATTAACCATTTTTCAACCATTTGTGAATTATTGTTGTGATTCAATGAAGTCATAGCTTCACTAATGGCTTCATAATGAGCATAAATGGTAGGTATGTTAAAACCCACCAAAACACCTACAAATAGGTTTAGGGTTCAAGCCTAAGGTAGCATCGAGCGGGCTCTGTTCAGTTGAAGGAGTGCGTGTCGCGGCGCACGGTCAGCGGTAAGCGTTGGTGGGGGTGTGTCCGCAGAGTCCGGAGCGCGCCAGAGCGAAGCTCGGCGCCGCGCTCGAGGCCTCCCGCGCCGCGCGGCGCCTACGACCTGCGCGACCCGCGCCACTTCCCACGCCCATGCCCGACCAGTAGCTCCTTCAGGCCCACCCCTGCAGCCCGCCCTGCAGCCCCGCCCTGCAGCCCGCCCTGCAGCCGCCCGGAAGCCGCGCGACCGCTAACTTATTCACGTAGATCTACTTTTTCCCGGAAACAACGCGCCGGCGGCTTTCTGCACAAGCCACAAAAAAAATGTTCGTCTCTACTTTTATTCGATTTGTAAGTCTACCCCCCCAAACGAGCTCCCATTGTCGCCCCGCGGGCAACCGGCTTCCGACTTCCATGCGCTCCCTGCTTCGATGTAAAGCAGTTTTCGTATTATTACGTTTGGGAGTAGACCGTCTTTATGTGAATGACTTTTCGATTTTTGACGTATAAATAGAATCCACATTTTTGTAATTGAATGTGTAGCATATCTACTTATAACATTTAGTATTTAAAATATATTACCGTATTCACGTGCGATACCTCGGCGATATCGTTCACATACTCCGCGCGAGACGAACGGACTATAGTTCTTCACTAGACGTTGGTCATATTAAATCTGAATTTTTGTGAAAGTAATAAAAAAATACTGTAAAGATATTAGTTGTAATTAAACTTGCATTCATGTCTTTCAAGTTAAAATTATATAAAATAAGATGACGCAATTTTTATGTAGGTACCTACATACACGTACATGTACAATATTCGAATATTAAAAATGTATCATTATTTTTATGGTAAAATCTGGACTCATGGTTATTTTCAATAACTACACGATAAGAGTTTGATTAACGAGCTACTATAATTGTGTTGAAACAAGAACTCTTTGGGAAATATTAAGAAAATGTGAAAATGCAAATGCCTTGAAAGTCATGGATGTTCGTCGACTTGTACATATTGTGTAAACTTATAGAGCCTTTGTATTATATTTGTGATCGGGCGCCGCGCCGCTGGCGAGCGCGCGCCGCGAGGGCGACGCACGAAACTGCATTGAAGTCAGTACCTACTACTATTTATTGGGTAGGATTTGGATAGTAAATTATTGCAACCAATACAAGTGACTTCGTATAATTACTTGATTTTAGTAGGGACCTAATTGGCGATCGACCTAATTGATGCACCCATTTTTATTAAAAACAACTTATGTATAAATCTAGGGTCTAAAAATATTGGTACACTCAGTACTTTTCTTACCTTGTCGAATTATAAGTACTCAGTATGGTCATAGAATTGATATAATGAAGGTACGTTTTTACTTCGTATGCTGTTTCGTGCGACGTCACTAATACCAGCTTTGCGCCCGCCTGCGTCCCGTTCAAATGACTGTATCCGTATTCTGGAAGTCTATCTACCGTTTCTTTTATAATATTCTATACTGTCACCAAGATCATAGTTTTTAAAATCTCATATACCTACTTACAAAATAATCTGAGAATTATTTATAATATTTTTGCTGATTATAATTTGAAATCTCACATTAACTGTTGATACTAAATGAGGAATTAACAATAATATTAAATTGACATTCATTTTGGTCCTTCACCCTAAATCAAGTATACCTAGCCTTATGACATAAACGAGAGAATATAAATAGGCACTCAGATGTTCATGAGATTGACAGACAGAATACGGCTACAGCGGTGCTAGCAGCTAGCGGCCGGGCGGGCGGCTGGCATGTGATAGAGGCGCCGCGCGTCTGTGAGTACTCGTCTGTGTAATATGTATGTGGCCGCCTCCGCGCTACGCCCGCTGAGTTGCTGACCAGTCACGCCTTTTTGTTATAGAAAATGTAAAAAAAATATAAAGCTATGTATCCACGTTCCGGCGGAGGCGGCCGGCTCACTCGTAATGTTAAGCGCAGTGCACACGCCCGCAGCCGCCCAGCGCTCCGCACTCGCGTATGTGTCCCTCACCCCGGGGCACAGGCGCTGGGCGGCGCCGCGGGCTTCGCTTGGCAGCAGCTGAGCGATATCAATCGTCGCGACCTCTGGTTTCCGTTCGCATTACAAAATGCAATGTTCTGTTAGATCGCAGCACTGACACACATCAGTCGGCTTGTTTTATTTAACTTTTTCTATCCTATTGTGTTAAGATTGTAAAAATATCTTTTATTGTCATGTAATGACATTTCTACCAGAATTTATGAATTTGTCATGGTTATTGTCGACTGTGTGTGCGTGCGCGAGCCCCGCTCACGCTGGCGCCGGAGCGCCGCCTGGGGCGCCAGGGTCACGTATCAATGTGTGCTGCTAGATACAAAATTGTATATAATAATAATAATAAATATTTTTACAAAACCATCCGGGTGTTTCTTTTCTAAATAAAACTTCAGAGTGTACAAAGTAGGTACACTGTATTTATCAGCTCCCGCGCCGCAGCCGGCGGTGTACAATAAATAACATAACATTTACAATAGTATACATGCTCTGCGATATCACAATGCGGGGTACTGGATAGCGGGCGAAACAATTAGCTAGAGCGCAGAGCTATCGGCCCGTGGAGGCATTCCAACTCAAACTGGATCATTGAGAGTAACTGGATAAGTGAAGAGATAAATACTTAGTATAAATTTAATAATAGTTTCTTGCCCCACAGCATTGACAAACATAAACATATTAAAAGTAAATAATGTAAGAAATATTGCTGTAACATAATGGAAATCGCTTGAAAATGCATTGAATAACATATATTGCAACAAGAAGGACAACACAAAATAAACATTGTCTCTCCGAACATAACCTGAGTTTCCACGCCACATGATATTTTTTCTCAAATGCGATATAATATTGTATTAATTTAATCAAATGAGCAAAAGGCAAATATAATACAAATCCAATCATATAATGAATTCTTCCATAAAATTAAATTTTAATTATGTATTAAGTATTTTCACTAAAGTATAACTTATTTGGGCGGTGCGCCCCAGTCCGGCCCGTCACACGCGCCCCACTGCCGCCGAGGCCGCCGTGCCGGGGAAAACGAGGAAAAGGAATCGTAAAGTAACTAAAAAATTTAACACTTGAATAAATCGCCCATGTCATGGGAAGTTAATAACCCCTAATAGCCTGAACGCAGCGCGTGCCGGCGGCAGGGCAGCGTGCGGGAGCGCGGCCGCCCGCTCGGCGCGACATCACATCCGAATACAAAAATAAAGTAAACCTAGTTTCACTATTCACAAGTCGAACGCGAGATTTCCTCAGTATAAAAAGTGAACTCTATTCCTTCCCCTTCTGTGGTCTATTTACATATCGTTAATTCTGAAACAAAAAAAAATATTATTAGGAAAGAAATAAATGAAATAATAGGAGGCTGTAGCGAAATCGAAAACCTGCTAACAAGGTCTAACCGCAATCGACAGATGGCGCTGTTAGACGGAGGAAGATCTCAAGTAGACGTACGATTTTAGACCTTAGCGTTCCACCACCAAACTTTATACTAAGCAGTAAGTAGCTATGTACTTGCCACTTTTTTTATCTAGTGCAGAACTATCTTTACTTAGGTATATTATAAATGCGATGCTAACTCTGTCTGTCTGTTGCGCAATCACGCATAGTGTACTGAACGGTTTTAAATGAAATTTGGTACAGATATAGTCCAGAGCCTGAAAAGGACATAGGCTACTTTTTAACCGACTGCGCTATAAAATAATAAGAAGTAATAAGAGTAAGAAGTATAGTAATAAGAAGTAATTTTTTACCCGTTAAACGTCTCTACGCGGGCGGGAAGTGAGTAGTACTCGTATATAGTTCTTAATTTAGAAGATCTTAAATGGAGTAGTAGAATGGATGTACTCCACTCGCTACGCGGTATTAGGCTACCATTGTAATTTGAATGACCGATTAGATCAAATATTAAATTGTTCAGGCTCGTTCAGAAGCAGTAGGAGCAGCTCACCTGGGCATGGCGCACATCTCGCAGGAGTCGAGGTGCGCGGCGTTGTGGAACGTGCACAGCGGACACGTCCACACGCCGCCCGCGCCCGCGCCGCCCGACCCGCTCGACCCGCTGTAACAGACACACACACACATACATCATATACATTTTCCATAGCATTACTATTTTGACAAGAATTAAAAAAAAACCTTTTTAAATGAAGAGTGTCGACCCCCTTTTTGTAAAGCAATATGGCGTCTGATTATCGCCATTTTTAATTTTAGTCATAACCAGAGATCTACATTTAAGCAGGCCTTCAGGGTGAGTGCGACAGGATCAATATGATCTATTGTGCCTGTCGACCTCATATTTGGATCTCACTACCGCTTACCATGATGGAGTGAGGTCATCTTGTTAGCCTTGTTATAAAAAAAAATCTTGATAAACCGATGACGCGATGGTAATCGGTATAGAATTATTGACTTCAATGTTAGTTGAAATCTGTAAATTCTGTAGACTGCTAACTTTACTTACGTTGATACTTACCTACAAATTTGTGAATTTATTGCCACATCTTAGCTCATGTACCTAAAGCTTCACCAGTATACCTAACTTATTATATCTTCCCGTATGGAGCAGAAACATAGTACTTTTGTTGTTTACTCGCCCATCTATGTGAACAACCTTGTTGTCTCACCCGGGCGGCGGGTCGCTGGGGGGCTCACCTGGGCGGCGGGTCGGCCCCGGCGGGTCGCTGTGGGCTCACCTGGGCGGCGGGTCGGCCCCGGCGGGTGGCTGTGGGCTCACCTGGGCGGCGGGTCGGCCCCGGCGGCGGGTCGCTGCGGGCTCACCTGGGCGGCGGGTCGGCCCCGGCGGGTGGCTGTGGGCTCACCTGGGCGGCGGGTCGGCCCCGGCGGGTGGCTGTGGGCTCACCTGGGCGGCGGGTCGGCCCCGGCGGGTGGCTGTGGGCTCACCTGGGCGGCGGGGCGGCCCCGGCGTCGTGGTCGGCGCGCGCGAGCTGCTCGAGCGTGGCGGGCGCGGGCTCGCGGCGCCAGGCGGCGGCGGCGGCGGGGTCGCGGGTGAGCACGGCGGCGAGCAGCGGCTCCAGCGCGTCGGCGCCCAGCGGCAGCGCGTCGTTGGTGGCCAGGTACAGCAGCACGTGCAGGTCCGACATCGCCTCCAGGAACGACTCGCTGCTGCTGATGTGCGCGGGCAGCGCCGCCGGCGTGTGCAGCTGCACTGGGAACACGAATGGACATTCGTTACAAGGACACTTAATATTCTCAAACAAGAAAGTGGGCAATAACAAAGGAAATAATTTCTAAAACAAAGTAATTACATGTTGAAATTAAACAGGCCTATACTAATATGATTATACTAAACTACGAGACACAATTTGTTGAGAATATCTTAATTGTACAGTATCTACACGACAAGGTTAGGTGATTGGCGCAGCTGCTACCTGGTGCTGCAGGCTGCGGTGCGCGGGCGGGAAGGCGGCGCGCGGGCTGAAGGTGTGCTGCTGCGCGCGCCGCCACGCCGCAGGGCACGTCCACGAGCAGGTACGCGACGGGCAGGCGCTTCGCCGACACGCCCACCTCGTTGCCGTACACGTCGCGCTCCTAGCCGAAACACATCAACAAAATTTTGTTATTCAACCAATATCCCACTTCTGGGAATAGGTCTCCGCCGACCTTGTACACCGCCGAATATCCGAGGCTAGGATCTGATAGCTCCTTTATGGCTGGACCAAATCGTCACACGATATTTTCTTGGGCATTATTACTATGAATATGGGATATGGATTCCCTTGGTAAGCAGCTTAAAAACTTATTTAATTATAGTACCTACTTAATTAAATGCCTAAAAGCTTTTAGCTAAATCTAAAAAAATGATCTTTATTCTACTTAATCTCCACTTATGCCAACATGCTAAGTACAAAGACAATTACTAATTATACATCATTTATTCATTTTCAATGACATAACCTTCTAAGCTCGCCTCCAGCTTTGTCCAGACTCGGACGAGAGCAAACATTTCGCGATCCCATCGGGGGCGAGGTCGCGCGTAGTATCACGCGCTATCGATCAGACCTGACCTACTCCTGATCAAGGGCAACGGGCTTATGCATAAGCAATATCAAATAAATATTGAATCACTACTCGTACTTTAATTATACTTTATTAACATCGAGTTAGTTAACGGTTCGGTCCAGCTATCAAGGAATTGGCAAGTTTAAGTAGGTTTTGAATAGAGAGCTGTCGGTGTATTTGCAGGTGACCTTTGACCAGTAGCGAGATGATACGGGTTAATTAATTTTTTTTTAGGCAGGACAGGGAGCGGATAGGCTCTCACATAAAAAGGCGCCCCCCCGCATATAAAAATACGCCCCGCGCCCGGGTGCACCGCGCCCGGGTGCACCGCACCCCTTGCACCCCTGGTAAAGATGGCCCTGTGTAAGATCCCCTAAAGTCTTACTCTATGTGTAATCTATCGGTGCTCTAGTGTGACTGACCTTGTAGTAGACGTCCGGCACGTACTGTTCGGGCGCGGAGTCCCGGATGTAGCCGAGGTCGGGCGCGTCGCGCGTGGGCAGCAGCACGCCGTCGCGCACCAGCGCCTGGCACTGCCCCGACACCTGGTAGCCCTCCAGGTGCACCTGCTGCGAGCTGTCGCCTGGGACCACATAGGGGTTGAATGGCTAGGTGGAACGGTCGTTAGTAACCTAGGCTGTCGGATCCGAGAGCTATGGGTTGGATTCCCACCCGGAACAAGTATTTGTGTAACGAACAACGGTTTTTGTTCCGAAATGAGCCAACATGTCTTGGCGCCAGAGACAGTAAAATATTTTTATACTAGAGAACGCCCGTGACTTTGTCTGCGTAAAATTTGATGTTAAATGTATTTTGATTGTAGAACCTGACCGTGTATTCCCGCTGTCCCCGCAAGCCTAATACCCCCAAAATCTATAAACACGTAAAAGTTCTCCCATACAAATTTTCACCCCCCCCCCCCCCCCCCCCAATGACCGCCGTGGGGGATGAATTAAAAAAAAATAGCGCTGGTGTCTCTCCGGGTTCCAGCTACCTCCATACCAAGTTTTATAAAAACTTGCCGGGGAGGATAACTCTCACCTAAAATCTACACTAATATTATAAAGAGGAAAGATTTGTATTTTTGTATGTTTGTAATGAATAAACTCAAAAACTACTGGACCGATTGCAATAATTTTTTCACCATTAGAAAGCTGCATTATTCAGAAGTGACATAGGCTATATAATATCACGCTAGGTCCTATAGCTGTGGAGCAGCAACCGAAAATGTTTCAAAAACGGGGGAAAAGTATCGTTTCTGAGTCCTTCCGTGGCGTGCGCTGAGCATAGAGTTAAAGTTATACAAAAATGCTCCAAAGTAATGTCATTTTGGCGACTGGATTTCGAAGTAAATGGTTTAATCCTCCTTCCAATCCTTATAAAATTTTGCTCTAGAAGAAGAAAATAATTAATTAAATATATGAAATAAGTAAATGAAGTCTAGAAAAATATTTTCATAAGGTACCTACTTACTAAATTAAAAAAAAAAATGAGAACAAATGTAAATAAAACGTAAAATTATGTAAAAAATCTTAAGTACCCCCGTGCGGAGCCGGGACGGGCCGCTAGTAACAAATATGATAAAATGTATTGAGTACGTATACAGACCGGTGACGCAAACAGTGACGAACTTGGATCCGAAGTACCCGCTGGGCGCGTGGCGGCAGGCGCTGGGGTGCAGGTTCTGGTAGTGCCCCGCCGTGATGCACTCCTGCGCCGACAGGAAGTGCGTGTCCATGCCTCTGCGATCAGAGACAAGCGTTAGGCTTGCACGCGCAATCATAGAGTTAGTGTTGAGAACTAGGGCTGACCATAATAATAAGGCATCCGACCGATTTCAGCCATGGCAGCCGATCTCAATTGAGATCAGCCAAGTGCGCAGGAAATATTATAGTGCACAAGTGTGGGCGCAAACACAAGTGCACTCTCTATTCCCTTATTCTCATAATTCGGTGAGACGGCAATCCGACATGACCGATGAGAGATCGGGCGCAGGACCACCGGCTTAACGTGCTTTCCGAGGCACGGCCGGTTAAACCGCCAACTTCCTAACTCCGGCCTGAGTAATTTCTTCACAGAAAAACTCACACAAATTTTGCCCGACCCCGGATTCGAACAGGGGACCTCTCGGTCCTTACGCAGCGCTTGCTACCAATAGACCGACGAGGCAGTACGAGGGCTGACTATAGGTGGTAAGTGACTACCAATTTAAGTCTGCCCCGAGAAATTCTAAGAATGTATAGTCGACCTTAGTCGAGTGCGGGTGAACTCGACTAGGGCCTAATCGCTCTAGTTTAGGGTAGGCCCGTGCCCCAGCAGTAGGGACGTATATGGGCTTATGTTGTTTTTGATCAGTTGGGAGCGATAACCTGAAATATTAGTTAAGGAACCATGATATTAGTTACAGATACAGAACCTACCACCTTCCCAATGGTCCTTGCCGCCTTCCGGCATACGGACCGAATCATAGGAGTCGCAGCCATGTACTTGCGTCATGGCTACCCTACCCTACCCCTGCTCCCCACTACAACGGAGGGCCAGGGTAGGGGAGAACGACTACTCCGGGACAGGCACTGACCGGATGTGCTTGACGGTGCCGCTGGCCACGTCGTCGGGCAGCAGGTCGGTGAAGATCCAGCCGACGCGTCAGATACTATGACACTCCGGGACAGGCACTGACCGGATGTGCTTGACGGTGCCGCTGGCCACGTCGTCGGGCAGCAGGTCGGTGAAGATCCAGCCGACGCGTCAGATACTATGACACTCCGGGACAGGCACTGACCGGATGTGCTTGACGGTGCCGCTGGCCACGTCGTCGGGGCAGCAGGTCGGTGAAGATCCAGCCGACGCGTCAGATACTATGACACTCCGGGACAGGCACTGACCGGATGTGCTTGACGGTGCCGCTGGCCACGTCGTCGGGCAGCAGGTCGGTGAAGATCCAGCCGACGCGTCAGATACTATGACACTCCGGGACAGGCACTGACCGGATGTGCTTGACGGTGCCGCTGGCCACGTCGTCGGGCAGCAGGTCGGTGAAGATCCAGCCGACGCGTCAGATACTATGACACTCCGGGACAGGCACTGACCGGATGTGCTTGACGGTGCCGCTGGCCACGTCGTCGGGCAGCAGGTCGGTGAAGATCCAGCCGACGCGTCAGATACTATGACACTCCGGGACAGGCACTGACCGGATGTGCTTGACGGTGCCGCTGGCCACGTCGTCGGGCAGCAGGTCGGTGAAGATCCAGCCGACGCGTCAGATACTATGACACTCCGGGACAGGCACTGACCGGATGTGCTTGACGGTGCCGCTGGCCACGTCGTCGGGCAGCAGGTCGGTGAAGATCCAGCCGACGCGTCAGATACTATGACACTCCGGGACAGGCACTGACCGGATGTGCTTGACGGTGCCGCTGGCCACGTCGTCGGGCAGCAGGCCGGTGAAGATCCACCCGACGCGTCAGATACTATGACACTCCGGGACAGGCACTGACCGGATGTGCTTGACGGTGCCGCTGGCCACGTCGTCGGGCAGCAGGTCGGTGAAGATCCAGCCGACGCGTCAGATACTATGACACTCCGGGACAGGCACTGACCGGATGTGCTTGACGGTGCCGCTGGCCACGTCGTCGGGCAGCAGGTCGGTGAAGATCCAGCCGACGCGTCAGATACTATGACACTCCGGGACAGGCACTGACCGGATGTGCTTGACGGTGCCGCTGGCCACGTCGTCCGGGCAGCAGGTCGGTGAAGATCCAGCCGACGCGTCAGATACTATGACACTCCGGGACAGGCACTGACCGGATGTGCTTGACGGTGCCGCTGGCCACGTCGTCGGGCAGCAGGTCGGTGAAGATCCAGCCGACGCGTCAGATACTATGACACTCCGGGACAGGCACTGACCGGATGTGCTTGACGGTGCCGCTGGCCACGTCGTCGGGCAGCAGGTCGGTGAAGATCCAGCCGACGCGTCAGATACTATGACACTCCGGGACAGGCACTGACCGGATGTGCTTGACGGTGCCGCTGGCCACGTCGTCGGGCAGCAGGTCGGTGAAGATCCAGCCGACGCGTCAGATACTATGACACTCCGGGACAGGCACTGACCGGATGTGCTTGACGGTGCCGCTGGCCACGTCGTCCGGGCAGCAGGTCGGTGAAGATCCAGCCGACGCGTCAGATACTATGACACTCCGGGACAGGCACTGACCGGATGTGCTTGACGGTGCCGCTGGCCACGTCGTCGGGCAGCAGGTCGGTGAAGATCCAGCCGACGCGTCAGATACTATGACACTCCGGGACAGGCACTGACCGGATGTGCTTGACGGTGCCGCTGGCCACGTCGTCGGGCAGCAGGTCGGTGAAGATCCAGCCGACGCGTCAGATACTATGACACTCCGGGACAGGCACTGACCGGATGTGCTTGACGGTGCCGCTGGCCACGTCGTCGGGCAGCAGGTCGGTGAAGATCCAGCCGACGCGTCAGATACTATGACACTCCGGGACAGGCACTGACCGGATGTGCTGACGGTGCCGCTGGCCACGTCGTCGGGCAGCAGGTCGGTGAAGATCCAGCCGACGCGGCGCAGGCCCAGGCGCGCGGCGATGGCCTCCAGCGCGGGCTCGCGCGGGTCGGGCTGCAGCGTGACGGAGTCGCGCGTGGACGTCTGCGGCGGCTCGTAGATGGCCGCTACTCGCGCGCGGATGCCTGCAGAACCAAACACGACAATAGAAACTAAGAAAGATTCCATTTTTGTTGAAAACATTTTTTTTTAAGGGATATGATCAAAAAGGAGACGGGCGAACGTCCATACAAAATTGGGCCTGACTGTACAGCAACAATTACTACACTATTTAATTCTGATATTACTGCCATTTAAAATAAATAAACTTTTTTACAACTGCTACACGGGAGAAAAAAGATATAGGGTGTTATAATTTGCTTCGTAATGAGTTATTCTAACAAACTCTCAGTGCTCCTCAGTTGTATAAAGACTACTATTGACTAGATTTTATCAGATTGTATTTTAGGACATTAACACATTGCGGTTTCTAAGATTATTGTAAAAGACTAGCTGTTTCCCGCGGTTTCACCCGCGTCCCGGGGCAACTTCTTCCCGTATCTGGATAAAATATAGCCTATGTTACTCAGGGTGAATCTAATGGTGAAAGAAGTTTTGAAATCGGCGCAGTAGTTTTTGAGTTTATACATTACAAACATACAAATAGACACACAGAAATACAAGTATTTCCTCTTTATAATATTAGTGTAAGTAGATGGGTATAAGTATGAATGAAGAACACATTTCTCTCATAATAATTATTTATTGATCATCTATTTCATCAGAAACAATTAAAATATCGTCTTAAAACTGTGCAGGTGGTATTGAATACTCTTGATGTTTCGCCAAGCCTTGGTACCATAATTATTATGGTACCTAGGAAAACATTGTAATAATATTATTATGGACATTATGTGACAACAGCAGCCCACATTTCTTTTTCCTACCAAGCAAGAACAATAATATTATGCTTTCCTCTTCTATTTGATGTAATCCGCCGCCAGCTAGCTATGCCGCAATTGATACAATGAAGTCGTTGATCAGTCATTGTATTCTCGTAATAACCATCAGAATCTATCGTCGCAAAATAATACTACATAATTGAATAATAAAAGCACACGAAAACACAACAAAACGAAATATCCGCTATCGTAAGTTCAAGCCAATGATGATTTTTGAGTTTGACGTTTGACTTTGATATAACATGAGGTCTACTTTGTTGCCAGTACAAGAAAAAAAATAAACCTGTTGATCAATTTATTTTTATAATGTTTTTATAAACGTTGTTATATAATTAATTATTTAAATAGTTTTTTTAAAACATAATCTAAAGAGAAACACACTTTATTCACTTTCATTGCTTTTATTTTCTATTTTATATCATTTCTTTATTTATATCATTACTTTATTTCATTTGGCAACATTGTCCAAAAATGACAGTAAAGCTAGGAAGTAACGAAAGTCAATAATATTATGATTAAATATTTTATTTAATATCCCATGGTAAAATGGCTTAATATTTCGTGATTAAAAATTAAAAATTAAGAAAAAAATATTGATAAATATTTTATTTGTGTACACGATAGGCCCAGATTCGCCCGTCTCCTTTCACACTAATGTATCATATTTCTGACTAGCTGTGGACTACAGGAATTTAAAATTAAAATATTTTTTCATGACGATCATCATCTTTAATCTTGCCCGTGACCACAAGCTCTGAAGAGCACGAAACCGGTCTCTAAATAATATATCTATACTAATCTATACTAATATTATAAAGCTGAAGAGTTTGTTTGTTTGTTTGTTTGTTTGAACGCGCTAATCTCAGGAACTACTGGTTCGATTTGAAAAATTATTTTTGCGTTGTATAGACCATTTATCGAGGAAGGCTTTAGGCTATATAACATCACGCTGCGACCAATAGGAGCAAAGATACAATGGGAAATGTGTAAAAAACGGGGGAAACGCGAACGAAGTCGCTGGCACAGCTAGTTTAGAATAAAGACGTAAAATTATCGACAATACTATGCAATATTAACTTAGGAGAATTCCATGTTTGTTGGATAGAAAAAATATTTAGAGAAATTATCAAAAATGTTACACTAATGTTTCATATATCTCATGAATATATATTTTTTGGATTATTCATTACTAGCTTTCCGCCTGCGACTCCGTTCGCGTGAAGTAGTCTATCTTGTTAACACGTTCACTGCTGAAAACACACACGCTGTGTTTTCGTCATCAGGAACGCGTGTGCTGACCCAACACGCCAGGCGTGAGCGCAATTCTCAATGCATCGGTGCGGCCGGACACGCTACGCGTGTTTGGTGGCGCTACCCCCCGTGCGGACCCACACACCGCTTGTGTTTGCCCATACACGCGTGGCGTGTTGGCCGCCCTGCTGTATGGGATCATTTACACGCCAGGCGCGTGGCGCCGCACCGGCGTCTCGTCTTTTCGAAATTTCGCAACGTCTGTGCGGGCGACACGCTGAGCGTGTGGACATCCGGGCAGCGGGTTCCGATCGATTTTTAGGGCCGCAGTCAACGTGTTAAACATTACTCCTTTATAGAAAAGTTGGTCAAAAAGTAGCATAATATCCTTTCTCATTCTCGATACTATCTGTGTATTAAATTTATTTTCCCTTTATTCAGTATAATCATGAATACACGACAATTTAGTGGTAGTGTGTTGAAAAAGTGTCATATATCTTTAAAAATATATACCAAAAAAGTAACTTGACTAAAATTCTAATAGATTTCGAAGTAATTAGAATTAATCCAGGTCCAGTATTATATCGTCAAACAATACCTAAATATACTTATATACCAACTACTGAAGTTCCAAACTCTACAATAATATACATATATCTCACCGAGCGGCACGTCGGGGTGCGGCTCGTACTGCCCGTAGAGGAAGCCGACGCGCTGGTGCGTGGTGGCGCGCCAGTAGGCCAGGAAGCGCTCGGCGATGGCGGGGTGCTCCAGCAGCACGTTGTCCACGTGCCGGTACGGCTGCCGGTTCAGCGTCACCGCGCCCGGCTGGCACGACGAGCAGATGCCGCGCGGCCACGGCGGGTGCTCCTTGCAGCCTGCGACACCGACCACATTAGTCGGTGCAGACATATGAGCGAGTTCCGAAAGCAACCAACAGATGGCGCTTACAGACAATTTCCACACTTCGAATTTTGCTGTTTATTGTTAACAGTGACAGTTTATTGTCCTAAATCAATCAGTCTGATGTAAATTTACTACAAAATCTTGCAGTTCGGGCTGCCATGACTCGTTAAATATTAAACATAAAAAAAATTATATGTTCATAGTTTGATAACAAAATTACTCAATCAAATAGCATAGTGCAGTAATAACACTACTTAATTTTACTATAATAATAACATGATAGTGACCTGGTTTAATTTTGAAGGAGAGGTCTTCGAGCGTGACGAACTTGCCGGAGGTCATCTTGCGCAGGTACGAGTGGAAGGATAGATGCTTGATGTTGTGCTCCTTGAGGTAGCCCTCGTCCCACGGCTCCAGCGGCGAGCAGTGCACGCAGCAGCCCTTCGAGTTGTGTCGGCATCTGCAAAAAGAAAATAGACAGGTTAAAAAAAGAATACGATTCTATTTGAATACTATTTATTAGTGTTTCTAGATGTAGAGAAAAAAAACAGATTTTTGCTTGAAAATAAACCAACAAAGTATGTGATATAAATTCATATTACTTACAATTTCTCATCTCTTGGCCTCTGTATAGCACCAGACTGTGCATAGAGTTGAATATCAACTTCATCCTCTTCTGGCGTGGGGCGCGCGGGCGCGGGCGAGGGCGCGGCCGCCGACTGGCCTGCCTGTGCCGGCTCACCAAATGGCTTATTATTTGCCTGTGAAAAACATTATTTTTATTGAAAATCTTGTACTGCAAGCAGATTTCCAAAAACATGCTATATTAAAATTTCTAAAATTGCATTACATAAAACATTAATAGGATAAAGTACTTAATACCTCGGCACTGGTGCTTGGTTGATCAAATAGTACTGCTCCATTGACTGGACTTAGATAAAGCATATCCCCATGACGCAGTCCAAAATCACGCAGCTGCCGAGACTTGCTTGACACTATCTCCTCCTTGCGTTGCCGGTCCTTGTGTAGTGCGAAGCCGAAAGTGGTCAGGTGGAGCGCTTCATACACGCGCTCGAACAGCTGCGACGTCACCTCTGTGTCCAGCACATCTCGCGAGCTGTGCCCTCTGACGACTGCACCACGCAGTGTCTGTAATTCCAATTAGACCCCTTTGTTAAGATGTGAGTGTTAATTTACTTACTATCATAACCTACTTAGTTTCAATAACTGATAACCTTATAGAGGCTAAGTATTTTCTCCGAAGAGTCTATGTTCATGAATATTAAACACACAAAGGAAAATATTATTTTACCCACACAAGGAAATAATCATAATAAGTACTAGTAACACTGAAATCCTTTACTACACATATCACGACCACGCTGTAGGAGTCAGAGCTACGTAAACATTAAGTCCAGCACCGCACTGACGGAAAAGCGGGAGATCCGCAACAGTAACCAAGCACAATCATCACTGCACTAACATTTGCAACATCAAAAATGTCGAGTCATTCCTCTTTTTAATATCACTAATAACCACAGTGTATTCTTGCCAACGGAGATGGTCGTTTTATAAATGCAAATCCAGAAGAAAATTATTAGATAGTCAAAGAAAATTTGAAAATACACTCGCAAAGATCGTGATAGGACACGATTTTCGAGAGCCACTACGAGGCTTGTCGATTACCCTAGAGACCTGGCATGAAAGTGATTAAGAAGGTAAAGTCTTAAACTATATTTTAATAAAGGCCAAACTATTTACCATCTTCTTTGAGCTTGACATTTTTAACTAAACTAAAATAACTGCACAATACCAACAATATACTGACATAACAATCATGACATGACATACATACAATTTGACATGACAGGCAGCTGCGCTAACTTTTTAATTATTCATGAATCGACAAAGCATGCAAACAAACAATCATTTATACAGACTACGTACTTGTACTTTTGTCATAAACTCAGCCTCTATGAAAATACCAGGTTTTGTAAATACAATAACTTTCTACTTAAATCTAAAAAAATAGTTATGTAGCAACATAGAACCCGCAATGCAATGGTGATCAAATAAAAAGTAAAAATGTCAAATAGGATTTTGGCAAGTCAGTCTGTCAGCTGCGTCAGCTGTCAGCTGAAAATAAATAAACAGAAATCTATTTTTAAAACCTCAATTTTAGACCGTTTTTTATAAATATCTACACCGAGAAGAATTGTGAGAAATCTTTAGTATACGGGATTGAAACACCTGAGTTGGCATATTATTTTGCGTGAGTTGATAACATTTTTGTGATGTAATTTCTACCCTCTTGTTTGTCTCGTGATAATTGTCTTTTGAGTATGTTTAATACAATTCTGCGGTTTATTATTTAATTAATTGAATGTAAACTACTATCCGTGGAAGCAGTGAAAGGCTGCGCGGCGGCTCGCGGCCGGTGGCGCGGTGGATCTCGAGTGTTGTCGTATTAATAGTAGTGTTGGTTCGGTCGTGCAGCGGCGGCGCAGTCGCTCGCGCCGCAGGGGACGCTGCACCGGGCTCGCGGTGCATTCGCTCGCTATTATTATTTTACGTCTTTACTCAATTTTACCTTATTTAAAACGAGCACAAATTTCTCAGATGATTGCTGTAACATCTCAAAGATATTCTGTGGACACTTGTGAAGTCTTTGATAATTATTTTGTGAAGTGATACAATTGCATAATAGTGTTGTTTTTAGCTGTAATTGTGGTAGGTATTTTAGATAATTCAAAAGTTTATAATAGTAAAAGATTCACTGAATAGTTTATTGTGTATAGGAGAAAATATCATATGTATTTTTAAGATTAATTCCTAAATAATTAGGTTTCAATCCTTTGGTTTTTCATGAGGTGACTCTTATTTGTGATAATTCTTTAAGATTATCTTATTTTTGTGTTTGTCTAGAAAAAGTGACCATGTCTTCAGAAGAGGGTGTCCCCGTGGATCTCTACATTTATGACCTCACCAATGGCATGGCATCTCTACTCTCTTCCTCTATAATTGGTAAGTGTGTTTTCTGCTACTTTTGCAAAATCCAATTGGTATTTACTATTTTGTGTTTTTTATACATGATTTTGTTCGAATGATGGTAAAAGTTAGACCTGACTAATTCAATCTTTTTTCCATGCTTTTAAAAATGAACCCAATATCATTACTACCTCGGGCCCTATCAGCTGTTCCATTTACAATAGCTACAACTCTGGTCTACAAAAAACACCCACAAATATACACTACCCTTAACTTTAATCTAAAAATTGTGTGCAATCATCAAGAGTCATTATTGGCTACAATTTAGCATGATGAGGCATTATCTAATCTACCATGACTAGTATTATTAAGAAATTATTGTTATGTCCTTTTATTTAGGGTACTCAGTTTGCTCATTGAGAATTAAGCACTTAATAAGCATAATCCTGATCAACCTCAAAACCAACAATGTCCTTGTTTAATGGTCCAACACAATATTCTGAAAGTAATTTGCAAATCTGCCAAATACAGTCAGCCTTAGGCGTTACTGCCGACCGACTTGTTGCGTATGTTATATAGCCTCTAGGAACACCATAACGAACTTAACGCATCCCATAAAGAGTATTGGCTGGACCACTGGTCATTAATTTGTCTTAGTATATTGCTATTGTTCAAAAGCGCAAATCAAGGTGCGAACTGGGCGACCCAGTTACTGTCGATCGACGGACACCGCCGGATCTGTTTCAAGGACTGTTTTGTTGTTCTACTTATGACTCTTTAAATAAATACTGCTAATAATCAGTCAAATTCTTGACTATTATTAAATTCTTAGTGCGCAGGTACAGTTGCGTTGTAATCGACGCTTTTCGTTGTTTTACGATATTTATCTCTATCGCTGACTTGGACGATCAGAACTATTGTAGATTATACTTTAAGGGCACCACCATGCCATTTTGAACTAGAATATTGTATATCAAAGGCCGACGTATGTTTTTTCAGTCAACTTACTTTCAGACGGACTGTAGTTTTAGATTCTCGATAAAGCTCTCTAGACTCGGCCTAGCCATTACCGATTTTTGTAAGCTTTGTAACTGTCTGTGTGTCTTGCAGGGAGGCAGATAGAGGGCGTGTGGCACACGTCGATCGTGGCCTACGAGCGCGAGTTCTTCTACGGCGGCGGCGGCGTCACCAGCTGCGCGCCCGTGAGTACACCACTTGAACTGATACCTGTAGCGCTACCATGAGTTTAAAAGTGTTAGACTCGATGTAAAAAATGTCTATGAAAAACTGTACAGAGCCACTAGCGGTAACGCTAATAACTAAAATCGGTAGTATGAAAATAACAATTCGATAGGTTTTTAACGTATGTAAGCTTTCGATAGCTAACTCATGGTAGCGCTACTGCTCTCGATACTGTGAAGCTATTGAGAGCAATCAAACAGTGATTGTTATACCACTCGGGAAGAAGAACCATTAGTAGTTTTGGACAACTTCTGCTTCAGCGTCTTGGACAGATGATGTTACTCAATGTGGTTTGAAATAAGATTACAAAGCCAAAACATTGATTACTACGGTAGTACTTTGCATAAGGTTTTCAGTAACGATGACATAAATCATTAGCGCAAGGAAGTTATTCAATATCTCTATTCTCTACTAGTACTCTAAATACATATCTACTTTGTTTCATCTTTCAAAACCTCTTTTCGCAACACGTGTCTATTTGGGAAAGTCTGGGACAATGCCAATGAGCGATGCGGCCTATGTATGTAAGAAATGATAGTAGCCGGAGTAATTATGTAATCGTTATCTATAATCTCGTATGCTGGTTCATGATGTCTTAATGCGACATAACTAAGAGGAAGCGAAAGTTTAATAAGCCATTAGACTCTGAGCGTTTGTGATAATTTACGAGAATTCTTAGTGTAGTGGCCATCTAGCAGACAATAATTTTGCAATCTTGGTATGCGGTTTTAATACTAGCTATTTCAAGAGACATGCACGAAGACAATGTCATAAATTACTGTTGTATTTGTTAATATTTTTATTTGATTTGAAGATTGATTTTTCATTATACTTATTTCCACGTGATTAACCGTAATCGGTGCTCATTCGTAACATGAATAAATAATTGAATACTACTCTTGAATGTGCAGGGAACAAGTTAAGTCAAATAATTCTTAAAAAATATAGGTGCGTGTCACCTTTGGAGCCATTATCCGGAATTTATCGCGTCATGGACAAACATATGCTGATTCGTTTATTCCCGTCTCCTATTAGTGGATACCTCTCGTTCCGTCGGTTGTTTACGACGCTCGGGAAGCTTTCGTCGATAAAGCCCTTGAGATACGAGTATAAACAAAAAAGAAATACGGTGGGACTCCTTTGTCTTTTTTTTTCAAAAATGCTAATAAGGTTTCCCGACATCTTTGTATTTTTAAATAACTCCACTTCATCTAAATCAAAGAAAGATCCAAAAGTTACTTTGATAATCACGACGAACAAGCAAATATCTACCTTCTCTACAGAGAGTCCTAATTTACTACAACTAGTTACACAAATTATATTTTACTACGTGCACGAGTAATGCCGCGTACCCGTTTTCCTGTCAAATTATTTCCATTTCAGTGAACGGTTGGCAGCGCGGGGGTCGGGCCTAGCCAACTGAAGGACCTAAATCATGCGACACATAACTCAGTAGTGTAAGGTACACTTCTGAGTAGTATATTCTGTTAAATCACGATAGCTCTTTGTCCTGTTTTTGGAACGTGTTGGCTACAAGATTGTTGATTATGTTGTTGAGATGTAGTAACAGCTGCAGATGACTGCTACGTAGTATTATCAACAACGCAAACAAAAATGCCAATAGTTGTGGCTATTAGATAGGTGCCATGGTTCAATAGCAAAGGTCAGGTAAATTAAGCTATCACTGCAATTGATATTGATCTAATAATGCATCGTAATACTGTATTGTATTGTTACTGACATGAGTATTTAGTTTACTTGTTAATTTTATAGTTGATGATAAATATAAGGACCAATAGAAGAAATATTAGCTGATGTTTGAGAACCCTTACCTGACTGAAAATACATGCTAGAATCAGGAAGAACATTACTTACGTATATTCAGAGATATAAAAATCCTATCTTAATTTGTTAAGATAATACAAATGTACTGTTCAATTTAACTGTTCGATGAAGATGCTAAGCGTAAATGTATTGCCTATGAAGATAAACGTGACGTGCAATCGGTTCAGTTGGATTTATGAAGCATCTGTATATCACTGCGATCGTCGTAAATACGCGCGGATAAGTGAATTGATCTTAAATCTGCCGTCTAATACGAGAATCATGAATATTATGTACCCTTTTATAAATGCCGCCTTCTTTATTTTTTTTTATTTTGTTCAATTTTCTCGCTTTATCAATGCAAATGCTGACGTCAATGGTGGGCGTGTGATATATCTATCTAGTGTTAATAAAAACACGAAATATTGTATATTTTTTCTGTAACATAATGAAACGTGCACACGTGTAAATCTAGCACGTGCTAGGGACTTAGCCGGATCGATGTTGCGCGGTTCTACTGCGTCACTTATCCAGTAGTTTCATGCATAATGTTCAAAGCGTAAATGAGTATACATTACTTTTAAAGTATTTAAAGTCATCTTCAGTTTACATCTGTAAAGTTGCCTGATGCTCGTATATTTCGGGCGCCGCCACTCTTCCTCTCTCTCCATCTGTAATATCTCGTTGGACTTATTGTTAGTTATTTCGATCCCGCCTGCATCTCCTCCGCATTCCGACACATCTGCAGCAAACAACTCGCGTTCAAATCGTTTGAATAGTTCAGCTCTAATAGTTAAACAAACATAAGTTATGTTTAGATAAAGTTCAGCTCGGATTGATATGCTGCGACGTCTTTAGTCTCAATAACTGTGGAATATTGAACTGTTGTTTATTATTGACTGGGAAAAGCTTCACATAGGAATTTGAATTCATGTCATGTACTAGTAGTATTATATGGAGTGATAAAGCAAGCAGTGGTAATTATTCCATTGTATATTATTTAATCTTGTTTGGTGTATTAAAAAAAAGGGTCCTAAAATTAGGTTATTAGTTGTCCATATTTTTGGCAAAGGGTTCGAACAGTTCCTTCAGCACACAGGGACCGCGAGCCCCTGGGCACATGTCCAGTAAATCTATTTGAATAGTATTGAGTAACTGTCATGTTTGTATTTTTGTTATTATTTAAAAGTAGATATGTAAGTATATAAAATCAATTACATACACTCTTTAATGCGCAGATGCAGCTTCTACTTGCTTAATTTTTTTGAATTAGAAATAGGAATATGTCCAATGTACATCGTGCTTTATATCTGTGATGTGTATGTGGGCAGTTCGCGGTAGTCCAGCACGAGGGCGGCAGAGGTGAACACGGCGTAAATGTCACCGCCTCAACATCAGACGCGCGGCACCCGTCATCATAACCGACGCGTTCCCGGCTATTTCGGTCTTATGGCGCTAATAATACGGACTACAATGCGCCCACGTGGCTGCGGAGGCTTCCTAGATACACTTGCTGGCTGATTTAGACCAGGGATGCTAATTGATAAATTAGTTTACCCTAAGTCGATCTCTAATACATACGAAGAAGCTGGTGTATTTTCCCGAAGCATCGGACATTACAGGCCGGTTCTACAAATAAATTATACACTTATGACTTGTTATACATAAAACCTTTATCTATTAAAGAACCCGCATCAAAATCCGTTAGTAGTCCGTAATTTTGAAGATATGCGATAAGCATACAAAGGGACAGACGGACGCGGAAACGACTTTGCTTTATACTATATGCAAACAAATGTACGAATTACGTACACAAGGTTTTGACTATTTTTGATGTGAATTCGTTTTTCGCCTCAAAGTTTAAAAAATTTGGAGTCATATTAGGCCTATCTCCTTACCAAGATGAGATGATGGATTTAATTATTCCATGGACATTTTCCCTAAATACTTCAAAAATACCCACTAAAAGGGTAATCGTCGTCTATTGGTACCATTGCCACATTATGAAGAGATTCACGCTAGATCATGTGTGTCGGATTGTAAACAGAGGCTATTCGCGGCGGGCGCGGCGCCAACGCGACAATAAGTGGGTGTCTTATAAACTTCACCTGCCTGCCGCTGATTTCCGATCCGGGATGTATTTGCGATGCCGAACAGCTATTCCGCCTGTAGCGGTATATTTATTACGGTATATTTTATATTTTAGTTCTTAGCGTTACCACCGGGGGCGCTGTACAAGTTTTTCATAGACATATTTACGTAGGCGATATCGAGTCCGTAACTTTTAAACTCATGGTAGCGCTACTGATCTCAAATGTTACTGACGAATAAAGAGTTGCTAACAATGATGCAATTATGATGGCTGGTCATGTCGAGTTATAAATAAATAAATAAATAAATATTACACAACATCACATACATTGTGGGAACCTGCGTTTTCTCGTTCTTTTACCCTGTTGTTAGCTGTGACCTTTAGCATTGATATCGAGATCCTAGAATTAGACTACCAGGAGATGTAACTCGTAATATGTGTTGCTTCTTAAAATACGACATTAAAATTATTATCTGATTTGTATCTCCCCCTTAAATCGACCATCATTTCCCGATGTGGCAATGCAGCCAAATCTGGAGCAGCCGTCGTTGCATCTGTCGCCCGTGACGTAAATATATCTTGGATTGCGCGCCGCCATCAGCTGACTCTTAATTTAGGGTGACTGAACCTCCCACGACGGCTTTGAACGTGTTTACGTAAACATGTTGCATTACACTATATTTTATGATGACATTTTCGGGTATTTTTTGTGGCACTCTTGCTGATAATATGAAATAACGGGGAATGTTTTCTGTTTTGACGTACATACATCAGTCACGATTGCCACAGAGACCATGGCTGGCAATAAATGGTTAAGTCGAATAATGTTGACGATTCATGCTGTCCATAAATTGGTTAATTTAACTTTTGTGTGTATGAAAATCTAAAGAAAATATGTTAAAAAGAATGAATGTGTTGCGAAGTTGCACGTAGCTATCATAAGAAGTGCCATGAATCTAAAGATTGTTGCGTACTAACAGAAGTAAACACAGAAAAGCAGGCCTTTAGGTTAGGCCTAAAGCCTTTACAGTGAGGACGACAGTTAATATTCTTTAATCTGTGGAGGCCCATCTGCTGCCCCGCAAGTCCGATGATGATGACTACTTACTCCAAGCCATCATTGTAGTATTTTAGAAAAAAAATAAGAAATTGTGGAAGAAGATGCTTCTGCTAAGGGCCCTCTATCTCTAAGTCCTGCCCTGGTGGTATGGAGTGATGCGTAAACAGTGCCGACACCTGCGTGGGTGATTCCACGATCTATGTACATAATATTAGCCGCGCGCTGGCAACAAACGGTCACGTTTCACATCACGTTTACAAGACGACTTGGATTTTCTAGTATGCTTTTATCCCAGATGTCTTATTCCCGTAATATTTCGCCTTTCGACTATCTTTAATCTCTTTGAAAATGATTCCGGCAACAGGCGACAAAGTCACGCGATTTTATCCCTCGTTCGCTTAAGCATTTTGTTCATATCTTAGTTGTCGAACTTTAATATGCTCAACCGTGTGCAATGCAGTACGATACAATTTTCTGTTTGATTGTCATTATGACTGACTGGATGGAAGCTACCTAGGCTAGGTAACAAAATGATTCATACATACATAAAATCAAGCCTTTTTCTTAGAGAAAGTTATCTCTGCCTACCGCAGAGATAACTTTCTGCCATGTGCTACGGCCCTGGCACACCACGTTCGCTTCACTCACATCCATCAATCTCTTCATGCATGCTCGTCGATTGCGGGTACTTTTGATTCGACCCTCCTTCAAAGTTTGACCTATTCGGTCATGGAAGGTCTTTCTTGGCCTTCTCTTGTCGATATTTCCTTTTATACTTCCTCTATATGTATATTCCTTTCGTTAATCGTCAAGTTAGCAAAATGGTCTCAGTTAGATATCTAAAACAAAATATAGGTATTTATTTGGTAACTAATAAACAGCGAGCCTTCAGTTAGTTTCCGCGTGGATTGCGCAAGAGTTCCAAATTCCTGGTTGCACGTTGCGCTAGTTTGCAGATTTGCATTCATCTTGACAGTCTGGATACTCTCGAAATACGCGGCCAATGCACAGGTAGCGCCGTCCCGCTCTCTCCTACGCGGGCACGTGAGACGCAACACCGGACGCTCATTTAGCACACGGAAAGATTTAGAATGGAAACCTGGATTGTTGAGGTGACTCCGTTCCACAAATGTCAGCGGCCGGCGAACGTTTCGGGATTATTGTCAGTTTTATAGTTGGGAGCTGCAATGTAATCGGAATTTTCAAATCTATTTTCGCGAGCTATTTTCACCGGTTCCGAGATATGTATGATATGTTAGCTTGACGACTTATTTATTCATTATGGAATTACGTTCAAAACAAGTTTATAACCAATGACATAATACACCCACAACATTTCTTGCATTTGAAGTCTTTAATTCGAAGAGGTCCCGGATTTCGGACTGGGATCTTATAATGTTTCACTTTAAATTTTTGGTCACCTGTTGCAACAAAGTTATTAAGGCATTGATATGATTGAATGATTGACTTTTCGTAAAGAGTCTTGTTGTTCGTGCCCAAGGTGACAAATGAAAACAAGCAATAGTTCCAAGTTCAAATTTATATATCTGTACCCTCCGTGAACAGTGATATAAGTCAACTTATATCACTTATCGTTTTATTGCATTATTGTAAACAGAAAAATATGGGCTATTTTTCTGTCCAATCGGCGTAGTTCTAGCCCTAATAGAACGGGAAATACGTTTTGTGACTCTTGATACAACTGTCTTTTTGGGATACTTTCAATGGTTTCATAAATGTATAGTGATTTAACTTCACTTATATTAAAATACATTTATTTTTTTTATTTTACAAAAGTGTATAATAATATAACTAGCATGTAGACCTGTTGTCACTAAAATATTTTAAATGCAGTTAGGTGTATAATAATATAATTTAAGATGTATTGGTAGTCACAAAGGTCTTTTGATTGATACGATTTGTGAAAATTGATATAAGTGCAATCGTATCATTTGACACCTATCAAATATTAACAAATATTCGTGTATATTGATACTATTTAAATTGTAACAAAATTTAAATTATTTTTTACAATTTCAAATTCGTGTAAAAGTAATTTAACTTAAGTTAAAGCAAAATTATATAGCCAAACGCGACCGTAAAAAATACTTCCAAATTGTGTAAAATGATACAAGTAGAAATCCTGCCCTCCCCAAATCTTTCTATCTTTGTCTAATAAGGCGTGATCGTAGTGCATCCATTGTTTGAGAAGGTCTTCTGAGTAGAAACTAAGGACGATTGCTTAGACACAGACAGAAAAAATGATACAATCACATAAGTTGATGCAGAAAAGAGTACAAGAGATGTTGAAAATTGCTCTGGAAAGAAGACTGTATTATCTGACTGACTGATTGTATTACTGACTGACTGTATTATCTGACTGAATAACAAGTTTTTGATGAACTGCAACCATACATGGTTTTTAAAGTGTACGAAGGCATAAAGAAAAATATGTAACACATAAAGATGAAAAAAATAATAGTCTGATTTTATATTATTATAAAAGGGAAGATGATATAAAAAGAAGATGGAAATAAAAAAAGTAAAATGCAAATACAGATGAAAATATAGCAAACTTTGAAGTTAACTAAAAAAAAACTCAAAGAAGTCAACCAAAACGCTATTACATCACAGAATAAGAACATATTAGTATTACAGGCAAAAATCCAATTAAATAACTTTTTGAGAATAATGTTATGGAACAAAGGGTCACAAATACGACAAACGCTGATTTGGAAGTAAATTTGGTCCTTACATATGAAATTGGCGTTTTTGTATATTAGGAACAAGAAGTAGAATATTTTTACACAGCCTGCCTAGGTTGTTTAGCCGCTAGCTTTTCCATCATGGTTTGAAATTGCTTACAGTAGACATCAGCCGTAGTCCGGCCAGATTTGAGAAAACTGTAATGAACAATGGCGGCACTGGTCTACCAAACGCTTAGGGTTAAATTTCTCTTAGGGCAGGATTTGGCTCGCTTCTTCATTATCAACTTGGTGCTTGTTCTGTAGGTCGATTTTCTTTTTCAGTAAGAAAATGTTGGAACCAAAAACGAAATGTGTTTTCATTTGCAACACTACCACCATACACATTATTCAACCTTCGATTCGTTTCCGAAGCACTAGTGCCACGGAGGAACTCGTACTCGTAAATAATCCGATATTTAAATTTTTCCATCTTGTAAATGAATGACGCAAGCAACAGAAGAAAAGAAACTAAATAAATGAAGGTCATCAAAGCTCCAATACAAGATTAAATAGCTGTACAAATTTGAATTTGGAATTCCTTACCAAAGTGGAGAAAATCGTAACTAAAGTGGCCAGTACGAAAAACGCCAATTTCATATTTAAGAACCTAATATTAACTGCGATATATTCTAATATATGAGAGACTTTTGTCTACATTAGTCTAGAACAAAAGAAAATAACAATTCGAATGACTTAAAATTAATACAAAAAGAAAAATATTGTAAGGATTCAGATATAGATGAAAGTACCACAGAAAACAAAAGTATTGATGAAGAAGATAAAACGGATATAGAATGGAAGATAAGAACAATTTACAAACTGAAACTAAACAAATTTTACTAACATGCAGTTGGAGGATGCAAAGGAAATAAATACTATTGAGATAATAAATAAAAAGAAACGATAAGAACGAAACAAGAAGACCATTAAATGCTGAACTAAATATTATTAACGAAAAGCCTATAACAATGGAAAGAATAAAAAAAAAACGGTAAGAACGTAACAGAAAGACCATTAATGCTGAACCAAATATTATTAACGAAAACCCATAACAATGGGAAGCGATTATCTGATGCACCAAATACGTATCTACAAAATTTTGTAGTTATATTACTATACACGTATATTCATGCGATATAAGTTAACATGAATCATTATACACATCTTTATTTACATAAAAATGCGGTGTATTTTAATATAAGTAATTTAAAACACATATTTTTTGAAAAAAGATATGGGTACTGCAACCAGGACCTTTCAATTAAAATCTTTTGTTCAGGACTTTTTCTGTTTCATTCTTTCTACTACTTTTAATTAAGTAATAAAATAATATGTATCATTAAACACATATGCGTTACAAATTGTGTATAATAATGTAATTTAACTTATAACATTTTACACAATTCACAGATTTTGTGGTCATTGATACAAATTATAGTTTTTAATTTTTTTTTTAATATGTAAACAAATTAATAATAAAAAAAACATATTTTCAGATACTTTTTAGGGTTCCGTAGCCAAAATGGCAAAAACGGAACCCTTATAGTTTCGTCATGTCCGTCTGTCCGTCTGTCCGTCTGTCCGTCTGTCCGTCTGTCACAGCCGATTTACTCGGAAACTATAAGTACTACAGTGATGAAATTTGATGGGAATATGTGTTGTATGAACCGCTACAAAAATATGACACTAAATAGTAAAAAAAAGAATTGGGGGTGGGGCCCCCCATACATGTAACTGAGGGATGAAATTTTTTTTTTCGATGTACATACCCGTGTGGGGTATCAATGGAAAGGTCTTTTAAAATGATATAAAGTTTTCTAAAAAACATTTTTCTTAAAGTGAACGGTTTTTGAGATATCAGCTCTCAAAGTCGTAAAAAGTATGTCCCCCCCCCTCTATTTTTATAACTACGGGGTATAAAATTCTAAAAAAAATAGAGGTGATGCATGCTAATTAACTCTTTCAACGATTTTTGGTTTGATCAAAGTATCTCTTATAGTTTTTGAGATAGGTTGATTTTTATTATATTTGCTGCTACGGAACCCTTTGTGCGCGAGCCCGACTCGCACTTGGCCGGTTTTTTTATTATATAATAAAAATGCTTTTATTTGAAACCCTACGTTTAATAAGGAGACGACAGTAATTTTTCAAAATTTCTAAAACTTTGAAGTCGATTTTCTCAAAACTTGATTTTTTGACTTATATCACTCTTCACGGAGGGTACAGATATATTTTAATGAGGTCTCAAAATGATACAAGTGAGCTTGATGTGAGCGGCCTAGCACGGGGGTATATAAGGCACTCGGGGAAAATGTTCATACCGCGATGCAGGATTCAAATATCGAACGCTACTTAAATAAGTATTTAAACAATACTTACTTCTATCATTCTTGGCGGGCTGGACGTATGTCTCTGACTCTTGACTGTCACTTTGATTTAACCTTGTGCGCGACCGTGAACACTACTCTCTTTTACTATTTTACCCATAATCAACAGCCCATATACGTCCCCGCTGCTGGGGCACGGCCTACCCTAAATTAGGGCGATACCCAGAAGGAACCCTATAAAGTAATTTAATATGCTATGTGTGTTCTGCAGGGCGGCACGCAGCTGGGCGCGCCGCACCAGGTGGAGCGGCTGGGCGAGACCTTCGTGCCCTTCCAGGTGTTCGTGGACTACATGCAGGGGCTCGCCACCACCAGCTACACGTCAGTATTAATGTTCTTTATTGTTTACTATAGTTTACTATTGTTGCCTGTCGCTTTGAGATATTTTCCATTTTGTTTTTAATGCTTACCTGGAGTTCCACAAATGAAATAAGTATGAAACGGAAAATGAGTTTTTAAATAAAAAATCGTCATCATCATTCTTCTGTCCTTTTCCCACGCTAAGTGGGGTCGGCGCAACATGTATATTTCTTCCACTCGTTATCTCTCGATTTTAAATTGAAAATAATTGATGTCATTTGCCATCTTCAATAGGTGACCATTTTGAAATTTTTTTACGCCATTTTATACAAATGTAGTGTAATGTAAAGATTTACCAAACCATTCCAGGCCGTCCGCCTACCGCCTGCTGGAGCACAACTGCAACCACTTCAGCGAGGAGGTGGCGCAGTTCCTGTGCGGCGCGCACGCGCCCAAGCACATCGTGAACCAGCCCGAGCAGCTGCTCACGCCGCCCCAGCGCCTGGCGCTGCAGGCGCTGCTCGACAACCTCGTGCCGCACTCCGCGCAGGTGACTAGCGCCCGCAGCACACAGCCAGCACCCGGCTCCTGCAGCCAGCTGCGACCGCTGCAGCGAGGAGCAGCTGCTCACACAACCTCGTGCCGCACTCCGCGCAGGTGACTAGCGCCCGCAGCACACAGCCAGCACCCGGCTCCTGCAGCCAGCTGCGACCGCTGCAGCGAGGAGCAGCTGCTCACACAACCTCGTGCCGCACTCCGCGCAGGTGACTAGCGCCCGCAGCACACAGCCAGCACCCGGCTCCTGCAGCCAGCTGCGACCGCTGCAGCGAGGAGCAGCTGCTCACACAACCTCGTGCCGCACTCCGCGCAGGTGACTAGCGCCCGCAGCACACAGCCAGCACCCGGCTCCTGCAGCCAGCTGCGACCGCTGCAGCGAGGAGCAGCTGCTCACACAACCTCGTGCCGCACTCCGCGCAGGTGACTAGCGCCCGCAGCACACAGCCAGCACCCGGCTCCTGCAGCCAGCTGCGACCGCTGCAGCGAGGAGCAGCTGCTCACACAACCTCGTGCCGCACTCCGCGCAGGTGACTAGCGCCCGCAGCACACAGCCAGCACCCGGCTCCTGCAGCCAGCTGCGACCGCTGCAGCGAGGAGCAGCTGCTCACACAACCTCGTGCCGCACTCCGCGCAGGTGACTAGCGCCCGCAGCACACAGCCAGCACCCGGCTCCTGCAGCCAGCTGCGACCGCTGCAGCGAGGAGCAGCTGCTCACGCCAGCATCATTGGCGGCGTCAGCTGTGAATTTAATTCGATAAATATCTGACTTTTTTTTTAACAAGCGCATGAGTTATTTGACTGTTGTCAAATCATTCTTTTGTAATCCCTTCCTCCAAACCTCATCATTGCAATAAAATTGTAGCAGTAACTGCAACTGGCATCTTATGGACTTATTTCCACTTCCACCCCATGAGCTCTCAATAAAGAATGGTGTCGGTAACACGGGTGGTGGTTTTCAGAACGGTCCCGAGTCGAGGCGCGGGCCCGGCGGCGGCCCCGGACGCTCGCTAGAATAACCGCGCCCTGTGAGTTATACACAGACACGTAGAAAACTTAGGCACAGCCAGAGAGCCATAAAATTACGCAAAGAACTAAAGTGTAGTACTCTAAAGTTAAGTTGCCTTCAAAATTCATTGAACCTTTAATGAACCACAAAACATTTAATATACCTATCTACTGATGACTGATGAGCTTCTATTTTGGAATCTAAATAATAAGCTGATAACCCAGCTCACATAGGAATTGCAAGTTTTGATTACGTCCCACCACATTAGTTAGAGAATTCTAAAAACAAATATATCAAACGATGCCATTCCTTGTTATTTGATGTTGAATATGCCTTGTCCCCATATTCACAAAGTCTTCTTGATGTTTGGATTTGGGAAATCTGTTCCGTCACTCAATCGTTTAGATTAAGAAAGACAGTAGGTATAGTTCCCAAATCGTCGATGTTTTGATTAAAGGTTGTAGTGACCTAAAAGCGAAAGTGGTGTGCCAGGACCGTAGCACATGGCAGGAAGTGATCTCTGCCTACACCTCTGGGGAAAAGGCGTGATTTAATGTATGTTTACTTTGTATGTGACCTGAATAGTGAGGGTTGTTTGTTGTTGCAGTCGGTGTACAACGGGGTGCGCCACAGTCGCCAGGACAGCCCCGAGTACCTCACGCTCAACACTCAGATTGAAGAGGCCAGGTGAGGATTTCGCGAACCACTTGATGATTTATCGGTTTAATTCACGAACTTAAGTCTTTTCGTAAGATTTTAGACCTTTGTGTTCCATTATACTAAATATTAGTCTTTATCTTTTTAGCAAATACATAGCTACTGACCACCAATCACGAAACGTCGGGCAGTAGTAGTAGTAGTGTAGACTCATAAAGACTAATATTTAGAAGTCTTCGTTTCCAAATTAAAGAGATCATTTAATCGCAAACTTTAATGATTGAACCTTTTGATCTCGTTGGATCTACGTTGAAGCTCGGCGTTCATACCGTTAGGTAAATACATAGGTTTTTGAAATATTCTGTGTTGTGCTATCTGCATGAATAAAATATGGCTTGGATTTACGTTTTGTGGCTTTCGCAATTGTCTTTTAGGCGTATGTATTTGCGTACGTTTTTCGAATTAACTACGTCTGTCGTCTTTAAGTGAAGTGACACGTACGAAACACGTTTCAGAAAAGTATTAGAAAACTGACAATGTTCGGGATATTCGTCTTGTATCACTATTTTATCGAGTTCGCGGTATTTCGGCACTGTTGCAAGCGCCATGATCAATGGTCAACTCAACAATACTCGCCCGCGCGGACGGAGTAAAAATCAATAAAATTCGTTTTGTTACGTGGTCTCGTAGGAGCTACGTTACTACTAGGGCTACGTTTGATGCGTTCCAAACCACCATACCTGTGCGTACCAAATAAGACTTTTCCGATTATGTTCCTATCGATAAGAGTGTCTATTAGTAAGTGAAACTAGGGTGAGAGCCATCCGCTCCACCGCAAGTCCGGTGATGATGACAAGGCTATTTCAAGCCATCATCGTAAGTTAGGAAAAAATGAGTGAGATTAAATAAGGCGTCCGACCGATTTCAGCCATGGCGGCCGATCTCAATTGAGATCAGCCAAGTGCGCAGCACATATTTTAGTGCACAAGTGTGCGCGCAAACACAAGTGCACTCTCTGTTCCCTTGCTCTCATAATTCGGTGAGACGGCAATCCGACATGACCGATGAGAGATCGGGCGCAGGACCACCGGCTCAACGTGCTTTCCGAGGCACGGGCGTTCAACCGCCAACTTCCTAACTTCGGGCTGAGTAATTTCATTACAGAAAAACTCACACAAATTTTGCCCGACCCCGGATTCGAACCGGGGACCTCTCGGTCCTAACGCAGCGCTTGATATCAATATACCAATGAGGAGATTAAATCACCGCAGTGCGTATGGTACAGTGGGCGTGTGTGTGCGACAGGTGCACTTGCGGGTCGTGCTGCGTGCGCGCGTGCGTGCGCGGCGTGCGCGCGGCCGGCGCCGTGCTGCGCGCGGCACCCGCACCATCCGCTCTGACCTCCAGGAACCAGCCACCAAGCCTCCGCTGTGGAAACGCGCTCCTGTCTCATCACTACACCCATCGGCTGAAGACACCCATTTCGAAATTGGAATAGCATCATTCTGTTCACGTCAACAACTTGGTCACCTCTGTTACTCATGCACACTACTGAGAGTAAAAATTGGGCGCTGCGGCGGCTGCTGGGGCGCGACCGATATCCGCACCATCCGCTCTGACCTCCAGGGACTAGCTACCGAGCCCTAGCAGAACCTTCCAACCATCGGCTGCTGACACACATTTTGAATTTGGAATTTCATTACAAAAGCACTTGCTGCGACAATTAACAGTTCATGTCACTTCTGCCATTCATGGACTGGACTGGGAGTAGAAATTGGCGCACTCACCACAAATCATCAATGAAGTTGGCTTCAAAGACACTAGAATGCGAATTGATAGTAGTAGAAGGCACCGACAAAACTTACTCTACCATTCGTATATAGTTTCACGCCTATTCCCAGAGGGGTAGGCAGAGATCACGGCTGCTAACGCCCATTTTGAAATTGGAATTGCATCATTAACGCACTTGCTACGTCAACTAACTAGTACACGGTAAACTCTACCTCCACTCATGCGCACTGCTGGGAGTAAAAGCCACACCCACCACAAATCATCAATGAACGCATGTCCGAAATGTCTGAACATGTCATTGAATGACACTAGAATTAAATTGATAGTAGTAGAAGGCACCGACAAAACTTCGTCTTCCAACCTCATATTTGCCGCAATTGCCATCTCTTCCAGTTTCATCTTGGCGATTCATTCGACATCCGCATTATTGCTCTCAAAATTAACGCGATTTGTGTAACGTCGTTTTAGAAAGATGTAAAAGAAAAATTCTTAGCATTCCTTATCATAAATAAAAATTGTGAAATTACTAGGTGTGTTTTATTTTCTAAAATCATCATCTGTATCTCTGGACTAATTATGAATACTGCATAATAGCTGTGCCTGCGTCATTTTGTCCGAGTTTTTCAGCGTTTTTTACACTTTTACTACTGTTTCTTGCAGCGAGTTGTTATATAGACTTATTATAAAACCTTCCTAAATGGTCTATCCAACACAAAACTTATTTTTCAATTCGAACTACTGGTCCCTGAGATTAGCGCGATCAAACAAACAAGCAAAGACACAAAAATACTCCAACTTTTTTAGTATAGATAATGTCGTGTCTTAAAAATATTCATTGACATATCAGTAATTACTAACAATCAATTAATGAGAAAATAATAAGTTTACTAACTTTAACCTTTTAGGGTAAAAACAACTGATTTGCGTTTCCCCTTAAATATGAACTTACAAAATATTAGAAAACTGGAAATGTCCGGGATATTTACCATGTTGTTTTGTTTTAATGATGATAATGGTGTTTGCAACATCTTCGGGAGCTCATTAAAACAAAACAACATGGTAAATATCTCGGACATTTTCAGTTTTCTAATGTGTTCACCAAACCATGATCGTTTAAAATTACAAAATAAAATATTGAATAATCATATCTAATTAGTATTTAACGCTTAGCGCGTATTATGGTGAGTGTCCTATGGTGCAGAGTGCAGTCGGCCGAGCTAGAGCAGCGGCGCAGCACGCTGGCGGAGAAGCTCGCGCGCAAGGAGAGGAAGAAGGAGAAGAAGCGGAAGAAAGCGCAGCAGCAGGCCGGCGGCGACGACCTCGACGGTGAGCCAACCTCCAACAGTCCCCCTCATCATCATTATCAGCCCATCTATGTCCCCTGCTGACATAGGCCTCCCCAAATGCACGCCACTTCAGTCGTTCTTCGGCTACTCGCATCCAGCTCCTACCAGCCGTCCTGCGCAGATCGTCTCTCCATCTGGCCCCCACTCTCCCCTGCTCCACTGCCCCCCTATTAGCAAATCAAATATCGGATGCACCGTCCATTTCTTATGCGGGAGATTTTTTTTTTATAATAGGCAAACAAGATGACCTCACTCTACCTGATGGTAAGCGGTAGTGAGATCCAAATATGAGGTCGACAGGCACAATAGATCGTATTGAGCCTGTCACACTCACCCTGAAGGCCTGCTTAAATGCCGTTTCACGCCCCGCCTGAAGAGCCCGGGATCATAGGAGGGAGGGAAAATATGAGCTGGAAGGGCGTTTCGTGCCTTAATGGCACAGGACAGAAATGAAGAGCTGAACCTCGTAGTCCGAGCTACCAGCGACTGCATTGTGTGGATGGCAGCGCTGTCCAGCACGTGTCGTTCGGGAGTGGAAAGGGGAGGGAGGGACTAGCTGAAATAGCTCTTCAGAGCATTCCCCTTTATAGAGACGGTAGAGAACACTTAGACCGGCATTGTCTCTACGTAGTTGTAGAGGCTCCAGGGTTTCGGACACCTCTTCATCACCGACAATACGGATAGCACGTCGCTGCAACCTATCGAGGGCGTCGAGCAAGTATTTGGCGGAGCCATCCCAGGGGTGACAGCAATATTCCACACTTGGGCGAACTTGTGCCTTATAAAGAAGGCAGAGCTGCACCGGTGTGAAAAATCGCCGCACTCTGTTCAGGATCCCCAGTTTGCGGGAGGCTGTTCTAATGACGCTCTCGATGTAATCCCGCTGTTTCAGGTCGCGGCGAACATCCATGCCAAGGATGCTAAGGCTATCCTGTATTGTTAAGGGGGTGCTCTGAAGAGTAGGATGGGAAAGGAAAGGAGACACTTTACTAGAAAAAACACACACCTGTGTCTTCCTGGCATTGAACTTGACAAGTTTGCATGAGCCCCATTCAGAAATGCGGTTCAAGACCCCGTCAAGCTCGGCGACAAGAAGGTTCCTCTTTTCCTCGGTTTCGGTCTGCTTTACCCCAGGTCTTCCGAAATAACGTGCGTGGACAGTGCTGTCATCTGCATAGCAATGAATATTGCCTAGTGACAACATGTCATTGATATGCAGCAAAAACAATGTCGGTGACAGAACGGAACCTTGAGGTACACCGGAATTTATAGGGTGGAAACGAGGTGGCAGGCCGTATGCCGGGACCTTGGAGAGAAGCGAACGATGCCATCGGGTTGCCAGTACAAACCCCGCCACGTACCACTGTGTTACAAATTTTAAATTCATATGTACGATTATTCGACGCTTTGACGGTAAAGAAAAACATCGTGAGGAAACCGGCACATCTACGAAGAAATTCCTAGGTTGTGAAGTCAACGAACCCGCACTTGGCCAGCGTGGTTGACAAAGGCCTTATCACACTAGTTTAGGGTAAGCCCGTGCCCCAAAAGTGGATACATATTTGGGCTGATGATGATGATGATAAGACCTCCTACTCACACAAGACATTTCGGACAATATGATCCATGCATTTCTTAAGCTAAACGATCATCCGTGACGGAGCATAGTAAAGAATGTATGTATGTATGTAAGTACAAGTTCAAAGTGAGAAAATTGTCAGTGATGAATATTATAACTATGATGCTGCGCCTGGTCGCTTATCAGTCATGTAGAATACCGCTTCACCGATGTATAAGAGTGTAGAAATCCACAGACCTCCCTTGCTTCCTTTCGCAAGGCCCAAAAAATTAGTGTTTTTCTATAATGCGTACAGAGGTAGTTATTTCCAAATAATGCCACGTTCAAACTGATGCTAAAACTTGTAAAGTAAGATAACGCTTAGGAGCAATGCTCCAATGCTTTAAACTTCAAAAGTTTCACGCGCCTATGAATATGTAGAGGCAAAGTTTTAGCTCGTACACCATGCTACATTTGTAAATAAGGAATATTCGTGTTCTTGAAAATGTTTTTAATAACAAAATATAAGCCTGCAAGCATCATATAATTAAACGGTTTTATTGGTACGTGTCGATCGTCAAAAGCAAATGATAAAAAGGTTTATTGACCTGTTTGGCTTGTATCCGTGTTGATTGTTGTGTAAAAAATAATTATTTAGTGAATTATTATTCTGCTGTAGAATTGTATTTGTATGGTGTTGTATATTATCCTGTTTCAGATAATTCTTAATAATAATTTAAAATTAAACCGATATCCATATTCTTATTAACGAGGAGTTTTTGACATTAACACATGTCTCTCACACACATTCCTCAAATTGTTCACGGAAAATTGTAGCTAGTTTTGTTGTAGTCAGAAGTGTTTACAATAGGCGTCGGGCTAGCATCCCGAGTTCAGGCCGGGTGCCCGGCCTCGTTGGCCCGCGTCGGGAACTAAAAAAAGACCACTCCACTAGACTCCCTACCACGCACCAGCGCTGTCACTGACCCGAGCGCACTTCGACCGACACCCTCGGGATCCTATGGTTCCCGTATGGTTAGCCGTATGGGAGTCCTGAAAGGATATTCGTCGCTATGTTCTTCTATACTAGAAAAAAAATCATCTAAAACCCCAAAAATATCTACCTAATAGTGATTTTGAATTTTGAAATTCTTGGATCAGTTATGAGGAAACTGAAGTAACTGGAGTGACTGTGGCCTTTAAAACCCGCGGATGATTAAGTCAAACTTATCTGCGTATTTAGTCTTTAAAAGAAAGCTTAAACTATTTTTCGGTGGTCTACTAGAAGAAATAATTCCTGTCCAGTCTAGGTCTAGTCGAGTTAGCTAAGCCCATTCCGCAGGGGATGGTTCTAGAGTGAAGTGTCCGGTGGGCCCCCGCTGCCACGCAGTCCCGTATCCCGATTTTAAATATAAAGCTGTGCGCTTGGCTTCGCGCCAGGCGCGCCCCGCCGGCGGGCATTCGCGTCCCGTCGCCCGTCGCCGCCGCACCGCCGCTCAGGACCCACAGGTGCGTGCCATCGGGGGTCCCGACGACCCCCTGACCCCCCAGGGGTCCCGACGACCCCTCGCCGGCCGAAGGGACCCACCAGACCGGGCCCCTCTCCGTAAGGCCGCCGGAACCCGATACTCCCGCGCGCGGCTGTTGACCGAGTTATCGATATAAATATTTGTTCGTCGTGTGTGTGCGCGTTTTATTGCGGCACGGTTTTTATGTTAGTAGTGTGGAAATTCTTATGTGTTTTTAGATGCTGATTATCAGCTACGTTAAATTTTCCATAGTTAATGATATAATTTTATAAGTGTGGCGGTTCGCAAAACTGGTTGATTCTTCATCTTCCTAACGAAATTTGTTTGGGTTATTTGGTAGTGTTACAAATACCGACTTTTCCAGCTGTTGAACGTTGTTCCACTTAACTTTACGCATTTAGAAATGTCTAATTTCAGTTCGATAATAATTTTTGAACACATTAACGTTATGTAGTTGTATTATGTACACCTACTATTCTTAATTAGAACTGCTTACTTCCTTGATCGATCTAGAAATCAAATATGTGCGACGGGATATGAATCTGTCACCGCGTCGGTTGACCCGTTAAACTGATCGTTTTGTTCTATGCCCGCTAGCTATAGAACAAAACGTATTGTATTTTCGCACAGAGCGAAACGGCACTATCGCGAAGTGTTCCGTCGCGTGATCCCGAAAGATAAAATAGATCGGGTTCCGCTGGATTTATACGAGCAACGTAAAGTTAACACGTGAGAGCAGGCGGCTAGTTGAGCCCTCTGACACTGCTAATTGATTGCAGCCGGGTACTGTTAACGATATTACAACATTTTGTTGACGGAAACGTGTGATTTTGTTTCGGAATGGCAATCAAACTAACGCAAAGTCTTTTAACTTTTATGAACAGATTTCTTAGTATTTTTTCGTCGCGATTTCACTTCGAATCTTTGAAGATAACTTGGACATAAACATTAATATTATGCTATGGTAGTAGTGACATTGATGTGATATGGTGAAGCGATGAACGGAGCCTGTCGGATGAACTAATCAATCATCATAGTGATGACGTCAACAAGCAATAGTTACACTAATTTTATGCTCTACATGACCTTTGTCAAAATTGTTGACTATCGAGACTGTTTACACTTTTTATTACTGATACTTTATCAGCCTGCGTCATTTTCACATTGTCGCTGAAAGTTAATGAGATTTTCACGTGACCCATATGCTTTTGTGGTTAATCCACAAATAGACATTTTTTCTAGCAAAAAGTATATTATTGGACTGTAATGTGACGCACCACTTCTCGAAATTATTTAGGAGCGAATGATTACTTCTAAGTTGTCTCGAGTAATTGTTTACTCATAACTACTCGTTAGTAAGTGATCTGAAAACTCAACTAATATTATTGCAAAGGCATACCTTTGTAATAATATTAGTTGAGTTCGCTCGCTATTTCTTCAAATTTAGCGCAAAAATGTACCTTATGCACCACACACGTACTCGTATATATTCTGTTTGTACAAGAAAAAGCTGAAATCGTTTAAAACAGTTGATTTCCTGTCACCAATCTGGTAGACTTCGAGGTGGAAGGCAACCCGTTTAGTTGGTATTTCTAACACCCAACATTCAAAAAAGGTTTAACAAAACTTTTGTGTCATAATTCCCTAGCATAATAATAATAGGGCGTCCGACCGATTTTGGCCATGGCGGCCGATCTCAATTGAGATCAGCCAAGTGCGCAGGATATAATGATATAACATAATATTATTATTGTGCACAAACACAAGTGCATTCCTTGTTCCCTTACTCTCATAGTTCGGAGAGACGGCAATCCGACATGACCGATCGAGCCCAGGACCACCGGCTTAACGTGTTTTCAGAGGCACGGGTTGCAACCTACAACTTCTTAACTCCGGGCTGAGTATTTTCTTTACAGTAAAACTCACACTCGATCCTTACGCAGCGCTTGCTCCTATAGACCAACGAGGCAGTGAGGAATATGCACACATTTTTTTTTATTATAGAAATAAATCTTTAATATCGAAGAAATATGAATGTAATTTTTTTTTTCAATTTACTTAAACGACAAGCGAGATATAGCTGTTTAAAGTTCCCGGGTGGATAGAGAGATCCGATATGGCAGATGACGTCACAATTACACTACGGCCATACGCGATCCATATAAAACTCCGTTTTGTAAGAAAGAGATAGAAAATTAACTTTAATTCCTTATAAATCCTTCGTTTGTGCACCGATTTTAATTTTTATTTCACATTTTAGTATATGTTTAAGCCTTTTTTCATAAGTTGTTGAAAAATTCAAGATTGCAGATTTATGCATATTCCCTGTTACCATATACTCACATCAGCCACGCTTCCTTCCAGACATGGCGGAAGCAGTGGAAGCCCTGCCCCGAGAGGAGGAGGTGTCCCGCGCGGGCCCGTCGTCGGCCGCCGCCGCCGCCGCGGCGCTGCTGGACGAGCCGCGTGCGCGCCCAAGGGACCCGCCCATCGTGTTCAGGGACATCGATGTGAGTACAAGTGCTAGGGACAGCAGCTACAGCCTATGAGCTTGGACACTGATGGACGTACTCGTGAGTGCCCCAAGACCTCGCCTATTCAAATTCAAATTCAAATATTTATTTGCATTCTAAGTGTAGTTACATGTGTCTCTGCCACAGACGCAAAATACTGTTAAAAGTCAAAGTACAAGTCAAAATTCCGTCTATGATGTGTGAATGCCTATTTCGTCAAATAGGCATTTACACATCATCATCATCAGTCCATTCCTGTCCACTGCTGGACATAGGCCTCCCCAAATACACGCCACTTCTCTCTCTGCTCGGTTATTTACACGGACTTATAAATCGTAGACAGTAAATAAATAAATAAAAGATTAGTGATTTTACCACCGGTTCGGAACGCTGATTCTACCGAAAAGACACAGGCAAGAAACTCGATAGTTACTATATTATGTCGTACAGTTTGAGTATGTCACAGTAGAAAAGAGAAAAAGGAAAAACTTATATTACTTTTACTGTTAAAGCTAAATAGGCGAGTAGCCTCCCTATCCACAAAGTCTACTTGTTGTTCAAATTTGATACTGAGAAGTAAGCAAGCGAGTAAAATTTCTTCTTCGAACAGCTCGTCTATTTAGGATGTCTTTCAGTCTTTCGGATTCGGAAAATTAACTATAGATAGTACCTAAAATTATATTGTCCAGTAAAGTATGGAGTAACTCTGTCCCCCTTCAGCCCCCTATTTAAAATGTATTTCTATCGTTAGGATTCGCAAAAATCTATTATCTGTTCCTTGTTTGGTTTTTCTTTGTTGCTTCGGTTAAAAAAGTTGGTTTCCGAATTTGATTCCGATGGCGAGGCTTTGTGAATAGTAGGACATGTTACGTTATTCTTATGTTACAAACATCAGGACAATCCTGAAATCCAGTTTTAAAATTGAGCTGTCACCAGTTGTAACTTTACTAAAAAATACAACACCAAATTAAAACATCAATTCTATAAATATTCAAAGATGTGCAAATGCGTAAGATGTGCTAATGCGTAATTCTTATGCGGACAGCTAATAAAACAATAGGTAAACCTTTAAATCATTCAATTTGTATGCCTGTTTTCAAGTTTTTTTTTCTAATAAAATAGATTCTAACTAAATTCTTTAAGTGCTTAAAAATACTACACCCAGACCCAAGTCAACAACAAAAATGAAGTTAAATAAAATATTCTGCATCGTAAAACAGGGTTTTTTAATTGTAAAATTGGAACAAAGTGTATGTAAAAAACAGTGTTTATTTCTTTAAAATGTAGCGTTCGTTCCATTTTCTGATGTAGAAAAACTCGCAACGACTAATTTATAACAAGCGAGGCGAATCCGCCAAACCACTAACGACTATTGACATCAGTACATCTCGTTTATTATTTTCTTGACACACTTCCCAAATGGCTCCACCGAACCACTGTTTGCAGCAAAGCTTTCAACCCGGCGTCGTATTAAAAAGAAAATGTGTTCATTGACTTTATTCCCATTCATTTTCGTTACAACAAAGTATGTGGCGAAGTATGTGAATGCGGGAAGCGAGTTTTAAGCTGAATTACTGATGCGTGGGCGCACCTCCTCTGACTAACGCCGCCCAATATAGGAGTATTTGCGACGCCAATTATGGAGGACTTACGAGATGCGTACGTCGGCCAATATTGATCGTGTTACGGAATACGTGTAAGCGTCTTCACCTTTATATCATTAAGAAAGATAAAGAAAAATACGGAAAACAGATCCGACTAAACTATATAAATACTCGTACTCAACATTTGGCGAGAGGATAGACGGACAAATTTGACTGTGAAAAGATTCTGAGATACGTTACAGCCTCTGAGGACCAAGTAAAAAAGACGATCAATCGAGAAGTGCATCCAGATATATTATTATATCGATACTTTCTGAATTTCAGTTGTATACAGTTTCATTCGATATCCATATGTGTTTATAATTTACGATACCATAAACAAACATGTCTGGCAGTAGAAACCAATGATTAACAAACAACATTTTCCAAGGTCGCCTGAAAATTATACATCACTGAACGTCGCAAGGAAACGGTATGGTTGTGAATCGATTTAGAAATAATAGGAACATTCCTAGACGATTCACACTACGGATTCTGAGTTCTCGCCAAATTGTCGCGCACTACGCGACAAATAACGATACGGCTGAAGCAGGTGATTATCATCGGTCATGTTATTATGGAAGTTATCCAAATTCTATTGTTGCACCTTGCACATTCTATTGAATCATCGAATCATTTTAACCCGAAAAGAAACAAGAAAGGCATGTGGAATGAACACTTACAGGGGGCGAGCTACAATACTACAAAAAACCTAGAATGTTTCTAGGTTTGCTTAAAGATATCATCAATCAAAAAAGTTAACATTTAAATCAAAATAAACCAATATACGGTTAAAAACAGGAATCTGCAATGGGCGATTGATGGATGATTGAAACTTACTATTTCGAGGAACATTCCGATTCTCATTGGGAAATAATACTCGTACCTAATTAGGGTCAATGAACCAATAACCGAGAGTCCCAAAATAATGGTTGTCTATTTAAAAGAAAAAAAAAACTAGTATGAAATATCTGGCACTCACTCAGAACCGTAGATGTACGTATAAATGTATCCTGCAAGCGATTATGGGTGTTAAGGCGTGACGTCACTATTCCAGGCGACTGAATCATACAGGAAGGTCACTGGGACTAGGTCTACCAACATTGATAAAAATCTAGGAAGAAACTAATTAGAGTTTGAATAACATCGATACGAAGTGAAGGGTATTGTGTCTGTAACTGGTAATGTCAGAAAAGTAAATACGGACTTTGATCATGATAAACACAAATAATATAACAACTTTATAAAAAAAATATGCCTGTTGCAGAAAACTGTTTAGAAATCAATAATATGAAATGCATATAATTGATCTTTCAAAAAGATGTGCCGAATAAATTGAAAATATATTGTCCCAACGTTTTTATGAATCATGGTGACTCTCATCACCATAATGTCTTCCAGAACATTCCCTCTGTAAACAAATGAATAAGCGCGTTATTTGTAGCGCTGGATGATGGTCACTCGGGAAGTGATCTTGATGTGTTTCCGACTAATTATAGACATTGTTTTGCTTACATAAAAGTAAATGAAGAGGTTTAGGTAACCAAAGGAGTTGAAAAGTTTTCTTATACAAGAAGTAGGTATCTTAATGTCAGCACAGGATTTTTCTTTCAGATTTTCATGCAATTTTGTACACTTTTAACGAAACGCTTGACGAAACTCGGTTCCTACACCTTTATCCGGTAGAGTGGCATTGACAAAAAAATATAGGTAAATATTAAACGGCATTTAAGCAGCCTCCAGGGTGAGTGCGACAGGCTCAATATAGTCTATTGTACTCTATTATATTCATATGTTCCATCACTCGACGCTTTGACGGTGAAGGAAAACATCGTGAGGAAACCTGCACACCCAAGAAGAAATTCTAAGGTTGTGTAGTCGACCAACCCGCACTTGGCCTGCGTGGTCGACTACGGCCTTATCGCTCTAGTTTAGGGTAGGCCCGTGCCCCAACATATATGGGCTGGTGATAATGATGATGATGACTAAAGGCTCGTTCCGTCGGTCGTCCCCAGGGCGCCCAGGAGTTCGAGCGTCTCTCCCGCGCGCTGGAGAGCGTGGAGCTGACGCCCGAGGAGAAGCAGAGCGTGGACGAGCTGCAGCAGTACCTCGTGCACGGGGAGGGCAGCTGGGTGCTGGGGGATGAGTTCCTGGCGTTCATCGGTGAGTGCCGAAACGGACTGGGGAGGGGGGATAGAGAGAGAAAGAGGGCGATGGAATGAGTAAGTAGGAGTAGGAGATAGCGAGGAGAAAGATTGGATGGGAGAATGAGTGGGAAGGTAGACAAAAGTTTGTAAGGGAGTGAGACCCGGATGATGAACGGATAAGGATACGTGACTGAGCGTGGACGAGCTGCAGCAGTACCTCGTGCACGGGGAGGGCAGCTGGGTGCTGGGGGATGAGTTCCTGGCGTTCATCGGTGAGTGGCAAGACGGGCTGAGGGGTTGATAGAGAGAGAAAGAGGGCGATGGAGTGAGTGAGTAGAAGTGAGAGAGGGTAAAAAGATTGGATAGGAGAATGAGTGGGTTACTCCTACTTTACTTCGGATGGCAAGGTAGAAGTAAGAGAGTGAGACCTGGAATGATATAGATACATGGGGATGAGTGGGTGAGAGTGACATTGGAAGTGATAGAGTAAAATTGGGGGTACGAGAGGGAGATCGAAAGTTAGAGAGAGAGAGAGAGAGGGTGTGTGTAAGTAAGATTGGCTACCGGAGCAAGTCATTAGTTAGAAATCCTTGTTCTTGCTTCTCAAATGGTCCGTGTGTCCAGGCCGGCTGCTGAACGACCCGTCGCTGGACACGGAGGTGCGCGTGAGCACGCTGCGCAGCATGGGCGCGTGCGCGCTGCGCGAGGACGTGTCGCTGCTGCTGCACCAGGACCGGCGGCACCACGCGCTGCTCACCTACGCCTTCGACCTCGACCGCCGCCCGCTGCCCGAGCAGCGCGCGCTGGCGCTACTCGTGAGTACACGTGCACAGTATCACCGCTGGTACTCACTCTGAGGACGTGTCGCTGCTGCTGCACCAGGACCGGCGGCACCACGCGCTGCTCACCTACGCCTTCGACCTCGACCGCCGCCCGCTGCCCGAGCAGCAGCGCGCTGGCGCTACTCGTGAGTACACGTGCACAGTATCACCGCTGGTACTCACTCTGAGGACGTGTCGCTGCTGCTGCACCAGGACCGGCGGCACCACGCGCTGCTCACCTACGCCTTCGACCTCGACCGCCGCCCGCTGCCCGAGCAGCGCGCGCTGGCGCTACTCGTGAGTACACGTGCACAGTATCACCGCTGGTACTCACTCTGAGGACGTGTCGCTGCTGCTGCACCAGGACCGGCGGCACCACGCGCTGCTCACCTACGCCTTCGACCTCGACCGCCGCCCGCTGCCCGAGCAGCGCGCGCTGGCGCTACTCGTGAGTACACGTGCACAGTATCACCGCTGGTACTCACTCTGAGGACGTGTCGCTGCTGCTGCACCAGGACCGGCGGCACCACGCGCTGCTCACCTACGCCTTCGACCTCGACCGCCGCCCGCTGCCCGAGCAGCGCGCGCTGGCGCTACTCGTGAGTACACGTTATATTAGGGGACTCCCTTCCCAGTTATAGGTCTAAATTATTAGAAAGAGTGAGTGAGTTAGCGCTGTTATTTCATTGCTGCGGCACAGATTGACACTGCTATACGTTATCGCGCGTTACTCATCAGCGCACTCTTTCAGAATTAGCGCGCTCTGCTAGAATCGGCGCGCTCTGTCAAAATCAACGTGGTCTGCCAGAATCAGCGCGCTCTGCTAGAATCGGCGCGCTCTGTCAAAATCAACGTGGTCTGCCAGAATCAGCGCGCTCTGCAACGCTCAGCGCGCTGTGCCAGAAACGACACGCTCTGCCAAAGTCGGCGCGCTCTGCCAAAATCAAATTTATATGTACGATTATTCCACGCTTTAACGGTGAACGATAACATCGTGAGGAAACCTACACAACCTACGAAGAAATTCTTAGGTTGTGCAGTCAACCAAGCCGCACTTGGCCAGTGTGGTTGCCTCGCGTGGGGACGTATATGGGCTGACGCTGATGATGTTGTCTCTTCGCTTCCCAGATGTGCAACCTGTTCGAGAACGTGTCGTCGTCCGAGTGGCTGCTGTACATCAGCGAGTGGGACGCGGCCGGACAGCCGCTCTCCAACATCCGCGTCACCACCAAGGTAACCATGCCCTGCTGCATATTAGCGATATACATTACTGATGGTGATGAATAAATGAACTTCTTATTGCGATGTGACGATGCCGGACTGTCAATGATGATGATAAATGATCGTTGACCACATTGAATATTACAAGATTACTCGATCATAAGTTTTGTGAATGACAATCACGTCATTATACTTAATTGTGAAACGAATTAGATCATGATGCAAAAATAATGTGGGCATATATTTTATGCTTGAGCTAATGCATTAAGTAAGAGCCTTTATTAACATTTTATATGCTCCCAAACGATGATAAAAGTATATAAACCGGAAATTAAGATAAATGTCTATCGTCCAATGACAACGTGTGACAGGTGTATAACTGATGCCGTTGCTGGTCTCCAGGTGTGCGTGCACAGCAGCCTCAGCGAAGACCCGGAGCTGCGGGAGATCGGCACGGCGCTCATGTACAACATCGCCACTAAGGAGGTAAAGACCGTGGTCAGTATCGCTCTCCTCTCTACTCTTACCTTGCCACTCTCTACACTCCCGAGTGCGACAGCGCGTCGGGCTGCCAGTAGACTGTTTGATAATCGAGTCAGTTCTTTCGCCTAACTAACTACGATGATGGTGTGGAGTAGCTTTGTTATCATCGGACTTGCGGGGGAGCGGATGGCTCACCTCACCCCTAAGAATCAAGTCAGGAGTACCGTATTAAAGCGAATTTTACTCGGTAAGACACATCGAGCTCTAAAAAAATATTTGGTCTAGCTAGGTTCGGCGCCTCTAGCGGCTAACGTGAAGGACTGAATTTGTAGAATACTGTATGTTTATGCAATTAATGCTTTTGATCGAGTGCATCTCACGTTTAGGCACTCCGACTAGTTTTATGGTGATTTGCCAATTGAGCCAGATTTACAGTGTACAAGGAAGCAGATATAAACATGTGCATCATATTCGACACTCCCTAGTTCAGTGAAACAGACATCGTAGCCGATGACAGAGATGATAATAAAGCCAGTAAAAATAACAAGATAGAAAACTGAAACTGTCCGGGATATTTACCATGTTGTTTTGTTTGAATGAGCTCCCGATATTTCGGCACTGTTGCAAGCGCCATGATCATAGACCTACCGTCATTCTCGCAGTCCTACAGTTCACCCGTGATCATGGCGCTTTCAACAGTGCCGAAATATCGGGAGCTCATTAAAACAATACAATATGGTAAATATCCCGGACACTTTCAGATTTCTAATGTGTGTAACCACGACAGTTTAAAATTATATATAGTAACAAGATAATTGTTATTTCGCTACGGCTTTATATTTAACCTGAATATTTGATCGAATTATTCTAAATACACTTAACTCTTTCGGTTGGTAACGCAAGGCAATTTAATGGCAATAAAATTATTGAAACGATTAACTAAACGACTAACATTTTGGGGTTATTATCTTTTAATTTACATTTTGGCAGTCTGATGTCTGGCGACTGTACTTCTGTCCGTCTATTTACACGAACTATTGTCTATATTGAAACTTTTTTAAGAAAGTCCGCAATAGTTATCTACGTAGATGATATCAGTCAAGCTGGAATCATTTCGCCGCATTTTCAGGCAACTATTTGAGAACCTCTGTATAAGACTAGAGCGCAAAAATTTTGGTCATGCATTAAGCTGTATTCACTTGCTTCAAATCCAAATTTACAAGTTAGACAACATAACTATAATAATAATGAGATCGCAGTAAGGAACCATAACCTTGGCTCGACTTTGTCTAGATTTCATTTCTTTTTAGAGAAAAACAAGCAGCTGCATCGAGTCTTGGTTAGTTTTTTACAGAATGTTTTCGGTGAGATGTCTTTTTATCTGCTTATATAAAGGTTAATAGAGAGACGTTGACGGTGCAGTAATAAATCAAGATACTGTTCGATTGATTGTTATATATTAGTCTGTTTTTAACGTTACAAATAGAGTTTAACGTTAAAAAAATTGATCACAATTAAGTACCTATGTATTAGTATTTGGGACGAACTTGATATCGCGTAAATATTTTTCGTTGTAATGTCGTTATCCACTTTTCAACGCAATGTATGAGTTTGGCACGAACAATTTTAAACATTTCAAGTGCTAGTATGACTTTCTTCATCAAACACCTTTAGCGACAATACTCCGCATTAATTTATAAACCGAATCTTTAGGAATTAAGTGTGACGTTAGCGCTTTTCCCAATATGTCAAAAAGTGATGGAATGCATCAACAGTACTGGTTCTTCAGAGACTTTGACGTGACGTGACGGGGTCGTTGAGGCCAGGTTATGTGGTTAGATTCGCTACCTTACAGTATAATTGAGCGTGCGCCCGAACGATCTCATGCATCTTGATATGTCACAACAGTATGGAGATATTCTCAGAATTCTCACCGTAAAGCCTATCGTTTGACAGTTATATACGACGTGTTACGTCGTTTGCTGAGGCTCAGGATCTTTGTGTTTGCGTACGCGTCCGCGAGACCGATGCCTGAACTAACAAGGAAATTACTGTCAAAACTCATGTTTACCATTCTTTATTATGATATTATATACTTCGCTGACTTTCGAAGTCTTATCTTAGTATCACATTATATTATTTATGATCTTGGTTTAGTAGCTAACTCTATCTAATATATAAACGGTGCACTATCTTACATCATATTTTGTTGTTGCAATATTACTTCATGTTTACTTTAGTTATTCCCTTATCTATCCTACTAACTGTATGCATGTATGTCTATTAATTTATGAGTTTACATTTTAATATAATATGTTATATAAGTATTACACCACATCCAATTTATTGTATTTATATATTCCTATTTAGATATGTTTTAGTAACTGCCATGTATTTTTTATTTTACGTGTTTTATTATTTATCTACACTCAAACTCAACCTAGATATAGAAGAACCTTTGTAAAACTTATTTGAAAATTGTGGTAAGATTGTCATGCAATCAAAAGAAATCGATTAATTGCTGAGGTAATTAGCTGTAGCTGCATAAACTGGTAATTGTTATCTATTTGAAGTGGGTGTAGTGTAATACGGTGGGGTGTGTGGGTATGTCCGTGTGTTGAATGGAAAGGTTGTATTGTTGTGCCTAGAATTTGCGAAAATGTGTGGATTACCATATCTTTTTAATTCAAGGTTAATAGTGTTATTTTGTTTCAAAGACAGTTAAGTATTTACTGTCTTACGTTATTTCGTTATATCGCGACAATAAGTACTTTCTTAATCATGTATGTGTAATTACCAAATGACACCTTTTCCTGTAGAGTCAGCGAGTTGTGTACGAATGCGTGCATGCGTATGAGAGCGTTGTGAGTGTTTATGTGTATATGTGTGTGTGTGTGTGTGCGTGTGTGTGGTGCATCTGGGCATGTGTTGCAGCGGCTGGGCGCGACGAGCGCGCTGCGGGGGCTGCTGCCGGCCGGCGCTAAGTCCAAGGTACCGATCCCGTTCATGCCACAAACTACCTATACTTGCTTGACAACCTGAGTCTGTAAAGCATGTCTCTGGGCTTGTTTCTCATTGGACTCGTCAACACTTGCCACCATCACCCTTGTGTTGGTTAAGATATAAATATAAATGAGAATAAAAATCTGCAATTTATCAGCCAAAAAACTTTTCTTCAAGTGAACTTCTCAAACATCATTAAGATGTGCTATAGCCGCATTATTTCCGTTTATAGAGATCGTTATCATAATACATTTCTGAACGACCAATTGCATTTATACGTATTTCATCGCCATCACCTCATCTATCCGATGAATATACAAATTAAATATTTATGAAGGAAATCATCGTGTGAAAACCTACACACCTACGAACTTCTAAGGTTGTGTAGTCGACCAACCCGCACTTGGCCAGCAGTGGGGATTTAATGATGATTGGTATTTATGTATTCAATATATTTTAGAATTAAATTAAGAAAAATATTTGTTAGTAATTAGCGGATACATGTGTCCACTGGCGTTACACAAACCTAATCAGAAACCATGAAAATGTGACACCGTAATACCTTTTTGATAATGATATTTCATTGTTTACCTTTCCCATGTCATTCAAGCAAGAACATATCAGAAAACATAATATTTTAATTAAAGTGTACATATTGATAATTCTTTTCAAAACAAAGAGAAAATTTGTAGCACATCAGCAAACTGTAGGAACTTGCTCGATTTTACACTTTATGCTTGAAACGTAAAGTTGTATATGGTTTGCAGACTTTGTCAATTGTAGATATGCCGAGCTTATTGGTATTGAGTTTTAACTTATACAAAATACTAATATATAACTGTGAACATGTCATATGGAGCCTCGTTTGTATCCAGGTTGTTAACAAGAAAATAGATGTTAGCCCCACGTCCTAAAAATCTTTAAAAAACTAATCGAATCTACAATGTCGTCGAGCCCATTCATAACGATATCACGCTGACCGTGTAGTACCTAATCTTTGTAAAATATTTGTATGGAACATAGTAAAAGTGTAGAAGAGCAAGGTTGTGTTAACAAAGTTAACATAACTGCTGGCAGGTGTCATCGCACACTATCTTATGTAACATTTTATTTGACCGTTATACTGGTATCTAAAGAAAACATTATCATTTTTGGAAAACAGTCTGAAATAGGAAAAATACTTATTTACAAAAGCAAATTGTGGTGGCAGCCTGATTATCACGCTTACAGCGTGTTCACACCTAGCGATTTTTGGGCGATTTCGATCGTGGCGATCACGCCGCGATATCGCGGCGATTTCGCGCGGTTACGCCTTATCAAACCTACCCGCTTAGCGCATGCGCCGCATTCTACAGCGCAGGTCCGTTCATGTTGGAAATATGAACGCAGTACGCGGCAAAATCGTGGCGATACCGCCGCGATCGAAATCGTCCAAAAGTCGCTAGGTGTGAACAGGCACATAGTTACCGTTTTTGTTCAGTTTATACTGTACTCCTGGCTTTGTAAGTTCGTATATCGTTATTCCTGATTAGTATTGATCTACATCAAAGACTATTAGTTTAAATTATGATATATATTGGAGGAAAATGAGGTATTTGTTAAATGGAAATTCAATTCTTAAGCCATATTTGTCCTTAACATCGTTATCAAGGCCTCATTGTTCCATTAGATAACTGCACAGTAAACAGTCCGGACTTCCCTCTCAGACAATGCACTCTGATAATATTTGCGCACCTCGATTATGCACTAATTGCTGCAGTAACGCCTGACATTAGGTATCACCTACTCTGATAACGGAATAAGATCCCATCTCATTAGCACATGGCATTGACAAATGTATTAATTGAAGTCGCACATACTAAGTAATTGACATTTGTCATTACAATTTTGCTAAATATTTTAGCTACGGTATTTTCGCCGAAGAGGAAGGCCCAAGAAAAGATGGTGTGATGATCTGGTCCAGCTATCAAAAAACTGGTAGGTCCTGGTCTTAAACAGAGAGCAGTGGATAGATTTGGAGGAGACCTTTGCCCGGCAGTGGGATGACATAGGTTAAATAAAAAAAAAAAATTGCTTCGTGAATGAATATTCATAAAACAATTTATAAAATCTAAAGGGATTGAACTGAATTACACATCTAGTATCGTTTCAGAAGTATAGAATAATTCATTGTCTTATATGTTACGTTTTCATGGCCAAATGTTCTATCAAATTTTGTTACACATCTTCCTCGTAGAAGGTGATGTAGTCGCCCTAGGCGCCGGTAGCTCGGTATTAAGGTCGTTTACATTGTTCTGATAAGCCCTACGTAACAATATTTGCTTTTTCTCTCTTGCCACACCCGACCTTGCACCCATTATGTCACTTGTCAAGTGCATGGGCGTCCTTTAGGGCCTAAATAACTTTAACTATGTACACAAATACAGGTAGGTAATTTAAAAATTAACTACATTTACTCGCGATTGTGTAGCTTATATAATTTTGGTATTACCTAAACTTGACTTAAGTTAATGCCAAGCCAGGGGGCGTAGTAAGATCTCTTAATTCCACTCAGTTTAAAAATGGGCATCGGTAGCTATATGATACAGACCTGTTGTTAGTACACTTCTTTTTAAAATTTACAGAGATGATGGAGGGGTTATATCAGTCTGTATGATTCCACAACCATAGCGCACAACTACGTGTTCCAGAAACCCGAAGTTAGTCGATGCCCTTTCTCAACTGACTGGAATTAAGAAACCTAATACGCCCCCGATATCATATCCTGGTCTATAAGGGCCTCTGCGAATCAATAATTTCGTATTGTATCCCAGTGTGGGGTGGAACGTATAAAACACTGCTGCTAGAAGTTGAACGTGCGCAACGAGCAATCCTCAAAGTCATGCTTTTTAAGCGTAGAGACTACTCCACTAACTTGTTGTACTCAGAGGCTCAAGTACTTACTGTACGGCAGTTATATATCTTTCGCTCAGTTATTCGACGTCATCTTTCTCTTCCGTTGGACGAAGCTATTTTGCGTAAACGGCCAGGTCTCCCTGTATGCCGTACTGTCAAATATCGTACTGCCTTAGCTAGTCGGCATTTTTGCGCTTTGAGTTCTCGTATTTATAACAAGATTCATAGAAATATTTCTATATACACCTGTACACTGCACGAAGCTAAACATAAACTTAAAACATGGTTACAATCACTAAGCTACATTGATACTGAAACAATCCTTGACTCGCCACAGTAATAAAATAAATAAATAAATAATTAGTTGAAAATGGTTAATATACATATACTGATACACATTTATTAAATATACATAATTTCATAATAACACAAATATCCTAACTTTTGTACCTTTACTACTCTTGTTTGTCATACTAATATTGACATTTTGTAGGGGAATCCCCTGCTCCTAAAATACAAGTCTCTGCTTAGTTTAGGAGTCGGGAAACCCGCCAATATTTTAAGACCATGTATGTACAACCAACGTATACTGTTATATTATGTTAAACTCCGAATTTGTAACTTGTTGCTGTACAAATAAAGTTTTTTATTATTATTTATTAAAACATTATCCGCCGTTTTCTTGCATGTTTAAAAATATGTAGTTGTAAGTAATGTGTCTTCTAAATTCAACTAGCCGTACTCGTAATTATCAAGCCGTATACAATCTCAGTCCTCTCATAAGCTAATAATTATCTTAATTACTGACTTTTGGCACCGATTCCCGACAGGATGACATTATGTTTAATTGCATTCCGTTCACTCGCTATACCGCTCGTTACTTTGGATTTATTAGCACCTTTCCTGAACATATCTTGAATCATGACTACACTCTATGATATTTGTATTTCAGCCTGTATTCGTGCATTTTACTTGTGCATTATCCACCAAATATATTTTATCTAGACACGCGGTAGCGTGTCAAGCCAAGTTCAAGAAACAGAACTGGCGAGCCGCACCGTGTGTAATATTACACGAACCATTTGGAACCACTTTTGAACCCCTCATAAATCAAAAACTATTTCACATAAACGTATCAAATTTGGCTCATATATTGTGACTTGCAAGATAAATATGTGTTCTAAATTTCATAGGCTTATCTCAAACAGTTATTTAGATATTAATGTCCAAAAATCCTCATTTTTATCATTGACTGACTGACAGATCAAAATTCTAACCCAGTTCCAAATTACCTAGAGAGTTAAAATTTGGTATGCAGATAGGTAATTACATGAATACAAAGGAAAAAATAAAAAAACTGGCAATTTTTTAATAATTAGGTTTTTTTTTTTTATTTTTATAAGAGGCTAACAAGATGACCTCACTCCACCTGATGGTAAGCGGTAGTGAGATCCACATATGAGGTCGACAGGCACAATAGACCATGTTGAGCCTGTCGCACTCACCCTGAAAGCCGTGAAAAAGGAGACCACTGCTGCGGTTAGGTTCTATTATGAACGCTTAACATAAATACCTAATTAGTGCCTAATCACGCCTATATACCGGGAAGGCAGAGCACTAAGTATATATTTAGGTATACATACTTACTTATTTACAATTAAGAGTAGGTACTTATAGTCGGCTTTCATATTTATTACTTAGGGTTATACCCCGTAAACGTAGGAAAAATACAGTAACTGATTCAATTGTTTTATATTTATAAAGTCTAATTTTAGTTTTGAATTTGTCCTTTTCAAAGGACCTACTAGAGGAAGATCCCAGAGCCGCCAGACATCACTTATTTTCTAATGGACAAAATATATACGATTGAGTAGTGGTGGGGTGTACTATCATCATATGACTAGTTGCTACCTTGACCAGACGGCCATTTTTCAGATATCAACCAATCAAGGTACATAGAAACACTGCTCACCTCACTTAAATTCTGATGGCTGATTTTAACATATATTTCACACAATATCATTAAACATCAGGTTTTATTACTCCCAGACACATGCGGTCGGCGGTTTTACCTTACAGACGCTTTAAAGCTATGAAAAAAATTTTACTTTTACTTAATTTTACTTATTTTCTGATGCTTGATTTTATATATGTTATTCAAACAACTATTTTAAAACGTTTTGCAAACGGGCAGACCGATCCAAGGGGCCAAACATTCACCAGACCCAACTGTTTTAGATTTTTTTATTTAAATTGAATTTAGTTAAGTTTTTCTAATAAAATAGTTTGTAAGGTACAATTCTATAATTATAGCGGTCAGATGAGCACTTTTTAGTTGTTTGAATAACATATATAAAAATCAAGCATCAGAAAATAAGTATAAGTAAAATTTTTTTCATAGCTTTAAAGCGTCTGTAAGGTAAAACCGCCGACCGCATGTGTCTGGGAGTAATGAATCCTGATTTTTAATGATATTGTGTGAAATATATGTTAAAATCAGCCATCAGAATTTAAGTGAGGTGAGCAGTGTTTCTATGTACCTTGATTGGTTGATATCTGAAAAATGGCCGTCTGGTCAAGGTAGCAACTAGTCATATGATGATAGTACACCCCAACACTACTCAATCGTATATATTTGTCCATTAGAAAATAAGTGATGTCTGGCAGCTCTGGGATCTTGGACCATACATACTTAAATATAGTATCCAATCAAAGACATAAATGTGAAATGAGAGCCAAGTTCAATATTATGATAATTGCCTTGGTTGTTGACTGCAACGACAAAAGAAGTGAGATCTAAATGGGTGCCAAGTTCAATGGTGAACCCTGAAATTTATTTATAAGTAACACTATAACATACCTATCATATCTTCTTATAACATAAGATAATGTATGGTGGTAGCCTATGAAGGTCTGTCTTGGCTAGTTTTCTTTAATTAGTTAGTTAGTAGTCTAGTTAGTTGTCTTGGTTAGTTTGGTACTTGTCGGTATTTATTTTATAATTCCGAAAATTTGGATTGTTGGTAGAAACTAGCGAGCGAACATAATAATACGTTGGTAGGTTTATAGAAAATAGCCAAGACAGACCTTCATAGGCTACCACCATACATTATCTTATGTTATAAGAAGATATGATAGGTATGTTATAGTGTTACTTATAAATAAATTTCAGGGTTGACCATTGAACTTGGCACCCATTTAGATCTCACTTCTTTTGTCGTTGAAGTCAACAACCAAGGCAATTATCATAATATTGAACTTGGCTCTCATTTCACATTTATGTTTTTGATTGGATAGAGAAATTTCAGGGAAACTTTACAAACTAACCATTTAAGGATAGTAGGTATTTGACTATAGAAATTGTGTTGGCTATCGAAAGCATTAAAACTAATAAATGACAGCCCAGTCGATTATTCCATCTATACTTAGCCAAATTATAGGAAGAATATTTGTAGAGTAAATCGTCGCAATTATAGCATCATTAGACAGAACTTGTTTATAAATGATGTTCTATTAACTATTACGTTGCAATTACAACCCTTTCAACTGAATTGTGTCCTTCATTTTAAAGTCCAAAAAATATGCACCAAATTTACTAATACTTTTGAGGTTTAGTATGGGTGGTTTATAAATTGTTCCCGCTTTGAAAGCTAGAAAAAACATCGTGAGGAAACCGGCACACCTATGAAGAAATTCTAAGGTTGTAGATGTAGCAACCCGCACTTTGGCCACCCTGATTGATCTAGCTTAGGATAGACCCGTGCCCCAGCGGTGTTTACGACCACTCTTGCTTTGGGGTGAGAGCCATCCGCTTCCCCGCAAGTCCGGTGATGATGACGAGGCTACTCAAAGCACTCTTCCCCCGTGTTGGCTCAAGTACCTCGGCTGACTGGCTCGGTGGAACAGTGGTTATTGACCCACGGTTGTCTACGGTTTCCAAGAGTCGTAGGTTCGATTCCCTCCCGGTACAAATATTTATGGGACAAACATCGGTGTTTGCTCCGGGTCTCACTGGGTGTAATCTATACTAATATTATAAAGCTGAAGAGTTTGTTTGTTTGTTTGTTTGTTTGAACGCGCTAATCTCAGGAACTACTGGTTCGATTTGAAAAAATCTTTTTGCGTTGTATAGACCATTTGTCGAGGAAGGCTTTAGGCTATATAACATCACGCTGCGACCAATAGGAGCAAAGATACAATGGAAAATGTGTAAAAAACGGGGGAAACGCGAACGAAGTCGCTGGAACAGCTAGTTTAAGTTTATTTGTGTATCCACTGCTGATTCTGATATCTGTTACACAAGTACTTAGCTACTTACCACGGGATCAGAACAACGTACGTGATGTTGTGTAAAAAAACTGTGTTAGTATTGTCCGTTGTGTGAGCGTCCGTTCTGGTACCGCACCGCAGGTGTTCGACGAGGTGTGCGTGGAGCTGGCGATGGCGCTGCTGCAGCTGCTGAGCGTGGCGCCGGCCGAGGAGCACCTGTTCCGAGCGTGCGCCGCGCTCGCGCGCCTCGCCGCCCACTCCTCCGACGTGCCGCAGCTCGTGGCCCTCGTGGGGCCGGATCCTGCTGCCTACAGGTACCAGGACATGTAGCCTTGTAGCCTACAGGTACCGGGACATGTAGCCTTTTAGCCTACAGGTACTAGGACATGTAGCCTTTTAGCCTACAGGTACCGGGACATGTAGCCTTTTAGCCTACAGGTACTAGGACATGTAGCCTTTTAGCCTACAGCTGTAGCAACGTGTAGCCTTTCAGCCTACAGCTGTACCAACGTAGCCTTCCAGCCTGACCTGGCGCTGATGGAGCAGCCTTGTTCCTCGCCGCGCACTCCTCGGACGTGCCGCAGCTGGTGGCCCTCGTGGGGCCTGATCCTGCTGCCTACAGGTACCAGAAGAGACGTAGCCTAAGGCTGTACCGACGTGTAGCCTTCTAGCCTGGACCTGTCGCCGACGGAGCAGTACTTGTTCCTCGCCACACACTCCTCCGACATGCCGCAGCTGGTGGCCCTCGTGGGGCCTTCCCAGCCTACAGCTGTACCAACGTGTAGCCTTTTAGCCTACAGCTGTACCAACGTGTAGCCTTTTAGCCTACAGCTGTACCAACGTGTAGCCTTCTAGCCTACAGCTGTACCAACGTGTAGCCTTCTAGCCTGGAGCTGTACCGACATGTAGCCTTCTAACTTGGAGCTGTACCGACGTGTAGCCTTCTTGTCTACAGGCACCAGGACATGTAGCTTTTTAGCCTACAGCTGTACCGACGTGTAGCCTTTTAGCCTACAGCTGTACCAACGTGTAGCCTTCCAGCCTGACCTGGCGCCGACGGAGCAGTACTTGTTCCTCGCCACACACTCCTCGGATGTGCCGCAACTCGTCGCGCACGTGGGGACCTGATCTGCTGCACCAGGTACCAGAAGAGACGTAGCCTAAGGCTGTACCGAAGTGTAGCCTTCTAGCCTAGAGCTAAACCGACGTGCAACCTTCAAGCCTGGACCTGGCGCCGGCAGAGCAGTACTTGTTGCCGGAGACTGCTGCCTATACCGTGCCAGGAGACACGTGGCTTAAAATAGGCCTGTTGAGACCCACAAAAGAGACGTAGTTCTAGAAAACGAAATGACACGATTTGAATATTTTTTTACGAAAGTAACTTAATGTATACCTTAATTTAGCATAATACTTCCTACACATATTGATTAATAGGTAGGTAGATGTTCAATTTGAAGAAAATAAATTGCGTAAATGTTTAGTATTCTTGTTGTTTCCTTCAGAAAGCCACTGTTAGAGTTATGTTCATTCATCGTTACGATAATAGTGTATAAATAGATTATTTTCCATTCGCAGCTCAGACATATTCCTAGAGTGATGCTCGTAAACAATATCTTGTGTTATTTGTTATTCGCATTATAATCAATTAATGCAACAATAAAGACTGATAAACTACATATTTAATGAATGTAGGCTAAAATTAGTCGCGCAGAGCGTGCGATGCGACAAAAATAAAGTATTTATTATTCCTACGTACTTAATTATAACTTTCGCAAATGTTGCACACAATCATCAGTTGAAGTAATTAAACAGAGTAATTAACAGAAACAATGCCGATCCGTAACACGTGTTGCTGTCACTGTGCGTGCCTACGTCCTCTACAGTTTCCAACCAACACAATGGCTTCTCTGTAGGCGCCTATCGAGGGCGCCTGCTCCATAAATTCCCTGGTTCTTTGATTAAGTGTTTGCTCTATCAGTGTGCCAATGACGGTAGTAATGATTTATGTATCTACTTACATTATTTTCATTGGTATGTCGATTTTTATGTTACGGTCAACAAGTAATCCCATAGGTGCCTTTTCCACTTGAAACTCTGACATAACGCAATTTAGCAACTTATATATTATATCAATTTGGAATGTATATTATGTATTATGATGGTAATTCTAACACCTAAACACATTGTCTGCAGAGGAACGAGCCCGCGCGTCGACGAACAGATAGACCTGATAATGAAGAAAGTGAAGTAGCGGCGCTAGCGAGCTGAGCCGCGGCCGCAGGAGCGACGGACGCGCGACGGTTAGCCGTGCTTTGCACTTTTGAACTCTAAATCGTGAATGTTGAGTGTTCAAAATGCCTTGGTACATTATGGGCCGGCCTGTCGGGTCTGGGCACCACTCATTAGTAGCATAGAACAGTTTTTGATACCAAACCGCAACGTTCTGTCTTACTCTCATCATCTTAACACTGCTTTACTATTGTCTATGTATTTTGTGAACATTTTCATATAAAACAATATCATTAAGTATGTTCGGTTCCAAAGCGTTCTTATTTATTGAAATGGTGATCTATTACTTAGTGGTGACTCTTAAAATTATTTACAATGAATTGAAAGCTGGTTGTGGGTTATAAATGAATTATCTTTATCCCTTCTTTTTCTGTACACTATCGCTACTAAAAGTGCACTGTCCGCGGTCCACTTAAGTTTGACTAATTAAGGGTGTTTCTACTTGTACGCGAGTAGCTTAGTTATTAAATTATAAAGTTTTAGGTTACCAAGAAAGAGCCCAGGAGGGACGCGGGGCGACGACTCGATCGGTCCACTCATTACGCATTCACGTCACTATAAATACGAATGTTGTATATACCTAGATGTAATTTTGAAATATTTATTCGAGTCTTTTTTAACTTTCGAGCGACCGGTTTATTGACATAAATTTTCATAATATTATCAAGTGCCTGCACTATTTTTTGTCTTCCTAAAATTTTTCAGAATAGATTTATCTAGGCTTAGACAAAGTAACAATATCGAAACGTTAACGAAGTTCGAAAAAAACAAAATATATGGGATTGACCACGTGATTTATCGAGTCTAATGTAAAACCCATACATTTTATTCTTTTCGAACGTTCGGTCGGTCGTTGTTTCTAAACAAGGGTTTGTACTCTTAAACGTTATTTTGGGCGAGGTATTCAGTGGATCGATCTGTGGCACATCGCGCCGCGGTCGGCTCAGCGTGAGTACCTGAGCATAGCGAGCCTTGTATTATAGTGCGCGTATAGAGCTGTAACGATCACATGATTTAGTATGTCTACAGGTCATAAGCTTGCCGAAATCATTATCATAAGCATACGTCGGTGCTTTTAAGAATTTCTTTATTATCACTATCCGACAACTTTATGAACTGTAGAAATACTAACACATATCTTATGTAATTATAATTCTTTCTATGTATATGTTTATCGGATGTGCAATAATGTTGTTATATTTATATTATATTCAGTTGCTGGCACTAACACGTGGTGACTGGTGCATTTACACATTAATTTAGTATAAAAGTGGACGAATGTATTGCAATAAAATTGTTGTATACTGATTATTGTGTCTTATTGATTTTGTGACTAGAACTTGGCCGGGTGAATATGGGATAGTTTTGATTAATTCAAAGTAGAATTTTAATTTTCTATTTTTTACATTAAATATACTCACTAAAGTTTCGATCAAGAAAATCTCAACCGCATGAACATGTACGAGTATGAAGTACATAAATATCCCGCCTGATTATCTCAGTTAAAGAAAAATAGAGGTACTAGATTGAATTAAATCAATAACCTGTGTAGGCCTTCTTAAATTTACTCAACCGTACCTTATAAGAAAACATAAAATGTAAGAAATAAGAATTTTGGTAAAACAATATTGGGTATTTGGAAAGAAGAACGTGTTTTTACACTTTTTTTAGCATCACCAACGGCTCTCAATCATGATCCAAGGATTAATGTTCGTCTAAGCCAGCAAGGCGCAGGTGTCAATGTAGATTTTCGCGTCCGATAACATTAATAGGCGTCGAACGATGCCGCTGTGACATTCACAAAGAATGACGTTCAGGATAAAAATTGAAATAAAAACAACGTGTTACCAACTAAAGTTTTATATCTATATACGTCAGAACATAAAATTTACATTCTTAGTTTAATTTCATTAAAAACAATTGTATATAAGTGTGATAATTATAAAAGTTTCTCTGAATATGCAGTTCTCGCACGAGGAAATGCCAACAGGAGCACTGTGCCTTGTTCATTGTTTGTGGGAGCATCAGTTATGATAATGAATGACACTAAATATCACGCTTAAGTCTTGTACCTGCTTTTGCATTCTTAGCATGTTCCAAGTTTATATTTATAAAAATACTTTTGATGTAATAAAAATCCCGTGTGAGAGCAAAGACCCTACTTATTGATCGTTGTTTCGTTAAGATGTGTATCTGTAGGAACCATCTCACATATAGATTTCTTCTCATATCAGGGCATACGTATTATAAATAAGCCTGACACACATATTTGCAACTTATTTTGTGAGTCTATGAATACATTAGGAATGAATATTTTCTTTTTTGTACTTTTAAAACGGGTTGGATTGCATATTTGTAGAATAAATCCGGTTTATTGCCTGGTTCAGTGTTTAATAACAGAGTTCTTAAATCTTTGACCGCTAGTCTTATAATACCTACTTCAGAGTATAGTGTGCCTATCAACTACTTAGTTAAAACTGAATTAATTTAGGCTGTTACAGTTGCGATAAATTTTCTTTTAAAAAACACCACCTACACCTACTATTGTTAACAAAAGCCGTAGTATAGGAATGCTACGGTTTATTAACCACTCCGAAATTACGAACACGAGGAAGCACCTAAACGTGCAGGTAACTGCGATCACATTTGAACTCGTAGTCCATCGCATGTTTAATGGATCTACGAAGTTTCGTAGCGAGTGTGACGCGGGCGCCGTTATCAATAGTTAGGTGTGAAGTATTATTGTTTACCAACTTCGGGATGACGTGAAGATAATGGATGAATTATAACCGGCTGAGGCGGCGGTCGAGCCAGTCCGGCGAAGGGAGCCGAGCGAGGCGAACATTGCGAAGGCTTTGCGCTGTCCGTGCGCTACATGTGCTTACCGACCAGTTCAGACCCCATCCGTCCTCCTGGGCGTAACAACCAGAAAAGTGAACACATTTTTAGGTGGCTAATGAATTTGTTGTCAGCGGTGAACTTATTACTCCCGCGAATACCGAATAAACATTTTCAGTGTAATAATAATATATAGTACTAATTGTTTTCGCGATAATGCAATAAGATAAGTTTAGTAAATTGTTTATTTATTTACCTCTTACAAATATTATATTAATTAACAATCTTGACTTTGCAAGATTTTATTCGTTAGTATTATAGACCTTTTATTTTAGAGACTAGCATAAATTAGGTTTGGCATGGGACTGTGTAGTAAGAGTGCCACAAAGGTGTATTCTGTTATATACCTCATGTTAAGGAAATCAATAGAGACGTTTTCGAATTTAATAAGGTGTTAATAAATAAGGGTGTCCCACAAGGGGGTAACGTGGGTGCGATTCTATTTTTAAACGTTATAAATACTCGAGTGTCCCACAAGGAGGCAACATTGGTCCGATAATTGAAAGTTTGGAAATGGAATCTTCCAAATGCCTACCGGATGGTCCGGAGAAGGGCTCGGGCCGCTGGCTGCGGCTGCTGCGCCGGCGCCTGCCGATCCTGTCGTGGGCCCCGCAGTACTCGCGGCTGGCCGCGCTGGGCGACGCGGTGGCCGGAGTCACCCTCGGGCTCACGCTGGTGCCGCAGAGCATCGCCTACGCCGCGCTGGCTGACCTGCCTGTGCAGTATGGACTGTACTCCGCGTTTGTGGGTGAGTGTAATACCTACTTAATGCTAGCTAATATTACAAATATAGAACTTAATTGCAATACTCAATATAGAAAAGTTCTGATAAAAATAAATCATAAGTCACATACAATACTTACAACTACTACTACTACTACAAATAAGTCTATAACGGAGTCATGAAGCAAAAGATAGGAACAAATAGTCCACGCAATAAAGAAAAAGGTATGAAGAGCTTTAGACGTGTATTTAAATGTTGTCATTGGTATAAATAATAATAAATTATATCTCATCATCTAGCTAGATATTATCAGTGTGTGCATGAGTATTTGTAAAGTTTTTTATCTCCCTATCAGGTTTCGATTGACCGTAACCAAGTATCCACCTACAGGTGATGTGTCCAAGTGTCCAGTTTAATTAAATATAAAGTACTGCAGTGTACTTGAATTTAAAAAATGTAGGCCATCAAAACGTTGCACGACGCCACGCAAATAATTAAGTTATCTTCACTGTGGTCCTAGACCGCTTCCTTGTAAACACCCTTAGCGTCTAAAATAAAAAGTTACCATTGCATTTCAATGGAAGTGAAACGCTTTAAAACGAACTTATCCTAAAAGTGGGTAGAACAACCATGGTACAGTGAACTCTAAAATAGGTACCTAAGTATGAATGATTACGACGTGCTATGTATGAAACGAAAAAAATCTTTAGATATTTCAATCATCCTTATTGTACCAAGTGTTAGAGATGATATGGGATTGAAAGGATTAGACACAGAGCTGACGAATGACAGGCCCGAGTATACATGTCCTGCTGACCGCTTAGCGTGGGACAAGAGCAGGATTATAATAATGGTTTTCATAATTCATCTGCGATCTGCATACATAAAAAAAAATGTTGACCACATAGACACGAAAAGTAACAGTGATGAAGTACACAAGACACAAAAACGCAACTCAAACAAAGAAATATCACACATAGACAAGGACTTTAAGAAGTGGTCAAAGAGGTACAGCTAAGAAAGTAATCTACCACTTTAGACAAAAGTTTCTGGGTAATGTAACGAACGCTAAGGTAGTCAATAGTCACTGACACAATCTTATTGCCTGGGAAAATTGACCTTGTCGTTTTATGACGTTCAAACGAATCTCAACCGTAGGGTGCCACATCGGCCCGAGAGCCGCTGCAGCGCTGGCATTCTGGCCGTACCCGACGGTAATACAAATAAATATTTCACAGGCCACATAACCCAAGTTTCCGTCCGCAGGCACGATCCTCTACATGTTCCTGGGCACGGTGAAGGAGGTGAGCATCGGGCCCACGTCGCTGATGGCTCTGCTGACGCTGCAGACGTGCCGCGGGCTGCCCGTCGACTACGTGGTGCTGCTGACCTTCCTCGCCGGCGGAGTGGTGCTGCTCATGGGCTTGCTGCGGCTAGGTAAGGTCTGGTGAAGGATTTGAATAGACTGCATTTTCGAAGACCTAGGAATCCGTTACAAGTGATAATATAAATGTCATGCTTTTGGAAGATGTCACTATCATTTAACATCATCATCATCATCAGCCCATTTCTGCTGGACACAGGCCTCCCCAAATGCATAAGTGTTGGTCTTCAGATACTCACATGCAGCTCCTACCAGCCGTCCTGGGCAGTTCTTTACTCCACCCGGCCTTAAGACGTCTTACACAACGTTTGCCGAGACGCGGCTCTTAACATCACATTTATTGATCTGAATCCGAGCTCTTAATCTCCATAATATATCAGAACCGCCCGTGGTTTTAATATATTTTTTATTAACATGAATTACGTAGACCGAGATGTTTGGATGATTTTTGGACAACATTTGACCATTTCATAGATCGAACTCATAACTTCTGGCTTGTGCCAGAGAGACACAAAGTATGATGATCTGACTAAGAGCCACGAAGCTGCAGTTGATTCAAAATATTTAAACACCCTCTCAGTTGGCAATGATCATCACCTGTCCAGGTTTCCTGGTGGAGCTGATCTCCGCGTCGGTGACGAGCGGGTTCACGTCGGCGACGGCGGTCATCATCGTGGTGTCGCAGCTGAAGGGCACGCTCGGGCTGAGCTTCACCGCGGAGACCGTGCTGGACAACCTGCAGCACATCGCCGCCAAGCGCCACCAGGTGAGATACAGAGGAAGGTTATTTATAACTAGCTGTGCCAGCGACTCCACTTGCGTGGAAAAGAGATTTGAGGCTGCATTTTAAATAATCACGTGTTATTGTGAGTCAACTATAAAAGATAGACAAACGCTGTTGCGGAATTTATTTTAGGAAATTTTATGTAGAATATTTCCGTTGTACATGATTTCTATGTAACTTTAACCATTCCGGATGCACACGCGACGGAAGCTTAAAAAATGGAGTAACGTCTCCCGTTTTCTCAACATTTCCCTTCACTACTCTGCTTCTATTGATTGTAGCGTGATGAATTATAAGTATAGATGATTGACGAGGTCGTGAAGGATCTGCGCGAACTCCACGCGGACAATTGGCGAGGCAACTAGGTGGAGGTCCTATTTATCGGAGGCCAAGACTCGTTTTGGGTCGCTGCGCCAATCTAGTTAGTTCGTTTTTGATTGACTTTCAGCACGACTTCATTCCCCCTGATAGTAAATAGTCGTGAGGCACAATATATCCTATTTAGCCCGTCGACCCCTGAAGGTCCGCGTAATGTCGTTTCACGACCCACCTGAAGAGCCCAGTATTATAGGAGGCAGGGAAAACATGAACGGAAGGGCATTCCATGCCTTAATGTTTCGGAGCAGAAAAGGTTAAGTTAGAAATATCCAATCTTAAGAAGTCTGTTAAATAATTTGCAGTAAACAAACTCTCTTAATCAAGATCATTTTGGTTTCTTTAGCCCGGAATAATAATAATTCATACGATTAGTTATAATGAGTTGGCTATTATGCCACAAATGACCCAGTCATGTACCATTATGTATAGATACTATACAGTTATGTACCATATTATGTGTATTCTTTATTTATCGCTAGATTCGCACAGCTGACTGCGTGCTGGCAGCCGTGTGCTGCACCGTCCTTCTACTTCTGAGGGTGAGAATCTGTTCTATTATTTTAAAAAGGATATGTTTAAAAAAGCGTCGATGGCCGAGTGGTTAAGGTCGTTGCTTGCCATGCGAGAGGTCGCCAGTTCAAACCCCGCCAGGTACCAATGTGTTTTTCAAATTTGAAATTCATATGTACCATCATTCGACGCTTTAACGGTGAAGAAAAACATCGTGAGGAAACCTGCACACCTACGAAGAAATTCTAAGGTTGTGTAGTCGACCAACCCGCACTTGGCCAGCGTGGTCGACTAAGGCCTTATCGCCCTAGTTTAGGGTAGGCCCGTGCCCCAGCAGTGGGGACGTATATGGGCTGATGATGATGTTCAAAAGGTATGATATGTTTGACTGTATCTTTTTAATATACGTCCTTCGATAAGAAGAAAGGAGCCACGGCAAAAAGTGGATACGGTCTGAAATGATGATGTCGATCATCATCATTTCAGGCCGTATCCACTTTTTTTTCTTCCATGTTACTTCATTTTATAGAGATGAATCAATTAATTTCCGTTTATTAACTACGTTTATCAATTATCAACGGTATGGTAAGTTACCTACTTACGAACAGAGCAGACAAAAAAGGTCCCCCAAATATTAGGTACTAGCTCTACCAGCGACTTCGTCCGCGTTTTCCTCCGTTTTTTACAAATTTTTCATTGTTTCTTTGCTCCAATTGGTCGCAGCGTGATGTTATATAGCCTAAAGCCTTCCTCGATAAATGGTCCATCCAACACATCAATTCGCACCAGTAGTTCCTGAGATTAGCGCGTACAAACAAACTCTTTAGCTTTATAATATTAAGTATAGATTAATGTGTCAAGTAAAGAACATTGAGTTATTTTCTTTTTCTGTTAAGAATTATGTTAGGATTTTCTTGATCTAGCTGTGTGTATTTGTCTACGGATGAATCACGTACGCCAAAGACAACTAGTGTGGTAGTGTCTCTCTCCCAGGCAAGCCCAACTTTGTTGAAGGGTCTGCTTGTAAAGTTTTAGCTCATACACCGTGAAATTTTAGTGGTTGTTTTCCCGCAGCAAATTGATTCTACCTTAGTAGCACAATAGATTTGTGCAGTTCTTTTTTATTAAAATCAATAAATGCCGGTTTTACGAAAGGTATAACCGAAACTCGAAAGTATTTTCGAACTACTTTATTACTAAGGGCGTAGAGCTTCTTTAGCTTTAAGCATCGATTTCATGCGGCAAGCAGTTCATGATTACGTCACATCTTATAAAAAAACGATAGCTTCTCTTGTTTTCGGGCTGGAAATTTTTTATTTTGAAAATTTGAAAAAAAAAAATATTTTTTTCAAGTAATAATTTACATGATTCGATAGTATTACTACAGGCAAATCGTTCTGCCACTGGAAAACAACTACCTACTAAAGTTTCACGGTGTATTGTTTTTCTAGCTAGTACCTAATTATACTTCAGTATCATCAGCCAACTATAAAATTCAAAGTAGCCTAATACTTATGTACTCATTATTTAATAATTATGCACACATTTAGATTAACGCACATAACATTGCGTACGAATGTTTTTTTTTTTATAAATATCCTAAGTGCTTTATTAAAATGCAGATGTCGTTCTTATTTAAATGCTAATACAAAGTCTCCTGTACGTTATTTATATATTTTCCTAAATAATACGTGAAATTAGTTTTATGCCATACCATACTTATATTTTACTTTAATTTTTTTAAATCTAGACAGGCGTCATTTAGTTAAGATTAAACTTTTACCAAGAATAAGTATGTTAATTGTAATATTATCTTAATACTCTTGACCACAAACATTCCAAAGAAATTTAATTACCTTAAACGAAATTACTGTTACAAATTTGGATTAATTGTATAACCCATTGTGTATAAAGTTATAAACCTACCTACTAAAGACATCGGTGATGATTAATATCTATAGGTAGGTGATTGTCTATCAGATGAGTTAACTGTATAACATTATGTTTTTAGGTACTGTCATGTAAAATGGACCCCAAATGATAAAAGAGTACCTAACTAACATAATTATTATGTTACATTATTATTGTATCACGCATTCACGCCCGGCGAGATGTTAAATGTAAGAAACGCTCCGTTTGTTACCTATGTTAATTTCATTAATATTACAAGTATTTTTTTATTATATTTTTCCTGAAGTAAAGTCGTGTGTTCTGTTATCAAAATGCAAATTAATATTATATGTATCCAAGTAATTATTAAAGAGTTTATATAACTAATCGTGACTTGTGGTTCGTTGCACCATATTATATTATATTTCGAAACTTATTCGCAAAAATAAAATATTGCTGTATTTTTTTTGACTGGCTCGGAGGAACAGTGGCTAGTGACTCAGGTACAAAACCTACGGTTCCAAGAGTCGTGGGTTCGATTCCCACTCGGGACAAATATTTGTGTGACGAGCATTAGTGTTTGTTCCGTGTCTGGGTGTATTATTAAATATGTTTATTTGTGTATCCACTTTCAGTTGATCCTGATTTCCGTAACACAAGTGCTTAAGCAACTTATCACGAGATCAGATCAATGTATGTGATGTTGTGAAATATTTATATTTATATTTTTTAGCTAAATTTTCTACGTGAAGTGACAATATCGTGGACTGTTACAAAAAACATCTGAATAATATAATTCTCTTGTACGTGTGTATGTAATTGAACTCCTACTAAACGGCTTGACCGATTAAATTGATTTTTTCTCTATGCGTTTGAGTGGTGCCTTGGATGGTTTAGGATGAGGGCTAGGTGTGGTAGCTTCTAGCTTGATCCCTAATTAGAGCAGGGCTTCAGCGAGGTGGCGAAATGAAACAGCTGGTTCAGCGATGTGTCTTGATAAGAAGTCCGAGACGAAGTATATTTAATTTTGGAAAAATGAGACCTAAATCAGCCCGGCAGATAGCGCTGATTGCTTGAAAAAGCAAGTGATCTCGGAAACGACCCTAATGATTTCGCTGAAATTTGATATGATAGGGGTTTTTGGGGACAAGAAATCGATCTAGCTCAGACTTATGTCTGGGGGATATACCTAGCCGAAGCGAAGCGAAGCCGGGTCATTAGTTTAAATATAAGTAGGTAGGTAAATGATCTCAACTATCTGTTTAATAAGAGACATGACACAAAAATATATAATTTGAAACGGCTCGATTAGCATGCTTTCAAAACAGCATCGTAAAGCAAATCGCATTTACTGTTTTTGCATATTCTCAATTTTATATTCAACGTGCGTCTTTTGCATACTGTTTACATACAATTCCATTAGTTCTAGTGCCAAATATAGAGTTTAATATTTTGGATCAGTCCAGGGTCGGAAAGAAAAACAGTCTCTTGATTTGTCGGATGCAAGTATTTTTAAAGCCAAAAAGCTGAAAGTGTTGTTTCTTGCTATCCATGTCACTCTCCAAATCTTGCCAAACACCTTGAATCTTTCGCAGTTTGAAGAAATTGCTCGTTTTCCCAATATGAACCAAAAAGACCAGCATTTTGGTCGTCAAAAATAAAGACTAGACAAAAATCATCATTATTATTATCATCATCATCGTCATCAGCCTTTGATAATATTCCACTGCAGGGAATAGACCTTCTCCATAGAACGCTTGCACTTGGGTCCTGTGTCACTCTAATCCAGAGACTTCCCGTGTCTTTCCTTTTTCTATCATCATGAGTTGAATTCACCTTTCAGCCTGCGTGTTCCCAAGTTTAATCTCACGCATATTTTAATTTATTTGGTTCACCGGTAATAGTGACTGCTGGGACACGGGCCTCACATATACTAAGGCTTTAGTCAACCACGCTGGCCAAGTGCGCGTTGATCGCCTACACAATCTTAGAATTTCTCCGTAGGTGTGCAGGTTTCTTCACGAAGTTTTCCTCCATCGTTAAAACGCCTAATAATGGTACATTTTAATTTTAAATTTAAAAACCACTCGCTCGGTGCGTGGCGGTATACTCGTATGTGTGCTGTAGGTGATTAAGGAAATTGTGTTAAGGAAGAGTGGCTCTCTCTGGCACGCACAGGTGCTCCTTGCACTTAAAAGAGGGAGTCTATCCTACATTTTTGTTGCTGTTAAAATATTTTTTATAATTTTTTTTATCTATACACCGTGAAATTTTAGTGGTTGTTTTCCCGCAGCAAAATGATTATACCTTAGTAGCACAATAGATAACAAGAAGATAACCGAAACTTTAAAGTACGTTCGAACCACTCTATTACTTAGGGCGTAGAGCTTCTTTAGCTTTAAGCATCGATTTCATGTGGCAAGCAGTACCTTAATACGTCACATCTTAATAAACAACGACAGCTCATCTCGTTTTCGAATTGGAAAATTTTGAAAATTCGAAAAAAAAAAATTTTTTTAAAGGAATAATTTGCATGATTCGATAGTATTACTAAAGGCAAATCGTTCTGCCACGGGAAAAAAACACTCAAATATCACGGTGTATATTTAAACTGTCATGGTTACACACATAAGAAAACTGAAACTGTCCGGGATATTTACCATGTTGTTTGCCATCACGGGTGAGTTCACCCGTGATCATGGCGCTTGCAACAGTGCCGAAATATCGGGAGCTCATTAAAACAAAACAACATGGTAAATATCCCGGACAGTTTCCTTTTTTTTGTTTATTAAAGTAGCGTATATTTCTTCTCTCAGAAATTGAAGGACCTGAAGGTGTCTAACCCCCGCGTGCGCAAGGCGCTGTGGCTGGTGTCCATCGCGCGCAACGCGCTGGTCGTGCTCGCCGCCTCGCTGTTCGCCTACTGCGTGCACGACCCTGACCATCTGGTGGTCAAGCTGTCAGGTTGGTGATGCTTCATCATCAGCCATGTCCCCAATGCTGGGGCACGGGCGTACCCTAAACTACGGCGATAAAGCCGCGAGTTATCCCCGCTGGCCAAGTGCGGTTTGGTTGGTGGTGCTTTATGATAATCTATTGCTTTTCCATATAAGTACTAATGGTATGTACGAAATTGAAGAGAAGACTCTGTCTTCCATATATTTTGGAGCACAGGGGAATCAAACATAAATGTAAGTAACATGTTTCTGGCCTTTGCGTACCCTTGCGTAAGGGCCTTTGCGTTTTTAGCTAAACAAAGGGGTTATTTAGCCACTATCCGACGTTTTCCCAATATAAAGCAACGGCGATATTTCGAGCGAGAAAATTGGTATGCTCGTAGAGAAAATTTAAAACTGTTCATATTTGGATCTCACTACCGCTTACCATCAGGTGAAGTCGGGTCATCTTATTAGCCTATTATAAAAAATATATAAAGATAAGTTGAGGCTTACAAGTACGAGGGAAGTACGAGGACTGGCCTTGGACTTCACCCATAGAATCCTCAATTTCGAACCCACCCACTTGACTGTTCAGATCCACAATTGTTCTAGCTCGGCCCAATCCGATTCCTCATCCAAAGTATCTCCTATCTCCAGGTCGCGTAGAGCCGGGCCTGCCGACGGTCGCGCTGCCGCCGTTCAGCACCCGGATAGGGAACGAGACGGTGGGCTTCCCGGAGATGGCGCGCCGCCTCGGGCCCACACTCGTCATGATGCCCGTCGTCATGGTCATCGCTAACATCGCTATTGCTAAGGCTTTTAGTGAGTTGGACTTTTTTTTCGCACAATTGGACAAAGTTTATCCTAAAAGGAAAGATCTTCCGCCGAGCTGGTAATAATATACCTACCATCTTGGTTTTTGCCCTATTTATAGTTTAGTGGCTCGAATAACTTTGAAATTAGGTGTAGGTTTCATACTAATGGCATATTCTTATGGAGATGGTATGATCTGTTGGTTGCGGTTCGATGTTCGTTGTTGGATGTCGCCACAAAAGTGTGTTAAAATGGTCTGACCGTTCAGTTGGTTTACAGTTGTCCACTATTATTAAATTTACTGAGTCGCTGTTTATGTAGGAGACTGAAAATGCTGACTTGTTAACCACACAGCATCTCCAGATGGATATTATCTAGAAAGAAAACAGTATTGTCCCTGCCTAATAAATTGTAATAATATATAATTTTGCCACTTTATCTAACGCACGAAAATATTACAAACGTGTATGTGATTGACACGGTCCCTTTTTAACAACGCTTTATGCGCCTGACCCCATTTCGGGTGAAATACATACATACATAAAATCACGCCTTTTTCCCAAAGGGGTAGGCAGAGATCACTTCCAGCGATCCACTTTTCACCTCTGTGGGAAACGTGACGTGACGGGTTGTGAACCACGTCGCCACCATTCTGCCTTGTGCATTGTTTTAACAAGGCCATTGCGTTCCCACGAGTAGCAAGGATATATGACGGGGGAAGGAAAAGGGGAAAAGGGGTGAAATGGAACTGACCAAAATTTCATCCCATATAACACTGAACATTTCCCGATTCCAGCGGAGGGCGGGCGCGTGGATGCCACTCAGGAGATGGTGACCCTCGGGCTGTGCAACTGCGCCGGCGCACTGTTCCGCTCCATGCCCACTACCGGCGCCTTCACGCGTTCTGCTGTCGCCCACTCCTCGGGCGTGAGGACTCCAGCTGCTGGCTTGTATGCTGGTAGGTGTCCAGTCCTGGTCATCATACCATCGTTTTGGCAGCGCGTCTTTCCTATGTTGTACTGCTACACTAGGTCTCCTACTCTCCGAACTTTTTCATCTAATGATCATCATCATTAGCCCATATATGTACCCCACGGCTGGGGCAAAAGCCTACCCTAAACTAGGGTGATAAGGCCTTATAAGGCCGCACTGCTTAGTAAGTTAGAAACGACACAAATCAGTCTTGAAGTCACCAGTTGGAGCAGAACTGAATCCAACTTGAACCGAAACTCTGCCGTTGATCACACCTCAGGGTGTCCAAGTGTCCACCTTCCTCACTTCTTCCCAAAATCAATAACTGATTAAATCAAGAACCGAAAAGTGAGGAATCTTACATTCTGTAAGTGTTCTTCTCCAGGGATGATGTCGTGATAGTGTTCCATGATCCCCTTCACACGCCTTGATAATTACAATAAGATCAGGAAGAGTGTAGGTACAATACGTTAAACACACCACAAGAAAACACTAATCTAAGCTTTTTTTACTATTCCAGGAATCGTCACGCTTCTGGCTCTGATCTTTATGACGAAGTACTTCTACTTCATCCCTAAGGCCTGCCTGTCATCTGTTCTCATCTGTGCTGTTATATTCATGGTAAGAATATTTTCTTCTACTACGTTTTGGCGGAAGTAGTACCTAATGAAGTAAATGAATCGAATGCGAACCTCGTTTAAGGGTTTGGTTGGTAGTTTCTGCTGATGACAGGATTGTTATCAAGACTAGCCTTCGTCTTTCAGCGAAGCCTGATGCAATGCAGATGGCTCTCCTGTTGCGCGCTTTCTCAATACTATCTGTCAATATAATTGGGTTTGGTTTTGGTCTGCTGTTGATGAATTGGTCCGGGTTCACTTCCAGATCGACTTCACGACTGTGGCGCGTCTCTGGCGGCAGAGCAAGAGCGAGCTAGTGGTGCTGGCGGCGACGTTCGGCGTCAGCATCGCCTGCACCGTGGAGCTGGGCGTGCTGGCCGGCGTGCTGGCCGACCTGGCGCTGCTGCTGCGCGGCCTCATGACGCCCACGCTGGACCTGCAGGCGCTGCAGGTACTGTGCACTCACACCCGCCTGCACCGTGGAGCTGGGCGTGCTGGCCGGCGTGCTGGCCGACCTGGCGCTGCTGCTGCGCGGACTCATGACGCCCACGCTGGACCTGCAGGCGCTGCAGGTACTGTGCACTCACACCCGCCTGCACCGTGGAGCTGGGCGTGCTGGCCGGCGTGCTGGCGGACCTGGCGCTGCTGCTGCGCGGACTCATGACGCCCACGCTGGACCTGCAGGCGCTGCAGGTACTGTGCACTCACACCCGCCTGCACCGTGGAGCTGGGCGTGCTGGCCGGCGTGCTGGCGGACCTGGCGCTGCTGCTGCGCGGACTCATGACGCCCACGCTGGACCTGCAGGCGCTGCAGGTACTGTGCACTCACACCCGCCTGCACCGTGGAGCTGGGCGTGCTGGCAGGCGTGCTGGCCGACCTGGCGCTGCTGCTGCGCGGCCTCATGACGCCCACGCTGGACCTGCAGGCGCTGCAGGTACTGTGCACTCACACCCGCCTGCACCGTGGAGCTGGGCGTGCTGGCAGGCGTGCTGGCCGACCTGGCGCTGCTGCTGCGCGGCCTCATGACGCCCACGCTGGACCTGCAGGCGCTGCAGGTACTGTGCACTCACACCCGCCTGCACCTTGGCAGAGCTAATAATCGATCATGCCAAGATTTAAGACTTTTCAGAGCCCTTGCATGTTATCAGATGTTTATAACTTGTCCTCTTTTTAAAAAACTTCTTAGGTGCCTTGATTATTCTAAGTACACAACACAATCTCCTTGGCATTTCTTCTTTTTTGATGCTTTGGCCTTCGCCCACACCTGGCTCGCAACCTAGAGTTTTGGCTCCTCATTTCTGCCCCGTGCCATTAAGGCATGGAATGCCCTTCCAGCTTATGTTTTCCATCCCTCCTATGATCCCGGACTCTTCAGGCGGGGCGTGAAACGGCATTTAAGCAGGCCTTCAGGGTGAGTGCGACAGGCTCAATACGATCTATTGTGCCTGTTGACCTCATATATGGATCTCACTACCGCTTGGCAGCAGGTGGAGTGAGGTCATCTTGTTAGCCTAGTATATAAAAAAAATAGCTACAGTACCTCCCCCTCGGCAGACGGAGGCGGGCGCGGCGCTGCGCCTGGCGCCGCACGGCGGGCTGGTGTACGTGAACGCGGAGCGCGTGTGCGCGCGCGCCGCCCGCGCCGCCAAAGCGCTTGCGCCTGCGCCGCTGCTGCTCGACTGCACGCGCACGGCGCTGCTCGATGTGGCTGCTCAACAGGTGGGATATAGTATTGTTTACAGAAAACTAGTCTAGTCCGAATTAACGACAAAATATGTCTACAGTTGTCTCATTAATGCATGATTTACAAGAGCCATCAAGATTATTTTAACTGACAATGAATAGTTCCTACCATTTTTTCTGTCACACTCAATTACTTTTGATACAAGCTATCATAAAAATACCTTCACTAAATACCTACCCATAATATTGATATACGGCAACCGGCAAAAGAGTAGTTAGGCTCAACTGAGCCTGGAATGCTCCAGGGTGATGTTCAGTTACATTCTTGCCCCTGATCCTTCCAGCATAAAGCTGTAAAGTAGTTCAAAGCTGCCAACTTAAGCTATGTACCTGCTCACTGCCATTCAACCGACCTACTGTTACCACAGGCGCTGGAACGTCTCGCCAAGAAGCTAGAAGAGTCCAAACAACAACTGATCCCGTACAACGCATCGGCGCCGGTGGCGCGCGCGTTGCAGAGCCTGAACGGTGTTGAAACCAGCGCGCTGCGCCTGCCCACTCCCGTCGCGGCGCTGCGAGCTGTCAAGAAGACAGAAAAGGCGCCGGCCGCAGAACAGGTGCCTCTCCTGACACATGGCGAGGAAGCTGTATAAGCTTGTTTAATCTAAGTGTCTTGAATGTCCAAAGAAATAAAATGGTGGCTCTCAATTATATCAATCACTCAACATCGCTTTAGAGGTGAGAGCCCTCCGCTCCCCCGCATGTCCGGTAATGATGACGAATCTACTCCAAGCCGTCATCGTAAGTCAGTAAGGAATTAACAAAAAATCATGCCGAGCTAAGAAGTTTAAGGACTTGTTTTATGAATATCCAAAGCAACAGCTACTAATTTTAATTTTCGTAGCACACATTATATCTCAGGTGCGGGAAGTTAACCCACTATTCCTCCCGGAGACTGGGTGTACGAAATGCATGCATAAGGACAGTCAAGCCAGCCAAGCCAGTTAAATAAATAAAATGCACGACAGTAAATGGGTTAGCCAGGTGGTTGAAATACTTAAAAATTTATGCCAAATTGTAGTTTTAAGAGAACATAAAAGATCAATAAGGTCAATATTGCAGCCTTCATTTGATTATAATTACAAAATATATACATTTTAATAACACGAATCAAAGATCAATCTTTTAAAGATTTAATTATAAATCGAAGGTAAGAATCATCTTTTTCACAACCAATCGCCATAGTAAAATTGAATAAACTAGTCTAAATGTATGATATTGATAACTAAGTAACAGGTACTTGTGTAATTAATTATTATTGCAAGGTAAATTTGTAAATAAATGTAGGTATGTAGGTATGTATTATTTAGGTATAAGTTCTTCATACTGCATTAGGTTAAGATACAATCAATAAATAATATAAATATCGATTCATGTTTTATTAAGGCATTTTATTATATCCGAAACCCTAAATAAATGTATAATAAACTTAGTTCTATTCAGCGCCATCTCTGAGGGTGCTAGGAAACTAGAATGAACTTAGATGAATGAGTAGCGAATGACAACCTGAGCAGTTCAGTACTTCAGTCTAATCATTAAACAAAATGTTGCCAACAATAAAATAATATCCAACAAGAAGGGTCAGGTGTAGTAAACGGAGTCAGCATTGACTGAAAACAGTTAAACTGAAAAGCGGATGATTCAAACCACGTTGTAATGTGTATTATTAAGCGCGATAAAAGCTATGCAATACATAGCTTTTATCGCGGGCTTTGAACGCGACGACCGAACCAAAAAATTCCGTAAGGAAAAAATCCTCACAATCGTCTAACGTCGTTTCAGTTCGTTAGACTTCGGCACGGTGTTTGTGTGCGTGCGGTTAGACGTATTGTACGACTCTACGAAACTCGCACGAATCGGGACGAGCTGCTCCGAAATCGGACGATGCTATGCAATAGCTATACCGCGGCAGTCCCCGAGTGCCACACGTCTTTTTTTTATTTTGTAAATACTTCAGTGAAACGAAAAAAAATATTGGGGCGCTTTAGGTTTTCTCCATTTGCATAATATTTTAAGAAAATTTTGTTTGATGCAGTAATAGTTTAAGAGATATTATTGACACATTACCTACACAGTATGGCACATCACCATACACGTTCCATAGAAAGCCCATTTTAGTGAGAGGGATAGGATGTCTGTTTTGATTATTTGGACCCATTTTTTATTTGTTATATGAACGATAAATCAGGAAAGTATCAAAATATTTTTCATGCATATTTTTATTTGCTACGTGATGGTTGAATTTTATGTGGGGTATATAAACTGTAATTGCGGCAACACATAAAATGACTGAATGAAATGAAGGCGGGGCTCCAAACCGGTCGTTGACATGACACAACGACCGTATCTAACTAAGCAACTCACTCATAAAGACGTCTCGGTCCGTGGATGGCGGCTCGTTGCCGTTTTAGTTTATAACAAAGAAATTTACATTTAAAATGTAAATCTTGACATAAAACAAAACTAGCATAAGTGAAATTCGTCTTCTACGTCCTAGATAGTTAAGAAAATCGACCAATCGTCCCAGTTCCGTTCCGTTCCGCGGAGTCGATATCGACCTCATTCGCAAGTGTTTATGTTTAGTAAACGGGTATCTCGGCGTTTGTTTTGCAAACAAATAGTTTACCCGCCTTCAAAATTATAAATAGTGTTTGTGGTGTTGTGCGTAATGCTGTTAGTGGTCTGAGTGCGATGGCTGCGTGGCTCGTGCTGGCCCTGGCGCTGGCGGGCGCGGCGGGCGCGGCCGGCGAGTCCTTCCTGAGCAACATCAGCCGCAAGCTGGTGTCGGAGATGTCGGGCGTGATGGAGATGGCGTCGGTGAACTACTCGGAGCCGCACATCAACACCACCTACGTGTCCACCGTGGAGTTCGACATGCGCGCTATGGGCACACTCTACAACTCCTCGCATCTCGTCATTGACTTCATCGCCAACAAACAGGCCTACCCTGAAGGTAAGAATCACAATACTTCTGTTATATACCTAAGCAGCGCCCTGTAGCCACAACTGCATTACCATTGGTAGTTCTCAATTCTGAAACATTTTTTAATTGGTTTTTACTGACATAATTTCACAGCTACATAAAAGAAACCATGTTTCATTTATGATTCCCAACCAATAGATAAAATTTGAAGAAGATTATAATCAAAGGAAAAGTAGTCACTTATAATTATATCATAAAGGAAACCAAATTGATATACCTACACTATGAATGTATTGTAGTTAATTTCCCCATAGCAGAGTTGTCATTATTGAGTAATATTTCACATAGCATATGATAGTGCCAGTAAGTGTCGGTTGTCAGATTGCCGGTTGGCATGTCATATTTCCATACAATGGCCGACACAATGGTGCCGCAACATTTCTTATATACAGCACACAATACACCCCCCTTAACACTATCTGTGATCAGTTCTGTTCCCCGTGAACACTAACTGATATAGTTAGCCAGGTTAAAAGGAATGTCAATATTTCCTCTTTGTATAGTCTATACACCTTAGCGGTGAGAGCCATTTGCTTCCCTGCACATCCGTGATGGTGACAAAGCTTTGTCATCTTCCCGGATGGATAGGAGTAGCCACTCCAAGCCATCATCATAAGTCAGGGAAAAAAAAATCAATAATACACAGCTTCAAACCAAATTATTGCAACTAAATTGTATTTTGATGTGAACTAATTATTTTATGAATCTAATATTTTTGTTGAACAGTCTGTAAAGGCTCCTTCTTTCTTTCTTTTGTTAGAAGAATATTGAAATATTTCTCATGACTTATTGCATGTGTGATTGATAATATGTAATGGTGTTATGCCTTGACATAGATTAAGCTTGTAGCATCTAAGAAAAAACAAGATAATGATGCAAAAAAAACATTATCAAATTTTAAAATCTTTGTCTTAACAAGAAATGCATTGAAACAAGCAAGTAAACACGAAACTCTAGCCCACTGGCCTGAAATGTTCACAATTTTCCCATGTTTATGTAGTTATCTTGTTTTGTTGGAGTGGCACTGAGACCGCAGGGTATTATTTCTGTACATCCGCCGGCCCGCGCCGCGCTGCCGTTCGCGCGAGTCGAGGAGAAAAAAAACATCCTTATACAGTGGATGTGCAACGCTTGTGGTCGCATTGTCGATAGTAAACAGGCCATCGATAATATATTTTGCACCAGGAGGATTTACATAATATCACGCTTTTAGTAGGATTTAGCTATAGGTAATAATTAGCTTTCATCTTTTATTGCTCAAAAGCACCCTATTATTGAAGTACTGATTGGCAATAAAAGATGGTTCAGGTAGGTATGTAGTAATAGGTACTATTGAAGTCCCCCATTGTCACTGAAGGTCAATAAAGAATGGCCGATATCCAGAGGAGAGATCACTCTATTGGGTACGTATGTACATTATCGGCGACATTATCATTAGCTATGTACGTACACACATATCGGCGGTCATTGCGGCACCAACAATTAAGTGGCGGCCCTTTCAAACTTTCTATGCCTTTCTGAGAAGCATTCGATAGCGGTTCTATTAACGAGCTTACGGAGCCGGCTGGCGAGCGCTGCGCCGGTAATGTGGGAGAATACGGGTAATTAATACGACACGCCATGATGCGGACTGCTCAGGCAACGATTGTACTGTCTTTGAACCAGTCTATATTATAGGGATTTTGAAGATACATACCTCTGTAATTGATATTGTTATTGATGCGTTGGTTTACCTTTGTTTTTGTAAGATGCTATCAATTTATCGCCTAAATTGTAGTCTGTGTTGTACGTTTGGCAAACTATGTGTTGATAAAAATATTACACAACATACTTACATTGGTCTGATCCCGTAGCAAGTAGCTTAAACACAAACCCAGAGGGCACAAACCCGATGTTCATCATACAAGTAGGTATTTGTCCCGTGTGGTAATCGAACCCACGACTTTGGGAACGATAGGTAGTTAACTTGGGTCACTAACTAACCACTGTTCCACCGAGCCAGTCAATTGTTTGTAATAATATATAGACAATACATAAAAACAGGATCTACTGGTTAATCATTAGCCAAAGTCTAAAGATCCTCAGACAAATGAACAGCCCACAAACCTGATTTGCCACCCTGTGCACATATCAAGTGATCGTGTGAATGTGCGATTAGTTTTATACGTTTTGTTGCACTGTGCTCGTACGCACGTCGCGTGTCGCGGCCGACGACCCGGGCTCGAACCCGAGACCCGCCGCCCTGGCAGGGCTGATGCACACGACCGAGGTGCATATTGCTACTTGTTACACTTGGCTTAACTTGGGTATCTTTGGTTTTGTGTTTAGTTTATTGTACTGTTTGGATTTGTTCAAAACAAACTCTTTTTTGACCAAAACAGGACAGAGGCTTCGAATCTTAATATTTTTGTCTGAAAAAGTCCTAAGTAAGTGCTAAGTTTTGAGACTGAAGTCGTGAAATTCTAATGGTTCTAATAAGAAAAAAAATCTTAGAAATGTTCACTAAAGACATGGACTTAAATGCGAATTAATTCGGAATATCAGCAATCATGTCATCATGTCAAACGAAGTTTATGGATTAGTCTTCTTTTGACTCATAAGGCGCAGAGATAGCTACTTCTCGAAATTTGTTTCACGTTCCAATAATGTTAAATATTTGTGCTACGATCCTAGGACACCACATTCGCTTCTTCCACATCCATCAATCTCTTCATGCATGCTAGTCGAATACGGGCACGTTTGATTTGACCCTTCTTCGTTGGACCTATTATTATTTAATAATGTTAAAACAACGAAATTTCCTGGAATAAGATGCCCAACCCTGCGCCCGCGCCTCTGCCCGCAGCGATCCTCTGTCCCGCACGTCCTCGGTCTAATTCTTATTGTCCCTGCATTGTGCTCCTGGCTCAAGCGGCGTCTCCCGTAACAAGGCGTCCATTGTTCAGCTCTAAGATCGTTTATCTTATCTCTGGAGCCGTATTTGGCTGTGGCTTGAGCACTTAAAATTTGGGCACAGATGTACAAAAAGATTGATTTCTGTAAACGATACCATTGTTGGAAAGTGAGCTCGATTTAGTTAAAATCGATCGACTATTGTCGGAATTACCTTGACTTCCTTATAGCTCCTGTATATTTCAAGCAGTCCTTAGTGTTGTTATTGTTAATAGTCTTAAATAAATAAAAATAAAAATCTGTTTATTGCTCTAGGAATATAAAAAATTTTGCAAATTACAGAAAAAAAAAAACAGAAAAATACAATAAATATAAAAAAAGAGACAATTTGAAAACAATTTAAAGAAAAAAAACAAAATCATATGAGCAAAAGGACATGACTCAGCTTGTGCTCACGCAGAATGGATATCCTGCGAAGCGCTGATTTTCAGTCATTCCTTCATCTCTCAAGATGTTAGGCGAGAGGCGAGTCGTCTTAACTAACAATGCTTAGATTAAGATTCGAGGTATTACGGTAACACGTGAGTGTCGAATAGAAATCGTTCCAAAGGAAACCCGTATCGTCCACTTATTGTGTTACTTATCCTATAAAGCAGTTAGCGTGAGGTATTGTTTTGACACGCGTACGGGATCGCGTCGCAAGGCTTCGCTTGAGAGCTTATCGGTAGGGTCCCTTCAAAGCTATCAATAGGAACAGAAGTGTAAACTAAAACTATAATTCAATTGCCTCGAATCACGAGGAATTGAAATTACGCCTTCTCAGGATAGCCGCCTTTATAGCGGTTAATCGTGCGAATTACTGTTCACATACCAAGTGTAGTAATGCACCAGACTGGATGATTATTTTCCTCATTTATTAATAACGAACAACATTTTACGCCATTACGCCGTTTATAAACGATTTTATAGTGCCCCAATTGTGGGCTTCTGTATATGTTGTTTCGATATTTCTTTCATTAATAAACTCGATTCGATGTGTATGACATTTCCTTCGGTTTGATAAAAGCCGTATTGTTGTCACACTTCTAACTCTTTACAATAGCGTCACATGTCTCAGCTGGCTAGACGGTATTGGAGGAAAGTGGCAACAGATGTGACGAACGTAAAATGCATGTTATTGTGTGTGTCGGGTGCAGCGGCTCTCGGCGATAACGGTGCGCACGCGCAGTGACTCACGACGCTTGACCGCGACACGAAAGACGAGGTTCAGTGGGGCTACCATGAGTTTAAAACTTACGCGCTCGATATCGCCTACGTAAATATGTCTATGAAAAACTTGTACAGCGCCGCCTGGTGGTTACGCGAAGAACTACAATCGGCCATATGAAAAACACAACTCGATAGGTTTTTAACGTACGTAAGTTTACGATAGCCAACTCATGGTAGGCCCTCAGTTCTTACCGAAATGCTATTTAACTGTACTACTTTGGTACTTACTTGATAAATTATTGAAGAAAATCGTTATTATGAAATTAAAATAAAAACTGAGTGTGTACAAGGTAAAGAAAACAAACTTCCGAATAATGAAACATGGTAATAAAATTGTGAACAAAAACTGTAACTAATGAAAAATACTTGTTGTAAGTAATAGATCTTTTTTCGACCGTTATAATAGTGTTCATCCGTAAAAATTGTTTCAAACGATACTAGTACATTTGATGCAGAACAAAATGTTTATGTATTATAGTTTGTTTTTCCATCAAGCCTTTGTTCGACAGGTTTTGTGTCAGCTATGCTGAAATGCCGGCGCATTCCATCTGGTATTATTTCGTAAATGGTCGCACAACATTCAGTGATTGAATGTTCTTAGAGTAGTATGCTCGAATTTTGCTTCTATGCTAGGTCAAACATAAGGTTGTTGTTAAGTTAGATATTACTCTACCTAGAATAAAACGAACAAAACAGGAAAACGAGTGTTTGTGGTTGAAATTACTTGCGCTAAAACAGAGATTTCATACCACATGCTTGAATTTCGCTAAATGACAAATGGCCTTTATGATAGCAGGTATTAGATATTATTTCTTCCTTTTTTTTACAAAAAGTTTATCCTGTTAGTTTGGGTCTTTAATGCTCTTGTTATTAAAAATAATGTTTTTGTTCTAAATATTGGACAAAAATATCCTTCACGACTTGTATTAATGATGTGTTTGAGTTAAATGTAAATGATGTACACATTTATTACGCTTACATGTGCAATACCTAGTTACCCACTTAACGTAACAATTATCGTGCGCATATTTTGCAAATTACATATTTATTAGTAATCAATGTTTGGGTGCGATAGACTGATTGTCTGTGTAAACGATCGGTTCGTAATTATTGTGACCTATTGTGAAATAGGTAAACTCGTTTATCTCTGCCTGCATTCGATACACAAACGAAATGCGATACTGGTTATCGGAACTAAATGGAAATGTAAATGACTCTTACTTATATTTGTATATCGAGAACGAATGCGCAAAGAGTGTTTGGAAGTCCTGGACGCTGACTAATTATTTTTGAGACCAAATTTCCTAAGCGAGTATGAATTTCTCCTGCCTATTGCGGAACAGGATGAGGAAAACATATCTAGAGAACCTAAATTTAACCTAAAGAGGTCATATCCAATGACAGATAAGTTTGGTTTATTTGGATCTTACAAAAGTATTATGTTCAATCCAAGCTTATGTACATAGTAATGGCTTAAATAGTGTAGTTAAAGTGCAAGTGCTGTTATATGGTAGGATTGGCAGGCAGTGCCAATGTGGCGCTGATAATCCCATTCACAACAACCAATTGGCCTAATTGGCATCTCTACGGCCGTTGATTGATGACGACATACTTTATTGTCGAAGCCATTGTGTCGATCGTATATAACTACGACAATACATCTAGCCCGATTGCTTTGATGTCGGAAAAAGTCTTCTAAGGCTTAGCTTGGTTACACAACTTTGATCTCGATCGTTGCAAATGAGTTTTCATAATGTTTCGTAAAATTTAAGTAAGGATATTATGTATTTGTCTTGCCTTAACCTACATATCACTTTGGGAGGATAGCTGTCTGTTTAAATAATGTTAGACAAATTAACCAATAACATTATTTAAAAAAGTATGATCTGGCGCGAAGGACCAAATGTTTTTTTGGCATTTAATTATGTGTAAACAGTAATATTTAAAGCGACATGTTTGTGCAAGACAATAAGCGGGCTGTTTAATAGATAATTGGAACTTACAAAACCTTTGCAAGCCCACTGGATCGGCTTCGCACGAATCAGATGGAGCATAACAACCGATCGGTGAAAGTAGACCGTCGCAAGCGAGATTGCTCAAACCGCTCGACCCGGCTGCAAGGGACAAAGTAACGTTAATGCAAGAAAATGGATGCTGGAAGATGCATCTTGAATGAATTAAATTCAAAGTGGTGAAACTTCAGACAGTTTGAAGTGTAATCTCTTATTGCTTTAGTAAATAGAGCGCAGGAAAGCGATTTTTTGTTTCATTTTTATAGCATTTCACTGCTGGATAAGATCTCCTCAAACCTAGCCACTGGAATAGGAAAATTATTAGTAAATTTCGTAGCAGTTGTCCCAAAATTATCGCTAATACGTGGCAAAAGATCAAGGTCTTGTTCGATCAAGACTAGGCACTCCAATCTTCAGTTTTCAATTCAAGGTTGATTCCATATTTTGGACCGTCACTAGTTAACGAAAAACAAAATTAGTAACCGAATATTTACATTAACGCATATCTAAATCGCCGCAGTCGCCGTTTATGAGTTCTGAGTCACAGGCATCGTCTTTGTCCGATTCCGATGAGTGTGCGTGCGTTGGTGACCTCATCGGACCTCACAACTATCTGTAGACCACTTTCTCGATTCGCCACTCAGCAGATTATTATGCCAAGGCTCCAAGTATTATATTCGGTTTGTGTTGCGTAATGACAATGCATTTTTAACCTCTGACTGCACAAAGATACTTTGTGTCTGACAATTCACGACGATATATTATTTAACGGTGACAGCAAATAGTTGAGCGTTGAATAGACTAGTTACGAAAGTCTACCTCGTTGTTACGCAGTGACATGTATGTCATTATCATTATATCGATCTAGGACTTGTATTGCTCTAGCTAGATCTACTTAGTGCTTTACAGAGATCGTTACGCAACTGTATGATCTAAATTTGCTCTTTAAGATAGCAAATCTCGAACGTTATTTCCACTTTACCTACAGTTGAGTACTAAACTTGTTGTCCATACTTTGAAAAATCCTCAGCTATAAGTATCAAGTTACTCCACTTTCCCATCAGATCAGCCACCACGTTGCCAAGGTTACACGTAAGCTTCTTGCGTAACGGCTAAGCTGAATGGATCCATACTACTTTACTAGGCCAATCGTTTTTGCTCGCCAAATCTAAAACAAGTTCAAAGTGACCGTTGGAGTTGATAGCGATGAATCAGGTTCGGCCGGGTCATTGATGTTTGGAATACATTCAATGCTGTTGAGATAGTACGTTTCTTGAATCTTTAAACGTTATTTTTTTGTCTGTATTTACTCGACTACATCACCAAAATCAATCATTTATGGGGGCTTGATTGCTTTTGATTTTTTGTTATTAAATATGTAAATATATCGACGAGTATTCTTGGAATTACCTACAGATAAAAGGACCGTTTGAAGGTATATACAGAATCGTAAAAATTATGTTAAAGACAGACTGAATTGATGTCTTCCTAATCCTGTGGCAAGTAAGACGTTCAATGGACCGCAGCATTAAGGAAACGCTTTAATAGCCAAGAGATTAGAAGCGCGTATGTACGACAACGCGTAGGTGGTTGACCCGAAAGCGGTAAGTGACGGTTTCCTAAGGCTCGCCATACACGGACAGCTTCAAGCAGTCAGGACGGACTGCTTGAAGCTGCGACTACAGATTCTAGGTACACACACACACATACACGGAATCGCTCGAGCAGTCGTGACTGCTCCGAGCAGTTATCAGCACGATGAAATCTCAAGTAGGCGCCAGGCATAAGCTGTTGACTATGACTGCAAGAGCGGTCCGTCTATGTTGATCACTGGCTAACTGCTCAAACGGTCCGTGTACGGCGGGCCTAAGAACCGCAGTGGGACGAGACCTGCGCTTGCGCCGCGTAGCGGGCCGACTCGCGGAAAAGGATGTCTTTAGTCTACATTGGAGATTGCTTGGCTTGGGCTGATTGTTACGAATCGTTCGGATGGTTTGTGAACCGGATCAGACTTGCGCTCCTGCTGTATGTAGTTTATACTAGAGGTAGTTACCGTTTTAACCGTAAATCGCACTGATATAATTTAAAGAAGTCAATTTCCGGTAGCTTTAGTTTATTCGTGGGTATGCATTTTGCATTTGTTGAGTGACATCATCTTTACCTGTATGGTGATGAGTCAAAATTAAGAAGCGATATATCCTCATTATGAATTCATTGCCGTTGCGTTAAAATAAAATTCGTAATTATTTTGAAACAGAGTTCGTGAGCGTCATGCGCAGTTAAGCCATGAAATATTTATTCAAATTGAGTAAGCATCCCTCGAACGTTTTTGTCTACGAATCCAAGGTTGGCAGTTAAGGTAATTTTGTAAACGACTCGTTCATAAATAGTGGAACCGTTGAAAATGTCGGTTCCGTCTTCCGCAGTGTACGCATCGTGTATTGGTACGTAAAATACTGCCCGGGAAGTTATGCCAACTGATTGCAGTGTGCAAAAACATAACGGCCAGTTTCATAGAAGACTATAGCGTGCAATTATGGCTAATTGCTTTGGGCGTTTACTGGGAATTTGTTCATTCATAAATTGTCTGCTATTATCGTAATACATACATATTACCTAATAAGAAAATTAGGTACCTCATAAACAAAACGTTTGTGTTTGTGTAGAATGTAGATTACTGCTTGTTGTCTAAAACGTAAGATGGTGAACAAAATCCGCATGTTAGTTAATAAGGTGGCAATGTATTAAGAAGGACCAAAAATTACAACTTCGCAATATGCCAACCGTAGTGCCAAGCAAACATTCTTTCTCTCTTTTGTTTGTTATCAACTACGGTCAAAAACACGTAAGTTCACGAATAAAGGAATGAATTGGTTTCACAACATCTGTTCGATTCGTAGATGTACCGAAGGCTACGGGGTCTCCATATCAGTTTACTCAACGACAGTCTTAACCGTTTGTCTCCTGTCCATGGAGCAACTTGTCAGGAAGCTTGTTTGAACGGGTTCCCAGCAGCAGTCCCATATTGCTTCCACGTGTTTGTGGGCAAACACTATAGTGGCGTGATGCACTCCGCTGCACTTCCGAGTCAAGTCAAACATACGCATGTTTGAACAGCTGGCGAGTACGGGCACAACTGTCACGGTTGTGCCTTGTGTCGGATGGATGAGACAAAAGAGCTGCAGCTTCTTACAGCTGATGGATTAGGGATCTTTGAACAATGTCTAGACATGGTTCTTTGTTTTTCCGTCGGTAAATGTGAGTTGATTACAACATGAGATGTTAACAAGTAACTGAAATGATTATTGCATTTACCCGTTTATTTAATAACTTCTTTTACTGAAATAGTTATTCAAACCAAAAGTGTGTCAAACATGAACGATAAGTACACTACTGATCTAACTGTTAATAATAAGGTCAGCTTTTTAGTGTGAAGTCAAAAATAGCGACAGATGATTATGTTGAGATGTTTATAAACTGTAATGGATAATATACTCATGGACATCATAAAAATTGCCACGTGTTCGACAGCTTGTTAAACCATAATATTTATCCATCGTCTTCTCAACCAGGGATACTCAACCTACCTATTATTATTTGGGTCAATCGATATAGTTGACAGTTTCTATTACGTATAGATAGCCGAAAGCTGTTTAAATCGTTGTAATTACTCAATTTTCCTTCGCTGGCTGCTAACGAGTCAGCTCAATTCCAAAGTTGATTAAGCGCAATTAAAGTTTCATAGTAATTAAATAAAGTCTAGTTTAAGTTTATGTCTGTCCGCTTTTAAAAGATTTACTTTTACAAGTGGTCTTAAGTAAAGTAGCGAAATAAGGGTACAATTTAATTCCCTCAACTGTTTTATCACATAAACTAAACTAAATTAAACTGTATCATCTGTTCTCATGCCAAATGTATATCAGCATTATTTTCGATACATTGACACTCCTAAAATAGTGATATTTTCATTGTTAAACCAAAAAAGGTTGAGCACATCGGTGGTAACGAGCGCAGTATCAATATCGCCTAATTTGGAGCGCGCGCCTCCGGCCGCACTAAATTGTGATTAATTATCTCCACTGGTACATTTGACCGCGTTTTGTTGGCTCATTAGATATTAACACTCACTTACAAACTATAAAAATAATAGTAGGTACTCTCCAATACCTTTTTTTGCGGTTCAGAGAATCAGTTATAGTGTTTAACACTCGCTTCCAAGACTTGGAGATCCTGTATGTAGGATTTCTGGATGTTTCTCGTAGGTATTTGCAGTTATTTAAAAGTCAATTCAATAAAACTTTACTTAAGATCAAAAAACGTTCTAAAGGCTTTGAATTGTTTATATTTAGTCAGTGTACGTACACGAGTTGTTTTGTAAAAGCATTGCCAGCTGTTCTTTTGGTTATTATAGCAACAACATCCTATACTTAGGTCGAATTAATATTCTCGTCGTACAATTTTTAATTTATTAATTGTATTAAATCGATTGTACCAGGAATATTAAAGTACAACAACAAACAATAGTTTACGATCGCGGGGTCGCTGGCCGCGTGTTATCGCTTCCGAAGTCCGATCCCCGTGTCAGGGCATACATGTGCACTGGACAGATGGGTAGGTAAGTATAATATGGCGATGTAAATATATACGAAATGCATTTTCAGTATTTTCTTACTACATCGGTAGTTGTGTTTTTGATTCAATTAGGGCCAACGGGACACAGTTCATACAAATTCCCGCTACGCGTAAATTCAAAACAAAATTGCCGCGCTTCTTCTGTATAGCAGCATTGGCCCTTACAATCCCAACTCCGTAAACCATCCAACGGTGTTGCATAGTTATTCGTTGCGCAAGAAGTGTGTACGCATAGTTTGAACTTGAGTGAATGCGTTCCGTCTTGCGGGACACACCGTTAGTATCACGCTTGCTTGCGCCTCTCAGTGATTACCGTTTTGTAACATGCCCGCCACTGATATGGCCACTTTGACATGCCACAGCTGATCTAACTAGTAACTCAGTGAACAAACGAATGCTGGAAAGGAATCCAGCGGTAGTTTGGTCTAGACCAAGTACTTATTGATAGCGAATATGATCTCCTGCCTGAATTGATAGTGATAATATCATTTGAATTCTAAGTACGAACTACCTAGTTATAAATGCGTTGTTTTCTTTTTATTTATTTATTCATATATAACACTGGATATTACCTAGTTGTCAGAATAGAGGTATTTTGCGCACTGGGATTTCACACAGTTAATTATTATGATTTCTGATTGTAAAAATATATGATTCATGAAGTTTCCGGGTGAGTGTTATCATTAATGAGGTCAGGATGACATGATATGGTAGAATGTCGTACGGCGATACGCGACTTCCAGAAATAAAATTGAATGTTCAGTTTTTCCTCGTTGAATGTTTTTTACATTATGCTTAATCTGATATGTGTGTGAAATTTTAAAGATGTGACTCCAAAACAGTTTGAAACAACCTAAAACATTAGTCCATCCATACATACGGTACGGAATAAATGGGTACATAATGCAGACTGTATGGATGGTCTAATGTTTGTTATTTTTTAGGAGCACAGATCCTTAAGAGCATTAAAACAGCCGGGTAAACAAATTCATCAAAGCACTTAGTGTTCAAATTCAACTGCTCTGGTGCCCCATCTGCAATGCAGCTGTGACCCGATAGTTTAATTTCTCCCCTTTTTAATAGGGGATTGAGAAAGTACATCCACTCTTTAAACGATGGTCACGTACCTTCTTTCTAACTAACTTGGTATTCGTTAATTAGTTGAGCATAATTATTATACGTGACCACCATAACAGTACAACTATTTCCGTGGTCGCCCAGGGCAATGTCACCAGGTCCAGCGACGAATGTCACCGACCACTGCCAATGCTGTGGGTAATAATACCATGACGGCTTTGTTTTAGTTGACAAAGTTGCCGGATGGAAGGGAATCTGACAGTTATCATTATTTAATCAAAACCAAAATTAAATTGGTTAAGTTATCAAATTTTTCAGCATTATACAAATTTTAGAATGGAAGAATTTTGGATCTGTTAAATAGTTTAGAAGTATGTATACGTAGAACTTATTTAGAAAGTACGTCAACCAAAAATAAGCAGGCAGGCGTGCTACATATTTATTGAAAAAAAAATTGTAAATAACTATACGTGTAATGGACGTGTTAAACTGTTGGTGGAAAAAAATATTTATCTACCATTTGTATACGATGAGCAAAGGCAAAACGTTGTGTTGATAATTAAACATATGGTTGGCATTTCTGAAACTCTGTAAATTTGCCATTAGAGCCTAAAATTGATAAGCGATTTTCTATGAAATAAATGGCAATTAACTAAAAATATTTATTTCCGCGTGAAATTCGCATATTTTGTGGAATTTACAGAATTTTGATGAAATTTCGCACAAATCACCAGGATTTCATGAGTCGCGTGGCGGTGTTTGTCGTGTCTGCGATCGCGTTTGTCGGACGCGCTGATAAGATAACGTCACGCAACTGTTATTACACAGATGCGTTCGCGTCACGGAGACCCCCCCCCCCTCCGTACCCCGCCGCCAACCAACCTTGTCACTGATAACAATAACTGCTACCCGCTCATGTTCGCCTAGTACTTTTTCAGTACAAACGCCGTGGAAACCGTTTTTCAGTGCGACGTCAACATTGTTATGTAAATAAGCCATTATACCGTTAGCTCTAAGATAACTGAAGGCGGAATTTTCTGTGCAAACATTTTAGTATTTTCGTAACAACAATCTTGCAATATAGTGTTTATGCTAGTTTCATAAAAGGATGAATAAAAGGCGTAATAGATGCAAACGAAAGCGTTGATCTGATTTACTTCCCGAATAAGTATTTATGATTTGAGTGTAAACGCCTTCCTGCAGGCGCATTGCGTGTGGGAGGTTATTTATGTCAATTCAGCGCACTGGATCATTGCCAACGTCCATCTGAAAGTAGCCATTTCCTTCCTTATAATGTTTTCATTTCATTAATTTGTAGTAAATTGGTCGGTTAGAATTATTTCCCAACTAAATACGACATTTTTGGCACGCCAACCAGTTCATCGGACGGGTATTTCATATCTCGGAATGTAAACATTCATTCGTCTTTCTATTTACAGAATCTAGGTTTCTTTTTACGAAACAATACGAAGAGTAGGAATTGAGAATCGCGGAACTACATCGTCCGTTCATTTATGTTGGAAAATTGTAGCCGTGCCTGAAAATGGTAGTTGTAGGGATGAACATATTATTTTTATCAACTGATCACAGAATGTATTTGTAACAAAATCGGCGGTGCAAAAAAAATAGCTTAAAAATGGCACCATTATTTTATAAAATGGTGTACTTAAGTTCATTCCTAAATATGTAGTAAATTTACGATCAGCTACATGCTTATGAGCTCAAAATTAATAATGGATTAGAGAAGGAAGATTCACTAAAAGTAAAATTACACTTTTGGAAGAATCTTTTTTCCAAGTTGTTTGTCATGTTAATCTGTGGACTAACGTAAACGTTACAAAAACCAATCAAAAGTACATTATCGTGCATCCTTAGCTAGTGAATGGGGGGGTGGTGGTATGGTGGTGTCCTAAATCCTCGATCTGGGTCGCACCTGCAGTGCGGCCCACTCGACCTCTTTCGTAATCGGTGCATTGCGTTGGTGCGCCGCCCTGCGCCCTTGGCTTGACAACACTTGCTGTTACGCCATGCGCTCCTGGTAGATCTGACGCGCTTCATAGGAATCATTCGACGCTTTGACGGTGAAGGAAAACATCGTGAGGAAACCTGAACAACACTTACGAAAATATTCTTAGGTTGTGTGTGTAGTCACCCAACCAGCGTGGTTGACTCGCGGCCTTATCGCCCTAGTTAAGGGTAGGCCCGTGTCCCAGCAATGGCGACGTATATGGGCTATGATGATAGGAATCTAAACCATCTGGGGGAAACAAGATTGTTCAGAACATACGTACGTGTATTAAATTAAAAGTGCCTAGTTGAAATAATTAGATAACTTCAGTTTGTCACACATGATTAGTATGTGTATGTTATGTTGACAAGTAGATAAATTACTACGAGTTAAGATATGAAATTTGACGTGAACACTTAATTCTCATTTAATTATGGAATTTGATTAACGAAAGCGGCTTTCTTGTAAAATCTTTTTAAACTCACACTTGAAGCAAATCCTGCATCTGATTTCTATATCTTTAATGGCATATAAAGCTATTTTTATCGCGGTTCTGAAGTGTTTATTTTATTTACTCTCGACTACGAACGACTGAACTTTGAAAGAGCCGTAAACAACGCGCCCCGTCGCGGAACCGATAGCATTATTAATTCATGAGGACATTTTCTAGGATCTAGGGTGTTTGAAAGTCTTTTGATGTGAAGTGCACGGGACAGGACTTGAACGATATAGAGGCGGTTTTAGTTAACAAACGGGTCAATTTGACCGTTTCTAGGACGAGAGGGGAGCGCCGAGGCTGAATCAATTGTTCCCGCTGTGGGTTCGTCACGGTTATTATAATTCAGATTTATACAGTGTGTACGTATATAAATGTGGTTTTGTCAACGTGTTATCGCATCCCAGCTGCAAGATCACTTTTGTAGTTGAAAACAATTTTGTTTTTGTCGGTGAAAGAAGTGTCTTTCTTTCTTTTGAAATAAAACTAATTTTACGGATTAAACTCGCTTGTATTGTTGTTTTTAGAGACCTGTTCGAGCTGCGTTACAGCGCTCGTGGTCACGGGCAAGACTAAATTTGATAGAACTAGTTGTCTTCTCATAAGAAAGTTTAATCACTATCCCATTTGGTTGCTGTGCGTTCCAATTCACGCACACAGCACTTACAACATCCTTGGATTTCTTTCTTTCTTTTAAAATCCAATCGCTGACCACCGACACAATTTTCATAAGTAACCAAAACGAAACATATAAAACTGCAATACATCGCGTGTTTAATTACCATATTAATTGCGCACCGTTGGGTGTAACGTGTCGGCAATTCGGGCTAACACAATTACCGGGGAACAATGCGCTGGAGGTTGGACGACCTCCAGATGTTAGATTACACTGTAATCGTGAATGGTTTGTGGCACAGATGTGATGTATGATGACGTCACAAAGGCACAGCATAAGCCTACAAAGCCAGTTAAGGCTGCACTGCTATTAATAATGTTCCATGACGTTTCCTAGTATACTGCATTGGTCTTCGTATTTTGTTAATTTTGACTCAGAGATCCTCAAGGCGACCAAGGAATAGGTGTTTTATTATTTAAATTCTTTGCAACGTATGAATACATCATGTAAGATTGGATGTTTCCCCGTTGAAGCCGCATGCAAGTAGGTTCCCATCGTCAATATATTATCGCCATCTATAGTCGATAACCTAATTCGGCCTCTCGGCTATCTATTGTGGCGCGTATTTATAGCCGAGTTGTGCAAGTGGCCGACCCACTTGTGGGCTGCGCGGGCGCAGCTGGGCTGCACACCACGTGTTTATTGAGTATCATCATAAGCTTTGATGCGTTTGACCTATCACGCATTCGGTTTATAGCATTCGCGTACATTACATGTTTCATTTACAGTATATTCGCATCTGCATAGTAATAAATGATTGTGTTATGTTTGGTTTGGCAAACTTCATTTGCTTCATTATGTTCGTGTCACTAGGAAATACATTAGTACGTTTGTAACTGGGTATTAGAAACCACCATAAAATCTAACGGAATAATATGCCTACAGAAAATTACCTACTTGGTAACCACTGTAAAGACTGGTACTGGAACTTTTCATCCGGTTTATGTAGCATATTTTCTATATTTAAACAGGACAAACATGTTTTTGCAATTATATCCTGTTGTATGAAATACATAGTTTAATTTTATCATACTGGTTACACAGGTGTGGGTGTACTTGTATACAAGGAAATATCATGTTAATTGTGAAATGTACCTTCTAAAGTACCGAAACATTTCTAAACAAATCATCTGCGTAATTTTAAACTGTCATGGTTACACATCTTAGAAAACTTTAAATGTCCTGTTGCAAGCGCCATGTCACGGGCGGAGAGTTCACAGTGCAACAATGCCGAAATATCGGGAGCTTAAAAATTAAAACAAAACAACATTGTAAATATCCCGGACATTTTAAGTTTTCTAATAAATTATTTGCTTGCCCCCTCTAGTCTTTGTTGAATGCGGTTCGATTGCAATTTGTAAGTAACTCTGCCCGGGAACTCAGTAAGTAAGGGGTCATTTCTAAGACTAAGAGCAGCTGTCCGAAGCAATCTGGTTCATTGGGTTACAGTTAAAGACAACAGTTACAACTTGCGTCACGCTATGGCTATCGCTGGAAGTGTCATAGTGGAATGAACTGCAGTATTGAATGTGCCACTAAAACTAGCCTTTGTGCTGACTCTTGCAAAATTTTGGCTATGCGGCTCTACGTTTATTAGTTTTCGTTCATAGGTTTCTTGTGATCTACAAAATTTGAATTTTATAAGCAAATACAGAATCGTTAATGTTTCTCAGCTATCCTTACTGGTTGATTTTAATGTATACTTATAAAGGTTTTCACCATTTTCTGTGTTTAAACGCGTTAATCTCAAGAACTACTGGTTCGAATGGAAAAAAATATTTTTGTGTTGGATAGACTATATAACGAGGAAGGCTTTAGTTAAACTATACAACATCACGCTACGACCAGTACGAGTAAAGGAACAGTGGAAAATGTGTAAAAAAGGGGGGAAACGCGGGTGAAGTCGCCGGCTCAGCTAGTGTCTGTATAAAAATAATCAACAGGTTCATTGCTCTATGATGATTCAGATTTTTTTATATACTGATAAATAATATCAATTACTCAATCGTCATTGTTTTACTATGCAGGTGGTATATTGTGTCAGCAATCTGCCTCAGCATTTATGACTCAACCTATGCAAGACAAGTTGACATTGAAATTTAATATTTCCTCTCTAGCTTTAAGAGTCAATTTGGAGTGCATACGTGATTGAGTCATAGTAAAAAGTAAACGGCCGTTGCTAGGCAACCGGATTAGTCTGAGCGACTGAAAGGAAGGTCCTTGCAGTTGCTACCCATTTAAATGAATGAGTAAATGCACTGCCTATAATATCCAGGGAGACCTAGACTTTGAGTCTGCTGGCTGCAATCATCGTTATTATTATTATGTTCAGTACGTTGTAAAAATATATTAAAGGATACAAAGTATAAGTACGTATTTAATTTAAAGTTACTATTTATAAATATTTTTTTCTTATCTGTTACATTCATTACATACTATCATTTAGTTTTGTGTTAACCTTAAACTTTTGACGTCTATATGCATTACAATAAATGGAATTTATTGAACAATAATATTGATTTCGATAAACATTTCTCAACTCCTCGCAATTTATTTTCAACCGGGCATCGGTTCAATAATAACTGCGTAGGTGGTAAATATGAGCGAGCACCCTTTACGGAGTGTTCCCCTTTGCGGGTCCCTCGCCGAGCTGTAGGTAGTTAAGTACTGCCTAGTACCTAAAGTCGCCCCTTTACTACCTATTTGTTTTTATTGCAACTCTTCAATAACGGGGTGAAACAGAGGGGAACCTAAAAGTATCGATTCTGTGCCCTTTCACTTACTAAACTGACGTTATTTCTATCTAAAGTATGTCTATTAATATTGTCACCTTGATTCGAATGCCTTCGAGCGAACGTAATATTATCAGTTAAACATTTTAGAAAGTATGTTGTTTACCGCACTGAGGGCCTACCATGAGTTGGCTATCGTAAACTTACGTACGTTAAAAACCTATCGAGTTGTTTTTTCATATGGCCGATTGTAGTTCTTCGCGTAACCACTAGCCGGCGCTGTACATGTTTTTCATAGACATATTTACGTAGTCGATATCGAGCGCGTAAGTTTTAAACTCATGGTAGCCCCACTGACCTTGACGGTATCAATACCGGTCGCGGAATCTAATCGAATTTTTCGACTACACCCGCAACTCCCGTATGGTCTAGTGGCTAGGATACCTGGCTTTCACCCAGGAGGCTCGGGTTCGATTCCCGGTACGGGAAAAACTTTTTGTAATTTTTTTATATTGTTTTTGCATTTTTACCTAATGGTTATTTACTGTCTTAAGGAATTTAACATCTGTAATGCTGATTGGTTTTATTTGTTTGTGTTAAAGCTTTTGTTTGTAACATGATTATTTTAAAGTTTATTGTAACTATGCAGCTGAGATGCCTTTTAATAAATATTTGATTTTAAAATTGTTATTAAACTTCATCAATTTGATATACACACACAAACACGTTCTATGAAAATCGAAATACCTTTCTATGAAATCACACTAATGTTTACGTTTGCTTTAAAACTTGGCATCAGAAAGTGCCCCCCTCCGGGGAAGTACACATTATCCCTGCACAAATAAAGCTCAATATGTCGAGGGAGGCTGATAACGGTATCTTGTTTGTTGTCAACACGGAGATACGCCTCGTCTGCTCCAGCAAACAGATAACCGGCGATAGGGCTCTTCTGAAAACAATGATCTTACTAGAGATAAATATTAGAGAACATTAATTGTCTTCGATCATTTGGGTTGGTTGCGTTATTCTCCAGTTGCGATTTCACCCGAACATTTTGTTTAAAGACAAGTAGCGCTACCATGAGTTTAAAAGTTACGGACTCGATATCGCCTACGTAAATATGTCTATGAAAAACTTGTACAGCGCCCCTGGTGGTTACGCTAAGAACTAAAATCGGTCGTATGAAAAAAACAACTCGATAGGTTTTTAACGTACGTAAGTTTTCGGTAGCCAACTCATGGTACCGCTACAGTTGCGATTTTCTTGTAAAACTGCAAGTCTATTTTGGGTGAAATCGTAACTGGGGAATAACGCAACTAACCCGATTATTTCTACAAAATATAGCTATTAGCCACTGACAAATAGCTTACTTAATTCTATAATGATCAAAAGATCATAAACAATTATTGTGTAACTTAAATTAATAAATTATACATATAACTTATTTCGCTTTAGGCGTAGTTTTTGTTTGAGCCAAATAAGATTTGAGATTTGTTTTGACGATGTTATTGTAACCATCGGCCGTTCACCGGAGTAATCGTTATCCGTACCTTTTGTGCAACTGCAGGCAATAACTTATTCCGCCATCATATAAATCACGTTATTGTGTACCTACCTACCCTCTTAAGTTACAAGTGAAATAAGTGATCAAATGCTTGTTTTAGGGTTCTGTACCGAAAGGGTAACGTCGACACTAGTCCGACTCGCACTTGGCCGGTTTTACGATCGCCCACAGGGGTGCAACGAGGTCGAGTCAACGAGTAGTGAGTGGGAGCTGCAGTAATGCATTAATTCACCTGCCATTAATGCAATGAACGAGTGCACGTGGTCGAATGGTGACGATGGCGTTAACCGTATTAGACCATTGCAGCTGTAATGTAACCTGTTGTTAGTTAGATGGCTCGTATTTTCTTTAGTAACTCGAATTTTTGGTGTTAGTCAACTACTACAAAATGGTGTAGATGACTTCTGCCACTGCAGACTTAGGGAGGTAATTGTTGTTCATTAACAAATCTTATTTTCTTTTACGATTCTGAACAACAATATGATTGATTGACTGATTTCAATGTTTAGTAAAGTAATGGAAGATATTATTAGTGTGTGATTTGCACATTAGCTTGCCGTAAAGTCTGGAGTTATGTAATATTTATTATGTATAATCACATTTTAAATCTAAAGTTTTGCGTCGGAATTCAGTATCAGTACCGAATAGGTATCATAATGTCCAAACGCTCGTATTAATTTTGTCCCAGTTTCTAGACATCAAGTAACGATTTACGCGTAGATATGTACTCATCACACATTGTTGTCATTATTTACTATACTATTTCACTCGTATTATGTATAAGGTGTGTCACGGCACGCTCTCATGTGTATTTGTGCGTGCGAGTGACCTTTGCCGAGCCCGCCGCACCTGCCAATCCGATATCGATCGGTGAAGTACAATCAATCGACGGTGCATTCTGCATTCTGCATTTGAAGCCTGTGTATATCGTATTCTGATGAAATTAATGATTTTTACGGACTATTGGGTTTTCCGTTCAGTTACAGATTTTTCTGTTTGGTTATTTGTCCAGCTGAATAATACAGAAGAAGCGTCAAAGCGATATTTTCTTTGTGAACATTTAATGACGTTTAGAACTAAAACTTAGGGTTGAGTGCCCTCCGCTCCCCGCAGGCCCGGTGATGATGACAAGGCTACTCCAAGCCATCATCGTAAGTCAGTTAGGAAAAGCACAAAAGGAAACAGACTTAATAAACCTTAAACAATAATGTTGAACATTCAATCATACTCTTTTAACAGGACTCACTCGCAACCGAGGTCTAGAATTTCAGCTCATTTATATTAACCTAGCATCAAAATAACCGTCGGATGACTCCGTCGCAATTTCCAACGATTGGTATTAGAGGGCGAACCCTTCTCCCCGTAATTCCAATCTCCCTGATCGGGATGACGTGTTCCGCTCGAGTTCCCGCGTTGATTATTCCCGTTCCCGTAATATTTCAGTTACATTCTGATACACGTGTTAGGTGACCTTTATGTACTTGGACGTGTATCTCCTACGGCTCTTTTCCCAGTACACCGTAAGTCACTCGGTAAACCAAGTGCCAATAGTAAGCCCGGCAACCAAGAAAAGTAATAAAAGTAAATATTCCATGAAAATATTAAGCGTCTACCTGTACCGTTATTAATATCAATATTCATAATGTTGATCTAGACACGCGGTAGCGTGTCAAGCCAAGTTCAAGAAACAGAACTGGCGAGCCGCACCGTGTGTAATATTACACGAACCATTTGGAACCACTTTTGAACCCCTCGTAAATCAAAAACTATTTCACATAAACGTATCAAATTTGGCTCATATATTGTGACTTGCGAGATAAATATGTGCTCTAAATTTCATAAGCTTATCTCAAACAGTTATTTAGATATTAATGTCCAAAAATCCTCATTTTTATCATTGACTGACTGACAGATCAAAATTCTAACCCAGTTCCAAATGACCTAGAGAGTTAAAATTTGGTATGCAGATAGGTAATTACATGAATACAAAGGAAAAAATAAAAAACTGGCAATTTTTTTATAATTAGGTTTTTTTTTTATTTTTTTTATTTTTATAAGAGGCTAACAAGATGACCTCACTCCACCTGATGGTAAGCGGTAGTGAGATCCACATGTGAGGTCGACAGGCACAATAGACCATGTTGAGCCTGTCGCACTCATCCTGAAAGCCGTGAAAAAGGAGACCACTGCTGCGGTTAGGTTCTATTATGAACGCTTAACATAAATACCTAATTAGTGCCTAATCACGCCTATATACCGGGGAAGGCAGAGCACTAAGTATATATTTAGGTATACATACTTACTTATTTACAATTAAGAGTAGGTACTTATAGTCGGTTTTCATATTTATTACTTAGGGTTATACCCCGTAAACGTAGGAAAATACAGTAACTGATTCAATTGTTTTATATTTATAAAGTCTAGTTTTAGTTTTGAATTTGTCCTTTTCAAAGGACCTACGGCGTTACGATGATATATACTTTTCTACAAAAAGTAATGATATCCAATCAAAAACATAAATGTGAAATGAGAGCCAAGTTCAATATTATGATAATTGCCTTGGTTGTTGACTTCAACGACAAAAGAAGTGAGATCTAAATGGGTGCCAAGTTCAATGGTCAACCCTGAAATTTATTTATGAGTAACACTATAACATACCTATCATATCTTCTTATAACATAAGATAATGTATGGTGGTAGCCTATGAAGGTCTGTCTTGGCTAGTTTTCTTTAGTTGGTTAGTTAGTAGTCTAGTTAGTTGTCTTGGTTAGTTTGGTATTTGTCGGTCGAAAATTTGGATTGTTGGTAGAAACTAGCGAGCGAACATAATAATACGTTGGTAGGTTTATAGAAACTAGCCAAGACAGACCTTCATAGGCTACCACCATACATTATCTTATGTTATAAGAAGATATGATAGGTATGTTATAGTGTTACTTATAAATAAATTTCAGGGTTGACCATTGAACTTGGCACCCATTTAGATCTCACTTCTTTTGTCGTTGAAGTCAACAACCAAGGCAATTATCATAATATTGAACTTGGCTCTCATTTCACATTTATGTTTTTGATTGGATATTAATAACGATAACCCTTAATATTTTCTCTTTTTGAATTTTTAGTATGTTGTTATAGCGGCAACGAAAATACATCATTTGTGATTGTGAACAGTTTTCTAGCTATCACGGTTTATGAGATACAGCTTGGAGACAGACAGACGGACGGCGGAGGCTTAGTGATAGGGTCCCGTTTTTACCTTTTAGGTACGGAACCCTAAAAACAGACTACCAGTGATAACATGGTTTAATGTGAAAATACCTTTGGAGTGGCGAGCAAAATCACTTAAATAAGATATTTATAATTGTGTGCCGTGAAGTGTGTAGGCCGTGGGTTGACCCGTCCTCTTCGCGGGTCGCCATCACATTTTCTGCTCCGCTCGGGTATCAGATACCCTGGCTCAGGTACTGGTTATTTCTGTCCATGCTATTAGTATAATGTCGTGATGATGTTGGGGTCACATGGCGGTGGACCGTAACAAATACCATGTGTAAGGTGATCTAATTATGGAGTGTTGAACAATGTTGATCGAGAGATCAAAGCAATCACCTCTTACAAATATTGCTATTGTCAAACAGAAGTTATTAAGATAATTATTTACTTAGTGATAAAACATAAGCATGAAAATAGTAACAACTACAGACTTTCATGTCGGGATTTTATCGATACCGGTATCTGTAAGTGCTTGTAAAAAACTACAATATATTTATTTTTACTTTGTTCATCTGTTCCGTGCGATCTTAAGAATATGTAAAAGCTGCACATTTAAAGCAATCAAGAAACGTAACTTCGTTTGGTCGCCCGCGAACATGATTGGTGCACCCAGTCGAAACGATGGGCAGTTAGTAGCTATGTATTTGCTACTCCTAATATCGCGTGGAGACCCACAAAGACTCGTTTGAGGTGTACAGAGTCGCAAGGTCGAAACACTTGGTTCTCTAAGTGAGGATGTGCCCCTCTGCTGGCGATGCTTTCCGCTTGCGATCTCTGACTGATTGCGGCGCGCCTCGGTGGCTCCATTACCAAGTAATCTCTAAGTGCACGGTCGCTGGCTGCGAGGCTAATGCCTCTGGGAACATGGACTTAATTGTAGCCCCGTTGTCATAACGTTTAAGTAATATTCTGTAACGATGATACGTGCCCTTATATCACATCTCACCGAAATCAAAGAACGTAGTGTAATTTCTATGGTACGGCCTTAGTGTGACCTTGTGTTCTATTTAGGTGGCTGTCATTTGATAGAAGTAGTACCTTCCTGCTTTCCCTGTCACCTCTCTCTTGAAATGGCCTCGGTGTGAAGCTTATAAAAGTCACAAGAAACCTTCAAAACCGTTTCGTTCAATACAGCAAATCGTTAACCATGGCAAACAATTCAACATGGCCGATCAGTAGCCATGTTGATTCGCAATGGATGTACTACCTATAACCAACGCCCCTGCCAACAGCCCGCAGCATTGGCCCACCCCTCGTCGCTCCTCCCGGATCGCCGACATTGCTGATTATTTGTATCCCGTTTCGCGGTCGGGACGAGTTGTACCCATTATTTATAATGTGCGAGGTGTCACAAATGATACGCTCGGGTCGACGGCACGCGTCTATCATGCTGCTGTGAACACGTAACTATTATGTCTTTAGCAGATGACTTATGATTAAATCTTCATGCTGTAACGACTTATGAGCTTTGTAATAGCCTTAGCTGATTTCAGTGCAAGATGATCACCATTTGTCATGCCTTTGTCATTGCATCACGTAATTATTGTAGAAAACTCACTCTTTTACGTTTCTCAATTTTCGATTATATGGTCTTGTCACAAACGCTTCTTTTATTTTCAAATTGGTAATCATTACCATGAAGTTTTAACGGAAACGTTGTATAATCAAATAGAAATTGACCGAATGCTTTCACCTAACTATCGTGGAAAGCGGAATACAATAAGTTCTAGCCGTCACCACAGGAACGACCGAACGTGTGTGAAAGTGAAAACGAGGCGTTTCGACAATAGTTCGGTTTGTTCTGAAATTACAATCGAATTTGTTTACTGGTTTGCATGAGAATCGTCTAAAAATCAGTGGTTAAAGATAATCAAATTGAATGCACAGTTTGTACAGGCCGAATATATCGTTCATAACATGCATAATCTACTTCTCGTGGCCTACTAGTCGTATAGGCTCGAACGCACAATATATGTACCCAGTAGAAAGTGGTAGCGACACATGTGCGCTGTCGGTCGGTTTTTTAACTCATTTTTTCGCCGACCCCGCCTGAAACCCCGACATGACATCTGTGCACGCAACACGATTGTACTAGAATGATGGACGAACACGAGAAGTGTCCTTATTTTATGAACCCTTAACACCTATTTTAACCAATGGTTATAATATTTACCAAGTCTATTTTTTTATAGAGCAGGATGCCGGTTCCTTCTTGTTTTTCAGCACATGTATATTAAACAAAATACACACACAATATGTGTCAAGTGAAGTAGATAAGCTGTGATTATTTCGCATAATCGTATCCGAAATTTTTTGTTTACTCTCGATTTCTGCGGTGCTTATCATCAATATTACTATCAATGTTGATGTTGATGACCGTTCCCGCTTATCAACTGTGAATATTAATATTAGCAAATTGGCTTATCGTTACTCTTTCATTAATGAAATTATCAGTTTCAATATGTCGTAGCTACTTATGTGGATTAAGAACTTAATCCATTTTTTTTATTACCTTATTTGAGACGTTTGCAATATAACGATTAAAGTTGACTGAAATAGTTTGTAATGAATGGGAAATAAAGATAAGACACCTCAGAGAAGTCACTCTTAGAAAGTAGAACAGTTACTTTTTTAAAAGAATACGTCTCACTTCTCATATAGTATCTAGTACTTGGCTTTGTTATAATCAGTCTGGTCACACATACGTCTTACCACTAATTAAAGCTTGATATATAGCCCAGTCTTACAGTTGAATTACCTGAAAGGAATGCTTAAACTCGTAAGCTGCGCGACTTTCTCTGCGAAAGGCGAACGCTATCACGACTTACACGCTTCTCGGGCCTTCGATGATTCGCCACGCTTAAGATTACCCGCTGATGCAGCTAACCTACACTTGTCTTGGCATATCTGTTGATATCCTCTTCTGGGAAAACGAATAGTCACGCCTAAATGGCGGGTCAGGTTTCTAGACTCTCTTAAGACATATTTGCTTCGAGAAAGTAGGTACCTATGTCAATGATTGCGACCTTATTGCGGACGAGAAAATTACAAGTCTCTTTCGTTTTGGAGTCCCAAACATCTACCTGCGAGAATGCATTAAAAAAAACGGCCAAGTGCAAGTCAGACTCGCGCACGAAATGTTTTGTACCAATAGTAAAAAAGCACGTTTATTATTGCATGGGGACATCCCTTCATATTTTATCTTTAATAATCAATTTTTAGTATTTGTTGTTATAGGGGCCACGGAAAGTATCATATTTTGTGACAATTTCATCTTTCTAGGTATCACGGTTTATGAGATACAGCTTGGAGACAGACGGACGGCGGAGGCTTAGTAATAGGGTCTCGTTTTTACCTTTTACGGACGGAAACCTAAAAAAGGTTGACACTAAATACTGAACGCAATATTTTCCTCACAGTTACACTGCTCGCTCAATAACGAGGCTCCCTATATACCGTTAAACCGTCAATTTTTTTTGCATAGGTGATTACAGGAAGGCAATGAGGTGAGAGTAACGGTTCGCAAGGTTACCTCCCGCGGTCCCTCCGGAGGGAGGAACTCGGCCCTCTCGAGTCGTTGAGCCCGGTTTCATGTCGGGGTTAAGAAATACATGCGCTTGTTCTGTTTTTTTTTATGTCTTATCGCTTGGTATTTATGTCGAAGTGAGTGATAACAGTGCTTGAGATTTGCATCTGATTTCTAAATATGTCCAGTCATCTTGGACAATATAATGAAACTTATTTTAAAAGTTCAGACTAACATTAGTTGAATCGAAATGGGGAAGTAAAAGAGAGCTTTGTAAAACAATTTACCAATTTTTTTAAAGTTCCCCCGTCACCCCTTAAACATTGACCTAAATTGAAAAAGTAAGGGTAGCCTAGTCCCGGAGGTGGCGAAAGTTTTTACAAAGAACATTTTGTAAGAGCTTTTGTGAAATGGGTCATCGGATTCAATGATGCTTTGAAGTGCGGTTAAGTGCTCTCTCGTGGTTTGCGTTTCTAATTTAAGCAACAAGTGTCTCGTTTTTAGTGGGTTTTTCTATAAATAGAAAGAGGACTAAGAGGTTTAGCTCCTCATTCCTGGCCCGTGCCATTAAGGCATGGAATGCCCTTCCAGCTCATGTTTTCCCTCCCTCCTATGATCCCGGGCTCTTCAGGCGGGGTGTGAAACGGCATTTAAGCAGGCCTTCAGGTTAAGTGCGACAGGCTCAATACGATCTATCGTGCCTGTCGACCTCATATTTGGATCTCACTACCGATTACCATCAGGTGGAGTGAGGTCATCTTGTTAGCCTTTTATAAAAAAAGAAATAGATGGACAAACAACGAGACAAGGCGTGGAGTCTCGCATTGGTATTGAGCTGTGCGGGTCGGAGTTGGCCAGTCCGCCGGAATTTAAATAATATTCCCAATACAGTTTTAATCCAATAATTTCATAGACAACATCTTTATTACTTGCTAGTCAAAACATTGCATAAAGTTGACACTCGTAAAAATTACTGACATTACGTTACAACTACGATGAATAATTAAAATGAGGCTTAGTTATTAATAGCTGCAAAAATGGGCGCTATTAACACATAATGTCGTTAACCTAGTGTTTTTAATTAAGTATTTTATTAATTACTAATGCTGTAATTAATGAACTGTCATAGTGGGTCAGAGCAGATTTCAAATTATGCTTTTATGAGTACGGGTATGTGGACTGGAAGTATACAATAAAGGTATACAGTATTAAAATATATCTAACATTGAGAAGGGAATATTAAAAGTGAATCCGAAAAGACTGGGGGCTCCAGCTGACGCTTGATTTATGGCAGAAATGAACTTTCTTGTTTGTCTAACACAGGATATTTACCCGTTTCAATACTTTGTACGCACACAAAAGTTTGATAATATAGTAGGCGGTAGAGAGACTAGTGGTCCAAGATCCCAGAGCTGCCAGACATCACTTATTTTCTAATGGACAAAATATATACGATTGAGTAGTGTTGGGGTGTACTATCATCATATGACTAGTTGCTACCTTGACCAGACGGCCATTTTTCAGATATCAACCAATCAAGGTACATAGAAATACTGCTCACCTCACTTAAATTCTGATGGCTGATTTTAACATATATTTCACACAATATCATTAAAAATCAGGATTCATTACTCCCAGACACATGCGGTCGGCGGTTTTACCTTACAGACGCTTTAAAGCTATGAAAAAAATTTTACTTTTCCTTATTTTCTGATGCTTGATTTTTATATATGTTATTCAAACAACTAAAAAGTGCTCATCTGACCGCAATAATTATAGAATTGTACCTTACAAACTATTTTATTAGAAAAACTTAACTAAATTCAATTTAAAAAAGAAAATCTAAAACAGTTGGGTCTGGTGAATGTTTGGCCCCTTGTATCGGTCTGTCCGTTTGCAAAACGTTTTAAAATAGTTGTTTAAATAACATATATAAAATTCAAGCATCAGAAAATAAGTAAAATTAAGTAAATGTAAAATTTTTTTCATAGCTTTAAAGCGTCTGTAAGGTAAAACCGCCGACCGCATGTGTCTGGGAGTAATGAATCCTGATTTTTAATGATATTGTGTGAAATATATGTTAAAATCAGCCATCAGAATTTAACTGAGGTGAGCAGTGTTTCTATGTACCTTGATTGGTTGATATCTGAAAAATGCCCGTCTGGTCAAGGTAGCAACTAGTCATATGATGATAGTACACCCCACCACTACTCAATTATATATATTTTGTCCATTAGAAAATAAGTGATGTCTGGCAGCTCTGGGATCTTCCTCTATAGGAAATAATCTGAAATTTAGTTGTCGTACCATTCGTGAGGCATATTTCATTCGGTGCTTGAGCACTATGAACCGTAGCTAATCAATTCCATTGTACAGCTCAGTCAGAATTGAAAACCAGAACATTCAATTTGTCGTTTAGAAATTAGCAAATCGGTGATAACATTTACTTAATTGGATATGTAAATAATTTAACTTTAGATAATATCTTTAAAACTTGTTAATACTTGATGATTTGCTGCAAATTCTTTACATTTATTATTATATGCCTTCAAAATTTTAACACCATGCGCGTGTCACCTTATCTTATACCCATTAAGAATTGGAACATCATATTAATAAATGTTTTCTTATCTTTCCAGGTAAAGTACAACACATTCAAGAGATTCTTCTTCTTTATGTTATTCGTAAGTAAAAAGGAAAGGGCTACAGAAAATATCTTTTTCTTTTTTTATTAGTCACACAAGGTCTATCCTGCAAAACAATAATACAAATCTTACAAAATTGATTTGCAGTGTGACGCATGCGGGCTAAAACCTTTCCAGTCAATATCCATTTGAATAACAATTACTTAATTATAAGGAAACGAATGACTAGCAGACCACAGATATCATTCAAAAGTTTCAAAACTTTGGGTCTTCCTCCAATTGAATTGAAGCCGGTTTGAATCAAGTCTTCAGTTGTTCATTAATTAGACGAAAGCTATCAATACCCTCGATCCGATCTAATTCGATTAGTTCTCCGCCTAACCTAGCATTGTGATAGTCGGTTTTGCGGTCAGACCGCTAACTCGTGCCGAGGCTCGTGAGTTGTATTCACGCATCATCCAATGGCTCTTCCGACATTGCCCCTGTTGTTAACTACGGCATTGAAGTTTAACATAATTAATTACCTCTATTCAGTAATCTCGTATTTGACTTGTAAGCCGAATAAACTACATTCGTCGGGTATTTATTATACACAAAATTTAACCAATATAATCAATCGGAAACACAAATAAGTTACCTATGTGTTCTGAATTCGTAAGTCAATAAATATTGTAAAGGAATTACATTAGCCACCTATTCTAGTACTCTTACTACATCATAATTATCATCATCAGCCGATAAGTCTGTCCACTGTTAGGCCTCCCCACGTCTTTGCCACTTCCGCCTATTCTCTGCTACATGCATCCAGCTCCTACCAGCCGTCCAGCGCAGATCGTCTCTCCACCTTGCCTGAGGGCGTCCCACACTACGTTTGCCGAGACGCGGTATTCACTCCAGAACTCGTTCTTACTACTACATCGTATAATCTGTCGCTGATAACTGCCCGGCCACGACTTTTAATTAACAGGTGAGCGGGGCGCAAAAGGCTTGATTGAAAAATGTCAGTAATTGGGTCACTTCTATGTTTGCAACCTCTCCACTGTGGTTCATTCAATTGACCCACTTGTTGCCGAGGCACACATCAACAATAGGATTGTACGATTTATACTAACAGTGCTACTAGGTTTGAAATATAACTACCTAATTTTACGGATTAAACTCGCGTGTATTGTTATTCTAAACGTAATAATATTATTTATTTCAAATGTGTAGTTTTCGCGCAAATAATAGACAATACTGTGCTAAATAAAATAAAAAGGTGTCCGACCGATTTCGGCCATGGCGGCCGATCTCAATTGAGATCAGCCAAGTGCGCAGGACATATTATAGTGCACAAGTGTACGCGCAAACACAAGTGCACTCTCTATTCCCTTTCTCTCATAATTCGGTGAGACGGCAATCCGACATGACCGATGAGAGATCGGGCGCAGGACCACCGGCTTAACGTGCTTTCCGAGGCACGGGCGTTCAACCGCCAACTTCCTAACTCCGGGCTGAGTAATTTCATTACAGAAAAACTCACACAAATTTTGCCCGACCCCGGACTCGAACCGGGGACCTCTCGGTCCTAACGCAGCACTTGCTACCAATAGACCAACGAGGCAGTTAAACTGTGCTACTTGGTAAAATTAAACAACTTTGTGTATTTTTGGATATAGTCACTAATGTATTTCCCCTTTACACTACTAATAATATCGTATTAGCTTGCGTTTGTCACGAAAACTCCTCGTTTTGTAAGTTGAAAGGTCGCAAAAAGTTGTCTATGTCAGCGGAAGATATATGACACTACTCTGACAGTTATAATTTCATGAGCGACGGTATTTTATCCCTTGGATGTTTCAGTGAGTCCATTAGCCTAGTGTCAATGTGAAGGCCTCGCCGGATAGCTAATCGTATTAGGATGATAGATAAAATGATAAACGACAATTTGTGTCGAGCTGCGAATGAATTTTATATGAGTATGGGCCCGGTAGGAACTTTTACCACGGCAATACGTGCTTTTACATCTGCCTCGCTGGCACGTCGCTGTTATCGATTCGTCTCTCTTTCCTTTTGCTGTCTGCTTTGGATGTTGTGTGCTTTGGCTTTAAACTTGAATGTACTCGATTCTGATACGTTTTAAGATGAGGTTCCTAGAGCGTTGTTTTAGATGTTTAATCGGAGCGGGTTTAACGAGTAAGCAATGATTTATTTTTAAGATTCTGTGACTTGGAATATACCTGTTTTGTACAAATATTCCCATTATGTCTTCATTGACCTGATTCAGAGAAAAGTTTTTAACCACAGACGAGTATAATACCTATTACACACACACCCTCATATATATTCACGAAACAAGTGACACAGAACAAGCATAAATATTCATCACTTGAATGTTTGTCTCAGGAAGGGTGCGAATCCGAAATGATCTACAGCACCCCGATAAAGTCCCCTATCATGTCCATTTACACATGTTTTGAGCCTTATGTACCCTGCCTTACCCTTGGCGCTTCAAAAGCGCGGGAGACGTTTTGTTTTAGTATTTGCACTTTATCAAAATGAAAAGCTTTGTCTGTTTCATTGTGCATGTTCTATCTTCCGAGATAGCAAGAAACAGTAGTGCCAATTGCAATGAAATCCTGATAAGAACAGCCGATTGTTTTCAATGAAAAGCTCAAAGTGTAGAAACTTGCGCTCAAAGCGAGTGAGCTTTTCCGTCCGTTCCGAAGAGATTAAATGTGAAGTATCGAGCGGCGAGTGTCAGCAAAAGAGCTGCAACCGTTAAGCTAGCGCCACACTAGGCGGAGTCTCCGTTATGGATTATCCGTTACGGAACGCCAATACATAAATTGTAGCTACCGATCTTCCGCATAGTGTAACTAATTAATATTATAAACCACACGGGTGAACCCGTGATCATGGCGCTTGCAACAGTGCCGAAATATCGGGAGCTCATTAAAACAAAACAACATGGTAAATATCCCGGACACTTTCAGTTTTCTAATGTGTGTAACCGTGACAGTTTAAAATCACATGTATGAAGTTTCGTTACGGAAGATTCAATAAAGCGTCGATGGCCGAGTGGTTATGGTCGTTGCTTGTCATGCGAGAGGTCGCCAGTTCAAAACCTGTCGCGTACCAATGTTTTTTTCAAATTTGATATTCATTATGTACGATTATTTGACGTTTTATCGGTGAAGGAAAACATCGTGAGGAAACCTGCACACCTACGAAGAATTTCAAAGGTTGTGTAGTCGACCAACCCGCATTTGGCCATAGTGGTCGATTAAGGCCTTATCGTCCCAGTTTAGGGTAGGCCCGTGCCACAGTAGATAGACGTATATAGGCTGATGATGATGATGATGAACGGAAGATCCGCGACGGACCCGCCAAGTGTGACGCCGGACTTAGCTATCCGCCGCGACACCGACACTCGCCACTTGAGCGCTCCATCCTATGCGATAGCATCTCCGCCTACTTCTCACTTGGTCCAGTGCAGGGTTGATAAAAATCATGATTTTTTTGTTTCTGACAGATTTTTTTGATTTTTAAAAAAAAATCAAATAAATCATGATTTTTTTGATTTATTTGATTTTTTTAATGTATTGCGTATTTGATTTATTAACGGTCAATTTTCTACTAAAACTACCATTCTTAATTAACTGGAAACACTCGCGCGAGACATCGAATAACGGGGATTTCCCTAAACTTGTCTTTACTGTTATCTTGGGGAAATCCCCGTGATTTCTTCGAAGTGTTCCCTTAGTTCTTTAGTTAGTCGTTCTGTTTTCTTTCTTACATTGCCTTGTGGGTGTTCATTCTGAAAGGACGATTTATTTTGAGATATTGTGTAACTATAATGACTGGCAGAAAGAAGGACCCCGTGTGGCAGCATTATAACGAAATTCATGATGTAAATAAAAAGGGGTCTAGAGCAATATGCAAAAAATGCAATAAGGAGTTGCAGGGAATACCACAGCGATTAAAAGATCATTATAAGTCGTGCAGTGTGGAACAGGAGAAAGGTAAGTGAAGTGATTTCTTACTACCCTTCAGTACAATTTTAATACTTTCATTGAAACACATAGAAACGTCGCGCGCGACGAATAACAATGTGCATGAGGGAAGAGACGGAACTGGTGTCGAAGGACCCATGTCTCCTCCGCTCTGACTGACCTGCCTCTTATTAGGCAAGCAAGCAGTTGTTCAATTTTGAATTTTGATGACAGACAAGGTGTTTTTATTTTATTACTATTACGGTGAAAGCAGTTATTGCAGTCAAAAAACATTAATTTCATTTATACATTTTTGAAAGTATAACCACTCGTAACAAATATTTAAATTTTAATCTGCTTATTTTTTTGCCTTTTCAAGGTGTTGGTTCTTTGGACTGCTCATCAACTCTTAACCAGGAAGTTGAAAAAGTGAGTGCTATAAGATCCAGCTCCAGCACAGATTTAATAACATCTTCATCGAGGAAAAAATGCAATCCTCAACCGTTGTCAACATTTGTTGTAAAGACTTCAGATGAGCTCAAGCAACAGTTACATAAGCAAATTGCGAAAGCTATCTATGCTACAAATAGTAGCTTTCGTTGTGTGGAGCATTCTGAAGTTATAAAAGCAATAGAAATGCTACGTCCAGGCTATCAACCACCATCTAGATATGATGTTGGAAACAGGTTACTAGATGAAATCTATAATGAGGAAAAGCAGAAATGCTTTGCTTCTTTGAAAGACCAGTCAGTAAATTTATCATTAGATGGGTGGTCTAATGTTCACATGGACCCCATTATTTGCAGTTGTGTTACTACTGAATCTGGAGAAGTGTATTTATTAGAAAGCATTGACACATCTGGGAAATCTCATACAGCTGATTATTTAAAAGAAATCTCCAAAGATCTGATAAAGAAATGCAAGGATGAGTACAAATGTAGAGTTGCAAGTTACGTTACGGATAATGCATCAGCCATGACCAAAATGCGGCAGGACTTAAGGACTGAAGATGGGTTGGAAATACTGACATATGGCTGCGCTGCTCACATTTTGAATTTATTATCCAAAGATTTAGATATGAAGGAGGTGCGAGAGCATGTGGTACAAATTGTTAAGTATTTTCGTAATAATCACTTTGCTCATGCGAAGTATAAGGCAGAAGGTGGTAAAGCCCTTGTTGTGCCACAGGAAGTGAGGTGGAACACCCTAGCAAACTGTTTTGAAATATATTTGTCAGAATGGCAAAAAATTCTAAAAATATGCGAAGATAATAGAGGTAGCATAGATCGCGTTATATATCAAAAAGTTACAAACATGGTGATAAAGAGCTCAGCCGAGGATTTGTTAAAAATATACAAGCCAATTGCGTCTGCTTTAGATACATTACAAAAATCGAATGCATCATTGTCTGACGCTGTTGAAGTCTTCAAACGGCTGGAGGAAATCTTTGAAGAAAATGATGCCAGTATAAACCAGTTATCGGCTCTCAAGCACAGATACGAAATGGCACTAACGCCTGCTCATTTTCTGGCATATTTACTTGACCCCACAAAAATTAAATTTCAGTTAACGGAGGACGAGGAGACCAAAGCTCTAAACTTCGCACAAATGGAGTATCCAGGAACAGGCCTACTGCCAATGATTATAAAATACAAAGCCAAAAGCAAACCATTTAAGCAAGTGTTGTTTTCGGAGGAAATTATAAAAAATGTTAAACCATTAGAATGGTGGAAAAGCATTGATGAGTACGATCAGCTAAAACCAATCATAAACCAATTGTTTACAGCAGTTGCTTCATCAGCTTCAGTTGAGAGAATTTTTCTACATTTGGATTGGTGCAGACTGATTTAAGAAATAGGCTAGGTAATGAAAAAGCAGCAAAATTGGTATTTCTGTATAAATATTATAATAATAAATAATATTACTGTTTTGCATTACAACAAAACAGGTATTATGTGGTGAATAAAACACACAGCGTTGATGTGAAGAATGCTGTCTGAGATCTTTCCATAACATTAAATATCATAGACAATCTTACCAAATATCTCTGCTCATATACCTTTCTCCCTCTCTCACCAGCGGGCGCCATCACTCGAAAGGCGCGAAGTGAGTGACATGAACTGTCAAATCATAGAGTCTTCAGATCACCAGCAAGAGCATTGCTGCAACGCTGTGTGTTTTATTCACCACATAATACCTGTTTTGTTGTAATGCAAAACAGTAATATTATGTTGGCTCCTAAAACACACAGCGTTGATGTGAAGACCTGTTTGATATCTGCTGGTGGCAAGCACAAACGCTATGATGAATATTAAAATAAGAGAAATATACACATTAGTGAGACACATACAACAATATAATAAATTACTATCTTTGTTATGTTTTTATGAGCAGATACTCTCTATGTATCTATGCTTTTGGTATTACAAAACTTACTGGTATTCATAAATTTAGTACATAACTCAGAGCTCAGGCTCTGGAACTATGGATGCTTAAAGAAACCTTAGTTAAGGAAATGGTCTTTTAATTTAGGTTGATCTGACTAACCTCTTACCGGACAGAGGAAATATATACCCATCAAAATGTGGACCTACCTACTTGACAAAAGGTCCAAAAGCAATGTACCTATTTTCAACACAGGTAATTGTGATTGAAATAAAGTTTTTCACTTTAAAATATCATGACTTAAAAAATATGATAACATTAAAATTGGTTATTTGCTTATGAGCATTAATGAGCAACTCTTATTATTGTTTACAAATTATAACTTTAAATGTAACTATTTAGAAGTATAAAAGACTCTGATATCTATAAATCTGGATTCATAACCAAATTTAAATTTTCTGTTTAAGTAAATTTTTAGTTAGTTTTCCAAGGCTACACCTACTATCTGTTAAGGTTAAAGCCTGCAAATTATGCAAAATAAGTGTCTTGCATTTAACTTCAATATACAAAATAATTGTTCTTATTAAAATTACATATTCAGTCTATACTTTCCTTTGATTGATAATTGAAGTGTCAGGCTAGTGAGCCCTACAAAGCACATTGGTACACTTAGTATGCTTATGTATGTATGAATGTTTCCGCAACATCCAATTAGACTGCATATGTCCGCAAATCAGTCATAGTAACAATTCTGGCCACGGAGGCCCCAGGTATTGATCTCGATTTCTATAGTGAGAAGCGAGAATGTGCTATGAATTCGAATCATAATATGATGTCATGAATTCTTCAGCTACATGCTATTGGAGTAAAAAAGTTGCAAATGTCCTTGTAAGGCATTATTATTTATTTTACACATGAAACCATATTACAAAGGTAATCTTTTCATTATAAGCATATTAATTTTGTACTAGCTAGCACTAGCACTATTACCTCAAAAATAAATGTACTGGTTAAAAATAGTTTGTACAACATATAAATAGTAGTACTATAGCTGCACTGTCATCATAACCATAAGTAGGTCTTAGGTTACTTCCTTAATCAGACCTATTGTATACAAAGGTACTGTAATATTTACAAATAAAGTATGCTTATGGTTACTCCAGACTGTGTGAACAGTCTGCAAAGTGGTGAGCTGTATACTGTAAGAGCAGTTGTCTGCTTACAGTAATTACTTTAGATCCTGGAAGAGGTCCCAAAGGACCAGGGGATTCGCCCCCCCCCCTTTTTTTTCGAAACTTAGGAGGGATAGATTACCCACCCGAGGAGAAAAAACCTCCGCACTCTCAGGTCTGTATTAAAACAAATATATAATATATAGAACCTTGCATAGGTTCTCTTCTGGATAGGCTCTGCTTTTGAGTGTTGCCCCAGATTATAAAATCCGATACACTTTAAATAAAAAAAAATAAAAAAAAAAATATATTAGTTTTTGTGGCGCGTCTGCATGCAGTCATCTGACCATAAAACTGTGTGAGAACTGAATTGTTCATTGATATTAAATCAATTATGTGTGTATTAGGTGGGGAATGCCCAGCCCAATCATCAGTCCCACTGCTAATTTTATTAGTCGCACAAAAAATTGTGGTAATATTTTTAACACATTAAGGATATTAACTTTGGTGCGATAGTCGACACCACGCTTATGAAGAGTTTCATAGAGGGTCCGCCCCAAACTGAAATTCTTCAAATATAGCCTCCGCGGCAAAAACTAAAGAACTAGTCACATGTTCTTTCACTCCCTTCTAAAATCCCGACTGCTCGAGCAACGCCTCCGCGGCGCGAGATCGAAAGGTGACACTGTACGGTACTGAACTGACCCTTCTTAGGAAGACCGCAAAACCCCCCTTTTTAAGTATGGCCACAATGGCTAAGGGTTGCAGATGTCATTCTGTGGACTTTTTAAAGGTGCTCCATATTTCGTCACTCTTCATGTACCTATGGCCTCCGCGACCATTGACTGAAGGTGCCACTCTCATACAGAGATTGAGATCTCAAGTTTCAAGAGTAATATTATCTCAAGTGAGTACCTATCTTTATATACTCAAGTATGGCCTCTACAGCCTGAGACTACTGATGCCACTTATTTTATACACGGCCGCTAAAAGATAGGCAGTCCGCAATTCTGTTTAATCTCTCCATGAGACAAGTGACCTATAACTATGTATTAGTCATTTCCACACTTCAGGTGATGCTTAAGAGAAAAAAGGATTTAGTGCCTTTATTGCTTCTAAGATATACATTAGACAGATATCTGAAGAGCATTGTCTTAACCATAAGTGTCCATACCCAAGGCTCCCAATGTAACTCAGGGCCCTACTCAGAGTATCCATGTTGGACTGAACTGATAGTGTATTTTTGTGGGTACATAGTCATCCGCTGACCATCAATAGGATTACAGGATGTAACTCCTTAAACTTTGACACAAAAGTCAAAAATTAAAATTACTTCTATTAGATTGTAAATGTACTATGCCAGCACTTACAATCCATATAAATATTTGTCATCACAAAACTGTAAACGGTTAAGGTCATGTGTAGGCAGACAATATTATAATGAAGATATGGGCATCTCTACCTCAGAAGTGAGTAACCTAGCAGAACTCATATCATCATCATCATCATCATATTATTATTCTACTAGCGACCCGCCCTCGCTTCGCTTCGGGTATATCTCTACCTCTATATAATTTATTTCAACCCCGTAAGGGATTTTACATACAGAAGTTGTTTCCCAATAACTCCCGTTCCCATGGGAATTTTGTAATATCGCGTTGGAAGTAAGCTTTACGTTCATTAGGGTACCTGCATGCCAAATCTCAATCATCTATCTTACGCGGTTTAGATTTTTTCATACAAAAGTTTTTTCCCTATTACTCCTATTCCCGTGGGAATTTTACAATATTCTGTTGCAACTAAGCTTTAAATTTATTAAGGTACCTGCATGCCAAATTTCAAGCGTCTAACTTATGCGGTTAGTATTTTTCATACAAAAGGATTTTCCCGTTAATTCCCGTTCCCGTGGGAATTTCGGGAAATCCTTTCTTAACGGATGCCTACGTCATAACATCTACCTGCATGCTAAATTTCATCTCGATCCGTCCAGTGGCTGTGACGACTTCGTCCGCGTAGAGATGTTTAACGGGTAAAACATTACTTCTTTATAGCGCAGTCGGTTAAAAAGTAGCCTATAACCTTTTCTAGGCTCTGGACTATATCTGTACCAAATTTCGTTTAAATCGGTTCAGTACTCTATGCGTGAAAGCGTAACAGACAGACAGACAGACAGACAGACAGACAGAGTTACTTTCGCATTTATAATATTAGTAAGGATAAGCTGTGTTTATTGTCATATTTATTCATCATAACACTCAGGTCCTGCTATATTAAGCAAGGCAGATTAGCTAAGTCAGTTGAAAAACATTAAATTCATAAGTCATACCATGTAGTTATTAAGCACTATTGTAAATCAAAGTCAAATTATTGAAATTCAAAATGACAATTGTTACCAAAACTTGGGAGTAATTTTAAATAAATTACTACTATTTGAACTATATAATTAGATAATTGGATGCAATGTATTATTATTATCTATATATTGACATTGTAACATATCTATGTTACAATGTATATTGTATTTAGTACTAGACAGTCACTTTGTGTTTAGTCTTTAACACATGGTTTACTGATTATGTAATAATTAATATAATTATGATCATAATATTTTATAGCCTGGTATTCCTTATGGACATACAAGAATGAGCAAATCTTATTAACAACCCATTCTAAGACTATTCTGGTTCTCAAAGTTTCCGCAACCTGAGAGTTTTAGCAGGAAATATACCTACTTACAGAAAATAAATTAAATTGCATGTGCACTTAAGAGTGCAGATCTAACATATCTACATAGATAAGCAAAAATCTGGTTATGTCTCTAAGGACCTATACATGTTGGTTGGGTCTGGTTTCCCATGCAAATCCCATTGAATACATTAGAGAATACTGTTTATAATAATAGAGAGGTCAACTGCAGTACCTCCTTGTTGTTGAGTACTCAGAGGAATCTCATTCCTGCATTTACATTGGCCAAGTTAGGGTAATCCTTACTTAAAGCCTACATTTACTAGTTTGTAACTATATAAAGTAATACTAAGCTGGTCTATAAATTAAACTGGAATTGTTCTAAGTTTAATCCAAGAGGCAATATAATCATTAGATAGGTTACCTCCTGATGTATCAGTTATTTTTATTTCCTGATAAAAGTAACATGAGCCTAAAGAGGGCTCCAGCCAGTTTAATATTATTATGATGTATGTCAATTGGAAAAAAGAAATTTATTATTTCTTAATAATTAATATGTTATGTGGTTGCAAGTACCACTTAAGAGGTCTTATTTGGTATAACCCTCAAGATGTAAAATGGTTATATATTTTATTTGTACTATAATCTTACTTCAGACGACTGTCTGAATTAGTGTGATAGACACATTTATGTTTTATTTACCTAAGCCAGGAGTTATTAAAATATATGTCTATCCTAAAAGGATAATGTACTCAATTTTTGTGAAAATATACTTCACTTCTTAATATATATAAGTAATATGATGAGCTACGACTCAGAAACTATAAATAGGTAGTGATAGCAGGCATGCACTACATTATAATAGAAAAATAGCTATTTTTCATCTCTTAGGAGTACTGTTAGCTAGTTATTTAATTAACTTTATCATAAACCAAACTTTTCTCACACAATATACTCTAATTATGCCATCATAATGATTGGATCTTATTAAAAAACCTGTATAAGTAATATGCTCTAATTGAACTGTAATAATTGTATTGTGGACTCCGATGGTGGTAAGCCATCTTACATCAGGTGGCTTACTGCTTAGCTAAGGTTGTAGAAACCTACATTATTGTAAAAAGATACAATTTTACATAACGCCAGGCTTACTAGATAAGTCTGTTAATAGTAAAGAGATATTTTGCCCTTGCGAGATGGTATTGCAAAAATGTTTGAAAGTACATAATTATCTCATTACCATTGCCATTAATAATCTTATTAACCTAATGGCAACATTTATAAAGAGGTTATAAAACCGACAAGATCGATCTGATTCTTTTCAGAGATTAACTGAGAATCGAATAAGATTCTAATAAACTAGAGTGTTAACGCGCGGATCCGGTCGAGTAACAATTGTTTGAACAAAACAAAATGTTTGAACTTACAGACTGAGCTCTTCCGCCTTATGAAGCGTATTGTAGATGTTCAGACAAACCATACAACTCCCTCGACGATCAAATAGAAGTCGTAGAAGTCGAAACAACTGTTTCCAGTTTGAACCGGCTGCGAACATTCTTTCACGATTTTCATACTCTTTGCTTTTTGATTCAGCGCTACAAACACTCACTATTCATTGAAAAAACACTCAATACTATTGAAATAGACGCTGTGTGCTTAATTCACACTATAATTCACAATGTAAAACAATTTCCTTCATTGAAATTGGATAGAGAAAATTTTACGATGTTTCAACGGAAAAATCACAAACGATATGATTGACAGTTCATGTCACTCACTTCGCGCCTTTCGAGTGATGGCACGCGCTGGTGAGAGAGGGAGAAAGGTAGTAGAGCAGAGTTATTTGGTAAGATTGTTTATGTATTTAATGTTATGGAAAGATCTCAGACAGCATTCTTCACATCAACGCTGTGTGTTTTAGGAGCCAACATAATAAACATCACTGGTAATAAATGCTATTATTAATAAACAAAACATCATCATCATATTTCTTTCTTTGTTGTTGACTATTTAAAATTTTAATCATATTACTAAAGATTGATCTTTATTAAAGGTTGATTCATTAAATCGGAATTTTTCTTTTTAATTGTCTTACTTAGCTACTTTTATGATGATTTTATCAATAAGTGGCAAAAAAATCAAGTTTGATTTAAATCATTGATTTTTTCAAAAAAATCACTTGATTTAAATCATGATTTAAATCACTGATTTAAATCAAATGATTTAAATCAATCAACTTGGTCCAGTGGATAATGGCCGACGGCTCTATAATACTGGAGTTGGTTACAAATTCGTGTAAGTCGTCACTTCAGACACTTTACAGAAGCTTTGAAAGCCAGACAAATACCTGTTAATAGTAAATTTCTGATTTAGTATGAATTTTTTACCAATGAATGATATTGATAGAATAAAAGTTGCATAAGAAATGTGTATTATTTGCGCGAACACTACACATTTGAAATTTCTAAATATGTAGTATGTTTAGAACACACGCGAGTTTAATCCGTAAAAAAAAAAAATTGTAAACAAAAAAAAAACCGCCTTCAAAAACCCGACTCACTAAAAATTACAAAATAATATAATACGAACATTTATAATAATCATCTGGGTATGAACTTTATATGTTGTTGAAGGCGGTGCCATTTATATTTCATACAGACAAGCAGTGCTTCATTTTCCTCAAAATTTTGATTGGCACCGCCTTCAACAACATATAAAATTCATACCCAGATGATTATTATAAATGTTCGTATTATATTATTTTGTAATTTTTAGTGAGTCGGGTTTTTGAAGGCGGTTTTTTTTTTGTTTGCAATTTTTTTTCATACTTTTTAGTGTTACATATTTTTTTTCACCCTATTAGTTCAGCTCACCTGTAATACTACTGATATTATAACTAGTAGTCTTAATATGTATACAGTATTGAAAGAATTATCCTTTTACTCCAAACAATTAAGGAGTTGACCTTCCATCATCAGCTCAGCATCATAACATTATGATTGCAAGAAGCAATGCTGATATAACTTCAGAAAATATGTAAAACGCGGTACATGTGCCTATAAAATTTAAGGGTTGCCCTCGATTTCTCCTGGATCCCATCATCAGATCCTAGACTGGTCAACCTAATAGTTTAGCTCACCTGTAATGCTACTGATATTATTACTAGTAGTCTTAATATGTATACAGTATTGAAATAAGTATTCTTTTCCTCATTACTATTAAGGAGTTGACCTTCCATCATCAGCTCAGCATCATAACATTATGATTGCCAGAAGCAAATGCCAATATAACTTCAGAAAATATGTAAAACGCGGTACATGTGCCTATAAAAATTGAGGGTTGCCCTCGATTTCTCCTGGATCCCATCATCAGATCCTGGACTGGTGAAAATGGGACCACCTCTGAAGTAAACTCTATCCAACCAAAAAAAAAATTTTGAAATCCGTCTATAATTGACGAAAATATCGGTGAACATACATAAAAAAAAAATATTATACATACAGACGAATTGAGAACCTCCTCCTTTTTTTGAAGTCGGTTAATTAGTTTTATTTCAAATGTTGCATACGAATGTAGTTTCTTTTATATCAATTCGAATCCTCCGAAGCTGAAGAAGATGAAATGCTCGATTTGTCTCTGAAAGAACTCGTCTTACTACGTGTGTATTGATCCATAAAGTCCCAAGTAGGTGTTCCGAATCGAAATGAATTACGAACGATTTACAACGGAGCGTTGGAAACGATTTGCAGGCACTAAGTATATCGATCTTGGAGGATTTTGGTCTCTTTAGCTTTCAAAGGGATAAATAATTGAGGGTTCCGCTTACATGCATGATTCGCACAAGTTGCAAGTCCTCAAACGGAAGGGGAATAACGAGATCCACTTGCTTTCAACCTCCGAGTCTACACTCGTAGTTGTTTGTAGTGTCGTCGTGTGGGCGATCTATTCCCTCCATCGGTTACGGTGTATAATCTACTAGCTTTCCGCCCGCGACTTCGTCCGCGTAGAGACGTTTAACGGGTAAAACATTACTTCTTTATAGCGCAGTAGGTTAAAAAGTAGCCTATGTCCTTTCTCAGGCTCTGGACTATATCTGTACCAAATTTCAAAGGATAATATTAGTAAGGATTAGTAAGGAAATAAGGATTCGTACAGAGTATATGTTTCCGTATGTTCTTATGCAGTATGCTTGTGTAATCAAGTTACATACATGTGCAATGTGCATTCGATTAGCGCGCAATCGTGTGTTTTCATCGACACCTGACAATACAGTGCTGAATGCATCATTAGGTTTTGTTTTGCGCAAAAAATTTGTTAAATCATGATGAATTAATTGTCGGTTTGCATATTATTATTTATTACGATAGGTTTTCTTTTGGCGTATTATGAAATAATGATTTTCCTTGTCCTGTAGCAGTACCATGAGTTGGCTATCGAAAACTTAGGTACGTTAAAAACCTATCGAGTCGTTTTTTTCATACGACTGATTTTAGTTCTTAGCGTAACCACCAAGGGCGCTGTACAAGTTTTTCATAGACATATTTACGTAGGCGATATCGAGTCCGTAACTTTTAAACTAATGGTAGCGCTACTGTATTAATAAATTCATATTATTATTTATACGATAGGTTTGCGTTTTGCGTGTTATCAAATAATGATTTTCCTTGTACTGTGTTAATGTGCGATAGCGTAAAGCGCATTCGTGCAATTTTCATCCTTTATGTCGGTTTGTTCATCTCTAAAGAGACCATTGTCTTCTTAGTTCTCATTGAAAATAATGAAACTTCATTCTCCAACACAATGAAACTAAGAGCTTGTTTTCATTAGTTGAAGATGTGCTTTGTACGTGCAACTCCTTTCGTAGTTACGAACATTTAAACAGTTACTAGTTGGTAACTGTTAGAGTATACGCGCCTGCTGGAGATTATGAGATCACAGGTCAAGAGTATTCGCAACTCATTCGCATATACGATTAAAGCTAGTATGGTATCATGGGATGGGTTCAAATAAACTGCTCATTGCTACTTAATACAACTGGTTTAGAACTTCACTCCTCGTTCTCCGCATTGTAACAACCTGACCTCTCATGAATACAGTTTTCATTACTTATGAAGTTTCGTAACGGAAGATTCAATATAGCGTCGATGGCCGAGTGGTTAAGGTCGTTGCTTGCCATGCGAGAGGTCGTCAGTTCAAACGCTGCCGTGTACCAATGTTTTTTTCGAATTTGAACTTCATTATGTACGATTATTATTTGACGTTTTAACGGTGAAGAAAAACATCGTGAGGAACCTATGAAGAAATGTGTAATCGATTAACCCGCACTTGGCCAGCGTTGTTGACTAAGTGAAGCTCTACCCGTAATAAAATTAAACATTACCTGGTGATAAAAACATTTTGTTAATCAAATACATTGCTCTTATCTTAATAAATACTTAGGAATTTAAGTAAAAGTTCACATGCAAGAGAATTTGTACTACATAGTTTAAAAGCTGATTTGAGCATTGCAATCTCCAATCTCGTAGTTATCACTTCCAAACGAGCTTTCCCCACGTTCCACGGTGCAGACGGGCCCGGGTGATCTAATGAGGTTGATAGGTTAATGCCGTTTCCCCTATCGGCGGTTCTACGAGGTTACGAGTGTCTTGGGATCTGAATATTGTCGGGAACACTAATTCTAGTGTCACTCTTATTATTGGTTTCGAACGAGGTTTTTACCTTGTAACATAAATGGGAACTTGTGCGTACAGGGAAAAGCTGTTCAATGGGGAAAACATTGAATTAACCAGTAATCAGGACACTTAAATAGTAACCTAAATTTGTATCCTCTTCAAAAGCCCTAATAATACAGGTTTTAAATTTCGTTAACAACTATGCATGCGATAAAATGAGTATCAGACTGGATTGCACTAGTATTAGCCGCGTGCGAGCTCAAAAGCATCATAATTACATTTCGTTATTTTCTAGCGGACTTTAAGCAATAGAAATGGTCACAGATGTTTGTTACTGTCTCTTGTTTATGGAAGCTCAAATTGGAAGCTCTAGCTTTACCCGCCTAGACAATAATAGAAGCGATGCGATCGCGGCCAGACGGCGTGGCTGCGGGCTGCGTGGAGCGCCGGGATCGATCGGGACTCCCGGTGTTGCCAGAGGGAGGACACTATTACAATTACTGTATTCGGAAACACCGCTCAGGGGTAGAGCCATCTACTCCCCCGCAAGTCCGGTGATGATGATAAGGCTACTTCGAGCCATCATCGTAAGTCAGTAAGAAGAAAAAAAAGGAGGAACACCAGGTAGTTCAATTTTAGGATGAAGCTCTTTGGAGCAAATGAATGAATGAAGAATCCAAATGAATGAAGTTGACAACTGTGTTTATGGCAAAAGGTTGCCTTTTACGAGATGGACCAGTTACTATAAATTATTTTCATCTTCTTATTTGTGTTACGAAGATCTATTTCAAGCAGTGACTTTCATTACAAAGGTTGTAGGTAGGTAGTATGAATGAACATGTAGGTATTTATTGATGTAGTGTCATGAACCATGTCCAATACACGGATCATTACAAAGGTTGTAGGTAGGTAGTATGAATGAACATGTAGGTATTTATTGATGTAGTGTCATGAACCATGTCCAATACACGGATCATTACAGACTCTTAGACTTCATAAATACATACATAGTTTGAATCCATAACTTAGTTAATTAAATACTCAAATAGTAAACATAACGTTTCTCGTTTCAACGGCCATTGTTAAACATACACAGTTAAAGACACATTTAAAGGTAAAGAATGAGAGACTACGTGTACAAAATTAGATTGATTACATGAGTCACAAATACAATCGAACACATAAAGGTAATATGTATTGTGTTTGTTTTTTTTTAAAAGGATCATGGCTAACAATGGCCGCTGTTGTTGCAGTCCGATTGTTCGACCGTATGGTTACGCATTACACTACAGATTAGTTGATTTCATTGATAGAGCCGGTTTATTTGAGTATTAAGTGCTATACCAGTTCAAGAAATCGTTGATAACTGGCTAATTCAACCAACCCGGACTTGACCAGCGTGGTTGACAAGACCTTATCGCCCTAGTTAAGGGTAGGCCCTTGCCCCACCCAGCAGAGCGGACGTATATGGGCTGATGATGAGGCTAATTTATCGTGTAACTAAACTGATCTCGAAAAATGGGGCAAAAAATTGTGTCTTTCTATTTACTGTAAGCTCAATCAAGATGAGATACCATTTTAAACCATTGTCAAAGTTGTTATCGCGTTGAATAAACGTATTCAATTTGTATGAGTATACAAAAGTGATAAAACTTGTGATTACGAATATTTATATATCATATAACTAAATATGTATTACTAGCGCTCTGTAAATGTTGCTGTGCCCCTACGGGGCGTCACATAACGGACTGTACCTTATATAACAACAATGTAATAACGTGTGACACGCAATAAATATTTTGAATTTGAATTTGGATACTATACAAAAGTGATACTTACCACAATTTATTGTTTTCCATTAGACGATAAAATAGAAGCGCAATAAAATGCCTCACGCTTGTATTTGGTCGGTAGAATCGAAATAGGCTGTGTAAGTTTCAGTTGGTATCACAGGCACCCCGGGGGCCGCCCCCTCCCACCCCGGGACCACCCCATCTGCCCAATCCGACACCTACAGCAACAGGCTACAATGCTATTCAGCTATTCAGAGTTCAGTGACCTCTACGGTTTGCATCCAAATGTTTAATAACGCCCGTAGTTTTTGAGGATACAGCAGTAATTACAGGAGATACTGTCTCGGAGACCGGAACGAAGTAACTAGGAGACTGTCCCCTTTGTACGAAGCTACATAGTCTCCATACTTCGGTGCTTATCGTAAGTCGATAAAGCCCAGAGCTCCGACATCTGAATAGCAGCTTTGAACCAACAAAGCCGTGTTTGACCACGCTACACCGATACCGCGTAGACAATAAGCAATCACCCACGGAGTCAACAATACGAACAATGGAGCGGAACAAAGACAGGAAATTATATCCAGCTGTTTGACGTCGAGTCAGTTCTGAGAAGGGACGGAAAAATTCGTTCGCCTCAACATCTCCCGTATGGTCTAGTGGCTAGGATACCTGGCTTTCACCCAGGAGGCTCGGGTTCGATTCCCGGTACGGGAAAATATTTTTGTTTTTTTTTTATTTTTTAAATACAACAGTGTTCTTTTAACTTAAAAAAAATATAATATCTTGAATTCTTGATATTATTTAAAATTTCAGTCTCAAAACTTTATTCTTAGGGTTTCAATTATTCATATTAACAATACCTAATTAGGATTGCAGTAAAATTGGAAAATTATTTGCCAAAAGTTGAGAATGCTTTTTAGCGGTCCGTGTTTTGTAATCGCGAAGAATTTCGTGAAAAAGCTTTCATAAAATGCCTGCAAAGACGACGGTATTTTCATCCAGCTTCTCATTGTCCCGAATGACCCTTGACCCCGGAGGTGAGGACTCTGAAGTACGAAGGACAAAAACTCGAGGGCGCTCGAAATGTGAACAATACGAAGGACCACGCGATATCTAATCGAAATGTTGTACGTTTCTGTTGGCATTTCGTTTAAGAGAGTCCTGTTGTTGAGTTTGTGAAGAGCCTGCAAAGGTCGTGTACTGAAAGTCGAATCTTGACCTTTATTCTTAGACCCCAGTCATAGCATTAAAGATTTTTTATTTGTTAGATTATAGTGCCAAAACCAAAGATTCAATTAACTCACTAAAATTAAGTCACATCATAAGGTCACTGCATGAATCAATGCTACGATATCTTCCTCTCATTATCGTATCTTCGCATTTTAAGATAAAAATATAATTTCTAGAAATATGTGACCTTCATAAGACCGGATAAGCGTGTTGTCGGTAGATTCAATGCTCATATATGCATGAGTATGTTTTAAATGTAAAAAAATACCGCATCTACATTACTTTGAATACTTAACCCTGATTTATTTATACAGTTGAATAGTTGTCAGTCTAGAAGTGAGTTTAAATCGGATAAACGTTTTGCTCATTTTCTTTCGCAAAAAGTGCCTTGGCAAAGTAGACTGAAAAATTCTGAAATGCAATGAACGTTTGCGCACCAATGTAGACTATTTGGCCTGCAGCCACATAAAAGCCGGAATGTGATACTAAAGCCTAAGTAGAAATACTCTAAATTGTTGTTTCAAACATTTTAAGTGGTCAGCATAGTACGAAATCGGATCAAGGCGAATTATTATAACACACAAGCCTTATTATTACTAGTATTCAGTGATTCTACTAAAGCCCTGGCGTGAATCAATGTTGTGAGAAGGTTTCTGAACGTTCGCACGCTTGCATTTTTTTTATATTAAATCTGGCATTGTGTTACGAAGTTTTAATGAGAATTGTAAAACGATAGCGACACTTCCTACAATAGACTTTAGCGTCCGTGTGAAATGTAGCGGTCGCCGTGAAATAAGAACCCAGCTTTATTGTTTTAAGTGGATGCATCATAATGATACATGAACTATAGGAAACTGATAAATCTTCTTGAGGTTTTTCCCATGTAGTTTATTACGTTCTATGGTTGTAAACTACGCACATATCAGGGAAACCTGATTGCTGATTGCTTGTAATTTTGATTTGATGTTAAATAGCCAATGTAGGTACTACGGAACAACAAGTTTACTTTGTTACCCATCCATGTTTTGTCTAACTTTGAATTAGAACGTTTCAAAACCTGGATGGGTCAGAATCTTTAAAGACTGTTGGTTGTCCGATCCAGTTCTCCGCTTTGTCCAAGATTTTGTTTTGATACTGCCAATCCTACTAACATCCTACTAATATTATAAATGCGAAAGTTTGTGTGATGTTTGTTAACACAAATACTACTGAACCGATTACGATAAAATTTGGTATGCCGGTTGCTGAAGACCCAGAATAACATATAGGCTGTTCTGGAGATTGATTCCAATATTGATCATAGGATTTCCATGCGGACGAAGGCGCGGGTGACTTCTATTTAATTTAATTATCATTACACTTTTAATTGATTGGCGCCGTCGTAAGCGATGTTGCGCGGTTGCGTATGCGCACTCACGGCGGGCACCCAACCGCGGCGCGCACGGCCAAGGTCCGCTGATTGGACCGACGCGTCCATCACATCACCTCGTATTGTTGCCGTCAAGTAACCTTTGTTCGCGCGGCTGATATCGTGATGAACAATACTTCGTGAGCGTTGTACTTGTTGATTTTCGGTTGTGCTAATTTTGGGTTAATGGCGTAAATTAGCATGATCATTAGCCTGATCGGTTTGTGTTTAATTATCAGGTTCGCTTCATCAAGGATTTCATAAGAGCATGCTTTATGATTTTTTTTATTAACGTAGTCTTTATTTGTCGTATTCTAGGTCGTTTATACCTCTATGACAGATGTTTATTTACACGATTTATTTTCTCTACAACATATTTTTGTTACCTGTTGTTACGAGAAAATTGGTATTAGATTATACGTAGGTAGTAATAAAAAAAACTTAATAGTAAAGAAAATAGGTATTAAATAATGCGAATATATATTTGAAATCACTAATCGTCGTCATACAATATTTTAAAGTAGGTAAAGGCTTTCAATAAAAAAAAAATATCTAAAATCTATGTACGTTGAAATTGTAATATTTTTGCAACACTTATTCGATATACATTAACGCTAGACTAAATTGTATTAAAAAAGTAAAAAGAAATCGGGCTCGTCCGGGATTTGAACCCGGGACCTCTCGCACCCTAAGCGAAAATCATACCCCTAGACCAACGAGCCGCTTGTGAAGTCAGTCGAAATTCTGTATGTAGAGCCGCGGCGCGCGCAGCCCGCTGTGGTGACGTCACGCGGCGCCATGGATGTGTGAGTAGGTGTATGTTCTTACAAATGTAGACCACTTTTAGAACTACAGTACTGTATACCTACTACACGTCCGTTCATTGATTCTTTATCGTATCAAGGCCGACTGACAAGAATACATTCACATGTAATGTTATCAGATCAATAATATTAGGTCACACCCATATCTACGATCTTAACCACATTTATGTAAAACAAATGTAGAAAGAAGAAAAGCTGTGTGAGTAATTATTATTTTTGAATGTATGTTCGCTTAGATTAGCTTACTATTTTAATTTTTTTCCTATTTTTGAATGAAAAAAAAAGTATTAGGTATCTTAAAACAATAAATTAAATAATAATTAGATAAATTCAAATATATGTTTTTTTATATAAAGTAAAAACAAAAAAACACAATTTAAATTAGATACCAAAAGTGTCTTCGCTCAGTATAAAGACGTGACGTTGTTTTCTGCTTATTTTGCAATGCAAACTGCAACTGCAATTTACGTATTACGTCTTGAAAAATGTTTATTATCTATCTCTTGTCTGAATGTTCGAACATTCTTTATAATGAAGTGGTTATTTATATTTTGCTATTTCCATCCACCCATGCAGTCAGAGTCGCCTTTTGACATTCGTGCTAAATTGTTTGCAGTCGTGTATTTTCTTTATAATCTGATATGGATCACTTTGCATCTGTTTCGCTACAACTAGAGCGCTCAGCGGCAATTGATCAAATTGAACAGTTAGCGGTTGTCTGCGCAGGAGACAACTTTCTACGTATTCAAATGTCAACCTTATGACACATACACAAAGTACAGTTCAGCGCACGGATTGCTTAAAAGGAGTCCGTTATGGTAGCATCTACGCATTTCATTATGAACCTAATGTCTGCGTAGGAGAGTGTTAATTGAAATGCCAGCTTCTTGGTTGAGGAGTTGAACGTTCAAATATTTCGCACAACAGTGAAACCAACTTTATTATCTTAGTAGTAAAGTGTATATTGGTATGGAGTATTTTAGTGGGGGCTCTCGAATTAGATCGCGCTGATGAGATGCAATTGCACAGCCCGAGATAATGCTGAAATAGCAGCTGTTAGATGATCGCTGGAGCTTCGTTACTATCAAATTGGCATCACTTTATTGCCCACACTAGAATAGATTAGCTTCATTGCTTGAAAGAAAATTTAATAAGCAAGTTTGAATTAAAGTGCATTTATTATGTATGGATGGAACGTAGTAAGATTTTATTATTTATAAGAAAACTGAATATTTACCATGTTGACCCGTTATCATGGCGCTTGCAACAGTGCCGAAATAATGGGAGCTCATTAAAACAAAATAACATGGAAAATATCCCGGCATATACCTTTTTAAAGCTTTACTGTCATCAATAAAGATCCTGTTTTAACAATAACATCTGTAACAACACTTAGTTCGCAATAAAAACGTTGACTTTTAAATTTTTAACTAGGTACATTAAAACTATGTTGAAAATTCAATTTTGATTAAAACATTTTAATATTTGTACTGAATATGTTTTGAACTGCCAAATAGGTAATGCGCAATTTATTTTAATGAACTTGCTATTAATTTTATGGACGGAAATGGCAGTAATTAACGTTTATCACTTGTATGTTATTATGTTACAACGGATCTGTACAAATAAAGTGATATCAACAGTACTCAAGGATAAAAGTATTCGGGTGAAAAGTATTTTTGTAATTAATAAATATTTGGAACAAATTTCGAATTCATTCTAAGAAGAGAATGATGTAACAAAAGCTCTAATCTTTCAAAATAATACGGAAATAAATAAAAACATTTGAACCAATTGACATTTTATGACGTTTAATACCTACTATCGGTTGAATACTGACTAATATTATAATTTAATATTTGAACTTGTAATTTCACAACTAACAATACGGCCGTTAAATTGAATGCCCTGAAGACCGGTTGGTCCAATAACCGCCCGACGCGATGATTGATGATCTTAGCTTATCCAGCTTAATGACTAGGCTCCAAGAAGCCCAATTAGTCTCCAAATGGACAGTCGCTTAATCATTAGGCGTCACAGTTACTTCGACCTTGGGTTTAATTTGGTATTTGAGTTGTTGTAAGGGGCGCAGGAATACTTATCTAAGATGGGACATTCTGCTTACCAACTTTATAGAAACTTGTTTAGTTTTCCACAAAAAGATGTGCAATAAAATTTGTAGATTTAGGAACATTTTAATATCCTTTTTACTTGTTTCAAGACTTGGCAGAGAGATGGCCAGTCAGTTCTTATGCGGTGTCTTTTTGCTTTTTTTCCTTTTTTCTTTCTCTTTGGCCTTTGCCCAACAGCGACATGACATGATGGGATAGATAAAAATAATCGCAAGAATTAAGCATTAGCATTAGATGTTTTTGTCTATATATTATTGAAAATATAAAGTTAGTTTATATCAATTTAAATTTTCTCGACCGGAGATGAAAATCTCGCTCACACAACGTAGAGGTACCTTTTCATTGGCCTAAAGTGGACAGTTTTGGAGAAGACCTTTGCCCACCAATGTGACAGAAAGTGGTACAGAAAGAAAAGGCTCCGGTGGATGTTAACAGCATGTTCTTGTTGCAGGCATCGTGTCTATATCGGACGGGCAGTTGGAGATAGCGCCGCCGCGTGAGAAGTGGAAGGTGCTGTTGGTGCACTACGCGGGCCCGGCCGCCGTTGTCATCGTGGCTGGCCTGCTCGCCGCCATACTGCCTCTGGCTGGGTAAGGAGCATTGATTTACTTACGTGGAAAAGAATATAATCGGGTAGGTCCAGATCATGGAAATATCTTATTACGACTCCGTTCGCGTAGAGACGTTAAACAGGTAAAACATTTCTTCTTTATAGCGCAGTCGATTATAATGTAGCCTATGTCCTTGGCTCTGGACTTTATCTGTCCCAAATTTCATTTATAGGTTCATTACTCTACGCGTGAATGCGTAACAGACAGAGTTACTTTCGCATTTATAATAAGTGGCTTCGAGGAACCACATAAAATACCACATTGATCGTTTATTCGACGCTCTTACGGTAGACAGAGATCGAGCGGAAACCACAACTACGAAGAAATTCTAAGGTTGTCTGAAGACGGCCAATCTGCACTTCACTAGCGTGGTTGACTAAGGCCTGATCTTAGACTTTCGCGTTCCATTACACTAAATATTTGTCTTTATGGGTCTACACGCGTTACTAGGAGTAGCAAATTACATAGTTACTTACTGCCCGATGTTTCGACTGGGTTACACCAATCGTGGTCGCGAGCCAACTGTAAGAAGCTATGTAATTTGCTACTCCTAGTAACGCGTGTAGACCCATAAAGACAAATATTTAGTGTAAGGCCTGATCGCCATAATTTAGGATTGGCTCGCCCCTTGGGAGGGACGTATATGGGCTGATGGTAAAACAACAGACAAGTGTACCAAACGCTCCAAGTCTGTCAACGATTAATCTGTGATAGGTCGACCATACCATAGATTTACGTAGGAAAAAATTAAGCCTGATGATTTAGATGCTCATCAGAGGTTGGGCAGCTTTGGCCGCAGTTAGGCAATTGTATAGAGATTTAGAATGGCGCGCTGGTGAGATACTAGCAAGACGCGCCACTGTATGTGAATAGAATATAATATGAACCACTATTACCTCACCATCGCGCGAGTAAAAACGCGCCGTCTGGATACGGTCTTAGGGGAGACCTTTGCAAAATTAAGGTTTATTAAACGTATTGGAGGCTTAACTTAAAGTTTTTTTGTGTTGTTTCCAGACTGTTCTGGTGTTGTTGCTACTGGTGTCGCGCGGGGCGGCGGCGGCGCGCCTACGACCGCAAGTACGACGCCTGCCTGAAAGGACTGCTCGCCATCGTACTCATAGCGCTTCTTACGTTGTTCTTGTAAGTTTGGGTTGGGTTACTATGAGAACGTGGGTTGATTGGTGGTTTAAAAATTGCAGGTTGCCTGATTGTTCTCTTCTTTGGAACCCTGGCTCCTGGCCTGACACTTTTCTTTTGTCAATTCAGATTGGTTTCGTCCAGACGTGCGGACTATTCGAATTTTGTATTTCTGTGGCTAACAAGTAATATGCGGGAAAAAAATTACGGCTTCAATAGCTGTTGGTTGGTTCGCACGTCTGGGGTGATGATTCCCGGAAGGACGCTAGTCCAAACCCCCGGTAAACAGTGGAGTAATTGATTTTTTTCCGTTTTTCGAAATATGTACATCATTAATTATTCACAACTCCTCTCATGACTGGCCCGGTGGAATAGTGTTTAGTGACCCTGGCTGTCGGTTCTAAGAGTCGTGGGTTCGATTCCCAATCGGGACAATTATTTGTGTGATGAACATCGGATCTCTGCCTACCTCTCTGGAGAAAAGGCGTGGTTTTATATAATATGTACGTATGTATGCCCATAGTAGTCTGCTCAGTTTGGTGTCAGGTGACCCATGTGTGTGCAAATGTCCCAAGTATCTAACTCTGCTTCCATCGGTGAGCAGGTTCGGCGTGGTCTGCGCGTTCGCAACAGACTCGCAGGTGGAGAGCGGCGCGGCGGAGGCGCCCGCGTCCCTCCGGGCCGGGATCAAGGACGCTCGCAGCTACATCAATGCCACCAAGGAGCATGCACGCTGGCTGCTCGTCAACAACTACCAGGAGTTGGAGATGAAGCTGAACGGGCTGCTGGCTAGTGAGTCCCGAGGAACTTTATTAGCTGAGGGAAATGCTGTAGATTCTGTTCTGCTTATATGTATATTGCCGGGGAACAGTGCGGTTATTTTAGGGGTGAGAGCCATCCGCTCCCCCGCAGGTCCGGTGATGATGACGAAGCTACTCCAAGCCATCATCGTAAGTCAATTAGAAAAAAGAAGTCCGGTTATACTGAATTGCCACCGGCTGAAACCCTACACTGTTGATTGAAGCGACAAAGAGATTCTTTTTTATTCACCCCAGCAGTGAATGACGGAATCCCGATTTGCTCGCGCCATCTGCACCTGTGTCTGATTTTTTGTAGGACATAATTATCATGCTGTGTTGGAAGTGACACACTTACCTGTACGTAACTATTGGTGTAATAGTCAGGTCATTCGTATTTATCATCATGAACCGGGGCTAGAGCTTAGGCGTTTTACCCAGTTTGCGTCCAAAAAATCCAAATTGCGTCCACCCATGGACCAGTTAGCGTCCAGTAGCATAGAAAAGGAATATAGGGGTCCTATTAATTTCCTCAATTTTTATCTCTCTTAAGTGCTGTGACTTACAGCGACATCTATCAACCAACTAATAACACTAAGTTGTTTAACGTAAGACAACTATTAATAAAGCCGTCTCGAAGCCTAAGTACCTACCTAAATGAATAGAGTAAGATCCCAGGGCCGCCAGCCCTCACCTATTTTCTGACGACTGAAATGTGGACGATTAAGTAGTTAGTATGCTAAGAACGCATGCCTTCCCGCTAGCTTGCTTAGCCGGCCAATTTTCAGATATCAGGTAATCAAGGCGGCCCTGAGTTCTTGGACTAGAAGCTATGGATTTGATCTGACTTTGCGTATGTTACTCAGGCACAGGCATGACGGTGTCGGTGCAGCTGGGCGAGTTCTCGCGCGCGGTGTCGGTGACGACCCTGAACACGATGGTGCTGCGGCTGGACGAGGTGAAGGCGGACCTGGCCGCCGTGCGCAGCCTCACGGGGTCGCTGCGCTCGCAGGCCGAGAGACTCAACACCGGTGAGTGGCTTCACTTGGCTTGCGGACACCATGGTGCTGCGCTGAACGAGGTGAACCCGAGAAGCGGTTGTTGACACTGGTGAATGAAGGTTGGTGAAGATTAAGTGCTGAGTTGAAGGTTACAGGACCTTAGCAAATCAGAAAAAATCAATGGCCGCGGTGAGGGCTCGGGAATTTGAACACAATTTCTCGTGAAAGTCGCGTCAAGACGGATTTCAACAAACGCACGCGGTATGAACCTCCCACAAGTAACCGCGCACTTGTCCTAGCGGTTCAGATCAACCACTGGTGGCTGCTTTGATTGGCTGCCCCCCAGTGCGCGGCCGTCCTTTCTGTTTGTCCGATCTTGGTTCGGTTTCTCAGTGGAACCGATTTTGAAATGATATGATACGCAGTAAATTCAGAGTCATTGACCTAGCTTGGAGAGTTGCAGGTCTTAGTCACAGTAAATAAATATTTCACAATATCGCTTACATTGTTCTGATTCCGAGATAAAAAGCTTAAGTACTTGTATGTTCTACGGATATCAGAAACAATAGCGGTATACACGAATATACGTACGTATACCTAAAAGACACCCAGTCTCAAGAGAAATTTAAAAGTTTTATCAATGCGACTACCTATATATCGATTGCCTCGTTGGTCTATTGGTAGCAAGTGCTGCGTTGGGACCGAGAGGTCCCCGGTTCCAGCTCGGGGTTGGGAAATAGTTGTGTGAGTTTTTCTGTTAAGAAATTACTCAGCCCGGAGTAAGGAAGTTGGCGGATGCACGCCCGTGACTCGTTAAGCCGGTGGTCCTGCGCCTGATCTCTCATCGGTCATGTCGGATTGCCGTCTCACCGAAGGGTAAGGGAACAGACGTACGAGAGTACACTTGTGTTTGCGTGTACATGTGTGCACTATATGTCCTGCGCAGTTTGTTGATCTCCATTGAGATCGGCTGCCATGGCCGAATTCCGTCGGACGCCTTATCTTATAAAAGTTTTATCACCCATATACTTAAGAGTCTCAATCCTTCCTCAGGGCTTCGCAAAGTGAAGGGCCAGCTGCTGCAAACCCTGGCGCAGTGCGACCAGCCGCCCTGTGTGCGCCTGAAGGAGAAGTACAAGATAGGCCAGCTCGACACCGAGATACACTACAACCAGGTGACTTATTGTGTTCAAGGGTATTCCGTATAGCAGCTTTACAAAGTCAAAGTCAAAATTCCTACATATAAATCGCCGGTACAACAAATATATAAGTAACTAGCTGTGCCAGCGACTTCGTTCGCGTTTCCCCCGTTTTTTACACATTTTCCATTGTATCTTTGCTCCTATTGATCGCAGCGTGATGTTATATAGCCTAAAGCCTTCCTCGATAAATGGCCTATACAACGCAAAAAGATTTTTTCAAATCGAACCAGTAGTTCCTGAGATTAGCGCGTTCAAACAAACAAACAAACAAACAAACAAACAAACTCTTCAGCTTTATAATATTATATAAGTAATATATAAGTGATTCTACCGGTTCGGAACGCTGATTCTACCTAGAAGACACCGACAAGAAACTCGATAACTCTTTTTAACCGATGATCACATAAGATTGTAGAAAATGAGCCTTGTCATAAATAGTTTGAGTATGTTACAGTAGAAACTTATACTACAATTCACATTAATAATGTACAAAATAAAGTAGGTATTTAGTTTAGTTTAGTTCAACAAATAAAGCTTTTCAAAAACATATTCGTGAATGGTCAAGATAACACTATTTCATTGTGAACTAACCCTCGCATTTGACTAACCTTCGTATGTTATTTCATGCCCTCATGGATAGATGCTTGACAAATACTTTCCAACTGTAAGTATTAACGATAAACACTGTTCAACAAAGCTTTTTTTAAATCTGTAATCTGTGTATGCATGCATGTTATAATAAAGGTCAGCGTTTTGTGTATTTGTTTAGTAGACTGTTTTTAACTGCCTCGTTGGTCAATTGGTAGCGAGAGCCGCGTAAGGACCGACAGGTCCCCGGTTCAAGTCCGGGCAAAATTTGTGTGAGTTTTTCTGCAATGAAATTACTTAGTCTGGAGTTAGGAAAATGGCGGTTGAACGTCCGTGCCTCGGAAAGCACGTTAAGCCGGTGGTCATGCGCCCGATCTCTCATCGGATATATCGGATTGCCGTCTCACCGAAATAATAGTAAGGGAATAATGAATGCACTTGTGTTTAAACGCACATTTGTGCACTATAATACTTCCTGCGCACTTGGTTGATCTCAATTGAGATCGGCCGCCATTTTCGGCGACGACGGCGACGCTTTTTTTTAATCATTATCAGCCCATATACGTCCCCACTGCTGGGGCGCGGGTTTAGGGCGATAAGGCCTTAGTCATCCAAGCTGACCAAGTGCTGGTTGGTTGACTACACAACCTAAGAATTTCATAATCATAATCATTTATTTTTGTAGGTTTTTTTAAATGTATTTTTAATATTTATCCCGTGTTTACACCCAGATGCCGGACGTGTCGGAGCTGCTGAACAACGTGACGCAGCTCCTGGACAGCCGCATCAAGGAGGAGGTGGGCGAGGGCCAGCGCGTGTTCAAGGACATCCAGCGCGGCATCAGCCTCTCCGTCGAGCAGAACATACCCAAAGTGCGCGCGGCGCTAGCAGATACTGGTACGTTACTCTGTGACGTTTTAGTGGTTGTTTTCTTGTAGCAGAACTATTTGCCTGGAGTAGTACTATCGAATCATGATAGTTATTTATAGAAAAATAATTAAAACAAATAAAAAAAAATTGTTAAAAAAAAAAGAATATTTCAACTCGGCATCAACCTCTCCGTCGAGTAGAACATACCCAAAGTGCGCGCCGCGCTCGCCGACACCGGTGCGTTACTTGTCTTGAGGCTGAGTGCCCGATATTGTGGCGTGTCTGTAAATCCAGGGTAGCGTCTGCTGAATACGTGTTGCCATTTGTGAAGCGGTATTAAGACCCCAAATCTACTGAAGGAACTTTAAACGTGCGCATTTGTGCGGCTTCTAGCCTTTTTACCAGGGGTAATCCTAAAGCCAAACGCTGTAGTTCGGGCCTAATACCTGCTTAAACCTTTCAAAACGCCATGCCTGATGAAAACAGCTTAATAATCAATTCGATCACGCTATGTTTCCTAGACTTATCCTAAATCAATCTGTAACTGATCGTTCTCAGGTCGCCGTCTATCGCGCATCGCCGACGAGATCTCCTACGCTGCAGGAAATGCGAGCCAATTCCTACAAGAGCAGGAAAAAGTGGCGGACCAAGTGCAAGGCTACCACCAGCAGCACGGGCCCTACCGCCGCTACCTCGGGCTCGCCACCGCCGCCGCGCTGCTTGCGGTGAGTTACACATAAATCTGCTATACTAAATCTATAGAGGTAAATTTTGTACATTCAATATATTTCCAAATAACTACCAGGGGTGATTGATGATCGATACTGACGCCAAAAATGTAGTCAGTAAAATTTTTGTCTGTCTGTATGTTAATTTGTTTTTATTTTTTTTATTAACCCTTGTCATCCCACTGCTGGGCAAAGGTCTCCTCCAAACTTGTCCACAGCTCTCTATTCAAGGCTTGGGCTTGCCACTTCCTTGATAGCTGGACCAAATCGTCACTATAGAAACAAAAACTACTCGAAGGATTTGAACGAAACTTGGTACAATTATTCTTTATACTACTGGGAGGGTTATAGTATACTTATTCATCACGCTCCAATCAATAGGAGCAGAGTAGTGAAGGGAAATAATAGGGCTAGTTGTCGCTTTTCTCACATTTAGCTATGAGTGCGCTCTACTGCCGTCAACAAAATGCGGTGGCTATCTTACCACTTATACATCTGGCTGGCTCGGTGGAACAGTGGTTAGTGACCCAGGTTCATTACCTACAGTTCCAAGAGTCGTGGGTTCGATTCCCACTCGGAACAAATATTTGTGTGATGAACATCGGTGTTTGTTCCGTGTCTGGGTGTGTATTAAGTATATTTCAAGTATATTTGTGTATCCACTGTTGATTCTGATATCTGTAACACAAGTGCTAAAGCTACTTACCACGGGATCAAATCAATGTATGTGATGTTGTGTAATATTATTATTATATATTATATTATATACATATACCAAATGCCACTATCGTAGTTTTCAAGTTATAATAAGCCAGTTCACAATTGCGTAGAAAAAGTCGCATACGCCGCTTACCAAGGGCTTTCTTGTAACCTTTGTGGCTACCTTTAGATTTAGTATCTACCTTAATCCTTATAATTTATACCGAATCATCACGTAGATATGTTTTTTACCCACAGATAACATGTCTGATGGCTATGGGTCTGATGTGCGGCGTGTGCGGCAAGCGGCCCGACGTGTACGGGGCGAGCGATTGTTGCAACAAGGGCGCCGGCTCGTCCTGCCTTCTGTGGTGAGTACCGGGTTCATAGCCCGACACGAGGCGGTAACATTTTTCTTCAGTTAAATTTTAGTAATCCTCGAAATAGGTTAAGTCGTAAGGTTCGTATTGAAGGTTTCACTGCATCAAAAGTGAACAAAAATCATCACTTGGTGGTCGTAATGTCGAAGTAACACGAAATGTGATCTACTACTCGCATTTATCGTCCTAAATAAAATAATTTCACAGATCACTATATTATGATATAATAAAAGTTTTTTTTTAAAATAATAAATAAATTGGACTGGCTTGGTGGTTCAGTGGTTAGTGACCCAGGCTCACTACCTAAGGTTCCAAGAGTCATGGGTTCAATTCCCACCGAACCCGTATTCGATTAAAAATTTATCAAATATAAATTTAAATAAAATAATTTTAAACATTCACAGGTCAAGGCAGATCGACATACTATATAAAAAAAAAGCCTATATATAATGTAATGTGTGTTGTGTTCTTCCGCAGCGGCATGGGGCTGATGTTCGTGGTGGGCGGCGGCGCGGCGCTGGTGCTGGTGTGGTACTTCGTGGTGGGGCTCTCCGCGCAGCGCTTCCTCTGCGACCCGCTCACGTGAGTGCCTCCAGCGGGGACCACGCATCACCCCTACATTACGACATCACCACACTTAGCCCATGACCACATTTGACCCAGTAGGAACATTTCACACCGTGTCCACATCTCACCCCTTGATGGTTTTAAGATTATTTTTACTTGCAATCTATAGCGAAACATGTTGATCTGACAAGTTCATGACCATCCTATTGATCGATTACCGCGTTTCTAGTAAATAAAGATATTCTATTCTACCCCATGAACAAATTTCATCCAATGACCACATATTAACCCGGTAAGAAATTTAACTTCGTGATCACTCATCTTTCCGTGAAAACACTTCACCCCAAAAGTGCAAAAAAAAACACCTTACCTCATGACTCGATAACGAAACTCACCCCGTGACCACAAATCACTCCATAAACGCATTGAAATGCGTTAATTTCATATTTGGGGTGGAAGCCATCCGCTCTCCCGTAAGTCCGGTGATTAGGAGTGAGAGCCATCCGCTTTTCCACAAGTCCAGTGATGATGACGAGGCTACTCAAAGCCATCGTCGTAAATCAGTTAGGAAAAAAAAAATTCATATACAAATTTTCATTTTCACCCTGTGACCACATTTCACCTCGTAACCACATTTGACCCCGTGCGCACTTCACTCCGTAACTAACTCTACTCGATTATTGATCATAACGTACTCGTGTTGCAGCGAGCCCCGCGGCAACCGGATGTTCGATGACGTGGACCGGTTCGTGCAGCTCGACGCGCTCGTGTACCGCGAGCCCGTGCCCGGGTTCAACCTCAGCGCGGTGCTGCTGGCCTGCCACCAGAACAAGACTATATACGAGGTACCCACTCTATCTATACAACTATACAGATGAATAAAATTGAATTGTCGGTTTGTAATAGCAAAATAACGAGTTTTTAACCCCCGACGCAAAAACGACGGGGTGTTAAGTTTGTCAATAAAAGTGTTTTAATAAATGGGTAGAAATGTACAGTGGATTTCGGGTATAACGACGATGAAGGGACCAATCTATTTTCGTCGTTATATCCGGAAGTCGTTACAGGCAAAGGTAAAGAGATACAAACACGTTCACATGTATAGTTTATATACATTCATTAATGAAAACGGTTACGGTTTTTCCTAATTTTTAAGGATTTAGATTCAAAGCATTCTAATATTTTATCACGGCTTTTCCACATTGTAGATATTCTTGAATGGGAAACTTTGTATTCTTTCACCGTTTTTCAATTTTGAAATGATTTCCGCCTTTTCTTTAACAGTGAATGAGCGTCTAGCAGCCATACTTATTCAAAAGTTTACTAAACCCAGTTGCTAAGCTCAGAATATCACTTTGTAACTGAACCAGAAATTTAACTCCGAAACGTATACGCTTCCCTGCCTAAGTAGCTGATATCTATAAACAAAAGGTAAAGGTCTCCACACTTGTTGACCATCTGTGTGGATGTAAACAAAAGATAAGAAATCTTTGTGTCTTTGGCGGCCGACTCCGGTCGCAATATCTGCATGGGATTTCTAGGAATTTGTTACAAATGACTCATTAAAAACAGTCGCTACACCCGATCTCGGCGTTACATCCAAAGTCGCTATAGCCACATGAATTTTGTACTAAAGTATGCATTAAATTCAAGGGACTTAGATTTAACGTCGCTATAGGTAAATGGTCGCTACAACCAAGGTCGTAATAAATGAAATCCACTGTATATTGAATATCAATAATAAAAATATTTTTATGGAAAATTGTCTGTCTGTTTGTTCGCGCTAATTTTCGAAACGGATGGACCATGAAAACCATTTTCACGCGGACTAACTGACACAAATTTTGGCTGACTCCGGACTCGAACCGGGGACCTCTTGGTCCTTATGCAGCGCTTGCTACCAATAGACCAACGACAAATTTTACCAAATTGTACACTGCTATTACTGTCTTTAAGATCAACATTTCTGACATCTGCATCGTATCTATCTCCCCAGACCCTACAACTGGTCCACAAGTACGACCTAGACAAGCTAGCAGCGGAAGCTCAGCGCGAAGTGACGGCTCGAACCCGGGACCTTCGGCCCGCGCCGCCCCGCGCCGCGCCCGTCACCATCCTGCGGGACTCCGCCAAGCGCAAGCTGCACCAGCTCGCCGAGACCGGCCTGTCGGACTTCGACTTCGATAGGATCCTGCACGCGGTACGGCTTGTTGTTCCTATTTTTCTTGACGTCATATTTGCAAAACATCCGTCCCTTATGAATTATTGTTGTTCTGAAATATTTTAAAATCTTGTTGAAATCGTACACTAAAGAGACTGTTTTGTTTCCAGCTGGAAACGAACATCACCTCGCTGTCGCTGGAGGGCCTGGCGGCGCAGCTGAACAGCACGGCGGCGGCGGTGGAGGCGCGCTCCGGCTACGGCGGCGTCGCGCCCCCGCTGCGACGCGCCGCCGCAGACCTCGCCGCGCTGCAGGCACACAGCGTGCTGCCCATGCGCCGCGACACGCACGCGCTCAACGTGAGTACACACGACACGCACCACGTGCCGCACGACACGAGCGGCGCCGACCTCGCCGCGCTGCAGGCACACAGCGTGCTGCCCATGCGCCGCGACACGCACGCGCTCAACGTGAGTACACACGACACGCACCACGTGCCGCACGACACGAGCGGCGCCGACCTCGCCGCGCTGCAGGCACACAGCGTGCTGCCCATGCGCCGCGACACGCACGCGCTCAACGTGAGTACACACGACACGCACCACGTGCCGCACGACACGAGCGGCGCCGACCTCGCCGCGCTGCAGGCACACAGCGTGCTGCCCATGCGCCGCGACACGCACGCGCTCAACGTGAGTACACGACACGCACCACGTGCCGCACGACACGAGCGGCGCCGACCTCGCCGCGCTGCAGGCACACAGCGTGCTGCCCATGCGCCGCGACACGCACGCGCTCAACGTGAGTACACACGACACGCACCACGTGCCGCACGACACGAGCGGCGCCGACCTCGCCGCGCTGCAGGCACACAGCGTGCTGCCCATGCGCCGCGACACGCACGCGCTCAACGTGAGTACACACGACACGCACCACGTGCCGCACGACACGAGCGGCGCCGACCTCGCCGCGCTGCAGGCACACAGCGTGCTGCCCATGCGCCGCGACACGCACGCGCTCAACGTGAGTACACACGACACGCACCACGTGCCGCACGACACGAGCGGCGCCGACCTCGCCGCGCTGCAGGCACACAGCGTGCTGCCCATGCGCCGCGACACGCACGCGCTCAACGTGAGTACACACGACACGCACCACGTGCCGCACGACACGAGCGGCGCCGACCTCGCCGCGCTGCAGGCACACAGCGTGCTGCCCATGCGCCGCGACACGCACGCGCTCAACGTGAGTACACACGACACGCACCACGTGCCGCACGACACGAGCGGCGCCGACCTCGCCGCGCTGCAGGCACACAGCGTGCTGCCGTCTACGCTACGTCACATCACGACACGACACAAGACACGATGCGACACGTCACAACACCACACGACGCGACACGTCACATCACAAAACGACACGACGCGAAACAAACAACTCGGTAAGACCCGATACCATAGCACACGATACGATTCGTAGCTTAGAATTTTCGGTGTGCACATATAAATGTCTATGCCGGAGAAATATGACAATATTTTCATTTCATTCCGTTGTAAAAAGTTCCCAAAAATATAATGAAACCTCTTTCTCAACAGATGACAGCAACCAAACTGCGTGACGAACTCCGCTTCAACCACACGTCGCTGAAGGAGGCCATCTCCTACCTGCTGTACGAGACGTCGCAGGCCGAGCACTACCTCAACACGCAGGGGCCGGATTTAGTGCAGAATGTAACTATCTTTTTAACTAATGGAACACTTTAAAATAAGTGTTCTCAATTTGATCGTACATACTTATATATTTTTTATTCTTTAAACTGTAACTTTTGTCATGCACCTCAATATGTACCACATGAAATACGTACGGAGCAATCTGTACCGATGGTCAGTCACCACACTGGACCAGGCCTCAGATTGTAATTGTTTTCTATCTCATCATAGACAAATACCTTTCATGAGCAAATTGGTCAAATCTTAAAGAGAAGTCAAATCAAAAGTATCCGTAATCGACGAGCATGCATGAAGACATTAGTGGATGTGGACGAAGCGAAAGTCGTATGCCAGGACCGTAGCACATGGCAGGAAGTGATATCTGCCTACCCCTCTGGGAAAAGGGCGTGATTTTATGTTTTTATGTATGAACGCGAAAGCTTTAAATCTTATGTTTTGTCAGATAACCCTGGAGTTCGCGGACGTGGTGTCGTCGATGGTGCAGCAGTACCTGGCGCGGCTGGTGGCGGCGGCGCGGCGCGACGTGGGCCGCTGCGGGCCGCTCTCGCACGCCTTCAACGCCACGCGCGACTCCGTCTGCCGCAAGATACTCATGCCCACTGTGAGTATACGCGCAGCACCCTGTTGAGGAAAGCGAATTCGACGCGCTACATCGTAGTACTTACTGCCATCGAATACGTCCACAAGGTACTAATGCCCTCTGTGAGTGAACGCTCAAAACAAGACGAGCGCCGAGTCGAGAGACAATAAAAGAAGATTCTACGCGAGTAAAATTCCCCTTCCTGGACCTTGGGCTATTTACAGGTGACTCCGCTGTTTTAGCGGAAGCACCTCGTAGAAGAGTCTGAACGCTCACAAGGTTGACTAACAGCGGTATTATGTGTAATAGCAGCCTTGACGCCAAAGCCACGTATTAGAATCCGGAAGCTATGCTCTGTCTCTTCAATAATGGTCAAAGGTTAAAGACGAGCTCTTTGTGTATTGAATATAGATATTTTCCCATGTCTGAGAGCTTTTTCCATCTATTTATTTATATGAATATTGCGTTTCAATATTTCTGATATATTATAGCAAATCTTTGAATCAGAAGTCATTATCAGCCGTTAGTGTCGATATCCTATGTCGATATTAGAGTTGATCATCACACCAATATGAGTCTAGCGCTAAATTATTATAGAGCTGTGTCCTCGAAGACTAAGGGTGTATTATGTAGCGGATGCGCTATATGATACTCTCAGGTACTCAGTCGTACTCGACGTCGTATTCCAGAACGGCTACTGGATGTCGGTGTCGTGGTGCCTGCTGCTGTTCGTGCCGGTGATGGTGGTGGCGGTGCGCCTCGCGCGGCTCTACCTGCACGTCGACCCCTACCCCGGGCCCATCGTCGAGGCGTGAGTACACTAGTCTACACTACATGACACAAAACTACACTACACAAAACATAAACTACACTACACGACACATAATCTACACTACACGACACATAATCTATACTACACGACACATAATCTACACTACATGACACAAAACTACACTACATGCCACAAAAGCAACACTACATGACACAAAACTACACTACATGGCACATAAACTACACTACATGACATAAACCTACACTACATGACCCAAAACTGCATTACATGGCATAAATCTACACTACACTACACTAAACTACTCTACATAACACAACACTATACTACATGACACAAAACTATACTACACGACACATAAACTACACTACATGACATAAAACTACACCTCACGACACAAAACTACTCTACATGACACAAAACTACATTAAATGACAGAAAACTACACAACACGACACATAAACTACACTACATGACACAAAACTCCACTACGTGACACAAAACTACACAACGTAGCACATAAAATACACCACATGACACAAAACTACACTACATGGCACATAAACTACGCTACATGACACAAATATACACTTCATGACACCACAGCACACGACACGACTTGAAGCAACATATCATGATAATTATGTTTGGATGTCAAGATACACAAAGCTCACTAAATGATATGTCTTAAGTAAAATGATTACGGAAAACGTAACATTATAGGTCACTACAACTACAGTGCAACTCAAATTACACAATTTATTCCACAATTACACAATGATTACTTAACTTTTATAATTATTATTACTTTGTTTGTATGCCATACAAAAATGTTTGAACATAAATTGGTACTATCACACACACATGCTTAAAACACTTTTCCAACATTATTTTTGTATGGCATAATTATTTTTCTAGTGTTATCTTATTCCACAAAAAAACAGGCAAGAACATCCAGTGCTCTAAAATGTTGTAGTAAACAAAATAACATCATGTTTGATATTTCTAACATATGAATTTTCAATGTGTTGCTTAATTTTTTGTGGGATAACCTTGTTAATTGATGATTTTTATCGCCTCTGTGGTCACAAACATTTGTAATCGCAAAGGCGCCTGTGATTGAGTTAGGAGATCATTCATTCATTCATTCATCGAATTGTTTGCAGTATACTCCGCACGATACATAGCCATTCGGAATAACTTGCATCTTTGAGCACGGTGTTTTGGGTGACTCAAATGCAGTTAAGAAATGACAGCTTGTCCATACTCATATTATAATAGAAACATGTTTGTGTAATACGTGTTCCTATTACGGTATGCAACTTAATATTAAGATCCAAATAACGACAGATAACTTATATAATGATTTTCTTCCAACTGCATTTGATTCAATACACATTCACTCGTCACTATCATCATAACAACAATATACCATCCCCACTGCTGCAAACAATTCAAAGTTATTTTTTTTATGTTTTGTTGGTTATTTCTACTAATTTCCGTTTGTTCCGTTCCGGTTGTTTATTTGTGCTGTGTTAACGTTCAGTTGTCTCGATGTGTTGGGTTTGTTTGCACCCCATGTCCCGCTGTACCCTTAACCTGTCGGTCCACTTACCGGTTGAACCGATCACATGGTTGGACCGCGAGCACCGAGGGAGAGAGACGCCGTGTACATAGTTATTGTTGTCTCATTCTGTGCAGCGTGTTGCTAGTATCGGTTATGATAACGTCTCAAGTTACCTTTTATCAAAAAACATCTTATATTTGGTGGAAACTGGAATAAAATTGACTGATTTGGTTTGAAAAATCTAATTGATTCAATATAGATAATCGAAACTTCGAATTGATTGTGTCATGGAAAATAATTATTTTTTTTAATAATTTAGTATGTGTACTACATTAGTGGTCTTTGATTATTATTGGAAACATGAACAATGTTTCAAATTGGTAAATTTATTCCAGATAATGTGTAATTAAAATTAAATATTCCTATTTCACACAGATACTAGCGATACGTTGCTCGTATTCTTTGAAAGCAATATATTATTTGTTTTCGATGTTTTAACAGTTTTTTTTCGCACTTAACTAGCCCCGCTCTCTCGCGCGAATACTTTGTCTATGCCCCGCGAGTGAGCCCACGCTTGTCTATAGTCTGTGGTCCGGCGCACGGCCGAAGAGCGCACATCGATGCCTTCCCCATAAACAAATTATGATAAGACAGTGTTTTTCAAACCTTTTTAAAAACTTCACCTGTTGAAACAAATTAGACTATGGTCTAACAATAATTTAGAATTTTGTCTGATTAGATTGCTGTACTTTGAACTAAAAATTTGGGTGTTCTCTCCACACTTAAAAATCGAATTACTCCCATAATTTGAAAAACACTGGTTATATGGCTGTACCATTTGTGCCTTATGGTAAAACACGAAATTATTTTAGGAAAATTCTATACATATTACTATGTAGGTGAGATTATAGGCACACCAGTTAAAAATATTATTCTTTATTGTATGGGGCTGCTTTTGTGTCCGTGAAAACGCTAACTCTTCTTTTTCAACTAGCTAGTATAGCGAGAACGGGGTTTGTCAGTTATTTTGTTTTCGATTATGTTTTCATTCACCACCATCACGCTCGGAGTACGTAGCACGAAGCATACTACTCGAAATATGAAAGCTAAGTCTAGAATACTGGAATAACCCGCGGTAGAATAGACAGACACGACACAAGTCAGTCTAATAGGTGCTTATAGGTGTGATTGCAAAGTTTGAAAGCTCTTCATTGCAATCACAAATCGAGTTTGATACAATTTTTTTCAAATTGAATGATTTGGTACAAAATTCCAAGAAATTGTTATCTTTCCATGTCAATGTTTGATTTTTTACTTCAAAAGAACAATTTTATTTATAAAAAACATACCTTTCCTAGTGAGTATCAGGTACATAGTCGTTCTGTATTTACACTCTGCGCAAAGTGTACAAAACGTTAAGCTTCAAACGTCGTCTTCGATACGTAAATGATGAGTAACTATCGAGTTTCTTGCCGGAGTCTTCTCGGTAGAATCAGCGTTCCGAACCGGTGGTAGAATCTTATTATTATCTAGTAATGTGACGATAAAGACATTTTGATTGATTGATTGATCTAGGAGCCTCAAGTCTTATTTGGGCGATAGTAGTAGTACAGTAGGTATAACATCTGTTAGTCTGACTTGTATAGCGCGATGGTAACAGGGGGTCTTGTTGGCAGCGAGTATGAGCCGATGTGGCAGGCGCGCGGCCGCTGGCGATGACCCTGCGCCAACTCCGGTAAACACACAAACACACACACATACCTCGCTATCATACCACGTACTGTACGGTCGGACCGATAAACTTACAATGGTTACCCCCTGAAGTGATCTCTGTCTACCCCTCTGGGAAAAAGGCGTGATTTGATGTTTGTATCTTACCCCTTATTCAAGACTAAAGTGATTATCCTTCAAAAGATTAGAATATCATAGCTACCTTGGTAAGATACACTATTTGATTGATAGATACAAAAGGACATAGTGTTTATTTGTTTTAATGCAAATTACATAAATATGTAGTTACTAGATAAACATGTCTATAAGTATAGCAGTAAAGTAAATCGAAGTGTAGTGATGTAATACAAATCAATACATCTAATATGTTTTATCGGTCCGTCCGTCGGCACAACCACGGCGTCGCTCTTCGGTCGGCCGCTGTTTGCACGTCTCTTGGAACCCTTCACCGATCGCTCGCTCATTGGGAACCCCCTCCCCTCCCCCAGGGGCGTATTCACCCTAAAGTCGAAAGGACCCGTCAGATCTCTAAATACGCCCCTGCCTTCATGTCAGTGGACCTTAAGCTTGCCTTTGTCACCGTTTCGTTGATGTGTCATCCAACTGTTAGTTAGAATGCTTTTGATGTGCCCGTATTAGTCATTTGTTGTTGTCAGACTTGAAACGGTTTGCTATAGGTAAGGTAACATAAATAATAAGTTATATATTTATAGAAAACGAAATTTAATTATAAATTTACTGTGGAGTAATTATTTTTTTGACAACGGCCTGATTGCCCTTGTTTGAGGTAGGCCCGTGCCCCTAGCAGTGGGGATGTATAATACCCCACTGGCCCATATTATGGGCTGATGATGATGAATAATATTTTTCTAATGCAAGTGCACAACTTATGTCCAAAAGCTGATCCGGATCATCAATACATCAATGCGATCTTGTCGGGTGTTCAGATATGATGCGAGTGGTCGGTGTCGATTGGTGTCCATTCCGACGTGTCGGGAGCTGTGTGTTGCCAATGCTCAGGGACGCGGGCCGACTTCATGAAATATTCAATCAGCTGAAAAACAAATTAAGAATCCACAGATGTAACAAAGTTTCTATTAAAATGTGGATAATATAAAATTACCGTTTAAATGCTTCATACAAAACAAAAGTATTGTTGCTATTCTTCATCTGTGTAGTAGTGTGTGTATAGACAGCAATACAAAAAAGCTATATGTCATGTTTCAGCCTTTCTAGAATATAACATGATGTAGCCCTATTGCCCTGTGTCGTCCCCGATAGCGCTCTCTCCCGCCGTAAACTGTACATAAGCCTAGTAGAGCACTTAGTGCTTTGTATATAAAGCCCTTTTAGTTGTTTCCGTTCGTTTGTACATTTTGTTTTTATTTCATCATCAAACCCATCAATAATGTAATATACATAGCTTATATTTATATTATTATGTGGTAGTCATAGGTTATAATGATGAGTATTTTAAGCTTTTTGGAGGCAGCGATACTATAGGTGTTTCTATCTCGTATTTAAGTAGTTTATTCATCTTTTCTTTTGATTCTCATGTCCGATAAAGTTATTTGTCCATACAGTGTCATCCAATTGGATTGTTGCTTCATATTGTTCGGAATATCTGCATTATGGTAGTCCCAAGTTGTTAAGTTGGATATTCCTTTGTCCTGAGGCTCCTGAGACCTGGTCCTACTGTTTTGTGTAAGGGCTTTGTCACACCACTGTACACTTGCCGTTGTAAAAACCTTATATATATTGTACTTATGACTGTTCATACGAATTAGTAACAAAAATACAATAAATATATTTCTGAATTGGTAAAAGAGCGATCCAATTCAAGCTACAAAATAGAATGAGATTTTTTCAATTATTTGTCCAGTTTATTTGTAAATAAATGTATCCTACACATAATAAGATAGAGTATTATATTTTTAGTTACCAATGTGAATATTATATAATTTTATTTTGCTGGTGGAGGTGGATGGGAAAATTGGGCATTTTAAAGCTTTACATGATTGAGTACTTGTGGGAATGTATGGTGCGTGTGTCGATTGCCCTGCGTCGGTCCGTGTTGACGGCTGACTGACGGTCTGTTGTCTGTTGCAGCGAGTATTTGTATGACGCGTACGCGGACCGCGATAACGTACCCCTTGCCAAGTAAGTGCCCCCAGGACACCTGGACACCTCTAGCACCCTGCCACCCTGCCCACTCCGCCCGTGCATGCGCTTAAATTCGATCCCGCTCAGTGTACCCACAACCTTACTCGTAGAGTCGTCCAATCGGAGCGCAGGGACGCGCTTGAAATCCATAAGGTTTCGGGTACACTTAGTGCATGAGCTTATGATTTACCTTTCTTTTTATTACTTATTGCGGATGAGGTATAATTTTCCGATAGTTTTAGGTGGAAACAGTTACATAGATTATATAACAAGTAGAGACCACAACAGCGGGATGGTCGATGGCATGTCCCAGGCATGCGTACTAAACGTGAGCATGCAACAACCGGTTCCTGCATGACCCGTAGTGTTACTTACGTTCATTTCGTTATTTTAGTTCGTTTCGTTGATGTTATGTTGAGGTAGGGAAACATTTAGGCGCGTCTACTATGGTATACTCCGGGGCGGATGAATATTTTATTACGATTGAGAAGACGCATATCTTAGATCGATACATCTTTACTATTAACGTAAATTATTCTTGCACTATGGTATGAAGACTCAAATTACCATGTCCTTATTAATTTCTGAAAAAAAAAACAGCAAGTTTAATTAAAAGTTACTTGTCGCGTTTGAAAAGTTAGCATCGTTCGCGACTCGCACAAACCAAGTCACGTTGTGAGATATCTAAGATATGCGTCGCCCCCGGAGCGCCACTAGCCTGTCTCCGTGTCGTCAGCGGGTCGAAGCGCAGCACCCTGGACATCGAGGGCAAGATCGCCGAGTGGCGGGGCCGCGCCGCCCCCTCCGCGCCGCTGGCCTCGCCGCCCGCGCCCGCGCCCCCGTCCCGCACCCTGCTGGTGGCGGACGGGGCGGAGGTGGTCTGCCAACTCGTGCCGCCCGCCCTGATCGACGACCTGAAGACGCGGCTCGACGCCAAGGATGAGGACAACGAGTCGGGCATTCACGAGTCCGAGTAACCGGTCGCGGTTTTCGCCAAGTTTCGAAGTTTTGGTCGAGATGTTCTTTTCAGATTTGTGCCCTTATTTTGCAAGATGGATTCGGTATTTGATTAGCATTTGAAGAGGTCTATCGTTGCCAAGTACGTTTTCAGATTTGTGCCCTTATTTTGCAAGATAGATTGTACTGAAACGGTATTATATTAGCATTTTATGATGTCTATTTTTGACAAATACTTTTTGCGGATTTGTACCCTTATTTAGGAAGATAGCTATACCGAGACGGTATTTGAGTAATGATGGCATTTTGATGAATTTTGTCATTGCTACGTAAGCTGATTCATAATTGAGAATTGATAAGTCTTTTTTAAAATTTAGGATTAACAAGAAAACGATAGAAAAAAAGTCGAAGCAAAGATAGGAAAAATTAGGCGAATTCCTTGTGCGTTTCAAAATATGTTGAGGTTTGTATCAATGTTACAAAATAATGAACTTATATAGTTCTGGCACCAGTTCGTTTTATCAGGTTTTAATACGATTTTTACACGATTTCTCGAAACAGTACTTAACCAATTGAAAGTCGATTATCACTATAGGTACATTTAATAAGCATATTTTAAAATTTATAACAAAGCGACCAAGTCTTTATTATACGACGTGGTTTTTATGTAAGTTTATAACTATAATGATTACTATTCAAATCAAAAAAATACCATATACTAATAAAATAATATTCTAGGCAAATGCTTCAGGTGGCAAACATCTTATTGAGCATTTTGTGAATCCTAAACAAATATCCCGATTACTACAGAGAGAGAAAGAGAGACGGAGTTGATGAGGTACTCTATACAAAATAACGCAACGCCGTAATAAAATTTGCCAAAGATCCATTATTTTCTGTGTTATTGGCACATTAAACAATTGAAATCCCATGAGAGATTGTAATGGCAGAGTTTTTGCAAATGACAAATTCACTAGATGTCAATTTATAAGTTAGCGTGAGATCCAACTGCAGCATGATTGGTTATTTTGGTCGTGACATTGACAGACATGTAAATATTCACCAATCACGTAGCAGTTAGACCTCATATCTACGTATTGCTATCTAGTGGACTTCTTATACGTGTAGACCCTCATTAATTTGAGGGTGTGTAAGTACTGTGAGAGTATGCAGGATTTTAGTAGCCCTAAAAAAATGTAAGGCGTCCGACCGATTTTTCGGCCATGGCGGCCGATCTCAATTAAGATCAGCTAAGTGCGCAGGACATATTATAGTGCATAAGTGCGCGCAAACACAAGTGCACTCTCTGTTCCCTTACTCTCATAGTTCGGTGAGACAGCAACCCGACATGACCGATGAGAGATCGGGCGTAGGACCACCGGCTTAACGTGCTTTCCGAGGCACGGAACCCTATTTGGTGTTTGTCACCTGAAGCGTCTAACGATACACGCTAGCTTCGCGCATGACGACATACGTCCGTTCCTTACTCCAGCCGCTTGTGCCTCGCTGAAATAATCAAGCTACGAGTTATATTGTGCAACTAACGATGACAATCGTGATAAATGTATGATGAGTCCTACTTACTGCATAATTTAAGCTTTTCCTAACTACTTACTGAACATTGCTTTTTTGTATAAGTCCGACTTTTAAGAAGATCTCGCTCCATCTGATCGTAAGCGACCGCGAGGTCTACATTATGAGGTCGATAGGCACAATATAATAATAATTTTATCTATGTACTGAAATTTTCTGTTTTTCCACTAGTTTGTAGAGAAAATTCACTTAAAATTGTAAGAGGTAAATAAATGATCTAAGTTTTAGAGAAAATTTGTTATAAATGTCAGTTGGTTGAACAATATAACCATCGCTTATTCCGTACACTATTCGCAACGCTCGTACAATGTTCCGATCTCAATAGTTATAAAGATGCACTTAATTTACGATGATTATCCATACTGTAGCGACATATACAAGGTGTTTTGAGCCGTTTTCATATTTTGATATGATCGTACTGTATGGTGCGGTAGCTGTAGAATACATTTTTGATCTTATACACGTTGAGAGCTTGAACGGATCACCGAATTAATTATACCATAGAAGAATTATTATGATAATTACTTCTGTGGATAAATTACTTCGCGATTCGGACTGATGTTGATCGAAGTCCAAACTATGTGCTTTTTGCTCTACTATCGAAATACGTAGATAGGCTCAAAAAATATTAAAATTTTTGAATATTTCTATGTGTATATTCGGGCAAGATGTATAGTTAGGCTTTTAAATAATATATAATGTCGACTACATGTACGACTTTTTGGAGGTTTGCGAAGTTTACAAATAAAGTTTGTAAGTTGTAGGTTATTTTACGAGTATTTTAAATTTAATCATAGAATAATATGTACTTAGTGCGTGCGTTTGTAGGGATGTTTTCCACATAGTGTGTCCACTTACTATAGGGTTTCTAAAGGACTTTTCGCCATATCTCATAATATTAACAAGTATAATGTAATCACATGATATATTTTACTATCTACTTTATGTATTACCTACTAATGCATTTAGTTGCACTGCAGGGAATTGACTAGTTAACTTGGTCTTGCGTTCCACAAAGGAAATAGGCTAGGTAGGTTTTTAATAATGGACTGCGCGGTGAATTTTCGATCAAACAATATTGTGGACAACGCTTAACAACAAACCTTTTTGGAGAATAACATGTAAAAGTGGACATAACTTAGAGTGTGTAAGTCAGCTTGTGTCCACCGTGTATAATATATATTTGCTATACATTTTGATAAGACCTTATAATATGTAAAATAGGTCTTGTTAGGTCTTGTATTAAAAATATCTAGGTTTTGTTTGATCGAAAGATCAGTTAACGTGCATTTATTTTAACTGTAGGTCAGGCGACATATTATCATCTATATCTATTAATTACTCAACTTTTCTAAGTATAATGTACGCTAATAGTTCAATGTACTCGATAGGCTTAGAGACACTGTCCCAAATTTATACCTACATTGTAAGGTAACAATATTAGACTAAGATTTTGTAGATTATCATTTGTCAGTAAAAGTTAATTACAAATTTTGGTGATTTGCGTCGATATCGGTGATCTTCCATTAGTTTATAGTCTCGTCTCATTATATGATTTAGACTTTTATTAATTATAATCATCACCATAGGTCAATGGTGGGTCCATATTTAATCCATACGTTTTGCATTATAATATGGTTTATATACTTATATAATTATAGTGGAACTAAATTCATATCGTTGAATGTATAACCAAATATGTACTAAGAAGGGCAATCGTTCTAAGTTAGCTCGTGATGACGATTGAAACAATCGAATAATCGGGCAGAATCTCTTGCTACATAACATTAGTTCAAGTTAAGTATATTTTATTAGTACGTTCGCTGTGGATAATTCATAGTTTGACGGTTACTCGGACTCCCGCCGCTGCGCCCGCGTCGGTAAAGCAACTGTAAGCAACGCGACTGCACACAATGTTTTTAGTTCCTTTGGTATATTGATTTTTTACCAATAGTACATAGTGCGTATTTCTTGCTATAGGATTTAACCAGGTTTTTTTCCTAAACAGAACTGTGTTTACAAAGTGTTTGATGTGAACATGCTTAGAAGTGTTAACATTAATTGTCGTTGATCAAACACTTTGTCTGCAAAGTTCAAAATCTAATATATAAATTTAATTTTAACAACTTGAAAACGTAATAAGTTAATAGTGTTATCAATCTTAGATCTAAGGGTCTACGTGAAAAAGTAATGAAATTAGTGTTTGTGTAACATTCAATAGCATGCTCATTAAGTTTTTGTGATTTACTGGGTTCGGTGATTTTAGCTCTCGGGCTCTAACACTATTCATAAATTATTTCATTCATAGTAAATATTTCTTTCAAATAGTCTCATTAGCAAATTAACATAAACTATCGCGCGCTTACTAATAAATCCTATCCCCTTGCCATATTTTTGTTTGTAAATGTATTGTGAAAAGTAAAATGAACTGATAAGAGTATTTCAATGAGGATGTTCGCGTATTATCCACAAGATGGCAAGACGTAGATATTAGGTCTAACTGCCTCGTGATTGGTGAATATTGACATGTCTGTCCATGTCACGTCAAAAGTAACCAATCATGCTGCAGTTGGACCTCACGCCTACGTATTGCCATCTAGTGAAGTTCTTATACGCGAAAACCCTCATTGCAAACATTACTTTATAAATCAGTTCATATTGCTGTTATACTTAATTGTCAATAACTATTTACAGTCATGTGAATTCATCTACTAATCAACATAGTCATGATTTACAAGTCAAAGTTATGTGAAATATCTACAGGTTGTTTGTTTTTGAAACTATAAAGATATTGTGATGAATTATCAAATTCTTCATTATGTTTTTTATTGTCAATCTTACAGAACAATTGATAATACAACAGACTGTAGATGGTGATTGAGACGACTAATCAGCCCCATATTTTATACAGTGCGACTAGAAGTAAATTCAATAAATTAATGTCGTGTTTTGATACAACGTATGACGAAGACTATCTACAGAAGAGCATTTTATTCTAACTTATTACTATGAAGGTTTGGAATAACCTTGTCCTTTTAGTTTTTCACGATCACGTGATTCAAAACGCTCTATTCGGCACGGTCTAAACAGACGAACATCGCAGTTCAACAGATTAAACTGCTCAGAAATATGCCATCAAGTCGCGCTGTGTAATGTACAGTCAGCCAAGAAAGTGGTCTACCACTTTTGACAGAAGTTTCTGCGAGATGTAACTATCGTTAAGGTTGACAATAGTCACTGAAACAATCTCATTGCGAGGGAAAACCTTGATTTTAAGCTTATCGTTCCATTACACTAAATATTAGTCTTTATGGGTCTACACGCGATATTAGGAGTAGCAAATACTTAGCTACTTACTGCCCAACGTTTCGACTGGGTTACACCAATCATGGTCGCGAGCGAGTAAGTATTGGCTACTCCTAATATCGCGTGTAGATCTATAAAGACTAATATTTAAAATTGACCTTGTTGTTTCATGACGTTCAAACGAATGTGAACCGTAGGGTGGTAGACCGCATTTTTGGCTGGATGTACGGGGCTGTTGGAGATGTGTGCTGATTGGCGGGTGTGTTGCAGCGCCTACAAGGCAGACAAGCGTTCGGGGCGCGGACGGCCCGTCGCGCCGGGGCCGGAGCGCGGCGCGGGGGCGGCGGGGCCCGCGCTGGCGCCGGCTCTCGACTCACACCACGCGCGCAGATATAATGATATGGCGCCAAAGTGAGTACCAACTATAGATATGATGATATGGCGCCAAAGTGAGTGCTAAACTGTTAACTATAAGTCGATACACACGGGCCTCGCGACGGCTACGAACGCCGCGCAAACGAACAAGATGCAAAGGCCACAAGAAGCTAAAGCACGGGACATCAGCCACTTGTGGTCGATAGCTGAAAACTACAGGATATATGCCGGTAGCAGCGTTTGTGGTTGTGGCCGGTGGCCTGTGTGTAGGGACACTAAGTGCCTGCCCGTCCACGTCCGACTTTTTGGAAGACTGATAGTCGGGTCCATTTTGAATTTGTATGAAATAAACACATAATATTTGTAGGACGTGTGCGTTTTTAATTTGCTTTAAAAAAATCGGTCACTGATTATCGGACGTGGTCAGGCAGCCTTAATATAAATGGATGGTAAATATAAAATTAAGCTAGTCACAGTTCACACCAAATTAAGTGATTGTCCACAATGTCCACTGTATCAATGAAACACAGAAAATGATGCGTATGTTGACTTGTGAGTGAGACAGTTGGATTTCCTTCAAAACCCTATGATTTTATTCAGCTGAGGAAATATCTATTTCAGGCCAATTTTAGATAGGTCCAGTAATTTTATGCGTATCGTAAGGATGATCCAGGAACAACAGATGTAGATGGCAGCACTAAAGCAATCTGTCAAAATGATTCGAACTATCGACTTCCATTTGATAATACTTTGAGACAGTACCTATGGTGAGCAAGTCTCCTGTGTTATACATCAAATTATTATATAAGGACCTACACACCCATCACTTATGGTTATCGTTCACTCGAACATCATAATTATACACTTCATTTGTGAATAATGATGCAATTATGTCAACCTAAGTGTCAAAGGTATCTCACCATTTCACACAGTGGTAACCACACTTATCACAAAGTGGTCATTACATATCACAAAGTGGTGAGCACTCGTGGCGGTGGTGAGCACGTGGTCAGGATGTGGTCTGTTGCAGGCACTGGGAAGAAGGCCCTCCCCGCTACCACGGCCCTACTGAGTACGAGCGACCCCCTCCGTACTACTATCCAGGACCAAAGTGAGTATACTGCACTTACTGACCACAGATGGCCCCTCTAGCGTTTTTTAGAAAAAAAGATCGTAGTCAATTCAAGCCACGTGTGATCTACGTGAAAATAGTTTTCGAACTTAGAAAAAGGTAGAATGTAAGCTAAGAATTGGCCCATTATTTATGGTCACCGTTAGTAATAACACACTAACTACTGTCTTTGCTTAAGTAATACTAATATTACTAAGCAAAGCGAGTCATGTCACTTGCATGAATGAAACTGAATCTTGAATTAGTTCTGCTGCAAGGAATGCAGATTCTAGATGCAGAAGTATTATCTCTTTAAAAAGCCGAATAAAAGTTAAAGTTGGAATTTTGAGATAGAACATACATCGAGAGTGATTAAGCCACTGGGCTTTTTAACAGTTAACCCTTTACATTAATAATAATGTAAAGGGTAATAGCAACCCTAATGCCACCATAATTTAAACCTTATTCCCTCAAGATAAGGTCCAAAAGCAATGATTTTTTAAAAATATAATACTGGTTAAAGTGTTCACTAACAGGCACACAGTCCCACAGCCAACATATGGTCTATGTCAAATGATTATCTATTGTGTCAACGTCTTTTACATAGCTTTAGGGGTGAGAGCCATCAGCTCCCTCGCGAATTCGGTGATGATGTGAAAGCTCCAAGCCATCATCGTAGAGGAAACACCTGCATGATACCAACAAGTGTTATAATGAGAGTGTTAAACCCTCAGTGTATCGCGGGCGCAGCGCCGGCGGTCGTCCTACGACTATTATTACTAACGGCGTCGGGTCAGAGGTTCGGACACTCGCTTGCATACGGGCACTCGGCACGCCACACGGCAGACGCTTGTCATTACCAATAGTACATGTCTTGGGCTCGTTGAGATGACGATGTTATTGTTTGTGCGTTTTTAACCGAGTTATCTAGATGGTTTTTTCATGGAGCCAGTACAAGGGGCCGCCTAAGAAACAACAGCTCAATCAAACAAAAAGAGGGCGTGGCCTAATAGTCTTCTGTGTCTGCGAGTAAAACAAACAATGTCCTTTCATCCCTCTATAAATGACAATACAACAGCGTAAAGACTTGATAAAGCGCCATCTATCCCACGCCGCCGTTACTAAAATCGAATGTGTTAGTAGTTTGCAAAATCGCGCCATCTAGTGGATTGGATGGGCGACGCTACACTTTTTCATTATCTTTTTGAACCGCGATCGATTGACACGAATTTGTGAAATAAAACGAATTACAGAAGAATAAGCTATTATTTTCCTGGGACCACGTCATCTATAAAACAATAATACATTCCTTCATAGAGAATATTAACTTTACGCCTCTTTGTAATAGCTCCGTTTAGTATCTTGATGACGTAGTTTGAAACGCGCAAGTCAAACGCGTCATTTGTACGAGCCGTTTGTGTCATAAATGGGCCGCTTGTTTTGACATCGTTCTGAAATCATTGCGGGAAGTAATGTGTTTCGTTTCACCTTTGTATTTTCTTAGATTTTATTTGAAGCACTCACTTAAATGACATTTTTTATATTATTTTCTATCAAACGGAAATTATCAACTAAAGTATAAAGAAAAACATAGATTGAATAAGCAGCATTTTAACGAAAAAGGGAAAATCATATTAGACTAGCTTTAGCGTATTATGGTATAGCTCTGTTAGAAACAATATTTTAAAGAAATAACGATATTTGTCATAAAACTATTATTTTTTATTTTCACTGTGTTGACGATTTTTTGCTTTCTATGTTTTTTCACATACACATCACAGGGATCATTATTTTGCATTTATTAAATGTTTATTTCTTTGGGTGCAATATAAGTTTGTAATATATTTCGTCAACATAATAGGTATACACGCGGTTTGCTATCTATATCATTCTATAAAACTAAATATGTAGTGTATTCAATATTATTTTGTTAAATTATTATTTCAATTGCAAATGGGGATAATACTTCGGGAGAAACTGCTAAAGTGACGCCACCGTAATTTTTGGTAGATACTGACTTTATAATTGTGATTGAATCTCAACGTTGCATAAATCATTAGTGAATAAATAAACTCTTTTGCGAATCAATAAGTGATAAACCTTGGATCAGTTGTGTAATTAATTGTTAGCCGATAAAAGTTTCACTCTGGATCTATTTTAAAATCAAATTTTCAAGTTGGTAGCTACGAAATAATGAACAAAATGGTTGCGTCACAAAGCTCACATGCAGCAGATAATTTAATAAAATAAATTCTTTTAATTTCAGTGATAGACAGTAAATTGGCGCTCACAGAATTGGACGAAGACCTATTGAAATACTGAAGCGCTGCCGATCGCGCCTGCGACTCATCAAGCCACTTGCGTCATGCGTCATGCGTCACGTGACGTCATACCAAGGCTAGATGCCCCTCGCGACAAAATATCACAAGTAAAGAGTATTTTTCCATAACTAAATAGAAGTGAGGCCATAATTTAGATTACGATTCGAGATTCTCAGTGGTTGTATGAAGTGTATGAATTTCCACGTGAAATGTAACTCAGATCTAATAGCGTAGTATACTGTAATGATAACGTAAAGTCATACTTTTTCCTGTTCATAGTCATAGTGAATGAAGACTCGTAGTTTTATATGGATGGTGCGTTTGCGCTGGATTCGGAATGTTGTCTGTTCGTACGGACTGCGGTGAGGGTACGTAGAGTATGATAGGTTTGAATGTAATATTGTGATGGAAACATTTCGTTTTGCGTACCAAATATCCTGGATCTACTACATACATACATGACTCAAATACTATCGTTGCGAAAGTTACTCATGATCTCAAGCTAATATTTCCTCACAATGTATGAGAAATTAATGGCAACGTGACTTGAAATGAAAAAAAATCTTTCATCTCTTAGCCAGAGAGGCATTTGTTTTGATATAAAACGCATTCGAATGCAATATTGTATGTCTTAGCTCCAATATATCTGGTGCGCGTATAGAGATAGTGTTCACACAAACATGTAGTTTGTTTGTAAATAAGTTAATGTGTAAGAAGGCGTCGGCCCCAGCTGCCATAGTCCCGTGGCCGGCGGCTCCGACGGTATCGGCCGTAGACGGTCGCAACGGCTTTAAACAATTTTGTTCACAATTTTAATAAGTTTATCACCGTTCGTTGAACGGCGCGGGATACGATCGCCGCACAAAACGTTTGTCGATTTCAAAATCTGAGATATTTGATTTATGTTAGCGTAATTTAAGGAAAACGAATCGATTATGAATAGAAGTACTTGGTCGGTCAGTAAGTGTAATGCACAAATTAGATGCTAGTCTTTGAAGGAACATCACGTTTTAACGATTATAATATCTCTTAAAAATAATCTTAAGCTTTATAAAGTACATGAGATCTTTTTGATATAAGACCTTATTACTAAGGAATAAGAACTAAAAATATGTAGACAAATAAGAAATAAGCCCCGCCCATTCCGATAAAGTACTTCTATGTGTAATTGCTTCATTGGTAGATAATTTTAGTTGTCTCGTTTGATCACTTGTTGTCCTCTTTCTTCCATGAGACCGTGTGTGTGAGAGAGCGAGATGGTAAGAGTATAATGTGGTGCGCTGGCGCCACGCGACTTGCATTTATATTACGTTAGTGGCGACAGAGAAAAAAAAAAGAAATGTCTGAGTAGAAGTGGTAGGTTAAAGTGCACTTCAGAATAGGTCTTAAAGTTTAAGTTTGACAAAGTAATCTCATTGAATACCTTATTAATGTCAAAAACCTACAATCAGTAAAATTAAGTAGGCATGTGTCCTCTTATGAAGTGCACTTAATGTTTTGTACGCAAAGTCTAGGTCACTGACTAGTTGGGTACTGAATGTTTGTTAATCATCAGAACTTGCCATTAGGTGAGAATTTGTTAGAAGTCAGTGGCCAAGAGAGCGCCCGCGTTTTTGTGAACTTCTAATAACCTGGATACTAATCGCCTACAATAAGCAGTAAAAAGGTATATGAGAAAGCTTTTCTACCATGTATCCTTAGGACAAGCAACCTTAGGTTAAGGAGGTTTTCACACTAGCGCGTGGCTACCCTTAGATTAGTTTGTGATTATTCAATTATTTTATATCGTTGACTCGAGGCGGAGCGAGAAGTGCAAATTTTCGTTGATTTAATATATACGTGTCATATTGTAATCGTTAGTTAGGATATTTGTATGATTCGTGGGTGCAATGCCAAATGTTTTCGATCAGTATATCTAATTCGATACAATTTCGACTCTTGAGACTATTAACTGCGTAACTATAAAATATTGACATCTTTTCTATATTTCCACAAATTCTTGACATTAATGAAGTTCTTAGTATCCTAATTTTTCTAGACTACTTGTCTATACCCTAGTAAACCCTTTATTTATACATCTAACAACTCACTATAATAACTTCTCTACGAATAAATCTAGTTAACGACCTGAGTTCGTACCTGCGTTAGATCAATAGGGAGAGGGAAAAGTATTATTTCTCTCAATCTAGTAACATTTCCTATATATGTATGATTACTAGGATATTGTATACAGTTAAATGTATGTGATAGGCAGATAATTCCGTCTATCAGACAGCTTTGGCGCGCGAGGCTATTAAATGGACACCATCATTGATCTCTACTCACTAAACGGTGTTTATTAGTAAATCCTATTCAACGCCGGATTGGACAGAAACGGGTAGTAACAATATGTCACTAAAAATAGTACGGTATCTAAATTTAAACTGAATTTCAGATGTTACCGAAACAGTTTTTTTTAATAGTATCTGTTATAAAGAATTTTACCTATTTTGAACAAATATAATATCGGCGAAGTACATCAAATTGATAACACTCAGCTGGCTTAGTAATTGTCCTATTTACGAGTTTACAAACTTTCCTTTTCTAGTCCTTCTGGCCAGCGCGCGCGCCCTCATTAATATCTCAGAGTTTTAGCTCCATTTCCCAATCAGGATAATGATATTCAAGAATGAACCTTATTACAATGCAGTAAGTGCTCAACTGTATAATCGCATACTGGTGGGTGCCAACAGGGTTAGTTAACACTCTGCTCACTTTTCATTAGTCTTTCGACGGAGATGTCACGTATTGGTTGAAAACTTTGTACGCAGATGATTGGAGTTACGATATTTTATTATTTTATTGATAAAAGGCGCGACTGAACTGTTATTTACCTCCCTTTTTAACACTAGAATGATTTAACGGAGGTCAATAGAACTGACGCCATATTGCAATGCACATCATCTCAGAATAGTGCATTTTAATTGTTAATTTACTTAGAAGAACATTTCGTATCGTAACTTCTCTCATTCGGTTATACTTTGGTTGATTATGAATTTATCCACTGCTCAACGTTCCGAGATTTTATAGTTAATAATGGTGCTAAATTTGCATCAAGTAGCGTTTAGTTTGGACATTTTAGTGCGAACGAGCGCGTCTTGCATAGTCAAGGTAGGAGTAACTGAAGTTACAGGACATTTTTCAATGAAATTTGGACATTTTCCTATGAAACTTGGACATATTCCAATGAAACCATATTTGTCGAAAGCTTAATTCGAATATTAAGTTGTTTTACTCTGTCCGTAAGGTTGAATTTCGTCTGAGCGACTTCAGTGATTCCTTCTGGTGCAGGGTGTCACCTGCACCGTTAGTGTTAGCGAATATATCTCTAATGTAATTCCTTATATGTACTGGCAGCACCGAGCCAGGGCTGCGGTGTCCGACGATTGTAAACTAAATACATTTATTATCTCCATTATGCGGTTTTATTTGGCAACGTTTACCTTTAACCTGTCCTGCACCTTGTGTAAAATATATAGATACTATTTGAATTGACATATATTAATTTACAACTATTTACGCTTTAATGAATTATCCAGTGGCGTATTGTAGAGCTGCTTGTACATTCAAAACTGTGGATATCATACTCACACTGGATATCAGCTGAATATTAAACGATAATTCGGAACATACCTACTAAGCTAGTACTGTGGCAATCTTTTTGATAGGACCTAATTGACCACTTACTGTACCTAGATTTTAAATAAACTACGTTAAATCTTACAATGCACTACAAACTATGCCATAACATGCAATATAATCAAGGATCAACATTATCAATAAAATATAATCAATTATAATCAACACTTTATTTACCTTCCGATAACAACCTCTAGGTTTCTAGCTAGGCTACGTTACTTACATAACAAAACTAATAAATAACCCCAGCGGGCTCGTATGTACATGTCCTAATAAATACTGTTTGTATGTCACTTGCGAACAACGGAGATCTCGCCTGCGTGGGCCCGACGCTGCTCCTGGAAATGAAAAGGAAAGGGTGAGTATCATCATCATCATCATCATCAGCCCATAAACGTCCCCACTACGGGGTACGGACCTACCCTAAACTAGGGCGATAAGGTCTTAGCCGATCACTCTGGCCAAGTGCGGGTTGGTTGACTACACATACACAACCTTGAAATTTCTTACTAGGTGTAGGTTTCCTCACGATGTTTTCCTTCACCGTTATAGCGTCGAATTTTCATACATAATGAATTTAAAATTTGAAAAACACAGTGGTACGTGGCGGGGTTTGAACTGGCCACCTCTGGATGGCAAGCAACCTTAACCAGTCGGCCATCGACGCTTCTTAAGATTCCGTACCGAAAGGTAAAAACTCTCCAAATTTCTCATAAACCGTGAAAGTTAGAAAGCTGAAGTTTTTCGATACTTTTTATGAGATACTGGGGTCATTTGTGCGCCCTCCAGGGTCGGCAGGTTACCTGTCCCTAGACGGCGGACCTCGCTCGAAACAGCAGCGCGTCATAATACGGAACCCGTGCGCGAGGCCGACTCGCATGTGGCTACTTTTTATGACATACTAGGGTCATTTGTGCGCCCTCCAGGGTCGGCAGGTTACCTGTCCCTAGACGGCGGGCCTGGCGCGCAGCAGCAGCGCGTCGAGCTGCGCGCGGCTCGCGGCGTGCAGGAAGGTGCGCGGGCGCACGCCGCGGAGCACGTCCGCCAGGGACGGCTTCACGTTGTAGAAGATTATCGTCTGCCCGCGCAGGTGGAAGTCCTCGATCAGGGACTTGATGCCCTGGAAACAAAATTATCAAAATTTTAGTAACGTAGTTACAGGAAAACCATTAGTTTTTATTATGTTATCCAGGGCTGTCTTAAGTCTATACTGCGACTCAGCTGCGCCCTCTTTTTTACACTGCAGCGTAGCACGCGACCTTTTTTATAGGCAGGTCTGGGAGCGTTGCACCGCACCCCTTGCAACCCCGGGTAACAGCCCTGATTATTATTTTTAGGTTTCTTTAACATGACGCATTTAACGAGAACGTTCCTTCAGAAAGTGTGACTGTTACATTACGCTGTTGGTAACATTTCATCAAATCTGAATCGTTTGGTGCCTCCTCTAAAACGAGAATGAGAGTTCTTCAGTAGAAATAGTGGGACACTTACACATGTAACTAGGGGCGGTGGTGGTCTAGGATGGTAACCTAATTCACTTGCCTGACGACAGCCGTAGCCGGTCTCTATTTGGCATACAACTGGTCTCCAATGTCAACCAACCCGCACTTTTCAAGCACCAGTCTCTCACATTCGGGTTTCATATGATACAAATTGTACTCACCTAGACTAAGCACTCTGTAACCTACTTGAGAGAAAATAAACATCTTTTTACTTACTTTACTTGGCCAGCGTGGTTGACTAAGGCCTTATCGCTCTAGTTTAGGGTAGGCCCGTGCCCCAGCAGTGGGGATGTATATGGGCTGATGATGATGATGGTCTCTAATTGGAGAAGATCAGTCTCACCTTAGCCGCAGTGAAGTCAGCCGCCTGCACGTGGGTGGCGTCAAGCACGAGCGGCGCTGCGCGCGCGTCGGCCGCCTTGCGCAGCGCGCGCCGCACGTACTCCGCCGACGGGAACGACAGCGCGCGGTCCACGCTCGCCACCAGGTGCTCCACACCGTCCTTCGACTTGAGAACAAGGAAGAAGTAAATGTAATTCAGCTACACTTAAAACACACACATACAAAAAATAAAAACAAAGTAGCTAATAGCAAAGCAATCTGTCAGCAATATGTCATACGTCACGTTTCCCAATCTCTGCCTACCCCTCTGGGAAAAAGGCGTGATTTTATGTATGTATGTAATCTGTCATTTATTTGAGCACCTATAAAGGTAGCAAAAGGCAACAAGTAAAACATTATCCAATCAAAAACATAAATGTGAAATGATAGCCAAGTTCAATATTGCCTTGGTTGTTGACTTCAGCGACAAAAGAAGTGAGATCTAAATGGGTGCCAAGTTCAATGGTCAACCCAGAAATTTATTTATAAGTAACACTATAACATACCTATCATATCTTCTTATAACATAAGATAATGTATGGTGGTAGCCTATGAAGGTCTGTCTTGGCTAGTTTCTATAAACCTACCAACGTATTATTATGTTCGCTTGCTAGTTTCTACCAACAATCCAAATTTTCGGAATTATAAAATAAAAACCGACAAATACTTGTGGGCTTAGAACTTGCGACGGCTATAATTCATATATGAAAACTAGCCAAGACAGACCTTCATAGGCTACCACCATACATTATCTTATGTTATAAGAAGATATGATAGGTATGTTATAGTGTTACTTATAAATAAATTTCTGGGTTGACCATTGAACTTGGCACCCATTTAGATCTCACTTCTTTTGTCGCTGAAGTCAACAACCAAGGCAATATTGAACTTGGCTATCATTTCACATTTATGTTTTTGATTGGATATCATTACTTTTTGTAGAAAAGTATATATCATCGTAACGCCGTGGGTCCTTTGGAAAGGACAAATTCAAAACTAAAACTAGACTTTATGTAGGTACCTACCCTAAGTAATAAATATGAAAACCGACTATAAGTACCTACTCTTAATTGTTAATAAGTAAGTATACCTAAATATATACTTAGTGCTCTGCCTGTCCCCGGTATATAGGCGTTATTAGGCACTAATTAGGTATTTATGTTAAGCGTTCATAATGGAACCTAACCTAATTATTAAAAAATTGCCAGTTTTTTATTTTTTCCTTTGTATTCATGTAATTACCTATCTGCATACCAAATTTTAACTCTCTAGGTCATTTGGAACTGGGTTAGAATTTTGATCTGTCAGTCAGTCAATGATAAAAATGAGGATTTTTGGACATTAATATCTAAATAACTGTTTGAGATAAGCTTATGAAATATAGAACACATATTTATCTCGCAAGTCACAATATATGAGCCAAATTTGATACGTTTATGTGGAATAGTTTTTGATTTATGAGGGGTTCAAAAGTGGTTCCAAATGGTTCGTGTAATATTACACACGGTGCGGCTCGCCAGTTCTGTTTCTTGAACCTTGGCTTGACACGCTACCGCGTGTCTAGATTGGATTGTTCGGACATGTCTAAAACTACATCTATATTCACAACGTCTTTCTTGCATTCAAATTCTCAAAAAATCTATGCTCAGGAGAAAGGGGGCTGGTGAAAGAGTGATACTCAACAAAAAATCTGTTGCTGCGACATGCAAGTATTCTTGTTGTGGCTCGCCTTAAGCTTAAATGTGTGCCGAAGAGTGACGGCACATGTAGGAATTCCGAAACAGTTACTAGAGGACGTGGAGTTGCTGCTACGCGTTCATATGGTAAATGGGGATTCTACCGAATTAAATTCTACATGAGCAGACTTCATTCTCTACTAGAGTTGAGTTGGTTGGATATCGTAGACTTAAGTAAACAACCACAATTTATATCACGAGAGCACTCACAACTTGCGTGGTGACCTTGACGGAGGGTCTAGCGGAGGCGTAGAGCAGGAACATGAGGTTGACAGCGATGCCGATGACGATGCCCAGCTCCAGCCGCGTCAGCAGGCACGCGCCGAACGTCACCACTGCCGGGATTATGTCCAGCTCTGGGGATATGATGATAGGATTAATTGCCATGTGGAAGAGTGTGAGAGCACACTGCATTTCTGCTTTGGTCTTTAGGAGTGAACCTAAAAGGGTAGATATTCCGCCGAGCTGGGTGATCGTGCTCGGAGACTATGGTCCAGTATACTATTTTGGATTTTCGTACATATTCTTAGTGGCTAAAATAACTTTAATACCGAGTAGTAGGATTGCATACTAATATCGGATGATCGTGATATTAGTGTGGAGATGTTGTGTAAGCGCTATCTGCTGGTTGCTGTGCGATGTTCTTTGACGGATGTTGCCACAGGTCGTTAATAAGAAATCCGACACACCATCGGGTGTGAACCCTCTTTTCCGGTGACGGTGCGTAACGCATTTCATCATATGGAAAAAGGCATTTGAACTTACTTTTCGTTCTCCAGATCGGCTTGAAGACGTGCAGTTCCATCATGAAGACCACTGCCGCGATGATCACCGCCGCCAACGACGCTTTTGGTATGAAGAAGAAGTATGGCGTGAAATACTGTAAGGAACAGAAACACACGTCCTTATTATGTGAAGAATTTTATTGTTAAAACATAGGGGTGAGAATCTACTTTTAAATCAATGGAAAGTTTAAATGTTTCTCTGTTAGCGTTATATCTGAAAATAGACCATGATATATATGGTGTACGGTGTGGTACTGTGGGTTTTCTTTATGTATACTTAGTAGCCACATTAACTTAAATAGCGAGATGTAGAAGTCCATAAAAATTTCGGTATCTGGTGAAATTTGTATAGAGATGGAATGTAAGCGCCATCTGCTGTTTGAACTGGCAAGTCGGATGTCGCCATAGTTTTATTTTGTAAGCTGAAGAATAGTATTCCTTTGGACCTGCAGAGACAGCAGCACCAGGGCGCCAGTGTAGAGTCCCCCGGCGGTGGAGGCGACCCCGCTGGCGTGGTTGACGGCGCCGCGGGACAGCGCGCCTGACACCGGCATGGAGTCCACCAGCGCTGATGCGATGTTGCACACGCCCAGCGCCAGCATCTCTTGCGTTGCGTCCACGTACTTGCCTTCAGCTGGAGATTAAATGCTTATTTGTTAGCTTGTTTTTTCAAAAACACGAATTGAGGATGCTTAGTTCGATTTTGCAGAGGATGGAGGCCTACACCAAAATGGTAATGATAATGGTAGAGAAAGGCTAAAGAGAAGTTCGATTTTGCAGGAAGCTCTCATCTTCATCGCACAGCTACCACACGATTCGAACACGAGTTTATTAAATACTCATAGATGGATGCGGCCTAGGATTTTGAAGCGTGACGGAATTTTGCTAGAACAACATGAATTAACAAAGGTGAAAGAAAGGATTCATGATTATTGAATTAGGCGGTAGTACAGTTGATTTTGGTAGGTATTGATTCAAATTTGCATTATCATTCTTTTAAAATTTTCTCCTCCTTATGCTGTGAGACTTTTAAGTTCATCTGGAAATTTATGTGATTCCTCCTAGGTATCTAATATACTAATTAAACAAAATTCATCTGGCTTTGATTCCTTACTAACCTAGTACATACTGATAAGTTGTAGGGTAGGCCCGTGCCCCTCAGTTGGGCTGATTATGAAACTGATAAAAAGTGTCTGCTCATATTTAGGTGTACCACCAGTTTATACTCACAGAACACTTTCGCCAGCGCGATGTTCTCGAGGATAGACAGCAGCGGCACCACGAAGATGGCCGAGCCCAAGGTCGAGGTCATCTCCACGAAGGTGTACGTGTGGTTGCCCACCGTCGCCGAGAAGGGGGGCGGCGAGATCTGCGGCAGACCTGGCTTCACCTCGCCTGGAAACAGGTAGAAAGATAGATCAAAATGGAAAACATAATAAAGTCAAGGATTGGTATGGTATTGTGCAGATACCTACTGAGCAATTAGCAGATAGTAGGCTAGGATTCTTTATTGCTAAGTTGGGGATCAAATTTAATAAAAAAAACAGTTCAGTGTAACTAGCCTGTGAATAGCTCACATGCTATGATATTAAATGGGACCTTCTTTGTGACGAAATCAGTTGGTCTACCACACCAATTTTTTGGTAACTGTTTCGCAATCTTTGATCTGGATCTACAAACTCTATAGAACATGCAGGCCTTCAGGGTGATTGCAACAGGCTCAACATGGTCTACTGTGCCTGTCGACCTCATAATATATGGATCTCACAACCGCTTATCATTAGATGGAGTGTGGTCAATGGTCCTGTTGTTAACCTATTATAAAAAAAACACGTGGTCTATTGTGCCTGTCGACGTCATATATGGATCTCACTACCGCTTACCATCAGGTAGAGCGTGGTCAATGGTCATCTTGTTAGCCTATTATAAAAAAAAACATGATCTAACCTGTAAGCACAAAAGGCGCAGTCTTCTGCGTGTCGAAGTAGTAGGCGAGGGCCGCGCAGACCAGCACCACGGTGATGTTCCGCGTGGTGGAGAGGAACCACAGCGCCTGCGCGGCCAGTGCGCGCGCGCCGCCCCCCGCCTCCGACCCGGACACCTTGATGTCTTTGACTTTCTGTTGAGGGACACGTAGAATTATACATACATACATAAAATCACGCCTTTTTCCCAGAGGGGTATGCAGAAATCACGCCCTGCCATGTGCTACGGTCCTGGCACACCACTTTCGCTTCTCCCACCTCTTCATGCACGCTCGCCGATTACGGGTACTTTTGATTTGACCTTTCTTTAAGATTTGACTTATTTGGTCACATAGAAGAATTATGGGTCTGGTTGATTGAAGAACAGTTATAATTGGATTTCGTTGTATGAAAAGTAACTGCCTCGTTGGTTTATTGGTAGCAAGCGCTGCGTAAGAACCGAGAGGTCCCCGGTTCGAGTCCGGGGTCGAGCAAAATTTGTGTGAGTTTTTCTGTAATGAAATTACTCAGCCCGGAGTTAGGAAGCGATTGAACGCCCGTGCCTCGGAAAGCACGTTAAGCCGGTGGTCATGTGCAAGCTCTCTCATCGGTCATGTCGGATTGCCGTCTCACCGAATTACGAGAGTAAGGGAATAGAGAGTAATATATTGAGAGGAACCACACCGCCGGCGCGGCCAAAGCCTCCGACCCGGACACCTTGATGTCTTTGACTTTCTGTTGAGGGACACGTAGAATTTTGGGTTTGGTTATGTGAAGAACAGTTATTATTGGGTTTCGTTGTATGAAGAGTAGTTTAGCCAACACAATAATTTGTAATGGCCAACACAACAGACTAAAAAAACATACGTAACGTACTTACACGTATTTTTTTTTCGTTTAACAATTTTTTTTTATTTATTTCTTATCCATACATAATTCTTACAGGCTGACCTAATACAATTATGTAGTTTTTGATGCTATATCAATAGCCAATCTTACGACCTCACTTGGCCACTCAGTGTGAGTGACGTCCCACCGGAAGTTTGATGAGCTGTAATTTTATTAATTTTATCAAATTACACCTAAAGCTTCAAACCTAAGTGTCCCTCCCGATCGCCGGGCTAACACTGAAAATCAGCGTCGTGGTCCCGTAGGGCCGCGGCATAATTTTTTTTTTTTTTTTTTTTTATAAAGAGGCTAACAAGATGACCTCACTCCACCTGATGGTAAGCGGTAGTGAGATCCAAATATGAGGTCGACAGGCACAATAGACCATATTGAGCCGGTCGCACTCACCCTGAAAGCCGTGAAAAAGGAGACCACTGCTGCGGCAACAACGAGACAAGGCGTGGAGTCTCGCATTGGTATTGAGCTGTGCGGGTCCGAGTTGGCCAGTCCGCCGGACGGAAGGGCCCCCGTTTTTACGGGTCTCCCTGGCCGGCGGGCTGACCCACTCCGCCCGCACAATACCGCCGCTAAGACTCCACTGGTCCGGCGCTTGCCGCATCAATGGTCCCCCCTGGCCCCGGTTCGTACAGTGCTGATCCCGGAACGCGACCTGACCAAGAGAGGTCAGAGTCACTTGGCGGGTTTTACACAACTGTATGGTGGTAACAGAAACCGGTCGACAAAATGTCTCCCACCTGGAAGACATAATGCTGAGTGTAAGCCTTTTTGGCACATTCTGCTTTAGTTTTAAGTCTTTTTTTTATTTCTATTTTTGTTACTGTGAGAATGTGCTAAATAAAATATTTTTCTTTCTTTCTTTTCTTTCTATTTGCTGTTTGTACAGTTTAGTCGTATTCCAACATAAACTAATATTTGAAGGTAAAACTTGCAGATAGATACTACCTATGGTCACATTTATAGGCCCAGATTAGATCTATACATAATTATAATACGGTTTATTACTTTTATTTATGGTATTTATAATTGCATTTCATGCACTTTACTGCATGGAAATATGACATTAAACAACATGTAATTTTCAATGTAGCACTTGAATCACAGTTTATTTCCGCTATAAAACGCCATAGATGGCACATTACACGATGAAACGGGGTGTTAACTCACATTACACACGGAATCACAGCGATGAGCAGTTATGATTGCATCCGGTGCAAAATGCACTTTGCACATTGCATCTAAACATTTGAGTACACATAAAAATGACCTGTTATTTTTCAAGGCACGAAATAAGTGCATAGGTTTTGTCCTTCTTCAAAATGATTTGTTTTTCAAGGTTTAAGGACTAATCATAAACCATGATGTACATACTCTGTTCAATGTCAACAAACTCCTAATGTTGTAAAATTGAATCTTTGAATAGGAATTTACTTTCATTCGTAGACGAAAACAGATCTACGAAATGAATGAACCAACCACAATCCATTTTTATGTCTTCCTAAATAATTATGAAAAGGTTACTATCATTATTGACAACTTAGGGAGAAGTGATTGGTCCAATTTGAGGAACCAAGTAGTTCCTACATAGCAAACATCGGAAGATCCTTCAAAGCTAGGTATACAGTTTAGTAAACGTTCTTTTTTTCTTCGCCTCCTTACCCTGAGCAGCAGCAGCACCAGGATGCAGCTCAGGCCCAGCACGGTGTCCCACAGCCGCGTCTCTCCAATGTGCTCGTAGATGCCCGTCCACACCTGCAGGAAACATTACTCAAATTTAGTGCTGGATTATCCATATAGCAAGAGTAGATGCTACGGACCTGGCGCTCCAACAGCTGTAACCTTGATTTGAAAATTAAGAATTGACATGGGCGTAAAATATCAATTCTTATGAGGGGGGTATGCACAAAAATAATAAGGGCCCCTCGACATAATTTACTACGGGCTTCGCTCTGGCTTAATCCGGCACTGCTTATATTGGCTAAAGTCGGTATTTAACAGCTTGGGGGCGTAAGACGCGACTTAGGGAAGTTACAGTTAAGAATTCCCACTCGGAACAAATATTTATTGTTTTGTTCCGTTCCTGGGTACATTTACTTAAATATTGATGTGTATCAATGTTGTTTCTGATATCTGTTACACAAGTGCTGAAGCAACTTAAAAATTGGAATCAGATCAGTGTACCTATGTGTTGCTATGTATTAATAAAGTGTATGCGACAAAATAGGCATTCTGCTATTCCCTTTTCCATCATTTTAATAGCTGCTTTCAGTCTCAGCTTTAAAAGTAGGTCTTCCATATTCCTCAAGATCTTATAGTTCACTAAGTTAATTGAAACAAACAAAAGATAAACGAAAATTAACACATTCAATTACTTTCGCGTGACCGAACCCATCATATTTTTATTCCAACATTTTGTTATGAATATCTTTGCAGAAACGTGTCGCGTGCCGTCATCGGATCGTAATTTATCATTATCAATATTTAGATTATCTAGTTTGAAAACAATGCGTCTGCGCGGCGAAGTGAAGGTCGAGCGAAAGTGCGCACGCGCAAAAAGGTTTAAATTATACCGACAAAAACTTTGACATAATTGGGGGCGGTAAAAAGATAATGGCCAAATATCAGGTCAGTCACAGCTACTTTAAGTACCTAAATGCCTATGTAGTACGTCAGCTCTGTGTCTACGCCTTTCACTCCCATATCTCGCGCAACACATCCATGTTTTCTTCTGCCTTCCTCTATTATTACGTCCATTGACATTCATACTCATCACTCTTCTAGTCACATGGCTTTCTTCCCTCCTCATAACATGCCCGTACCAAGCTAACCTTGCACTTCTTACCTTTTCTAAAATTGTAAAAAAATATAACTTGAACTATATTAAATTATCGTACATATTAATTTTAAATTTAGAATACACAGTGGTACGTAGTGGGTTTCGAACTGGCGACTTCTCACCTGGCAAGCAACGACCTTAACGACTTAGCCATATACGCTCTTTATATCATGTTATATGATTTTATATCATGTTGCTTATTAAACTATTAGTACTCATCGACCCTCACTTTGCGTGTACGTAATAAAATATCGTTTAATCTTTAAATAGCCATTAATTATTAATTGCAAATTAGTACCTTCAACCTTGTATAAACCTAAGTAGATACATAATAATATCATTATTATTGATTATTACAAATCTTCTTTAATTTATCTATTTGCAATTAGGTTTTATTTACTATGAAGGAAAATCATCGTAAGGAAACTGCATTTCTGTGCTCAGATTTCCCTATTGGTTAGTGGAGATTACAGTAATCGCTCGACTGTATCAACTACAAGTTTTGATAATTATGTAAACTATCGTTAATTGATCCAAGCCCAGCAATGGGTGGTCATCAAGTGATATCTTGGGGTGAATACGGTAGAAATTTAACTCACCATGAGTTTAATTTCTACCATCATAAAGCCGAATTTTATGTTCTTTTCGTCAGTACCCAGAAGTCTTAGACACTACCTCACTTTTTCCGGAGCTAGGAAAAGGTGCGTATGGTGTCCATATAGATGTTATATATGTGTAACTTTACCAATACCCTTATAAACACATTACTACTCCTTTGCGAAACACAGTACCTACAGTCCGGTAAAAATGGATGTGGACGATTATAGTGTGGAAATGACAAGTACAGGGTTTCCCCTATTACCTGTAGGAACTTTCCTCCAGGAAAGCTAAGTCCTAAGATATCCTTGACTTGAGTGGTGGCGATGATGATGGCGGCAGCTGACGTGAAGCCCACAGACACCGGGCCGCTGATGAAGTCGATCAGGAACCCTGGGGAGAGACCAAATCGTTAGCAGAGCAAATATTTACTTTTAACTTTTCTCTACTGACTACGATGACGGCTTGGAGTAGGTTTGTCATCATCGCCGGACTTGTGCGGGGGCGGATGGTTCTCATCCTAAAAATTTAAGTGACGGTTGTCTGAGGGTGTCAAAATTACGGGGCTCGGACTTCCGCTCAGGGCGTCACTAGAGGGTGCCCTATGGCGGTAAATTTGGGCACATATATCAAAGATTTTCTTCTTTTGTTAGACGACCGGCTCATTTGTCGAAGAAGATAATCGCGATGGTACTAGATTACCATAATACATAATCGTTTCTTTCGGACCTACACCTAGACAAGGAACAAACACCGATGTTCATTACATATATATTTGCCCTGATTGGGAATCGAACCCAGGCTACAGCTACAGGTCCAAGAGTCATAACCATAGCTAGGGTCACTAACCGCTGATCCACCGAGCCAGTCAAAACAATGTTAATGATGATTATATAATCTTTGTCTTGAGGACCACATTGTCGTGCAGGTACCAATCAAACAGCCATGTCAGGTTACAAGTGTATCATCAGCCGCCCTTAATCTGTTAGATCTGCCTTCCGCGCTTCCGTCACGCATATTTCAAGTCTTGTATTCTGTTTACCGGCAATTATCCCACAACACCAGCTATTACAGGCGACACGATAAACGAACACATTTCCTGTGCTGTTAGATCAAATCAGTTGTTCCTACAACATGCCAATTCATTCATTCTTCAGTCGCAATGCTACCTCTTCATGTAGGCCACTTAACTGTTTGAATATGTCCCGGATATTTACCATGTCTTCCTATTTTGACGAGTTTTCTTTGCACTGCCGCAAGCGCCAAGATTAAACGCAATTCGTTTTCGAATGTGTGTAACCATGACAGTTCAAAGTACTACTAAATAGCTTAAAACACGATTCTAAAAAAAAATTAAAAATGGGAGCAATCATTAATAGTTTAAGACTTAAGTCGATAAAAAAAGGATTACAAAATAAGTCCAAGATCAAAAGGTAATGTCACCACAGTAGATAATAAGATAATAATAATTAATATGCTTAATAGCGCAATATAAATTGGATTATGATTACCTTTTCCGTGGGTTATAAGATGTTTTGTACGTATAACCAACTAATTAATTTACATCCTAATCTGAAAAAGACATTAGGGTTTACTACTTATTACATTTATAGGTATTGCTATATTTGCAACCAAATGGATTTATTAGTCACGTATTGATAATGGAAAATTACTTAGCCCTCACATTATAGCAGGTAGTGAAGTCGTTAAAACTGAAAATTCTTGACGTATCACGATATGTCAAGTTATTCAGCCACACTATAAAACCAAACAATTCCTACGTTTATGTTCAGATAAAACATATTTTTCAGTTGAGTCAACGAGACTGGGAAAAATGTGAAATTGTTTCAATAAGCCTCTAGAATCTTTTAGAAATAATAACGTTCAAACATAAACAGCTTATGGTATTTCAAATATTTCATTTCAATACGCGTGGCTAATGAGTGAATGATGACGCTCATTATATTATATGTTACAGTGATGTAAAAATAAAACAAATTAGGATGTTCTGGCCACGTGCCGCTGGTATTCATACTATTACAAGTTATACAATTATACATACAAGAATAGATCGACGGTCCCTACGTATAAAGCGACATGTCAAAAACATAGGTTTACAGGAGAGCGTAATAAAGGTTCAAATCTCTCTACAAATTACGGTATGAACAATTTTAATAATATTTTTTCTCCAAAGTTTTATAAGTTTGAGGAAGTTTGTTACGGTATTGGTACATATTTAATTTTTATCGATTTTCTTGATAAAACTGACAGTTGACCGTTTCTACATTGTTATCAAAATGAAAAAATACAAGACATATCTAAGATACCTGTATATACTTGGGTAATACCAACTCAATAAATTAAATTATTTTTCAAGTCAATGTTTAATGAAAATATAAATTACTGTCATTATTTTCAGAACCATACCTTAAAAATCTTTAGATAACTATCTTTAAGTATAAACTGTACATTAATGGAGACATGTCTGTTTTTACGTTGCTAGTGTTTAATACGGCACAAGTATAGAGCCAAACGTAAAAAAAGACAAGTCCATAATAAAATTATTACTGAGAAACCGGTTTATAAATAAAATCTTATTTTAGTGTCAGTATTAATTAATTATTTTAAGTACAAGTATTTATATTAAAGAGTTATTTATTTTAAGTGACAATCATCTAAAAAATCAACTTTTTTATATTTATTTGTAGTCTCATCGTAGATCACAGTTCCTCTTATCATTAATAATTACTAAGTAATTTCAGTATAAGTAACAAAAAATAATCACAGCTTTATTCAGACGGAGCGTTGCACACCTTTGTGAACAGTCAGAGAGTGTCCAAAAAGCCACGTCTGGCGGTTCATAGAGGAGTGTTGATCCCGACACTAATGTACGGAAGCGGAAGTTGGGTATGGCAGAAGAAGCACGACAGTAGGATAAACGCAGTAGAGATGCGAGCACTTAGAACTATGCTAGAAGTGAAACTAAAATCTTCATAGAATTATAAAATAATTAGAGAACGTTGTGGTGTGAAAGAAGATGTAGTGACTAAGGTTGAGAAAGGTATGCTTTGATGGTTTGGTCATATTGAGAGGATGAATGAGAGACGATTAACGAAAGGGATACATAGAAGAAGCATAAATGGAAATGTCGACAGGGGAAGGCCAAAAAAGACCTTCCATGACCAAATAGGCCAAATTTTGAAGAAGGGTCAAACCAAAAGTACCCGTAATCGACAAGCATGCATGAAGAGAATGACGGATGTGAAAGAAGCGAAAGTGGTGTGCCATGATCGTAGTACATGGCAGGAAGTGATCTCTGCCTACCCCTCTGGGGAAAAGGCGTGATTTTATGTATGTATGTATGTATGTATGTATGTATGTATTTATTCAGACTATAATAATAATAATAATAAAGATGAATATTATTCTTACTATTATTGTCTCATTGTGAACCACAGTTTCTCTTATCATTGACAATTAATAAGTAATTTCAGTATATGTGACAAAAAATAATCACAGGTTTATTCTACTAATTGAATTATTATATTCTAAAACGCACACATTTTTTATAAATAAAGCACATAGACGTAGGTAATCAATTTCTAATCTTCTTCATCTTGACCTTCCTCTTCTTTACCATGATTAAGATTCTTATAGAAAATATGATAACTTTTTGGAATAATCATTGTATCACATAAATGTGTTAAGCCTTTGTATTTTACGTCAGTGATAGGAAATGCCTCTTTGTATAATATCTCTAGAATAAGATCTTCCTTCTTCTTTACTCCCCTAGTATTTTTCTTTATTTTTATTTTTTATGTTCGCAGTTTAGAGTTCTATAGCTTTCTTCGGAGATGTTGTAAAACAATGTTTGGATGAGCCCCTTAAATTTAAAATAAAATTTTTACTTCTCTTATTTTATTCCAAGAAATTTTATCAGAACTTGTATCTTTTTACCACATTAACACGAATCGACACGTTTTTTGGGGAATCTCCCGTAAATGACGTTATGTTTGACATGACCGCGCTCGCTACATTTGGCGCGCATTTTAAAACCGAGTACAAAAGGATATGTATAGATATCCGCATCTACGACATTGCTTCTTTGTAATTATCACACATGTTCTCTTATACGTTCCTTAAATTGGCAAAAGTATTAATATTTAGAAAAAAAAAATTATATGGGCGTATGCATAAAGATAAATAATTGCGAAAAATGCAATAAAAAAAAAACCTCTTTTTTTACATGTCCTTTTATACGTAGGGACCGTCGAGATAATTTGTTTATTTCAATTTTGCGTTGAAACAACTTGACAAACTGAAGCAGTTGGCTTGAAAGACCAAAGAGGTTTCATATTAATTTTTAGCCAAAACATATTTTTATAATACTTGTTACAAAAATAAAAACGTATGCAACCTTCTGCGATATATGTTTATTTATCTATTTCTCCTTCTTTGTAAAACTTAATGTTCTAACTTTACTTATTCTCTTATTCCCTACAAATGACATACACATACATACATGGAATCACGCCTTTTTCCCAGAGGGGTAGGCAGAGATCACTTCCCGCCATGTGCTACGGTCCTGGCACATCACTTTCTCTTCTTCCAAATCCATCAAAGTTTTCATACACGTTGCATAGACAATCTTTACAACTAAATATTTATCTTTATGGGTTTACACGCGTTATTAGGAGTAGCAAATACATAGCTACTTACTGCCCGACGTTTCGACTGGGTTACACCAATCGTGGTCGCGAGCGAAAGACAAATATTTAGTGTAATGGAAAGCGAAAGATCTTTACATCTTCCATATAATTTAATTAATGTTGACATCAAATAATCCAACATGACTTCCTGTATGATTTTAGACTTTCGCGTTTCCTTGCACAAAATATTAGTCTTTATGGGTCTACACGCGATATTAGGAGAAGCAATTACATAACTTCTCCTTATGTCGCGTGTAAACCCATAAAAACAATTAATATTTACTGACTTCCTGTTAACCAAAGTCTTTTAAAAACGCAAAAGTCTGTCAGGTGTCAATACACCAGCCAGCAAGTGCGACTGTTTGAAACAAAGCCATCTCGTTCGTCACAGCCGGCACAGGGTAGGCGCAGGCGCAGCTCAGTACGTGTGGGTGACACTTACGGTTGCCAACTTATTTTACAAGAAATAAAGTATATACAGGTCGGTGTAGAATAATAAAGAGTATTTTAGCAAAATTAACAGTTTTTCATTTATATTTCAAAATATATTTTTTTTTTAGGGCTCGTTGTCTAACGTTTTAAAACTTTATACGCATTATCACAATTATAACTGGAATTAAAATAAATGACAAGATATTTTTTTTAATAAATTGATAGATAGCTGCGCTTTGCTTTGAGCAGTCAGTGCCCTATGACTAAATGCACACAAATTTGTGTGAGCGTCAAGTATGCAGGTCATTTAAAAAAGTATTATGTATTTTCAACAGTACAAAGTATAATTGTGTGAAAAACAGAATATTACTGTTTAAAACGTATAGTTGACAACCTTAGTGACTCCGTCCGATTTTTTCCGCAGTCGCCGGTAGTTTTCCAGTACTACTTTTAATGTCGTTAATTTTACATGAACCGCAATTACTACACCTACTTAATGCCATGAGGAGTTAGGTAAAGTCCCTCGTTAGTGTAATTGTATGCAATTGAATAGTTAAAAGTACTTGCGCAGTAAGTTTGCATTGCATTTTGGAGATTAGTGTCTTCCGTGATTGTTTTACCTACGACGTACCTACCTACCTACTGACGCTTTTCTTAATTTCGAAATCAAAGTACTTTTTTCTGCTTATCTTATATTGACCATAGTGCAATACAAGTAGAGCTATTTTATACAATGATAACAACAATAATCTTCTGGTGAACCGATATAGTAGTGACACTCTTATTTTAACAGCAATATTCCCAGTACAGTGGATATAAGTACTAAGTATGTACTAGGTAGGTGCACTACTAATAGACCAAGCAACCTATATGATATGAATGCAAGATCTCGATCTAGGAGTGAGAGCCATCCGCTCCCCCGCATATCCGGTGTTGATGGCGAGGCCGGTGTTGATACCCCAAGCCATCATCGTATGTCATTCAGAAAAAAAAACTCTGAACCTTGATTAAAACAGAATAGTTTTAAATTTTACTTTTTTACGAAGCGGCTTAAAAGGAGGAGTTTCCTCAATTCGACGAATTCAACATATTTTTTCACTATGTAACGCTTTTATATTTCTTTTTTCCCCAGCTTTAAGCCTTCTGAGGCAGCAATAACTATACTACTAGTAGGTTTTATCATTCCGTCCTCCCGGCAACCGGCGGGCGGCGGTGACTCGACCTCACTTCTCACCCAATTGCGCTGTCACCACGGAACACTATATTAATAAAAGTAATATCGTATTGTTTAGTTTAATATGATTAGTCAGAGACGATTTGGGAAACTGGACTGAGCGAGTTTGGGTTGTAAGGAAAACTGGTCGATGTTACATTATATTTTGTGGCTATGGACTGGACACTCTTTAGTTTTAGTTTGCAAAGCAGGACGCTTTCAGAAAAGTGGAAGGGTTAATTAGATTAGAATAAAATAGACAAATTGTTTATTCAGTACAGATATCTTCATATTGATTTAAGTGTGAGATATATGGTTTACTGGTAAATATCGTCGTTCGTCACATTATCATAGCATATGGAAAAATTGAATCGGGTGAAGGATTATTTAATCCTAACTTTGAATTAACATTAGAGCTCACAGAGCTTACACAATTAAAAAACAACGTAACGGCGATTTCCCAGTTCGCAGTTTAAATTCTCTAAGACGGTAAATATATGTATTAGCCCGTTCCCTGTGTTCGCGCAACACAGCGTTTAGCATTAACTGACTTCCGATAGAAATAACAACGCGCGTCTGCATCGCTGCCGTCCTACTATAGAAAAACAGTACCGCGCGGCTGCAGCGCTGCACTTTGCGGCTAATTTGAATACGCCCAGTATAAAAGTCAAAGTTACTCACCCAGCTGCAGAATCCCCATCAGCAATTCCACACACCCAGACAGGAAAGCCAGCAGCACCGCGAACTCCGGGCCTAGCCCATGCAGGTTCTCCCTCGTCAAGATGGCGGCGATGGCCGTGGGTCCGATGGCAGAGTCCTTCACAGACCCGAACACGGTGTAAACGAAGCACGCCATGAAGGACGAGTAGAGCCCGTACTGCGGGGGAAGTCCCGCCACGCCGGCGTACGCGATCGCCTGGGGAATCACCGTCAGACCGACTGTGATGCCTGGGAAGAGAAATGTTGGAAGTTGAAGTATTATTATTGGACTGACTCATACATTTTTTAAAATAGAATCTATTAGAATAGAAGAGACCATAATGGAAAGGAATAGAATAGAATAATTGTTTATTTGGTACAAATGTCTTAAAATATCTTAGAATATCCTAGAATAGAATAGAGTATTTGAAAGATGAATGCGATAAATAATATACATTTACAGGTGTAAAATACAAAGGATTTAAAAGATGAAGTTGAGAAGGATCTACGGAACATTTATATTGACAGATGAGATAGATATCGCAGTTTGCAGTTGAGAATTCTGATACATAGAAATATGTATCTAAAGACTGGAAATTCTGACATCTCTTTCTAGTTTAAATGATTATTGAGCTGACTTAGGTTTAAACAAAAAACTTAATAACATAATAAAATACGCCCAGAAAATGAAGCTCAAAAGCATACAAAATGTTAGTCCCAACTCTTGTGATCACATTATTAGAGATGTGACCAGGGCCGTCTTTAAACTATTTGAGGCCCTGGGCACATTAGGATCATAGGGCCCCTATGACCTTGAGAAAACACTATTTAGTTACCTATCTAAATATATAAAAAGAGAAACTGACTAACTGACTGACTTGACTCACTGACTGACATATCGACGTGCAGCCTAAACGGCTAAACGTAGGCACTTGAAATTTGGAAGGGACGTAGCTTAGTGTAGAGACTTAGCTTTTTAACCGCTAACTATAAAGAAGTAATGTTTTTAGGAAGTTAAGAAAGGATTTCCCGAAATTCCTACGGGAACAGGAATTCACGGGAAATCCTTTTGTATGAAAAATATTAACCGCATAAGTTAGACGCTTGAAGTTTGGCATGTACATGCATAAGTGGTTTAATGCTTTAAAGAAAAATTCAAATAGAAAAACTGAAAACAATGATTTCTTACCAATGTTTTTATGTCTAGTGCAATACAATTGATTGATGAATGATTAATTTATTTTGAATAGTTTAAAACATACATACAGGCACATACTTAGCTAACATATTTTTAAAACCAATAGATATTTTCTGTTTCCCTTCACTGACCCATCTGTCAAAAAGTATAAACCATGTTGTACAAGGTATAGATATTCGCATGTGGCAAACTAAAGCTAATAAGCGTAGGTATTGTAGTAAGTCATTAACATCAGATTTTTCAGAAATAATGTTTTTCTTCATTTGGTAATCTGACAGGAACTAGGGGGCCCCATTCCATCGCGGGGCCCTGGGCAAGTGCCCATAGTGCCCAGTGGCTAAGAGGGGCCTGGATGTGACAGAGGAACTAAAAAGATGCTAAAAGAAAAACGCACATTTCTAATTTTCAGTAAAATTTTTACCCGCCCTGAATTCGAATACAATCATGAAGTTGGACACAAAACGGTATTATCTGTTCCTATTGAAATAGGCTAAAGTAACAAAGAACTATACGGTATACACTCAAATAATAAAGAAGAACACAAGTGGCGGTACCGTTGTCCATCCATAACGTACACAAAACAATTCTAGGCTGTATCTAAATCGATACAATCGCTAACCTAGCTCGAGCGGATCGCTATGGGAACACACAAAAGAGTATTAGCTTGTTTCCGTACCAAATGTCGGATAAAAACCATTCACCGGATACGGATCATCACACCTTCCGCGGAGGAAGCAAAAAGTGGATGCAGTTGAGATTCTGGTGGCGGTTACTGAAAATGCATTTACACTAAATGCATGCTGAGCCTTGTACCTCGTTGACCACTTGTACTTCATAGTCCTTGTCTATATGTGATATTTTTTTGTTTGATTTGAGTTTTTGTGTCTTGTGTATTTAAGTATCACCAGCTGTGCCCGCGACTTCGTTCGCGTAAGCTACAGGATTTTACATACGAAACGGTTTTTTCCCAATAACTCCCGTTCCCGTGGGAATTTTGCAATATCCTGTGTTAGTTGCAACAGGTTTGAGATTGTAGTTTGTTTGTTTATTTAAACGCGCAAATCTGAGAAACTACTAGTTCGAATTGAATTTTTTTTTGTGTTGGATATTTTATCGAGAAAAGCTTTAGGCTATATAACATCACGGAGCAACCAATAGGAGCAAAGAAACAGTAAGAAAATTTGTAAATAACGTGATAAACTCGGATGAATTCGCTGGCACAGCAAGCATTTGATAAAAGGAAATGATATCCCAAACTTGTTTGAAGTGCCTCAGCTACTGTGCCAACCGTATTGTCGCCGATAAACGGACGGTTTCACGGACGAGCGCTCGCGGGTCAAAGTAGCACTTTTTGCACAAACTATCAATTATTGAAATTATACAAATTAGGTCGATGAACTTGTTGATATCAGCCGATGAGTCAGCCAAAATATCAAGGTGGTTCTATAGCTAGCTTAGAAAAAATTTAAGTGGAAACATAATTCCACCTTACTAACTATGTATTATGTTAATTCTGAGTTCCAATTAATACGTCTCCTTGTCTTTTGTTTAGCAACAAAATAACAGCTTTGTGCAAAAATCCGCATCCGGTCATTGAAAACTGCACCTTGCCGATTGCATACTGCATTTATCTCCTGAATCGTGCGACCTTCTTGGCACTCGCCTTATGCTAATTTCTACATCATTACCATACTCTAACCAATCAAAAGAAACAAAGTCACTGAGACGGCATTGTTTAAAGACAATCACAGAGAGTAGTGAAAGCCCCGCTGTGACTAATCGCGGCAAAAAGTAAATTGAAACTATTTCAATTGCTAACTTAACTACTGTAGATCGTCGGACCTCAATGTCAGAGCAATTACATCATTAATAACAAGCCTAATTTGACCGATTGTTCTTTAATCTACCTGGAAATTGTAGATTTGGATTGGCACTTCAAGAATTCAAGGTGAATTACGATTTATGAGGAATCTTGGATATAAAATATGTTCCTGAGCTAGGTCATAGTCCAGTCTTAGTCAATAGTTTTAATATCTTGTGTACATGACCATGCTTTTCAATTCAAATTTCCAATAAATCTTAAGTGCCTCAGATAAATCATAAGCTGAATCAGAGATTGGCTATGCATTCAATGGCTTAACTAACTTCAATGGCTTAGCCATATCAGCCGCAAGTTAAATAGCAGTGTAGCGTGCCCGAACAGTGCTACTACAGCGATGATAATGAGCTGCATGCTTTGACTGGAGATCTTGGATTTTTAATATTATTATGAATGTTTGTAACTTAAAATAAGGGCACCTAGTTTAAGGTCGCAATTTATATCTTACATCATTTCAATCAAAGATTGAACGATTAAGATTGTCACTTAAATACTCTACATCTTTTTCACCTTAGGGATGAGAGCTACCCGCTCCTCCTCCAGTGATCATGACGAGGCTTATCCAAGCCATCGTCGTATGTTAGATGGATAGGAAGATCAGTGTCATCATCACACAGACTCTATATAGGTAACGGAAGACCGTCACCAGCATTGAAGTCGGACAGCAGCCAGCCTTAGATGGGCAGCTTCCTCGCCAGGGTCTTGGCAGACCAGCTTTAGGATCGTCAGATGGACCCTACAGAGGAACAGAAAGACCGTCACCAGCATTGATGTCAGAGTCACCAGTATAGAGTCTGTGTGATGATGACACTGATCGAACTTCTGTACTCTCTTACAGAAGGTCCCTTACCCAGCCCGCTGCGCAGCGAGTACTGAGGCAGCCAGCTGAGGATGGGCAGCCTCCGCGCCAGTGTCTTGACCGAAGAGCAGAGTAATCACACAGACTCTATAGAGATACAGGAGAACCGTTTCCAGCATTGACGACAGAAAACTGCCAGTAGAGGATAGCCAGAGTGTTGACAAAAGATCAGTGTCATCACACGGACCCTACAGAGAGGCAGAAGGATCCTCACCAGCGATGATGTCGGCCAGCCCGCTTCGCAGGGAGTACTGTGGCAGCCAGCTGAGGATGGGCAGCCTCCGCGCCAGGGTCTTGGCGGAGCAGCAGCCGCGCGCGCGCCGCGCCGCCCGCCCCCGCCAGCCGCCCTGCTCGCCGCCCTTGCTTGGGAGCCCGCTGTAGCCGTTTGTCACTGTGGAAAAGAGCAGAAGATTAGATTTATATCTTTTCTTTATTAGTTTGCTAGCTGTGTCAGTGACTTCGTTTGCATTTTCAGTCGTTTTATAAACATTTCCTACTGTTTCTTTGCTCCTATTGGTCGCATTGTAATGTTATATAGCCTAAAATTCCTCGATAAATGGTCAATCAAACACAAAAAGCTTTTTGTAATTCGTACCAGTAGTTTCTGAGATTAGCGCGTTCAAACAAACTCTTCAGCTTTATAATATTAGTATAGATTATTTTCGTATCGATGAGAAATATAGAAAATCTACCGAAGACGAAGCGAAGAGTTCACGTGGTGCATGAGGGTAAGTGAATGGTTTGATTAATAGTAGAGTGATACAAGAAGAGTAGGGAGATGTTATTGTATGCGTAGGTATCCATATAAAATTAATAAGTGTAGGTACTGCAGACATCTGAAGATATTATTTGCTTACAATTTCTTACAATAGGACCGAAGTGCATGGTGGTCTACGGAGGAGGCCTATACCCTGCAGTGGGATACAATAAAATGATAATGATGATGATTGTAAGAAATAGTTGTTTGAAGTGTTTTCAGGTAAATAAGCTTAAATTCTGCCAATTAAAAATAAAATAAAATAAAAAAGCCTTTTATTTCCTACTAATAAGTTTACAATTCATTTATTTCTAGGTTTACTTACTTTTAGGCATGACCTACTACTAAATTACTTAACTAGTTTACATTCTGTCAATTAATCAAACATTATTTACGGGTGCTCTACTATTTAGGCACAGTAATAAGCAAATACTGTTGTTGAATACGTAGGTTCAGGAATGTCAAACATTTGCTTTCATATCATATATCATAGGGTTTTGGCGAGTCCGCAGTACGTCAATACGTTCCACTATTGATGACCAGTTGTGTACACACAGCACTAGTTACAGCTCCCTGCTCTACGTACACTTCATTGTTATAATGTTTGCCCGACAATGAAAGCGAATTAGTCATTTTGATAGGCAGCGCAAACACACGCGCGTTGCACCGGTATATACATTTTGGCTGATATTGTAGTACACATCGTCTATTCATATATATATATATATATATATATATATATATATATATATATATATAAATTGTGTTCTTTGACTGGCTCGGTGGAACAGTGGTTAGTGACTCAGGTTCATAACCTACGGTTCCAAGAGTCGTGGGTTCGATTCCCACTCGGGACAAATATTTGTGTGACGAACATCGGTGTTTGTTCCGTGTCTGGGTGTATTATTAAATATATTTAAGTTTATTTGTGTATCCACAGTTGATCCTGATTTCCGTAACACAAGTGCTTAAGCTACTTACCACGGGATCAGATCAATGTATGTGATGTTGTGTAATATTTATTTATTTATTATTTATTATATAAATTCAAAGGACTGACTGACATAGTGATCTATCAACGCATAGTCCAAACCGCTGGACGGATCCGGCTGAAATTTGGCATGCAGGTAGAGGTTATGACCTAGGCATACGCTAAGAAAGAATTACCCGAAGCGAAGCGAGGGCGGGTCACTAGTCAGCCCAAATACGTCCCCATTTCAGCGGGGGCACTGGCCTACCCTAAACTAGGGCGATTAAGCCTAAGTCAGTTAGTTGTAGTACACAGAAAGATGGAAACACAACTTACATTTATATTCAAGCTTTTCCTAGAGTAGTTGGGTGACTGAGTCTATAAATAAATAAAATAATTTTATTTTTCACACATGTATAAAGCAATTCTACTGCGTAAAATCTAGCTTATCTTTTGGGGTAAGACAACCGACGATTTCCAGAATTCTAGGGCAATCCTGTATTTTAGGCCTCGGCCCATAAAATATCGTGCGTTATATTTTTTCGTGCATTGTTATCTTTTTTTGATACAATAAACGTGTATGCAATCAATTCAGCTTTGAAGATGACATTTGTGTATTGCGTTTGTTGGAATTCTTTTATAAAAGCGATGTGGTCTAATGCTTAAAATATTGGATGTCACGTTTTAGTAGCGTTTTGGTATCGTCATGAATGTGCGTTCCTGACACGCGTCAACGATGTTGTTATTAAACAACGTATGCACTGTGCAATGTGCAAGTATGCATATGCACTAGTTAGAACATACTCAAGTTTAATGCCTAACAGCCTTCGGAGATTTTATATTAAGCTAACAAGATGACTTAACTCCACCTGATGGTAAGCGGTATTGAGATCCAAATATGAGGTCGACAGGCACAATAGACCATATTGAACCTGTCGCACTCACCCTGAAAGCCCGCTTAAAGAGGAGACCACTGCTGCGGCAACAACGAGACAAGGCGTGGAGTCTCGCATTGATCTGAACTTAAGTGCATTTCACCTTGACAGGCAAACGCGCATGTTTTGCAACATTGAGCCTCTCTTGTGTTACTAGCATTAAATACGATTGGAAATGGTGGACAAGGTTTCACAGTACAAGTGTATTGTGTCAGCTATTCAGATACATCACAATAGTCAATACTGTGTATTGTGGCTCGTAATAGTATGCTAAATGCTGTAATTGTATGGGGAGCGAAAGTTGCGTCTTTCTGTTCGAATTTAGATTTGGTTGGTTTTCTTTTTGAACATTTTAAAATAATTTTTAGTGTGGCCTCTGGTGAAGAGGTTATTGGGACCGTGCGAAGAAATGGCGCTGATTGTCAAAAACGCATGTAATCTTATGAGATGTCCGTTGTTATTGCTAGCGGCGGCCGTTGGTACTAATTTCACTCCCTAAGATTAAACGAAAGAAACGCCCACAAAATGAGGGCAGCACCGTCGTGCACGCTCCCAATACTGGTCCCATTTAATGGCGTATCAATATCGCACATCCATCACATTATGGCTTACTGGCAAAATTAGTGTTTCTGTATCTACTTCTAACTATTCAATATATTATTATGTAGTTCGTTCAATGGAAGCCAAAACAATCCTGACCTATGCAACATGCATTAGCATAACGAAAGTGATGCTTAAACAGTTTTGTCCATTTATGCAGTCATCAGAGGTTTCACTAGTTAGTGCTATGTTTGTTAAAATAGGTATTTTTTATATGTGTGTGTGTTTATTTATGTAATCAATAGCATCTTTTATTTCTTTACTTTCAATGTTTTAACTTGCGATGATATTCATATGACTATGATTCAAGACATTCGAACTCGATTACGTAATAACACAATAATAATGACGGGTCTAAATATTAACTATCTGGGCTAAAACAGGATTATAAAGATGTAACAGAAAAGGCTGCCCAATTAAAATAGAGTTAGGCGGGCCACATCTGTTGGATGATTCCTGAAGATGATGGCGAGATGACCTGGATGCCCATAATAACTGATCAACCTTGGCCGGAGACCGACAGCTTTGGAGTGCATGGGGGAGGCCTTTGCCCAGCAGTGAAAAAAATAATGGCGGGTCTACCCACTAGAACAACAACAGTAGCAAATTCTTACTGCCCGAGGTTTTTTGAGTGGGTTCCACCAATCATAGTCGCTAACGGGCTCTACCTACTGTTTAGTTGATACTATTTCATCAAAGCGTTGAAAGCCCTTACTTCGCGATAGTCATGCGCACACGCAGGTGTAGTTAATGTCCTAATTAAGCGCAGGGCAGCTTTCTACTTAAAGGAGAATTAAATTATACACGCTATACGATTCTAATGTATGCACTTTCACTGAGAAATCAGAGGTATTCGCGGGCATGTTAAATGCTAAATTAAATTATGGTGATGTATCCTGGTTAGCTAGATACTTTTAATTGTTACTTTTTCAAGTAAAAATCCAAGCTGACGATGGTTAGAGGGCGCTATGTTATTTATACAGCTTTTATCCAGGACGTTATAGCAGTACAGAGACTTTATTCACAGCTCCCATTTGCATAAAGCAAGTAACGGGGATCCGGTGTAAACGCAGTCTAAGAACGAATAGCTTAAGCACATTTTTCCTAACTGACATACTATGATGGCTAGTAGTAGCCTCGTCATCATCACCAGACATGCGGGGGAGCGGATGGCTCTCATCCCTATTTTTCTTCCTCGTTTTTTTGTAAATATAAATCTATACTTCTATACTGTTAAAGCGTATACCAAAACCATAAACTATCTATAGTCTGATTATGCCATTGCTATAATACTTTTGTCTATGTCTGTGTCTAAAGAAATAAAACTCTCTCTGTTCGAATCTGTCAACCGGCGTTTTATTAGGTTATGGGCCCAGACCCGTAAAACCAGGAAAATAAAAGTGAATAAATAGTAAATCCAAGTGTGTTAGTGCAGAAAAATGTCTTCGAGTTATATCGCAAACGTTCCCAAATTACGAGGTCGAGAAAACTACGACGACTGGTCTTTTGCGGCGTCGAACTTGTTGGTGTTGGAAGGAATGGCGGCGGCCATTGAAACACAGTTATCGGCATCGGCGTCTGCAGTACAAAAGACGGAAGATGCTAAAGCGAAGGCGAAATTAATCCTCACGATTGATGCATCGCTCTACGTTCACATAAAGCAAGCAAATTCGTGTTACGATCTCTGGATAACGCTCAAGAAAATGTTTGATGATTCCGGGTACTCAAGGAAAATCAGTTTATTACGAAATCTCATCAATATAAGATTAGAAAACTGTGAATCTATGACAAACTATGTAACCCAGATCATCGAAACAGGGCAACGTCTTCGGGGAACGGGTTTTAAGATAACCGATGAATGGATTGGCGCTTTAATGTTGGCGGGATTACCGGAACGGTTTGCACCAATGATAATGGCCATCGAACATTCGGGGATCGATATAAGCGCAGACGTTATTAAAACCAAATTAATTGACATGAGTGCAGACGAAGGCAGTATTTCCACATCGAGTTCAGATTTTACCGCATACCTTGCAAAATCTCAACATTCACAACGTTTGAAAAATGGCGGGAATAAATCGAGCGGAAGCCATCTTAAATCACAAATGTCAGAGAATAAAGCTGTCAAAATTATAAAATGTTATAATTGTAAACAAATCGGACATTATAAAAGCCAGTGTCCAAATTTGATTGACAAAAACAAAAGGAAAACATCGAATGCCTTTAGTGCAGTGTTCCTTTCTGGAAAATTTAACCAAAACAGTTGGTATATTGACAGCGGCGCAAGTAGACATATGACTGCAAGACGAGATTTCATAGTTAATGAATCACAACAAGTAAGCACAAAGGAAATTATAATCGCCGATCAGACAAGTGTTCCTGTATTATGCTCAGGTGATGTAAACATTGTTACAGTAGTGAACAACATGGAGTATGACATCACTGTTTCTAATGTTTTGTGTATACCGAAGTTGACTACAAACCTACTATCAGTTAGTTAATTGATTGGTCAAGGCAACAGAGTTAACTTCAAGGAAGGAGCCTGTTATATCTATAATAGACAGAATGAACTTGTTGGCCAAGCGGAATTGATAGATGGAGTATACAGATTACAAACATTGAAAACAGAGACATTAGCAGTGCCAGCAGTAGTATCAAGTGAGATATGGCACAGACGCTTAGGACATATAAACAGTGCAAGTTTGAATAAAATGAAGTCGAAGGCTGTAGACGGTATTTCATTCCCAGAAGTAGCGAGCATAAGTAAGTCAAGCTGTACTGTATGCTGTGAAGGGAAGCAGTCTAGGCTACCATTTGGACAGAGTTCTTCCAAGTCAGAAAATGTATTGGATTTGATTCATGCAGATGTGGGAGGTCCAATGGAAAATCTTTCAATTGGGAAGTCAAGGTATTATGTTTTGTTTGTGGATGATTTTAGTAAAATGGCTTTTGTGTATTTTTCAAAAAACAAAAGATGAAGTGTTCAAGAACTTTAAGTATTTTCAACTAATGGTGGAGAAGCAAAAAGATAGAAAAATAAAAGTTATCAGAACAGACAATGGAGGAGAATTTTGCAACCATGAGTTTGAAAACTACTTAAAATTACAAGGTATCATCCATCAGAAAACAAACCCCTATACTCCACAGCAAAATAGCATCTGCGAGCGAATGAACAGGTCAGTAGTGGAGAAAGCACGATGCCTGTTATTCGATGCCAATCTTGAAAAAAAATTTTGGGCAGAAGCGGTGAATACTTCTGTGTATTTGAGAAATAGGTCCATCGTAACGGGACATAATAAAACCCCATATGAAGTGTGGACAGGCCATAAGCCAGATTTGAGTCACTTGCGTGTATTTGGTAGCACAGTGATGACACATGTTCCAAAAGAAAAGCGCGCTAAGTGGGATAAGAAGGCAAAGACACTCATCCTAGTAGGCTATGCAGAGGAGGTGAAGGGATACAGAGTATATGACTCTAGCACTAATTCTATAAGTACTAGTAGAGATATTATAGTGATTGAGCATTCAACTAAGAATATGGTGGATGTGGCTATAGATTGTAAACCTTCACAAGATGAAAATGGCAAGACGTCCAGCTCCAAGCAGCAGTCTGAGCAAACTGAGATGTCATCAGACCTTGAAGAGGATGATGAGAAGGACAGTACCTATATACCAGATGAAGAAGCTTCTTCGAGTGCCAGAACAGAGATGATAGAGATATAACACTCGAAGAAGCTTTGAATGGGCCAGAAAGTGAATTCTGGAGAAAAGCTATGCAAGAAGAGCTCAATTCATTCAAAGAAAATGATGCCTGGGAAGAAGTAGTGCGTCCTAAAGACAAAACAGTGGTTCAGTGTAAGTGGGTGTTCAGAAAGAAATATGACAGTTCAAATAGTGTTCGGTATCGTGCAAGGTTAGTGGCAAAAGGATTTTCTCAAAAGGTTGATGTTGATTATCATGAGACTTTTTCACCTGTGCTTAGATACTCCACCTTAAGACTTTTGTTTGCACTAGCAGTTAAGCTTAACCTAGACACTTGTCATCTTGATGTAACCACTGCTTTTTTGAATGGTTTCCTAAAAGAAAAAGTGTATATGGCCAAACCAGTAACATATGAGAGTGTAGATGATTCTAAAGTGTTAAAATTAAAACGAGCAATCTATGGCTTGAAGCAGTCTTCAAGAGCATGGAACCATAGAATTGATGAATGTTTACAAAACTTAGGTTATAAGAAATCACAATTTGAGCCATGTTTGTACACTAAATTTGATAATAATATTAGAATCATGATAGCATTGTTTGTTGATGATTTTTTTATCTTCTATAACTGTAAAGCCACTTTAGATTGTTTAGTAGATAATTTAAGTAGGAAATTTAAAATTAAAAATCTTGGCAAATTGAAACAATGTCTGGGCATGAGGGTTAAAGTAAGTAAAGATGTAATATCCCTTGATCAGGAACAATACATAGATAGTTTACTTAAAAAGTTTAATATGTTGGAATGCAAGCCAGTTAAAACGCCAATGGAAGTTAATTTAAAATTAGAGAAAAGTGAAAGTATTTCTTTTGAATGTCCCTATCAACAACTTCTTGGTAGTTTGATGTATTTGGCAGTTTTAACTAGACCTGACATCTCCTATAGTGTAAGTTTCCTTAGTCAGTTCAACAACTCTTATAATGAGACTCACTGGAAACATGCTAAGAGGATATTGAAATATTTAAAATGTACTAAGAGTTATGGTCTTATATTTAGTAAAAATGACTGTTCTATTGAAGGATATGTGGATGCTGATTGGGGATCAGATTTAAATGACAGAAAATCATACTCAGGTTTCTGCTTCACTATGTCAAATTCTGTTATTTCATTTGAATGTAAAAAGCAAAGAAATGTCGCCTTATCAAGTACTGAAGCCGAGTATATTTCTATGTCGGAAGCTAGTAAAGAAGCTGTATATTTAAAAAATTTGCTTGCCGAGATAATTGGTAGTTCAGAGCCAATGAAAGTTTATAATGATAGTCAAAGTGCTCAAAAATTAGCAATGAACCCAGTCTTCCATCGCAGATCCAAACATATTGATATACGATATCATTTTGTTAGAGAAGTAATACAAAATAATATCATAAGTGTCTCTTATCTTGAAACAGCAGAAATGCCAGCTGATATCTTCACGAAGAGCTTGGGCTCTGTTAAGCACTATTACTTTTTGAATAAGTTAGGCATATCATCTGTTTCATAAAACTGTATTAGTCATAAGTTTGTGTTTTTTGTTTTATGGTTTTGTTAAGTGGAGATGTTAAAGCGTATACCAAAACCATAAACTATCTATAGTCTGATTATGCCATTGCTATAATACTTTTGTCTATGTCTGTGTCTAAAGAAATAAAACTCTCTCTGTTCGAATCTGTCAACCGGCGTTTTATTATATACTAATATTATAAAGCTGAAGAGTTTGTTTGTTTGAACGCGCTAATCTCAGAAACTACTGGTTCGATTTCAAAAAATCTTTTTGCGTTGTATAGACCATTTATCGAGGAAGGCTTTAGGCTATATAACATCACGCTGCGACCAATAGGAGCAAAGATACAATGGAAAATGTGTAAAAAACGGGGGAAACGCGAACGAAGTCGCTGGCACAGCTAGTAGTAGATATATTATTATTTTAAATATTAGTTTTAATTAATTTATTATAGTTTTAGTTTTTTTTATAAATTGCTTTCTTTTTTTAAATTTAATTGTAGAATTCATAGTTGAAAAAAAATGTTGTGTACGATGATGATAACATAGTATATAATTACTATAGCTTGAGTGAAGCGATGCTGACCAATCCGTGACGTCCCTAGGCACGGCCGCGCACGTGTGCCGCGCTGCGCCTGCGCACGCCCCGGCCGGCTCGCGTTACTGACCATCCATCTGTGACGCGACACGTTTTACCTACTCTATTATGTAGTATTGCCGTCTCACCGAATTATGAGAGTAAGGGAATAGATAGTGCACTTGTGTTTGGGCGTACACTTGTGCACTATAATATGTCCTGCGCACTTGGCTGATCTCAATTGAGATCGGCCGCCATGGCTGAAATCGCTCGGACGCCTTATTTTTATACTCTATTATATTTGCCGCACCGATAGAGAATAGTGTAACACAATCATCAATTATGTTACATTACACTAGCCCTGATACAGGAGTCGTGGATTCGATTCCCACTCGGGACAAATATTTGCGTGATGATCATCGATGCGTGCTCCGTATCTGAGTGTGTTATAACACTGATGTTCGGAGGAAACGAGCCTTCATCTCTTGGAACCATAGCCAGGGTCATTAGCCACTGTTCCACCGAGCTAGAATATTTATGTTAGTAACAAATATAACCTACTTAGATTTTTTACTAATTTTAGTGTCAGTAAAATTCAATTGTGTAAGTAAAATTCTGAAAGGATAGTTTTCGAATCCATAACCACCAATGCAATGTAAGATATAGTAAGGAAAATATAAAAAAAAGTCAATCCATCTTATAACTTCGATTAAAAGCACCATTTGTCTGGTTTACAGAAGATTACAAAACATCCCAACTTCGCCGAATACGACACAGAATATAAATAAATAAATAAAAATTGTACAACATCACATACATTGATCTGATCCCGTGGTAAGGAGCTCAAGCACTTGTGTTACTTACGGGTATCAGAATCAACAGTGGATACACAAATATACTTAAATATATTTAATAATACACCCAGACACGGAACAAACATCGATGTTCGTCACACAAATATTTGTCCCGGGTGGGAATCGAATCCACGACTCTTGGAACCGTAGGTAGTAAACCTGGGTCACTAACCACTGTTCCACCGAGCCAGTCTATGTCGGATAATATAGTAAACGTTATCCGACATCAGTCTTCGTCGTCAAATCTTTTGTGGTCAATGCCACTTCCTTACTCAACTCATACTATGTACATACTCTATCATCTTGAACGATATCGCTTGTATCCTGGTGTCCCCTTCGTAGCAGGATGTGGCAGGAGCCGGCTGTCAGTAACCAGTACCTACCAGCTTGATCAATACTGGATACTGGTGGATCGGGGCGATTTACAACAACAAGTATTGATTTTGTAAGCTAAAAGATAACCAGTTTTCAAATGTTGCGATGATTTTACATCTTAGGGGTTAAGAAAAAGGCCGGATGGCTTTTCTAGCAATTGTGTTAGTATAAATTAAATATGAGAGCTACATAAAAGCATTAAACAAATAAAAGTATGATCTCTTCACATTGTAAAAGAAATCATTTCGACTCTACTACTCTTAACATGGCTTTTTATCAATTAAAGAATGATTCTGCATAAAAAAACAATACCAGTTTTAGGTATTTCTATAATTTGACTAAATTATTATTAAAAAATTATAAAAATCGTTTATTTTCTCTCTTCAATAGTATTACATGATAGTATACTTAAGTAACTTAAAAGTGGAGTTACAGCCTAAATACAGTATGTGAGCATGTTTTTTCATATTGTACCTACTGTGGTTCTGTTAGTGTGTGTAATAAATAAATATATAAATAAACTTAACCCTTAACTTAACCTTAACCTTAACTTAACTTTTACTTAAAATAGTAGGGCTAACAGTTTAACAGTTTTTAAATTAAATTCAACATGTAATGCATTGAAGGTTTGAACGGTATTTGCAACCCGATTTAATATAAATTGACTTAACGTAAATTAACACGAGACTTCACAAATACTTTCCACAAGCCTCTATGACTAAAGACATTTGAGTAGTGTTTTGTCAACATGTTCCGGCTTGCCCGAGGCACGCTGTCCTCGGTTCGGGGAAACAACGGAACTGCGCGCGTTGTTTAGGAAACTCCTGCGCAGCGAGGTGCATTTCATAAACCTTTCAATGTGTTATTATAACACTGTTGAAGGTTTTCATTTCAAAGAAAGTTTATAAGAATTTACTGTTTGTATAAGGCGTTGCGATTTCAGCAATGGCGACCGAACTCAATTGAGATCAACCAAGTGCGCAGGACATATTATACTGCACAAGTGTGCGCGCAAATGCAAGTGCGCTCTCTATTCCCTTATTATCATAATTCGGTGAGATGGCAATTCGACATGACCGATGAGAGATTGGGCGCAGGACCACCGATTTAACGTGCATTCCGAGACACGGGCGTTTAACCGCCAACTTCTTAACTCCGGGCTGAATAATTTCACACAGAAAAGCTCACACAGTATTTTGCCCAACCCCGGACTCGAACCGGGGACTTCTCGGTCCTTACGTAGCGCTTGCTACCACTAAAAAAATCGTTATTTATATGACTTCGAGCGCTAATTACTAAGTCTATTTTAGAAAACTTGACAAGTTGATCAATCAGTTTATACACTTTTTATTTTTTTATAATTTATAATGACTTATCAAACGCCGTAAATAGTTTTTTAATTATTAAAGCGAATTGATTATAATTACACAGTACTTAATGGTGTGAACGGTCAATTGTGACAAGCAGTGTCGTTATTGTTATATAATTTGTAAGCAAGAAATCACAATAGGAAAATAAGATTCAAGTTGCGACATTAATGAATACGAATTAACTACCATTTGTCACATAATACTAGATAATAATATAATGGAGAACGTAGTAACATTATTGACCTAGTAAGGTATGCTATTGTAACTTTATCACAATAATCCTATGTGAAAATAAATACACTACTTCTTTGTTTCATGCCAAAATATCAATTAGTTTAGGTTTTATAGACATTTTAAAACTGCCGACTCGCTTGAGTGTGTGGCCGTACCCTCGCGCCGTTTTAAATTCAATATCTCGGTCACTATGTCACATATCAAAATTATTTTTACACAAACTTTTTTTTCCTTTCGACTTTAGGGAAGAAATCAAAATATCAGGGACATTTCCACACACAATTTTTAAACTATTGCATAGCTTTTATCGCGGGCTTTGAGCGCGGCGACCGAACCAAGAAATTCCGTAACGAAAAAAACCTCACAATCGTCTAACGTCGTTTCAGTTCGGTAGTCTTCGGCACGGTGTTTGTGTGCGTGCGGTTAGACGTATTGTACGACTCTACGAAACTCGCACGAATCGAGACGAGCTGCTCCGAAATCGGACGATGCTATGCAATAGCTATACCGCGGCAGTCCCCGAGTGCCACACATCTTTTTTTTTTGTTTATATATCAATTAGTTTAGATTTAATAGACATTTAAAGCGTAATTGTATGAACAATGACGTCATCGCGCGCCGGGCGCCGGCCGGCTGTCTTTAAGATTCAATATCTCTGGAACTACGTGTCATATCGAAATAATTTTACACGCACTGTTTTTAGTTTAACTAGTGAAAATTCTCCATTATGCATAGTAATTAGTAGCTAATAATATTCAGCGCAAATAAAAGCAAAAGAGTTTATGCGACATTTATTCTTGTTTGTATAATTGAATTTATTAACTTTGCGCTAATTGTTGTATACCTACTTGTTTATGTTATGTGGTCAATAAACTATTTCTATTCTATTCTAGTTTGTGTCGTTGTGATAGTTAATGTAGTTTTAACTAATTATCTTATTTCCAATTAATAATTAAATCACCTTAAAACAATCCTCATAAATAAAAGATAAACAATGAAATCGAAGACCGAATTAAACTAGATATACGTGAGCTCTTAGGAGAGTCAGCAAAAACGGCACATGAAAAAAACTACGCGAATCTGTAGAAGGAAGCTTCAGTCGGGTGGCTGCCTTGACCGCGCCATTAGCCGCGAAAAAACTTAATTAGCCTTTCCAACAGACTCCCAGGAAATTGAAATCGGTTGAGGAACCTCGGGCTTGATAGATAGATAGATAATATGTTTATTTGTGCCAAGAGACACACATACTATATCGGAAATTTAAAATTCATCAAAATATCTAAAAGAAGAAAACACAGCCTATTTGGAAGGGACGTAGTTTAGGTACCATAGAGGTGCACTAAGAAAGGGATTCCCGAAATTCCCACGGGAACGGCGGGATAAGCGGGAAAGCGGGAAAATCCTTTTGTATGAAAAATCTAAGCCGCTTAAGTTAGACGCTTGGATTTGGCATGCTTTGTTACAACAGAATATTGCAAAATTGCCACGGTCCGGAAAAAAACTATAAAGTATGAAAAAAACTAAGCCGCGTCAATAACTTTTCTCACGCGGACAAAGTCGTGGGCACAGCTAGTAGTAAAATAAAAAAAAAACAACAGAAACTACAATGTTCTTTAAACTAAGTCCAACACAAATTCCCTGATGACATTCATGTGTGACGCTGTGATACAAAATTGCAATAGGTGCACTAAGAAAGGGATTCCCGAAATTCCCACGGGAACGGCGGGATAAGCGGGAAAGCGGGAAAATCCTTTTGTATGAAAAATTTAAGCCACTTAAGTTAGACGCTTGAATTTGGCATGCTTTGTTACAACAGAATATTGCAAAATTGTCACGGTCCGGAAAAAACTATACATATAGTATGAAAAAAACTAAGCCGCGTCAATAACTTATCTCACGCGGACAAAGTCGCGGGCACAGCTAGTAGTAAAAAAAAAATAACAACAGAAACTACCAAAAAAATAAAACTAAGTCCAACACAAATGCCCTGATGACATTCATGTGTGTCGCTGTGATACAAAATGGCAATAGCTGAACTAGGTTTATCACGGGCAAACAGCTAATCTTCAGCTATTAGCCATAAGATTTGTGATTGGTTCAGACGGCTAGAGAGGGGAGACATGATGTGTTAAGTGTTGGCATCTCTTTCGTTCTATCTATGGGTTGCGCTGACATGGTTGGCTGATTTTCTGTATCAGTTCAACTTTCAGGTTATTAGGCTATATTACTTCGATTTAATTTGTTGCTCCATTGTGAAATCTACCATATTGAGATTTGATTAAGAGTAGCCTTAACAATGACACTGAATTGGGCTTGCAATTTAAGTTGCATTGGTGCATCGGTTTGGCATAGGATCCTTGGACTCATCGGATTAGGTCATCATCTCTCTGTCTTTTTTGCGCCATAATCTATGTTGCATTGTATGCCTATATGCATGAAATATGCTAGAATGGTACTTGATCATAATTTCTTTGCTATCACACCAGTTGTGTTCGCACTCATAATTTTGTTGATTATTGTTGCACAGTGATCTTTATGTGTATTTTTATTTCAGACTAGCTATGCCAGCGTCTTCGTTCGCGTTTTTACAAATTTCACATTATTTCTTGCTGCTATTGGTCGCAGCGTCATGTTATATAGCCTAAAGCCTTCCTCGATAAATAGTCTAACCAACTCAAAAATAGTATTGTCTATTTTTATTTGCGCGAGCTCTACACATTTGAAATAAAACTAATTTTACGGATTAAACTCGCGTGTATATTCTTAACATTATTTAGAGATCCGACGTTTCGAGCTCTTTACAGCGCTCGTGGTCACGGTTAAGACTAAAGTTGACAGGTGTCTTCATAAGTAATTTTTCAATTCGAACCAGTAGTTACTGAGTTTAGCGCGTTCAAACTAACAAACAAACAAACTCTTCAGCTTTATAATATTAGAAAAATAAAAAACATGATTCCAATACGTACGATAATTACATATTGTACAATTTATCACCCAACGCTTAATATGAAAATCTGCAAATGAACTGTGACCACAAAACACAGCCAAAAGTGAAAGTGTAAAGTTTCAATTAAGGTTTATATTATAATAAATGAAATTGTTTTTGTCCTCAGTTGTTCCACAGTTTTTTAAGTATCTTTTTATGCGTTCTCACAATCGATATGCCTTTTTAATCGGTTTAAATCGAAGCGTGTAATCGATTGCCACAGTGGTCAAACTAGAAAAGGATTGATTGGCCTTACTTTTATCGTAAAGAATAACAATAGAGTTTCTTGTGGGTAACGTCTAGAATTATAAACTACTTAACTGGATCGTTATTTGAGTTCAGTTACAGTGGGATTCTCTTGATCAGCATGCGGTTATTTTTTCTTATACATAAAATCACGCTTTTTTCCCAGAGTGGTAGGCAGAGATCACTTCCAGCGATCCACTTTTCACCTCTGTGGGAAACGTGACGTGACGGGTTGTGGACCACGTCGCCGCCATTCTGCCTTGTGCATTGTTTTAAAAAGGTCAATGCGTTCCCACGAGTAGCAAGGATATATGACGGGGGAAGGAAAAGGAAATGAAATGAAATGAAATAAAAAAATTTCCGGGGTCGCTTACCCGTATACCGTTCACCAACCACCGGACCGATAGTTGTGACTGGTATCCCTTGACTTCATTTTTTCTTATGTCCCTTGTTTTTTACAATAACCAAAGCAATTTAGTATTGGTGTAAAAATGGTAGGTACTCATTAGGGGTGAGAACCATCCGCCTCCCCGCAAGTCCGGTGATGATGACGAAGCTACTCCAAGCCATCATCATATGTCAGGTAGGTATAAAAAAAGGGTTAGGTACTCCATCTTATCTTCTAATGGATCATAAACTACCTAATTCGTCATTAGTAAGAAACTTCAAAAGTGCTAGGTAGATCAATTATGGGAATTACCATAACTACTAGTTTTGACAACATTTGCGGAAATATGAAAATCATCAAATAATAGCCGCGACGCAGGAAACGGAAAGGCGTTATTATAATTATTTACCCTGAAAATATGTTTGCACAGGGTTTCATTGGGAGTAATTGGCGAATATCTGTCAACATTTTGACAATCAGGTGATCAGAATTACCAACAGATGTTAAATAACTGTTCTAATGGTCATAGAATACTTATTTGACATTATTTCAGCACTGAAAATGATCATGGGAAGGATCATTTGAATTTGGCGTAGACGAGGGATCACGTTATTTGATGGACGTATAATTTGTTGACTTTTTTGATCACACGGAAGTTATTACATAAAATTGCTCTCTGTCAATTAGAGTGTGATAGAGCATCTCTACTACAATTACGTCTAATATAACAATTAATTTGATTTCATACTAAAATTGGATATGTATCTAGGAAGTTATTACCTATGATCTCACAAATTCATTTATGGCCCGGGGCGATTCATAATTTTTTTGGAGAAATTCAAAGCATATTTACGAAATAGGATAGGTCTAGAGGTTTGGGATTCCTACCTTTTTCGAAACCCAATGCTAGTATCCAAAAAACCTTACTTCTATGGATATGCCCCTGGGAAAGATTTCTAATAGAATGAATGATAAATAAGATAATATAAAGATACTACTACAGTCTTATATATATCATATCTTTACGATGCCCTTCCAGTTCATGTTTTCCCTCCCTCCTATGATCCCGAGCTCTTCAGGCGGGGCGTTAAACGGCATTTAAGCAGGCCTTCAGGGTGAGTGCGACAGTCTAAATATGGTCTATTGTGCCTGGCAACCTTAAATTTGGATCTCACTACCGCTTACCATCAGGTGGAGTGAGGTAAAAAAAAGATAAATCAGTAAGTCTTGAACGGATACGGATATTTTTAAATCACATTAACATAATAGTAACTTAAATTGGGGCTTTACAGCTCTTAATTAGGGTTGCACCTTAATGTTTATAACTTATTAACATAAAACAACACACCAAATAAATAAGTCAATTCAAAGTCAAGTACCAGGTAAACAAATTATAATCAAGATTGCACTTGATTCCGGTTGAAATACGAAAATAACAACAACTAAGAGTCAATTGTTCCGAGATAATTGCATTTGCCGCTGATTAATTTTCTCATTATACAGGTGTGTAATTAACGAAGCGCATAACATCTTTATAAAGTATCTTATTTTTAATTTAATAATTCAACTTTATTCAATTATAGCTTGCAGGACATGTAACTCTGCCATATTTACACAACTAAATAAAATTGAATTGTCTGTTTGTAATATTAAAATATCCACAGCTCATACTATATTTGTATTGCAGAAATCGGAATTGCTAAAAGATAACGTGAATAGTAGACACCACATGTATACCGATTTATAATGGAATTATTACGGTCTAGCATCCGAATTTTGAAGCTATACTTAATTAGTTATTTAAGTGATGATTTGCCAATTAAGTAGACTCCAAAGTAAAATCACAGGTCATAATCATCATTATTTGTATAGTCACTCAAAATAATAAGGAAAGTTACTAATTGACATGCCAAATATAGTGTCATTAAATCAAATCCAAATTGATTCCCTTTCGATTCTAGACAGACCTAAGCTTCTGTTCTAATGGCCAAACTATTACCAAAACGTGATCAAAATGACGATGATTGTGCCTGAGTAGAAACGATCAAAGCGCATTAAAGCTGAGTGCCTAATGCTAAGACTAGTCCCGGGAAGTGACGTACCTATTTACGACCGGGGAGGTCGCAAGTAGGTAATGCTGAGGCGAATACACGTGATTTCGATCGTCTGAATTATCACGTGGCTGATGAGTCTACGGCTAACGGTGACGGAAAACATCGTGAGGAACCTACACACCAACGACGAAATTTATAGTTGTGTAGTCGACCAACCCGTACTTGGCCAGCGTAGTTGACTAAAGCCTGATCGCCCTTTGGGTAGGCCCGTGCCCCAGCATTGGGGACGTATATGGGCTGATGATGGGTCTAGGGAAAGGATTAGTCGGTCTAAGTTCCATGATTAGGGTAATAATAGTGATAGTCCACATACCTTACAATAAAAAGATCCAAAACTAATTAAAATGTTAATATTAAGTTATGTAGTGACCATTAGCATGTCGATAATTACATAATAATTGTCGTTTTTTTTATATACTCATATCTGACGATGACCTGATATATGAGATCCTCTGAAAGGAATTACAGGTAGGTAAGTACTTAAAATGTGGCGAGTTGTGTGTGTAAAGCACGAATGATAATGACAAAGATCTTCTTCTTATCGTATGGTTGATGAACAACTTGGTGTCAGAGTTTAAACCGCCCGTAGGCCTCTGACATGGCTTCACACACCGTTGAAAAATCTCTCAGGTGTGCTGGTTTCCTCACGATGTTTTCCTTCACCGTTAAAGCGTCGAAATGACGGTACATATGAATTTCAAATTTGATAAACACGTTGGTACCTGGCGGGGTTTGAACTGGCGACCTCTCGCATGGCAAGGAACGACCATAACCACTCGGCCATCGACGCTTTTTAAATCTGACAAGATAAAACGGTAATTTCTTTATCCGGGAATTAAAGTAGTTTTTTGTTTGGTTCCTCAAATTTAACTATGTTACAAAACTCATTTAATTCTTGTTTATTTTTAGGAGTTCATTATGCTTCACACATACACCGCAAATTGACGATTGAATGTTACAATAATCATGAGCCGGATTTAGAATAATAGACAAAAAATATGCCGGAACGCATATTTTATAACGATTGCATTAGAAGCTTGAAGCACCGAGTTTTTCGGTTTGTCTGTTTGACGGTTTTCTCGTGATGTCATCTAAACTGCTTTGAGTATACATCCAATCGTTGTAAATGAAATAAGCATTTCGGCATATTTTTTGTCATTATTTAAAAATATTATTTTAATTTAGCATAATACATAATACATAACTCTGTACGATGGGTTCGTCCATTAATAATCTTATTATTTCGATCTTACATTTTACAAGAAGTCTAATTGTATTTGTTTTGCTACGTCACTAGGTGTAGAGCAGGGTTATTCCGTATTCATCCTATGTGATCTCATCCGACGTGAAACTTTTTCCTTACTCATCCTAATTTCGTTCCTTAATCATCCCAAAGCAAATATTTCAATTTTTAGTTCCTTATTCATCCCAAAATGATTCCTAGCTCATCCTATAACAAAACATTTTAAAAATAAGAATATTTTGTACGGTCGGAATAAAAGTTTAAAATTTAATTTAGTCGTTTTGTCAAATAAAACTGCACAAAGTCTGATAAAATAATATATTTATTTATAAATGTTGTATAAAACAGTTATTTAGGTATGTTTATTTTTTAAAATTAAGAATAATATATAACATATTTTTTAAAATGATTAACACAGCAATATTTTTAAATTTTGACAAACAGGACTCAATCAACTTTGATTTAAAAAACATCGTCTTCCATATGTAAACTGTATGATTTTTATAAAATGTAAAAAAATAATCTTCAATTAAAAATCACAGATTAAGGAGGAACCAGGATATCAGTTAGTGGTGAACTGATAAAAGCCAATTCGCAACATGGGGATACAAAATGTATCTATCTCTTTCTAACAAAAGATTCTATCTCTTTCACTTGTATGCACAGGTAATAGTTAAAAATACAACTTGGTGACTCATTATTAGATGTAAATGAAACCGTTACTATTATTTTCTTTAATAGCACGTGCAAGTTTGGCTATCGGTTTTAAGTATATTTTATTGAATATTATGTTATTTTCTTGTTTTAACATACAGATTTCTTTTTATTTATAATAATAATATTTATATCCAAAACCTATTAATAGTTCACTTTCTGAAAATGTTTTGACTTTTGATTTTGCTATCCATACTTTTTATTGGAATATTCACCTAGTGATGAGGAAAGACTGCATTAGTGTTGTGTCAAGACAAAATCTAATAGGATGAGCTAGGAATACTATTTTAGGATGAGAAAGGAAATCGGATGAGTTCACATAGGATGAATACGGAATAACCCGTAGAGCACAGCCTTAAAATAGCTTATTGTTTCAAAACACAGGTTATTTTATTACAAAACATAAACGTAGACTATAATTGTCGTACAACAAAGCAACTTAGCTTATTTAAATGACAAAATGAGAATAATGCGGAACGAAAACGTCATCGATTAATTCAATATATGTAATGCATAATGTAATGTTTTTATGGCGAAATTAACAGCTGTTTCCTTCGAAATGATGCAAATAAATTAATATCCGATGAGAATGATGACGTTAAATATGTAAATGTAGCTTGTTCTCTATTGTACTGGTGTGGGACATTCAAATTATTTACCTTGTTTTTTTTTTATAAATTACTAGCGACCCGCCCTCGCTTCGCTTCGGTATACCTCTAACTCTATATAAAATATAGCTGTGCCCGCGACTTCGTTCGCGTGGACTACAGGATTTAACCATATAACAGTTTATCCTGCTAACTCTTGTTCCCGTGAGAATTTTTCAATATACTGTTCCAACTAAGCTTTAAGTTTACTATGGTACCTGCATGCCAAATTTACAGCATCTAACTTCAGCGGTTTAGATTTTTCATACAAAAGGATTTTCCCGATTATTCCCGTTCCCGTGAGGATTTCGAGAATTCCTTTTTTAGTGCACCTCTACGGTACCTAAGCTACGTCCGGTCCAAATTTCAAGTGCCTAGGTTTAGCAGTTTAGGCTGTGCGTCGATATGTCAGTCAGTCAGTTACTCCTTTTATATTTAGATAAGAACCCGGCTTGGCTCGGGTAAGATGTGATTCATAATAAACATCGAGGAGCAAAATATAGGTAAATATTTCCGTAGTCATCGGTTCTTCAAGGAATACTAAAGGATTAAACATGACATAGATTCTTTCATTGTGTTTAATAAATCTAGTGAACAAAAACTGTAAAAGTTTTTACACAATTAATTTTAACATTTAAAATTAAGGAACATCAATCAACAAAACAAATTGCAATGAGTACTAATCCTAGAATTTGGCAAAGGTCTTTATAATAATTATATTATCTATTCTTCATCAGTATCTGTTATCGCTCTGAAAGAGTATAATATCATAAAAAATGTGTCAAAAACAATGTTTCCGCGAAACGTCAATGACTGAAGAAAAATAGTTTTGATAATATTTACTCAATAATTCCGGCAAGATGGTGACTGTGATTCGTCTGTCAACACATTTTGAATTTAACAAAATACTCGACAATCCGAATTTTGCTGATATACACTCACAGGCACAATTAACCGCCCACCTTTAAAATTCGCGTCCCTGATAGTTTTGGTTTACTATGGCTTATCAAGTGTTTTGTTTTTTGTTAAGTGGGTAGTCTTGCAATAAATTAAACTCCTATACCCTCATTTGGTTTCGTTAATTTGAAACAATGACAGGTTTTTGAAACTTAGTCGTTATTTGACATGATTGCAGTTGTGTTACTGTGTGTCCATTTCCTGTTCTTTTCTACCGTAGTGTGTGATTATTGTTTAATTCGGGTTTGTAGTGTTAGCTTGTTGTTTGTGACTGCAAAAAATGTCACCCGATGCAACTGGTATAGCCAGGGCAGTTGCCTTTGCTGACGCTGAGTACAGCCAACGTCGCATCCCTCGTGCACTCGGTGTACCACGAACTGCCATACGGGATGCCATCAGACGATTTCGGGAGACAGGTTCATACACCCTCAGGCCAGTTCAAGGTCGACAGCGATGCACTTCGGCTCTAGAAGACCGCTTCGCTGTCGCCAACGTGTTAAGAAATCGCTTTTCCACCGCTACTGAAGCCCGAATTCGTATTTTTGAAGTACGAAACCTCAGTGTTAGTAAACGTACGATAAGAAGAAGACTGGCAGTAGGATATCTGAGGGCGTTTCGTCCAGCTCGCGCCCCAGAACTGCTCCCACAACACCGTAGAGCTAAACTTCCTTTTGCGCGAGAATATGCTGAGTGGACTGTACAAGAATGGAAGGTCATACTGTTCTCAGATAAGAGCAGAATAGCCTTAAAAGGTCCAGATGGATGCCAGCCTGTCTACAGACGCCCAAATGAGAGGTTTGCTCCTTGCGCTATATCGGAAACAGTGGGTTACAAGGAAGGGTCTATTATGGTTTGGGGAGGCATCACTTACGAGACTCGTACCGACCTTGTATTGTTTGACAGAGGCAGTGTAAATGCTTAAAGATACGTGGAAGAAGTGTTCTAAGGACATGTCATACCGTTCGCACCATTTATTGGTGACAACTTTAGATTAATGCATGACATGCACGTTGCCATACCGCAAAATTGGTTACTGAGTACCTTAATGCGACCAGAATTCATGTTTTGCCATGGCCTGCACGCAGTCCCGACCTCAACCCAATTGAACACATATGGGACAACTTCAAAAGACGTATTTGAGCAAGATTACCAGCCCCAACGTCTATTGGAGAGCTCAAAACGGCTGCGGTAGAGGAGTGGCACATTATTCCCCAATCAGATATCCAAGATGTCATGGATGGACTATCATACCGCCTCCTAGAAGTCATAAGGGCTAGGGGGAGCAACACCCATTATTAAATTTTAATATTGTTTTACTTTGATCTTCTTTTTTCTCAAAATTCGAAATTTACATTTTTCGTCGATACTTCGAAAATATCGATTTTTGTAATAATGCCCTATTAAACTACTTTTTTAAATCAAACCTTCGTTTTATTTTTTGCCTTAAATTAAGTTTATAATGGATCATTCATAAAATGTGGTCTATGTTTGGACATTTCCGAAAATTTAAGCAAATACAAGGTGGGCGGTTAATTGTGCCTGTGAGTGTATGTTGTGCATTATTTTTTGATGTTTTATTATTCATGTAAGGTTTTAATCGAGTCTACCGTACCCCTTGACGAAATTATTATTATAGAAGATTACTTTGGAGCAAACATCTAAATCATTTAAACGATTGTTATGGGTAAACTATAGAAGGTAGACATATGCTCTCGCGGACTTTTTTAAAGATAATGTTAAAATTAACAATTCATCCATAGAGCATTTTTGTATAACTTTAACTATATGCCCAGCGCACGCCACGGAAGGCCTCAGAAACGATACTTTCCCCCGTTTTTGAAACATTTTCGATTACTGCTCCACAACTATAGGACTTAGCGTGATATTATATAGCCTATGTAACTTCTGAATAATGCAGCTTTCTAATGGTGAAAAAAATATTGCAATCGGTCCAGTAGATTTTGAGTTTATTCATTACAAACATACAAAAATACAAAAATACAAAAATACAAATCTTTCCTCTTTATAATATTAGTGTAGAAAATCTTGTATTTGACACCAACTTTACTGATGGCAAGTGACTATTTTATTCTCCTAACCTAATGATTGGTAGAAATTGGTGCACTAACCGTGGTAAAGGATTGCGCACTCTACACTCTACATAACATCTTAGTGCACAATTGCGCATTCAACCTACCGACTTTCCCCACTTTCGATTCATTTATAGAGGGTAGAGAGAAGTGGCGTGCATTTGGGGAGGCCTATGTCCAGCAATGGACTGTAATGGGCTGATGATGATGATGATTCATTTATTCATAGTTCGGCGTTTAGGCGGAATTCTTAAGCTGCGCATTGACGATCAGTTGAACTGATCAGTTAAACTGACGTCCATCCAAAATTTGATCGTGAGTGTCGAATCATCACTCCAGAGTTTTAACTGACGACGCGCCACGTAATTTTCCGTGACTGCCATAAATCCAACCCGGCGCGACGCGCCAAACTGACCGTGAGTGTGCGATCGTCATTCCAGGCGTCAGTTCGCTCGCAGCGCCCGTGGTGTTCGGTGAACAGTATATAAGTACCTTCATGTAATTCTTTAATACACACACAGAGTATTGCTTTGCATGTTTCTGGAATGTTGACTCCTACACGCTGCGGAGATATTGCAGTTGGAAATTTCAATTCTTCGTAACTCATTCCCGATACTAAAAAACGGAGAGTGGCAGTCAATCTCTCATGAGGACTAATAGCTTCTCTCATATTAGTATTTTGTTTAGCAATATATGGAGTTACATGTTCTAAAAGCTTGAAATACGTCGTTTCGTCCATCCTTAAATAGTTTCTCCAGTCACTTGGTTCTAGCGATAACTCATTTAATAAATTGACGTGAGTGAATTGATTCCTTTTTTTAGCCATTCTTTCATCCATTGCTTTCTCTTTCGTTTTTTGTTGAGTATATGGCAACAAACAGTAGCCGCAGCAGCAAGCATTAATGTTTCTTCTTCAGAAACAGAATTTATTTTTTCTCGACAAAATAGAGTACATAACCTACAACAGTCCAGCCGATTGAAAACTGAAGAACCGGAGTGATGCCAGTGAGTGGGGAAATCTATTTGGCCTAAAACCATTTGGAGTGACGCCACAGTTTGACGGCTAGACTGACGCGAAAAACTGATCGTCAATGCGCAACTTTAGAGACAGAAATAGCAGATGTACTTAATAAGCATTCAATACATAGAAATTTTTAATTCAAAATATTTTTTTAAGTACATAATGTAAATAAATAGCATGGAGTACGGGCACCTTGGAAACCATAATACAATTAATTTCCTTGGACTCTTTTTTTAATTTAACTAATTTTTATTTTCGTTAGTGATACTTTTTTTTCATGAACACCATGTAGATAGGATGCTATTACCTCTATATGTCTGTAGAAACACATAGGGGTAATAGCGTACTTTATATGTATGTGTAGACTGGGTGTAGGTACTATATGCAAGACCTTAGTGTTTTCGAATAAAATAAACAAGGGTATCGGTTGCATAGCAACCTGCGTAGAGGTCGCGGTCGACTACTTTCTAGTGACTGCATTTAGTCACGTTGCACACATTAATTAATAAGTAATTGAGTCATACGAGTAGCGAAATGGATGCATTAAACTGTAGGCTAGCTAACTAAACTATATAATTTGTACCTAGGTTATACAATAAACAAATACATATGTATAAGTACTCTTTTGTAGACGAAGATTCAATTTCAAGATCACAAATAAATGATGACAAATAAATAATTATTATTCAACATTATATCCATTGATCTGAGTCCTTGCAACGTTACTTAAGCACCTTGTGAAATGGATATCAGAAACAACTGTTGTAATAGTATAGTGGTATACTTCATTGTTATTGAAATGAAATTTATATTTTTGTATCAATATACGTAACAATTAATATTTTAATTTTTAGTCGAGGTCTGTGTGGTTGTGTTCTTTTGTGTGGGATCATCATCATCATCAGCCGATCGCAGTCTACCACTGGACGAAAGCCTCCCCAAATACTCACCCCTTTCTTTTGTGAGATATTTCTTTATAAGTTTTCATTTTACCTATCCCACCCAAAGCATCGATAGACGAGTGGTTAAGGGCTTTGCTTGCCATGCGAGAGGTCGCCAGTTCAAACCCCGCCACGTACCACCGTTTTTCAAATTTTACGTACGATTATTCGACGCTTTAGCGGTGAAGGAAAACATCGTGAGGAAACCTGCACACCTACGAAGAAATTCTAAGGTTATGTAGTCGACCAACCTGCACTTGGCCAGCGTGGTCGAATAAGGCCATATCGCCCTAGTTTAGGGTAAGCTCCTTCCCATAGCAGTGGGGACGTATATGGGCTGATGATGATGATGATGATGATGATCCCACCCAAGGAATTTGTTAATACATGAATGCGATGAAGTTTAAAAAAATTTAATATGCTCTATGGGCTTGAAAAGTGGAAATTATATAATTGAATAATGGAGAATATTCAAATTAACGCCAAATTTTGTGCCAATATTGACCCGATCAATAGAACCAAGGATTTTTCGCGACTTTGGTAAATATTATAATGCGAAACCGCTGTGTACATAGACGCACTTCCTATTCATAATTAAATAACAATGATGGTATTCGCTAAGGTAGGTAAATAGTCAGCGCCAAATAGTTAAAAGGTATTTTACAATGAAAACGAAAAAGTATTATGACTTAAAGTTATGTGTGACATTATCAAAGAAATCCTTACTAATATTATAAAGGTGAAAGTTTGTATGTATGGATGTATGGATGTTTGTTACTCTTTCACGCTCAAACGACTGAACCGATTTTCATGAAATTTGGTATGATGGTAGCTGGCACTCTGGATAATCAACCCCCATGGGGTTCATTGGGGGGTGGGGATTGAAAATTAGTATGGGAGAATTTTTACATGTTTGTCGATTTTTATAAAACTTGGTATGGAGGTAGCTGGCACTCCGGAGAGACACCAGCGCTATTATTTTTTTTTAATTCAGCCCCCATGGGGTTCATTGGGGGGGGGGGGGGGGATTGAAAATTAGTATGGGAGAATTTTTACGTGTTTGTCGATTTTCATAAAACTTGGTATGGAGGTAGCTGGCACACTAGAAAGACACCCGCGCTACTTTTTTTTTCAAAATTCGACCCTCATGGAAGTTATTGGGGGGGGGGGGGGACGTACTATGGGAGAACGTTGACGGAACTTTAATAAATAACAAATTTTACAAGGCATGTAGGTTATTTTTAATACATCCTTGCTACTAAAACCCATTAATTATTATGGTATATTTCTATAGACATATGTAGGAGAAATTATGGCTTAGACTCTATGCAATCGCGCAAAAAGACAGATTATATTTCTGAGTTGTCCATAATTCATATTTCGCAGCGATGTTATTTTAATACAACGTTCAAGTATAATCATATTCGTCATTATTATACTGTAAATACTGTTTCAGTAGGTTTTTGTTTACAAGATTTTTGTATTTACAGTTATATTAAACAAAAAAGTTTGCCACTGTAATATGATGGTAATGTGTACTAAAGCCATCCGTATGAAAGACTCCTAGTCTTTTGACAAAAAATATATTCTTAAATGTAGCTGTCTATCAGCTGTATTGAAAAATCGCTTTATTGTAAAAAGAGAGAAAAATATTTATTTAATATAATTATTAACTTAGCTAACCCTATTCGCAATATTTACAGACAAATGATGCGACCGTCAATAAATTGAACCCGGGATCTTCCGCGCATCGTCTACGCCAACGAGGTCATTTCTTGTTTTTGTTGATTGTATTTTCTCACAATCCAATTAGCAATTACTCTCTGTGATCTAGATCGATTTCAGAATTAGATCTAGTAAAATAATTTGCGCTGATTGTAGTCTATTGCCTAGGTGTGCTTAAACAATAATATCAATATTTCGTTACAGATAAATTGATTACATATTATACCTAATCTGATAAAATCTGGTGAATGAGGATATGGAAATCCAAATGAAAATTCAAAAAGCAAAGTAGACCGTCTTATCGAACTAGATTATTTAAAAAAAAATACTACTGTTAAAAGTTTACTCACGGTTGTATTGCGAAGACTCGTGGCACGCCAGACAGGTCTCCTTGCCGTCCAGGCTCAGGCTTATCGTGGGAGCCAGGCTCGGCCTGGGGCACAGCTTACAACCCCCATTGTACTTCTCGCACAAGCAAACACTCTTCTCCAAACCGTCCACCCGCAGTTCATTCACCCCAAACTTCTCCCCCGGCTTCTCCAAGGACGCCGCCAACTTCCCACTGTGCTGGAGAAACTCGCACGAATGAGGGCACACCTGGCAACCCTTCCCTGCATCGAGATTCCTATTCGATTCCGAATTCACGTTGTCATTCTGGTTCGTATCCAATTCGGGTATATGGTACACCCTATCGTCCTTTCGACTCTCCGTGCTACCCATATACGAAGTCAAAGTGACTTCCGAAGCGGATCTTACAGTATTGTTCAGCTTGTACTTAGTCATTTTCACTTTTAAAAGTCCGATTTTGTTTAAAAATTTATTCAAAAGCACGTCTTGAACGCCGACGCCCGAGACATTTTATACGAATGTCCACATTTCGATTCGATTACATCACGTTTGAGAGCTTTAAAAAAACACTGGCTGGTAATGAATGTCAAGATCGCATTATCACAGGAGTTTAAAAAGTTACGATTGTTGGTAGGTATTCGAGTTACGTCTGTTTTTGCGCGTGGTTCGCGAGCGGCGACTGCGGCGGTCGGCGGGAGTGTGGCGTAAGTCGCGACCGCGGAACGTCTGAAAGAAAAATAATTGCCGTTTAGGTCATGTTTGCACTGTGGAGTTACTACTTGTTGCGCACAATTTGTTCAGCCGCCCTTACTGTGAGATTCTACTGTTATAGGAATCGTATAACTAGATAGATCTATGTGATTTTGCTGGTTGATGTGAAGTGTGGTGTTGTGGTTGGCAGTTTTACTGAACGTAAACTATAAGGATTTTTACTCTACTATGTCGATATTATTATGTAGTTTTATGAATCTTTATTACCTATATGTATTATGAAATTCATTTTGTAACTAGTTTGGAATATGTATTTTGTGAATAATATCAAAATATATTTAAATATTCTATAGCAAATAGGTAAACTTGCTTTGATGAAAGTTAGAACGCATGACGATTTTAGTATATTGCTTTTTTACTAATAGTTTGTTATGACATCAAGTATAATTTTTAAAAGTGAATACCTATTCGTTGATTTTATAAAAACCAATTTTTTAGAAGTACCTATATAGATTACCGTTATCAGATCAATTAAGTATTGCTCGTGCATTATAAATAAATTGCGTTAATTAGTGAACAAATTGCTAAACACTGTTTTTTTTATGCTTTGCTGGTAGAGCTATGTTCTTCTAGAACATTTTAAAAAGAATAATTCACATATAAAAAAATAACTGATACTTTATGTATGTCGGTTAAAAAGCAAAGTATCAGTTATCACATTAATTTATCTGATCCCGGTAAGCAGCCTACGCACTTGTGTTACACAAATATACATAAATATTTTAATAACACTCCCAGACACGGGACAAACACGGATTTTCGATACAACACCGATATAATAGGTTAATAGAGCCTTATTTTGCCCATTTATTCCGGATTCCCGTCTCTCAGAACTAAAAGAGTGAAGAAACAGAGAAGAGTGCAATTCGCGCGCGCACTTGTGCATGCCCTGGTGTAGTTCATCATCAGCCCATATACGTCCCCACTGCTGGGGCACGGGCCTATCTAAACTAGGGCGATGAGGCCTTAGTCAACCACCCTGGCCAAGTGCATGTTGCTCGACTATACAACCTTAGAATTTCTTCGTAAGTGTGCAGGTTTCCTAGCGATGTTTTCCTTCACCGTTAATGCGTCAAATAATCTTTATATTAAATTCGAATTTTAAAAAACACATAAAGCCCTGTAGTTGGCCGATCTGATCTCCATTGAATGACCGCCGATCCAAAATCGGTGGAACAACATTATTATTATAATTACATTTCACCAATGAAATAAAATATGGGACAAGGTTTTAGAGAGACTTTAGTGTTGATAAATAATTTTATTGCATAAGGTTCGCGCATGCAACTCGATAAATAAGCACTAACTTGTGAAAAGGCAGGTGTTTCATAGGTTTTAACGTATTTCGAGACCAAAACTGTAATAGAGTCAAGCGATTTTGATCTTAACCATTCACAAATTACAATGCTAATTTGAAGATCATTTTAGTAAATGCACGTGCAAGGAAGGGGACTGATGAAATGGGGTGATGTAAGATTTGTATGAAGAGAATATTATTATTAGGTTTCATAAAAATATTCGGCGAGTTTTTGGGTTGACGTTAAAAATTCTTAACCACTCGAATTGTTAACAAAAAATTGACTCTACCTTTGATTTGTATGATTTTTGGTTAAGTATATGAAACTACATATAAATTATATTATATTCAGGCTTGTTAACAGCATTACATATCTTCACACAGGTAGGTATAGTTGTAATCTAGAACACAGTGTCGGGTTACAAGACCTGTTTTACAATAAAACAAAGATTAAATTACAATCACTTAGCAATTTATTGGTGAAATGCAATTTTCAAATATTGAACAACATTGCCTATTATTAAATGGATAAATTACAAAAGGTATCCGTTACACTTTCTAAATAGTATTGCAATTTTGTCATAATAGTCAAGGTATTTGTCTTATAAATTGCTTCCTAAATTGTTGTCTAGTTTCTCTCGCCACGTTTTTTTTTTTTATATTCCTTTCTCTAAAAGTACTCTTTTTTTAACTACAATCGTAACACTATAGCTTAACCCGTCAATAATCATGAAAACAACTGTACAAGGGCTCCGAGTCAACAAGGGTCGTCGTCTCTTTGCACAAGACTAGCCCAAGGACTATAGGGCAGTATTTTGCCCTAGAGCAAACTCTTTGACCTTCAACCTTTATTCATTTTTGTGTTCAATGATTTTGGATAGAATTGGGAGACGTTATTTCTTTTATAACATTTCAGGTTCTCTTGGATTTGGTTTAACTTTTTATTACATTGATGTAGACACATCACATATTACTATTTACAAACATTATTAATTGGACAGGACATTGTTAAACTAAACTGAATGTGTAAAGGAATGATTTTTTATCTACAATAAACAATTCAGTATTTTAGCGAATTCATTATGTCAGCGATTATGTATGTATATTGTTGTAACTTTGGTTTCTACTCTGTTAACTTGAACTTCATATCAACTTTTGCAAATATCATATAGGTACACGTGGCTAAGTACTTCAACCCTGAGTGACTTCGCACCGCAATTCGGCAAGACAATTGCAAGGAGTGGCGGAGGCAATTCATCATGATCAGAAAACGGTAATTGCCTGCTTCCTATTGCCTGTGTTACGACCCGGGACGGAACCTTCCGACTGATTAGTGACGTCACGGGCATGATAAGGTCATGGGCTGGTGTTTGACGTCACGAGGGCAAATGTATGGAGATCTGACACAGCATTCTGCCCGCTACTTCGACTGCGGGACAACATCACGTCTTCTAGTAAATTCTTCTTGTGTCAATCGCAAGATTGTCTATGACCTTTTCCAGGCGAATGTTTATTTTGAGATTTTATGGGTCTACACGCAATATTAGGAGTAGTGCATACATAGCTACTTACTACTTTACTTTTTTTTACTTTGAGTTTGCTCGCGACCATGATTGGTGTAACCCTGACGAATCATCGTTCAGTAAGTAGCTATGTATTTGATACTCCTAATATCTCGTGTAGACCCATAAAGACTAATATTTAGTATGACTAATTTGATATAAAGTTTCATTGAATTAAGTGTAGTAATTTTGCGTGAACGCGCAACCCGCTAGATGCAATATGCTTACTTTTGCATTTATTTTATACTAGCTTTCCACCCGCAATCGTTCGTCGTTTATTGCGCAAAACATTATTTCTTTATGGAGACATCAGCTAAAAAGTAGCCTTTAAATATGTGTACCAAATTTTATTTAAATTGGTTCAGTAGTTTTGGCGTGAAAGCCCATAGACAAACTGACAGACAAAATAACTTTAGCATTTTATGTATCAGTGAGAATCATAGGTAAGAAACTCAATCTACACCAAATCAATTAGCAATAGAACACAGTTTAGAAGAAAATAGGAAACCAACACGTTAGGTCGCAATAAACACTAGAATGCTATAAATACACTCGCTATGTAGGGTGGGTGAGGTCAACCAGAACGTAGGCTAGACCGGGTCCTCAATGCCGGAGATGAAAGCCGCGAAATTATATGCTCATTATAAGTAATTAATTAGAATTGAGAACTAGTAAAAACTAGGTAAAGAATGCTAAATTGTAGTTTTTGGTAGAGCTTCGGATACTACACTAACCTTGGCCCAATAGCCTGAGATTTACAACCTTTACATATTTGCCTGCTCATCGGAAAATATCAGGACATATTTTATAGTTACTTGAATACTTTCCATGGTCCTGTATTGATTTGTGTGATTTTTCACTAATATGCAATCGCAGTGTGACCGTGATAGAAGATTTAGTTAGATTTATAACTCATGTTCCGAGAAAATGATCTTGGAAACTTTTATCACTTATTAAGATCTTTGGAATGTACTCTATCCAAGCATTTTACACGATGACCAAGATGGAAGGATGAAAAGTGAGAATTTCATTTACTTATCATCATCATCAGCCCATATACGTCCCCACTGCACGGGCCTACCCTAAACTAGGGCGATAAGGCCTTAGTCGACCACGCTGGCCAAGTGCGGGTTGGTCGACTACACAACCTTAGAAAAGCTTATAAAAGCGTCGATGGCCGAGTGGTTAAGGTCGTTGCTTGCCATGCAAGAGGTCGCCAGTTCAAAACCCGCCAGGTACCAATGTGTTTTTCAAATTTGAAATTCATATACCATCATTCAACGCTTTAACGGTGAAGTAAAACATGGCGAGGAAACCTGCACATCTAAGAAGAAATTCATTTACTTACGATCATAACAAATATTCTAAAGCATGTAGTAAAGACAGACTGCAGACCATAGAAAGGTAAGCAGGCATGTCTAACAAAGACACTTTTGAAGACAAAAACACAAACGGCAAAATTAAAAGGGAAGTAAATTTAACACCAAATCTGGACGCTTAATTTTTTACCATCCGATGACCTCGTGTGAATCCAATAGGTTTTCAAACAATTAGTTACAGGTATATAGTGACGTATATATTACGTAGGTATCTATATATCAAAGAGTAGGTATGCGAGGAGCACATGTGTCATTGAAACTAGCTATTGTCGAGTTAAGGCCATTAATAGGCGATAGAATAGTAATACATGTTTGCAGAATGTCAAGCAAAATTGTCACACGGTAGTTTTGCCGCGAAACCGTTCTGATTTAAGGTAAAAATATTTAATTAATGTTTAAGAGTAAGTATGTTATTAGAAGACATTTGAAAATAAGTAACCTTTGTTAAAAAGCAGCGGCTTCCTGTCGTTGGGGCATATGCTGAGACTGGGACCTAGTTGACCACTAATTTATGTTGTGTTCTATGGTGTTTTTTTCTTTTTTGTTGTTGTTCTTCTGTTATGTGGTCAATAAATGCGTTTTATTATTATAATTATTATTATTATTAAAAAAATCATCAATATTATGTGAAAGTGTGTCCTAAGAATAATTTCGAAATTTTAAGTACAGAGAGCTATGAACCCCTATTAAGAAGATTTGGCAATTATTTTCCGTTTCATAAACCCTGATTGAGACTGTATGTAAAATGGTTCAATATGCAAGTTGAAAATACTTAACCAAGTACATTATCATAAGCCATAGTTGCATACAAATACTCGTGAATGCCCAAAACTGCATCGTGGCTGTCAATAGCGATTTTCCGGACTGCCGGTTGCAGTCACAATGTAAAGAAGGGTATTGTTTGAAGTCCGATATTTTCCGGTATTGGCATACGCACAAATTTTTCATTATCCAGTCGGAATGTATTCGTTGTAATATTGTGTGTGATTGTTGTTTAAAAGTCCGTGTATTAAATAGTAAACAGATACTTTGACAAATGTAAACACTATACAATAGCAAATCGCGGCAGCATGCGGTGCCGAAACCTTTCAGTTACAATGATCGTAAAATTTACTTTATGTGATGAGATTAAGCTATAATTGAAGAGTATTAATTGGTATTTGAATTTACTACACTGGTTACCTTTTCTATTGTTATTATCGATCTTGTTTTTCCATAACGCGAAAATTTTGAATAAAAAATTTAACTTTAAAATAGCACTCCTACAGCACAATATACTCACCAGCTCTTAAACTCTTGTATCGCGGATCTGTCACTAAAGCACAAAGAGAGAGAACTATAACTGAAGTAACAAGTAACCCCACAGACGTGGGCACGCGCCGGTCGGTCCGCGGCGCGACTGACGCGTCGATGCGCGGGCGCAGGTGCTGTAAGTTACGGCTGTTGTGCAGGGGAGCGACTCAGGTCGTATGCTGTTTACTGTTGATGCTACTGTGTCAGATTAGTCCATGGAGAGGCGATACACAAACGGTGTACTCAACGACTCGTTACAACACTTAACTCCTAAACATTCATTCACAACGATCCTATACACGATTGACGATCTGGTCAAAACCGTAGGGGCGTACTGGATGTGATTGGCGTATAACCGACAGCAGTGGTGATAATCGAGGGAGGCCTATGTACGATGATGATGATGATGATGATGATTATTATAAAAAAATTGCTTTATCTCCTCTATTGTTCCAAAAATCATACAAACATCTATTTTCACAGTTTACTTTGGGGAGACAACAATCCGGCATAAACGACCGATAAGACCCTCTTAGGACCAACCAATACCAATATCGTGTGCACTACTAGTCGCTATAGCTCATCAATGAAACGGTAGACTTTTAGATAGTAAAGGGTTGCTATTTGATTCTCGGAATTACAGGTTCATGTCTAACAGCTGTAATTAGACGTAATTAGGCGATTAAGGTACGTTCTAGTGTCATCTTCTCGTTCGATAATCATTCGATTCTTCAGTTGATTAGAGTGACGCAATATAATTGAAACATGTCTATTGGCTAATTAGCCTGATTCGATTTTCTGGAATTTGCATTGAGTTACAACCCTTTATTCATAGAAAAATATTTTACTGGTTCAAAGGCACGCTAATAGTTCGATTTCCAACGACCAAAAGTGTGATGAAAATCGCTATTTATTATATTTGAAAAAAAAGGCGATGGCCGACTGTAGGTCGTTGCTTGCCATGCGAGAGGTCGCCAGATCAAACCCCAAAACGTACCAATATGTTAATAAAATTGAAATTCATTATGTACGATTATTCTACGCTTTAACGGCGAAGGAAAATATCTTGAGGAAACCTGTATACCTACGAAGAAATTCTTAGGTTGTGTAGTCAACCAACCCGCACTTGCCCAGCGTGGTTGATTAAAGCCTTATCGCCCTAATTTAAGGTAGGCCCGTGCCCCAGCAGTGGGGACGTATCCATAAACGTGATGATAATTTTATTTGTGCGCAAGAGACAGGAGCTCTACCAAATGTGATGTCGATCCCGTGGGCCAGAAAGTAAGGGACTCTTATATTAAAAAAAAATGTAGAGTGACTAACCTATCGCCAGTCTCCCAGCGGAAGTGGCGCACGCGCAGCTTCCGGCTGCACCCGGCCAATTAGCGAGGGCGAAGGTTACTGTTAATTGTTTCGTTGATCGACGTTTTTGTGGACGACCATCTTCTTGTCTCATCACGTAGATGTATTAGTGCAGTTAGATGTTCACCCAGTTACACATCTTTGGCCGAATCGCTGTCGTACTTTTTTATTTTGACTACTAGTGACCCGTCCTCGCTTCGTTTCGGGTATACTATACCTACATACTCTAAAATCCCTCTATCTAAAAAAAACCGCATCAGAATCCGTTGTGCAGTTACAAAGATTTAAGCATACATAGGGACAAACAGACACGGAGAGCGTCTTTGCTTTATACTATGTAGTGATCATTGGCTCCGTTCTTGCGTTCCGCTAGATAGTAATCTAAAAGAAAGGCCAAGTCATGATCAAAATCATCTGACTGTTTATTCGACTTGAAAGAGGGAGGAAATTCTTTAGTCCTCGTTGTATCAAGACGATACACAAAACGCTACCATATATAGCTTTCAGTATTCTCAAATGTGGTGGAAAATCCGATGAAATAAAAAGCAGATATAGAATCGAAGTTTAATGTTTTTGATCCGGACCTTGAGGATGACAATAGACACAGAGTTAATTATCTAATTAACGTCTCTAATCGGTTTCGCTGTTGTCCTTGCGCGAATGCAGTTTAATGAATTATGCAAGAGAACAATGAATTGAGCGGTCTTGTAGATGACAAGACAAAGTTTTCTTACCAATAGAACTGCCAAATGTTATCTGTAAATAAATAAATAAATAATAAAATATATTTATTGACCTTTTAAAAACAAGAAAACAACAAGGAACACAAAATTAATCAGTGGTCAACTAGGTCCCAGCCTCAGCATATGCCTGGTATTCTGGCTGGAGCCTATTTGAGTGATCTGTGTTTAGTGTTTAGGTGATAGCGTCGATGGCAGAGTGGTTAAGGTCGTTGCTTGCCACGCGAGAGATCGCCAGTTCAAACCCCGCCACGTACCAATGTGTTTTTAAATTTGAAATTAATACGTACGATTATTCGATGCTTTAACGGCGAAGGAAAACATCGTGAGGAAACCTGGACACCTATGATGAAATTCTAAGGTTGTTTAGTCGACTAACCCGCACTTGGCGTGTCAGTCAGGGGAAAAAAGCTACATTGGCTAGAACTATCCCTGCCTAGACAGAAGAATAACCAGTTAAATATTTGTAATTTTTTTTGAGTGAACCATAATCACTCGTTAAATGTTTAGGGTTTCATTTTAGTTTTAACTGGTCTGTAGGTATTAGATTTTTCATTTTCTACCTAAAGATATGACAGACTTTGTTTAGTGTAAGAGGAATCTGAGCTAGCCATCGCTAAAATGTTGACCTATAGGTAACATTACCATATACTCTGATGACTCAGAGCTGGTCACCGAACAATTCGCGCCCGATTCGTCGCGCTCCCGCCAAGCACCCTCACCGCCATATTGGGCGGCCATTTTGTATTGTCCGCCATTTCACGGAAGCCGCGTGACCTCGTCTCTTCCGCGACAAGCAAAAACAATCGACTCTCGTGGACTTCATGACTGAAATAAACTCGCCGTGACATAATGGTGTTGTGAATCTATCTATGGGTCCTTGGTGAAGATGAGTATTCGGCTGTATGTTGGTAACAAAAAATAAGGCGAGCTAAAGGATTTCACGATGTATGTCTGTTTTTGGTATCGTAATTCATAGTCTAGTGAGGAACTAGTTCATTACCTGCCTAGTCTATGTCTGAATTTAGTACATATCGTATACGAAAAATTAAAAGGTATTTTTTACTCAGAACTCTTAAAAATGTGACGCCGAAATTTAGTTGAAATTAATGATCCGGCCGTGGCAGTTCCCGGCAGTAACAGTATGCATTAACAGAATAAAATCAACCAACAACTAAATTGTATGTATACCTACGTTGCAGTGGCGTAACTACAGGGTGGCAAGTCGGCAAAATGCCACGGGCCTCCACCCGGTATGGGGCCCCAGCCGAAAGGGTTATAAGATAAAAAAAAAGAACGTGGTGTGCACGGGGCCCCATCCGAAGAATTTTGCCACGGACTTCAACGGGTATAGTTACGCCACTGCTACGTTGCGTTGTTATTACTCTTTATAAATAGCTAAAAGCGCTATCTGGCGCTGAACTGATGAATTACAACGCAAGGCGATTTTCCTCAATCCTTAACATGCATTAAAATAGCTTTAGTCTTCTCTATTATCAAAAGATGGCGGTACGTATGACAATTTTAAGTTGGATGTTTGAAAGTTGAAATCTGTAATAGATTTATTTATAAGTTAGGCATGGTAAAGCTCTATATGTAAGTATTTATTATTGCAGATTTATGATCCTAGCGTCTGGTCTAGTTATACCTTGTTGGATCAAATCAATGGAAGTACCTAACTGGTTGTGGTGGTAGTGTGCAGTGAGAAAAATAACATTTTAAAAACATATTCCTGAGCATTTTCCACCAATTCATCAGAGCAGTTCCCAGTTATGTAGCTGCGGGAGTCCCAAGCATACTTAATATGCAATGCTATAACTACCAATACCTTAAATGAAAAATCCTCAGTCGATATTCACAAACTCATGATACGTGATACGGGTTTTTTTTAAACATTTTATCAGCCGAGGCCAGGGTAATCCCTCTATCAAAATTGCACATGAGTCAAATCAATAAATAATTCAGAACCGTGGGTTGCCTTGACGCCGCGCTCGTCGCTCGCATGCATCAAATGTGAGCATAAGCACTGAATAACTAATAGTAATAATAAAGTTACAGTCAGTTTTGGCGAACAATAGTTTGACTTATCTTTAAGGAAGTGTAAGATGACACAAAAGATCTAGGGTGTTGTAAACCGGTCGAAATGTCCGCGACCCCTCGACCACTTTACGTATGTAACAACGACATACGTAATAATAACGGTGAATTGACTTGCCTTTTCATTGATACATTTTAGAAATAAAAAGAAATGTCTTTTATCGAACTTCATAATAACAACCAAGCTAAATTTCTTTCACAATCATTTCAGCAGTGTATAGCGCCATTGCGGCGAGTAACGGAACTAAGAATGTTCGTAGTACCGAGTGGCTTTGACTACGAGTAATTTTTTCTACATGAACAGATTGACTTACGCTAAATAGTAAAAAAAGTTTGTTATTTGCATTTATTAGCCTCCGTAGCGCGAGCTTTTCCAAATCTAGCCCCTATATACTTTAATCTAATAAAAACCCAGGGTAATTCCCTGTCCCAAATCTGTCGTCATGAGTCAAGCCTGTGACGATACATATTCAGAGCCGCGTAGCGCCTTGACGCCGCCACGGCCGCGCTGTAAAGGTGAACTAATCGGTAACCATAGCACGGGGGATGGAGGACAATCGTGCATTTTCGATGTTATGTTACGGTATGTTTTGGTTTAACTTATGAATGTGATTTGCGAGACTTTGATTGAAAGTTTAACAATTTGTATTATTTATTTTAGGGCCTGAAGAATACTTATTTACTTAGATAATTCTACTTTAAATACTCACACACATTCGGGCAATGTATAAGTTTTTGTGGATTACAAATAACATAGATATAAGTTCAGGACAACCAAATGAATATTAGTTTAATAAATCAAACTCAGTTTAGCTTACTTCTATGTTTTATTACACTTGAACAACTTATATCAGCAGATAACAGGCATAGATTTGTGCCACACTTTATACTTATACTTATGTCGGAATAACCGTTCAGTTCGTTTTTCAGGAGTAAACTGAGTAGCTCAATCTACCACAGACCTTTTTATAAACTACTTTTCAAATAACAAAGCATGGTAATTTTCGATTGGTCAAACGTTCTCGCACGTGATTGGTCGGTTTACACCAACCAATCACAGGCGAACCGTGTTGCCAATATCAAAAATTATTCAACAAAATAAGGCAAACAGAGTTGCCAATACTAAAAATTATAGGTTATAACATAAAGGCAAATTATGTTGCCAGTATCATAAAAAATACTTAAGATTATATTTAACTAAATCAAATTAATTACAATCTTTTAAAAATCACCACATTCGGCCATCTGAATAAGTGCACCTCCTGGTGCAAAATTATAGTTATTAAATTACTAGCCTAATCAAGGTTTCTCACATTACTATACCTACATCCTGCATGCTTATTATAATTAGGTCTTTCATTGCTATTTGGACAAAATATAAAATAAATCCAAAAGAAATCACAACACTCCTTAAAATTATCACCACATTAGATAAAAGCAAGTAGCTAAGGCACTTGATCTGTTGTCGCAATTTGGATAAAGGTAAATTATCTTCACCTTCATAATGAGACGAATCGTCATTAGGTTTTGTAGCTTTAGGATTAAGCGCATATATTAATACAAGTCGTCACTCGATCTGCAGCGACAACAGTTTCAAATGACTTATTAGTCTTATTGAATCCAGGAGAGTTTTACAATCCTGTACGCCTCTAAATTTCGACAAAAGTTTACTACCGTTACATTTGTTATAAAAATAATTTTGGTCATTTTAACTACATCCCCTGAAAATCGTGTTATATTTCCCGACATCATAAATAATAAAACAATACTATTCGCAGATGACGATTCCATAATAATTACCACCAATAGATCATTTCCTATAGAACAACATAAAAAAGATATTTCCGCCATTCTCACATCTGTTCTTGAATGGTCAAATAAAAACAATCTCCAAACTAATATAGCTAAAACAAAACTAACGAATTTTAATAACTTAAAACATCATAATATAATTTAAATAGATCTTTAAAGGACAAACTCTTCAACATAATTCTGAGGCAATCTTCCTAGGCTTAGTGATCAATAAGAAACTAAATTGGCAAGAACACATAACAAAAGTTTGCTCCAAAATAAATAGATTTGCTTTTGCACTGTATAGATTAACAAAAGTAACTTCATTAAATACAGCATTAACCGCTTATTTTGCATATGTAGAATCGATTTTGAGATATGGTCTATTGATATGGGGTAATGGCAGTGACATTCATACTGTGTTTGTCGCTCAGAAAAGATGCATCCGATCCATATGCAATATCGCGCCGGACGTCTCTTGTAAGCCATATTTCAAATCTCTAAATATTCTCCCACTTCCATCTCTCTACATACTTGAAGTGGGCACATTTGTTATAAATAACAAACAATTATTTGTCTTATGTAAAGACCACACACACAGACAGACCAGACAAACTAACAACTTAATTATTAATATCGCTCCTAACACCACCCGCTTTCTAAAAAATAGTTATATGATGTGTCTAAAAATCTATAATAAATTGCCAGGGCATATCAAATGTCTTCCAAATAATAAATTTAAACCAGCACTTAAGAAATGGCTATCGGAAAAATGTTTTAATTCAATTAAAGATTTTTTAGATTATAAGGATAATATATAATAACTATTACTTGAGTTCTTAAAATATATATGAATATTATACGGATGAATAGATTAATATTAAATGTAGATTAAGTATAAATTTTATATAAATAATAACTTTATGTATAAATTATATTGATGTAAAACATCATGAATGTACCTACTGCCTACCTCATAACAGGCAAAATATTTGCATGCTATCATCATCATCATCAGCCCATATACGTCCCCACTGCTGGGGCACGGGCCTACCCTAAACTAGGGCGATAAGGCCTTAGTCGACCACGCTGGCCAAGTGCGGGTTGGTCGACTACACAACCTAAGAAGTTCTTCTTAGGTGTGCAGGTTTCCTCACGATGTTTTCCTTCACCGTTAAAGTTCATTTGCATGCTATATTGATAGCTAAATAGGTTTTAAGCTACTTTATTTTTAATTAACATCTTCACAATACTGTAACCTACCCTATTTACAAGCGAATAAAACAATTTTGATTTTGATTTTGATATGGTGTTGCATCTACGTGAGCCATGGGTACCTGGTATAAATTAAATGTCAAAAGTAAATTCACTAATTTGAAACCCTTAAAATGTACAAGTAAACTCTAAATTTTCTTAGTGCGCAGACAATAGCTAAAGTTTATATCTCATACTGATGCAGGTTTCGATACTCAGGTGTAGCCACATATACACCACATATACACAGCCAATATTTTATGTTCATCAGGTCTTATGGTTCCTTACAAGTCAATGCTTGCGCGCCATTTCCGATAGATTTATCAAGTATCCCGTGTATAATACAGTCAACTGCTTTACGACCCTTTATTTCGCAACAATTTAATAAGCTTAGTTTGTCATCAAAATAATCCCGTAAGTTTTCGTTACTACGAGTGGTACGCGCAAGCATTTCTTCTAGAAGCCGACCATAATTTTGCTCGTTTGGAAATGCCTTAAGAAGCCTTTCTTGCCATTCATCCCAGTTATAATTTACTGAAGGCAAAGCCTCGAACAATTTTTTTTTTTTGCTTAACCCGATAACTTTTGAAGAGCAAAATGCATGGTCTGCTTCTGATCCCATTCATATATACTAGTACATTCATTAACTTTTCTTAACCAACTATCAATGTTTTGAGACTTACTAGATGGATCAAATTCTGGTAATACATTATTCATATGATTAATAATAATTATCATACATTATTTAAATGGTGAGATTTGGCCCTATGGTCTTCTTGGTAGGACGACACAAGTTGAAGTACCTCATTAATGGTAAGGCGATAAGTTTGTTGCTCCGTTGTCGACTGCGGTGCTGTCTGTTCAGATAGCTCCTGTGTTGACGAAAGTGCCGCAGATTCAGCAATGCTTCCGTGCGGTTCCAAATCTACTATTGTCCATTCAGATGCTGTAGTTTTCCTCCTCTTTCGAGCAATTTCCACGATAGGTGGTTGCGTCAATCTTCTTGGCTGCATATTTGAGTATCTATTTCGTTTGCAACTCATAAGATTTCTTCAAGCGAGTCTCTCAGCTGGCTCCGTAAGCTCGAAAGGAAATGATTAATTGCATTAGTATTAATAAAAAAGTCTACAAATTTGAACACAGGTATCACAATGTACTACGCTTATGCATATGCGTGGCTTAGCTATGGTGTCATTGTTAGGGGAAATAGTACCAATTCACAAGATCTATTTATCCTCCAAAAGAAGTGCATACGGATCCTTACTAACATCAAGCAGACAGATAGCTGTAAGCCCCATTTCAAAAAACTAAAATTATTAACATTGCCTTGTATCTACATATTAGAAATTTGTAAATTCATCAGAAAACACCCCCATCTTTATACTAAAACAATTGACGCTCCTAGACGTAACATTCCCCGTAATAAAAATGATCTCATTCAAATCCCATCTAACTTATCAATGCATAGCTCTGGACCCTACCCAATGTCAGTGAAAGTGTATAATAAACTACCGAATCATTTAAAAGAAATAGAAGAATATCCTAAATTCATTAAAGAAATTAAGCATTTTCTTATTAAAAATAGCTACTACACAATAAATGAATATTTTGAGGATAAGTTTAAATAAATATTAAATAACACCAAACTCGAGCATTTACTATTATTTTGAAATTATTTAAATGTCTGTCCTTCACTCTTCCACTTTGCAATGCCTTTCAAGGTACATATGAATGTTAAATCTTATTATTATGTAGCATGTAAGTCATTATTATGTAATGCAAATATTTTAAATAAATAAATAATAGCAAGTAACTATTTATGATCACAATGGCAAGATAATTAAACTTTAACAAGCTTTTAAATTAATGCTGTACACATCTATCACTAATGCATATATATGGAACACCAGCTTTATTTAGGTCGGTATAATCATATCGTCAATGAAATATATCTGGACTTTGTTTTCTCAACGAGTACACTATTTAACCATGTTTTAAGTCCTTCCTAGCCTTAAATTAACCAAGGCACGTGGGGTGTACAATGTACGATCATAGGTGGCAGCATAAGAGTCATTGAAAATTGAGTATTATTGAAAACTTATCGAATGTACGCTTCCCTGGCATACATAGCCTTTCTAAACTAGAAGAACGTACATAGTTCCCAGGCATATATAGCCTTAGTGTACTAGAGGAAAATACATAGCTCTCACGCATACTTAGCCTTCCTATACTATAGGTACATACATAGCTCCTAGGCATACGTAGCCTTCCTATACTAGAGGAACGTACATAGCTCCTGGGCATACATAGCCTTCCTATATAATACTATAGGAACATACATAGCTCCTGGGCATACATAGCCTTCCTATATAATCCTATAGGAACATACATAGCTCCTGGGCATACATAGCCTTCCTATATAATCCTATAGGAACATACATAGCTCCTGGGCATACATAGCCTTCCTATATAATCCTATAGGAACATACATAGCTCCTGGGCATACATAGCCTTCCTATATAATCCTATAGGAACATACATAGCTCCTGGGCATACATAGCCTTCCTATATAATCCTATAGGAACATACATAGCTCCTGGGCATACATAGCCTTCCTATATAATCCTATAGGAACATACATAGCTCCTGGGCATACATAGCCTTCCTATATAATCCTATAGGAACATACATAGCTCCTGGGCATACATAGCCTTCCTATATAATCCTATAGGAACATACATAGCTCCTGGGCATACATAGCCTTCCTATACATTTGAATTTTTTAAAAAAAGTCACTTCCTGGAAAGAACTCGACTATGAGAGTACCGAAACTTTACTCAGACGTGACATGTGATGGTAACAACACTATTGCGAGTAATGGACAGTTTAAATGAATTAAAGTATATTTATTTATGTATTGATTTGTATATATATATATATATATATATATTCATTAAGTACTACCTAAATCTTTAACTTTTAGACTTTTAGTTAAATTTAAGACCATTAGTAACCAACATCTGGAGGAGCGTTCTCATCCTACTACAGGTTCTAGAAACTTACCAGGATGAGATCTATATCCCTTTTGTAAAATGATACTTTTGTTATGAATAAAGATTTTTGTATTTCTTTTTGTATTTAGGATACTAAAGGAACATACATAGCTCCCAGTGAAACGTACAGAAACCTAAACAATGGCTAACTTAAAGCCTATACCTATAGCTATATACAATAATGACAAAAAATAAACATAGTATTTCTCTCTCTGTACCCTCTAAATTCTTTAAATATAATATAATACAACCATACAAGCAAACAGCCAGAAGTCAGATACTTTATCGCAGATCAACATTATCAAGGAGTAGCCTTGACCAAATGGATCGCATATACGATAAACCATCATAGACTTACGCGAGTTATATTAACAGAGAGTCGCCCTGTTCAAATATCACTCGAGCTGCAGTCAGTTGTAAAACTAGTGTAAGTACAATCAAAAACTAGCACAAACATTATCCATAGATCCTATCGGGAACTATTATCAAGGAGTTGCCTTGACCAAATAGCTCACACGACAAGTTCAATCTGGACTAATAAGAATAATATTATCAAAGAGTAGCCTTGATCGAATATTATTCAAGCTGTTGACTGTGCTAGCGTATCATTTTAAATAACTCACTATATTGCCACCAAGAGACACTATCAGAGAGTAGCCCTGATCAAATGCTCTCGGCGGCACTATTATATCTACATAAATAGGGTAGAAAGAGAGAAAAATATTATCACGGAATTTTAGCATTTAACGAATCATTTTACGTCTTACCTTGTGGGTTGCAGATCTATTCCCGCTTCTGAGTTTTAATAAATCAAACTCAGTTTAGCTTACTTCTATGTTTTATTACACTTGAACAACTTATATCAGCAGATAACAGGCATAGATTTGTGCCACACTTTATACTTATACTTATGTCGGAATAACCGTTCAGTTCGTTTTTCAGGAGTAAACTGAGTAGCTCAATCTACCACAGACCTTTTTATAAACTACTTTTCAAATAACAAAGCATGGTAATTTTCGATTGGTCAAACGTTCTCGCACGTGATTGGTCGGTTTACACCAACCAATCACAGGCGAACCGTGTTGCCAATATCAAAAATTATTCAACAAAATAAGGCAAACAGAGTTGCCAATACTAAAAATTATAGGTTATAACATAAAGGCAAATTATGTTGCCAGTATCATAAAAAATACTTAAGATTATATTTAACTAAATCAAATTAATTACAATCTTTTAAAAATCACCACATTAGAAAACTGAAACTGTCCGGGATATTTACCATGTTGTTGTGTTTTAAAAATAACCGGTAAATATCCCGGACAGTTTCAGTTTTCTAATTTGTGTGACCATGACAGTTTAAAATCAAATGAATATTTCAAAAAGCACAATAGGTTTATCTATTTGCCAACCGTTTGAATTGCTGCTTTTGATTAATAGTTTAAAAATTAGTCATTCAAAAGACCATTGTAGCCTATAAAATTATAAATATGGCCTGTGGCCAGCCGGGGGCCACATCATCAGCTATTAGCAGGCAGCTCACGGAGTCCGGCGGCCCTGCATTTCGACTCTTACGTAAGGTTATGATGTGACCTTACTTACATTATTCAAATTAGGCTATGTTTTTGTTTCTTTTGTATTTTTCTTTATTTCAGACATAGTACTATTATTAACCTTTATGTTACCTGGGTAACATCTTACATGGATCCCCAATAGCTCGGACGGCTATGACAGACTCCTGCTGATTAAACACCCGGTTTTTCTTCTCGTCCTTAAACTTATCCTGAGATAAGTTAAAGTTACAATTCAATTAACAACATTTTTTTGAATTTACTAGTAATACTGTAGAAAACACCGTAGTGAAAAATTTCACGATCGATAAGAAATTGTGTTAGGGATGTTAACTAAACGGAGTTCATTTGAGAAATAAGGTGATAAAGTAAATGTTTTATATGGAATAGAGCGGCATGATATAGTTACACTGTTAGCTTATAAATATCCGGAAGAGTTCAAATACCTTCTTTATTATTATTTAATTTCTAGGTATTATGGCGATGAGTGTTTGTAAGGAATCAGCATAAGCAAATCATAACATTCCTGCTCTTTGAAAAAAATATGGATACTAATATTATAATATAAAATATTTGTCATGGCGATGTCTATTCCACATTATTTTGCCAGACGACAGATAAAAAGTAGTGAAAAAATTGTTACTTCTAGACTTTGATGAGTCAGAATGAGAATAATAATGGTTACTAAATGCACTTCATTCGAAGAGATATGACTAAAAAGTTAGTTGCATGAGTCAAATGTGAATGGACGATTGCATTGTTATACTGAACTGTAATCAGAGCTTTTATGGCTAGAAGTAATAGCGGTAGGTATAAGTTTGTTTACATCGTAACACTCATAATTACTTACTTTTATTATTAACTAGTGATCCCGGCGGACTTTATACTTACCACCCAAACTTTATTTTACCTCACAGGGCATATTTCTTATTTTTTTTTTATAAGAACTTTCCCATGACAATAACAAACACAACAAAAAGACAACTATCTTATGCAAAATATTTTATGTAAAAATGTTGCTGAGCCGAGTCTACAAAGCTTACCCTGTGAAAATGTTATCACAGATCTCGCATATAAGTATTAAAGGCTAAATGCTAAACCTGTCACCTCTACACTACATCTTAATCAAAATCTATGAAAAAGTTAGCAAGCTTCGTGATATATGTCCTTTCTTTACCAGGTCTAATTTCACATACTCTACATTTTAGGCAAACCGTGATGCTTGGCTGTCTTTCGTCGTATCAGATTGAAATCACATTCGGTGATTTATTATATTATAAACTAGAATTTAGTTTGCTACTCCTTCCGCGGTTTCAAATTTTTGACAACTTCCGTAACAGATTGAAAAGTTAAATATATTTATTTTATTGTTACCACACTAAATCAGCTGTAACCTTTATATTATTACATATAAATATTATATCTTTCTATATCATAGTGAAGGTTAATTGCAATTCATTTAGCTGTTCACATACGAGGGCACAAATTCCATATACTCACAAACTTTGATAGTTAGAATACGTTTTCATTAACCCGCCTTGATAAAGCTATATTATTCTCTAGATATCATCTTCAAAAGCAAAATAATTAATTATTTCATAGGGAAATCATCTCATGCCATAACTCAACTTTTTAAATATAGCTACAACTTCACTTAGGTATAGTTTGAAAAGTATATTAACAGCAATATTTATTGTGCCAAACAAAACAATGTGGTCAGTATTTTGAATACTGCACTTGGATTTTCCATTTCGCAAACGCAAAACCATAGGTAATATTATTATTATGTGGTCTCCTACCTACACGATAAAGGTACATAAATGAACCTGCAGTATTTGCTGGTTAATTTTGCTTGAAATGTATGGTGTACATTCCGGTGAAATTATTAATTTTATCGACGACACAACAATACGAGTACCTATTGAGCACTAAAATAGTGCAATCAAAATGACATCAACACTACATAGTATGAAACAAAGTTGCTTTATCTGTCCGTATATCTTTATGTTACCAAAGTTATCGACATAGCTCATAGCATTAGCAAGTTGAAGTGGCAGTGGGCTGGCCACATCAGCCGTAGAACCGACAACCGTTGGGGTAGGTAGACGGATTCTGGAGTGGATACCGCGTCTCGGCAAACGTAGTGTAGGACGCCCGCAGGCCAGGTGGTGTGACGATCTGCGCAGGACGGCTGGTAGGAGCTGGATGCGAGTGGCCGAGGATAGAGAGAAGTGGCGTGCATTTGGAGAGGCCTATGTCCAGCAGACAGAAATGGGCTGATGATGATGATGATATCTTTATGTAGGCTTTTAAATATTTGACGCAACCGATTTTGACGGTTTTTTTAAAAGATAGAGATTCAAGAGGAAGATTTTTATGACAAATTCACCCGAAGTAAAAGAAAAAACATAGAGTCACTTTTAAAATTACGTAGTACAATATTATAATTTGGGTATGTTATATGAATAAACTGTTTATTGAATAACACAAGTACGTTTAATTATAATTGACACATACGTTGACACAATTACATTACAATTACATTACAATAATTCTAAATGCGAAAGACTGTCTGTCAAGTTATCAAGTAATACTTACGGTCCACGGTTATAAGTATTTCAATGATATTTATTACATAGAAAATCTTGGGTATAATAGGAAAATAAAGATAACCAAATGGAAAAATTACAAATGATGCACGAAGAGTTGACGATTCGTATCCCAAGCTCCCGTTTTCAACATGGACGAGTGAAAACTAGGCTTAACAACACCTTGACAACTTAAAGACCTTAGGAGATTTCGCGAAATAATTCAAATGCATTGCCTGTTCGTTCTCAATGGTAAGACGATAAAATGATAAACTTGACCGACTACGGCAAGGCAAGTCATGCGAGGTGTTTACGCGTATTGAATACGGTATAGCACGTGTAACTGCCTCGTTGGTCTATTGGTAGCAAGCGCTGCGTAAGGACCGAAAGGTCCCCAGTTCGAGTCCGGGGTCGGGAAAGATTCATGTGAGTTTTTTTGTAAAGAAATTACTCAGCCTGGAGTTAGGAAGTTGGGGGTTGCACGCCCGTGCCTCGGAAAGCACGTTAAGCCGGTGGTCCTGCGCCCGACATGACCGGTGAGAGATCGGTCTCTCACCGGTCATGTCGGATTGCCGTCTCACCGAACTATGAGAGTAAGGGAACAGAGAGTGCATTGTGTTTGCGCGCATACTTGTGCATCCTGCGCACTTGGCTGATCTCAATTGAGATCGGTCACCATGGCCGAAATCGGTTAGACGCCTTATAGCATGAGAGTGAGTGAGTTAGTGAGGCCTTGCCTAAACATATTTGAGGTAGTCTAGAACATATTAGGTTATTGTTAAGTTTTTTTTTGTATTCAGTTTATCCCACCAGGGAAAGGCGAAGCGTACAGCCTAGTGATTGTTAATATCTTTTTTGTCAAACGTTATTGTTGTGGTAAATATCCCGGATATATTCAGTTTTCAAATGCTCAATTATATAATAGATTTGATTAGGACACTTCCCATGATTTAAATTAGCATTTTTTTTATAAACAACTTATCCTTATGAACCTCTTATTCGGTTCTTCCTCTTCGTAACGGATATTATGCGTACAATTACTTAACTATTTTGTTTTATAATGTAATAAACAAACAATTTTTCCTTGAGACGTCACGGGGAAGGAATCTAAGCGGTTTCGGTCAAAGAGGAAATGTTTTGTGTAAATACATGATTCATCTAGGCTTAGCAGTACTTACGTAGTTACCGTACCTGATGGATGCAGCCAGGTATCTTAGAAATGTAGGGAATGTTTTGGGCAATCGCCGGTGGCGTCGTGGTAGTAGAAGACTGGGTCAGAGTCCCATGACGCCGCCAAACGGCGATGAGGTACAACGCGGTGTTTTAGTCGGTAAACCCGCTGGACATTGCACCCCGTCTAGGTTGATGCCACCCTAGTCAGTCTGTTAGGTTTTGAATTGACCAATTCCATTTATTTTTTTTATAAAAGGTTAATAGGATGATTTCACTCCACCTTATGGTAAGCTGTAGTGATATCCACATATGAGGCCGTCGCCTGAAGGCCTGCTTAAATGCTGTTTCAGGCCCGCCTGAAGAGTCCGGGATCATAGGAGGGGGGGAAAAAATATAAGCTAGAAAAGGGCATTCCATGCCTTTACGAAAGTAACTAAACCTCTTGGTCCGACCAACCAGCGCCTGCATTGTACGTGGATGGCAGCGCTGTCCAGCACGTGTCGTTCGGGAGTGGAAAGGGGAGGGACTAGCTGAAATAGCTCTTCAGAGCATTCCCCGTTATAGAGACGGTAGGGAAAATTTAGACTTATATCACAGTTCAATGCCCCTAACCTGGGTGACGGTAATATGAATACTTTTCCAAAAAGATGATTTTACCATAAACAAATATGGATTAAAAATAAACTAATTATAAATTTAAAATCAGCCTGAACATTTTAGACCCCGTTGTAGATAACCAATCTCCATGTTGCGTTTTTATGAATAACGTTATCAATTTTTGTAAACCATTATTACAAAATAATAATTGGAACTCTGAAATTCTAATTAAACGCAAACTAATGTGGTCGTAATTATTATTTTAGGCGTCTTATCGCAATGATAGCCGTTGTAGAGAACTTGAACATATTGTATTGGAATCAATATATTGCCTAATTAAATAAAATGAAACGTACATGCTTTGCCCTACAGATGTTTAGGGTTGTTACATTTAAATTTTGAGAAATAAAATCCACAATGGGGAATATGCACACTTTTTTTTTATTATAGAAATCAATCTTTAATATCGAAGAAATATGAATGTAATTCTATTTTTCAATTTACTTTAACGACAAGCGAGATATAGCTGTTTAAAGTTCCCGGATGGACAGAGAGATCCGATATGGCAGATGACGTCACAATTACACACCAAGCCATACGCGATCCATATAAAACTCCGTTTTGTAAGAAAGAGATAGAAAATTAACTTTAATTCCTTATAAATCCTTCGTTTATGAACCAATTTTCATTTTTATTTCACATTTTAGTATAAGTATGTTTAAGCCTTGTTTCGTAAGTTGTTGAAAAATTCAAGATTGCAGATTTATGCATATTCCCTATGTCACCTGACTTGCTGAGTGGAGAGATCACTATAAATATAAGACATTTGTTATTATTCAGTCAGTAATTAAGAATATTTTGTTTTTTTTTTATTTGAGTAGAAATATAATACGGCTCTGTTATACATAGATAAATCATTTGGGATTCTCGCGTAGTACCTAAATAAAGTTTAAATTGGTGCAAATCATCATTAAATACAATGAATTGATGTGCTAAATTTTCTGTTTTGAATCATTGTGTGCGTGTAAGATTTTAGACTTTCGCGTTCCATTGCACTAAAATTAGTCTTTATTATTATGAGTCGTCGTTCGCGACCACGATTGGTGTAACCCAGTCGAAACGTCGGGCAGTAAGTAGGTATGTAATTTGCTACTCCTAATATCGCGTGTAGACCCATAAAGACTATTTTGATTTTGTGTATGTGTTTCTGACAGATGTTTAGTTGATATTTTGGTTATGAAATATATTGAAAAAGACTTTTTACGTCTTCGCTTAGTCTTTGTTAAAGAAATCCTTTGATCAAATGATGCTATATGTATATTGACCGCGCTATTGACAACCTTATTCCATATTATATGTTGGACTGTTGGTATACGGTAACGAATTTCAGTAAAACAGTAATAATATATTTTTTCTGGACCTATCGGTAATAAATCAATTCAAATTTTAAATGCATAATTATTAAACACATTCAATATTTATATTCAATACATAGTTGGTAACCAAGCCTTCATGTACTACCACGCACATAAAGTTAAAATATTTTTGAATGAAGTTTGTTCAAAATCCACGTTTTCACAGATGCCATTCTCCAAAATAAATGGCTTGATTATTGAATAAATAAACAAAAATCACTTGATTGCTGGAGGAATAAAATTTTGCAAATTAAAAAAATTCAATAATCAGGCAGTAAATACTTAAAGGTTTCCTTTCCATTTTTTGTTATTTTTTTTATATTAATTGTTAATACCAACCAACTTTAATTCATACTCTACAGAATAATCCGTACAGAAATGCCTCACTGACGTTTCCCTACCACGCCATTGGCTTAATTAGTCCTATCAGTACCTATGAGCTGTTTATGGCACACCATGCATCGGCTCGTAAACACCATAGCTACAGATAGGGCCAATTAGCGTCCCATAGCCGACCACTATCGCGGTCACATATAAACATAGTGTGGAGGACTCGGGCTGCTTAGAACTGTGTAGCTTTTCCTGTTGATTGATTTTCGTCTATACAAAACTAGGCTGAGTACTTCCGGTATTTATATTTCAAACTAACTGATCCCAACAGACTTCTTCCTGTCAAAAAAATGTGGAAAAATGGGCTGTTTTTAGGGTTTTCCCGGCAATTATTCAATTTTTTCTCGCCGTAAGAACCATCCTTGGACTTCAACGAACATTTAAAAAAAAGAATTGACCTAATTGGTTCAGGCGTTGTTGAGTTATGCGCTTACCAACACATCTTGCGATTCATTTTTATATATAAGTTAAGATAAAACAATTAAATATTAGTCTTTATGGGTCGACATGCGATATTAGGAGTAGCAAATACTTAGCTACTTACTGCCCGACGTTTCGACTGGGTTACACCAATCAGGTCGCGAGCGACCATGACTGGTCTACAAAAACATACGTAACAAATATTATTTAGCAAATTTACAGGGAAATACATAAGACCCTTTGCTTTTTAAAATACCTGCAGTTTGTTATAAATATCGATAGGATTCTGAAAATTATCACTCTATTGAAAAAAACGTGATCTTTTCAGCAATAAATAATATCTCTCCCCTGTATATCAACGTGAATCACACGGTCAAAATAAGGTCAAACTACTAATAATAACCAACATACTGGTACTTTTGACTAAATATATAAATTAATACCACAAGCGAGTTATCACAGGTACCTACTCAGGTTGTTGACGGGCGGACTCAGGGTTAGGTACGTTACAGGAAAATACGGCCACTGATTGCCAAAGGTGAAATATACATTATTGTTGAGCTTAAAATTAATCATTAATGGTCTGATATCCCCATATCAGACATATGGATTTATAAATATCTTCTTCTTATCGTATGGTTGATGAACAACCTGGTGTCAGAGTTTAAACCGCCCGTAGGCCTCTGACATGACTTCACACACCGTTGAAAAATCTCTCACAAATATTTATCCCGAGTGGGAATCGAACCTAGGAACCGTAGCCAGGGTCACTAATCATTGTTCCATCGAGCCAGTCAATTAAAAAGAAATAAAAAATATTAAGCAATAACAGACTCTATATGTGTAGTCAGTTCAGTAAGAAAGTTTGTCGGAAAGCTTAACAGTTGCTAGGAGTGTCAATTTAAGCTGGGTGGTTTTGGGATGGAAGCTTACTAAAACGGGTTTATGCAAAATTTTATCACTATAGGGTTTATTTTCGAACGGGGTGCCAAAGTTTAGCAAAATATTATGCACTTTTATACTGAAGTAGCGAAGTAGCAGATATTATATATTATCTTTTATATAAAATTCTCGTGTCACAATGTTCATTCCCGTACTCCTTCCAAACGGCTTGACCGATTCTCATGAAATTTTGTGAACATATTGAGTAGGTCTGAGAATCGGCCAACATCCGTTTTTCATACCCCTTGAGTGATAAGGGTTGTCCACGCGGACGAACTCGCGGGCACAGCTAGTAATTATTAAAATTAATCATCAAATCGGAGTACAGTTCTTTACTTCTCTAGTTATATTAAGATTTTCGCGTGCCATGTTGTAAATCGCAAGCGAACATGATTTGTATAACGCAGTCAAAACGTCGTGCAGTAAGTAGCTATGTATTAACTACACATTTTATCGCGAGTAGTAGACCCACAATAACAGTATTTAACTCTTAGAAAACTGTAACTGTCCGGGATATTTACCATGTTGTTTTGTTTTAATGAGCTCCCGATATTTCGGCACTGTTGCAAGCGCCATGATCACGGGTGAACTGATCAGTTCAGGTAAATATCCCGGACAGTTACAGTTTTCTAATGTGTGTAACCATGACAGTTTAAAATAGTATTTAACTCTATTGATTTTATTAGATAAATAAAAAAAATAAACATCCAAAATTGAGTACTTCCTGTGGACACGTCAAATTTTTACGGCTACATTAGGATACCTATACCTCTACAAACGTAAAATGAGGAAAACTGTATGTAACTAAATGTATATTTAATAACAATATTGCTCTCATCAATATGACTACTATGACCGGCAATAAATTACTATGGGTTTTTATTAGCGCTATTTTACTTTTCAACTATACAAGGAAACTAGTGAGAAAAACGATTGGCATTTTAATTTTTTAATCTTTCATTCCGGTATAAGAGGAAAATGATTTCAGAGGTAGTATTGGGAAATATTTTTTAGGAGTTTGGACCAACGGCATAAAGATTTTGTAAGCTTTTTTAGGTTTATAAAAGAATTAAAATGTATAAGTTATTTCCATAAGTAAATCTGAACTTATGAAGTCCCAAAGGTTTTACAAATAATTATTTGAAAACTAGGCGCCGTTTTGAAAAATTCATTTCGTTTGATAAGGTTATAAATATAAAGTCCGGGGTCGGGCAAAATTTATTTGAGTTTTTCTGAAAATAAATTACTCAGCCTGGAGATAGGACGTTGTCGGTTGCACGCCCGTGCCTTGAAGAGCACGTTAAACCAGTGGTCCTGCGCCCAATCACTCATTGGTCGTGCTGGATTGCCTTCTCACCGAACTATGAGAGTAAGGAGAGTTCACCTATGTTTGTGCGCACACTTGTGGACTATAATATGTCCAACGCACTTAGCTGATCTCAATTAGGATTATTATTATAGTATAGTTAGGAAACTTAACTTTTCCAGGAAAATTACCATGCTGTTTTGTAGTAACAAGCTCCCGATATTTCAGCACTGACCTATGATCACGAGTAAACTACATATTCAGTTTGCTTATGTGTGCAACATTGATTTAAAGTCATTATGCTATAGTTTTTCACTGGGTTTGATACGAACCGATACCACCTACGTTCCTGCATGTTTTACCAACCATTCCTTTTTCCAAAATGGCCAGATGACTCGTGGTGGGGAGAGCCCGCCGGCCTTGGATTGAGGATAACGAGGCCGCTTTCTTGGAAACTTTTGAGATAGGTGTATGAGGATTTCCCAAATGCTATATGGTACCCTGGTATACCTTAATTTGGAATAAAATTAAAACTTATATTGTCATATTTAAATTTAAGTTTGTATTAGTTACGAATTAGGACAGACTCATCCATTTCAGGCTAAACAAAATACGAACACATTGAAACTAAATTTATTTAAGGATAAAAAAAATCTGATTCCTAACGAAGCTTAAGTAATAATTTCAACAATACTCCCACTCGTTACAAATATGATTGTTTTTATTTTAGTTTTCTTTTTCCAGCTGACCACGATGGCTTGGAGTAGCGGCTTGTGATCGTCACCGGACTTGCGGGGGAGCAGATGGCTTTTCATCCCACATTTAATGTTTTAAAGATTGTTCCAAATATGATATTATAGTTGGATTAAAAAAACAAATCAGTAACATAGTATTGTTAGTAACACGAGTACGTTTGCAGGTATCCTTATATGTCATATGGACACGTTTCCACACATTTATATGATGATCTTGAAAATTCCTCATAAATAAAATATGGTTCGTGTCAACAGTAGCAACCAGTTTGTTTATTAGCCTGACCTCAGTAAACAATAACATAAAATGCTCGAGCTTCAACATACTTGCATTTTTATACAGGAAATATTACGTAATTTAATGGCTTTATACATTTTAATGGTCGGAGTCCCTGTTAAGACTGGTCTTTGCTGCAAGTGATTGCGATTATGGAAAGAGGCACATAGTTTATTTTCCACATTGATTAAATTATTTTTTTTCAGGTAGTACTGTAAAACTGTAGTAGTAGTGAAAACCATCATGAGGATACCTGCTCATCTACGAAGTAATTCTTAATCATGCAGTTGTGAAGTCGGCCAACCTGCACTTGGCCAGCGTGGTTGACTAAAGCCTGATCGCCCTAGTTTAGTGTACGCCCGTGCCCCAGCAGGAGCGACGTATATGGGCTGATGATGAGGTAGTAATGGAAACGATTTCTTTATAGTAACATAATATTATATGTATCCATATTAATCCCTAACGAACGACACGTGCAGGACAGCGCTGCCATCCACATACAATGCAGTCGCTGGTGGCTCGGACTAAGAGGTTCAACTCTTCATTTCTGCCCCGTGCCATTAAGGCATGGAATGCCCTTCCAGCTCATGTTTTCCCTCCCTCCTATGATCCCGGGCTCTGTTTGAATTTTGTGTGATCGTTTTTATCTCTTTAATCAGGTAAATACAAATAACTGTGCTAATAAAAAGTAATAACGGCTAGTATTTAATATATTTTAGTTAATTACGTGTTGCTTTACACGAGAAAGTTACATTTATTACCTAAAATTGTGTAAACGTCTCATTGGTACCGCGATTTGTTGTGATTATTTTTTGCTTTTTAAATAAACATTGTCAACATGTTGACTCGCAGCAAGGCTCTGGCTCGCCAGGTGGGGTCTAGCACCGTCTCGACAGAGGCTAAACTGGACCTGGCTTTGCGAGAGTTAAAAGCCACCAAGGAGGAAGTTTCGCAATTAATTAGAGAAAGAGATGAAAATGAGAAGGAACTGTTGGATGTATTAGATAGGAGCAGTAAGATAAAAAAAAATATGGCCGAATTGCATACTAAACATATCACTGTAGTTGACGAACGGGACAAATTGCAATCAATCGTTGATGGGTTTAGTGAGTGCAGTCAGGAGTACGTCCACAACCTGCGGCGCGTTACAATGCTGGAGCAGGAGCTGCAGGAGGCCCACCACCACATCAGCCACCTGGAGACCGCCAAGCAGGAGCTCACCGCCTCCCAAACCCAATCCCTATTTGACGAGCTAATTGACAGTGCGCCCAGCCTTATTCCTGATGCAATTAACATGAAACCGGTTATGACAATTGATTTAACAAATGACACTTTTCACTGCCCTACACCTACAGCTGGGAATGTTAAATGCAGCCGGAATAAATTGAAAAAATATTTAAGAATTAGTAAATTTATAAGAAAAACACAAAAGTTAATAAAAAACCACCGCAGTTCATACAACAAGGTAAAGTGTATAAAAGAAAGACAGCGTTTAGGCGATGAGTTAGACTTGTATACATTAACTTTAGATAAACATATTACTACTTATGAGGATAGTATAGGAAAATTGGAAATTGAAATAGTTAATTTGAAAAAATCTTTGGACAATATGACTAGTAGGTATATAAGCTGTAAAAAAGAGAATGAGGAACACATATTGGCTTTGAAGAACCTTTTAAATTCATCTTTGACCAGTGGCCATAGTCTAAACATAATGAACAATGAAAATGGTTCTCAGTCAGTGTGTGACCCATCATGCTCACCCCGCTGTGATAGCTTGCTGTCTCAAACCATGGAATCCAACAGTTCCTATACCCATCCACCTCAGACATGTAACAATCAGGTGTCTTTAGTAAGTAGTACTAATATAGTTATGTTCAGTGATGAGATAGGTAAGAATATGGGCCTATTAATGAGTAGTATAATGGGACAACCGGTCAGTAATTATTGTTTCCCAAATACACCATATAGTGAAATTATTAGAAAAATAATTAAATTTAAGTTTAACAAAGATGCGACGATTATTATATTTATTGCAAATAGAGGAAATGTAAATAAAAAAGAATTAATCAAATGTTTTGATTATTTGAGTAACTTACAAGTTAATAAAATTATATTATTTACACTTCCTTACAGTAACAGCTTGCCACAATCAGAAAACTTAATTAGGTATAAATTGAACTTGACATTAAATACAATGACATTTAATAATAATAAATTTAAATTAATTGACTGCAATATCAGTACATTTAACCTTAGCAAAGGGCTATTGTTGACAAAAGATAACTTTTATCTTTCAAAATTTTATAAAAGACAGATAGCTTTATCGCTATGTTTTTGTATTAGAATAAGTAATTCAGCCAAGAATTTGGCTACTCAGTCTGCTTCTATTGAGCAGGTTATTGACATTTGTAACAATTCCCTGGAAAATGTTTCAGGTAATTTAAATTATATCATAGGACAATAGAGGATAACTCTGGCCAATTAAATGTAAGGAAAAATGGAAAATGTAATTATATACAAATTATTCATCAAAATATTCAAGGCTTTCCCGGTAAAGAACTTGAACTTGAGCTTTATTTAAAGGAAATGAATATAAATGTTGTATGCCTTACTGAGCATTGGTTAAGACAGTATGAGTTACTGGTCAGTATTGATAATTACAAAGTTGTTAGTTCGTTCTCAAGGGAAGATGTTATTAGAGGTGGATCTTTAATATTATTAGACAACTCATTAACTTCAAAAAACCGTAAGGATGTGACATCACTCTCTATTGAGCGAACTATTGAGCTTTCTTGTGCAGAGCTTGAGCAGTACATCATTGTCTGTGTCTATAGGCCCCCATCTGGTAACTATATACTATTTGAATCTACTATGGAGGAAGTTTTGAAAAAGGTATGTAAATGTAACAAACAAGTAGTTGTTTGTGGAGATTTCAACATTAATATTTTGGATGGCGACTCACAACAGTCTACTAGATTTCTAAACCTATTTAACTCATTTGGACTTAATAATTTATTTAATGAACCAACTCGGGTAACTCCAACAACAGCTACTTGCCTGGATAATATTTTTTGTAATTGCAAAGTATATGATAAATCTATTGTTAATTTTATTAACTCTGACCACAGTGGTCAGATGGCCATATTTGAATACAACCACAACAATCCTCCACTGCATTTCACACACCGACCTATTACTTCAAGGCGCACAGAAACTTTTAAGAAAAACATTAATGATAAATTTTCTCATTTTCAATTTCAATACCATCTGAATCAAAACATAGATGAATCTTATAAAAACTTATTTGATTTAATTTTAAAGGAATTTAATAGGATTTTTACTAAAAAGACAATAAAAGTCAAAGATCCCAAGTCCAAATTCAGTGATTGGGCAACTAAAGGCATTTACAAAAGTAGAATTAGATTATATGAATTATATGACATTAAATCACAATCAAATGATATTAATTTTATCAATTATGTTAGAAATTATTCAAAGCTATTTAAAAAAGTTTGTGCAATTGCCAAGTCAAATTACTTAAAAGATAAAATTAGAAAATCAAATAATAAGATAAATGCCACTTGGAAAATTATTAACAAAGAGACTTGTAAAAATAAAACACAAGACCGCAAGATCTCTCTTGTAGTTGATGATAAGCATATTGATTCTGATAGGGAGGTTGCAAATGTTTTTGAAACCTATTTTTCTAACATACCTATAATTACTACAAAAAACCTTAACTCATGCCCTCACCAAGCTCAAACCCTCCTTATAGGGACTGTAGAAAAATGTCTTGTATCTTTTAAATTTAACCAAGTAAACCATAATATAGTTTTGCGAGCCTTTAAAGACTTAAATTTTAAAAAGACTGAAGATTTATGGGGTATCTCTGTGGAACTATTAAAAACAATTATAACAACAATAGCTCCACATTTAGCTTTCATATTTAATATTATGTGTATAGAGGTAGGTCAATTCCCAAATTTAATGAAGCTTAGTAAAATCATTCCTTTATTCAAGACAGGCAGTAAAAGTGACCCATCTAATTTTCGCCCAGTCTCAATACTACCTGCACTCAGTAAAATTTTTGAAAAAATTATATTCTCTCAATTAATGTCTCATTTTAATGAAAATAAGCTGCTACATGATAAGCAATTTGGCTTCACCAAAGGAAGATCCACCACTGACGCAGGTGTGGCACTTGTCAAGCATATCTTTGATGCTTGGGAGAATAAACAGGATGCAATAGGCATCTTCTGTGACCTTTCCAAAGCCTTTGATTGTGTAAACCATGAGATATTGCTATTAAAACTGCATCATTACGGTGTCTCAGATAAAGCGATTGATTTATTGAAATCATACCTCAAAGATAGGGTGCAAACAGTGAATGTCAATGGAGTTGATTCGTGTGGTGCTCCTATTCTCATGGGAGTGCCTCAGGGCTCAATTCTGGGACCTTTACTGTTTCTGATTTATATAAATGACCTTCCTTACTTCACTTCAGACCTATGTGAGACGGTACTGTTTGCTGATGATACATCTTTGATTTTTAAGGTTGACAGAGGTAAAAATAATTACGACGAGGTAAATAGTACCCTTTCACAAGTTCTTCGATGGTTTAATACAAATAATTTATTGTTAAATGCGAAAAAACTAAATGTTTAAGATTTACAATGCCAAATGTACGACAAGTTGATACTAACATTATTGTAAATAACGAACTTGTAGAACTGGCCGAATCTACAAAATTTTTAGGTATCACTATAGATGCTAAGTTACACTGGGGACCTCATATCTCTGCTTTGGCGGGTAGACTTAGTTCAGCTGCGTATGCAGTTAGAAAAATCAGAAATTTAACTGACGTTGAAACGGCAAGGTTAGTTTATTTCAGCTATTTCCATAGTGTTATGTCATACGGTCTTCTGCTGTGGGGGTCTGCTTCTGATATTCAAACCATTTTTGTATTGCAGAAAAGGGCTATCCGATCCATATATGGCATAAGACCGCGTGACTCCCTTAGAGATATTTTTAAACACATAGATATTTTAACCGTAGCCTCTCAATACATTTTGGACTGTATCTTGTATGTGTATAAGAACATGCAATCATTTATTAAAAAATCAGATACTCACCATTTTAACACCAGAAATAAGCATAGGCTTGCCGTTCCAAGCCTCAGGCTTCAAAAGACTGGAAAGTCGTTCTTAGGTTTAAGCACAAAATTATTTAATAAGATCCCACATAATGTTATTGAATTACCTTTTTATAATTTCAAACTTTTTGTTAAGTCGTGTCTTGTGAAAAAAGGTTATTATAAAGTAGAAGACTACTTAAATGATAAAAATCCATGGACATGATGAGCTGCTCGCTTGGATAATCAAAGAATTATGAAACTTGTACAATTTTTACTTTATTTATTTGTGATTAATTTATTGATAACTTGACGTGCAAAAGTATTTCATGTAAATCTATTTGCAGAATAAACTATTTCATTTCATTTCATTTCATTTCATTTCATTTCATTTCATTTCATTTCATTTCATTTCATTTCATTTCATTTCATTTCATTTCAGGCGGGGCGTGAAACGGCTTTTAAGCAGGCGCAATAATGATCTATTGTGCCTGTCGACCTCATATTTGGATCTCACTACCGCTTACCATCAGGTGGAGAGAGGTCATCTTGTTTGCCTATTATAAAAAAAACAAATTTTAAAGCAACCACATAAAGTAACTAAGTTAAAAAGAAAACGATTTATTCTAGTAAATTATAATGACGAGAGTTAACATTTATAGGATTACTGAAGAGTTCTTTAAAAAAAATTGAATTGGAGACCTTTATATTGACATGCTTTGAAGGCAATCCGATGACCTTTCTGCAATCTTATTAAATTTACAAGTGAATAATTTAAGCGATAATTTCCTGGCAATTAATCGGATTCAATTACTATAACCTTACTCTTTGAGGATCGAGATGCGAGCGAGCCTCAGTTTCTCGGTGAATCGCAAAAGTCAGGTCAATCTAGGTGCGATAAATATTTAATTGACTTAAAGAAAGAACCGGTCAAGTGCGAGTCGGACGAGCGCACGGACGGTACCGTGCACGTACATAAAATGTAATAATTTATCATCATCATCAGACCATATACGTCCCCACTGCTGGGGTAGTACCCTAAACTAGGGAGATCAGTAGCGGTACCATGAGTTGGCTATCGAAAACTCACGTACGTTAAAAACCTATCGAGTTGTTTTTTTCATATGGCCGATTTTAGTTCTTAGCGTAACCACCAGGGGCGCTGTACAAGTTTTTCATAGACATATTTACGTAGGCTATATCGAGTCCGTAACTTTTAAACTCATGGTAGCGCTACAGGCGTTAGTAAATTTTAATAATTAAGACTTAAAATTTTTACGAAATAATCCGTGAACACTTATTCAAAGTTATTACTTGTTTTTTTGCTAATAATCGTACATTAAACGGCAAAAGTGACTTTAGTTGATTGAGTGCCATCTTTTAATATATATTTTTTTATAAATCAATAATAAAGTTTCAATTTGATCGTGTATAATTCAATACTTCCTATCATTATTCTGTTCAGTTGATTCACATGCTCTTTCTTACTTACACTATAGTATGTATTACAAAATGCATTAATATGCAACCTTGAAAATGTCACTGCCCCAACACAACCAGGAACTGAAGCCGACCAATGAAAATTAGACAAAAAATGCACTCCACAGCTCATTCATAAACATTTAACGAACACTTAGTGCACTGTGCTAAATGCACCTTCCATGTTTCAAATTAAACATGCAGGTAGCCAAATGACGCACTGTTGACCAACCTTGGATATGCACAGGCCAAAACACAACCCAAAATAGGCTTTATATACTTAAGGGTAAGGCTCATGCATCAGGTGGTTGGATTTTGATAACCCGTTTTACTTTTAATTTTTTTGCAAAGAGGTATGACACCAATGTCATGTCAGCCTCAGCTACCGGATGGTGCGATGTAAATATCAATCCAATCAAAAACATAAATGTGAAATGAGAGCCAAGTTCAATATTATGATAATTGCCTTGGTTGTTGACTTCAACGACAAAAGAAGTGAGATCTAAATGGGTGCCAAGTTCAATGGTCAACCCTGAAATTTATTTATAAGTAACACTATGACATACCTATCATATTTTCTTATAACATAAGATAATGTATGGTGGTAGCCTATGAAGGTCTGTCTTGGCTAGTTTCTATAAACCTACCAACGTATTATTATGTTCGCTCGCTAGTTTCTACCAACAATCCAAATTTTTAGGAATTATAAAATAAAAACCGACAAATACCAAACTAACTAGACTACTAACTAAAGAAAACTAGCCAAGACAGACCTTCATAGGCTACCACCATACATTATCTTATGTTATAAGAAGATATGATAGGTATGTTATAGTGTTACTTATAAATAAATTTCAGGGTTGACCATTGAACTTGGCACCCATTTAGATCTCACTTCTTTTGTCGTTGAAGTCAACAACCAAGGCAATTATCATAATATTGAACTTGGCTCTCATTTCACATTTATGTTTTTGATTGGATATCATTACTTTTTGTAGAAAAGTATATATCATCGTAACGCCGTGGGTCCTTTGAAAAGGACAAATTCAAAACTAAAACTAGACTTTATAAATATAAACAATTGAATCAGTTACTGTATTTTCCTACGTTTACGGGGTATAAACCTAAGTAATAAATATGAAAACCGACTATAAGTACCTACTCTTAATTGTAAATAAGTAAGTATACCTAAATATATACTTAGTGCTCTGCCTTCCCCGGTATATAGGCGTGATTAGGCGCTAATTAGGTATTTATGTTAAGCGTTCATAATAGAACCTAACCTAATTATTAAAAAATTGCCAGTTTTTTATTTATTCCTTTGTATTCATGTAATTACCTATCTGCATACCAAATTTTAACTCTCTAGGTCATTTGGAACTGGGTTAGAATTTTGATCTGTCAGTCAGTCAATGATAAAAATGAGGATTTTTGGACATTAATATCTAAATAACTGTTTGAGATAAGCTTATGAAATTTAGAACACATATTTATCTCGCAAGTCACTATATATGAGCCAAATTTGATACGTTTATGTGAAATAGTTTTTGATTTATGAGGGGTTCAAAAGTGGTTCCAAATGGTTCGTGTAATATTACACACGGTGCGGCTCGCCAGTTCTGTTTCTTGAACTTGGCTTGACACGCTACCGCGTGTCTAGACTTGTATCAACTTTTTGGTTGATGGCAATTAATCTTTGTACCTTATAAACAACCCTAGATTCTTCCCTTTACCCTGATTGTGTATTTTTTGAAGAATTACAAATTATAACTAAAGAACTTCATGCAAACGTACATTTCTGAATCTAATGTTTACAGTTTGTGGTAGTGTGCCACTGACTACAAGCATTGAATGAAAATGTGTATCCCACCAAAAACATACTGTAAAAAAACTAGCCAAGTCTCTATGGAGTAGCTTGCTCATCTCTAAAAAGTAATGAAATCTAGACAAAATCGTGCCAAGCCTAAGGTTCCTTACTGCGATTTCTTCATTATTATAGTAAGTGTTGTATGACTTGGCCGTTGAAGGGAACACAAGGGTACAAACCAGTATTTATTATTATGCATTTTAGCGTCTATAAACTGGAAGAAAAAGATTGCTCTTGCGACCCATGTGAGAAATGTATTAACAAAAGAAAATAAAGCAACCCCTATTCCTTGCAGGATTTCATTTATATTTCTTCAGGAGTTAACCTGATACGAGTAACTTATACAAAAAATGTTATACATCACGCACATATTTACAATTCAACAATTACTACGTTTCTACGTAATTCGTGTTATTCCCCGGTCATAATGGCCATATTCATATCACGTACAGATATTATCAGCCAAGGTCTAGTTTTGAGTTTTTGCGGCTGGCAAGATGGCCGCCGGCGCACGAGGGACCTTGGGAACACTGTTATTGCATTTGTATAGGTTGTTTATTATACTGGCTATTGGAAGCTTTAGAAGATGTTTCTTTTTTTAAAAAGAGACGTTCAAGATGACGTCACTCCATCTGATGCTCCTGATGGTAAGAGACCGTGAGGTCTTCATATTATGCGGTATATCGAGTATCGGTATATCAAGCCTGTCACTCCCACCCCGAAGGCCTTAGATGCAGTTTCACGTCCCGCCTGAAGAGGGATGTGGGAGGGAGGCTTGTATTTGATGTAACTTTTTACCATAGGCTCACTGCAATTGTTACACAGTAATTACCAGAAGAGGCTAAGTATTTGGTAGGTACTCACTATGACCTATGAGTCCGTCCCCCAATGTAATATCTCGCGCTTAAATATGAATATTTTTTTTTATAATATAAAAACGAATATCATACGTTCCTTGTTATCGGTGTCACACGTGTATGGCTGAATAGATTTCACAATTCCTATTGACAGAAGAATTATTTATGAAAGAAAACAATAAGCAAATTAGGACATTAAGAATTGCCGGTTTACAATTCCCTTGGTCCACTTGTTGCTAATATAAAGTGGTTCTAAATTTTCAATTTTTGTCCAGCAAGTCCAGTAGCGCTACCATGAGTTTAAAGTGACAGACTCGATATCGCCTATGTAAATATGTCTATGAAAAACTTGTACAGCGCCCCTAGCGGTTACGCTAAGAACTAAAATCGGTAGTATGAAAAAGAAAACAATTCGATAGGTTTTTAACGTACGTATTTTTTCGAAAGCGAAATCATGGGACCGCTACTGTATACATGTATGTATACATATATGCACGATACGGTGAAAATGAAATCATAAACGAAAATCTACCTTATGTAAAAGTATATAGGCAATTGCGACCGGAAGCCAGTTAAAAGCTCTTTTTGTTGTGTGGTAGGCGTTTGTCACGTTGCAAGTCAAAATATTCCATAACAGCTCCAACAATGAGTAGAAACCTTGAAGGGACCTTGACCTAAGTGTGACCAGGCCGATTACATCTTGACTCGGGGATTAGTGAGGAGTGGCATACTGATGATCCTCATCATGGTCAGGTGGACTTTGTACCAGGTTATTCACTTGCTGAGCTTGTAGAGAAAGCTTGCCAATGATTATGACGAAATAATTCAATAAACATTCTTATGACAAATAATATCTTGCTGCGTAAATACTCGTACATTTTTTTTTTTTTTTTTTTATAATTCTTCTTCTTCTGCTGCGTAAATCTTGCGTAAATCTTGCTGCGTAAATACTCGTACATACATTTATCGGTAATCAAGAACAAAGCCTAGCCGTTTGTTGAAAAATTTTCTAAACATGGTGAATACAATAAATTTAACCGAGTATTTTTTCTTTAAATATGCTATAGTAATCATAATAAAAATATTTAATGAAACTTCATTTTTACTTTTACATACAAGAAAGAGTATGTGAGCTCATTAAATTTAAAACAAATGCGTCAAGAAGATTGACTTTCTAAACCATAAAAAGTACTGGTTTACAACATCCTTACTAATATTGTAAATGCGAAAGTAACTCTGTCTGTCTGTCTGTTACGCTTTCACGCATAGAGTACTGAACTGATTTAAATGAAATTTGGTACAAATAGTCCATAGCCTGAGAAAGGACATAGGCTACTTTTTAACCGACTGCGCTATAAAGAAGTAATGTTTTACCCGTTAAACCTCTCTACGCGGACGAAGTCGCGGGCGGAAAGCTAGTATTTTATAATGTTTCCGTTAAAATTTACTACTAAAATTCAAATTTCAGCTATAAATCCAAATCTGCTGTAGAAAAAATTCAATATCTTTCCTATACACGAGTAATTAATTACAAAGGGGGCAAGTTCCTATGTTAATTGCTATGGTGAAAATGATAAGAACGGGAAACACTATACAACATTCCAGGCTGGGTTTTCCTGTGGGCATGGCGGCTGGCTTTAAAGTAGACGTATTAAAATAAAATGAAACATTGTAAAACGTAAACGGTAGGTTTTTGTTTCGACAGAATTGAAAAAAACGGTAAATAAAGCATTTAATTATTTAATAACTAGCGGACATTTTTTCCTTTATAAATTGAATTATTTACCCAGACGTGCATTACCATCTCACCAGATCAGCAGCTTTATACTGAAGCCGTCGAATTTTTCCGCATAGTACCTATTAAGCGACAGGTGGCGCCATCTACTATCAATGATACACACATACAGCCGTAGAGATCTTATTACGGAAATGTAAACTACAGAAATTGAGGACACACTGGCAATTAATCTAAATTAAAAATTTTAAGTGCTATTTGAATTACTTTTCAAGAGGAATAGTTAATTAACGACGTGTCGGTTAGTGAATCCTTCGAAGGCGAAAGGTCTGATGACGAGCGGTGCTGTCGACGAATCGTACGCAGGCGAAAGGTTCTGTTGGCGAAGCGGCGATATACGAAATGTTCTGTCGGTTAGCTGTTCGGTGAAGAAACAAATATCGGAGTCCAGTTCCTGACTCCAAAATGAGTGAGTATATGCCGGGTGTAATAGCGTTATATATCATTATCAGACCATATACGTCCCCACTGCTGGGGCACGGGCCTACCCTTAACCAGGGCGAAAAAGCCTTAGTCACGCTGGCCAAGTGCGGGTTGGTCGACTACACAACCTTAGGATTTCTTCTTAGGTGTGCAGGTTTTCTCACGATGATTTCCTTCACCGTTAAAGCGTCAAATAATAGTACATATGAATTTCAAATTTGAAAAACACAGTACGTGGCGGGGTTTGAACTGGCGACCTCTCGTATGGCAAGCAAAAACCTTGATAGCTTTATTACACCGGAATATTAATCGCTAACACTTTTCTAATAAGTACGATTTTAGGCTTATGCGTTACATTACACTAAATATTAGTCTTTATGGGTCTACACGCTACAGTAAGAGTAGCAAATACATAGCTACCTACTGCCCGACGTCTCGACTGGGCTACACCAATCACGGTCGCGAGCAAACTCTCTTTTCTAATAAGTAAGTGATTCCAGAGCTATTGCGCCGGTATAAAGCATCCCATACCCATCTGCCTTGCGCGTGATCACCTCAGTTGGCCCAGAACTGGTCCAGCGACTTTGCAGGTAAAAATCGATCTCTGTATGCATCATTATGACGGGTCTGGTATCGTGCAGGGCTGCTAGAATTTAAAACTATATATTATGGGTCCAAAAGCGATTTAAAAAAAGAAATTGGAACTCTTCCTTTTATGAAGTCTGTTAAAAAGTAGCAATTACTTAGCTATTTACTGCCCGACGTTTCGACTGGATTTTTCAGCCTAAGTCGGGAGCGAACTGAGAACGCCCGTCTTCGTCTGGTATAGTGTGAGCGAATTTTTACTCATCTTTCATCGCTTCATACTCGTACACAAATTAAATAGTTTTTAATATATTGCTAGATAATATCTTCTGCATCTATAAAGTTCAGATTCGGTAGAGGTTACATTATATTAAAGTTTGTTATTGGTCAATCGACTGATGATGTCAGAAATGAAAAATATGCAACACATGCGTTCGGGTTTTTGGCTTCGGGTTAGTTTTTTTCTAAATACAAACAATAAATGATACACTTTCAGTATGTTCATGTTCATAATCCATCATAAAATGCTTGGTTAGATTTTTATTAAAACGTTCGGTTGGCTAACCCCTGAATAAAACGATTATTTAGAAGCTCAAGATGATTCGACGGATCTTTCTTTAGGTCAACTGAAGGGCGCAAGAGCTTTGCATCGGCTTCATGAGCTTTAGACTGGCTCGGTGGAACAGTGGTTAGTGACCCTGGCTGGCGGTTCCGAGAGTCGTGGGTTCGATTCCCACTCGGGACAAATATTTGTGTGATGAACATCGGTTTTTGTTCCATGTCTGGGTGTGATTATGTATTTAAGTATGTATTTATAAATATATATGTATGTATATCAGTCTCTGACGCCCATAGTACAAGCTCTGCTTAGTTTGGGGTCAGGTGACCGTGTGTGGAAATGTCCCAGGTATTTTATTTATTTATTTTATGATTTGATCATGAGTTAGCTGTTCAAAGTTCCTAAGATCAGTATGGACCGATTGTAACGTTTGATCAAAAACGGTCACACAAATGTTATTAAGATTGTTTAAGATAACATTTTTTATTTTGCGGTTATTTGGTTTATTTGGTGCTAATGGTAATTATTTATTATGTTTTCTGGACTAGCGTTATATATTGCATAAATTTTGTGACGTACGTAATAAATATAGCCCAAACGTATAATTTTTAAATACACTTCATAAGCAATTCTAAACATAATTTGAATATTCATTGTATCAAAACGTAACAAAATGCGGTTTGATAAGTTAATCCTACTGGTTTTCCAACGGAAATGAATAAAGTTGAAAAACAACACGAGCATCTTGTGAAATAATTTAAGAAAATAAATAAATAAATGAGACGCAGCTTAGTGTTCTTCTCGAACTGCCGTGTTGATGACGTACTCACATATTAACTAATTTAATTTAATCGACGAACTGTCCATAAAAATATAACAATATTTTGGATCGAAACTTTAATGATGTTGTTTGTGAACTTTTTGCATGTCCCGGTTTTTAGCATTTTAAAAAGGTAACTTAAACGATTGCATTCATTTGTTATGTGGGACTACTGTAGTTTATGCTGGTTGTTTTTTTTAAATATATAATACATAATTGTCTAATGACTCTGTTGATGTTTCTAGTTATGTAATCTATAAAGTGTAGGTAAATTTAAAAAAGGCCATGTGATTTATACTTAAGCGAAGTTAAAAATCATCATCATCATCAGCCCATTTACATGCTCACTGCTGGGGCACGGGCCTACCCTAAACCAAGGCGATAAGTTAAAATACAGGATACATAAATAAGAATATTGAAGTACGAATACCAGCGTACTTAAAAAAATATTAAAATTATGTTATGAATCAACTGGAATTTTATTTTAGGCAAAATACATGTGGTAAATACGTTTGGCTTCATCTTACGTAATTATTAGCATACCTACTCGTTTAAAGTGGCCGCGTTTACCATAGCAAGATCTCGACTGATTATATCGATTGAAGACCACAAGTATCGAGTCATATCGACTGCTATTTTAGTACAGGTTGTTGCAAACGTGCTTCGGCGATAATTGCAGGCTTTAGCAGGCCACTGGGCACGTGGAGGAAAACGGAAGCTGTGTGGGCACGGCGACTTATTGACTAATTGCAATAACACAACTAATTACCATGATAACGATGGACAACATTGTGAGCGTTGTCCTGCTACATAAGATGGCCGGGAACTGGTTTGATGCGAGCGGTCCTGAACTGGTGGCGGCAACTTCAAACATGATTAGTAAGCTCTGGAGATCTGGAGCTTTGGACCGCAAAATATTGTAATACTAGCTTTCCGCCCGCGTAGAGACGTTTAACGGGTAAAACATTACTTCCTTATAGCGCAGTCGGTTAAAAAGTAGCCTATAACCTTTCCTAGGCTCTGGACTATATCTGTACCAAATTTCATTTAAAGCGGTCCAGTACTCTATGCGTGAAAGCGTAACAGACAGACAGACAGAATTACTTTCGGATTTATAATATTATATATAGTAAGGTTGTCGATAGGGGAAGACTAAGAAGACCTTCCATGACCAAATACTATTAGGTCAAATCTTGAAGAGAGGTCAAATTAAAAGTACCCGTAATCGACGAGCATGCATGAAGAGGTTGATGGATGTGGATGAAGCGAAAGTGGTGTGCCAGGACCGTAGAAGAAGAAGTGATCTCTGCCTAACCCTCTGGGAAAAAGACGTGATTTTATGTATGTATGTATATAAATATTATTATGCATTACAAATGTCAATTTATACGATTAATTACAATAATATGGATCTACAGTATATTCTTCCTGTCCCCACTCCTTACTCTACTTTGATCTAACTAGTTGCCTCACTGAAAGCTAAAGACAGTCTTTTCACATTAGGTGGGGCGGGTTGGTGGTGCAAAGCGGAATAATTACTTAGGAGTAAGCACAGGTGTAAATTCGCTCTCTAGTATTAATGTCATAAAATAGGTACTTTGTTAAGACAGTAATTTGACATAATTGATCGGAATCAGACGCAAGACCTTTAACAGATTTTGAGACATGAACGAACACTGCTACATTCGCACTCCAGACTTTTGCTGGACAGTTTTTTCCCCTTTGTAGAACACAATTGGTACTTGTTTTATAGATAATACCAAAATTTAATTTCTATCTAAAAGTATTAAAGGATTAATTGTAAGCGCCAACCCCTGCAATTGGGTACAACGTGAATGTTTGCATTTAGATATGGTCTTACTTACACGAGAGAGTATATGTTACAGGCCACGTAGCATCAACCCACATATAGGTATTATTAATTGGACCATTATTTATATAGGTACATACATTTAACAAACACCGAGTCATCGGTTAGTAACTCGGGGTGGAGTCATGTTGGACAACCGCACAATGACAGTGGATACCTACCCGTGCTGACGTCAATTAACGAAAACCAATTATTTCTTAATGCAACAATTCTGACGGAGTGACTTCGCTAAATATTTTTTTTATGGAAGTATAAATGTTTCAACGTTCCACTAATATGAGGGTACGAGGTAATAAAGCTTTAACAAAAAGTGGATCTAAACGCAGGTGTTTTTTTTGCAGTCAGAATCGCAGTTACCAGATCATACATACATACATACATGTCGGAGAACATCCAATATTACGTTTACGAAGACTTCTGTTTTGAATCCTAAACGTCAAAGTGACAGTTCAACTTTGTTTCTTTTTAATTTTATTTCTTAACCTATTGTAAAGGTGGCGTGCATGTCAATACTTTTAATTTTATTAGAATGGCAACACTGGTTTGTTTCTGGCCGGAAGTCAGTTTAGCTTCTTTTTAAATTGTCAGTTCGTTCATTTAAAACCGAGCGACCGCCATTTCGAGGCATTCTGTTACTGATCGCCGTCGAGTAATGTTATCCGAAGACATCACGTACATCTCGACATATTTTTGTGTAATTCGAATTGGAACGGAATAAATCCACGTTGGTCTACACGCCTGCATTATTATTTTGAAGAAATTCCTCGTAATGGCCGAGCAATCGAGCTTTATAAACGCCCCTTGTGAAGGACCCGCCGTCATCAGAATTGGGATGTAACCGACCAAGTGGATGAAGTGACGATATAGAGGAAAAGCGGCGATTGTTACTGGAGCAACAAAATCAAAATTTTCTCGCTATGAATGGACGTTGTCAAGCTATGTTGTGCACCTGCCGGAGTTCGATCCTGACAATGTGTATGCAAGAATGTGGTGGCAAAGGCCACTACACATCAAGGTGTCTTCGTGCAACCAACGGCGGCTAGGATTGTCAAGCAACTGTGCCTCAACCAACGTGCCCAGCCAGCGTCAAGTGGATGTTGCTTTGGAAGCAAACCACATGATCATGTGAGTCTTTTTCATACTGTTGCGATTTTCTTTGAGAGTCAGTATAGTCTGTTTCAATGCAAACATTTTCATAATAGTTTCGTTAAAAGTAATGTTTTTTTGTAAATAACAAGTTGCCATATGAAAAGTGTGAAAGGTTATGTGAAATACCTAGCTACCTATTATGTGCCTGATGCCAGTAAGTGCTAAAGTTATTAGACCTCAAGTAACTTGTGGTGGCTAATGGCAACTTAGAAAAACAGGAAGTGTGTATCTGGGTGTGTGTGTGTTCATGTGTGTGTGCTAGTTAAATTAGTAAAAAAAAAACTCATTAAATCAAAGATTTGGCCGTATGATTTTTATTGATCAAAGCTGTTATTTACTACTAGAAAAAGAGAAATAAAAATATTCCTGTCAATGTCAGTGCAGAGTGTGAATGTTGCGATTGATGTGTGTGGGTGTGTGTGTGTGTGTGCGCTAATAGAAATTCATTTAACTGAAGATTTGGCTGTATGATCTTTGTCAAGGCGGTTAAACCAATATTTAACAACAAAAATGTCAGTGCAATGAAAAATCTCGCTTGTCATTACAATGCAACAATTTATGTCTCTCGAACGCATTGTTTAAGCTCATACGGATAAGTAATTGAACAGTGATTCTCAAAACTATACCAGTCAGTTGTCTACTGTAAGAAATCTTTGTTTCAGATTCCATGCCTTGTACCCCAGGCATTGTGGACACAGTTGGGAATTGAGATTGACCTGCAGCACAACAGGCGGCTACTACGGAGCAACAAACTCCTTATACCAGGAATGCAAGAAAGATGCTGAGAGGATACCTTACTTCAGGTGCATTGTTTTTATGTTTAGACATCAGACATCTTTTGAGTTTAATTTACCTAGGAAGTGTGATGCTGAGTCACAGTATGTGTCTGCCACTGAACACTTATGTTTGTCCTTGAAAATGAGGAAGTGAATCAGACAGTGTTGGACCCTAACGAAGACTTATGTTTTGAAGTTTAAGGGCCCTTTTAAAGTAATTGAAGTTTTTGTTTTGGTTTTCCCCATCCAAATGCGGATAGATAATTTTTGAAATCTTTGAATTCTAGTAGAACGATAGGTTCCCAAAGAGTTGGACAATGCTAATGATAATGACTTTGTTCATGTTGATTGTTGGTTTATTTAATGACACATGTTGATGGTACGGGTAACCGATGGACTGAGTTACCTTTAGTCGAAATGGCCGATGGACTGAGCCATGAGTGAGTATCCGATGGACTGGATACTAGGTGTGTTCGATGGACTGAACACTGTGAGAACCGACGGACTGGTTCTAGGCCGACGGACTGGCCAGAGTGTGTGTGTGTTAGACTTGTGTTATTAATTAATTGGATATGCTGAGTAATGCCTTAGTTGCAATTTTGAACTTGGGAACTTGTCGGTCAAACGTTTCAATGTTAAGTAAAGTAAAATTTTGTAAGCCGAAGCTTTTGGTTAACTTTTAGCCGGGATGGTCGAACTGTTTACTCTTTTGGTTTTTTTTTTATCGTGAGTTATTGGATAGTGATAGGCATCTCATAAAAGCTATGCCTTCTTATCATTCCTAATGATTTCTCTGATGAACATGATATTGAACCACCTGCACAAGGTGATGATATTATTACCGTTCATAATCAACAAAATGTTGTTGTTGTTTGCACAAGTATAACCCATTGTTGAAAGTGTTTCTAAAGAGCAAGATATTGAGAACGAAAATGATTAATTAAATCACTGAAATAAAATTCTATTGCTTGTAATGACTATTTTGTGTACGTTGTTAATTTAACTGTTTAATTTTGTCAAACTGGTTTTAAAACTTTAAGTTGCATATGTTGGTATGTAGTCGTAGCTCCGGTCTAGCCGAAGAGTGCGCGATGCGCATCTAACTATGCATCCTATCCACTTGTTAAGTGAAGACGAAAATCACTGGTAAATTAAAAAAAAAAGAAGCGTATGTTGGTATGTAGTCGTAGCTCCGGCCTAGCCGAAGGGTGTGCGATGCGCATCTAACTATGCTTTCTATCCACTTGTTAAGTGACGACGAAAATCACTGGTAAAGTGATAAAAAAAAAGAAAATGAAAAAAAAAAACGGTTGTATCGCTGGTGTAGTGATACAACCAGTTCTAAACCCAGTTTATTGTTTGCTGTTTGCAGTTTGTTGTTGTTTGTTCTTTTGTTGTTATTACATGATTACAAGTCAATATGAATTGGTAATTTTTAAAGAAACCTAAAATTAAAGCAGTCTCAAATAATTAAAGTACCAATTTCGAATTCAAAACCTTGCTCTCTTAAAGCTTGCTCTATTAAAGTGAGGACTGACCGAGAATAGTATGTACTGCGGTGAATACTTTTCTTTCAGATTAAACACCCACGCGAGGACGCGTGATGCTGTCAGAATGGCCGTGTCGGAGAACATCCAATATTACGTTTACGAAGACTTCTGTTTTGAATCCTAAACGTCAAAGTGACAGTTCAACTTTGTTTCTTTTTAATTTTATTTCTTAACCTATTGTAAAGGTGGCGTGCATGTCAATACTTTTAATTTTATTAGAATGGCAACACTGGTTTGTTTCTGGCCGGAAGTCAGTTTAGCTTCTTTTTAAATTGTCAGTTCGTTCATTTAAAACCGAGCGACCGCCATTTCGAGGCATTCTGTTACTGATCGCCGTCGAGTAATGTTATCCGAAGACATCACGTACATCTCGACATATTTTTGTGTAATTCGAATTGGAACGGAATAAATCCACGTTGGTCTACACGCCTGCATTATTATTTTGAAGAAATTCCTCGTAATGGCCGAGCAATCGAGCTTTATAAACGCCCCTTGTGAAGGACCCGCCGTCATACATAATGATATTGACATAATATACTTACTGAAAGGTACGAATTTCCTGTCAAGGCAAAATAAAGCTTTTCCGCCATAGTAGATCATACCTCACCATTTTCGGTTATAACAGGTGTATCTACAAAAGCCATGTAGTTATCTCGCGCCAAATAATGTACGTAGATTACACCACAAGGTATAATAATGTGGATCGATTAAGGATTAGTAATACGGCAGCGATTCCCACGGAGGGATTCCTAAATAACAGAAGCGAAGCAAAATAAGGAAATAAGCTTGCATAATATTATACGATGAGAGGTTTTCCTTCGTGCCGCCATAGTGACGTAGCCACTTTGGGCCGTTTGTTGAGTAAGTGTGGGAAAAGTTAGTCATGTCCTCACGTGACTACGATCACAGTTACATTGGCGTATTGTTAACTTATCAACACGTTTGAAATTAAATAATTTTACGGATTAAACTCGCCTGTGTTGTTATTCCAAACACATTATTGAGAGACCCAACGTAAGGCAAGAATAGTCTTTTTTTTCCTATCTAACAAATAATTTCTTGGAGTAGCCTCGTCATCATCACCGGACTTGCAGGGGAGCGGATGGCAATACTAGTCTTGTCTTGCCCGTAAGTTTAATCCGTAAAATTAGTTTTAATCACCTGGACTTGGAAATGAGGGAAATATCAAAGGGATGGGGGGGGGGGGGGGAGCTCTGTAGGTCTTACCATATTACATATAAACTAACGGCCTGCTAGCTTATCTAAGCTGTTATACATACATATACATACATAGAATTACGCCATTTACCCAGAGGGGTAGGCAGAGATCAGCTCCTGCATTGTGCTACGGACGTGGTACACCACTTTCGCTTCTTCCTGATGTAGAAATGTCTTCATTCTTCTATAGGTGTTATAAGAATAAGAAATGGCTTATCACTTAATTATTTTATACGTACATAAAGTAAAAAATACACATAAAAATAAATGAACCGAAAAACGACCTCTATCGTAGATTTCATAGTAGAAGTATAAGAATGATGCTATTATGTATATACCTACACTAGCTGTGCCAGCGACTTCGTTCGCGTTTCCCCCGTTTTTTACACATTTTCCATTGTATCTTTGCTCCTATTGGTCGCAGCGTGATGTTATATAGCCTAAAGCCTTCCTCGATAAATGGTCTACACAACGCAAAAAAGATTTTTTCAAATCGAACCAGTAGTTCCTGAGATTAGCGCGTTCAAACAAGCAAACAAACAAACAAACAAACAAACTCTTCAGCTTTATAATATTAGTATAGATGATGTTCTTAATGCCATGAGGATAATATACAAATTCATAGCATAGCTACAACTACATCATGTTGTTTCCTTGTGCACTTGAACTAGTTTTTTTTAGTTTTTATAATATATAGGTGACTAATCTTCAATCTTACAAGGAAAACCAGGTACTTAAAAGTGATCTCTCAAAAAAGCGGTTTTACTTTCATACTACTTTACCTTATATTTTTCCTTGGTCTATCAGGGAGAAGATTCTCTATAAGATTGAGTGGTCCTGAGTGCGAAATCCATGATACATACATGGATTTAAGAGTAGTGTACCCAAAGGTTACAAACGTGAACTTATTACGTAGACTTCAATGTCTGTCCGTCCGTCTGACTGTCACCATTCTGTGTTTCAGGAACGGTGATAGCTAGAAAATAGAATGATGTATTTCTATTGCCGCTATAGCAAAAAATACTAAAAAATGAAGTAAATATGTAAGGGACAAAAAACATGACTATTTTACAATATTCGTCCGACTTGCACTTGGCCGGTTTTATATTTATTGTTGTGCGACCAAAGATCATCAGCTAAATCGTGGGTTCAAGTCTTCGTCCAAGCGAAAAACATTCCAAAATTTTAATATTTACATGCATTGTTTTAAAACCCGCGTTCACTAATTTACTGATCAGATACATACCTACATACATACATAGAATCACGCCTTTTTCTTAGTAGGCAGATATCAGATCAATATGGGTCCTGCACAAGAGAGACTATAACAAGTTTATAGCTTTAACTGCGTTTCGAAATACTGATTAGAAACCATCCATAATAAAGCCTTCTTGTGATGCACAAAATATTAAAATAATTATTAAAGCTCTGTAGACGTCACGCCGACCGGTTTACCCAATACCCATGCTAAGGTCAACCAAAGCCTGGCTCGGACTTGGGGTACAACTCAAATAATCATCCCAAAAACGCAAATTACGATTTGAACGAAAACATGTTCAATAAGTCAAGTACTGGTCTGACCATAGCGTGGGCTTTATTCAACAATTAGGCTTATTTATTTTTTAACTTTTTGTGAGCTTAAATTAAAGTTTTTTTTACCTTATTCATAGCTTTTTTTTAGTATTATTAATATTCAAATTTTTCACAAGTGCTATAATTACTTATACAAAATTTTAAGCCTAATCAGATATTGATTACCAATCCGATATGTCTCAACAAGTCCTTAGCCCTTTAAAACACTTTAAATCGGAGAGACAAAAAAGACTTTCAGGATAACCTAACCTCATGGTAAGCTGCCGTGAGGTTCATATATGAGGTCGGTATTACACATGCACCAAATATCCTAACCTTCAACAGAGATTAAGGTTCACAAACAAATAGGTTAAAATAATTCAACATAAATAATAACATGGCAAGAATTAGCGATTATGACATAAGTATACAAGTCATATTAGCCGGCAACCGGTCTGATGGCTATCAAAGAGCAGCGAATGTAGCCCTTAACACAAAGGAATAAGGTGCATCAGTTACTATGGCATCGTTTCACCTTGGTATTGGCCAAAGTGCGTTTATGTGCATAGAATGATTTATATCTCGCGTATAATTGGTTAACGTGCTGTATTTTATTACTGTGGTAATTGATGACGAGTAATGCAAGCAAGAAGGAACATCTTATTTAGTTTTCTGTAAGATGTATCTCTATGTAAAGTTTCATAATTTTAGAAACACGATCGCGGCTTTAATTGAGATTCGACAACGCAATACAAAGCACAGAACAACTAATACGGTGTTTCTTATATACTTAGAGTCTTAGAATCATATTATGATGGTCTTTTCCTAGGAAGTGAGACAGATAAGCGGACAGAAGAGTGATTGAATAAGGGTAGAAATGCTAAAAATGATGTTACCGACGTGATCAGCTTTCCGATGAAGTAGGTCGAATCAAATAGTAATAAAATGCTCGATTTTTCTCTTCTATTTGTACAATGGTCCAATGGTATATAATTTTAAACTGTCATGGTTATACACATTAGAAAACTGAAAATGTCCGGGATATTTACCACGTTGTTGTGTTTTACTAAGCTTCCGATATTTCGCCGTGCGAATCACTTTCCGATAAGTGCCATGATCACGGGTGTTCACCCGTAAACATCCCGGACATTTTTAACTTTCTAATGGTAAATATACTCAAAAATCATAAAACATTGTATTATACAGTATTATACATTTACAGCCTTTGTCTGAGTTTACTTCCTATATGGATTCGGTCATTGGTTTAAGTGAAAACTGCAAAGATGTTAAAGCAACAGACTCCATAAAGTTTAATCTACGAGTAAGACGTAGCGATTGCCAATTATTCTGCGCACACACATCAGTAATTTCTTGGCGAAGAAACAGCCAGTAGATCACTGGAGACATCTGGTGAGAGCATGCGAAAACTGTTGCTATCTTATCTTTTCTATTTACGAAAAGGTTCCGGGTACATATGGCACAGTTTAGTCTATTTTTGAGTCATAGCTACAATATAACGCAAGTGTTACAGATTAAAACTAAGCTTTATTTACATGAGTAATTGTGTATTTAGCTTACATTAAGGGTTCATACAGACAGACAAATCTGTAGTAGTCTATTAGCAAAACCAACAAAATCTTAAAAGAAGAACACGTTCGTTGTATATTGATGATTAGAGAACAAGATGGAGATATCTTTACACTCTATCCACTTTTGCGAAGAAACGAAATAAAAAAATTCAATGACTTCCGAATACAGCCTTTTTTTACTACCACAATTTAAAAAAAAAAAGTGGAAGCACGACTCTTTCAGGAAAAGAGTGCACTGTTTTCCTATCTTCAATCGAATGACAAAATGGCAAGTAGACATGCAATAACTGCAGCCTATGCCACCTGTCGGCGATTGCCGCCGAAAGGTGGCGACGGCTACAGTTGTATCTGCCGTCGACAAAGTGCCTGGTGATTTTAACACAGATGGACGAGTGGTTAGGATCGTTGCTTGTTATGCGAGAGAGCCATATTCGATGCATTAACGGTGAAAGATAAAATCGAAGGGAAACCTGCACCACACCTATGAAGAAATTCTAAGGTTGTGTAGTCGACCAATACAACCCGCAATTGGCCAGGATGGTGGACTAAGATCTGGTCACCCTAGTTCGGCGGAAACGTACTTATATGGGCTGATGATGAATATGCAAGCTGTGATAAAGAAACTTAATTATAATTTATAGTAATATCAAGTAAGAGAAATGTTTTGTAAAGCCATGATCATGGGTGGCGCTGGCAACAGTGCCGAAATATCGGGAACTCATTAAAACAACAGGGTAATCATTCCGAATATTTTCAGTTTTCTAATGTGTGTAACCTTGACAGTTTAAAATTAAATACCAAGTTATATAATAATAATATGTGCACGAACGCCGGTTTTGAGTTTCATCCGCAAGTTTGGAGGTACCGACTATTATAGCCGTTATATAACAAGCGGTCTCTCTGTGTTTACATATAAAGTATATAGCCTGTATATACATAAGTTGTTTCCGTTAAGGTGAACCGCTTTTAACAAAATTAATGTACTCTTAATGACAACAAATAGGCTACTTAACAGTAATTGACACCCGTTATCTAAAATTGACGCGGATACGGCATCAGTTGTAAAACGCATTAAATTATTTCAGAAACCCAATTTGGTGAATCGGGAGAAACCGAAGTATTCGCTTGATTGGATATTAATAGTGAAGTGTGGATGGTGAGACGATTAACAAACCCGATCGATTACGGCAAACCGCCTAATATCCCGTCGTTAGGTGCGCGGGCGCAGGGCCGCTAAGATGGCGCTCATGTTTATTATGTTATTTTTTTTATCATTTTATAATTTTTTTTTGTTTACCCTTGTCACCCAAAGGTCAAAGGTCTCTCCTCCAAACTTGTCCACAGCTCTCTATTCAGGCTTGGCTTGCAAATTCCTTGATAGCTGGACCGAATCGTCACATCATCTTTTCGTGGGCCTTTCTCTTCGGCAAAAACCGTCTTTCGGTACCCATTGCGTAACGATTTTGGCCCATCTGTCGTCTTTCATCCTGCATACGGGCTCTGTCTACAGCCACTTCAACTTTGTACATTTATATGGTGTTTTTTTTCGTAAGAACCATCTTCTGAAAATAACCAACACAACAACAAAAAAGTTCAAGCAAAAAAGCGAATCGGTCCTGGCGTTCATGTGCATACTCCTGCGTGAAAGAATTCAGGGGTTTTATTGTATATACAGGATTATTTGTAATAAAATAGTTTTCTTATCATGTACTGAAGACGCATATACTGTGGTATTTTTTTTACGCCAACAAATTCTTAAAAAAAGTACACGTTCATTGTGGGTTGAAGAAATATTGATGTATGGAGAACAAGATGGTGATATTTTAACACTTGATATGTGAATAACAACTGTTATCTTTGAGGAAATGAGGGATGGGAAAAATTGTGAAATGATAATAATACTCTGGCAACTGAAGTAATTTACCAAATAATACAGTTTACTATCAATCCGCTTTAATATAGCAAAAACTAGATCTATACTTATAAACTGTCATGGTTACACACATTAGAAATTAAACTAACTGTAAAGAAACTAGATATTTTTTTTTATAAGAGGCTAACATGATGACCTCACTCCACCTGATGGTAAGCGGTAGTGAGATCCACATAATGAGGTCGACAGGCACAATATACCATGTTGAGCCTGTCGCACTCACCCTGAAAGCCGTGAAAAAGGAGACTACTGCTGCGGCAACAACGAGACAAGGCGTGGAGTCTCGCATTGGTATTGAGCTGTGCGGGTCGGAGTTGGCCAGTCCGCCGGACGGAAGGGCCACCGTTTCTACGGGTCTCCCTGGCCGGCGGGCTGACCCGCTCCGTTCGCACAATACCGCCGCTAAGACTCCACTGGTCCGGCGCTTGCCGCAACAATGGTCCCCCCTGGCTCCGGTTCGTACAGTGCTGATCCCGAAACGCGACCTGACCGAGAGAGGTCAGAGTCACTTGGCGGGTTTTACACAACTGTATGGTGGTAACAGCAACCGGTCGACAAAATGTCTCCCACCTGATATGTTTGTAACAAGCAGTACTGAACATATTTTTTTTTATTAGACACGCAGCTCTGTACTTGTAGCCAGTGACATTAACAATTTCAATTAATCTGATTGTATCAACTGAGATGACAGTGCTCAAACACTCAATCAACCTTTAATAAGTAGGTATAATGTTATAAGCGCCATTTTACCGCTCACCGTTCGGCGGAGTGCCCCAATGGGATTTCCACTGCGATATTTCCCGCGTTGCGCACGCGTCAGAGTAACTGACGGACGGAGATTAAGATAATAATGCTCTCAGACTATGTGACTAAGGGCTTTACGACACGCGACTATGGGCATGGCAGTTAGTAATGGATTGAAGATACAATAAGGCATCCGACCGATTCTGGCGGCCGATCTCAATTAAGATCAGCCAAGTGCGCAGGACATATTATAGTGCACAAGTATGCGCGCAAACACAAGTGCACTCTCTATTCCCTTACTCTCATAGTTCGGTGAGACGGCAATCCGACATGACCGATGAGAGATCGAGCGCAGGACAGTCTTAAAGTGCTTTCCGAGGCACGGGCGTGCAACCGCCAACTTCCTAACTCCGGGTTGAGTAATTTCTTTACAGAAACTCGAACCATCATAAAACATTGTGGGGATCAGATCTTTATTTAAATATGTGTTAATATTTTTGGTAATAAATTATTTGTATTTAGTTATAAATTATTATTATACAAAAATATATTAAATACAGTAACGGACTTAGGATTTCCATCACAGAAAAAAATATGGTGGAACAAAAGTTTTCGTTACAAAGACGATTTTACGTTAAACGACTGTAGAGAGAAAATCTAGTATTCTCACGATGCATTCGCAGAGAAAACAACATAATATATATCTACCAAGTGTGAAACATGATTAGCACATAACTTGTTCATGTCTTTGTTACATGGTTCTTGCTAACATATAACACATAGTAATTGATAAAACAAGGGGTTTTTAATCTTTAACTGGAGCAAAAATGCATGTTCCGATGCACAATATTGCACACATAATCGGTCATAGACTTAAGATAATATATAGATTGCGATATGTTCGGCTGAAGCTTTCCTAGTACAAAATACTCAGAAGCATGCTTCATTAGTTGGCAATAGTTATTATTGTTATTCATTTGACACATTTTGATAAGCACTGGGTCTGTACACTGTAAGTGATAAAGAAATAAAACCTATTATAACTACTGTAGCTTATTTTATAGCTTTGTACGATACTAATTCTACAAGTTTCTCTTGTTAATTGGCTAGGAGATAAGAATTATAGGTTTTTTTTTGTAATAATTAACTATGAGCTGTGAATTGTGTGAGAAATAAAAATTAAATAAAATGTATGTAATATATCATCATCATTATCAGCCCATACACGTCCCCACTGCTGAGGCACGGACCTACCCTAAACTAGGGCGATAAGGCCTTAGTCAACCACACTGGCCCAGCGCGGGTTGGTTGACTACACAACCTAAGAATTTCTACGTAGGTGTGCAGATTTCCTCACGATGTTTTCTTTCACCGTTAAAGCGTCGAATAATCGTACATAATTCATCTTGATTCATCTAATCTTAAGTAATATAACATAGTCCTAAGTATCTATAAGATTGCCATGCCCTTGCAGGGTGTCACATTTATACCTTTTAATCTTAAGATCTTATTATGTAATGTGATAAAGTGCAATAAATTTGATTTGATAATGAATTAAAAAAAAAAACAGTGGAACATGGCGCGGTTTGAACTGGCGACCACACGCATGGCAGAAATGACCTCGACAACTCGGCAATCGACGCATGTAATACATGTAAGTTCGTTAATGGAATTAAATATGTTTCTCATCATCATCATCATCAGCCCATATACGTCCCCACTGCTGGGGCACGGGCCTACCCTAAACTAGGGCGATAAGGCCTTAGTCGAAAACTGAAGAATATGTTTCTCACCCATTAGCCATTCTACAATAGCTATGTTTTATTAGTGCGTGTGTTATGATAAAAACATCAAAAGTATGTACCAACTCAAATCGAAAAGTTGATGAACATAAAGGTCTTCAAAGAAATGTGTCCGAATCGTAGCAAATGGCAAACTGCCCACCCCTACGAGGTTGTTACTACGAGTATTTACGTAAAAAAAAAAAGTTCAGGAAAACTCCTTCTGAGTTTTCCTGAACTTTTCTTTTTCACCGTGAATCGAAAGGTCTCGTGTCAAAAACATAACGCTTTATTTGAGGAAAACAAAATTAAACACTCACAAATAGCTACTCAGTCGCGTGCTTACTTATTTAAGTTGAAATATATCGCTTATTACAAACAAATAAGGTTCAAAATTGATCGGGAGCCCTTTTATGAAGAACACGTGCTAGTCTACTTTGTTTTACCTCTTTTTAGGGTATCGTATGGCCATGGCAAAATAGGCACATACGTAATCATTTACTTTGTATATATAGTGAGACCTATAAAGTACTCGTACTTGGTAATCTCTATTATTTATTACTACGTTGTGTTAGTCTAAGTAATTTATGGACTGAATAAATTAATATTTAAGTATTACTATGTTAGATAAAGGACTTATCTCTCAATTAGATCAATGTATTTGATATTTAAAAAAAATTACTTATGCCCTTTCGGCTTGAGTGTTTCCACACTCCTATAACCCCGGGATTTTAAGCGATCTATTCCTTTCTAATTTTCCCTTCTAATACCAATATATTTTTTGTAGTCCTTTTTTCGGTGCGTCTATCGAGTAGTATTAGTTTTTAGGTATTGGTCAGGAATACATAGATCTTTTAGGCGGGGCGTTACATTTGGGCGGCTTTCCTGGATTAATACGAGAAGCTCAATAGGATCTATTGTGCCTGTCGACCTCATTTGTGGACTTCACAGCCGCTTACCAGGATTGGGATCATCGGATATAAAAAAAATCATTCTTTTTTTAATAATTTCTTCACTTCTACTGTTGTCTATTATTTGCGCTCAATTTTACGGATTAAACTCGCGTGTATTTCTTATTCTAAACATATTATTTAGAGACCCGACGTTTCGACGCTCTTTACAGCGCTCGTAATCACGGGCGACGGAGTTTAATCCGTAAAATGACATAGTTTCTTTGTTTCTTTTACTCGTAGTGAAGAAGAAATATTTAAATGATTTGAATGTGATGCGCTAATTGTAAAGTTGGTATTAACGTTGGAGTGTCATAAGACCCTATCACGTTTGGACAAGCACGTTTATATCCCGCATCAAACAGCATACCATACCTACTTATTGCATTTGCATTTTATGGATCACCGATGGAAGCATGCATGCATACATTGTGGTTGCATAAACACTTAATCCGCAGATTTACCGCCTTTAGATATTCATGTATTTGCAGCAGGTAGCCGTGATTGGCAGTAATTGTGTCACTTATGCTAAATATTCGCTTGTGGGATTTCCTACAGTGTGACCTTATCTTTATAACATACCTTATGTTTCCCAAAAATAAATAAATAAATAAATAGAAAAGGCTGTAAAAGTTACGCTTTTTGACAAATTTTCTTCAACATTACAGAAGGCGCTTGAAAATGACGACGTCTCAATATCTTTTAAATACAATGATGTCGGGAACCCTTATGGCCCGAATTCGACTCGCACTTGACTAATTTCTTTGCAGCTTTTTGTTGACTATTTGTGCTTTAAGTCTAATTGTTAAAATTGTTAAGTAGCAGTACCAAATCGGTGCTATGAACCCAAAGTCAGACGTGTGTAGGTACAGATCCACCACTAAAAAATTACTGGCCAATAAGAAACAGATGCTTGCGAGGGATTTGATGTGCAATAATTACATACTAATATTATAAATACTGCATTTTTCTTTTCTGCCATAGTGGGTGTCTGATCCTCATTTTCTACGTTAACTAAACCAGTGTCAAATACGCTCTTATTTTAAAGCAAAATCTTATAATTTTCTCCAATTACATACATCATAATATTTAATTTAATTTAGGCCGTAGGAGGGATTTGTATTGTATACGAGGATAGCGCTTTTAATTGAACAAAATACTGATCGTTAAAATAAGGCTATAAATAGAATAATCATAAAAATAGATAAGACACAGCTACTTACTTCACTTGTCTATCCGATTGATGATAATTGGTGATAAATGATTATGAAATAAAGGTTCTCATTAACTGAACAATACCTACAGGTAAATGTTAAAATATTATGAAATATAGAGTCGATGTTACGCTATAGCGTTAAACTATAGTCATAGGGTGGTCTTACGCTGGGTTTTGAGATGACGTTGTCGAGGTGTCGAGATTTTCCTAGGAAAAAAAATATACTATACATATGTGTCAGTGGACACGGAAAAAGTTGTGACCTGTACCTACGCAGTGCCCTTTGGAGAGAAACGTTAAACATGGATTTCTTCAGAAACGTGACGAACTTGTAAGCGTTTATTATTTTGTAATGTATGTATTTGTTTGAAATTTTGCTACTGATACTTTTTCATGTTATTTTTTATTAAAATTAATTTTTACTGAACTTTTATTTCATCTTCTAATTAGAAAACGAAATGTGAGGTTCTTAATGAATTTATATTCAGGCGAATTATTAACTCATCAAGTGGCCTATTTACTTAGTAGATGTACTATCAAAAGCTGCTTTTGTTGCAATAGTGTATGTGAAGGTGACGGGCTAGACTCTACCCAAAATTTAAGTACCGTTTTCAATCTTAAGCAAGACTTCAGGGTGAGTGCGACAGGCTCAATATGATCTATTGTGCTTGTCGACCTCATATTTTGATCTCACTATCGCTTATCATCAGGTGGAGTGAGGTCATCTTGTAAGCCTATTATAAAAAAGAAATATGAAATTTAATAATGTGCCGTAAGATATTGGTCTAAAAGAGCAAAGGACAGGTTTGAAGGCATCGCTAGTCAGGAAAATCGTATAACGAACTGCTAGACGGACTAGGAAAATTGTTTCTAAGACTAGGAATCCTAGATTATACTATGTATGTATCCTCAAATAGCGAATACTACGCAGTCGGCTAAAACAAAGGCTGATTCCACGCGCCCTAGAGTCTAGTAGAAACCCTTAGTCACTTCGGGCAAGCGTTGACGTCCACAAACCGCAAAAGATTAGTTACAATTGTTGTTGTTTTCAGTACATTAGGTATTAAGCCCTTAGTAGAGCAAGCCAATGAGTAAGTACATAATAGAGATGAAATTAAAACCAACTAAACGAATGGCCTAACTAATCGTTATACATCACACGTAGGTAAATACCATGAAATCGCATTTTATTACGTGTCAGAAAACGTCGATAGCCCAGTGGTTAAGATAGTTGCTTGCCATGCGAGAGGTCGCCAGTTCAAACACCGCTACGTACCACTGTGTTTTTCAAACTTTAAATTCATATAAACCATTATTCGACGCTTTAATGGTGAAGGAAAACATCGAGAGGTCCTACGAAGAAATTTTTAGGTTGTGTAGTCAACCAACCCGCACTTGGCCAGCGTGGTTGAGTAAGACCTTATCGCTTAGGGTAGGCCCGTGCCCCAGCAATGGGGACGTATATGGGCTGATGATGAAATGCCTTGTTGGCCAGTTGGTAGCAAGCGCTGTTAGCAACCGAGGTGCCCGGTTCGAATCCGGAGACGTGCAAATTGTGTTTGGCTTTTCCTGTTCAGAAATTACTACAGGAAGTTAGCTCATGGCTTGAGAAATAAGTAAAGACGGTGTTCCTGCGCCTGATCTCAAATCGATCATGAAGGTTCGCTGTCTCACCAAAATATGAGTGTGGGGGAACAAGGAGTGCAGTTTTTAAACTTTCGCGTTCCATTACACTAAATATTGGTCTTTATAAGTCTACGAGCGATATAAGGAGTAGCAAATACATAGCTACAGTTCGCTCGCAACCATGATTGGTGTAACCCAGTCGTAACGTCGGGCAGTAAACAGCTATGTATTTGCTATTCCTAATATCGCGTGTAGACCCATAAAGAGTAATATTTTTAAGGAGTGCAATTGTAATTAGGCACACAATTGTGCAATTAAATATGTCCTGCGCAGTTGGCTGATCTCCATTTAGCCGGAATCGGTCGGATAATGAATTGTTTCAGAGTACTAACTAAGTATAAATTAAATTTCATTTTCATGGAAAAGAAATCATAGATAAGAAATTACTGAGGAAAATGGGAATAAATATATTCAATATTGTATAGTAAACTAGATATGTTTCTAATAAAGCGAAATAATATTTGATGATTACTCGTATGATGTAGTACATACCGATTATTTTGAGTTTTGGCCAGAATTGTTTTAAGCCATCCTTCTCCTTCCCTCCTACTAAAAGGTTTTTTCACACCACGCTTTGTATTACTTTTATGAAGATATTTATTTATTTATTTGGTAAAAGGTACACCAACAGTATATATATTCACAAATGTGCAGAAGATACATTAAATGGTATAGATATTAGTGCTGTGTGTCGATGATCATGTTAGCTTAAGTAGCGCACAATATAGATGAAAAGCATAATATTGTTAAAGTTGTCTCTAGATTTTTTTATCATCTAAGTTTCTTCATACAATTTTTATTATAAAAAATAAACAATTTAATTGATATTGCGTTAGTCATACTAATCATTGTCAATCGCAAATGTTTCATGGACATTTTTAAATTTAGCTAGTATTATTCCTCTCAATAACATTTTTTTTTTGTAAACACTAGCTTATAATTATATTTATGATCGTATTATATGTAGAATTAAGTAAGGTAGATATTTCCACTAAGATTGACTCAGGTATAGACTCAATACGACAAAGATATGATTTACGAGAAATTATGAAACAATAAATATTTTAAGAAAATGAGAGCTTCCTTAATATTTGTGATCTTCGGTTCTGAATTAAAAATATAGTTTATCTTAAGTTTATATTTTCCATACGCAAGACCATAGTCCACAATGTTTACTTACTCGTTTCTATAAATAAAGTTATATAGGTTATACCTAACAGTTCTTTGAACAAAACAAATAGGTACAAAGCATTATTCAGTCGAGGGAAAATAATTAAAACTTGTAAAATAAAACAAAAGCAATAATTTAAAAGTAGTTATTTTTTTAAATATCTGGGTATTTGATAATACGATCCTCATTTTAAAACGGAAAAACATTTGGTTGAATGTCCTTTACTAAAATTAAAAACTTATGGGTAAACGATGCACTGCATCAAAGCGGTGTCTGAAACATAAGGTAGACTATAATATATATGTAGCATAGAATGGGTACTTGCACGCACATGTGCATCTAGATTATTATTAAAATCATTTCGTGGCGACAAAAATAATATAATTTAACGCGATGATATCTCGTTTATTTTTATCACGTTAGCTTTAAAGCTTGAACCAGGCCTGGTTAGTTTATTTCTGTCGATTGAAACATCTATGACTATCAAAACATACAAATTCAATGAAATGAATATGTAACGATTTAATTTATCGCTACGAAATCTATAAGTAAGTTGGACCAAACTTTTCCTCCTTAAAACAGGTACCTCGCAAATATAATAGACTAAGCGCTCATTAAGCAAACATAATACACGCCAGTCGAAACTTTAAAGCGTACACACTATTATCTAATCGTAGCATCGCAAGTTTATCAATGAACGCGTAAGTGCTCCTCCAGTTTTCCTTCCCTGGCCCGCGCGTCTGGACGCCTCGCGCGGTGTAAACAAACGCGTCGGTAGTTAAGCGAAACGCGGCGCCCCGACCGCCAGTCCGCCGCCAACCGCCGGCCGCGACGCACGCACCATGATCGACTACGCGCGCCCCTACGACCAGAACATGTGCGACCTCTACCTCCCCCCCTCCACCTCCGCGCCCGCACGCCTCGACGACTTCCAAGTCTTCAAAAAAGGCACCGGATACATCTACGGTAATTACTACTCCAACGCCTACGACCACTGCCCCGAACCAGAATTCGACAACGCCGTCTACCACAACCTCGTCAACTCCAGGGAATACCGTCGGGAGGAATGGAAACTGAAGGTCGTGGACGAGTGGAACGACGACGACACCGTCTCCTGGCTCATCGAGACCGCGCAGTGCTTGGGCTTCAGTGAATACGACGTGCCGTTCTACAACTTCAAAGTGGACGGCAGCGAGCTGAGGGCCATGAGGCGCGAGGACATCCTCCAGCGAATGGTAGCCCCTCACGTCGACCAGATGGTCAGCAGAAGAGTCGCAGACGGGGTCTTCGAGAAGCTCCAGTGCCGTTTAAGTGAAGAAATGTATAGAGACAGAGACTCAACCGTATTCAGATATGTGGAGAGTGACCAATACCACCATAACCCGGACCAAGTGCAAGTGTTAGACTTAGATTCGTTGGATCATAACGTTCAGAAGAACAGACTGTACGCGTCGGACTACAGGCCGAACGACAGCAGCCTGATGCAGGGTCTGTGTGACTCTAGTGACGATACGGAGGAGGTGTTCCGTTCTTCAGCAACGGCTTCTCCAGAGTACTACAACAGTGACGGGAGCAAGTCCGGGGATGAGGATGATAAGCGCAAGTCCTTCAAGCGCCCCCCGGGCCGGCCGAAGGGCAGCGGCCGCAAGATCTGCAAGCGCCCGCGCAGCGTCTCCGTGCCCGAGTTCCTGAGGAACCTCCTCCTCGACCCTCGATACAACCCCACGATAATCAAATGGGAGGACAGAGAACAAAAGAAATTCAGGTGAGTCCAACTGGTTTTTTGTTGTTGCAAAAGTGCATTGTGACCGAGCCATTTGCAGACCGCATCTCGCGTCTTGTATTATATATGGCTCATACATTATTTATCACGTTGGAGGCACGTGGATGGGCACAAGTTGACAATAAACTGTTTTACAGCGCTGGATCTATTCAGGCGAGAGCGTTTGTTGTGGAACCGTATTAATCTTGAGCGGTGCATAAAACATAACTTGTTGAATTGTTTGTTTGAAATGATGCCAACAAACTAGAGACTATTGTTGAGCATTCTGGTTTCGCTTCATCGGTAATAATGTTGAACTTAAACTGTATTATTAGTGGTATGATTAAGGGTAATTAAAGCGGTCTCCTTGGATCAGATCGGATATCTGTAGGTTATAGGTAAATGGCAGCGCAGTAATGAGTGTAATACGCATAATTGCCGGAGTGGCAGTCGATTGATGGCACTTCGCCGTTGCTATGGCATCCACAAGTATATTACATTTGAGTCACCCCTCTTGCTCGGATAAAAAGAAATCAAGTCGATAAAGGGAATAAGATATTTTCAACGTTCAACGCCCTAACTGTTGGGACTGGTATTATTAACTTTTAAAGTTGGTAACAAAAAACTGGACAGTTAAAATTTTACTTTGTCTTCGCATCTAATGAAGTAGACAATTAATCAAATGTACTTAGTGAAATCATGTACCTAAGTTTTTAATTCATTAATGTTTCTAATAATTGTGGTTGCACGTGCTTGCATTATGTCTATATGATACAGTTTGTGTTGAAATAAATTCACGGATTTCATTGTTTGTCCATTAATATCTACGACAATCTCGATTCTATAACTCACGTTAGAGTTCACAATAAATTACACAAGGGTGTCCCATTTGTCTTCGGATAGTTTTTCTATAATCATTGTTATTATGCATTCTGTCCGTCCGCAGCACGCATGTTGCATACAATTTACTGCAACAACCGCTGTCGTATGTTAATTGCCGTGATTAATCTTAATCCGTTTATAATGAACGTCGATATTAATCAGTCAGTAGCTGGGATAGAGTAAGGGTTTTAGATACAAAACAATGACGGTTTAAGTAGGGTACTAAAAGTTGCTAAGGTCCAACTACATTTATATTTCAGTACATTCCATTAGAGTTCAGTGTTTTAGTATTTAGTTTTGTGTAGCTCACCATTCAATATTATTTCATTAAGTTAATCCTACTGTCTGTAATAATATCAATAGTATTTATAGTGTCAAAAGGAGAATCATTTCAAATCATTAATGTCTCGTTTAACCCTACTGATATTATCTACTTGTAAGAAAAACGCAATAAAGTACGCAAAAACTTTGCACGTGGAAATCTTAAAGAACTATTCGGACTGTAAATTCTCGCAAACAATAGCCAATAGGAACGTGTAATTTCACAAGAGAAACGAGCAACATTCCGCGGTCAATAAATATGTATATTCGCACTTTGTACGATTCGAATCGTGAAGCAGGTGACCTTTGATGACCAAAGTCCCTTGGACTGGACACGCGACGACAATCTTAATTTTAATGGTCCTATTAATTACTCTGCATTGTTTGATGCTAAGTTCCGTTTGTTTACTATAAAGTAGTCCGATCTGATTCTAACTAGCAACATTGAATAAACCTGTAATGAAATTAGCTGCAATTAGGATTCTAATTGGATGTAACGTAAATTTAACTCAAGGTGTCAATATCAAAAGACTCTTCTGCTGCTCTTGTATAAAAACTTGTTTTCTTGTTGTGTATCGACAAGTCTTATGTTAGTAGTTAATATCATTATGCATCTATCAAATCACCGACGTTAAAGTTTTCTTGTTTACAGTTAACTTTAAGAGTCGAATACGAGAGTCTCCAGGACAGATATATAAATATACATTAACATCTGGTGCTATTAATATTCATTTGTAAGCTATTTAGAGAGAATGCGTATTTTATCTAATATGGCTGGAGGAATAAAATACAAGCTTAAGAACAGTAGAAAAATAATACTCTGTGTCTTGGTACTTTACAATTGTTGTTAAAGTACGTATGTATGATGCAAGTTTGAAGTCCAGTTACTAATAATCAACGGTCAATTACCTATTAAGTAAAAACGGGTGTAACCAATTAAAACATAAATATTTATAACGCTCCAGTGTCTACTGAACTCTGAATATGTTAAACTTATTCTACTTATTTAAATGATACGCATCTGACTCATTGATACTCGTACAATTAATATTCTGGTGACTCTTAAATGCACTTTCACATTTTAACATAATGTTTGATTTCTGTGAGGTATCTCGTCCATTATGTGTATCATTGCAAGATGTGAAAAATTCTAAATAACTTTTTGACATACTGTAGTTATTTTTGTTTGAATAAGTATTCCGTTGTCAACAATATAAATGATTACAACCGCAGTATGTTCGATTCCCAACAATTTCTCGTTTTACTGCATTTTAACAGGGCGTTAATCTAGTCTGCTAACCGTAATGACTGTCCGTCGTGTTTTTATCGCCTCAACCTTGTCTGCCTCGGCAACGGCCTCCACACCATCAATACCACCAGACCAGACAACTACAAAACCCTTATTACCAATCCCATAAGGCCTAATGTCCATCACCTCAGCTGCATCTTTAACTTGGTGACAGATAACACGGCAAGTTCATGAATCTGTACTTGTAATGTTATTACTTGAACTCTATTGTCAATCCAGTAAGATTGCGTTTCGAATGGTAGCTAGTTTATTATGCCGATGCGCTGGTATCTAAGTTTTGTGATGCTAATTCTACAAGTTTGAAGACACTGCTAAGAACTGACTGACCTACTGCTATGAAAGTTACTAATGAATATGGATTGATATTTCTAGCAATTTGTCGCTACTATAATTAGACTTTAACAATGACATTGATGATTCTTTGTAGTAGTTCAAGAAACAAACGCAAGATAGAGTCTCACTTTACAAGAGTACGACAAAACTGGATGTTTCAATTAAAACGCTTAATTTGGTTTTGTCTTAGTATGGTGTTCGTGAGATTTTTATTGCACATAATTACAAGTAGAGGTATCCTCTAATGGTCGGCTATTATATACTATCATAGATAATAGTGTACAATGATGCAACGTGTTGAGACTGGTCATGTTTTTTATATATCATAGTATACATTTTATATGTGACTATGAAACTTTAATGGTTGAAAAAAAAACAAATGTCCACTTAAAAAAATTTAAGCTTAAATGAAATAACTGAATACGGAATCAGTCTAGTCTAATCAAAAAACATTTTTTAAAAATTGCCGATTTTGATCTTTCGAGGAAATACACAATTAGGCAGTACATGAGTACACTATTTTTATAAAGGATTCCCACCATTGTAAATTATATTGTTTTATTATTATATTTCTGGTATAATATTAATTCATTTCCAATATTATTTTCTGGCGTCGATAAGTTACTAACACATCGCAGCCAAGGTCTGTTTTGATGGATTACAAATTACATTATATACTCATAATTTACATAGTAATCATAGTACCAAGAACCATACAAACCGGTTGTGATATTTACTAGCTATATTCTCAGAACAAGTGATATATATATTTCTATAGATATATACTAGTAATAGGTGGAGCAATTATAGCATGTAGCTAGGCGAGATTTTAAGTATTTCATAGACGTTGTTATTGAATATTTTTATTTATTTCCTCATTTTGATTGATGCAAGTATTGCTTCGGACATGATATTTGCATTTCAATCAAGATAGTCAAACGTGAGACGTGTGATTTAATCTATAGTAATATTATAAAGCTGAAGAGTTGATTTTTGTTTGGTAATCTCAGGAACTACTGGTTCGAATTGAAAAAATATTTTTGTGTTGAATAGATGGTTGAAGAAGGCTATAGGCTATATTACGACCAATAGGAGCGAAGAAACAGAAGTAAATGTGTAAAATGCGGGGGAATACGCGGCCAAAGTCGCTGGCACAACTAGTGATAAAATAATAATAATTGAATGCTTTTGATTAAGTAATTGTAGGCAGGCATACAATAATAGATAAATAATCTGTTATACCTACTTATGTGACGAATACAATAAAAAAATTATAGCGGATTTTTCCTAAAATCTGGATTTACGCTTATTTCAAAGATGTTTTAATGCAAACTAATTGAATTAATTGCTGCAACCCATGGAAACAATTTAGTTTTAGTTTGATAATTTGACTAAAAAAGCTATTAAAGAAACTCACTGTTTTTTACTTTTCCAAAAGTAGAAGTGTTGTCATGGTTTCGACTGTCATGGTGTCGTGATATTTTTCCCTGTAGAGTAAGAATTAAAAAAGATAACATGTAAAACTGTATTCAGGCAATAACCTTTCGTAGGTACCACTGCTTAGTAAAATGTTTTAAAAAATAAAGTTATGTAATTCACTAAAATATATTACTATAAGGACTATAATACCGGATTAGTAGAGTCGTCGAAGCAGTACAGTAAATGAATGAAAATACTATAAATACAGTAGCAAAAGTACTCCTATTATTCAGATAAGTCTTAATAACAATTACTCGGCCAAGACTTACTATAAAAAATGCATTTGACGACCAAAAAACTATAGCAAACCTTAAAAAAAAGGTTGAAGTGACTCGTCATTGCTTATCGATGAGTTTCGATTACACGATCGAATGTCCTATCCCTTCATGGTAAATCGAATCGTTCGGATTTCAAAAATCATTCCCAACTAATGACAATCCAAAACGGATGCATGGACTTCTATTTTTTTTTCACAAACTTGTTTTAGTTGATTGCATGATTCTTTTTGTTTCCATTCAGCCAGCGTCTGCGAATCATTTGGCTTGTTGTGTTTAGTTTTTTTCGCACAATATAATTGGCTGTTTTTTAATGTCCCGACCTCGGGTTTTTGTCGTGTTTGAGAGCCACAAATTCGACTGTTGATGTTTATGAACAAGGCAACACTTTGTTGATTATTTTAGTGAGCAAAGTTGACTTGATTACTCCATAAAAGTCATTTGGTTTTAAACATATTGATGGAGTTAAATTTCTGAATATTGTGTGTAAAAAGCGATGATTTAAAAAAAAAAAGTATAACAACATTTTTACCAGTATCAACTAACAATTTTTCGTATTTTTACTATCAAATGGGTGACCTACTTAATAACATTTACCGTCCTCTAGGATCATGCAGCTATACTGAGTGAAGAAAAACATGATCCTATGCTTTGTAGAGACGACAAACACTTGTTAATTATATCTATAGATATATATATACAGAGTTTTCCGCAGCATAGTGAGGGTGGGAGTGTGCACCGGATAGTATAGATTTTTTCTTCCATCCCGGTTGCTACGCGCCCCCAAGGCCGCTTCCGGGTCCCCCTCCTAAAGCCTTATTCATCCACTCTATTAAAAATATATAAAACACTCCTTGGATACTCCTCGCACTAAACACTGCGTATTTTAATAGCTTTTTTATTTCGTATCGATACTTTTTAGAGTCCACATTGTTTTACAGACAAGAGTTTGACATTTTACTTTTTAAATTATTGCTGGACAAAGATAAGTTTCGTATTTGTTATAAAAAAAACGTTCTGATACAAGTCATCATTATCATCATTAGCTCATACACTGGGGAACGGGCCTACCCTAAACTAGGGTGATAAGGGCTTAGTCAACCACCCTGTCCATCCAAGTGCGGGTTGATTGACAATACAAATATCCTAATCTTATGAATGAATACAAAACTTTTCTATACTTATTAACAATAAGAATATTAACGACGACATAAAGCTTAAAGCTTTAAGTTCCTCGGAAAAGTAATTTATCTCTACTACGGCTAAGTCAGATGTTTCTTTTGGTGTTCCGTGTCTGGGTGTGTTATTTTAAGTATATTTGTGTATCCACTGTTGATTCTTATATCTGTAACACAAGTGCATAAGCTACTTACAACGGAATCAGATCAATGTATGTGATGTTAAATATTGATTTGCATAAAAACTTAAATAAACAATCAACATGATCGTTCAAAACTTAAATGATTGATCGGTATAATAACCTGACAATACGTTGGCCTTATTACATTAGTTAAGAGTCTATGTTTATATGAAGTAGAATACAAATAACTGTAGTTTCTTAATGACCTCCCTACTTCTATACTTAATGAGTTAAACCTTAAGCACCAATGCGGCACAATTTTATGATCCCATATTATTGTAATTATATTAGTAATTAGCGAGTTTCAATGACTCTTGATGAGTGGAATTAATCTTAAGATGCTTGGTGCATTTTTAAACTTAATTAAATAAAGTTTTTGAATTATAAATAATACAACTGCATTTATAAAGATACAACGTAACGATAGATCAGCGGCCGCTTAGTTCTTTTTTAAACATTAATTTATTTATTTTTAAAATTTTAAAAGGCGTTGACAATTGAACTGCGTAGGTATAGTACAATGTACATTTAAGTAGGTATGACACATACATAAAATTACAAATTAGATCATTTATATGTTTAGGTGGTCTAGAAAATAACATCAACTAAGAGCGATGATAGTGTTTTTGAAAAGAAAAAAAAAATCAAACAAGTTTTGTTTGTTAACGAAAATTGTTAATAACGCCGAACGCCGACTAGTTGACCGACGAAAAACTTCGGCAACATCTTACACGAAAACACGTTTAGCGAAAAAAAGCGGGGCGAAAATGCAGCCCACGTCGTCCGGGCCGGTCGCCACGGCAACGCGCCCGGGAAGCCTCCAGTCACGTGTCGCTAGAACTTGTTTCCGCTTTTCGTTTTTCTTTTTCTCCCGTTCTACGCGCATTTTTTCCCCCTCTCGGGGGGAGGGGGGTGCAGGGCCGGGCTCGACAGCTCGTGTACGGGCCTTAATTGCGTCTGTGAGTGTGGTCCAGAGAAATTAGAACGCGGTTAGTGTGCGCACAGAGGGTGCGGGTGCTTTTTTTTTGTAGAGTGTTTTTTTCTCGGTTTAAGTATTTTGCGTTTGGTTTGTACTATTCTTGTATTTTTTTACTTAAAAATATGTATTTTTTTCGTACTAACTGGTATGATTAGATAAAAATTTTCGTTCAGTAAAACTAATATTATATTGGGTAAAAGCCAATTTATCAACGCATTATTTCAAAAAAACTTTAAAGATTAATGAACAATGCATTATATTATTAATTTTAAGGGATTAATTAAATTGAAAGTCGATTATTTTAGTGGAACAGGAGTCCAAATAAAAAATAATTATCGAGCGTGACCTCTTGAACTGCGATTATTAATAACGTGTTAATAATTAGTGACTTTTTCGTTATCGTTGCAGCGAAAAAATACAATAACTAGAGGTCGGGAAGGTCCAGTCGCAGATAAGGCCTAATCGTTTGACCTTGCCTCAGTGGGCTTGTTACAACTTGTTTACTACTAGTTATAGTAATCCCATATAATAACGCATCCACTAGTTTAAAAATAATGACGCGTAATATAGCAATCAGACGGTTCGTTCTGTAGAAACGCTCGGAGAAATAGCAACTCTAGCTGTAAAACATTATGGCTGAATATAGCGTGCGTGATATAGTTTTTTTTTTGCATCAGGGATATTTAATAGTTTATGCCAAAATCGATTATAATTTAAACAATTTTATTAACGCTAAAAATCTTATCGACTTTCTTAAACAAATAATGTTTTTTTTTAAATTTATTGTTTTTGACATAAAGGTAGTGATATAAAACGGCGGTAAAATGTTTAAAAATACATCCTTCTTATTATAACTGGTCATAATACTGATTGGTATGGTATAATTTATTATTGTATACATTGTAGTTAATTAATAACCAAATTGATAATAATATTATTAAATTGACAGTTACAAATGTAGAACATGTCATAGCTATATGTAAATATGTATTATTGTGTACGGTGCTTGATAACTTTGTATTTTTAGTGCCCCATATGACGTCACACTTCGGCTATATTGGTATCTGTGCGGTTAATTAGTGAGTTATTTTAATTATATTTTTCCCTATAAATGTTGTTAAAATAATAAAGGCTAATATTCAACAGCAGCCAGTATTATACATAAGTTGTATATATAATATCGGGTGAAAGCGTGGATAGTTACGTAAAACATGTGAAAATAAAAAACTACTAAATATTATAAAAGGATGAAGATACGAAAAAAACATTTGCCGTTCTGCTGAGTTAAGAAAAGTTTATTATAATTATTATTTCAACAAAAACAATGTAAAAAATAATAAGAACATAATAATATTGTATTTTTACAAAGCTTCACTAAAATTCATATCCTTTAATGTTTCTCATAACTTATTTATTTTAATTACCGTAACTTTAGTATTCATAAATACTAACCAGTAAACCTAATTATTTAAACGACTGTTCGATCTTACAACACTTCAATAATAATAATACGAACAAATATTTTCTAATGAACGGCAGCCTCTGTCCCACTCATTACTCTGTGTGGAGGCTTGCACCAAAGTCCCTGTAACATTTCTTTTTCGTGAAAATCTATTTATAACTAGGGCAAGCTCGTGCCACGCTTCTCCACGCCATTCTGAGCTCTCCACCCTTCACAGAGGTTCGGGAATTGCGTGACAACATCTCTAAGCGTAGATACGTATACATTTTTTCTCATAGTGGCTCTATTATATTGATTAGTCAGACCCCTCCTTCCTGGTGCTTCTTTGTGCGTTATTCGTTCGCTTCCTTTTGTTTTTGGTTATATTTAGTATTTTCAAGTGTATGTTGGTCGGCCATATTGGCACGAGATAAGCCCTATTTAGGAATAACTACGAGAAAATATAATTAAACTCACAAACCCCATTATAAGATTCAAATGTTTTCTAAGTGAACAGAAACTATTTTGGTGAAAGTAAAGTTAAGCATTTCTAAGCAATTCAGTCAAACACACCACGTAATGTGTTTTCATATATACTATACGTAATTACTGGGATTGGAAAAGGCTTTTGGGATAGATGTACTTAGAAACAAAGAAATCTTACAATCGACTTAGATAAACAAACAGAACTTTCATTCTTAAAACCGAAATAGTACGTATTAATGTGAACGTGCTTAACATTTCCTCAGCTGATTTTCCTGAAAAGGAAAATATGAAAGTGAATGAAGGTAAACATAGAATTACAGAAAAATAAACAAAATATACATTTCTTAGTTCTGAACAGAATTACCTCAAAATTGGAGACTTACACGATGGCAGCCAATCTCATTAAGACTAACTAACTGCGCACAAAATTTTTACATAATTTAAAGGTGTGCCAAAACCTAAGCGCATACAATTATATTTTAATCTCATTCTTTTTTATCTGAATACTGAAAGGATAATGCCATACGCGTATTTTTGATTGCTTAACATCAGGAAAATTCTTTATGAAAGAAAACTCTATACCTAACTCTTGGACACAACTATGATAGTTTCATGCGGCTTGAATATGCAAATGAAAATCTAGATGCAGTAAACTCTTATATTTTCGTTATTATCAATGTACAATTATCCACTTTGACACTCACGCTCTGACATTTAAGTAGAATTTTTGTGCAGCTTGGGAACTTTATAAATGATCCAAGTCGATGTCAATGATGTTATATTATTATTAGAAACTGGTTTCTCATTTCGACAAGTTTGACCTAATTTGGGAACGTCTGGAAACTGATCTTTGATTTTCAAATTATGTAAAATTTTAATTTGTACCTCAATTTATTATGAAAAATCTTCATTTCAATTTTGAGTAAAATTTAACAATTACGACGAAATATATTTTTACTATCGTTTTATTACGCGGCCGTTTGTCTGCTAAGAAATATATAATATACAAAAATTAATCGTTATAGGAGAGATGATCCATAGGCCTTATAATATGGTCGAAGCACAATAGCACAAACTTAAAATAGAGTTTCGCTCGAGTATTTTCTTGAAAAAGACACAGAAACAATTTGCTTCACCTGATATTTTAACACAGTACCTTTAAGCGAGGCAATGTAAAAGAGGTGAACAATTGACATTTACGAAAAGCTTCTTTATTTATGGTTCCATGCTTGTAAACATATTATTTTTAACTAACACCGGATTGAAACCTCACAACACACTTTCAAGTTTGAAGGTATTTGTACTCGACTTGGCCCGAAGTTTACATGAAGCTGTTTTCCTCCAAGAAGTTCTGTAGAATCTTTTATAAGGAAACTCTCGAAAGTCGTCCAAATCGGTACTTTTATTATTAAGTCAGCACGTTTTCTGTTCTTGTTGGTAAGCGACTCTATCACTGATTAAATGGAAGTATTAACAGTTATAACGAAGGTCTACACAGGCCGCAATATGGCATTTTTAAATGATAATATTGTAAAGAGTGAATGAATACGCCTCTAACCCTACGACATGCTCTATAATTTTGATTTTCTTAAATTGTATCGGGGAGCTATACATACACTTTATTATGAGAAACAGTTAAATTATTATTGGAAACTGGTTTCCCAAGTCGACAAGTTTGACCTAATTTGGGAACGTCTGGAAACTGATCTTTGATTTTCAGATTACTTATATAAAATTTTAATTTGTACCTAAACGTATTATGAAAAACCAATATTTCAATTTTGAGAGAAGACGAATTAGATATCGGTTTATATGTCAAATATATCTTAAGAATGATAATTTAATACAATCGGTAAGAAAGTCTTTTATTTTTTGTATGCTTTTGTAATGAAAGACAGACGTGACAATGTATCACCAATTCACGCCAATAAGAAAATGGTATCAAAAGTGAATTAAGTGATTCACCACAGCTGAAAAGTGTGTTGCTCTATCAATTTGCACGGTGGGATTCCCCCGCGCTCCGGTCGACTCGCACACACACACGCGTTGCGCGTGCGCAGGTGACGTATGTCGGTGGGCGATTCGTGGAAATGTTTTGATTATGCGCTCGAAAACTCGGTATAAACAACTTTCTGAAGCGTTACAGTGTTTATTTGGAATTTTGGACACGTAAGTAGCCAACATTCCAAATTTTGAAAATCCTGTCGAGGTCTACGTCTTTGGATCGATTCAGAAATTGTATTTGTGTGATGATTTTCATAGTTCGCTCTATTGTTTAGGATGGTAGAGTTTTTCCGCACTTTTATGTCTGTAATTTTATTTGTGTTTCATTTGGGGATACTTAATTTACATTTTTGAGTTGTAAAATGTATGTTAATTTATTATTTATATATTGAAATAGATCTGATTGTGACTCTTTATCGATGGTAAATTTATTTCGACACCAAAAACAACATTATACCTAATGATACTCGATACTGTCATTAAATCATTATCAATAACAAAACATGTATTTTGAAGAATTTATAATATTTTTTTCCAACATCGTCTTCGCTATTTTGAGCTAGCTTGAAATTTCACACCTATACGGTTTCCAACGTGTCAAAATTGTATTTCCGCGTCTATCCAAATTTGAGGATAAAAATATTTACTTTTATCAGCTGTTTTGTCAACAGATCACATACTATTATAACTTTATCAAGAATTTTATTCTATCTGAGTCACTTAGTGTTGTCGATAAGGATGATGTCCCCCGTAGAAATCACTATCAGCTAGGAAAATTCTAAATCTAACCATTGTAGGCTTTAATGCTCAAGAAATAAAGTATAAATTACTTAAAAGGCTTTAGCACTAGTAAATTAAGGCGGAGCTCCACTGTTAAGTGACAGTGTTATGTCACAAGTAGTAAAAAATATATTATGTGATTTCTTTCTTCGTTCTAACCAATAAAATATATCAGATAATTATGGTTGCACAAAAAATAGCACCGGAAGCGATTTATAACTTGAGAATTTTTTTCAGACTTGAAAAGGCTGAAAAAGTCCTACAATTTTCTTACAAACAATTTTAATGAGTAAGTTTTCACAAGTCTTACTGAAGGTTGTGCCGAAAAGAAATAACAAAGACATAAAAAAAGTGTTCATATGCCTATCCACCTGAATAGTTCAGAAGTTCGAAGCTTATATGTGACGCGCCCTTATGCAAGAGCGAGCCAAGATATAAATACCGTATCATAGCAATTAGCGTGCTACCCGTCTCTCTCCACCGGTCACCGTAGAGCGAGACAGGCTGAGGAAAACGTGGTATAGTAAACGCACACAGAGATACACTATCGCGTATCAACAGTTGGGATGTGACGCGCTGTGACGAATCAGTAAGTGGCTTCGAGACATTCGCGATATTGAATGGGTGGTAATTGTGATTGAGCGAATGTGCGCCGCGATAGGGGCTTTTTATTGAGTCCAAAAGCGAGGAAATTGTGGCGCCAAATTCAGGACAGGTGTTTGAACCGATACACGAGGCTGTAATCCATAACCATAAGTATACCAAGTAGCGTGCTATTGTAAGCGAGGATCAACGAAGAGTAAATGCCATGGAGTGAGAAAACATTTCTGAAAATGGAAAGACTATAGATTAATGGAAATAGAAACTGAAAGAAAGAAATGGAAATAAATATGATCGATACGAAATTAATTTGCAAACACGAGGTTAATAATAAAGCTATTACTGGCTGTATTGACAATCTATTGAATAAAATATAAAATAATTAAAAAAGAACACTAAAAAGTTATCTTTCAACATCTCAGCCTCCGCCATAGAGCTAATGCTGTCAATTTCACTTCATCGAATGATCTAACTTGAGTGCATCTGCACTAAAGTTGGCTGAACAAATTTTTATTCAAAGACCCAACAACAAAAAGTGGCATACCAGTGGAAAGTGAAAGTAAAAACTGTACAAGACTGTAACAAGACTCTTCAAACTCGACACTGATGGAATATTTCTGCTGAAGATTTACCTGAAGACCATTCAAATGAGGAAGTGAAAGTTAATAATAATCTCCAAACAATGATGATTGCCAACCTTTATTGCTATCATCATAATTTTAATATCAATATTCTTGGTAATTGACTAAATGATTTAAAATAAACACGGTAAACCCTTAAACGTTGCACCAGTAATGAATATGGCAATTATTGTTGATCTGTTATTAATTTAATAATAATAATTTCACATATTATGACGTTAGTAGAATTAATTTATCTAGATAGTTCAGGCCTTGGCCAACAAAGCTAAAGTAATCAATTATGAAGTTAAGAAAAGGATATGGGCGTTTGACTTTTAATAACTTTCGATAAAACTTGTAGCGTGTTGTAAGTAAGAGACATGAGTTAATTAATCTCATTTAGCTGATTGGGGTATAAACTTTAGTCAATCAAAGAAACGAAAAAAAAGAGTTTACAGTCCGAGTTAGGCTAATGCGTTAATGCGAGATTAGGTACTGTACCCTAGAAAAAAATCTGTTCAAATAGACTTTTCCACGCTTTTGTCGATTCGTTAATATTTTTTATATTCCAGAAATTTTTTCGACGGTTTATTTACCTGCTTCCGATGATTAGAATATTTTCAATACTTGTAACGAAAATAATTTAGCTGATACAATTATACAAATAATAATCATATCCACGTGTTCGAGATAAAGCTTCGCAAATAATACTGCTATTCTGAGAAAATGTTAGAAATTTCAATTGATTAATATTTGCTACAAAAATTGTTTGGAGCTTTTCCAAAGTCGCAAATCATAAATACAAGATAATAGAGTTAAAGTTGGTGCAACTTGTTATCTGACTCTGTGGTTTATATTATGAGTCTTTTATTTATTTATTTATTTTTATCAATAAGTCAACCGTGATAACTTAGGTTTTGTTCCAACATATTTGATAGCATTATGTAAGTTTGATTTGGGCATTGTTATATTTTCACCTTTTATTTGTTTGCAGTTGTTCTTGTTGCTCCTGAACTAGTTCTATGAACAACTTATTTTTTGCACACCATAAACCAAATCGTCACGCCACAATTCAACCGGCAAGGTTATAAGGGACAAAGTATTTTGTTCGAATATTTTGATAAATATCGAGATTGTTGCAAAAACCACCGCATTTGTCCGTGTCATAATGCATCCAAGATCTGTTACGCATACTGTAACATCTTGACGTACGAATCGATTCTCCCGCTTCAAATTGATTTTGGCTTTCTATACAGTTTTTGGTATTAGGCCCCTTAAAAGCCTTTTATTTTGGAATTAAAGATAACATTTAAGTAATTTTGGTTCAGTAATAAATTTCAATGTTGCACTGATACAACGCCTTGATATAATTCATAGGTTTTAATAATTTCATTAATTTTCGATCATAAAATATTATAATTTATTTAATTTCATCTTCCTTTTAATTAGTTTTATAGACTTCTTTAATGAGGTATTGATCAATTAAGTGATTCCATCACGTGGTCACCGCAGTGCATCAGTCGCTTTGTAGCAAAAAGTTTGAGTGCACACCGTGACGACCTTTGGAAGGTCGGGGGAATGCGGGCTCCGAGCTCATGGCGATTGCAGGCTTTGCGAACCGAACACCATCGGAAATATTATCAGCCATAGCGACCAATGTGTAAAAGGAATAAACTAAAATGGAGTTTATTTTACTTCCATGTATGACAATATTTGGACATGAGCTTAGTAGTATAAATTTTAACCAAAAATGAGGGAACAATACAAAAGTTTTTAAATAAAACAATGCAAAACAAAAAAGAAATCATACATACAAATCTAGTGCTCTACCTATAATTTTACTAATCAATCACATTCGGTAAGAGAGTGTTTAGCTATGCTGCGGCATGACACTAAAATGCAAAACAGATTAGGAAAATTCTTGACTCTCAACAAAAATACCATCTGTTTGTTTGCTCAGCGAGAATACCCAGAACGCATTTTTCGTACATGATGAGAATTTTAAAAGCACCACACGTCTTCATTCTGACACATTATATTAGTAACCTTATTCGTATCAATGTAGAGTACATTTTGAGTTAGGCCGATACAATCAGGAGTATGCAAAACTATACGATTTTGTGCCAATTTCAAAACAGTACAGCTCGATCAATGTCAAAATATGTCACAGGTTGAATAATAATACACGTAGAGAGTTTCTTTTGTGAACCATTGTTGAGGCTTTCTTAACTTTGTTAACATATACATTAGGCTTTAGCCAATTTTATTATTAATGTATGAATATATAAGTTCAGTGTTAATGCAACATATAGCTTGTACTTAGCTGAAAGTGATAATGCGTAAAGGATTGCACTCTTTTTGACACACTTTCGCATTTATATTAGTATGAACTAGAATATGGATGAGGAACACTTATGTTGAGTGATGATGTATGTAGTTGCTAATTTAAAACTCAATGGTCAAAGCAATTTGATGGCGTCAACCCTCATCATTGTTAGAGTCCCGATAACGCTCGGCTCTCTTATCAGTCGAACATATGATAAATAGGAAAAACTCGGCTGAAAAAAACTGCTTTTAGCAATCAATATGACTTTACTGAGTCTGCCAGTCGACGTCAACTATTTTGTTTTCAACAATTAAAGGATTTCATACTCTTGGCTATCGGGTGTTTTTGAGTACATTTAAATTGTACCAGTGATTTATGTCGTATTTTTTGTTCATTAATACAAGTTGGTAATCTAAAGTAGCATACAGGCGTTATCTACATGTCAACAACTAAACTACATGCTAATAAGAGACTCAACATTACAAAATGTGTGCTATGACCTTACATTGTACGTACAATCCCGTCGGGGTGTCCCCTGTTCCATCTGGCAGACAGAAAACATTTGCTGTTACATTGTTTCTAGGAAACTAAGTAAGGCCTTTGATAACAGGTGAATTAAAAAAAACCCGATGAATTAATTAGGAAGGAACTACCTTTTATATTGACATGAATACTTTACGAAAGACGAGATCCGAAGTCGCTATGCATTTAGATTTACTTAAATTTAATGAATATTTTCGTTTAAATTCGAAAAATTCATTTTTTAGGCGTCTCGCAGGGTAGTGTATTGTCAACAAAGTTATTGTATATTAAGTATATTTCAACGCTAACGAAGCATCAATTAATTACATTATCGACTACATCATAATAACTCCAAATGAGGTGTACCACAAGGTGGTGTACTTGGCAACAAGTTATTAATACAAGACACGTTATGAAGCTATTCAGTTTGACCTTATAAGAGATAATATTCCTCGCGGGATCTCCCCGATTCGCCATAAGGGCATGGCCACACTGACTGGTCGTGGAGCAAGTTCTGATGCAACTGATATTCGTTTTACATTGGAGTGTAAGTTTTGTTAAAACTCGCCCCTTGTTACATGTTGTTTAAAATTCGATTGTGCACGTATCGTTTGACAATTTTTAACTTTTTCTATGTTTATTTACACGACATTGAATTACTTCGAATTTACTCCACCTTCCTAATGTTATGAATGTAAAGTTAAAAAAACAACTCAACACGTAGAGCAAGGTTAACTTAATGCCTCATATTCTTAAAGGCTTTTTAAAAAACTAGAGTTATGACGCATTTGAGATCAACGTTAAACATTTTTTTTTTCTTGTTGAAATTTTGTAGATTATTATGTGCAAACACCAATTTTTGGCTAATTGGAAACACGACGTCCGTTTGATAACTTATATATAAAAAATAGTTAATATGCATAAATAAAACCGACGCCGAAATCAACAAAAACAAAACGAATTCCACCCAAAATCAGAGAGCTCCCAAATAAAACATCAAAAACGTTTGCCCAATACGTAAGTATGCGACCAGCCGAACCGGTACAGTATAAAAACCCATCGTCCAATGGAGGCCTTCGGTGACGTCACGCCGACGGCGACCGTAACGCAGAATTTGCGTGTTGCGCTGAGAAGGCAAAAACTTGTTTACGAGTCAATGAGGCTTTACATACCACGACTGATGATGCCTGAGATGATAAAGCTGATAAACAGCTAGCTTTTAATGAGCTTCAAGCGTTGGAATTAAAGGTAGCGATAGTGCCACGATTTGGTCAGAATTTAGAAGATTTAATAGTGTAAGCATCATTTGCAGTATTGTTCAACATTTTACGAGTACTTATAAATTTACGACATTTGAAATAGTAAAATAATTACCAATAACAATACAAAAACGGTGTTTCAAATGTTACGCGTAATAATTAAGCTATTTTTAATAACTTATTTTCATTTTGAGAAAAGTGCTATAATTAAATACGTTGGAAGCTAATTCGGGAGCTAATTCTCTTTAATAGTATTTACATTATTAAAATGTCAAATAAGCAATATTTTACTTGCCATCGCTTAAATATTTTGTAAGATAATAGCCTTGTTTGTTGTTTTGTCGTGTCATGTAAACGCTCTGTAGTCAGAAGGACGTATTTCGGTGCGATTTGGATCCTTGACTCAAACAGGTTCTTGTGATGCACAATCTTGATACACAAACATACATTAGGTGTCGGTCTCGTGTATATAATGTATAAATATTTATGAAACACGTCACGAGGTTCAAACAACTTGCAAATTGGAATATAAACAAGTTTCGGGCCCTGTTTTGTTGTTATACATACTAAAACTCTGCTATGTTATGTGCTCGGAACGACTCACGATGGACAAAGGCAAAGTTTATGAGAAAAAAAAAGACACGTTTTACAAAAACACCGCCTTAATTCGTCTGGCATACATTATTATATCGACGCTTATTTCTTGTTTACGAATTGGTAGTTAACGTTTGTTTTTCAATGGGAAATTGCTCACAGTTTGTGTTGTTGTGTTACATCACTATCAAAATTCTTCATTCTACGGATAAAAGTTAAAAGTAAAACTTCAACTCTTTTCTTTTCTATTTTAGTAACTTAAGAATACGTTTATTCATATAAATTCGTGAATAAATCCTCTATCGAAGTATAAACAGAAAAATGTTTACCTTCAATTATGCCGTTTTCTTTAAATGGACATATCCTACATCCTTGCCCCACACCCACACAGCCCTTAATTCTTTAAGGCTATCTGTAACCTTATAGTTAGCAATAATATTAATAACAGTAGTAAACATAGTCCTATGTAAATGATCAGTTAGCCATCGGCCGCGACCTTAGAGCCTAGGTTTATGCCTAGATCTGAGTTTAAAGTCGACCTCATCACTGTTTTTAATTACCAAGACTGAAGGTTGTCTTAGAGCTGAATTATCACAATTAAGTGTTAGAAGAGCTAAGGCATTCGTTTTATGTTTGTTTGATGGCGATTCTGCAAGGTTCGTTGATGAAACTCATTGGTATAATTCAATGCAAGTATTTCCAGGTAGTATGAAATCCTTAGATTCAAACCTGAGACAGTTCATACAAAAACTACAATTTAGTGCAAACTTACATACATAGAATCACGCGTTTTTCCTACGCTACGGTCCTGGCACACCTCTTTTGCTTCTTCCACATCCATTAACATCTTCATGCACGATCGTCGATTACGGGTACTTTTCAAAAGTATAATCTATTAATTAATTCTGAAATTAATCTTTAAATTTAAGGTCCAAAAGTTTAATCTGCATAGTTATATCTGCAATATAAACCTTTAAATCTGTTCCCTTTTATACTTTGCCATCCTGAATTGAGCTTTATGGCCACAAATGTTTAATATTTGTCTTTGTGTGCCAATTGTGATAATTTCTGTCAACAACAAACAGTTTACTACTTACTTCTGTATTATATTTGGATTTACCTTTATTTTCCCTGTATTATTAAGGTAACCATAACGGAATTCCCTTTTCGTTGCTAAATAAAACAGTAAAAGCATTGGTTTGACGTCAACGCTTGCTATGGCACCAGTTATGGCAAGCTTGGGCTGTTTAACGATGATGACCCGGTCAGCCTTGCGGTCAACGATAGTAGGTTAGCGAGAACGATTCGGATTCAATGATATCATTTTAATATATGAATTCATAATGAACCTATAGTAAAACTTTACATGTTTTGTCATAATTAACTGCTCATAGTTTCGCGTTTCTAACATTAAGTAAGAGTGTACTTAGATCGTGCATTGTTTCAAGTTTCGTTTCAGTATTCAGGCTTAAGTAAATTTTTGGACTGCTTGTTTGAACATTCTGTATAATTAGTTTTCCAAAAAATAGCAACACATCTTATGTGGGTTTTAATTGTTATTTTTGTTCTCGTGCGAAGTTCCTGCTATGCTGTTTGTTAAAAAGTATATAATCTCTTAATCACTTGTGTTTTGCTAAACGGAATTGCACAACAGATTACGTGAATGCTTGATTATTGCCAAATTAACATTGGAATTTTTGCAGACATTTCCAACTGTTGACAGTATTCAGGACAGAATTCAATTAAATTTGAATTTACAAGCTATAAAACACTATAATATTGTAAACCATTTACTACAGATATGTAGAGAAGAGTCTTTTTACACTACAAATCCTACCAAATACATAGCTATATAATTCTGAGGCCCCCACCCAAGTCCCAAAAAAGTTGTCAACATGTTTTGACGGCTCCCGAGCTGTCAACACGGATTCCTGTCACGTAGGGCCAGATCCTTGGCCCAGCTGATGTAGATACAGCAAGGCCCCGGCCTCGCCTACACGCAACGAGCATCCAAATTCGTATGAATCATTCCCCTCGGAAGGTTAATGATTCGTACTGCACAGCAGATGACATTTTTCTGAGGTCAATTTGTCGAGCCATTGTGATTTGGATATGGGTTGTTTTCGGGTGACAATGCTACGTTTGACAGGTAGTGCGACGCCCACGGCGATAATGCGGATAGTGTTTTGTCAGAATTTTCAGTTTCTTGAAAATTTGCGGAGTTTTGTTCTCTTTCACTTTTGCGTTTGTCCCTAAAAATACCAAATAATGATGTTGCACTGAGTGTGGAGTCTAAAGGCAATAATTGATTGTATTGGGTTTAATTACATCATTATTCCTAATTACATTCGAAACCGAGAGTGATAATTTTGAATGGTAACAGACTCGTAAGACCAAACGTTAAGTCAAAAGTGTAGTTATAAACAATTCATTAATTTTAACACTTCCTCACATAAGTCCGTTACCGTTAAATTACGTCATGAGATTTTTTATTCAATTTATAGGTAACTTGTGTCTGTGATACTGAATCCTACGTACCTATTTCTTTCGTAAAGCAAGTATAGAATTCGGAGTTGTTATTCACTTTTGTTATGACTAAGTCACTTTTCATTTAGTTCAACATGTAAAAGAAGGGTTTATAGCAAATTTATATGCAATTCATGCAAGTGTCTGGTTGTTATCACGGTGTGGCGCGACTCATGTTGTTTGAAAATTCATTAAGTAAGCTTGTTACAACAAACCAAACTTGGGCAAAAAACGTTAATTACGACGTGATTAAGATAAGCCCTAATGTTTTGTTACATTGGTGCGGCCATTGTATGTTCCTCAATATCCAAATGAACCAGATATGTGTATGTTAATACATTCATTTTTGCTGTTTTAGGACACTATTGAAGGGCTTGTTTCCTTTTTAATCTGCATCATGCAACACATTATCTACCCAATATGTCCTCCAACAAACTCCACGATAAAATATTGTATAAATGATTTGATTGTGTTATAAAAAATGTCACAGTCTGTCGTCACAGCCGGGCTAATAGCAATTGCACTTGCTTTAACTTACTTAGATAGCAGGCATAAAACTCACAATCATTCAATCAAAACAGTCGGAAACTGATCCGAAGCTACAATCGTGAAGGCTCAGTGTGGCAATCGATCAGGATGCCAAACGAACATAAAAAGGCAATTATAACCGACAAGGCTCATGAAAAAATGGCGCCTGACACGCCAACCGACCAATGCCATGGCTGTTTCTTTATCGACGATGCAAGCTGTCGATTGTCTTGTAAAATCTGCATTAGTAATCGTGATGATCTAGATCGAATGGTGATTTATCAAGGATACTGATAGACCTCGTCTTTCTTGCCAATTAACTTCTAATGACCAGAGTTAGAAACCTAAGCTTGGATTTCCTAGACTAATAATAAAAAGATAATACCGATACCGATTAACAATTATGTACATTTTTATTTTTATATTCATTTTTATACCAGTCCATATGTAAAAGAGTTGACAAACGCGAATCCCCTATAAAGGATCGAGGCTGAACGCATCTATAGCGTGTATAACAAGTAAAATGTATAGTATGTTGCGTTCATAGTACATAAAGAGTTTGCAGTAATACTATCATGAACTCTTTTCACACCAAAAATACCCATAAAATGGATAATGACAGCAATGAATGCAATATCAGTGTTCTTGAACGAAAAACAAATTGGTCGTCATTTTCGAATCGTATAGGACAGTATACTTGAAAAACCAAATGTAAAAACTAACTACGCATTGACCAAAAATGTGTTTCATTAAACTCTCCACTCTGGCCTGTGCTGCGTCAACTTTTACCAATTGGTAGAGTCCACATAGAGCAAACTCTATGATGAAGAATATACCCTACTATTGTTTAATTGTTTTTATTGCGAATTATGCATAGCGTGAAATATGCATACACGTAACCTAACAGGTTTTTATCAACCCTAAACACGTTTTTATATGCATGCAAATATAAAAAACAGTGTGAACATTTAGATAATTTCTTGTCTGTGCCAATTTTCCAATTACTGAAAATTTGGAAAGTAATTATTAATTTCAATTGACCGAAATTTTGGGAAGACCACAAAAAGATTAATGTCAAGGCTGAATCAAACATAACTCACTGTTTTTACGCATTGCCCACTAGAATCTTCAGTCCAAGCCGACCTGTTCGCGGAGCTGATAATGACCAACAACAAGTAGGCCTTGACTTCAATCACAATTATCTGGACACTTTGCATCAGAACTTGACACGGTTGCACATGTTGTGTTTATGTTGCGCGTACAGGGTGTAGTTAGCAGGTGGAAGCCTTTCATGAGAATACATGAGTCATGAAGCGAAGCCATTTGTATTTACGAATGTAGGTACCTGGACAAAACTTTAGAAGAAGATTTTCGAATTTGAAAATTTTGGAGAAATATTTTCTCAAGGGGACAAGCTGTTAGCTCAGTTAGAATTTAAAATTTCTAAGGATTTTTTTTTCTAAAATTTTGAATACCGTAGCTGCTACTTATATATTTACTTGGTACATAACAAGCAACCCTGTATACCATGCACTTCGACCACATGGCGGGGAATTCATTTAATGAGCAAATTGCTTTAGTATTATTAGTATTTCCAGTTGAACTTGACTTGTAAATCGTGTATTCATAGCAAAAGTTATGTAAGCTTCGATATTCCTCAAATAATGTATAAAGTATGCACATTTGCAATGCGGAAAAACATCCTGCTAATAAGCAAAGCAATTCTTATGCAGATCGGAATCTGCAAAACTTTGTGAGTAATAATACCTAAGATTTTATGTATTCCTAAATGTGTTTCTGGTCCTTTGTCCGAACTGAAAAAAAAAAATGTTCTCGATTTATAATTTATTGATCTCCAACCATCAATTGATATAATAATCGTTATTGACGAGATTACATATTCAAATTAAACACTAAGCATGTCTAGTAATATGTAAACGATTATACTAATCAATTCTATAGATCTTGATACCATTTATCCTAACGATTACAAACTATTTACCCGGCAGGGGTTCAATGCTTTGTTTTACTTCCAACATTGATTAAATAATTGCATACGCATGTCTAATCAGACATTGCACGTTGAGACGCATACTTGTACCATTCTAAGCGTAGACAAAGGCATAAATCATAAATGTTCATTCACTTATTTATTATACAGATATCTGCTCTGATCATGTGGATTCATGCAGCTATGTATTAAACTGACATTGTTGTCGATGGCACATGTTTCTCTTGACCAATTTGTTGATGTTGGAACAATGTATTTAATTAAAGTTCTCTCAATCAATATTTGTTAAATATCTGCGTTGTATCTCCAGAGTCAATTGATTTACATTATGTGCATTAGTTACAAGATTAAAACAAAATTTACTAAATTATTTAATCAGGATTTTCAAGGCTAAATATAAATTATGGTTCGAAATGTCATAAAATATAATAACTTAGGTAATTATTAGGTTGTTTGTGTAAACGGGTCAATAAAAACTCTGCAAAAGTGTTGGAATGCTCGTAAATTTGAATGACATCCTAAAATTGGTTAATTATCTTATTTAAATTAGTTGTTTAGTGCTAACATAATAAAAAACGTAATATAGTGTCAAACAGATATTTTAAAATTTCAAATTAGTAAATAGTGTTATTCTAGTGCGTAATTAAAAGTATCTAATAGATTTTTTATCTCAATTCCAGGTTTGTGAAACCGGACGAAGTGGCGAAGCTGTGGGGGAAGTTGAAGCAGAACGACAACATGACCTTCGAGAAGTTCAGCAGAGCCATGAGGTACCACTACCGGCAGTCAGTGCTGGTCTCCGTGCCCACAGCCCGCCTGGTCTACCAGTTCGGGCCTAAAGGACCCGACATCACCACCGCCAGCCCAAGCATCGTCAAAGTCAAATCCGAATCAGACGTCACCGTCGCCTACTCCTAGTTTAGATTAAGTCTTAGGTTAGACAATTGTTGATGATGCTCAGGACAATGATGATGAAATAGTTATTATTTCAAATGATGTTGACGAAATGCAAGACGAATTGAAAGATATGCAAGTCGATTTGATGCTTTGTGCAGACGGTTTTGAGAACGCTGCGTCACAACGCGATACAGTGTTCAAAGTATTTATTAAATTAGACAATTTAGAGTAATCTAAGTTATGGCGCGCGCCGGGAGATGATCTTGATTCATTTTTGATGAGACATCTCGCCGGTTGCACTCTTGAGGTATAAGAAGCGCCAATTAGATTTGAGGAATTATGTTTATTAGAAGGAATGCTAAGAGTGAAGCAGTGGTATAAGAGCACTTGATGGTTTATTGATTAGATAGGTGTTCCATAGACGAAGACAAGAAGGAAAAGTCTATCCTTGACTTCTTACAATCTCGAACCTTTATCCTTTTAAGTTTGATTATTCCTTTTTTTGTTTAACTTTACCTTTCTTGACACACTGTTTTATGGCAGATTCAGTTTGTCAATGAGAGTAATATACTGTAATAATGACTTTTTCTTCCTATGTCTATCGTCTAGGGTTTTTTCCGAAATGTTATGAATGTGGTTAGTAAGAATAAGCTCAATGTTGGACTTGGCATAGTTAATGGTTGTATTCGTGCATGTTGGCATTATGTATAGTTGTTGGATGGTGAATTATCCCGTCAATTACGAGTAATGGTTGTTGAAGTGTCCATATTATTTTTTTAAGTGATTTTTATGTATTTTTGGGATTTAGTCTCGACGAGATTTCGCGCGCCCAACCAATGCGACGCAAAAAGACGAATTTTTGATAAAGTATTTTTAATATTTTGATCGTTGTTACCATTTTACTATAACTAGGCACTAGTTGAACAAATATTTTGAACATTCCGATTTTATTTATAATAATAATTTGTAAGTTATTTAGCTTAATATACCTAACTCTAGGGTAGGTGATGTTGCCATACGTATTACTTATTTGTTGAATGTACTTAAAGTCGATTTACATTTTCATCACTGTTTTCATCAATTTTGTAAAATTAAATTGTAAGATTTGTATTGTAGTGTCCGTTACATATTTCATTGTATAAGTTCTATGAATTTTCTCACGTCTCAGTGTTAGATAAAGTTATTTATAAGTATTGGCGAAAAGGTGCAATAACACATAAAATGACAACAAAAAGATCTGAGGCCAAAGATTAGTTTTGACAAAAACGTTGTTTTTATTAAGATTTATTACGATAAAAGTATAATAATTTTTGACAATTTAAAACGTAGCGATAGTATTAAGTTTTGAGTCTCTTAGGCGATTGCTGTGATGTAAGATAAAATTTGAATTTCGTTTCTGTATATAGCACCATCTTTTGTTGAATTCCATTATAATTTTAATGCATTAAATAGGTATCATTTCTTATTCTTCATTCATTTATCAAGACAGAATAAATGTAAAGATAGAGGTATTATATCTATTAAATAATATTATATTGATGAAGATAACCGTATATACGTAATTGCACACGATATTTTGGTGATATTACAATTATTGTATAAATAAATATTACCTTTATTGAACTGCTAGTAATTACAAGAGAATGATATAATGCTACAGTCATAATAGCTTATTGTGTCGAATAATAATTATTTACATCTGAAGTTATGTGCAGATGTTGTCCTATTTGACAATTGCATAATAGCTAGGTATAACTTATTCTAAGAAATATATTTTATGTGAGTAACTGTAATTGGGTAAATAATATAAACATTCATATTCATTGTGTATATTAGCAGATCTATTGAGGTAATAACATCCACGAAACTTCAGTACAAAGTTGTGTCTTATTATACAACGACAACAAAAAATTATATTAAACAGTATAATGTATTTAAATCATAAGTAATTCAAATAGTCGATGTCCAAATAAATTTAAGGGATACATAAAGTAACCTTTTTTTTTCCATTAACGTGTTAAAAAATCTACGATATTGGTTGGATCAATATTATGCAATTGTAATTTTAAGAGATTATGTACCACACAAACGTACATATTTTTGAAATAGTTGTCATAGTTTTAATTGAAAATAATAATATATATTTAACTCCCTCGAATGTCATAGTTGCCACAGTTGTACCTTAACATTAAAATAAAATTAGCTTCCGTTTAGCACTATTTGTAAGCATAGATACTACTGTGCCAAATTGTTATTATACCATGTCAATTGAAAATTATTTAAAATGTAGTTTCTGTTATAATGTATACGTATTACGAATTGTTTGGTTGCATTTTGATATAATACATATTTTAATGTTTTTTTTTTATTCTACGTGGAATGTTAACGACATATAAATAATCGTCTGAAAAATTCTCAGAATCCAACTTCACAAAAAATTACTAGACTGAATATGTAATTTGAATTATAAAATGATAATTATATTAATATGTACCATACCAGAATGGAGTTCATATTACCACATTTCGTATATTATGTGTTTTCGTATTAATAATATTTTTGTGAGTTTACTATAAGGAAATTAGCGTAAGTCAATCTGTTGTTCTCGTGCAATCTAAGAGATGATTTTATTGTATTATTTCTGAATTTTATGTGAAATAAGACGAAGAATATAAAATTTATGTATGTGAATTATAGTTGTTTTATTAAAACTCTTTCTGCTTGTCATGATATTAGATTAGTAAAAAAAAGTAATTCAGATACACGATACTGTAGCGGTACCATGAGTTGGCTATCGAAAACTTACGTACGTTAAAAACCTATCGAGTTGTTTTTTTTCATACGACCGATTTTAGTTCTTAGCGTGACCACCAGGGGCGCTGTACAAGGTTTTCATAGACATATTTATGCAGGCGATATCGAGTCCGGAACTTTTAAACTCATGGTAGCGCTACTGGAGTGAAATGGTTGATCAAAGCCCTAAATTTGGGACATTCAGGACACTTCCACACACGGTCACCAAACTAAGCACAGCTTGTGTTGATACTGATATACATACACAGATATTTATAAATACATATTCACACCCAGAATTCAGATTTTGTCGATTAATTTAGGAATATCACGATATAATTTTGTTTCAGACATGTAAAAGCATGCCTATTATACTCATGCTCACAATATTGCTATGCTATTACACAAGAAGGAAAAATTAATAAACTAAAATTGTTTAGCTGAGACAATCATACATGCTATAAACTGTGCTGATTATATAGCTACAGGCACATTATATCATTTATTTTCTTTCACAATATAGCTTAAACTTTTGGGGTACATATAATGAAGTATAATGTCATCAGCATACATTGTGAGAGACTGGTATCTGTACTAGGAAAAACCTGTCTTACAGATTACCAGGCTCCAGCCTCAAGGATTTTAACATTACACCCTGGGAATTCTTTTCAATAACACGATACGACCTATCTTCAGGTGTGTGTAAAGAAAAAAGTAACAGTAGCGCTACCATGAGTTTAAAAATGACAGACTAGATATCGCCTATGTAAAAATGTACAGCGCCCCTAGCGGTAACGCTCAGAACTAAAATCGGTAGAACGAAAAAAATAATTCGATAGCTTTTTGAGGTAGGTACGTTATATACGGTAGTTTTCGATAGCTAACTCATGGTATCGCTACAGATGGTAGGTCCGATAGGAATTTGATTCGGCCCGCGAAGGGTCTGTTGAAATAAATATTATAAAATAAAATATATAAATAAATATAATAATAATAGTAACTAACATAGTAAATATCAATGAATACGAATAATTAAACTAAAAAGGATCTATCAGAACATCCATGTATCTAGTAGGGCGGTGTTTTAGTCGGTATTCGCTGTGTGCGCGATGACAGCGCCCCTAGTGGCCACAACTATTCAAGACTTGAGACTTGCAGTCCGCCCAGGAGTCGCGGCTGGCATATATGATATAGCTGGTCGTGGTTGGCTTTAAAAAAAAGTAAAATTAAAGTTAAAAATGATTGACGTGAACTGCTCTATCGGTTCCCAAACTAACCTAAGGACTAAGCAAGCATATTCATTGATTTATACATGCAAATATGTAGGTGTGTCTAATAATAAAGTTTTTATTAGATCATTACGATACAAAGCACTTCTAGCTGGCCGTAACGACGTCTAATTGTCGTAGTCTAAGTATGGATATTATTTGTAAACCGCTATTGCGGCTATGCGCCTGCGCATGTCACGTGACACGTACGGTTGTTACGCTGAGTCAACTGATTGAGTTAACTCATTTCGCTGTACTGGCTGAAATGAGTCAGGTACTCTTCAGAGCACCCCCTTACCAATACAGGATAGCCTTAGCATCCTTGGCATAGATGTTCGCCGCGACCTGAACCAGCGGGATTACATCGAGAGCGTCATTAGAACAGCCTCCCGCAAACTGGGGATCCTGAACAGAGTGCGGCGATTTTTCACACCGGTGCAGCTCTGCCTTCTTTATAAGGCACAAGTTCGCCCATGTGTGGAATATTGCTGTCACCTCTGGGATGGCTCCGCAAAATACTTGCTCGACGCTCTCGATAGGTTGCAGCGACGTGCTATCCGTATTGTCGGTGATGTAGAGGTGTCCGAAACTCTGGAGCCTCTACAACTACGTAGAGACATTGCCGGTCTTAGTGTTCTCTACCGTCTCTTTAATGGGGAATGCTCTGAAGAGCTATTTCAGCTAATCCCTCCCTCCCCTTTCCACTCCCGAACGACACGTGCAGGACAGCGCTGCCATCCACATACAATGCAGTCGCTGGTGGCTCGGACTAAGAGGTTCAGCTCTTCATTTCTGCCCCGTGCCATTAAGGCATGGAATGCCCTTCCAGCTCATGTTTTCCCTCCCTCCTATGATCCCGGGCTCTTCAGGCGGGGCGTGAAACGGCATTTAAGCAGGCCTTCAGGGTGAGTGCGACAGGCGCAATATGATCTATTGTGCCTGTCGACCTCATATTTGGATCTCACTACCGCTTACCATCAGGCGGAGTGTGGTCATCTTGTTTGCCTATTATAAAAAAAAAAAAAAAAAAGTCGAAGTTTTACAAGGAACAAGCCATCCCTATAATAATTTATAAGGAGATGGCAATAGATTAGTGCAGTCGATATTGGTTGGTAGCAGATCAAAAGGTATATAGTGGCTTCAAGTAACTAAATGTTAATGAAAACAATAACTGAAATATATTGAGTTCTGGAAATACCTCGTGCAATTGTAGTGTGGGATGCTCTCAGGTCAGGTGAAGTGACGAGGTGCGCGGGACGGCTGGTAGGAGCTGGTTGTGAGTAGCCGAGGATAGGCGGGAGTGGCGATCATTTGGGGAGGCCCACGTCCAACAGTGGACGAGTTTATGGGTTGATAATGAAATTAACGACACGCAATCAATTAAAATGATCAATCTACCAAGCATTGCTCTCGACCTTGCTTAGAAATTCATTCCTTAACTATATCATTATTTAAAATTAATTAATGTTAATATTTTAATATTAATAACATCTGTATAGTGCTTACAACCAAAACATACCTTTCCAACCATTTTAATGCTTAATCTCACTATTTAGCGAAAAATTATCATTTTATCATCCACGGCCTTATCTTGTCGTGATTACAATACCATAATATAGTCGGTGGCTTCACAGTACTCCTTAGTTAGACTCAAAGTGTGCAATGGATCGGACCGTAAAAGGAAAAATTGTTGTAGTTACCGGCGGCGCGCAAGGCTTAGGCCGTAGTATTGTGGAGAAATTCCTTCAACACGGAGCGGCAGTTGTCATCGCACTAGACATCAAAGAAGAGGAAGGAAATGCAACTGTCAACGAGCTGAACAAAAAACATAATGAAGGCAAAGCTGTTTTTATCAAATGTGATGTTACCAAAGACTTAGAAAAAGTATCTAGTGAGATAATTAACACTTACAAAAATGTAGATATTTTGGTTAACAATGCCGGTTCCGTGATTGAAACATCCATTAGAGAAACGTTGGAGCTCAATCTACTGGCTTTGATAGAGTGGTCTATGATGTTCTTTGAACATATGAGGATTGACAAAGGAGGAAAGGGTGGTACTATACTGAACATGTCTTCTATAAGCGGTTTTAGAGCACACGCTTTCGGAGCCTTCTACGCTGCATCTAAGCATGGAGTCTTAGGATTCACTAAGACTCAAGGGCATCCTAAAATTTTTGAAACTAGCGGAGTTCGCATTGTGGGCATTTGTCCAGGTTTCACGAAAACTGAACTAACGAGAATTGGCGACGTATTCATCAATGATGAAATCATTTTGGACCACATGAAGACGGCATTGTGGCAAGAGCCGGATGCTGTAGGTGAGGCTGCAGTGGAGATCATCAAAACAGCTGACACGGGAACTTCTTGGTTGATTGAAGGTGGCAACCCTATCGAGCAAGTGTTGTAATGATAATTAAACTAAAATATGCAGTAATTAAGATCGTTGCCTTGAGAGATTAGATTTGGATCTTGAATTTTCACTGACAACGTGAAATTTATCAGAAGTGCATCATAAACAAGTCACATCATATCTTTTAATCAACTTCACAATCGAAGGACACAAATTCTGTTGCATAAGTCTTTGTAGTTGGTAACATAATTTATAAATTCATGGTTTATGATACTTGTAATAAAATGCATGAATTGACATAAACAAACAGGTACGTCTCTTTCATACTGTTACTCGAATATAACTAAAACAGTAATTAAAGTAAGAAAATCATTATTTCGAATTTTTTCAAGTATCATTATTTCGAATTTTATCAAAATAATCGAAAATATAATTAAAAATTTATGTTTATAATAAATTTGTTTAAATGACAAAATTAACAATATTATAAATTTTTGTTACACCACTAAATGATGTATGTATTTAGTGAGGAATAATAGCTTTTTAATGAAAAGTGATAAGAAATTAAAAGACTACGTTGAATTAAGTAATCGTCTCTTTGTTATATTGGTAGCAAGCGCTACATAAAGTTAGGGAGCTCCTCTGTAAGAGTCCAGGGTCGGCCAAAAGTGCTTCTCTGTTTTTAAATAACTCAGATCCCAAGAAAGATACAAGATGATATTGAAACAAAATTAATAAAATTATTTATCTCTTTATTGTAAGAAATATCATATACTGATTATTAAATTGTTCATAACATGATATTTTTTTTAGATTTTATTTAAAGATTATAAAAGGGTAATAATACCTATCTCTGATACGGTGGCTATGAAGATAAATGTATAATGACATTTTATATTTTCGGTTTACCACTTGGCTAAGAATCATCTACAATAATAAAGCTTAATTTTGTTTTTTTTTCATGTACTGAAACGATTATTTATTTGTCTAAAAAATGTATAAGTAATTTTAATAAAGGTAGATAATGTTTATTGACATAAGGCTGTAGCCTGTCGACAGAGACGTATATGAGTTGAAAATGATAATCACAAGTCTGGCAATCAGAAATATATAAAGCATTAGGCTCATAAATATAAGAACGAGCGATAACACTGCACAGTTTGTTGTGAGGAGCATAATGGATCGCGTCGTAAAAGATAAAGTTGTTGTTATCACCGGCGGAGCGCAAGGTCTAGGCCTTAGTATAGCCGAAAGTTTCCTCAAAAATCATGCAAGAACTGTTATCATAACTGACCTGAAACATAATGCAGGTAGTACAGCAGTTGCGGATCTAAACGCCAAATATGGTGAGGGAAAAGCTGTGTTCATCAAATGTGATGTCACCAAAGATCTGGAAAAGGTGTTTAATGAAATCGTCAGTACATACAATACGGTGGACGTTCTAGTCAACAACGCTGGTGGATGCAGAGAAGATTCCTTCAAAGCTACAATCGATCTCAACTTGGTAGCATTAGTAGAATGGTCCATGAAGTTCTTTGAGCACATGATTATCCGGAAAGGAGGAAAAGGTGGGACAATTTTGAATGTATCCTCAGTATACGGTTTCCGAATCGATCCGTTTTTGCCGTACTATATTGCGTCGAAGCATGCAGTTATTGGCTTTACGAGAAGCAAAGGGCACAAAAGGAATTTTGATAAGTCTGGCGTTCGTATGGTTGCAATTTGTCCGGGGTATACGAGGACAGAATTGACCAAGGGTGGTAATAGAAAACCGGAAATCGAAGAGTTCTTAAAGCAAGTGCCCTGGCAAGATCCTGCTGTGGTGGGTGAGGCTACGGTGGAAATTTTCAAAATTGCAAACAGTGGCACCGTTTGGCAGATCGAAAACAATTTACTCTCTGAAGTGAAGGAACGCGAAGAAAATAACTGGGAAAGCAGTGTGTATTCGTGGCTTCACTGTGAATAACGTTAAAGAAACATCAAATTTGTAACTATTACATATTTAATAAAGGATGTTGTTTTATACTGTTACGATAATTTGTAAATTTAATTCTATTTACTATGTTTGAGGTGTCTTTGGTGCGTATTGGTTACACAAGCGTTTGTTATGATTATTAACTTGATCTATTAGGGCATTCGTCATTGCCCTGCTCATATCTATCTAGGCATAGGTAAATAAGTCAATTACGTAATAAACAGATTGTTGTTTTTATTTATTATACCGTGTACGCTCTTTACTATTGACCAAAAATTACGATGAAACTGAGAACTACTTATTTACATACTCATAAAATATATATCTGGCATAAGCATGCACATACACTCACACTCGCACTCATACACGCACACACACACTCATACACGTCACACACACACAAACAAACTATACTCTACAGGCAATCTAACATCTCCTAATCTGTTTTAACATCAAGTATAACATTCTTGATGTTATACAACTAGGAATACCGGGTGGTGGGAGCCTGATGACCTGTAAAACAGGTATACTTATACCTATCACAGGCGTCAGTCTCACACAAACCACATCATATGTTCCTCTAATGATTGTTGTTATCAAATTTGTTAACTTGTGTTTTGTGTTGAGAAATAAAGATATATTATTATTATTATTTTACATAGTTTCTCAACTCTCTACCTCTCTGGGTAGGTAAAATCTCCAGATAGCGGGCCTTAGCCAAGCATAACTGAAGTGTCGGTGGATAAGAATTTCCGAGTTAATCTGCATGTGTTTAAAATTACAGCTTTTTGTAGTAAATGATATGTTTTGGGTGGAATTTGCAGTATTTCTAGATTTTTGTGTAGTATTTTTGGAATTATGCCTGTTGAAGATATTACTATGGGTATTGTGTAGACGGAGTTAGCATGCCATTGTTTTTTAATTTCTATTGCGAGATCATGATATTAACTAATTTTTTCAGATATTGTAGACTGAACATTATGTGTGTTTGGAACTGCGATATCGATTAAATATACTGTTTTATTAATTTTGTTGTGGATGGTGATGTCGGGTCTATTAAAATGTACGGTCCTATCAGTAATTATCGTTCTGTCCCAGTAAATTTTGGTAGAGTTATTTTCGTGAACTGTGGCTGGGGTGTACTTGTAGTAAGGTTGTTTTTTGGTAATGAATTTATGAGTTTGAGCTAGATGTTGGTGGATTATGGCAGCAACCTGATCATGGCGATGTTTGTAGTCTGATTGGACCAAAGTTTTGCAGGCGCCTGTGATGTGCTGAATGGTTTCAGGCGCACTATAGCAACGTCGACACAAATCATTAGTAAGTTCTTTCGTGATATACTTTCGGTAATTTCGTGTAGCTATCACTTGATCTTGGATCGCCACCATAAAGCCCTCTGTTTCAGGGAAGAGCTCGCCACGTGTCAACCAGGAATTCGATGCACTCATGTCAACATACGGCTGGACAAGGTCGGCTCTATGTCTTCCATGCAGAGATTTTTGAGCCCATTCATTTATCTTTTGTGTTTTGTTTCTGGAGCTTTGATTCTGTTGACTCGACTTGTCGTTAAGGTTTAGTGGCGTTAGGTTTTTGTCGATTAACACTAGATTAGAGTAAAGTGGTAGATTATTATTATTATTATTATCATAAATGGATGATATCATTAAAAAAATCTGTAGAAAACCTGATAAAAATACTTTTATTAATAGCTTTGTGTACAGACCTACTTTATTCTAGTGATAGAGGTACTTTAGGTAACCTTTTCTAATTAAGCCGCGCTTGCAACCGCCTGTGACGTTGTTCTTTAGATTAGCATAACTATTTTATTTATGAACCAATTGACATGAAACAAACACTAAAACCTATGTAGAGCTCGCAAAGCCATATCTAGATCGGATGGACCGAGATATTAGGTGCACAAAGGCAGAGATAAACAGACGAACATTCCCAAAAACATTGTTCAGTACTATTTGTTTAATATTATTTAAATCACACTAAACTTGTTGTGCCGTATTTTTAGGCAATTTTTAAAGACATTACGGGTAAATTTAGCTATATTGATGGGAAGATAGATGCAAATAAAAGAAACATATGAGTATGACGAAACTGCACCAAAATTAAATTAAATAATTGATTTTGATGAATAACCAGGATATAGCCAAAATTTATACAAATTTATATTTAGGTAACAAAGCAAACAAAACACCTAATGTACAAAAAAAATGGAACATAGCGACCATATTGTTACCCATCTTTCGTAGTTATCTAAATAACAAAAATAATGCGAGTTTCTAAAACTAACTAACTGCACAAAGCACAAACATTTAAGGCGGTACAAAAAATTTACATTGTTTAAATTTTTTAATATCTCTCATTTAGTTCTTATCTTATCTTAAATCCAGGGAGTCCCTCAATAATAACTGAGGGGTACCTACAAGAGTTTGAATTGGCGTTTAGTGACATCTAGCGATATGATTGTAAACTAAGTGCCTTATGAGACAACTCGTTACCTACATAATGTTATCTGTGCCTGCCGTAATCGCGTTTTTGTTTCATTTAGTTTAGTGTGTATTTCATAGATGGCCCTTTTACAAAGTGTTTACATTTTCGGTACCTATAGGTAATGTAAATAATTTATTTTGTTTTAGTAGTGCTGGCTTTACTCTTTTTTAGAGAACTCTTACATAAAATATGATTGAAATGTCGTCAACAGTTGGCATAAAACGACCGCGTATTGACTCTTCAATTCCTTAATAATCGCGGAATACAATAATTCCGTCATAGAACAGGTCTAGGTACTATAATCATTTATATATTTATATTTTTTCTTACTACAGGGAAGGAAAATAATTTGAATTCCTATTAGTATAAATCGAACGAGGGATTGGACGTATTTGTACTGTGGCATCTCTACATTACCTCTACATTACGACGGAACTGTTGCAGTCGCATGCTCTCTATATGTACCTACAAAGAATAATACAGTCCGTTTGATGCAATGTGTCTGAAGTTCTCTCTCAACTTCAGTTGATAATAATAGAGATACGTGCGAACGGCTGTTGACTCTACGATATTAAACCAGTAGAGATATCTATGTATGGTGGTCTTTTCTTAATAAAATTGCTTTTATTGCGTCAATCAAAGTTTCTGCCAGAATATCAGCGCCGTTGCATCCCAGCGGCTGCTACGGCACGTGCTGAGGTAGAGCCTATTGATCATCACTACATAGTACGCGTCTGTCTGTCTGTCCCTATGTATGCTTAAATGTTTAAAACTACGGATTTGGATACAGTTTTTTTAATTATTAGAGAGATTTAAGCGGAAGTTTTTTATTTATAATACACCCGAACCGAAGCGAGGGCGGGTCACTAGTCATATATATTTGTGTGTGTTTATTAAATTTTTTGGAACTTAATGATTAATAATTGTTTTCTTTCTTTCTTTAGCCTCTTTGAGACAAAAATCGTCGAGTACAGTCAGCCAAGAAGGTAGTCCACCACTTTTAACAAAAGTTTCTGCGAGATGTAACGATCGCTAAGGTTAACTTTTGACTGACACAATCTTATTGCCAGGGAAAATTGACCTTGTTGTTTCATGATGTTCAAACGAATCTCAACCGTAGGGTGGTAGACCACATTTTTGGCTGACTGTACCAAAGATGCGTAGCCTTGTGTACGAAGGCCTTAGCTTTAGTCACCCGGCGAAGTTGATAAATGACTCCCGCCGATCTCGTCACGCTATTTTTCACCTTTTTCCGTCTTTTAATCCGGAGGTGACGTCGACTGCCTAATGAAGCTCGGAGGAAACGAAAGTGGATGGCACTGAGGAAACGCCTCCGAAAGGAAATGCAAAATAATGGCTGAATAAAAAGCTTTTGTTCGCTGGTTTTTTTTTTAAAGTTTATTTAACGGTTAATCTCTATAAGTAAGTAAATGACTGGTTGGAAGAACAGTGAATTCTTAAACTAGTAAGTAAATAATGTAAATGTTGTGAAAAAGTGTGTAATTCTTAACATTAAAATTAAGTATCTAGAATATAATGCATAGAATAGAATATTTTTTTTTATTGGTACAGTAGATACCTATTATTATTATAGTACTTTTAATAAAAAATTTCAATGTTATATAAATTGATTTCTTTCATCTTTGATCTTTGATTCATAAAAATAACTAAAGGTGTGAAAGTGTTAAAATACACACTATATATATGAAACGTAAACACTTCACGAAATGCTCAACCATCTCATGAAATGATTAATACAGCGATTTGGCCACGACATTTAGACAACAAAGATACATATTCGAACAAATAAATTGCTTGCTGCCACTCAAGTGCACGCACTTTTTGCACTATAATATGTCCTTCGCACTTGGTTGATCTCAATTGAGATCGACCGCCATGGCTGAAATCGGTCGGACGCTTTAAGTTTAGTTTAGTTTTAACAATGAATTAGGTACTGAATCTATTTCCTAGCTCTAAGCCTGAACCAATGGCCGCCCTTCATCTTGATGTTGACAGACTTCTCACACATCTGGATGGGAAGGACCGTCTTCTCAGACGGAGAAATTTCGAATTGGCGCAATAATTGGTATAGAGTCGCTTTCACTTCGCAGAGAGCGAATCTTGAACCTGAAATATGATAAAACATACATTGATGAGATGTACAATAAAACCTTAAGACTGGCTTCGCCGTCCCCGCAGAATAAAATGATAACAGCCAATATCTTAGTTTTAGTGTAATGCCATTTTCTGGATCTGTGGGTGCTAATACATCTGCTAAATTTTTTTGGGATTTTTATGGAGTTATTTCACGAAGTTACAAAATGTTATAATAGTATTCATAGATTTAACACATGCCATAAGTTACGAGAATAAAATTTTAATATAACATTATCGAAATGTACTCTTACTTGTTAGTATGACAAACAGTCATATAATTATATTCTCGTAAAAATATTTCAACTAGATAATGATAAACGCAGTTATCATTTTATTCTCGTTCAAAACGCACCGATCGCTAAGTGTAAAGTTGAGTAACCAAAATGACCTTTATAGTTAGAAGGATAAGACTTAATATCAACAAGTGGGAGAGGAACATGTTGGTTGGAAAGAACAAGTTGGACAAAAAATCCTTCTTAAACATATCATATTCCTACCCAGATAATTATATATGTTCGTATTATTAACTATTATTTTGTAATTTTTAGTGTGTCGTGTTTTTTGAAGAAAGGTTTATTTTTTTTCATACTTTTGAGTGTTAAATTTTTTTGCACCCAATTTTTTTTTGTTCAGCTCACCTGAATATAAGGCGTCCGACCGATTTCAGCCACGGCGGCCGATCTCAATTGAGATCAGCCAAGGACGCAGGACATATTATAGAGCACAAGTGTCCGCGCAAACACAAATGCACTCTCTGTTCCCTCACTCTCATAATTCGGTGAGACGGCAATCCGACATGACCGATGAGAGATCGGGCGCAGGACCACCGGCTTAACGTGCTTTCCGAGACACGGGCGTTCAACCGCCAACTTCCTAACTCCGGGCTGAGTATTATCATTACAAAAAAAACTCACACAAATTTTGCCTGACCCCGGACTCAACCGGGGACCTCTCGGTCCTAACGCAGCACTTGCTACCAATAGACCAACGAGGCAGTATAGTGTATACAGGGGTAATCGTCGGCTGGTGCCACATAACATTAACATACAAGTTTTTTAAAGGTTTTTGCTTTTAAATGACAAAATATGATTCTAAAACTTAGTTCTAACACTGAGATCCTATTTTTTTGTATTTGCTGCGATTCAGGATTGAAAATCAAAACATAGGTTCCAAAGTAAATTTTAAATACAAATAATTTAACTTCATTAAATAAAACTAATGTTGATTAACATGTAACAGGTTTGTTAAGACACCAAATTAAAGTCTTTTATAGAAAAAAAAGAATGCAATATGTACGAGAATAAAATGATAGAAAAGTGTTATCATCATCATGTGTACTCTAAAACTCAGGAGAATAAAATGATAAGTAACGAGTGCCATATTTGACTTGAGTCTGGCAAAACGGAGAATAAAATGATAATGGATATTACAGACTAAAAATAATTACTTACTTTCACTAATATTTTATTTCTCGAATATTATCCATATTTTAATATTTAGGCACGTACCACTAAATCATTTATATAGTACTAAAAATTACCTTTATTTAAAGTTATCAATCATAAGCCTATGTCCAGTATTTAAGGAGCAAAAGAAAAAAATATGTTTTTTATTTTTCCTGAAAAGTTGCATTTCTGTAGTTATCATTTTATTCTCCGGGGACGGCGGCTTGGTGAAACAGTGGTTAGTGAGCCTAGCTGGCGGTTCCGAGTGTCGTGGGTTCGATTTCCACCCGTGACAGATATATTTGTGATAAATATAGGTGTTTGTTCCTTGTCTGGGTGCGACTATGTATTTAAGAATGTATTTATAAATATCTATGTATGTATATCAGTCTCTGACGCCCATACTACCAGCTCAGCTTAGTTTGGGGTCAAAGGACCGTGAGTGGAAATGTCCCAGATATTTATTTATATTTATAACCAACTAGACCCTGACCTACTATACAACGTCATTTTCCTAATTAACGTAAGGACAAACAATTAGATTGCTATTTGTAATATCAAAATAACGACGAGGTTTTTACTGAATGAGTAGGAATCTAAATCGAATACCAATAACAAAAACACCTTTGATAATAAAAAGTTAAAAACTAAAACCCAACTACGACAAAAAACGACGCTGAAAAAGTATAAAACAAGACTTTTAGAACACTGAACTGAACAAAGTTGCTTATGTAGTTCCAAGTAAATGGACACAGTAGACTCTACCAAAATGCTTATGTTGAAAATTGACAATAATGTCATACAATACTATTTTGAAGTATGCAATATTTACTATGTAGAGATAAGTTTTCATGTTTGGAAAACCGCAGTCACACGTTGTCAAAGTGCTACGGTAGGTAGGTACTTGTGTATGGAACGTGTGACTACGCCTTTCCAAACATGAAAACTTATCTCTACATTTTTTTTTTTTTTTTTTTTATTATAAAAGGCTAACAAGATGACCTCACTCCACCTGATGGTAAGCGGAAGTGAGATCCAAATATGAGGTCGACAGGCACAATAGATCGTATTGAGCCTGTCGCACTCACCCTGAAGGCCTGCTTAAATGCCGTTTCACGCCCCGCCTGAAGAGCCCGGGATCATAGGAGGGAGGGAAAACATGAACTGGAAGGGCATTCCATGCCTTAATGGCACGGGGCAGAAATGAGGAGCTAAACCTCTTAGTCCGAGCCACCAGCGCCTGCATTGTATGTGGATGGCAGCGCTGTCCAGCACGTGTCGTTCGGGAGTGGAAAGGGGAGGGAGGGACTAGCTGGAATAGCTCTTCGGAGCATTCCCCATTATAGAGACGGTAGAGAACACTTAGACCGGCAATGTCTCTACGTAGCTGGAGAGGCTCTAAGCTTTCGGACACCTCTACATCACCGACAATACGGATAGCACGTCGCTGCAACCTATCGAGGGCGTCGAGCAAGTATTTTGCGGAGCCATCCCAGAGGTGACAGCAATATTCCACACATGGGCGAACTTGTGCCTTATAAAGAAGGCAGAGTTGCACCGGTGTGAAAAATCGCCGCACTCTGTTCAGGATCCCCAGTTTGCGGGAGGCTGTTCTAATGACGCTCTCGATGTAATCCCGCTGGTTCAGGTCGCGGCGAACATCCATGCCAAGGATGCTAAGGCTATCCTGTATTGGTAAGGGGTGCTCTGAAGAGTAGGATGGGAAAGGAAAGGAGACACTTTACTAGAAAAAACACACACCTGTGTCTTCTTGGCATTGAACTCGACAAGATTGCATGAGCCCCATTCGGAAATGCGGTCCAAGACCCCGTCAAGCTCGGCGACAAGAAGGTTCCTCTTTTCCTCGGTTTCGGTCTGCTTTACCCCAGGTCTTCCGAAATAACGTGCGTGGACAGTGCTGTCATCCGCATAGCAATGAATGTTGCCTAGTGACAACATGTCATTGATATGCAGCAGAAACAATGTCGGCGACAGAACGGAACCTTGAGGTACACCGGAATTTATTGGGTGGAAACAAGAAGTGCGTCCGTCACAAAGGACACGAATCCTGCGTCCCTCCAAAAATCCCGCAACCCATTCGCACAAGCGAGGTGACAGACCGTATGCCGGGAGCTTGGAGAGAAGCGAACGATGCCATACACGGTCAAACGCTTTTGCGATATCAAGGCTAACCGCCATAGATTCGCCATGCTTCTCCATAGCCTCCCCCCAGAGGTGCGAAACGTACGCTAGAAGATCACCCGTGGACCGTTTTGGTCTAAAACCGTATTGACGGTCATGCAGCAGCGAGTGATCCTCTAGGTAGCGGATGAGCTGGGCGTTAATTATCCGCTCAAACACCTTACCCAGTACTGAGGTTATAGCTATGGGCCGGTAGTTGGCAGGATCGGACCTGTCCCCTTTTTTGGGAACAGGTTGAACATTCGCCTCTTTCCAAGCCCGGGGCACGATGCCCGAGGTATATGAGAGGCGGTACAGGCGTGTGAGTACTGGAGACAACTCCGCTGCGCAAATTTGGAGTACTAACGCTGGAATACCGTCTGGGCCACTAGCATTCCTTACATCAAGTGACTGCAACTCAGCACGTACATCACATTGCCTGATTCGGATCTCAGGCATATGAGCACCGCAATGTGAAATTTTAGGCGGTTGTGCTCCACCGTCATCGATGCAGGAATTGGCCGCAAAAAGATTGGCAAGCAGATCTGCCTTCTCCTGCGGTTGATGAGCTAGTGAACCGTCAGGATATTTCAGCGGGGGCAGCGAAGGCAGACAGAAGTTGGATTGCACATGTTTAGCCAGGCGCCAAAAGGAGCGGCTACCCGTGGGATGCCTAATGAGGTCCTGGCCAACACGTGCAACTCGCTGGGCATCTGCTCTGTTGTAGGCCCTTTTGGTGGCCTTGGTGGCTTTGTTGTAGGCTGCTTTAATCGAGGCAATATTAGGATCCCAGAGTGCATGAGCCCTGGCCCAGTTGCGGTACGCCGTCCGTTTCAGTTCAACGGCTGCGGCACACTCACGACTGAACCAGAGATCATCTTTGCGACCGCTGGTGACATCAGTAAATGGAATGTAATACTCCATTCCAAGACTGATCTCACCCGCAATAGCCGCTGCACACTCCGTGGGATCACTTCCTCCAAAGCAGCACTGCCCCCAAGGGATGGATACGAAGTATTCACGCATACCATCCCAATCTGCCGACGAGTAGCGCCACAGTCTCCGCGTCACCTCCACTGGTTGTGGGGGAGCGGTGCATGGCACTGTTGCACCCACCAGGCAGTGGTCGGAGGACCCCAGCGGGGCACAGACCGACACGAGGTACCCGGATGGGTGGCTCGTCAGCAGAAGGTCCAACAAGGAGGGCGCTTGACCGACAATATCAGGCATCCGGGTGGGCTGGAGTACCAGTTGCGTCAGGTCATGCGTGAGAGCAAATGCGTGGGCGGTCCGGCCAGCATGGTCTGTTTTATGGGAGCCTAACCAGGTGTCATGGTGGGCATTAAAGTCCCCTAAAAACACCAGCTCGCTATTGGGGAACCGCGCCTGAGCGATGTCTGCCGCCTGACTCAGATGGTCGAAGAGTCGAGTTGTCTCAGTGTCACCTTTATGGGACCGGTATATGCACACGTAGACTCTGCTCACAGAGCCTAAATCCACGTGCACACCAAGGATGGAGAGGGATGGGTCTTCGAGGCAGTGAAGACGGACACAACAGACGTCCGCCCTGACGAAAAGGCACACACCCGCCTTGGGCTGGAAGGACTCTTCCAGCTCATAGCCCGGATAGCGAAGGTATGCCGTATCGGCAGGGCAGCCAATCTGAGTCTCCGTCAGAAACAACATCGCAGGCCTCGCCGTCTCGAGGTGTTGGTGGACGGCGTTGAGGTTTGCATGGAGTCCACGGATGTTAGTGAACTCCACCTCAAACAGCGAGGGGGTGGGGAGTTGGGGTGCCGCTGTAGGACGATGTTGCGTTTGTTGTACTGCCATCGAGTTTAGAGGGAAAGGGGGACGTGAAAGAGGAAACCATTGCTGCGGCAACAGCGAGACAAGGCGTGGAGTCTCGCATTGGTATTGAGCTGTGCGGGTCGGAGTTGGCCAGTCCGCCGGACGGAAGGGCCCCCGTACCCCCCCGGAGGCGGACACGCCGGGTCCCACTCCGGGCACCACCCGGCACGACGAGCCGCTCCGGGATTATGCGCGACCTGGTGGGGCAGCCTTCGGAGGTGGTTAGTCTCCCTTGGGCCCCTGTACTATGCCGCGGGCGGCCAGCGGCACCACCGTTTCTACGGGTCTCCCTGGCCGGCGGGCTGACCCGCTCCGCCCGCACAATACCGCCGCTAAGACACCACTGGTCCGGCGCTTGCCGCAGCAATGGTCCCCCCTGGCTCCGGTTCGTACAGTGCTGATCCCGGAACGCGACCTGACCGAGAGAGGTCAGAGTCACTTGGCGGGTTTTACGCAACTGTATGGTGGTAACAGCAACCGGTCGACAAAATGTCTCCCACCTGTGGTACATAGTAAATATTGCATACTTCAAAATAGTATTGTATGACATTATTGTCAATTTTCAACATAAGCATTTTGGTAGAGTCTACTGTGTCCATTTACTTGGAACTACATAAGCAACTTTGTTCAGTTCAGTGTTCTAAAAGTCTTGTTTTATACTTTTTCAGCGTCGTTTTTTGTCGTAGTTGGGTTTTAGTTTTTAACTTTTTATTATTTGTACTATTTTGGTGTTAAAGTGTATTTGTGGCGCATAATATTATCAAAAGTTAAATTGATGAACCAACATGTATAACTAACAGAATATCAAGGCCCTTCTAATGGTACTGCAGTGGTCTTATTCTGTTAAGTAGTAAAGAAGCTATGAACGAAAAGATGTGAACTATATGCAATCAGTCCATGAATATACGTAAAGTCACATGCAAATGCTAGTTATATATATATTTAAAATGTACAAGTAAAGCGCTTTCCAATGATACCAAACACGGCGTATTTATCTTAACTTTATTTTTTTACTCTGTATGTTTTGTCCGCTAGTGGGCGCCACATTAGATTTTGTGAAACCCTATATAGCCTATAACCAGCGGACAATTAAGACGCTTCTAATGATATGTCATTTGTCGAATTCTGACAAGCAATTTAGAAGTTATGTGGAAACAGATGAACATACATACATACATACAAACATACATACATACATACATACATACATACATACATAGCCTGTCAAAATCATAACCCTCCTTTTGCTTTGCCGTAGTCGGGTAAAAATGTTTCTGTCCGTCTGTCTATCTGTCAATTTCGACGGGACTTTCACTCATAAATAGCCAGTTTACAAGGTATATTATAGGCTATTTAAATAAATAATTGTTGCCAAAGTAATTTCCACGCGGACGAAGTCGTGGGCGGACACTAGTAACAAAATATAGCTCCAGGGTTTTTAGAAGCATACTCACCGATACAGTTCCTAGGTCCGGCTCCGAAGGGCATATACGCGTAAGGGTTGATGTCGTGCCTGTTGTCTTCAGAGAACCTTTCGGGGTCAAATTTGTCCGGGTTTGGGAAGTACTTGGGGTCCCGGTGGAACGCCCATACCGGGATGATTAGACCTTCGCCTTTACGCATCTAGAAGGTAAACAATTTCTCATTATCATCATCATCAGCCTTTATACGTCCCCACTGCTGGGGCACGGACCTACCCTAAACTAGGGCGATGATCAGGGCTTAGTCAACCACGCTGGCCAATGCGGGTTGGTCGACTTCATAACCTAAGAATTTCTTCATAGGTGTGCAGGTTTGCTCACGATGTTTTCCTTCACCGTTAAAGCGTCGAATAATCGTACATATCAATTTCAAGTTTGGAAAACAATGAGGTACGCTGCGGGGTTTGAACTGGCGACTACTCGCATGGCAAGCATCGACCTTTACCACTTGACCATCGACGCTTTTTTTTTACAATTCAATAAACAATATCTGATCTGCCACAAATTGACGGCGTACGATTGTGTTTGCATGAAATTCACAGTATAATGTTTTTAGCTAAAAAAGACATAAGTATACTACTTACAATGTAGTCTTCGGTGGCATCTTTGTTCGGTTTCCCAAGATTGTAGTCTTGGCTGCAGATCCTGTCGATCATGAATCCAGGTGTCCACTTCCGGAGGGCTTCTACAATCACAAATTATTGTTCACGTTCACAACTCTTATAATCAGGTAAATACGCAATACGTTACGCAATCTCACCTTTTTTTCCCTAACTGTCATACGTTGATGGCTTGGAGTAGCCTCGTCATCATCGCCGGACTTGCGGGGGAGCGGATGGCTCTCACCCCTAACAATCACGCCTAATCTAATGAACCGACTTAAATTATACCGACTTATCTTGGTACCGTTTAAGTATACCAAGTCTTATTAGAAAGTTAGAACCAAGGACAGTGCAATACTAACCAGATACAACCATATCCATGTACACCATTTTCTGGAGCGTGCTGTAGTCAACCTTCCCTTGGTTCCTCTCATCATACTCCTTGATCTCCTGGGCCAGCCGCTCCTGCATGTCAGGGTGGACCGCCAGCTCGGCGATCACTAGTGTCATGAAGGAAGACGTTGTCTCGAAGCCTCCGAGGAGGAAGATCAGCGTTTGGGCGATGAGGTCGTTTTCTGACCACTCTGAAGAATTAAACAGTAAGTAAGCGTATTTGTCCACAGTTTGGAGGAGACCTTTGCCCAGCAGTGGGATGACACTAGTTAATAAAAAAAAGCATATTTGCGATGCAAAACGTGCGCTCAGTAAAAATAATGAAGATAACTGTTTTTATGTCTTTTTTTTCATTATCATTGTGAGGTTTGATTTTTGGTCAGAAAAATACCTACTACGTTAAACAGTTAGTTTAATCATATTTTTTTTCCAAACCTGTATGTTTCCACTGCTGGGCAAAGGTCTCCTCCAAACCTATCCACTGCACTTATTAGTCAGTTCTTTGAAAAATGGACCAGATCGTCACACCACCATTTCTTAGGACTTCCTCTTCGGCGAAAACCGTCTTCAGGTACCCATTGTGTAACGATTCTGGTCCATCTATCGTAAACAGTTAGTATAATGTAAATTAACAAGTGGTACCGATATTGCTGCAAAATCACATTTCATAAGAAGTGTTTAACCTTCAAATGTTGTCGTCATTAGTACATACTTTTTATGTTACCTAATATTAAACAATGGAATATTAATTTCTGGTAGACTTACCTATTTTAGTTTTCTGTTTGCCTATTTGTGACTCCTCAACGGTTGCAAAACCAGCGTCAGTGTCTTTCACTTTATCATCATGTTGAAGTTGACCTGAAACAGATAACGGAAACTCGAAACATATCTTCCGTTTTACGATAGACAATAGATCAAGTGGATATACATAAGAGGTTCACTATTCAGTTTATCGCGTTTTACACATTAATAAGGCAGGTTGTACGTACAATCGCACTGATCGCTTGCTGGCAGATTTCAGTTTCATCATCATCATCATCCGCCCATATATGTCCCCACTACTGCTGGGGAACAGGCCTACCCTAAATAAGGGTTAGTCTTAGTCAACCAAGCTGGCTTTGTGCAGGTTGGTTGACTACACAACCTTAGAATTTCATCCTTACCATAGATTTTAGTTTAGAGCTCTACATAATAAACTGCCAGCAGTATAACTTGAAACCCTTTATCTATATGTATATTACTACTAGTCAGTACGACTCTAAAACTAGCCTTAGAGTAATACCATATGCATATAAGATTTAAACAATTAATCAGCAAAATGTAACCGTTGTTAATGTAAATTACCTTTAAAAACCACTAATGAATTACCTTTTTTAGCCTGTAGAAGAAGATGGATCATGTCAGGTCTGATGATGTTCTGAGACTCTCGGTCTCTCATCATCTTGGCCATCAGACCTTGGAAGAATTTCTGGGTTCTCTGACTGAACATAGACCATTTCAGTATCTGGAATTGTGAAACATAAACTTCAAGTGATGAATGAGCCAAAAGCTTTTACAATAATAATGTCTTTTATATTCTTGGCAAAAATGGAATAGGAAATTCAATAATAAACCCAAGATACCATCAGTTGCCTCTGACGAGCTGATAGGTAGACAATAGGTAACTATGCTGTAGGTAATATAGGATATAATATTACATACACAATAACAGTGGAAACACAAATATACTTCCTTAAATATATTTAATAACACAAACACCAATGTTCGTCACACACACAAATATTTCTCCCGGGTGGGAATCGAACCCATGACTTTTGGAACCGTTGGTAGTGATCCAGGTCAGTCCAGTCAGTCAACGGATACAAAGAGGAGGTAGAAATGAAAGGAATCGATTGACTGTCACAACCCAGTCAAATAAGCATCAAAAATAGGTGTAAAGTCTATTACCGTTATAAGCTTCGGGAAACAGCTGTAAGCGAAGAAGACGAACATCTGCTTGAACTTAAATGTGAAAGCTTCCATGCCCATCAGGAAGAACTGGTTGTCAGGGTCCGTCTGGGAGTCCAACTTCACTCCGAACGCGCATGACGCGATGACGTCATTAGCATGACGCGTCATTATGGCTTTGACATCAACATCGATTGAATCGCCTGGAAATACAAAATATTTGATTTTACAGGACAGTATAAAAATCAGGATAAAGGACCGCGAGTGGCATTGAAGTTTCAGAATCATAACAGCAATGTCCAAAGGGTCCAAGTCTGGTTCTCCAGTGTCCAACATTGGGGTTTGAAACTAGTTAATATTATGTCTCACGCACAACGTTTGTACAGAAGGAAACTTCAATTTAGAAAGTAAATTATAAGAAGGTGTTTATTTAAATTAGGTACTATTTTATCATAATACTCAAGATCTTATATCAATATTAGAATATTAGGATATCGATAGAAGATCTACGAACACTAGAATGTTTCTTACATTTCGAGTCCTCAATCTGTTTTTCCAAAGACTGCATCATTTGTTCTCCGATTTCCCACATGAATGGGACCATCAGACGGATTTTGGAGCTTGTGAACGCTGGACTCAATGTAGAGCGCATGCTTTTCCATTCTTCACCTGAAAAACAAACATTTTTGGTACATATTTACCATGGCATATTCACCATGTTTACTTAAATCGAGTTCGTTAATCGAGAATTTTCCGCACTGTCAAGCCAGGTTGTACTCGTAAATATCTGGGATATATTAAGTTTTCTAAACACTAAAAGTTGAAGTGTAAAGAAAAATGTGTGCTGTAGAGTGCTCGAAACGGAGGATCTCTAAATAATATGTTAAGAACAACAATACACGCGAGTTTAATCCGTAAGATTAGTTTTATTCCACACAGTCAACGTCTACACTGCTGCTGATCTAATCTTCATTGAGATCGACCTTCACAGCGAAATTCAGTCCGTCACTTTATTAAGTCAATATGAATTTGAGCTCATACCATTCAAAGAGAACAGGTTCCTCCCCCAGAAGGGATCGACGCGGTCATCCACCACGGTCCTGTGTTCCGTGAAGCTCTCAAAGTCCTTGATGGTCACCTTCTTCACCAGCTCCACGTCCCGAAGCACCACCACTGGGTTGGTGAACTCGTAGTTACCCACGAACCTGAAGTAGGAGTCGTACTTAAAGATCCTTTCGAATATGTGTATTTTGAAAAAAAAGATGATTGGGATGTTCTCACTCCATTTCGAGGCCGTGAGGACCACACATGAGGTCGAGAGGCACAATTGACCATATTGAGCCTGTCGCATTCATCCCTACATTTGTCCGACACACCACACTCACAGTATCTACCGTGCATTATTTGATTCCAAATAATGAAAAAAACCTCGGAAATTGTGACATGTTTTCGTCACATATGACATGGTGACCTTCATATTTGTACACATAGTTTTTAATAAATTATGGTAATAAAAAATATAATGTGTTCTGTGCCTCGATAGTCCCAATTGGTCATGTTCAGTAGTATGAAGTAGCAGCCATTTAAAACCAGTATGCCTGATTGTAATGGATTTCTTGATAGACTTTATCTTATTAAGTTCTGATAGCTTGGACACTTGACTAGATACACTGTATTGATTTACCACTATTATTGTTGACTCGCTCGGTGGAAAAGTGGTTAGTGACCCTGTCTACGGTTCCAACAGCCGTGGAATCGATTCCCACCCGGACAAATATTTTTGTGAAGAAACTTCAGTATCTGTTCCGTTTTTGATCTCTGATCGGTTATAGAGGAAGATCCCAGAGCCGCCAGACATCACTTATTTTCTAATGGACAAAATATATATGATTGAGTAGTGGTGGGGTGTACTATCATCATATGACTAGTTGCTACCTTGACCAGACGGCCATTTTTCAGATATCAACCAATCAAGGTACATAGAAACACTGCTCACCTCACTTAAATTCTGATGGCTGATTTTAACATATATTTCACACAATATCATTAAAAATCAGGTTTTATTACTCCCAGACACATGCGGTCGGCGGTTTTACCTTACAGACGCTTTAAAGCTATGAAAAAACTTTTACTTTTACTTAATTTTACTTATTTTGTGATGCTTGATTTTTATATATGTTATTCAAACAACTATTTTAAAACGTTTTGTAAACGGACAGACCGATCCAAGGGGCCAAACATTCACCAGACCCAACTGTTTAAGATTTTTTTTTAACTTGAATTTAGTTAAGTTTTTCTAATAAAATAGTTTGTAAGGTACAATTCTATAATTATTGCGGTCAGATATATCACTTTTTAGTTGTTTGAATAACATATATAAAAATCAAGCATCAGAAAATAAGTAAAAGTAAAATTTTTTTCATAGCTTTAAAGCGTCTGTAAGGTAAAACCGCCGACCGCATGTGTCTGGGAGTAATGAATCCTGATTTTTAATGATATTGTGTGAAATATATGTTAAAATCAGCCATCAGAATTTAAGTGAGGTGAGCAGTGTTTCTATGTACCTTGATTGGTTGATATCTGAAAAATGGCCGTCTGGTCAAGGTAGCAACTAGTCATATGATGATAGTACACCCCACCACTACTCAATCGTATATATTTTGTCCATTAGAAAATAAGTGATGTCTGGCAGCTCTGGGATCTTGGACCATTATGTCGGATTGCCATCTCACCGAATTATGAGAGTAAGAGGTAGAGAGTGCACTTGTGTTTGCGCGTACACTCGTGCACTATAATATGTCCTGCGCACTTGGCTGATCTCAGTTGAGATCGGCTGCCATAGCTGAAATCGGTAGGACGCCTTATGTATATTTGTTCCGTGTCTGAGATTGTCATTAAATGTATTTATGTATACCACTGTAGTATCTGATATGTAATTAGTAACACAAGTTTAAGCATTTATTTCGGAATCGGAACAATGTGTGTTTATTTATTATTTTTTTATTACCAAGCGGACAGCTTTGGCACTTATGTTCCCTTGACAGAAATGATGGTGGTAAAGAAACATATAAACATATAGAAACATTGTTATTGCCGGTACCGAGATCATATTAATATGTTCACGTCACTTTTTCAAGCAATCAGCGCCATCTACCGGGCTGATTTGTGAATCTAAACCATCCAGGGCGCCACTCAAACACATATAGAAACATTCATTTAAATCGGCCATGCCGTTTAGGAGGAGTTCAATTACATACACACGTACAGCAGAATTATAAACATAAAGAAAAGAAATTTAAAATTTTTAAGTGCTAAAGCTTGCACTAGCTGAACTAATATTTAGAAAAACGGAAAAAATTCAACTGCCTCACCGCGGCCCGGGGATTCGAACACCCGTCCTTCCGGGAATCGCGCCCAGACGTGCATTACCATCACACCAGACCAGCAGCTATTAATTGAAGCCGTCGAATTTTTCCCGTATATGACCTGTTAGCCACAGGTGGCGCCATCTACTATCAGTGATACACACTGACAGCCGTAGACATCTCATTGCAGAAATGTAAACTACAGAAAATGATGACACACTGGCAATTAATGTAAATTTAAAATTTTTAAGTGCTAAAGCTTGCACTAGCTGAACTAATATTTAGAAAAACGGAAAAAATTCAACTGCCTCACCGCGGCCCGGGGATTCGAACACCCGTCCTTCCGGGAATCGCGCCCAGACGTGCATTACCATCACACCAGACCAGCAGCTATTAATTGAAGCCGTCGAATTTTTCCCGTATATGACCTGTTAGCCACAGGTGGCGCCATCTACTATCAGTGATACACACTGACAGCCGTAGACATCTCATTGCAGAAATGTAAACTACAGAAAATGATGACACACTGGCAATTAATGTAAATTTAAAATTTTTAAGTGCTAAAGCTTGCACTAGCTGAACTAATATTTAGAAAAACGGAAAAAATTCAACTGCCTCACCGCGGCCCGGGGATTCGAACACCCGTCCTTCCGGGAATCGCGCCCAGACGTGCATTACCATCACACCAGACCAGCAGCTATTAATTGAAGCCGTCGAATTTTTCCCGTATATGACCTGTTAGCCACAGGTGGCGCCATCTACCATCTACAGGGGCCGCGGTGAGGCAGTTGAATTTTTTCCGTTTTTCTAAATATTAGTTCAGCTAGTGCAAGCTTTAGCACTTAAAAATTTTAAATTTACATTAATTGCCAGTGTGTCATCATTTTCTGTAGTTTACATTTCTGCAATGAGATGTCTACGGCTGTCAGTGTGTATCACTGATAGTAGATGGCGCCACCTGTGGCTAACAGGTCATATACGGGAAAAATTCGACGGCTTCAATTAATAGCTGCTGGTCTGGTGTGATGGTAATGCACGTCTGGGCGCGATTCCCGGAAGGACGGGTGTTCGAATCCCCGGGCCGCGGTGAGGCAGTTGAATTTTTTCCGTTTTTCTAAATATTAGTTCAGCTAGTGCAAGCTTTAGCACTTAAAAATTTTAAATTTACATTAATTGCCAGTGTGTCATCATTTTCTGTAGTTTACATTTCTGCAATGAGATGTCTACGGCTGTCAGTGTGTATCACTGATAGTAGATGGCGCCACCTGTGGCTAACAGGTCATATACGGGAAAAATTCGACGGCTTCAATTAATAGCTGCTGGTCTGGTGTGATGGTAATGCACGTCTGGGCGCGATTCCCGGAAGGACGGGTGTTCGAATCCCCGGGCCGCGGTGAGGCAGTTGAATTTTTTCCGTTTTTCTAAATATAAAGAAAAGAAGTAATAAATACCTGTCTTCAGGATATGCATCATACAATTTCTGCAACGACGTTGATAGATGTTCTATGCCCAAAGTGACCCCAGTGGTATTTCCCAGCAGTGGGACAGGCGTCAGATAGTTGACACCTCTGTTACGGAATCTGAAAATGAAATGCAATACGTATAATTTTGTTCAATTATACGTACTTAGTTTGGTACCTATAAGTGTAATTTAACAGAAGTTCAGAAGTCCTTATCGCCCTAATTGAGGGTAGGTCCGTGCCCCAGCTGTGGGGACGTTTATGGGCTGGTGATAAAGATGATAAACAGAAATCATTATAAAAATCAAAATCCATCTTCTTATAGGTATTTTACATGCACTTTGGACTCATTGTTCGTTAATGACTAAATAGGTATGGTTCTACCACCGGTTCGGGATTTCGGGACGCAGATTCTACCGATTTCGGTAAGAGACTCGATAGTTACTTTAAATGTAATTAATGAGCCAAGTCATACAGTTTGGATTTGCCATAGTGACAGTGACGAACTAGTCCCCTCTCTACACCGTCGATGTAATATATCGATTTTCAAATTTTGTCCGCGTCATAAGTAAAAACTTATGCCGCGGTTCTACTTTCTTGACAGATCTCGTGATTCTGAGTCTTAGAAAAGCTACGAATCACTCAAAAAAACTACTGTACTTAACCATAGGTTTTCGTAAATGAACTTGTGGGTTAGATTCCCACTCGGGACAAATATATTTGTGATGAACATCGGTGTTTGTTCCGTGTCTGGTATATCAGTCTCCGACGCCCATAGTACAAGCTCTGCTTAGTTTGGGCTCAGATGACCGTGTGTGGAAATGTCCCATATATTTATTGTTTTAACTGATCCTATAAAGGTTTTGTATTAGCTTTGTTTTGTTACGTAATCCTATATAAACGATTGCTGAAAAAAACATGATAAATACCTTGAATAGAGGTTCCTAAAATAAAACACCGCTGCTGCAAAGACGGCTAGTAACCACAGTATCAAATACATGTTCTGAAAACTAAAACAGAAATAGGTTAATTTATTAAAATAAGTAAGTAAAAATTTGGTACAGATATAGTGCAGAGTCTGAGAAAGGACATAGTTGACAAAGGATACTATCAAACCGAAAAACGTCGAAAAGCTAGTACTATATACATATTTTTTTATCGCGTGTAAACCCATAGTATATCGTTTTTTAACTTCTGATAACATTTGTCTAAAGTTCAATGACTACCGCCATTATAAACAGGTATATGACTTTGTGTATTCCGACTGGTTTATAAATTACGTATAATTAGGTACAATAAACACGTTGTGGTGTATCGAATACACATAGTTTATTTAAATAGCAACTAATTCTATTAATATTGATATAACCGCGCTGGTTGGCAAGGTCGCGCCATATCATATAATGTGAATGATAAATTGTATAATATTCTAACACAGTAGCGTGTCACGCGTCACAATCATTTCATAACAATTAATTTAAAAAAACTATTTATTAAATTTTTTTTGTATAAAATATTCTTCTAAACATTGTTTTGTAAGGAGCAAGTAATTAATACAACAATAAACATAAAACATATAAATTTTTGATGGTAAAAAAAAGACATGTTTAGGTAAATTTAAAATACTTAATGTTCGTGGCTAAAACAACTAGCTTCAACTCACTTTAAATGGTTTTTCCTTTGACATATGACAATTTTTAATAACAATGATAATGTTTGTGAAAATATAAGTGCCGAAGTTTTCGATGTTATCGAAAAGTCACTTTGAATGCATAGCAAAAAAAATATATTAAGAATTTATTATGCCAAATTGTTAACTAACATAAACACTATACAAAAAAAAATACATTTCTATCGACTACCTTGATAAAAAGATAACTTACCTATTAATAGTAGGTTCCAATCAACACGTATTATTATAGATAAATAAAGATAACAAATTAACAGACGTTTATCCTCTGTGAGGGCTGGACGTTGAATAACAAACATCATCTCTCTTTCGTATAGTGATACCTATAGTCGATGATAACAGTAGGTAAGGTACTACTGACTTGTTTATTTACATGAGTTATGGCGGAATAAATTATAATTTCATTTTATCATAATGAGAAGGGTTTCACATATATTTTATAAAGAAAAATCGGTAAAAAAAACTTTTACGTTAAACGATTTTATTAAATGTGAATGTTTATATTTTATTTTCTAGTTTTCAGTGCACATAAAAATATAAACGGCCATTTTCGAACGGCGGCCATTTTGGATTTTGAATTTTGACATAATCATCGTATTCTACTAGTGTAGTTCTTTAATTGATACCCATATTGAGTTGAATTTCAAATTTTGACCCAAATAAACAAATTAATAAAACCGTACGGGTAGAGCGGATCTTCTTCTTATCGTATGGTTGATGAACAACCTGGTGTCAGAGTTTAGACCGCCCGTAGGCCTCTGACATGGCTTCACACACCGTTGAAACATTTCTCAGGTGTGCTGGTTTCCTCACGATGTTTTCCTTCACCGTTAAAGCGTCAAATGATGGTACATTTATGAATTTCAAATTTGAAAAACACATTGGTACCTGGCGGGGTTTGAACGACCTCTCGCATGGCAAGCAACGACCTTAACCACTCGGCCATCGACGCTTTTTAATGGTGGAGCGGATGAAACCGTTTAAAAAAGAGTAAAAGTGAAGCCGAGTGGCCTATACACTATGAATGACCTTTTCCAGAGTTTGCCCGTAAAAGGTATCATGTTTTTGATTTGTTGTTTTCATTATCTCATCGCATCTTTGATTCTTGTCTTGTCACGGTACTTGAAATAATCAGCCACTTGTACTATCATCACCAGGTCATACAAGTATATTATTCAAAGATTAAGTGATAACTGCTAAATCAAAGAGTCTAACAAAGCATTCTAGTCTGATAGCCAATATCTGAATCTAAAGTAAATACAAAATGGATGTAAGGTTAGATTATGCTATATGTTATTGTACTCAGTGCGAAGATAAAGCTGTAATTGTCAGTTCGGTGCCATTTGTAACGCAGACGGGACCACGGGCCACTCGAAGGAACTCGTGTCTTTTATTGTGTAGTTGCTAAAAGAATAATAAACTTTGTGTGTGATAACAGTATCAGTTTATATCTAAAGTAAGTATAATTATCCTATCCGTACCTCGATTTCGAACACATTCCAAACTCTTAGCTAGGTGCGAGTTGGATTCCGGAAGGGTTCCGTACGATATGAGGGTGTACTTCTTGCCGTTATTAACATCTAGAAGTAAAATGCGTGAACAGAAAGATGCTTGGATATATTGTGTGAAAAATATATCAAGCACTAGCTTTCCGCCCGCGACTCCGTCCGCGTAGAGATGTTTGACGGGTAAAACATTACTTCCTTATAGCGCAGTCGCCTATTTGCTTTTCTAGGCTCTGGACTATATCTGTACCAAATTTCGTTTAAATCGGTTCAGTATTCTATGCGTAAAAGCGTAACATAATCAAAAAAGACAGACAGACAGAGTTACTTTCGCATTTATAATATTAAAGTAAGGATCTTATGCCATTGTTACAAAAAATATAATTTGTTGTTAAGATGCTAATGCAATAAACGGCAAAAATGTCGTTACGAAGAAACCTTGAAAGGTAATTAAATTGGGTCGATTAGTCACATCTTAATAAAGCTCATGACTTTGACAAATGGCACCGCACATGTTTGTAAATAAACCGAACAAAACATATTTTTAGAGCTCATCATTTGATTATGAACATGCATGGTTAGCATGCATTCTATTTTTTACCAACTTCAATTATGTTGTTATTGTCTTAAATTGGTAGGGTACGAGTTATAGGTCAGACAATATCATACAAGAACGCCATACTTGATTCAAATATTAGTAGAGTAAACACGTATTGAATGGATAACAAAACGGAAACTCAGACAGTCAAATATTCAAATAGATAATCACTCAAACAGGAAACAGACACATTGTCCATAATTATTGTTCATAGTCCGATCTACCTCGGCTTTTAATGATAAAACCGACCAATTGTGAGTTGGACTCGTGCACGAAGAGTAACGATCATTTGAAAAATGCAATGCTTTATGTATAGGAATCCCCCTTAATTTTTTGTTTAATAGTGTTTATTGTTATGGTGGCAACAGAAATACACTATTCGTGAAAAATTTACTAAAGTGACTATCTATCGCGCTGATACAGCCTGATGAAAGGTTGTGTCAAGTGATAAACAGCCTTCGAGTAGGTACAGAACTCTCAAAAATAGTGAACGGAAGATAGAGTCTCATTATTTTTTTTTCAAGCTATGATCGTCTACATAATATTATGGGCGGGGGTGGTCGCGGCAGCCTTATGGCTGTACCTGAGGCAGGTGCACACAAGGTTCTCCAGGCATGGAGTGAAGAATCTCCCAGCTGTTCCTCTGTTTGGGAATGCGCTGCAGATTTTTTTGAGGAAGGAACACTTCGCCGAGCAACTGGATACCTCTTATAAGGCTTTTCCGGGGGAAAGGTAGGAATTGATAAAATATCTTATGTACCCTTGTACGAGATAATACGTATTATGAAGAAATTGACATATCTTTAAAAAATCTTAGACATGTTTTGTCAACTAACCATTTTTTTATTTACTTTTAATTAAGATTTAGAAAATATGATCATTATTATTTTTTTCCATCCATTAAAAAAACTGACCAATAAATCAATAAGTTTTACATTATATTCTTTTGCATTTAATGAAAAATGTTCAAAATAAAAACCAACGAATAAATTTCAGATTCATAGGAAGATACGAGTTCACCGCACCGTTGATATTGGTGAAGGATATTGAGCTGATGAAGAAGGTCACTGTCAAAGACTTCGAGCACTTCACCGATCACAGGTCGTTGGTTAACGAAGACACTGATCCGTTGTTCGGAAGAAATCTGTTTTCTCTGAAAGGTACTGAGTTTACTGATCTAAACTTATATATCACACTTCATCATCATTATCAACCTCAAGTACGGTGATCAGGTTTTATTCACTTATATTTACAACGAATATAATTTTATTTTACTTTGTAGGTGTTATTTGAAATGATTGAATTGATATCTATTGATTACTTTTTTTTTCTGATTGATACAAAGAATTTGAGATAATATTTTTAGTAAATGATAATAATGATGCGTTTCCACTTTTCCCAATATTGCTCCAAAATATTTTTTCGTTGGATCAAGTACCATCAGATTTTGCCAAAGTAGAGAGTGATAATGATGTAATTTTTAATAGTTGTATAGTTGTTAGTAGTCTTCGCGCAAATAATAGACGAAACGATGATACTAATGATTTTACAGGAGATGAATGGAAAGACATGCGCTCCACCTTGAGTCCAGCTTTCACCAGCTCGAAGATGCGGCTGATGCTGCCTTTCATGGTGAATGCGGGAAAACAGATGATAGAATCGTTGAAAGCGAAGATGAAGACTTCCAATAGTAAGTAGACATCGGTCTTAAAATCATTTTGTATGGCTGTTATAATATTAAACAGACCCTTATTAAGTAAAGTAGATGTCAAAGATTCTGAACATGGATGCAATCATTGACGATTGGCAGTTCGTGGAATATTAGGTAACCGTAATGAATATAAAGTAGAAAATTCACATGTTTTTTTGTAATACTTCTTACAGATAACTACATTGACGTGGATGTGAAAGATCTCACCACTCGTTACACCAACGATGTTATCGCAACCTGTGCTTTTGGACTCGACGTTAATTCTCATGTGGACGAAAACAACCAGTTCTACAAAATGGGAAAGGAAGCTGTGAACTTCAAGGGTTTTCTGACTTTCATGAAGTTCGTATTCTTCCTCGTATTTCCTCGACTCATGGCAGTAAGTACAGATTGAATTCAGTTCCTACCCACAAAAAATTGTCAAGAGCCTTTTTCAATAAAAAATGGAATCTAGCATTAAAAGGAAAATTTATGACAGATAGGTAGGATGGAAAACTAATTTGCTAGATTTTTAGAGATAAATCTTTAATCTGGGAATTCCGTAAATTGTTTTTTCCTATGATGGGTGACTTTGTGCGTTTATGTAGCTGTGCCCGTTACTTCTTTCGCGTGGAGTACAGGATTTTACATATTTGTTTTCTCAATTACTCCCATTCCCGAGGGAATCTAGCAATATCGCGTTGCAAGTAAGCTAGTAAGTTGATTAAGGTGCTTGCACGCCAAATTTCGAGCGTACAACTTTACCGGTTTAGATTTTTCATACAAAAGGATTTTCTCGCTAATTCCTGTTCCGTTAATTTACTTTCTTAGTACAACTCTTCGGTACCTAAGCTACGTCCCTTCCAAATTTCAAATGCCTACGCTTAGCAGTTTAGGTTATGCGTTGATATATCAGTCAGTCAGTCAGTTTCGGTATTTCTCAAGTCTGCGAGGCTTGTTTACGTTTGATCACGATGACGCATGACCTCGCTCGCACTTGCTCGCTGCATCAATTTAGTTTACGACCCTGAATGGATGTCAATTGTTTAATCTTATGTCATAGCACGCATATACTCCAATTGGGTGAACCATCTTCTCCATTTGTACGAAATTTTAGCACGCTACGAATGCATGAAATCATTTTAGAAAATCGTAGATAATTCTTAACTGTTTAACTTATTAACGAGCTCCCTTCATGTTACAGCAAACATCAATTAATGCTCGGCTGATTGAAGTTATTAGTTAACAAATAAAGACATAACATTGATTAAACAACTGACCTGGAACTCAATTATTCCTTTATTTACGAAGAAACTTTTGAGGAGCCTTCACACTTCACGAGACGTGGCTTTGGCCACTGCACTACCAGAGTGATTAAAATTATTGAACCCTCGATTCCTCCAATAAAATTATAAACTTTATTTCAGAAACTGAACATTTCTCTGTTCTCTGAGAAAGTAAAGCAATTCTTCAAGAATGTTGTGATGGATACTATGAAACACCGGGAAGAACGAAATATTGTCAGACCAGACATGATACATTTACTGATGGAGGCTAAAAAGGGTATGAACTGCCTATAAAATAGGCACATTTTGTATAATTTTTTGTCAAAATTACACACAATGTTTTGTATAATTTCAGCGAAATTTATTTTTAATAATTAATTTTATTCTTGTCTTAATCTAATCATAGGAAGACTGGTGCACGACGACAATATAAGCGACGCGGATGCTGGATTTGCAACTGTGGAAGAATCTAATGTAGGAAAGAAAAAAATTGACAGAGGTAATGTTCAACCACAGTATGGGTATCATAATCGTAATACTTATTAAAAAACGTAGTGCATTCTAAAGGGAAAATTTTAATTTGTATAAACAAGTGAATTCTCAAGGCCATTCTTTTGGTATTTTGTATGAATTTCTAATGACTACTTTAAAGTAGTTAAAATAAACGATTCAATAAAGTAGAAATAACAATAAATGTCTTTGATTAAGTTGTTGGAGTAGCCCTGAACCCTAAATGAATTACGTTTTAACAACAAACATTCAATTTCGAAAGTATTTTCTTAAGTTTCTCGCTACGTTTATCAATAAATGATTGGGATTTGAATTTAAATTTGCTACCTTTTCTCAGAGTGGTCTGACAACGATCTCGCTGCCCAGGCAATCCTCTTCTTCATCGCCGGCTTCGAGACAGTATCTGCGGGGATGTCGTTCGCTCTACACGAGCTGGCCCTCCATCCTGATGTTCAGGATAAACTGGTGCAGGAGATCAGAGAGACAGACCAGAGGAATGGTGGCAAGTTCCAATACAACACCATTCAGAACATGAAGTATTTGGACATGGTTGTATCAGGTGAGGATTTGAAGATAGGTAGATAAGAGTTGTTTTTGTAATTGACAGCTAGGTAGTACAAGTAAATAGTAGGTAATAAGAATTAATAATAATTTTCGAGATAGTAGAAAAATTCAATGAGGATTGTATTGATTGATTGCACTTAGAACCTATTGTGTTTGTTCCTTCACATTGAAACTAATTAATTACTGTCTTGCCAAATTTACAAATTACTTACACCTTGTTAGTAGTTGTAAAAATCCCAAATAAACTCTTAGAATCAACAAGGATAAGAAAGGGATATTAGTATCTGTATCTGTGATATTTATCTGTAACTGAAAGTAATCCTGTAGTTACGTCTAAGTCTTTCCATATTTAAGCTTGACGCGATAAAAATTACAATACAACTAACTTGTCACTTGTACTAGGGATTTGCGTGATTTAACCAAGAGTTTATCAAATCCACAGAAGTTTTAAGGCTGTGGCCGCCCGCACTACAGTTGGAGCGTATGTGTGTGAAAGATTACAACTTGGGGAAGGCGAACGATGATCCCGCTACAAAGGATTACTATGTACGTTTGAAGTGATAACTTAGTTTATATTGACCACAATGCTATTTTAGAGAATATTCCTAGAAAATGTCACGTTTACGAATATGCCTAGAATCCGAAATAAAGGCTCGAAATGAATGCCGTTAATTATTTGCTTTCTGTAACTTCTTCTGTTAATTCCTCTTCATGTGTGACACGTTTTGTAAACTGGGATTAAATAATCTGAAATGGATTTCAAATCAGAATTCTTGATTTTTTTGGCGGTTTGGTACATAAATATAATGCTTAAAAATAATTCTGCCTAGTACTAGTATTTCTATATAGAACGACTAAGTAAAGCATTCAGCGTTATAATTTTAAGTACGAGGTCGGTAAATCGTGAAAAAAGAAAAAAAATCAAGGTCAAATACTTTTTTTTTCACACTTTTCACGTGCTATTTTGACGAAGATGGTCATGAAAATAATTTTTAGGTTGTTTTTGGTCGTGGGTACGCGTCCCATACATTTCTGTTCGTCCTCCTGCTCTCAAGAGTTTTATAAAAGGCTAAAAGTAAGTATTTTGTTTTTCTAGATTCGAGTTGGGGAAGCCCTGATCATCCCTGCGTACTCCGTCCACCGAGACCCTGAGTTCTACGCGGAGCCCTTGAAGTTTGACCCTGAGAGATTCTCTGATGAGAACAAGCACAACATACAGCCCTTCGCTTACATGCCCTTTGGCACTGGACCCAGAAATTGTATTGGTATGGTCCTTTTTATTGCGCTATACTTAAAAAAAGGTTTTTACAAATAAGTTCAAGACACATTATTTGTAGAGAATTTCAAGATAAACAATTTTACAATGACGTCTATTGACCGACCTTGGTCGCGAGATATTTGCGAAAAACTAATTTTAGTGTCGTTATGATCTTGATAACTTTTTAAGCCGGCACTATATCAATGTCAATTTTCATTATAACGCCTGTAATGAGGGTGTATGCAAAAATTCAGCTCACTAGGAATTCATACGCAGATTGGGGTTTAACCTCATAAAGCCCAATGTCCTCACACGAGACAGACACAATGGATTTCTATTGTGTCTGGTTTTCTGGGCCTTAAAATGCCGTAAATTATTGGACTAATCATACGTCTCCTCAGGTTCCAGATTCGCTCTCTGCGAGCTCAAGGTGCTGCTGTACCAGCTCCTCCTCAGCATGGAAGTGACTCCCAACGAGAAGACCTGCGTCCCCACCAAGCTCGACCCCAAGTCCTTTAACTTCGGACCCATAGGAGGCTTCCAGCTTAGATTCAAAATTAGGAGCTGATTTTTAACAGATCATCATATTGTTTACTGAAAGTCTGATAAATATATTATGGATTTGCATGTAATAAATACCTTAATATTCGCTATGGAAAAAGTTTGTAACCATAATATACTTATAATATAGGAGTATGGTTATTTATTTGATAAATTTGATCGACATTTAAAAGAATATGAGAACGAAGACTCTAACTTTGGTCTGGAAATAGTTATATATTGATTTAATGCATTTTTTTAACCTAATAATAAAAAATATGAAGAAAATTGAAAGTCTTTGATAAATCCTTCCTATAATTATGCTCATGATTTTCACTAATCAAATTGCTACCCAACAATGCCTACGTTGGTACCCAAAATAGAGGCGCTAGATTGAAGGATACACAAACAGCAAAGGTGGTGCACCCCAGAAGAAAATAAAAAGAAGATTATGTGGGCTCTTCAGGCAGGCGTGAAACTGCATCTAAACTACCCTCCAGGGTGAGTGCGACAGGCTCAATAGGGTTTATTGCGTCTGTCAACCTGTAATATCTCAATGTGTAATAAAAAAAAAGTAACCTCACTGTCGCTAACCATCAGGTGGAGTAAAGTCATCCTTTATTTATACAAATAAAATAGGAACTGCGCTCTCAAGGTTTTGAAAAAAACAAGTGATTTTCCATTTAAAAAAAAGGATCCTAACCGAATTATAGGGTCATTATAACAGCATAACTTAAGCTAAGAGAACAAAACACGTTAAAAGTGCTATCTTATCAATTCAAGTTCAATTTCACGACAATATTTACCTTAGTTGTTGTTTTTATACGATATCGAACTGAGGTCGTAATGGGTCACTGGGTGGAAATTTATTTATAACGACTAACCGACTGGAGGCCTATGTCCAGCAGTGGACGGGAGTGGGCTGATGATGAACCGGTATTTATTGAATAAAAAAACTGCCCAAATCTATTTGATTACTATAGATATAAATAACTATTGAGTCCTTTTACTGCGGGAAAACAACCACTAAAATTTCATGGTGTCATGTGTGGTTAGGAATATGGAAATTTAAGGCCTGACTTGGCTAGTTTTATGTCATGATTTAGATAATGTGGTAATTCTTTAAGCAAATTTTAAAGCTTCCGAAGATTGTACTTACTTATTGTTAGTTGGTATATTTTAGTAAGTAATTAAGTGCTTCGTTGGTTAGCAAGCGTCGCGTAAGTACCGAGAGGTGCCACGTTCAAATCCTGGCTCTAGGCAAATTTGTGTGAGGTTTTCTGTAAAGAATTACAGATTGAAGATTATACACAGGGCGAAATTATTATACATGTTGTTGATGGCCATCCGCCCGTGTTTCGGAACGCACGTTAAGCCGTCGGTCCTGCGCCTAATGTCTCGTCTGTCATCTTTGAGTGAGTGAAGGAGTATAAAGATTGAAATTCGCAGACACACATGTGTATTATAATAACATGTTCTGCGTAGTTGGCTGATCTCCATTGAGTACGTCCGCCTTGGCCGAAATCGGTCTACTTATTTTTTTGTCACCTTTGCAGTTTTCTAAGCCTGTAAGTATTAATTTTGAAAAAAAATACCCACTTCTAGGCAGCACTGAAACATAGGGTGCGTAGGAACTTAGTTAATTTAAATAATAATCGTATTATGCTCATGTATCTATGTTAGAAACATATCTTGAAATCAGATACTATTGCACCCATTATTGTCTTAAGGTCAATAAACTCCTACAAATGCGGAGTAAATCGCAAGTATATCTAGTGGTAGGTACTATATTGTGATAATATATAAATTTCAAATATGGAGTTGTACAAACAAATTAGTTTATGTGGTCTGTGATGATAGACGTGTTTACTATAAAGAGTTTTATTCAGTGTTCCAAAAGTAAAGTTTGGCAAGTAAGTTTTATTTTAGAAAACTGTAACTGTCCGGGATATTTACTATGTTGTTTTAATGAGCTCCCGATCAGTTCATCCGTGATCATGGCGCTTGCAACAGTGCCGAAATATCGGGAGCTCCTTAAAACAAAACAACATGGTAAATATCCCGGACAGTTACAGTTTTCTAATGTGTGTAACCATGACAAGTTTTATTTTGCCTCATTAAACGATGCTGCCGGAAGGTATAATATAATTGAGTAATTAAATTAATGGGATTTTTTTAGGTCGAACATGACGTATGCAAGTATTTGCGTTTCTGAATGAGTCACACCGGGGCTTTTGTCATATGTATGAGTTATTCAGAGTTTCAGTCTTATTTTTCTTTTTTATTTTTTATAACGTGCGTAAAATGTGGCAATGTAAAAATACACTGTGATTGAATTCCTTTTAGAATGTACAAAAAATGCTGCCTTAAAGAAAAACATTAGCGGCACAATGTCGACCTTATTTTAAAACGCATTCTTCCATTTTTTACGGCAGTAAATTTGTGGTATCTACGTATTAAAATGCAAGAAACAGCTGGTATGCTGTGATGCAAAGTGCTAGATGAAAGAATTTGCTTACTGATTATGGGAAATATATTTTTTTTCTTGCGGGCTTATGGCCGTAAACGACAATAGTAGACAGTATTGTACATGTTTTTTTGAATAAGACACGTTTTTAGAATCGTTTCTTTTCTCAGTCTCTTTTTTGACAGAGTTGCCCTTTGGGATGTATGGATATTTTGGTAAGATTTTAGACGTCCGCGTCCATTACACTAAATATTAGTCTTCATGGGTCTACGAGTTATATTAGGAGTAGCAAATACATAGCTTCTTACTGCCCGACGTGTCGACTGGGTTACACCAATCATGTCCGCAAGCGAACCGGCGCCGCCCGTAGCTATGTATTTGCTACTCCTAATATCGCATGTAGACGTATAAAGACTAATATTAAGTTTTTAAGCTATTGCATAGCTTTTATCGCGGGCTTTGAGTGCGGCAACCGAACCAAGAAATTCCGTAACGAAAAAAACCTCACAATCGTCTAACGTCGTTTCAGTTAGGTAGACTTCGGCACGGTGTTTGTGCGGTTAGACGTATTGTATGACTCTACGAAACTCGCACGAATCGAGACGAGCTGCTCCGAAATCGGACGATGCTATGCAATAGCTATACCGCGGCAGTCCCCGAGTACCACACGTCTTTTTTTAACAAAAAAAAAACAATATCGAATTGCTTTTTTTTGTGTTATTTGCGCTTGGCATGCGACGACCTTTACCACCCGACCATTGAAGCTTTTTATATTCATTTGTTTCTTTTGTTTGTACCTAACATACCATTAAATATAGTGCGTTTACAGGCACATTTACTAAAACGTGACTTTATAATAATTATTAACAAGTGTCATTGTTTCAAATGTGAAATGTTTACAATAGTATTAGTACTAATGGATCGAGTGTTGCACTCAAGCGTGGTATGGGATATCATCATAGAGACAATGATAAAACTGCTGCTTACATTTAGGTATGTCTACTTAAATCAAGTTAACCGCATTTCCTTTTTTTAACGACGTGTCTTTAATTACAACAAATACAAGTAATTAAGAGTACTTGTAATATAATTAAGTATTTTTAAAAATACTAGTGACTAGTGATTTCATCCTTACATAGTATAAAACAAGATCGCTTCCGCGTCTGTCTGTCCCTATGTATGCTTAAATCGTTTGAACTACGCAACGGATTTTGATGTTTCTTCGTATATACAGAGGGCTTCAAGAGGAAGGATTTTATGAATATCCTGTCCTCCTGTCCAATATCCTGTTGCAACTAAGCTTTAAGTTTACTACTGACGGAGTTTCATAGAAACTTACCCCCCCTTTTTCACCCCCCATAAGACAGAATATTTAAAAAATAAAGATATATGTTACCGATGACAAATAGCTATATAACAATAAAAGTTTCAACAAAATCCGTTTAGTAGTTTTTGCGTGAAAAGCGAACAACAAACAGACACAGACACAGACGGACAAAAAAAAATTAAATCATAGTCAATTAGTTGTATAAAGATACGCCAATTTAAATTTTTTCTTTAATATCTATTATGTACAGAAATACTGAATTTGAATGGTAAAAGCTCGAAAAATAGTTGTATTTTCAGAAATACTTACATTTACCAACTCATATTGGTAAATCTTAAGACTTATTCTTAAATCTTAAGTTTTACCGTGCTTCGAGCTTTTACTGTAACATATAGATATAGCTGAAGCGAAGCGAGGACGGGTATATAATAGAGAATAGAAAAAAATTAATGGCCAAAGTACAGCGTGATATAAATTTCTGCAAGCAACTCTTTACTGAGGTGAGACAGTATAGGAACGTAGTTATTAGACATCTGCTCTACAAAGTACCTACATAAACAAACTGATTAAAAATTGCTCAGTCACGGCTCAACAAACCTATTCATAACAACTGATAATAAAACATAAACATTATTATCTTAATACAATGCATATGAAGAGATAAAATATACTCGTGTTCTAAAATTAACAATAATTTATTTCAGTTATCAAGCACCGAATTCCTCATAATTTTTTTTCCCGACTGACGCGAGCTCAAAACCGAGATTTAGCGTTCCGTGTTTTAACGTTTGCTCTACCATATAGTCACAGTATGTGCCTAAACTGTTTGTTAGACTGATTTTAGGGACGCGCTGACCACAAGCTGACCGTCAGAGCTGAAGGTCCAGTATGCATAGAGATATAGAGACCGTTTTCAAAAAGCGCTGACCGGTCGCTGACGCCCGATACAAAAAGTGTCGTCAGCCAGACTCTTAAATCAGCCTTAGATTTTGACGAGCAAGTCAATCGATTCATAACTTATTACTTTTGGGATAATAAACCTGTCCCAGGACTCTAATAATCAAAAATAAATGTATCTTTTTTATTGTACGTTTTTAAATTTTCTTTTGTTTAGATTTGGCTCTCTCGCTCTTAACTCGTTGCTACAAAAAGTACTACACTCAGTTCGCGTTCCATTACACTAAATATTAGTCTTTATGGGTCTACGCGCAATCTAGCTGTGTTAGTAGCTATGTGCTTGCTACTACTAATAGCGTATAGACTAAGACTAAAATATTTAGGGTATGATCTCCTCTTTAAGCGGGCTTTCAGGGTGAGTGCGACAGGCTCAATAGTCCAGTCAAAATAGACAAAAATAAGTGCTAACTTAGACAAAATTCGCATAGAGCTGAAAATTGCCAGAGACGTTAAATACATCATAATAAACGAAATATCAAAAATCCCCATCAATCCTACTTCTGCAAAAAATTTTATTCAAGGTCAAAAGTATAAAATTAAGGATTTTTCCATTTTTCTCGAAAACAGTAAGTATTATCGTAAAAATAGGTCAAACAAAAGTTGTAGATCATACAATTTTCTACAAAAATGGTCCAGTCACTTTTTCTTTTCCGACTCACCATTCGCGAGATATCGTGGTTTTAATCATTAGAAAATTCATATTATCTATACTAATATTATAAAGCTGAAGAGTTTGTTTGTTTGTTTGTTTGTTTGTTTGTTTGTTTGAACGCGCTAATCTCAGGAACTACTGGTTCGATTTGAAAAAATCTTTTTGCGTTGTATAAACCATTTATCGAGGAAGGCTTTAGGCTATATAACATCACGCTGCGACCAATAGGAGCAAAGATACAATGGAAAATGTGTAAAAAACGGGGGGAAACGCGAACGAAGTCGCTGGCACAGCTAGTAGTAGATCGATATATGACCTGGAATAGGTTCACTAGGGTAACCACGTTAAAAACCGCCCAAGTGTGAGAAAAAAAAACATAGGTTTTGTATGAGAACCCACTTAACACGTTGGTTTCATGTTATTTCTAGTATTAGATGTTATAGAGGCAACTGAGATACATCATTCGTTAAAATTTTAACTGTCTAGCACAATCGCATGGGGGCCTGGAAGCGTTTGAAAATACAACTTTTCAACTTTGTGCATCGCTATATCTCTGAAATGGTGAATCTTAGGAACAAAGTGTTCAGACATTTTTTATAGATAATTACGTGATAAGTAATTTTGTCATACATACTTTTATGATTAAACTTACCGTTTCGCTCAAAAGTGCATAAAACTGATATTTGTGACATTTGACCTTGATTATTTTTTTTTGCAGACCGGGATCGATGGGGACTTTTGACAGATTATTTGTAATAGTGTTCCCAACATTCATGCCAATTTTCAGCTCTATGCGAATTTTTCCTAGGTTAAATGTCTATTTTGACTGGACTACAATATGGTCTATTGTGCCTGTCGACCTCATATTTGGATCTCACTACCGCTTGCCATCAGGTGGAGTGAGGTCATCTTGTTAGCTTACTATAAAAAAAAAAATGATAATTTTATCAAAGTATTCGCTTGTCCACAGCTCCATAGACAATGTATCTGACTATATGGCTCATAACAATCTTGACAGCCTTATGGCTGTACTTCAGAAGAGTGTATTCAAGGTTCACAAGGCATGGGGTAAAGCAAATCACACCAATACCCCCTGTGGGCAATTTGACAACAGCTCTATTCAGATTAAGCCATTTAGCCGATGATTTGGACCATCTGTACCATGCTTTTCCGGAAGAAAGGTAAGTTTGTATCAAGGATTTATGAGGTAAAAAGGAATGTACGTATCTGTGAACATTACGACCTATTATTTTAAAGAAAAAGGTAAAGATATGAAGCTATCGAGGGGACACCATGAGGGCTATAAATAAAATAAAGTATGGCTTTAACAATGAAGCAGTCTCAAACTAAGATATAAGTATTAAAATTTAAATTGATCATCTGTCGTTCCTGAGAAACCGCGTTTGGACAGACCGACAGACAGATAGTTAGCAAAGTGAACCCTTAAAAAGGCTTTAATATTTCTTATAAGGTTCGAAACTCTGAAAATACTAGTCATTGTGTATACTTAAAGCAAATAAGTATGTTATGTTTTTTAACCGACTTCAAAAAAAGGAGGAGGTTCTCAATTCGTCTGTACGTATAATTTTTTTTTTTTTTTTTTTTTTTTTTTATGTATGTTCACCGATATTTTCGTCAATTATAGACGGATTTCAAAAATTTTTTTTTGGTTGGATACAGTTCACTTCCAAGGTGGTCCCATTTTCACCAGTCTCGGATCTGATGATGGGATCCAGGAGAAATCGAGGGCAACCTTCAAATTTTATAGGGACATGTACCGCGTTTTGCATATTATCTGAAGTCATATTGGCATTTGCTTCTGGCTATCATAATTTTATGATGCTGAGCTGATGATGGAAGGTCAACTCCTTAATAGTTATGAGTAAAAGAATAATTATTTCAATACTGTATACATATTAAGACTACTAGTTATAATATCAGGAGCATTACAGGTGAGCTAAACTATTAGGTTGACCAGTCTAGGATCTGATGATGGGATCCAGGAGAAATCGAGGGCAACCCTCAAATTTTATAGGCACATGTACCGCGTTTTACATATTTTCTGAAGTTATATTGGCATTTGCTTCTGGCAATCATAATGTTATGATGCTGAGCTGATGATGGAAGGTCAACTCCTTAATAATTGGGAGTAAAGGGATAATTCTTTCAAATCTGTGTACATATTGATACTACTAGTTATAATATCAGTAGAATTATAGGTGAGCTGAACTAATAGGGTGTAAAAAAATGTTACACTAAAAAGGATGAAAAAAATTGTAAACAAAAAAAAACCGCCTTCAAAAACCCGACTCACTAAAAATTACAAAATAATATAATACGAACATTAATCTGGGTATGAATTTGATATGTTGTTGAAGGCGGTGCCGTTTATATTTCATGCAGTTTTCCTCAAAAATTTAAGTGGCACCGCCTTCAACAACATATCAAATTCATACCCAGATTAATGTTCGTATTATATTATTTTGTAATTTTTAGTGAGTCGGGTTTTTGAAGGCGGTTTTTTTTTTGTTTACAATTTTTGCATGTACTTATCTTCATAATTTATCTGGACTTTTATCTTAAACTTATTATTTTTAGAATTAAGATTCATCGTGAAATGTGATTTTTCTTGTTTAAGAAACATCAAAAGATTTTGATAAAATTGGTTTCAATGCCACTTCATTAACTTAATTTGATAACGCATCTAAGTAAGGGAACAGAGAGTGCACTCGTGTTTGCGCGCATACTTGTGCACATGTCCTGCGCACTTGGCTGATCTAATTGATATCGGCTGCCATGGTCGAAATCGGTCGGACGCCTTATTTAGATAACATTCTTACAATTCATTTCAGGTTCGTCGGCAGATTTGAGTTCCTGATCCCCATTGTAATAGTAAGAGATATAGAGCTTATAAAAACGATAACCATCAAAGATTTTGAGTATTTTGTGGATCATAGAACTATTGTGGATGAACATTCGGATAAGTTTTTTGGCAGGAATCTATTCGCATTAAAAGGTCAGAACCCTACATTTTCTCATATACTTTTCTCGTATACGCGTAGTCGGCAATAATAGGTACTCTGCAATCAAAAAAAATAATTATTAACAAATGATTATTGTAGATAAGATTTATTTAAAGATAATATTAAAATTTGCATTGAAAATTCGAGGTCACTGACACGTGTATGAGTTATAACCTAAAATGATAAATCTGCTTAACTAGCATATACTTGAAGCTCTTTATAAAAAATAATTTTAAGTAAATTATTTCTAGGTCAAGAATGGAAAGACATGAGATCGACCTTGAGCCCGGCTTTCACCAGTTCGAAGATGCGAGTCATGGTGCCTTTCATGGTAGAAGCAGGGAACCAGATGATTCAAAGACTGAAGGAAAATATTTCTAATTCAAAAGGTAAAAATATTAGATAATAGTGAAAAATCAAACCAAATTCTTTAAATTCAGATGTTCAGTTGTACAATTTTCTGTATTTAGATGATACGATTATCATTGCGACAATTGGGCTAATCCAATTTCATGATAGAGTCATTTCCTTAATTGCTATTATAGCCACTTGCACTCGCATTGCTTCAGAAATATTACTCGTGTTAAATCTTCACGTTCTGTCTACCTGTTGATAGAAGTTGCCTCTCTCCTTTTAAATTAAATGAAATAACTAAATTTGTAGAAAAATAGTAACATATAGTTGTTAATTTAAACGTATATAGTGATCAGCCTATTTCACAAACTTTGGCATGCAAACAACTAACTTCCAATTACTTTTTAACCGACTTCAAAAAAAGGAGGAGGTTCTCAATTCGTCTGTATGTATAATTTTTTTTTTTTTTTTTTTTTTTTTATGTATGTTCACCGATATTTTCGTCAATTATAGACGGATTTCAAAAATTTTTTTTTGGTTGGATACAGTTCACTTCCGAGGTGGTCCCATTTTCACCAGTCCCGGATCTGATGATGGGATCCAGGAGAAATCGAGGGCAACCCTCAAATTTTATAGGCACATGTACCGCGTTTTACATATTTTCTGAAGTTATATTGGCATTTGCTTCTGGAAATCATAATCTTATGATGCTGAGCTGATGATGGAAGGTCAACTCCTTAATTGTTTGGAGTAAAATGATAATTCTTTCAATACTGTATACATATTAAGACTACTAGTTATAATATCAGTAGTATTACAGGTGAGCTGAACTAATAGGGTAACAAAAAATTTAACACTAAAAAGTATGAAAAAAAATTGTAAACAAAAAAAAAACCCGACTCAATAAAAATTACAAAATAATATAATACGAACATTTATAATCATCTGGGTATGAATTTTATATGTTTTTGAAGGCGGTGCCAATCAAAATTTTGAGGAAAAAGAAGCACTCTGTGCTTGTCTGTTTGAAATATAAACGGCACCGCCTTCAACAACATATAAAATTCATACCCAGATAAATGTTCGTATCATATTATTTTGTAATTTTTAGTGAGTCGGGTTTTTGAAGGCGGTTTTTTTTTTTGTTTATTAAGATATAAGCAAGCATACATCCGGACAGACAGAAAGTGGAAACGACTCTGTTCTATATTATATAGTGATTATGCCATCGAATTCTGTACTTATCATAAGTCCATATACGTTTTCACTGTTCAGGCATGGGCCTATTCTAAACTGGGGCGATAAGGCTTTAGTTTAGTTTGGAACACGCTGGCCAAGTACGGGTTGGTCAATAATACAACCTTAGAATTTTTCGCAGGTGTGCAGATTTCCTCACAGTGTTTTCTCTTATCGTTAAAGGGTCGAATAATAGTACATAATATGAAGCAAAGATCACATGGCAAGCAAAGATCTTAACCACTCGACCATCGACGCTTTTTTCTGTACCACTTTTTGAGTTTGCTTGAAATATGTTATTATATTCCTAACTATAAAATCTTGGAATATGAGATCTCGACCGATAGTGTTTGATCACTACCGGTAGTGATGCCATCCGTGGCTAACGGGTTGAAAAGCTTTGACGAGTCACCACTTGGGTAGCTCAATTGGTTTAGAGCGTTAGAAGCGATTTCTTAAGACAGGTGGTTCAAGTCTCCATCCAAGTGGGTTGATGAGTGTGAATTTTTAAAATTTATATGTGTTCTCATAAATTTTGTCATTTATTTTAGATAACTTCCTAGACATCGACACCAAAGACCTGACCAGCAGATACGCCAATGACGTGGTGGCCTCCTGCGCTTTCGGACTAAAGGTCAACTCCCATGCAGACACTGATAACCAGTTCTTCAAGATGGGCAGATTATTGGGATCCACCTTCAACTTCCGACAGATGTGGATCCTTTTCGCGTTGGCTAATTTTCCAAAACTGGCTAGTGTGAGTTTTTCTTTATTCTTCATCTTCATTTCAGCACATTAATTCCTACTCAATGGCATAAAGGTTCCATAACGTTCTCCGAATTTTGAGCTATGTACCAAGTTCTTTATGATCTATCAATGCAGAAATATTATCAATACAGCCTTTGCACTGTTCGCCAAAAATTTAACTACAGGAGGTAGGAACTCATGCTTTACTTTAAATTTTGCATTTGATACAAAACTGCTAGTGTCTTTGTCAAAATTTCTTAGTACGATAACTTTGTGGTAAATGAGAATCTTGTTTGTTGATTCCAAATCGATAAGTTTAATTGAATTATTGATTAAAGTGAATGGCTACCTTTGAAATTATCAACTATTTTGAATGTTGGCATACAGACTACGCTAATACATATTCTGTATTTAAGACTAAGTCTAGTTTGTAACTAGGTCCTGTGTACTAAGTAATACATAGTAAACTAACATATTCCATGAACAAAGTTTGAGAGCACTAGCTGCAACCATAAAGAGACTTAAGCAGTAATTTGTTATCTAGTGACCTTTACTAGTAATAGTATTTATGAGTATTTTATATTAGTATATATTTATGTAGGTATTAACCTCCAAAATCTAAGAGAACTACTAAATAGGCTCTACGAAGCGAAAATTTCTCAATTAGTCCCCAACTTCTTGCTTTGAAAATAATTGAAGTTGATTCGGCTCTGACCTAATGACGTGGTGATATAACGTTTAACTCTGATGTATTATTACTGCTGTAGAATTCATATTATCTGATGCCTATACCCATATCATAGTTAAATATAATATACTTTTTATTTAAATACTTATTATATACTTTTTATTTAAATACTTATTGTGGTAGGTGATGTTTGAGTAACATTTTGATATTAGATAACTGAAACGGTCCGGGATATTTACCATGTTGTTTTGTTTTAATGAACTCTCGATATTTCGGCACTGTTGCAAGCGCCATGATCACAGGTGAACTGTCACCCGTGAACATGGTTAATATCCCGGTCAGTTTCAGTTATGTAATGTGTGTAACCATGACAGTTTAATATTAAATTTTGATAATTTTCTGGTGCAGTAATAATTATGAGTATTTTCTTTACCACATTAAGTACTAAAATCGGAATCTGAAAATATGATCTTACACAGTCATTTGTACATAGTTATTGATGGTATTAACAGGCTCTGAAGCTGCAGTTGTTCACGGATGAAATGAAGACCTTTTTTCAAGACTTGCTGACTAAAACTATGAGTGATAGAGAAGCCAATAACATCATTAGGCCTGATATGATACATTTATTGATGGAAGCTAAAAAAGGTAACAACAAACTATAACAGAAGATTCTTAGAGAAGAGAAGAGTGTTTAATAACTTATATATTTTTATATAACAATTTTTTCAACAATTCATTTTAAAAACTCATTAACACACAAGTTAATGATGTTTACAATGGATTGTTTGTTTTAATAAAATCCATAGTAACTCTTAAAAATATTAGTTAACATTTAATATTTTAAATTAAACTTTCATTTACGATAAACTGTTCAAACTGATTTGTTAATAGCGCTTTAAATATTTGCTCTCGTTGAACAGAGAATTGTATTTTAAATACATTTTGACTTTTGGTTTTAGGAAGACTGACCTACGATGAAAAAGCATCGAAAGATTCTGACGCTGGATTTGCAACGGTGGAAGAATCTGTTGTCGGCAGAAAGAAAATTGATAGAGGTAAATATTCTATCCCATGCTTAGTCCCAAATTAGGCAAACAACATATTTTAAAATGTCCAAAGAAACTGTCTTTGAATATGTATTGCAAAATTTTCCATTTCTGATTTAAAATGGCCATATGGAAATAGTGCTATTAGAGAAATAATTATTATCTTTAACACAAGTAACCATATAGATACGAAAAGTGGTATACCCTACTTGGTTGACATCATAATATTTATTAATTTCAGTGTGGTCTGACATAGACCTGTGTGCTCAGGCTATGCTCTTCTTCATCGCCGGCTTCGAAGGCATATCGTCTGTCATGTGTTTTGTTCTACACGAGTTAGCTTTAAACCCTGACACTCAGGAGAAACTCGTGAATGAGATAAGAGAGAACGAGTTGAAAAACAATGGGAAGTTTGACTACACTTCCATTCAAAATATGAAATACATGGACATGGTTGTGTCTGGTGAGGATCGCATTACTGATTTCTTTATGGTGTTTTATGGTGTAACGTGTTGATAATTTTTAAAAGACGTAGGTAAATCCTATCCTTTGGATCACTGTTATCTGATAAAAAAGAAATTAAAAAGTTAAATTAAAATAAAAATGTGCACTTTTCAGAGTTGTTGAGATTATGGCCGCCTGGTATAGCATTGGATAGGACATGCACAAAAGACTACAACTTAGGCAAACCAAATAGCGAAGCAACAGAGGATGTTTATGTAAGTATGTTCATACACAATCACACAAAAAAGTATTTAGTGCTACATGCAGACAAAGTATTGGAGGATATATCAATGTTGGTTGAAGGTGATGACGATTTTAATATGTTTTCTTGTCTGCAGATTAGGAAAGGCGAAGTAATAATGGTCCCAGTGTGGGCCATCCACCACGACCCCGCGTACTACCCGGACCCGCTGCGGTTCGACCCCGAGCGCTTCTCGGACGAGAACAAGCACAAGATCAACCCCTTCACCTACATGCCCTTCGGGGTAGGCCCTAGAAATTGTATTGGTAAGCAGATTTAAAAAAAATCATCAACTTCATCAAAATCAGCCCATATACGTCTCCTCTGCTGGAGCACGGATCTACACTAAACTAGGACGGTAAGGCCTTAGTCAACTACGCTGGCCAAGTGCAGGTTGGTTGACTAGACAAGACAACCTTAGATTTCTTCGAAGCTGTGCTGGTTTCTGCAAGATGTTTTCCTTCACTGTTAAAGCGTCGAGTAACCCTATATTCGAATTTGGAAACACAATGCGTGGCTACACTTTTTCGTAGTAATATTGTTCCTGTAATATTATGGGACCACCTCATTATTTTCAGGGTCAAGATTTGCACTCTGCGAGGTGAAGGTGATGCTGTACCAACTCCTGCAGCACATGGAGGTGACTCCAAACGAGAAGACCAGGATCCCAGCGCGGCTGTGCAAGGAGACCTTCAACCTACGAATGGAAGGTGGCCACTGGCTAAGGCTGAAGCCGAGGAAATAAAAAAAATATTAATAATACTCACAAATCATGCCTTTTTACCAGAGGAGTAGGCAGAGTCGAGAGAGAGATCACTTCCTGCTATGTGCTACGGTTCTGGCACTCCACTTTCGCTCATTCAAATTATGCTATATACTAACAAACTACTAACTACTGTAGTGAACATCGACTGAATGTGGAGAACATTCAATTATCCAAAATTTTACTACTTCTGTACAGCCGTCTCCTTATTTTGCTGTCAGTGGGATTTCAGAGCTATTGTTGACACTTATAAATACGAAGGTACCTACTCAACTGAATCTTATGTTTCATTTTATTAAAGATAAATAAAAATCTTGCAAATTGTTTGTTATTGATTTATTAACTCCGCATTTTTTCAAAATAATTTGGTGGTGTTTACCCGCGATAAAATCTGTAGCAAATACATAGCTGCCTGACGTATCGACTAGATTGCACCAGTTATAGTAGCTAATAAACTAACGCTTCCCGCTTGTATACCTATAGTAAGTAGTATTAAATGTAATGTAACGCGAAAGGTTTTAATAATCTGAAAACCTTAAATGAATTATTGTAATAACATATTTTTTATCTTATTAAACTATTTCGAATATATTTATTATTATTATACTTACCTTGTTTTAACTTCCACGCGGTGATCTTATAAATCTGATCCTTACTAATTTTATAAATGCGAAAGTAACTCTGTCTGTCTGTCTGACTATTACGCTTTGACGCATAGAGTACTGAACCGATTTAAATGAAATTTGGTACAGATATAGTCCAGAGCTTGAGAAAGGACATAGGCTTTTTAACCGACTGCGCTATAAAGAAGGTTAAACATTAGTTTACCCGTTAAACGAAAGCTAGTATTATATAAGAAAAGATAATGCGTCAAAAAAAGAATACGGAAGATACCAGATTGTCGTCGAAAAATACTCAACAGGCAAGGTTAGATTGCATGCAATGTTATTGCACTCACAACGTAGATGAACATGACCGAATGGTTAATCAAGGGCAATTTGTGGTGCAGGAAGGACAAGAGAGCTAAATACACTACACTGCGTCCAAATGTATTAGTTTACTTATATTATTAGCGTGTTTTGTATTTTCGTTGGTAGAATATTTGACTGCGAAGAATTATGTTAAGTCAGGTTCAAAGTTGAAAATTAAATCAAAATTTCAAATGTCTGACTGAGCAAGATTTATCACTGATGTACCACTGGGTAAACTGCATTTTTGTTTGTTCATATCATTGTTATTTTATTATGAACAATTAGAAATACTCAAAATTTAATGAGATTTTGAATGAATTATCCAGCTTAGCTGCAAATTTCAATAGAGAAAAGCCAAGAGTATTGAAGCTCAGTAGAAGTATGGGATATGAGAAAGAGATAATATAATATTATAAAGTATACTTAAATTTAGTACTAATATACACTTAGCTTTAGCACTGGGCTGCTCTGTAGTTTGGTCATGCTACGATTCCCATTTGTGAGAAAGTTGTTAAAGACATGGAACAGATGTTATGGGACAAGTAAGTGTAAAATGTTTGTATCGAGTAGGGCTTCAGCGACTTAATTATATTGAAATCTTACAGAACACTGTATTGCCATCTAAAAATCAAAAATCATAAAATATAATTTAAAAAGGCCTAGAAACAAACCGAGATAGATTTAGTTAGTTAGTTAAACTATTATTTGTTGATTCATAACATTTGTATTTAAATAAATATACGGTTGGAGGCTAAACTTGTTTTGGGTAGTTTCGCCGTATATTGTCGTTAGTATTGGTAGACGTGTTACTATAAATAGTTCTTTTAGTATTCAAAGATACTATTTTAGTAAGTATTTTTGCTCTGAAATCATCCACAGCGGATCGTGAGGTGAGGTTTGGATAGGTAATTAAAATATCATGTGACTGTGTACCTATTACCTTAAAAAAATGAGTAGTTTAGGTACCTACCTAAAATTGAATGAAATAGCTTGAATGATATTCTTTGAGTTCCTAATCAAAGAATTTCATTTAAGCTCAGGGCGTTACAAAGTCATGGTCCGCCGCTGCCTAACTATATTCTATGATTGTTTTTTAAGTATTGCAAATGTTTGAAATCCCTACATGCAATTATTCCGAGCCTTTCCTGTCACTGCTTACGGGCATTTAACATTAATGTTAATTACCAACAACTAAGTACCTATATATTTGCTTATCCACAGATCATGTACCTAATATGGTCGGTAACATTATTTGTGGCCTTATGGCTATACTTTAGGAGAGTGTATTCAAGGTTCACTAAGCATGGGGTGAAGCAATTCACTCCCATCCCACCGTTGGGCAACATGATGTCAATGTTCTTCCGATTCAGTCACTTGGCTGATGATTTGGATGATTTGTATCATGCTTTTCCGGAAGAAAGGTAAGCATTGGAATTTTAAGAATAATATTTTTGCACAGTTTTACATCCACCATGTCCCTGTTGAAAATTATACGTATTTGGCTCTAGGAAATTGTCTAGCTGAAAAATAGTAGGTACTTTAAATATAATTATGGTAAAATGGCATATTGACTTCTTAATTTTTCTAGAAATCGATTTTATTATATTGAAATGCAGACTCTTTGTAAGCACAGAGTATCCATCCATTGATTATTATGGTTAGTATGAATTAAGTCTGTATTTTTAGGTTCGTTGGAAGATTTGAGTTCATGATTCCCATCGTTATAGTAAGAGATTTGGAAATAATCAAAGAGATAACTGTTGAAGACTTTGACTACTTTATGGATCATAGACCGATCGTGGAAGAACATGACAAATATTTTTGCAGGAATCTGTTTGCATTGAAAGGTATCCTCTAGTGGTGACAATCTTTAAAATTTAAATTAGACTGCAAATTAAGACTGCAAAATAATACTATTGCACTTTCATATTCCAAGGAAAAGGTTGGAAAGACATGAAATTGACCTTAAACCCGGCTTTCACCAACGCAAAAATACGAGCAATGGTTCCTTTCATGGTAGAAGCCGGGCACCAGATGATCACACGACTGAAAGGAAATATTTGTAATTCAAAAGGTAAAACTTTAAGCCAATGAAGAATTGATCGTAGTTAAACCAGTTGGTACAAGATAATCTTGTTAAAATATTGCAAAGGAAGTGTATTTAGATGATATATTTGTTTTTCCAGATAACTACGTCGACATCGACACCAAAGACCTGACCAGCAGATATGCAAACGACGTGGTAACTTCCTTCGCTTTCGGGCTGAATATTAACTCACATACCGACACAGAGAACCAGTTCTTCAAAATGGGAAAGCTTCTGGAATCCACGTTCGACTACAGTCGTTTGTGGATCATTTTTGTATCGACCAACTTCCCGAGGCTAGCAAAAGTGTGTTTTGTTTTTTACTTACAACGCTGCTAATTTGTTATATTCCGTCACGGCATCAACATCTCAGATTATGACACCTACTACACTAAACTACGCTAAAATTAATTGAATTCAACTAAAGTAGGTAGGAGAGAAGTGAAAACAATAATTAAGGAAATGATAATAATATGCGACTCGCGTATGATAAAGATGTAACACGTAAATATTTAGATTAGGTTCATTTCAAAAATCAAGTATTCGCAATAATAGACAATAGTAACAATAGCGGCATTTGTCATTTTTTTTTATTATTATGACAACATTTCAGACATTGAAGCTAAAATTATTTACCAAGGAAACGACAAAGTTTTTCCGAGACTTTCTGGCAAAAACTATGATTGACAGAGAAGTTAATACTATTACAAAACCAGACTTTATACATCTACTGATGGAAGCTAAGAAAGGTAAAATAAATAGATATACTATAAGATTGTAATATTTTATAAACTTTGAGTCATGTATTTAGGGATCTCTTGATTTTAGGGAGTTTAATCTATGATGAAAAAGCAGCAAACGATTCTGACCCTGGATTTGCATCAGTGAAAGAAACTGTTTTTGAAAAAAAGGAAGTTAAAAGAGGTAACAATCATAATAATATACATATTAGCTATGTTTTACTAGAAGCATGAGAGTAGTAAGATTTTAAAACCACCTTAATTGACAACATTATTATTTCAGAATGGTCTGATATAGAACTATGTGCACAAGCTATGCTGGTTTTTATCGGCGGTTTTGAAGGCATATCTTCATTAATGTGCTTTGTGCTACACGAGTTAGCTTTGAACCCTGATATTCAGGAGAAACTAGTGAATGAGATAACGGAGAACGATTTGATAAACAATGGGAAATTTGACTATGAATCAATTATAAATATGAAGTATATGGACATGGTTGTGTCTGGTAAGCAAGAGATTTCAGTTATTTAAAAGTATTATTATAACGAAACCCCCACAAGATCGTTTCGATCGATATTTACTTCGTTGTTAAAACCTTCTTGCATTCTACTGGATATTTTAGAGATGTATTCATATCTCAGTCTAAAAAACAGTATATCAAACTTATTTTTTCAGAGGTATTAAGACTGTGGCCACCTGGACTTCTTTTAGATAGAAAATGCAACAAAGACTACAATTTAGGAAAACCAAATAGCAAAGCAACAGAGGATTATTATGTTAGTAAGAACATTGATTCTCTTCAAGTAGTATTTACAAGTAGCACCTATTTAAAATACCTTACTTCATTATGTTGATTGTAACATGTTGTATGCAGATCAGGAAGGGTGAAATCATAATGGTCCCAGTGTGGGCCATCCACCACGACCCCGCGTACTACCCGGACCCGCTGCGGTTCGACCCCGAGCGCTTCTCGGAAGAGAACAAGCACAAGATCAACCCCTTCACCTACATGCCCTTCGGGGTAGGACCTAGGAGCTGTCTTGGTACGAATGTTATTATAAACTCATCAAACTGTTGCCCTAGACTTTAAACATAATTCAAACTTCTGTTCGTAAATTATTATACACGAAGGTTTCTTACGGTCATTCGAAAATAATATGAGATGTTAATTAAGTCCAAAATCTAAGTCAATATAAAAATTTTTACAATACAAAATTATGTATTTCTGATAAAATTTTAATGAAAATTTGTATATGACCAGTAAATCTATAAACACTTTATTTGAATTTCCGCTTTACCTTACTATTCATATTTGATAACCTGATTTCTCTTAGGATCAAGACTCGCCTTATGCGAAGTGAAGGTAATGCTGTACCAGCTCCTGAAACACATGGAGGTGACTCTTAACAAGAAGACCAGGATCCCAGCGCGTTTGTCGAAGAACACCTTCAACCAACGAATGGAGGGTGGGCACTGGTTGAGGCTAAAGATGAGGAATTGAATCACCAAAGCTTTACCAAGGTTCACTATCGTATTGAAAATATTAAAGAACTTCAATCTTAAATTTTCCATCTTTTAAACTTATTCGGGAATCATCATCATAAGCCCATTCCGGTCCACTGCTGGACATAGGCCTCTCCAAATGCACGCCACTTCTCTCTATCCTCGGCCACTCGCATCAAGCTCCTACAAGCCGTCCTGCGCAGATCGTCACACCACCTGGCCTGCGGGCGTCCTACACTACGTTTGCCGAGACGCGGTATCCACTCCAGAACTCGTCTACCCCAGCGGTTGTCGGTTCTATGGCTGATGTGGCCAGCCCATTGCCACTTCAACTTGCTAATGCGATGAGCTATGTCGATGCTGTGTGTATGATGATTCGGGAATAGATAAATTTAAAACTAAAAAAAATAAAATTTTTATCAAATACCGATTCTCTGTCGATATTTAAAAATATTTTGTATATCAAAAGGTGTGTTATAAAATTATTTTGAATAAAACGTTTTGTTAACTTAATATTCGTGTGTTTATTTTTGTAAGATTTTAGACTATCGCGCTCCATTACACTAAATATTAGACATAATTTAAAAAAAAATAATTATGTTTTTATTTTATATCGTTTAGTGCAAAATAACAGAATTTTATGTGTAATTCTGAGATTGATGAGGAAGGTGGTTAAATGACTGTTGGATTAACAAAAATATTTTTACACATGTACGTACATAAGAATGATGCAACATGTTTTTTTGACAAAAACGTTTAGACATCGATTCCTAAATACTGTAACCGTGCATGGACAGAACGGAACAAAATCTAGTAGGTACTTAAATAATTTAAATATGGCTTTGCACAAATGACATTCTGTTATTTGTATTAATAGACGTGTTTAACTTCAAGTGATCTTATATTTGAAGAGATTAATATTTTATATCATTTAGAGATTATTAGTAGGTATGATTATTTTTGTACAGAAGTCGGTTTAGAAAGTGGTTAACGCTGAATTAATTCATGAGTAATAGAATAATGGTTTATTTAAATACTGGAACTGGGGTTACATAATTTGAAACTATTTTTGGTTGAATCTTTTTATTTTTTACTTGCTAAAGTCGTTTATGATAATTATATTAACTAATTATTAAATTTTCCACAGACAATGTATCTCACAGTGTTTCTGGTTACAATCATTGCGTTCTTATGGCAGTATTTTAAAAGAGTGTATTCAAGGTTCACAAAGTATGGTGTAAAACAATTCGACCCCACACCCCCGTTGGGTAATATAGCTACAGTTTTATTTAGATCAAGCCATTTAGCTGATGATTTGGATCAGCTGTACCACGCTTTCCCGGTAGAAAGGTAAGTTTGTATCAATAATCTCAATTCTTTGAAATAAAAAGTTGTCGTGTTCAAGGATGAACCAGAATATCTTACGTAAGAACACAAAAGTCAAAGAAAAATTTTGCGTTTCCTTATTTAATTGTAATTGAAAGAAATAAATAAATTAAATTCTATCTTTCGTAGGTATAAGAATTCTAACATAATGCTTAAACTTTTCTCTACTAAACAATATTTCAATGGTTACTAAAAAAAAAATAGACAACTAAATAATATGTATTTTAAATGAATATTTGTTCAGTTATTTATCGCTTTTTAGTTGGTTGAACGATTATGAAGTTATCTACTACAGCTAAATAAAATTAAAATGTCTGTTTGTAATATAAGTAACGATTTTTTACTAATACAATTTTTTTGTCTGTCTGTTTTTTCTCGTATCTCCAAAACGGCTGGACCAATTTTGAGGGAAGTTTCACTAATAAATATCTAAGTTTAAATGGTGCAACATAGGCTATTTTAAAAAATAATTGATGCCTTATTCATTTCCACGCGGACGAAGTCGTGGGCAGCAGCTAGTTTTGTGATATAACTGTAACTTTATACCTTTATAGGTTCGTCGGCAGATTTGAGTTTATGATCCCAATAGTAATATTAAGAGACTTAGAACTAATAAAACAGATAACTTTAAAGGACTTTGATTCCTTCATGGATCATAGAAGTATTGTGGATGAAAATGCTGATAAGTTTTTTGGCAGGACTTTGTTTGCATTAAAAGGTAAAAAAAATATCAGACTGTAAATATTCAAACATATTACAATAAAATTATGATTAATTACGCACTAATAACGAAACTCGAAATTTTCGTATGCGAATATAAAATTACGTAAATTCCGTAATTTGATTGGATTTTAGAATTTCGGAATCTGCTTTTTAAGAAATTAAACAAACATTTTTCTACATTCAAGGTCAAGAATGGAAAGACATGAGATCGACCCTGAGCCCGGCTTTTACCAGCTCGAAGATGCGAGTCATGGTGCAATTCATGATGGAAGCAGGGAACCACATGATTGATAGACTGAAGGAAAAAATCTGTGACTCAAAAGGTCGTCGTCAGCTGTTTGTCCTCAAGATAAACACATCGTGTTGTTTTGTATATTTTGTTTGGCTAATTCTAAATACGACGAATATAATTGTTAATGACGTCAAAATTTTGAGATATTAAGATTTTAAAACGAAATTTTAAATTGTGAACATTGGCAAACAAACAACAAATGTTCACAATGAAAAATTGTAGACTCAGGAAATTATGAAATATGGTGGACACAATATACAAATCATTATTTTAAAATAAGCCTACTTTTACAAAATAAGAGTAGACAAAATGTCATAAATTCTTTCTGTTTTTTAGAAAACTACTTAGACATCGACACAAAAGACTTAGCCCGTAGGTACGCCAATGATATAGTTGCCTCCTGCGTCTTCGGACTGAAGGTCAATTCCCAGGCGGATGTTGATAATCAGTTCTTCAAGATGGGCATGCAGCTAGGATCCTCATTTGACTACCGACAGTTGTGGACCCTTTTTGTCATGGCTAACTTTCCAAAACTTTCAACCGTGAGTTTTTCTCTTGTTGTCCGGCAGCCATAATCTTTTAAGATATCATATCACCTTCTCCTTCGTAGATTAGACTGTCATCGTGTTCTTACTGCTCTTATATCCCAAAGCTCATTAATTTTACCTCTATTGATCTTATGGTATTTTTGTTTAACTTACAGGCATTGGAATTGCAATTGTTTACTGATGAAAAGAAGAAATTCTTTATAGATTTGCTGATGACAACTATGAATCATAGAGAAGCCAACAAAATCATCAGACCTGACGTGATCCAGTTACTGATGGAAGCTAAGAAAGGTGTTTATGAAACTTATCGAATATTTGTTTGAGATAAGAAAGATATGTGGAAAAAGAAAAGGTGAAGCAAGCTGTCAACAAGCATGTTTATTTTCTATCTAGGTCTCTTAGAAACTGGTTTTATCTTAGTTTATCATCAGTTATTCCGATATATACACGTATATATACACGTACTATACCAAATTCTTGATTTCAGGAAGAATTTTGCTTGATGAAAATGCAACAAAAAACACCGACGCTGGCTTTGCAACTGCGGAAGATTCAGTTTTTGAGAGAAAGAAAATTGATAGAGGTAACAACCAAAAATTGAGGTGTTCCTTAATGTGTCAACAGAATAAACACTGTCGAGACACTCATTTTTAACCGACTTCAAAAAAAGGAGGAGGTTCTCAATTCGTCTGTATGTATAATACTTTTTTTTATGTATGTTCACCGATATTTTCGTCAATTATAGACGGATTTCAAAAATTTTTTTTTGGTTGGATAGAGTTCACTTCCGAGGTGGTCCCATTTTCACCAGTCTCGGATCTGATGATGGGATCCAGGAGAAATCGAGGGCAACCCTCAAATTTTATAGGGACATGTACCGCGTTTTGCATATTATCTGAAATCATATTGGCATTTGCTTCTGGCTATCATAATCTTATGATGCTGAGCTGATGATGGAAGGTCAACTCCTTAATAGTTATGAGTAAAAGAATAAATATTTCAATACTGTATACATATTAAGACTACTAGTAATAATATTAGTAGCATTACAGGTGAGCTAAACTATTAGGTTAACCAGTCTAGGATCTGATGATGGGATCCAGGAGAAATCGAGGGCAACCCTTAAATTTTATAGGCACATGTACCGCGTTTTACATATTTTCTGAAGTTATATAAGCATTGCTTCTTGCAATCATAATGTTATGATGCTGAGCTGATGATGGAAGGTCAACTGCTTAATTGTTTGGAGTAAAAGGATAATTCTTTCAATACTGTATACATATTAAGACTACTAGTTATAATATCAGTAGTATTACAGGTGAGCTGAACTAATAGGGTGAAAAAAAAAATGTAACACTAAAAAGTATGAAAAAAAATTGTAAACAAAAAAAAACCGCCTTCAAAAACCCGACTCACTAAAAATTACAAAATAATATAATACGAACATTTATAATAATCATCTGGGTATGAATTTTATATGTTGTTGAAGGCGGTGCCAATCAAAATTTTGAGGAAAATGAAGCACTCTGTGCTTGTCTGTATGAAATATAAACGGCACCGCCTTCAACAACATATAAAATTCATACCCAGATGATTATTATAAATGTTCGTATTATATTATTTTGTAATTTTTAGTGAGTCGGGTTTTTGAAGGCGGTTTTTTTTTGTTTACAATTTTCATGAAAGTGCCGTGCGAGCAAAAAAGTGGGATGTTTCCCAATATGTAAAAAAATTCGCAGATCATCCTGAAATTATTGGAGATACTAATGATATTTTTGTGATTACAGAGTGGTCACACACAGACTTATGCGCTCAAACTATGCTCTTTTTCATTGCCAACTTTGAAGGCCTATCGTCAGTCATGTGTTTTGTTCTGCACGAGTTGGCTATGAACCCTGACACTCAAAATAAACTAGTAAAGGAAATAAAAGAGAACGATTTGAAGAACAATGGAAACTTTGACTATACTTCCATTCAAAATATGAAATATTTGGACATGGTTGTGTCTGGTGAGTTAAATAAGTATACATAGCTTCATAATAATATCTTTACGAATAAGGAATGAAGTTTTCTAAGGTTTATTTATTATATTTTCAGAGGCGTTAAGGCTATGGCCGGTTGGTATTATCTTAGATAGAAAATGCACCAAAGATTACAATTTAGGCAAACCAAATAGCAAATCTACCGAGGACTATTATGTAAGTACGTTATTTTAGGAGACACAGAATACAAAGTGAATGATGTCCCATGAAATGCTACATTGGCAAAAAAGGTTGCTACCTAAGCGGGTTTTCTGGTAATTTGGATACTTTAACCTCGTCTAGCCCAGCCAGGGGTTAATAATGGAGCGAAATGCGTACACAGTGAAAATCAGTAATAGAGCCCACTTTGAAAAAATATTTTTGCTAACGAAGATTTTACATATTTGAATATGGTTAACACAATACTAACAACATGCTAAAACAAAACTAAATTCTTATTATATTAATTTAACGTCAGACCTGTCATTCCTTGTTCCGGGCGGGCAATCTGATTGGTCAATGGCGATCCCTAGACTCTGTCATTATGAAAGGAGTTGGCGGGATTGCGATCGGCCCGAGCGCTCGACGGTACCACCCGCGCTATAATATTTATGATTAAACGAACTTACCTGTACGTGAAGTTCTATCATAATTATACGAAGGCTTCGTCCGAAGGGATTAGCAAATAACACTTGTAGTACCGCCCAGTGGTTCGCCTTTGTCACACTAATATTGTTTGTAGATCAGGAAGGGTGAAATCGTAATGGTTCCAGTGTGGGCCATCCACCACGACCCCGCGTACTACCCGGACCCGCTGCGGTTCGACCCCGAGCGCTTCTCGGACGAGAACAAGCACAAGATCAACCCCTTCACCTACATGCCCTTCGGAATGGGACCGAGGAATTGTATCGGTAATGTTTTATTAGTTACTTATAGCAAACATCTGAACGAGCAACGTTGTACGTTACTGATATAAACAACATAAGTTATAGATAAACCCATTATTTTAAGTATTGCCTCCACGAAAATCGTCTATGAAAAAATGTACATCCTAGGGGCGATGGTCGGTAACGCTAAGAACTAAAATCGGTAGAATGGATAAAACAATTTGATAGGTTTTTTATTTTAATAATAATTTGTTTCCCAGGATCAAGATTTGTACTATGCGAGGTGAAGGTGATGCTTTACCTACTTCTGAAACACATGGATGTGACTCCGAACGAGAAGACGAGGATCCCGGCGAAGTTGTCGAAAGAGACCTTTAACCTTCGCATGGAAGGAGGTCACTGGCTGCGACTGAAGCTGAGGAAGTAAAAAGACTCATGTTGTATGAGTCTTTTCTTTCTTGTGAAGAACATTCATAATCAATTTTACTATACATCTGAACAGATGTACGTTTTTTCTTTATCTCAGTAAGATAAACTTATTATTGGTTGCCAGTTTCTTTCTTCCTTTTAAGTGTTTTTAAAAAAATACACGATAATATACAACGCCTATTCTTCCCTTATTTGTATAATGTACTGTGCGTTAAGTGACTATTTAAAGTACTTACCAACGTTATTATATTGTTAATATTAATATGATAAACCACATTCAGTACAACATTCATTTAAAAAGTATTTCCTATGTTTTACTTTCAAAGTCCAGTCATAAAACAAAGGAAAAATCATATTTTAATGTTTACTCTGAAAATGTTTCACATCCAAATAGCTCCGGCTTTGTTATGGATACTTCCTCGCCTGTTTTTGATAGGAACTTATCGAATACACGATAAACCACTTTAGTTTGAACACAAAGGGATATTTTCGAGATAGGTTGATCAGCTCATTATTAGCAGTATAAACAGACAGTTAATATACCTACTGGTCAATATTGCAAGAATATGATGATTCTTTGTACATAATCACTTGAATGTTTAACATTACTTTGAGTCATGCTTGTAAACGTTTTGCTTGTTATGTTATTATTGAATTACGTAAACTTGTATCTATGGTTTCTAAGATTTCATAGTTAGAATATACTATTCATTTACTTTTTTAAGGGATATTCATTAAAATTATGCGCTGGATGTTTTGATTTGACTACCATTGCAACATTTTCTTTTAAACTGAATAATTGCGCAATGTTGTCATCTTTCTGATCTTAACAAACTTTGTGCAATATTTTTTGCGATTGATTTACTGTAATGTACAAATAGTATTCTGTAGTTGTGCCTATTAAAAATAAAGTTTAAATTAGGAATTTGTGTTTTCGCCAGATTGATTCTTATTGCAGTTTTATTGGTGTACCTACGTATACGACGATGGCTTGGAGTAGTCTCGTCATCATCACCGGACTTGCGGGAGAGCGGATAGATCTCTCCCCTTAACTTATTGCCGTATAATAATACATACTTACCATTTTTATTCATTGAACACACTCAGCACTGTTCGTTGAATTAAGACGTATGTCATAAATAAGGGAGAATAAATATTTATTTGACTTTATTTAATAACTACATACGCCTCCACCATTAATACACAAAGTTGTCATTAACTGAATGTTCGAATAGCAAATTAAATTAAACAATTAACGAATATTTCAAGTTTCGATATCAATTATGGCGCAAGTTGTTATTTTGAATAATAAATATTATTTCAAATGTAAACAATTGTACTCATTATTGCAATTACTGTTTCATTTATCTTTATAATGTGTAGTAATGAGTTCATTGCACGTTAATAGGTATATGTGTCTCTTGATATCTGGTTATCAATTGAAATCAAAACATCATCGTCATGTAAAATAATAACCTCTGTTTTTTCAAATCAAATTATTTGTTCAGTTTTGTTCATATATAAATTATCGCTTCTAAGTATGTTTGTATTTATGTGTAATATTTAGTTTCCTATCAAAATACATTATATTTTTCTTTAAATTGAAAATCTTTAATGCTGATAACCATAATCTTCACTTGCCATAACGCTTTAAAGGATTCCATCATATTGCCGAATTTCAGAACGAATAATCATTGAAAGGGATAACTAACTGGCTCGGTGGAACAGTGGTTAGTGGTCCAGGTTCACTACCTACGGATCCAAAGGTCGTGGGTTCGATTTCCACTCTGGATAAATATTTGTGTGACGAACATCGGTGTTTGTTCCGTGTCTGGGTGTGTTATTAAATATATTTTACGTATATTTGTGTATCCACTGTTGATTCTGATATCAGTAACACAAGTTTTTAAGCTACTTACCATGGGATCAGATCAATGTATGTGTTGTTGTGCAATAGTAATTGAAATCATGCAAATATGATTTTTAAAATGTCACAGTAATACTTATTTGTTACGCAAGCTTAGAAATACATGTATAGGTAAGATAACTAAGCTGTCTCCCGCAAACTCGTTCGTGTGAATTTTCAGGCAAACTTCGCAATCCCTATGGAGCTCGAATTTCACAAAATCTCGTCTAACTGAGCACCTATTTCATAAAAGCACCACCATACAAAATTTTAAACTCACAATACTTACTTTGTAACTTCTGAGGTTTCGTGACTTCGTGTTATATTATTCACTAGATGTGCCCGCGACTTCGTTCGCGTGAACTACAGGATGTTGAATATTTTTTTAACTAAAAGTAGTCGTATAAATAAAAATAATTAAAGTCCCGTCAAAATCTTTTCTGCCATTCAAGAAGTTAGTCAACCGGAAGAAACATTTAAAACAAAATCATTTTGGTTTATATCATCATCAATCGTTTACCGTGTAATAAATAAGTATATTACACAACATCATATTAACTGTTCTGATCCCGTGGTACGAAGATTTAGAACTTGTTTTAATCAGAACAGTGGTATTCACTAAAATATTTAAATAGCATAACCAGACTCGGGACAAACAACGATATTCACCTCAGAAATATTTGTGCTGAGTGGGAATAGAACCCACGACTTATTATGTGGTCTGTGAATTGGGATAAAAAGGCCAAGTGCACGACGGACTCGCACAGCGCGATTTCTTTTTAGAATTCGCTGTGTTATAGGACGTTACTTTATTCTAAATTTTGAGATTCTGAATTCTTCGCAGATTGTGGTTCCCTTTGCGAGTGTCAAAAATTGGCAGCATAAATGGCTGTTTCTTTTGATTGTGTTGGCTCAGCTGAAGGGACAGTAGACCTGAGTATTTTATGTAACTTTCAGTTTGATATTTCCTCCTTGACGCTTGTTTATTCTTTTCGACGTACGAAATCCTAAAATCTAAGTTTATAGTGAACAGCTTCCTCACATTGAATAGATCATCTTCAAGTCATCCTAATTGTTCATCGATCAAAGTGAAATATAGGACGACCTATTCCGAAACCAGGTAGCAGGCTTTATGGTTGTAGAGGAAAAAAGCGTCGATGGCCGAGTGGTTTAGGTCGTTGCTTGCTATGCAAGAGGTCGCCTGTTCAAACACCGCCACGTACCACTGTGTTTTTCAAGTTTTAAATTTATACCTATGTATGATTATTCGACGCTTTAACGGTGAAGAAAAATATCGTGAGGAAACGCACACTGCACACCTACGAAGACATTCTAAGGTTGTGTAGTCTACCAACCCGCACTTGGCCAGCATGGTTGACTTAGGCCCTATCGCCCCAGTTTAGGATAAGCCCGTGCCCCAGCAGTGGTGACGTATGTGAGCTGATAATGATGATGATGATAGTTGGATATACTGTGTGCTTGAATCATGTTCTTTCTTAATCCCCGGCAAACCCCTCATTTTTTCCTTTCAAATGTAATGCTTTACCGAATAAAATATGCTGATGCTACACTTTTATATAGATTTTCATATTATGTTTAGAAATCGATATTGAATTGGTTTAATTTGATTGAATATTTAATATCCAGTTGGTGCACACAATGTATTAATCGTATTGTGATCATCTCATCCTTTTTTCTGATACCAAACCCTTGAGGATTATATCAATCTATTTTTTGACAACCAACCTTCTTCAATTCGGTAATTATGGAAATTTTAATGCTTTCGTAAATATTGACAGCATAACAATATGTCAAGTAGATCACAATATTTAGTTAAATTAAAATAGAAAAAAGGCAACAATTAGAATATTGTCGATACATGTTGTCGATTCAGAACCCTTCTGGTAATTTACGTAATTTAATGGCACTCGAAATTTATCAATTCCAAAAGACAAACTTCACATTTTTGACGAATGGTATACCTACCTACCTACATACAAAATCCTATAATATAATATCTGTAGTGTTCGTTAGATAACTTATTTACTTTATTATCGGCTCCTTGCCTGGAACGCCACCTCGGTCACTTTCCCGCCTCTTTACGTTCGTCTGACAGCTTCCGTTTTACTACCTTTTTATCTATTGACCTAGGCTAAGGAGACGACAGCATACGGCCATACAGCCTACTAACATCCACATACACTACATCTCTCCCTTGTTAATATTTGTTTATTAAATTTAAATACTTCTGAAATAAAACAATTTAATTAAATTAAAATTGACTTTTATTTGACCTATAAAATTTCCATTTAGATATAGGCACCTACATCAAATGTAAATTACACTTCCTTCCTTCAGCTTCATTTTCTCTCAATATAATCAACTTTAACATTGTCATTAACATAAAATTAAAATGTTCAACTTCTAAACAGGTATAATAACTTTTCTTCAAATAACCATAACTTCTTAACAACTTCTAAAATCAACAACATCATTCCAAATTAACTTCTTCTTTTCCTGACTCAGTTTCTTCTATAACACGCCATTCTCCTTCGACCTTTTTCAGATGCATCACATTTCGGCGTAGAACTTGACCTGTCTCATCATTTTCAATTTCTACATCACCTCCTTTGCACACTTTTACTGTATGCTTAACAGGTTCAAACGGTGTACAAAGTTTGTTAGCTTTGTTCATATTTTTGATGTAAACTTTATCACCTGTTTCATACTCCGAAACCTGTGCCCTTCTTTTCCTATCACTATATTCCTTTCCTTTTTCCTTTTCTTGTTTATCCTTATCTCTTACATCAATATCTGCAGGAGTATAGTTCAAAGTATCTATCATCGGGATTTTGTCTCTAAATTTTCTTTGATAAAATAACTCTGCTGGTGTTTTCCCTGTTACGCTATGGGGCGTGCTATTATACATCACCAGGTAATCCAAAAGAGATTCCTTCCAATTACTTTTCTTCTCAGCTTGGCAAATTCTTAGACGTTTGAGAATGTCCCTATTCTGCCGTTCAACTTCTCCATTCTGCTGGGGCCAATACGGAATGGAGTGGTGCAATTTAATGTCATTTTCCAAACAAAATGTTTTGAATTCAGTGCTTACAAATTGTTTTCCATTATCTGTAATCAGAGTTACTGGACATCCTAAACGACTGAAAATTTCTTTTAACAACCGAATCATCTCTTTGCTTGATATATCCCTGCATATTTTTATTTCTTTATATCTTGAGTAATAGTCAATTACCACCAGAATGTATTCTCCTGATGGCAAAGGGCCCAAAAGATCTATGGCAATATCTATCCACGGATGTTCCGGCAACTCGTCTCTTAAGAGGATGAGGTGGATTAGGTGCTGACACAAGAGTGCACCCTTTGCAACATTTCACCATGTTTTCTGCATCCTTATCGTATTTTGGCCACCAAACTTTTGTTCTCAAACGTCCCTTCATAGCAACTACCCCTGGATGTCCTTCATGGGCTGCGGATAAGACGCGGCTTCTTAAAGCTTTCGGGATGACAATTCTTCCTCCTCTCAACAAAATATCTTCAGAAAAACATAATTCCGTTTCAAATAATTTATAGCCTTTTACGCTGTCGTCCCACATATTTTCATAAATTCCTTTCCTGACCTTTTGAATGTCGGAATCGTTCCGGGAGTGTTGTGAGATTTCTTTTAATGAAACTGCTACTGGTCTAGTCAATTCAACAATGTCTTGTACATAGTCACGATGTCCATATTCGTGGGTAAGATTGCATAATCGCGAAAGAGGGTCTGCAATATTATTCTTTCCAGGGCGATAGATTACTCTATAATTGTATGACTGTAATCTCATGATCCATCTTTCAATTCGTGCACAATTTCGGTATTTTAATCAGTGCGCTCTTTAACTCTTCAAAAGCTTTTTCTTGACTTCGACCCCATAGCTCTGTGATATCTGTATTACGACCAAATTTATGACGAAGTAATAGCTTTAACGGTTCAGTCATTGTAGACATGTTTGGAATCCATTTTCCCACATAGTTAATTAATCCCAAAAAACTCAGCAACTCCGAAATCATTTTTGGAGGCCGGAACTGCTTTATTGCTGACAAGTATTTATCTAAAGGTTTTATACCTTGCTTTGATAACTCGTGCCCAAGGAATTGAATTTGGCTTACATTGTAAAGGCATTTATCTTGTCGCAACACAATACCATTGTTATTTAATATGTTTAACACATTTTGAAGCCTTTCGTTGTGTTCTTTTTCATTCTTCCCAAATACTAAGATGTCATCAATGAAATTGATCACGCCGTTGCAGTTTATGAGGACTCTTTCAAGTGTTTTCTGAAAAATTTCAGGGGCACAAGTTATACCAAACATTAACCTTTTGTATCGATATAATCCTTTACTAGTTATGAATTGGATATAAGAGAGAACCCAGTTTATTGTTTGCTGTTTGCAGTTTGTTGTTGTTTGTTCTTTTGTTGTTATTACATGATTACAAGTCAATATGAATTGGTAATTTTTAAAGAAACCTAAAATTAAAGCAGTCTCAAATAATTAAAGTACCAATTTCGAATTCAAAACCTTGCTCTCTTAAAGCTTGCTCTATTAAAGTGAGGACTGACCGAGAATAGTATGTACTGCGGTGAATACTTTTCTTTCAGATTAAACACCCACGCGAGGACGCGTGATGCTGTCAGAATGGCCGTGTCGGAGAACATCCAATATTACGTTTACGAAGACTTCTGTTTTGAATCCTAAACGTCAAAGTGACAGTTCAACTTTGTTTCTTTTTAATTTTATTTCTTAACCTATTGTAAAGGTGGCGTGCATGTCAATACTTTTAATTTTATTAGAATGGCAACACTGGTTTGTTTCTGGCCGGAAGTCAGTTTAGCTTCTTTTTAAATTGTCAGTTCGTTCATTTAAAACCGAGCGACCGCCATTTCGAGGCATTCTGTTACTGATCGCCGTCGAGTAATGTTATCCGAAGACATCACGTACATCTCGACATATTTTTGTGTAATTCGAATTGGAACGGAATAAATCCACGTTGGTCTACACGCCTGCATTATTATTTTGAAGAAATTCCTCGTAATGGCCGAGCAATCGAGCTTTATAAACGCCCCTTGTGAAGGACCCGCCGTCATACATAATGATATTGACATAATATACTTACTGAAAGGTACGAATTTCCTGTCAAGGCAAAATAAAGCTTTTCCGCCATAGTAGATCATACCTCACCATTTTCGGTTATAACAGGTGTATCTACAAAAGCCATGTAGTTATCTCGCGCCAAATAATGTACGTAGATTACACCACAAGGTATAATAATGTGGATCGATTAAGGATTAGTAATACGGCAGCGATTCCCACGGAGGGATTCCTAAATAACAGAAGCGAAGCAAAAATAAGGAAATAAGCTTGCATAATATTATACGATGAGAGGTTTTCCTTCGTGCCGCCATAGTGACGTAGCCACTTTGGGCCGTTTGTTGAGTAAGTGTGGGAAAAGTTAGTCATGTCCTCACGTGACTACGATCACAGTTACATTGGCGTATTGTTAACTTATCAACACGTTTGAAATTAAATAATTTTACGGATTAAACTCGCCTGTGTTGTTATTCCAAACACATTATTGAGAGACCCAACGTAAGGCAAGAATAGTCTTTTTTTTCCTATCTAACAAATAATTTCTTGGAGTAGCCTCGTCATCATCACCGGACTTGCAGGGGAGCGGATGGCAATACTAGTCTTGTCTTGCCCGTAAGTTTAATCCGTAAAATTAGTTTTAATCACCTGGACTTGGAAATGAGGGAAATATCAAAGGGATGGGGGGGGAGCTCTGTAGGTCTTACCATATTACATATAAACTAACGGCCTGCTAGCTTATCTAAGCTGTTATACATACATATACATACATAGAATTACGCCATTTACCCAGAGGGGTAGGCAGAGATCAGCTCCTGCATTGTGCTACGGACGTGGTACACCACTTTCGCTTCTTCCTGATGTAGAAATGTCTTCATTCTTCTATAGGTGTTATAAGAATAAGAAATGGCTTATCACTTAATTATTTTATACGTACATAAAGTAAAAAATACACATAAAAATAAATGAACCGAAAAACGACCTCTATCGTAGATTTCATAGTAGAAGTATAAGAATGATGCTATTATGTATATACCTACACTAGCTGTGCCAGCGACTTCGTTCGCGTTTCCCCCGTTTTTTACACATTTTCCATTGTATCTTTGCTCCTATTGGTCGCAGCGTGATGTTATATAGCCTAAAGCCTTCCTCGATAAATGGTCTACACAACGCAAAAAAGATTTTTTCAAATCGAACCAGTAGTTCCTGAGATTAGCGCGTTCAAACAAGCAAACAAACAAACAAACAAACAAACTCTTCAGCTTTATAATATTAGTATAGATGATGTTCTTAATGCCATGAGGATAATATACAAATTCATAGCATAGCTACAACTACATCATGTTGTTTCCTTGTGCACTTGAACTAGTTTTTTTTAGTTTTTATAATATATAGGTGACTAATCTTCAATCTTACAAGGAAAACCAGGTACTTAAAAGTGATCTCTCAAAAAAGCGGTTTTACTTTCATACTACTTTACCTTATATTTTTCCTTGGTCTATCAGGGAGAAGATTCTCTATAAGATTGAGTGGTCCTGAGTGCGAAATCCATGATACATACATGGATTTAAGAGTAGTGTACCCAAAGGTTACAAACGTGAACTTATTACGTAGACTTCAATGTCTGTCCGTCCGTCTGACTGTCACCATTCTGTGTTTCAGGAACGGTGATAGCTAGAAAATAGAATGATGTATTTCTATTGCCGCTATAGCAAAAAATACTAAAAAATGAAGTAAATATGTAAGGGACAAAAAACATGACTATTTTACAATATTCGTCCGACTTGCACTTGGCCGGTTTTATATTTATTGTTGTGCGACCAAAGATCATCAGCTAAATCGTGGGTTCAAGTCTTCGTCCAAGCGAAAAACATTCCAAAATTTTAATATTTACATGCATTGTTTTAAAACCCGCGTTCACTAATTTACTGATCAGATACATACCTACATACATACATAGAATCACGCCTTTTTCTTAGTAGGCAGATATCAGATCAATATGGGTCCTGCACAAGAGAGACTATAACAAGTTTATAGCTTTAACTGCGTTTCGAAATACTGATTAGAAACCATCCATAATAAAGCCTTCTTGTGATGCACAAAATATTAAAATAATTATTAAAGCTCTGTAGACGTCACGCCGACCGGTTTACCCAATACCCATGCTAAGGTCAACCAAAGCCTGGCTCGGACTTGGGGTACAACTCAAATAATCATCCCAAAAACGCAAATTACGATTTGAACGAAAACATGTTCAATAAGTCAAGTACTGGTCTGACCATAGCGTGGGCTTTATTCAACAATTAGGCTTATTTATTTTTTAACTTTTTGTGAGCTTAAATTAAAGTTTTTTTACCTTATTCATAGCTTTTTTTTAGTATTATTAATATTCAAATTTTTCACAAGTGCTATAATTACTTATACAAAATTTTAAGCCTAATCAGATATTGATTACCAATCCGATATGTCTCAACAAGTCCTTAGCCCTTTAAAACACTTTAAATCGGAGAGACAAAAAAGACTTTCAGGATAACCTAACCTCATGGTAAGCTGCCGTGAGGTTCATATATGAGGTCGGTATTACACATGCACCAAATATCCTAACCTTCAACAGAGATTAAGGTTCACAAACAAATAGGTTAAAATAATTCAACATAAATAATAACATGGCAAGAATTAGCGATTATGACATAAGTATACAAGTCATATTAGCCGGCAACCGGTCTGATGGCTATCAAAGAGCAGCGAATGTAGCCCTTAACACAAAGGAATAAGGTGCATCAGTTACTATGGCATCGTTTCACCTTGGTATTGGCCAAAGTGCGTTTATGTGCATAGAATGATTTATATCTCGCGTATAATTGGTTAACGTGCTGTATTTTATTACTGTGGTAATTGATGACGAGTAATGCAAGCAAGAAGGAACATCTTATTTAGTTTTCTGTAAGATGTATCTCTATGTAAAGTTTCATAATTTTAGAAACACGATCGCGGCTTTAATTGAGATTCGACAACGCAATACAAAGCACAGAACAACTAATACGGTGTTTCTTATATACTTAGAGTCTTAGAATCATATTATGATGGTCTTTTCCTAGGAAGTGAGACAGATAAGCGGACAGAAGAGTGATTGAATAAGGGTAGAAATGCTAAAAATGATGTTACCGACGTGATCAGCTTTCCGATGAAGTAGGTCGAATCAAATAGTAATAAAATGCTCGATTTTTCTCTTCTATTTGTACAATGGTCCAATGGTATATAATTTTAAACTGTCATGGTTATACACATTAGAAAACTGAAAATGTCCGGGATATTTACCACGTTGTTGTGTTTTACTAAGCTTCCGATATTTCGCCGTGCGAATCACTTTCCGATAAGTGCCATGATCACGGGTGTTCACCCGTAAACATCCCGGACATTTTTAACTTTCTAATGGTAAATATACTCAAAAATCATAAAACATTGTATTATACAGTATTATACATTTACAGCCTTTGTCTGAGTTTACTTCCTATATGGATTCGGTCATTGGTTTAAGTGAAAACTGCAAAGATGTTAAAGCAACAGACTCCATAAAGTTTAATCTACGAGTAAGACGTAGCGATTGCCAATTATTCTGCGCACACACATCAGTAATTTCTTGGCGAAGAAACAGCCAGTAGATCACTGGAGACATCTGGTGAGAGCATGCGAAAACTGTTGCTATCTTATCTTTTCTATTTACGAAAAGGTTCCGGGTACATATGGCACAGTTTAGTCTATTTTTGAGTCATAGCTACAATATAACGCAAGTGTTACAGATTAAAACTAAGCTTTATTTACATGAGTAATTGTGTATTTAGCTTACATTAAGGGTTCATACAGACAGACAAATCTGTAGTAGTCTATTAGCAAAACCAACAAAATCTTAAAAGAAGAACACGTTCGTTGTATATTGATGATTAGAGAACAAGATGGAGATATCTTTACACTCTATCCACTTTTGCGAAGAAACGAAATAAAAAAATTCAATGACTTCCGAATACAGCCTTTTTTTACTACCACAATTTAAAAAAAAAAGTGGAAGCACGACTCTTTCAGGAAAAGAGTGCACTGTTTTCCTATCTTCAATCGAATGACAAAATGGCAAGTAGACATGCAATAACTGCAGCCTATGCCACCTGTCGGCGATTGCCGCCGAAAGGTGGCGACGGCTACAGTTGTATCTGCCGTCGACAAAGTGCCTGGTGATTTTAACACAGATGGACGAGTGGTTAGGATCGTTGCTTGTTATGCGAGAGAGCCATATTCGATGCATTAACGGTGAAAGATAAAATCGAAGGGAAACCTGCACCACACCTATGAAGAAATTCTAAGGTTGTGTAGTCGACCAATACAACCCGCAATTGGCCAGGATGGTGGACTAAGATCTGGTCACCCTAGTTCGGCGGAAACGTACTTATATGGGCTGATGATGAATATGCAAGCTGTGATAAAGAAACTTAATTATAATTTATAGTAATATCAAGTAAGAGAAATGTTTTGTAAAGCCATGATCATGGGTGGCGCTGGCAACAGTGCCGAAATATCGGGAACTCATTAAAACAACAGGGTAATCATTCCGAATATTTTCAGTTTTCTAATGTGTGTAACCTTGACAGTTTAAAATTAAATACCAAGTTATATAATAATAATATGTGCACGAACGCCGGTTTTGAGTTTCATCCGCAAGTTTGGAGGTACCGACTATTATAGCCGTTATATAACAAGCGGTCTCTCTGTGTTTACATATAAAGTATATAGCCTGTATATACATAAGTTGTTTCCGTTAAGGTGAACCGCTTTTAACAAAATTAATGTACTCTTAATGACAACAAATAGGCTACTTAACAGTAATTGACACCCGTTATCTAAAATTGACGCGGATACGGCATCAGTTGTAAAACGCATTAAATTATTTCAGAAACCCAATTTGGTGAATCGGGAGAAACCGAAGTATTCGCTTGATTGGATATTAATAGTGAAGTGTGGATGGTGAGACGATTAACAAACCCGATCGATTACGGCAAACCGCCTAATATCCCGTCGTTAGGTGCGCGGGCGCAGGGCCGCTAAGATGGCGCTCATGTTTATTATGTTATTTTTTTTATCATTTTATAATTTTTTTTTGTTTACCCTTGTCACCCAAAGGTCAAAGGTCTCTCCTCCAAACTTGTCCACAGCTCTCTATTCAGGCTTGGCTTGCAAATTCCTTGATAGCTGGACCGAATCGTCACATCATCTTTTCGTGGGCCTTTCTCTTCGGCAAAAACCGTCTTTCGGTACCCATTGCGTAACGATTTTGGCCCATCTGTCGTCTTTCATCCTGCATACGGGCTCTGTCTACAGCCACTTCAACTTTGTACATTTATATGGTGTTTTTTTTCGTAAGAACCATCTTCTGAAAATAACCAACACAACAACAAAAAAGTTCAAGCAAAAAAGCGAATCGGTCCTGGCGTTCATGTGCATACTCCTGCGTGAAAGAATTCAGGGTTTTATTGTATATACAGGATTATTTGTAATAAAATAGTTTTCTTATCATGTACTGAAGACGCATATACTGTGGTATTTTTTTTACGCCAACAAATTCTTAAAAAAAGTACACGTTCATTGTGGGTTGAAGAAATATTGATGTATGGAGAACAAGATGGTGATATTTTAACACTTGATATGTGAATAACAACTGTTATCTTTGAGGAAATGAGGGATGGGAAAAATTGTGAAATGATAATAATACTCTGGCAACTGAAGTAATTTACCAAATAATACAGTTTACTATCAATCCGCTTTAATATAGCAAAAACTAGATCTATACTTATAAACTGTCATGGTTACACACATTAGAAATTAAACTAACTGTAAAGAAACTAGATATTTTTTTTTATAAGAGGCTAACATGATGACCTCACTCCACCTGATGGTAAGCGGTAGTGAGATCCACATAATGAGGTCGACAGGCACAATATACCATGTTGAGCCTGTCGCACTCACCCTGAAAGCCGTGAAAAAGGAGACTACTGCTGCGGCAACAACGAGACAAGGCGTGGAGTCTCGCATTGGTATTGAGCTGTGCGGGTCGGAGTTGGCCAGTCCGCCGGACGGAAGGGCCACCGTTTCTACGGGTCTCCTGGCCGGCGGGCTGACCCGCTCCGTTCGCACAATACCGCCGCTAAGACTCCACTGGTCCGGCGCTTGCCGCAACAATGGTCCCCCCTGGCTCCGGTTCGTACAGTGCTGATCCCGAAACGCGACCTGACCGAGAGAGGTCAGAGTCACTTGGCGGGTTTTACACAACTGTATGGTGGTAACAGCAACCGGTCGACAAAATGTCTCCCACCTGATATGTTTGTAACAAGCAGTACTGAACATATTTTTTTTTATTAGACACGCAGCTCTGTACTTGTAGCCAGTGACATTAACAATTTCAATTAATCTGATTGTATCAACTGAGATGACAGTGCTCAAACACTCAATCAACCTTTAATAAGTAGGTATAATGTTATAAGCGCCATTTTACCGCTCACCGTTCGGCGGAGTGCCCCAATGGGATTTCCACTGCGATATTTCCCGCGTTGCGCACGCGTCAGAGTAACTGACGGACGGAGATTAAGATAATAATGCTCTCAGACTATGTGACTAAGGGCTTTACGACACGCGACTATGGGCATGGCAGTTAGTAATGGATTGAAGATACAATAAGGCATCCGACCGATTCTGGCGGCCGATCTCAATTAAGATCAGCCAAGTGCGCAGGACATATTATAGTGCACAAGTATGCGCGCAAACACAAGTGCACTCTCTATTCCCTTACTCTCATAGTTCGGTGAGACGGCAATCCGACATGACCGATGAGAGATCGAGCGCAGGACAGTCTTAAAGTGCTTTCCGAGGCACGGGCGTGCAACCGCCAACTTCCTAACTCCGGGTTGAGTAATTTCTTTACAGAAACTCGAACCATCATAAAACATTGTGGGGATCAGATCTTTATTTAAATATGTGTTAATATTTTTGGTAATAAATTATTTGTATTTAGTTATAAATTATTATTATACAAAAATATATTAAATACAGTAACGGACTTAGGATTTCCATCACAGAAAAAAATATGGTGGAACAAAAGTTTTCGTTACAAAGACGATTTTACGTTAAACGACTGTAGAGAGAAAATCTAGTATTCTCACGATGCATTCGCAGAGAAAACAACATAATATATATCTACCAAGTGTGAAACATGATTAGCACATAACTTGTTCATGTCTTTGTTACATGGTTCTTGCTAACATATAACACATAGTAATTGATAAAACAAGGGGTTTTTAATCTTTAACTGGAGCAAAAATGCATGTTCCGATGCACAATATTGCACACATAATCGGTCATAGACTTAAGATAATATATAGATTGCGATATGTTCGGCTGAAGCTTTCCTAGTACAAAATACTCAGAAGCATGCTTCATTAGTTGGCAATAGTTATTATTGTTATTCATTTGACACATTTTGATAAGCACTGGGTCTGTACACTGTAAGTGATAAAGAAATAAAACCTATTATAACTACTGTAGCTTATTTTATAGCTTTGTACGATACTAATTCTACAAGTTTCTCTTGTTAATTGGCTAGGAGATAAGAATTATAGGTTTTTTTTTTGTAATAATTAACTATGAGCTGTGAATTGTGTGAGAAATAAAAATTAAATAAAATGTATGTAATATATCATCATCATTATCAGCCCATACACGTCCCCACTGCTGAGGCACGGACCTACCCTAAACTAGGGCGATAAGGCCTTAGTCAACCACACTGGCCCAGCGCGGGTTGGTTGACTACACAACCTAAGAATTTCTACGTAGGTGTGCAGATTTCCTCACGATGTTTTCTTTCACCGTTAAAGCGTCGAATAATCGTACATAATTCATCTTGATTCATCTAATCTTAAGTAATATAACATAGTCCTAAGTATCTATAAGATTGCCATGCCCTTGCAGGGTGTCACATTTATACCTTTTAATCTTAAGATCTTATTATGTAATGTGATAAAGTGCAATAAATTTGATTTGATAATGAATTAAAAAAAGAGCGGAACATGGCGCGGTTTGAACTGGCGACCACACGCATGGCAGAAATGACCTCGACAACTCGGCAATCGACGCATGTAATACATGTAAGTTCGTTAATGGAATTAAATATGTTTCTCATCATCATCATCATCAGCCCATATACGTCCCCACTGCTGGGGCACGGGCCTACCCTAAACTAGGGCGATAAGGCCTTAGTCGAAAACTGAAGAATATGTTTCTCACCCATTAGCCATTCTACAATAGCTATGTTTTATTAGTGCGTGTGTTATGATAAAAACATCAAAAGTATGTACCAACTCAAATCGAAAAGTTGATGAACATAAAGGTCTTCAAAGAAATGTGTCCGAATCGTAGCAAATGGCAAACTGCCCACCCCTACGAGGTTGTTACTACGAGTATTTACGTAAAAAAAAAAAGTTCAGGAAAACTCCTTCTGAGTTTTCCTGAACTTTTCTTTTTTCACCGTGAATCGAAAGGTCTCGTGTCAAAAACATAACGCTTTATTTGAGGAAAACAAAATTAAACACTCACAAATAGCTACTCAGTCGCGTGCTTACTTATTTAAGTTGAAATATATCGCTTATTACAAACAAATAAGGTTCAAAATTGATCGGGAGCCCTTTTATGAAGAACACGTGCTAGTCTACTTTGTTTTACCTCTTTTTAGGGTATCGTATGGCCATGGCAAAATAGGCACATACGTAATCATTTACTTTGTATATATAGTGAGACCTATAAAGTACTCGTACTTGGTAATCTCTATTATTTATTACTACGTTGTGTTAGTCTAAGTAATTTATGGACTGAATAAATTAATATTTAAGTATTACTATGTTAGATAAAGGACTTATCTCTCAATTAGATCAATGTATTTGATATTTAAAAAAAATTACTTATGCCCTTTCGGCTTGAGTGTTTCCACACTCCTATAACCCCGGGATTTTAAGCGATCTATTCCTTTCTAATTTTCCCTTCTAATACCAATATATTTTTTGTAGTCCTTTTTTCGGTGCGTCTATCGAGTAGTATTAGTTTTTAGGTATTGGTCAGGAATACATAGATCTTTTAGGCGGGGCGTTACATTTGGGCGGCTTTCCTGGATTAATACGAGAAGCTCAATAGGATCTATTGTGCCTGTCGACCTCATTTGTGGACTTCACAGCCGCTTACCAGGATTGGGATCATCGGATATAAAAAAAATCATTCTTTTTTTAATAATTTCTTCACTTCTACTGTTGTCTATTATTTGCGCTCAATTTTACGGATTAAACTCGCGTGTATTTCTTATTCTAAACATATTATTTAGAGACCCGACGTTTCGACGCTCTTTACAGCGCTCGTAATCACGGGCGACGGAGTTTAATCCGTAAAATGACATAGTTTCTTTGTTTCTTTTACTCGTAGTGAAGAAGAAATATTTAAATGATTTGAATGTGATGCGCTAATTGTAAAGTTGGTATTAACGTTGGAGTGTCATAAGACCCTATCACGTTTGGACAAGCACGTTTATATCCCGCATCAAACAGCATACCATACCTACTTATTGCATTTGCATTTTATGGATCACCGATGGAAGCATGCATGCATACATTGTGGTTGCATAAACACTTAATCCGCAGATTTACCGCCTTTAGATATTCATGTATTTGCAGCAGGTAGCCGTGATTGGCAGTAATTGTGTCACTTATGCTAAATATTCGCTTGTGGGATTTCCTACAGTGTGACCTTATCTTTATAACATACCTTATGTTTCCCAAAAATAAATAAATAAATAAATAGAAAAGGCTGTAAAAGTTACGCTTTTTGACAAATTTTCTTCAACATTACAGAAGGCGCTTGAAAATGACGACGTCTCAATATCTTTTAAATACAATGATGTCGGGAACCCTTATGGCCCGAATTCGACTCGCACTTGACTAATTTCTTTGCAGCTTTTTGTTGACTATTTGTGCTTTAAGTCTAATTGTTAAAATTGTTAAGTAGCAGTACCAAATCGGTGCTATGAACCCAAAGTCAGACGTGTGTAGGTACAGATCCACCACTAAAAAATTACTGGCCAATAAGAAACAGATGCTTGCGAGGGATTTGATGTGCAATAATTACATACTAATATTATAAATACTGCATTTTTCTTTTCTGCCATAGTGGGTGTCTGATCCTCATTTTCTACGTTAACTAAACCAGTGTCAAATACGCTCTTATTTTAAAGCAAAATCTTATAATTTTCTCCAATTACATACATCATAATATTTAATTTAATTTAGGCCGTAGGAGGGATTTGTATTGTATACGAGGATAGCGCTTTTAATTGAACAAAATACTGATCGTTAAAATAAGGCTATAAATAGAATAATCATAAAAATAGATAAGACACAGCTACTTACTTCACTTGTCTATCCGATTGATGATAATTGGTGATAAATGATTATGAAATAAAGGTTCTCATTAACTGAACAATACCTACAGGTAAATGTTAAAATATTATGAAATATAGAGTCGATGTTACGCTATAGCGTTAAACTATAGTCATAGGGTGGTCTTACGCTGGGTTTTGAGATGACGTTGTCGAGGTGTCGAGATTTTCCTAGGAAAAAAAATATACTATACATATGTGTCAGTGGACACGGAAAAAGTTGTGACCTGTACCTACGCAGTGCCCTTTGGAGAGAAACGTTAAACATGGATTTCTTCAGAAACGTGACGAACTTGTAAGCGTTTATTATTTTGTAATGTATGTATTTGTTTGAAATTTTGCTACTGATACTTTTTCATGTTATTTTTTATTAAAATTAATTTTTACTGAACTTTTATTTCATCTTCTAATTAGAAAACGAAATGTGAGGTTCTTAATGAATTTATATTCAGGCGAATTATTAACTCATCAAGTGGCCTATTTACTTAGTAGATGTACTATCAAAAGCTGCTTTTGTTGCAATAGTGTATGTGAAGGTGACGGGCTAGACTCTACCCAAAATTTAAGTACCGTTTTCAATCTTAAGCAAGACTTCAGGGTGAGTGCGACAGGCTCAATATGATCTATTGTGCTTGTCGACCTCATATTTTGATCTCACTATCGCTTATCATCAGGTGGAGTGAGGTCATCTTGTAAGCCTATTATAAAAAAGAAATATGAAATTTAATAATGTGCCGTAAGATATTGGTCTAAAAGAGCAAAGGACAGGTTTGAAGGCATCGCTAGTCAGGAAAATCGTATAACGAACTGCTAGACGGACTAGGAAAATTGTTTCTAAGACTAGGAATCCTAGATTATACTATGTATGTATCCTCAAATAGCGAATACTACGCAGTCGGCTAAAACAAAGGCTGATTCCACGCGCCCTAGAGTCTAGTAGAAACCCTTAGTCACTTCGGGCAAGCGTTGACGTCCACAAACCGCAAAAGATTAGTTACAATTGTTGTTGTTTTCAGTACATTAGGTATTAAGCCCTTAGTAGAGCAAGCCAATGAGTAAGTACATAATAGAGATGAAATTAAAACCAACTAAACGAATGGCCTAACTAATCGTTATACATCACACGTAGGTAAATACCATGAAATCGCATTTTATTACGTGTCAGAAAACGTCGATAGCCCAGTGGTTAAGATAGTTGCTTGCCATGCGAGAGGTCGCCAGTTCAAACACCGCTACGTACCACTGTGTTTTTCAAACTTTAAATTCATATAAACCATTATTCGACGCTTTAATGGTGAAGGAAAACATCGAGAGGTCCTACGAAGAAATTTTTAGGTTGTGTAGTCAACCAACCCGCACTTGGCCAGCGTGGTTGAGTAAGACCTTATCGCTTAGGGTAGGCCCGTGCCCCAGCAATGGGGACGTATATGGGCTGATGATGAAATGCCTTGTTGGCCAGTTGGTAGCAAGCGCTGTTAGCAACCGAGGTGCCCGGTTCGAATCCGGAGACGTGCAAATTGTGTTTGGCTTTTCCTGTTCAGAAATTACTACAGGAAGTTAGCTCATGGCTTGAGAAATAAGTAAAGACGGTGTTCCTGCGCCTGATCTCAAATCGATCATGAAGGTTCGCTGTCTCACCAAAATATGAGTGTGGGGGAACAAGGAGTGCAGTTTTTAAACTTTCGCGTTCCATTACACTAAATATTGGTCTTTATAAGTCTACGAGCGATATAAGGAGTAGCAAATACATAGCTACAGTTCGCTCGCAACCATGATTGGTGTAACCCAGTCGTAACGTCGGGCAGTAAACAGCTATGTATTTGCTATTCCTAATATCGCGTGTAGACCCATAAAGAGTAATATTTTTAAGGAGTGCAATTGTAATTAGGCACACAATTGTGCAATTAAATATGTCCTGCGCAGTTGGCTGATCTCCATTTAGCCGGAATCGGTCGGATAATGAATTGTTTCAGAGTACTAACTAAGTATAAATTAAATTTCATTTTCATGGAAAAGAAATCATAGATAAGAAATTACTGAGGAAAATGGGAATAAATATATTCAATATTGTATAGTAAACTAGATATGTTTCTAATAAAGCGAAATAATATTTGATGATTACTCGTATGATGTAGTACATACCGATTATTTTGAGTTTTGGCCAGAATTGTTTTAAGCCATCCTTCTCCTTCCCTCCTACTAAAAGGTTTTTTCACACCACGCTTTGTATTACTTTTATGAAGATATTTATTTATTTATTTGGTAAAAGGTACACCAACAGTATATATATTCACAAATGTGCAGAAGATACATTAAATGGTATAGATATTAGTGCTGTGTGTCGATGATCATGTTAGCTTAAGTAGCGCACAATATAGATGAAAAGCATAATATTGTTAAAGTTGTCTCTAGATTTTTTTATCATCTAAGTTTCTTCATACAATTTTTATTATAAAAAATAAACAATTTAATTGATATTGCGTTAGTCATACTAATCATTGTCAATCGCAAATGTTTCATGGACATTTTTAAATTTAGCTAGTATTATTCCTCTCAATAACATTTTTTTTTTGTAAACACTAGCTTATAATTATATTTATGATCGTATTATATGTAGAATTAAGTAAGGTAGATATTTCCACTAAGATTGACTCAGGTATAGACTCAATACGACAAAGATATGATTTACGAGAAATTATGAAACAATAAATATTTTAAGAAAATGAGAGCTTCCTTAATATTTGTGATCTTCGGTTCTGAATTAAAAATATAGTTTATCTTAAGTTTATATTTTCCATACGCAAGACCATAGTCCACAATGTTTACTTACTCGTTTCTATAAATAAAGTTATATAGGTTATACCTAACAGTTCTTTGAACAAAACAAATAGGTACAAAGCATTATTCAGTCGAGGGAAAATAATTAAAACTTGTAAAATAAAACAAAAGCAATAATTTAAAAGTAGTTATTTTTTTAAATATCTGGGTATTTGATAATACGATCCTCATTTTAAAACGGAAAAACATTTGGTTGAATGTCCTTTACTAAAATTAAAAACTTATGGGTAAACGATGCACTGCATCAAAGCGGTGTCTGAAACATAAGGTAGACTATAATATATATGTAGCATAGAATGGGTACTTGCACGCACATGTGCATCTAGATTATTATTAAAATCATTTCGTGGCGACAAAAATAATATAATTTAACGCGATGATATCTCGTTTATTTTTATCACGTTAGCTTTAAAGCTTGAACCAGGCCTGGTTAGTTTATTTCTGTCGATTGAAACATCTATGACTATCAAAACATACAAATTCAATGAAATGAATATGTAACGATTTAATAGTTTATGCCAAAATCGATTATAATTTAAACAATTTTATTAACGCTAAAAATCTTATCGACTTTCTTAAACAAATAATGTTTTTTTTTAAATTTATTGTTTTTGACATAAAGGTAGTGATATAAAACGGCGGTAAAATGTTTAAAAATACATCCTTCTTATTATAACTGGTCATAATACTGATTGGTATGGTATAATTTATTATTGTATACATTGTAGTTAATTAATAACCAAATTGATAATAATATTATTAAATTGACAGTTACAAATGTAGAACATGTCATAGCTATATGTAAATATGTATTATTGTGTACGGTGCTTGATAACTTTGTATTTTTAGTGCCCCATATGACGTCACACTTCGGCTATATTGGTATCTGTGCGGTTAATTAGTGAGTTATTTTAATTATATTTTTCCCTATAAATGTTGTTAAAATAATAAAGGCTAATATTCAACAGCAGCCAGTATTATACATAAGTTGTATATATAATATCGGGTGAAAGCGTGGATAGTTACGTAAAACATGTGAAAATAAAAAACTACTAAATATTATAAAAGGATGAAGATACGAAAAAAACATTTGCCGTTCTGCTGAGTTAAGAAAAGTTTATTATAATTATTATTTCAACAAAAACAATGTAAAAAATAATAAGAACATAATAATATTGTATTTTTTACAAAGCTTCACTAAAATTCATATCCTTTAATGTTTCTCATAACTTATTTATTTTAATTACCGTAACTTTAGTATTCATAAATACTAACCAGTAAACCTAATTATTTAAACGACTGTTCGATCTTACAACACTTCAATAATAATAATACGAACAAATATTTTCTAATGAACGGCAGCCTCTGTCCCACTCATTACTCTGTGTGGAGGCTTGCACCAAAGTCCCTGTAACATTTCTTTTTCGTGAAAATCTATTTATAACTAGGGCAAGCTCGTGCCACGCTTCTCCACGCCATTCTGAGCTCTCCACCCTTCACAGAGGTTCGGGAATTGCGTGACAACATCTCTAAGCGTAGATACGTATACATTTTTTTCTCATAGTGGCTCTATTATATTGATTAGTCAGACCCCTCCTTCCTGGTGCTTCTTTGTGCGTTATTCGTTCGCTTCCTTTTGTTTTTGGTTATATTTAGTATTTTCAAGTGTATGTTGGTCGGCCATATTGGCACGAGATAAGCCCTATTTAGGAATAACTACGAGAAAATATAATTAAACTCACAAACCCCATTATAAGATTCAAATGTTTTCTAAGTGAACAGAAACTATTTTGGTGAAAGTAAAGTTAAGCATTTCTAAGCAATTCAGTCAAACACACCACGTAATGTGTTTTCATATATACTATACGTAATTACTGGGATTGGAAAAGGCTTTTGGGATAGATGTACTTAGAAACAAAGAAATCTTACAATCGACTTAGATAAACAAACAGAACTTTCATTCTTAAAACCGAAATAGTACGTATTAATGTGAACGTGCTTAACATTTCCTCAGCTGATTTTCCTGAAAAGGAAAATATGAAAGTGAATGAAGGTAAACATAGAATTACAGAAAAATAAACAAAATATACATTTCTTAGTTCTGAACAGAATTACCTCAAAATTGGAGACTTACACGATGGCAGCCAATCTCATTAAGACTAACTAACTGCGCACAAAATTTTTACATAATTTAAAGGTGTGCCAAAACCTAAGCGCATACAATTATATTTTAATCTCATTCTTTTTTATCTGAATACTGAAAGGATAATGCCATACGCGTATTTTTGATTGCTTAACATCAGGAAAATTCTTTATGAAAGAAAACTCTATACCTAACTCTTGGACACAACTATGATAGTTTCATGCGGCTTGAATATGCAAATGAAAATCTAGATGCAGTAAACTCTTATATTTTCGTTATTATCAATGTACAATTATCCACTTTGACACTCACGCTCTGACATTTAAGTAGAATTTTTGTGCAGCTTGGGAACTTTATAAATGATCCAAGTCGATGTCAATGATGTTATATTATTATTAGAAACTGGTTTCTCATTTCGACAAGTTTGACCTAATTTGGGAACGTCTGGAAACTGATCTTTGATTTTCAAATTATGTAAAATTTTAATTTGTACCTCAATTTATTATGAAAAATCTTCATTTCAATTTTGAGTAAAATTTAACAATTACGACGAAATATATTTTTACTATCGTTTTATTACGCGGCCGTTTGTCTGCTAAGAAATATATAATATACAAAAATTAATCGTTATAGGAGAGATGATCCATAGGCCTTATAATATGGTCGAAGCACAATAGCACAAACTTAAAATAGAGTTTCGCTTGAGTATTTTCTTGAAAAAGACACAGAAACAATTTGCTTCACCTGATATTTTAACACAGTACCTTTAAGCGAGGCAATGTAAAAGAGGTGAACAATTGACATTTACGAAAAGCTTCTTTATTTATGGTTCCATGCTTGTAAATATATTATTTTTAACTAACACCGGATTGAAACCTCACAACACACTTTCAAGTTTGAAGGTATTTGTACTCGACTTGGCCCGAAGTTTACATGAAGCTGTTTTCCTCCAAGAAGTTCTGTAGAATCTTTTATAAGGAAACTCTCGAAAGTCGTCCAAATCGGTACTTTTATTATTAAGTCAGCACGTTTTCTGTTCTTGTTGGTAAGCGACTCTATCACTGATTAAATGGAAGTATTAACAGTAATAACGAAGGTCTACACAGGCCGCAATAAGGCATTTTTAAATGATAATATTGTAAAGAGTGAATGAATACGCCTCTAACCCTACGACATGCTCTATAATTTTGATTTTCTTAAATTTTATCGGGGAGCTATACATACACTTTATTATGAGAAACATTATTAGAAACTGGTTTCCCAGGTCGACAAGTTTGACCTAATTTGGGAACGTCTGGAATGAATGAACTGATCTTTGATTTTCAGATTACTTATATAAAAATTTAATTTGTACCTAAACGTATTATGAAAAACCTTTATTTAAATTTTGAGAGAAGACGAATTAGATATCGGTTTATATGTCAAATATATCTGAAGAATGAAAATTTAATACCATCGGTAAGAAAGTCTTTTATTTTTTGTATGCTTTTGTAATGAAAGACAGACGTGACAATGTATCACCAATTCACGCCAATAAGAAAATCGTATCAAAAGTGAATTAAGTGATTCACCACAGCTGAAAAGTGTGTTGCTCTATCAATTTGCACGGTGGGATTCCCCCGCGCTCCGGTCGACTCGCACACACACGCGGTGCGCATACGCAAGTGACGTATGTCGGTGGGCGATTCGTGGAAATGTTTTGATTATGCGCTCGAAAACTCGGCATAAACAACTTTCTGAAGCGTTACAGTGTTTATTTGGAATTTTGGACACGTAAGTAGCCAACATTTCAAATTTTGAAAATCCTGTCGAAGTCTACGTCTTTGGATCGATTCAGTAATTGTATTTGTGTGATGATTTTCATAGTTCGCTCTATTGTTCAGGATGGTAGAGTTTTTCCGCACTTTTATGTCTGTAATTTAATTTGTGTTTCATTTGGGGATACTTAATTTACATTTTTGAGTTGTAAAATGTATGTTAATTTATTATTTATATATTGAAATAGATCTGATTGTGACTCTTTATCGATGGTAAATTTATTTCGACACCAAAAACAACATTATACCTAATGATACTCGATACTGTCATTAAATCATTATCAATAACAAAACATGTATTTTGAAGAATTTATAATATTTTTTTCCAACATCGTCTTCGCTATTTTGAGCTAGCTTGAAATTTCACACCTATACGGTTTCCAACGTGTCAAAATTGTATTTCCGCGTCTATCCAAATTTGAGGATAAAAATATTTACTTTTATCAGCTGTTTTGTCAACAGATCACATACTATTATAACTTTATCAAGAATTTTATTCTATCTGAGTCACTTAGTGTTGTCGATAAGGATGATGTCCCCCGTAGAAATCACTATCAGCTAGGAAAATTCTAAATCTAACCATTGTAGGCTTTAATGCTCAAGAAATAAAGTATAAATTACTTAAAAGGCTTTAGCACTAGTAAATTAAGGCGGAGCTCCACTGTTAAGTGACAGTGTTATGTCACAAGTAGTAAAAAATATATTATGTGATTTCTTTCTTCGTTCTAACCAATAAAATATATCAGATAATTATGGTTGCACAAAAAATAGCACCGGAAGCGATTTATAACTTGAGAATTTTTTTCAGACTTGAAAAGGCTGAAAAAGTCCTACAATTTTCTTACAAACAATTTTAATGAGTAAGTTTTCACAAGTCTTACTGAAGGTTGTGCCGAAAAGAAATAACAAAGACATAAAAAAAGTGTTCATATGCCTATCCACCTGAATAGTTCAGAAGTTCGAAGCTTATATGTGACGCGCCCTTATGCAAGAGCGAGCCAAGATATAAATACCGTATCATAGCAATTAGCGTGCTACCCGTCTCTCTCCACCGGTCACCGTAGAGCGAGACAGGCTGAGGAAAACGTGGTATAGTAAACGCACACAGAGATACACTATCGCGTATCAACAGTTGGGATGTGACGCGCTGTGACGAATCAGTAAGTGGCTTCGAGACATTCGCGATATTGAATGGGTGGTAATTGTGATTGAGCGAATGTGCGCCGCGATAGGGGCTTTTTATTGAGTCCAAAAGCGAGGAAATTGTGGCGCCAAATTCAGGACAGGTGTTTGAACCGATACACGAGGCTGTAATCCATAACCATAAGTATACCAAGTAGCGTGCTATTGTAAGCGAGGATCAACGAAGAGTAAATGCCATGGAGTGAGAAAACATTTTTGAAAATGGAAGGACTATACATTAATGGAAATAGAAACTAAATGCCCATTAAAAACTATCAATAATAATATAATCAATATGATCGGTACGAAATAGAAGTAACCATGAAATTAATTTGCAAACACGAGGTTAATAATAAAGCCATTACTGGCTGTATTGAAAATCTATTGAATAAAATATAAAATAATTAAAAAAGAACAGTAAAAAGTTATCTTTCAACATCTCAGCCTCCGCCATAGAGCTAATGCTGTCAATTTCACTTCATCGAATGATCTAACTTGAGTGCATCTGCACTAAAGTTGGCTGAACAAATTTTTATTCAAAGACCCAACAACAAAAAGTGGCATACCAGTGGAAAGTGAAAGTAAAAACTGTACAAGACTGTAACAAGACTCTTCAAACTCGACACTGATGGAATATTTCTGCTGAAGATTTACCTGAAGACCATTCAAATGAGGAAGTGAAAGTTAATAATAATCTCCAAACAATGATGATTGCCAACCTTTATTACTATCATCATAATTTTAATATCAATATTCTTGGTAATTGACTAAATGATTTAAAATAAACACGGTAAACCCTTAAACGTTGCACCAGTAATGAATATGGCAATTATTGTTGATCTGTTATTAATTTAATAATAATAATTTCACATATTATGACGTTAGTAGAATTAATTTATCTAGATAGTTCAGGCCTTGGCCAACAAAGCTAAAGTAATCAATTATGAAGTTAAGAAAAGGATATGGGCGTTTGACTTTTAATAACTTTCGATAAAACTTGTAGCGTGTTGTAAGTAAGAGACATGAGTTAATTAATCTCATTTAGCTGATTGGGGTATAAACTTTAGTCAATCAAAGAAACGAAAAAAAAGAGTTTACAGTCCGAGTTAGGCTAATGCGTTAATGCGAGATTAGGTACTGTACCCTAGAAAAATCTGTTCAAATAGACTTTTCCACGCTTTTGTCGATTCGTTAATATTTTTTATATTCCAGAAATTTTTTCGACGGTTTATTTACCTGCTTCCGATGATTAGAATATTTTCAATACTTGTAACGAAAATAATTTAGCTGATACAATTATACAAATAATAATCATATCCACGTGTTCGAGATAAAGCTTCGCAAATAATACTGCTATTCTGAGAAAATGTTAGAAATTTCAATTGATTAATATTTGCTACAAAAATTGTTTGGAGCTTTTCCAAAGTCGCAAATCATAAATACAAGATAATAGAGTTAAAGTTGGTGCAACTTGTTATCTGACTCTGTGGTTTATATTATGAGTCTTTTATTTATTTATTTATTTTTATCAATAAGTCAACCGTGATAACTTAGGTTTTGTTGTTTGTATTTGATAACATTATGTAAGTTTGATTTGGGCATTGTTATATTTTCACCATTTATTTGTTTGCAGTAGCTACGCTCCTGAACTAGTTTTATGAACAACTTATTTTTTGCACACCATAAACCAGATCGTCACGCCACAATTCAACCGGCAAGGTTATAAGGGACAAAGTATTTTGTTCGAATATTTTGATAAATATCGAGATTGTTGCAAAAACCACCGCATTTGTCCGTGTCTTAATGCATCCAAGATCTGTTACGCATACTGTAACATCTTGACGCACGAATCGGTTCTCCCGCTTCAAATCCGTTCTGGCTTTCTATACAGTTTTTGGAAATAGGCCCCTTAAAAGCCTTTTATTTTGGAATAAAAGATAACATTTAAGTACTTTTGGTTCAGTGAAAAAATTTCAATGTTGCACATACAACGCCTTGATATAATTCATAGATTTTAATAATTATTCATTAATTTTCGATCATAATATAATATTATAATTTATTTAATTTCATCTTCCTTTTAATTGGTTTTAATAGAGGTCTTTAATGAGATACTGATCATTTAAGTGATTCCATCACGTGGTCATCGCAGTGCATCAGTCGCTTTGTAGCAAAAAGTTTGAGTGAACACCGTGACGACCTTTGGAAGGTCGGGGGAATGCGGGCTCCGAGCTCATGGCGATTGCAGGCTTTGCGAACCGAACACCATCGGAAATGTTATCGGCCATAGTGACAAATATGTGAAATGAAATGAAATGAAATAATTTATTCTGCAAGTAGATTTCATGAAATTCTTTCGCATGTCAAATCACAGGTTAATTAATTACAAATAAATAATAATATGTACAAGTTACATAATTCTTGGATGTCCAAGCGAGCAGCTCATCATGTCCATGGATTCTTATCATTCAAATAGTCTTCTACTTTATAGTACCCCTTTTTCAAAAGACAAGATTTAATATAGACTTTAAATTTATACAACGGCAATTCAATGTAAAAGGAATAAACGAAAATGGAGTTTATTTTACTTCCATGTTTGACAATATTTGAACATGGGCTTAGTAGTATAAATTTTAACCAAAAATGAAAGAACAATACATAAGTTTATAAATAAATCAAATGCAAAACAAAACAAAAAATCAAACATACAAATCTAGTGCTCTACCTAAAATTTTACTAATCACTTACATTCGGTAAGAGAGTGTTTAGCTATGCTGCGGCATGACACTAAAATGCAAAACAGATTAGGAAAATTCTTGACTCTCAACAAAAATACCATCTGTTTGTTTGCTCAGCGAGAATACCCAGAACGCATTTTTCGTACATGATGAGAATTTTAAAAGCAACACACGTCTTCATTCTGACACATTATATTAGTAACCTTATTCGTATCAATGTAGAGTACATTTTGAGTTAGGCCGATACAATCAGGAGTATGCAAAACTATACGATTTTGTGCCAATTTCAAAACAGTACAGCTCGATCAATGTCAAAATATGTCACAGGTTGAATAATAATACATGTAGAGAGTTTCTTTTGTGAACCATTGTTGAGGCTTTCTTAACTTTGTACACATATACATTAGGCTTTAGCCAGTTTTATAATAATATAAGAATATGTAAGTTCAGTGTTAATGCAACATAAAGCTTTATACTTAGCTGAAAGTGATAATGCGTAAAGCATTGCACTCTTTTTGACACACTTTCGCGTTTATATTAGTATGAACCAGAATATGGATGAGGAACACTTATGTTGAGTGATGATGTATGTAGTTGCTAATTTAAAACTCAATGGTCAAAGCAATTTGATGGCGTCAACCCTCATCATTGTTAGAGTCCCGATAACGCTCGGTTCTCTTATCAGTCGAACATATGATAAATAGGAAAAACTCGGCTGAAAAAAACTGCGTTTAGCAATCAATATGACTTTACTGAGTCTGCCAGTCGACGTCAACTATTTTGTTTTCAACAATTAAAGGATTTCATACTCTTGGCTATCGGGTGTTTTTGAGTACATTTAAATTGTACCAGTGATTTATGTCGTATTTTTTGTTCATCAATACAAGTTGGTAATCTAAAGTAGCATACAGGCGTTATCTACATGTCAACAACTAAACTACATGCTAATAAGAGACTCAACGTTACAAAATGTGTGCTATGACCTTACACTGTACGTACAGTCCCGTCGGGGTGTCCCCTGTTCCATCTGGCAGACAGAAAACATTTGCTGTTACATTGTTTCTAGGAAACTAAGTAAAGCCTTTGATAACAGGTGAATTTAAAAAAACCCGATGAATTAATTTAAAAAAACTACCTTTTATATTGACATGAATACTTTAAGAATCATGAGATCCAAAGTATATAAGATTTACATAAATTTACTGAATATTTTCGTTTAGATTCGAAAAAAACATTTTTTAGGCGTCTCGCAGGGTAGGGCAGTGTATTGTCAATAAAGTTATTGTATATTAAGTATATTTCAACGCTAACGAAGCATCAATTAATTACATTATCGACTACATCATAATAACTCCAAATGAGGTGTACCACAAGGTGGCGTACTTGGCAACAAGTTATTAATACAAGACACGTTATGAAGCTATTCACTTTGACCTTATAAGAGATAATATTCCTCGCGGGATCTCCCCGATTCGCCATAAAGGCATGGCCACACTGACTGGTCGTGGAACAAGTTCTGATGCAACTGATATTCGTTTTTAAATTGATGTGTAAGTTTTGTTAAAACTCGCCCCTTGTTACATGTTGTTTTGAATTCGATTGTGCACGTATCGTTTGACACTTTTTAACTTTTTCTATGTTTATTTACACGACATTGAATTATTTCGAATTTGCTCCACCTTCCTAATGTTATGAATTTAAAATTAAAAAAACAACTCAACACGTAGAGCAAGGTTAACTTAATGCCTTATATTCTAAACTAGAGTTAACTAGAGTTGTGACGCATTTGAGATCAACGTTAAACATTTTAGTCGTAATATGCAACTTTTTTTTCTTGTTGATATTTTGTAGATTATTATGTGCAAACACCAATCTTTGGCTAATTGGAAACACGACGTCCATTTGATAACTTATATATAAAAATTGTTAATATGCATAAATAAAACAGACGCCGATATCAACAAAAACAAAACGATTTCCACCCAAAATCAGAGAGCTCCCAAATAAAACATGAAAAACGTTTGCCCAATACGTAAGTATGCGACCAGCCGAACCGGTACAGTATAAAAACCCATCGTCCAATGGAGGCCTTCGGTGACGTCACGCCGACGGCGACCGTAACGCAGAATTTGCGTGTTGCGCTGAGAAGGCAAAAACTTGTTTACGAGTCGATGAGGCTTTACATACCGCGACTGATGATGCCTGAGATGATAAAGCTGATAAACAGCTAGCTTTTAATGAGCTTTGAGAATTGGAGGTAGCGATAGTGCCACGTTTAGGTGAGAATTTAGAAGATATAATAGTATAAGCGTCAGTTTTGCAGTGTCGTTCAACATTGGACGAGTACTTATAAATTTACGACATTTGAAATAGTAAAATAATTACCGTTAACAATACAAAAACGGTGTTTCAAATGTTCCGCGTTTAAGCTATTTTTAACAACTTATTTTAATTTTGAGAAAAGTGCTATAATTAAATACGTTGGGAGCTAATTCGGCTCTTTAATAGTATTTACATTATGTTAAATAAGCAATATTTTACTTGACATTGCTTAAATATTTTGTAAGATAAAAGCCTTGTTTGTTGTTTTGTCGTGTCATGTAAACGCTCTGTAGTCAGAAGGACGTATTTCGGTGCGATTTGGATCCTTGACTCAAACAGGTTCTTGTGATGCACAATCTTGATACACAAACATACATTAGGTGTCGGTCTCGTGTATATAATGTATAAATATTTATGAAACACGTCACGAGGTTCAAACAACTTGCAAATTGGAATATAAACAAGTTTCGGGCCCTGTTTTGTTGTTATACATACTAAAACTCTGCTATGTTATGTGCTCGGAACGACTCACGATGGACAAAGGCAAAGTTTATAGGAAAAAAAAAGACACGTTTTACAAAAACACCGCCTTAATCCGTCTGGCATACATTATTATATCGTCGCTTATTTCTTGTTTACGAATTGGTAGTTAACGTTTGTTTTTCAATGGGAAATTGCTCACAATTTGTGTTGTTGTGTTACATCACTATCAACATTCTTCATTCTACGGATAAAAGTTAAAAGTAAAACTTCAACTCTTTTCTTTTCTATTTTAGTAACTTAAGAATAAGTTTATTCATATAAATTCGTGAATAAATCCTCTATCGAAGTATAAACAGAAAAATGTTTACCTTCAATTATGCCGTTTTCTTTAAATGGACATATCCTACATCCTTGCCCCACACCCACACAGCCCTTAATTCTTTAAGGCTATCTGTAACCTTATAGTTAGCAATAATATTAATAACAGTAGTAAACATAGTCCTATGTAAATGATCAGTTAGCCATCGGCCGCGACCTTAGAGCCTAGGTTTATGCCTAGATCTGAGTTTAAAGTCGACCTCATCACTGTTTTTAATTACCAAGACTGAAGGTTGTCTTAGAGCTGAATTATCACAATTAAGTGTTAGAAGAGCTAAGGCATTCGTTTTATGTTTGTTTGATGGCGATTCTGCAAGGTTCGTTGATGAAACTCATTGGTATAATTCAATGCAAGTATTTCCAGGTAGTATGAAATCCTTAGATTCAAATCTCAATAGTTGATTCTATCAGTAGCTCAATACCTGAGACAGTTCATACAAAAACTACAATTTAGTGCAAACTTACATACCTATGTATGATTCTATAATCACGCCTTTTTCCTACGCTACGGTCCTGGCACACCTCTTTCGCTTCTTCCACATCTTCATGCACGATCGTCGATTACGGGTACTTTTCAAAAGTATAATCTATTAATTAATTCTGAAATTAATCTTTAAATTTAAGGTCCAAAAGTTTAATCTGCATAGTTATATCTGCAATATAAACCTTTAAATCTGTTCCCTTTTATACTTTGCCATCCTGAATTGAGCTTTATGGTCTAGCCACAAATGTTTAATATTTGTCTTTGTGTGCCAATTGTGATAATTTCTGTCAACAACAAACATTTTACTACTTACTTCTGTATTATATTTGGATTTACCTTTATTTTCCCTGTATTATTAAGGTAACCATAACGGAATTCCCTTTTCGTTGCTAAACAAAACAGTAAAAGCATTGGTTTGACGTCAACGCTTGCTATGGCACCAGTTATGGCAAGCTTGGGCTGTTTAACGATGATGACCCGGTCAGCCTTGCGGTCAACGATAGTAGGTTAGCGAGAACGATTCGGATTCAATGATATCATTTTAATATATGAATTCATAATGAACCTATAGTAAAACTTTACATGTTTTGTCATAATTAACTGTTCATAGTTTCGCGGTTCTAACATTAAGTAAGAGTGTACTTAGATCGTGCATTGTTACAAATTCCGTTTCAGTATTCAGGCTTAAATAATTTTTTGGACCGCTTGTTTGAACATTCTGTATAATTTGTTTTCCAAAAAATAGCAACACGTCTTATGTGGGTTTTAATTGTCATTTTTTTTCTCGAGCGTAGTTCCTGTTATGCTGTTTGTTAAAAAGTATAGTCTCTTAATCACTTGTGTTTTGCTAAACGGAATTATACAACAGATTACGCGAATGCTTGATTATTGCCAAATTAACATCAGAATTTTTGCCGACATTTCTAGCCGTTGATAGTATCCAGGGCAGAATTTTAATTAAATTTGAATTTACAAGCTATAAAACACTATAATATTGTAAACCATTTACTACAGATACGTAGAGAAAAGTCTTTTAACACTATTGAATGCATCAAATCCTACCAAATACACAGCTATACAATTCTGAGGCCCCCACCCAAGCCCCAAAAAAGTTGTCAACATGTTTTGACGGCTCCCGAGCTGTCAACACGGATTCCTGTCACGTAGGGCCAGATCCTTGGCCCAGCTGATGTAGATACAGCAAGGCCCCGGCCTCGCCTACACGCAACGAGCATCCAAATTCGTATGAATCATTCCCCTCGGAAGGTTAATGATTCGTACTGCACAGCAGATGACATTTTTCTGAGGTCAATTTGTCGAGCCATTGTGATTTGGATATGGGTTGTTTTCGGGTGACAATGCTACGTTTGACAGGTAGTGCGACGCCCACGGCGATAATGCGGATAGTGTTTTGTCAGAATTTTCGGAGTTTCTTGAAAATTTGCAGAGTTTTGTTCTCTTTCACTTTTGCATTTGTCCCTAAAAATACCAAATAATGATTTTGCACTGAGTGTGGAGTCTAAAGGCAACATAATTGATTGTATTGGGTTTACTTATATCATTATTCCTAATTACATTGGAAACCGAGAGTGATCATTATGAATGGTAATAGACTTTTAAGACAAAATGCTAAGTCAAAAGTGTAGTTAGAAACAATTCATTAATTTTAATTTTGTAAACACTTCCTACTTCGTTACCGTTAAATTACGTTATGAGATTTTTATTCAATTTATAGGTAACTTGAGTCTGTGACACTGAATACTACGTACCTATTTCTTTCGTAAAGCAAATATAGAGAATTCTGAGTTGTTTTTCACTTTTGTTATGACTAAGTCACTTTTCATTTAGTTCAACATTGTAATGTAAAAGAAGGGTTTATAGCAAATTTATATGCAATTCATGCAAGTGTCTGGTTGTTATCACGGTGTGGCGCGACTCATGTTGTTTGGTTGAAAATTCATTAAGTAAGCTTGTTACAACAAACCAAACTTGGGCAAAAAACGTTAATTACGACGTGATTAAGATAAGCCCTAATGTTTTGTTACATTGGTGCGGCCATTGTATGTTCCTCAATATCCAAATGAACCAGATATGTGTATGTTAATACATTCATTTTTGCTGTTTTAGGACACTATTGAAGGGCTGGTTTCCTTTTTTATCGGCATCATGCAACAAATTATCTACCCAATATGTCCTCCAACAAACTCCACGATAAAATAACATCGTCAATATAGAAGAAAATAGTTTTATGAATTTCTACTACTCTAAGCGCCGGTAAAGTTTGAATAAGATTAAAATTGTATAAATGATTTGATCGTGTTAGAAAAAAATGTCACAGTCTGTTGTCACAACCGGTCTATCAGCTAATAGCAATTGCACTTGCTTTAACTTACTTACATAGCAGGCATAAAACTCACAATCATTCAATCAAAACAGTCGGAAACTGATCCGAAGCTACAATCGTGAAGGCTCAGTGTGGCAATCGATCAGGATGCCAAACGAACATAAAAAGACAATTATAACCGACAAGGCTCATGAAAAAATGGCGCCTGACACGCCAACCGACCAATGCCATGGCTGTTTCTTTATCGACGATGCAAGCTGTCGATTGTCTTGTAAAATCTGCATTCGTAATCGTGATGATCTAGATCGAATGGTGATTTATCAAGGATACTGGTAGACCTCGTCTTTCTTGCCAATTAACTTCTAATGACCAGAGTTAGAAACCTAAGCTTGGATTTCCTAGACTAATAATAAAGAGATTATACGTGTCACTATTTTACCGATTAACAATAATGTTTATTTTTTATTTTCATTATTATACCAGTCCATATGTAAAAGAGTTGACAAACGCGAATCCCCTATAAAGGATCGAGGCTGAACGCATCAATAGCGTGTATAACAAGTAAAATGTATAGTATGTTGCGTTCATAGTACAGAAAGAGTTTGCAGTAAGTAGTAGAATCATGAAACTCTTTTCACACCAAAAAATATCCGTAAAATGGATAATGACAGCAATGAATGCAATATCTGTGTTCTTGAACGGAAAACCAATTGGTCGTCATTTTCAAATCGTATAGGACAGTAGTGATTTGGACTAGGTTACTCCGGCCTTTGCTGTGTCAAATCTTACCAATTATATAGTCGACATATGTATATCTATGATGAAGAGTTTACCCAACTATTCTTATTAAATTGTTTTACTAAAGTTTTTATTTCGAATTATGCACGTAATCCTAACAGGAAAGCCTTTTATCAACCCAAAACACGTTTTTATATCCATTAAAAAACAGTGTGAACCTGCCTGAATACTTAGATAATTTCTTGTCTGTGCCAATTTTCCAATTACAGAAAATTTGGCAAGTCATTATTAATTTCGATTGACCGAAATTTTGGGAAGACCACAAAAAGATTAATGTCAAGGCTGAATCAAACATAACTCACTGTTTTTACGCATTGCCCACTAGAATCTTCAGTCCAAGCCGACCCGTTTGCGGAGCTGATAATGACCAACAACAAGTAGGCCTTGACTTCAATCACAATTATCTGGACACTTTGCATCAGAACTTGACACGGTTGCACATGTTGTGTTTGTGTTGCGAGTACAGGGTGTAGTTAGCAGGTGGAAGCCTTTCATGAGAACACATGAGTCATGAAGCGAAGCCATTTGTATTTACGAATGTAGGTACCTGGACAAAACTTTTGATGATTATCGAATTTGAAAATTTTGGTGAAATATTTTCTCAAGGGGACAAGCTGTTAGCTCAGTTAGAATTTAGAATTTCTAAGGATATTTTTTTCTAAAATTTTGAATACCGTAGCTGCTACTTATATATTTACTTGGTACATAACAAGCAACCCTGTATACCACGCACTTCGACCACATGGCGGGGAATTCATTTAATGAGCAAATTGCTTTAGTACTATTAGTATTTCCAGTTGAACTTGACTTGTAAATCGTGTATTCATAGCAAAAGTTATGTAAGCTCCGAGATTCCTCAAATAATGTATGAAGTATGCACATTTGCAATGCGGAAAAACATCCTGGTAATAAGCAAAGCAATTCTTATGCAGATCGGAATCTGCAAAACTTTGTGAGTAAAAATACCTAAGATTTTATGTATTCCTAAATGTGTTTCTGGTCCTTTGTCCGAACTGAAAAAAAAAATGTTCTCGATTTATAATTAACTGATCTCCAACCATCGATTGATATAATGATCGTTATTGACGAGATTACATATTCAAATCAAACACTAAGCATGTCTAGTAATATGTAAACGATTATACTAATCAATTCTATAGATCTTGATACCATTTATCCTAACGATTACAAACTATTTACCCGGCAGGGGTTCAATGCTTTGTTTTACTTCCAACATTGATTAAATAATTGCATACGCATGTCTAATCAGACATTGCACGTTGAGACGCATACTTGTACCATTCTAAGCTTGGACAAAGGCATAAATCATAAATGTTCATTCACTCATTTATTACACAGATATCTGCTCTGATCATGTGGATTCATGCAGCTATGTATTAAACTGACATTGTTGTCGATGGCACATGTTTCTCTTGACCAATTTGTTGATGTTGGTACAATGTATTTAATTAAAGTTCTCTGCATCAATATTTGTTAAATATCTGCGTTGTATCTCCAGAGTCAATTGATTTACATGATGTGTGCATTAGTAACAAGATTAAAACAAAATTTACCAAATTATTTAATCAGGATTTTCAAGGCTAAATATAAATTATGGTTCGAAATGTCATAAAATATAATAACTTAGGTAATTATTAGGTTGTTTGTGTAAACGGGTCAATAAAAACTCTAGCGACTGCAAAAGTGTCGGAATGCTCGTAAATTTGAATGACATCCTAAAATTGGTTAATTAACTTATTTAAATTAGTTGTTTTATGCTAACATAATAAAAAACGTAATATAGTGTCAAACAGATATTTTAAAATTTCAAATTAGTAAATAGTGTTATTCTAGTGCGTAATAAAAAGTATCTAATAGAACTTTTATCTCATTTCCAGGTTTGTGAAACCGGACGAAGTGGCGAAGCTGTGGGGGAAGTTGAAGCAGAACGACAACATGACCTTCGAGAAGTTCAGCAGAGCCATGAGGTACCACTACCGGCAGTCAGTGCTGGTCTCTGTGCCCACAGCCCGCCTGGTCTACCAGTTCGGGCCTAAAGGACCCGACATCACCACCGCCAGCCCAAGCATCGTCAAAGTCAAATCCGAATCAGACGTCACCGTCGCCTACTCCTAGTTTAGATTAAGTCTTAGGTTAGACAATTGTTGATGATGCTCAGGACAATGATGATGAAATAGTTATTATTTCAAATGATGTTGACGAAATGCAAGACGAATTGAAAGATATGCAAGTCGATTTGATGCTTTGTGCAGACGGTTTTGAGAACGCTGCGTCACAACGCGATACAGTGTTCAAAGTATTTATTAAATTAGACAATTTAGAGTAATCTAAGTTATGGCGCGCGCCGGGAGATGATCTTGATTCATTTTTGATGAGACATCTCGCCGGTTGCACTCTTGAGGTATAAGAAGCGCCAATTAGATTTGAGGAATTATGTTTATTAGAAGGAATGCTAAGAGTGAAGCAGTGGTATAAGAGCACTTGATGGTTTATTGATTAGATAGGTGTTCCATGGACGAAGACAAGAAGGAAAAGTCTATCCTTGACTTCTTACAATCTCGAACCTTTATCCTTTTAAGTTTGATTTTTACTTCTTTTTTTAACTTTACCTTTATTGACACACTGTTTTATGGCAGATTCAGTTTGTCAATGAGAGTAATATACTGTAATAATGACTTTTTCTTCCAATGTCTATCGTCTAGGGTTTTTTCCGAAATGTTATGAATGTGGTTAGTAAGAATAAGCTCAATGTTGGACTTGGCATAGTTAATGGTTGTATTCGTGCATGTTGGCATTATGTATAGTTGTTGGATGGTGAATTATCCCGTCAATTACGAGTAATGGTTGTTGAAGTGTCCATATTATTTTTTTAAGTGATTTTTATGTATTTTTGGGATTTAGTCTCGACGAGATTTCGCGCGCCCAACCAATGCGACGCAAAAAGACGAATTTTTGATAAAGTATTTTTAATATTTTGATCGTTGTTACCATTTTACTATAACTAGGCACTAGTTGAACAAATATTTTGAACATTCCGATTTTATTTATAATAATAATTTGTAAGTTATTTAGCTTAATATACCTAACTCTAGGGTAGGTGATGTTGCCATACGTATTACTTATTTGTTGAATGTACTTAAAGTCGATTTACATTTTCATCACTGTTTTCATCAATTTTGTAAAATTAAATTGTAAGATTTGTATTGTAGTGTCCGTTACATATTTCATTGTATAAGTTCTATGAATTTTCTCACGTCTCAGTGTTAGATAAAGTTATTTATAAGTATTGGCGAAAAGGTGCAATAACACATAAAATGACAACAAAAAGATCTGAGGCCAAAGATTAGTTTTGACAAAAACGTTGTTTTATTAAGATTTATTACGATAAAAGTATAATAATTTTTGACAATTTAAAACGTAGCGATAGTATTAAGTTTTGAGTCTCTCAGGCGATTGCTGTGATGTAAGATAAAATTTGAATTTCGTTTCTGTATATAGCACCATCTTTTGTTGAATTCCATTATAATTTTAATGCATTAACTAGGTATCATTTCTTATTCTTCATTCATTTATCAAGACAGAATAAATGTAAAAATAGAGGTATTATATCTATTGAATAATATTATATTGATGAAGATAACCGTATATACGTAATTGCACACGATATTTTGGTGATATTACAATTATTGTATAAATAAATATTACCTTTATTGAACTGCTAGTAATTACAAGAGAATGATATACAGATATAATACTACAGTCATAATAGCTTATTGTGTCGAATAACAATTGTTTACATCTGAAGTTGTGTGCAGATGTTGTCCTATTTGACAATTGCATAATAGCTAGGTATAACTTATTATAAGAAATATATTTTATGTGAGTAACTGTAATTGGGTAAATAATATAAACATTCATATTCATTGTGTATATTAGCAGATCTATTGAGGTAATAATATTCACGAAACTTCAGTACAAAGTTGTGTCTTATTATACAACGACAACAAAAAATTATATTAAACAGTATAATGTATTTAAATCATAAGTAATTCAAATAGTCGTTGTCCAAATAAATTTAAGGGATACATAAAGTAACCTTTTTTATTTCTATTAACGTGCTAACAAAATCTACGATTTTGGTTTGATCAATATTATGCAATTGTAATTTTAAGAGATTATGTACCACACAAACGTACATATTTTTGAAATAGTTGTCATAGTTTTAATTGAAGATAATAATATATATTTAACTCCCTCGAATGTCATAGTTGCCACAGTTGTACCTTAACATTAAAATAAAATTAGCTTCCGTTTAGAACTATTTGTAAGCATAGATACTACTGTGCCAAATTGTTATTATACCATGTCAATTGAAAATTATTTAAAATGTAGTTTCTGTTATAATGCATACGTATTACGAATTGTTTGGTTGCATTTTGATATAATACATATTTTAATGTTTTTTGTACATTCTACGTAGAATGTTAACGACATATAAATAATCGTCTGAAAAATTCTCAGAATCCAATTTCACAAAAAATAACTAGACTGAATACGTAATTTGAATTATAAAATGATAATTATATTAATATGTACCATACCAGAATGGAGTTCATATTACCACATTTCGTATATTATGTGTTTTCGTATTAATGATATTTTTGTGAGTTTACTATAAGGAAATTAGCGTAAGTCAATCTGTTGTTCTCGTGCAATCTAAGAGATGATTTTATTGTATTATTTCTGAATTTTATGTGAAATAAGACGAAGAATATAAAATTTATGTATGTGAATTAAAGTTGTTTTATTAAAACTTTCTGCTTGTCATGATATTAGATTATAAAAAAAAAGTAATTCAGATACACGATACTGTTAGCGGTACCATGAGTTGGCTATCGAAAACTTACGTACGTTAAAAACCTAGTTAGTTCCTTAAACCTAGCTAGTTGTTTTTTTTCATACGACCGATTTTAGTTCTTAGCGTGACCACCAGGGGCGCTGTACAAGGTTTTCATAGACATATTTATGCAGGCAATATCGAGTCCGTAACTTTTAAACTCATGGTAGCGCTACTGGAGTGAAATGGTGGATCAAAGCCCTAAATTTGGGACATTTAGGACACTTTCACACACGGTCACCAATCTAAGCAGAGCTTGTGTTGATACTGATATAAGTACATACACAGATATTTATAAATACATATTCACACCCAGAATCCTTATCTTGTCGATTAATATAGGAATATCACGATATAATTTTGTTTCAGACATTTAAAAGCATTGATGCCTATCATACTCAAGCTCACAATATGGGTAGTGTGCAATATGAAATTTTCGCGCAAGAAGGAAAAATTAACAAACGAATACTGCTTATGTTGGTGTGTTTGTCGGTGTTCGCTGTGTGCGCGATGACAGCGCCCCCTTGGCCACAACTATTCAGGACTTAAGACTTAAAGTCCGCCCAGGAGTTGCGGCTGGCATATATGATATAGCTGGTCGTGGTTGGCTTAAAAAAAAGCAAAAAATAAAGTTAAAAAGGATTGACGTTAACTGTTCTATCGGTTCCCAAACTAACCTAAGGACTAAGCAAGCATATTGATTGATTTATACATGTAAATATGTAGGTGTGTCTAATAATAAAGTTTTTATTAGATCATTACGATACAAAGCAGTTCTAGCTGGCCGTAACGACGTCTAATTGTCGTAGTCTAAGTATGGATATTATTTGTAAACCGCTATTGCGGCTATGCGCCGGCGCATGTCACGTGACACGTACGCTAGAGACGGTTGTTGCGCTGAGTCTACTGATTGAGTTAACTCATTTCGCTGTACTGGATGAAATGAGTAACCTCGAAGTTTTAGAAGGAACAAGACATCCCTATAATAATTTATAAGGAGATGGCAATAGATAAATGCAGTCGATATTGGTTGGCAGCAGATCTAAAGTTATATAATGGCTTCAAGTAACTAAATGTTAATGAAAACAATAACTGAAATATTTTGAGTTCTGGAAATACCTCGTGCAATTGTAGTGTGGGATGCTCTCAGGTCAGGTGAGTGACGATCTGCACAGGACGGCTGGTAGGAGCTGGATGTGAGTAGCCGAGGATAGGCGGGAGTGGCGATCATTTGGGGAGGCCCACATCCAACAGTGGACGAGTTTATGGGCTGATAATGAAATTAACGACACGCAATCAATTAAAATGATCAATCTACCAAGCATTGCTCTCGACCTTGCTTAGAAATTCATTCCTTAACTATATCATTATTTAAAATTTATTAATGTTAATATTTTAATATTAATAACATCTGTATAGTGCTTACAACCAAAACATACCTTTCCAACCATTTTAATGCTTAATCTCACTATTTAGCGAAAAATTATCATTTTATCATCCACGGCCTTATCTTGTCGTGATTACAATACCATAATATAGTCGGTGGCTTCACAGTACTCCTTAGTTAGACTCAAAGTGTGCAATGGATCGGACCGTAAAAGGAAAAATTGTTGTAGTTACCGGCGGCGCGCAAGGCTTAGGCCGTAGTATTGTGGAGAAATTCCTTCAACACGGAGCGGCAGTTGTCATCGCACTAGACATCAAAGAAGAGGAAGGAAATGCAACTGTCAACGAGCTGAACAAAAAACATAATGAAGGCAAAGCTGTTTTTATCAAATGTGATGTTACCAAAGACTTAGAAAAAGTATCTAGTGAGATAATTAACACTTACAAAAATGTAGATATTTTGGTTAACAATGCCGGTTCCGTGATTGAAACATCCATTAGAGAAACGTTGGAGCTCAATCTACTAGCTTTGATAGAGTGGTCTATGATGTTCTTTGAACATATGAGGATTGACAAAGGAGGAAAGGGTGGTACTATACTGAACATGTCTTCTATAAGCGGTTTTAGAGCACACGCTTTCGGAGCCTTCTACGCTGCATCTAAGCACGGAGTCTTAGGATTCACTAAGACTCAAGGGCATCCTAAAATTTTTGAAACTAGCGGAGTTCGCATTGTGGGCATTTGTCCAGGTTTCACCAAAACTGACCTGACGAGAATTGGCGACGTATTCATCAATGATGAGATCATTTTGGACCACATGAAGACGGCTTTGTGGCAAGAGCCGGATGCTGTAGGTGAGGCTGCAGTGGAGATCATCAAAACAGCTGACACGGGAACCTCTTGGTTGATTGAAGGTGGCAACCCTATCGAGCAAGTGTTATAGTGACAATTAAACTAAAATATGCAGTAATTAAGATCGTTGCCTTGAGAGATTAGATTTGGATCTTGAATTTTCACTGACAACGTGAAATTTATCAGAAGTGCATCATAAACAAGTCACATCATATCTTTTAATCAACTTCACAATCGAAGGACACAAATTCTGTTGCATAAGTCTTTGTAGTTGGTAACATAATTTGTAAATTCATGGTTTATGATACTTGTAATAAAATGCATTAATTAACATAAACAAACAGGTATGTCTCTTTCATACTGTTACTCGAATATAACTAAAACAGTAATTAAAGTAAGAAAATCATTATTTCGAATTTTTTCAAGTTATATTTTTTCATCAAAATAATCGAAAATATTAATTAAAAATTTATGTACATAATAAATTTGTTTAAATGACAAAATTAACAATATTATAAATTTTTGTTACACCACTAAATGATGTATGTATTTAGTGAGGAATAATAGCTTTTTAATGAAAAGTGATAAGAAATTAAAAGACTACGTTGAATTAAGTAATCGTCTCTTTGTTCTATTGGTAGCAAGCGCTACATAAAGTTAGAGAGCCCCTCTGTAAGAGTCCAGGGTCGGCCAAAAGTGCTTCTCTGTTTTTAAATAACTCAGGTCCCAAGAAAGATACAAGATTATATTGAAACAAAATTAATAAGTTAATAAAATTATTTATCTTTTTATTGTAAGAAATATCATATACTGATTATTAAATTGTTCATAATATGATATTTTTTATTAGATTTTATTTAAAGATTATAAAAGGGTAATAATACCTATCTCTGATACGGTGGCTATGAAGATAAATGTATAATGACATTTTATATTTTCGGTTTACCACTTGGCTAAGAATCATCTACAATAATAAAGCTTAATATTGTTTTTTTTTTCATGTACTGAAACGATTATTTATTTTTCTAAAAACTGTATAAGTAATTTTAATAAAGGTAGATAATGTTTATTGATATAAGGCTAGACTGTAGCCTGTCGACAGAGACGTATATGAGTTGAAAATGATAATCACAAGTCTGGCAATCAGAAATATATAAAGCATTAGGCTCATAAATATAAGAACGAGCGATAACACTGCACAGTTTGTTGTGAGGAGCATAATGGATCGCGTCGTAAAAGATAAAGTTGTGGTTATCACCGGCGGAGCGCAAGGTCTAGGCCTTAGTATAGCCGAAAGTTTCCTCAAAAATCATGCAAGAACTGTTATCATAACTGACCTGAAACATAATGCTGGTAGTACAGCAGTTGCGGATCTAAATGCCAAATATGGTGAGGGAAAAGCTGTGTTCATCAAATGTGATGTCACCAAAGATCTGGAAAAGGTGTTCAATGAAATCGTCAGCACATACAATACGGTGGACGTTCTAGTCAACAATGCTGGTGGATGCAGAGAAGATTCCTTCAAAGCTACAATCGATCTCAACTTGTTAGCATTAGTAGAATGGTCCATGAAGTTCTTTGAGCACATGATAATCCGGAAAGGAGGAAAAGGTGGGACAATTTTGAATGTATCCTCAGTATACGGTTTTCGAATCGATCCGTATTTGCCGTACTATATTGCGTCGAAGCATGCAGTTATTGGCTTTACGAGAAGCAAAGGGCATAAGAGGAATTTTGATAAGTCTGGCGTTCGTATGGTTGCAATTTGTCCGGGGTATACGAGGACAGAACTGACCAAGGGTGGTAATAGAAAACCGGAAATCGAAGAGTTCTTAAAGCAAGTGCCCTGGCAAGATCCTGCTGTGGTGGGTGAGGCTACGGTGGAAATTTTCAAAATTGCAAACAGTGGCACCGTTTGGCAGATCGAAAACAATTTACTGTCTGAAGTGAAGGAACGCGAAGAAAATAACTGGGAAAGTAGTGTGTATACGTGGCTTCACCGTAAATAAAGAAACATCAAATTTGTAACTATTACATATTTACTAAAGGATGTTGTTTTATACTATTACGATAATTTGTAAATTTAATTCTATTTACTATGTTTGAGGTGTCTTTGGTGCGTATTGGTTACACAAGCGTTTGTTATGATTATTAACTTGATCTATTAGGGCGTTCGTCATTGCCCTGCTCATATCTATCTAGGCATAGGTAAATAAGTCAATTACGTAATAAACAGATTGTTGTTTTTATTTTTTATCATAAATGGATGATATCATTAAAAAAATCTGTAGAAAACCTGATAAAAATACTTTTATTAATAGCTTTGTGTACCTACTTTGTTCTAGTGATAGAGAGACTTTAGGTAACCTTTTCTAATTAAGCCGCGTTTACAACCGCCTATGACGTTGTTCTTTAGATTAGCATAACTATTTAATTTATGAACCAATTGACATGAAACAAACACTAAAACCTATGTGGAGCTCGCAAAACCATATCTAGATCGGATGGACCGAGATAATATTTGGTGCACAAAGGCAGAGATAAACAGACGAACATTCTCAAAAACATTGTTCAGTATTATTTGTTTGATATTATTAAATCACACTAAACTTGTTGTGCCGTATTTTTAGGCAATTTTTATAGACATTTTGGGTAAATTAAGCTATATTGATTGGGAAGATAGATGCAAATAAAAGGTACATATGAGTATGACGAAACTGCACCAAAATTGAATTAAATACCTAATTGATTTTAATGAATAACCAGGATATACCAAAATTTATACAAATTTATATTTAGATAACAAAGCAAACAAAACACCTAATGTACAAAAAAAATAGAACATAGCTACCATATTGTTACCCATCTTTCGTACGTAGTTATCTAATTAACAAAAATAATGCGAGTTTCTAAAACTAACTAACCACACAAAGCACAAACATTTTAGGCGCGACAAAAAAATTTACAAAAATTGTTTAATTTTTTAATATCTCTCATTTAGTTCTTATCTTATCTTCACTTAAAATAATCGAGCTTTTGAATCCAGGGAGACCCCCAATAAAAACTGAGGGGTACCTACAAAGAGAAGAGTTGAACTGGCGTTTAGTGACATCTAGCGATATGATTGTAAACTAAGTGCCTTATGAGACAACTCGTTACCTACATAATGTTATCTGTGCCTGCCGTAATCGCGTTTTTGTTTCATTAAGTTTAGTGTGTATTTCATAGATGGCGCTTTTACAAAGTGTTTACATTTTCGGTATAATGTAAATATTTTTTATGTAAATATTTTTTATAGTAGTGCTGTCTTTACTCTTTTTTAGAGAACTCTTACATAAAATATGATTGAAATGTCGTCAACAGTTGGCATAAAACGACCGCGTATTGACTATACGATTCCTTAATAATCGCGGAGTACAATAGGTAATTCCGTCATAGAACAGGTCTAGGTACTACATATAATAATTTATATATGTATTTATATTTTTTGTTAAATAATTAGAATTCCTATTAGAATAAATCGAACGAGGGATTGGACGTATTTGTATTGTAGCATCTCTACATTACGACGGAACTTTTGCAGTCGCATGCTCTAATTTTAGTGGTTGTTTTCCCGCAGTAAAATGATTCTATCTTAGTTGTACAAAAGATGTGTGCAGTTCTTTTTTGGTAAAATCAATAAATGCCGGTTTTACGAAAGGTTTAACCGTAACTCGAAAACACGTTCGAACCGCTTTATGACTTAGGGTGTAGAGCTTCTTTAGCTTTAAGCATCGATTTCATGCGGCAAGCAGTACGTGAATACGTCACATCTTCAAAAACAACGATAGCTTCTCTCGTTTTCGAGTTGGAAAATTATTATTCTGAAAAATCGAAAAAAAAAATTTTTTTTTTCGAGGAATAATTTGCATGATTCGATAGTATTACTAAAGGCAAGTCGTTATGCCACGGGAAAACAACCACTAAAATTTCACGGTGTATACGTAAAGAATACAACAATCCGTTTGATGCAATGTGTCTGAAGTTCTCTCTCAACTTCAGTTGATAGTAATAGAGATATGTGCGAACGGCTGTTGACTCTACGATATTAAACCAGTAGAGATATCTATGTATGGTGGTCTTTTCTTTATTGCTTTTATTGAGTCAATCAAAGTTTCTGCCAGAATATCAGCGTCGTCGCATCCCAGCGGCTGCTACGGCACGTGCTGAGGTAGAGCCTATTGATCATCACTACATAGTATCTACGCGTCTGTTTGTCTGTCCCTATGTATGTTTAATGTTTAAAACTACGGATTTGGATACATTTTATTTTTAATAATTAGAGGGATTTAAGAGGAAGGTTTTTATTTATAATACACCCGAAGCGAAGCGAGGGCGGGTCACTAGTCTTATATATTTGTGTGTGTTTATTAAATTTTTTTGGAACTTAATGATCAATAAATGATTTTTTTCTTTCTCTAGCCTCTTTGAGACAATCGTCGAGTACAGTCATCCAAGAAAGTAGTCTACCACTTTTGACAAGTTTCTGCGAGATATAACGATCGCTAACGTTGACTTTTCACTGACACAATCTTATTGCCAGGGAAAATTGACCTTGTTGTTTCATGAGGTTCAAACGAATCTCAACCGTAGGGTGGTAGACCACATTTTTGGCTGACTGTACCAAAGATGCGTAGCCTTGTGTACGAAGGCCTTAGCTTTAGTCACCCGGCGAAGTTGATAAATGACTCCCGCCGATCTCGCCCATCACGCGTCACGCTATTTTTCACCTTTTTCCGTCTTTTAATCCGGAGGTGACGTCGACTGCCTAATGAAGCTCGGAGGAAACGAAAGTGGATGGCACTGAGGAAACGCCTTCGAACGGAAATGCAAAATAATGGCTGAATAAAAAGCTTTTGTTCGGTGTTTTTTTAATAATGTTTCTTTAACGATTAATCTCGTTCTTAAACTAGTAAGTAAATAATGTAAATGTTGTGAAAAAGTGTGTAATTCTTAACATTAAAATTAAGTATATAGAATAAAATGCATAGAATAGAATATTTTTTTTTATTGGTACAGTAGGTACCTATTATTATTATAGTACTTTTAAAACCAAATTTCAATGTTACTTAAATTGATTTTTTTCATCTTTGACCTTTGATTCATAAAAATAACTAAAGGTGTGTTTAAAATACACACTATATGAAACTTAAACACTTCACGAAATGCTCAACCATCTCATGAAATGATTAATTCAGCGATTTGGCCACGGCATATAGACAACAAAGATACATATTCGAACAAATAAAATGCTTGCTGCCACTCAAGTGCACGCACACTTTTGCACTATAATAATGTCCTGCGCACTTGGTTGATCTCAATTGAGATCGGTCGCCATGGCTGAAATCGGTCGGACGCTTTAAGTTTAGTTTAGTTTTAACAATTAATTAGGTACTGAATCTATTTCCTAGCTCGTAGCCTGAACCAATGGCCGCCCTTCATCTTGATGTTGACAGACTTCTCACACATCTGGATAGGAAGGACCGTCTTTTCAGACGGAGAAATTTCGAACTGGCGCAATAATTGGTATAGAGTCGCTTTCACTTCGCAGAGAGCGAATCTTGAACCTGAAATATGATAAAAACATACATTGATGAGATGTACAATAAAACCTTAAGACTGGCTTGGTGAAACAGTGGTTAGTGAGCCTAGCTGGCGGTTCCAAGAGTCGTGGAATGTAGTAAGTTCCATTCTACGTATACGAACTGCATAGGTACTTTTTTTAAATTTTCTATTACATTAAATTAAACTAAACGATACTGTTTGTCATTTAAAAGTCTAAAAATATTTATTTTAATATTTTTCCTAATGACGCCGCAATAAAATGAAAAAAGTGTGCAATAAAATTATTTTCGTTTGTCAAACGTAAAATGCATGCATGCATTCAGAACACATTGAAGTGTCACAGGGATCATCTTAGGTGAAACATATTATAGTAGCAAAATATAGCTCCAGGGTTTTTAGAAGCATACTCACCGATACAGTTCCTAGGACCGGCTCCGAAGGGCATATACGCGTAAGGGTTGATGTCATGCCTGTTGTCTTCAGAGAACCTTTCGGGGTCAAATTTGTCCGGGTTTGGGAAGTACTTGGGGTCCCGGTGGAACGCCCATACCGGAATGATTAGACCTTCGCCTTTACGCATCTAGAAGGTAAACAATTTCTCATTATCATCATCATCACCTTTATACGTCCCCACTGCTGGGGCACGAGCTTACCCTAAACTAGGGCGATGATCAGGGCTTAGTCAACCACGCTGGCCAATGCGGGTTGCTCGATTTCACAACCTAAGAATTTCTTCTTAGGTGTGCAGGTTTGCTCACGATGTTTTCCTTCACCGTTAAAGCGTCGAATAATCGTACATTATCAATTTCAAGTTTGAAAAACAATGTGGAGCGCTGCGGGGTTTGAACTGGCGACTTCTCGCATGGCAAGCATCAAACAAAATCTGATCTGACACAAATTAACAGTGTACGATTGTGTTTGTATTGAAATTCATAGTATAATGTTTTAGCTAAAAAAGACATAAGTATACTACTTACAATGTAGTCTTCGGTGGCATCTTTGTTCGGTTTCCCAAGATTGTAGTCTTGGCTGCAGATCCTGTCGATCATGAATCCAGGTGTCCATTTCCGGAGGGCTTCTACAATCACAAATTATGGTTCACGTTCACAACTCTTATAGTCAGCTAAATATTCAATACGTTACGCAATCTCACCTTTATTTTCCTAACTGTCATACGTTTATGGCTTGGAGTAGGCTCGTCATCATCACCGGACTTGCGGGGGAGCGGATGGCTCTCACCCCTAACAATCACGCCTAATCTAATGAACCGACTTAAATTATACCGACTTATCTTGGTACCGTTTAAGTATACCAAGTCTTATTAGAAAGTTAGAACCAAGGACAGTGCAATACTAACCAGATACAACCATATCCATGTACACCATTTTCTGGAGCGTGCTGTAGTCAACCTTCCCTTGGTTCCTCTCATCATACTCCTTGATTTCCTGGGCCAGCCGCTCCTGCATGTCAGGGTGGACCGCCAGTTCGGCGATCACTAGTGTCATGAAGGAAGACGTTGTCTCGAAGCCTCCGAGGAGGAAGATCAGCGTTTGGGCGATGAGGTCGTTTTCTGACCACTCTGAAGGATTTATTTATTTATTTCATGCACACAACGTATTACAAGTTCGGAGCAAGATTGCAATACAGAAACAATGTGTACATAAAAAAAAGTATGGTAAAGGATTAAACAGTAAGTAGGCATATTTGTCCGCTTTTTGGAGGAGATCTTTGCCCAGCAGTGGGATGACACTAGTTAATAAAAAAAAGCATATTTGAGATGCAAAACGTGCGCTCAGTATAAATAATGAAGATAACTGTTTTTATGTCTATTTTTTCATTATCATTGTGAGGTTTGATTTTTGGTCAGAAAAATACCTACTACGTTAAACAGTTAGTATAATCATATTTTTTTTTTCCAAACCTGTATGTTTCCACTGCTGGGCAAAGGTCTCCTCCAAACCTATCCACTGCACTATATTAGTCAGTTCTTTGAAAAATGGACTAGATCGTCACACCACCATTTCTTAGGACTTCCTCTTCGTCGAAAATCGTTTTTAGGTACCTATTGTGTAAGAATTTTGGCTCATCTATCGTAAACAGTTAGTAAAATGTAAATTAACAAGTGGTACCGATATTGCTGCAAATATTTTTTGCTGCAAAATCACATTTCACAAGAAGTGTTTAACCTTCAAATGTTGTCGTCATTAGTACATACTTTTTATGTTACCTAATATTAAACAATGGAATATTAATTTCTGTTAGACTTACCTATTTTAGTTTTCTGTTTGCCTATTTGTGACTCCTCAACGGTTGCAAAACCAGCGTCAGTGTCTTTTACTTTATCATCATGTTGAAGTTGACCTGAAACAGATAACGGAAACTCGAAACATATCTTCCGTTTTACGATAGACAATAGATCAAGTGGATGTACGTACATAAGAGGTTCACTATTCAGTTTATCGCGTTTTACACATTAATAAGGCAGGTTGTACGTACAATCGCACTGATCGCTTGCTGGCAGATTTCAGTTTCATCATCATCATCAGTCCATATATGTCCCCACTGCTGGGGATAGGGCCTACCCTAAACTAGGGCGATCAGGCCTTAGTCAACCATCCTGGCCTAGAACAGGTTGGTTGACTACACAACCTTAGAATTTCATCCTTACCATAGATTTTAGTTTAGGGCTCTACATAATAAACTGCCAGCGGTATAACTTGAAACCCTTTATCTATATGTATATTACTACTAGTCAGTACGACTCTAAAACTAGCCTTGGAGTAATACCATATACATATAAGATTTAAACAATTAATCAGCAAAATGTAACCGTTGTTAATGTAAATTATTATAAAAAAAAAATTACCTTTAAAAACCACTAATGAATTACCTTTTTTAGCCTGTAGAAGAAGATGGATCATGTCAGGTCTGATGATGTTCTGGGACTCCCGGTCCCTCATCATCTTGGCCATCAGTCCTTGGAAGAACTTCTGGGTCCTCTGACTGAACATAGACCATTTCAGTATCTGGAATTGTGAAACATAAACTTCAAGTGATGTGTGAGCCAAAAGCTTTTACAATAATAATGTCTTTTATATTCTTGGCAAAAATGGAATAGGAAATTCAATAATAAACCCAAGATACCATCAGTTGCCTCTGACGAGCTGATAGGTAGACAATAGGTAACTATGCTGTAGGTAATATAGGATATAATATTACATACACAATAACAGTGGAAACACAAATATACTTCCTTAAATATATTTAATAACACAAACACCAATGTTCGTCACACAAATATTTCTCCCGGGTGGGAATCGAACCCATGACTTTTGGAACCGTTGGTAGTGATCCAGGTCAGTCCAGTCAGTCAACGGATACAAAGAGGAGGTAGAAATGAAAGGAATCGATTGACTGTCACAACCCAGTCAAATAAGCATCAAAAATAGGTGTAAAGTCTATTACCGTTATAAGCTTCGGGAAACAGCTGTAAGCGAAGAAGACGAACATCTGCTTGAACTTAAACGTGAAAGCTTCCATGCCCATCAGGAAGAACTGGTTGTCAGGGTCCGTCTGGGAGTCCAACTTCACTCCAAACGCGCATGATGCGATGACGTCATTAGCATGACGTGTCATTATGGCTTTAACATCAACATCGATCGAATCGGCTGGAAATACAAAAGATTTATTCGTGTATGATTTTACATGACAGTTTAAAAATAGAGATTGCAGTTTCAGAATCATAACAGCAATGTCCAACGTGTCCAACTCTGGTTCTCCAGTGACCAACATTGGGGTTTGAAACTAGTAGTTCATATTGTGTCTATTGGCTCTGTGTCTAGTGCCTCACGCGCACCGTTTGTATAGAAGGAAACTTCAATTTAGAAAGTATACTATAAGGAGGTGTTTAATTTAATATGGAACTATTTTGTCATAAACTTGTCTCCAATACATACCCAAGATCTTATATCAATATTAGAATATTAGGATATTGATAGAAGATCTACGAACACTAGAGTGTTTCTTACATTTCGAGTCCTCAATCTGTTTTTCCAAAGACTGCATCATTTGCTCTCCGATTTCCCACATGAATGGGACCATCAGACGGATTTTGGAGCTTGTGAACGCTGGACTCAATGTAGAGCGCATGTTTTTCCATTCTTCACCTGAAAAACAAACATGTTTGGTACATATTTACCATGGCATATTCACCATGTTTACTTAAATCGAGTTCGTTAATCGAGATTTTTCGGCACTGTTAAGCCAGGTTGTACTCGTAAATATCTGGGATATTTTAACTTTCTAAACACTAAAAGTTTTAGTGTAAAGAAAAATTAGTGCTGTAGAGTGCTCGAAACGGAGGATCTCTAAATAATATGTTAAGAACAACAATACACGCGAGTTTAATCCGTAAAATAGTTTTACTCTACACAGTTAACGTTTACACTGCTGCTGATCTGATCTTCATTGAGATCGACCTTCACAGCCAAATTCAGTCCGTCACTTTACTAAGCCAATAAGAATTTGAGCTCATACCATTCAAAGAGAACAGGTTCCTCCCCCAGAAGGGATCGACGCGGTCATCCACCACGGTCCTGTGTTCCGTGAAGCTCTCAAAGTCCTTGATGGTCACCTTCTTCACCAGCTCCACGTCCCGAAGCACCACGACTGGGTTGGTGAACTCGTAGTTACCCACGAACCTGAAGTAGGAGTCGTACTTCAAGATCCTTTCGAATATGTGTATTTTGAAAAAAAAGATGATCAGGATGTTCTCACTCCATTTCGAGGCCGTGAGGACCACATATGAGGTCGAGAGGCACAATTGACCATATTGAGCCTGTCGCATTCATCCCTACATTTGTCCGACACACCACACTCACAGTATCTACCGTGATATATAAAAAAAAAACCTCGGAAATTTTGACATGTTTTCGTCACATATGACATGGTGACCTTCGTATTTGTTCAAATAGTTTTTAATAAATTATGGTAATAAAAATATAATGTGTTCTGTGGCTCGATCGTCCCAATTGGTCATGTTTAGTAGTATGAAGTAGCAGCATTTAAAACCAGTATGCCTGATTGTAATGGATTTCTTGATAGACTTTATCTTATTAAGTTCTGATAGCTTGGACACTTGACAAGATACACTGTATTGATTTATGTACCACTATTATTGTTGACTCGCCCGGTGGAAAAGTGGTTAGTGACCCTGTCTACGGTTTCAACAGTCGTGGAATCGATTCCCACCCGGGACAAATATTTTTTGTGAAGAAACTTCAGTATTTGTTCCGTTTTTGATCACTCATTGGTCATATTGGATGGCCGTCTCACCGAATCATGAGAGTAAGGGAATAGAGAGTGCAATAGTGTTTGCGCGCACACTCGTGCACTATAATATGTCCTGCGCACTTGGCTGATCTCAGTTGAGAACGGCTGCCATGGCTCAAATCGGTAGTACGCCTTTTATTCATATATTTGTTCCGTGTCTGGGATTGTCATTAAATGTATTTATGTATACAACTGTAGTATCTGATATGTAATTTAGTAACACAATTTTAAGCATTTATTTTGGAATCGGAACAATGTGTGTTTATTTTTTATTTTTTAATTACCAAGCGAACAGCTTTGGCACTTATGTTCCCGTGACAGAAATGATGGTGGTAAAGAAACATATAAACATATACCTACCTAGAAACATTATTATTGCCGGTACCGAGATCATAATAATATGTTCACGTCACTTTTTCAAGCAATCAGCGCCATCTACCGAGCTGATTTGTGAATCTAAACCATCCAGGGCGCCACTCAAACTCATATAGGTAGAAACATTCATTTAAATCGGCCATGCCGTTTAGGAGGAGTTCAATTACATACACACGTACAGCAGAATTATGAACATAAAGATAAAATGTAATAGATACCTGTCTTCAGGATATGCATCATACAATTTCTGCAACGACGTTGATAGATGTTCTATGCCCAAAGTGACCCCAGTGGTATTTCCCAGCAGTGGGACAGGCGTCAGATAGTTGACTCCTCTGTTACGGAATCTGAAAATGAAATGCAACACGTATTATTTTGTTAAATTATACGTACCTACTTAGTTTCGTACCTATAAGTGTAATTTAACAGAAGTCCAAAAGTCCTTAGCGACCTAATTTAGGGTAGGTAGCCACTGCTGGGGCACGGACCTACCCTGGTGATAATGATGATAAACAGAAGTCATTATAAAAATCAAAATCCATCTTCTTATAGGTATTTTACATGCACGTTGCACTCATTATTCGTTAATGACTGAATATGATTCTACTACTCCAGCGTGGTCGACTAAGGCCTTATCGCCCTAGTTTAGGGTAGGCCCGTGTCCCAGCAGTGGGGACGTATATGGGCTGATGATGATGATGATTCTACTACCGGTTCGGGATTTCTGGAAGCAGATTCTACCGACTTCGGAAAGAGACTCGATAGTCACTTTAAATGTAATTAATGAGCCAAGTCATACAGTTTGGGTTTGTCATAGTGACAGGACGAACAAGTCCCCTCTCTACACCGTCGATGAAATGTAATATATCGATTTACAATTTTGTCATTCACTTATGCCGCGGATCAACTTTCTTGACAGATCTCGTGATTCTGAGTCTTAGAAAAGCTACGAATCACTTAAAAAAACTACTGTACTTAGGTTTTCGTAAATGAACTTGTGGGTTCGATTCCCACTCGGGACAAATATTTTTGTGATGAACATCGGTGTTTGTTCTGTGTCTGGTATATCAGTCTCCGACGCCCATAGTACAAGCTCTGCTTAGTTTGGGGTGACCGTATGTGGAAATGTCCCAGATATTTATTGTTTTAACTGATCCTATAAAGGTTCTGTATTAGCTTTTTTGTAACGGAATCCTATAAAGGACCGAGGACAAAAACATGATAAATACCTTGAGTAGAGGTTCCTAAAATAGAACACCGCTGCTGCAAAGACGGCTAGTAACCACAGTATCAAATACATGTTCTGAAAACTAAAAAATAAAAAGGTTAATTTATTAAAAGAAGTAAGTATACATTATAAAACGTATAAAAAGAAAAGAAAGTCTATTATTTGTGCGAACGCTACTCATTCCAATGATTTTAAGGATTAATAATAAAATCGCGTATAATATGGAAATAGAATAATTCGAAATATTTGTGACTAAAGATGATACGTTAAAAAACTATTTATTTTGTACTAAATTAAAACTATATTGATATAACTATTTACATATTTATTTTAATATTATAAATGCAAAAATAACTCTCTGTCTGTTACGCTTTCACGCATAGAGTACTGAACCGATTTTAATGAAATTTGGTACAGATATAGTGCAGAGTCTGAGAAAGGACATAGTTGACAAAGGACGTACTATCAAAAGTCTCTACGCGAACGAAGTCGCGGGCTAAAAGCTAGTACTATATATTTTTTTATCGCGTGTAGACCCATAGTATATCGTTTTTTAACTTTTGATAACATTTGTCTAAAGTTCAATGACTACCGCCATTATAAACAGGTATATGACTTTGTGTATTCCGACTGGTGTATAAATTACGTATAATTAGGTACAATAAACACGTTGTGGTGTATCGAATACACATAGTTTATTTAAATAGTAACTAATTCTATTAATATTGATATAACCGCGCTGGTTGGCAAGGTCGCGCCATATCAAATAATGTGAATGATAAATTGTATAATATTCTAACACATTGGCGTATCACGCACGCGTCACAATCATTTCATAACAATTCATTTAAAAAACCTCTATAAGTATCTTTTATACTTTTTTTTTGTTTATAGTATTATTCTAAACATTGTTTTGTAAAAATCAAGTAGTTGAAACAACAATAAACACAAAACAAATAAATTTTTGATGGCAAAAAAAGACATGTTTAGGTAAATTTAAAATATTTAATGTTCGTTCATGGCTAAAACAACTAGCTTCAACTCAATTTAAATTCTTTAACTTTGACATTTGACAATTTTTTAATAACAATGCTAATGTTTGTGAAAATATAAGTACAAAATTTTCGATGTTATCGAAAAGTCACTTTGAATGCATAGCAAAAAATATATATTAAGAATTTATTATGCCAAATTGTTAACTTACATAAACAAACACTATAGAAAAAGTACATTTATATTGACTACCTTGATAAAAAGATAACTTACCTATTAATAGTAGTTTCCAATCAACACGTATTACTATAGATAAATAAAGATAATAAATTAACAGACGTTTATCCTCTGTGAGGGCTGGACGTTGAATAACAAATATCATCTCTCTTTTGTATAGTGATACCTATAAGCGATGATAACAGTAGGTAAGGTACTACTGACATGTTTATTTACATGAGTTATGGCGGAATAAATTATAATTTCATTTCATCATAATGAGAAACCCTGATCCTGACCTCATAATCTGAAACATTTCACAGGTGTGCTGGTTTCCTCACGATGTTTTCCTTCACCGTTAAAGCGTCAAATGATGGTACATATGAATTTCAAATTTGAAAAACACATTGGTACCTGGCGGGGTTTGAACTGGCGACCTCTCGTATAGCAAGCAACGACCTTAACCACTCGGCCATCGACGCTTTTTAATGATGGAGCGGATGAAACCGTTTAAAAAAGAGCAAAAGTGAAGCCGAGTGGCCTATACACTATGAATGACCTTTTCCAGAGCTTGCCCGTAAAAGGTACCATGTTTTTGTTTTGTTGTTTTCATTATCTAATTGCATCTTTGATTCTTGTCTTGTCACGCTACTTGAAATAATCAGCCACTTGTACTATCAACGCAAGGGCAATACAACTATATTATTTAAAGATTAAGTGATAACTGCTAAATCAAAGAGTCCAACAAAGCATTCTAGTCTGATAGCCAATATCTGAATCTAAAGCAAATACAAAATGGATGTAAGGTTAGATTATGCTATATGTTATTGTACTCAGTGCGAAGATAAAGCTGTAATTGTCAGTCCGGAGCCATTTGTAACGCAGACGGGACCACGGGCCACTCGAAGGAACTCGTGTCTTATATTGTGTAGTTGCTAAAAGAATAATAAACTCTGTGTGTGATAACAGTATCAGTTTATATCTAAAGTAAGTATAATTATCCTATCCTTACCTCGATTTCGAACACATTCCAAACTCTTAGCTAGGTGCGAGTTGGATTCCGGAAGGGTTCCGTACGATATGAGGGTATACTTCTTGCCGTTATTAACATCTAGAAGTAAAATGCGTGAACAGAAAGATGCTTGGATATATTGTGTGAAAAATATATCAAGCACTAGCTTTCCGCCCGCGACTCCGTCCGCGTAGAGATGTTTGACGGGTAAAACATTACTTCTTTATAGCGCAGTAAAAAGTAGCCTATATCCTTTGCTAGGCTCTGGACTATATCTGTACCAAATTTCGTTTAAATCGGTTCAGTATTCTATGCGTGAAAGCGTAACAGACAGACAGACAGAGTTACTTTCGCATTTATAATATTAAAGGATTTGATGCCATTGTTACAAAAAATATAATTTGTTGTTAAGATGCTAATGCAATAAACGGCAAAAATGTCGTTACGAAGAAACCTGAAAAGGTAATTAAATTGGGATGATTAGTCACATCTTAATATAGCTCATGACTTTGACAAATGGCACCGCATATGTTTGTAAATAAACCGTTCAAAACATAATTATTTTTAGAGCTCATCATTTGATTATGAACATGCATTCTACTTTTTACCAACTTCAATTATGTTGTTATTGTCTTAAATTGGTGGTACGATTTATAGGTCGGACAATATCATACAAGAACGCCATACTTGATTCAAATATTAGTAGAGTAAACACGTATTGAATGGATAACAAAACGGAAATTCAGACAGTCAAATATTCAAATAGATAATCACTCAAACAGGAAACAGACACATTGTCCATAATTATTGTGCAAAGTCCGATCTACCTCTGTTTAAAATGATAAAACTGACCAATTGCGAATTGGACTCGTGCACGAAGAGTAACGTATATTTGAAAAATACAATGCTTTATGTATAGGAATCCCCCTTTAATTTTTGTTTAATAGTGTTTGTTGTTATGTTGGCAACAGAAATACAGTATTCGTGAAAAATTTACTAAAGTGACTAGCTATCGCGCTGATACAGCCTGATGAAAGGTTGTGTCAAGTGATAAACAGCCTTCGAGTAGGTACAGAACTCTCAAAAACAGTGAATTGAAGATAGAGTCTCATTTTTTTTTTCAAGCTATGATCGTCTACATATTATTATGGGCGGGGGTGGTCGCGGCAGCCTTATGGCTGTACTTGAGGAAGGTACACACAAGGTTCTCCAGGCATGGAGTGAAGAATCTCCCAGCTGTTCCTCTGTTTGGGAATGCGCTGCAGATTTTTTTGAGGAAGGAACACTTCGCAGAGCAATTGGACACCTCTTATAAGGCTTTTCCGGGGGAAAGGTACGAATTGATAAGATATCTTATGTATGTATTGTACAAGATAATACGTTTATGAAGAAATTGGCATATCTTTAAGAAATCTTAGATATGTTTTGTCAACTAACAAATTTTATTTACTTTTAATTTAGATTTAAAAATATGATCATTATTATTTTTTCCATCCATTGAAAAAATGATCATAAAATCTCAAAAACCCATAAGTTTTACATAATATTCTTTTGCATTTAATGAAAAATGTTCAAAATATACAACAACGAATACATTTCAGATTCATAGGAAGATACGAGTTCACCGCACCGTTAATATTGGTGAAGGATATTGAGCTGATGAAGAAGGTCACTGTCAAAGACTTCGAGCATTTCACCGACCACAGGTCATTGGTGAACGAAGACACTGATCCTTTGTTCGGACGAAATCTGTTTTCTCTGAAAGGTACTGAGTTTACTGATCCAAACTTATATATCACACTTCATCATCATTATCAGCCCATATACGTCCCCACTGCTGGGGCACGGGCTTACCCTCAAGTACGGCGATCAGGCCTTAGTCACTTATATTTACAACGAATATAATTTTATTTTACTTTGTAGGTGTCATTTGAAATGATTGAATTGATATCTATTGATTACATTTTTTTCTGATTGATACTAAGAATTTGAGATAATATTTTTAGTATATAATAATAAAAATGCTTGTCCACTTTTATCCAATATTCCTCCAAAATATTTTTTCGCTGGATCAAGTACCATCAGATTTTGCCAAAGTAGAGAGTGATAATGATGTAATTTTTAATAGTTGTATAGTTGTTAGTAGTCTTCGCGCAAATAAGAGACAATACGATGATACTAATGTTTTTACAGGAGATGAATGGAAAGACATGCGCTCCACCTTGAGTCCAGCTTTCACCAGCTCGAAGATGCGGCTGATGCTGCCTTTCATGGTGAATGCGGGGAAACAGATGATAGAATCGCTGAAAGCGAAGATGAAGACTTCTAATAGTAAGTAGACATCGGTCTTAAAATCATTCAGTATGGCTGTTATAATATTAAAACAGACCCTTATTCTGAACATGGATGCAATCATTAACGATTGGCAGTTCGTGAAATATTAGGTAACCGTAATGATTATAAAGAAGAAAATTCACATTTTTTTACTGTAATACTTCCTACAGATAACTACATTGACGTGGATGTGAAAGATCTCACCACTCGTTACACCAACGATGTTATCGCAACCTGTGCTTTTGGACTCGACGTTAATTCTCATGTGGACGAAAACAACCAGTTCTACAAAATGGGAAAGGAAGCTGTGAACTTCAAGGGTTTTCTGACTTTCATGAAGTTCGTATTCTTCCTCGTATTTCCTCGACTCATGGCAGTAAGTACAGATTGAATTCAGTTCCTACCCACAAAAAATTGTCAAGAGCCTTTTTCAATGAAAAATGAAATCTAGCACTAAAAGGAAAATTTATGACAGATAAGTAGGATGGAAAACTAATTTGCTAGATTTTTAGAGATAGATCTTTAATCTGGGAATTCCGTAAATTGTTTTTTCCTATGATGGGTGACTTTGTGCGTTTATGTAGCTGTGCCCGTTACTTCTTTAGCGTGGAGTACAGGATTTTACATATTTTTTTTCTCAATTACTCCCATTCCCGTGGGAATCTAGCAATATCGCGTTGCAAGTAAGCTAGTAAGTTTACTAAGGTACTTGCGTGCCAAATTTTATTTCTTTACCGGTTTAGATTTTTCATACAAAAGGATTTTCTCGCTAATTCCCGTTCCGATAGGAATTTCGGAATTTACTTTCTTAGTACAACTCTTCGGTACCTAAGCTACGTCCCTTCCAAATTTCAAATGCCTACGCTTAGCAGTTTAGGTTATGCGTTGATATGTCAGTCAGTCAGTCAGTTTCGGTATTTCTCAAGTCTGCGAGGCTTGTTTACGTTTGATCACGATGACGCATGACCTCGCTCGCACTTGCTCGCTGCATCAATTTAGTTTACGACCCTGAATGGATGTCAATTGTTTAATCTTATGTCATAGCACGCATATACTCCAATTGGGTGAACCATCTTCTCCATTTGTACGAAATTTTAGCACGCTACGAATGCATGAAATCATTTTAGAAAATCGTAGATAATTCTTAACTGTTTAACTTATTAACTAGATCCCTTCATGTTACAGCAAACATCAATTAATGCTCGGCTGATTGAAGTTATTAGTTAACAAATAAAGACATAATATTGATTAAACAACTGACCTGGAACTCAATTATTCCTTTATTTACGAAGAAACTTTTGAGGAGCCTTCACACTTCACGAGACGTGGCTTTAGCCACTGCACTACCAAAGTGATTAAAATTATTGATCCCTTGACTCCTCCAATAAAATTATAAACTTTATTTCAGAAACTGAACATTTCTCTGTTCTCTGAGAAAGTAAAGCAATTCTTCAAGAATGTTGTGATGGATACTATGAAACACCGGGAAGAACGAAATATCGTCAGACCAGACATGATACATTTACTGATGGAGGCTAAAAAAGGTATGAACTGCCAACAGACACTTTTTGTATAATTTTTGTGAAACCTAACATAGCAGTATTCAAAGATATATTTTTTTAATTCTTGTTTTCATCTCATCATAGGAAGACTGGTGCACGACGATAATACAAGCGACGCGGATGCTGGATTTGCCACTGTGGAAGAATCTAATGTAGGAAAGAAAAAAATTGACAGAGGTAATGAATGTTCAACCACAGTATGGGTATCATAATCGTAATACTTATTAAAAACGTAGTGCATTCTACAGGGAAATATTAAATTGCAAAAGCCAGTGATTTCTCAAGGCCATTATTTTGGTATTTTGTATGAATTTCTAATGACTACTTTAAAGTAATTAAAATAAACGATTCAATAAAGTAGAAATAAAAATCAAAGTCTTTGATTAAGTTGTTGGAGTAGCCCTGAACCCTCAATGAATTACGTTTTAACAACAAACATTCAATTTAGAAAGTATTTCCCTAAGTGTCTCGCTACGTTAAGCAATAAATGATTTGAATTTGAATTTGCTACCTTTTCTCAGAGTGGTCTGACAACGACCTCGCTGCCCAGGCAATCCTCTTCTTCATCGCCGGCTTCGAGACAGTGTCTGCGGGGATGTCGTTCGCTCTACACGAGCTGGCCCTCCATCCTGATGTTCAGGATAAACTGGTGCAGGAGATCAGAGAGACAGACCAGAGGAATGGTGGCAAGTTCCAATACAACACCATTCAGAACATGAAGTATTTGGACATGGTTGTATCAGGTGAGGATTTGAAGATAGGTAGATAAGAGTTGTTTTTGTAATTGACAGCTGGGTAGTACAAGTAAATAGTAGGTAATAAGAATTAATAATAATTTTCGAGATAGTAGAAAAATTCAATGAGGATTGTATTGATTGATTGCACTTAGAACCTATTTTGCACTAACTTATGTATACGGTTTGTTCCTTCACATTGAAACTAATTAATTACTGTCTTGCCAAATTTACAAATTACTTTTACTCCTTGTTAGTAGTTGTGAAAATCCCAAATAAACTCTTAGGATCACCAAGGATAAGAAAGTATAATTAGTATCTGTATCTGTGTGAAAAGTAATCCTGTAGTTACATCTAAGTCTTTCCATATTCAAGCTTGATGCGATAAAAATTACAATACAACTAACTTGTCACTTGTACTAGGGATTTGCGTGATTTCACCAAGAGTTTATCAAATCCACAGAAGTTTTAAGGCTGTGGCCGCCCGCACTACAGTTGGAGCGTATGTGTGTGAAAGATTACAACTTGGGGAAGGCGAACGATGATCCCGCTACAAAGGATTACTATGTACGTTTGAAGTGATAACTTAGTTTATATTGACCACAATGCTATTTTAGAGAATATTCCTAGAAAATGTCACGTTTACGAATAATCCTAGAATCCGAGAAAAAATCTCTAAATGAATGCCATTTGCTTTCTGTATCTTCTACTGTTATTACTCTTCATGTGACACGTTAAACTGGGATTAAATAATCTGAAATGGATTTCAAATCAGAATTCTTAATTTTTATGCGGTTCGGTACATAAGTCTTATGCCTAAAAATTGTTCTGCCTAGTACTAGTATTTCTATAAAGAACGACTAGGTAAAGCATTCAGCGTTATAATTTTAAGTACGAGGTCGGTAAATCGTGAAAAAAGAAAAAAATTTAAGGTCAAATACGATATTTGACCTTTTGACGAAGATGGTCATGAAAATAAATTGGTCGTGGGTACGCGTCCCATACATTTCTGTTCGTCCTCCTGCTCTCAAGAGTTTTATAAAAGGCTAAAAATATTTTGTTTTTCTAGATTCGAGTTGGGGAAGCCCTGATCATCCCTGCGTACTCCGTCCACCGAGACCCTGAGTTCTACGCGGAGCCCTTGAAGTTCGACCCTGAGAGATTCTCTGATGAGAACAAGCATAACATACAGCCCTTCGCTTACATGCCCTTTGGCACTGGACCCAGGAATTGTATTGGTATGGTCCTTTTTTTATTGCGCTCTACTTCGAAAACGGTTATTTTACAAATTAGTACAAGATATATTATTTGTACAGAATTTAAAGATAAATAATTTTACAATTGACCTCCGAGTAATAGGTCGCGAGACGTTATGGCCTTTATAACGTTTTAAGCCGGCCAGATATCTTTGTCAATTTTCACATTTTCATTATAACGCCTGTAATGAAAGTGTATATGTTATAGGCAATGTGTATAATCCGGTACTGTATAGATTACCTAGGTATTCTATACAATGCTTAAAACGTTCAGGCAATGTGTATAATACGATTAATTTGACACATTGCCTAGGTATTGTATAAAATGCCCGAAGTGCATCAGGTAATGTGTATAATGAACGACCACGGCTAGGACCTTAAACATTTTTATTTATTTATTATTCAGACAGAGTTAATCAACCTTTACCTCGGTATATTTTGAATAATAGGTTATTGCTTTGCGTAGAGTTTCTTGAGAACTCGTTTGGCCTTGGATAAACTAAGTAGTACTTGCGAGCTCAGGACTTCCTGGCGCCCTAGACTGAGTTAAAAAAAAGAGTCCTATTTGTGTTAATTTTCTTTAAACCACCCATATATACCTGTGACGGAAAAACTAGTTTAGCTTAGGCCAAACTAGTTTGTCCTAGAACTCCTATGTGACAAACGCTCAATACGCAAAAAACACGGCATACCCACCGATTAAATGCAATATGTTTAATCAGCGCTATCTGCTTGTGACAGTTAAAAATATAAGCTCTTAAAAGATCAGTAGCTACCTATCTAACTAACCAAATTACGGAGAAGACAAATCGATTAAATACATTACCTAAGCTTCAACCGGCATTCTATACAATGCCTAGGTATTCTATACATTTCCTAGGTAAAGTGTGAAAAACTTCAAACATTAAGTATAATTTCATACATTGCCTAAGCAATCTCGGCATTCTATACATTTCCTAGGCATTGTATAGAATGCCTGCATTATACACATTGCCTATAACATATACAAAAATTCAGCTCACTAGGAATTCTTAACGCAGATTGGGGTTTAACCTCATAAAGCCCAATGTCCTTACACGAGACAGACACAATGGATCTTCTATTGTGTCTGGTTTTCTGGGCCTTAAAATGCCGTAAATTATTGGACTAATCATGTACTCCGTCTCCTCAGGTTCCAGATTCGCTCTCTGCGAGCTGAAAGTGCTGCTGTACCAGCTCCTCCTCAGCATGGAAGTGACTCCAAACGAGAAGACCTGCGTCCCCACCAAGCTCGACCCTAAGTCCTTCAACTTCGGACCCATAGGAGGCTTCCAGCTTAGATTCAAAATAAGGAGCTGATGTTTAACAGATGATCATATTGTTTACTGAAAGTCTGATAAATATATGGATTTGCATGTAATAAATACCTTAATATTCGCTATGGAAAAAGTTTGTAACCATAATATACGTATAATATATGAGTACCTATGGTTATTTATTTGATAAATTTGATCGACACATATGAATATGAGAACGAAGACTCTAACTTTGGTCTGGAAATAGTTATAGGTATAATGATTTAATGCATTTTTTTAACCTAATAATAAAAATTATGAAGAAAATTGAAAGTCTTTGATAAATCCTTCCTATAATTATGCTCATAATTTTCACTAATCAAATTGCTCCTACGTTGGTACCCAAAATAGAGGCGCTAGATTGAAGCATACACAAACAGCAAAGGTTGTGCACCCCAGAAGAAAATAAAAAGAAGATTATGTGGGCTCTTCAGGCGGGCGTGAAACTGCATCTAAACTACCCTTCAGGGTGAGTGCGACAGCCTCAATTGGGTTTATTGCGTCTGTCAACCTCATATGTGTAATAAAAAAAAAAGTAACCTCACTGTCGCTAACCATTAGGTGGAGTAAAGTCATCCTTTATTTATACAAATAAAATAGGAACTGCGCTCTCAAGGTTTTGAAAAAAAAGTGATTTTCCATTTAAAAAAAAGGATCCTAACCGAATTACAGAGTCATTATAACAGCATAACTTAAGCTAAGAGAACAAAACACGTTAAAAGTGCTATCTTATCAATTCAAGTTCAATTTCACGACAATATTTACCTCAGTTGTTGTTTTTATACGATATGGAACTGAGATCGTAATGGGTCACCGGGTGGAAATTTATTTATAACGACTAACCGACTGGAGGCCTATGTCCAGCAGTGGACGGGAGTGGGCTGATGATGAACCGGTATTTATTGATTAAAAAAACTGCCCAAATCTATTTGATTACTAAGATAGAGTCCTTTTACTGCGGGAAAACAACCACTAAAATTTCATGGTTTCATGTGTGGTTAGGCAAATTGAAACTTAAGGTCTGACTTGGCTAGCTTCATGTCTGAATTACATAATGTGGTAATTCTGTAAGTAAATTTCAAGCTTCAGTAGCGGTACCATGAGTTAGCTATCGAAAACTTACGTACGTTAAAAACCTATCGAATTGTTTTTTTTCAAACTAACTATTTTAGTTTTTAGCGTTACCGCTAGGGGCGCCGTACAAGATTTTTACATAGGTGATATCGAGTCTGTCACGTTTAAATTCATGGTAGAGAAGATTGTACTCATTGTTAGTAGGTAATTAAGTGTTTCTTTGGTACATCGGTGGCAAGCGCTGCGTAAGTACCGAGAGGTCCCACGTTCGAATCCTGGCTCTAAGCAAATTTGTGTGAGGTTTTCTGTAAAGAATTAAAGATTGAAGATTATACACAGGGCGAAATTATTATACATGTTGTTGATGGCCATCCGCCAGTGTTTCGGAACGCACGTTAAGCCGTCGGTCCTGCGCCTAATGTCTCGTCTGTCATCTCTGAGTGAGTGAAGGAGTATAAAGATTGAAATGTGCACACACACATCTGTATTATAATAACATGTTCTGCGTAGTTGGCTGATCTACATTGAGTACGTCCGCCTTGGCTGAAATCGGTCACATATTTTTTGTCACCTTTGCAGTTTTCTAAGCCTGTAAGTATTAATTTTGTAAAAATTACCCACTTCTAGGCAGCATTGAAACATAGGGTGCGTAGGAACTTAGTTAATTTAAATAATAATCGTATTATGCTTATGTACCTATGTTAGAAACATAATATCTTAAAATCAGATACTATTGCACCCATTATTGTCTTAAGGTCAATAAACTCCTACAAATGCGGAGTAAATCGCAAATATATCTAGTGGTAGGTACTACATTAAACAACAGAAAATAAGTGATATATAAATTTCAAATATGGAGTTGTACAAACAAATTAGTTTATGTGGTCTGTGCTGATAGACGTGTTTATTATAAACAGTTTTTATTCAGTGTTCCAAAAGCAAAGTTTAGTAAGTAAGTAAGTTAACTTTGTCTTTTAAATCGATGTTTTGTTGAGGTCCACTATAATATAATTAGGTAATTAAACTAATGGGGTTTTATTTTGGGTCTAACATGACGTATGCAAGTGTATTGTATTTGCGTTTCTGGATGAGTCACACCGAGGCTTTTGTCATATGTATAGAGTTATTCAGATTTTCAGTCTTATTATTCTTTTATTTTTTATAACGTGCGTAAAATGTAACAATGTAAAAATACACTGTGATTGAATTCCTTTTAGAATGTACAAAAAATGCTGCCTTAAAGAAAAACATTAGCGGCACAATGTCGACCTTATTTTAAAACGCATTCTTCCATTTTTTACGGCAGTAAATTTGTGGTATCTACGTATTAAAATGCAAGAAACAGCTGGTATGCTGTGATGCAAAGTGCTAGATGAAAGAATTTGCTTACTGATTATGGGAAATATATTTTTTTTCTTGCGGGCTCATGCCCGTAAACGACAATAGTAGACAGTATTGTACATGTTTTTTGAGACACGTTTTTAGAATAGTTTTTTTCTTTGTCTCTTTTTTCAGAGTTGCCCTTTGGGACGTATGGATATTTTGTTATTTTTGTAACATTTTAGACGTCCGCGTCCATTACACTAAATATTAGTCTTCATGGGTCTACGAGTTATATTAGGAGTGGCAAATACATAGCTCCTTACTGCCCGACGTGTCGACTGGGTTACACCAATCATGTCCGCAAGCGAACCGGCGCCGCCCGTAGCTATGTATTAGCTACTCCTAATAACACATGTAGACGTATAAAGACTAATATTAAGTTTTTAAGCTATTGCATAGCTTTTATCGCGGGCTTTGAGCGCGGCGACCGAACCAAGAAATTCCGTACCGAAAAAAACCTCACAATCGTCTAACGTCGTTTCAGTTCGGTAGACTTCGGCACGGTGTTTGTGTGCGTGCGGTTAGACGTATTGTACGACTTTACGAAACTCGCACGAATCGAGACGAGCTGCTCCGAAATCGGACGATGCTATGCAATAGCTATACCGCGGCAGTCCCCGAGTGCCACACGTTTTTTTTAACAAAAAAAAGCAATATCGAATTGTTTTTTTTTGTGTTATTTCTTTTGAACTGGCGACCTCTCGCTTGGCAAGCGACGACCTAAACCACCCGACCATCGAAGCTTTTTATTTTCATTTGTTTCGTTTGTTTGTACCTAACATACCATTGAATATAGTGCGTTTACAGGCACATTTACTAGAACGTGACTATATAATAATTATTAACAAGTGTCATTGTTTCAAATGTGAAATGTTTACAATAGTATTAGTACTAATGGATCGAGTGTTGCACTCAAGCGTGGTATGGGATATCATCAAAGAGATAATGATAAAATTGCTGCTAATATTTAGGTATGTCTTCTAAAATCAAATTAACCGCATTTCCTTTTTTTAACGACGTGTCTTTAATTACAACAAATACTAGTTATTAAGAGTACTTGTAATATAATTAAGGATTTATAAAACTGACTAGTGATTTCATCCTTACATAGTCTAAAACAAAGTCACTTGCCGCGTCTGTCTGTCCCTATGTATGCTTAAATCGTTTGAACTACGCAACGGATTTTGATGTTTCTTTGTAATATATAGAGGACTTCAAGTGGAAGGATTTTATATATATCCTGTCCTCCTGTCCAATATCCTGTTTCAACTAAGCTTTAAGTTTACTACTGACGGAGTTTCATAGAAACTTACCCACCCTTTTCCACCCCCCATAAGACAGAATAGTAAAAAAAAAAGGTAAATTATTCCCTCTATGTTAGCGAGGACTAAAAGCTATAGAACTGAATGGTAAATGCTCGAAAAATAGTTGTATTTTCAGAAATACTTACATTTACCAACTCATATTGGTAAATCTTAAGACTTACTCTTAAATCTTAAGTTTTACCGTACTTCGAGCTTTTACTGTAACATATAGATATAGCTGAAGCGAAGCGAGGACGGGTATATCATAGAGAATAAAAAAATATTAATGGCCAAAGTACAGCGTGATATAAATTTCTGCAAGCAACTCTTTACTGAGGTGAGACAGTATAGGAACATAATTATTAGACATCTACTCTACCAAGTACCTACATAAACAAAGTACTGATTAAAAATTGCTCAGTCACGGCTCAACAAACCTATTCATAACAACTGATAATAAAACATAAACATTATTATCTTAATACAATGCATATGAAGAGATAAAATATACTCGTGTTCTAAAATTAACAATAATTTATTTCAGTTATCAAGCACCGAATTCCTCATAATTACTTATTTTCCCGACTGACGCAAGCTCAAAACGAGATTTAGCGTTCCGTGTTTTAACGTTAGCTCTACCATTTAGTCACAGTATATGCCTAAACTGTTTGTTGGACTGATTTTAGAGACGCTTTGTTAGAGATATAGGGACCGTTTTTAAATAACGCTGACCGGTCGCTGACGCCTGATAGAAAAGTTGTCGTCAGCGCGACTCCTTAATCAGCCTTAGATTTTGACGAGCAAGTCAATCGATTCATAACTTATTGCTTTTGGGATAATAAACCTGTCCCAGGACTCTAATAATCAAGAATTAATGTATCTTTTTTATTGTTGGTTTTTAAATTTTCTTTTGTTTAGATTTGGCTCTCTCGCTCTTAACTCTTTGCTACAAAAATAACTACACCCAGTTCGCGTTCCATTACTAGTCTAAATATTAGTCTTTATGGGTCCACGCGCAATCCTTTCTGTGTTAGTAGCTATGTGGTGCTACTAATACTAGAGCGCGTAAGCGTATAGACTAAGACTAAGATATTTAGGGTATGCTAATTTTATCAAAGTATTCGCTTGTCCACAGTTCAATAGACAATGTATCTGACTATATGGCTCATAACAACCTTGACAGCCTTATGGCTGTACTTCAGAAGAGTGTATTCAAGGTTTACAAGGCATGGGGTGAAGCAAATCACACCAATACCCCCAGTGGGCAATTTGACAACAGCTCTATTCAGATTAAGCCATTTAGCCGATGATTTGGACCATCTTTACCACTCTTTTCCGGAAGAAAGGTAAGTTTGTATCAAGGATTTATGAGGTAAAAAGGAATGTACGTATCTGTGAACATTACGCCCTATTGTTTTAAAGAAAACGTTAAAGATATGAAGGTATCAAGGGCTACCATGAGGGCTATTAATAAAATAAAATATGGCTTTAACAATGAAGCAGTCTCAAACTAAGATATAAGTATTAAAATTTAAATTGATCTCTATCGTTCCTGAGAAACCGCGTGTGGACTGACCGACAGACAGATAGTTAACGAAGTGAACCCTGAAAAAGGCTTTAATTTTTCGTATAAGGTTCGAAACTCTGAAAATACTAGTCATTGTGTATACTTAAAGCAGATAAGTATGTTATGTTTTTTGCATGTACTTATTTTCATAATTCATCTGGACTTTTATCTTTAAGTTATTATTTTTAGAATTAAGATTCATGGTGAAATGTGATTTTTCTTGTTAAAAAAAATCAAAAAGATTCGATCAATTGTGTATACTTAAAGCAGATAAGTATGTTATGTTTTTTGCATGTACTTATCTTCATAATTCATCTGGACTTTTATCTTTAAGTTATTATTTTTAGAATTAAGATTCATGGTGAAATGTGATTTTTCTTGTTAAAAAAAATCAAAAAGATTTCGATCAAATGGGTTTTAATGCTACTTCATTTACTTAATTTGATTACGCATCTACTAACTACTACTTACCGCACTATATTTACATCTTCCCGAAGAAAAAACAAACATTTCGGATTGCCGTCTACCTAACCATGAGAGTAAGGGAACAGAGAGTGCACTCGTGTTTGCGCGCATACTTGTGCACTATAATAAATGTCCTGCGCACTTGGCTGATCTAATTGATATCGGCTGCCATGGTCGAAATCGGTCGGACGCCTTATTTAGATAACAATCTTACAATTCATTTCAGGTTCGTCGGCAGATTTGAGTTCCTGATCCCCATTGTAATAGTAAGAGATATAGAGCTTATAAAAACGATAACCATCAAAGATTTTGAGTATTTTGTGGATCATAGGACTATTGTGGATGAACATTCGGATAAGTTTTTTGGCAGGAATCTATTCGCGTTAAAAGGTAAAAACCCTACAAATTGCTCATATCCGTGTAGATTAATTTGCAATAACAGGTACTCTGCAATCAAAAAAACAGATAATTGAAAATTAATAATATAGAAACGATTATTATAGATAAGATTTATTTAAAGATAATATTAAAATTTGCATTGAAAATTCGAGGTCACTGACACGTGTATGAGTTATAACCTAAAATGATAAATCTGCTTAACTAGCATATACTTGAAGCTCTTTTTTAAAAAAAAAATTAAGTAAATTAATTTCAAGGTCAAGAATGGAAAGACATGAGATCGACCTTGAGCCCGGCTTTCACCAGTTCGAAGATGCGAGTCATGGTGCCTTTCATGGTAGAAGCAGGTAACCAGGTGATTCAAAGACTGAAGGAAAATATTTCTAATTCAAAAGGTAAAAATATTAGATAATAGTGAAAAATCAAACCAAATTCTTTAAATTTAGATGTTCAGATGTACAATTTTCTGTATTTAGATGATACTATTATCATTGCGACAATTGGGCTAATCCAATTTCATGATAGAGTCATTTCCTTAATTGCTATTATAGCCACTTGCACTCGCATTGCTTCAGAAATATTACTCGTGTTAAATCTTCACGTTCTGTCTACCTATTGATAGAAGTTGCATCGAAATCCTTTTAAATTATATGAAATAACTAAATGGATAATACAACCTTAGAATTTTTCGCAGGTGTGCAGATTTCCTCACAATACATAATATGAATTCCAAATTTTAAAAACACAGTGGCATTTGGCGGGGTTTGAACTAGCGACCTCTCGAATGGCAAGCAAAGATCTTAACCACTCGACCATCGACGCTTTTTTCTGTACCACTTTTTGAGTTTGCTTGAAATATGTTATTATATTCCTAACTATAAAATCTTGGAATATGAGATCTCGACCGATAGTGTTTGATCACTAGCGGTAGTGGTGACATCCGTGGCTAACGGGTTGAAAAGCTGTGTCAACACCTGGGTAGCTCAGTTCGTTTAGAGTGTTAGATGCAATTTCTAAAGACCGGTGGTTCAAGTCTCCATCCAAGCGGGTTGATGAGTGTAGATTTTTAAAATTTATATGTGATCTCATAAATTTTGTCATTTATTTTAGATAACTACCTAGACATCGACACCAAAGACCTGACCAGCAGATACGCCAATGACGTGGTGGCCTCCTGCGCTTTCGGACTGAAGGTCAACTCCCATGCCGACACTGATAACCAGTTCTTCAAGATGGGCAGATTATTGGGATCCACCTTCAACTTCCGACAGATGTGGATCCTTTTCGCGTTGGCTAATTTTCCAAAACTGGCGAGTGTGAGTTTTTCTTTATTCTTCATCTTCATTTCAGCCTATTAATTCCTACTGCTCAGTGGCATAAAGTTTCCATAATGTTCTCCGAATTTTGCGCTGTGTACCAAGTTCTTTATGATCTATCAATGCAGAAATATTATCAATACAGCCTTAGCACTGTTCGCCAAAAATTTGACTACAGGAGGTAGAAACTCATGCTTTCCTTTCCATTTTGAATTTGATACAAAACTAGTGTCTTTTTCAAAATTTCTCAGTACGATAACTTTGCGGTAAATGATTCCAAATCGATAAGTTTAATTGAATTATTGATTAAAGTCAATGGCTACTTTGAAATTATCAACTATTTTAAATGTTGGCATACAGACTACGCTAATACATATTCTGTATTTTAGACTAAGTCTAGTTTGTAACTAGGTCCTGTGTATTAAATAATACATAGTAAACTAACATATTCCATGAACAAACATGAACAAAGTTTGAGAGCACTAGCTGCAACCATAAAGAGACTTAAGCAGTAATTTGTTATCTAGTGACCTTTACTAGTAATAGTATTTATGAGTATTTTATATAAGTATATATTTATGCAAGTATTAACCTCCAAGATATAAGAGAACTACTAAATAGGCTCTACGAAGCGAAAATTTCTCAATTAGTCGGACTTCTTGTTTTGAAAAGAATTGAATCTGATTCGGCTCTGACCTAATGGGTTACGTATCAAAATAACTAAAGCTATTTCAACTACTGCCGATTCAACTATGCTCGACTCACCTAAAATCACTACGCCTAATGCACGACTCGCCTAATGCTTAACTCATATAATTCTGTTTAAACTAAAATTGATTGGACTAAAGCCCGTTTAATCTAATGGTTATTTAACCTAATGTTTTTTTTACCTAATGTATGTTTCAAATTTGGAATATCTAATCAAAAACTTGCCCACTATTTTATTGGCTCATTAGAACAATGGTTGGTAGCCCAGGTTTCCTAAACATGGTTCCAAGAGTCGTGGGTTCGATTCCGACTCGGGACAAATAATTGTGCAGCTATTTGGTTCTGTCTTTACCTGTTACCTATTACCAAAGTAAAGAACGTAAGTGAATGAAGCGTCAGGTGAATCAAATATGGCGTCCGACCGATTTCAGCCAAGGCGTCCGACCTCAATTAATTGAGATCAGTCAAGTGCGCAGGACATATTATAGTGCACAAGTGTGCGCGCAAACACAAGTGCACTCTCTTTCCCTTACTCTCATAGTTCGGTTAGATGGCAATCCGACATGACCGATGAGGGATCGGGCGCAAGACCACTGGCTTAACGTGCTTATCGAGGCAGGGGCGAGCAATCTCCAACTACCTAACTCTGGGCTGAGTAGTTCAGAAAAACTTTGGCCCGACCCCGGACTCGAACCGGGGACCTCTCGGTCCTAAGCAGCGCTTGCTACCAATAAACCAACGAGGCAGTCATAGGTGAATTAACTGTTAGGTGAATTAACTGTTAGGTGAATTAACCGTTAGGTGAATAAAGCGTAGATGAATAAACCGTAGACGAATAAAGGTTAGGTGAGTCGAGCGTAGGTGAATTGTCCTTTAGGGATTGCGTGCATTAGTTATTATGAAATTATGCGAAACGATTATTAGGTATTTCAAACATTAGGTGAGTCGAGCATAGTTGAATCGGCAGTAGTTGAAACAACTTTAGTTGTTTTGATATGTAACCGACCTAATGACGTGGTGATAATAACGTTTAACTCTGATGTATTTTTCCTGCAGTAAAATTCATATTATCTGCTGCATTTACCTATAACATAGTTAAATACTTTTTACTTAAATACTTATTGTGGTAGGTGATGTTTGAGTAACTGAAACTGTCCGGGATATTACTAAACTTAAACTTAACTAAATGTATTACCTACTAACACTAGTATCATAAGGAAATTGTTACTAATATTTTATGGGCCTTGCCTGAAATAAAAATTATTATTATTATTATTATATTTACCATGTTGTTTTGTTTTAATGAGCTCCCGATATTTCGGCACTGCTGCAAGCGCCATGATCACGGGTGAACTGTCACCCGTGAACATGGTAAATATTCCGGTTAGTTTCAGTTTTCTAATATGTGTAACCATGACAGTAAAAAAATAAATTTTTATAATTTTCTGGTGCAATAATAATTATGAGTACATTAGTACTAAAATCGGAATCTGGAAATATGACCTTACACAGTCAATTGTACATAGTAGTTAATGATTTTATAACAGGCTCTGAAGCTGCAGTTGTTCACCGATGAAATGAAGACCTTTTTTCAAGACTTGCTGACTAAAACTATGAGTGATAGAGAAGCCAATAACATCATTAGGCCTGATATGATACATTTATTGATGGAAGCTAAAAAAGGTACTTTATAACAATAACAGAGGATTCGTAGGGAAGAGAAGAGTGTTTAATAACTTACCTATATATTTTTAATTAACAATTTTTTCAACAATCCATTTTAAAAATTCATAAACACACAAGTTAATGATGTTTAAAATGGATTGTTAATTTTAATAAAATCCATAGTAACTCTAAAAAATATGAGTTAAAATTTTATATTTTAAATTAAACTTTCATTTACGATAAACTGTTCAAACTGATTTGTTAATAGCGCTTTAAATATTTGCTCTCGTTGAACAGAGAAACACATTGTATTTTAAATACATTTTGACTTTTGGTTTAGGAAGACTGACCTACGATGAAAAAACATCGAAAGATTCTGACGCTGGATTTGCAACGGTGGAAGAATCTGTTGTCGGCAGAAAGAAAATTGATAGAGGTAAATATTCAATTTCATGCTTAGCCTCTAATTAGGAAAAAACATATTTTAAAATGCCCAAAAAACTGTCTTCGAATTTGTATTGCAAAATTTTCCATTTCTGATTTAAAATTATAATTATTATCTTTAACACAAGTATATAGACATGAAAAGTGGTATACCCTTCTTGGATGACATCATAATATATATTTATTTCAGTGTGGTCTGACATAGACCTATGTGCTCAGGCTATGCTCTTCTTCATTGCCGGCTTCGAAGGCATATCGTCTGTCATGTGTTTTGTTCTACACGAGTTAGCTTTAAACCCTGACACTCAGGAGAAACTCGTGAATGAGATAAGAGAGAATGAGTTGAAAAACAATGGGAAGTTTGACTACACTTCCATTCAAAATATGAAATACATGGACATGGTCGTGTCTGGTGAGGAATCCAATTCTAATTTCTTGATGGTGCTTTTAATGAGTTGATACTTTTTGGAAGACGTAGGTATATAAAAATGTGCACTTTTTCAGAGTTGTTGAGATTATGGCCGCCTGGTATAGCTTTGGATAGGACATGCACAAAGGACTACAACTTAGGCAAACCAAATAGCGAAGCAACCGAGGATGTTTATGTAAGTATCTTCATACACGAGCACCCAAAAAATTTTGCAGGCGATGATAATTTGAATGTGTTGTCTTGTCTGCAGATCAGGAAAGGCGAAGTAATAATGGTCCCAGTGTGGGCTATCCACCACGACCCCGCGTACTACCCGGACCCGCTGCGGTTCGACCCCGAGCGCTTCTCGGACGAGAACAAGCACAAGATCAACCCCTTCACCTACATGCCCTTTGGTGTAGGACCCAGGAATTGTATTGGTAAGAAAATTTAAAACAAAAATCATCATAATCAGCCCATATACGTCCTACCCTAAACTAGGACCGTAAGGCCTTAGTCAACTACGCTGCCAAGTTTTTTTTTTTATAGTAAGCTAACAAGATGATCTCACTCCACCTGATGGTAAGTGGTAGTGAGATCCAAATATGAGGTTGACAGGCACAATAGATCATATTGAGCCTGTCGCACTCACCCTGAAAGCCCGCTTAAAGAGGAGACCACTGCTGCGGCAACAACGAGACAAGGCGTGAAGTCTCGCATTGGTATTGAGCTGTGCGGGTCGGAGTTGGCCAGTCGCCGGACGGAAGGGCCCCCGTGTCTACGGGTCTCCCTGGCCGGCGGGCTGAATACCGCCGCTAAGACTCTACTGGTCCGGCGCTTGCCGCAGCAATGGTCCCCCCTTGCTCCGGTTCGTACAGTGCTGATCCCGGAACGCGACCTGACCGAGAGAGGCCAGAATCACTTGGCGGGTTTTACGCAACTGTATGGTGGTAACAGCAACCTGTCGACAAAACGTCTCCCACCTGTAGTGCGCGTTGGTTGACTAGACAACCTTAGATTTCTTCGAAGCTGTGCTGGTTTCTGCAAGATGTTTTCCTTCACTGTTAAAGCGTCAAATAATCCTAAATATTAATTTGAAATCATAGTGGTACATTGCGGGATTTGAACTGGCAACCTCTCCTACAGCAAGCAACGACCTTAAACACAGCCAATTACACTTTTTTGTAGTAATGTTTTTCCTGGAATATTATGAGACCACCTATTTTCAGGGTCAAGATTTGCACTGTGCGAGGTGAAGGTGATGCTGTACCAACTCCTGCAGCACATGGAGGTGACTCCAAACGAGAAGACCAGGATCCCAGCGCGGCTGTGCAAGGAAACTTTCAACCTACGAATGGAAGGTGGCCACTGGCTAAGGCTGAAGCCGAGGAAATAAAAAAATAAATAATAATACACACAAATCATGCCTTTTTACCAGAGGGGTAGGCAGAGTCGAGAGAGAGATCACTTCCTGCTATGTGCTACGGTCCTGGCACACCACTTTCGCTAATATAAATAATGCTTTATACTAACAAACTACTAACTACTGTAGTGAACATCGACTGAATGTGGAGAACATTCAATTATCCAAAATTTTACTACTTCTGTACAGCCGTCTCCTTATTTTGCTGTCAGTGGGATTTCAGAGCTATTAACACTAATACGAAGGTACTCAACTGAATCTTATGTTTCACATTAAAAATAAATTAAAATCTTATAAATTGTTTGTTGTTTCATTTAATAACTCTGAAATTTTAAATATTATTGGTGGGTACCCGCGATAAAATCAGTAGCAAATACATAGCTGCCTGACGTATCGACTAGATTACACCAGTTATAGTAGCTAGCGAACTAACGCTTCCCGCTTGTATACCTATAGTAAGTAGTATTTAATGTAAGTAACGCGAAAGGTTTAAATCATCGGAAAACCTTATATGAATTATTGGAATAACATTTTTTAATCTTAATAAACTATTTCGAATATATATTATTATATTTATATTATTATTATACTTAACTTGTTTTAGCTTCCACGCGGTGATCTTATAAATCTAATGTTATATAGGAAAAGATAATGCGTCCAAATTGAAATTCGAAAAATAAGAAAACGGAAGATACCAATTGTCGTCGAAAAATACTCAACAAGCAAGGTTAGATTGCATGCAATGTTATTGCACTCACAACGTAGATGAACATGACCGAATGGTTAGTCAAGGGCAATGTGGTGCAGGAAGCACAAGATAACTAAATACACTACACTGCGTCCAAATGTATTAGTTTACTTATATTATTAGCGTGTTTTGTATTTTCGTTGGTAGAACATTTGACTGCGAAGAATTACCAGAATAATGTTAAGTTAGGTTCAAAGTTGAAATTTAAATCTAAATTTCAGATGTCTGAGCAAGTTTTTTTTTTGTAATTCAGATGTAACTTTTTCAATAATCCAAAATTATTATTAATATTTGTACCATTGGGTAAATTGCATGTTTGTTTGTTCATATCAGTTTTTTATAAACAATTAAAAATACCCAAACGTAATAATTTATCTAGTCTTGCTGCAAATCTCAATAAGGCAAGAGTATTGAAGCTCAGTAGAAGTATGGGATATGAGTATACGTTCTTTATCCAACTTGAGTGACTTCTTTTATTGAAATCTTACAAAACTGTATTGCTATCTGAAAAAACAAAGAATTATAAAATATCATTGAAAAAATTTTGGAAACAAACCGTGTTAAATTTAGTTGGTTTAGTCATAAGCAATTAATTGCTGAAACATTACATTTGTATTTAAATACATAAATGGTTAGAGGTCAAACTTATTTTGGGTAGTTTCGCCATCTATTGTCGTTAGTATTGGTGTTACTATAAATTGTTCTTGTATGCAGTATTTAGAGATATTGGTAAGCATTTGCTCTGTAATCATCCACCGCGGATCTAGAGGTGAGGTATGGATTAGTTATTTAAATACCGTGTGACTGTGTACCTATAATCATAAAAAAAATGTGTAATTTAAGTAGGTCCTCAAAATAAATGTGTTTAAGATCAGGGTCCCAAAGTCATGGTCCTCCCCTGTATACTTTATTCCATGATTGTCTTTTTATTATTGCAAATGTTTGAAATCCCTACATGCAAATTATTCCGAACCTTTCCTGTCACTGCTTACGGGCATTTAACATTAATGTTAATTACCAACAACTAAGCACCTATATATTTGCTTCTCCACAGATCATGTACCTAATATGGTCGGTTACATTATTTCTGGCCTTATGGCTATACTTTAGGAGAGTGTATTCAAGGTTCACTAAGTATGGGGTGAAGCAATTCACTCCCATCCCACCGTTGGGCAACATGATGTCAATGTTCTTCCGATTCAGTCACTTGGCTGATGATTTGGATGATTTGTACCATGCTTTTCCGGAAGAAAGGTAAGCATTGGGATTTGAGGAATAATATTTTTGCACAGTTTTACACCCACACTGTTCCTGTTAAAAAATATATGTATTTGGCTCTAGGAAATTGTATAGCTGAGAAATAGTATATAGCTTAAAAAGAATTATGATAAAATAGCATAAAGTCTACTTAATTTTCTAGAAATCGATTTTATTATATTGAAGTGAAGACTCTTTGCACAGAGTATCCATCCATTAATTATTATGGTTAGTATGAATTAAGCCTGTATTTTTAGGTTCGTTGGAAGATTTGAGTTCATGATTCCCATCGTAATAGTAAGAGATTTGGAAATAATCAAAAAGATAACTGTTGAAGACTTTGACTACTTTATGGATCATAGACCGATCGTGGAAGAACATGACAAATATTTTGGCAGGAATCTGTTTGCATTGAAAGGTATCCTCTAGTGGTGACAATCTTTAAACATTTAAACTAGACTGCAAATTAAGACTGCAAAATAATACTATTGCACTTTCATATTCCAAGGAAAAGGTTGGAAAGACATGAAATTGACCTTAAACCCGGCTTTCACCAACGCAAAAATGCGAGCCATGGTTCCTTTCATGGTAGAAGCCGGGCACCAGATGATCACACGACTGAAAGGAAATATTTGTAATTCAAAAGGTAAAACTTTAAGCCAATGAAGAATTGATCGTACTTAAACCAGTTGGTACAAGATAATCTTGTTAAAATATTGCAAAGGAAGTGTATTTAGATGATATATTTGTTTTTCCAGATAACTACGTAGACATCGACACCAAAGACCTGACCAGCAGATATGCAAACGACGTGGTAACTTCCTTCGCTTTCGGGCTGAATATTAACTCACATACCGACACTGAGAACCAGTTCTTCAAAATGGGAAAGCTTCTGGAATCGACGTTCGATTACAGTCGTTTGTGGATCATTTTCGTGTCGACCAACTTCCCGAGGCTAGCAAAAGTGTGTTTTGTTTTTACTTACAACGCTGCTAATTTGTTATATTTCGTCACGGCATCAACATCTCAGATTATGAGATGTTGATACCTACTACACTAAACTACACTAAAATTAATTGAATTCAACTAAAGTAGGTATGCGACTCGCGTATGATAAAGATGTAACACGTAAATATTTACATTAGGTTCATTTAAAAAATCAAGTATTCGCAATAATAGACAATAGTAACAATACCGGCATTTGTCATTTTTTTTTTATTATTATGACATCATTTCAGACATTGAAGCTGAAATTATTTACCAAGGAAACGACAAAGTTTTTCCGAGACTTTCTGGCAAAAACTATGATTGACAGAGAAGTTAATACTATTACAAAACCAGACTTTATACATCTACTGATGGAAGCTAAGAAAGGTAAAATAAATAGATAGATATACTATAAGATTGTAATGGCGACTGGTTCGGTGGTACAGTGGCTAGTGATTCAGGTTCATAACCTACGGTTCCAAGAGTCGTGGGTTCGATTCCCACTCGGGACAAATATTTGTGTGACGAACATCGGTGTTTGTTCCGTGTCTGGGTGTATTATTAAATATATTAAAGTTTATTTGTGTATCCACTGTTGATTCTGATATCCGTAACACAAGTGCTTAAACTACTTACCACGGGATCAGATTAATGTATGTGATGTTGTGCAATATTTAACTTAATTTTTATTTTATCTATACTAATATTATAAAGCTGAAGAGTTTGTTTGTTTGTTTGTTTGTTTGTTTGTTTGTTTGTTTGTTTGAACGCGCTAATCTCAGGAACCGCTGGTCCGATTTAAAAAATTCTTTCACTGTTGGATAGTCCATTTATCGAGGAAGGTTATAGGCTATATTACATTTTCAAAAAAAGTAGGGATCCGTACGAAAAACCCAAATTTGTCACCCAAGATGTAAAAAAAATCAAATTTCAAACAAATTTTGACAATTTGTTTTGACAGGACGAAGTCTGTTGGGTCAGCTATTGTTCATAAAATTAAACATAGATGGCATCGTGCTTTGTACAGCATGCCATAAATGCTGTCAAGTTTGACATAACATGAGCACCTACGTGATAAGTTTTTTGGTAGTTCAAAAGATGGCACTGTGCTCTACGTATTACTTCGATATTATATTGTGGAAAAGTTTGTATGTAGGTATACCATACGTCAAATATGTGAAGTTTGTCTTTTGGAATTGATAAATTTGGAGTGCCATTAAATTACGTAAATTACTAGAAGGGTTCTGAATCGACAACATGTATCGAAAATATTCTAATTGTCACTTTTTTTCTATTTTAATTTAATAAAATAGTGTCATCTAATTGACATATTTTTAAGCTGTCAAAATTAACGAGAGCATTCAAATTTCCATAATTGCCGAATTGAAGAAGGTTGGTTGTCAAAAAATACATTGATATTGTTGCGGGAACGGGGTACGTTTAATTCAAGATACGCCAAAAGTCACCAAAAGACAATTAATTTATTTATCGACTAACAATTACACAATTAAACACTTAAAAACACAATTAAAAACACTTAATTACAACACTAAACACGGAACACTAAATTACACTAAAGCACTGAATCACACTAATACACTGAATTGCACTGAAACTATTCGCAGGTAACGCACTCGATCACTCTTAGTTCGCAGGAGACTGATTCGCTTCGCTTTCCCAAATCGGAACTGTCCCGTCGGGTCGTACATCCCGCTTTTATACACAGCAAGGACGAACTAGTCTCTTCGCGTAGTGTTGAGAATGTTCTCGAACGGTCCGGGCGGCGAAAACTCTATTATTATTATTACTAGTATCTTCGCGTAGTGTTGAGAATGTTCTCGAGCGGTCCGGGCGGCGAAAACTCTATTATTATTATTACTTTTTCTAGAACACGCTAGAGCTCGCTACGACCGACCAGAGAGTGTGACGTAATATCGTGCAAGCGAATATAGACCTTATCCATACGACTATAAGACTAATTCCGCTTGCACGGTCTCTCGTGGTCGTAACATTATCCCCTCTTAGTCATGCTCGTCCCGAGCATCATTTGACCCATGGTAACGAGCCAATCGATCAATGTGAACAATTTTCGGCTTGCTTCTTGTCCCTTGTTTGATCCGATAGGTTAAGTCATTCAGCCTAGTGATGATCTTGTATGGTCCTTCCCACCTGGGCTGGAACTTCGGTGATTTGCCCTTCTTCCTGAGTGGGTTGTGTAACCAAACCAGACTCCCTTCATCGAAACCATCGGTGTTAGCTTTGCGGTCGTAACGGGTTTTCATTCTTTCGCTAGATTTTAGACTGCAGTCTCTAACGAGAGCATGTACTTCATCCAGGCGCTTCTGTAGGTCAGCCGCGTATTCGGTTACTGGTTTCGGAGCTTCTGGCGGTGTCCCAGTCAATGCATCTACCGGAAGCCGCATTTCTCGACCGAAGTTTACCATTGCTGGGGTTGCACTGGTGCTATCGTGGATCGCAGATCGGTAGGACAGCAAGAAAAGCGGTATGTACTGGTCCCAGTCTCGTTGATGCTCGTCCACAACTTTGGCCAAGTGGTTTTCCAACGTTTGGTTGAATCTCTCGACCATGCCATCGGATTGCGGGTGTGCTGGTGTAGTACGGGTCTTATGCATACCCAACAGTTGACAGACCTCCTGGAACAGTGCTGACTCAAAGTTTCTTCCTTGGTCTGAATGTATCTCAAGAGGCACACCAAATCGGCAAATTACCTCGTGGACTAACTTCTTGGCGACCGTCTTTGCTTCTTGATTAGGCGTAGCGAAGACTTCAGGCCACTTAGTGAAGTAATCTTGGACCACAATGATGTACTTGTTTCCCTCATCGGATTCTGGAAAGGGGCCAGCTACATCTACTGCGATTCTTTCCCATGGAGCGCCGACGTTGTACAGCTTGAGTTTGCCCTTACTTCTGGTTTGTGGGCCCTTTACTGATGCGCAAGTCGTACATTTCTTGCACCAGTCTTCGACGTCCTCCCGACAGTGTATCCAGTAGAACCTCTGTCTCAGCTTCTCTAGGGTCTTCTTCACGCCTAAATGTCCCCGGATACCCCATCGTGTATGTACCTCAGTAGAGAAGCAACTTGTTTACGAGGTACAATCAGCTGTAGTGTTGTTTGATCCCCTTTTGGTGTTTCCCATTTCCTGAAGAGTACTCCATCCTTAATCTCCAAACTGTCCCATTGTGCCCAGTAACTTTTCGTGATGGGGCTTGATGATGCCACATGGCTCCAAGAAGGTTTCTGACCTACCTCTTTCCATTCAAATATTTTCCTTAGGTCATTGTCCTCTTTTAAACCTTTTTGATAGCGTCTTCGCTCCATTCATTATCAAGTCCCTGGGTGGTAATCATCCGGACTTCTTCTTTAGTCTCCGTCTTAGAGCAATGACTGCAGGCCACAGGACAAGGTCTCCTTGATAGGGCATCGGCATTCAAATGCGTTCTACCACTCCGATGTTCTGTTGTAAAGTTGTACTCCTGTAGTTGCTCTAGCCACCGCGCCACTTGTCCTTCAGGGTTCTTAAACTGCAAGAGCCATTTTAACGCAGCATGATCTGTTCGCAGGGTAAACTGTCTTCCAACGAGATACTTGTTGAAATGCTGTAGAGTCTTCACTACCGCCAACAGTTCCTTACGAGTCACACAGTAGTTCCTTTCGGGTTTTGAAAGTGACTTACTGAAATAGGCGATCACCACTTCCCGTTCACCTTGCTCTTGCGACAGAACTCCGCCTATGCCAGTATTGCTGGCATCGGTGTCCACGATAAACCTTCCTTCTCTGTTCGGGTAGCCAAGTATAGGACTGGTGCAGAGGTGTTCTTTAATCTGACGAAGGCTTGATCACATTCCGAGTCCCAGGCGAATACTCGTTTATCTTCCGTGAGCCGATGAAGAGGTTTCGCTATATCAGAGAAGTTCTTTACAAAGCGCCGATAGTATGCGCATAAACCCAAAAATGATCTCACGTCGGTCTTGTTAACTGGTATAGGCCATTCTTGGACAGCTTTTATCTTCTCTGGGTCTGTCCTTACACCTTTCGATGAAATAATGTGGCCTAAGTAGGCGACTTCCTCCTTGAAAAACGTGCATTTCTTTGGGCTGAGTCTCAAGTTTGCTTCTCGTATTCTGGTGAAAACCTTCCTCAGGTTACTGACATGCTCTGTGAAATTTCGACCCATGACAATGATGTCATCCAGATAGACCAGGCATGCATCACCCAGAAGTCCAACCAGTACCCTTTCCATCAACCGCTCGAATGTCGCCGGAGCGTTGCAAAGACCAAAGGGCATGACGTTGAACTGCCACAATCCATTCCTAGTTCCGGTCGTAAATGCCGTCTTCTCTTTGTCTTCTGGATGGATATCAACTTGCCAGTAACCGCTCTTAAGGTCCACTGTTGAGAACCACTTCATGCCGCTCAACATGTCCAGTGTGTCGTCTATACGGGGCAGAGGGTAGCTGTCCTTCTTCGTTGCATTATTCAACAACCGGTAGTCCACACAAAACCTGGTGCTGCCGTCCTTCTTCTTAACCAGGACTACTGGCGAAGACCACGGGCTCGTTGAAGGTTTTATGATGCGGTTCTTCTGCATCTCGGCAACCATGTCTGCTACCTCCTTCTCTTTGGCAAATGGAAGGCGTCTAGGCCGCTGCTTTATTGGTGGCGCGTCTCCCGTGTCTATTCTGTGTTTAACGAGACCTGTCCTTCCCAAATCATGGTCACCCTTCGAAAATATGTCGTTGAAATCTAGCAACAACCTTTTAGCTTGCTGAAGTTCCCGCTCAGAGAGCTTGTCCTTACAATTTGCTAGGAGCGGTGTGACGTCATCTCGTTGACAGGATTCCGGTTCCCGGGCCCTTTTCATCCTTCTGATGGATTGGCCTGCATCGCACCGTCCGATGACACAGTTTCTTTGTAGCTGCACTTCATCTCCGCTAAGATTGATGACTCGCACTAGCGCTCCTTTTCCGGTCATTGCCAGAGTTCTTGCTGTGATCCAACTCGGATGGTCGCCGCAGTTTTCTATGACGACGCTTCGCCCTTGACACGCAGTGTAAGGGAATCTAACTTTGACCAGAGTTTCAGATCTCGGCGGTAGGGTCGTGTTTTTCAGGCAGTAAACTGCGCATGATCTCGCTCCCTCTAGGAATACTTCTTGTTCGGGGAAACTAAGTACTCCTTTAGCGACGTCTACCACACACTTCTGGCATCTTAAAAGTCCAATCCGATGATGCAATCGTCCGTGATGTCGGCTATGAGAACGCCGTATTCAAAGGTCTGTTCTCCAATGGTGATCTTCGCCGTCGTCTCACCGAAGACGGTAACTGGCTGGCCTGTTGCTGTTTGAAGCTGAACGGATGGTCTTTGATTCCACACAATAGTCCTTTTCAATAGCTCCGGACGCACTATTGTTCTTGAAGCACCGGTGTCAATAGTAAAATGACACGTTACGCTGTTCAGCTGTCCAACCACTGTAAGGTTGTTCCCATTACCCATCTGTGAAACAGTGACGGTAGGGGCTCGATGTTGACCAGCCAGCGCCCGTCCCACGGCCCTGGCTCCTTCTAACGACAGCTCTTCTGCATCCACCTGTGTAGAGGACGCTACTGTCGTTCTACGTGGCCATCTTCGCTTGGGGCAACTACTCCGAATATGGCCCCTCTCGCCGCAGCCATAGCACATCGGACCCAAAGAAGGTTTTTCCTTTACCACAACCTCCTGAAGTCGTTGAGTTCTAGCGTCTTGACGCACGGCTTCCACCTCCAAAGCATGGGCTAGAGCTTCCTGTAAGGTCTGATGATGGCTCAGTTTCACGGTATGCCTGACGTCTGCGTCTCTAATTCCATCACAGAAAGCTTGCGGGATCATTGATTCTACCATTGTCGGGCATGACACGTACGCACGTCTGACTAGCCTTTCGATTTCCGTTGCCCATTGTTGCAGACTCTCACCAGGCTTCTGCTGTCGATCGCGGAGTTGTGCTCTATACGCGTGTTCCAAGTGTTTGTCGCTGTACCTGCCCTCTAGTGCTCTTTGGAGAGCACCTAAAGTTCGATTATCCGAAGGCAGGTTTTCCAAAGTGAGCAGGGCATCTCCTCGAAGAGCCAGAGTCAGAGCTATCAAGGACTCTTCCTCGTTCCACCCCTTTCCTTTAGCCACGGTCTCGAACTGGTACCAAAATGCTGCCCAAGACGTCGTTCCATCGAAGTGGGGTACTTCGATTTTCGGAGAATCCGACACTACCGGAGCACCCCGGGTCCCCACTCTTGCCATTTTGGTATGCAGCTGTCGCATCTCAGCATCCACCTGACTCAATCGATCCTCGTGTTGGGTGATTCGATCTTCATGTTGGGTGAATCGATCTTCATGTTTCATCACATCATCCTTGAGAGCATCAATCTGCTTTTCTAGTACTTCGTGCTTCTTTTCAATAGCCCCCAACAAACTCTTGCTTAGCTCTTCCAGGTGGCGGGCTTGCTCCTCCTGGCGAAGGTCTTGCTTTTCCTGGCGAAGGGCTTGTTCTTCCCTCAGTTTAGCAAATTGTGCTTCCTGAAGTCGGGCTAACTCCTCCTGGCGGCGGGCTTGCTCCTCCTGGCGGCGGGCTTGCTCCTCCTGGCGGCGGGCTTGCTCACGGGCTTGCTCCTCCTGGCGACGGGCTTGCTCCTCCTGACGGCTGGCTTGTGTCTGCAGCATTTTAAATAAATCTGCAAGCTCCACAGGCCCAATCGGTGTTTGAATCGATCCCTCCGTTGAAGCACCTTCACCCTCTTGCAGGGCCGCGGTTTGACTTCTTGTTACTCGACCCTCACTGTCTTCTCGTGGTGTAAGAGGCATCTTGAATCCCACTTCTGACACCAATTGTTGCGGGAACGGGGTACGTTTAATTCAAGATACGCCAAAAGTCACCAAAAGACAATTAATTTATTTATCGACTAACAATTACACAATTAAACACTTAAAAACACAATTAAAAACACTTAATTACAACACTAAACACGGAACACTAAATTACACTAAAGCACTGAATCACACTAATACACTGAATTGCACTGAAACTATTCGCAGGTAACGCACTCGATCACTCTTAGTTCGCAGGAGACTGATTCGCTTCGCTTTCCCAAATCGGAACTGTCCCGTCGGGTCGTACATCCCGCTTTTATACACAGCAAGGACGAACTAGTCTCTTCGCGTAGTGTTGAGAATGTTCTCGAACGGTCCGGGCGGCGAAAACTCTATTATTATTATTACTAGTATCTTCGCGTAGTGTTGAGAATGTTCTCGAGCGGTCCGGGCGGCGAAAACTCTATTATTATTATTACTTTTTCTAGAACACGCTAGAGCTCGCTACGACCGACCAGAGAGTGTGACGTAATATCGTGCAAGCGAATATAGACCTTATCCATACGACTATAAGACTAATTCCGCTTGCACGGTCTCTCGTGGTCGTAACAATATTAATACTCAAGCGTTTGGTATCAGAAAAAAGGATGAGATGATCACAATGCGATTAATACATTGTATGCACCAACCGGGTATTAAATATTCAATCAAATTGAACAAATTCAATATTGAGTTCAAAAAATTATATGAAAATCAATATAAAAGTATAGCATATTTAATTTGGTAAAGCATAAAATTCGAAAAGAGAAAATGAGGGGTTTGCCAGGGATTAAGAAAGAACATGATTCAAGCACACAGTAAAAGCGTCGAATAATCGTACATAGGTATGAATTTAAAATTTGAAAAACACAGTGGTACGTGGCAGGGTTTGAAGAGGCGACCTCTTGCATAGCAAGCAAATACCTAAACCACTCGGCCATGGACGCTTTTTTCCTCTCTAACTATAAACTGCTACCTGGCTTTGGAATAGGACGTCCTTTATTTCACATTGATCGATGAACAATTAGGATTACTTGAAGATGATCCATTCAATATGAGGAAGCTGTTCACTATAAACATAGATTTTAGGATTTCGTACGTCGAAAAGAATAACCGAACCCCTTATATAGGATCCGTTTATCATCGACAATTTTTGTCAAGGAGAAAATATCAAACTGAAAGTTACATCAAATACTCAGGTCTACTGTCCCTTCGCCTGAGCCAACACAATCAAAAGAAACATTCATTTATGCTGCCAATTTTTGACACTCGCAAAGGGAACTACTATCTGCGAAGTACTCAGATTCTCAAAATTTAGATTAAGCAACGTCAAGTACAGAGAATTGCGTAAACTTTAAAAATAAATTGCGTTGTGCGAGTCCGTCTTGCACTTGGACTTTTCTTTTTTTTTTTCTTTTCTTGGGTTCTATTCCCACTCAGCACAAGTATTTCTGCGATGAATATTGATGTTTGTTCCGTGTCTGGTTGTGCAATAAAAAATTTTAAATGTATACCACTGTTTTGATAAAAACAAGTGCTAAAACTTCTTACCACAGGATCAGATCAATTAATGTGATGTTGTGTAATATACTTATTTATTACTACACGATAAACAACAGATGATGATGATGATAAAAACCAAAATAATTTTGTTTTAAATGTTTCTTCCGGTTGACTAACTTCTTAAGTGGCAGAAAAGATTTTGACGGGACTACGACTTTTAAGTTAAAAAAAATCAAAATCCTGTAGTTCACGCGAACGAACTTATTTATTACTACACGATAAACAACAGATGATGATGATGATAAAAACCAAAATAATTTTGTTTTAAATGTTTCTTCCGGTTGAAGACTAACTTCTTAAGTGGCAGAAAAGATTTTGTTGACTACGACTACTTTTAAGTTAAAAAAAAATCAAAATCCTGTAGTTCACGCGAACGAAGTCGCGGGCACAGCTAGTATTTTATAAACTTTGAGTCATGTATTTAGGGATCTCTTGATTTTAGGGAGTTTAATCTATGATGACAAAGCAGCAAACGATTCTGACCCTGGATTTGCATCAGTGAAAGAAACTGTTTTTGAAAAAAAGGAAGTTAAATCACTTGCCCTAAAATCGAAATCCCTAAATATTATTTACCCTAAAATCTTTTGCCATAAATATCACAATCTATAAAGTTTAAAAGACATAAAAGGCTTTTCCATAAACGTTATAAGTCCGAAAGTACTTAAGGTCCTAAAATGTTTTGCTATCTGGGGGCACGGCAGTGCCCCTGCCAAGTCGAGCGCGAAGCAAACACTGCCGTACCATCCTTTACTGGAACCATTTCGCCGCATTTTCAGGCCCCTATTTGAGAACCTCTGGATAAGACCAGAACGCTGAAATGTTTATCATCTAGTAACCTATGATAACATACTTAAAATCCAAAATTTCAAGTCTGTGGGACTTATAGTTCCGAAGTAAAGCGAAAGCAAAGTTTCGCATTTATGTAACACACTCACACACTCATCTACTCATGATCATCAAAATAGAACTAGAACTTACCATAAACTCAGAGCGCTGAAATTTGGTACAGAGTTAGGGTTCATAGGTCACATAAAGGGAAAACTATAAAAACTACGATAATCGAAGATCTGGAGTACCTGGTGATCCTGATTAGAAAACAACAGCCTAATATTATAAAGTCGTCTAAAAATATTTAAAAAACGACATACCGCCTTTACAAAAAATATTTAATTTGGTTAGCTGCTTCTACAAAAAGAAGTGAAATCCCATCAAAAACATCCTGTAAAAAAACTAGCCAAGTCTCGATGACGCAAATTGCTCATCTCTAAAAAGTAATGAAATCTAGACAAAATCGTGCCAAGCCTAAGGTTCCTTATTGCGATTTCATTATTATAGTTAGTGTTGTGTGACTTGGCCGTTGAAGGGTACTCAAGGGTACAAATCCAGTATCAAGCCTTATTTTCACTTGTTTTTTTATTTTTTATCGTCAATAGGTAGCGGTTCTGGCGACAGATTGGTGTAATATTGTTACGGAGAACCTGGTTATGTACCCTTGTGTTTACACATGAATGTACATAAGAATGATGTAACATGTTTTTTTGACAAAAACGTTTAGACATCGATTCCTAAATACTGTAAACGTGCATGGACAGAACGGAATAAAATCTAGTAGGTACTTAAATAGAATTTAAATATGGCTTTGCACAAATGATATTCTGTTATTTGTATTAATAGACGTGTTTAACTTCAAGTGATCTTATATTTGGAGAGATTATTATTTTATATAATTTAGAGATTATTAGTAGGTATGATTATTTTTGTACAGAAGTCGGTTTAGAAAGTGGTCAACGCTGAAATAATTCATGAGTAATAGAATAATGTACGATTTTAGACTTTCGCGTTCCATTACACTAAATATTTGTCTTTATGGGTCTACACGCGTTAATAGGAGTAGCAAATTACATAGCTACTTACTGCCCGACACGATTGGTGTAACCCAGTCGAAACGTCGGGCAGTAAGTAGCTATGTAATTTGCTACTCCTATTAACGCGTGTAGACCCATAAAGACAAATATTTAGTGTAATAGAATAATGGTTTATTTAAATACTGGAACTGGAGTTACATGATTTAAAACTATTTTTGGTTGAATCTTTAGTTTATACTAATGCTAAAGTCGTTTTACGATAATCATATTAACTAATTATTAAATTTTCCACAGGCTATGTTTCTCACAGTGTTTCTGGTTACAATCATTGCGTTCTTATGGCAGTATTTTAAAAGAGTGTATTCAAGGTTCTCAAAGTATGGTGTAAAACAATTCGACCCCACACCCCCGTTGGGTAATATAGCTACAGTTTTATTTAGATCAAGCCATTTAGCTGATGATTTGGATCAGCTGTACCACGCTTTCCCGGAAGAAAGGTAAGTTTGTATCAATAATCTCAATTCTTTGAAATAAAAAGTTGTCGTGTTCAAGGATGAACTAGAATATCTTACGTAAGAACACAAAAATCAAAGAAAAATTTTGCGTTTCCTTATTTAATTGTAATTGAAAGAAATAAATAAATTAAATTCTATCTTTCGTAGGTATAAGAATTCTAACATAATGCTTAAACTTTTCTCTACTAAACAATATTTCAATGGGTACTAAAAAAAAAATAGACAACTAAATAATATGTATTTTAAATGAATATTTGTTCAGTTATTTATCGCTTTTTAGTTGGTTGAACGATTATGAAGTTATCTACTACAGCTAAATAAAATTAAAATGTCTGTTTGTAATATAAGTAACGATTTTTTACTAATAAAATTTTTTTGTCTGTCTGTTTTTTCTCGTATCTCCAAAACGGCTGGACCAATTTTGAGGGAAGTTTCACTAATAAATATCTAAGTTTAAATGGTGCAACATAGGATATTTTAAAAAATAATTGATGCCTTATTCATTTCCACGCGGACGAAGTCGTGGGCAGCAGCTAGTTTTGTGATATAACTGTAACTTTATACCTTTATAGGTTCGTCGGCAGATTTGAGTTTATGATCCCAATAGTAATATTAAGAGACTTAGAACTAATAAAACAGATAACTTTAAAGGACTTTGATTCCTTCATGGATCATAGAAGTATTGTGGATGAAAATGCTGATAAGTTTTTTGGCAGGACTTTGTTTGCATTAAAAGGTAAAAAAAATATCAGACTGTAAATATTCAAACATATTACAATAAAATTATGATTAATTACGCACTAATAACGAAACTCGAAATTTTCGTATGCGAATATAAAATTTCTTAAATTCCGTAATTTGATTGGATTTTAGAATTTCGGAATCTGCTTTTTAAGAAATTAAACAAAAATTTTTCTACATTCAAGGTCAAGAATGGAAAGACATGAGATCGACCCTGAGCCCGGCTTTCACCAGCTCGAAGATGCGAGTCATGATGCAATTCATGATGGAAGCAGGGAACCACATGATTGATAGACTGAAGGAAAAAATCTGTGATTCAAAAGGTCAAGTTTCGTCGTCAGCTGTTTGTCCTCAAGATAAAAACATCGTGTTGTTTTGTATATTTTGTTTGGCTAATTCTAAATACGACAATATAATCGTTAATGACGTCAAAATTTTGAGATATTAAGATTTTAAAACGAAATTTTTAATTGTGAACATTGGCAAACAAACAACGAATGTTCACAATGAAAAATTGCAGACTCAGGAAATTATGAAATATGGTGGACACAATATACAAATTATTATTTTAAAATAAGCCTTCTTCAACAAAATAAGAGTAGACAAAATGTCATAAATTCTTTCTGTTTTTTAGAAAACTACTTAGACATCGACACAAAAGACTTAGCCCGTAGGTACGCCAATGATATAGTCGCCTCCTGCGTCTTCGGACTGAAGGTCAATTCCCAGACGGATGTTGATAATCAGTTCTTCAAGATGGGCATGCAGCTAGGATCCTCATTTGACTACCGACAGTTGTGGACCCTTTTTGTCATGGCTAACTTTCCAAAACTTTCAACCGTGAGTTTTTCTCTTGTTGTCCGGCAGCCATAATCTTTTAAGATATCATATCACCTTCTCCTTCGTAGATCAGACTGTCATCATGTTCTTATTGCTCTTATATACCAAAGCTCATTAATTTTACCTCTACTGATCTTATGGTATTTTTGTTTAACTTACAGGCATTGGAACTGCAATTGTTTACTGAGGAAAAGAAGAAATTCTTCATAGATTTGCTGATGACAACTATGAATCATAGAGAAGCCAACAAAATCATCAGACCTGACGTGATCCAGTTACTGATGGAAGCTAAGAAAGGTGTTTATGGAACTTATCGAATATTTGTTTGAGATAAGAAAGATATGTGCAAAAAGAAAAGGTGAAGCAAGCTGTCCACAAGCATGTTTATTTTAGCCCTTCTAGGTCTCTTAGAAACTGGTTTTATCTTAGTTTATCATCAGTTATTCGGATATATACACGTATATACACGTACTATACCAAATTCTTGATTTCAGGAAGAATTTTGCTTGATGAAAATGCAACAAAAGACACCGACGCTGGCTTTGCAACTGCGGAAGATTCAGTTTTTGAGAGAAAGAAAATTGATAGAGGTAACAACCAAAAATTTAGGTGTTCCTTAATGTGTCAACAGAATAAACACTGTCGAGACACTCATTTTAAAGAAAGTGCCGTGCGAGCAAAAAAGTGGGATGTTTCCCAATATGTAAAAAAATTAAGTTCTTAATTACATCGCAGATCATCGTGAAATTATTGGAGATACTAATGTTATTTTTGTGATTACAGAGTGGTCACACACAGACTTATGCGCTCAAACTATGCTGTTTTTCATTGCCAACTTTGAAGGCCTATCGTCAGTCATGTGTTTTGTTCTGCACGAGTTGGCTATTTATTTATTTATTTATTTATTTATTTATTATTAGGACAACCAACAAGAAAAACACTGGTACAGATTAATAAAAGTCAATAAAAACAACATAAACTTAGAGCTAAGTGCTAATCTTAATTAGAGGTTGCCACGGCATGCAATGTGGACTACAATTCAGTTATATAATATATTTAAGATGATAATAACAATAACAACAATTTATATTTGTATAAGATAGGACTTTTTAAATTTACTTAATTAATTTACTAATTTGTATTGTGGTGTTTACATCACCTATGTAGGGTCATGGCAAAACGATTGCAGTATCCGGCGTTTGAAAATCTGGGGCTTATCTGCAAAGATGTCAATCTTGTATGATTTGCAAAGCACATTATATTCCCGCTGTAGTCTATTCAGGGTGGCGTGGTGACCTACGTTGGTTCTACTGCCCCTAACGGAAAATGGTAAATATCTTCCAACCCGCGCCAACTTTATTGGAACGTTGAGGTTAATATATCGCAACAGATATTGACAATCTACAGTTCCATTAATTATCTTGTGAAGTAACATTAAATCTAACAGAAGTCGACGGTCCTTCAGACTATTCAATTTAAAGTGACCAAGACGTTCCTCATACGAAGGAAATTCTTTCAATTTATGTGTTTGGTATGAGAGATGCCACAAAAACCGTTTCTGGATACGTTCTATTCGCTTAATGTAAACGTCGTAGTGGGGACACCATACCTGACTACAGTATTCAAGGTAGGGACATACTAAAGATTTGTACAATAAAATTTTTGTTGAGGTATATTTAAATTCTTTGGTATTACGTAGAACAAACCCTAGCATTCGGAATCCTTTGTCAGAACCTGAACGACGTGTTCATGAAAGCGTAATTTCTTATCCAGAAGCACGCCCAAATCACGAATGGACTCCACCTCTTCCAAAACATGACCATCAATATTATACGTCGCAGGCGGAACCTTCAAACTTTTGGTAAATCTTATAAATTTACATTTGTCGAGGTTCATAAATAGTTTGTTCCTGTTGCACCAAATCGCCAGGCGATCCAGATCCTCCTGCAGTAGGAATATATCGTTTGGTTCTCGTATTTGCTTCGATAATTTCATGTCATCCGCATACAAGAAGCATTTCGCATGACGGAAGACAGAAACAATATCATTTATAAAAATAATGAAAAGAATCGGACCCAAGTGCGACCCTTGCGGGACACCAGATGTAGATACAAATGGTTCAGAAGAGAAGCCCTTTATCACCACTCTCGACTTCCTCTGTTGAAGGTATGAGGAAAACCATTTAAGTAGGTCGCCAGTTATACCGAAAGTGGCAATCTTATTGATCAGTATATCGTGGTCAACAGTATCAAAGGCCTTACTGATATCCGTGTAGATCGTGTCTACTGATACTGATAGTCGCTCGTCGAGAGATTCAGAAACTTGAGTCAAAAACGATACAAGATTAGTGCACGTGGAACGCGACTTCAAAAAACCAAATTGCTGAGGGGAAATTATTTGATTTATATGCCACGTTAACACAGGACATACCAGCGACTCAAAAACCTTACCAAACACACTCAATATGGATATTGGCCTGTAGTTTTTGACAGATCTTGCGTCACCCGCCTTAAAAATTGGAACAATACGCGCCTCCTTCCAAGCGGAAGGGAAAATGCCCGTTTTTAAAGAAGTATTAAAGATGATGGTTAATGGCAAAGTCAGCGCCTTGCGACAGCTGACCACGAACAGTGGAGGTACACCATCTGGTCCGGCCCCCTTGTTTCTATCCAGGCGGGTTAGAGTCCTAAGTACATCCTCTTGCGAAACGTAGACATTGGTGAGATAATTTGAAGTCAGAGTGCGATTATTTTCGTTTTGGGAAAGTGAGGAGCTTGTCTTGAATACAGAAGCGAAGAAGGACGCGAACAGATCACATATGCCATCACCACAATCAGCCAGGTTATTGTCAAAAGTCATAGACGATGGATATGCATTACAGTTATGTTTTTTATTTTTTAGAAATGTCCAGAAAAGCTTTGGATTGTCACTTAATGATTTTTCAATTCGAGCGACATAGTTTCCGTGACATATCCTTACCAATTTATCGCATCTCCGCTTTAACGTACTCAAAGCCAGTTCATCTAGTGGGTTTTTGTATTTATGAAATTTCATACGACACTTATGTTTTTCTTTTAGGAGATGAATCAGTTCTTTCGTGTACCAAACTGGGAACTTCTTAGATGATGGTTTATGTATCGGAACATGTTGTCTAATTGCATCTCTTAAAATGTAATAAAAGGTATCCACCATATCATCCACAGATAGAGATGTAAGGTCTTGCACCCAGGAAATTGTATTTAAATGAGTAATGATGGCATCATAGTCGGCTTTATAAAAATTATATCTAATGCTTGTGTCGTTACGCGACAAGCTGGGTAAGTTACAGCATGGGACCGTGAACTCTAATGGAGGATGATAAGAGTCGAGGGTACTTAAAAGAAAGTCACTCTCGGCCAAATTATTGATTTTTATGTTGGTGAGAACGAGGTCAAGAACTTTACCCCTATCATTTAAAATATTATTGTATTGCACTAAATCATTCAGAGCAACAAAATCCAGAAGTGTATCATCTAGTGAGTTTTTTGCAATATAGTTAGATGGAGATGCAGAATTATGGTTATTCCAGGTGATATTACTAGAGTTAAAGTCTCCAACGATTAAAACTTTATCGCTTGATTCCAGAGCACGGTTTGCATTATTGACGTAGCAGTCGAGAATGTCCCTCTGTATGGGTGGAGGTAGATAAACGCTACACAATAATAATTTGAAGAGGGATCTATCATTTCCGCGCAACTCCAATTCCACCCACAGGTCCTCACAATCACTCTCAAGTTGAGGCAACTTACGAGAAGAAATACGCTTGGAAACCGCAATAAGCACCCCGCCACCTGATTTATGTTTATGAAAGCCGCTGGTCTCCCGGTCGCGCCTATAGACTGAATATCGGTCGTCGAATAGCTCACCATCGAATATAGAACCATTCAGCCATGTCTCACACAATATTATGACGTCATAATTTGAACACAATACATTTTTGTAAAAGTCCGTAGTCTTCGTACGAAGGCCACGGACATTCTGAAAGTATACATTTAAATGAGAGAATTTAAAATCAGCAGAAAATTGTACACTATACTTCATAACAATATGAACCTATGTTAGTCGTTCCAATGTTGTCATGTTTCGGACCAGCACGTACTCCGACGTATCGGATTTCCGCATGTAGATGCGGCCACCTCGGACCCACACGTGCTATGAACCCTGACACTCAAAATAAACTAGTAAAGGAGATAAAAGAGAACGATTTGAAGAACAATGGACATTTTGACTACACTTCCATTCAAAATATGAAATATTTGGACATGGTTGTGTCTGGTGAGTAAAATAAGTATACAAAGCTTCATAATAATATCTTTACGAATTAGGAATGAAGATTTTCTAAGATTTTTTTATTACATTTTCAGAGGCGTTAAGGCTATGGCCGGTTGGTATTATATTAGATAGAAAATGCACCAAAGATTACAATTTAGGCAAACCAAATAGCAAATCTACCGAGGACTATTATGTAAGTACGTTATTTTAGGAGACACAGAATACAAAGTGAATGATGTCACATGAAATGCTACATTGGCAAAAAAGGTTGCTACCTAAGCGGGTTTTCTGGTAATTTGGATACTTTTACCTCGTCTATCTCAGCCAGTGGTTAATAATGGGGCGAAATGCGTACACAGTGAAAATCAGTAATAGAGTCCACTTTGAAAAAATATTTATGCTAACGAAGATTTTACATATTTGAATATGATTAACACCATACTAACAACGTACTAAAACAAAAATAAATTCTTATTGGCTATTAAATAAATTATACGTCAGATCTGTCATTCCTTGTACTGGGCGGGCAATCTGATTGGTCAATGGCGATCCCTAGACTCTGTCATTATGAAAGGAGTTGGCGGGATCGCGATCGGCCCGAGCGCTCGACGGTACCACCCGCGCTATAATACATAATATTGTTTCTAGATCAAGAAGGGTGAAATCGTAATGGTCCCAGTGTGGGCCATCCACCACGACCCCGCGTACTACCCGGACCCGCTGCGGTTCGACCCCGAGCGCTTCTCGGACGAGAACAATCACAAGATCAACCCCTTCACCTACATGCCCTTCGGAATGGGACCGAGGAATTGTATCGGTAATGTTTTATCTTAAGTTATTAGTTACTTACTTATAGCAAACATTTGAAAGAGCAACGTTTTACGTTACTGATATAAACAACATAAGTTATAGATAAACCCATTATTTTAAGTATTGCCTCCACGAAAATCGTCTATGAAAAAATGTACATCCTAGGGGCGATGGTCGGTAACGCTAAGAACTAAAATCGGTAGAATGAATAAAACAATTTGATAGGTTTTTTATTTTAATAATAATTTCTTTCCCAGGATCAAGATTTGTACTATGCGAGGTGAAGGTGATGCTTTACCTACTCCTGAAACACATGGATGTGACCCCGAACGAGAAGACGAGGATCCCGGCGAAGTTGTCGAAAGAGACCTTTAACCTTCGCATGGAAGGAGGTCACTGGCTGCGACTGAAGCTGAGGAAGTAAAAAGACTTATGTCGTATGAGTCTTTTCTTTCTTGTGAAGAACATTCATAATCAATTTTACTATACATCTGAACAGATGTACGTTTTTTTCTTTATCTCAGTAAGATAAACTTATTATTGGTTGCCAGTTTCTTTCTTTCTCTTAAAAGATTTTAAGAAATAACACGACAAAATACAACGTCAATTCTTCTCTTACTTGTATAATGTACTGTGCGTTAAGTAACTATTTAAAGCACTTACCAACATTATTATATTGTTAATATTAATATGATAAACCACATTCAGTACAACATTAATTTAAAAAGTATTTCCTATGTTTTACTTTCAAAGTCCAGCATAAAACAAAGGAAAAGTCATATTTAAATGTTTACTCTGAAAATGTTTCACATCCAAATAGCTCCGGCTTTGTTATGGATACTTCCTCGCCTGTTTTTGATAGGAACTTATCGAATACACGATAAACCACTTTAGTTTGAACACAAAGGGATATTTTCGAGATAGGTTGATCAGCTCATTATTAGCAGTATAGACAGACAGTTAATATATCTACTGGTCAATATTGCAAGAATAATTGATGATTATTTGTACATAATCACTTGAATGTGTTTAACATTACTTTGAGTCATGCTTGTAAACGTTTTGCTTGTTGTTATTATTGAATTACGTAAACTTGTATCTATGGTTTCTGAGATTTCATAGTTAGAATATACTATTCATTTTCTTTTTCCAGGAATATTCATTAAAATTATGCGCTGGATGTTTTGATTTGACTACCATTGCAACATTTTCTTTTAAACTGAATCATTGCGCAATGTAACCATCTTTCTGATCTTAACAAACTTTGTGCAATATTTTTTGCGATTGATTTACTGTAATGTACAAATAGTATTCTGTAATTGTGCCTATTAAAAATAAAGAATAAATTAGGAATTTGTGTTTTCGCCAGATTGATTCTTATTGCAGTTTTATTGGTGTACGTATACGACGATGGCTTGGAGTAGTCTCGTCATCATCACCAGACTTGCGGGAGAGCGGATAGATCTCTCCCCTTAACTTATTGCAGTATAATAATACATACTTACCATTTTTATTCATTGAACACACTCAGCACTGTTCGTTGAATTAAGACGTATGTCATAAATAAGGGAGAATAAATATTTATTTGACTTTATTTAAAAACTACATTCGCCTACACCATTACCACACAAAGTTGTCATTAACTGAATGTTCGAATAGCAAATTAAATTTAACAATTAACGAATATTTCAAGTTTCCATATGAATTATGGTGCAAGTTGTTATTTTGAATAATAAATATAATTTCAAATGTAAACAATTGTACTCATTATTGCAATTATTGTTTCATTTATCTTTATAAAGTGTAGTAATGAGTTCATTGCACGTTAATAGGTATATGTGTCTCTTGATATCTGGTTATCAATTGAAATCAAAACATCATCGTCATGTAAAATAATAACCTCTGTTTTTTCAAATCAAATTAATTGTTCAGTTTTGTTCATATATAAATTATCGCTTCTAAGTATGTATGTATGTATGTGTAATACTCAGTTCCCTATCGAAACGCATTACATTTTTCTTTAAATTTAAAATCCTTAATGTTTATAACCATAATCGTCACTTTCCATATCGCTTTAAATGATTCCATCATATCGCCGAATTTCAGATCGAATAAATCATTGAAATGCATAATTAACTGGCTCGGTGGAACAGTGATTAGTGGTCCAGGTTCACTACCTACGGATCCAAGAGTCGTGGGTTCGATTTCCACTCTGGATAAATATTTATGTGACGAACATCGGTGTATGTCCCGTATTGTTCCGTGTCTGAGTGTATTTGTGTATCCACTGTTGATTCTGATATATGTTACACAAGTTCATAAGCTACATTACCAATTTATGTGCAATAGTAATTGATATTATGCAAATATGATTTTTGAAATGTTACAGTAAGTTAAAAAGCGTCGATGGCCTAGTGGTTAAGGTCGTTGCTTGCCATGCGAGAGGTCGCCAGTTCAAACCCCGCCAGGTACCAATGTGTTTTTCAAATTAGAAATTCATTTGTACCATCATTCGACGCTTTAACGGTGAAGGAAAACATCGTGAGGAAACCTGCAAACCTAAGAAGAAATTCTAAGGTTGTGTAGTCGACCAACCCGCACTTGGCCGTGGTCGACGAAGGCCTTATCGCCCTAGTTTAGGGTAGGCCCGTGCCCCAGCAGTGGAGACGTATATGGGCTGATGATGATGATGACAGTAATACTTATTTGTTACGCAAGCTTAGAAATACGTGTATAAGATAACTAAGCTGTCTCCCGCAAACTTGTTCGTGTGAATTTTCAGGCAAACTTCGCAATCCCTATGGAGCTCGAATTTCACAAAATCTCGTCTAACTGAGCACCTATTTCATAAAAGCGCCACCATACAAAATTTTAAAGTCACAATACTTACTTTGTAACTTCTGAGGTTTCGTGACTTTTCTTGTTATATTAATCAAAATTTAGAACACACTATATTGTGAATTAGTAAACTGAATAAGTCCGGGATATTATCATGTTGTTTTGATTTGATTATGTATTTCCAGGATAAGGTATTGAAAAGATGTCACCGGATGCTTTTATTGGCCTATCATTGTATTTTTTTTTAAAACGGAGTTATTGCGCAATGTTATCATCTTAACAAACTATGTGCAATATGTTATGCTCTATGTGCGAAAATATATGTATATTTCTGTACTGTTGTTGTTGTATTTTCGTACATAAATAAAAAATGTGTCATAGATTTATTGGTATTGTCCTGGTATGTCCTCTAGATGGCGCCACAAGAATATTTTTGTAATTTTTACATAGCGTTTAGCCAGCGGACGACCGAGACGCTTCTAATGATACCTCATTTGTTAAATTACAATAAGTAGTTGATGAACATACATACATACATACTAACAAACAGGTCAAAATCATAACCCTCCTTTTCGCTTCGCCGTGGTCGGGTAGAAATAGTACCTACATATATCACATTCTGTGTGGGCTTTTGTTTATGTTGGAACTCGAATAGATACCATAAAAGGATACATTTCTATTTCCATAGAGCACTTATCTCATGACAACTTCCTTTTCTAATCAAAGCCAGAGAGCCTGAGCTATCAGACAGAAATTATCTTATCTGCGAATACACAAATTGTTTATAACTTGTAGTATAGAATGCGCAGGCGCATATGTGTCGAGCCGTCCACTCGGACGGACGTACGAACAAACCAGTTGTGATATTATATACAAGGTCGTCTGGACCTCCTTGGCAATTTGCACCTTAACTCAATGTGATACGGTTTAAAATTGCTTGTAGTGTTGTAATTTAATTGTGATTACTAGTTTGGGTAAGTCTATTTTGTTTGTAAACAAATAGTTTTTGTGCGGAGTTAGTTTTTTATTTTTACCCTTTAACAAGTGTGCTATTTTGAAATGTTCATTGCTTTTGGACCTTATTTGGTTGCCATTATCAGTTATAGGGTTCAAACCTGCAATTAGGTTGCGTTTTTTTTATTTCATTTATTTTTTCAATTTTACAATGTCAATACTCAGATAAATAATAATAATCAGATGAAGCAATACAATAAAAATGTCAAATGGATTAGGTAGGTCAAACAAAAATGTCACAAAAATCAAGTAAAATTGCAAAACAAATACATCTGACCATTCTAAATTAAATTGGTGGTCATCTTATCCAAGATCGTCAAAAACTTATGGATCAAACTTCCTCAACAGTCAGCAAATAATGCCGGCAATTCTATACACCGAATCGATGTTGTTGTGTGATATAACACTTTATCTAAAATAGGCCTGATTGGTCAAAACTGGCCTAGACTTTATGAAGATCATTTAACATCTCACATTTCCCAAAATGTGGGAGCTGGATTTTTAAACCATTTTGGTCAGAGTTACCGCATATAAGTGGTGTGTCAGGACCGTAGCTCATGGCAGGAAGTGATCTCTGCCTACCTCTCTGGAAAAAAAGGCGTGATTTTATGTATTTATGTATGTACCGCATATGATACTTAGAGAATTAAGCGGATGAAACTGTTGTGTTTATATTATACTATCCGAATGATAACTAGTTTTTGATAAGTTACAAAATAAAAACATGTGTAAAGGCTATTAACCTGTATAAATATTTATTTATAGACACATAAAATAAAATATTTATTTAAATAAATTTAAAAATCCAAACTAAACACTTAATAACTGCAAATCCAATTCTACCATTATGTTATTAAGCGTGGGTCGACAGAATCCTATTATACTTTTGTGGATATTTTAAACATAAACAAGGTTTTGATTCTATTGACGAGACTTTAATTGTGTTTTTTGCAGTCTAAGCATTCCTCAACGGATCTGACTAGTAAACAAAATAAGGAAAAACTTGAAATAAACATGCTACGTTAATCAAATGACTTGCACAGTGTTGAGTCTAACCGTAATTATAAAACTATACATAGAGGTGAATTATTATCGGAGGCCAAGATTCGTTTTGGGTCGCTGCGCCAATCTAGTTAGTTTTTTTCAGAGGTGAATTACCGTGGATAATCTGTGTTAATATTGAGATGTTTGTAAATAATATACGATTTAAGACTTTTGCATTCCATTACAATAAAAACTACAACATACTGGTACGCGATTAAATAGTAGCAAATACATAGCTACTACTTACTGCCCGACGTTTCGACTGGATTCAAAGTCACAGTCAAAATTCCTTTATTTATATAAGCATTTACACGCACTTATAAATCGTCGGTTCAGTAAATAAATATGTAATAGGTTAGTGACTCTACCACCGGTTCGGAACGCTAATTCTACCGTGAAGACGCCGGCAAGAAACTGGATAGTTACTCTTTTTAGGGGTGTGAGCCATCCGCTCCCCCGCAAGCCCGGTGATGATGACAAGGCTCCTCCAAGCCATCATCGTTAGTCAGTTAGGAAAAAAAAAAAAAGTTACTCTTTTTAACCGATTATCAAAGAACATTGTTGAAAATTAGCCCTGTCATACAGTTTGATTGCACATGGTCGTTGCTGGAATATCTCTACATCATGACACAACGCCCTTAACGGCATAAGTAGAAATTTAAAGTTAAAGGTATGAAGGTCGGTCTTGGCTAGTTTTCATATATGAATTATAGCCGTCGCAAGTTCTAAGCCTACAAGTATTTGTCGGTTTTTATTTTATAATTCCGAAAATTTGGATTGTTGGTAGAAACTAGCAAGCGAACATAATAATACGTTGGTAGGTTTATAGAAACTAGCCAAGACAGACCTTCATAGGCTACCACCATACATTATCTTATGTTATAAGAAGATATGATAGGTATGTTATAGTGTTACTTATAAATAAATTTCAGGGTTGACCATTGAACTTGGCACCCATTTAGATCTCACTTCTTTTGTCGTTGAAGTCAACAACCAAGGCAATTATCATAATATTGAACTTGGCTCTCATTTCACATTTATATTTTTGATTGGATATCATTACTTTTTGTAGAAAAGTATATTTCATCGCAACGCCGAATTTTATACTATTGATGGGCGCTAAATATAAAAATAATAATTAATCCCAGTTAATAAAGTAGGTACCTACCCTAAGTAATAAATATGAAAACCGACTATAAGTACCTACTCTTAATTGTTAATAAGTAAGTAAACCTAAATATATACTTAGTGCTCTGCCTTTCCCGGTATATAGGCGTGATTAGGCACTAATTAGGTATTTATGTTAAGCGTTCATAATAGAACCTAACCTAATTATTAAAAAATTGCCAGTTTTTTATTTATTCCTTTGTATTCATGTAATTACCTATCTGCATACCAAATTTTAACTCTCTAGGTTATTTGGAACTGGGTTAGAATTTTGATCTGTCAGTCAGTCAATGATAAAAATGAGGATTTTTGGACATTAATATCTAAATAACTGTTTGAGATATGCTTATGAAATTTAGAACACATATTTATCTCGCAAGTTACAATATATGAGCCAAATTTGATATGTTTATGTGAAATAGTTTTTGATTTATGAGGGGTTCAAAAGTGGTTCCAAATGGTTTGTGTAATATTACACACGGTGCGGCTCGCCAGTTCTGTTTCTTGAACTTGGCTTGACACGCTACCGCGTGTCTAGATATATCATAAAATGTAACGGATTTCTGTATGTACCTACTGTCTGTGGAAAATAAATATAATAGGAGACCTTTATCAACGCAATACTGTAATACTCTACTTTAAGGGGTCTAAGCTCTACTGTTTCATGTCAATCGGTTCATAAATAATAAATTTGTAGGATTGTGTCGAATTTGCTAGGTGTTTGTAGGCGCTGGTATATTAAAAAATGCTGCAAAAGCACTCTCTGTCCCCTCATAGTTCGGTGAGACGGAAATCCTTCATGTCAGATAAGAGACTTGGCGTAGGACCCCATGTTTTCCGTTCCAGCTTCCTGACTCTATGATTCATGACAAAAAACTTACACTGGTTCGGCCCTGGACTCGAACTAAGGACCTCTCGGTCATTACGTGGAAGTTGGCACGATAGACCAATGAGTCATTTACATTATAATATCATGTTATTGTACACTAAAAAATACTCAATTTATATAATTATGTACCCAAAAATAAAACAGGTACCCAATACCAAGACTAAATACATATTCACACCCAGACATGGAACAAACACAAATGTTCAACTCATAAATATTTGGACAGGGTGTGAATCGAACCCACGACTTTGTAAAGCAAGGTCGTTAACCACTGTTCCACCGAGACAGGCAGTTTCAACGTCTAACTGCCATAAATAAATATGTTTAATAAAAACAAAGTTCAAAGACACAGGTCATTGAAACCCTCTACCTATCTAGGTATATACAGGTTTCCTCTCAGGTACTTCACCGGCTCACAGTAAACATAACAATAGATTTGCACTGCCTTTTGTGTTTTATTATAAACCTCAAAGCCGGGAAATCACCGCTTCGCATAACCGTGCAAGTTTGACGCACAGCATAGACGTTCATGAACTTTATGAAGTCATGAAGATCTCTTACTTCTTATTAATTATTGGCATAAAGATCACAATATTATGCAACTTGAAATGTGATGAAAAAAATAGTACAAACTTATTACCTAAGTTAAGTAACTAACTAAGTTAGTACTAAAAATTGCCTATATTGTGAAGGAAAATAAACGTATATTATTATTATTACCAAAAGGGGCTAATTCGTAATCGACCATGCTCATTAACGCTTCCGTATCATAATATTTTTTAAAAGGTCACGTTTTTTGTATGAAACCCCCTGCAAATATTTCTCTTGGGAAATAATTATCATCATCATCAGCTCATATACGTCCCCACTGCTGAGGCAAGGGCCTACCCTAAACTAGGGCGATAAGGCCTTAGTCGACCAAGTGCGGGTTGGCCGACTACAGAAACTTAGAATTTCTTCGTAGGTGTGCAGGCTTCCACGTTGTTTTCCTTCACTTTTCAAGCGTACATATGAATTTCAAATTTGAAAAACATGCGGCGGGATTTGAACTGGCGGCCTCTCGCATGGCAAAGACCACTCGGCCATCGACTTTTCCTTGGGACGCTTGGTATAAAATACAAGATATTGCTTGCTAAATATTTAACCAGAAAGATGGATAGACGGCGAAATTTTTACCCTCAGGAGATTGGCCTTATATCATTTAACAGCTGGCCAACGTTATTTATCATTAGGACAATTGAAGGCATTAAAAATATGAGTCATAATAATGTTGATAGCATGCGATAGTGTAACCAAGGTCTGTCTATTGAAGTGCGGAGATAAATGACAAGTTATCTATTGTAATTACAGTAATCTATACCTACAAAAAACTTAAATCAAAATAATGGAGTAAACAAACGTGTGTCTTTATCTGAAATCTTAATCAATCATCCAAATATTATTATGCAATACATTTTCTACATGAAAGGTAATTCCCCTGTTATTATTACGTCATTTCAGTTCGGTAGACTTCGGCACGGTGTTTGTGTGCGTGCGGTTAGACGTATTGTACGACTCTACGAAACTCGCACGAATCGAGACGAGCTGCTCCGAAATCGGACGATGCTATGCAATAGCTATACCGCGGCAGTTCCCGAGTGCCACACGTCTTTTTATTATCCAATTGGTCGCAGCATATTAGCCTAAAGCCTTCGATAAATGGTCTATCGAAATATTTTTCCAATTAGAACCAGTAGTTCCTGAGATTAGCGCGTTCAAAAAAACAAACAAACTCTTCAGCTTTAGCTATTATATAATATTAATAGAGATATAATGCACAAATCCCGTCTAATTAGCAACACGACATCTCACCCAGGAGCAAAACGTCTAAGCGCCAGTTACAAGCAACTAGTTTAAGTTTCGCAACTAGTTTGGCGAGTTACGAACTTGTGACTTGCACAGTTATGTATTAATCCGTTGTCAAGTCTTGATTGGCCGAAGTGTGACGGATCTCCGTTTGATTAGATTGACGGGTAGTTAGAAGCGTATTACCATGATAAGTTGTCTAACTACAATGAACTCTATTTGATGCTGTCGTTCTGTGAAAGTACATACATAAAATCACGCCTTTTTCCCAGAGGGGTAGGCAGAGATCACTTCCAGCGATCCACTTTTCACCTCTGTGGGAAACGTGACGTGACGGGTTGTGGACCACGTCGCCGCCATTCTGTCTTGTGCATTGTTTAAACAAGGTCATTGCGTTCCCACGAGTAGCAAGGAAATATGACGGGGGAAGGAAAAGGGGAGGAAGGACACTATCGCCTCGGATGATTTGGATTGAGTCGATAGTAGCTCGAGGAGCCGGGGTCGCTTACCCGTATACCATTCACCAACCACCGGACAGATAGTTGTGACTGGTATTCCCTGACTTGAAAGTGCATGGGTGATTAGCCAAATAATCATCTTTACAATCGGTATAAAATATAGCACATTAATTAAAGAGGCGCTGATGGCATGGAATAAGAGACATGGTATGCCCTTCCATGTTTTCCCTCCCTACAATAATCCCGGGCCTTCAGGGTGAGTGCGACAGACTAAATAAGGTCTATTGTGCTTGCCGACTTCAATTTGGACCTCACTACCGCTTAGCATCAGAAATGAGGTTATCCTGGAAGTTAACTGTTAAAAAAGAATGGTGTAATTATAATAAATCCCAAATCACAAACACAGTAGGAGTAATTTAGTTTTATACATACCCATGTAAACTATACACCGTGAAATTTTAGTGGTTGTTTTCCCGGGGCACAACGATTTGCCTTCAGTAATACTATCGAATCATGCAAATTACTTCCGAAAAAAATTTTTTTACAAATTTTCAAAATGATAATTTTCCAACTAGAAAACGAGAGAAACTATCGTTCTTTTATAAAATGTGACGAAATCAGGTTCTGCTTGCCGCATGAAATCGATGCTTAAATCTATAGAAGCTCTACGCCCTTAGTATTAAAGCGGTTCGAACGTGCTTTCGAGTTTCGGTTATATCTTTCGTAAACCGGCATTTATTGATTACAATAAAAAATAACTACACACACAAGTCTATTGTGCTGCTTAGATAGAATCACTTTACTGCGGGAAAACCACCACTAAAATTTCACGGTGTATACGAAAAATTAATCACATAATAATTCCCTATATTTATGAATGTAGACTCATCGCTCGTTATATGTAGGAATACATAACATTTATTTGTTAACCAGCCCGATCCAGGTTCTGACAGCCTACCACAAACTCCCATTTCACAAATGAATCCAAAATAACGTGACTTCGCCTAATTTGCCTCGTTTGCCGAGTAATGAGGGAGCAAAAATAAACTTGCGATCAAAATGAATCGTAAAGCCTTCGAGATACGAGCCAACGTGTCGCTGCCATTAGCGTTTTAATAGAGACAGGTTCAGTCCTAAAATGCTAAGTCGAAAAATCTTAATTCAACTGCTAGGCTATCTAGCAAGAAAACGAGAATGGCGCTGATATGCCCTTTTTTGAATTTTAGTAAATAGCAATAAGAAAAATCTTTTTGGTATCTTATTTTTGGATATAAAAATCTGGTTAGTCAATACCTAAATCATATTAATATTCGTTCTAAATAATAAAATATGGTATGTTAGTGCTACGGCAGACAGTGATATATGCCTACCCCTCTGGGAAAGAGGCGTGGATTTTATGTACGTATGTATGTATGTAAGTTCTCATCAGAGGTAACTTTAAACTGTCACAGTTACACACACACACATTAAAAAAAAAAATATTTTCGCTCTCGATATTAGAAAACTGAAACTGTATGTCTGCAATGTTGTTTTGTGCAATGAGTGCCCGATATTTCAGCACTGTTGCAAGCGCCATGATCACGGATGAACTCGTCACCTTGCTTCGTCAGTGACAGTTTAAAATTATATATTGAGCTCTCGATATTTCGGCACTGTTGCTAGCGTATAAAAAAACATGGCAAATTTCCCGGACGTATTCAGTTTTCTCACCAGAGACGTATTTCACAGGCAATGTTGCTGTACATATGGCTGGTGACCCTCGTGGCGGCCCTGTGGCTCTACTGCAAGAAGGTCTACTCCCGGTTCACCAAGAAGGGCGTGAGGCATGACAAGCCCATCCCACTGCTGGGCAATATGTCCAGGATACTATTCCGGAGGGAACACTTTGCATACAACATCGAGAGGATGTACAACGACTATCCTGAAGAGAGGTAAATAACACATATCCAAATAGCTGACTTGGGGGACCAGTCAAGTGGTTAGTGATCCTGGCTGGCGGTTCCAAGAGTCGTGGATTCGATTCCCACTCGGAATAAATTTTGTGGGAACATTGGTGTTTATTCCGTGTCTGGGTGCGAATATGTATTTAAAAAAATATATGTATGTATATCAATCTCTGACGCCCATAGTACAAGCACTGCTTAGTTTGGGATCAGGTGACCATGTGTGGAAATGTCCCAGATATTTATTTATTTATTTTAAAATAAAATAAATATCACAAAACATCATCAGTTATACATGGTTTCAATTAATAAGAAACAACAATGTAATTCTCAATCAATATACTTAAATAAATAAATAACCCAGCTACAAAACTAACAACGATGTTCATCACACAAATATTTGTATCTAGTTGGAATCGAAACCACGACTCTTGAGAGTGACTCTCTTTTAACAGGGGCAAATCCAATGCGCCATCCATACCCAAAGACATGAAGTACATTGGTTTGATATCGTGCTAAGTAGCCACTACTTAGCACTTCATCCAGTGATCATAACCACTTAGCATGCCAAATAAAAAGAATACAAAACGTAGTTCAATCATCTCTACGACCTTTCTTAGTGTCATGCTTCGATCAGACTTTACTGTAATCCGCCAAACTGATTTAAAATGAAATAAATGTATGAAAAAGGGCCCACGTGAATTTGATTGTTACGTACGTATTTTATTTTATGTTTTACTAGCTGACCCAGTGAATACGGACATGTTTTTCGTGAAACATATTTTTAGTTCGTACAAACCTTGTCCTAAAAATAACAACCAGAAAAAAGGAAGAAGCATTCAATTTGGTGCAATAGTTTGGAAGTTGTGTGCAGGCATACATTTCGGCGATTCATTTTTATCTATGTGGATTTAGACAAGCGATCAATTTTCGTGACGCAAATCGCTTCCAATAGATTCTTTTGTCTGACTGGCTCGGTGGAACAGTGGTTAGTGACCCTGGATGGCGGGTCCAAGAGTCGTGGGTTCTATTACCAGTCGAGACAAATATTTGTGTGATGTACATCGGTGTATCTTCCGTGTCTGGTTTTGAATATTAGAGTATTTATGAATATCCATGTATGTATATCAGTCTGACGCCCATAATACAAGCTCTGCTTAGTTTCTGGTCAGGTGACCGTGAGTAGAAATGTTGTTGATATTTATTTATTTATTGTGCTTAACGACTTCATATTGAGATTGAGAGCGGTCATTCTAGATGTCGGTTACAAAATAAAGTAACTAGTTCGTAAGTTTCTAAAATGATGCCTTCTTCAAAGATTCATTGGAAGATACGAGTTCGTCAATCCCATGGTGATGATTCGGGACCTGGAGCTAGTGAAGAAGATCACTGTCAAGGACTTCGAGCACTTCGTTGACCACAGGACCTTTGTCAACGAGAAGACCGATCCGTTCTTTGGGAGGAACTTGTTCTCTTTGAAAGGTGGGTAAAATTGGTTAGAAAATTAATTTGTGGTTCGTGCGTTCTTCAATGTTTACAAATTTAAATCAAAAGGTGTGTCAGTAACGACTCTATTCGAGACAAATGAAAATATGAAAAGTACTATGACTATCAAACATTAAATGAGAGTTAACGCGTATGAAAAATTCACTAGATGGCAATACGTAGGTAGGCGTGATCAGGCGTGATGTCCAACTGCAGCATGGATTGATGAATATTGACATGTCTGTCAATGTCACATTAAAAATAACCAAAAAAAAAATAACTTCACCGTTTCTGATTTTCTGTGTTCATTATCAGGTGAGGAATGGAAAGACATGCGTTCCACCCTGAGTCCTGCCTTCACCAGCTCGAAGATGAAACTGATGCTCCCTTTCATGGTGGAAGTGGGGAACCAGATGATCGACTCGCTCAAGAAGAAAATCAAAGAATCCGATGGTAAGTCCAGGGTGAGGGCAATAAGCCCAATAGGTTATATTGTGCTTGCCTACTTGTGTTTGGAACTCACGAGCTCTTAGCATCAGGTGGAGTGTTGCCATCCTGTACATATAGAACTCGTTAAAATAGATGACTGCTGACTGTATGCAATGAGTAAAAGATACGGAATATGGAATGGAAAAGCCCCTAGGGAATGCGTAAGAGCACACATTTTGGAGGGACTATTAAATATTCCTAACTGTTCCAACCACAACAAACTACTGTTGAAAAGTCTGAAAAAGTTACCGTTTACTTCTATATTAAAATAAGGAAAATCTGGTATGTTTACTTCAACTTGGACATTTCTATGCGTAACGTATGTAGAACCGGTTTACAACAAGTTTACTTGGAAGCCCTGACCCTACACAAGAACATATTATTTCTATCCAAGCCTAGAATAGAATTTGTGTAAGAAATAGCGCTAGGCGTTTAGTGTTTGCTTAAACGGTAGAAAATTAAAGTATGTTTATTGTCAATTAATATTTAAGAACTCGTAACCACTAGTTCTTTTAGTAATGAGAATCCAGTTATTAAAACCACTCTGTATAAGACTGTGCTATACACCGGAGCAAAGCCGTGGAAAAAGAGTAAAGAAGCAGTTTTTGGGGATATTTTCATGATAGGTATCTTGAGCAGAAGATCAGTCTGATGATCACAATGATGAATTTGATGAACATAAAAGCGTAGCGGTAAATGAAAATTGAACGAACACAACAACCCTTGGACACAACTTGCTAATAAGTTAAATATTTGTCTGTAGACCCATAAAGACAAATATTTAGTGTATTGGAACGCGAAAGTCTAAAATCATTGCTAATAAGATCTTGTATAATCTTCCAGATGACTACATCGACATCGAAAGCAAAGACATGACTACTCGTTACGCCAATGACGTAATCGCCTCTTGCGCCTTCGGCCTGAAGGTAGACTCCCAGTACGATGTGAACAACCAGTTCTACCACATGGGCAAGGCCACTTCCACCTTCAACTTCAGACAGCTCCTCTTATTCTTTGCTCTTGTGAACTTCCCGAAGATTATGGATGTAAGTATATACTCCTTTTGTTGGTCAGATGCTATAAAATTGGTGCGTTCCCAGGACAACTCCCATGAGCAACGAGAAGGTACCCGGGTTGTTTTAGTCAGTAGGAGTCTGATATACCCCTTTAGTCCTCCGAACTATTGGGGATCCATGTAGAATTTCATCATCATCATCATCATCATCAGCCCGTATACCTACGTCCACGATGAGGCACGAGCCTACCCTAAACTAGGGGGATAAGGCCTTAGTCGACCACGCTGGCCAAGTGCGGGTTGGTCGTCTACACAACCTTAGAATTTCTTCGCAGGTGTGCATCCTCACGATGTTTTCCTTCACCATAAAATTAATTTAGATAGACAAATGCCGTAGAATTTCACCCAGGTGAAGAAAAAAAGGCATCAAACCCAACGTAATGTAACCAAGTTATGCAAAACATAATGCATGACTTTAATTAAAAGTTACGTAATAATAATATCTAAATATCGTTTACGTAATATTAAATGCAATATTTTTGTGGTAGACAAAGAAAAAGACGTGTGGCACTCGGGGACTGCCGCGGTATAGCTATTGCATAGCATCGTCCGATTTCGGAGCAGCTTGTCTCGATTCGTGCGCGTTTCGTAGAGTCGTACAATACGTCTAACCGCACGCACACAAACACCGTGCCGAAGTCTACTGAACTAAAACGACGTTAGACGATTGTGGGGTTTTTTTCGTTACGGAATTTCTTGGTTCGGTCGCCGCGCTCAAAGCCCGCGATAAAAGCTATGCAATAGCTTAAGATAAGCCCTAATGTTTTGTTACATTGGTGCGGCCATTGTATGTTCCTCAATATCCAAATGAACCAGATATGTGTATGTTAATACATTCATTTTTGCTGTTTTAGGACACTATTGAAGGGCTGGTTTCCTTTTTTATCTGCATCATGCAACAAATTATCTACCCAATATGTCCTCCAACAAATTCCACGATAAAATAACATCGTCAATATAGAAAAAAATAGTTTTATGAATTCCTACTACTCTATGCGCCGGTAAAGTTTGAATAAGATTAAAATTGTATAAATGTTTTGATCGTGTTAGAAAAAAATGTCACATTCTGTTGTCAAAACCGGTCTCTCAGCTAATAGCAATTGCACTTGCTTTAACTTACTTACATAGCAGGCATAAAACTCACAATCATTCAATCAAAACAGTCGGAAACTGATCCGAAGCTACAATCGTGAAGGCTCAGTGTGGCAATCGATCAGGATGCCAAACGAACATAAAAAGACAATTATAACCGACAAGGCTCATGAAAAAATGGCGCCTGACACGCCAACCGACCAATGCCATGGCTGTTTCTTTATCGACGATGCAAGCTGTCGATTGTCTTGTAAAATCTGCATTCGTAATCGTGATGATCTAGATCGAATGTTGATTTATCAAGGATACTGGTAGACCTCGTCTTTCTTGCCAATTAACTTCTAATGACCAGAGTTAGAAACCTAAGCTGGGATTTCCTAGACTAATAATAAAGAGATAATACCGATACCGATTAACAATAATGTACATTTTTAATTTTATTTTCATTTTTATACCAGTCCATATGTAAAAGAGTTGACAAACGCGAATCCCCTATAAAGGATCGAGGCTGAACGCATCAATAGCGTGTACAACAAGTAAAATGTATAGTATGTTGCGTTCATAGTACATAAAGAGTTTGCAGTAATACTATCATGAACTCTTTTCACACCAAAAATACCCATAAAATGGATAATGACAGCAATGAATGCAATATCAGTGTTCTTGAATGAAAAACAAATTGGTTGTCATTTTCAAATCGTATAGGACAGTATACTTGAAAAACCTAAAACTAACCAAAATGTAAAAACTAACTAATGCGTAGTTAGTTGCCAACCCAAAATGCGTCTTATTAAACTCTCCACTCCGGCCTATGCTGCGTCAACTCTTACCAATTGATATAGTCGACATAATATGATGAAGAGTTTACCCAACTATTCTTATTAAATTGTTTTACTAAAGTTTTTATTTCGAATTATGCACGTAATCCTAACAGGAAAGCCTTTTATCAACCCAAAACACGTTTTTATATCCATGCAAATATTAAAAAACAGTGTGAACCTGCCTGAATACTTAGATAATTTCTTGTCTGAGCCAATTTTCCAATTACTGAAAATTTGGAAAGTAATTATTAATTTCAATTGACCGAAATTTTGGGAAGAACACCAAAAGATTAATGTCAAGGCTGAATCAAACATAACTCACTGTTTTTACGCATTGCCCACTAGAATCTTCAGTCCAAGCCGACCCGTTCGCGGAGCTGATAATGACCAACAACAAGTAGGCCTTGACTTCAATCACAATTATCTGGACACTTTGCATCAGAACTTGACACGGTTGCACATGTTGTGTTTATGTTGCGCGTACAGGGTGTAGTTAGCAGGTGGAAGCCTTTCATGAGAACACATGAGTCATGAAGCGAAGCCATTTGTATTTATGGATGTAGGTACCTGGACAAAACTTTTGATGATTTTCGAATTTGAAAATTTTGGTGAAATATTTTCTCTAGGGGACATGCTGTTAGCTCAGTTAGAATTTAGAATTTCTAAGGTTTTTTTTTTCTAAAATTTTGAATACCGTAGTTGCTACTTATATATTTACTTGGTACATAACAAGCAACCCTGTATACCACGCACTTCGACCACATGGCGGGGAATTCATTTAATGAGCAAATTGCTTTAGTATTATTAGTATTTCCAGTTGAACTTGACTTGTAAATCGTGTATTCATAGCAAAAGTTATGTAAGCTCCGAGATTCCTCAAATAATGTATGAAGTATGCACATTTGCAATGCGGAAAAACATCCTGCTAATAAGCAAAGCAATTCTTATGCAGATCGGAATCTGCAAAACTTTGTGAGTTAAAAATACTTAAGATTTTATGTATTCCTAAATGTGTTTCTGGTCCTTTGTCCGAACTGAAAAAAAAATGTTCTCGATTTATAATTTACTGATCTCCAACCATCGATTGATATAATGATCGTTATTGACGAGATTACATATTCAAATTAAACACTAAGCATGTCTAGTAATATGTAAACGATTCTACTAATCAATTCTATAGATCTTGATACCATTTATCCTAACGATTACAAACTATTTACCCGGCAGGGGTTCAATGCTTTGTTTTACTTCCAACATTGATTAAATAATTGCATACGCATGTCTAATCAGACATTGCACGTTGAGACGCATACTTGTACCATTCTAAGCGTAGACAAAGGCATAAATCATAAATGTTCATTCACTTATTTATTATACAGATATCTGCTCTGATCATGTGGATTCATGCAGCTATGTATTAAACTGACATTGTTGTCGATGGCACATGTTTCTCTTGACCAATTTGTTGATGTTGGTACAATGTATTTAATTAAAGTTCTCTGCATCAATATTTGTTAAATATCTGCGTTGTATCTCCAGAGTCCAATTGATTTACATTATGTGCATTAGTTACAAGATTAAAACAAAATTTACCAAATTATTTAATCAGGATTTTCAAGGCTAAATATAAATTATGGTTCGAAATGTCATAAAATATAATAACTTAGGTAATTATTAGGTTGTTTGTGTAAACGGGTCAATAAAAACTCTAGCGACTGCAAAAGTGTCGGAATGCTCGTAAATTTGAACGACATCCTAAAATTGGTTAATTAACTTATTTAAATTAGTTGTTTAATGCTAACATAATAAAAACGTAATATAGTGTCAAACAGATGTTTTAAAATTTCAAATTAGTAAATAGTGTTATTCTAGTGCGTAATAAAAAGTATCTAACAGACGTTTTATCTAATTTCCAGGTTCGTGAAACCGGACGAAGTGGCGAAGCTGTGGGGAAGTTGAAGCAGAACGACAACATGACCTTCGAGAAGTTCAGTAGAGCCATGAGGTACCACTACCGGCAGTCAGTGCTGGTCTCCGTGCCCACCGCCCGCCTGGTCTACCAGTTCGGGCCTAAAGGACCCGACATCACCACCGCCAGCCCAAGCATCGTCAAAGTCAAATCCGAATCAGACGTCACCGTCGCCTACTCCTAGTTTAGATTAAGTCTTAGGTTAGACAATTGTTGATGATGCTCAGGACAATGATGATGAAATAGTTATTATTTCAAATGATGTTGACGAAATGCAAGACGAATTGAAAGATATGCAAGTCGATTTGATGCTTTGTGCAGACGGTTTTGAGAACGCTGCGTCACAACGCGATACAGTGTTCAAAGTATTTATTAAATTAGACAATTTAGAGTAATCTAAGTTATGGCGCGCGCCGGGAGATGATCTTGATTCATTTTTGATGAGACATCTCGCCGGTTGCACTCTTGAGGTATAAGAAGCGCCAATTAGATTTGAGGAATTATGTTTATTAGAAGGAATGCTAAGAGTGAAGCAGTGGTATAAGAGCACTTGATGGTTTATTGATTAGATAGGTGTTCCATAGACGAAGACAAGAAGGAAAAGTCTATCCTTGACTTCTTACAGTCTTAAACCTTTATCCTTTTAATTTGGTTATTACTTCTTTTGTTTAACTTTACCTTGCTTGATATACTGTTTTATGGCAGATTTAGTTTGTCAATGAGAGTAATATACTGTAATAATGACTTTTTCTTCCTATGTCTATCGTCTAGGGTTTTTTCCGAAATGTTATGAATGTGGTTAGTAAGAATAAGCTCAATGTTGGACTTGGCATAGTTAATGGTTGTATTCGTGCATGTTGGCATTATGTATAGTTGTTGGATGGTGAATTATCCCGTCAATTACGAGTAATGGTTGTTGAAGTGTCCATATTATTTTTTAAGTGATTTTTATGTATTTTTGGGATTTAGTCTCGACGAGATTTCGCGCGCCCAACCAATGCGACGCAAAAAGACGAATTTTTGATAAAGTATTTTTAATATTTTGATCGTTGTTACCATTTTACTATAACTAGGCACTAGTTGAACAAATATTTTGAACATTCCGATTTTATTTATAATAATAATTTGTAAGTTATTTAGCTTAATATACCTAACTCTAGGGTAGGTGATGTTGCCATACGTATTACTTATTTGTTGAATGTACTTAAAGTCGATTTACATTTTCATCACTGTTTTCATCAATTTTGTAAAATTAAATTGTAAGATTTGTATTGTAGTGTCCGTTACATATTTCATTGTATAAGTTCTATGAATTTTCTCACGTCTCAGTGTTAGATAAAGTTATTTATAAGTATTGGCGAAAAGGTGCAATAACACATAAAATGACAACAAAAAGATCTGAGGCCAAAGATTAGTTTTGACAAAAACGTTGTTTTTATTAAGATTTATTACGATAAAAGTATAATAATTTTTGACAATTTAAAACGTAGCGATAGTATTAAGTTTTGAGTCTCTCAGGCGATTGCTGTGATGTAAGATAAAATTTGAATTTCGTTTCTGTATATAGCACCATCTTTTGTTGAATTCCATTATAATTTTAATGCATTAACTAGGTATCATTTTTTATTCTTCATTCATTTATCAAGACAGAATAAATGTAAAAATAGAGGTATTATATGTATTGAATAATATTATATTGATGAAGATAACCGTATATACGTAATTGCACACGATATTTTGGTGATATTACAATTATTGTATAAATAAATATTACCTTTATTGAACTGCTAGTAATTACAAGAGAATGATATACAGATATAATACTACAGTCATAATAGCTTATTGTGTCGAATAATAATTGTTTACATCTGAAGTTGTGTGCAGATGTTGTCCTATTTGACAATTGCATAATAGCTAGGTATAACTTATTCTACGAAATATATTTTATGTGAGTAACAGTAATTGGGTAAATAATATAAACATTTATATTCATTGTGTATATTAGCAGATCTATTGAGGTAATAATATTCACGAAACTTCAGTACAAAGTTGTGTCTTATTATACAACGACAACAAAAAATTATATTAAACAGTATAATGTATTTAAATCATAAGTAATTCAAATAGTCGTTGTCCAAATAAATTTAAGGGATACATAAAGTAACCTTTTTTATTTCTATTAACGTGCTAACAAAATCTACGATTTTGGTTTGATCAATATTATGCAATTGTAATTTTAAGAGATTATGTACCACACAAACGTACATATTTTTGAAATAGTTGTCATAGTTTTAATTGAAAATAATAATATATATTTAACTCCCTCGAATGTCATAGTTGCCACAGTTGTACCTTAACATTAAAATAAAATTAGCTTCCGTTTAGCACTATTTGTAAGCATAGATACTACTGTGCCAAATTGTTATTATACCATGTCAATTGAAAATTATTTAAAATGTAGTTTCTGTTATAATGTATACGTATTACGAATTGTTTGGTTGCATTTTGATATAATACATATTTTAATGTTTTTTTTACATAATACGTAGAATTTTAACGACATATAAATAATCGTCTGAAAAATTCTCAGAATCCAATTTCACAAAAAATAACTAGACTGAATACGTAATTTGAATTATAAAATGATAATTATATTAATATGTACCATACCAGAATGGAGTTCATATTACCACATTTCGTATATTATGTGTTTTCGTATTAATAATATTTTTGTGAGTTTACTATAAGGAAATTAGCGTAAGTCAATCTGTTGTTCTCGTGCAATCTAAGAGATGATTTTATTGTATTATTTCTGAATTTTATGTGAAATAAGACGAAGAATATAAAATTTATGTATGTGAATTATAGTTGTTTTATTAAAACTCTTTCTGCTTGTCATGATATTAGATTATTAAAAAAAAGTAATTCAGATACACGATACTGTAGCGGTACCATGAGTTGGCTATCGAAAACTTACGTACGTTAAAAACCTATCTAGTTGTTTTTTTTCATACGACCGATTTTAGTTCTTAGCGTGACCACCAGGGGCGCTGTACAAGGTTTTCATAGACATATTTATGCAGGCGATATCGAGTCCGTAACTTTTAAACTCATGGTAGCAATACTGGAGTGAAATGGTGGATCAAAGCCCTAAATTTGGGACATTTAGGACACTTCCATACTCGGTCACCAAACTAAGCAGAGCTTGTGTTGATACTGATATACATACACAGATATTTATAAATACATATTCACACCCAGAATTCAGATCTTGTCGATTAATTTAGGAATATCAAGATATAATTTTGTTTCAGACATGTAAAAGCATGCCTATTATACTCATGCTCACAATATGCTAATGCTATGCTAACTTTAAAAATGTACCTCTTTACTCAATTGTCTAGATATTAGATTAATTTAAAATTAAACTTAAGATTAAGGTTGTTTTTTGAATGGAATAAGGAAGAGCGGCGTCTCCAAACACAGGCTCTTCAGCTTAAATGGAGACTCCATCCACTTATATCATAAGTTAAACCTTGTTAACCGAATTTTTTTTTTTTTAATATTTTTTTTTATATTGCTATGCTATTACACAAGAAGGAAAAATTAATAAACTAAAATTGTTTAGCTGAGACAATCATACATGCTATAAACTGTGCTGATTATATAGCTACAGGCACATTATATCATTTATTTTCTTTCACAATATAGCTTAAACTTTTGGGGTACATATAATGAAGTATAATGTCATCAGCATACATTGTGAGAGACTGGTATCTGTACTAGGAAAAACCTGTCTTACAGATTACCAGGCTCCAGCCTCAAGGATTTTAACATTACACCCTGGGAATTATTTTCAATAATACGATACGAACTATCTTCAGGTGTGTGTAGAGAGAAAAGTAACAGTAGCGCTACCATGAAACCCGTTTAAAAATGACAGACTAGATATCGTCTATGTAAAAATGTCTATGAAAAACGTACAAAATCTATGAGCTAGCTATCTATAGATAGCTTTATGAGGTTTGTACGTTATATACGGTAGTTTTCGATAGCTAACTCATGGTAGCGCTACAGATGGTAGGTCCGATAGGGATTTTATTCGGCCCGCGAAGGGTCTGTTGAAATAAATATTATAAAATAAAATATATAAATAAATATAATAATAATAGTAACTAACAAAGTAAATATCAATTAATACGAATAATTACACTAAAATGGATCTAACAGAACTTCCATGTATATCCAATAGGGCGGTGTTTTAGTCGGTATTCGCTGTGTGCGCGATGACAGCGCCCCTAGTGGCCACAACTATTCAGGACTTAAGACTTACAGTCCGCCCAGGAGTCGCGGCTGGCATATATGATATAGCTGGTCGTGGTTGGCTTAAAAAAAGCAAAAATAAAGTTAAAAAGGATTGACGTTAACTGTTCCAGCGGTTCCCAAACTAACCTAAGGAGTAAGCAAGCATATTGATTGATTTATACATGCAAATATGTAGGTGTGTCTAATAATAAAGTTTTTATTAGGTCATTACGATACAAAGCACTTCTAGCTGGCCGTAACGACGTCTCATTGTCGTAGTCTAAGTATGGATATTATTTGTAAACCGCTATTGCGGCTATGCGCCCGCGCATGTCACGTGACACGTACGCTAGAGACGGTTGTTGCGCTGAGTCTACTGATTGAGTTAACTCATTTCGCTGTACTGAGGGCCTACCATGAGTTGGCTATCGTAAACTTACGCACGTTAAAAACCTATCGAGTTGTTTTTTTCATATGGCCGATTGTAGTTCTTCGCGTAACCACCAGGCGGCGCTGTACATGTTTTTTCATAGACATATTTACGTAGGCGATATCGAGCGCGTAAGTTTTAAACTCATGGTAGCCCCACTGGATGAAATGAGTCAACTTGAAGTTGTACAAGGAACAAGCCATCCCTATAATAATTTATAAGGAGATGGCAATAGATTAGTGAAGTCGATATTGGTTGGTAGCAGATCAAAAGGTATATAATGGCTTCAAGTAACTAAATAATAATGAAAATAATAACTGTAATATTTTGAGTTCTGTAAATACCTCGAGCAATTGTAGTGTGGGATGCTCTCAGGTCAGGTGAAGTGACGATATGCACAGGACGGCTGGTAGGAGCTGGATGTGAGTAGCCGAGGATATGCGGGAGTGGCGATCATTTGGGGAGGCCCACGACCAACAGTGGACGAGTTTATGGGCTGATAATGAAATTAACGACACGCAATCAATTAAAATGATCAATCTACCAAGCATTGCTCTCGACCTTGCTTAGAAATTCATTCCTTAACTATATCATTATTTAAAATTAATTAATGTTAATATTTTAATATTAATAACATCTGTATAGTGCTTACAACCAAAACATACCTTTCCAACCATTTTAATGCTTAATCTCACTATTCAGCGAAAAATTATCATTTTATCATCCACGGCCTTATCTTGTCGTGATTACAATACCATAATATAGGCGGTGGCTTCACAGTACACCTTAGTTAGGCTGAACGTGTGCAATGGATCGGACTGTAAAAGGAAAAATTGTTGTAGTTACCGGCGGCGCGCAAGGCTTAGGCCGTAGTATTGTGGAGAAATTCCTTCAACACAGAGCTGCAGTTGTCATCGCTCTTGATGTCAAAGAAGAGGAAGGAAATGCAACTGTCAACGAGCTGAACAAGAAACATAATGAAGGCAAAGCTGTTTTTATCAAATGTGATGTTACCAAAGACTTAGAAAAAGTATCTAGTGAGATAATTAACACTTACAAAAATGTAGATATTTTGGTTAACAATGCCGGTTCCGTGATTGAAACATCCATTAGAGAAACGTTGGAGCTCAATCTACTGGCTTTGATAGAGTGGTCTATGATGTTCTTTGAACATATGAGGATTGACAAAGGAGGAAAGGGTGGTACTATACTGAACATGTCTTCTATAAGCGGTTTTAGAGCACACGCTTTCGGAGCCTTCTACGCTGCATCTAAGCACGGAGTCTTAGGATTCACTAAGACTCAAGGGCATCCTAAAATTTTTGAAACTAGCGGAGTTCGCATTGTGGGCATTTGTCCAGGTTTCACCAAAACTGACCTGACGAGAATTGGCGACGTATTCATCAATGATGAGATCATTTTGGACCACATGAAGACGGCTTTGTGGCAAGAGCCGGATGCTGTAGGTGAGGCTGCAGTGCAGATCATCAAAACAGCTGACACGGGAACTTCTTGGTTGATTGAAGGTGGCAACCCTATCGAGCAAGTGTTATAATGACAATTAAACTAAAATATGCAGTAATTAAGATCGTTGCCGTTCGATTAGATTAGATTTGGATCTTGAATTTTCACTGACAACGTGAAATTTATCAGAAGTGCATCATAAACAAGTCACATCATATTATTATCTTTTAATCAACTTCACAATCGAAGGATACAAATTCTGTTGCATAAGTCTTTGTAGTTGGTAACAATTTATAAATTCATGGTTTATGATAGGTGTAATAAAATTTATTAATTCGCATAAACAGGTATCTGCCATACTGTTACTCGAATATAACGAAAACAGTAATAAAAGTAAGAAAATCATTAATTTTGCGTTTAAATTCGAATTTTTTCAAGTTATTTTTTTTCATTAAAATAATCCAAAATTTTCATTTATTAAATATATATATAACTAATATAGTATACATTTTTGTTACACCACTAATGATGTATGTATTTTAGTGAGAAATAATAGATTTTTAATGAAAAGTGATAAGAAACTAAAAGACTACGTTGAATTAAGTAATTGTCTCTTTGTTCTGTTAGTAGCAAGCGCTACATATAGTTAGAGAGCCCCTCTGTAAGAGTCCAGAGTCGGCCAAAAGTGCTTCTCTGTTTTTAAATAACTCAGATCCCAAGAAAGATACAAGATGATATTGAAACAAAATTAATAAGTTAATAAAATTATTTATCTCTTTATTGTAAGAAATATCATATACTGATTATTAAATTGTTCATAATCAGTATATGATATTTTTTATTAGATTTTATTTAAAGATTATAAAAGGGTAATAATACCTATCTCTGATACGGTGGCTATGAAGATAAATGTATAATGACATTTTAAATTTTCGGTTTACCACTTGGCTAAGAATCATCTACAATAATAAAGCTTAATTTTGTTTTTTTTTTCATGTACTGAAACGATTATTTATTTTTCTAAAAAAATGTATAAGTAATTTTAATATAGGTAGATAATGTTTATTGACATAAGGCTAGACTGTAGCCTGTCGACAGAGACGTTTATGAGTTAAAAATGATAATCACACATCTGGCAATCAGAAACATATAAAGCATTAGGCTCATAAATATAAGAACGAGCGATAACACTGCACAGTTTGTTGTGAGGAGCATAATGGATCGCGTCGTAAAAGATAAAGTTGTGGTTATCACCGGCGGAGCGCAAGGTCTAGGCCTTAGTATAGCCGAAAGTTTCCTCAAAAATCATGCAAGAACTGTTATCATAACTGACCTGAAACATAATGCAGGTAGTACAGCAGTTGCGGATCTAAACGCCAAATATGGTGAGGGAAAAGCTGTGTTCATCAAATGTGATGTCACCAAAGATCTGGAAATGGTGTTCAATGAAATCGTCAATACATACAATACGGTGGACGTTCTAGTCAACAACGCTGGTGGATGCAGAGAAGATTCCTTCAAAGCTACAATCGATCTCAACTTGGTAGCATTAGTAGAATGGTCCATGAAGTTCTTTGAGCACATGATAATCCGGAAAGGAGGAAAAGGTGGGACCATTTTGAATGTTTCCTCAGTATACGGTTTCCGAATCGATCCGTATTTGCCGTACTATATTGCGTCGAAGCATGCAGTTATTGGCTTTACGAGAAGCAAAGGGCATAAGAGGAATTTTGATAAGTCGGGCGTTCGTATAGTTGCAATTTGTCCGGGGTATACGAGGACAGAACTGACCAAGGGTGGTAATAGAAAACCGGAAATCGAAGAGTTCTTAAAGCAAGTGCCCTGGCAAGATCCTGCTGTGGTGGGTGAGGCTACGGTGGAAATTTTCAAAATTGCAAACAGTGGCACCGTTTGGCAGATCGAAAACAATTTACTCTCTGAAGTGAAGGAGCGCGAAGAAAATAACTGGGAAAGTAGTGTGTATACGTGGCTTCACCGTGAATAACGTTAAAGAAACATCAAATTTGTAACTATTTCATATTTTAAAAAGGATGTTGTTTCTTACTGTTACGGTAATTTTGACATTTAATTCTATTTACTGTGTTTGAGGTGTCCGTTCTGATGCGTATCTGTTACACAAGCGTTTGTTATGATTATTAACTTGATCTATTAGGGCATTCGTCATTGCCCTGCTCATATCTATCCAGGCATAGGTAAATAAGTCAATTACATAATAAACAGATTGTTGTTTTTATTTATTATCATAAATGGATGATATCATTAAAAAAATCTGTAGAAAACCTGATAAAAAATACTTTTATTAATAGCTTTGTGTACATACTTTGTTCTAGTGATAGAGAGACTTTAGGCAACCTTTTCTAATTAAGCCGCGTTTACAACCGCCTATGACGTTGTTCTTTAGATTAGCATAACTATTTAATTTATGAACCAATTGACATGAAACAAACACTAAAACCTATGTAGAGCTCGCAAAGCCATATCTAGATCGGATGGACCGAGATATTAGGTGCACAAAGGCAGAGATAAACAGACAAACATTCCCAAAAACATTGTTCAGTACTATTTGTTTAATATTATTTAAATCACACTAAACTTGTTGTGCCGTATTTTTAGGCAATTTTTAAAGACATTACGGGTAAATTTAGCTATATTTATTGGGAAGATAGATGCAAATAAAAGGTAAAGGTACATATGAGTATGACGAAACTGCACCAAAATTAAATTAAATAATTTATTTTTATGTTTAACCAGGATATACCTAGCCAAAATTGATACAAATTTATATTAAGTTAATAAAGCAAACAAAACACCTAATGTACAAAAAACACAGAACATAGCGACCATATTGTTACCCATCTTTCGTACGTAGTTATCTAATTAACAAAAATAATGCGAGTTTCTAAAACTAACTAACCACACAAAGCACATACATTTTAGGCGCGACAAAAAAAAAATTACAAAAATTGTTTAATTTTTTAATATCTCTCATTTAGTTCTTATCTTATCTTCACTTAAAATAATCGAGCTTTTGAATCCAGGGGGTCCCTCAATAAAAACTGAGGGGTAGGTACCTACAAAAAGAAGAGTTTGAACAGGCGTTTAGTGACATCTAGCGATATGATTGTAAACTAAGTGCCCATATATGAGACAATTCGTTACCTACATAATGTTATCTGTGCCTGCCGTAATCGCATTTTTGTTTCATTTAGTTTAGTGTGTATTTCATAGATGGCGCTATTATAAAGTGTTTACATTTTTGGTATAATGTAAATTATTTGTTATAGTAGTGCTGGCTTTACTCTTTTTTAGAGAACTCTTACTAGTCCAGTCATTTAAGCTTAAATTAGGTAAGAATCACGGAATGCGAGATACCCAGCTGTAAGTCTGTAAATACTTGTATATTGACACCCTAAAAGTTGTCTCAAAACCTACATATCAAGCGTATAGAAACAAACATGGTTACGTCCACAGTGCCAAAAATTTCAGAAAAAGATAAAAACGTTTTTTTTATTAATTATTTTCTATTTTTGTGTCAAGCATTATTTTATACATACAGAACATAATACTTAATAAAATTACAAGTTGTTTGTCAACCCGAATTTAGTAGTTTTGAGTAAAACCTTCAATTTAAGATGGACTTTCCCAGTATTGTTACCAAGTTTTGGACTTTACTAATTTTGTAACTAAACGGTTAGGACTTTCCTATCTTTGTTTCCAAATAGAGAGTGAACCAAGGTACAGGGTCGGATGCAGGTATTTACCTTAAGGAAACCAAAGGCAGCAATTGACATGCAATCAAGCTGTGGGTGGGTGTAAGTAATAAAAGTCAACTAAATTATAACAATTTGTATTTTTGTTCAATGTTTTTTATTTGTAACTTTCGCAAGGAATGTTACGAGGAAACTTATGTTATCAAATTTATACTATTGAACAATACCTAAACATTTGCAAGAAAAAATAATAAAAACACATTATGAAAGAAAATTATAAAAATATGCATGGGAATGTTAATTATTTTTTTCAAGCTCCCAGCAGCGAACCAAAGGAAAGTAGAAAAATTATATAAAAATAATTAGTATGTATATTACCTACTTTAGTCCGACCCTGGAAGATACCTGTTTTTCTTAGCAATATTTTTCTTCCAATTATGTGGTTGTGCTGTCCGTTTTCTAGCTTAATTTTTGTTGACCCTGGTGGGGTGACTCTCCATCTCTTCAAATTAGCCCAAATCTTACACAAAAATACAGTATTTCCTATTTAAATTAATAAAATACGACAGGGCGAACTCAACGTAAACACATTACGACGCCAAGGGCGGCCATTATAGTTTTTATTCAAATGCAGCCTTCCTATTGGTCGTAATGGACTTTTCTCGATTTGGAACTTAACGCGCTGTGGACTTTACTGGGTTTGTTTCTGAAGTCAATTTCCAATGTGAAATTACAGTGGGAGCTTACCAGAATTTATACTAAATGATTTATTGAGGTAAATACAGACACGGAAAAGATTGTTTTGCCATTTAAATGACAATTTTGAAATTTTGTGGACTTTACCACCTTTGTTTCTATACGCCTGATATGGTAGGGTGTACGCAACTATTAAATTTTCAAGGTCAAATGTCACAAATAAATATGATTAAGGAAATATGATTGAAATGTCGTCAACAATTGGCATAAAACGACCGCGTATTGACTCTACAATTCCTTAATAATCGCGGAATACAATAATTCCGTCATAGAACAGGTCTAGGTACTATAATCATTTATATATTTATATTTTTTCTTACTACAGGGAAGGAAAATAATTTGAATTCCTATTAGTATAAATCGAACGAGGGATTGGACGTATTTGTACTGTGGCATCTCTACATTACCTCTACATTACGACGGAACTGTTGCAGTCGCATGCTCTCTATATGTACCTACAAAGAATACAACAGTCCGTTTGATGCAATGTGTCTGAAGTTCTCTCTCAACTTCAGTTGATAATAATAGAGATACGTGCGAACGGCTGTTTTTCTTCTCTGTCTTTTCTTTATTGCTTTTATTGAGTCAATCAAAGTTTCTGCCAGAATATCAGCGCCGTCGCATCCCAGCGGCTGCTACGGCACGTGCTGAGGTAGAGCCTATTGATCATCACTACATAGTACGCGTCTGTCTGTCTTTTAATAATTAGAGGGATTTAAGAGGAAGGTTTTTATATATAATACACCCTAAGCGAATCGAGGGCGGGTCACTAGTCTTATATATTTGTGTGTGTTTATTTTATTTTTTTCGAACTTAATGATCAATAACTGTTTTCTTTCTTTCTTTAGCCTCTTTGTGACAAAAATCGTCGAGTATAGTCAGCCAAGAAAGTAGTCTACTACTTTTGACAAATATTTCTGCGAGATGTAACGATCGCTAACGTTGACTTTTCACTGACACAATCTTATTGCCAGGGAAAATTGACCTTGTTGTTTGATGACGTTCAAACGAATCTCAACCGTGGGGTGGTAAAACACATTTGAGGCTGACTGTACCAAAGATGGTTATCTATTGTTTGCCCGAAAGATATATGCGATAATATTCATATGCCCGAATTTCAATTGCCCGAATGTTTTGTTTACCAAAAAAGACATGCGACATACTTTTAATAGCCCGAACATTACATTCCATAATGATTCGAATTCCATACGTATTGTTATCCATATTTTTAATTGCAATAATATTATACAACAGAATTTTCAAACGCCATACTCTAGCGCCAAATTTTTGTCCTAAAATGAAATTCTGGCAAGTGGGGGTAGTTTACCAAAGATGCGTAGCCTTGTGTACGAAGGCCTTAGCTTTAGTCACCCGGCGAAGTTGATAAATGACTCCCGCCGATCTCGCCCATCACGCGTCACGCTATTTTTCACCTTTTTCCGTCTTTTAATCCGGAGGCGACGTCGACTGCCTAATGAAGCTCGGAGGAAACGAAAGTGGATGGCACTGAGGAAACGCCTCCGAACGGAAATGCAAAATAATGGCTGAATAAAAAGCTTTAGTTCTTTTTTTAATAGAGTTTATTTAACGATTAATCTCTATAAGTAAATGACTGGTTGGAAGAACAGTGTGTTCTAAAACTAGTATGTAAATTATGTAAATGTTGTGAAAAATTTTGTGGTTATTATTCATAACATTGAAATTAAGTATCTAGAATATATATAATTTATGCATAGAATAGAATAATTTTTTTTATTGGTACAGTAGGTACCTATTATTATTATTATAGTACTTTCAATAACAAATTTCAATGTTACTTAAATTGATTTCTTTCATCTTTGATCTTTGATTCATAAAAATAACTAAAGGTGTGTTTAAAATACACACTATATAATATATAGTGTGTATTTTAAACACACCTTTAGTTTTTTTCAAAATCGTTGAGCATTTCGTGAAGTGTTTTCGTTTCATATATTATATGAAACGAAAACACTTCACGAAATGCTCAACGATTTCATGAAATGATCAATTCAGCGAAATCGCTGGCCAAATGGCCACGACATAAAGACAACATAGTTACATATTCGAACAAATAAAATGCTTGCTGCCACACGTACACTTTTGCACTATAATATGTCCTGCGCACTTGTTTAATCTCAATTGAGATCGGCCGCCATGGCTGAAATCGGTCGGACGCTTTAAGTTTAGTTTAGTTTTAACAATTAATTAGGTACTGAATCTATTTCCTAGCTCGTAGCCTGAACCAATGGCCGCCCTTCATCTTGATGTTGACAGACTTCTCACACATCTGGATGGGAAGGACCGTCTTCTCAGAAGGGGAAATTTCGAACTGGCGCAATAATTGGTATAGAGTCGCTTTCACTTCGCAGAGGGCAAACCTTGAACCTGAAATATGATAAAAACATACATTGATGAGATGTACAATAGAACTTTTAGACTGGCTTGGTGGAACAGTGGTTAGTGAGCCTAGCTGGCGGTTCTAAGAGTCGTGGGTTCGATTTCCACCCGTGACAGATATATTTGTGATAAACATAGGTGTTTGTTCCTTGTCTGGGTGCGACTATGTATTTAAGAATGTATTTATAAATATTTATGTATGTGTTATAGGCAATGTGTATAATGCAGGCATTCTATACAATGCCTAGGAAATGTATAGAATGCCGAGGTTGCTTTGGCAATGTATGAAATGATACTCAATGTTTGAAGTATTTCACACTTTACCTAGGAAATGTATAGAATACCTAGGCATTGTATAGAATGCCGGTTGAAGCTTTGGTAATGTATTTAATTGACTGATCTTTTGAGAGCTTATCCTAATTTTAACTGTCACAAGCAGATAGCGCTGATTAAACATATTGAATTTTATCGGTTGGTATGCCGTGTTTTTTGCGTATTGAGCGTTTGTCACATAGGAGTTCTAGGACAAACTAGTTTGGCCTAAGCTAAATTAGTTTTTCCGTCACAGGTATATATGGGTGGTTTAAAAAAAATTAACACAAATAGGACTCTTTTTTTAACTCAGTCTAGGGTGCCAGGAAGTCCTGAGCTTGCAAGTACTACATAGTTTATCCAAGGCCAAACGAGTTTGTCCTGAAATCGGGTTTGTCCGGTAACATCTAAATATATAAAAGGAGAAACTCAAGAACATTATTCGACGCTTTAACGGTGAAGGAAAACATCGTGAGGAAACCAGCACACCTAGAAATTTTTCAAATGTGTGTGAAGTCATGTCAGAGGCCTACGGGCGGTTTAAAAACTCTGACACCAGGTTGTTCATCAACCATACGATAAGAAGAAGAAAAGAGAAACTGACTGACTGATTGACTGACATATCGACGCACAGCCTAAACGGCTTAACGTAGACACTTGAAATTTCGAAATTACGTAGCTAAGGTACCGTAGAGGTGCACTAAGAAATTAATTCCCGAAATTCGTGCGAGAACGGGAATTAGCGGGAAAATCCTCTACGCAAAGCAATAACATATTATTCAAAACACACCATGAAATTTTAGTGGTTGTTTTCCCGTGGCAGAACGAATTGCCTTTAGTAATACTATCGAATGATGCAAATTATTATTTGAAAAAAAATTTTTTTTTTTGTCAAATTTTCAAAATAATAATTTTTCGACTCGAAGACGAGAGAAGCTATCTTTTTTTTTAAGATGTGACGTAATCAGGTACTGCTTGCCGCATGAGATCGATGCTTAAAGCTAAAGAAACTCTACACTCTAAGTAATAAAGCGGTTCGAACGTGCTTTCTAGTTTCGGTTATACCTTTCGTAAAACCGGCATTTATTAGTTTTAATAAAAAAGAACTGCACAAATCTCTTGTGCTACTAAGATAGAATAATTTTACTGCGGGAAAACAACCACTAAAATTTCACGCTGTATACCGAGGTTAAGGTTGATTAACTCTGTCTGAATAATAAATAAATAAATAAAAATGTTTAAGGTCCTACCCGTGGTCGTTCATTGTACACATTACCTGATGCACTTCGGGCATTTTATACAATACCTAGGCAATGTGTGAAATTAATCGTATTATACACATTGCCTGAACGTTTTAGGCATTGTATAGAATACCTAGGTATTCTATACAATACCGGATTATACACATTGCCTATAACATATGTATATCAGTCTCTGACGCCCATAGTACCAGCTCTGCTTATATTAGAGTCAGATTACCGTGTGTGGAAATGTCTCAGATATTTATTTGTATTTATAACCCTGACCTACTATACAACATCATTTTCCTAATTAACCTATAAATTACTACTTAATATACACCTATACAACTAAATAAAATTGAAGTATCTGTTTGTAATATCAAAATAACGAATTTTTACTCTACACCGTGAAATTTTAGTGGTTGTTTTCCCGCAGCAAAATGATTCTATCTTAGTAGCACAATAGATTTGTGCAGTTCTTTTTTATTAAAATTAATAAATGCCGGTTTTACGAAAGGTATAATCGAAACTCGAAAGCACGTTCGAACCGCTTTATTACTAAGAGCGTAGAGCTTCTTTAGCTTTAAGCATCGATTTCATGCGGCAAGCAGTACCTCTTTACGTCACATCTTATAAAACAACGATAGCTTCTCTAGTTTTCGAGTTGGAAAATTATTATTTTGAAAATTAGAAAAAAAAATTTTTTTCACGGAATTTTTTGCATGGCTCCATAGTATTACTAAAGGCAAATCGTTCTGCCATGGGAAAACAACCACTAAAATTTCATGGTGTATATCGAATACCAATAAAAACACCTTAGAAAATGTTTTTTTCCGTCTATCTATCTATCAATTTCGACGGGAATTTCACCCATAAATAGCAAGTTTACAAGGTATATTACAGGCTATTTAAATAAATAATTGTTGCCAAAGTCATTTCCACGCGGACGAAGTCGTGGGCGGCCACTAGTTGCAAAATATAGCTCCAGGGTTTTTAGAAGCATACTCACCGATACAGTTCCTAGGTCCGGCTCCGAAGGGCATATAAGCGTAAGGGTTGATGTCATGCCTGTTGTCTTCAGAGAACCTTTCGGGGTCAAATTTTTCCGGGTTTGGGAAGTACTTGGGGTCCCGGTGGAACGCCCATACCGGGATGATTAGACCTTCGCCTTTACGCATCTAGAAGGTAAACAATTTCTCATTATCATCATCATCAGCCTTTATACGTCCCCAATGCTGGGGCACGAGCCTACCCTAAACTAGGGCGATGATCAGGGCTTAGTCAATCACGCTGGCCAATGCGGGTTGGTGCATTTCACAACCTAAGAATTTTTTCATAGTGTGCAGGTCTCCTCACGATGTTTTCCTTCAACGTTTAAGTGTCGAATAATCGTACATTAACAATTTCAAGTTTGAAAAACAATGTGGAGCGCTGCGGGGTTTGAACTGGCGACTTCTCGTATGGCAAGCATCAAACAAAATCTGATCTGACACAAACTAACAGTGTACGATTGTGTTTGTATTGAAATTCATAGTATAATGTTCTAGCTAAAAAAGACATAAGTATACTACTTACAATGTAGTCTTCGGTGGCATCTTTGTTCGGTTTCCCAAGATTGTAGTCTTGGCTGCAGATCCTGTCGATCATGAATCCAGGTGTCCACTTCCGGAGGGCTTCTACAATCACAAATTATTGTTCACGTTCACAACTCTTATAATCAGCTAAATACGCTATACGTTACGCAATCTCACCTTTTTTTTTCCTAACTGTCATACGTTGATGGCTTGGAGTAGCCTCGTCATCATCACCGGACTTGCGGGGGAGCGGATGGCTCTCACCCCTAACAATCACGCCTTATCTAATGAACGGACTAAAATCATACCGACTTATCTTGGTACCGTTTAAGTATACCAAGTTTTATTAGAAAGTTAGAACCAAGGACAGTGCAATACTAACCAGATACAACCATATCCATGTACACCATTTTCTGGAGCGTGCTGTAGTCAACCTTCCCTTGGTTCCTCTCATCATACTCCTTGATCTCCTGGGCCAGCCGCTCCTGCATGTCAGGGTGGACCGCCAGCTCGGCGATCACTAATGTCATGAAGGAAGACGTCGTTTCGAAGCCTCCGAGGAGAAAGATCAGCGTTTGGGCGATGAGGTCGTTTTCTGACCACTCTGAAGAATTAAACAGTAAGTAAGCGTATTTGTCCACAGTTTGGAGGAGACCTTTGCCCAGCAGTGGGATGACACTAGTTAATAAAAAAAAGCATATTTGAGATGCAAAACGTGCGCTCAGTAAAAATAATGAAGATAACTGTTTTCATGTCTTTTTGCATTATCATTGTGAGGTTTGATTTTTGGTCAGAAAAATACCTACTACGTTAAACAGTTAGTTTAATCATATTTTTTTCCAAACCTGTATGTTTCCACTGCTGGGCAAAGGTCTCCTCCAAACCTATCCACTGCACTTATTAGTCAGTTCTTTGAAAAATGGACCAGATCGTCACACCATTATTTCTTAGGACTTCCTCTTCGGCGTAAACCGTCTTCAGGTACCCATTGTGTAACGATTCTGGCCCATCTATCGTAAACAGTTAGTATAATGTAAATTAACAAGTGGTACCGATATTGCTGCAAATATTTTTTGCTGCAAAATCACATTTCATAAGAAGTGTTTAACCTTTAAATGTTGTCGTCATTAGTACATACTTTTTATGTTACCTTTTATTAAACAATGGAATATTAATTTCTGTTAGACTTACCTATTTTAGTTTTCTGTTTGCCTATTTGTGACTCCTCAACGGTTGCAAAACCAGCGTCAGTGTCTTTTACTTTATCATCATGTTGAAGTTGACCTGAAACAGATAACGGAAACTCGAAACCTTTTATCGAAATAGATCTTCCGTTTAACCATATAGACAACAGCTCAAGTGCACCTATATATTAATTTTATCGTGTTATTATTACAAAACATTAATATGCCAGATTGTACATCCGTACAATCGAACTGATCGCATGTTACAGTTGCATCATCATCATCAGCCCATGTATGTCCCCACTGCTGGGGACCGGGCCTACCCTAAACTAGGGCGATCAGGCCTTAGTCAACCACCCTGGCCTAGTACAGGTTGATTGACTACACAACTTTAGAATTTTATTTTTACCATAGATTTTAGTTTTAGGCTCTACATTATAAACTGGCAGAAGTTTAACTTGAAAGCCTTGATCTTCACGTATATGAGGACGAGTAAGTACGACTCTAAGACCAGCTTTAGAGTATCATTCGTATTTCCGTATTAGATTTAAAACAAAAGACAAAGTTATTATGCTTTCAAACGACTAATGAATTACCTTTTTTAGCCTGTAGAAGAAGATGGATCATGTCAGGTCTGATGATGTTCTGGGACTCTCGGTCTCTCATCATCTTGGCCATCAGTCCTTGAAAGAACTTCTGGGTCCTCTGACTGAACATAGACCATTTCAGTATCTGGAATTGTGAACCATAAACTTCAAGTGATGTCTGAGCCAAAAGCTTTTACAATAATAATGTCTTTTAAATTCTTTTTAATTTTTTGGATCGATGGCAAAATAGAAATAGGTAATTCAATCATAAACCCAAGATACCGTCAGTTGCCTCTAACGAGCTGATAGGTAGACAATAGGTAACTATGCTGTAGGTAATATATGATATAATATTTATTTTTATATTTATTTTTATTAACAAAAAACACATACAGAATACAACCATAAGTAGGTAAATATTGTAAACAAAATTAGCTTAATAATCTAGGATGAATATCATATCTTGTGTTTCCAACATGATCAATTTTTACACAACAATTTTTTTATAAACAATTTTTTTTTAATTAAATTAAACCTATACTTGGCGCTTGCAAAATAATTTTTAAGAAAAAGACTAAATTTGAAGAAGGATCACAAAAGAAAAAGAGAAGTTAAAGACAATTCTGGCAAACACACATAGCAAGGACAGCTTATCTATCTATAAATCTTCAAAGATCGCTTTGAGATACCGCCTGAAGACACCTGGATGAACTGTGCTAAATATATCGATGCTATTTGATAGTTCATTATACGTGCGACACATACGTACTATGGGATTATAAAATGATGTATTATTTTTATATACTTTAAGTGAAAATAATTTTGGGTTGCGAGTTCTGTATTACACACACAATAACAGTGGATACACAAATATTTACTTAAATATATTTAATAACACACCCAGACACGGATGAAACACCAATGTTTGTCACAGAAATATTTGTCCCTGGTGGGAATCGAACCCATGACTTTCGGAACCGTTGGTAGTGATCCAGGTCAGTCTAGTCAGGTCTGGCCAGTCAGTCAACGGATACAAAGAGGAGGGAGAAATGAAATGAATCGATTGACTGTCTTAGCCCAGTCAAATGAGCATCAAAAATAGGTGTAATGATCTGAACCTGGCTAACAATCAAGTTTTACCGTTATAAGCTTCGGGAAACAGCTGTAAGCGAAGAAGACGAACATCTGCTTGAACTTAAACGTGAAAGCTTCCATGCCCATCAGGAAGAACTGGTTGTCAGGGTCCGCCTGGGAGTCCAACTTCACTCCGAACGCGCATGACGCGATGACGTCATTAGCATGACGCGTCATTATGGCTTTGACATCAACATCGATCGAATCGGCTGGAAATACAAAAGATTTCTTCGTGTATGATTTAACAGGACAGTATAAAAATCGAGATTGCAGTTTCAGAATCATAACAGCAATGTCCAACGTGTCCAACTCTGGTTCTCCAGTGTCCAACATTGAGGTTTGAAACTAGTTCATATTGTGTCTAATGTCTCTGTGTCTAGTGCCTCACGCGCACCGTTTGTATAGAAGGCAACTTCAATTTAGAAAGTATATTATAAGAAGGTGTTTAATTTAATAAGGTACTATTTTGTCATAATATTGTCTCCATTACATACCAATATTAGAATATTAGGATATTGATAGAAGATTTACGAACACTAGAATGTTTCTTACATTTAGAGTCCTCAATCTGTTTTTCCAAGGACTGCATCATTTGTTCACCGATTTCCCACATGAATGGGACCATCAGACGGATTTTGGAGCTTGTGAACGCTGGACTCAATGTAGAGCGCATGTTTTTCCATTCTTCACCTGAAAAACAAACATTTTTGGTACATATTTACCATGGTATATTCACCATGTTTACTTAAATCGAGTTCGTTAATCGAGATTTTTCGGCACTGTTAAGCCAGGTTGTACTCGTAAATATCTGGGATATTTTAAGTTTTCTAAACACTAAAAGTTTTAGTGTAAAGAAAAATTAGTGCTGTAGAGTGCTCGAAACGGAGGATCTCTAAATAATATGTTAAGAACAACAATACACGCGAGTTTAATCCGTAAAATAGTTTTACTCTACACAGTTAACGTTTACACTGCTGCTGATCTGATCTTCATTGAGATCGACCTTCACAGCGAAATTCAGTCCGTCACTTTATTAAGTCAATATGAATTTGAGCTCATACCATTCAAAGAGAATAGGTTCCTCCCCAGAAGGGATCGACGCGGTCATCCACCACAGTCCTGTGTTCTGTGAAGCTCTCAAAGTCCTTGATGGTCACCTTCTTCACCAGCTCCACGTCCCGAAGCACCACCACTGGGTTTGTGAACTCGTAGTTACCAACGAACCTAAAGTAGGGGTCGTACTTTAAGATCCTTTCGGATATGTGTATTTAAAAAACATGATCAGGATGGTCTCCGCTTGAAGGCCGTGAGGACCACACATGAGGTCGAGAAGCGTAGTCGACCATATTGAGCCTGTCGCATTCACCCTAAAGACCTGCTTAGGTGCCGTTTCACCATGTCACCTGTCGCCTCGTCTAAAGAGCCTGGTATTACATGCCAAAATGGAATGGGGCAGAAAAAAATACCTGAACCTCTTTGTCTGAGCCACCAGTACCTGCAAGGTATGCGGATGGCGGAGAGGGCGGGATTAGTTGAAATAACTTCTGGGCACTCTCCGTTATAGAGATGGTAGAGAACCTTTCTACCTTTGTATGATTTTAGACTTACGCGTTCCATTACATTAAAAACGAATTAATATGGCTTTACTCGCGAAAACAGGAGGAGCAAATACATAGCTACTTACCGCTCTACGTTTTGACTGGGTTCCACCAATCATGGTCGCGAGCGAATAGGCGCCGCCCGTCTTCGTCTGCTGTAGCGGTTGTAAATTTCTAAGTCCACCCCCGAACCAGCACCAATGTCATTTGTGCATTTGTCCGGCACAACATACTCACAATATACCCTCCTATCTCGTGCATTATTTGATTCCAAATAAAAAAAAATACCTCGGAAGTTGTGACATGTTTTCGTCACATATAGGACATGGTGACCTTCGCATTTGTTCAAATAGTTTTTAATAAATTATGGTAATAAAAAATATAATGTGTTCTGTGGCTCGATCGTCCCAATTGGTCATGTTTAGTAGTATGAAGTAGCAGCCATTTAAAACAAATATGCCTGATTGTAATGGATTTCTTGATAGACTTTATCTTATTAAGTTCTGATAGCTTGGACACTTGACAAGATACACTGTATTGATTTATGTACCACTATTATTGTTGACTCGCCCGGTGGAAAAGTGGTTAGTGACCCTGTCTACGGTTTCAACAGTCGTGGAATCGATTCCCACCCGGGACAAATATTTTTTGTGAAGAAACTTCAGTATTTGTTCCGTTTTTGATCACTCATTGGTCATATTGGATGGCCGTCTCACCGAATCATGAGAGTAAGGGAATAGAGAGTGCAATAGTGTTTGCGCGCACACTCGTGCACTATAATATGTCCTGCGCACTTGGCTGATCTCAGTTGAGAACGGCTGCCATGGCTCAAATCGGTAGTACGCCTTTTATTCATATATTTGTTCCGTGTCTGGGATTGTCATTAAATGTATTTATTTATACAACTGTAGTATCTGATATGTAATTTAGTAACACAATTTTAAGCATTTATTTTGGAATCGGAACAATGTGTGTTTATTTATTATTTTTTTATTACCAAGCGAACAGCTTTGGCACTTATGTTCCCGTGACAGAAATGATGGTGGTAAAGAAACATATAAACATATAGAAACATTGTTATTGCCGGTACCGAGATCATAATAATATGTTCACGTCACTTTTTCAAGCAATCAGCGCCATCTACCGAGCTGATTTGTGAATCTAAACAATCCAGGGCGCCACTCAAACACATATAGAAACATTAATTTAAATCGGCCATGCCGTTTAGGAGGAGTTCAATTACATACACACGTACAGCAGAATTATGAACATAAAGATAAAATGTAATAGATACCTGTCTTCAGGATATGCATCATACAATTTCTGCAACGACGTTGATAGATGTTCTATGCCCAAAGTGACCCCAGTGGTATTTCCCAGCAGTGGGACAGGCGTCAGATAGTTGACTCCTCTGTTACGGAATCTGAAAATGAAATGCAACACGTATTATTTTGTTAAATTATACGTACCTACTTAGTTTCGTACCTATAAGTGTAATTTAATAGAAGTCTAGAAGTCTTTATCGCCCTAATTTAGGGTAGGTCCGTGCCCCAGCAGTGGCTGGGGTACGGACTACCCTGGTGATAATGATGATAAACAGAAGTCATTATAAAAATCAAAATCCATGTTCTATAGGTAGGGGAGACTGGGTACGAAAGTGACAGGGTACGGTTGTGACAGTGCACATATCTCCGAAACTATCAATTGACGGTCGAGGACTCCAAGGGAGGGAAGTGCGCCTTGCAGGTTTGAACACGTCTCACGGTATTGCGTCAGCCGTCGCGCGAAAACAACGCTTGCAGCGACCCATATTGTATTTTGGAGACCAAAAGTAAGTATTTTTGATTGTTTTTCTTGGTGAATTGTGTCTTTCTTTACACATTAATTGTTGAGTGTTGTTTTTTTTAGTATAAGCTAGACTTTAGTCGATAAAATAAAAGCAGTTATTTTTTAAAACTATTAGTTCATATTGTCTTAATGCTAGATAATGTTTCGAGAGATAGTGAGGGGACGGTTGTGACATATTTCGTGGGTACGGTTGTGACATCAGTTAAAGCTTGTTTTTATACTTTCAGATGTCTAGGAAACGAGTCAGAAACACTGAGAAAGGTCAGGGCGACTTGTTACATTATGCAGCTGCTTACGAAGAGGATAAACGGGGTACGTCTCTACGTGGAGCTTCAGAAAGACATGGAGTGAATCGCATATAATTATATCGTTGTTGCGATACCTAAGGATTATTTTAATTAGGTTGTGAGATCTTAAGATCTATTTTTGTTACTATTTTATTTATAAGGTGCAGAAAGATAATTTGTAATGTTGATTACTATGATAACTCATATATTTATATATTAAAGACATATGTGATCCTAGGTGAACCTAGGATCTCATAATTTTAAAATTATTTTAATAATTTTGATTGATCTCAAGATATGTTTTTGTTTCTATTTCTTCGTGATTATGTGCTAAGATCTTTTGTAACGTTGATTTTGTAGAAAATGTTATAATAAATATTAAAATAGATAAGTAGAAAATCCTGAAGAATGTTATAATAATAATTCAAATAATAAATGCTGAAGTATTATAAAATTATAATTAAAATAATGTCAAAATGCCATAACACAAAACTTTCATTTAAATAAAGATACAGCACAATTTTAAACCATATTTGACTATTATTTTTGTATGTCACTACTGACCCCATACACTGTCACAACCGCCCCTGGCATGGGGTCGGATGTGACAAAATTCTTATTTTTTTTGTAACTACTTAGTGACATAACTATAATACCTAGAGACAAAATTTTAATATTTATATGAAGCCAAATGTATACACTAATCTAATCAGTAACTGTCGTCTTTCTGAATTGCATACAGACAAAACTATACACGATTAAATCAAAATTGGCACAACCGTACCCAGTCTCCTCTATTTTACATGCACTTTGGACTCATTATTGGTTAATGACTGAATATGATTCTACCACCGGTTCGGGCTATCGGGAAGCAGATTCTACCGACTTCGGAAAGAGACTCGATATTAACTTTAAATGTAATTAATGAGCCAAGTCGTACAGTTTGGGTTTGTCATAGTGACAGTGACGAACAAGTTCACTCTTTACACCGTCGATGTAATGTAAGAAATCGATTAACTGATTTTGTCTTTCACTTATGTCACGGATAAGTGAAATTTGACATATCTTGTCAGAACTCATGATCAAGTCTTAGAAGCTACGAATCACTTAAAAAAACTACTGTACTTAACCATAGGCTTTCGTAAATGAACTGATCCTTTAAAGGTTCTTTTCTATTAGCTTTGTTTTGTTACGGAATCCTATAAACGATTGCTGACAAAAACATGATAAATACCTTGAGTAGAGGTTCCTAAAATAAAACACCGCTGCTGCAATGACGGCTAGTAACCACAGTATCAAATACATGTTCTAAAAACTGAAAAAGATATAGGTTAATTTATTAAACGAAGTAAGTATACATTATTAACTGTTCGGCCAATGAAGGAAATTATCAAGAGGAAACTAATCCGTTCTCATTTCTAATTACATATTTATTTCAAACTTTAACCTTACTAATATTATAAATGCGAAAATAACTCTGTCTGTCTGTTACGCTTTCACGCATAGAGTACTGAACCGATTTAAATGAAATTTGGTAAAGATATAGTGCAGAGTCTGAGAAAGGACATAGTTGACAAAGGAGTATGTCCTTTAAACCGAAAAACGTCTCTACGCGAACGAAGTCGCGGGCGAAACGCTAGTACTATATATTTTTTATCGCGTGTAGACCCGTGTAACTTTTGATAACATTTGTCTAAAGTTCAATGACTACCGCCATTATAAACAGGTATATGACTTTGTGTATTCCGAATGGTGTATAAATTAGGTACGTATAATTAGGTACAATAAACACGTTGTGGTGTATCGAATACACATAGTTTATTTGAATAGTAACTAATTCTATTAATATTGATATAACCGCGCTGGTTGGCAAGGTCGCGCCATATCATATAATGTGAATGATATATTGTATAATATTCTAACAAACTAGCGTATCACGCACGCGTCACAATCATTTCCTAACAAATCATTTAAAAACCTCTATAAGTATCTTTTATACTTTTTTTTGTTTATATGTAGTATTATTCTAAACATTGTTTTTAGGAAGCAAGTAGTTGAAACAACAATAAACACAAAACAAATAAATTTTTGATGGTAAAAAAGACAAGTTTAGGTAAATTTAAATATTTAATGTCCGTGGCTTAAACAACTAGCTTCAAATCCCTTTAAATGCTTTTTGCTTTCACATTTGACAATTTTGAATAAGAATGCTAATGTTTGTGAAAATATAAGTACCGAAGTTTTCGATGTTATCGAAAAGTCACTTTGAATGCATAGCAAAAAATATATTGAGAATTTATTATGCCAAATTGTTAACTAACATAACACTATACAAAGAAATACATTTCTATTGACTACCTTGATAAAAAGATAACTTACCTATTAATAGTAGTTTCCAATCAACACTATAGATAAATAAAGATAATAAATTAACAGACGTTTATCCTCTGTGAGGGCTGGACGTTGAATAACAAATATCATCTCTCTTTTGTATAGTGATACCTATAGGCGATGATAACAGTAGGTAAGGTACTACTGACTTGTTTATTTACATGAGTTATGGTGGAATAAATTATAATTTCATTTTATCATAATGAAACCCTTTATTTTATAAAGAAAAATCGGTGAAAAACACTTTTGAGTTAAACGGTTTTATTAAATGTGAATGTTTATATTTTATTCTAGTTTTCAGTGCACATAAAAATATAAACCGCCATTTTCGAACGGCGGCCATTTTGGATTTTGAATTTTGACATAATTATCGTATTCTACTAGTGTTGTTCTTTAATTGATACACTTATTGAGTTGAATTTTAAATTTTGACCCATATAAACAAATAAATAAAACCGTACGGGTGGATCTTCTTCTTATCGTATGGTTGATGAACAACCTGGTGTCAGAGTTTTTAAACCGCCCGTAGGCCTCTGACATGGCTTCACACACCGTTGAAACATTTCTCAGGTGTGCTGGTTTCCTCACGATGTTTTCCTTCACCGTTAAAGCGTCAAATGATGGTACATATGAATTTCAAATTTGAAAAAAACATTGGTACCTGGCGGGGTTTGAACTGGCGACCTCTCGTATGGCAAGCAACGACCTTAACCACTCGGCCATCGACGCTTTTTAATGGTGGAGCGGATGAAACCGTTTAAAAAAGAGTAAAAGTGAAGCCAAGTGACCTATACAACAATTTTCAATATGAATGGCCTTTTTCCTGAGTTTGCCCGTAAAAGGTACCATGTTTTTGTTTTGTTGTTTTCATTATCTCATTGCATCTTTGATTCTTGTCTTGTCACGCTACTTGAAATAATCAGCCACTTGTACTATCATCACCAGGTCATACAAGTATATTATTTAAAGATTAAGTGATAACTGCTAAATCAAAGAGTCCAACAAAGCATTCTAGTCTGATAGCCAATATCTGAATCTAAAGCAAATACAAAATGGATGTAAGGTTAGATTATGCTATATGTTATTGTACTCAGTGCGAAGATAAAGCTGTAATTGTCAGTCCAGTGCCATTTGTAACGCAGACGGGACCACGGGCCACTCGAAGGAACTCGTGTCTTATATTGTGTAGTTGCTAAAAGAATAATAAACTTTGTGTGTGATAACAGTATCAGTTTATATCTAAAGTAAGTATAATTATCCTATCCTTACCTCGATTTCGAACACATTCCAAACTCTTAGCTAGGTGTGAGTTGGAAGGGTTCCGTACGATATGAGGGTATACTTCTTGCCGTTATTAACATCTAGAAGTAAAATGCGTAAACAGAAAGATGCTTGGATATCTTGTGTGAAAAATATATCAAGCAGTAGCTTTCCGCCCGCAACTCCGTCCGCGTAGAGATGTTTAACGGGTAAAACATTACTTCTTTATAGCGCAGTCGGTTAAAAAGTAGCCTTTAACCTTTTCTAGGCTCTGGACTATATCTGTACCAAATTTCGTTTAAATCGGTTCAGTATTCTATGCGTGAAAGCGTAACAGACAGACAGACAGTTACTTTTGCATTTATAATATTAAAGTAAGGATTTGATGCCATTGTTACAAAAAATATAATTTGTTGTTAAGATGCTAATGCAATAAACGGCAAAAATGTCGTTACGAAGAAACCTGAAAAGGTAATTAAATTGGGATGATTAGTCACATCTTAATATAGCTCATGACTTTGACAAATGGCACCGCATATGTTTGTAAATTAACCGTTCAAAACATAATTATTTTTAGAGCTCATCATTTGATTATGAACATGCATTCTACTTTTTACCAACTTCAATTATGTTGTTATTGTCTTAAATTGGTGGTACGATTTATAGGTCGGACAATATCATACAAGAACGCCATACTTGATTCAAATATTAGTAGAGTAAACACGTATTGAATGGATAACAAAACGGAAACTCATACAGTCAAATATTCAAATAGATAATCACTCAAACAGGAAACAGACACATTGTCCATAATTATTGTGCATAGTCCGATCTACCTCGGCTTTTAATGATAAAACCGACCAATTGTGAGTTGGACTCGTGCACGAAGAGTAACGATTATTTGAAAAATACAATGCTTTATGTATAGGAATCCCCCTTTAATTTTTGTTTAATAGTGTTTGTTGTTATGTTGGCAACAGAAATACAGTATTCGTGAAAAATTTACTATAGTTACTAGCTATCGCGCTGATACAGCCTGATGAAAGGTTGTGTCAAGTGATAAACAGCCTTCGAGTAGGTACAGAACTTTCAAAAATAGAGAAGGCAAGATAGAGTCTCATTATTTTTTTTTCAAGCTATGATCGTCTACATATTATTATGGGTGGGGGTGGTCGCGGCAGCCTTATGGCTGTACCTGAGGCAGGTGCACACAAGGTTCTCCAGGCATGGAGTGAAGAATCTCCCAGCTGTTCCTCTGTTTGGGAATGCGCTGCAGATTTTTTTGAGGAAGGAACACTTCGCCGAGCAATTGGACACCTCTTATAAGGCTTTTCCGGGGGAAAGGTAGGAATTGATAAGATATCTTATGTATGTATTGTACAAGATAATACGTGTATGAAGAAATTGGCATATCTTTAAGAAATCTTAGATATGTTTTGTCAACTAACAAATTTTATTTACTTTTAATTAAGATTTAGAAAATATGATCATTATTATTTTTCTATCCATATATCCATCTATTAAAAAATCTGACCCATAAATAAAAAGTTTTACATTATATTCTTTTGCATTTAATAAAAAATGTTCAAAATATACAACAACGAATACATTTCAGATTCATAGGAAGATACGAGTTCACCGCACCGTTAATATTGGTGAAGGATATTGAGCTGATGAAGAAGGTCACTGTCAAAGACTTCGAGCACTTCACCGACCACAGGTCGTTGGTTAACGAAGACACTGATCCTTTGTTCGGACGAAATCTGTTTTCTCTGAAAGGTACTGAGTTTACTGATCGGAACTTATATATCACACTTCATCATCATCATCAGCCCATATACGTCCCCACTGCTGGGGCACGGGCTTACCCTCAAGTACGGCGATCAGGCCTTAGTCACTATATTTACAATAAATATAATGTAATTTTGCTTTGTAGGTGTTATTTGAAATGATTGAATTGATATCTATTGATTACATTATTTTCTGATTGATACTAAGAATTTGAGATAATATTTTTAGTTTATAATAATAAAAATACTTGTCCACTTTTATCCAATATTCCTTCAAAATATTTTTTCGTTGGATCAAGTACCATCAGATTTTGCCAAAGTAGAGAGTAGTAATGATATAATTTTTAATAGTAGTATAGTTGTTAGTAGTCTTCGCGCAAATAATAGAAAATATGATGATACTAATGATTTTACAGGAGATGAATGGAAAGACATGCGCTCCACCTTGAGTCCAGCTTTCACCAGCTCGAAGATGCGGCTGATGCTGCCTTTCATGGTGAATGCGGGAAAACAGATGATAGAATCGTTGAAAGCTAAGATGAAGACTTCCAATAGTAAGTAGACATCGGTGTTAAAATCATTTTGTATGGCTGTTATAATATTAAACAGACCCTTATTAAGTAAAGTAGATGTCAAAGATTCTGAACATGGATGCAATCATTGACGATTGGCAGTTCGTGGAATATTAGGTAACCGTAATGAGTATAAAGTAGAAAATTCACATTTTTTTATTGTAATACTTCTTACAGATAACTACATTGACGTGGATGTGAAAGATCTCACCACTCGTTACACCAACGATGTTATCGCAACCTGCGCTTTCGGACTCGACGTTAATTCTCATGTGGACGAAAACAACCAGTTCTACAAAATGGGAAAGGAAGCTGTGAACTTCAAGGGTTTTCTGACTTTCATGAAGTTTGTATTCTTCCTCGTATTTCCTCGACTAATGGCAGTAAGTACAGATTGAATTCAGTTCCTACCCACAAAAAATTGTCAAGAGCCTTTTTCAATGAAAAATGGAATCTAGCACTAAAAGGAAAATTTATGACAGATAGGTAGGATGGAAAACTAATTTGCTAGATTTTTAGAGATAAATCTTTAATCTGGGAATTCCGTAAATTGTTTTTTCCTATGATGGGTGACTTTGTGCGTTTATGTAGCTGTGTCCGTTACTTCTTTCGCGTGGAGTACAGGATTTTACATACAATTTTTCCCAATAACTTTTGTTCCCGTGGGAATCTTGCAATATCGCGCTGCAAGTAAGCTTAATGTTTACTAAGGTACTTGCATGCCAAATTTCATGCGTATAACTTTAGCGGCTTAGTTTTTTTATACAAAAGGATTTTCTCGCTAATTCCCGTTCCGATGGGAATTTCCAAATTTACTTTCTTAGTACAACTCTACGGTACCTAATCTACGTCCCTTCCAAATTTCAAATGCCTACGCTTAGCAGTTTAGGTTATACGTTGATATGTCAGTCAGTCAGTCAGTCAGTCAGTTTCGGTATTTCTCAAGTCTGCGAGGCTTGTTTACGTTTGATCACGATGACGCATGACCTCGCTCGCACTTGCTCGCTGCATCAATTTAGTTTACGACCCTGAATGGATGTCAATTGTTTAATCTTATGTCATAGCACGCATATACTCCAATTTGGTGAACCATCTTCTCCATTTGTACGAAATTTTAGCACGCTACGAATGCATGAAATCATTTTAGAAAATCGTAGATAATTCTTAACTGTTTAACTTATTAACTAGCTCCCTTCATGTTACAGCAAACATTAATTAATGCTCGGCTGATTGAAGATATTAGTTAACAAATAAAGACATAACATTGATGAAACAACTGACCTGGAACTCAATTATTCCTTTATTTACGAACAAACTTTTGAGGAGCCTTCACACTTCACGAGACGTGGCTTTGGCCACAGCACTACCAGAGTGATTAAAATTATTGAACCCTCGATTCCTCCAATAAAATTTTAATCTTTATTTCAGAAACTGAACATTTCTCTGTTCTCTGAGAAAGTAAAGCAATTCTTCAAGAATGTTGTGATGGATACTATGAAACACCGGGAAGAACGAAATATCGTCAGACCAGACATGATACATTTACTGATGGAGGCTAAAAAAGGTATGAACTGCCAATGAAATAGGCACATTTTGTATAATATTTTGTCAAACATACATTGCAGATTTCAGCGAAATTTATTTTTAATTAATCAATTTTATTCCTGTCTTCGTCTCATCATAGGAAGACTGGTGCACGACGACAATACAAGCGACGCGGATGCTGGATTTGCCACTGTGGAAGAATCTAATGTAGGAAAGAAAAAAATTGACAGAGGTAATGTGAACCACACTATGGGATGGGTATCAAATTCGTAATACTAATAAAACGTTGTGCATTCTACAGGGAAATATTAATTTGTAAAAACTATATTATTTTGGTATTTTATATGAATTCCTCGCTAGAAAGTTACTACTTTCCTGCAGTTAAAATACACGATTCAATAAAGTAGAAATAAAAATAAAAGTCTTTGATCAAGTTATTGAAGTAGTCCTGAACCCTAAATGAATAACGTTCTTAACAACAAATTATAAATTTCGAAAGTATTTCCATAACTGTCTCTCTACCTTCTCTCAGAGTGGTCTGACAACGATCTCGCTGCCCAGGCAATCCTCTTCTTCATCGCCGGCTTCGAGACAGTGTCTGCGGGGATGTCGTTCGCTCTACACGAGCTGGCCCTCCATCCTGATGTTCAGGATAAACTGGTGCAGGAGATCAGAGAGACAGACCAGAGGAATGGTGGCAAGTTTCAATACAACACCATTCAGAACATGAAGTATTTGGACATGGTTGTATCAGGTGAGGATTTGAAGATAGGTAGATAAGAGTTGTTTTTGTAATTGACAGCTGGGTAGTACAAGTAAATAGTAGGTAATAAGAATTAATAATAATTTTCGAGATAGTAGAAAAATTCAATGAGGATTGTATTGATTGATTGCACTTAGAACCTATTGTGCACTAACTTATGTATACGGTTTGTTCCTTCACATTGAAACTAATTAATTACTGTCTTGCCAAATTTACAAATTACTTTTACTCCTTGTTAGTAGTTGTAAAAATCCCAAATAAACTCTTAGAATCAACAAGGATCAGAAAGGGATATTAGTATCTGTATCAGTGATATTTATCTGTAACTGAAAGTAATCCTGTAGTTACATCTAAGTCTTTCCATATTCAAGCTTGATGCGATATAATAAAAAGTTAAAAACTAAAACCCAACTACGTTGTCAAAGTGCTACGGTAGGTAGGTACTTGTGTATGGAACGTGTGACTACGCCTTTCCAAACATGAAAACTTATCTCTACATAGTAAATATTGCATACTTCAAAATAGTATTGTATGACATTATTGTCAATTTTCAACATAAGCATTTTGGTAGAGTCTACTGTGTCCATTTACTTGGAACTACATAAGCAACTTTGTTCAGTTCAGTGTTCTAAAAGTCTTGTTTTATACTTTTTCAGCGTCGTTTTTTGTCGTAGTTGGGTTTTAGTTTTTAACTTTTTATTATTTGTACTATTTTGGTGTTAAAAACAGAATATCAAGGCCCTTCTAATGGTACTGCAGTGGTCTTATTCTGTTAAGTAGTAAAGAAGCTATGAACGAAAAGATGTGAACTATATGCAATCAGTCCATGAATATACGTAAAGTCACATGCAAATGCTAGTAATATATATATATTTAAAATGTACAAGTAAAGCGCTTTCCAATGATACCAAACACGGCGTATTTATCTTAACTTTATTTTTTTACTCTGTATGTTTTGTCCGCTAGTGGGCGCCACATTAGATTTTGTGAAACCCTATATAGCCTATAACCAGCGGACAATTAAGACGCTTCTAATGATATGTCATTTGTCGAATTCTGACAAGCAATTTAGAAGTTATGTGGAAACAGATGAACATACATACATACATACAAACATACATACATACATACATACATACATACATACATAGCCTGTCAAAATCATAACCCTCCTTTTGCTTTGCCGTAGTCGGGTAAAAAAATACAATACAACTAACTCGTCACTTGTACTAGGGATTTGCGTGATTTCACCAAGTGCTTATCAAATCCACAGAAGTTTTAAGGCTGTGGCCGCCCGCACTACAGTTGGAGCGAATGTGTGTGAAAGATTACAACTTGGGGAAGGCGAACGATGATCCCGCTGCAAAGGATTACTATGTACGTTGTGACTTAGTTTATATTGACCACAATGCTATTTCAGAGAATATTCCTAGAAAATGTCACGTTTACGAATATGCCTAGAATCCGAGAAAAAAATCTCTAAATGAATGCCATTTGCTTTCTGTATCTTCTACTGTTTATTATTCTTCATGTGACACGTTTTGTAAACTGGGATTAAATAATCTGAAATGGATTTCAAATCAGAATACTAAATTTTTTTGGCGGTTCGGTACATAAATATAATGTTTAAAACTAATTCTGCCTAGTTCTAGTATTTCTATATAGAACGACTAAGTAAAGCATTCAGCGTTATAATTTTAAGTACGAGGTCTTTAAATCGTGCAAAAAGAAAAAAAGGTAAGGTCAAATACGATATTTGACCTTTTGACGAAGATGGTCATGAAAATTATTTTTTGGTTGTTTTTGGTCGTGGGTACGCGTCATACATTTCTGGTCGTCCTCCTGCTATCAAGAGTTTTATAAAAGGCTAAAAATATTTTGTTTTTCTAGATTCGAGTTGGGGAAGCCCTGGTCATCCCTGCGTACTCCGTCCACCGAGACCCTGAGTTCTACGCGGAGCCCTTGAAGTTCGACCCTGAGAGATTCTCTGATGAGAACAAGCACAACATACAGCCCTTCGCTTACATGCCCTTTGGCACTGGACCTAGGAATTGTATTGGTATGGTCCTTTTTTATTGCGCTATACTTCGAAAACGGTTATTTTACAAATTAGTACAAGATACATTATTTGTACAGAATTTAAAGATAAACAATTTTACAATTGACCTCCGAGTAATAGGTCGCGAGACGTTATGGCCTTTATAACGTTTTAAGCCGGCACGATATCTTTGTCAATTTTCACATTTTCAGTATAACGCCTGTAATGAAGGTGTATGCAAAAATTCAGCTCACTAGGAATTCTTAACGCAGATTGGTGTTTAACCGTATAAAGCCCAATGTCCTTATACGAGACAGACACAATGGATTTTCTATTGTGTCTGGTTTTCTGGGCCTTACGACTTTAAAATGCCTTAAATAACTGGACTAATAATGTGCTACGTCTCCTCAGGTTCCAGGTTCGCTCTCTGCGAGCTCAAGGTGCTGCTGTACCAGCTCCTCCTCTGCATGGAAGTGACTCCAAACGAGAAGACCTGCGTCCCCACCAAGCTCGACCCTAAGTCCTTCAACTTCGGACCCATAGGAGGCTTCCAGCTTAGATTCAAAATAAGGAGCTGATGTTTAACAGATCATAATATTGTTACCTGAAAGTCTGTAAATGTATGGATTTGCATGTAATAAATACCTTAATATTCGCTATGGAAAAAGTTTGTAACCATAATATACGTATAATATAGGAGTATGGTTATTTATTTGAGAAGTGATAAATTTGATCGACACATAAAAGGAATAAGTGAATGTAGGCTCTAACTTTGGTCTGGAAATAGTTATATAATGATGAAATGCATTTTTTTACCCTAATAATAAAATATATGAAGAAAATGAAAAGTTTTTGATAATCCTTCCTATAATTATGCTCATAATTTTCACTAATCAAATTGCTCCTACGTTGGTACCCAAAATAGAGGCGCTAGATTGAAGGATACACAAACAGCAAAGGTGGTGCACCCCAGAAGAAAATAAAAAGAAGATTATGTGGGCTCTTCAGGCGGGCGTGAAACTGCATCTAAACTACCCTTCAGGGTGAGTGCGACAGGCTCAATAGGGTTTATTGCGTCTGTCAACCTCATATGTGTAATAAAAAAAAAAGTAACCTCACTGTTGCTAACCATCAGGTGGAGTAAAGTCATCCTTTATTTATACAAATAAAATAGGAACTGCGCTCTCAAGGTTTTGAAAAAAAAAAGTGATTTTCCATTTAAAAAAAAGGATCCTAACCGAATTATAGGGTCATTATAACAGCACAACTTAAGCTAAGAGAACAAAACACGTTAAAAGTGCTATCTTATCAATTCAAGTTCAATTTCACGATAATATTTACCTTAGTTGTTGTTTTTATACGATATCGAACTGAGGTCGTAATGGGTCACTGGGTGGAAATTTATTTATAACGACTAACCGACTGGAGGCCTATGTCCAGCAGTGGACGGGAGTGGGCTGATGATGAACCGGTATTTATTGAATAAAAAAACTGCCCAAATCTATTTGATTACTATAGATATAAATTACTATAGAGTCCTTTTACTGCGGGAAAACAACCACTAAAATTTCATGGTGTCATGTGTGGTTAGGAATATGGAAATTTAAGGTCTGACTTGGCAAGTTTTATGTCATGATTTAGATAATGTGGTAATTCTTTAAGTAAATTTTAAGCTTCCGAAGATTGTACTTACTTATTGTTAGTTGGTATATTTTAGTAAGTAATTAAGTGCTTCGTTGCTACATCGGTGGCAAGCGCTGCGTAAGTACCGAGAGGTGCCACGTTCGAATCCTGGCTCTAGGCAAATTTGTGTGAGGTTTTCTGTAAAGAATAACAGATTGAAGATTATATAGAGCGAAATTATTATACATACAGGTTTTTGGTGGCCGTCCGCCCATGCCTCGGAACGCGCGTTGTCGGTCCTGCGCCTAATGTCTCGTCAGTCATCTCTGAGTGAGTGAAGGAATATAAAGATTGAAATTTGCACACACACATGTGTATTATAATAACATGTTCTGCGTAGTTGGCTGATCTCCATTGAGTACGTCCGCCTTGGCTGAAATCGGTCACATATTTTTTTGTCACCTTTGCAGTTTTCTAAACCTGTAGGTAAGTATTCATTTTGAAAAAAATACCTACTTCTAGGCAGCACTAAAACATAGGGTGCGTAGGAACTTAGTTAATTTAAATAATAATCGTATTATGCTCATGTATCTATGTTAGAAACATATCTTGAAATCAGATACTATTGCACCCATTATTGTCTTAAGGTCAATAAACTATTACATATGCGGAGTAAATCACAAGCATTATCTAGTGGTAGGTACTAAATTAAACAACAGAAAATAAGTGATATATAAATTTCAAATATGAAGTTGTACAAACAAATTAGTTTATGTGGTCTGTGATGATAGACGTGTTTACTATAAAGAGTTTTATTCAGTGTTCCAAAAGTATAGTTTGGTAAGTAAGTTTTATTTTAGAAAACTGTAACTGTCCGGGATATTTACCATGTTGTTTTAATGAGCTCCCGATCAGTTCATCCGTGATCATGGCGCTTGCAACAGTGCCGAAATATCGGGAGCTCCTTAAAACAAAACAACATGGTAAATATCCCGGACAGTTACAGTTTTCTAATGTGTGTAACGATGACAAGTTTTATTTTGCCTCATTGAACGATGTTGTCGGAAGGTATAATATAATTGAGTAATTAAATTAATGGGATTTTTTTTAGGTCGAACATGACGTATGCAAGTGTATTGTATTTGCGTTTCTGAATGAGTCACACCGAGGCTTTTGTCATATGTATAGAGTTATTCAGATTTTCAGTCTTATTATTCTTTTTTATTTTTTATAACGCGCGTAAAATGTGGCAATGTAAAAATACACTGTGATTGAATTCCCTTTAAAATGTACAAAAAATGCTGCCTTAAAGAAAAACATTAGCGGCATAATGTTGACCTTATTTCAAAATGCATTCTCCCATTTTTTACGGCAGTAAATTTGTGGTATCTACGTATTAAAATGCAAGAAACAGCTGGTATGCTGTGATGCAAAGTGCTAGATGAAAGAATTTGTTTACTGATTATGGGTCACATATTTTTTTTCTTGCGGGCTTATGCCCGTATACGACAATAGTAGACAGTATTGTACATGTTTTTTGAGACACGTTTTTAGAATAGTTTTTTTCTTTGTCTCTTTTTTGACAGAGTTGCCCTTTGGGACGTAAGGATATTTTGTTATTTTTGTAAGATTTTAGACGTTCGCGTCCATTACACTAAATATTAGTCTTCATGGGTCTACGAGTTATATTAGGAGTGGCAAATACATAGCTTCTTACTGCCCGACGTTTCGACTTGGTTACACCAATCATGTCCGCAAGCGAACCGGCGCCGCCCGTAGCTATGTATTTGCTACTCCTAATATCGCATGTAGACGTATAAAGACTAATATTAAGTTATTTTTAACAAAAAAAAGCAATAATGTATTGTTTTTTTATGTTATTTCTTTCGAACTGGCGACCTCTCGCTTGGCAAGCGACGACCTAAACCACTCGACCATCGAAGCTTTTTATATTCATTTAACTGCCTTGCTGGTCTATTGGTAGTAAGTGCTGCGTTAGGACCGAGAGGTCCCCGGTTCGAGTCCGGGGTCGGGCAAAATTTGTGTGAGTTTTTCTGTAATGAAATTACTCAGCCCGGAGTTAGGAAGTTGGCGGTTGAACGCCCGTGCCTCGGAAAGCACGTTAAGCCGGTGGTCCTGCGCCCGATCTCTCATCGGTCATGTCGGAGTGCCGTCTCACCGAATTGTGAGAGTAAGGGAATAGAGAGTGCACTTGTGTTTGCGCGCACACTTGTGCACTATAATATGTCCTGCGCACTTGGCTGATCTCAATTGAGATCGGCCGCCATGGCTGAAATCGGTCGGACGCCTTATTCATTTGTTTCGTTTGTTTGTACCTAACATACTATTGAATATAGTGCGTTTACAGGCACATTTACTAGAACGTGACTATATAATAATTATTAACAAGTGTCATTGTTTCAAATGTGAAATGTTTACAATAGCATTAGTACTAATGGATCGAGAGTTGCACTCAAGCGTGGTATGGGATATCTTCATAGAGATAATGATAAAATTGTTGCTAATATTTAGGTATGTCTTCTGAAATCTAATTAACCGCATTTCCTTTTTTTAACGACGTGTCTTTAATTACAACAAATACTAGTGATTAAGAGTACTTGTAATAAAATTAAGGATTTATAAACTAACTAACTAGTGATTTCATCCTTACATAGTATAAAACAAGATCGCTACCGCGTCTGTCTGTCCCTATGTATGCTTAAATCGTTTGAACTACGCAACGGATTTTGATGTTTCTTTGTAATATACAGAGGGCAAGAGGAAGGATTTTATGTATATCCTAAACTGTCCTCCTGTCCAATATCCAGTTGCAACTAAGCTTTATATTTACTACTGACGGAGTTTCATAGAAACTTACCCCTCCTTTTTCACCCCCCATAAGGCAGAATATTTAAAAAATAAAGATATAAATGTTAGCGAGGACTAATAGCTATATAACAATAAAAGTTTCAACAAAATCCTTTTAGTAGTTTTTGCGTGAAAAGCGAACAACAAACAGACACAGACGGACAAAAAAAAAATCATAATCAATTAGTTGTTTAAAGATACGCCATTTTAATTTTTTTCTTTAATATCTATAATGACCAGAAATACTGAATTTGAATGGTAAAAGCTCGAAAAATAGTTGTATTTTCAGAAATACTTACATTTACCAACTCATATTGGTAAATCTTAAGACTTACTCTTAAATCTTAAGTTTTACCGTACTTCGAGCTTTTACAGTAACATATAGATATAGCTGAAGCGAAGCGAGGACGGGTATATCATAGAGAATAGAGAAAAAATAATGGCCAAAGTACAGCGTGATATAAATTTCTGCAAGCAACTCTTTACTGAGGTGAGACAGTATAGGAACGTAGTTATTAGACATCTGCTCTACAAAGTACCTACATAAACAAACTGATTAAAAATTGCTCAGTCACGGCTCAACAAACCTATTCATAACAACTGATAATAAAACATAAACATTATTATCTTAATACAATGCATATGAAGAGATAAAATATACTCGTGTTCTAAAATTAACAATAATTTATTTCAGTTATCAAGCACCGAATTCCTCATAATTACTTTTTTTCCCGACTGACGCGAGCTCAAAACGAGATTTCGCGTTCCGTGTTTTAACGTTTGCTCTACCATATAGTCACAGTATGTGCCTAAACTGTTTATTAGACTGATTTAAGAGTTGCGCTGACCGTCAGTGTTGAAGGTCCTGTATGCATAGAGATATAGAGACCGTTTTCAAATAGCGCTGACCGGTCGCTGACGCCCGATACAAAAAGTGTCGTCAGCGAGACTCTTAAATCAGCCTTAGATTTTGACGAGCAAGTCAATCGATTCATAACTTATTGCTTTTGGGATAATAATCCTGTCCCAGGACTCTAATAATCAAGAATTAATGTATCTTTTTTATTGTTGATTTTAAATTTTCTTTTGTTTAGATTTGGCACTCTCGCTCTTAACTCGTTGCTACAAAAAGAACTACACCCAGTTCGCGTTCCATTACTAGTCTAAATATTAGTCTTTATGGGTCTACGCGCAATCCTTTCTGTGTTAGTAGCTATGTGGTGCTACTAATACTAGAGCGTGTAAGCGTATAGACTAAGACTAAGATATTTAGGGTATGCTAATTTTATCAAAGTATTCGCTTGTCCACAGTTCAATAGACAATGTATCTGACTATATGGCTTATAACAACCTTGACAGCCTTATGGCTGTACTTCAGAAGAGTGTATTCAAGGTTCACAAGGCATGGGGTGAAGCAAATCACACCAATACCCCCAGTGGGCAATTTGACAACAGCTCTATTCAGATTAAGCCATTTAGCCGATGATTTGGACCATCTGTACCACGCTTTTCCGGAAGAAAGGTAAGTTTGTATCAAGGATTTATGAGGTAAAAAGGAATGTACGTATCTGTGAACATTACGCCCTATTGTTTTAAAGAAAAAGTTAAAGATATGAAGGTATCAAGGGGCTACCATGAGGGCTATAAATAAAATAAAGTATGGCTTTAACAATGAAGCAGTCTCAAACTAAGATATAAGTATTAAAATTCAAATTGATCATCTATCGTTCCTGAGAAACCGCGTTTGGACAGACCGACAGACAGATAGTTAACAAAGTTAACCCTTAAAAAGGCTTTAATTTTTCTTATAAGGTTCGAAACTCTGAAAATACTAGTCATTGTGTATACTTAAAGCAAATAATTATGTTATGTTTTTTGCATGTACATCTGGACTTTTATCTTTAACTTATTATTTTTAGAATTAAGATTCTTCGTGAAATGTGATTCTTCTTGTTTAAAAAACATCAAAAAGATTTCGATCAAATGGGTTTTAATGCTACTTCATTTACTTAATTTGATTACGCATCTACTAATTACTACTTACCGCACTATATTTACATCTTCCCGAAGAAAAAACAAAATTTCGGATTGCCGTCTACCTAACCATGAGAGTAAGGGAACAGAGAGTGCACTCGTGTTTGCGCGCATACTTGTGCACTATTATAGGACATATTGTCCTGCGCACTTGGCTGATCTAATTGATATCGGCCGCCATGGTCGAAATCGGTCGGACGCCTTATTTATATAACATTCTTACAATTCATTTCAGGTTCGTCGGCAGATTTGAGTTCCTGATCCCTATTGTTATAGTAAGAGATATAGAGCTTATAAAAACGATAACCATCAAAGATTTTGAGTATTTTGTGGATCATAGAACTATTGTGGATGAACATTCGGATAAGTTTTTTGGCAGGAATCTATTCGCATTAAAAGGTCAGAACCCTACAAATTGCTTATATCCGAGTAGATTTATTTGCAATAACAGGTACTCTGCAATCAAAAAAACAGATATATTAAAGTTAATAATATAGAAACGATTATTGTAGATAAGATTCATTAAAAGATAATATTAAAATTTGCATTGAAAATTCGAGGTCACTGACACGTGTATGAGTTATAACCTAAAATGATAAATCTGCTTAACTAGCATATACTTGAAGCTAAATAATAAATAAATAAAGCTAAATAATAATATTTATTTAATTTGGTTAACAAGGTTTAACTTATGATATAAATGGATGGAGTCTCCATTTAAGCTGAAGAGCCTGTGTTTGGAGACGCCGCTCTTCTTTATTATATAGCTCTTTTTAAAAAATAATTTTAAGTAAATTAATTTCAAGGTCAAGAATGGAAAGACATGAGATCGACCTTGAGCCCGGCTTTCACCAGTTCGAAGATGCGAGTCATGGTGCCTTTCATGGTAGAAGCAGGGAACCAGATGATTCAAAGACTGAAAGAAAATATTTCTAATTCAAAAGGTAAAAATATTAGATAATAGTGAAAAATCAAACCAAATTCTTTAAATTTAGATGTTCAGATGTACAATGTTCTGTATTTAGATGATACGATTACCACTGCGACAATTGGGCTAATCCAATTTCATGATAGAGTCATTTCCTTAATTGCTATTATAGCCACTTGCACTCGCATTGCTTCAGAAATATTACTCGTGTTAAATCTTCACGTTCTGTCCACCTATTGATAGAAGTTGCATCGAAATCCTTTTAAATTATATGAAATAACTAAGTCGATAATACAACCTTAGAATTTTTCGCAGGTGTGCAGATTTCCTCACAATACATAATATGAATTCCAAATTTTAAAAACACAGTGGCACTTGGCGGGGTTTGAACTAGCGACCTCTCGAATGGCAAGCAAAGATCTTAACCACTCGACCATCGACGCTTTTTTCTGTACCACTTTTTGAGTTTGCTTGAAATATGTTATTATATTCCTAACTATAAAATCTTGGAATATGAGATCTCGACCGATAGTGTTTGATCACTAGCGGTAGTGGTGACATCCGTGGCTAATGGGTTGAAAAGCTGTGTCAACACCTGGGTAGCTCAGTTCGTTTAGAGTGTTAGATGCAATTTCTAAAGACAGGTGGTTCAAGTCTCCATCCAAGCGGGTTGATGAGTGTGGATTTTTAAAATTTATATGTGATCTCATAAATTTTGTCATTTATTTTAGATAACTACCTAGACATCGACACCAAAGACCTGACCAGCAGATACGCCAATGACGTGGTGGCCTCCTGCGCTTTCGGACTGAAGGTCAACTCCCATGCAGACACTGATAACCAGTTCTTCAAGATGGGCAGGTTATTGGGATCCACCTTCAACTTCCGACAGATGTGGATCCTTTTCGCGTTGGCTAATTTTCCTAAACTGGCTAGTGTGAGTTTTTATTTATTCTTCATCTTCATTTCAGCCTATTAATTCCTACTGCTCAGTGGCATAAAGGTTCCATAACGTTCTCCGAGTTTTGAGCTGTGTACCAAGTTCTTTATGATCTATCAATGCAGAAATATTGTCAATACAGAAAAGCCTTTGCACTGTTCGCCAAAATTTAACTACGGGAGGTAGAAACTCATGCTTTACTTCAAATTTTGCATTTGATACAAAACTAGTGTCTTTTTCAAAATTTCTCAGTGCGATAACTTTGCGATAAATGAGAATCTTGTTTGTTGATTCCAAATCGATAAGTTTAATTGAATTATTGATTAAAGTCAATGGCTACTTTGAAATTATCAACTATTTTAAATGTTGGCATACAGACTACGCTAATACATATTCTGTATTTTAGACTAAGTCTAGTTTGTAACTAGGTCCTGTGTATTAAATAATACATAGTAAACTAACATATTCCATGAACAAACATGAACAAAGTTTGAGAGCACTAGCTGCAACCATAAAGAGACTTAAACAGTTATTTGTTACCTAGTGACCTTTACTAGTAGTATTTATAAGTATTTTATATAAGTATATATTTATGTAGGTATTAACCTCCAAGATCTAAAAGAACTACTAAATAGGCTCACCGAAGCGAAAATTTCTGAATTAGTCCCCAACTTCTTCTTTTGAAAATAATTGAAGTTAATTCGGCTTTGACTGCTGATGTATTATTGCTGCTATAAAATTTGTATTATCTGATGCCTTTACCTATAATATAGTTAAATATAATATACTTTTTATTTAAATATTTATTGTGGTAGGCGATGTTTGAGTCGGTTTTTTTTAATGTATCCCGCTTAGCACAGCAAGCTGTCATTGAGACATTTAGTTGTTTCTTTGTCTGAACTATGTCTGATTATTTAGTCTTCATGAAGCAAGGGAGTTGTCCATTGACCACTCACGCTATTCTTTGTCAAATCGTTTTGAAAGATTTGGAACCCTGTTTCTTCTAAGTCGTGTGTAAATAGTACTTCCAGAACCTTCAGATTCTGGAAGTTTGAGTCAGTAGTAAAATTTTGATATTAGAAAACTGTAACTGTCCGGGATATTTACCATGTTGTTTTGTTTTAATGAACTCAAGTTCGATATTTCGGCACTGTTGCAAGCGCCATGTTCACAGGTGAACTGTCACCCGTGAACATGGTCAATGTCCCGTTCAGTTTCAGTTTTCCAATGTGTGTAACCATGACAGTTTAGTTTAGTTTTAGTTGGTATTGTTCTGCTGCAATAATAATTATGAGTTTTTTCTTTACGATTTTAAGTACTAAAATCGGAATCTGAAAATATGACCTTACACAGTCAACTATACATAGTTATTGATGGTATTAACAGGCTCTGAAGCTGCAGTTGTTCACCGATGAAATGAAGACCTTTTTTCAAGACTTGCTGACTAAAACTATGAGTGATAGAGAAGCCAATAACATCATTAGGCCTGATATGATACATTTATTGATGGAAGCTAAAAAAGGTACTTTATAACAATAACAGAGGATTCGTAGAGAAGTGAAGAGTGTTTAATAACTTATAATTATATTTTTAAATAACATTTTTTGTTAAACAATCCATTTTAAAACTCATTAACACACAAGGTAATAAGTTTTTAAAATGGATTATTAATTTTAATAAAATCCATAGTTTAAAAAATATACTAGTTAAAATTTAATATTTTAAATTAAACTTTCATTTACGATAAACTGTTCAAACTGATTTGTTAATAGCGCTTTAAATATTATTTGCTCTCGTTGAACAGAGAAACACATTGTATTTTAAATACATTTTGACTTTTGGTTTAGGAAGACTGACCTACGATGAAAAAACATCGAAAGATTCTGACGCTGGATTTGCAACGGTGGAAGAATCTGTTGTCGGCAGAAAGAAAATTGATAGAGGTAAATATTCTATCCCATGCTTAGCGTCAAATTAGGAAAACAACATATTATTATTTTAAAATGTCCAAAAAAACTGTCTTCGAATATGTATTGCTAAATTTTCCATTTCTGATTTAAAATGATAATTATTATCTTCAACCAAGTAACCATGTAGACACGAAAAGTGGTATATTCCTTCCCTTCCCTTCTAGGTTGACATCATAATTTTTATTTATTTCAGTGTGGTCCGACATAGACCTATGTGCTCAGGCTATGCTCTTCTTTATCGCTGGCTTCGAAGGCATATCGTCTGTCATGTGTTTTGTTCTACACGAGTTAGCTTTAAACCCTGACACTCAGGAGAAACTCGTGAATGAGATAAGAGAGAACGAGTTGAAAAACAATGGGAAGTTTGACTACACTTCCATTCAAAATATGAAATACATGGACATGGTCGTGTCTGGTGAGGAATCCAATTCTAATTTCTCGATGGTGATTTTAATGAGTTGATACTTTTTGGAAGACGTAGGTATATAAAATGTGCACTTTTTCAGAGTTGTTGAGATTATGGCCGCCTGGTATAGCTTTGGATAGGACATGCACAAAGGACTACAACTTAGGCAAACCAAATAGCGAAGCAACCGAGGATGTTTATGTAAGTCTCTACATACAGAAGCACCCAAAACATTTTGCAGGTGATGATAATTTGAATGTGTTGTCTTGTCTGCAGATTCGGAAAGGCGAAGTAATAATGGTTCCAGTGTGGGCCATCCACCACGACCCCGCGTACTACCCGGACCCGCTGCGGTTCGACCCCGAGCGCTTCTCGGACGAGAACAAGCACAAGATCAACCCCTTCACCTACATGCCCTTCGGGGTAGGCCCTAGGAATTGTATTGGTAAACAGATTTTTAAAATATCATCATTTTCATCAAAATCAGCCTATATACGTCCCCTCTGCTGGAGCACGGATCTACACTAAACTAGGACGGTAAGGCCTTAGTCAACTACGCTGGCCAAGTGCAGGTTGGTTGACTAGACAACCTTAGATTTCTTCGAAGCTGTACTGGTTTCCGCAAGATGTTTTCCTTCACTGTTAAAGCGTCGAGTAATCCTTGATATGAATTCCAAATTTGAAAGCACAGTGCATGGCAGGTGTAAACTGGCGATCTTCCGTACTGCAATTGCATTGTCGTAATATTTTTCCTGGAATATTATGAGACCACCTTGTTTTCAGGGTCAAGATTTGCACTGTGCGAGGTGAAGGTGATGCTGTACCAACTCCTGCAGCACATGGAGGTGACTCCAAACGAGAAGACCAGGATCCCAGCGCGGCTGTGCAAGGAGACCTTCAACCTACGAATGGAAGGTGGCCACTGGCTAAGGCTGAAGCCGAGGAAATAAAAAAATAATGAATAATACCTACAAATCATGCCTTTTTACCAGAGGGGTAGACAGAGACGAGAGAGAGATCACTTCCTGCTATGTGCTACGGTTCTGGCACACCACTTTCGCTCATTCAAATTATGCTATATACTAACAAACTACTAACTACTGTAGTGAACATCGACTGAATGTGGAGAACATTCAATTATCCTAAATTTTACTACTTCTGTACAGCCGTCTCCTTATTTTGCTGTCAGTGGGATTTCAGAGCTATTAACACTAATACAAAGGTACTCAACTGAATCTTATGTTTCACATTAAAAATAAATTAAAATCTTATAAATTGTTTGTTGTTTCATTTAATAACTCTGAAATTTTAAATATTATTGGTGGGTACCCGCGATAAAATCAGTAGCAAACACATAGCTGCCTGACGTATCGACTAGATTGCACCAGTTATAGTAGCTAGCGAACTAACGCTTCCCGCTTGTATACCTATAGTAAGTAGTATTTAATGTAAGTAACGCGAAAGGTTTAAATCATCTGAAAACCTTAAATTATTTTAAGAATATTTTAAGATTATTTTAAGAACATTAGAATTATTGTAAGAACATTTTTTTTATCTTATTAAACTTTTTCGAATATATATAATAATTATATTTATTATTATTATACTTACCTTGTTTTAACTTCCACGCGGTGATCTTATAAATCTAATCCTTACTGATTTTATAAATGCGAAAGTAACTCTGTCTGTCTGTCTGTCTATTACGCTTTGACGCATAGAGTACTGAACCGATTTAAATGAAATTTGGTACAGATATAGTCCAGAGCTTGAGAAAGGACATAGGCTTTTTAACCGACTGCGCTATAAAGAAGTAATGTTTTACCCGTTAAACGAAAGCTAGTATTATATAAGAAAAGATAATGCGTCTAAATATGAATACGGAAGATACTAAACTGTCGTCGAAAAATACTCAACAGGCAAGGTTAGATTGCATGCAATGTTATTGCACTCACAACGTAGATGAGCATGACCGAATGGTTAGTCAAGGGCAATTTGTGGTGCAGGAAGGACAAGAGAACTAAATACACTACACTGCGTCCAAATGTATTAGTTTACTTATATTATTAGCGTGTATTGTATTTTCGTTGGTAGAACATTTGACTGCGAAGAATTACCAGAATTATGTTAAGTCAGGTTCAAAGTTGAAGATTAAATCAAAATTTCAAATGTCTGACTGAGCAAGATTTTTTTTGCAATTCAGATGTAACTTTTTCAATAATCCAAAATTAGTATTTACATTTGTACCACTGGGTAAACTGCATGTTTGTTTGTTCATAATATCAATGTTATTTTATTATTAACAATCTTCTTCTTATCGTTTAGTTGATGAACAACCTGGTGTCAGAGTTTAAACCACCCGTAGGCCTCTGACAAAGCTTCACACACCTTTGAAAAATCTTTTAGGTGTGCTGGTTACCTCAAGATGTTTTCCTTCACCGTTAAAGCGTCGGATTACCTTAACTTAATTATATCGAAATCTTACAAAACACTGTATTGCCATCTGAAAAATCAAAAATCATAAAATATTTGAAAAAGGTCTGGAAAAAAACCGAGTTAGATTTAGTTAGTTAAACTATTATTTATTAATTCATTACGTTTGTATTTAAATAAATAAATGGTTGGAGGCCAAACTTGTTTTAGTGTACCTAGTTTCGCCGTCTATTGTCGTTAGTATTGGTAGAAGTGTTACTATAAATAGTTCTTATAGTATTCAAAGATACTACATTAGTAAGTATTTTTGCTCTGTAATCATCCACGGCGGATCGCGAGGTGAGGTTTGGATAGGTAATTAAAATATCATGTGACTGTGTACCTTTAACCATAAAAATGAGTTGTTTGGGTAGGTACTCAAAGAATATCATTTAAGCTCAGGGCGTCACAAAGTCATGGTCCGCCTCTGCCTAACTATATTCTATGATTGTCTTTTTAGTATTGCAAATGTTTGAAATCCCTACATGCAAATTATTCCATACCTTTACGGGCTTTCCTGTCACTTTACGGGCATTTAACATTAATGTTAATTACCAACAACTAAGCACCTATATATTTGCTTCTCCACAGATCATGTACCTAATATGGTCGGTTACAATATTTGTGGTCTTATGGCTATACTTTAGGAGAGTGTATTCAAGGTTCACTAAGCATGGGGTGAAGCAATTCACTCCCATCCCACCGTTGGGCAACATAATGTCAATGTTCTTCCGATTCAGCCACTTGGCTGATGATTTGGATGATTTGTATCATGCTTTTCCGGGAGAAAGGTAAGCATTGGAATTTAAGGAATCATATTTTGCAAAGCTTTACGCCCAACCTGTCCCTGTAAAAAAATATATGTATTTGACCCTAGAAAATAGCCAAATACATATAATTTTTGAAAGGGCAGGATTTGGAAGTAGTATAGCGTAATGAAACGGAATCGAGCAGAATTATGATAAAATATCATAAAGCGAGTCGAATCGATTTAATTATTATTGAAGTGAAAACACTTTGTGAGCACTGAGTATCCATTAATTATTATAGTTTGTATGAATGAAGTCTGTATTTTTAGGTTCGTTGGAAGATTTGAGTTCATGATTCCCATCGTAATAGTAAGAGATTTGGAAATATCAAAAAGATAACTGTTGAAGACTTTGACTACTTTATGGATCATAGACCGATCGTGGAAGAACATGACAAATATTTTGGCAGGAATCTGTTTGCATTGAATGGTAAGAAATGTTAAAGTTTTAGTAGAAATACGTTAGTAATAAGAAATAGGCAATAAAGACGTACGATCTACTGAATAGTGAAGATTGTCGGGATATTTTAAAGATATAAAATATTAACCCGTCAAGTCATGTTTCCCACAGAGGTGAAAGTGGATCGCTGAAAGGGATCCCTGCCTACCCCTCTGGGAAAAAGGCGTGATTTTATGTATGTATGTATGAATAAAATATTAAGTATAGTCAGTATAGAAATAATTTTTTGCACTTCTTCAAAAGCAAAAATACGATAATTAAATTGCGTATGGTGTCAAATTATTATGTGTATCCGCTAGTAGTAACAATCTTTAAACATTTAAATTAAACTGGAAATTAATACTATTGCATTTTCTTATTCCAAGGAAAAGGATGGAAAGACATGAAATTGACCTTAAACCCGGCTTTCACCAACGCAAAAATGCGAGCAATGGTTCCTTTCATGGTAGAAGCCGGGCACCAGATGATCACACGACTGAAAGGAAATATTTGTAATTCAAAAGGTAAAACTTTAAGCCAATGAAGAATTGATCGTAGTTAAACCAGTTGGTACAAGATAATCTTGTTAAAATATTGCAAAGGAAGTGTATTTAGATGATATATTTGTTTTTCCAGATAACTACGTAGACATCGACACCAAAGACCTGACCAGCAGATATGCAAACGACGTGGTAACTTCCTTCGCTTTCGGGCTGAATATTAACTCACATACCGACACTGAGAACCAGTTCTTCAAAATGGGAAAGCTTCTGGAATCCACGTTCGACTACAGTCGTTTGTGGATCATTTTCGTGTCGACCAACTTCCCGAGGCTAGCAAAAGTGTGTTTTGTTTTTTACTTACAACGCTGCTAATTTGTTATATTCCGTCACGGCATCAACATCTCATATTATGATACATAACACACTAAACTACACTAAAATTAATTGAATTCAACTAAAGTAGGTAGGAGAGAAGTAAAAAAAATAATTAAGGAAATGATAATAATATGCGACTCGCATATGATAAAGATGAAACACGTAAATATTTAGATTAGGTTCATTTCAAAAATCAAGTATTCGCAATAATAGACAATAGTAACAATAGCGGCATTTGTCATTTTTTTTTATTATTATGACAACATTTCAGACATTGAAGCTAAAATTATTTACCAAGGAAACGACAAAGTTTTTCCGAGACTTTCTGGCAAAAACAATGATTGACAGAGAAGTTAATACTATTACAAAACCAGACTTTATACATCTACTGATGGAAGCTAAGAAAGGTAAAATAAATAGATATACTATAAGATTGTAATATTTTATAAACTTTGAGTCATGTATTTAGGGATCTCTTGATTTTAGGGAGTTTAATCTATGATGAAAAAGCAGCAAACGATTCTGACCCTGGATTTGCATCAGTGAAAGAAACTGTTTTTGAAAAAAAGGAAGTTAAAGGAGGTAAAAATCATAATAATATACATATTACCTTTGTTTTACTAGTAAATGCTTCTAGAAGCATGAGAGTAGTAAGATTTTAAAACCACCTTAATTGACAACATTGTTATTTCAGAATGGTCTGATATAGAACTATGTGCACAAGCTATGCTGGTTTTCATCGGCGGTTTTGAAGGCATATCTTCATTAATGTGCTTTGTGCTACACGAGTTAGCTTTGAACCCTGATATTCAGGAGAAACTAGTGAATGAGATAACGGAGAACGATTTGATAAACAATGGGAAATTTGACTATGAATCAATTATAAATATGAAGTATATGGACATGGTTGTATCTGGTAAGCAAGATTTTTCAGTTATTATAAAGGTATGTATTATTATAACGACACCCCCACAGGATCATTTCGATCGATAATTACTTCGTCGTTAAAACTTTCTTGCATTCCACTAAAATTAGTCTTCATGGGTATACACGCGTTATTAGGAGTAGCAAATTACATAGCTACTTACTGCCCCACGTTTCGACTGGGTTGCACCAATCATGGTCGCTAGCGAACATTTCTTGCATTCTACTGGACATTTTAGAGTAGTATACTTGCCGATAAAACTGAGATCAGATGGTCTCAGTTTTGAAAACAGTATATTAAACTTATCAGATTTTTTTCAGAGGTATTAAGACTGTGGCCACCTGGTCTTTTATTAGATAGAAAATGCAACAAAGACTACAACTTAGGAAAACCAAACAGCAAAGCAACAGAGGATTATTATGTTAGTAAAAACATTAGTTCTCTTCAAGTAGTATTTACAAGTAGCACCTATTTAAAATACCTTACTTCATAGGTTAATTGTAACATGTTGTATGCAGATAAGGAAGGGTGAAATCATAATGGTCCCAGTGTGGGCCATCCACCACGACCCCGCGTACTACCCGGACCCGCTGCGGTTCGACCCCGAGCGCTTCTCGGACGAGAACAAGCACAAGATCAACCCCTTCACCTACATGCCCTTCGGGGTAGGACCTAGGAGCTGTCTTGGTAAGAACTTTATTATAATTATACTAATCAAACTTTTGCCCTAGACTTCAAACATGTCAAACTTTTATTTGTAAATTATAATACACGAAGGTTTCCTACGGTCATTCAAAAAAAATATGAGATATTAATTAAGTCCTAAATCTAAGCCAATATAAGTATTTTTACAAAATTATGTATTTCTGATAAAAATTTAATTAAATAAGGAAATTTTTGTATATGACCAGTAAATCTATAAACACTATATTTGAATTTCCGCTTTACCTTACTTTCACCATATTTGATAACCTGATTTCTCTTAGGATCAAGATTCGCCTTATGCGAGGTGAAGGTAATGCTGTACCAGCTCCTGAAACACATGGAGGTGACTCCTAACAAGAAGACCAGGATCCCAGCGCGGTTGTCGAAGAACACCTTCAACCAACGAATGGAGGGTGGGCACTGGTTGAGGCTAAAGATGAGGAATTGAATCACCAAAGCTTTACCAAGGTTCACTATCGTATTGCAAATATTTAAGAACTTCAATCTTTATGTTTCATCTTTTAAACTTATTAGGGAATAGATAAATTTAAAACTAAGAAAATCAAAATTTTTATCAATAACTGATTCTCTGTCGATGTTTTAAAAATATTTTGTATATCAAAAGGTGTGGTATAAAATTATATTGAATAAAATGTTTTGTTAACTTAATATTCGTGTGTTTACCTTATAACAGCACTCTCTACTCACCCTAACACCCCAACATAACGCAAATTTAAGGTTATTCTATTTTTTGTAAGATTTTAGACTATCGCGTTCCATTACACTAAATATTAGACTTAATTTAAAAAAAAAATTAAAGACTAATAATTATTCTAGTTTCGTATCGTTTGGTGCAAAATAACAGCATTTTATGTGTAATTCTGAGATTGATGAGGAAGGTGGTTAAATGACTGTTGGATTAACAAAAATATTTTTACACATGTACGTACATAAGAATGATGCAACATTTTTTTTTTGACAAAAACGTTTAGACATCGATTCCTAAATACTGTAACCGTGCATGGACAGAACGGAACAAATCTAGTAGGTACTTAAATAGAATTTAAATATGGCTTTGCACAAATGACATTCTGTTATTTGTATTAATAGACGTGTTTAACTTCAAGTGATCTTATATTTGGAGAGATTATTATTTTATATCATTTAGAGATTATTAGTAGGTATGAATATTTTTGTACAGAAGTCGGTTTAGAAAGTGGTTAACGCTGAATGAATTCATGAGTAAAAGAATAATGGTTTTAATCAAAAAACTGAAACTGGAGTTAAATAATTTTAAACTATTTTTGGTTGAATCTTTTTTATTTTTACTTGCTCAAGTCGTTTAACGATAATCATATTAACTAATTATTCAATTTTCCACAGGCTATGTTTCTCACAGTGTTTCTGGTTACAATCATTGCGTTCTTATGGCAGTATTTTAAAAGAGTGTATTCAAGGTTCTCAAAGTATGGTGTAAAACAATTCGACCCCACACCCCCGTTGGGTAATATAGCTACAGTTTTATTTAGATCAAGCCATTTAGCTGATGATTTGGATCAGTTGTACCACGCTTTCCCGGAAGAAAGGTAAGTTTGTATCAATAATCTCAATTCTTTGAAATAAAAAGTTGTCCTGTTCAAGCGTGAATCAAAATCTCTTACGTAAGAACACAAAAATCAAAGAAAAATTTTGTGTTACCTTTATTGTAATTGAAAGAAATAAATAAATTAAATTCTATCTTTCGTAGGTATAAGAATTCTAACATAATGCTTAAACTTTTCTCTACTAAACAATATTTCAATGGTTACTAAAAAAAATAGACAACTAAATAATATGTATTTTAAATGAATATTTGTTCAGTTATTTATCGCTTTTTAGTTGGTTGAACGATTATGAAGTTATCTACTACAGCTAAATAAAATTAAAATTAAATAAAATTAAAATGTCTGTTTGTAATATTAGTAACGATTTTTTACTGATACAATTTTTTTGTCTGTCTGTTTTTTCTCGTATCTCCAAAACGGTTGGACCAATTTTGAGGGAAGTTTCACTAATAAATATCTAAGTTAAAAAGGTGCAACATAGGCTATTTTAAAAAATCATTGATGCCTTATTCATTTCCACGCGGACGAAGTCGTGGACGGCAACTAGTTTTGTAACATATTATTGTACCTTTATAGGTTCGTCGGCAGATTTGAGTTTATGATCCCGATAGTAATATTACGGGACTTAGAACTAATAAAACAGATAACTTTAAAGGACTTTGATTGCTTCATGGATCATAGAAGTATTGTGGATGAAAATGCTGATAAGTTTTTTGGCAGGACTTTGTTTGCATTAAAAGGTAAAAAAAATATCAGACTAAATATTCAAAGATCTTACAATAAAATTATGATTAATAACGCACTTATTACGAAAATAGAAATTTTGATTCGGTAATGTGATTGGATTTTAGAATTTCGAAATCTGCTTTTAGAGAAATTAATTAAACTAAATTTTTACTATTTTCAAGGTCAAGAATGGAAAGACATGAGATCGACCTTGAGTCCGGCTTTCACCAGCTCGAAGATGCGAGTCATGGTGCGATTCATGATGGAAGCAGGGAACCACATGATTGAAAGACTGAAGGAAAAAATGTGTCATTCAAAAGGTCAAATTATGTTGTCAGCTGTTTGTCCTCAAGATAAAACACATCGTGTTTTGTATATTTTGTTTGGATAATTCTAAATACGACAATATAATCGTTAATGACGTCAAAATTTTGAGATATTAAGATTTTAAAACGAAATTTTAAATTGTGAACATTGGCAAAGAAACAACGAATGTTCACAATGAAAAATTGTAGACTCAGGAAATTATGAAATATGGTGGACACAATATACAAATTATTATTTTAAAATAAGCCTACTTCAACAAAATAAGACTAGACAAAATGTCATAAATTATTTCTGTTTTTTAGAAAACTACCTAGACATCGACACCAAAGACTTAGCCCGTAGGTACGCCAATGATATAGTCGCCTCCTGCGTCTTCGGACTGAAGGTCAATTCCCAGACGGATGTTGATAATCAGTTCTTCAAGATGGGCATGCAGCTAGGATCCTCATTTGACTACCGACAGTTGTGGACCCTTTTTGTCATGGCTAACTTTCCAAAACTTTCAACCGTGAGTTTTTATCTTGTTGTCCAGCAGCCATAATCTTTTAAGATATCATATCACCTTCTCCTTCGTAGATTAGACTGTCATCGTGTTCTTACTGCTCTTATATACCAAAGCTCATTAATTTTACCTCTACTGATGTTATGGTATTTTTGTTTAACTTACAGGCATTGGAACTGCAATTGTTTACTGAGGAAAAGAAGAAATTCTTCATAGATTTGCTGATGACAACTATGAATGATAGAGAAACCAACAAAATCATCAGACCTGACGTGATCCAGTTACTGATGGAAGCTAAGAAAGGTGTTTTTGAAACTTATTGAATTTTTGTTTGAGATAAGAAGGATATGTGAAAAAAAAAGCTGAAGCAAGCTGTCCACAAGCATGTTTATTTTAGCCCTTCTAGGTCTCTTAGAATCTGGTTTTATCTTAGTTTATCATCAGTTATTCGGATATATACACGTATATAGAATAGAATAGTATAGAATAGAAAACTGTTTATTTGGTACAATTATCTTAAAATATTATGGTATACCAAATTCTTGATTTCAGGAAGAATTTTGCTTGATGAAAATGCAACAAAAGACACCGACGCTGGCTTTGCTACTGCGGAAGATTCAGTTTTTGAGAGAAAGAAAATTGATAGAGGTAACAACCAAAAATTGAGGTGTTCCTTAATGTGTCAACAGAATAAACACTGTCGAGACACTCATTTTTAAGGAAGTACCGTGCGAGCAAAAAAGTGGGATGTTTCCCAATATGTAAAAAAATTAAGTTCTTAATTACATCGCAGATCATCGTGAAATTATTGGAGATACTAATGATATTTTTGTGATTACAGAGTGGTCACACACAGACTTATGCGCTCAAACTATGCTGTTTTTCATTGCCAACTTTGAAGGCCTATCGTCAGTCATGTGTTTTGTTCTGCACGAGTTGGCTATGAACCCTGACACTCAAAATAAACTAGTAAAGGAGATAAAAGAGAACGATTTGAAGAACAATGGAAATTTTGACTACACTTCCATTCAAAATATGAAGTATTTGGACATGGTTGTGTCTGGTGAGTAAAATAAGTATACAATGCTTCATAATAATATCTTTACGAATTAGGAGTGAAGATTTTTTAAGGTTTTTTTATTATATTTTCAGAGGCGTTAAGGCTATGGCCGGTTGGTATTATATTAGATAGAAAATGCACCAAAGATTACAATTTAGGCAAACCAAATAGCAAATCTACCGAGGACTATTATGTAAGTACATTTTTTTGACTGGCTCGGGTGTCCGTGTCTGGGTGTGATTATGTACTTAAGTATGTATTTATAAATATATATGTATGCATATCAGTCTCTGACGCCCATAGTACAAGCTCTGCTTAGTTTGGGGTCAGATGCCGTGTGTGGAAATGTCCCAGATATACCTCCCAGATATTTTAGGAGACACAGTATACAAAGTGAATGATGTCACATGAGATGCTACATTGGCAAAAAAGGTTGCTACCTAAGCAGGTTTTCTGGTAATTTTGATACTTTAACCTCGTCTAGCTCAGCCAGTGGTTAATAATGGGGCGAAATGCGTACACAGTGAAAATCAGTAATAGAGTCCACTTTGAAAAAAAATTTATGCTAACGAAGATTTTACATATTTGAATATGGTTAACATCATACTAACAACATACTAAAACTAAAATTAATTCTTATTGGCTATTAAATAAATTATATGTCAGATCTGTCATTTCTTGATCCCTAGACTCTGTCATTATGAAAGGAGTTGGCGGGATCGCGATCGGCCCGAGCGCTCGAAGGTACCACCCGCGCTATAATCCATAATATTGTTTCTAGATCAAGAAGGGTGAAATCGTAATGGTCCCAGTGTGGGCCATCCACCACGACCCCGCGTACTACCCGGACCCGCTGCGGTTCGACCCCGAGCGTTTCTCGGACGAGAACAAGCACAAGATCAACCCCTTCACCTACATGCCCTTCGGAATGGGACCGAGGAATTGTATCGGTAATGTTTTAACTTACTTTATAAGTTACTTTTAGCAAACATTTGAAATAGCTACGTTGTACGTTACTGATATAAACAACATAAGTGATAGATAAAGCCATTATTTTAAGTATTGCCTCCACCAATATCGTCTATGAAAATATGTACATCCTAGGGGCGATGGTCGGTAACGCTAAGAACTAAAATGGTAGAATGGATAAAACAATTTGATAGGTTCTCATTTTAATAATAATTTGTTTCCCAGGATCAAGATTTGTACTATGCGAGGTGAAGGTGATGCTTTACCTGCTCCTGAAACACATGGATGTGACCCCGAACGAGAAGACGAGGATCCCGGCGAAGTTGTCGAAAGAGACCTTTAACCTTCGCATGGAAGGAGGTCATTGGCTGCGACTGAAGCTGAGGAAGTAAAAAGACTCATGTCGTATGAGTCTTTTCTTTCTTGTGAAGAACATTCAAAATCAATTTTACTATTCATCGTTCGGCTGTATGTTATTTTTTCTTTATCTCAATAAGGATAAACTTTTTATTGGTTGCCAGTTTCTTTCTTCCTTTTAAGTGTTTTTAAAAAAATAACACGATAATATACAACGCCTATTCTTCTCTTACTTGTATAATGTACTGTGCGTTAAGTGACTATTTAAAGCACTTACCAACATTATTATATTCTTAATATTAATATCATAAACCACATTCAGTACAACATTCATTTAAAAAGTATTTCCTATGTTTTACTTTCAAAGTCCAGTCATAAAACAAAGGAAAAATCATATTTAAATGTTTACTCTGAAAATGTTTCACATCCAAATATCTTCGGCTTTGTTATGGATACTTCCTCGCCTGTTTTTGATAGGAACTTATCGAATACACGATAAACCACTTTAGTTTGAACACAAAGGGATATTTTCGAGATAGGTTGATCAGCTCATTATTAGCAGTATAGACAGACAGTTAATATACCTACTGGTCAATATTGCAAGAATAAGACTGGCTCGGTGGAACAGTGGTTAGTGACCCAGGTTCGCTACCTACGGTTCCAAGAGTCGTGGGTTCGATTCCCACTCGGGACAAATATTTGTGTGACGAACATCGGTGTTTGTTCCGTGTCTGGGTGTGTTATTAAATATATTTAAGTATATTTGTGTAACCACTGTCGTTTCTGATTTCCGTAACACAAGTGCTTTAGCTACTTACCACGGGATCAGATCGATGTATGTGATGTTGTGAAATATTTATTTATTTATTAATATGATGATTATTAATTGTACATAATCACTTGAATGTGTTTAACATTACTTTGAGTCATGCTTGTAAACGTTTTGCTTGTTATGATATTATTGAATTACGTAAACTTGTTTCTATGGTTTCTGAGATTTCATAGTTAGAATATACTATTCATTTACTTTTTCCAGGGATATTCATTAAAATTATGCGCTGGATGTTTTGATTTGACTACCATTGCAACATTTTCTTTTAAACTGAATCATTGCGCAATGTTATCATCTTTCTGATCTTAACAAACTTTGTGTAATATTTTTTGCGATTGATTTACTGTAATGTACAAATAGTATTCTGTAATTGTGCCTATTAGAAATAAATAAATAAATCAGTAATTTTTTTTTCGCCAGATTGATTCTTATTGCAGATTTATTCCTAACTTGGTTAACGATGATGGCTTGGAGTAGCCTCGTCATCATCACCGCACTTGCGGGGGAGCGGACAGATTTCACTCTTTAACTTATTGCACTATAATAATACATACTTACCATTTTTATTCATTAAACACACTCAGCACTGTTCGCAAAATTGAGACGTATGTCATAAATAAGGGAGAATAAATATTTATTTGACTTTATTTAAAAACTACATACGCATACACCATTACCACACAAAGTTGTCATTAACTGAATGTTCGAATAGCAAATTTAATTGAACAATTAACGAAATTTCAAGTTTCGATATCAATTATGGTGCAAGTTGTTATTTTGAATAATAAATATTATTTCAAATGTAAACAATTGTACTCATTATTGCAATGACTGTTTCATTTATCTTTATAAAGTGTAGTAATGAGTTCATTGCACGTTAATAGGTATATGTGTCTCTTGATATCTGGTTATCAATTGAAATCAAAACATCATCGTCATTTAAAATAATAACCTCTGTTTTTTGAAATCAAATTAATTGTTCAGTTTTGTTCATATATAAATTTTAATTATCGCTTCTAACTATGTATGTATGTGTAATACTTAGTTCACTATCGAAACGCATTAAATTTTTCTTTAAATTGAAAATCCTTGATTTTATAACCATAATCTTCACTTGCCATAACGCTTTAAAGGATTTCATCATATCGCCGAATTTCAGAACGAATAATCATTGAAAGGCATAACTAACTGGCTCGGTGGAACAGTGGTTAGTGACCCAGGTTCACTACCTACGGATCCAAGAGTCGTGGGTTCGATTTCCACTCAGGATAAATATTTGTGTGATGAACATCGGCGTTTGTTCCGTGTCTGAGTGTGTTTTAAGTATATTTGTGTATCCACTGTTGATTCTGATATATGTAACACAAGTTCTTTAGCTACATTACCAATGTATGTGATGTTGTGCAATAGTAATTGAAATTATGCAAATATGATTTTTGAAATGTCACAGTAAGTTAAAAAAGCGTCGATGGCCTAGTGGTTAAGGTCGTTGCTTGCCATGCGAGAGGTCGCCAGTTCAAACCCCGCCAGGTACCAATGTGTTTTTCAAATTAGAAATTCATTTGTACCATCATTCGACGCTTTAACGGTGAAGGAAAACATCGTGAGGAAACCTGCACACCTAAGAAGAAATTCTAAGGTTGTGTAGTCGACCAACCCGCACTTGGCCAGCGTGGTCGACTAAGGCCTTATCGCCCTAGTTTAGGGTAGGCTCGTGCCCCAGCAGTGGAGACGTATATGGGCTGATGATGATGATGACAGTAATACTTATTTGTTACGCAAGCTTAGAAATACATGTATAAGATAACTAAGCTGTCTCCCGCAAACTCGTTCGTGTGAATTTTCAGGCAAACTTCGCAATCCCTATGGAGCTTGAATTTCACAAAATCTCGTCTAACTGAGCACCTATTTCATAAAAGCGCCACCATACAAAATTTTAAAGTCACAATACTTACTTTGTAACTTCTGAGGTTTCGTGACTTTTCGTGTTATATTATTCAAAAGTTAGAGCACACTATATTGTAAATTAGAAAACTGAATAAGTCCGGGATATTTATCATGTTGTTTTGTTTTAATTATGCATTTCCAGGGATAAGTACTGAAAAGATGGCACCGGATATTTTTATTGGCCTACCATTGCAAAAATTTAATCTGAGTTATTGCGCAATGTTATCATCTTAACAAACCATGTGCAATATGTTATGCTTTATGCGCGAAAATATCCTTACTAATATGATAAAGGTGAAAGTTTGTATGTATGGATGTATGGATGTATGGATGTTTGTTACTCTTTCACGCTCAAACGACTGAACCGATTTTCATGAAATTTGGTATGATGGTAGCTGGCACTCTGGAATAACATATAGGCTACTTTTTTTTTTAAATCAACCCCCATGGGGTTCATTGGGGGGGTGGGGATTGAAAATTAGTATGTGAGAATTTTTACGTGTTTGTCGATTTTTATAAAACTTGGTATGGAGGTAGCTGGCACTCCGGACACCAGCGCATTTTTTTTTTAATTTAGCCCCGTTAGTATGGGAGAACTTTTACGTGTTTACAGATTTTTATTAAACGTGGTATGGAGGTAGCTGGCACTCCGGAGAGACACTAGCGCAATTTTTTTTTAATTCATCCCCCATGGGGTTCATTGGGGAGGGGGGGGGGGATTGAAAATTAGTATGGGAGAATTTTACGTGTTTGTCGATTTTTATAAAACTTGGCATGGAGGTAGCTGGCACTCCGGAGAGACACTAGCGCTATTTTTTTTTTAATTCAACCCCGTTATTATGGGAGAGCTTTTACGTGTTTATAGATTTGTATAAAAAGTGGTACGGAGGTAGCTGGCACTCCGGAGAGACACTAGCGCAATTTTTTTTTTAATTCAACCCCCACGGGGTTCATTGGGGGGGGGGGGGGGGATTGAAAATTAGTATGGGAGAATTTTACGTGTTTGTCGATTCTTATAAAACTTGGCACGGAGGTAGCTGGCACTCCGGAGAGACACCAGCGCATTTTTATTTTTTAATTCAGCCCCGTTAGTTTGGGAGAACTTTTACGTGTTTATAGATTTTTATAAAAAGTGGTATGGAGGTAGCTGACACTCCGGAGAGACACCAGTGCATTTTTTTTTTAATTCAACCTCATTGGAGGGTGGGCGGGGGTGAAAATTAGTTATGGGAGAACTTTGACGTGTTTATAGATTTTCATAAAACTTGGTATGGAGATAGCTGGCACACTAGAAAGACACCCGCGCTACTTTTTTTTCAAAATTCGACCCCCACGGAAGTTATTGGGGGGGGGGGGGGGGGCGTACTTTGGGAGAACGTTGACGGAACTTTAACCAATAAATAACACATTTTACAAGGCATGTAGGCTATTTTTAATACATCCTTGCTACTAAAACCCATTAATACGCGGACAAAGTCGCGGACGGCCGCTAGTAATGTATATTTCTGTATTGTTGTTTTTGTATCTTCGTACGTAAATAAAAAATGTGTCATAGATTTATTGGTATTGTCCTGGTTTGTCTTCTAGATGGCGCCACAAGAATATTTTTGTAATTTTACATAGTGTTTAACCAGCGGACGACCGAGACGCTTCTAATGATACCTCATTTGTTAAATTACAATAAGTAGTTGATGAACATACATACATACTAACAAACAGGTCAAAATCATAACCCTCCTTTTCGCTTCGCCGTAGTCGGGTAGAAATAGTACCTACATATATCACATTCTGTGTGGGCTTTTGTTTATGTTGGAACTCGAATAGATACCATAAAAGGATACATTTCTATTTCCATAGAGCACTTATCTCATGACAACTTCCTTTTCTAATCAAAGCCAGAGAGCCTGAGCTATCAGACAGAAATTATCTTATCTGCGAATACACAAATTGTTTATAACTTGTAGTATAGAATGCGCAGGCGCATATTTGTCGAGCCGTCCACTCGGACGGACGTACGAACAAACCAGTTGTGATATTATATACAAGGTCGTCTGGACCTCCTTGGCAATTTGCACCTTAACTCAGAGTGATACGGTTTAAAATTGCTAGCGGTGTTGTAATATTATTGTGATTACTAGTTTGGGTAAGTCTTATTATGTTTGTAAACAAATAGTTTTTGTGCGGAGTTAGTTTTTTATTTTTATCCTTTAACAAGTGTACTATTTTGAAGTTTTCATTGCTTTTAGACCTTATTTTGTTGCCATTACCAGTGATCAGTACTAAGATGAGTCAATACAATAAAAATGTCAAATGGAATAGGTAGGTCAAACGAAAATGTCACAAAAATCAAGTAAAATTGCAAAACAAATACATCTGACCATTTTAAATTAAATTGGTGGTCATCTTATCCAAGATCGTCAAAAACTTATGGATCAAACTTCCCCAACAGTCAGCAAATAATGCCGGCAATTCTGTACACCGAATTGATATTGTTGTGTGATACTGAACTTTCTCTAAAATAGGCCGGTCTTTAAAAACTGAACAAGACTTTATAATGATCATTTAACATCTCACGTTTCTCAAAATGTGGGAGCTGGATTTTTAAACCATTTTGGTCAGAGTTACCGCATATAAGTGGTGTGCCAGGACCGTAGCTCATGGCAGGAAGTGATCTCTGCCTACCCCTCTGGGAAAAAAGGCGTGTTTCTATGTATGTATGTATGTACCGCATATGACACTTAGATAATTAAGCGGATTAAACTGTTGTGTTTATATTATACTATTCGAAAGATAACTAGTTTTTTAATGCGTTTCAAAATAAAGACATGTGTGAAGGCTATTGACCTGTATAAAAATATTTATTTATAGACACATAAAATAAAATATTTATTTAAATAAATTTAAAAATCCAAACTAAACACTTAATAACAGCAAATCCAATCCTACCATTATGTCATTTAGCGTGGGTCGACAGAAACCCATATTACTTTTTGTGGATGTTTTGAACATAAACTGGTTTTGATTCTATTGACGAGTCTTTAATTATGTTTTTTGCAGTCTTAGCATTCGTGCACAGATCTGACTAGTAAACAAAATAAGGAAAAACTTGAAATAAACACTCTACGTTAATCAAATGACTTGCACAGTGTTGACTCTAACCGTAATTATAAAATTATACATAGAGGTGAATTACCGTGGATAATGTGTGTTTTGATATATTGAGGCAGGCCGGCAGCTGTTTGTATATTATATACGATTTTAGACTCTCGCGTTCCATTACGATAAAAACTAAATACTGTAGGTACGCGATTAAAAGAGTAGCAAAAACATAACTACTTCCCGAAGTTTTGACCGGATTCAAAGTTGAAGTCAAAATCCCTTTTTCTATATACATTGGCATTTACACGCACTTATAAATCGTCGATGCAGTAAATAAATAAGTAATAAGTTAGTGACTCTACCACCGGTTCGGAACGCTAATTCTACCGAGAAGACACCGGCAAGAAACTGGATAGTTACTCTTTTTAACCGATTATCAAATTACATTGTTGAAAATTAGCCATGTCATACAGTTTGATTGCACATGGTCGAGGGAGCTGGAATATCTCTACATAATGACACAACGCCCTTAACGGCATAAGTAGAAGTTTCAAGTTAAAGGCGTAGTTTTTATAAACAGCCGTATTTACGTACACCGTACATACAATGATATGAATTGCGGGGGAGCGGCTCTCACCCCCAAATTTAGTTTTGTCAGTTGCTACATTGTGAATGAGATTGGTTTGTCATACAAAATGTCTATATGTATATCTATACATATCATAAAATGTAACGGATTTCTGTATGTACTGTCTATGGAAAATAAATATTATTATAATAGGAGACCTTTATCAACGCAATACTGTAATACTCAAAACAATGATTATTGAATTTTGGATTTTGAATTTTTGATTGATATTTCGCGTTCGAAAATCTCAGAATTTTTTCGAGGTTCAGTATAAAAATGTGGTAAGCTCTACTTTAAGGGGTCTAAGCTCTACTGTTTCATGTCAATCTGTTCATAAAAATAATAAATTTGTAGGATTGTGTCGAATTTGCTAGGTGTTTGTAGGCGCTGGTATATTAAAAAATGCTGCAATAGTACTCTCGGTCCCCTCATAGTTCGGTGAGACGGAAATCCTTCATGTCAGATAAGAGACTTGGCGTAGGACCCCATGTCTTCCGTTCCAGCTTCCTGACTCTATGATTCATGACAGAAAACTTACACTGGTTCGGCCCTGGACTCGAACTAAGGACCTCTCGGTCATTAGGTACGTGCCACGATAGACCAACGAGGCATTTACATAATAATATCATGTTATGGTACACTAAAAAATACTCAATTTATATAATAGTGTACCCAAAAATAAAACAGATACCCTATACCAAAACTAAATATATAAGAAAGATGGATAGACGGCGAAATTTTTACCCTCAGGAGATTGGCCTTATATCATTTAACAGCTGGCCAACGTTATTTATCATTAGGACAATTGAAGGCATTAAAAATATGAGTCATAATAATGTTGATAGCATACGATAGTGTAACCAAGGTCTGTCTATTGAAGTGCGGAGATAAATGACTAGTTATCTATTGTAATTATAGTAATCTATACCTACAAAAAACTGAAATCAAAATAATGGAGTAAACAAGCATGTACTTTATCTTAAATCTCGACCAATCATGATTATAATTAATTATATACCTATGCAATATATGGAAGGTACTTCCCCTGTACAATGGCAGAATATATTATACTATGTAATAGTAAAGACGATAGCAATAGAGCAAATTTAAGGATACTTACCTACAGAAATTATGTGTAATTATAACTTTTTTTTGCGTTTTTACATTTTCTCTTGTTTTTTTATCGCAGCATATATAGCTTAAAGCCCTCCTCGATAAATGGTCTATCGAAATATTTTACCAATTAGAACCAGCAGTTCCTGAGATTACCGTGTTCAAACAAACAAACAAACTCTTCAGCTTTAGCTATAATATTAGTATAGATATAATGCACAAATCCCGTCTAATTAGCAACACGACATCTCACCCAGGAGCAAAACGTCTAAGCGCCAGTTACAAGCAACTAGTTTAAGTTTCGCAACTAGTTTGGCGTGTTACAAACTTGTGACTTGCACAGTTATGTATTAATCCGTTGTCAAGTCTTGATTGGCCGAAGTGTGACGGATCTCCGTTTGATTAGATTGACGGGTAGTTAGAAGCGTATTACCATGATAAGTTGTGTTAACTACAATGAGCTCTATTTGACGCTGTAATGTTCTGTGAAAGTGCATAGGTAATTAGCCAATTAATCATCTTTACAATCGGTATAAAATATAGCACTTTAATGAAAGAGGCGCTGGTAGCTTGGAATAGGAGACATGGTATACCCTTCCATGTTTTCCCTTCCTACAATAATTCCGGGCCTTCAGGGTAAGTGTGACAGACTAAATAAGGTCTATTGTGCTTGCCGACTTCAATTTGAACCTCACTACCGCTTAGCATCAGAAATGAGGTTATCCTGGAAGTTAACTGTCAAAAAAGAATGGTGTAATTATAACAAATCCCATATCACAAACACAGTAGGAGTAATTTAGTTTTATACATACCCATGTAAACTATACACCGTGAAATTTTAGTGGTTGTTTTCCCGGGGTACAACGATTTGCCTTCAGTAATACTATCGAATCATGCAAATTACTTCCGAAAAAAAAAATATTTTCATATTTTCAAAATAATAATTTTCTAACTAGAAAACGAGAGAAACTATCGTTCTTTTATAAAATGTGACGAAATCAGGTTCTGCTTGCCGCATGAAATCGATGCTTAAATCTATAGAAGCTCTACGCCCTGTATTAAAGCGGTTCGAACGTGCTTTCGAGTTTCGTTTATGCTGCACAATGCTATGTTTCTATTTGTGCTGCTTCAGTCATCATTTTACTGCGGGAAAACAACCACTAAAATTTCACGGTGAATACGAAAAATTAATCACACAATAATTCCCCATGTTTATTAGTGTAGACTCGCCCGTTATATGAAGGAATATGCACCCACATAACATTTATTTGTTAACCAGCCCGATCCAGGTTCTGACAGCCTACCACAAACTCCCATTTCACAAATGAATCCAAAATAACGTGACTTCGCCTAATTTGCCTCGTTTGCCGAGTAATGAGGGAGCAAAAATAAACTTGCGATCAAAATGAATCGTAAAGCCTTCGAGATACGAGCCAACGTGTCGCTGCCATTAGCGTTTTAATAGAGACAGGTTCAGTCCTAAAATGCTAAGTCGAAAAATCTTAATTCAACTGCTAGGCTATCTAGCAAGAAAACGAGAATGGCGCTGATATGCCCTTTTTTGAATTTTAGTAAATAGCAATAAGAAAAATCTTTTTGGTATCTTATTTTTGGATATAAAAATCTGGTTAGTCAATACCTAAATCATATTAATATTCGTTCTAAATAATAAAATATGGTATGTTAGTGCTACGGCAGACAGTGATATATGCCTACCCCTCTGGGAAAGAGGCGTGGATTTTATGTACGTATGTATGTATGTAAGTTCTCATCAGAGGTAACTTTAAACTGTCACAGTTACACACACACACATTAAAAAAAAAATATTTTCGCTCTCGATATTAGAAAACTGAAACTGTATGTCTGCAATGTTGTTTTGTGCAATGAGTGCCCGATATTTCAGCACTGTTGCAAGCGCCATGATCACGGATGAACTCGTCACCTTGCTTCGTCAGTGACAGTTTAAAATTATATATTGAGCTCTCGATATTTCGGCACTGTTGCTAGCGTATAAAAAACATGGCAAATTTCCCGGACGTATTCAGTTTTCTCACCAGAGACGTATTTCACAGGCAATGTTGCTGTACATATGGCTGGTGACCCTCGTGGCGGCCCTGTGGCTCTACTGCAAGAAGGTCTACTCCCGGTTCACCAAGAAGGGCGTGAGGCATGACAAGCCCATCCCACTGCTGGGCAATATGTCCAGGATACTATTCCGGAGGGAACACTTTGCATACAACATCGAGAGGATGTACAACGACTATCCTGAAGAGAGGTAAATAACACATATCCAAATAGCTGACTTGGGGACCAGTCAAGTGGTTAGTGATCCTGGCTGGCGGTTCCAAGAGTCGTGGATTCGATTCCCACTCGGAATAAATTTTGTGGGAACATTGGTGTTTATTCCGTGTCTGGGTGCGAATATGTATTTAAAAAAATATATGTATGTATATCAATCTCTGACGCCCATAGTACAAGCACTGCTTAGTTTGGGATCAGGTGACCATGTGTGGAAATGTCCCAGATATTTATTTATTTATTTTAAAATAAAATAAATATCACAAAACATCATCAGTTATACATGGTTTCAATTAATAAGAAACAACAATGTAATTCTCAATCAATATACTTAAATAAATAAATAACCCAGCTACAAAACTAACAACGATGTTCATCACACAAATATTTGTATCTAGTTGGAATCGAAACCACGACTCTTGAGAGTGACTCTCTTTTAACAGGGGCAAATCCAATGCGCCATCCATACCCAAAGACATGAAGTACATTGGTTTGATATCGTGCTAAGTAGCCACTACTTAGCACTTCATCCAGTGATCATAACCACTTAGCATGCCAAATAAAAAGAATACAAAACGTAGTTCAATCATCTCTACGACCTTTCTTAGTGTCATGCTTCGATCAGACTTTACTGTAATCCGCCAAACTGATTTAAAATGAAATAAATGTATGAAAAAGGGCCCACGTGAATTTGATTGTTACGTACGTATTTTATTTTATGTTTTACTAGCTGACCCAGTGAATACGGACATGTTTTTCGTGAAACATATTTTTAGTTCGTACAAACCTTGTCCTAAAAATAACAACCAGAAAAAAGGAAGAAGCATTCAATTTGGTGCAATAGTTTGGAAGTTGTGTGCAGGCATACATTTCGGCGATTCATTTTTATCTATGTGGATTTAGACAAGCGATCAATTTTCGTGACGCAAATCGCTTCCAATAGATTCTTTTGTCTGACTGGCTCGGTGGAACAGTGGTTAGTGACCCTGGATGGCGGGTCCAAGAGTCGTGGGTTCTATTACCAGTCGAGACAAATATTTGTGTGATGTACATCGGTGTATCTTCCGTGTCTGGTTTTGAATATTAGAGTATTTATGAATATCCATGTATGTATATCAGTCTGACGCCCATAATACAAGCTCTGCTTAGTTTCTGGTCAGGTGACCGTGAGTAGAAATGTTGTTGATATTTATTTATTTATTGTGCTTAACGACTTCATATTGAGATTGAGAGCGGTCATTCTAGATGTCGGTTACAAAATAAAGTAACTAGTTCGTAAGTTTCTAAAATGATGCCTTCTTCAAAGATTCATTGGAAGATACGAGTTCGTCAATCCCATGGTGATGATTCGGGACCTGGAGCTAGTGAAGAAGATCACTGTCAAGGACTTCGAGCACTTCGTTGACCACAGGACCTTTGTCAACGAGAAGACCGATCCGTTCTTTGGGAGGAACTTGTTCTCTTTGAAAGGTGGGTAAAATTGGTTAGAAAATTAATTTGTGGTTCGTGCGTTCTTCAATGTTTACAAATTTAAATCAAAAGGTGTGTCAGTAACGACTCTATTCGAGACAAATGAAAATATGAAAAGTACTATGACTATCAAACATTAAATGAGAGTTAACGCGTATGAAAAATTCACTAGATGGCAATACGTAGGTAGGCGTGATCAGGCGTGATGTCCAACTGCAGCATGGATTGATGAATATTGACATGTCTGTCAATGTCTCGTTAAAAATAACCAAAAAAAATAACTTCGCCGTTTCTGATTTTCTGTGTTCATTATCAGGTGAGGAATGGAAAGACATGCGTTCCACCCTGAGTCCTGCCTTCACCAGCTCGAAGATGAAACTGATGCTCCCTTTCATGGTGGAAGTGGGGAACCAGATGATCGACTCGCTCAAGAAGAAAATCAAAGAATCCGATGGTAAGTCCAGGGTGAGGGCAATAAGCCCAATAGGTTATATTGTGCTTGCCTACTTGTGTTTGGAACTCACGAGCTCTTAGCATCAGGTGGAGTGTTGCCATCCTGTACATATAGAAAAAAAAAATTGTGATAAAACACGTTAAAATAGATGACTGCTGACTGTATGCAATGAGTAAAAGATACGGAATATGGAATGGAAAAGCCCCTAGGGAATGCGTAAGAGCACACATTTTGGAGGGACTATTAAATATTCCTAACTGTTCCAACCACAACAAACTACTGTTGAAAAGTCTGAAAAAGTTACCGTTTACTTCTATATTAAAATAAGGAAAATCTGGTATGTTTACTTCAACTTGGACATTTCTATGCGTAACGTATGTAGAACCGGTTTACAACAAGTTTACTTGGAAGCCCTGACCCTACACAAGAACATATTATTTCTATCCAAGCCTAGAATAGAATTTGTGTAAGAAATAGCGCTAGGCGTTTAGTGTTTGCTTAAACGGTAGAAAATTAAAGTATGTTTATTGTCAATTAATATTTAAGAACTCGTAACCACTAGTTCTTTTAGTAATGAGAATCCAGTTATTAAAACCACTCTGTATAAGACTGTGCTATACACCGGAGCAAAGCCGTGGAAAAAGAGTAAAGAAGCAGTTTTTGGGGATATTTTCATGATAGGTATCTTGAGCAGAAGATCAGTCTGATGATCACAATGATGAATTTGATGAACATAAAAGCGTAGCGGTAAATGAAAATTGAACGAACACAACAACCCTTGGACACAACTTGCTAATAAGTTAAATATTTGTCTGTAGACCCATAAAGACAAATATTTAGTGTATTGGAACGCGAAAGTCTAAAATCATTGCTAATAAGATCTTGTATAATCTTCCAGATGACTACATCGACATCGAAAGCAAAGACATGACTACTCGTTACGCCAATGACGTAATCGCCTCTTGCGCCTTCGGCCTGAAGGTAGACTCCCAGTACGATGTGAACAACCAGTTCTACCACATGGGCAAGGCCACTTCCACCTTCAACTTCAGACAGCTCCTCTTATTCTTTGCTCTTGTGAACTTCCCGAAGATTATGGATGTAAGTATATACTCCTTTTGTTGGTCAGATGCTATAAAATTGGTGCGTTCCCAGGACAACTCCCATGAGCAACGAGAAGGTACCCGGGTTGTTTTAGTCAGTAGGAGTCTGATATACCCCTTTAGTCCTCCGAACTATTGGGGATCCATGTAGAATTTCATCATCATCATCATCATCATCAGCCCGTATACCTACGTCCACGATGAGGCACGAGCCTACCCTAAACTAGGGGATAAGGCCTTAGTCGACCACGCTGGCCAAGTGCGGGTTGGTCGTCTACACAACCTTAGAATTTCTTCGCAGGTGTGCATCCTCACGATGTTTTCCTTCACCATAAAATTAATTTAGATAGACAAATGCCGTAGAATTTCACCCAGGTGAAGAAAAAAAGGCATCAAACCCAACGTAATGTAACCAAGTTATGCAAAACATAATGCATGACTTTAATTAAAAGTTACGTAATAATAATATCTAAATATCGTTTACGTAATATTAAATGCAATATTTTTGTGGTAGACAAAGAAAAAGACGTGTGGCACTCGGGGACTGCCGCGGTATAGCTATTGCATAGCATCGTCCGATTTCGGAGCAGCTTGTCTCGATTCGTGCGCGTTTCGTAGAGTCGTACAATACGTCTAACCGCACGCACACAAACACCGTGCCGAAGTCTACTGAACTAAAACGACGTTAGACGATTGTGGGGTTTTTTTCGTTACGGAATTTCTTGGTTCGGTCGCCGCGCTCAAAGCCCGCGATAAAAGCTATGCAATAGCTTAAGATAAGCCCTAATGTTTTGTTACATTGGTGCGGCCATTGTATGTTCCTCAATATCCAAATGAACCAGATATGTGTATGTTAATACATTCATTTTTGCTGTTTTAGGACACTATTGAAGGGCTGGTTTCCTTTTTTATCTGCATCATGCAACAAATTATCTACCCAATATGTCCTCCAACAAATTCCACGATAAAATAACATCGTCAATATAGAAAAAAATAGTTTTATGAATTCCTACTACTCTATGCGCCGGTAAAGTTTGAATAAGATTAAAATTGTATAAATGTTTTGATCGTGTTAGAAAAAAATGTCACATTCTGTTGTCAAAACCGGTCTCTCAGCTAATAGCAATTGCACTTGCTTTAACTTACTTACATAGCAGGCATAAAACTCACAATCATTCAATCAAAACAGTCGGAAACTGATCCGAAGCTACAATCGTGAAGGCTCAGTGTGGCAATCGATCAGGATGCCAAACGAACATAAAAAGACAATTATAACCGACAAGGCTCATGAAAAAATGGCGCCTGACACGCCAACCGACCAATGCCATGGCTGTTTCTTTATCGACGATGCAAGCTGTCGATTGTCTTGTAAAATCTGCATTCGTAATCGTGATGATCTAGATCGAATGTTGATTTATCAAGGATACTGGTAGACCTCGTCTTTCTTGCCAATTAACTTCTAATGACCAGAGTTAGAAACCTAAGCTGGGATTTCCTAGACTAATAATAAAGAGATAATACCGATACCGATTAACAATAATGTACATTTTTAATTTTATTTTCATTTTTATACCAGTCCATATGTAAAAGAGTTGACAAACGCGAATCCCCTATAAAGGATCGAGGCTGAACGCATCAATAGCGTGTACAACAAGTAAAATGTATAGTATGTTGCGTTCATAGTACATAAAGAGTTTGCAGTAATACTATCATGAACTCTTTTCACACCAAAAATACCCATAAAATGGATAATGACAGCAATGAATGCAATATCAGTGTTCTTGAATGAAAAACAAATTGGTTGTCATTTTCAAATCGTATAGGACAGTATACTTGAAAAACCTAAAACTAACCAAAATGTAAAAACTAACTAATGCGTAGTTAGTTGCCAACCCAAAATGCGTCTTATTAAACTCTCCACTCCGGCCTATGCTGCGTCAACTCTTACCAATTGATATAGTCGACATAATATGATGAAGAGTTTACCCAACTATTCTTATTAAATTGTTTTACTAAAGTTTTTATTTCGAATTATGCACGTAATCCTAACAGGAAAGCCTTTTATCAACCCAAAACACGTTTTTATATCCATGCAAATATTAAAAAACAGTGTGAACCTGCCTGAATACTTAGATAATTTCTTGTCTGAGCCAATTTTCCAATTACTGAAAATTTGGAAAGTAATTATTAATTTCAATTGACCGAAATTTTGGGAAGAACACCAAAAGATTAATGTCAAGGCTGAATCAAACATAACTCACTGTTTTTACGCATTGCCCACTAGAATCTTCAGTCCAAGCCGACCCGTTCGCGGAGCTGATAATGACCAACAACAAGTAGGCCTTGACTTCAATCACAATTATCTGGACACTTTGCATCAGAACTTGACACGGTTGCACATGTTGTGTTTATGTTGCGCGTACAGGGTGTAGTTAGCAGGTGGAAGCCTTTCATGAGAACACATGAGTCATGAAGCGAAGCCATTTGTATTTATGGATGTAGGTACCTGGACAAAACTTTTGATGATTTTCGAATTTGAAAATTTTGGTGAAATATTTTCTCTAGGGGACATGCTGTTAGCTCAGTTAGAATTTAGAATTTCTAAGGTTTTTTTTTTCTAAAATTTTGAATACCGTAGTTGCTACTTATATATTTACTTGGTACATAACAAGCAACCCTGTATACCACGCACTTCGACCACATGGCGGGAAGTCATTTAATGAGCAAATTGCTTTAGTATTATTAGTATTTCCAGTTGAACTTGACTTGTAAATCGTGTATTCATAGCAAAAGTTATGTAAGCTCCGAGATTCCTCAAATAATGTATGAAGTATGCACATTTGCAATGCGGAAAAACATCCTGCTAATAAGCAAAGCAATTCTTATGCAGATCGGAATCTGCAAAACTTTGTGAGTTAAAAATACTTAAGATTTTATGTATTCCTAAATGTGTTTCTGGTCCTTTGTCCGAACTGAAAAAAAAATGTTCTCGATTTATAATTTACTGATCTCCAACCATCGATTGATATAATGATCGTTATTGACGAGATTACATATTCAAATTAAACACTAAGCATGTCTAGTAATATGTAAACGATTCTACTAATCAATTCTATAGATCTTGATACCATTTATCCTAACGATTACAAACTATTTACCCGGCAGGGGTTCAATGCTTTGTTTTACTTCCAACATTGATTAAATAATTGCATACGCATGTCTAATCAGACATTGCACGTTGAGACGCATACTTGTACCATTCTAAGCGTAGACAAAGGCATAAATCATAAATGTTCATTCACTTATTTATTATACAGATATCTGCTCTGATCATGTGGATTCATGCAGCTATGTATTAAACTGACATTGTTGTCGATGGCACATGTTTCTCTTGACCAATTTGTTGATGTTGGTACAATGTATTTAATTAAAGTTCTCTGCATCAATATTTGTTAAATATCTGCGTTGTATCTCCAGAGTCCAATTGATTTACATTATGTGCATTAGTTACAAGATTAAAACAAAATTTACCAAATTATTTAATCAGGATTTTCAAGGCTAAATATAAATTATGGTTCGAAATGTCATAAAATATAATAACTTAGGTAATTATTAGGTTGTTTGTGTAAACGGGTCAATAAAAACTCTAGCGACTGCAAAAGTGTCGGAATGCTCGTAAATTTGAACGACATCCTAAAATTGGTTAATTAACTTATTTAAATTAGTTGTTTAATGCTAACATAATAAAAAACGTAATATAGTGTCAAACAGATGTTTTAAAATTTCAAATTAGTAAATAGTGTTATTCTAGTGCGTAATAAAAAGTATCTAACAGACGTTTTATCTAATTTCCAGGTTCGTGAAACCGGACGAAGTGGCGAAGCTGTGGGGGAAGTTGAAGCAGAACGACAACATGACCTTCGAGAAGTTCAGTAGAGCCATGAGGTACCACTACCGGCAGTCAGTGCTGGTCTCCGTGCCCACCGCCCGCCTGGTCTACCAGTTCGGGCCTAAAGGACCCGACATCACCACCGCCAGCCCAAGCATCGTCAAAGTCAAATCCGAATCAGACGTCACCGTCGCCTACTCCTAGTTTAGATTAAGTCTTAGGTTAGACAATTGTTGATGATGCTCAGGACAATGATGATGAAATAGTTATTATTTCAAATGATGTTGACGAAATGCAAGACGAATTGAAAGATATGCAAGTCGATTTGATGCTTTGTGCAGACGGTTTTGAGAACGCTGCGTCACAACGCGATACAGTGTTCAAAGTATTTATTAAATTAGACAATTTAGAGTAATCTAAGTTATGGCGCGCGCCGGGAGATGATCTTGATTCATTTTTGATGAGACATCTCGCCGGTTGCACTCTTGAGGTATAAGAAGCGCCAATTAGATTTGAGGAATTATGTTTATTAGAAGGAATGCTAAGAGTGAAGCAGTGGTATAAGAGCACTTGATGGTTTATTGATTAGATAGGTGTTCCATAGACGAAGACAAGAAGGAAAAGTCTATCCTTGACTTCTTACAGTCTTAAACCTTTATCCTTTTAATTTGGTTATTACTTCTTTTGTTTAACTTTACCTTGCTTGATATACTGTTTTATGGCAGATTTAGTTTGTCAATGAGAGTAATATACTGTAATAATGACTTTTTCTTCCTATGTCTATCGTCTAGGGTTTTTTCCGAAATGTTATGAATGTGGTTAGTAAGAATAAGCTCAATGTTGGACTTGGCATAGTTAATGGTTGTATTCGTGCATGTTGGCATTATGTATAGTTGTTGGATGGTGAATTATCCCGTCAATTACGAGTAATGGTTGTTGAAGTGTCCATATTATTTTTTTAAGTGATTTTTATGTATTTTTGGGATTTAGTCTCGACGAGATTTCGCGCGCCCAACCAATGCGACGCAAAAAGACGAATTTTTGATAAAGTATTTTTAATATTTTGATCGTTGTTACCATTTTACTATAACTAGGCACTAGTTGAACAAATATTTTGAACATTCCGATTTTATTTATAATAATAATTTGTAAGTTATTTAGCTTAATATACCTAACTCTAGGGTAGGTGATGTTGCCATACGTATTACTTATTTGTTGAATGTACTTAAAGTCGATTTACATTTTCATCACTGTTTTCATCAATTTTGTAAAATTAAATTGTAAGATTTGTATTGTAGTGTCCGTTACATATTTCATTGTATAAGTTCTATGAATTTTCTCACGTCTCAGTGTTAGATAAAGTTATTTATAAGTATTGGCGAAAAGGTGCAATAACACATAAAATGACAACAAAAGATCTGAGGCCAAAGATTAGTTTTGACAAAAACGTTGTTTTTATTAAGATTTATTACGATAAAAGTATAATAATTTTTGACAATTTAAAACGTAGCGATAGTATTAAGTTTTGAGTCTCTCAGGCGATTGCTGTGATGTAAGATAAAATTTGAATTTCGTTTCTGTATATAGCACCATCTTTTGTTGAATTCCATTATAATTTTAATGCATTAACTAGGTATCATTTTTTATTCTTCATTCATTTATCAAGACAGAATAAATGTAAAAATAGAGGTATTATATGTATTGAATAATATTATATTGATGAAGATAACCGTATATACGTAATTGCACACGATATTTTGGTGATATTACAATTATTGTATAAATAAATATTACCTTTATTGAACTGCTAGTAATTACAAGAGAATGATATACAGATATAATACTACAGTCATAATAGCTTATTGTGTCGAATAATAATTGTTTACATCTGAAGTTGTGTGCAGATGTTGTCCTATTTGACAATTGCATAATAGCTAGGTATAACTTATTCTACGAAATATATTTTATGTGAGTAACAGTAATTGGGTAAATAATATAAACATTTATATTCATTGTGTATATTAGCAGATCTATTGAGGTAATAATATTCACGAAACTTCAGTACAAAGTTGTGTCTTATTATACAACGACAACAAAAAATTATATTAAACAGTATAATGTATTTAAATCATAAGTAATTCAAATAGTCGTTGTCCAAATAAATTTAAGGGATACATAAAGTAACCTTTTTTATTTCTATTAACGTGCTAACAAAATCTACGATTTTGGTTTGATCAATATTATGCAATTGTAATTTTAAGAGATTATGTACCACACAAACGTACATATTTTTGAAATAGTTGTCATAGTTTTAATTGAAAATAATAATATATATTTAACTCCCTCGAATGTCATAGTTGCCACAGTTGTACCTTAACATTAAAATAAAATTAGCTTCCGTTTAGCACTATTTGTAAGCATAGATACTACTGTGCCAAATTGTTATTATACCATGTCAATTGAAAATTATTTAAAATGTAGTTTCTGTTATAATGTATACGTATTACGAATTGTTTGGTTGCATTTTGATATAATACATATTTTAATGTTTTTTACATAATACGTAGAATTTTAACGACATATAAATAATCGTCTGAAAAATTCTCAGAATCCAATTTCACAAAAAATAACTAGACTGAATACGTAATTTGAATTATAAAATGATAATTATATTAATATGTACCATACCAGAATGGAGTTCATATTACCACATTTCGTATATTATGTGTTTTCGTATTAATAATATTTTTGTGAGTTTACTATAAGGAAATTAGCGTAAGTCAATCTGTTGTTCTCGTGCAATCTAAGAGATGATTTTATTGTATTATTTCTGAATTTTATGTGAAATAAGACGAAGAATATAAAATTTATGTATGTGAATTATAGTTGTTTTATTAAAACTCTTTCTGCTTGTCATGATATTAGATTATTAAAAAAAAGTAATTCAGATACACGATACTGTAGCGGTACCATGAGTTGGCTATCGAAAACTTACGTACGTTAAAAACCTATCTAGTTGTTTTTTTTCATACGACCGATTTTAGTTCTTAGCGTGACCACCAGGGGCGCTGTACAAGGTTTTCATAGACATATTTATGCAGGCGATATCGAGTCCGTAACTTTTAAACTCATGGTAGCAATACTGGAGTGAAATGGTGGATCAAAGCCCTAAATTTGGGACATTTAGGACACTTCCATACTCGGTCACCAAACTAAGCAGAGCTTGTGTTGATACTGATATACATACACAGATATTTATAAATACATATTCACACCCAGAATTCAGATCTTGTCGATTAATTTAGGAATATCAAGATATAATTTTGTTTCAGACATGTAAAAGCATGCCTATTATACTCATGCTCACAATATGCTAATGCTATGCTAACTTTAAAAATGTACCTCTTTACTCAATTGTCTAGATATTAGATTAATTTAAAATTAAACTTAAGATTAAGGTTGTTTTTTGAATGGAATAAGGAAGAGCGGCGTCTCCAAACACAGGCTCTTCAGCTTAAATGGAGACTCCATCCACTTATATCATAAGTTAAACCTTGTTAACCGAATTTTTTTTTTTTAATATTTTTTTTTATATTGCTATGCTATTACACAAGAAGGAAAAATTAATAAACTAAAATTGTTTAGCTGAGACAATCATACATGCTATAAACTGTGCTGATTATATAGCTACAGGCACATTATATCATTTATTTTCTTTCACAATATAGCTTAAACTTTTGGGGTACATATAATGAAGTATAATGTCATCAGCATACATTGTGAGAGACTGGTATCTGTACTAGGAAAAACCTGTCTTACAGATTACCAGGCTCCAGCCTCAAGGATTTTAACATTACACCCTGGGAATTATTTTCAATAATACGATACGAACTATCTTCAGGTGTGTGTAGAGAGAAAAGTAACAGTAGCGCTACCATGAAACCCGTTTAAAAATGACAGACTAGATATCGTCTATGTAAAAATGTCTATGAAAAACGTACAAAATCTATGAGCTAGCTATCTATAGATAGCTTTATGAGGTTTGTACGTTATATACGGTAGTTTTCGATAGCTAACTCATGGTAGCGCTACAGATGGTAGGTCCGATAGGGATTTTATTCGGCCCGCGAAGGGTCTGTTGAAATAAATATTATAAAATAAAATATATAAATAAATATAATAATAATAGTAACTAACAAAGTAAATATCAATTAATACGAATAATTACACTAAAATGGATCTAACAGAACTTCCATGTATATCCAATAGGGCGGTGTTTTAGTCGGTATTCGCTGTGTGCGCGATGACAGCGCCCCTAGTGGCCACAACTATTCAGGACTTAAGACTTACAGTCCGCCCAGGAGTCGCGGCTGGCATATATGATATAGCTGGTCGTGGTTGGCTTAAAAAAAGCAAAAATAAAGTTAAAAAGGATTGACGTTAACTGTTCCAGCGGTTCCCAAACTAACCTAAGGAGTAAGCAAGCATATTGATTGATTTATACATGCAAATATGTAGGTGTGTCTAATAATAAAGTTTTTATTAGGTCATTACGATACAAAGCACTTCTAGCTGGCCGTAACGACGTCTCATTGTCGTAGTCTAAGTATGGATATTATTTGTAAACCGCTATTGCGGCTATGCGCCCGCGCATGTCACGTGACACGTACGCTAGAGACGGTTGTTGCGCTGAGTCTACTGATTGAGTTAACTCATTTCGCTGTACTGAGGGCCTACCATGAGTTGGCTATCGTAAACTTACGCACGTTAAAAACCTATCGAGTTGTTTTTTTCATATGGCCGATTGTAGTTCTTCGCGTAACCACCAGGCGGCGCTGTACATGTTTTTTCATAGACATATTTACGTAGGCGATATCGAGCGCGTAAGTTTTAAACTCATGGTAGCCCCACTGGATGAAATGAGTCAACTTGAAGTTGTACAAGGAACAAGCCATCCCTATAATAATTTATAAGGAGATGGCAATAGATTAGTGAAGTCGATATTGGTTGGTAGCAGATCAAAAGGTATATAATGGCTTCAAGTAACTAAATAATAATGAAAATAATAACTGTAATATTTTGAGTTCTGTAAATACCTCGAGCAATTGTAGTGTGGGATGCTCTCAGGTCAGGTGAAGTGACGATATGCACAGGACGGCTGGTAGGAGCTGGATGTGAGTAGCCGAGGATATGCGGGAGTGGCGATCATTTGGGGAGGCCCACGACCAACAGTGGACGAGTTTATGGGCTGATAATGAAATTAACGACACGCAATCAATTAAAATGATCAATCTACCAAGCATTGCTCTCGACCTTGCTTAGAAATTCATTCCTTAACTATATCATTATTTAAAATTAATTAATGTTAATATTTTAATATTAATAACATCTGTATAGTGCTTACAACCAAAACATACCTTTCCAACCATTTTAATGCTTAATCTCACTATTCAGCGAAAAATTATCATTTTATCATCCACGGCCTTATCTTGTCGTGATTACAATACCATAATATAGGCGGTGGCTTCACAGTACACCTTAGTTAGGCTGAACGTGTGCAATGGATCGGACTGTAAAAGGAAAAATTGTTGTAGTTACCGGCGGCGCGCAAGGCTTAGGCCGTAGTATTGTGGAGAAATTCCTTCAACACAGAGCTGCAGTTGTCATCGCTCTTGATGTCAAAGAAGAGGAAGGAAATGCAACTGTCAACGAGCTGAACAAGAAACATAATGAAGGCAAAGCTGTTTTTATCAAATGTGATGTTACCAAAGACTTAGAAAAAGTATCTAGTGAGATAATTAACACTTACAAAAATGTAGATATTTTGGTTAACAATGCCGGTTCCGTGATTGAAACATCCATTAGAGAAACGTTGGAGCTCAATCTACTGGCTTTGATAGAGTGGTCTATGATGTTCTTTGAACATATGAGGATTGACAAAGGAGGAAAGGGTGGTACTATACTGAACATGTCTTCTATAAGCGGTTTTAGAGCACACGCTTTCGGAGCCTTCTACGCTGCATCTAAGCACGGAGTCTTAGGATTCACTAAGACTCAAGGGCATCCTAAAATTTTTGAAACTAGCGGAGTTCGCATTGTGGGCATTTGTCCAGGTTTCACCAAAACTGACCTGACGAGAATTGGCGACGTATTCATCAATGATGAGATCATTTTGGACCACATGAAGACGGCTTTGTGGCAAGAGCCGGATGCTGTAGGTGAGGCTGCAGTGCAGATCATCAAAACAGCTGACACGGGAACTTCTTGGTTGATTGAAGGTGGCAACCCTATCGAGCAAGTGTTATAATGACAATTAAACTAAAATATGCAGTAATTAAGATCGTTGCCGTTCGATTAGATTAGATTTGGATCTTGAATTTTCACTGACAACGTGAAATTTATCAGAAGTGCATCATAAACAAGTCACATCATATTATTATCTTTTAATCAACTTCACAATCGAAGGATACAAATTCTGTTGCATAAGTCTTTGTAGTTGGTAACAATTTATAAATTCATGGTTTATGATAGGTGTAATAAAATTTATTAATTCGCATAAACAGGTATCTGCCATACTGTTACTCGAATATAACGAAAACAGTAATAAAAGTAAGAAAATCATTAATTTTGCGTTTAAATTCGAATTTTTTCAAGTTATTTTTTCTCATTAAAATAATCCAAAATTTTCATTTATTAAATATATATATAACTAATATAGTATACATTTTTGTTACACCACTAATGATGTATGTATTTTAGTGAGAAATAATAGATTTTTAATGAAAAGTGATAAGAAACTAAAAGACTACGTTGAATTAAGTAATTGTCTCTTTGTTCTGTTAGTAGCAAGCGCTACATATAGTTAGAGAGCCCCTCTGTAAGAGTCCAGAGTCGGCCAAAAGTGCTTCTCTGTTTTTAAATAACTCAGATCCCAAGAAAGATACAAGATGATATTGAAACAAAATTAATAAGTTAATAAAATTATTTATCTCTTTATTGTAAGAAATATCATATACTGATTATTAAATTGTTCATAATCAGTATATGATATTTTTTATTAGATTTTATTTAAAGATTATAAAAGGGTAATAATACCTATCTCTGATACGGTGGCTATGAAGATAAATGTATAATGACATTTTAAATTTTCGGTTTACCACTTGGCTAAGAATCATCTACAATAATAAAGCTTAATTTTGTTTTTTTTTTCATGTACTGAAACGATTATTTATTTTTCTAAAAAAATGTATAAGTAATTTTAATATAGGTAGATAATGTTTATTGACATAAGGCTAGACTGTAGCCTGTCGACAGAGACGTTTATGAGTTAAAAATGATAATCACACATCTGGCAATCAGAAACATATAAAGCATTAGGCTCATAAATATAAGAACGAGCGATAACACTGCACAGTTTGTTGTGAGGAGCATAATGGATCGCGTCGTAAAAGATAAAGTTGTGGTTATCACCGGCGGAGCGCAAGGTCTAGGCCTTAGTATAGCCGAAAGTTTCCTCAAAAATCATGCAAGAACTGTTATCATAACTGACCTGAAACATAATGCAGGTAGTACAGCAGTTGCGGATCTAAACGCCAAATATGGTGAGGGAAAAGCTGTGTTCATCAAATGTGATGTCACCAAAGATCTGGAAATGGTGTTCAATGAAATCGTCAATACATACAATACGGTGGACGTTCTAGTCAACAACGCTGGTGGATGCAGAGAAGATTCCTTCAAAGCTACAATCGATCTCAACTTGGTAGCATTAGTAGAATGGTCCATGAAGTTCTTTGAGCACATGATAATCCGGAAAGGAGGAAAAGGTGGGACCATTTTGAATGTTTCCTCAGTATACGGTTTCCGAATCGATCCGTATTTGCCGTACTATATTGCGTCGAAGCATGCAGTTATTGGCTTTACGAGAAGCAAAGGGCATAAGAGGAATTTTGATAAGTCGGGCGTTCGTATAGTTGCAATTTGTCCGGGGTATACGAGGACAGAACTGACCAAGGGTGGTAATAGAAAACCGGAAATCGAAGAGTTCTTAAAGCAAGTGCCCTGGCAAGATCCTGCTGTGGTGGGTGAGGCTACGGTGGAAATTTTCAAAATTGCAAACAGTGGCACCGTTTGGCAGATCGAAAACAATTTACTCTCTGAAGTGAAGGAGCGCGAAGAAAATAACTGGGAAAGTAGTGTGTATACGTGGCTTCACCGTGAATAACGTTAAAGAAACATCAAATTTGTAACTATTTCATATTTTAAAAAGGATGTTGTTTCTTACTGTTACGGTAATTTTGACATTTAATTCTATTTACTGTGTTTGAGGTGTCCGTTCTGATGCGTATCTGTTACACAAGCGTTTGTTATGATTATTAACTTGATCTATTAGGGCATTCGTCATTGCCCTGCTCATATCTATCCAGGCATAGGTAAATAAGTCAATTACATAATAAACAGATTGTTGTTTTTATTTATTATCATAAATGGATGATATCATTAAAAAAATCTGTAGAAAACCTGATAAAAAATACTTTTATTAATAGCTTTGTGTACATACTTTGTTCTAGTGATAGAGAGACTTTAGGCAACCTTTTCTAATTAAGCCGCGTTTACAACCGCCTATGACGTTGTTCTTTAGATTAGCATAACTATTTAATTTATGAACCAATTGACATGAAACAAACACTAAAACCTATGTAGAGCTCGCAAAGCCATATCTAGATCGGATGGACCGAGATATTAGGTGCACAAAGGCAGAGATAAACAGACAAACATTCCCAAAAACATTGTTCAGTACTATTTGTTTAATATTATTTAAATCACACTAAACTTGTTGTGCCGTATTTTTAGGCAATTTTTAAAGACATTACGGGTAAATTTAGCTATATTTATTGGGAAGATAGATGCAAATAAAAGGTAAAGGTACATATGAGTATGACGAAACTGCACCAAAATTAAATTAAATAATTTATTTTTATGTTTAACCAGGATATACCTAGCCAAAATTGATACAAATTTATATTAAGTTAATAAAGCAAACAAAACACCTAATGTACAAAAAAAATAGAACATAGCGACCATATTGTTACCCATCTTTCGTACGTAGTTATCTAATTAACAAAAATAATGCGAGTTTCTAAAACTAACTAACCACACAAAGCACATACATTTTAGGCGCGACAAAAAAAAAATTACAAAAATTGTTTAATTTTTTAATATCTCTCATTTAGTTCTTATCTTATCTTCACTTAAAATAATCGAGCTTTTGAATCCAGGGGGTCCCTCAATAAAAACTGAGGGGTAGGTACCTACAAAAAGAAGAGTTTGAACAGGCGTTTAGTGACATCTAGCGATATGATTGTAAACTAAGTGCCCATATATGAGACAATTCGTTACCTACATAATGTTATCTGTGCCTGCCGTAATCGCATTTTTGTTTCATTTAGTTTAGTGTGTATTTCATAGATGGCGCTATTATAAAGTGTTTACATTTTTGGTATAATGTAAATTATTTGTTATAGTAGTGCTGGCTTTACTCTTTTTAGAGAACTCTTACTAGTCCAGTCATTTAAGCTTAAATTAGGTAAGAATCACGGAATGCGAGATACCCAGCTGTAAGTCTGTAAATACTTGTATATTGACACCCTAAAAGTTGTCTCAAAACCTACATATCAAGCGTATAGAAACAAACATGGTTACGTCCACAGTGCCAAAAATTTCAGAAAAAGATAAAAACGTTTTTTTTATTAATTATTTTCTATTTTTGTGTCAAGCATTATTTTATACATACAGAACATAATACTTAATAAAATTACAAGTTGTTTGTCAACCCGAATTTAGTAGTTTTGAGTAAAACCTTCAATTTAAGATGGACTTTCCCAGTATTGTTACCAAGTTTTGGACTTTACTAATTTTGTAACTAAACGGTTAGGACTTTCCTATCTTTGTTTCCAAATAGAGAGTGAACCAAGGTACAGGGTCGGATGCAGGTATTTACCTTAAGGAAACCAAAGGCAGCAATTGACATGCAATCAAGCTGTGGGTGGGTGTAAGTAATAAAAGTCAACTAAATTATAACAATTTGTATTTTTGTTCAATGTTTTTTTTATTTGTAACTTTCGCAAGGAATGTTACGAGGAAACTTATGTTATCAAATTTATACTATTGAACAATACCTAAACATTTGCAAGAAAAAATAATAAAAACACATTATGAAAGAAAATTATAAAAATATGCATGGGAATGTTAATTATTTTTTTCAAGCTCCCAGCAGCGAACCAAAGGAAAGTAGAAAAATTATATAAAAATAATTAGTATGTATATTACCTACTTTAGTCCGACCCTGGAAGATACCTGTTTTTCTTAGCAATATTTTTCTTCCAATTATGTGGTTGTGCTGTCCGTTTTCTAGCTTAATTTTTGTTGACCCTGGTGGGGTGACTCTCCATCTCTTCAAATTAGCCCAAATCTTACACAAAAATACAGTATTTCCTATTTAAATTAATAAAATACGACAGGGCGAACTCAACGTAAACACATTACGACGCCAAGGGCGGCCATTATAGTTTTTATTCAAATGCAGCCTTCCTATTGGTCGTAATGGACTTTTCTCGATTTGGAACTTAACGCGCTGTGGACTTTACTGGGTTTGTTTCTGAAGTCAATTTCCAATGTGAAATTACAGTGGGAGCTTACCAGAATTTATACTAAATGATTTATTGAGGTAAATACAGACACGGAAAAGATTGTTTTGCCATTTAAATGACAATTTTGAAATTTTGTGGACTTTACCACCTTTGTTTCTATACGCCTGATATGGTAGGGTGTACGCAACTATTAAATTTTCAAGGTCAAATGTCACAAATAAATATGATTAAGGAAATATGATTGAAATGTCGTCAACAATTGGCATAAAACGACCGCGTATTGACTCTACAATTCCTTAATAATCGCGGAATACAATAATTCCGTCATAGAACAGGTCTAGGTACTATAATCATTTATATATTTATATTTTTTCTTACTACAGGGAAGGAAAATAATTTGAATTCCTATTAGTATAAATCGAACGAGGGATTGGACGTATTTGTACTGTGGCATCTCTACATTACCTCTACATTACGACGGAACTGTTGCAGTCGCATGCTCTCTATATGTACCTACAAAGAATACAACAGTCCGTTTGATGCAATGTGTCTGAAGTTCTCTCTCAACTTCAGTTGATAATAATAGAGATACGTGCGAACGGCTGTTTTTCTTCTCTGTCTTTTCTTTATTGCTTTTATTGAGTCAATCAAAGTTTCTGCCAGAATATCAGCGCCGTCGCATCCCAGCGGCTGCTACGGCACGTGCTGAGGTAGAGCCTATTGATCATCACTACATAGTACGCGTCTGTCTGTCTTTTAATAATTAGAGGGATTTAAGAGGAAGGTTTTTATATATAATACACCCTAAGCGAATCGAGGGCGGGTCACTAGTCTTATATATTTGTGTGTGTTTATTTTATTTTTTTCGAACTTAATGATCAATAACTGTTTTCTTTCTTTCTTTAGCCTCTTTGTGACAAAAATCGTCGAGTATAGTCAGCCAAGAAAGTAGTCTACTACTTTTGACAAATATTTCTGCGAGATGTAACGATCGCTAACGTTGACTTTTCACTGACACAATCTTATTGCCAGGGAAAATTGACCTTGTTGTTTGATGACGTTCAAACGAATCTCAACCGTGGGGTGGTAAAACACATTTGAGGCTGACTGTACCAAAGATGGTTATCTATTGTTTGCCCGAAAGATATATGCGATAATATTCATATGCCCGAATTTCAATTGCCCGAATGTTTTGTTTACCAAAAAAGACATGCGACATACTTTTAATAGCCCGAACATTACATTCCATAATGATTCGAATTCCATACGTATTGTTATCCATATTTTTAATTGCAATAATATTATACAACAGAATTTTCAAACGCCATACTCTAGCGCCAAATTTTTGTCCTAAAATGAAATTCTGGCAAGTGGGGGTAGTTTACCAAAGATGCGTAGCCTTGTGTACGAAGGCCTTAGCTTTAGTCACCCGGCGAAGTTGATAAATGACTCCCGCCGATCTCGCCCATCACGCGTCACGCTATTTTTCACCTTTTTCCGTCTTTTAATCCGGAGGCGACGTCGACTGCCTAATGAAGCTCGGAGGAAACGAAAGTGGATGGCACTGAGGAAACGCCTCCGAACGGAAATGCAAAATAATGGCTGAATAAAAAGCTTTAGTTCTTTTTTTAATAGAGTTTATTTAACGATTAATCTCTATAAGTAAATGACTGGTTGGAAGAACAGTGTGTTCTAAAACTAGTATGTAAATTATGTAAATGTTGTGAAAAATTTTGTGGTTATTATTCATAACATTGAAATTAAGTATCTAGAATATATATAATTTATGCATAGAATAGAATAATTTTTTTTATTGGTACAGTAGGTACCTATTATTATTATTATAGTACTTTCAATAACAAATTTCAATGTTACTTAAATTGATTTCTTTCATCTTTGATCTTTGATTCATAAAAATAACTAAAGGTGTGTTTAAAATACACACTATATAATATATAGTGTGTATTTTAAACACACCTTTAGTTTTTTTCAAAATCGTTGAGCATTTCGTGAAGTGTTTTCGTTTCATATATTATATGAAACGAAAACACTTCACGAAATGCTCAACGATTTCATGAAATGATCAATTCAGCGAAATCGCTGGCCAAATGGCCACGACATAAAGACAACATAGTTACATATTCGAACAAATAAAATGCTTGCTGCCACACGTACACTTTTGCACTATAATATGTCCTGCGCACTTGTTTAATCTCAATTGAGATCGGCCGCCATGGCTGAAATCGGTCGGACGCTTTAAGTTTAGTTTAGTTTTAACAATTAATTAGGTACTGAATCTATTTCCTAGCTCGTAGCCTGAACCAATGGCCGCCCTTCATCTTGATGTTGACAGACTTCTCACACATCTGGATGGGAAGGACCGTCTTCTCAGAAGGGAAATTTCGAACTGGCGCAATAATTGGTATAGAGTCGCTTTCACTTCGCAGAGGGCAAACCTTGAACCTGAAATATGATAAAAACATACATTGATGAGATGTACAATAGAACTTTTAGACTGGCTTGGTGGAACAGTGGTTAGTGAGCCTAGCTGGCGGTTCTAAGAGTCGTGGGTTCGATTTCCACCCGTGACAGATATATTTGTGATAAACATAGGTGTTTGTTCCTTGTCTGGGTGCGACTATGTATTTAAGAATGTATTTATAAATATTTATGTATGTGTTATAGGCAATGTGTATAATGCAGGCATTCTATACAATGCCTAGGAAATGTATAGAATGCCGAGGTTGCTTTGGCAATGTATGAAATGATACTCAATGTTTGAAGTATTTCACACTTTACCTAGGAAATGTATAGAATACCTAGGCATTGTATAGAATGCCGGTTGAAGCTTTGGTAATGTATTTAATTGACTGATCTTTTGAGAGCTTATCCTAATTTTAACTGTCACAAGCAGATAGCGCTGATTAAACATATTGAATTTTATCGGTTGGTATGCCGTGTTTTTTGCGTATTGAGCGTTTGTCACATAGGAGTTCTAGGACAAACTAGTTTGGCCTAAGCTAAATTAGTTTTTCCGTCACAGGTATATATGGGTGGTTTAAAAAAAATTAACACAAATAGGACTCTTTTTTTTTAACTCAGTCTAGGGTGCCAGGAAGTCCTGAGCTTGCAAGTACTACATAGTTTATCCAAGGCCAAACGAGTTTGTCCTGAAATCGGGTTTGTCCGGTAACATCTAAATATATAAAAGGAGAAACTCAAGAACATTATTCGACGCTTTAACGGTGAAGGAAAACATCGTGAGGAAACCAGCACACCTAGAAATTTTTCAAATGTGTGTGAAGTCATGTCAGAGGCCTACGGGCGGTTTAAAAACTCTGACACCAGGTTGTTCATCAACCATACGATAAGAAGAAGAAAAGAGAAACTGACTGACTGATTGACTGACATATCGACGCACAGCCTAAACGGCTTAACGTAGACACTTGAAATTTCGAAATTACGTAGCTAAGGTACCGTAGAGGTGCACTAAGAAATTAATTCCCGAAATTCGTGCGAGAACGGGAATTAGCGGGAAAATCCTCTACGCAAAGCAATAACATATTATTCAAAACACACCATGAAATTTTAGTGGTTGTTTTCCCGTGGCAGAACGAATTGCCTTTAGTAATACTATCGAATCATGCAAATTATCCATAAAAAAAATATCTTTTTCATATTTTCAAAATAATAATTTTTCGAAAACGAGAGAAGCTATCGTTCTTTTTTAAGATGTGACGTAATCAGGTACTGCTTGCCGCATGAGATCGATGCTTAAAGCTAAAGAAACTCTACACTCTAAGTAATAAAGCGGTTCGAACGTGCTTTCTAGTTTCGGTTATACCTTTCGTAAAACCGGCATTTATTAGTTTTAATAAAAAAGAACTGCACAAATCTCTTGTGCTACTAAGATAGAATAATTTTACTGCGGGAAAACAACCACTAAAATTTCACGCTGTATACCGAGGTTAAGGTTGATTAACTCTGTCTGAATAATAAATAAATAAATAAAAATGTTTAAGGTCCTACCCGTGGTCGTTCATTGTACACATTACCTGATGCACTTCGGGCATTTTATACAATACCTAGGCAATGTGTGAAATTAATCGTATTATACACATTGCCTGAACGTTTTAGGCATTGTATAGAATACCTAGGTATTCTATACAATACCGGATTATACACATTGCCTATAACATATGTATATCAGTCTCTGACGCCCATAGTACCAGCTCTGCTTATATTAGAGTCAGATTACCGTGTGTGGAAATGTCTCAGATATTTATTTGTATTTATAACCCTGACCTACTATACAACATCATTTTCCTAATTAACCTATAAATTACTACTTAATATACACCTATACAACTAAATAAAATTGAAGTATCTGTTTGTAATATCAAAATAACGAATTTTTACTCTACACCGTGAAATTTTAGTGGTTGTTTTCCCGCAGCAAAATGATTCTATCTTAGTAGCACAATAGATTTGTGCAGTTCTTTTTTATTAAAATTAATAAATGCCGGTTTTACGAAAGGTATAATCGAAACTCGAAAGCACGTTCGAACCGCTTTATTACTAAGAGCGTAGAGCTTCTTTAGCTTTAAGCATCGATTTCATGCGGCAAGCAGTACCTCTTTACGTCACATCTTATAAAACAACGATAGCTTCTCTAGTTTTCGAGTTGGAAAATTATTATTTTAAAAATTTGAAAAAATATTTTTTTTTTTCAAGGAATTTTTTGCATGGCTCCATAGTATTACTAAAGGCAAATCGTTCTGCCATGGGAAAACAACCACTAAAATTTCATGGTGTATATCGAATACCAATAAAAACACCTTAGAAAATGTTTTTTTCCGTCTATCTATCTATCAATTTCGACGGGAATTTCACCCATAAATAGCAAGTTTACAAGGTATATTACAGGCTATTTAAATAAATAATTGTTGCCAAAGTCATTTCCACGCGGACGAAGTCGTGGGCGGCCACTAGTTGCAAAATATAGCTCCAGGGTTTTTAGAAGCATACTCACCGATACAGTTCCTAGGTCCGGCTCCGAAGGGCATATAAGCGTAAGGGTTGATGTCATGCCTGTTGTCTTCAGAGAACCTTTCGGGGTCAAATTTTTCCGGGTTTGGGAAGTACTTGGGGTCCCGGTGGAACGCCCATACCGGGATGATTAGACCTTCGCCTTTACGCATCTAGAAGGTAAACAATTTCTCATTATCATCATCATCAGCCTTTATACGTCCCCAATGCTGGGGCACGAGCCTACCCTAAACTAGGGCGATGATCAGGGCTTAGTCAATCACGCTGGCCAATGCGGGTTGGTGCATTTCACAACCTAAGAATTTTTTCATAGTGTGCAGGTCTCCTCACGATGTTTTCCTTCAACGTTTAAGTGTCGAATAATCGTACATTAACAATTTCAAGTTTGAAAAACAATGTGGAGCGCTGCGGGGTTTGAACTGGCGACTTCTCGTATGGCAAGCATCAAACAAAATCTGATCTGACACAAACTAACAGTGTACGATTGTGTTTGTATTGAAATTCATAGTATAATGTTCTAGCTAAAAAAGACATAAGTATACTACTTACAATGTAGTCTTCGGTGGCATCTTTGTTCGGTTTCCCAAGATTGTAGTCTTGGCTGCAGATCCTGTCGATCATGAATCCAGGTGTCCACTTCCGGAGGGCTTCTACAATCACAAATTATTGTTCACGTTCACAACTCTTATAATCAGCTAAATACGCTATACGTTACGCAATCTCACCTTTTTTTTTCCTAACTGTCATACGTTGATGGCTTGGAGTAGCCTCGTCATCATCACCGGACTTGCGGGGGAGCGGATGGCTCTCACCCCTAACAATCACGCCTTATCTAATGAACGGACTAAAATCATACCGACTTATCTTGGTACCGTTTAAGTATACCAAGTTTTATTAGAAAGTTAGAACCAAGGACAGTGCAATACTAACCAGATACAACCATATCCATGTACACCATTTTCTGGAGCGTGCTGTAGTCAACCTTCCCTTGGTTCCTCTCATCATACTCCTTGATCTCCTGGGCCAGCCGCTCCTGCATGTCAGGGTGGACCGCCAGCTCGGCGATCACTAATGTCATGAAGGAAGACGTCGTTTCGAAGCCTCCGAGGAGAAAGATCAGCGTTTGGGCGATGAGGTCGTTTTCTGACCACTCTGAAGAATTAAACAGTAAGTAAGCGTATTTGTCCACAGTTTGGAGGAGACCTTTGCCCAGCAGTGGGATGACACTAGTTAATAAAAAAAAGCATATTTGAGATGCAAAACGTGCGCTCAGTAAAAATAATGAAGATAACTGTTTTCATGTCTTTTTTTTCATTATCATTGTGAGGTTTGATTTTTGGTCAGAAAAATACCTACTACGTTAAACAGTTAGTTTAATCATATTTTTTTCCAAACCTGTATGTTTCCACTGCTGGGCAAAGGTCTCCTCCAAACCTATCCACTGCACTTATTAGTCAGTTCTTTGAAAAATGGACCAGATCGTCACACCATTATTTCTTAGGACTTCCTCTTCGGCGTAAACCGTCTTCAGGTACCCATTGTGTAACGATTCTGGCCCATCTATCGTAAACAGTTAGTATAATGTAAATTAACAAGTGGTACCGATATTGCTGCAAATATTTTTTGCTGCAAAATCACATTTCATAAGAAGTGTTTAACCTTTAAATGTTGTCGTCATTAGTACATACTTTTTATGTTACCTTTTATTAAACAATGGAATATTAATTTCTGTTAGACTTACCTATTTTAGTTTTCTGTTTGCCTATTTGTGACTCCTCAACGGTTGCAAAACCAGCGTCAGTGTCTTTTACTTTATCATCATGTTGAAGTTGACCTGAAACAGATAACGGAAACTCGAAACCTTTTATCGAAATAGATCTTCCGTTTAACCATATAGACAACAGCTCAAGTGCACCTATATATTAATTTTATCGTGTTATTATTACAAAACATTAATATGCCAGATTGTACATCCGTACAATCGAACTGATCGCATGTTACAGTTGCATCATCATCATCAGCCCATGTATGTCCCCACTGCTGGGGACCGGGCCTACCCTAAACTAGGGCGATCAGGCCTTAGTCAACCACCCTGGCCTAGTACAGGTTGATTGACTACACAACTTTAGAATTTTATTTTTACCATAGATTTTAGTTTTAGGCTCTACATTATAAACTGGCAGAAGTTTAACTTGAAAGCCTTGATCTTCACGTATATGAGGACGAGTAAGTACGACTCTAAGACCAGCTTTAGAGTATCATTCGTATTTCCGTATTAGATTTAAAACAAAAGACAAAGTTATTATGCTTTCAAACGACTAATGAATTACCTTTTTAGCCTGTAGAAGAAGATGGATCATGTCAGGTCTGATGATGTTCTGGGACTCTCGGTCTCTCATCATCTTGGCCATCAGTCCTTGAAAGAACTTCTGGGTCCTCTGACTGAACATAGACCATTTCAGTATCTGGAATTGTGAACCATAAACTTCAAGTGATGTCTGAGCCAAAAGCTTTTACAATAATAATGTCTTTTAAATTCTTTTTAATTTTTTGGATCGATGGCAAAATAGAAATAGGTAATTCAATCATAAACCCAAGATACCGTCAGTTGCCTCTAACGAGCTGATAGGTAGACAATAGGTAACTATGCTGTAGGTAATATATGATATAATATTTATTTTTATATTTATTTTTATTAACAAAAAACACATACAGAATACAACCATAAGTAGGTAAATATTGTAAACAAAATTAGCTTAATAATCTAGGTTGAATTCCTTATCTTGTGTTTCCAACATGATCAATTTTTACACAACAATTTTTTTATAAACAATTTTTTTTTAATTAAATTAAACCTATACTTGGCGCTTGCAAAATAATTTTTAAGAAAAAGACTAAATTTGAAGAAGGATCACAAAAGAAAAAGAGAAGTTAAAGACAATTCTGGCAAACACACATAGCAAGGACAGCTTATCTATCTATAAATCTTCAAAGATCGCTTTGAGATACCGCCTGAAGACACCTGGATGAACTGTGCTAAATATATCGATGCTATTTGATAGTTCATTATACGTGCGACACATACGTACTATGGGATTATAAAATGATGTATTATTTTTATATACTTTAAGTGAAAATAATTTTGGGTTGCGAGTTCTGTATTACACACACAATAACAGTGGATACACAAATATTTACTTAAATATATTTAATAACACACCCAGACACGGATGAAACACCAATGTTTGTCACAGAAATATTTGTCCCTGGTGGGAATCGAACCCATGACTTTCGGAACCGTTGGTAGTGATCCAGGTCAGTCTAGTCAGGTCTGGCCAGTCAGTCAACGGATACAAAGAGGAGGGAGAAATGAAATGAATCGATTGACTGTCTTAGCCCAGTCAAATGAGCATCAAAAATAGGTGTAATGATCTGAACCTGGCTAACAATCAAGTTTTACCGTTATAAGCTTCGGGAAACAGCTGTAAGCGAAGAAGACGAACATCTGCTTGAACTTAAACGTGAAAGCTTCCATGCCCATCAGGAAGAACTGGTTGTCAGGGTCCGCCTGGGAGTCCAACTTCACTCCGAACGCGCATGACGCGATGACGTCATTAGCATGACGCGTCATTATGGCTTTGACATCAACATCGATCGAATCGGCTGGAAATACAAAAGATTTCTTCGTGTATGATTTAACAGGACAGTATAAAAATCGAGATTGCAGTTTCAGAATCATAACAGCAATGTCCAACGTGTCCAACTCTGGTTCTCCAGTGTCCAACATTGAGGTTTGAAACTAGTTCATATTGTGTCTAATGTCTCTGTGTCTAGTGCCTCACGCGCACCGTTTGTATAGAAGGCAACTTCAATTTAGAAAGTATATTATAAGAAGGTGTTTAATTTAATAAGGTACTATTTTGTCATAATATTGTCTCCATTACATACCAATATTAGAATATTAGGATATTGATAGAAGATTTACGAACACTAGAATGTTTCTTACATTTAGAGTCCTCAATCTGTTTTTCCAAGGACTGCATCATTTGTTCACCGATTTCCCACATGAATGGGACCATCAGACGGATTTTGGAGCTTGTGAACGCTGGACTCAATGTAGAGCGCATGTTTTTCCATTCTTCACCTGAAAAACAAACATTTTTGGTACATATTTACCATGGTATATTCACCATGTTTACTTAAATCGAGTTCGTTAATCGAGATTTTTCGGCACTGTTAAGCCAGGTTGTACTCGTAAATATCTGGGATATTTTAAGTTTTCTAAACACTAAAAGTTTTAGTGTAAAGAAAAATTAGTGCTGTAGAGTGCTCGAAACGGAGGATCTCTAAATAATATGTTAAGAACAACAATACACGCGAGTTTAATCCGTAAAATAGTTTTACTCTACACAGTTAACGTTTACACTGCTGCTGATCTGATCTTCATTGAGATCGACCTTCACAGCGAAATTCAGTCCGTCACTTTATTAAGTCAATATGAATTTGAGCTCATACCATTCAAAGAGAATAGGTTCCTCCCCCAGAAGGGATCGACGCGGTCATCCACCACAGTCCTGTGTTCTGTGAAGCTCTCAAAGTCCTTGATGGTCACCTTCTTCACCAGCTCCACGTCCCGAAGCACCACCACTGGGTTTGTGAACTCGTAGTTACCAACGAACCTAAAGTAGGGGTCGTACTTTAAGATCCTTTCGGATATGTGTATTTAAAAAAAAACATGATCAGGATGGTCTCCGCTTGAAGGCCGTGAGGACCACACATGAGGTCGAGAAGCGTAGTCGACCATATTGAGCCTGTCGCATTCACCCTAAAGACCTGCTTAGGTGCCGTTTCACCATGTCACCTGTCGCCTCGTCTAAAGAGCCTGGTATTACATGCCAAAATGGAATGGGGCAGAAAAAAATACCTGAACCTCTTTGTCTGAGCCACCAGTACCTGCAAGGTATGCGGATGGCGGAGAGGGCGGGATTAGTTGAAATAACTTCTGGGCACTCTCCGTTATAGAGATGGTAGAGAACCTTTCTACCTTTGTATGATTTTAGACTTACGCGTTCCATTACATTAAAAACGAATTAATATGGCTTTACTCGCGAAAACAGGAGGAGCAAATACATAGCTACTTACCGCTCTACGTTTTGACTGGGTTCCACCAATCATGGTCGCGAGCGAATAGGCGCCGCCCGTCTTCGTCTGCTGTAGCGGTTGTAAATTTCTAAGTCCACCCCCGAACCAGCACCAATGTCATTTGTGCATTTGTCCGGCACAACATACTCACAATATACCCTCCTATCTCGTGCATTATTTGATTCCAAATAAAAAAAAATACCTCGGAAGTTGTGACATGTTTTCGTCACATATAGGACATGGTGACCTTCGCATTTGTTCAAATAGTTTTTAATAAATTATGGTAATAAAAAATATAATGTGTTCTGTGGCTCGATCGTCCCAATTGGTCATGTTTAGTAGTATGAAGTAGCAGCCATTTAAAACAAATATGCCTGATTGTAATGGATTTCTTGATAGACTTTATCTTATTAAGTTCTGATAGCTTGGACACTTGACAAGATACACTGTATTGATTTATGTACCACTATTATTGTTGACTCGCCCGGTGGAAAAGTGGTTAGTGACCCTGTCTACGGTTTCAACAGTCGTGGAATCGATTCCCACCCGGGACAAATATTTTTTGTGAAGAAACTTCAGTATTTGTTCCGTTTTTGATCACTCATTGGTCATATTGGATGGCCGTCTCACCGAATCATGAGAGTAAGGGAATAGAGAGTGCAATAGTGTTTGCGCGCACACTCGTGCACTATAATATGTCCTGCGCACTTGGCTGATCTCAGTTGAGAACGGCTGCCATGGCTCAAATCGGTAGTACGCCTTTTATTCATATATTTGTTCCGTGTCTGGGATTGTCATTAAATGTATTTATTTATACAACTGTAGTATCTGATATGTAATTTAGTAACACAATTTTAAGCATTTATTTTGGAATCGGAACAATGTGTGTTTATTTATTATTTTTTTATTACCAAGCGAACAGCTTTGGCACTTATGTTCCCGTGACAGAAATGATGGTGGTAAAGAAACATATAAACATATAGAAACATTGTTATTGCCGGTACCGAGATCATAATAATATGTTCACGTCACTTTTTCAAGCAATCAGCGCCATCTACCGAGCTGATTTGTGAATCTAAACAATCCAGGGCGCCACTCAAACACATATAGAAACATTAATTTAAATCGGCCATGCCGTTTAGGAGGAGTTCAATTACATACACACGTACAGCAGAATTATGAACATAAAGATAAAATGTAATAGATACCTGTCTTCAGGATATGCATCATACAATTTCTGCAACGACGTTGATAGATGTTCTATGCCCAAAGTGACCCCAGTGGTATTTCCCAGCAGTGGGACAGGCGTCAGATAGTTGACTCCTCTGTTACGGAATCTGAAAATGAAATGCAACACGTATTATTTTGTTAAATTATACGTACCTACTTAGTTTCGTACCTATAAGTGTAATTTAATAGAAGTCTAGAAGTCTTTATCGCCCTAATTTAGGGTAGGTCCGTGCCCCAGCAGTGGCTGGGGTACGGACTACCCTGGTGATAATGATGATAAACAGAAGTCATTATAAAAATCAAAATCCATGTTCTATAGGTAGGGGAGACTGGGTACGAAAGTGACAGGGTACGGTTGTGACAGTGCACATATCTCCGAAACTATCAATTGACGGTCGAGGACTCCAAGGGGAGGGAAGTGCGCCTTGCAGGTTTGAACACGTCTCACGGTATTGCGTCAGCCGTCGCGCGAAAACAACGCTTGCAGCGACCCATATTGTATTTTGGAGACCAAAAGTAAGTATTTTTGATTGTTTTTCTTGGTGAATTGTGTCTTTCTTTACACATTAATTGTTGAGTGTTGTTTTTTTTAGTATAAGCTAGACTTTAGTCGATAAAATAAAAGCAGTTATTTTTTAAAACTATTAGTTCATATTGTCTTAATGCTAGATAATGTTTCGAGAGATAGTGAGGGGACGGTTGTGACATATTTCGTGGGTACGGTTGTGACATCAGTTAAAGCTTGTTTTTATACTTTCAGATGTCTAGGAAACGAGTCAGAAACACTGAGAAAGGTCAGGGCGACTTGTTACATTATGCAGCTGCTTACGAAGAGGATAAACGGGGTACGTCTCTACGTGGAGCTTCAGAAAGACATGGAGTGAATCGCATATAATTATATCGTTGTTGCGATACCTAAGGATTATTTTAATTAGGTTGTGAGATCTTAAGATCTATTTTTGTTACTATTTTATTTATAAGGTGCAGAAAGATAATTTGTAATGTTGATTACTATGATAACTCATATATTTATATATTAAAGACATATGTGATCCTAGGTGAACCTAGGATCTCATAATTTTTTTAAATTATTTTAATAATTTTGATTGATCTCAAGATATGTTTTTGTTTCTATTTCTTCGTGATTATGTGCTAAGATCTTTTGTAACGTTGATTTTGTAGAAAATGTTATAATAAATATTAAAATAGATAAGTAGAAAATCCTGAAGAATGTTATAATAATAATTCAAATAATAAATGCTGAAGTATTATAAAATTATAATTAAAATAATGTCAAAATGCCATAACACAAAACTTTCATTTAAATAAAGATACAGCACAATTTTAAACCATATTTGACTATTATTTTTGTATGTCACTACTGACCCCATACACTGTCACAACCGCCCCTGGCATGGGGTCGGATGTGACAAAATTCTTATTTTTTTTGTAACTACTTAGTGACATAACTATAATACCTAGAGACAAAATTTTAATATTTATATGAAGCCAAATGTATACACTAATCTAATCAGTAACTGTCGTCTTTCTGAATTGCATACAGACAAAACTATACACGATTAAATCAAAATTGGCACAACCGTACCCAGTCTCCCCTATTTTACATGCACTTTGGACTCATTATTGGTTAATGACTGAATATGATTCTACCACCGGTTCGGGCTATCGGGAAGCAGATTCTACCGACTTCGGAAAGAGACTCGATATTAACTTTAAATGTAATTAATGAGCCAAGTCGTACAGTTTGGGTTTGTCATAGTGACAGTGACGAACAAGTTCACTCTTTACACCGTCGATGTAATGTAAGAAATCGATTAACTGATTTTGTCTTTCACTTATGTCACGGATAAGTGAAATTTGACATATCTTGTCAGAACTCATGATCAAGTCTTAGAAGCTACGAATCACTTAAAAAAACTACTGTACTTAACCATAGGCTTTCGTAAATGAACTGATCCTTTAAAGGTTCTTTTCTATTAGCTTTGTTTTGTTACGGAATCCTATAAACGATTGCTGACAAAAACATGATAAATACCTTGAGTAGAGGTTCCTAAAATAAAACACCGCTGCTGCAATGACGGCTAGTAACCACAGTATCAAATACATGTTCTAAAAACTGAAAAAGATATAGGTTAATTTATTAAACGAAGTAAGTATACATTATTAACTGTTCGGCCAATGAAGGAAATTATCAAGAGGAAACTAATCCGTTCTCATTTCTAATTACATATTTATTTCAAACTTTAACCTTACTAATATTATAAATGCGAAAATAACTCTGTCTGTCTGTTACGCTTTCACGCATAGAGTACTGAACCGATTTAAATGAAATTTGGTAAAGATATAGTGCAGAGTCTGAGAAAGGACATAGTTGACAAAGGAGTATGTCCTTTAAACCGAAAAACGTCTCTACGCGAACGAAGTCGCGGGCGAAACGCTAGTACTATATATTTTTTATCGCGTGTAGACCCGTGTAACTTTTGATAACATTTGTCTAAAGTTCAATGACTACCGCCATTATAAACAGGTATATGACTTTGTGTATTCCGAATGGTGTATAAATTAGGTACGTATAATTAGGTACAATAAACACGTTGTGGTGTATCGAATACACATAGTTTATTTGAATAGTAACTAATTCTATTAATATTGATATAACCGCGCTGGTTGGCAAGGTCGCGCCATATCATATAATGTGAATGATATATTGTATAATATTCTAACAAACTAGCGTATCACGCACGCGTCACAATCATTTCCTAACAAATCATTTAAAAAACCTCTATAAGTATCTTTTATACTTTTTTTTTGTTTATATGTAGTATTATTCTAAACATTGTTTTTAGGAAGCAAGTAGTTGAAACAACAATAAACACAAAACAAATAAATTTTTGATGGTAAAAAAAGACAAGTTTAGGTAAATTTAAATATTTAATGTCCGTGGCTTAAACAACTAGCTTCAAATCCCTTTAAATGCTTTTTGCTTTCACATTTGACAATTTTGAATAAGAATGCTAATGTTTGTGAAAATATAAGTACCGAAGTTTTCGATGTTATCGAAAAGTCACTTTGAATGCATAGCAAAAAAAATATATTGAGAATTTATTATGCCAAATTGTTAACTAACATAACACTATACAAAGAAATACATTTCTATTGACTACCTTGATAAAAAGATAACTTACCTATTAATAGTAGTTTCCAATCAACACTATAGATAAATAAAGATAATAAATTAACAGACGTTTATCCTCTGTGAGGGCTGGACGTTGAATAACAAATATCATCTCTCTTTTGTATAGTGATACCTATAGGCGATGATAACAGTAGGTAAGGTACTACTGACTTGTTTATTTACATGAGTTATGGTGGAATAAATTATAATTTCATTTTATCATAATGAAACCCTTTATTTTATAAAGAAAAATCGGTGAAAAACACTTTTGAGTTAAACGGTTTTATTAAATGTGAATGTTTATATTTTATTCTAGTTTTCAGTGCACATAAAAATATAAACCGCCATTTTCGAACGGCGGCCATTTTGGATTTTGAATTTTGACATAATTATCGTATTCTACTAGTGTTGTTCTTTAATTGATACACTTATTGAGTTGAATTTTAAATTTTGACCCATATAAACAAATAAATAAAACCGTACGGGTGGATCTTCTTCTTATCGTATGGTTGATGAACAACCTGGTGTCAGAGTTTTTAAACCGCCCGTAGGCCTCTGACATGGCTTCACACACCGTTGAAACATTTCTCAGGTGTGCTGGTTTCCTCACGATGTTTTCCTTCACCGTTAAAGCGTCAAATGATGGTACATATGAATTTCAAATTTGAAAAGACATTGGTACCTGGCGGGGTTTGAACTGGCGACCTCTCGTATGGCAAGCAACGACCTTAACCACTCGGCCATCGACGCTTTTTAATGGTGGAGCGGATGAAACCGTTTAAAAAAGAGTAAAAGTGAAGCCAAGTGACCTATACAACAATTTTCAATATGAATGGCCTTTTTCCTGAGTTTGCCCGTAAAAGGTACCATGTTTTTGTTTTGTTGTTTTCATTATCTCATTGCATCTTTGATTCTTGTCTTGTCACGCTACTTGAAATAATCAGCCACTTGTACTATCATCACCAGGTCATACAAGTATATTATTTAAAGATTAAGTGATAACTGCTAAATCAAAGAGTCCAACAAAGCATTCTAGTCTGATAGCCAATATCTGAATCTAAAGCAAATACAAAATGGATGTAAGGTTAGATTATGCTATATGTTATTGTACTCAGTGCGAAGATAAAGCTGTAATTGTCAGTCCAGTGCCATTTGTAACGCAGACGGGACCACGGGCCACTCGAAGGAACTCGTGTCTTATATTGTGTAGTTGCTAAAAGAATAATAAACTTTGTGTGTGATAACAGTATCAGTTTATATCTAAAGTAAGTATAATTATCCTATCCTTACCTCGATTTCGAACACATTCCAAACTCTTAGCTAGGTGTGAGTTGGAAGGGTTCCGTACGATATGAGGGTATACTTCTTGCCGTTATTAACATCTAGAAGTAAAATGCGTAAACAGAAAGATGCTTGGATATCTTGTGTGAAAAATATATCAAGCAGTAGCTTTCCGCCCGCAACTCCGTCCGCGTAGAGATGTTTAACGGGTAAAACATTACTTCTTTATAGCGCAGTCGGTTAAAAAGTAGCCTTTAACCTTTTCTAGGCTCTGGACTATATCTGTACCAAATTTCGTTTAAATCGGTTCAGTATTCTATGCGTGAAAGCGTAACAGACAGACAGACAGTTACTTTTGCATTTATAATATTAAAGTAAGGATTTGATGCCATTGTTACAAAAAATATAATTTGTTGTTAAGATGCTAATGCAATAAACGGCAAAAATGTCGTTACGAAGAAACCTGAAAAGGTAATTAAATTGGGATGATTAGTCACATCTTAATATAGCTCATGACTTTGACAAATGGCACCGCATATGTTTGTAAATTAACCGTTCAAAACATAATTATTTTTAGAGCTCATCATTTGATTATGAACATGCATTCTACTTTTTACCAACTTCAATTATGTTGTTATTGTCTTAAATTGGTGGTACGATTTATAGGTCGGACAATATCATACAAGAACGCCATACTTGATTCAAATATTAGTAGAGTAAACACGTATTGAATGGATAACAAAACGGAAACTCATACAGTCAAATATTCAAATAGATAATCACTCAAACAGGAAACAGACACATTGTCCATAATTATTGTGCATAGTCCGATCTACCTCGGCTTTTAATGATAAAACCGACCAATTGTGAGTTGGACTCGTGCACGAAGAGTAACGATTATTTGAAAAATACAATGCTTTATGTATAGGAATCCCCCTTTAATTTTTGTTGAATAGACTTTATACCGTGAGGTGAGTAATTAGGTAGGTACCTAATGTTTACAGCAATAACAGTGGCTCCGGTCCCGCCGCGGCGCCCGAGCGGCCGATAGCGGCTAACGACGCTTCTAATAATACGAGCGTGACGCATTAGCCTACTTCGCGATGCCTTATCTGCACCCGCGGACTCCGGCGCCCGGGGCTCCGCCGAGGAACGATACCACACTGTCAGAGTTCCTGGAACGGCGAAAATTTCCCTACCTGTTGATGTTTCTCGGCTTTTGACAAAGTAGCTACTTAATTTTACTGTTTTAATATTATTTTAGTCAAGACTCGACTTCTAGTGAGTAGGTAACTCAAAATTCTAAGTTTAGACAGAACGCGAGCTTAGAGCGTTACCTGAGTTTTACGATCGACCGTCAATTCCAAGCCACGCCGACACTTCGTGAACAGTTGGTGGAATCTTCCAGGCCATTTTCTTTGTGGAGATATTAATAGTTTCCAACATCATTTATTGCCAATATCGGAGATGCCGTAAATCTGATTTATGACACGCAGCTATACAGCGCAATATTCGCGCACAATACATTTCTCGGCGAATGTTTTTGCAGCGTAACCGATTAAGGACAGCTTTGTCCGGGCATTACCTGTCCTGGGCCCGCAGTGCCTACCTGCCATAGATAACCCTCTTCTTTTTAAATGAGCCTCAAGGCAAGGGATAGCTATTATTAGTCCCAAAGAAATTTCGATCGATTTATTTAGTCAACATTTGCATCATAGATGGTTACTTATTTGGATTCGGTATCCGTAATACAAGAATCAATAATTCAATCTAACGATTACATAATCAAGCAATATAGGTATACTTATAAAATAAGCTGTAATGCTTAAGACGTGTTAATTAAATTTGTCATTATTGTCCGCGATTGTGTCGTGCGCGACGGGTGGATGGTCAGTATAATTTCCCATGGGACGAGTGCAGCACAGAGCCAAGTTGCATTCATGTCATAAACAACTATCCAGTTGCATTGTTTGGATCTCTTTACATGAAGATTTGCATTAGATTGACTCGTGAACGTCGGCATTCAGATGACTACTAAATAAAGATTGTCCATCTGTCGTAAAAAAACGCAGGTAGAGCATCAGCAGGTTAATCCTCGTTTGTAGCAATTCCCTTCGTTTACAGTTACAGTAGGTATCTATGTCAACCTTAAAACGCAAATTTAGATGCGGGCACGCAGGGTGTCACAGGTATACATTAGCACGATATGAGCAGGTCAACGCTCAATCAGCGCTGCGGTGAGTCACGCGGATCCGACTGATCACTTCTTTTCAAAAAGATCGTTCTTGACGCATGACATACATGGCAGGCATACAGGCCATGCATGCATCATACATGAAAATATGTTACAATTTCACCTGTCCTTGAACATGTCTAAATAAGATCCTTACATATAATCAGTTGTGCTACTTGTGTATCTACGGTAATACGTACCGGCTCGTAACTGCAGCACGCACACAGGAGCGGGCGACCTCGAGCGGCCGGCTGCGCCCGCGCACAGTATTCGCAATTGAAGATTTAATGCCAGCAATGAGAAAATAATACATTACATTCCAGTACAAGGCTACGAATATTGTCAGATACAACAATCAGATAGAACAGTTACATAGAGTGATAGAAAAATAGGGATGCATATTTACTTTGGCTACTTATTTAGATTTAATTTATTTATCAAATAGAAACTAGACGAACTAAGCATTTTACTTACCTACATACATATATCAAATAATAATAAAATAAGCACATTCACGTTGGAAAACAATTTGGAAAGCATAGCGTACTTTCTTTTACCGTTATAAAAAAAATAATAAACTGACAACTCAATGACTTGACAGATTTGAATACCCTGATGAGAAGTGGGTGCTCGAAGGTTTGATTAAGATGAAACTCATGTTGCAGTGCCTGGGAAGGTCAACTAATTATTAAGCTCATATTATTCTTAAGACCTAAAATTTACACTCAGTCCGCAATAAATACTTTGACTTTATTTTTCAACTTTGAAACAGCAAAAGTATTTACGAATACATGTACATATATCGTTCCACTCATATATTCCGTGAATCGCGGAGACAATGCAAGAAGTTAGGAGCGATACGGCGCGGCGGAGCGCATTCCGCGCGCAGTGAAAGCGCACCTGCTGGCTGCATCACGCACAAATAACATTAAACGTTTTTTTACCGAAAAAGTAGTGAAGGAATACGCGTATTAATAAGAAGTTGCACTTACTTCTACCAATTTGAATCTACAAAACAAGTGTACATTTCATACGGTCATTATTTCAATCGATCAACCGAAACATAATGGCTGTAATGGATTCACTTGATCATCTTCATACAAACGTCATGGCAACCTTGGCACAGCTTCCGGACCAAATATGTAATGGATTGGACACGCGACGAAGACTAAAGACTGCCCATTAAGTTATTGTGCTCGGTTCGAGTCGGCGACGGCGCCTGAGCCGTGAAGCGTAATCGAATGTCACATCCCGTCGGCCGTGGCCGTGCTCAACAACAAACTTGCGATTCGTTAGCTATTTCTTTGCGTGTTCCGTCGTCAGAATGGTTTTACAATGACCGCAATATTAACGACCCACTGGGTCTGTATAAGGCGGCACAGTTTAGAGGTCAGCACGGTTCAGGTTGCCTGGAGTTGCAGTGTGCGTGAGTCTGCGCGCCCCCAGGCCCGGCGCATCGTCGTAGGCACGTATGCGTCGGTTTACACACGGCATCATAGAATCCACCATCACCCTAAATTTTAGGATATATTTTCAGAAGTTGCTTATACTAGATATTTCTAAATCATAAGCTTATCTATAGAAATATACATAACATTATCCTAGAATCTAAGTTTGTATTTATATATTTATGGTACCGATAGCAGTCAGCGTAAGTTATCTCTCTCCAGCGAAAGCTCCGTCGCATCCTGCAGTCCCATGTCTACGTCAAGAAATAAAGGCCTGCAAAATCTTCACAACACATGTGAACTTCAATACATATAAATTGTAGGTAAGTACCTGGTGCGCACACGCTCGCGTCGGGGCCGCGCGGCGTCTGCGCCTACAATTATTGCCAATTGACCGCCATTTTTGCGCCGGCCAGCCAGCTCGCTCGGTGCACGTACACACATACATATAATACAATGTAAGTACTATATTTAAAAGCAATTTTCTGCCATCCTTGGTTCGTGACACGATTATTCTTCGATCTAGGTGCGTTGCAGCACAAAATAAATACGTAGTTGCAGTTTAACATTACACATGCACGACATTTAGTAATATGACATATGTTTTCTTGTAAGCATATAGAACTCAATAGTGATTAAAATAATATGAATACAATAAAACCTATTGTTTGAAGTATGACTTGCTAGTTGCTAGTGACTATTAGATTCCTACTTAAATGTAATCCATTATGATAAGATGATTTCAGAAACCAACAATGTTAATGGTTTCTTTGATTACAGCAGACGTGAAATAGTAGTGATTATGGGATAACATAGTAAACAGACGATTTTTCGCACTAGTTCCGGTGCCTCATGCGCGTGCACATTAGTAGGTATTATGGCAAAATTTACGAGTATATCCAATCATGTCTACGGACTATTTTTAAATATTTAAATTGTGAGGTTAAAAAACTATTACATATACAAACTACATTAACATAAAATGAAAAATAATATAGGTCCAGGTTATGTCTTATATAACCGTTATCTAAAACCATAAAGTTCCAATATAATTATTTATTTAGGGTACTTAAAACATGTTTGTAATTAATTAATGCGATTCCTCCCTTTTATAAACAGTCAACATTATTCCTATATCAATGAACTTTAGTATTTGTACGTTCGCACAAGGTCACTCGCAGCGGCCGACTCGGGCCCGGAACTTGAAAGCTCTCTCCCGCCCGAAGCGCCGACGAGCGCAACGAAGCTTTCTCCCCGACCGCGGAGCCTAGCGCACGCCGCATGTTAAACTTGGGGACAGATAACACGGCAAGTTCATGAATCTGTACTTGTAATGTTATTACTTGAACTCTATTGTCAATCCAGTAAGATTGCGTTTCGAATGGTACCTAGTTTATTATGCCGATGCGCTGGTATCTAAGTTTTGTGATGCTAATTCTACAAGTTTGAAGACACTGCTAAGAACTGACTGACCTACTGCTATGAAAGTTACTAATGAATATGGATTGATATTTCTAGCAATTTGTCGCGACTATAATTAGACTTTAACAATGACATTGATGATTCTTTGTAGTAGTTCAAGAAACAAACGCAAGATAGAGTCTTAAGTTTACAAGAGTACGACAAAACTGGATGTTTCAATTAAAACGCTTAATTTGGTTTTGTCTTAGTATGGTGTTCGTGAGATTTTTATTGCACATAATTACAAGTAGAGGTATCCTCTAATGGTCGGCTATTATATACTATCAGAGATAATAGTGTACAATGATGCAACGTGTTGAGACTGGTCATGTTTTTTATATATCATAGTATACATTTTATATGTGACTATGAAACTTTAATGGTTGAAAAAAATACAAATGTCCACTTAAAAATAATTTAAGCTTAAATGAAATAAGTTGAAATAACTGAATACGGAATCAGTCTAGTCTAATCAAAAAACAATTTTATAAAAATTACCGATTTTGATCTTTCGAGGAAATACACAATTAGGCAGTACATGAGTACACCATTTTTATAAAGGTTTCCCACCATTGTAAATTATATTGTTTTATTATTATATTTCTAGTATAATATTAATTCATTTCCAATATTATTTTCTGGCGTCGATAAGTTACTAACACATCGCAGCCAAGGTCTGTTTTGATGGATTACAAATTACATTATATACTCATAATTTACATAGTAATCATAGTACCAAGAACCATACAAACCGGTTGTGATATTTACTAGCTATATTCTCAGAACAAGTGATATATATATTTCTATAGATATATACTAGTAATAGGTGGAGCAATTATAGCATGTAGCTAGGCGAGATTTTAAGTATTTCATAGACTTTGTTATTGAATATTTTTATTTATTTCCTCATTTTGATTGATGCAAGTATTGCTTCGGACATGATATTTGCATTTCAATCAAGATAGTCAAACGTGAGACGTATGATTTAATCTATAGTAATATTATAAAGCTGAAGAGTTGATTTTTGTTTGGTAATCTCAGGAACTACTGGTTCGAATTGAAAAAAATATTTTTGTGTTAGATTAACCATTGAAGAAGGCTATAGGCTATATAACATTACGCTGCGACCAATAGGAGCGAATAAATACATATAAGGAAATGTGTAAAAAGCGGGGTAAAACGGACAAAGTCGCTGGCACAACTAGAGATAAAATAATAATTTAAAGCTTTTGATTAAGTTATTGTAGGCATGCAATGATAGATAAATAATCTGCTATATGTGACAAATGAAATAAAAAAATAAATACTTGATTTTTCCTAAAATCTGGAACTACTTTTATTCAACGATGTTTTAATGCAAACTAATTGAATTAATTGCTGCAACCCATGGAAGCAATTTAGTTTGACATTGAGAATTTGACTAAAAAAGCTATTAAAGAAACTCACTGTTTTTAACTTTTTCAAAAAAGCAGAAGTGTTGTCATGGTTTCTACTGTGTGTCGTGATATTTTTCCCTATAGAGTAAGAATTGAAAATCGATAACATATAAAACGGTATTCAGCCAATAATATTTTTTTAAATAGGAACCACTGCTTAGAAAAATGTTTTAAAAATAAAGTTATGTAATTCACTAGAATATGTTATAATACCGGAATAGTAGAGTCGTCGAAGCAGTACAGTAAATGAATGAAAATACTATAAATACATAAGCAAAAGTATTACTATTATTCAGAGAAGTCTTAATAACAATTACTCGGTCAAGAGTTACTACAAAAAATGCATTTGACGACCAAAAAACTATAGCAAACCTTAAAAAAAAGGTTATAGTGACTCGTCATTGCTTACCGATGAGTTTCGATTGCACGATCGAATGTCCTATCCCTTCATGGTAAATCGAATCGTTCGGATTTCAAAAATCATTCCCAATTAATGACAATCCAAAACGGATGCATGGACTTATATTTTTTTTTTCACAAACTTGTTTTAGTTGATTGCATGATTCTTTTTGTTTCCATTCAGCCAGCGTCTGCGAATCATTTGGCTTGTTGTGTTTAGTTTTTTTCGCACAATATAATTGGCTGTTTTTTAATGTCCCGACCTCGGGTTTTTGTCGTGTTTGAGAGCCTCAAATTCGACTGTTGATGTTTATGAACAAGGCAACACTTTGTTGATTATTTTAGTGAGCAAAGTTGACTTGATTACCCTATGAAAGTAATTTGGTTTTAGACATATTGATGGAGTTAAATTTCTGAATATTGTGTGTAAAAAGCGACGATTTAAAAAAAAAAAGAATAACAAAATTTTTACCAGTATCTAGCTAACAATTTTTCGTATTTTTACTATCAAATGGGTGACCTACTTAATAACATTACCCTCAAGGATTTATGCAGCTATACTGAGTGAAGAAAAACATGATCCTATGCTTTGTAGAGATGACAAACACTTGTTAATTATATCTATATATAGATATATACGGAGTGTTCCGCAGCATAGTGAGGGTGGGAGTGTGCACCGGATAGTATAGATTTTTTCTTCCATCCCGGTTGCTACGCGCCCCCAAGGCCGCTTCCGGGTCCCCCTCCTAAAGCCTTATTCATCCACTCTATTAAAAATATATAAAACACTCCTTGGATACTCCTCGCACTAAACACTGCGTATTTTAATAGCTTTTTTATTTCGTATCGATACTTTTTAGAGTCCATATTGGTTTTACAGACAAGTGTTTGACATTTTACTTTTTAAAATCATTGCTGGACAAAGTCCTTTTCTTATAAAAAAAAACGCTCTAATACAAGTCATCATTATCATCATCAGCTCATACACTGAGGCACGGGCCTACCCTAAACTAGGGTGATGAGGCCTTAGTCAACCACCCTGGCCAAGTGCGGGTTGGTTGACAATATAGAAATATCATAATCTTATGAATGAATACAAAACTTATTCAACAATAAGAATATTAACGACGGCATAAAGCTTAAAGTTAAAGTTCCTCGGAAAAAGTAATTTATCTACGATTTTAGACTTTCGCGTTCCATTACACTAAATATTTGCGAGTTCGCTCGCGACCACGATTGGTGTAACCCAGTCGAAACGTCGGGCAGTAAGTAGCTATGTAATTTGCTACTCCTATTAACGCGTGTAGACCCTTAAAGACAAATATTTAAAGTAATTTATCTCTACTACGGCAAAGTCTGATGTTTCTTTTGGTGTTCCGTGTCTGGGTGTGTCATTAAATATATTTAAGTATATTTGCGTATCGACTGTTGATTATGATATCTGTAACACAAGTGCATAAGCTACTTACAACGGAATCAGATCAATGTATGTGATGTTAAATATTGATTTGCATAAAAACTTAAATAAACTATCAACATGATCGTTCAAAAGTTAAGTGATCGATCGACAGACATAATAACCGGACAATACGTTGGCCTTATTACATTAGTTAAGAGTATATGTTTATATGAAGTAGAATACAAATAACTGTAGATTCTTAATGACCTCCCTACTTCTGTATTTAATGAGTTAAACCTTAAGCACCAATGCGGCACAATTTTATGATCCCATATTATTGTAATTATATTAGTAATTAGCGAGTTTCAATGACTCTTGATGAGTAGAATTAATCTTAAGATGCTTGGTGCATTTTTAAACTTAATTAAATAAAGTTTTTTAATTATAAATAATACAAATGCATTTATAAAGATACAACGTAACGTTAGATCAGCGGCCGCTTAGTTTTTTTTATACATTAATTTATTTATTTTTAAAAGGCGTTGACAATTGAACTGCGTAGGTATAGTACAATGTACATTTAAGTAGGTATGACACATACATAAAATTACAAATTAGATCATTTATATGTTTAGGTGGTCTAGAAAATAACATCAACTAAGAGCGATGATAGTGTTTTTGAAAAGAAAAAAAAATCAAACAAGTTTTGTTTGTTAACGAAAATTGTTAATAACGCCGAACTGCGACTAGTTGACCGACGAAAAACTTCGGCAACATCTTACACGAAAACACGTTTAGCGAAAAAAAGCGGGGCGAAAATGCAGCCCACGTCGTCCGGGCCGGTCGCCACGGCAACGCGCCCGGGAAGCCTCCAGTCACGTGTCGCTAGAACTTGTTTCCGCTTTTCGTTTTTCTTTTTCTCCCGTTCTACGCGCATTTTTTCCCCCTCTCGGGGGGAGGGGGGTGCAGGGCCGGGCTCGACAGCTCGTGTACGGGCCTTAATTGCGTCTGTGAGTGTGGTCCAGAGAAATTAGAACGCGGTTAGTGTGCGCACAGAGGGTGCGGGTGCTTTTTTTTTTGTGGAGTGTTTTTTTTTCGGCTTAAGTATTTTTCGTTTGATTTTTACTGTTTTAGTTATTTTAAAACTTAAAATATGTATGTATTTTTTTCGTAATAACTACAACTAAACATTATATTGGGTCAAACAAATAAATCTACGCATTCTTTTAACAAACTTTAAAAAATAATGAACAATGCAACATATTATTAATTTTAAGGGATTAATTAAATTGAAAGTCGATTATTTTAGTGGAACAGGAGTCCAAATAAAAAATAATTATCGAGCGTGACCTCTTGAACTGCGATTATTAATAACGTGTTAATAATTAGTGACTTTTTCGTTATCGTTGCAGCGAAAAAATACAATAACTAGAGGTCGGGAAGGTCCAGTCGCAGATAAGGCCTAATCGTTTGACCTTGCCTCAGTGGGCTTGTTACAACTTGTTTACTACTAGTTATAGTAATCCCATATAATAACGCATCCACTAGTTTAAAAATAATGACGCGTAATATAGCATCAGACGGTTCGTTCTGTAGAAACGGACGGAGAAATAGCAACTCTAGCTGTAAATTATTACGGCTGAATATAGCGTGCGTGATATAGTTTTTTTTTTTGCATCAGAGATATTTTAAAGTTAAGCAAAAATCTATTATAATTTAACAATTTCATTAACGCTGAAAATTTGATCGTCTTTCTTAAACTTTTTTTTAAATTTATTGTTTTTAGCACAAAGGTAGTGATATAAAACGGCGGCAAAATGTTTCAAAATAGATCCTTCTTATTATAACTGGTCATAATACTGATTGGTATGGTATAATTTATTATTGTATACATTGTAGTTAATTAATAACCAAATTGATAATAATATTATTAAATTGACAGTTACAAATGTAGAACATGTCATAGCTATATGTAAATATGTATTATTGTGTACGGTGCTTTGATAACTTCGTATTTTTAGTGCCCCATATGACGTCACACTTCGGCTATATTGGTATCTGTGCGGTTAATTAGTGAGTTATTTTAATTATATTTTTCCCTATAAATGTTGTTAAAATAATAAAGGCTAATATTCAACACCAGCCAGTATTATACATAAGTTGTATTTATAATATCGGGTGAAAGCATAAATAGTTACGTAAAGCATGTGAAAATAAGAAACTACTAAATAATAAAAGGATGAAGATACGAAAAAAACATTTGCCGTTCTGCTGAGTTAAGAAAAGTTTATTATAATTATTATTTCAACAAAAACAATGTAAAAAATAATAGGAACATAATAATATTGTATTTTTTACAAAGCTCCACAAAAATTCATATCCTTTAATGTTTCTCATAACTTATTTATTTTAATTACCGTAACTTTAGTATTCATAAACACTAACCAATAAACCTAATTATTTAAACGACTGTTCGATCTTACAACACTTCAATAATAATAATACGAACAAATATTTTCTAATGAACGGCAGCCTCTGTCCCACTCATTACTCTGTGTGGAGGCTTGCACCAAAGTCCCTGTAACATTTCTTTTTCGTGAAAATCTATTTATAACTAGGGCAAGCTCGTGCCACGCTTCTCCACGCCATTCTGAGCTCTCCACCCTTCACAGAGGTTCGGGAATTGCGTGACAACATCTCTAAGCGTAGATACGTATACATTTTTTTCTCATAGTGGCTCTATTATATTGATTAGTCAGACCCCTCCTTCCTGGTGCTTCTTTGTGCGTTATTCGTTCGCTTCCTTTTGTTTTTGGTTATATTTAGTATTTTCAAGTGTATGTTGGTCGGCCATATTGGCAAGAGATAAGCCCCATTCAGGAACAACGACAAGAAAATACACCGTGAAATCTTAGTGGTTGTTTTCCCGTGGCAGAACGACTTGCCTTTAGTAATACTATCGAATCATGCAAATTATTCCTCGAAAAAAAAACTTTTTTTTTTTTCGATTTTTTAGAATAATAATTTTCCAACTCGAAAACGAGAGAAGCTATCGTTGTTTTTGAAGATGTGACGTATTCAGGTACTGCTTGCCGCATGAAATCGACGCTTAAAGCTAAAGAAGCTCTACACCCTAAGTCATAAAGCGGTTCGAACGTGTTTTCGAGTTACGGTTAAACCTTTCGTAAAACCGGCATTTATTGATTTTACCAAAAAAGAACTGCACACATCTTTTGTACTACTAAGATAGAATCATTTTACTGCGGGAAAACAACCACTAAAATTTCACGGTGTATAATTAAACTCTTCAAATGTTTTCTAAGTGAACAGAAACTATTTTGGGGAAGGTAAAGTTACGCATTTCTAATCAATTCAGTCAAACACACCGCATAATGTGTTTTCATATATACTATACGTAATTACTGGGATTGAAAAAGGTTTTTGGGATAGATATACTTAGAAACAAAGAAATCTTACAATCGACTCAGATAAACAAACAGAACGTTTCATTCTTAAAACCAAAATAGTACGTATTCATGTTAACGTGTTTAACATTTCCACAGCTGATTTTCCTGAAAAGGAAAATATGAAAGTGAATGAAGGTAAACATAGAATTACAAAGAAATAAACAAAAAAGACATATCTTTGTAATGGACAGAATTACCTCAAAATTGGAGACTTACACGATTGCAGCTAATCTCATTAAGACTAACTAACTGCACACAAAATTTTTACATAATTTAAAGGTGTGCCAAAACCTAAGCGCATACAATTATATTTTAATCTCATTCTTTTTTATCTGAATACTGAAAGGATAATGCAATACGTGTATTTGGTTGCTAAACATCAGGAAAATTCTGTATAAAAGAAAACTCTATACTTAACTCTTGGACACAACTATGATGGTTTATGCTGCTTGGATATGCAAATGAAAATCTAGTTGCAGTAAACTCTTATATTTTCGTTATTATCAATGTGCAATTATCCACTTTGACACTCACGCTCTGACATTTAAGTAGAACTTTTGTGCAGCTTGAGAACTTTATAAATGATCCAAGTCGATGTCAATGATGTTATATTATTATTAGAAACTGGTTTCTCATGTCGACAAGTTTGACCTAATTTGGGAACGTCTGGAAGCTGATCTTTGATTTTCAAATTATATAAAATTTTAATTTGTACCTCAATGTATTATGAAAAATCTTTATTTCAATTTTGAGTAAAATTTAACAATTACGACGAAATATATTTTTACTATCGTTTTAATACGCGGCCGTTTGTCTGCTAAGAAATAATTTTCTGTTAACTCTTATAATATACAAAAATTAATCGTTATAGGAGAGATGATCCATAGGCCTTATAATATGGTCGAAGCACAATAGCACAAACTTAAAATAGAGTTTCGCTTGAGTATTTTCTTGAAAAAGACACAGAAACAATTTGCTTCACCTGATATTTTAACACAGTACCTTTAAGCGAGGCAATACACCGTGAAATTTGAATGGTTGTTTTCCCGCAGCAAAATGATTCTACCTTAGTAGCATAATATATTTGTGCAGTTAATTTTTATTAAAATCAATAAATGCTTGTTCTACGAAAGATATAACCGAAACTTTTTTCTTCAAGGAATAATTTGCATCATTTGATAGTATTACTAAAGGCAAATTGTTCTGCCACGGGAAAACAACCACTCAAATTTCACGGTGTATAAAAGAGGTGAACAATTGACATTTACGAAAAGCTTCTTTATTTATGGTTCCATGCTTGTAAATATATTATTTTTAACTAACACCGGATTGAAACCTCACAACACACTTTCAAGTTTGAAGGTATTTGTACTCGACTTGGCCCGAAGTTTACATGAAGCTGTTTTCCTCCAAGAAGTTCTGTAGAATCTTTTATAAGGAAACTCTCGAAAGTCGTCCAAATCGGTACTTTTATTATTAAGTCAGCACGTTTTCTGTTCTTGTTGGTAAGCGACTCTATCACTGATTAAATGGAAGTATTAACAGTTATAACGAAGGTCTACACAGGCCGCAGTAAGGCATTTTTAAATGATAAATTGTAAAGAGTGAATGAATACGCCTCTAACCCTACGACATGCTCTATAATTTTGATTTTCTTAAATTTTATCGGGGAGCTATACAGTATACATAAACTTTATTATGAGAAACAGTTAAATTATTATTAGAAACTGGTTTCCCAAGTCGACAAGTTTGACCTAATTTGGGAATGTCTGGAAACTGATCTTTGATTTTCAGATTACTTATATAAAATTTTAATTTGTACCTAAACGTTTTATAAAAAACCTATCGGTTTATACATAGGTATGTCAAATATATCTTAAGAATGAAAATTTAATACAATCGGTAAGAAAGTCTTTAATTTTTTTTATGCTTTTGTAAAGAAAAACAGACGTGACAATGTATCACCAATTCACGCCAATAAGAAAATCGTATCAAAAGTGAATTAAGTGATTCACCACAGCTGAAAAGTGTGTTGCTCTATCAATTTGCACGGTGGGATTCCCCCGCGCTCCGGTCGACTCGCACACACACGCGGAGCGCATACGCAGGTGACGTATGTCGGTGGGCGATTCGTGGAAATGTTTTGATTATGCGCTCGAAAACTTGGTATAAACAACTTTCTGAAGCGTTACAGTGTTTATTTGGAATTTTGGACACGTAAGTAGCCAACATTCCAAATTTTGAAAATCCTGTCGAGGTCTACGTCTTTGGATCGATTCAGAAATTGTATTTGTGTGATGATTTTCATAGTTCGCTCTATTGTTCAAGATGGTAGTGTTTTTCCGCACTTCTATGTCTGTAATTTAATTTGTGTTTCATTTGGGGATACTTAATTTACATTTTTGAGTTATAAAATGTATGTTTATTTATTATTTATATATTGAAATAGATCTGATTGTGTTTTTGGTACTCTTTATCGATGGTAAATTTATTCCGACACCAAAAACAACAATATACCTAATGATATTCGATTCTGTCATTAAACCATTATCATATTTATAACAAAACATGTATTTTGAAGAATTTATAATATTTTTTTCCAACATCATCTTCGTCATTTTGAGCTAGCTCGAAATTTTACACCTATACGGTTTCGAACGTGTCAAAATTGTATTTCCGCGTCTATCCAAATTTGAGGATAAAAATATTTACTTTTATCAGCTGTTTTGTCAACAGATCACATACTATTATAACGTTATCAAGAATTTTGTTCTATCTGAGTCACTTAGTGTTGTCGATAAGGATGATGTCCCCCGTAGAAATCACTATCAGCTAGGAAAATTCTAAATCTAACCATTGTAGGCTTTAATGCTCAAGAAATAAAGTGTAAATTACTTAACGGGCTTTAGCACTAGTAAATTAAGGCGGAGCTCCACTGTTAAGTGACAGTGTTATGTCACAAGTAGTAAAAAATATATTATGTGATTTCTTTCTTCGATCTAACCAATAAAATATATCAGGTAATTATGGTTGCACAAAAAATAGCACCGGAAGCGATTTATAACTTGAGAATTTTTTTCAGACTGGATAAGCCTGAAAAAGTCCTACAATTTTCTTACAAACAATTTTAATGAGTAAGTTTTCACAAGTTTTACTGAAACTTGTGCCGAAAAGAAATAACAAAGACATAAAAAAAGTGTTCATATGCCTATCCACCTGAATAGTTCAGAAGTTTCAAGCTTATATGTGACGCGCCCTTATGCAAGAGCGAGCTAAGATATAAATACCGTATCATAGCAATTAGCGTGCTACCCGTCTCTCTCCACCGGTCACCGTAGAGCGGGACAGGCTGAGGAAAACGTGGTATAGTAAACGCACACAGAGATACACTATCGCGTATCAACAGTTGGGATGTGACGCGCTGTGACGAATCAGTAAGTGGCTTCGAGACATTCGCGATATTGAATGGGTGGTAATTGTGATTGAGCGAATGTGCGCCACGATAGGGGCTTTTTATTGAGTCCAAAAGCGAGGAAATTGTGGCGCCAAATTCAGGACAGGTGTTTGAACCGATACACGAGGCTGTAATCCATAACCATAAGTATACCAAGTAGCGTGCTATTGTAAGCGAGGATCAACGAAGAGTAAATGCCATGGAGTGAGAAAACATTTCTGAAAATAGAAAGACTATAAATTAATGGAAAAAGAAACTAAATAAAGCCCATTAAAAACATTTAATAATAATAAATATGATTGATACGAAATAGAAGTAACCATGAAATTAATTTGCAAACACGAGGTTAATAATAAAGCCATTACTGGCTGTATTGACAATCTATTGAATAAAATTTAAAATAATTAAAAAAGAACAGTAAAAAGTTATCTTTCAACATCTTAGCCTCCGCCATAGAGCTAATGCTGTCAATTTCACTTCATCGAATGATCTAACTTGAGTGCATCTGCACTAAAGTTGGCTGAACAAATTTTTATTCAAAGACCCAACAACAAAAAGTGGCATACCAGTGGAAAGTGAAAGTAAAAACTGTACAAGACTGTAACAAGACTCTTCAAACTCGACACTGATGGAATATTTCTGCTGAAGATTTACCTGAAGACCATTCAAATGAGGAAGTGAAAGTTAATAATAATCTCCAAACAATGATGATTGCCAACCTTTATTACTATCATCATAATTTTAATATCAATATTCTTGGTAATTGACTAAATGATTTAAAATAAACACGGTAAACCCCTAAACGTTGCACCAGTAATGAATATGGCAATTATTGTTGATCTGTTATTAATTTAATAATAATAATTTCACATATTATGACGTTAGTAGAATTAATTTATCTAGATAGTTCAGGCCTTGGCCAATAAAGCTAAAGCAATCAATAAAATTATAAAGTTAAGAAAAGGATATGGGCGTTTGACTTTTAATAACTTTCGATAAAACTTGCAGCGTGTTGGAAGTAAGAGACATGAGTTAATTAAGCTCATTTAACAGATTGGGGTATAAACTTTAGTCAATCAAAGAAACGAAAAAATAGAGTTTACAGTCCGAGTTAGGCTAATGCGTTAATGCGAGATTAGGTACTGTACCCTGGAAAAAAATCTGTTTAAATAGACTTTTCCACGCTTTAGTCGATTCGTTAATATTTTTTATATTCCAAGAATTTTTTCGACGTTTTCTTCCGATGATTAGAATATTTTCAATACTTGTAACGAAAATAATTTAGCTGATACAATTATACAAATAATAATCATATCCACGTGTTCGAGATAAAGCTTCGCAAATAATACTGCTATTCTGAGAAAATGTTAGAAATTTCAATTGATTAATATTTGCTACAAAAATTGTTTGGAGCTTTTCCAAAGTCGCAAATCATAAATACAAGATAATAGAGTTAAAGTTGGTGCAACTTGTTATCTGACTCTGTGGTTTATATTATGAGTCTTTTATTTATTTATTTATTTTTATCAATAAGTCAACCGTGATAACTTAGGTTTTGTTCCAACATATTTGATAGCATTATGTAAGTTTGATTTGGGCAATGTTATATTTTCACCTTTTATTTGTTTGCAGTAGCTACGCTCCTGAACTAGTTTTATGAACAACTTATTTTTTGCACACCTTAAACCAGATCGTCACGCCACAATTCAACCGGCAAGACAACCGGAAAAACCACCGCATTTGTCCGTGTCTTAATGCATCCAAGATCTGTTACGCATACTGTAACATCTTGACGCACGAATCGATTCTCCCGCTTCAAATCCGTTCTGGCTTTCTACACAGTTTTTGGGAATAGGCCCCTTAAAAGCCTTTTATTTTGGAATAAAAGATAACATTTAAGTACTTTTGGTTCAGTAATAAATTTCAATGTTGCACTGATACAACGCCTTGATATAATTCATAGGTTTTAATAATTTCATTAATTTTCGATCATATAATATTATAATTTATTAAATTTCATCTTCCTTTTAATTAGTTTTAATAGAGGTCTTTAATGAGATACTGATCATTTAAGTGATTCCATCACGTGGTCACCGCAGTGCATCAGTCGCTTTGTAGCAAAAAGTTTGAGTGCACACCGTGACGACCTTTGGAAGGTCGGGGGAATGCGGGCTCAGAGCTCATGGCGATTGCAGGCTTTGCGAACCGAACACCATCGGAAATGTTATCGGCCATAGTGACAAATGTGTAGAAGGAATAAACGAAAATTTTAACCAAAAATGAAAGAACAATACATAAGTTTATAAATAAATCAAATGCAAAACAATACAAAAAATCAAACATAAAAATCTAGTGCTCTACCTATAATTTTACTAATCAATCTCATTCGGTAAGAGAGTGTTCAGCCGTGCTGCGGCATGACACTAAAATGCAAAACAGATTAGGAAAATTCTTGACTCTCAACAAAAATACCATCTGTTTGTTTGCTCAGCGAGAATACCCAGAACGCATTTTTCGTACATGATGAGAATTTTAAAAGCAACACACGTCTTCATTCTGACACATTATATTAGTAACCTTATTCGTATCAATGTAGGGTACATTTTGAGTTAGGCCGATACAATCAGGAGTATGCAAAACTATACGATTTTGTGCCAATTTCAAAACAGTACAGCTCGATCAATGTCAAAATATGTCACAGATTGAATAATAATACATGTAGAGAGTTTCTTTTGTGAACCATTGTTGAGGCTTTCTTAACTTTGTACACATATACATTAGGCTTTAGCCAGTTTTATAATAATATAAGAATATGTAAGTTCAGTGTTAATGCAACATAAAGCTTTATACTTAGCTGAAAGTGATAATGCGTAAAGCATTGCACTCTTTTTGACACACTTTCGTATTTATATTAGTTCCAACTAGAATATGGATGAGGAACACTTATGTTGAGTGATGATGTATGTAGTTGCTAATTTAAAACTCAATGGTCAAAGCAATTTGATGGCGTCAACCCTCATCATTGTTAGAGTCCCGATAACGCTCGGCTCTCTTATCAGTCGAACATATGATAAATAGGAAAAACTCGGCTGAAAAAACTGCGTTTAGCAATCAATATGACTTTACTGAGTCTGCCAGTCGACGTCAACTATTGTGTTTTCAACAATTAAAGGATTTCATACTCTTGGCTATCGGGTGTTTTTGAGTACATTTAAATTGTACCAGTGATTTATGTCGTATTTTTTGTTCATCAATACAAGTTGGTAATCTAAAGTAGCATACAGGCGTTATCTACATGTCAACAACTAAACTACATGCTAATAAGAGACTCAACGTTACAAAATGTGTGCTATGACCTTACATTGTACGTACAGTCCCGTCGGGGTGTCCCCTGTTCCATCTGGCAGACAGAAAACATTTGCTGTTTGTTGCATTGTTTCTAGGAAACTAAGTAAAGCCTTTGATATCAGGTGAATTTAAAAAAATCCCGATGAATTAATTAAAAGGAACTACCTTTTATATTGACATGAATACTTTACGAAAGACGAGATCCGAAGTCGCTATGCATTTAGATTTACTTAAATTTAATGAATATTTTCGTTTAAATTCGAAAAATTCATTTTTTAGGCGTCTCGCAGGGTAGTGTATTGTCAACAAAGTTATTGTATATTAAGTATATTTCAACGCTAACGAAGCATCAATTAATTACATTATCGACTACATCATAATAACTCCAAATGAGGTGTACCACAAGGTGGTGTACTTGGCAACAAGTTATTAATACAAGACACGTTATGAAGCTATTCACTTTGACCTTATAAGAGATAATATTCCTCGCGGGATCTCCCCGATTCGCCATAAGGGCATGGCCACACTGACTGGTCGTGGAGCAAGTTCTGATGCAACTGATATTCGTTTTACATTGGAGTGTAAGTTTTGTTAAAACTCGCCCCTTGTTACATGTTGTTTAAAATTCGATTGTGCACGTATCGTTTGACAATTTTTAACTTTTTCTATGTTTATTTACACGACATTGAATTACTTCGAATTTACTCCACCTTCCTAATGTTATGAATGTAAAGTTAAAAAAACAACTCAACACGTAGAGCAAGGTTAACTTAATGCCTCATATTCTTAAAGGCTTTTTAAAAAACTAGAGTTATGACGCATTTGAGATCAACGTTAAACATTTTTTTTTTCTTGTTGAAATTTTGTAGATTATTATGTGCAAACACCAATTTTTGGCTAATTGGAAACACGACGTCCATTTGATAACTTATATATAAAAAATAGTTAATATGCATAAATAAAACAGACGCCGAAATCAACAAAAACAAAACGAATTCCACCCAAAATCAGAGAGCTCCCAAATAAAACATCAAAAACGTTTGCCCAATACGTAAGTATGCGACCAGCCGAACCGGTACAGTATAAAAACCCATCGTCCAATGGAGGCCTTCGGTGACGTCACGCCGACTGCGACCGTAACGCAGAATTTGCGTGTTGCGCTGAGAAGGCAAAAACTTGTTTACGAGTCAATGAGGCTTTACATACCGCGACTGATGATGCCTGAGATGATAAAGCTGATAAACAGCTAGCTTTTAATGAGCTTTGAGAATTGGAGGTAGCGATAGTGCCACGTTTAGGTGAGAATTTAGAAGATATAATAGTATAAGCGTCAGTTTTGCAGTGTCGTTCAACATTGGACGAGTACTTATAAGTTTACGACATTTGAAATAGTAAAATAATTACCAATAACAATACAAAAACGGTGTTTCAAATGTTACGCGTTTAAGCTATTTTTAATAACTTATTTTAATTTTGAGAAAAGTGCTATAATTAAATACGTTGGGAGCTAATTCGGCTCTTTAATAGTATTTACATTATGTCAAATAAGCAAGCAATATTTTACTTGACATCGCTTAAATATTTTGTAAGATAATAGCCTTGTTTGTTGTTTTGTCGTGTCATGTAAACGCTCTGTAGTCAGAAGGACGTATTTCGGTGCGATTTGGATCCTTGACTCAAACAGGTTCTTGTGATGCACAATCTTGATACACAAACATACATTAGGTGTCGGTCTCGTGTATATAATGTATAAATATTTATGAAACACGTCACGAGGTTCAAACAACTTGCAAATTGGAATATAAACAAGTTTCGGGCCCTGTTTTGTTGTTATACATACTAAAACTCTGCTATGTTATGTGCTCGGAACGACTCACGATGGACAAAGGCAAAGTTTATAAGAAAAAAAAGACACGTTTTACAAAAACACCGCCTTAATCCGTCTGGCATACATTATTATATCGACGCTTATTTCTTGTTTACGAATTGGTAGTTAACGTTTGTTTTTCAATGGGAAATTGCTCACAGTTTGTGTTGTTGTGTTACATCACTATCAATATTTACCATTCTACTGATGTGTAACTAAAAAGTTAAAAGTACAACTTAGACTCTTTTCTTTTCTATTTTAGTAACTCAAGAATACGTTTATTCATATCAATTCGTGAATAAATCCTCTATCGAAGTATAAACAGAAAAATGTTTACCTTCAATTATGCCGTTTTCTTTAAATTGACATATCCTACATCCTTGCCCCACACCCACACAGCCCTTAATTCTTTAAGGCTATCTGTAACCTTATAGTTAGCAATAATATTAATAACAGTAGTAAACATAGTCCTATGTAAATGATCAGTTAGCCATCGGCCGCGACCTTAGAGCCTAGGTTTATGCCTAGATCTGAGTTTAAAGTCGACCTCATCACTGTTTTTAATTACCAAGACTGAAGGTTGTCTTAGAGCTGAATTATCACAATTAAGTGTTAGAAGAGCTAAGGCATTCGTTTTATGTTTGTTTGATGGCGATTCTGCAAGGTTCGTTGATGAAACTCATTGGTATTAATTCAATGCAAGTATTTCCAGATAGTATGAAATCCTTAGATTCAAATCTCAATAGTTGATTCTATCAGTAGCTCAATACCTGAGACAGTTCATACAAAAACTACAATTTAGTACAAACTTACATACATAGAATCACGCCTTTTTTCTACGCTACGGTCCTGGCACACCTCTTTCGCTTCTTCCACATCCATTAACATCTTCATGCACGATCGTCGATTACGGGTACTTTTCAAAAGTATAATCTATTAATTAATTCTGAAATTAATCTTTAAATTTAAGGTCCAAAAGTTTAATCTGCATAGTTATATCTGCAATATAAACCTTTAAATCTGTTCCCTTTTATACTTTGCCATTCTGAATTGAGCTTTATAGTCTAGCCAAAAATGTTTAATATTTGTCTTTGTGTGCCAATTGTGATAATTTCTGTCAACAACAAACAGTTTACTACTTACTTCTGTATTATATTTGGATTTACCTTTATTTTCCCTGTATTATTAAGGTAACCATAACGGAATTCCCTTGTCGTTGCTAAATAAAACAGTAAAAGCATTGGTTTGACGTCAACGCTTGCTATGGCACCAGTTATGGCAAGCTTGGGCTGTTTAACGATGATGACCCGGTCAGCCTTGCGGTCAACGATAGTAGGTTAGCGAGAACGATTCGGATTCAATGATATCATTTTAATATATGAATTCATAATGAACCTATAGTAAAACTTTACATGCCTTGTCATAATCAACTGTTCATAGTTTCGCGGTTCTAATATTAAGTGAGAGTGTACTTAGATAGTGCATTGTTTCAAATTTAGGTTCAGTATTCGGGCTAAAGTTGATTTTTGGACCGCTTGTTTGAACATCCTGTATAATTTGTTTTCCAAAAAATAGCAACACATCTTATGTGGGTTTTAATTGTTATTTTTGTTCTCGTGCGAAGTTCCTGCTATGCTGTTTGTTAAAAAGTATATAATCTCTTAATCACTTGTGTTTTGCTAAACGGAATTGCACAACAGATTACGTGAATGCTTGATTATTGCCAAATTAACATCGGAATTTTTGCAGACATTTCTAGCCGTTGATAAAATTCAGGGCAGAATTCAATTAAATTAGAATTTACAAGCAGTACAACACTAAAATATTGTAAACCATTTACTACAGATACGTAGAGAAGAGTCTTTTTACACTATTGAATCCATCAAATCCTACCAAATACATCTGAGGCCCCCACCCAAGCCCCAAAAAAGTTGTCAACATGTTTTGACGGCTCCCGAGCTGTCAACACGGATTCCTGTCACGTAGGGCCAGATCCTTGGCCCAGCTGATGTAGATACAGCAAGGCCCCGGCCTCGCCTACACGCAACGAGCATCCAAATTCGTATGAATCATTCCCCTCGGAAGGTTAATGATTCGTACTGCACAGCAGATGACATTTTTCTGAGGTCAATTTGTCGAGCCATTGTGATTTGGATATGGGTTGTTTTCGGGTGACAATGCTACGTTTGACAGGTAGTGCGACGCCCACGGCGATAATGCGGATAGTGTTTTGTCAGAATTTTCAGAGTTTCTTGAAAATTTGCGGAGTTTTGTTCTCTTTCACTTTTGCATTTGTCCCTAAAAATACCCAATAATGATATTGCACTGAGTGTGGAGTCTAAAGGCAACATATAATTGATTGTATCATTATTCCTAATTAAATTCGAAACCTAGAGTGATCATTATGAATGGTAATAGACTTTTAAGACCAAACGCTAAGTCAAAAGTGTAGTTATAAACAATTCATTAATTTTAATTTTCTAAACACTTCCTCACATAAGTCCGTTACCGTAAAATTACGTCATGAGATTTTTTATTCAATTTATAGGTAACTTGTGTCTGTGACACTGAATCCTACGTACCTATTTCTTTCGTAAAGCAAATATAGATGAGTTGTTGTTCACTTTTGTTATGACTAAGTCACTTTTCATTTAGTTCAACATGTTAAAGAAGGGTTTTATAGCAAATTTATATGCAATTCATGCAAGTGTCTGGTTGTTATCACAGTGTGGCGCGACTCATGTTGTTTGGTTGAAAATTCATTAAGTAAGCTTGTTACAACAAACCAAACTTGGGCAAAAAACGTTAATTACGACGTGATTAAGATAAGCCCTAATGTTTTGTTACATTGGTGCGGCCATTGTATGTTCCTCAATATCCAAATGAACCAGATATGTGTATGTTAATACATTCATTTTTGCTGTTTTAGGACACTATTGAAGGGCTTGTTTCCTTTTTTATCTGCATCATGCAACACATTATCTACCCAATATGTCCTCCAACAAACTCCACGATAAAAGAACATCGTCGATATAGAAAAAAAAATGATTTATGAATTCCTACTACACTAAGCTCCGGTAAAGTTTAAATAAGATTAAAATTGTATAAATGATTTGATTGTGTTATAAAAAATGTCACAGTCTGTCGTCACAGCCGGGCTAATAGCAATTGCACTTGCTTTAACTTACTTAGATAGCAGGCATAAAACTCACAATCATTCAATCAAAACAGTCGGAAACTGATCCGAAGCTACAATCGTGAAGGCTCAGTGTGGCAATCGATCAGGATGCCAAACGAACATAAAAAGACAATTATAACCGACAAGGCTCATGAAAAAATGGCGCCTGACACGCCAACCGACCAATGCCATGGCTGTTTCTTTATCGACGATGCAAGCTGTCGATTGTCTTGTAAAATCTGCATTCGTAATCGTGATGATCTAGATCGAATGGTGATTTATCAAGGATACTGATAGACCTCGTCTTTCTTGCCAATTAACTTCTAATGACCAGAGTTAGAAACCTAAGCTTGGATTTCCTAGACTAATAATAAAGAGATAATACCGATACCGATTAACAATAATGTAAATTTTTATTTTTATTTTCATTTTTATACCAGTCCATATGTAAAAGAGTTGACAAACGCGAATCCCCTATAAAGGATCGAGGCTGAACGCATCAATAGCGTGTATAACAAGTAAAATGTATAGTATGTTGCGTTCATAGTACATAAAGAGTTTGCAGTAATACTATCATGAACTCTTTTCACACCAAAAATACCCATAAAATGGATAATGACAGCAATGAATGTAATATCAGTGTTCTTGAACGAAAAACAAATTGGTCGTCATTTTCGAATCGTATAGGACAGTATACTTGAAAAACCAAATGTAAAAACTAACTACGCATTGACCAAAAATGTGTTTCATTAAACTCTCCACTTTGGCCTGTGCTGCGTCAACTTTTACCAATTGGTAGAGTCCACATAGAGCAAACTCTATGATGAAGAATATACCCTACTATTGTTTAATTGTTTTTATTGCGAATTATGTATAGCGTGAAATATGCATACACGTAACCTAACAGGTTTTTATCAACCCTAAACACGTTTTTATATGCATGCAAATATAAAAAACAGTGTGAACACTTAGATAATTTCTTGTCTGTGCCAATTTTCCAATTACTGAAAATTTGGAAAGTCATTTTTAATTTCGATTGACCGAAATTTTGGGAAGACCACAAAAAGATTAATTTCAAGGCTGAATCAAACATAACTCACTGTTTTTACGCATTGCCCACTAGAATCTTCAGTCCAAGCCGCGTTCGCGGAGCTGATAATGACCAACAACAAGTAGGCCTTGACTTCAATCACAATTATCTGGACACTTTGCATCAGAACTTGACACGGTTGCACATGTTGTGTTTATGTTGCGAGTACAGGGTGTAGTTAGCAAGTGGAAGCCTTTCATGAGAATACATGAGTCATGAAGTGAAGCCATTTGTATTTACGGATGTAGGTACCTGGACAAAACTTTTGAAGAAGATTTTCGAATTTGAAAATTTTGGAGAAATATTTTCTCAAGGGGAAATGCTGTTAGCTCTGTTAGAATTTAGAATATCTTAGGAACGTATTTGTTTTCTAAAATTTTGAAAACTGTAGGTGCTACTTATATATTTACTTGGTACATAACAAGCAGCCCTGTATACCACGCACTTCGACCACATGGCGGGGAATTCATTTAATGAGCAAATTGCTTTAGTATTATTAGTATTTCCAGTTGAACTTGACTTGTAAATCGTGTATTCATAGCAAAAGTTATGTAAGCTCCGAGATTCCTCAAATAATGTATGAAGTATGCACATTTGCAATGCGGAAAAACATCCTGCTAATAAGCAAAGCAATTCTTATGCAGATCGGAATCTGCAAAACTTTGTGAGTTAAAAATACCTAAGATTTTATGTATTCCTAAATGTATTTCTGGTCCTTTGTCCGAACTGAAAAAAAAAATGTTCTCGATTTATAATTTACTGATCTCCAACCATCGATTGATATAATGATCGTTATTGACGAGATTACATATTCAAATTAAACACTAAGCATGTCTAGTAATATGTAAACGATTATACTAATCAATTCTATAGATCTTGATACCATTTATCCTAACGATTACAAACTATTTACCCGGCAGGGGTTCAATGCTTTGTTTTACTTCCAACATTGATTAAATAATTGCATACGCATGTCTAATCAGACATTGCACGTTGAGACGCATACTTGTACCATTCTAAGCGTAGACAAAGGCATAAATCATAAATGTTCATTCACTTATTTATTATACAGATATCTGCTCTGATCATGTGGATTCATGCAGCTATGTATTAAACTGACATTGTTGTCGATGGCACATGTTTCTCTTGACCAATTTGTTGATGTTGGAACAATGTATTTAATTAAAGTTCTCTCAATCAATATTTGTTAAATATCTGCGTTGTATCTCCAGAGTCAATTGATTTACATTATGTGCATTAGTTACAAGATTAAAACAAAATTTACTAAATTATTTAATCAGGATTTTCAAGGCTAAATATAAATTATGGTTCGAAATGTCATAAAATATAATAACTTAGGTAATTATTAGGTTGTTTGTGTAAACGGGTCAATAAAAACTCTGCAAAAGTGTTGGAATGCTCGTAAATTTGAATGACATCCTAAAATTGGTTAATTATCTTATTTAAATTAGTTGTTTAGTGCTAACATAATAAAAAACGTAATATAGTGTCAAACAGATATTTTAAAATTTCAAATTAGTAAATAGTGTTATTCTAGTGCGTAATAAAAAGTATCTAATAGATTTTTTATCTCAATTCCAGGTTTGTGAAACCGGACGAAGTGGCGAAGCTGTGGGGGAAGTTGAAGCAGAACGACAACATGACCTTCGAGAAGTTCAGCAGAGCCATGAGGTACCACTACCGGCAGTCAGTGCTGGTCTCCGTGCCCACAGCCCGCCTGGTCTACCAGTTCGGGCCTAAAGGACCCGACATCACCACCGCCAGCCCAAGCATCGTCAAAGTCAAATCCGAATCAGACGTCACCGTCGCCTACTCCTAGTTTAGATTAAGTCTTAGGTTAGACAATTGTTGATGATGCTCAGGACAATGATGATGAAATAGTTATTATTTCAAATGATGTTGACGAAATGCAAGACGAATTGAAAGATATGCAAGTCGATTTGATGCTTTGTGCAGACGGTTTTGAGAACGCTGCGTCACAACGCGATACAGTGTTCAAAGTATTTATTAAATTAGACAATTTAGAGTAATCTAAGTTATGGCGCGCGCCGGGAGATGATCTTGATTCATTTTTGATGAGACATCTCGCCGGTTGCACTCTTGAGGTATAAGAAGCGCCAATTAGATTTGAGGAATTATGTTTATTAGAAGGAATGCTAAGAGTGAAGCAGTGGTATAAGAGCACTTGATGGTTTATTGATTAGATAGGTGTTCCATAGACGAAGACAAGAAGGAAAAGTCTATCCTTGACTTCTTACAATCTCGAACCTTTATCCTTTTAAGTTTGATTATTACTTCTTTTTTTAACTTTACCTTTCTTGACACACTGTTTTATGGCAGATTCAGTTTGTCAATGAGAGGAATATACTGTAATAATGACTTTTCTTCCTATGTCTATCGTCTAGGGTTTTTTCCGAAATGTTATGAATGTGGTTAGTAAGAATAAGCTCAATGTTGGACTTGGCATAGTTAATGGTTGTATTCGTGCATGTTGGCATTATGTATAGTTGTTGGATGGTGAATTATCCCGTCAATTACGAGTAATGGTTGTTGAAGTGTCCATATTATTTTTTTAAGTGATTTTTATGTATTTTTGGGATTTAGTCTCGACGAGATTTCGCGCGCCCAACCAATGCGACGCAAAAAGACGAATTTTTGATAAAGTATTTTTAATATTTTGATCGTTGTTACCATTTTACTATAACTAGGCACTAGTTGAACAAATATTTTGAACATTCCGATTTTATTTATAATAATAATTTGTAAGTTATTTAGCTTAATATACCTAACTCTAGGGTAGGTGATGTTGCCATACGTATTACTTATTTGTTGAATGTACTTAAAGTCGATTTACATTTTCATCACTGTTTTCATCAATTTTGTAAAATTAAATTGTAAGATTTGTATTGTAGTGTCCGTTACATATTTCATTGTATAAGTTCTATGAATTTTCTCACGTCTCAGTGTTAGATAAAGTTATTTATAAGTATTGGCGAAAAGGTGCAATAACACATAAAATGACAACAAAAAGATCTGAGGCCAAAGATTAGTTTTGACAAAAACGTTGTTTTTATTAAGATTTATTACGATAAAAGTATAATAATTTTTGACAATTTAAAACGTAGCGATAGTATTAAGTTTTGAGTCTCTCAGGCGATTGCTGTGATGTAAGATAAAATTTGAATTTCGTTTCTGTATATAGCACCATCCTTTGTTGAATTCCATTATAATTTTAATGCATTAACTAGGTATATCATTTCTTATTCTTCATTCATTTATCAAGACAGAATAAATGTAAAAATAGAGGTATTATATCTATTAAATAATATTATATTGATGAAGATAACCGTATATACGTAATTGCACACGATATTTTGGTGATATTACAATTATTGTATAAATAAATATTACCTTTATTGAACTGCTAGTAATTACAAGAGAATGATATAATGCTACAGTCATAATAGCTTATTGTGTCGAATAATAATTATTTACATCTGAAGATGTTGTCCTATTTGACAATTGCATAATAGCTAGGTATAACTTATTCTAAGAAATATATTTTATATGAGTTGCTGTAATTGGGTAAATAATGTAAACATCCATATTCATTGTGTATATTAGCAGATCTATTGAGGTAATAAAATTCACGAAACTTCAGTACAAAGTGTTGTTACATCAGTACAAAGTTGTGTCTTATTATACAACGACAACAAAAAATTATATTAAACAGTATAATGTATTTAAATCATAAGTAATTCAAATAGTCGTTGTCCAAATAAATTTAAGGGATACATGAAGTAAGTTTATTTTCATTAACGTGCTAACAAAATCTACGATATTGGTTGGATCAATATTATGCAATTGTAATTTTAAGAGATTATGTACCACACAAACGTACATATTTTGAAATAGTTGTCATAGTTTTAATTGAAAATAATAATATATATTTAACTCCCTCGAATGTCATAGTTGCCACAGTTGTACCTTAACATTAAAATAAAATTAGCTTCCGTTTAGCACTATTTGTAAGCATAGATACTACTGTGCCAAATTGTTATTATACCATGTCAATTGAAAATTATTTAAAATGTAGTTTCTGTTATAATGTATACGTATTACGAATTGTTTGGTTGCATTTTGATATAATACATATTTTAATGTTTTTTTACATAATACGTAGAATTTTAACGACATATAAATAATCGTCTGAAAAATTCTCAGAATCCAATTTCACAAAAAATTACTAGACTGAATACGTAATTTGAATTATAAAATGATAATTATATTAATATGTACCATACCAGAATGGAGTTCATATTACCACATTTCGTATATTATGTGTTTTCGTATTAATGATATTTTTGTGAGTTTACTATAAGGAAATTAGCGTAAGTCAATCTGTTGTTCTCGTGCAATCTAAGAGATGATTTTATTGTATTATTTCTGAATTTTATGTGAAATAAGACGAAGAATATAAAATTTATGTATGTGAATTATAGTTGTTTTATTAAAACTCTTTCTGCTTGTCATGATATTTGATTATTAAAAAAAAGTAATTCAGATACACGATACTGTAGCGGTACCATGAGTTGGCTATCGAAAACTTACGTACGTTAAAAACCGTTAGTTCTTAGCGTGACCACCTGGGGCGCTGTACAAGGTTTTCATAGACATATTTATGCAGGCGATGTCGAGTCCGTAACTTTTAAACTCATGGTAGCGCTACTGGAGTGAAATGGTGGATCAAAGCCCTAAATTTGGGACATTCAGGACACTTCCACACACGGTCACCAAACTAAGCAGAGCTTGTGTTGATACTGTAAAAGTGTGCCTAAAGACATGTAAAAGCATGCCTATTATACTCATGCTCACAATATTGCTATGCTATTACACAAGAAGGAAAAATTAATAAACTAAAATTGTTTAGCTGAGACAATCATACATGCTATAAACTGTGTAAACTTTTGGGGTACATATAATGAAGTATAATGTCATCAGCATACATTGTGAGAGACGGGTATCTTTTTTTTTTTTTATAATAAGTTAACAAGATGACCTCACTCCACCTGATGGAAAGCAGTAGTGAGATCCAAATATGAGGTCGACAGGCACAATAGACCATATTGAGCCTGGACTCCACTGGTCCGGCGCTTGCCGCAAAAATGCTCCCCCCTGGCTCCGGTTCGTACAGTGCTGATCCCGGAACGCGACCTGACCGAGAGAGGCCAGAGTCACTTGGCGGGTATCTGTACTAGGAAAAACCTGTCTTACAGATTACCAGGCTCCAGCCTCAAGGATTTTAACATTACACCCTGGGAATTCTTTTCAATAACACGATACGACCTATCTTCAGGTGTGTGTAGAGAAAAAAGTAACAGTAGCGCTACCATGAGTTTCAAAATGACAGACTAGATATCGCCTATGTAAAAATGTCTATGAAAAATGTACAGCGCCCCTAGCGGTAACCCTCAGAATTAAAATCGGTAGAACGAAAAAAATAATTCGATAGCTTTATGAGGTAGGTTGCATTTGGAGAGGCCTATGTCCAGTAGTGGACAGAAATGGGCTGATGATGATGATGATGATGAGGTAGGTACGTTATATACGGTAGTTTTCGATAGCTAACTCATGGTAGCGCTACAGAAGGTAGGTCCGATAGGAATTTGATTCGGCCCGCGAAGGGTCTGCTGAACTAAATTTATAATAATAGTAACTAACATAGTAAATATCAATTAATACGAATAATTACACTAAAAAGGATCTAACAGAACTTTCATGTGTCTAGTAGGGCGGTGTTTTCAGGTGCGAGCTTTAAAGAATTACGCCTTTTAGAAATAAGACTAAATACAGGTCTGGTCATTTCTGCGCCCCTCCAGGGTCTACGCCCTGTGCCTGGGCACCGCTGGCACCGCCCTAGTTACGGCACTGGGTGTTTTAGTCGGTATGCGCTGTGTGCGCGATGACAGTGCCCCTAGTGGCCACAACTATTCAGGACTTGAGACTTACAGTCCGCCTAGGAATCGCGGCTGTCATATATGATATAGCTGGTCGTGGTTGGCTTAAAAAAAAAGCAGAATTAAAGTTAAAAAAGGGTTGACGTGAACTGTTCTATCGGTTCCCAAACTAACCTAAGGACTAAGCAAGCATATTGATTTATTTATACATGCAAATATGTAGGTGTGTCTAATAATAAAGATTTTATTAACTCATTACGATACAAAGCACTTCTAGCTGGCCGTAACGACGTCTAATTGTCGTAGTCTAAGTATGGATATTATTTGTAAACCGCTATTGCGGCTATGCGCCCGCGCATGTCACGTGACACGTACGGTTGTTACGCTGAGTCAACTGATTGAGTTAACTCATTTCGCTGTACTGGATGAAATGAGTTAACTCGAAGTTTTAGAAGGAACAAGTCACGTCCCTATTAATAATTTATAGGGACATGGCAATAGATAAGTGCAGTCCATATTGGTTGGCAGCAGATCTAAAGTTATATAATGGCTTCAAGTAACTAAATGTTAATGAAAACAATAACTAAAATATATTGAGTTCTGGAAATACCTCGAGCAATTGTAGTGTGGGATGCTCTCAGGTCAGGTGAAGTGACGATATGCACAGGACGGCTGGTAGGAGCTGGATGTGAGTAGCCGAGGATATGCGGGAGTGGCGATCATTTGGGGAGGCCCACGACCAACAGTGGACGAGTTTATGGGCTGATAATGAAATTAACGACACGCAATCAATTAAAATGATCAATCTACCAAGCATTGCTCTCGACCTTGCTTAGAAATTCATTCCTTAACTATATCATTATTTAAAATTAATTAATGTTAATATTTTAATATTAATAACATCTATATAGTGCTTACAACCAAAACATATCTTTCCAACCATTTTAATGCTTAATCTCACTATTCAGCGAAAAAATATCATTTTATCATCCACGGCCTTATCTTGTCGTGATTACAATACCATAATATAGTCGGTGGCTTCACAGTACTCCTTAGTTAGATTCAACGTGTGCAATGGATCGGACCGTAAAAGGAAAAATCGTTGTAGTTACCGGCGGCGCGCAAGGCTTAGGCCGTAGCAGCCGTAGTATTGTGGAGAAATTCCTTCAACACGGAGCTGCAGTTGTCATCGCACTTGACATCAAAGAAGAGGAAGGAAATGCAACTGTCAGCGAACTGAACAAAAAACATAATGAAGGCAAAGCTGTTTTTATCAAATGTGATGTTACCAAAGACTTAGAAAAAGTATCTAGTGAGATAATTAACACTTACAAAAATGTAGATATTTTGGTTAACAATGCCGGTTCCGTGATTGAAACATCCATTAGAGAAACGTTGGAGCTCAATCTACTGGCTTTGATAGAGTGGTCTATGATGTTCTTTGAACATATGAGGATTGACAAAGGAGGAAAGGGTGGTACTATACTGAACATGTCTTCTATAAGCGGTTTTAGAGCACACGCTTTCGGAGCCTTCTACGCTGCATCTAAGCACGGAGTCTTAGGATTCACTAAGACTCAAGGGCATCCTAAAATTTTTGAAACTAGCGGAGTTCGCATTGTGGGCATTTGTCCAGGTTTCACCAAAACTGACCTGACGAGAATTGGCGACGTATTCATCAATGATGAGATCATTTTGGACCACATGAAGACGGCTTTGTGGCAAGAGCCGGATGCTGTAGGGGAGGCTGCAGTGGAGATCATCAAAACAGCTGACACGGGAACTTCTTGGTTGATTGAAGGTGGCAACCCTATCGAGCAAGTGTTATAATGATAATTAAACTAAAATATGCAGTAATTAAGATCGTTGCCTTGAGAGATTAGATTTGGATCTTGAATTTTCACTGACAACGTGAAATTTATCAGAAGTGCATCATAAACAAGTCACATCATATCTTTTAATCAACTTCACAATCGAAGGACACAAATTCTGTTGCATAAGTCTTTGTAGTTGGTAACATAATTTATAAATTCATGGTTTATGATACTTGTAATAAAATGCATTAATTGACATAAACAAACAGGTATGTCTCTTTCATACTGTTACTCGAATATAACTAAAACAGTAATTAAAGTAAGAAAATCATTATTTCGAATTTTTTCAAGTAATATTTTTTCATCATAATAATCGAAAATATTAACTAAAAATTTATGTATATAATAAATTTGTTTAAATGACAAAATTAACAATATTATAAATGTTTGTTACTCCACTAAATGATGTATGTATTTAGTGAGGAATAATAGCTTTTTAATGAAAAGTGATAAGAAATTAAAAGACTACGTTGAATTAAGTAATCGTCTCTTTGTTCTATTGGTAGCAAGCGCTACATAAAGTTAGAGAGCCCCTCTGTAAGAGTCCAGGGTCGGCCAAAAGTGCTTCTCTGTTTTTAAATAACTCAGATCCCAAGAAAGATACAAGATGATATTGAAACAAAATTAATAAGTTAATAAAATTATTTATCTCTTTATTGTAAGAAATATCATATACTGATTATTAAATTGTTCATAATCAGTATATTAATTTTTTTTATTAGATTTTATTTAAAGATTATAAAAGGGTAATAATCCCTATCTCTGATACGGTGGGTATGAAGATAAATGTATAATGACATTTTAAATTTTCGGTTTACCACTTGGCTAAGAATCATCTACAATAATAAAGCTTAATTTTGTTTTTTTTTTCATGTACTGAAACGATTATTTATTTTTCTAAAAAAATGTATAAGTAATTTTAATAAAGGTAGATAATGTTTATTGACATAAGGCTAGACTGTAGCCTGTCGACAGAGACGTATATGAGTTAAAAATGATAATCACACATCTGGCAATCAGAAACATATAAAGCATTAGGCTCATAAATATAAGAACGAGCGATAACACTGCACAGTTTGTTGTGAGGAGCATAATGGATCGCGTCGTAAAAGATAAAGTTGTGGTTATCACCGGCGGAGCGCAAGGCCTAGGCCTTAGTATAGCCGAAAGTTTCCTCAAAAATCATGCAAGAACTGTTATCATAACTGACCTGAAACATAATACAGGTAGTACAGCAGTTGCGGATCTAAATGCCAAATATGGTGAGGGAAAAGCTGTGTTCATCAAATGTGATGTCACCAAAGATCTGGAAATGGTGTTCAATGAAATCGTCAGTACATACAATACGGTGGACGTTCTAGTCAACAATGCTGGTGGATGCAGAGAAGATTCCTTCAAAGCAACAATCGATCTCAACTTGGTAGCATTAGTAGAATGGTCCATGAAGTTCTTTGAGCACATGATTATCCGGAAAGGAGGAAAAGGTGGGACAATTTTGAATGTATCCTCAGTATACGGTTTCCGAATCGATCCGTATTTGCCGTACTATATTGCGTCGAAGCATGCAGTTATTGGCTTTACGAGAAGCAAAGGGCATAAGAGGAATTTTGATAAGTCGGGCGTTCGTATAGTTGCAATTTGTCCGGGGTATACGAGGACAGAATTGACCAAGGGTGGTAATAGAAAACCGGAAATCGAAGAGTTCTTAAAGCAAGTGCCCTGGCAAGATCCTGCTGTGGTGGGTGAGGCTACGGTGGAAATTTTCAAAATTGCAAACAGTGGCACCGTTTGGCAGATCGAAAACAATTTACTGTCTGAAGTGAAGGAGCGCGAAGAAAATAACTGGGAAAGTAGTGTGTATACGTGGCTTCACCGTGAATAACGTTAAAGAATCAATCATATTTGTAACTTTTTCATATTTAAAAAAGGATGTTGTTTCTTACTGTTACGGTAATTTGTACAATCAATTCTATTTACTGTGTTTGAGGTGTCTGTTTTGATGCGTATCTGTTACACAAGCGTTTGTTATGATTATTAACTTGATCTATTAGGGCATTCGTCATTGCCCTGCTCATATCTATCTAGGCATAGGTAAATAAGTCAATTACATAATAAACAGATTGTTGTTTTTATTTATTATCATAAATGGATGATATCATTAAAAAATCTGTAGAATAAAAATACTTTTATTAATAGCTTTGTGTACCTACTTTGTTCTAGTGATAAAGAGACATTAGGCAACCTTTTCTAATTAAGCCGCGTTTACAACCGCCTATGACGTTGTTCTTTAGATTAGCATAACTATTTAATTTATGAACCAATTGACATGAAACAAACACTAAAACCTATGTGGAGCTCGCAAAACCATATCTAGATCGGATGGACCGAGATATTAGGTGCACAAAGGCAGAGATAAACAGACGAACATTCCCAAAAACATTGTTCAGTACTATTTGTTTAATATTATTTAAATCACACTAAACTTGTTGTGCCGTATTTTTAGGCAATTTTTAAAGAAATTACGGGTAAATTTAGCTATATTTATTGGGAAGATAGATGCAAATAAAAGGTACCTACCTACATATGAGTATGACGAAACTGCACCAAAATTAAATTAAATAATTGATTTTGATGAATAACCAGGATATAGCCAAAATTGATACAAATTTATATTTAGGTAACAAAGCAAACAAAACACCTAATGTACAAAAAAAATAGAACATAGCTACCATATTGTTACCCATCTTTCGTACGTAGTTATCTAATTAACAAAAATAATGCGAGTTTCTAAAACTAACTAACCACAAAAAGCACAAACATTTTAGGCGCGACAAAAAATTTTACAAAAATTGTTTAATTTTTTAATATCTCTCATTTAGTTCTTATCTTATCTTCACTTAAAATAATCGAGCTTTTGAATCCAGGGAGTCCCTGGACTGGAAGAGTTTGAACTGGCGTTTAGTGACATCTAGCGATATGATTGTAAACTAATTGCCTTATGAGACAACTCGTTGCCTACATAATGTTATCTGTGCCTGCCGTAATCGCGTTTTTGTTTCATTAAGTTTAGTGTGTATTTCATAGATGGCGCTTTTACAAAGTGTTTACATTTTCGGTATAATGTAAATAATTTGTAATAGTAGTGCTGGCTTTACTCTTTTTATTAGAGAACTCTTACATAAAATATGATTGAAATGTCGTCAACAGTTTGCATAAAACGACCCCGTATTGACTCTACGATTCCTTAATAATCGCGGAGTACAATAGGTAATTCCGTCATAGAACAGGTCTAGGTACCTACTTTACAAATGTAAACTACATATAATAATTTATATATGTATTTATATTTTTTGTTACTACAGGGAAGGAAAATAATTAGAATTCCTATTAGAATAAATCGAACGAGGGATTGGACGTATTTGTATTGTAGCATCTCTACATTACGACGGAACTGTTGCAGTCGCATGCTCTCTATATGTACCTACAAAGAATAATACAGTCCGTTTGATGCAATGTGTCTGAAGTTCTCTCTCAACTTCAGTTGATAATAATAGAGATACGTGCGAACGGCTGTTGACTCTTAGATATTAAACCAGTAGAGATATCTATGTATGGTGATCTTTTCTTTATTGCTTTTATTGAATCAATCAAAGTTTCTGCCAGAATATCAGCGCCGTCGCATCCCAGCGGCTGCTACGGCACGTGCTGAGGTAGAGCCTATTGATCATCACTACATAGTACGCGTCTGTCTGTCTGTCCCTATGTATGCTTAAATGTTTAAAACTTCGGATTTGGATACAGTTTTTTTTAATAATTAGAGGGATTTAAGAGGAAGGTTTTTATTTATAATTTCAGCGAAGCGAGAGCGGGTCACTAGTCTTATATGTGTGTATTTGTTTTATTTTTTTAGAACTTAATGATCAATAACTGTTTTCTTTCTTTCTTTAGCCTCTTTGAGACAAAAATCGTCGAGTACATTCAGCCAAGAAAGTAGACCACCACTTTTAACAAAAGTTTCTGCGAGATGTAACGATCGCTAAGGTTAACTTTTGACTGACACAATCTTATTGCCAGGGAAAATTGACCTTGTTGTTTCATGATGTTCAAACGAATCTCAACCGTAGGGTGGTAGACCACATTTTCGGCTGACTGTACCAAAGATGCGTAGCCTTGTGTACAAAGGCCTTAGCTTTAGTCACCCGGCGAAGTTGATAAATGACTCCCGCCGATCTCGTCACGCAATTTTTCACCTTTTTCCGTCTTTTAATCCGGAGGTGACGTCGACTGCCTAATGAAGCTCGGAGGAAACGAAAGTGGATGGCACTGAGGGAAACGCCTCCGAACGGAAATGCAAAATAATGGCTGAATAAAAAGCTTTTGTTCGCTGTTTTTTTTAAGAAAATTTAACGATTAATCTCTATAAGTAAATGACTGGTTGGAAGAACAGTGGGTTCTTAAACTAGTATGTAAATAATGTAAATGTTGTGAAAAGTGTGTAATTCTTAACATTAAAATTAAGTATCTAGTATAAGTATAATGCATAGAATAGAATATTTTTTTTTATTGGTACAGTAGATACCTATTATTATTATGGTACTTTTAATAACAAATTTCAATGTTACTTAAATTGATTTCTATCATCTTTGATCTTTGATTCATAAAAATAACTAAAAGTGTGTTTAAAATACACACTATATGAAACGTAAACACTTCACCAAATGCTCAACCATTTCCTGAAATGATCAATTCATCGATTTGGCCACGACATATAGACAACATAGATACATATTCGAACAAATAAAATGCTTGCTGCCACTCAGGTACCACGCACACTTTTGCACTATAATAATGTTCTGCGCACTTGGTTAATCTCAATGAGACGAGAGATTGAGAATTGCCGCCATGGCTGAAATCGGTCGGACGCTTTAAGTTTAGTTTAGTTTTAACAATTAATTAGGTACTGAATCTATTTCCTAGCTCGTAGCCTGAACCAATGGCCGCCCTTCATCTTGATGTTGACAGACTTCTCACACATCTGGATGGGAAGGACCGTCTTCTCAGACGGGGAAATTTCGAACTGGCGCAATAATTGGTATAGAGTCGCTTTCACTTCGCAGAGGGCAAACCTTGAACCTGAAATATGATAAAAACATACATTGATGAGATGTACAATAAAACCTTAAGACTGGCTTGGTGAAACAGTGGTTAGTGAGCCTAGCTGGCGGTTCCGAGTGTCGTGGGTTCGATTTCCACCCGTGACAGATATCTTTGTGATAAACATAGGTGTTTGTTCCTTGTCTGGGTGTGACTATGTATTTAAGAATGTATTTATAAATATCTTTGTATGTATAAATATCTATGTATGTATATTAGTCTCTGACGCCCATAGTACCAGCTCTGCTTAGATTAGGGTCAGATTACCGTGTGTGGAAATGTCTCAGATATTTATTTGTATTTATAACCCTGACCTTTTATATAACATCATTTTCATAATTAACCTATAAATAACTACTTAATATACACCTATACAACTAAATAAAATTGAAGTATGTGTTTGTAATATCAAAATAACGAATTTTTACTGAATGGTTAGGAATCTATATCGAATACCAATAACAAAAACACCTTTGAAAATGTTTCTGTCCGTCTGTCTATCTGTCAATTTCGACGGGACTTTCACTCATAAATAGCAAGTTTACAAGGTTTATAAGCTATTAAATAAATAATTGTTGCGAAAGTCATTTCCACGCGGACGAAGTCGTGGGCGGACACTAGTAGCAAAATATAGCTCCAGGGTTTTTAGAAGCATACTCACCGATACAGTTCCTAGGTCCGGCTCCGAAGGGCATATACGCGTAAGGGTTGATGTCATGCCTGTTGTCTTCAGAGAACCTTTCGGGGTCAAATTTGTCCGGGTTTGGGAAGTACTTGGGGTCCCGGTGGAACGCCCATACCGGGATGATTAGACCTTCGCCTTTACGCATCTAGAAGGTAAACAATTTCTCATCATCATCATCAGCCCATATACGTCCCCACTGCTAGGGAAAGGTCTACCCTAAACTAAAACGATCAGGGCTTTCACGTTAGCCATGTGCGGGTCGATCGACTAGACAACCTAAGAATTTCTTCGTAAGTGTGCAGGTCTCCTCACGATGTTTTCCTTCACCGTTAAAGCGTCAAATAATCGTACATATCAAATTCAAGTTTGATAAACAATGTGGTACGCTGCGGGTTTTGAACTGGCGACTTCTCACATGGCAAGCATCGACCTTAACCACTCGACCATCGACGCTTTTATACAATACAATAAACAATATCTGATTTGACACGGTGTACGATTGTGGTTGCATTGAAATTCCCAAATTCATAGTACAATGTTTTAGCTAAAAAAGACATAAGTATACTACTTACAATGTAGTCTTCGGTGGCATCTTTGTTCGGTTTCCCAAGATTGTAGTCTTGGCTGCAGATCCTGTCGATCATGAATCCAGGTGTCCACTTTCGGAGGGCTTCTACAATCACAAATTATTGTTCACGTTCACAACTCTTATAATCAGCTAAATACGCTATACGTTACGCAATCTCACCTTTATTTTCCTAACTGTCATACGTTGATGGCTTGGAGTAGCCTCGTCATCATCACCGGACTTGCGGGAGAGCGGATGGCTCTCCCCCCTAATCACGCCTATTCTAATAAACCGACTTAAACTATACCGACTTATCTTGGTACCGTTTAAGTATACCTAGTCTTATCAGAAAGTTAGAACCAAGGACAGTGCAATACTAACCAGATACAACCATATCCATGTACACCATTTTCTGGAGCGTGCTGTAGTCAACCTTCCCTTGGTTCCTCTCATCATACTCCTTGATTTCCTGGGCCAGCCGCTCCTGCATGTCAGGGTGGACCGCCAGTTCGGCGATCACTAGTGTCATGAAGGAAGACGTTGTCTCGAAGCCTCCGAGGAGGAAGATCAGCGTTTGGGCGATGAGGTCGTTTTCTGACCACTCTGAAGGATTAAATTAATATAAATAAATATTGCACAACATCACAAACATTGATCTGATCCCGTGGTATGTAGCTTAGCACTTGTGTTGGAGGTATCAGAATCAACAGTGGATGTGCAAATATACTTAAGTATTTAATAACACACCCAAACACGGAACAAACACCGATGTTCGTCACACAATTATTTGTCCTGAGTGGGAATCGAAATAATGACTCTTAGAACCGTAGATAGTGAGCCTGGGACACTGATCACGGTTCTACCGAGCCTGTCAAACAGTAAGTAGGCATATTTGAGATAAAGAACGTGCGCTCTGTAAGAATATTTTTTTTAATTGATTTTTAAATTTCCCCAGAATTGTTTTTAAAATTTCTTTCTTTTTTCATTATCATCGTGAGGTTTGATTTTTTGACACAGAAATACCTACAACTTTAACCTCATACGAGATAGACACAATGGATTTTCTATTGTGTCTGGTTTTCTAGGCCTTAGGACTTTAAGCAGTATTTTTTCTTATCCTGTATCTTCTCACTGCTTGGCAAAGGACTCTTCCAAACCTATCCACTGCTTGCTTGCTTTCCAACGGTAGGATTTGTCATTTCATTGAAAGATGGACCAGATCGTCAAACCACAATTTCTTGGGCCTTCCTCTTCGGCGAAAACCGTCTTCAAGTAGCCATTGTGTAACGATTTTGGTCCATCTATCGAAATAGTATAATGCAATTTAAAATTTGGTAAATTTTTTTTTTGCAGCAAAATTACATTTCATAAGAAGTGTTTAACCTTCAAATGTTGTCGTCATTAGTACATATTTTTTATGTTACCTATTATATTAAACAATGGAATATTAATTTCTGTTAGACTTACCTATTTTAGTTTTCTGTTTGCCTATTTGTGACTCCTCAACGGTTGCAAAACCAGCGTCAGTGTCTTTTACTTTATCATCGTGTTGAAGTTGACCTGAAACAGATAACGGAAACTCGAAACGTCTTATCAAAATAGATCTTCCGTTTTGCGATAGACAACAGCTCAAGTTCAGAAGGGGTTCATATTGTCCGTTGAAATGCAACTCTTCACTTGATCGCGTTATTATTAACACATTAATATGCCAGAATGTAAATAGTACGTACAATCGAACTGATCGCTGATGATAGATGGCGCCGCTACTGCTGGGGAACAGGCCTACCCTAAATAAGGGTTAGTCTTAGTAAACCAAGCTGGCCTTCTGCGGGTTGGTTGACTACACAACCTTAGAATTTCATCCTTACCATAGATTTTAGTTCAGGGCTCTACATTATAAACTGTCATCAATTTAACTTGAAACCCTTTATCTATATGTATTTTACTACTAGTAAGTACGACTCTACAACTAGCCTTAGAGTAATACCATATGCATATAAGATTTAAACAATTAGATTAGATTATAAGATTTTAGCAAAATGTAACCGTTGTTAATGTAAATTACCTTTAAAAACCACTAAGGAATTACCTTTTTTAGCCTGTAGAAGAAGATGGATCATGTCAGGTCTGATGATGTTCTGGGACTCCCGGTCCCTCATCATCTTGGCCATCAGACCTTGGAAGAACTTCTGGGTCCTCTGACTGAACATAGACCATTTCAGTATCTGGAATTGTGAACCATAAACTTCAAGTGATGTCTGAGCCAAAAGCTTTTACAATAATAATGTCTTTTATAATTTTTTTAATTTTTTGGATCGAGTGCAAAATAGGAATAGGTAATTCAATCATAAACCCAAGCTACCGTCAGTTGCCTCTAACGAGCTGATAGGTAGACAATAGGTAACTATGCTGTAGGTAATATATGATATAATATTACACACACAATAACAGTGAATACACAAATATTTACTTAAATATATTTAATAACACTCCCAGACCAAATGAAACACCAATGTTCGCCACACAAATATTTATCCCGGGTGGGAATCGAACCCATGACTTTTGGAACCGTTGGTCATGAACCTAACCACTGTTCTACCGAGTCAGTCGACGGATACAAAGAGGAGATAGAAATGAAAGGAATCGATTGACTGTCATAGCCCAGTCAAAGCATTAAAAATACGCGTAATGACAATTTTGAACTAGCTATCAAGCAAGTTTTACCGTTATAAGCTTCGGGAAACAGCTGTAAGCGAAGAAGACGAACATCTGCTTGAACTTAAACGTGAAAGCCTCCATGCCCATCAGGAAGAACTGGTTGTCAGGGTCCGTCTGGGAGTCCAACTTCACTCCGAACGCGCATGACGCGATGACGTCATTAGCATGACGCGTCATTATGGCTTTGACATCAACATCGATCGATTCGGCTGGAAACACAAAAGATTTCTTCGTGTAAGATTTTGCATGACAGTATAAAAATAGAGATTGCAGTTTCAGAATCATAACAGCGATGTCCAACGTGTCCAACTCTGGTTCTCCAGTGTCCAACATTGAGGTTTGAAACTAGTAGTTCATATTGTGTCTAATGGATCTGTGTCTAGTGCCTCACGCGCACCGTTTGTATAGAAGGAAACTTCAATTTAGAAAGTATATTATAAGGAGGTGTTTAATTTAAAAAGGAACTATTTTGTCATAATATTGTCTCCATTACATACCAATAATAGAATATTAGGATATTGATAGAAGATCTACGAACACTAGAGTGTTTCTTACATTTAGAGTCCTCAATCTGTTTTTCCAAAGACTGCATCATTTGTTCACCGATTTCCCACATGAATGGGACCATCAGACGGATTTTGGAGCTTGTGAACGCTGGACTCAATGTAGAGCGCATGTTTTTCCATTCTTCACCTGAAAAACAAACATGTTTGGTTCTTTACCATGGCATATTCACCATGTTTCCTTAAATCGAGGTCCCGATATTTTGGCACTGTTAAGGCAGGTTGTACTCGTGAATATCTCGGATATATTCAGTTTTCTAAACACTAAAAGTTTTAGTGTAAAGAAAAATGTGGGCTGTAGAGTGATCGAAACGGAGGATCTCTAAATAATATGTTAAGAACAACAATACACGCGAGTTTTATGCGTAAAATTAGTTTTACTCTACACAGTTAACGTTTACACTCCTGCTGATCTAATCTTCATTGAGATCGACCTTCACAGCCAAATTCAGTCCGTCACTTTACTAAGCCAATAAGAATTTGAGCTCATACCATTCAAAGAGAACAGGTTCCTCCCCCAGAAGGGATCGACGCGGTCATCCACCACGGTCCTGTGTTCTGTGAAGCTCTCGAAGTCCTTGATGGTCACCTTCTTCACCAGCTCCACGTCCCGAAGCACCACCACTGGGTTGGTGAACTCGTAGTTACCCACGAACCTGAAAAAGGAGTCGTACTTAAAGATCCTTTTGAATATGTGTATTTTGAAAAAAAAGATGATCAGGTTGTTCTCACTCCATTTCGAGGCCGTGTGGACCACACATGAGGTCGAGAGGCACAATTGACCATATTGAGCCTGTCGCATTCATCCCTACATTTGTCCGATACACCACACTCACAGTATCTACCGTGCATTATTTGATTCCAAATAAAAAAAAACCTCGGAAATTTTGACATGTTTTCGTCACATATGACATGGTGACCTTCGTATTTGTTCAAATAGTTTTTAATAAATTATGGTAATAAAAATATAATGTGTTCTGTGGCTCGATCGTCCCAATTGGTCATGTTTAGTAGTATGAAGTAGCAGCATTTAAAACCAGTATGCCTGATTGTAATGGATTTCTTGATAGACTTTATCTTATTAAGTTCTGATAGCTTGGACACTTGACAAGATACACTGTATTGATTTATGTACCACTATTATTGTTGACTCGCCCGGTGGAAAAGTGGTTAGTGACCCTGTCTACGGTTTCAACAGTCGTGGAATCGATTCCCACCCGGGACAAATATTTTTGTGAAGAAACTTCAGTATTTGTTCCGTTTTTGATCTCTCATCGGTCATGTTGGATTGCCGTCTCACCGAATTATGAGAGTAAGGGAATAGAGAGTGCACTTGTGTTTGCGCGCACACTCGTGCACTATAATATCGATGGCCCCACCGAATAAACGTGTAATAGCCATTGCACAAAAAAACTTTTTTTTGGTATTTCGTTACATTAGCCTCTCCTCTACTTCCCCAATTTTTTTTAGAATTTTTTGATCATAAACAAGCCTGTAATTGCATTATAAACCTTTTTTCCACGGAAATAATATATTTTTTTGTCACAAGAATATTATTTTAAGTGACTATTACATGCTTCATACTTTCTCTGTTTCACAAGAATAAACGTGTATAAACAGCAAAACGTTTGATATTGTTTGTTCTTTGTTGTTAAGTATAGGCAATATGCGTTTGCACGTTTATTCGTGTATATTTTTTTGGTGCTTTTTTGAGTAATGTGTCTTGCACGAGAAGTAACTAAGCAAATAATTTTGCATTGTTTCTTACCATAATAGATACGTTTTATAATTTATTGCTATAAATCGAGCACCAGTATTCCATTATTCTTAACAAAATAAATAGTAGAGTAAAAGTGCCTTAACCAAATATAAACGACAATCAATTTTTGCAATCGGGTCTCGCAGGGTAATAATAGATAAGTTTTATAATTTATTGCTATAAATCAAGCACCAGCCGTGTGGTTACGGCGTAAGAATACCAAGTGTTGAAGTGGAAGCTATGTATGAGGACATTAGTAGGGGCCATACATAACTCCAAAACACATTTCACTGTTGTAATGGGAGACTTCAATGCAAAGCTGGGCCGTAGAAGCAATGGTGAGCTGAAAGTGGGACGATTTGGATATGAACATCGGAACCTCAGGGGACAGATGCAAGCTGACTTTATGGAGAAAGAAGGACTTTTTGTGAAGAATTCATTCTTCCGAAAGTCGCCGCACAGAAAATAGACCTGGTTGGGTCCGAACGGCTGAACTAAAAATGAGATAGACTACATCATGAACATTAGGAGACGTCATTTCAACGACGTCTCTGTGATCATCATCATCATCATCATCTCCGCGTTTTCCCGGTTGCATCCTTGCGGAGCCCGGGGTCCGCTTTCCTACTTCTATCTCTCCACTTCGCGACGTCTCTGTGATCAACAGGATTAAAACCGGAAGTGATCACCGTATCGTTAGAGGCACATTAAATATCAACGTCAAACTGGAAAGAACGCGTCTGGTGAAGTCTACGCTCCGACCATCGAAGGCATATATCCAAAACCCCGAGAACTATCAGCTTGAACTGTCGAACTTGAACAATGGCTGGACAGCTGTTCATCAGTGGAAGATATAAATAGCAGGCTGTAAACTGAAACTGTTCATACGGTAGGGTCCAAGTTTTTCAAAAGCCACCGTAAAAAAAGACCTCAAAAACTATCCGACCATACCCGACACCTTATCCTCATCAGGCTAGTCGACGTGTTTTGACGCTGAAAACTTCGGATGAAGCTGAGTCATATAGCCAGCTGAATAGACTGATTAGGAAGTCTCTGCGACATAATTTACGCTCCTTTAATACTCAGCGTATTAAGGAGACAATTAAGCGGAACCAAGGCTCCAAAGTGTTTGCAAGAGACGCGTCTATTGGGCAAAGCCAACTGACAAAGCTGAAGACTGAAGATAGACGCGTGACGTCAAACAAGTCAGAGGTGCTACGGGAGATAGAGAGGTTCTATGGGCAGTTATATACCTCGGTTCGTGCTGAGCCAGCTATTGTGGCGACAGACCCCAGAGCCAAGCTAACCCGATACTATACCGAAGACATCCCGGACATCAGCCTGTACGAGATAAGAATGGCTCTCAAACAACTTAAGAAAAACAAAACACCGGGTGAGGATGGTATCACTACAGAGCTTCTGAAAGCGGGTGGAACACCGGTACTAGAAGTCCCTCAGAAGCTCTTTTATTTCTCCCCGCTCGACGGCAAAACGCCAGAAGCATGGAACAGGGGTGTTGTGGTCTTGTTCTTCAAAAAAGGTGACAAAACCTTACTGAAGAACTACCGGCCCATAACACTGCTAAGCCATGTCTACAAGCTGTTCTCTAGAGTCATCACGAATCGTCTCGATTGCAGGCTTGATGACTTCCAGCCTTCCGAACAAGCCGGTTTCCGAAAAGGCTTTAGTACCATAGAGCACTTACATACGCTGCGGCAGATTATACCGAAGACGGAGGAGTATAATCGGCCACTATGCTTAGCGTTCGTGGACTATGAAAAAGCCTTCGATTCCGTCTTTTGGGCGGTTTTTAGATCCCCACAGCGATGCCATGTAGATTATCGGTATATTGAAGTGTAGAAGTGTTTGTATAACAGCGCCACCATGTCAGTCCGAGTACAGGAAAATCGCACGAAGGAAATCCCCTTACAAAGAGGAGTACGAAAGGTAGTTGTCATATCTCCGAAACTGTTTAGTAAACAGTTTCGGAGAACAGTGTTTACTGCTGCTCTGGAGGATTCCTTCAAGCTGCTGGAATGGCAAGGACTTGGTATCAATATTATTGGCTGATGACATCGTAGTCATGGCCGAGTCGCTGGAAGATCTAGGACAAATGCTCGATGACCTCGATAAAGTTTCCCAACAAGTGGGTCTTAGAATGAACATGGATAAAACAAAAAATATGTTTAATGTTGCACCCACCGTACAAACTTTACTCTCGAAATTGTGTGTGGATATATCTACCTCGGACAGGCAGGCAGGCAGGTTTAGGAAAATCAACTTTAGAGAGAGAGGTCAGTAGGCCGATGCAAATCGGCTGGGCAGCGTTTGGGAAACTGCACAACGTGTTCTCGTCCAAAATACCTCAGTGTCTTAAGACACCTTACCTGTGATGACTTACGGCGCTGAGACGTGGTGCTTCACAAAATATCTTTTTAGAAGGCTTAATGTCGCGCAGAGAGCTATGGAGAGGGCTATGCTCGGCATTTCTCTACGTGTTCGAATCAGAAATGAAAAGATCCGTAGAAGAACCAAACTTGCTGACATAACCCACCAGATTAGCAAACTGAAGTGGCAATGGGCCGGCCACATAGCACGAAGATTGGACGGTCGTTTGGGCCGAAATGTCCTGGAGTGGAGGCCACGTACTGGAAAGCGCAGTGTGGGACGACCACCTACCAGATGGACCGACGACCTGGTGAAAATCGCTGGGTTTTGTTGAAAAGCTTCGGAAGAGGCCTATGCTCAGCAGTGGGCAGCAATGGGCTGAGATGACGACAATTTCATTAAAGATTATGTTGGAATTTATTTAGTTCTCAAAATGCTTATAAGATAAGCCGTTTGTTTTTTTGTTGATTTTTGCTCAATTTCTATAGTAATGAGAAATATCTCTATGAATGGCAAAGGCTGATTATTATAAAAAATAGTTTTATTGTTATTATTATGATAATAAATAAAAATAATATATAAAAACAGAAGTTTGTTTATTTTCCCTTTAAAGATTATGCAACATTTTAATATTACATAGCGTGAATTCATAATGTTAATATGCATAACACATTGTAAAACCAACTTAATGACACGAATATAAATGTAATTTTTATTACCATCCTTAGATCACCAAATATTTCTGTAATACAAGCGTGCAAACAATTGCAGCCGCCATCAAAAGACGCGTGATTTCCCTAGAATAATAGTGTATCATTGCGTTACGTTCATCAACATCGTTTAAATTCACACGAATAAACGTGTAATGATCTATAACAGTCAACTGACTACACTAATTTCACTCGAGTAATTGTATAATATGGATTTTCTTGATTATTGACTAAATTAACGACTATTCCTTAAAATAAATTATATCAGCTAAAAGATTATTTTTTTATCTTTAATTTCATTATACATTGTTTTAACCTACCTATAATAATAAGCGAGATAGTAAGGATTAAACGTTTTTATTCTCTCCTGTAAAATTGACGTTTTTCACTTGCACGTTTATTCGGTGGGGCCATCGATATGTCCTGCGTACTTGGCTGATCTCAGTTGAGAACGGCTGCCATGGCTCAAATCGGTAGTACGCCTTTTATTCATATATTTGTTCCGTGTCTGGGATTGTCATTAAATGTATTTATGTATACAACTGTAGTATCTGATATGTAATTTAGTAACACAATTTTAAGCATTTATTTTGGAATCGGAACAATGTGTGTTTATTTATTATTTTTTTATTACTAAGCGAACAGCTTTGGCACTTATGTTCCCGTGACAGAAATGATGGTGGTAAAGAAACATATAAACATATAGAAACATTGTTATTGCCGGTACCGAGATCATAATAATATGTTCACGTCACTTTTTCAAGCAATCAGCGCCATCTACCGAGCTGATTTGTGAATCTAAACCATCCAGGGCGCCACTCAAACACATATAGAAACATTCATTTAAATCGGCCATGCCGTTTAGGAGGAGTTCAATTACATACACACGTAGGTAGAGCAGAATTATGAACATAAAGATAAAATGTAATAGATACCTGTCTTCAGGATATGCATCATACAATTTCTGCAACGACGTTGATAGATGTTCTATGCCCAAAGTGACCCCAGTGGTATTTCCCAGCAGTGGGACAGGCGTCAGATAGTTGACTCCTCTGTTACGGAATCTGAAAATGAAATGCAACACGTATTATTTTGTTAAATTATACGTACCTACTTAGTTTCGTACCTATAAGTGTAATTTAATAGAAGTCTAGAAGTCTTTATCGCCCTAATTTAGGGTAGGTCCGTGCCCCAGCAGTGGCTGGGGTACGGACTACCCTGATGTGTTCCTTCCTAGCGGGGCCCCCCGAGCTAGACTTGTAAAACGAATGTCAATGCTTCGGTGGCTCAATGTACCTTTCGAGTTTATCAACAGAATTGAATGTACCTCCACCGTTTTGGCAGAAATTACGATAAAGTTACTGATCTTCCCAGCTGGGCCCTCGTCTGTTTAACGTTCGAAATACATGAAAAATATACTGATCTAATATACTTCCAATGTACCTTCCGATTTATGAACCATATTCAAGGAATCTTTTATAGAACCGAACAAATTATGCTTTAAAGTTCTGTCTTCCTAGCTGGGCCCTCTGTAATTAAAGTGAAAAGGAATAAAAAAAGTATACAGTTTTTATGTTTTTCCAATGTACCTCTTAGTTCTTCGCAGTTTACCAAATTTAGATGCAAAATAATTATTTTTGTAAAAAACAGTACACGCTTGGTAAGGTAAGGTCAGCAATATTATATTTGCAGCAATGAGGGTAGCTGTGAATAGTTTGTTTTATTATTTTATCATCAGTTAGAAACGTATCACTGCGTTATAAATATTTATGAGAAACAAAAAATAAACAATTATGGGGAAAACCAGTGCAGTTTGTGTTTTAGAACAAAAACTTATTGTATTTGTTTACATTAAAGTATGTGTTTACAAAATAAAGTATTAGATGTATATATTTGTAATTTTACTATTGATTCTGATATCCGAAACACGGGTGCTGGAGCTACCTATCTCGGAGTCACATACCTACCATATAATAATATTAAAAGTAGATAACTCCGTATTTATAATTAAATCCACATTTTCCTAACAAACAACCAGTTTTCATTTAGTTGACACACCTACTTTTTTTTTGCTAACCGTACTTACCAAGCGTGTACTGTTATTTACCAATATCATTATTTTGCATCTAAATTTGGTAAACTGCAAAGAACTAAGAGGTACATTGGAAAAAAATAAAAACTGTATACTTTTTTTATTCCTATTCACTTTAATTACAGAGGGCCCAGCTAGGAAGACAGAACTTTAAAGCATAATTTGTTCGGTTCTATAAAAGATTCCTTGAATATGGTTCATAAATCGGAAGGTACATTGGAAGTATATTAGATCAGTATATTTTTCATGTATTTCGAACGTTAAACAGACGAGGGCCCAGCTGGGAAGATCAGTAACTTTATCGTAATTTCTGCCAAAACGGTGGAGGTACATTCAATTCTGTTGATAAACTCGAAAGGTACATTGAGCCACCGAAGCATTGCCATTAGTTTTACAAGTCTAGCTCGGGGGGCCCCGCTAGGAAGGAACACATACTACCCTGGTGATAATGATGATAAACAGAAGTCATTATAAAAATCAAAATCTATAGGTATTTTACATGCACTTTGGACTCATTATTGGTTAATGACTGAATATGATTCTACCACCGGTTCGGGCTATCGGGAAGCAGATTCTACCGACTTCGGAAAGAGACTCGATATTAACTTTAAATGTAATTAATGAGCCAAGTCGTACAGTTTGGGTTTGTCATAGTGACAGTGACGAACAAGTTCACTCTTTACACCGTCGATGTAATGTAAGAAATCGATTAACTGATTTTGTCTTTCACTTATGTCACGGATAAGTGAAATTTGACATATCTTGTCAGAACTCATGATCAAGTCTTAGAAGCTACGAATCACTTAAAAAAACTACTGTACTTAACCATAGGCTTTCGTAAATGAACTGATCCTTTAAAGGTTCTTTTCTATTAGCTATGTTTTGTTACGGAATCCTATAAACGATTGCTGACAAAAACATGATAAATACCTTGAGTAGAGGTTCCTAAAATAAAACACCGCTGCTGCAATGACGGCTAGTAACCACAGTATCAAATACATGTTCTAAAAACTGAAAAAGATATAGGTTAATTTATTAAACGAAGTAAGTATACATTATTAACTGTTCGGCCAATGAAGGAAATTATCAAGAGGAAACTAATCCGTTCTCATTTCTAATTAGAAAGAAAGAAAGAAAGAAAGAAAAACATTTATTGATCACATACAATAGCACGATTTAACACACAATTACATATACATGATAGTGATCAACAGGTTCTGCCTCAGCATGTGCTGCAGCGCCTGCTAGGACGCTACAGCGCTGATATTCTGGCAGAACCTATGATTGGTTAGTTAGAAAACCAAGAACATAGAAAATAAAATAAAAAAAATAATAAATTAAAAAAGTAAAATTCATAAAGACAAAGACAAAGACGAAAATAAAAACAGGAACAAATTATTTACACTACGAAGGAAGTTACAGTCTTACAATACTAAATAACAAGAATAATATATACATATATATGAACACAATACAACTTAAATAAAACAGATAACGATAATGGCATTTTTAAGAATTGATTCGGTATACAATTTAATTTAATTTAATTTAATCTAATTTAATTTAAATAATTCAGCGAGCCAATTCGCTTTATATCCAGAGCCAATATCCAACAAAGAGTATTGTCTATGGACGTTGGCTCCGGTTCGAGGGTCATGGACAAACACAAGAAAAAAGAAAATAAAAGTAAAGAAAAAAAGGGGTTCGCAAATACACAAACAACCAGAACATGTTGAGAGTGAATTATAAATTAAACTTTACATAAGCTGAGAATTTATGATAACAATTGAAGAGTAGATGCTGTTAGTATTATATCTCCTTGCGGGTAAATGAGTGCGTTATTACAATGATCTGATAATTGCATAGTGTGTTACATTGCATAGTAATTAAAAAAGTTTGTGGTTGTGAGGTTATTTTGCAGGTTTTCACTAACGAAGCAGTTTTAACTTTTACAGACAGAGCGACAGCGTAGGATATGTTTATACAAGTTAACAACCTGGCACATATAAGTAGCGAAATTAATGTATTGTGTGGAGCACACACAAAAGGTAGAGAACAGAAAGAAAGAAAAGAGAAAAAGATAAAAACGATGAAGGAGGCCGCTCGTTTGTTACCGGCGTATGGCAATGGCGTATATCCAGACTCGTGCTTGGCGTTGCGGCGTGCCCCAAAGTGACTAGCCACCTCCCCCGGCGAAGACGTAGCCTGATGTGAATACCTAGTGATGTGAGTATTTAGTTTTTTGCTCCTCTATTAGGTATTTTTTGAGTCGCTTTCTAAAACTGTGTATTGTTTCCAGGTCACGCATCGGTGGGGGAATGTCGTTCCAGCACTTAGTGGCCGCAAATCTGAAGGATCCCCGGAACGCCGCTGTACGATGTTTGGGCATAGTGAAAATGTTTGTGCAGGCTCTTTTGGGGTATCCTTTGTTATCCCTTGCCCACAGCAACTTATTATAGAGATATGTGGGTCTCTCTGTTGATATGACCCCGAAAAGCAGCGTGGCTAGGTGCACTCTCCTCCGTGCCTCCATTCTTATGACATTAGCAGCGTTTAGGAATGGTGTGACATGTGATCTGGGTGGGATGTGAAAGCAGAAGCGTGCACAGGCATTTTGAACCCGCTGTATTTTTTTCATGGTTCTTGTTAAGAGGCAGGGGCCATACACTGTATCTGTAATTACATATTTATTTCAAACTTTAACCTTACTAATATTATAAATGCGAAAATAACTCTGTCTGTCTGTTACGCTTTCATGTGATAGATTTATTTACATTTTAGCCTATATAATAAGTAAGAAAAATATCATCATCATCATCATCAGCCCATATACGTCCCCACTGCTGGGGCACGGGCCTACCCTAAACTAGGGCGATAAGGCCTTAGTCGACCACGCTGGCCAAGTGCGTGTTGGTTGACTACACAACCTTAGAATTTCTTCTTAGGTGTGCAGGTTTCCTCACGATGTTTTCCTTCACCGTTAAAGCGTCGAATGATGGTACATATGAATTTCAAATTTGAAGAACACATTGGTACCTGGCGGGGTTTGAACTGGCGACCTCTCGCATGGCAAGCAACGACCTTAACCACTCGGCCATCGACGCTTTTTAAAAGAAAAATATAAAAATATGTAAAATGTATAATTTATATTTAATATTTAATTTATTGTTATATATTTGTAACGTTTTTGATAAATTAGAACAAGGATTTATAAGGAATGTTCCATAGCCATGACGTAATGGTGACATCACTTGCTTGTCACAGACTATAAAAAGGCTAGCCTCGCTCCGTATCGATCACTTCTTTCTTGATCGTCGGACAGAGCGGAGCTCTGCTCGAAATTGTGTAAAGTGTTGCTGTTATTTTACAAAGTTAAGTATTTGATAATTATTGTTACTATGAAAGTGTTATTCTAGATTGTATTATTGTAATAATGATGTTTTATTACAATAACGAATTGTTACTACTATGGTATAATAAATAGTCCACATTCTCATTACGCTTAGTATAAATGATATATTATAAAGGATCTATCATTGTTTACCTGACATACCTGTGAATATTTATAGACAATATTCGTATTAAAAGGAAGGCTTTAATAGTCCATTAAAAAGTAATTGATGTTTATAATTATACCTTGCTAAAAGTCATGATGGTTTTAATTCCTGATCCCCGCTAGTGAACATACAGCTATATATGTATATCATACTAAGCTGTATTAATATGTATTTATCTAAACTTAAAGATGAGAATAATTTAACATCAGAAGTGGGATAGACTAGCCCACAAAACTAATACTTTATTTTTCTGTTCTGGCTCATCTGGTACAAACTATACGTGATGCTGCTGTCGCCACCAAAAGGCGGCTTGATGAAGATGTGACGCTGCCGAGCTTTGGTTCAATATGGACGACTGGTACAAAAGCAGGTTCCTGGTACACCAAGAAGTGAAGGACACAGATTGTTCGATGAAGACATGACGCTGTCGAGCTTTGGTTCAGTAAGGAAGACTAGTACAAAAGCAGATTCCTGGTACGTCAAGAAGGTTATTTTTTAAAATAGTCAGATTGGCCGAACGTATTATGAAAAGTACAAATTAATGTATACTTTTGTTTAATAGTAGGTAATAATTAATTAGTCTGAAGGTTTATCTGTATATCTAGTATTCATGTTATTTACAACAGTTTTTTAGGCTACTGAGTAAGTTAATTGTTCTTGTAGCATATTAACGTTTTACTACCGATCTTAATCTACAGCAATTTGCAACTCAAAATAGATAAATTTATTAATTCGTCATAGATTACCTGATCTAGGTTGATACAGGTTGAACAGAGTTCCTCTATGATATATTTTATACATATATAGGTCTTACCAGATCTTAAGGGTATATTTTTGTAATATTAATTTTAAACTGGGTATTCAGCAAATTTTCCATGGAAGTAATGAGACTTTTTCAAAACTTAATCAATTCAAGAATTAATATTTGATGTGCATTATAGTATCTTCAAAATAATTATTTATTTGTTTATTTGGTCATAGCTAGGTACACTGACAATTTTATCAACACAATATTTAGTAGATCAATTTGGTAATTCTGAATAATAAAGTATTCCAGACTCTGAATCACATATAGCCATTACCAAAATTATACTGAAACTAAACTTGCTAGGTTTGTAAATAATCTAATACGTATGAGCTTGTTAACGGATTATTATCATTAAACATGAAATAAATAGTATAGAAATACAATTTAGTTGTGAACCAAAATTATGTTTAAATAGGATGTGAGACAATAACCATTAAATAAATTTACGTTTGAAAGATGTAAGTGAGTTGTAGAAAGGTCAGGTTCGGTGAATTTTTTGTTGTAAATATTTAGTCAAAGTCGTTTGACAAAAGGTTTTGTTATAAAGAAAAAAAAATTATTTGTGCAAGAATGCTAGATAAAATTGTTTGCGGCGTTCAATATTAAAATAAACTAATTTGTATAATATCTACTTAGGTCCAGAAGTAAACAAGAACTAAATAAAAATAATAGGTACGTTCAGACTCTTAAATATTAATATTTTTTAAAAATTCTTAATAATCGCTGACACATTAAATATATTTTTGAAAAGGAGACAAGACAATGCCTAGTGTGGGCATAGGTAAGCCATTTAATAAATAGGGAGTTATTGAGTTGTGTAGGTGTATTATACATATTTTAAAAATTTTAGTAAATTTAAACTTTGCGGCCTTCGAACCAGCATAAGTGAAAAGATTTAACTCTTATTCAAAATTGTAAAATACCGATTACGTTCACATATTGACGATTGCAGTTTTTTTTCTTGGTGGGTGATATATATTGTGTACTTTGAGACGTTTATCTTATGGAAACTAATAAGTAAATTTCTTGAGTATAACTCCGATGAAGAAAATTTCTTTTGGTATTATTGTAACTAAAAGTGATTAATCTATTATCATGCTGGTATTGAAACCAGCCTCCAATCTTGAATTTTTATGACTTATAATAATGATTCTAGTATTTTCTTTTCGTTTGAAAATATACCGAAAACATAAAAATGTACCGAAGATTTCGATCATATTATCATGTATATGGTATAGTAAACTCAGAGTTATAAACACTAATTCGTAATTTAGCTTTTAGTATGGGACCTACATTATACAGTATCTTAATACGCAAATAGGTTATTAATTCTGTTAGAAATTTAATTTGAATAAAAATTAATGTAAATTGAAAATCGGGGTTGAGACCAGTATTATATTTGACTGACCACAGGTTGATTGAATGATGTGTCGGACGTTCCTGAGGGACTTAAATGAAATATATAATTTAATTCCTATCGGTAATTTGACTTCAAGAGTTTGGGCAGTTTACGCAAAACTTCTAGCAAAAAAATAAAAAGTTATAGACCTACTTGGTCTTCTACATAGGAACATAAAACGGATTATCCTTACTTAAATTATAAATCGGAAAATGAGTATATTTGTTCGTTCCGCTTTCACGCCGTAACTAATAGACCGATTGCTTTAAAATTTTGCAGATATAAAGTAGAAGTCCGAATTAAATAATAGGGTACTTTGTATGCTGAAAAAAAAAATGATATTCCCGAGGGAAAACCAAAATATTATTTGATTGATTAGATTGGATATGGCACCGAGTGTCGTTGTTGTGCTTCTTAACGCAATATGGTTATATTGCAGAATTCCACGCGAACGAAGCCGCGGTCAGAAAGCTAGTATAAAATAAAGCATTGCTGGTATACATTTAGGCTATTAACTATTTTGAGCTAGGCTAAATAAGGGTTTAATAAAATTCCTAAAAATTCAAATAAGAAGAGACAATAAACGTAACTATTATATATGTATATTAAAGTAAATTTTTAAGCCAATACATAGATTAAAAAATACCCCACGAGCTATACGAACTGGGAGTTAGACGATATGCTTTCAAATGGATTAAATCTTACTTGTAAAATCGTTTGGCAACTATGCCGGCCAAATCAAACACTTAAGGTTTATTATTATATTACGTCTCCTAGGTTTTACACCTCACGAAAAAAATTTTGGGTCTTATTTTTGTTTTCATGAACGATCTGCCAAGTCGCTTCCATTCTACAGAACAAATCAAAATTAAAAGCAATCACTGCCTGCCCATATTAAAAGTAAACGCTTTAACTAACGATATTTAATTTTTTCTTTATATTTTAATAAAAATACATTCACTAACTAAGGACAAGGATTCTCTATTAGACTCTATTACTGCTGGATTAAATAAAAAGGCCTACAATTAAAAGTACAAAAGAAACTGATTTAAATTTAAACCACGTTAATAAATTGTTCTATATCGCTACCTTAAATCTCAAATGGCGTAACCGCCAATTTGGTCAAAATGACTTTTTAATGCAGTTTTATTCAGTTTTTTTTTCTCTATCGATCTGTATATTTAAAATCCTCAAATTCGCAAAAAAAAGGTTATTACGACCCAATGTTTTTTAAAGATTTGAACACTTTTCATAAGGTAAACAGGTCGTAAAAGGCTTAGTCTAATTTACTTGGTGTTTACGCCCCTAGAAATTATTGTGACGTGAAAAAAATGTCAAAAAAAAAGGGTGTAAGTGACATAATTTTCTGGCGTAACTCGTAAGACACGCTATTTTTCGAAATTGCAATACATAAGAAAGGCGTTTACACCCAACATCGCTGAACACATGATTGACATTATTATTGTTAGTATTGATGCCCGGGGGGATTAAGATTGCGGAGACATTGGCTATTTATTGCTTTTCCTTGTTTCGGCATTTTAAATCAATATCCAAACACAAATCAGAATCAAAGACCAATAACGCGCCAAAGTCAACGTAACGGTCACAAAAAATAATAAATACACCGAGGAACGTAATCTATGCGCACAAGTACGCAAATGGCTGAATACATAGATAAATGTATGGTGAATACACATCAGCGGGGGTTTCAAATGTCAAAATTAATCGATTTAGATACGTAAAAATCCCAGTGAAGTTTCCCGTATTCCAAATTTTTTCATCCAATTCTAAAAATTACGCGTTGAGTCACTATGAAAAATTGTCAAACGGCGTAACTTTGTAAAAGCGTAATACAGAGTGAATATTTAACGTTTTCTATTATTATTAAATGAGTTTAAAGCACAAAAAACATTTTTTTATTGGAGATACGACCTTCACCTCTTAAAAATCGTGATTTTTATGGGGCGTAAACGCCTTTTTGTAATATTTTCACAAGTCGTAACCGACTTCTAGTTTCTTAAATAAAAGATTTAGGTACAAAGAGTTCCTACTGAAGCCTTTATCTCAAAATTCTAAGAAATTTGATGTATAAAACATTTTCATTGTATTAAAATTGATAAAGTTATGAATTAAAAAAACATTTTTTTTTTGTTTTTCTGCTCTCCTGAAAAGTAGTGTTTTGGTGGTTACGCCATTTGAGATTTAAAGTATCGATATATATAATTGCCAATATAAAGGAAAAACCGTTTTCGCAACTATGTATGACACACACACTTAACTTGGAAAAGGATCTCAACTCTGTACAACTTAAGGAATTTTAGTTTTACTAAGGAAAAATTGCAGAGTTTGGTCTGCTGAACGGGTAGAGCAAAACTCTAAGATAAATATGTTGATAGTAAGTATTGATTGTTGTGCCGTGATAGATAAATAATAATTGTTTTGTGATTCATGTTCAAACTTTATATGTTATATTATAGATGAAAAATGATTGTTGGTATATAGGTCATAAAGATGAATAATTATTTTGCCATTGATGTTCAAACTTTATTTGTGTTATTGCTAAAAGAAAATCAAAAGGTAAAAAGAAATATAATATAGAAGATAATGATTGTTAGATTGAAAAGGACTGCTGGTACCGCCTCGTGCTTTTTTGAAATTCATGTGCAGCAGGTGAATGGCATTAGCACGGTCCAGGACGGTATGGTATTGGTTAGACTGCTGAAGTCAATGTCCTGTTGCTTTTCTGGAAGTCATGCGCAGCAGGTGATAGGATTAGCAAGGATCAGGTCAGAGACAGAAGTTAGACTGCTGAAAGTCAATGTCCTGTTGCTTTTCTGGAAGTCATGCGCAGCAGGTGATAGGATTAGCAAGGATCAGGTCAGAGACAGAAGTTAGACTGCTGAAAGTCAATGTCCTGTTGCTTCTCTGGAAGTCATGCGCAGCAGGTGATAGGATTAGCAAGGATCAGGCCAGAGACAAAAGTTAGAATGAAAAACTTGTTAATCTAACAAAGTTCCATTAGTAAGTGAAGTACAGGTCAGTCCTGCTGAAATAAATAAAAGTTTCTTTTAGCAAAACTATAAAAAGTTTTTGTTTATGTTATGTATAGATTATATTATGCAATATTGGTTAAGGATTAATTGTACTTTGAGAGCAAAGTACAATGTCAGTATGGCCGTGATAGATTTATTTACATTTTAGCCTATATAATAAGTAAGAAAAATATAAAAATATGTAAAATGTATAATTTATATTTAATATTTAATTTATTGTTATATATTTGTAACGTTTTTGATAAATTAGAACAAGGATTTATAAGGAATGTTCCATAGCCATGACGTAATGGTGACATCACTTGCTTGTCACAGACTATAAAAAGGCTAGCCTCGCTCCGTATCGATCACTTCTTTCTTGATCGTCGGACAGAGCGGAGCTCTGCTCGAAATTGTGTAAAGTGTTGCTGTTATTTTACAAAGTTAAGTATTTGATAATTATTGTTACTATGAAAGTGTTATTCTAGATTGTATTATTGTAATAATGATGTTTTATTACAATAACGAATTGTTACTACTATGGTATAATAAATAGTCCACATTCTCATTACGCTTAGTATAAATGATATATTATAAAGGATCTATCATTGTTTACCTGACATACCTGTGAATATTTATAGACAATATTCGTATTAAAAGGAAGGCTTTAATAGTCCATTAAAAAGTAATTGATGTTTATAATTATACCTTGCTAAAAGTCATGATGGTTTTAATTCCTGATCCCCGCTAGTGAACATACAGCTATATATGTATATCATACTAAGCTGTATTAATATGTATTTATCTAAACTTAAAGATGAGAATAATTTAACACACGCATAGAGTACTGAACCGATTTAAATGAAATTTGGTAAAGATATAGTGCAGAGTCTGAGAAAGCACATAGTTGACAAAGGAGTATGTCCTTTAAACCGAAAAACGTCTCTACGCGAACGAAGTCGCGGGCGAAACGCTAGTACTACATATTTTTTATCGCGTGTAGACCCGTGTAACTTTTGATAACATTTGTCTAAAGTTCAATGACTACCGCCATTATAAACAGGTATATGACTTTGTGTATTCCGAATGGTGTATAAATTACGTATAATTAGGTACAATAAACACGTTGTGGTGTATCGAATACACATAGTTTATTTAAATAGTAACTAATTCTATTAATATTGATATAACCGCGCTGGTTGGCAAGGTCGCGCCATATCATATAATGTGAATGATAAATTGTATAATATTCTAACAAACTAGCGTATCACGCACGCGTCACAATCATTTCCTAACAAATCATTTAAAAAACCTCTATAAGTATCTTTTATACTTTTTTTTTGTTTATAGTATTATTCTAAACATTGTTTTTAGGAAGCAAGTAGTTGAAACAACAATAAACACAAAACAAATAAATTTTTGATGGTAAAAAAAGACAAGTTTAGGTAAATTTAAATATTTAATGTCCGTGGCTTAAACAACTAGCTTCAAATCCCTTTAAATGCTTTTTGCTTTCACATTTGACAATTTTGAATAAGAATGCTAATGTTTGTGAAAATATAAGTACCGAAGTTTTCGATGTTATCGAAAAGTCACTTTGAATGCATAGCAAAAAAAATATATCAAGAATTTATTATGCCAAATTGTTAACTAACATAACACTATACAAAGAAATACATTTCTATCGACTACCTTGATAAAAAGATAACTTACCTATTAATAGTAGTTTCCAATCAACACGTGTTACTATAGATAAATAAAGATAATAAATTAACAGACGTTTATCCTCTGTGAGGGCTGGACGTTGAATAACAAATATCATCTCTCTTTTGTATAGTGATACCTATAGGCGATGATAACAGTAGGTAAGGTACTACTGACTTGTTTATTTACATGAGTTATGGTGGAATAAATTATAATTTCATTTGATCATAATGAGAAACCCTTTATTTTATTAAGAAAAATCGGTAAAAAAAACATTTATGTTAAGCGATTTTATTAAATGTGAATGTTTATATTTTATTTTGTAGTTTTTAGTGGACATAAAAATATAAAACGCCATTTTCGAACGGCGGCCATTTTGGATTTTGAATTTTGACATAATCATCGTATTCTATTAGTGTAGTTCTTTAATTGATACCCATATTGAGTTGAATTTAAAATTTTGACCCATATAAACAAATAAATAAAACCGGGTGTAGCGGATCTTCTTCTTATCGTGTGGTTGATGAACAACCTGGTGTCAGAGTTTTTTAACCGCGCGTAGGCCTCTGAAATGGCTTCACACACCGTTGAAACATTTCTCAGGTGTGCTGGTTTCCTCACGATGTTTTCCTTCACCGTTAAAGCGTCAAATGATGGTACATATCGACGGTCCCAACGTATAATACCGTATCTACAAAACCTAAATTTTACAGGAGAGCGCTTTGAAGTTTCAAACATGTGTTACTCGTGTTCTAATATTCCTACAGCTATGAAATTTGGAACACTGAATAAATAAGAGCTCTTTTGCGTAAAAAGCTAAAAATAAGTTTAATAGGATTATTATTTATATACTATTTATCACTTACCAACTTTTACGTTGGAATTACTCACACTACAAACGACGTAACTGGTACTTACTATTGTTTACAGGGGATTTTAGACATCGACCATAACCGTAACTGCCCACTAGGTAGTTTTACGCCGAATATAATATACACATACGGGATTCTGGGTTTTTTATCTATACACACCGTGAAATTTTAGTGGTTGTTTTGCCGCAGTAAACTGATTCTATCTTAGTAGTAAAATAGGTTCTAAGATATTTTTTTATTTTTTTTCTTATTTTAATTTTAATTTTTAAATTTTAGTCAATAAATACCGGTTTAACGAAACTAGAAAACACGCTCGAAAAGCTTTATTACTTAGGGGGTAGATCTTTTTTAGCTTTAATCATAATTTTCAAGCGGCAATCAGTACCTGATTACGTCACACCTCTTAAAAGTACGAAATCTTCTAACGCTTCGGAAATAAAAAAAAATTTTTTTGAAAATTTGAAAAAAAAAACTTTTTCAAGAATTAACTCGCATGATTCGATAGTAGGTACTACTAAAGTCAAATCGTTCTTCTACGGGAAAACAACCACTAAAATTTCACGATGTATAGAAATAATAAAAAACGCCTCAATGGCAAAAATATATTTAAAATATAAAACCATTGTTAACGGTATATGACCCTCGTCTGTTAAGTCTAGATGATTTAAGAAGCATATTAGAATATGCTATCTTGCCAATTTTGTTCTTAAGAATAAATAAGTTAACCAAAAGTTGAGACAGTACCTCCTCGACTGCCACGTTGGTGTATTAGTAGCAAGCGCCGAGTAAGGACCGAGAGTTATCGGGTCCTGGTATCGGATTAGGCCAAATTTTGAGAAATCTTAAGCGTTATTGTGTTAATAATTTCTCGGCCTGGAGTCAGGGAGTTGGCTGAGACACGAGCCGAGCATGCATTGGAAAACATCATAAGGCGGTGGTCTATGGTATGGTCTGGTCTATAAGGATGGTATATGAATGCTGATTAACCGAGAATAGAAAAATAGAACTGTGTACTACAATAAATGTTAGGACTTTGTGTGCAGTTGCATGACCAACATTGAGATCAGCAACCACAGAGTCCAAAACCAATTATTTCAAAACCATTTTCCTCCCAGCCGCTGTTGTCGAATAAAGTTTCGATTGGATGAACTACGTGCCATTATCACTCTAATGAACTACTTCTAAGGTTGTGAGGAGTGAAATTGTCCAATTATGTTCCAAAATATGTACAAATTGAATTCGATAAGAAGCCTTTTCTTGAAAAAATGCCATTTTGACGCAATTTTTGAAAATCTGCTTAATTTTGCTTTTTCAGAAGGCATTGTAAGAATGCCTGGGAGAGACATTTCGATGCAAATATGTCTCTGTCCTCTAAATGTCTCTCTGGATGTATGTTCAGCACATTATTAATATGTGGGACTCTTATTGGCATAACTCTCTCCGTAACATTGGCACCGCCTACTGAAGACGTAGACGTCTTTAGCTTACAGCATTGACTGTAGGAGTTAGAAGGGTGTGGGGTTCTTAGTCGTCATCAGCCTATAATTTAGTCTTCTGTTAACCATAAGCTTCCCCAAATGCTCGCCTCTCCCGCCTATTTTCGGCCACTCGCATCCAACAACCAGCCGTCCTGGGCAAATCGTCACTTCACCTGGCCTGACGGCGTCCCACACTGTGTTTGCCGAGACGCGGTCTACACTCCAGAAACTCGTTTACTCTTGTGTTTGGTTAATATTTATTTTATTGAATGTAGTACGATAAAATTGGCTACGTCTACTAACAATCTTGACGTGATGTCATTAGGACCTAGTTGAGAATAACAGTGCTTAGGTTGTCTCCTTTATGAAGTTGCCCGGAGGAGGGTCGAGTAATTTAATCTGAGGTCTGTCGCAAATGACGTATGCAGTTATCTAATACTAGTACTATAATATCAAACTGTTACCTAATACAACTAAATATTTGATGACCAACAGCGCAACTGAACAAATTTTTATTCAGTTGAGCTGTTAAATGAAGAATTTTCATGATTGTGGTAGTGGTATATTTAACTATAACTATTCCAGATTAGAAAGCTTTTAAAACCTTAATCAATTTGCGAAATTAGTTTTCCTACACAAAATATGGCCTCACAGTAGGTTAAATCATCTTCAATGTCAGAAAATAAAATTCAATATAAAACAACTGGGTCAAGTAAAGCTATAAGTATCAAAATTAATGGTTATCAAACAATTAATATGTTTTTGCTGAGCACAGCAATTTATTAAACAAAATATATACCCCAAACACTTTAATCACACCCAGTCAATAAATCTGTTTCCGACGTAAAATAACGTAATTGGTAGTTACTAGCAAGACTAAAATAATACTTTCCATCGAAAAACATTCCATCTGGTAGATAGTATAAACATCGATTTTGGCTCTCCGGTGTAAAACTACACAACTACCACATAAGTCGTAAAGATTTTTAAATTTCCTACGTAAAATAACGTAACTACCACATCGTGATAAAGGCTTTGGAATGTTCAAAGTTTGTTTGATTTCATAAAAATACAAGCAATTTTACGAAATATCATTTAAAAAACAATCTTAAGGCAGAAAAATATAAGTCTAGGCCGTCTCGGGCGCAAAAGCGCTTAACTGGCAGTTGCGGGGGCAGCGGGGGCGGGTATAGCGGCGATGTTCCGAAGTAATACACCCTAACTACCATTTAAGTATTTTTACGTCGGTGGTAGTGTAGTTAAGTAATTTGTCGTGCATCGATATAAGGATGTTTTAGGCACATTTTCGACATTCTGTGTTAACTAAATGAAAGTCTATGTTGATTTCGAGGTTTTGCAATAAAAACATGCAAATCCCTCAAGTGCCACTTACGTGATTATACGTAGGGACCGTCGATATGAATTTCAAATTTGAAAAACACATTGGTACCTGGCGGGGTTTGAACTGGCGACCTCTCGTATGGCAAGCAACGACCTTAACCACTCGGCCATCGACGCTTTTTAATGGTGGAGCGGATGAAACCGTTTAAAAAAGAGTAAAAGTGAAGCCAAGTGACCTATACAACAATTTCCAATATGAATGGCCTTTTTCCTGAGTTTGCCCGTAAAAGGTACCATGTTTTTGTTTTGTTGTTTTCATTATCTCATTGCATCTTTGATTCTTGTCTAGTCACGCCACTTGAAATAATCAGCCACTTGTACTATCATCACCAGGTCATACAAGTATGTATATTATTTAAAGATTAGGTGATAACTGCTAAATCAAAGAGTCCAACAAAGCATTCTAGTCTGATAGCCAATATCTGAATCTAAAGCAAATACAAAATGGATGTAAGGTTAGATTATGCTATATGTTATTGTACTCAGTGCGAAGATAAAGCTGTAATTGTCAGTCCAGTGCCATTTGTAACGCAGACGGGACCACGGGCCACTCGAAGGAACTCGTGTCTTTTATTGTGTAGTTGCTAAAAGAATAATAAACTTTGTGTGTGATAACAGTATCAGTTTATATCTAAAGTAAGTATAATATCCTATCCGTACCTCGATTTCGAACACATTCCAAACTCTTAGCTAGGTGTGAGTTGGATTCCGGAAGGGTTCCGTACGATATGAGGGTGTACTTCTTGCCGTTATTAACATCTAGAAGTAAAATGCGTGAACAGAAAGATGCTTGGATATATTGTGTGAAAAATATATCAAGCACTAGCTATCCGCCCGCGACTCCATCCGCGTAGAGATGTTTAACGGGTAAAACATTACTTCTTTATAGCGCAGTCGGTTAAAAAGTCTTTAACCTTTTCTATGCGCTGGACTATATCTGTACCAAATTTCGTTTAAATCGGTTCAGTATTCTATGCTTGAAAGCGTAACAGACAGACAGAGTTACTTTCGCATTTATAATATCGATACCTTAAATCTCAAATGGCGTAACCGCCATTTTGGTCAAAATGACTTTTTGATGCAGTTTTATTCAGTTTTTTTTTCTCTATCGAACTGTATATTTAAAATATCGAAATTCGCAAAAAAATGGTTATTACGACCCAATGTTTTTTATAGATTTAAACACTTTTTATAAGGTAAACAGGTCGTAAAAGGCTTAGCCCACTTTACTTGGTGGTTACGCCCCTAGAAATTATTGTGACGTGAAAAAAATGTCATAACGGAAAGGGGGTAAGGGACATAATTTGCCGGCGTAACTCGTAAGATTCAAAATCACAATACAAAGAAAGGTGTTTACACCCAAAATCGCTGAACACATGAGTGTCATTATTATTGTTAGTATTGATGCGCGGGGGGATTAAGATTGCGGAGACATTGGCTATTTATTGTTTTTCCTCGTTCCGACATTTTAAACCAAAGTCCAAACACAAAGCAATACCAACGTCCAATAACGCGCCAAAATCAACGTAACAGACAAAAAAATTATAAATACACGGAGGAAGGCAATCTATGCGCACAAGTGCGAAAATGGCTAAATATATAGATGAATGTATGGTGAATACACAGCAGCGGGGGTTACAAATGACAAAATTAATCGATTTCGGCACGTAAATATCTTTGTGAAATTTCCCATATTCCAAAATTCTTCGTCCAATTCCAAAAATTACGCGTTGAGTCACTATGAAAAATTGTCAAACAGCGTAACTTTGTAAAAGCGTAATACAGAGTGAAAATTTTACGTTTTCTTTCATTATTAAATTAGTTTTAAGCACAAAAAACATTTTTTTTACTGGAGATACGACCTTCACCTCTTAAAAATCGTGATTTTTATGGGGCGTAAACGCCTTTTTGTAATATCTTCACAGGTCGTAACCGACTTCTAGTTTGTTAAATATAAGATTTAGTTACAAAGAGTTCCTACTGAAGCCTTTATCTCAAAATTCTAAGAAATTTGATGTATAAAACCTTTTCATTGTATTAAAATTGATAAAGTTATATTAAAAAGAAAAAATTTTTTTTGTTTTTTTGCTCTCCTGAAAAGTAGTGTTTTGGTGGTTACGCCATTTGAGATTTAAGGTAGCGATATTAAAGTAAGGATTTGATGCCATTGTTACAAAAAATATAATTTGTTGCCAAGATGCTAATGCAATAAACGGCAAAAATGTCGTTACGAAGAAACCTGGAAAGGTAATTTAATTGGGTCGATTAGTCACATCTTAATATAGCTCATGACTTTGACAAATGGCACCGCACATGTTAATGTAAATACCGAACAAAACATATTTTTAGAGCTCATCATTTGATTATGAACATGCATGGTTTGCATGCATTCTATTTTTTACCAACTTCAATTATGTTGTTATTGTCTTAAATTGGTAGGGTACGATTTATAGGTCGGACAATATCATACAAGAACGCCAAACTTGATTCAAATATTAGTAGAGTAAACACGTATTGAATGGATAACAAAACGGAAACTCAGACGGTCAAATATTCAAATAGATAATAATCACTCAAACAGGAAACAGACACATTGTCCATAATTATTGTGCATAGTCCGATCTACCTCGGCTTTTAATGATGAAACCGACCAATTGTGAGTTGCACTCGTGCACGAAGAGTAACGATTATTTGAAAAATACAATGCTTTATGTATAGGAATCCCCCTTTAATTTTTGTTTAATAGTGTTTGTTGGTAACAGAAATACAGTATTCGTGAAAAATTTACTAAAGTGACTAGCTATCGCGCTGATACAGCCTGATGAAAGGTGTCAAGTGATAAACAGCCTTCGAGTAGGTACAGAACTCTCAAAAATAGTGAAGGGAAGATAGAGTCTCATTATTATTTTTTTCAAGCTATGATCGTCTACATATTATTATGGGTGGGGGTGGTCGCGGCAGCCTTATGGCTGTACCTGAGGCAGGTGCACACAAGGTTCTCCAGGCATGGAGTGAAGAATCTCCCAGCTGTTCCTCTGTTTGGGAATGCGCTGCAGATTTTTTTGAGGAAGGAACACTTCGCCGAGCAACTGGATACCTCTTATAAGGCTTTTCCGGGGGAAAGGTAGGAATTTATAAGATATCTTATGTATGTATTGTACAAGATAATAAGTATATGAAGAAATTGGCATATCTTTATGAAATCTTAGATATGTTTTGTCAACTAACAAATTTTATTTACTTTCAATTTAGATTTTAAATATGATCATTATTATTTTATTCCATCCATTGAAAAAATAATCATAAAATCTGACCTATAAATCAATAAGTTTTACATTAAATTCTTTTGCATTTAATGAAAAATGCTCAAAATATACAACAAAGAATACATTTCAGATTCATAGGAAGATATGAGTTCACCGCACCGTTGATATTGGTGAAGGATATTGAGCTGATGAAGAAGGTCACTGTAAAAGACTTCGAGCACTTCACCGACCACAGGTCGTTAGTTAACGAAGACACCGATCCTTTGTTCGGACGAAATCTGTTTTCTCTGAAAGGTATTGAGTTTACTGATCCAAACTTATCATCATTATCAGCCCATATACGTCCCCACTGCTGGGGCACGGGCTTACCCTCAAGTACGGCGAGGCCTTAGTCACTTATATTTACAACGAATATAATTTTATTTTACTTTGTAAGTGTTATTTGAAATGATTGAATTGATATCTATTGATTACATTTTTTTCTGATTGATACTAAGAATTTGAAATAATATTTTTAGTATATAATAATAAAAATGCTTGTCCACTTTTATCCAATATTCCTCCAAAATATTTTTTCGTTGGATCAAGTACCATCAGATTTTGCCAAAGTAGAGAGTGATAATGATGTAATTTTAATAGTTGTATAGTTGTTAGTAGTCTTCGCGCAAATAATAGACGAAACGATGATACTAATGATTTTACAGGAGATGAATGGAAAGACATGCGCTCCACCTTGAGTCCAGCTTTCACCAGCTCGAAGATGCGGCTGATGCTGCCTTTCATGGTGAATGCGGGGAAACAGATGATAGAATCGCTGAAAGCGAAGATGAAGACTTCAAATAGTAAGTAGATATCGATCTAAAAGTCATTTTCACATGTTAAGTAAAGTAGAAGTCAAAGATTCTGAACATTAATGTAATCAGTGACGATTGGCAGTTCGTGGAATATTAGGTAACCGTAATGAATATAAAGTAGAAAATTCACATTTTTATATTGTAATACTTCTTACAGATAACTACATTGACGTGGATGTGAAAGATCTCACCACTCGTTACACCAACGATGTTATCGCAACCTGTGCTTTTGGACTCGACGTTAATTCTCATGTGGACGAAAACAACCAGTTCTACAAAATGGGAAAGGAAGCTGTGAACTTCAAGGGTTTTCTGACTTTCATGAAGTTTGTATTCTTCCTCGTATTTCCTCGACTCATGGCAGTAAGTACAGATTGAATTCAGTTCCTACCCACAAAAAATTGTCAAGAGCCTTTTTCAATGAAAAATGGAATCTAGCACTAAAACGAAAATTTATGACGGAGGATGGAAAACTAATTTGCTAGGTTTTTAGAGATAAATCTTTAATCTGGGAATTCCGTAAATTGTTTTTCCCTATGATGGGTGACTTTGTGCGTTTATGTAGCTGTGCCCGTTACTTCTTTCGCGTGGAGTACAGGATTTTATATATTTTTCTTCTCAATTACTCTAATTCCCGTGGGAATCTAGCAATATCGCGTTGCAAGTAAGCTAGTAAGTTTACTAAGGTGCTTGCATGCCAAATTTTGAGCGTACAACTTTACCGGTTTAGATTTTTCATACAAAAGGATTTTCTCGCTAATTCCCGTTCCGATCCGAATTTACTTTCTTAGTGCAACTCTACGGTACCTAAGCTACGTCCCTTCCAAATTTCAAATGCCTACGCTTAGCAGTTTAGGTAATGCGTTGATACGTCCGGCTCCTCGAGCTACTATCGACTCAGTCCAAATCATCCGAGGCGATAGTATCCTTCCTCCCCTTTTCCTTCCCCCGTCATATATCCTTGCTACTCGTGGGAACGCAATGACCTTGTTAAAACAATGCACAAGGTAGAATGGCGGCGACGTGGTTCACAACCCGTCACGTCACGTTTCCCACAGAGGTGAAAAGTGGATCGCTGGAAGTGATCTCTGCCTACCCCTTTGGGAAAAAGGCGTGATTTTATGTATGTATGTATGTATGTATGTATGTTGATATGTCAGTCAGTTTCGGTATTTCTCAAGTCTGCGAGGCTTGTTTACGTTTGATCACGATGACGCATGACCTCGCTCGCACTTGCTCGCTGCATCAATTTAGTTTACGACCCTGAATGGATGTCAATTGTTTAATCTTATGTCATAGCACGCATATACTCCAATTGGGTGAACCATCTTCTCCATTTGTACGAAATTTTAGCACGCTACGAATGCATGAAATCATTTTAGAAAATCGTAGATAATTCTTAACTGTTTAACTTATTAACTAGCTCCCTTCATGTTACAGCAAACATCAATTAATGCTCAGCTGATTGAAGTTATTAGTTAACAAATGAAGACATAACATTGATTAAACAATTGACCTGGAACTCAATTATTCCTTTATTTAAGAAGAAACTTTTGAGGAGCCTTCACACTTCACGAGAAGTGGCTTTTGCCACTGCACTACCAAAGTGATTAAAATTATTGATTCCTTGACTCCTCCAATAAAATATTAAACCTTATTTCAGAAACTGAATATTTCTCTGTTCTCTGAGAAAGTTAAGCAATTCTTCAAGAATGTTGTGATGGATACTATGAAACACCGGGAAGAACGAAATATCGTCAGACCAGACATGATACATTTATTGATGGAGGCTAAAAAAGGTATGAACTGCCTATAAAATAGGCACATTTTGTATATTTTTTTGTGAAACCTACACTGCAAATATAAACGATCCAATCAAAAACATAAATGTGAAATGAGAGCCAAGTTCAATATTATAATAATTGCCTTGGTTGTTGACTTCAACGACAAAAGAAGTGAGATCTACATGGGTGCCAAGTTCAATGGTCAACCCAGAAATTTATTTATAAGTAACACTATAACATACCTATCATATCTTCTTATAACATAAGATAATGTATGGTGGTAGCCTATGAAGGTCTGTCTTGGCTAGTTGGTCTTGGTCTGTCTATAAACCTACCAACGTATTATTATGTTCGCTCGCTAGTTTCTAACAACAATCCAAATTTTCGGAATTATAAAATAAAAACCGGCAAATACTTGAAGGCTTAGAACTTGCAACGGCTATAATTCATATATGAAAACTAGCCAAGACAGACCTTCATAGGCTACCACCATACATTATCTTATGTTATAAGAAGATATGATAGGTATGTTATAGTGTTACTTATAAATAAATTTCTGGGTTGACCATTGAACTTGGCACCCATGTAGATCTCACTTCTTTTGTCGTTGAAGTCAACAACCAAGGCAATTATTATAATATTGAACTTGGCTCTCATTTCACATTTATGTTTTTGATTGGATATCATTACTTTTTGTAGAAAAGTATATATCATCGTAACGCCGTGAGTCTTTTGAAAAGGACTAATTCAAAACTAAAACTAGACTTTATGTAGGTACCTATCCTAAGTAATAAATATGAAAACCGACTATAAGTACCTTCTCTTAATTAAAAATTAAGTAAGTATACCTAAATATATACTTAGTGCTCTGCCTTCCCCGGTATATAGGCGTGATTAGGCACTAATTAGGTATTTATGTTAAGCGTTCATAATAGAACCTAACCTAATTATTAAAAAATTGCCAGTTTTTTATTTATTCCTTTGTATTCATGTAATTACCTATCTGCATACCAAATTTTAACTCTCTAGGTCATTTGGAACTGGGTTAGAATTTTGATCTGTCAGTCAGTCAATGATAAAAATGAGGATTTTTGGACATGAATATCTAAATAACTGTTTGAGATAAGCTTATGAAATTTAGAACACATATTTATCTCGCAAGTCACAATATATGAGCCAAATTTGATACGTTTATGTGAAATAGTTTTTGATTTATGAGGGGTTCAAAAGTGGTTCCAAATGGTTCGTGTAATATTACACACGGTGCGGCTCGCCAGTTCTGTTTCTTGAACTTGGCTTGACACGCTACCGCGTGTCTAGATTTTTCGAATAAATTTTTATTCTTGTCTTAATCTAATCATAGGAAGACTGGTGCACGACGACAATACAAGCGACGCGGATGCTGGATTTGCCACTGTGGAAGAATCTAATGTAGGAAAGAAAAAAATTGACAGAGGTAATGTGAACCACACTATGGGATGGGTATCAAATTCGTAATACTAATAAAACGTTGTGCATTCTACAGGGAAATATTAATTTGTAAAAACTAGTGAATTCTCAAGGCCTTATATTATTTTGGTATTTTGTATGAATTCCTCGCTAGAAAATTACTACTTTCCTGCAGTTAAAACACACGATTCAATAAAGTAGAAATAAAAATAAAAGTCTTTGATCAAGTTATTGGAGTAGTCCTGAACCCGAAATGAATAACGTTCTTAACAACAAATAATAAATTTCGAAAGTATTTCCATAACTGTCTCTCTACCTTTTCTCAGAGTGGTCTGACAACGACCTCGCTGCCCAGGCAATCCTCTTCTTCATCGCCGGCTTCGAGACAGTGTCTGCGGGGATGTCGTTCGCTCTACACGAGCTGGCCCTCCATCCTGATGTTCAGGATAAACTGGTGCAGGAGATCAGAGAGACAGACCAGAGGAATGGTGGCAAGTTCCAATACAACACCATTCAGAACATGAAGTATTTGGACATGGTTGTATCAGGTGAGGATTTGAAGATAGGTAGATAAGAGTTGTTTTTGTAATTGACAGCTGGGTAGTACAAGGAAATAGTAGGTAATAAGAATTAATAATAATTTTCGAGATAGTATAAAAATTCAATGAGGATTGTATTGATTGATTGCACTTAGAACTTATTGTGCACTAACTTATGTATACGGTTTGTTCCTTCACATTTAAATTAATTAATGGCTGTCTTGCCAAATTTACAAATTACTTTTACTCCTTGTTAGTAGTTGTAAAAATCCCAAATAAACTCTTAGAATCAACAAGGATAGGAAAGGGATATTAGTATCTGTATCTGTGTGAAAAGTAATCCTGTAGTTACGTCTTTCCATATTTAAGCTTGATGCGATAAAAATTACAATACAACTAACTTGTCACTCGTACTAGGGATTTGCGTGATTTAACCAAGAGTTTATCAAATCCACAGAAGTTTTAAGGCTGTGGCCGCCCGCACTACAGTTGGAGCGTATGTGTGTGAAAGATTACAACTTGGGGAAGGCGAACGATGATCCCGCTGCAAAGGATTACTATGTACGTTGTGACTTAGTTTATATTGACCACAATGCTATTTCAGAGAATATTCCTAGAAAATGTCACGTTTACGAATATGCCTAGAATCCGAGAAAAAAATCTCTAAATGAATGCCATTTGCTTTCTGTATCTTCTACTGTTTATTATTCTTCATGTGACACGTTTTGTAAACTGGGATTAAATAATCTGAAATGGATTTCAAATCAGAATTCTTAATTTTTTTGGCGGCTCGGCACATAAATATAATGCTTAAAAATAATTCTGCCTAGTACTAGTATTTTCTATATTATAGAACGACTAAGTAAAGCATTCAGCGTTATAATTTTAAGTACGAGGTCGGTAAATTGTGAAAAAAGAAAAAAAATTAAGGTCAAATACGATATTTGACCTTTTGACGAATATGGTCATGAAAATAATTTTTAGGTTGTTTTTGGTCGTAGGAACGCGTCCCATACATTTCTGGTCGTCCTCCTGCTCTCAAGAGTTTTATAAAAGGCTAAAAATATTTTGTTTTTCAAGATTCCAGTTGGGGAAGCCCTGATCATCCCTGCGTACTCCGTCCACCGAGACCCTGAGTTCTACGCGGAGCCCTTGAAGTTCGACCCTGAGAGATTCTCTGATGAGAACAAGCACAACATACAGCCCTTCGCTTACATGCCCTTTGGCACTGGACCCAGAAATTGTATTGGTATGGTCCTTTTTTTATTGCGCTATACTTCGAAAACGGTTTTTACAAATGAGTGCAAGAGACATTATTTGTAGAGAATTTCAAGATAAACAATTTTACAATTGACCTCCGAGTAATAGGTCGCGAGACGTTATGGCCTGTATAACGTTTTAAGCCGGCACGATATCTTTGTCAATTTTCACATTTTCATTATAACGTCCGTAATGAAGGTGTATACAAAAATTCAGCTCACTAGGAATTCTTAACGCAGATTGGGGTTTATTCTCATAAAGCCCAATGTCCTCACACGAGACAGACACAATGGATTTCTATTGTGTCTGGTTTTCTGGGCCTTAAAATGCCGTAAATTATTGGACTAATCATGTACTCCGTCTCCTCAGGTTCCAGATTCGCCCTCTGCGAGCTGAAAGTGCTGCTGTACCAGCTCCTCCTCAGCATGGAAGTGACTCCAAACGAGAAGACCTGCGTCCCCACCAAGCTCGACCCTAAGTCCTTCAACTTCGGACCCATAGGAGGCTTCCAGCTTAGATTCAAAATAAGGAGCTGATGTTTAACAGATCATCATATTGTTTACTGAAAGTCTGATAAATATATGGATTTGCATGTAATAAATACCTTAATATTCGCTATGGAAAAAGTTTGTTACAATAATATACGTATAATATAGGAGTATGGTTATTTATTTAATAAATTTGATTGACACTAAAAAGAATATGAGAACGACGACTCTAACTTTGGTCTGGAAATAGTTATATAATGATTTAATGCATTTTTTAACCTAATAATAAAAATTATGAAGAAAATTGAAAGTCTTTTATAAATCCTTCCTATTATGCTCATAATTTTCACTAATCAAATTGGTCCTACGTTGGTACCCAAAATAGAGGCGCTAGATTGAAGGATACACAAACAGCAAAGGTGGTGCACCCCAGAAGAAAATAAAAAGAAGATTATGTGGGCTCTTCAGGCGGGCGTGAAACTGCATCTAAACTACCCTTCAGGGTGGGTGCGACAGGCTCAATAGGGTTTATTGCGTCTGTCAACCTCATATGTGTAATAAAAAAAAAGTAACCTCACTGTCGCTAACCATCAGGTGGAGTAAAGTCATCCTTTATTTATACAAATAAAATAGGAACTGCGCTCTCAAGGTTTTGAAAAAAAAAAGTGATTTTCCATTTAAAAAAAAAGGATCCTAACCGAATTATAGGGTCATTATAACAGCATAACTTAAGCTAAGAGAACAAAACACGTTAAAAGTGCTATCTTATCAATTCAAGTTCAATTTCACGACAATATTTACCTCAGTTGTTGTTTTATACGATATCGAACTGAGATCGTAATGGGTCACTGGGTGGAAATTCATTTATAACGACTAACCGACTCGAGGCCTATGTCCAGCAGTGGACGGGAGTGGGCTGATGATGAACCGGTATTTATTGAATAAAAAAACTGCCTTAAATATTTGATTACTATAGATATAAATTACTATAGAGACCTTTTACTGCGGGAAAACAACCACTAAAATTTCATGGTGTCATGTGTGGTTAGGAATATGGAAATTTAAGGTCTGACTTGGCTAGTTTTATTCTTTAAGTAAAAAATTACCACATTATCTAAATCATGACTTTCAAGCTTCCGAAGATTGTGCTTACTTATTGATAGTTGGTATATTTTAGTAAGTAATTAAGTGCTTCGTTAGTACATCGTTAGCAAGCGCCGCGTAAGTACCGAGAGGTGCCACGTTCGAATCCTGGCTCTAAGCAAATTTGTGTGAGGTTTTCTGTAAAGAATTAAAGATTGAAGATTATACACAGGGCAAAACTATTATACATGTTGTTGATGGCCATCCGCCAGTGTTTCGGAACGCAAGTTAAGCCGTCGGTCCTGCGCCTAATGTCTCGTCTGTCATCTCTGAGTGAGTGAAGGAGTATAAAGATTGAAATGTGCACACACACATGTGTATTATAATAACATGTTCTGCGTAGTTGGCTGATCTCCATTGAGTACGTCCGCCTTGGCCGAAATCGGTCACCTTATTTTTTTGTCAACTTTGCAGTTTTCTAAACCTGTAAGTATTCATTTTACAAAAAAAAATACCTACTTCTAGACAGCACTGAACTTAGTTAATTTAAATAATAATCGTATTATGCTTATGTACCTATGTTAGAAACATATCTTAAAATCAGATAATATTGTACCCATTATTGTCTTAAGGTCAATAAACTAGTACAAATGCGGAGTAAATCACAAGCATTATCTAGTGGTAGCTACTATTTTAAATAACAAAAAATAAGTGATAATATATAAATTTCAAATATGGAGTTGTACAAACAAATTAGTTTATGTGGTCTGTGCTGATAGACGTGTTTATTATAAACAGTTTTTATTCAGTGTTCCAAAAGTAAATTTTGGTAAGTAAGTTTTATTTTAGAAAACTGTAACTGTCCGGGATATTTACCATGTTGTTTTGATGAGCTCCCGATCAGTTCACCCGTGATCATGCGCTTGCAACAGTGCCGAAATATCGGGAGCTCATTAACAAAACAACATGGTAAATATCCCGGACAGTTTCAGTTTTCTAATGTGTGTAACGATGACAAGTTTTTTTTGCCTTTTTAAACGATGTTGTCGGAAGGTATAATATAATTGAGTAATTAAATTAATGGGATTTTTTTAGGTCGAACATGACGTATGCAAGTGTATTGTATTTGCGTTTCTGAATGAGTCACACCGAGGCTTTTGTCATATGTATAGAGTTATTCAGAATTTAAGTCTTATTATTCTTTTTTATTTTTTATAACGTGCGTAAAATGTGGCAATGTAAAAAAATACTGTGATTGAATTCCCTTTAAAATGTACAAAAAATGCTGCCTTAAAGAAAAACATTAGCGGCATAATGTTGACCTTATTTCAAAATGCATTCTCCCATTTTTTACGGCAATAAATTTGTGGTATCTACGTATTAAAATGCAAGAAACAGCTGGTATGCTGTGATGCAAAGTGCTAGATGAAAGAATTTGTTTACTGATTATGGGTCACATATTTTTTTTCTTGCGGGCTTATGCCCGTAAACGACAATAGTAGACAGTATTGTACTGTACATGTTTTTTGAGACACGTTTTTAGAATAGTTTTTTTCTTTGTCTCTTTTTTGACAGAGTTGCCCTTTGTGACGTAAGGATATTTTGTTATTTTTGTAAGATTTTAGACTTTCGCGTTCCATTACACTAAATATTAGTGTTTCTGGGTCTACACGCATTATTAGGAGTAGCAAATACATAGCTTCTTACTGCCCGACGTGTCGACTGGGTTACACCAATCATGTCCGCAAGCGAACCGGCGCCGCCCGTAGCTATGTATTAGCTACTCCTAATATCGCATGTAGACGTATAAAGACTAATATTAAGTTTTTAAGCTATTGCATAGCTTTTATCGCGGGCTTTGAGCGCGGCGACCGAACCAAGAAATTCCGTAACGAAAAAAACCTCACAACCGTCTAACGTCGTTTCAGTTCGTTAGACTTCGGCACGGTGTTTGTGTGCGTGCGTTTAGACGTATTGTACGACTCTACGAAACTCGCACGAATCGAGACGAGCTGCTCCGAAATCGGACGATGCTATGCAATAGCTATACCGCGGCAGTCCCCGAGTGCCACACGTTTTTTTAACAAAAAGATGCAATATCGAATTGTTTTTTTTGTGTTATTTCTTTTGAACTGGCGACCTCTCGCTTGGCAAGCGACGACCTAAACCACCCGACCATCGAAGCTTTTTATATTCATTTGTTTCGTTTGTTTGTACCTAACATACCATTGAATATAGTCCGTTTACAGGCACATTTACTAGAACGTGACTATATAATAATTATTAACAAGTGTCATTGTTTCAAATGTGAAATGTTTACAATAGTATTAGTACTAATGGATCGAGTGTTGCACTCAAGCGTGGTATGGGATATCATCATAGAGACAATGATAAAACTGCTGCTTACATTTAGGTATGTCTACTTAAATCAAGTTAACCGCATTTCCTTTTTTTAACGACGTGTCTTTAATTACAACAAATACAAGTAATTAAGAGTACTTGTAATATAATTAAGTATTTTTAAAAATACTAGTGACTAGTGATTTCATCCTAACATAGTCTAAAACAAAGTCACTTGTCGCGTCTGTCTGTCCCTATGTATGCTTAAATCGTTTAAACTACTCAACGGATTTTGATGTTTCTTTGTAATATATAGAGGACTTCAAGTGGAAGGATTTTATGTATAAACTGTCCTCCTGTCCAATATTCTTTTTCAACTAAGCATTAAGTTTACTACTGACAGAGTTTCATAGAAACTTACCAACCCTTTTTCACCCCCCATAAGACAGAATATTTAAAAAATTAACATATATGTTAGCGAGGACTAATAGCTATATAACAATAAAAGTTTCAACAAAATCCGTCCAGTAGTTTTTGCGTGAAAAGCGAACAACAAACAGACACAGACAGACAAAAAAATTTTAAATCATAATTTTGGCATCAATTAGTTGTATAAAGATACGCCGATTTTAATTTTTTTCTTTAATATCTAAAATGTATAGACATGAGGTTGTTATAATTTTATAATATGTATAGCCGAAGCGAAGCGAGGACGGGTATATCATATAAGAGAATAAAAAAATATTAATGGCCAAAGTACAGCGTCATATAGATTTTTGCAAGCAACTCTTTACTGAGGTGAGACAGTATAGGAACGTAGTTATTAGACATCTGCTCTACCAAGTACCTACATAAACAAAGTACTGATTAAAAATTGCTCAGTCACGGCTCAACAAACCTATTCATAACAACTGATAATAAAACATAAACATTATTATCTTAATACAATGCATATGAAGAGATAAAATATACTCGTGTTCTAAAATTAACAATAATTTATTTCAGTTATCAAGCACCGAATTCCTCATAATTACTTTTTTTCCCGACTGACGCGAGCTCAAAACGAGATTTAGCATTCCGTGTTTTAACGTTTGCTCTACCATAATAGTCACAGTATGTGCCTAAACTGTTTATTAGACTGATTTTATTGGCGCGCTGACCGTCAGTGCTGAAGGTCCTGAGGGCCTACCATGAGTTGGTTATCGAAAACTTACGTACGTTAAAAACCTATCGAGTTGTTTTTTTCATACGGCCGATTTTAGTTCTTCGCGTAACCACCAGTGGCGCTGTACCAGTTTTTCATAGACATATTTACGTAGGCGATATCGAGTGCGTAAGTTTTAAACTCATGGTAGCCCTACTGTATGCATAGAGATATAGAGACATTTTCAAATAGCGCTGACCGGTCGGCGCCGACGCCCGATACAAAAGGTGTCGTCAGCGCGACTCCTTAATCAGCCTTAGATTTTGACGAGCAAGTCAATCGATTCATAACTTATTGCTTTTGGGATAATAAACCTGTCCCAGGACGTACGTTTTTAAATTTTCTTTTGTTTAGATTTGGCTCTCACGCTCTTAACTCGTTGCTACAAAAAGAACTACACTCAGTTCACGTTCCATTACACTATATATTAGTCTTTATGGGTCTACGCGCAATCTTGCTGTGTTAGTAGCTATGTGCTTGCTACTACTAATAGCGCGTGTAAGCGTATAGACTAAGACTAAGATATTTAGGGTATGATAATTTTATCAAAGTATTCGCTTGTCCACAGTTCCATAGACAATGTATTTGACAATATGGCTTATAACAACCCTGACAGCCTTATGGCTGTACTTCAGAAGAGTGTATTCAAGGTTTACAAGGCATGGGGTGAAGCAAATCACACCAATACCCCCAGTGGGCAATTTGACAACAGCTCTATTCAGATTAAGCCATTTAGCTGATGATTTGGACCATCTGTACCACGCTTTTCCGGAAGAAAGGTAAGTTTGTATCAAGAATTAAGAGGTAAAAAGGAATTTACGTATTTGTGAACATTACGCCCTATTGATTTAAAGAAAAAGTTAAAGATATGAAGGTATCAAGGGACTACCATGAGGGCTATAAATAAAATAAAGTATGGCTTTAACAATGAAGCAGTCTCAAACTAAGATATAGGTATTAAAATTTAAATTGATCTCTATCGTTCCTGAGAAACCGCGTGTGGACAGACCGACAGACAGATAGTTAACAAAGTGAACCCTGAAAAAGGCTTTAATTTTTCTTATAAGGTTCGAAACTCTGAAAATACTAGTCATTGTGTATACTTCAAGCAAATAAGTATGTTATATTTTTTGCATGTACTTATCTTAATAATTTATCTGGACTTTTATCTTAAACTTATTATTTTTAGAATTAAGATTCATCGTGAAATGTGATTTTTCTTGTTTAAAAAACATCAAAATATTTTGATAAAATTGGTTTCAATGCCACTTCATTAACTTAATTTGATTACGCATCTAAGTAAGGAAACAGAGAGTGTTTGCGCGCATACTTGTGCACTATAATATGTCCTGCGCACTTGGCTGATCTAATTGATATCGGCAGCCATGGTCGAAATCGGTCGGACGCCTTATTTAGATAACATTCTTACAATTCATTTCAGGTTCGTCGGCAGATTTGAGTTCCTGATCCCCATTGTAATAGTAAGAGATATAGAGCTTATAAAAACGATAACCATCAAAGATTTTGAGTATTTTGTGGATCATAGAACTATTGTGGATGAACATTCGGATAAGTTTTTTGGCAGGAATCTATTCGCATTAAAAGGTCAGAACCCTACAATTTCTCATATACGTTTCTCGTATACGCGTAGTCGGCAATAATAGGTACTCTGCAATCAAAAAAATTAATTATTAACAAATGATTATTGAAGATAAGATTTATTTAAAGATAATATTGAAATTTGCATTGAAAATTCGAGGTCACTGACACGTGTAAGAGTTATAACCTAAAATGATAAATCTGCTTAACTAGCATTATAATTATACTTGAAGCTCTTTTTAAAAAATAATTTTAAGTAAATTAATTTCAAGGTCAAGAATGGAAAGACATGAGATCGACCTTGAGCCCGGCTTTCACCAGTTCAAAGATGCGAGTCATGGTGCCTTTCATGGTAGAAGCAGGGAACCAGATGATTCAAAGACTGAAGGAAAATATTTCTAATTCAAAAGGTAAAAATATAAGATAATAGTGAAAAATCAAACCAAATTCTTTTATTAACATGTTCAGATGTACAATGTTCTGTATTTAGATGATACGATTACCATTGCGACAATTGGGCTAATCCAATTTCATGATAGAGTCATTTCCTTAATTGCTATTATAGCCACTTGCACTCGCATTGCTTCAGAAATATTACTCGTGTTAAATCCACACGTTCTGTCTACCTGTTGATAGAAGTTGCATCGAAATCCTTTTAAATTATATGAAATAACTAAATCGATAATACAACCTTAGAATTTTTCGCAGGTGTGCAGATTTCCTCACTATTCATAATATGAATTCCAAATTTTAAAAACACAGTGGCACTTGGCGGGGTTTAAACTAGCGACCTCTCGAATGGCAAGCAAAGATCTTAACCACTCGACCATCGACGCTTTTTTCTGTACCACTTTTTGAGTTTGCTTGAAAAATGTTATTATATTCCTTACTATAAAATCTTGGAATATGAGATCTCGACCGATAGTGTTTGATCACTACCGGTAGTGGTGCCATCCGTGGCTAACGGGTTGAAAAGCTGAGTCAACACCTGGGTAGCTCAATTGGTTTAAAGCGTTAGAAGCGATTTCTTAAGACAGGTGGTTCAAGTCTCCATCCAAGCGGGTTGATGAGTGCGGATTTTTAAAATTTATATGTGATCTCATAAATTTTGTCATTTATTTTAGATAACTACCTAGACATCGACACCAAAGACCTGACCAGCAGATACGCCAATGACGTGGTGGCCTCCTGCGCTTTCGGACTGAAGGTCAACTCCCATGCCGACACTGATAACCAGTTCTTCAAGATGGGCAGATTATTGGGATCCACCTTCAACTTCCGACAGATGTGGATCCTTTTCGCGTTGGCTAATTTTCCAAAACTGGCTAGTGTGAGTTTTTCTTTATTCTTCATCTTCATTTCAGCCTATTAATTCCTACTGCTCAGTGGCATAAAGGTTCCATAACGTTCTCCGAATTTTGAGCTGTGTACCAAGTTCTTTATGATCTATCAATGCAGAAATATTGTCAATACAGAAAAGCCTTTGCACTGTTCGCCAAAATTTAACTACGGGAGGTGGAGGAGGAGTTTAAACTCATGCTTTACTTCAAATTTTGCATTTGATACAAAACTGCTAGTGTCTTTGTCAAAATTTCTTAGTACGATAACTTTGCGGTAAATGAGAATCTTGTTTGTTGATTCTAAATCGATAAGTTTATTTAAAATTTGAAAATTATTCGATAAGTTTAATTGAATTATTCATCCTCATCATCATCAGCCCATATACGTCCCCACTGCTGGGGCACGGGCCTACCCTTAACCAGGGCGATAAGGCCTTAGTCGGCCTTAATTGAATTATTGATTCAAGTCAATGGCTAACTTTGAAATTATCAACTATTTTAAATGTTGGCATACAGACTACGCTAATGCATATTCTGTATTTTAGACTAAGTCTAGTTTGTAACTAGGTCCTGTGTACTAAATAATACATAGTAAACTAACATATTCCATGAACAAACATGAACAAAGTTTGAGAGCACTAGCTGCAACCATAAAGAGACTTAAGCAGTAATTTGTTATCTAGTGACCTTTACTAGTAATAGTATTTATGAGTATTTTATATAAGTATATATTTATGTAAGTATTAAACTCCAAGATATAAAAGAACTACTTAATAGGCTCTACGAAGCGAAAATTTCTCAATTAGTCCGCGACTTCTTGTTGTGAAAATAATTGAAGTTGATTCGGCTCTTGACCTAATGACGTGGTGATATAACGTTTAACTCTGATGTATTATTAATGCTGTAGAATTCATATTATCTGATGCCTTCACCTATAATATAGTTAAATATAATATACTTTTATTTAAATACTTATTGTGGTAGACGATGTTTGAATCAGTAGTAAAATTTTGATATTAGAAAACTAAAACTGTCCGGGATATTTACCATGTTGTTTTGTTTTAATGAGGTCCCGATATTTCTGCACTGTTGCAAGCGCCATGATCACAGGTGAACTGTTACCCGTGAAAACAAAAGATACTCCAGGGAACACAATTAAACACAATAACTAGCTCAATAAGAATTTACTCCGGATATATCTTAATTCTGATACAAAACTATGCGCTTCGCTCCGTGCACACAGCAGAATGACGCCATTACTACGTTCGTCAATACACGAACTTTTAAATTATGAAATAATACATTTTTATAAAAATCAAATGTAAATAGAATAATTATAATTTAATAAAAATATGCAATAATATTATATATAACTAATTATTGTATACGTTATACATTATTTGCTTTCATTCGGCCTTTTCTGACCTCACACGCGTCCTCGCGTGTTGGATAGTAAAACATTCTTCCAAACAAAACCAAAATGATAATAAAACAAAACAGGTATAACTTTAAATCATAATTTTGCATAATAAGTAAGAAAACAAAAAAAAATACGTACTAAAAGACTTAATCACGTAATAACTGGACTCTTTTTTTTTTTAATACATTTTGCACACTATAATTAGTTGTAACACCATTTACATTACCACTCATATAACAATCATTTTCAAATTCATCTCATTAAATTTACTGTAATTATTTATAGCTAGTATCGCCACACATGGCTAGTAACGCCACAAAGGGCTAGTAACGCCACAAAGGGCTAGTAACGCCACAAAGGGCTAGTAACGCCACAAAGGGCTAGTAACGCCACACGGGGCTAGTCACGCCACACGGGGCTAGTCACGCCACACGGGGCTAGTCACGCCACACGGGGCTAGTCACGCCACACCGGGCTAGTCACGCCACATCGGGCTAGTCACGCCACACGGGGCTAGTCACGCCACACCGGGCTAGTCACGCCACATCGGGCTAGTCACGCCACACGGGGCTAGTCACGCCACACCGGGCTAGTCACGCCACACGGGGCTAGTCACGCCACACCGGGCTAGTCACGCCACACCGGGCTAGTCACGCCACACGGGGCTAGTCACGCCACATCGGGCTAGTCACGCCACATCGGGCTAGTCACGCCACACGGGGCTAGTCACGCCACACCGGGCTAGTCACGCCACACGGGGCTAGTCACGCTACACAGGGCTAGTCACGCCACGCAGGGCTACTAACATAACACTTAAATAAACTTATAATATGATACAGGTCACGACGCACCAATTTAACATTTTGAAAGAACGTTAACACATACAATATTTCTACTTCAATATTTACAAATCTTTATGTTCATTCACGCTTATATTACTTTCGTTAGAATCACTATCTATAGGGTCATGAGAAAAAACTAACCACGGATGAATTTTGTCCACCGCGAATATAGCTTTATACACCGGTCTGCCTACCTTTTTAGTTATAGGGGTATCTTCAATTTCATACCTATCGTTCTCTAAGATTCTAACCACTCTATATGGCCCACTGCACTTAGGAACCAATTTTTTGGATTGTCCCGGTAAACAAGATCCAACTTCACGCTCCACTCTGACAAGATCTCCAATTTTGTAAACGTGAGCTGGTTTCCGTCTTTTATCAAAATTTATCTTTTGTTTCGCTTGTTCACCTTTATTGCGACCTATAACATCTGCCCTAATTTCGTTGCGATCTTCGCGCCTATTTATGTCAGATACGACCGAATTCATAGCGCCATCTGAAACACCTGTAGGTGCAACACCAAATAAGATCTCAGCCGGGCTCTTCCCGGTAGCCCTATTAACAGTGTTGTTAAGGCCCCATTGAACTCGGGGTATCATAATATCCCATTCGTCATCAGGTCGTTCGTGATTTATAGCGGTAAGAGCATCGACAATAGACCGATTATAACGCTCAATTTGGCCATTGGCCCTGGGCGTCGCGACTGCATTTATAATATGAGATATACCTTTAGCTTTAACGAATTGATCAAATTCCCGACTAGTAAAACTAGTTCCCTTATCAGTAACTAATTTACGTGGGACACCAAAAAGAGAAAAGTATTCATCGAACACGTTAATGGTGGTTTTGCTCTTACAATTCTTTACTGGCCTGATATATATGAATTTTGTAAACGAATCAATAATTGCTAATATATAGCAATTTCGCTTTTACTACATGGAAACGGTCCACAATGATCGGCATGAAGCATTTCAAAAAGGTTTATCGGGTTTTGGGATAGGGTGAAGCATACCCTCTTTAGGTCCACCCGGTAGTTTATTATGTGCGCAATTTAAACAGGCTTTACAATACTTTTTGATAAATCGTCGCATATTTTTAAACCAATATACTTTACGTACTCTTTCGTAAGTTTTGTCATAGCCGAAGTGGCCAACGTCGTCATGATTGCTTTTTACTATTTGCCACCTAACTGACTTTGGAACTACCCACAACAGCCTGACAGTGTCACTTTGTTTTATGACACGGTATAATTTATTGTTTTTGACAGTATAGTGATTCTTAATTTCGACAATATTAGTATTTTCAGGATCTTTAATAATTTCTACAATACGTTGCAGCTCACTGTCAGACTGTTGTACCGTTTGGAGCCATCTCTCATCAGACACATCAATTTTATTAACATCTATCTGAATACTGAAAACTTGATCATCGTCGTCGCGAGATGGGGGATTCCCTGAATCGATTGGATTTCGACTCAACGCATCTACGTGTGCCATCTTAACACCTGCGCGATATTCTATTGTAAAATCAAATTCCTGCATAGCAATCCACCATCTCGCCACCCGAGGTATTAAGTCGCGCTTAGTCATTGTGCTTTTGATTGCATTACAGTCTGTTACTAATTTAAAGGATGTACCCAGCAAATATACTCTAAACCTATTTAGAGCTGTTACGGCGGCAAGAGTCTCCAACTCATAGGAGTGAAACTTTTGTTCTTCTGGCGAAGTTTGCCGACTATAATAAGCAATGGGTTGGAGGCCCTTGTCACCATTTTGTAAAAGAATCGCTCCTACGCCCAATTTGCTGGCATCTGTGTGCACTTCTAGACTAGCGTTTGGGTCATACAGTGCGAGGATTGGGCGACTAACTAATCTTTCTTTCAAAGTTTCGAATGCTCTTATTTGTTCTGGACCAAAACGCCAAGGTTCGTTCTTTTTGTGAGGACTGTTAAGGCCCGGGCTATTGCTGAGAAATTCCGAATAAACTTACGAAAGTAGCTCGCCAATCCTACAAATTGACGAACTTCGTGGACGTTTCTGGGGACAGGGAACGCCTTTACAGCCTCAATTTTCAGTTTGCCTGGACGTATACCACTTTCCGATATCTCATACCCTAAATATTCTATATTGTTTTGAAAAAATGAACATTTATTAGGATTTAAAGTCAAGTTTGCTCGTCTCAATAGTAGAAAAATCTTTTCGAGTTTCTCTATACCTTCGCGTATTGACTTAGATGGGATCAATAAATCATCCATGTAGGCCAAAGCTAAATTTGGATCCGTACCTTTTAACATAGAATTTATTGCCCGCTGAAAAACACTTGGGGCATTCGCTAGTCCGAACGGCATACGATTATATTCGTATAAGCCGTCCGGAGTTACGAACGCTGTTAGGTGTTTACTCTCTTCCGCTACAGGCACTTGATAGTAGCCTGAAGCTAAGTCTAGACTAGAAAAGAAGCTATTGCCACCCAAACAGTCCAGTCGGTCTTCAATTCGTGGTAAAGGGTATTTATCTTTTAAAGTTTTACGATTTAACGCACGATAATCAATGCATAAACGTTTTTGTCCATTCTTTTTATTCACTAATATGACTGGGCTAGCATACGAAGAAGAGCTTTCACGAATTATACCGTTTTGTAGAAGGTCGCCCAAAATATCTGATAACTGCTCTTTTTCTTTCAAAGACATTCGGTAAGGGTTATAAACTACCGGTATATCGTCCTTCAGTTTTATAGTCATCTCTGTTAAACTAGTCTTTCCTAACTCTGATAAATTTAAAGCAAAGCAATCTCTGTATTTTTTAATAACTCATCAAATTTAGTTTCTTCTTCCGCCGATAACTTTGTGCCAACCTGGAGATCTTTAAGGCTCAAGGAATATGATTTAGAGCTTGAGTTTGTCGTTAAGCCGATAAAAGGTTCTACTACCTCTTTATACCCTACACCCCTAGCTAAAGTATGATTTTTCGAAAGTTTTAACACAGCTTTATTTAAATTAGAAACCATGACATAACCTTGATTATTTTTAAAAGTATACAAACCCGGCAGTACTATATATTTATCCACGTCACTACAACAATAGCTAGTTGGTACAAAAAGAGATCCTGAAAATTCATCTGACGTAATCACTTCCACTGGGGATGTTGCACAAGGATGAAGGGTAATATTATCTTGTAAAGTAAGTTTCATTTTCAAAGAATTTTCAGAACAACTTTTAGCAGGTGCCTCATAAAAGATCAAACTGTCAGAAGTTTTGTACATTACTAAATTAGGTAATTCAGTGAACGTTTGACCAATGATAATGTCACAGGGCATATAATGATCTGAAACTACGACTAAATCAATTTTTGCACATACGTCATCAATGGCCACCGTACCTTCTACAGTCCCTACTGGCCTGACACTTGCATTGCCAAAACCCCTCAAATTAGGGAGTTCAGCATTATTATTAAAGTTTCCGTATATTTCTCTGGCTAAACTTTCTTTCAAAAGAGTGCAATTGCTGCCTAAATCTACAAACGCTTGCCTATTATGACCTTCTAAGTTTACTGCTTTGAAATACTTGTCGCTGTCGGTATTATTGGAACTAATTCGCATTATAGTTTTGTCAGTGGGAGGAGCAGTAATTTGGAGTAAATTGTTACAATCATTGTTGTTATCAGATGAACTAATTAAACTCTGGCCTCTGCCATTTCGACAATCTTTTGCTATGTGGCCAACCCTCCGACAGAGATTACACCTTTTCATGGGTTTTGTACATTTAGTGCGTATGTGACCAGCTTCTCCACAGTTAAAGCATATTATGCCCGATTTAGAAACGTTAGTAATATTACTGGATGTTGTATTAGACTGCGATATTTGATCCTTAATCCAAGGTACTTTACGCCTCTGCGAAGAGTAACCGTCACTTTGTGCTAAAGTTCTTAAGTACGAAAAAGAGCTGCTCGGGATCTTCAAAACGGCATGCATTGGCGCTCATCCGCACAAATTTATCATCTATGCCGTGGACTAAACATCCGACTGCCTTACGTCCGGTAATTTCACATTTATTGATTAAAATCATCTTTTCGTAGTAATAGACGTCTAAAGGTTGACCTAACTTACAACGAACTTGGAGCATCCGTTGTAGGAGATCACCGTAATTCTCAGTGGAAGGAAAAAGCAGACTTCAGTTTTGCCATCCATTGTTCCCAACTAAAAAGAAGAGATGGGAGTCCTTGATACCATCGTTTCGCAAGTCCTGTTAATTTAGCTAAAGCATAGTGACAAATCTGCGTTTCATTCCATGAGTAAATAGTAGCGCATTCATTTACTTTATGGATCCACGACTCGATGCTCTGAGCACCATCATTAGGGTCAAACTCGGGTATGACATTTATGTGCGTAAAAGATTGTACTGGAATAGACGGAATATTTACAGAAGTTACGGCGTTGTTGACCCCTAAATTAGAAAGTGAACCACGACTCGAATTATTATCATGTATAGATGTCACGTTTGACTGTTCTCCTACCTCCACTAACGGAGGGGTTTGTGTTTGATGCCTACTTGGACGCTGAAACGAATCTTTGCGGTACTTTTTAGTATGTCTATGCCTAGATTGTTTTTTAGACTTTTTACTCTGTTTATAACGCTTATACGAGGAAGAAGAGGTAGAACTAGTCGAATGACGGCGACGACGTTTCGATATGTGTCGCTTACGTGGTCGTGAACTTCTCTCGGACCCCATAGTTAGCGATTTGAATTAAAATTGTATTGTTTCGACAACTCAAAGCAAAGTTTCCGACTAAATAATGCTATAAATAATAATATTGTTGCTGGATTCGCTTTAAAGTAATTAAAACAACACTAATACTTGAATGATAACAAGAAAAGAATCTACAATACCTGTACATTAATAATTAGTCAATATATTTCCATACATTTACTATCTCTAATCTAATGCTCGCTTAACAAAAGAAGAACAAAACGTAATTAGCTCAAGGTCAACGAGAGCGTAAAAGTGAAGTGAACCTGATAAAAGTGGATAAGTTTATACTAATGAAAGTTTTATCACACCGTTTATTCCTTATTATTTAGCCGCACGAAGTTTTATCACTTTTATCACACCTATTTTTATTTCAATACCGCACTTGCACAACAAAAGAACTATCTATCACACACACATAATTATCCACATAAATCGCAGATCTGCAACGAACTCGAACCGTTGAAAAATATTCAAACGACTCACCGAATCAGGAATCAGCTTAGCGGGTGTTTTAGACTCGCGATGTCTTCATACCACTTCTGATTGAAAACAAAAGATACTCCAGGGAACACAATTAAACACAATAACTAGCTCAATAAGAATTTACTCCGGATATATCTTAATTCTGATACAAAACTATGCGCTTCGCTCCGTGCACACAGCAGAATGACGCCATTACTAAAAAATTTTTAAATTATGAAATAATACATTTTTATAAAAATCAAATGTAAATAGAATCTTCTTCTTCTCTTCTTCTTCTTATCGTGTGGTTGATGAACAACCTGGTGTCAGAGTTTAAGCCGCCCGTAGGCCTCTGACATGGCTTCACACACCGTTGAAAAATCTCTCAGGTGTGCTGGTTTCCTCACGATGTTTTCCTTCACCGTTAAAGCGTCGAATGATGGTACATATGAATTTCAAATTTGAAAAACACATTGGTACCTGGCGGGGTTTGAACTGGCGACCTCTCGCATGGCAAGCAACGACCTTAACCACTCGGCCATCGACGCTTTTAATAATTATAATTTAATAGAATAATATAATAATAAATACTACTATTTATATTATTAATAATATATACTAATATTTATATTATTCTATTAAATTATAATTTAATAGAATAATATAATAGAATAATTATAATTTAATAAAAATATGCAATAATATTATATATAACTAATTATTGTATACGTTATACATTATTTGCTTTCACCCGTGAACATGGTTAATATCCCGGTCAGTTCCAGTTTTCTAATGTGTGTAACCATGACAGTTTAATATTAAATTTTGATAATTTTTTGGTGCAATAATAACTTTTACCACATTAAGTACTAAAATCGGAATCTGAAAATATGACCTTACACAGTCAACTGTACATAGTTATTGATGATATTAACAGGCTCTGAAGCTGCAGTTGTTCACCAATGAAATGAAGACCTTTTTTCAAGACTTGCTGACTAAAACTATGAGTGAAAGAGAAGCCAATAACATCATTAGGCCTGATATGATACATTTATTGATGGAAGCTAAAAAAGGTAATAACAAACTATAACAGAAGATTCTTAGAGAAGAGAAGAGTGTTTAATAACTTATATATTTTTAAATAACAATTTTTTCAACAATCCATTTTAAAAACTCATAAACACACAAGTTAATGATGTTCAAAATGGATTGTTAATTTAAATAAAATCCATAGTTACTCTAAAAAATATTAGTTAACATTTCATATTTTAAATATAACTTTGATTTAAGATAACTTTTCAAACTGATTTGTTAATAGCGTTTTAAATGTTTGCCCGCGTTGAACAGAGAAACACATTGTATTTTAAATACATTTTGACTTTTGGTTTTAGGAAGACTGACCTACGATGAAAAAACATCGAAAGATTCAGACGCTGGATTTGCAACGGTGGAAGAATCTGTTGTCGGCAGAAAGAAAATTGATAGAGGTAAATATTAAATTTCATGCTTAGCCTCTTATTAGGAAAAAAACATATTTTAAAATGCCTAAAAAACTGTCTTCGAATTTGTATTGCAAAATTTTCCATTTCTGATTTAAAATGGCCAAATGGAATTAGTGCTAATAATATTAGAGATATTATTATTATCTTTAACACAAGTAACCATATAGATACGAAAAGTGGTATACCCTACTTGGTTGACATCATAATATTTATTAATTTCAGTGTGGTCTGACATAGACCTATGTGCTCAGGCTATGCTCTTCTTCATCGCCGGCTTCGAAGGCATATCGTCTGTCATGTGTTTTGTTCTACACGAGTTAGCTTTAAACCCTGACACTCAGGAGAAACTAGTGAATGAGATAAGAGAGAACGAGTTGAAAAACAATGGGAAGTTTGACTACACTTCCATTCAAAATATGAAATACATGGACATGGTCGTGTCTGGTGAGGATCGCATTTCTGATTTCTTTATGGTGTTTTAACGTGTTGATGATTTTTAAAAGACGTAGGTAAATCCTATCCTATGGATCTCTGTTATCTGATAATAAAGAAATTAAAAAAATAAATAAAATTAAAATAAAAATGTGCACTTTTCAGAGTTGTTGAGATTATGGCCGCCTGGTATAGCATTGGATAGGACATGCACAAAAGACTACAACTTAGGCAAACCAAATAGCGAAGCAACAGAGGATGTTTATGTAAGTTTTTTCATACACAATCACACAAAAAAGTATTTAGTGCTACATGCAGACAAAGTATTGGAGGATATATCAATGTTGGTTGAAGGTGATGACGATTTTAATATGTTGTCTTGTCTGCAGATTAGGAAAGGCGAAGTAATAATGGTCCCAGTGTGGGCCATCCACCACGACCCCGCGTACTACCCGGACCCGCTGCGGTTCGACCCCGAGCGCTTCTCGGACGAGAACAAGCACAAGATCAACCCCTTCACCTACATGCCCTTCGGGGTAGGCCCTAGGAATTGTATTGGTAAACAGATTTTAAAAATATCATCATTTTCATCAAAATCAGCCCATATACGTCCCCTCTGCTGGAGCCGTCCTAGTTTAGTGTAGATCCGTGGATCTACACTAAACTAGGACGGTAAGGCCTTAGTCAACTACGCTGGCCAAGTGCAGGTTTGTTGACTAGACAGCCTTAGATTTCTTCGAAGCTGTACTGGTTTCCGCAAGATGTTTTCCTTCACTGTTAAAGCGTCGAGTAATCAAAAAAAAATTGATATGAATTCCAAATTTGAAAACACAGTGCATGGCAGGTGTAAACTGGCGATCTTCCGTACTGCAATTGCAATGTCGTAATATTTTTCCTGGAATATTATGAGACCACCTTGTTTTCAGGGTCAAGATTTGCACTGTGCGAGGTGAAGGTGATGCTGTACCAACTCCTGCAGCACATGGAGGTGACTCCAAACGAGAAGACCAGGATCCCGGCGCGGCTGTGCAAGGAGACCTTCAACCTACGAATGGAAGGTGGCCACTGGCTAAGGCTGAAGCAGAGGAAATAAAAAAATTAAATAAAAATAAACATACAAATCACGCCTTTTTCCCAGAGGGGTAGGCAGAGATCACATCCTGCTATGTGCTACGATCCTAGCACACCACTTTCACTAATTCAAATAATGCTTTATACTGACAAACTACTAACTACTGTAGTGAACATCGACTGAATGTGGAGAACATCCAATTATTGCTGTTGCTGTCAGTGGGATTTCAGAGCTATTGTTAACACTTATACGATGGTACTCAACTGAATCTTATGTTTTATATTAAAGATAAATAAAAATCTCACAAATGGTTTGTTGTTGATTTATTAACTCTGAAATTTTAAATATTATTGGTGGGTACCCACGATAAAATCTGTAGAAAATACATAGCTGCCTGACGTATCGACTAGATTGCACCAGTTATAGTAGCTAGCGAACTAACGCTTCCCGCTTGTATACCTATAGTAAGTAGTATTTAATGTAAGTAACGCGAAAGGTTTAAATCATCTGACAACCTTAAATTATTTTAAGAACATTTTAAGATTATTTTAAGAACATTAGAATTATTGTAAGAACATTTTTTTTATCTTATTAAACTTTTTCGAATATATATAATATTTATATTTATTATTATTATAATTACCTTGTTTTAACTTCCACGCGGTGATCTTATAAATCTAATCCTTACTAATTTTATAAATGCGAAAGTAACTCTGTCTGTCTGACTGTCTATTACGCTTTGACGCATAGAGTACTGAACCGATTTAAATGAAATTTGGTACAGATATAGTCCAGAGCTTGAGAAAGGACATAGGCTGTTTAACCGACTGCGCTATAAAGAAGTAATGTTTTACCCGTTAAACGAAAGCTAGTATTATATAAGAAAAGATAATGCGTCTCAATATGAATACGGAAGATACTAAACTGTCGTCGAAAAATACTCAACAGGCAAGGTTAGATTGCATGCAATGTTATTGCACTCACAACGTAGATGAGCATGACCGAATGGTTAGTCAAGGGCAATTTGTGGTGCAGGAAGGACAAGAGAACTAAATACTCTACACTGCGTCCAAATGTATTAGTTTACTTATATTATTAGCGTGTATTGTATTTTCGTTGGTAGAACATTTGACTGCGAAGAATTACCTGAATTATGTTAAGTCAGGTTCAAAGTTGAAAATTAAATCAAAATTTCAAATGTCTGACTGAGCAAGATTTTTTTTGCAATTCAGATGTAACTTTTTCAATAATCCAAAATTAGTATTTACATTTGTACCACTGGGTAAACTGCATATTTGTTTGTTCATAATATCAATGTTATTTTATTATGAACAATCTTCTCCTTATCGTTTAGTTGATGAACAACCTGGTGTCAGAGTTTAAACCACCCGTAGGCCTCTGACAAAGCTTCACACACCTTTGAAAAATCTTTTAGGTGTGCTGGTTACCTCAAGATGTTTTCCTTCACCGTTAAAGCGTCGAATTACCTTAACTTAATTATATCGAAATCTTACAAAACACTGTATTGCCATCTGAAAAATCAAAAATCATAAAATATTTGAAAAAGGTCTGGAAAAAAACCGAGTTAGATTTAGTTAGTTAAACTATTATTTATTAATTCATTACGTTTGTATTTAAATAAATAAATGTTTGGAGGCCAAACTTGTTTTAGTGTACCTAGTTTCGCCGTCTATTGTCGTTAGTATTGGTAGAAGTGTTACTATAAATAGTTCTTATAGTTTTCAAAGATACTACATTAGTAAGTATTTTTGCTCTGTAATCATCCACGGCGGATCGCGAGGTGAGGTTTGGATAGGTAATTAAAATATCATGTGACTGTGTAGTGTGTACCTTTAACCATAAAAATGAGTTGTTTGGGTAGGTACTCAAAGAATATCATTTAAGCTCAGGGCGTCACAAAGTCATGGTCCGCCTCTGCCTAACAATATTCTATGATTGTCTTTTTAGTATTGCAAATGTTTGAAATCCCTACATGCAAATTATTCCATACCTTTACGGGCTTTCCTGTCACTTTACGGGCATTTAACATTAATGTTAATTACCAACAACTAAGCACCTATATATTTGCTTCTCCACAGATCATGTACCTAATATGGTCGGTTACAATATTTGTGGTCTTATGGCTATACTTTAGGAGAGTGTATTCAAGGTTCACTAAGCATGGGGTGAAGCAATTCACTCCCATCCCACCGTTGGGAAACATGATGTCAATGTTCTTCCGATTCAGTCACTTGGCTGATGATTTGGATGATTTGTATCATGCTTTTCCGGAAGAAAGGTAAGCATTGGAATTTAAAGTTTAGTTTAGTTTAGTTTTACACCCACACTGTTCCTGTTAAAAATTATATGTATTTAGCTCTAGGAAATTGTCTAGCTGAAAAATAGTAAGTAGTTTAAATATAATTATGATAAAATGGCAAATTGACTTCTTAATTTTTCTAGGAATCGATTTTATTATATTGAAATGAAGACTCTTTGTAAGCACAGAGTATCCATCCATTGAACATTATGGTTCTAGTATGAATTAAGTCTGTATTTTTAGGTTCGTTGGAAGATTTGAGTTCATGATTCCCATCGTTATAGTAAGAGATTTGGAAACAATCAAAGAGATAACTGTTGAAGACTTTGACTACTTTATGGATCATAGACCGATCGTGGAAGAACATGACACATATTTTGGCAGGAATCTGTTTGCAATGAAAGGTATCCTCTAGTGGTGACAATCTTTAAAAATTTAAATTAGACTGCAAATTAAGACTGCAAAATAATACTATTGCACTTTCATATTCCAAGGAAAAGGTTGGAAAGACATGAAATTGACCTTAAACCCGGCTTTCACCAACGCAAAAATGCGAGCCATGATTCCTTTCATGGTAGAAGCCGGGCACCAGATGATCACACGACTGAAAGGAAATATTTGTAATTCAAAAGGTAAAACTTTAAGCCAATGAAGAATTGATCGTAGTTAAACCAGTTGGTACAAGATAATCTTGTTAAAATATTGCAAAGGAAGTGTATTTAGATGATATATTTGTTTTTCCAGATAACTATGTAGACATCGACACCAAAGACCTGACCAGCAGATATGCAAACGACGTGGTAACTTCCTTCGCTTTTGGGCTGAATATTAACTCACATACCGACACGGAGAACCAGTTCTTCAAAATGGGAAAGCTTCTGGAATCCACGTTCGACTACAGTCGTTTGTGGATCATTTTCGTGTCGACCAACTTCCCGAGGCTAGCAAAAGTGTGTTTTGTTTTTTACTTACAACGCTGCTAATTTGTTATATTCCGTCACGGCATCAACATCTCAGATTATGAGATGTTGATGCCGTGATACCTACTACACTAAACTACACTAAAATTAATTGAATTCAACTAAAGTAGGTAGGAGAGAAGTAAAACAAAATAATTAAGGAAATGATAATAATATGCAATTCGCGTATGATAAAGATGTAACACGTAAATATTTAGATTAGGTTCATTTCAAAAATCAAGTATTCGCAATCATAGATGTAACTATCGAGTTACAATAGCGGCATTTGTCATTTTTTTTATTATTATGACAACATTTCAGACATTGAAGCTAAAATTATTTACCAAGGAAACGACAAAGTTTTTCCGAGACTTTCTGGCAAAAACTATGATTGACAGAGAAGTTAATACTATTACAAAACCAGACTTTATACATCTACTGATGGAAGCTAAGAAAGGTAAAATAAATAGATATACTATAAGATTGTAATATTTTATAAACTTTGAGTCATGCATTTAGGGATCTCTTGATTTAAGGGAGTTTAATCTATGATGACAAAGCAGCAAACGATTCTGACCCTGGATTTGCATCAGTGAAAGAAACTGATTTTGAAAAAAAGGAAATTAAAAGAGGTAATAACCATATACAATACATATTACCTATAGATGTTTTACTAGAAGCATTAGAGTGGTAAGATTTTTAAACCACCTTAATGGACAACATTCTAATGCATAGATATTTGTGGATGATATTCCTTGCATGTTATTTTGCTTGCTTGTTATTTCAGAATGGTCTGATATAGAACTATGTGCACAAGCTATGCTGGTTTTCATCGGCGGTTTTGAAGGCATATCTTCATTAATGTGCTTTGTGCTATACGAGTTAGCTTTGAACCCTGATATTCAGGAGAAACTAGTGAATGAGATAACGGAGAACGATTTGATAAGCAATCGGAAATTTGACTATGAATCAATTCTAAATATGAAGTATATGGACATGGTTGTATCTGGTATGCAAGATTTTTCAGTTATTATAAAGGTATGTATTATTATAACGACACCCCCACAGGATCATTTCGATCGATAATTACTTCGTCGTTAAAACTTTCTAGCATTCCACTAAACTTAGTCTTCATGGGTATACACGCGTTATTAGGAGTAGCAAATTACATAGCTACTTACTGCCCCACGTTTCGACTGGGTTGCACCAATCATGGTCGCGAGCGAACATTTCTTGCATTCTACTGGACATTTTAGACTAGTATACTAGCCGATAAAACTGAGATCAGATGGTCTCAGTTTTTAACAGTATATTAAACTTATCAGATTTTTTTCAGAGGTATTAAGACTGTGGCCACCTGGACTTTTATTAGATAGAAAATGCAACAAAGACTACAACTTAGGAAAACCAAACAGCAAAGCAACAGAGGATTATTATGTTAGTAAAAACATTAGTTCTCTTCAAATAGTATTTACAAGTAGCACCTATTTAAAATACCTTACTTCATAGGTTGATTGCAACATGTTGAATGCAGATCAGAAAGGGTGAAATCATAATGGTCCCAGTGTGGGCCATCCACCACGACCCCGCGTACTACCCGGACCCGCTGCGGTTCGACCCCGAGCGCTTCTCGGACGAGAACAAGCACAAGATCAACCCCTTCACATACATGCCCTTCGGGGTAGGACCTAGGAGCTGTCTTGGTACGAATGTTATTATAAACTCATCAAACTTTTGCCCTAGACTTCAAACATATCAAACTTCTGTTCGTAAATTATTATACACGAAGGTTTCCTACGGTCATTCGAGAAAAATATGAGATGTAAATTAAGTCCAAAATCTAAGCCAATATAAGCATTTTTACAAAATTATGAATAAATATAGATTATAGATAAAAAATTAATGAAAATTTGTATATGACCAGTAAATCTATGAACACCATATTTGAATTTCCGCTTTACCTTACTATCCATATTTGATAACCTGATTTCTCTTAGGATCAAGACTCGCCTTATGCGAGGTGAAGGTAATGCTGTACCAGCTCCTGAAACACATGGAGGTGACTCCTAACAAGAAGACCAGGATCCCAGCGCGTCTGTCGAAGAACACCTTCAACCAACGAATGGAGGGTGGGCACTGGTTGAGGCTAAGGATGAGGAATTGAATCACCAAAGCTTTACCAAGGTTCACTATCGTATTGCAAATATTAAAGAACTTCAATCTTTAATGTTTCATCTTTTAAACTTATTCGGGAAGAGATAAATTAAAAACTAAGAAAATTAATTTTTTTATCAAAAACTGATTCTCTGTCGATATTTAAAAATATTTTGTATATCAAAAGGTATGGTGTGTGGTGTATAAATTATATTGAATAAAACGTTTTGTTAACTTAGTATTCGTGTGTTTATCTTATAAAACAGCACCCTCTACTCACCCTTGTAACATAACGCAAATTTATTTAATTTTTTAATCAGTTTATCGTTTGGTGCAAAATAACAGAATTTTATGTGTAATTCTGAGATTGATAATGAAGGTGGTTAAATAACTGTTGGATCAACAAAAATATTTTATTTTTGTAGTATTTACATGAATGCACGAATGATGTAACATGTTTTTTTGACAAAAACGTTTAGACATCGATTCCTAAATACTGTAACCGTGCATGGACAGAACGGAACAAAATCTAGTAGGTACTTAAATAGAATTTAAATATGGCTTTGCACAAATGATATTCTGTTATTTGTATTAATAGACGTGTTTAACTTCAAGTGATCTTATATTTGGAGAGATTATTATTTTTTATCATTCAGAGATTATTAGTAGGTATGAATATTTTTGTACAGAAGTCGATTAAGAAAGTGGTTAATGCTGAATTAATTCATGAGTAATAGAATAATGGTTTATTTAAATACTGGAACTGGGGTGACATAATTTTAAACATTTCTTGGTTTAATCTTTAGTTTATACTATTGCTAAAGTCGTTTTACGATAATCATATTAACTAATTATTCAATTTTCCACAGACAATGTATCTCACAGTGTGTCTGGTTACAATCATTGCGTTCTTATGGCAGTATTTTAAAAGAGTGTATTCAAGGTTCACAAAGTATGGTGTGAAACAATTCGACCCCACACCCCCGTTGGGTAATATTGCTACAGTTTTATTTAGATCAAGCCATTTAGCTGACGATTTGGATAAGCTGTATCACGCTTTCCCAGAAGAAAGGTAAGTTTGTATCAGTATCTCTATTCTTAGAAATAAAAAGCTTTCCTGTTCAAGCGTGAATCGGAATCTCTTACGTAAGATCACAAAAATCATAGAAAAATTCTGCACTACCTTTATTGAAATTCAAAGGAAGAAAGATATGAATAAATAAATTTCTATCTTTATTTCTTTCTATTGTAGGTATAGAAGTCTAACAAAATGCTTAAACTTTTCTCTATAAATCACAATTTCAATAGGTAATGAAAAGAAATAGACATCTAAATAATAGCATTAAACCATCACAACCACAACAATTAAATAAAAACAGTTATTTATCGCTTTTTAGTTGGTTAAACGATTTATGAAGTCATATTTACAGCTAAATTAATAAAAATGTCCGTTTGTAATATTAGTAACGATTTTTTACTAATACATTTTTTTTGTCTGTCTGCTTTTTCTCGTATCTCCGAAACGGCTTGACCTTTTTTGACGGAAGTTTCACTAATAAATATCTAATTTTAGAAAGAAAATCATTGCTGCCTAATCCATTTCCGGACGGACGAAGGGAGCTAGTTTTGTAATATAATTGTACATTTATAGGTTCGTCGGTAGATTTGAGTTCATGATCCCAATAGTAATATTAAGGGACTTAGAACTAATAAAACAGATAACTTTAAAGGACTTTGATTCCTTCATGGATCATAGAAGTATTGTGGATGAAAATGCTGATAAGTTTTTTGGCAGGACTTTGTTTGCATTAAAAGGTAAAAAAAAATATCAGACTGTAAATATTCAAAGATCTTACAATAAAATTATGATAAATTACGCACTAATTACGAAACTAGAAATTTCGATTCCAAAATTTGATTGTATTTTAAAATTTCGAAATCTTCTTTTAGAGAAATTAATTAAACTAAATTTTTACTATTTTCAAGGTCAAGAATGGAAAGACATGAGATCGACCCTGAGCCCGGCTTTCACCAGCTCGAAGATGCGAGTCATGGTGCGATTCATGATGGAAGCAGGGAACCACATGATTGAAAGACTGAAGGAAAAAATGTGTGATTCAAAAGGTCAAATTACGTCGTCAGCTGTTTGTCCTTAAGATAAACACATCGTGTTTTGTATATTTTGTTTGGCTAATTCTAAATACGACAATATAATCGTTAATGACGTCAAAATTTTGAGATATTAAGATTAAAACGAAATTTTAAATTGTGAACATTGGCAAACTAACTACGAATGTTCACGAAAAATTGTAGACTCAGGGAATTATGAAATATGGTGGACACAATATACAAATCATTATTTTAAAATAAGCCTACTTCAACAAAATAAGAGTAGACAAAATGTCATAAATTCTTTCTGTTTTTTAGAAAACTACTTAGACATCGACACAAAAGACTTAGCCCGTAGGTACGCCAATGATATAGTTGCCTCCTGCGTCTTCGGACTGAAGGTCAATTCCCAGACGGATGTTGATAATCAGTTCTTCAAGATGGGCATGCAGCTAGGATCCTCATTTGACTACCGACAGTTGTGGACCCTTTTTGTCATGGCTAACTTTCCAAAACTATCAACCGTGAGTTTTTCTCTTCTTGTCCGGCAGCCATAATATTTTAAGATATCATATCACGTTCTCCTTCGTAGATTTGACTGTCATCGTGTTCTTACTACTCTTACATACCAAAGCTTATTAATTTAACCGCTACTGAACTTATGGCATTTTTTGGTAACTTGCAGGCATTGGAATTGCAATTGTTTACTGAGGAAAAGAAGAAATTCTTTATAGATTTGCTGATGACAACTATGAATGATAGAGAAACCAACAAAATCATCAGACCTGACGTGATCCAGTTACTGATGGAAGCTAAGAAAGGTGTTTATGAAACTTATCGAATATTTGTTTGAGATAAGAACGATATGTGGAAAAAGAAAAGGTGAAGCAAGCTGTCCACAAGCATGTTTATTTTAGCCCTTCTAGGTATCTTAGAAACTAGTTTTATCTTAGTTTATCATTAGTTATTCGGATATATACACGACCAAAATCTTAATTTCAGGAAGAATTTTGCTTGATGAAAATGCAACAAAAGACACCGACGCTGGCTTTGCAACTGCGGAAGATTCAGTTTTTGAGAGAAAGAAAATTGATAGAGGTAACTACCAAAAATTGAGGTGTTCCTTAATGTGTCAACAGAATAAACACTGTCGAGACACTCATTTTCATGAAAGTCCCGTGCGAGCAAAAAAGTGGGATGTTTCCCAATATGTAAAAAAATTAGGTTCTTAATTACATCGCAGATCATCGTGAAATTATTGGAGATACTAATGATATTTTTGTGATTACAGAGTGGTCACACACAGACTTATGCGCTCAAACCATGCTGTTTTTCATTGCCAACTTTGAAGGCCTATCGTCAGTCATGTGTTTTGTTCTGCACGAGTTGGCTATGAACCCTGACACTCAAAATAAACTAGTAAAGGAGATAAAAGAGAACGATTTGAAGAACAATGGAAATTTTGACTACACTTCCATTCAAAATATGAAATATTTGGACATGGTTGTGTCTGGTGAGTTAAATAAGTATACATAGCTTCATAATAATATCTTTACGAATTAGGAATGAAGATTTTCTAAGGTTTTTTTATTATATTTTCAGAGGCGTTAAGGCTATGGCCGGTTGGTATTATATTGGATAGAAAATGCACCAAAGATTACAATTTAGGCAAACCAAATAGCAAATCTACCGAGGACTATTATGTAAGTACGTTATTTTAGGAGACACAGAATACAAAGTGAATGATGTCACATGAAATGGTACATTGGCAAAAAAGGTTGCTACCTAAGCGGGTTTTCTGGTAATTTGGATACTTGAACCTCGTATAGCTCAGCCAGGTGTTAATAATGGGGCAAAATGCGTACACAGTGAAAATCAATAATAGAGTCCACTTTGAAAAAATATTTAAGCTAACGAAGATTTTACATATTTGAATACGGCTAACACAATAATAACAACATACCCAAACCAAACTGAATTCTTGGCTATAACATACATTATACGTCAGATCTGTCATTCCTTGTACCGGGCGGGCAATCTGATTGGTCGATGGCGATCCCTAGACTCTGTCATTATGAAAGGAGTTGGCGGGATCGCGATCGGCTCGAGCGCTCGACGGTACCACCCGCGCAATAATCCATAATATTGTTTGTAGATCAAGAAGGGTGAAATCGTAATGGTCCCAGTGTGGGCCATCCACCACGACCCCGCGTACTACCCGGACCCGCTGCGGTTCGACCCCGAGCGCTTCTCGGACGAGAACAAGCACAAGATCAACCCCTTCACCTACATGCCCTTCGGAATGGGACCGAGGAATTGTATCGGTAATGTTTTATCTTAAGTTATTAGTTACTTATAGCAAACATTTGAAAGAGCAACGTTGTACGTTACTGATATAAACAACATAAGTTATAGATAAACCCATTATTTTAAGTATTGCCTCCACGAAAATCGTCTATGAAAAAATGTACATCCTAGGGGCGATGGTCGGTAACGCTAAGAACTAAAATCGGTAGAATGAATAAAACAATTTGATAGGTTTTTTATTTTAATAATAATTTCTTTCCCAGGATCAAGATTTGTACTATGCGAGGTGAAGGTGATGCTTTACCTACTCCTGAAACACATGGATGTGACCCCGAACGAGAAGACGAGGATCCCGGCGAAGTTGTCGAAAGAGACCTTTAACCTTCGCATGGAAGGAGGTCACTGGCTGCGACTGAAGCTGAGGAAGTAAAAAGACTTATGTCGTATGAGTCTTTTCTTTCTTGTGAAGAACATTCATAATCAATTTTACTATACACCTGAACAGATGTACGTTTTTTTCTTTATCTCAGTAAGATAAACTTATTATTGGTTGCCAGTTTCTTTCTTTCTCTTAAAAGATTTTAAGAAATAACACGACAAAATACAACGTCAATTCTTCTCTTACTTGTATAATGTACTGTGCGTTAAGTAACTATTTAAAGCACTTACCAACATTATTATATTGTTAATATTAATATGATAAACCACATTCAGTACAACATTAATTTAAAAATTATTTCCTATGTTTTACTTTCAAAGTCCAGCATAAAACAAAGGAAAAGTCATATTTAAATGTTTACTCTGAAAATGTTTCACATCCAAATAGCTCCGGCTTTGTTATGGATACTTCCTCGCCTGTTTTTGATAGGAACTTATCGAATACACGATAAACCACTTTAGTTTGAACACAAAGGGATATTTTCGAGATAGGTTGATCAGCTCATTATTAGCAGTATAGACAGACAGTTAATATACCTACTGGTCAATATTGCAAGAATATGATGATTATTTGTACATAATCACTTGAATGTGTTTAACATTACTTTGAGTCATGCTTGTAAACGTTTTGCTTGTTATGTTATTATTGAATTACGTAAACTTGTATCTATGGTTTCTGAGATTTCATAGTTAGAATATACTATTCATTTACTTTTTCCAGGGATATTCATTAAAATTATGCGCTGGATGTTTTGATTTGACTACCATTGCAACATTTTCTTTTAAACTGAATCATTGCGCAATGTAACCATCTTTCTGATCTTAACAAACTTTGTGCAATATTTTTTGCGATTTATTTACTGTAATGTACAAATAGTATTCTTTAATTGTGCCTATTAAAAATAAAGAATAAATTAGGAATTTGTGTTTTCGCTAGATTGATTCTTATTGCAGTTTTATTGGTGTACGTATACGACGATGGCTTGAAGTAGTCTCGTCATCATCACCAGACTTGCGGGAGAGCGGATAGATCTCTCCCCTTAACTTATTGCAGTATAATAATACATACTTACCATTTTTATTCATTGAACACACTCAGCACTGTTCGTTGAATTAAGACGTATGTCATAAATAAGGGAGAATAAATATTTATTTGACTTTATTTAAAAACTACATTCGCCTACACCATTACCACACAAAGTTGTCATTAACTGAATGTTCGAATAGCAAATTTAATTGAACAATTAACGAAATTTCAAGTTTCCATATCAATTATGGTGCAAGTTGTTATTTTGAATAATAAATATAATTTCAAATGTAAACAATTGTACTCATTATTGCAATTATTGTTTCATTTATCTTTATAAAGTGTAGTAATGAGTTCATTGCACGTTAATAGGTATATGTGTCTTGATATCTGGTTATCAATTGAAATCAAAACATCATCGTCATTTAAAATACATAATAACCTCTGTTTTTTCAAATCAAATTAATTGTTCAGTTTTGTTCATATATAAATTATCGCTTCTAAGTATGTATGTATGTGTAATACTTAGTTAACTATCGAAACGCATTACATTTTTGCTTTAAATTAAAAATCCTTAATGTTTATAACCATAATCGTCACTTGCCATAACGCTTTAAAGGATTCCATCATATCGCCGAATTTCAGAACGAATAATTCATTGAAAGGGATAACTAACTGGCTAGGTGGAACAGTGGTTAGTGATCCAGGTTCACTACCTACGGATCCAAGAGTCGTGGGTTAGATTTCCACTCTAGATAAAAAAAATTGTGGGACGAACATCGGTGTTTGTCCCGTATTGTTCCGTGTCTGAGTGTATCTGTTGATTCTGATATATGTTACACAAGTTCATAAGCTACATTACCAATTTATGTGCAATAGTAATTGATATTATGCAAATATGATTTTTGAAATGTTACAGTAAGTTAAAAAGCGTCGATGGCCTAGTGGTTAAGGTCGTTGCTTGCCATGCGAGAGGTCGCCAGTTCAAACCCCGCCAGGTACCAATGTGTTTTTCAAATTAGAAATTCATTTGTACCATCATTCGACGCTTTAACGGTGAAGGAAAACATCGTGAGGAAACCTGCAAACCTAAGAAGAAATTCTAAGGTTGTGTAGTCGACCAACCCGCACTTGGCCGTGGTCGACGAAGGCCTTATCGCCCTAGTTTAGGGTAGGCCCGTGCCCCAGCAGTGGAGACGTATATGGGCTGATGATGATGATGACAGTAATACTTATTTGTTACGCAAGCTTAGAAATACGTGTATAAGATAACTAAGCTGTCTCCCGCAAACTTGTTCGTGTGAATTTTCAGGCAAACTTCGCAATCCCTATGGAGCTCGAATTTCACAAAATCTCGTCTAACTGAGCACCTATTTCATAAAAGCGCCACCATACAAAATTTTAAAGTCACAATACTTACTTTGTAACTTCTGAGGTTTCGTGACTTTTCTTGTTATATTAATCAAAATTTAGAACACACTATATTGTGAATTAGTAAACTGAATAAGTCCGGGATATTATCATGTTGTTTTGATTTGATTATGTATTTCCAGGATAAGGTATTGAAAAGATGTCACCGGATGCTTTTATTGGCCTATCATTGTATTTTTTTTAAAACGGAGTTATTGCGCAATGTTATCATCTTAACAAACTATGTGCAATATGTTATGCTCTATGTGCGAAAATATATGTATGTAGGAAGCGGGGATATGTAACTATATAATTAATAATGAATAAGACGTCAGGTATATCAAAACCGAGCTAGTACTTTATTACTTTTCTTAATGAGAACCATATCCATCACTTATCACTTTTATCAAATAACAATCTTAGCAATTGTAGCAAATGCCTAAGACATAAACTACAATTAGAGTTTGATTTATTAATTACAAATTGCACAGCAGCAGTTTTATAATTAACGATAATAATTAATTCGACAATCGAATTAATTATCCAAAGGTGTCTAGGATAAGCTATTGCAACGGTACAACGAGTGTTCCGTGCCACGCCAGAGCCAAGACTGCCTGCTCTGTTCAAAGTGAGCGCCTTTTATAGTCGAGTCGAGCGGCGAGGGGGAGTGACTAACGACGCAGCTGGTCGGTGACGTGACCCGTGCACGTGCAGCTTGTTACTCATTCTATAATGAAGGCGAGCGATGACTCCTGCCGACACGGCCAACCTGACTAGCGGTCGTCCTCGAACGCTTCAACTAAAGCATGTCCAGATTTCTGTAACAAAAGCATCGTTCGATCATCCTGACAAAATTAATTAGTCCGGTCTATAATGACCCTGCAAATCAATTAGTTCTGGTCTGTGCTACATCAACCCTTCAGATATATTACAATGAACCCATCAGATATATTATTACAATTAACTCTTCAGACATATTACAATTAACCCTTCAGATATATTACAATAGTTCTGGTCTGGTCCACATCGACCCTTCGTATATCTCACACTTTGCTCTGGTCCGGTCTCTAATTAGACCCTTCAGGCACTAGTATTGGTCCGGTTCTCTCCCTTTTTTTAAAGAACCCTTCAACACTAGCCAGTTTTGGTCCGGCCACGTGCCCTTCAAAACTCTGCTCTTTTTTTACTTTACTTTTTTTTTTCTTTACTCTTTTTTTTACTTTACTTTTTTATACCAGTTTTGGTCCGGCAAACAGCCCTTCAAAACTCTGCTCTTTTTTTTTAACTCTCTTTTTTTTATACCTTACGACCATATAAACCCTTAAAAGACATTTCTTGTAACACATTTTTTTATTGACCAAGTAGTGGGTGTGGATCTCATCCCACCTCTGATGTAGGAAGCGGGGGTATGTAACTATATAATTAATAATGAATAAGACGTCAGGTATATCAAAACCGAGCTAGTACTTTATTACTTTTCTTAATGAGAACCATATCCATCACTTATCACTTTTATCAAATAACAATCTTAGCAATTGTAGCAAATGCCTAAGACATAAACTACAATTAGAGTTTGATTTATTAATTACAAATTGCACAGCAGCAGTTTTATAATTAACGATAATAATTAATTCGACAATCGAATTAATTATCCAAAGGTGTCTAGGATAAGCTATTGCAACGGTACAACGAGTGTTCCGTGCCACGCCAGAGCCAAGACTGCCTGCTCTGTTCAAAGTGAGCGCCTTTTATAGTCGAGTCGAGCGGCGAGGGGGAGTGACTAACGACGCAGCTGGTCGGTGACGTGACCCGTGCACGTGCAGCTTGTTACTCATTCTATAATGAAGGCGAGCGATGACTCATTATAGAATGAGTAACAAGCTGCACGTGCACGGGTCACGTCACCGACCAGCTGCGTCGTTAGTCACTCCCCCTCACCGCTCGACTCGACTATAAAAGGCGCTCACTTTGAACAGTGCGGGCAGTCTTGGCTCTGGCGTGGCACGGAACACTCGTTGTACCGTTGCAATAGCTTATCCTAGACACCTTTGGATAATTAATTCGATTGTCGAATTAATTATTATCGTTAATTATAAATCTGCCGCTGTGCAATTTGTAATTAATAAATCAAACTCTAATTGTAGTTTATGTCTTAGACATTTGCTACAATTGCTATAGTTATACTTTGATAAAAGTGATAAGTGATGGATATGGTTCTCATTAAAGAAATTAATAAAGTATTAGCTCGGTTTTGATAGACCTGACGTATTATTCATTATTAATTATGTAGTTACCTATCCCCGCTTCCTACATCAGAAGTGGGATGAGATCCACACCCACTACTTGGTCAATAAAAAAATATGTCACAGGAAATGTCTTTTGAAGGGTTTATATGGTCGTAAGGTATAAAAAAAAGAGAAAAAAAAGAGAGTTAAAAAAAAAAGAGCAGAGTTTTGAAGGGCACGTAGCCGGACCAAAACTGGCTAGTGTTGAAGGGTTCCTTAAAAAAAAAAAAAAGGGAGAGGGAAGCGGACCAATACTAGTGCCTGAAGGGTCTAATTAGAGACCGGACCAGAGCAAAGTGTGAGATATACGAAGGGTCGATGTGGACCAGACCAGAACTATTGTAATATATCTGAAGGGTTAATTGTAATATATCTGAAGGGTTAATTGTAATATATCTGAAGGGTTAATTGTAATATATCTGAAGGGTTAATTGTAATATATCTGAAGGGTTAATTGTAATATATCTGAAGGGTTAATTGTAATATATCTGAAGGGTTAATTGTAATAATATTTCTGAAGGGTTAATTGTAATACATCTGAAGGGTTAATGTAGACCAGACCAGAACTAATTGATTTGCAGGGTCATTATAGACCGGACTAATTAATTTTGTCAGGATGATCGAACGATTCTTTTGTTACAGAAATCTAGACATGCTTTAGTTGAAGCGTTCGAGGACGACCGCTAGTCAGGTTGGCCGTGTCGGCAGGAGTCATCGCTCGCCTTCATTATAGAATGAGTAACAAGCTGCACGTGCACGGGTCACGTCACCGACCAGCTGCGTCGTTAGTCACTCCCCCTCGCCGCTCGACTCGACTATAAAAGGCGCTCACTTTGAACAGAGCAGGCAGTCTTGGCTCTGGCGTGGCACGGAACACTCGTTGTACCGTTGCAATAGCTTATCCTAGACACCTTTGGATAATTAATTCGATTGTCGAATTAATTATTATCGTTAATTATAAAACTGCTGCTGTGCAATTTGTAATTAATAAATCAAACTCTAATTGTAGTTTATGTCTTAGACATTTGCTACAATTGCTATAGTTATACTTTGATAAAAGTGATAAGTGATGGATATGGTTCTCATTAAAGAAATTAATAAAGTATTAGCTCGGTTTTGATAGACCTGACGTATTATTCATTATTAATTATGTAGTTACCTATCCCCGCTTCCTACATATATTTCTGTACTGTTGTTGTTGTATTTTCGTACATAAATAAAAAATGTGTCATAGATTTATTGGTATTGTCCTGGTATGTCCTCTAGATGGCGCCACAAGAATATTTTTGTAATTTTACATAGCGTTTAACCAGCGGACGACCGAGACGCTTCTAATGATACCTAATTTGTTAAATTACAATAAGTAGTTGATGAACATACATACATACTAACAAACAGGTCAAAATTATAACCCTCCTTTTCGCTTCGCCGTAGTCAGCTAGAAATAGTACCTACATATATCACATTCTGTGTGGGCTTTTGTTTATGTTGGAACTCTAATAGATACCATAAAAGGATACGTTTCTATTTCCATAGAGCACTTATCTCATGACAACTTCCTTTTCTAATCAAAGCCAGAGAGCCTGAGCTATCAGACAGAAATTATCTTATCTGCGAATACACAAATTGTTTATAACTTGTAGTACTCGGACGGACGTACGAACAAACCAGTTGTGATATTATATACAAGGTCGTCTGGACCTCCTTGGCAATTTGCACCTTAACTTATTGTGATACGGTTTAAAATTGCTAGCGGTGTTGTAATATTATTGTGATTACTAGTTTGGGTAAGTCTATTTTGTTTGTAAACAAATAGTTTTTGTGCGGAGTTAGTTTTTTATTTTAACCCTTTAACCAGTGTACTATTTTGAAATGTTAATTGCTTTTGGACCTTATTTGGTTGCCATTATCAGTTATAGGGTTAAAACCTGCGATTGGGTTGCGTTTTTTTTTTATTTCATTTATTTTTTTCTATTTTACAATGTCAATACTCAGATGAGGCAATAGGTACAATAAAAATGTCAAATGGAATAGGTAAGTCAAACGAAAATGACACAAAAATGAAATAAAATTGCAAAACAAATACATCTGACCATTTTAAATTAAATTGGTGGTCATCTTATCCTAGATCGTCAAAAACTTATGGATCAGACTTCCCCAACAGTCAGCAAATAATGCCGGCAATTCGTACACCGAATTGATGTTGTTGTGTGATACTGAACTTTCTCTAAAATAGGCCGGTCTTTAAAAAATTAACAAGACTTTATAATGATCATTTAACATCTCACGTTTCCCAAAATGTGGGAGCTGGATTTTTAAACCATTTTGGTCAGAGTTACCGCATATAAGTGGTGTGCCAGGACCGTAGCTCATGGTAGGAAGTGATCTCTGCCTACCCCTCTGGGAAAAAAGGCGTGATTCTATGTATGTATGTATGTATGTACCGCATATGACACTTAGATAATTAAGCGGATTAAACTGTTGTGTTTATATTATACTATTCGAAAGATAACTAGTTTTTTAATGCGTTTCAAAATAAAGACATGTGTGAAGGCTATTGACCTGTATAAAAAATATTTATTTATAGACACATAAAATATAATATTTATATGGCGTAGAAAAATCCAAACTACACAACAGTTAAAAACAGCAAATTGTAAATATTTATTTACAGACACTTAAAATAAAATATTTATTTAAATAAATTAAAAAAAATTGTAAACAAAAAAAAAACCGCCTTCAAAAACACGACTCACTAAAAATTACAAAATAATATAATACGAACATTAATCTGGGTATGAATTTGATATGTTGTTGAAGGCGGTGCCAATTAAATTTTTGAGGAAAACTGCGTGAAATATAAACGGCACCGCCTTCAACAACATATCAAATTCATACCCAGATTAATGTTCGTATTATATTATTTTGTAATTTTTAGTGAGTCGTGTTTTTGAAGGCGGTTTTTTTTTTGTTTACAATTTTTTTTCATCCTTTTTAGTGTTAATTTTTTTACACCCTATTAGTTAAGCTCACCTATAATTCTACTGATATTATAACCAGTAGTATCAATATGTACACAGATTTGAAAGAATAATCCCTTTACTCCCAACTATTAAGCAGTTGACCTTCCATCATCAGCTCAGCATCATAATATTATGATTGCCAGAAGCAAATGCCAATATAACTTCAGAAAATATGTAAAACGCGGTACATGTGCCTATAAAATTTGAGGGTTGCCCTCGATTTCTCCTGGATCCCATCATCAGATCCTAGACTGGTCAACCTAATAGTTAAGCTCACCTGTAATGCTACTGATATTATTATTTTTTTTTTTTTTTTTTTTTTATATTATAACTAGTAGTCTTAATATGTATACAGTATTAAAATAATTATTCTTTTACTCATAACTATTAAGGAGTTGACCTTCCATCATCAGCTCAGCATCATAAAATTATGATAGCCAGAAGCAAATGCCAATATGACTTCAGATAATATGCAAAACGCGGTACATGTCCCTATAAAATTTGAAGGTTGCCCTCGATTTCTCCAGGATCCCATCATCAGATCCAAGACTGGTGAAAATGGGACCACCTCGGAAGTGAACTCTATCCAACCAAAAAAAATTTTTGAAATCCGTCTATAATTGACGAAAATATCGGTGAACATACATAAAAAAAAAAAAAAAAAAAAATATTATACATACAGACGAATTGAGAACCTCCTCCTTTTTTTGAAGTCGGTTAAAAATCCAAACTAAACTCTTAATAACAGCAAATCCAATCCTACCATCATGTTATTTAGCGTGGGTCGATAGAATCCTATTATACCTTTTGTGGATGTTTTGAACATAAACAAGGTTTTGATTCTACTGACGAGTCTTTAATTATGTTTTTTGCAGTCTTAGCATTCGTGAACAGATCTGACTAGTAAACAAAATAAGGAAAAACTTGAAATAAACATCCAATCAAAAACATAAATGTGAAATGAGAGCCAAGTTCAATATTGCCTTGGTTGTTGACTTCAGCGACAAAAGAAGTGAGATCTAAATGGGTGCCAAGTTCAATGGTCAACCCAGAAATTTATTTATAAGTAACACTATAACATACCTATCATATCTTCTTATAACATAAGATAATGTATGGTGGTAGCCTATGAAGGTCTGTCTTGGCTAGTTTCTATAAACCTACCAACGTATTATTATGTTCGCTTGCTAGTTTCTACCAACAATCCAAATTTTCGGAATTATAAAATAAAAACCGACAAATACTTGTAGGCTTAGAACTTGCGACGGCTATAATTCATTTATGAAAACTAGCCAAGACAGACCTTCATAGGCTACCACCATACATTATCTTATGTTATAAGAAGATATGATAGGTATGTTATAGTGTTACTTATAAATAAATTTCTGGGTTGACCATTGAACTTGGCACCCATTTAGATCTCACTTCTTTTGTCGCTGAAGTCAACAACCAAGGCAATATTGAACTTGGCTCTCATTTCACATTTATGTTTTTGATTGGATATCATTACTTTTTGTAGAAAAGTATATATCATCGTAACGACGTGGGTCCTTTGAAAAGGACAAATTCAAAACTAAAACTAGACTTTATGCAGGTACCTACCCTAAGTAATAAATATGAAAAGCGACTAAAGGTACTTACTCTTAATTGTAAATAAGTAAGTATACCTAAATATATACTTAGTGCTCTGCCTTCCCCGGTATATAGGCGTTATTAGGCACTAACTAGGTATTTATGTTAAGCGTTCATAATAGAACCTAACCTAATTATTAAAAAATTTCCAGTTTTTTATTTTTTCCTTTGTATTCATGTAATTACCTATCTGCATACCAAATTTTAACTCTCTAGGTCATTTGGAACTGGGTTATAATTTTGATCTGTCAGTCAGTCAATGATAAAAATGAGGATTTTTGGACATTAATATCTAAATAACTGTTTGAGATAAGCTTATGAAATTTAGAACACATATTTATCTCGCAAGTCACAATATATGAGCCAAATTTGATACGTTTATGTAAAATAGTTTTTGATTTATGAGGTGTTCAAAAGTGGTTCCAAATGGTTCGTGTAATATTACACACGGTGCGGCTCGCCAGTTCTGTTTCTTGAACCTTGGCTTGACACGCTACCGCGTGTCTAGATGCTACGTTAATCAAATGACTTGCACAGTGTTGACTCTAACCGTAATTATAAAACTATACATAGAGGTGAATTACCGTGGATAATGTGTGTTTTGATATATTGAGGCAGGCCGGCAGCTGTTTGTATATTATATACGATTTTAGACTCTCGCGTTCGATTACGATAAAAACTAAATACTGTAGGTACGCGATTAAAAGAGTAGCAAATACATAGCTACTAGGTACTTACTACCAGAAGTCTCGACTGGATTCAAAGTTGAAGTCAAAATCCCTTTTTCTATATAGGCATTTACACGCTTATATTTACTTACATTGCTTACGCTTATACGACTTATAAATCGTCGGTACAATAAATAAATATGTAATAGGTTAGTGACTCTACCACGAATCGGAACGCTAATTCTACCGTGAAGACGCCGGCAAGAATGGATAGTTACTCCTTTTAACCGATTATCAAATAACATTGTTGAAAATTAGCCATGTCATACAGTTTGATTGCACATGGTCGTTGCTGGAATATCTCTACATCATGACACAACGCCCTTAACGGCATAAGTAGAAGTTTAAAGTTAAAGGCGTAGCTTTTATAAACAGCCGTATTTTTTTCCTTAACTAACATACGATGATATGAATTGCGGGGGAGCGGCTCTCACCCCTAAATTTAGTTTTGTCAGTTGCTACATTGTGAATGAGATTGGTTTGTTATGCAAAATGTCTATATGTATATCTATATATATCATAAAATGTAACGGATTTCTGTATGTACCTACTGTCTGTGGAAAATAAATATAATAGGAGACCTTTATCAACGCAATACTGTAATACTCTACTTTAAGGGGTCTAAGCTCTACTGTTTCATGTCAATCGGTTCATAAATAATAAATTTGTAGGATTGTGTCGAATTTGCTAGGTGTTTGTAGGTGCTGGTATATTCAAAAATGCTGCAAAAGCACTCTCTGTCCCCTCATAGTTCGGTGAGACGGAAGTCCTTCATGTCAGATAAGAGACTTGGCGTAGGATCCCATGTCTTCCGTTCCAGCTTCCTGACTCTATGATTCATGACAGAAAACTTACACTGGTTTGGCCCTGGACTCGAACTAAAGACCTCTCGGTCATTAGGTACGTGGCACGATAGAACAACGAGGCATTTACATGATAATATCAATTTATGGTAAACGACAAAATACTCCATTTATAGAATTATGTACCCAAAAATCAAACAGATACCCAATACCAAAACTAAATATATATTCACACCCAGACACGGAACAAACACAAATGTTCATCTCATAAATATTTGGACAGGGTGGGAATCGAACCCACGACTTTGTTAAGCAGGGTCATTAACCACTGTTCCACCGAGCCAGGCAGTTTCAACGTCTAACTGCCATAAATAAATATGTTTAATAAAAACAAACTTCAAAGACACATGTCATTGAAACTCTTTACCTATCTAGTACATACAGGTTTCTTCTCAGGTACTTCACCGGCTCAGAGTAAACACAACAATGAATTTGCACTGCCTTTTGTGATTTATTATAAACCTTAAAGCCGGGAAATCACCGCTTCGCATAACCGTGCAAGTTTGACGCACAGCATAGACGTTCATGAACTTTATGAAGTCATGAAGATCTCTTACTTCTTAATAATTGGCATAAAGATCACAATATTATGCAACTTGAAGTGAGATGATTAAATTTAAATTAGTACAAACTTATTACCAAAAGCCAATTCGTACTCGGCTACGCTCATTGACGCTTCCGTATCAAAGTATTTTTTAAAACGTCACGTTTGTTGTATGAAAGGCCCTGCAAATATTTCTCTTGGGATATAATTATTATCATCGTCAGCTCATATACCTCCCCACTGAGGCAAGAGCCTACCCTAAACTAGGGCGATAAGGCCTTAGTCGACCAAGTGCGGGTTGGTCGACTACAGAAACTTAGAATTTCTTCGTAGGTGTGCAGGCTTCCACGTTGTTTTCCTTCACTTTTAAAGCGTACATATATACGAATTTCAAATTTGAAAAACATGCGGCGGGATTTGAACTGGCGGCCTCTCGCATGACAAAGAACTTAACCACTCGGCCATTGACTTTTCCTTGGGACGCTTGGTATAAAATACAAGATTTTGCTTGCTAAATATCTAACCAGAAAGATGGATAGACGGCGAAATTTTTACCCTCAGGAGATTGGCCTTATATCATTTAACAGCTGGCCAACGTTATTTATCATTAGGACAATTGAAGGCATTAAAAATATGAGTCATAATAATGTTGATAGCATACGATAGTGTAACCAAGGTCTGTCTATTGAAGTGCGGAGATAAATGACAAGTTATCTATTGTAATTATACCTACAAAAACTTAAATCAAAATAATGGAGTAAACAAGCATGTACTTTATCTTAAATCTCGACCAATCATGATTATAATTAATTATATACCTATGCAATATACTTTCTATACTTCCCCTGTACAATGGCAGAATATATTATACTATGTAATAGTAAAGACGAAAGCAATAGAGCAAATTTAAGAATACTTACCTACCTACAGAAAATTATGTGTAATTATAACTTTGTTTTGCGTTTTTACATTTTCCCTTGTTTTTTTATCGCAGCATAAGTATATAGCCTAAAGCCCTCCTCGATAAATGGTCTATCGAAATATTTTTCCAATTAGAACCAGCAGTTCCTGAGATTAGCGCGTTCAAACAAACAAACAAAATCTTCAGCTTTAGCTATAGCTATTAGTATAGATATAATGCACAAATCCCGTCTAATTAGCAACACGACATCTCACCCAGGAGCAAAACGTCTAAGCGCCAGTTACAAGCAACTAGTTTAAGTTTCGCAACTAGTTTGGCGAGTTACGAACTTGTGACTTGCACAGTTATGTATTAATCCGTTGTCAAGTCTTGATTGGCCGAAGTGTGACGGATCTCCGTTTGATTAGATTGACGGGTAGTTAGAAGCGTATTACCATGATAAGTTGTCTAACTACAATGAACTCTATTTGATGCTGTAATGTTCTGTGAAAGTGCATAGGTAATTAGCCAATTAATCATCTTTACAATCGGTATAAAATATAGCACTTTAATGAAAGAGGCGCTGGTGGCTTGGAATAGGAGACATGGTATACCCTTCCATGTTTTCCCTCCCTACAATAATCCCGGGCCTTCAGGGTGAGTGCGACAGACTAAATAAGGTCTATTGTGCTTGCCGACTTCAATTTGGACCTCACTACCGATTAGCATCAGAAATGAGGTTATCCTGAAAGTTAACTGTTAAAAAAGAATGGTATAATTATAACAAATCCCAAATCACAAACACAGTAGGAGTAATTTAGTTTTATACATACCCATGTAAACTATACACCGTGAAATTTTAGTGGTTGTTTTCCCGGGGCACAACGATTTGCCTTCAGTAATACTATCGAATCATGCAAATTACTTCCGAAATTTTTTTTTTTTAAATTTTGAAAATAATAATTTTCCAACTAGAAAACGAGAGAAAATAATTCGTTCTTTTATAAAATGTGACGAAATCAGGTTCTGCTTGCCGCATGAAATCCATGCTTAAATAGAAGCTCTACGCCCTAAGTATTAAAGCGGTTCGAACGTGCTTTCGAGTTTCGGTTGTGCTGCTTAGATAGAATCATTTTACTGCGGGAAAACAACCACTAAAATTTCACGGTGTATACGAAAAATTAATCACACAATAATTCCCCATATTTATTAGTGTAGACTCGCCCGTTATATGTAGGAATATGCACCTACATAACATTTATTTGTTAACCAGTCCGATCCAGGTTCTGACAGCCTACCACAAACTCCCATTTCACAAATGAATCCAAAATAACGTGACTTCGCCTAATTTGCCTCGTTTGCCGAGTAATGAGGGAGCAAAAATAAACTTGCGATCAAAATGAATCGTAAAGCCTTCGAGATACGAGCCAACGTGTCACTGCCATTAGTGTTTTAATGGAGACAGGTTCAGTCCTAAAAGGCTAAGTCGAAAAATCTAAATTCAACTGCTAGGCTAACTAGCAAGAAAACGAGAATGGCGCTGATATGCGATTTTTTGAATTTTAGTAAATAGCAATAAGAAAAATCTTTATTTTGGTATCTTATTTTTGAATATAAATCATCAGCCCATAACATGTCCCTGCTGCTGGGGCACGGGCCTACCCTAGACTAGGGAGATAAGGCCTTAATCTACCACGCTGGCCAAGTGCGGGTTGGTTGACTACACAATCTAAGAATTTCTTCGTAGGTGTGCACCTGTACTGGTTTTCTCACGATGTTTTCCTTAAAATATCGTACATATGAATTTGAAATTTGAAAAACGGCAACCTCCCGCATGGCAAGCAAAGAGTTAAGTTAGATATAAAAATGTGGTTTATCAAAGCGTTATAATGAAGGCCATTTCAATATACATAATGGAACTAAAGGTGATATAAGATAGCAAATACATAGATAATAACAAACAATAACACGTTAATTTCCATCGTATATAAGGATTATCATTATGAATATTCACATTAATAATAAAATATGGTATGTTAGTGCTACGGCAGGAAGTATTCTCTGCCTACCCCTCTGGGAAAATGGCGTGATTTTATGTATGTATGTACTTACTTACATGAGAACTTTCTCATCAGAGATTACTTTACACTGACATACTCGTAGTTACACACATATTTCATATTTTTGCTCTCGATATTAGATAACTTAACTGTCCGGAATACTTACCATGTTGTTTTGTTTTAATGAGCTCCCGATATTTCGGCACTGTTGCAAGCGCCATGATCACGGGTGAACTCGTCAACTCGTCGTGACAGTTTAAAATTATATATTGAGCTCTCGATATTTCGGCACTGTTGCAAGCGTATAAAAAAACATGGCATATTTCCCGGACGTATTCAGTTTTCTCACCAGAGACGTATTTCACAGGCAATGTTGCTGTACATATGGCTGGTGACCCTCGTAGCGGCCCTGTGGCTCTACTGCAAGAAGGTCTACTCCCGGTTCACCAAGAAGGGCGTGAGGCATGACAAGCCCATCCCACTGCTGGGCAACATGTCCAGGATACTGTTCCGGAGGGAACACTTTGCATACAACATCGAGAGGATGTACAACGATTATCCTGAAGAGAGGTAAATAACATATATCCAAATGGCTGACTCGGGGGAACAGTGGTTAGTGACCCTGGCAGTTCCAAGAGTTGTGGGTTCGATTCCCCCCGGGGAAAATATTTGTGTAATGGACATTGGTGTTTGTTCCGTGCCTGGGTGTGATAATATATTTACAAAAATATTTGTGTTTGTATATCAATCTCTGACGCCCATAGTTCAAGCACTGCTTAGTTTGGGATCAGGTGACCATGTGTGGAAATGTCCCAGATATTTATTTTAAAATAAAATTACTGTCACTAAATGTCATAGTCATACATTGTTTCAATTAATAAGAAACAACAATAGTATCCTCGATTTGAGACTTTCGCGTTCCATTACACTAAATCATGGTCGCGAGCGACCACGAATGGTGTAACCCAGTCGAATCGTCAGGCGTTATTAGGAGTAGCAAAAACGCGTGTAGACTCCTAAGGACTAATATTTAATGGTATCCTCAATCAATATACTTAAATAAATAATTAACATACTCAGCTACAAAACTAACACCGATGTTCATCACACAAATATTTGTATCTAGTTGGAATTGAAACAACGACTCTTGTCTTTTGACAGGGGCAAATCCAATGCGCCATCCATATCCAAAAGACATGACTAACATTGGTTTAATATCGTGCTAAGTAGCCACTACTTAGCACTTTATCCAGTGATCATAACAACTTGACATGCCAAAAGTATACAAAACGTAGTTCAATCATCTCTATGACCTTTCTTAGTGTCATGCTTCGATCAGACTTTACTGTAATCCGCCAAACAGATTTAGAATGAAATACATGTATGAAAAAGGGCCCACGTGAATTTGAATGTTGCGTACGTATTTTATTTTATGTTTTACTAGCTGACCCAGTGAATGCAGACATATTTTTCGTGAAACATATTTTTAGTTCGTACAAACCTTGTCCTAAAAATAACAACCAGAAAAAAGGAAGAATCATTCAATTTGGTGCAGCAGTTTGGAAGTTGTGTGCAGGCATACATTCGGCGATTCATTTTTAGGGTTCCGTAGCCAAAATGGCAAAAACGGAACCCTTATAGTTTCGTCATGTCCGTCTGTCCGTCTGTCCGTCTGTCCGTCTGTCCGTCTGTCACAGCCGATTTACTCGGAAACTATAAGTACTACAGTGATGAAATTTGATGGGAATATGTGTTGTATGAACCGCTACAAAAATATGACACTAAATAGTAAAAAGAATTGGGGTGGGGCCCCCATACATGTAACTGAGGGATGAAATTTTTTTTTTCGATGTACATACCCGTGTGGGGTATCAATGGAAAGGTCTTTTAAAATGATATAAAGTTTTCTAAAAAACATTTTTCTTAAAGTGAACGGTTTTTGAGATATCAGCTCTCAAAGTCGTAAAAAGTATGTCCCCCCCCCTCTATTTTTATAACTACGGGGTATAAAATTCTAAAAAAAATAGAGGTGATGCATGCTAATTAACTCTTTCAACGATTTTTGGTTTGATCAAAGTATCTCTTATAGTTTTTGAGATAGGTTGATTTTTATTATATTTGCTGCTACGGAACCCTTTGTGCGCGAGCCCGACTCGCACTTGGCCGGTTTTATCTATGTGGATTTAGACAAGCGATCAATTTTCGTGACGCAAATCGCTTCCAATAGGTTCTATTGTCTAACTGGCTCGGTGGAACAGTGGCTGGCTGGCGGTTCCAAGAGTCGTGGGTTCGAATACCACTCGAGACAAATATTTGTGTGATTACATCGGTGTTTGTTCCGTGTCTGGGTTTGAATATGTATTTATAAATATCTATGAATATCAGTCTCTGACGCCCATAGTACAAGCTCTGCTTAGTTCCTGGTCAGGTGACCGTGTGCGGAAATGTTCCAGATATTTATTTAATTATTGTGCTTAATGACTTCGTATTGAGATTAAGAGCGGTCATTCTAGATGTCGGTTACAAAATAAAGTAGTTCGTAAGTTTCTAAAATGATGCCTTCTTCAAAGATTCATTGGAAGATACGAGTTCGTCAATCCCATGGTGATGATTCGGGACCTGGAGCTGGTGAAGAAGATCACTGTCAAGGACTTCGAGCACTTCGTTGACCACAGGACCTTCGTCAACGAGAAGACCGACCCGTTCTTTGGCAGGAACCTGTTCTCTTTGAAAGGTGGGTAAAGTTGGTTAGAAAATAAATTTGTGGTTCGTGCGTTCTTCAATGTTTACAAATTTAAATCAAAAGGTGTGTCAGTAACGACTATATTCAAGACAAATGAAAATAGTAGTATGATTATCAAATATTAAATGAGAGTTAACGCGTATGAAAAATTCACTAGATGGCAATACGTAGGTAGGCGTGATCAGAAGTGATGTCCAATTGCAGCATGGATTGGTGAATACTGACATGTCTGTCAATGTCACGCTAAAAATAACCAAAAAAAATAACTTCGCCGTTTCTGATTTTCTGTGTTCATTATCAGGTGAGGAGTGGAAAGACATGCGTTCCACCCTGAGTCCTGCCTTCACCAGCTCGAAGATGAAACTGATGCTCCCTTTCATGGTGGAAGTGGGGAACCAAATGATCGACTCGCTCAAGAAGAAAATCAAAGAATCCGATGGTAAGTCCAGGGTGAGGGCAATAAGCCCAATAGGTTATATTGTGCTTGCCTACTTGTGTTTGGAACTCACGAGCTCTTAGCATCAGGTGGAGTGTTGCCATCCTGTACATATAGAAAAAAAATAATTGTGATAAAACTCGTTAAAATAGATGACTGCTAACTGTATGCAATAAGTGAAGGATATGGAATATGGAATAAAAAATGCCTACGAAAATGCGTAAGACTACACATTTTGGAGGGGACTACAATTAAATTCCTAACTATTTCAAAACCAACCGCTGTTGAAAAGTCTGAAAAGTTACAGTTTACTTCTATGTTAAAAATAATAATGAGAAAATCTGCTATGTGTTTACTTCAACTAGGACATTTGTATGCGTAATGTATGTTAGAACCGGTTTACAACAAGTTTGCTTGGAAGCCCTGACCCTACACAAGAACATATTATTTCTATCCAAACCTAGAATAGAATTTGTGTAAGAAATAGCGCTAGGCGTTTAGTGTTTGCTTAAACGGTAGAAAATTAAAGTATGTTTATTGTCAATTAATATTTAAGAACTCGTAACCACTAGTTCTTTTAGTAATGAGAATCCAGTTATTAAAACCACACTGTATAAGACTGTGCTATACACCGGAGAGAAGCCGTGGAAAAAGAGTAAAGAAGCAGTTTTTGGGGATATTTTCATGATAGGTATCATGGTCAGCATTTTGAGCAGAAGATCAGTCTGATGATCATAATGAAGAATTTGATGAACATAAAAAAGCGTAGCGTTAAATGAATATTGAACGAACATAACAACCCCTGGACACAACTTGCTAATAAGTTAAATATTTGTCTGTAGACCCATAAAGACAAATATTTAGTGTAATAGAACGCGAAAGTCTAAAATCATTGCTAGTAAGTTCTTGTATAATCTTCCAGATGACTACATTGACATCGAAAGCAAAGACATGACTACTCGTTACGCCAATGACGTCATCGCCTCTTGCGCCTTCGGCCTGAAGGTAGACTCCCAGTACGACGTGAACAACCAGTTCTACCACATGGGCAAGGCCACTTCCACCTTCAACTTCAGACAGCTCCTCTTATTCTTCGCTCTTGTGAACTTCCCGAAGATTATGGATGTAAGTACATACGTCTTTTGTTGGACAGATGCTATAAAATTGGTGCGTTCCCAGGACAACTCCCATGAGCAACGAGAAGGTACCCGGGTTGTTATAGTCAGTAGGAGTCTGATATACCCCTTTAGTCCCCTGAACTATTGGGGATCCATGTAGAATTTCATCATCATCATCAGCATGTATACGTCCACACTGCTGGGGCACGAGCCTACCCACGAGCCTACCCTAAACTAGGGGGATAAGGCCTTAGTCGACCACGCTGGCCAAGTGCGGGTTGGTCGTCTACACAACCTTTGAATTTCTTCGCAGGTGTGCATCCTCACGATGTTTTCCTTCACCATAAAATAATTTAGATTGACAAATGCCGTAGAATTTCACCCAGGTAAAAAAAGGCATCGAACCCAACGTAATGTTACAAAGTTTTTTTTTTTTAATGATGTATTTCCTTATGGAAAAATACGCCATCAAAATTACAATCTAGTCTTAAAAGACTAATAAGTAATGTATGTTTGACTTAAGCTGCTAAAATAAATGTATGTCTAAGAATGTGTCAATTACCACTTTTCTTTTTTTCTCTATTAAGGGGAAGACACTTTGTCTTACGTTACCAAGTTACGCCAAAAATAATGCATTACTTTGATTAAAAGTTACGCAATACCTAATAACTATCATTTACGTAATATTCGATCGTAAGCCTAATTCAATATTTTTGTGGTAGACAAAGAAAACATAACGCATTATCGTGCTTTATTTACAAAAAATAACTTCAACTAACAAAACCCTTTAAATTAATAAATAAACATAACTGGACAAGCGCCACAGGCTCTTCAATGCCAATGGCGTCGGATTCGCGATCAAGGCTGATGATCACGTGTATTGTATTGTGAGGACAGGCCGCCTACAAGTTTACACGTACATATATGTAAATTAGCCTGCATTAAGTGGCTTGCAACTTATCAAGTGCTTTGCTGCATCCTTCAAAGTAAATATCTACTTATCTTCTATCTATACTTATAATAAATATTTAACGTATTGCTCTCTGTGAGACCTTTATCAACGCAATAGTATACAAATAATTATATTTGGATTTTTTGTTTTCTTTGTCGTTGCGTTTGTGCACGCTAATCTCAAAAACGGCTAATCCGATTTAAATGTTGTTTTAAGTAATAACTTTTATTCATATATCCGTAATATTCAAAATAGGACTAATTCATGAAAATGCCTGAATCATATACAAACCAAAGCACAAATATTCCACAAAACAATTTATAGAGTTTGAAGTACAATACCAAAAGAATACAAATTAGGCGATCTTTCCTGGATGGTGAAATACTAATTTCCTTTATACTCTGATTAAATTGGTACCTTTTGTACATAAATAAGATAAAAAAAGATAACGTTAAAAATAAGCTGTATAATATTGCAATGAACTCTACATGAAGGCCACCGCCGCCGACCAATATCAAGGTGACAAAACACGTGTATCACAATATAAATAATTTTATCTTCTCTAGGTATGTAATTAACTTAGAATCTTCAATGCTCTTATCTTGCATCAAAACAATACCTGTATGCGAATGGTTATCTTGACGTTTTAAATCGATTTAAAAATAAAGATAGTATCTATGATTGCACAAAATTAAAAATAAGCTGACCCAAACTTAGATTATTTCAGGTATGGTTTCTTTGATAGGGTGAGTGCGACAGGCTCAATATGGCCTATTGTGCCTGTCGACCTCATATGTGGATCTCACTGCCGCTTACCATCAGGTGGAGTGAGGTCGTCTTGGTAGCCATTTATTGAAAACTCGATTTACTGTACAGTGATTTCCTTATGAATTTCAATTGTTAAAAAGCTTCAATGGACGAGTAATTAAGGTCGTTGCTTGTAATGCGAGAGGTCGCCAGTTCGAACCCCGCCATGTACCACTGTGTTTCCATATTTAAAGTTCATAATGTACGATTAGTTGAAGCTTTAACGGTGAAGAAAAACATCACAAGAAACCTGCACACCTACGAAGGAAAACTAAGTTTGTGTAGTCGACCAATCTGCACTTGGCCATTGTGGTTGACTAAGGCTTTATCGCCCTAGTTTAGGGTAGGCCCGTGCCCCAGCAGTGGAATTATATGGACTGTTGATGATTCAAATTTTATTGTAGTTTGTAGTTGTACAAATTCAGTCGAATCTTAATTATTAACAGACCGTAATAAACGTTTTGAATCCATTGCAATTATACGCGAGGTATTTATACTGTGAATTATAGTTGTCCACGAATTCGAATATCAATTATTGGGCACTGGTTTATTTCGGTCCATGAATGATTAAGTGAAATCATCCCGGTGGTTTTTTGATAATGTTGTGCTTTTGAATACGCACGAATTTCGTGTTACGATAAACTGCTTACTTCCGCTCGTTAAACATGATATAATATATTTGTCGGATCAGAAGTATTTAACGACATAGTGTGGGCGAATGTAGGTATCGTGCAAATAAAAGTAGCGTGATATCAAAGCACTAGATTTATTCTTGGTCACTATTTCCATTAGATCGATTTACAGAACAATGAACACAATCACACCCGACACTAATTACACTGAACGGAAGTATAACGATACGCGACAGTTTCTACGATTTGCACCGTGCGGTCGTCCGGAGATAACTGAGCCGCTGCGCACGACCGCCCGCCCTAACGTAGACTCCGCCTAGCGCCACCGGGTGGCGCTTGCGTGCCGTAGCTTCCACTCACTGCCTTCAGGTGGCGCTGGCGTCGTAATTATTCCGACACGGCCATCCTGCTTGCACACGTCCTCGTGTGTTAGTCTGAAACAATAGAAAACCAAGCACAGTATTTACCGTTCGGTCTATCCTGACCTAACACAAAAACATTCAGTTTCTAGATTTTCTAGACAGTCATCAGTACTAAGTAATAGTATTTACTAACACTATGAAATTTAATCCAAACAATTCAGTGATTATAAATGGTCCAGACAGAATCAAGTAACAATTGCACGCATATCATAACACACTCTTAAATCTCCATCTAAGCACAGGCTCAATCCATCCAGACCAATACGGCTCTACAAGCCCAGGAAACCATCCTTATGCGACTCCATCTACCAGGATCGCCGAGTCATCTCCGACTCTACGGTCTTAATATCCCATAAGACCCGACCCCGCCAGTGTTCGCTGCATTACCGCGTGCTCACGGTGTTTTACAAAGAGACTATGAGAATCGCAAGAACTAATTCTTACGATCCCTAAACATCACTAAGCTTACATACCGATTTCAATTGAACTACGGCTACAGCGACACACCTGGTGCGGCCAACACATACGGTCAACTTTGACCCGGTCTAGGACTAGAGTGCAACCTTGCTTAAAACAAAAAGAGACAATCTACTACGACTCAGACTCATCTTCAGCAACTTCAATTGGTACTTGACCCTCCGGCATACGTCTAATCCTGTCATGGGCGTACTTGTTTGTACGCTTTGAATTTAATGACTTTTAAATAAGGAAAGCTTTTAAAATTATTTACTTTCATTTTCATCAAATCTTTACATGGTTTGAACACACTAGATTAGATTTCACATCAAACAAAATTAATTTCAATTGTAACAAAAGAAAACAAAACATTTTCGAGTAGCCAAAGTCACGTACCATTCGTTGTACAAATTAATTCTCACTATTAATCAACTGTGTAGCCTCACAAATCTCAAGTGACCACTCCAACGCCACGGCACCATAGCCGATAGAGCCTCCAAGGTCTCTCATACGCGCTTCAATATCCACGCACGTGTGCATCACCCACTGACTACACACTACGGTCTCGTTAGACCACGACCTCCACCAGAGCCAAACGCGCATCGCGAAAGGCACAGTCAACTTTACTACGGCCGTTAGAGTTTACAATCGAGCTCTCATAACATCACCAATTTATTGTTTACACATTACTCATTCTTTATTTCTTCTTTCTTTCTTTCTTTACTTCAACTTCGACTGGTACCTACATGACCTTCTGGAAATCCTCTTAACCTATCACTATCCAATAACTCACGATAAAAATAAAACCAAAAGAGTAAACCGTTCGGCCATCCCAGCCAAAAGTTAACAAATAGCTGCTGCCTACAAAATTTTACTTGACTTAACATTTGAACGTTTGACCGACAAGTTCCCAAGTTCAAATCTGCAACTAAGGCATTACTCAGCATATCCAATTAATTAATAACACAAGTCTAGACACACACACACTCTGACCAGTCCGTCGGCCTAGAACCAGTCCGTCGGTTCTCATAGTGTTCAGTCCATCGAACACACCTAGTATCCAGTCCATCGGATACTCATGGCTCAGTCCATCGGCCATTTCAACTAAAAGTAACTCAATCCATAGGTTACCCGTACCATCAACATGTGTCATTAAGTAAACCAACAATCAACATGAACAAAGTCATTATCATTAGCATTGTCCAAATCTTTGGGAACCTATCGTTCTACTAGACTGAAATGATTATAAAAATTATCTATCCACATTTGGATGGGGAAAACCAAAACCAAATACTCAATTACTTTAAAAGGGCCTCTATACTTAGGGTCCAACTTGGTCTGATTCCTTTCCTCATTTTCAAGGACAAACATTGTGTTCAGTGAGCATCACATACTGCGATGCAGTACAGAATCACAATTCCTAGGTAAATCAATCTTAAAGGATGTCTAAAGTCTAAACATAAAAACAATGCACCTGATTTAAGGTTTCCTCTCAGCATCTATCTTGCATTCCTGGTATAAGGAATTTGTTGCTCCGTAGCCGCCTGTCGTACTGCAGCTCAATCTCAATTCCCAACTGTGTTCACAGATGCCTGGAGTACAAGGCAAGGTAACTGAAACAAAGATTTCCCACAGTAGACAACTGACTGGTAAAGTGTTTGAGAATCACCGTTCAATTACCTAGCTTAATTAAAGTAAACTTAACAATCAATCTACGTGTTCGAGAAACTAAAATTATTCCCTGAGCTTTTAATTGCACTGACATTGACGGGAAAATATTTTTTTAATTCTTTTTCTAGTAGGAAATAACGGTTTAAAGGCTTTGATTAATAAAAATCATACAGCCAAACCTTTAATTGTACGAGTTATTTTTTTTTTTTTTTTACTAATTTTAACTAGCATACATGCACACACGCACACACACCCAGATTCACACTTCCTGTTTTTCTAGGCTGCCGGTAGCCACACAACCACAAGCTGCTTGAGGTCTAATAACTTAAGCACTTAGTGGCATCAAGTACAATAGGTAGCTAGACATTTCACATAATCTTTCACACTTTTCATGTGGCTACTTTTAATTTACAAAAAAACATTACTTTAAACGTAACTATTATGAAAATGTTTGCATTGAAACAGACTATACTGACTTTCAAATAAAATCGCAACAGTATGAAAAAGACTCACATGATCATGTAGTTTGCTTGACAAAGCAACATCCACTCGTCACTCGTTCCGGGATGCACCGCCGCCGCCGCCGCTGCCGCCGCCGCTGCCATCGGCCTGATGGCCGCCGCTGCTGCACCGGCTCGCGATGTGTCCTGGCTTCCCACATTTGAAGCACATGAAAGGCTTCGCTGCTGACTGCTGGGTTGCTTGACTCGATGATGCATGCGTCGCAGGTCTTCCTCTCACATCCACAGGCTTGCTCCTACATTCGGAACGTCTGTGACCCATTTTTCCGCAACTATAGCATTTTAGCGAGGTCATCTTAGCTCGCTTCACATCGGGCTCACTAGACGACTGACCAGGAGTATGGATCTGGCGCTTCAGATATGAGAAAGCGTATAGCTCTTTCTGCAATTTATCTCTAGAAGAAATGTCGGTAGTAAACGCTAAGCGTTGTAATCGCGAGTCGAACTGCGAAATATGCGCTAATACAGCTGCTACTGCAATCTGCTCCTTATCTGCATCCTTCCATCTATTAGTAAGCGATGCCATCAACCGACTCGCATAGGCGGAAAGGGCCTCTTTTTCGTTGGGCTTACTGCCGTTAAGATTTATGAAAGTACCCGCCAAAGTCTCTGTAGTAACAAATCTGGCCGTGAAAAGAACCTTGAACTCCCCCCATGTCATACCTTGGTATACAATCTGCGATAGCCATGTTGACGCTGCCCCCTTCAATGCTTTGCTGATCACAATAACAAGTTCACCGCCGCTTAGTGAATTATCGGCAAAACACAAATCCGCGGTCGCGCACCATGATTTCGCATTAGAATTTTGCTTATCGGGGTTGAAATCAGGCAGCACTACACTATTGTTCACATTTGGAGTCTTCAATGCATGAATCAGTTCGCGCATTTGTTGATTTTGCAATTCAAAAAGTACCCGCCACTGACTTTCATCGCCGCGACTATCATTTGCACGATTCGATCCCACTTCTGATGTCGGATCAGAAGTATTTAACGACATAGTGTGGGCGAATGTAGGTATCGTGCAAATAAAAGTAGCGTGATATCAAAGCACTAGATTTATTCTTGGTCACTATTTCCATTAGATCGATTTACAGAACAATGAACACAATCACACCCGACACTAATTACACTGAACGGAAGTATAACGATACGCGACAGTTTCTACGATTTGCACCGTGCGGTCGTCCGGAGATAACTGAGCCGCTGCGCACGACCGCCCGCCCTAACGTAGACTCCGCCTAGCGCCACCGGGTGGCGCTTGCGTGCCGTAGCTTCCACTCACTGCCTTCAGGTGGCGCTGGCGTCGTAATTATTCCGACATATTCATATGCTTCAAATAATAGATATGTAACAATCCGTTATCGTTCCCACAGGGCAGGGACAGATAACGACGATGATAATGATTGCTCTTCCCAAGCTTTTCCCAAACTGGTATCATCACCGTCATCAACCCATATACGTCCTCACTGCTGGAGCAAGGGCCAACCCTCAAATAGGGCGATAAGGACTTAGTCAACCACGCTGGCCAAGTGCGGGTTGGTTGACTATACAACCTTAGCCTTTCTTTGTAGGTGTGCAGGTTTCCTCACGATGTTTTCCTACACCGTTATAGCGTCGAATAGTATAATTATGTATCTGTGAGTTTATTATTTATATATTTTTTAATTGTTTCAGAAATTCAAGATAACTTTGTTCACGGAGGAAAGCAAGCGCTTCTTCAAAGACTTGGTTCTTGACACGATGAGTGATAGAGAGGCGAAGAAAATTATCAGGCCTGATATGATCCACCTGCTTATGGAAGCTAAGAAGGGTAAGTATTCTCCAACTTACCTTTAAGACATGTATTTTCTCCCTCCTGTAATCCCGGGATTACCGGTTTGTCTGCCTCGTTGGTCTATTGGTAGCAATACCAATAGACCTATGTCTATATCTATATATAGGAATGAATATATAAGGGGAAGTCTGAAAGTTGCACCAATTTTAGAAAAGGTGAGAAGTGCAAGGTTAGCTTGGTTCGGGCATGTTATGAGGAGGGAAGAAAGCCATGTAACTAAAAGAGTGATGAGTATGAATGTCAATGGACCTAACGGTAGAGGCAGGCCAAAGAAGACATGGATGGATTGCGTGAGAGATGATATGGGAGTGAAAGGAGTAGACACAGAGCTGACGAATGATAGGCCCGAGTGGAAGAAATACACATGTTGCGCCGACCCCACTTAACGTGGGATAAGGGCAGAAGAATGATGTTGGTCTTTTGGTAGCAAACGCTGAGTAAGGACTGAGAGGACCCCTGTTCGAGTCCGGAGTCAGGAAAAATGTGTGTGACTTATTCTGTAAACAAATCACTCAGCACGCAGTCAGGAAGTTGACGGTTGCACGCTCGTGTCTCGGTAAGCACGTTAAGCCGGTAGACCTGCGCCCTATCTCTCATTGGTCATGTCGGATTGCCGTCTCACCGAACTATGAGAGTAAGGGGACTGAGAGTGCACTTGTGTTTGCGCGTATACTTGTGCACTATAATATGACTGCGCACTTGGCTGATCTTAATTGAGATCCATGGCTGAAATCAGTCAGACGCCTTATTCACGGGCTCATCAGCCGGGGCGCGAAACATCATGTAAGCAGACCTACAGGGTAGTACGACAGGCTCGGCAGAGTGTATTGTGCGTGTCAACCTATATTAGACCACATGACCGCTTCCATCAGTTTTATCTTGAAAAAACTAAACTAACAGCTTACACGAGTATTTGTGCTCAATTCCTTGCTATCCAAAGGAAAAAAGTTAATAGTTATTTATAGAAAAAAAAATCTTTTCTATCAAAAACTATAACTGAAAGATCTTCAAGCGATGAAAAGAGTAGCAAATACATAGACACTTACTGCCCGACGTTGAAAATGTCCCAAATTTTTGTGAATATGGAACAGAGAAGGTTTAATAACAATTTTTATTTTACAGGTCGTTTGCAGCACGATGATAAAACTGAACAAGACCCCGACGCGGGATTGGCTACCGTTGATGAGTCCAATATCGGGAAAAAGAATATTGAAAGAGGTAAAAATATATGACTCATATATTGATCACAAAATTCAGCAGCCAATGCAGCACCTTTCGATCTTAAAATTTAGTAGCAAATGCAGGTTTTTAAAGTTAATCGTAACACCAACATATTGTATGATTTTAGACTTTCGCGTTCCATTACACTAAATATTGGTCTTTATGGGTCTACACGCGTATTAGGAGTAGCAAATACAAAGCTACTTACTGCCCGACGTTTCGACTGGGTAACCCAGTCGAAACGTCACCGCGATTGTATTTGCTACTCCTAATAACGCGTGTAGACCCTTAAAGACTAATAATTAGACCAACATATTGTGTCATGAAAATAATGGAGAAATATTATAAAGAGTAAAATGTTATTTTTACACGACTACGGCGAAGCGAAAAGAATTGTTATGCATTTTAACGCATGTTTTGATGTTGTTGATACTTGAATCGTTCAATGACCAGCAGCTTAATAAACCATACTATAATACATTATTTTATAAAAAGGTGTTTGAATAAAAAAAAGTTTGGCACTAGGGGACTGCCGCGGTATAGCTATTACATAGCATCGTCCGATTTCGGAGCAGCTCGTCTCGATTCGTGCGAGTTTCGTAGAGTCGTACAATACGTCTAACAACACGCACACAAACACCGTGCCGAAGACTACCGAACTGAAACGACGTTAGACGATTGTGAGGTTTTTTTCGTTACGGAATTTCATGGTTCCGTCACCGCGCTCAAAGCCCGCGATAAAAGCTATGCAATAGCTTAAAAATATTTAAGGACTTTATTTGTAAAATGAAGTATGTCAATGTGTTAGACCACTAGTTAATCATTATCATTATCAGCCAATTGAGTACTCTTTTGCTGAACATAAGCTTCCCAAATGTAAGTCTATTTTGCCTCTCTCTCTTATCATCATCATCATGATCATCTGCCCATATTCATCCCCACTGCTGGGATCTACCCTTACCTAGGGCAATAAGATCTTAGTCGACCACGCTGGCTAAGTGCGAGTTGGTCGACACAACCTTAGGAACTTATCAGTTGACTTAATAAAATACTGACTAAATTACATACATACATACATACAATCACGCCTTTTTCCCAGAGGGGTAGGCAGAGATCACTTCCAGCGATCCACTTTTCACCTCTGTGGGAAACGTGACGTGACGGGTAGTGGACCACGTCGCCGCCATTCTGCCTTGTGCATTGTTTTAACAAGGCCATTGCGTTCCCACGAGTAGCAAGGATATATGACTGGGGAAGGAAAAGGGGAGGAAGGATACTATCTCCTCGGATGATTTGGACTGAGTCAATAGTAGCTCGAGGAGCCGGGGTCGCTTACCCGTATCCCCTGACTAAATTAAATACAAGTATATTTTCACAGATTGGACTGACGACGATTTAATAGCCCAAGCCATCCTTTTCTTCATTGCTGGCTTCGAGACAGTGTCTTCGGCCATGTCCTTCGCCCTTTACGAGTTGGCTGTGAACCCAGAAGTTCAGGAGAAGCTGTATAAAGAGATCCTTGCGAATGAAGCTAAGAACGGAGGGAAGTTCGACTACACTTCTATACAGAATATGACGTACATGGATATGGTTGTTACAGGTAAAGATCGTTAAATTTTTAAGGCATTTCAATGTTTAAGAAGTTCAGCTTTTTTATATAAAATGTTTACACAAAGTGTTATGTGAAAAGGTGTTATCTTAAACAAGCATTTTAAAAATAGCTTACCAACTGTGACTGTACTATTACATAAGTTTGAAAGTTACTTATAATGTTATCAGTTGTGTAGCTTCCTACATAGACTAATCATAATATTATTTTAATTTATTAAAAAATATTATCCTTACTAATATTATAATGTTATACCCGTTAAACATCTCTACGCAGACGGAGTCGTGGGCGGAAAGCTAGTTTTTTGTATTAATATTGCGATATAATTGTAAGATCGTCTACAAGTATCTAAGTAAGCTGTAAATGTACCTAGTTTGGAAAGGTTAAATTATGTTAGTAGTAAGTAGTAATCTTATGTAGCTTTAATTATACATTTCAAATGTATTTGATTGAATAATTTCAGAGGTGCTAAGGATTTGGCCACCCGGTATCGCCATGGACAGAGTATGCATCAAGGACTATAACATGGGCAAGCCGAACGCCAAAGCCACTGAGGACTACATAGTAAGTGGCCTCTTTACTAATATTGTTAATGCAAAAAGTTCAAATGTCGGCCTGTCGCACCTTCACTCTAGTGCAAGTTTTCTCACAATGTTTATCTTCACTATGAAAACGTCAAATGATCGTACATATATGATGTTTCAAATTTTAAAAGCAAATTGGTACGTGGCGGGGTTTGAACTGGCGGGCTCTAGCATGGCAAGCAACGACCTTAACCACTCAGCCCTTGACGCTTTGGATAAGCTGTTTTAATACATAATCGATTTTCAGAAGGCCCAGTTTGAGCAGTTGTTTTTCAAGATTTTCTAAACATTCTATATAGAAAAACTAGCTGACTGGTTTAACAGTGATTGGTGACCCAGGTTTATTCCTACAGTTCCAAGAGTCGTGGGTTCGATTCCCACCCGGGATAAATATTTGTGTGACAAACATCGGTGTTTGTTCCGTGTCTGGGTGTATTATTAAATATATTTAAGTATATTTGAGTATTCACCGTTGATTCTGCTACCCGTAACACAAGTGCTTAAGCTACTTACTACGGGATCAGATCAATGCATGTTGTTATATATTTATTTATTATCACTCAGCCCGGAGTCAGGAAGTTGACGGTTGTACGCTCGTGCCTCGGAAAGCACGTTAAACCGGTAGAGCTGCGCCCTATCTCTCATTGATCATATCGGATTGCCGTCTCACCGAATTATGAGATAAAGGGAATAGAGAGTGCACTTGTGTTTGCGCGTACACTTGTGCACTATAATATGTTCTGCGCACTTGGCTGATCTCAGTTGAGATCGGCCGCCATGGCTGAAATCGGTCGGACGCCTTATTTATTAATTACTTATTCACATTTATTTTCCAGATCCGTAAAGGCGAATCTCTAATGATTCCCGCGTGGGGATTCCACCACGACCCTCAGTACTTCCCCAATCCGAAGAAGTTCGACCCTGAACGCTTTTCCGAAGAGAACCGGCGGAAGATCGACATGGCTGCGTACATGCCCTTTGGACTGGGACCGAGGAACTGTATCGGTGAGAATTAGATATTTTTATTTTTGAGAGCGTTTGTGCAGTTCTCAAAAAATGAGTCATCATCATCATCACCATCGTCAGTTCCCCAACATGAACTAGGGTGATAATGCCGAAGTCAACCTTAGTTAAGTGGCCAGCGCCAAGTGCGGCTTGGTCGACTGCACAACCTAAGCATTTCTAGGTGTGCAGGTTTTCTCACGATGTTTTCCTTCACCGTCAAAGCATCGAATAATCGTGTTATATGAGTTTCAAATTAGAATAACACAGTGGTACGTGTCCGGGTTTGTACTGGCAAACTCTTGTATGGCTAGTAACGACCTAAACCACTCGGCCATCGACGCTTTTAACTACTATGAGTACCAACTTAATTATTTCCAAGCGTTCTCGAGAAAAAGAGATTATACGTAAACAAACTGATAACGAAAAACAAAATGATCCTATAGGGTTCCGTTCTTTCCCTTTTGAAGTACGAAACCCTGAAAGTAAGAAGTTCCTGTTGTTCCACCTTTCTTCGTGACATGATAAAATCAAAATATGTTTAATAATATCATAATTTCTTCACAGGTTCCCGCTTCGCCCTTTGCGAGGTGAAGGTCATGCTGTACCAACTCTTGCTGCACATGGAACTGTCTCCATCACCCAAGACCGTCATACCAGTGGAGCTGTCCACTGAGACCTTCAACATCCGCATGAAGGGAGGCCACTGGATCAGGCTGAGGAAAAGAAACTAAGTGGAAGCTCCAGGAAGAGAATTAATAGGATTATTTGAAAGCACTTGTCAAATTAGTGGAAGTAGGTCTTTGGAAAAAACTTGGACTGGAGCCTTTTGATGGTTAGTTACTTTCAAAACATCATCAGGCTATAGTTTCGTCCACTGTTTGACCATAGATATTCCCAAAATGCACGCCACTCTTACCTATCCTCGGCTACTCGCATCTAGCTCCTACCGGCCGTCCTGCGCAGATCGACACTCCGCCCGGCCTTAAGGCGTTTGACAACTCATCATCATAATCAGCCTTTTATAATATCCCACTGCAGGGTATAGGCCTCCTCCGTAGAATGCCATGCACTTCGGTCCTGCGCCAGTCTTATCCAGAGACCCCCCGCAGCTTTCTTGATATCACTTGCCCACCTAGGAGGCCGGCCGTTTGACAACTACGTTACTTTAAAAACGTTTTTTTTTTTAATTAAAATTAACTGCTTTCTTTAGCCCAGTGAAGAAATCCAGAAATATTGTACAAATATAAAAGAAGGTTAAGAAAAAAACGAACTTTAGTCAGAATTAAGTAAGTAATTTTACGATATTCTATAGGTTTTAATCTGCCACTATGTTTGGTTGTATTATACCTAAATGCTTGATTGAATTATATTTTTAGTCATGATACGTCATTATTTTCATAAAATCATTTAATTATACAGTAAGTAATCTACGAAACCTTATTAGAATACTATGCTATTATTAACTAGAAATAATATAATTTATTTATCTCAAGTAAATAATAGAATAATCTTCAAATAAGTTTTGATTGCTGCTGATTATATTATTATACATGTTTAATCACGATACGATGTATAATTGAACGCTGTGATAATTTTATGCACTAATGTTCTAGAATGTTTAAGTCAATATATTTTGCAAAATAAATAACTATATAATACTATGTATACAAAATAGTAAACGTCATTTCCAAAAATCGTGTTTTAGTTTCCACAAGTTTCCCTTCAGAAACGGATTGTGTGAAGAATAATTGGGTTCATTTTATTACTTTATGTTAAAATAATATTATGTAACAATTTGTACCGATTAACATCAAAGTACTGAATACTCTTAGAAAGCTTATCGGTAGCGCTTAAGCCCCTCAAAGTATTTAAAGGCTCCAATAAAGTTATTAAATCCAAATCACTGAAACCAAACCAAACCCAAAATACTTTGCATGTCAACCACCTAGGTTGATGATACTCGCATTAATAGGGTATTTGACATTTTTTTTATTTTGTTATAGTTGGATGGACCACTCGAACACAAAGACACTGTTGAAAGTATCACTTTGATATCTCGATAACTCGACGAATATTTTACATTTTTAATAAAATTGCACATTATTTGGGCGAGCTCAAAAACGCTCCATACAAACGTCCATTGGCGTGTGACGTCACACGCTAGTTTTTTGTATGCAGCGCAAAGGAAGTTTGTTCAGCAGGTTCACCAAAAGTTGCGTTACTAATTATTTTTTTTATAAGACGACAACGAAATTTTAAATTATTTTCGCACTTTTTAAAAAGACTTGACCACCCAACTTTAAATATCTTTTGTCTCATTTCGCCGAAAATTAAATTATGATTTCAATTATAAAATTGATTTACTAAAATCTTACTGCTTTTCATAAAAAATTCAAGCATAACAACCACAGTCAAATACCCTATTGGTAGGTATGTTACATGATTAAATTTACCAGAGGCAGATTCCCAGGAAAAAAATAAAAACTGGATTATTGCTCACTAAAGTAACGTAGGGACATTATTTTTACTGAATATTATATTTGTTTATATTTTTAAACTGTCATAGTTACATTCATTAGAAAACTCAATATATCCGGGATACCTCGAGTATTTACCATGTTGTTTTGTTTGAATGAGCTCCCGATATTTCGGGAATGTTGCAAGCGCCATGATCACGGGTGACGGATCAACGAGTCAGTTGACGCGTGAAGCTCATTAAAACAAAACAACTAGGTAAATATCCCGGACACATTGAAGGTACATTTTCTCATTAAAGGTAGTTAAATATTTATTATCTTTTTGAACTAACACCACTATGTAGTACCTGGCAAAATGTGCTCCAAATTGTGACAATTCGACATTTAGAAAACTTTATTTCTCCGGAATATTTACAATGTTGTTTTTATTATCAAGTTCCCGATATTTCTCGCACAAATTCAGTTTTCTAATGAGTGTGACAGATAATAGTTATAAACCCACATTTAATCGTATTACGCCCTGCTTATAGTTATTAGGAATGGAATTGTGAGGAATTAGTAAGTTTACTAATATTTAAATTCATTGGTGATAATAGACAAGCGCCTATTCTTATAAAAACGACAATAGCGTAACAGTCAAATTGCCCGAGGATTATAGCCACTCACTAAACCGCCACTCAGTTAAAAGCGTCGATGGCCGAGTGGTAAAGGTTATTGCTTGCCATACGAAAGGTCGCCAGTACAAACCCCGACATGTACCACTGAGTTTTTAAATTTGAAATTTGAAAACATCGTGAGGAAACCTGCACACCTACGAAGAAAGTCTAAGGTTGTGAAGTCGACTAACCTGCACTTGGCCAGCGTGGTTGACTAAGGTCTGATCGCCCTAGTTTAGGGTAGGCCCGTGCAGTCCAGCAGAGGGGCCGTATATAGACTGATGATGACGTAGAAGCCACTCACAAAATCCAATAAACATCTTAATTAGTAGTATCCTTAGAAAATATTCCCATTAAATATAAATTAATCCTCAACAATACATTCAGGACCGTTACTAGTATAACTGTAACAATGTAAATACCAGGTATTTCCAGACAGGTCGGTAATTGGCTGAAATAATTCGCAGAATAATTAACTGGGGGCAATAATGAACTCCCACTATTTTCGTAGCCCGTGGAATATATTTAACTTTGTGCTTGCTGGAGATATATTTTCCTACTATATTAATTTGAACTTCGCAAAGACATTTTCTACATATCCAAACTTATGAACGAAGCTGTATTAATATCTGTGAGTTTATTTTACTTTTAAAGCAGAATTCTTATTTTTTATAGCAGAATGACTGACTCAGTAGAACAGAACTTAGTGATTCTGTTTGGTCGTGGGTTCGATTCCCACTCGGGACGAATATTTATGTGATGGATATTAGTTTGTTCTGTGTCTGGGTGTCTTATTTATATATTTAAGTATATTTGTGATTCCACTGTCGTTTCTGATTATCGTAACAAACAAGTGCTTAAGCTACTGACCACGGGATCAGATCGATATTTATGATGTTAGGTAACATTTATGTTTATGTTACAGTCTCTCGGTAACACTAAGTTCAAATCAAATCAAATCAAAAATGTCTTTATTTACATGCACTTATAAATCGTCACATTAGTTATAATAAGATTCTACCACCGGTTCGGAACGCCGATTCTACCGAGAAGACTCCGGCAAGAAAACTCGATAGTTGCTCTTTTTAACGACAATCATGTTACAAATTGTAAATGAGCCAAGTTATACAGTCTGGGTGTGCCATAGCAAAAAGTACCAGTTCTATATTTACTACTTTTAAAAATAACGATAATTAAAATAAAAAGAAACAGAGCAAAGATAACAATGTTCAGAATACCATAAAAAATCCAGCCTGCATGACAAAGCTTGCATAGGTAGAATTTTATTAATTACAGCCAGTTAGCCTGGTGCAACAGAATCTAGTATTGTAATGTACCTAGGTGTGTCTAATTCATTTTAGACACACCTAGGTACATTACAATACTAGATTTTGTTAGGTTCATACATTTATGTACCTAACTATATTCCAAGCAGCTTATTTGTGTTCGGCATAGGATTATATTTCCGATTAGTGACTCTCGCTCCGATGTCAAAGCGAAGCTACACCGACTAGAGAATACCTATTACCCACTTGAAATAGTTACTGTAATATTGAGTATCTATCGTTAATTATAACGTTAAACTTGGGTTAATTGCTATGTAGTAATTGCTAATAGTTTTGCCAGTACCTACAACCAAAAGAGAGTTTAACGCGCATGCAATTTTCATAAAAAAAACGAAAATGAAGATCAAAACAAAAATATAATTATGCAGTTATTACCTAGTCCGAAGACTTCTGATGTAAGACAGTCCTTTTTTTGTTTTCTTTATTTTAAAAAAAAATCCCGATGACAATTCAAAAAGTATTATTATATTAAGTAGTAAAGCAATAAACAGATTTTTATTTTATTTTTTATTTTTAAAATACTATGCACTATGTTCAAAATTGTATAGTTGATGCCAAATAGGCATCAACTATACAATTTTGAACTTTATCTGTCACTTTACAGCGCTCGCGGTCACGAGCAAGACTAAATAAAGGTGGCCCGTGGGGGGTTTCTAAATAATAAAAAGGCGTCCGACCGATTTCGGTCATGGCGGCCGATCTCTATATAGAGATCAGCCAATTGCACAAGTGTACGCGCAAATACAATTGCACTCTCTGTTCCCTTACTCTTACAGTTCGTTGAGACGGCAATCCGACATGATTGATCAGGCGCAGGACCACCGGCTTTACGTGCTTTCCGAGGCACGGGCGTGCATTCGCCAACTTCTTGACTTCAGGCTGAGTAATTTTTGAACAGAAAATCTCACACAGATTTGGCCCGACTCCGGACTCGAACCAGGAACCTCTCGGTCCTAACGCAGCACTTGTTACCAATAGACCAAGGAGGGAATGATAGATGAAGTGGTCAAACGGCATTCGTTCGTAATTACTAGACTGGCTTGATCCTAGGTCACGGCGGGGGTATTCTGACTAACGAGTAAGTTAGAGTAAGATTTCTGTTAGCTTTAGACTTATCGCCTATTAGTTAGTCCAGATCAAAAGAAAATTGCTCTTAATTGTCAGAAATGTGGTAAGCGTCTTGTAGGATTACAATAGCAATTACTGGACTTTGTTAACCTCTACTCTGGTAAGCCTGAAAGAAAGAAAAAAAAAAATTATTGACCACGACATAGAGGTTACAATGACACATAGATACATACACAAGACACAAAACGCACACAAAGAAACAAAACACATATGCAAGGCATATATGTTACTTTATAAGTGGTCAAAGAGGTACAGGCCTCAGCATATGCCGCATCAGCCCAAGAGCCGCTGCAGCGCAGCTTGAAAGTACTTAGAAGTATTTTATTAGTGTAAACACAAACGTATTAATTTATTGTATCACTAGCGACAGCCCACGACTTCTGCTGCGAAGAAATGTGGAAATTAAAATGGTCTCCAATGTATCTTATTAATTAAACTATTACCTATTTATTAGTGAAAATCCCATCGAAATTGGTCGGAGATTAGCGGCAACAAACAGACACACATACAAACAAAAATTATTTTAATTAGGTTTTTGTTATCGGTACCCTACATAGATTCATACCCATTCAGTGAAAATTCGTTCTTTTAATATCACAAACAGACACTTTAATTTGTGATGAACATCGGTGTTTGTTCCGTGTCTGGGTGTGATTATGTATTTAAGTATGTATTTATAAATATATATCAGTTTCTGACGCCCATACAAGCTCTGCCTAGTTTGGGGTCAGGTGACCGTGTGTGGAAATGTCTCAGATATTTATTTATTTATTTAGTTGTATATGATATATATGATTGTCTTATAACTCAAAGCCGAAGAGATTTATCTCCTTCTTTCTTATTAGATATTTCAAATATATTTTTTACTTCCAAAGGCGCAAAGAAAATAATAAGTTGTACATACTCTTACTATGTAATGTGAATTTTGATGATTTTCCAATCCAATGCTTGTGTGTAGCAGATGTAAATTTTCATAAGAGTTCATTAAATTAGCATTCTAGACATCAATGAGTTCTAACACGCGTATTTGTTGTATGTAAATATAAAGTGTACGTAATTTTTAAAACACTCTGCATTAAATTAGTCAAAAAGTTTCATCAATTTGTGATTTTTAGATAAATTTCTTGCCTAAAGTTTATTACAGGTGTACACAATATCAAAAGTTTTATATTTTATATAATCTAGATTTGTTAAGTTGTAATTTAAGACCCGATTCATGTATATTTGCGGAGCTTCATCTGCAGAAAGAAATTATACCTAATACCTTTTAAACAGGCTACAATCTAGGATCCCATCCAAAGACCATGACATGCTAACAATGGGACCTACTAGATAATAAAACCCTTTCAAACAAAATGTACTACTAAAGGCATATCGTTCTGCTTTGGGAAAAAAAAAACACAAAAATTTCACAGTGTATAAAGGAGTATAATGTAAGATGGGGCTAGGGTTGCCATCCTTCCGGGTTTTCCCGGATTTGCCGTAGTTTGAAAACCGTCCGGGGGCCGTCCGGGAGGGGTGTTTTAAGTTTTGCCGTTTTTTGTCCGGCGACACCAGTTTCGGAGATGGCAACCCTAAATATAGCGTTCTAGATTCAACCTACATAAACGCGTTACCAGTTTGAACCGCTTTAGTTATTAGGCGCAAGCGTCTCGTCACGGGTTGACAGGCTCTCGACGCGTCCTCGCGCGCCTGCGGGTGTGCCGATCGTAAAATAAACACGCGTTCCAACACGTCACTCGGGTGTGCCGCGGCGGGCGCAAAAGGGAGTGTTGAGCGGGGTTGTAGAGTTTCGTATTAGCCTTTAGATATTTTGGGAAAAAGTCTCAGTTTAAAGTCTCAAAGACAACCATACATAATATAAAAAAATACAGAATTCTGACAAGTACCGATTTTACCCGACATAGCGAATTTATCATTGCTGATTAATATACCATCTATAGGATTGGCGATTTCTGTCTGTCTCAGAAACCTGATTTCAACTAAGACGTCGAGTTTCATATTAATATCTATCAAGATAATGGAAGATTATTATCTTTAGCATTTAAATCTAAAACTTGTCAATCTAAAATCTGAAGAACCTTATCATTATTTTATATAGTTTCTCAAGTATAACGTATTTAAGTATGCATTTATAAATATCTTTCTGTATGTAAATCAGACTCTGACGCCTATAGTACAAGCTCTGCTTAGTTTGGGTCAGATGACCGTGTGTGGAAAAGTCCCATATACTTTTTATTAATTAAAGTTTTGCACCTCAATATACTATCCCGCAGCAATATACCCGCCCGCGGGTCAGGTGGTGTGACGATCTGCGCAGGACGGCTGGTAGGAGCTGGATGCGAGTGGCCGAGGAGAGAGAGAAGTGACGTGCGTTTGGAGAGGCCTATGTCCAGCAGTGGACAGAAATGGGCTGATGATGATGATGAATATACTATCCGAAGAAAACCAAATCCCGATGCCAGCTCCTAACTTCCGCCACACATCGTCACGTCACCTCAGCGCTCTGCTCGGGACGCGTCACACAACTTGATTAATGCACTGTCAAACACCAAATGATACCGGCTTCCGGCCACAGTCTGGTGACAACGAAGTACAAAGAGCCCGTGCGCCTTTGTTCACCGGAAGTAATCATGGTTTTGGTGAAGAAAAACGCACTGGAACGCATATAGACAGAGATGTAGCTGTTAAATTTGACCTATCATTTTGAAATGGAACAAAAAACACTTTAAAAACGGTGAATCCATCACACTTTAAGGATGTGTAGTCGACCAACCCGCACTTGGCCAGCGTGGTCGACTAAAGCCTTATCGCCCTATTTAGGGTAGGCCCGTGCCTCAGCAGTGGGAACGTATATGGGCTGATGATGATGATGATGAATCACACTTTAAATACGATTAATTTAAATTGATTTCGCTATATTGTAATTTTATGTGTTTGAGATACCAAAATAATTATTTTTCTTTCTTATCTTAACATCCGTCGGTTTTTAAATTTTTGTTGGACAGATTTTCAAAATTACCTTATATGGCGTAAATATTAGGATATAAGTATCCAAATTAAAGATTTCTTCGAACTTTAACACCATAATTATTTTGGCTATCAATAGACCAATGATAGCCGAACTATGGCGTCATCGTTTGATAAGATAATGAAATTCCAGTTTGTGCCGTTTGACGTACAAAATTTGACTCGACCGGGAAATGCAAATGTACTATCTGCTATATCTGATTGTTGGCACAATGTTAATTTACATAATGACGATTGATCACGTTGATTGGCTGTTGGTTTCCGATCCTAAAACAACAGCTAGTTATAATCTCAGGTGATGAACATTTTGAACTGTCAATTGTGTTTCTGAATGAGAATCTTCGATTCTGTGAGCTCTGCATTAATAGATTCGAAACTTGTAAAGTAAATTCTTGTAAGTGGGACGTTTGCTGAATAAAGACTGGATACTAATTAGTATCATTTTATTATAACTGATGAAATTCAATAACTAGAGCATAATCTTCTTATAAATAAAAATGAATTGCCGTTCGTAAGTCTGACTAAAACTCTATCGGTGCGGACCGATTTAGGTAATTTTGGTTTTAAAATGTTCGTCGTAGTCCAGGGAAGGTTTCAATGAGAAAATATAGAAAAAGAATCAGGATTGGCGGTATGAAATTCGCCGGGACCACTAGTTTGAAATAAAACTAAGTTTACGGATTAAACTCTATTAAGAGATCCGACGTTTAGAGCTCTTTACAGCCCTCGTGGTCACGGGCTCCTGACTACTCTAACTAACTCCTTTCTTGTCTAAAAAATGTGTTTAAAATAACAATACACGCGAGTTTAATCCGTAAAATTAGTTTTATTTATTTTTCTATATAATACTAACATAGAGCATAAGTTCCAATCACAACTCCGTCAGTTCAAGTCCATTACTTGCACACAATATTTTAGCGCAGTCGTTTAAAAAGCAACATCTTTTTCACATAATTCAATCAAGGGTTACTTTCAGACGCAAACAACTAAGACGTATGCATGTCTAACTGAGTCAAGCTTCAGAACACAAAATACTTACCAGAGTACTTATTAATTTCTCATCTTTCAAGTGACCTTCATGCCTCTCACGTGCTTAAAGAGGCTTTCAAAACAGCAGCATCGCAAAATGGCCGCCACTTTGCGCGTCACGCGGTGCTAATGCGTCGGAGTTACTTTAAAATTACGACAAAAATCCCAGCGGCAACATATACAAACAGCGCATAATAAAAGTGTAAGAACTTTGCGGGGGTAGCGCGCTCCGAGAATGGGCGGACACATAGGTGGCAAGGATGGTGAATGTCAGGTAGCCTCTCCACCGGAGAAGAGCGAGGTTGAGAAGCGGAGAGAGTAAGAAATAGTAACCAATCCTTACTTATATTATAAATGCGAACATAGCTCTGTCTGTTACGCAATCACTGGAGTACTGGGTGGGGGCTTAGACAAAGTAAAATATGTATATAGTGTTACTTTGTCTACGGCACCTGAACCGATTTGAATGAAATTTAGTACAGATATAGTCTCAGAAGGGACATAGACTACATTTTAACTGACTGCGCTATAAAGAAGTAATGTTTTACCCGTTAGACGTCTCTACGCGGATGAAATCGCGGGCAGAAAGTCCGTAGGATATGGAACCGAAATCTGGTGAAAACCTATTTAGTCCAACCATTTAGGGCAATTTTTGCCGAATCTGTATACACCTTCATTAAGGCGTTACGATGAAAATGTGAAAAATCGACATTGATATCGTGCGCCTAAAAAGCCAAAAATACCAACAAAGATCTAAGCCAGAGATGTACCCATCGCTGAATACGACACGTAATAATAGTATGGAATGAAACAAAACAAGCACAAGTGCGCCCGGAATCCTTGGGGCATCCGAATATACTTACTATGCACTGAACTTATAATAATATGGCTCAAAGGACCTTTTTTGGGATTTTGGGACCTGTATTAAAATCTATAGAGAAAGACTAATTTGTTCTTTTAAATCTATAGAGAAAGACTATTTGTTGTAGTTGCACATTAATTTATACAAAGGAGACAAAACGTATAATCATTCTTGATCTTAAGTAGAACACCGCCATCTATTGACAGCTTTGCTAGCTACGTAGCGCTACCATGAGTTTAAAATTGGCAGACTCGATATCGCCTATGTAAATAATATGTCTGTGAAAAACTTCTACAGCGCCTCTAGCGGTTATGCTAAGAACTAAAATCGGAAGTATGAAAAAACAATTCGATAGGTTTTTATCGTACGTAAGTTTTCGATAGCTAACTCATGGTACCGCTGCTATGGAGCTTAGACAAAGTAACAATATCGAAACGATAACGAAGTTCGAAAAGAACAAAATGTATGGAATTGACCACGTGATTTATCGCGTCTAATGTCAATACCATACATTTTATTCTTTTCAAACTTCGTTATCGTTTCGATATTGTTACTTTGTCTACGGGGACAGTTTGCTACTCTCCAAAGGCGTATGTCTCGAAGACGGTAAGTCTCCGCAGCAGTTGATGGGAACTAATGTTGCAAAGCTTTTAGCCGCGGCCTCCACCTGTCCCCCACAAAGCTCTCATTACGCTTTACATACAATGCCGTCCAAAAGTCTTCGAACTCATACTTCATTGGAATTGTGGCTTTGACTGCCTCGACCCAAGAGTCGTAGGATCGATCTCCATCCGGGACAAGTATTTGTATGATGAATATTTTAAATTTTTATGTGTCTGGGTATATTATTTATAATGGTTTAATTCACCTGTTTGATTCTGATTTTTCTGATTCTGATTTCAATTGATTCAATTGATTTTTTAATATTGCATAGCTTTTATCGCGGGCTTTGAGCGCGGCGACCGAACCAAAAAATTCCGTAACGAAAAAAACCTCACAATTGTCTAACGTCGTTTCAGTTCGGTAGACTTCGGCACGGTGTTTGTGTGCGTGTGGTTAGACGTATTGTACGACTCTACGAAACTCGCACGAATCGAGACGAGCTGCTCCGAAATCGGACGATGCTATGCAATAGCTATACCGCGGCAGTCCCCGAGTGCCACACGTCTTTTTATTTTAAACAAGTGCTTACCTAGAGTTCGAATCGAATGTCTTCATCATGACATACATTCATTCAGATTAGAATCTCATTTGATGTTATACGTTATAAACTTAAAAATAATTAAGATTTAACCAAGCTTATGCATGTGAAATGTCAATATTTTAATATAATTTTTAAAGCTTGGCGTAGGCGTAGCTTCATAGTAGCATTGATTGATATATTATGACAGGGAATTGATAGCGAAAAATGTCAGAGCATATCCTTGTCGCCTCTATCAAAATGAAAATATAAAATTTGAATAAATATTATCAACGAATGCCTTTTCCAATATATTGCATCGGTCGTCAAAAGGCATGTTTAAAAAACAAAATACGCGATATCCACTCAATTAGTGCAATATTTGTCTTGCTGATATCTTGTTCTGTATTTTGATTTGCACATCTGGTTTTGAATCTAGAAAAAAAGCTCAATTTTATACGTAAAATAACGGAAATGTAAACTCTGTGTCTGAGCATGTAGTAAATATTCAACCATAAACATGTTCAGGTTCAGTTGTCCTTTCGGTAAAGTCGTAAAATAAGAAACACAAACAATGCATTACACGTAAAAGCTCACGCGACAAAAGTTAGAAAGCCCCGCTTATGCTATGAGCGTTAAAAGCTACGGAACTGTAATGTTAGCTAAGCTTTCCACTTTATTACTCTGGAATTTTATTGGAAAATTAGTACTTTAAATATTTTGGCGTTAAAATAACAGTAGATTTAGTATTCTATTATTTGCGAGTACATGTTTGAAGTAAACTAAGTATACAGATAAATGTAGCGTAATACACAAACAAATAAACTCACAATACTTGCGAGTTTAATCCGCAAACTTACTTTTATAGCAAAAGTATTCGATTTGTTAAAAATTAAAATGCCTAATCGAAAATTAAGTTGTATATTTTTGACAATATTCCACATATTTGCAGAGATCTTTAATTTACAATGCGATTGTTTTTTTAAATGACTGAATAAGTTTTTGTTCTCATCAAAGGGCTGCTGTTTACAATACTTCAACAATGGGGTTGGAACCTTCAATCAGCCAAGCAGTTCCACTCTCAGCTCTTTCGTAGACATCAGCTGCTGCTGTCGCCACCGCCCCCACCCTTTGCCAGGGCATCTTCTTCACCATATCCTCGAAGTCCTTCTGCACCACCTGATCCTCACTCATCCTCACAGAAGTCACCAGCATCGTCTCCGTGAACCCTGGACAAATCGCCACGCATCGGACTCCGTACCTCTCATATCTGTATTTGTGTCCGAAGCTTCTAGTAAATCCAATAACGGCAAACTTTGATCCTTGATACACAGGCAAGAACTGGTCTACTCTGTAACCGTATATAGAAGCAAGGTTGATGATGGTACCGCCTTTTCCACCGTTGTCCTTCCTCATATGCTCGAAGAACTTCACAGACCATTCCATCAGAGCAGTAACGTTGATCCCAATCGTCTTCTTGATGTTGAACTCGTTGAGAATTCCAGCGTTATTCACAAGGATGTCGATCACATTGTATTTTTTTATTATTTTATTAGCAGGCACTTCCAAGTCTGTTGTGACGTCACATTTGACGAAATCGGCCTTGTTGCTTCCATGTTTGCTGTTGAGAGCTTGAGCGGCAGTCAAGCCTTGTTTGTCATCGATGTCAACCAGAACCACAACTTTGGCTCCCTTTTCTAGATACTTATCAGCAATCGCATAGCCGATTCCTTGAGCTCCTCCTGTGATGACGACAATTTTGTTTTTCAAGTCCTGAACCATATTTACTGTTTACAGCTGTGTGGACTGTATTGAAGTGAATTAGAGAATAAACATGTTGTTGGATATGTCTATTAAGATAATAATATCTTATTTCATTCTAGTGTTAATGTTAATGTTATCTATACAAGTAAATTAAGTTCAAGTGTCTGTTTGTAATATTAAAACAAACCTCTTTTTATTAAATGGGTATGAATCTACATCGGGTACCAATAACAAAACACAACTAAAAACATGTTTGTCTGTCTGACTATTTCTCTGTTTGTTGCCGCTAATCTTGGAAACGGCTGGACCAATGCGGCAAAATAGCGGACAAAGTCGTAGACGGGCACTAGTTATTAATAAAGATAATGAGGTCGAGGTATTGATAGCCGTTCATTTACAGTAGAAAACAGTTTATTTTTTATTGTTCAGTATATCTATTAAAGAAATAATAGCAGTGATAGAAAACGAAATGACTGCCGATAAAAGAGATAATTCGAGAAGAGGGAATTAACCTTTGACCTTTGCATTATCTGTCGCTGTTGTGTTTATCACAAAGTCATATAAAGTTACCTTGAAGTTTCGCATTGCCCACTGTGGACTGTATTGACCAGTAATACCTGATTCGTTACCGAAATCGGTACGGAAATGATGATGATGAATTTCGTTACTAAATTTTAATGTTTGTCGTTGTTAGGAGATAAACTCACTATTAAAAAAAACTATGGGCGGCAAGAAATTCGGTTCATAAGTAATACATAAATAGCTAAATAGTATACTATAATAGAATTTAAATGTCTATTATGTTGTAGAATATGGTATATAAAACATGTTAAAATTTTCTATGTGAACGTTAGGTTAACGTTAATTTTATGTAGTTTTAGGTATGTTTGCAGGGAACCGTCAATATGGTGCTAAGCGTACTAATAAAAAAAGTTTGGTGAAATAAAACAATTAGCAATACAACTAATAATTTTACACTGAATATGAAAATTACTTATGCATAATTATCAATATTTTTTAAAATATTCGACAAGTACTTACTTTTTTTTATTAATTGTTTTCATATTCATTTCAAAACCCTTATGTTTATGTTCGTTCCGCCCCAATTTACGGAATGCACTCGACCAGCATTTTAATTACACTGCAGATACTTGTGACGTTGTGGTATCTTGTGAAATAACGAGGTTCTTTGAAAAAATATAATTGGACGATCCATACTGGAGACTTTTCTATGAAATATTTGAAATTTGTAATGATGGTCCAAAATACGTGCAGAAATTTGTCGTTTCGTTGAACCTAAGTTCATCATCATCATCATCAGCCCATACACGTCACCGCTGGGGCATAAATTAGGGCGATAAAGCCTTAGTCAACCACGCTAGCCAAGTACGGGTTGGTCGACTACACCACCTTAGAATTTCTTCGTAGGTGTGCAAGTTTCTTCACAATGTTTTTCTTCACCGTTAAAGCGTCTTATACTACATAGACACATACAAACAACATACTCAGACATATGAATTTGAAATTTGAAAAACACAGTGGTACGTGGCGGGGTTTGAACTAGCGACCTGTCGCGTGGCAAGCCTTACCTTACTTAAGTGGTGGCAACCTTAACCACTCTGTCATCGACGCCTAATTTATCCCTGCCAAAATAGAAATTACGTGTATTTTATTAAGAATACGAATTTGTTCCGGCACCTTTTCTTAAGGCGTGGTTGAATTTTCTTAACTTCCGAAACTTAGTTATATTTAAACACACACAGACTCATTAGAAAACTGAAAATATCCGGCATATATACCATGTTGTTTTGTTTTCATGATCTCCCGATATTTCGGCACTGTTGCAAGCGCCACATTAAAACAGTAAATATCCTGGACATTTTCAGTTTTCTAATGTGTGTAACCATAACTTTTTATTTAAATTATAAACACAGAGACTTTTGAAATTGTGAATAACATGTACAAAAGATTAACAAAAATTTTCAAATTGAAACGCGAATATACAAATGTAAGTCGCCAGTGTGCCACGGTATCAACATTTCATTTCACATGAATATTCATCCGCCACAGATGAACCAGTTTTAAATTACTGATTTTCCGTATCTCTATAAATTATTTATTGAATACACAGTCATTAATAAACCTTTCAGTGATTTTTATCTTTCGGAACAACATACCTCATGGTAATCTGAATACATTTGTGCAAACACGAGATATTAGGAGTAGCAAATACATAGCTACTAACGGCACGTCGGGCAGTAAGTAGCTGTGTATTTGCTACTTCTAATATCGAATGTAGACCCATAAAGACTAGTATTTTATATAATGGAACTAGAAAGTCTAAAATCTTACATCTGTGTAAAGTTGCTTATTATAATTATATAATAAAGAGATTTAATTAAAGGACTGTTTAATATTTGTATTGGTTAAACGCGGATTTTTGGCCAACACAGTTTTCTTAACATTACTTAGATGTTTAAGTTAATGAGCTTTCATTGCTGACTAATTGATAAAAATACGTTCTTTAAAACTAGATGTTCACAAATCCCGAGAAGTGAGACTTGAAAAACACTAAAAAACACGCTTTTATATAGGTGCACGTAAAATGTAAAAATAAATTACGGTTCGTTCAAGTTGCCTCTATTTCTGGGCTAAAGTGTACTATGTGCCTTTAATTATAATATTTGATTGTAAAAGCTTAGGATGCTGGAATAACGTGGGGCCCATTATTATTACTATTTACTACTATTAGTTTTTCCTATACTAATTGTGGATTTCGCTATACTAAGATTCTCCAGCAAACCTCGATCTCATGATCGACCAAAGTATAAAGATATGCTCTGCCACGTTTTTATTTAAGTCATACCTACTACTACCATCAGAAATAATTATGACCGAAACCACCTACCTAGGTTCATTGGTTGAAAGAATTTATTTATTTGTTTAGTTTTCAGTGCACGTAAAATAAAACCATTTTTACCGATAGATTATAACTTCCAAAAATAAATTCCCTCAATAACTTAAGAACATAAGTCAAATACAAGCAAATAGCCAATCTTTGTAATCTTGATTTCATGAGCATTCCATTTACTCCGCTGCTTATCATTCTTGGCATGGGTACTTGGGTAGGTGTCGAAATAGGAAGATTGATTTATCACCGATCGTAGTGTATTTTAGGTTTTTTCGTGTTTATGAGAATATAGGCTAATCAATCAAAGCGAACATTATTATCGGCTCTGCTTCGAGACGCCTACTCGCGGTTTGCAAAAAGTTGGGGCTTCAGTTGCAATTTTCTTTAGGATTGCGAATTTGATTACTTGTTACTTACAGGCGTTTCTTCTTTTCAGTCATACATATACATATATATGTTAAGGTAAAAGTGGATAGAGTGGTTATTATGTATAATTACCGGTCACTATGCATAATTAGTAGTGTTCGTGGTTAAGGTGGTGAAAACTATCGAATTAATCACATTTACCGGTCATTATATAAAATTACCATACCCTTTTTGTAAATGTGGCAAATAATAAAATAAAACTTGTTAACTGGAACTTGACTGGCTCGGTGAAACAATGGTTTTGTTAGTGACCCAGGCTGGCGATTCCAAGAGTCGTGGATTCGATTCCCACTCGGGACATATATTTGTTTGGTGAATATCGGTGTTTGTTCCATGTCTAGGTGTGATTATGTAGTTAAGTATGTATTTATAAATAACTTTTCTGAAAACATTTAAACCACGTAAGATAGATGATTGAAATTTGGCATGCCCCTGCATACCAAATTTCAATCATAGTCGCAAGTATGCTTTAAGTATATTAGGGTAGGTACCCTAATAGACTTAAAGCATACTTGCGACGCGATATTGCAAAATTTGTAAGGGATCGGGAGTTACTGCGAAAAAACTTTTGTATGTAAAATCCTGTAGTTCACGCGACGTTCACGCGCGTTCACGGGCACAGCTAGTTATAAAATAAACCAGTCAAGTATCTAGAAACCAAACTTCATGTTTGGTTTTTTAAAAAAATACTATCTTATAAATATAAAGTTAAACAAAATTAGCAAATTGGCAGGGAATTTTCAGTGGAACTCTTGAAATTCTTTCTCGTCAATATATTTTGGAGATTTGAGATTTGTGACATTTGGAATTGTAGAGTATTTGTGATATTTGTCAGCAATGTCAACATTTACCACAGTCGAGCGGGAGTTTTATATAATTACCGGTAAATTTGAATAATTCACTACATTTACCATGTGCGTTGGGAATTATCTATATTAACCGGTGATTATAGATAATTACCGATTGCTCACATTGACCGTAACATATACACTCTTGGCAGAGTGGTCGTGGTTGCTTCGATGATACTAGGAGGTTGCGTCGCCGACGGTAGTTTCTTAAATACTATGTAAGTGACTCTTACTTGGATATATCAGATCGAACATGACGTGACTTGCTTAACCACTCTTCGAGGAAAACTCACAAGCGATCGATGTTACCATAAATTAATCCATAAAAAATATCATAAAACGAAAAAAGTAGCGTATACCACTGATCTAAACGTTCAAGCTCTTAACAGGGCTCGCGGTCACAAAAGCTTCACTTGTCTAAAATAAAATTTATTAAAGAATTTATGTCTCAGTTGAAAGCGATAGTTAATCAAGGCGTCCGACCGATTTCAGCCATGGCGGCCGATCTCAATTGAGATCAGCCAAGTGCGCAGGACATATTATAGTGCACAAGTGTGCGCGCGAACACAAGTGCACTCTCTATTCCCTTACTCTCATAATTCGGTGAGACGGCAATCCGACATGACCGATGAGAGATCGGGCGCAGGACCACCGGCTTAACATGCTTTCCGAGGCACAGGCGTTCAACCGCCAACTTCCTAACTTCGGGTTGAATAATTTCATTACAGAAAAACTCACACAAATTTTGCCTGACCCCGGACTCGAACCGGGAACCTCTCGATCCGAACGCAGCACTTACTACCATTAGACTAACGAGGCAGTTAAAGTTAATTATTTAGAGGTCAGAGCCATTAACTCCCCCGCAAGTCCGGTGATGAAGACGTGGCTACTTCAAGCCATCATCGTATGTCAGTTAGGAAAAAAAAAGCTTTGTTTCCGTCTCTCAGTAAAACTGTAAGTGAAAATGAAACAGACGCGGATAGTGTGACCAAACCCTGAACGTAGTAGGTACCCATTAAGTGGTGGGAACTCCAGCCGGATTCTAACCGGTATCTTCGAACTCAACCCTTATTTAAGTTGAAATTGTAAAGCTTAAGTATCAGGTTTTGTTTTGGAGAGCGCTCGTATTCGGGACTTTGATGTCTGCTTTCTGGCAAATAGTGGTTACGAAGTACTCTTGTTTCTCCACATCTGAAGTCGAATCGAATTTAATCGGAACTGTTTTGTGCTTGGAATTCGATGGAAGTAAATCGATTGCTATTAGTTCGAATAGTGGTCATTTGAGGACTTTATTTTGGGTCTTTAAAAGAACCAGTTCATCAGGCAAGTTTGACTTTTGTTTTAAGCTATCTTATATTTTTTTGAACATAATTGAATCAGAACTAAGCAATGTTTCAGCCGACAACTAACAAAGACAGTCATAGTTATTAAAAAATGATCAATAACATCATCAGCCCATATACGTCCCCACTGCTGATGCACAGGCCTACCCTGAATTATGGCAATCAGGCCTTAGTCGACCACGCTGTCCAAGTGCGGGTTGGTCGACTACACAAGTACACAACCTTAGAATTTCACCGTTAAAGCGTCGAATAATCGTTCATATGAATTTCAAATGTGAAAGACACAGTGGTACGTGGCGGGGTTTAAACTGGCGACCTCTCGCAAGCAACGACCTTCACCACTCGACCTAAACAAAATCTAGTTTAAGCCTAGCCTTAAGCCTATTCGAGATGATGATGAAGTTATTTCGGTCCATTATGTTGGTAAGCAATACAAAAAAATGGCACCTCGCCTTTCCTCAAAAAAAAAACAATCCCCACCCTTACTTAAGTGTATCGAGCCAATTCGTATTCATTTCTACGGTTCTTTTCGGCACAATACGTTTTCGCGTTTTCCAAATCAAGCAGATCGCACGCATGATTAGTCGCACTGGCGTCTGACGACTGACTAGCTCGCGTTATTACAATCAGGATTACGTGCACGGTAAACGGAGGGCAAAGTTATGGAGTCGTGTTCGAACAAGTTTTCAGTCTAGCCCGTGACCACATCCGCTGTGAGGAACTCGAAACGTCGGATCGCTAAATAATAATATGTTTAGAATAACAATATGCGCGAGTAAAATCCGTAAAATCAGTTTTATTTCAAAAGTTTGCTTATGAAAATAAATATGTTTGAAAGTATTTTTTCGTAATTCGCTGGCCAAGGGCGGGTAGGTCGATTACATAACCTTAGAATTTCTACGTATGTGTGCAGTTTTTCTTTCAAATTTGAAAACATAATGTTACCTGGCGGGGTTTTAACTAGGAACTTGACTCGCATGGCAAGCAATGACATTAAAACTGGGCCATCGACTCTTAATAAAATATGTTTGTAAAAATATTACTTTTGAATAAGAATGTTTCTGAAATAAAACTAACTTTACTAACTAACTTTCCGCATCAAACTCGTATGTATTGTTATTCTTAACATATAATTTAAAGCTTAATCCGTAAAGTTACTTTTATTTCAAATGTGTAGTGTGTCACGCAAATAATTAACAATACTAAATAATGCATAATAATGTTTCCTTAAAAGTTATGACTTGGCTATCCCGCTGCCGTGCTCTCAGCTTTTCATCGTAATACAGTCGTCAATATTCAAACAAGACTGCCATATATATTCATTTGTTCTGCCTCTTGATTTTTATGTGATAGGCTGCGTATATTATGTACATACGTACACTGTCTGATTTGTCTTTTTTGTGATAAAAATAAACTTTATTGAGGGTTCGAAATGAACTTAGTAAACTTAGCTACTTACATTTATAATTGCTCGTTTCTATTTTTGTCTAAATCGTATTTCATTTCATTGAAGAAAACTAATATAATATTTTATTAGCTCTCTCTCTTACGTAGGATTCGAGTAATTTATATTTAGAAAAGCGGAAAAATTCAACTGCCTCACCTCGGCCCGGGGACTCGAACACCCGTTCTTCTAGGAATCGCGCCCAGGCGTGCATTACCATCACACCAGACCAGCACCTATGTATAAAAAAAGTAAAACCTGTTTATACCATATTTCCAAAAAATAAACATATATCTATTTCTATGTTTATTGAAGACGTCGATTTTTTCCGTTTTTCTAAATATTAGAACAGCTAGTGCAAGCGTTAGCAATTATAAAAAAAAATTAAATGAACATCGAGTAATGATGGTATTTCCTAATATTTATAACATTTGTAAACTTGGTATAACAAGCGGTGTGATAACATGAACATCATAATTGAAAGGATAACAATATAGCATGAGGCATGCAATATCATGCTTCCAGATAACAGTAGCGGTACCATGAGCTGGCTATCGAAAACTTACGTACGTTAAAAACCTATCGAGTAGTTTTTTTCATACGACCGATTTTAGTTCTTAGCGTAACCACCAGGTGCGCTGTACAAGTTTTTCATAGACATATTTACGTAGGCGATATCGAGTCCGTAACTTTTAAACTCAGGGTAGCGCTACAGGCGTCTATACTAGCTACCTATCGACCTTACAGAATTAAACTTGCTATCACAATCTCTAGATCTAGGAACTAAAACTGTCTCCTCCCTTTTATCCCATCGTTTTCCCGTTCCGGGGATTTGAGAACGATTGTGGATTAGAGCGATCCACGGGCGTTACACTGGATTACGCTGATGCATTTAAAAGAGCGGTGTGGGAATGCTTCCGGTATTTTTATTCGCGATTGATTGAACAATTTTTGTGTTGTTTGTTTGCGTGAATGTGTTTCAATGGCAGTGCTTTCTGTATTCAAAAATGTTTTGGTGGTATTTTTGACGTGTTTTCAGATGAGCTTTGCTGTCTCAAATATTATATTTATTCAAGCCCTTAAGATATTGAAATAGTCATAGATTTTTGTATAATTTTGATGATGGTTAATTACTGTGATAGAAAATTTAACTACAAATAAAAAACAATTTATCTTTGCTATTTAATTAAATACAAGGACATGTAATAATAATGGATAATGGATTATTTTACCTCCGTTTACACAATTACAGAAGCGCAACATAAATGATAATAAATCTCGAAGAAATAATTTTGAAGTTATGTACAGTCAACAGCAGTTAAGGCGTAACGTTTTCAAACAATGAATTCTCAAGTTTTTTTTGGTAATTGTCAAAATTAATAACGTAAAATGATTTATTTTTTCAAAACTAAAGCCTTCTAGATTTACAACAGCATTTATAGAAAGACATATAAAAAACATAATCGAATATCGGCGCTTAACTAAAAGCTGGCGCAGTAAGCCGCTGTCTCTGGAAAAAATTCAAAGTTAAATTGCTTCTTTGCAGGTAGTTACCGGACCAAGCACTTAGATGTGACTTAGTGACCTCTAGAGTTCCTGATGCGCTCTTGTACTCTCTTAAAGTGCTTTTTACAATGATAATAACTAATCTTGAACTTAAGTGGTTATGGTTATTTGATATTAATATTATGGATATACTTACGTACTACGCTGGCTTAGCGACTCGAACTGGATCTTATTCTTGGCAGGTGGCTGGTAGCTTAAAATCCATATGGTACGATAAGCAGATCAGTGTTATTTTTTTGGGGTTTCAGATTTCAAAAGGAAAAACGGGACGCGAATAAGATAAATTATCTTATTGCCAGTCTGAATGTCGAGTCCCTTCCTTCAGACGCACCCTTTTGAAGCTATAATTTTTTACTTTACACAACTGGCTCGGTGGAAAAGTGCTAGTGACCCTGGTTGGCGCTTCCAAGAGTCGTGGGTTCGATTCCCACTCGGAACAAATATATGTGAGTTGAACGTAGGTGTTTGTTCTATGTCTGGGTGTGATTATGTGTTAAAGTATATTTATAAATATCTATGTATGTATTTCAGTCACGGACTCCCATAGTTCAAGCTCTGCTTAGTTTGGGGTCAGGTCACCCCAAATTGTTGTGCACGATGATCCAAATAATATAATGTCTTATAATATCCGTTGTTGTCTCGTCCTGGATGATAAAAGAAGACATCTAAGATGCTATTTTTTCTTAACCGACATGACAATATGATGGCTTGGAGTAGCCTCGTCATTATCACCGGACTTGCGGGAGAGCGGATGACTCTCATCCCTAAGATGCCCTTTCACTCAATAGCACCAAGAAAAATTCAATTTCAAGATTAAAATCGTCGGTAGCAATAGCGAGTTACTTCAAATCGGATTTTAATGAGTGCTTCATTAAGCAGATACATCAAACGCTGACCCCAGAGCGGTGGCTACATAAATTGCTGAGCTCTCATTCCGGCTACCGAGTTCATCCGACGAATAGGCAGCGCGTGAGGGACACCCCATGGGATCGCTTCACTTGATTGGCTTGCCCCCGTACTACGTCACGAATCATGGAAGCATTTTCCAGGTACAAATCTAAATGTGCCAGCAATTTAGAAATTTCAACCGGCACAGGTCGCTTAACTTCTGAGATTTCCATTTTTGTGTAAATGAAAAAGCCTCTCTTTTTCGTTTGTTGTCTTTTGATCTGACGCCATAAAACATTTATTATTCACTTCGTACTTTTTAACAACTACCTCGGTGGTCTGTTGGTAGTAAGCTGCCTAAAGACCGAGAGGTCTCCGGTTCGAGGGCAAATTTTTTGTGAATTTTTTCATAATGAATTACTCAGCCCGTAGTTAGGAAGTTGATGATTGCATGCCCGTGCCTCGGAAAACACGTTAAGACGGTGGTTCTGCGCCCGATCTCTCATAAGTCATGTCGGATTGCTGTCTCACCGAATAACGAAAGCAAAGGAATAGAGAGAGCACTTGTGTTTGCGCGCACACTTGTGCACTATAATTTGTCCTGCGCACTTGACTGATCTCAATATGGATCGGCTGCCATGACTGAAGTCAGTCGGACGCCTTATTTATTACTTTGTAAAAAAATTATATTATTTGCTTCAGTCTCATGTGTATTATTGCGATTATAATTTCAAAATTCAATAATAAATTAATGCTATAACCAAAAACAGTGAGGTGAATAAACTCCTAATTATTCGATTGAAGGTTAAAGGAACTTAGTACTAATTTTCATATCTGAAAGATAAACAAAATGACGTTAGTAAAAATAAGCCAGACAGATCAATCGCTGCCAATCGCATACTTATTTATTTATTTATTTATTTATTTATTATGGACAACCAACAAATCTTACACTAATTTAAAACAGTTTACAAAAGGTACTTAATAGGAACATAGGTAAGTGCAGATTCACTTACAGGCTGCCACGACAAGCAATGTGAGCAGAAAAAATGAAAAAGAAACCTAAATAAAACTAGTTAAAAGTGACTAAAAACTAATAATATATCCAGATACTATGTCTTGAACGAATCAAGTACAGCCTTCTTGAATTTATAAGTGCTGTATGACCAAATATCGACGTCAGCCCTCTTCAGCAATCCATTGTACTGTCGTTGAAGCCTGTTAATTAATGAATGATGACCGAGATTGCTCTTAGAACCTTCGGGCGCAAATAGAGCGTATTTGCCTTCTCTTGGCAACTTACGTGGAACGTGGAACTGCAGCTGCTCAAGTAGGCCCGGGCAATCCAGATCACCATTCACCAACTTGTGCAGAAAAAGAAGATCAAGCATTTGGCGTCTGTCCTGTAAGCTTGACATATGGTATTTTTGAAAGGCGGTCAGTGTACGAGGGCAGTATCTTCGCCAGACCCGATTGAAAAAGTTATATGCCACAGAAATCGCTTCTGCACACGTTCTATACGTTTTACGTAAATGTCGTAGTGAGGTGTCCAGACAGGACTACAGTATTCTAGTATTGATCTCACATACGCATTATACAACAGTATTTTGGTTGGTGATTTTAGGTCCTTGCAGTTGCGAATTACAAATCCCAACATTTTAAATGCCCTACACGTGATGTTATCAACATGTTTGTTGAAACTAAGTTTTTTGTCCAGGATAACGCCAAGATCACGAATACAGTCGACCTCTCGGAGAGGGATACCATTTATAAAATATGTAGGTGAAGTTTGTGTCTTTGCTCTGGTAAAACGAATGAAGTGGCACTTATCTATATTGAGACCCATACGGTTTGCCCCTAACCCAATGCGATAAACTATCCAGATCTTTTTGTAGAAGAAACTCGTCATTTGGCGAAGTGATCACCCTACATATCTTTAAATCGTCCGCGAATAGATAGGCTTTAGAGTGTTTAAGGACAGAAACGACGTCATTTATAAAGATATTAAATAAGATTGGGCCCGGGTGGGAGCCCTGCGGCACGCCAGGGAGAGCAGGCAATGGGTCAGGCGTGTATCCATTAACGACAACGCTAGCAGTTCGATCAGATAAGTACGATGAAAACCACCTCACCAGTCCGTCACCTAGTCCAAAGTGTGAAAGCTTGAACAACAAGATATTGTGATCAACCCTGTCGAAGGCCTTGCTGAAATCAGTATATATAGTGTCAACTTTGTTTCGATTATCAACAGCCTGACTAGTGTAAAGAAAAAGAATTCAGCAAGGTTTGACGTCGTAGATCGATTTTTCATGAAACCGGACTGACAAGAGGTAATTGATTGTCTAACATGCCATGATAACACAGGGTAGAGAAGAGATTCAAAAAGCTTAGCGATGGTGGGAAGAAGTGAAATTGGCCTGTAGTTTTTGATCAGTTTTTCGTCACCAGATTTAAAAACCGGAACAATAAGAGCCTTTTTCCAGACCACAGGAAACACGCACGATCTCAAAGACTCATTAAAGATGATTGAAAGTGGATATGAAACGGACTCGGCACATCGCACCAAAAATAGGGGAGGTATCCCATCGGCTCCCGCGCCCTTAGTTATGTCAAGCTTTTTTATCGCAACCATAATTTGGCGCGGTGAAAATGATATCACTGACATTATTATTGCCGGCTGCGACAGGAGGAGGGAACACTAGGCTCTGAATTGCTGAGGGTTTACTATAAGCTGACATGAAGCAACTACCAAACAGAGAGACTATTTGACTGCCATTATTGGCAGATAAATTGTCGTAATGCATGATAGAAGGGTAATTGCTACTGTTAGTTTTTTTGATTATCTTATCATACTGAATTGATAAGTTTTATAACCAGTATATATACGATAAGTGTTCAAATTGGGCACCTGTCGTTTTAGTATTTTACGATTGGGTGACGAGACAAGAGTTTTTTTTCTTTTTTTTTTGAAACAATCGAAAAACAACAACTAAAAAATAAAGTCTTAAGATACAGAAGACAGTGCCAAATATTCACTATTATGAGTAATATGCAACAGTTCATAAAAGATAAAATAGTGGTGATCTCCGGAGCAGCTAGAGGTATATGTTTCTCTATCGCAGACAACATTTTGAATGAAGGAGCAAAACATGTTATTATTCTTGATATAAAACATGAAAAAGGTATCAAAGCAGCCAACGTACTCAACTCGAAATATGGATGTGGGAAAGCAGAATTCATTAAAACCGACGTCTCCCAAAATTTGGATTTGGACAAAACATTTGATACCATAATTAAGAAGTACAAAACTGTTGACATTCTTGTAAATGGTGCTGGAGTATTAAATGAAAGGGATGTTAAGAAGACATTTGAAGTGAACGCTATAGGTCTTATAGAAAACTCTTTGAAGTTTTTCAGACACATGAGAAAGGACAAAGGTGGCAATGGTGGTACAATCTTGAATATATCTTCTGTATATGGTTACATGGTTGATCAGAACTTTCCGATATATAAAGGAACAAAGTACGCCGTCATGGGTTTCAGTAAGACTCTGGGACATGTAGCAAACTATGAATTGACTGGTGTTAAAGTGGTCGTTCTTTGTCCAGGAAGGACGGAAACTGATATTCTTCTAGAAATCGAAGAACACGAAGATTTCAAAGCTGTCGAAAATAATGTGTTACGGGAATCACAAACGCCTCAGGATGTAGCCAATGCAGCTATCGAATTAATAAAAAAAGTTCCCAGCGGTACTGCATGGAATATTATTGGTGCTAATCCGATTGTAGAAGTCTGAATCGTATACATTTCCTGTTTTTAATCCATTTATATGGTACATAGTATTTTGATGAATGTCTATAATGTCATAAAATTAAACAATATTAATAAATTGTGTTAAATAATTTCTTTTTCAAGTTTTGTATGCCTCTTAGTGCAAGACATAGTGCTAATCTACTATATATGATACCATCTGTATTTTATATTATGTACTTCCTATGTCTAAGAAAATATCACTTTTGTTTATTGTATTGTAACTATTATAGTTACAATACAATAAAGGACAAAGGTGGCAATGGTGGTACAATCTTGAATATATCTTCTGTATATGGTTACATGGTTGATCAGAACTTTCCGATATATAAAGGAACAAAGTACGCCGTCATGGGTTTCAGTAAGACTCTGGGACATGTAGCAAACTATGAATTGACTGGTGTTAAAGTGGTCGTTCTTTGTCCAGGAAGGACGGAAACTGATATTCTTCTAGAAATCGAAGAACACGAAGATTTCAAAGCTGTCGAAAATAATGTGTTACGGGAATCACAAACGCCTCAGGATGTAGCCAATGCAGCTATCGAATTAATAAAAAAAGTTCCCAGCGGTACTGCATGGAATATTATTGGTGCTAATCCGATTGTAGAAGTCTGAATCGTATACATTTCCTGTTTTTAATCCATTTATATGGTACATAGTATTTTGATGAATGTCTATAATGTCATAAAATTAAACAATATTAATAAATTGTGTTAAATAATTTCTTTTTCAAGTTTTGTATGCCTCTTAGTGCAAGACATAGTGCTAATCTACTATATATGATACCATCTGTATTTTATATTATGTACTTCCTATGTCTAAGAAAATATCACTTTTGTTTATTGTATTGTAACTATTATAGTTACAATACAATAAACATATAGTTGTTTTAGTCAGGGGATACCAGTCACAACTATCTGTCCGGTGGTTGGTGAACGGTATACGGGTAAGCGACCCCGGCTCCTCGAGCTACTATCGACTCAGTCCGAATCATCCGAGGCGATAGTATCCTTCCTCCCCTTTTCCTTCTCCCGTCACATATCCTCGCTACTCGTGGGAACGCAATGACCTTGTTAGAACAATGCACAAGGCAGAATGGCGGCGACGTGGTCCACAACCCGTCACGTCACGTTTCCCACAGAGGTGAAAAGTGGATCGCTGGAAGTGATCTCTGCCTACCCCTCCGGGAAAAAGGCGAGATTTTATATATATATGTATATATATATATGTAATTGAACTACTCCTAAACGGCATGACCGATTTAAATGATTTTTTCTATATGCGTTTGAGTGGCGCCCTTAATGGTGGGAAGGTTTAGATTCACAAATCAGCACGGCAGATGGCGCTGATTGCTTGAAAAAGCATGTGATATCGGAAATGGCCCTAACGAATTCACTGAAATTTGATATGTAGGGGATTTTTGGGAACGAGAAATCGATCTAGCTCAGTCTTACATCTGGGAAAGCGCATGTTAGATAGATATACCCAAAGTGAAGCGAGGCCGGACCACTAGTATATTATAATAATTTGTAGTACTTAAATTTGTAAAACATTTTCTCTGTAACCTCAATGCCTATTATCTTTACATAGTCTCCGCTAAATGAATACTTTTATTAACTCGTTTACTTAATGGTCTTACGTAGATATGGTCATATATTCAAAACGTGCGGTAACTATAAAAATATTAACGTTTATTACTTGCCTTGATATATATACAAATGTATATATAACCAACTATATTTTATTAATATGGCCAGAACCGTGTATAACACATTATTTATTCATATCATTTAAGTATTTAAATTTTTTTAATAAGCGAAAATCAACGATGGCATCTTATCTAAAAAAATTGTTCGATTAAAAATGATCAATGATATTTTAAATTAAAGCTTTGATTAGCTGTCATCAAAAAATTTAATCCGAAACCGTAAAGTTTTAAAAATACAGACACCCGATTCTCATTAAAATTAGTCGTAAACTTCGAACAATCATTTGAAACTTTGTAAGCAGTAGTATTTAAGAGGCGAGAACGCTAATCTTCGTCTTATACAGACCGATATGACGATGGAACAAAGTATAAAAAACAAAGTAGTAGTTATAACCGGTGGTGCTAGGGGCATAGGTTTTGCTATTGCAGAAGAAATCTTGAAGGAAAGTGCCAAAGTGGTTATCATCATTGACCTGAATGATGAAAACGGAGCCGAAGCAAAAAACCAGCTCAACTCCAAATATGGAAAAGGTAAAGCGGTGTTCATAAAAGCCAATGTCTTCGATAACCTGGAGGAAACGTTCAATGTCATTATTGAAAATTACTCCACTGTCGATATTCTTGTCAACAATGCAGGAATTCCAGATTACGGTGACATTAGAAAAGTGATGAATATCAATGCAGTAGCCGCAATGGAATGGTCTAAAAAGTATTACGATCACATGAGAAAAGATAAAGGTGGCCACGGAGGAACCATTTTGAATATATCCTCCGTGTACGGATACATGATCAACCCTATAGCACCAGTTTACAAAGCTTCTAAGTTTGCTATCCTGGGGTATAGTGCATCTCTTGGACACGTTAGAAACTATAAAGAGACAGGAGTAAGAGTTGTAGTTCTCTGTCCTGGAGGAACAGATACGTATATGTTGCGCGATATCCCCAATCGAAGTTATGGCTCGGATGTTTTGAGTAGGGAGAAAGTTGCAGCTTATTATAAAAATTCGAAGTGTCAGACGACAGAAGAAGTAGGGAAGGCTGCGGTGGAGGTGATCAAGAACTTCGTTACTGGATCGGTGTGGAATGTGACAGATGGGAAGATTACTGACGTCAAGTTGTTCCAGATGGAGATGCCAGAGGGTTTCTAACGATCCAACGCACTAGCTCTACAATGTGCACTTTGCGATGTTTGTGATCATCAATGTTGTGTTTCTTATTAAAAATAACAAGCAAATGCATTCTACTATTCGATTTGTGTAGTGATATGTAGTACATACCTAGTTATGTCGAAAAAAGGAATGCAAATGTTTTAGAAATAAAATGTTGGATTTATAGAAAATTTATTTCAAAACTAGTCTTGTAGTTCTGATTTTTAAAGGGCTGTTGGGGTTTTTAACACGTTTCTTTAAAATGACATACATACATAAAATCACGCCTTTTTCCCAAAGGGGTAGGCAGAGATCACTTCCTGCCATGTGCTACGGTCCTGGCACACCACTTTCGCGTCATCTACATTCATCAACCTCTTCATGCACGCTCGTCGATTACGGGTACTTTTGATTTAATCTTTCTTTAAGATTTGATCTACATATTTGGTTAAATAAAATTCTTTATCAAATTTAGTTTTTCCTTGAAAACCGTTCGTACGACTAATACATATAAAGTGTACGTATATATGACATGGTGTATTGGTAAAATGGCCGCAAGCTGATACCAAACTAGTTTATACAAGACAGATAAGACACATTGTTCCCGCTAATAAAACATTTTGAGAAGGTGATTTATGTCCAATCTAGGCGCGCGATAGACTTGTTTATTTATTTTATGGCCGCCCAGAAGGGCTCTCGACCGGATATGGGGGGTGTGGCGCAAATTAAGCACTAGTGCGGTCTTGTTACGTAATACACACTGTCAACTTACGTGAAATTGAATTCGGTAAATGCCAAGTTATGAGACGGACACATTGAACTTTCTTTTGAGAAATTATCAAAAGATTTTATAACAAGTGGTTTTTTACCATTTGAAATGTAAAAAGATAGTGATGTTGGTAAGACTTTGTAAAAATAAAAAAAACGACGTGTGGCACTCGGGGACTGGCGCGGTATAGCTATTGCATAGCATCGTCCGATTTCGGAGCAGCTCGTCTCGATTCGTGCGAGTTTCGTAGAGTCGTACAATACGTCTTACCGCACGCACACAAACACCGTGCCGAAGTCTACCGAACTGAAACGACGTTCGACGATTTTGAGGAATTTTTCGTTACGGAATTTCTTGGTTCGGTCGCCGCGCTCAAAGCCCGGGATAAAAGCTATGCAATAGCTTAAAAAAATAAAAAATAAAAATAGCAACCTTTCAAAAACCTCTTAAATGTGATTAAAATTATTAGTTCATTTTACCCGACTGCGCTATGCAAATGAGTAGTTACACGTTTATCAGCCTGTGTTTGTATGTTCCTTTGAAGCACTTTAGATAACAAACACGTAGGTCGTATTTTATGGTTCATACGTCAATCGATTTATATTACTCCGAAGAGTGTTACATGACGTTATTGAAAATCCAATATGGCGAATGCTGTACGCCATATTGTGAAAATGAAAAATAATTAAGTCAACCAACTACGTCAAGTGGGGTATCATCGAAAAGGAATTAAAAAAAGACGCGTGGCACTCGAAGACTGCCTCGGTAAAGCTATTGCATAGCATCGTCCGATTTCGGAGCAGCTCGTCTCGATTCTCGCACGAATCGTATTTCGTAGAGTCGTACAATACATCTAATCGCACGCACACAAACACCGTGCCGAAGTCTACCGAACTGAAACGACGTTAGACGATTGTGAGGTTTTTTCGTTACGGAATTTCTTGGTTCGGTCGCCGCGCTCAAAGCTCGCGATAAAAGCTATGCAATAGCTTAAAATTATTTTTAGTATTCTCTACTTTTTTTTAATAATAGGCTAACAAGATGACCTCACTCCACCAGATGGTATGCGGTAGTGAGATCCACATATGAGGTCGACAGGCACAATAGACTTTACCTAGTTCCCCAAAACGTTCGAATGTTACTAGGTACTTTAATATAAGTACAGGTTTGTATGAACAATTAGGAGTTTTCCTATAACTTACGCCATTCCAAAACACGTCGCTCGGGGGACATTTAGAGCATGCATCCTGCCACCAAATATATTACTTTCATACAACACGAACGCTTATTGGGAAATATAGAGCTCGTGGGCTTGCTAACCCGGAAAGTCTACGCTTAGCACGATTTCCATACATTTGAGCATGACTCCCTATGGATGGAATGGAGGGTAATGTGCCTAATCTATGTATACATCTATACAACTAAATAAAATTAAAGTGTCTGCTTGTAATATTAAAATAACGACTTTTTACTAAATGGGCTCTATATTCGGTAACACATAACAAATAAACACAACTAAAAACATTTTTGCCAGTCTGTCTCTTTTCACTAATACATAGCCAATTAAACAAGGTACATAGGCTATTTTAATTTTCCGTGCGAAGTGGAGAGATAGGAGTAGGAAAGCGGACCCCGGGCTCCGCAAGGATGCAACCGGGAAAACGCGGAGATGATGATGATGATAGGCTATTTTAATATCCACATTTCCACGCAGACGAAGACGTGGGCGGCCGCTAGTTCATACTTAAAGCGCTGCGTTAATTAAGTGTAGCAGTATGTTGATTGTAATTCTACTGCTTACTCTGGTTTGACTGCCTCGGCATTAGATCCGCGGTTTTTTTTATAAAAGGCTATCAAGATGACTTCACTCTACCTGATGGTAAGCGGTAGTGAGATTCACATAAGAGGTCTACAGGCACAATAGACCATATTGAGCCTATCGCACTCACTCAAGGCCCGCTTAAATGCCGTTTCACGCCCCGCCTGAAGAGCCAAGGATAGGAGGGAGGGAAAACATGAGCTTGAAGGGCATTCCATGACTTAATGATACGTGGCAGAAAAGGTGATTTGAGTGCAGGGTGAGTTTGTGTAAAATTACTAAGCCTGGAGTCAGGAAATTGGCGGGCGCACACCCGTGCCTCAGATAACACGTTAAGTCGGTGGTTCTGCGCCCGATCTTTCATCAGTCAGATCGGATTGTCGTCTCATCGAACTATGAAGGGACAACAGCAAGTGCACTTGTGTTTGTGCGCGCACTAACTCAATTCAATTCAATTCATTTATTATTCAGATAAACAAGATCCAATTATGGTTAGTAACATTTATGCTTATAACTATGTTAGTAAAGGAATAAGTTAGATGTCAATTACAATCAATAAAAAAAATTGCAATTAATTATTAATTCTAAAACAATATTTTAACGCACTAAAATAATATTTCCTGCGCACTTGGCTGTTATCAGTTGAGATCAGCCGCCGAAATCGGTCGGATGCTTATACCTAAAGTGTATTCGTAGTACACACACACTATTCAAAAACTAATCTTTTAGTACTAGTGGTCGTACTAAAAGATTAGTTTTTGAATAAACACCAAATGTGTCATCTTTATAAATCTCTACATAAATCCGAATTAAGTCGTCGGAATTATATTTTGTATTTCCAACTTCCACAAAAGTAGCTCCCCTTGTCTTTGTAAGTCATGTAACTTTCCATTTTAAATTTAAATTATATCTTACACTAGTTTATATTGAAAGATTTCGCTCAAAAGTTGAAAAAAAATCGTAAAAATATAAGACCATGTAGCTGAACGATTACGTTGGTTTTAGCTAAAAAAAAAACTCAAAATATACGTGTAGAATAACTTGGTCAGAAAACTATATACTATTATTATATACTAAACTGTAGCTTTCCGCCCGCGACTTCGTCCGCGTAGAGACGTTTAACGGGTAAAACATTACTTGCTTATAGCGCAGTCGGTTAAAAAGTAGTCTATAACCTTTCCTAGGCTCTGGACTATCTGCACCAAATCTCATTTAAATCGGTCCAGTACTCTATGCGTGAAAGCGTAACAGACTGACAGACAGACAGAGTTACTTTCGGATTTATAATATTAGTAAGGATTTTATACTAAACTAGCGGTGTCAACGACTTCGTCCGCGTGGAAGAGAGACTTATACCAGCATTTTTTAACATTCCAGCGCCTACAAAGTATTAATGGAATACAAAAAAGGTTGGTAAAAATATTACCGCGGGATCACTGGTTGAATAATAATGATACTAAATAAAGCTTAACATGTCCCATATGAAAAAGAATTAGCTAATATTATATCGCCGTACTTAAACATAGAATAAAAATATTATGTACTGTTGAACAGCTGTATGCTGTAAGGCTTATCTTATCATCTATTTATTATTAAAAAAAATTGACAAATGAAAACTAGGATAGACTGCAACCCATAAAGACAAAAATATTCAAATAATTAAGCGATCACCAAGGAGGATGCAGCATAATAAGTTTAAGAACAAATTAATATTACATAACATCACATTATCTAGTCTAGTCTTATCCCGTGGTAAATATTTTAAGCACTTTTGTTAAAAAAATTTTATTTATTTATTATTATTAAAGCGGAATATGTTACAGACATCTATTTAACATTATGCCCCACAAGATAGTTTACACTATACATAAAAAACATAAAATCAGAATCAACACTGGATACATAAATATATTTTGCAAAATCAAATAGTACTCAATTTAAGTAAGTGTGCATTAGAAAACTAAACTGTCCGGGATATTTACCATGTTGTTTTGTTTTAATGTTTGTAGTCATGACAGTTTAAAATTATATTTTAAGTGTCTGTAGTAACATAAATACTACGTCTGTTTACAGTTAAACTTAAAATAGAGACTTCACTACTCTTTAGCCCGTTCTCAGAGGTGGTACAAACGAGATTCACCGCGGCCTTTGTATTCAAAGCAGACAATATTTGCCTCAGTTAGAGATGGGCGCCTACCGTTCATTTTCTTTCACCATCATTACCATTTCACCATCATCGGTTAAATACCCGGGTATTTAACCGATGATGGTGAAATACCCATATACCCACCAAATTTAAATTTTACCCGGGTGTAAATTTTTTTTTTTTGGGTTAAAGCTCGTTTTCCAGATCCAAGTCTACGATTTGGTTGAAATATGGTAAAATAATCACAATTTATTTAGCTCGCTTTACTAGAGTTAATCAATCAACAATAAAGAAATGACGTAAGTACCTACACGTAACTTTTTTATCAAAGAGATGCGAAAGAATCTAGAAACAAAAAAAAACATACTGCCATGTCGCGAGTTTTTGAATAAATTAATCTATATCTATATCTATACTAATATTATAAAGAGGAAAAATTTGTATTTTTGTATTTTTGTATTTTTGTATTTTTGTATGTTTGTAATGAATAAACTCAAAAACTACTGGACCGATTGCAATAATTTTTTCACCATTAGAAAGCTGCATTATTCAGAAGTAACATAGGCTATATAATATTTTTAAAAAAATTAGGGATCCTTACTAAAACTCCAATAATGTAACCCAAGGTGTAAAAAATTTACCTGAAAAATTCCTTACGTCGCGTACGCTGCGAAAACTATTGATGATAGAACAAAATCATTTACTACGACTTTGTAGAACTTATTATTATCTATAAAAAGTGTCGCGACAGCATATGTCTAAATATTATAGTTATGTCACAGTAAGCGGTTTTATATGCCGCCACATGAAAAGGCTCTTTATTTGTACCTTGGTATTAATCCTTATCAAAATAAATTACTTTATATGCAAGACGGCTTCAATACCTATTTATGACTTTTTGAATTATTCAATTCGGACATTTCATTCGGAAGATATCACGAGTTTAAAAATGCAAGTATTAGAAAAAAGTCGCGTGGTTGCCGCCACCGCGCTCAGTTAGCCAGCATGCGATGTAGGCTCCATGTAAGCATCACTGGGGTACGGGGGAGTCAATGTAATATGTAATATAATATATATATAATAATATTATAAAGAGGAAACGTTTGATTTTTTGTTTGTTTCGAATAGGCTCCGAAACTACTGCACCGATTTGAAAAAATCTTTCACTGTTGGAAAGCTACACATCCCTGAGTGTCATAGGCTTTTTTTAGATAAAAATAGATTTCTCTTACGGGGTTAAAATATATTACATAGAGATAGAGATATCCCCGAAGCGAAGCGAGGGCGGGTCGCTAGTTGTAAATATTTTTATGGTTTATACAAAAAAAAATCGAATGTTGATTTTCAGAGTGAAATATTGATTCACCGAATTAATTGTGTTTACGTATGATTTTAAGCTTCCGCGTTCCATTACACTAAATATTAGTCTTTATGGGTCTACACGCGATATTAGGAGTAGCAAATTCTCAGCTACTTACTGCCCGACGTTTCGACTGGGTTACACCAATCATGGTCGGGATCATGATCATGATCGCGTGTAGACCCATAAAGACTAATATTGAATTGTGTTTACCCAGTAAAGCTGGGTATTTTTTAATTTATTCTAATCCAAAGAAAATTTACCCATTTTATCTACCCGAGTAGATAAAAACTGCCCATCTCTAGCCTCAGTTAGGACCCCGCTCTGTCGGGTGCACAATAGACCGGTGTACTTCAATATAAAAACGTCAAAGACTGCACTTTTCGATGCAGGACCGTCATGCGATTCGTGAGATTGGAACGGCGATTCTTTTGTTGTTGTATTGAATTTGTACATCCTGTTTTCCCCAGTACTTTAGGTTACATCAAAGCGCGCGGAAGTATTTTGTGGGGCGGTTTTGTGTGATTCGTTTTCCGGTAACCGTGGTGACTAGAACACCTCTTTTACCTTCCATCAGGCAAAAGGAATCAGTTTGCTGCGTTTATCTATACAACTAAATAAAATTCAAGTATCTGTTTGTAATATTAAAAAAACGACTCTTTACTAAATGGGTACCTATGTCATCATCATCATCAGCCCATTCCTGTCCACTGCTGGACATAGGCCTCTCCAAATGCACTTCTCTCTATCCTCGGCCACTCGCATCCAGCTCCTACCAGCCGTCCTGCGCAGATCGTCACACTACCTATGTCACCCATGTCATAATATAACAGCATTTGAAAAATGTTTGTCTGCTTGTTTGTTTATTCCCGCTTATCTCCGAACCGGCTTGACCAATTTCGATGGGACTTTCACTAATTAAGTAGCTACTTGCACAAAGTATATTATAGGCTCTTTTAATGAACGAAGAACTTCGAACGTCAAAGTCGTGGGTGACCGTTAGTAGTAAATATTATTTTTAATAATTTATTTTTTTGCTTATCGCAGAGACGGAACACTCTAGGGATTAAACTTGTTGCAAGACATTATATACGCATATACATTTAAAAAACGGCTTCTGTGTAAACAAGGCATACTAGCTACATAAAAAAATACAAATGCAGTGCATGATGACATAACAGTATTCAGAAAGCACGTTCATTTCTAGCCTTTTGTCTCTTCTGCCAATGGAAACTAAAACACAAGTTATAATAATATTAATGCTACTTAAAATATCATTCGAAAATTATATGAAAATACTGAAACAAAAGTGTGTAATAAAATAACGTTAACAATACAAAAGGAAAATACAAAATACAATTACAGGCCGTATCTTCCGCTTGCATTCATTTAATTAGACAAGAAGAAAATTCTTTGTATAGCTTTTGTGCACAAGTGTACTCGCACACGGAAGTCGCTGCACGGAACAAATTGTTATGTAAAAGTCGCCGGAGCGCATCTGTGCACGATTGTACTATCAGAACTTCGATCATAAATATTTTACTAGATGCAAAAGCTTTGTGGGAAAAATGAATAGGGCCGTGTTCGCAAAAATAATGATTTGTAAAGTAGAGTATACATATCAGTATGTATGTACAGTACAATATTTTTCGAAGACTTAAATACAATTACGTCAAGGCAAAATAGCTTATTACAAGAAAAAGCAATATGATTGCTAAACCAAAAATATCTTCATCAAAACTATGGAGCAATGCTTGTAGTTGATTATTATGTTTTCATTTCAGAATTCTAAACACGCCTACTATGTATGATCGATTAGCTATGTGTTTATTTTATGTGCAAAAAATAATACGTACACATGAAAAAAAAAATAGAAATCTTCAATTAAGCATTTCGAGCGTAACTGTCCTAATTTCTCAACGAGCCAACTGCGGAGTCGCGCCCGTGTGTGCAGCTAAGCAAATCTGTGCCCGACTGTACCGATTACTGCTGAGCGGGTGCCCTGCGATATGAGCTAAACAATGTTTGAGACTAACGCTTTTGTGCTTAAATGTACTTGGAATTACAGGCTGCATTTGTGAGTAGATGTGATGAATTTTAATGTTTCTTATTATTAAGAAATATTACTTACCAAACTACAAAATTATGTGCATTACGAAATATAGATAGAACGCATTTTCTGGTTTCGTATTAATAACAAAATTATAGTATTCATGAAGGTGTTGGAATTGTAATTCACGAAAAATATTACAAAAATACATATTATAAAAATAATAAATTTGAAACGGATCCAATTTAAAAAAAAAACATGGCCAAATAAGCTTAATGGAACTGCTAGAAAAGCAACAAGTGAAATTATAAAAAAAAGTCAAGTGCAAGCCGGATTCGCGCACAGACGATTCCCCGAAACTTGTCTAGAATATCAAACTTGTCTCTTGATAACAATTTCAATACTTAAATTCAACTTTACGACATTCACCCACACTGATTTCTGCTCCCATCAACGAAAATGGCGTCTGTGACGTCACAGGTACAGTCGCGCACAGCTGCGCCGTTCCTCATTCGCTGCAGTATTTATAGTTCGTCATAAAGTGCACTGCATTCAGATGTTCGGTTCAGCCGTAAAATAGTACACTCGCGAGGAGCAGTGTTACTTCCTGTTTTCTTAAGATATGAGTTCTTTGGAAATACAACCTTTATGAATATGTTTCTCATATTTTTTTAAGTGTAGATTAAAATAAAAGCATTTTAATTGTTCATTTTGTGTAAAATAAAACGTAAAAAACGTGTTGCTTTATTTTTTATTCAGTAAAACATGAAGGGAAGAAGAAATATTTTTTACATCTAAAACCCAAGAATCTACTTCACAACTTACTAACCCTTGCTTGTAAGACTTCTCTCATCTGTTTGCCTCTGACAACGGACCACGCAGAGCCAGTAGCAGCTGTTCTGATGATCTCCACCGCCGCTCTGCTCACAACCGAGACGTCCTGGCTTTGCAACGGCTTCCTATATTCCAAGTACTCATCAGGTAACAGAGATTTCCCGGGTCCACCAACAACACCCGCGTTTGTAAACGCAGGGCATAACGTAACAACTTTGACCCCAGTCACATTGAAATTGCTCACGTGCCCAATAGTCCTGCTATACCCCATGATAGCGTATTTACTCGCACGATAAATCGGCCTGTAAGGATCCACTCGGAACCCGTTAACGGATGAGATGTTCAAAATAGTCCCTCCGTTGCCACCTTTGTCTTTCCTCATATACTCCAGGAATTTTGTGGACCATTCCAAGGGTGCTATAGTGTTGATATCGAACATCTTTTTAATGTCGCTTTCATCTACTATCCCAGCGTTGTTGACAAGAATGTCCACAGCTTGAAACTTGTTAATTATTACTTGAAAGGTTGCGTCTAAGTTTTTAGTAACGTCAGCTTCAATGAACACTGCTTTGTCCCTCCCATATTTGGAATTCAAAATGTCAACTGCTCTGCGACCTTTGCCTGGAAGTATATCAAGAATAATAACATTTTTCGCACCTTCTTTCAGGAATTCTTCTGCGATTGCAAAGCCGATTCCTTGGGCTCCACCAGTTATCACTGATATCTTATTTTCGATTGGATCTTTTTCCATTTCAATTGTTTAATACTAAGACTCCTGATTAGTAAAACTCTAAATGATTTTGTAGAAGACGTCAATGTATTACGGTGGTATTCAAATACTCTAGATATTAAAATAGTTGCTCTAGTAATAAAAACATTGTATCTATGTATTATCTACTGTCGTGCATACTTATGCGTGATTAGAAATTATATTTTAATTTGTTATTTTATTTCGTAAACGTGTTCCGTTCATTTGTAAATGAAAATATTAAAAGGATATTTTTTTAAGTTTTGCAAAGAGTGCTTAGTAAAAATAAGGATAAAGGTAGTATAATTAGAAATTTCGGTAACGATCATAATAAAAAAAAACCTCTTCTAATATCCGTTTTGAATTTATTGATACTTGCAGGTGTACTCAACAATTTGGTAGAGGAATTATACCATGGCACAGTACTGACAAACGGTTACTCTCAGCAAATCGGGATTTCTCGCACGAATGAGGAGTTCAAGGAAAACGGTAAACACATTTATTTTATGAGCGCTATTATCGGAAGTGTTTCGATTTACTTAGATTCAATCTCATTTTGTATGAAAGAGTTTTGGAGCAAGGAATAGAATATTTCCACTACTGGTGTAAAGCTTCACAACATCACTTTGACATAGTACCTTATCTTTGTGGATGATTGAAGTTTAACTTCCTCTTTCAGTCAGCAGTCCTTCAGAGTTAGAGCGACAGAACTAAGTGGCAAGGATTTGGGTAGGCATATGTCCAGCAGTGGACGAAAGTCATCATCGTCATCAAAAATAAAAAGAATAAACCCGATGATGATTATGATCAATAGGGTCTTTGCATGTCGATCTTATTGTGGACCTTGTGATCGCTTATCATAAGGAAACCTGGGAGTCTTACAGAATTAAAATAAAGTGATGCTCAAACTATAACTAACAGTATACTGTCCTACACGTTGAAATGTAAATTAAAAGCAGTAAATGTATCAGCTGACCACAATTTCCAACAATTATCATACTGATAGGACGGGACTTGTCAAAAAGTTCTCAAGCCGATAAAAGATAACCCATTCAAAACTCTTAACGCCATGTTTGAGGGTGGTCGTCAATAAATTCTATATAATACGTCATATATCAAAGTTGCAAACTCCTTCGTAAGGAAATGTAACAACTTATCTTCGGTCTCCGACGGGGTAGGAAATTGAAAGATTGTAAGACGTTGCTAATGGACCCGTTGTTGGAATTTTGTGCTTATTTTAGTTGGGGAACATTTCATCATCAGCCCATATACGTCCCCACTGCTGGGGTACGAGCCTACCCCGAACTAGGGCGATCAGGCCCAAGTCAACCACGCTGGCCAAATGCCGGTTAGTCGACTACAATATAACCTTAGAATTTCTTCGTAGGTGTGCAGGTTTGCTTACGATTTTCCTTCACCGTTAAAGCGTCAAAAATAATCGTAAATCGTACATATAAATTTCAAATTTGAAAAATGCAGTGGTACGTGGCGGAGTTTGAACTGGCGACCTCTCGTATGGCAAGCTACGACCTTAACCACTCGGCCATCGACGCTTTTTTGGAAAAAAATTACGAAACATTAATTCTAGAGGTATTTTTGACTGGCTCGGTGGAACAGTGGTTAGTGACTCAGGTTCAAAACCTACGGTTCCAAGAGTCGTGGGTTCGATTCCCACTCGGGACAAATATTTGTGTGACGAACATCGGTGTTTGTTCCGTGTCTGGGTGTGTTATTAAATATATTTAAGTTTATTTGTGTCCACTATTCATCCTGATTTCCGTAATACAAGTGCTTAAGCTACTTACCACGGGACCAAATCAATGTATGTGATGTTGTGTAATATTTATTATGATTTATTATTATTTATCTGTAGCATAAACGAGTATTGTTCGTTAAAACTAGAGAGCTTACGTGTAACAATCGTCACGACTATGTTGTTAATGTAAAAGTTAACAGCTGGACTTTGAAACCATCCTCATGTCGTAGATAGAAGTTAACACTTCTATATCCAATTTAATTCGAATTTTTAGTACTTTTAGAAATCACGCTTCTAGCGTGGTTGACGTTATCTATGTAATAAACCACATTGGCTACAAATAGGGAGGTATTTTAGACACAAATATAAAAGAACGCCTAAAATTCTAGGAAGAGCAATCATTATGTCTTGGGACAAGTCTATTAAGTGAAAACATTATTCTAGGAAGATTGATGTCATGTATAGCTAAAGCTGTCTCTAGCAAAATATCTACCTTATTTTAATTCTAAGAAAGCGCAAAAAAATTATATTTTTATGTGGGTTGTAATTTAAGATCTCAATTGAGATCGGCCGCCATGGCCGAAATCGGTCGAACGCCTTATATTTATATTTTTAATTTAAGATATTTGAATGTATTGATCTTACAATCTAGGCTATTTTTTTTGTTTTGACGCGGTGAAATGATTGAGGCACCTTCACCGGGACAGGGGGTTCTCTCCCGATGGTGTATCGGACTCCCCGGCGACTGGCGCGAAGATGGTAAACGTCGGTCGCTGCTCCTGGGCGGAGTGCAATGTCCAGGGGGTATACTGACCGAAACACCGCGATATTCCTTATTGCCTTGGCAGCGACATGGTTCCTAGCCAGCGTCGGAACTAGCCTTTTATGCGCCCGGTGCGAGCTTTAAAAAATGCGCCCTTGAGAAATAAAACTAGATACAGCCACGGATCGGGGTACGGACAGAATACCAGCGCTGCAGCTGCCCTCAGGCTGATGTAGCACATGCTGAGGCCTGCCTCACACCTGCGTGCTACATCAGCATCAGCCCAGCGTGTGTGGTCAACGAGGTACAGGTACCTCGTTGACCGTTGTTTGTGCTAATTCTCTGTTGCTCTTTTGTCTATCATATTATTATGTGTGTGTTTCAGCTTGAGTTTTGATTATTGAAGTTATGTCGTGTCGTTGCGTACTTGTCAATAAATAATATCTATTTCTATTTCTACAGGTCTGGTAATTTCTGCGCCCTCCAGGGGCCAGCCCTGTGCCTGGGCACCGCTGGGACCGCCCTAGTACGGCACTGTTCCTAGCATAGCCCAACTCCCACCACGTCACCGGCGAACAGCCCCAAAGATCTCTCTAATTCCCTTCTAGAGGGGTGATTTCAATGTAGACCTTAAGTGGGATTAAAAAAAATAATATGAGGTAATATAACCTTGCTTTTGCAGATAGTAGCGCTTATCGATAACTTTCGGCTTTGATTAGAATGATAACTAATATATTAACGGACGGATGATAACTTAAGTGTTGATTAAGTTATTAACGAGCTATTACAAATTCTGGTGCACCAGACTGCCATAGGAGCGGGGTTTAAACTGAATAAATTAATTTAAAACTTTGAACGCTGCATATAATATTGAAATTTGCATTTAAAATGTTTAGCTGTAGTTTTAGTTGGAGCTGGCAACTTTATCAATAGTCGAGATTGTGTTTCGAAATTTAATCTGCTGCAGTTTTTATAAATGCAAGTTCCGAGTTTGTGAGGAATTGCTGCAACTTTTTCACTAGTTAACAGCGGGATTTTAGCGTAAATATAAGTTTAAACCGATTCAAAATGATGTTACATACAAGGATAACTTTGTGTGGCAAAGTTACATAGCTTGTCAACAAAATAAAAATTTTGTAAAAATTCTTCCATTTCGGGATAACGGGTCGAGCAGGCGTTTTTTTTTCCTAATTAACATACGATTATGATCCGGTGATGATGACGAGGTTAATCCAAGGGGATTAACCTCGTCATCATCACCGGATTGCAGGGAAGCGGATGGCTCTCACCCCTACGATGATGGGATGAAGTAGCCTCGTCACCGTCCCCGGCATGGCTGGGGAGCGGATGGCTCTCACCCCTACGATGATGACTTGGAGAAGCCTCGTCATCATCACCGGAATTGCGGGGGAGCGGATGGCTCTCACCCCTACGATGATGGGTTGGAGTAGCCTCGTCACCGCCACCGGTATTGCGGGGGAGCGGGTTGATATGATGATGGCTTAGAGTAGCCTTGTCATCACCACCGGGATCGCGGGGGATCAGTTGGCTCTCAACCCTAGTGACGAGCTGACAGTCAGACAACGAACTATTTAAACATAGTGGAAAATACTATTACCTACATAGTAACTTACACACACGTACAGTACCTAGTGAGTAGACGCTTGGATTAAAAATAGCATTACAATAGGCGTTTTATGCGAACCTTTGTTTTGGAGAACGAAACAATAAGAGAAATGCCCGTTTAAGTAAGTTAAGTAATTCATTTGATCGCAAGAGAGATTTCTGAGAAGGAACGACTTGCAATTTGCTACTACAAAGTCACTAATCCTCGTAGGTATACCTAGTACTCGAAATGGTGGCAAAAATCGTAAATAAACAAAGACACAGATTCAAATCTAGACACGCGGTAGCGTGTCAAGCCAAGGTTCAAGAAACAGAACTGGCGAGCCGCACCGTGTGTAATATTACACGAACCATTTGGAACCACTTTTGAACACCTCATAAATCAAAAACTATTTCACATAAACGTATCAAATTTGGCTCATATATTGTGACTTGCGAGATAAATATGTGTTCTAAATTTCATAAGCTTATCTCAAACAGTTATTTAGATATTAATGTCCAAAAATCCTCATTTTTATCATTGACTGACTGACAGATCAAAATTCTAACCCAGTTCCAAATGACCTAGAGAGTTAAAATTTGGTATGCAGATAGGTAATTACATGAATACAAAGGAAAAAATAAAAAACTGGCAATTTTTTAATAATTAGGTTAGGTTCTATTATGAACGCTTAACATAAATACCTAGTTAGTGCCTAATAACGCCTATATACCGGGGAAGGCAGAGCACTAAGTATATATTTAGGTATACTTACTTATTTACAATTAAGAGTAGGTACTTATAGTCGGTTTTCATATTTATTACTTAGGGTAGGTACATAAAGTCTAGTTTTAGTTTTGAATTTGTCCTTTTCAAAGGACCCACGGCGTTACGATGATATACTTTTCTACAAAAAGTAATGATATCCAATCAAAAACATAAATGTGAAATGAGAGCCAAGTTCAATATTGCCTTGGTTGTTGACTTCAGCGACAAAAGAAGTGAGATCTAAATGGGTGCCAAGTTCAATGGTCAACCCAGAAATTTATTTATAAGTAACACTATAACATACCTATCATATCTTCTTATAACATAAGATAATGTATGGTGGTAGCCTATGAAGGTCTGTCTTGGCTAGTTTTCATAAATGAATTATAGCCGTCGCAAGTTCTAAGCCTACAAGTATTTGTCGGTTTTTATTTTATAATTTTGAAAATTTGGATTGTTGGTAGAAACTAGCAAGCGAACATAATAATACGTTGGTAGGTTTATAGAAACTAGCCAAGACAGACCTTCATAGGCTACCACCATACATTATCTTATGTTATAAGAAGATATGATAGGTATGTTATAGTGTTACTTATAAATAAATTTCTGGGTTGACCATTGAACTTGGCACCCATTTAGATCTCACTTCTTTTGTCGCTGAAGTCAACAACCAAGGCAATATTGAACTTGGCTCTCATTTCACATTTATGTTTTTGATTGGATTACTTTATTATCATGCTATCCAGTCATATTATCATCCTAACCTACTTACCTAGCCCAGCCTGCTCAAACATTTGTCTTACTTCTAGATATAAAATAACATTATTTAAACTTAAATATCGCTCAACCGTATTGAACAAATCATTTAAATGCACGGACTCGACATGACGGCTCAAACAATACAATAAAATCGCTCTCTAATTCCTGTGACTTACCAAGACATGAGCGAATAGAGATGGGCATACAATATCCGAGTGGAAGAGAGAGACGACGATAGTTTTAGCATAAATGCTAGTCTATCTATATGCAGATTGAGCGTAGGCAATTATGCAGCAGGAGCTTACTACCGTCCAAGGGAATTAGTGAGAAGATAAATTGAAATTATGTTTTGGAAAATTGGTTTCATTCACTTGTACATAAACAAAGTGAAGTCGGTACATAACGGAATGCTATTTCGGTATAGGAACAGTCGGTGCATTGATTGGTACTTTGGAAATTCAAATCGGATCATTTCCTACGTATGGATTAAAGGTTTACAATCTTTGCCTGCCCCTTTGAGTTGTCCCTCGCAAATAACCTTATACACCGTGAAATTTAAGTGGTTGTTTTCCCGTGGCAGAACGATTTGCCTTTAGTAATACATCATCAATCATGAAAATTATTCCGCGAAAAAAAAATTTTTTTTTTCAAATTTTCAAAATAATAATTTTCCAACTCGAAAACGAGAGAAGCTATCGTTATTTTATAAGATGTGACGTAATCAGGTACTGCTTGCCGCATGAAATCGATGTTTAAAGCTACAGAAGCTCGACGCCCTAAGTCATAAAGCGGCTCGAACGTGCTTTCGAGTTTCGGTTAAACTATTGTACTACTAAGATAGAATCATTTTTCTGCGGGAAAACAACCACTAAAATTTCACGGTTTATATGTTTAGACACATGATAGTTCAGATTTATAAATTAGTGGTCGGGTGAATTTCAATTTATAGGTAAGGTAAAATAAAATAAAAGGCGTCCGATCGGTTTCGGCCATGGCGGCGGATCTCAATTGAGATCAGCCAAGGGCAAAGGACATATAATATTATAGTGTACAAGTATGCACGTAAACACAAGTGCACTCTCTGTCCCCTTACTATCATAGTTCGGTTAGATGACAATCCGACGTAATCGATGAGAGATCGGGTGCAGGACCACCGGCTTCACCTGCTTTCCGAGCCACGGGCGTGCAACCGCCAACTCCCTAACTCCGGGCTGGTTTTTCTACAGAAAAAATCATACAAATTCGTCATAACCCCGAACTCGAACCGGCGACCTCTCGGTCCTTACGAAGCGCTTGTTACCATTATGCCAATGAGGTTGTATCGTGTTTACATAACTTGTGAACGATGGAATCATGGAGATCTGACATTTGATGATTTCGTGTGAATAAGCCCTCTTAGTCACAAAACGTTTGAAGCAGATTCGAATTAGAAATAGTATAAAATATAATTAATAAATATCTGGGATATTTCCAAACACGGTCACGGTCCACCCCAAACTAAGCAAAGCTTGAACTATGGGCATCAAAAAATGATATTCATACATAAATAAAAAATCACACCCAGACACGGAACAAACATCTATTTTTATCCCACAAATATATTCCACAAATGGAATCTTCAGGCAGGGGAAATAAAGCCAGTACTGATTTTCAATAATAGGCAAACTAGATGACCTCACTCCACCTGATGGTAAGCGGTAGTGAGATCCAAATATGAGGTCGACAGGCACAATACATTATATTGAGCCTGTCGCACTCACCCTGAAGGCCTGCTTAAATGCCGTTTCACGCCCCGCCTGAAGCGCCCAGGTATGGTCAGTTTTTTTCCTAAAGGATTAAAAATGACAGAACATAGATTTTCAAATTGACACGCTCCCAATCTATACTAATATTATAAAGCTGAAGAGTTTGTTTGTTTGTTTGTTTGAACGCGCTAATCTCAGGAACTACTGGTTCGATTTGAAAAAATCTTTTTGCGTTGTATAGACCATTTATCGAGGAAGACTTTAGGCTATATAACATCACGCTGCGACCAATAGGAGCAAAGATACAATGGAAAATGTGTAAAAAACGGGGGAATCGCGAACGAAGTCGCTGGCACAGCTAGTATAAATATATGTATGTATGACCAGATTTAAATATGCATTTTGCATATAAGTTCATGTAAAGTCAATTTAAACTTAATTTCTAACAAAAGCAACAGTATTCTATTCAAAACTGAATAAAAGGAGCCGTCAGAACCATTTAAGGATTTACGAATTAAAATGTTTAGTTCTAGTATCCTCGTGAGATGAAATTCTTGCCTCGCTGCATCTACAAAGGCATCCGGTAATTATAGTAAGCAGAAAAAGAACGTTTGCAATTTTCACAGTACAAACAGTATTTTTAGTTTTATATAATACCGACACTGCACAGGACACTGAATTTTTTTAAAGAGAATTTCATTATTTTCTCGTAGTTTAGAATTTATAGCGATTTGATTTTTTACTGAGTTATCTATTGAGAACGTGCCTTTCCGAAAATGTTGAACTTTTATTTCAGACTAGCGGCCGCCCTCAACTTCGTCCGCGTGGAAAAGTGGAAATTAAAATAGCCTCTAATGTACCTTATAAAATTGGCTGTGTATTAGTGAAAGTCCGGTCAAGAGAAACAAATAATTTTACTTGTATTATTGCTATTGGTACCCGATAAAGGTTCGTACTCATTCAGTAAAATATCGTTATTTTAATATTACAAACAGACACTTCAATTTTATTTAGTTTTATTGCTCTATTTCAAACAACTTAATACAAATGATAAGACAAAATCCATAGCCAATTTAAAAACATCTGTAACTTTTCAAACATTATTAAGTTATATCATATAGGGTATCCGAATACACGGTAGAGACGCATACATTTTCGAATGTACCACGTGACCACTCGCATATGCACTGAGCATTGCATACAATGCATCACCAATGGGACCGCTTGGTGCGAGACGTCGCCAAAAATTAGTATTATTTGAAACGTAATTCAGTTCCTCTTTAGTTTGTAAAGGTGGGGACAGGTTGATAGTCTTGCATCCCGAACAAACATTTTAGGAGCTATTTCTTTTTCATCAAAATTTTCCGACTAAAATAAAGCCTGAAGAAAAATCTTCAATCTCTTGATAGTGAAAAAAATATCTAACATTATGCAAGTTTCCAAAAAATCGTCGATGGCCGAGTGGTTAAGGAGCGAGAGCTCGCAGTTCAAACCCCGTGACGTACACTCTGCTTCGATTTCGAAACTTTAACGGTGAAGGAAAGCATCGTGAGGAATCCTGAAGAAATTCCAAGGTTGTGTAGTGTTGGGTAGGCCCGTGCTCCAACAGTGGGAGCATAATATGATGACGATGATGATGATGATGAAGCAAGTTCCACATACCATTTATTTCTCAATCTTAGGGATTAATTTTTTTTTTACTTCAGATCATTTGACTGCTCCTGTAGCTGGTTGCCAGTTGGTAGTAACATTATACTTTTAGGTCGTTTCTATATTAAATATAAGACAGCAACATCTCACAACACCTAGAAGTCCCATAAGAATCAGTAGTGTAAAATACAAAAGAGTAGCACTCAATGCATCCAAACCCGCGGAGGATGCGAAATTCATATTTTATTTGAGTGTCTGAAGATATACAGAATAAAAATGAGTGTAACATTTTACTGTGTCATATTATTATTCGCTGGCAATTGCACGGTTGTACCGCGCGACTTTGCTTGGACTTATTATTTATGTTCATCAACAGTCCATATGAGAATAGATTATGTATTTTTAAATATACACCGTGAAATTTTTGTGGTTGTTTTCCCTTGGCAGAACGATTTGCATTTAGTAATACTATCGATTCATGCAAATTATTCCTTGAAAAAAAATCGTTTTTTTCCAAATTTTCAATATTATAATTTTCCAACTCGAAAACGAGAGAAGCTTTCGTTTTTTTTATAAGATGTGACTTAATCAGGTATAACTGCTTGCCGCATGAAATCGATGCTTAAAGCTAAAGAAGCTCTACGCTCTAAGTAATAAAGCGGACCGAACGTGCTTTCGAGTTTTGGTTATACCTTTCGTAAAAGCGGCATTTATTGATTTCAAAAATAACTACACAAATCTATTGTGCTACTTAGATAGAATCATTTTGCTGCGGGAAAACTACTAAAATTTCACGGTGTATATGTATGTATATCAGTCTCTGACGCCCATAGTACAAGCTCTGCTTAGTATGGGGTCAATTGACCGTGTGTGAAAATATACTATATTATTATATTTACACTGAGCAGCAAATAAACCGGGCCACCAACCATTTTTCATACAAACATGTCCAGTTCTGAGGCATATAAATGTAAAAGTTAAAGTGCTATGGTCATAATTCAATCTTATATATAAAAATTAATCGCAAAATGTGTTGGTAAGCGCATAACTCAACAAAGCCTGAACCAATTTAGCTAATTTTTTTTAATGTTCGTTGAAGTCCAAAGAAAAAAATCGAATAATTGCCGGGAAAACCCTAAAAACAGCTCTTTTCTTTTTCACATTTTTTTGATAGGACGAAGTCTGTCGGGCCAGCTAGTTGTAAATAGATGTCAGAAATAATAAATTTCTAAAAAAATATGTAAATTAATATGTAAACGATTTTTAAATATATTCAACGTGCCAATACATAAGATTCCATTATAAAATTGAGACACAGTAAAATTCTCCATTTTCCACTTGGTCGCCTCATGACTATTTTCCTAAAATAAAATATACACCAATCCTACTTACACTTCTAGAATCATGATAAAGCTTAAAAGAAATAAAGAAATCGGATATATACAGAGAAAGCGCCGCATGTTAAAAATATCATAAAAGTTCGAATACAAAACAAGTTTTTGGATATTTTCCGCGTATTCAGAATTTAATATATGCCTTTATTCTTGGGAATATTCATCTCTTCATACCTCTTTAATTGGAATACTAAAAATTTATCCTTTCTGAATTGATTTCAACAAATATGGGCAAGAAAGCTTAAACTCTTAAAAAATGCCAATACCAATAGCTAACTATTAAAAACATCTCGAAAACCGATGAATTTCAAACGCTTCAGAGCGGCGCGACTGAATGAAAGCAATCAAAGGAAGTTTACGGAGAAGCTAACTTCTCAATTGGGGAATCCAACTTCTCCGTGCTGCTATCGAAGCTTCGCGGGCCAATTGGCCGGCCTTTTCATTGGCCTCTGCACCGGCACGACTTTCTCATTAAACTTAACTGCACTATATGATAATTGGCATAGATAATCCCTTTGGGCCCTGTGTACAGTAAAAGCGATACTTCGCAAGGCAGCAGTCTTAAATAAGCAATCATACTGTTAAAGCGAATACTGTGAGTGTTGTGTGTCGGACAAATACGGGTAGCTGTACAAAAGACAATAGTGCTGGTTCGAGGGTGTATTTAGAAATTAACACCCAGCTACGGCAGAACAAGACGGGCCGCGCCAGTTCGCTCGCGACCATGATAGCTATGTATTTGATAACCTTAATATCGCGTATAGACGCAAAAAGACCACTATTTTAATAACCGACGCTTACGTTTGGTAAACGATTACGACCTACTGATTTGAAATAAAACTTATTTTACGGGCAAAACTGTCTTGCCCGTGACCACGCGCGCTGTAAAGAGCTCGAAACGTCGGGTCCCTAAATAATATGTTTAGAATAACAATACACGCGAGTTTAATCCGTAAAATCTGGGGGCACAGCAGTGCCCCCGCTAAGTCCAGCGCGAAGCAAACACTGCCGTACCATCCTTTACCGGAGCCATTTCGCCGCATTTTCACGGCCAAGTCACACAAAACTTTCTATTATAATGAAGAAATCGCAGTAAGGAACCTTAGACTTGGCACGATTTTATCTAGATTTCATTACTTTTTAGAGATGAGCAAGCAGTTCCATCGAGACTTGGCTAGTTTTTTTACGGAATGTTTTTGGTAGGATTAGTTTTATTACAAACTAGCTGACCCGACAGACTTCGTCCTGTAAAAAAAATTTGAAAAAGAAAAGGGCTGTTTTTAGGATTTTCCCGGCAATTATTCGATTTTTTCTCGCCGTAAAAACCATCCTTAGACTTCAACGAACATTTTAAAAAATTAATTGGCCAAATTGGTTCCGGCGTTGTTGGGTTATGCGCTTACCAACACATTTTGCGATTCATTTTTATATTATAGATGTGTAATGTTCGCGCAAATAATAGACAATACTAGGGGACCTAGACCTACTAGGGGGAATACTAGATCACCAAATGCTATAAGGAAAAAAAAAATATACATACAGACGAATTGAGAACCTCCTCCTTTTTAGAAGTCGGTTGAAAACGCGGGAGGTCATTCGATACTCGGTTAGCCCAGAACCGTAGTGCATGCAAAGTATAAAATAGTATATCTGAAAATATTTTAAAAATTTTGTTTTGTATTTTTTTGTTGTGTAATAGTATATCTGAAAGCATTTGAAAAATTTTGTTGTGTAATCCTCGAAAGGATCAAAAGGAGGATTAAATCCACACCCAATTAGGTTTGTGAGAAGAACAAATATAAATCTCTTTACTTTTTTTTTTCTTTAAATTTGAATTCGAATAATCGTTCATTCCATTTATTATACGACATACCCTAGTTTCTTTTGATACAATTATACGTAGATTTTTATTCTTTTATCAATACACCAGTATAGCTTCAGCACTGGTGAACAATCTTATCTATTACACAGGCAGCCGAGCAATTTCAAAAGTTTGGTTTATAAAACAACAACTAAAGTTATTAGTTTTAAGGGTCCGGTACGGAACGAGATAACGAAATTAATATTAACAATATTATTTTGTTTGAGGAAAATCCGTATACAGATTAACCGTTCTCGTTAATGTTTGGGGATTTCTGTTTTAAATCAAGGGGGTGTTAAAATGAGTCAATAAATATCAGAATACATTAAAGTCGTTGCTGTGAGCAAGAAATTAACTTTAAAGAACGTTTGAAATAAAAGTAAGTAAATTAGTACGGGGGAATTTTTACGTGTTTGTCGATTTTACGTACGTAGTATGGGAGAACGTTGACGGAACTTTCACTAATAAATAACAACTTTTACAAGGCATGTGGGCTATTTTAATACATCATTGCTACGAAAACCCATTAATACGTGGACAAAGTCGCGGGTGGCCGCTAGTACTTAAATATATTAAACAACACACCCAGACACGGAGTGAACACCGATGTTCGTCACTCAAATATTTGTCCCGGGTGGGAATCGAACCCACAACTCTTGGAACAGTAGGTAGTGAACCTGGGTCACTGTTCCACCGAGCCAGTCGCATTATATATATAAAATTTTGTTTAAAATCAAATAAATTAACTTCCACCGAAAACATAACCACCGGCACGTATAATCTTCGGGAACTTGCTCAATTTGCAAGGAGTTTATTATAATACCGGCCGGGAACCGAAGTCCCATACTTATGCGAATCTTGACGGATTCCACAACGTTCGGAGACTCGCATACTTTTCGAGTTCCGACCCGTTCCGAGTTGTTTCCGAAGTTCGTGAAGTTTCGCTCGTGTTATCGTATTTTGATGACGCGCTTTTTAGGCGCGGAGTTTAGAGATTCTTTACCTTTGATATAATGGTTTGACATTTGTAGAAGTTTAAAAGATTATATTTTTGAACTTGCGAATAATTCTTTGTTCCACAATTGAATTAATATTACCTTTTGAAATTAAACAAATTTTACGGATTAAACTCGTGTGTATTGTTATTCTTTCTAAACATACTATTTAGAGAGTTATTTAGTGTTCGCTCGCTATTATGATTGATGTAAACCAGTCGAAACGTCGGGCAGTAAGTAGCTATGTATTTGCTACTCCTAATATCGCGTGTAGACCCATAAAAACTAATATATAATATTATTTAGAAACCCAACGTTTCGAGCTCTTTACAGTCACGGGCAAGACATAATCATAATCACAATTCATAAGCTTGTTGGAAGGTTTAAAAAGAGTAACTATAGAGTTTCTTCTGGGTACCAGAACTAATAAAAATGAATGATAAAATCAAAGAACAGAGCTATTTATTGGTGTTTGAATACTGAAACAATATTAAAATGATAAGAATAGTTCTACTAGACTGGCTCGGTGGAACAGTTGTTAGTGACCCAGGTTCACAACCGACGGTTCCAGGAGTTGTGGGTTCGATTCCCACTCGGAACAATAATATTTGTGTTACGAATATCGGTGTTTGTTCTGTGACTGGGTGCGGGTAACATTTATTTATTATTCCCTTTGATGTTAAAGTGGGTTCGAAATTCAAAAGCACCACACAACTTTTAACTCAAGAGTCCCGTAAACAAGTCAAATATCGTAAGTTGGTCAGCTTCCTTCCTATTAACCTGCAAATGAATATTGCATCCCCTATGTAAAATAGGGACCCATCCCGGATTCTGTAGTCCATTTAAATGATATCTAAGTCCACGTCTGGTGTTGCTAGTTTCAAATATGAATGTCTGTATGATAAATGTCACTAGGAGTTTCACGCATGCGCTCGGAGACCAGTGTTATAAATTACTAAAGCAACGTTGCTAGGGAAGGGAGTTTTGCTTGAAATAAGGGTAAATTAGTTGGGTTTTTTGTTTATGGCTTTTTGAAAAAGGAAATGTGGAAGGAAAGTTTTTAAGCTATTGCATAGCTTTTATCGCGGGCTTTGAGCGCGACGACCGAACCAAGAAATTCCGTAACGAAAAAAATCTCACAATCGTCTAACGTCGTTTCAGTTCGGTAGACTTCGGCATGGTGTTTGTGTGCGTGCGGTTAGACGTATTGTACGACTCTACGAAACTCGCACGAATCGAGACGAGCTGCTCCGTAATCGGACGATGCTATGCAATAGCTATACCGCGGCAGTCTCCAAGTGCCACACAACTCTTTTAGAGAACAGAGGTCCTTGAGTTCTAGAAAAAGGGATATAAAAACTGTAATAGCATACCAATATTGTATAATTATGACGAAACCAAACCAACCCGCACTTGGCCAGCGTGGTTGAGTAAGGTCTTATCGGTAGGGTAGGCCCGTGCCCTAGCAGTCGGGATGTATATGGGCGGTTGATGATGATGATGATGACGAAATAATTGAAAAATTGTTACTTAGCAAATGTCTCATAAACTAAAAGAAAAACGTGAAAATATGACTTTTGTAAAATAGCTAATATTATGCTATTCGCGTCTATAACGTAAAAACTGAAATCTTAATTTATCATCATAAATTTTATAAAGTTACGGGGTGCAAAACATAAAGAAAAAAATATTCTTGCGACAAACCTTTTTTCCGACCTACAAGTCCGACATTGTTCCTTCACTCCATTGATTCTTCCACGACCTTTAAATCGCAACCAATTTACCAACACCACTTTTCAATAATTACCGTAAACTGTTGTCAATTAACCCCAAATTACGGGGTGATCCCTCGCCTGGTCACCCCCGGTTATCGCGGGCCAGTCGACCCGCGCCGCCGTGACGGACGGACGTCCCGCGGTTACAAACGTGTTGAAGTTCGACGTGATGTGATGTTTCGTGTGAACATGTGAATTGTTAGAAGTGTTATTCGAGGTTTTGAACAGTGAAAATGGTTCTGCTGTTGGTGCTGAGTCTGTTTTGTGGTGAGTTTTGGTCGTTAATCGGGTGGATTCGGTTTTTTAGTGAAAAGTTCAAAGCTGGCGGCGAAAATTGAATCAAATTTGAAATACTTTGTGCATACAGGCATTTTATGTTTTGTGCAGTTATATATCTTCAATACGTATATTCAAGATGATTCTACCATGTCAATTTTTCCCAGAAGTATGACGAGGACATCTATAGTTACTCTGTTAAAAACTTTTAAGAAGCTTATGAGCTTACGTTTACGCGGAAATGTTTGGTTCCAAATGGCTTTGCAAGTCATTGTCCGATGACAATCAAAACATTTGTATCAAAGTAAATTTTAAAAATAAAACAAAACTTTAATATGATCGGCTTTTGGGAATTTAAATGCAATTTTAAAAATCTAGTTTTCTTATTCTGTCTCTAAAACTAGATGAAAATGTCATATACTTTATATATCTCTCCATGTAAATGGCAGTTTAGAAGTTTTCTATTACGGACATAGAGTATTTATGTAGTGAGTTTAATTCAATCAATACAATAGTTATGGTGTGAATCCATGTTACCATGCTTTCTTTTAATATACAGTGATATGACCATTGATTTCGCCCACCTATTTAAATGATGATTTCGATAATATGTATCCACTTCTTATTAATCATCCATCCTTTTCTTAATAACTCATCCCTAAGAGTATATATTACCCAACTAATAGTATAGATTCTTTAAATCGTAAATCGTAAAATCACGCCTTTTTCCCAATGGGGTAGGCAGAGATCACTTCCTGCCATGTGCTACGATCCTGGCACACCACTTTCACTTCTTTCACATTCACCAATCACTTCATGCATGCTCCTCGATTACGGATACTTATAATTCGAACCTTCTTTAAAATTTGACCTATTTAGTCATGGAAGGTCTTTTTTGCCTTTCCCTGTCGACAGTCCTATAGAACTAAGTTATAACCAGAATCTATTTTAATTGAAGTAACCGAAACCAGCTGGGAAACAATCATCATTACAAATGCAAAAGCTGTCCGTCTGTTTGACGCTTCTCGACAGTAATAGCTAAACGCGAAACACGACGGAACGGAATGGCGTGCAGTAGTTAGAAAGAAACTAATGCTTGGGAAAAAAACAAACCTATTAGTAAGGAAACTATTAAACAATCTGAACAAATAACTGCAATCTTATATCTTTTACAACGTCCAAATGTACAATTGCGAGATGAACTGCGAAGATAACGCGAATTTTATCTAGCCCACATACACAGATTCGCTTGGCAAAGGTCCAAGAGTAGTGTATTAATCTAAGATAACTCTTTGACCACGACAACTTGGTCTACTATACCAGTATAATATGTAATTAGTTGGACGCCAAGAAAGAAATGAATAAGCATTAACCATCTGTCTCTACCTAAGTAGATAAATATTACACAACATCACATACATTGATCTGATACAGTAGTAAGTAGCTTAAGCACTTATATTTTTTATGATTTGTTGTTTAAGTGCTATTTAAAGCTCTAATGTAAATATAAAATAAAACTACATTAAGCACAGGCAAGAAGTTTTAATTACATTAAGCACTTGTGTTTAGGATATCAGAATCAACAGTGGATACACAAATATACTTAAATATATTATTTAGTAACTCAGACACAGAATATACACCGATGTTCGACACACGAATATTTGTCCCAAGTGGAAATTGAATCTGCGACTCTTGGAACCGTAGCCAGGGTCACTAACCAGTGTTCCACCCAGCCAGTCAAAATGTAGTTATTTTCGTTTTAAAAGAAACAAAGCAATGGTGTTAATAACGGCTTTTACAGCTAAAAAGTGGTCGATCGCGCACAATGCGTAGCAATTAGTAGTTTAATTTAAAAAATATAAAAAGAATAGTTTTGAATTGGCGAGTCTATTTGTCGGAGCGCTAAAACTGATTGTGGGAAAGCTCTATCTATGTATAAAAAGCTGTCTGTTTGATTGGGTTGTACAAACTGTTTACAATGTACGGTCAACAGCACATCAGATGTAACACCAGGGTAGGTAGAGTAAGTTAACTTTAGGCTAGGCTCGGTTATTTCGCTGGGGACGTAAATGGGTATATGATGAGGCAAAACCTCACTCCACCTGATTGTAAGCGGTTATGAGGTCCATATGAGGTCTCTATATCGTATTGATATATCAAATATCATTAAATGAAAAGAACCCCACGTTTTTATTTTAGTCGTAGTAGTTTACCTTCCACTACCATAGAGATAGTAATAAGAAAACTGAAAGTGTCCGGGATATTTACCATGTTGTTATGTTTGAATGAGCTCCCGATATTTCGGCACTGTTGCAAGCGCCATGATCACGGGTGAACTGAACAACAACAGCAACAGTGCCGAAATATCGGGAGCTCATTAAAACAAAACAACATGGTTTATATCCCGGACACTTTCAGTTTTCTTATATTTGTAACCATGACAGTTTAAAAAAAAGAGATAGTAATGACCGGGACCACCTACGTAGGTTGATAGGTAAGTTGTAACTATTTATTTATTTTCTGTGCACATAGGATTAAACCGCTTAAATTAAAAGTTATTTTAACCCATTTTTTAGAATTTCTTTTACGCTTAACAAATAGTAAATTGTACGATGAATACTCTCATAATAAACATTATAATCATTAAAAAATCACTAGAAGCAAGTCGGAGAAAGCTCAAATTCACGGATTCTCTGGAAATAAAAGTATGCATTGTTATGCAGGCAATGGCTTCCACTTTAATTTATGTTTCGGCAACAAAAGCAGTTGCCAAATTTTTTCGCCGACTCCAAAATACTAATTCCAATTCTTGTGGATTTCGTTTAACAATTTGTTGAAAACTAAAATGCGTTACTTCACAAAATGGTATGGAAAAACAAAAGTTTTGTTGAGAAAAGATAGAGCATTTACAGTGGGTACAAAGTATCATAGATAGAGTATTTGTATTTATTTTATACTTACCTCACATGGAGATAATATCCTAAAGATTCTGTGTAGGTATGTGATCAAGTGAAATATAAAAATAAATCGAGATTTCATAAATATTTGAATGTATGTTAAGCGGTAAATTCTTGTTAACTACAAACTCAGTAATAGCTGTCCAAATTTACCTGTTAATTGTTGGAATTGCACTATACAACGTGTGAGTTAAACACTTAGTATTTACGATTCTAATAATATTATTTAGATAGATAATATGTTTAAAATCTTTATACACGCGAGTGTAATCCGTAAACTTATTTTATACTAGTGACCCGCCCCCGCTTCGCTTCGTGTATATAAGATACATAAAAACCTTCCTCTTTAATCCCTCTATCAATTAACAGCGTGTTCACACCTAGCGATTTTTAGGCGATTACGATCGCGGCGGTATCGCCGCGATTTCGTCGCGAGCTCGCCGCGATCACGCCGCGATATCGCCGCGATTTCGCTACGGTTACGCCTTATCCAACCTACCCGCTTAGCGCATGCGCCGCATTCTACAGCGCAGGTTCGTTTATGTTGGAAATATGGACGATTTCTCGCCGATCTAGGTGTGAACAGGTACTAAAAACCTATCAAAATCCAAAATCCACCGCGAAGTTTTAAAGATTAAAGCATACCTACATCCAAACAGACGCGGGAAGCAACTTAGCTTTATACTACGCAGTGATCTGTACTGTGTTACTACAAAAAATAGACAATACTCAATTATTGTCCAGTCCAAACTCAAAATGGAGCCCTCAACTTGTCACAACGTCCTAAACAAAAGTCATGAGCGACTCCAGGTTAACCGCGTTGGAGTCGCGCCAACTGCACAACTCCACAGAACGGGCATTATCTGGAATATTTGTTGCACCCAGAGACATTTCGGTGAGCCATTAAAGCTGAGAGCGTTTAAACGACTAAGTAAAACAATAAATTTATAATGCGCATTTGGGTGGAACTGTCAGTGTGATTGTAAAGTCAAAGGGGAAATTAAGTTGTATAGAATAGAATAAACGTTTATTAAAAATTATCTTATATATAAAATTCTCCCCTGAAGTAAGTCGCTAAGGCACTTGTGTTAAGGATATTTATTAAGTCGGGGGATACCAGTCACAACTATCTGTCCGGTGGTTGGTGAACGGTATTTATTTATTTATATATGACACACCAACAATACATGCATAAACATAACATCCAAAAATCACTCATTATAACTAAGTTCTGAGACATACATAAGCGACCCCGGCTCCTCGAGCTACTATCGACTCAGTCCAAATCATCCGAGTATAGTATATAGTATCCTTCCTACCTTTTTCCTTACCCCGTCATATATCCTTGCTACTCGTGGGAATGCAATGACCTTGTTAAAACAATGCACAAGGCAAAATGGCGGCGACATGGTCCACAACCCGTCACGTCACGTTTCCCACAGAGATGACAGACTACCCCTCTGGGAAAAAGGCGTGATTTTATGTGTATGTGTAAAATTCTCGTGTCACAATGTTCGTTCCCATACTCCTCCCAAACGGCTTGATCGATTCTCATGAAATTTTGTGAGCATATTGGTCTGAGAATCGGCCAACATCTATTTTTCATATCACTGAGTGATAAGGGTTGTCCACCCTCAACAAGTCGCGGTCACAGCTAGTAATACATAAAAATTACACTATGGTAGTATTTTATAGTATGGTAGTATGATAGTATTTGATAATTTTGACTATGGCCAGTTTCTTTCGGTTAATTAGAATGTTCGCCTTCAAACACATATCAAATTCCTACCCAGATAATTGTAAATGTTCGTATTATATTATTTTGTTATTTTTGGTCTGCCGGGTTTTTGAAGGCGGTTTTTCTTCTTTTGTTAAAATTTTTAAATTAACATACCAGACCTGTTGAGATTTGCGCACAAAATTCAAATAAGGTCTAAGCCATCAGAATTTTAACCCAAAAATGCGTTTCGTCTTCGAACATCAAACAGAGCAAAGAATTTCAAAAATACAGGCTTTACGAGCAACGAAAATACAATGTGTTTTGAAGTAAGCGGATTATGGTAGAACCATCGGCTAAGTTATTTTTGTGTACTGATGTTTCTGATGTCAGTAACACGAGTATTTACGCTTACCACGGGATCAAATCAATCATCATCATCATCATCAGCCCATATACGTCCCCACTGCTGGGGCACGGGCCTACCCTAAACTAGGGCGATAAGGCCTTAGTCGACCACGCTGGCCAAGTGCGGGTTGGTCGACTACACAACCTTAGAATTTCTTCGTAGGTGTGCAGGTTTCCTCACGATGTTTTCCTTCACCGTTAAAGCGTCGAATGATGGTACATATGAATTTCAAATTGGAAAAACACATTGGTACCTGGCGGGGTTTGAACTGGCGACCTCTCGCATGACAAGCAACGACCTTAACCACTCGGCCATCGACGCTTTTTTTCAAATCAATAAAGAATTAAATATATGCATATTACACAATAACACATTGCTACAATCCTGAAGTATGTAAGTAGCTTTCACTTGTGTTAAGGATATTTATTATTAAAAACAATGGTGGTACACATATATTAATACATGTACATAAGACAACAACCAGAAATCATTCATCCTGTATTAATCATTGTTTTCCGTGCATGATTGCCATCTCATAGGAAGTTCTTTGATCCTTTTATTAAAAACTAGCTGTCCCGGCGAACTTCGTACCGCCTTAACGTAGCTTTGATGCACTACTTTATTTTTTTAACCAACTTCAAAAAAGGAGGGGGTCCTTCAATTCGACCGTTTATATGCTTTTTATAGTTGACAGTCGTCACATCTTAGGTATGCCGTATGAGTAAGTTCCTATTCAACTTGAACTGGAATCCATAATATCCTCCATATAAAATTTAATCCTTATTTCCCTGGTCTCGCCATAACTGAGAACTTTACTAATCTAATATTTTTACTCAGATCCAGCAATACAATACATATTTGCAAAAATTTCGTGTGTAGAGATTTAATATCTACTTATCCGTTTGATACAGGTATGAACCTTATTTATTGTAGTGCGATCAGCTCGTCTTTTCTTCTGACCCAAAAACGTGATGATTGAAAAATGTTTGTCAAAGAACCTTCTTTATTATTTAGTCACTATAGATATCGAATTTTGTCAATAAACGAACATGACAATTAGATGTCACTATGTTGCTAAATGAAAATCTCTGAAATAGACAATAATTGAATAATATAGATGCATGTTGTCGATTCAAGACCCTTATAATAATCTGAGGTAGTATTTTCGGAAATAAAAACTCAAACAAAAACTTACACAAATTAATGTCTAAAACAAATACCTAAATCTAGACACGCGGTAGCGTGTCAAGCCAAGGTTCAAGAAACAGAACTGGCGAGCCGCACCGTGTGTAATATTACACGAACCATTTGGAACCACTTTTGAACCCCTCATAAATCAAAAACTATTACACATAAACGTATCAAATTTGGCTAATATATTGTGACTTGCGAGATAAATATGTGTTCTAAATTTCATAAGCTTATCTCAAACAGTTATTTAGATATTAATGTTCAAAAATCCTCATTTTTATCATTGACTGACTGACAGATCAAAATTCTAACCCAGTTCCAAATGACCTAGAGAGTTAAAATTTGGTATACAGATAGGTAATTACATGGATACAAAGGAAAAAATAAAAAACTGGAAATTTTTTAATAATTAGGTTAGGTTATATTATGAACGCTTAACATAAATACCTAATTAGTGCCTAATAACGCCTATATACCGGGGAAGGCAGAGCACTAAGTATATATTTAGGTATACTTACTTATTTACAATTAAGAGTAGGTACTTATAGTCGGTTTTCATATTTATTACTTAGGGTAGGTACCTACATAAAGTCTAGTTTTAGTTTTGAATTCGTCCTTTTCAAAGAACCCACGGCGTTACGATGATAAATACTTTTCTACAAAAAGTAATGATATCCAATAAAAAAACATAAATGTGAAATGAGAGCCAAGTTCAATATTGCCTTGGTTGTTGACTTCAGCGACAAAAGAAGTGAGATCTAAATGGGTGCCAAGTTCAATGGTCAACCCAGAAATTTATTTATAAGTAACACTATAACATACATATCATATCTTCTTATAACATAAGATAATGTATGGTGGTAGCCTATGAAGGTCTGTCTTGGCTAGTTTTCATATATGAATTATAGCCGTCGCAAGTTCTAAGCCTACAAGTATTTGTCGGTTTTTATTTTATAATTCCGTAAATTTGGATTGTTGGTAGAAACTAGCAAGCGAACATAATAATACGTTGGTAGGTTTATAGAAACTAGCCAAGACAGACCTTCATAGGCTACCACCATACATTATCTTATGTTATAAGAAGATATGATAGGTATGTTATAGTGTTACTTATAAATAAATTTCTGGGTTGACCATTGAACTTGGCACCCATTTAGATCTCACTTCTTTTGTCGCTGAAGTCAACAACCAAGGCAATATTGAACTTGGCTCTCATTTCACATTTATGTTTTTTTATTGGATATAACTGTACCTAAAGTTTCGAGACGTTTTACAAAAAAAATATTTCTGGACGCACACATGAATAGTTGTTACAGTATTTGACAGGATTGGACAACGATACTCTATTCCAATTATGAAGCTTTTGTGACAGATGTGAATTTAACACTACCAGGGAAGTACCCCTTAGAAATCGATACACAGCGGCAACGATTCTGGATTTGTAACTAATTTTTACCGAATTAACTTTCAAAAACTAAGGTTAATAAAAATTGTCGAAAGAACAATATAAGACATGCAAAACTTCCAATATTGTTTTTTGTCGAAAAAAAGAAATATGTAGTGTGCGTAGCACCTCTCCATGTCGTCTACCTATATAAGCACATGTATTGGCATATTAATTAGTCACAATATATTATTTACACAGTGAGTAACATCTTTTACTGACGTCTCCCGGTCCCATCCTTACAAATACACGATTACATGTTTAGTATAATAAATATATAGATATATAATGACGTGAATAATAATAGTCAAGTTTTTAAAAATTTACACTGAGTTTAAAAGACCATAAGAGTTATACTCTCGTGTAAAAAACTCGTCTATGAAGCAGCCCCATTGCCGCCAGATTCATTTTCATTCGCGAATGATCGCTTTAACTAACTGAATACTTGAGGCACGTCACTATGTTTAAAAGTAAAACATAAACCATAGTACGTAACTGCATTCGCGCAAAAAAATATTATTATATTTTGAAGTTCAGATTTAGAAACAATAGTTTGATCAAAAACAGTAAGTTAATTTTGCTTGTGAATGAATTGTAGAGTGTTTTTGTACAATTGTAAATTTTTCAAATGACGATTTACGACCAAACACAAAAAAAGATATTACATTGCATTTAAATGAAACGTGCAGAGTTACGTTCTCCGAAATGTCAAAAAAGACTTCATAAATGGAATAATGTTTAACATAATGACTGACGTTTCATGTCAAGTCCCACGGGAACTCTGTAAAACGGGATAAAAAGTATCCTATGTCCTTCTCCTGGCTCTAAGCTACCTCCCTACCAATTTTCAGCCAAATCTGTTCAGCCGATCTCGAGTTATAAGTGGTGTAACTAACACGACTTCCTTTTATATATATAGATACCAGTCGGACGGGAATCAGTAAAATCTTTGAAAGCGATTCGGACTACCCTATAAGAGTTGTTTTTTTTATTAAAGTGTGTTTTTATAACTATATTTAAATGTATATCAGTCTCTGACGTTCATAGTACAAGCTCTCCTTAGTTTTGAGACAGACCGTATGTGGAAGTATCCCACATATTTTTATATTTACAAAGATACCCTCACACAAATCCGACCCTGCTCATAATTTGACACCAAAAACAGGTATAAGGAAAACACTTCGCCCATCCTAGATTCCCTGTCCTTCAACTCTCGAACAGACCTCACGTCCCCACACTGTTAACTCTGACCCGACCCCAGTAATCATATTTCGAAGGTCCAACTTACATAACAGTAAATAATAAATACGCACACTCTGGGGAAACCCGGGTGTAAGGGTTAGTGCCCTACCGCTGTACTTTCTAGGTTGATGAGATAAAAATGTAGATTAGTTTAGGAGAACATTGGATTTGGATATTAATGACTACTTTATATAAGTTCTCAGTAAAAAAAATAGTTAAAGACAAAACTCCTTTATTTATAAAGGCATTAATAAATAAATTATAGATAAGAGATTCTACCACCGATTCGGAACACTGATTCTACCGAGAAGACACCAGTAAGAAACTCGATAGTTACTCTTTTTAACTAAATAAATAAAATAAAATAAAAATCATTTATTTCGGACAAGGTATCCATATGGGTTAGTGTTACAGCAGAATCTTAAAAACTATAGTTAGTAGCATCCTATCAGCTATAATCGCCAGGATCCCATTACCACACTAATTATAGACACACTGACGTTAAAAACTATGTACATTTAAACCCATAGGTTTACACGCGCTAAAGAGAGATGACAAATATAATGCAAGACATAATAATGGTCTGTCAGGAAAAACATGTAGTATCCCAGTCAAATTAGCTTACAATTGTCAAATATATAACTCTTTAGTAGGAATAATAGGTTTAACTATTTCAACCTTTAATTATTTTTGAGTCATGAGTGATTTAGTCTTACCCATTTTATGTTAATCTTAACGTTTAGCTAAAGTTCAAGAAATCCGATCCTTGCAACATTTGACCTTGATTTTTTTCACAAGTCGGATAGATGGGGACTTTTCGTCAGGTTCGCTCACCTTATAGAGTATAAAAAAATAAAAATAATCACCCCAGCGTCAGGCCATAAGTTTTGATTGCCCTGTGTGCGAGACCTTCAGCAATTCGAGGCTGCCTCGTCAGACCAGCCGTAAAACAGAGCATTACTTTTAACGGTTGACTTCGCTTTGAATTTTTTTAATGTCCAACCGGCAATTTCGGGTCAGCACTATGCATGCATACCCTTGAACACTCCTCTTTAGTATCTACACCTTTATTATAAGTATCCTTTTATTGTCTAATTAGCGAGCGCTACATTAAAACCAGATTAATTTTGAGCTTTGAGAAAATCAGGTCCGCGTAATGAACCGGTTGGTTCGTGTACCAAATGTTACCAATTTTTTATTTTAACTTTCCTAGGTCTTTCTCATATTTATTGGATATAAATATGAGAAAGACCTACTACAATCAACACATATACATAACACAAAAATACTACGACCTAATCATAAAAACTAACTAGCTGTTGACCGCGACTTCGTACGCATGTTGTAGTGACTTGTGAGTTAATAAAGTTGATGTATGCATTTGTATAATATTCATGCATGAAGATTTTTCTCTTTAACCCATGGTCGATGTCCTTATAGGTGCACTCACATTGCACTCACTGCCCGTCCATCCGTCTAACAAGACTCACTATCTCGGTAACGCCGTTAAGAATAACAATACACTCGAGTTTAATTCGTAAAATTAGTTTTATTTCAAAGGGCACTTAAAAATTATTCCGACGAATTGAGTAAATTCTCTCTCTCCTTTTTATACGCTTCAAAATCACTTCCCCTATCTCTAAAAAATACTATTGATCTTCACAATGAGCCCATCAAAAATATGATAAAAAGCTTCCTTTTCCCAACTTAGCTCTATATACTGCATAAAACCCGTCTAGAACATGTGCCCGAAATACATGCAACGTATTCCGAAGTTCAGTACATTTGGAACGAACAGATTGCAAGTTGAAAAGGGTGTAGGAATTACATTCCCTCCATATCTACAGCGAAAGTCGCTTTTCGAAGGTTTTATTAACATTTGCTGTGTCCTTTCGAGCTCTTACGTAATTGGAGTATTTTGAATTGGTAACAAAGATAAGATACTTTGAATACATCAAAAGCATCGTCTCTGAACGGAGTTTTTCTGTTTCCGAATGCTTGTTTTTAAGTATGTTTAAGAATGTTTGAGTCTATGGCCGAGTGGTTAAGGACGTTGCTTGCCATGCAAGAGGTCGCTAGTTCAAACCCCGCCGCGTACCACTGTGTTATCCAAATTTGGAATTCATATGTACGATTATTCGACGCTTTAACGGTTAAAGAAAACATCGTGAGGAAACCTGCACCTGGCCAGCGTGGTTGACTACGGTACTATCGCCCTAGTTTAGGGTAGGACCGTACCCTTAGTAGGGGCGTATGGGCTGACGATGATGATGAATATTTTTTTAGATCGGTACTTAATTATAAATTGTTTTTAAAAGTATGCCGATAAAAGTTAGTGGGTAAATAAAACTACCCAGTTCATCGTAACTAACCCTTGGTCTTTAAACGTAGTAAATATTTATTAAAAAGATATAAAAAGAGTAATGAATGTGCATCAGTATTGTGGATGCAGCACTTAGTTTTGCATAGAGTTCCCCAGTTACAGAGTAATGTTTATGCATTGGCAGCGCTTAGCTCGGTGCATTAACAGACAGTCGTTGCACTCTGAGTAATGCTCAGTTTACTCGCATGAACTAAAATAACAGCATTATTTTTAATTGAATAACTTCTTGAATATGTTTTGAGTCGAAAAGCAGTCACCGATATAACATAAATTGTAATGCAGGATGGTTTTAAATTACAACTGAAATATTGACTGAAGTCTAGATAAATGCGAATCGAAATCAAAAATGTACACATACTTAATATCGCACTGCTAGATCTAAAGAGAGCATAACTCAAAAATTTAGGTTTTTGAGTTATACTCACCATCGCTTTCCTTATCATAATACCTATCGACCAACAAAACAGATTTGAAAATATTGCTGATACTTGACGCTAGATGCCGTTAGAAGTCTTTTTTGTTGGTCGAGTGGTCCCTGCTCCTCCCCACCAACATAGGGATATTGCTAGTTGCCATGGGTAATGAGAGCGAAGCGTATGTACGTTTGTTTCACAAAGTAGAGTTATTTTGAGTTGTATCTATATCCTTGAAAATTGATTGAGTATTATTTCGATTTGTCGCCATCTCCATGGTCGGAATCACGTCAACAAAAGCAACAATTTGAATTAATCCCATATTGCTGGTAAGATGAGTTAATATTTTGTGTTTATTTTGTATTGTTACCGTATAGCTGAAACTTTATTTGCTTTTTAGTTGAGCCTGTTTTGTTGAGTCATTTTTAAAACAGCTATATTTCTTTAAAAAATTGTTAATTATATACAATTTTGCTTGTGGTGATAGATTCATTTCATCTTAACATAAATTTAATTTAATCCCGGTCACTACACCGTCGGTTCCGTTTTAATGATATATTTTTGAGTTAGAGCTCTTTAGATGAAATCTGCAAAATTACTTTTATTTACATAGGTTTGAAAAAGAGGAACGTTAAATTAATAGCTTTATTTATGAATTTGGCACACATGATGCTTTAATTAAGTAAAATAAACATTTTTTATTTCAACTAAACAATGAGACGAGGACGAATTTTAGTTACGCCCTCTATGGAGAAAAATGTCGGCTCAAGTGAAAAGACAAGGTCAATGACATGAATAGCAAACCCTCCCAATTGCACGCTACTTCCGTCTATCTTCCGCCACTCGCATCCAGCCCCTACCAGCCGTCCTGCATAGATCGTCACTCCACCTGGCCTGAAGGCTACGTTTTCCGAGATCCGGTCTCCTTTCTGTCGGTTCTACGACTGATGTGGCCAGACCACTTCCACTTCGCCTAATTAATGCGATTTTTTTATAATAGGCTATCAAGATGACCTCACTTCACCTGATGGTAAGCGGTAGTGAGATCCAAATATGAGGTCATTATAGTAGAATTAATAGACCATATTGAGCCTGTCGCTCTCACCCTGAAGGCCTGTTATTATTAGTAATATTGATGAGGATTATCATTGGTATATTCATTGGTATTGCGCTGCGCGGGTCGGAGTTGGCCAATCCACCGGACGGAAGGAAACCACCGTTTCTACGCGATGAGCTATGTTGACTTTGATTCTATGCCGGATTGCCAGAGAAACACCGACCATAGCTTTTTTTATAGCCCGCGGAGCGACTTTGAACTTGTGGACCAGGCATGCCGTCAGTGTCCATGCTTTGGCTCCATACGTCATGACAGGTAGGATACACGCATTAAAGACTTTCGGCTTTGTGGAATTGACGATGAGAAGACTGTGTAGTTTTCCAAATGCTGCCCAACCCAACTGAATTCTTCTTTTAACCTCTTCCTCAAAGTTTTCACGACCCAAACAATAGCCTGGCCAAAGTTCACATATTTTTGAACAAGTTCGAGGACAGAGCCGTGAAACGCAATCGGTTCATCGAACATGAACTTGGTCTTGTCCGAGTTCATCCGAAGGCCGATGAGTGCAGAAGAGTTAGCCAGGCCTTTACTTAATTACATTCAAATTTATTAATTAGTTTCATATTATCACTTAATTATTAAGAGTAATGTGATTTTTGATAAATATTTAGATTTGTATTCTTTTTTTTTTTAAAGTCAACAGCAGTCAACAACAGTCTTGTATTTTTTTTTAAAGAAATACAAGACTGTTGATTGTTAATGTTTAAAGAACTAATTTTTAAAGAAATTCAGTTTGACTTTTACCTACTTAATTGTGTTTTACTACTAATCCATCACCCAATAAACTTTATTGTTGGTCGCAAACTGCCCTATGGGATGCACTAAGTATAAATAATACTGAATTTTATTACATTTTAAAGCATGTTGAGTTATCAGAAGAGAGTCAACTCAAAACCTAATTCATCAAAATAGGTTCAACTCGAAATAATAATAAAATTGACACATGTCTGATAAGTAAAAGGGAAATAACTCGGAACTTCCCATTTTCACCCTCAATATCTGCCTGTATCACAAAGTTGCTCTAACATGTTTCTTCTAGTCCCACTTGTAAATCATAAACTTATACAGAACACTCCTGCAGTACATAGTTTGACCGTAATCAGTTTTTCGTCCATACTGAAAAAAATGCTTTTTCGAGTTATGCCTGTTTAGATCTAGGTGTGCGATATTATATTGTGAGTTCCAAAGACGGAAAATGTATTTATAAGAATGATATGTAGAAATGTATTTATAGAATCATTGTCTTTATGGCGTCCGACTGATTTGTCCGCCATAAATCTAAAGATGTACCTATAAGGCGTCCGACCGATTTCAGCCATGGCGTACGATCTCAATTGCTATTAGCCAAGTGCGCAGGACATGTTATAGAGCACAAGTGTGCGCGCAAACACAAGTGCATTCTCTATTCCCTTACTCTCATAATTCGGTGAGACGGCAATCTGACATCACCGATGAGAGATCAGGCGCAGGACCACCGGCTTAACGTGCATTCCGAAGCACGGGCGTTCAACCGCCAAGTTCCTAACTCCGGGCTGAGTAATTCCATTACAGAAAAACTCACACAAATTTTGCCCGACCCCGGACTCGAACCGGGGACCTCTCGGTCCTTACGCAGCGCTTGCTACCAATAGACCAACGAGGCAGTTCAGAATCATCGTCTATAAAATGACGATCAATATACTGTATTTTGCGAAATTATAACAGTTGAGCTTCATATCAATGCTCTATTATCCCCCGAAAAGGGTACTTACAAAGAGATATACCTATATTGCACCGTTAAGTTGGCAAGTAAACATACAAAATCTACAGAGTTTGTTCCGAACTCGCATAGTTTGCTATTTTTTCCGTAGTTAACCCACCCAGTCCCAGGCCCTAGTACACTCGCGTTATGAGCGAGACTGATCGCCCTTCAAATGAGTTAGGGCCACTTTTGGGACTTGTTAGTTCGACCTATTTGTTCAAAGAAACTGAGGGAACACACTGTTCTTGAACAAATATTAGCGTTACGAAGGTTTTTCAGGGTTCCCTACCTGAAACCGGATACTATTACAGATGTTTTGTTGTCTGTACGTCCGTTTGCCACCAGGCTGTATCTCAAGAAAACGGTGATAGCTAGACAGTTGAAATTCTTATAGACGATGAATTTCTATTGCCGCTATAACATGGAATGCAAATTAAATTTGAAATAATATAAGGCAGCACCCATGACAACAAACTTGATTTTTAATAATAAAGGTACGACTCGCACTTAGCCGGTTTTTTATTCATGTTATAACACATACAAATTTAATTATATCAATTTTGTTTTTCATTACATGTATTTAAAACAAAATGTTACTTGTATAATAAAAGAGGAAATATAACTGAATAATGCACAGTACTTCTTAAACATAAGGCGTCCGACCGATTTCAGCCATGGCGGCCGATCTCAATTGAGATCAGCCAAGTGCGCAGGACATATTATAGTGCACAAGAGTGCGCGCAAACACAAGTGCACTCTCTATTCCCTTACTCTCATAATTCGGTGAGACGGCAATCCGACATGACCGATGAGAGATCGGGCGCAGGACCACCGGCTTAACGTGCTTTCCGAGGCACGGGCGTTCAACCGCCAACTTCCTAACTCCGGGCTGAGTAATTTCATTACAGAAAAACTCACACAAATTTTGCCCGACCCCGGACTCGAACCGGGGACCTCTCGGTCCTAACGCAGCGCTTGCTACCAATGGACCAACGAGGCTTCTTAAACATATACCGCATATAAAGCAAACTCCGCTGAAATTCCCGTCTATATGCTATTTCGTTAATACAAACAAAATTTTATTTAAGATAACACAAACAATTAGCCTGTGTTCGGGTTTGGGAAACCGTAAATTCGTAAAGTATTTTCAACAAAATGCTTTATTCCGAGAAGCGTTAATAATTAATAACGTAAAAACAAACATGTGGTTTTAATACATAGAAGGCCGATGCCAATAACCTTAGAGGGATCATTTACACTTTACACTCGTGTCAAGATTCGATTATATTGAAGTTACCAAAATGTACGATGGTAAAGGAAAAACATCGTTATGAAGCGTACACATCTATGGATAAATTCTAGGGTTGTGTAGTCCAACCCGCACTTGGCCAGCGCGGTTGACTAAGGCCTTATCGCCCTAGTTTAGGGTAGGCCCTTGCCCCAGCAGTTTAGACGTGTACGGGCTGATTATTATGGTGGTACATAAAAATTACTTACTAAGAGTCGAATAATTTTCCTTAAATATTCTTAGTTACCGTTACTACAGAAATATTGCTCGTTTTTGACAACAATGAGCTCATTTGCTACGAATTTAGAGAATAATTATATTAAATTGTGATTTTTAAATATTTTAACATTTCTAATAACTCAACGATGAATGGGAAACACATTTCTCCATCTGTCTACTTCATTGAACAATCTAATGCTTTCACATAACATCGTAGCGAGTTCATACATACGTAATCACTTAATACGCTACGAGATACCGTAGCTCCAATACTACAAAACGCTGTAGCACCAATGCTACGAGAATTCCAAAAGAGCTTTTGCTACGTTGCCATTGTTTCAACATTGAAGTGGATATCTTCAAAGTCGTAGTTTGTCATGAAAAAATATAATCAAGCATTAATAAATTATAATACTCAGAGAAATAAGTAAACAAAGAAATTAAAGAACTTTGTTTAAGAGTTGTGTTTGAGACTATAATAAAATGTCACGTTCTATTTACTAATTGGTCTACAGTTAACGCAATATTCACCAAATCAAGTCTATCACTCGAGAGAAAAGTTGAATGAAATTATGATAAAACTATCGAACCCAAAGAAAAACTAACTTCAAAAGAAATATTTACTTCAGAACAAATACGTGTTGGATTTATCACACTAAATGTGTTTGCAACTTTTCCAAGGTAAGTTTTCACATGTGAGTCATTTGATTGAATCAAATTTCTTCAATAAGAACTGATCACTGGAGAGTGCTAACAACTGGTCAAGTGCGAGCCGGAATTGCGTTGGAGGTGTTCCATGTTATTCAATATAATCAAACTAATTAGGTTTTAAATGTAGTTTTTGTTGTCCATGACAGTAAACGGATGTAGTATTTTTGTTCTGCCCAATTAATTATAAAACCGGCCAAGTGTGAAAGAGGTAGAGTGCTTTTCAAACACATGGACTACAAAGTACAAAGACTTACAACAAGACGGCAGGAATATTTTTTTTCACTTAATAGTAATAAGGTAAGCGCAGAAAGTTTTGGGGAAGATTCTATGAAACAGTCTGACCAAATCGAATCTTGGTAAAAATATCTACTCAAGGTATAAAATTTACATCCCCTCATGTCGTTGGAAAATAAACTTGTAGTAGATGTACTATTATTTTTTATAACATGACAAAAGATATATCTAATCTTCACACCAATCCCGACTAGCAGTTATGAACTCACTAATACCGCATCTATTGAACAGTTTACGCGCACGGCAGTGCTCCATCCAAGTACAGGGCGTGAATAAATTATTACTAATATCGAGAGCACGTGCGAAGCTGGTTCGCTGCGATATTTTACGTCTTGGCGCAGTCGATGTAAACGGGGCATTAATAATATAGTATGTACTAAACAGATAGATATATATATACTGACATTTCCAGGAGAGACAATGTTTACATGTAATTGGAGATTTTTATTTTCCGAAAACTCGACATTTTGTTTATTTTACCTACAAGCTGAACTAAAGGGAAATTTTTTTTGGGACTTTGTTTTTTTTTCTATACTTGACTGCCATTGACGCACAAAATACTAAGTTACTTGTCAACAAGATATTATGATTAGGTTATTTATATTTTTCCTCCGCGAATCGTTTGAGATCGTATATTTTTACTCAATGAAAGAAGTTTTTAGAAATCGTATTTTGTATCGTTTTTAGACATTAATGTGATTCTGTGTATATATATTCCTTCATTTTTAGGGTTCCGTAGCCAAAATGGCAAAAACGGAACCCTTATAGTTTCGTCATGTCCGTCTGTCCGTCTGTCCGTCTGTCCGTCTGTCCGTCTGTCACAGCCGATTTACTCGGAAACTATAAGTACTACAGTGATGAAATTTGATGGGAATATGTGTTGTATGAACCGCTACAAAAATATGACACTAAATAGTAAAAAAAAGAATTGGGGGTGGGGCCCCCCATACATGTAACTGAGGGATGAAATTTTTTTTTTCGATGTACATACCCGTGTGGGGTATCAATGGAAAGGTCTTTTAAAATGATATAAAGTTTTCTAAAAAACATTTTTCTTAAAGTGACCGGTTTCTGACATATCAGCTCTCAAAGTCGTAAAGGTATGTCCCCCCCCTCTATTTTTATAACTACGGGGTATAAAATTCTAAAAAAAATAGAGGTGATGCATGCTAATTAACTCTTTCAACGATTTTTGGTTTGATCAAAGTATCTCTTATAGTTTTTGAGATAGGTTGATTTTTATTATATTTGCTGCTACGGAACCCTTTGTGCGCGAGCCCGACTCGCACTTGGCCGGTTTTTTGTGGTGGTAATTTTACTTGGATACTCTACTTATAGGGGATTTACCTATATTTGAAATGTTATTTCTGGCGTTGGCGTAAAAAGCTCCTTAACAGTAATGTTCGTACTGCGCCAATATTCAAATCTGCATTTCCTGAGTATCGGCTTGTAGTTTTCGGTCGTAATCATTGGTGCATATTATCGAGTACCAGTTAGAATTTGAAATGGACTTTTTCGTGTTTACAGCGCTTGCCAACTTTTTATCCGTCGTACATTTTTAAAGGCTTTATAAGCAAATAGTATTATTATTGACTTGTAGTTACGTTAGATTGATCTGTATGTTTTTTTATTTGTTGTTTAAGTGCTACTTAGAGCTCTCATCATCAGCCCATATACGTCCCCACTGCTGGAGCACGGGCCTACCCTAAATTAGGGTGATAAGGCCTTAGTCAACCACACTGGCGAGGTGCGGGTTGTTTGACTACACAACCTAAGAATTTCTTCATAGGTGTGCACTTAGAGCTCTAATGAATTTAAATTTCAAATTAAAAAAATACGCATACATTCCCCTATTATTACAATTTTTAATTGACAAGTAGATCAGTACCTAAAACGAAAAATAAAATCAAAATACTTTAGAGATTTTTTTTATAAAAGGCTAACAAGATGACCTCACTTCACCTGATGGTAAGCGGTAGTGAGATCCAAATATGAGGTCGACAGGCACAATAGACCATATTGAGCCTGTCGCACTCACCCTGAAGGCCTGCTTAAATGTCGTTTCACGCCCCGCCTGAAGAGCCCGGGATCATAGGAGGGAAGGGAAAACATGAGCTGGAAGGGCATGCCGTGCCTTAATGACGCGTGGCAGAAGAGAGGAACTAAACCTTTTATATAAATGTGTATAATAGCTTATTCCATGCCTATATAACGCCTAAGCTAATCAGCATTAGGTCAGTATTCCCTTGGCACAACTATCGGAAAACAATTAGCGATCCGTCCAACATGTGCGCCCTTCAACATAAAATAAAGATATAAAGAATAGTAGGTATTCATGGGTCAATTTCGGCGTGGGGCACGTGCGAGCGGGGTGTGTAAATTAGCGACCGATGGCGGGTAGTGATGGGAAAGAAATGTGGATTATATCGATGGTTACAATTTTTTTAAACCACTCCATAAGTCAGGGGATACCAGTCCCAACTATCTGTCCGGTGGTAACGGTATACGGGTAAGCGACCCCGGCTCCTCGAGCTACTATCGACTCAGTACAAATCTTCCGAGGCGATAGTATCCTTCCTCCCCTTTTCCTTCCCCCGTCATATATCCTTGCTACTCGTGAGAACGCAATGACTTTGTTAAAACAATGCACGAGGCAGAATGGCGGCGACGTGGTCTACAACCCGTCGCGTCACGTTTCCCACAAGGTGAAAAGTGGATCGCTGAAAGTGATCTCTGCCTGCCCCTCTGGGAAAAAGGCATGATTTTATGTATGTATGTACTCCATAAAAATATTAAGATCGATGTCTTAAGAGACAGAATATGTCACTACTTCCTACGTGTCTCTTCGACAGTTTGACCACTTGAATCATGGATATTATTCTAAGGTTGTGTAGTCGACCAACCCGCACTTGGCCAGTGTGGTCGACTAAAGCCTTATCGCCCTAGTTTAGGGTAGGATCGTGCCCTAGCTGTGGGGATACGCATATAAATAAATAAATAAAATATACAAATAGAAATTGATTAATTGAAAAGGGTTACGTTTACTCATTTCATCCATCGTTAAAACAATGATAAAGCAGGATATTTATGCTAAAAAATGTGAATAACTCAGTTTGTAAAATTTTAATCCATTCCAAAAATCATACATATCAGTCCAATAGTTAAAAATTAAAAGAATCGCCAATTTTTTGTTATCGACAAACAAGTAGGTACATCACTAAAGTCGAACTCCGTGCCGAATACCGATGAGATCGGTCTGTGCGGTCGCCCCACTAATCCCCAGTACAAAAGGGCACCGTCGACTGAATCGAAGCTAACAAATAACAAAAAATCTTTACCAGTTCTGTGTTTGAACCGTACAGAAAAAAAATATTGTACGGGTGGCCGAGACATGAAGAATGTCTAAATAATTAAGCGTCGATGGCCGAGTGGTTAAGTTCGTTGCTTGAATGAGAGAAGTCGCTAGTTTTTCAAAATAATTACCATCCAACTCGAAAGCGTGTGAAGCGATTCTTTTAAGGGACGTGACGTAGTTTTTTTTTCAATATTCTATTAAAATTATTAGCATAAATTATTTTTGTTGTCACTAAATAAACGTTTTCGTTCATTCTTTCTAATCAGGTACTGCTTGCCGCATCAAAATTTAAATTATCTTTAAGAAACTAAAAGCTCTACACCCTAAGTAATAAAGCGGTTCAAGCGTGCTTTTAAGTTTCGGTTCTCTCTTTCATTCAACCGTTATTTATTGATTTAAATAAAAAATAACTGCACAAATACGTATGTTATACTACTAAGATAGAGTCATTTTACTGCGGGAAAACAAATTCTAACATTTCACGGCGTATAACTCAGTCGTCATCATAGCGTCGAATCTAACAACGTATTCAAATTCCATCCGTATTTGTACACCTATTCGCGATTCCAATTTGACACGTCATTCCACCCGAAAGACGAGGTACAAATGCAGTTTTGGAAAAAGCCGCAATTCGATTCCTCACGCGTGAATGAACGAACGAACGCCGCGAACGGCTGAACTGAACGGAGCCGTTTCTAGTGATGTGACAACTCGGGTTCGAACGTGACTCGTGTTATTTCGAGTCCAAATTCACTTAGATCAAGTTACGTGCCTTAACATACAGCCATCTAATTCTGACTTAAGATATTTGAGTACTTGTGATAAACTCGTATATATTATCTGAAGTAAAAGAGGTATACAACAGACAAGGGCTCAGCTTATAACATTATTATTTAAGATATCTACAATGGGAACTTTTTACTTGACATTGTAAACAAATGCTTAATTATTTTTTCATCATCGATGAAATGATGTGGTTTCAGTGACCACTTTAATGATCCAAGTAGGTTTCTATACTTGTGATCTTTGTGTTTCTATGAAGGAAATTTGAGTATAATAAGTTAGACTACGATTACAACTTAATAATCAAATGGCGGTCCGATCAAGCTGAAAAAGTGTATTTAAGTATGTATTTATAAATATCTATGTATGTATATCAGTCTCTGACACCCATAATACAAGCTTTGCTTAGTTTGGGTTCAGATGACCGTGTGTGGAAATGTCCCAGATTTTTATATAAATTACAAATAGCGGGCACACTACGTAAAAGATCGGTCGCCAAAAATTATAATATGCATTACCATTCCGCAACGAAATAACCGCAAAGAAGATTCCACCTAGTGTGAGCTTGCCTAACATATCCTTGTAATGTATACTTTTACAGCCCGGTTCGAGTCCGGGGTCGGACAAAATTTGTGTGAGTTTTTCTGTAATGAAATTACTCAGCCCGGAGTTAGGAAGTTGGCGCTTGAACGGCCGTGCCTCGGAAAGCACGTTAAGCCGGTGGTCCTGCGCCCGATCTCTCACCGGTCATGTCGGATTGCCGTCTCACCGAATTATGAGAGTAAGGGAATAGAGAGTGCACTTGTGTTTGCGCGCAAACTTGTGCACTATAATATGTCCTGCTCACTTGGCTGATCTCAATTGAGATCGGCCGCCATGGCTGAAATCAGTCGGACGCCTTATATAATTTTACAGCTCCCATTTGCATTCCCTCCAAACGCAAGGCGCTGATGTTTTCCTGAATTAAGCTTCGGTTTGAGTTAGCTCTGTACTTCTTTCCCTTTGTGAGTAAGTATGTTACTTTGTTGTGGTTTATCTTCTAAATTGACACGTACGTGATTCTTCATTCAAGACAGCGAATTAAAATCGGGAAGAAATCCCTTTCGCGGCATCGTTGTATGACTAAAGAATAAAAATCCGACAAGTGCGAGTCGAACTCGCGCACGGAGGGTTCAGTACTATCATATTCTATGTTTTATAGTTTTATATATTGCCATAAACTTATGGAAATATTTGAAATATTCAAGATTTTTCAACCTTATTAGGACCGACTAAAAATTGCTTAACAATTACGTTTGTTGTATGGGAGCCCCCGTTTAAACATAACTTTCATCATCAGCCCATATACGTCTCTACTGCAGCTGGGGCACGGGCCTACCCTAAACTAGGGCGATAAGGCCTTAGTCGACCACGCTGGCCAAGTGAAGGTTGGTCGATTTTTGTTAGTGTTACTTTTATATGATCAATAAAAAAAATTTTTTCTTTCTTTCCTTGCATTCCGTTATCATATACTAGTGACCCGCCCTCGCTTCGCTTCGGGTAAATTTTACATACAAACCTTCCTTAAGAATCACTCTATCTATTAAAAAATACCGCATCAAAATCCGTTGCGTAGTTTTAAAGATCTAAGCATACATACGGACATACAGCGAAAGCGACTTTGTTTTATACTATGTATTGATTCCAAAAGTATGCAAGAATGCATTTCAAGATTGAACCAAAAATTTTTAATAAAACCTCTCTACCGTTCTAGTTTTTGCTAGTAGACACGGAATGTGATTCTCGCACCCTTTCCACTCCCAAACCGAGTATAATTCACATTGAGATACATGCCCGCATTTGGGTAAATATTTGAATAGAAAATTCTGCTGCGAACAGTCCCTACTAATTGCATTTACGATGCGAGAACGTTGTTAGTCATTTTCAGACAAATGTGTGCAATGTTTTTCGTGTATGTCCATCTTTTTAACCGACTAAAAAATTACGCTTAGATCGGGTTTAGTTTTGTTCGTTTTGAAATGAAATGAAATGAAATGAAATGAAATGAAATGAAATGAAATGAAATGAAATAATTTATTCTGCAAGTAGATTTCATGAAATTCTTTCGCATGTCAAATCACAGGTTAATTAATTACAAATGAAAATAATATGTACAAGTTACATAATTCTTGGATGTCCAAGCGAGCAGCTCATCATGTCCATGGATTCTTATCATTCAAATAGTCTTCTACTTTATAGTACCCCTTTTTCAAAAGACAAGATTTAATATAGACTTTAAATTTATACAACGGCAATTCAATAATATTTTGCGGAATTTTATTGAACAATATTATACTTAAGCCTATGAATGATTTTCCCACTTTTTGAAGCCTGAGTCTTGGAACGGAAAGCTTATATTTATTTCTGGTGTTAAAATTGTGAGAATCCGACTTTTTATTTAATAAGTGCATATTTTTATGAACATATACGATACAATCTAAAATGAACTGAGAAGCTACGGTTAAAATATCTATATCTTTAAAAATATCTCTAAGGGAGTCGCGCGGTCTTATACCATATATGGATCTGATGGCCCTTTTTTGTAGTACAAAAATGGTTTGAATGTCTGTAGCAGATCCCCACAGCAGAAGACCGTATGACATAACACTATGGAAATAGCTGAAATAAACTAATCTTGCCGTTTCAATGTCAGTCAACATCCTGATTTTTCTGACTGCATACGCAGCTGAACTAAGTCTATCTGCCAGAACAGAGATATGAGGTCCCCACTGTAACTTAGCATCTATAGTGATTCCTAAAAATTTTGTAGATTCAGTCAATTCTACAATTTCCTTATTTACAATAATGTTAGTATCAACTTTTCTTACATTAGGCATTGTAAATCTTATACATTTCGTTTTTTTGCATTTAACAATAAATTATTTGTATTAAACCAGCGCAGAACTTGCGAGAGGGCACTATTTACCTCGTCGTAGTTATTTTTACCTCTGTCAACCTTAAAAATCAAAGATGTATCATCAGCAAACAGTACCGTCTCACATAGATCCGCAGTTAAGTAAGGAAGATCATTTATATAAATCAAGAACAGTAAAGGTCCCAGAATTGAGCCCTGAGGCACTCCCATGAGAATGGGAGCGCCACAAGAATCAACTCCATTGACATTAACTGTTTGCACCCTATCTTTAAGATATGATTTCAACAAATTATTCGCCTCATCTGAGATTCCATAATGATTCAATTTCATTAGCAATATCTCATGATTTACACAATCAAAGGCTTTTGACAGGTCACAGAAGATGCCTATTGCATCTTGCTTATTCTCCCATGCGTCAAAGATATGCTTGACAAGTGCCACTCCCGCATCAGTGGTGGATCTTCCTTTGGTGAAGCCAAATTGTTTTTTATGTAATAGCTTATTTTCATTGAAATGAGACATTAATTGAGTGTATATAATTTTTTCGAAAATTTTACTAAGTGCGGGTAGTATAGAAACAGGGCGAAAATTGGATGGATCACTTTTATTACCTGCCTTGAATAAAGGAATTACTTTACTAAATTTCATCAAATTTGGGAAATGACCTACCTCTATACACATGTTAAATACGATAGCTAAATGCGGGGCTATTGTGGTTATAATTGTTTTTAATAGTTCCACAGAAATACCCCATAAATCTTCAGTCTTTTTAAAATTTAATTCTTTAAAGGCTCTCAAAATTATTTTGTGATTTACTTGGGTAAATTTAAAAGATACTAAACATTTTTCTACAGTTGCTATAAGGAGGGATTGAGCTTGGTGTGAGCATGAGTTTAGTTTGCTTGTAGTAATTATAGGAATATTAGAGAAATAGGTTTCAAAAGCATTACTACACAAGTTTTACTACGTGAATAATATAATTATCGAGTAGAATTGTTAATATTTAATAAACAATCTGAATTGCAATTGAAATACATTTTTAAGTTTTAATACAAGTTTTAAGGATAAATAGGTACAAAATTTCGCTACTCTTTATATTGTTTCTTTGATACCTATGGTTCAACGATTTCAAGTTGATTTATTAAACACCTCTTCCACCTCTTCTCAACAGTTGGTTTTAATCATATTCTACCAATCCTTATAATAATAATAAGGCATCCGACCGATTTCAGCCATAGCGGCCGATCTCAATTGAGATCAGCCAAGTGCGCAGGACATATTATAGTGCACAAGTGTGCGCGCAAACACAAGCGCTCTCTCTATTCCTTTACTCTCATAGTTCGGTGAGACGGCAATCAAATCCACCAATCCTTAGTAATATTATAAATGCGAAAGTAACTCTGTCTGTCTGTCTGTCTGTTACGTTTTCACGCATAAGTACATACGCAGAGTACTGAACCGATTTAAATGAAATTTGGTACAGATTTAGTCCAGAGCCTAGAAAAGGATATAGGCTTTTTAACCGACTGCGCTATAAAGAAGTAATGTTTTACCCGTTAAACGCGTTCGCGTAGAGACACGCGAACGAAGTCGCGGGCGGAATATTCCATAGCGTAGAATATTATTCAGTCACTTTTCAAAAGTAAATACCAAAGTTCAAGAAATATCTCAACATGCAAACTATCTATTTCAATTTATTTTAATTGCTCTTCCACATCTATTACGGGTTGCGATTATTCGATCGGAACGCTTTCAAAGATCTGAACTTCGATCTTAAAAAGACTGGAAAGATTTTCTTCAGAGCTTTGAAAATCTCTGACTCAAAGCTCACTGAATAAGCTTAGTTACCGATATTGGCAAGTAGGTGGGTTGCGTAATATCCAGAGTACAGAAATCTTAGATGCTTTCGACATTTTCGGTTTGCTTCAATTCGCCATATTGCATTTAATATTGGGAGCACTTTGAAATTCGCTGGAATTTTTACGCTTCATTTCACACGATTAAATGATATAGGAAATCCTCGTACTTTGAAATGGTATCTGCTTTACTAACCACCATATTGAATATTGATATCTGGTGTTAAAGTTTACTGAAGTTTTATGGTGTCTGAAAGCTTCCTTTGACATGTTATGGAAATCCAAGTCCAACGAGAGGATTTAAGATGGTTTGAAAACGAATTGAGCGGACACTAAAGTACTTCCTTCATTACTTTTTATTTACATAGCCTATACTATCCCACTCACTATTGACTATAGGTCTTGTCAATTAGAATAGAATAGAATTTATTGGTCACATACACATATTACAAGAAAAAAAAAATTACATAAAATAATACAAATTAACACAACATAATATATAAAACGAATATATCTAGACACGCGGTAGCGTGTCAAGCCAAGGTTCAAGAAACAGAACTGGCGAGCCGCACCGTGTGTAATATTACACGAACCATTTGGAACCACTTTTGAACCCCTCATAAATCAAAAACTATTTCACATAAACGTATCAAATTTGGCTCATATATTGTGACTTGCGAGATAAATATGTGTTCTAAATTTCATAAGCTTATATCAAACAGTTATTTAGATATTAATGTCCAAAAATCCTCATTTTTATCATTGACTGACTGACAGATCAAAATTCTAACCCAGTTCCAAATGACCTAGAGAGTTAAAATTTGGTATGCAGATAGGTAATTACATGAATATAAAGGAAAAAATAAAAAACTGGCAATTTTTTAATAATTAGGTTAGGGTCTATTATGAACGCTTAACATAAATACCTAATTAGTGCCTAATAACGCCTATATACCGGGGAAGGCAGAGCACTAAGTATATATTTAGGTATACTTACTTATTTACAATTAAGAATAGGTACTTATAGTCGGTTTTCATATTTATTACTTAGCGTAGGTACCTACATAAAGTCTAGTTTTAGTTTTGAATTTGTCCTTTTCAAAGGACCCACGGCGTTACGATGATATATACTTTTCTACAAAAAGTAATGATATCCAATCAAAAACATAAATGTGAAATGAGAGCCAAGTTCAATATTGCCTTGGTTGTTGACTTCAGCGACAAAAGAAGTGAGATCTAAATGGGTGCCAAGTTCAATGGTCAACCCAGTAATTTATTTATAAGTAACACTTTAACATACCTATCATATCTTCTTATAACATAAGATAATGTATGGTGGTAGCCTATGAAGGTCTGTCTTGGCTAGTTTTCATATATGAATTATAGCCGTCGCAAGTTCTAAGCCTACAAGTATTTGTCGGTTTTTATTTTATATTTCCGAAAATTTGGATTGTTGGTAGAAACTAGCGAGCGAACATAATAATACGTTGGTAGGTTTATAGAAACTAGCCAAGACAGACCTTCATGGGCTACCACCATACATTATCTTATGTTATAAGAAGATATGATAGGTATGTTAAAGTGTTACTTATAAATAAATTACTGGGTTGACCATTGAACTTGGCACCCATTTAGATCTCACTTCTTTTGTCGCTGAAGTCAACAACCAAGGCAATATTGAACTTGGCTCTCATTTCACATTTATGTTTTTGATTGGATAATTCATTCCAAAGCTGTCGGTCTCTGTCCAAGGCCGACCGAATTTCTGACAATCATACGCAGTTAGTACAATATTTTCATACATTAAGTAATGAGCGTTGTATTTGTCACTAGTAGAAAATTTGGAGGTAAAAGTACACTACCATTTGCAGGTTAAAATTGTGATACCTATGTTAGTCTTAGTAAATCAATAAATACGAATTTAAAGAGTAAAAGTTAAAGAATTACTTTTGTTACCTCAATTTCCAATAGTTTCCCTGATTTAAGTAAAGATCCAATTTGAGATCTGACCTGGCATATTTTCTAGGTCGTCTGTAGTCGTGCGATTTCCAACGACAAAAAGAAAAGTAATTCTATTCTGCTCTGTTACATAACTTGACCTTATTTCATCAACTGCAAGACAACAATAGACTCGATACAAAACCTAAAAAACCACAGACGGAGGTTCATATTGAGCGAATATTTACCTAAGACGCTTTTAGAATCTGAAGGCTTACTTAGTTTGATAGAAAACTAAGCTTTATACTTCAGGGTTAAAGCACAATTTGGTTTGGCTCGGTAACATCGTTCGGCCAGAAATCAGGGATTCCTTGCGAGACACGGCGTCCATTCAAAGATTTGTTTATTATGTGCATCCAGAATTTCATCCAGGCCGCGTAATGGACATCCAACAATGCGGACTAACGATTTCTTTTGTGTTGCTTAAGCTACGACGGAGTAGATTTCCTTTGGCGGTTCGTCGACTGTCGATTTTTGATGACTGTGAATTAAACCGACTTTTGCTTTGATATTCAGTAGATTACAAATAATATCAGTAGAAAATACTCTAGTGCATTTATTTTTTGGTTATAGGTGTCAAAATACACATGAAAACCTAAAATGAAGCCATAGGTAAGAAATTTTGACATGCCAACTGCTATGCCACTGGAACGCCGCTCATCATCTATATTTTTTTTTATAATAAGCTAACAAGATGACCTCACTCCACCTGATGGCAAGCGGTAGTGAGATCCATATGAGGTCGACAGGCACAAAAGACCATATTGAGCCTGTCGCACTCACCCTGAAAGCCCGCTAAAAGAGGAGACCACTGCTGCGGCAACAACGAGACAAGGCGTGGAGTCGCGCATTGGTATATGTTTATATATATGTTACCGGCCAAACCCGATTTCAGGACAAACTAGTTTAGCCTAGGCCAAACTAGTTTGTCCTAAGCCCGTCAGGATAAACCGGTATAGCCTAGTCCAAACTAGTTTGTCCTAAGCCCGTTAGGATAAACCAGTTTAGACTAGGCCAAACTAGTTGATCTTGATAAAGATACGCATTATCTAGGATATACTGGTATGGCCTTTTCCATACATTGTAATATGTCAAGAAAGTCAAAATAAATAGATTATCCAAATAAAATCCTCCGCAATAGGAAAAATAATAATTTTTATTATACTATAATCTTATTAGAAAACTGTAACTGTCCGGGATATTTACCATGTTGTTTTGTTTTAATGAGCTGTGTTTTAATATTTCGGCACTGTTGCAAGTGCCATGATCAGTTCAGTTCACCCGTGATCATGGCGCTTGCAACAGTGCCGAAATATCGGGAGCTCATTAAAACAAAACAACATGGTAAATATCCCGAACACTTTCAGTTTTCTAATGTGTGTAACCATGACAGTTTAAAAAAATACTATAATCTTATTTCTTGTTTCTTATAAAGATAGGATAAACCGGTATGGCCTTATGTTTACAAAAATTAAATTTAAAAATTGTGATAGCATGAAAATTAAAGGAGTTATAGTCAAAAACATATTTTATTTTTCTCTACTCCGTAACTGAAAATTTCGGCATGTGATTATTTGGAGCAATGTGAGAGTACGCAGTATAATAAAGAGACCCAAAACTATTGTATTGTGTATAAATATACATAACTATCTGTGCCCGCGACTTCGTTCGCGTGGACTATGAGATTTTACATTCAAAAGTTTTTGCTCAATAACTCCCGTTCCCGTGCGAATTTTACAATATCGCGTTGCAAGTAAACTTAAAGAAAAAATCAGGGTTTCAAGGGTTGAAACGGGGTTAAAACTTGAAAATTATTTTAGAAAATATAAAATATTACTTACTCTATATTTACACACTAATGTATTTCTTTGTGTTTTTTCAATTTAGGGGTTGTTTGCAAGGGTTGTAAGATATATGATTATTTATTTTTATTATTATTTGTTAAAGTATGATTGTTTGTATTAACATTTATTATCCACTAGCGGCCGCCCGCGACTTTGTCCGCGTATTAATGGGTTTAAGTAGCAATGATGTATTAAAATAGCCAGCTACCTCCATACCACGTTTTATAAAAATCTATAAACGTAAAAGTTTTCCCATACTAATTTTCACCCCAACGACATAATAATTGTAATAATTAAGACATTAATGCTTACATAAAAAAAAACATTTATTTCTTGCCAAATATAGTATGATTGCACGAATGAAAACTTAACCACGAATCATTATAAGAAGTAAGAAATAAGATTATAGTATAATAAAAATTATAATTTTTCCAATTACGAAGGATTTTATTTGGATAATCTATTTATTTTGACTTTCTTGACATATTACAATGTCTGGAAAAGGCCATACCAGTTTATCCTAGATAATGCGTATCTATATCAAGATCAACTAGTTTGGCCTAGTCTAAACTGGTTTATCCTAACGGGCTTAGGACAAACTAGTTTGGACTAGGCTATACCGGTTTATCCTAACGGGCTTAGGACAAACTAGTTTGGCCTAGGCTAAACTAGTTTGTCCTGAAATCGGGTTTGGCCGGTAACATATACATGTAAATTTACATAAATAAAGAGAATAATCTCGCAAACCCATACAAATCTTCTGAATAGCCAGTCCCCGTTAATACGCGCAATAAACTTTGTAAAGCTTTAAACAAAAATAATACAAAGCTTCCCGCGTCATATTTCAACCCTTTAGTACTAAAGTGGTTATTTCAGGCTGCGATAGCTAGGGACAAATGCCGTCAGTCATGCGAGAATAATGTGTACGGATGAGTTTACAAGCCACTACCGAGTTAAAATGGAGTGAACTGGCTTTTATGAGAGACCATATTATTTTAACTTGATGTGGTACAACGGACCATAAACACCGTGAAATTTTAGGGGTTGTTTTCTCGAAGCAGAACCATTTACCTTTGTAATGTGTTCAATCGAATCATGCTTGTTATTTTTTGAAAATAACAAAAAAAAAAACAATTTGTCAAATTGTGAGAAACGATAGTTCTTTTACGAGATGTGACGTAATCAGGTGGCAAGCAGTACCTGTGGTACCTGCAGTAAAGCAAGAGAAGCTCTACGCTCTATATAATAGACAGTGGTTCGAGTTTTCTTTCGAGTTTCGATTATAACTTTTTTAAAACTGCTATTGACTGATCTAAATTTAAAAAAAACTGCACATATTTATTGTACTACTAAGAAACAATCATTTTACTGCGCGAAAACACACACTTCAATATCATGGTGTATAGAGTAAAAAAAACAAGGGAAATAAATATTATTTTAACTCTATGAATTCTGTTATCGGAACAGTTTTATCATCAGCACTAAACATTCATAGCTTTCAACCACCCTAGCCAAGTGTGGTTAAGAAAAACGAATGTTATCGAAATTGAAATTGTACTACACCTTGATTCACTCTCGCTAATTTCGTATTTCTATCATAAGTTAGTGGTTCTGGATGCCTGTAATTTTTCCACTCATGATTTTTCTATTATTCCTTTTGTTTTTCCTCTCAATTACATACCTCATCAGTTCCCTCGTCATCATTACACAGTTGTATTATGTCCATTGTCACGGCTTCCTGTTCACGTTATTGTACCAGGCGGTCAGAACAGGGTAAAAGGTAATTAAGTTAAACACTCATAATAAAACATCGTAATTGCTCGTCCAATGAACGCGAAGTTTCACTTCATAGTACTTACTCGCTAAGTGGTTTTATTTCATCATTTACCTTTATTATTTCAGTCAACTCAATAATTCAAGCCTGTTCGACACAAATGTTGATTTCCCTTTTCCGTTTTGACGGAAAGGTATTGTTTTAATTGATTTTTACATCCGGGTTTTATTCCAGGAATTATTTTGGTTGCAATAATATTTACCTATTTAAAGAACGGTTATCACTACATAGTATAAAGTCTCTATCATCATCATTTCCGCTTTTCCCGGTTTCATCCTTGCGGAGTCTAGGGTCCGCTTTTCTGCTCTTATCTCTCCACTTCGCACGGTCTTCGGCATCCTTTACGGAGAGTTTGTTGGTCTCTATCCGCGTCTGCCTCTATGTATATGCCTAAATCTTAAAAATTACGTAACGGATTTTGATGTTTTCTTTTTTAATAGATAGAAGGATACAAGAGGAAGGTTTTTAGTATAATTTACCCTAAGCGAAACTAGGGCGGATCTCTGGTACAACTTTATTTAAAAAAATAATTATAATTTATTTTGGATTCCGCGCCAGCCGTATTAAATAAATTAATGCGCATGTTTGCAATATTCGGTAAACAAAACATTTAATAATTATTCTAGACATAACTTGTTCGAAAGGCGATTTCGGTTTAATCTTAACAGACCAACATTTTGACAAGTTTACGTAGCACAAGTATCTCTATACATTCGTGTCAGAATGTTTTTTGAAGAGTTTGATTTAAAAATATATGTATAAAACTCCACCGGGGCGGTATCGGTATCTATCTGCAATAAATAACTTTTTATACGCACGAATATTCGTATACGGCTCTCGTGGGAAGAAACTTCTGTTCAGCGACGTAAAATAAAATTGTTCAGCGGTTTGCTTTGACAATGTTATTGTAGATACTGGTTACTCAACTTGCGTTTTTCGACTGACATGATAAAAATAAAAAATAAATATCTGGGACATTTCCACACACGGTCACCTGGCCCCAAACTAGTTTGTTGTATAGACGTCAGAGACTGATATAAATACATCCTTAAATTTAACACCCAGACACGGAACAAACACTGATGTTCATCACACAAATATTGTCCCGAGTGGGAATCGAACCCACGACTCTTGGAACCGCTAGCCAGGGTAACTGATCCACCGACACAGTCAAATAGTTAAGGTGTATCGATGGAGTAACGTTTCTAGAATTATGCGATGAAAGGAACAAGAGCTCACTTATGCAATAAAATAGTAATTATATCCTGCATTTGGCTGACCTACATACAGATCGACTTGGTCTGGCCGAATTCAGTCAGACACCTTATTTTGTTTTAATGAAATATGTCTGAACCATACACTACATATGGTATTTCAAAAGCATATCTGATACACATTCGAGAATTTGCCGTTTTAGCTTTGACATCGAATAGGATCATCAGTAATTGGTTTAGTGTATACGTGATGGTACACCAGTGCACTAGGAGAAATCTGTTATTGTATCGTTATCCACACTTATTATTTGGGCAATAATTGCCACACGGGAATTATTGCCCAAATAAAATCTTTTAATCATGATCATCGTAATTTTTCTGCCCATATCCCACGGTGAGTGGGGTCGGCACAACTATACTTCTTCAACTGGGGCCATCGTCAGCTGAGTCGATATTCGATTTTCAAGGTAGTTTATACTCATAAACATTTTCAGACCTTGTATTCTGACCTCGTAACTGGCATGCACCAAATCAGTTTGTCACCAACATAACATCTAGAACGCAAAATAAAAAAAAATATATTGACACCTACTTTACAACCCCGCATGACAGCGAAACTATTCGCTCCGTTTCGTTTGCTCTCTGCAAAGTTGTCTCCCCAGAGGATATACCGTGTGCGGCGAATAAAAACTTATTTAGTGCGAGCACAGTGCCAGCAGTCGTAGTTACAATTTTAGGAGAAATTGGTGCTGCATTTTTTTTTCTTTATCATTTGGAACGCTGCAAATCGAGCGGGAGTTATGAACTTTTGGGTTGTTTTATTTTTTGGGCAGCAACGTATCCGAGTATCGGTACTGAAACTGTTTGGATGTGAAGACAAAGTGTTTTACGTGTACAAAATTCAATAAAAATTTACCTATATCGTATCGCAAGCGCGTTAATACGTTCAGTAAACTGAGCACAAATATGTAATAATACGTAAAAACTTCACCGACTTTGATCGGATGTTTAAATAAACATGAAAATGCAATTAAAACGTTTAGATTCGAATGGGAATCTCTGTCTATATCTTTAAGCCACAATAGGTAGATACTCCATCGCAGATCTTCTGTTGCGGAATATCATTACCTATACATTATTGTGCCGACCGATCTTCCGAATAATGTGTCTACTATTTGTAATTTATACGCAATCACATGTATTGATTCCTGAAAAAGATCCTTGGAGGTTTTCGCTTATTATGGAGCAGGCTTATTAAGGCGTCCAACCGATTTCAGCCGACACGTGTGCAGTACATATTATAGTGCACAAGTGTACGTAATACAAGTGCATCTCTATTCCCTTACTCTCATAATTCGGTGAGATGGTTCAATATGACTGATGAGAGATCGGGCGCAGAACCACCGGCTCGACATGCTTTCCAAGGCCTGTGCCTCTGTAAGTATATTAAGCTGGAGTTAGGATGCTAGTGGTTGAACGCACGGGCTGAGTAATTTAATTACAAAGAAACTCTCACAATTTTTGTCTGACCTCGGACTCGAACCGTGGACGTCTTGGTACGCAGCGATTGCTACCAATAGAACAATGAGGCAGTTAGTTTTTTTAACAACACACGTTTTACAAACACTGGAAAAATTGCTACACTTCGTTACGACTTCCATGCCGTCGAATTCGATTCAAGCACAAGCTGTCATTATGTTAAGCAATCTCCAAGGAAAAGCCCCCGTGCTTAATCTAATACAAACTTAGCACCAGAATCGTAGCATTCCCCTGGCTACCGCTCGGCTAATAAATGGAAACCGAAAGAAAAACATGTTCCGACCTACTATAATATTCATTGTAGCCAGATTGAAGGTTGCCCTTTAAATGGGCGCTATAGCAACCGCTATATCTGATACAACTGGTACACCTAGTAGCGATGCGATGTTGTTAGGTTTCTTTGAAAGAGAATCCCTCAAAATATAAAGGGACAAGTCAGGTAAACGTTATCACGTTCTTCTCGGAAATATTTTTTAAACCGGGATCAGTTTTGGCTTTATTCGTGGGAATTTAGTTATGATGTCTATACGATATCGATAAGTTTTTTAGTTGAAATTCCGTCCTCCATTTATTTTTTGGTAGTTCATTTCACTGGAAACCTTTTGAATTATTAACAAACGGTGCAAAAGAGATGTCACTTTTTCATTATTCCGATACTAGTGATTTTATGGTAAGTAATACCAAATTTACGTAACCGTATATTCTTAACTTGGGCGTAGCTTACCATATTTTGTATCATAAACTGCCTTTTAAAGACGGAGAGACCAATTGAAATTCTAAAAATATGAAACTGGACTAATCAAGCAAATAAATAAATATTTCACAACGTCACACACATACGTACTATCGGAGTACTTGGCGGTCGACCACCTATAAGGTGAAAATCGCTTGGCGCTTATACGTCTGTCAGAGCAAGCCCCGCCCAAATTGTGGTTCGAGAGCCTGCAAGAATTTTTCGGTAGGTATATGAGGCAAGCTGAAAACTTGTCCTATACCTTTAATATTATAACTCAACACAAAACCGCCTCTACCTCTCCTTTTATATCCCAGCACGACACTGCTGACCTGCCTGGCTGAGTACCGGGGCTAAACCAAACCCCCAATTTTTTTTATTTTAAAATATATTTTATAATCCAAAAAAATATAATTTGTCAGTTCACCTGACAGGTAGAAGTCCCGAGGTAAGACACCTAGACACGGAACATACACCGATGTTCGTCACACAAATATTAGTCCCGAGTGGGCATCGAACCTACGACTTTTGGAACCGTAGGTAGTGAACCTGGGTCACTAACCACTGTTCAACCGAGCCAGTCAATATTATATCATAGCAGGCTTACATACACAGTACCTTAAAATATTGCCGACTTTCCTTTTTTAACTAGCCTTCACGACCTAAGTGACTAAAAGTGACCCAGACCTTTAATAATAGTTTTCAGTTCAAGGTGTTTCTTAACTTAGCCCTATAGTGTAACGCCTGCTCAAGCCTTCAGGGAGCCGTAACTTATGTTTTAACATAATGAAAACGGTACCAAGTGGCAGTTTGCGAGTGTTGTTTCACTTCATAAATATCAGTTTTCAAGCAAAATTCTAACTTGTGTTTGTGGAATATTAGTAAGTATAATCTATGTAGTTGACTGCGTACTTTTATTTGCAGTAGAATTTTTTTTCACGAAGCGTTGTAAAGTATTGCGAAATGTTAGTTTATTTTCAGCTCAATGTAGAACAGGTAAAATGAATAATTGAAATTTAGGTCAACCATATTATACAGAAACAGTAAATATACCCTTTTGTTTGAGCTATAATAAGAATGTGCTCCTGGACTATACCAGTCATTAAAGGCATTTTAAACCCAAATCTGTGAAAAAAGAATAGTTATGTAATATTTTGTACTATAAATCGACATTGATATCGTGACGGCTTAAAATGTTATTAAGGTCACAAAAATCTGTTTTTCGCAAATATCTTGCTCGGAGGTCATAGACTTCATTATAAAAATTGTTTATCTTGAAATTCTCTACAAAAAATGTCTCCTGCAAAATTTACCGTTTTCGAAGTAGAGCGCTGAGCTCACTAGGATTCTGCAGATAAACCTTAAATCACTGGACTATTATTTGAGTTATTGATTCATAGTTTCTACTAAGACATTCTAATATATTCATTATTAGAATCAATTTTTAAAACGTGCTAAATCAGTAACATTTATTAAAGGTATGATTGTAAGCTTTCGCGTTCCATTACACTAAATATTAGTATTTATGGGTCTACACGCGACATTAGGAGTAGCAAATACTTAACTACTTACTGCCCGACGTTTCGACTGGGTTACACCAATCATGGTCGCCGCGACCATGATTGGTCTTATTGCCACTCCTAATATCGCGTATTTGCTACTCCTAATATTTATTTATTAAAAGTGACTAGAAATATACTTTTATTTTTTGATTGAAATACTTATTGATGAAATTAAAATCCAAATAGCATGTTCTTACATACGAAGAAAAAGTTTTTCAACTTGTTTCAGTCCATAACTAAGTTACCTGTAGTTTAATCTCGTGAAAACTATTCGTAGCCAGACTAATGCCAAGATGGATGGTTCATCGCTCACGCTCCTGGCCCAGTCTGGAGTTAGGTGATTTCTCTCTGACCGGAAGTTCCCTGGAGGGCGATAAGTTTCGTTTTAAAGTAATGAAAACTTTATGACTGCTACTTTAGGAGTGGAATCAAAGAAGAGATTGACGTATGTGTGTTTTTCGTTTACGTTCCATCAAAACATTCGAATCTAAAAAAAAAGCTACGTTGGTCCAGTCATTTTGGAGATTATCGAGAACAGACAGACAAAAATGTATTAAATTGTATTTTTGTTATTGGTAGAGTAGAGTCACACCCATTTAGTAAAAAGTCGTTATTTTAATATTACAAACACTTAAATTTTTTATGATTGTAACTTGTAGTGTTTTTTTTTATATTAGGCTAACAAGATGACCTCACTCCACCGTAAGCGGTAGTGAGATCCAAATATGATTGTGTATGCCATAATATTATTACACAACATAACATGTACGTTAATCAAATCCCGTGGTAAGTAGCTTAAGCACTTGTGTTACGGAAATCAGGATCAACAGTGGATACACAAATAAACTTAAATATATTTAATAATACACCCAGACACGGACCAAACACCGATGTTCGTCACACAAATATTTGTCCCGAGTGGGAATCGAACCCACGACTCTTGGAACCGTAGGTTTTGAACCTGAGTCACTAACCACTGTTCCACCGAGCCAGTCAGGGTCCATAATAGGTACTAAACAAATAAATATTTCGTTGTATAGATGTCTTCCTGACAATCGAGCTTTTGTGCTGGTTTGTGTTCTCCCAAAAGTGATCATATCACACCCAGACCAATGCTTCAACTTAATGAAGGCCGGTAACTTATAGTTCGGTAACTAGCGCTGTTAAGCCGCTGGAGTGAGCATAATGGATCTAACTTGATCCAACCCTTTATGTGGAATGCTGATCCGGTTACGGCTAAGTTTAGTCTAATCAAGTTTTGTGTAATCGGTTATAAAATCGGCGCTCGCGCATAACTACGTTTATGAACGTAAGGAAGTACTTAGGTATCTGAAGTACGGATATATAGTCAGATTTTGTGCGGCCATGTTTTAAGTTACGATATATTTAGGAACTAGCGGCCGGCGGGAAAATTCAAATTACCTATAATGCACAGAAATTAAAATAGCTATGTATTAGTGAAAGTCCCGTCGAAATTGGTTCATCCGTTTTGGAAACAAGGCAGCATTGAAATATTTTAAATAGTGTTTTTGGTATTGGTACCCGCTATAGATTTATACCCATTAAGTAGAGAGTCTTTATTTTAATATCACAAACAGGCACTTCAATTTTATAAAGTAGTATAGATAAACACAATAATCACAATCCCCTGTAAAGGTAAACACATTTATTTATAAAGAATATACATAAAATGCTTTTGAAACACTGTGCACTAATACAATATTCTCCGTCACTACAAATCCTAACGTAATTCGACTCTGCCACCTTAATGGTACACTCAGGACTGCATACATTTAACCAACAAGGCATAACGTAAAAATTATAAATAGGAGCCGCGAGAAACTAAATACATTCTCGTCCCAAGAGTATAATACTTACATTATGGAATAAATATAAATATAAATGTTTCACACACTTGTGTTACGGGTATCAGAATCAACAGTGGATACACAAATATACTTAAATATATTTAATAATACACCCAGACACGGAACAAATACCGATGTTTGCCACACAAATATTTGTCCCGAGTAGGAATCGAACCCACGACTCTTGGAACCGTAGGTAGTAAACCTGGGTCACTAACCACTGTTCCACCGAGCCAGTCAAAAGGAGGAATAGTGTATCAAAATATGACATCTAAGTGACCGAGTCGGTACATCACTACATAATACATACAAAGCATAGTCGCATCCCGCGTCTGTCTGTATATGTATGTATGGTTAAATCTTTACGCAACGTTTTTTTAAATAGATACAGAGATTCAAGAGCAAGGTTTTTGTCTATAATATATAAAGGGAAGCGACTAGTGACCCGCACTAGATAAAGTATAAAAATAAATTGGTTTATAATGAAAATTTGGTAAAAATGTTTTTCCTCCGTGCCAATAAGTCATGGCATGCCCTTCCGGCTCATGTTTTCCATACCTCCTATAATCTCGGGCTCTTCAGGCGGGGCGTGAAACGGCATCTTAGCAGGCCTATTCACATATGGCCTCAAATTTGGAAACCATCCGGTGGATGAAGTGAATCTTTTTTTAAAAAAAGTCGAAAACAAAAATGCTGAATTTGGTAGTAAATTCTTTTTGTTGTTTTTGCTACAAACATTGTTTACATACAACACTAAACGGCATCCTAGCTGCGCGTTCTCGCAATAGTTTTACAATCCGAAAAAATAGACTGCAATATCTCGATCCCTGCAATTCAAACAGAAACGGTCCGTTCCGTGTTACACCCAGGAGAGTAGAGCTAAACTATCAAACTTGCAAAGCCCATAGAGACGTAACATTATGAATTATGTAAGCTTACATTCATTTATTCAATTTGGGGTTTACAAGCCCTTATGAATATAAAATGGAGGCCATTTCAGGGCCTTGAAAGAAAGGTTTGAATGCGCGAACCTTTAGGTTGCGGGTCATATTAAATGGATAGTTTTCCTATTCATTTCAATGGCAGCTAGGGTTTTTTAAAGGAATTACTTAGTAGTATCAAGTAGTAAGCATAAAGGGTTAATGTAAAAGATCACTTAATTCCTTTCACTGAATGAAAATGTTGTATATTTATTTCTATGAAGTAGGCCCAAGAAGCTTTCAGGCCTTTTTTACCTAAATTTGTGTGTTCGTATCGTAAATCAGCTTTTAATTATTTCCAAGGCTGATTTAAAACCAAAGTTTAGATAAGACTCAACAAGATATACTTTAACGTATCAGCAAAACAAAAGTACTTTCATGTAACATTGCCTCAAAAATTCCTGAGCAAAACGATTGGCAAATTCATTTTTCACGAAACGTTCTTCTCTGAAAGGAAGACGCAAAAACGGCATCCATTACAAAATAGCCCCAGAGAAAAAAAAAACAGTATCAGTTTGACAAATCTAACAATACCTTCTTCGTAAATTGATATCTAAATACTCCCCGAGGTACGGAGCAAACTCGAGTCTCGAATTTATTAATCTGCGCAATGAAAAATATCTGGCAAACAAAAATGCTAATGTAAATCGAGGGCCAAGTTCTTAATTGCCCGATAAAATTGTTCCGTTTTATTGCTCCGCGCGGGTCCAGCAACAAGTTTTTATTACTTGCGACGCTTTTTATTTAATTTTTTATGTTATGCTTCGTGTCCGCCTGGGACTATGTTTCTTGTCTCTTGTTGCAGTTAGTAATCTGTTGGTATTCTGAATTTGTTTCTTAATGCTTCCTTTAGGAATGTAAGAATTGAATGTTTAATTAAATTAAATAGTAAGAATTTACGAGACATTTAATCTGAAATGAGTCATAAACCGTTTTTTTTTTGTTGTTACTGAATATTTTATGATGAACGTGTAGAAAATAATTGAATCGTGTCTTTATTATACACAGTCTGAATAATAATAGAAAAAAATAGTTTTTCCGGCAACAGATTCATTACACACTTAACCCTAAAATTTTAGTTATTATATCATGAACATTTTTGCATTTCTGAATACTTTCCGGCTTTACAAATGTATGAACTTTCTAAATGGGTTGACCTTAGATGAAAGTCATTTAATGGAACGTGTTTACAGTCCAAAAGACAAGATACGTTAAAAGAGTCCGCTCGTAAACCCACGGAGCCGTAAGTAACGCTTCCTAATAAACTTTACATTTCAAGAAATAGCCTATAATGTTCGCAAACTTGGCTCGCCACTGCCGACGCCGTAAAAGTTGTTTTTCACCGACTTCAATAAAGGGGGATTTTTCATTTTCATTTAGCTGGTTAATTTATCTTTTTCAGAATCCCGTTAAAGTATGATCATTAGGGAGGAATTAAAAATTAAGAGTCATTTTGCGCGGTGTTTTGTGATAGGCGCTTGTTGCGGTTTTTGGTAAATTACTCATAAATTATTAATGGTGAAAAGGGGGTGCAGATAATTTTACTTGGAATTTGCGAACTAATCGTGAATGAGTAATTCTAGGTACACACATTTCGTATTAGTCAGTTTCAAATATTAAGGTAGTCACCTCGTTGGTATATTGGTAGCAAGTGCTGCGTTAAGACCGAGAGGGAGAGAGACAAATTTTGTGTGAGTTAAAGGAATTTACAGAGTCAGGAAGTCGCCGGTTGCACGCCCGTGCCTCAGAATGCACCTTAACTTGGTGGTCCTTCGCCCAATCTCTCATGTCATTTCTCGGTCATGTCGGATTGCCGTCTTATCGAACTATGAGGGTAAGGGAACAGAGAGTGCACTTGTGTTAGCGCGTACACTTGTGCACTAATAATGTCCCGCGCAGTTGGCTGCAATCTCCATTGAGATCGACCGTCATAGACCGATTAAGGTCGGATGCCTCATTCTTATTTATTATCTAGTCTGCTGTCGATCGATCGGTATGGCTACAATGCCTCACTATCATCACATTTTATGTTTCCTCTGCAAGACCCTGATTTTCCGATAATCCAATTATTCATACAGAAGCAATAATACTTGGATTAAGTCCGGGCCCTCGGTAATGCCGGTGTCAGGAACTTTGATTATACTTGTGCGGAGCCGTGACTTACGCCACTGGTTTGTGCCACTAGCACCTTTTTAAGAGTTTTTTTTTGTTAGGTACTTTTGTCTACTTAAGGCATGTTTTCAGTTAATAACTACTAATGCTGCCATCTAAGATTTATAAATAAATAAATACATACAATAGGGTCCTACGACGGTAGTTCAAGCTATTGTTACAGAGAGCTGGGGAAACACCTTCAATAGTATATACGTACGTATGCGGTATATTGAAGACTTACATACTATTTGTACTACATTATAATTACTATAATTGACTGGCTCGGTGGAACAGTGGTTAGTGACCCTGGCTGGCTGTTCCGAGAGTCGTGGTTTGGATTCCCTCTCGGGACATATATTTGTGTGATGAACATCGGTGTTTGTTCCGTGTCTAGGTGTGATTATGTATTTAAAAATATATATGTATGTATATCAGTCTCTGACGCCCATTGTACAAGCTCTGCTTTGTTTGGGGTCAGATATCCGAGTGTTTAAATGTCCCTGATATTTATTTATTTATAAGAACATAAGAAGTTAAGAACATTTCAGAAGAACATACTCCGACGTGCAATCAAATAATGATTTTGTTTTTTCCGTTGTTTTTAATATTGCATCGAATTCCAATAAAAAAAAATCGAGTGCCCCTTGTACAAAATATGTACTTTAGTATGCTTGTGCCCGTGGCCGTAGACTAGCCCGAACTTTTTTCTCTGGGTATTCGGGGATTGGACCTATTTTTGTGCCTGCCTAGTCAGGAATGATATAATTTATCCACCGTTAGAAATGTCTAGTGATATTCAAAGGAAAAGAATTTCGGGCTTTTCTCGCTTCTCACGCCTTCAATTTCTCGTTAGAATTTAGTGAGATGTGAAAAAAGGTATATGTCGCAGGCAAATTGTATAATTCGTCCTATTGCAAATGGCGGCCTTGGTTTACAAACGCTTCTCCTTTTGAAAAATGCCGTACGTGGTTTGTGTTATATATACAACGTCGTTATTTTGTAAAACATAATCAAACCTTTCCGTAGTAATTTAGTTTAGGCTATAATTCCTTAATTTCTAGGAGAAACCATTTTTAAACTATTTTCGAAAATGAAAATATCGCCACCCGAAAACGACGAAAAATATAAAAAAATTACACAAAGTTACAATGATCGGCCTGCGGTGTTTTACCAAATGGTAAACGTTTGTAAAACGACTACGCCAGTTTCTAATTGGAAAGAATATATAATTTGCCTGCGACATATGTCAGTAAAGCCATACTAAGTCCCGACAAACGAGTTTTAAATTACTTTACTGATACCACAATAAAGTGTGCTGCCGTCAAAGGATAGTTTTATGCCCAATTAACGTGATAAAGTATTTTTTTTTCAATACGACCGATTACTTTCTTGTAAGATTTTAAACTTTCGAGTTCCATTACACTAAATATTAGTCTCAACCGACAACCGTTGGGGTAAATGGGTTCTGGAGTGGATACCGCGTCTCGGCAAACGTAGTGTAGGACTCCCGCAGGCCAGGTGGAGTGACGATCTGCGCAGGACGGCTGGTAGGAGCTGGATGCGAGTGGCCGAGGAGAGAGAGAAGTGGCGTGCATTTGGAGAGGCCTATGTCCAGCAGTGGACAGGAATGGGCTGATGATGAAATATTAGTCTTTATTAATACGCGATATAATGAGTAGTTAGGCGATTACTTTCATTATTTTTAATTGCAATATTTTGCGTATTAAGCACAAAACATTGATTCTAAATCAAACAGGAATTGTTTAAACATCAGGTCAATTAAAAACTGGCCAAATGCGAGTCGGACTACACAACGTCACATAAATTAAAAGATGAAAAAGAAACATTGGATGCACTAAAAAGCGTCGATGGCCGAGTGGTTAAGGTCGTTGCTTGCCATGCGAGAGGTCGCCAGTTCAAACCCCGCCAGGTACCAATGTGTTTTTCAAATTTGAAATTCATGTGTACCTTCATTCGACGCTTTCACGGTGAAGGAATACATCGTGAGGAAACCAGCACACCTGAGAGATTTTTCAGCGGTGTGTGAAGCCATGTCAGAGGCCTACGGGTGGTTTAAAAACTCTGACACTAGGTTCTTCATCAACCATACGATAAGAAGAAGAATGACCCACCCAGATGGGGAACACTGATGTTAGTCACAAAAATATTAATCCCGGGTGGGAATCAAACCCACGACTCTTGGAACCGTAGATAGTGACCATGGGTCGCTAACCACTGCTCCACTGGGCCAGTCTCAAACTTATTGGAAAGCTGAATATGTCAGGGATAATCATTAATCAGTTTTCTAATGTGTGTAACCGTGACAGTTCAAAGTAATATATTTTAACATACTTTTGTATTATCTAACTCTACAATATTTCTTTAATTTTCAAGCATTCTTTGTGTAATTTGATTGTTCCGAAGGATTCGCATTAAGTTGTCGCCTCAAAGTGTAACCTTGTTCGTAAGTTTTCCCTCATTACAAACTTGTTGTACTTTGACAAGTTTCAGTTTAATTTAGAGGTAATATTACGAGTTAGTTAGATGTTGAGGCCGTCACTTTGCCCTTTAGAACAGACGTCATTCTCGTGACAGTGAGAGAAACAAATTAGTTTGAACTAATTTCATGGTTCAAAAGAATTTAGTGTTCTACGCCTTTTCATCATCATCAGTTCATTTACGTCCCCACTACTGGAACACAGGCCTACCCTAAACCAAGGCGATCCGGCCTTAGTCAACCACGCTGGCCAAGTGCAGGTTGGTCGACTATACATACTTAGATTTTTTTCATAGGTGTGCTGGTTTCCTCACGATGTTTTCCTTCACCGTTAAAACTTCGAATATATGAATTTCATATTCGTAAAACACAGTGGTACGTGGCGGGGTTTGAACTGGCAAACTCTCGCATGGCAAGCAATGACCTTTACCACTCGTTTGTACCACTTTTTTTTAAATTGCACGCCTAAATTTAATTTAAGGTATCAACAGACAAAGAATACAACCACTTATTCATTTGAAAAACGAATTTTTATAATTAATTTGCGTGTTTGTGAAGCGCTTTTGACAGGCGGAAAAAAAAAAGTTTTTATTTCATAGCTGAATTCAAAAACCTTTTTATTAAATAAAATGTAAAGGCTTAGCTAAAAACATTTCAAATTCTGGTAGGATTTATAGATTACATGAGAGTTATATTGTTCTTTAAACATAATATGCTCTATATTGGATGCTTTATTTATGCTTTGGCATAATTTCACCACTATTTTTTTAAAGGTGGATGCAAAAAATACAATACAAATATTTTTTTTATATTTGCGTAGGTATACTGCAAAAAGTGTCGATGGGTGAGCTGTTTAGCTCGTTGTTTTCCATGCGAGAGGTCGCCAGTTTAATCCCCGCCACGTATCACTGTGTTTTTGAAATTAGAAAATCATGATGTACGATTATTCAACGCTTCAACGGTGAAGGAAAACATCGTGAGGAAACCTGCACACCTACGAAGAAATTCAAAGGTTGTTTAGTCGACCAACCCGCACTTGGCCAGCGTCGTTAAGGCCGTGTCGCCCTAGTTTAGAGTAGGCCCGTGCCCCAGTTGTGGGGACGTGTATGGGCTCATGATGATAATAATGTACTTTAACATACTAATATGTACTGAGATATCAACATAATTTTTGTGGGACTATCGCTTGCTAGGCTAAGCTTAACCGGGTTTGAGGGCTCCCATCCCTAGAAAACCACCACTTACAAAAAATAATTCAAACACACGATTATCACATGAATTGTCATTAGTATAATAGTAAGTATTTAAGATGTAAGACGTTCGCGTTCCTTAACACTAAATATAAGTCTTTATGGGTATTTATGGGTAGCTACTTACTACTAGCTATTTAATTTGCTACTCCTAATAACGCGTGTAGACCCATAAAGACTAATATTTTCATCTATATTTTGATACGAAACTCTATAATTTTCTTTTTTATACTAAAAATATCTCGCCTTAAAGCCAAATTTACGGAGTGAACAAGAATCACGGCGAAGTTTTAATTATCACAGCTTTGATTGTCACCGAATAACACGATATGGAGTTTACGTCTCAATTTGCGTTCAGGGAAGTTGGATTACGTATCGAGCTTGGTTCATACAGGGTTGATGGTTTTGGGGTGAGTGCCATCCGCTCCCCCACAAGTCCGGTGATGATGACGAGGCTACTCCAAGCCATCATCGTAAGTCAGTCAGGAAAAAAGATGACATTGGCGCTAAAACAATCATTGTGGAGATTGAAATGATCCCGTAGTATCGATATACGAATATCAAAATCAACAGGGGATACACAAATATACTGAAATATATTTAATAATACATACATCCAGACCAACAAACACCAATGTTCGTCACACAAATATTCATCCCGGGTGGGAATCGAACCCATGACTCTTGGAACCGAAGCCTGAGTCACTAACCACTGTTCCACCGAGCCAGTCGTTCACACACGTAATATTTTGAACGTTTTAATAATATTTCTTGGCTTGTACGGAACGTTCCATTAATTACGATGCTACTCCTACTTTTGCAATATTCATATGCATTATTGTGCAGCGGTATGTCAGTGATGTATTTTTGCGTGAACAAGGAATAAATGAGAATAAGTCACTGCTAATAAGTACGGAAAACTGAGCGAGTCACGATTTTCCAAATTTGTAAACTTTTCAACCGAGTTTGAAATAGTTTTGTTTTATTTTTGTTGGACTGGTTCTCAGTAAATAAGAAAAAAGGTTTATGAATTCAAAAAAAGGAGTCTAAATACACCGTGAAATTTAAGTGGTTGTTTTCCCGTGGCAGAACGATTTACCTTTAGTAATACTATCGAAACATGCAAATAATTTCTTGGAAAAAAAAATTTTTCAAATTTTCAAAATAATAATTATCCAAATCTGAATTATGTCAATATTGACATAATTCAGAATATTTATACTTAAATCCTATTTAATTTAGTATCTAAAATGTTTGTTTGCTCACCATGCGATTTGTTATATGTTTTACGTGTAAACACGTTTAGGACTACAGTTCTGTTTTTAAGTTCTAAGCTGGAATGTCTGTATGTGCAATAATGATTGTAGTCTGTTGTGTTTTCCTATTAATAATAAATAAATAAATAAATAAATCGAAAACGAGAGAAGTTATCATTCTTTTATAATATGTCACGTAATCAGGTACTACTTGCCGCATGAAATCGATGCTTAAAGTTAAAGAAGCTCTACGCCCTAAGTAATAAAGCGGTTCAAACGTGCTTTCGAGTTTCGGTTATACCTTACGTAAAACCGGCATTTATTGATTTTAGTAAAAAAGAACTGCACAAATCGATTGTGCTACTAAGATAGAATCATTTTACTGCGGGAAAACAACCACTAAAATTTCACGGTGTATATGTCACACATTCTAACTACTATATTTAAAAAATAAGTGTGTTGTGTGTTTCGTACACAGATTGAACACTAATTCCTCATTATACATCACATAAAGGCCGCTAAGTGGTTCATTATGTTTTCATTTACACAAAACAAATGTAACACAAATTACATTTAACAATACAAGTTAAATGAAAGCAGCTTAGCGGCCTTTATGTGATGAGACAGAACACCAGAAAGGCATAATGGAGAAAGTTAGTGTGTCTCAATTTTCTCAACGGAACATTATGTATTGGCACGTGAAATTTGCGTATGTTTGTTAAACAAATTTATGAGAATATGTTTCTTCAATGTAATGAATGTTATAGTACGACCTATGGTCATAGTCCGTAGTATCATCACCCTAGTTTAGGGTAGGCCCGTGCCTCAGCAGTGGATACGTATTGGGCTCATTAGTTTGTGATGATGATGATTACTTTAATTCTGTAGTGTTACAACGTTCATGTCGAATGAAAAGTGCAAACGGTACGAACTTTAAACACATATAAATTTCACAATTTTGGCTATATGTCTAAACGAATCCACATATCGGTTCAGTTTATCAAAGACTTCAAAGCCACATAATTGCCTAAAATCATCAACATTCCGCGTTAAGTATCCAACGTACTACTAACTTCTCCACTGCGGAACGAAGTGCATGAAACGTGCATGCATGTTGCATAGCCCTGATGCATGCTAACCATCGCATACATGCATACTGAAACCCACTAATTATTGAAACTTCCCGATAAGTCCGCGTCAGTTTCATTCGAATGTATGAGTTTGGATCTGGCTCTCATTTGCTCTGCAATCGGTTCGAATTGGAAATCCGTTTTTGTGAATTACAAGCATTTCTGAATTTGCTGCTTGCTGGGACAAAAATTTAATCTGGTCCTGCCAAACTGTTTTGGCACTTAAGGTATTCAGGTCAGATGAATTACGATGACGTGAAATACATAGTCATTGGAAGTAACTGTCTAGCACAATCGCACGTGGGTCTGGAAGCTTTTGAAAATACAACTTTTTCAACTATTTGCATCGCTGTATCTCTGAAATGGTGAATCTTAGGAATAAAACGTACAGACAATTTTTATAGATAATTAGATGATAAGCAATTTTCTCTTACACACTTTTATGATAAAATTTCCAGTTTCGCTCAAAAGTTCATAAAACTGATATTTGTGACATTTGACCTTGAAAATTTAATGGTTGCGTACACCCTACAATATGTAGGTTTTGAGACCACTTTTAGGGTGTCAATATCTAAGTATTTACAGACTTACAGCTGGGTATCTCGAATTCCGAGATTCTTACCTAATTTAAGCTTAAATGACTGGACTATTAGTCATTTCGTGCTGACGGCGCTAGGACAAATATGTTTATTTTTTTGCCTGTTCTTGTTTTTTTTTATTTTTATATTTTAAGTGTTTAAGTTGTTAATGTTTAAGTAGAAATAAGTACATCTGCCACCATGAGGTGTTTACCTGTAATTGTTTATCACACTTAGAAAGCATGTTTACCAAATAATCTTAATTTTTAGTGCACGTGTGAATAAATGTTGGTAGACCTAATAAATAAATAATTGTTCGAATGTTTAATTTAGACAGAATTGGACAATAGTAACTTCGGAGCGTTAACCTTGGTTTACGTTTAAAATCATTGGTTCAAAGTTCAAGCATGTAGATCAAGTTTTAACGGTGTAGGAAAACATCGTGAGGAAAACAGCACATCAACTAAGAAATTCTTAGGTTGCGTAATCGACCAACCCGCACTTGGTCAGCGTGGTTGACTAAGGCCATATCGCTCTAATTTAGGATAGGCCCATGCCCCAATATTGGGAATGTATATGGGCTGATGATGATGATAGTGGATTATCTTAGCTTATAGAGGTTTACCTACAAAGCAACATGACAATAGAGACTTGTTTTGACTGCATTGATGAATTTTACTGCACAGTAAGTTTTCCACGTAAAGCCATGAAAGAGATAGTATTGTCTTTTATTTGCGCAAGCACAATACGTTTCCAATAAAACTACTTTTACGGCGATCTTTACAGCGATCGACAGCAGTTTCCGTTAGCCACGATCGCCGTAAAGTGTTTCAAATGTTGGGATCAAATGATTATGTTGTACGAAAGATGCAAAGGAAACTCGAACTTATTTAATTAGTTAGGGCGTAAAGCTTTTTTAGCTTTAATCATCAATTACATGTGGCAGGATGTACCTGATCACTTCAAAAACTATTGCTTTTCAAGCTTTCGAGTTGGATGATAATTTTTTTCTGTCAATTTTTTTCGAGAAATAACTAGCATGATTTGATAGTACTACTAAAGGTAAATCGTTTTGCTATGCAATAGCTATACCACGGCAGTCCCCGAGTGCCACACGTTTTTTTTTTCAAAAATTAATAACACCTATTAATTGAAATGCTGATCTCATACCTTCTGATGGTAGTAGCATAATAAATAATATCAGTCAAAAAAAATATTGAAATCCGTACATTAGTACGGATAGTCAAAAAAAATACTGAAATCCGTACACTAGTACGGATTTCAGTATTTTTTTTGACTGTCTACCGTCAAAGTACAAACAGACACAGTTACATTCGCACTTATTTATTCATAAAGATTAATTGCGAAAGTTATTTTAATGCTTCCATTGAAAATTCACAAACGACACGTCGGAATTAGGGCGAAGTTTTAATTATAGCAGTTATTGACAGTGCGTGGTGAGCGGGTAACGAGTTCATTTCCTGGCTTGCCATTTATGTTATGTGAGTTATGTTGAGCAATTTGACACGTGACAAGCATACCTATCTGGTTGATGGGTTTAAATTTACTTTTTTTAGAGTTTCGTACCTAAAGGGTAAAAACGGGGTTCTGTTTTAACCACATTACGGTTTACTGAGTCTTCACTGTCCGTTTGTCATCTACCTGAATCTCAAGAGTGTGTGTGATTCATGCAGATTACAAACGGACAAACGGAAAAATTCACAGATTATGTATTTTTGTTGCCGCTTTAAAGTTAGGTTAGGTTTTAGGTATATAAAATCCTTTTTTGCAAGAAAGACTTTGACTTTGTCACGACCTATGTACAAGTCAACAATTAATATACTTAAATATTTAACACTAGCGGTTACCCGCGACTTTGTCCGCGTATTAATGGGTTTTAGTAGCAATAATGTATTAAAATTGACAGCATTTTTATAAAAATTGCCATGGAGGTATCCATGCCACGTTTTATAAAAATCTATAAACCTAAAAGTTCTCCCATACTAATTTTCACTCCCCCCCCCCCCTCCCATGGACCCCATGAGAGTTGAATTAAAAAAATTGTGCTGGTGTCTCTCCGGAGTGCCAGCTACCTCCATATCAAGTTTCATAAAAATCGACAAATACGTAAAAATTCTCCCATACTAATTTTAACCCCCCCAATGAACCCCATGGGGGTTAAATTAAAAAAAAAATAGCGCTGATGTTTCTCCGGAGTGCCAGCACCCTCCATACCAAGTTTTATAAAAATCGACAAACGTTAAAATTCTCCCATACTAATTTTCATGATCATATAATATTTACCCCGAGTGACAAAATAGGGCCACTATCGTACCATACAGCATAATTATGGCCATTATAAATGACGTGTTTTTTAAACTGATAGTGATGTTAAAAGGCTTACATAACGCTAACCCATGCTTGTAAATATTATTTATGTTGCAGATATATAACAGAAAAATACTGGCTGTTCTCTCCGCCATTTCAAGTGTTACACCAAAACAATTTTAAAACATATTTTCACATAACTTCATAGCTCAGGTCATCGGATAAACCGTGTTTAAAAGTGGCCATAAATTCAAGATATGCCGAGCGCCAGCTGAAATTGGCGTTTGTTTCATAGCACTGAAATTAGCGTGCAAATATATTCAGCCACGACTAGAATATGAAGGTTTTCAGAAAATTGTATTGTGGCTATTTTGAATGGGACGAAATATTATCAGCTTGTGTGCTGGTTCGGATGAATTATGTCGTAGTTGTGCGGGGATTAATGATGATTATAATTATGGAACATCATTTGTATGTTATCTTACTAGGGTATATACAATTAACTAATTAATTTTTAACTGCCTCGTTGGTCTATTGGTAGGAAGCGCTGTGTAAGGACCGAGGGGCCCCCGGTTCGAGTCCGGGGTCGGGCAAAATTTGTGTAAGTTTTTCTGTAATAAAATTACTCAGCCCGAAGTTAGGAAGTTGGCGGTTGAATGCCTTTCCGAGGCACGGGCGTTAAGCCGGTGGTCCTGCGCCTGATCTCTCATCGGTCATGTCGGATTGCCGTCTTACCAAATTATGAGAGTAAGGGAATAGAGAGTGCACTTGTGTTTGCGCGCACACTTGTGCACTATAATAAGTCCTGCGCACTTGGCTGATCTCAGTTGAGATCGGCCGCCATGGTCGAAATCGGTCGGACGCCTTGTTTAATGATGAATAAAATTATGGAACCTCATTTGTATGTTATCTTACTAGGGGATATACAATTAAGTATGTATGGGTGATGAACATCGACACGATATAATCCCTTTCAGTTAATTAAGTAGTGAAAAGTATCTTTTTTGACGGGGCTGAGTTGTGTTCTAATTAATTCAGGAATTGCAATCTAGTCAGTTAAGCAATTAGTTTACGAGTAAGTAAGTAGATCTAAAATCATAAATAAGTATTTATGTGGGTAATGTAATGATTTCAGATCTACTTATTATAGGATACTTATCCTAGCTTACATAAGTATATATTCGGTTTAGTAAAAATCCCAAGCTTTTCAGTCTTAATTCGTTTTCCTTAACCAAAATTTTAATGGCAAACATAGGTCGAATTGACCTCAGTTGTATAAATTGAAGCTAAGGCCTTACCCCTATTTCCCGATTTATTTTCTTTGACCAACATTTTTAATTCTCGAACTTATATTTCAGCTTCTGTCGATAAATTTATCTATCTGACTGTATTTAATATCCATTGCAGTGCGGAGTTTATCGGAGTTTAACGACCCGAGGCTATCAGGGTGGCATTGGCTGAAGTTATTCTCGGGCCGTTATCCGTTTGATCCTGGCATCATCCTAAAATAATTATTGGACCCCCTCAGGCTTAGTTTAGAGGCGGGGTGTGAACAACCACTTCAGTGTTAAGCCGACTGTTGATTACACTTTTGATGGTGAATTCCATTATTAATTGTTGTCATTAACACCTAACTGTTTGAAATATTACACGTACAACAAATCGTTTGTTTAACTTTAAACTGTCACGTTTACACGCATTGGAAAACTGAAAATGTGGGCATATTTACCATGTTGTTTTGTTTTCATGAGCTCCCGATATTTCAGCACTGTTGCAAGCGCCATGATCACAGGTCAACTGACCCGTCAGTTTTAGGAATCGCTTGTATCTTATTCTTTTTGTCAACTAGTATCGAATCTTCATCAGCCCATTTCTCTCCACTCCTGGATATAGGCTTTCCGTAATGCTCGCCACTTCTGTCTAGGTCTGTCTAGTATCGAATAGGGACTAATAATAATAGATGCCTGTGCATAATGAACTTACGTTTATGCTATTTATATTAATATGATATCACTCTGTGTAAAAGAAAGTATATTACTTAGTAATTGTTGTATTTTCAGTGGAAACAAGATACGAAACATCATTCGATCGAGTTGAGTGCTTATAAGTAAGAATGTTTTCGTTTTTCCAAGAATAAAATCAAACTCAGCCAAATGCGTATGCCTCTTCAAATTGATACGCCAAGTATTTCTAAGAAACCAATTCTTGACGGAAAAAATATAATTTAATAAGCGACGTACATCGAATGGCTTCTAAGTATTTTACGGATCGCTGAAACCGACGTAAGTGAGCATTTACAAAATACGAGTAGTATGAAGGCTTGTAATACAATATCTGCTGACAATATTCACCGGAAGAGAGCTTCGTGTGAGTAAATTTGTACTAACAATAATCAAATAACACCAGAAAACCGAAGCCGTTCTCATTTCCCGAGCAAATTGATAAATAAACAGCAAGATTACGATATACACTGTGATAAAACATAACAAAACGGTGCTGCCAGCTACAGACCGTTGTGTGTGAAAGATAATTCCGTTCCTGAATTGGCTGAAATCCAGAATTGTTTTAGATAGTTCCAGTTAAAGATAGGAGTGGAATAGAGAACGCGAATCGTGTAACGCAGTGTAGTATAGATGTTATCTTACAACTCACAAATCTTCTTCCTCTTGACAATTTACCTGAAATTTTATTACAAGTATGCTTCTCTAAGAATAAATTACGTTTATAAAATTTATAGGAGTATGATAGAGTTTCTTGCCGGAGTCTTCTCTGTATAATCGGCATTCCAAACTGGTGTGAAAAAAGTACAAGCTCTTCTTAGTTTGGGGTCAGATGACCGTGTGTGGAAATGTCCCAGATATTAATTTTGACTTTGACCTTGAGAAAATAGAATACGTTTTGCGGAAGACCTAAATCGTCCAATTCCCTACCAATACATGAATTTCTTCATAAATTGAGGTTCTACCTCTATTTATATATTACTATCATATGTACAGTTTCTAAGTTTTGTAACTTTAAAACTTCATCAAGGATTTCTGTAGTCAAACCTCAAAGGTTGAGAACTTTATAGTACTTATCATTTCTCCAGGAAAGGCAGTTGAGCTGATAATCCAAGAGTTCGCAAGGCAGCTGCCTTAAGTAGACCACCTACATCTTTAGCTTTTAACTGCCTCGTTGGTCTTTTGGTAGCAAGTGCCGCGTTACGACCGAGAGGTCCCCGGTTCGAGTCCGGGGTCGGGCAAAATTTGTGTGAGTTTTTCTGTTATGTAATTACTCAGCTCGGAGTTAGGAAGTTGGCGGTTGAACGCCCGTGCCTCGGAAAGCACGCTAAGCCGGTGGTCCTGCGCCCGATCTCTCATCGGTCATGTCGGATTGCCGTCTCACCGAATTATGAGAGTAAGGGAATAGAGAGTGCACTTGTGTTTGCGCGCACACTTGTGCACTATAATATGTCGTGCGCGCTTGGCTGATCTCAATTGATCGGCCGCCATGGCTGAAATCGGTCGGACGCCATATACATCTTTAGATTTATGGCGGACAAAAGCTTATCAGAAACTCGAATTGCTACACGACCCACTCATTTATAAGGAAAACTTGAAAAGTTTGGCTGTAAAGTTTTTGCAACGTTCTCAATAACATTGAAATGGGTGAATTTAAAATTTCTAGCTTCTTGCAGCTACTACTGAACATTTTCTCATTACACAACTTCACTACCGTGTGAATTTGAAAATACTTTTCTAATAGAGGAAAAACAATAATGTATGAAAATATGCATAGTTTGTCTAACAATACTATTTGAATGTACATACAGTCAAATTTACATACAGTCATTAGTGTAATGGAACGCGAAAGTCTAAAATTTGTACATACAGTGTTTCCTTCTTTTTGTTTAAATAAAAAAGATATTAAAATTTTTGTCAAATATGTAAATTTTGAAAATATCATCATACAAACTTTTGTCGTCGTCCAAAAAATGATCGTCGAACCAAAAAAAATTTTTTTTTATCCCGTAATTTTTTTTTAATTTTTTTTTCTAATAGAGATTTACACGGCAAAATTCCTGAACAAAACACACATTTCAACGACCATGTTGTGTCCTCACACTCCAGACATACATGTTCAGTAATCACCAACCTTTTCCCGAAGTTAAAACAACCAGTCACGTCCCTGACTGCCCCAACCGATTTTCTTGTAACATTTTCGTTTCCCAAACCGCGGGAGCACAAAAGAGTAATCACGTGGTGCGTGACCAAACTTCAGTTGTTCAACTAGAGAGTTGCATCTCAAACTTCCGTTGCTACTAAATGCCTTAACTAGTCCGGAGTACTTCGCCTCGAATGTACCTAACGGAAGCAGATGCTATCCCAGACGGTGGAAGAGAAGTTAACTATTAGGTGCCGAGGAAAAATTGCTACGCCTCAGAGTCAAAAATAAAAAGTTGTCTTGCAAAATATATTTATGATTGGTGATGCTGTTACTTTTTTGTGAGAAATGTCGTTAGACACAGCACTGTAGTCGAAATCAAATTGAGCGAGATTATTGAAAAGATTTCACACTTGTTGTAAGTTGTCATCTGGATAAAACAATGCACAAGACAGAATGGCGGCGGTCCACAACCCGTCACGTCACGTTTCCCACAGAGGTGAAAGGTGAAAAGTGGATCGCTGGAAGTGATCTCTGCCTACCCCTCTGGGAAAAAGGCGTGAATTTATGTATGTATGTATGTCATCTGGATACTATAATATTTACTTTTTATCAAGCATTTATGGCAACAATCACAAAACGTAATAACCTAGTATATTTACAATACAATTAAATTGTGAATTTGGGTAACATTTCTACCAAGCAAGCCTTCGTCTACAACAATAGTAAGCAAAATCCCTGTATTTTCGCATAGAGTAGACCCTTTCAATATTTCCTGGACTTAATACTACACCTATGACCACTTGTAAGGAGAAAAGCAAATCAAATAAATGTGTCCATTAGCTAGGGGCGACACAAGCTCGTTTGACGGACAAGGAACTTAATTACAGGTACGGATTGACCCGTGCGTTACATAACTTGACTGGTTAAGGCGAACCCACTTGTAATTGGCAAGTCAATTTGTTGGCAAGTCAAATTTACATCGTCCCAATGTCGACAGTCATATTTTTATAACTTTTTCTAAACCAACAATTATTTGGAACTGGAAAAAGAATATTATTCTTAACAGCAAGATAGAAAGAAGCAAACTATTAATCGCATTTAAGATTTTTCAGCGCGGCAGTCATCATTATCATAGCCAGTCGTAGCAACTTCGTAGCACTGTCGTAGCAACTTTGCCGCATAATGGCTCGAGATGTCATTGCACCTTAGTCATTGAGCGATTTATAAAGGTATTTTAGCTAAATGACTAGAATGTGCAAATTCACTAATTTCTAGCGACTAGCTAGATTACTCTCACCTGAAAATTTAATCTAACTCAATTTCTCCTCCAAATTTTCACAATTTGGTGTCTATAAAAGTCAATCGTTTTCTTTTTCTACTAGAATAGAATAGTCTGCCTAAAATTTCCAATAAGTAAGATGTCGCACGATTCATTATCACTTAAAGTCACCGATGTCTTTGATGTTAGAACCTTTTTCCAATAGAAATCCTTGCAACTTTTCGCCATTTCATTTCCGAAGCATTTTACGTTCGTCCGTTTTCAATTATCTGCAGTCTTCACCTTAACCACAAGAAAGTCTAGTACATTTACCGTCTACGGACTCTGAGTAAACAACGTTACCTCGGGATCAAAATAAATAAGAGAGGTCTTGGAGACCCCTCGTTTGGTGAAACGGCTACCTGAGAAAGGGAAAATGAAATCTATTGAAGGCCCGAATAAGCTATGGTAAGGTTTTTAATTAGGCACGTTAATGCTTGGATTTGTGGGGATCCCGTTTATTTGGGAAGGCTTGATATTTGATGGGAGCTACGAGAATCGAAGTCAGTATTTGTTCAATTCTTTAATTTTCGAACGTCCGGTTTCAGAGTCGCTGTCGATCGTTAGTAAAATGAGTTCTGGACAAAATACTTTTTCCATCATTCGTGAGGAAACATTTTATTTATAACGTCATATATATTTTAATTATTAAAAGCATAAACTCTGAATTTTCTAACAAACACTTCTTACTTCTTAAGCCGAACCATAGAAACAAACCATACAATAAAATTTTATATGTGAAGAGTATCACTTACCGACTAACTCCTCCAATTAGATCGCACATAAACCGCCTTTCTATTTACTCAGCGCAAACGGAGCTATTGGAACAACACTCCCGTAATATTCCACCCTGTTCCATCCTACTCCACCCTGTTCCGACATGTTATCCCATCTCACACGCATTTCCCGCAACTTGTATTAATGCAGCATTTCCATGCAAATCCGGGGGCGCGAGGTTTAATGTTTTTCGCGGCACCTTCGCCCTAGTGCTGTAAAACTGATCAAGAACGATACGATCTACCGTTCTTTTCGGTACGTGCACGATTTTGTTAGGCGTTATTAAAGGTTGGGTTATTTTTTTTTTGGAGGAACAATATGGATGATTTATAAGTTTTTTTATAAGTAAGAATTGAATAATTTCTAAATTAATTAATTCCTTTTTATAATATTCATAATATTTTGGATCGATGCCTAGTGATACGTTATCATCATCCTTGGTGATTAGAAAAAGGCTTATCAATAACGAATTCTGGCCCAAAAATAACCTCCCGAACATTTAGTAAGTAGTACTAGAACTGTTTTTCAAAGTTCTTACACGTTATAAATAATGAAGAACATTTTGTCTACATAAGCTTAAAAAGTGTAAGAATATTATTATGTATAATTAAATAATTGACAGGTAATGAACTGAATATAACTTGAGCGTTTTAAAAGCACCCACAGAAAATGGAAAACTTTAATGAACATTATAATTTACTTACATGCCTTGGCTAAGAGCCAGAAATAATTAAATGTTTTGGGTGATCTTCATTATCACTTAGTCTTAGCACCGGCGTCGTCAATGTCAATAACCGTTTTCTTTTATATCCTTAAGCTATTTCCACGAATTTGTGGTTGACTAGCAGCCGCCCACGTCTTCGTGGGCATGGTTTTTGGTGGTGAAAATGGTTTTTTTTGGCAGCAATGGTATTAAAATAGTTTATAATACACCTTTTGAAATTAGCTATTTATTAGTGAAAGTCCCATCGAATCCATCGAAATAGGTCTAGCCGTTTCGAAGAGATGAAGAAACCGACAGACAAATAAATTATGAATTGTGTTTTTGTTATTGGTACCCGATATAGATTCATACCCATTTAGAAAAGGTTTTTATTTTAATATTACCAACAGACACTTTAATTTTATTAATTTGTATAGACATAAATTACCATGTATCCATAATCTCTTAATAATGGGATGATTTTCAGTAAAAAGTTGTGTTTGGAAAGACTCGATTAACATAAGATAAGCTGGTACAAAACAGTACTAGAAAAATTTTACTGTTAAGACCAGGGATGCGCGGGACTATACCGGGGTGTTAACATTTATGGGATGTTTTATTAAGGGCGACCGGGTTGCGGAGGCTAGTTTGCTATGCGAAATGTAGGGCCGTTGTTACCTTTCCTGAGATATTTTTGGAAGAAGGTATATTGAATTTGCGTGTTGTTTCTTTTATTGGAGTCCTTTTGTGAAGTTTGTTTAGCTACCTGTGAGAGTGGATAGAGATGGAGTGAAATTTCCATGTTGATTCCTGTAGATGGTGAAGTTTTGAAAAATAAGATTATAATTGGTGTTTTTATTCATTCTCAAAGTTAAATAAGATAAAATATTTAAAAAAAAACTGATTTAAAATTAGTCTTTATGGGTCTACACGCGATATTAGGAGTAGCAAATTACATAGCTACTTACTGCCTGACGTTTCGACTGGGTTGCACCAGTTAGGTTCGCTCGCTACCACGATAGTGTAATGGAACGCAAAAGTCTAAAATCTTACATAAAACCGATTTAATGGATTAAACTCGCATGTATTGTTATTCTAAACATATTTTTTGACCAAATATATGTTTATAATTGAGCAAAAATAATAAACAATACTATAATACAAAATAGGGTATATGGATGGTAAATGGTGCACACTTTTATATCATTGAATATTTACCAAGTAATAAAATAATCCATCTATATTAGTAGTCAACAGCTGTTGACTCAATATCGTAGTGAAGACATACAGATGAGTTTGTCAAAATATTTATGCTGATCGGTGCTAAAAATATACGGAATTGAAATTACTCCTAGCATATACTAATGACAAAAGTTTGAACTCAATTTCGGAACCTGTCCCAAGCGTTAGCATCAGAATAGATGTATTATTCGTATTTCCATATTCCATCAGCCATTTAGGCTGCTGTGAAATTCAATATTATCATTTGGGATGAACGGTCCATGTAAAAGTTGGTTGTTTGATTGGATATTCATTACATTTTGATGTTGGGAAGCTGAGTAATTAGTTTCGATGACACTTGTGCGTTACAGATACGGAATGGTTATAGAGTTTATTAAATGTCTACACAAAAGTGCAAGAGTAATGTATAAGTGGAAAGAGCTATGCTCGGTGTTTCTCTGCGGGATCGAATCAGAGATGAGGCGATCCGTCAGAGAACCTAAAAGCTAATATTGTTACCTTTATTTCATCATTATCATCATCGTCAGCCTATTGTAATATTTCACTGCAGGGTATACCTCCTCCGTAGAACGCCATGTATATCGCGTCTTGGCAAACGTAGTGTAGGACGGCCGCAGGCCAGGTGGTGTGACGATCTGCGCGGGACGGCTGGTAGGAGCTGAATGCGAGTGGCCGAGGATAGAGAGAAGTGGCGTGCATTTGGAAAGGCCTATGTCCAGCAGTGGACAGGAATGGGCTGATGATGATGAAAAGTGCAAGCATAATAAATTAAAAATGGTACCTTGGGTATTTAGAACCCAGAAGCTAATATTGTTACAAGAAATTATATGTAGGCCAAAAGCAGAAAACGATTGCGCTCAGTAATGTGTATACTTCAGTCTTATTTCATTTCATCTTATAATTTAAATCAAGTATTACCCTACTGTCATACTCAATGTACAAAATTTTTGTAATTTTCGTTTTGTAGGTCACTCATAGTACGTGGATACGTGTTTCCACGTTACGTTATTGTTTTTCATCCCTAAATTTACTACCCACCGTCTATTTTCAATGTAGTAGTGTTTTATTCTGAATTCCAAGGGATGTTGTTACGTCATAAATAAATAATCGGCCACAAGCATCCATTTAGAAAATTTGATCTCCTTACAAAGACGAGGTATCAGGAAAATGCTCGGTCAGTATAAGGGCTCTTATGGGCTTTTGGGGAAGACTGTTGTTCGCAGGACTCGAATCTGATAGAATACTGGAGTGGATGCAAAATGTAAGTCTGACAATCGAATCTCAAATTTGCGATAAAACTGCTTATACGGGGAAAAATTGATCTTTTGTATAGCGTAACGTTACGGGTATGCTCTATTTTACATAAATAAATAAATATCTGGGTCATTTCCACACACGGTCATCTGACCCCAAACTAAGCAAAGCTTGTGCTATGGGCGTCAGAGACTGATATACATACATATATATTTATAAATACGTACTTAAATACATAATCACACCCAGACATGGAACAAACACCGATGTTCATCACACAAATATTTGTCCCGAGTGGGAATCGAACCCACGACTCTCGGAACCGCCAGCCAGGGTTACTAACCACTGTTCCACCGAGCCAGTAGCTGAAAAGATTCATGTAAAAACGTTAGTAAGGTATTTCACTACGTCATAAAGTGTGGTAGTATAGTATAAAGTCCTCTATTGAACAGAAACTGTTACTTTTGAAGCAAAACTTATTGTAGTGGTTGGTACCTTAAAGATAAACTATCAAGACAAGTGGACCAGTTCAGTTCCAATGTTCAGTTAACTTTCACATTATCAATGGTCTAATAACAAAAAAAAAACATTTATAAATTCATTATTATTGTACTTAAGCATTCTAATGTGTAATAATTTTCGCAACAAGACCTCTGCGAGCTTTTATTTCAATTCCCCATGGAACATAATTTCTTACCTACAATAAAAGGGGGAGGAGCGAAAATAGATGGGACTAATTAATCTTCTGTATTTCTTCTGCAAATAAGGCTTGATAGAGATGGGTACTACTTTGTGACGACTCATTGAGTCAACTAAATTCTCTACGCTGGGTGTCATAACCCACTTATTCAAAAAGAGCTACCTCATTACTCGTTTTAGTGTAGTGAAGTACTGTTTTTTTTCAGCCAGGTACTGAAAGATATTATTTATAATTATATTATTTCTTGGGAATGAACACTCTTGTGGGTTAAAAATTGTTTTTTTTTTTCAGTATACTGAGTCCCATGATAGAAAAAAAAACAAGTTTTTTCCTTTATGTGAAACATTTGATGCAAGCAAACGTTTAATAGAGAACTCTCGCATGGTTAGTTGTCATGCGACAGGTCGCCAGTTCAAACCCCACCACGTAAATACCACTGTATTAATCAAATTTCAAATTCATTATGTACGATTATTCGACGCTTTAACGATGAAGGAAAACATTGTGAAGAACCTGCACACCTACGAAGAAGTTCTTAGGTTGTGTAGTCAATCAACCCGTCCTTGGCCCGCCTGGTTGATTAAGGCCTTATCGCCCTAGTTTAGGGTGTCGTGCCTCAGCAGTGGGGACGTAGATGTGCTGATGATGAAGATGATGAAACGAGCAATCAAAATATTCGTTGCTTTCATCCAAAATTAGTAAAGTGTAGATAATTATAAATATTGTGAGCTGATAAGCTGTAAAGAGTTTCGAAAATGCTTCAAGAAGTAAATTTTGAGTTAACTCACTTTCTAAGCTTACCTACTCATACACAGCGCTAGATGAGTCACAAACTCACAAGTTACCCCTCTCTCTAGGCCTCGAGACTTGACCGCCGGTGGTTAGTCGCCAGTGTACTTGGGCTAGGAGTTAGACTGCCTAGGTCGAGATGAATTAGTGGCTTCTTAGCTCGGCTTTGTAAGGTCCATCAAGACTAGTTAATCTTAGTCAGTTGTTAATGAACATGATTTCTGTCTTAACCAAGATTTTACAGTCAACACTGTTTGAGTATGTAATTGTCTTTTTATTGCTATTTCAAGGATTTCAAAAATATTTGGGATAAAAAATTAAATTTAACTATCATGGTTACACACATAAGAAAACTGTAACTGTCCGTAATTATATTTACCATGTTGTTTTGTTTTAATGAGTATCGGGAGCTCATTAAAACAAAACAACATGATAAATATCCCGGACCGTTACAGTTTTCTAAAAAATAAATATTGTGTATTTTACGTATATTTTATGGAAATACATAATAATCTCGATTTATTTGTGCAAGCCACAGTTTTTTCTGATTTTTGTTACACTAATTTACAGTGTTATTTATGTTTGTCAGTACGTCATGCTCTTTTGGCCAGAATCTAAATACGCTGTTATTTTCAATTTTCTGTTAACTCTGTGTGATCCACATATTAAGCAGTAGTGTGCACACTATCGCTATTTAATTTTGAATTTTCCGTTAACCAGTGTTACCCGCATAATAAGCAATAGTGTATAGGTACATAAGCATATATTAAACCGAAACGAACGTACGTTATTTCTGTCTGCGGCCGGACAGAATATTGAAAAACCCCGCTTAATATTTTAAAATGAGCGTTATCACGAAATAAAGTTGGTGATTAAAAACGGCAATAATCGTAAATATCCGTTATGGACGTCATCGGAATATGCTAAAGCACATTTAGCATATTTTTTATTACTCCCTGTTTCACACGCGATGCCTTTGAGTGTAATCAAAAGTCTACATTGATGTTATATTTTAGTGACTATATTATTTTTAAATGCGTTGCGTGCCTCTATTTATTATGTAGGTATTAACAACTGACTGGCTCGGTGGAACAGTGGTTAGTGACCCTGAATGGCGGCTCCGAGAGTCGTGGCTTCGATTCCCACTCGGGACAAATATTTGTGTGATGAACATCGGTGTTTGTTCCGTGTCTGGGTGTCATTATGTATTTAAGTATGTATTTAAAAATAAATATGTATGTATGTCAGTCTCTGACGCGATAGTACAAGCGTTGCTTATTTTGGGGTCAGATGACCGTGTATGGAAATGTCCCAGATATTTATTTATTTAAAAGTAAGCATAGTATAGTACTTTACAGGCTGAAATTTTAATCAGCGCTCGATGTTTTAATCAGTTGGTATGGTTCTGAAACATACGTATTTTTGTAAGATATTAGACTTTCGCGTTCCATAACACTAAAATTGGTCTTTATGGGTCTACATCGATATTAGGAGTGTCGTGGTCGAACATGATTGGTGTAACCCAGTCGAAACGTCGGGCAGTAAGTAGCTATGTAATTTGCTACTCCTGGTATCGCGCCATAAAGACTAATTTTAGTCATACGTATTTTTATTAACGATTGCTGAACCTAGCTTAATATAAGTAATTTTTAAAAGTTTTACTTCTGAACAAATAACAAATACTTTCAACTAAATTAATTAAGCTGAAATAAACTGAACTGATAATAATGAAACTTCTCAGAAAAAGAAAAACTTCTGCACAAAACAGCGATTCTTCAATGTTATACTTTCATAGTGATTGAGCAATATATTCAGAAGACCATTTAACTTTTGACTGGATTAATAGTGATCCTAAACCAATAAAGAAATCAAAGGAATAAAAACGATAAATCTTGGAACATTATTGGCTCACTCTGCAAAGCCTACAATTTGCTTTGTACACAGTCTTCGATGACTAATAAAAACTGGAGAGAGCGGACCAACTCGTATTGCTAAAAGCCATTTTGTCTAAGCACGAAGGAGTATGGTTTATACTACTTTTACTCGAAATATCGATTGAATGAATGAAAATGATTTCATTATACATGATCGCTTTTCTAAAAACTACGAACGGATTATAATGCAGTTTTTTCTATAGATAGAGTAAGTAATATAAGACGAAGGCATTTACGTACAAAATACCCGAAGCAAAGCGAGGTCGGGTCGCTAGTTTCTAATTAAATATTGAGAATATAATATTGTTATAACCAAATTTAATATTGAGATATTCAGAATTGCATCACATATCATTAAATTTACTATTTTATTAGTATGTGGTAAGGTGTTTTAACAAATAAAAAAGAAAGATAGAGATAACCCTATTTAGGGTCATTCCAATTTAGCCCTGTACGGCATTTTTTTTAACCGCCGTGCCGTGTCGGGTGCCGTTAAAAAAAGAGCACCCAAATCGTGTTTTCTCTCCAAAGTACTTCGTGATCTAAGTGCAGATTACGTTTACAGATGCTGTGTATGCTGTCAAAGGCGTATTGAGTTTAAGCAAGACGAATCGACTGCGCATTTTCGTTTCTTGATGTTTTAGACAATTTATTTTAGATAAAAGATGTTCTCACAACTATGGTTAAAAATAATTTCTCACAAATTATTATATTAAGGCATAATATGTCGTTTTTGTACTTAAGAAAATATAAATGATTTGATTGTCTTCTTCACTTTCCCAAAGGAAATTAGTAAAATTATAAATGTACATCAACTACACACTGTTCTACCATAAAACTGTTAATTATATTTTGTACGCACAAAATATTTCTGAAATTCATATACATACCTAACGTTTTCATGTTATACATTAGGAAAATTAGCGTATTTAATTCATATCGTGAGCATTTTTCCCAGAGGGGTAGGCAGAGATCACTTCCAGCGATCCACTTTTCACCTCGTGGGAAACGTGACGTGACGGCTTTTGGACCACGTCGCCGCCATTCAGCCGTGTGCATTATTTTAACAAAGTCATTGCGTTCCCACGAGTAGCAAGTATATATGACGGGGGACGGAAAAGGGGAGGAAGGATACTATCGCCTCGGATGATTTGGACTGAGTCGATAGTAGCTCGAGGAGCCGGGGTCGCTTACCCGTATACCGTTCACCAACCACCGGACAGATAACTGTGACTGGTATCCCCTGACTTAAGTCATTAACAATTTTACCATAAAACGTTGATGTTCGTTGAATACATAATCCGACACAGACCAGTGTAGATTAGAAGTTATTCTCGGTAATACAAGTTGTAAACTTACATGGTCTTCACTCTGCCTGGTTTTACTTGACGATACAAGAGAGGTCAAATCAAAAATACCCGTAATCGACGAGCATGCATGAAGAGATTGATGGATGTGGAATTGATGAAGCGAAAGTGGTGTGCCAGACCGTAGCACATGGCAGGAAGTGTTTTCTGCCTAACCCCTCTTGGAAAATGACCTCGTGATTTTATGTATGTATTTGTGTACAAGTGTGAAGCTCTTAAACGAGGTAGACAGTTTCAGCTCTATCCGTCACCCCTATCCTGTAAAACTGATCAACTCGCTCTTGTTACAGCACGCAGCATGTCCCACGTCATAACATCGCTGGACGTGCCGCGGTGGGCAGACCCGCGGCGCGAAGCCGAACTCAGCTGCCAATACACAAGGCAGCCACAAGACCCTCCGCTTCACTCTGTAAAATGGTACAGAGACAAGAATGAGATCTTCCGATACACACCGCAAGAGGTAAGTCACGCGTTTCTCATCATCAGCCCATTGCTTTCAACTGCTGGACATAGGCCTCCCCAAATGTACACCACTTGTCTCTCTCCTTGGCCACTCGCATCCAGCACCTACCAGCCGTCCAAATCGTCACACGTTTCTAAATGTAGAACATGTGAACGCCAATAAATATAAAAATCTGGGGGCACGGCAGTGCCCCCGCCAAGTCGAGCGCGAAGCAAACACTGCCGTACCATCCTTTACTGGAACCATTTCGCCGCATTTTCAGGCCCCTATTTGAGAACCTCTGGATAAGACTAGAACGCTGAAATTTTTATTATCCAGTAACCTATGATAGAATACTTAAAATCCAAAATTTCAAGTCTCTGAGACTTATAGTTCCGAAGTTAAGCGAAAGCAAAGTTTCGCATTTATGTAACACACTAACACACTCACCTACTCATGATCATCAAAATAGAACTAGTACTTCCCATAAACTCAGAGCGCTGAAATTTGGTACAGAGTTAGGGTTTAATAGTCACATAAAGGGAAAACTATAAAAACTACGATAATCGAAGATCTGGAGTACCTGGTGATCCTGATTAGAAAACAACAGCCCAATATTATAAAGTCGTCTAAAAATATTAAAAAACGACATACCGCCTTTACAAAAAATATTTAATTTGGTGAGCTGCTTCAAAAAAAAAGAAGTGAAATCCCATCAAAAACATCCTGTAAAAAAACTAGCCAAGTCTCGATGGAGCAGATTGCTCATCTCTAAAAAGTAATGAAATCTAGACAAAATCGTGCCAAGCCTAAGGTTCCTTACTGCGATTTCTTCATTATTATAGTTAGTGTTGTGTGACTTGGCCGTTGAAGGGTACTCAAGGGTACATAACCAGTATCAAGCCTTAATTTTCACTTGTTATTCATTCAACGTTGTCTAATTGGCAATTTTTCATCGTAAATAGGTAGCGGTTCTGGCGATTGATATAATATTGTTACGGAGAACCTGGTTATGTACCCTTGTGTTCCCTTCAACGGCCAAGTCACACAACACTAACTATAATAATGAAGAAATAGAAATGAAGGAACCTTAGGCTTGGCACGACTTTGTCTAGATTTCATTACTTTTTAGAGATGAGCAATCTGCTCCATCGAGACCTGGCTAGTTTTTTTACAGGATGTTTTTGATGGGATGTATATTACACTACCTGTCCACAAACCCGTAGTAAGTAGCTTTTAAGCCCTTTGTGTCACGAATATGATAATCAGCAACGGGTACGTAAATATACTTTTTTATTTAATATTTAATAACACACCCAGACACGGAACAAACACCGATGTCCGCCTTACAAATATTTGTCCCGGATGAGAATCATATCTCGGAACCGTAGCCAAGATCACTAAAAACTGTTCCACCAAATTGGTCAAAAAATATATGTTACACAACATCACATTACATTAATCTGATTCCGTGGTGAGTACGTACATAGCTTAGGATTGTATGGAAAATTCTTCTTCTTCTTTTATGGAAAAGTCTTCGTGGATTGAGCTTCCCCACTTGCTATAACAACAGGGCTACGGAAATTCACAACTAGGGCATCTAAACTGTGCTACTTTGCAGAATTACATGTGACATGTTCCCCTGAAGAACTGAAACTTCAAATTATATATTATATTTAGCCTAGTCAATACTATATCTACAATTGTTTGATTCTGAAATTGCCACCATTTATAACTTGCTGATTTTGGTCGCAGCGGTTAACCTCAATCGTATCCATTACTACGAATTAGGAGTGGTCGTGCCAAAATTATTATAAAAGGCAGCATCAATTATACGAATGAACTAACTGAAAAACAAATTAGATAGATTAATTAAGTGAGCCGTCTGATGTGGCTATTTTACTGAAATTTCTGCGAAAATAATCTAGACACGCGGTAGCGTGTCAAGCCAAGTTCAAGAAACAGAACTGGCGAGCCGCACCGTGTGTAATATTACACGAACCATTTGGAACCACTTTTGAACCCCTCATAAATCAAAAACTATTTCACATAAACGTATCAAATTTGGCTCATATATTGTGACTTGCGAGATAAATGTGTGTTCTAAATTTCATAAGCTTATCTCAAACAGTTATTTAGATATTAATTTCCAAAAATCCTCATTTTTATCATTGACTGACTGACAGATCAAAATTCTAACCCAGTTCCAAATGACCTAGAGAGTTAAAATTTGGTATGCAGATAGGTAATTACATGAATACAAAGGAAAAAATAAAAAACTGGCAATTTTTTAATACTTAGGTTTTTTTTTTGTTTTTTTTTTTTATTTTTATAAGAGGCTAACAAGATGACCTCACTCCACCTGATGGTAAGCGGTAGTGAGATCCACATATGAGGTCGACAGGCACAATAGACCATGCTGCGGTTAGGTTCTATTGTGAACGCTTAACATAAATACCTAATTAGTGCCTAATCACGCCTATATACCGGGGAAGGCAGAGCACTAAGTATATATTTAGGTATACATACTTACTTATTTACAATTAAGAGTAGGTACTTATAGTCGGTTTTCATATTTATTACTTAGGGTTATACCCCGTAAACGTAGGAAAATACAGTAACTGATTCAATGGTTTTATATTTATAAAGTCTAGTTTTAGTTTTGAATGTGTCCTTTTGAAAGGACCCTAGGCGTTACGATGATATATACTTTTCTACAAAAAGTAATGATATCCAATCAAAAACATAAATGTGAAATGAGAGCCAAGTTCAATATTATGATAATTGCCTTGGTTGTTGACTTTAACGACAAAAGAAGTGAGATCTAAATGGGTGCCAAGTTCAATGGTCAACCCTGAAATTTATTTATAAGTAACACTATAACATACCTATCATATCTTCTTATAACATAAGATAATGTATGGTGGTAGCCTATGAAGGTCTGTCTTGGCTAGTTTTCTTTAGTTAGTTAGTTAGAAGTCTAGTTAGTTGTCTTGGTTAGTTTGGTATTTGTCGGTATTTATTTTATAATTCCGAAAATTTGGATTGTTGGTAGAAACTAGCGAGCGAACATAATAATACGTTGGTAGGTTTATAGAAACTAGCCAAGACAGACCTTCATAGGCTACCACCATACATTATCTTATGTTATAAGAAGATATGATAGGTATGTTATAGTGTTACTTATAAATAAATTTCAGGGTTGACCATTGAACTTGGCACCCATTTAGATCTCACTTCTTTTGTCGTTAAAGTCAACAACCAAGGCAATTATCATAATATTGAACTTGGCTCTCATTTCACATTTATGTTTTTGATTGGATATTATCTACTTAGTCTTTATCATTCTAACAGTACAACAAACTTTCTCTTGTGATAGTAGTCTCCAGCGTGTCGCAACATTTTTAACAAAACTTTTTCGACGAATGTAAACTTTTCGTATGTATCTTTTGAACTCACGGAAACATTCAAATTCAAAATTCATTTATTCAGACAAATCAGTGCATGTGGAAGACACAAAGCGTCGATGGCCGAGTGGTTAAGGTCGTTGCTTGCCATGCGAGAGGTCGCCAGTTCAAACCCCGCCAGGTACCAATCATCATCATCATCATCATCATCATCATCATCAGCCTGTTCTTGTCCACTGCTGGACATAGGCCTCTCCAAATGCACGCCACTTCTCTCTGCCGTCGGCCACTCGCATCCAGCTCCTACCAGCCGTCCCGCGTAGATCGTCACACCACCTGGCCTGCGGGCGTCCTACACTACGTTTTCCGAGACGCGGTATCCACTCCAGACCTCGTACAACAGGACCAATGTGTTTTTCAAATTTGAAATTCATATGTACCATCATTCGACGCTTTAACGGTGAAGGAAAACATCGTGAGGAAATCAGCACACCTGAGAAATTTTTCAACGGTGTGTGAAGTCATGTCAGAGGCCTACGGGCGGTTTAAACTCTGACACCAGGTTGTTCATCAACCATACGATAAGAAGAAGAAGAAGTGCATAGTTAGTAACACAGTAGGTACTTTTAACTAATGTTAGCATCAATTGTTAATGAAAGTACCTAACCTGAATGTTTTTACAACTACATGAAATGTAAATGTTGCCTGTGTCAATAAACGAATTAAACGAATTTATGGAATTAGGAGATTTATTTATTTATATATACAAGCTTTCCGCCCGCGATTCCGTCTGCTGCTTAGAGTCGTTTAACGGGTAAAATTTATTTTTCATTATCCGTACTTATGCGTGATCGCGTAACAGACAGAGAGTTAATTTTGCATTTACAATATCAGTGTAAGGATTACACAAAATATTTATTTATTATTTACTTTTAGGACTGCCGCTCATTCTGTTTCTTATGGATTTTTTTTTCTAATCATACCATAGAACTGATCTACATTGGCATCGGCAAACATGCCAGACATTATAAGTTGCATTAGACATTAAAATATAAAATAAAAGAATATTTAAATAAAACATGTTTTTAAAAGCCTTTTCCTTCCAGGGTAAATAAATAAATAAATATGTATGTGAATACATGAAAGTATTACCAAACATATCACTTAATGCAGATTAAAATTTCACGGAATCAAAATAAATTTAAATTTCTACGAAATAAATATTATAAAGGTAAATGCTGTTAAATTGGGAAATTGCTTTGAATTAATAACCGATCATTTCAATAAACATGACGGGCTATATCCGAGTTGTTTTTCTACAAAATTTATTTATTTTCAACTTCGACGAAATAATCAAAGCGATCCAAAATTCCGCGTTGCATACTCGAATACGTAGTGTGTTCCAAAAGTATTGCGAATATGTGTATTTTTAAAATAATCCCCCTGGGACATTATTCACTTGTGCCGACTGGTTTTTGATTCTTCGAAGCACTTCAATTTTTTTTTTGTTTCGTGTTCAGCTTTTTTTCGTCATCGGTGATGTCGTCAATCATGGCATAGCGTCGTCCTTTAATGGGCCTCTTCAGTTTCGGAAACAAGAAATTTATAAATTAACTGAACATTCAAAATGGCCGAATATACAGTGCCGAATATACCAAATATATTTTATTTTATTAAGAAGGCACACCAACAACACATATAAAATACATTTTCACTAGTACATTCACTATGGTAATAAGTAAGGCGTCCGACCGATTTCAGCCACGGCGGCCGATCTCAATTGGGATCAGCCAAGTGCGCAGGACATATTATAGTGTACAAGTGTGCGCGCCAACACAAGTGCACACTCTATTCCCTTACTCTCATAATTCGGTGAGCCGGCAATCCAACATGACCGATGAGAGATCGGGCGAAGGACCACCGGCTTAACGTGCTTTCCGAGGCACGGGCATTCAACCGCAATCTTCCTAAGCTGGAGGCTGAGTAATTTCATCACAGAAAAACTCACACAAATTTTTGCCCGATCCCGGACTCGAACCGGGGAGCTCTCGGTCCTAACGCAGCACTTGCCACTAATAGACCAACGAGGCAGTAATATATATATATATAGTCTTGCTATTATTACTGTGGTGAACATGTTAATGGAATGTTAACGAAAGTGTTGATTACCATCATTAGATAACATATTATTTACCAGACCACATGTTATTTACCGCAATAGCAAGTTGAAGTGGCAGTGGGTTGGCCACATCAGAAGTAGAACCGACAACCGTTGGGGTACACGGGTTCTGGAGAGGATACCGCGTCTCGGCAAACGTAGTGTAGGACGCCCGCAGGCCAGGTGGAGTGACGATCTGCGCAGGACGGCTGGTAGGAGCTGGATGCGAGTGGTCGAGGATAGAGAGAAGTGGCGTGCATTTGGAGAGGCCTATGTCCAGCAGTGGACAGGAATGGGCTGATGATGATGATGTTATTTACCAGGCTGACGTTAATTTTGGAATCATCCGAAATGGTATCTAAAAGAATCTTAAATTCACTAAATTTACGATTTATGTGCATGTTATATACCTATATTCGTCAAGGAAATTTATGATACATGGAGTAACTTAATCTTCACCGGCCCTGTGGGGGAGCGAATGGCTAAGCACCAGTTGAGAACACAACGAAATTGGATACTTCAATTATAAAACTGTCTTTAGAAAAAACATTGGCAATTCAGCCTCCATCTCGCTGGAAAATCGTCACATACATGTAAATGAATTGCCTCCTCCAGTTCCCTAAAGCGGAATTATACCCGACAGCGCTGTTTGATTGTTGCGCTCTGAACGTCGCATTATGACGAAAAATGCCCTACACCGCCCTAAACTGCCTTAAGCCCCGGCACTCGTTTATTTTCATAACAGACAACGCCAAGGAGATAACAGGGGGACGAGCAAAAGCTTGCTAGCGCCAGATACTTGCAATTTTTGAAACCAATATAAAGGTTTCTTTATTTCTACGTGCTTAGTATTGTCGCACACATTTTTTGATAGACACGAGTTTTGTTTTTATTAAAACCTTTCTTTACATACGTAAAAGTCTGAGTGAAATTGCATATGCGTTATTATAAATATCAGATACAGCAGTAATACCTTTACCAATATACCTATATTACAAAAGTTAATATACCTCACACAGGCAAAGTACAAATAGCGATGTTTACAACACAGTAGTATTCGTTGTCTTTTACAATATACCGAGTCCCCTATAAACCGAGTCAAGTAATGCTCAGATTGTTGGCTACGTGACGTAAACAACTCAACTGATTCGAACACCGAATTCAAAGGCTCTATCGAGAGCATTGCTAATCATGTGTTCGCAGCCGATGTAAACACAGCTATACAAACTCAATCGCAACAATTCATCAACACGTGGCTTGCGAACTCTGAAACGCCTAATAATGGCGCTAGCAACTCATTGTGTTACCCTGAATACACACACAGGGATCGTTCCCTTTGACATTACCTCGAAGACATGCGAAGGTGTAGGGATTACGGTTATTCACGCAATTCGACCTAATAATGGGTTGACACGTCTTACTTAACCTTTTTGGTGGCAATTTAATTTATTCGTTTTACTTTTAGCGTGGTATCCTTTATTGTGTGAAGGAAATAAAAATAAACTGCCGAAATGCAAAACATATTACAATTTTGCAACGTTGTTTTATCCGCATTTTTAACTGTTTAAATGATATTTGTGATACTTAGAATTGCCATGACGTAGGATATTTTGTGGTATAAAAATAGCTGAAAAGCTTTTGTCTGTCATTTTAAAGCGTCTATTTATACAAAGTAAGATCTATTTTTAAATGTAAATTAACCGCTGAGTGCTCCATCAAGCTTAAATGTAAATCAACAAATTTGATTACACAACGAATGCAAGTATATTTGAGTGTGTAAATATTTCATTAAACATGAATAGTAAGCTAATGAAAGTAAATATGTTTATAAAACAAAATAAAAAGTTTTTTATCAGCATTTTCCCGACGAAACGCAGCAGATGTTTTGTTACTATCGATACCCTACCCTTAAAATCACGTCACACCTTTTATTGGCGGGTAAACATTCTATTACCTACAACATTTATAGCCGCCATTTTACTGTCGGCCAGCTTTTATTACCTTTTCACAACCGGTCAACCTTTTATGACTTATCCTCTCAACACTTTCTTCTATCATTCATAAAATGTGTACGAAATAATTTTTATGTGCACATAAAATATGAAATAAAATTTAACGTTTTAATAACTTGCAGCTGGGGAAGGTGTAGTATACTGAACGTAGGGAGAACAATAAATATTATGCGATTCCAATCCAATACTTTCGTGACATTTATGTTTTGTAATTGATGATAATATGTAAGGGATATAATGTTTTTAGTAGAGGTGATTTAGCTATCAATTTTTATTTACACTATTAAGCCCAATTATTGTCATATTTCTTTTAAATATTATTTTAATTTATGGTATTAAAACTGATTATTTTGGTTGGGTTGTAAACCGACACTTTAGAAATCGATAGATGGGCAACACCAGTGAAGAAAGATGGCGGAACGGCATTCTATGCCGAGCGTTGGTACATGAGATGTAGTGAGCAGAGTAAACGAAAAATAAGATGTAATTTATAGATTAAGGTGTTGAGTGCTGCAATAATAAACGTGTTGCTGTGTATTAAGTGTTTTATTATACTTCAGAAGTGGTAAGTACCCGTATTTGTCTTATAACGGAAAATAAAGTTTAAATATACCTAAAATACTTAACGGTGGGTAACCGTTATCAGTGACGACCGATTTGGTCCACGGGTTACGAACGTTGCCTTTGAACTAAAAGTGTCGCGGGTTCGAATCCCGCACAAGACAAACATTTCTTTATGTCTTGGCTTGGGTGTATACGTAGTTGCAAGGATAGGTATATAAGTAAGTTTATCCGTTACCTGGCATTTATAACGCAGGCCTTGGTATGCTGTGGGCCGGGTGATTGATATTAAAGTGTAAAATACAATATCAGACAATTTTAGTGTCGCATAAAAATGCCTAAAAGTATTTGAAATTACCATTCCCAACGATATAGTTGATACAATATTAATCTAAAATATATGAAAGATTAAGTTAAAAGAAAATGAGATAATAATAATAATATGCTGGCGTGCAATAACGTAATAACGGGATGCAATAATTTGAATGAAGTGACGGTTGATCTTATATTTTTATTTTTGTATTTATACACTATTATTGAAATCTTAACTTCGGGCTGACCTTGAAGTCACTTTTGAGGTCAAAGTTTTGGAGTACAAGTGTGGGTGAGGGTGTCTTAGAGGGACCCGAAAATTTCATCCATTTTGTGATAGGACGCCTCGTTTTCGAGATACATCAAGTTTTATTTTTACCTAATTTAGGATTTTGAGTCTCACTTGAGAAGTGAGTCTAATGCCGTATCATTTTGTTTTTACATGAAACAACGGAGCAAGACAAGAATCGCCGATTGAAAACTCCTACGTGAGGCGCTGGTCGCACCGACGACGATGGAGGCAGGCTGAGTCGCGGTCAGCCACGGAGCGTGGTGCAGGATCGCGGTAGCCGTTTTCGTCGAAGTCAGACGGAGCCGCAGCCTTGGAAGACGCAGTCGCAGCCACAGCCATCGGTGGATTCAAGAACTGGATCGCGACCGCGAGCGTGCAGTTGAACGGGATCCCGTTCACGTGCATCGCGCTCGCATGAGCGGCTTCAGCACTAACGGGAGAGGAAGACGGAGATGGAGCGTCACAAGCCGGAGCAGCAGAAAACGAGAAACAAGCAGAGGACTCCCCGGCTCACCGAGCGCTGGACTTGACAACTCACAAGGTTATGTACTCCTCCCATTTATTTTTCTTCTACCTCAAAATATGTTTTTGCAAATCATTCCATCAAAAGTGGCCTGATATTGTTTGTATGGGAGGAATGGCAGGTTTAACTGTTGGCTGTTATCCATGGGAGCTTTTCAGTCGGTCACCGGAGGATATGCTAAGGTATATAAGTAAATTAAATGAGTCAATCAAAAGCATTATTGTGAGTAGCTAGCCTTGTTTAACCAATTATTATTATAATTTTATTGTCTCTGTTGCGATGATCACAGTAAGGGTTAATTTCCCGGCCCTTGTGGAAGACTTGCGTGTGAGCACAGGCCCAACACGTAGTGGCCCCTTGGGACGTTTACTATAAGTGTGAAATGGATATGCTACTCCTGTATGCACATGACGATGCGCTCTGCAGTAATACCCGGCGCAGAAACATATAGGACGGATTGGAATGTAAATATTTGGGCCTATGGAGTGAGGTTTTGTGGAACTGGGCCTGGTTATTATTATCAGTTATTATTGTTGTTTCCTACGATATTAGGTTCTCCATTTTTATTATTTACATTTTAGTGTTTTAGACGGTAGGTCACTTGCCAAGTGATTACTCTGACGGGAATGAGAAGTCGTCCTGTAGGAACCTGCGGCTGCAGGTGTTGAGAATTACGGAAATTTTACGTTAGGGTTCCTACAGCAGTACAAAGTGTGATTATTATTATTTTATTAGTTTAAGTTCATACTCTCCAAAGAGGATATCAAATAAATGGTATGTATTTAGAATTGCTGCCTTTTGGACGAGTTTATAATGTGTGAGGGTATGTCAAGTGTAATGAAACTTGTATGTAGTGATCGAAGAATATAATCAGTTGTGAGACTACGAATGGCACTATTTTGTTATATTCATATTTCTATAGATAGGTTACGATACCGTTTCATCTTTTCGGTGAGGGTTGGTTGGAGGTTATGGCTTAGTAGTCATCTGGCTAAGTCTTTTAAATAAACTGTTTATTGATTATATTAGGATCCGGTCCGGTATAGTGCACTGTTTTTCCTAATTGTTCTGTCGTTTCTCATTTCCTAGTATTGCATCTGGTTTATATTTATAAAATGGTAATCTCTTTTTAGGAAATCATACTTGAGGGCTAAACATTACAGACTATTCTGGCTACTTTATCGTGCCTGTACCTGCACTATAACACTGCAGGCGATATCCTTACTAATATTATAAATCCGAAAGTAACTCTGTCTGTCTGTCTGTCTGTCTGTCTGTTACGCTTTCACGCATAGAGTACTGGACCGATTTAAATGAAATTTGGTACAGATATAGTCCAGAGGCTAGAAAAGGTTATAGGCTACTTTTTAACCGACTGCGCTATAAGGAAGTAATGTTTTACCCGTTAAACGTCTCTACGCGAAGTCGTCACAGCCCAAACTATTGGACAGATCCAGATGAAATTTGGCATGCAGGTAGATGTTATGACATAGGCATTCGTTAAAAAAGGATTTCCCGAAATTCCCACGGGAACAGGAATTAACGGGAAAATCCTTTTGTATTAGACGCTTGAAATTTGGCATGCAGGTACTTTAATAAATTTAAAGCTTAGTCGAACAGGATATTGTAAAATTCCCACGGGAACGGGGGTAACAGAAAAAAAAAAAAACTTTTGTATCAAAAAAATCTAAACCGCGTAAGATAGATGATTGAGATTTGGCATGCAGGTACCTTAATGGACGTAAAGCTTACTTGCAACGCGATATTACAAAATTCCCAGGGGAACGGGCGTTATTGGGAAACAACTTCTGTATGTTAAATCCTGTAGGACACGCGAACGAAGTCGCGGGCACAGCTAGTGTTGAATATGTTCTGGGCTATTCTCTATCTTTTGACTGGTGATTCCTCAGTATTTTTTAATAATTCTTTGTTTTCATCTTGAATAGCGATTATGAAGGTTTTGGTATCCGGACGTCGCAGCCGCGATTGGATGTTGATATGTCAGCAAGGGGCTGTTGAAGGTCTCTGTAGTGGCGCCTATGCAGACCCTTTTGTTTCCATACGCTTACGTTTGTACCACTAGGTGTTATTTATTTATAACATTACTATTCTGTATGTTTGACAAAGGGGAAAACACAAGGCAGAAAAAGGTAGCTGAGACTGGTACCTATTGTCAAATAATACACTCTTGATAAACTTAACTTTAGATATTAATGTTTTTTTTATATCTTTTTTTTTTTTTTTTCAGCTTTATAATATTATTTATTTATTTATTAGAACATTATGTATGTATTTATTCGGTGTCTTACGTATAAATAATATATATTGTTAATTTTTTTTTTTTTATAGAATAGAATGGTATTTATAAAGCATGTCACACATAATAAAATAATAACTAAGATATTATACTAACACATCAAAAAAAAAAAATCTTAAAAATATAAACTTAGTCAAAATTTAAAACTAAAAAAACATTACTAGAAGAGATAAAAAAAATGTCAAATTTACACAAAGAAAGAAGGAAAAAAAAAACCATATACATAAATAATCTCACCCGCTCCCGCTCATCCCCGGCCCAAAGGTGCCCATCACACTCGCAGCATTTCCGCGCTGGATTGCTATGGACAGTCTCTGCACCAAGAAAGAACCGGAGCGAGAGTCGCCCGTTACAACATTAAGTCTACGTCCAATCTCGCCCACAAAGTCCCTAGCCTCTCTACTCCAGCAACCCATTGTTTCCACCGCTACCGGAACAAACTGATAAAGCGGCTCCAAGGCGGCATACTTGAGCCTCTTTAAGCCACAGGCATCTTCTGCCGCCGCAGACGGAGAGTGGACGGTGCGGCCCAGGTGACTGGCGGCCACAGTGCAGACGCACGTGACGTCCCAAATCAGGCACTTGCCATTCCTCCAGGGTACCAAAGTCAACCCGTCCGGTCTCTTACCATCAGCTCTGCTCAGGCCAGGAGGCTCAACAATGCACGGAATCTTTGCCGAGATAAGGGCCCTCCGGATAATGTCGTTCAGAGCATGGTGACGCGGGAACCTCCCCGTGCAGCGGCGACAACTCAATGCGTGATGGCCATTAGCCCCCACCATCGAACCGCAGGTGCATTTATGTGGTTCACACACCTTGCAGCCCAAACGCAGGGCCACCGCCACCCGCAGAGAGTCGTCATCAAGCAAGGTACCCAGGTGGGGTGAAGGTAGCGCACGCAACCATGCCCCAGACTCACTCTGCGACACCGCCAGCATTCTAGCCCTATCAGCACCTATTGCACACTGCACCAAACTTTCCTGTATTCCCTTCGCGTTCAGATCATCCCAGGCCCGCTGGACACATGCCGCCTCCGGGACAGCAACCCCTGGACAGAGGGTCGACCAAGACGATAAGGCACCGGACACAAACGGTATACTTACCTCGCCACCACTGGAACCGAGTATAACAGTGACGAGGTTCGCAACCCCATGCGCCGACGCCAAAAAGCTGGCAAGCCCAAATCCCGAGCGCACCGTACTCCTATTCCCCATACCTGATAGGAAGAGCCGCCTGATGCCATTGAGATTCTAACAAGGAGACATTGAGGATCGACTCTACCACCCCCTTCAAGGCACCGTCGAACGTAGAGACTTCCTCTGGACAAAGCCAGGTTGGGGCGGTCCGCAACAGATACGTTATCGACGGGAGGGCAAAGCATCCCCTCAATAAGACAAGGGCAACATGAGCGGAGAGGCTTTCCAGGCGCTCCCGAGCTTTAAGGAGCAATTCCACTCTAGCAGCAATTGCTTCTGGTACTGCTTCCGGAAAAATTGGCGAACCTAAGAGACAAAGGTCCGTAGACGAAAGCTCCTTTAAGCCGGGCAAAAGAGCACTGAAGTCAGTGAAATGCTCACGAACACCACCACTGCAGGGAAAAAATTCGCACTTCGAGGCATTAATTTCCAGGCCCAGATCACTGAGACGAGGGATCAGATACTCCAAGTCACTCAAAACTACCTCTGGTCTACCCCCAAGAGTGCCATCATCAAGGTACCACACGTTCAACGTAGATTTGAGCTCGAGAATGGTTTTGTGAATGGCCAAACTAAAAACTAGTGGCCCGAGCGGATCCCCTTGCTGGGCCCCCACTTGCGACAAAATTAATTCATCACCGAAAAAAAGATTAGCAGGGGGCTTGTAAACCTGATGAAGAAACGGATACAGCGAGGGGATCTTTTCCTTCACCTCGCTCAACAGAATGTCTCTCTCCAAAGTGTTGAACGCGTTCCGAATGTCTAGTTTAATTAAAATGCAATCCTTATTTTTAGGCTCCATTATAAACGCGCGTAGCATGAATAGCTGCTTCGCAGCCCAGCCGGGTCCCAAAACCCAATTGATGCGGCTGCAAATAAACGGACATGTCCTCCTTAACGGCTCGGCAAGCTAGTTTAGCGGCCAGACGACGGAAAACGCTGCCTATTGCGATTGGCCTCACACCACCATCCTTTTGCCAGTGCAACAAGCGAAGCCCCGTAAAGGTACGGACACACCAAATGGTTTAGCTGTCCACTAAGCAAAAAGTTTGACAGTTTGGTCAAGCAACCCAAAAGACGCCTTCCATTGTCCCCTGCCGCCAAAGAAGTTAATTCCTTAAGGTGTCCCGGTCTGAGTCCGTCCAAGCCTGCTGCTGAACCACTATAAAAAGTGCCGAGCGCCGATACCACGTCCTCTACAGTAACCGATAAAGGAGTAAAAGAGGAGTCCGGCTCAGATGGAAAACTGAGAGAACGTGAAGGACCAGGATGTTTGAACTTCAAAGCAGCCAGCGTGACGTTGTCCCGCTGAGCAAAAGAATCATCTGACATCAAAAGGCGGACCGCCCCCCGTAAGTCACCCTCGAAAACCTTTGACTCAATAACCTTTTTTTTAGGGTGGGACACGGCGAACCCAGAGCCAGAAAGATCATCAGCAGGGTCGGGCACTGACAGCCCGATATTGGCCTTAACTTTCGCTGTAACATTACCAGGGGCATTCTTTGCTGGGACTCTTAAGGCTGTAAAGGCAAAAGAAAGAAGAGCGCTCCACTCATCCACCCCATTGCAAGACACGCAGGAATCTATAATGTCACAAAGCTTACCAGCCGCCTGGTTCCGAGCACCCTTAGGGACGTGCCGGAGAACAGGTATACTCTCCTTGTATAAAGCCAGCCTATCCAAGGGATAACCGGCCGTCGAAGGAGAAGGAGACGACGGTACCTGAGTCACAGATGAGGTAGAACTTGTTACAACTGGAGTGTTTCGAGAGATACTGCCACAATTATGCACATTTCTGTGCATTCGCCCAATGTGAACTCTCAAGCCATGCACCGAGAACGTCCGAGAAGAAGACACGGGGCAATGTGGGCAAGATAAGCGCGCAGGCGGTACCAATATGGTAGACATTATAAAAATAAAATGCAGCTGGTTACATCAATCAAAAAAAAAAAAAGTTCAATTAATGTTTATCAAAAAAGCAACGCAAGCAAGCATTAATGAGAATTATAATTAATAAAGATGCTAATTAATATTATAAAATGTCAATTACTAATTATAAAATATCAGTCAAAACCATAATTAAGAACATAATTAAAAATTTATCAACTCAAATAAATTAAAATAAAATAATAATAACAATATTCACAAGCTATACAAAAGCTACTTTACATAAGCATAAATGCAATTGTTATAAGATTAATTTTTAAGAGAGAAAAAAAAATCGATAACATAAGCAAAAATTATAAACATTCTTATGACAAAAAAGAAAACAAAAGCAATAGGTAAAATACAAAGAATAATCTCCCAGTCAAAATAAAATTCAATAAATTAAAATAACAAAAATATACAAAAACTAATTAAAAAAAAAAAGTAAGCAGTAGACACTAACTAATTATAATAATAAAAAAAATTAATATTAAGCAACAAAAAAAAGAACAAAACCACTACAAAAAGTTCATAGAACACCAGGACCTTGTCGCATCGATGATCCCTTCCCACCAGTGATACCATGCAGTGCCGCTCCCATACAAGCGGTAGTCCGTCGTAACCAATGACGGCGAATTCTTATGGCCAGAAAACCTGTGGCTCCATCTGGCGTTGAGCAGAGAAACTACCACTGCATGCGTTTCAAGCATTGGTATGTACACCAACAGCATGCTAAAAAGCACATGAAGAGCGTCCTCTAGTGTTGAGTGGATGAACTTCTCACAAATCCGTCAATACGATTGGCCAGTGATCTTTGTTTACAAAAGCAGTTCAAATGCAGAAATAAATAACGTCTGCACACCAACAAATCACAAAACTAATCAGATTCAGGTCGCTTACTTGTCCAAGTAGCCGTTGCTTCTGTTTCTTCTGACGATTTACTTGTTCACTTTGATGAGGATAAGTAATTACACCACGTATTTCTACGAAAACCTCTTGACACCTTAATTATCACACAGCTCTGAAGAATACCCATCGATTGCATGGATAACACTGTCTGATCAAACTTCGGTCTTGAACCACCAAATTATGCCAAAACTATTGACTACGAATGGCTGTAACTATTTTTAATAATTAATCCAACACAGACACGACCTTAATCGTGGCACACTAGCGCCATCTCTTATATCTATCATTTTTATATCTTATTGTTACGACCACGAGAGACCGTGCAAGCGGAATTAGTCTTATCGTCGTATGGATAAGGTCTATATTCGCTTGCACGATACTACGCTACACACTCTGGTAGGTTGTAGCGAGCTCTAGAGTGTTCTAAAGTAATAATAATATTACGACCTTGAGAGACCGTGCAAGCGAAATGAGTCTTATCGTCGTATGGATAAGGTCTATATTCGCTTGCACGATACTACGTCACACACTCTGGTCGGTCGGAGCGAGCTCCAGCGAGTTCTAGAAATTTCGATCCCCGCGAGAAGATTCTCGACGCCACGCGAAGAGCTGCGTCCTCACTGGGTATAAAAGCGGGATGTACGACGCGACGAGACAGTTCCGATTTGGAAAGCGAAGCGAATCAGTCTCCTGCGAACTAGAAGTGATCGAGTGCGTTACCTGCGAATAGTCAGTGAAATTCAGTGTTTTAGTGTGATTCAGTGCTTTAGTGTAATTTAGTGTTCCGTGTTTAGTGTTGTAATTAAGTGTTTCTAATTGTGTTTTTAAGTGTTTAATTGTGTAATTGTTAGTCGATAAATAAATTAATTGTCTTTTGGTGACTTTTGGCGTATCTTGAATTTAACGTACCCCGTTCCCGCAACAATTGGTGTCAGAAGTGGGATTCAAGATGCCTCTTACACCACGAGAAGACAGTGAGGGTCGAGTTACAAGGAGTCAAACCGCGGCCCTGCAAGAGGGTGAAGGTACTTCAACGGAGGGATCAATCCAAACACCGTTGGGGCCTGTGGAGCTTGCAGATTTATTTAAAATGCTGACGACACAAGCCAGCCGCCAGGAGGAGCAAGCCCGCGAGCAAGCACGCCGCCAGGAGGAGCTAGCCCGACTTCAGGAAGCACAATTTGCTAAGCTGAGGGAAGAACAAGCCCTTCGCCAGGAGGAGCAAGCCCGACTTCAGGAAGCACAATTTGCTAAGCTGAGGGAAGAACAAGCCCTTCGCCAGGAAAAGCAAGACCTTCGCCAGGAGGAGCAAGCCCGCCACCTGGAGGAGATAAGCAAGAGTTTGTTGGGGGCTATTGAGAAGAAGCACGAAGTATTAGAAAAGCAGATTGATGCTCTCAAGGATGATGTGCTAAGCGTCAAGACCCAACACGAAGATCGACTCACCCAACACGAAGATCGACTCACCCAACATGAAGATCGATTCACCCAACATGAAGATCGATTCACCCAACATGAAGATCGATTCATCCAATATGAAGATCGATTCACCCAACACGAGGATCGACTGAGCCAGGTAGATGCTGAGATGCGACAGCTGCATACCAAGATGGCAAGAGTGGGGACCCGGGGTGCTACGGTAGTGTCGGATTCTCCGAAAATCGAAGTACCCCACTTCGATGGAACGACGTCTTGGGCAGCATTTTGGTACCAGTTCGAGACGGTGGCTAAAGGAAAGGGGTGGAACGAGGAAGAGTCCTTGATAGCTCTGACTCTGGCTCTTCGTGGAGATGCCCTGCTCACATTGGAAAACCTGCCTTCGGATAACAGAACTTTAGGTGCTCTCCAAAGAGCATTAGAGGGCAGGTACAGCGACAAACACCTGGAACACGCGTATAGAGCACAACTTCGCGATCGACAGCAGAAGCCTGGTGAGAGTCTGCAGCAATGGGCAACGGAAATCGAAAGGCTAGTCAGACGTGCGTACGTGTCATGCCCGACAATGGTGGAATCAATGATCCCGCAAGCTTTCTGTGATGGAATTAGAGGCGCAGACGTCAGACACACCGTGAAATTGAGCCATCATCAGACCTTACAGGAAGCTCTAGCCCATGCTTTGGAGGTGGAAGCCGTGCGTCAAGACGCTAGAACTCAACGACTTCGGGAGGTTGTGGTGAAGGAAAAACCTTCTTTGGGTCCGATGTGCTATGGCTGCGGCGAGACGGGCCATATTCGGAGTAGTTGCCCCAAGCGAAGATGGCCACGTAGAACGACAGTAGCGTCCTCTACACAGGTGGACGCAGAAGAGCTGTCGTTAAACTAGGAGAAGCCAGGGCCGTGGGGCGGGCGCTGGCTGGTCAACATCGAGCCCCTACCGTCACTGTTTCACAGATTGGTAATGGGAACAACCTTACAGTGGTTGGACAGCTGAACAGCGTAACGTGTCATTTTACTATTGACACTGGTGCTTCAAGAACAATAGTGCGTCCGGAGCTATTGAAAAGGACTATTGTGTGGAATCAGAGACCATCCGTTCAGCTTCAAACAGCAACAGGCCAGCCAGTTACCGTCTTCGGTGAGACGATGGCGAAGATAACCATTGGAGAACAGACCTTTGAATACGGTGTACTCGTAGCAGACATCACGGACGACTGCATCATCGGATTGGACTTTTTAAGAGACCAGAAGTGTGTGGTAGACGTCGCTAAAGGAGTACTTAGTTTCCCCGAACAAGAAGTATTCCTAGAGGGAGCGAGATCATGCGCAGTTTACTGCCTGAAAAATACGACCCTACCGCCGAGATCTGAAACTCTGGTCAAAGTTAGATTCCCGTACACTGTGTGTCAAGGGCGAAGCGTCGTCATAGAAAACTGCGGCGACCATCCGAGTTGGATCACAGCAAGAACTCTGGCAATGACCGGAAAAGGAGCGCTGGTGCGAGTCATCAATCTTAGCGGAGATGAAGTGCAGCTACGAAGAAACTGTGTCATCGGACGATGCGATGCAGGTCAATCCATCAGAAGGCTGAAAAAGGCCCGGGAACCGGAATCCTGTCAACGAGATGACGTCACGCCGCTCCTAGCAAATTGTAAGGACAAGCTATCTGAGCGGGAACTTCAGCAAGCTAAAAGGTTGTTGCTAGATTTCAACGACATATTTTCGAAGGGTGACCATGATTTGGGAAGGACAGGTCTCGTTAAACACAGAATAGACACGGGAGACGCGCCACCAATAAAGCAGCGGCCTAGACGCCTTCCATTTGCCAAAGAGAAGGAGGTAGCAGACATGGTTGCTGAGATGCAGAAGAACCGCATCATAGAACCTTCAACAAGCCCGTGGTCTTCGCCAGTAGTCCTGGTAAAGAAGAAGGACGGCAGCACCAGGTTTTGTGTGGACTACCGGTTGTTGAATAATGCAACGAAGAAGGACAGCTATCCTCTGCCCCGTATAGACGACACACTGGACATGTTGAGCGGCATGAAGTGGTTCTCAACAGTGGACCTTAAGAGTGGGTACTGGCAAGTAGACATCCATCCAGCAGACAAGGAGAAGACGGCATTTACGACCGGAACTAGGAATGGATTGTGGCAGTTCAACGTCATGCCCTTTGGTCTTTGCAACGCTCCGGCGACATTCGAGCGGTTGATGGAAAGGGTACTGGTTGGACTTCTGGGTGATGCATGCCTGGTCTATCTGGATGACATCATTATCATGGGTCGAAATTTCATGGAGCATGTCAGTAACCTGAGGAAGGTTTTCACTAGAATACGAGAAGCAAACTTGAAACTCAGCCCAAAGAAATGCACGTTTTTCAAGGAAGAAGTCGCCTATTTAGGCCACATTATTTCATCGAAAGGTGTAAGGACCGACCCAGAGAAGATCAAAGCTGTCCAAGAATGGCCTATTCCAGTTAACAAGACCGACGTGAGATCATTTTGGGTTTATGCGCATACTACCGGCGCTTTGTAAAGAACTTCTCTGATATAGCGAAACCTCTTCATCGGCTCACGGAAGATAAACGAGTATTCGCCTGGGACTCGGAATGTGATCAAGCCTTCGTCAGATTAAAAGAACACCTCTGCACCAGTCCTATACTTGGCTACCCGAACAGAGAAGGAAGGTTTATCGTGGACACTGATGCCAGCAATACTGGCATAGGCGGAGTTCTGTCGCAAGAGCAAGGTGAACGAGAAGTGGTGATCGCCTATTTCAGTAAGTCACTTTCAAAACCTGAAAGGAACTACTGTGTGACTCGTAAGGAACTGTTGGCGGTAGTGAAGACTCTACAGCATTTCAACAAGTACCTCGTTGGAAGACAGTTTACCCTGCGGACAGATCATGCTGCGTTAAAATGGCTCTTGCAGTTTAAGAACCCTGAAGGACAAGTGGCGCGGTGGCTAGAGCAGCTACAGGAGTACAACTTCACAACAGAACATCGGAGTGGTAGAACGCATTTGAATGCCGATGCCCTATCCAGGAGACCTTGTCCTGTGGCCTGCAGTCATTGTTCTAAGACGGAGACTAAAGAGAAGTCCGGATGATTATCACCCAGGGACTTGATAATGAATGGAGCGAAGACGCTATCAAAAAGGCTCAAAAAGAAGATAGTGACCTGAGGAAAATATTTGAATGGAAAGAAGTAGGTCAAAAACCTTCTTGGAGCCATGTAGCCTCATCAAGCCCCATCACGAAAAGTTACTGGGCACAATGGGACAGTTTGGAGATTAAGGATGGAGTACTCTTCAGGAAATGGGAAACACCAAAAGGGGATCAAACGACACTACAGCTGATTGTACCCGTAAACAGGTTGCTTCTCTACTGAGGTACATACACGATGGGGTATCCGGGGGACATTTAGGCGTGAAGAAGACCCTAGAGAAGCTGAGACAGAGGTTCTACTGGATACACTGTCGGGAGGACGTCGAAGACTGGTGCAAGAAATGTACGACTTGCGCATCAGTAAAGGGCCCACAAACCAGAAGTAAGGGCAAACTCAAGCTGTACAACGTCGGCGCTCCATGGGAAAGAATCGCAGTAGATGTAGCTGGCCCCTTTCCAGAATCCAATGAGGGAAACAAGTACATCATTGTGGTCCAAGATTACTTCACTAAGTGGCCTGAAGTCTTCGCTACGCCTAATCAAGAAGCAAAGACGGTCGCCAAGAAGTTAGTCCACGAGGTAATTTGCCGATTTGGTGTGCCTCTTGAGATACATTCTGACCAAGGAAGAAACTTTGAGTCAGCACTGTTCCAGGAGGTCTGTCAACTGTTGGGTATGCATAAGACCCGTACTACACCAGCACACCCGCAATCCGATGGCATGGTCGAGAGATTCAACCAAACGTTGGAAAACCACTTGGCCAAAGTTGTGGACGAGCATCAACGAGACTGGGACCAGTACATACCGCTTTTCTTGCTGTCCTACCGATCTGCGATCCACGATAGCACCAGCGCAACCCCAGCAATGGTAAACTTCGGTCGAGAAATGCGGCTTCCGGTAGACGCGTTGACTGGGACACCGCCAGAAGCTCCGAAACCAGTAACCGAATATGCGGCTGACCTACAGAAGCGCCTGGATGAAGTACATGCTCTCGTCAGAGACTGCAGTCTAAAATCCAGCGAAAGAATGAAAACCCGTTACGACCGCAAAGCCAACACCGACGGTTTCGATGAAGGGAGTCTGGTTTGGTTACACAACCCACTCAGGAAGAAGGGCAAATCACCGAAGTTCCAGCCAAGGTGGGAAGGACCATACAAGATCATCACTAGGCTGAACGACTTAACCTATCGGATCAAACAAGGGACAAGAGGCAAGCCGAAAATTGTTCACATTGATCGATTGGCTCGTCGATAAATAAATTAATTGTCTTTTGGTGACTTTTGGCGTATCTTGAATTTAACGTACCCCGTTCCCGCAACATTATGTTAATTAGTTATTAGAATAAGTTTGTATGTACTTGTGATACTTATAGTTTGACAATAAAGTTTTTTATTATTATTATTTAGTTCAACATTAAGAAGGTTGTGATGTACCTGAAGTGTGTATTGGCTCTTTTTAAGTGTTTTCGGTATGACTCCTGTGGCTGATAATGCTATTGGTACGATATGGACGGTCTGTATTTTTCACTGTATTTTAATTTGAATCGCTAAATCTGTGTATTTGGTAAGTTTTTCGTTGATGGTGATTCGGATGTTATAAGTATTGGTAATTGCTATGTCAATGAAGTATACTACGTTTTGCTGTTGGTCATGAATTGTTATATTGGGTCTGTTATAGTGAGTGGTTTGGTCTGTTAATATAGTGCGGTCCCAATATATTTTGTGTTTGTTATTTTCCAGAACAGGGTTAGGTTTATACTTATAATATGTATTGTATTTATGGGCTAAGTATTGGTAGATAACTGAGGCAACCTGGTCGTGACGGTGTTTGTAGTCCGTGTTGGCCAATACTTTACAAGCACTAGTAATTTATTTATTTATTTATTTAAGATCACCAGCAAGATTACATTAACAATATGATATAAGTAACATGACCAAGATGAACATTTAGATAAACGCAAACTTGATTATAGGTGACAACTACCTACATGCATTTCAGACAACAGGCATTTTGAATTTTATTTAGTTTAAAATACAAGAAGTGGTTCTAGTTTTAATACTTACGAAACTTCAAGTGAAACATATTATATGACAATAATCGAATAGTTGATTCAACCACTCAGGGATTGACCAAGCATTTAGATTTAAATTTGTGCAAGGTATCGGAATAAATATCGATGGAAGTGGACTTAGACAGAGAATTATATTTAGAGAACATTCTATATAAAGGGGAAAATAAACCTAAATTTGATTTAGAACTCTTGGGGGTAAACAAATTGTATCTAGTCTTTCTAGGTAATTGAATAGGTACATTTAAGTTAACTTTCAAGAGCAGATTCGGGCAGTCAACTAATCCATTCACCAATTTGAACAGAAACATATTGTCCAGCATGGTTCTTTTAACGTATTCATTTTAAAGTAATGTAATCTATTTTTGTAGTGGGGCTATAGGAAAGATGGTACAAAAATATGTTTTCGAACTATTTAATTTTTTTTTTTTAAATATAGACGTCATAGTGTGGGTTCTACACCACACTGCAGTAATGTGTTGTATAGTCTAAATGGCACTGTTGTATTGACGACACAGGTCGGTGGGAAGATTAAGTTCTTTAGTGATGTGTTTTCTGTAGTTGCGAGTGGCAATCACTTCATCCTGTATGGCAGCCATAAACGCTTCTTTCTCTGGGAAGAGCTCACCTTTCTGAAGCCACCCTCTGTCCACATGGGGCCGGTTTATCGCCGCAAGATATTATTAAAACCACAACACCACAGGGAACTAAAAGTTTTCTTTGAATATTCCTTGCTTCATCGGGGTATTTTCAGGTTGATATTATTAGTTTTTCAGTCTTTCATACATGCGTGCAGGCACGTTTTAATTTGTGTGGAGGACTTTGTAACGGTGCAACACCTGATTAAGCCAGCTGTGGGGCACGAAGTCATATGATTTGCGGTAGTCGACATACATGCTGCTAGTGCCCCTTTCATGTCTGAATGCAGTTCTCATAACAACGGAGTACATTATAAACTGGTCCCTACGTCTCGTATGTTTCTCTTGCACTTTTGTTATTATAATTTATTTTTGTAAAGTTTTATACCTCGGTAGATATCTGTTGATTTTCCAAAAATGAACGGACCGGAGCCTTAGCAAACTCCCTACAAGGCTTTGGATGAATTTATTTATTTATTTGCAGTCACATGGTTTACAATGATGATGGTAACAAAATATGAAAGTACATTATATTTGACACTCGGTAAGGGCACTGCAAAGAGTGGACAGCTGAATAAATGTATGCTTAAATTATTATTATATTGCACAAGGAAATAAAATAACTTTACAACAATTTAAAATAGAGATACTTAACTATTATTTTAAATTATATTTATAAATTTTATCGGCAAAGAAATCATTTAATGGGTAGTAAGATTTATTGAAAAGGTGAATATTTAAATGTTTTATAAATTTATCAGTGTGTTCTATATCTTTCAATTTTATATTTGTCAGGAAAGGAGATGTCAAAGACGGGAGCCCCGCAATCCGTATTATGGCTGAAAATGATCTCAACCGCCTGCTCAGTGCGCAGCCAGAATCGAACACAGCCGCCCGGGGAATGTCTCCTGTCTGTCTTCTGTGGGAAGATCTATTATATCACGACGTGATTGGCTAGCCAAATGTTATGTATACATGATAGAATATTATTTGACTGATGCTTGAATCTTTGTGATGGAGTCTGCCTAGCCGGCTATCCAGTTGATGGGGAGGTTAGGCACGAATGGATGGGTTCGTGTCTTGACTTTACCACGATGGTTGACTGGTCGGGCGCGAGAATGGATGGGTTCGTGTCCTAACCTGTCCGCGATGGTTGGCCGGTTGGATAGATCCTATCTTGCTGTCCCGTTGGTGGGGATGTCGAGCGCGAGAATGGATGGGTTCGTGCCTTGACTTCCCCACTGTGGTTGACTGGTCAGGCGCGAGAATGGATGGGTTCGTGTCCTGACCGGCCCACGACGGTTGTCTGGTTAAATTAATGGTATATACATTGGTTATGATATGTTCTATACATAAGCTAGTTAATTGTGGTATTAAATTAAAATATTATAAAGCAAACATTAATGTACTATATGAAGAAGTATGGAAATACTTTAATGTATCGGTGATTATATTATGTTGTATTTATTTCATTGACAAGGCTGTAAGAATGGATGGGTTTACAGTTTTGTATTATTTATAGTCTGGTAACAAAAATGGATGGACTGGTTGCCAAATTTGTAAATGGTCTATATCTCAAGATTATGGAATGTTTCCTATTTGCAAAAGTTGCAAATACTTATAGAAATAATTTAGTGATGTGTGCTTCCTGTGGTACCCATAGGAATACCCAAGTCCTATTTCTAGTTTGGTAATTTACATGGACTGGTTGCCAAGCTATAATTTAGTTGTGTGCTTCCTGTGGTACCCATGGGAATACCCAAGTCCCATTTCTAGTTTGGTGATTTACATGGACTGGTTGCCAACCTGGTAAATGGTCTATATCTCAAGATTATGGAATGTTTCCTATTTGCAAAAGTTGCAAATACTTATAGAAATAATTTAGTGAAGTGTGCTTCCTGTGGTACCCATAGGAATACCCAAGTCCTATTTCTAGTTTGGTAATTTACATGGACTGGTTGCCAAGCTATAATTTAGTTGTGTGCTTCCTGTGGTACCCATGGGAATACCCAAGTCCTATTTCTAGTTTGGTAATTTACATGGACTGGTTGCCAACCTGGTAAATGGTCTATATCTCAAGAGTATGGAATGTTTCCTATTTGCAAAAGTTGCAAATACTTATAGAAATAATTTAGTGAAGTGTGCTTCCTGTGGTACCCATAGGAATACCCAAGTCCTATTTCTAGTTTGGTAATTTACATGGACTGGTTGCCAAGCTATAATTTAGTTGTGTGCTTCCTGTGGTACCCATGGGAATACTTAAGTCCTATTTCTAGTTTGGTGATTTACATGGACTGGTTGCCAACCTGGTAAATGGTCTATATCTCAAGAGTATGGAATGTTTCCTATTTGCAAAAGTTGCAAATACTTATAGAAATAATTTAGTGAAGTGTGCTTCCTGTGGTACCCATAGGAATACCCAAGTCCTATTTCTAGTTTGGTAATTTACATGGACTGGTTGCCAAGCTATAATTTAGTTGTGTGCTTCCTTTGGTACCCATGGGAATACCCAAGTCCTATTTCTAGTTTGGTAATTTACATGGACTGGTTGCCAACCTGGTAAATGGTCTATATCTCAAGAGTATGGAATGTTTCCTATTTGCAAAAGTTGCAAATACTTATAGAAATAATTTAGTGAAGTGTGCTTCCTGTGGTACCCATAGGAATACCCAAGTCCTATTTCTAGTTTGGTAATTTACATGGACTGGTTGCCAAGCTATAATTTAGTTGTGTGCTTCCTGTGGTACCCATGGGAATACTTAAGTCCTATTTCTAGTTTGGTGATTTACATGGACTGGTTGCCAACCTGGTAAATGGTCTATATCTCAAGAGTATGGAATGTTTCCTATTTGCAAAAGTTGCAAATACTTATAGAAATAATTTAGTGAAGTGTGCTTCCTGTGGTACCCATAGGAATACCCAAGTCCTATTTCTAGTTTGGTAATTTACATGGACTGGTTGCCAAGCTATAATTTAGTTGTGTGCTTCCTGTGGTACCCATGGGAATACCCAAGTCCTATTTCTAGTTTGGTAATTTACATGGACTGGTTGCCAACCTGGTAAATGGTCTATATCTCAAGAGTATGGAATGTTTCCTATTTGCAAAAATGGATGGGTCTGCAAATGGGACTCATTCTTTGTTATGTTTCTTATTGTATTTTTGATCAGCGGCGAGAATAGATGGGTTCGTCGCAGGTTGCAAATACTTATAGAAATAATTTTGTTTTGTGTGTTTCCTGTGGTACCCATAGGAATACCTATTGTGCATGAGGACATGCACAGTGTCAGGATGGGCGAATGTAAGGGATATAATGTTTTTAGTAGAGGTGATTTAGCTATCAATTTTTATTTACACTATTAAGCCCAATTATTGTCATATTTCTTTTAAATATTATTTTAATTTATGGTATTAAAACTGATTATTTTGGTTGGGTTGTAAACCGACACTTTAGAAATCGATAGATGGGCAACACCAGTGAAGAAAGATGGCGGAACGGCATTCTATGCCGAGCGTTGGTACATGAGATGTAGTGAGCAGAGTAAACGAAAAATAAGATGTAATTTATAGATTAAGGTGTTGAGTGCTGCAATAATAAACGTGTTGCTGTGTATTAAGTGTTTTATTATAAATACTACATACATACATACAATCACGCCTTTTTCCCAGAGGGGTAGGCAAAGATCACTTCCAGCGATCCACTTTTCACCTCTGTGGGCAACGTGACGTGACGGGTTGTGGACCACGTCGCCGCCATTCTGCCTTGTGCATCGTTTTAACAAGGTCTTTGCGTTCCCACGTGTATAGGGAGATATAACGGGGGAAGGAAAAGGGGAGGAAGGATACTATCGCATCGGACGATTCGGACTGAGTCGATAATACTACTGAATCAATACATAGTATAAAACAAAGTCGCTTTCTCTGACTCTATATCCCTATGTATGCTTAAATCTTCAAAACTAAGCAACAGATTTAAATGCGTTTTTTTTAATAGTTAGAGGAATTTGAGAGGAAGGCTTTTATGTAAAATTCATCTGAAGCGAATCGAAGACGGGTCACGAGTTAAGTATAAATAGATACTTTTTCATGTATATAAAATGATCAAGTGAGTGATATGTGAATAATTAATGATCGAGCAATTTCATTTGATTTCGAAACTGAAGCTACTATATAAAATTAATTTTATTAAGTTTAAAATAACAGTACACGCGAGTTTGATCCGTATAAATTATAGTGTTCGCGCAAATAAAAGACAATATTATCTGAAGCTTTCGGTTTAATTTCAGACACCACCGTATAAAAATAAAATACTTCACTTGGAAATCTGCTTTTTAGTATTCGACTCTCGAATCCGACAATATAAGAGCCAAAGCCTGCAATTCATTGCACTAAGGTCGAAAAATAAAGAAGAAACGTGATTCCCACAAAGTCAAAGAGAATAATATAAACGCAAATGAATAATAAAATCACAATTCTTAGTTGGAGACTTATATAATCTTTTACCGCACAAAAATACTTTATATCTTAAACTTATCTCGTACAATGAAATTTGAACAGTTTCGAAAAATAAAACATTGAGGGAAGAGCTCATTCGCGGAATAAAAATCACATTTCATTATTTTTATTCTCGAGGAACGAGGGAAGTTCGTGTCGGCATCGTAATTTAATTCTACACTTGGATAATCCTGGCTTTGCCTGAGCCAGACATCGTTCTGGTATAAGTGACGCGGAATCAAGTGCTAGTGTATGTCATATAACTATATGCGGGTATTTATGTCATGCTACGTATGCTGTAGTGTTGGCTTATACCTAGTTATAAAAAGTTTGAGAAGAGGAAAAAATCTAAAACGCCTTCTGGTGCTCGAAATGAAGAGCGTTGATGGCCGAGTGGTAACCAGTTGATTTTTTTTCGTGTGACTTTTTTGATATAGATATAGTCTATATCAAAAAAGTTGATACATCGAAGCCACAAAGTCTGATACAAGAGCCACTACCAAAAGCGTCATCATCATCATCAGCCTATGTAGGTACGTTCCCTCTGCTGGGGCATGAGCCTACTCTCAACTAGGGCGACAAGGCCTTAGTCAAACACACCGGTCAAGTGCGGGTTGGTTGACTACACAACCTAAGAATTTCTTCGTAGGAGTGCTTTCCTTCACCGTTAAAGGGTCGAATAATCGTTACATATGAACTTAAAATTTGAAACACATTGGCGGGGTTTGAACTGACAACCTCTCGCATAGCAAGCAATGACCTTAACCACTCGGCCTTCGACGTTTTTTCAAAAGCGTCATAGGGTCACATAAATTGACTTTAATTAATTTTAAGGATTCGATAGATAACCAAGTCTTCTACACATAGCTCATCGAATTAGAGCTGAAATGGCAATGAGCTAGCCACATCAGCCATAGAATCGACAATGCTGTGGTAATTGAGTAGATACCGCGTCTCGGTAGACGAAGTGTGGTACAGCCTCAGGCCAAGTGGAGTGGCGATCTGCGCAGGAAGGCTGGTAGGAGCTGGATGCGAGGAGTCGAAAATAGACGAGAGTGGCGAACAATTAGGGAGGCCAATGTCCAGCAATGGATGCTTTTGATAATGATGATGATAAATTAAAGACAGGTCTCATTAATTCAATTAACATAATATATGTTTGTGCGCTGTTGATTAACCACGCTGTGTGTACACGTTTTTGGGTCACAATCTAGATTTATAATTTTTAAACATTTTTATTGAAATTAATTTATGATCGTAACCTGTTGTGTATGCTATAATAATAAACAAATATTCGTGCATGGAATACCAAAACTTTAAAGCAACATTGAAACAACGTGGAAATTAATTGTGCTGCCTGAAACAAATTAACGATTTTGTAATATTTCCAACTTAAAACATTAATTTTCATACACAAATTAGACCAAAATTCGTTACTAAAATGACTTGAAACATATTTTTCGTAATAAGGTTCTTTTCCACGAATGTACATTAACTATTTTTGATTAAATTCTTCACAAGTATTCATACAACGAATTTATTTTAAGTATAAACGGGATTATTCAAATTAGTATGTTTGAAAGCAGTTAAGGGCAGTTGAATGAGAATTTGATAGCTTTGTAGGTGCTTTGACGCTCATTCTCTTATTTTAATTTCGATAAGAAAAACGATGAAAACTTACGTTTGAAATAAAATGTATTTTACTTACAAATAAGCGTATACACCGTGAAATTTTAGTGGTTGTTTTCCCGTGGCAGAACGACTTGCCTTTAGTAATACTATTGAATCATGCTAATTATTCCTCAAAAAAAAAATTTTTTTTTTCGATTTTTCAGAATAATAATTTTCCAACTCGAAAACGAGAGAAGCTATCGTTGTTTTTGAAGATGTGACGTATTCAGGTACTGCTTGCCGCATGAAATCGATGCTTAAAGCTAAAGAAGCTCTACACCCTAAGTCATAAAGCGGCTCGAAAGTGCTTTTGAGTTACGGTTAAACCTTTTGTAAAACCGGCATTTAGAGTTTCACCAAAAAAGAACTGCACACATCTTTTTTACAACTAAGATAGAATCATTTTACTGCGGGAAAACAACCACTAAAATTTCACGGTGTATAAAGATTTGAAACAAAGTTATTTATTGGCCAGACAGTTTCGACCTTATTACAGGGCTTTTGGTCACGGGAAGACTTAAAATGACCGTTGTCTTTATTAAGAGTTCAATCCTTAAGCATTTTGATAATTGTTTTGTACGTTTCAGTTAACGCACACAGAACTCTCAATATCTACTTGCTACTTTAATTATCATGAAATGTCGATCAATTAACACGATTAATATAGAATATACAAGAATAATGAATCAAATTTCATTTACTTTTTTTTCTTACGTGTAGTAATGTTAATACATACTTGCAATAACTAAATAGTATAAAGCAAAGTCGTTTTCCGCGTCTGCCTGTCCCTATGTCAGTTTAAATCTTTAAAACTACGCAACACATTTTGGTGTAAGATTTTAGATTTCCGCGTTCCACTACACTAAATATTAGTCTTTATGGGTCTACACGCGTTATTAGGAGTAGCAAATTACATAGCTACTTACTGCCCGACGTTTCGGCTGGGTTGCACCAATCATGGTCGCGAGCGAACTGGGTAGCTATGTAATTTGCTACTCCTAATAACGCGTGTAGACCCATAAAGACTAATATTTAGGATTTTGATGGTTTTTTTTAATAGATAGGAGGATTCAAGAGGAAGATTTTTATGTATGATATACGCGAAGCGAGGTCAGGGCGGGTCAGGGAGTTTGATATAAAATTAGATGACGCCTTGACAAACGCTCACAAGCCGATCCAAGGAATGCGATAAAAGAAAAAAACTGTGCGTGTTCTCCGACAAAGCTTTCACTCAGCGAGTCACGCCTATTGTCTACCTATCATTCCCCCTCCCCCCAAAACGCCAACACCGCAAATTGAACACAAAGCACCTTTGACCTTTCTCCTGGCGAACAAACAAATCCGTATGTACCCTCCATTTAGGTAACAAAGGTCAAAATTAACAACGGTTATTCAGAAACTTTCCCACTAGATCAAAGTTTACGTAGAGACGGGCCGGCCAGTGGGGCGGAAGTACGTATTCATTATCTTATCATACATTATTAGTGTAACTTCCTCGTTGCATACTAATACAGGCAAGTGCTGTGTAAGGACAGAGAGGTCCCCGGTTCGAGTCCGGGGTCGGGCAAAATTTGTAAGATTTTTTCTGTCTAATATGTCCTGCGTACTTGGCTGATCTCAATTGAGGTCGGCCGCCATGGCTGAAATCAGTCGGACGCCTTAATTTAATATGTCAGATTGCCGTCTCACCTAACTATCAAAGTACGGGAACAGGGAGTGCACTTGTGTTTAAAAAAAAACAGCAACATAAGTAAAGTCTCTTTTAATCCATAAAATATCGTGTATAAACGTGGGTCGTGTCATCAATATGAATCCATATTATCTTATACAATTATTGATATTATCTTGTTTTTTTTTTAAATTTTACTTTCATGTACATGAAAACTCACTCACAAGTCATTAGTACCAAACACGTTACGTACCGCGATTTCAATGAGGAAATAACAACGGTAAAAACATTTTTTTTACTTACTTTCATGGGAAATCATATTATAAACAATCCGTGAAGAAGTATTCTCTTGTTTCAATTGATACACGAAAATCCGTCTAAGTTGTCTGATCATCTTCAGTCAAGATTTTTATCGGTTACTTAATGGTGATTAAACTAATCATTATGATAAAGGAATTTGAATTAACTACTAATGTCGAAATGATTTAAAATATTCCAACGTTAATTATTCAATTATTTAATAGTCACTTTAACCGTCTAAAATTGAACTGGCCAATTGTAATTCGATTTACATGTATGTATCTTGGTACATATAATGAATTAACCACACAGATATGTTATAAAGAAATAGTTAGTCTGCCCATCTCTGGCTTTCAGTCTTGACTCAACTCGTCATTCTAGGTTGAATACATAGTGGAAAATTATACACGTAGAACGGGATATGCTTAATCAATGACGTCAGATGGTTGTAAGATGGTTTGTAGGGAATAGATGCGATAGTACTCTTGAAGATAAGACCTAGACACCTGTTACAGAAGTGGGGACAATGATATAATAGTGAACAGACGAAATGAAAACGCCTATGTCGAATAGATATTGAATAGCCCTGTCGTATTTATTTATTTTATTTATTTATTTGGTACACCAACAACTAATACAACAATACTTAAAATAGTTACAAGCAAGGATACCCAAGCCAATTGCTTAATCACTTAAAGGTATACGCCGCATGAAAATAAGTACGTATTGTGCGTAAAACTAAAAAAAACTTGCAGTTAAATAAGGAGTAGGTTCTCAATCTACTCCTTTTGTTCTTACAGAATGGTACATTTCAATATTCATTGACAGAAACGATACAAAATAATGATTAAAGATTCAAATAATGGCACAATATAATATTTATTGAACAGAACCGAATAAAAATAATGATTCATAATCATCAGCCCATATACGTCCCCAATGCTGGAGCACGAGCCTACCCTAGAGCGGTAAAGCCTTAGTCAATTAATGATTACACCTTCAGGTCTTCAGGACAAAACCTAAGAAAAAAAAAGATTCCGGATGCAACAAACCACTATTGTCTAACGTGAATTCTGACATTTCAATAAAAACAACCATAAGGCCAAATAATAACTGGGACATTTCCACCCACGGTCACCTGACCCCAAACTAAGCACAGCTTATACTATGGGCATCAGAGACTAATGAACAAACATAAATACATGCTTAAATATATATTATCACACCCAGCCCCGGAACAAACACCGATGTTCGTCACAGAAATATTTGTCCCCAGTGGGAATCGAACCCGCGAGCTAATAAATTGTAAAAAAAGTATAAAGTACACGTAGTTATATCCGCTATTCTCTGAAGACGGAAAACATAAGAACCCAACAAGGGCTGTTACAGTCGTTTGATGAGAAAGGTACAAATGCGTCTTTTGAACGAACTTGTTTCGGGAAAAACGTCCGTTCAAAAATAAAAGATAAAAACGATAGTCAAGGCAGAGACGGACCTTTACACCGAGGGTTCCTTACGAACTTGTAAGAGACAATAATATTCAACATACATTATATACATACATACATAAAATCACGCCTTTTTCCTAGAGGGGTAGGCAGAGATCACTTCCTGCCATGTGCTACGGTCCTGGCATTCAATATTCAACATTATTTTTAAATATTACAAATTCTTCAAAGATTTACGATGAGGATTGTAGTAAATACGTAACTTAAACATAAACTTACATATATACTTAAACTTGTAAGGGTTTTCAATTGGAAAAAGATGCAATTATATTCATGACATATTAATACATGCGACAATTTGGTCCTAGCCTTGGATAGACAGCAGTGGACAGGTTTGGAGGAGACCTATGTCCTGGAGTAGGATCATAAAGCTTAAAAAAACCGTACCAAAGGGATGGGTAACTAATGCTAATTTTTATACTCTCAGTTTTTAAATTTCATATAGTTTAATCGCAATTAAGCAATTAATCATCCAACCATCATTCGACGCTTTAAAGGTGAAGGAAAACATCGTGAGGAAACCTGCACACCTAAGAAGAAATTCTAAGGTTGTGTAGTCGACCAACCCGCACTTGGCCAGCGTGGTCGACTAAGGCGTTATCGCCCTAGTTTAGGGTAGGCCCGTGCCCCAGCAGTGGGGATGTATATGGGCTGATGATGATGAAGCAATTAATAAAACGACGGTCCCTACGTATAAAGCGACATGTCAAAAACATAGGTTTACAGGAGAGCGTAATAAAGGTTCAAATCTCTCTACAAATTACGGTATGAACAATTTTAATAATATTTTTTCTCCAAAGTTTTATTAGTTTGAGGAAGTTTGTTACGGTATTGGTACATATTTAATTTTTATCGATTTTCTTGATAAAACTGACAGTTGACCGTTTCTACATTGTTATCAAAATCAAAAAATACAAGACATATCTAAGATACCTGTATATACTTGGGTAATACCAACTCAATAAATTAAATTATTTTTCAAGTCAATGTTTAATAAAAATATAAATTACTGTCATTATTTTCAAAACCATACCTTAAAAATCTTTAGATAACTATCTTTAAGTATAAACTATACATTAATGGAGACATGTCTGTTTTTACGTTGCTAGTGTTTAATACGGCACAAGTATAGAGCCAAACGTAAAAAAAGACAAGTCCATAATAAAATTATTACTGAGACACCGGTTTATAAATAAAATCTTATTTTAGTGTCAGTATTAATTAATTATTTAAAGTACAAGTATTTATATTAAAGAGTTATTTATTTTAAGTGACAATCATCTAAAAATCTACTTTTTTTATATTTATTTGTAGTCTCATCGTAGATCACAGTTCCTCTTATCATTAATAATTAATAAGTTATTTCAGTATGTGTAACAAAAAATAATCACAGCTTTATTCAGACGGAGCGTTGCACACCTTTGTGAACAGTCAGAGAGTGTCCAAAAAGCCACGTCTGGCGGTTCATAGAGGAGTGTTGATCCCGACACTAATGTACGGAAGCGGAAGTAGGGTATGGCAGAAGAAGCACGACAGTAGGATAAACGCAGTAGAGATGCGAGCACTTAGAAGTATGCTAGGAGTGAAACTAAAATCTTCATAGAATTAGGAATAAAATAATTAGAGAATGTTGTGGTGTGAAAGAAGATGTAGTGACTAAGGTTGAGAAAGGTATGCTTAGATGGTTTGGTCATGTTGAGAGGATGAATGAGAGACGATTAACGAAAGGGATACATAGAAGAAGCATAAATGGAAATGTCGACAAGGGAAGGCCAAGAAAGACCTTCCATGACCAAATAGGCCAAATTTTGAAGAAGGGTCAAACCAAAAGTACCCGTAATCGACAAGCATGCATGAAGAGAATGACGGATGTGAAAGAAGCGAAAGTGGTGTGCCATGATCGTAGTACATGGCAGGAAGTGATCTCTGCCTACCCCTCTGGGAAAAAGGCGTGATTTTATGTATGTATGTATTTATTCAGACTATAATAATAATAATAAAGATGAATGTTATTCTTACTATTATTGTCTCATCGTGAACCACAGTTTCTCTTATCATTAACAATTAATAAGTAATTTCAGGATATGTGACAAAAAATAATCACAGGTTTATTCTACTAATTGAATTATTATGTTCTAAAACGCACACAATTTTTATAAATAAAGCACATAGACGTAGGTAATCAATTTCTAATCTTCTTCATCTTGACCTTCCTCTTCTTTACCATGATTAAGATTCTTATAGAAAATATGATAACTTTTTGGAATAATCAATGTATCACATAAATGTTTTAAGTCTTTGTATTTTACTTCAGTGATAGGAATTGCCTCTTTGTATAATTTCTCTAGAATAAGATCTTCCTTCTTCTTTACTCCCCTAGTATTTTTCTTTATTTTTTATGTTCGCAGTTTAGAGTTCTATAGCTTTCTTCGGAGATGTTGTATAACAATGTTTAGATGAGCCCCTTAAATTTTTACTTCTCTTATTTTATTCCAAGAAATTTTATCAGAACTTGTATCTTTTTACCACATGAACACGAATCGACACGTTTTTTGGGGAATCTCCCGTAAATGACGTTATGTTTGACATGACCGCGCTCGCTACATTTGGCGCGCATTTTAAAACCGAGTACAAAAGGATATGTATAGATATCCGCATCTACGACATTGCTTCATTGTAATTATCACACATGTTCTCTTATACGTTTCTTAAATTGGCAAAAGTATTAATATTTAGAAAAAAAATTATATATGGGCGTATGCGTAAAGATAAATAATTGCGAAAAATGCAATAAAAAAAAAACCTCTTTTTTTACATGTCCTTTTATACGTAGGGACCGTCGAAAAATAAAGTCTCGAAAGCCAAGAAAATAATACAGAAAAAAATAACACTAATTGTATGGATTACCATCGTGTGTATTGTTATTCTAAACATATCCTGATCACGTACTAGACACCGTGACCACGAGCGCTGTAAAGAGCTCGAAAGATCGGGTCTGGTCGAAATAATATGTTTAGAATACCAATACACGCGAGTTTACATACATACATACATAAAATCACGCCTTTTTCCCAAAGGGGTAGGCAGAGATCACTTCCAGCGATCCACTTTTCACCTCTGTGGGAAACGTGACGTGAGGGGTTGTGGACCACGTCGCCGCCATTCTGCCTTGTGCATTGTTTTAACAAGGTCATTGCGTTCCCACGAGTTGCAAGGATATATGACGGGGGAAGGAAAAGGGGAGGAAGGATATTATCGCCTCGGATGATTTGGACTGAGTCGATAGTAGCTCGAGGAGCCGGGGTCGCTTACCCGTATACCGTTCACCAACCACCGGACAGATAGTTGTGACTGGTATCCCCTGACTTTAACGCGAGTAAAATTAGTTTTATTCCAAATATTGTGTATTCAGAAGAATTCCGTTTTTCCATTAGAGCCACGGTACCCCAAAAAGGGAGTGACGTAGGATACACTCTCACGCACGTTTGCACTTCTCCGTGTCTTATATGCCGATATACGTCACGGCTGCCGGCTGTCAATTGAAGTGATGTGGGGAGACATTATTATACTTTTGAGGGAAAGAAATTCCGATGTAAGTAGGTACCGATAATGGTGGATGGGTTTGATTGTGTCTTGTTTCTTTTAGTGGACTATTTTTATAATTGTTCTTTTGATTTTGTGTGACTATTTTGTTTGTATGGCATGTAATTTTTATTAAATTGGACCACTATTTTTCTTGGTCGCGGCATCACCAGCGATTTCGGTGATTCTCATTTTTCCACCTAGGACTGTATTATGTGAGGGATAAAGTAATAAAATAGCACGGAAAGTTACAGACTCACTAGTACATTACATTTTTAAAAACTTTAGGTAAGGGTAGTCATGATATAGCCGTTATGTTTCGCCTTTCCCTGCACCTAAAGTTTTTGAAAATATAAATGTATGCGTCCATCACGTACAAACTTTTGAATCCCAGTTCTTGTCAAAATAATAAGGAACAAAATTGCTTTTCTTTTAATTTAAGACGTCACCTTTATGGTATAATTGCAACTTCCCGTTAAACATGCTACCAATGACTACTATTAAAACATAATACATTTAAAACAGTCCGAAAATGCATTTAACCGAACTTTAATTTTAAAAAAACATTATTTTTCTAAGAAAACAAGGAAATCACCTTCAAACCACAGAACTTTTGACACATAGACGTAAAGTTTTTACTCCCAAGCGTCTCTCAAGGCACATAAACAATAAATATTACACAGCTCTAACATAAATAAACAAAAAATTTTATACAGCATATTTGATTGATCTGATTAAATGGTAAGTAGCTTACTCACTTGTGTTACGGATATCAGAAACAACATTGTTAACACGAATAAACTTAAATATAAAAATGAACCCACCCATTTATTTATTTTATTTATTTATTTATTTCCGAGTGGGAATCGAACCCAAACTTTTGGCGCAAGAAACAAAAGTAATTTCAATGAGCCATCAGTCCTCAGTCTCGCGTCCTTAATCGCCTAACATCCCATTCTCCATGGTTGTTAACAAAATAAACAGGGTTTTCAAATTTTTCACCTCCCGTAATTAGGGATACAAATTGCGCCGCGAAAGCTCTGACAAAAGTCGCTACTGAGCTTTCTGATCCTTTGAAGGATAGCTGCCGGAGGCGCGTGTTAGAAACGATATCCGGTTTAATTTTGTATAGAATTTGAAGCTTTTTTAAAGCACTTTTGTGCTCTCAACAGAATGCACGGATGAGTAATGAAGATATCGCAATCTCAAAATTATATCGATACTGTCTACCTATATACTATTTTAGCATACAGTTTTGCAAATAACGCTGAACACTATGATTACACAATTGTAACTGATTCATGTATCAGAATCTGATAGAATGAGTGATTTATGGTTGTTGTGTTTTATGCATGTATTATTAATGTATCAAATTTAAATAAATAGATAAATATATCTGACTTTTTGGTGGTAAACGTCATGCTAAGAAGCGAAAATAACTTACCGCTATTTGAGTTAAGTAAATTGTAAAGTACGTCTTTAATATTTGTGACAGTTTCAAGTAAGTTCTATGTAAAGTATTTATAGATATGAGGTAAATGTAACCTTTAATATCAAAGGACGAACTACTGCGGCAGTATTTTTTTAAGTGAAAATTTCTTTAGCGGCTCTGAGCACTTTTTGTATGGCTAAAAACATCAGGGTCACGTGATGCTGATCGAAAAAGCGTAAGATCGTTTAGGCGGCACAGGGCGCTTGCGCGTATATCCGTGTTTATGTACAGCGTGCCACGCGTATCCAAGGATGGTGACAGCTGATGGCGTATTCGTATGTGAATTATTTAAATTATGGAAATTGAACAAAGTGCAAATAATAATAGTACTTTTGTACTTATAATTAAACACAACGTTAATACTCAAGTTTTCACTTCCCGGAGTGCTATTTTTTATTATTTTATGCATTTTACCTTGTACCACACACTGCCGTTTCGCGTGCCTCTAAAACACGACATAAGTACGCAGGAAGCGTGCGGCAAGACGGCTCACCCCTTTTCATCCAAATCTAAGGTGATCCTATCGCGGCCTAAAATGGTGTATGCCCAAAATTCCCTTTTTTCTGCAACCGGGATTAGCGTCCGACTGATAGTGTCGAGTCATTTGGCAGGATGTTTGCGGAAAACGGGAATGTTTGTTTTTGTAGCAGCCGTTACGATAAAACGTCTCATTTGAACGGATTCCGTTCGAAATTGGTGGAACAAAAAATAGGGAAATAATTTGGTTCGTTTGTATAATATTGAGTGAATTTTGACGATAAGCTCACAATTCTGAAGTGTAAAGGCAAAATAAGGATGACAACAAAATAAAAAGTAACATGAAATTGATATAAAATGGCAAAAATATTTTATTTATAACTTTATATTAATTTTAAACTTTGCTTTTGATTAACTATAAACTGACAGGTTTTTACTTCAGTGAGTTTTATTAGTTTTCATTTATGAGATTTTGGGTTAAATTTAATTAAAAATGAAAATTTTATACCACATTTACGACCAAATGATACGATAGTTCAAACGCTAACTTAAACTATCTCAAGAAAGCATTTTACGCGCGTCAAATATCTCCAACTCACATTTTCTCACTTAGCCATAACTTGGGTACTAAACGGGACTGTTACGTAACCTAAAGTCGCACTCACATCAGACCTCTCGTTGCCGAATTTAATATAAACACTATTCACAACTCTGTGGCAAGATTTATGCCCCTCCGGGCCCTAATGAGGTCCATTTCCTCGTAGACAGAGGGCGCCATTAAACCTTTTGTGAGTTTGGGAGGACCGCACTCTCTCCCTTTTTAGTTTTGACACGTTTAACATCTTGAGAGCTTTGAGTTGCTAGGTCTAATGTCGGTTTAATGTTGCGAATCTGTTGGTGAATTGCATTTGCGAGTGTTGAAGACATTATTAATTGTTATATTTGATTGCAGTCTCACCGAATTATGTATGAGAGTAAAGGAATAGAGAGTGTACTTGTGTTTGCGCTATAATATGGCTCTTCTCAATTGAGATCGGCCGCCATGGCTGAAATCGGACGGTCGCCTTATTTAGTTATATTTGCCTTCAGTAAACGCTTATTCGTAAACAGTGAGAGAGCATTTTTCGTGAACATTAATTTGTGAAGGTGTTATACATAAAATTACGCCTTTTTCCCAGAGGGGCAGGCAAAGATCACTTTCTGCCATATGCCTCGGTCCTGGCACACCACTTTCGCTTCTTCCACGTCAACCTCTTCATGCATGCTCGTCGATTACTGGTACTTTTGATTTTACCTTTCTTCTAAAAGGTCTACCACCTACTAATATTAATTGCCATGAGGTTTTTTTTATTGGCGATGCTTATATTAATGATATGGTTTTTAAAGACTTTAGTTATTATTTAATAAGTTTTGTTAAAAACAGTATTTTTTATAAAATAAAATAAAAGTAACAATGAACTAAAAGTTCACTAGGGGTGAGGGCCATCCGCTCCCCCGCAAGTCCGGTGATGATGATGTAAGATTTTAGACTTTCGCGTTCCATTACACTAAAATTAGTCTTTATGGGTCTACACGCGATATTAGGAGTTTGCCCGACGTTTCACCTGGGTTACACCAATCGTGGTCGCTCGCGAATTTTGGTGATGATGATGGATTGGAGTACCAAACCATCATAGTACTTAAGTAAAAATTATGAAACTCATCAGTGCGAAAAAAAGTTATTAAAACCAAAGTATGTACAACCCGATAGAAGTTTGATGAACTATCATCTCGATAAATCGACTATGGCATAGACTCAAAGGCTTACCTCGTCCTTTGAGGTAGAACTGAATTGGTCTACGCAAACAAGGTTTCCTATCGTAATGAAATTTCTATCAGGACGTAGGTCTATCCTCTAATTACTAGGATACCTAGGTTCGTGGCAAAGGAAATCACTTGAGTATCAGGTCCGTGGAAATTCATTTGATGAGCAATACACGCAATCGTTTAAAAATAAGCCTTTATTCATTTTCGGGCCATCCAATGCCCAAATTTGATTGTAATCTGTTTTAGAAAAGTATCCCTAGAAAATTTTAATAGCATTTTATCTACACTAATATCTACACTAATATTATAAAGAGGAAAACTTTGTTTGTTTGGTTGTAATGAATAGGCTCAAAAACTACTGGACCGTTTTTAAAAATTCTTTCACCATTCTAAAGCTACATTATCCACGAGTAACATAGGCAAAATTTTATTTTGGAAAAAATTAGGGTTCCTTAAAATATTTGGGTTTTTCGGACACAAAGTGTAAAAAATCAACCAGAAAAGTTACTTATTTTGCGTACGCTGCCTAAACTATAAAAGATAGAAGCATAAAATGTTCTAATTAATTGGAGATCTTATAAATATCTACAAAAAAGTCCGCAACACACTATACCTATCTATGTCGAGTGAGGCACAACAACCATTTTTTTATTTAAAAATCTTAATTTTTTTTTGGACTACATTTAAACGCATTTATTTTACTCATGCTATTAATCCTTATCAAAATAAATTATTTCATCACTAAGTACAGTTTATGTAGATAATATTTGGTATTTAAAAGATTAAAATTGGACGTTTGGTTTTGAAGTTATGGCGAAATTAAAATATTACTATTTCTGCGTTGCGAAGTGGGCGTCACCAAGGCGGGGGTGCGAGTGCGGGAGGGGAGTTTAGATATGTAATATAATAATATTATAAAGAGGATAATATTATAAAGAGGAAAGGTTTGATTTTTGTTTGTTTGTTTGTTTCGAATAGGCTCCGAAACTACTGCACTGATTTGAAAAAATCTTTCACTGTTGGCAAGCTACACTATCCGTGAGTGTCATAGGCTTTTTTTAGATAAAAAAAAATAGATTTCTCTTACGGGGTTAAATTATATTACATAGAGATAGAGATATCCCCGAAGCGAAGCGAGGGCGGGTCGCTAGTTTATAATACTTTTAAACTTTCCAGGCGGGTTTATGAATATGACATTTTTCCATTAAAACACATTACATTAGAGCGTTAAATGGCCCAAAAAACAGTTTTTCATCAGTGATTTGTAAGCTCTTAAGAAAAAGCGACATAAAAAAGTGTCATAATAACATAAAATCTACATTTTTATATCTATATCGGCGTCGGGGTGGCCGGCGGCGACATCAGAGGGTTAACACTATCGTTAGGTTCACTACTCTTCACTCTGTGGGCTGCGTAGGGTCTTCAGGCAATGAATAACACCACATACAATAGTTACAGTTTTATTCTTGTTCGGCGATCGTAAGTTAACATCAACGAAATAACATTATGGTCGATATAATCACGATAACCAATACTGCCCGGTCACTAGACAAGTCCCAGGGACGACCTAATCGAATCTGAATCTAAATCGTAACCGTCTTCACAACTCCATCATTTCAACTCAAACTAAATGTGACGGGCCATGTCCAAACGAAATCGACTGTCACCTTTTTGACAGTCGCGTTTGAGTAACCGGCCAGTATTATTCGAATGCAACAAACATCATTTAATCAAGTAATCATTGTTAATGACTTCCTAAAATCAAGTTAGGATTTACAATAATGTTACAACATTAATTAGCACTACATAATACAATTTCATAAATCAACCGAAACTTCGTGCTACCAAGCGCCATCTAGCGGAGATCATAGACACTTAATCAAAAGTGCCGCTCCCGCTACCCGCTATCCTACACGGCCATTCTGACGTTTCACCCGTCCTCGGGTGTTGTACCTGAGAACAAAATGAAACCAAAAGAGTAAACCGTTCGGCCATCCCGGCTAAAACTTATTCAAGAGCTTCTGAGCTTACAAAAATTTCACTTTACTTAACATTGATACGTTTGACCGACAAGTTCCCAAGTTCAAATCTGCAACTAAGGCATTACTCAGCATATCCAATTCATTAATAACACAAGTCTAGACACACACCACCCCTGAAGATTACAATACTCTATTCCGTGTCTCAATCTCATATCTCTCTATTCAAAGTCCGGACAAATGTTCGATCAGCATGCAGTGATCAATTAAGACCAGCCTACTGCATCGAGCAACACCGTCCCTCCCACTTTGAAATAAGTCTCATAGATTCCAACCAAGTGCGTCCCTTCTACCAGTCATGTAAGCAACTCACAGTGACCGTACAACACCAGTGTGTCCCTTCGACCAGGTTGGACCGGACGACATCTGTGTCCCTTCGACCAGACTGGACCGGACGACATCTGTGTCCCTTCGACCAACCCGGACCGGACGACACTTTCCTCTCAACCATTTCTAACACATGACCATCAGTCGGACCAAACGAGCGTGTCCCTCAACCAGCCGCCTACAGCTGCATGGCCCGGACGACGCTGTCTCTTCAACCACAATTACAACAACTACTATCCAGTCCATCGGATACCCGTACCATCAACATGTGTCATTAAACAAACCAACAACCATCATCATCATCAAAGTAATTATCATTAGCATTGTCCAACTATTTGGGAACCTATCGTTCAATTAGAATTCAAAGATTTCAAAAATCATCTATCGCATTTGCATAGGGCGAACCAAAACCTCAATTACTTTAATAGGGCCTTAAAACTTAGGGTCTAACTTGGTCTGATTTCTTTCCTCATTTTCATACTGTATGTACATAAAATCACGCCTTTTTTCCAGAGGGGTAGGCAGAGATCACTTCCTGCCATGTGCTACGGTCCTGGCACACCACTTTCGCTTCATCCACATTCATCAACCTCTTCATGCACGCTCGTCGATTACGGGTACTTTTGATTTGACCTTTCTTTAAGATTTGACCTATTTGGTCATGAAAGGTCTTTCTTGGTCTTCCCCTGTCGACATTTCCCATTACACCCTCATATACCCTTCGTTAATCGTCTTTCACTCATCCTCTCAACATGACCAAACCATCTAAGCATACCTATCTCAACCTTAGTCACTACATCTTCTTTCACACCACAACATTCTCTAATTATTTCGTTTCTTATTCTATAACTTAGTTTTACTTCTAGCATACTTCGAAGTGCTCGCATCTCCACTGCATTTATCCTACTCGTGCTGCTTCTGCCATACCTATCTTTCACTTCCGTATATTAGTGTCGGGACCAACACTCCCCCTATGAACCGCCAGACGTACCTTTTTGGACACTTTCTGACTGCTCACAAGGTGTGCCGCGCTCCGTTCACCATGTTACCAGCATTCACTCTGCTTTCAATATCGCTATCACACTTACCAACTTTTGTGAGTTTCATTCATATAGAACAGTCATCATATCCTGCAACTCCGCAGCCGATGAAGCGAGAAGGACTTGATCATCAGCGTAACGGAGACACTGGACGATTGACTCATTTATTCTCAAACCTTTCTCAGACTCTCTCAGACTAGTCAAGCAACTATCTAAGAATAGGTCGAATAGCCATGGTGACGCTACACATCCCTGTCTAACACCTTTTTCGTGTTCATGTTAAACCAATCAGTGCATGCCCCATTCATTCCCCCGTTTATTCCCGTTTATATTCCTTTCTTGCTTCACTCATATCATCATTCGTCGCTTTTTGCATTCGGTGATTAGCTTTGATTGCTAACCAGTCTTGCCAAGCCTTTCTTTCTATTTACAACATCTTATCCTACACGGCTTATCCTATACGGATCACATCTTGTACGCTTTTATCCATCCATACCTTTCTATTACTCTTTCCATTTCTCATTTTAGATTTTCCACACGCTTCTGTGGCAACATTGTCTCATTTTCAAGGACAGACATTATGTTCAGAGACCACTACATACTGTGACTCAACATCACACTACCGTTTATCGACCACAATGAATGTCTGAAGTCCAAACATAAAAACAATGCACCTGAAGTAAGATATCCTTTCAGCATCTGTCTTGCGTTCATGGTATAAGGAGTTTGTTGCTCCCCTTGCCTCCCTCCCTCCGTAGTAGCCGTCTGTTGTCCTGCAGCTCAATTCCCAGTTATTTCCACAGATATCTGGAGTACAAGGCATGACATCTGAAACAAAGATTTCTCACAGTAGACAACTGACTGGTAAAGCGTTAAGAATCACCGTTCAATTACCTATCTTCATTGAAGTGAAACCAACAATTAATTTACTTGTTTGAGAGACTAAAATTATTAATTGCTTTCTAATGACAAGCAAGCTTTTTTTTTTTTTTTTGCTCTGACATTTTTTATTGTCTCATATTGGTTTAACGGCCTTGACAAAGATCATACAGCCAAATCTTCAGTTTTATGATTTATTTTTACTAGTTTTAACCAACACACACCCACACACCCACACACACACACAGATTCACACTCCCTGTTTTTCTAAGCTGTCAGTAGCCACCACAAGTTGCCTGAGGTCTAAAACTTCAGCACTTAGTGGCATCAGGCACATAATAGGTAGGCATTTCACATAATCTTTCACACTTTTCATGTGGCTACTAGTAATTTACCAAAACACTATTTTAGCCGTTACTATAATGAGAGATATCTGCATTGAAACCGACAATAAGGCGTCTGACTGATTTCAGTGCGCAGGACATATTATAGTGCACAAGTGTGCGCGCAAACACAAGTGCACTCTCCATTCCCTTACTCTTATAATTCGGTGAGACAGCAATCCGACATGACCGATGAGAGATCGGGCGCAGGACCACCAGCTTAACTTTCCGAGGCACAGGCGTTCAACCGCCAATTTCCTAACTCCGGGCTGAGTAATTTCATTACAGAAAAACTCACACAAATTTTGCCCAACTCCGGACTCGAACCGGGGACCTCTCGGTCCCAACGCAGCACTACACACACATACATACACACACGCAGGCAGTTGAAACCGACTATATTGACTCATCAATAAAATCACGACAGTATGAAAAAGACTCACAATTATTCAGCGAATGATCCCATGGTTTGCTTACAAAGCAATATCCTCTCGACGATGGCTGGGCACGTTGGTTGAGGCACCGTTGCTTGCCAATCCCTTGCCGCCGTTGGTTGCACGACGACGACTTGATGCGTAGTGTCCCTTGCCACCACATTTGAAGCATGTCACATCCTGCTTTTCACGTCCGGTGGTAGTTGCAGGCTCCGTCGAGGGGCCACGGTTGGTACGCTTCTTATCAGGTCGCTTCTATTCAATTCGCCGATAGTGAAGTCATCAGACAAGAAGCGCAAACGGCGAAACATTCGCCCTCCTTTAGACGGTCATTTTGCAGGTTAATAAGTGTAGCAGCTGACGTCTCAATGCAGCGATACAGAGGTCAACGGTGTCATACTAAGCACGCAGGTCGTTGTTAGACTTGTCCGGGTCAAATTCGGGCAGTGAAATCTTATCCACCGACGTAGTAGGCTTGATTGCATCGATCAGGCTCATCATATTGCGGTTCTACGACTCCAAGTACACGCAGGAAAGATTCATCTAATCCGGGTACACTAGTGGTGTTTCTTCTAGCCCGAAGTGAATCCCACTTCTGATATCGGCGTCGGGGTGGCCGGCGGCGACATCAGAGGGTTAACACTATCGTTAGGTTCACTACTCTTCACTCTGTGGGCTGCGTAGGGTCTTCAGGCAATGAATAACACCACATACAATAGTTACAGTTTTATTCTTGTTCGGCGATCGTAAGTTAACATCAACGAAATAACATTATGGTCGATATAATCACGATAACCAATACTGCCCGGTCACTAGACAAGTCCCAGGGACGACCTAATCGAATCTGAATCTAAATCGTAACCGTCTTCACAACTCCATCATTTCAACTCAAACTAAATGTGACGGGCCATGTCCAAACGAAATCGACTGTCACCTTTTTGACAGTCGCGTTTGAGTAACCGGCCAGTATTATTCGAATGCAACAAACATCATTTAATCAAGTAATCATTGTTAATGACTTCCTAAAATCAAGTTAGGATTTACAATAATGTTACAACATTAATTAGCACTACATAATACAATTTCATAAATCAACCGAAACTTCGTGCTACCAAGCGCCATCTAGCGGAGATCATAGACACTTAATCAAAAGTGCCGCTCCCGCTACCCGCTATCCTACATCTATATTCTATAAGCTCTGTTATAAACATAACATCAAACACGCAACAAAACATGATAAATAACATCTCAATTTTCCATCTCCAGATGTCTTAAATAACATAACGTTATGTATTATCAATCATAAAATAACACGATGTTCCCAAGACAGGCAATAACCTATTAAAATCGAAGAACGGCGCACTTCCGCAACTCCAATGCGAATGTTACGAGTACTTCCTTCCGCCCATAAACATTTTACAACCATTTTATCGTAACACATGTCTTAAACTCGATAATATTTAATGTTATTGTTCGGGAATTGATTCTGGTGATGTTATTATCAGTTATCTATACTAATAACAAATCTGTAGGGCTACCATGAGTTTAAAACTCACGCACTCGATATCGCCTATGTAAATGTGTCTATGAAAAACTTGTACAGCGCCGCTGGTGGTTACGCGAAGAACTAAAATCGGCCGTATGAAATAAACAACTTGATAGGTTTTTAACGTACGTAAGTTTTCGATAGTCAACTCATGGTAGGCCCTCTGTAAGGGTCGGTCATGGAGTAAGTTTGTTTGTTTTCAGAGATATTGTGTTTATAGGCTCAATATTATGATACTAATTTCACGATTTTTAGATTTTTTTTCTGTATGTGTGTATGTATGTATGTTCCTCCATAACTCTTAAACCAAATATCCGAATTTGATGAAATTTGATATAAAATCACATAGACATCTGGGACACAGGATAGGCTATTTAAATTCTAGCGCCAACGCGAACGGAGTCGCGGGCACAGCTAGTTATCAATATGTTTTGAGGGTGGCAGAATTTTGGAGATCATTTGTCCAAATTATTATCATTCCTTTGTCTGCAAGTAGATAATAATATACTGGGCAAAATAAGTAAGTAATCAATTACATCATAAAGATTTAAACTTTGAAACTATTTTATCAGAATTAATTATTCGAAAACAAAAACGCATTAATTAATTACGTTGTACGTTTAATTCAATTTTGTATTTAATTTTGTATTTTACCTCCTCCATTACTTTCAGGCATGCGAACTGGAATTTAAACAAAATAATTTGGTATGACGTGAAACGCACAAAATGAAATATCAACCGTTTCAAAAACGATCTCATCGCCAGAAAATCCTGGTGTGTGTGCGCAAAAAAATGCATTTTGTAAAGCAGACCTTTTAAAATATCATAAAATTGTTTATACTTTAATGAAAGGTCAAAGGTCTTATTTTCAGGATAAAATAGTATAGTTCCTCTGCAAAGGGCAAGATTAAAAAAGACATATTATTATAAATTGGGAAACTAATACGTATATATATAACTAAAAGACAATATTAAAAAGTAAGTAACCGTAAGTAGCCGTAATTTTAGTGTAATGGAACGCGAAAGTGTAAAATCTTACATAATAGATAATATGCTGCGGTCTGGAAACTGGAACTTAGTCCTAGCCATTGATAGAACCTTATGAATACCTACGTGTTGGTTTGTTTTGAAAGTAATTTATATTATTGCGTATTTGTGATTCAAAATAAATAAATAAATATTACACAAAATCACACACGTCGATCTGATCTCGTTGTAAGTAGATTTAGCACTTGTGTTACGGATATCAGAATCAACAGTTGTGTACACAAATAAACTGATTTATTAATACACCCAGACAGAACAAAGACTGATATTAATCACTACATAGTACAAAGCAAAGTCGCTTTCCGCGTCTGTCTGTATGTATGTATGCTTAAACCTCTTAAACTAGGCAAGAGGACCGTAGGTATTTATGTATAATGTGAGCCATGACTAGAGAGTGATGAGTATGAATGTCAATGGACGTAATAGTAGAGGAAGCCGAAGAAGACATGGATGGATTGCATGTGAGATGATATGGGAGTGAAAAGAGTAGACGTAGAGATGAGGAATGATAGGCCCGAGTGCACTTAGAGTGGGGCAAGGGCAGGAGAATGATGATGATGATAATACCATTCAAATGAACAATAACTATTTTTAAATTCTCATACAAGGTCACTCATCATCATCATCATCAGCCCATATACGTCCCCTAAACTAGGGTGATAAGGCCTTAGTCGACCACGCTGGCCACGTGCGGGTTGGTCGACTACACAACCGTAGAATTTCTTCTTAGGTGTGCAGGTTTCCTCACGATGTTTTCCTTCACCGTTAAAGCGTCGAATGATGGTACATATGAATTTCAAATTAGAAAAACACATTGGTACCTGGCGGGGTTTGAACTGGCGACCTCTCGCATGGCAAGCAACGACCTTAACCACTCGGCCATCGACGCTTTTACGACGACAAGGTCACTATCAAAGGCAAACATCAAGCAACCTACTTACTTACTCCAATAATTCATCAAAACGTCATTAATTATAAGCCCATGTGTTGAAGAATTAATTATTAACGCAGGCAATCTCTTGGTGAGTTGATGTGAGCTGGTTTAGTAATTTGAGAGTTAATTTATGTATTAAGGCCTACATTCAGCTAACTCTTGAATAACGATCCGAATCATTTATCGTGTTTCAACCATGTTAACCGTGTAAGACAAGGCTTAGACTACTATAAAGTCAAAGTCAGAATAGTTGATAACTTATTTTAAGCCTTATTACGAATAATGGTAAAGTACATTATTGTTATCATCGTATTTCACTTTTAGTCTAAACGAACTTTGATTTTCAAGCGTTTTGTCAAAAACAAATCTTACAGTTTTTTTTTATTATTATGCGGTTACAGTTTTTTTAAGCAAATTAGGATTGCGATTTTGCGGAATCTTTAAAAGGGACTCCTTGTATACCTAATAATCAGTCACAGCGGATATTTATAAGGGACTAGCTTTCCGCCCGCGACTTCGTCCGCGTAGAGACGTTTAACGGGTAAAACATTACTTCTTATAGCGCAGTCGGTTAAAAAGTAACCTATATCCTTTCCTAGGCTCTGGACTATATCTGCACCAAATTTCGTTTAAATCGGTTCAGTACTCTATGCGTGAAAGCTTAACAGACAGACAGATAGACAGAGTTACTTTCGGATTTATAATATTAGTAAGGATTCAGACCTAACCAACAGACCTAATTATTCACAGTCAAGTTAACACACAAATAAAAAAAAATAAACACTTTAAAGTTAAATTCCATAGTAAAAAGGTACATACATATCATCGAGATTGCTTCATTATATCAGTATGAACAATATTACTAGCACAATACCACCATTTTCAAAATGGCCACATTAGCCAAACAAAATCGATGGGTACATAATATAAAGCTCAAATGTTCACCTAAAAGCTATCATGCAAAAGCATCCAGCCGTTATACTCTAATGCAATACAATAACGAAACTCCAATTCAGTTGACCAAATAATTGATCCGGAATCGCATAAATATTTACGTTTAATTAAACGCGTGGAGCGCTCATTTCAAGCTTCACTCAATCTGTTTGTCATAGTCTAGACATAACTAAATATACCTTTCCAGGCATTGTGTCAGAATAAGCTAATTTTATTCGGCTTGGTAGGCGTTTTACGCCGTAAATGTTTAGGTGAGGGTCCAAAAAAGCGACGATGGCCGAGTGGTTAAGGTCGTTGCTTGGCTTACGAGAGGTCGCCACGTACCACTGTGTTATCATATTTGAAATTCATATGCATTGTTATTCGACGCTTTAAAGGTGAAGAAAAACATAGTCAGGAAACCTGCACACCCACGAAATAATTCTTAGGTTATGTAGTCAATCAACCCGCACTTGGCTAGCGTGGTTGGCTAATACCTAATCTCTCTTGTTTAGGGTAGGCCCGTGCCCCAGCAGTAGGGAAGTATAATAAAATAATAATAATCTTTATTATAATCACACAGACAAACAAGTTTACAGTAAAAATACAGATTCATACAGGTAATAATATGGTATAATGTAGGTATCTTATAGCTAAAATAATTAAACACAATTACATAGATTCTAACAGGACGGATCTATATGGGCTGATGATGATGATAAAACTTTACGCGATGATTTAGCGAGGACGGCGTTACACCGTATCGAAAAATTTTTATATACAAATGTATTTGTACGAAATGTAAGTAATTTAAATTAGAAATTATTAAATAGAGTTGCTTTGATAGAACTCTTTTAAAAAGTGTTGAATTTAACCTTTCAATAGATGATAGTTCTGCGGAAAATAACAGTCTTAATGTCTTAAAAGACAGAAAAATTTTTCATTTCCGTGGAACTAAATTGTAATTACGCTAAGCACCATACGAGCTTCTTTTATAAATAAACGAAGCTCCGCAAACATCACATTACGGAATGGAAGTCAACACAAAAGGCTGCCTTAGAAAAGTTTTAATTAAAGACATCAAACTGCCTTGACATCTCAATATGGCAACGAGTGTGTTATAGCCACAAAGAGACAATTAATTAATCCAGATTATAGTGTTAATTAATTAAATGGTACCAGAATAAAAAAATAAAAAAATTACGTTTAGGTTTCGATGATGAGACAGGAAACGTGGTTCAGGTAAAATGCTTCCATAGCCGAGTGGTTAGACTGTTGCTTGCCATGCGAGAGGTCGCCAGTTCAACTCCGCCACGTTTCACTGTGTTTTCAAATTTGAAATTCATATCTACGGTTTTTCGACGCTTTGACGGTGAAGGTAACCTTACGAAGAAAGTATGGTTGTGACTAGTCGACCAACTCGCACCTGGCCAGCGTGGTTAACTAAGAGACCTTAGTCTTCGTCCTAGGTCCTAGTTTATGGTAGGCCCGTACCCCAGCAGTGGGTCGTATATCGGCCGATGATTATGATTTGTCATCTTTACTAATATTATAAAGCTGAAGAGTTTGTTTGTTTGTTTGTTTGTTTGTTTGTTTGTTTGAACGCGCTAATCTCAGGAACCGCTGGTCCGATTTAAAAAATTCTTTAACTGTTGGATAGTCCATTTATCGAGGAAGGTTATAGGCTATATAACATTTTCAAAAAAAGTAGGGATCCGTACGAAAAACCCAAATTTGTCACCCAAGATGTAAAAAAAATCAAAGGAGACGGGCGAACGTCCATACAAAATTGGGCCTGACTGTACAGCAACAATTACTACACTATTTAATTCTGATATTACTGCCATTTAAAATAAATAAACTTTTTTACAACTGCTACACGGGAGAAAAAAGATATAGGGTGTTATAATTTGCTTCGTAATGAGTTATTCTAACAAACTCTCAGTGCTCTCACGTTATTCAAAGACTACTACTGACTAGATTTTATCAGATTGTATTTTAGGACATTAACACATTGCGGTTTCTAAGATTATTGTAAAAGACTAGCTGTTTCCCGCGGTTTCACCCGCGTCCCGGGTCAACTTCTTCCCGTATCTGGATAAAATATAGCCTACTAGCGACCCGCCCTCGCTTCGCTTCGGGTATATCTCTTTATCTATATAATATATTTCAACCCCGTAAGGGATTTTACATACAGAAGTTATTTCCCAATTACTCCCGTTCCCATGGGAATTTTGTAAAAATATTGTATTGGGGTACCTGCATGCCAAATCTCAATCGTCTATCTATATCGCGGTTTAGATTGTTTCAAACAAAAGTTTTTTCCCTATTACTCCCGTTCCCATGGGAATTTTACAATATCCTGTTGCAACTAAGCTTTTGAATTTATTAAGGTATCTGCATGTCAAATTTCAAGTGTCTAACTTATGCGGTTAGTATTTTTCATACAAAAGGATTTTCCCGTTATTTCCCGTTCCCGTGGGAATTTCGGGAAATCCTGTCCTAACGGATGCCTAAGTCATAACATCTACCTGCAAGCTAAATTTCATCTCGATCCGTCCAGTGGCTGTGACGACTTCGTCCGCGTAGAGATGTTTTACGGCTAAAACATTACTTCTTTATAGCGCAGTCGGTTAAAAAGTAGCCTATAACCGTTTCTAGGCTTTGGACTATATCTGTACCAAATTTCGTTTAAATCGGTTCAGTACTTTATGCGTGAAAGCGTAACAGACAGACAGACAGACAGACAGACAGACAGACAGAGTTACTTTCGCATTTATAATATTAGTAAGGAAGTAAGGATGTTACTCAGGGTGAATCTAATGGTGAAAGAAGTTTTGAAATCGGCGCAGTAGTTTTTGAGTTTATACATTACAAACATACAAATAGACACACAGAAATACAAGTATTTCCTCTTTATAATATTAGTGTAAGTAGATGGGTATAAGTATGAATGAAGAACACATTTCTCTCATAATAATTATTTATTGATATCTATTTCATCAGAAATAATTAAAATATCGTCTTAAAACTGTGCAGGTGGTATTGAATACTCTTGATGTTTCGCCATGCCTAGGTACCATATTATGGACATTATGTGACAACAGCAGCCCACATTTCTTTTTCCTACCAAGCAAGAACAATAATATTATGCTTTCCTCTTCTATTTGATGTAATCCGCCGCCAGCTAGCTATATGAAGTCGTTGATCAGTCATTGTATTCTCGTAAAACCATCAGAATCTATCGTCGCAAAATAATACTAATTGAATAATAAAAGCACACGAAAACACAACAAAACGAAATATCCGCTATCGTAAGTTCAAGCCAATGATGATTTTTTAGTTTGACGTTTGACTTTGATGAAAAGAGAATATAATCACTACGTTTTACTTTGATGTAACATGAGGTCTATTTTGTTGCCAGTACAAGAAAAAAAATAAACCTGATGATCAATTTATTTTTACAATTTCCTTATAAACGTTGATATATAATTAATTATTTAAAACGTTTTTTTAAAACATAATCTAAAAACAAACACACTTTATTCACTTTCATTGCTTTTATTTTCTATTTTATATCATTTCTTTATTTATATCATTACTTTATTTCATTTGGCAACATTGTCAAAAAATGACAGTCAAGCTAGGAAGTAACGAAAGTCAATAATATTATGATTAAATATTTTATTTAATATCCCATGGTAAAATGGCTTAATATTTCGTGATTAAAAAATTAAAAATTGAGAAAAAAATATTGATAAATATTTTATTTGTGTACACGATAGGCCCAGATTCGCCCGTCTCCTTCTTACAATTTGTTTTGACAGGACGAAGTCTGTTGGGTCAGCTATTGTTCATAAAATTACACATAGATGGCATCGTGCTTTGTACAGCATGCCATAAATGCTGTCAAGTTTGACATAACATGAGCACCTACGTGAAAAGTTTTTTGGTAGTTCAAAAGATGGCACTGTGCTCTACGTATTACTTCGATATTATATTGTGGAAAAGTTTGTATGTAGGTATACCATACGACAAATATGTGAAGTTTGTCTTTTGGAATTGATAAATTTGGAGTGCCATTAAATTACGTAAATTACTAGAAGGGTTCTGGTTCGACAACATGTATCGAAAATATTCTAATTGTCACCTTTTTTCTATTTTAATTTAATAAAATAGTGTCATCTAATTGACATATTTTAAAGCTGTCAAAATTAACGAGAGCATTCAAATTTCCATAATTGCCGAATTGAAGAAGGTTGGTTGTCAAAAAATACATTGATATTAATACTCAAGGGTTTGGTATCAGAAAAAAGGATGAGATGATCACAATGCGATTAATACATTGTATGCACCAAACGGGTATTAAATATTCAATCAAATTGAACAAATTCAATATTGAGTTCAAAAAATTATATGAAAATCAATATAAAAGTATAGCATATTTAATTTGGTAAAGCATAAAATTCGAAAAGAGAAAATGAGGGGTTTGCCAGGGATTAAGAAAGAACATGATTCAAGCACACAGTAAAAGCGTCGAATAATCGTACATAGGTATGAATTTAAAATTTGAAAAACACATGGTACGTGGCAGGGTTTGAAGTGGCGACCTCTTACATAGCAAGCAAATACCTAAACCACTCGGCCATGGACGCTTTTTTCCTCTCTAACTATAAACTGCTACCTGGCTTTGGAATAGGACGTCCTTTATTTCACATTGATTGATGAACAATTAGGATTACTTGAAGATGATCTATTCAATATGAGGAAGCTGTTCACTATAAACATAGATTTTAGGATTTCGTACGTCGAAAAGAATAACCGAACCCCTTATATAGGATCCGTTTATCATCGTCAATTTTTGTCAAGGAGAAAATATCAAACTGAAAGTTACATCAAATACTCAGGTCTACTGTCCATTCGCCTGAGCCAACACAATCAAAAGAAACATTCATTTATGCTGCCAATTTTTGACATTCGCAAAGGGAACTACTATCTGCGAAGTACTCAAATTCTCAAAATTTAGAATAAAGCAACGTCAAGTACAGAGAATTGCGTAAACTTTAAAAATAAATTGCGTTGTGCGAGTCCGTCTTGCACTTGGACTTTTCGTTTTTTTTTTTCTTTTCTTGGGTTCTATTCCCACTCAGCACAAATATTTCTGCGATGAATATCGATGTTTGTTCCGTGTCTGGTTGTGCAATAAAATTTTTTAAATGTATACCACTGTTCTGATAAAAACAAGTGCTAAAGCTTCTTACCACAGGATCAGATCAATTAATGTGATGTTGTGTAATATACTTATTTATTACTACACGATAAACAACAGATGATGATGATGATAAAAACCAAAATAATTTTGTTTTAAATGTTTCTTCCGGTTGACTAACTTCTTAAGAGGCAGAAAAGATTTTGACGGGACTACGACTTTTAAGTTAAAAAAAAATCAAAATCCTGTAGTTCACGCGAACGAACTTATTTATTACTACACGATAAACAACAGATGATGATGATGATAAAAACCAAAATAATTTTGTTTTAAATGTTTTTTCCGGTTGAAGACTAACTTCTTAAGTGGCAAAAAAGATTTTGTTGACTACGACTACTTTTAAGTTAAAAAAAAATCAAAATCCTGTAGTTCAAGCGAACGAAGTCGCGGGCACAGCTAGTTATAATATATGTATGCGGTGTATACCTTCAAGTGATTAAGCATTCAGCTTGTTTATTTAAGTATTGTTGTATTAGTCGTTGGTGTACCAAATAAATAAATAAATATAAAATATAAATGGTAATATTATGATCACTTTATCTCTTTTGATATGTACGAGTGCGAGTAAGAGCAAAGATTAATTCTTTGTATGATACACGATTCTTAAAAGCTTACTTCCATTAGAATCAACTAAGCAAAAGCCAATGTTAATCACAACAGACCATTACTAAAGCATAATACTTTTACAACCTCTGTATAAATTCAATTAAACGGTTAGATTGCATAGATTGTTCCGCAAAAAACCATCCAACTCCCACAAAACATCTCATTTTTATCGCCCTTTTTAGCCATTATGGTTATTACGGCCCTCGCAAATGAATTCAAGAAATGCAATGCAAAGCTGTGTTAGGAATAATATGAAATTAAAAAGTGAATCCCTTTATAGGAATATGCGATTTGCGTAATAAAATGTCACAGCTTTAGAACAGAGCTATTCTATTTTAAAAGGTTTCCTCTTGTTTAATTCATACGTAAGTAGTTTTAGTTATCGAGTTAGGTACGAAATGAATTATGGATTTCAACTTTGAACAGATTAATTGATTTGAATTAGAACAAAAATACATACCTACCTAGTAATAAATTTAAATTTTAAGTGCCAAAGCTTGCACGAGCTGTTTTAAATATTTCAGGAGATGGAAATCAATTATCTGATAGAGGATTTTTGAGGATTATTTATCTCAAGGGTTAAAAAAGGACCCTATTACTGAGATTTCTCTGTCGTCTGTCCATCTGTGCGTCACCTCGCTGTACCTATCTCATGAACAGTGATTTCTAATGCTGGAATAACAATAAGAATAAAATGAAGCACACCATAAACCAATCGTGGTTTTTTTTAAATATTGGTACGAAACCTTGCGCGAGTCTGACTCGCATTTGGTCGGTATTTGTTATGTTTTTCTAAATTCATATTTTAATACTAAAATTAGGTCTACACGCGATATTAGGAGTAGCAAATTTTACAAAGTTACTTACTGCCCGACAGTCAGTGTCTCAGTTCGCTCGCGATTTGGTGTAACCCAGTCGAAACGTCGGGCAGTAAGTAGCTATGAAATTTGCTACTCCTAATATCGCGTGTAGACCCATAAAGACTAATTTTAGTGTAATGGAACGCGAAAGTCTAAAATCGTATTTTAATACTTAATGTTGTCCTAAGTTCGTCTATTTTTAATATAACACGCTAAGTTATTTGAGCTCGTACAACAACAGCACAATAATTCCGTACTGAACAATATTCTCCAGTCATTTGTTCGCTTCCAAATCGGCAGCTGGAAATGTTAATTAAATTAGAGCCAGACTTATCTTCATCAGGTCTAGTTTTCCGTGGCACAGACCGGTTCAAAGGGCAGCCCTTGCTTTTGATAAACAGACGTCGTTATTGCTGTGGCTAGAACCAGTGTTTCTCAAACATTATTGAAAACTGGACTTTTCGGCAAAAATGTAAATTATGTTGGTCGAAATTTTTGATTTTTTTTTCAAATTCCTGATTTAACCTACGACCGGTTCAGGTTCGGAATAAGTAGATTTTTTTTCCTTTAAATTAGAACTAGAATGTTATATTTATTCTCTTGGTATGAGAAATAAATAATTAAAATTTAAGTATTATCAGACAATTCGATTGAGTTTTGTTGTCTTTTGGGAAAAGAAAATGCAACCTCGTTTTGCCGGAATCAAACCTAATTGGTAGTAAATATACACTAATTCGTATGAACCATCTTTTTTACTACAGATTCATATTATTGAACGTATGAGTGAGGCCACTTAAAAATAAATTATCCAAATAAAACCTACTTTCAATTGACTAATTAGTAAATTACCTCACTGATTATAAAACCACAGTCATGACCGGATTGCGGTTGGAAGAACATTATGTCCTGTCCATAAATTAATTAATATAATATTTTAAGCACCAGGATAATCTCCATGAATCATCTGCCTGCCCCCTGGGCTTTGAACAGCACTGACCTTGTCTATTTGATCTTCTTAATTAAAAGTTTCTTTTATCTCACATCCCTTTGCGAGTATCTTCAATTCTTAATTTAATATCATGTCTGAGATTCTTTGACTGTAAGAATTCAAAAGGTACTTGAATGTATCAAAACAAAAATAAGGGGAAGGCTTTGTAAAGAAATTTCTTCGCGTTTTATAATGTTTTAAGAAAAGGAAGTTAATGAAATGTCTCACTGCATCCTTTGACCCAGTGTTTTTAAATATGCAGGCTTTTTAGACTGAAAGTAGAGCTACTCTTTATTACTTTTGAAGTCTAAAGTTCACTCTGTGTACAATACAATTGAATGGGGGTAAATAGTCTATGTTATATAAGTACACAAAATAAGATAATCTTTTGCCGCAAAGATAAACAGAAAATGAAACTAATTTCAAAATAACTTCGAAACTATTAAAAAAATCATATTTGTTATTTATATGGGCTTCCAATTGCTTGTATTTAGAATAGAATAGAATAGAATAGAATATTTATTTGCAACATGTTCTTAACCTAGGTACAAAAACATCATGAATAAAATTCCTTCAACGGCTTAAAAAAAAAAAACAATAACATAAGCACGCGGTAAAACGCTGTCTAAATCTATCTCACGTGACAAATGTCACGCGACTATCCCGCGCTGCTGGAAGTTCGAAACAAAAAGCTACACGTACGCCATTTGGAATTTTCACGTTGCTACGAGACGTGTTTCACGCGTCACGTCGTCGGATAGATCACTTCACGTTTTTAGGTGCCAGCGGGAGAAATACGCTACGTGATTGATTGGACTACTGAGACGGATTTGTACACTTTTGCTTTTGAATATACGGTTCGGTTTTGTATGGGAGGGTTATTGATTATTTGCAGTACATGTATCTATAAATGGTCATGTTAGCACGTTAATGGATTACCGGATTTTGGGTTACAATTTCTGTGGTAATAAAACTGAAACGTGATATCAGTATCATCAATTTCAAGCGTAAACGTTCAGTTTTACCTGCAATGCATTAATTAATATCATATTATGTTATTCATTTATGGGTGAGGTGCATATTAACAAAGTAAAGATGTTTTTGGTTTGTAAATCCCTTTAATAAAGTAGAGTACTTAATACGTTCACGAGACGCTACTTGTGGACAGCCAAGTGATGAATTAGGCTTCAAGGGAGTTAGCGTGGGAGGAACACAATAATTACGCAATTACACAAAACAAAGACAAATTATTTGTCTCTGTTTTGCCAAGTGAATGAATTAAGTTGTACTACTTGCGCTTACTTGTAATTACGTAACACATGTAGGCTGTATTTTCTAAATATCCAAATTAATTCATAGGTCACAGCAGCACATTAAATTAATTAAAAACTAATTAATATGGGTCTTTACGCTATAAATGGAGTAAGTAAAGAGCACATAGCTATTTAATGCCTGGCGTTCCGCCTGGGGTACACAATCATAGTCGCGAGCAAATTCACACATTATTTTAATTGTGAGATAGAGCTTATTTGTAACTTGTGTTACAGATATAATCGACAATGGTAGAAAATATGCATAATAAATAAATGTAAAAAAATAATCACATATAAACGGAACAACCATCGTAGTTTACCACTCCTATATTTGTTTCTGAGAATCGACCCCAAATATCCTGACGTAAGAGACAAGAGCACTTACAAACATCAAACCAGTATCGAAAAAGCTGAAACAAAGATACAACACAGTTCAGTTGCGAAGTAAATTCCACGAGACCGATGTGGAAATAACAAGAAACGTTTCCCAACACAGTTAAATAACACTTAGGGAAACTTGTACTCGAACCCCGATTCATCACGGCACCGGGCCGCGTGAAGAATGCCCGCGTGAAGAATGTCCGTGCAACGTGATGCCCGCGCGTGTGTCCCCGCCTTTAGCACGTCGTTTGCGGCTGTCACGCTAGACGAGACAGTGAAGATTTGTACCCAGATTTCGATAGGTAAGCTGGATAGATCGTTGGGGATATCATGGAAAATATACAGGATGTGTACTATTTGAGAGGTGTGCTTTGTTTTAGAAGACTGCTCATGAGCGGGATATTTACTGTGTTAATTTGAGGAGTACCAGATATTTCGGCACTGTTGCAAGTAGTCAACTCAACTCATCATGTTGATCTTATCATTTTCAGTTTACTAATGTGTGTTACTATGACAGTCAAAAGTCATAGAGTGCTTCGTTTGTTCTGTAGTCCTCATATTACACGCGGATGTCTAATGATCTTCAAAGATGAAATGTTATCATAAAAAAAACGGAACAGAAGAACATACACCGAGGGTTTTGTCCTCTTTTATTCGATTATTCTAAGGCAGTTCGTAAAGAAGTTGTCAAAATGTTCCCTTAACTTAAATTTCAAAAGCAATTTTACCACCTACATCCTCTACATTATGATGTGTGCAGTTTTATTTACAGATACTTACACTACTTACATTCTCAAATACTCTAATCTACCTTCATTAAAATCAACATTGAAATGAAACCAAACTAAAAGCACTCTCCTAACTAGCCAGTTAAACGTATTATGATAAGCAAATTGACTTACAGCGTCCGAAACAACACGCAAACGCTAGTTATTACTTGAGTTATCACGCGGCGAGGGTAATTCTTCACGCTTGAAGAGTTCTCGTGATGAATTAGGATTGAGGGCGGCGGGAACTTGTTACTAAGTGTAATTTAGTTACTTCAAGCATTGGGTGCGAGCTGACTGGTAGAATAATAAATACCGTGTCCGGTAATTGGTGGCGAGTTCTGGTTAATATATGGTCGGTTAGTATAGCAACATATGTATGTGTGTGTGTTAGATATACACCGTGAATTTTAGAGGTTTTTTTCCCGCAGTCAAATGATACTATCTTAGTAGTAAATTAGATTTGTACAGTTTTATTCAAATCAAAAAATACTGGTTTTACCAATGGGATAACCGAAACGCGAAAGCACGCTCAAACCGCCTTATTCCTTAGGGCGTAGTGCTTCTTAAGCTGTATTATATATTTCATGCGGAAAATCTGATTAAGTAAATTTTTTTCAAGAAATAAGTATTGAAAATAAAAGATTCAATGAAAGATTCAATATAACTACATACTAAAGGCAAATCGTTCTACTACGGAAAACAACCACTAACATTTAATGGTGTATGTGTCTTGTAATAACTGTGACAAAAAAGGGTAAAAAGTATTTTCATTCCTATTACTTTTTTATTTATTCTGTTTTTAAGCTATTGCATAGCTTTTATCGCGGGCTTTGAGCGCGGCGACCGAACCAAGAAATTCCGTAACGAAAAAACCTCACAATCGTCTAACGTCGTTTCAGTTCGGTAGACTTCGGCACGGTGTTTGTGTGCGTGCGGTTAGAAGTATTGTACGACTCTACGAAACTCGCACGAATCGAGACGAGCAGCTCCAAAATCGGACGATGCTATGCAATAGCTATACCGCGGTCTTTTTTTTTTTGAGAGTTTAGTTATTCAAGGGTATGCCCAATAGACCTAGATATGCCTAATATACCTACGAGTAGAGCCATGCGACTGATATATTAAGTAGTTAGTATTTAAGTTTTGTTATTTCTAAAACTGCAAAAACTGATTAACGAATATAAGATAAATGTACAAATACATACATACATATCAAGCACACATAATTATTGCCGCAAAACCATCTGCTGTTGAAAAAAAACGTTATAACATTTTAACTAGCACAAGTGAAATAGCGTTTCGCACAGCATTTTTAATGAAAAATCAAACGTAACTTTCCGAAACTCTGTCTAACTGAAAACATGTTCCATAAAATGTAAATAACATTTCGTTATCATGCCCTAGGGAATCTAGATTTAATTTGAGCTCGAAGCTTATTTCAAGGGCTCTTGTAACAAATGTGTGATAATAATATAATTTACTTAAATGGCGGTACTGAAAGGGTGGGAGGTCGTGCAAAAACGGCGCAATTTATGGTAATCGAGTTTACATATTATAAGCCTAGACGGGCCACTAACACAGCGATAGGGCTAATATTTCGCTTCCGCTTTATTTTGTTCAGCAAAATATTTAAGATTATGGTGATTTTCTCGCACATTTATCTGTAATATGAAAATGAATTGTTGTATGTTGCTAAGCAAAATTCTTGAGAACAAATGAACTGATTTCATTTAATCTTTCTGTCCATATAAGGTTTCTATGGAAGATATTACTAAAATAAATATTAAGATATTAAAACAGCCAGTGCAAGCTTTAGCACTTTTTGTAAAGCAAGTTATTAAACTACGAGTAGGCAGTATCATAGGATACCACTGGGTGGTATTTATACATATATTTTAAAGGATAATGATATTTGTAAGGTAATATCTATCTACATCTTGTGACATAATATGTTTTTTTATTTAAAATGCTTGTTTGGTCTCCATGACGGCGCAATACAGTCGTAACGTAGGGAAGTGAGTAAGCTGTATATTTGCTACTCCGTTTATTACGTGCAAATATTTTATTAGCACATTATGCTTATTAATTAATTACGTTTTACTAGGTTTCTTCGTCTTTAGGTTTCATATTTAATAACACAGATAACTTAAGCCTTGCAGGTTATCTTGAGCTTCTTACGCAACAAGGTTGCCGATCGAAAATCAAATAATAATAATAATAAATATCTGGGACATTTCCACACACGGTCATCTTACCCCAAACTAAGCAGAACTTGTATTATCGGTGTCTGAGAGTGATACATACATATACATTTTTAAATACATTCTTACACCCAGACACGGAACAAACACCGATGTTCATCACACAAATATTTGTCCCGAGTGGGAATCGAGCCCATGACTCTTGGAACCGCCAGCCAGGGTCACTAACCACTGTTCCACCGAGCCAGTCAAATATGAATAATCAAACAGGATTCCGTAGAGACAAGTAACATAATATCTATACATACACCCATACAAAAAGTAAAATTATGCCCCTTATTACCATAACACACTTAACAAAACAGTCACACTCCGTCAGTTCATTCTCGCCTAACAGCTCGAGCCTTGGCGTATGCCTCATAACTGTAACTCTCGGTCCCTCCCGGCCCTCCCATACTTACTGTCACATTTCTCATACACATAACACTTATGAACGGAAAGTGGATGTGTATTAGAACGTATTCCGATTTTATTGTTACGGTAACTTACGTTTGTTTTTTATCAAAGCTTCTTCAGTTATCTTAACTATGTGATAGACTAGTACTTTTCTTTATATTTTTGTCATAAATTTGCACTTTTTTTGTGTGTTTTTGTAACAGGTAATATTATAAGTAATAGTGTGATTTAGATTTAGAGAAAGGAGAGTTTTAGTCCAGTGGATAAATTTTAAATTTTATTTAGATTAAACTTATCAGCGTTCAGTATTTACTGCTTAGGTTTTTCGGGAAGAAACAGAAGCCACAGATTCAGAAAAAACGTTGAAACGTGCAAATAAACATTTAACTTTTAATCTTGCAACAAAGCGCTTGAATTTATCAGCCTTATATTCAACAAACATACTTATAAAGTGACAAACGAAATTCGTCTCACGACAATATCTTAAGAAAAAATTTAAGCTCCAAAATCAAAATCATCCACGAACCACGCATTACTCAACACTTGCCAATATTTATCCGTAACATTCTACAGGCAGGTAATGTTTCAGCCATAAATCAGGCAATGATTTACGTTCGCGTCTAATCATTATACCTAATTTATAATCCTGACGAGCTGATGCTGGATCGGTGAGGATTACCGGGACGGGTTTAAAATCGGCCCGGGACACCCGGATTTATGGCTGCCTTTAGGGGGGTTGTTAATGTTACGCGTTTAAATTCGATGAGTGTACGGTTCGGATCTGTCGCCGCGTTTTTTGCGGGTTGACCTTGAATGTGGGCGTTGATTCGGACCGTCCAGTGGATGGCAGTAATCAGTCCTGTAGCCGAATGGATTCATTCATGGTGTTTGATTTGGGGATCATTTTTAACAAGAATTATATATATAGTATTAGAATCTGGGCACTGAGCGAAAATCTCGAGAATAGCTAAACCAGTTTTGCTTATTTTTTTTTGTTGTGTTCGTCATTGTCTGGAGAAGGTCCTTATGAAGGAGTTACATTACTGGATATATTCTAATAGACTTAGCTTAGTTTCTTTATGAATATCGAAATGGTCCTCATTGTAATAAAAGAGCTACCACTGGTGTCCATCAGTAAGATTAGAAAATATCATCGTCATCAGCCCATATTATGTTGACTGCACAACCTTAGAATTTCCTGGTAGGTGTGCAAGTTTCTTTACGATGTTTAATGGAGAATGGGGTCAAGGAACTTTTTTTTCTACAAAATTTAACGAATCCGAATCAAAGCAAATATAATAGAATAGAATAGAAAACGTTTATTGACCACATAACATAACAAATAGGTATACAACAAATTATATCAATACACAAATAACATTATTTTATTTGTTCCTTAAAAACATAATGTTTTTTTATTCATGTTAATTGTTTAACAAATTTAAATAACGCTAACAATTTTGTTTGTTAGTTTACCGATCGTTTTCCGCAATAAACAATCACCACTTACTGTTAAAATGTATTTTGTAAAAGCTTTTTATTTGCTGCCAATAAAAATTAAAATTTCCTCTGAAACAAGATTACGCAGTCTTCCACCCAAATAATCCATTTACGATAGCCATTAAAATATTACTCTCTCCCTCAAATGCTGTCCGTTAAACGTTGTTTTTCGGTACCAATTAGCAAATATATTCAAAAACAAAAGCGTTTTCTTTTTACAGGTAAAATACCGTTTCAGTCGAAAAATACAGATTGAGAACTACCCTGAAATAATAGGTTGAACCTTGCTTGACCTTGGATAATTATATTTTAAATGGATTTAAAAGTCCTTCCAGATCATATTTTGCAGGCCTTCAGGGTGAGTGCGACGGGCTCATTATGGTCTACTGCGCCTGTTGACCTCACATGTGGATCGGTAGTGTGATCCATCAGGTGGAGTGAGGTCATCTTGTTAGCCTATTATAAAAAAAAATATTTATTATTTTATGTGATCGAGATTGGAATCTGTATCTGTATCTGTGTCCATTCAGTGTTGCAAATGAAGTTATGGACAATAATCCTATGAGTATTTTGACTGGGATGGCCCATTTTGTCCAAGCTCCTGCCCGGGTCAAGTAATTGTGTTGAATATCTATGCTTTCCTTGTGTCTAAATGTCTTATCATGCTTTCAATTAGATTTGTATATTATTTCATCATCACATATGACGTTTTTAAGGAAATATATCAGAATCAGAACCATGTCTGCGAAACTCAGAGAAATGTCATTTTCATCATTGGAAGATGTTTGGTCCACTTATTAATATGTTAGTTTTATTTCCCTTTCTGACGAATAAATTTAAAGGCAGGTTTAATATTTTAAGGGATTGCAACATACTTCAGCTTTCGTGTTTTCTTTGACAAACTTCCTCCCCGCGGTCTCTCCAGCCGAATTCATACTCTGAGGCGTCGTCTAATTTCCTTTTGAAGAGTTTGTTCTTATTTCCCTGGCCAAGGACAACTTTATTAAGTAGTTTTAAGACCGGAATAAACTAATGGAGTATTTTTTTCTTTCTCATAGTCGAGTCAAAGGAATTGTTTGGAACAACTTGAAAACTAAATCTAGGTTTAATGTTTTGAGCTGAATATTTTAGGAATAATAATCGAAATCTTGTTTAATGGCCTGTACAAAGGTACGGTAATGCGAGTTTTTATGAAAAAGTTTTATTTATTGTGCTAAACTTTGGGTACGAGATTTTTGTTGTTTACCTACTTAGAATTAGGTTACTTCAATGACGTCATAGAGTTAATTTCTCGAAAACTTTTTCAGCGTTGTTAGAGTATAGTTTATATGCCCACATTTTTTTTTATAGTAGGCAAACAAGATGACTTACCTGATGGTAAGCGGTAGTGAGATCCAAATATGAGGGCCGACAGGCACAATACCTACATCATATTGAGCCTGTCGCACTCACAAATTTAACCTAGTGTAAATCAATTGACTTGTTTCACTTTTTGTGTAATAAAAATCGACTGTTTTTTTGGAACATTTGGTAATGCTACTTTGTCTTGCACCAGGAGTTGCGGATTTGATAACCATTGGAACAAATATTCGTGTGATGAACGGTGTATGTTTTGTGTCTGGTTGTGTTACCTATTTGTTTAAGTACATTTTGGATACCACTGTTGTTTTTGATATTTGCAACACAAATGCCTAAGCTATTAACCTTGGTATCCGAATGTATTAAATGTTATATCTCTTACCGATAGTTATGTCGAAGCAAGAATGAGGGTTTTTGCGTCAAAGAAATTCAATTGTGAGTATAAGGTCAACCGCAGCACGATCAATTGTTTTTGATACAACGTTGACAGACATGTCCGTTGATATTCACCAATCATGTAGCAGTTACACCTCATATCTTCCTCTTCTACACCGTGGAATATTTTTTCAAGTTTTTCCGCAGCAAAATGATTCTATCTTAGTAGTACAATGGATTTGTGCAGTACTTTTGTATTGAAATCATTAAATGCCGGTTTTACGAAAGGTATAACCGAAACTCGAATGCACGTTCGAACTGCTTTATTACTTAGGGTGTAGAGCTTCTTTAGCTTTAAGCATCGATTTCATGCGGCTAGCAATACCTGACGTCACATCTTATAAAAGAACGATAGCTTCTTTCGTTTTCGAGTTGGAAAAATATGACTGTGAAAATTTGAAGAAACACTTTTTTTCCAAGGAATAATTTGCATGATTCGATAGTATTACTAAAGGCAAATCGTTCTGCCACGGGAAAACAACCACTCAAATTTCACGGTGTATACCTTCGGATGCATTTAAAATTTTACAATATAGGATCCCTATCAAAGACTTGGTTTCCTTAATCTCCTTATGTATTTGTTGCAGTACGAGACGCGAGCGTTCAACAACACGGAGATAGCTGTCACCAACAGCTCCTGCAACTCACGGTCTTGCGTCATCACCGTCAGGCCGGAGCCTGGCACTGCCAAGTACACTTGTGAGGTGTCCAGCGAAGGGCCAAGGTTCGCTGTGGACAAGCGTTCGCACAACATGACTTTGGCAGGTTAGTCTAACTATGATAGAAATCCTCGGTAGTGCGTGAGCAAAGACCGTTATCACCCTGCCTCATGAATTTGGATCAAGTCAAGTGGGAGACGGGCATCGCCAAGTATTCTTGCGAAGTTTCCAGCACAGAAGGGCTCAACTCTACTATAAACAGGAGCTCGCACAACATGACTTTATCTGTAGTGTAGCCAATTACTAAGTCAACAGTCAAATGTCAATTCAAAAGCTCAGATGTGTCATCATCACGTGTTTACAATGCCCACTTGTGAAGTGTCCAGCGAACTGCCCACGCTCGCTGTAGGTAAAAGATCCCACAACATTACTTTGGCTAGTGACCGTACAACTATTCTATAAATGCGTCATCACATTTCATCAGCGTTGACATGACTGAGGTTCCAGAAATCTAGGTTTCGGGTCAACATCAGGTCATCGTCATGGCAACGTAGCTGTTCTTTTCATTAAATAAAAAAATCCGTAAGCACGCAGGCAAAATGTGCAAAGAGATATTTCCGCTCATTTTCCGCGGTTTCGGCAAAGATATTGGAAGCGTTAAAACGAGTTTTACACCTGAATGAGGTTTTTTTTTTCTCACTTACGTAGCGAAATTTCCGTACAACAAATTTTATTATTCACGCCACATTTGGCGTATCGAGAACCTCAATTTTCACGTCACAAGCGGCACCGTAGATATTTGTTTAAAACTGGGTCAGACATGACATGGCGAAAGAAATTTGGCTGTCCGTATGTTGGAATACCCGTCGATTTCCTAATATCACTTGCTACCGGTAGTGTTGCTATTAATGTGTAAAATCGATACATTTTTTTATTTGATTAGAAGACTGATAACTAGATCTTTTATACAAGGAGACTTTTATTGCCTGAGATATAAACTCAAATCGACTCCAGACGTTACGCCATCTTAGTTCGCTCTGACCAGAAAATTAAAACTTTGATAGTGTCTTCATTAACTTCAAGAACAAAAAAGCTTGTTAAATGTGATAAGTGTCATTCTGAGAATTTTTCAAATTTGTGATTAAATGCTAGTAGTGATAAAGTAAATGCTAGGAGTAAAGTAGATACGTAGAACACTGTCAAACATTCACATACATAAATATCATAAAACACCACATACATTGTTCTGATTCAGAAGTTGTTTATGCACTTGTGTCACGGATATCAGAACAGTGTTATACACAAATAAACTTAAATACATTTAATAACACACCCGGATACGGAACACACATCGTTGTTCCTCACACAAAATATTTGTCCCGGGTGGGAATCGAATCCACGACTCTTGGATTCGAACCCAGGGTCAACCACAGTTCCACCGAGCTTCTCAATACATATTTGCATACAAGCTTTTTATACATACATCTGCAACGTATTTTTCCTCACACATTAAAAGTCAGTCAACTTAAATCGCAACATTACTCCCACAAATCCAATTTCGTACAAATTGAGTTTATCATCTTTTTAACGTCAACTGTACTTCACTAGGTTTGCAGTTTTATTTATGAAATGGAATGTTCCCCTGCGAAATGTTACTGTATTTTTCACTGACGAATATAGACATTATTGTGTTATGACACGTCAGTCGTATGACTTTGGGCACGCAAGGCGAGTCTATCGTATGTGCTATGTGGTTTTGTATCGACATTGACGGATAGGTTGAGCCTATAAAACTTTACGGCTTTGAAGAATAATTTATTTGTCTCTTAAAATCTCAAGTACTCTGTCTCTGATAAATGAGACCGATATGCAAAACTCATCACCACGTTAAAAATAACTTTGTTGTTTTTAGATAACAATATAAAGGTGTAAAGGTGAGCGTTAGGTACAAATGTTTATATGTAGTGCAAGTCCAAAGAAGAAGCTAATCATATTGTTACAAAAGTCAACACTTGACAAAGAGAAAATCAAATTATTTCACTCGAACATAAATAAATAAATAAACTTTTTATTTTTGCAGATTCTACTTAAAATCTTATTTATGATTACACTTACATGGACCACTGGCAATTACGATTAACTCAATCAAATTAATTTACAATTCTTGGTGCACATAACAAATATGAAATTAAATATGAAAAAAAACGAACTCCGCGCAATATACGAATCCGCGGAATGCATACCAAGCGGCGGTATCAAACAGCAATATTCCGAATAATATGTAAATTATGCCGGAATTTTATCGGAATAAGAATCAAATTTGAGCTCGTACGCTCAGATGTGATTTATTGGCGACGGATCGCAAGCACGGGCGTGCGCCAGACTACGAAGACACAGGCAATTGTCTGGCGAGATGGATTATAATACGCTACGGAAGATATTGGGAATGCGATATGGAACATTAGCATTTTAACTTGTGTGTGCTGTTGCGACATGAGTATGGTAGTGTGCTGAAAACAAAGGGTTATATTTCACTGGTAGGTTGTGTGCTGAATGCAAACAAAAGTTAATCTTTCACGTAAAATTACTTCAAAAAGTAAAAGCGTCGATGGCCGAGTGGTTAAGGCCGTTGCTTGCCATGCGAGTGGTCGCCAGTTCAAACCCCGCCAGGTACTAATGTGTTTTTCAAATTTGAAATTAATATGTACCATCATTTCGACGCTTTAACGGTGAAGGAAAACATCGTGAGGAAACCAGCACACCTGAGAGATTCTTCAAAGGTATGTGAAGCCATGTCAGAGGCCTATGGGCGGCTTAAACTCTAACAGCAGGTTGTTCATCACCCATACGATAAGAAGAAGACTTCAAAAAGTTAAAAGCAAGTTTATACGAAATGCGAAGTGAGCTATGAAATTAATATATGACGTGTGTAACATAAAACTAGGACAAAAACTTTCGAATACAAAATATCATTCCGATAAAATCTCTTGTTCTCTCATTTCTTACTTAGTGTGCGTTGCAGTAGGGCGTTTGATACAAACAATACTAATAATACCAGAGTTGATACGTTCAAATTAAGTTTAAGAGTTGGTAAATGTGCTACGACCTTTGGGAGGACGTAAATCGAATCCCACACGTTTGAAGTAAGTTAACAAAAGCACCTCCTCATCAGTCTCTCTTTTACAGTGCTGCCGGAGTACGACCCGCTGATCACGGGTCTTCCAACCATGGTCCAAGTTGGGGAACAGGCGCTGGTCAACTGCACATCAGACTACTCCTTGCCGGAAGCTACAATCGACTGGTTCGTGGACAATGAACCTCAGGAGGTCAGTAAAGTGTGAACGGTAATACAAATGTACCATTATTCGATGGTATAACTGTGAAGGAAAACATCGTGAGGAAACCTGCACACCTACGAAGAAATTCTAAGGTTGTGTAGTCAACCAACCCGCACTTGGCCAGCGTGGTTGACTAAGGTCTGATTGCCCTAGATTGTGGTACACACACACTTACAAAGAATATCTAAAGTCCGATCACTCTAGTTTAGGGTAGGCCCGTGCCCCAGCAGTGAGGATGTATGTATATGAGTCGATGATGATGATGTGAATAAGTGGATCTCACCATAAAGTGAAGTGAGGTCATCCTCAAAGGTCATTTAAAAAAAACCGGTTGGCATGCAATACTAACAATGCAACTGCAGTTACTTTTTCGCAGTTTTTAATCAACGCTCCAAGTGTTACTTAGTAACTTTCTACAGCAAAAAGTCTAAAAAGTAAAAAAATTAAACAAAGTATGAGTAACAGGCAGACCTAGAAGTTGAAGAATATTTGTAACCAAAGAGACCACAGTACAATTTGCTATTACTAGATTTTCACGTTGTCTAGTGAATAAGTTTCAATGTCCATTGTAAAATCTAATGAAATATTTCCTGTTTCAGATACAATACCTATTTATAGTCAAACTTTTCTAAAAGCAATAACTTAATTCGAATTCTATCGACAACTGACTTTTTTAAAGGTGGACAAGTTAATATCGTTACCACTAACGAACTATAGCCACGCCACGCACTTTTAAATATTCAAAACAGAACAAAGTCAACAATTGAATGCGAAAAATTCGACGCGAACGCTCCAACCAATACGTAACCAGATTTCATATTTTGATATGCGCCGTCAATCAAAAGGCTCCCGACAAAAATGAAATTCCATCACAATGCTCACAGAACACTCAGAAACTTGATTTGTGATATCAGGGAAAGAGCAAGAAATCCGGCATGTTTAATCATGGAGCCTTTGCGCCTGGGCTGGACTTGGGAAGCCAGGGGCCCTGTTACAGTACTTAGCACTTGCAGTCTACTCCTCTCGCGACTGGTTAATAAATTACGCCGTTACTTGGTTGTTAGATAGGCATTTAAAACAAAACGAATATTACTACGGATTAAATTTGTTTAAAATAGGATTGTAAAATTAACATTTATAGACGCAATGAGCTCTTTCGAGAGTTTTTGTTTATAAGACACCAAAGGTGATAGTTTTCATGAAAAGGCCATTTTGAATATTTTAAATTAATTTAAAATATGACGTTCCATACAAAAATTACGTTTTAGACGTCTGACAATATTTTCATTGAATAATTTTGACCAAGCAATCTATGCTTTGAAATTTTCCTAAACCAAAGTATAAAAAGGCAAAGCCAGCAAAAAAGCCTTCAATAGGGGGCCCCTGGCTGGGCCCCCACTATTCATAGGCCTAAGGTCAAAATCAAAATCAAAATCAAAAATGTCTTTATTCATATAGGCAATTACATGCACTTATAAATCGTCATAATACTAATAATAAGATTCTACCACCGGTTCGGAACGCCGATTCTACCGAGAAGACTCCGGCAAGAAACTCGATAAACCGGTAAACCCGGCCCTGTTTGAAGCACGCCGCGAACGCAATTGTGGGGTGCCTGAGGGCCCGAAAGCTCTCACCTTTCAATTTAACCGTTGAGGTGAGACCCAACAAAAGGCGGCGGGCAAAGCGCAACAATCGGGGCGCCCGGTAATTGGAGGGGCCAAGTTTGGTTAAAGAAAACAAAAAAATATGTTGTGACTACGGAAGCTCGTGACCGCGTTTATGTGGTTACTTCATTTAGCTTTTACTAGTTAATAATAAAAACTCTATTGAGGAAGGTTGAGTAAAATTTTTATAAATAAATAGTCATTATCATCATCATCGTCCATTATATAATTCCCCCCGAACAGGTTCAAAAGCCTATCCTGAACTAGGGCGTTCAGACTTTATTATTTACCAGTGGAGTCTTAGCGGCGGTATTGTGCGGGCGGAGCGGGTCAGCCCGCCGGCCAGGGAGACCCGTAGAAACGGGGGCCCTTCCGTCCGGCGGACTGGCCAACTCCGACCCGCACAGCTCAATACCAATGCGAGACTCCACGCCTTGTCTCGTTGTTGCCGCAGCAGTGGTCTACTTTTTCACGGCTTTCAGGGTAAGTGCGACAGGCTCAACATGGTCTATTGTGCCTGTCGACCTCATATGTGGATCACACTACCGCTTACCATCAGGTGGAGTGAGGTCATCTTGTTAGCCTCTTATAAAAAAAATATATATATAATTTTAAACTGTCATGGTTACACATATTAGACCACTGAAAATTTCTGGGATATTAAGCATGTTGTTTTGTTGCTCATTAAAATAACATTACAAGGTAAATATCTCGAACATTTTCATTTTTCGATCAGACCTGAGTCAAACACGGTGACTGAGTGCTGGTGCAATCATTATGTAAGTATAAATCTTATAGTACGCTAGTTTAAATCTTGAAATACAATTAAACATATCGGTGAGCCAATCAAATTAATATAAAGAGTAAATAACTCCTAAAATTTCTTTCCTGTTCTCTTACACTTAACTATACTAGAACATTACACGTTCCAGTTTAAGAGTGTCTATAATTGCGCCAAGATAAACAGTCAATACGTTTCTTACTTTTCCTTTACTTCTGTCTTCCAACCTAAAAATCTACTCGCTGTTTTACCTCGTTAATGCCAAAACTTGGCCATTCTTTATCTCCAACTCCATCTGAACGCAAAAGCGCGGTGTGACATGGGGATTTCATTGCATATAAAAAAGTTGTTTCCAAGGAATTTTCTAATAAAATAAATCGTTCTGATACCGTCTTTGTGGGGAGTACGGGGCGGGCGACTATATTTTTTCTCTTTGAATTTGGTGATAATACCGCTGCGGTATCCATGTGGTAAACACGTGTAGGGAAACCTTAAAGGGTTTGAGATATATTTGACTTTGCGACATAGGAAATTGCCTTGGACAAAAACGTATGATTGATGTCATTCCAAGGCCGTTGATCTACATAATAAAATAGGCACCTAAAAATACACACATACAGACATAGGCCTCCCCAAATGCACGCCACTTCTCTCTCTCCTCGGCCACTCGCATCCAGCTCCTACCAGCCGTCCTGCGCAGATCGTCACCCCACCTGGTCTGCGGGCGTCCCACACTACGTTTGCCGAGACGCGGTCTCCACTCCAGAACTCGTCTACTCCATCGGTCGTCGGTTCTACGGCTGATGTGGCCAGCCCACTGCCACTTCAGCTTGCTAATGCGATGTCGAATGCGAGTCGATAACTTTGGTTCTTTGACGGATCGCCTCATTTCTGATTCCATCCCGCAGAGAAACACCGAGCATAGCTTTATATATCTCATATCGCTTATTTTAGTATATCCTCATTAAGTTCAAGCTGAAAATCTATGTTGTATATTTTTATTTACTTCTTTGCTTGTAAAAGTCGGCGATCCGCCATTCTAGAGGGATTTATCTCGACCATTCTTCCAGGACAGCTATCCCGATGGTTTTCTCGAGGCAAGTTTAATTTGGCGAAACAATGAAGTCACAGAAAAATATTTACTATCTCTAAGATTTATTAGTTTCGTGTAAGTTGCTAGGAATTTTGTTCGCCCTGGGTATACAATTTAGTTTACATTGCTTCCACGATATATTTTGTTAAAAATGTTAAAATTATAGTTGACATAGATAAATAAAGGTGACAGACAGACGGACGGACAAGAAAGTCTTAGTAATAGGGTCCGTTTTCACTTTGAAAAACTAATAAATACCGTCCGGGTCGTGCTAAATAAAACCGTTTACAAAATTATTAAATTCATTACCTCCAGACCAGTTATAAAGAAAATGTAATAATAACTATGATAATATACATATTACCTACAGGCAGAACATACAAAATATACATGGTTATTGGCTAATTGAACGTTTGATTATGCAATGTACAACAAACACTTTATCTATGTACATTATACATATAATTAAAAGTTCAGTAGACCCTGATGTTGCAGTGGGTAATGGGTAATTTTTATAGTAGACATATTATAGTGCACAAGTATGCGCGCAAACACAAGTGCACTCTCTGTTCCCTTACTCTCATAGTTCGGTGAGACGGCAAAACGACAGATCTGATGAAAGGTCAGGCGCAGGACCACCCGCTCAACGTGCTTTCCAAAGCACGGGCGTGCATCCGTCAACTTCAAAACTCCGGGCTGAGTATTTTCTTAACAGATAAACTCACAGGAGATACCAGTCACAACTATCTGTCCGGTGGTTGGCGAACGGTATACGGGTAAGCGACCCCGGCTCCTCGAGCTACTATCGACTCAGTCCAAATTATCCGAGGAGATAGTATCCTTCCTACGTCATATATCCTTGCTACTCGTGGGAACGCCATGAACTTGTTAAAACAATGCACAAGGCAGAATGGCGGCGACATGGTCCACAACCCGTCACGTCACGTTTCCCACAGAGGTGAAAAGTGGATCCCTGGAAGTGATCTCTGCCTACCCCTCTGAAAAAAGGCGTGTTTGTATTTATGTTTGTATATGTATGTATGTATAAACTCACAAATTTTTACCGACTCCGGTCTCGAACCGGGGTTCCCTCAGTACTTGCTACCAATTGACCAACGGGGCATTTTACTATACTAAACATACATACATATTGTAGAATGTGTGACTGCATGCTGTTTTATCCGTAACATTATTTACAATACACAGTTTGCCAAAGCAATTGTGTTCTAAACAAAACCAATGAATCAATGAATTTAAACGAATTACTTTTCTAAGAAACAGTTCCAATACTAAGTTACAACTAACATCGATTCCTAGGATCGGAAGGTATCTAAATTCCAAAAAGGCATTGTACGAGGAAGTGCCATAAAATATTCCACAAACTAAAATTGTTAACTGCATTATTTTCTGGGAAACCGTTGCAGTTTGGCTTGTTTTGTGTGCAACGTATTGAGTTCCCTTTGACAGGTCCACTGTTGAAGTAAAATAAATGTGAACCTGATATTGGCGATTCGTTGAACTTCTACTATTTATGAATAACAAAATTCGGTCGCAATTTGATTATTTTAAACTATTGCATAGCTTTTATCGCGGGCTTTGAGCGCGGCGACCTAACCAAGAAATTCCGTAACGAAAAAAACCTCACAATCGTCTAACGTCGTTTCAGTTCGGTAGACTTCGGCACGGTGTTTGTGTGCGTGCGGTTAGACGTATTGTACGACTATACGAAACTCGCACGAATCGAGACGAGCTGCTCCGAAATCGGACGATGCTATGCAATAGCTATACCGTGGCAGTCCCCGAGTGCCACACGTCTTTTTTTTTTGGTTTGGTTTGATTTATGAACGATTCTGTACGTAGATGGCTATCTAAGAGACTAATAGAGAGTGATTGTATGCATAAAAATATTTAAACTCTTTTTATGAAAATCTATATTTTCAAACTGTCATGGTTACACACATTAGATCATTAAAATAAAACAAAATGGTAAAATATCCCGGACATTTTCAGTTTTCTAAAATCTATCTATACTTATAGTAAAAGCTGATGCTAAAATGTTTGGTAAATTCTTTGTCTGTCTGACTGTATGTGCTTGCATGAGTCAAAAAGTACTGAAAAGATTTTAACCATACTTAGTACGATTGTAGACCATACTTCTAGGTAAGTTATCCTTACTAATATTATAAATCCGAAAGTAACTCTGTCTGTCTGTCTGTCAGTCTGTCTGTCTGTCTGTCTGTTACGCTTTCACACATTGAGTACTGGACCGATTTAAATAAAATTTGGTACAGATATAGTCCAGAGCCTAGGAAAGGTTATAGGCTACTTTTTAACCGACTGCGCTATAAGGAATTAATGTTTTACTCGTTAAACGTCTCTACGCGGACGGAGTCGCGGGCGGAAAGCTAGTTGGATATATATCATAACGCTAAGACATGCATGAAACCGAGCAGTGACAATAAATCTGAAGTAAGTCGGGTGAAAAAGCGCCTTCTAGCTCTTATATCCTCACGCACGTTGATCATAAACGCAAAGTATGTACAAAGATGTTGGTCTCCATAAGATCCAGAGAAAAAACAAAATATGCCGTTTAGGTTTTTTTCTAGATGTCCTGTCTGTCTCTTGTAATTAGGCCCCACGTTTAATCTTCAATTCGCCGCGGCACCTTCAAAAGGCGGTGGCGTGGCGTGATTGGGCGTTTGAAGACGTGAGTATTCAAAACGCGAGAAGTCTCTTTTCCACGCAGATAGTCGTTGTCACAGCTAGTAATAAAATAGGTATATGGGGATCTAGACACCCTAAAGCGCTCAGAGTAATTAGAGCTTCTCAGATCAAATTAGCCAGTCAATGGTCAGACTTGCATAAAGGCTTTTTTTTATTTATTTTTAGATTTTTTATCAAACATATTTTATGAATTCTGGTAATCCACCCCGTTCAGGGTGGAAAGACGGACGCGCGTTTCCGAATATCCGCCTTAGGGTGGCTGTTTTTGGGTGGATAAACGGAATAATCTCTAAATAGACACGGAAGAAACACCGATCCGTCACAGATTTTTTTGTCCCGGGTGGGAATCGAACCCGCGACTCTTGGAACTGTAGATAGTGACCATCGGTGACTAACAACCACTGTCCCATCAAGCCCGTCATTTATCGCTACTGGATAGTTGATATAAAAACCATTAAAAACAATATAAACTCTCCACGGAGATTAATTAGAAAGCATCCACCGGCAAAGGTAACGCAATATCGAGAATTGTTACAGTAATTGGAATAACAAATTATGTTAATAATTTGTTAATTCTCTGAAAAAGTGGAATCGTCTAACTTTGACATTCTACATCACTGAGATGCTTTGTTATAGGGAAATTAAATGGTTTTTTTTTATTTAAATGTTGATAGATTAGAGGTAAATAATTATTTGCTCAAAAGTTATACGATAAATTAGTGCCGACGGTAATTGAGTATAATTTACTGAGTAACACTTAAAATATAAAACCAATATTGTGTGCGGGTAATTGTGTTAAAATTTTAAAATGTATCTTTTTTGACAAAGACCAAATACCATTTATTACTTTGAAAATCAAGTTTTCTAACAAAAATGTAACAAAAATTTATGTGCCACTGCTAGCCAAAAGAATTTCTTTAACTAAAGCTAGCACAGAAAATGAAGATCGTAGAAAATGAAAAGAAAAATTGTATGTCAAAATTAAATAAAAGCGGAAAATATAATCAACAGCCCATAAACGCCCCCTGCTAGGGCACAGGCCTACCCTAAACCAGGGCGATAAGGCCTTAGTCAACCACGCTGGCCAAGTGCGGGTTGGTTGACTACACAACCTTAAAATTTCTTCGCAGATGTGCAGGTTTCCTCACGATGTTTTCCTTCACCGTTAAAGCGTCGAATAATCGTACATATGAATTTCAAATTTGAAAAACGCATTGCTACGAGGCGGGGTTTGAACTGGTGACCTCTCGCATGGCAAGCAACGACCTTGACCACTTGCCATCTACGATTTTTTTTAAATATACCAATTATGTAACACTCCAGTGTAGTATGTTCCTTTCCCGGACTTTTCGCTGAATTAAACGTTATTTTTGCAAATTACCGTTGAGTTGTACGACTAATTAGTGACTTGAACCTTTGAAGAGTGTTTGCGCTAATTCTACTAATTTCCCCCTTGTGTACCGAATTAGGATGTTTTCTACAGCTAGGTTTCTAACGTAATTAGTAACACGGTTTAGGAGTAGATTAGTGTTTGAAAATTATGGAAAATATGCGTTTTTACTCCCGTGAATTTAAGTCAAAATGATAAAATTTATTAAAAGCTATTCACTTACTTTGAGAAACTTTTAGCTCTCTTTTAAGGCTTGATTTTGATATTTGTCGCAAAGAAAAAAATTAAACTTTGCTCATTAATAAACTGTCCTTCAATACAAGGTTGTTTGGAGCCCTTTTTGGTCAAGAGCTAGGTATAAGTTCAAATTGTGCTGTAAAACCCTATTCTATGTGAGTGCTGAGTGCCTATTTATTGTCACTTTGTAAATGTATTTATTTATCTCTTTTTTTTGTTATAATTTCTGTACTACTTCAACGTTTAAATTATTTTTTATTGCATGTTTGTGGAATTAAATGAATAATTTTTATTCTTTGTAGTATTTGGCTGACATCATTTCCAAGGCAAATTTTATTGCAATCATTTTTCAACAAAAGTCTAAAAAGGATCAAGCGTCTTTTCAAAATCCACAATTGTATCGTCACATCAAACGGTCCGAAGTATAATCAGATCATTGTTGAAATTGCGAAGGAGTGAGGAAGAAAATGGCGCGTGTCCTGGCCAAAGGAAATGATGAATAAAGTTAAGTAACGCTAAGCCGGTGGCGTGGCAGACGGGGATAAATAAAAAGGCGGTCAAGTGTGAGTCGGACTTGTGTACGACGGGTTTCATATCATATTTAATAAAAAAAACACATTTATTGCATGAGAAGTGCCCTCAACTATGTAGGTACATTTAGTATTTGTAGTTTTAGACATGCCTACCATTGTATGTGAAAATTTCAATTGCTTCTATTCGTTCTTAAGGTACAACCCGTAAGAAACGGATGGAAAGATAGCGTAGTCTTAGTAATAGAGTCTCCTTTTTACCCTTTGAGTAAGGAACTCAAAAAAAAAATCGTGACTCGCCCGAGCGCGGCTATTGTGTTCCGTTGGTGTATTAAATTCATTTTTAATAACACCTCCGTTCTGGGCTTAAGGTAGAGGTAAATTTATAACACCTTCTCAAGGAGACGAAGAGGTTAATGTATTGTGATTAAAAGATTCAAGACTTTGTAAGACATGTTAGCTGTTCATTATTACTGTTTCATGTCATTTAACAATAACAATTAAACTCTATGTTCTTTGTTTTACATACATAAAATCACGCCTTTTCTTTCTGTAGGCAGAGATCACTTCTTGCCATGTGCTACGGTCCTGGTACACCACTTTCACTTCTTTAACATCCATCAATCTCTTCATGCATGCTCGTCGATTATGGGTACTTTTGATTTGACCCTGCTTCAAAATTGGACCTTTTTGGTCGTGGAAGGTTTGTCTGGGCCTTACCCTTCCTCTCTTGTTTCAGGCTTAATAAATGCAAAGTAATATTCAATCAAGTTGAATCACCAACTTGATTAAATTTTTGACCTATTTAGGAATTTATAACATAATACTTGACCTTAGCTATAATTAATGAGATATCAAACAATAATGCCAAATAGTAGCTTTTAAGCCCGCTAAGCTCGCAGCCATCTTGCAAAAGAGCACTCATTTTGTCTCTGACATTTCAAATAATACCCGTTTTAATTGATAACGGGTTCATTATCGGAATCCGCTTACACTAATGATCTCGAAACGGCAACAATAACGGAACATGACTTATCTTAAAATCGCCAAATTACTGGCGAAAACTGCTGTGTTGTTCTCACAGATTTATGGGACGAGGAAAACCGTTATTTGGGTGACGTGTAAAAATTACGGAGGCTTAAGGGCGGCTACGTACAAGCGTCTAATCGAGTTTTATGGACGTATTAATACGACGTTTCGTACTGAATTTCTGTCGAATAGTAGTCCATTTCAGCAGATCAAAATAACGTTTTTTGGTCGTACGGACCGCAAAATATTCATTCCATCTGAACCGTTCACTTCGACCCCTAGAAATATCTAGTGTTAACCCTACCTCTATACACCTACTCCCTAAAGTTCAAGTTCATTAGTGCAATTATACTGGTCCTAGGTTTAAAATGCCTGTATTCTTGTGGTTCGGATAGGCCATTCTCAAAAGTCTGAGCCTATGTCTGAACACTTATTGACATTCACATAGGAGGTTTTTTATGTCTTCCGTTTCTTCCTTGCAGACTTCTGGGTCTGACTACGTACTATTAATTTAACGATCTTTTTTTAACGAGTTTTTCCTTGAAATTGACATAAAAGTGGCGTTCACTTTAATATTAAGCTTACTGCCAGTGTAGTTATTGTACTAAGTTAGGCATGTAGTGATAGAAATTACATACATTCAAAACTAAATACATAGTGCCCCTATTACTGAATTGATAGAAACCTATCGTTTTTTTAGACGGTGCAATATTATATTAAGTTGATCAGAAGGAAATATTATTCGCATCTTACTTAATCGCAGCATTGCTTTCGGCCTTACGAAACAATCTGCAGAGCTTCCAAAGCTCCCAATTGTCACCGTTTTCTTTTGTTCAATGGTCCAGGTGATGACGCCAAAGAATTTCTTGGTTATAGAAGATACGCGTCAACGTGTTTCTATTATACTGGAGTGTAAAAATAATGTGGTATTCGTATTGATCATCATCATCATCATCATCATCATCTTCAGCCCACTTCCATCCTATCAGCATAATTAATTGATGTTTTATGGTGTTCACTATGTTCATATCTGAATTTGCATGCTGCATTACTCTTTATGTTATTTTATTTAAATAATGTTCAAACTAGTTTACTAAATTCTGATACTTCCAATATAATTATACTGGTTCTCCAAAATACAGGCTCTGTCTAGTTTGGGAACCTCTATTCTCTTCTAATTAGTTGTATTCTTTCGATGCGCAATGTGATTTATATGAAGTTATATTTATTTTTTATTGTAATACATTGTTATTTTCTTTCTATGCAATAAACATTATAATTATTATTCACTTATCATCATTCTCCTGCCCTTGATCTACGTTAAGTGGGGTCGGCGCAACATGTGTAGTTCTTCCACAGGGGCCCGTCATTTGTCAAATATTTGAAGAGTAAAGGATTCTTTCAAGTACTTACTTACAAATTGTCACTTACAACGATCACTGATTCCGAATTTCGAGTCTACACAGAATCGAAATTCAAGTTGAGACCTAAGAGCAATTAAAATCATAATAAACGTTTCGCCGAAAGTGTTTCTAGCAATCATTACTAAATAACAAAGCTCTACCTATTTACAGGAGTCGCAATAAAGCCCATAATGCGAGTATATTAGACTAAAACATGACGCCAAAAACAGTTAAGCTGATATTAAACAAAACTCAATTTGGTAGCAACCCCTCTTATAATATACTTGAATCTTATATGCAACTTAACTAAGCCTCGTTAGAGCGAGATGTTAAGTTAAACATTAACCAGCTTAGTTAACCAAAGGGGGATCCCCTCTACAATACCTTGGAGGGGGAAGAGGGGATCCCCCTTCTAGTATGCTCTAGTTAACCCAATGTGGAGTCTGCAAATACAGTAGCCATTTGTGATGGTAAGTTTGAACTGAATTCTAAGATGGTGCTTACCCTGAATTTGAAATTTCATTCATAAAACGTGCCGTGGAACAACTATGGGTAAAATGTTGAGAACTTTTATGATATACTAGCTACTTCAGCGACTCCGTCTCCCTCGTCTTCTTCGTTTGCCCCCGTTTTTTTACAAATATTCATTGTGTCTTTACTCCTATTGGTCACAGCGTGATGTTATGTAGCCTAAATCCTTCCTCGATAAATGATCTAACACAAAAAATATTTTTCAATTCGAACCAGTAGTTGATCAGATTACGCGTTAAAATAAACAAAAAACCTCTTCAGTTTTTGATTATAAGTGTAGATATAAACATGACGGGAGTATATTAAGGCAGTAATTTGGAAGTTAAGTGATATAAGGGATATTTTGCCTAAAAATAACAGTACGACAAAGGGAATTTATCATAAAGTTCTAACCTAACCTATCACTCTATTATTCATATAGTTTTCATTACACTAAGTCTTAGACAAACAGCTGTCCGTCCTTCATAAATACTGAAAGGATAAAGAACGCCGTATTGTAATAATTTATAGCAACATTTTGCATTGAAATGTTGATAATACTGCTTTCACTATTTGGTACCTATCTGAGAGGTACCTACTAGTAATACATTTATTATTTTCATCACACAATATTTAACTTGGATAGAAATCAAACTCACAACTCTTATTGTAAGAGACAGGGGTAATATCTAATCATCATCATCATCATCATCAGCCTATATATCCGTCCGCTGCTGATCGTAGGCCTCCCCACGTCTTTACAACCCACTATCCAATGCGCCATTAATATACCCACGTATGTATTTGAAATCCATAATGTACGATTTATTCAACTCTTAAACGGTGAAGTAAAACATCTTGAGGAAACCTGCACACCTATGAAAAATTTCCTAGGTTGTATAGTTGACCAACCCGCACATGGCCTTCGTAGTTGACTAAGGCTTTATCGCCCTAGTTTACCGTGCCCTAGCAATGGGGACATAAATGTGTTGATAATGTATTTGTGTATAAATTAAAGATTCATTTCGTTATACAAAACAGGAAAAATAATATTGAACAAGTTGAAAAAAATTAAGTAAAGCTCAAAGTTACCCGACTCAGTTCAGCACCACTGAAGAATAAATTACCTGTTAAGAGAAAACAGTACGTGAGTTATTTAAGTTATAAGTTAAGTATCCAAATAAAACGAGAGTAATTAAAATTGTTTAAAAAATACACAGTGTATTTTTAAGAGGCAGTTATAGTCCCGTCAAAATAACTGTTACTTTTCATCATGGCAAAGAGAATATTTAATTATGTCATTGGGACTATTTATATAACAAAGTAAGTAAAGAAACAAATTTTGTGAATAATCTTATAACTCAAATTTGGCTAACCTATTATACGAGAAAAATAGACGGGGATATTTTTTAAAAGGTGTACTTAATATCTTCACGAATTTAGAGTTATGTGCAAATTCTGGAAGTTTACCACTATTTTTATTTCTAAATATTAAGTAAAGGTTCAACATCATCATCATAATTATCATCAGGAAGCTTTTTCATTATTTCAAAGAGATCTGAGATTTCAGTACCTACGGTTAAAAGAGTCTGTTTTGTGTGAAGAGCATCGGAGTTAGTCCGTGTCTGGTTGTATTATTAAATATATTTGCGTATCCACTGTTGATTCTGATATCTGTAACACAAGTGTTTAGGCGACTTACCACGGGATCAGATCAATGAAATGTCAAATGAAATGTTAAGTAATATTCATTTATTTAGACTGGATTCAAATTCAGACTTCATGTATAAAGAAATGTCTATAATCATAGCTTTTATTTATGTTCTAGTATAATTCCATAAGCAAACATTCCAGTTGAATCTAACTGGTGACTGTCACGAATCGTAGCATGGAGGTGAAAGTATGCTAGTAAAAGTTAGAAGCAGTGAATCATTCTCGTCCAGAGCTTTTTAAGTTGAGGGGGCAAAAAAGTAACCTCAAAAATCGTAACTGACGACCGCTTAGCCGCTAATCCTTACTAATATTATAAATGCGATTGTAACTCTGTCTATCACGCTTTCACGTCAAAACTACTGAACCAATTCAAACAAATAAAATAAATAAAATAAAATGTGTAGTAAAATATATTTGTGCATTTTGTTTTTTTTTTTCAAATCAATAAATACCAGTTTTATGAAAATAAGCTTTATTACTAAAACGGTTAATACCCGGAACACTTTTTCAGTTTTCCATTTAAACAGAATTTAGATTTATTCGAGCCGAGAAAGAACAATGGCGTATTTTTATAACGGACTACGTTGTTTAGAGAGTTTCACGTGATATGTTTAACTGCCTCGTTGGTCTATTGGTAGCAAGTGCTGCGTTAGGACCGAGAGGTCCCCGGCTCGAGTCCGGGGTCGGGCAAAATTTGTGTGAATTTTTCTGTAATGAAATTACACAGCCCGGAGTTAGGAAGTTGGCGGTTGAACGCCCGTGGCTCGGAAAGCACGTTAAGCCGGTGGTCCTGCGCCCGATCTCTCATCGGTCATGTCGGATTGCCGTCTCACCGAAGTATGAAAGTAAGGGAATAGAGAGTGCACTTGTGTTTGCGCGCACACTTGTGCACTATAATATGTCCTGCGCACTTGGCTGATCTGAATTGAGATCGGCCGCCATGGCCGAAATCAGTCGGACGCCTTATTTTTTTACTTTAAAATGTATGCTTTATACTATAGAATTGACAAGCAATTATTTGAGTTAAACCCATCGCTACAATTCAACCCAATACGCCACAACTCAACTCATATCTTATGACAAGTTATAAATTTCCTTGGAGGCATTTATGCATATTATGGTCTGCAATGGACGTAAAAGCTATCAATCTTTAGAGATTTAATGCAGGAAACACTGTGTCTCACTGTTCTAACTATGTTTATGTGTGGTTATAAAATAAAAAAGTTGTTTCTGTAATTTAATGTCACGAAAAATACTTAGCAATTCATGAACAACAATAACATAAAAAATACCATTCACCACCAAACTAGAACTTTTTTTTATAAAAGGCTAACAAGATGACCTCACTCCGCCACATGATGGTAAGCGGTAGTGAGATCCAAATATGAGGTTTACAGGCACAATAGACCATAATATAGAGCCTGACGCACTCACCCTGAAGGCCTGCTGAGATGCCGTTTCATGCCCCGCCTGAAGAGTCTTGTACTTTGTAGTTAACTATTAAATTAAACATCATTTAATTGAAACGTATCACATAAAAAAGACGTGTGGTACTCGGAGACTGCCGCGGTAAAGCTATTGCATAGCATCGTCCGATTTTGGAGCAGCTCGTTTCGATTCGTGCGAGTTTCCTAGAGTCGTACAATACGTCATATCCCACGCACACAAACACCGTGCCGAAGTCTACGGAACTGAAACGACGTTAGACGATTGTGAGGTTTTTTTCGTTACGGAATTTCTTGGTTCGGTCGCCGCGCTCAAAGCCCGCGATAAAAGCTATGCAATAGCTTAAAAATTACGTTGAATTAATAAAGTTATTTGTAGACAAAAGTCAAATAAAAGACAATCCTATATTTTTTCTTTTTTTACTGCTTTTATATTGACTGTAGCGTTAAGGAAACAACTGATAAAGCCAAGTGCGTGCCGGACAATCATTAGCGGTTCCGCAGTTTTGGATGTTCCGTTTTTATGTCTTTGTTCTGTTTTCCTTCACAACAACATATTGAACATCCTTATTTGGTCCTGAAAGAACTATTTTTGGGATAATGATATCTACACAACAGTTGATAGTTAAGGAAAGTAAATAGTTTTGTGTCACACGTTTGAGACTCTCTATCGTGGTTCTTTATATCTTTAGACTAAGTTCCGTATTGTCTGTTTTATTTATAAAAGTATGTAAATTTGTGTATACCGCTGTATTTTTTGTTCGTAACACAAGTTTTAAAGCAACGGGTCGTGAAACGGCATTTCAGCAGGCCTTCAGGGTGAGTGCAACTTGCTTTATATTTTATATTGTGCCTGTCGACCTCATATTTGGATCTTACTACCGCTTACCATCACGTGGAGTGAGGTCATCTTGTTTGCCTTGTATAAAAAAAAAACTTACTTCGAAACGGAACAATATTTAAGATAATACAAAAAAAGTCGGGGTAGGTAGTTCCAGTAAATAAAATATAAACAACGTTCCATTTCTGTTATGATATACATAATGAATTCTCATACCTTAGTACGTATTAGGTTATCTCCAAACGAAATGCAATCAAAAAAGTTTCCAAACGAATCCTCGCCAAACAACCTTTGAAACAAAACCTCATAAATCAGAAAAGTGTTGGAAGTAAGAATCAGTGGGCGCTCAGTCTCGTCTGATGGAAAGGAATTTCCAATTAATCCCATTTTGGGGTTGCTCCGGTGAACAACAAAAATACTCAGCGCAAAATCCCCGAAATTCATTATTTCGCTGACGAGTTTAATGTACGTACAAAATTAATTAACCTAGTAAATAATGTACTTCTAAATACATTTTAATTAGGTGCTACTTCAACCAGTGGTTACGTGTTACGAGAATTATGTTGGATATTGAAATTATTTTTGGTTTGTCTTGTAAATAGCAAGGGTTTTTAAAAGGGAAGCCTCTGATTAAAGTGCTTGGTTATTTTTTCATCTTTACCGTAAACTGTTAAAAATATTATTCATACAATCAGTATTTATTAAATTTAAATATCACAAAAATATTCATTAATATGTAATTCCTTTAGGCTGATGATGATATATGTAACCTTCAGTAGTAGAATGCAAATGAACATTTGAGTATTTTTTGCTTAGACATCAGTTCGCGAAAATAATAGAATAGTCTATTATTTGCGTGAACACTACATATTAAATAAGGGGTGAGAGTCAAACGCTCCCCCGCAAGTCCGGTGATGACGGCGAGGCTACTCCAAGCCATCATCATTATGTCAGCTAGGAAAAAAATGACTACCTTGGCTAACTTAATTTTATTTAAAATATTTTTTGCTTGTTGAGTCTTTCTAAATAATCCGAATCAGGCATCCACGTTCTTTAATTTCGTTACATACAAACATAATGAATAAAAAATCGACAAAAAGGACAACATTTTTGAAACGAAAGCCTTAATTTCTATGAACCGAAATGTTTTTATAATCCGGCTTCTTTTTATGTAAACTTTAATCAGATCGCGAATAGAAGCTCGTGAAAGGCTTTTTGTGAAACGGCTAATCATCGAGGAGCTCATTAATTTGGTAGCGACCTTCAGGCTGAGCTTGTGGCTCTCAAACTTTCTTAATATACAAACAAATCTTGCATTAATCTACAAACTAGTTCATAAATCAATAACGTACTAGGCGTGTGGAAAAAGCGTCGATGGCCGAATGGTTAAGGTTGTTGATTGCAATGCAAGAGGTCGCCAGTTCAAACCTCGCCACTAACCACTGTGTTTTCAAATTTGAAATTCACATATACGATTATTTGACGCTCTAACGGTGGAAGAAAACATCGTGAGGAAACGTGCGAAGAAATTCTAAACTTATCCTTCAATGGTTTGATGAGGTTTTGTAAAAATGAAAACAGACATTTCCTTTAATTATTTTCATCTTTTGCAAAATTATTTTCGTAATTATTTTCCATATACATAATCGATTTATTTAATATACCTGCATATATTCTCTTACGCTTTACCGCTGATTAGCAGCCCATCATTAAAGTTTGCCGTTCCTATACTGTTCCATATTCCTTTACTTACAGTTTCAGGAAGTTTGAGGATCTGTGGCCAGAGCGAGCCAATAACGGAAATTAAACCGTTCTCTCGTCGGTCGCGAACGCGGGCAAACTCGTAATCATCGGCTAATAACATTATTTTTAAGGATTTAACAGAATGCTTATTGGATAATGATTAAAAATGGAGATTAACATTCTTGTGATTATAAATTAGGTCGACCCTTTTGTGTCTATCTTTTGGTATGGGTGGGTATGTGTTAATTTGTGCAAAGCGTTTGCCTGGTACGTAGGTTCACTAAGACTTTTAAATACAAGTACTCATCTAAAGCATTAATTATGTTTTGCCAGTTCAGAATTTTATATTTTTTATTTATTTTCGAATCACACATAACAGAGAAATTTCAAATTTGGATAACCCAGCAATACCTGGTGGGGTTTGAACTGGCGACCAACGACGTCAACCAGTCGGCTATCGACACTTTTTTGCAAAAGCATTTATTTTTGCTAACTTACATACGATGATGGCTTGAAGTAGCCTCGTCATCATTACCGGACTTGCGGGGGAGCGGATGGCTCTCAGTCCTAAACAAAAGCAATACATCGATGATATAACACCGCACCGTAGAGATGTAACCGTAAAGCAGAGACATCTAACAGTCTTCATCTTCCAGGACCCGGTCATCACGGAGCCAACACACGTGTCCCGGGCGGACGGCGAGGGGCTACGAGCGTCTTGGAGGACGCTACACGTCTACCCGGACGACTACGAGACCCATAGGGGCTACCTGTCGCTACGCTGTCGCGCTACGCTTGCTACGAGGCCTCCGCACGTTCGTAGCATGTCCGTGCGGCTGTACGTAGCTAGCCGGCCGCATATATCGTCGTATATGTTTAGTAAGAATAGTAAGTATTGCGTTTTGATTACTTTTCATCATCATGAGCCCATATACGTCCCTAATGGGGCGTTATAAAATTAAATAAATAAATAAATATTACACAACATCACATACATTGATCTGATCCCGTGGTAAGTAGCTTAAGCACTTGTGTTACGGAAATCAGAATCAACAGTGGATACACAAATAAACTTAAATATATTTAATAATACACCCAGACACGGAACAAACACCGATGTTCGTCACACAAATATTTGTCCCGAGTGGGAATCGAACCCACGACTCTTGGAATTGTTCTCACTTTTTCGTTTATACTTACCGACTCACAAACATCTTTTTGTAAAAGTGTCGATGCATAAATATGCCTATTTTTAATGTGCCATATTGTGCAGAAAACTTTTATTCCTTTAGATTTAAAAGTTATACATACTAATATAACATAATATAATTATGATCATACAAATCAAAAATGTTAATCGCATACTAATTTATGAAGCAAGAATGGCACATCAAAGAAGGCAAATATAATGGCTTAGCAGTTAAACGTGTCTTTGAAAAGTTATCGTCTTCGCTGAATAAGATCTACAACAATACCGAAGACAGTCTTTGTTTGTCAGCGTCTAATTACTTTTCGAAAACAGCATAAACAACACACATACTCTCTCCAACTCTCACAAAATTCCTTTTAATAAAATCTCTCAAGAAATCTCGTCGGAATATATTCGTCGTTTAAATAATATTAGGAAGGAGTATAAACCCTGATATATTCTAGGTACAGGCTCAGCGGAGGCCGGATAAACGGCACAGAGGGAACAATTTTATTAGGGTTCCGTAGTCGTAAAGGAACCCTTTGTGTGTCTCGCGTCTGGCTGTATAATTGGGTCGAAGTTCTTGGAATGACTATGGAAACTCATGCTACGGTGGGCATGGATCATGCTGAAATATTTACAGTGTGCATCGCAAATTGACCTTTTAAAATTTGACAACCTTCATGCTGACATCGATGCTTACAAAGCCTTCAAAACGTTGGATTTAAAAAAAATAAGTCTGATACGTGACTTTTATGCGTGAGTGAAACATAATCTGTAGCTACTTCAAATTAAAATGTAACACAGGTGTTGAGTCATCAATGCGAATTTTTCTATCACTTTGCCCGTTAACCGCGTCCCCGTTCAGTCGGGGTCATGAATGCGATTTTTTACAAATTTGAAATTTACATTAAACTTTAATAGCATTAAAAACAACAAATAAAAAAAAAATTAAAACAAATTAAATGTAACAGATCGTAGTTTGTAAATGGATGATAATAAATGTGATGAAAAATATTATAGGAGATCATTATCAAAGCAATAGTAGCCACAACTATGATTTTTTTTATCTGTATCTGTTTGAGCACGCTATCTCAGAAACTAATCCGATATAGATGTAGTTTCCAGAAATGTTGGTGGGAAGCTCTACTTAGCATTTAGTTTTTAGTGTAGTTTCATGTCAATCAGTTCATAAACCAAAAAGGTAATGCTTATTTAAAAAATCACATAGTAATATTTGAGCGAACACTGCACATCTTCTTCTTATAAATAAAAATGAATTGCTGTTCGTTAGTATGACTAAAACTGGAGAACGCCTGGACCGATTTAGGTCATTTTGGTTTTAAAATGTTCGTCGTAGTCCAGGGAAGGTTTCAATGTGAAAATATAGAAAAAAATCAGTAATGGCGGTATGAAATTCGCCGGGACCACTATTTGAAATAAAAGTAATTTTTTTATTTAAACTGAGGTGTTTTGTTAAAAAATCACATCGTATTTATTTATTATTTATTTATTTAGTCGCTGTCACAGCAAGTGATCAAATATTCGTGAATATCACAGAAAACGCTTCGGAAATATAAATTATTTAGCAGCTACATGATAATAAATGTTGTATCTTATGCGTCACGAAATGAATGTTCAGTCTGTTTTGATATATTGTTGGGAACAAAACTTGCGCAAAAAGTTTCTTATAAGTTTTCTGTTGTTTCTTGTTGCGAAACAATATAGATAATGTTAGAGCGAATGTTTCGAGCGTTTTACGTCCATTACAATATGGAGCTGTACAACTTTAAAGATTTATCAACAATGAAACAATTGATACATTTTTAAATCCGAGTACTTTTATACGACAAAAAGTCATATAAATTACAGAATTTAAAATCATCATTATTTTTAATGGACTGTTTTACAGTTACAGCACAGAGACAACTAGGGTAAATCAAAATAAATGTCAAAGATCTTTGGTTAATGCATGTTATACGGCTTTTAACTTTACTAGTTTTAATAAAATACACCCTTTCACTTGGATAAATATCCATTTTATTAGCAGCAAATAACTGAAACCTATGCATATGTTACCGGAAATGTATGAAATCAAGGAATTGTATACAATTCCTAGGAAATGTGTAAAATTCCTAAACTATTTAGGAAATGTATAAAATATTGTTTGAAAAAGTATTCAATGCATAGATATCCTAGGAAATGTGTACATTTCCTCGGAATTGTATAAAATTCCTATATCGTATTAGGAAATGTGTAAAGTAAATGCTTTCTATAGTAAAACACGTTATTAATAAAAAAAATCCCGCTTTCATTAGGTTGACCTGTATGTATGTAAGTATGTAAGAAAATAAATTTAAACCAATGAATTAAATCTTAAGATCGGAGGGTTATGAAAATTTACAGTCGTATGTGATTTTGATGACAATACAATAATATGGTACTGTCGAGCTGATCTGATAATGGAGCCGGAAGATATGAACTGGAACTTTATGATGGATGATCGTTTCATAGCCTTATTTGGTTGGAAAGGTATTTTAATACTGTGAGCAAATACTATAAAGTGTAAAATAAAGTAAGTTTAAAAAACACTATATTATTGGTGCACGTAAAAGTCAAAAATAAATTACGAGTCGTTCAAGTTGTCTTTATTCTGGGCTGGGGTGTAAACTATGTGCTAAGAGCACATAGTTTACACATATTATAATTTTTGATTGTAAAAGTAGGATAGACTATCTAGTAAACAAATACACAAATAAGAACTCTACATTTTTCCACCGTTGACTGGTATTTTGAACAGATTGTTTAATGTCGAGCCTCCTACTAGTCGTGCTGCAACTCTAGTTAAAGCACCGATCTCTGTAACCTGCTTTCTGAAACATCGCTTAGCTTGATTTCTCAGCAAGTTATACTAAAAATCCTACCTGTTCCAGCGCCCCGAGCTTTTGCAATCAAATATAATAATTGAAAGCACATAGTTTACCCCTCAGCTCAGAAATAGAGACATCTTGATCGACCCTTTATTTCTTTTTGACTTTTACGAGCACCAATAGAAGCGTGGTAAAGTGTCTTCTGTTAAACACAGATATCATGCTGTAGCACAGCTTGTATTGCAAAGACACTTCTAAAATCCCTTGCCGGTTCCAATGTATTACAAGTTGGCAACTGACCATAGTGCAATCTCGGTACTCGTTACATCGTTTGCATCAAGAAGAACTTTGGACACTCATTATTCTGAGATCGAGAATATAATGAAATGTTTTAAGATACCGTTCTTGGTACCAATCCCATAGAGTTCATCATCGGTTTTAGTCCAAACTACAACAATAAGTAAAATAAATAAGTACAGGCAATTTACAAGGAACTTCGCGATCCCCCGATCAGGCGAAGCAATACCTTCCCCTCGTCCCACCGTCGCGTACTAACTAATATCTTAATTTTTTTACATTTCCGATTGCTATTTAGGAAATGTATAGATTTCCTAGGAAATGTGTAATGTATAATTTATTTCACACATTTCCGTGCGATTTTAGGAATTATATACATTTCCTAGGAATTGTATACAATGACGGATTACATACATTTCCGGTAACACATACATTAATTTAATATTTTATTTCAACTTGATGACCGTGTGTGGAAATGTCAAAGATATTTATTAAAAAAAAATATATATATATACGGAACCCGCGAATTACGCTCTCAGACCAGCCACCCGGGTTTATGACATGCCCGCCCTTCGTTTCCGAGCGGGTTTTTTCGGTAACGTAATTTGGACTAATATGCTTTATTGAGTAATCCACGCCCTTACTGCGTGCTCCATTAGAGGGGGGAGAAAGGGAGGGGGGGAGGTTTAAAAGAAACGTTTGTTTTTAAGAGGCCAGCGGACGGTTACTCCTGAAAGCGCCTCTTAATATCAAATTGCTAGGGCTGAGTTGTCTGGATCGTATCTCAATTTAGTCGGGCTGTCAGGTTGCTATTTGACTGAATAAGGCTTTAAAGGAGACTGAGTTTAATTTAGGTTTAAAGATTACATACATAAAATCACGCCTTTTTCCCAGAAGGGTAGGCAGAGATCACTTCCTGCCATGTGCTACGGTCCTGGTACACCACTTTCGCTTCTTCCACATCCATCAACTTCTTCATGTATGCTCGTCGATTACGGATTCAGGTTTAAACTAATTCCAAAAATTTACTGTCTATTTGATTGTAGCTTGAGTTCATAACTGTGTTATTTAAGGTATAACTCTTATAATAATATTAGGACCAGCCCTCGCTTTGCTTTGGGTACTTATACATAAAAACCATCCTCTTGGATCCCTCTATTTATTTTAAAAACTCTATCAAAATCCGTTGCGCAGTTTTAAAGATTTAAGCATACATATGTACAGACAGACGCGAGAAGCGACTTTGATTTATACTAGCGACTTTGCTTTGTAGTGATTTTCATTTATTTAGGTTCCAAGAAAGTACTACATATAATTCGTAACTTTTGCGGAGATGTGCTTAATGATTTAATTGATTACGCTATTCATAAATGTTAAATTACGCTAGGTGGAGTGTTTATTTATGAATGTTGTTTCTTTTCCTAATTTTTTTCAAAAGCGGAATCCCAAGTTGCTTGTCTAAGAAATTTCATTCCATAAAGCTTGCAATAGTTATTCAGATATCAGTTTTGCAACAACCAGTTTGATTGTCTTATAACACAAACTGCAAAGTTATCCGGTTTGTAAAAACTTAATCAGAAACTTGTAGTTCAACTTAAATCACTTATCGATTCAAACTGCAGACTTTTTCACAATAAAATGTAACAAAATCTATTGAGTCTCTATTCGGTGTGCAAACGAAACAAAGAAATGCGGGTAAAAGAGAGAAAAAGAAAACCAAATCAGGAACTAAAGGGGAATAAAATGGGAAAAAGAAATGTCGAATTTATTAAGTAAATGAGTTTTAAACGACGGAAAGTCTTGCGAGATCCCGACTTAGGCTACATCTGTTAGTATCGATTAGAACCTTGATAAGACGGATAAAACAATTTGCGAATTGAGTTATCTAACGAGCGGAGTGTGGAAAGAATAGCCGATGCTGCGGTAGAGCTGCGGCTTTTTAATCATTTTGTGTCTTGATTAATGCTAATCAAGGCGGTTTTACTTATGAACCATATGGTAGTCTGTCTCTTAGTTCAATCAAATTAAAAAAATATATCTGGGACATTTCCACACACGGTCATCCAACCCCAAACTAAGAAGAGCTTATTAAAACAAAACAACGTGGTAAATATCTCGGACAGTTTTCTAATAAACAGAGCTTGTTCTATGGGCGACAGAAACTGATACAAAGATATTATTGTATAAATACATACTTAAATATATAACCACATCCAGACACGGAACAAAACACCAATATGCAACACACAAATATTTGTCCCGAGTGGAAATCGAACCCAGGACTCTTGGAACCGCCAGTCAGGGTTAATAAACACTGTTCCACCGAGCCAGTTTATCCGTTAAAAAAATACTCTGCCTGAAGTCATGCTGGTTGGCAAGCATTAAAGCCGGTGGTCCCGCGCCTGATCTCTTATTGCTCATGTCGGATTGCCGTCTCCCCGAACTATTAGAGTTAGGAAACAGAGTGCACTTGTGATTGCAACTTGTGCACTATAATTTATTTGTCTTGCGCAGTAGGATGATCTCTAATGAGGTCGGCCCTTAATGGTTGTCATCGGTCGGAACTTATCTTATTTTCAAGTTCTTGATTTGATTATATATTATGGGAAATTTAATGGTACTTTTTTCTTTTTCAGATGCAATAGCCAGCAATAGTGCGTACAGGTATCAAATAGAATTGACTGTATGGACGTTAGTCGTACTAGCGAGAAGACAAGTGCCTTCCATTTTGGATTACAAAAATTAAATGAGTGACTGTGAAAAAAAACGAAATTTATAAATATAATTATTATATTGTGCACAACGTTGAGCTGTGAGTGTTTTTAATAATAAAAAAGACTTTAACTACGTGTCTATATTTTTGTTTTAGACTGCACATATTATAATAGGATTAAAATAAATTAAGATACAATTACATACTGACTTATTTTTAATGACTCACAATTTGTTACGCTTTAATCGGATTACTTTATTACTTTTACATGCATATCATATTTAAGAAAACAATGATTTACCTACCAAACAAAACTCTTTTGTAATGTACTTCCGGTAGGCAGTTATAGCAGTTATTTTTCTTTGTATAATTTTTCATTTTTTAATGCTAATTTAACGTTTAAAATATTTTACGATGATGAAAAAGGTTACTTAAAAAAATATCATTCTCATTTTGTATTACAAAAGCAAAAAGAGCGAATTAAATTTAATGAAAACATTATTATATAATTAAGTATGTTCTCGACTAATTATGTTAAAATATTTAAGTTTGCGTTAATATTAATAAATTAAAGTTATGTGTAAATATTTGCCACTTTGTTGATAAATCGATTGTATGACAACGATTACTATAAGATATTATGTTGTTGTAAGGGATATTCTATACGATGCAGTGTGATATAACATATGTTTTGTGTGTAAATATGTCAATGTGCCAATATGATAGAGTACATTGTGCCTGACGACTTTAATTGTATTTGATCCATTTGTATCGTCATCATCATGAGTCTATCTCAGTCAACTCCTGGACATAGGCCTCCCCTAATGCTTGCCACTACCGTTTATCTTCGGCTACTCGCATCCAGCTCCTACCAGCCGTCCCGCGCAGGTCGTCACTCCACCTGGCCTGAGGGCGTCCTACACTAAGTTTGCCGAGACGCGGTCTCCACTCTAGAACTCATTTACCCCAGCGGTTGTCGGTTCTACTGCTAATATTGTCAGCCCACTGTCACTTCAGCTTGCTGACTTGGTGAGCTATGCTGATAACTTTGGTTCTCTTTAGTCCATTTGTATAATAAGTCATTCGAAGGAATAAATTTGATAATGTTTTGGCATTTCATAGAGAGTGATTAGTTAGTTAGTTTCCCGCAAAATACTATTATTTGATTGATGTATTTAGTACTTTCACCACGGTAAGCTATCTCTACTATGGCTATGGTAACTAATTAATGGCCATATAAACATGTCCTTACGATTTTTTTCATACGAATATCCTCTTAGTTTCTAAGTTTTCACAAATGGATCCACACCGTCTTGATTGGTTGAAAGTACCTGATATACCTCGATCAATGGTGATTAATAATTGAAGTCGTAAAAATTGCGCGCACTTAGTAAGTTGGCAGCGACGCAAATGTATTTTATTCTACCTAATGTTTTTCTTTATGTCACGTAAGTATTTTAAACAAAAACCATACGACAGACATGTATGAACCTAGTTATATTTATCAAATTTTAAGAAACATAAAAGTTGTTTTTTCCTAACTGACGACGGTTATGGTTGCCTTGTCGTCATCACCGGACTTGCGGGGGAGCGGATGGCTCTAACCCCTGAAGCAGATAGCTCTCACCCTTAAAATGAGACTGCTTCGTTGCTAACTTACTACAAGTACGCCAATTTGACACACTTGTAAATTTAAAGTGTTATTGTAACATAAAAACTTGTAAATTATTACAGTACTTTTAAATTCACTTGTGTGGTCATTTTAACAGGCTAATGTTGGTATGATTATCGATGTTTATCATAAATAAATAATTATTAATAATGTGTGAGGGCGAATGCACGCTTATGACAAAGCCGTTGCAATAATAAAAGACTGACAAGTCAACAATCGACAAAGTGGGAAAATTGTATTGTGTGACGTCTTTCACTAGATCCCAAATTATCGGATCTAAAACTTCGGTATTTAATAATTTTAAACTGTCATGGTTAAACACATTATGTAAATGAATATGTCCGGAATATTCACCATGTTATTTGATTTTGTAAAGTCATGAACCGAATCAGTTGACCTGTGATCATGGCGCTTGCAACAGTGCCGAAACATCGGGAGCTCATTAAAATTAAACAAATGTAAATATCCCGGACAAATTCAGTTTTCTAATGTAATTTAACTTTGCGTTCATCTAATAAAGAATTGAAACATGTTCACACTATACCTTGAAAGCTTTGAAAATATTACGATCTTATTTCCAGTATCACAAAAGAAGAATCATAAATGGTAATAACAAATTTATTTCAAAATTACATAAAATAGAAACGAATTTATATAAATTTTAACAAAGAACGAAGAAAGTTTTTATAAGATATACTACAATGCAATTTGATCACTTATGTCGGTTTGTATGTGTTTTATCCACTTTAAACTGTCGTCCCTTATATGATTTTTACTACATATATGCACTGATCGATATTTTAGTCAAACAGAAACACATTTTATTGAATGAGTTAATAAGTTATTATAGTAATTAATTAACTTAGGGTAAATAAATTATAATTATTTTGAAGTTAACATGTAAATTTGTTTAAATTATATTCTGTTAAACAACGCTCGAATTTGGTGAGTTTATGCAATCGATTGCTACGTGGTGTTTTTAAAATCTTATTAATTTTGATTTGTTTTTTTTTTCTTTTCTTATTTCTTTTTAATTTTATTTAAATGTAATTTGATTGTAAGCCCGACAATTTCACAATATTTGTTATAAAGTACCCACACATAATGTGATTTTTCATGAATTTTCATACAATATCAATTGCTTGCGAGCGTGCATCGGAATAAAATTTTAAGTAAATACATTTACCAATAGTGATATCTGGTTAAAGCCGTTTCCTTGTTGATTACTAATGTAATTAATAATATTTTGTTTGAAAATAAATATCACACAACCTCACATATATTGTTCTGATTTCGGATTAAGTTACTTAGTCACTTGTGTTATAGATTAGAAACAACTGTGTTATACACATATACACTTAAATTTATTTAATAACACACCCAGACATGGATCAGACACAGATATTTGTCATACAAATATTTGTACCGGGTGAGAATCGAACCCATGGTTATTGGAACTGTAGCAAGGGCCACTAACCACTGTTCCACCGAGTCAGTCATATTTTAATATTCTTTTATCTTAACCTGACATTACCGGACACTGGGTAAAATTAACAGCAAAATATATTTGCGTAGATTACTACAAAGGGAGTGAAAAAAACTTTAATTAAAAATATAAAGCTGTCTATACACTGTGAAGTAATAAAAATAATATCATATTTACTTTGTTGACTCGTTTGTCGTCAATAAGGGAACGGCTTTACCATAAAATGTATTTGTACAGTATGAAAATATGATAACCGAATTTCACGAAGCATTATATTTTGTTCACAAAATTGTCAATTCTTATTAAAGGCACACTTTCATATCGAAATATTTTGAAAACACGATATGATATTGTTTTTAATTTATTAATGTACTTTTTCTCATTTCATTTTACTGTGAATATAAGCCTTTACGGGTCTACATGCTATATTAGGGAGCAAATACATACTTACTGACCGACGTTTCGACCGGGTTACACCAATCTTTTTCGCGAGTGGGCAGTAAGTAGCTATGTATTTGCTACTAAATCCTAAATCGCATGCAGACCCATAAAGACTAATTATTTATTTTAATGAAACGCGAAAGTCTCAAAACTTATTTCACTGTATTAGAAAGAAAGAAAAAAAGGAACTACACTGGCCAGCATAAAAACCGGGCTACCAACCATTTGTAATACAAACATGTCCTGTTCTAAGGCCTGTTTGAACTGGACATGTTTGTATGAAAAATGGTTGGTGGCCCGGTTTTTGAACTAGCCAGTGTAATTATTTGGTATGAAATTAAATCTTAAATTAACAACTGAAACTATGTATTATTAGGTACATTTATTTTTATTCACCATCAAGTAATGTTGCATACATAATGCTGATTCCACAATAAAAAGTACCAAGTATTTGTAATACAGTTTTTATAATCTACTTTACAGTTGATCGGATTAGGTCGTTCGATCGAACGGAAAATAGAGATATTGCCATTGAGAGGCGGAAACTAGCTCGTCACTATACCTAAATACTACTTTGTTAAAATCTATACTAATATTAAAAAAAATGTTTGTTTCTTAGAACGCGTGCATCTCAAGAACTGGTCCTAACTAAATAAAATATTTTTGTTTTGAATAGACCATTTATCGAGTAAGGCTTTTTTATATTACATCACGCTGCGACCAATAGGAGCAAGGAAACTATGGAAAATATGTAAAAACTGGAGAAAAACGCAGACGAAGTCGCTGACACACCTATTATGTATACACCGTGAAATTTTAGTGGTTGTTTTCCCGCAGTAAAATGATTCTATCTTAGTAGTACAAAAGATGTGTGCAGTTCTTTTTTGGTAAAATCAATAAATGTCGGTTTTACGAAAGGTTTAACCGTAACTCGAAAACACGTTCGAACCGCTTTATGACTTAGGGTGAAGAGCTTCTTTAGCTTTAAGCATCGATTTCATGCGGCAAGCAGTACCTGAATACGTCACATCTTCAAAAACAACGATAGCTTCTCTCGTTTTCGAGTTGGAAAATTATTATTCTGAAAAATCGAAAAAAAAAATTTTTTTTTTTCGCGGAATAATTTGCATGATTCGATAGTATTACTAAAGGCAAGTCGTTCTGCCACGGGAAAACAACCACTAAAATTTCACGGTGTATAAATATCATGCAATCAACAGAAGCTCATCACGCAAAACATGATATATAATATATATACAATAAATAATATAACATATATAATCTATACTAATATTATAAAGCTGAAGAATTTGTTTGTTTGTTTGTTTGAACGCGCTAATCTCAGGAACTACTGGTTTGATTTGAAAAAATCTTTTTGCGTTGTATAGACCATTTATCGAGGAAGGCTTTAGGCTATATAACATCACGCTGCGACTAATAAGAGCAAAGATACAATGGAAAATGTGTAAAAAACGGGGGAAACGCGTACGAAGTCGCTGGCACAGCTAGCTTACAATATTTGTCTCACATGAGCACCAACGGGTCTCACAAGAGACCACCACTACAAAACACGGAATGGATCCAGTTAAAATGTATACCCATCCAGTGTAGTTCACCAACAAAACGTCTCATACAAATTTACGGTCCTATCTCACTTCCGACAAGTTTAATGCTATTTTAGCTGTCTTGCTAGTTCACCTCGCTGGCATGTTTGATCCCCAAAGTTGCAACTACGTCGCTCAAACACTTAGAGTATGCTAACAGTGCACAAACTACTACCATAAGGTGTGGGAAGAGGTTCTGAAGTGTACATAAGTTATAAAGGTGTAGGGTATGTAAATTTAAAAATTTTAAGTGCTTGTTCAAGCTGTTTTAATATTTAAAAAAATCATTGTGCCATTGTTGGGATTTGTACACCCGTCCTTCCATGAATCGTGCCCAGACGTGCTAACCATTACACTAACCAACAGATTTTTGAAGCAGTCGAATATTTCCCGTATATTACCTGTTAGTCACAGGTAGCATCATCATTCGTTAGTGATACACACTAATGGCCGTACACATTTCATTACTGAAAAGTAATTTACAGAATTGATGACACCCTGGCAATCATAAGGTTAAAAAAAGAATCATAAGGTTTTCCCAATATCTCAGACGCAACGAAATTATTTTTTTAATTTTTTTATAATTTGACTGCCAGCACGGCGATCTGGCTTGAATGCGCTTACCACAACCTACGCCTGTTACATTTCACCGAACACTAAAACCAATTTGAAAACTTCATCAAGCAAAAACTCCATGAAATTTCGGCAGCCCTCCACCCTAAGTTAGCAGACCTATCGCTTCCCAAACTCACACTGACTCCGCGTAACGCCAAAACCAACTTTTAACAAGAATCGAAGTAGCTTGAACCTCGATAAATTATTCGGCGAGAAAAAAAAATTAGCCACTAAACCCATCGTGGGTCGGTGGAGGGTCGTAAAAAACCCAAACAGATTCTAAACGGGGGAAAACTCCCGTTTTATGAAAGCAGCAGGCAATAAAATCGGCTAAGTTATAACAATCAGCTTTATTTGTTAGAACACAATTGTATTGCGTAAGAAGTTTTTTTGACACAGTTCAGATAATGGTGCAGTGCTTTGTTGCTAGACTGAAATCTTGTCTTCTAGAATTACGTAGCAAGTCATGTCTGGGTTTGACTGGATCGATTGCCCATGGCAATTACCCACATGTCATTTGCACTAAAATAAGTGGGTTAAGAATATTTGGTCACTTTCATAAAGCCCAGTATAATTCTCATTTTATAGAAACCCAATAATTGGTACAACAAAAAAAAAAACAGACACTCAAGTTATCTTTCTTAAGATTTGGACTATAATTTAGTCTAACGCTAACCTTCTCAAAAGCCACAGAAGTGACTGAGTGCATAATATCTCTATTTTCAGGTGGGATGAGAAACAGCTTGTTACACTTTACAGCTTTCCGTGCTAAGAACGATAAGGTCAATATATTTTATTATGCCTGTCAATTGCTAAAGTGGACCTCAAACTTGCTTACCATCAGGCTGAGATCATCCTGGACGTAGGAAAAAAATATAGAAAACATTGAGCTAATAGTTCATTCTTGAAACGCCTTGAATCTTAGTTGAGCTACTGCTTCTTCCCCTACTGGGGTAAAAGCTTACTTGGCTCTGATGAAATTTTCAGACTAAGCCGAGCTGTGTGAAGGGTGCTAAGATTTCGCCAAGTCCCGCTCAAATTACGTTTCGCTAAAACAAGTATCCAGTTAGCTGCTATTGTTAGAGATTACCGAAATAGTAGCCTTTTTGTACTGTAATGCGATTTAGTTTTATGTAAACTGCGAAAATAAAATTTAAGTAACACAACACAAGCTCTTAAGCTACTTATCTTGGGATCGGATCAATGGATGTAATTTTGTCTGGGTCTATTTATTACTATTTCGATCTACGTTTTAGTACGTATAGGTAATCGGTTGTTAAAGATGAAAATTCGGTTTGCTATTTCTTTTATTGTAAAAAGCTCGTACTACTTACTATATTTAATTAACACATAATAGCTGTACTGGTGTAAAATACATTTTTTTCTTTATCATTAGTTTTTAATTCATGTGTTAATAAATCTTTGCATTATGTTTAATTTATTATTGCTATGAAAGTGTGCCACCTGTTACTTTAATAATTGTCAAGACTATTGTAAATAAGAATGGAATGTCTGAATGTCAATATAATAAACATTTTGCCAGTATTTTCTTGTATTATTTATCAATTCCTATATGTTTAATTATGATATGATGAATATATTATATGTGAAAAAAGAATTCTCTCTACATTACCTACTACCAAAATTAGGTACTACGATAAAACAAAACAAGCCAAGTGCAAGTCAGCCTCGAAGGGTTCCTTATATTAAGTAAATCGCGTTTGTTGTTTGGGAACCATAAAAAAAAACATTTTAATTTTCTTGTTGTAGCGACAAAAGTAATAACATCATTATGAAAATATCAAATCTCCAGCTATCTTGATTCTGGGGTTACGTCACGAAGACAGACAAATAGACAGTCAACAAACTTTTATCTTTACTAATATTATAAAGCTAAAGAGTACTGGTTTAAATTAAAAAAAATATTTTTGTGTTAGATAGACCATTTATCGAGGACATTAGGCTACATAACATCACTGACTTTGTTTTGCGACTAATAAGAGAAAAGAAACAATAGGAAATGTGTAAAAAATACAGCAAGTTAATGATAAAACTGAACATGTCCGGGGTATTTTTGTTGTATTAGCTCATTAAAAGCTCCCGATGTTTGGACACGGTTGCAAGCGCCATGATCACGGGTCAGCTATTATTAATACGGTCCATTTGTACCCATTGGTTACAGAACCCTAAATAGGTTCACGGGTAGCTAGTATCTCAAAAGTCACATCATCATCAACCCATATACGTCCCCAATGCTGGGGCACGGATCTACCCTAAACTAGGGCGATAAGCCCTTAGTCGACCACGCTGGCCAAGTGCGGGTTGGTCGACTACACAACCTTAGAATTTTTTCGTAGGTGAGCAGGTTTCCTCACGATGTTTACCTTCACCGTAAAAGCATCGAATGATGGTACATATGAATTTCAAATTTGAAAAATAAATTGGTACCTGGCGGGGTTTGAACTGGCGACCTCTAACATGGCAAGCAACGACCTTAACCACTCGGTTATCGACGCTTTTTTTGCTGTTATTAATACGGTCCATTTGTACCCCTTGGTTAGGGAACTCTAGAAAGGTTCACGGGTAGCTAGTATCTCAAAAGACACACTTCTGCGAAACACCCGAGGAATGTGTTACGTCTGTCTTCGGAGGCATTTCATCTTCACAATTTGATATGCTCCGCGGTTGCGACGATTTTTCCATGATATTACTCTATGTTTTGTCTAGGGCTGTCTCGAAAGGTGATTTTGTATTGAAGAAAAAGAGCAAAGTAGTATAATTTACTCAACAAGTTTATATTATAAGGAATAGTAAACAACTTAAACCGGCGCCGGTAGAAAGAACTTCTCTTAATCTAATACAGTCAATTCAATAACAAAGTTTTTAAATGGGAAAATGTATATTATTTTATGAACTTACGTGAACAAAATAAGTTTTACAAGCAGATAGACTATAGTTGAAAACGGAAACTATACATCTGAAGTAAAACTAAAAAGTTTTATTTCAAATGTGTAGTGCTCGGGCAAATGAAAATAGATAATACAACGGAAACTATAGTAAAAATATTTGACTATAGCTTAGACCCATGGAAGTTTACAAACATATTTAGATTTTAATACCAAGATTAACTTACTACGATTAAAAGTTGAAGCACACGTCATATCAACTGGAAAAAGGATCGTCACCGAGATGATTGCTAAACGATTCCGATTAGTGTAGGGTGCAGTAGAGTTTCATAAGGAAAATACTGAAATCCAAAGTATTTAGATACTTTTGCGTTCCTTTAAGAAACGTTTATTAAAAAATAAAACACGCAATCACCGTTTCTGTATTGTTAATCATTCTGTATGTTAGAACATTTATTGCAAGAAATGTATTAAACTGCCACTGTTAGATTTAGTTATTATTTTTTGTTTGGTTTTTGTTAACAAAACTGTCACCTTTTGTTTTTGTATTAGTTGATTTTCTTATTTGTTATTTTTTATTATCACCAATAGCACATTCTGTGCTCGCCCATCGTATGAGACATAGGCAACGCTAGTTGTATTATAATGCTGTGTTCACTACTTTAGATTACTGTCTAGCCTTATTAATAAATAGAATACCTGTATCATTAACATGTTTTACGATTGTTATCTGTTTATGAACCTATTATAAATAAATAAATAAATTGCACAGTTTAATGTGCAATAAATATTTCTAAGAAATTGGCCCAGCCCTACCGTCGCGACAGAGGTGAGGTGTTTTGATTTATTCAAACTAATACGAGTGGCGGAAATTGCGAAAGAGCTAAGTAGATTAAATGTGACATTCAATCTTGGCGCTCGACATTTTTGTAGTGGCAAGTTTTAGCTTCCTTTTTATTTTGCATCGCTCTTTGTAAATGTTCTGGTTTGCTCTTTGGGTTGGTTTGAATTTTGTTTGCTGTTAAATAATGTTACATGTGGTAGAAGATGTTCGCATTTCATGGCGTTAAATATAATCTTTATTAAATCTGAAGAGTTTGTTTGTTTGAAAACTCAAGAACTACTGTTTCGAATTTAAAATTTATTTTTGTGTTGGGTAGATTATTTTATCGAGGAAGGCTTTAGGCTATATAACACCACGCTGCTACCACTACGAGAAAAGGAACAGTGGAAAAAGTGGAAAAAACAGGGGGAAGTGCAGACGAAGTCGCTGGTATAGCTAGTGTTTAATATTCATGATTGGTGTGACCCAGTCGTAATGTTGTGTTGTAAATTAAAAATAAAAATAAATTAAAATTTTAGTTTATTTTCAGTAATTGCTTACAACTAAGCTATATCTAGCGGAGTCTACACTAATTTTAAAGCTTGTATTGCAGAGTCCAGACAACATTTAACAGTGACCAACAATTGGCTGTATGGACACAGCCCGAGAAATAATTATAATGCTGGGAACTTAACCTAATACCTATAATGATGATTTTTTTAATCATGATACGTAGGAAATTTTTCAAGGGAAGGCTTTTTAGTATTAAACTTTTTTAAATTAAATTACCAGATTTAAAGTTATATAGCTACTTCACTATTTAGGTAATCTATAACTTAATGCTGCGCGTCAACTTATATTAGGTTACTCAATACAGATCAATCAAACAATCAGACAATTGGGTCGAGTCCACTTAGGTGTATTACGAAGTTAGACGCCAACTTAGAAGGTATTCCATTATGCAAATACATCCGATATTATGCAATGCTAAGTTTCCAGATTATTGATATAGCGATCGCAAGGCTAATTCTAGCCAACCAATGCTTAGTACTTAAGATAATATGTTAGGAATGTTAGACATAATAGGTATGTGAATTTTGATTGTGTTAAATAGACTAAATAATATACGCACATTACAAAACCAATATGGTTAAATATAAATACTGCTTATTTTTTGGTAAAAATAGAAATTCATCATAACTACATCACGCAATTGCATATTGGTAGTGTAACATAAATGGAAGCGCTACGAGATGTTAGTAGCAAACATACGTAGCAAAGTGTAGCTATGGGCGCTTGTTAACGTTGTAGCATGCTACGACTAATGTTATACGAGTGACCTATTTAAGTACACATTCTACTTACATTTAAAATGAATGCCATTTATTTTATGGTCAAATTGTTACAAATTCATGACATTTTATAAAATACCCCTGTAGTTTTCCCCAGGGTACAACCCTTAGGTTACCCTTTGATCCTATGTTTATACAAGAATCCATAAATTAAATATTATTAATTAACCAAGTTTCAGTAGTAAATGTACTTATTATTATTTTAAATTTATTATAGTGGCAAAATAACAAGAATGTTTTTGGCTTGCCTGTTATTTGTTTCAGAGAAAATGACTGTATCCGGTTTGCATGAAATTAACGCAAATAATGTTTTCGAATACTCTAACGTAATCATTTAATGAAACGTAATAAAATTATGTAATTTTAATGCAACAGTAAAATAAAATTATGAATTTATCCAAAATGATAGCACCAAATACAACTCTTTAACATTTTGTCGAAGTTAAAAGGTTTTAATTTCTTTTATTCCATCCAATTTGCGTAAGCGAATTAATCAGCCAGTACGGACTCGATGGCAGTATTAATTTTAAATGCTACTAGATTCCCATCGCGTAAAGTAGTTTATCCCTAGTGTTTATTGTGTATTTGCGCAAACACAAGACATTTGAAAAAAAATCACAATATAAACTCACGTGTATTATAACTCACAAAAAAGCGTCGATGGCCGAGTGGTTAAGGTCGTTGCTTGCCATGCGAGAGTTCGCCAGTTCAAACCCCGCCACGTACCACAGGGTTTTTCAAATTTGAAATTTATATACGATTATTTAACGCTATAACGGCGAAGGAAAACATCGGGAGGAAACCTGCACACCTGCGAAGAAATTCTTAGGTTGTGTAGTCAACCAACCCGCTCTTGGCCAGCGTGGTTGACTAAGGCCTTATTGCCCTAATTAAGGGTAGGCTCGTGCCCCAGCAGTGGGGACGTAAATGGGCCGATGATGAATGATGTATTATAACTCTTAACTTATTATTTAGGGACCTGACGTGTCAAGCTCTTTACAGCGCTCGTGGTCGTGGTTAGACTTGCCCGTGATCGTTTTGTCGTAACATCGTTTATGTCGTATTCATTATATTTTCGCGCACAATACACATTTTAAATAAAACTTATTTTACGGATTAAACTCCCATCTTGCCCGTGAGAATCGAGAAAGATATCGAAATGTCGGGTGTCTAAATAATATGTTTTGAATAGCAATACACGCGAGTTTAATCCGTAAAGTTAGTTTCATTAAAAATTGTTAATAGCGTCTTAGTAATCGTTTATCTCTTCTAGCGAAGTTAGGATAAAACAAAGCCTGTGTTATTTTTCAGTCGTTTTAGCGGAAAATCCAGAATTGTATTCTCTTATAAAAATTACTTTGCTTGAAAACCATATAATCATTAAGATTCACTGTAAAGCACGTTTAAGAGACGCTTTCTTAATATTTCTAAAGCGCCACCATACTACTGACATTTCAAAACCTATATAATATAGTATCTGTAAGTTTTACCCCATTACCTAAGAACTCTTTAGAAAAACTCACACAAATTGTGCCCGACCCCGGACTCGAACCAGGGACCTCTCGGTACAAACGCAGCACTTGCTACCAATAGACCAACGAGGCAGTTTGCACAGTATACTTCAGCTGATCGGATGAATTAGATCGCCTCAAATTTGTATGCAAAGTATACAAATTTAGCATGGTAATAGGCCAACTTTGAGGATAAATTGCCAAAAAATATTTGCTGTCGATATTTTTTACTGGAATACAAAACATTTTTCGCGTTCAATTTTTTATCCGGCTCGTAAAGTATAATTAGGGTATTATTTATTGTTATCTTAGCCCAACCAGATACATGAAAATTGTAATAAATATTTATTTGTGGGCACCGGTGTTTTAATATACTGCCCTACGTTAAAAAAAATATTTATAAGAGTTTTCCTTCCCCCGTCATAATATCCTTGCTTCTCGCGGAAACGCAATGACCTTGTTAAAACAATGCACAAGGCAGAATGGCGGCGACGTGGTCCACACCCCGTCACGTCACGTTTCCCACAGAGGTAAAAAGTGGATCGCTGGAAGTGATCTCTGCCTACCCCTCTGGGAAAAAGGCGTGACTTTATATATGTATGTTGATAAGACTTGTTAAATTCAATGGATAATGGACATGGAAACCGGCCAAGGTATTTCGTTTTATTTAGGCTTAGCGATATCTAAATAAATTTAACTCAAAGGTGACAGACTGACATAGAGATCTATCACAGCCCAAATCACGGCACGGATCGGGCTGATATTTGGCATGCAAGTAGATTTTATGACGTAGGCATACGCTAAGAAAGGATCACCCGAAGAGAGCGAGTCACTTGTTTAATGATATGAGGCAAAACAATTTCAGCTGAATTAAAAATAAAATATCTTAGTCTTTCAAAGATTCTGAGCATATAAGCGCCGTCGCGTCCTTGCGGCTGCTACGGCACATGCTGAGGCAGAACCTTTTGATCATAAATATATTTGTATGTGTATGTTTTATTTCAGTTTTGTATTTTTAATTTTATGATCAATAAATGTTTTCTATTCTATTAATTAAAACCAATGCAATGCGATAATGTTAAAATCTTTTTTATAAACGCTTTTATATATTAGTTACAAGCGGTAGAAGCAGCAATAGAGTAAGTACCGTCCATTGAATAATACTCAACATTTCAGCCCGAAGCATTTTAAAACATCTGACATGTTCCGGGAACGGGCAAGCGCTTGCCTACAAAGGGGTCCGTGACAGCGCTGTCTTTTGACTTCAGGCTGAGAGGGGTCTGGATTCAGTGTAAATTTTAGTTAAAAATATTCTTCAAAGTTCACACAAGTCTTTGTTTCTTTGTGTTTATATAAACTATTCAGTTTACGCTCGAGGCGGTGTCTAGTAGTTTGATGAATATTTTATTATATAACATTTTGAAGTTAGGTAGGAGAGTCCATTTCACAAGTGCGTAAATTCAATGAAAATACTTTGCCATTTCATAAATTACAGAATTAGTAGTAACTTTCACTATGAAAACATATTCGTAAACGCAACATATTATATAGCCGCTGAACAAAGTTCTTACGATATGCATACAGTATTACACAGTGTGACGTCATAGTGTGCTGCGACATTTGTATGAAGCGTTTTGAGCTGGCGAATAATGTGCTATTGAAACTGTAATACCTCGGAGGCTTTTCCAAATAGCAAACCATTATTTTAACAGTACCTTCACAACTGTGTAGTCCATCCATCTACATCGAAATAAAAAATAGGCAACTACACTTTATAAGCATATTTTTATTCCAAATGATTCGTTTTACCGTTACACACACAATTGCCTAATCTGACAAAGAGATATTTGTGATGATGTCGTTAATTGCTTTTATTTACATTGTTGGAGTATTTAAGATTGTTTTTTTTTTTTTTTTTATAATAAGCTAACAAGATGACCTCACTCCACCTGATGATAAGCGGTAGTGAGATCCAAATATGAGGTCGACAGGCACAATAGACCATATTGAGCCTGTCGCACTCACCCTGAAAGCCCGATAAAGAGGAGACCACTGCTGCGGCAACAACGAGACAAGGCGTGGAGTCTCGGGTTCGAGTTGGCCAGTTCGCCGGACGGAAGGGCCCCCGTGTCTACGGGTCTCCCTGGCCGGCGGGCTGACCCGCTCCGCTCGCACAATCCCGCCGCTAAGACTCCACTGGTCCGGCGCTTGCCGCAGCAATGGTCCCCCCTGGCTCCGGTTCGTACAGTGCTGATCCCGGAACGCGACCTGACCGAGAGAGGCCAGAGTCACTTGGCGGGTTTTACGCAACTGTATGGTGGTAACAGCAACCGGTCGACAAAACGTCTCCCACCTGTTTATTTTAATAAATAAATAAATAATACACAACATCGCGTACATTGATCTGATCCTGTATTAAGTAGCGTAAGCACTTGTATAACGGATATTAGAATCAACAGTGGGTCCACAAATATACTTAAATAATATTTAATAACACACCCAGACACGAAACGAATATACCGTTCGTCTGTTCGTCAAACAAATATTTGTCCCGGGTGGGAACTGAACCCACGACCCTTGGAACCGTAGGTAGTAAACCTGGGTCACTAACCACTATTCCACAGTGCCAGTCGCCAGCCAGTAGGTATTTTAAGATGGATTTTTTTCTACAATGTCACTGATATTAAAATGCTGCTTATTTGAAAAACGAATTAAATTTACAGCACATAAATTATTATTCTAAGCACTATTTTTAGGTTGCGTTGAATAATTACCTACAATAGGAATACAACATGAACTAAACGGTATAGCAGCAAAATCATATCCGTCCGTCACAGAGCTTTACCAGCATGTCACAGTAGTGTCATCTGCCGGATCGGTGACCACATCCGTCGCCTCATCACAACGTTATTACTTTATACAGCGATTGTTCGACAGTGGCTGTTGAAATAAATTACTCGATTATGCTCTGCCCACTCGGCGTAGTGCTAAACTTATATTCCTACAGTGATGGATTGTAGGTCTACTGTCCGCCGTAAACTAGTAGGGAGACATTGAATTCTGGGATTTAAAGGATACATTAATGATTGAATAATTATGATATTAACTTTAACAATTTAATTTAAAACTGGTTTACTTGCCCCTGATGATCATGAGTTAACGTTACAGTACATAAGTTAAATTGTCGTACCTAATCCTCAAGCCTGTTGTACATTGTAGCAACATCGCATTTGTAAGTTAGGTGGCATTATATTAATTAACAAATAAATAAATAAATAAATATTACACAACATCACATACATTGATCTGATCCCGTGGTAAGTAGCTTAAGCACTTGTGTTACAAATATCAGAATCAACAGTGGATACACAAATATACTTAAATATACTTAATATACACCCAGACACGGAACAAACACCGATGTTCGTCACACAAATATTTGTCCCGAGTGGGAATCGAACCCACGACTCTTGGAACCGTAGGTAGTAAACCTGGGTCACTAACCACTGTTCCACCGACTGTGTGTCTTTGATAAAAGAATAAGTAGTGACTCGGGTTGAGAAGGGAATGTTTAGATGGTTTGGTCACGAAAGGAGTATATAGAGAAAGTACAAATAGGTCACATCTTGAAGAAAAGTCAAATCAAAAGTGCATGAAGAAGTTGATGGATGTGGAAGATGCCAAAGTGGTGTGCCAGGACCGTAGCACATGGCAGGGAGTGATCTCTGCCTACCCCTTTGGGAAAAAGGCGTGATTCTATGTATGTATGTATTTTTGTCTTTGATGTACTATACACCGTGAAATATGAGTGGTTGTTTTCCGGTGGCAGAACGATTTGCCTTTAGTAATACTATCGAATCATGCAAATTATACCATGAAAAAAAAACATTTTCTTTTTTTCAAATTTTTAAGATAATTATTTTCCAATTCAAAAACGAGAGAAGCTATCGTTCTTTTACCAGATGTGACGTAATCAGGTACTGCTTGCCGCATTAAATCGATGTTTAAAGCTAAATAAGCTCTACGCCCCAAGTAATAAAGCGGTTCGAACGTGCTTTCGAGTGTCGGTTAAACCTGTCGTTAAACCGACATTTATTGATTTTTAAAAAAGAACTGCACAAATCTATTGTGCTACCAAGATAAAATCATTTCACTGCCGGAAAACAACCACTAAAATTTCACGGTGTATTATCCGCATTAATGGTCTGAAGATTTTTTTTTTCGTAATTTCTTTTCTTTCTTTCTAACTATGCTTAGCAATTTTATACAAATGTGAATTTAGTTTTGTAAGAGCATAACCATGCAGCGCGCACACTTTTTGTAAATCAGGTAAATGACAATATTATTTTACATTTTACTTATAAAAAGTTACAAAAATAAACAAAAGAAAATTCTTTCGAATTTAAATTATTATGTGCATCCTACTTTTGCAAATTGATTTATAGTCAATGACAAGCCGTTCAAATATTACCACGCATAAAGGCTAGCGAACACATTTGGAGCTTCATAACATAATAGCATTAGACACGGCTTTTATTGAACGTGTCATAATGAATTACCATCATTGTTCAACGGAATATGGGGCACTTGAATTTATTTAATCAATTAGCTATTTTAGTACCTGTTTTGTAGGAACAGTGGACAGTTTCAAAGAAGTTAACTGAAATGCAAACGAAAAAAATATATAATTGCTCTTATTTAAAAGTTTTTAAAGGACACCAAAACCCAAAACCTACCAAATGTTTAGTAATGCCTCCGATACATTTAATATTATACTTTATTCGACGTCGTACGGTGAAGGAAAACATCGTGAAGAAATCTGCACACATGCAAAGAAATTATTAGTCACTCTAGTTTAAGGCAGGCTCGTGCTCCAACAGTGTGGATATATAATAATAAAATATAATAAATATCTGGGACATTTCCACACAGGTTCATCTGACCCCAAACTAAGCAGAGCTTGTACTATGGGCGTCAGAGACTGGTATACATACATATATATTTATAAAAACATACTTAAATACATAATCACACCCAGACACGGAACAAACACCGATGTTCATCACACAAATATTTGTCCCGAGTGGGAATCGAACCCACGACTCTTGGATATATATGGGCTGATGATGATTTAAAATAAGTCCCATCAACGCTAAAAAACGAACAATGTTCAAACTCGGAACAGAACTAAAAAAAATATTAATTAATGCACCTGCAACCTTAATATGCGGAATACAAAAAAAAGGTTATTTCGCTCACGACTATGGTTGGTGTGAACCGTCGAAACGTCGGGTAGTAAGTAGTTATGTACTTGCTACTCATAATATCAGTTGTAGACCCATAAAGACTAATATTGAGTGTAATGGAACGCGAAAGTCTAAAATCATCCGTTCTTAAACAACTTAGCACGGAATAAGATCAATGCACGCATGTGATGTTGTATGTTATAAATTATTTACCCGCAATCATCCTACAACTTCCCACACCGCTCCATCTCATTCCGAGAGTATTATCTTTAATTAAGTTTCCAAACAAACGTAGAATCGGCACGAATCCGAGACGCCGTTAAATTATTTATTACAACCAGGCCCTGTTTAATTATAACGTATGACGATAATTACTGAAGACAGGCTGTGTCGCGGTTGGCAGTAGGTGGTATAGGAACGTTCGCGACAAGTCTCGATTCAATTTGTCATTGAACAAACACTGGCTGGTGGAATACTTAAGAGTTGGTATACAAAATTAATTGATTTAGCTGTTGTTTCTGTTGAATTATTCAGAACAACTCCGTTTTTGGGAATCGTTGATTTTAATTCGGGTTTTCAGAATGGAACCGAAACTAGATTCGTGTCTTCGATCGGGTGGAATTGGAAGTGTCTTTTTCGGATTCCGTGACAAAAGGTAAAACAAATTATATGGTTTATTATCTAATGTTTTTTAATTGAAACTTGATAATTTCACATTTATGCACGGCTGGACGGGGACTTGAACCCATAATCTTGAGGTTGCGCCTCACGCACCTTATGTCTCGTATCTTTTCGCTCTCTGTACTTTAACCGTCACATTAAACTATTACGGCAGATGGCCATCAAATTAGGATTTATATGTATGACGCACTGAAAATAAAAATAGGACGAACGGTTACAGAATCTTAACAGAAACATAATCCCCAACCAAAAAATAAATACATAAAACTTACGAAAAGTAAAATATAGTTTGTGAAAATTGTTTCTTTGAGAGGCGAAAAAATTCTTCCTTGTTCTATTTATGTCGAGAAATAGGGACTCCTAAGCTTCCCTCCGTAGGTACTTAAATTTACTGTAGCGCACTGTAGTGGTCTCCACACTTCGCTACCCCGTTCTTACCTCCACAGAAAATGATAAGCTCAGTAAAACGCTTTGGGTACACGAAATTAAAAATATTTATTAACTCATAACTTCTATTCGTCTATATGTCTTTTTAAAAGCAATGGGTCCTAGTTCAAATTTATTGAAGGCTTAACAATGGTGTCAATGGAACATAGCAAGTGAGCCTAGTGTGAGCGCCCTAGCCCGGGGGTATATAAGGCACTCGAGAAAAATGTTGATACCGCGATGCAGGATTCAAAAGAGTGTCATTCTTGGCTCGGCGTATGTTACATGACTGTTGCTTTCACGTAAACTATATTAATTTATATGATCGTGTACAACCAGCTTCATAATAGTAACAAGAAGCCGTTTCCTAATGCCCCGACGATTAGTAATAGTCGACGGATTGCGAAGAAACCCGTTTGTTTTGTTGTTTGAATCGCATACTGAGAAGCTTACGCACCGAAATGGTGGTAGTTTGAGTTAAGTTTTTTTTTTTAGATCGCAAATTGTTATTATGCGATACATACCTACCATCTTTTTAATAAAAACTTACTTCGTCGTACTTATATGGGAATGTTAAGCACTGGTAACCTTGTAATCATAATATTTTTATGATGGTTGGATTAATGTATTGGTTTGCATTGTATAGCAAAGTTATTTAGCTGCGCTGCGCGTTAAATTTGTATTTTGTTTTTAAAAAAATGTTATTATTACCTCATTTTAAGTGAACTGTATTATGTTCTTATGAGTAAATAAATGTCTTTAAACCTAAGAAGGTTCACTGCCATTCATCGGGAACAGCGAACCGGAACGAGTAATTCAAACCTTTATTCTTTTATTACTGTTTTTCTTTCGCAATACTCCGTCGGCCACCTGTCTCGTACGTTATTATTCCTGGGAAATTGGATTGAAATTCTCTTTGTCCGCCTGTTAGATTAATTCGAGTTCGGTCGGTTGTACCACGGTTCGACCTATCATAGAATGAATGATTGATACAAAGGATAAACGGTACACTCGTATATTGGAGTTGGAGATGTTTATGGTTGTTGCGTGTATATTAAACACAGTACGTAAAAGCAGACATACTGATTTTCAAGCACCGGGTAATAGTTGAATGACTTTTTTCCGTTTTTTTAAAATAAGACCCGACAGTTTGTTTTTTTCTTTTACCTACTTGATGTTATTTCTTAACCATTGTCATCTGTATGTCAAAAACTTTATTATTATTGATGGGTTTGGACAAAATTATAACTCGTATTAGTTAGAATTAAGTATATTTCTATGTAACAATTTACAGTTCAGTCTAGTCACCATAACGTCACGGAGTAGAGAGAAAGAAAAAAAATGTAGTGTGCTAGTGTTGCCAGGTGTCAAGTATTGCAAGGCGTGGAATTCGAAATATTACCATTACATTTAACATCCTTCCTGAATTTAAGCCTTTATATTATTTAACTTATACAATACAAATAAGAGTTTTGTTTTTACAAAAAGGCAACAAGCACTCAAGAATTTAACTTAAAAAAACTTTACCTTAACAACGGCAATCAACATATAATACCTATCATTCATTTTGAAAGTAAATTATATGAACACATTCCAAGTTTAGTTCTTAAAAATGTAAACTTATCTTTAGACAAAGCTTTTGTGAAAATGTCTGCATATTGATTGTTAGTACTGACAAACTTTAATACAATAATCTTTTGATGATATTTTTCTTTAATAAAATGATACTTAATTTCAATATGCTTACATCTCTTATGAAAGTTAAAATTTTTAATGACACTAATAGCACTTTCATTGTCCAAATGAAGACACATGGAGTCCTGCTTGTATTGATTGATATCACTCAAAAATTGTTTGAGCCACATCGTCTCTTTCGTAGCAGCACAGGCTGCCATGAACTCGGCCTCTGTGGTTGACAGAGCAACTGTTTGTTGCCTTTGACTGGACCAAGTTACAGCTGCACCATTCTTTACAAATACATATCCTGTGACCGAGCGACGTGTATCTAGGTCGTTAGCATAATCTGCATCACAGTATCCATTAATATCTGCAACTTGGGGACTTTGTGAGTAACACAGCCCATAATCCTTTGTTTCTTTCAAATATTTGAGAATCCTTTTAACAGCATTCCAATGAGTTTGGTTGTAACAATTGAGAAAACGACTCACCAGACTGACAGCAAACATTATATCAGGTCGACTCACTATCGCCAAGTGCATCAAGGAACCCACTGCTTCTCGGTATGGTATGTCTTTGTCAGCTTCTCCATCCTTATGCAACTTCATGTGAGGATCTGCAGGAATGCTGTTGGGAATGGCATTATGCATATTAAATTTTATAAGCATTTGTTCTATATATTTTGTCTGATGTATAAATATGCACTTGTCGAATTGTTCTATTTGCATTCCTACAAAATTTCTAGGTTTACTTAGTATTTTTATTTCAAATATGGATTTAAAATCTTCAATGACTTCTTTTATAGTTAAGTCATCTGTACAGAACAACAATCCATCATCTACATACAAACATAAATAACATTGCTTATTATTGACTAAACCAATATACACACATTGGTCAGCTTTGCTGTTGACAAAACCAAATTTCTTAAGTACAGAGTCAAACTTACTATTCCAGCATCTGGGAGACTGTTCCAGTCCATACAATGACTTATTCAACTTACAGACCATATTTTCTTCATTGACTAGGCCCTCTGGTGGTGTCATATATATGGTTTCTTCAAGTTCACCATATAGAAATGCTGTCTTGACATCTAGCTGGATGACTTTGAGATTGTTTTGTACAGCTACAGAAAGTAATAACCTAATGGAATCATACCTGACTGTTGGAGCAAAGGTTTCATTGTAATCTATGCCCTTGGTTTGTGCAAAACCTTTTGCACAAAGACGTGATTTGTACCTTAATCCTGTATGTTCTTCCTTTATTCGAAAAACCCATTTGCATTGTATGACTTTAACATTGGCAGGTTTTTCAACCAATGTCCAGGTGTTATTTCTATGATGAGCATCTAGTTCTTCATTGATGGATTTTATCCATTTGTCCTTATCAGTTGAGCCTAAGGCTTCCTGGTAAGTTGTTGGAACATCTAGAGTATTGTCTTCATGTTGACACATATAGATGTTTTCTTCGGATTCATTTTGTTCGATATTTTTAACTCTGTTTCTTCTCGGTCGCAATGTCATATTGTTGACTGGAAGAGTTTCAATGCTGATGTCTGGTTCATAGTCACTGCTTCCAGAAGATCTGTTGTCACACACAGTATCATATGAAGCTGAGCTGGTGTCTTTATCTTCAGTGTCAGTGACATCTTTTTCTATACTAACATTATTATTATTTGTAGAATTCTTCTCTGACAGATCTACTAAGACATAATTTCTCTTAACAGTTGATTCAAGAAATGTAGCATCTCTACTTTTGACTACTTTTCTAGTATTTGGTATCATGAATCTATAGCCTTTGGTGTGGTCACAGTAACCGATGAAGATCATTTTCTGTGCTTTAGGATCCCATTTTCTGCGTTTTTCACGCGGCAAGTGTACCATAGCTTCACAACCGAATATGCGTAAGTGGTTCACATTCGGTTTTTGTCCCAACCACATTTCTTCTGGTGTTTTATAGGCCAGTGACTTCGTTGGTGAACGATTTATTATATAGGCAGCGGTGTGTACTGCATCAGCCCAATGTTGTTTAGGTAAATTGGCATTAAGGAGCATACATTTTGCCCTTTCAATGAGGCTCCTATTCATGCGTTCTGCTGTGCCGTTCTGTTCCGGAGAATATGGTGTGGTTGTTTGGTGTATGATACCCTCAGCTTTCAGGTACTCAGAGAAATTCTTGTTGACATATTCTAGGCCATTGTCAGTCCGCAGAACCTTAACCCGAGCATCAAGTTGTTTTTCAACTTCCATTTTAAATTCCTTGAATTTTTCCAAAGCTTCTGACTTGTTCCGGAGAAAATACACATAAATTTTCTTTGAAAAGTCATCAAGAAATGTGATGAAATATTTGGCACCTCCTAGGGTTTGCGTTTCCATAGGGCCACATATATCTGAGTGAATCAATTGAAGCAAACCTTTTGCTCTGTTCTGTTCACTTCTAAAAGGTAGTCGTGTCTGTTTTCCTTCCTTACAGGTGACACATGTCAGATTCTTCAGACTATTGAAATTGAGATGTCCCATTCGTTGGTGCCACAGGAAGATATCTTGATTTTCAACATCGGACATGCATGCATAGCCACTTCCAGGCATATTTAGCCGGTACATGTTGTTGATTATACTAGCTGTTGCTACTATCTGACCACTGTTGTTCATAATAGTACAGCCACTCTTATCAAATCTTACTTGGCCTCCACTGCGAATAATCTGACTAACGGAGAGCAGGTTTGTTGCTAATTGGGGAACATATAATACATTTCTGAACAGTACCTCATTTTCTTGTCCTTTTTCATTGTAAGTATTTAAGCTCACTTGCCCTGAGCATTGCACTGATAATACCTTATTGTCTGCTACTCTTATATTCTTGATAGCAGAAGCAGTCTCGTTCTGCAGCAAACTTTTGTCTTTAACCATGTGTGATGATGCACCAGAGTCTACATACCACGCTTCACACTGTGCACTTGTAGCTATAAACACGGCGGCATATGAAGAACTATTTGACTTTTCTTGTGTTTCTTTTGTTCTTGATCTACATTCTGAGCTTCTGTGTCCATACTTGTTACAAGTGTAGCAACGTGGTCCTTTGATGGCTTCTTAATGTGTTTTTGAAACTTTTTATTGACTACAAATGCCTTTGGTTCATTCTCCGATGGTCGGACATCTTGAAGTAGTTTTGCTTTTACCGAGTCTGAGGTGATTTTCATGCCGGAGCTTTCAATAGCAATAATCATTGGTTGATATGTTTCTGGTAGACCGGAGAGCAGTAGTGTGCCTAGCCACTCGTCATCAACTTTAAAACCAATGTTTCTGAGCTTGTGAGCTGTGCTCATAATTTTGCTTACATATTCCTCTACATTTTGACATCCCGTTAGTGACGTGTTACACAGGTCACGCAGCAGACCAACACGGCGTGTAAGCCCGGAGTCGTCAAACGTTGCTGATAGCTTATTCCATACCTCTTTGGCAGTGCTTGCTTCTTGAATGTGAACGTAGTTTGTTGGATCAACGGAAAGTATGATCTTTGTTTTCGCCTTGGTGTCTCGTTTCGGATCCGTTTCTGAGTCAGACTCTATGCAGTCCCACAACTCTTCGTGTTGCAAGTATGTCTGCATTGCAAAACGCCAAGTTGCGTAATTTTCACGACCGGATAGCTTTTCTATTAATGCCATTTGACTGTTTGTTGCCATTGTCGGATTATTGAACTCAGATTGGATGGAAATACGCTATAAAAGTTTCTGACAAAGTACCACGTTTTTTTCGTAGTGAGGTTATTTTCACTTGTCATGTATTTTTCACTGTTTTACTACAATTTTAGCACTGTTCGATTACTTAGACTTTCTGGGCCCATAACCTGATGGGTTTGGACAAAATTATAACTCGTATTAGTTAGAATTAAGTATATTTCTATGTAACAATTTACAGTTCAGTCTAGTCACCATAACGTCACGGAGTAGAGAGAAAGAAAAAAAATGTAGTGTGCTAGTGTTGCCAGGTGTCAAGTATTGCAAGGCGTGGAATTCGAAATATTACCATTACATTTAACAATTATTTATCAAATTTTATTAATTAACATTATATTGTGCAAATTAATTCGAATTATAACCTCTTTATAACAAGAGAGAATCGCGCACGTACATTGCATCTTCTGGAGTACCTCAGGGCTCACATTTGGGTCCCGTTTTGTTTATTTTGTTCATAAATGACATAGTGTCGTGTATTCGTCACTGTAGCTGCTCGATGTTTGCTGATGACATGAAAATTTCACATGAAATCAGCTCACCAAGTGATGCTTACTTTATTCAACAGGATCTGAATCGAATCGCTATATGGTGCAAGGACAATCACATGAAGCTAAACGCAGCTAAGTGTCAGCATATTTCTTTTACCAGGAGGAGAAACCCATTTATGACGAGCTATTATGTCGACGAAGATATGGTACAGCGTGCTTCGCAGGTTCGCGATCTTGGAGTGATTCTTAATTCAAGACTTACTTTTGTACCACATTACGACCATATCATCAGTAAGGCGTTTAAGATGTCAGGTTTTATTAGGCGCAACACTAAGGACTTCAAGAGCGTGGCATGTAGATTATTACTGTTCAATGGTTTGGTCCGAAGTACTCTTGAATTTGCCTCGGTAATTTGGAATCCAGTTTATATGGTTCACTCTACTCGTATTGAAACGGTTCAGCGTTCGTTCACAAGACATTTGGCATTTGTCAGCCATGGTATATGTTACAGATCTTCTTATGATGAGCGCCTTAAATTTTTTAAACTGAATACACTGGCTGACAGGAGGCGCATGAATGATTTGCTATTTCTGCAAAAAATTGTCCAGGGTTTATCAATGTGCCAGGATGATATTTTACATAGAATTCGTATTTGTGTTCCACGAATACACGGTCGGAGAACTATCAAAAAATTTTTCGAAACTCGTCCTCACAGAACTAATCTGGGTAAGCACGCGCCAATCAATAGATTAACTTCCATTTATAACGAGTGGCATAAACTGTATGAACTTGACATTTTTCACGACCACCCCAAGGCTTTTAAGAAAAAACTTTTGCATAAATAACGTTTTACTGTTTATAAATATGAAAACGAAATCTGTGTAACTGCTTTGTTTTAATTTAATTTTTTTTTTATTTGCTATAAATTTTTAGAATACCTACCTAACTAAAATGTTAACTTTAACCATGTTGTGCATATCTGTAATAGATGTAAGCACTAGAATATTTATAGTGCATGCTTAATCTAAGAATGTTTGTGTTTACATTGTTGATGTGCCTTAAAAATAAATAAATAAATAAATAAATAAGAGTGGCCTAACACGAATTAGGAAAGTTGCTTACTCAATTTATTCTTAATAGAAACATAACACTTATGAGTCAATTATTCATAAAATCAAGTTGTATTTGATACATTTTTTGTAAACTTGTCGTATTTATGTTTATTAAACTTAGGTATTTTGAATCCCTCTCGAGTCTCAAAATACAACACTCATGTTTTTTTTCTTAATTACATACCTAGATGTACAATTAAACTAACAGTGAGCGTGAGTCTCTTCAAATTGTCCACCATGCCTTAAATCTACTTTGAGATAATATTAGGTAAGTATGTAATAATTACATTGAATCTAACTAAAGAAAATACTTCATCTTCAATAGAAACAATACTTCTTCCAACACTAACGTGCTTTATCGCTATCTTAGACAGTTAATACAAGTTGATGAAGAATAAGCTCAATGTGTTCTTTAAGCTTTTATGAACTTACTTTTCTTGGGAAAGCTCGGCCTTTTTGTACGTATACTTTGCGATTACTTGCTACTTAATTCTTTTATATAAAATGTATCTTTGAAAGGTTCATAAACGTACATAATCCTTTGTTATGACAGTCTTCTGAATAATGTTATTGGTGAAATTGGATTGCAACTAAGTAGTGCGTAGTACATTGTTTAGAACAGTAACTGTCGAAATTTTTAGAGATTATCTCGGGATTCGGGAGGTCACACATGCGATAAATAAATAATAAATAAATAAATATTACACAACATCACATACATCGATCTGATCCCGTGGTAAGTAGCTTTAGCACTTGTGTTACAGATATCAGAATCAACAGTAGATACACAAATATACTTAAATATACTTAATACACACAGAAAAAACACCAATGTTCGTCACACAAATATTTGTCCCGAGTGGGAATCGAACCCACGACTCTTGGAACTGTAGGTAATGAACCTGGGTCACTAACCACTGTTCCACTGAGCCAGCGATGGACCGATCAAATATACTCCGTGATTGGCGGTTCACTTAACGAGTGCAGCAGGATGACTACCAGCAGGGAGAAATGGCTGGACATCGTAGGGCGCACTTTGGCGCCCGTCTCCAACACTACATGATGACCACGACCACACTGAGTGTGAGTCAATGAGTCAATGACAATTTTATCTAGCCTTTGATGTCCCATTGCTGGGCAAAGGCCTCCCCCAATTCACTCCATGTTTGTCGTTCGCTAGCAAGAGATGGCCAGTTTGTTTGACTATATAACGCCTTACAACCTTGCCTTTTTATCTATGTAGAGCCAGTAACACAATACACATTGTCGCCGGTACAAATCCTCTTAATGTAATCACAACAAAGCAAATTAGCAACGGGAATGTCCCGTTAATTGAAACTGGGGGGTGGGGGGAGTCATGACTCGTCAGCCAATTATTGCGGCAGGTTAATTAGACAATCTGCCGCTTGGTTCGTTCATTTTCCTCACTTTTGAGACGTCTTGCCAAGGCTCAATTTTGACAGCGCGGAACCGTCTTTACAAGTACAGAGGGTGTCTTTGGAATTGGGTGTAAGCTGCTTGTTTTGGGTATATTTAACTACATTTTGTTTAGGCAACGCTTGATTGCTGAAATGACAATTAAGCCTTTTTTTCTGCGAAGCTTGACGGACAATTTGGTGTTTGTAAAATAGTTTTGAATTTAGAATGTACCTACTTAATCGTAAGTCAAACCTGCGCTTAAATATTTTGACTCAGCAGGTCGGCTGTAACTGTGGTCAATCTCAATATAACTTTACTGTTTTAGGAAAGTAACAAAAAAGATTAACAGTGGTCATTCAAAAGTAATATAATAATACATTGGACAATAACTCCATTGTAGCTCGTAAGTACCAAGAAGATACCAGTCAAGTCTACTTTATTTATATTAAATAAATAAAACGTTTGTTTAGCTTGAATTTATATCATTATTTTAAAAATAATATAATGTCTTATCTGTTGTTTTCCGTCTAATCTCTGACTACCGCGTATTTAATAAATTTCTGGAAGCCTCACCTTAATATTTTGAGGAATTCAATTATGAAAACGCATCACCCCGATGCAGCCAATTAGGATTAATATTATTAAATACGGCAGTAATAAAGAAAGACAAAATATTATAACAAAAGCATAGGTACCCATATTTTAGTGTCAGGTATTTGATAGAGCGGTATTTTACTTTCATACTAATATAATCTGTACAAACATGTATGATAATTTAACAGAGCTCGTGAAACATTGATAAATTATCATTCCCCAAAAGCATTTGATCCATTAACATACATTATATCACATTGCATCTGATCCCATGGTAAGTAGCTTAAGCACTTGTGTTACAAAAATCAGAACCATACATAAATATATTTAATAACACACCAGACACACCAGACACGGAACAAACACCGTTGTTTTTCCGTAGCAGAACGATTTGCCTTAAGACTATCGAATTATGCAAACTTTCCAATTATGCATTTTCCAATTCGAAAACGATCGAACAATTCGAACGAACGAGCTATCGTTTTTTTAAGATGTGACGTATTCGGGTACTGCTTGCCGCATGAAATCGATGCTTAAAGCTAAAAAAGCTCTACGCTCCAAGTAAGAAAGTGGTTCAAACGTACTTTAAAGTTTCGGTTATACCTTTCGTAAAACCGACATTTATTGATTTTAATAAAAAATAACTGCACAAATCTATTGTGCTACTAAGGTAGAATCATTTTGCTGCTGGAAAACAACCACTCAAATTTCACGGTGTATGTGTCCCGGGCGGGAATCGTACCCACAACTCTTAGAACTGTAAGTAGAGAGCTTGAATGGCTCTATGGAACATGGTTAGTGACCCACCACTATTCCTTCAAGCCGTTCATGAGAATTCATTAGTATTACCGCACAAACGCGACAAATAGAGTTACCCATTTAATCAGAGAGAAATAAACAAGTTAAGGATCATGATATCAGCCCAATATTTTCCTAACTAAAGGTCGTTACTCCCCAACCCGATCTAAAAGTAATCTCATCAACCACAAATCGGGACGTACGTAAACCAACTAATACCAGTCACCGGAAACTTTTGAGGCCCTTTAGATAAAAGGCGTCGTTAGCCAATAATAAAGGTTATCTTATCAGCGATTGGACGGCGACTTAGATGTTTATGCAGGAAAGTGACGTGGAGCCAACTAGGTTTAAGAGGTAGCAGAGGGAAACGTGAAAGTTATGTTAAAAATAGGTTATAATGGTTTAATTAATTGATTTTATGGTTTTTGACTTGCTCGGTGGAACAGTGACACTGGTTGGTGATTCCAAGAGTTGTGGGTTCAATTCCCACTCGGGTCAAATATTTGTGTTACGAACATCAGTGTTTGTTCCGTATCAGGGTGTGATCATGTATTTAAAATTTATGTGTATGTATTTCAGTATTTGATTCCCATAATACAAGCTTTGCTTAGTTTGGGGTCAGATGACCGTGTGTGGAAATGTCTTAGACATTATTATTTACTTATAGAACTACTCGCGACATTAAACATAGCTACTTACTCTCCAACGTTTTGACTGGGTTACAACGACCATGATCGCAAGCATGAGTGTATTTGCTAGGCTTACCCAAGATTTCTATGAAATGGAACGCGAATGTCTAAAATCTTGTGAAATTTGAATGTCTGTCAAATAACAAACTGTCCAGGGAAGAATTATTAATTAATGAGTTTACAACATCAGATACACACACCATCATAAACATTGTTCTCATTCAGAGTTTATTTAATTAAACATTGTGTAACGACGTCATAAACGTCAGTGGTTTAAATAAATATATAGATAAATAACACACCCAGATACAATGTATGAGCTCATAAACGAATACATAATTACCAAGTAATCGAATTTGTGAAACTAAAATGACAAGAGCAATTGATTTTTTTACGTTTTTTCGAACATTAATTTACATTGATATAAATTTAAACCTTCTGGTTTCTAAGTGAAATAACCTTTTCAATAAAAAATACCGTCAATAACATAAGATTAAAGGACTCCTTACTCCATGGAGTAATCCTCCAAGGGCCCAATGGTATTTTTGTGTGGAACTAATTGGGAAAGTTGAGAAAAGGGTGTAGGGTTCGGCCGATTAGTACAACGACGGCCGGACCTTTGAGCTGTGTCAACCAGAATCGGGAATGTCTTTGTTTTTCATTGGAGGCTGGAGATATATATTGGCTTCATATATTGACTGCCTCGTTGGTCAATTGGTAGCAAGCGCTGCGTAAGGATCGAGCGGTCAACGGTTCGAGTCCGGGGTCGGGCAAAATTTGTGTGAGTTTTTCTGTAATGAAATTACTCAGCCCGGAGTTAGGAAGTTGGTGGTTGAACGCTCGTGCCTCGGAAATCACGTTAAGCCGGTGGTCCTGCGCCCGATCTCTCATCGGTCATGTCGGATTGCCGTCTCACCGAATTATGAGAGTAAGGGAATAGAGAGTGCACTTGTGTTAGCGCGCACACTTCTGCGCTATAATACTCGTATGTCCTGCGCACTTAGCTGATCTCAATTAAGATCGGCCGCCATGGCTGAAATCAGTCAGACGCTTCTATATTGACTGACTCGAACGATCATTAAGAGTGGATGGACGAGTAGTAAAGATCGTTGCTTGCCTTACGAGAAGTCGCCAGTACAAACCCCGCCACGTATCACTGTGTTTTCATATTGAAATTCATATGTACGATTATTCGATGCTTTAACGGTGAAGAAAAAAACATCGTAATGAAACCTGCACACCTATGAAGAAATTCGAGTGTATAGTCGACCAACCCGCAGTTGGCCAGCGTGGTTGACTAATGCCTGAAAGAAAGTCAGCCATAAAGTTATCATGAAAATCTGTAAGTAATTATTTATTGATTTAAGTGCTACTTGGAGCTTTAAAGGTTATTTAAATTAGAAAAAAACATTTCCAACTAGCCTGACCAACTCGAACATAAAAGCTCTCTCAGTGGCGATCCGTTTTCTTACCGTTGCCGTTTTTCGTTTTAGGGTTCCGTATATAAAAGGTAAAAACGGGATCCCTATTTTAAAACAGTCCGTTCATTCGTGTGTTATTAGGCTGTATTTTAAGAACCGCTATAGCTAGACGGTTAAAATTTCCACTAATGATGTATTTTAGTTGGCGCTAACACAACAAATACCAAAAATAAAATAAAAAAAATATTCAAATTTGCCATACAAAAAACCTATTTTTTTTCAATATAATTAATACGCGCGAGTTCAACTCGCACTTGGCCGGTTTTTTCTCGAACCGCTCTTTGAACACGACGTTTGTTCTTTTTATCCGTTTAATATGGGTGGCGCCCTTACCGACAGCTGAAATTTAACTCTCTCTCTCCAATGTAAAATTAGTTCACATAAGTATTTCTCTATATACAATGAAACAAGCCATCCGACCGATTTCGACCATGGCGGCCGTTCTCAATTAAGATCAGCCAAGTGCGCAGGACATATTATAGTGCACAAGTACACGCGCAAACACAAGTGCGCTCTCTGTTCCATTACTCACATAGTTCGGTGAGACCAATGAGAGTAAGGCACAGGACCACCGTGTTTCCCGAGGCACAAGCGTGCATCCACCAACTCCTGACTCCGGACTGAGTAGTTTCTTAACAGAAAAAGTCACACAAATTTTGCCCGACCCCGGCCTTGAACCGGGGTCCTCCCGGTCCTAAGACAGCACTTACTTTCTTGCGTGCTTTGTTGGTCTTTTGGTAGCAAGTGCGCCATTATTTCTCTATAGAAACAAACTTAATATGTCTATGATCCAGATTTAGTTGCATAAAACCTCTGGTAGCTTTTAATTCTTATTAGATTATCTCTAAATAATCATACCAGGAAAAAGTAAATTTTCCTCAATGTTTTGAAGACTACGTAGACAATGATAATAATAAATATTAGTCTTTATGGGTCTACACGCGTTATTAGGAGTAGCAAATTACATAGCTACTTACTGCTCGACGTTTTGTATGGGTTGCACCAATCATGGTCGCGAGCGAACTCTAAGATATATAATTAGTGTTAGTTTAAGTAATGGAACGCGAAAGTCTAAAATGATAGTAATATTAACAACTGGTGAAAATTTTATTAAAACTCATCATTACACAGGTTAGAATGACAACAGCAACGACGAATTCCCTCGCTCCAACATCTAAACTAGGTTAAACTCTGAATTGCAATTAAACATATAGAACACGCAAAAAACAAACAGAAAAACAGATTCTCGTCTGTATTTTTAACCTACGCTTTTATCCTTATTTGGCGAAAGTAATTGGATCAAGTTTAAAATACGAGTAAATTCAAAAATGTATACCCAACTTATGAAAAATCACTCTCTAAAAAGTACAAAACAAGGTAATTTGCATTAATGTGTTAAAATACAAATCATAATGATGTTCAGATAGTAGCCGTAGTCGTATGCCATCAAGAAAGGGGTGAGAGCCATCCGCTTCCCCGCAAGTCCGGTGATAATGAAAAGGCTATTCCAAGCCATCATCGTTAGTCACTTACGAAAAAAAAAACGAACAAATCAACACACTGTATTTACAAAATAATCCAATACGTCCATGTCTACGTCAGCGTGGCTACGACTCCTTTTCGCTACGCCGTAGTCCGTAGCCGTAGCTGTAGAAATACCCCACTTTTTACCCGACTACGGCAAAGCAAAAGGAGGGTTATGATTTTGACAGGCTATGTATGTATGTATGTATGTATGTATGTATGTTTGTATGTATGTTTGTATGTATGTATGTATGTTCATCTGTTTCCACATAACTTCTAAATTGCTTGTCAGAATTCGACAAATGACATATCATTAGAAGCGTCTTAATTGTCCGCTGGTTATAGGCTATATAGGGTTTCACAAAATCTAATGTGGCGCCCACTAGCGGACAAAACATACAGAGTAAAAAAATAAAGTTAAGATAAATACGCCGTGTTTGGTATCATTGGAAAGCGCTTTACTTGTACATTTTAAATATATATATATTACTAGCATTTGCATGTGACTTTACGTATATTCATGGACTGATAAAATATAAAACATGTTGGTTCATCAATTTAACTTTTGATAATATTATGCGCCACAAATACACTTTAACACCAAAATAGTACAAATAATAAAAAGTTAAAAACTAAAACCCAACTACGACAAAAAACGACGCTGAAAAAGTATAAAACAAGACTTTTAGAACACTGAACTGAACAAAGTTGCTTATGTAGTTCCAAGTAAATGGACACAGTAGACTCTACCAAAATGCTTATGTTGAAAATTGACAATAATGTCATACAATACTATTTTGAAGTATGCAATATTTACTATGTAGAGATAAGTTTCATGTTTGGAAAGGCGTAGTCACACGTTCCATACACAAGTACCTACCTACCGTAGCACTTTGACAACGTGTGACTGCGGTTTTCCAAACATGAAAACTTATCTCTACATAGTAAATATTGCATACTTCAAAATAGTATTGTATGACATTATTGTCAATTTTCAACATATTAAGCATTTTGGTAGAGTCTACTGTGTCCATTTACTTGGAACTACATAAGCAACTTTGTTCAGTTCAGTGTTCTAAAAGTCTTGTTTTATACTTTTTCAGCGTCGTTTTTTGTCGTAGTTGGGTTTTAGTTTTTAACTTTTTATTATCTCTGTTAAAATGTATTCTATAAAGCGGCTGTCGCCGATAAATAACTGTTCGGCGTTGCAGCCGGGTCGCGTAATTTATGCACCCATACGCCGTAATTACGCGTAGATAAATTACGGACGATATAATACGCCGCAACTGATTTCAGATTGTACGTAAAATGATTAGATATTAATGATGTACAGCCGATTTTGGTCACGGCAGCTAATATTAGCTCACGCGTCATTTCTCGTATTGTAGGATGTAATATTGCATGAGTATGCTAAAATTACAAACTAGTGACGCGCCCTCGCTTTCCTTCGGGTATATTCTATATACAAATCTTCCTCTTGATTCCCTCTATCTATTAACAAAAAATATCAGAATCCGTCGCGTAGTTTTAAAGATTAAAGCATACCTACTAGTAAAGGATCCGTGGAGTATTTTTTCACTTGATTACTATCAAGCTAACTTTCCGTGAGTAGCTTCATTTTGATAAGACGCCCAACAATGTACTGTGCGAAAATTTTTGATTGTGGTAGCTAACAGAGGTAGCAATGATAAAATATGTCGATTTGATGATTCTTAAATATTTATTACTAACTGAATTGTTTTTATTATATCTTATGATAATTATCTAAATTATCTGAAAAAATATTTGTCCTACAAAATCTATGGTTTCATCAAAGAGTCCTCCCCCTCCAACATGTATTGATAACGAGATCACCAAAAATGATTACTAACCAGCTGATTTCTTTTTATTTAGTTAGTTAATATTTATATAATGTAACGGTCATATTGTCCTACAAATTCCGTGGTACGTTGTCCCGGTCCTACGGTCAAAATCTACCAAAAAGTCAACATTTTTTTTTCTCACGCTTGAGAAATGAATTGATTTTTAATTTCATGACTTTCCAATATATATTCAACTGGTGCACCGCAATAGCGTTCCACGCTATTTTTACATAAAGGATCTGTACTACTACTTTTGACCGTAGGACCGGGACAACGTACCACGGAATTTGTAGGACAATATGACCGTTAAATTATATAAATATTAACTAAATAAATAAAAAAAAATCAGCTGGTTAGTAATAATTTTTGGTGATCTCGTTATCAATACATGTTGGAGGGGGAGGACTCTTTGATGAAACCATAGATTTTGAAGGACAAATATTTTTTCAAATAATTTAGATAATTATCATAAGATATAATAAAAACAATTCAGTTAGTAATAAATATTGAAGAATCATCAAATCGACATATTTTATCATTGCTACCTCTGTTAGCTACCACAATCAAAAATTTTCGCACAGGAAATTGTTGGGCGTCTTATCAAAATGAAGCTACTCACGGAAAGTTAGCTTGATAGTAATCAAGTGAAAAAATACTCCACGGATCCTGTACTATACAGACAGACTCGGGAAGCGACTATGCTTGTATTTTGAAGTGATTATCAGACAAAGAGATAAATACTAAAATCAGGTCAACTAAAGGTCAACTAAATCGGGATTTACATTGTGATATGACATATTTGTCAGTTGACTATATACAATACACTTATCATATTTTTACTACGATGATGGTCTGAGTAGCTACGAGTGGCCTTGTCATCATCACCGGGGATGGCTTGATCCACTAAAAAACTTAGCGATTCGGAGTCTGGTCACAAAATTCAAAATAAAAAGGAGATAATATAGTTGAATACTTTTTTTTTGTACAAGACACGACTTCTATCATTAATCAAATAAAAAAAAATGTCTTCAAAAAACTAAACACAGATTCAAGACCATTGTTTAAAGTAAAAGACAGCTTTAATATATTATTTATCACAGATTACGTCCGTAAGTTTACACAACGCCCGACTTGGGCCCGTCCTCACGTTACAGAAAGAAGTAATGTCGGGAATTTGAATTGTTAATTTGGGAGAAATCGACCGAATGGGCCGCCCTGTGCGTGACTGCGTTCTCCGATGGAGTGTAAATCTTCGGATACGGCAGATAAAGTATGTAGAATTAACTACACATGCGTTTAAAAACAATGGAATAACACGGACGACTTGGCTGTATGGGGTGAACTTCCTTTGTCTTAATGGCTGTATAAGAATAATACGTACTATTTCCTTTTTTAAAAGCTGTATAACAAAATTTCTAAGCCTTGCTTTCAGCTTCGGATTCAAATTCAAAAAAGACTTGGCTCCAGCCGCAACACCTAAGAACTTACTAAAGACTAGGCTGTACGATATAGATCCCTTTGCCTTTCCCTGATTGCATAAAGTGGAAAAAAAATCGGATTCGAATTTGGAAATCATGCCATCTTTTACACAACTTAAAGAGCGACAAAGCATAAACGTTGGAGTGTTTATCTGGGTGTGAGTATGTGTGCATGTGTGTGTGAAAGTCAATATTGGTAAAACTCATTAATTGAAGATTTGGCCGTATGATTTTAAAATCCAGGCCGTTAAACCGTTATTTACTACTACTAGCATAAACGTTTCAAATCCGCGTACTTTTGAAATAAGGGCGGGGCGCAGATTTTTATTTTATCGACTGTGTTGTATGTAAATCTTTGTACACCAATAAAGAAAAACAGCGTAAAGCAAAATTAAATTCCAATTGTGAAGGCAACATAAAATGCAATGGTTAAAACAAATCGCGTTCCCTTGTCACATTGAATCAGAGTAACAGATTGGTGCATTTTTATTCGCAGAGTTTTACCTCGAGAATGCATTGTTGTGGGGAATGCAATGAAGACATGCCCGGACAGGTCGGGACCCGTGGGAACAGCCGCAAGGAGGAAAAAGGAGTTCTTTTTTATATAAATGTTACTGCTTTTATATATATAAAATGTATATCGTACAATTTCAAGGAATTATGTTACAATGTAAAATGTGCATACATCCATTTTTGTACGTTATTATAACACACCCAGAAACAGGACAAATTCATAATTAATTTGTCACACAATATTTGTCACACACGGGAATTGAACCCATGTCTCGTAGAACCGTTAGCCCAGGGTCACTAACCTCTCTTGTAGAACCAGTTTAACTAGAAAAATAGCAACAGTTGACTAATTAGCTTTAGGGCTAAGCATAGCTTTAAGTTAGTACCTATCATAATAGAAAACTTGGCCCCGTAATTCACGCGAAACCTTTAATATTTCCTATAAAATACATCGGGTTGGTATTTAGGCAATGCGTCATCCATTGGATTGGTATCTATACTAATAAATAAAGCTGAAGAGTTTGTTTGTTTGTTTGAACGCAATTAGAAAAATATCTCAGAAACTTAAACTTAAATTGAAAAACTGTTTTTGTTTTTGATGGACCAATTATTGAGGCTTTATGACATCACGCTGCGACCACTAGGAGCTAAGAAACAATTGAAAATTTGAAAAGAAAACGGGAAGAAAACGCGTATGAATTCGCTGACACACCTAGTTTTTAGATACTAGCTAAAATAAGATAAGATAAAAAAACTGCTTGCCTTCAATGTAGTACGACAGGTACTATGTATATATGACCTATATTGGACCTACATATTTCACCAGAATCTGGCATGCAAAATATTAACATATTCTAACACTTATTTCCTAGTACATACAATATTTTTCTTCCTAACTGACATACGATAATAGCTTGGAGTAGCCTCATCATCATCACCGGACTTGCGGGGGAGCGGATGGCTCTCACCCCTAACTCACTCACTACATACAACTGATTCATCTATTTCCTACAAATTCTCATTAGAAATACTCCTTTGGCATAGCCTTCCTATAAAAACAAATTTTATATCAAATACATCACTGGGGCTATTAGAGACCCCTCTTCAATAAAATACAGTACTTTATAACAATTTGCATTCGACACATGTGAAATAGACCTTATACAAAAGATTTTCCGCTAAGTAAAGCACAGCATCAAGATGAATGGAATCAGAATACCTTTTGCAGACATTACCTTTGTATCTTCAAGGTTCACGAACCGTGCAACGTTTCTATGAGGAACATAGAAAGTTGCTCAGATTTACGATATCTTTTACTGCGAATATTAATGTTATGATTGCATATTCCTAGTTTTTCATTCATAATCAACAGTTGTATTTACAGACTTTTATTTTTCTTGACGTTACTTTCTTTTCTTGGTTGGCATCTGATTGATGGTCGCCCGTGATGTCCACATATAAGGTCGACAGCCTTCTCCATTAGGATTTTCGCTCACACCCTGATGGCTGCAGAAATTTTGTTTCACACTTTACCTAAATAATTGTGTAATGAACCATCATATCCAGTGCTTACCATGGATCAGATCAATGTGTGTAATTGATGTCTAAAAAAGATACTTATGCTGTTTTTTATTTTCAATAAAGAATTGTTAGTTATTTAAGTATAATTTGATAAGCCTTTTGTTTTTGTAAGCAAAAGTTGTAAATAATTTCTTTGAACTTGTTCCGCCACACTTTGAACAATAAAACCTGTCGCTGAAAAAAAGATAACACATCCGTTCATTCCTAATCCTTGATCTTTCTCCAGGAAGACCCGGCCAAATGGCCTTGAAAAAAACTTTTTTAAATTGTAAAACGATTGTGACACTAACGGTCGGCCCTATTGGGCATTCGAAGGTATGAGAGGCGTGTTGGGACCTTAGAACTTCATCCCTCGGGACTTTTTGCGTTTGAAGTTGTCTTTGAGACAGTCAGAGTAGTATTCGACTAGCTCTTATTACGCATTTGGGTAGAATCAAAATGTTTTATTCAATTTTAGTTTAAACACTTTTTAATCTATTACATATATTTTATCGCGGGCTTTGAGCGTCGCGACCGAACCAAGAAATTCCGTAAAGAAAAAAACCTCACAATCATCTAACGTCGTTTCAGTTCGGTAGACTTCGGCACGGTGTTTGTGTGCGTGCGGTTAGACGTATTGTACGACTCTACGAAACTCGCACGAATCGAGACGAGCTGCTCCGAAATCGGACGATGCTATGCAATAGCTATACCGCGGCAGTCTCCGAGTGCCACACGTCTTTTTTTTATATTCATGATTTATGACCAATAATAATATTGAATACTGTTAGAGTCGTCGTGGTTATGTGGGAACCCTATGCGGGAATATTAAATAAAAGATATAGGTTACTGACGTGTGCACCTTTATTGCGGCGCGGGACGACTGCCCTGCCGATAAAACCTTTACATACACTATGTAATGTGATACACATGATTCCCTACAACATTCCTCTCCTATGAGAAAAAAATTTGACATTAAAAATAAACAAAATTTAATTATAACAAGTGAGACTTGGCGATGCACTACCGTGCGCCAATTTATTTAATTTGTTTAAAACGCTGCACGTTCACTCAACTTGTAGGTACTTACTCAGCTGAATTCGAACCGTGCAGCGCCTTGTTGCACTACGTAGATAACAAATACCTATGCAGTTATCTAGCTGTTCTAAGAATTACAACGTGTTATAAAGTTACATCAATTGAATATTAGAAACATAAAGTACAAATAGCGAAATTAATGACTGATGGCATTCTCTACCAGTCAACCATCAGTTTTTGCAAAAAAATATATATTTAGTAGTTATTCACGGAACATGAAAAAAATGGTTTGCGGCATTACATAAGTTTTATCATTAGACATTTAGCATTAAAAAATATTACACTTATTACACACTAATAGGATTTAACCTTGCGTCACATATAACCGGATGCGGGAGCGTGCTGCGGTGCGCCGGCGCCTGGCTGCGCGACAGGCTGCAGGCGCATCGGCACGGTCTCCACCTTGACCACCGGTGGTGATGGATTGGCAGTGGTGATTTCCTTCCTCAGCCAGCCCCTCACTCGTTGCTGGCATCGCATTCTTATGCCGTAGCAGAGTAGAATTGCTATGATGATGATGATGACCAGAAGTCCGATGCCAAATATGTTCATTTTGCTTTCCATGTTGGTGGAAATAATTTGGGCCTGAGCCTGGGCGACAACAGCGTTGTCTTTGCTGAGCGGATTTCCCATGTTGAAATTTTGTGAAATGGTGTGCACTGCACAAGGAACGAATTTTGAATAAGATGTTTTGTGGGATTATTAAAATAAGAAAAATTTAAGATTTGTCAATTTATGAAAATTATATAAATCGCTAAATCAACATCATTCTAAAGTAGGCTTGCGTAAGGTCAAAGTACAACTTACTTCATCATCATCATTCTAGTCTGCTGCAGATAATAATCATTCTTATTAACTATACATGATGGCTTACTTTCTAATACACAGTAATCCTAAGGTTGTTTCTAACTTTACTCATTTCTTGCCTTCTAAAAAGACTAGGCTAATTACGTAAACACGAAAAAAAACTTCATCTGACAATTTGCTAAAGGAATAGATATTAGCTTAATATTATGATCACCATGCCAATCTATCAGTATCCATATATTAGTTTACTTTTTAACTTATCTAAATCGTACTGGACGCTTAGTCACGCGGCCATAACGTGTTACAAAAGCGGGAGTTCGTGTGTCTTTGCAATCGCTAGGGTTGTCGCTCGCGCTACGGCTACTCGCGTCCGATAATTGTATGTCAACCAAATTGTCCGGTTTCTGGAAACTTTTACTAGCGCCGTCATGTTCATTTAACACGTAAGCTGGCTTCAACCTATCAATTGAGATGCGAGCTTGACGGTTAGGTAATTGAACTAGAAATACTTTCGAATTTCTCTCCAGAACTTTAAATGGACCATCGTATGGTGGTTTTAATGACCTTTGCACCATATCATCCCTGATAAAAACATATTCGCATTTCTCAAGATCGTGGTGAACGAAAAATGGTTGAGAACGGCGTAACTTTTGATTACAAGGAGCATAGTTGTTTATAGTTGCGCGAATTTTATGAACAAGGCTTAATGAATCGCTGGTGTCATCACGTTCTTGTGTGATGTCGTAAAAATCACCAGGCAAGCGGAGAGTTCTACCGAAAGTCAACTCTGCTGCGCTTACTCCGCAGTCACTGCGACAGGCGGCACGTAACCCTAATAATACCGTAGACAATTCGTCGATCCAAGAATTATTATTCAACCGTGCCATGAGTGATGCTTTCAGCGACCGGTGCCACCGTTCGATAGCGCCGTTACTTTGGGGGTGGTAAGGCGTAGTACGAATTTTATGAACCCCCAATAATTTCATTAAATTGGCAAACAGGCTGCTTTCGAACTGGCGACCCTGGTCGCTCGTAAGCTTTACTGGCGAGCCGTAACGCGAAATCCATTCGTTATAAATTGTCTTAGCCACAACATCAGCAGTTATTTCTTTAAGTGGAAATGCTTCCGGCCACCGCGTGCATCTATCTATGATAGTTAAGCAATATCTATATCCTTGTGGAGATGTTGGTAATGGCCCAACTATATCCACGTGGATGTGTTCAAAACGGTTGACTGCCGGGAAATGTCCTAACTGTGATATTGTATGTCTGCTGATTTTCGATCTCTGACATTGTACACAGGCCTTAGCCCATTGTCCGACATCTTTATTCATGCCGGGCCAAAAATATTTTTTGCTAACTAATTTTCGTGTGACTCGAACCCCAGGATGACTTAGATTATGAACACTGAAAAATGCAAGCTTTCTAAATTCCTGTGTCAAATAGGGTCTAATGTCATCGGTGGAAACTTCACAGTAAATAGATTTGGTTCCCGTGGGAACTTGAAGTTTCTTTAAGCGTACTTGGCTATTGTCATTCGCCGAATGCAACAAGTACTCATCTTTCGCTTGTGCGTCAGCAAGCTGATCGTAATTGAGTACAGTCGGGCAGAAAACTGTAGATATTCTAGACAGCGTATCCGCTACGATATTGTCTGAGCCGCTAATGTGGCGTATGTCAGTAGTGAACTCGCTAACAAAAAGCAATTGCCGTGTACGTGTAGGAGTTTCCTTGTCATCTTTACCAGATTTAGTAAAAGCATGACACAATGGTTTGTGGTCTGTATACACGGTCAGAGGTCGTCCTTCAAACAACTTACGAAAGTGTTTTATTGCCATATAAATAGCTAACAACTCACGATCGTAAGTGCTATATTTTTGTTGTGACTGGGTCAACTTTTTAGAGAAATACCCCAACGGTTGCCATGAGTTTCCTGCTCTTTGTTGTAGGACGCCACCTACGCAACTATTTGATGCATCTGTCATCAGAGCCAGAGTCGAATCCGAATACGGATGAGAAAGTGTAACAGCACTTTGAAGCGCAATTTTACACTGTTCAAATGCCTGGTCAGCTTTATCGTTCCAAGTAATTATAGTCTTGTCATTTTTTCTTGTGTTTACTAGATATTTGTGAAGTTCTGCTTGGTAATACATAGTGTTAGGCAAATGTGAGCGATAAAAATTGACCATGCCTAAGAACCTTCGTAATTCTTGCACTGTTTTAGGTTTAGGATAATTGACAATGGCGTCTACTTTGTTAGCCAAAGGTTTGATACCTTCTGTGCTGACTTCATGTCCTAGAAACTCGACTTTAGTTTGACCAAATGAACATTTTGCGAGATTAATTGACAAGCCAAAATTTTTAAAACGTTGAAAAATCAATTCTAAATGAATTTGGTGATGAATTTCATCATCGCTGGCAATGATGACGTCATCTAAATAATTATACACAAAATCTAGACCCTGTAACACGCTATCCATAAACCGCTGAAAGGACTGAGCGGCGTTACGTAACCCGAAACCCATTCTCGGAAACTCAAATAAACCAAATGGTGTTATTATGGCTGTCTTCGCGATGTCCTCTGGTGCCACTGGTATACAGTGGTAAGCTCTGATAATATCGATTTTTGAAAATATCCGTTTGCGCGCCAAAATATAAGTAAAGTCATGCAGGCGCGGTATAGGGTATCTATCCGGCTTAGTAATAGAATTTAATTTGCGATAGTCCCCACACGGTCTAATGTCACCGTTTTTCTTTGGGACGATGTGCAGTGGGCTTGCCCACGCACTGTTAGAAGGACGGCATATACCAGCTTCTTGCATAACACGAAACTCTTCCTTAGCTTTTTTATACCTGTCGGGCGGCAAAGGGCGCGCCCGAGCGTGCACCGGAGGACCAGTCGTTTCGATGTAATGTAATACATTATGTGGTGTAGTAGTTTCCGAAAATGGCGTCGGTTTAGTAATCTCCTTATACTTATTTAACAAGGTACTGTAAGGATGCTGATCACTGATAGTCTTAACGCTAGGTTCTTCGATTTTCACTACAGAGGCAATAATATTTAAATCGGTCACCTGGTCTCGAAGTTTACGCGCACTGAGGTCCACAATTAACTTATGATGGGTAAGAAAGTCAGCTCCTAAAATAGGCTGCTTGACGTCAGCAATAATGAAATCCCAACGGTACGGCCTACGTAGTTTTAAGTTTAACTCTAGCGTCCTAACACCATAAGTCTTAATTTCCGTGCCATTTGCAGCATACAGTTTATATTCATCACACTGAGAAAAACTCTTTTTCTTAGTAGGCGGCAACACGGAGACGTTGGCCCCTGTGTCGACTAAAAATCGTAGACCACTATTAATATCTGTGACACAAAGGCGGTTGCAAGGCGAAACGGCACAGACTTCCGCCGACAGCTGTGCCTCGCGATTTAGTTTTCCGGCTGCTGCTGCTGCTGTTTCCAAGCACACGGCTGGATGCACTTATAAGCGTCGGCCTTGAATTTGCGGTGGTAAAAACAGTATCTGCCAGAAGACGAAGACGAATCTCTCGGCGCGCGCTGCGACGACAGGCTCCTGTGTGAGCTCGCTGACCGCGATCTCTGCCGATGATGTCGATGAAAGTTTCGTCTAGGTCTGGAGCGTTCTAAATTCATCATGCGAACACTCAGTTTAGCGATCTCCGCCATGATAAGAGCTGTATCGGTGGAGGAGCTAGGACGTGAGACTTCAGCTATCTGGCCTGGACGCGCTACCTCTGCGACGTTGTCTGCCACCGCAGCCAAACGGTCGAGGTCGGTTGTGTCAGTAACGGCGAGGACTGCACGAACAGTGGCTGGTAAATGTCCTTGCCAAAGCACTCGCAAAGTGTCATCCGGGATTTTGTCCCGGGCTAGATTCCTCATGCGATGGAGCAGCTGTGAGGGTTTTTGATCCCCGAGCTCCATCTCACCAATAAGCTTTTCTATCTGTCTCGTCTTAGAGTCTTCAAATAAACTCAACAATTTACCTTTAAGTGCGTCGTATTTTTTCGTCTCCGGTGGCCGGGATAGAAAATCACTCAACTGTGTGATGACATCCTTAGGTAATTTCGACACGACGAGGTCGAAACGTGAGCTGTCCCCAAGTTTTTGTGGCGCCAACACTGCTTCCGTGCGTATAAACCAAACTCGTGGCTGGTCTGCCCAAAAGTCAGGAATCCTCGATAGTACAGTCACTGACATGATCTCGCTATCTGAGAGTGTTTGCTGTTGTGGAATTTGCTGTGCTGGTTGTTGCTGCTGATTTTGTGGCTGTGATCCATTAGCAACTGGACCACCACCTACTGGCTCACCGAGGGCTGGACTATAGGGTAACTCTTGATCGTAGTACATTTTCAAACATTAAAACTTACTCTTAAGAATTAATTATTTATCACTGCAGTTTCACTAAAATAAATTCACTGTATAAAAATGTTCACTTTGAATTTTATGTTTACTGTCCAAAAATGTTCACTTTAAATTTAATATTTACTGTTCAAAACGTTCGGGGTCACCAATGTTAGAGTCGTCGTGGTTATGTGGGAACCCTATGCGGGAATATTAAATAAAAGATATAGGTTACTGACGTGTGCACCTTTATTGCGGCGCGGGACGACTGCCCTGCCGATAAAACCTTTACATACACTATGTAATGTGATACACATGATTCCCTACAAATACTTTAGTTGGCTTGATGGAACAGTGGTTAGTGGCTAAGAGTCACTACGTACGGTTCCAAGATTCGTGGGTTCGATTCCCGCCCGGGACTAATATTTTTGTATGATTTTAGACTTTCGCCTTCCATTACACTAAATATTTTTGTGACGAACATTCAGGTTTCTTGCGTGTCTGGATATTTTATTAAATACATTCAAGTATATTTGTGTATCCTCTGTTGAATCTGAAAACTGTAACACAAGTGCTTAAGCTACTTACCACGGGATCAGTATGTGATGTTGTGTAATATTAATTTTTACATTTATTTCAAAATATATATTTAATATTCTTCACTTAACTACAATATTTGTAGCAGATTGATTTATTAACTTAGCCCTGGCTCAGACTCAGTTCTGAGTAACGTAAGTCTTAGTAAGTAAGTAGTGGTTCGCAGGATTGTGATTTCAGATCCAAAGAGTCTTAATAAAGCTTAAATTATAAATAGGTATGAGTCGATATATAACCTTCATTTGTGTGTGTTAACAATAAAACAAGTTTCGTATTCTGTTAGCTCTTTTTAATGAATATGCGAGTGAAATCAAGAATCAAGAATAATACAACCGCGCGGGCAAGAGGAATACGAAATGCAAGGAGACCGGTCGCAGATTCAAAGATAACAGAATTTGGGGCAGTTCCCAGCCGGTGAGTGCCCCATGGAATTTATTATCATCCTCGGTTACCCTCTTCTCAGGTTATCTGAGGTCGATGCAATATGTTTTTCCCTCTTCCTCATGGATAAGTTTAATGGAGGCTCTGTTTTGATCGTTCGTATAACGTGTACCTTTAAGTAGTGGTGTAAAAAAAGCAGTGATAACCGTAGTACGACCGTTGGACAGCCTAAGGTTGTAGGTTCAAACCCCGGCACGCACAAATGTCTTTCAGAATTCATATGCGTATTATTAATTAATTATCACTTGCTAAAAACGGTGAAGGAAAACATCGTGAGGAAACCAGCACACCTGAGAGATTTTTCAACGGTGTGAGAAGCTATGTCAGAGGCCTACGAGCGGTTTAAACTCTGACACCAGGTTGTTCATCAACCATACGATAAGAAGAAAAAGTATTGGTGTATGCGTATACAAATACTGCCTCGGCAGTCTATTATCTCAATCATGGCTGTATAAATATGAGAGGTTCTGGATTTGAGTCCCGGGTAGAGCCAGTATTGTGTAAATTATCCCGGAGTGAGAGAGTTCGCGGAAACACGCTCGTACCTCGAAGTTATTATAAATTAGTATGAACTTATTAATTAAGCTCACTTAACATATTATACGTAGTTATATCATTCTCTCTCCTAGCTACTGGCATAGAAATAATATATGTAGATAGTACAATGTTTTACAAAAATATTTATCTCATTTTTCAACATGTATATTGTTTTGTATATTTCCCTTTTTTAACTTATTTTTTATTGAGAGGGATGTACTAAATGACCTCACTCCATCAGACGGTTAGCGGTCGTGAGGACCATATATGAGGTCAACCAGCACAAAATACCCTATTGAGGATTGAAAAAAAAAACAAGTTTAATATCAAGCTTTTGAACCTGAAATTTTATGAAACTGTTGGGGACGAATATACCGAAAATCGAACAAATTTTTTCATCAACGTCGATCGGTCCTGGGGCGTGTCGTTTTCATCTAAAGAGACCAATACAAAAGCCTTAAACAATTTTGTAATACACCCATACAAAGGAGAGGGAAAATATTCAATTTATACAAGCGGCCACGGACGACTTCACGCAAGCTTTCAAATTATTTCAACCTGACTGGTGATGGGCGGAGAGATATTAAAAACGTCGATAAACAATAAAAATACATGAAGCTTTAGAGGTGAGAGCCATCCGGTCCCCCGCAAGTTCGGTGACGATGACGAGGCTACTCAGTATATCAGTTAAGAAAAAAAAAACTATATGAACTACTAGCGGCCGCCCGCGACGTAAAAATTCTCCCATACTAATTTTCACCCCCACAATGAACCCCTTGGGGGTTGAATTTTGAAAAAAGAAGTAGGTATGTAAAAATTATAAATTGGTTCAGACGTTTGAGCGTGAAAGAGTAACAAACATCCATCCATCCATACTCACAAACCTTCACGTTTATAAAATTAGGAAGAACTATTCTTATAGCATTTTACGAACTTTTACTGAATTTATACTGAAATCAGCGGTTGGTGTTGTATAAACGCCAACTTATGTACTTGATTAAAAAATCAAGTGTGTATGTTTTATAATACTCTAAATTTTACAATTTCATTTTTCGTCCGTGTAACCGGTATTAGCAAGTCTGTTTAAGTAAGGCGATATCCAGAACCGCAAAATAATATTCTTTTCTTAATTAAGGGTGGTTTAAGCCTTATTACCATATAAAGGTGTGACTCTGTATGAATGTCTGTCGCCCTGTCACACCAAAACTACGGAACGATTTAAATAAATAAATATTGCACAACAGCACATACATTGATCTAATCCCGTGGTAACTAGCTTAAGCACTTGTGTTATGGATATCAGAATCAACAGTGGATACACGAATGTACTATCAGCAACGCTGGCGGTCGACCACCTATAAGGTGAAAATCGCTTGGCGCTTACGCGTCTGTCAGAACAAGCCCCGCCCCATTGTGGTCAAGGAGCTGACAAGAATTTTTGGGTAGATATTTGAAGCAAGCTGAAAGCTTGTCCTGTACCTTTCCTATTATATCCCAATACAAAACCGCAGACCTGGCTGAGTAACGGGGCTAAACCAACCCCCAATTTTGTTTATTTAAAAATATATTTTTATAATCCAAAAAAATATAATTTGTCTGTTCACCTGACAGGTAGAAGTTCCATCGAAATGATTTGTCTATGTGAGTCTTATTTTTTAGTTATAAATAAAAAGATGAAAGATATTCTTGGGGATTTGCTTTAGCCCCGCTACTCATCAGCCAGGTCTGCAGTTTAATGCTGGGATATAATAGGAGAGGTACAGTATAAGTTTTCAGCTTGCCTCAAATACCTACCAAAAAATTCTTGCTAGCTCTCCTACTATTGGAATGTATTCGTAAACAAAGTTTCGAAGTGCTCTTCTATTGGCTAGTGGGCGGGGCTAATGGCGTTTAAAGAAATCTGTTTGAAAAGTGTACTACCGCTACCGGAAGGAAGGATATAAGCTATAAACGTTACGCTGACGGAAATCTGGTACAACATAACCATTAAATATGTTTTCATAGCAAATACGTAGCTATTTACTGCCTGACGTTTCGACTGGGTTACACCAATAATGGTCGCGAGCGAACTCGCGAAGTGAAATTTGCTACTGCTAATAAAGCTGGACCTATAAAGACTAATACTTAGTGTAAAGGAACGCGAAATTCTAAAAATCTTACACAACATAAACAATTTTTAATAAAGCTTTTCACTTGGGTCTGTGAGAAAAACTAAAAAACCTGTCAACGAAACATGAATAAAATTTTCGTTTTTACGCTTAAGCTCCCACTTTCAGCTCATATAAATATTCGTGGTTTTTCCAGGTGGGAATTAATTGAGAACATGCGTGAAACGAGCCGTGGTCGTGTATAAATTAAGAAGTTTCGGCCGTCCCGTGTACTGAATGCGTAATGATAGAATGATGTTGAGCGGTTTTACAGAGCTGGTGTAATTTTTATAACTAGATGGCGCTATACCACGAGATTTTTACAAAGTCGTCACTAAAAGCTCATACATATAAAAAAAAATGTAATACATTAATGTGTTTTTTTTATTTGAATAAGTTTGGAGAACCTACAATTTATATATTCTTTATACCTAAGCTCTTTCTTTTGATATGCAACAAGGTACCTTATGATGGCAATTCTTTTTAAATTGACTATTTAATTTACGCCCTAGAGGGCGCCACAAGATTTTTAGGTAATTTTACATAATGCAGTCTATGAACAGCGGACCTAGACGCTTCTTATGATACCTCATTTGTCAAATTCCGATAAGTAGTATAGGAGTTATGAGGGGACCGAAGAACATACATACATACTCCAAAACAGGTCAAAATCATAACCAACCTCTTCGCTTCGCCGTAGTCGTGTAAAAAAAGACGTGTGGCACTCGGGGACTGCCGCGGTAAAGCTATTGCATAGCATCGTCCGATTTCGGAGCAGCTCGTCTCGATTTGTGCGAGATTCGTAGAGTCGTACAATACGTCTGACCGCACGCACACATACACCGTGCCGAAGTCTACCAAACGGAAACGACGTTAGACGATTGTGAGGTTTTTTTCGTTACGTAATTTCTTGGTTCGGTCGCCGCGCTCAAAGTCCGCGATAAAAGCTATGCAATAGCTTAAAAGTTGCCAAAATCGTCTATCGATACTACCCCAGCTTGTCACCTAACTACTCTAATATTGGAATTCGATACATTCCTATTGGAATTCTAGACTTTTTTCGTCGGATGTGCTTTGTATCTAATTCCCTGCAGCGTCGTTTCCGGATCCGGTTCATTTTCACTTAATTCCCGTTTATTCCAGTGACTTCGTTTAGCAAGTATGTATTAAATGCATTTCATTTGGGATTATAAGTTAAATGCTTAGTCTTAAGATTAGTTTAAGAGTTGATTGTTATGATATTTGCTATTTGCACTCATTAGATAACGAAATATATCTGTGATATGTACCATGATTCTTACTAGTGCTTGCAATAGTGCCGAAATGTCGGGAAGACGATAGCATAAGGAATCGTGTTAATATCCCGGATATATTCAGTTTTCGACTCTTAAAAAGGGGTGGAAATTGGCGTATTCCTGGAGTTAGTAAAATTGAACACATTTGAAATAAAACTAATTTTACGGAATAAACTCTCGTGTAAACCGGAACACACCAAATGACGGTAGTAATTAAACTCACTTATGAAGACACCTGTCAACTTTAGTCTTAACCGTGACCACGAGCGCTGTAAAGAGCTCGAAACGTCGGATCTCTAAATAATGTTTAGAATATCAATACACGCGAGTTTAATCCGTAAAATTTGTTTTATTTCGAATCTATTTACATTTAAATTATTACCTTTGCACCAAAACTTTTACATTTATAGGCCTCAGAGATGGACATGTTTGTATGAAAAATGGTTTTTGGAACGGTTTATTTGCTGCCCAATGTATATTTCTCCGCGGTACTTTCACTACTGTTGCTATTTAATTTTTCTTCTAATTTAATCGTATTACATAATAAAATATTATTATTATTCTCGCTGTGCCATTTATTGCAGTTTCCTTTATACAAAAGCTTCCTCAGTTACATTGTAAGCGTTAGTGTCTGTGTGTAAGGCGATAGTAATCAAATATTTGCCATAAAGACAAATATTTAGTGTAATGGAACGCGAAAGTCTAAAATCTTAGATAGTAATCAAGACGTAAGCCCACTGTATACAGGAGGTGAGATTCTGAGCTCTTCTGCACTAGTTCTAGAATATTCACTACAAATTATAGAACAAATTTTTTTTATAACTTGATTAACTACTATCCACGATTGAAATATTTTTTTTAAATCCAGAGATGTAGGATATATTCTTCACAACGGCTAGACCGATTTTGATAAAAGGTGGTCTATGTTGTACCTTGCAAAATTACATACATACATACAATCACGCCTTTTTCCCAGAGGGGTAGGCAGAGATCACTTCCAGCGATCCACTTTTCACCTCTGTGGGAAACGTGACGTGACGGGTTGTGAACCACGTCGCCGCCATTCTGCCTTGTGCATTGTTTTAACAAGGTCATTGCGTTCCCACGAGTAGTAAGGATGTATGACGGGGGAAGGAAAAGGGGAGGAAGGATACTATCGCCTCGGATGATTTGGACTGAGTCGAGGAGCCGGGGTTGCTTACCCGTATACCGTTCACCAACCACCGGACAGATAGTTGTGACTGGTATCCCCTGACTATCTGACTGTTTGCAAAATTTGCTATTTATTACTGAAAATCCCGTCAAAATTTCCCAAAAACAAACAGAGAGACCAACAAAAATGTTTTTGACTGTGTTTTTTGTTTTTTTACCCGATATAGATTCATACTCATGTAGTAAAAAGTCGTATATTAAAAAGTTATAATAACTTTTAAAAAAATCTATCTAATTAAATAAATAGAAACTACTAAAGGTTCAACTTAAGGTACCGTTTGTCGTTTTCCATTTGAGTAAATCCCTTTATCATCATTAATTTATCCTTTCGTGAAACAAGGTAACCAATAAACGATATTAGACCCCAATTCCCAATAAAACCCCATATTGAATTCCGTTACTCCAACATTTTACCGCAGATTTTGAAGCTTTTCGTGTACTTTTAAATAACCAGATAAACATTTTCACATCCAATAGTTTTCGGAGTATTTTAGAATTTCCCTGCTAAAAGTGAAAATTGTCGAGCCGTATGCACATGTGAAGACAATCTAATGTGTGCCTTATGTTCCGTTGTTAAGGTAGGGAATGGATTGTATGTGTACTTTAGCCGTTATATTGACTGTTCAAGGAAATTCCGATAATGTAGGATGTCGTAGAAGTTTGTTAAAGCACTTAGTGTTTTGTTTCGGTAGTTTTACGTACAAGCTTGATAAATTGAATTTTTAGTCATTTTTGAGATCATTTTGTATAGTTATACTACAGTTACAGGATATTATGTTGAGAATGTTGTAAATGGTAGAAAGCGTCGATGGCCGAGTAGTTAAGGTCGTTGCTTGCCATGGGAGAGGTCGCCAGTTCGAACCCCACCACGAACCATTGTGTTTTTTAAATTTGAAATTCATTTGTACGATCATTCGACGCTTTAACGGTGAAGGAAAACATCGAGAGGAAACCGGCACACCTACCGAGAAATTCTTAGGTTGTGTACCTATTTAACCAATCCACACTTGGTCAGCGTGGTTGACTAAGGCTGTTCGCCTTCATTTAGGGAAGGCCCGTGCCCCAGCACTGGGGACGTATATGGACTGATGATGATGATGATGATGAGAATGTTGTGATGCTACAAGTTTTACGCTAAACGTTACGCTACGTTTTACGTTTTGCCCTTTGATTGAAGTATCCCTTCCAGACAGACAGACGGTAGTTTAGGTAGGTACGTTTGCATTTATAAGTACGAATTCGATATTAATTTACTCTGTTGCTGGCATTAAGTAGAATATTTGTAACATTGCTTAACACTGTTAACTAACTATTTAGGTACATTAACAAAGTGAAATCGTAAATTATGCATTGCCTGAGATTACATTTCCGCGTAGAGTAGTCGATTAATATGTAAGTTGGTTGTGCTAACGCTACGTATTAGACTTAATATGTATATCAATATGTTTTGTTTTCTTAAAATAAAACTGAGTTTACGGATTTAACTCACACGTATTGTTATTTTTAACATTATTAACATGACACACATTAAACGTGGTCACGGGCAAGACTAAAGATGACAGCTGTCATCGAAACGTCGTATCTCTAAATAATATGTTTAGAACAGCAATACATGCGAGTTTTATCCATTAAGCGTATTATAATTAAGAATATTATAATAAAGATTCAAAGTTATATTTAGAAAAAATATTTCCATGCATTAATGGCAAAGGAGAGAGACGAGGAAATACTATACGTATATAATACGAACCAAAGCTTCAATTTAAAAAAAACAGCTAATCACTAAGGCAAAATAACGAACAGTAACAACGTCACAAATGCCGAAAGAGGAAACCGAATCGTATGCCGGCGTTTGAGGCATGAAAAAAGTAAATAACTCAAAAATACAAACAACCCCGTGACCGAACTGAATGAATGACGCGGAATGTGAACGACCAGTGAAGTCAACACGGTCACTGTGTGCATTGGATCCACGTGGAAATGGTTTAATTTAGCTTTTCGATTGCGAAGAAGTGAAATGCATTCAGGGATTAATACATACAGGTCGGTTCATGGAAGTTGACCACAAATGGCGGCCGATGCGCATGTGTGCATTCATGAAGAAAATACTTAATACAAAAAAAATATTTTATTGTAATTGAAATAGTATAACTAATTGTCTAAATTTATAATATACTTAATATACTCGTAATTATTGTATGTAGACTTATTTAACTTATTAACCCTTAACAACCCACAAGTGTCTCGCGGACACATTTTTGCGTTTAAGTTTTGATAAAAACTAAAGTATTTATTTTTATGAATTGGCCTTTTACCTATTTGATCTCCAATGTTTTAAGATTCTAAAAGTGCTTTTAAAATATTTTTAAGATGTAAGAATTATTAGTTATTTTAAATATACTAAAATAGTACTTCATCAACCCACTAGTGTCCAATAGACACAATAACATTTTGTTTGAGAATGTGTACAAAGATTGTTTTTTATTTACATTAGAGTATAATCTTATGATGTCGGGTGGGTTATAACGATTAATATTTTTATAGCCATAATAATCTGACACCACTTTTTTGTGTTATAATTGTCGTCTTTGTTTTTGTCTCGCATATCAGTGATTAGACACACAAGACACCACATAATAGTCCTCTTATTCAGTATTATTCAGATAAATAGATAAAGGGCAACCAAACGACGTAAACTTCAACTGGAACATGTTTACAGTAACGATGAAAATACTTTTGTGCATACTGATTTGAGCTTGAAAAAAATGTGACAGAACCAGCAACTGTAAACGGTAATGAAAGAATTATAGTTATAATTCTTGGAGTGAGGGTGATAATTATGATTCGTGAGTGTAGGTAGTAGAGTTCAGTATAAAACGAATAGGTACCTAGCAAATTCAAAATATATTTATATTCGATGTTATTATGTAACGTAGTATAGGACGCCCGCAGGCCAGGTGGTGTGACGATCTGCGAAGGACGGGTGGTAGGAGCTGGATACGAGTGGCCGAGGAGAGAGAGAAGTGGCGTGCATTTGGGGAGGCCTATGTCCAGCAGTGGACAGAAATGGGCTGATGATGTTTATGATGATAATGAGATATTATTATATGACTAGAACACACGCAAAATAAAAAACACAAAAAAAAAACTATTTATGCGTGAAATTGCAACAGTATTGGTAACATCTCATACACGGAGACAAAGTAAGGAAAGTCCATCAAGTAAGCACTTAGCAGCCATGAACCATGTAGAAGCTGATCTACTTAATTATCTGAATCTGCTGTGAAAAGGATAAAGCGCTTTTAATTTGCTCTTCGATATTATCAGCGTTTCTATCAAGTGCTGTGATAAATGCAATCATATAATGACTGCTACAAATTTTGAAAAAATATACATCTTTAACTACACAAGTGCAAAAATACATTACTGAAGTTCATTCTTATTTCTTTTTAACTTAAATAACTTGTTTTTCACTTATCACTCCTTATATTTATCAAGTGTGTCTGTTGGACACTACTGGTCAGTTACGTTACAAAAGCTTACTGGGTAGTTAAGGGTTAACTTTAACAAAAACAACGATAACTTAACAAAACAACGAAAACTTAACAGGTCACAAAATAAATGAAACAAATATCTTAAAGCAAAACACTTTTCTTTTCAATTGCACTTGACTGCGCTGACAGCGTGTCGATGCCACAATTGACGAATAGCGATTGAGCGGCCTGCTGCAGTCCATCACGCGGCGCGCACGCACTAATAGCGTCGCTCCAGTCTTGACGCATTCCGCCCGCCCCTCACCCCGCACCTCAACAGGGACCTAAAAATCGCTTTCTGCGCATTGGTCATCTTTCGTGAACCAAACTGTACATACATACATAAAATCACGCCTTTTTCCCAGAGGGGTAGGCAGAGATCAGTTCCTACCAAGTGTTACGGTCCTGGCACACCACTTTCGCATGCAAGCACACTTTTCTCAACTCTAGTTACTACATCTTCTTTCTTCAGGTATTAATATATCGCCATTATCGCCAACAAACTGGCAACAGTTTGGCGATTTTTGTAATTTACTGTAACCATGTAATTTTTGTGATTAAATGACTTAAAAAAAATATATATATATCTTCTTCTTATAAATAAAATTGAATTACTGTTCGTTAGTCTGACTAAAACTCGAGAACGCCCGGACCGATTTAGGTAATTTTGGTTTTAAAATGTTCGTCGTAGTCCAGGGAAGGTTTCAATGAGAAAATATAGAAAAAGAATCAGTATTGGCGGTATGAAATTCGCCGGGACCACTATACATAATAAATATGCTAATTGGAGTTAGTAAAATGGGAACTCGTTTGCACGAGTAGTGTATTACTCTGGTAATAAAGAATGTTGCGAAAATGCACTTAAACGTTTTCGCAATTCCAGTAAATATTATTGGCCTTAATCAATAGTTTTTAGTACAATTGCATACCAAGCCTTCACTAAAAATGCAGCTATTTACCAAGACAAAATACCGAACTGGAAGGACATTCTAAAACATGATGGCAGTGTGCATAAAAGAAGAATTACTAAATATATAATTTTAAACTGTCATGGTTAAACACATAAGATAACTGAAAATGTCCAGGATATTTACCATGTTTTTTGTTTTAATGAGCTCCCAATATTTCGGCACTGTTGCAAGCACTTGGCTATGACACGCTACCGCGTGTCTAGATTACATCATAGCTATGCACTAGTAGTTTATCACTGTGTTAATGGGTGAATTTCCCGACACCAAATCGTAAACGGCACGGCTGAAACTGCTAGTGCAGGATGGCACTTTTAACTTGTAATATTTTTTTTTAGATAAAAGGTGTTGTCTCCTATAGGTGACTATAAATATTTTTAAATTATGATTATCGCTAATTAGGTAAAAAAAATCTTAAACCCCCAATTGTATCATATCGGTGACGCGGCACAATTTGTTTTTCAGTATACTTTTAATCATATTTTAAAAACAGTTGATTTTTTAGGGATTTACCTTTTTTTATTTAAATCCTTAATAATGACAGTACCTTATTGCGGAAAGTTCAATACAAAATCTGTTATATTTAATGAATGGTAAGTACAAATTCACGTGTCCAAATGAGATATGTCATCGCGGTGAATTTTCGTTGTACGCGAATATCTAGGCATCGAAAAACACTAGCTTCTTGCCACTGCGCAGTAAATCTGCGCATCAGTGCCGCCTAAGCGCTTAACGTAAGAGGACGTGTGTTGCTGTTTGCAGTTCCCGCCAAAAACGTAAGTAAGTCGGTTTCGGTGACTGCGTACCGTTTTTTTTGTCATTCACGTGAATGGATATAAGTTGTGATCCAATCATTCGGTATGTCTATAAAATCTATGTACTATTACTAAATGTCGCTCAATTAAGTAGGTCGTATCAATTTATTTCTTTTATTTATATTTTCCTTGTTGTGCTTATTTTTATGGGCTGTATATAATATCGGTGACCTCATTCCGGTGAATTCGGTGACCTAAATTGACCACCGGAATGAGAAAAATATCATTCCAGTGACTTTTTTCATTTCGGTGAGAATTTGGTAATTTGGGTGATTATTATCTTCATTTCGGTGATTTCTTTTGTCATTCCGGTGTCAAATTACTTCATTTCGGTGAATAAAGACCTTAATTTATTTTGTTACATTGTAATTTCGAAAGGAATATATTTTTTATTTTTATTGTTGATAATTACAATATATTTGTTGATTTATTCTTACATGTTCCCAAATGAATTTCAGATTAAATTATTAAAATCTATGTGTGGTTGTAATCAATACCTTTATTTTTCACTAGCTGTGCCCGCGTCTTCGTTTGCGTGGGCGATTTTTCATACAAAAGGATTTTTCCGGATTATTCCCGTTCCCGTGAGAATTTCGGGAATTCCTTTCTTAATGCACCTCTACGGTACCTAAACTACGTCCTTACCAAATTTCAAGTGCCTACGTTTAGCCGTTTAGACTGTGCATCGATATGTCAGTCAGTGATTCTTCTTTTATATATTTAAGACTCTGGATTAAAGTAATAACAGATTAACTTGAAATGTTTGTCAACAGCATCTAAAGTCAAATGATGAAGTTCAAAATGGTAAGTTATTCTTCTTCTTCTTCTTTTCGTGTCGATGGCAAAACACTTAAAATTATTTTGGATAATTCCGCCACCCGGACCGCGGTTGTTGACCCTTCTATCAGCTCAATTTGTGTACAGGATTCGGGACAGGCGGGGCATGAAGTGAGGTGAGCCATGGACAATGGTGAGAGACCACATAGGCACGCGATATCCTCCTGTCCAGGAAACCCCCACCTAAACATATTATCTTTGCATTGGCCAACCTGGCTACGGAGTCTGTCCAGGGACCTTCAGGTTAACCATGGCAAATCGTGTCCTGTTGGAAGGCTTTCTGAAGGTAGAACCAAGGGGACGGGTGGAGCAAACGTGTTAGACCAGAGGTTAAGACGAGCAGAAGGTGGATCTGTGTCAAGATTCGGTACTTTCTAAATCTAAATATAAAGCTATGCCGACTTTAACTTCTGTGGTTGTCCCTGCCATGTTATATTTAGTCTGAGAGTGTCTGAACCCTAAGGCTGAAGTGAGGTTTATTTCTATGTTTTCACAGGATTGTGTTTGTGATATGAGCGCCAGGTCATCGGCAACATGGTCGGTCTTTTGTGTAGATGTTGAAAAGTAGTGATTCCAACAAAACGGTCATCCCCAGGGTAGAGACCCTGGGGATTACCGTCTCCGATGGGATCGCCATCTGCTTATTTCTTCAGACAAATGGACCTGAAAGCTACGGTTGCGGAGCAGCTCACCAAGTATTTTTATAAATTTCTAGTCATTGACCATCGAGTAGACTTTCCACAAGAGACGCTTCAGGTTCACTGTATCATAAGCTGCTGTCAGATCCACGCATACAGCGCTGTAATCATTCCCATTTCAAAACTATCCTCTTTGTGTTATTTATTTTGGTTCACAAAACAGAATAACATCAGTGTAGCTTCTGAATTACAAATACAAATCTTATGGACTAGACGTTTATGATAAAATGGCATGTGTTGGGTGAGGTTTAACGTCTGGTTACAACATGATTTTTTAGGTCTGAATCCTACCTGTTCTGGAATTAAGTGCTGATCTAATAGGTGATAGGCGGTTAAGCAAAAGTCGTTGAGGTAATTTGTATGTGTGACTGAGCAAGGATAATGGGCGGAAGGTTTTTAGGGTCATCTGCAACTTTTCCCGGTTTTGGAATGGCAATATCAAGATCCATAGACGTGATAATTTCGCAGATTGTAGACAATCATTGAACTTTGGTTGGAACCAGCAAATAGTCATAGGATCCAAGTTTTTAAGTTGTTCTGTGGAAATGTTATCAACACTCGATGCTTTACCAGATTTCAAGTATCTAACACTAAAAATGATATCGTCAAAAGGCTGGCTCAGTAAATTCTCTTTCGGAAGGCATTGTACAAGTTGAATTCTGGGAAGGCGAGTGTACGATTTCTTATTCAGCAACAGTTGATGAGCAATTTTGTTTGCAGTAACTTTACTTGGAACTTTGGAGGAGAGGGCTCACCGGTCCATTTACGGATTGTGGTCTAGGCCTTTTTACTATTGTGGGTCATGTCAATGCTGGTGACTGTATTAATCCATTTGGTTCGCTGGTTTGCATGGATAGACAGCATTAAGATTTCACAAGCATCACATGTGTCTTGTGAAAATGGATCGGCATTATAGGCGGATTCATAATTTTTAAACGGCGCAGATGACTCTTGAGTCAAACCCGGGACGTTGGAAGTACGACAGCCTCTTGGGATATGTTGGCACGACGATTTCCAGATGATACCTACGAATCGTTCGTAGTTCGGTAATGAAGCTAGCTTTATAATGGCTTTGTCAATTGTTTAACGAATTATTGCACTACTGCATATTGCACTTAATCGGTCTATGTAAGGTTAGGGGTATTGATTGGCAGATGGACTTTATGCATTGAGAGCTGAATCTGGAACTGACAAAGATCAAGACTGGGTTGTATCCACGTTTCCATCGACCACTGTTAAACGATTAACGGAGATGCATTTTTATTGATAAGGCCGAAGTTTTAATTTTAGTAAGAAAAATCTGTTACTGTGTGATGAATACACTCTTCAAAACGTAGGTTGTAGGCTGTATACTTGGTAACAGTTTACTTTTTTTCGGTGACTACATAAGTAATTTCATTTCGGTGTATTGCGTTTCTCATTTCGGTGATGAGAAGTTTCATTTCGGTGAACTCTTCTTTCATTTCGGTGACACCAAAATTTCAAAGTACTATATCTCTTACGTATATGAATTTAATTTAATGTCGTGTTAAAATTAATTATAACGATAGCGTAAATAACAATTCTACATGGTTGTATTTTCAAAAAAGTAACAAATAAAAAAGTTCACCGAAATGTTAAAAAATATGGACTTGTTGAAATTGACCCTAATAAATTATGTGATTTTAGGTATAGGAATAGCGGCGAATAACAGTGAAGTCAACACGGTGACTATGCATTGAACCTGTAGCAGTTCAATGTGGAAATTGTGATACCGGTTTTTGTTGAGGTTTTTGATTTGCGATACATTGAAAGGAAGAAGTGAAATGCATTTAGGTACTGATATTTTACCTAAGAACGAGTTTAATGGGTATAATAGTGGTTTACTTTGTTTATCTATAATGCCCCCACAAGGATTGCCCCCTGGTTTCGATTTCCAGTCGAGGCAAATATTTGTACATATCACTAGTTCTGATACACGTAACACAGGAGATTAAAAAACTTCCTTTGGATTAGAAAACTGAAAACGTTTGGGATATTTACCATGTTGTTTTGTTTTAATGAACTCCCGATATTTGGGCACTGTTGCAAGCGCCATGATTACGGGTGAAGTGTGCTAACAAAGCCACATGGTAAATATCCTGGACATTTTTCGTTTTGTAACCATGATAATTTCAATCTGACTTCAGAATCGGAACAATGATGTGATGTGGTGTATGATATTTATTTTTTCAAATATGTGTCTGTGTGATTTTGTGCAACTCTGGTAATTTAGCTATACTAGAGCAATCCGGTACTTACCGGAGTGGCGCCATCTGGTGGTGAGGCTAAGTACTTACTTAGCCTCACCACCAGATGGCGCCACTATCGTAAGATAATTTTGTTATAGCATAGTACCTCCTTGTAGACGGATACTGTCAAAATTTCAGCCATATTGAACTTCTACACGTATTCAAAACGCGTGTAGAAGTGGGCGTGTCCGCGGATTTTAGAAAAATGGAAAAAGAGCAATATCGGTCGGTCAGTCAAGGACTCTATGTTGAGAAATAAATCGCCATTGTTCCAAAATTTTAGTTTTTCTTTTATAGACTAAGTACTTATCGGACTGCCCTCGTAAATTAGCTAGAAAATGACGCAATTTAAAATTACTGTTCAGGCTATAAGCAATACTGCTTCTGCTTTTTACTCGTCTACAATAAAAAGCAAATTCCTTACTGATGTGAGTGCCTTGGACACTGAATACTCCAAACGCACAGAGAGCAGAATGTTTTGTTGGTGGTCAGGCGAATTGAGCGAACAATTTTTAACGCTCCTGGAGTGAGGGATGGGAACAGTCATTCCCAGTTCGGTGAAAGTTTAAACATATTATATCAGTAGCTTTGCCATTTTGCTTGCGAGTGTTTGTTTTAAAGCCGGACAAGTGTGAACCGTAAAAAGCGTCGATGCCAGTTCAAACCCCGCCAGGTACCAATGTGTTTTTAAAATTTGGAATTCATATGTACCATCATTCGACGCTTTAACGGTAAAGAAAAACATCGTGAGGAAACCTGCACATCTACGAAGAAATTCTTAGGATGTGTAGTCAACCAACCCACACTTGGCCAGCGTGGTTGACTAAGGTCTTATCGCCCTGGTTTAGGGTAGGCCCGTGCCTCAACAGTGGGGACGTATATGGGCTGATGATGATGATGATGATGATGAAGTGTGAACCGGACTGGCACCTTTTGGGTTCCCTAAACATAATTATTTTGATGATTCATCCAAAAATCTTCAGTTACCTTTGCAATTATAGATATTTTTGCCGTTTATTTTTGTATCTTTTGTATTTGTTGTGCTTTGTAGTGTTGCCTAAGTTCAAAATCGAACTTAAAAAAAATTGGCTCAGAATGAATATTCTAATGGTATTATTATACGTACACACGCACACACACACACACACACACACAAACACACACACAGACACATACACACACGCACACACACACACATGCACCCGCAAATATAACATGACATAAATACCACAAGCACATGCATTCATATATTTCACCTATTTTCACTGTATGATCTAATCTAATAGGTATTTTTTTTTTATTTTTATTTTTTATTTTAAAAGGAACAAGCATGTATACCTTCTTTCTCAGAGGTGGGCGTTAGCACCTGCACCACAGTTTTACAAACTACCGCAGTTGTTATCGAACATCCTATTTTATTATGTACTTTATGTTATGTTTCAATAAAAACTTTTTCGATTTTGATTTTTTTTGACGTAGTATGTTTAAAAGTATTGTGCCAGTCATTTGGAAGTAAATTTTAATTAAAGTTCATCATTGTTAATTACATTTTATAGACGGTCCCACTAGTCCAGTCAAATTAGCATCTAAATTATGGATAAGGTTGCATTAATTCCCAACAAGCTGGATTTTTGTGCAGGCCTTGAATACGTCATTACAAATGATATGTCAAAAGTCCCCATCGATCCGACGTGTGCAAAAAAAAATATTCATGGTCAAATGTCACAAATATCAGTTTTATGCACTTTTGAGCGAAACGGTAAGTTTTATCATAAAAGTATGTATGACAAAATTACTTATCACCTAATTATCTATAAAAATTGTCTTACACTTTATTCCTAAGATTCACCATTTCAGAGATAAAGCGATGCACAAAGTTGAAAAAGTTGTATTTTCAAATGCTGCCAGGCCCCCGTGCGATTGTGCTAGACAGTTAAAATTTTCACGAATGATGTGTTTCAGTTGGCTCTATAACATCTAATACTAAATACAACATTAAACTATCACTCAAGGTGGGCTCTTTTTCTTTTCTCTACAAAAGCTTTTTTTTATTTGCTCGCACTTGGCCGGTTGTTAACGTGGTAACCACGTTAAGCCATGGTCACCACGTTAATGTGGAATAGGTTTACTAGGGTAACCACGATAAAAACCGTCCAAGTGCGAGCAAATAAAAAAAGCGTTAGTATGAGAGCCCACCTTAAGTGATGGTTTTATGTTGTATTTAGTATTAGCGATAATAGAGGCAACTGAAATCTATCATTCGTAAAAATTTTATCTGTCTAGCACAATAGCACGGGGGCCTGGAAGCATTTGAAAATACAACATTTCAACTTTGTGCATCGCTGTATCTCTGAAATGGTGAATCTTAGGAACAAAGTGTAAAGACAATTTTTATAGATAATTAGATGATAAGTAATTTTGTCATACATATTTTTATGATAAAACTTACCGTTTTGCTAAAAATCGCGAAAAACTCATTTTTTTTACCTTTGACCTTGAATAACATTTTTTCCTTACAGGAGAAAGATGGGGAACTTTCAAATTTTGTTTTTAATGATATTTTAAGCAATCTTACCGATTTTCAGCTTGGTGGGAATTTATGTAACTTCGAATGTCTAAATTGACCGGACTACACAGAATAATCACATTAAATACTATGCCCATATCCTATTACTACCAAACTTTAATATAAACAAAATACCCCGTTCTGAATGCAATTATTTGCTCTAGATAAGATCTAAGTTGCCGTTTCAGCCTCATTCGCAAATATTTACAGCAGTTTCCAAAGGATGTTTTCCTGGTTCAAGTTGGAGTCGGACGCAATCAGGGGTATTGTCGACTCAGCTGGATGGCTAGGGATGTTCCCGAAGGAAAGATGCTTGTAGTAACTGGGATGTTCCCCGAAGGAAAGATGCTTTTGGGGACAAGGGAGGAATTGATACGCTTTTTATTGGGATGTAAAATAATGACTTTAGATAGACTAGGTGTTAATTCGTAAGATTATATTTTGTTACAAGATTCTATGTTTATTAGACTTGCATAAAAAACACCAAAACGTCAAATTGGCTGTAATTTTTCGCCAATTTTAAATCCGTAGTGTTTTTGCAAACGGAAAATTCTAAAATTGGTTGATGAGTTGTATATTATCTGCTTGGATAAGATTGTTAGACTACATCTCAGAAGAGTCAAAGCAAAATTATTTATTACTAGCTGTGCCAGCGACTTGGTCCGCGTTTCCCCCCGGTTTTTAAACATTTTCTATTGCATCTTCCTATTTACAGCTTTCCTCTTTAAATGTTATTTTCTTTTTTTTTCGAATCAGCAACATTCAGACGAATTAATAACCTCCACCTTTTTGAAGTCGGTTAATTATAAGAATAATACGAGAATATAAAAGTTCATATACAAAACCACTTATAAAGCAAAGCCAGTGCGTGTTACCACATCTCCCAGCCCTCGGCCGCTCCCGTGTCTCCCAGATAAGAAGCGATAACAACCGTTAAGGGGATGCGGGAGTATTAGCCACTTCTACAACAAACAGGAAAATGAGAATTCATTTATTTAAAGTCGACAAAGGGACCGGTTTGAAGTCACATTTTACTTTGCATTGTAATTGCAATAGGAAAACGTCAGATAAGTGCGAGTTCCGCGACGATGGTTCCGCACCTAATTTATTTGAAAATAATTTTATTGTTGCTTGATGGATAACGAATTTGCCAATACTTGTGTGTAGTTGGTAAACACATCATGGAGATCATATTAAAAGTTATTATTTTTATGCAAAACAGATGATTCTAGTGACAACATTTGATGTAGATAAATATACACAATTCATAATTAAGAGTCAGGTACTTTAAACTAAACAGATTTGCGAGAAACATCAAAGGAAATAGGAAACCTAACTTAACGGAAAATATTATTTAAGTGCTTAGTTTTATTTATCAAATCTGTCACTTTTTTAACCCAAGTAAGAAATAAGAGAAGAAAAAAAAGAGAAAAGTCTACACACCATATTAATTGATATTTTGCAACTCTACACTTGCCCTATAACAAACAATAATATAATGAAAAAACAATCGAGCCCAGGTAAGTCTCACCTTCGCCTTAACAGAACCCACTTATTTCACGGGTCGAACGAATACCAGTAATAAAACTAGTAAATTTGTTCGGGGAAGCAATAAATTTTATTTATCCACCTCGGTACCCCGCGGACACGACCGATTTATGAACCGGTTATCTCTACGTCACTCGAACTGACTTCGAACGTTCGAAGCCACTTTCCAATAGGTTTCCTAGGTCTCATGATAAGGAGTTTTTAAGTGCCGTTAATCATGGATCGTAATTTGAGTGCGACTTTAGAGAAATGTCTGATTATGACCGAATGTATAAGGTAGGAGTCGTGATGCATTTTTGTAAGCTATTGTTACCTCATTTTTTTCTAATTCTTTCTACTCTATTTTTTTTCAGTAACCAGAATGTTACTTAATATTATGTTTTGAAACACCGGCATCTTTAGTTTTCAAAGTAAGTGAATTAATAAACTTAATATACTTAATAAACTTTATTTCCGATAAATGATTACAATCAGAATACAAAATACAAAAAAAAAAAAAGAAAAAAAACTTGTTTCATGTATTATTATTTTTACTTTTTTTCTCTTCGTATTGTATTTCTTTTTTTCTTTGTATTGGATTTGTTCTGATTATATTCGTCCATATTTTTTTATTCAAAGGTTCTGCCAGAATATCAGCGCCGTCGCGTCCTTGCGGCTGCTACGGCACATGCTGAGGCAGAACCTTTTGATCATAAATATATTTGTATGTTTTGTATTAGTTTTGTATTATTATGTTTTTTAATTTATGATCAATAAATGTTTTCTTTCTTTCTTTCTTTCAGTACAATTTATCAAGCGGTCGCTGCACTAAGTCATTGGCTTGTCTCACAGCGGCCAATAAACGGCTTCTAAACAAAATTATTACATGAACGAACGGTGCTAAAGAATACAATATTTTAGGAAATTTAACTAAATGAATGTTATCAAAAATGAATTTATAAACTAATAAAAATTGTTTTGTTTTTATGTCTATTAAGTATATCTTTATTCAGGCTTTAGGAAAAACATTGTTTTTCTTCATACACTGCTATAATAAATTATTATACAAACAAACACTAAACGTGACACCGCGAGTACGTAGTCCATAATGAACGCTGGCACATCCGTAGCTTATTATCGTAGCTAGTCTCGTAGCATTGTCACGTAGCATTGTGCTACGGGAATTCTTGAATTTTGAAATGCCTTCGTTAAGATTATAAATTATTCTTTCCTTAGGAATCTTCACAAGAGTAGGTATGTCCATAGAAAACAAAATATAACATGTCTGTAGTGGGTGTGCCCGCGACTTCATTTGCGTGGACTACAGGATTTTACATACAAAAGTTTTTTCCCAATAACTCCCGTTCCCGTAAGAATTTTGCAATATCGCGTTGCAAGTAAGCTTTACGTTCATTAGGGTAACTGCAAGCCAAATTTCAATCATCTATGTATAAATATATAGGTAATATTTTAAAAGTACCCCTTTACCTAACCTAACATTTACAAAATAAGTCAGGGGATACCAGTCACAACTATCTGTCCGGTGGTTGGTGAACGGTATACGGGCGACCCCGGCTCCTCGAGCTACTATGGACTCAGTCCAAATCATCCGAGGCGATAGTAATCCTTCCTCCCCTTTTCCTTCCCCCGTCATATATCCTTGCTACTCGTGGGAACGCAATGACCTTGTCAAAACAATGCACAAAGCAGAATGGCGGTGACGTGCTCCACAACCAGTCACGTCACGTTTCCCACAGAGGTGAAAAGTTGAACGCTGGAAGTGATCTCTGCCTACCCCTCTGGGAAAAAGGCGTGATTTTATGTATATATATATAAACAAAATTCAAATTGATAATTCAACTATATGATTTCAACCCGAATACAAACATCGAATATTTAAGAAGCTTATGTTTAACATTAGCAAAGCTTTTACTTTGATTGACTCGAAATTCGTCTGTATTATTAAACGTTTAAGCTAATAATACGCGAGTCAAATTTAATTAGTGTTTATGAAACTAAATATATTTCAAAGTTAAGAATTAAGGCTTTAGACTAAGATTGATGAACCGTAACACTGCGATAAAAATATTAATGAGAATTGATTAAGTTCATTCCATGACTTATCTTGGTACTGTATTATTTAGATAATAATAAACCAAGGCAGTTATTTATATCCCTTAATAAATTATATTTGGCGCAACTTTATACTCGAATTGTATGACAAAGCTAATTTTCGACAATGCTATGTGATAATTGGTTAAAGAGAGTAACTATCGAGTTTTTTGCCGGTGTCATCTCGGTAGAATCAGCGTTCCGAATCGGTGGTAGAATCACTGATCTATTTATTTACTGAGACTTATTTATTTACTGTTCGGACGATTAAAAAGTGAGTCTTAATTCCTAAATAAACAAAATTATTTTTGACTTTCGACTTTTTTGAAAAATAATTAATTCGCTCTGACTTAGTACCGTGGAAGTCTAATCATCATCAGCCCATATACGTCCCCACTGCTGGGGCACGGGCCTACCGTAAACTAGGGCGTTAATTGAATTATATTTTCAATGCTCATCCGTATGTATGTTCCTATTTCTCTTATATAAGGTGTCCGACCGATCTCAATTGAGATCAGCCAAGTGCGCAGGACATATTTTTGTGCACACGTGTGCGCGCAAACACAAGTGCATTCTTTATTCCCTTACTCTCATAATTCGGTGAGACGGCAATCCGACATGACCGATGAGAAATCGGTCGCAGGACCATCGGCTAAACGTGCTTTCCGAGGCACGGGCGTTCAACCGCCAACTTCCTAACTCCGGGCTGAGTAATTTCATTACAGAAAAACTCACACAAATTTTGCCCGACCCCGGACTCGAACCGGGGTCCTCTCGGTCTTTACGCAGCGCTTGCTACCAATAGACCAACGAGGCAGTTTTCTTATTATCCTAAATTTCTAAAATGCCACAGTTTCTATTACTAGCAAAAATATAATTCTTGCAATAAAAGAACGGAGCTAAATACAACCGAGTGATATACGGAGAGGCGGTAAAGTCGTTAGCTCGAGACGAGACTGTGTGAGTGGAATGAGTGTCGCGTTTTGTTTCAAAATGGTCGGCTTTTAAATCGAATCATTTATTCATTTCTATTATTATCTGTTCTATGTTAGGAATGTAGAGCTGCGCAATTTTTTACTTGGTTTTATACTATCTGTTTTGGTATTTTATTGGTAGGTGGTGGCATCGAGACTATTTTGGTTGCATCCCAAGTTTAACTACGGGCTAAGATTAGACCCATTTTTTGTTAGTTAGCCCTGTGATCTATGCAGAATGAATTAAGCCTCGCTTTAAAATTAACTTAATGAATAAATATTACTTTTTATGGCTGTACACGCGATATTAGGAGTATATCTATGTAGTTAAAACGTCGGGCAGTAAGTGACTATGTATTTGCTACTCATAAAATTGCGTGTAGACCCATAAAGACTATCTTATTTTGTGTAATGAAACGCAAAAATCTAATATCCTTTGTAACTTTATAAGATCAATTACTTTATCGATGATACTTTGAATTAAGGTTATAGTGACATTATTAGTAGTAATAGTTTTCTGTTGTTTGATTTAATACTTCCTATATTTATAATAATCCAAACAAGAACATGTGAATCGGGCTATATTTTATCCAAAAGAAATTATTCATATGACCTTCTGTTTAACTCATGACATTGAGCAAGGGAATATGAAACTACATCAGAGTAGACACAGGGACCTCCGTCTACTTTTCAATATTAAAACGGGCATCAAAGGTCCGCTCGCAATTTTCTTTCCCTTAGCCCAGTTATGAATTACTAAAGGGTCTTTTTAACAGTTTTTTTGCTGATTTGCGCCTATTTTCTTTGTTCGGACGAAGCCGTAATGTAAATGTAATACTTGATAAATTACTTTAGGGACGTAGTAATATTTCAACGTTTCCCTTGAGACTGATGTATCTAAGTACAGTTATTGATTAGTAACTTCCTGGTAAATACTAACCAGCTATAGGAATCGGAATTGTAGATTACTTACTATTCATGGTATACGAGTATCGATGTTATCGTAAATAAGACTTTCAGTTTTAGTAACGAATTGTCTGAATATACCATAATTCATTAAAGGTGAGCGGCCTGGTAATTACACTATTAGTATTGATTGTGCTATTTTGTAAAAATTGATAAATATTTTTGTAATGTCCGACTTCCCGATTACCTCACTCCATCTGGCGGTAAAGGGCTGTGATGTCCACATATTCGGCAGACCGTCAAAGATCTGGTCCGATCAGTGGGGCTACCATGAGTTTAAAACTTACGCGCTCGATATCGACTACGTAAATATGTCTATGAAAAACATGTACAGCGCCGCCTGGTGGTTACGCGAAGAACTACAATCGGCCATATGAAAAAAACAACTCGATAGGTTTTTAACGTACGTAAGTTTACGATAGCCAACTCATGGTAGGCCCTTAGGTCTGCATCGATGCCGTTATACGATCGATCTTCTTATGTTTCTCTTCATTACCTATAAACTCGAGGTTAAAAACCTCGAAACATAACATAACAGACAAAATTGTTATATCTTATTCTTAATACAATACGACAATAATTTGTCGTATTGTATTTGTTGTTTATGTCGTGGGTAATGATTGAATTTCTATTTAATTTTATTCTATTTTAAACACTCTACACCTGCTTCTATTTTTGTGTACAAATCACTACATAGTATAAAGCAAAGTCGCTTCCCGCGTCTGTCTGTATGTATGTATGAATGTATGCTTAAATCCTCAATTTTGTGCAAAGGATTTTAGATGTGCTTTTTTAATAGATAGAAAGATTCAAGAGGAAGGTTTTGTATATAACTAACTTTCCACCTGCGATTCCATCCGCGTAGAGACGTTTAACGGGTAAAACATTACTTCTTTATAGCGCAGTCGGTTAAAAAGCAGCCTATATCCTTTTCTAGGCTCTGGACTATATCTGTACAAATTTCTAGGACCAGTACTCTATGCGTGAAAGCGTAACAGACAGACAGAGTTACTTTCGGATTTATAATATTAGTAAGGATATACCCGAAGCCAAGCGGGTCATATATAAAAGATTTAAAACAGCAATAACTACCATTGGCGATTATAAACCATCTAACCAAATCTCATTTCGAAAACAACCACAGTATTCTGTACCTTAAACAAATAAACAAACCGTCGTGCTCGAAGCAACACATTAAATTTACATTTAGGAAAGTTTCGCAAACCAAACATATTCGGGACCGCACAATGGTTAGCGTTGTGCCTGTCCGGCATGAATTATGTCGTCCGGTGTCCGGTTTTTGTGCGAATAATGTTAGCTATCCTTACCACTGTGCACTACATTATCGGTGTCGTTTAGGCGACACAAGTTTTACTTGTGGATGATGTTGTGTAAGATGACGAAGTTTTTCTTTTTGTTTATTTATGGACAGCCAACAAAACATACACTTTTTTTATATTACACAACATCACATACACTGATGATCCGTGGTAAGAAGTTTAAGCACTTGTGTTACAGACATCAGTATCAAAAGTGAACAGACAAATATATTAAAATATATTTAATATCACACCCAGACACGGAACAAACACCAATGTCCGTCACACAAATATTTATACCGGGTGGGAATCGAACCCGCGACTCTTGGAACCGTAGATAGTGAACCTGGGTCAGTAACCACTGTTCCACCATGCCAGTCAAACTTTACATGACTATCTTCCGCGTTTAAAAACTATATGTTTAGTTATAGTGTTGCCGTAATAATATTGGCAGCCTGCCACGAAATTTTGAATCCAAAATATTATAACAGTTTTGTGTTATTTATGGTTCATAAAAATCGGTTCCAAAAATGCATTTTTTTCCAATATTACTTAACTGGAACGAATAAAAAATTCACGTCGCAAGTAAGAAATTAACCTAATTATGAAAACGAGACAGACATTTTTAATTCACATTTTAACATAAATTTTTTCTAGTCTATTAAGTGTAATAACGACATTTTCCCTTCAAGCATTATTAGGTGAGGAAGTCAATTTTGTGAAATTAAATTGTTCAGTTATTTAAAACTCTCCAGTCACGGAAGAAATATATAAATGTTAGTAGCTTATGGCAGGTATGAGTGAAAAACATGTTTAGTGATACGGTAGTTTTAAAATGTTTTTAAACATCTTATGTACATTATTTCAGAACAATTAACGCTTTATTGATTTAAGGTCTCACCAGACGGCGCTACTGTTAAGTGTGCCTAATACATACTTTTAAGAGTCTATAGTTAGTGTCTGTAGTTAGTCTATTGCTTAAACATCCGAAGCTTTTTAAAAAAAAAGAGTTGGAGAGAGACAGTATTTTTTTCAAAGGAACTGTTCTAAATGTAAAACACTACTCGTTCTCATCACAATACACAAATTGACATTCGATCGTGTCCACGAGTCTTTTGCCTGCGTCCCCAACCACTGTGCGCACAGTGGTCGCGTCCGGACGCGTTGAGTTACGTTGTCCGGCGTCCGGTCGGTCGTTATCTGAATTATTGGGCTTGCTCGTTGGCTGTTCTCCATACGAGAGACTTATAAGCTTTTCTAAACGAATGTGTGCTTTTTATTATTGTTCATAGATTTACGCAGATTATACGAGTAATAAAAAATACTTGACTGGCTCCGTGGAACCGTGGTTAGAGACCCTGGCTAGCGGTTCCAAGAGTCATGGGTTCGATTCCCACTCGGGACAAATAATAAGGCGTCCGACCGATTTCAGCCATGGCGGCCGATCTCAATTGATATCAGCCAAGTGCGCAGGACATATTATTATGCACAAGTGTGCGCGCAAACACAAGTGCACTCTCTATCTCCTTACTCTCATAATTCGGTGAGACGGCAATCCGACCCCGGATTCGAACCGGGGACCTCTCGGTCCTAACGCAGCACTTGCTACCAATAGACCAACGAGGCAGTTAAAAACTGGGACAAATATTTGTGTGATGAACATCGGTGTTTGTTCCATGTCTGGGTGTGAATTTGTATTTAAGTACTATTTGAAAATGGGATCAGATGACGATGTGTGTAAATTTCCAAGATATTTATTTATATAATAAACGTTTTCTATTCTATTCTATTCTTATAAAATTAATATAATCATGCCATGAGGTCCTATTACGTGGTCTTATCAAAAACCTAGAGTTCTGTATGGGATTACAAAAGCAACACGTTGTACGAGTATAGTGAGTTAAATCAACTCGAATTGAATTGATATGCGGTGAACAGTAAAGTGGCAACGGATATGGCACACAGCTCGTATATCGATGTATACCGGTAGTCATTGGAGCAGTAAGGTTCTAAAGTGACTACTATGGAGCTGAAGACGAGAGAGAGATCGACCGTGGACCGGGGTCAAGATAGCAGTTGTTATCCTGACCAGGTCATCGGCCCATATTTTTCGGTTGATATATACAGAAAATTAAACTAGTTCTAATGTGTGTGATAAGTTAAATTGTTTTTATGCCCAAAATTCTGACATAAAAGTAGATATATATCTAATTTTTTATTGTGTACCTCTAAGGTGTTTCATGTCCAACCACTATTTGAACCAACAAGATACTTGTATATTGTGAAACCACATGTACAACAATACAATCACAACATTTTAGACAAAATACCAAGACATGGTAACTTGCATTACCCCATTACAGGCAAAACACAGGCTCATAACTCTTCCGTCAGATGATTCCGCGTAGTCCCGGCTATAAACTGCGATGGAGCCATCATGCAACATTAGATATTCGGAGGGCCAATTAAAATACATTAAACATGTAATCTGTATGCGAGACGGGACGTAATTTGTTTATTATACGATGTGGAAGACGCGCCCGGGGAGCGATTGTCGTTCTGACGACGGTAGGGATGGGAAACTGCTTCGTTGGTCTATTGGTAGCAAGCGCTGCGTAAGAACCGCGAGGTCCCCGGTTCTAGTCCGGGAAAAAATGTGTGGGTTTTTCTGTAATGAAATCACTCAGGAGTGAGGAAGTTGGCGTTTGAACGCCCGTGCCTCGGAAAGCTCGTTAAGCCGGTGGTCCTGCGCCTGATCTCTCATCGGTCATGTCGGATTGCCATCTCACCGAATTATGAGTGTAAGGGAATAGAGAGTGCACTTGTGTTTGCGCGTACACTTGTGCACTATAAATGTCCTGCGCTCTTGGTTGATCTAAATTGAGATCGACAGTCATGAAATCTGAAATCGGTCGGACGCCTTATATTTATAGGGATGGGGGATTGAGGGGAATCGGGACTCTTATTCTCCTCGAACTATTAGGGGATAGTTATAGCTATTACCAGATGTTTGAGGGTTGTTGATGATTGTTAGTAGTGTTGTAGCTTATAAGTACTTTGAATTGTAGTTTTATCACTGCACTAGTGACCCACACTCGCTTCGTTTCGGGTAATCCTTTCTTAGGCTACGTTTTGAAATCATGCATAAGTGACACATGGCACATAAAAAACTACCTTTCGTTTAAATAGATCTAACAAATAAAAGGTACCTTATTACAAAAATTGCTTGCTATCGAATCATTTTATAACATTGTTGCAATATTTCACTTTAATCGTTCAATCAGTACACAACACAACTTACTAAAAAAATCAAAATATTATGCTCCGTTTATCATATTTTTTTCAACGAGTCAGCCCTGGGCGCGAGCGCTTACATTACTCTCGGAATGTATACGATTATGAGAAATAATTGACTCTGGTAGCTCATAAAATCCCCATGGAAACGGGGATTCGAGAGCTCTTGAGTTTTTTTGATGCAACAAAGTAGGTATACTGGGAACGAAGCTTTGTAATGTTGGTGAAAGCTTACGGAAATGTGACCACTTTATGTTTTGATTATAGACGGTGGCACTTTAGTTGTTTCTTCATTTATTATTCTTTCATATTTGCTAATTTGGAAAAGTTTAGATAAAGCTATTACATCGTCTAAATTTGTTTTGTTTTTCTTTGTTTATTCTACGTACATTAAAGTTGTTGTTGTTAATTTTCTATCTACTTTGAATAGAATAGTAAAGAATAATAGTTTATTTGCTACAATTGTTAAGTTTTGATAAATATACCAACCTTATTTATAAAGCTTTAATTGGCACAGGCGTTAATTATCCTTTACGCCTCTGAGTAAGTTGCAAATTATTGTTCATATAAAATTCTCAATTATATATTTTTTTATAATAATGAGTCGTCCGACTTCAGCCATGACGGCCGATCTCAATGGAGATCAGCGTACTGCGCAGGACGTTACAAATTTGCGCGTAGTTTTGTGCACTATAGTGCACAAATGTACGCGCAAACACAAGTGCACTCTCTGTTCTCTTACTCTCATAGTTTGGTGAGATGGCAAACCAATGAGATATCAGGCCACCGGCTTAACGTGCTTTCCGAGGCAAGGACAAGCATCCGCCAACTACCTGACTCCGGGCTGAGTAATTTCTTAACAGAAAAAATCACACTAATTTTACCCGACCTTAGACTCAAACCGGGGACCTAGCGTCCGCTTACTACATACCAATGGACTTACGGACCAACGAGGTAGTTAATAACAATATCCATTTACCTACAATTTTTCACACACCCACCAACAATAAATTATCAAAACATGTTCCCAAGTAACAAAACCTCAGGTTGAAATAAACGATTACGCCTCTCTCACAAAAATTAATTAGCGCCGCCATCTGTGCCAAAAAGGGGAATATCAGTAAAAAATTAATGAAAGAAAAACGGAATGTTTAAACGGCGTGCGGTCTGGCCGAAAGTTTGCTACAAAACTTCTCAATCGCGCTTGTAAAGTGCGAAATAACAGACCTGATGAGGTTACGCTTAAAGAATGGGAGGGCATTGAACATACATACTATACATATAATATATTACTCAATATGCTACATATACTTAAAACACAGTCTTTAAAAAAGTGGCGCTTAATAATAAAGCTTGATTTGTTTATTTCCCATTTTAAAAATAAACCTATTTTCATGTTTTCTCCATAAGTGTACATTGATTTTATTCTAATACCTGTTTTTTGTACCGATAACAATACGTTGTGTGTTGCTATTTTCTAAAAACCAGAGTCAAAGTAAAAAGGAACGTTTTAATTTTTCTACTATATGCGAAATCAGAAGAAGTCACTAATCATTTAAAATGAAAAAAATAATACCAAGTGGATTATTTATTTCTCCATATTATCAATGAATTAATTTTAAATATAAAATTATCTATATCTATACTTCTATACTCTATACTAATATTATAAAGAGGAAAGATTTGTATTTTTGTATTTTTGTATTTTTGTATTTTTGTATGTTTGTAATGAATAAACTCAAAAACTACTGGACCGATTGCAATAATTTTTTCACCATTAGAAAGCTGCATTATTCAGAAGTAACATAGGCTATATAATATACTTTAAAAAATTAGGGATCCTTACTAAAACTCCAATAATGTAACCCAAGGTGTAAAAAAATTACCTGAAAAATTCCTTACGTCGCGTACGCTGCGAAAACTATTGATGATAGAACAAAATCATTTACTACGACTTTGTAGAACTTATCATTATCTATAAAAAGTGTCGCGACAGCATATGTCTAAATATTATAGTTATGTCACAGTAAGCGGTTTTTTATTCGAAAAATTTAATTTATATGCCGCCACATGAAAAAGGCTCTTTATTTGCACCTTGGTATTAATCCTTATCAAAATAAATTACTTTATATGCAAGACGGCTTCAATACCTATTTATGACTTTTTGAATTATTCAATTCGGACATTTCATTCGGAAGATATCACGAGTTTAAAAATGCAAGTATTAGAAAAAAGTCGCGTGGTTGCCGCCACCGCGCTCAGTTAGCCAGCATGCGATGTAGGCTCCATGTAAGCATCACTGGGGTACGGGGAGTCAATGTTATATGTAATATAATATATATATATATATATATATATATATATATAATAATATTATAAAGAGCAAAGGTTTGATTTTTGTTTGTTTGTTTGTTTCGAATAGGCTCCGAAACTACTGCACCGATTTGAAAAAATCTTTCACTGTTGGAAAGCTACACTATCCCTGAGTGTCATAGGCTTTTTTAGATAAAAATAGATTTCTCTTACCGGGTTAAAATATATTACATAGAGATAGAGATATCCCCGAAGCGAAGCGAGGGCGGGTCCCTAGTCATTTATAAATTAAAGATGACTTGTACTTTTCTAGTATTGTACATATGATCCGTAAACTGCCTCGCGAGAATACAAATTGGACATTTCGAAAATATACGTTAGAATATAAAATAGCAAATAGAATTTTGATGGTTTTACATTTTCTTCAATAAAACGTATTTATGCCACAGTGCACACAGTCACAGTGTCTTATTTAGTAGGTAGGCCGTAAATTTCAACCATTAAACATTGCAAATGCATTATTTAATGCTTGAAATCCGTAGCCTACCCTTAGCTAGTTTTGTGCACAATAAAGTGCTCAACAAATCATGGATAATTTCTCTCTATACATGGGAAATAAGTACGTGAGTAAATAAAAAGACGTGTGGCACTCGGGGACTGCCGCGGTATAACTATTGCATAGCATCGTCCGATTTCGGAGCAGCTCGTCTCGATTCGTGCGAGTTTCGTAGAGTCGTACAATACGTCTAACCGCACGCACACAAACACCGTGCCGAAGTCTACCGAACTGAAACGACGTTAGACGATAGTGAGGTTTTTTCGTTACGGAATTTCTTGGTTCGGTCGCCGCGCTCAAAGCCCGCGATAAAAGCTATGCAATAGCTTAATAAATTAAATACTTCGTTTTCAACAAAGCTTAGACTTTTACTTATTACTTCAATGCTTTAGGATATTACCATTTGTCCCCTCTAAACTTTGTCTCATTACAGGTCACTGAGTTTTTCTTAAAAATGTCACTTGTAACCTTAAGTAGAGGAGTAGTCTTAAGTATATGGGACAATTAAAAATTACACAAATATTGAGAAAATTGGCTATTTTTAGACAAGAGTCGAAGTGGACCTAAAGGGTTCAAAGATGAACTGGGACAAATGGAAATAACCAAACGCTTTTAAGGCTATGAATGAATATTAAATATTAACGTTGTTAGCCAGACAATAAAACTGAAACTATATACTTTGTAATAAGACAATAACTTCATAATTTGTTACAAAATCTTTTGTGCCAGTTCATAAAGAACTCATTACACAGATTCCTTTTACTATCGCCCGGGGCGGAATAAACTGACTATTTATAAAACAATATTTCATTATCTTCTTCGTATAATCAATATTCCAAGCTTTTACGTTTATTTGACCTTTTTTCACCTAACAGACTACGATGATTCCTTGTCATCATCATCGGACTTGCGGGGGAGCGGATGGCGTTTACCCCTATACTTCTACCTATATTTGAGCCTTAATATTTGACTGTCTCGGTAAACCAGTGACCCAGGTTCATACTCTACGGTTCCAAGAGTCGTTCCAAGGGTTCGATTCCCATCCTGGGTAAATATTTGTGTGACGAACTAAAACTACGTACCATGGGAGCAGATTGGTGCATATAGTGTGGTGAAACACTTTTTTTTATAATAAACGCTTGTAAGAACTCTACAAACATCAGAAAACTGAAATTGTCCGGGATATTCACCATGTTGTTTTACCAGTTTTCTAATGTGTGTAACCATGACAGTTTAAAATTCTACAAACAGTCAAAATTTCTACACTGTGGCGCAGTACAGTCGGGACCAAAAGCGTTCGGTGCATACAGAATTTTCGCCCACACTAGAGGTCAAATGGAAATTAATATTGTAAACGCCGCCAGCAGAATGTTCCAGAAATATTTATGAGCGGCGCCGATCGCTCCGATAAACGGAATTATTGCCAGCGAAAGAGGGGTGAAGTTGGAAATTTAAGGTACGATATTATATTTTTGATCGCGATTGTACTTGGGGTGCCTTGAGCGTATTGGATGATGCGCGTTTATTATATTTATTATGCCTTGATAAATTGGCATGTATGTCGTTTGGTATTAACAAGTGTATGGGTTATTATTGAGACCGTGCGAAGTGGGTTGAGGGAGAAATGGCGCTGATTGTCAAAAACGCATGTATTCTTATGAGATGTCCGTTGTTATTGCTAGCGGCGGCCGTTGGTACTAATTTCACTCCATAAGATTTAACGAAAGAAACGCCACCAAAATGAGGGCAGCACCATCGTGCACGCTCCCAATACATTATTTGAATAGGTAACACTTGACAAAATATGATACATTGATGCGCCACGTTGTCTATGATGGGAATATGTAACACTTATTTCATGCGTTTCAAATCAAATCAAATCAAATCAAATAATTTATTTGCTTACTAAGTGTACATCATACAGAGGTGGAATATAGATAAGGCACTTACAACTTAGTTACCAGGTAGGTATTGCAAACATGAGACTTATATTTAAGTTACATAACATAAATACTTAAGGTAGGTACATTTTAAACTTAAATCTATTTAACAACTTTAGTATTTTTTTTTAAATTTATTTAATCTAAATATTCTTTTACTGAGTAATAGCATTTTGAAGTCAAATAAGATTTTAAAGTGTTTGAAAAGCGTTTAAAACTTTGTTCTGCCTTTATATGGTCCGGTAGTTTGTTAAATATTTTAACTGCCATGTAATATGGGCTAGTATTGAGCATTTTTATTCTAGATGAGGGCAAGTATAGTCTATTTTTATGTCTGGTATTTATGTTGTGGGTATCATGTACTTTGGTGAAATTATTTAGATGTTTGAAGGTAAATAAACAAATGTCATATATATATAAAGATGGAAGAGTTAAGATGTTTAGGTTTATGAAATAGGGTTTACAAGATTTAGTGTTATCAATTTGAGATATTATTCTAATGCATTTTTTTTGTATTAAAAAGAGGTCATTGACATCTGAGCAATTTCCCCATAGCATTATTCCATATCTAAGGAGAGAGTAGGCATACGCATAGTATGCTGCTAGTGCTGCCTCCGTACTTGTGCTGTGGACTATTTCAAAAAGAGCATATGTAAACTTGGATAATTTAGACTTTATATGTTGGATGTGCTTTCCCCAGTTCAAGTGAGTATCTATCATTATACCTAATAAATTAAACATATCTACTGAATCTATTTTGTTATTTTCAAAAGTTAAATTAATATTAAGGGGGGTTTTATTATATGGTCTAAATTGTATTATTTTAGTTTTACTGTAATTTATGTTAAGGTTGTGGTGCAGCAGCCAAGTATTTATTAAGTGTAACGTTTCTGAAAGGGCACTATTAACTTCATCAGAGTGTTTACATTTTATTAGGATAGATATGTCATCTGCAAATAAAATTGGCAAAGTTGTGTCACTTTTTACTATCTTTGGCAAATCATTGATATAGATTAAGAATAAGACACATCCTAGGACACTTCCTTGCGGAATAGAACAAGTGAGTGCTTTATTTTGTGACCTGAAGGTGTTTACACAGTTTAATTGTGTATCATAATAGTCTATTTGTGTTTTCTGTATCCTATTTTGGAGATATGACTTAAACCATGAGTAACCAGGGCCACGTACCCCAGAGCTGTACAATTTTGTCAATAGGATGCCATAATCAACGCTTTCATAGGCTTTGGTCATGTCCAATAATAGGCCCAAGCCATATGATTTATCGTTTAGATGTTGTAAAGCTGTCTGAATATATTGATAAACTGCGAGTGTAGTGGACCTGCTTTTCCTAAAACCATTCTGGTGTTCGTCAAGAACATTATATTTTTCTAGAAATGCATAAAGACGGATGCACATGGCTTTTTCAAATATTTTAGAAAAACTTGGAAGGAGTACTATGGGCCTATAGTTAAGAGGTGAGGTGGTGTCACCTTTTTTGTGTATTGGTTTAATTATTGCTATTTTTAAAAGATCTGGAAAGTTGCCTTCTTGGAAGCTTTGATTGATGAGAGATGTTAATGGCTCTGCTAGTTCATGACTGCATTTTTTTATTAATGCCGGTGGGATTTCATCTATACCAAAACTGTTTTTATTTTTTAATGAACTGATAATTTTTAAAACTTCTTTTATATTAACTACTTTTAGATACATTGAGAAAATTGGTGACTTTAAGGCTGTATATATATTTGTATGTAAGTTTAAATTTTTATTTAAATTATTATTTGAAAATGTGTCGTTAAACAATTCACATATAGTTTCCGGACATTCTACAATTTTATTGTCTTTGGATAATTTAATATTTTTAGGCGGTTTATAAAATGTTTTCCCGGTTTTACTATTTATTATTTTCCACATGGTCTTATATTTATTATCAGATTTATTTATTTGGCGAGTGTACTCTAGCTTTTTTGACTTCCGAACACATTTTTTAAGAATCTGGCTATATTTTTTGTAATAGTTTCTTAATATACAGTTGTTAGTATTGTTTAGTAATTTTTTAAATAGACTTTTATGTATACAAGACTTCTTTAACCCTGGCGTTAGCCACCCTTTTTTTGGTTTGTTTTTTATTTTTATGTTTTGGTTTGGTATATGCTTATTCAAAAGATTATTTATTATGATATGAAATGCTTTATAGTTTTCATTTATATTTTTTGATTTGTCAATCACCTGCTCCCAATCTATGTTTTTAAGTGAGTTTCGAAAACATTGTACTTTAAAGTCTGTGAAGATCCTCTTCCGGGCTATCCATGGTTTATCATTTTGTTTGGGTATATTTATTAGATTCAATTCAGCATAAATCTGTAATTTATGATCAGAAAGCCCATAGTCTACTACATACGTTTTGTTGATTAGAGGTGGATAATTAGTGAAAATTAAATCTATAGCGGTTTGTGATTTATCCGTTACTCTGGTAGGTGATTTTATTAATTGCTTTAAGTTGTAAGAGCGCATAAAATCAAGTAGTTCTATTTTTCTTTTATTTTTTGTCGATAATATGTCTATATTGAAATCACCTCCTATAATAATATATTTATTTTTATAGTTTTTATTTAGCTTATTCAGTAGTTTCCTCATTTGCTCATAAAATATATTTATTGACCTTTCTGCTCTATATAATCCAACTATAATAGTATTTATTTGTGGTAATTCTATTGCACTTAATTCTATAATAAACTCTTTTGAAAACATAACAATATCGTCTCTAACAAGGTAATCAAATTCTTCCTTAATTAAGATACAAACTCCTCCTAACCTATGATACTTTCTAGAGAACAAAGATGCTATTTTATATCCTGGTATTATTATAGTATCACAAAAATCTTTATTTCTGCCAAGCTCTGAAAATGAAACTATATCAATTTGAGAGCTTGATAGCAATTGCTCAACTAAATGTAACTTATTTCCTATGCTTTGTATATTTTGGAATGACACAATTCATATACCTGTCCATTGATATATAACTTGTTGTTCCTAATAATAGCATGAGATCCATTCCGTCGCGCTTCTTGTAATTTACGTGTAAGTATATTTTTTTCTTTCAGTGTTTCTCCCGACATAAATGCACTAACTGCCAAGCCGGTGTTTCTGAAGTATTGTGAATTTTCTAGTATATATTTTGTGAACCTCTTGCTGATGAATTCAATTTCAAGCGGTCTACAATTTCCTTTATTCCCAATCCTTTTAATTTCTTCTATATAGATGTTGGTATCTATACCCATAATGTCAGCAAAGATGTTATTTAGTCTTTCATACAGGTCATATTTATTTTCGGTTTGATGCTCTGGCAGTCCAAAAAGAACAATTTTTCGTTTTGAGACACTTAGGTCTTCTAATTGTGATTCTATATGTTTAATCTTAATGTCAATGGAGTTTATTTGTTCTTTTAGTACTTTCTGTTCGTTTAAGACATTTGAAGTTTTTACCTCCCAATCCTTATGGAGTTTCTTGATAGAATTTTCTAACTCTGTCTGTATCGTATTTCTAATATCGGAGAGGATGGATTCTTTTATTTTTTCTAACTTTGTGTCCAATAGCTGGCCAAATTTGTCCAATGTGATCACATCTGCACAGGGGATTTTGTTGGGTGATATTGTACTGATGTTAAGGATTTCTGTACTTCCAGTGATGTCATCTACATCTTGTTCGGGTGACGAACTGTACACTGGTTTACGCCTTGTAGTAATATTGGAATGAAATGGAGATTCTGATCCATTATCGGCCTGATCTGGACGGACCGGTGTGTTTATGTTATTCTGTTTAGGCATTTTACAGATGCAAGCTTGACATTTCCATTTATTTCTGTGCTCAATGGTCATTAGGTTATAAAAGCGACTCTCGGATACATTTGCACAATCTAGATCATAGTATTCATTGCAAATAGAGCATATTAAGAATCGCCTTTTATCCAATATATTTCGTTTGCATCCTGCACATACTCGAGGCGCCATCTTTGAATGTTTCCAGATGCGATGCGTAGTACGTAGGTTATATTTCGTAAATATTCACTTAAATTTGTTCTGGTATTCAAATAAGTGGTAATTCACATAAATGTCACTTCACGAATATGCTGACCAGAGTTTAATCACTGTAATCACGACAGTTTATGTGTTTCTCTTTCCGCATACACCGCTTACAGTTTGTAAGTTTAGTTATTATTAACGGTTAACAGTAACGAGTAATTTTTTTTCTTAACCTTTATCATCCCACTGCTTGGCTAAGGTCTCCTCCAAACCCATGATATGATAAATTCAAGTTTTCCATATATAATCAAAATTTTGAAATTTACATTTCAACAACTGCTTAAACTTAAACAGACGGACAAGCGGACATACACGAAATCCGCGGAAAAATTCCTAGTGAGCTGAATTTTCGTATACACCTTGACTATGGCGTTATAATGAAAATGTGAAAAATCGACATCAGTCGTATTATAAACATTGTCTGAACGTTTTAAGCATTCTATATGAAATGGAATGAAATGAAATAATTTATTCTGCAAGTAGATTTCATGAAATTCTTTCGCATGTCAAATCACAGGTTAATTAATTACAAATAAATAATAATATGTACAAGTTACATAATTCTTGGATGTCCAAGCGAGCAGCTCATCATGTCCATGGATTCTTATCATTCAAATAGTCTTCTACTTTATAGTACCCCTTTTTCAAAAGACAAGATTTAATATAGACTTTAAATTTATACAACGGCAATTCAATAATATTTTGCGGAATTTTATTGAACAATATTATACTTAAACCTATGAATGATTTTCCAACTTTTTGAAGCCTGAGTCTTGGAACGGAAAGCTTATATTTATTTCTGGTGTTAAAATTGTGAGAATCCGACTTTTTATTTAATAAGTGCATGTTTTTATGAACATATACGATACAATCTAAAATGAACTGAGAAGCTACGGTTAAAATATCTATATCTTTAAAAATATCTCTAAGGGAGTCGCGCGGTCTTATACCATAATTCGATACTTTAAATCTCAAATGGCGTAACCACCAAAACACTACTTTTCAGGAGAGCAGAAAAACAAAAAAAAATGTTTTTTTAATTCATAACTTTATCAATTTTAATACAATGAAAATGTTTTATACATCAAATTTCTTAGAATTTTGAGATAAAGGCTTCAGTAGGAACTCTTTGTACCTAAATCTTATATTTAAGAAACTAGAAGTCGGTTACGACTTGTGAAAATATTACAAAAAGGCGTTTACGCCCCATAAAAATCACGATTTTTAAGAGGTGAAGGTCGTATCTCCAATAAAAAAATGTTTCTTGTGCTTTAAACTCATTTAATAATAAAAGAAAACGTAAAATATTCACTCTGTATTACGCTTTTACAAAGTTACGCCGTTTGACACTTTTTCATAGTGATTCAACGCGTAATTTTTAGAATTGGATGAAAAATTTTGGAATATGGGAAACTTCACTAAGATTTTTACGTATCTAAATCGATTAATTTTGTCATTTGAAACCCGCGCTGATGTGTATTCACCATACATTTATCTATGTATTCAGCCATTTGCGTACTTGTGCGCATAGATTACGTTCCTCGGTGTATTTATTATTTTTTGTGACCGTTACGTTGACTTTGGCGCGTTATTGGTCTTTGATCCTGATTTGTGTTTGGACATTGATTTAAAATGCCGAAACAAGGAAAAGCAATAAATAGCCAATGTCTCCGCAATCTTAATCCCCCCGCGCATCAATACTAACAATAATAATGACAATCATGTGTTCAGCGATGTTGGGTGTAAACGCCTTTCTTTTGTATTGCAATTTCGAAAAATAGCGTGTCTTACGAGTTACGCCAGAAAATTATGTCACTTACACCCTTTTTTTTTGACATTTTTTTCACGTCACAATAATTTCTAGGGGCGTAAACACCAAGTAAATTAGACTAAGCCTTTTACGACCTGTTTACCTTATGAAAAGTGTTCAAATCTATAAAAAACATTGGGTCGTAATAACCTTTTTTTTGCGAATTTGAGGATTTTAAATATACAGATCGATAGAGAAAAAAACCTGAATAAAACTGCATTAAAAAGTCATTTTTACCAAATTGGCGGTTACGCCATTTGAGATTTAAGGTAGCGATATATGGATCTGATGGCCCTTTTTTGTAGTACAAAAATGGTTTGAATGTCTGTAGCAGATCCCCACAGCAGAAGACCGTATGACATAACACTATGGAAATAGCTGAAATAAACTAATCTTGCCGTTTCAATGTCAGTCAACATCCTGATTTTTCTGACTGCATACGCATATAGTGCCTAGACAATCTACCCAATGTCTGATTATAGACATTGCCTTGAACACGTACATTATTTGTACAATATATCAAGATATTTCATTTCAGGATGTAAATCTACGAATAATCTTGTAATAACTCAGCAAGCACATAGTATTCCCACATCCACTTTTCACGCTTGACCAAAACCCACATCAATCATGGTTTAAATACAAACTATAGTCCCCATTACCATGTGGGCACGAAAAGGCTATTTTTCATCTCGACAAGCTAACATCTCATGGGGAAAGTAGAAGTTACTGAGTACCGAACCATGAAAGTTTCCTGAACACGCCAATTTAGACTCTATTGCTAAGCGATAAGGTACAGATGGTGAATAGTTAAATTATGAGGGTACCGGCCGCCAGGGAACTTTTGAATGCCCGAAGAAATGTATAGGAGTAGTTTAATACGTGTTTTATCTGCTTCTGTGTTATTATGGGGTGGTAGTTCCGTATTAACTGCCTCGTTGGTCTATTGCTAGCAAGCGCTGCGTTCGAGTCCGGGGTCGGGCAAAATTTGTGTGAGTTTTTCTGTAATGAAATTACTCAGCCCGGAGTTAGGAAGTTGGCGGTTGAACGCCCGTGCCTCGGAAAGCACGTTAAGCCGGTGGTCCTGCGCCCGATCTCTCATCGGTCATGTCGGATTGCCGTCTCACCAAATTATGAGAGTAAGGGAATAGAGAGTGCACTTGTGTTTGCGCGTACACTTGTGCACTATAATATGTCCTGCGCACTTGGCTGATCTCAATTGAGATCGGCCGCCATGGCTGAAATCGGTCGGACGCCTTAGTTCCGTATTAACTTGTTATTTTGATAGTGGGAAATGTTGGTCAATTACTGAGAGGTCACATGTTCAAATCCTGGATTTAGTTTTTTGCGAAAAAATTCGAATTTTGATCCTAGTCCCAGGGAGATTTTCCATAAGTTGTTTTTGAGATTCCATGTAATTTATTAAGTCAATATACACAGTCGACTGATACTTAACATAATCCAAATTATACTATATTTAGATATTTTAATCCAGGAACACTCACGGCCAATAACTTGTTATTCTAAAATTTAAATCGATATACGGTGAAAATACTGTAAAGTGGCCAGTTGATACTGTACCTATTCACATCTTTCGGCATCACAAAATACAAACATTATCAGTCTGTTTCTATGAGCAAGACACCCAAACATGTCCACATTAAATCAACATGGAATAAAGCCATGTATTTTGCATATGTCAAACATGATTCTGGTTTCTTTGTCATACCGAAACACAATATTCCTCCAGACAAGCATCTTGTCCAATCGCATACAGCGTCAATCTCGCTTGAATAAAACATGAACTTCAAACAACTCAATTGCCAGGGAATTGTAAGAACATTCTTTATTATAGACAACACAGTATATGGAACCTTGCAGTAGGTTCACGTTTGCATATTTTTTTACTCAGCCTATACTGTCACTGCTGGTCACCCAATGGCAACCGCCAGATAGTCGTCGACAAAGAGGAAGGCCAGAAAAGTGATGGCGGAATGATCTGGATGCCCAGGTAACAGGTACTGGTCAACATTGGCCGGAGATCAGCAGCTTTTTCCTATACAGATTTCCACTCTGTACTATAGACACTGACAGTCCTACAATAACTATAAATATATAATTTTAGAAGAAAAAGATTGCTGTGAATCAGACTCTCATTCCGTCGCCTTTCTAAACGAGACTTGTTATAAAAGTATCTAAGTAACTTTTATTTTATTCGTTTAACTATTAATTTATTTTTACTAAGCGGAAAAAATTCAATTGCTCCACCGGGAACAAAATTTATTATTGCTCTATCACTCTGTACTACAGACACTGACAGTCCTGCAATAACTATACATGTATAAATTTAGAAGATTTTTTTTTTCTTTGACTTAGAATCTCATTCCATCGCCTTTCTAAACAAGAGTTGTTATAAAAGTAACTAAGTAACTTTTATTTTAATCGTTTAACAGTTATTAATTTATTATTACTCTATGACGTATAATAAAGGCCAGAAAACGTGATGCTGTCAGATTTAAAAAAAAAACGGAAAGAATTCAGTTGATCCACTGTTGACGCGGGATTTGAACACCCGTCCTCCCAGGAATCGCACCCAGACGTGCGTAACCATTACACCAACCATAAACTTATTGAAGTCGATTTTTTCCCACATACCTGTTAGCTACAGGTGGCGCCATCATCCGTTAGTGATACACACTAACGGCCGTAGACATTTCATTGCAGAAATGTAAACTACAGAATTTTAAATTTACATTAATTTGCACGATTATTTAGACATAACTACTTTTTGCTATGGCACACCCAGACTGTATGACTTGGCTCATTTATATTTTGTAACATGATTGTCGTTAAAAAGAGCAACTATCGAGTTTCTTGCCGGAGTCTTCTCGGTAGAATCGGCGTTCCGAACCGATGGTAGAATCTTATTATTAGTAATGTGACGATTTATAAGTGCATGTAATTGCCTATAGAAATAAAGACATTTTTGATTTGATTTGATTTTGATTAATGAATTTAATTTTTTTACGACCTTTATTTCTATAAAAAGCTGAGATGACGCATCAATCTCACCGTCCTTAACATCACTGTAACAGGATCATATATAAGTGGTAAAACGCGTCTGTTAAAGTGAAATTACATTATAATACACTGTTTGTATAAACATTGCTGTTAAATTGTACGTAAACACTGTGTGAGTGTGTTTTGTGTTTTACAAAACATTTACACAACATTGTACCAACAAAGTTAAATTTGCCATGAAATTTAATTTGATAAAACTTTTGCATATTAATATATCTGATGCTGTTGTTTATATTCTGAAAAATATTGACGATTTTGCGAAAATTATTTTCAAATTAATTAATTTGATAAATAATTTAAGTTTTATCATACAGTTAACAGTTTATTTCTATCTGATATTACTTTAAGTTAATTTTCAGGTAGTTAAGGCTTTTTGTATGTGCCCACTCAATACAAACGATAGGTTATATTGTATTGACCAATGTTTTTCTCATCCAATAAATATGATTTGACTTGTTCCCACACTTGTAGACTACAAGTCTATGACAGTCCCGGATCTAAGACGGGGCAAACCGGGACTCTTGCTTCGGGCGGCAGTTACATTGGGGCACCAAATCCTTAAGAAAAGAATAAGAGACGTATGGGACAAATAAAAACTTTTTTCCAGGAACAGGTTCCCCACTATCAAGGTTTTAACAGGTTCTAAAAACCGTAGATCCGAAGTGAACCAACGTGAACCACACTTACAGGGCTGTTACTATTATCATTACATAACTCTGAGCGTTATGTCGTCATTTCTGAACGGTACAGGTGACAGTACATGAGTAAAATACACGTATAATTGATGCAACCTATATTGCTTCTATGTCTATCTCTAGATCGAATCTCTAGATTAATACTGTACGGCAATTGAGTAATTATTTTTGTATACGTACACAAATACCTTACCTGTGAACGCAGGACATTTTCAGGGGTCATAAATGTCCTTGTGAGACAGCAAATTTTTATAACGCCATGGCTTCAATATTCACATTTACCTGAGAAATTATAAGTATTTTACTCATGTATTCATATGAACCGATCTGAAAGGATAAGTCCATTGGTGACGAAGTGTCGAAATCGAAGGAAGCATCAAAATGTCTCGCAACAACAACTTCCTTTAAAAAACTATTGGAAACTTTCCCATAGAGTAATAATTTGATTGAACTTCCTTATAATACTTGTGAATAGCATACCATCGATTGTACATACTGAAGCCTTCAACAATACAGCGCCCGATATCGAACGCACTCCGTTCGGGGAATATTCAAGCACTTTTTGTATCAACATTTCCATTTGAAAGGACAATCTATTTGACTGCGCTATGCTTTTGTAAGTAGAGATATAGAAAGGATATATTTTTGTGCTAGTTCAATTTGACGCTTGATAGAAAAGTTTAAATTGATACAATACAAAAAATGGTACATATCCTATTTACTACTACGTCCCATATTCAGTATTGCATATCCAAGGCGTGATTTTATATATGTATGTATGACGTACCTATGTATATCCAAATAACTGGATCGTGTTTACCTAATGTCATGGCACAAAGTGAGTGATGGTGTCTCTTTATGGACTTTGTTTCGGAATCCGAGCAGTGTTTGTGATGGGGTGTGTTCGTTTGGTCATCTTGTTAGCTCATTATAAAAAAAAAAGTTGCCAGTTTTTTATCTTTTCGTTTGTATTCATGTAATTACCTATCTGCATACCAAATTTCATGTCTCTAGGTCATTTGGAACTGGGTTAGAATTTTGATCTGTCAGTCAGTCAATGATAAAAATGAGGATTTTTGGACATTAATATCTAAATAACTGTTTGTGATAAGCTTATGAAATTTAGAACACATATTTATCTCGCAAGTCACAATATATGAGCCAAATTTGATTTGTTTATGTGAAATAGTTTTTGATTTATGAGGGGTTCAAAAGTGGTTCCAAATGGTTCGTGTAATATTACACACGGTGCGGCTCGCCAGTTCTGTTTCTTGAACTTGGCTTGACACGCGACCGCGTGTCTAGACTATGCAAGAATTTATCAATTGAAAATGAAAAACAATCAAATATAAAACAAAAGAAAGCCCGTATCTGAATCCTTGTCAAAATGTTCAACTTTCTTCGACATCAAACGTAGAGTTAATCTTAAAACACAACAATAACAAACACAGACGCGAGTTTGGCTAAAGGCAATCCATCCACGTCAAAATCTTCAACTTTATTTAAAAAAAAACCAAAACAATATAAAAACTCGAGCTCATCGAAGACAAAAGACGATCAATGACACGAAGACTCAAGTCGACCTCGAAGTTCATCCGTCACCAAATCTGTCACTTCTCGGCGAAACCTTCAGACCGATGCGATGTCGAGTTGGTTGAAAAACAAAAGACTGCCAGCGAACACAGCTGATCAGTGGCCGTACTCGGAGTGCCTCCGTTATCGGCGCGTCACCCGAATGGCGGGGTCGTCGCAAATATTGGCCGAGGGTATCGCGCCCCGGCCGACCTACACAAACTCTGCCCAATCATAAATTTGTTCGCGGACACTTCTCACGATGTCAGCCGGTTAAGGGAGAGCGTACAAGCGATTGATTTAGTTTTAGGTGTTTTTTTTTAATGATAAACGAAAGTTAAAAGGTAAAATATGGGTTAATATTCTAAATCAAAAGTACCCGTAATCGACGAGCATGCATGAAGAGGTTGATAAATGTGCAAGAAGCGAAAGTGTTGTGTAGCACATGGCAGGAAGTGATCCCTGCCTAGGCCGACCCCTGTGGGAAAAAGGCGTAATTTAATGTTTGTATTCTAAAACGAATGAGACTAAATAACCAGATAAGTAAGACAAGTCAACCATTGTAACGTTTCAATGGTCAATCACGTTAATTCCGACTCTGCTTTGCACATACATGGAGTCGCAGTATTGTGCTGATACAAAACCCTGAGTGTGATAATTTGTGGCGATTTCTCTTCTTGAACTCCACATTTAGATTTACATTATTGCACCATGATAGGCAACGCTCCAGCCTACCACAAAACCGAAACCGTGCCTAACGACGGCTCTGCTTAATATACCTCCACCGCTAAAGAAACAAGAGACGGTCTATGAAATGGAAGACAATCTAATAAGGAAAAGATCTAAAAAAAAACAACACAAAACTTCCATTGTCGAAAAACAAAAGACGCGCAAAACATTCTGCTCCAAATTTGTATAACCTTTCATGCAACCTCCCTTACTTAGGCCTTGGTCTGTGACGTCACGGAACTGCAGACGACAGCCAGCCGAATCTCGGTGATAAATCGTGCTTAAAACGAAACATTTATAGCTGTAGGAAGTTTATTAGGATGATTGAGTGGCCCGATGTCAGATTGAGTCGCTCGCTCTTCTGACAGATTGGTTAATTTGTTTTGAATTACATTCCGGAGAGCTTAGTGTTTGGAATACTTGTGTGGGTGTTTGTTGACCTTTCACGTAAACGTTAACGGACAGTTTGGAATATAGAGACAAAACACATGAAAAGTATGACGTCAGACGACATAACATACAATCCACGGTCAACTTACTTACGAGTATTGTACAATCGAATTACAATTTATATACATCAGTTGTATTATTTCGACAATCTAAAATACAATATAAAATATAATATATTATATTTAAGAACTTAACTATTTTACACATCGAAGTCTTAGTAATAGTTAAAAGTTTCGTTTTACTATCTTTTTTTGTAAGGAACCGAAAAAACGGAAATCGTGCACTAATTGAAAGAACACAAATACGTCATCTATAAAAAAATCAGCGCGTTACAGAATACATTGAAGTCTCAATAACCATTTGTACCTTTGTCGTACAACCGTTTATTGAATGAATGAATGAATGAAAGTTTATTGTACCTATCACGCTTTCTAGCTATCACGGTTTATGAGATACAGCTTGGCATCCTGGACAGACGGACAGACGGACGGCGGAAGCTTAGTAATAGGGTCCCATTTTTACCTTTTAGGATCAGAACCCCAAAAACGGTTACACTAAACCACTACAAACAAAACGCAATCGCGGAAAGCACTTGTTACGTATCCACGCCACCACAGAGCGAGCAAGGTGTCGCAATCAGCGGATCGACTTCACACAGCGAACAACGTGACCTGTAGCGATACCATGAGTTGGCTATCGAAAACTTACGTACGTTAAAAACCTATCGAGTTGTTTTTTTCATATGACGTACATACATACGACCGATTTTATTTCTTAGCGTGACCACCAGGGGCGCTGTACAAGTTTTTCATAGACATATTTACGTAGGCGATATCGAGTTCGTTACTTTTAAACTCATGGTAGCGCTACTGCAGAGATCCACGAGGCACCGAAACGCTGCGCCAGCACCTCGGCTACGCACACTTGGCCATCGTTCCGACACGATTAACCCCATTTCACCTTTTCCTTTGTCCACTTAACATTTGTTAGACCAGTGTGGTTCTAACATCGAACCCATTCACACTTAGGTTAAATAGATTTTAGTAACTTTTAATTGTAATTTTTATAATACACCGTGAAATTTTAGTGGTTGTTTTCCCGCAGTAAAATGATTCTATCTTAGTAGCAAAATAGATTTGTGCAGTTTTTTTTTATTAAAATCAATAAATGCCGGTTTTACGAAATGTACAACCGAAACTCGAAAGCACTTTCGAGCCGCTTTTTTACTTAGGGCGTAGAGCTTCTTTAGTTTTAAGCATCGATTTCATGCGGCAAGCAGTACCTGATTACATCACATCTTATAAAAGAACGATAGCTTCTCTCGTTTTCCAGTTGGAAAATTATTAATTTGAAAAGAAAGATTCTTTTTTTCGCGGAATAATTTGCATGATTCGATAGTATTAATATTAAAGGCAAATCGTTCTGCTACGGGAAAACAACCACTCAAATTTCACGTTGTATAGTGTTAAATATAGAAGCCCTTCGGTTTTCTGTCTCCTTAAGCAGTGGAAAATATAATTCACTACGTTCCACGATTATTTGTGGTCGTTCAACCCACAAATAACATCTCGCTTGAAGTATGCACATTATTGCACATGCGTTTACAAAGTAACTTTTCCTGCAGACTGCAAGCCAAAGTGCACGTGTGCAACACGGGCGACACGTCCGGACAAGTTGCGGCGAGTTGCGGCAACTCAATAGAGATCTATGGCGGCTGAGATGTAGTTGGAAGTTCTTGTAGAGATTTCGATAGTTGGACAATTGTTGGGACGTTATTTTGTGGTGTAGTAATGTTTTTTTACAAGATTTTATGTTAACAGGTTCACAGATCCACACACATTATGGACTGTGTCATACATACATACATACATAAAATCACGCCTTTGTCCCAGAGGGGTAGGCAGAGATCACTTCCAGCGATCCACTTTTCACCTCTGTGGGAAACGTGACGGGTTGTGGACCACGTCGCCGCCATTCTGCCTTGTGCATTATTTTAACAAGGTCATTGCGTTCCCACGAGTAGCAAGGATATATGACAGGGGAAGGAAAAGGGGAGGAAGGATACTATCGCCTCGGATGATTTGGACTGAGTCGATAGTAGCTCGAGGAGCCGGGGTCGCTTACCCGTATACCGTTCACCAACCACCGGACAGATAGTTGTGACTGGTATCCCTTGACTAAAATAGACTGGACTGGATTGTGTCAATTGAATTATTTGTACTTCTCGGACAGTGTACCGGTAAAATGTAAAAAAAAATGGTAATCGCATTTTTAAATGGTTCAGGTAAAGATCTACTTGATTCCTTTGATCGATTGCTACAGATATTAACACACCAAGTTAATTTGTTGATGATTTGTCTCTTACACGTGTATATCGTCACCTCTTTTTTTGTTGGAATGAATTATATTATTCTATGTATATATACTTTGTAATATTTGGAAAACTGAAGCTGTCCGGGATATTTACCATGTTGTTTTGTTTGAATAAGCTCCCGATATTCACCCGTGATCATGGCGCTTGCAACTGTGCCGAAATATCGAGAGCTCATTAAAACAAAACAGCATGGTAAATATCCCGGACTGTTTCAGTTTTCTAATGTTTAGAATTTGTAATATTTTTTTTCCTTTAAGTAATAAGGACTCCATTTAGAATACAGCATGCGAGTTATTAAACTCACGCTGAATAAAATCATAAGTTAAATATAAAGGTTCATACATAAACTTCCTACCCATCCGATTACACGTATGAGAACTTAACCATACCTACTTATTTTAGTAACAAAATTATTTCCACTCTTCTACAGAGTCGTAACGTACCAACAGCAGTATCTAAAAATCGTACCAGCACACGTCTAATTGCGTAAATCTCAATACACCGTGAAATTTTAGTGGTTGTTTTACCGCTGTAAAATTATTAAATCATTGTAGCACAATAGATTTGTGCAGTTCTGCCGGTTTTACGAACGGTATAACCAAACTCGAAAGCACGTTTGAATCGCCTTATTACTTAGAGCGTAGAGCTTCTTTCGCTTTAAGCATCGATTTCATGCGGCAAGTACTTACAAGCTGTACCTGATTACGTCACATCGTATAAAAGAACGATAGCTTCTCTCGTTTTCGAGTTGGAAAATAATTATTTCGAAAATCTTAAAAAAAAAATTTAAGGAATAATTTGCATGATTCGATAGTATTACTAAAGGCAAATTGTTCTGCCACGGGAAAACAACCACTAAAATTTCACGGCGTATAAAGAATCCATCTGTCGTCTTCCGACGTTCCGATCTGGACGCGAATGTTTCTCAAACAGCAGTTCAGCAGCTTATTTTCATAACCAATAATTTAAAATGCAAAATGCATCGGACGCGACACGCTCGCGATATTTCCTGAAATGTTGCCAACTCGCTACGTAATCTATAGTTTTTTAATACCCGAAGACTTGAATGGTCGCTTTGTCCGCTTCGATTCAGACGCAAGGAGAATCAGTCATTTGAAAATATTATAAAAGCTTATGGAATAAGAATGAGGAATGACAACACTGATAATGGACGGCGATTAAGTTTAAATGTATAATGGACTGAAGAAATTATTAAGGATTTTCTACAAAAATGTCTAGTGCTTCCTACATAAAGGTACTGTACATAATACATATGTTACGGTCAATGTGACCAATCGGTAAATATCTATAATCACCGGTAAATATAAATAATTCCCGACGCACCTGGTTAATGTAGTGAATTATTCAAATTAACCGGTAATTATGTAAAACTCCCGCTCGACTGTGGTAAATGTCAATCTCAAATCTCAAAAATATATTGACGAGAAAGAATTTTTCCACTGAAAATTTCCTGCCAATTTGCTAATTTTATTTAACTTTATTTTTATAAATAATATTTTTTTAAAAACCAAACATGAAGTTTGGTTTCTAGATACTTGACTGGTTTATTTTATAACTAGCTGTGCCCGTGACTTCGTTCGCGTGAACTACAGGATTTTACATACAAAAGCTTTTTCCCAGTAACTCCCGATCCCTTACGAATTCTGCAATATCGCGTCGCAAGTAAGCTTTAAGTCTATTAGGGTACCTGCATGCCAAATTTCAATCATCTATCTTACGCGGTTGAAATGTTTTCAGAAAAGTTATTTATAAATACATACCTAACTACATAATCACACCTAGACACGGAACAAACACCGATATTCACCACACAAATATTTGTCCCGAGTGGGAACCGAACCCACGACTCTTGGAATCGCCAGCCTGGGTCACTAACAAAACCATTGTTTTACCGAGCCAGTCAAGTCAGTTTTATTTTATTATTTGCCACAATTACACAAAGGGTATGGTAATTTTATATAATTACCGGTAAATGTGATTAAGTCGATAGTTTTCACCACCATTACCACGAACACTAGTAATTATGCATAGTTACCGGTAATTATATATAATAACCACTCTATCCACTTTTACCGTAACATATATATAAAATCACTCCTTTTTCCCAGAGGGGTAGGCAGAGATCACTGGTACTGTTTCTAGAGTAATTTATTGATTTATCTATTTATTCAAAATCTAAAGCTTGTAAGAGTAATGCATAATAATATACCCGACTTCACATCTATCTATGATTTTAGACTTTCGCGTTCCATTACACTAAAATATTAGTCTTTATGGGTCTACGCGCGTTATTAGGAGTAGCAAACACATAGCTACTTGCGGCCCGACGTTTCGACTTGGTTACAACAATCGTGGTCGCTCGCGACGCGATTGGTGTAGTCCCATAAAGACTAATATTCACATATATTTAATCTAATACCCCTCGGTTTGGTGGTAGCTTCGACCAAACAAGACAGGAAGGCAGAACGTTACAGTACATTTAACAGTCCATCACGTGAATTGTCCTACCCGGAGATCGAATCCACAACTCCTGCCACAGACACGGACACTAACAAATGTGCCATTGGTCCTAACCACCCACTATAAATCCTTACACTGTGATACCAACTACGGAACTCTAAACTTATAATCTAAATGCGCTGGTATAAGCGAATCGGAGCGAATTTGCAATATAAAATATGCCCGGATAGTGTTGGATTTACATAATACACAATATTGTTATAGCCACAATGTATTATTACGTTGAAAAGCGAGTATGCGTGTTGCGTGCAAAGGATAATCACCCTACCGTGTACGCGTGATGGGCCAAAATAGGTTAATTGCTGGGTTCATTACTCAATGAAAAATTAAGTCCTTACAGGACCAAGGGAAGTAATTTCACACTATTTTTCTTCGGTGTTTTTTTGTAAGCGTTTCCGCTGTGTGTTTATTTTTAGGGATTCTCTGTTTAGGAACTCTTTTGTGAGACTTTATGTCCAAATACTTAAACTAATCGACAAAATAACATGATAGAAAATTTAAATATTCTGGGATATTTACCGTGTTGTTTTGTTTAAAACAATAAGTGATACCGTGAGTGTAGTGTGTCGGGATCGAATTTAGAGTGACAATATTGTGAACGTTGGTAGTGGTGTCGTGCGTAATAAAAGACTTAGAAAGAGGGTACACCGATATGTCTGCTGTTAGACCAACCGTCATTCTCGCAGTCCTACAGTTGACCCACGATCATGGCGCTTGCAACAGTGCCGAAATATCGGGAGCTCATTAAAACAACATATCCTGGATATTTTCAGTTTTCAAATGTGTGTAACCATGACAGTTAAATATGGTATATTAAAATAACATTTCATCATTTTCTAAAAAAAAACGCACTACTGAGCCAGGTTTCAAACCCGGTGATTTTAAACTATAAATATAATATTGCGCTGAGATTATACTCGCCAATATTATATTTCATTAATTAAAATGCTTCATATTTACATTCAATTCTATGCTATGACTGACTACGTAATATGAACGGACCACATGTGTAGTGGACCTCTCTATTTACACAGTAGATATCGTATGGAAACCTTAATTTGTTCAGCTGTATTCAATGTACGCCAAATATAATTGGCAAACTTAGTTTCACAATGTATTTTTAGAGTTAGCTAGGGTTAATTTACAAATTCATAGAGACAACTTCGCGTGACAAGGCCCAATTAGTTGTTCATTACACTAATGCATTTTGTGTACACTATATTCATGATAATACATTTTCTAGTCTTCCTAGAAATGAAGTTTTATTTAGTTAAGGCTTCCGAGCCTCAATATTATTGAGTTGGTAAAGTAATCTAGAAAGTAACATCTGAATCGCCTTATATATAAAGAAGTTTATTAACGTATCGCATACTTAGTATAGGCTTACTATTGACTAGACTGGCTCAGTGGAATAGTGATTAGTGACCCAGGATTGTGACAGAATCGCGGGTTCGATTCCCACCGAGATAAATATTTGTGAGTCGAACATCTGTGATTGTTCCGTGTCTGGATATGATTATATATCAGTCTCTGACGCCCATAGTACAAGCTCTGCTTAGTTTAGGGTCAGATGACCGCGTGTGGAAATGTCCCAGATGTATTCATTTATTTACTTAACATGGGGTCAGATCAATGTATGTGATAATATTATATCCGATCTCCATCTTGGAGCTTTGTAACTGTTAATTAAGAGAACGTTGAATACTTTCGAGTTTCATCAAATTGAAAAATATTTAGTATAAGTATATGCGTTTACATAGCTATTAACTACTTACTAGTAAATTATCATTAACGCGCATAGACCGGTCGTAAATATCTGAATTTGAGTCAGTTTGCATTACAGTTCTTGTTGTATTTAAATATTTATATTTTTTTAAACTTATTAAATTATTTAAGGTACAAATTAACTTTAAAACGCCCCTGAAACAGTTAATAGGCTGAAGCAAGGATGGTAGCCCATCAGTATGCGCGCCGCGGCTCTTCAGACACTTTTCCGATTCCTTCCTCAAATGCTTTGGATAAGCAATTTTAGGGGCACCTAAAATGGTGCCCATCGCCATAATTTTATGTCAGTTTTTGAAATTTTTAACAGGACTAGCTGCCCCAGCGACTTTTTCCGCGTTTCCCCCGTTTTTTATACATTTTAGATTGTAATTTGGCTCCTATTGGTCGCAGCGTGACTTTCTCGATAAATGGTCTATCCTGCGAATTGTTTCAATTCGCCAAAGTAGTTCTTAAGATTAGCGCATTCAAACAAACAAATCCTTCAGTTTAAAATATCAAGTATAGATATACTTTAATCTTTACACCCGTTTTTATAGGTATTTGCATTTAAAGGGAATAATTGATCAGAAGATATAATAAAAACTTGGTTGAAAGACATCATCATCATCCTCATGTGTTTCAGCCTATCGCTGTCTGTCCACTGCTGGACATACATAGCTGTAAAATATAGCAATTCCGAAATAACGATTTCGAATGAGTAAAATGCACCATAGTAGTTAGGCAGGCTGAATCTGTAATCTTAAGCCTCACTTTTTCATAAGAGATTGGCAAAAATATATAAGCCAACAAAATTATAATTTAACTCCTAACCTTTTATCTACAAAAGAAAGACCTTTATTATTGTCTACTCTTCAAAGTTTGTTCGGATTGCCCTTCTAAAAAGCGCTGTCTTAAGCTCTTACCTTTTCTGTATCCGAAATTGGTGTCGTCGGCATTTGTCAGCGTCATTATAATGATCCGAACCGTTAGCGCGTGACGCAGCGACGCGACGAGACGAATTGCGTCCGACGCAACTGATCGTGCGACGCAATTCGAACAATTACCTGGTATTTTTATTTGTTGCTTTTTAAAGCCCTAATATTTATTTAGAATTTGAAAATCATTCAAAAAATATTAGGTAAATAAATAAAAATCAAAAATTATTGATTATTTTTTTACTTAAAATTATGTAATGTTGTTTAGGATTGACCTTTTAAGTTATTGAGATTTCCGTTCTTTCGTAAATATCATTATAACAAAATGACAAATCTTAGATACAGAGCGTCCGACCGTTTTTAAATATTTAAAAATCCGTCGGACGCCCTGTATTGTATCATAATATGTTCTGTTTTGAATAAAACTCTAAAGCAAACTTTCGTAGGCACCTTTACGAGAGAACCTTACTTCGCAAACACTGCGCTTAACTTCGTAAACTATAACCTACTTCCGAAGTTGCCTTTCCTAAAAACTTGCCGCGTTTTCCGCCTAATATTGTTTGCCGGCTATTCAAACTGGTTTAGCGGAGTTATTGATTTTGGCAACGGCAGGTATACTGGACAGGTAGATATGGATGGCTGTATTCTTTTGCATAAAACACTTTGGAAACAATTTGCATCTTTCAATCCGTTCAAATTGATTCATAAACTTCATAATTCATAAACTTTATTGCTTTATGTGATATTACAGGTTGGTCTTTAAATCATACATGCGAGGGCGGGGTACTAGTTAAAGGTATTAATTCCAAGAAATTGCATGTTATATTGTAGTTGTTGTTGAAAGTTTTAATATAGTTATATTCAAAAAGTATACATTCACATACATACATACATAAAATCACGCCTTTTTCCCAGAGGTAGGCAGAGATCACTTCCAGCGATCCACTTTTCACCTCTGTGGGAAACGGGACGTGACGGGTTGTGGACCACGTCACCGCCATTCTGCCTTGTGCATTGTTTTAACAAGGGGAGGAAGTATACTATCGCCTCGAATGATTTAAAAAGTATCATTTATTGTTTATATCTATAATTGTTATAAGTAGATAAAACTCACATGTAGCAATATTAAATATTACAACAAACTGACGGACTTCTATGTTCAATTTAAGCGCAAACGCTCACACACACACTTACAAATTAAAACCCTTCCAATCGCATATAAATGTCATAACAACAATAAAGCATGTTCAATACAAGTCCATTTTCATCAACACAGAAGTAATACAATAATGGCGTAACGATTCCCGGACGCGAGCCATTAAATAATTAGCAGCGCGAGAGATGTGCAGGGCCGGACTTACCATATGTTTTTGAGGGCCCAGGGCCCCGTAGGTTCAAGGGCCCCCAGTAAGTCAAGAGGATTAGTTCCATATTTCTACCCCATGCTATTAAGACGTGGAATGCCCAACAAACTGATGTGTTTCCTCTGTAAAGTCCGGATTTTTTCGGCAGACTTAAAACGGATATTTTACAGGTCTTCAGATTATATGTAAGCAACAATGCCGTTTGTCAACAAATGGTGAGAGGTGACATTCTCAACGTCGAAAAAACACAGTAAAAGTAAAAAGTAGATAAAAAAGCGAAAGAATCCATAATTTCAGTTAATTAAACAGGCTTATAACCTTTCAAATCCAGCGATTAATCAAATCCATTCAGTTTATTTAATTCTAGGTTACATTCAGGTTCTTCGAACTGATTGTTAAAAAGTTTGGCTGTCGGTCGTTTTTCACATTTAATCGCTGTCGGTCGTACTCCGCTGTTTCCCTCTTAAACTTTCTTTCTTGGCTAAGGGCCTCTAAGTAATAGTACCTCAGGGCCCCCTAAACTCCCAGTCCGGCCCTGGAGTTCCGGGCCTGGAGATGTGAACGAATGCGCGCGACAGTGCTGGCGACACGGATTAAAAACAAACCTAATTGCTGAGCTATTACTGGAATTGTTAGCTAAACGACGAGCTAAATGCTTTTTTTTCTATCAACCTTTAGGAGCAAGAGGCCGAATGGTGAAAAGACATCTAATTTGACAATTTAAGCGTTGCTTTAATTGGAAAATGGTTAAAATGTTATTTCTTAAAGAGAAAAGCATCGATGTCCGAGTGGTGAAGGTCCTTGCTTGCCATGAACCAGTCAGCCATCGACGCCGTAAAAAAAATGGTAGTTTTAAATGTATGATCATATTTTAAACTCTAAGCAGTACACTTATTATCTTCTTACCGTTTCAGTATGAACCGTTAGCTTTTTAAAAGTCATCGCTTAAATGTCCAAATTGAAAGTCGTGCGAATTCTGTTTCTTAATTCACAATTTACGATATGCCAACGACCTTATAAAACGTATTAAAACACTTTTCACTTTCTTTTAGCGTGTCTAGACATGCTTCGCATGTAAGTGACAGACCTTCAATCATGTACCTTTAGATTTAAAAGAATTAAAGTTAACTTACAACTACCTTAGAGGTTTGTTTTCAGAAATTGTGGGGATGATTGTGACTTTGTGAGGGCCCTGCATTTAAAGTTGAATGAGTAATTATGCTACAATTAATTAGTCTAGTAAAAAGCGTCGATGGCCGAGTGGTTAAGGTCGTTGCTTGCCATGCGAGAGGTCGCCAGTTCAAACCCCGCTAGGTACCAATGTGTTTTTCAAATTTGAAATTCATATGTACCATCATTCGACGCTTTAATGGTGAAGGAAAACATCGTGAAGAAACCAGCACACCTGAGAAATTTTTCAACGGCGTGTGAAGCTATGTCAGAGGCCTACGGGCGGTTTAAAAACTCAGACACCAGGTTGTTCATCAGAAACCACGAGCTGAAGAAGAATTAGTCTAGTTCCATGCCTTAATGACAGGCAGACAATGAGGATCTCTATTTCAAGTTTGGGTAGTAGCCACCAGTCGCCTGCACGAGTCGCTGTCCAGCATGTTCACACATTGACGGACATGTTCGATTATTATATATTCTTAAGTACAGTGTGTTGTTTTATTAATATTGGTGGCATACGACTAGATCTACTATCTAAACATCGTTATGATTAGTATTTCAGAAGCCGGTTTTTGAACTTATTTTTATACTAGCTTTGTAGTGATGTGGTGGTCCTTACCAACGAACATACGTAAATAAAACACACTTTTGCATTTTATAAATTAGTAAAGACTTGTAAGGTAAGCAGATTTATTTCAACGATTGAAAATATTTCTCACACACAAAGGGCCAATGCCTAATTAGCAAAGTTAACTTCATAATTGACCAAGATGGGATCGCGGAAACCGCGGTCTCGGATGAATGTTCACAGTTGGTTAGAAGCGAGCAACAGGCTACTAATTACAAGTTTCAGCATATACTTTAGTATATAGATATATCTTCAGCCAGGTTAATATTGACGCAGCTTACTGACTTTTCGTTTGGATAGACTAAATCGGGCGAATGGTTGTTCCGATGTAACTATACTTTGATCATTTTAAAGGTTCCTAGCCGTTTGACAAAACAACTGAACCCTTATAGAGTCTTCATGCCTGGCTGTCTGTCCGTCCGCTTGTGATATCATAGGCAAATACCTGCACTGCTGAAACTTGGCATTAAGATTTTCATAAACATTTGGAAAAATAAAAGATGGGGCACAAAAAAATACACACATACATACAAAATATATACGAGTAGACTGTGCTATTTTTGTTTGCAATGAATATTCGGCCCGCTAAGTAAAGAACCTGCGTTCCGTTTTACTTTATTTGGTTGTTTTCAGCTGAAAAAATACGTAGTCCAAAACTGCGAATATTTTTTCAGAAAAGAAATATGCAATTACTTACGCGTTTTCAGTTAAGCTGAGTAGAGGCCAGTGTAATTACTACGTATTTATGTGAAACGACAGCAAGCTGTAAAATCCTAAAATCGTTTTCCCTTTGTAATTTCGATTAAAAACATACGGGTCGAGTTGAGAACCTCCTCCTTTTTGAAGTCGGTTGAAAAGCATTTCCTGGTTTGATAATAGTAAATATGTCTTCACGCTACAAAACAGTAGCAAATACATAATTTACTTTCTGCCTGACGTTGCCAGGTCAAGTTCTTTGAACTCTTTTAAGACGGCCGTGAATACCGGAAACAAAAGTAGGAAACTCTGTAAACAAAAAAATACTTCAACCCCTGCCATTGACCTTCAGGTAAAAACTGACCGTCATTTCTGTTTTAGCTCACATCCGTCTCTTTGTACGACGATGCCAGATTCAGAAGCAAACACTTTCAATATTAAAAGCTACTCTCTCGTGTTCTTTCTTAATAATTCTTTGTACTTCTTTTGTCTGTCATATATGTGTGTTTTGCTTGAGTTTTGTGTTTTGTATTGATATAATTTGTTGTATAAATAATAAACAATTATTGACCACATAACATACACAAATAGGTATACAACAGATTATATGAAAACAAAACACAAAACTTAAGCAAAAACACACATATACATAGACAGACAAAAGAAGTACAAAGAATTAACACGAACAGATAAGGACAGGATGTGGTCAACGAGTATACCTATTTGTTTATGTTATGTGGTCAATAAACGATTTCTATTCTATTCTATTCTACTGGATGTCCAGATAAATAAATAAATAAATCTAAATCTAAATATTTCATTCGCCCCACCGCACATTTTTCCCTAATAACTTCTCTGCCTCACAGGCGAATTCTTGGGAATTCTTTACTCGGTTTCTTTCGTCCGTTTCACGTACAAAGTGAAGGGAAACGAACTTCCTAATTACGACGTCACGGGAACGAACATTTTTGGAACACTTCCAGCGGCGGTGTTTCGGAGGCTTTCGGGGAACGGCGGTATTTAATTAAAATTGAAAAATAATAAATATGAACCACGTAGTTCACTAAGTGGTGGCTTACCAAAACTTTGCAATTGAATACGTGCATGTTTGAGAACGAATAGTATGGGCACAAAATTTATTTTACGTCATACATGCAGTACAGCTTTTCGCCGAGTTTCTGTATGCGTAAAAATGTTCACTTATGTCTGAATCGGTTAACATAGGTAATCTCCTTTCTCAGTCTCTACACTACATGTTTAAAGAATATGCATACATAAATTTTTCATTGGTTTTCATCATCAGCCCATATGGTTTTGGACCTTACTAATTTGGTATTTATTGTACCCAAACCTGGTTATGTGTTATATTAGTTTAAGAGTGAAATTGCAACAGGCAAATAGGCAAAATCTCGCGATTATTATATTTATAAGAATGACGTACATTTTATTTTATCAGTCATCGAATGTCAACAGACTCACAGTTGGCGGATAAAAAATAATCTAAAGGAAGTTCTGCTGTAGAAATAGAATTTTCATTTATGATCGGATTGCCCCAGTTCCCGCGATAGGAGTGCAATCTGTAGTCGTTTTTTTAATCCTTGTTACGCTGTAGCATGCAACGGAAAAAGATTACTCGTTAGAAAGAGAACCTTTATAAGTCGTTGATATAGATTATTAGATTACAGTTCTAAGTGATTTCGGCAAAAATCGTCGATGGCCGAGTGGTTAAGGTCATGCGAGATGCAGGCTTGCCATGCGAGAGGTCGCCAGTTCAAACCCCACCAGGAACCAATGTGTTTTTCAAATTTGAAATTCATATGTACCATCATTCTACGCTTTAACGGTTAAGGACAACATCGTGAGGAAACCTGCACACCCGAGATATTTTTCAACGGTGTGTGAAGCCATGTCAGAGGCCTGCAGACGGTTTAAAAACTTTGACACCAGGTTGTTCATCAACCATACGATAAGAAGAAGTGATTTCGGCCATGGCGGCCGATCTCAATGGAGATCAGCCAACTGAGCTGGACATTTATGGTGCACAAATGTAAGATTATACACAAGTTCACTCTCTATTCCCTTACCCTCATAGTTCAGAGTGACGTCAATTTGCCATGGCCGATGAGAGGTCAGGCGCAGGATCACCGGCTTAACGTGCTTTCCGAGGCACGGGCGTTCATCCATCAACTTCCTGACTCCGGGCTGAGTATTTTTTTAACAGAAAAACTCACACAAATTTTGCCCAACCCCGGATTCGAATCGTGGACCTCTCGGTCCTTACGCAGCGTTTGCTTGTAGAGGCACTAATAAGTAATACTGTCTATGTAAAACCATAGTTCCAAAAGTTTCGAAAAAGTTAATGTGGTGGGATGAAATAATAATGTTATTCATCTTATTCTTACGTTTATGTACGTATAAATCAATGAAAACACGAGTGCGGAGATATTTTGACGTGATAACGTCTTTAAATCGTTTTAGTCGGGTGACATGTTCAGAAACTTGTGTCACACCAAAACCTCACGAGCGCGATCGCAGGTATAACGAGAGAGAGACGGACCGATCTCCCGTCTCATCTCGAGCGCTGCTGGCAGGATGACCAGTCATTCCGTGAAACTTGTCACGCGGAATCCTCACGAGCGGAGGCTGGCATAGCGTTCGAGTGAGTGGACCGATCTTCCGTCTCTCTCACTCTAGCGGCATACAAACGAATGGAGATTTTCTCTTAATAAGACGTTATCACGTAAACATCTCGATCGTAAACCTACTTTACAAACAACCAATTTTTTTTATTTAATCACCAACAAAGCAGTATTCACAAACGAATAAGCTTAACTGGTCTGTTTTCAAAACAGCACCAATACAAAGTTTGGGAATATATGACTAGAGTTTTCACTAGTTTTCTATCTCTATCACTCATTCCAGACTACGCGTACACCCATCTCTCTCCAGCCCACTTCAACAATTTATATTGAAAATTTTAGGCCCTTATGAATATTTTGTTGAGTTATGCGTTGGTCTTGAAGTTTGTTATTTTTGTTGCTTTTTGAGTCGTAAACTTAAAAGTACCCATTGTGGGAAGCTTTTGTTTATTCATGTGAGAAACTTGATTTTGTTACCAAAAGGAAAGTTACCTAGTTTCTTGATGGTCCTTTAGGTAGAGTAGAATAGTTTCAATTATAATTCATGGAGATGTTGATGTATGATAACAAAGTCTATTTTAATTACAAATGACTCTCATTTCTTTGAACTATCTTATTGATCTATCTTATAGAGTCATAACATTGTGTTACATTTGTTCTTGCAAAGTTAAAGTGAATCATAAATGTGTAACCTACACATACATATAATTTACAAATACAAAAAACTTCCTCATATTTTGGAAGAAGGTTAAAAATATTAGGATACTTAATATGTCAGCTAAAACATCATAAATACTTACTATACAATAGCACTTTCTTACTACATACAAAATATTTAGTACTGCACAAGTATACCGAGAACTATGTGTATTAAATTCCTTAATAATAACGGCTCGAACCGTTCTCCTCCGTTTATTATCCGTTTGAAGAGCTCCGGAAAAGATTGAAAATAAATTGGGCAAGATCTAGGGCTTCGGTAATGGGACGTCCAGCCCTAACGAGGCCGGTAGGGCCCTTAATCTTAATGAACCCTCACCTGCTAATGGACTTTATGGAACCCTTATTTAGGTCAAACGGGCATCAAACCTCGCGTTAGAAGTGCATAGGGAAAACGCACGAATGTATGTAGTATGCGTAACTTTGTATGTGTATGTTTATATGAAGGCTGTTTTAGCGAAGTTTATTGCTTTCTCTGGCTAAAGTAGAGTAGTAGTAGTAGCGCTGCAGCTGCCCTCAGGATGATGTAGCACATGCTGAGGCCTGTACCTCGTTGACCACATCCTGTCCTTATCTGTTCGTGTTAATTCTTTGTACTTCTTTTGTCTGTCTATGTATATGTGTGTTTTTGCTTAAGTTTTGTGTTTTGTTTTCATATAATCTGTTGTATACCTATTTGTGTATGTTATGTGGTCAATAAACATTTTTTTATTATTATTATGTATTTATGTAGTTTTTCAACTCTCTACCCCTTGAGGCAGGTAAAATTGTCAGATATGCGGGCCTTAGCCAAGCATAGCTGAAGTTTCGGTGGATAAGAATTTCCTAGTCAATCTGCATGTGTTTAAAATAACGGCTTTTTGTAGCGTATGATATATTTTGGGTGGGATTTGAAGTAGTTCTAAATTTTTGTGTAGTATTTTTTGGTCTTATGCCTGTGGAGGATAGTACTATTGGTGTTGGGTCGACGGAGTGAGCTTGCCGTTGTTTTTTTAGTTCTATTGCGAGGTCATGGTAGTTACTTATTTTTTCTGATATTGTAGACTGTATATTATGCGTGTTTGGGACTGCGATGTCGATTAAGTATACTGTTTTATTGATTTTATTATAGATAGTGATGTCGGGTCTATTAAAGTGTACAGTCCTATCAGTGATTATTGTTCTGTCCCAGTAAATTTTAGTGGTGCTATTTTCAAGAACTGTGGATGGAGTGTACTTGTAGTATGGTTGTTTTTTATTGATAAATTTGTGAACATGGGCTAAATGTTGATGAATTATGGCAGCAACCTGATCATGGCGATGTTTGTAATCAGATTGTACCAAAGTTTTGCAGGCGCCAGTGACATGCTGAATAGTTTCAGAAGCACTGCAGCATCGTCGGCATAGGTCGTTTGTCAGCTCTTTGGTGATTAACTTCCGGTAATTACGTGTCGCTATCACTTGGTCTTGAATCGCCAGCATGAAGCCTTCTGTTTCGGGGAAGAGCTCGCCGCGTGTCAGCCAGGAATTCGATGCACTTTTGTCTACATGCAGCTGGACCAGGTCGGCTCTATGTCTTCCGTGCAGTGATTTTTGGGTCCATTCATTGGTCTTTTTCTATTTTGTTAGTAGAGTTTTGATTTTGTTGAAGTGTTTTGTCATTTAGGTTTAATGGTGTTAGTTTTTTATCAGTAAAGACTAGATTAGAATAAAGTGGTAAAAGTTCTGCTTTTCTGTGAAAAAAGGCGCGTAAGTTTATAATTTGATTGTTGCACAAGTTTTTGATATCAATGATCCCTCGTCCTCCTTTTGCTCGAGGGAGAATTAATCTTTGGTAACATGATTTTGGGTGATGTTTTCTTTGTTTAGTAAGTAAAGTGTTAATAGTGCGCTGTAATGATAAGAGATCTGCTTGTGTCCAAAATATGATACCAAATGAGTAGGTGAGTAATGAAATTGCGTAAGTGTTTATTGCCTTTATTAGATGTTTAGAGTTTAAGTGTGTTTTCAGTATTAATTTTAATCGGTGTATAAATTTTGTTTTGAGTATTTGTTTAGTCTGTTTCTGTTGTATCTGTCTTGCTTGGTGAAATCCTAAGTATTTATATGTAGACTCTTCATCCATTGGTTCTATATTCTCGCCTGTTCCTAATGTATATGTGTTGAGCTGTAATTTGCCACGTTCAATAGAGTGTACTTTACACTTATCTATTCCAAATTGCATGTGTATGTCTTTAGAGAACAGTTGTGTCAAATCTGCTAGTCGAAATAATTCTTCTTTACTGCTTCCAAAGAGTTTTATGTCGTCCATATACATCAGGCGCGATAAAACTTGCTGTGTTTCGCCATTCGCTATTTTATATCCTGCATCTGAACTATTTAGTAAGGTTGACAGGGGGTTCAACGCTAAACAAAACCACAAGGGGCTTAGGGCGTCGCCTTGAAATATTCCCCGTTGAATCTGTATGGGTTCTGTAGTGATAGAAATACCGTTCTGTTTCAGTTTGAGTACGGTCTGCCATTTTTGCATTGCTGTTTTTAAGAAATTAATGAGACTTGGGTGGATTTTATACAGACTCAATACCTGTATCAGCCAGCTGTGTGGGACCGAATCAAAAGCCTTTTGGTAATCGATGAACATAGTGTGAATATTTTTCCTCTTTCTTTGTGCTTCCTTCATCACTATTGCGTCTATGGTAAGTTGTTCTTTGCAGCCTTTACTATATTTTCTACATCCTTTTTGTTGCTCAGTGAGAATATTATTAGCTTCTATGTGTTCGTGTATGATTTCACTGATACATGCTGTTATAATTTTGTAAATTGTTTGGAGACATGTAATGGGTCTATATTTGGCTGGATTTTTAGTATCGTTTTCATCTTTTTGTAACATGTATGTAACGCCTTCAGTTATGAAATCTGGTATTGTTTCTGGGGATTGTATAAATTTGCTTATATTGTTGTGGATGTGTGGATAAGTGCATGTGAATTTTTTGTACCAGTAATTGTGTATATGGTCGGTCCCGGGCGATTTCCAATTGTGTGTGCGGTTAATGACTTGGATGAATGTGTCTACGGGTATGTAGTCATCAAACTCCATTTCCGGTAAGTTGGTGGTGTTGATGTCTTGCATCCATTGTGAGCTTTGGTTGTGTTCTATGGGATCCTCCCATATGTTAGACCAAAATTGTCTGAGGTCTGTAATCGTCGGCGTTTCTCTATTGTAAGTATTATTCTGGTTGGTGTTTGAAGAGAGATTTCTGTAAAAATGTTTTTCATTGAATTTAAATTGTGTATTTTGCTTTTTTCTGGCTGTACATGTTAGGTATCTTTTAAGTCTGCTGGCTGTTGCATTTAATCTTTGTTTGAGTGAGTCGAGAAAGTGTTGTAATTCGGTGTTTGGGTTTTCGTATGTAGCATGTATTTTGTATTTAGTTTTTATTTCTTCTACTGTATTTATAACTTTAGTGCTCCTGCTTCCATTAATGTATTGTGTTAGGCGTCCTATATCTGATCTTAGTTGTTTAATTTTGTTTTCAAGTCGTCTCTGCCAGAATGGTTTACCTCTGTGTGCATTGTTGGTGTCATTTGTATCAAATATTTTTGGGCTATTGCAGATTGCTGCTGTATATGCTGCGGAGTAGATTATAACATGAAGTGTAAGAAAATCTAGGTCTATGTATAAGTATTTCGGTATTACGGATTTATTTAAGTATTCTACTATAGCGTCAAGTTTATGGGATGGTTTTTGTCTCGGAATAAATGGCCTTGTTGTGGGGTTAGTGTCCTTAAACCTTTCGTATGCAATTTTGAACGTGTCCTCTACTGCTGTCATGTCTAATTGTTGATTATTACGTGTGTTTGTATTAATGTGTGTATTGCGGTTATTTTCTGAGATAGTTTCTAAACTATTCTCTTCATTTGTAGCAAATTCGTTATCTAATTGGTTGGTAATTTCTTGAGGATTGGGTATTTGATCATTTAAATTACTAATGTTTTGTTCTACTTCTTGTCTTATGGTTAGTATGCTAATTTCACTAAGTAAGCGGTTTCTAATTATGGCTCTATGTTGGTCGGAAATACGTTGTTCGGATAAGTGTGAAAGCTGTGGAAAATACTGTATAAATTGTTCTCTCAGTTTTTGTCTATACGCGGTCATATTGGTTTCAATTTCTGTGACTTCAAAATATGATTTAACAATGGCTTCATTCATTTCATTTGTCCATCTCATTCGTCCGCCTTCATTAACAGTGTTAATAGTTCGCTGTGTTATCTGTGAATATGTTGGTCCATTTGATGTATTTATGTGTTTTAGTTGTGCTGAAACATCGGCTTTTATGCCTTCTAAAGTGTCCTGTGATAACATTTTGTTATTTACTATGGCTCTGCGTTGATCTCCTAGTCGTTGTTTTGATGCGTGCATGTCAGGAAACGCTTCAGTGAATTTTTCGTGTAAAATATCGAAATGACCTCTTGTTGTTTTTTCAAGATTTGTTATTTCAAGATAGGTGCGCCAGATGAATTTGTTCATATCTTCAGTCCATCTTTTTCGTGCGCATGGTTTATCAGCAGTGGGTGCAGAAGTATGAGCATTTGCTCTCTGCACAACATCTGCCGATATGGGGGAAGTGGTTGATGATCGGGATGTAGCTGATAGTTCGAAGGGGTGAGGTGATGAGCTGGGGGATGGGAATAAACTATGGGTTGATGAAATTGGTGATGACGGGTTTGAGGTGATTTCGGCTATCATATGTTCGGGGTCATGCCCAGCGAGGGCCTGCCTGCTCAGCTCCTCGCCACCGACGGTTCGCATGCTGTAACACCCAGCGTCGGCTCCAGGTGTGCCCCGGCGATAGCCCCCGGGAAGCGGCCGTAAATTATATCTCTTCAAATTTCTCTCCATAATGATTGGGTTGGTTGGGACCGTTAGTTTGGGAAAGGTGAATAAGATGGCATGGACCGTAGTGCTAGTGTCTCCTCTTATTTAGAGGGTAGTAATTGCGATGTTCACGTATAGGGTTTGTACAAGCTCTCCCGTAAGCCCCCCCACCACGACAAGGTGGTCCCCTGGGGGGCTCTCCCGTAAGCCCCCCACCACGACAAGGTGGTCCCCTGGGGGGTATTATTATTATTATTAGTATGGAGATGTACAGTAGTAGGTATAGGTATTAAGATGTAAATCATTTCATATTTTAAATTATATGATGAAATGACTGGCTCGGTGGAACAGTGGTTAGTGACCCAGGTTAACTATCCACGGTTTCAAGGTTTGATTCCCACTCGGGACAAATATTTGTGTGACGAACATCGGTGTTTGTTCGGTCGGTCGATCGGTTTTGTTATTATCGGTGGGTGTGCCATTAAATATTTACAGTATATTTGTATATCCACTGTTGATTCTAATACCCGTAACACAAGTGCTTAAGCTACTTACCGCGGGATCAGATCAATGCATGTGATGTTGTGTAATATTTATTCAAAAATATAATTCATTGTAAAAGGTGTGAGGTGTAAATCATTTTCACATTTTGGATTCAGTAACGTTACACCTATTCTGAATAAGAATTAGTTATTGAGTGTACATTACGCCGATTCTAAATAGGAATCGGACATTTGTCAACTGGATGACTGTACAGTATAGACACTAGACAGCTTGAATTCGAAACAAACGCTTGTTAATCACTTGGCCGCGAAACGGTCTTTTGCCGAGTCTGCTGCAGCGGCCCGTGACCAGGCTCAAACCTTTTAGCCCAGGGTTGTACTTCTCAGCGGATAGAAGACTTCCATTTTTGATCACACATCACCATTCGCAATTCAGAAGTGGCATGCATTTGGGGAGGTCTATGTCCAGCAGCGGATAGGAATGGGCTGACGATGATGATGACCACCATTCGGTGTAATAATGAGGCGACAACTGATTTGCAATCTCGATTGAGATCAGCCAGCCAGAACACATTATAGTGCACACACGTACGTGCGCGCAAATACAAGTGCACTCTATGCTCCCTTACTCTCTGATGAGAGATGGGGCTTTCCGAGCGAAACAGACTTCGGGAATTTCTTGAAAGAAAAACTCATGCAAATTTTACCTGACTCTGGACTTAACCCTGAGATGACGCAGACGTTTTTAAGATCTTTACAGCGCTCATGATCACAGGCAAAACTATAATAAACTAACGTCAACAATCCATTACACTTAAGCTGGTCAAAAGATCGAAGATTCCATTAGATCTTTCTCTCCTAGGCTTACTCACATCCCCCAGCCCTAGCTGGCACAGGCCGTAACAACCTACCAAGAGCATCGAGTGCCTGATAATGCCGTCAGGACTCTGCTAACGAAAATGGCGGGTGCTTTGAGCAACGCAATTTGCGCTGATTGAATTTGGTCACACTCTGGCTCTTTGACTGTGTTTCTAGTTGCGTCGTTTTGCGTCCTCGCTCACGTAATGAATCGTTGGCATACGGGCGCAATAGCGAAGGAAAACATTGAAAGGTACGTACGAGTTTGTAAACATCTGAATATTGACCTGATTCTGCAAGTGTTGAGGAGGTAAATTCGACTTTGTGCGTTGCATTTGCGAGCCAGGCAAGGGATGTTTGACTTATCTAACGTATTTTTTTTTTGTTTAAGGAAACATAATGATGAAGGAAGGCTTTATAGAGCATAACTATAGTATTTTGGGTATAATACTCTCATATATTGGAAACTTGCTGAGATAACAAATTACATAGCACAAAGTTTGGATAATCACGCATGCATCCATGGAAACATTTGTTGCTTTTTATTTCATCAACCAAGCAAATACACTGTACGTAAGAGAGTCATAATCCCTTAGTATCCAGTATCAGACCACGACAAAACGATTAAGGCCTAATACTACTTTGGCAAATCGGTTTGAGCTTTAAAACTCCGGAAGATACTCGGGTACAAAGACCCTCTAATGGCCTCTTACATTTTTATCAAGCTTATCGACCATTAACTACAAAGACATAAGCTGGAACATTGCACTGGATGCACAGTACATTAAGGGACAGTAAGACGTTTTGGTTTTAACACCTTTCTTTCAATCGTTATTTGTGAATACGATGGAAAAACATGGAGAACAAATTGAAGGCTTTGATCTGATGGTCGACAAATGGAAAATAATAGTCATGAAAATACTTTAGGAAAAACCCATCTGATTTTAACATTTTAGTGACTAAATTTATATCTTAAAAAGCGTCGAAGGACGAGTGCTTAAGGTTGATGCTTGCCATGCGAGAGGTCGCCATTTCAAACCCTGCCACGTACTACTGTGTAACCCGTACTTGGCCACTCCACTTACGCTATTTCATCTTTTTTTGAGAACGGACACTTGTTTATTTTTAATACATAAACGTAATGACTAATGTTTAAAACATGTGTTATAGTAAAAACCATTTAACCATGTTGAAATAAAATCCTTTACTATATAGCCCTTCTTTTATTATTTACTTAAGCAACAATTTTAGTTCCTATCGAGTTCAGGTCTTACAAACCAAAGAGAAAGACGGAAGTGGATGCAACCACAGATTAAAAATGCGTTTCTTTTTACGCGTCACTAGACATGGCGCCAAAGCATTTAAGATTATTATATTTAAGTAATTTATATTACAACAAACCATTCTCTCATGACAGCTGATCTTAATCATAAGGAAAGTTTCGCAGTTTCCTTATGATTAAGAAGTGTACTGTACGTACATACCTACAGCTACGCTAATATAATTATAAGCGTAGCTTTAGAGTGTACAATGTACATATACACAATTATGATGGATTGATTCTCTCTCTACCCATCATAACTGTAAATTGATTCTTAATGTGAATACAATAAAAGTCAAATTTGAGTTAGTATCAAGTCAACTTTGTTTTAGTCTTACACACTGACAACTTCAACAACACTGTGTAAGTTCCGAGCGCGCAACGCTGGTAACTTACATTATTGTTCATTACATGCCCCTAACGCTAATCTAAAACTCGCCGACACAAGCTCAGCTTCCGTTCAAGCTCCGTTGTTCCTATTAAAAGAATTCAAAAGCTCACAGAGCTTCCGTAGTTTCTAATAAGGCTTAAGACGAATTAGTTTCAGCTATCCGCTTTTATTGTTTTAATTCCTTTTTCGTTTCTACTCCACTTAATCGTTACAAGTAAAATAAAGCTTAAGTGTTATATGTGCACAGTTACGCACTGATCAAATTGGATGATTTCCGCGCTCGTTTGCTAAAAGCGGCTTTATAAATTTCGGTATTTTTTAAAATATTTTTTTCGTTTTACTTTTTAAACTAAAAATCCTTTACCGATTCGGATACTTTCATTGTTAAAAAGTGATTGTTACGGATTGATCCTCCATTTCATTTCAGATCAATCATTTTTGTAAGATTTTAGACTTTCGCGTTCCATTACACTAAATATTAGTCTTTATGGATCTACACGCGTTATTAGGAGTAGCAAATTACATAGCTACTTACTGCCCGACGGTTCGACTGGGTTACACCAATCGTGTCAATCATTTTTTATCGTAGAGAGGGAATTCATAATTGACATGGTTGTTTTGTTTCTACATTTAAAAGGTTCTCTACCGAGCTTTGCCGAGAGATCAAACTTTTCGAAGCACGAGCATTTGATTAGTGAGTGCACGAATTACGTACTAGGTATAGAAGATACCACGATATAAACGAATTCTCGTATCTACCCTCTCGTATTCGACAACGCTCTTGTAGTTTCGTAGTTTAGTTGGAAATGTAGAGAGCTTTACAAATTATGCTGACGATAAATACAAAATAGGTTTTACGTAAGGTTTATTTTTATATAACACAGGTACTTAAGCTCCTCACCACGGGATCAGTTCAATGTATGTGATGTTGTGTAATATACATATGGTTGTTTCTGCACGTGCCCACTGATATACCTACTAAATTACTTCGAGCAAACTATAATAATTACACAGATCAGTCATCCATTCATAGTGGTATCCCAAATGTACTCGATTGGGTTGCGAGTGCCTGACCGCACACATTGTCGACTACATAATGGCGATAAGCCTTTTCAACGCCCACCCTGAATTAGGAAATGAAACATGTAAATTTTGATAGTTTTCGCTTCCAAATTATTTTGTTGTATTCCCGTATTTGTCAGTCAGGGGTCTGTCTAATTAATGTCTTATTCTACATAACTCATTTTACCAATCCAAACCTATTTACGACGGGATGTAAGTACATCGGCACTTGGTGGCCCCTTATTCATTCGGAGCCCTGGGGTGCAGCCCAAAAAGCCCAAACGGATGATCGATTATAAATTATACAGGCCTTTCATCATCAGCTCATATATGTCCCCACTGCTGGGGTACGGGCCTACCCTAAACTAGGGCGCTAAGGCCTTAGTTAACCACGCTGGCCAAGTGCGGGTTGGTAGACTACACAACCTTAGATTTTTTTGGTAGATGTGCAGGTTTCCTCACGATGTATTCCTTCACCGTTAAAGCGTCGAATGATGGTACATATGAATTTCAAATTTGAAAAACACATTGGTACCTGGCGGGGTTTGAACTGGCGACCTCTCGCATGGCAAGCAACGACCTTTACCACTAGTGATGTGCCGGATCTTCAAAAATGTATATCCGCGGATACGGATCTGAATACGGATATTTATTGTCAAGATCCGCGGATACGGATACGGATACGGATTTTATAACTTTCTATTGATTGGTCTCATAATTATAAAAAGGAGGTTTAGATTTTATTTTTTTCTTCATTGACATAGAAGTGATCATGATGTTATAACATATAATATTCCAGTAATCACAATATAAAAATAAATATTTAAGTTTTAGTTATTTCATTGTCATACAAGTGATGTAAATTATAACTTTCTCTTATTATAAAGATATATCCATCTATCTATATAAATGTTTGCATTATAAACGTGCCAAATATTTGATTATATGAAATAAATATATTCTGAATGGACTTTTAAAGTTTTGTTATTCTTATAATCATCAGAAAAAGATCCGTAAAAGATCCGCATGAAAAGTAACGGATACGGATACGGATTTTTCTTTTCCCTCGGATATACGCGGATACGGATACGGATACGGATATTCGGAACGTCACTATTAACCACTCGGCCATCGATGCTTTTTTTTACCTACATATGATAATATTAGTATAAAAGATGATTTGTTTAAGTAAATATAATCATTCACCAGCCATCCTTATATTACAATTAACATGGACGTTCCGTTGATACATGAACACTCGTGCCCTCATAAGACCAGTTAAACAGTAATTATTGGACCTAGTTACTGTCCCTGAGAAATGCATAGACCTGACTATGTATTATGTAATGTAATTGCATTGTCATCTGCATGTAAGATGGTCCAATTAACTCTTGATCAAGACTATAGCTAATCTGCTTATTACAAAGGGATATCCTTGATAGATTCGGTTTAAATCTAATCAATATGATCGTTACGTTAGCCGTTGTGTTTATCACCAATTAAATCCCAGCCACATACCATAGTGTTTTTCAAATTTGAAATTCATATGTGCTATCTAGCTATATTCGACGCTTTAACGGTGAAGGAAAACATCGTGAGGAAATCTGCACACCTACCAAAAAAATCTAAGGTTGTGTAGTAGACCAACCCGCACATGGCCAGCGTGGTTGACTAAGGCCTTAGTTTAGGGTAGGCCTGTGCCCCAGCAGTGGGGACGTACATGGGCTGATGATAAAAGGCCTGTATAATTTATAGCCATAATAAAATGTAGTATCATTGTGACTTGTCGTGTCTACGATTTTTTTTCTTTCTTCGTATTCATCCGATTTTTATGAGTCACTACGTAGTATAAAGCTAAGTTGCTTCCCGCGTCTGTCTGTATTATGCTTAAATCTTTAAAACTACGCAACGTAATTTGATGAGTTTTTTTTTATTGATAGAAGAACATTCAAGCGGAAGGTTTCTATGTATAATTTTTCCAAAGCGGCCGCGGATCGCTTGTAATACATACATAAAATCACGCCTTTTTCCCAGAGGGGTAGGCAGAGTACACTACCTGCCATGTGCTACGGTCCTGGCACACCACTTTCGCTTCATCCACAATCATCAACCTCTTCATGCACGCTCGTCGCTTGTAATATTACACGACATACGTCATAATGACAACACGAACAAACTGAGTATGTCCGGAATATTTACAAGGTATCCTTATACCTTATACTGTATTCACGAGCTCTATCCAGATGATACGAGTCTTCTAGGTAACCCGTGATCATGGAATCTGTAATAGTGCCGAAATATTGGGAATTTGCTTATAAAGAAACGTGGTAAATATCTTGGACACACTCAGATTTCAAATTTGTATGAAAAGTTCAAGTGGTCAGAACTTTAAAAATATAAACTTGGCAAATTGGCTTGGCAAACATATTATACAGTGACTGGCTCGGTGGAACAGTGGTTAGTGACCCTGGCTGGCGGTTCCAAGAGTCGTGGGTGCGATTCCCACTCGGGACAAATATTTGTGTGATGAACATCGGTGTTTGTTCCGTGTCTGGGTGTGATTATGTATTTAAGTATGTATTTAAAAATATATATGTATGTATATCAGTCTCTGACGCCCATAGTACAAGCTCTGCTTAGTTTGGGGTCAGATGACCGTATGTGGAAAAAACAATTATTAAATTAAATTATAATTAGTTCGGTTAAGTTTATCTAGATGCATATTTCTACATGTTTAATTCACCTGAAATCATGAACATTGCATATTCCCATCCTGGCTACACAAAACTAATTTAAGCCTTTTCGTCCACAAGCGTACTTTCACGTTCATTCCAATTTGGACTTTATTTCTCCCGCATAAGGTCCTCTGGATAAAACAGCTATTAAACAGTGTTTGTAGCCGCTAAAGCGATCAGTGTTCTTTTAGAATAATAAACGGAATTAGGGGATGCAAATTGTATGCGAAGGCCGCACGGGATTCGTTAGCGATCGGAATGTTGTTTTAAAGAGACTTTACCTTCCTCGGTGTCTAACAGAGTTAATCAATTATGAGCTAAAAATGGCTAGAAACACTTCAGATGATGTATTTTTAATAGGAAATACTATTGTGTGTGGAGTATGGAGTGTTGTTTTAAGAGACTTTACCGTCAAAATCAGTTATTCAGATATAAGCTAAAAATGGCTTGAACGACTTTAAATATTTTTCAAAAGGAAACCGTTATAAATATGATAAAAAGTAGAAAAAACTACAACAAACCAAACATTAACGACTACTTAGCGTATAATTTACTGTGCTTTGAGTGTAATTGTGTTTGTATATCTTTAAGAAGATATGTAATTAAAGGAGGAACAAGTCATAAAAAGCCATGGATACAGTTGAAGTGTTTATCATCATTATCAGCTCATATACGTCCCCATTGCTGGGACATGGGACTACCTTAGGGTAGTCCCATGTCTAGTTTAGACAAGGGCTTTAAGGCCTTAGTCGACCACGCTGGCCTAGTGCGGGTTGGTCGACTACACAACCTCAGAATTTCTTCGTAGGTATGCAGGTTTCCTCATGATTATTTCTTTCACCGTTAGAGCGTCGAACAATCGTATTAAAATAATAAGTTCAAGTGTTATTCTAAAGCACTATACATTCCAATTTCGTACCTATTTTATGTTTTAAGAAGAGAAGCGTCGATGGCCGAGTGGTTAAGGTCGTTGCTTGCCATGCGAGAGGTCGCCAGTTCAAACCCCGCCAGGTACCAATGTGTTTTTCAAATTTGAAATTCATATGTACCATCATTCGACGCTTTAACGTTGAAGGTAAACATCGTGAGGAAACCTGCACACCTGAGAAGAAATTCTAAGGTTGTGTAGTCGACCAACCCGCACTTGGCTAGGGTGGTCGACTAAGGCCTTATCGCCCTAGTTTAGGGTAGGCCCGTGCCCCAGCAGTGGGGAGGTATATGGGCTGATGATGATGATGATTTTATGTTTTACATAGTAAACAACGGTACATACAAATCAATAGAACTTATCACACAATAAGGACTTATTACTATTATTGGACAACATTATATAGGTATCTTCTTCGTTTGAGGTTCAAGAATAAGCGAGTCTCAAGTATAAGCCATTTAATGCACTGTTGCTATCATCCAAAACCCTTATATGCCAAAAGTATAGATAGTAGCGTGGAAAAGTGTATCCACTTACCCAAAGTCATTTCTTTGAAAAATAACCAACGGTTATTTACAAAAAAGTGACCCAATTCCATACAATCGGCCGACAATGGCTGATCAAAGCCTTCGCCCGCAAACGTTTTATATTCGCCGCCACAATAAAAGCGACAGCCAATTTCGTCACAACTCATTGGGCCTTATCTGACCGCAAATCTTGTACCAACGGACTTGTCTACGCGTCTGTCTTCCGTTCCGTTCAACATCCATTGCTGCTTCTCTTCAAAGTTCGTTACAACTAAAGCGAAGAAAGGCAGCAATGGATACGTAACACTTGGAGAAAATTGCCGTGTTAGAGGCAGGAGAAGGACGCAGTCTTGCAAAAGTGGTCATAACTACCCGACAATCGCACACATTATGTTGTATTCTTATTTTCGTTTCTTAATAGGGAAGAAAATAACTTTTTAGGGCACCCTCCGTCCAGAGGTTTATAAATGGCACATACCGATACCTTAAATCTCAAATGGCGAAACCACCAAAACGCAACTTTTCAGGAGAGCAAAAAAACGAAAAAAAATGTTTATTTTTTATATAACTTTGTCAATTTTAATGCAGTGAAAATGTTTTATACATCAAATTTCTTAGAATTTTGAGATAAAGGCTTCAGTAAGAACTCTTTGCACCTAAATCTTATATTTAACAAACTAGAAGTCGGTTACGCTTGTGAAAATATTACGAAAAGGCGTTTACGCCTCATAAAAAACATGATTTTTAAGAGGTGAAGGTCGTATCTCCCGAAAGTAATTGTCTTTTGTGCTTTAAAATAACTTAATAATGAAAGAAAACGTAAAATTTCCACTCTGTATTACGCTTTTTACAAAGTTACGCCATATGTCACGTTTTCATAGTGATGTAATGGGTAATACTCACCTTGTAAGATTTATAACAGGATGAAAAATTTTTGTACATGGGAAATTTCACTTATAATTATACGTAATTCGATTAATTTTGTCATTCGTAACCCCCGCTGCTGTATATTCACCATACATTTATCTATGTATTCAGCCATTTGCGTACTTGTGCGCATAGATTACGTTCCTCCGTGTATTTATTATTTTTTGTGACCGTTACGTTGACTTTGGCGCGTTATTGGTCTTTGATTCTGATTTGTATTTGGACATTGATTTAAAATGCCAAAACAAGGAAAAGCAATAAATAGCCAATGTCTCTGCAATCTTAATCCCCCCGCGCATCAATACTAACAATAATAATGACAATCATGTGTTCAGCGATTTAGGGTGTAAACGCCTTTCTTTTGTATTGCAATTTCGAAAAATAGCATGTCTTACGAGTTACGCCGGAAAATTATGTCCCTTACACCCTTTTTTTTTGACATTTTTTTCACGTCACAATAATTTCTAGGGGCGAAACAACCAAATAAATTAAAAGAAGCCTTTTACGACCTGTTTACCTCATGAAAAGTGTTAAAATCTATAAAAATATTGGGTCGTAATAACCTTTTTTTTGCGAATTTGAGGATTTTAAATATACAGATCGATAGAGAAAAAACTGAATAAAACTGCATTAAAAGTCATTTTGGCCAAATTGGCGGTTACGCCATTTGAGATTTAAGGTAGCGATACTATACGCGATAAAGCCTAACAGATGTCGTTTGAAGCTGTTTAGTGGACTCGACTTGGTTTTACGTGAATTAGACTTTATTTGTTACAGGGGGCGCGGAAAAACACAAATAATTCAGAGGAAGATTTGTTCGTCGTTGTTTTTCTTGATATTGTGAGTCAAATAAGCGTGTGTGTGGGCTTATTGTGGACAAAGTAACTAAAAGATAATTTTTACTTAATATTATACAATAACGGCTTCAGGGCATTGTTGGAGCTGCCTGGATTCTGTAGTGCGTCGGAGATGTTTGCACAGTCGCATACGGATGGCTTTCATGCTGTCATCCGCAAAAAAACATCATCGCTGCTAGCGAGAGTGCGAGCCAGCTCCAACACTATCCTGATGACAGTTGCGGGTAGACTGGATTCACCCATTTTGAGGCATTTTGACACTTTACTGAAGCCAGTCACTTCGTACTACATACCTTAGCATTGTATTGATTAATTGTTTGTTTAAGTTCTAACATAGCTATAAGACTTCACTAACACAATATGGATCTTTGTAATCTTAATAAATACATGATTTTTTTTTTAATTTCTAGGCATATGTAAAAACTTAATGACGTCACAGACTCTAGTAATTAATACCTAACTTGTGTTGAGATATATATGTTACGGCTAATACCCGAAGTGCGGCTACACCTAGGTTTAGCCGGCTAGAACCAGGTGTACCCACTTACTCTTGGCTAAACCTAGGTGTAGCCGATTGTTTTCGGCTAAAACTAGGTCTAGCCTTCATCATGCCGGCTACAACTAGGTCCAGCCATTCCATGTCGGCTAATACTAGGTTCAGAGAATCCCTGTTGGATAAAACTTAGATGCGAGTCCCGCCAAGCTTTTCGTCCTTCCCCGCGTCACACTCAGGACTCACAGCATCTGCTCTGCAGCAGCAGCGCGGGGTGGAGGGCGTAGCGAGACACGCGCCTCTGCAGGTTGTGAGCACCAAGTGCTGCTGATCTACTGCAGGTCTACTAGCGAATAGACCAACGAGGCAGTTACAACTATGTACAGACGCTATAAATAAAAAATAAAATAAAATAAAAAAATAAAAATCATTTATTTCGGACAAAGTATCCATATGGGTTAGTATTACAGCAGAAACTTAAAAGCTATGAGTCACACTCGCTAGTAGACCTGCAGTAGATCAGCAGCACTTAGTGCTCACAACCTGCAGAGGCGCGTGTCTCGCTACGCCCTCCACCCCGCGCTGCTGCTGCAGAGCAGATGCTGTGAGTCCTGAGTGTGACGCGGGGAAGGACGGAAAGCTTGGCGGGACTCGCATCTGAGTTTTATCCAACAGGGATTCTCTGAACCTAGTATTAGCCGACATGGAATGGCTGGACCTAGTTGTAGCCGGCATGATGAAGGCTAGACCTAGTTTTAGCCGAAAACAATCGGCTACACCTAGGTTTAGCCAAGAGTAAGTGGCTACACCTAGTTCTAGCCGGCTAAACCTAGGTGTAGCCGCACTTCGGGTATTAGCCGTAACATATATACTCTGTAAGATCATTTTAATGCGTCAAACACGCAATGGAGAAGTCAACAATGTAGTCCCAATATTGTGATATCAGTAGTTTTATCGCTACGTTAAGAAATATTTCAATCGCTTGACATTGCACATCCCATTATCAGTAGACACTCAATCGCTTAATGGACTCTGAAGGGAACTGGAGCGGTTAACCCTGCGAGCATGTGGAAGGGTCCTTTTACCCCACTACGGCAAAGCAAAAGGAGGGTTATGATTTTGACAGGCTATGTATGTATGTATGTATGTTCATCTGTTTCCACATAACTTCTAAATTGCTTGTCAGAATTCGACAAATGACATATCATTAGAAGCGTCTTAATTGTCCGCTGGTTATAGGCTATATAGGGTTTCACAAAATCTAATGTGGCGCCCACTAGCGGACAAAACATACAGAGTAAAAAATAAAGTTAAGATAAATACGCCGTGTTTGGTATCATTGGAAAGCGCTTTACTTGTACATTTTAAATATATATATATTACTAGCATTTGCATGTGACTTTACGTATATTCATGGACTGATTGCATATAGTTCACATCTTTTCGTTCATAGCTTCTTTACTACGTCCCCTTAAAATATAAAACATGTTGGTTCATCAATTTAACTTTTGATAATATTATGCGCCACAAATACACTTTAACACCAAAATAGTACAAATAATAAAAGTTAAAAACTAAAACCCAACTACGACAAAAAACGACGCTGAAAAAGTATAAAACAAGACTTTTAGAACACTGAACTGAACAAAGTTGCTTATGTAGTTCCAACTATGTAGAGATAAGTTTTCATGTTTGGAAAGGCGTAGTCACACGTTCCATACACAAGTACCTACCTACCGTAGCACTTTGACAACGTGTGACTGCGGTTTTCCAAACATGAAAACTTATCTCTACATAGTTGGAACTACATAAGCAACTTTGTTCAGTTCAGTGTTCTAAAAGTCTTGTTTTATACTTTTTCAGCGTCGTTTTTTGTCGTAGTTGGGTTTTTTGACCATCTCAATTTATTTTTATTTGAGCGTGGTTTTTTGTCCGACGATTGTAGTTATGGTTGCTTCAATGGTTGTTGTTAAGGGACCAGTGTTTAGGCAGGCTTTAACATGAGAAAATACACGTGTTAAGCGAAGAAGCGTAATAATGATCATTTTACTGGATTTACTACGCCATGACTACGGTTTAATTTTTTTATTTATAGTGTAGTATGTAATAAGTTATATTTAATTTGTAGAAAACGTAACCACCAAGTAGTTACCAATGAGACAATATTGTTATTATGATAATATGAATGATCAAGTCATGCAAGTCATGCAAACAAGTCATGCAACAATAAAATCCATATAAAATCGAGCCATTTTGACCTCGTTTCAACCTTTCTGCTCCTGACTAAGTTGATTGCTTGCAATAGTTCTGTCACATCATGCTCCTTATTCTTTTTGACAAGTTCGAGGATCAAAAATCAAACTAATAAATCGTTTTGACCATAGCTAGTTTGACCATTTACCATCTCTCGGGATAGCTTTGTCTTGTTACACGTTTAAGTCGTTTTGACCACAGCTAGTTTGACCATTGACCGCCTCTCAGGATAACTTTGTCTTGTTACACTTCTAAGTCGTTTTGACCATAGCTAGTTTGACCATTTACCGGCTGTCGGGATAGCTTTGTCTTGTTACACTTCTAAGTCGTTTTGACCATAGCTAGTTTGACCATTTACCGTCTCTCGGGATAGCTTTGTCTTGTCACACTCCTAAATCTTTTTGACCATTTACCGCCTCTCGGGATAGCTTTGTCTTGTCATTCTTCTAGGTCGTTTTGACCATAGACAGATAGCTTCCGCGTAGCTATTCCCACCTCGTCGTCGGAGGGTTAACTCTCGCAACCGTGTCCGGGATTACTGATGTGATTTGTGCCGTGTGTCTGTGTCCACTCGATTGATATCGCATCGACTGGCTCTGAAGTGTGATCGCGATTAATCTTTGGTAGGAGATTGTGGGATTTGCTACTTTTGACTTTAGTTATGGGAGTACCGTTGAATTACTTAACCTTTTCCAAACCATGACAAGTAAACTCATTACAACACGAAAAAATAATACACCTTTTGAAAAGCTTTAGAAAACCTTTTTTTATGGACAATGTTTGCTGAGGTCTATAATTGTTTGCAATTTGTACCAACCAAGCTTTTTCAAAAACGATTTTTCATAATTTGTGTATTAAGGATGCGAAAATATATAAAATAATCATTAAATAAATCACCACAAAAATAAACAGGCTCGTCAACAAATATTCAAAATCATTATATTTTTTGTATTTTTTTTGTAATTCGCATTATTTTCTTTCTTTTCCTAAATTAGCATTATTTTCAAGTCGATGGAATTATTTAATGTTTTCTGTCCAGTAGACAGCTACGTATTGTCCTAAGAACTAAATTAATTAAATCTATATTCTTATTATCAGTTCGGGTATAATCGGGTATATCGGTTCCTACTAACCGTTACTAAACAAAAGAGTGACACGGGGACCTCGGGACGTTTGGCGGCGGCATTATGATAATGAGGCAGATTCAGTGATGTGACATTTCATTACTATAGTTGCATAATCGATATCGATGAATAAGGTAGGTATAGACACGTTACCGCCGTGTCAGTAGAAGACTAGGTTAGAGTCCCATGACGAGCCAATGATGAATGCCAATTGCGGCTCCTGGGTAGAGTACCTTGCCCAAGGGGTATACTGACTAAAACACTGGGGTGTACCTCATCGCCTTTTGGCGGTGTGTGCAACTCTTTGGAACCATGTAAAATTTTAGAATTAATAGGTTACAAATCATAAAAATTCCCAAATAAATGAGTGTAGATTCACGTTGTCGAATTCGTCGCGTCAAAAGATAACTGTATTACAGCACAATCGGTTAAAAAGTAGCCTTCTTCCGTTTCTCAGCCTCAGACCTATAGGTTTAACTGCTAAACATCTAAATCGGTTTAGCAGTTATTTTGAGACTTATTATATTACTAAGGATTGTTCATATTTTTTCAAAGATATAGCTGAATACCTAGTTTTTATCGTTATAATTGTATAATACTAGTGGTATTATATAATCCTAAGCAACATGACTATCGTTATTGGGTAATATGAATACCGAATAGCATTATTTCGTATCGATAGTAACGTTACCGCTAATATTGTTATTTGAATATCGTAGCAATAATGGTTATCGGGCAACTCTACGGCGATGCATTCCGGGCTATTATCCCGCTTCTAACGTTCTCTTGGCAGCCCTAGCGATCGCCCAGATGAAAGGAGATAGTTTTAGCCCAAAATCATTTAGGGTTAAGTTATTGGACTCATATTTTCAAATGAGTATAAAGTAAAACTTAACTGTGTCGAGGGTGGTCGCAGTTTTAATAGCTAGAGATAAAATGTTGGATTCTTTGTTCATTGTAGAGACCATAGTTAACTCAAACATCTAGCTTCAAAGTAATTTTTTTTTCACGATCAAAATTGTAATAATGTGGATACCCTTTGTTTAAAAATGTATGGTAGTCGCTAATTTATAACTATAGTGACTAATTAAATCGTCTGTTTTGTGTAGGTACTTTACTATTTTAATTGTTTTTTGAGGATCCATGTTCCTAGTTTAAAATTTAGACCCAAGCTCTTTATTTATTAAACTATTTTATTTTATTCAGCCTTTGCTTTCCCACTGCTGAGCAAAGGCCTTGTCTAAAGTCAAACTTAAAATGATGATTTAAGCCAATTTACAACAAAAATCAAGCCTCCTCACTTGCAAAACCGTCACAATACGCACGTTTGGAGCCGTCCAATTTGGTAAAACAGCCTTTTGAGCATCCACCCGGACGGACCAAACTCGCGATGTCGTAACAAAGAGCCCCTCGTAATATTTGTTGTCCGGCAAAAGTGCTAGCCCATATTCATTTGTAGTTAATTAAAAATTTGCCTTGCGTGAAATCCCGTTCCGACACCGCATTCCGCATCGAGGAACGGGTACGAAAATGGGACGTTTATTGTACAATGTTAATTCGGTGTTAAGAAAAATTCGGCCGCTCGGACATTCGGTCAGTATGAATATTACATTACCACATTCGGTAAGTGGGTATACTTGGAGTGAAACTGCAAATAGAATTTCCAACTTAATTATAAGTACTACATTTTGAGTATTTTTGTTTGCAGTAAAATTATATTTGGTCCGACTGCAGGCTCGAACCTGAGACTTATCGAATACTATCATTGGCTAGCTAAAGCAATCTCAATCTACCGGGATTAGTCAAGCTTTTGATTGGATACAACATTTTCCGAGTAAGTTGATTTTTTATCAAAATCTCGATGGGTGTAGTGTGGTTATGTAAAATATCTTAAAACAATCAGATCCATCTATCTATGGGATCTTGTAGTTTTAAGATACATTTATTTTGTTGTTTTGCTGCACCTAGCTTCTTCATCAAGTTCTCAGCCAAACTCAAAGCACGAAAATATCTTCAAATAAATAAATAAATAAATAATAAATATTACACAACATCACATACATTGATCTGATCCCGTGGTAAGTAGCTTAAGCACTTGTGTTACAGATATCAGAATCAACAGTGGATACACAAATATACTTAAATATACTTAATACACACCCAGACACGGAACAAACACCGATGTTCGTCACACAAATATTTGTCCCGAGTGGGAATCGAACCCACGACTCTTGGAACTATGGGTAGTAAACCTGGGTCACTAACCACTGTTCCACCGAGCCAGTCAATCAATCTTTATACCTCTTTCAGCCCAAAAAACGTAAAGGAAAATGTAGAACGAATTTTCTAAAAAGAAACCGCCTGAAAATAAAATAACATCAAGCACATAAGCTATTTATTTATAGCTGCTTTGTGTAAAGGGTTGATGAATGTCCTGCAGTGTCCAGTTTGACGCTAAAAGGGTCCGTTATGGTGCCGTTACGGGCCTTTCACGGAAATAACGATGTGTGGACAAATTGAATCATGGGGAATGAATTATTGAGGGTAGGCCGTGGGGGTGGAACTAAAGTTGTTTTAATAGAGCTGACTACCAACTCTAAATAGAGGTGCCTTAACCTATACCAATATGTTTAGGCACCTCTATTTAGTTTTATTCATAAAAATACACCGTGAAATTTTAGTGGTTGTTTTCCCGTAGCAAAAGAATTAACCATTTGTAACTTGTTGGAAAAAAAAACGTTTTATTATTTTTTCAGCAAAACAAATTAACCAACTCGGAAGCGTGAGAAGCTATAGTTCTTTTGAGAGTTGTGACGTAACCAGGTATTGCTTGCCGCATGAAATTGGTGATTAAAGCTAAAAAAGCTCTTCGCCCAAAGTAATAAAGCGGTTCGAGTGTGCTTTTGGGTTTCATTTGTCCCTTTCATAAGACCGTTTTTTATTGATTTCGATAAAAATAAAACAGCACAAATCTATTTTAGTAATAAAATAATATAATAATTTAACTGCGAGACCACAACCACTTAAATTTCACGGTGTACATCCAAAAAATCCATGAATCTCATCTGGGCATTTGTGTTTGACTTACTTTAAATTTTTTTCCAGTTTCTGTTATTTTTAATTTTACCATTTTTTCCGATATTATATTATGTATGTGTCTTGGTGCAAATAAGCATATTATTTATATATCTACCAAGTTATATGTTCCCTTCTTCGTCGCTTTACTGTCTATATATTTATATACCTAGTGTATATCTTGAGTATTGTGCAGAGCTAGTGCTTAGCGCACGGTAACAACGCATTATCGTCCGCTCTGCACCAAGTCTCGCGTTTCCGTCTGCACCTCTTCACTTTGATATTGACCATGGTTTCGCTTCAATTTAGGATAGGTACTGTTTAGTTTTATTTTGATTAAGGCATTTTTTATACTATTTTGTTAAAGTATCCTTGATAAATTGACAGAAATCATCAAAATAGTCTTCAGTAACAATAACTTTAGTTACAGTTTTACATTGTATAAACATTTATTACCAAAAATGACATGTACAACGTAGGTTACTAGTAGTCTCCAAACTAGGTAATCCTTTCTCTTGGGGGCTGGAGTTGTTGATTACATATTTTGGTTAACGGCGTTGTATTCTTATAAGGAAACTTATTGCATAAAAACCTTAGTAATATTAAAATTTCGAAAATGTCCTGTCTCTCTCACGTTCACACAACTACTAAACGGATTGAAAATAGAGGCTGAAAATTAATTAAGATTAGCTAGAATTAAGTCAAAAATTCAAGGAGATTTTTACCACTTCTATCTTCTTGAAAGTGAGATAACTAGTACTATATTATGATATCATACTCAGTCTATATTATGTACAGGAATCATGGTAACCCTTCGCGGCATAAACCAGTCGCAAAGTGCAGTTTCTACCGCACTTACAGCCCGCGACTACCTGCAGTTAATATTGACTCATACCGGAAGTAAGGATATATTGTACTTATATATCATTCTACTGCTGGGCAAAGGTCTTCTCCAAACCCATCCACTGATCCCTATCCAATGCTAGGACTTGCCAGTCCCTTAATCCAGATCGACACACCAGTTGTCTTGGGCTTTCTCTTCCTTAAATAAAAAAAATATCGCAAAACATACACATTTTCCCGCGTCAGAAGTAAGTTGCTTAAGTACTTGTTATCTGACCTCAAACTAAGCAGTGCTTGTACTATGGGCGTCAGAGACTGATATACGTACAAAGATATTTTTCAAATACATAATCACACCTAGGCACGGAACAAACACCAATGTTCATCACACAAATATTTGTCCCGAGTGGAAATCCAACCCACGACTCTTGGAAACGCCAGCCAGAGTCACTAGCCACTGTTCCACCGAGCCAGTCAAAAGTAAAAAGGTTTGATTTGGAACCATCTTGACACCGAGTTACACGATCAATACGTCTAATTGTACCGTGACTTTACAAACTTCCGAATACGTGACAACAGTATTAACGCCCATCCTTCGCACAGTAAGAAAACGTATATCGCATGCCGTTTGATAAAACAGATCCGATAATGCACCCGCTCCTAGTACAGTGCATTTGCACTGCAGCCTGGAAGTGCATCCCTCTGCTGATTTAATTGGCTATCAATTTGCGAGCGAGCGGGCCCGTAATGCAGTTGGCTATCTATCATAAGTTATCAGATGGAGTCTGAATGGGGGCGGTCGTAGTGCCTTTGTGATCGGTTTGGGTGGAATATAAACTTAAAAGTGTTTTGGTGTACTGTAAACTTGAAAGAAGTTTTATATAGACACTTGTTATTAAAAATAAAATAATGTCAAAAGTTTTATTGTTATACTGACTTTGTCACACATTTTGTGCATGTTCAGCGACATATTAATCGTTATAATCAAGCTTCTCTTATGTGAGCTTTTTCTTTATGAAGTCATTAAGAAAGAAAAAAAGATAACATTTATTGATAACAGTACATAAAGACAATGACAAAAAAATAAACGTTACACTAGAAAAGCATATCAAAACCCAATTTTATTATAATTAATAATAATAAGTTATTTGCAACTCTTACTCATTGTTTCAGTAGGTATCAATTTAAATGTTCGTTACTGATCACACTCATAAATATATGATAAATTTAATTAAGTATCCATCCTTCCAATCTTTTGATATACACCTGCACTAACGCCCATAAGCCATCAAATGTCAGACGTATTCGCCCCGTCTCCGTCAAAAACTTTGTTTAACATAATATACAAAGTTTCAACAATAAATTCGTTCCAGATCGTCGAAGTTCCCGCAAAGACCTCTAAATAGAATCTTTTCCAAATTACGTAACGGAATGGCCGGTGATAAATGGCAAAAATAATTGATGACTTTAATGGCGTGACTAATCAATCAGAATATTAAATCCTACTCGAACCGAAGTTCCGTCAATCGGGGAAACTTTTGAGAGTGATAAAACAGCGTTGTTCTTCGATTCCGGGGGAATATTTTTCGTCTTGTTTTTAATAAGGCGTCCGGTTTCAGCCATGGCGGCCAATTATTGAGATCAGCCAAGTACGCAAGACTTTTAGTGCTCAAGTGTGCGCGCAAACACAAGTGCACTCTCTATTCTCTTACTCTCATGATTCGGTGAGACGGCAATCCGACATGACCGATGAGAGATTAGGCGCAGGACCACCGGCTTTATGTGCTTTCCGTGGCACTGTTTGGATATTTGTATTGGCATTATGTGCAAGTACTATACATGTATTATTTTGTAATGTAGCGTACTCAATTATACTTTTCATGTGTAGTACGAGTATTGTTGTATTTCTAAGTTTATGTATTATTTTAATGTAACTCAATTGTTTTAATGTTTCTTCTTTTTCATTATATTTCAGTTGTTTCTTTCTTTTAGTTTTTTGTTAGTAATATTTTTGTTTTTCTTGCGTGTCCCTTGCAATCGTCAGGCTAGCACTGAAAATCAGCGTCGTGGTTCCGTAGGGCCACTGTATAATGATGAGTGAAAGTAATTTTTGGCACATTAGTCTAATTTTAAGTTTATTTGTATTTAAATTTTTTCAATGTTTCCTTTATCGATTCCCTATAATTCAGCACTGTTAGAAACGCCATGAGTTTACCCGTGATCATCTAATGTGCGTAACTATGAGTTAAAAATTATATAATGTTAAAATTAGGTTTTATATGTAAAAAAAATATGATAATGCATGAATAATGCTTTAAATATCTTTACTTTAACACTTGAACTATATGCAATTATAAAATCATTACTAGCATAGGTCTAAAATATTTTATAACAATTTTACTTGCGCTATATTTTTTTTTAATTTAATTTTTGGTTATTGTTTGAAATTCTCTACGTCAAAGAATTATATCGAAGATACATCACGTCTTTCACGGAATCTAATATATTACATAGCCCCAAAATATATTCTTATTGCTATGTACACATAACTATGATCTGATATCGTTATATTTCCCTATTGGTTTGAGGGTCAAACCGCTAACCTCAAATTTAATGAGAACCCTATTGAGAAATCCCAACATTCTGAACATTGCGCGATCCCATTGTGGTTTATTAAAGGTAATGTTGTATACTTTTTGTCTATTCCGCGAAAAACTTACACGTGTTGTTAGGAATATAAGTATCCATGTCATTGTTAATTTGTCTAGTCGATTGTGGTCGCCATACAAGCCTCAGGTAGGGTTGATACTAATAGGTATGGACATTTTATATGAAACTTTAAATATACCAAAAAGGTTCTCGATTTTATAATCGAGAACCTTTTTTGGTACAGAATTGTATGACGACAGATATTTTTCCCTAACTGACTTACTATGATAGCTTGGAGTAGCCTCATCATCATCACCGGACTTGCGGGGGAGCGGATGGCTCTCACCGCAAGGTATGGCCACAGAATAAAGAGTCGTTACCATGCAAACTCAATGAAATACCAAGAACTGTGACTTATAAACGATTGATTCACAAAGTAATTAGGTGAATAAAACGGTGATGATTATCCATAAACAAGCTGTGCCAGCGACTTCGTCCGCATTGTCCCTCGTTTCTTACACATTTTTTTATTGTTTCTTTGCTCCTAAATATATAGGCTAAAATCTTCATCGATAAAATTAAATAGTCTATCCAACACAAAAAGATTTTTCATTTCCATCCGCTAGTTCCTGAGATTACCATGTTCAAACAAACAATCTCTGCAGCTTTATAATATTATAGTTATAGTATACAATAAGCTTTTATCTGAAAATTTCAGAATAGTAAATAATTGATTGAATTGATGAGAATTGTTTGAATGGTAAAAAATATATTCACATCAAGTCTTTTATTAATTATTTTTATGAGACAAAATTTAAAGAAGGGTACTTTTAAAAGATGGATCATAACAGGTTTCTTGGTAGCCCTAAAAAAGGGGCTAGGTCAACCCTCGCAAGGATTCGACAGCGGATGAAAAGGGTCCGGAAACTTAGCGATAAGTATAAAGCTAGAACTTATATGGTATCTACTTCCACGTTAGCTAAAAAAGTACCTATTCAGGTTTTTACCTGAACTTTAAAATCGTATCCGTTACTTCTATTCATTCGCTTTTCCGTATTCGTTTGAGTATTTTGTGTGGTATCTGTATTAGAAAATATATAAGCTTGGTTACAAATAGTTGGTTGGTTTTAGAGACACGCTGACCGTTAGTGCTGAAGGTCCAGTATGTATAGAGATAATATAGGGACGGTTTTTATGTAATGCTGACGCCCGATTCAAAAATCTATCAGCTATCTTATTTACTTAGTTATTTATTTTTATAAAGATAAAACCGTTCAACTTCCTCTTAAAATTAATTAATTCAATTAGGAAACATCGCTTTGTTATTATTGTATAGACGTAAAATGTTTTTCTTGCTTATACTGCGCTGTTTGTTTTACGTTTCAAATCCAGTTTTTTACAATGTAGTCAGCCGCACAATATCTATGTGTCAATCATATAACTATGCTTCTTAAGTACAGGACGACAATCGTTACTTTGCCGTAACACAGTCCTAGACTAGTATGGGAAGTAAAGGATTTTTGTTTTAGTACCTTCACTTACTAATTGTTAAGCTGATGTAAATTAACGAATGTTATTGTTAAGTTATTCAACTGTTATTAGTGTTTGTACTAATTTAAAGCATAGATGCTCAATAAAAATATTCTTATTCTTATAGCTATCTTCAGCGTTGACCGTCAGCGTGCGGTCAGCGCGACTTTAAAATCAGCCATGTGAATATTCTTATCCAAACTTATTTGTTCACAAAACCAAAATAACCACAAGCATTTTCCATCTTTATTGACTTTCTTACCCCAAATAGACTTGGTATAAGTAATCAAAACCGAAACCTTATTTGATACGATTAACTAAGGTTCATAGTTTGAATACCAACCACAGCAAATAAATTTTAATCAAAGTTTGCCTCACCCTTTTTCTTAGGAATACCTGAGGGTTGGCAAGTTATATTAATTCTTAGTATTAGTAAATATCAAAATATACAAAACGTAATATATTAAAAGCTTCTTGACATTTAGAGGGAACTTAAAGCCTTAAGTATATTATGAATTGACTTTGCTAGCAATAATGACAACTATACGCCTTTATATTGCACAGAAATGATAAGATAAAATAATAATAAACCTGAATACAATAACTGAGTTATGAGGATTGATTAACATTGAAAATATATTTGAGCTATAAACGATTTTGAAAAATTTGCCATGTTACCAATCACATCGTAAAATAAAACTCAAGCGTTTTCAACTTTTTGAATACTCTGTCTCTATCAGGGATGAGAGCCATCCGCTCCCTCGCACGTCCGGTGATGATGACGAGGCTACTTCAAGCCATCATCGTATGTCAGTTAGGGAAAAAAAAATCTCTGTAGATACCTTAAAAAGGATTACGTTTTAACAGTCGGCCAAATATTAGGTACGAGATTAAAAAAGTCAGCAGTTGAAGTCTTAACAAAGGGGAACAGAAAATGTCTTAAAAATATTATGAAGTTCAAAAATAAATGTAGTTACAAAATTAAAGAAGCTTCCTATTTACGCCGGCGTACTATTAATCAACTGCTGACGGTGAACTCTGAGAAATAACGAGCGCCAATATAACCTCTTTGTTCCGCATTTCTTAATTAGCCACCAAAGTTCGCGCCAGTCTAGTCCGGGTGGTCGACGCGGTTGAACCGTAACTATTGTTTTAAGAAAGAAAGAAAGTAAACATTTTATTGATAACAAACACAATAACATTATGTAACAAACACACATACCGTAAAAGTGATCAACACGTTCTACCTCAACATGTACTGTATCGGTTTTTAATTTTTATTTCCTTACTCTACTTCATTTCTAAGCGTTAGCTTCACGGGTAGCTTTCCTCTCTGCTGTCCTGGCTAATTGTTTCGCTCGATTCAGATTATCCATCTTACAAAACTTCTGATTCCTTAAGAATTCGGAGTCCATAACAAGGGTAGACTCGTACCTGAACTTTGTGAGCTTTTTTGATGACATTCTTGTGGGCTTTGTGGATTTGTTATGGTTTATCTTATTTGACTTTGCAATTGCGTTGGGATCTCTTTCCTACAATACCAGAAATCGAAACTGAAAAAAGGATAGGCTTTGGGATGAAAAAGATAAAGAGGCTATTTTGTTTATTTAATTAGCACTTGGACAACCTATGTATGTAACCTTTTTATTCCAGCTATACCTAGCCTACCTTATAAGAATAATATCTATACATCTAGAGTAAGAATATACTTATACATCAGTGACATTTCGCTTTGAAAACATATTTAATTAAAATTTCTATTAATATTATAAATTCAGAGATTTGTACGTCTGAATGGATTTATGTACAAAAAACATATTTTGATGTAACAAACAAATCAAAATATAACAAAAACGAACTATTTGCCAGGATGTCGCAGATGGTGTGTTTTATTTCAGCCCATCAGCCCATCTCTGTCCACCGCTGGACATCTGAATAGATAATAGTCAACTACGTCGGGCTCCCGGACTATCAATGCTTCGGGATTGAGTCAAGTCGAGTGGAGGAGCGTCGCAAGCGTCGCTCGCTCTAATTAACTTCCTCAAGGTTGGCCAATATCGTACGTCGCCCTACGACGCAGGATATGACGATACAGCTGGGAAGTGGTTACATACAGACAACTTTATAAGTAAGTACATATTTTGTAGTGTTATAAATAGGGCTGTGAATAACGTAAGAGATGACGGAATTGGAAAGGTAAATAAATGTATGTAAAAAATGAATCACCGTTTATGTACACGCGTAACTTTTGTACTACTCTATAAACAAAGACGAATTTTCCTGTTTTGTTTATTTTATTTTTATAATGAGGTCTAAAAACTTGTTTTAACTGGAACATCACTGCAAAGTATAAAGCAAAGTCGCTTCACGCGTCTGTCTGTCCCTATGTATGCTTAAATCTTTAAAACTACACAACGGATTTTAGTTTTTTAATAAATAAAGGGATTTAAGAGGAAGGTTTTAATGTATCATATACTCGAATCAAAGAGAGCGGGTCACTAGTATTATATGAATTAAAAATAAATAAACTTTTTAATTGTCTAAATATCGTACCAAATCGTTTTATTTAACCGTCTAGCCTACTAGCATCAATTCAGGTTCACCTACTAACATCAATCGTCACTTATTCGATGTCATGTTGCTCAAACTCAAGTTGACACCTCAAACCTCAGACGAGTACCCTCAGCCTCAAAGCCAGTTACATACCTTATGAGGTAACTAATGCAAACGCGAGTTAAACGCTTTGTTATTAGATATCGTTGAGACTCATAGGGAGAGACAATGCATACGTTACGAAAGGGGAACCTTAGGATTTTGGTACACAAGACTATTAATTTTTGTTATTTTTGTCCCTGAAGGATAGAAGACAAAAATAAAACAGTATTTTGAGTTGGTCTTAAACGAAAAAGCATGTGTTCAATGAACGAATTAAAAAAAGTTTGTAAGGCTTGCGTACATTATGTATATGCTGCATAAAGTCTAGAGACATATATTTTAAACAATATAAAGATATAGCTGTGCCCTAATCTTTGAAAAAGATGGTTATGGACGCCACTAAACAGTAATCTCCTTGAACTTCATAAAGTGTACTAAAAGTATAAAAAATTATGTCAAGGGGGATTCATACTCCCCATACTTTTGGTCTTGTTTGTTAGTTAAATCGAGGATATCTCCACCCACGATCCTTTGTCCCCAAATTTAGCAGTGTTTGTATTATGGGTGTCAAAGAATGATATAAATTCATAGATATAATAAATACATATTTTGTAAATTATCTCATCAAAACACAAAAATTCTCATGATAAAAATTCTAAGATCTGATTTCACGTAACCATTCGTTGTTCCATATCTGGCACACGTAAACGCCCGTTGTTCCATATCTGGCACCTAATTAACAGACCCGCTGGAGTGCTCAATGTAGCGTGTCTCAGGTCGAGTTGAGCAAAGGCTCGGTGAGCTCTAATCAGCCGGCGGCAAACATCGCCAGAGCCTTGATTACACGACTGGGCCAAGAATGGAACATGAAGTATAGTCACATATATAGCTCATTAAAACAAAACAACATGGTAAATATCTTGGACATTTTTAGTTTTATGATGAAGTAGAGTTGTTGAGTAACATAAACGTTAAGTACTTACACTATGGATCATTTCATAGCAAAAATAAAAAAGACGTGTGGCACTCGGGGACTGCCGCGGTATAGCACAAACACCGTGCCGAAGTCTACCGAATTGAAACGACGTTAGACGATTGTGAGGTTTTTTCGTTACGGAATTTCTTGGTTCGGTCGCCGTGCTCAAAGCCCGCGATAAAAGCTATGCAATAGCTTAACATTCCACAAAAGAAAAAGCTCAAAAAGTTTTATGGTTACATCTGTTAAAATATACATACCAATATTTCATGTATAATTATGGTAACATCACGCTATTTTTAGAATACAAATTCTCATACCTAATGTACTTGTCGTTCACTTCATAATTTATTAAGTCAATCTCCTCCAACATTCAGGATAGAATCGACTCGCCCCGACTCGACTCGACTCAAGCGCTCTCCGTTCTCGAGTGCTTACTTAATCGAGTCGCCAAAGTCGACTGTAAATATTCTAACAACCAATTTAATCACATCATGTTGTTTGGTATACCAAAATGGGGAAAGGATTTTTTTTTAAAAGAAAATTATAAAACACATTTTATTTAGAACTCAATAACAAGGCAAAGCAATTTTTTCATTGAAGAAAAATTTTACCGGACTTGCGGCTAGTATTGAGTTTATATTCCAGGATTTTTTCTTAACGAAAATAGACTAAGTAGACGGAATCGGTTCTTAGTAAACTGTTAGAAGTATAATTGCAATTTAACATGTTTTCGGAGTAATGAACACAACCATAAATATTCTCCAACAAGCATGTACATTGTACAGAAGGGATTCCCAATCTCCTACAGATTTGCTTTAGCTTTGCAACAGGGAAGCTAAATCAAACGGATTACGTTTAATAACGGGCATGTTCCGGGACACACACTGTTCCGGATAACATCCTCATTAACACATCTTGCGATTGTTACGTAATTAATCTGCAACACCTGGCACAGGGGTAATCGTCACTAATGTGGTTTTTAGAGTTCCGGACCAAAAAGGTGAAAACGGGACTCTATTACTAAAACTACACTTTCACCTGGCTGTATCTTCACGATCCGCTAGGCAGAATATAGTAGAGTAGAATTTAAAACATTCATTGATCATTCACATTAATTTAAAATACAAAACCATAATAAAAGATTAAATGGTTCTGCCTCAGCATGTGCCGTAGCAGCCGCAAGGACGCGACGGCGCTGAAGCTAAAGCTTTAATTTTTCAAATGTTTATTTTCGTTGCCACTATGACCAAATTAAAAACATAAAATAAAATTATTTCCAAACGGGTCGCCCAAACAAAAATCGTGATGTTTTAACAATCTTGCTAAGGAATCCCTGTTGTGGGACTTCAATAATACTTACATATGATTCTAGTCCAGTGTTGATAGATAAACGAGTAGCATAAAACATAGCACTCCCTGCCTGCCTGCCTATGGCAAATCGTCACAAAGTCTATTCCTAAGCTTTCCTTCAGAGAAAACCGTCTTCTGGTACCGACTGAGTAACGATTTCGGCCCATATCTTCCTTCATCTCGATTAAGGGATAAACACAATAATTAACCATACTATAACGTTGTTACCTTATAGTATTGGTGGTAGCGTATTGTTACACACCCACAAAACCGGATAATCGGTGCACAATCGCGACATCAGCACATCTCTATCCCGTATTTGGTCACCTAATTAACCGAAACCACGGCGAAGTTGCGAGTTCGAGTCTCGAGTCCTCCAGCGAAGAGTCCTCGGCGTCTAATCAAGTTTCGAGTCGTGGTGCAAACATCAGGCTGCTTTGATTGTGAAATGGAAGTTCAAATTGTCTAATTTTAGGGTTAGCTGAGTTGTGCAACACAATATTGTGTCAGGGTTGTCGATTGAGGGTCACGAATAAAATTAAATAAGCTAAAGGTTTCTTGGCCTTGGTTAAAAGGCTCGATGGCCGAGTGGTTAAAGTCGTTGCTTGCCATGCGAGAGGTCGCCAGTTCAAACCCCGCCAGTTACCGATGTGTTTTCCAAAATTTGAAATTCATTTATGTACTATCATTCGGCGCTTTAACGGTGAAGGAAAACATCGTGAGGAAACCTGCACACCTACGAAGAAATTGTAAGGTTGTGTAGTAGACCAACCCGCCCTAGTTTAGGGTAGGCCCGTGCCCCAGCAGTGGGACGTATATGGGCTGATGATGAAAGGTTTCTTAAGAAATTAAAAATTTTATACATGTACACATGCAGTAAAAAGAAGTAGCAAAATATGTAGGTGATCCTGCGCTTAAAAAAAATGTTAATATTATAGTCAGGTATTAAAAAATTTACTACTGTGTATGTAGGGTATTTTGACAGTCAGTTAAAGTTAGCTCTCGTAAAACATACAATTAAAACTGTCAATATAGAAGTAATCATTTTAAATCATCACTTTTTCATCAAGCTACATGGCTAATTTTCCCATGACAATTAATATTCTGACAGACAACTACAATTGCACTCTTTTTTGACTCAACCTGATGATGATGTTGATTTCAGCAATGGCGACCACTTCTACTCCTAATTGAGTCTGTAATTTTACCACTCTCCGTTGGGCATGGACTTGAATATTATTTCAGATAAAACCGTTTCTGATAGATGTAGTAGTAGTCTCAAAGTAACCACAACAACAAAAAGACAAATAAAACCGCAATCTAATGCAAGTTTTTATGAACATTATCATACTCGGTCGTTTCTCAAAAGGTCGCTCGCATGCCCTAGGCGATATTTCCCAACAGCGTACAGGGCCGCACTCAAGGGATACTTTACGATATGGGTTAGCTTTTCGCAAAACATTACCCTCTTGAAATAAAGGCGGGTGAAATTTAATTGATTATTTTTTGTGATTTCTTACGGTTATAATTTTTTTTATTAAATCCAAATAACTGTCAATTCTGATTTATTTTCAAACAAATGATCTTAAACAGTGTAAAACATATTTTATGAACTGTTATGTAATAGTAGTATGTATACTACTGTATAGGTATAGAAATCGTCAACCTTTATAAAAACCTCTATAATATATACATTAAAATATCAGTGCAAAGGTTTTTATTTCAATATATTTGCAAGTTATTGCCAAGCTGTTACTTTGGAGCGCTTGCAAAGTTACAAATTTTCCGGAAATGTGAAAACCAGGAATAAGTTTAATAAGACAACTTCAGTTCTTTGGCGATAACTCTTGATACGTATCAACAGTTTCTTTTTTATCTTACCTAACATTGGTACAAGTAGTTAGTATTTTTCTAGTTAATCATACTTTTAAGTCATTGCTTCAATTATCTACACAATATGTCTACAGTATTTAACAGGCAGAATATAGTTTTATCTATTTTTTGCACTGAACACTACATTGGAATAAAATTTATTTTACGTATAAATTCGTTTAATTCTACTATTTTGAGACCCGATTTTTCGGGCTATTTACAGAACTCGTGGTCACGGGCAGGACTAAAGATTACGGAAAACGAGAATAATTTTATCTTTTTATGTAAGCGTTATGATTTAATGGGCAACTAGATTCAAAATAGCTTTCCATTGATCACACGTTCAGTAAAAATATTAGAAAAATCAACATAGTCATCAGTAGACATCTCGCAGAAAATCTAATTTGTTTTAACAAAGACATAACTACTCCAGCCTGTGACGTCACCACAATGGCCCGTAATTGTTTGTCGGTGCGCGTTGATAATTCCCACATACAATGGACGCTCAACGCATTCATTTATCTAGTAGAAAAATCTCTAACAAAAGCCTCAGAGTTTGCTATTATTAACAAGAAGCGTAGTATGTATTATTATATGTGGTTATTATGTGAAGAATAGAATAGTATAGAAATCATTGATTGACCACATTACATAAACAAGTACACAACGAATTACAATATTACTTAAAAACACAAAACTCAAGCAAAAACACACACAATATATGACAAAAAAAAAAGAACAAAGAAAGAACACAAACAGATTAGGACTATATGTGGTCAACGAGGTACAGGCCTCAGCATGTGCTACATCCGCCTGAGGGTATTTGCAGAGCTGGTATTGGCCATACCCCGAGTGCCAGGAATATACTAGGAACTGTGTGTGTATTGCCTCGTTGGTCTATTGGTAGCGCTACGTAAGACCGAGAGGTCCCCGGTTCGAGTAAAAAATTTTGTGAGTTTTTCTTTGAAGAAATTACTCACGTTAAGAAGTGAGCGGTTGAACGCCCGTGCCTCGGAAAGATCACTGAACTATGTGAGTAGGGGACCGGGGGGTGCACTTGTGTTCACGCGCATACTTGTGCACTATGATATGTCCTGCGCAATTGTCTGCTCTCCATTGAGATCGGCCGCCATGGCCGAAATCAGTCGGACGCCTTATATTATAGATGCGTGTGTGTGTATAGGTCGTTACATTCCCTCCGATATACCTGGCAGCGGAAGCTGTCAGAAACGTCATAGTTGTAAACAGATGCCATTATCAGAGATAAGCCTGATAAAGCTCACCATAATTATACAAAATGTGTGCTATATACGTGAATACACTTACAATCTTAACAATGATAGAATTATTATTGTTAAGATTGCATTATTTTATAAAATTTACATTTAATATAAATCAACTTTACAAAATATGAGATAAAAAAATATGATTTAATGCCAAAAGAAGATTGTTTTTGTTATTTAATCATCAATTATTCAATAGGGTCTATTGTGACCTCCCGACCGCTTCCTGGTCCTGAGAGTCGTTTAATAAAGAAAAATGCGCTAAAAAGAAAAAAATAAACTTTTACACTATAACTTTACTGTCAACTTATAACATTTCAAATTCAACATATTTGACACAATTTATATGTTTTAAAAGCTTGTCGCGAGATTTAAGTACTCGTATTTACTTTCTTAGTTTAAAATTTTTAATAGGCAGGTATTTTAAAACTTGCTTTTAAAATTACGAGTAGGTACTTAAATCTCGCGACAAGCTTTTAAAACATATAAATTGTGTCAAATATGTTGAATTTGAAATGTTATAAGTTGACAGTAAAGTTATAGTGTAAAAGTTTATTTTTTTTTTTTAGCGCATTTAAATAAAAGCTTGTTTTTAAAGATTTTTTTACCTTAATTTATTTTATACTTTTTTTTCATCTAAGTACTCATCTAGGCGAATCAAACGAGCCCAAACTCGATTTGGTTGTGTCGTTTAAGTACTGAGTTCCTTTGGCTGTCTTCCGGCTCCATCATCAGACCTTGGTTACTATCTAGCACCAAAGTACTCATCTAGTCGAATGAAATGAGCCCAAACTCGATGTGGTTATGTTATTTAATTACTGAGTTGCTATGGCTATCTTCCGACTTCATCATCAGATCAGCTCCATGTCATAATAATATTGCATTGTCATCGGATATACACGTGCATGCAAAATTTCAGCTCAATCGGTTGAGGGCAAGTGCCTTAAAATTGAGTTATAAAATTCCACCCGAACACACAAACATACATACATACATTGCAAGTTAAATAAAAGCTTGTAAAAAACAAAAAGACATCATACCATTCGACTTAACATTGGAACGTTACTATCAAAACTAAACTTGGTGATTTTTTTTATAATAGACTAACATGATGACCTTACTTCACCCGATGGTAAGCGGTAGTGAGATCCAAAATGATACTTTATTTAAAACAATTCGTAATAATCACAAACTATTTCACACAAAGCTATTTAGTAAATACACCAACCATTAAGTATTAATTATTTATTTAGCAGGACTCAGGATCTACTGTCCGGCTACTTTATTTAGCCGAACGTATACCCTCTTACTTTTAAAGTGTGTTGAGAGTACTTTGTCGAACAAAGGTGAGGGACGGGGGTCAACAAGTTAACAGACACTTTGGACTCGGTCGTGTTTCAGTTCGTCTTTATATGCAATTTGCGTAATTTAACGCGATATCGGAACTTGTTGTGCTTTTATCGACTTAGAATATTTAGCATTTTAAAACGTGGTCACATTTTTGGAAAATAAGCAGTACAAAACGAGTGTCAGAAGGTATAATTACCTACATTTGTATTTGAATTATTAGACTAACCTCGTTAGTCTATTGGTAGCAAGCGCTGCATAAGGACCAAGAGGTCCCCGGTTCAAGTCCGGGATCGGGCAAAATTTGTGCGAGTTTTTCTGTAAAGAACTTACTCAGCCCGGAATTAGGAAGTTGGCGGTTACACGCCCCTGCTTCGGAAAGCACGTTAAGCTGGTGGTCCTGCTGGATTGCCATCTCACCGAACCATGAGAGTAAAGGAACAGAGAGTGCACTTGTGTTTGCGCGCATAATTGTGTACTATAATATGTCCGGTACACTTGGCTGATCGTAATTGAGATCGGCCGCCATTGCCGCAATCGGTCGGAAGTCTAATTATATTGTACTGTAGGCTCTCAACAGTAGCTAATGTTTTCTTGTTACAAGTTCTGTGAGAGATCCGAACAAAAGCTTATTATAAAGATTTACTTTATGAAAAACTCTGTTCTGTGAATCAGGTAATTTGTGTTTGCGATTTAAAACCTTATGCTATACTTACCGATGTCCTTGTAAAGTCAATTCTTTGAAAGCCATTCTGAGAAAGCTGACTCAAAGACATCGAACATTAGTTATAAATTTTCCTCTTCATAAATTATCTATACACCTAAATAAAATTGACGTGTCATTTTGTAATATTAAAATAACGACTTTTTAACTAAATGGGTATGAAAGATTTTAAACTTTCGCGTTCCATTACACTGAAATAAGTCTTTATGGGTCTACGCGTTATTAGGAGTAGCAAATTACATAGCTACTTACTGCCCGACGATTCAGACAGTGAGTGTTGTGTGTCAGACAGATGTGGGTAGCTGTACAAATGACATTAGTGCTGGTTCGGGGGTGGATCAAGAAATTCACAACCGCTATGGCAGACGAAGACGGGCGGCGCCAGTTCGCTCGCGACCACGATTGGTGTAACCCAGTCGAAACGTCGGGCAGTAAGTAGCTATGTAATTTTGCTACTCCTAATATCGCGTGAAGACCCATAAAGACTTATTTCAGTGTAAATGGGTATGAATCTATTTGGAGCACCAACAACAAAAATGCATTTAAAAAAATTGTCTGTCTGTTTATTCTCGCTAATCTTTGAAACCGCTAGTCCAATTTTGACGGGACTTTCACTTCTTCTTCTTATCGTATGGTTGATGAACAACCTGGTGTCAGAGTTTTTAAGCCGCCCGTAGGCCTCTGACATGGCTTAAACTATGGGACTTTCACTAATAATCAGCTAATTTTACAAAACATCAAAGGCTATTTTGATAAATCATTGCTGCAATAACCATTTCCACGTGGACGAAGTCGTGGGTAGCCGGTAGTCCATAAAAATTACAAAAATACGATTGAAATAAACGTGAAGTACAGAAAAGATCTTTTGAATTTCGAATCATTTGACGAAGGTAATTCCTCATTCTATTTCAATAAACATGTGCTACTGTATACGTACTTATGGTTTAGGGATAATCTTTCATGGCCTTTATGGGATTAAGTGGCATTTTGTCGGAAAAAACGGCCAATCAGTTTCTGTTTATTTGAGCTCGGATTTTCCTCAAGATTTAATACTATTGCCTTATTCATTTCCCTGTTGCTTTGTTTTTCGATTTGATGTTTATTGGGGATATTTGTAAAATTTCTTTTTGTAGTCCCTTTTTAATTTATGGAAACATTCAGCTTTGGTCACATTAACATTTTTGAAAATTTTTCGTAAGTATTATAGGGCACAGTAAGTGATTGCAAAGTATGCAACGAATTTAATTGATCTACCTATAATAACTTTTGTAAAATATGATGTTTCTTTACAATATTTACACAACACCTCAATATTTACTACGAAAACAACTAACAGTTATTATATATTTATGTATAGTTTATAATATTTCTTATGGTAAATATTATAACTTTAGAACTACACAAGCAAGCTTCTTCCTTTTTCTTAAGTATTAAATTGCAATATACACGTAGTATTAACACTAGCAGTATGTTTCATAATGATTTTAGAGCCCCATTCGCGCGAATGTTGTTTTTCAAAATGGCGCCATCAATATAAACGGTGGATTTTAAAACGTCACTTTTCCATATAGGTTGTGAACCCATTTGGCAGCGTGCCGACCGGAGCGCGTCAGCGTCACGGCGTCATGGCGTCATGCGTCAGACGTGACGTGTCGTTCGGTAGCGGCGTCAGCGGCAGCGGTGCTACGAATGTTTTGCTACGAAACTGTAGCAACTGTAGCATACTCGTAGCTACTACGCGTATTATAGTTGCTATTGCTTTGTGCTACGCCTGTGTGCCAAAAGCTCGGACAAAGTGAGTGATTTTTTAATATTGTTTTTATTTTTGGTTTACTCTGTGCTTATTTTTGTAGCATTTTGTATATTGATCTCTGAACACCGCATTGCCACCCATACCTTTAAAATTTTCTTTGAGGGATTCACGATGGTGATGTATTCCAACATCTAGCGGTTGTAAACGATTTAGTGTTTGGTTCTACTTTTCATAATTTAATAATCTTTAACATCATTATCTACGCGAAATGCAGAAAAGTAAAAAAACGGTTGCTCCGTTTAAATGCAACGTTGCAGACAAGCATACTAGCAGTCATAACTAAAAACACACCTCTTAGCGACTTGGTTCCAACTCAAGAACTAAACTCGCAAATGTCTTAGTAGACCAAAATAACCAGTTTAAAAAGATACCCCATCCCCGCTTACACTCAATCCCCGGCTTGAAGCTAATCCCCAAAGTGTGCAGCCGTCGCGACACAAAGCCGCACTCCCGCTGATTGTTCATCATTCTATTTGACCTCCCTGACCCCCACTGACCCCCGCTGACCCCCACCTGACCCTCACCTGACCACCAACCGCAGGCTAAGACGATTACAGTACTATCTCAACAAGGGTACTTAATTTTATTCCGAGGTTTAACTCTCAGAACAAATTCATACTCAGCTGAAGGTATTAATATTTTACCGATGCAAAACATTAATGATAATTTTTAATTAATTGATTCAAATTTAATCCGTAAAATTATTTCAAATGTGTATTATTCAAATAAAAGGCAATACTACAATTATTATGTGTATTTTCATACAAACCAATTGTAGGTGCCTAGAAGTAGTATGATGCAATCTTTAGTAGCTTTAGTTAAGCAATGTTAGACATACTAAAAGAAGTTACTTTAAAAAAAAAAGACGTGTGGCACTCGGGGACTGCCGCGGTATAGCTATTGCATAGCATCGTCCGATTTCGGAGCAGCTCGTCTCGATTCGTGCGAGTTTCGTAGAGTCGTAGAGACCGTCTAATCTAAAACTGAACGCCCCTCCACTAACGTAAATGCTTCAAAGTATGCGTGTCAATACGCATTGCAAAATTTTACTTGAGTGCGTGCAGCGATTTTAAAGTCAACTTAACGCATCCGCGCACTTATAGGTTAACTAATCGTGCGACTCGTCCGCGCGCTGGCGTAGTATGGCAGAAAGCGAGCGCTTTGTATGACACGATACGTCCGTTCTGTCTGCCGTCACGTCATTTATGCACTAGTCGCCCAACAAATCTACTCTTGGCCTGACCGGCATGTGTACTGTTGGCATAAAAATATAATGCATCGGGAATTTTTAATTAATACCGTAAACTAACAACATTTTTATATTTAATGAAACTATTATAGAATAGATTCAGTCATGTGGTTTTAGACATATTGCAGACATATTGCATGTTCCTGGCGAACTACATTAATAATTATATTTGGTAGATAGTTACATTTTAGGTATAAATTGAAATAAAATACTGAAATTATATAATTTGTTTTTATTATTTAGTATTTATGTCATTAATTATTACAGTTGGATCAAAATTACAAAAATATAAAAAAATATTATTCACTAATATCCAAATCATCTTCCTCGGAATCAGACCCCACGTTAATGATGAATTCAAAATCCATGTCAAAATTTTTCATAAATAGTTCTTCTGTCTCATTAACATGCCGACAAGTATTTTTCCACATAATGCTATCTATCATCTCAAATCGTTTTTTATTAAAGCCATGATCGATGTAAAATTTTGATGAACATTTCTTTTGGCCACATAGTTTTTTAATATTCCCCATATTTTTTCTATGGGATTCAATTCCGGGTGATAAGGAGGTAATCTTAAAACTTCGCATCCTTTCGACTTCACTAATTCATCGATAGCAAAACTTTTGAACCTATCTTTGTTCTGTAATATTATATCATAAAGTTCTATTCTTTTCATTGAATCTTCAAACGGAATATTCTTTTCAGTCAACCATCCTTGCATAATGCTTTTAGTTGAATTTGAGTTGGGTACTTTTTCGGTTACAACATTATGGTAGGAAGCATTATCCATAACAATGACAGAATTTTCTGGCATATTCCGCAATAGCTGGCTTGTAAGCCATTTTTTATAATTTTCAAAATTCATGTTATCATGATAATCACCACTTGTCGAGTTTGCTTTATAAATTAAGCAAGCATTGGGAATAAATCCTTGACAGCCACCGGCATGAACTATTATGACTCTCATTCCTTTTGATATTTTTTTTGAAGTGGCGATTCTTCTTTTATGTTTTTCCAGCATTTATTTTGCACATGTGTTGTGTGAACATAGGTTTCATCTGTATACACAATGTATCGACCTTGCTTGCGATATTTTTCCAATTGTGTCAGGTAGTTAAAGCGCAATTTCTGAATATCATGCTTTTCCACCAGTGTCTTGCGATTGTCATCTGTTTCAGACCATTCAAAGCCAGATTCCCTCAAAATAGTACGCAGCGTTTCTATGCACCCGTCAAAATTAATTTTTTCCGATAAAACTTGTTTGAGTTTTTTTAATGTTGGCATTTCTTCATATTCTGTGTGAAATGACATCATTGCCCTGCTTAACACAGATATATCAAAAATCATCCAGAGATGATTTCGGACATAAACGTTTTCTTTTTGAAGGCGATTTAAAAATTTTCTGTGCCATGTCAATTGATGCACTAGATAAAGCTTGTTGCTCCTCTTTTAATATGTTTGAAATTGTATGTTCACTATAACCAACTGCTTGGGCGGTTCGCCATCTGGCATCAGTTAAATTTTCAACTCCGTTTTTTGCTTCAAATTTCATTCGGTGATAAACCTTGGCTATAATTTCTTTCCCCTGTAAAATAATATATACAATAAAGTTACAACCTTGCGCATTTAAAGTAAAAGAAATGGTTAAAACAAGGTCGCAAAACATAAAGAATATCTAACCCATCATTGTGCAGGTATTCAATAAAAAACAGGTAAACTAATCAAGTCGTTAAAGATGGAAACATTTTTGCTCAAATAATACAGCTTGTCCAAATGCACGTGTTCTCTTTTTTTACAAAACTTCTTCGGTCTGACGTAAGTAATTTTAAGGATAAAGTGAGTGTTTACCTGACTCCGAAGATGCTTTTTCGTAATCTTTGTTGTCATGATGAGATTGTTTCTTTGATGCTGACAGTACTTTTATGAGTGATCGAAGCGTGCTTCCACGTCCGTGTCTAGCTGGCGACTGAATAACCAATGACTGCAGCTGACTTGGTTGTGTTGCATCTGTACACTGATTTTGCATGTAATAGTACGACAATGGAGGGGCGTTCAGTTTTAGATTAGACGGTCTCTACAATACGTCTAACCGCACGCACACAAACACCGTGCCGAAATCTACCGAACTGAAACGACGTTAGACGATTGTGAGGTTTTTTCGTTACGGAATTTCTTGGTTCGGTCGCCACGCTCAAAGCCCGCGATAAAAGCTATGTAATAGCTTAAAAATATCCAGACCTGATTCAATTGTAAAATGCAGGCTAGCATACCCATTAATCTCAGAGAGGCTAAGAAGCTTTTACTTACGAATGGAATGTATATTATCTCACGGTCCTTGATACGACTGAAACAAATAAGTGTTTTTTAATATCACATAACATCGCATACATTGTTCTGATTCTGAAATAAGTTGCTTAAGTAATTGTGTTACGAATATCAGAAACAATACGTGGTATACACGAATACATAATAACAATACACCCAGACACGGATCAAACAACGATGTTACGACCGGACCTACGTCTCTTGGAACCCAAGGAAGTGGGCACTAACCATTACTCCACCGAGCCAGCTAGCCAGCAGATAAATATTCCCTTGACTGAAAAACGTCTTTAATCCGATAAAAACGATACATCTTTCATCCTCATATGCCTCACTTAAATAATACAAAAAAAAACGAATTTCCATCTTTGACATGATCCCAAGCGTGAAGGGTAAATATGAATTCTAGGTCCTGTTCCATCCCTCAGGACCGTGATCGTGTGTGTTATTACACATTTCCTTTTATTTGTACAAGAAGGGATAGCCAGGCCTTCCCGAGGGCCCTTGAAGAAAGGCCCGCTACTCTTTGAATTTACCTATCCAACTTGTAAGGGCAGTGAGGTAAGAGCATACAAATAATATGAAATAAAATTAAATTAAATGAAAAAAAAATGAAATTAAATAAAAAGTAATGTAAAAAATTAAAAGAAATGAAATGAATAGTAATAAATTAAATTGAAAGAAATGAAATGAAATATAAAGTTCGTCTAAAGAATTGATGAAAGCATTTTTACATGTAATGGAAATCAGTAAATTATGATCATAACCAAACAAAATTTAAAAAAAGTGTTAAACTGACCAATAACAAATATTCATCATTTATTTTTCATTAAAAAAGGTACTACAATATTATTATTTTTTATATTATTTGTTTGATATTTACTCTTACATTGCATTTAAAATAAAAATAAATAGTAACGGGAGGCCAAAGTTGACAGTTGCCTTAAAAAGGTCAATCACTACCGTCAATGGTGAAGTGGTTAAGTTCGTTGCTTGCCATGCGAGAGGTAGCCAATTCAAACCCCGCCACGTAACAATATGATTTTCAAATTTGAAATTCATATGTGCGGTTAATCGATTCTTTAACGGTGAAGGAAAACTTCGTGAGGAAACCTGCATACCTACGAAGAAATTCTAAGGTTGTGTAGTCGACCAACCAGCACTTGGCCAGCGTGGTTGACTAAGGCCTGATCGCTCTAAGAGGGTCAATTGTGCCTCCTAAGAAAAGAGGGCCGCCCGTCAGACACCCCGTCCGCTTACCGGCCGATCGTCGCTTTTAGACGAGGCTGGTAAGCTTTGAGCGCATCATTGCGGCTCGCATTAATGACCATCTGAGGACATCGGGGCCGGACCTCTCTGAGGCACAATTTGGTTTCAGGTCTGGACGGTCAACTATTGACGCTCTGTCCAGGCTTAAGACCCTAGTCCGGGAACAAACAGAAAGTGGAGGTGGAGTGCTGGCGGTGTCTTTTGATATCGCCAATGCCTTCAATACCATTCCCCACTCGACAATCACGGAAGGCCTTATCTTTCACAGGGTCCCGCAATATCTAAGGGCCCTGTTAGGTAGTTATCTTGCTGGCAGGAGGGTTTTGTTTGTCAACCGTTCCGGCGAACTTGTAAGTCATGCTGTGGAATCTGGTGTTCCGCAAGGGTCCGTATTGGGGCCTTTGCTATGGAACATTGGCTTTAATTGGTTGCTGCGCGGTGCTCTTCCCCCGGGGACGGGCGTCATATGTTACGCCGACGACACTCTTGTCACTGCTCGAGGGATAAAGTTTGAAGAGGCAGCGCGTCGAGCTACGGCAGCAAGTGCACTGGTTGTACAGCGGATTGGCCTCTTGGGCCTGCGTTTGGCGTTGGATAAAACCGAGGCCGTATACTTCCATGGACCTCGAAGGGGACCTCCCCCCAACTCGTACATCTCGGTTGGGGGAACCGGGTAGCGATCCAGCGCCAAATGAAATACCTAGGGCTGGTCCTGGACGCGCGGTGGCAGTTTCTCCCGCATTTTAGCGGACTGTCATCGCGCCTCCTAAAGGCGGCAAGTTCGCTGGGTTGGCTTCTTCCAAATCTGGGAGGGCCTAGGGCCAAATGTCGGCGGCTATATGCCGGCATTCTTCGTAGCATGGCCCTATATGGGGCACCTATATGGGCGGATTCCCTTCATTTTAGAGGAAATGCCGCCCTACTCCCTAGACCTCAGCGAGCAATTGTGTGTCGTGTGCCGCGCGCGTACCGGACTGTAGGGTTTGCAGCAGCCATTGCCCTGGCAGAGACACCACCATGGGAACTAGAGGCCCACGTCATGGCCCAAACTTACTGTTGGCAGGCAGACTTAAAAGATCGAGGTCTTCGCCCTGCTCCTGAGGAGCGTGGGGCATTTGTTAAAGAGGCGCGCGACGATCTTGTTCGCGCATGGTCAGTGCAAATAGCAAATGCACCGTCAGGACGCCGTCTGCTGGATGCACTTGGGCCAATACTAGAACATTGGCTCGAGCGGGGGCACGGATTTTTGACATATCGCCTGGTGCAGGTTTTGACTGACCATGGCTGTTTCGGTAAATTCCTGCATCGCATCCAGCGGGAGGACTTACCTATCTGCCGAGCATGTGGAGCGGACGTGGATACGGCGGACCATACGCTTTTTGAGTGTCCGTCGTGGTCCCAGGAGAGGTCGGCCCTTACATCTGTGGTCGGCCAAGTACTCTCTCTTCCCCAATTACTTAGTGGGATGGTAGAGAGACGAGAAGTTTGGATGGCAACTGCTTCCTTCTGCGAGTCCGTCATGTTGCAGAAGGAGGCGGCGGAGCGTGAGAGGGAGAATGACCCCTCAGCTCCAGCGATCAGAAGGCGTAGACCGGGGCGCGCGCGGCGCATTTACCAGCGCCAGACAGCGCACTCCAGCGGAGACCAGCAGGCGGCAGGCGTGGGGACGCCGCCGCCTGCATTGCACAGGCCTCCGTCGAGGGACGGGAGCGACTCCGTGTACCGAGTCGCCCTGTCACCCCCCTCAGCGGGGGACTTGGGTGGAGCCCGTTAAAGGGCGGAACGCTGGCGGCGTTGTGGTAGTTGGGCTATGCTAGGAACCATGACGCCGCTTAAGCGATGAGGTATACCGCGGAGTTTAGTGGGTACACCCCTGGGCATTGCACCATAGCCCAGGAGCAGCTGCCGGTTTTCCATCTCAGCATCGGCAGCCGGGAGTCCCACACACCACCTTGGGTAAACCCCTGCCCAAGGTGAAGGTGCATCAAGCATTCTCCGCGATAAAAAAACAAAAAAAAGGTCTGATAACCCTACTTTAGGGCAGGCCCTTACACCATCATCATCATCATCATCAGCCCATATGCGGCTGATGATGATGATGATGATGATTATGATTTTGAATACAGAACTCACAATACCATTTATTCTGGTCTTATAGTTGTAACTTTGTTTATCAAGTATTTCGTCTTGTGTGTTATTTCACTGACATTATCTTCAGTGTGTGTGCTCACGGTTGAGCGGGTATTATGACGCGTAGGAGAACGAAATGGTGTTCGGGGAATATTCCGAGATGACTCACTGTTACGATTTTATGTAGTATTGAGTTTTATTGTGATTATTGTATTCTCACGGTATTCCTGGAAGTGGTAGAAATATACAGATTTTTTTTTTGCCTTTGTTTGGGACCATAAACAATTTCGCATAAGGAAACACGGAATTTGAATATGTTGTACGTATATATTTTATTATTATATCTTCCTTTAAGAAAGAACAAGTCGGGAAGAGCATCTCAAGGGTGTCGATATTTTCATGGAATGAAATGAATTTTTAGTTTTTTCGCAGAATATGTCCCTCGTAATTCGTCTTTCAACTATAAGAGCATACAGACGATGTAATGTACAAACATACATACATTTTGTTTACTTCCTAGTTTTGGGAACTTTGGGCGCAATAGTATTACAATGAGGGCTTTCATTTTTCCGCTCACCAGACGGTACATTTGAAACATATTTTACACTTTGAAAATTAACCTATTGGCTAAGCAACAGTGTTTTCAGTACCATTTTACTTTTAAAAAAAGGGCGGACGTAAGTATTTTCCTCAGCTTTGCATTTAAAACACTTCTTCTTCTTCTTATCGTATGGTTGATGAACAACCTGGTGTCAGAGTTTAAACTGCCCGTAGGCCTCTGACATGGCTTCACACACCGTTGAAAAATGTCTCAGGTGTGCTGGTTTCCTCACGATGTTTTCCTTCACCGTTAAAGCGTCGAATGATGGTACATATGAATTTCAAATATGAAAAACACTTTGGTACCAGGCGGGGTATGAACTGGTGACCTCTCGCACTGCAAGCAACGACCTTAACCACTCGGCCATCGACGCTTTTTTATTTAAAACACTAAAATTCATTGATAATTGTCTTACATATTGTTATTGTTCAAAAATGTATCTTAATAGGAATAAACTCTAAAAACCGACGCGCTTACAGTATTTGACATTGAAAGGACCTTACTCGACAATAGCGCTCCTAGCAACCAATCCACTCGCAATATCCCCCATCAAAAGATTTTTCATGAATATGTCGGAGGGTGATAAGTTGAACAATGATTTACTTATTAAACATAGAAGAAAAAAGTTTTTCTATTCACGTTTTTAGCTTAGTATAAACGGGTTCTCGACCTCACCGGATATTGAAGCACGTGACCTATCGTCTAGAGGGGGAGGGGTTACTGAAAAAAACATTCAGCGAACACTGCGATTTCTCTTCGAAGGGAATAATTGACGGACATTTTCTGATATTAATGAAGTCACGATTAGAGTTTTACAATCCGCTCCGTGACTGAGCTTGGCGATGTGAATCCGATTTCAAATTGAGTTTGAATCAAACGATGAATATTTGTGACATGATGAATTTCATGAAAGCTAAGCTTATGAATCTTTTTACTCTTTGTTACTTTAGTATTCACAAGATCACAGTAGTACTTATTTAGAAAAATAAATATTTTCCGCGTAACTATTATTATATTAAACGTCACTTAGCCCCGACAAACATTCCTCTACTACATAATTATTTTTTGATCCTTAATCATTGTCATCATCAGCCCATATACGTCCCCACTGTTTGGGGCCTACCCTAAACTACAGCGATAAAGCCTTAGTATCCACCCTGGCCAAGTGCGGGTTGGTTGACTACACAACCTTAGAATTTCTTCGTAGGTGTACAGGTTTCCTCACGACGTTTTCCTTCACCGTTACAGCGTCGAATCATCGTACACACGAATTTCTAATTTGAAAGACACAGTGGTACGTGGCGGGGTTAGAACTGGCGACTTCTCGCATGGCAAACAACGACCTTGACCACTCGGCTACATATCCTTAATCCTTTACAAAGTAAATTTTTAAATTTATAAAAGTCGCATATATGACTGAACGGGGAATTGAAACACCGGACCTTCCAATATCGCGTCGGATGCTCTTTCTTCTGAGCTATCCAGATGTCCAATGTTTTATACCCACATTTTAAAACTAGAAAATAGTTGACTGACAATGCCTTTATGTATTTCAACCTTTTAGTACGCTTCGTATTATCCACTACTATCACGAAGTGAGATTAAATTTCACTTTGGCGCTAACATCACAAAGGGCAGACATTCTTCTTGTGCAATATCTATTTGTTCATGAAAGCTGAATATTTCAATAACCAAACCACTACACAGGGCAGGCCGACGGCTGTCTGCCTATGACGTTACTTCACTGAAATTGTTCAATTCAAGTTGTTAGATAGCTAACTAATATTTTAGGGGTCTTAGTAAGTAAGTAGATAGAAGCCCAGGGTTACGTATCAAAATAACTAAATTTGTTTCAACTACTGTCGATTCAACTACGCTCGACTCATCTAAAATCATTACGCCTCATGCACGTCTCGCCTAATGCTAAGGTCCAATTAATCTAATGGTTTTTAATCTAATACTTTTCAGTAGTTGAAACAACTTTAGTTATTTTGATATGTAACCAAGCCCAGACAGTTTTAAGTAATTTGATGATGATAAAACTTACTGATTTGCTGGAAAGAAGTATCCTTACTAATATTATAATGCTGAAGAGTTTCTTTGTTTATTTGAACGCACTTATCTCAGGAACAGGTTCGAATGGAAAAAATCTTTTTGAGTTTGATAGACCATTTATCGAGGAAAGCTTTAGGCTATACAACACCACGCTGCGGCCAAAAGGAACAATAATAAATGTGTAAAAAACGGGGGAAAACGCGGACGAAATCGCGGGCGGAAAGCTAGTATTATATAATCTTTGACCTGGAGTACTTCTCTTATAACCAAGACTGCGAACTTTTATAGGGTTGATAATATCAAACTTTGACTGGCTCGGTGGAGCAGTGGTTAGTAACCCTGAGGTAAAGCTACAGTTCGAGAAGTCGTGGATTCGATTCCCACCGGGGACAAATATTTTAGTGACGAACATCAATATTTGTTCCGTGTCTGGGTGTGTTATTAAATATATTTAGGTACTTTTGTGTTGTTTCTGACATCCGTAACAAAAATCCTTAAGCAACTTACTTCGGCAAGTAAACCTCGGTCATGGACAAATATTTTTTTTCTCATGAATTCCAAAGTCTTCAGGGCCGGACTGTGTAGTAGTAACTGTGAATATACGAGTAGAAAAGTATACTATAAAGTTTATATAAGCTCAGAGGCACTATATGATAAGAATAAAAAAACACAATAAAAGAAAAAAAGCGCATCTGTACCCTCCGCCCGTAATATTATACGTAAATAAGAACGGATCTCGTCATAAAGAGCGACCCGTCCCGATCCCATCTTCGCTGCCATCGGAGTTATTGCGGCGATATGACGACGATGTCTTATTTATTTGGCCCTTTTGTGACTGAATGTTGCCACTTTTCAAGAAGAAGTGTGCCCATAGTGAAATTATTGAGGTCGTCCTCAACCGTCGAGGATAGAATCACGCATCAGTTTAGATCGATGTGTTCCTATAAACGTTCTGGGTGCTAAGACGAAGTAACAATATGAAAAAACTATAACGAAGTTCGAATAGAATAAAATGTAGCGGATTGACATTAGACGCGATAAATCACGTGGTCAATCTTGTGTCAATCCCATACATTTTATTCTTTGCGAACTTCGTTATCGTTTTGATATACAGTAGAACCCGTTTAAGACGATCACGCTTAATACGATTTCCCGCATAATACGCTACTTTACACCAGTCGCAGCAACTTAAGATATATTTTCATACATTTCTTAACGCTTAATACGATTATCATCCTGTTTAATACGCACAAAACCGACAGATCGTTTCGATCAAATTTTACCTACTTCTAGATTGAATAAACGAGCTATTTTTAGTCCATTTGGTACATTAGTAAAAGCTATTACAGGTAACTTAGATGAAGAAGACGCAAAACATTTCGAAACGCAAATACGTAAAGTAAATAATAGGGAACATTTAGTAGAGCAAAGAGTGTCATTATTACAACAAGCCTTTAAAAAATTAGAAAACGTTTCAGAAACCATAAATTTGAACGTCAATCGATTACAAGATAACGAAATAAATTTAGTTTCACAAAAAGAAAAATCTTTATTAAATGTCGTGTCAATACTTAACACCCTGTATCAGTTACTTAATAGTTTTAGAACAATTTACGATATTATACAGGAAGTAGAGTCAGCAATAGCCTTTAGTAAATTAAACGTATTACATACATCTATTATAAATTCAACAGAGTTGTTATTGATGTTATCTGAGATAGAAAAGCATGCTACATTAGTTTATCCATGCAGTAAGGAAAATTTAGTTAAATTAGAGAAAAATATAATAGTAAAGTCTTACGCCAATAGAGATAAATTAGTTTTTATATTAGAAGTTCCGCTTATTCAACCAGAGATATACACATACTATAAAATAATACCTATTCCTGTTCAACAATCCCATACAACCATTATACCTTCATATCCTTACCTTTTGGTGCAAAGATTGAAATACAGATCAGCGGTAAGTCCCTGTGAAGAAATAGAAGACGGGAAATTCTTATGTCCAGAAGAGAATCTTGCACAATACCCTGCCGAAACATGCATTGAACAAATAATGCAAATGAAGAACACCCAAAGCAGTTCTGCCGTCCTTTAGCTATAATGCCGTTATGTGACAAAACCGCATTCGGAGAAAAACGGGTTTAAAGAGCGCGAAAAGAAAAAAAATCGCTGAACGAAAAGGAAAAGGTTTATATACAAGTGATATATATCATTACACAGGTGGTTTCAAGAGCGTTACTATGCTCAAACTCTCATAATGCTATGTGTTATATATTTTAAAGTATTTTACTTTAAACGTTTTAAATCAGGATTGCTTTAGATTTACTTAATAGAAAACATAGCTAAAATGCCGCTATAGATACCTTAACGGCATTTAAGTGTTTGATTTTGAATAACTTTGATACATTTGTAAAATGAGTTTCTATCTAATATATTTACTAAACTTAAATGCCGTTAAATGGAATAACGGCGTTTTAGCTCGGTAATCTTATTTTTCTGTCAGGGCTTTACTTACCAATAGTGCAGCTAACTGTTCATAACGGCATTTAAGTCGAGCATTTCCAACATAAATTACATAAGTTTTACTATGCATCTTTTACTAATGTTTATTACTAGACTAAAATGCAGCTAAAATCAAAACCTTTTGCCGTAACGGCATTTTAACTAAGCATTCATAAGTTGATAATTTAGAAATTACAATGTAGTGCATTTATGTAAAAAGTAATAAAACCGTTTTAAATCACTATTTAATTTAAAAATCAACTGTTTCACATTTTTAAAATAAATTGAGATCAATTTGTATCAATTAATCATCAATTTAACTGAGACTGAAACGATTTCATTCAATCTTGGGCCGTAAAAAATTATAACTTGTAATAAGACGAAATCGGTATTAATCGATAGGCAGGATACCTTATCAGCTTTAAGAGAAAATTTTGCAAGTATTAACAATCTGAGAAATGAGATAATGGAATCGGAAAACACGAAAAGAGTGAGCTAATTCCACCGGCCGGCACAACGCCCGTCAACTGTCAATGTCAGTAATAAAGACAGTCGGGTAAATAGACCATAGATCCATTTATTGGAATGGAAATCAAATAATTATATTATCATCATTGTACCGATATTATTGTTTTTTTGCAATTTATACGACACATCACTATGTTTGAACTGTGTTGTGTAACGTTTAACGTGCATTTACTCACAATTTGGGTTTACTTTTTATTGCAAAATACTTTTTTCCTGTAAATAAATCGATTAATATGAATAATCGATTTTTTACGAAAAGTAGAATCTTTTTCATATTTCTCAGCACGCAGAAACCAATTTTTTAGACCACATACCAATCCATTACAATTGCGGCCCACCATTTTCAGTCTCCTTTAAAAGGTAATCAATATAAAAAGCCAATTTTTATTCTGAGAACTGCTTATCTAACCATAAATGTATATTTGGAACATCTCAATGGAAGAGAAGCAAAAAATTATAGAAAGCTGACTATATAATTTTGTTTTTTTTACAGCAATTGCGTCGTGCCAAATAACTGTCAATAGTTTAAAGTGAGAAGTGGTTTTCCCAACAGGAACAAAAGTTTCATTAAAAACAGTAAACAGTAAAAGGATATATTTAAAGGTTTCCATTTTATGGTAACATTATGGCTTTTTCAAGATTTACACTAAAATATTTCTCATAATCATTGTTGATTGATTTGTGTTCATTCAACACAAACAGCACATTCATAAACAATACATTATAATGTTTAGCATCATGTTTGGATTACTTTTTTGTACCCTATAGGCTTCGCACAATTCACTCTCTTCGTTTCTGAGCTGAGTAAGACTTATTTTCATATTTTTTACGTGTTTTCTATTAGATTCATAAGATACTTTTTATCTGGGTAAGTTTGAATAAAATGCAAATGCATGATTTTTACATTAAAATCGTTCTGTAAACAGCGTGGTTGATGTTCGTTCGCGTTTGTAATGAGGTGCCAATGGGTTAAATGTTCCTATATATTTGTTAATAAATCCCGGTCAAATGGAAGCGATGTTTGATGCTTGCTGCGCTAATCTTTCGATTTTTCGGTAAAATTATCATGCAAAGGTTTGTCATTCGTTTTTTCACAGACTGAAGATGTTTGTTATTTCTTTAGGCCTTTGCATGATAATTTTACAGAAAAATCGAAAGATTAGCGCGGCAAGCATCAACAATCGCTTCCTTTTGACCGGGATTTATTAACGCACATAAAGAAACATTTAACCCATTGGCACCTCATTACAGAGGCGAACATGTTCCATTGTGACGCTGTTTACAGAACGATATTTACCAACCCCCAACTTACCCTGATAAAAAAGCATCTTTTTAAACTTATAGAAATCACGTAAAAATATGAATCTAAAAGGGAGTGAATTGTGCGAAGCCTGGGTTACATAAAAAGTAATCCAAACATGATGCTAACCTTAATACTGTTCATGAATGCGCTGTTTGTGTTGACTGGGCTAAACAACGCAAAAAATATAAAAAAGCAAGGGCACTGTACAATGAACACAAATCAATTTAAAATGATTGAGAAATATTTTAATGTCGAACTTGCAAAAGTCATAATTCATAATCTATAATATAAAAATGAATCGCAAAATGTTTTGGTAAGCGCATAACTCAACAACGCATGAACCAATTTGGCCAATTTTTTTTTAAAATGTTCGTTGAAGTCCAAGGATGGTTCTTACGGCGAGAAAAATTTAATAATTGCCGGGAAAACCCTAGAAACAGCCCTTTTCTTTTTCTCATTTTTTTGACAGGACGAAGTCTGTTGGGTCAACTAGTTTTACCATAAAATGGAAACCTTTAAATCTATCATATTATGTCAACGACTTGCTGTTTAAATAAAACGTTTGCTCCTGTTGGGAAAATCACCTCTCACTTTAAGCCATTGATAGTTATTTGGCACGACGCAATAAAGTTGCTATAAGAAAACAAAATGATATATATGTAGTTAGCTTATTATATTTTTTTTCTTCTCATCCGTCGAGATGTTCCATATTTATATTTATGGTTAAAGAATTGCTGTTCCCACAATAAAATTAGGTTTGGTTTCATAAAAAAGAATCCGAATATGATGCTAAACTTTATATCGTTCATGAATGTGCTGGTTGCATCACAAGTTTTGAGAATTCATGTGCTCTGTGATACATCCTCTCTTTCATGCCCTTGGACTGAGACTGCGACTTCTTTCAACGTTTGGTACATAGTCGCATTATAGTTAAGTAATGTGGGTTAACCGCATTTAAGTCGTGCAAATTGAATGACAGCAAATTTATTAAACAAATTTAAAACGCCGTTATTGGACTTTAACGGCGTTTTTGTTTAATAATTTTACTTAACGGCGTTTTAGTCTTGAAATGCCATATAAACGCTTTCCGAAGAACAGCAAAACAATATTGCCGTTAAAGTACTTTAACGGCCTTATTGAGAAGGAAATTCAAATAACGGCAATTTAGTTATGTAATTTCAGTAAATTTTTATCATTTTTAGAAGTTAAAATCCTTTAACCGCGTTTTAGTTAAGAATCTTAAGGTAACTGCATTATAGCTATGTAACCTCGCAAAAACGGGGCACTCACTCGTAGTTAACGGCATACTATCTCAGAAACTACTCAAGATATAAAAAATTGGGAAAGATGGTTCGATTCCGCATATTTTTCTTATTCGGATAGTATTCAAAAAGTCAAAAATGACCAAATGTTAGTTAACGGCATTATAGCTAGAGGACGGCAGAGTTGCCGTCAACACATCATCCAAATAGAAGACCTGAAAATCCAAAAACTCCTGAAAAACTATGGGTTATTATTTACCTCGGAATGCATAGTAATAACTGAATACTGCGAAGATCAAGTACAAAAGCACGAAGTACAAGGAACATCACTACTTATTTTGAATCAACACTGCAGAACTCAAGTCAGAGATATGTCTATCAGTACACCAACATACTCCTCGACGTCCAGCATACTGTGGTCAGCATGCCAGCTATACGAGAAGAATTCAAGAAAGAAGCCAAACAATTGGATCTTCGGAACGTAGACTTCAGCGACATTAGGGAAGTAATTAACAGCGCTAAATTCAGTGCAAGTGAAATAGACTCGGACTTCTCAATCGTCAGTGGAATTAGTGTATGGACAATAAGCTTATATATTATTGTAATTTTTTCTCTTACATATATTGTGTTAAGAAATAAAATCATGTTATATTTTAAGACACGATATTCCCCGAAGACAATTTTGACTGCTTCGGATAATATCGTTCTTGAGGGGGGAGGAGTTAAGGTTGAGCACCCTAACCAATTCTCCTTCATGAGCAATACCACGACAGCAATCCCATTTCGGTCATGCGTCAGTACTAAATAAGCCTACTAAGTCATATTGTTATTATATGTAGTCTGTAATCACTTAGTTTTTTTGACTAGTGTATTAGTCTAGAACCGAGAGGTTACTCTGTCGAAATAAATAAATATTTTTTTATTTACTTTTGGTTCCACTAACTTAAATAGCGCTCTAAAAGCGCATTTTTGGCCCGCGTCGTAGAAACTTTCTGTAACGCATGCCGTAGGTCTAATGACTGAGGTGTTATGTATGGGAAGGAGTCCCCGAATGCCTTTTGACTGTGGGAAGTCCACTAATTCGGGCTTAGGTATGACTGTTTTTATCAACCAATGTGAATGTAGTGACAATAATGTGAACGATGGTAGTGGTATCGTGCGTAATAAAAGACTGAGAAAAAGGGTAGACCGATATGTCTGCCCTTAGACCTACTGTCATTCTCGCAGTCCTACAGTTCACCCGTGATCATGGCGCTTGCAACAGTGCCGAAATATCGGGAGCTCATTAAAACAAAAGAACATGGTAAATATCCCGGACAGTTTCAGTTTTCTAATGTGTGTAACCATGACAGTTTAAAATTTTATAATGTGAATGTAATTTATACGTACAATTTAATGCCTATTATACCGAAATTTAAAATAATACATAATTATATATATAGTTCGTGTTATTTTCCCTATCCCGCTTAATACGCTTTCTCGCTTAAGACGCGTTTTTGATAGGGTCCCTGAGAAATCGTCTTAAGCGGGTTTTACTGTAGTTACTTTGTCTACGGCACCTGATGTGTGTTTTGTTTGGTTTAAAGAAATTGACAATTTCGTTAAGAAATTTGGGAAAACGTTATGAAGCATAACTTATATACCATGAAATTTTTGTGGTTGTTTTCCCGTAGCCGAACGATTTAACTTTAGTAGTACAATCGAATTATGATTGTTGTTTCATGAAAAAAATAACATTTTTTTTCATATTTCAAAAAATATTATAATTCAACTCGAAAGCGTTGGAAGCTATAGTTCTTTTAAGTGATGTGACGTAATCAATACTACTTGCCGCATAATATTGATGATTAAAGCTACAGAAGCTCTCCGCCCTAAGTAATAAAACGGTTCGAACGTGCTTCCGAGTCTCGTCTATCCCTTTCGTAAAACCGGTATTTATTAATTTGAATAAAATAAACTGCCCAATTTTTTTTTACTACTAAGACAGAATCATTTTACTGCGGGGAAACAACCACTAAAACTTTCACGGTGTATAATAAGTAAGGTGTCTGACAGATTTGGCCATGGCGGCCTATCGCAATGGTAAATACCGTGTGAAACTGTGTGCGCAAATACAAGTTAACTCTGGTTCCTTACTGATGAGAGATCAGGCGTAAATCCACAGAATTTAACGTGCTTTCTGAGGCACGCCCGTTTGTCGTGCTAAAACATTTCAGATATTTCATAAGATACATTTTTGGTGACTGCAATTACGCCATTTTTTCTGTTAAAAAACTGAGATCATTTGACTATTTAATCGATAAAAAATACTATTTCCCGAATATTTCCATGCTGTACTCAACAAAAATTAAGAGTTTCAAAATCAGACAGCCGACGAAACAGCTCTACCCGTTTCAACCGCGGCACGTTCTTTCCCAAATTGAACAATAATAACAGCATGTTATGCGATACAAAACAAAAACACCGTTTGTTTTCGCAGGCAAGCCGGGAATGGGGAACAAATAATTAAATTCCCTATACGGTACCAAATTGGGAAGGAACCTATGACAACAGCTACACGGTCTCTACAACAAACATGGCGGCCGCAAACAGCCTTCGGACATGAGTGGATGTGTGAAGTACTTTGTTTGTTGATAGCTTTAAAATGTTGAGAATACATTGTCATAAGCAGGAATTAACTTAAACTTAGAGTGTAGGGTTATATGTTAGAAATTAAATTAATTTTATGAAGTAAACTCGTGTGTATTGTTATTCTAAACATATTATTTAGAGACCTGAGGTTACAAGCTTTTAACAGCGCATACACGCTTACGCGTAACGCGTAAGTCTAAAATCGTCTATTATAAAGGACGGGTTTTAACGGGGTTTAACGGGGTTTAACGGGTTTAACGGGTAAAACATTACTTCCTTATAGCGCAGTCGGTTAAAAAGTAGCCTATAACCTATCCTAGGCTCTGGACTATATCTGTACCAAACATTTAAATCGGTCCAGTACTCTATGCGTGAAAGCGTAACAGACAGACAGACAGACAGAGTTTCTTTTGGATTTATAATATTAGTAAGGAAGTAAGGATAAGGATTAAAAGTAGTATATATAAATACAACTATAAATACTAGCTAGCGGTTTCAAACATTGTCTAAATCTTGTTCCAATTAAGGAGCATGTAAGGATTGTAGGGTGACCGCTCTAAACATGGTTCGCTACATTACACCCCCGCGGGCGAGGTCTGGACTAGCCTTATCTCAGAGGATATATGATAGAAGAAAATATATTAAATAAAAGTTTATCTGTATATTCATAAAAAATACGAATATTTTTCATGAATTACTTTTTCCTTTGAAAGCAGCACAACCATTTCAAATGTTGTATCAATTTTTTACAAGCAGTTAATATACTCCTAAGTGCTACAAATTCTCTTTAACTTTTTCTTTTTTATTTTAAATATTAGGAGCTTTTCATGTAAGAGTTTAAATTGTCTGTATTTTTTATTTACAACTAACAAATCCAGCAAACTTTTTACAGTTTCTTTTTTTCAGCGAAAGATTATTTAATGAACTGAAATAATTAACGGTTATCACTAAATTTTTCTTGAAAATATAAACCGCACAAAAGCAAATTACAAAGTTACTATTACAAAGTGTTGGAACATTATCATCATTATCAGCCCATATAATGTCCTCAATGCTGGTACACGGGCCTACCCTGAACTAGGGCGATCAGGCCTTAATCAACCAAGCTGGTCAAGTGCGGGTTGGTCGACTACACAACCTGAGGCTTCAGGTTACAAACCTTTCTTTGTAGATGTACAGGTTCTTCGCGATGTTTTCCTTCACCGTTGAAATTGGAAACCACGGTGATACGTGGCGGGTTTTGAATTGGCAACCTCTCGCATGGCAAGCAACGACCACTCGCCAATCGACGCTTTTTATACGTTATACTCGTCATTTTTAATATCACCTCTATAGATTTAATTTGGAGGAAGGGTCAATTCAAAAGTACACGTAATCGACGAGCATGCATGAAGAGATTGGTGGATGTCAAAGAAGCGACAGTAGTGTACACCGTATTATCGTAGCACATGGCAAGAAGTCATATCTGTCTAAAGGCGTGATTTTATAGATTAAACTTACAGCTTTTTAATGCAAGAAATATAGCTTTGCAATATGAAATACTCTGCAACTCGAAATTCGGCCAGTGCCGGCCCAAACGCGGGCTCTACCCTAATCTTGTAGATTTATTTCGGCGGTCTCTTGTATTGACACGAGCGCACGCATACATGTAAGAGCTGACCGGTAATGACAGCTAGGTGGAAGTCCTGCAGCTGGAGGTGATGGTGTGGCTATGCGTGGCACTTCATCAGATGGTGATTGGGATCGTTGCCTGGGGCGCATAGCGCCAGTAAAACGATGACTCATCTTCACAATAATTTATTCAATGTGTACAGTTCGGAGTTTGACACAAGAATGAATCCAACTCGTCCGGCTTGCCTGCTTATAAACGATTCTCCCCACTGCCCCCACCTCCAATTACATCGTCAGGTGCGGTGCAGGTGCAGTGCAGGTGGTGCTTACGCAGCAAGCCGCACGTGTTGGCTTTGTATTACGTTTTACACTCATTTGCCTTAATAAATTAACAATAGGAACCAATTATTTAAAAATCATTAAATGAAATAATTAATGGAATATTTAGCAAATTATTTGCAGCTGCGCTATCACGGCCATACTGACGAGCAGCTCGTGCTCGAGCTAGCGGCTTGGTTCATCTGTAACAATTACTTGATTTATATCTTGTTCTAATTATTTAACTAATGATTTTCATTATAATTGGTGTTCAGACTCAGAGGCTTGTAAACAAGCTTGTTCTGAAGGTTTTAACTGGTGATTTTCATTTTAATCGGTGTTCAGACTCAGTGGCTTGTAAACAAGCTTGTTCTGAAAGGTTTGTCAAACTCAGCGGCCAGCAATATAGCTTGTTTCAACAGCACTTGGAATAAAGAGTGTTTGCCAAGCTCAGAGGCTCTTGGCTTGGATTGACAACAGTTCTAACTCCAGAAATACTTGAAGAACTCAGAGGCTATTTGTAGCTTGTTTTGACAAATCATTTGTTTTTCTTCGCTATCACGGTTCATTCCAGATTTGGATTCGGCACTATTCTTACATTTTCATGTGATATTACAGTATTTTTTTGACCAGGACGTAGACTTTGCACCTCGTATCGATCATTAGCAAGAAGTTTTACTATTTGATATGGCCCCAAGAATTTAGGACCCAGCTTATTAGCACACCATTGTGTATCTTTACAAAGTACAAAGTCCCCCGGCTGAAATAACTTAACCTTAGCACATTTGGAATCGAATCGTTCTTTGGTTTTAGATGACTGTTCGGCCATTCTGATACTGGCATTTGCTCGAATAGTGTCTCTATCAACAATATTGGATAATAAACACATTTGTTCAATTGCGGGAGCAGATCCTTGCTTGCCTATTAAAAGCTCTAATGGGGAATAACCGGTTGCTTTACATTTTGTACTGTTTATTGATAATTGAAGTTCACCAAGTTTAGTGACCCAGACTCGTGCTTGATTTTGAGCAATTACAGCCAAATGATCTTTTAATGTTCTCATCATTCTTTCTATTTGTCCATTGGCTCGAGGGGTTCCACGTGCAATGGCATGGTGTTCTATATTGCCTTCTATAAAATAATTTTGTATATCGGTACCCATTATAGCAGATTCTCGATCGGAAATAACTCTCGATGGAGTGCCAAAAAGATGAATTAATTCTTGGAAACATTTGAGAATCATGTTTGAACTCTTATCTTTTAATGGACGTAGAAAAAGAAATTTTGTAAATGCATCTATTGCCACAAAAGCATAAGCTTTGCGCGTGGAACCGGTCAAATTACCCATTAAATCGACATGGATTGTGTGGAAAGGCGTATTAGTTTTTCAATAGGGTGAAGACAAATTTGTTTTTTTCCTGAATGCCCTTTTCCAATTTTACATGGAAGGCACCTATCGCAAAAGAACGAACCCTTTTGGTCATGTGGCTAAACCAAAACTGTTCCCTGATTTTTTCTAACGTGCGTTCCCAACCTGCATGTAAAAGAGCGTCATGGTATCGATTTATCATTGGTATTATGAGTGAGTTAGGTACCACGGTACGGGTGAGAGATTTCCCGAATTGAGTTTGGAATGTTATCATCAAGAGGTTATTTTTAAACGATATTTTTTATCAAAATCCCCATTATTTTTTATTGCGTCACGTATTTTTGATAACTCTGGGTCTCTGTCTTGCTCTACAATTATCCAAGACGGATCTTTTGCTAAATAATTGATTTGAAGATTTCTACTAAGAAAGTCCACATGGGCCATCTGTTCTCCTTTACGGTAAACAATGTCAAAATCATAATTTTGCAAAAATGCCCACCACCGATGGACACGTGGAGTTAATTCTTTTTTGGTACTGGAAGCTTTAAGAGCATTACAATCTGTGTGGATGGTAAATTTACGTCCGTAAAGAAAATGTCGGAAATGTTTGAGGGCCCTAACAACAGCTAAGGTTTCGAGCTCGTACGAGTGGTATTTTTCTTCAGTATCGGTTGTACGCATACTAAAATATTCTACGACTTTTTTGCGATTATTATCCACCTGTATAAGCATCGCTCCTAACCCTTTAGAACTGGCATCTGTATGGACTTCTGTTGGCAGATCTGGATTGAAAATGCAAAGGATTGGTTCGGAAGTTAATAATTCTATGACTTTTAGTCTAATCTGTTCGTGGCTTTCAGTCCATTTAAACTGAACATCATTTTTAGTCAATTTGTATAATGGAGCCATCAACAGAGAAAAATTTGGAATGAAACGTCGGAAATAACTTGCAAGACCATTGAATTGTCTAAGTTGTTTTAGATTTTTAGGGGTTCACAATTTTTTAAGGCATTGATTTTTTGAGGATTGGGTCTAACTTGACCATTTTCAATAACATTACCAAGATATTCAACAGATCGCCTTAAAAATGTGCACTTGGAAGAGTTGATAGTAAAACCTGCTTCTGAAAGCCGTTTAAGGACTAAATCAAGTCGTTCAAGTCCTTGTTCTTCGGTATCTGAAGGTATAAGGATGTCATCCATATAAACTAAGGCAATTTTGTCTCTATAATCCCCTAGAGCAGCATTTATAGCTCGCTGATAGACGGATGGTGCATTACATAGGCCAAACGGCATAGTAACATACTCGTATTGTCCATCAGGTGTTACAAATGCCGTCTTTTTCTATGGACTCTTCGGAAACCGGAATCTGATGAAATCCTGATTGCATGTCTAAGCTTGTGAAATAACGGGACTTGCCTAATTTATCAATTTGATCCTGTATTAATGGAAGTGGGTAATGGTCACGAACTGTATTGGAATTTAATTCCCGATAATCAACGCAAAGTCTGTCATCTCCGTTCTTTTTTTTAACAAGTAGTATGGGACTAGCAAAAGGAGAACAACTTTCCCTAATAATGCCTTTAGATTTTAAATCTTCTATCATAACCTTAACCTTCTCTCTTTCTATGGGGGCAAGCCTATAAGGACGCCTTTGGACGATACGGTTGGGGTCTTTAAGTTTTATGTTAAGATAGCCAGTAGTTACGCGTTTTGTTTGATTAATTTTAAAGGATTCTGCATATTTATCTAGGATATTTTTTAGGGGTTCTACATTTTCTAGATCGGAATTAAAGCAACTGGGCAAACGGGGAGACCTCTCACAAAAAAGAATATTATGTTCTCTTTGTATGGAAACACCTTGGCTAGAAATAGAGACTTTTAAACCCGGCACACGTAACGAGTCGATTCCAAGAATTATATCATAGCTTAGGTCATCTACAACATGTAGTTTGATTTCAAATGTTACATCATCAAGTTTTGCTGTTGTTTCAATAACTTCATTAGAGATAATAGAGTTTCCAGAAAAACCATTTAATTTGACTATTTCTATTTTACGTTTGCCTTTTATAGATCCAGCAATTTTATTCTTGACGAGGGAACATTCGGCACCCGTATCAATTAGACAATTCAAAATTACATCACCTATTTGTAGTCGCCTGTGGCTGGGTGACGAGCTCTGGATGGTGTTAACGCTGCGCTGGGTTGAAGGTGGAGCTGCGGCTGCAGGGTTGTTCTTGAACCAGCAGTGGTCGGAAGGATGTCCAATTTTCTTGCAATTGCCGCAGGTTTCTTTGTTTGAGTTCGTTGTAGTTCTCGAACGGCATTCCCTTGCTCTATGTCCGATCTTCCCACAATTATTGCATTTAATCTGGTCAGCGAATCGAGCTATTTTAGCTCTTGGTCCTTCATCTTGGGTTGTAGCATAATCTGCATGTCTTTTCCGATAATTTGCAAGTGTAGCTATCAATTCAGCCTGAGACTGGGGTGCTGAGCGCAATAGTTCCGCTTGATAGAACTTTGGCCTCACTCCAGATATGACGGCTTCTATTATTAAGTCTTTTGGCGCATTTGGAGAAATCCTGCTAAATAATCGCCAGGCTTCAGTCACAAATTCTGCATACGATTTGGCGTCATTAGATGTGTACTCACGAAATTTGTTGACGAAAACTATGTGCCTTGTCTCGCCACCAAACTGTGTTATTATCTCGTTTTTAATATCTATCCAGGTAGCAAGAGAATGTGCTTGTGCATCTGCCCAGTCTTTGGCGCGACCTTTTAAGCTGGATAAGGCCTTCATCATAGCCACAAATTGGGAACATCCTCGAAGAGTTATCAGCGAATCGACTTGATTACACCATTCTTCAATAGTTAGTTTATTATCATCCGGATCGAAGGTTGGCAGGTAAATTTCATTCAGTTTGTGACTAGCTTGTGAATTCTGAGAGTTGTTGAACACCATTTTTTGCAGTAACTCAACTTGTCTGCGGAGAAGTGACACCTCATTGCTGTTTCTGGAGCTTGCAGTCTCTTCTAGAATAGGTGAACGTCGTCCAGGGATTTCCTGTTGCGTATATGGGCGGGTGGTAGGTCCTTCATTCCTCTCTTCTGATGTAAGAGCTGACCGGTAATGACAGCTAGGTGGAAGTCCTGCAGCTGGAGGTGATGGTGTGGCTATGCGTGGCACTTCATCAGATGGTGATTGGGATCGTTGCCTGGGGCGCATAGCGCCAGTAAAACGATGACTCATCTTCACAATAATTTATTCAATGTGTACAGTTCGGAGTTTGACACAAGAATGAATCCAACTCGTCCGGCTTGCCTGCTTATAAACGATTCTCCCCACTGCCCCCACCTCCAATTACATCGTCAGGTGCGGTGCAGGTGCAGTGCAGGTGGTGCTTACGCAGCAAGCCGCACGTGTTGGCTTTGTATTACGTTTTACACTCATTTGCCTTAATAAATTAACAATAGGAACCAATTATTTAAAAATCATTAAATGAAATAATTAATGGAATATTTAGCAAATTATTTGCAGCTGCACTATCATACATAATTTATGCTCTATCGGGTCGCAATTACGCTGCTAGAATGCGGGTAAATAAATAAACAAGCTATGTATTCTGAACTTTGATTGGTCGATGGATGGATAGAAATCTTGTTTTCAAAATGAAACAAATAATAAGAAATATCAAACAAGATAACATAGATTATTCTGATTCGTGCTGAGTAGTTTAGGCACTTGTGTTACAGATAGTAGTGAATACACAAATATACTTAAATAAATTTAATAACACACCCAGGAACGGAACAAACACCTATGACAAATATAACCCAACAACTCTTGGAACCGTATATAGTGACCATGGGTCACTAAACACGGTTCCACAGAACCATTCAAACAGAAATAATAAATAAATACAACACCACGCCTATAAACTCTTATGAATCTAGATGAAATGTTTTTGTGAAATTTAAGGCGATATAATAAGAATTTCTTTGAAACTTTCACATTTTGTAACCATAAATAAGTTTATTGTAAAAAACACGCGAATGTTTTATAATCACAACTAAAAGGCCTGTATGTCGCGACTCTAGATAAAAAAGAAACTATGTTTCTAGTTCTTCTGTGAATAGACAAATATTATGTCATATTTTTGATACGACCCGAGCTGACTTTTGAGTTCACTACCAGAACAACACACAATCGTTTTCTCTCTATTCAAGGTCAGTACGTGACAATTCTTTCATAGCTGGAAAAGGTGGTGTGAGTGAGGTCACACCACCTTTTTTTGGGCCTTCCTCTTCGGCGAAAAACGATTTTCTTCTATCACGCAATCGTACCAACTTAATCCTGGCCCATCAAAATTTGCTTACCAATACAATTTATTAGAAACGAATACCAAATAAACAACAAGCACCAACAAAATATTTGAATCAAAATAATATTTTTCGTGTTTAAAACGTCTATAGTCAATCGTACGAAAAGACGTTAGAATGTTGAGAGTTTTAAACTAAATATCCGCGAAGTGGGTCACGATTCAGTAGATTCGATTGTACATACAGCAGTTGAAGGGTATCGTATGTAATGCACGTCATAAAATGAAGTGAGTGCATGTTCGCGTAGTGACGCAACCGATCCGGTTTGAACCGGTTCCAAGCCGCTGAATCCGGTTTTGGCCGGCGGCTAAACGGTTTTTTTTTATCGGTTTATGGGTGCACACGTTTTATGGGCCTATTATAATATAGATTGCATTCGAAAGTATCTTGCATCGGTAGCCGTGCATAAAATCTCATTGATTTTCGCTATCGCCTTAAAATTTTATAAGTTTTCAGGGTTATTTCAACGTTGTCATTATTATCAATATTTCATAGACATCACCTTACGCATTTAACTGTTTTCAAGATCTATGAATCTCGAACTTAACCCTAGTATCCTATTTAAAACTGATAAGTCACTAGGTAAGTTCAACGTATTATCAAAACTTCATCGATCCCATTTTTATCCGATTTCTATAGTCCAATTTATATAAAAGCCGAAAAGTTTGAATGACGTCTCGAATGTCGCACATTTCATCCCTCAGTCTTCATCTTCGGCCATTTCCTTGTGCAATAAAGAGTCAATAGAAATGCTTTACTACCGCCAACGGACCGTCCAGCCGCTTCCGCCGATCTGAGTACGCATTGGCGGATTCGAATAACCTAATACAGAAGGCATAGTTGGTTTAAATCCTCAAATACAATAAGAACTAAGGTTAATTGCGCGTTATTAGATACATCATAACCACCTAACTATATCTACTCTATTAATTTTGTCTGTTTCATTAGTAATTTGTGCTTAAGCAAGCATTAATCAAATGTTAAAAAAAATTACGTAGGTAAATCTTCTTTAAGTATGCGTCGAGTGACAAGCGATTACTCCTACGCCCTTACTTCCAGCATAAGAAACAGTCTATCTAAAACTTTATTAGGTATTTAATTTTTAATTTATTATCATGTGATGGATACTTTGGATGAATGTGTAATGTATGTGTTGTTAGTGAGAATTTATTAAACAAATACATTACTTTATATGCAAGATGATAAATACATCTAGGTCCACATGATCTTAACCTTGGGTTGTGTAGTCAACCAACCCGCACTAAGACATTATCGCCCTAGTTTAGGATAGGCTCGTGCCACAGAACACAGAAACAGGATCCCAAAGAAATAGGCATCTCATATCGCTTAAAAGCCTTCGGAATCTCTTTATCACATTGACAAATCGACAAAAAGCCTGCGGAAGTCCTCCACACGTAGCACCGGATGTGGCGTAAAGAGGCAGCCATAATAGAAGCATCAAAGGTACCAGAGAATACTGGCCCGTGTTGCCGGCCTTATAATAAGGCTTTCATATGTGATGTATCGACGAAACAATATATTTTATATACCTACTTACTTGTATTTTAATAATAATTCTCAACTGCCCTGAAACCTTTGTTGTGTTATGAAAATAGTTCAGATTCCATTCATAATTTTGTTAACTCGATAGGCCGTAGCCGAACTACGAAGCTGATCGCTACGGGATTTCGCTTCATTTGCTACGAAAAAAGCACTATCCTACGGCGCTACAGCACAGGATGTTGTTTAATTTATTTATTGCAATCGTTTGGTTTTTTTTTGCATACTGAATTGCAACTTCGAATCAAACCGGTCGAATATACAAAATTGGATTTCTTGTCTGATTTTTTTTTGTGCGTTTGTGCAAAATCTAGTTCTTTGAAAATATTTCCACTATTTCCTTTATCGATTTTGCGTAACAATTAGTTTTATATTTTCTAACTTCAGTGGAAACAAAAGATTAATCTTCAATTGTTTGCCACATGCTACCTCATTTCTTCGTGTGGCGTCTTAGGATATAATTACTACTGGAGAGAAACTGAATTCACATTTAAGGACAAAATTTGAGTGAAAAATTTTAAAAGCAATGACTTATGTTTTTTCATATATTTACCCAAACTGTAAACGTAGCCACATTGAAGTTCACAATTTGATTCATTGCATTGTCTAAACTGATTATAATCGCGTAATATTATATGAACCTATGTATATATAAAATCCGTCATTTGCTGTGTATGTTTTATACAAAAATCTGTAATTTATATTTAAGAGAGATATTTTGAATAAACAAAATAAATAAACAGAAAAATAAAGTTCAATAGAAAATATTTATTCAACTTCATTTATTTCTTCCTTTAAAATACTTGTAAATTGTGGTCTAGTTTCTGCTCCAGTAAAATTGATGCTCGAAGCGTCGTTCCATTCTGTTATTAATTTCCGTCTCAAGTCAGCCCGGAAAACATTCTATAACTGTTGCAGCCACTAACACCCTGTATATACCTCGCTATAACACACGACCTTCTGTCGTTGCATTCTCAGCTTTAACCACGTGGAATAAAGTTGAAAACGGATTGTTGAATTCATATAAAATTATAAGAGACATGCCAACAATCCATTGTAAACTTTAATTAGCTGCAGGAGAGTGGTAAATTAATTGTCTCGGTACGTATGAATGATATCGTGTCGCTTTTGATGATAAACCGTTTTAGTCTTTATGCCGAGCTATTGAGGCATAAAATGGCATGTTGTTAGGGTTGTTTTGTAGTGCCAAGGCGATTTCATTACAAACATGTATGCAAACTTTATGCAAAGGCTGTTTGTTGCAAGTTATTTCGTTTCTAGTATGATCAAGTTTACTAAAACGGGGATTACAACTTGGCCTGTGGGACTGTGTCAAAGAATATTTTGTTAACAAATTAAGCATTTGCTCATGTAAACAATTGGCTGTAAAACTTTTTTTTTACTATCTCAGTTTATGGTTTGGCTAATTGGCACGGATGTATTCGTATTTATTTTTGGACAATCAAACATACAATTCACGTTTTTTCGTAGATTTAACTACAGTTTTTATCAATATGCCGAACTTGTAAATTAGATATAAAATTCATCAATTTTGAGCCTTCGGGTACGGTCTCATACATACTTTTTTTTCAACTGTTTGTTATATTGACATCAAATGTCCCAAAAGACGTCTTATCCAAGCTTGACCTCACTAAACACACCAAAAGAGATTTCTTCAAAGAAAATATTAGTTAAGTGTACCTAAGCTAAATATTTACAAGTTCCCCGCAACCGTCGGGCGCTAACATAAATCGTAGTTAATAATTCAACGCAGTTTTCGTAATAGGTTGCGTGTTTGAGCCCGGGGCACCTCTCAACCGGCACATTAACGAAGTAATGTATTAGTTATTCATCAAACAAATTGAACACGAAGAATGTTGGTCTTATCAGAAATGTTTGTCCTTTATGTTAGGTCTTTACACGACTCGATCGAAACATAGGCTCGGTGAAACAGTCGTTCACTACCTACGGTTCATTTCTTCGTGTGTTCGATTCCCACCTGGGACGACAATGTCTCTGGGACATATTTATTTAGATATTTATTTAGATATTTTTAAATCTTTCTTTCCACATTTGTGTATCCACAGTTAATTTTGATATCCGTAAGAGTACCGTAATAGTAGAATAGTAATTTTGATATCAGTAATCAAGTGTTTCATCTATTTCCAATGGGATCTGATCAATGTATGTGATGTTGCGTAATAATAATATTTATTTATTTATTAAGATAAACATGACAAAGATGACAAATCCAAAAAAATATATTTTACATGTTCTCTTCAATCTCGATGATATCTTTCGTCATTCAACTCCATTTAGTTATACTACAAATTCAATTATATTCATTTAAATATAATATGTTTTCATATCGTTTCGTGTACGTGTTTAATAAGTAAAACGCCCTGAAATATTTACTAAATCAGACATCGTCGTCCCACGCTTACTTGGCCTTAACGCTAGTAACGTCTTAAATACTATTTATTGCCTTGACAACACTGAACAAGATAAAACGTTTATGATTCGTAATTTTCTCTTAAATTGTATTTACGTACTTTGTATAGTAGGTCACAAATACAATCAAATTTGAAACTAGCAATACTAGTGTGAAGTTAATAGTCGTTACATTTACAAAATAGAAAATATATGTATATAATTGTAGCCTAGTATAGATAAGCTTTATTTTTGTAAAGCGTTTGCGTGAAAGAGTAACTAACATACAAACATCCACTGACACATGCTAACGTTTTTATAATATTAGTTACATTTTATGATACTTATTACTGGGGATTTAATTAAATGATTGGGGACTTATTTGAACGAAACGGAAACGAACTTGTTCAGTTTATTTCAAACACAAATATTGTACCAGATACCCAATGTAATCCCAATTAAATATTGCGTGTTTATTACCGAAGCCTAGAATCACCGAAAACCCGTCGAAATATTCACTTATGGGAACTTGGCTCTTATCAGAGTGGCTTTCCATTTTTCTAAACAATTAACTGCTAGTGCAATTTGGCGTGGATTGAAAATGACACAATATGATCAACCAAAACTGACTGGCTCGGTGGTTAGTGACCCTGGCTGGCGGTTCCAAGAGTCGTGGGTTCGATTCCCACTCGGGACAAATATTTGTGTGATGAACATCGATGTTTGTTCCGTGTCTGGGTGTGATTATGTATTTAAGGATGTATTTAAAAATATTTATGTATGTATATCAGTCTCTGACGCCCATTGTACAAGCTCTGCTTAGTTTAGGGTCAGATGACCGGGTGTGGAAATGTCCCAGATGTTTATTTATTTATTTATTTAAAAAGGTCACTAATTCTATCTAACGTTATCGATGCGCCACCACACTCATTACGTTACAGAGATCGGTTACAATTCTGTTATCTCAACAAACAACAGCCTAATTTGATCGCCGTACCCGAAAGCAAGCTAATGACGTAATAAACAGCGATGGCTAACCTGGCTATCGGACGATTACCGGCAGCAGTTAGCATAATGCCACGCCCATACCGGCGACCGCACATAGGTTACTGAGAACGGATTAACTGAGATAGTGCTGTAGTGATCTGCTTTGCTTGCAAGATGCCGTAGGTTGGATAGGTAAATAGTAAGTCAACCAGTCACTCAAAATGTCACTGAAATCACACGTGTAAAATGGAAACTCACAATAACAAGAATATATTTATATCAACACTATTAAAAATGATTAATAAAAATAAAATCGTTAAGGTACTTTGAAATTGAATTCTCGAAAAAAAATTTAATAAAAAAAATATATTTTTCTTTCACATAAAAAAAAAACATTATTTTCTTTGTTTCTTGTTTACCTTCATTTCTGTGATAATAATTAAACTGCAAAAAAGCAAAAAAAATTTAAAGTTTTATTAACAACTGCCTAACTTAAGAAATGGAAGCTTTTTGCCACAGCCACACTTGCAAGTCACCAGTGTATAATTCAATCAGCCTCACTTAAAATCCTTTGAAAAAAATAGACTTTCATCATCATCATCATCAGCCAATATACATACCAACTGCTGGGGCACGCGCCTACCCTGAACTAGGGCAATCAGGCCGTCAACTACCCTGGCCAAGTGCGGGTCGGTTGACTACACAACCTTAGAATTCCTTCATAGGTGTGCAGGATTCCTTACAATGTTTTCCTTCACCGTCGAAAAATCGTACATATAAATTTCATTTTTGAAAAGACAGTGGTGGTTTTGAAATGGCGATCTCTCGCATGACAAGCAACGACTTTAACCACTTGTCCATCCACGTTTTTTGAACGCACCAAAGAAATCTTTTAAAACGCTTCTATAAAAAGCTTTTAGCAAAAGTAAATTATCGATATAATTAACTTATTTTTTTTACATTACAATGTTCTTTCATCCAAGTCAAGAATCATTTTAGCCTACAAAGGAGTCCTAAAAGTATTCGCATTTCATTTATAATGTTCTTCAGCCATATGTGTATTTAAGATAAATTAAAACGTTTTTTTTTCCTTTCGTGGGGATTTATTGAGTGGATCGGATCTTCCATTGATGAAAATTAGAACAAATGGAACAAACAAACATACGGATTTATTTATGACGTCATATGTGATATTCATACCTTTGTTTGTCTTTCTCATAAGAATATAATATAAAGTTATATATAAAAAGCGTCGATAGCTGAGTGGTTAAGGCTTGCCATGCGAGAGGTCGCCAGTTTAAACGCCGCCACGTACCACTATGTTTTTGAAATTTGAAATTCATAATGTACGATAATTCACAATTCTTCACGGTGAAGGAAAATATCGAGAGCGAAACTGCACTCCTTCATAGAAATTCTAAGGTTGTGTAGTCAACCAACCCGCACTTGGCCAGCGTGGTTGACCCTACTCCCTATCGCCCTAGTTTAGGGTAGGCCCGTGCCCCTGCAGTGGGGACAGATATGGGCTGATAATGAAGATGTAAACCTGGTATGAATATCTACAAGTGTATGAAAAACTTTACCTTGTTTAAGTAATAAAATTAAAGTACACGATATAAATCATTGATTCGTGTTGCATAATACTCTTAGAATCGCATAAATGCAATGGTTTTCGAATCGAACGAATATCTCAGCTTTTTGGTAAAATCCTTTGTTCTTTTATCGCGGTAGATTTACGAGTATACGTGGTGTTTTGTGTCCGCTATTTATGTTATGGGACAGCATTGGTAATCTAAAAACATTCTGATAAACAAAAATATGCAATAAATTTACCGGATATTATTGTAACAGAATTTTGTGAAGGAATTTATTCATCTGCTTTATCCGTTCACCTTATATGTTATAGAAATTATAATCAGTGATATATAATACTAGTGCAATACAATAATATAAATAAATTTATTAATTAAAGTTCCTACTTTATATACTTAGATAAGACAATACAAAACTTATATTATTACGAAAATATGATATAGTTAAGAACTTAGTTAAGAGTTAAAATTAGATCAGATACCAATTAATAGTATTACTATTGAAACTGAACCATTACACGTTCATATAAGCTATTCCCGAACGGGTAACATGTTGTACTGGAAATTATTTTAATACCATTTTTGTCACATTCATGAATGCAAATAAATACTTTGACTTTGACTTATAAATGAATGATGAATATGATCTAAAAACAGCTGAACCGATATCGCAGAAGAAAACGGTTCTTCTGAAAAAAAAATTAAATTGTTCACAGCAAAAAAAATAAGTATGATGATGATGACTCTTAACCATTTTCGGCTGCGACTACTATCAAATAAACAAACAAAAAATTAAGTATTTTCAGTATGTAGTCGTTAGCAGTATTGGCAGTATGAAGTCCGCCACGAGCTTAAAATAAAAATTACTTTTAACGATCCGAACGGTAGAGCGGACATATTGCGAATTTTCGCCTTCTGTGTTAAACTTTGCCTCGACTCCTCATATAACCGGTTTTTCAATCATCCAATCCCTCCACAGCTGTACTTGACTGGAAAGCCAACCATCATCGGCTATAGTTGGAGAGCTAGCAAGAATTTTCGGGTAGGCATTTAAGGCAAGCTGAAAACTTATTATGTACCTCTCCTCTTATATACAGATAAATAAAAAAATAAAAATTGGGGTTTGTTTAAGCCCCGCTACTCACCAGGCAGGTCTGCAGTTTTGTGTTGGGATATAATAGGAGAGGTACAGGACAAGTTTTCAGCTTGCCTCAAATACCTTTCCAAAAATTCTTACCAGCTCTCGGACTACAACAGTTATTAGGGCCCGTCTACAATAACCGTAACGCGGGCAGTGCGGTGGGCGCGCGGGCGACGGCGACTTATCGCGCCCACTGTAGATAATGTTATTGTTAAGGGTTCTATTGGGCGGGGCTGGCTGTACAGGTACTTAGGGCTGGCGAGGAGAGGAAGTTATACGTGATTTCTTGATATGTAAGGTTGGTAGCTTTATTGTGTTCTGCTGTACTGCAAAAAGTTATGTCATTAGGCATGGAATGCCCTTCCAGCGTGAGCTAGAGGGAGGGAAAACATGACTTTTCAATCCCTCCTAGCATCTCGGGCTCTTCAGGCGGGGTGTGAAACGGCATATAAGCAGGTCAGCTTATATGGTCAATATGGACTGTTGTGCCCGTCGACCTCATTATGTGGATCTCACTTCCGGTTACCATCATATGGAGTGAGTCATCTTGTTAACCTATTATAAAAAATACAGAGTTGGATTTCCGGATACACTGACGTTAATACAACTGGGCATTGTACTATTTTTTTGGCCCGACCCCGGACTTGAACCGTGCTAACGCAGCACTTGCTACCAATAGACCGACGAGGCTAAACCCGATTGCACTAAATAGTAATAACTAAACTAGGTAATTAAAACTAAAAATATCAACTTCAACATTATATAATTTTGACTTATCATGGTTAGACATTAGAAAACTGAATATGTCCGGGATATTTACCATGTTGTTTTGTTATAATGAGCTTCCGATAATACGGCACTGTTACATATTGGGAGCTCATAAAAACAAAACAACATGGTAAATATCCCGGACAGTTTCAGTTTTCTAACTTCAAAATTTTTTAATTAATAATTAAATTAATTTCACTTCTAACACCAACCCTGGCCATAAACAATAATGGCGTAAATAGAGCGATACGCGTCGCCGTTTAATTTTAATCACGGCCGCGTATTGTGAAACTGCCTTATCGCAGTTCTGACCGCAGGGCTGTGTAGAACTGCCTTATATTATTTGTTTTTTCTCTATGGACGTGTTATTTTGACGATTATGTTTTTAAATGGGCTGTTAACATGTGTTTCTGCTTACTTTTGTGTAGGTTGAACATTAGAATTTTATTACAATGAAAATGTGACTCTTTTTGGCGTAATCAGGTTATAACAGGTAGTAATTATTTCATTTGGTGCAGTAATTTTGAAAATATACCAGTCCATAATACTTTAGCATTCTGTTTAATATATCTAGACAATACTTATCACATTTTATAGGAGAGGATTTCCGGTCTGATTTGGTACCTCAGGTGCAGGGACGGTTGGATTTCTTTTACATTGGACAGAAAAAGGCGGCATATTTATGTCTAAACCTAGATCCAATGAAGGCTAAAGAAGAAGGCGTGTGAATTCCACTAGGGGCGCTTGTGTCGATTGAGGACCTCTAAATGTCAAATTTCACTGTTTACGGGTCGGTTTTGAGAGTTTATTCCTATTAAGATTAGTATTTGAACATTTATCAATTTGTAAAAGTCAATATGACAATAATCAAGAATTTGAGTGTTTTACAAGCAAATCTGAGGAAAGTACTTAAGTTCGCCCTTTGATTGAGCGTAATGGTACTGAGGAACACTGTTGCTTAGCCAATAGGTTTACGTTTCAATGTATAAAATACGATTTAAATGCACATTTCCGTTTTGGCTCCCGAATCTTAACAGCCATTCTTCAGGACCTTTTTTTTTGACATGGTGAAATGCATTGCGCACCTTCACCAGGAGTGGGGGTTCTCTCCCGGTGGTGTGTCGGACTCCCCGGCGACTGGCCAGAAGATCGTACTTTAGGACCTAACTCATCAGTGGCGCCGCCATAAACGATAGCCCTCATTGTCAGAAACACCTCAAAACGAAATACGTCAGACAAACACCTTTGAGTATGCTTCAGGACAGCCCTAAAGCTAGTTACGGAACCAGCCCGGCTGTGTAATTGCGAGCGTCATTCCGCCCGGATTACTCGCGTCACAACATGGATATTTTAGGGGCCGTAAAGAGCCTACGACTGGCTGGTTTGCCCACTGTGCGAAGTCAGAGGCAATGCCCACTGTGCAATACATGAACAATCAAAGTCATATGATTGTTTTAAGGTAGATAAAGTATCTACGACTATATACAGCAGTATTTATGGTACGTAAGTGTCTGCAATTGAAAAAAATATTAATTAGGTTATTTTGTCCTTTTGAGATCATCACGTAGACGTTAAAGTTTTATTAACATTTTTTTCAAACAATGAAATTATTATCAAACTGATTACTATTTCACAATAACTGTAGAAGTACATGAAAAACAATAGTATGTCTTAAAGTAAAAACAATGCTTTAATAATGTCTTAACCAGATACAAGTGTTCAAAATTACATACGTTGAACAATATAATGCGCAACTGCAAGGGTAAAATCCATCCGCTCCCGGCAAATCCGGTGATGATGACAAGTATCATCGTTCAGTTAAAAAAGCTTTTTAACAACAACATAACTATTACTTATGAAATATCGTTCTAACTTGATAATCTTCTAAGCCGTCCAAATTCAGCGATTGAGCTGCAACTTCATTGAACTAAACGGTGCTAAAGTAACAACGGTCAAACAACTGCAGTTACCGAGCGCCCGTTAGGACGTGACTGCACGAGACGATTGGATCTAAACCCGAGTGCACACGTATTGCGTTCAACAAAGGAGTAAAGCTCTGTGTTCACTGGTGGTTGATTTGAGGCTCGCAACGAAATAAGAGATGCATACATACATTGAATCACGCCTTTTTCCCAGAGGGGTAGGTAGAGATCACATCCTGCCATGCGCTACGATCCTGGCACACCACTTTCGCTTCTTGCACATCCATCAATCTCTTCATGCATGCTCTTCAATTACGAGTACTTTAATTTGACCCTTATGATTCCTGAGCTAGGTACATTCCTTGTTGTATTCGTTTCTGACAGTTTTATTGGCAGCAGTGCATTAAAACAAAATTTTCAGTTATCTTATGTGTGTAACCATCATCAAGTTGTTGACTTGTTATATCTCAAGGACCACTAGCGCTACCATGAGTTTAAAAGTGACAGACTCGAAATCGCCTATGTAAATGTCTATGAAAAACTTGTTCAGCCCCTAGCGGTTACGCTAAGAACTAAAATCGGTAGTATGAAAAAAACTATTCGATAAGTTTTTAACGTACGTAAGTTTTCGATAGCCAACTCATGGTACTGCCACAGAAAACAGAATTCGTAAAGCGCGTCTCGACTCTACCTCAAAGTATATCAAGTAAATCCTGCTTTAAGCATTCTAGTGGAGCCATACCTTAAACGTTACAGGAACAACTTGGGTACTGATCGTTACCACCTCAATTGGAACCATTCAATACAAGTGTACGAACCGGTGCCAAAGGCTTGATCTGCAATCTTCCGGATAATTGTAACCACTTCCGGTTCACAGAATGTACTCACAAGTTTGACTGGCTCGGTGGAACAACAGTGGTTAGTGACTCAGGTTAACTACTGAAGGTTCCAAGAGTCGTGGGTTCGATTTCCAACCGGTACAAATATTTGTGTGAAGAACATCGGTGTTTGTTCCGTGTCTGGGTGTGTTAATAAATGTATTTAAGTATATTTGTGTATCCATTATTGATTCTGATATCCGTAACACAAGTGCTTGTTGTGTGATATTTATTTATTTTAAATAAGTATTTATGTACATCTATATCATTTTTGTTACATTTGCAACGTTATATTAAATGTCTATATACATTATCTTCTCGTTATATTATACTTACTTGTATTTGGGCACGCACTTGTGCACTATAATTGTTATCTATAAAGTTGTCTGAATTTTAATTTAAAAATCGGACAGAAGTTTTTTTATTTAATTATATCGCTATTCATAGTTTAATTTTTTATTTATTGCATAGCGATGTGCTGATATACAATCTGTTCAATGTTAGTAACTATAAAATATCGCTCCTAACACTTGCCACTTCACTTTTGTTCAAAGTACCAAATCAGCATTTAACTACCCCAGCTCGAGTCGTAAAACGATGGACGGACAGATATTGTATAAGACAGTTAAGAGACGAGTCCAGGCTGGAGAGGTCCCGTCGAATATCCTCCTATAACGAGTCTAAGAGGGCCTTTAAATGCTGTTACTAGAGACCGGGAGGGAACACGTTGCGTTTAAGAGCGGAGGATGATAGTAAATAGGTAGGAGAGTATGACCGTTACACGCGAATAAGGCCTTAAAGCGTCGATGGCCGAGTGATTAAGGTCGTTGCTTGCCATGCGAGAGGTCGTCAGTTCAAACCTTGCCACGTACCACTGTGTTTTCAAGTTTCAAATTCATATGTATGATTATTCCTGCACACTTACGAAGAAATCTAAGCCATCAACCAACCCGCACTTGGGCAGCGTGGTTGACAAGGTTCTTATCGCCCTAGTTTAGGGTAGGCCCATGTCCTAGCAGTGAGGACGTATATGGGCTGATGATGTTGATGACGTGGTACTATACTACATTATTGAACTGAAGTAAATAATGATTAACACATTGTTTTGTTAAAAAGTAAATCGCCTAACTGAGATTTTAAACATTGGTAAATTAATATATTAACCGTTTTTACGGCTTTATACCCAAAAGGTAAAAACGGTCCTATAACTAAAATTTCACCAGCTGTCCGTCATTTTAAGATTTTTAAACATACTTGCATAATTCTTTAGGTTAAGAAAGAGTTTTCAAATTAGATTCGATCCGATTCCAACTGTTTGTGAATGGAAAAGCTACGCTGTGATCCATAAATATTTATAATTTAGTTAAAAATATCCTAAAACAGCAATGCGTAAACCTAAGGATCTGTAAGTGATTTATTTATTGTTACGTTATTATCCTTTGTTGAAAATGCAAATCCTGGCCTTCCTAAAATAAATAAATAGACAAACTACTTTCTACTAATGCCGACCTACTTTCCCCAAATGTACTTTGGCGGTAAAAGTGGCCCCGGAACCTCTGCAAATAGTTAAACATTTACCAAATTATTTTGAACATTTCACTAAACTAACTTCTGTCTAATATTTGCTTATCCTAAACTGAGTTTATTCGGTACGGCTACCGAAATCATTTAGAATTTAACATTTTAGCTTTTGTAAAATTAATAATAGATAAATACGAATTTAGCTGTGTTGCTGTTATTCAAACTACTGAGCTAGCGTTTAAACATGCCACAACTAAATGAAGTATTTATTAGAGTGCGTAACATATACAGGGTGTAACAGGAGGGTGGATCAACGTAAGTCAATCGATGGGGGACTTCAATACCTATCGATATCACCCCCATGTATGTTCAGCGATTTTTAATTGTTCCAAAGTTATTGAGATTTTTGTGAAATTTTTTGTAAGAAGCCGGAATTCAGTATAAAAGTCTTCACTGTAGCTTAACTACTGGACCTGCTTGCATGATTTTTTTCTAGAAGTAGTTCAATAGTGGGTCTTTATAATAACGATACCGATTTGAGGCATAACCTATCATATTGGAATAAAAAAATAATTCTTCACAAAAGTTTCACGAATCGAAATGTGTCTACCAACTTTCAAAGCCTCTAGTGAAAAAAGTACTTGTGTTTTTTCTAGAACTTATTTTAACAACTACTCACATTCATGGGTGTATTTAAACGCTGAAAATTTCAGACCGCTACTGCCAGAGCATCAAAATGAAAAATGAACGCGAATGGCACAGGTGCCATAAATCAGTGTTTTTATTTTTCATGTAAAACTTTATTTTAAAAAATAAATCGATATGTTTCAGCTAATTTATGCTATGTTATAATAGTAACATCAGTAATTTTACAGAATTGCAAATAAAAGGGGTGAAAATCAAACAAAGAAAATGTACATAATTTTTGTTTATTATTTTTACAGTAAGTGTTCATAATGAGCACCATTATAGCCAAAAATGGTGCCTATTATGAACACTTACTGTAAAAAATAATTAAAAATGTAAATTTTCTTTGTTTGATTTTTACCTTTTTTATTTGCAATTCCTTAAAATTACTATTACTAATGTTACTAACATAGCATAAATTTGCTGATGCATATCGATAATTTTTTAAATTAAAGTTTTACATGAAAAATAAAACACTGATTTATGGCACCTGTGCCATTGCGTTCACTTTTCGTTTTGATACTCTAGCAGTAGCGATATGAAATTTTCAGGATATACTATCCATTAATGTGAGTAGTTTATAAAATAAGTTTTAAAAAAAAACACAAGTACATTCTTTTCACTAGAGGCTTTGAAAGTTGGTAGACACAATTCGATTCGTAAAACTTTTGTGAAGAATTATTTTTTTATTTCAATATGATAGGGTTATGACTCAAATCGGTATCGTAATTATAAAGACCCATTATTAAACTACTTCTAGGAAAAAAATCATGCAAGCAGGTCCAGTAGTTGAGCTACAGTGAAGACTTTTATACTGAATTCCGGCTTCTACAAAAATTTCACAAAACTCTCAATAACTTTGGAACCATTGAAAATCGCTGAACATACATGTGTGTTATATCGATAGGTATTGAAGTCCCGCATCGATTGACTTACGATGATCCACCCCCCCTGTTACACCCTGTAATAATACCACATTTAAATATTTATGGAAAAACTACTAAAACTCGGTGCTATCAAAAATATCTGGGACATTTCCACACACGGCCACCTGGACCGAAACTAAGCAGAGCTTGTACTATGGTGGTACTTAAATATATAATCACACCCAGACACGGAACAAACACCGATGGTCATCACACAAATATTTGTGGTGGAAGTCGAACCCACGACTCTCAGACCCACCAGCCAGGGCCACTAACCACTGTTCCACCGAGCGAGAAAAAAATAACGATACTTATGTTATCTGTGACGATACTTACCGCCTACTGTTTTAAGATTATTCTTAGATTCTTAGTGACACTATGCTGTCGAATTAGCTACGACAGCAATTTAATAGTAATCATACTTGATAGCGTGCTTTTTATAATAGGAAATCTCACTCCATCTGATGTTAAAAGGTGGTGAGGTCCACATATGAGGTCAAAAGGCACAACAGACCCTATAGAACCGGCCGCGCTCACCCTGAAGACCCTTAAATGCCATTTCACGCCTGAAGAGCCCGAGATTATAATATGCAGGAGGGAAAACATTAGAAAACTGTAACTGTCCGGGATATTTACCATGGTGTTGTGTTTTAATGAGCTCCCGATATTTCGGCACTGTTGCAAGCGCCATGATCACGGATGAACTGTAGGACTGCGAGAATGACGGTAGGACTAAGGGCAGACATATCGGTCTACCCTCTTTCTCAGTCTTTTATTACGCACGACACCACTACCCTCGTTCACATTATTGTCACTCAGAATTCGATCCAGACACACTACACTCACGGTATCACTTCTTTTTTCCTCGAAAACGGACACATTTTTACATAAACGTATCACTGGATGCCATACTTTCGCTAGTTGAAACCCGTCTTCACGATTGAAGTTTTTGAATTTTTAATTTCAATTGCTTCCCTGACCAGTCGTGGTATGTAATGGCGTTCTGTCGAAAGTATTTTTGGGTTATGTAACTCAATCCAGTGGTTCGTTCCCGATTCTAAAAGATGTTGAGCGATTGCCGATTTTTGTGCTTCGTTGTTTTTGACTGCCCTGATATGCTCTTTCACCCGGCACGAAATAGTCCTTTTCGTTTGCCCTATGTACGAGCTTCCGCAGCTACAGTCAATTTTATAAACGCCTGGTTTTTCTAAAGGAAAGCTATCCTTCGGTGAGCGTAGAAATTGCGATACTTTTTTAAGAGGAGTGAAGATAGTTTTTACGGAGATTTTCCTAAGTATGTTTGAGATCTTATCTGTCACTCCTTTTACATACGGCAAATATGCTGGATGGCGGTCTACACTATAAACCAGGCGTTTATTACGTGTCGGTCTTGATATTCGCCCACTGTATCCATTCCACCGTAGGACGTCACTTACGTGTTTAAGTTCATCATTTATATGTTCCTCGTCACATAGATTATATGCGCGGTCTGTAAGCGACTTCACTACAGAGTTCAGTTGGCGTGGATGATGATGTGACTCTGCATGTAGGTAGCGATCAGTATGAGTAGGCTTCCTGTATACCGAATGGCTGAAAGAACCGTCCTCACGCACTTTGACCAACACATCTAAAAAGGCAATGCTCCTCTTATCTTCCATCTCGTACGTGAAATTCATCTTCCCGTGGATGCTATTTAAGTGAGCCAAGTAGTTTTGCACGGTACTTTCATCACCCTCTACTATACCAAAAATGTCATCAACGTACCTTTTCCAAATCCTAATACTATAGGGGGCAGTGGCAATGGCTCTGTTTTCAAAATGTTCCATCCATAAGTTTGCAACTACTGGGGCCACAGGACTAACAATTAAAAAAGTATCGCAATTTCTACGCTCACCGAAGGATAGCTTTCCTTTAGAAAAACCAGGCGTTTATAAAATTGACTGTAGCTGCGGAAGCTCGTACATAGGGCAAACGAAAAGGACTATTTCGTGCCGGGTGAAAGAGCATATCAGGGCAGTCAAAAACAACGAAGCACAAAAATCGGCAATCGCTCAACATCTTTTAGAATCGGGAACGAACCACTGGATTGAGTTACATAACCCAAAAATACTTTCGACAGAACGCCATTACATACCACGACTGGTCAGGGAAGCAATTGAAATTAAAAAATTCAAAAACTTCAATCGTGAAGACGGGTTTCAACTAGCGAAAGTATGGCATCCAGTGATACGTTTATGTAAAAATGTGTCCGTTTTCGAGGAAAAAAGAAGTGATACCGTGAGTGTAGTGTGTCTGGATCGAATTCTGAGTGACAATAATGTGAACGAGGGTAGTGGTGTCGTGCGTAATAAAAGACTGAGAAAGAGGGTAGACCGATATGTCTGCCCTTAGTCCTACCGTCATTCTCGCAGTCCTACAGTTCATCCGTGATCATGGCGCTTGCAACAGTGCCGAAATATCGGGAGCTCATTAAAACACAACAACATGGTAAATATCCCGGACAGTTACAGTTTTCTAATGTGTGTGACCATGACAGTTTAAAATCATAGAAAAAACATTAGCTGGAAGGGCTTTCCATGCTTTAATGGCACGGGGCAGAAAAGAGGACCTGAACCTCTTGCTTTCTTCAGTTCTTCCACTTTGCCCCAATTAGTCACCACACAGAAAGCTTTGCTTATAATCTAGTTTCCTGCAGTGAGGCCGCTTAATGGGGAAAAGCCGGCGGTGTTGTGAGTGGAGGCTATGCCAGGTACCACGACACCGCCAATAGGCGACGAGGTACACCCCGGTGTTTTAGTCGGTAGACCCCTGGGCATTGCAGTCCGCCCAGGAGTCGCGGCTGGCATTTACCATCTCTTCGCCAGTCGCTGGGGAGTCCGACGCACCATCCGGAGAGAACCCCTCTCTGGGTGAAGGTGCGCGAAATGCGTTCATTTCACCGGGTTAAAAAAAATGCCGCTTAATGGGGAAAAGCGGAATAAACCTTATTTTTAACGTGTGGAGCAGAGTGAAAAAACAACTAATTACTAAACCGCCTCTCCCGTCACCCAACTGAAGCCGAGAAGCGGCCATTTTGTTGCGAATAAAACATTTTATTGGTCAAATTTATGGGTCTGGCGCGTTGCGGGTCGCGGACTCGCCATCTGCATATTGCCGAGACAATCGACGGCGAAGGGACCACTGAGTGGGACGTGACACTTACCCTGTTATAGTAATGGGTATTTTACTAACATCATTGATGTAGGAGAAAGTTTTTTATTAACAGGATTTGTTCCATTCTAATGAGAAGTAAGCTTTTAATTGGCTCATGTACCGAATGAATAACGCGTTAATCTCTATGGCGGCTATGGCGGACGATCTCAATGGAGACGAGCCAACTACGCAGGTCACAAGTGCACTCCTTGTGCACAATCTCGAAGTGAGACGGAAATCTGATATGACCCATAAAAAATAAGGTGCAGAAACAACGGCTTAACGTCCTTTCCATCTTCTTGACTCCTGGTAATAGTAATTCCTTATCAGAAATACTCACAAAATTGCTTAAAAAGATAACGGTGTAAAATCATTAAAAATATGTATGTATCTCTTATTATTGACTAATTCCCGAAAGGTACTGCCAGACGTTCTTTCTGGGTTGTAAGTATCAATCAAGATTACGAGCCAAATGCAACGCTAATTTAGAAAAAACGACTTGCCAAGTTTCCACCCACAACATCTGCTTAAGATGCTAGAGTTAACCTCATAAGCTGCAAGACATAAAGACTAGATTACCAACCAAATCTATCAGATTATCTCATCAGGCCTGGTAGAGTCATGCCGCTCAAGATAGCTCGCTACGAACGGATTATCAACTTGAACCCGCTAGTCAGACGAGGCCGGACTAGTTTAATATTTAATGCGGCAACACTGCCAATTTATGGCCCGAGTAATCTTGTGGCTTATTACCGCCATTTCATCAGTGCGGGGGACGGCGTTATAGGCTCTCAAATATGTTGATTTGACCTGAACTGCCAATTAAGATAGGCCAAAATTGAGTTGTGCTCGGACTGCAATATAACTGTTGAAATATATCCAAATTAAAGAACGGTCACTAGTAGGTAACAGAACAGGACGGGTTACAGCATTGATTTTTTATCTAGCTTGTTATGTCCCACAGATAGGCAAAGGCCTTCCACAATTTTCTTCACTTCTGCCGATCTGCGGTTAGAGATGGCCAATGGCCTTAGGTCTTTCGGACGGCATTAGTATCTGTTTATAATATTTATTTATTTTGCCGTCACGTAGTCACATATCATCATCATTCTCCTGCCCGTGACAGACGCTAAGTGGGGTCGGTGCAACATGTTTATTTCTTCCACGCTAGCCACACGCCATTCGTCAGCTCTGCGTCTACTCGTCACGTGGACACATATAATGATATTATATACCTACGCATAGTCAATTAGCAAGGCTAATACTGTGAAATACGGGCGCGAGAGCGGTTTCTTGATTTCTGAAATATTGCCAAATATTAGTCTTAATAAGTCTACACGCGATATTAGGAGTAGCATATACTTATTAAAAAACTGGAACTGTCCGGGATATTAATTTATGATAAGATATGACGCTTACAACAGTGCCGAAATATCGGGAGCTCATTAAAAAAACATGTTAAATATCCCGGACAGTTTCAGTTTTCTAATATGTGTAACCATGACAGTTTAAAATTTGCAAATACATAGCTACTTACTGCCATACAAACTACCCATAAAGACTAATATTTAGAGTCATGGAACGCAAAAGTCTAAAATCTTACGTTCTCAATTTGTATTAGCTCGGGTCCCGCAATCGCAATGGAGCATTGGCCCTAAGACGAAAAAAAGTTATTTGCGGGGTTCCTTCGATTCGTCACGTACAGGGAATCGGTTGAAAAGGTATTTTTAATCGAAGGACAGCCCTTGGGCCCTCGGCGCGTCACGCCCGGCCGAAGATGATTTATCACATCTACATGTGCCACTGTAGCCACACACACTGGCCATAAGTGCAGGATACCTAACAGTCTAATCTTATGTACTGAGTACTCACATAGGTACTTAGAATTTACTCAGCCTTAGTCCGATCTTATGATAGGTCGGATAGGCGTCTCACCGAACTATGAGAGTAAGGGAACAGAGAGTGCATTTGTGTTTGCGCGTATAAGTGTCCTGCGCAGTAAGCTGATCTCAATTGAGATCGGCCGACATGGAAAAAACCGGTCGGATGCCTTATTATTATGACAGGTGCTTAGTTTATCTGTTCTTTTTCAGTTGGCATATTTTCGTTAATATTTTTTCTTTTACTCATATTTACAGGACTTTACACTAGACTATCCTCACGTTGAAAATTCTGCCATTTGAGTTATCAAAAGGCAGAACAAGCTATTGTTAACGAGTTATTGTTAACAAGTTATTGTTAACAAGTTATTGTTACTGGCATTTTATTGTGGAATGTTAATCTTTGTGGAAAGTTCTTTTTATCATGATTTACAAATTTTAAACGCTTTTTTTGTACAACTAGCACAGAAAAAGTTAAACAAATAAACACAGTTAAAACAATTTTAACATTAGTTAATAAGAATGAAACAAACAATTTATTAACTAATGTTAATAAGAAAGAAAATTGTCTTATTCAATTCATGATGTATTTACAAAGTATATAATATCGTGAATTTAGTATCTCTTTGAACCTGATAAAACCATATTCCGTTATTCCGATCGATTTAGGAAGCAAATGGTACATCGCTGAGTCAAACGGCCATCGGTCGGAACTGATTAAGAGTGGTGGACGTGACACCCTTGTATACCTATCGCTAGTAGATTAAGTGACTGGGCTCGATTCCAACAAAGAACATAATTTTGAACTGAGGTCTAATTGTTTTTATAAGATTTTCGTCTATTTTCCTAACTCTCCTCAAAATAATGATAAATCTAGCAGACTTCCAGTTTTCATTTAAAATTCTTTCGATCACGGCAAAGTCATATTATAAAAGAAAAATCATTCATCCTGTCCGATTTCGCCTTCCGTCCCAATATTTTGTGAATAAAGCCCTAGTCATCATGTTATCCCCTCTCTTTAATATACCATGGCCACCCCACAGCCTTTGATCCGCCAGATCCCGCCGCGTCACACGAAAATCTGTTTTTTTATCCGCCATGATTTATCAGTCCCGGGGCCATGCGAAACAATTAATAAAAATTTGTGCCCGATCCGACCCGTCAGGCCGGACGAGAAATATTAAATCTACAGATTAAGTCGGCGGTGTAGCAGCTATTTGATTGATCTATTACTTTTTTCACCTTTTAATATCTTAGCGGTTTAGGCTTTCACTTTGAAAGTTTTCATTTTTTCTCGTTCGTTTGTAAATTATGACATCATTTCGGTCTTAAAACCAAGAAAATTTTTATTTACAAAAGTGTCAGTAAATGCCATGTTGCGATGCGGATTTCTGCTCTCATGCGGATTTTTGACTACTTTTTCTAATTACTCGGATTTCACACACACACAGCTAAATCTTTGTACTATTAGTACGTTGAACACGCACCTTCCTCCATATTAAGTGCCAAAAAACCACAAAACAGGCAAAGAGAATTTAAGATATTTTTGTTGCGTATTAAACTAGTATAGAAAACATGTTAAATTATAATTCGATCTGCTCTGGATATGATGTGACGGATTCAAATATCTTTAAGACTTGAAGTGCACAATTTCCATCTCAAACATCTTTGTAACCACCGTGATAACTTAACCACGCAAAATTAAAAAGTGCCACTTCAAAATGGCGCCGACAACATCTGAAAATTAAAAAGCAGACGTCCTCAAATGATCCTCACTTAACTGGTCGTAATAAAAGTGCGCACAACGAATGTGCAATGAAAGAGCTGCAATATCTTTTCATTCGACTCTAAACCCGTAACTCTTAGAGCTTTAGGTCTCGTTCACATGATGCATTTTAAATCGCGTTATCAGATAGTTAAGATTCATCATCATTATCATCGTCCTCGCTGCTGGGGCACGGGCCTACTTTAAGTTAGGATGATAAGGCCTTTTTTTTGACGCGGAGAAATGCGTGACGCTCCGTCAGTCCGGGCTGGGTTTGCCTGGAGCGGTGTGTGGGACTCCCGGCCGCCGGAGACTGGGACTTCCGGCGGCTGCTCCTGGGAAGGTAACCCAGGGGTATACCCACTGAAACTCTGCAGTGCAACAACAATGCCATATGGCGGCGCGGCGGAAAATAGCGTAGACCTAGCGTAGGCCTTAGTCAACCACGCTGGCCAAGTACGGGTTGGCAGATAGTTAAGATTACTAGAACGATATACTGTATTGCACCACAGAAAACTGAGTAAATTCAGGCCTGGGATCTTCCCTTCCATCTACCTAAAGGGTACTAATGAAAGTGGCGCTTGCAACATTTACAGGAAACCGTGACCATCTGCCTAATGTTACGGATCTGTCTCGTTTGCGAATTTTTGCGAATAGATTGTCTAACGAAAAGAGACGATTGTTTGTCTCTATTGCGGATCTAACCACCATCTTATGACTAAATATTAGTATTTATGGGTCTACACGCGATATTAGGAGTAGCGATTACGTAGCTACTTACTGCCCGACGTTTCGACTGTGTTCGCGACCATGATTGGTCCACAATGGTGGACCTAATATCGCGTGTAGACCCATAAAGACTTTTAGTGTAATGGAACGTAAAAGTCTATAATCTTACACCATCTTATGACTCAAGACTATATCTTATGGGTTAAAGAAGACTCCCATACTTTTAGCTTTGTACCTTGTTTTGTTCGAATTAGTAACGGCAATTTTCAACCGTTAGTCTAAAGTTGTAATGTGGTAAAGCCCTTATCTGAACTGCAGCTAAGCGGGGATTAAGTGATTAAAAAGTCGCTTTATTAATCCAACACTAGTTGTAGGAAGTTAAACTCGCCAGGCGGCGCGGGCGTCCTGACCTGACGTCCTAGATATACTGACAATAATGTGTATTATGTTATTTTTTTCATATACTTACTGTGCTATTAGGTAACGTTCTAGGTAATTAATTGGTTGTCAAAACCACATTACTGATATCTTCACAAAAATCTGTAGGAATAAATACATATTGTTGTAATGTTACACAACATCACATAGGTAAATTGACTTGTGATCCCGTCAGCTTAAGCAACATACAAATGGACATTATTATACATATAACATACAGTCAACATAATTAATGTTCATCATCACACATATACGAGTATTTTTCTCATGTATGAATCGAACTCCTGATTCTGGATTCATAAACCTGGGGCACTATCCAACACGCTATCTGGGTCGGTGGAACAGTGGTTAGTGACCCAAGTACACCATACACGGTTCCAAGAGTCGTGGGTTCGAACATCCGTGTTAAATATTATTTAATTGTGTATCTGTCACCGTAAAATTGTAAATAACGCTAGATTGCAATCTATCTCGCGAGATTGTGAACTGTCGAAAAATTGTGAACCATAACATACTGCTTACAATTTAACGTATTATTATTCGTCAGATTGCAATCTTTCGAAGTAAGTATCCACTGTTTATTCTGATATCGGTTACACAAGTGCTTAAGCTACTTACCACGCGATTAGATCAATGTATGTGATATTATCTTATATTTATATTTTAATTATTTCGAGTCAGCCAAAAGTAAGGTTTCTATTTCTCTGGTTTCTTTAACATAGCTCAGTAAAACTACTAGTCTATTGAAAACTAAAATATTTGTATTTGTTCAGCCATGCAAACTGACTTTGACTGGCTCGGTGGAACAGTGGTTAGTGACTCAGGTTCATAACCTACGGTTCCAAGAGTCGTGGGTTCGATTCCCACTCGGGACAAATATTTGTGTGACGAACATCGGTGTTTGTTCCGTGTCTGGGTGTATTTATTAAATATATTTAAGTTTATTTGTGTATCATCGGCCCATTTCTGTCCACTGCTGGTCTTAGGCCTCTCCAAATGCACGCCGGTTCTCTCTATCCTCCGCCACTCGCATCCACCTCCTACCAGCCGTCCTGCGCAGTTCGTCACACCACCTGGCCTGCGGGTTATTTGTGTATCCACTGTTGATCCTGATTTCCGTAACACAAGGGCTTAAGCTACTTACCACGGATTTAGATAAATGTATGTGATGTTGTGAAATATTTATTATTAAGTATATTTTATATTTATTGAAAACTAAAATGTTTGTATTTGTTCAGCCATGCAAACTACCTATTGATAGACGTGGCCAATGCCTTAGGGGGCAGGCCAGCGGGATTCCAGCCCATCCCTAATTATAGATATCCGGATTAGGGATTATAGGATCCAACCAACGGACAGGTTTCCGATAATCTAGACCTTAATTCAGTTCGGTATATAATTCATCAATATCTTTTGAGTTATTTTAACAAACATTTATCCTATGCGTTTAAATTCAAATTCATAATGATTTATTGCACACATCTTGGGTTACAGGTGTTAATAGTACTGATAAATATACACATCATGTAACCTTTTAGGGCGCAAACTTATAGAAGTAAAAATGACTAATAATGGAAATAAAAATAATTAATTACCAAATATATACCTTTAAAATAATAGCAATTTGAAATGTCTATTGCAAATACATAATCAAAAAACATTTTTCAATGAAAACTCTTTCCATATTTATCAAAAAAAAAAGCTTCCTTCTAACAAATATGACTTGTGTACGGATATTCCGCATAGTAGTAAAAAATCCGCGAATGGATGGATTAACGAAGAGATTAAAAGTGTGTCATTCAGTGCAGCATATAATCTGAAATGAGCATTCGTACTCTATTCAGAACCAAATGAAAAGATATTGCTGTTACGTTCACTTTTAATGCTTCATACTTCGTTTTTCGCTGAGTAAGTGTAATTTTATTCTTTGAATCTGACAGAGGGAAAGTTAAAACTATATTCAAAGATGGTTATATCACGTATACATTAATAATAATTTAAATTATGTATAATATGGCATCCAAACAATTTCGGCCATACCGCCAATCTCAATTGAAGCATATCATTATTTAAGTCTAATAGTTCTGTTAGACGGCAATTTGACAAGACATCGGGCTGAGGACCACCGCCTTAACGTACTTCCCAAGGCAGAGGTGTGCAACCGCTAACTTCCTGACCCCGGGCTGAGTAATTTCTTTACAGAAAAACGCACACATATTTTGGTCAACCCCAAATTCGAACCTATCTTACCTTACGCAAGCGCAACATTATGTACAAAACGGTATTTTTGATCAAAAATACCACAGAAACCGAGATATCCAAAGTTAGACCTCGGTCAGAAGGTTTCTGGGATCCTAATGTCTCGCAAAGCAGGTTATTGGCTTTCTCTCATATTTTGTTTTTGCTAACTGAAATACGATGATGGCTTAGAGAGCGCCTCGTTTTCATCACCGGACATACGGGGAAGCGGATAGCTGTCACCCCTAAAGTGAACTACCACCACACTGCACTTATTAAAAGGTCCACTGTGTGCATTAATAACAAATGCATAGGCTCCACGACACACCCTTTCACCTGGCTCTCCTCGCTCTTAATTGCTGCAATATCAAACGGTAATGGCCCCGACCGCACTCTCGCCCGATGCCTAAATCAATAACAAGCGGACCAATTTGGTCAGCGCTGATATTGATACTGTGAACTGACTCACAAGTTTCATGATATACATGATATGAAGCTCGTTGGTGTATTTGGTTAGTGCCCCAAGCTCTTTCGCCATGAGATGTAGAGATTGTGGGTTGTATTCTCAGTTGGGACGAATATTTGTGTGATGAATATCGTGTTAGTTCAATGCTTACTAGGTGTATTATTTACATATAAAATTTTAAACTGTTATGGTTACACACATTAGAAAACTGAAAGTGTCCGGGATATTTACCATGTTTGATTTCAGACTTTCGCGTACCATTACACTAAATATTTGTCTTTATGGGTCTACACGCGTTATTAGGAGTAGCAAATACATAGCTACCTACTCGCTCGCTCGCGACCACGATTTGTGTAACCCAGTCGAAACGTCGGGCAGTAAGTAGCTATGTATTTGCTACTCCTAATAACGGGTGTAGACCCATAAAGACTAATTTTAATTTACCATGTTGTTTTGTTTTAATGAGCTCCCGATATTTCGGCACTGTTGCAAGCGCCATGATCACGGCGCTTTTCTAATTACATATAAAAGTTTATTTGTTTATGCCTCTAGTTGTTTCCAATATCTGTAACCCAAGTGCTTAAGTCACTTAGCTCGGAATAAATAAATAAATATCTTGGACACTTCCACACACGATCATCTGACCCAAACTAAGCAGAGCTTGTACTATGGGCGTCAGTGACTGATATACACATACATAGATATTTATAAATACATATACACACCCAGAACAAACACCGATGGTCATCACACAAATATTTGTTCCGGGTGGGAATCTTAACCCATGACTCTTGGAACCGCCAGCCAGGGTCGCTAACCGAATGAGATTAGTTAAAACCCAATTATATTGCTTATGTCTTTAGCCTCTCCAGAGAGAGAGCTGATCACATTGATTCTCCGTTGAGAAGGTGATAAAGACTTATAAATGAACTTCTTACTATTTAAACTAAATAAAAGGAAATGATTGAAAAAGCGCCACTACTAATCAATACTCAATCCAGCTATTCCCCATTAAAATCTTCGGAATCCTGACTAATCGACTCTTTCAGACCGAACCTAAGAGATTGATCTGCTCTTTAGGAGCACTGCCAACATTAAACATTCACTGTTCTTAAAACTGTCTTCCGCTAGATTTATCCCACCGTTCCGCACTCACTTTTGTTTGCTTCCGAGGATTACGAAGAATGCAGCTCATTTTAACCTTAACACAGTAATAAAAGCACAGTAAGTAAATATATTAGAATCTGTAACCATTTACATAACTCTGTAATATAGGTTTTCGTCCGTGACTCTGTCAATCCTAGCGAAAAAAATCACCACCTTATAGCGAAGCCGGATAAAAAGCTTAGTTAGCTGTGTTAATCTTTAAGTGATAGTGCAATTAGGTTAAGTTTACATGTACAAAATGTGAATGTACTGTTGTGACTATCGTTGGCTTACCTAAATAAATAAAACATAAAAATACCTTTATCTTTTGCTCGTCACCAGACTATATCTGTACCCAATTGAATTCTAACATAAATAAAATGTATACTTATAACTTCCGATGCTATATAAAACTAATAGTATGGGCGAGGAATGACTGGCAAAAGGGTGGGGAAACTCGTACTCGTAAACGTATCACTGGATGCAATACATGTCGTGATCATGGCGCTTGCAACACCGCCAAAATATCGGGAGCTCATAAAGACAGAACATATACATAGACAGTAAATATCCCGGACAACCCGCACTTGGCCAGCGTGGTTGACTAAGGGCTGATCGGCCTAGTTTAGGGTAGGCTCGTGCCCCAACAGTGGGGACGTATATGGGCCGATGATGATGATCCCGGACAGTTTCAGTATTCTAATATGAAATGTGTGTGAAAATTATATATCAAATGTTTATTGTTTACTTTTTAACAGGGTTATATTGTGTCCTGGCTTTTTATTTTTTAAAGAAATAAATATATTTTCAACATAACTCTAAACTTTCCTCACTGGAGTCTCACTCCTCACACTACACCCCACTGTCCTGGTCTGAACACAGTATTTATTATCGCGATATCGCGTTGCTCAGGCATTAAGAGAGATTTAGATCTTATTTTGCATGCAGATGGTACAATATCATTGGGTTTAATTCGTTGAAATGCAGTCTTAATGCGCGAACCATTTACGTGCAACGCCGTATTATTTCTCCGTTCATAGTATCGTATGTTTCAAATGGAAAACATTAAGATTTCTGGGAAATTAGTCTTTTTTTAAGACATGGGAAGTAAGCTTCGCCTTTTAGTCTACTATAACCATCGGACCAAAGTGTGGAAGAGTTAGAGGTCAGCATGGTATTAGAAAATCGAAAATTTCCGGGATATTTACCATGTTGTTTTATTTTAATGAGCTTCTGATATTTTAGCACTGTTGCAAGCGCCATGATCACAGGTCATGTTCAACGATCGGCGGCTTGCGTGACATTCACGTCCCATCCACACAACTTTTGTACTTCCCTAAGAGTTAATAATACTTCTTCTTTAAAAATACAGTCCACTCATTTACTTTGTACACCTACTACTCTTTTAATCTACCAAACGCTCCATAGACCCACTCAGTCAACACACCACGCCCAATATAAAAATAGACTGCTGATCGTCTAAAATATTCGCCATTCATCTTGTCGGAAGGTAAATAATCAGTTATGTACTCGTAGTCCCCACGTGTTATTGCAGCCAGTTAAATATTCATCGGCGAGCGAGAAGGTTAGCGCGTCATATCGCCTTAGAGATGAGCGAGTTGCTTAGGATATAATAAATAAATAAATATTATAGACCGCGAGGTGCAACTTAAATCATCTATTATAGATGTCAAGGCATTGACGTTGATTGCATTCCGTGGTAAGTAGCTGAAACACTTGTGTTACAGGTATCAGAATCAACATTGGATACACAAATATACTTAAATATAATAACACACCCAGACACGGAAAAAACACCGATGATCGTCACACAAATATTTGTTTGAGGCTCAAGAAGTTTCGGACAACTCTAGATCATCGGCAATACGGATAGCACGTCGCTGCAACCTATCGTGGGCATCTAGCAAGGTATTTTGATGATATATTTTCACAATAACGATATTGGAACCATTTTATTAGGCACGGACTGTTTAGTCTTACTGATCAATTCTTAGTCTTCTAAAACGTGAAGGCAGAATCATGAAGACTTTAGAATATTGGAGTCAATTTGAGTAGGTTAGATTGTGCTTAACTTGTGTTTAGACCAAATAATTGGTTCCAATAGTCATTAGCTAATCATTCATAATTCATGTCAGTATTAATATCCCTCAAATTAATAAAATTAATTATTTAGTCCACAGCATTATATGTCTGATGTCCTGATTGCGGTATTAACATTTTATCAACCTCCGTTTCCACTGGCATTATAAAACATTTTTAGATTTTGGCGTGCTTAATATTTTTAGCAGGAAAATATACCCAACGGCAGTTTGTTAACGATTAGTAAAAGCATTACAATACCAAGTATGAGGGTTATGAGAAACTCAATAGATGGCAATATGTAGGCGTGAGATCCAACTGCAGCATGATTGGTGAAAATTGACATGTCTGTCAATGTCACGTCAAAAACAACCAATCATGCTGCAGTTGGACCTCACGCCTACGTAGAGTGTTAATGTTGCGATGGATGTGTGTGGGTGAGTGTGTGTGCTATTAGAAATTCATTAAACTGAAGATTTGGCTGTATGATTTTTATCAAAGCCGTTAAAGCAATATTTACTACACGCCACCGTATTGCCATCCAGTGAATTTCTCATTCGCATTAACCCCCATTGCTTCAAAGCTAAGACTTGTTAAGCTGTTAGTTCCTAACATAATTCCCAAAAGAAAAAACATCTAGTAAAGAATGTAGATTGGTAATAAAAAACCTAGCAACATCCCTGCCGCACCACGGTCCTAACGTATGACTTCGCTCGCTCATGTTTTACGCGCCTTATGTATTATGTAAACGCCTTTACTTAGACGGTTTAAATTTCTTAGAGTGCCCCTGAGTTCCCTCTTACGTGTCTTGATGGCGAGAACAGTCTCTGAAGATTCGCTAAATCCAGCCTTCAGTGCGATTTGGTACCTACTTTTGTGCGTGCGTCAATAGAAAAAGTAATTCGGGACGATCGTCGAGATTTTCTCAATCCGTAGATGGTCTTAATGCTCACAGCTTTTAAGATTATTTTTTCATTTCACGCGTTGCTAGGGGTATATATTTTTCGTGTTTGTAATAAAGCACTTTGTTGGCGTCCTAAAAACAAGTAACTTTACAATAGAAATATTCTCTTTAGAAAGTCAAATCAAATCAAAAAAGCTTAATTATGTATTTTACATTTACAAGCATTATATTACTCGTCAAGAACTGCGTCAGAATTTGTGTGAGTTTTCCTATTAAAAAAAAATGTCAGCCTCAAATCAGGAAGTTGCACGTTGAGCACATTTTCAGCCAATGATCCTGCACCCACCTCTCATCGGTTATGTCGGATTAGGGTTGCCAACTATACTGTTTTAAACAGTATTATACTGTTTTGCCCTAAATTATACTTTTTACGAACAAAAAAAAAGTATACAAAATACTGTTTTCCGATCGAAATGGAAACACGAAGGACGCTCGCACAAATTTATTTTTATTCCGTCAGACGAACAGAACAAAATTAAAATACTGTTCATTTTCCTAAGATACTGTTTATTATTCTTTACCTATCTGAATATACTTTATTTCATTAGTTGGCAACCCTATGTCGGATAGCCGTCTCACCAAACTTTGTTGGTAACGGTAACAGAGGACACTCTTGTGTTATAATGACTGGCTCGGTGGAACAGTGGTTAGTGACCCTGGCTGGCGGTTCCAAGAGTCGTGGGTTCGATTCCCACTCGGGACAAATATTTGTGTGATGAACATCGGTGTTTGTTCCGTGTCTGGGTGTGATTATGTATTTAAGTATGTATTTATAAATATATATGTATGTATATCAGTCTCTGACGCCCATAGTACAAGCTTTGCTTAGTTTCGGGTCAGATGACCGTGTGTGGAAATGTCCCAGATATTTATTATTTATTATTATTATAATATCCAGTGCAGTGGGCTGATCTACATTGAGATCAGCTGCCATGGCTGAAATCGGTCTGACACCTCATAGTAATTATTTGCCCCGCATACCACAGCGTGTGACGACGTATTTATCTAGTTATCGGCACAGTACATTGAGGACTCACAAAACCGCACTTTAGTAAACCGACGGACACTGCCGATCGATCAGAGAGTGGCTCTGACTGATGGAGGGTACAGATGGCTGTAGTTGTGACAGGATATATGGCTACTATCCTATTTCAGACGGCTTTCATAGTGACACAGTAGGAGTGCTCTAAAATTAAATGAGTAGGAGATATGGTCTTAAAACAACCTTTTAGCGAGCTGATAATAGAATGAAATATAATTATTTTATAACAGATTTAGTACATTAGGAAGTTTTAGGGCACCCATTAATGACATTTAATAATCTTGTTTTGTTATCTCTCTACTGTGGACCAAATATAAACAATGTTTTATTATCTTCTTCTTCTTATCGTCTGGTTGATGAACAACCTGGTGTCAGAGTTCCTAAACCGCCCGTAGGCCTCTGACATGGCTTCACACACCGATGAAAATTTTCTCAGGTGTGCTGGTTTCCTTACGATGTTTTCCTTCACCGTTAAAGCGTCGAATGATGGTACATATGAATTTCAAATTTGAAAAACACATTGGTACCTGGCGGGGTTTGAACTGGCGAATATTATAAAAATAAATAAAAAAATTTGCTACTAAATATTATCAGGTCGATCAAGGTGGTTTTATGTTCGGATCTTATACTAGAAGTGAGAAAAAGCGTAGTATCGTCTATTATTTGCACGAACACTTACGCTTACACATCGGATCTCTATACAATCAATATATTTGAACTTAAATATTTACTAAAATATGTGCAAAGGCATATTAACCGTGTAAATTTAGTAGCTTTGATTTGTATTACTAATAGCATAAAATGATTTCGCTGAATCATCACAATGTAGAGGAATATTCATGTCCATTACTAATTATTAATAACGCTAGAACAATTCTATTGCTGCATGTATTAATAGATGCATGCAAAATGCCAGTATTTTAATCAAGCAATTTTGATTTATTTGAAACTAGCTGTGCCCGCAACTTCGTCTGCGTGGAATAGTAACATTCGCCAGCATTTTGATTTTAGGAAGCATTTTTAAAGTAATTACAGGTAAAATAAATAAAGCCACATAAATTATAAAAACTATAAGAAAAAAAATATAATTAAACTTAGTAATTGATTAGATTAATATCCAGGAAAGAACCTAAAATTGTTTACTGATTAATAACATACTACACTTTTCATTACAATTCCAGCTAAAAGAGGATTCACTCGCCCAATATTTTTTTTTGTCCAAGCAATGCTCTAGCCAGACGATGAGAGTGGTAGCTAGGACTCACAAAATATTTTTCACATTTTAGAACTATAAAACCACGTTAAAAATTAATTTTATTTGACAGAAACAGGTTTCAACGGTTGCAAACAGCATACTGTACCTATGTAGTTAGTACACAAAACTGATGTTTGAAATCAGGATGACTTCAAAAGGTAAAAAATACAAACTACCGATCCACTGCCTTAAAGATTCTATAAAGGCTGTGTGTCGCCATGTGACGAATTATATTTGTATTTGCTTTGCTACTTTATTTCTCGTAGATTGTATTGTACTTGTAATGAAACAATGAGATAATAACATTAAAACGCAAGTTTAATAAAATGGAACTTATTAATTACTTTTAGTAGCAATATTGCGAAGTAATAAAGCACAGTGACATCTTTTGAACTAACCAAGAACTAAACACTCATGTCATATCAAATCTGACAATATTTGACATGACTTGCCAGCTAAACACGTGATAGTATGGGAGCCCAACGGGAGTTTTGCAGTCTTGATCAGACACAGACTCTGTCTTGTAAGATTTTTTAATGGAATTTTATAATATCCAACATTTTTACGTGAATGTTTATAAATACCCCTTTATATGCTTAGAATAGTAATATCCCTCTTTATGAACATTCCGATAATACCGAACATCCTATCAATTGGAAAGACACAAACCAGCAATGCAAGCCAGCAAGCAAATATAGGACAACTGACCACCTCCATACCGAAAACCAGATAAAAGAGAAATTTAGCGAATGTAATAAACTTCTGTAGCTGGTCTTCGTTGATATTTCAAAAGTCTTTGACTGTATCACCCACATCAACCCAATTAGCTTTCTCTTCTTCAGCAAAACGTCGAACCCACATACATAAAAAATCTGCAAAATCATTTACCAACAAAGCACAGCCGATATCAAACTGCACACTGAACGCCTGACATTCAAAATACAAAAAAGAGTTAAACAGGGTGACTCCCTATCACCAAAGCTTTTCAGTAGAACGCTCCAAGAAGTCTTCAGATCACTATAATATTCTTAGGCAACAAAAGGATAGGAAGTGATAAACTTTCGCTTTGCTGATGACATTTTCCTGATCGCAAATAAGTATACCTGGACAGGACTCGAGTTGATGCTCGAACAACTGAGCGCAGAAAGCTTTGAGGTTAGACTGACGATGAATAGATCCAAAACCATTGTTGTAATCAACAGCACCAACGATAGGATAGCAGTCAACAGGCAGGTAAAGCAATATATAGAGGAGTATAAACTTGGGCTAGGCAGCCTCCTTCGAAAACAGGCAGGACAAATAAATACTCCGTAGAGCAGACAACGCCTGGAAAAGCTTCTGGTCTATGAATGGGTATATGAAGGGTGACCTTTTATATCACTGAACCACAAACTCATCGACATTTTCATACTGCCTATCCTAACATATGGGGCAGAATCATGTTCCCCCACCGAAAATCAGAAGTGTAACTCAAGGTTTTTCAAAGAGCTATAGAGTGGAGTATCATATGTATTAGGTTAAAAGATAAAATAAAATAAAACACCATCCACTCCCGTACTGTTGTTATTTTTAGTCAAAACTGAAGTGGCAATGGGCGGGGAATGTCTGCAGGATAAAGAACAATAGATGGACCAGAATCGTTTCACATCGCGTGCCTGAAGACGAACTTCGAACGACTTTTTGCCGAAGAGAAAGACCCAAGAAAAGGTAGTATGACGATCTGGTCTATGTATCAAAGAACTGGCAAGTCTTAGCATTGAACAGAGAGCAGTAGATGAGTTTGAAGGATTTTTTGCCCAGCAGTGAGGTGATATTATACAGCATAAAATGTAACGCGCTGAAGTATCTCAAGATTATGTGACACAAAGATTAATTATAACTTTTTGGTCCAAATCGTTACAATGACACTTTTTAGGGATTATTATTTAAAATGCACTTTGAATGACTGACACGGTCAAATAACTCTTTCAACAGCTTGTTACCAAGTTAAAGAAAGTGTAATTAACTTTTTCTTATTTAGCGTAATCTTTCTATTCCGATTCCATGTCGTTCGAGTAACTGCAAATCTAGCTATTGAGCTCCCCTACTATGACGTTTTGCTCAATAAAGTAGTCCGTATAGTCCTAGTCAGAAGGTTTATTTTAGTCGATATCGTTTTACCATTTTTGTACGTGATCTAATAAAGTTAGATTTCTAACTATCCTACAGGAATTTCTGTGACTAAAAGTTTTTAAGATCTTGACCGGGGATGTATGTTACTACCATGCAAAATTTTATTTAAATCGGTGTAATAGTTTCAGAGATCAGTCATTTATTAAGGTTTTTTGAATATCCCACGGGAACCAGACAACTGTCAGTGATTTCAAGTATCCTATGCATTTTTCCGGAATTTAAAATACCTTCGTGTAAACTTTCATTTAAATTGGTTCAGCCGTTTAGGAGGTCAGTCGAAACAAACAAACAAACAGACAGAGATACAATTTTTTTTTTAAGTATGAGGATGTGTTCTACTACTCTCAAAATATATCCCGGACTATTTTTTTTTCGTTTCTAAGAAAAGTACAAGAATTTTTACCTCTACGTTTTTATTATAGTATAGATTAATGATCATGTTACATGTTGACATTAGTATTGTCTTTAAGTGAAATGAGCCTGCCTTAATTGGCCAAAGATGACGTTTATTTTGTCTTATACTTTTTTCTTTATCATCAGCCCACATACGTCCCCACTGCTGGGGCACGGGCTTATCCTAAACTAGGGCGATAAGGTCTTAGTCAATGGCCAAGTGTGGGTTGGATGACTTCACAACCTACGAATTTCTTCGTAGGAGTGCAGATTTCCTCACGAAATTTTTCTTCGCTGTTAAAGCGTCGAATAATGAAAGAAAGAAAGAAAAACATTTATTGACCACGACTTAAGGTAACAATGACACATAGATACATACACAAGACACAAAACGCACACAAAGAAATACAACACATATGCGAGGACTTTATGAGTGGTCAACGAGGTACAGGCCTCAGCAAGCATAATCGTACATATAAATTTCAAATTTGAAAAACACAGTGGTACGTGGCGAATTTAAGCTGGCGACCTTTCGCATGGCAAACAACGACCTTAACCACTCAGCTATCGGCGTTTTTTTTTTATTGCGTACCAAATTTTCTATATTATAGATATAGAAAAGCTCCCATCCAAATGTGGTTGGTATTCGTGTAATGGAGTGTGTTGCCGCGACAAATTGGATACCCGTCATGCATTGCCTGATGATCGATCAGCACTCGACTGATAGATGAGATGTGATTGACAGTTGTGGGTGAAGCTGTTCCAAATCGGTCTATTTATAATCTATGGAAAAGACAATGAATTGCAGAAGTATGTTATGTAAAAACTACTGCTCGAAATGCGATGTTATTTTCTTTTTCGGGTTTGTTATTTATTTATTTTGATTAGAAATATTATTAAAAATAAACTGATTTCACGAACGAACTATTTTTTAAATGCAAGTGCTTTCATAGGTACTTATCTCGGAACTATAACCAGCCATGTATGTGTAACGTGACTTTATTTAAATTCTAAACATACAATATGTGTCCCGTGATCGAACGAGAACGTGATTGAACATATTGGTGTATAAATTCAAAAAAATAAATGCACATCTCCTGGTGCCTATCGACATGCTTACTACTAACAACTATTAGAATGTAGCTTCAACGTCTAGTTACGTAGTATCGAAGTATTAAAATAGGCTGTACCTCCCAAAACGTTACGTCACCGGCCCTCACCGGCGAAGTCGATCCCTCAGATTTACAAGCTTTAATTCGGCCAATTGATTTATGCAAATAAGCAACAATTCCCGATATCATCTCGCCTCACCGGACTCCGGATCAAATTAAATATTGACGGTTAAATAAAGCGGTGCAATAAATAAATAAACCTGTCCAAAGGTACGGAGTACGGAGGCGCTGTTTATTCGCGGTTTTAATCTGCTGAATATTAATATCGAATGTTAAATGCTGAGGATAAATCGGTAATGAGAATGGTAGATATCCAAGTTGAGTATTGTTTGTGGCACAAGAAAAAAAAGTGAGAAAATATGACAATTAATTTTGTTTACGATAGATTACGATAGATTTACGTCAGATATCAATACTATCATCATAATCATCTCTAAATAATCTTTAGAATAACAAAACACGCGAGTTTAATCCGCAATATTAGTTTTATTTCAAATCATCATAATTATCATGATCAGATCTCTTTCATCCTCTGCTGGACACAAATCAATATAAGTAATATTAGGTCATTAGCTATATAATGCCATAATATATTATAAATAGGTAGTTAGGGTAGTATAATAGAGCTTGAAGAACCAGCTAGATTAAACAATATTAGACAGGCTATTTTATTTAACTGCTAATTCAATAAAGAAGATTTTAACCGAAATTCATCCTTTACCATAAAACTTGGCTTTTATTTACGCGATGAATCTAGAAGATAAATAGACCGAATTTCCGATTTTTAAGCGTTTCCTTTTCGCAATTTGGCAACGGGACGCCAAAAAATACGGCGGAAGGATTTACAACGAGCGGGGCCGTCGTCTGCTTATCACCCGTCTACCGCTAATCCACCAGCTATTTATCATTTGAAAAACACACGACCCTCTAGTTGGGCAAAAACTGTGACCCGGCTAAAGGACGAGACATTGTGACACATTTCACACGTTTTGGTTGCGTGAACTTTAAAGGGACGTAGATAAAGTGTCCGAATCGTTTCGGCCATGGCGGTCGTAACGCTGGACTTATGTGCACAAGTGTGCACAAGTGCACTCGAGTTCAATGAGACGGCAATCCGATATGACCGAAGTGAGATCAGGCGCATGACGCATCAAGTTAAGCTGATGTTTAAGTTGACTCCTGATCTCTCGATACGTACCTAGCTTTCCACAACCTTTTGCTTTAGAAATAAAGGGCTATTTGTGATTTTGCAAAGTGTGGCCGTGCCTCCCTCGTAGATGGAACAAAACAATTGACGTTCTTTGGCTAGTTTCAGAGTAGTCCTGATCAATCGCTTACTATTTTACTGGCGCTGATATGGCTGACGCTGAAGCGCTGTTGGCTCTACATAAATCTGTCAGCGCTGGTGGACTGCATTCTGTTTCTAAAAACAGATCTTATAATATTTGAAAAGGGACTAGCAGAGAAATGAAATCAGTGGGATGCTGAGGCAAAGAAGATGATAATAAAACTAAGTAATTAAATTATTCAACTTTTCAATGTGTCCGTTATACCTCTTATTTTTTTCAGTCCCACGCGGCTAGTTGTATTAAATCGTTTAATAATCGTTTCGTTGTTAAGAATAAACATTACATTTATTTTAAACAAGTCCGCTAAGAAGATGTGAGGTGGCTATTACTCGTAGTTACTACTCGTAAATAAATATTATACGCATTTGCCAAATCATACATCATCAACATCAGCCCATATACTTCTCCAGTGTTGGGGCCTTAGTCAACCACGTTTTCTAAGTCAGGGTTGGTTGACTACACAACCATAATTTTCATAGGTGTGCAGGTTTCCTCAAGATGTTTTCCTTTACCGTTAAAGCGTCAAATACACAATGAATTTCAAATTTGAAAAAACACAGTGGTACGGGGTGGGGTTTGAACAGGCGACCTGTCGCATGGCAAGTAACAACCTTAATCACTCTGCCATCTACGCTTTTCATGCCATATCATTATCACTTTTCATCCTACCTTTGTTGTTGTGTAACATTTTGGTTGATATTTATTCTCATCTAAACACAATCTCGCGCCACCGCAAACCGCCAAAGTTAAAGCCAAAAACGAACTAAACTTCATTAAAATATAAACTTATTTAATATAAATTATTTCACTTAAACTTTTCGATCGAATAGGGAGCGGAGCGAGGCGCCGGATCTTAAAAGATTAATTGCATGTTTCAATAGAAATGTTCTCAGTTTCGAATTATTTCTGTTCTTGTGGTGAGCTTGCTGGTTTCTAACGAGAAGTTTATGTTTTGACTTTGAAAGTCAAAGTCTTATTGCTTGTCTGCTGCCCTGTTTTAAGAAACTTAAGCTATACGCGACTTATTGATGCCAAATTATATAGTTTATTTGATTTTCTCTTTACATATGTAGTACTCGCCTCTCACCTAACATCTAGATAGATGAAGGAATGACTGAAAATCAGCGCTTTGGATATTTGACCCGTGGGGACACCAGCTGAGTAATTTGGCTCACCAGATGTTTTTAAAATTGACTGGATTTTTTCTTGTTTTATACGTCATGGGAAAATCACGTCTGTGGCTGGGTGTGTTATTAAAAACATTTAAGTATATTTGTGTATCCACTGTTGATTACACACACAATTATTAGAAGTTACTTACCGCGGGATCAGATCAATGTATGTGTTGTTATGTAAAAAAAATCCTGTGTATACCTATTTACATTTTTAATCTAAACCATTACCTACTGTTTCTAAAATCCGCAACACAAGCACTTAAGCTACTTACCACGGGATCAAACTATTGTATGTGGTGTTGTCTGATATTAATCATTTTACTATCTCAATGTTCTGTCGCGGTCGTCCGCTCCGGGCCTGCTATTAATATTCCCCGCTCAATCGGCTTATGACGTTATTAAGTCGCTGACTCTGGCCGGACGGACAGACGACTTGAACAATCGCTCGCTAATAAGTTAAGGGCTTCCATTTCTATTGTTTGATATGGTATGTAAGAACATGCATAATTAAGTACATACATCATCGCAAGCCTACCCTAAACTAGAGCGAAAAAGCCTTAGTGAACCACGTTGGCCAGGTGCGGGTTGGTTGACTACACAACCATGAATTTCTTCGTAGGTGTGCAGGTTTCCTCACGATGTTTTCCTCCGCCAATTAAGCGTCGAATAGATCGTACATATAAATTTCAAATTCAAAAAACACTGTTGCATAGTGGTGGTACATCTCGCATGGCAAGCAACGACCCTTTTACTGACGGCTAACTGCTAGGTTGTGAATATTGACAGGTATGTCAATGTCACGTCAAAAATAACCAATCATGTTGCAGTTAGACCTCACACCTACGTATTGCCATCTAGTGTATTTCTCATACATGAAAATCCTCATTGTCATTGCAGTCGGTGGCAGTTAATGCTTGGGACCGCAAGCTTGCGAGTGCTTACGTCAAAAAGCACTTAAACAGCCAGTGTATTCAGTTATTAGTAAACTTTTGGTAGCTTTTGCCTGGCTGGATGACGCATTGCATAGTGCCCCTGAATCCCTAAGAGTCATGGGTTCGATTCTCACTCGAGACAAATATTTTTTATGTTGAACATTGTTGTATTTTACTTGTGAAGGTTTGCTACTTATATGCCTGTATATAAGTACAATTGAGTATACCACTGTTGTTTCTGATATCCGTAAGACAAATGCATAAAAAAATCACTTTTAAAACTTCGTAACGGTTTAATAAATGCAATCCTAAATTACAAAATTCCAAAAACAATTATGTTCATCAGCCCATAGAAGTCCCCACTGCTGGAGTACGGATTTACCCTAAACTAGGGATCACTCAGGCCTTAGCAATTAAATGTACAATTAAGTACATAACAATAATTAAATCATTTAAATCCATAGACATCAGATTCAATAGTTCTCCTGAATTAGTGCATTTGATATTGTCGAACTTAATAACCAAAAGCTTGCCAAATCAACTGAGAGTTGACAGCTCACCAAGAAATTCCATTCCTTTTCGCACGAATCTACCTCCACATTCCTATCTGAGACAATGATATATTCCGAATGGAAATATCCGACACAGCAGTGTTCAAGGGAGTGGGGTTCAAGCAAAGCTCTTGCTAAGCTCAATCGACACTAATCTTCGTATAGTTTACCCAACTCGAACGACAGATCACAAACTGCTTCGGAATCTGCAAAACAGTGGAATACTGAGTATTGTTTGTCAGGAACATATCGGCTGGATGAATGGTTTACAACGACCACGTATTTGTAAACGTAACAGAATTTATATTAGTACTTTTTGATTATTTAACACTAAAAAATAATTTTGTATTTAACCAGCGGCTGCCCGCGATTTCGTACGCGTAGATGTTAATAAGGCGTCGATGGCCGAGTGGTTAAGTTCGTTGCTTGCCATGCGAGAGGTCGCCAGTTCAAAGCTAGGTACCAATGTGTTTTTTAAATTTGAATTTCATATGTGCCATCATTCGACGCTTTAACGGTGAAGGAAAACATCGTGAGGAAACCAGCACACTTGAGAAAATTTTCAAACGGTGTGTGAAGCCATGTCAAAGGCCTACGGGGGGTTTAAAAACTCTGACACCAGGTTGTTTATTAACCATACGATAAGAAGAAGAAGATTTGACGCTTTAACGGTGAAGGAAAACATCGTGAGGAGACCGCACACCTACGAAGAAATTCTTAGGTTGTGTACTCTACTTGTTGTGTGTAACCCGAACTTGTCTAGGGTGGTTGACTAAGGAAGGCCTTAGCGACGAGCCGGTCATTATCGAACTTACTAACTTAGGGTAGGCTCGTGCCCCAGCAATGGGGAAGTGTATGGGCTGATGATGATGATGATGATGATGAATAAATCTTTATGAAATCAGCTTATGTGTTATTCTTATGTGTAAGCTTTTATAATGTTATTTCATCAAAATACAGGGTGTAACAGGAGGCGTGGATCATCGTAAGTCAATCGATGGGGGACTTCAATACCTATCGATATAACCCCCATGTATGTTCAGCGATTTTCAATAGTTCCAAAGTTATTGCGATTTTTGTGAAATTTTTGTAAGAAGCCGGAATTCAGTATAAAAGTCTTCACTGTAGCTTAACTACTGGACCTGCTTGCATGGTTTTTTTTCTAGAAATAGTTCAATAGTGGGTCTTCATAATTACGATACCGATTTAAGTCATAACCCTATCATTTTGCAGTAAAAAAATAATTCTTCACAAAAGTTTTACGAATCGAATTGTGTCTATCAACTTTCAAAGCCTCCAGTGAAAAAAAAGTGCCTGTGTTTTTTTTCTAGAACTTATTTTAAAAACTACCTACATCCATGGATAGTATACCCTGAAAATGTCATACCGCTACTGCCAGAGCATCAGAACGAAAAATGAACGCGAATGGCACAGGTGCCATAAATCAGTGTTTTTATTTTTCATGTAAAACTTTAATTTTAAAATAATACGATATGTTTCAGCTAATTTATGCGATGTTAGTAACATTAGTAGCAGTAATTTTACAGAATTAAAAATTAAAGGGGTGAAAATCAAACAAAGAAAATTTACATAATTTTTGTTAATTATTTTTTTCAGTAAGTGTTCATAATGGGCACCATTATTGGCTATGCATATACAACACCTTTTTTACAAAGGTTTTTCGGATGTTGCAAAATGCTACTACTACATTTTGCCCAATCACAATTTGGGCCCCTGAAAAATTTGACAAAAAGAAGCATTACACAACCTCCAAAAAGCTTTTAAGAAGGTCTAAGCTATGCATAGCCAATAATAATGCCCATTATGAACACTTACTGTAAAAAAATAATTAACAAAAATTATGTAAATTTTCTTTGTTTGATTTTCACCCCTTTAATTTTCAATTCTGTAAAATTACTGCTACTAATGTTACTAACATAGCATAAATTTGCTGAAACATATCGTTTTATTTTAAAATTAAAGTTTTACATGAAAAATAAAAACACTGATTTATGGCACCTGTGCCATTCGCGTTCAATTTTCGTTCTGATGCTCTGGCAGTAGCGGTATGAAATTTTCAGGGTATACTATCCATGGATGTAGGTAGTTTTTAAAATAAGTTCTAGAAAAAAAACACAGGCACTTTTTTTTCACTGGAGGCTTTGAAAGTTGGTAGACACAATTCGATTCGTAAAACTTTTGTGAAGAATTATTTTTTTACTCCAATATGATAGGGTTATGACTCAAATCGGTATCGTAATTATGAAGACCCACTATTGAACTATTTCTAGAAAAAAAATCATGCAAGCAGATTCAGTAGTTAAGCTACAGTGAAGACTTTTATACTGAATTCCGGCTTCTTACAAAAATTTCACAAAAATCTCAATAACTTTGGAACTATTGAAAATCGCTGAACATACATGGGGGTTATATCGATAGGTATTGAAGTCCCCCATCGATTGACTTACGATGATCCACCCCCCCTGTTACACCCTGTATTAAGAAGTGTTTGTTTACATTAGTATTACACGTAAAGTACATCACGTCCACACATACAAACCTTCTCATTTATAATATTAGTAGGATGGACAATGTAAACATTATCCTAAGTCAACTAAAAGTTTAATTAAATCAAATGGAATTTTCCCTTTTACTCCCAAATATTAATAATACGTGCAATGTAAGCAAATAGGCATTTTACACAACTTTTATTAATATACTATCGGCCTGCGACTTTGTCCGCGTTGAATAGAAACTTTTGGAAGCAATGATTAATTAAAATAGCTATTCATTACTGAAAGTCCCGTTTAAATTTCGGCCGTTTCGGAGGTTAGCGAGAACAAACGGACGGACAGACAAAAATGTTTTAAATTACATACATACACACATAAAATCACGCCTGTTTCCCAAAGGGGTAGGCAGAGATAACTTCCAGCGATTCACTTTTCACCTCTGTGGGAAACGTGACGTGACGGGTTGTGGACCACGTCGCCGCCATTCTGCCTCGTGCATTGTTTTAACAAAGTCATTGCGTTCCCACGAGTAGCAAGGATATATGACGGGGGAAGGAAGGATACTATCGACAGTAGCTCGAGGAGCCGGGGTCGCTTACCCGTGTATACCATTCACCATCCACCGGACAGATAGTTGTGACTGGTATCCCCTGACCTGGTTTTAAATTATATTTTTGTTATTGGTACCTGATAAAGATTCATACCTATCTATATATATAAAAGGAAGTCGTGTTAGTTACACCACTTATAACTCAAGAACGGCAGAACAGATTTGGCTGAAAATTGGTAGGGAGGTAGCTTATAGCCAGGAGAAGGACATAGGATACTTTTTATCCCGTTTGACAGAGTTCCCGTGGGACTTGACATGAAACGTCAGTCATTTTGTTAAACATTATTCCAATTATGAAAGCTTTTTTGACATTTCGAAGAACGTAACTCTGCACGTTTCATTTAAATGCAATGTAATATCTTTTTTTTGTGTTTGGTAGTAAATCGTCATTTTAAAAATTTACAATTGTACAAAAACACTCTCTCACTCATCCACAAGAAAAAATAACTTATTGTTTTTGATCAAACTATTGTTTCTAAATCTGATGTTCAAAATATAATAATATTTTTTTGCGCGAATGCAGTTACGTACTATGGTTTATGTTTTACTTTTAAACATAGTGACGTGCCTCAAGTATTCAGTTAGTTAAACCGATCATTCGCGTATAAAAATGAATCTGGCGGCAATGGGGCTGCTTCATTGACAAGTTTTTTCCACGAGAGTATAACTGTTATGGTCCTTTAAACTCAGTGTAAATTTTTAAAAACTTGACTATAATTATTCACGTCATTATATATCTTTATAATTATTATACTAAACATGCAATCGTGTATTTCTTTTTTTCGACAAAAAACAAGATTAGAAGTTTTGCATGTCTTATATTGTTCTTTCGACAATTTCTATCAACCTTCGTTTTTGAAAGTTATTCGATTAAAATAAGTTACAAATTGAAATTGTTGCCGCTGTGTATCGATTTCTAAGGGGTACTTCCCTGGTAGTGTTAAATTCACTCTGTCACAAAAGCTTCATAATTGGAATAGAGTATCGTTGTCCAATCCTGTCAAATACTGTAACAACTATTCATGTTTGCGTCCAGAAATATTTTTTATTTTTCCATCACACATTTTTCCATCGACCGACACAATAGGGTATTTTTCTAAGTCAAATTTTGCATGCGATTTCATAATTAATAGTAAGATATAGGAAAATTAATAACATAAGTCAAATCGGAATTAAAATTTCCTTGGATTCAAATCCAAGGACTCAGACAATAATAGACATTTGATGTTGGGTGGGAAAGTCCATTTCAAAAGTGCGAATCTAAAAATGCTATGCCATCGTATAAAATACAAAATTAATAGTAACTTTCACTATGAAAATATATTCGTATAAGCAACATTTGATACAGCTGCTGAACAAAGTTCTTACGATATGCATACAGTATTACACGTTGTGACGTCATAGTGTGCTGCAACATTTGTATGAAGCGTTTTGAGCTCACCCAAATGATGTGCTATTGAAATTGTAATATCTCGGGGAGAATTCCAAATATCAAACCATTATTTTTATAGTATACCTTCTTCATCCAGCAGCCAGCAAAATAGGTCTATTGTAATATTGGGTAGAAGAGTTATCAAAAATCGATATTAAGCTGTGGACTGATTAACCAACACTTATTAGCAAACAGAAAACTTCTTAGTCTGTAAAACAAAACAAACTTTATCAAAATCTTAATAAAATATATTGTTGGCGCGGTTAAATTACCACAGATCACTAAATAAGCTATGCGAAGTTTGTTGCGTTCTGAAATTTAACTCATAGTTTTTGCCATTATCCTTATTTACCTTGAAAGTAGGCATAAAACTGGTTCGAATAAATTTTGTTACGCCAAATGAAGTCATTTTAAAGCAATTATTGTATAGCTGGATATTAGTAAAATATGAGATTAGTAAAGTTCTCAGTTATGGCGAGACCAGGGAAATAAGTATTAAATTTTATATGGAGGATATTATGGATTTCGGTTCAAATTGAATTGATACTTACTCATACGGCATACCTAAGATACTATAAAAAAGCACATAAACGGTCGAATTGAGAGACCCCCTCCTTTTTTGAAGTCGGTTAACAAAATAAATTAGTGCATCATAGCTACGTTAAGGCTGTACGAAGTTCGCCGGGTCAGCTAGTTTAATATAAAGTCGTTATTTTAATATTACAAACAGACACTATACTCGTATGTATATAAAAGTTAAAGCGAATAAGTAAAAACATATTTTTCTCTTATCAAAATTACATTACATAGTAATTCAATTATTCATAGATACAAAAAATCATTACATTGTTTTTAAATTAATCGACTGGCTCGGTGGAACAGTGGTTAGTGACCCAGGCACACTACCTACTCCTAATTCCAAGAGTCGTGGGTTCGGTTCTCACCGGAGTAAAATTATTTGTGTGACGAACATCGGTGTTTGTTCCGAGTCTGGTTGTATTATGAAATATAATTAAGTATATTCGCGAATCCACTGTTGCTTATTATGTCCGTAACATAAGTGCTTCAGCAACTTACCACGGGATCAGATCAAATGTATGTGACGTTGAGTAATATTTATTTATGAATTATTTATTAAATGCTCATAGTTTCAAAAGAAGATTAGGGTTTTTTTTTCGTAAAAACTCAAAGGAATCTACTTAACATCCAAAAGCAACCCTAGTCTTAAAGTTAGTCTTATTAAACGAGGTCCTATTCCGCCGTAAGGATTTCTGAACTGCGTTCCGCTACCAATTAATGGCGTCACGTATTCCCGCCATTCCTCGGAAAATAAACTAATAAGAGCCGCTTAAATAATTGTTGCGCATTAAATTTGGCTTCAACTAACGCCGGCCATTTATTATGTTCGCTGTTTAGAACAAGGGATTACTGCTTTGCATGTCGTTGAGAGAGTGTGGAATACGACTTTCGGGGAACTGTAGCGCTGCCATGAGTTTATTTATTTATTTATTTATTTAATGCACTCCATACAAAAGGTCTTAAATCTAGCATCTAAAACTAAGACTCTATTAATATGGACCCTATTGGGCACGGCAACATAATAGAGGGGAGGACGCACTTCACATCTCAGCACATAAACTGCTTGTACATTATTTTTTTTTTTTTCAATTTGATAGGATTTTAACGTACCTACGTAAGTTTTAGTTGTTTTCAGGTAGCGCTACTAGGGGCTTAGGCAAAGTAACAATCGCCTGTGGCGTCGTGTTAGATGGGCTATGCTATGACGTACCATGACGTCGCCAAGACGATGAGGGGCATCGCGGTTTTAGTCGGTAGACACTCTGGGCATTGCACTCCGCCCAGGAGCAGCGATTGGCATTTACCATCTTCGAGCCAGTCGCCGGGGAGTCCGACACACCATCGGGAGAGAACCCCATATCCCCGTAACGGTGTGTCAAGCACCGCGTTAGAAATAAAAAAGTAACAATATCAAAACGATAACGAAGTTTTAAAATAATTAAATGCATGGGATTGACATTAGACGCGATAAATCACGTGGTCTTGTCTAAGGACCCTGGTTAGTAGTCAAACGATTAAAGCATGTTTGGTTATTCTTGACGTGACAGTGACAGCCATTTCAATATCCACCAATCATGCTGCAGTCACAACTATCCCTCCTTTGGTTGGTGCACGGTATACGGGTAAGCGACCCCGGCTCCTCGAGCTACTATCGACTCAGCCCAAATCATCCAAGGCGATAGTATCCTTCCTCCCCTTTTCTGTCCCCATCATATATCCTTGCTACTCGTAGGGACGCAATGACCTTGTTAAAACAATGCACAAGGCAGAATGGCGGCGACGTGATCCACAAACCGTCACGACACGTTTCCCACAGAGGTGAAAAAGTGGATCGCTGGAAGTGATCTGTGCCTACCCTCTGGGGAAAAGGCGTGATTTTATGTATGTAATGTATGTTTGGTTATTCTTGACGTGACAGTGACAGCCATTTCAATATCCACCAATCATGCTGCAGTTGGACCTCACGCCTAGGTATTGCCATCTAGTGAATTTCTCATACGCGTTAACCCTCTTTTCAAGCTAGCAGGTATGCACACAATCAAAGTATTATTATTACATTACTTTATCCCATATTTTTTATTTCTTATTGAAAGACTCCCAGGTAACTACTTTCCATCCGATGGTAAGCGGTAGTTAGAAAACTGTAACTGTTCGGGATATTTACCATGTTGTTTTGTTTTAATGAGCTCCCGATATTTCGGCACTGTTGCAAGCGCTATGATCACGGGTGAACTGTAGGACTGCGAGAATGACGGTAGATCTAAGGGCAGACATATCGGTCTACCCTCTTTCTAAGTCTTTTATTACGCACGACACCACTACCCTCGTTCACAATATTGTCACTCCGAATTCGATCACAACACACTACACTTACAGTATCACATCTTTTTTCGAGAACGGACACTTGTCCGTGTTGTGTTGTGAATACAACAACATGGTAAATATCCCGAACAGTTACAGTTTTCTAATGTGTGTAACCATGACAGTTTAAAATTATATAGCGGTAGTTAGGTCCACATACGAGGTCGACAGGCACAATAGACTCTATTGGGCCTGTCGACCTGTTTTACATGTGACAAAATAGGGGTCCCTGACATCTTAACGTATGTGTATGCGGTATCTTGCAACCTTTCCAACAGTACAAAAATATAGACACAATATTAATGTGTCAAATAAATTCAATGTGCCTGCAACATACCCACTGTACGTATACATACATATATTTCTATAAAGGATGTTGTTGATGCTTAGATCGTTTCTACGGGTTCACTAGCTATGTATTAGCATTTCAGGGTTACCACCCTTTGTTTGGTAAGCTATTAAATGAGAACTTGACCTTTAATGTAATATGTATGAATTTGTATGTATAACAATTTGTCAAATTTAAAACTCAACTCTAAAGAGGAACAGTATTTTTTGAATGTCACCTACAAGTATCTACGTTTTTTATTTTATTCATTCGCGTTCCATTACGCTTAATTTTAGTCTTTATACAGGCGATATTAAGAGTAGCAAATACAAAGCTACTTACTGCCCGACGTTTCGACTGGGTTACACCAATCATGGTCGTGAGCGAACTGGCGCCGCCCGTCTTCGTCTGCCGCAGCGATTGTCGGGCAGTTAGTAGCTATGTATTTGCTACTACTAATATCGCTTGTTTTTTATTGTTTTTATGCTGCAATGGTACGATATGTTGAAACGTAAAGCAAGTTTTTGTTACCTATACTTGTTTAAAAATAATTTAAGTAAAATTGATTTATGGATGTATCATTCCATCTTCGCCAGTGTTTAAAATCGATGACAATTACTGTGGTTTGTATTTTATGTTTCATAACTTTTTTTTTGTTAATAACCAATTAAAACTTGAAGCCATACTTATTAGTATTCTTTAATAAACCTCATAATCATCTATCAAACTTTACAAACTAATATCGAGTAAACAGATTGAAAAAGAAATGTTTTTCAGTTTTCATAAAATTAGAGTTAGTAAGTTCGTAACAAGTTTCTTAGAGAACATTTCTTTGAACTAATTCGACTTTGTATTGAGCAGGTACGCTCGCATTAAAAAGTGCCTAGGCTAATAACCGCCCACTATAGAACATTTTTAATCTCTGCTTCATAATTCACAAGGTTTTTCTAATGTTTTTTGTTTTGATTAAAATTTTTAATCTCGCCTTTTGTTTACTGGCCAATTAAGTTCAGTATTTTACACCAAAATTAACTCGGAACGTTTTTTGAGGCACAGATTTTTGTATTTGTATGAGATTAACTAGAAAGAAAGAAAAACATTTATTGACAACGAAAAGTTACAATGATACATAAATACACAAGATACAAAAACTCAATTCAAACAAAGAAATATCACACATATACTAGGACTATGAAAGTGGTCAACGAGGTACATGCCTCAGCATATGCCACGTCAACCCGAGAGCCGCTGCAGCGCTGGTATACTAACTATTAAGTTTATGTTTGGCTGAACAACGATCTTTATTTAAAAAACAAAAATCGCACAAATAATAGACAGTACTACAAAAAATTAGGTTAGGGGTGAGAGCCATCCGTTCCCCCGCAAGTCCGGTGATGATGACGAGGTTACTCCAAGCCATCATCGTATGTCAGTTACGAAAAAAAATGAGTTAGTAACTTCACTTGCTGTAGATTTGATTTATGTACCCATGACATATGAAAAAGAAAGAAAATTGTTCATTTATACGTATAGAGGTTAGAACAACGCGATATCGGGAGGTACCGTGGTTCAAGTCGTCGTTCAGAAATTTACATTGAGCTTTAATAGCATTATAAACAACAAATAAAAATTTATCTCCAATCATTAGATAACTTTATTAAACAAAAAAAGAGATCAAACAGGATACCTACGAATAATTATTAATTAAATACTAGTGATACCACGTGGACGAGGGTTGTTGATCGTGTGGAAAAGGGTATGAAAATCATCAATAATTGGCTTCAAAGTAATCTACTGACACTTAATCTTACTAAAACCAAATTCCTCTGTTTCCACAAAACATTAAGAACAACACCCTCTGTCACTAAAATCAAAATCCACTCCTGTGCCTCACATGTGTCCCTGCAATGTAATTGCAATAGTATCTCCAGATCACCCACAATCAGGTATCTTGGTCTGGTGGTCGATGAGAAGCTCTCTTTCAAAGATCATATATCCGCAACGGCCGGTAGAGTACGTAAGCTGATCTACATGTTTAAAAATCTGCGAAACGTGGCTAATCCTAAACTCTTAAAAACTATTTACACTTCGATGTGCCAGTCCATTATTTCATACTGTATTGTGGTGTGGGGCGGCGCAACAACTAGCAATATGATACCTTTGGAGAGGGCGCAGAGATCTGTGCTAAAGGTTATGATGAACAAACCGATCCGATTCCCTACTAATGATTTATACAAGGAGAGTAACATTATTAGCGTACGCGGACTTTTATACTCAGAGTAGCAATGCATGTTCATCGCATGGTTATCAGCTCTTCCGATTACGATTCTATGCTCAAAAAAAGAGTATTCAGACTGCCCCTCCCCACTATAAAATCAGCCCACGCCAGGAAGTATAGCAGCTTCCTACACCCGTACATTTATAATAAAATACAATCTCGTTGCTCCATTAAGAATTGCACAATATCCGAACTTAAAAGCAAAATTACTACGTGGATTGGCACATTGTCCTATGACGAGATTGAAGCATTCTTAAGAGCTTTCAGATGACTGTTGAGTGAACACTGTTTCTGATCCCAAGATTTTTATCGTAGGGCTCAACAGGCCTCCCAATATTTAACAGCTCTCTCATTCGGACTATTAAAATATTATGAAGTGTCTTAGTATTCGTATATTTTTCATTTTAAGCACTCTACGCATATCATAATATTACATAACTTTAATTATTCAAATGCCCAAACACACAAGACAAGCACACACACACACACAAAACACACACACACACACACACACACACACACACACAAAACACACACACATACATACACAAATCCACCCAAAAGGTTCATTTCCATGCTATTGTCATAATAAAAATAATTATTAAGTTTTATATTTGCTTAGCTCGTCAAAATTAGGTTTAAAGTAAGTACTATTAGTTGGCAATTCTCTCTGTTAGTTGACATTAGTCGCATATTGTAATGTGAATTCATTGTAACCGGTGTTAAATGATTATCTACTTGACAGGCTTAGCCTAGTGTAGAAATCATAGCAACTTGAGCACAAGACTCGCTTTTGGCTACAACTTTACCCAAAATGTATCGCACCAATAATCTTGTAGGCCATTTTGCTATTTGCTAAAGTTGTTCAATAAACTATTTTTATTTTATTTTTTATTTTAATTAGTGTTCTTATCAGCAACAAAATAACACAAAACTAATTATAGTAAACACAAAAAGTCTTATGTATTGTTTCCTTTGTAGAACTGTTATTGTTCAATTTATGGCCCGACTCTGGTTTTAGGTATACAAATCAATAGGTAATTGGTACAGAATTTTGAAACGCAAACTTAATACAATTCTTGAACAAACAGAATCCAATTAAGGTATGCCAATCTTGCTTGAGCAACAAAATTGTGTTTCGCAAGAGAAAGTTTGTAAGGTCGCCGGACGGAAGTGTTTCCGAGACTTTTTCTTTTTATTCCGTGCCGTTATTAAAATAAATGTTAAAGTGCGGTGCAGACAATAATATACGGCGTGTTGACACTATTGTAAATCACAATAAAGGCCATGTTGAGACTGTATTCTGGGAAAACAGAGTTTATTTATTATTATTTATTTATTTGTGATTTATTTATTGGTGTGTGTTTTTATACGTCAGTCTCATTGTGCAGTAAGTTGCGGAATGAGAATCGACTTTATTGAGACTTTTTTGGAGTCGTTGGAGAAGTGAATTTTATAAACTAAATTAATAAATGATGCGTACAATAACTAGCAAACTACTAAACAGTAAATGGATAAAGAGACCATGGCCATACTTTTTATTTTTCCATTTATTGCCACTTCGTGTGGAAACTGTGATGAAAAAGTTAGTTTTACGGTGTTTGAAAGTTACAATTAAGTTTGCGTTTATCTAAAGGTTCGTCTTCGTCATATTACTTATATCATAATAATATTGTTAATGTAATCTTGTTGGTGATCTCAAATAAATAAAATAAAAATAAATAAATACGAGTTTGGATTTCAAAAAATATTTATTACGGGTCTACGCGCGATAAAAAGAGTGGCAATACATAGCTACTTACTTTCTGACGTTTTGACTACATTGCACTGCATTGCTAAGATGTATGCAAGCTTACTGACAATGCTGTCCTTGAAATAATCATCATCTGTAACACATTTGAGCCAAACAAAATTTATAAATTTGAAAAAAAACGCATTTATAACCCCGCCTAAACGGGAGTTTGAATCACCGGTCTGATATCGCGTCTGCTGCTCTAACCAAGTGAGCTATCCAGGCGTTGAGTCAGCAATGCGAATTTTTCCATCACATTGTTACCCATTAGCCACGAGTGGCGCCACCATCGGTAGTGATCAAACACTATCGGTCCGCAAACAATGTTATACAGAATGGTTGCACTCGGCGATTATATTTTTTTGTTTGTTCTTTTAATGCTAGTTAAAGCATGAAAACCAGTTATTAAAGAACGGATAAAAATATTAGTCTTTATACACCGTGAAATTTTAGTGGTTGTTTTCCCGCAGTAAAATGATTCTATCTTAGTAGTACAATAGATTTGTGCAGTTCTTTTTATTAAAATCAATAAATGCCGGTTTTACGAAAGGTTTAACCGAAACTCGAAAGCACGTTCGAACCGCTTTATGACTTAGGGTGTCGAGCTTCTTTAGCTTTAAGCATCGATTTCATGCGGCAAGCAGTACCTGATTACGTCACATCTTATAAAAGAACGATAGCTTCTCTCGTTTTCGAGTTGGAAAATTATTATTTTGAAAATTTGAAAAAAAAAAATTTTTTTCGCGGAATAATTTGCATGATTCGATAGTACTACTAAAGGCAAATCGTTCTGCCACGGGAAAACAACCACTAAAATTTCACGGTGTATACACGCGATTTCGACTGGGTTATACCAATCATGGTCGCGAGCGAACTCTCATGATTGGTGTAACCCAGTAGACCCATAAAGACTAATAATTAATGTAATGGAACGCGAAAGCTTAAAATCATACGTAAAAATATTAATAGATTATAATATCATTATATTATGCCAGGTATTAATCGTCACGTATCCGTGCAGGTTCCCACACCCCAGAATACCCCCGCGACGTATGACGGACATGTTTCTGGATTAGCCCTCCGTTCTGTCACAGGATTTTTACTTCGTTCCTTGGAAGCGATATTTTCAGAGTAGGGTGACCAAGTTCAGGCGCTTTGCACGCCTTTTTCCCAGAGGGGTAGACTCAGATCACTTCCTGCTATATGCTACGATCCTGGCACACCACTTTCGCTTCTTCCATATCCATCAATCTCTTCATGCATGCTATTGGACTAATATTTGAATTGATTCTGTTTTCGTTGTTAAATATCGTAATAAGAAACAGTTATTATTGTAAGAAAAGTATTGAAAGCTTTTAAAGAATTGAAAAAAAAAGAGATTTTATACTCTATACTATCTCTGCCTAACTCTTTGGGAAAAAAGCGTGATTTTATGTATGTATTTAAGTATGTATGACCGTAAAATATAGTTCCTAACATATTATCTACCAAAAGAGAATGATTGTTATATCTAAATATAATATAAAAGTTTTAATATATTTAAAGAGAATGATTTATATTTAATTAAAATAATCCTATTTTATATGAAATATAGTATTTAAATAACTTTTAATGAACTTCCGGTCGTTAAAATAAAACAACATGGAAAATATTCCGGATATTGTTCTGGTTTCCCGATATTCGAGTAATCGGGAAACTAGACAAATACGATTTTATTTTTATTAGATGCACATTTAAAATTTATAATAGTAACGTAGCTGGCTTTATGTGAAAAGCCTGAAACAATGTTCATGTGTTTCAAAATAATAGTATTCATCTAAAACAATGAATAAATGATCAAAGCGCCGGTGGGCATGCTTAAATCTATTACAAATGTTAAATTCTGTTGCAAACTATTTTGTTTGAATATTTTAGTAAAATAATAATCCACCAGCAAATGATGGCAGTGGTTGAAGTCGAGGTCGCCAGTTCAAACCCCGCCACGTACCACTGTGTTTTCAAATATGAAATTCATATGATTATTCAACGCTCGAATGGTGAAGGAAAAATATCGTAAGGGAACCTGAACACTTACGAAGAAGTTTGAAGTCGACCAACCCGCACTTGGCCAGCGTGTTTGACTACTGCCTTATCGCCCTAATTTAGGGTAGGCCCGTGCCCCAGTAGGGACGTATATGGGCCGATGATGATGAATAAACCACTACACACACAGTGTGTAGTATAATCGTATCGCCATTATTACAACAGATGATAGTGTAATTAGAAGATAATATGAGTTAGTACATCTTCTTGATAGATTGAGATAAGCCTCAGTCACAGCTGTCGTGGGCTTTTTCTCGTTATTTGAATTTGAATAGAAAAAATTGTTATCATTCAAATCGTCACCGAAAAGTTTCCTGATATCCGACAATAAGTTAAAACACACTTTTTTATACATGTTTCCATTAGAAAACGTACGACACGTACGTCGTACGTCCATCGTAATAAAATAAGCTTTGAATATGTCCGGATTGTCCGGGCTAAAACTTAATCTATGCTGAATCTTTTGTGACGCCATTTGCAACCAGGAATGATGTACCTGTTATAAAATGTATTAAAGCCCCTAAAGTAAAGAATAGGAGTGATTTATAAAAAGGATTAAATTAAAGATTTAAAATTATGCCTAGGTTGAGACAAAGTAGGTAACCTTTAAATTATAATTTGCTAGATTCAAAACCGATTCAAGAAAATGTAAAAAAAAAACATTTAAACCTTTCCAATTTTTGTGCTGAATTTTTATCTAACCGTCAAAGTAAATAAGTCGTCACATAGGCTATTTATAAACCACCTGCTGTATAAGCGAGTAATGTCTTACCTACTTACTTTTTATTTCTTACTTGACTTACAATGATGGCTTGATGGCGATGGTTTTACTTACGCGTTAAACGATTCCACGCAGGCGAAGTCGGGGTTTGTTTTATTATAACAATAGTATGGTCTATTATTTTCGCGAACACTACACATTTGAAATAATACTATTTTTACGGATACCACTCGGGTGTGTTGTTATTCTAAACATATTATTTAGAGACCCGACGTTTCGAGCTCTTTACACCACTCGTGGTCACGGGCAATTTTCAGTTTAGCTAATGTTTATTCAATAAAAAAACAAACACATCCGAACATGCCACGCCGCTAATAAATGACGAAATATTTATAAACATTTCACTTTTAAAAAATACAGCTTTCACCCAATGACGGTGCAACCTCATTTTCACAAATATCGGGTATATCAAACACAGTCAGCTGAAAGATATTTACTGTTGTGAAATATGTCATAGTCAGGAACATTTAGCGAGACAAAAGGCAGACTCTCGTCGTGTTTGTTTCCGACTGATATTCCAACTTCGCAAAAAGTGGCGTTTAGACTACGGAAGATGGATAGGATGGTACAAAAAGATGATAACATTATCATTGTTTCCTATTTATATCCATTGTTGACTATATTATTTTGAAGCGCGAAAAAATATTCTAAACCTGTTGACAATAATGATATAGTATCACTGTTAGAATTTTTATAGCTAATTTGTTAAGGGAAAACAAAAATAGTATTTTTTTATTTCAAATACGAGTTTAAATTACTTTAACATTTTTTTCTCGAGTTTTTAAAACTAGCTCGGACCTGTTAATTTTAAAATCATTGATAAAACTAATAAAGGTACCATTACACAATAAGTTTCTTCTAAACAACAACATTTGTTACACTAGACTTACATCAAGCTTGAACTCTAAAACAAAAAATATGCCTTAAATTTACTTAAATAATCCGTCACCGTTACTTCCGGATGTAAACTCAATCCAATCAAAAACATAAATGTGAAATGAGAGCCAAGTTCAATATTATGATAATTGCCTTGGTTGTTGACTTCAACGACAAAAAGAAGTGAGATCTAAATGGGTGCCAAGTTCAACGGTCAACCCAAAAATTTATTATATCATATTCATCATATCGATGGCTCCGCCGAATAAACGTGCATGTGAAAAACGTCAATTTTACAGGATAGAATAAAAACGTTTTAATCCTTACTATCTCGGGTATTATTATAGGTAGGTTAAAACAATGTATAAAGAAATTAAAGATAAAAAAATAATCTTTTAGCTGATATAATTTAGTTTAAGGAATAGTCGTTAAGTTAGCCAAAAATCAAGAAAATCCATATTATACAATTACTCGAGTGAAATTAGAGTAGTCAGTTGACTGTTATAGATCATTACACGTTTATTCGTGTGAATTTAAACGATGTTGATGAACATAACGCAATGATACACTATTATTCTAGGGAAATCACGCGTCTTTTGATGGCGGCTGTAATTGTTTGCACGCTTGTATTACAGAAATATTTGGTGATCTATGGATGGTAATAAAAATTACATTTATATTCGTGTCATTAAGTTAGCTTAACAATGTGTTATGCGTATTAACATTATGAATACAAACAAAGTAAAATTAAAATGTTGCATAATCTTTAAAGGGAAAATAAACAAAACTTCTGTTTTTATATATTATTTTTATTTATTATCATAATAATAACAATGAAACTATTTTTTATAATAATCAGCCTTTGACATTCATAGAGATATTTCTCATTACTATAGAAATTGAGCAAAAATCAACAAAAAAAACAAACAGCTTATCTTATAAGCATTTTGAGAACTAAATAAATTCCAACATAATCTTTAATAAAATTGTCGTCATCTCAGCCCACTGCTGCCCACTGCTGAGCATAGGCCTCTTCCAAAGCTTTCCAACAAAACCCAGCGATTTTCACCAGGTCGTCGGTACGTCTGGTAGGTGGTCGTCCCACACTGCGCTTTCCAGTACGTGGCCTCCACTCCAGGATCTTTCGGCCCAAACGACCGTCCAATCTTCGTGCTATGTGGCCGGCCCATTGCCACTTCAGTTTGCTAATCTGGTGGATTATGTCAGCAAGTTTGTTTTTTCTACGGATCTCCTCATTTCTGATTCGATCACGCAGAGAAATGCCGAGCATTGCCCTCTCCATAGCTCTCTGCGCGACATTGAGCCTTCTAAAAAGATCTTTTGTGAAGCACCACGTCTCAGCACCGTAAGTCATCAAAGGTAACACCCATTGGTTGTACTCCTTTGTCTTGAGACACTGAGGTATTTTGGACGAGAACACGTTGTGCAGTTTCCCGAACGCTGCCCAGCCGATTTGCATCGGCCTACTGATCTCTCTCTAAACTTGATTTTCCTAAACGGATTGCCTGTCCGAGGTAGATATATTCGTCCACAATTTCGAGAGTAAAGTTCCCAACAGTTTGTACGGTGGGTGCAACATTAAACATATTTTTTGTTTTATCCATGTTCATTCTAAGACCCACTTGTTGGGAAACTTTATCGAGGTCATCGAGCATTTGTCCTAGATCTTCCAGCGACTCGGCCATGACTACGATGTCATCAATATACAAGCAACTTGAAGGAATCCTCCAGAGCAGCAGTAAACAGTTTCGGAGATATGACAACTACCTGTCGTACTCCTCTTTGTAAGGGGATTTCCTTCGTGCGATTTTCCTGTACTCGGACTGACATGGTGGCGCTGTTATACAAACACTTCAATGTACCGATAATCTACATGGCATCGCTGTGGGGATCTAAGAACCGCCCAAATTTTGACGGAATCGAAGGCTTTTTCATAGTCCACGAACGCTAAGCATAGTGGCCGATTATACTCCTCCGTCTTCTGTATAATCTGCCGCAGCGTATGTAAGTGCTCTATGGTACTAAAGCCTTTTCGGAAACCGGCTTGTTCGGAAGGCTGGAAGTCATCAAGCCTGCGTTCGAGACGATTCGTGATGGAGAACAGCTTGTAGACATGGCTTAGCAGTGTTATGGGCCGGTAGTTCTTCAGTAAGGTTTTGTCACCTTTTTTGAAGAATAAGACCACAACACCCCTGTTCCATGCTTCTGGCGTTTTGCCGTCGAGCGGGGAGAAATAAAAGAGCTTCTGAGGGACTTTTAGTACCGGTGTTCCACCCGCTTTCAGGAGCTCTGTAGTGATTCCATCCTCACCCGGTGTCTTGTTTTACTTAAATTGTTTGAGAGCCATTCTTATCTCGTACAAGCTGATGTCCGGGATGTCTTCGGTATAGTGTCGGGTTAGATTGGCTCTGGGGTCTGTCGCCACAATAGCGGGGCTCAGCACAGACCGAGGTATAAATAACTGCCCATAGAACCTCTCTATCTCCCGTAGCACCTCTGACTTGTTTGACGTCACGCGTCCATTTTCAGTCTTCAGCTTTGTCAGTTGGCTTTGCCCAATAGACGCGTCTCTTGCGAACACTTTGGAGCCTTGGTTCCGCTTAATTGTCTCCTTAACACGCTGGGTATTAAAGGAGCGTAAATCATGTCGCAGAGATTTCTTAATCAGTCTATTCAGCTGCCTATATGACTCAGCTTCATCTGAAGTTTTCAGCGTCAAAAAACGTCGACTAGCCTGATGAGGATGAGGTGTCGGGTATGGTCGGATAGTTTTTGAGGTTTTTTTTTACGGTGGCTTTTGAAAAACTTGGACCGTACCGTATGAAAATTTCAGTTTACAGCCTGCTATTTATATCTTCCACTGATGAACAGCCGTCCAGCCATTGAAAGCGATTTGACAGTTCAAGCTGAAAGCTCTCGGGGTTTTGAATATGCGCCTTCGATGGTCGGAGCGTAGACTTCACCAGACGCGTTCTTTCCAGTTTGACGTAGATATTCAATGTGCCTCTAACGATACGGTGATCACTTCCGGTTTTAATCCTGTTGATCACAGAGACGTCGTTGAAATGACGTCTCCTAATGGTCATGATGTAGTCTATCTCATTTTTAGTTCAGCCGTTCGGACCCAACCAGGTCCATTTTCTGTGCGACGACTTTCGGAAGAATGAATTCTTCATAAAAAGTCCTTCTTTCTCCATAAAGTCAGCTAGCATCTGTCCCCTGAGATTCCGATGTTCATATCCAAATTGTCCCACTTTCAGCTCACCATCGCTTCTACGGCCCAGTTTTGCATTGAAGTCTCCCATTACAACAGTGAAATGTGTTTTGGAGCTATGTATGGCCCCTACTAATGTCCTCATACATAGCTTCCACTTCAACACTTTGTATTCTTACGCCGTCACCACACGGCTGGTGCTTGATTTTAGCAATAAATTATAAAACTTATCTATTATTACCCTGCGAGACCCGATTGCAAAAATTGATTGTCGTTTATATTTGGTTAAGGCACTTTTACTCTACTTTTTATTTAATTAAGAATAATGAAATACTGGTGCTTGATTTATAGCAATAAATTATAAAACTTACATATTATGGTAAGAAACAATGCAAAATTATTTGCTAAGTTACTTCTCGTGCAAGACACATTACTCAAAAAAGCACCAAAAAAATATACACGAATAAACGTGCAAACGCATATTGCCTATACTTAACAACAAAGAACTAACAATATCAAACGTTTTGCTGTTTATACACGTTTATTCTTGTGAAACAGAGAAAGTATGAAGCATGTAATAGTCACTTATAATAATATTCTTGTGACAAAAAAATATATTATTTCCGTAGAAAAAAGGTTTTTAATGCAATTACAGGCTTCTTTATAATCAAAAAATTCTAAAAAAAATTGGGGAGGTAGAGGAGAGGCTAATGTAACGAAATACCAAAAAAAAATTTTTTTGTGCAATGGCTATTACACGTTTATTCGGTGGGGCCATCGATATCTTATCATATCTTCTTATAACATAAGATAATGTATGGTGGTAGCCTATGAAGGTCTGTCTTGGCTAGTTTCTATAAACCTACCAACGTATTATCTACCAACAATCCAAATTTTCGGAATTATAAAATAAAAACCGACAAATACTTGTAGGCTTAGAACTTGCGACGGCTATAATTCATATATGAAAACTAGCCAAGACAGACCTTCATAGGCTACCAGACCACCATACATCATCTTATGTTATAAGAAGATATGATAAGATATGATGAATATGATATAATAAATTTCTGGGTTGACCATTGAACTTGGCACCCATTTAGATCTCACTTCTTTTGTCGTTGAAGTCAACAACCAAGGCAATTATCATAATATTGAACTTGGCTCTCATTTTACATTTATGTTTTTGATTGGATATCATTACTTTTTGTAGAAAAGTATGTATCATCGTAACGCCGTGGGTCCTTTGAAAAGGACAAATTCAAAACTAAAACTAGACTTTATGTAGGTACCTACCCTAATAAATATGAAAACCGACTATAAGTACCTACTCTTAATTGTAAATAAGTAAGTATACCTAAATAAATACTTAGTGCTCTGCCTTCCCGGGTATATAGGCGTGATTAGGCACTAATTAGGTATTAATGTTAAGCGTTCATAATAGAACCTAACCTAATTATTAAAAATTGCCAGTTTTTTATTTATTCCTTTGTATTCATGTAATTACCTATCTGCATACCAAATTTTAACTCTCTAGGTCATTTGGATCTGGGTTAGAATTTTGATCTGTCAGTCAGTCAATGATAAAAATGAGGATTTTTGGACATTAATATCTAAATAACTGTTTGAGATAAGCTTATGAAATTTAGAACACATATTTATCTCGCAAGTCACAATATATCAGCCAAAATTTAATACGTTTATGTGAAATAGTTTTTGATTTATGAGGGGTTCAAAAATGGTTCCAAATGGTTCGTGTAATATTACACACGGTGCGGCTCGCCAGTTCTGTTTCTTGAACTTGGCTTGACACGCTACCGCGTGTCTAGATGCGTTGGTGCGCCATATTGCATTTTATTGCTTACATTACTTCCGCTCCGGTGGCGCCACTTATTCACTACGGTACTCACGGTAAACTATAATATACCTTCTCAAGCTTAAAAGATAAACCCTTCTAATTTCCATATAATGTTACCAACGCAGCTTTTCGTTTCATTTCAAAATTAATAAAGCTATTATGTACTTACAAAGGAAATCATTTACCTATTCATTAATCACCTATTCACATAATTAATTATATAATTTGCGGTAAACAGTACAATTGTTTTTCAATTATTAACTTCAATAGGTTAGGTACACGATTAATTTAATTAAATACACGAACCTCCGAGGGGTCTTCGTCCATCACAAATTAAGTTCACCGGGGAAATCATCATCATCTAAGCTTTAAGAGTGAAGAATTAGAAAGCGGACTTAAGTTTGCGCACAAACTTGTGCACTCTTATATGATGACCTTCATCGAGATCGGCTGCCTTGGCCAAAATCGTTCAAACACCTTACACCATCACGTCAACCAAGTAGTTTCGTTGATAACGAACCTAAGTGTGCTCAAACACAAGTGTGGTCTTTATTCTCACACTCTCATAATAGAGTATTTGACTGTGGTTGTTATGCTTACCATTTCATGATTAGTAGTAAAATATAAGTAAATAAATATTATTAATGAAATCGAAACATAAATTGTTGGCGAAATGAGGCAGCAAAAGATATTGAAAGTCCATTTCAAAAGTGCGAAATCCATTTAAAATGTCGTTGTCATCTTAAAAATAACAGAATTAGTAACATCTTTCATTGTGAAAACATCCATAAACGCAACTTTTGATAAACCTGCTAAACAAACTTCCTAGGCGCTGCATACAAAATATAGGCGTGTGACGTCATAATTTTGTACACGATTATAAGGAGCGTTTTTAAGGTCGCCAAAATAATGTAATAATAAAATAAAATAATAATGATAATAAAATCATTTATTTCCAAAAAATGGCATTACAACATAGGTTACTAGTAGTCCCCAAACTAGGTAATCCTGTCTCTTGAGGGTTGGAGTTGTTGATTACATATTTGGTTAACGGCGTTGTATGGCAGCTTAAATTCAATTTAAAAATATTGACAATATTGACACATGTGCTATTAAAACTGTAATATCTCGCCGAATTATCGAGATATCAAAGTGATACTTTCAACACAACAGTGGTCCATCCAACTATACCAAAAATAAAATAGTCAAGTACCCTATTCACAGAAAAAGCAATCCAAAATGACCTTTGGGATCAGGGCACAAACGTACCCTTATAAAGTTTCAATGGATTTTCAGTAAATCCCAAACCTCCAACGCCGTTATTTCGTTCAATTCGCTCGGTATCAAGTGTCAACTGCTAGGTTTGAGTGGAGAGTTCGCGGAATTTTCATCTTTGATCATCGGTACGGCTTCATGCCAGTGCCCATATTACGAAGCTAGTAGAAAGAGTTATAAAATAATACTCTGGGGCTTAAGCGATATCTTGGTCCGATGTCGGCTCTGGCGCTGGATCTCAAATGAACATCAAACAGCTGCACATTACATTATTACAGTGCATTATTGTACGCGCAAACACAAGTGCACTCTATGTTCCCCCATAGTTCAGTAAAACGGCAATTCGACATGACCGAACTTCAAGCTGAGTAATTTCTTAACAGAAAAACTCACACTTTACCGACCCCGGACTGAAATCAAGGACCACATGCTACCAATAGACCAACGAGGCTATCTGTAACAGTTTATAATATACATACAGTTGGGTTTAACACGACAGGCACACAATAGTCCATATTGAGTCTATCGCACTCACCCTGAAGGCCTGTTTAAATGCCGTTTCACGCCCCACCTGAAGAGCCCGGGATCGGAGCTGAACGGGCATTCCATACATAAAAACTATTATAAAATAACAATAACTTATTATGTACTGTGTCCCTGTTACGTGAAAAACACTGAACATACTGTAACGTCGTTGATCACACAGTTTCCTTGATTAAAAGCAATTATGGGGGATGATTGATTGTGATATCCTACCGAGTCATTACTGGGCGCAATGACGTATGGAATCAAAGCAAAATGAAGCAAAACGTCCCAAGAGCAAGAAGACGTCCAAGTTAATAACGGGGACTAAAATAATATTTTCTGATTGGTCGATCATTGGCTTTTAACAGTTGATTGGCCAATCAGGCCACTGCGATGGCGCATTAGGCGGTTGACACACGACGGATAGAGACGTCTCGTTGATATATTGATTTTAGTGAGCCCTAAAGTAATAAAGTTAGATATTATTATCACGTGATAATAATATATAACTTGGTTGGACTACATTGGTTTTTACTTTCCCTTTTAATTGACCATGACTAGTAATTGATTACATGGACTTGCAATCTTTAAGGTCCAATCTAGTTAAAAGGACAATGATTCCCGACATGTGTTTTACTGATTTAAAATTAATTATTTTAAAATAAATACCCGTCTTAATAATAATATGAACGATAAAAGGTTTATGTACTTGTATTTCATCATCTTGATAAGCCCATATATGTCCCCAATGCTGGGGCACGACACTAAACTGCGCGATTAGGCCCTATAACCACGCTGTCCAACGGGTTGGTCGACTACCCAACCTTAGAATTTCTTCAGAAGTGTGCAGGTTAGATCACGAAATATATAATTTTAAACTGGCATGGTTACACACATTATAAAACTGATAGTGTCCGGGTTATTTACCATGTTGTCCATGATCATGGCGCTTGCAACAGTGCCGAAATACCGGGAGCTCATTAAATCAAAACAACATGGTAAATATCCCGGACACTTTCAGTTTTCCTCACGAAGTTTTCCTTTACCCTTAAAGCGTCGAATAATCGTACAAATGAATTTCAAATTTTAAAATACACAGTGGTACTAGGCGGGATTTGAACTGGCGACCTCTCGCATGGCAAGCAACGACCTTAAAATGTTTATCAAGGCCCAGAAGACATCAGTCTGGCGTCACCCTTAAATATCAATTTCACGATCTAGCCTGTCATTTATTCCGTTGAATAAAACAGACAACAGTTATTACAAGGTTTTCTAATCAATCCATTATTGTTTACAATATTATATTCCTTGCTTTTATTATTTCCGTCGATGTTCGAGTGAAATTTATTACTTTCTGACATAATATCTTGTAGAAGTTAGCTGATTGGTTTTGTTTGAGAAACCCTAGTAGATGAAGCCTGTTTGTTACAGTAAAGAAAAGGATGGATCATATTTCCGAGAGTAATAAAAATATCCTCTTTGTCCGAAAGTGAATACTTTCAAGTATATTCCATTTTGTACCACTAACATTTAAAAATCTTATGACTGAGCTTTTCATCGAAGTTTATAAAGTCTTATAAGAACACATATAGCGGTCACTCTATCTGACTGGCTCGGTGGAACAGTGGCTAGTGACCCAGGTTTTACCACCTACGGTTCCAAGAGTCGTGGGTTCGATTCCCACTCGGGACAAATATTTGTGTGACGAACATCGGTGTTTTTTCTGTGTCTGGGTGTATTATTAAATATATTTAAGTATATTTGTGTATCCACTGTTGATTCTGATACCCGTAACACAAGTGCTTAAGCTACTTACCACGGGATCAGATCAATGTATGTGATGTTGTGAAAATATTAATAAAACAGCTATTGTACAATTTGTTAGCATTTTTTTTTTATCTGTGTCATTATACGATAGTTACTGGAATGGCGGCAACCAAAACAGATGTAATGTAACTACCTTTAATTATGTACGTATTCACGACCCTTGCTGTCTATGAAGCTTTATGAACGGCTTTAATGCATTTAGGAATCATAATATAACTTAAATATCACACATGAACTATTTCGAGGAACAAACGCACATTATTCAGACGCATAATCTGACTCAGACGAAATGTAAACTTTTCAATGCAGGCTCGTTGCATGTGCATATATACTGTCCGCGCTAATGAACGGCGGGAGCTCGTAGCGAGTGCGATATCTCAGTGCATAGCAAAGCAAACTGCAGTCACACTGTCACGGATTCATCTCTTACTCTTTACAGATAGATTAATGTTAAGTTAAGTTAACTGCCTCGTTGGTCTATTGATACCAAGCGCTGCGTAAGGATAATATGTCCTGCGCACATGGTTGATCTCAATTGAGATCGGCCGCCATGGCTGAAATCGGTCGGACGCCGTAATGTTAAGTTTATGCTCATGTTGCAGTGCCTGGAAAGGGCAACAAATTTATTAAGCTCATATTACTGTAAGACCCATAATGAAACTAAGTTCGCAATAAATACTTTGACTTTGACTTTGCCCTCACTAAGTTGGCTGAAAACAGACGAAATGAGCTTTATATAAGTTTAAACTGTCATGGTTACACATATTATTAGAAAACTGAAAAGGGTGAAGTTCACCCGTGATCATGGCGCTTGCAACAGTGCCGAAATATCGGAAGCTCATTAAAACAATGTTCTTCTTATCGGATGGTTGGTGAACAACCTGGTGTCAGAGTTTTTAGACCGCCCGTAGGCCTCTGGCATAGTTACGGACACCGTTGAAAAATCGCTCAGGTGTACTGGTTTCCTCACGATGTTTTCCTTCACCGTTAAAGCGTGGAATGATGGTACATATGAATTTCGAATTTGAAAAACACATTGGTACCTGGCGGGGTATGAACTGGCGATTTCTTGCATGGCAAGCAACGACCTTAACCATACGGCCATCGACGCTTTATTACAACAAAGTTGTTATTGAAACAATACAACATGGTAAATATCCATTTTCAGTTTTCTAATGAGCCTAGTCTTTTTTTTGTTGCAGTGAAATGCTTCTCGTACTCTCACTGGGAGAGGGGGTTCTCTCCCAGTGGTGTGTCGGACTCCCCAGCGGCTGGCGAGGAGATGGTAAATGCCAGCAGCGGCTCCTGGGCGGGGTGCAATGCCCGGGGGGTTTACCGACTACAACACCGCGGCGTACCTCAACCAAAAAGGTACGGCCAGAATACCAGTACTGCAGGAGCTCTTTTTGAGCTTCTGCAGTCTATGCTGAGGCACGTACCTTGTTGGTCACTGATGTGAAATATTCGTTTTATATATTATGTTGTGTTAATTAGTATTATTTTATGTTCAATTTATTTTTTCTTGTAATATGTGTACATGTGACCAATAAATTCTTTTCTATTCTACCTCATCGCGGTTTGGCGGCGTCTTGGGACCCTGACCTAGTCTTCTACTGCCACAACGCCACCGGCGATTGCCCACAACGGAATGATATATCAGTCAGTCAGTTTCTCCTTTTATACATATATTACTAGCTATCCACCCGCGACTCCGTCCACGTAGAGACGTTTAACGGGTAAAACATGATTTCTTTATAGCGCAGTCGGTAAAAAGTAGCCTATGTCCTCTCGCTGGACTATACCTGTACCAAATTTCATTTAAATCGGTTCAGAACTCTAAGCGTGAAAGCGTAACAGACAGATAGACAGACAGAGTTACTTTCGAATTTATAATATTAGTAAGAATGATTTTTTTACATGATGTAAAATGTCCGGTGTAAGCGGCGGCCGTAGACAGACGTGGTGCATCTGAGACGGATTAGCGACACGACCACCAAATAATGCAGTCGCCGCTGCACCGGGGACTCGACAGTAATGCTGCAAGGAATGGATGCAAGGATGGAGGAAGGAGAGTGCAGAATCATAAGATTTTGAGCATTTATTTATCTAAGCCTAAAAAGCGTCGATGGCCGAGTGGTGTAGGTAGTTGCTTAGCATGCAAAATTTGCCAGTTCAAAACCCGTCACGTACCACTGTGTCTTTCATATATGAAATTCATATGTACTATTATACGAAGCTTTAACGGTGAAAGAAAACATCGTGAGGAAACCTACATCCAAAGACCAACCCGCACTTGGCCAGGGTAGTTGACTAAGGAATAATCACCCTAGTTAAAGGTAGGCTCTGCCCCAGCAGTGGGGACGCTTATGGGCTGATGATTTTAACATAAATGACAAAGACGGAGCAAACAGCTATTTATTGGTGACTAACTACCCAAATAATAGGCGAGATGACTAAAAAATATAATTAGTGCGTTATTATGATTATTTAGAAATATTGTACTCGTATTTTTTATTTTGTTTCTCAAACAAGAAATTATGGAGATATAGTGCTTAGAAGTTTCGTATGACTACACGTTATGGAACAATTTTTACCTAGCCGTGACGTCACAAGCCCCCACTCTAGAAGTTTGATAAGCTATAATTTTTAACCGACTTCAAATAAAGGAGGAGGTTCTCAATTCGTCTGTATGTATAATATTTTTTTATTTTTTTTTATTTTTATGTATGTTCACCGATATTTTCGTCAATTATAGACGGATTTCAAAAATTTTTTTTTGGTTGGATAGAGTTCACTTCCGAGGTGGTCCCATTTTCACCAGTCTCGGATCTGATGATGGGATCCAGGAGAAATCGAGGGCAACCTTCAAATTTTATAGGGACATGTACCGCGTTTTGCATATTATCTGTAGTCATATTGGCATTTGCTTCTGGCTATCATAATTTTATGATGCTGAGCTGATGATGGAAGGTCAACTCCTTAATAGTTATGAGTAAAAGAATAATTATTTCAATACTGTATACATATTAAGACTACTAGTTATAATATCAGTAGCATTACAGGTGAGCTAAACTATTAGGTTGACCAGTCTAGGATCTGATGATGGGATCCAGGAGAAATCGAGGGCAACCCTCAAATTTTATAGGCACATGTACCGCGTTTTACATATTTTCTGAAGTTATATTGGCATTTGCTGTTGGCAATCATAATGTTATGATGCTGAGCTGATGATGGAAGGTCAACTCCTTAATATTTGGGAGTAAAGGGATAATTCTTTCAAATCTGTGTACATATTGATACTACTAGTTATAATATCAGTAGAATTATAGGTGAGCTGAACTAATAGGGTGTAAAAAAATGTTACACTAAAAAGGATGAAAAAAAATTGTAAACAAAAAAAAAACCGCCTTCAAAAACCCGACTCACTAAAAATTACAAAATAATATAATACGAACATTAATCTGGGTATGAATTTGATATGTTGTTGAAGGCGGTGCCACTTAAATTTTTGAGGAAAACTGCATGAAATATAAACGGTTTTTGAAGGCGGTTTTTTGTTTACAATTTTGTCATTTTTCAATCAATTTAAAAACAAAAATACATGTGTCCCATATTTTTGTATAAACTAACTTACGGACTAAATATAATAATAAGATTTTGACCCAGTCGTCACGCCTATTCTACCGCATGGAAATCGAAGCCAATACCTACTCCTGGTGTAGAAGACAGGAACAATAGCAAATGCGCTACGTTAAGTCAATGACAACCAACGTTCGGTCACCAATTTGGAAAGGACATTAAGCCATTAGCCTAATCTCTCATCGGTCATGTCAGATTGCTGTTTCACCGAAGTATAGCAGTGAGGAAACAAAGTGTCACTAGTTTATTTAAGACTTTCGCGTTCCATTACACTAAATATTAGTATTTATGGGTCTACACGCGATATTAATTAGTAAGTAAGTAGCAATGTATTTGCGACTCCGAATATGTAATGAGGGTTTTTCGCGTGTAAGAAACCCACTAGACACCAAGACGTACATAGATATGAGATTTAACTGCTACGTGATTGGTGGATATTGACATCTGTCAATGTCACGTAAAAATGACCAATCATGCTGCATTTGGACCTCACGCCTACGTTACATTTTTCATACACGAAAATCCTCATTGGCAAATCTCTGTTAAGATTGGTAGCTATAACTGAAATCAGCTAGACAACATTGTAACGTAGGTATATTTATATGGATAGCATAATTAAATAACAATTCTCTAAGCGACGGAATTCAATCCAACCAATCTGTAACATGTCAGTGCCACAGTGCACTGAATATTAACAGTAACTTTAAAAGAAAAAAAGGAGAGAAATAAACTAAGGAAAGAAAAGTATGTGCTCACGGTCTTTGTATTACAATTCCCATCCTTCACTCTTAAAGCGTCGAATAATCGTACATATGCATTTCAAATTCGAAAACTCAGTCGTACGTGGCGGGGTTTGAACTGGTGACCTTTCGCAAGGTAATCAACGACCTTAACCACTCGGCTATCGACGCTCTTTGAATGTTCGTGTGTGATGTTGTGAGATATTTATTATTTACTAGCCAACCTGGCGAACTTTACTTTGCCTTATTGTTTCCGTGAAAAAAGAAACTTTATTTGTATACACACAAATTATATTTTCCACAGCTGGAGGAGGCAGAGAAACGAAGGGTTTCTATATTTAACACTATATTATTACAAATTACAATTAAAAGTAACTAAAATCTAATTAACCTAGGTGTGAATGGGTTCGATGTTAGAACCGCACTGGTCTAACAAATGTTAAGTGGACAAAGGAAAAGGTGAAATGGGGTTAATCGTGACGAACGGATGATGAAGTGTGCGTAGCCGAGGTGCTGGCGCTGCATTTCGGTGCCTCGTGATTCTCTGCAGGTCACGTTGTTAGCTGTATGAAGTCCATCCGCTGATTGCGACAGCTTGCTCGCTCGGTGATGGCGTGGATACGTAACAAACTTTGTCCTAAAAATAACAACCCAAAAAAAAAAGAGTCATCCAATCAGGTACAATCGTTTGTAAGTACGCGTACAAACATATATTTTGTCGATTAATTATTATTAAAATAATAATAATAATGACCTTTGCAGAAAATGTAACAATAAGCCAGAAACCATCCAGCACATTACAGGAGCATGCGTTACACTAACCCAAAACGATTATACTCACAGACACAACCAACTTGCTAATATAATCCATCAAAAACTAGCTCAGAAATACAAATTAACTAATGATCCACATACCCCCTACTACAAATACACACCGCAACATGTTTTGGAAAATTCTAACTACAAATTATATTATGATCGCACAATTCTAACAGACAACACAATATACAATAACAGACCCCATATAACTTTTTGTAGACAAACATAATAAACACACATTTATAATTGACATAGCAGTTCCTAACACTAATAATGTTCAGGCTACAATAATGGAGAAAGTCAGAAAATATACCGAACTACAAGACCAAATCAAACGTGTATGGAAGATGAATCAAGTCACAATAGTACCAATAGTTGTTTCTACCACCGGAGTTATTCCCAAACAATTACTCATTAGCCTTCAGAATATAGATCTCCCAAAACACACCTACATAACCCTACAAAAAGCTGCAATACTCAATACATGCCGAATAGTCCGCAAATTTTTACAGTTAGAGTCAAATGCATAACCTCTTCACTTTTGCTTGCCCAAAAGCCGCAAATTTGAAACAAACCCCTTTAAGAAGGGAGAATATATTTTAAATATATACACATCATAATAATAATAATAATAACTTTTTTATTCAATTGCACATAGGTACTATTAATATACAAACACATTTATAAATACATTAATTACAAAGAATACATTTTAGATAAAATCATTGCATAGTCTTATCTGCGAAGCATTTTAAATTACAAATGTGCAAAGGCAGAATGCGAAAATATTTTGCAATTTACAAGGGTCCCCAAACTAGGCAGTGCCTGTATTTTGGGCAACCAATTTTCGAGTTAAACATAAAGAATTTTGATATTTTAATAAAACATAAGAATTATATGATTTTTAAGTGAGTAAAAAAAAGGAAAAAAAGGAACTTAAAAACATCGACTGACAAGTGCCTCAGTTTCATTATACGAGTTTTGCAGCAACCACTGAGTTAAAACATTCTTTGCATCCAACACTGAACATTTTCTAATATCACAAGCTCTAGTAGTAGCGTTGTAAACACGAGCTCTAACTGAGTCTCCAAATCTAGAAGCAAAGTGTGAGTTTACTGCCGGAATAGGGATTTTAAAAGTACGTTTTTTTAGAAGCGTCTTGTAGATATTCGAAGTTATAAGTCGACTGTGCGCTATTAGACAAATTTTTAATATAAATAGTTGACGAATCGTGAGAACTTTAGCTTCTTTATAAAGATCTGTAGTTGGGTATCTATAAGGTTTTTTCAACATGATTTTGAGGAGAGACCTGTTTGCGCGTTCAGCCTGTAGTAATGTTGTCTTGGCAGCCCCACCCCAGATCGAGACACAGTATCCAGTGACAGACTGACAAAGGACTTTGTAAATCATAATAAGCAGCTCTTTATCAGCAGAGTCTCTGAGTCTCCTAAAAATGCCAGAGATTTTCCTTACTCGTTTAGAGAGACATTGGATATGACTTTTGAAAGAAAGGCGCTCGTCTATCATAACACCCAAATATTTACAAATACAGATACGTTGTCTATATTTAATTTTAAACTGTCATGGTTACACACATTAGAAAACTGTAACAGTCCGGGATATTTACCACGTTGTTTTGTTTTAATGAGCTCCCGATATTTCGGTACTGTTGCAAGCGGGCGAGATATCGGGAGCTCATTAAAAATAAAACAACATGGTAAATATCCTGGACATTTTCAAGTTTCTAACCGACTTCAAAAAAAGGAGGAGGTTCTCAATTCGTCTGTATGTATAATTTTATGTATGTTCACCGATATTTTCGTCAATTATAGACGGATTTCAAAAATTTTTTTTTGGTTGGATAGAGTTCACTTCCGAGGTGGTCCCATTTTCACCAGTCTTGGATCTGATGATGGGATCCTGGAGAAATCGAGGGCAACCTTCAAATTTTATAGGGACATGTACCGCGTTTTGCATATTATCTGAAGTTATATTGGCATTTGCTTCTGGCTATCATAATTTTATGATGCTGAGCTGATGATGGAAGGTCAACTCCTTAATAATTATGAGTAAAAGAATAATTATTTTAATACTGTATACATATTAGGACTACTAGTTATAATATCAGTAGCATTACAGGTGAGCTAAACTATTAGGTTGACCAGTCTAGGATCTGATGATGGGATCCAGGAGAAATCGAGGGCAACCCTCAAATTTTATAGGCACATGTACCGCGTTTTACATATTTTCTGAAGTTATATTGGCATTTGCTTCTGGCAATCATAATGTTATGATGCTGAGCTGATGATGGAAGGTCAACTCCTTAATAGTTGGGAGTAAAGGGATTATTCTTTCAAATCTGTGTACATATTGATACTACTGGTTATAATATCAGTAGAATTATAGGTGAGCTTAACTAATAGGGTGTAAAAAAAATTGTAAACAAAAAAAAAACCGCCTTCAAAAACACGACTCACTAAAAATTACAAAATAATATAATGCGAAAATTAATCTGGGTATGAATTTGATATGTTGTTGAAGGTGGTGCCGTTTATTATTCACGCAGTTTTCCTCAAAAATTTAATTGGCACCGCCTTCAACAACATATCAAATTCATACCCAGATTAATGTTCGTATTATATTATTTTGTAATTTTTAGTGAGTCGTGTTTTTGAAGGCGGTTTTTTTGTTTACAAGTTTCTAATGCCTATATTTAGGCATCGTCAAAAGCTATTTTCAATCAAATAAACCTCCTCGTCATTTAAACCCTAATCATGTTTCTGTCTTCCTCAGCACTGTAAGCAGCATTATATCTTAGGAGATATATTAGGGGCTTTAATGGGAATAATCCCAGCGTTCAAGATTACATAACCAAGGGACAAACAAGACGAAGCCGGGGGATGGAGGTTGTTGTTCAAGGCCTACTTACGGTTTTATTGTTAGTTTATATTCAGTTACCGGGTTAATAAGGCAGCGGCTTTAAAACTGTTTCAATACAAGGAAAAAATAAAAAAGACGTTTGTTGGATTTGAGATTTTCGTGTTGTATTTGAATGAAGTATACGTAACATAAATTTTCATGCACGAACGAGTAATGTTAAGCCTTTAACTCCTTAGTCTTTGCATACATGATAAAGATTATTAATTACCTGAAGTAGCTAGTAGGTATAATTTATATTTATTGATGTAGTAGGGTTGTTTCCTAAGTCTGATTTTACATGCAATTTCACAATTAACCGTAAGATAAAGATAAATTAATAACATCAATGGTCCAATCGAAATTTTAATCTCAGACGAAATGAGACAATAATAGACATTTGAAGTTGGGTGGGAAAGTCCATTTCAAAAGTGCGAAAATTCTTCAAAAATACTATGCTATCTTATAAACTACAAAATTAGTAGTAACTTTCACTATGAAAACATATTCGTAAACGCCACATTTAATATAGCCGCTGATGAACAGTGTGACGTCATATTGTTCTGCAACATTTGTATGAAGCGTTTTGAGCTCGCCCAAATGATGTGCTGTATCTCGGGGAGTTTTCCAAATATCAAGCCATTCTTTTAACTGTACCTTTGCAATTTTGTGGTCCATCCATCTACATATATCAAAATAAAAAAATGGCCACTACCCTATTGTAGGTTTAGAGCTAGTACAAAAAGAGAATTAAAAATACACTTTTAAACTTACAGAATAGAATAGAGAGAATACTTTGAAAAGCGCTGTCTCAAGGAAAAGTAGGATAATTACGCACTTATTTTTTGTTACACTGAGCGAATAAAATGATAAATCCGAAAGTTTGTCCGTGTTGAGTTCTGACGAAACACATATTATTATATTGGGGCGAGGTATTGATCCAGTTGGTTTCGTCATCTCTGCAGACTTACCTATCATTAAAATATTTCAAACTTGATTGACAATTATTTCCTACTTTGTTTCCAAAGCAAAGCAAAAATTTATTTGTACAAGCACTTTGAACACAACATCGCATACATTCATATGATCCCGTGGTACGTAACTTAAGCACTTGTATTACTGATATCAGAATCAACAGTGGATACACAAATATATTTAACTCGTGACCCACTCTCGCTTCACTTTTGGGTGAAATTTACAGAAAAACCTTTCTTTGAACCTCTCTTTTTATTAAAAAATCGCATCAAAATACGTTACGTAATTTTACAGATTTAAGCATACATAATGGACAGAGAAAGCGCTTTGTTAACCGACTTCAAAAAAGGAGGAGGTTCTCAATTCGTCTGTATGTATAATATTTTTTTTTTTTTTTTTTTATGTATGTTCACCGATATTTTCGTCAATTATAGACGGATTTCAAAAATTTTTTTTTGGTTGGATAGAGTTCACTTCCGAGGTGGTCCCATTTTCACCAGTCTTGGATCTGATGATGGGATCCAGGAGAAATCGAGGGCAACCTTCAAATTTTATAGGGACATGTACCGCGTTTTGCATATTATCTGAAGTCATATTGGCATTTGCTTCTGGCTATCATAATCTTATGATGCTGAGCTGATGATGGAAGGTCAACTCCTTAATAGTTATGAGGAAAAGAATAATTATTTCAATACTGTATACATATTAAGACTACTAGTTATAATATCAGTAGCATTACAGGTGAGCTAAACTATTAGGTTGACCAGTCTAGGATCTGATGATGGGATCCAGGAGAAATCGAGGGCAACCCTCAAATTTTATAGGCACATGTACAGCGTTTTATATATTTTCTGAAGTTATATTGGCATTTGCTTCTGGCAATTATGATATTATGATGCTGAGCTGATAATGGAAGGTCAACTCCTTATTAGTTGGGAGTAAAGGGATAATTCTTTCAAATCTGTGTACATATTAATACTACTAGTTATAATACCACTAGAATTATAGGTGAGCTGAACTAATAGGGTCCAATCTAGGATCTGATTATGGGATCCAGGAGAAATAGAGGGCAACCCTTAAATTTTATAGAAGCACATGTACCACGTTTCACATATTTTCTGAAGTTATATTGGCATTGCTTCTTGTAATCATAATGTTATAATGTTGAGCTGATGATGGAAGGTCAACTCCTTAATTGTTTGGAGTAAAGGATAATTCTTTCAATACTGTATACATAATAAGACTACTAGTAATAATAAGTAGAATAGGCGTGTCGACAACATTAAATAATCAAGGATTTTTTGATTTTAGCGAATTACTTATACTATAACAATTGTTCTCAAGATTTTAATTTTCATATACAAATGGAGATTATTAAGATTTTCGATAAAAATAAAGCAGTAAATACTGCAATCTGCCATTTTGAATGAAACACCAATCACAGTGCATTACGTCACGTCAATGTAAATAACACAGCGACGCTTCAATTTTGTTTGTGTTTACGCTATTTTATTGAGTTTTACATCGATTTCATACCAACAGTGTGTTTTCTCGACACCATAACAATGGAACCAGGCTTTATTAAGGCAACAAGCACTAATTTACCCAGGATTGATTTACTGATGTTGGGAGATTTCCTCGCATCAAATAAAGATTTCTGCTCATCAGAGTTCAGAAATGTAAAAACCTCCTTGTAAGTTAATTTGTATTTATCTATAAGTGTCGATACGTCTTAGATATAATCAAACCTCTAGTGAAATCGGTGGACATAAGGAAATAAGATATTATTGGTTGATTTTACATACAAAAAAATCTTTGAGGTTACCTCTCTTGCAGCCTTATACCTAAGTTGTAACAAGATCTACGATGCAATTTCTACAGATTGTGAATGTTCTGCTGCCATTCTGCTTTCTTCAAACTGCTTTTCACATTCTTCAATAATCATCATCCTTCGCTTCTTAGCCACATAGGGTCTCTCTATTGAGTCAGATGTTCGAATTATTCTGTCTGGCTGACATGTAAATTTTTTGGGCATACATCCTGGTTTCATACGCACTTGTGATACCGACCCCATTATATGATACTCCATGTAATTTTCCATATCATTTGGCAACTGCAATTAAGAAGTATACAAATTAAAATTGGTGATAAGAATAACAACAAAGACCTAAACAAACATAACCTCAATTGTTATCATAAAACCTCACTCAATATTTCAATTTCCTACAGTAAACAAAGACTCAGAAGAAGTTTTAAATCAATAATATATGATAACATACTCACATCAAAGTGATCTTCACAGAAATAAATTGGTGAATCCGTGGCTACACTGTTTGGGCTTCGCCGAGCTAGCTTTAACCACTTATCTCTTATAATTTTCTTGTGTGGAACATACACAAACAACTTATCAGGGTTCATTATAGATGTATTTTTACATAAAGGGACCGCACACCACTTATAAACCTTGGAATTCATTATTTCAGTTCACTTTTCTTCACTGCGCTTAGAAACAACAACAAGCTTACATACTTGTGACGTCACAGCGTCACCATGACATTTACGGCTTGTTTTCGTGAGCTACTGTCAAACATTTTAGGAAATTAAAAAATATGCCGTAATGCTTCTTTAATTACCGAAATATTGGGTTTTTCGCATATAGTAAATGTGTACAAACATTCTGAAAGATAATTTGAAAATCTTTCGTCACGCCTATTATAGGTGAGTTGAACTAATAGGGTGCTAAAAATGTAACACTAAAAAGGATGAAAAAAATTGTAAACAAAAAAAAAACCGCCTTCAAAAACCCGACTCACTAAAAATTACAAAATAATATAATACGAACATTAATCTGGGTACGAATTTGATATGTTGTTGAAGGCGGTGCCAATTAAATTTTTGAGGAAAACTGCATGAAATATAAACAGCACCGCCTTCAACAACATATCAAATTCGTACCCAGATTAATGTTCGTATTATATTATTTTGTAATTTTTAGTGAGTCGGGTTTTTGAAGGCGGTTTTTTTTTGTTTACAATTTTTTATACTATTTAGTCATCACACAAATATATGTCACGGATGGGAATCAAAATCAAACCCAACAATACAACCCACTCAGAATCACTACTTACGGCTTCACGTAGGTAGTGACTCGGTCACTAACCACTGTTCCACCACAGTTATTATGTACATTAACATTAGCAAACAAACATCCCATTATATACCTACACAGAAGCAAATATCTTGATGCTCACGTAGTCCTACTGACTGAAACTGCCATAGCATGACTACAACCATACCATGACCGTAACTATAATATCAGTCGCCAAGGCTACGCCTAAAAATTAAAAAAAAAATACACAACCTCAGTTCCTCTGTTCCGTATTGTAAACGGATCATTATTCAAATCCGTATCAGGTCTGATTGACGTTTCTAGTGCGGGCGCTGACAAGTACAAATTGGACTAAAATAAGGTCGCAGTAGGCTTTATTTTTAAATTTTCACGCTACGGAACGAGCGTGTCAAAACGGAACCAGTAGCGGTACCATGAGTTGGCTATCGAAAACTTACGTACGTTAAAAACCTATCGAGTTGTTTTTTTCATACGACCGACTTTAGTTCTTAGCGTGACCACCAGCGGCGCTGTACCTACAAGTTTTTCATAGACATATTTATTTACGTAGGCGATATCGAGTGCGTAAGTTTTAAACTCATGGTAGCCCCACAGTAGCGGTACCATGAGTTGGCTATCGAAAACTTACGTACGTTAAAAACCTATCGAGTTGTTTTTTTCATACGACCGATTTTAGTTCTTAGCGTGACCACCAGGGGCGCTGTACAAGTTTTTCATAGACATATTTACGTAGGCGATATCGAGTCCGTAAGTTTTAAACTCATGGTAGCGCTACAGTACGTCAAATGTAGACTGATGAATGTTAATTTGAACTCGTATCCTTCGACCTTTAGCCCATTTAGCAGTTTGTTTCACACATACAGTTATGCGTGGGATTTATCAGTCTTTTGAGTATAACATGGGTCCTAGATGGCGATAAACAACTCTGTCATCCTTTACCCTTTCCTTGAAATAAATTGTCTTCCTTTTCTTTCACGTGAAGTCTTCTTCTTCTTCTTATCGTGTGGTTGATGAACAACCTGGTGTCAGAGTTTAAGCCGCCCGTAGGCCTCTGACATGGCTTCACACACCGTTGAAAAATCTCTCAGATGTGCTGGTTTCCTCACGATGTTTTCCTTCACCGTTAAAGCGTCGAATGATGGTACATATGAATTTCAAATTTGAAAAACACATTGGTACCTGGCGGGGTTTGAACTGGCGACCTCTCGCATGACAAGCAACGACCTTAACCACTCGGCCATCGACGCTTTTTTACGTGAAGTCATTAATCGCGTAAAACACGATCTTAAAGTGAAGTCGTTTAAAAGTAGCCTTTCAGTCTCTAGACTATTTGTGTGTCAATTTGAATGCGTTGTACTTTATCATCTATCTATCTATATAAATAAAAATGAATTGCTGTTCGTTAGTCTGACTAAAACTCGAAAACGGCTGAATGGATTTATCTTATCTTAGTCTTGAAATGTTCGTGGAAGTCTAGGGAAGGTTTACACGGTGAGAAATAATGGAAAAGTTGCGAAAATGATTTCATTTTGCAAATATAAAACTGTTTCTTCTATGAAACATTATTGTCAATGTTTTAACATATATTGATGGTTGGCATTGTTGATTCTTTTCCATAGTTATAAGTAGTAGTAAACCTTTTCAGTTTGTTCCTAATCAGAAAAAAAAAACTGCTCGGGGCTATGTAATTCGCCGGGGCCATTAGTTTATAATATCACTAATGAGGCCACCAGAACCAGGCTGGCCCAAACCACAAAGTTGCAATTTTGAAGTTGATTATAAAAATCCCTTAGTTAATAGCCAGAATGGTTCAAAGTTAATTTTTTAAACAATCTGAAGTGACGTTAATAAAAGACGTGACGTTATGATTTTTTCCAATATTAATACAGTACAGGGGATCACTCGGGCCGCGCTATTACGGATCACGTCACTTGGGCCTCTGTGGTACTGGTGGCCTCTAATCATTAGGTGTATTATCTAACATCAAGCTCTCATCGGGATAGAGTAAATCCTTTTTCAAACAAATTAAATGACGGCCCGTTAAAGTCCCCTCTATTCGCAGTTAAAGCCGGGCTTTCAGCCAAATCGGTTTCCGACAAATGTGCGAAAAGCACGCAAATATAAGCTTTTTTTTGCTGTTTGAAAGCGTCCATTCAATCTGTGTTTACACACGGGTATAGCGATCGACGAGTCGACTTTAGGCCACAACGGGAGTGCATCGCATTCGTCATTTTATACAATTCTGGTGTGATTAGGGCTGACGCACAGATAGATTAATAGACAGATAAATGACAAGACAATGAAAGACAGATACGTCTAGACTATAACTAAAATCCGCAATTCGACGGAGCGGTTTGACAACTCAAAACGCATTATGTTGCCAGGTGCAGCCTAGTATTGTTTGCGTCGATAATTTGTGATCCAAAACGACCCGAACAAAAAATCGATTTATTTTTTTCAAGTTTCTATATTAAAACGGGAATGTAATTAATAATTAAGACTTTGATGTGCATGCTCCATATCGTAAATAGGCTCAATCAAAAGGGCAAGGCACAACTGAAGGATCTAGAGATTATAAACTCCTTCCTTATAAACTCTCATCACTAAATAGATTTGTATCTGATATGTATCTGATAGATATTATTATATTATCAATGTTAATAACGATGACGAAAACGAAAACCGGATTATTCTGTCGATAATTAAATATTACCATTTACCTCATCACTATTTTATTTTTCCCCACACATCGTAACACTCTATCTGTCAAACTGCTCCATGGAATTACGGATTCTAGTATAGTGAGTAAAATAGACAAACGCTATAAAAAAATATGCTAACATAACCGCGAAACACAGATATGTCCCAAACAAACGTTAAGTATAGACCTATCTAGTACAGGTGTACTAGATAGGTCTATACTTAGATAGGCAACAGGAGCATCCCTGAACCTACATGCATTGTGTTAGCTCACGCGGGCCACCCTCATCAATTAGTGGAGCTTTTACGGCTACACTCAGCTGCGGTCGGAATGACCGCCTCATTACAGTAATAAATAACTCGTAATATCAGCCCGATTTGATTCAGAGATAAGCAGCTTAATCGGGATTTTATCGACCGTGGTATAGATCAAAAATATATTTGAACAGATAAACAGTTCATTGATATAATATATTTCATGTCGAATTCAACGTGAGTTTCGGATGTTGACACAAAACGTGTTTTTTAATTGAAATCATCATTGGCTCACTTCCGTCCACTGCTGGACATGCACCCAAATGCGCGCCACTTATTTCTATCCTCGGCTACTCGCATCCAGCTCCTACCAGCCGCCCTGCGCAAATCGTCACTCCACCTAACAGACAGCAAGCCGACATAGCTGATGAGAAATCAGGGGCAGGACCAACTTAATGTGGTTTCTGACTCCGGGCTGAGAAAGACAATATTATCTTTGCAAAAAAACTAACACAAATTATGCCTAACGCCTGACTCGAACCCGGGACCTCTCAGTCCTTACGCAGTGCTTGCTACCAATAGACCAACGAGGCAGTCAGTCTCATACCTATTGGTTGTTCAAACGATAGACATTTTCTGTCGATTTGGTATTGAACTCCCTGAGCACGGCTAATTGGCAGACAGGTTGCGAATCCAATTTAAATTCCGACATAGACACTCCAACTACTTTTTTCTGACTTCAATTATCCAGTAAACAAATTGAAGTCTAATCTACAATTTTATTGTTTTGCACTAACAAAAGCACGCTTTTCCCTCCTTTGGTAAGCGTAATTACTTTTTTCAATCTTATAAGGGACACTACATATCTGTGAGCTTGAAACACTGAATAAATTAATTATGAATTGTGACTAATATTCCTTTAAAACTGCATGGATTTTGCACTCCTAACTATCTAAAAGTAGGATTTTAGACTTTCGCGTTCCATTACACTAAATATTAGTCTACACGCGTTATTAGGAGTAGCAAATTACATAGCTACTTACTGCCCGACGTTTCGACTGGGTTGCACCAATCACGGTCGCGAGCGAACTATAGCTATGTAATTTGCTACTCCTAATAACGCGTGTAGACCCATAAAGACTAATATTTAGTATCTAAAAGTAGTTGGCAATAGATAATAACAACATTAATAGGGAAAATCTTGTCTTAAAACGAAACTACTTTACCAAGAGAATACCAATTTAATCCTAACCACACCAAAAAATCCGCAAAACCGCACCGACTCGCGATAAAATAACGAATTTCAAAGACTCCTCCATAGATAACCGTTGACAAAGGTCGACAAAAACTAAATAAAGCGGACATCTTGAGATGGCGCCAAGATTTATAGAGAAACGGGATTGAACTGTCCAAAGCCACTATTATGGGCTTATCGGGATCATCGGAGTAGGGGACACGTATAAATAATAAATGGGAACTGTATATTATGTATTTATAGTGTTACTAGTGTTCCTACGTAGTAATTATGTAATAAGTGATCAAGTAGAAGTCTTAAAAATCTTTCCTATCGTTTTCACATACGAAGGTCAGATGAGCAAGCAATACATAGACATCAAAATATCGAAATAATACTCGTACTAAAAAGAAAAAAAATGCATAAACATATCAACAATATACACCGTGAAATTTTAGTGGTTGTTTTCCCGCAGTAAAATGATTCTATCTTAGTAGTACAATAGATTTGTGCAGTTCTTTTTTGTTAAAATCAATAAATGCCGGTTTTACGAAAGGTTTAACCGAAACTCGAAAGCACGTTCGAACCGCTTTATGACTTAGGGTGTCGAGCTTCTTCAGCTTTAAGCATCGATTTCATGCGGCAAGCAGTGCCTGATTACGTCACATCTTATAAAAGAACGATAGCTTCTCTCGTTTTCGAGTTGGAAAATTATTATTGTGAAAATTTGAAAAAAAAATTTTTTTTCGAGGAATTGTTTGCATGATTCGATAGTAGTAAAATTTCACGGTGTATAATTTACAGTTTTCAGTTCACACGTGATCATGGCGGACATTTTCAGTTTTCTAATATCAACAATACTTACTTATTATTGTTAATTACCTGTATAACATACGGTATCATAGTATAGTGTTTCGATGTGCCTATAAAACGTCTTAATCTCTTACAAAATTGCGTCCAAACTACACTGTCAATGAACATCGGTGTTTGATCCGTGTCTGGGTGTGATTATGTATTTATAAATAAATATGTATTTTTATCAGTCTCTGACGGCCATAGTACAAGCTCTGCTTAGTTTCTGGTCATATGACCGTGTTTGAAAATGTCCCATATATTTATTTGATGGATCAGAGAAATGAGTTCATGTTGGATCAAGCTTCAGCTGCTCCATTGTACATCTTTCTCAACAAGGTTCTAACCCGAAAATGTTTTTCACAAAAGCAACGTCGTTACCGACCCTAAGCGCATAATTCGCTAATTGAAGGGCTGCAATTAACATGCAACGCTGACTCCGTTTGAATGGACTCTAACTAGCTCAATAGGGCTCATTAGCCCTTTTGAGGGTTACATTTGTTTTGCGCTAACTAGGGCGTAGATTTAGAACCACGTTATATATCTCCGTGTTACTTATTTTTTATCTTCATTATGTAAAAGCAATCCAATCAAAAACATAAATGTGAAATGAGAGCCAAGTTCAATATTATGATAATTGCCTTGGTTGTTGACTTCAACGACAAAAGAAGTGAGATCTAAATGGGTGCCAAGTTCAATGGTCAACCCTGAAATTTATTTATAAGTAACACTATAACATACCTATCATATTTTCTTATAACATAAGATAATGTATGGTGGTAGCCTATGAAGGTCTGTCTTGGCTAGTTTCTATAAACCTACCAACGTATTATTATGTTCGCTCGCTAGTTTCTACCAACAATCCAAATTTTCGACCGACAAATACCAAACTAACTAGACTACTAACTAACTAACTAAAGAAAACTAGCCAAGACAGACCTTCATAGGCTACCACCATACATTATCTTATGTTATAAGAAAATATGATAGGTATGTTATAGTGTTACTTATAAATAAATTTCAGGGTTGACCATTGAACTTGGCACCCATTTAGATCTCACTTCTTTTGTCGTTGAAGTCAACAACCAAGGCAATTATCATAATATTGAACTTGGCTCTCATTTCACATTTATGTTTTTGATTGGATATCATTACTTTTTGTAGAAAAGTATATATTATCGTAACGCCGTAGGTCCTTTGAAAAGGACAAATTCAAAACTAAAACTAGACTTCTATCTATACATAGTATAAAATGAAGTTGCGAAGGGCGCCCAAAATGTGTTTGTTACCTAGGATCTCAAAAAGTACTATATCAATAGCTATGAGGTTTTCAATAATAGAAAGAAGACATTCCAGGGATTCTATAGGTGTATAATTTAGGTGTACCTACTTAAGAAATTATTAGAGTAATCGTAACAGTTATCAGACGGACGGAAGAAAAACGAGCTTTTTGGAGGCTTGCATTGCGTGCGCTGCTGAAATAACTCAAAATACATAATAGTAATGTATGGGGGAATTATTCTTCTCAAAAAGTTCTATAAAAATGTCTGCGATAGCATATGTCTATCCTTTAAGGTTTAGCCACAATAACGATTTTTTCAAGTTGTTGTTGATTGTTCAAGTTTAATTTACGAAATATCTTATTTTTCAATTACTCGATGTTCCTACCGACATAGACCAATGAACTTAAAACAAAATGCATATCAAATTAAAGCTGATGAAATGAGGATTCCGAATATATACATATCATAACACTTTTATGTTAATATTAATACAAGATGCATTTACAATGCCGAGGGCAGAGATGGCGGCGGCGGCGGCTGCGTTCCGTCGTTGTGTCAGAATTTGTTAGTTTTACATACATACATACATACATACATAAAATCACGCCTTTTCCCAGAGGGGTAGGCAGAGATCACTTCCAGCGATCCACTTTTCACCTCTGTAGGAAACGTGACGTGACGAGTTGTGGACCACGTCGCCGCCATTCTGCCTTGTGCATTGTTTTAACTAAGTCATTTCGTTCCCACGAGTAGCAAGGATATATGACGGGGGAAGGAAAAGGGGAGGAAGGATACTATCGCCTCGGATGATTTGGACTGATTTTATTAGTTTTCCGTAATTAATAAAGAACCTAGGTCTGTCCATCTGTCAGATATAATAATTGGCAACTTATTATCACTTCGAATAGGCTCCGAAACTACTGCACCGATTTGAAAAAATCTTTCACTGTTGGAAAGCTACACTATCCCTGAGTGTCATAGGCTTTTTAAGATAAAAAAATAGATTTCTCTTACGGGGTTAAAATATATTACATAGAGATAGAGATATCCCCGAAGCGAAGCGAGGGCGGGTCGCTAGTTATAGATATAAAACAATAGAATCAGTTACTGTATTTTCCTACGTTTACGGGGTATAACCCTAAGTAATAAATATGAAAACCGACTATAAGTACCTACTCTTAATTGTAAATAAGTAAGTATGTATACCTAAATATATACTTAGTGCTCTGCCTTCCCCGGTATATAGGCGTGATTAGGCACTAATTAGGTATTTATGTTAAGCGTTCATAATAGAACCTAACCGCAGCAGTGGTCTCCTTTTTCACGGCTTTCAGGGTGAGTGCGACAGGCTCAACATGGTCTATTGTGCCTGTCGACCTCATATGTGGATCTCACTACCGCTTACCATCAGGTGGAGTGAGGTCATCTTGTTAGCCTCTTATAAAAATAAAAAATGAAAAAAAAAAAAACCTAATTATTAAAAAATTGCCAGTTTTTTATTTTTTCCTTTGTATTCATGTAATTACCAATCTGCATACCAAATTTTAACTCTCTAGGTCATTTGGAACTGGGTTAGAATTTTGATCTGTCAGTCAGTCAATGATAAAAATGAGGATTTTTGGACATTAATATCTAAATAACTGTTTGAGATAAGCTTATGAAATTTAGAACACATATTTATCTCGCAAGTCACAATATATGAGCCAAATTTGATACGTTTATGTGAAATAGTTTTTGATTTATGAGGGGTTCAAAAGTGGTTCCAAATGGTTCGTGTAATATTACACACGGTGCGGCTCGCCAGTTCTGTTTCTTGAACTTGGCTTGACACGCTACCGCGTGTCTAGATACATTTCATTGCTTTTAATATTGTGTATGTTTGGTATCCACAGTTTGGAAAGTCTAGTTTGGAAAGGCTAATGATTCGATGTTATTTAACGTAAAAAAAATATTTTTTCAAACACAAAAGAATAGCATAGGTTACAAAACTGACGAAACAACTTAAAAAATAGATTCTTATCATCTAAACCTATAACTACATTTTGTCGTCTTTCTTTAAGATATTGGGCGGACAGGAATCGAATTCAGAATATAATGTTAAACTGTCATGGTTACGCACATTATTATTAAATATCCCGGAAAATTACAGTTTTCTAATCGAATTCAGAAATTGATATTGACAACATAGACTTTTCGAATACTTCGAGTTATACCTTAACACAGATAGTATGAGATCCCGTCATAGAACGACCTTCACCGAGATGCTTATTTAATGAAATGTATTTTATATTTAATTCAATATGTCAAAAAATATAATCCATATGGGTTTGAATTTTGGGTCCAATCCAAATTTGCTAGGCAACCCATATGGATTATATTTATTGAAATATTAAATTAAATATAAAATACGTTTCATTAAATAAGCATCTTGGTGAAGGTCGTTCTATGACGGGATCTTAGACTAAGACTTCGCTGGCTCAGCCACCTTGAGAGGATGGAGACTGTGCTGTAAAACGAGCATACAGGGGACGCCCTAGTGGGTGGAGGCCGGTCAGACGTCCAAGGTACCACTGGGAGGACGAGGTCGTGAAGGATCTGCGCGAGCTCCATGCGGACAACTTGCGAGAAGTGGCGCAGGATCGGCCTAGGTAGAGGTCCTTATTATCGGAGGCCAAGACTCGTTTTGGAGGCTGCGACAATCTAGTTAGTTAAACTAACTGATTGACTTCTGGGAACGGCTTATCCGAAACCAGAAGAATACAGGCACCTCAGACCCAAGGACGTTATTGCATTAATGCATTTGATCTTCAGGGAGTAGGTGTAATAAGGCGTCCGACCGATTTCGACCATGGCGGCCGATCTCAATTGAGATCAACCAAGTGCGCAGGACATATTATAGTGCACAAGTGTGCGCGCAAACACAAGTGCACTCTCTATTCCCTTACTCTCATGATTCGGTGAGACGGCAATCCGACATGACCGATGAGAGATCGGGCGCAGGACCACCGGCTTAACGTGCTTTCCGAGGCACGGGCGTTCAACCGCCAACTTCCTAACTCCGGGCTAAGTAATTTCATGACAGAAAAACTCACACAAGTTTTGCCCGACCCCGGATTTGAACCGGGGACCTCTCGGTCCTAGCACAGCGCTTGCTACCTATTGGTAGCAAGTGTGTGTTCTATTGACCAACGAGGCAGTTAGTTAGTTAGAGGGAGTAGGTGTATAGAGGTAGGGGAAACACAAAAGATCCCTGAGGGTCGAAGTGAACCGGTTATACGGTCCCCGCGATAAGATAAGATAACTAGATTGGCGCGGACAGACAAGATATCTGAATGGTGGTTGAAGTCCCCGTTCAGGCGGGGTAATGGATGCGAATATTTTCAAATTTTGTTTTGAATTTGTGCTTGATCACTAACGGTGGGGGCGCCGCGAACGTGATAGAAAATTGGCATTAGTGACTTAAGACCTAGGTAGCTCAGTGGTTAGAACTTCAGACGCGATATCTGAAGACCGGTAGTTCAAGTCCCTGTTCAGGCGAATGGTTTTAAATTTTAATGATTTTAGAAATTTGTTACATAAAAACATTTAAGAAATAATAAAGATTCCCATTTCCTTTCAGTGGTGCAACTTGGTGGTGCAACGTTGAATAACCCAATACATCAGGATATATCCAGGGAAGTTAACTCAGTAGCCCAGTAGCAGGAGTGTTAGTTAGCATCGGATCGCGGCTGATTCAGTGATCCGAGCCGTTGAGATTAGCTGATAAGTCCGCCTGATTGTTGACCCACAGTGCACGCACAGTGCAAGGGATCCAGTGAAGAATAAGTCTATTTATTGTGTTCATCAACGATTAAGTATAAGATCGGATTTTACTTATAGTTTTACGTAACATAGTTCACATAATTACGAATGTGTTTGTAAGAAGACCTTTGTGATTTTTTTCGAAATTATAACTAAGAGGAAGCTCTAATTAAAAAACCACGGTTTTTTTGAACGGTTCATTATTTATTATCATAATGAACGTACATGTATCATAATGTTTGTACAAATCTACCCGTCCTTCATTTTTTACTTTAAATGCGTTCATGCTTTCTCTAAATCGTGCCAATGTCCTTATCAGAAACAATGTCTATATTGAAACAATGGCCGCTTCGCCTACAATGCTTCGCTATGCTGCACTAACCATGTTAATTACTGAAACCCTATATACTGTGGGTGGCTTGCTCTAGCCTAGTTACCAGGCCAATCGGCAAACACGTACTACATCACTAGGCTCTCCCGATATTCAGTCGAGAACCGAAATGGCCATCAGCTTGATATAATTGCCATCAGAGTACATTGAAAGCATTAATTCAAATGAGAGTTACGAATTTTTCCGTGAAAGTATCTCTTCATGTATCGATGTATGTTAATGGAAGTTTATGCCACGGGTTCTTTTTTTTAATTGATAACTCCTTTTTTCGCAAAGCATCACAAGCGAATGAAATAATTCGCTCTATGTATGCGCCTAAATGGAAGTTCAGAATAGTCGCGGACGTTAGAGTGAACTTTAACTAATCTATAAATAAATAAATATTTCACAACATCACATACATTGATCCGATCCCGTGGTAAGTAGCTAAAGCACTTGTGTTACGGGTATCAGAATCAACAGTGGATACACAAATATACTTAAATATATTTAATAATACACCCAGACACGGAACAAACACCGATGTTCGTCACACAAATATTTGTCCCGAGTGGGAATCGAACCCACGACTCTTGGAACCGTAGGTAGTAAAACCTGGGTCACTAGCCACTGTTCCACCGAGCCAGTCAATCAAATCTATCAATTCTATTATCTTTTGCGACTTTTACTGCACCTTCCGGTACATGGTCATCCAAAGTCCTGCTCTCCTGGTACATTCACAGCAAACTGCGCTCGATTCCAGATGTGCAGCCCTAAATTCGCTGTGTGTATGTGTGCATAACCAGGATAGCAGCATAGTATCAGACGTTTGAGCGAACTTCAACCAATACACAATAGCCAAACATTGTCTATTGCGACTTTTACGCTGCATCTTACGTCCAAAGTCCTACTCTCCTGGTACATTCACAGCAAACTGTGCTCGATTCCAGTAGCGGTACCATGAGTTAGCTATCGAAAACTTACGTACGTTAAAAACCTATCGAATTGTATTTTTCATACTACCGATTTTAGTTCTTAGCGTAACCGCTAGGGGCGCTGTACAAGTTTTTCATAGACATATTTACATAGGCGATATCGAGTCTGTCACTTTTAAACTCATGGTAGCGCTACAGATGTGCAACCCTAAATTTGCTGTGTGTATGTGTGCATAACTAGGAGTGCAGCACAGTCGCGGACGTTAGAGCGGGCGCGGCGCCTCTCGACCGACTTAGCGGTAATTACACGGCCTCTGCGGAGTTAGGCAAGTCTACACGCGGGCGTGTTTGCAGCCTAATAAAAGGAGATTTTTTATCCGCTTGCAGCTCTGGTATGAAGGGAAAAATTTCATGTATAGCTGTAAGCAATTTGAGGTTAAACATGGAACTGAATACTGAACTTTGATCACTGGACTGAACACGCTTCCTACGCAGTAGGGTGACGTTTTTGAAATCTGTTGTACACTTGAGGGGTGAGAGCCATCCGCTCCCCGCAAGTCCGGTGATGATGACGAGGCTACTTCAAGTCATCATCGTATGTCAGCGTTAGGAAAAAAAGGGTCGTACATGTCAGTAAATTTAAATAACATATGACACCGGAAAACAGTGAAAAGTGGAGTCTTTGAAAGATCGGTTTCTAAATAATTATGCAGGTAGGTAGAAAGGTGGCATCTTATTATTGAGTTTTATTTAGTTACGAAGTTAGTAATTATACAAATGTGTTCAAGTAAATAATACACAAGAAAAAAGTATTTTATAAGCATTTCTACACGAACTGCGCTTACCTGAACATGAATCCTGTTGGAGAAATAAGTCATGTCATATTTACGTCATAATGACAGTGTACAGCGTAGGCTTACAAACTTTATTGAATCGACCTATAACTAAAAATATTAATAAACAACCAATCCACGTACAATCAATAAATAAATTTCATTTAAAGCCCATCACCTAACGCGCTTCGGCAACGAAATAACAAATCAATTTAATCCCCGCTCGTGCAAACTGCATATCGCATACGACCCTTTGTTTTTACAATCCGGTGTCGACAATGACATGTGTATTTTGATTTACAATATACAACGTGCAATACGGTGAATCTTTTATCTTGTTTGCACGGTGACTTTTTTGTGAATCGGCAAAAACACGTGAGCGATTCCAATGCGACACTAAATTATTTCAAATTGTCATCGAACTATAAGAATCTGGAAACTAAATTAACTTCATTACGAGTATGATAATATTGATGCTAAGTTTCTTTGTACTTATAAAGAAAGGTCAAATCAAAAGTACCCGTAATCGACGAGCGTGCATGAAGAGGTTGATGAATGTGGATGAAGTGAAAGTGGTGTGCCAGGACCGTACCACATGGCAGGAAGTGACCTCTGCCTTTCCCTCTGGGAAAAAGGCGTGATTTGATGTATGCATAAAGTGTCCTCAGGGTCAATACTAAATAGCATCACAATACATTATTCTTCTTCTTTTGTGTCGATTGAAAAAAACAATTCTAATAAGATCGGCCTAGAATTCTACCACCCGGACCGCGCTTGCTGACGCGCCCATCAGCCCAGTCTGCATGCAGGAGTCGGGGCATAAAGAGTGGTAAGCCATGGATTGTGTTGAGAGACCATATAGGCACGCGAGATCCTCCTGTCTAGTAAACCCCGACTTAAACATATTATACTCGCATCGGCCAACCTGAACAATACATAAAAAACTCTGGTATCGAAATCTCCAACACACAATCTCTTTGGTTACGTAGCGATAACGTAATACTGTAACCAGGTGATTTAGCAAGCTATTAAGTTGCAAACAAGTAAAAACCTATTCAACTTGTCGCACCGTTCATATCCGGCCTAAAGCGAGATAAAAACTGTTTTAGTTAAAATAAAAATGTTCCACCATTCCTGCGAATATTACGTTTTTAAGAGCAGAAACGCATCGCCACGTTAAACAGCATATAATTTATATTCAGTTCAGAGTTTTTCATTCGTTTGCATAAAGGGGTTTAATTAAACACACACACATTACGGTTTTGCCTTTTAATGAAAATTACACGAATTTCTCACTTGCCTACGTCATATGCTTTCCATTCACGATATCCAAATGTCAATGCTTTAATCCAGTGTTAATGGTTGACTTTTAGTTAGTAAAACATATTTATAAGTGTATTAAAAGTCACTGCTGCAGCGCTGACCCACTTTATGATTAGTCTGAAAAAAAAAGTAAAATAAAAAACCAGATTTGAAAAAAATACTCTAATAGTCAGAAAACGTGATTTTATTATTTACCCACTTGCTAGCCCGTGCACTCGTAGCAAAACCGTAGCTTTTACTACTATGATTATGGCGTTACGAGCATAATCGTAGCATAGGCGCGGCGTAGCGCACACAATGTTACAAATGTATACTGCTTTGTATAATGTACGCTTTTAGTAGCATTGTATTCATATCGTACATTACGCCTATAAAGGATTTACCTTTTTAATAATAATTCCTATTAAATTAGATGACGATATTTTGATATTCGTTACATGATACAAAAAACCAGCCATATAATGAAATAGTATTCATGTCATTATGCATCTATAAATAATGTAGAAATGTGTGTATAGGTGAATGAGTTTTAAAAATTTGTCCGGAAGTTTCAGAGGCCACTTGACCCAGAAACTCTATAATGTTGTTGTGTACATACATATTATACACTTTGTAGCGTGTAAGCCAAAGACTTTGTATCAAAATGCATCGCTCCCCCTGGCTTCGACTTTCTGTAGGTAAAGTCTAATGAGCAACCTTATTAGCGGGTGCAATTTGACGCCACCTCACCGCCACAGCCAGGGACGTATTGGGGGACTTGTTCAGGGGCAGATAGAGGGGGTCCAACTCAGGTCCCTTATTCACATAAGGGACCTGAGTATTCTTGTGAGAGAAATATGCTGCAATCACTGCCTGAATTGCAATGGGTACATCAAAGGCACCAAACGAATAGGGCCCTGTATTTTAAGATTTTATTATCGATACCAGAAGAGTAGCTACGGAGGTCACACTCGTGACACTTTCATAACTTTAAGGCCCACAGCCAAAATGTAATAAAAGTGTGTAAACAATTTCAAGAGGATGTGAAGAGGATGTTGGGTCTTTAAATTTACTTTTTAATCTGTGAAACTTTTTTTTTTCTAATGGGCAGTATTCGCGCAAACAACAGACAAAACTAATAAATATACACTGAATAAATTCATCCCTACGCCTCTTGATACATATCCATTGACCGATGGCACAATAAGGCCCCTGGATTGGCCCTTGGACCGGCTCTGTCGACAGCTCTCCCCACCCCTTGCATCAAAGACGACCCAACTTTGTACTTATAATTTTCAGCTTCAAGTTACACAGATGTTCGTTTATTTTATAATGTTCATGAAGTTTTGATAAGACCATAATTCATTGAATGATATGAGTGACAGTTTGACAATACGCATCAATAGGTACGTATGTTGTATCGTCATTATCATCATCAACCTAATAAACAGACCACTGCTAGATTATGCTTCCCTTACTGCATTATAATGATAATGATAATAGCATATGTGATGGAATAAATTAGAATCGTATATTGTGAAATTTAGATAGAATAGAACCTAGTAGATAGTATTCAGATTTCTTAGGAGAATATAAAACCTTAATAGTGAATTCTCGGCTATCTCCGCCAACTTCAAATCAATCTAGTTATCTTAGACAATGTGCCCCATCTAGGACCTCTCCCCACTCCCCAGATCCTATCTCTATCATCTATCAGGGTGTACCGGCCAAAAGCGTTTCGTCTGCGAAGTCTCAACGAAATCAAATTTCGTATTTTTATTAGAATTCCTGAGAAGAGATTCCATTCTCTTGCTCGGGGTTGTCACTCGGTATATTTTGTAGGAAACAAGGTTTTTCAGACATGTTATAAACAAATGATGTTAAAGAAAACTGAAAAAAGGTAGCATCCATATCCAGAACATTTTCAGTTTTCTAATATTATGTGTTATTGTATATGTAACCATGATATACCGGTTTCAAGTTATATGATATTAATGGATTTCTATATGTTAAAAAACTGAAAATACTCGGGATATTTACTGTGTTTCATGAATGTATCAAGTGCCCAATATGTCGGTACAAAAACTTGCCAAATGCGAGTCAGACTCGCGCACGTCGTGTTCTGTATTATTGACTAATTGAACAACAATAAGTATTATACATATACCATTATTGTAATCGAGAAAAAGGCAAAAATTAATTAAATCGAGTTAGGTGTGGTTGATATAAATAAATAATAAATAAATATTTCACAACATCACATACATTGATCTGATCCCGTGGTTAGTAGCTTAAGCACTGTTACGGGTATCAGAATCAACAGTGGATACACAAATATACTTAAATATATTTAATAATGCACCCAGACACGGAACAAACACCGATGTTCGTCACACAAATATTTGTCCCGAGTGGGAATCGAACCCACGACTCTTGGAACCGTAGGTAGTAAACCTGGGTCACTAACCACTGTTCCACCGAGCCAGCCGATATAAATAAGAAGGTTCTAGTTCTAGCTCATGTAGAAAAAAGCAAAATTATTAATGTTCCCTCTGGCAACACCATGAATGACATGACACCACCAACGATTGCATAATTTTTATATATTTTAATGACTTAAACCAAAAAATATGTTCAGCCCTAGACAAATTAGACAATATTGGGCAAATCCTTCGACGGTGGTATTTAGGCCTTAGGTAATTCGGTTAGTCGGTATTCCAGCTAACTTCTGCTAATTTTAAAAGTCAACTTACTCTATCTTGTTACCTCATAAAGTATTCTGAATTTTCAGAAAACCGTTTTAATTATCACGACTCAATTTGAAAATTACAAGATAAAATTTCTTCCGCGTAGATTTCGGGAGTTTTGATTAACTTTTCTACAATAAATTCGGGACACGTGGAAGCATTAACGAGAAATTTGTTTAGACGTTTACTTGACAACTTGAAGTGAGAGTAATAATCAGTACAACGATCAATTAACAACTAGAAGCAATTACTTAACTCGTGCTTGAACTTCCTACACACTTCCGCTTGGTAGACATTAGTGTCTACTAAGCGGAAGTGTGTAGGAAGTTCAAACCACCTGAAGAGATTAGCGCAGTGATGTATGAAATGACGTTCATAAGTTTTTCGTAGGGCGGGCGGAACGGGAAGCTTGATTTATGTTACTTTTTATTTGAGGAGCAAATTGTTGAAAATCTTTTTTTTAACTTGAGACCTCTTTGTGAGCACAAACATCTTACAAATGGAGGTTGGGAATGAGAACCTTTAAAACGTTTCAGTTTATCAATTCAAAATTACTTATAATTATGTCTATATTATGTACACACAATAAGTGAGTCTATATGTACACACAATAAGTGAGTGATATGTAGGTACCATGTCTTAACAATACTAGTAAATAAATATACTTAGAATTTAGCGATTTAAAATTCAATCAATGGCATTGTTTTAAATGCACATATTTCTACTAAGTCATAAACTTGTAAACTACTCGTATAAATACAAAAACATCAGTCAACATCTTGACATCAGCAACTCATCTCATCAACATCATCAGTTTTTTATCTATACTCTTTACAACTAAATAAAATTGAAGTGTCTATTTGTAATATTAAAATACCAACTTTTTACTAAATGGGTATGAATCTATATCGGGTATCAATCGCAAAAACATAATTGTAAACATTTTTGTCTGCCTGTCTGTTTGTTCCCGCTAATATCCGAAACGGCTGGACCAATTTCGACAGGACTGACTATTACATAGCTAATTTTACAAGGTACATTATAGGCTATTTTAATTTCCACATTTCCACGCGGACGAAGTCATGGGCGGTCGCTAGTACATAATGTTATTTGAGACGAAATTTTAAATTGTCCAAAGCACCCGACACATATACAAGCTTAATGAATTTGCTTGAGCTTTCCTCCAGCCAACAATTTTAAAACAGCATTATGGCAGACGAAGCCGGGATTAGTAGTGTGTATGTTGTGTAATCTGCAAGCCTCCGAGGCTTAGGTGTGGCTTAAAATGGCCGTTGAAGAAATTCTTCATGACTATTCTGTGTGTCCTAGGTCCGTTAGACAGTCGTATATGATTTTCAGTATTTAGTATGTCGGGACTCCTTATTTCTGTTATTCGGAACATAAGTGCTTAACCTGCCATGGAGGTCATCGGTGACCAAAGTACAAAAAAATGGTCAAAATGTACTTTTTTTCTTAGAGTCAAAGTATTAAAGCTACCTAACTATTTAGGTATTTGATGTCACATCAATATACATTCAAATAATTTCTCAGAATGATTTCACTCCACCTGAGTGTAAGCGGGAGTGAGGTTCACAAAATATGTTACCATTCGTCTTGCACTACAAAAGGTCTCAGCTTAAAGGGGGTCTCATTTCCCTATTCCATTATACAAATAGGAGCTACCGTGATGATTGCATTATACGCTTATCTCTCACCGTGCACTTAAAATATTAAACAAAAAAGACAAATGTTTGTGCAACACCTTAATTAAAAAGTCTCGGACGCCCAGCTGAAGTCTTTCAATGTCCGAACCGAGCTTATTTTCCTTTGCAAGCTTTTTATGCTTGAACACGAAAAGGTTTTCCTAGAACATTTTTAGTGTGGAAATAGTGATTCTTTTAGAAAAATTGCTCTCTCCACTGTGGCAGGTTTACGTTTAAATAATGAAAATTTTGATTTTTTTTGTATTCTCATCGGTCATGTTGGATTGCCTACTCAGAGAGTGCACTTGTGTCTGCGCGCACACTTGTGCACTTATGTCTTGCGCACTTGGCTGATATCAATTGTGATTGGCCGCCATGGCTGAAATTAGACGGACGCCTTAATTAATAGTTATATAATCTTATGCCACAATAATGTTGTGACAAAGTAAACGAATGAAGAGCAATTGTGACGTTAAGAGATCGAAGTACTCTTTTCGGCACAATTTCATTATAGTTGTCAAAATTAAATTATTATCTTAAACATAAATATCAAAATGAAATGGTGTTGATAATTATTATATTATATTTCTTAACCTGTGATTCTGATCTAGCTTTATAAAGTATCGCAATAGATTAAACCTTTACTTTCTTAATTACAATTCGAAATTTCATCTCAAGCTATTAGGCATAGTATTTGCACTATATATCTTGTCTAATAAACCAATCTAGATTCTGGAGAAATTAATCCCGTTATAGCTAAGCTGTATCCTGACATACGCTTATCTCCAACAAACGTTCTGTTTAGGATTAACAGACAACGAGCGTATACATAGTTGATAAGCCGTAACCTTGAACAGTGTTCTCTAGTTGATATGAGATCGTTGAATAGTAAGTTACAGTAATGCCTAATAGTCTTGGACGGTATTAGAATGGAGAATGTTATTGTGTCTCAATTTCACAATGAGACATTATATATTGGCACGTTGAATGTATTTATAAAACGAATTTATATTTTAAAACGAAAAATTCGAAAAATATTTTTTGCAATGTACTGGATGTTGTGGTGTGACGTCATATCACAACGTTCATTTTGTGTGAAAAGTGCAAACGATCAGAACTTTAAACACGTACAACTTTTTATATGTTGGTTGTATGTCGAAACTAATTACACATGTGATTCAGATTATCAAACACTTCAAAGATACCTAATTATCTAAATTGCACAAAAAATGTACAAAAAAATACCTGTCTGGTATCTTTGTTTTTCAATTTTATCAACTTCCTATTTTTCTTTTTCTCAAAATTGTTGGCATTTATAACAATGAAATGGCAAAAGTCCACACAAAAATATTTCTAATACAAAAACTACAGCCTGAATAATCTTTCAAGATTGTCTATGGCTTTTGAGACACGTGTATCAGACATTGATCTGACTATAAGTGCTTTCGAGTTCAATGGAGACAGGAATAAGGCTACATTATAATAATTTATATATAGAATGGGCCTCTATAGGATTGACAGTAGGAAATAAGCTCGCGAACGGTTTTGTGCTAAGAATAAACAGATATTATATTTATTTGAAATATGTAATAAAAGATTTTTTTTTATTTTTATAAACTGGAACATACTTTAGGGTTGTAAGTCATCCGCTTCCCCGCAAGTCCGGTGATAATGACGATGCTACTCCAAGCCATCATAGTATGTCATTTAACTCCATTACAAGCACTGTTTTTAATTATATCTTCAATGGAAATATAAACCTAATGAAAATTTGAAAATACCGTATGAAATAATTTCGGAATAGCATTTTATTATAGGATCGCTTGCGCTGGTTCCAATGAGCGGCTCTCAAAGTATTTGACAAGCAATACAGAGAGTATTCCCTCGGCACCGGAGCTACTTAACCGACCGGTCTACGTCGGGAGCCTTGCCTTGCCTTGTTGTAATAGTATACGCTTAAAAACTAGCTAGGTCTTACAAATACAAGATCAAAGACTATCCCGTTTTCTTAGAATATACATTAGGGTATATAGTTATCTGGTCTAGTAAAGTTACTTAGTATAGATAGTGTACGGATTGTCTTTGAAATAAAAACTAATTTCGAGGATTAAACTCGCGTGTATTCTAAACATATTATGTATTTAGAGACCGTTTTGAGCTCTTTACAGCGCTCGTGGACGCGGGCAAGTCTTGCCGTGGCCGAATACACATTTGAAATTCGATTTATTTCAAATGTGTTGTGTTCGAACAAGTAATATACAGTACTATACGGATTATCTGTTCGGTTGATTGAACAGTGAATAAAAAAAATGTATGAATCAAAAGTACCCGTGAACCAGATCCATGAAGTGGTTGATGGTGTTAGTACTAATTCAACGGCTTTCGTAAGTATAGTAAATTCTATATACTATTATCACTGCATAGTATAAAGTAGAGTCGCTTCCCGCATCTGTCTGTCCCTATGTGTGCTTAAATCTTTTAAACTACACAACGGATTTTAATGCGGTTCTTTTTCAAATAAATAGAGGGGATTCAAGAGAAAGGTTTTTATGTGGTGTTAAAGCGAGGGCGGGTCACTAGTTCTGTATAAAAACTTGATTTCATATTTAAACGCATCTGAAACGAATCAACAACGAATGAAAAAAGGCGAATTTTAATCTATTGCATAGCTTCTATCGCGGGCCTTGAGCGCGGGGACCGAATCCAGAAATTCCGTAACGAAAAAACCTCGCGCTCCCCACTCGTCTAACGTCGTTTCAGTTCGGCAGTCTTCGACACGGCGTTGTGTGCGTGCGATGAGACGTATTGTACGACTCTACGAAACTCGCACGAATCGAGACGAGCTGCTCCGAAGCCGGACGATACTATGATGCAATAGCTTTACCGCGGCAGTCCCCGATTGCCACACGTCTTTTTTTGGGTTCTCTATTTCATCTCATAAAATTTTTATCCATAATTTTACATCTCATAATGTTTTATGTCCGAATCATCATTTGTCCGAATGATCATTATCCCTAACTACATTTATCATAATATCACTTGCCCTAAAATCGAAATCCCTAAATATTATTTACCCTAAAATCTTTTGCCATAAATATCACAATCTATAAAGTTTAAAAGACATAAAAGGCTTTTCCATAAACGTTATAAGTCCGAAAGTACTAAAGGTCCTAAAATGTTTTGCTATAAATACTACAATCCATAATATGCGAAATGCACAATGCTATTCTATAATTTGTTACAAATCCTAAATATTCATTTGGCAAACGAGACATTTAACGACTTATTATGTGTGACAACATCGGTATATATAAATATATTTATTTTTATTTGTGTATCCACTGTTACATAGAAATTAAACAGTAGTAAATATTTTCTGGCGCTTCGCCGGCCGCTGCCGCGGCACGCTCGCTTCGCTCGCTCGGCTCGCGCGTTTTATGGTCACCAGTTCTAACCTAACCTAACCAAAATTCTAACCTAACCAAATTTATCAAAATACTGATTTTCCAAATATTATGTTTTAATTTGACCCGTGCCATATCTATTATCAGATCAGTTTAATGAAAGAAACATTTGTCAAATAAAACATTTTATCAAACTTTTTAGACCGATAGTAGTTTTGTATAATAACTCAGTTGTTAAATATTCATTTTGCAAAATAATTATTTGTAAAATGAAAATTTAACTGTTGATCATTTGGTTAAAAAGTCAGTCATTTATAAAATGATGATTTGACGAAACCATTTTTTGTCCAAACATTTTTTGAATAAAACAATATTATAAATAATCATTCATAATTCGGACTAATAATATTATGATAAAGCTCCATTCGTAGTATCGAACATTATACTATGTAACACTTCGGGCATTTAACTTTATAGCAAGTAATTTTAGGAGATTTGATTACTATAGAAATCGATATTATGACAAAAAATGATTAGAATTAAAGACAATTAGGGATTATGAAATTTCGTACATTCGAACATTATGGATTTTGATGATTATAGCAAACGTGTTAGGGATTTTGATTTTCGGACAAACGATTTTCGGATAAGAAACAGACTCCCCTTTTTTAGTACAAATGGTCGATGTAGTATAGTCTATCATTTAAAAAATCTGTATTTTTTTTATTTGGATCGACGAAGTCACACATTATTCCTTTTCCGCTTATACATGATTCTCTAGCTCTCAATTCTTGTTCTTCTCAAGACACAATAAACTTTCGTTCGTAAAACCGCAGCATGTTCGATGTAGTGCCGATAGCGGCATTTTACTGCCTCCATAAAAGGTTTACGACTATCAAATGCATACAAGTGTTGGAGTGATGTTGTGTGAGGGTGTGAGCGGGAATTTAGTTAGATATGGGGGAAGAACACATAAGGTAATCATTTTAACAGCGCCATTTCTATCATTATTGCCTAAAATGTCCAAAAATTTGTCTTGGCCTTGGCTAAACATTATTAATCGTTATTATTTCAACAATAACGCCATATGAACATCTTGTGTGTTACTACTTTCAGCCAGATCTACCTACTTTAAAAAAGACAGCTATGTTTCGTGTTGTATTGTTCTCCTGAAGTCATTCAACTAGTTAAAAACATTGTTTTATTATAGACTTAATTTACCCTTAATTAAATTGTTTTTGGACCCTATCCTCTGAAAATAAGGTTAAAATTATGGTGTCAATATGGTTGTCATTGCCGTGTAAAGGTTTAAGTCACAAAATAAATTACTTTTTGTGACAGTCGGGTGAATAATATTTCAATAAAAGCTATTATTATTACGTATTACCCTAAGTCCTGTACGCCTCAAACTATCTACCTTTCATATCTTATTTAACAGTTCAAGCGTGGTGAGACGGTTACAGAGAGCAGGCAATCAGGCGTAATACTTTGAACTGCCCTTACTTCATGCGTATAAGCGTTAATATCGAATTGTAATTGTCACGCCTGATGTGCTGTAGCGCTACCATGAGTTTAAAAGTGACAGACTCGATATCGCCTATGTAAATATGTCTATGAAAAACTTGTACAGCGCCCCTAGCGGTAACGCTAAGAACTAAAATCGGTAGTATGAAAAAAAAAACAATTCGATAGGATTTTAACGTACGTAAGTCTCCGATGGCTAACTCATGGTAGCGCTACTGTTGGCCCTAGTAAATCCCCGTTGGCCCTCATAAAGAGGTGTCAGTACCACCTCTTAGTTCCATTTATTAGGGCCCCGTAATAAAAGGATAAAAACGGGACCCTATTACTGAGACTTTTCTGTCCGTCAGTCTGTCCGTCCCTCAACAACGTTGTCAACAAAACAGTTGACATTTTCATAGATAATAACTGTTAAAATTGCCGCTATAACAACTAATTATTTAAGTAAAATTAAAGAAAATTCAACACAGGCCTCCATAAAACAAACGTGATTTTTTTACAATATCTTATAAAGTACGGAACTCTTCGTGCGCGAATCCGACTCGTACCCGGTTTTAATATTAACATGCATACCTACATAGCCTTCGCATATAACCGCAACACCCAATGTAATAAAAAAAAACACCGCAAAGAGGCCTCATTAGTCACGACATCTAAAACGAAAGCCACTCAAGAAAACGACCAATTAACGTCTTCGCCCCGCTCCTAATCACTTTACAGCTGCGATTATAGAGCCTTATAGGCCTTTAGGGACCCGTGCTGAGGAACAAAGAGCCTTGTCGAGTGAAGGGTGATCATTTTATTTTTTGTATGGATTTGATATGTTGTACTTTAGAATTATATGTTATTTTTTTATTTTATAAAAGGTTAACAAGATGACCTCACTCCACCTGATGGTAAGCGGTAGTGAGATCCAAATATGAGGTCGACAGGCACAATTGATCGTATTGAACCTGTCGCACTCACCCTGAAGGCCTGCTTAAATGCCGTTTCTCGCCCCGCCTGAAGAGCCCGGGATCATAGGAGGGAGGGAAACCATGAGCTGGAAGGGCATTCCATGCCTTAATGGCACAGGGCAGAAATGAGGAGCTAAACCTCTTAGTCCGAGCCACCAGCGCCTGCATTGTATGTGGATGGCAGCGCTGTCCAGCACGTGACGTTCGGGAGTGTTACTTGCGCAAAAGCTACACTTATGTAACACCACAGTTTTGTTTACGGATTCAACTTAGGTGTATTATGAATTTTACCATAATACAAGCGTTCTAAAGTGCTCAAAACGTCAGATATGTAACTAATATATTTGGCTTTGTAATAAAACTAATATTACGGATTAAGTTTGCGTGTATTGTTTTTCTAAACATATTATTTAGAGCTCGAAATGTCGGATCTCTATAAATACACGCGAGTTTAATCCGTAAAATGAGTGGTGTCGATTGTCAATTTTCAAGGAAGCAACGTACGGATGTTTGTCTTCGCGAGATACGAATACGTTGGAATTCTTTGCGATTTGCCTTTTATTTATTTATTTATTTATTTATTTATTGGACTACCAACATAAGATACAGTAGTTTTAACTTAAGATTAAATAACTATCACTAACTTACGGCTAACTGTTCTTAAAATTATAGGTAATCACACCATGCTATGAAAAACGAAAATTTATAATATTGTCATGGTAACCAACAGTAATTATTTGTTATAATGTAACAATTAAAAATACTAAACGACCAAAATTTTACTTTTTTTCTGTCTAGTTTATAGGTTTCTCCGGTTGGGTACTACTATATACATACATAATACGTAAGTTTAAGTTTTTAAAAAACCCGGACGTTAAACAGGTTGTACCAAAAAAACTTAATAAGAAAATAAGTCTTAAGTTTTTTTGTACTTTGTATCAAATAATCCATCGTTATACTATTCTTAGTAAAAGTAAACGCTGCTATATTTAGTTCTAATATCTGTTTTTAACAGCTAAACTCAATGTTCATAAACACTGACAACCTATCATTAGCTACGCAAGAAGCATTTATCATTGTCGTTATTAATAAATTAGAGATCGGGCTGTGACAATTAACATAGTAATAATTATATGTTAATTGTTGTGTGGCGTGTCACGAGGCGCGACCGGATATCAGCGGTAAACTTGGAATCATACTACATCCGGTATATTATATGAATTTTCATGTCATGCATATATTTAATTGTATGTTTGTTTTTATACATCAGTGTAACATTAAAGTTTAATTATTTTATACAGTAAAGGTAAAATAGAATACTCTTAGATATAGAAAAAAAGATAAATTCAAATCCAAAAATCGATTGCTTATCATGATAGGTCACACACAGGTGGTAAAATTAGAAAATAATTTTTATTAGAATTTATTGACGTTCAATATTATGTATAAATAATTAATATATAGTATAACGAACACTGAATGAATCCACTTATTTCCTTTCCATTATTTTCTTTAAATGGATCATGAAAACCTTTTGCTGCATAGGAGAAATTTTAAAATTCTTTATTATTATCAAAAATATAACATAAAAACTACCGCTAGTTATATTACCAGCGACAAAACCACTGCCTTTCCGCCGACTCACACTTGCCCCCAATTTTTATTAAGCCAACAACGATCTGAGTCTCACAAAGCCTCATTTGGGCAGAACGGCCTCCGTTCGATGTTAACTACTTCGCGGAGTTTGTCATTGTTGACTGCTCTGCGAAAAATGGTTATTAACTTGGAAGTTAGAGGATAAATCACGGACGCAAATCGTTGGAATTGCCGAAGACACATTATTAGGGGGGCAACTTTGTGGCCGCGGTTTTCGGATATGGATAGGTATAGGACGTCGATCCAGTCTCGCATCGGCTTGTACAGCTACGAGTTAAGCTGCCGTGATAGACCTCGAGATGCTACATAAATCATCTATTTAGATGTAAAGGCCTGTATAGTAGGATGGACCTGTAGACATATGCTTTGTTTGTGACGTTTGATAATTTAATAGTAATCGGAGTAATCTACCTAGTTGGTCTATTGGTAGCAAGCGCTGCGGGTCGGGCAAAATTTGTGTAAGCTTTTCCGTGAAGAATTACTCAGCCCGAAGTCAGGAAGTTGGCGGATGCACGCGCGTACCTCGGAAAGCACGTTAAGCCGTTGGTCCTGCGCCTGATCTTTTATAGATCATGTCGGAATGCCGTCTAACCAAACTAGACTAAAGAATTGAGCTTAGATACGTTACCTAAAAAATAATCTATAGAATAAAAGAGAAAATTGTTTCAAGTAACTTTTCAAAGCTTTACTCGTCTAATAATATTCGCATTTAATACCATAGCTACCACTTAAAATAAACAAGAGAAAAACAACATGCCTCAGCAAACACAAAAATAATGAAAACATGCCTCGTAATGTTTTCTTGGCGAAGAGAAAGTTTTAAAAGAAAGATACATACCACATCCCTGTTCCGAGAACGCGGCTAATAAAACATTCCGACGTGCTTCATAAACAGGCAGCTCTACAAAGGAACGGAATTAAGAAATCAAATGAGAAATAAGAGCCATAGCACACGGCGTTTTTTAAACGTAAAGGTAACGTAAACGTAAACGCCGATTGTAACGTTTGCATTGATGATACAAACGCGCGTATGAAGCGCGTATACGTGCAGTAGATGCACGTATCATCATCAGCCCATATACGTCCCCACTGCTGGGGCACGGGCCTACCCTAAATTAGGGCGATAAGGCCTTAGTCAACCACGCTGGCCAAGTGCGGGTTAGTTGACTACACAACCTAAGAATTTCTTCGTAGGTGTGCAGGTTTCCTCACGATGTTTTCCTTCACCGTTAAAGCGTCGAATAATCGTACAAATGAATTTAAAAGGAGCACGTATACGCGCGTACAAATGAGCGGAGTAGACATCGAGGGGGGATGCTCTGATCAAAAGGCGAAGGCTACGAGCGAATACAGCTCGTAGAAATAGACGCGCGTTACACGATCGAGCTACGAGCGACTACAGCTCGTAGAAGAGGACGCGCGTTACACGACTACAGCTCGTAGAAGAGGACGCGCGTTACACGATCGCGCTACGAGCGACTACAGCTCGTAGAAGACGACGCGCGTTACACGATTGCGCTACGAGCGACTACAGCTCGTAGAAGAGGACGCGCGTTACACGATCGCGCTACGAGCGACTACAGCTCGTAGAAGACGACGCGCGTTACACGATTGCGCTACGAGCGACTACAGCTCGTAGAACTAGACGCGCATTTCACGATCACTTCGTATACTAAGGTTACAAGGCTGCGTCAAATCTCGTATGAAGCGCGTATACGCACGTCATCCGCGCGTATAAAAAACGCCGTGTGCTATGGCTCTAAGTCAAACACTTTGCAACCTGGCGGAGCGGGCAGCGGAGAAGGCGTGGGTGGTAGAGGTTCCGTAGTCTGAAATAGTAGAATAGAATAGAATATCGGCTTCGAGGAAACGTTTATTGAATTCTTCAAACAGAATATTAATAGCTAGGTAGTATAAAGATTATGTTTACGGATAAAACGATGAATATTGCTTTTATATATAAATAAATAAATAAATAATCTTTATTAGAAAACTTAGTGCACAATATTAGATCTTAAAATCTACATTACATTTAAAGTTCCGGGTAAATATGTGTGCCTGAATAATAATAATATGTGTGCCTGAATAATAATAATGAAGAATAATAGTAAATATTGTAATACACATAGATAGTTGAAATAAACCACACGGGTCCAACAAGGAATATTTTTAACTAGCGGCCGCTAAGGACTTCGTGGAAATTAGAATAGTATATATGTTACGGTAAAAGTGGATAGAGTGGTTATTATGTATAATTACCGGTAACTATGCATAATTACTAGTGTTCGTGGTAAAGGTGGTGAATACTATCGAATTAATCACATTTACCGGTAATTATATAAAATTACGATACCCTTTGTGTAAATGTGGCAAATCTTATAAATAAAAATGAATTGCTGTTCGTTAGTCTGACTAAAACTCGAGAACGTCCGGACCAATTTAGGTAATTTTGGTTTTTTAAATGTTCGTTGTAGTCCAGGGAAGGTTCAAATGAGAAAATATAGAAAAAAAATCAGTATTGGCGGTATGAAATTCGCCGGGACCACTAGTAGCAAAATAAAACTGTCTTGACTGGCTCGGTGATACAATGGTTTTGTTAGTGACCCAGGCTTGCGATTCCAAAAGTCGTGGGTTCGATTCCCACTCGGGACAAATATTTGTGCGGTGAATATTGGTGTTTCTTCCGTGTCTAGGTGTGATTATGTAGTTAAATATGTATTTATAAATAACATTTCTGAAAACATTTAAACCGCGTAATAATTTGGCATGCAGATACCCAAATAGACTTAAAGCTTACTTGCGACTCGATATTGCGAAATTCGTAAGGGATTTACTGGGAAAAAACTTTTGTGTGTAAAATCCTGTGGTCTACGCGAACGAAGTCACGGGCACAGCTAGTTATAAAATAAGCCAGTCAAGTATCTAGAAACCAAACTTCATGTTTCGTTTTTAAAAAAATATTATCTTATAAAAATAAAGTTAAATAAAATTAGCAAATTGGCAGGGAATTTTCAGTGAAACTCTTAAAATTCTTTCTCGTCAATATATTTTTGAGATTTGAGATTTGTGACATTAGGAATTGCAGAGTACTTGTGATATTTGTCAGCATTGTCAAGACTTACCACAGACGAGCGGGAGTTTTATATAATTACCGGTAAATTTGAATAATTCACTACATTTACCATGTGTGTCGGGAATTATCTATATTTACAGGTGATTATAGATAATTACCGATTGCTCACATTGACCGTAACATATACGGTTTAAGAACTTTATTATTTCTCATTAAGAATTTATATAACAATTCACTTACTGAGAAAACACAAACGAATAATATAGAGGAAGATCCCAGAGCCGCCAGACATCACTTATTTTCTAATATTTATTTATTTATTTATTTATCATAGGTACGCAGACAGATTACAATCGGATACATGAGCTAAAAATCTTAATTAATGAAATAGGCTAGACAGTAATCCATAGATTGCATACACAGCATGTTTTAGTATGGTTACGAGAAAAAAAAATATACTTATTATTAAATAAACTTATACATACAATACGTTAATTTTAAGTTGCAGAACACAAAAATAATATAAGACCAAAAATCAAATAAATATCACATAAAAAAAAACAATAACATGTAAAACAAAAATCAATAACAATTGGAGGCATAAATATCATCATGATTTTTTTTTTTAACCTGTGGGTTAAGTGAGTGAAGAGGACATCTCTGTTATAATTGCATCAGAAATATTTTTTTTGAAACGGGGAAAATTTGCGTTGAAAATGTCTAATTCTACGTATCCAGCATATTGTTGAACCATATCGTTATATTCGCGGCACATTCTCACCAAGGGATTGTAAAAGGAGGTGTTATTTTTACAAACCTGAATTGCGAAAGCTTTTGGGTGACGGGATCTGTACCAGGTGTTAATGCTCAAAAATGAGACCAGGTCTGGAGCGTCAACGGCAGAGTGCACGATTTTGTGCAGATAGAGTAAATCGTATCTTTTACGCCGCGCCTGGAGGCTGACTAAGTTAAAATTTTTCAATAACTCGTGGTAGTGACTAAAAGACCGGCCAAGATTGAATTTAAAAGAAATGAACTTTAAGATCTTTTTCTGTATTCTTTCTATGTTATTTATATGTATATTAAAGAATGGAGACCAGATTGGGCAGCAATACTCCAGAACGCTTCGAACAAGACTACAAAAAGGTACAAGATACTCTTTGGGTTACGGAAAGCTTTTGTCGTTCTCATTATGAAACCGAGCAGCTTGCGACTCTTACCCAGTATGTGGTCATAATGTGGACGAAAGGTTAGCTGTTCATCAAAAATATACACCTAGGTCACGCACCAACTCTTTTCTGCCAAGTGTCACATTTTTAATATGGTACCGGTAATTAAGTCTGGTTTTCTTTCTGGTGAAGGAAATTATGCAGCATTTACTTACATTGAGAGACATTTTATTGGAAGTGCACCAGTCAGAGATTGTGTCAAGATCGTTTTGAAGATTTGAGGATTGTGACGTATCGGCAACGTTCGTGAAAAGCTTGAGGTCATCAGCATACAGTAGGGAAGGACAAGACAGACGATCAACTAAATCATTTATAAAAACTACAAATAGAAGCGGGCCCAAGTGGGATCCCTGTGGAACTCCGGGTGTTACCGATACAGAAGAAGATGAGAAACCTTTTACCGTTACCAGCTGAGTTCTGTTGCATAGGTAGGATATTAACCATCGCAAGAGGCTTCCATGAATACCGTAGTACGCAAGTTTGTGACAGAGTAAAGAGTGGTCAACCTTGTCGAAAGCTTTGCTGAAGTCCAGGTATATGGAGTCCACTTGGCCTCCGGAAGCAAAAACGTGACATAAGTAGTTCTTGTACTCTAATAGATTGGTTAAAGTTGACCTCTTTTTAACAAACCCGTGCTGTTTAAAGGATATGTGTTTACTTAAATGTTGATAAAGAGGATCGTAAACTAGCGATTCGAAAATTTTGGCAATGCACGACAGAATACTAATCGGCCGATAATTGGAGACGGATGTTTTTTTCCCTGACTTATGAATTGGAATTATATTGGCAATCTTCCATTGAGAAGGGAAAACCCCACAGCTCAGGGATTTGTTAAACAGTAGCGTTAAGGGTAATGAGAGATCCTCACCACAGCTCTTTAAGAAAATAGCAGGAACATCGTCAGGTCCAGGTCCCTTGCGCCCATCTAAGCTTTTTAGCTTGCTAGCAATTTCATCATCTTTAAATAAGAAATTATGGAGCGTGGAGTGATTTGTAGGTGGTAGGTCCAAAGCGTCAGAAAGATTTTTAGAGGGAGAAGTAACAGGAGTATAGACAGACCCAAAATATTCGGAAAAAAGCTCGCAAATACCCTGACCATCTGAGGCCGAGTGATCGTTGTGCGTCATTCTTTGGGGAATCGTGACATTGCCTTTCTTACCATTGACGTACCTCCAAAATACTTTGGGATTATCTTTAAGGGAATCCTCTATAGAGTTCAAATATACATTATGGCAGTGTTTTATGAGTTTTTTACAACGTGTACGAAGCAAAGCAAAAGTGTCATAGTCGCGCGGGTTGTTATATTTTTTGTAGCGTTTGTGGAACCGGTTCTTTTCCTTAATACTACGTATCAATGATTGATTGTACCAACTAGGGTATAGTGAGGTGTTGCCCTTAGCTATTGGCGTGTGTTTAGGTATAATTTCATTGATTTTGGAGTAAAACAAATTAACACATTCATCGACATCGTTACTAGATAATAGGCTCACCCAATCGATACCTTTTAAATCAGACTTTAAGCTTGAGTAGTCGCATTTCCTAAAGTTAAATTTAATTTTTTTGTTGGGTTTCATGGGTTTGTCCTTAATTAGATTAGTTATTACTATATGATATGCCAAGTGATGGTGATCGACACTGCAAAGAGGTTCCGTTTCGGTAATAGAGATGGAGGTAATTGGAAGAGTAGCAAAAACTAAATCCAGATAACGGTTGTGTAGATTAGGGATAGTATTAAATTGAGTTAGATTGCACATATGAATAGTTTCCAAGAGTAAAATAGCTTTATGATCTTGGGGGTTGGTCGGTAATAAAGTATTAAGCCGTCTTTCCCAGGTAATGTTAGGTGTATTGAAGTCACCAAGAAGTAAAAACGTATCTTCTGAATTGGAATTAAGCATTATACTCTGACAACCCTTATAAAAGTACAAGAGATCCGAAAGTGGCATATCGGGAGGTAGGTAGCACAGACATATGTGAATCGCGGCTTGAGAAGACGAAGATGACGGCAAGGATAACCAGACGTCCTCGACCCCACTCTCCCAACAGGATCTCCTTAAAACACTTATATGATTTTTGACCGCTATGAGGACACCGCCGCCGCTCTGCTTAACAGAGTGAGAGGTTTCACGATCTCTTCTAAATACAGTGTAGCGATCATCAATAAATTCGTTATCATATATGCCGCTATCAAAGTTAGTTTCAGTTAAACAAATAAAATCATAATCATTAATTAGGATATTCAAATATATATCATGAATTTTTGACCTAGCACGCCCCAAGTTTTGGTAAAACACACTATACATTATGATTAAAATAATATACCAATTACAAAGTTATATATAACAAATTGAAACTATAATTAAACTATAATAATTTAGTTCAATTTACTGAGCGAGTCTAAATTTTTCACCAGAATAGCGCCCGCTGAGTCATCCTTGCGTACGTAGATTTGACCGTACCTTATCCATACGTACTTAAAACCACGGTCCTTTGCCGCCATTCTTGTCGCAGCATGCAATGATTTTTGTTCAGGGGAAAGGTGCTCTGTGACGAAAATTCTGCAAGTTTGGCCAGGCATGCCGAGGTCTGAAGCTACTAAGCCGCGGCCGGATTGAGCTTTTATATGTCTGTGCGTGGCCGACAGGACAGAGTCCCTGATCCGCGGCGAAGAGAGCGTCACCACAATATTACGCGGCCTCTTGGAGTTGGCGTCGAATTTGGCAACTCTTCGACAAGCACTGATTTGCCCGTCATCTATGGGAATCTTAACCACTTCGCAGAGTTTTTTAAAATGCGTAACTACGTTCTCATTTTTATGTTCGGGAACGGCCTGCAGTTCCAGGTTGCAGCTGCGAGAGATCTTCTCTATTCCTGCCAGGCGGGCGTTAAGTTTGACTATCTCTGTCTGAAGCCGAACGTTATCCTTTTGAAGGTGCTGAAAGTTTGTAGCTGTTTTGCTGATTTCCGATTGGAGTGACTTCTGTTCTGCGCATATAAAATCAGTGGTAGCCGTGAACTCTTCTCTGACTGTTGAGATTGCCAAGTTTATTTCTGCTCCTAACCATATCCAAGACATCCTCTCTAATAGCTTTCCGAAAGTTATCCATGAAAACTGTGAGTGACGCACTGAGTTTTTGATCTAAGAGTGCACTTATTTTTTCCATGGTAACTTCAGCTTTTGTGTTATCGGAAGAGGCCGGTGAAGCGGAAGGAGGAGTCTTGGTAGGCTCGGCCAAGTCGCAGGACATGTTCATGCAGTCCTCAGGGGGCATCGTAGAGGTGCTCTGACGCACCGGAGTGTTGTCGTTTGAGCGCGCTCGACGACTGGCATTGCTACATGATGGGCATAACCATGTCGATTTATATTCCCTATTAAGCGTAATGAATTGCTTTTTGTCGATGTTAAGACACTGTATGTGGAATTTACCTACACATAAGCGGCAAATGGACAAAATATATACGATTGAGTAGTGGTGGGGTGTACAATCATCATATGACTAGTTGCTACCTTGACCAGACGGCCATTTTTCAGATATCAACCACTGCTCACCTCACTTAAATTCTGATGGCTGATTTTAACATATATTTCACACAATATCATTAAAAATCAGGTTTTATTACTCCCAGACACATGCGATCGGCGGTTATACCTTACAGACGCTTTAAAGCTATGAAAAAAATTTTACTTTTACTTAATTTTACTTATTTTGTGATGCTTGATTTTTATATATGTTATTCAAACAACTATTTTAAAACGTTTTGCAAACGGACAGACCGATCCAAGGTGCCAAACATTCACCAGACCCAACTGTTTTAGATTTTTTTTTTAAATTGAATTTAGTTAAGTTTTTCTAATAAAATAGTTTGTAAGGTACAATTCTATAATTATTGCGGTCAGATGAGCACTTTTTAGTTGTTTGAATAACATATATAAAAATCAAGCATCAGAAAATAAGTAAAAGTAAAATTTTTTCATAGCTTTAAAGCGTCTGTAAGGTAAACCCGCCGCCCGCATGTGTCTGGGAGTAATGAATCCTGATTTTTAATGATATTGTGTGAAATATATGTTAAAATCAGCCATCAGAATTAAGTGAGGTGAGCAGTGTTTCTATGTACCTTGATTGGTTGATATCTGAAAAATGGCCGTCTGGTCAAGGTAGCAACTAGTCATATGATGATAGTACACCCCAACACTACTCAATCGTATATATTTTGTCCATTAGAAAATAAGTGATGTCTGGCAGCTCTGGGATCTTGGACCAATACAATTATTACAAGCAAAGTAGCGAGCGTATCTATACAATGCAAATAAAAATAAAATAAAAATAAATGTGGGGTAGAAGTCGCAAAACATTGCGACGATTGCTGTTGCTAATCCGTCTATTGCACCGAGCGACCACGGATGTAAATCGCACAGAGCGTACTTGCATTCTGGATGTGGCATTTGGTAACAGTATTTAGATTTTATTTTAACAAGTCTGTATTTAAATATTTTTGGTTTGTTAATTATAATTTATTTTATTAATAGTATAATATATTTGATTACTCTAATGTATTGATTTGATGATTTTTTTTTTTTAATAAATTTCTTCTACTACATATTTTTTTAGTTGCTTTTTAAAATTGACTAGTGATTTTGCATCTTTAATTTTTGCAGGTAATTTGTTATATATTTTTACACCCTCGAATTCGATGTTTTTTATGCCGTAATTAGTTCTCGGAGTACGTGATATTAAATGATTTGCATTTCTTAGTTTCATTTTTTGTGTTTGTCCTTTTTTGTGAAATGATAGTGATGTATGGATCTTATTATTTAAAATTTTATAAATCAATATGCATGTATAATATACCTTTTAAAATTTTGACAGGACAGATAGACAAACAAAACTGTTTTTTATAGTGTTTGTGCTATTGGTCGGTATTTTAATATTACAAACAGACACTTAAATTTTATTTAGTTGTATAGATAATCGAGTCTGGAGAACAGTGTTATTCTACTGTGTACCGAGTTAAAAAACACATGCATACATTAGCATGTAACATTAACCAAATATAGTAATTTTTTTAACTAAACTAGTTCTCTCCTTTATTATCGGCGTATATCCCTAAAGGTTTTTGGCCCAAATTCAAAAGATCAATTCTCGAAGACAGATGACAAGCCATAGCGCGAAATTTTCTCATTATCAAATCGACAGCCCGTATCTACAACAATTTTACATTTCACTACCTACACGTCTAGCCGCCCCTTCAGTACAAGTTTCGTTGATAAATGGTCCAAGGTTCACAACCGGGCGAGGACCCCAAGACGTACCAAGACGGCACATTGTCTGTCCCGGCGACGCAAGCAATTACGGGACAGGCAAATGCTGTTTGGGACGCTTTGTCCCGCTCCCCGTGTGTAGTCTAAGATTTATCAAAAGCACAAGAATTTAATAGTGTTTAGTGTTTCATTTGTTCGAGTCTGGCAGACGGGCGTCTTGCTAGGGGAATCGCTTATTAAAATGTAACGGGGATGCTTCAAGTTCTTGGCATTTACCTACCTACTTTTGTGTATGTTTATTGCTTTATTTTTATATTCTGTATCGTAATTAATAACCAGAATAACAGCGGTGTGGCGACCTAGCGGCCTCTACTTTAACTTTTACTTTAACTGTATGTGTTTGTTTGTTTAATTGTGTATTAGTGATCAATAAATGTTTTATTTTTTTCTATTATTGTGTATGGCTATATTTACTTCTATAAATCAAGCAGTCATAATTATTCGTTCAATATCGCTTTCAATTCATAAACCATCAGTGACTGTGCTAAGCACGATATACCTACATATAATTAATATGACAATAATAATATATTTATTCTTTCATGAAAGGAATACTAGTTTTTATTTATTTACAGTCTTATAAACTAAATTAACTAAAATAAAACACTTACATTTTAGATTTTTGTGTCGATGAACAATATGACACATTTAGGCAGCGGCCACTGCACAAGACTATACACACAACATACAAGATTGTTTTTACATTGTTTTTGGTTTATTATATGTAAAGAGATTGTAAGCTAAGATTATGAGTGATCATTCCAGCATCTATGCTAGTTTGAGACCACAACATACAAATCCTTAAAGCGGAATATTATTTAATCTAACCTGTCTAATATTATATTAATGTCTTTTTTGATCAATAAAGTAAATAAATAATAGAGCTAGACCACTAAGACTAAAATAGAATTAAGATAAATTGAAATCGTAGTTAAATATCATTTGCCGACACCTACACTATTTAGATTAGAAGTCTAGCTATTGATTTAACTTGATAGAGGAATTTCCGTCTCGCTAAGATTTGCTTCACTTAATCCTGTGAGATCGTTCTAACGGTTTAATGTACTTATAATACCGACTAGCAAATATATTTTAGATAATGATCGCGACACGTACAAAGCCACGGGCATTGACGCATAGAAGATATAGTAAAGTAGTAAAAGTACATACTCTTCCCTACAACTTAGTAGTAAAGAAAGAAAAAAGAAAGAGAGAAAAATGTTTATTGATCACGACGTAGACACTAAAACTTTCAATGATACATAAATACACAAGACACAAAAAACTCAACTCAAACAAAGAAATATCACACATAGACAAGGACTATGAGAAGTGGTCAACAAGGTACAGGCCTCAGCATGTGCCACATTAGCCTGAGAGCTGAGTGACGATAATACAAATAAATAAATAAATCATCATCAGCCCATATACGTCCCCACTGCTGGGGCACGAGCCTACCCTAAACTAGGGCGATAAGGCCTAATAAGGGTTGGTCGACTACACAACCTAAGAATTTCTTCTTAGGAGTGCAGGTTTCCTCACGATGTTTTCCTTCACCGTTAAAGCGTCGAATGATGGTACATATGAATTTCAAATTTGAAAAACACATTGGTACCTGGCGGGGTTTGAACCGGCGACCTCTCGCATGGCAAGCAACGACCTTAACCACTCGGCCATCGACGCTTTAAATAAATAAATATTTCAAAAAAAGACACAAATAACAAATAGTAGTACTTAGCAGTTTCATCATTATATCAGACATCTACTGGTGCAAGGGAAATGCAAATAAGATGTGTATATTGAGATGGATGTGTGGAGAAACAAGGTTGGATAGGAGTTAATACATAAGGGGAAGTCTGAAACAATAGACGTAATGGAAGGAGGCCGAAGAAGACGTGGATGGATTGCGTGAGAGATGATATGGGAGTGAAAGAAGTAGACACAGAGCTTACGAATGACACAGTATTTTTTTATTTAGCCTTTAACACCTTTATACGTGCAGTCTTAAAAGTAGCCATGCATCTTACATACAGACATCCTACAAAGGAAACTTATAAAAGTTTCAAAGTCCTCTCAGTTAGGAAATTGTACATGTATGAATGCATACGTAGGCACCACCGTTTTACTATTCCACATACACCAAATGACCAGAGTAGAAGGGATCGATCTCATGTGCCCTCAATCAAAAGTCAATTTGCACGTAGGCAATTTACATTCCTGCGACGCGACCTCCGGTGCTACAATACTCTTCTGATTGAAAGAGCTATTGAACAGAATCGGGGGTCAAAGGTGTTTGTACAATCTCTCGGAAGAAGCCACCTAACGAAGCTGACCACAGCGAATGGGGACATTGCTGCCTCAAAGCCGGCAGTCCTCTCGGAGATAGAGGACTTCTATGGCCGGTTATACGCCTCGCATGCATCTCGCCCTGATCCCGGCAATGAGGACACTAGAGCCATATTGACACGCCACTATACCGAAGACCTACCAGAAGTTAGCAATAACGAAATTGAGATTGCTCTTGGACAGCTTAAAAATGGAAAAGCCCCTGGAGAGGACGGCGTTACAACAGAGCTGCTAAAGGCTGGAGGCAAACCCGTACTGAGGGAGCTTCAAAGGCTTTTTAACGCTGTCCTGTTTGAAGGGAGAACTCCGGAGGCGTGGAGTAAGAGTGTGGTCGTCCTGTTCTTTAAAAAGGGTGACAAAACCCTTTTGAAGAACTATCGACCTATTTCCCTTTTAAGCCACGTCTATAAGCTTTTCTCAAGAGTAATCACAAACCGTCTTGCGCGAAGACTCGACGAATTCCAACCCCCGGAACAGGCTGGATTTCGGAGCGGATACGGCACCATAGACCACATCCACACAGTGCGGCAGATTATACAGAAGACTGAGGAGTATAATCAGCCCCTGTGCCTAGCATTTGTGGACTATGAGAAAGCCTTCGACTCGGTTGAAATCTGGTCAGTTCTGGAGTCCCTGCAGCGATGCCAAGTAGATTGGCGATACATCCAGGTGATGAAATGTCTCTACCAAGCCGCGACTATGTCCGTCCAAGTACAGAATCAGCAGACAAAACCCATACCATTGCATAGAGGAGTGAGACAAGGGGACGTCATCTCCCCGAAGTTGTTCACAAATGCAATGGAGGATTTGTTCAAGACGCTGAACTGGAAAGGACGTGGCATTAACGTAAATGGTGAACATATCTCTCACCTGCGATTTGCAGATGACATCGTCATTCTGGCAGAGACGCTGAAGGACCTACAACAGATGCTGAATGACCTGGCTGACAATTCTGCGCGCATCGGCCTACGGATGAACTTGGACAAAACCAAGGTCATGTTCAATGAACATGTACTACCGGAACCGATTGCGATTCACGGCACCGTCCTCGAAGTTGTTCAAAAATATGTGTACCTTGGGCAGACTATGCAGTTGGGTCGAAACAACTTTGAGGACGAGGTGAATAGAAGAATTCAGCTAGGTTGGGCAGCGTTTGGGAAACTACGTCGAGTCTTCTCATCGTCAATCCCACAAAGCCTAAAGACGAAAGTCTTTAATCAGTGCGTCCTACCCGTCATGACGTATGGAGCCGAAACGTGGACACTGACGGCACGGCTGGTCCACAAGTTAAAAGTCGCTCAGCGGGCTATGGAAAGAGCTATGCTCGGTGTTTCTCTGCGGGATCGAATCAGGAATGAGGTGATCCGTCAGAGAACCAAAGTTATCGACATAGCTCATCGCATTGGCAAGTTGAAGTGGCAGTGGGCTGGCCACATCAGCCGTAGAACCGACAACCGTTGGGGTAGACGGATTCTGGAGTGGATACCGCGTCTCGGCAAACGTAGTGTAGGACGCCCGCAGGCCAGGTGGTGTGACGATCTGCGCAGGACGGCTGGTAGGAGCTGGATGCGAGTGGCCGAGGATAGAGAGAAGTGGCGTGCATTTGGAGAGGCCTATGTCCAGCAGTGGACAGAGATGGGCTGATGATGATGATGATGATGTATATACATTCATGGCTCCCTATCTGTATAAAAAACTTAATAAAATAAAAAAGATAACAAATCACAGCAACAATAAATTAAAGAGCATTATAATTGATTGGCTTAAAGATCTCGACTATGAGGAGATTGAGAAATTAATAGGCCAGTAAGCTCCGTTGTAATACATTTTAAGAGACACCCAGCTCGATTGGTATTAATAGGTTTCATTTGCATCGCAAATATATGGTACACCAACACACACATATACATACACCACGCATACTTTCTCTTTCTCTCACAGATACACACACACACACACACACATACACACACATAAACACACACACACACACACACATACACACACATAAACACACACGCGCGCGCACGCACACACTCAGCTACTCACTCACTCACACACACACAAACACACAAATTTTTCTTTTCCATCTTTATTGTCAAACTATGTAATCCATAATTAATAAGTATTTTTTTGTGCACGTATAGTATGTACGAAAATGGAGAGGACACTATCTTCCATTCTACAGGCTTTTGCCTATTTTGTAGCACAGGGGAATCAAACACAAATGTAACATATTTCTGGCAATAAAGTATAAAGTATACAATACCAGAAGTGCCTGCGACTTCTTTCGCGTGGACTACAGGATTTTACATACAAAAGATTTTTCTCAATGACTCCTGTTCCCGTGAGAATTTTGCAATATCGCGTTGCAAGTTAGCTTTAGCTTTAAGCGAATATAAGTGTGCCTGCATGCCAAATGTCAATCATCTATCTTACGCGGATTAGATATGAACTGCTGCAGTATACATTATATATAAAAATATATAAACGCAACTTACTTCTAACATGTACTACGACCACACTAAATCATACGCTTTTCGTTTAAACTGTACAATTTCCACTAATCTATCTAAATACACGTTTAGTATTTCAGAGTAATTAATTCATTGCTTTTCTAATTCCAACCTTATCCTAAGGTGTTAGAGTACATAATCATGTATATAATAACCTGGGCCCGTATACAAGGCTCTCAGTGTATCTGCCATAGACGGTAACCGCTTATTATTAAACGATTAACAGAAATGATTAATTTTATTGTTTGTCTACTGGATTGCTTTTATTTATTTATAGCATTCCATTAATCTAACACCCAGATTATTATCAGTGACATATCTAACTTGTGGGTACGCCTAATATTAGTCGACGTGAGAGATAGTATTTTATAGGTCACTTTGAACTACATTCACACGGTAAATAAAAAGGCCAAATGTCGGATGGGTGAGGGTAATCTGCTCCCCCACCAGTCTGGCGATGCTGACAAGGCTATTCATAGCCATCATCGCAATCAGTGAGAAAAAAACATAGTAGTTCAGTTCATGTTTAATAAAATGTTTTGGTGTTCTTTAACGAAATAATTTCGTACCAAATAGAAATAAAGAAAGAAAGAATTTTTTTATATGGTATGAAATTAAATTTAACATTAACAACTGAGTGAACTTAAATCAAAATATATAATTTTAAACTGTCATGGTTACACACATTAGAAAACTGAAAGTGTCCGGGATATTTACCATGTTGTTTTGTTTGCTCCCGATATTTCGGCACTGTTGCAAGCGCCATGAACTCCCGTTCACCCGTGATCAAAACAACATGGTAAATAACCCGGACCCTTTCAGTTAAATCAAAATACCCAGGTTCACTACCTACGGTTCCAAGAGTCGTGGGTTCGATTCCCACTCGGGACAAATATTTGTGTGACGAACATCGGTGTTTGTTCCGTGTCTGGGTGTATATTAAGTATATTTAAGTATATTTGTGTATCCACTGTTGATTCTGATATCTGTAACACAAGTGCTTAAGCTACTTACCACGGGATCAGATCAATGTATGTGATGTTGTGTAATATTTATTAAAATAAAGATTAAAACAAAAAAAATATATATTAAATTCAATAACAAAAAGTTCTCCGCTCAGGATTAGCAATTTTCTTTCTTACATATAAGTACTATTTAATGTGCTAATTACTTCAGCAGATTATAATATACCTGTTTGTTAGCTATTTATGAGCAGGAATATGAAATTAATCAGAATTACACGAAATTTCCAGCTGCGAAATAAGAGCTCTCATACATTTTCACATTATATTTAAATGAAACTGATGCCCGTTGTGTGCTGTACTCGTATAACTCGTGTTTCCTAAAATCTTACATTACTATTTCTAGGAAGGTTTCTTTATACACCGTGAAATTTTAGTGGTTATTTTCCCGTAGCAGAACGATTTAACTTTAGTAGTATGTACTATCGAATCATCATCGTTTCGTGAATTATTTTTTTTATTTTTCTCAAAATAATCATCCAACTTAAAAGCATGAGAAGCGATAGTTCTTTTAAGTGATGTGAAGTAATCAGGTACTACTTGACGCATGAAATCGATGATTAAAGCTAAAAAAAAAGACGTGTTGCACTCGGAGACTGCCGCGGTAAATCTATTGCATAGCATCGTCCGATTTCGGAGCAGCTCGTTTTGATTCGTGCGAGTTTCGTAGAGTCGTACAATACGTCTAACCGCACGCACACAAACACCGTGCCGAAGTCTACCGAACTGAAACGACGTTAGACGATTGTGAGGTTTTTTTCGTTACGGAATTTCTTGGTTCGGTCGCCGCGCTCAAAGCCCGCAATAAAAGCTATGCAATAGCTTAAAATCCTAAGCTCTAAGTAATAAAGCGGTTCGAGTGTGCTTTAGTTTTAAATATTTTTCTTAAAACCCCTATTGATTTGAATAAAAACACTGCACAAATGTATTTTGCTACTAAAATAGAATCATTTCACTGCAGGAAAGCCACCACTAAAATTTCACGGTGTGTATTGGGTACGTTAACACATGTATTGCTAAGCATATTTTCTTTGTATATTTGAAAATCGCTATGTTCTACATAGTAAGGACAAAACTCTTCTGAAAATACAATAATTAGAACCTCCTTTATTGAAGTCTGCTAAAAAATATTTTTCACAGACTTTATTTTTATTACCTGCCTCTCATTACGACTTTCTCAGAACCACGCGACATATTATTTAGCACACAGTATTTACACTCCGGAAAAGTTGGTACTGATTCCATTTTTTTAATGAAACGCTACAACGTTACTTGTATCCCGAAAAGGGACGACACAACGAGGATAATCTCGACACATCCTGATATTAATTTAATAATACGCAATTTAATATTAAGCACTGCTGGCTTTTAGAGGGCCAAGTTACAGGAAAATTTTAATTCGATTATAGTGTTAGTATACAATCATAAAAACACACTATGTTAGACATATTTTTTTTTATAATCATAACATAGTAATTGAACACGTGGTGTGTAGTTTTTAGAAAAATAATAACGAAGGACAGTCGCTGAGCATCGAGATACATAAAAAAATTTTTTCAATTCCAACTAGTGTTCCTATAATAAGAGCGTTCAAACAAACAAAAAACCTCTTCAGCTTCATAATATTGTATATACTTAGTATAGATAGTATATATAACCCTCATAATTCAGTTTCATATGTACCATCATTCGACGCTTTAACAGTGAAGGAAAACATCGTGAGGAAACCAGCACACCTGAGATTTTTTTCAACGGTGTGTGAAGCCATGTCAGAGGCCTACGGGCGGTTTAGAAACTCTGACACCAGGTGGTTCATCAACCATACTATAAGAAGAAGATTCAGTACCCGAAAAGGGTAATTAAATTCCTCTCCCAGATCCTGTTTTAAACATACGACCTGAAACATTTACTCCGCAATAAAAACTTTGACTGTTTTTTCAATAATTAGTTACCCTTTCAGATACTAAAATATGAAGGCTAAAAATAAATAAAGCAAAGAACTGGAAACTTGGTCTATCAACTACTGAAGACATACAAATGAGAGTTACTTTCTGGCCGAATAATGTATTCATAAATAAAAAGCAGATCCAAAAGTCAGCCGCCATTTTCTTTTGCCTTCCACCAACCCCGTCGCATCCAGCGGCTAGATTACCCATTGTGCGGGGAAAGAGCAGTTTTTCGGGCAGATTTTAATAAGTGCCAGAGCCGAGTTGGATTTAATTTGGCCTGTCAGCCGCAGAGCAGGGTAAGTGCGTTGCGTTGTCAACCTAGTTCCGCCATGTGCCGCAAACTGATACGACTCGGGATTTTTGTGGACAAACGAGGTTACTGTACTGTATGCGAAGTGTAATAGGCTTGCATGGAAAGCTCTTAGGTTTTGGCTGGCGTCTCTCTTTTGTGGCTGTCAACTGCAAGGGTGAATCGGGGGCGAATTGTATTTGGAACTGGATTGTTAATAGTGTCTTTTAATGTATTCTTTTAAAGTTTTTAGATGCGTTCCATTATACTAATTGTTAGCTCGCGACCATGATTGGTGTAACCCAGTCGAAACGTCGGTAGCTATTTATTTGCTACTCCTAATATCGCGAGTAGGCCTATAAAGACTTAAAAAGATTTAGAATTATTTAAGTGCATGCATGATGCAATTAATTTCTTAAAACATTATGATACTGTGTTTATAACTTCCGCTTTATCCACACATAGAGACGTCTTTAGTATTGTATTGGAACTATTTGCTTTTTTTTTTAAATATTTTGAATTTGATTCTATTATTTGTGATTGACAGAAGGTTATTTTCGTTTTGCAGATTTTGCTCAATGCATTATCCGCTAAGTAAACAATATGCTCTTGTTTATCAAGATGAATCCAATTTGAAAGAACTAGGTACCACGTACTCAAAATATCTACCCAATCCAGTGAGCTGACTACTACAGCGTCCAGATTCACACATTTTAGGCAAACTGGATCCACCCACACTCTCCACGTCCAGCATTAGAGATTGTAAAATTGCAAACTTTTTACCGACTCATCCCGCGTGTTTGAAATCAAAATTTTTACCTCGTTAAATGTTAAAAACGGTGTGTTCGCGAGTTGGAAGCGCCCGCAATTTGCAAACTATTAGCCGGCTCGGAATAAGTATTTACGTGGGCTCTGTACGGCCACTGTGGGCTGAAAGTTAGGATTCCAGTGGTCGGAAAAATGCGCACATTAGTGTTTCTCGTGCCCTTTTTTGGCGACGGCGAAGTAAAGCCACAGTGCTGCCGTTAACGAGTTTTTCTTTGTTTTCGTCACGATGGTAAAACCAGTAATCGCAGTGGATTTGTTGCCGTCTGCCTGCCCTGACCTTATCATTTTCGTAGAATTCTCTAGGAAAAACACTTGACGGTTGGTAGATGCTACTCTAATAGGTAGATATTGTTTCAAATGTATAAAAACAAACATTACTAAACGCCACATGTGAACTTTATGCACGACAAAATAACATTGATAAATTGTATTAACATCAAACAAAGGATACTTCAATTAAATAAACGGATTACAATAAAATTCAATTAATGTTTTTAAATCCTGCGTATGTTAGTTAAATTTGTTATTAATACACAATACCATTTTGCGTGGTCTGTTCCATTGTTAAAATGTATTACATTTGATACAATTTTATTTTTATTTCACAAATTATAATATAGCGTAGATTTGTCCGTTGTTCGAGAGGCGTCAAAATAACCTTATTCAGGTCATTTTGCACGTCTTTTTACACGGGCAGTCTGTGGGTGGACTATACGCAGAAGCAGTACAGCGCCCTTCGAGTTCAATTCAATAACGCTTTCAGGGTGCTGCTGGGGCTGCCCCGCTTCTGCAGCGCGTCAGGGATGTTTGCTGAAGCGCGCGTGGATTGTTTCTACACAACCATGCGCAAGCGGTGCACATCCCTGGTGCGCAGGGTGCGGGCCAGCCCGAACAGTATCCTGCGAGTGTTTGCCGAGCGTTTTGACGGTGTGTACATAAATCATTGTAACATGATGCATGTACAGACCGTCAAAATATTGTTTTAGAATACAATCATTTATTTTAATTGACATGTAATTTATTAAGTTACTAACATAGTTATAAGCATTAATGTTACTAACCATAATTGGATCTTGTTTTCTGAATAATAAATGAATTGAATTGAATAGCAAGACTTCCGACCGATTTCGGCCGTGGCGACCGATCTGAAAGGACATTAGCCAACTGCGCGGGACATATACATACATACACCGTGAAATTTTAGTGGTTGTTTTCCCGCAGCAAAATGATTCTACCTTAGTAGCACAATAGATTTGTGCAGTTATTTTTTATTAAAATCAGCTTTAAGCATCGATATAATGTGGCAAGCAGTACCTGATTAAACAGCGTTTTTTAAATAAAAAATATCAGAAGTTAATCTAAGTGCTCGCGTCTCCACTGCGTTTATCCTACTTTCGTGCTTCTTCTGCCATACCAAACTTTCGCTTCCGTACATCAGTATCGGGATCAACACTGCTCGAGCTGCCATAGTAGAAATTGGTCAGACATTTTTTTTTATTTCACACACTCAAAGAGAATAAGTCGGATTACAGGATTCTTATAACAAAGAGAATATCGAATACGCATTTTCTGCTGGCAATTTGAATAAGCGGGTGTTGTATTTCAAAGAATGTTTACCGTATACATCGGTGTAGGTCAGAGTGATAAGATGCGCGGTGGCTACAGCAGAGGCAGTTAATAATGAATACGATAGGATATTCTATATCAATGAAATATATTTAAAACATGATAACTTCGATAGGTAGAACCACATAGAGGTGCCTATTCAGATTTTTAAAAATCTTCAGTCTAAGACGTAGACTTCTTAGCGCTTTGAACTTGAATCTGCAATAGAGCAGGCAGCTTTTTGTGCTTTAGGTATAAGGTTTTATTTTAGAGGTCGGAGAGTTTTGTCTGAGGCGTCAAATGCAAAAGTAACTTCGTCTGAACAGATTTTTTGTACGGATTAGCTAGAGTCATATTTTTTTACCGACTGTACTAATAATGGTGTACGCAATAAACGAATACAAGGTAACGGAGTCTTGGGCACAATGTTGCAAAAATCGATGTTATTACGCTGCAATAAAAAAAACCGGCCAAGTGAGAAGGAAACTCGCACACGAAGGGTTCCGTACTATCATCTATAATAGAAGATCACTTTTTTTAATGTATTTATTAAGACCGAGTTCAATTGTTAAAAATATGTATTTATAAGTAAATATTCTGTGAACATTTTAAGCGTCTACCTGTTACTGTTGTTAATATTGAGCAAATAAACACGAAAAAAACACGTTTGATGTATGTGTATTACTTTATAGTATTTGTTGTTTTAGCGGCAACGGAAATACATCATTTGTAAAACTTCCGGCTTTCTACCTATCACGGTTTAGGAGATACAGCTTGGAGATAGACAGACAGACGGACGGCAAAGGCTTAGTAATAGGGTCCCGTACCTTTCAGGTGCTGAACCCTAAAAACCAACTACGTATAAACTACTTTCCCATGATAACAAAAAAATGCACAATGCACCCTCCACCGGAGGCTGCACCGCCACGCTTATAACTGAACCCCACACCCCTCCAGGGCAGGCCAAAGGGCCAAAATTACATTCCCAGTGATCCCGCGACGTTCGCCGTTGGACGTCAATATGGAATATTGGCGCAATAAAAATGTTAATACGTTTTTATGTTTCCAATAGATGATGTGAAATTTGCGTTCGCGTCCTCTCCTCAATTTATAGCCCTCCAATTACTGCGTTTGTGACGATGCTAGAGACACTCTGAGAGGGAAGGTTCGTGGGAGTTTTTGGGACTTCATTTATGAGATGTTTATTTGCTGAAAAATGTACGAAGATAGTGAAATGGAAATTTGAAATAGGTAAACCTACGCAGACAGAAATTATTACTTATGATAATTATAGAGATTTGAATATCGATGTGTTTCAAATAAGAAATGATTTAATATTTGTAATTTTTTTCTATATATTCAGAAAATGATTAGATTCGTATTACTCTTAATTCCTGTCTGGCTTTCTTATTAATTAATATGTTTATTTTGAATATTTCACAGTTGATTCTTACATCTGCAACACATATGTGCATATTATAAAATCCAACCATGTTGTTTTTTTTTTCAGTTGACCCGTGATCATTGCGCTTGCAACAATGCCGAAATATCGCGGGAGCTCAATATCCCGGACATATATTGTTTTTTAACACGTGCTTAAGCTGCTATTTGTTGTCTATCATTATCGGCCCATATACGTTCGCACTGCTGGAGCACGGGCCTACCCTTAACTAGGGCAGTGAGGCCTTAGTCAATCACACTGGTCAAGTGCGGGTTGGTCGACTACAAAACCTAAGAATTACTTCGTAGGATTGCAGGTTTCCTCATGATGTTTTTGCTTGAGTATTAAATATCCTCTTCCTTCGCACCTTTATGCACTATGATTGGTCCTGCGCAGTTGGCTGATCTCAATTGAGATCGGCCGCCATGGCTCAAATCGGTCGGATGCCTTATTATTCCTTCAAAATCCTATGTTCCTGTAAAGCCGTGGTCCCCCTCTTACCAGAGCTTCCCTGGAGACGGCGCTGAATTATTTCAGACGGGGGTCACGAAGCCAGTAAAATTTCATTCCAAGTTTCAAATTTGCGTAAATAACTTGAGATGTCGTTGCAATCGATACGGGCGCAATTTTGCGAAACTGTCATACTTAGACGTAAACGAGTTACGAGTTACCCACTTGTTTGAGTGAAAACCAATCCCTGTGGGGTTGTAGTAGGTAATATAGCCGGTTGACGGAACTTAGGAATGGAGGCGATACCACTAGCATTTTTGATGACGCACTCACACTTTTAACACTTAGGGGTCATTGTTTACTTAATTATATACTTTATTCACTTTTAGTGTTTCCGTGAGTACATTTAGTGTAAATTGCTTGCTAAAGCGTAAATATAATGTTAAAGACATTTTTTTTCCTAACTGTCATACGATGATGGCTTGGAGTAGACTCATCACCGGAACCACAACATGAAGTTTCACTAAAGAAGTATTCTCTGCTATAGAACACTAAACACTCGCATCCTAATGTATAAGTTTAAAAATAACACTTGACATAAACACAAAAGAATCTCGCAATAGAGGCTTAATTGTCATAAATAAAAAAAAACAGATTGTTCATTTCCACCCAATCAAACCGAACGAGTAACTAAAGCTCACCGAATGACAACATTGTTATGAAACCCGTAATCTCTCAATACAATTCCTCCATATGAATCCGTCCGATGTGAATTGTAAATGAACCGAGTCGGAACAGGCGTTAAATCGAATGTTTCTGCGATTAACTCGTCGTTGACAGAGCGGCGAACTACTGAGAACGAATAATCGATTCGATTCGAATTTTGACGGCAGTTTCGCTATAGCCATGCTCTATGAAATAATAGAGATCGGTAGGTAGTGCTGTCTAGATATTTGCATGATTAGACATTGGAAATCTTCTTGGTTTTGACTGGCTCGGTGGCACAGTGGTTAGTGACCCAACTCAGTACCTACGGTCACAAGAATCGTGGGTTTTCTTCCCACCAGGGACAAATATTTGTGTGACGAACATCGATGTTTGTGCCGTGGCTGGGTGTGCTATTTAATATATTTATGTTAATATTGAGTATTCACTGTTCATTCTGATATCCTAAACACTCGTGCCTAATCTACTTACCACGGGATCAGATACTCGTATATTTAGGTATGTGATGTTGTTTAATATTTATTTATTTTATTCATTATTGCGCCAAAGAATAACAAAATTCAGAATTGATGTTACAAGTTGATAAAAACAATAATGTTGACACACATACCTGTATCGAATAAACAATTATTATATCCTATTCCAATAAATTCTTTTCTAATATTAGCGCTATGTAAATTTGATGTTTCGCGGTAAATTTGGTGTTGTTTATTAAGTAAAGTGCTGGTGTAATGTTTATGTTCAAACGTCATTGATGTACTCATATCGTAAAAAGCGAGGAATGGATCGTAAAATAAAACTGCCTTACATCCTACAGACTATAGTATTTTTATGAAGATCATAATAATGGCTTCTTTTACCTTCAGTTGATGGCAAGCTTAAAACCATCACCATGGTAACTGGCGCAAGATGTTCGATCGTCGGTTTTCATAGCCCAGAATGCCATTCTTTTCAATTTAAAAAAAACAAGCATTAATAATCAGTCTACTTACTTGTTTAAGAGTTACGGCCACCGACACTTATAGCAAACTTGTAACACCCTTCTTTGCGTCGGGGGTTAAAAATGTCTTGCTATCTAAATAACAAAGGAGAAACTGATGACTGACATACATATATCAACGCACAGCCTAACAGGAGTTAGCGGAAAATTCTTTTGTACGTATGAAAAAATCTAAACCGCGTAAGATAGAGGATTGAAATTTGGCCTGCAGGTAGGTGAACGTAAAGCTTACTTACAATGCGACATTGCAAAATTCCTACGGGAACGGGAGTTAATGGGATTTTTCTTTTTTATGTAAAATCCTGAAGTCCACGCGAACGAAGTCGCGAGTACAGCTAGTAAAAGTATACAATTTTAAAAGTTTGTCCGGTACTCTCAGAGCTCGAGTGCCCATGACTCGCACTTGCCTGACTTTTAGTCTATATCAAGTTTTCCTAAGAATGCACTGAAGCCTTTATCAGTAGCCCCAGTGGGGGGAAGGGCTGGGGGGAAGGAACAATAAACATATTTACACATTGTTGCGCTCACGCGTTGAATATTGCAGGCGTCGCGCGCGCCGGGAGATTATACGCATTTGTAACAGTTTTATACCGGTCACACTGCAGGGAAAGAGCGGCAGTAACTCCATGATATACTGTTTTTTTTTTCCTAACTGACTAACGATGATGGCTTGGAGGAGCCTTGTCATCATTACCGGGCTTGCGGGGGAGCGGATGGCTCTCACCCCTGAGTCGTTGGATTGTAGATCCCCTTAAAATGTTGACACGATTACCCATGTAAATATGGAATACGTCGTTCTTACGTTCGATTCAATTAAATCTAAGCTTGTCACTCTTTTAGGTTAAGAAAGAAGAATTTTCGTATCGGCTACCCAATTCCGGGTCATGAGAAGGGTCATGGGGATTTTATTTCATTGTATCCCTATGAGACGCCAGGATAACAGGAATATTCCAAGTTTCTGAACTAAAATTCGTTTCTAAAACCTAGTCTCTAGAACTGTCTTTACAATATATCCTAACATTGGATAGCCTGAAATTGAAACTCAAAACAAGTTTGGTCCACGAGTAGACTAACCAGTCGTGTCAGAAACTCATAAGTAACACACCGAGTATTGTCTATTATGTATTTGCACGAACACTACACATCACTACATAGTATAAAGCATAGTTTCCCGCATCTGTCTGTCCCTATGTATGCTTAAATCTTTAAAACAACGGATTTTAATGGGGTTTTTTAATAGATAGAGGGATTCAAGAGGAAGGTTTTTATGTATTATATACGCGAAGCGAAGTGAGGGCGGCACACTAGTTCGAAATAACACTAATTTTACGTATTAAACTCACTCGTGACCACGAGCGTAAAGAATATGTATATAATAACAATACACGCGAGTAACACACCTTCCTGTAACCACATTATACTGTGGCGCAGCGGTTCTTCTTACCTCGAATGTGGTGTTTGATAAAAGAGGGATAAGGAAAATTATTATTAAGCTCCGTCATAGCTCAGCGTTTACATTACAATGGATAAGCGCAGTTCACGCGCGACGGCCGACAGATGGCGACTCATTCCGTGAGGGTTCATTTTTATTACGAAAAACGTAGCATCTTCTTCTTCTTGAGCTTTTTAGCCGACTGCGCTGGAAATAACAATTAATAGATAAGTATCACACAATATCACACCTGTGAGCTACTTACTTCGGAATCAGAACAGTATACCTATGTAGGACTGTAAGTAGGTTGCTGAAGTGTCCGCGGCTTCATTCGCGTGGACTACAGGATTTTACATAACTGGGTACTTTTTTGCCTTCATATTTCAGTCAAAAAAAAAAGCGCCGATGGCCGAGTGGTTAAGGTCGTTACTTGCCATGCGAGAGGTAGCCAGTTCAAACCCCGCCAGGTACCAATGTGTTTTTCAAATTTGAAATTCATATGTACCATCATTCGACGCTTTAACGGTGAAGGAAAACATCGTGAGGAAACCTGCACACCTAAGAAGAAATTCTTAGGGTGTGTAGTCGACCAACTCGCACTTGGCCAGCGTGGTCGACTAAGGCCTTATCGCCCTAGTTTAGGGTAGGCTCGTGCCCCAGCAGTGGGGACGTATATGGGCTGATGATGATGATGATGATTTCAATCAGTCAGTTTCTCCTTTTATATATTTAGATATAATATGATGTTATAGAAAACACACCCAGGCAAAAAAACGATTTTTGTCCCAAGTGGGATTCGAACTCAAGATTCTTGGCGTATGAGATAGTGTGACTAAAACGTGCCATTAAGCCAGCCAAAGAAGAATCTATTCTTCTTATACACCGTGAAATTTTAATGGTTGTTTTCCCGCAGTAAAATGATTCTATCTTAGTAGTACAAAAGATGTGTGGAGTTCTTTTTGTTAAAATCAATAAATGCCAGTTTTACGAAAGGTTTAAATGAAACTCGAAAGCACGTTCGAACCGCTTTATTACTCAGGGCGTTTAGTTTAAAGCTTCGATTTCATGCGGCAAGCAGTACCTGATTACGTCACATCTTATAAAAGAATGATATCTTCTTTCGTTTTCGAGATAGAAAATTATTATTTTGAAAATATAAATTTTTTTTTTTTTCGCGAAGTAATTTGCATGATTCGATAGTATTACTAAAGGCAAATTGTTTTGCCACGGGAAAACAACCACTAAAATTTCACGGTGTACTTACCCGACTTTTCGTTTTGCTAAATCTCGGATCGTGATAACGTAAGCAGCTATTCTTATGTCTATCCAACATTTTTTTTCCTAACTGATAACGATGATGGCTTGGAGTAGCCTCATCATCATCACCGGTCTTGCGGGGGAGCAGCTTTCACCCCTAAGCAGGGGAGCGGATGGCTCTCGCCCCTAAAACTAAACTATCGACACTGTGGCTCAATATAGAAAACCGGACCGATTGAAATTCTGACTGTTTAAAAATTCAGTGCTTCGAACGTAGCTATTTGATTACCTGCTCGTTTGATGTTCCATTTTGTTCCACATTAATAAATAAATGGTAGGTGTATTTTTATCCCCGTGTTTGTTTGGCTACTTCAACCACTAAACAGTATGTTGCAATGTTTGTTTGTACGGACAACCACTATAGCCACGTGAATCGTAATAATTCAATTATAGATACCTAAGTACTTCAAATTTCAAAAAACGTTACGTAAGTAGTTGTCTATCTTAACAAAATAAAAAGTTAAAAACTAAAACCCAACTACGACAAAAAACGACGCTGAAAAAGTATAAAACAAGACTTTTAGAACATACAATACTATTTTGAAGTATGCAATATTTACTATGTAGAGATAAGTTTTCATGTTTGGAAAACCGCAGTCACACGTTGTCAAAGTGCTAAGGTAGGTAGGTACTTGTGTATGGAACGTGTGACTACGCCTTTCCAAACATGAAAACTTATCTCTACATAGTAAATATTGCATACTTCAAAATAGTATTGTATGTTCTAAAAGTCTTGTTTTATACTTTTTCAACGTCGTCTTTTGTCGTAGTTGGGTTTTAGTTTTTAACTTTTATTATTTGTACTATTTTGGTGCTAGTAAGTAGTAAAGAAGCTATGAACGAAAAGATGTGAACTATATGCAATCAGTCCATGAATATACGTAAAGTCACATGCAAATGCTAGTAATATATATATATTTAAAATGTACAAGTAAAGCGCTTTCCAATGATACCAAACACGGCGTATTTATCTTAACTTTATTTTTTTACTCTGTATGTTTTGTCCGCTAGTGGGCGCCACATTAGATTTTGTGAAACCCTATATAGCCTATAACCAGCGGACAATTAAGACGCTTCTAATGATATGTCATTTGTCGAATTCTGACAAGCAATTTAGAAGTTATGTGGAAACAGATGAACATACATACATACATACAAACATACATACATACATACATACATACATAGCCTGTCAAAATCATAACCCTCCTTTTGCTTTGCCGTAGTCGGGTAAAAATAAATAATAACATTCATTGACCATTCACATTCAGACATTGTTCTAATTTCGAAGAAAGTTATTGGAACATAATATTTTTTTATTTAAACAGGTAACTACGGTTAACTTTTGATTTGCAATGATAGGTGACAATTTTAGACCTACTAATTAGGCTGTTGTCAAAACTTTTGGCCCGAAAGCCCACACCTACCTTATCGCCTACCTCACTTATCAACAAAGCGGCTTTGTGTAGACAGAAACACACGTTTGACTTCATCCCATCCCATTTTTCATATACGGGATATAAAAGCGAGGCTTTGGCGTAAATCCTGGGATTAGCGAATGACGCCGGGGGAAATACCTTGTCCACTACCTGCTCATATAGCGCTTATTAACAAACTTTTGCGCGGGTTGACAATCCCTGAGCTTACTTCTTGGTGGCAGTCGATGTGGGAACTCTGTTTACGACAGATGCAGACGTGACTGGGTAATGTTTGCAGGGAGAAGTCGAAGTACCGACGAACATCGTTGTAATGGCGGTTATTAGCGCACTTATGCTTAGCATGGGGTAAACATAGCGTTTTCAAAGGGACTGTCCCGTCTTGAAGTAACGTGTCCCGGTGTCGACCAGACGTCCCGTTTTCAAAAGGACTGTGACCATTTTCGGCCAGAAAGGCTAATATTGGCCCCGTTTCTGCAAAAGTGTTGCCTAAAAAAATGGTCATATTAGGTATACATAGGCCATAGGCGTACCGAGGGCAGGATACAGTGTTTGTGCCTATTAAGTATCTTATAAAGATAGTAGTCCCTATTAAGAACCTGGGTAGGCACATGGGGGCATAATAATATCACCATAGGATTAACGACTAAATTAGATAACACCGTAAATTAGAGTTATAAAAACGTAGATATCTGCTGTTATGTAGTTAAGTATTCTGTATCAATAGGTGCCTAGGTATATAAGTTAACACTTAATTCGCAAACATCTTAAGTAAGTACTTAGGTAAGTAACTTCGTTTCTTAGACCCCATCTTTAACGAACTTGACTCACACAATCTCTATTGTGGCTATAATGGGTTTTCGTTATCTTCACTTCAAAGGCACAAATATCTAACACAAATGTTACCACTGGCCGACAACGGACTTATTTTCGGACTTATTGTGCGTTAAATTAGATGTGACTGAGTATTGAGCGTCTGACGGATAGGACAGTTTGCCTCATTGGTCTACTAGTGTCTAATGCCGCGTAAAGTTCGGGGTTCGATCCTCGCGTGAGGCCATCTTTGTATGAGTGTTCTTATTTTAATTACTTAGGCCCGATCTAATGACTTTACCCGCTTGCATCGAGAAGCACGAATGTGTGGGAGACGTTTTGTCGACCGGTTGCTGTTACCACCATACACATACATACATACATACAATCACGCCTTTTTCCCAGAGGGGTAGGCAGAGATCACTTCCAGCGATCCACTTTTTCACCTCTGTGGGAAACGTGACGTGACGGGTTGTGGACCACGTCGCCGCCATTCTGCCTTGTGCATTGTTTGTAACAAGGTCATTGCGTTCCCACGAGTAGCAAGTACCACCATACAGTTGCGTAAAACCCGCCAAGTGACTCTGGCCTCTCTCGGTCAGGTCGCGTTCCGGGAAAAAATGTGTTGTTGAGATGCTTGTTGGATACGAGTAACCGTCTGGCCGAACTACGAGACTGACGAGACTGAAGGAACAGGGTCAGTAGACCTGTGAGGTGATAATGGAGCTTGCTGGTCTCCATTCAGATTTTGCCGCCATAGCCGAAATCACATATTGGATACCTACACGTACTAAGTGCATGTAGGTAGAGCTACGCAGGTAAAGGTGAAGTAGGCACTAGAGTTTTTAAACGCTTGCTATAAAACAATTTTTAACATTTATTTTATTTAAAACTAGTGACCCGCTGTCACTTCGGTAAACCTGCATACCCACACCACACCTTTCTTAACCACTCCGTTATTTGGTGAAAACCGCATGAAATGTCGCGTACTTTTTGAGTTGTTCGAATACAGACAGACAAAGCCGGTCGGGAACTTTCTTTTATATTATTTTTTAATAGTATGCTACGTAAATTCCTAAAACGGCCACCATCCCCATAAACTCTGTATTTCTCGCTATTGTGCCATTCAAAACCTGTCCTAGCGAGCACTACCTACCTATGTGCTATCTCTATTCACGTCAAATGTACAATTTTAATGCTGTCCCATTCAAAACTCAGTTTAAAACACGGCTGCAAGCGATGAAAGCATTGTGCTTTCTGAATCCGGTGTAGCGTGGTGCAGTGTAGTGCAGCAAGCTCCATCCCTACGCTACACCAGTTTTCAACAATAGGCTTTTAGAAAACACGTAGATAGTGGTTTATTTTCCGGCCATGAAGATAAGCATCATTTTTCTCTAAAAGACTAAAAACTACCAGAACAGGGTTGGCAAATAAAAACACCATACCAAGCTAAAATGGTCTTTATTCCTCACTATACAATAGTCAAATTTCTTATAAATAACGGTAAAGGCCATGTACCGATTCCGGCCCAACCAATAAATATAATGTTAATGAGGTATTTCAATGATCTACAGTCCAATATAATAATTATCATCAAAACCCGTTTAGTGAAAGTCTGGTATTAAAAGGCAGTAAGTTGAGAAGTCCTATATTTTATTAAATGTATTTTTAATACAACAAATCATGCAATCAGAATAGTTAAAACGACTTCTTTAATCTGCTCTGGATTCCAGGTTTCCTACCTATATTTTTATTGATGTCTTTGCCATATAGTGACCACTCTCATAGATAAATCCACATTATTGAGACTCATCTGCCGCTGTAAATATTTTGATGCAATGACCCTTTCCTAGTGGAATACCTAGAATATTATTAAGATTCTGTCAAATTCTGCTAATAGTGCATTTTCTAGAATGTGCATTACAAACATGGAAGAGCGCTAGATATCACTTATTTTATTGTTGAAAAACACTATGTATGTACCTATTAACGGGAATTGAAAAATTATTTACTAATTATATATTCTTTGTCCATCGTTCGCATAACGTTAATTATTCAAAATAAGTAATACCGTTTAATACAGTTACCATTAGTCATTACACTTGTTTTCTTACTAGATTATTCGAGGATTCTTACCTAAATATTGCATATTATAACGTTACTTATTTTCATGTTAATCATAAAAGGCGGATTACCCGCATTTCTTATATAAATTAGTTCGAATTCGATTAGGTATTTACTTCTGAGCGCGTTTGTAATAGTACTATAGAAAGGTAGGAGAAGCTACGTATAATTATTGTATAGAATTAAGTTAACACTTTACCAAAACTAATAGAAAGTTCTAAAATAACAAAATATTGGCAAAAATTTTGACGAACTTAGGTGATGTAGAAATCTTTTGTAGTAATATTTGAGGTCTGTAAAACCAGCATACTATATGGTAGGTAACTTCTAGCTAATATTTCAGAGATGTATAATTTAGCAAATGGATCACAAGGCAGCGTCGATTCCGGTTGAATAAAGCCTATCATTAATGATACTGTTTTATCATTTACCTACTTAATTACATATACCTCATACCAATTTAAATATCTACCCACATAATATTGTTACATACCGAAACCTTCAAACTAATCTACGACTTCTTAGGTACCTACCTACCTACTTAATTTTGTAACGCACCCTTTTTGACATTATTTCTGTATTTAGTCTGTGGTTGGGAAGGATAGAATAGCATAGCGTTATTAAATTGTATTCGCATATAAATTAAACACTTACAAACTTGCATATTTAAATGGACCTATAGGTACCTAGTACTTATACTGCACTGTCTGAAGACACGGTTCATTCTCACTAGTTCTACTATGCAATTCCACTTCAGTTCATTTATTTGAATATACTAGGAAACTTTGCGACCCTACAGTTTCAGTTCATTTATTTGCACAAAATGTATGGCAGTAGGACTGCGTAGTAGGACTAGTAACGAATGTACCGTACCGTTTCTAAGTAGGTAGGTAAAAGGGTTCATTTATAGAATGCCTGCTTAGCTTAGGCCAAGTTCTAGAAAGGCGGATTCTCCCTTGACTTAATTATGTGATTGGGTATTTACATTTGCATTTGCAGGATCCTAGCGTTCGGACACTAAATGAAGTAACATTAGAAGTATTGTGTGAAATCGCGTCTCTGGGACTAGGCCTAAGAATAATATGAATTTACATGCTTCAAAACCATCAACCCAATAAAATTCTACATTCGTAAACTAGTCTAGAATTATGTAGACCAATTCAAACATTCTAGGATGCCAATCTCCCTTAATCGTTAAGTTATTAATATTTTTTCATAATATTTATAAAATAGGTAAATATGCTACATGTCGCTATTTTCCTCAAGTCTGTTTAAGTTTATATTTCCTCATTTTATATCACATTTTGATAGCTAGGTTAATATATTATTTACATGGATACTATATGTTTACTCGTAACGAGAGAGGTAAAAATACACTTTTGTTACAAAAAAATAAATTTGATTTGAATTTTTATAAAATGGTGAGAAAATAAATAAAACTAAAATAAAAAGATAAAATCATAATTTTACTAATCGCATACATCTACAAGAGTGCAGCAGTTACATTAGCTATGTTTAATAACGTTTACATACCCGTTTCATACAATCACATCCTGTCTTTGGACAAACAATCATTGGTGACGGACGACACGAATACTAATAATTTAGAAACAATAAAATTACAAAATATTCATAGCAAAAGGATATTTTTTTCTTATAAAATAAACAAAATGTCCATATCATAATCATAATTATTCGTATCACACGTTTCTGTAGATATCATTGTTTCTCGACAATCCAAGGCAAATCGCCTTGTTTGAACGATAGATAACAAATGTTATAAAGTTTGTTAAATTCCAAGCAGCAATCAGAAATTAACTAGACACAGTATTTAAAAATAAATATTTACTATTTCTTCATATTAGCTTATAACACCGCCTAAATGGAAATACTGTTTTATGTGAATGATGTAGATTATAATTGGTGATATCATTATTAATCCATTGGGTCGAATTGAAGTATTCTCACTGTAACTGTGTCTAGCCAAATCTCAATCGAATATTCCATGTGATGTATACTTTGTGAACTTACAAATGTAGCTGGCAAGATAAAGACCCTGTTGCACATAATAACATAAGTTTTACATTATCCACTTCACATCTGTTTTTTTGTCATATAACCTCGAACCACCGTGGAAGCAATACAATTATCGATACTTTCGTATTTTAAACATCTAAGAATCGAACTTCCACACGCTTTTTTTGTTTAGTTTTTCAAAATAAGTTAAAATAGTATATAAAACAACGAACATGGTAGAAAATGATTTACATTAAAATAAAATTTCTATAAAATGAGAAAAGAAGTAGATGTGATTTTTTTTTACTGCCGGTGCTTACAAGTTTCAATATTATTTTTAGCAGTAATTGCAGTAATTAATAACATAAATTATTAACAATAGAAGCCGTTAAGTTCACAAATAGAATTGGTAATATTTTAACAAAGTGGTTGTCATTAGGAGCAAACACATAATAGCCTCTTTATTTAGTAATAATACAATGTAAGGACCTTCAATTGATCACATTCTTAACTCGATACAAAATTTTAGAATTCATAATAAACTAATCGTGTCAACAGAGATGGCAAACCTTTTAATGGTATTATAATATAATAACAGTTTACTACTAACGGATCTGATGTCTGAGATTAAGGCAAACATGGCAGTTACCTTAGTGAGTTCACAATAGCTGTGCCCACAATATCCTTAAGTGCCTTAAATGCACCGACATACCAAACCAATAGGGTTGATGAATATACTAGGAAACTATGCGACCCCACAGTTTTGGTATGAAAATCTAAAAGGTTCGCCATCTAATATTCAGCCATCATCGAATTAGTTGAACAGTAGTACTGTATAATACTAATATGGCTATGTATGTATGTCAGTAACCAAATACAGTGTCGTAAGATAACGCTGAGGGCAAGGCTGTTATATTGTGATCGGTATTAGCATAGATAAAGACTCCTGTTCATATTTAAACCACAAGTGCAAATGTTGTAAAAATGCAGAATACTGCGAATAGTTTAGTAATATTATACAATGATTGATCGATCTACATACATACATTATGATTTGATATAAATTTGACAAACAAGAATAACAAGCCTGATGATAGGCAAAGTTTTAAAATAGTTTTCACACAATGCTCGAAACGTGTAAAATGTCGATTATTTATTAATAAATATCATTTTAGGAATTATACAGTTTTTTACAGCTATGGGAGTCAAAATGTAACAAACAGCCTCTATCAACCTCTATTTGTGATTTTTCTGTAGGATATTTTCATAAAATATAAAGCATCGAATCATAATACACTACAGGCAAACAGATTTTATATATTTATTTGTATATGAATATGTTCTACATAATATATTTGGCAAAATATGTTACAACACACATAAGGCCTATCGTTTTATGAGAGTTAAAATGGTGTTTTGATTGCTGGAGATTATTGGTTTTGTGACTCCAATAAAAAAAAAACTCGTAATATTCTTCATATTTATTCAATACAGACGGTCAATGGTACACTTTATTGTATGTAATTAATTACATATAATTACGAGATTTTCATTTATTAAAGTAACAATCATTTTTATCATGTTTTAAAATGTATAATAATATGAATATACTTTTTAAATATTTAATATGGTATATAATAGCTTAGGATTAATTAATTGATATTCTGAATTTGATGTTTTCCGTTGGTTCCCATAAACTTAGCACTTAGTATTCATCTATGATTATTGCATTGTCTATATCCCTCACTTTATTTCTTAAATCTATATTACGAACCGAATCATTAATTTTTTCATACACACGTTATTTATTGGACTATTTCTCTCTTTACTCCGTAGCAATATAAAAAAAATTTTAATTTGTATGTTGTTAAATGAATACGCCAAAACGTTCACTTCTATTTTACAATGATCTAACTTGAATTCACAACGTTATTATTTATTTCTCACACTATTTTCCCTAAACCTTAAAGACGAACGTATTTACTTACTTTTAGAATGTTCTATAATTTATTATTCAAATGCGACCTAATTACCTTGTCATCATGCTTTACTTATTCGAGAATATAATAGTAAGAAACACTATCTGTAGTCAAGTTGTGCTCGATTTTCTATTTTATTTACACAATCTTTGTCGACACTAGTAAATTGTACTTGCGCGTACAGTCGCCCCCTTATAATTATATTTCGTAATTTAGAAAACGCGTTTAGCCTGTGGCTTCTCAGAGAGAGATAAGAATAATATTATGACATATTTTATTAGATATTTTATTTAGGGTTAGGGTTGTAACCGAGGAAGTAAAATAAAAAGAGATTAATATTGGTGCCGTTAGCTTTTTTAAGAAAGTGGAGTCACCCAATGTCTTAAAATGTGTATCAGGAATGAATTCCCGGGTAAATTGCCCTAATATTGGTTGCCCATACGATTCTTCGTATTCAAGGTTTCTTTAGGTGTCATTAAAACAGCAAAAGATACATATAGAACTCTCTCAACATAGTTTTTAAAATGTTTCATCAGTATTCTACATTTGGATGTTAGTGAATAATTATAGATTCTTGGTTTTTAACATTAGAGTTGGTTGGATTTGCTCTCGATAAAAATGTAATGCAAAGGGCACAGTGATACAATTCTTTAAATGTATAGTGCTTCCATTTGTATAGTATAGGAATGCTACAAATCTTTATTTACAGTATTGTGCGTTATTCAAGTAATGTTTCTCACCCCATGTTAGGTAAAAGCACTTCCTTCACAATTACCTATTGACGTTGCAAAGTCATTAATGAAAATAATACTATATGACACTACCGCGAACGAAATGCTACATTATAACATACGATGCCAACCCTACATTTAGATTCCAGTGGATGCGCCACCAAGTTCAGATAAATTGTACCGAATCCATTCAAGAAGTCACTGGATTTTTCATCTGATTTAGTATAACCTCAATATTTTCAATTTTTAATAGTTTTCATTAACAAGTTGAGCAAATTTTGTCTTCGACTAACGCCTAAGAGTAATAACATACACGAGAAACGACAAAATTACGTTTCATACATTCTTAGGTGTCAGATCACAATTATATTTGCATGCAGTGAACCTTCCTCAACGAATATTGCTCTTCGAACTAGTGTCTCTTAGATTCACCTCACTCACTCCAGTACACTTATAATATTTTTTGATTTTCTTTCCTACTTACACCGCTTACATCTTATACACACACCAGTAACCTCCCGTTAATACATAGTTGCAGACTAAGCTAAGATGCTAGTTTGGCTTAGCACGCAAAGTTGACGCAGTGTTTCATACCTGCTACATATTTAACGGTCTAAACTAAGTTGAACTAACTTAGATCTTGGTCTGCAAACCCGCATAATGCTACTCTACGTGAGTTCCTTCTTAATATGCTTATACGCACCATTAGCTTATTCTCCGTCGATTTTCTTTTTCGCTCCAATAGTTTTCACCACCTCTTTCCATCTGGTCGTTGGCCACGCCCACTATTAGTTCTAGTGAATGTATCTCGCTCTCACGTTCAACTTTCCTTTCTCTCGTGTACCTATCCCGCTCACTCCATCAGCTTTTCATTCTGCTTCATCTCCTCGTTGGCCACGCCCACTAGTAGCTCGAGAACCAATCCCTTACGCCATCAGCTTCTCATTCCACTTCATCTTCTCCTTGGCCACGCCCACCATTAACTCTGTTGTATCTCACATCCACTTTAGACACGCCCACCAATAGCTCGTAAACCAATTCCTCAGGCATGCAGCTTCCCTTTCTACTTCATCTCCTCATCGACCACGCCTACAAGTAGCTTGTGAGCCAATCCCACACGCATGCAGCTTCCCTTTCTACTTTGTCTCCTCTTCGACCACGCCTACAAGTAGCTTGTGAGCCAATCCCACACGCATGCAGCTTCCCTTTCTACTTTGTCTCCTCATCGACCACGCCTACAAGTAGCTTGTGAGCCAATCCCACACGCATGCAGCTTCCCTTTCTACTTTGTCTCCTCTTCGACCACGCCTACAAGTAGCTTGTGAGCCAATCCCACACGCATGCAGCTTCCCTTTCTACTTTGTCTCCTCTTCGACCACGCCTACAAGTAGCTTGTGAGCCAATCCCACACGCATGCAGCTTCCCTTTCTACTTTGTCTCCTCTTCGACCACGCCTACAAGTAGCTTGTGAGCCAATCCCACACGCATGCAGCTTCCTTTCCTACTTTATCTCCTCTTGGCCAAGCCCACAATCAACTCTCATTATCTCTCCCTTAAGCCAGCAGCTTCCCATTCTGTTTGACGTCCCCGTTGGGCGCGGCCTTCTCCCCATCCCGGTCTTTACGGCGCAGGCGGCGGCACACGGGCTGCACGACCAGGATGAGCCCCGACAGCGCGATGAACACGCCCGCCAGGTAGAACGACACGTCGTACGAGTCCGTCATGTCGTACACCCAGCCTGGAACGAGGGAAATGCTTATTGAGTAATGAGTTTGTTTGAGTTACGTGTGTTTTAAGATACCTCGAAGGTATTTACTGTTCTGATACCTGAACCTTGAGAAAATTATTTATTTATAATCTTATGCTAACATTACAGGTCCCTTAGCCCAATGTGATAGCATAGCCATTCATATCTTACTTAAACTAAATCTATTTATAAAGTGTTATATATTTTATATCCTTTCGAAAGAAAAAGAGCTAATCATTAATATTCTGTCGTTATTAATGGCTAATTGAGCAAATGTGTATTTAATTATTTATTACGACAAAAAAGTGCGCTTTAACGATTTAATCAATAATATTAATGATAAAATTATACGGTCGGGTATAGTTTATGTTATTTTATTGTATTTGTATGATTTCTGCCGCATTACCTTCTTGTATATTACGTACTAGCTGTGCCAGCGACTTCGTTCGCGTTTCCCCCGTTTTTTACACATTTTCCATTGTATATTTGCTCCGATTGGTCGCAGCGTGATGTTATATAGCCTAAAGCCTTCCTCGATAAATGGTCTATACAACGCAAAAATTTTTTTTCAAATCGATCCAGTAGTTCCTGAGATTAGCGCGTTCAAACAAACAAACTCTTCAGCTTTATAATATTAGTATAGATTGTGTTTTTATCACACTCTCTCATACAACGTCCCGATGAAAATCCATCGGAGCCACCCACCATAATGACATTCCGTCATCGCTACAAAACCGTAAACTCACCGGCCAAAGGCGGTCCGATCAGGTTAGCCACGCCCTGTATCAGCAGCAGCAGGCCGTACGCGTTGGTGAACTTCTCGATGGAGATCTGCTCGACGAGTATGATGCTGGTGAGCGAGTAGTTGGCTGCTATGAACATGCCGAAGGCCCCGGCCGCGGCTCCTAGCGCTGCGTAAGAGCGGAGGAGTGGGGCCAGCGCGGTGACGGCGCCGCACAGGACCATGCAGCACGCGTACACTGCACTTGCGTCCGCGCACTGCCAGTCGCCCACCCAGCCTAGCAGGATCTGGAGGAAAGAAACGTGTAATATTAAAAGGATGGGCTGGGCGTTGAGTTAAACACGTCCATTGTGGTGTCCATATATTTTCTTAAAGTCATTATCTTATACAATACTTATGTTATTCTTATTATATATATGTTTTCAGGGTAGCGATACTCAATAGTGCTGAGTTATCCTTATCCAATCAAAAACATAAATGTGAAATGAGAGCCAAGTTCAATATTATGATAATTGCCTTGGTTGTTGACTTCAACGACAAAAGAAGTGAGATCTAAATGGGTGCCAAGTTCAATGGTCAACCCTGAAATTTATTTATAAGTAACACTATAACATACCTATCATATCTTCTTATAACATAAGATAATGTATGGTGGTAGCCTATGAAGGTCTATCTTGGCTAGTTTCTATAAACCTACCAACGTATTATTATGTTCGCTCGCTAGTTTCTACCAACAATCCAAATTTTCGGAATTATAAAATAAAAACCGACAAATACCAAACTAACCAAGACAACTAACTAGACTACTAACTAAAGAAAACTAGCCAAGACAGACCTTCATAGGCTACCACCATACATTATCTTATGTTATAAGAAGATATGATAGGTATGTTATAGTGTTACTTATAAATAAATTTCAGGGTTGACCATTGAACTTGGCACCCATTTAGATCTCACTTCTTTTGTCGTTGAAGTCAACAACCAAGGCAATTATCATAATATTGAACTTGGCTCTCATTTCACATTTATGTTTTTGATTGGATATCATTACTTTTTGTAGAAAAGTATATATCATCGTAACGCCTAGGGTCCTTTGAAAAGGACAAATTCAAAACTAAAACTAGACTTTATAAATATAAAACCATTGAATCAGTTACTGTATTTTCCTACGTTTACGGGGTATAATGTAGGTACCTACCCTAAGTAATAAATATGAAAACTGACTATAAGTACCTACTCTTAATTGTAAATAAGTAAGTATACCTAAATATAGTTAGTGCTCTGCCTTCCCCGGTAGGCGTGATTAGGCACTAATTTGGTATTTATGTTAAGCATTCATAATAGAACCTAACCTAATTATTAAAAAATTGCCAGTTTTTTATTTATTCCTTTGTATTCATGTAATTATCTATCTGCATACCAAATTTTAACTCTCTAGGTCATTTGGAACTGGGTTAGAATTTTGATCTGTCAGTCAGTCAATGATAAAAATGAGGATTTTTGGACATTAATATCTAAATAACTGTTTGAGATAAGCTTCTGAAATTTAGAACACATATTTATCTCGCAAGTCACAATATATGAGCCAAATTTGATACGTTTATGTGAAATAGTTTTTGATTTATGAGGGGTTCAAAAGTGGTTCCAAATGGTTCGTGTAATATTACACACGGTGCGGCTCGCCAGTTCTGTTTCTTGAACTTGGCTTGACACGCTACCGCGTGTCTAAATGATCACCTAAGGTCATGATTGACAAGATTCACATACCATCACAAAGGCATGAGACTTCAGGCTTCACTGACGCTGACTTCAGGGTGAGTGCGACGGACTCGACATGGTTCATTGTGCCTGTCGTCCTCATATGTGGATCTCGCTACCGCTTACCATCAGGTGGAGTGAGGGAATCTTGATTGCCTATTATAAAAATAATGATATAGCAATCTAATGATCTGTGAACCGATAGAGATGATGATACCCTTATGTTGATGATACTAGCCAGACATAAGCTCTGACTTCTAGGAAGGCCTATCCGAAAACAGAAGATGTATTCTTCTGTTTTCGGATAGGCACCTCAAACCTAGGAACATTATTGCACTGTTATACTTGATGTTTCAGGGAGTAAGTGTCTATACACTTAGCACTATAGGTAGGGGCTACACAAAAGATCCCTAAAGGTCGAATACCACCGTTCAGACGGTCCCCGCTACAGGATAAGATAGGTTAAAAACATTCGCAAGCAATTTTCCCATGATTATAATGCTATAATAACAGCTACTAACGCACACTTTACATTAAGCAACCTTCATGTAACACATATAACGCATAGTTGCACGAGACAGGTCCCTTTCTTGTGCAACTACAGGTGCCCATTTTGTTTGTGGCCAAGTCATGCCACAATAAAAAAAATATTTGAATAGGAATGGAAGACCCACTAACGAAATTGAAATACTAATCTGTTAGTCTACACATTTCATATTCTAATATTTTTTACCACAGTGGCAAAAAAATACCACCACTGAGTCTAAAGATAATTATATAAATAGGGTAACTAAAAATAACAAGTTATTCAATTAATAAAGTCAATATTGCTCCTACGAAAAGCATAAACACCGTTTTTCCGACTATCCGGCCTAATCCCACCAAATGCAAACAAAGATGAAACATAGCCATCGCTATAACCCAACAATAACATTTTCATTTCAGACAATTCCCCGTACACGTGAGTACGAAACAAACAAAACAAAAAACATCACGTCGCCAGACGGAGACAAAGCGTATCAGGTCCATGTACTGTCATAGCTTCAACAAAGACATGTATGTGGATATGTGTTTGTAGACTAAGCCTATCAGCGTAGAACCCTCTGCCGTGTTATCGAACGCCATATCTAGCAGTCATTGTTTGTGTTGGCCCAATTAAATCCTAGTTGATTCCGTGACTGATAGCCCATGGGTAGGTAGGTAGCACACGTCTTTAGACTTTGTGGAGTCAGTTTCGCTTCTGCGATGATATTTAGCGATGTTTCGCATTTATAATATCATAGTTGCATAGTTGCTTGGATGGAAAATTAAGAGATTTGAATGGATACGGCTTACCGTATCTTCAAGTCTTAACTTGAACTGTCTAGGTTTAAATTAATACATAAAGTTCGAGTTCGTTGAATTGACATATTATATCATGATTACGAAGGTTGGTCACATCAAATACCATCAGAAACGTAATAGCATTTTTAAGTTTACTGATCATACGCAGGTTTCAGAGTAGTAGTAATCCGTGATAAAAGATTCACACCAACCACATCTTTATCAGTAACACAATACCAACTCACCTCTCCAAACATATTCAATATCCCAATGATGGATATCAGCATGGAAGACTGCGATTCGTTGAAGCCCTTCTGCATAGCGTGGTCCGAGATGTACACGTATGGCACGTCGTACCACATGTAGAGCAGGAAGTTGGAGATGGCGAACAACAGGAACGCCGGGTTCATAAAGTGGGAGAAGTCCAGGACATCCACTACTAAGTCCCAGAAGTCCCAGAGGCCCGCGTACCATTGTACCTGGAATCATAGGATAGGTTTGGTTAGACAAGTACACCATATTTCTGTTGAGGCACCTGGCACCTAGGTTCAAAAGGACAGTCAGTGAACAGTCGTTAAGAAATCTTGCTTGTAAATCAAGTATTAGTAACACCCGTATATTTTATCGACAGGGGAAGACCAAGAAAGACCTTTCATGACCAAATAGGTCAAATCTTAAAGAAAGGTCAAATCAAAAGTACCCATAATCGACGAGCGTGCATGAAGAGGTTGATGAATGTGGATGAAGCGAAAGTGGTGTGCCAGGACCGTAGCACATGGCAGGAAGTGATCTCTGCCTACCCCTCTGGGAAAAAGGCGTGATTTTATGTATGTATGTATGTATGTATATTTTATAGACAAGAAAGGTGGAATATCTCTTTAAGGAATCCAAAAAAGATTTCCCTGAGTTTAACGTGTTACTGGAATTTTATCGCAACCTGTTTTATGTTGCAACAACTGCAATTAGAATGCCACTTACAAACGCCCTCATAAAAACAAATTACGAAGCGAAAATATTGTAGTAAATGATTTAAAAATCCTCACCTTCTCTTTGGCAATGGTTGTCATTGAGTTCCTGAATATATTCGGGCAGGAAGACGCTCGAAGCCTATATCTGTTGATGTTCAGCATCGCACCCCTGTACGTCAAGGAATGCCGATGCACTCTCAGATCCTTGAGGAAAGCCGGCGGTTTCTTGGTAGAGCCGCTAGCTTCTTGACGACGCAGCCATAGCGATATAGCTGCTTTGTCGCTCAGTGGAGCAGATGTGTTGGTGCTCTCAGGTGGACGCGGCGCTGTCGGCGACAAGACACCACTAGGAGACGTTGCCCCTGGCGACATCAGGGCTCTAGGAGGAGACTGCTCATGAAGACGCCCGCTGTCACTAAAGCTGCGAGACGGCAACATCACCCCAGGGTAATTCTGCGCCAACATAGCGTAAGCACGACCTCTATTCGACATCAGCTCAAACACTTCCAGGGACACTCCTTCACCTCCAGTCATGAACGTCGGCAAGTCCACTAAAGAGCTGAACTGAGGCACGATTGGTGACACCACCGTTTCCACATCAGTAGGTTCAGCCACTTTGGTGGAACCTGCGGCGCTACTCTTGCTGTCTGAGAAGCTGTCCGCTGAGGAACCGAAGCGCTTGTTCCTTTTCCTTTCGCGTTTTCGCTTCCTCTCTCTCGCTTTCTCCTCATTCATCGTCGCCGTCCATGGCAAGTCCCGGAACAGCATACCGCACACGGCGATATTCAGGAATAATCCGGCTAATATCAAAGTAGTTCCACGCCAACCGTACTCGTCTAGTAAGACGTACGTTAAGGGGGCAAAAATGAACGTCCCGATTCCGCTCCCGCAAACTGATATTCCTGTTGCCAGGGAACGTTTCTTGTCGAAATAGTAGGCCACTATCACTACGGCTGCTACATAACACAAACTAAGGCCGAACCCGGCCATGATGCCGAACGTGAGGAACAGCGTCTCCATGCTGTCCACGAAGGCGGAAATGACAAATCCGAGCGTTGCCAATATCGATCCAAAAATGGTCATGCGGCGGCAACCGTATCTATCCGTGAGGAAGCTGGCGATCGGCCCGGAGAGGAGCGGCATCGCCATGAATATGCCTGCGATCCAGGCGGTCTTGCCCTTCCCCTCCCCGAAGTACTCGAGGAAGTGGGGGAAGAACACGCCGAAGCTGAAGGTGATGCCGTCGGCGATGAGGTTGACCAGGAACGAGGCGAAGACGACGACCCAGCCGAAGCCGCCGTCGGGCGGGCGGGCCTCCGCGATGGAGACATCCTCGTCGTCGGAGGAGCTGGAGCTGGAGCTCGAGAGGGACACGGGCGCGGGCGGCGACTGCGCGTCGAACTGCACGTGCAGCGGGCGGCCATTGGGCTTGCGCGCGACGGAATCACTGACACTGGCACTGGCCGGGGCTTGGAGCAGCGGCTCGCTCTCGGGTATGGGGGGAAGCGCGCGCGGCGCGGGCCGCGGAGTCTCTGGGTCGCTTAAGGCCTCCGCGGGCGGGGCAGCAGTATCGAGGGTTTCGCGGGGTCCTCCTTGGAGCGGCCGATGGTTCGCGCAGCCCGGCGGCGGCGGGTCCATTCCGGCAGGGCGCGGCGGAACTGCGCTCGCAACGTGTGCAGCGCGTGGTCACCACTCCGCCGGGCTTCCATGCGGACACCACACCGCCGTGACCTCATGCTGGAACATAAAAACAAACAATAAGTGTCTAAAGAAAATTAATACAACAAAAAGTGATGGCAATGTAAGGTAGATTCCGTTATAAACTACCAAAAATGCCAGTTTAACATTGCTTCTGTTTCGAGTGTTAAAATTTTCGACAAATTTCTAACTCAAACAATCGACACACAAACAACAAAACTGTTTTACTCAAATTCTAATTAGGATGATGAAAATAGCTATTTACAGACACTAGCATGTAAATCGGTTTTTTGGGAGGGCACTGCGTTGTGTTCACTTTGAATTTAGATTGCGGCGTGACTCGAGCTTAATTAACATCCTCCGAGTATACAAACACTGCAGTGCAGCGACGATTGATGACGTTGTTATTCATAGGACATAGCGAGACTGTTAATAAGTCGTGACTCTAGACTACAGCATATTACCATGTTATCTGCCCTGAGGTACACCAATTTACCCAATTACTGTTAACTAAATGTCTGATAACGCCTGTTTCCCAAAGTTAGTCAAATTCACGTTCAAATTTGACAAATACGACGCCCAAACATGGCATCGAGGCGATTTTGATGGATAACTAATTCAATCCGGTCACGTTACGCTAACTTCAGCGGTATTGTACCAAGTATCAACAATTTTAAAGTTGTCGTTAGAGCTCTACGTAGATTCAAGCCATTACGCACAGTGAATGCGGTGGTGTCCGATAGGGCGGCTATTATGCGGCTGCAACGGATGTGTCAAGTGCTAAATCGTCGGACGCTCTGCAAAGCTGATTGTACCACAATGGGAGGCCGGCCATCCATTGTCAAGTGTATTTATAGGTGGAAGGTGGACATCTTCGAGATATATGTGCGAATATCCTTTATTGCACAAGTACCGATTTCTTAACTTTATCAATATTCATACCCGCATTTATTCGAACATTTACACGTTTATACACGTATGTAAGACTTCATTCAAAGTATCATTTTTGGCCCAAAATTTCATAACACTATTCCTTAGTTCAATTATTTAATCGGTATTATCAAGGATTGCTTCTGTGAGTAATAAACTGAACTCAAACATCGTAAAAATAAATTAATTGATGCTACTTAGCGTCATTTATATTATGTACATTACCCACACTGTTTATCAAGTAGGTTAACCCTTAACAACCCACAAGTGTCTCGCGGACACATTTTTGCGTTTAAGTTTTGATATAAAACTAAAGTATTGTTTTTATGAATCAGCCTTTTACCTATTTGATCTCCAATGTTTTAAGATTCTATAAGTGCTTTTAAAATATTTGTAACATGTAAGATTTATTAGTTATTTTAAATATACAAAAATAGTACTTCATCAACCCACAAGTGTCCAATAGACACAATAACATTTTGTTTGAGAATGTGGACAAAGATTGTTTTTGTTTATATTAACGTATAGTCATATGATGTCAGGTGGGTCATAACGATTAATATTTTATACCCATAATAATCTGACACCACTTTTTTGTGTTATAATTGTCGTCTTTGTTTTCGTCTCGCATATCAGTGATTAGACACACAAGACACCACATAATAGTCCTCTTATTCAGTATTATTACTATTATTACATAAAGATAGATAAAGGGCAACCAATAAGACGTAAACTTCAACTTGAACATGTTTACAGTAACGATGAAAATACTTTTGTGCATACTAATTCGAGATTGAAAAAATGTGACAGAACCAGCAACTGTAAACGGTTATGAACGTATTATAGTTATAATTCTTGGAGTGAGGGTGATGATTATGAATCATGAGTGTAGGTAGTAGAGTTCAGTATAAAACGAATAGATACCTAGCAAATTCAAAATATATTTATATTAGATGTTATTATGTAACGTAGTGTAGACGCCCTGCAGGCTAGGTGGTGTGACGATCTGCGCAGGACGGCTGGTAGGAGCTGGATGCGAGTGGCCGAGGAGAGAGAGAAGTGGCGTGCATTTGGGAGGCCTATGTCCAGCAGTGGACAGAAATGGGCTGATGATGTTTATGATGTTGATGATATGTTATTATATGACCCGAACACACGCAAAATAAAAATACAAAAAAACTATTTATGCGTGAAATTGCAACAGTATTGGTAACACCTCATACACGGAGACAAAGTAAGGAAAGTCCATCAAGTAAGCACTTAGCAGCCATGAACCATGTAGAAGCTGACCTACTCAATTATCTGAATCTGCTGTGAAAAGGATAAAACGTTGTTAGTTTACTCTTTCTATATTAACAGCGTCTCTATCAAGTGCTGTGATAAGTGCAATCATATAATGACTATTACAAATTTTGAAAAAATATACATCTTTAACTATACAAGTGCAAAAATACTTTACTGAAGTTCATTCTTCTAATATCTTTTTATTCAAATGACTTGTTTTTCACTCATCACACCTTATATTTATCAAATGTGTCTGTTGGACACTACTGGTCAGTTACGTTACAAAAGCTTACTGGGTAGTTAAGGGTTAAAACGCGACACACACTGAGCTCTATTGATAAGTAAAAAGTCATCTAAGATAAAACAAGTAAAAATATACATTTTCTCTATAGAATAAACCTTTGTACTGTAAATAACATAATAACAGTTACATTATTATACAAGTACAACTTCGAGCGCTAAGTTATACAAAGTAAACAAGGTAACGGTTCCAAGAATCTTTTAGTAAGTTATTAAGTGAAGTTGCTTTTGTAACAAATATTTAAAGGTATTGTTTACAACTTAGTAATTGTGTTTAAGGGGCTTACGAATAATTAGCAACAAAGCTCCAAAGTCTATATTTATCGTTACCAAACTGTATCAGGAGAATACAAATTTTATGCATGTATTTTATTTTATTTCTCTTGTACGTTTGATAGAATCATACAGTAGTGATCCTTTGAAAGAAATCAAATTAGGCAACTAAATCGAATGAAGCCTTGCAAAAGATTTCCTATTTCTTACGTAAATTTCGGGCGGTCCAAGGCTCTATTTTGGAAGCCTCATTATTCCCGATTCATGTAATAGATAACGTAAATATTATCTTTTACGTAACGAAAGGTAAAAGATTATATAACGGTGTATCTAATATTCAATGTTCAGCTACGTTCGAATACTTAATTCGTATCGTTCATCATGAAGTTAGAAGACTATTAAATTCATTTTACTAAGGCCTATACTCTCATCATTTTAACTGAATAACATTTGCAAATGAACATTCTTACTCATTACTAAATAATTTGACTATAATTTGAATTTCATTTCAATAGGGCTGGTTGTAAATACATTGCTATAAAATACCTTTAGAAGAACGGATACTAAAATGAGATTACTCCTACTCAAATAAGTATGTCTAAGGTTCAGAACAACGATTGTAATGACCTTTTGCCAGAATTGAAAGTACATAAACGAAGTTTAATTATGGTGGCGATAATAGCGATATTGTCACTTCATCAAGTGTAAAGCCCTTGTCGGCAATCGATTGGTGCGTACTCCGCAGATATCCACGCCTTATTAAGCCGATTGAACCGTCACGTTCTGAATTGCGATCGCAGTTACCCATAACCCGAACAGAATCGATTCCAACTTAATCAGAAATTGTAGTTTATTTCCTACGTCGGGTTTGTCTGCACGAGTTTAATCACTTTCGCGAGCAATGATCTCGATTGCGACCGTTAGAAAATAGATCGTTTCTTGATTGGACGTAAAATGGCTAAACAAACATTACACTAAATAATGCTAGTAATGACCACTCTTCGAAGCTGTACAATCACAAACCCAAAATAGCTTTTGGTACGACATACATTTCATGCCATATTAAATGAATTACAAAAGGGAGCATATGTGTATTTGTCGACTTGCCCCGGAAGGGTGATCCTGGGAATTTTAAGTACAAGTCCGACGTGTCCGGGCCGGTGCCTACTTCATGAAGATTTCCCACGGGTGAAAATACACACAAGCAATCAGTTCATATTGCATACGACATAAAACTGATTTTTTTTTCTAACTGACATACGATGATGGCTTAGAGTAGCCTCGTCATCGTCACCGAACTTGCGGGGGAGCGGATAGCTCTCACCCCTAAGGATATTTTGTATACTCATATGATTAGGTGGTTTAATCAAGTGCGGCTATCATGACAAGGCAACTCCAAGCCAACTCTGTAGTCAATGAAAAAAATAGGTGGGTTATAATATTCCACAGAAATATTGGTATCCGAGAACTATTGACGACGCGCATGGTTTCTCTATAAATGTAGTTTCACAAAAAGGTTAAGCCCTTGAATTACGAAAAAAAATTATAATATGTTATGTTTCTTCGGAAGAGCGTGGACACAATATAGTCTCGTAGGCTTGGGACATAGCTCCGTATTTCCATATTAATTTTTATTCATAATCTGCCGCTATCCCCAGAAGCCAATGAATATTTATCAGCGCGTTCGGCGCGGCCGGAGCCTAACTTATTAAGAATTCATTCTAGACAAGACCCGACATTTTACACCATTTTAATGTAACTGGGATTCTCATTTTCTTTAATCAAGCTGTAAGTTAATAAATTTATTAAGCCGCCCTACTATGCCTTTAATAGAGAAATCATCTGATGCGTACATTTTCAATAGCTATAGAACAAAATATCAAAATTGTTTGGTACTTGATTTGATAGTGATTGTGAACAATATTGGGTAAAAGAATTAACGAAAAAACTAAGTCGTACTATGAATCGGCTAGATAAGTTAATCTAGTCGCTATGATTGTATGTAACAGGAGGGTATATATCAGTTATCAGACTATCATAATGCACTGATATTACCATTATTTGTTTTTATTTCTGTTCTATCTGTTTTTATTATATGTATACATATTTGTATTGTTAGACTATAACTTCTTGTTCTTGACTTTTATTTCTATGTTCTTGTATCTTGTATATGTATTTATTTTTTTTTAATTATAAAGGTTCTGCCAGAATATCAGCGCTGTAGCGGCCTAGCAGCCGCTGCAGCACATGCTGAGGTGCAGAACCTATTGATCACATCTACTGTATGTGTGTTTGTTAAACTTTGTAAATGTATGTCATCAATAAATGTTTTCTTTCTTTCTTTTCTTTTCTCTCTTTGATATAACGACACTGATAGTGCGGCGGGCGGTCCGGGTACAATACAATGTGATTTATTGAGGTAATTAACCGACAATTGTGTTCAAACTGTGATGCGACAATTAAAAGGTTCAACTACAGATAACACTGATTTACTTATTGACATGATTTTTTAGAGAATTTAATCTCATTGCTTTACTTTTGGTTTACGAGGTAGAACCAGACTCTACATCTCTAAAAACCCGTGTTCTATCACAATTTGTACATACACTGCACAATTGTGTACTGTGTATTTACTCTCTATAAACGTATGTAAAAACAATGTAAAAAATATTTTCAAGCACCCAGTGATAATACACAAAGCTGTCATAAAAGAAAATATAATAGAGTAAAATCAGCGCAATATTCTGACACATTACTTCTTAAACCCGCAAGTTAATATAAAATTCATAGGAAAAGATCCGAAAATTCGCAAGTTACGGTCATTAAAAATACATTTGCTTACTTTCCGTTGCCTGTGGTTTCAAGAGCGGAATAATTTTCATTTTTTTCTATCACAAATAACCACTATTATACACGGGGGTAAAATTACGGAAAAAACAACAGTAAATTATAACAACAGCTACACAAGTATATGGATATAACACGTTCTTCCACTGTGAATCAAAGCTCTGATACCACGGATATTGAACATCACATAAAATTACTTCACAATAAAATATTAATAATTGCAGTTAATCAGAATGGAGAAGACAATAATACATGTCCGTTTCATGCCATTTGCGAAAGCAGACTGAAAAATACGACCCCAATATAAGATAATGTCATATGTGTTACTGCGCCTTGAAGCCAAATCACTGCCAAATAGTTAAAAATAAATTTAACATTACCCATTTCGTTTAAAATGTAAATCTACCCGTGAAAATAATCTGACGTATCGTGACTTATACAATTTGAACATAACGAATTTGTAACCGATATAAACCTACCGACGTGTTTGAGTTCTAAAATTACATATGCGCCAAAATAAACAGGGTTGACCAGTTAATAATAAATGCCAAGCAATCTACGAAAAATAAATACTTGAAAACAAAATTGACTCAGGACAAAATAACAATAATTCAGAGTTATAGAATACTTTAAAAATATAATAACACCTTATACAAGAACGTATATCAACTCAATGAGCATGCAACAAAAAATCAGCAAAATCACGATACTGGTTTCCAAAAGAATCTAGAAGATGAAAAAGAGAAAAAACAATCCAAAAGTCGAAGATACGATAGGGAACCCTAACCAGTTGTAAACACTGACGATGGTCCACTGGCCGCACTCCAAGACGCGTCTTTACGTCAAACGTATAAATAATACGAATGTTTGGCAACAAACGGGACAGTCCATACAGGCGTGTATGGGTGGGTATGGACGGTGAAATGGCGCGTGCGCCACCAGACGGTCTGAGGCAAACACATTCTTGGCAGTCTGCATCTTTGACAGATGATGAACGGTTGGAAAAAAACTACTTTTATTTTATGTTTTTTGTTGATTGACCTTTACACTTACATAAATGTTTTGGCTGTGTTTTAAAAAATTACAACAACTAACAATACAAATATACGACCAGGAAGTGTTCTTACAATGTCGTATCTATCTACCCCAATATCTATACCTAACTTGGCAATTCATAATACACCTTTTTAGATTTAAGTACGTCTAGACCTCATATAATGGAAATGATCTAGACCATTTCAGAAGCTTTACGAAATACATTATTATAATTATGAGAGAATAAACGATTTACTTTAACATTTCTGTATGAAATAACCATTTATGCTAGAGCTATTAGTTATCCTTTCTCACATTCTGGATCTTGACGAGCAATAAATTTGCGCAAAATTTATGGCAGGCCATTAATTGGAACGTAGGGTACGTGTTTCTCTCAGGAAATATAAGTGGAATAGAATACCCAGGGAAGTGAATTCCAGTCCCTTCCTGTCACTCCACAAAAACAAAAAAGATAAATTTAAAATTTGAAAAAATTATATTATTTAATATATGTTTCTGTATAATCAGTTATTTTCTCTATGTGCTGTCTTGTCATTGTTAATATAGCGATTTAGAGTAATTTAAGTATATCCGTGTACAAAATCTTTTTGAGGCTGGAGCCTGGTACTCTGTAAGACAGGTTTTTCCTAGTACAGATAATTATCAGTCTCTCACAATGTATGCTGATGAAATTATTACTTCATTAAATGCACCCCAAAAGTTTAAGCCATATTGTGAAAGAAAATAAATGAAATTATATTAATAATAGCATTAAAAACAACGAATAAAGTACAAAAAAGCTAGTTAGTCAGAATTAACTTATATTTTATTTAAGGCCTAGTTTAGGGAAGGCTCGTGCCCAGCAGTGGTGACGTAAACGGGCTAATGATGATGATGATGATGGACAAATATTGTTGCTTCTGTAAATTTTTGTTCGGGTACAAAAAGAGTATGGTAATTCCCGTTTCCCGGATCAAAAACCCTTTGTACCTGCCCATGCGAACTGGCGGAGGTCGGAGTAGGTAGAGACGCCGGCGCCAGCTGCTAGAGTTATTGTCTTAGCCATTATCCACTTGTGCACTTCAACAGGACGTCGTTTGGACCCCAATTGCGGTCCCGTGACTGCCAAATAAGCTGCCTGACGATTTATTAGATGCTATTTGTTTGTCAGCAGGTGACATGTCTTGACATAACGCTCTTAGTTTAATCTTCCAGAGTAGGCCTACGATTACGCGATGTATATAGACAAGGTTTCTTACTTGAATATTATGGATTGTGTTCCTCAATAATGGGAATTAAACTGTCCAATAAGTATTTCTCTAAATACACTTTCCAAGAAGTCTGATTTTCACTTCCGTGTGCTTAATTCACATGTCTGATATTACAGTGATAAAATAGTGTGCCAATAAGTAGTAGTGGTTCCTTTTAGAGTGAAGTCATTACAATTTCAATTCGATGGGAGAAAGTAATTTTAGTTGAAATTCGTGAGTACATCGCACTCACATACTCCATTCTCGATTATTTACTGAACAAACTCAGCAACATTTCCTGACTATATGTGCTTTCGTGTATCGCCGACCAAAGTTGATTGTTTCGTAATGGGATTGGATTGGATCACCGGTTGTCGGCTGCAGAAAACAATTATTTCAGCACGAAGCGCTCTGAATGTCTGCTCGTCTGCATTGATGCGACATGAGCTTCCATTCCAGCGTAGGGCAGCTGGGTGGAGTAATGAATTATGCAACATAAGTTTTTACGATTTTTGAACAAGGGTTTGAATATCACACTTTGGGAAAAGGCGATACAAACTTCACATCATTTTTCTGCCTGCTACCAAAACCTTTAACCTATACATAATAGCAATGAATCTAAATTGTAAAGCAGATTAAGCTGTAACTTCCATCATCAAAATACTACACATTACTACGCTGAGAGTCTGAATAATCTGGACATCTACAACAATGTACCATTCATTTTGCAAACGACAGCACTTCCAATGTTTGTGAACCATAACGGGATTACAGAAAACTACAAAAACGTGGCCATTCCGAAGCTCCGTGATTTATCGTGATCATTAACGGAGCCACATGGTCGGAGCAAGGGATACACCACCGTATTCCCATAGGCATAAGCACTACATGGCATACCAGCTCGGGGTATTGGCACCGGGCCAGTTTTGGGTTGCGTAAGCTAGGGTTAAACAGATTTACATGGATCGGCTTAAATACGTAGGTTTCAGGCGAATAAGCCTGCGGGAAATTCATACCAGTATCAAAGTTATGTGGCTATCATTTATAAAGTGCAATATAGAGTAACTAACTGCTGCTAGTAAATTGAATAATGCCAAGAGAGTACATCATACATTTCATATTTGAAAAAAAAAGATTGGATGTCCAGATAAATGGCCAACGCAGATGAAATATTTAAATTAATATTGAAACTACAGTGAATGTGCTGTTTAATATAAAAAAAATGCCTTGTTCAAATAAAGTTCTGTAGATGTGCCGGGGAAGACAAAATTATCCAACGACAAGAGCAAAACTCTAATACCACGAATACTAGAAAAGCGTCAACAAATCGTTTTGTATAAAACTTCACAACCGTTAACTAACGAGAGACTTTCAGAGTAAAATTAAAAGGTACACCCCCACGCGAACAGAACGGACAGCAACAAATGAAAGCCTCCGTGAAATGTCAAAAGGCGGGTGGCCTTTGTCAGCAAAAAAAACTAGTGTTCGTTAGAGAATTTTCAAAAAACTTTGGCTTAGCTGAAGTTTTAATGACTGAACACTGAACAGGTTTTGGAATGTTGAGAGTTACTTAGCCACTTAGTGTACATATTGAAACAAACCTATTTTAATTTTGAATAAGTATAAATATTTCAAAGATTTGACATAAATTCAATCGTTGGTTTTGGACGTCTTAGAGTCTGCAAAAGGCAACAGCAAGTAATTTCGCTCAGTTTCTGCCCACGCACCAAACTTTAATTGACGGTTTCAGTAGGTTTAGACTGTACTTTACTCTCTCATAACGAGTTAGGAAATAAACTTATTTGCTAAACGTTGCAAAAATATTACTAGAAATTAATGAAGAATTATTATTTCTCGACATAGTTACTTTGAGGTTTGACGCTGCTGCCGAAATAATAGGCTTTTTGATGGGCCGGTATTGCAATAATACCTAACTATAGTAATTAAGATTGTAATATAATTTATTACCTAATGAAAGTAGGTACATATTTGGCAATAATCCCACTACTATTAATATAATTGTTTTATTGATCAAACGAAATAATAAACACAACATGTTTACATTTCTTTGCCGTCAATTACCTACTCTTTATTTAAAAACAGACGTATTAAGCGGACAGAAATAATGATAAAATTAAGAAAGTTTATAATACCTAAACTAAACAAAGCAAAGAAATAAAAGTAAATAAGATGAAACGTACTCTGTGACTTTACCAATGAAAGATTTGAAATTGTTAGGTGAGAAAACTAAGAACTTTTAATGGAATCGTTTAGTTATTGAAGTAACTAAAATAAGACAGACCAACCGTTACAAGCATTATCAGAAATGAAATTAATTTTGTTCGAGAACCTTCTTACCAGTGATAATTTACTTTAAAGTTTCTACAAAATTTAATAAATATTCGCCGATTCGTCGGTCGTGATAATCAGATCTGACCCTTCGCCAACTTTAGAGCAAGAGATAAAAAAAATCTTCCACCATACGTTGATTAATGTACGTTATTAGTCAGTTTGCTCATTGAATGTGACATTAAGCACGACGCATATCTTAAGCAAAGTTAGCATTTTAAGAATATCTACGTTTAACGATCTACGCGGTGTCTGGTCAGGCGAATCCGCGGGGAATATTAGTAAGTCGTCTACGTAAGACCCTGGGGTCACGGTGATACGCAGCTCTTATCGCCGAGTCACACGCTCTCAATCCAAGTTCGATGCCCATCGGCCAGAATACTTGAGATTGCGGAAACAAACTTGCTTGAGTACCTAAAGTAGAATGGTGTCAATGATTCTCACCACTTGTTTTTAATCGAAAAACCATGTATGTTTAAGACATTAACAAAGGCCGAGGGAAAGTTCATTCCGGTTTATCAGTAATTGTATAAATACTACACTACAAAACTTTTTACATTTTAAATCTTAATAATGCATGAAGTGAAACAGTCCATTCACTTGTAATAAAACGCAATACAAACTATCAAGAAAAGTATTGACAGACATTGAAATCTTCTAGTAGCATCATTTTATCGTAGAACTACAAAGTTTAAAGATCAATAATAATTACAGTTATTCAATAATAATAACAGTTATACATAAATAATGACACACTTAACACGCACAGTGGAAATGATTTTCTGTAATCAGCCATCACGACACGTTTAAGGAAAACTGTATTGGATTGATATTGCATAATAACAAAATATTTACAATGAAATGAAAATTTACGATCGAATGCATTATTTTTGAAAGTAAAGAAAATGATATTTATGAAATTAAATAAAGACTAAAATATAAATCCGAATTCAAACGAACAAACATTACTGAAAACAAAGACGTTACCATCGAAATAGCTGTCATGAATGGGACATCTGAGTCAACAAATGGCTCTGTAACACGTGAAGTGACGTTGTTTGAACCCCATAAAGTCCAAACAAAGAATGTTCACCGAAGCAAATACCAGAACACGCGACGGTACTTCCAGCTCAACCGAGACATTCTTAGTATTAGTGTTCGAACGGATCTACTCCATGTTTATAAATACTTGCACATTATGATACAAATTGTGACTAGAGTTAATTTTGGACTGAGGACGAAGCTATTTCGTGGTCAATGTCTTTTTAGTCTATTTTCAGGTGTTCATGAACTAAACGAAGTGTAGCATAAATTGCAGGATTTTCAACAAATAAAACTGCGCACTTCAATGTAAATAAAAACAAATACAAACCTCCCCGCAAGACATTCTGGCACTATCACCGACTATGGTTTGCTTGCCAAAACACCATTGAACACCACATTTTCACTTGAACATAAAATGCACCACCTGATTTCTGTCAAATTACCGTCCATAAAAGTATCTGTCTTTTGTATCACTTCACAATATTTTTGGGTATGGAATGCAATAAATGGAATAAGAAAGGAACTATCGTGTGAGATATCTCATCGGTCGCGGCTCTGGCCAAACTAGTAGGGACGCTCTCGACGAATGGCCGGCGCGCGCGCAGCGACGTCTCATTATTTAATAGCCAGATAAAAGATTATCTATTGGGGCGTCCTCGGTCAATACATTAAATTACGTAGGTATCTATCACTGAATGGCATGAGGCGAGAAAATTGTCGCAAGACGCACTAGTATAAATATGATATCACGAACACATCAGGCCAATACAAAACAAAATTTAATAAAATCATGTTGTGTGTAAATTATGTTCATTTTCAAATGTAGACTTGGTTAACTAAATAGCATTTTGTTTCAAAAGTAAAAGTTATTTGGAAATGCACAACCGATCGATTTTGATACATTTTAATCTACTGAGTCGATTGCAGCGTTACATTTTCAGTCCGAAAAGTGATTGTAATATTTTGAAATACATTTTTCTTCATGATTTAAACATGCTGACATAATTGTATTATTTATAACTAAATAAAATACTGGTAATACTAACTATGAAGTATGCAATAATAAGGTATAAGTAATGCAAGTACGGCTTTAACTCAAATTAAGAAAACAATGTCAAGTAAAATAATACAAATCGACCTGGAAGTGACCTGTTCATAAATATTAATTAGCTTTTGCATAGACTCTTAACTTTAAGTTGTAATCAAAATACGATACTACCAATTTTGAACATTATTCGGTACTCCAAAAATAACTTTTCTGACAATTATTAAAGTAGGATTAATTTACCATTCCGAGCACATGATTATATTGGGAAACAATTGAATGAATTCCTAAACATTACCGGTGCCATGGACTGTATAGTCCCAAGGTCCAAATACACACTTCGTAGCCATGTTACCAACTGAGATAAGATTACATGACACGCTTGAAGAAATAAAATCTGGAACCCGCCTAATTATAATTGTTGTGATAAAATTTTATAAATTTAGTTCTACCGACTGTTGATGTAATTTGTATCGTGCTACTTTTCAAATACAAAGTCTGTTATACCACTTTGGTAAGTTTCCAAGCACTACGAGGTACTTGTTTTGTACAAGAATATTAATTATAAAAGTTTCTCGATTACGATGTTCATAAATATTAATTTACGCGAAAGTATTTGACGTCACGTTGCTGTCTTTTGGTCGTCAACGGCTGCAGCGAAGATTTCTGGCGAAGTTTTCCCAATGGTTTGTCTTCCTAATATTTCGAGCAACCGCTTTCATTCCGGGAAACTTATAACAACCGGAAGTTACTCGGAATAATAACTTGACTTGTTAAGGAGATCTGAAGGTTAAGAAATTCAAGAAATCGATATGAAAGGGAGATCAGAAGATTATGCAACAGGCAATTTAGCCGTACGCAAATAGACATTGAAAATACGTCCAGCGTTGGAATAATTGGCAATGACAATTAACCTGGTGATGATTTGATGACTCACAGCACATCGGCACACGTGGTCCAGGTCTCTCGCCAGGTACGTACACAATTGGACTTTATATCCGCTGTTAATAAGACAGGTAATTACGCTGAATTGACTGACGTTGCCACTGGATAGTAAATAATAATAGAGAACAGCCATGATTTATGCAAACATTCGAAATAGCTTACTAATGTATCCTGCTGTCAGCAGATAAATACTATTCCTGGCTTTAAACATTAACTGGGAAATAATCTGCTGTGGAAACGCTTTAAACATGAACACAATATCGTGAGAACTTAGGACATTGGCTAAAATAATCTAGTAACATAAGGTATTCTTTGATGAGAAACAGAACAAGTAAGCATTTTAAATTAAGAATATTTGGACATAACGTGAACTTTAGAGGAACTCTTACTTTTTTCCTCTAGAAATAAACAGCATACATAAAATCTATATTGATAACAGGAAATAAATCAATATCCCGAGAGTAAATATCGATTAATGAACGAAGACGACTCCAACTTCGCTCCGGTTTAGTGTCTCATAATGTCGTAGATTCCCTTCCCCGATAGAGTTGGGAATCGTAAGTACAAATCCGAAAAGTTTTTCTCGCACTTGTTAGCCCTTACAAACTTCCGTTTGAGAAGACTAACCTTGTAATATCAAAAATTTTATTTGGTTCATCGGTTGTATTTTATTCCTAACTAACGACCCGCCATCGCTTCACTATTCTATCTATTAAAAAAACATCAAATCTTGCGTAGTTTTAAAGATTTAAGCATACATACAGACAGACGCGGAAAGCGAGTTTGCTTTATACTATGTAGTGATACGTTTAACAAATGTACTAAAATTGTACTGGCTTAATTATAAGGGTTATTCTACCCGTTATAAGTAATTGCACACATGGGGTTTGTTTGCAAATTAATGGAATATTCGCCATAGCTCGTTAGCGAACTCCTGAAGAGTTAATTACACTTCTAAAGGTTCTGTAGCGGTACCATGAGTTGGTTTATCGAAAACTTACGTACGTTAAAAACCTATCGAGTTGTTTTTTTCATACGACCGATTTTAGTTCTTAGCGTAACCACCAGGGGCGCTGTACAAGTTTTTCATAGACATATTTACGTAGGCGATATCGAGTCCGTAACTTTTAAACTCATGGTAGCGCTGTTTTAAATCTGGATGAATCGAGTGAAATGAATAAAAACTGTCATAAATCTTAGAGCTCTTTGTAGAGAATGTTAGAGAATCATATGAACATGTTAATTAGTATTTGTTATACACAATTTTTAAGCCCTATTTTATTAAAGAAAGTGTAAATTCTATTTTACAACATTTGAATGCTTTTGTTTAATTGTTAATTTCCAATGAAACTTCCCTACAAACGTTCTTGTGACGGATCCGACGTTAATTGACCCGGCTTTAGGTTCTAACACATTAGCCGTAATTACTACAAACTGTAGTTCCTTAATTAAGGGAGAGCACGAGTGGGAAAATGCGGGATATGAATAGTAATGGTTTCAAATTATATTTCTATTTAATTACGTTACGTTTATACATAATGTTACGTTACGTAAATTCTCCGAAGTTTTAACAACACTGCGTCTCTTATTGATGAAATTATTTATTTATACTGCTTAATATAAGATATTAATAAGACTGGAAAATCTCATAAGACTACTTTCACCGAACACGTAATTAAGACATAACTATTCTAACTTACCCATATAACTACAATACCTAACCATAGTATATCATAGACCAGGACATACACTTCTTTAGTATAATAGTTAGCTTTAGCCAAGACGTAGTTGATGTGATTAGTTATGTAATATGCATTATTGATTACAATACCACTATTACGTCACTATGAAATAGAGAGCAATAATTATTAATCTGTGCCATGAGTTACATAACTGCTCACATGTTTAATGCGACTGTTTAAGTCCAAATCAAAAACCAATTGCATACAATACTTGTATAAATATCAGACAACATCACATACATTGAATATTAGTTTTTATGGGTCTACACGCGTTATTACGAGTAGCAAATTACATAGCTACTTACTGCCATGACTGGTGCAACCCAGTCGAAACGTCGGGCAGTAAGTAGCTATGTAATTTGCTACTCCTAATAACGCGTGTAGATCCATAAAGACTAATATTTAGTGTAATGGAACGCGAAAGTCTAAAATCTTTCATCACATACATTGCTCTGATTCCGAAGTAAGCTGCTAAAGCACTTGTGCTACGGATATCAGAAACAACTAAACATAACATAAAACCCATACATGAAACAAACATCGATTTTCACAAATATATGAAATACTACACAAATATTTGTCCCGGGTGGGAATCGAACGCACGACTCTAGGAACCGTGTTCCAAAGAGCCAGTCAGAATAGCTTGTTTATCTTATACTCCTTTGCGGACTAGCCGCAAATTAATATAACTTAATACCTAAACGAAACTAAAAGTTGGTTCTCAGTTGTACCTAGTGCCCAGCGCTGGCATTGTGTAAGTTGGCGGTTAATTATGATAAACTGCCAGCGGGACAACAAGCGCTTACTAAACAACTTTGAGATATTATTCCCCGGAACTCTATTCAGGGGCGAAGGCGTGCGACGAGACTTGTCTTTTTATATTATAACTAGTGACCCGCCCTTGCTTCGCTTCGTGTACATTATGCATTAAAACCTTCCTCTTAAATCCCTGTATCTATTAAAAAAAACCGTATCAAAATCCGTTGTGTAGTTTAAATATTTAAGCATATTAGAAAACTGAAACTGTCCGGGATATTTACCATGTTGTTGTGTTTTAATGAGCTCCCGATATTTCGGCACTGTTGCAAGCGCCATGATCACGGATGAACTGTAGGACTGCGAGAATGACGGTAGGACTAAGGGCAGACATATCAGTCTACCCTCTTTCTCAGTCTTTTATTACGCACGACACCACTACCCTCGTTCACATTATTGTCACTCAGAATTCGATCCAGACACACTACACTCACGGTATCACTTCTTTTTTTACCTCGAAAACGGACACATTTTTATTTTTACATAAACGTATCACTGGATGCCATACTTTCGCTAGTTGAAACCCGTCTTCACGATTGAAGTTTTTGAATTTTTTAATTTCAATTGCTTCCCTGACCAGTCGTGGTATGTAATGGCGTTCTGTCGAAAGTATTTTTGGGTTATGTAACTCAATCCAGTGGTTCGTTCCCGATTCTAAAAGATGTTGAGCGATTGCCGATTTTTGTGCTTCGTTGTTTTTGACTGCCCTGATATGCTCTTTCACCCGGCACGAAATAGTCCTTTTCACGAACACAACGAAGCACAAAAATCGGCAATCGCTCAACATCTTTTAGAATCGGGAACGAACCACTGGATTGAGTTACATAACCCAAAAATACTTTCGACAGAACGCCATTACATACCACGACTGGTCAGGGAAGCAATTGAAATTAAAAAATTCAAAAACTTCAATCGTGAAGACGGGTTTCAACTAGCGAAAGTATGGCATCCAGTGATACGTTTATGTAAAAATGTGTCCGTTTTCGAGGAAAAAAGAAGTGATACCGTGAGTGTAGTGTGTCTGGATCGAATTCTGAGTGACAATAATGTGAACGAGGGTAGTGGTGTCGTGCGTAATAAAAGACTGAGAAAGAGGGTAGACCGATATGTCTGCCCTTAGTCCTACCGTCATTCTCGCAGTCCTACAGTTCATCCGTGATCATGGCGCTTGCAACAGTGCCGAAATATCGGGAGCTCATTAAAACACAACAACATGGTAAATATCCCGGACAGTTTCAGTTTTCTAATGTGTGTGACCATGACAGTTTAAAATCATATATTTAAGCATACATAAGTACAGACAGACGCGAGCAGCGACTTAGCTTTACAATATGAAGTGATAGTCTTTTGGTTCAGAACATAGTTGTTCCTAGTAGAAAATTATGGAATGCTAGAAACCACCACACAATGATTTTGGAGCAATGCAAAGATGAATGGGGATTTCTCCACCGCAAGAGCAAAGCTCTATTTCCATAACCTAATCCCGAAAAACAACTTACGTGCTTCCACTACATAATCCTTCTTTGATAACTTAATTTCTAGACATGAGATTAAATAACTTTACTTGGAGATTAGCATAGGTATACCTACACATTTATCACCATATAGTGTACATGCATGTACTTATGATGAGTACATAGGTAATTCTGACTTGAAAATCCCCAAATATTGTGTGAACAGTGACAAATTGTACAGAATCGGTCCAACAAATTTCAGTGAACAGTAGGGCTACCATGAGTTTAAAAGTTACGCACTCGATATCGCCTACGTAAATATGTCTATGAAAAACTTGTACAGCGCCCCTGGTGGTTACGCGAAGAACTAAAATCGGCCGTATGAAAAAAACAACTCGATAGGTTTTTAACGTACGTAAGTTTTCGATAGCCAACTCATGGTAGGCCCTCAGAATGAATTACTTGCGAAAGACAATAAACCGTTTCAGCCAGACAAACGGCTGTTATCCAAAACCAAATAATAACACTTCCTAATCCCAGTAAAAGCGACAATAAATCACTAGCATTTAATTTTTCCGACTAACTTATTACTTGGTACGAAGAAAAATTGGCCAACGGTCGACTTAGGCTAAGTTACAACGATTCGAGGAAGGCATTTATCATGTAGGCCCTTATATATGTCAGGGGGAAGAGGGACCGAACTATCTTATGACCTTTATTTAGCCGGGCATAAAATAATACCAGTAAGTGCCACTGGTCCGGGTATAAAGATTTCAGCGGCGCTTTTTATTGGACTCCTCATCTTGGAGACATAAAATGCCTCATAAAATTTAATTCTGAATGCAGTAAAATAGTGAGACGTCAAATTGAAAATATAAGTAGTAAAATATGAATTACTTAGCTTACTGAAACCTGAAGTTTGGAATGTACCTAATATGATTTTGATTGGATTTTTGAAGTGACTTTAATAATCATTTATTAGAAAATGTATTTTTGAAATCATTAGATAGTTTAAGAATTCAAAATATCAAAAAAAATATCTCTTTAAAAGTCTGTTAATTATGTTTGATCGTCACTTATTTGGGAAAAATAAATAACTATTTTAATAATAAATAAAATAAATTACTAAATAAATAACATTACTTGCATGTTCCGGACTATTGTGAAGAACACAATGTAAGGTAATCATTAGTCCAAGCCATTTGTATTGCAATGTAGCAAACTAGCAAACGAACGGTTACTGCGTTGGGGGCAAAATCCAACAAATGTTTAACATCAAAGTCGATAAGTTGACGTGTGTCAATAAAGCAATCTATTGACGCACTCCATAGATTTTGTCTTATTTTTTCCGAAAAAATCACTAAGGTTTAAGCGACTTCTGACGATGACTGTAAGTAGCTTAGTACTAGCATTAAAAATACCGACCTATAGTTATTTTTTATTATTATATCAAATCAACGACTCCAACCACTTGGGTCATTCAAAGTGAACCAGTGACCCAACGACATTTTGCGTTCATTCAAATTCGCTCAACGGAAAATGAGGGGAGATTCCGATCTGAATGGTATTGTAGGCAGTTATACTATTTTTAAGGTAACTACTATGTTTCTCTTTCACGACCAAAGCGAGAGTTCAGGGTCGAACATTCATTATATTACCGCATACCTATACAAATACACACATACATACTACAAATTACAAAGTCTATAAGTTTGCAGCATTATACCGAAAACATTATTATTAAGTTTCGTTATAATTACTACTATTTTGTACAAGTAGCTAATCCGTTGCAATCAAACTAACAAAATCAGTACTTCATTAATCTCCTTATACGATATGCAATCATAAACTACGAATACAATTGATTATTTTAAAACACCATTCTAGCAGCTGCGAAAGTGGTGTGCTCAACCACCTGAATCAATTACATTATCATCTCAGAAGCAGACCAACGCTCAGACGTTTATTAAATTCCCAAAACGTAGCCTAGAATTAGGACCTATACCTAAAACACAAAAGGTGGTCCCAACCAACAAAAAAGTACGTAGGCAATAACTTTACTATTGACGCTCGCACCCATTCCCGGGCTCGCGTTACTTCCCGGGCTCAGCCCTTACAATGTCAAGGTCACAATGCCCTTAGCCCTGCAAAACGAATTAGCCCCGTAAGAGCGTTATTTAGTTTAGGGACGAGACCAATAACGCCAAGGACAGGCGTTGAGTGCCGAAGTGATGTGTCAAGTTGTTGGCAATCATCTTGACGGGAGCAAAGAATGAGGGTTTTCGCGTATAAGAACTTCACTAGATGGCAATACGTAGGCGTGAGGTCTAACTGCAGCATGATTGGTTATTTTTGACGTGTCATTGACAGACATGTCAATATTCACCAATCAGGAAGCAGTTAGACCTCATATCTACGTCTTGCCATCTAGTTGATATCTTATACGCGAGCACCCTCATTGTAAAGATCTTAAGTTTGAAGTGCCTAACATGTTACTCATAACAAATCAAATCTATAGCCACTAGTCTGACATGTTTCTTTGTTATGTTACCAAAGTTTTTCAGGTCAAATAAGGTTATGGACTTTCCTCTCAGATAATAAGAACGTGACAGTATGTATGTTGTTGGTGGACGATGAAATGCAATATTAAACAAACGGCTAAACGAATAGGGTAGGTAACTATTCTTGGCTATCGTAACAATGAATCCGAGACTATTGTTCAACATAAATTGAGATACTAATATTCAATAAATCGAATACCTATTCATTCGCATCAAGCTGATAAGCGAATAATAAATGATTTCGATAAACTGAGTCGTCGCTCTTACATAATATCTAATGGTAAATTGATAAAGGTTGGTTGACTTAACAATATATTAAAAACGACTTAAGAAAGACGTCATGTTTGTAAACTTTACTAATCGGTTATTTACCACAACATCAAATTATTTAGTTAGAAAACAAATCAATTTTAGCTTAACTACATAATAATACCTAGTATTAAGGTTAAACCATTTTTTATTTCTAGAATAATGTACGACTGCAGTAAATGTAAGCTCTTAAACATTATTTTAATTACGTTAGCATTGTCTATTATTTCCGCGAACACAACACATTTGAAATAATTTTACTGATTAAACTCGCGTGTATTGTTCTTCTAAACATATTATTTAGAGACCCGACGTTTCGATGACAGCTGTCATATTTAGTCTTGCCCGTGCCCACGAGCGCTGTAAAGAGCTCGAAACGTCGTGGCTCTAAAATTGTTTAGAATAACAATAGACTCGAGTTGAACCAGTAAAATATTTTTTACTATACTTTTACATTAGGACTTTTATGCTCTCAGTAGAAGTAGAACATCCTTATTTAATTCAAGCTCCCGCACGAAACCAAGGAAGAATTCTCGCACAGAAAGGGAATCAAAGATAAAAGTTCCTGTTTTTAAGAGCTAAAATGGAGGCTTGAGATATGTTTAATGTTTTCCACGTCCTTGGTTAAGAAATTACGTGAGTGAGGGTAACAAGTAGCGTGTAATCTGATGAGATATATACTATTACTAAGTACATAGGTACCGATTATGTGGCGAGGAAAACAATACAGTAACCACCGATGATCATCGCTCTGATATCATAAATATACTATTATTCATCGCTGTGATGTTTAGAGGAATGATTATGGTTTAGGTACTCGTGTTTCTTGGAAAGGAAAATCATTTTCTACAACGTAATCACCACATGACTTCAGGAAAATGGAAGATTATTACAGTTCTCTGCTGTTACATATCGCATAAATCTTTATTAAACACGTGTACCTACGTAGTTAGTACACTAAGTAAAATAAGTAGAAAATCGCAGTATGGAAAGATATGTCTTTTTTACTGAAGATAAATGATGATAGCAAATGTTCGAAGGCTGAATGTGACCAGCTCTTATTAAATTTAGAAAATATCAAGCTTTGTGATAACAATATGGAGACGTAATAATGTCAGGATACCTTTATGTCAGGTTTGGATATATTAGAACCTCCATAATCCAAAAACAAGGATTTCAGGAACTAACAGTCACACAATATTATCTCTTGTAAAACACGCGACATCATGCAGGGTATTTGCAGAGGTTTTCGTTTATTTCCATAATCCGAAATGATGCAAAACACTGGTGTGTTTACAAAGCCAGGAGCGTCGGTAAATTTTAATTTAGCCACACAGGACATCGTTATCTCAGCCACCGGCTGTGTGCCCTCAGCTTATTAGTGTTACACATTGTCGGCATTCGGTAAAGGGATATAATGAAGCTTTTTAATGTAATGTTATGAAGCTTTTAAATGCAAGTTTAAAGTCATTTAAATCTAAAGATAAGAAGTATATTTTAAAATGGCTGAAATTTACCTAGAATCACACGTTATGACGATCTTTTTCTTCTGTAATATATCTTATCCATTATTATATTCATCTACAATGTACAGGGCAGAATGGCGGCGACGTGGTCCACAACCCGTCACGTCACGTTTCCCACAGAGGTGAAAAGTTGATCGCTGGAAGTGATCTCTGCCTACCCCTCTAGGAAAAAGGCGTGATGTATGTATGTATGTATATTTATCTATACATGTCTCATTACTACTACTTTCTACATTAAGTAACGTCCTTAATATTTTAATGTGCTGCTGTGTACTGCATGCTCTCCCTGATAAGGTATCTGAAGAAGACCAGCGTCGCGATGTCTCTCGACTCCCCGACACATGTTGAGCAGATCTCTTTTCAGTTGCCTATTTACTATGTTTTTATTTTTTGTAAATGTATGGATGTATTTAAGATATGTAACTGAATACGTAAATGCATTTCGTTCTTTCTTTCTTATAAGCATTAGTTACGCAATATTAGGACGATGCTTTCACACTTGTACATACGATAAAAACTTTTTTACTATTACATGTGATGGTTATAGTGCACTTGATAAAGGACCAAACGTTTAGAACGTCATCGTTATCAATATTGACAGGAAGAAATTTGACAGGGCGGAAATGGTCCAGTAACCATTCTAATAGAATCAGAACTTTGTGGAATTCATATAAGGATTTTACTACATTCCCGTTCTAATGGATGTATAATGTTTGGTAGGGTGGAGCGAAAAAAACTTTTTTTTTATTTTCGGAATTCCTGTATTACTAATCGATGATGCGTTATATTAGAAGGCTTTATGCGAAATTTCAACAATTTAAGTCAACATCTTCAGGTGGCGCACTAGGGTTGAGTAAAATAAAAGTTGTAATTTTTGGCTTATTTAAAAAAAAAATTTTTTCGGGTGAGCAACTGTCTTTACTACAATATTAATACTTAAAATAACTGAAGGTATAAATAACTACGGAAATAATTTATAAAATACCGTAAATAAATCGTTTACATATATTAAGCCTTATGTTCAAGAAGAGCCTTTTTGATGAAAATACTGATATTTCGTGTCGAAAAGCGGTATCTCCTTCCTGGCGATTATCCACGTTCGAATGAAAACATTTCTTACTTCTAGTCGACAAACAGAAAAGGAAGCCTCAGTTAAGGTGTGTGAACACCCTTTTACTGCTTTAGTGAGTCAGGGATACTTTTGAATTTCAAGGAAAGTGTCTTCTGAGGAAACGTTTAAAAGTACTGTGTTAGTGAATTTGAATGTCAACTGTGGTTCAGTTATCTATTATTTTTCACCCAGTCAATTAAATCCCAATGTTTTATTGCATCAGGTCTAAGTTATGGAAGATATAATTCGCGATTTTTCTTCCCTTAACACCGAATTCGTGCCTTTAAAAGTCTCTCAACGGCCAGTTTCCTTACGTGTAACTCAAAATATTGTAACATAGTCAGCAATACGTTTTCTGGGTACGCAAAGAAGGATTTTTTTAGTTTTTTTTGAGGACACTTTTTACCTTTCAAATCTCTACGCAAAAACATACTACTTATAACTCATTCTAATGTTAAATAAATGTGTCAAACCGTACCGACACTATTTATAAAAGTTGAGAGATTTCTTCACAAACTTGTCATACTCATCACATTTTTTGACGATCATTTACTTGTTGCGATATAAAATAACTTATTTAAAGACTCTTGGTACTTGTTATTATACGAAATCAACCTAGCGACAACTTGCTGATGCCTTATTGAAGAATTTAATGCTTTGATCCATATTTTCTCTATGTCAAGCGCTACAATTTCACTTGACAATAAAATATATGTGTCAAATCATTATGACAAGTATTTGTTTTGCGTAGTGAATCGAAAAGTATTTTCGTATTAACTAAACAAAGAAATTCATTCTTCGCATATCCAGAAAACGTATTGCTGACTATGTTACAACATTATGAGTTACACGTGAGGAAACTAGCTGTTGAGAGACTTTTAAAGGCACGAATTCGGTGTTAAGGGAAGAAAAATCGCGAATTATATCTTCCATAACTTAGACCTGATGCAATAAAACATTGGGATTTAATTGACTGGGTGAAAAATAATAGATAACTGAACCACAGTTGACATTCAAATTCACTAACACAGTACTTTTAAACGTTTCCTCAGAAGACACTTTGCTTGAAATTCAAAAGTATCTCTGACTCACTAAAGCAGTAAAAGGGTGTTCACACACCTTAACTGAGGCTTCCTTTTCTGTTTGTCGACTAGAAGTAAGAAATGTTTTCATTCGAACGTGGATAATCGCCAGGAAGGAGATACCGCTTTTCGACACGAAATATCAGTATTTTCATCAAAAAGGCTCTTCTTGAACATAAGGCTTAATATATGTAAACGATTTATTTACGGTATTTTATAAATTATTTCCGTAGTTATTTATGCCTTCAGTTATTTTAAGTATTAATATTGTAGTAAAGACAGTTGCTCACCCGAAAAAATTTTTTTTTTAAATAAGTCAAAAATTACAACTTTTATTTTATTCAACCCTAGTGCGCCACCTGAAGATGATGACTTAAATTGTTGAAATTTCGCATAAAGCCTTCTAATATAACGCATCATCGATTAGTAATACAGGAATTTCGTAAATAAAAAAAAAGTTTTTTTCGCTCCACCCTAATGTTTGGCAAAAAATGTTTACAATATAATAATATAATTCATTTATTCAGATAATTTAAAATCCATAATTCGTTAGTAACAATGTTCTTATATCTATGGTTAGTACTTAAATTATTTTAATTTTAAATTAATTTGGTATTATTAATTAATTAATATAATAAATTTGCTCCGCATTCGGGTTTTTTAGGGCCGTGATCCAGTGCTGTCTCAGAGCACTATCCCACCTTCCCGCCAAAACTTTTAGAATACTGTTGGGACTGCCAAGCATTCTGTATTGGGTAGAGTGGATTTTACAACAATGCGTTATTCTTACAACTTATCTTTATATTTTCCGTCAAATATAAGAGAATCGTTTTATATGTTTCTAAAAACAAAGCCGTATGGACAGAGACACGACTAAGTTAGGCATTTAAAGGCTCTTTTGACTATGGCTAAAACAATAACATTCTAGTACAATTGCCCTTTTCCGGCCACTGTCATGATTACATCATAAAAATAATCAGTGCGGAATGCCAAAAGGTTATCGCCACAATCCATTCATGATTATTACTTACTACGTATTTGATAAGCACAGCAGGACATTCATACCTATAGCCAAGTACGTCGAATATTTTTTACTTCTAGATCTTTCTTAGTAGATTAAAAGTATGTTACTGCGTATGTTCTGACACGATACAACTAGCAAGGAAAACAAAGGAAAGATACGTATTATGGCATTACGATGTAAATAATACTCGTCTATAGATTCATTATGTTCTTCTTGCTGGAAAACTTAGCTGATTTTCATTCAACACTATTTTGTTTGTTTGTAATCTAAGGGTAAGTACTAAAATAATTCTGAACTATCATTACAGTACTTAATACATTTAGTCAGCCTGCTGTAGAACTAGTGGGAATGCACCGTTAAATAGCTACCGATGTTTAGGGTTATCATAATGCTAATATTCTTTAGCACCTAGTAATAGAATAATAAAATGTACAGTTTTATTTTGCATACGTATTCCATAATAGGCACGCAACACAACCGGAGTGTGTACGGCTTTGTGTTTACAATAAAAATGTTAACAGATTTATGGCTTAACCTTGACTTCTTAATACGAGCTACGTCATAAAATTCACAATGCTGGGAAATTGAAAAATTCATAAACCACGGCTACTCCCGAAAAGCTTTCCTTAATATTATACGAGTATCTTTAGATGAAGAGTATTAAACAAAATGTGCAATCAGAAATTTTTAAATCACGTACGTATAGTATGAAATGAATAAAAGTGCTAATTGTTATCCGAAACACAGAACATAAATTACTTGGGTCATTAAAACTCCAAAGTTAATTTGAATTAATTAAAGTCGTAATTTACGTGAAAGATTTTGCAGATGAAGAAAGACGGCGAATGAGATTCGTCTCAACGCCCAGTAATAAATTAGCAAAATTAAATAATTTATGAGAAGGCTCATTACAAGACATACATACGTAAATGTAAGTACTACCTACATGATCGTATCAAAAGGCAACATTTGCTATTCCCTTAATCTTTGCGACAAGATTGATTGAAATACATATAATAATATGAAAAACTGAAAAAGAAACTACTGCGAAATAATTTCTTAAAAATCCATTAGCTTTTTACTGTATTTCGTACAACTTCATCTCATATTTCACTTAGTAATTTACATGACATGAACTCTAAGGTCGCTGTCTGCTGAATGAAATATTAAATTAATAAGACATTAGAGAAAATATTATATGTTGTAAACATGTATCGTTCTTTTAGACCTTCTTTTTTCAAATGTCTACGATGTGAAAGTACTAGAAAAGATTTACAAAATTTTTTAAAGACATTCTAAATGAAACAATAAATAAAATACAAGTTCACTCGCGACAATAATTGGTGTAACCCAGTTGAATCGTCGGGCAGTATGTAGCTAAGTATTTGCTACTCCTAATATCGCGTGTAGACCCACAAAAAGTAATATTAGTGTAATGGAACGCGAAAGCTTAAAATCATACGTATTAAACTACAAGACCGACTTAATTGAACGAAACAACGAATGCAGGATTTGTGTAAAATTTTATAGTGGGTATCATAGAGTAGACTTTGTTTTGACCTCAGTCGTAATACGCTTTAAATAACTTTCTATTACCTAATTTTAAATTCTAACAACGGGCCTAAAACGAGTATGCAATTGTAAGAGTCGAAAATCAAATGAAAATTTCAAAGATATATATGAGAAAGGGGAGGCTGATGATGATGATATGATATGAGTAATACAAACACACAAAGGGCTGTTATAAATTGTTCTGCTAACTGTGTAAAACTTATATCAAATACATACCGCTGTAATTTTACGTTATTAAACAGCTTACATTATCATCTCAGTCGGGGTAATGGCTAATGAATAACATGTAACACCGCTAACATCTTATAACTCAGATTCATATCGTTACGTCACGGCATTCGGAAATTAGCTTCGCATCAAGATGTTCGCTTAGAATGGTTCCGGGAAACGTCTACTCTGTGACATAAGGGATCTATTTAATTTTCGCAATATTTGAGCCCGCTTTTGCCTGATGAAAAGCCAGATAAGCCAAAGTCACCACCATGAGGACTGTCAAAAATCCGATTCGAGTCAGTTTAATATTATGTACCAGGATGTACCTTCCTTTATGTAGTAGATATTAATTAGCAAACCTTTTTGAATTTATTTTCCATGTTTAATTCTATTTCAACTTATGAACCAAATAATTGTCTCAAAATCATTGATTAGCTTAATAACTTCTAATACCAGATCGAGCCAGAAATAAATACCTACCAATCTTCTTAAAAACATCTTTGATTGATTTGGGAATGCCTGTACCCTTCAGTTAACAGATCAAGCCAGGTCAAAGAACCTATTTACCTAATTTCGCCAAGGGTCCAAACGAATCCGGGGCTAGATAAGTGTATCAGCGCTGGAAATAGCTGTGACCCACATACCTGCCCGGCCCATTAGTCTATACGAGCTAATAACTGTGTGGCTTGGTGTAAATGGGGAGATAAATCTAGAAAGCGTATCGGGTTAAGTTGTTAATAATAATCAATTGAGATCAATTAAGAAACGATCACAATTGATGTCGATTTATTTCTAGAACCTAGACATAAGCGGAAAACTATTTTGTTGGATTAATTAGATTTCAAGGTTACATGAATGTTTTTACCTCAAACTTGTTTAAAAAAGAATTATACATCTATCAACTTACATAAGCATTGCAAATCTGCCATATAGATAGGTCGATTAATGTCAAATTCACGATAAAACAAGATGCAAAAAAGCAATTCCTCCTCTTAACTTAAAAGGTTGTTCAAGTCTTTCGAAATTATTTGACTTGCTTGTACCGATAACTTAAAATTCATAAAACGTAAAACATCCAGCCAACCTTACTTCAAGGAAACGGAATAGGTTTACATTAAATCGTTTCCGCGATGTTACAATGTCTAATATTTTTTATATTTATTCTTGCCGAATTCGGTTTCATTTCATACAAACTCGTTTCGCAATTGGATTCGAGCTACTATTGATTTATGATATTGAAAGAATTCTTTATTCCGCATCTCTTGGACACATCAATCGTTTTTCGTAGCAATTCTGTATTTTATATACTTTCTAAGTCCTTCGTCATTATAAATGAATCCATTTCGGATGCTCAATCAAAGTCTACTTCTGCCAATTTTATTTCCAAGTACGTTTTACTGATTTAATAAAGAATGAATGGCCTTAGGATTATGCATTCGTCCAAATTGAACATCATATGATCCTTTCTAGTTTCTGCTTAGAATCTGCTAATAAATAATAGAAACAAGAAAAAGGCAGAATTTAAGAAGACGTCTTGAAAATAAGTGAACTCCCAGTAGCAAAGATTGCGTTCCATCGATCTTGTGAGTAAACATCTTGGTACAGCTCGTTAGGGCCAATTACCAGCTATTATTGGCCAATTGGACACGGTAAGGACACATCTCCACCTCGTAAACAATTTGACGAACCTTCCAGATGTCGTAGTAGCGACTTCAATGTCGGAAGTGTGTGGCAACACGTGTACCAAGGGAGTTGCTGTGTTAGTTCACTAAGGTGATCAGATATGGATGACATACTCATCATCACGTAACATGAATCTTGAATCATAGATCCGAAGTAGGAAAGAGCATGAATACGATTTTAAGTCTATCACCAGGAATTCGGGATTCAAAGGAACCTTGGTAATTCCCAAGACAACTGTTATCTGTTGCTTGTCAGATTACCGTTTCCCGGACCTCATATCCCATTCAGTCGAATAATCCGTTTCATATAAAAGTAAGTACTCAAGGAACAAGACGTATCTACCCGTCTTTTCTTGTCACTATAAGGCTTCTCCGAATCGTTAAAGGGCTTCACTTAACGTTCGCGACATCTTGCTGAAACTCAAAACACGTAACCTAAATCCAAGTAGCGTCTCAATCGCATTTATCCCACGGTAGCTGACCTAGATAGTTAACTATTTAAATATAGCATAGCTCTTTTTTCCATTGGGTTTGAACGTTATTATAAGCTAACAAGGTTCAGAAATTGTGATAGTTGCTAAAACGGGCTCGTCAGGATTCGACGGGAAAATCGCATCCATATTTCTGAACTTTATATTAGCAGTAAGCCTAATAGTAGCAATATTAGCAGACCATAAATGGTTGGTGGCTGAAATACTTTACGCATAATATAACACCTACAACACATAACTCAAAATCCTATAATCATGTAATACTAAGTTGAGTTCTAATAAAGAAACATGTAAAATGATATTTGATACACTTTTTACTAGGTTATGCTATATCATTGGTACCATAAAAGCAAAGCCCTATTTGTACTTTTATTATTTACCTCTGTTTCTGTAAAATATTGAATGAAACTAACATTCAAGTCTAGACACTAGCTGGATCTGACGGGAATCCCTGGGGAATCGACGCCCGCCAGACACCAAATATTCCGACTGACGCAGTGTGAATTGTAAAGGTGGATTTTTGCAAGAGATTAAAATAATGTAATATTATTATTGTATTTTTCGTATTTCTTACAAAAACTAATTATCAAAAAGGCTTTGTCTGGCTAACGTCGTGTCACAGCATAACACGATGCTTCTTTCAAAGAAAACCGTTTACAAATTTGAGACTTATACATACATTATTAATTTACTAACATTTTACTTATTTGTGTTGCTTGAATTTGGGAGATTTCCCGAGTCTTATCTCGTTATTATCGCCATAGCATCCAAAGGAAAGGGCACGCGCGTTGTTCTAGCAGAAAAGACCGCAATAAGCAAATTCTAAAAGGAGGGGGTGGGGGTGCAGTGTCCCCAGTCTCTCAAAACACGTACCCATTCAGTCAGCAGAGGCTGGCACGACCCACTTCCTCATCATGTCTCCCCAGGAGATAGGGCAAGCAAACACGGTGGCGTTAATCGTCCGAGTGTGCCCGCAGTGCGGCGCCCGCATCGATCGGCCTATCCCGCGGTATCCCGGAAACTGCCTGGCTCTTCTGACTAATGTTGCCTGGGAGCATTGCGAGCTGAGACCCGGAAAAGAGAGCATATTGGCTGGATAATCATTTTGAGGGAGAGATGCAGGAGGATATATTCAACTTTGAATGACTGACAGAAATCACTTGCAGCAACCATCGCACGAAGCAGTACAGACATTAAGTGACAGAAAATAATCCAAATATATCTTTAGAAGATAAGCCAATGACCTTTACAGCATCTGGATCACCTAGCAGCAACTGGCTGGAATAAATCGATACAGCTGAATGGTATTATGCAAATGAATATATTCGAGGAAAATCGCTCGGCTAACCGAAAAAAGGCACACAAGCAATTAGGTACTGCTATTTGAATGGCTTTAGTTAAATTAAGCCATGAATTGCTTCCGGTCAACAGTATTCTTAGATATACAAATAGCTAAGAATTACTGCTGCCTGAATTAAATATCTCGGTAGATTTCTTTACTTTTTCATTCGTTACTAAATGAATATGAATACTAAGTAGTAGAAGCAATAAAAAGGTTTTTATTACATTTCTTACATTGAATTTCTTTTCTTGACTGAAAGGCTGTTCAATTGCCCGTTACGACAATAAACTTGAAACGATTACAAAGAGTGTTTTCTACGAAAGAAATGTTTGATGTTCTGAACTATTTGGTCCCAATGTTTTGCTGATACAAAGTATTGTGCTGACACAAACAGCACATTGTTCGTCGATGGTTTCTTGTTAGAAGCCTGATTCATCGATACATTTAATAAAACACTAGTTTCGTTTATATTACGCGCAAAATAATTATTAAGACTGCTATAGAATAAAAAGTACCTACTTATACTTTAACAAAAGCCTTGGCTGCGAGATTCGGTAAACCTGAAGTTAAAGTTTGAAGATGAAACTTAAGTACTTTTCGTAGATGTATCATTTCATTTCCAAGCACCTTTACTTGTAAAGACTTTGAGTTTAAAGTAGATATATATTTTTTATGATATTCGGCGTTTCAGTGCAGGAGCCTATCTACACCATAACTTTCATTCAAAGTTTCACGTCGTTTAAAGTTGGCAGAATTCCCCGAGTAATTTCCTAATAGAATTGGGAAGGTGTCCGTTGGTACACAAACACTGCAATGAATAGACTTCAAACAGCAGCGAGTGCCCTTTTGTGGATGTTCAGCTGAATGTTGGTCTTTTGAGCGAACTTCAATGGCGTCGCCCTACACTGCCAGGTCATTCATGAAATGTTGCAACAAACTGAAACTTGGCATAACACAGGTCACGGTTGTGACGTTTGAAAAAGCTTTTCAGCAGGCAAATAATGGTTTGGTTTAAGAAAATGAAACGTAGTATGGGAGAACTTATAAGTGTTTATGGATTTTTATAGGTATGGAGGAAGCTGGCACACTGGGATAACATATAGGCTACTTTCTTTTTTAAATTGGGCTTCATGGGTGAAAATTAGTATGGGAAAACTTTTACGTGTTTATAGATTTTCATAAAACTTGGTATGGAGGCAGCTGGCACACTGGAAAAACACCAGCGCTCCTTTTTTTTTTTCGACCTGGGTGGGGGGACGTACTATGGGAGAACGTAGACGGAACTTTCACTAATAAATAACAAATTTTATAAGGAATGTAGGCTGTTTTAATATAACATTGCCACTAAAACCCATTAATACGCGGACAAAGTCGCGGGCGGCCGCTAGTATGATATAAAAGCTATGAATAGGAAACAATTTTAAGAAGAAATCTATTGTATAAACTGTTCAGTAAAATCCTGATTTACGATATATTTGCCCGGATGGTGATAAAAATTGAATACAGATAGGCTACCTTTATTTGATACGGAGACAAAAGCCGAATTCGCTAGCACAAAATAGTTTTCTTATATCCTTCCCTCTACTACATTTTGTGTAACTTTTGCAGTGGAAATAAAAATAAAAGATAATGAGGCTAGTAAACGGCTAACGGGTTTTGCTGCGATTTTCCGCATCGCCGCAGTAAACATTTACGGGTTCTGCGCCAATGCCAATGCAACTAATTCAATGCAGGATTGCATTTGAAACTATTCGAATATTATGTAGAACAAGTTCTTTAGTTGATGGATGTGGACGAAGCAAAAGTGGTATGCCAGGAGCGTAGCACATGGCAGGAAGTGATCTCTGCCTACCCCTCTGGGAAAAAAGCGTGATTTTATGTATGAATGTATAAGTTCTTGAAGAATGGTGATCGAGATCTTGGGTCATGAAGGATCGACCACAGAGAGAGAGAGTATAAGTTCTTTAGAAAACAAATATACCATCCGTTAAGTAATTTTGGGCCAAGTCAGCAAAAAAGCTTTTAATTTAACTCAACACATGCCAGTCGACGATGTGCATTCCCAAAAAACTAATGAGTGGTCTCTTTTGGGAAATTTAGTTTTGCGTAAATGTGGCTCAGAAACACGTAGCATTTCGAATAGACTTGAGTAAGTTTATCAACATTTGGCAACCAAACCATGAAATATAACTAACTAGTGTAAAAAGATACCCTCGTAAGAATATTTTACCATAATATTGACACTTTCATTTTAGAAATATCATTGACGATGTTTAATGATTTGTGTGTAAATTAGAAGATAATGACGCTACATTTTCAAATGTTTTAAATTTACATATTCGAAAACTAATAAATTACTGACTCAAATTGACGTCATCAGACAATACTGGACTGTAACAACTTGCACAGAATGAGCTACCTAATAATATTCATAATCCATATTATGGACAAAAGATTTACTGCGGACAAATTTAAATGGCTTTAAGTCCAAAACAGAATCTAAACTTATTAAAGGTATAAATTAGAAATAACATCAACTCGATAAAAGAACCTGAAATTGTAGAATTACTTATTTTTAGAATTCTTAAAAGTTTATAACATTTTCTTGGGTTACTATTCCTAGTATATTGATTCGGGCTGTTTGTGACAAGCTATTAAAACAGAGCTAATATAACTTAGTCGGCTACAGACAAAATACCATCACCCCCAAAAATATTCAAACAAAAGAAGCATACTCCGTTATACGAGTAGCATTGCGTATATTTTGCGCTGTGACATTGTTAAACCTCCCTCCAAAACAATTCAGTACGACTGTTGTTTCAGCATTATTCACAAGTTGTCTGACCGCCCGGGCTCAAGGTCACAGGGCTCTCCCGGACAGACGGGGGTCTGTAGCAATGAACTGTGGAGCTGCATATATAGGGGTGAGAGCCATCCGCTCCCCAGCAAGTCCGATGATGGTGACAAGGGTCAAGCCATCACCGTAGTCAGTTAGGAAATATAGGATATGGACTTCAATTGGGATTCATCTACGTCGATTGCTAAGCGTATCTACTTAAAAACTCTTTAGGTTAAATAAATAATGTCTTTAGGAACCCATGATCCAATTTTTGAAGTTTAAAAATGGAACTTACAAGCGTCAATCTTATTTATTCCTGGAAAATGAAAAATCTTCTAAGAAGCCAGCGAACAAAAACATCTTCCACCGTACTAACTTTAGGTACCCATAAAGTTTGATTACCCGTAAAATATGACGCTAAATCACTTTTGTTGCAAAGTTTCCTACACATGAATAATGAATCTCAAATTTTTCGAATTTTAACATCAGAAAAACCGAATCATGTCAAGAGAAAAAGTATAGTTACCTAATAAACGATTTCTTTCTGCAAAAGGGCCAGGTGATAAAACGAACCTTCCCAGGGAAATAGAAACTTAAGCAATTCCTAAATATGTAAAAGCAATTTACCCTCGCCCTGTCCCGAAACTCCCGAAATCATCCCTTTCCTCGTTCCGCGGCATCGGGCGATTGGGCATTTGTCACTTTTATCACTGCCCAATAAATAAGTATGGCGTCCGACCGATTTCAGCCATGGCGGCCGATCGCAATTGAGATCAGCTAAGTGCGCAGGAAATATTATAGTGCACAAGTGTGCGTGCAAACACAAGTGCACTCTCTATCCCTTACTCTCATAATTTGGTGTTACGGCAATCCGACGTGACCGATGAGAGATCGGGCGCAGGACCACCGGCTTAACGTGCTTTCCGAGGCACAGGCGTTCAACCGCCAACTTCCTAACTCCAGGCTGAGTAATTTCATTACAGAAAAACTTACTCAAATCTTGCTGACACAGGACTGAAACCGGGGACCTCTCGGTCCTTTCGCAGCGCTTGCCACCAATAGACCAACGAGGCAGTTAAATAAATAACAGTTACAGCTGTAGCAAAGACTAGATACTTTATTTACATCATCGAATATTTTCAAGTCACACCGGCTCACAAGATACTTTAACAGAAAACGACCTTTCGTAGTGTCGTGCGGAATCAATCGTTTAGAAAATCAAGGACTTATCGAATGTACGTTCACTGGTCGTGCTGAAAAAATAATGATGTTTCTGGATGAATGAAACTTTTTTAACAGTTATAGTTCTGTCCTGAATGAAGAAGGATTTTTGAATGGAAATACAAGATAAAAGAGTACATATTTTTGCGAAATTTCCTAGAACTACTTGATTTGATATTTTTTTATAGTAAGCAAACAAGATGACCTCACTCCACCTGATGGTAAGCGGTAGAGAGAGTGAGATCCACATGTGAGGTCGACGGGCCCAATAGACCATATTGAGCATGTCGCACTTACCCTGAAGGCCCGCTTAACGAGGAAACCACTGCTGCGGCAACAACCAGACAAGGCGTGGAGTCTCGCATTGGTATTGGACGGAAGGGCTCCCGTTTCTACGGGTCTCCCTGGCCCGCGGGCTGACCCGCTCCGCCCGCACAATACCGCCGCTAAGACTCCACTTGTCCGGCGCTTGCCGCAACAATGGCCCCTGTTCGTACAGTGTTGATCCCGTAACGCGACCTGACCGAGAGAGGCCAGAGTCACTTGGCGGGTTTTACGCAACTGTATGGTGGTAACAGCAACCGGTCGACAAAACGTCTCCCACCTAACCTGATCCTGATCTAGGTAGATATCAATAGCTTTCGAACCATAGAACCGATACATATGTGAGACTCATTTAAATAGAACATGCAACCAAAGAATGTTCTGGTTGTTTCGTCGTTAAAATTGAAAACAAACAAAACAAGATCAAATGGGTTCATTTATTTTCGGCGTGTCTTGACAGTCCATGACACTATTTTGGTTCGGCTATGAGTCACATTTCAAATAATCGTACGGACAGATATGCCTATCCATTTGACGAATTATTATGTAACTATCTAGTTAAAATAAAAAATATTTCGACTACTTAGGGCCACCGACACGCTACATATTATTATATACGATTAGACTGGACTCGGTGGCGCAGTGGTTAATCCCTGGCTGGCGGTTCCAAGAGCCGTGGATTCGAGTCCCAACCGGGACAAATATTTGTGTGATGAACATCGTGTTATTTTTATATTTAAGTTTATTGTGTAACCGCTGTCGTTTCTGATACTTACCACGGGATCAGGTCGATGTATGTGATGTTGTAAAATCATAATAATACATTCTTCAATAACGTTTTTTTTTGTTAATATAGTTATTTACCACTACACTATTTTACACTTTTGGACGATAGTACTACATCTAATGTGCGATATTCATGGCAGCTTGTTTGTGAATCAACAGAAAGACTGTCATAAAATGTTGTGCGACAACCTCAGTGGGTGTCAAAGGCGATTTAACAAGAAATGATGCAGAACTACACCTACTAGGTACAAGAATAGGAAAGAGTCGGATGTGCTGAAAGGACGGAACTGGGAAATCGTTGACATGTTAATGTCAAATGTAAGCAGTTGAGTAAGTATTGTGTTCGTGACTTTCAAATTAATGAAGTCACTAATCAGTTACACACACCTTATTGTAGCTGTTCATTGTCGTAGTCATAAGCGTATAATTTAACAGAGTTAACTATTTACGACAGTACGTTTGGTTTTAGACAAAGTTGCCAGTTGGCAATGCAAACGGGAACGTAGGTACAGTAATTTAACGTATTTGTTTACCATCCCAAACACCGCCATTTGTTATTCAACGAACATCCTCAGGGTATGGTTTGCGGATTGTTGACTTTTGGCAGTGGATTGACTGTACCCCATATTTTTTTTATTCGAAATGACTAAGCTGTTAGCCTCAGACGGCTTCTACAACTTCACCGGGCTGGCGGGGGAGCGGAAGGCTCACAGCCCTAGACTGTACCCCATAAGACTTTCAACAGTACCTACATGCGATTTCGATGACAAAAACATACTGAGTTATAAAATTACATCGAAAAGTGGCATTGATTTTTATAACCCGCATTGTGTCGAAGTATTTTGTAAGAAACCTCAGCCACATCCGCGTAGTAACATAGCTTTGGCCCTTTAAGATATACTCGTAGTTGTGAAAAATCATAGTTTTAATTTTAAATTGTGATTAGATTGTGAAAATATCGCGCAATTTGCTTACATAAGTACTTGATTGGTTTATCCAGTCATAAGAGGATCGGATCAGATTTAGCGATAATGGTAACTATAGTCGATATAATCGAAATATCGGTGGACGAAAATACACTTCCTCGTTTTTCTAATCATACATTTTCCAAGAGATAGATCATGGATAGATATTATCTATTAGATCATGCATAGATATTATCTATCTCTTGTATTCTACTGTATAAAACAGCACCATAGAATCATCTAAGGATACTACAACAAGAACATAACAAAGTAGAATATAAGCGCCCAAAAATGTTAAAGTAAAACTTGTAAGTAAAAATTGCAACAGGATAATTGAGGAACTAGGTACATGACCACATTAACTTTTTAGCCACTATCAGGTAATGACAAAAACAGTACTGTATCCTTTGCAAGAACAATACATCCTAAACATATAACAAAGATAATGTTTTTGGAAATGATGTAGGTTGTTTACACTCACCTTTTGATAAATACCTACCTACCTGTATTCTAGGTTGATGTACTGTGAAGTGATGATAATGATATTGAAATGTTGATTGCTTCGCCAGGCAAATAAAATTATAGAATATAATATCATACTAGTGACGCACCGCTTCGCTTCGGGTATATTAGACATAAAAACCTTCCTCTTGAATCCCTTTATCTATTATCCCTACATTAAAATCTGTTATGTAGTTTAAAAGATTTAAGCATACATACAGACAGACAGACTTTGCTTTATACTATGTAGTAATCAGTCAAAGAACATGCTACTTGTTATTGTATAAAGGTTTTCTGCTATGTGTTCAATGTTGTAGGTACAGACTGCAAAATGCATTTTTTTTGTTTTGCCAGCAATTATGACCGGACCGTTTGTATGAGGCCTACCCTGTTCTACACTGTCTTTCAAATCATGGCTGCCATGGCAGATCCTTCCCTAATGGCCATAAATTCTGCATTCAAAGTGACCTGCACATTGCACTTAAGACTAGCAATTCTCATATTTTGCAATCTTCTTCTTCTTATCGTATGGTTGATGAACAACCTGGTGTCAGAGTTTTTAAGCCGCCCGTAGGCCTCTGACATGGCTTCACACACCGTTGAAAAATCTCTCAGGTGTGCTGGTTTCCTCACGATGTTTTCCTTCACCGTTAAAGCGTCGAATGATGGTACATATGAATTTCAAATTTGAAAAACACATTGGTACCTGGCGGGGTTTGAACTGGCGACCTCTCGCATGGCAAGCAACGACCTTAACCACTCGGCCATCGACGCTTTTATATATTGCAATATTTAAATAAATATAATCCAATCAGGTGACTGTATGTGTAATTGATTGGAAAATCTTTTTTTTTTATTGATGAGAAATTAGTATTGTTGTTCTGATATTTAAAAAGTCCATAGAAGAAATATGAAATTACCGGTTTTTGATTACTATAAGAAATTTTAGGAAAGGCTACAAATAAATCCAAAAGCATGACTGGATCTTAATGCAAAAACTCACTGAATTCATGCACAGGAAGAATTATTGAATAATAACCCACGATTTAGGGGGGGAGAGGGGGGTGGGGAGGAAGGGGGGAGGGTAGGCTACCCCCCTATACCACTCACACTTTGTCAGGATGTATACTTTTTGAGATATGAATTTTTGAAAATTTGTCTAACTTAACCTCAAAATGTATGAAAAGTCACTTTTGAATGACTCCTCTCTAATCAAAGAACGGAATAATATACGAATAACTGCAAGCAGCATAGGTTCTGCTCTTCTCCGGCGCTGCGGGCGGTACAGCCCTTCCGCCCTTACGTAGCGAATCACATGCGCCCGGGAGAGCTTCCGCAGCTTCGGCTTTTTGGATCGCCATCGGCGCCTTTGGCGCCTCGGCGACCAGCCTCAGCCGCTCCGGCTCTCCCAGGTGCCTGAGATTCGCTACAGAGGGCGGAAGGGCTGTACTCCCTCCGCGCCTCCGGATTTAGGAATTGCACTCTAGTGTAGGGCAGACTAGTATCACGGCGAAGGACCACGGCCAGTCGGTTTTAAGAATGCTTTAGTAATAAGAATGTAAGTATGCCTTATACCAAAGGATATAAATTAAGGACTTAGAAATAAAACGCTTAACCACCACTGATTTGCGTTTCGTTACATATTTCATTGTTATCGATAAATAAAATTGTATTTTTAACTATCAAATTAGCTTTAATTTATGAATAGTACCATTTAAACTAATTGAAAACCAATTTTAAATGACTAATAATAAACAAAACAAAAAGAAAAATCATTAAAATAATTTTTATTTTCTCATTTTTCAACACTCAACGAGTTAACAAAACGCAACTGACGTCATCGCCGAAATGTCAAATGTCAAAACAACAAATTTCCATACAAAATTATTAATTTTCAAATCCCGATTTTATCAAAAGTACAAGACTGCGAAGCGTAAAATTTTGTAATTAGGCTTATAAAAATACAATCTTTCGAAAAACAATCACTTGAAGCAGCAACATATGGGTCATACTCTAATAGCTGAGCCCATGCACAGATTGGAACTTTTAGAAATTGATGGAAATCAGTGATGTGATACCACCTAATTTACTTATTAGGTTTTTATACCTAATAGAAATTCAGGAAAAAATCTTATAGGGAATGAATCAGAAAATGAAAACAAATGTACTTACATCAAGTATGAAAATGATAGTAGATTAATAAAAAAAAAATTCTTTTTGGTCTTTGAAGGCCATGAATAATATTTGCAATAATTACTTACACCCAAAATGTATGCAAATACATTTAGATAATATAATTTTATTTTAAATCCTAAATTAAGGGCAGAAATAAATTAAAAATAATTGCTAAAAACGCATCTGTGTGAAAACAAGAAACGCGCACAAAATGCTAAATTAGGGTAATCAAAGTAAGTGAAACAAAAACATTGAAGTAGAATGTTATCGAATGTAGAAACATCCAGATAATTAAGAAAATAGTACTTACCAAAATACTGTATTCGACTGGACAATGCTAGAAAACAGCTCGGACCATCGCAAGACCCGTTAAAGTCACAAAACACTAGACAAAAACAAATGAAGGCGATTGTTATGAGAAATTAACAAAAGGTCGCTACAAGATTTAGGCACTTGGGTTCGATTGTCAGTTAATTTGGAAGAACTCTGTTTATATTACGACACTATCTCTAAGGTTTGTTACATCAATAAAATCTAGCGCTTAAAATGTTTCTAATGTTTTCTACGCGAAAATAAAGCAAAGGCTCTCGCGGGTCAGAATGAAGCAGACATTGCTCAATACATTCGCATTCGTTCGAAAATAGAAGAGATTGTTCTGCGGATATCACTGACTTGATTGGCTGAATTTATCGAATGAACGGGCGAGTGCCCAAGTTTATTGAATGAATGAAAACTCAAAAACCGCGCAGGTTGAACTGTCTGACATTTAACTTTTTTAGAGTGAAAGTCCTTGGCTTAAAGCAATTATAGACACGTTTAATAATCGTTTTTTTTTATTCTAATTCAACTGCAAACATTTTTACCAGTTCAATGATCGAATATAAATTATTGTTACAAGGTTGTGCACACCTTGATATCATGTGCGCTGTGCTACATGAGCCATTGCCTGGAGCTAAAAAAAAAACTAATGCGTTTTGTTTTTTACAACACTTTTATGAATGCAAGTTATTTATACGCAATAAAAAGTTTTTGCGTAATTACATTATTTATTCTTAATTTACTACTTTGTAAAGTGCTCTTGAGTATGATCCAGTATTTTAAAAAATTGTCTATTCGGTAATTATAACATTAATAGTTTTAGAAAGAACAAATCGTAACGCCAAATTTCAAAATCTGTAACTGTCAAGTCAATCAAATCGCCTTTCATCTCAGTTCGAAGTTTGTTTTTTTGTGTTTACAATTTAATTTTACAATGGAAAGTATACCGCTGTACTTAGTTGAAGAAAGAATAAAGACCTTCAAAAACTGGCCTTTCACTGACAAAAACAAATGCAATGTGCGGAACATGGCGGAAGCAGGGTTCTATTCGGTTGCAACTTCAGATGAGGATGCTGATGCTGCGAAGTGTTTCCTGTGTGGGAAAGAACTCGATGGTTGGGAGCCCAACGACGACCCGTGGTCCGAACACGAGAGCCACGCTGCGAAGTGTGCTTTCGTACAATTAGGCAAGAAAGAGGATGAACTTCTGGTGAGCTGCTGCTTTGTTTATTTTATTGTACTTATCATCATCATCATCAGCCCATATACGTCCCCACTGCTGGGGCACGGGCCTACCCTAAACTAGGGCGATAAGGCCTTAGTCGACCACCCTGGCCAAGTGCGGGTTGGTGGTTATTGTACTTATTTTTATTTATTATAGTTATATAATATTATCCACATCATGAACCCAGTTTAACACCACAGCAAAAAGATTGTCTTGTAGCTTATACTTTATTACTAAACCCAATGTTTCCCCATATGAATGGCCTAATATTATTTAAAGTCTATTAGTTGTTCCAACACTACACATTTGAAATAAAAATTCTAAACTTTAGAGACCTGATGTTTTCAAGCTCTTTACAGAGCTTGTGGCCAGGGGCAACACTAAAGATCACAGTTGTCTTTAGTCCTTGAATTTAGTTTTATTTCTTTTATTTTAGTGAAGATGGGTATCTTCGCTTCGCTTTAGGTATATTATACATAAAAACATTCCTCTTAAATCTCTATCTATTAAAAACCCCATCAAAATATGTTGCATAGTTTTAAAAATTTAAGCATACATACATCAAACAGTTGCAGGGAAACAACTTTGCTTAATACTATGCAGTGATTATTATGGTCAATCAAGTAAACATAAATGGAACTATAGTATTTTTCACCTAAGATGATCCCTGTGACACTTCATTGTGTTCTGAATAAGAAAGTACTTGTAATATAATATTTTTCCTAATGATGCCGCATCAAAATGAAAAAAGTGTGCAATAAAATTATTTTCGTTTGTCAAACGTAAAATGTGTGATTCAGAACACAATGAAGTGTCACAGGGATTATCTTAGCTGAAAAAGAGTATAATGAGTAGTGTTTGCACAAATAATAGACAATACTTTAAATATTATAAATAGTTCATCTCAGTTTTATTATTGTAATTAATTGTATGTCTTTTTTTTTCAGTTATCAGAGTTCCTATCAGTAGTAAAGCAGTACATGATAAATGAAATAAAGCGCACAGTGGAAGTGGCCAAAGAACAAATTGATGATAAAGCAAAGGTTGTCAGAAGACACTGTCTCGGGAAGAAGTGATTGATTTCCTATGCATTTGTGGATTGACTTATTAATATTTAAAAAATAATGAAATGTTCTGTATGTGACTAAGTGTATGACTGACTTTCTGATAGATTAATAAATACTGATTTGTTTATAATCATGATTTTCTTTATTGTTTATTGCCATTCATGACAACTTAAACACTCACAGAGAAAGGGGGAACATTTTTTTTGCACCAAAATCTTGACCTTTATTTATTGATTTTTGGTCATGAGCCAATAAAAAAAAATTTACATGCCATGAATGAAACGATACATTTAATCCACTTTTATTCTTCTTTTCATATTGGTGGACATACCTAGTAGAAAAAAAATTAATTTGGTGCAGAATTTTACCATGTGGATTGCATTAGCTAACTCACAAGCTTATTCCGCATGCAGGTCTGGGCACTAAGGCCACATACACAAAATCATTATCAGTAGCTTGCTATGCTAGAGGATGCTTTAAATTATAGTCAGCTTTTAAATAGGTACATAGTTCATGAAATATTTTGACCATGACTAGAACTATCACTAATCATTTTCAAAGTTTAATGTAATGTAGGTATAATTCAGAATATATTGTGTTCATTACTTTCACAACTTCAAATGTATTTAAATATATTACACCAAAGTACGAGAGATTTTCTCAGTGATTATATCAGTAACAACTTGAGTAAAACTTTTTGCATACAAACAGGTCATAAAAAAGCTTGACAACATAAGGTTGCTAAGCAACAGTCAAAACAAAACATCACACTGACTTGTTTCAGTCAGACAGTCGGTAAGTAGTCAGGCCTCACACTGCTGTGTTTTGTATTTAACTATTTATATACAGTTTTTATTACTTAAGTACATACTGAATAAGTAATTAGAATTAATAATATGGGAGATGTGAAGAACTTAGAGACTTATGCAATCATTGGATTTGATGGTAAGTAGAAATAATTGTTGATTTTAATGTAAGTTAGTACCTACACAAATCATGTAAAATGTGAAGTTTAATATTTTGTGCATTTTTTGTTGATCAGATGAATAATAATGAATGAGTCTACATTTTTTACTAATTAATTCTGAAATATCTCTCTTCTCATTGCTTGACTGAGAAATTAGATCCACTGAGTTATTTGGTAAAGTGAAATTCGGTCTGGTACCTACAGATTACAAACATAAACTAGTTGATATTGAATTTTTTTTTATTTCCAAAAAACGTTAGTGGCTCTTCCTGACCTATTGCTCACCGTGTTGGCATATTCCACCTGGTTAGTGCCAACCGTCATATATAGGAGCCTGTCGTAGAAGCCCAATAGAAAAGCCGTTGAATTACTACCATTTCTAGGTTCCGCCATCCGGGGCCTCAAAGTGCACCCAGATGGCCAGCACATCGTCTACCCGATGGGTAACAAAGTATGCATCCAGGAGTGGAAGACGAAGAAGATGTACTTCCTCAGCGGACACTCCAACAGTGTGTCCACTGTGGCCGTATCTCCTAAGGGCACCTTTGTGGGGTCTGGTCAGATCAACCATATAGGCTTCAAGGCAGCCGCGAAGTTGTGGGATTTTAAGAAGAAGGCGCTTCTTGGAAGCCATGAGTTACATAAGGTAAGCTTAAAGATGAAGCCCGGGGGCAGAGATCGGTGGCAAGGAAATACAGCATACCACCCTGAACTCCTAAGATAATGCTTAGGTAGGTAACGGACTTAATATAGGTAACATACGAATTCGTAAGTACTACATTATACTTGCATATCTTTGTATACCTAATATCTACCTACCGAACTGCGGAATTTATCATTGATAGTAACTGTTATTCGTACAAGTACTTTCATATAATGTTTGTTACCCTTAAGATACTACAAGATAGTAATCTTGTTACAAATGTATAGGCTCTCAGCACGCACATAGAACCCTTTCTATGGTGGTAGCAGCTTACTTTAAAACCACTGCATAGCATTTACATACTTTTATGTCAGAAACAGCTGTTATGCGTCAGTTATTTGAGGATTCTTATTGCACCCTATCGACCTCGATTTAATATGTAGGTCACTATGTACGTTTGATGAAGAGTATTGTTACAATTGAAGACTTAGGGTCTAAACGCATTAATTTAAGGGTGAGAGCCATCCGCTCCCGCGCAAGTCATCATCATGACGAGGCTAGGTACTCCAAGCCATCATCGTAAGTCAGTTAGGAAAAAAAACGCATAAGTCAGAAAAATGCCTAGTGGGCAATGCGCGTAGAATGGTTGTTGACTAGCTCGATGGCGCATTCTGTCGGCGAAACATTCGTAGTGGTAAAGTTCTGTTGTTGAACGACTCATAAAAGAAACATTCTGTCGGCGGGTCGTCCGCCACAGAAACGTTTGTCGGAGTTACGTTTCAGGATCGTCCATTCGCACTTGGACCAATAAGTATGTCTATCATTCCATCCTCCACCTTGTCAGGTCCGCGTGGAAGCCCTAGCCTTCTCGTCAGACGAGCGCTACATGATCTCGCTGGGAGGCCGAGACGACGGCTGCGTGGTCCTCTGGGACTGCTTCGCGGGCGCCGCCACCGGCACTGCGGCGGCTGCCAAGCTGACCACGGGCGACGCGATGACACTGACCACGCTGCATCAGAGGATCAACTCGTTCGTCACCGGGGGGGATTGTGAGTCTTAACCCTTTTACGGATATTATAACCTGTTGAAAATTTTCATTAGTTTTAGACCTTGTATCACGTGAGTAAGGTCCAGAATTTTGTGGGAATATATATTCCTCTAACTACCCGGTAAAGGTTTAAAAATGATGGTTGAAGGGTCGTTTGTAGGTGTGAACCACAGGACTACATTCTAAGTATCTACCTATTTGCATATTCCATATACATGCGCTGTATTATTTTTAGATATTTAGAAAATTCTGTAAAGATGCGCTACTAACTTAAGTTTCATAGAGTATCTAATCATGTTACTTTTCCAACCAAGATAAGTCTTTGTAAGTGCCAAGGTAATTAACAACATTACCTACTGTAAACTGTAAATGATGATTATAAGAAGGGTACCTTTGTTACTGGTAACATAATATGAGGATCCTAGCTCAAGAGCTACTAAGGACAGATTTTATAAAAAGTGGCTGTGACATACGGACGGACAGACAGACATGACGAATCTATATGGGTTCCTTTTTTTGCCATTGGGCTACAGAACCCTAAAAACTTGACCATCAAGCTTTTATAACTCGTCTTTGTTACCCGATAAAACCCTTCCGCCACCACCAACACCACCTGACCTACCACCCTCCTTCCCAGCCAACCTGCGCGTGTGGAACATCCGCGCCGAGTCCAAGAACCTGGACGTGGTAGACGTGACCCTCGGCAAGCTGCGGCGGAGCGTGCGTTGCATCGCCGTCAGCGCCGATGACGCGTACGGATACGCTGGGACCACGTGAGTGCAGGAGGAATGGCTAAAGAAAGGAGGGAGTTAATGCCAAAAGAGATGGGACTTTGGTACTGGTCAGCGTCGCCATCTGTAAACCATGCAGGTTCTGGCGGCCCGGCCAAGTGCCGGATTAGCCGGAGTAGGAGTAGCAAATTACTCGGGACCCCGCGCTCTAACAGCTGTTACCTTTTTAAGATAGGAGCGTAAAAACATATCTTTCATGCCGTATATGCGGTAAGCTACTGCCTCGTGCCTTTAAGTCATGGAATTCCTTTCCAGCTCTTGTATTCTTGGTCTTGTATTCCCTCCCTCCTTTAATTCCGGGTTGTTCTGGTAGGGCGTGAAACGGCGTCTAAGCAGGCCTTCAGGACGAGCTCAATAGGTTCTGTGCCTGTCGACCTTATATGTGGACCTCATGGTAAACACCATCAGGTGGAATAACGTCACCCTGTACGCCCTTTATAAAAAAAGAGAAAGAGAGAGAATGGCAGAAGGAGCTAGGGAGAGAAGTGCAAAGGGAGTGCAAGAGAGAAAGATAAATGGGCTTTCTGGAGTAACTAAGTCCCATCTCTTCATTAGGGTAGTTTCGTATTTTTTTTATTTTTATATAGATGGATGGACCAAACAATTGTAAAGGTGATGTTAAAAGAATGGTTTAATATTTGGAAAACTCCCGGAGATATTACAGTTTCAATAGGACATCATTTGGGCGAGCTCAAAACGCTTCATACAAATGTCGCATAGAGCAATGGCGTCACCGCTCTGTATACTGTATGCTTATCGTAAGGGCTTTCTTCAGCAGCTATACCAAATGTTGCGTTTACGAATATGTGTTAATAGTGAAAGTTACTACTAACTCTGTAATTTATAAGATGGCATAGTATTTTAATTGAATTTTCCCACTTTAGTAATGGACTATCCCACATAACTTCAAATGCCTATTATTGTCTGATTTCGTAAGAAATTTTAATTTCGATTTCACTTATGTTATTGATTTACCCATATGTTACTGTAAATTGTGAAATTTTATGTAAAATCAGACTTAGGAAACTAGCCTATTTCAACACGCAGAACTGGTGATATGATAAAGTTCTCCATAAACTACCCTCCGGACCCGATGGCTTCGGTGGCCCACTGCAAGCCCGCATTGCTGGGATGTCTCGCCAAATGCGGGCCGTGGAAGAAGGGCAGGAAACCGGAGGCAGTGTGCTATAGCCAAGGTAAGCTAACGATCCTATTTACATTAACAGTTTAGTAAGGAACGGTAGCTAATTGATGCAAAATTGTAGGTAGTTGAACGAATAGTAGTCACCTTTTCACCGCTGGACACTAGAATCCATTCACTCTTGAAAAATTACTTACTCCATGTACCTTCTCCTGTCACTGTGGTGCCGGTTATCGAGAGCAACTATTGTAAGAACCTCGTGCCTTAGTAGAGACTGAGGTACGATACAAACAACTTAAAGTCCGGACTCTGGGCTGAGTGGTATCGTTTACTAAGAAACTTACACAATCTCGGCCCAGCCCGGGACTCAACCAACTTCTAGGCCTTTAAAAATTATTTACCACGAGTATCGATTACATATCCTGACCAACGAGCAATGATATTGGTCATATATCATTACCAATGACCAGGTCTATTTATGTCGTATCCTCTCCAACAAGGCATCGAGTCCATCATGATAATGGACGATGGCTGCCTGATCGTGGGCTCCGGGGACGGCACCATCGACCTGCTGGACGAGATCAACTGGAAGGGCGACTTCGTCAAGGGCAAGCTCGTGGAGCCCAGCAAGCCTTACTTCAAAGCTGTGAGGAGAACTTATACCTACTACTAGCTATCACACGATATCAAAATGCATTCGTCTGATTCTAACAAGACTCCGACCTGTAATACACACTAAGACATATACACAATATTTGTCACAGGTGGGGATCGAACCCAAGACACAGGAGCACTACCATATCACCTAGACTCAGCTTAGCTTGAGCATTACTTAGGATTTAGTACTGAGAAAGACATAGTTGTATGTAACTACACTTCCAACAATAACATTTCTTACAAGCATATCTACCTGCATACAAAGTCACCTCGTAAAAAGAAACTACCACATATTCCCTTCTGGTAAACATGGCTTTTTTGCCTAACTGACCTTCGACGATGGCTTGGAGTAGCCTTGTCATCATCACCGGACTTGCGGGGGAGTAGATGGCTGTCACCCCTAAAAAAACATAGTTTTACACCTACTAATTACTCCTTTATTGATCTGTTCTTCTATCCAGCTAAAGAGCACCCGCCTCGACGGCAGCATCACCTCCTTAGAGATGATGGAGACGCCGGCTCTGCGCGGCGACCGGCGCCTTCTACTGGCCGGCACGCGCTCCAGCGAGATATACGCCATCAACGTGGCCACCTTCATCCCTGTACTGGTGGTGACCTGCCATCGGTGCGCTATTAACGACATCGCCTTCCCTAGGTAAGTAGCGGTCATCTGTAGAAGGACCAAATTTTGTGCAAATTTTAGCATTTTGAAGCGGCAATGGCCTGGCCACGTGTTTGGACAGTCCAAGGGGCAAAAAGACCCTTGAATGTAGAGCTCGACGATGGATCGACTTGGTGAAAATCGCTGGTTCGCGTTGGAGACTGGTGGCTGTATCTATTGGAGAACAATCTCCCCAGCTCAGTAGCTGAGATGATAATGTATGAGGAGATGATAAGACGCCGTCTGCTGCTGGCCGGCACGCGCTCCAGCGAGATATACTGGAGGTCATCTGCCACCGATGCGCTATTAACGACATCGCGTTTATGTGAAACATAGATAGGCGACAAGAAGGTTCCTCTTTTCCTCGTTTTCGGTCTACTTTTTTTTTTATAAAGAGGCTAACAAGATGACCTCACTCCACCTGATGGTAAGCGGTAGTGAGATCCAAATATGAGGTCGACAGGCACAATAGACCATATTGAGCCTGTCGCACTCACCCTGAAAGCCCGCTTAAAGAGGAGACCACTTCTGCGGCAACAACGAGACAAGGCTGTGCTGTGCGGGTCGGAGTTGGCCAGTCCGCCGGGCGGAAGGGCTCCCGTTTCTACGGGTCTCCCTGGCCGCCGGGCTGACCCGCACCGCCCGCACAATAAGCCGCCGCTAAGACTCCACTAATCCGGCGCTTGCCGCAACAATGGTCCCCCCTGGCTCCAGTTCGTACAGTGCTGATCCCGGAACGCGACCTGACCGAGAGAGGCCAGAGTCACTTGGCGGGTTTTACGCAACTTTATGGTGGTAACAGCAACCGGTCGACAAAACGTCTCCCACCTGAACACCAGGCTTTACCCCAGGTCTTCCGAAATAACGTACGTGGACAGTGCTGTCGTCTGCATAGCAATAGATATTGCCTAGTGACAACATGTCATTTATATGCAGCAGAAACAAAGTCGGCTACAGAACGGAACCTTGAGGTACACCGGAATTTATAGGGTGGAAACAAGAAGTGCGTCCGTCACAAAGGACACGAATCCTGCGCCCTTCCAAAAATCCCGAAATCCATTCGCATTAGCGAGTTGGCAGACCGAATGCCGGGAGCTCGGAGAGAAGCGAATGCCACACACGGTCAAACGCTTTAACGATATCAAGGCTAACTGCCATAGATCCACCATGCTTCTCCATAGCCTCCCCCCAGAGGTGCGAAACGTACGCTAGAAGATCACCTGTACGGTACAACCGCACATTTTTGTTTATATAGCAATAATTTGTAATTAGGTTAAAATGAACGCGCGTCGATCACTTACATATTTCACCAGTTCACGTATTTCACCGACACACGGCGGACGCGTTCTCATTATCAATCATTAGCAGTATCAGTCTAAGTTATCATCAGCAATAAACTCTCTTCTTCCTATATCAATTCTATCATTTAAAGGTGTTCCGTACATCTTTTTGGTCCTTCGAGCCTTCGAAAAGGCGGGATCATTTACGCGTAAACTGTAACTGTGCTCGTGTAAGTGGTTCATTGGATACAGTGCATTTTCGAAGATCATCATTAATTACTTAGAGCGATAGCTAAGTAATCAGCAGTAGCAATCATCATCAGCAGTACCCCGGGTCAGGCCAGCCAGGTTGATCCAACACTAAGCAGCACAGCAACACACAGCAGCAGACAAGTAAGATCTTTCCATTTATCAAACCGCATAATCATCATCATGGAGGACCTACTTGCCAATCAAAATCAGATAATGGGAGCAATCAATCAGATCCTTATCAACTTTAAGAAAGATGGAGCCGATCGCAAGACGGCGCCTTATATAAAGAAGCGGCTGGATACTCTAGATGCTTACTGGCAAGAGTTCCAATCGAATCATAGCCAACTACTAAAGTATGATGACCAATCTCACGCTTACTTTTTGGAAAATTGGTACTTAAAAACATCTACATTTTATACTGAAACACGCACGTATATTCAAACCTACCTAACTCTTGATCCTCGTAAAGAGGATAGACCGCTTATCAAACCAGCAACCCCTCTACCATTACAAAGAAATCATGATCAATCAGATCTAAGATCACCGCTTCCTGAAGACTCGGGTAAAGGTACACCTCGACCGAAGCAGGATGACAAATCTTTCGAATTTCCATCAGTATCAGGTAGCTCACACCCTCCTCACAAACGATCAAATTATAACAATAGCAAGTTAGACGAGATGCTGCGAAAGCAGAAAGAGCAACTTCAAGGCCTTCAGTCGCATCACTTCTAGTATAGACCTAAGCGGAGTAACCGAAAGGTGGGAGTTTGAGGACATCTTAAGGTCACTTAATTCGCGATGGTCCGCTATCGATGACCTTCATTGGGAAATTGATAGTGAACTTTATGAGGAAAACGTAGAGTACGATCAAACCTATAATAAATGCGAGCAAAAAATACAATCAGCTCAAAAAGGAAATCAACAGCAAAATATGGTCAGCATGCCATAGGGAGAAGTCCACACCTCAAATGGATATTCCAACATTTACTGGCAATTACCATCAATGGGTATCATTTAAGGATTTGTATTGCGAAGCCGTTCATAACAATCGATCATTATCTAACGCGCAGAAGATGCAGTTCTTAAAAAGCAGATTAAGGGGGGAACCAGAAAAAATCATACAGCATTTACATATCAGTTCCGATAATTATCAAGTTTGTTGGGATCTCCTGAATCACAGATACAACAATAGCAAGTTAATCTTCGGATCACAGATCAATATTCTCTTGAATCTTCCATCATCTCAACAACAATCCTAATGAAGCCACCTTATATCTACTGTCAAAATTGAACACTGTACTTGAAAACAACACAAGAACTATTATTATCTCAAATCGTAGGCGAATCACTAAACCATGGATGACTGCGGGTCTCTTGAGATGTGTAAGGCATCGAGATAAACTGCACAAAAAACTTAAAAAACATCCTGATAATGAAACTGCTGTGATAGTTTACAAGAGGTATAGAAATTTCTGTAACTCACTACTACGAAAAATAAAAAAAGATTATGAGAAAAGCCTTCTCCAGAAAGCTGCAAAAACCAATAACAAAACACTCTGGGACACTCTTAAAAAATTAACAAATTCTGATAATACTAATATATCTGCGCTCGACCTTATATCTACAGTAAATTCGACAGAATCAATCAATAATGTTAACAGTTTTTTTGCTTCGATTGGAAAGGATCTCGCGGAAAAAGCGTACCGTAATAGCACGTGTAATAGGATGAACTGCGCCCAATATTCTTTCGTCTTGCTTCCTACTGATGAATCCGAAGTCCAATCGTGTATCATAAATCTGAAAAAAGACAGTGTAGCTGGACGAGACAACATATCGGGAGCCTTTCTCAAGCGTTATTGCCAAATTCTTGTTCCACCGCTTACATATTTATTTAATCTCATTTTTTCGACTGGAGTCTTCCCCGACACACTTAAGCAGGCAGAGGTGATTCCTGTTTATAAGAGCGGTAACAGAGGCTGTGTCAACAATTACCGACCTATTTCTAAACTGTCTACCGTATCAAAAATTATTGAGAAGTTAATAAACAAACGATTAATTAACTATTTTGAAAGAAACAACTTAATTTCAAGTTCCCAATTTGGTTTCAGATCTGGTACGTCAACAAATGACGCAGTACATGAATTAACTGATCATATTGTTACTAAACTTGACAAAAAAAATAAGGTAATAGGGATATTTTTGGACATAGCTAAAGCATTTGACACAGTCTCTGCACCGCTACTGTTGGGTAGATTGGAGTCGTTCGGTGTTCGGGGTGTACAGCTCGATTTGTTCAAAAATTATCTGACTAATAGATATCAAAGAGTACGGATAGGCAACATAACTAGTGACGACTTACCCATATATTATGGAGTACCACAAGGAAGTGTCTTAGGACCAACTTTATTTCTAGCTTTTATCAACGAACTATGTGAGCTCCAACTTCATAATGGAAAAATTATAACGTTTGCAGATGACACTGCACTTGTGTTTCACGGGAATAGTTGGAAGGAGACGTTCGAATTCGCTCAAAAAGGGTTTAATATGGTTATGGGTTGGCTCAGAAACAATGCACTCACTCTTAACATACAAAAAACTAAATTCATACCATTCTCCATAAAATTCGACCCTGTAGGCAATACCTATCCCCTGTTTGCACATTCATGTACTACACACCAGCATTGCCACTGTCACAAGATTGCTATGACAGACAAGACCTAATATATCTTGGTGTTGTGGTCGATAGTGCCCTTAATTTCAACTATCACTTAGATCTGCTCTCCTCCAGAACCAGGAAACTTATTTATATATTTAAGAATCTCAGACATATAGCTGACAAATCAATAATAAAGCTAGTTTACCTATCTCTCTGCCAGTCTATCCTAGCTTACTGTATTACGGTTTGGGGAGGCTCGTGCAAAACAAACCTTTTAAAAGTGGAGAGGGCACAGCGAGTAGTACTAAAGGTAGGCTACTCTAAACCATTTCTGTATCCTACCAAAGACCTTTACACTCTTGCCGATGTACTGAGTGTCCGTCAATTGTATGTACTAAACACTGTGCTGAAACAACACTCATTAACTAGCTACGACCCCCTCCTAAATGCTGATAAGCGACGTAAACACACTGTCTGTCGTTCCAATACCCAGTGGTCTACAGCATTCTCTAGAAGATTTTTTGGATGTATGGGCAGTTTTCTATACAATAGAACTAACAAAATTATCCAAATATATCCACTAACTAAATATCAATGTAAAAAGGCTGTAACCAATTGGTTGAAAGGTTTAGAATACGACGAGACTGAAAAACTTTTAACAGTCCTATTCTAAGAACTCTAACGGTACAATCGATATATAAACATACAACTGGCACGCACACTTCACATACATACACACACACACACACACACACACACACACACACACACACACACACACATACACTCACACACAACTTTGCACTCGCAATCGACACTTCTATATTTACACACACCCAGTAACATACACATGACATTAAAAACATAATAAATTAAATATATAAAAAAAAATTTTTTCAAACCCACAAACAACGTATATATTTTATGTAAACAAGTAACATGTTTAGAATTTCCTTCGGTCCGGTTAGGAGGGACTGGCAATCTGTCATACAGGTTCTCCTAGTACAGTTGCCAGTCTCTCACTTAGATGTTAAATTTGTAATGTGACATGTATCTTAAGACGTTTGTTGTAATTCTTTGTGAGAGAAAAATAAATAAATTTATTATTATTATTATTATTATTAATCATCTGTACATATCAAAAAAGATTCATGACAGCGCCAACGAAAGCTTAAATGCCATAAGAAATCTCGGTGTAGACGTAAGCTCATGGGATCCATTGATAGTGCATATCTTGTCTCAGAAGCTGGACGCAGACACTCACGGGGACTACATCGAATCACTCAAGAACCCTCGAGATTTACCAACATTATCAGATTTTCTAAGTTTCTTAGAAAATAAATTTACATCATTAGAGTCATCTCAACGCAAGCAAGATGCTACATTTAAATCATCATTTAATAAATCATTTCAACCGGAACCGAAATCAAATCGTAATAAAACCAATAATTATTTTAAATCATTCACCAGCAAACAAAAACACTTCATAGGTGCTAAAAACACACAAACCGGATGTCCACTCTGCAAAAATGATCAACATGGCATATTTCATTGCAACACATTCCTCAAATTACAACCTACCGAACGCCGGAACACTATTGCGAAATTAAATTTGTGTGTTAATTGTCTCTATGATCATAATGGCAAAAACTGCATTTCTGAAAAACGTTGTAGAGAATGCCAAGGTCGACATAACACGCTTGTACATGAGGCCTACGTTAAGCAACCGACAACGAGTATGGAGAGGAATAAAGCCACAAATGTGTCTCAAAATGACATCACTGAAACTCTCTTAGCAACAGCATTAGTTAGAGTACAGTCAGCTGATGGTACGCTCATCCAATTACGAGCTCTTATTGATCAGGGATCACAAACTTCTCTCATCACCGAGAAAGCAGCTCAAATCTTACAACTTCCTCGACAAAGATGCAAGGGTGTCATTTTTGGAGTAGGAGCGAAAGAAAATAACTGTAAAGGCATTATCAACATAACATGTTCATCTCTTAACAGCAACTATCAGTTCACAGCCGATACCTTTATAATGAAAAATTTAATTAATAATTTACCTAATCGTTCATTTAGCAAACCAGATTGGTCGTATTTAGAAAACGTCCAATTAGCAGATCCCGATTTCAACATTAGTCGCCCGGTAGACTTGTTGCTAGGAGCCGAAGTCTATTCATCTATCATCCTAAGCGGTATCATTTCATCAGATCATAAGCCTGTAGCACAGCAAACCCGCCTCGGGTGGATTTTATGTGGAAACGTAAAATCCTATCAATGTAATGTCATTCTAAACAATACGGAAGACATTCAACGTTTCTGGGAAATAGAAGACATCCCTGAGGACCTAACAATGTCACAGGAAGATACTCAATGCCTGGAATATTTCAAAAATACAACAATAAGGCAGTCTGACGGAAAATACATCGTTAGACTACCATTACAATCAGATGCAGAAGAAAGATTAGGAGAGTCCAAATCAAAAGCAATAGCACAGTTTAAACAGTTAGAAAAAAGATTTGCAAATCGAACAGACATTGAAATGCAATATAAATCATTTATCGACGAGTACATTGAACTAGGCCATATGCAACTGACGTCACCCACACCTCTACCTACATTAGGTGTCTTTTTACCGCATCATTGCGTTTTACGGGCAGAGTCATTGACATCGGCGCTACGTGTAGTTTTTAATGGGTCAGCAAAAACATCAAGTGGGCAAAGTTTAAACGATGTTATGTTGCGGGGTCCTAATCTACAACAGGATCTATTGTCTTTAATTATTAAATGGCGACAATATCAGTATGCCTACACAGCAGACATCGAGAAGATGTTTCGGCAAATTTTTCTTCACGATGACGATAAAAAATTCCAGAAGATCATCTGGAGGAACGCACCTTATAATAAGCTACAGGAATATCAATTAGCCACTGTAACCTATGGAACAAAAGCAGCTCCTTTCCTTGCTATGATGGTTTTAAAACAATTAGCTGACGATGAAGGTCACAAGTACCCATCAAGCCCAGCTGCCAAGGTTCTACAAGAACAATTTTACATGGACGACCTTATCAGTGGAAGTCATGATCTATCATCAGCTAAGCAGTTACAGTCGGACTTAATCAATTTATTAAAAGCAGGAGGATTTAATCTCAGAAAGTGGTCAGCAAATACGCCAAAACTTCTAGAAGGAGTTAGCCCAACCAGCAGCCCCAGTGATCAATCCTATGATTTCAAAGAATCAACTAAAACTTTAGGCTTGCGTTGGCATCCACTATCAGACGAATTCAGTTTCGATATCAAGATCAATTTATCGCATACAAAATTCACCAAACGCACTTTATTGTCAGACATATCCAGGCTATTCGATCCATTAGGATGGCTCACACCAGTTACAACCAAACTAAAATTGCTTTTCCAAAAGGTTTGGTCGCACAACGTAGCATGGGATGACGACCTTCCTACTGACATCAAGGAAGAGTGGTTAAAAATCAGATCTGACATAACCAATATCACACGCATTAGAATACCAAGATGGTTAAAAAGGTAGCAAAGATGACGTTATAGAGCTTCACGGGTTTTGTGACGCATCCATCAATGCTTACGGCTGTGTAATCTACTGTAAGATCAACAAGCAATATCAAGACGGAAGCAAAAGTAATTCAGTTGTGCTAGTCGCTGCTAAGTCAAGGTTGGTACCACCAAACAAAAATACTACCTTGCCTCGTTTAGAACTATGCGCAACTCATCTCCTATCAAAACTAATGCAGAAAGTGAAAAAATGTCTCACAGACTATAAGTTAAAAACAATAGGTTGGTGTGACTCAACAGCAGTGTTGGGTTGGCTGAATGGCGAACCGAGTCGCTGGAAGCCCTTTGTGGCCAACCGAGTTGTTAAAGTTACAGACGTTCTACCAGCTGAATGTTGGCATTACGTCAAATCACAAGACAACCCAGCTGACTGTGCTAGCCGCGGAATAACAACAGAGCAACTTCATCATCATCCGCTATGGTGGCATGGCCCATCGTGGCTATCAGAGTTCGATGACGATAACGTAGAAGAAAGGCCAGTTTATGTCACTGATGAAGAACTAAAACGAACAAAACAAGTAAACGTCACGGCATGCTCGCGTGATGACGGTGTTATTTCACAATTACTAAACAAACACAGCAGTTTGACGCGAGTGAATCGAATAATAGCCTACATATTACGTATAAAGCAAAAAACAAGCAAAACTACTTATCAGCAACAGAATTACAAAAAGCAAGATTAAAAATAATTAAGCACATTCAAAATAAAGCATTTACAGAAGATATACAGCATTTACAAAGGTTAAGCAAAGCAAGCTCAAAAAGTAAAATATTATCATTGAATCCTTACCTCGATTCGGAAGGCCTACTAAGAGTAGGAGGCCGACTGAGCAACGCGTCTATCAGCAAAGATATGATGCACCCCCTAATCATACCTCAAGAAAGTCAGTTGACCAACCTTCTCATAGAGCAAGCTCATAAGAGCACATATCACGGAGGAGCACGTGTCACGTTAGCGTGGCTACGACAAAAATATTGGATCCTAGGCGGAAACAGAGCAATCAAAAAGCGATTACGTCTCTGTGTAACCTGTAGAAGACACAACCCTAGCAAACAACATCAGATCATGGGTAACCTGCCCGAATCAAGATCGAACCCAACAAGACCGTTTTATCACACGGGAGTGGATTTTACGGGCTACGTAGACGTTAAAGCGAGCAAAGGAAAAGGCATCAAAACGTTCAAAGGGTACATATCAGTATTCGTTTGTATGGTCACAAAGGCTGTACACTTAGAACTAGTGTCAGATTTAACCTCGTCCGCATTTTTAGCAGCATTAAGACGAATGGCTGCGAGGCGTGGAACACCAGGTCACATCTACAGTGACAACGGCACGAACTTCGTAGGAGCAAATAAAATCATAAATCAAGAAACCATCGAATTAAAATCAGTGATCAGCAATGAGTTTTGACAGATATTAGTGAAATGAATATTACTTGGCATTTTAATGCACCCTCATGGCCTAGTGGAGGGGGACTGTGGGAGGCAGCAGTAAAAAGTTTAAAATATCACCTTCGCAGAGTAATTGGTGAACAAAAACTCACATTCGAAGAGTTTTCCACGTTGTTGACTCAGCTGGAAGCCTGTCTGAACTCTCGTCCGCTCTGCGCTATAACAGAAGATCCAGATGACATCAATTATCTCACCCCATCACACTTCCTATCAAGCGGGCCAGTGCTAAGCATCATCGAGACTGAAAGGGACGAAAGAACTCGTTGGTGTTTAACTCAAAAGATATTCGGCGACATATGGAAGCGCTGGAAGTCTGAGTACTTGACACAATTATCAGCAAGAAGCAAGTGGCAGCAGTCAAATAGCAAAATCAAATTAGGCGACATTGTGATCATTCATGACGCAAACTTACCTGCCGGGAAATGGGCATTAGCTAGAGTGATAGACCTTCATCCCGGTAAGGATGAACTAGTACGAGTAGTCACTGTTAAGACAAAAAATGGAGTCATTAAAAGACCCATCACAAAACTTTCCATATTACCTGTTGACACTAAAGCAAATCAAACTCCAAATGAAACAAATAAACAACAACCTTCACCCGCGGAATCAAGTGAGGATCATGTCAAGCCAAAAACCCGAAAATCTGGAATTAATTTTAGCAACATCATCATGTTCACCTTGTTGTTACTGACCACATTCATGCAAGTAGCACAAGGAGCATATAACATCACCCCTTTAAAGGACACTCAAGGTCTTTATTTCGATAAAACATCCAGCATGCGTCTAATCCGAGATGAATGGAAAATGATAGTGTATTACGATATGGATCCGTATTGGCAAGGTTCGAGTTTGCTAAACAAATACATCGATCACCTTGAAAACATATGTTCAAACCTGCAAGAAAGGCAACAATGCGATGTAATACTACTACAGTTACGTCACGGGAGCATCGAGTTACACTACTACGATCAGCTGCTACTTGGTCAGCAGTCTGCGGCGACCAAACTACGAGTTCGTCGCGGGCTTATCAATGGAATTGGATCCGTCGCACGCACACTCTTCGGCGTACTGGATGATGATTTCGCAATCCAATATCAAAAGGACATTGACTTAATAAGACACAATCAACAACATCTCGTAAAATTGTGGAAAAATCAGACATCAGTAATAGAAGCACAATACAGCTTTTTGAAGAGGTTAGATACCGCAATCGCTCAACAGTATAAACTATTCAATCAGCATCTCAATAAACTAGACCAACAAAACTTAATGATCAAGGAGGAGGTAGAGAGGTTAAAAGCTACAAATGAGTTTATTTTATCATCAGTCATCGCCAACAATATTTTGGTTAATCTGAAAAAGATACAGAACATCTTACTGGATACAGTTACCGATATTTACCATGGCAAATTCGACATCCACATAATATCACCTGATCAGGTGAAAGACGAACTTAGCATAATTTCTGGTCATTTATCCAAGGAAATATCGCTACCTATAGACGATATCCATAGCGGTGTATCAAAACTATATCACCTACTAAGAGTTAAAGTAAAGGTCACTAAGCAGTATCTTCTATTCGAAATCAAGGTACCATTACTGACTAGAGAAAGCTATGACATTTATAAGGTTATACCTATTCCTCAGTTAGATGACAACAATAATATGATCAGCATAATACCCATATCACAATACATAGCTATGAACATTCAAAGAGATTCATACTTATCAATGACTGAGACCGATATACAGACATGCCTTCATTCAGATCTCACTACAAAACTATGTGAATTTCGAGGTCCTATCTATCACTTACAAACCGATCAGAACCTATGTATTAAAAATGATTCATCAGACAGATGTCAAACTATTATCAACACTTGCAAAAACTCATGGAATGCGCTTGACACCGCAAATACATACATGTTTTATTGTTGCAAGCAATGCACTTTCCGATTCATGTGTGGTAGTCAAATTGTAACTGAGCGTGTCAGCAAGGCCGGCATCTTATCAATCGGGGATAATTGTGTGATTAAAGGAGACTCATTCATGATCCATTCACACGGACTTCAAGTCAATACAATGCACACTCAAGCAGATCTGATCGCCATCGATATTCCACCTATCAACCATATGATCAACTTGACGGTACCTATCGCTAAAGACGAGACAAATCTGACGGAACAGAAAGAGCGTCAGGCGTCCCTAAGAGATATCGGGCGTCAAATCGATACAATTAAAAAAGAAGACATCGAATCAGAATTAGATCAAATATCATTTCACGATATTCATCATTACGTGCTCATTTACGTTTTGGTGGGAGCATGCGGAACAGTAGGAGCAGCTTTCCTGTGGAGGCGAACGCGCTGCCTCCGCCTGGCGCCGCGCGCCCCCGAGCCGCAGCCGCGCGCTCACCCACGGCTGTCTCTAAGTGACGTCGCTAGTGCTAGTGCTATTGCCAGTGCAAGTGAAAGTGTTCATGTCAATTCAAATCCAATAAATCACAGTGCGCGAGTGCAAAATAAATCTAGTTCACCCATTTTTACAAATGTGCGTTTGAGCGACATCAATCATTAACATAATTTTAAGTTTTGATGGAATCACCTTGTTATACATTAAGCCATTATCATGATGTCACGTTACTAACAAACACATTACATCAGATCATCCTCATCTCGCGCCCGGCAGCATGTACGGTACAACCGCACATTTTTTGTTTATATAGCAATAATTTGTAATTAGGTTAAAATGAACGCGCGTCGATCACTTACATATTTCACCAGTTCACGTATTTCACCGACACACGGCGGACGCGTTCTCATTATCAATCATTAGCAGTATCAGTCTAAGTTATCATCAGCAATAAACTCTCTTCTTCCTATATCAATTCTATCATTTAAAGGTGTTTCGTACATCACCCGTGGACCGTTTTGGTTAAAAACCGTATTGCCGGTCATGCAGCAGCGAGTGGTTCGTAATTGTTTGTTTTGTTTCTATTTTGTGCCAAATAAGCAACTATCCGGGCAAAGACAGGAATTATAGATGCTACAAAAAAGGCTGCCAAATTAAAATGGAGCTGGGCGGGTCACGTCTGTAGGATGATTCCTGAAAGATGGGCAAAACCGGTCACCCAATGGCAACCGGCAGATGGGCGTCGACAAAGAGGAAGGCCCAAAAAGAGGTGGCGAGATGATCTGGATGCCTATAATCGGAACTGGTCAGCCTTGGCTGGAGACCGACAGCTTTGGAATGAATTGGGGGAGGCCTTTGCCCAGCAGTGGGACAGTATAGGCTAAGTAAAAAAAATTAAACATGATTCTATTCTCAGTGGCGTAACTATACCCGTTGAAGTCCGTGGCAAAATTCATCGGTTGGGGCCCCGTGCACCCCCCGTTCTTTTTTTTTATCTTAATGTGTATGTGGGTTGGCAGATGAGATTCTCCCATGACCGGGGTCCCCTTTCGGCTGGGGCCCCCTACCGGCTGGGGGCCCGTGGCATTTTGCCGACTTGCCACCCTGTAGTTACGCCACTGTCTATTCTACCAGTGTTCCCCCCCAGAGGCATGTCGGGCGTGTTCGCGACGGCGGGCGCGGGCGACGTGCGCGTGTGGTGCGTGGCGTCGGCGCAGGAGCTGCTGCGCGTGGTGGTGCCCAACTTCACGTGCTCCGCGGTGCTGTTCGCCGGCGACGGGAAGAGCATCGTCTCGGGTATGAATAAGCAATGTTAATAAGCTATGTAATGCTAGACGACTAAAAAGTTTAGTAAGGACTTTACTACACTTGTCCAAAACAATACTTACTAAGAACAATATTTTTTGTTCAGCGACTTTCACACCCTTGCCATAATATCAGTAGAGGCCATGTCCACCTTCAACCCCACTTTCAAGAGTGGTCCTATAAGGTATGATCTTCCGCCGAGCTAAATGACCGTGCTCGGGGACCATGGTCCGATATACCATTTTTTCCTAACTGACATACGATCATGGCTTGGAGTAGCCTCGTCATTATCACCGGACTTGCGAGAGAGCAGATGGCCCTCACCCCTTGTTGATTTTGCCCTATATATAGTTAGTGGCCCGAATAACTTTGAAGCGAGATGTAGCTTTCATATTAATGACATACTGTAAGATTTTTAGACTTTCGCGTTACATTACACTGAATCTTAGTCTTTATGGGTCTATAAGCGATATTAGGAGTAGCAATTAAATAGCTACTTACTGCCCGACGTTTCAACTGAGTTACACCAATCATGGGCGGGAGCGAACTGGCGCCGCCCGTCTTCGTCTACCACGGCGGTTGTGAATTTCTTTATCCACCCCCGCTATATAATTGCTACTCCTAATATCACGTGTAGTAGACCCATAAAGACTAATATTCAGTGTAATGACAAACTCTTTTGAAGATGGCATCTAAGCGTTTCTGTTGTTTGCTGTGCGAACTTCTTTGTCGGGTCGCCACATACTCTCTGACATGCCATTGTCCTCGCAGCGTGGAACGACGGCAACATCCGCGCGTTCACACCTCTCACGGGCCGCCTCATCTACTGCATCTACAACACTCACAACAAGGGCACTTCCGCGCTGGACATGACGCACGACGGACGCACGCTCATCTCCGGCGGATGCGAGGGACAGGTCAGGCATTGGGACACCGTAGGCTATGGAAGCCAAGGAGTAGGTAGCCCTGTTTAATCAGTTACATACACCTACTCTATTTTTCCTATTCTTTTTTTCGCTGCACCGCCCATCCGTATGGGCCCTTCCCATATTATACCTTACTAAAACTCCGCGGTGCAAGCCAATACCGTTATTAGCTTGCACCATCGAGTTTTAGTGGATCTCTGCCTAATCCTCTGGGAAAAAGGCGTGATTTTAGGTATGTATGTATAACCCTCGACATCTTCCCAGGACCAGCTGCTGCTCAGTTTTCGGCTGCCGCGGACTCCGCTCCGGGCAAACCCATGCCCGGATGGAGTGACGCTGTATAACGCATTTCCCCTCGTCAAAAAAAATAGCTACCATTTTATAGTATGCCTACTTCTTCGCATGTCAGCCTGGTTTCACATTGAGACAATGAGAAAGAGGATTTGACGCTTGCTTATCGCTTATAATTTAATACGGTACCTATAGCAAGAGATCCTCCGAGATTTAGTCTAGTTAGATACACCAATTCACCTATTATTTTTCTGCCACAGAAGTTTACTGTATTATTCTACTACTCAGGTGCGAGTGTGGGACATAAGACCAGAGTGTCAGAGCCTGAAGAAGGTCCTGAAGGAGCACAAGAGCCCGGTGTCCGCGATCCAGGTGTCGCCCAACGACACGGAGGCGGTCAGCGCCGGCACCGACGGATCCTGCATCATATGGGACCTGCTGTGAGTTGATGAGGCTTGCTGTGAGTTGAAGGGGATTGCTGTGAGTTGACGGCGCTTGCTGTGAGTTGATGTGATTTTGTCCGTTGGTGTGACCTGCTGTAATTTGACGGGCTTAAAAAATTAACTGTTACATTATTAACGTTCAGTCGTTATAGCCGCTGGTTCTTAAGTACCTATTTTTAAGTTCTAGTTTGGATACGAAATCGTGTACCAAATGGGACTGTGCTATTTCGTCTTGAACGGGAAGTCGATAACAATAGTAGTAATAGCCGGGAAGCTATTGTCATCATACAGTTTATTACCTGACAGAATCTTTAGTAATTGCTCTCAATTATTGTGTGTGCTTTGCAGTTACACTTCTTTCATTTTACCCCCTCCTCCAGCCGATGTCCAAACTAACCTTATTATACTGGTCCAATCTTGGGCAGATTCTCTTGGACTAACTCTTGTAACGAGTTAAATATCCCCAGGCACCAGTGACCAGCAGAACCAATTTGATCCGAGAGCTGGCAAGAATGTTTGGGTAGGTATTTGAGGCTAGCTGAAAACTTGTCCTAAAAAGCAATTGGGGGTTTGGTTAGCCTTGCTACTCACCAGCCAGGTCTGCAGTTTAGTGTTGGGATAAAAAAGGTACAGGAGAAGTTTTCAGCTTGCCTCAAATACCTACCAGAAAATTCTTGTCAGCTCTCGGAGCAAATTGGTTCCACTGGTCACTGGTGCCTGGGGATATTTAACTCGTTACAAGAGTTCGTCCAAGAGGATCTGCCCAAGATTCCACCAGTATAACAGGGTCGGTTTGGACATCGGCTGGAGGAGGGGGTAAATTTTTTTTTTATTTTTTATAAAAGGCTAACAAGATGACCTCACTCCACCTGATGGTAAGCGGTAGTGAGATCCAAATATGAGGTCGACAGGCACAATAGATCGTATTGAGCCTGTCGCACTCACCCTGAAGGCCTGCTTAAATGCCGTTTCACGCCCCGCCTGAAGAGCCCGGGATCATAGGAGGGAGGGAAAACATGAGCTGGAAGGGCATTCCATGCCTTAATGGCACGGGGCAGAAATGAGGAGCTAAACCTCTTAGTCCGAGCCACCAGCGCCTGCATTGTATGAAATGAAGGAACTACTAATTGTTCTGTCCCCAGTTCCCTCTCCCGCCGGCAAGTGATGTACGCCAACACGCTGTTCATGTGCGTGTGCTTCGAGCCTCAGGGCAGCCAGCTGCTCACGGGCGGCACGGACCGGCGCGTCGCCTACTGGGAGACTGGCAGTGGGAACCTCGCCAGAGAGGTAAGAAGACCTAATGAATTAGAAATGTTCTTTTGAGGATCATAAATCTAAGTCAAAGTATTTATTGCCAACTAAGTGCCAAGTCAAAGTACCTACCCGTAATCGATGAATGTGAAATTTTGTTTTGAAAGTGGTGTGCCAGGACCGTGGCACATGGCAGGAAGTGATCTCTGCCTACCGCTCTGGGTATATGTATGTAAGTGTCAAGTATTTAGAAAGATCTTATATGTACATAGAATTTTAGTGCATTACAACACTATACAATTTAATCATTTCATATTCAAGATGGTGTTCGTCCACACGAACTTCCTATGCAAGATGGCGGTCGTATGGACGAATGCCATCTTGCTTAGCAGGCTACAGATTATTTAACAAAACCTGAACACATGTGTTTGGTAATTGGTTCAATCAATCCTTTTTTTTTTTATAAAGAGGCTAACAAGATGACCTCACTCCACCTGATGATAAGCGGTAGTGAGATCCAAATATGAGGTCGACAGGCACAATAGACCATATTGAGCCTGTCGCACTCACCCTGAAAGCCGTGAAAAAGGAGACCACTGCTGCGGCAACGAGACAAGGCGTGGAGTCTCGCATTGGTATTGAGCTGTGCGGGTCGGAGTTGGCCAGTCCGCCGGACGGAAGGGCCCCCGCACCGGCGGGCTGACCCGCTCCGCCCGCACAATACCGCCGCTAAGACTCCACTGGTCCGGCGCTTGCCGCACCAATGGTCCCCCCTGGCTCCGGTTCGTACAGTGCTGATCCCGGAACGCGACCTGACCGAGAGAGGTCAGGTCACTTGGCGGGTTTTACACAACTGTATGGTGGTAACAGCAACCGGTCGACAAAATGTCTCCTACCTGAATCCTGGTAGAAGCAAGAAAAAGATATGGTTAGAATAGTAACGGTGATATTGTAATCTCATTTATGCCACACTAAGCAGAGATAAGACGGGGATAGATACCAGGAGACATCCAGATGTCTCCTGGATCTATCCCCGTTCAGTTGCATGGATGCCATATTAAAGAAACTGTGCCGATTGCCTACATGGTCTCCGCTTACAGTAGAAACTGGTGGAAAGTATTTTATTGGGTCTTCGTTTTAAAGTTATTTTTGGTGATTCCAGCTCGAAGCAAGCAAAGCTGGCGCTATTAACGGAATCCACATCACAAATAACGGTGAACTGTTCGTGACTGGGGGAAACGATCAAACAGTCAAGGTGAGCCGACATTTTAAAATTTGAACTATGACTTAAAAGGTGTTTCCTTCCTAGTCTGGTCTTCGACCTGATTCATCTTAGTTCAGTCTTTCATATCAATCACCTTTTCGTTAAGTTAATAGGTTAAATTTGACACTGTGTGTTAGCAGGGTATGAACACACACATGTCTAGTCTCTGAACACAGTATAATATTTTTTGTTCATAGAGTTTATATGGATGGATATAGATACGGAAACATCCGGAGGGTAAGTATCAACCAATACGCACACACATGTCTTGCTCTGCACACAGACCAAACCAAATATCTTTCGACAGCGTTGGAAGTATGTACCAGGAATGCATCGATATCCACGTGCTGCACTCAGTTCAATCCTAAATCGACCCTACTCGCAGCTGGGTACCAGGACTACATCAACACTCACATGTCTCACACCGTCCAAGCTAACCCTTGTCTGTCCCCATCTATGGAAGTACCAGGAACGCATCAATATCCAGGCACATGTCTCACTCTTAACAATCCTAGCTAACCCTTCTCTGTCCTTATTAGGTAGGTATAGCTATGGAAGTACCAGGAGGGCATCAACACACACGCACATATCTCTAAACCCAAACCTTCTGTCCCCAGCTATGGAAGTACCAGGAGGGCATCAACACACACGCACATATCTCTAAACCCAAACCTTCTGTCTGTAGCTATGGAAGTACCAGGAGGGCATCAACACACACGCACATATCTCTGAACCCAAACCTTCTGTCTGTAGCTATGGAAGTACCAGGAGGGCATCTACACGCACATGGGGCTCGGGCACGCGGGCGCGGTGACGTGCGCGCGCTTCAGCCCCGACGCGCGCTTCATCGTGAGCGCGTGCGCCGCCGGCAGCCTCATCGTGTGGCGCGTGCCCGAGGTACTGCCGATATCAGTGGCGTAACTACAGGGTGGCAAGTCGGCAAAACGCCACGGGCCCCCACCCGGTAGAAGGCCCCAGCCGAAAGGGGCCCCCGGTCATAGCAGAATCTCAACTGCCAACACACATACACATTAAGGTAAAAAAAAGAACGTGGTGTGCACGGGGCCCCATCCGAAGAATTTTGCCACGGACTTCAACGGGTATAGTTACGCCACTGGCTGATATACCAGGGTCTCATAGCATAATGGAAAATCTTCTTCTTTCTTATCTTCTTAGATAGATGGATTTTTTATTTGCCAGAATGTGGTACATATAAAGGTGTTAAATACAAGACACATTCACCCTTCAGGGCATGCAAAATTTGGTGTCAATGCTTAAAGTCAAAGTGGTGGATTACATAAATAAAAATGAATTGCTGTTCGTTAGTCTGACTAAAACTCGAGAACGCCCGGACCGATTTAGGTAATTTTGGTTTTAAAATGTTCGTCGTATTCCAGGGAAGGTTTCGATGAGAAAATATAGAAAAAGAATCAATATTGGCGGTATGAAATTCGCCGGGACCACCAGTCTAAATATATAAAAGGAGAAACTGACTGACTCACTAACTGACATATCGGCCTAAACGGCTAATAGTAGGAACTTGAAATTTGGAAGGGACGTAGCTTAGGTACCGTAGAGGTGCACTAAGAATGGAATTCCCGAAATTCTCACGGCACTCACATTAATAGGCTAACAAGATGACCTCACTCCACCTGATTGTAAGCGGTAGTGAGATCCAAATAGGTATGAGGTCCACAGGCACAGTAGACCATATTTAGGGGTGAGAGCCATGCGCTTCCCCGCAAGTCCGGTGTAATGACAAGGCTGAACCAAGCCATCATCGTAACCAGCTAAGGAAAAAAGAGGAGTAGATATGTCATCAACAATGATGACATATCTACTCCTCTTTTTGGCATTGGGCTTTTGGTTTTTGGCAAAGGACAACCTTTCAGTCCACTTTTGGACATACGCCTGCCCAAATTTTGGCCATTCGCGCCTAATATGGCGTCTCATGCGTGCATCCTGTATTTTTGTTATGATTTCATTTGAGATTTTAGACTTTCGCGTTCCATTACACTAAAATATGTCTTTATGGGTCTACACGCGATAATAGGAATCGTGGTCGCGAGCGAACTCCACGATTGGTGTAACCCAGTCGAAACGTCGGGCAGTAAGTAGCTATGTAATTTGCTACTCCTATTATCGCGTGTAGACCCATAAAGACATATTTTAATGATTTAATTTATGTTAAAATATGTAATACTTATGAGCCAATAAATGTATTCTTCTTCTTCTTTCCAGCAATACATACCCCAGCAGAGCCAAGGCACGTGCGAGCACAAGCCGGGGCCGGCGCGGGAGCCCGAGCTGCCGGAGCTGCGGCTGCCGCTGGCGGAGCGCCCGCGCGCCGAGCGGCCCCGCGTGCCCGCCGCGCCCAGCAAGGTAATCATCATCATCATCATCATCAGCTCCATCAACATAGGGCTTAGGCGCAAAACGGCCACTGGTCGCAAAAGGTCTATTTCGCAGTATGCCTCTTTCTCAAAACGTCCACTTTTCATAATGTCTCTTTCTCAAAACATCCACTTCTCATAATGTCTCTTTCTCAAAACATCCACTTCTCATAATGTCTCTTTCTCAAAACATCCACTTCTCACAATGTCTCTTTCTCAAAACATCCACTTATCAAATGTCTCTTTCTTAAAACATCAGTGAATGTTTTGAGAAAGAGACATTATGAGAAGTGTCTCATAATGTCTCTTTCTCAAAACGTCCACTGAGAAGTGTCTCATAATGTCTTTTTCGCAAGATGCACACTTTTATCTCTACTTGCTAGCAGAGACCAGAAATAAAACGCATGCATATTATTAAAGTCTTTTTATTTACCATGTAATCATCAGCCCATATACGTCCCCACAGCTGGGGCACCGGCAGGCTAAACAAGGGCGATAAGGCCTATGAAGCCCTAAAGTTGTCGCACTTAATTTTCTTAATGTTCTTTTCGTAATGAACTCCTAGGTTCCTAAAAATAATTGCCCACTTTGCCCGAGACTTGGCTGCGGCACTGTGATACCCCAAGATTACGAAATTGCTGTATGACTTTAAGGCTGCCCACCCACGTCCGATAATCGACGGCCGATTTTTGTCGGAGAAAATGGAACGTGGGTCCTACAAATACTTAGTCGGTCGAATATACAGGGTGTCCCAAAAAGTAGTGTCAAGCGGAAGTCCTGAGATAGAACACCCTGTGGGGCATCCGAAACACCCCCATGTATGTTCCGCGATTTTTTATAGTTTTCGAGTTATGATTATTTTTCTAAATTTTTGAGAACAACTGACCTAACCGACTAAAAATATTCTGAAGAAAAAAGTATTAGACTTTTTTGAGTAATTCTTTTTGCAAATCAATTTTCATAAGTTTTTCTTTAATGTTTAAAATATTTGTTTCCATTACTTATATGGAAGTTTTCAAAATTATGGTACAAACTGAAAAGTTATTTTCTGTAAATAATGTCTTACAATTTCAACGTTAAATTTAAAATATTAGGAGGTAGCTGCATGGCTTCTAAGTAACTTTAAAAACTGCACCAGACTCTCAGCTTTCATAATCATTAATAAAAACTGGTACTTAATGGGCTAGTTTTGGTGAAATCGGACTACAAAGACAGAGAGGTGGAAAAATCATAAAATTAGCCATTCGATTACGAAGTATTATTTGGACATTTTATTATTTCTAAAGTTAAGAAGATTGTTAACAATCGAAATTATACCAGAAATGCTAAAAAATAACCACTTTAAAAAAGAATAATTTGTGATACTCAAAAAATGAATTAAGTTTTAAAAATGGGAACTTTATTGAAAAAAAAAAGTAATTGTTTTTGATTATTTATTATAAAAAGTTTATAAGTAAAAGTTTATTAAAGTCCGTAAAGAAAGCAAAGTTCGTCAAGTTTGTCGTGACCAAGGTATAATACGTATTTCATGTGAAAACAGTATGAGCGCAATGACACCTATTTTAAACAAAAAAAAAGCATCCAAATGTTTCCATCTGAGTGCTCCTGTATTAAATTTAGGTTTGTTAACAAACTAACTAACTTTCGAAATAATAAAATGTCCAAATAATACTTCGTAATCAAATGGCTAATTTTATGATTTTTCCACCTCTCTGTCTTTGTAGTCCGATTTCACCAAAACTAGCCCATTAAGTACCAGTTTTTATTAATGATTATGAAAGCTGAGAGTCTGGTGCAGTTTTTAAAGTTACTTAGAAGCCATGCAGCTACCTCCTAATATTTTAAATTTAACGTTGAAATTGTAAGACATTATTTACAGAAAATAACTTTTCAGTTTGTACCATAATTTTGAAAACTTCCATATAAGTAATGGAAACAAATATTTTAAACATTAAAGAAAAACTTATGAAAATTGATTTGCAAAAAGAATTACTCAAAAAAGTCTAATACTTTTTTCTTCAGAATATTTTTAGTCGGTTAGGTCAGTTGTTCTCAAAAATTTAGAAAAATAATCATAACTCGAAAACTATAAAAAATCGCGGAACATACATGGGGGTGTTTCGGATGCCCCACGGGGTGTTCTATCTCAGGACTTCCGCTTGACACTACTTTTTGGGACACCCTGTATACCTACGAAATCAAATCGGCCCGAATAACGGTCCTACATAAAGACGGACATGGGTGGGCATAATATACTACAATGTCATATTATTAAACTCGCGTGTATTGTTATTCTTAACATATTATTTAGAGACCCGACGTTTCGAGCTCTTTACGGAGCTCGTGGTCTCGGGCAAGACTTGTCAGTTTTATTTCTAATGTGTTGTGTTCGCGCAAATAATAGGACAATACTAATATTTTGTATCACATATCACAATGGCAGGTGGAAAAGATCTCGGCGATGGACACGACCCGCAGCAGCGTGCACTCGTGCTGCCCGTGCGAGTCCGCGCGCGCCCCCGCCTCCGGGGGCAAGTGCTGCCGGCCGCCCGGAGGTGACTCGCTTACACCCGCAGCTCTACAGACCGAGCCGATGGACACTACTAGCACGGCCTAGCACGGCCGGAGCTAAGGCCAATGTTCTACCTTAACAATCATAATACAGTAGAACTCCAATTGTCCGAACTCCGACTATCCGAATCACTTTTGGAAAAAAAGTGTCCAAAAAAAGTCTAAGTGCGCTATTATTCTTCCCCCCGCGAAGCCAGTGTTTGCGCGTTCGCTCACTATTGTCCTTCCCTCAGTTTTTTTATATTTAAAACATGTGAAAATATCATGTTTCTTTCATTTAATTCAATAAAAAAATAGTGCAATATCAATTTAAAAAAAAAATCCGATTATCCGAATATTTGATTATCCGAACGGGTCCCGGTCCCCATTAATTCGGATAATTGGAGTTCTACTGTAATAAATGTTTATTGACCACAAAACAAAAAAAAACAAGAAAACAACATTGATCAGAGGTCAACTAGGTCCCAGCCTCAGCATATGCCTCAACGACATGAAGCCGCTGTGGCGCTGGTATATTAATAATACCTATGCCCTGGCATAGCATTATGTACCTACTTTTGAAGTGAAAACTTCTTTAGTGGCGCTGAGCACTTTTTGTATGGATAAAAACAACCAAACTTGCGTCAGGGTCACGTGATGCTAAAGTGGCACTTTAGCATCACGTGACCCTAGCAGCTAAACGAATATTACCTAAAACTTACGATAAATTATATTAAATGATTAGGTAGTTGGACTGTCCCGTTCACATTTTATATTATTATAAAGCTGGAGCTGGTCTGTTTTTTTGTTTGTTTGAACGCGCTAATCTCGAAAACTACTGATTCGAATTAAAAATTCTTGTGTTGAATAGACCATTTATCGAGGGAGGGTTAGGCTATATAAAATCAAGCTGCGACGAAAAGGAGCACAAAAAAAAATGGAAAATGTGTAAAAAGGGAAACACGGACGAAGTCGCTGGCACAGCTAGTAGTACATATTTATCTTGGGTCTTCACACAACAAAACAAGATTGAATACATAGCTTTATCTACTGCTCGACGTTTTGACTGGGTTACACCAACCATAGTCATAGAAATATAAACTCGTCTAGTATTCCTAGTCTTGCAATAATAATAATGTTTATTTTAATCTACAGATAACCTGCCAACAAAGACTACAAGCAAAGAGTTCGTGAGCAGTGGCGGAGGAGACAGGAAATAGAAGGAACTGGACTGAAGATTACATAACAATGTGTTGATCTCATACAATTATTTAATGATAGTGTATCCATTTATTAATAAATTTGTATTTTTATAAGGAGCCTCTTTTATTTGTAGAACACGGACACCCGAAATGATGTGTGAAATAATGGTTTAAGAAGACATTTTTATACTTTTGTCACATGTGTAAAATTTCCATTCAATCAAAATTAACTTTACAATTTCAAGGTAGGTAAATTAAATAAACATAACTTTTCAAATTATATGTTTCATATAATTACAGAATATACAATTACATATATTAATATCACTTCCTTAAAATGCATTCACATTAGTAAGTGTAAGTTTTATTACATATTTATTGTGAATTAAACAGAAAACAACTACTAATGCTGATTTGGAATCACACAACTAAAATAATAGGAGATTAATAATTCAAGGTTTACATTGACACTTTCCAATTGCATATAAGGTCAGTAGTTTTGACCTATTAGATCTTTTGAAAAAATAATAATTTGACTAGAATTTTGATAATTCAAAAAATAATGATAAGAAAGCTATCAATGTAAAACTTGAAATTTGAATGTTTCACTTACTATGTTGTATAATCACTTCTGGTGCCAGAGTTAAAAACCCTTCACCATAACTCACTAACTAGCTATAATATTGACACAATCATAGCAACAAAGGTACAGACAGACATTGTGCAAATTCAATGCAGTTGGGGCTGGAGACAGAGAAAAAAGTAAAAAAAACTGATGTGAACATTGTGAAACTTGTAACTAAATTATTATGATGTTCATTGTTCATGTTTATCTAGTGCAAAATATTGATTAGGCCAGCTCTGCTGCATTGAATTTGCACATTGATTTTAAAAGATAAATAAATACAATAATGTTCTTAAGCCTATACTTACAGCTGTTCTCACTTGTCATTACCACTGTAATTATAATTTAAGTTCACCCCCATGCTTGGCTTTTACAGTAGTGCAACACTAATTTACCGTCAGTCCCAAAACACTCATACAAGTTCTTGACTATCTGGTCTGGTGATGGTGCAAAAGTCTGGTTCACATACAGGAACTGAAATGTGAGAAATGTATTATTAATATTATACATCATCAACATCAAATTAGTCAACCATTCTGGCCAAGTGTGGGTTGGTCGACTTTACAACCTTATTATTTAAAATGCAGGTGAAAACCTGCACACCTAGTAGAAATTCTAAGCTAATTTAAAGTTTTTATAATATTTTTTTATTAAAGAAAGAAAACATTTATTAATCACATGTCATATACAAAAACATTATTTAACAAATGTGCCATAAAAGTGATCAACAGGTTCTGCCTCAGCATGTGCTGCAGATGCCGCTAGGTCGCTACAGCGCTGATATTCTGGCAAAACCTTTAATTATAAGGATTGTTACATACATAAGCCGGCATCAAAAAGACATGGTTTAGAGTTGCCCTGACTACTTGCCATTTTTGCTGACAGATTTATATCTTTACTAATATTATAAAGCTGAAGAGCTTGTTTGTTTAAACACGCTAATCTCAGGAACTACTGGTTCAAATTGAAAAAATCTTTAGTGTTGAATAGAGCATTTATCAGGGAAGGCTTTAGGCGAGAAAGAAACAGAAGGAAATGTGTAAAATGCGGGGGGAAACGCAGACGAATTCGCTGGCACAGCTAGTTAAAGAATATTTTTTAAATTTGCTGTCCAACCAAAACCCAATAAAAAAAATCTATCCACATATAAGACCAGCCTAAATATACACATTATAGATCATCCTCAAAATTGGCGCTCATCCACAACAAGTTTATAATACACTTGACTCACTTAATGATGGGCCAACTCGGGAAAAACAGAACTCGAGTTAACTCGGGTTAAAATCCACATAACTCGGGTTGAGCTCGAGTTACGTAACTCGAGTTAACTGGCCATCCAGTCAGTAAAAAAAACATTTACTTGTCCATACAAATATATGTGTTCTTTTTTAGTTTATATCCAATTATTCCCTAAGCTTTTCCAATTTTTATCTGTTTCAATTCCTATGTATTGGGAGTGTTATACCTACTAACTAAAGAAGCAAAAAAAGTTATTTTTTGAAATCGAATCATTTTTGGCTCGAATTTTATAAAAAATAATACATATTTACTATCAACTAAATTATAATAGCAGTATTTTCAAAATCAGACTTACATTATGATGCAAGTATGTACATTTACAAGACCATAATTGATTTGTAATCAGTAATCACAACATACATAATTAGTATTTTTGAAAATTATACAATTAGTTGTTTGTTATGAATGAATGAAAATATAGTGACTATATCATTTCATTCGTTCATAACAGACTATATTAAATTCATAAATGATCGGCAAACTTCGCTTCTTGTCGGCGTTCTATTCGGTTTTCGAACTCGAGTTAGAGAGAATTCAACTCGAGTGGATTCGAGTTACGCCCAACTCGAGTTAACTCGAGTTAGGTACTCGAGTTGACCATCACTAGACGAATGGTGTTAAAATGTAATGAATTATTTTACCAATTTCTCATCAGATTCTAGCTTCAGGTATTTTTTCACAAACTCCATGATCCAACCAATTGGCTTCTCTGCATCCACTGTCCATTTCTTCTTCTTCATTATGGGAGCGTTGCCTGTGGCTTTTAACAGGATATCAACTAAAAAATGGTAGAAAGTGCATATCAAAATATGAACCCCAGAATTGTCTTTCTAATGAAAATGAGTCATTTATTACAATATGATTATCGTGCTGCAGATTACTCTGTCGTGACATTCTGGTTTTCTTAGAGTAGGTTAACCTACTTACAAGACTGTTTGATACAATATAAATGCGGACACATCGCAAAATTTATCAGAATTTATTACTTTTTACTTTGTTGTCAGTTTTCTCTGTGTCCTTATCCCCATCAGCCTTTATACTATCATTTGCAATTGAAGTGTCTTCAGAAAGCTTTTCATCTGCCATGACGAGGCTGATAACTAATGTTACAAAATGTAAAAAATTTATAGAAAGATAAAATATTTCATGCACACAACACACACTATCCTTGTTGTGACTTTGAGTGACAGTGAGTGAACGAACGAATGAATGACAAATATTGACTTTATTTTTTTTTAATTTTATTTTTACATCATTCGGCACAGGACATTACAGTTTTAGAATAGAATAACTTTAACTTCAATTTGTGTGTAAATCCAGTCTAGTAGCAACATTAAACTCATTGAAATGCAAGGATTCATCCTAAATAATGGTTAATTCCCATTAGTTCCACTCGAGTACATTGAGTTCCACTAAACGTTCGTTTCTTTGATAAAAAGCGTAAAAAAACCTTTGAGTATAATAGGCTAATACTCAAAGAAGAAAAACATTATATATATAAACTGAAATTCCGGTTTCAGCTTTGAAATCTACATTTGATTTTTGATTAATTTAACACAAATTATGATAAATAATACTCGGTTGTGCACAATAATATTGTTTATTGGTAATATGGATAGCTTAATATTACACAATACAACAGAACCACAAAAATAGAGTAAAATAAAGGTCGAGTTCATAAGTCCCTTATACAGAGAAGAACTACTTAGCGCGCACAGAGAGCGACATCTCGGGATTTAAATTTGTCCAAGGGACTCCAACTCGCTCCGAGCTCGCGCGCACTAAAACCTTTTGTTATTCTTGCACTGCGGTTGTAAATTGAATACAACACGAATAACACGATATTAAGTGCAGTTTACTATAAAATCCATTTCATGTTTTATTATAAATTTTTAAATTATTTTAACATTAACTGCGTAAATTGTGTCTCTGAAATGGAATTTTTTGCTTTCAAATGTTTCAATATTACTGCAACCTTGGCCATTTTCTCCTTCAATGTTTTATTACGCTGTGCAAGGTATTGGTTCCGCTTTTGTAACTGTTTTTTTTGAAATGTTAACAATCGTACACGTTTCCTTAGCGCTAACTCTATTGGTGATTCCAAAATTACTTCTAACGGCAAACTGTCCTGATCCTGATGAAAGTCCTGATCATTATATTTACTTCGTTCCTGAAAATTAAAATATATATTAGGGATGATACGGTCAACCTCAGATTGAATACCTATAGTCACTTAGCAATTAAACAGTGGCGCCCCAGTGAGGGTGGTTTCTAGTCTGGCCTAAGTACGAAAAACCTTAACGAGATTGTAGGAAAGAAGATTTCATTGGTTTGTTCTACGATCATATTTCCAACATGAATGGCGCTATTCTGAGGGCCTACCATGAGTTGGCTATCGTAAACTTACGTACGTTAAAAACCTATCGAGTTGTTTTTTTCATATGGCCGATTGTAGTTCTTCGCGTAACCACCAGGCGGCGTGTACAAGTTTTTCATAGACATAATTATTTACGTAGGCGATATCGAGCGCGTAAGTTTTAAACTCATGGTAGCCCCACAGTGGGGCTATCATGAGTTTAAAACTGAACATATTTTAAGAGACCCAACGTTTCGAGCTCCGTGGAGCGCTCGTGGTCTTGTTTAGGTCTTGCGCTATGTTGTTTTGCTTGATGGGTCTGGAGTATTATAGTTTTCATGATAGGATTGGGATCCTATCATGAAAACTATAACACCCAAAACTATAATACCCATATCAAGCGGTACACTCCAACAATCTTCCCTATTGAAACTAGGATGTTTTTAATCGCAATAGTTGCTCTTTCACGAGGATTTGAGGTTTGTCAAACCGGATATAGCGGTTGGGGCCGTCTAGTGCATGTGCACATACTGCAGACATAGTTTCTCGCCTATGTTTGACGTCAGCCGTGTCATTTTACCCGAGTATTAACACTTCTCTGTTCTCTTTGGTTGACCGATGAATGAGAGGCCTTGTGGCCTCTAAGCTAAGCTAGACTGTGATTGTTCACAGTCTAGCTTGTATATGCCTTCATCTTGAAGAGGAATATTACGCTTAAAAATTTATTAATTTTCTTAAGCAGCTTGAAATAGGTATTTAAGCAAGCACGCTTCAAGATATGTCCAATCTTGTCAGTGACTCCCTTCATATTATATGGTAGTACTGCTGGTAGTAAACCAGATGTGAATCACTCTAAGTGCTTTATCGGCAATAATCCAAAAGAATGGTTCAAAACCACGATGGGTGGATCATGAAGGCGCGGACAGGGACGTTACCATGGTAACTGGTGATAAGAGATTATCATCAAAAAGGTTTTTTTTCCTAACTGACTTACGATGATGGCTAGGAGTAGCCTTGTCTCCCCCCCCCCTTAACATAAAACAGCATTCGTAGAGACTGTAAGGACAAAATGAAGACACGGAGCTTCTATGTGATGTCAATCGTTGGCCAGACGTCGGCTCAAACTCCTGGGAACCGCCTATCCGAAATATTTAGGTATTGTAGACAAACAAATACAATACATGAACAACCTGGTGTCAGAGTTTTTAAGCCGCCCGTAGGCCTCTGACATGGCTTCAGACACCGTTGAAAAATTTATCAGGTGTGCTGGTTTCCTCATGATGTTTTCCTTCACCGTTAAAGCGTCGAATGATGGTACATATGAATTACAAATTTTGAAAAACACATTGGTACCTGGCGGGGTTTGAACTGGCGACCTCTCGCATGGCAAGCAACGACCTTAACCACTCGGCCATCGACGCTTTTTAACAAGATACAAGATAGAATAAAAAACGGGTTTTTTCGGGACAGACTAGCGAAGTTTCGTAATAGGGTTCCGTTTTCACCATTAAGGTTCAGGCGGGGCCCTAAATAATGGCAACAGCTACTACTAATTATAAAATATTGTATTTACCTCTATGATTGGAACAGCATCTTTATGAAGTAGGGTTAGACCTTTTGTCGAAACATACTTGTGAGAAGATTTGAAATGTTCGTTGCAAATTCTGCTTCTTTTTGATGGTACCCAATCTGATTCACTTCTTTGTTCACGAACGACTGCTATCCATTCTTCCAGTCTGACCTCATCTTTCGGAAACCTAAATTCAGTACAAAAAAATCAACAAAATCATTTTTTAATATTTATTATGTTTTTATCGTATAAACCATCAATATTCGCATGAGCACTGTTTAATTAATCTATGTCCTCAGCTCAAGACTCCTGTCGCTTTCGACTTAAACTAGATCGCTCTCTTTCTCTATCTCCTTATCTTTTTGTTGGGTTGGTTATTAACCAACGACCCCTCCCTCCGCCTCAAACGAATAATGAATTTGTTAACAAATGTGGATTGTTTTAAAATATAAATAACATAATTAAAAGGATTTATGACAAAATCTAAACAATGAAGTGAAATGTGTTCATTTAACTGTTTTGTTTATTCCAGTTTTTAACTCTCAAAACTTGCCTTAAAGGTCCTAGAACCCAGGACAATAATTCCCAAAAAAAAAATTGGTTGGGTTGGGTACTTCTTGGGTTTACGAAAAATGATTAAAGTATTGGCATCAGCATACTTACGTATGGTATGAGATTCCTTGTGCTTTATTAACTTTAGAGTCGTAATTGGTACACTTTCGAAACGCACACGATGGCATGTTTATTTATTTTGCTCAACAACAGATAATGCGTCCCATTTGTATAAGCGCTGGACATAGACTAATGAAATGAAAAGACAGACGGCACAATAGGGACGACTTGTAAATTCTTTTTGTTGCCAGCAGTCATCATCATACTTATAGTAGAGCTATAATTTACCGACTATAGTAAACATAAACAAATACTATTGTGTGTGTTTGTGTATACTCCTCGTTCAGTGGGTGGGCCATCGCTTCACATCAAACGTCAAGTTTGACGGTCAGTCAGTCAGTGTCAATTCAATCAAGCTCACATCATTCATTCATAATTTCACACTTGTTCTTTATAATATTATTATAGTATTCAGAGATTCAGAGTACAGCCTGTGCAACTTTTTGTCTCTTTCAATAATCTCAAAAGTATTAATATTTTAACTAACTTTAAATAAATAAATAAATAGGAGTGAGAATTTAAGTGCGAGAATAAATTAATAGAATGGATTAAGATATGATTTATTAGCAACATGTTCTTGAAATAGATACAATAACATTTCCCTGTAAGGCTGTGTGTGCAAAAATTCCGGTGCTCGTAAGTACCTACATACTATACTTGTTAGGTACATGTCTAACTGAAATTTTAATTATGTAGGACAAATGATCAGTCAGAATCAGCTGTTTTTTTTTGCAGTCAGCAATGGGCTAACATATTATTATGACATATTTTAGACCATTGTCTAAAAGTAAAATGTATAAAATAAGACTCATCATGTTGGAAACCACATAATTTTTATTTTCACTTCGAATCTTTGCCCATGACTGGTGTCTCCTGAAATGTAGGTGTAAAGTAAACAGATGTAATGGCTACGGTGATTCCAGCAATTATGCTTAGTGCTGAGTTGCTAGTTATAAAGAAGCCCTGATTATTCTGTTCATAATTAAAGATTCATTATTACTGTTATAATTATTTTTATTTTTTTTTCAGTTGCCAGAATGGCTTACCAAAACAGATGGCGCACTAAGGCTGATATTTTAAAGGATTTATCTGAGGTAACTTGCGGGCTGAATGATGTGGACAAGAAGTTTATAATTGAAGGCAAGGCACCTCCTCCAATAATAGGTATTGAAGAAGGTATGTTTATCAGTTTATACAAATTTCTGGATATTTGTTAAGGTTTGGGATATAAGGGATTCTAGATACAACATCATAAAGAAATACAAGCCAACCTCACTTTCATGTGGTCTTCTTCTTCTTATTGTATGGTGGATGAACAACCTGGTGTCAGAGTTTAAACCGCCCGTAGGCCTCTGACATGGCTTTAGACACTGTTGAAAAATCTCTCAGGTGTGCTGGTTTCCTCATGATGTTTTCCTAAACTGTTAAAGCATTGAATGATGTTAGATATGAATTTCAAATTTGAATAACACATTGGTACCTGGCGGGGTTTGAACTGGCAACCTCTCACATGGCAAGCAACAACCTTAACCAATCGGCCATCAATACTTTTACATGAGGTGCAACCTGTTAACAAACATACAAGACTGGCAACCACCCACAAATCCGCAAAGGACCAGCATGGTGGGTTACGGTCCATTACCCCCCATGCCCCTATTACTTATATCCAAACCTATGCATTAATTTAACACTATCCTCCATATTAAAATTAAAATTATTGTTAATGTTGTTCCAGATACTGAAGAGTTAGATTTGCGCTTTGGAAATGAACTGTATGATCCAAATGATGTCACACCACCAGACCTAGAAGGGATTAGTGCAATGTTGAGAATGGTAAGTAAGATGAAAAAACTCTTAATATCATGTTAACTTAATACAAAGAAATAGCCATAGACATGCCAGGACACTTTGTCTAAATATGTTTAATGTTTTAATAAGGTAAAATGAGTCATTAATAATTTTTGAGCATATAAACATTTCTACGGAGGAGGCCTATACCTTTTTTATTTTTTTTGGTGAAATGCTTTTCGCACCGTCACTGGGAGAGGGGGTTCTCTCCCAGTGGTGTGTCGGACTCCTCAGCGGCTGGCGAGGAGATGGTAACAGGCCCTACAAAGGAGGCCTATACCCTGCAGTGGGATATAATAAAAGGCTGATGATGATGATGAAACATTTATGCAATAATTGTCACTTGTTAGTCAGGTGCAGTAAAGTTAAGAAAAAGTATAACTTTGCGTACCATACTGTCATAGCATACCATATTTAGGTACAAATATCAAATTATGATATGAAATAGGCAGCTAATTATAATGTTAGGTACCTACCAATTATCTTTTTTGAAACATACCTCTTTACTATTATGGGTTGTATTATGAAGCTTGTAATATGAATGGTGACGTTCAATTCAAGGAACTCTGACTGGACTGAGAGCATAATTTTGTTTATTTGCTATTTAAGCAATAGTGATCGTTTTGGTGGTAAATCTGAACTGGGCCTTTCAAATTACATTCATCAAGAAATAACTTGTTTTTATGCAGTTATGACGTCAAGAACCCGCAAGAGTCTTTTGGGAGGATTACTAATCGTGCCTTAGCGAATGAAGATTACTTGTGCAAATCGTTGTTCATCATTGAATGCCGTCATACCAAGTATATATCTTATTATATTGTACTTCAACCTACAGAATAGTTATTGTCTAATTCATAATAACTATGAATAATAAACCTTCCAAATTATACATAATATATTTGTACATATGTGTGTAACTGTCCATTTTATCTTAATAACTATGTAACAACAACTCCATGTAATAGCTTTTCTAGGAAAATATTAGTCATTGGTTGAATGTATGGTAGCCTCTGTATCTATTATCTGCATCAAATGGGTTAAACAAGATAAGACTGCTCTGTAATGTTTGACACATAAAGAATTTGACTGTGTCATGTTGATGGAACCCAAATATCTTGGGTAATAAACGAATTATCGCGGCTGGAGTCGCTGGCGGGAAGTAGTTTACTACATTTAAAAAAAACTCCCGCAGCTAAAATATGAATTGCTTTCTAATGGTCCAAGATCCCAAAGCTGCCAGACATCACTTATTTTCTAATGGACAAAATATATACGACTGAGTAGTGGTGGGGTGTACTATCATCATATATTAGAAAATAAGTGATGTATGGCAGCTCTGGGATCTTCCTCTATAATGAATGGCCATTTATGAATACCAAATGTGTGATTAATACTTGACTGATTTGGTGTTTATTATGTGAAGGAACACTTTTCGAGGACACTAAAAAAATTGTGCAATGTCTCCTACAATATAATATTTAATAGGATGCTAATCCTACTCAATGACATACCTATATGTATTTGAAAATGAGACTGGTTTATTTAATTTTTTAATGCTTTTAAATATTATAATGCTATATGAGGCGATGATAGAAAGAAAGACAAATTCTAATGTATAATGTTTTTTAATGATTTAAAAATTATAATTAATTTAATGGTTCTGTTATGCCCTCTAAAAACTCTATTAAGTACAACTTCTATTACCACATTTTCGGTCATAAATAATGATTGAATTCTGTTCGTCAGGTAAATGACTACGAGAATGAAAACGACTCCTCTATTGAGGATGTTGTAACAACACCAACTCAGCTCGTCGTCGTCAGCAAACTAAACCCGGAAGTGCCAGAGTTCGTACCCAGAGCATTCGCTTCACCGAACTGCTCAGTAACAACTAAAGAGTCGACTAGTCCTAATGATAGTGTTAATTTATTAGTTAATAATGATTTTACTACACCTAAAAGTGATCTTAGCTCATCGAATAGCGACGACACTGAACGATTAGAAGAAACTGTGTATGATCAATGCGACTCAAGTTTAGAAAGTAGACTCGATCTTTCGAAGTTGAATGCGGGGGATATCGAAGAAATAACGGAAAAATTACATAGCAAAACAAATGACCAGACGATACATAGAAAATCGAGAAAGGAAAAGAATGTAGCAATGGCTAATATTTTACAGACAATGACGCCCCTACTAGCAAACAATTTAGCAACCAAGGAAGGTGATGACATTGAACCAAAGACCGAATATATAAAATTGTTAACTCCCGACTATTTCATAACATGCCCTGCCGGGTCTAGTTGGGGTGAAAATACAGCAGCCACGAGACAAGGATAAGGAAAGAGCAATTGAAACTTAACACTACCGGCCGAAATGGTGTTGCGAATATAGGTGGTTGTATTATAGGGGTGAAAGCCATCCGCTCCCCCGCAAGTCCGGTGATGATGATGAGGCTACTCCAAGCCATCGTCGTATGTCAGTTAGGAAAAAAAATAAAAGTGGTTGATATTACATATGTTCCCTAGGAACTAGACGAAAAGAGAAATATTTTATTATTTTGACATCAGAAACACTGTCGATATTATTATTTTTGTAAGCACTATTGCTTCTATACTATTGTATTCTATAAGTTGATTTATATTGTATTTTGGTTTATTAATCAGACCAGAGTCTTAATGTTGGCGAATGCATGCTCGTTACTCAGAACGCTCGGAAAGTCGGTATTCCCTGCTTGCCTGTACCTGATTTCTCATCGGTCATGTGACATGACAGGACAATCCGACATGACTCATGTCGGATTGTCGAGTCGCCGAACTTAGGTAAGATGTTTTATTGGAGGTACGCGGGTCATTCCATGCTCCCATTTAGTTGAGTGAACATGATAATGCGTGCATGATATTTGTACCAACTATCGACTCTGGGAGTCAGTCACCTAACATATCATATACTAAGACGCCACCTTGTGGACTGTACTGTACTGTGTTCAGAGGGCCTACCATGAGTTGGCTATCGAAAACTTACGTACGTTAAAAACCTATCGAGTTGTTTTTTTCATACGACCGATTTTAGATCTTCGCGTAACCACCAGCGGCGCTGTACAAGTTTTTCATAGACATATTTACGTAGGCGATATCGAGTGCGTAAGTTTTAAACTCATGGTAGCCCCACTGGTTAAGTAAGACTTGTTATAGTATTTTACCAGAATCTCTTTTTTTTTTGTAAAATAAGTTTAAACAACCATTGTTATTTGTTAAGTGAATGAAGTAATTAATTGGCGTTTAAGAATAAGTATAGATATAATTAATGTCTATTATATCGTTACATTTAGATTTTGCTTTGCAATGTAATATTAATAATATTTTATATTTCAATACAGATAAGGTCTAGCCAGGCAGTTTATATTTCTTACTTACCTACGTATCATCCACATGAAACTTAAAATGTGTTCTTTAATTAAATGAACACAGTTTTTATTTTTTTACACACCTCAACCATTGGGATAAATACCCTAATTCTACTTGCTTTATTTTTTTTATGTAGGTAATTGTTACTGAAAAAAATATAAATTCCATTCAAATTAAATGAAAATATCTTATTTAAATAAGTCAAACATTTTAATTGAATTAGTTAGTTAATTATAACTATATTTAATTATTAAATATTAATGAAAAGATGTGATACCTACGTAAAATATGTGCCAAAGGTTCTTTTGACCGAAATAAATGGATAAGAATTACTCCTTGTTTTATTCACAAACTAGCTGTGCCCGCGACTCCGTTCGCGTTGGAGCTAGAATTTAATTAGCCTATCCTGTGTCCCAGATGTCTATGTGTTTTTATACCAAATTTCATCAAATTCGGATAATTGGTTTAAGAGTTATGGAGGAACATACATACACACATACAGAAAAAAAATCTAAAAATCGTGAAATCAGTATCAGTATCATAATATTGAGACTATAAATACAATACCTCTGAAAACAAACTAACTTACTCCATGACCGACCCTTACAGATTTATTATTAGCATAGATCAAACTTTGAAGTACCTAGGTACAATCAGTGGTCAATCCAGGCTAGGGTTGCCAACTTTATTTAACAGAAATAAAGTATATCTGACTTTAAACGAGGTATATAAAGAGTACGGACTTAGAAAAAAGAGTACCTATCATTTATTTTTTACTTTAAAACAGTAAATAGTGGACTTTTTTGTTCTGATTCAGGATTTTTGCATATTATTACAGACGTGGACTAGTTTTAGTAAATATTTTGTAAAAGAGTATTTTTGCGTACTTTATTAGTGTTATAGATTATAGAGTACGCCTACATGATATAGAGGACAATACTCTATTTTAGAGTACGGTTGGCAACCCTAATCCAGGCGTACTTTTAATAGTAAAACCCCGGAATTTATGGCTTTGATAAACCCTTATATTTTTCAACTCTTGCAGGAGTATCATAATATTTACTGAAATCGCTTATCCGCCGCGTACAGAATCAATCGCGGTAAGCGAAACGTTCACAGCCTGCTCTCAAAACGTAGTGATTATATTCTCTTTGCTTGCTCTCATTACGTTGATGTATGGATACAAAATGTGTAGGAAGGAAGCTAATGGGAGTATAGTGGAAACGTACTTTGTGATATTATAAGCCAAGTGACGACAGTAACATGTACCAAACTTTGTGGCTTTATACTCAAAGGTAAACAAAAAAACAAAATACAAAAATTATTTATATTCATTACTATACCGCGTAAATTGTTACCATATTTGTATACATTTGTACCAAATAAACAATAGGGGTGTAGACAGTAAACGAAATATAATACAAATTGTTGTTTTTCTGAGAGTTTATATCATGGGATTATCGAAAATTACATTTTTATTATTATTAAGTTTATTATCTTTATTTAAATTAAATATTTAATCCGTAATATCACGTGATCGCAAACAGCGTGTGACGTAACGATATCGAAAACACTGTGACAGTGACATTTTGATGTAAACAAACCGAAGCGAACTTTAAGTTTAAAACCTGGAAAAACATGAAATTAAGTGAACATTTGTCCCAAAAACACGGTGCAATTCATTATGGAGTCGGGATATGTAAACATTTTGCACTGTTAGTGGTTTATCTCTCCTAACAAGTTGAAACCATTGTTTTCGTATTGCTTTTTGTTTTGGGACGTGCACAAACAGTTTTTGTGGTGTTTTGATTGTAGTATTGTGACACAAAGGCACTGCACAATACTTGTAGAACTTGGAATCCATCTCTGTACAGTTTTTATTATTAAACGCATAAAATATATGGTCAACTGCATCTGTTTACTTTGAAGGAATGTTGTTGTTTGGAGGATCGTGCCGTCATAGCGACGCCATGTTGGAATTTAGCTTTTTAACAGGAAGTTGTAAAACGAAATTTAAAATATGTTTTTTTTAATGAATTAATGTTGTATTTATTTTGTATTTATTTTTTTTAGGTATAATAAAGGTACATCTGTAAAAAAAAAATATTTCCAAAAAATAGTCTACACCCCTATTCTTCTATTCTATTCTATTCTAAATTTTCTATACGTCTCGGCTGAGTGTCAAGGTATAAAAAAAATAATTAAAAGAAAACTATTAATGACAGCTGTCAAAGCTGTCACTCTAAACAAGCTACATTTATACGTAGAAAACTTGCACCGTCGAATTTCTAACAACAAGTGTCGAGTAATAAAAAAAGCAGTTTAAAATAAATAATTCTAAGAGTAAATATTAAAATACTTGTAGGCTAAAATGGCATCTCAGTGGACCAGCAAATATGCAATCATGCGAGACCTGTCGCTAGCCCAAGGCTCGGACGTGCCTGCCAACCTGGAAAGCACTGTTGGGTTAGGCGAGAAACCGCCTCGAGGGCCTCCAGAAGGTAAGAAACAGAAATCCTATATCGAATAAAACCTTAATCAAATAGAGGTTTGATGCTACACTGACGTGGGTGTCTGGTAGACAGTGAATTACCTTATAAGCCTTATTTCAATACACCAGCTTTATCACAGAATAATTACCTACTTTCTCTACCTACCTAGGTACTAGGTAGTAATAGAGCTTAGGGACGGAAATGTTGTCTCAAAAGAGGTACTAAGTTAAGTTCAGTTGCAAGCAAATAATTACCCCTCGGTATTACAAATTTGACAGCTATGTATTAATTTGTGACTGCCTCGATGGCAAATTGGCTAGTGCCCCTGTCTCATGCGACAAAGGTTGTAAGTTCAATTCTCACTCAATACAAATATTTGTGTGACTTTCATAACAAGCACCTAAGCTACATTGTGAACATCAGTGTGTAAAAAAATATATTTCCTTTACAGTAGAAACTCGATTAACCGGACTAATTGTTGTCGATAGGCATTCGGATAAGGCGTCCGACCGATTTCGGCCATGGCGGCCGATCTCAATTGAGATCAGCCAAGTGCGCAGGACACAAGTGTACACACAAACACAAGTGCACTCTCTATTTCCTTACTCTCATAATTCTGTGAGACGGCAATCCGACATGACCGATGAGAGATCAGGCGCAGGACCACCCGCTTAACGTGCTTTCCGAGGCACGGGCGTTCAACCGCCAACTTCCTAACTCCGGGCTGAGTAATTTCATTACAGAAAAACTCACACAAATTTTGCTCGACCCCGGACTCGAACCGGGATACTTGAAAATCCGGATAATGCAAGTTCGATTATTATATACTAGCTGTGCCAGCGACTTCGTTCGCGTTTTCCCCATTTTTTACACATTTTCCATTGTATCTTTGCTCGTATTGGTCGCAGCGTGATGTTATATAGCCTAAAGCCTTCCTCGATAAATGGTCTATACAACGCAAAAAGATTTTTTCAAATCGAACCAGTAGTTCCTGAGATTAGCGCGTTCAAACAAACAAACAAACAAACAATCAAACAAACAAACAAACTCTTCAGCTTTATAATATTAGTATAGATGTATGATAATGTAAATTCGACTTGTATACCTACAAGTCGAATATTATACATACATATAAATTAGTAGTCCGGATAATCGCGAAAACATATAACTGAGGGCCGGATAAACGAGTTTCTACTGTATATATTTTGTAGTTGTATAAGACTTGAAATGTCTGACAAATCCCTCACATGTGTGTTAAATGGAAGTTATTTTAAGACTTCTGAATCTACTAAATATCTCTACTTGTATTAAGTCAAAGTCAAAGTCAAAATTTCTTTATTTATATAGGCATTCACATGCACTTATAAATCATCATAAATAAATAATTAAAAGATAAGTGATTCTACCACCGGTTCGGAAAGCTGGTTCTACCGAGAAGACACTGGCAAGAAACTCGATAGTTACTCTTTTTAACGGATTATCACATAACCTTACATATATATATATATATTAGAAATTTTTAGTTAGAAGCCAAATTGTTTGTTTGTTCGTTTGAACATGCTAATCTCAGGAACTACTGGTTACAAATGAAAAATTCTTTTGTGTTAGATAGACCATTTAATATAACATCACACTGCAACCAATATTAGCAAAGAAAAAAGTAAAGTGTCTCGAAAAGTCGTTGACATAGGAAGTTCCATAATATTTAGATTACATAACCACATATTTTACTGTAGCACATTACAGGAAGTGGTTTCTTCCCACCTTAGGTGTGATTTTATGTATGTATTTTTGATATGAATCCTGACCTTGGGATGGGTCCCTGCCGCAAAATTTTTAACTGTTTATTTATTTTTAAACTACATAATAGGTTAATGCATGTCAATGATAGTTGATAAAATTTGGTGATCATGCCTGATTTTCTGTTGTCTTCAGGGTTTTGAAAATTTTAATTTATTTTATTAACTGTTTCAGAAATTGAAAATGAATATTTTGGTCACTGGGTTGATGATGGAGATGCCATTGCCGCACCTGACTTGGGCCTTATTAAACAAATGTTGGAATTGGTAAATATTATAATAAGATTTATGCAAACATTTTTGTTAAAGTAAACTGTTAGAGTTACTGTTAGTTTTATCTTCTACCAATTTTAAGAAAACCGTTTTTTATTAGAACAAGCCAAAAATAAATAAAAAAGTTGTCAAAACAATTTCGGCCTTTGTAGCCACTATACATACATGGAGAAGTGGACAAATTCATCTTATTGCTAGGGTTCACAACAAAATCATATATTATCGGCCCTGTATTCAGAAACACAAATCGCGTTTACCCATCAGGTCGCTCGGCGAGAAGGTTTCCGGATAAGCGGGACATGACATTAGATGGCATGTGGACAAATTAAAGTACACTAAGTGACCCTGTACCTCTCAGTCTTGATGTGGCACTCGGCACCAAAAGACCAAAAAGGCAGCTAAAATGTTGCACCAATAGAAAAATGTGTCATTGTAGCTTTTATGTTTCCAGGTACAAGATAAAAATGTTTCCCCTGACGAAGATGAATCGGATAACTTTTTGGTGATCAGTAAACCTTGTCAAAATACGAATGAAACAAACAATAACAAAGAAACAAAAGTGTTAACCACTAGTAATGACAAAGAAACAAAAGTGTTAACCACTAGTAATGACAAAGAAACAAAAGTGATTACCACAAGTAATAACAAAGAAACAAAAGAAATTACCACAAGTAATAACAAAGAACCAAATGAGAATGGCACAACTATTCAAAGTGTTATGCCTAAAACAACCAAGAAAAAAAGAGAAAATGTGGCTTTAAATTCCATATTGACAGCGATTGCTGAGAATACACCTCCATTAAACATGGCGGGTCCGTCAGAGCCATTGAAACTATTGAAGCCTACTGACTTCATATCTACCGACAAAGAAATAGTCGACTCGGTGGAAAAAGTCAACAGCTGGTTCAACACACAACAAGCACATATTGACGTGAACGCGACTAGCACTAAGCCATCAAATAAATTGCTAGAGTGGGAGCCTAGTTCTATGTTCAAAAGGAAAAATGGATCAACTGTAAAAAGCACAGAAAATGATAGTTCCCGGTCATCACCCCAACAGCAGGTTTCCACTGCTGCCTACCAGCCCTCATCAAAGGCAGACGAATATTATCAGAAGTTTGTGGAGAGCAGTAAGATGTTAGCGACCGTCAATACGGTCCGAGAGGACGTGTGGACGAGAGCAGAGAGGCTTATGAAAGAAATTGATGAGAAAAAGTAAGTTGTGTTAAAGTAATTGAGTATATTTTTTAACTATTATACATATTAACCTATTTATTAATGTACAATTTTTTATACATTGCAGCATCCAGAAAATGAAAGAACAAGAAGCCATCAAAGAATCAGAATCAGATGTAAATAATAGCGATGGTTCTAATTTATGTAAGTAAAATAGCCTGATAACACATTTTAGCTCAATTTCCATTAGCCTTTTGAGAGGAAATCTCTGTGATGATCTATGTGTCAGCAGTATATGGATGCCTGGGTCTGACTTTAAGATGTTACGATGGCACATTTGTTAGAAACTGTCTCTTTTCTGCCCAAGTTCGCAGAACCTGCCAATGACACTATGACAAATTATTAGTTTTCACCCAGTCAGTACACAAAAGTATATATGAAGGTGGCCGTGTTCAAGTCCCAACAACTGACCGGGTAAAATCACACTATTGCTGTATTGATAATTTATAATTGTTTGTGACATGTCTTTATGAATAAAGTATTTTTGATTATTTATCGGATTTGGAATTTGGAGTGCCCCAACTCTTGTACCACTATTCATTCGTGTTTGTTCCGTGTCTGGGTGTGTGACTTGTGTCTTGGAAAATCGTATAACAAGTGTTTAGGCAAATTACGGAATCAGACATACAATATTATATAATAATAGTATAGTTGATTTTTTTGTTTTATTATAGCTGGGCGAACGACACAATCACGAAAAGATACTGTTTGAAGCATATAATTTGTATTTCTAAAACTCGCCAAAATATAACAGTTTTAATAGCACATTATTTGAGATCTAACATAATTTAAAAAATACGAATCCCAAGCAATGGTTATCCTTCGCAAGGACCTACTTTTAGGAACACTCCTAAAACGGAGATCGCCGGTCACATATCTTTTCAATTTTACCGATCTGTGTTTCCAATTTTAATTGGGATTATTCCAATTGGCACCCCCAAACCGCCGCACTGAATTACATCGAATCTGCTCTAAATTATAATTGTAATAATTCTACGGCTTCTCCGCACCGTTATTTTACGCATACGAATGGGATTCGGATCGAGCGATGTGCGAAACATTGGTAACTAGCCTTTTATACGCGCGGCGCAAGCTTTAAAGGCACTTGAGAAACAAAACTAGATACTGGTCTGGTCATTTCTGCGTCCCTCCAGGGTTTGCGCCCTGTGCCTGAGCACCCTGGCACCGCCTTAATTACGGCTGACGAGACCGCTCTGGAAAGCACTGTCCCTACCTACAGGGGGGTGACTTATAGTCTTTTTCAGCTAAGATGATCCCTGTGACACTTCATTGTGTTCTGAATCACGCATTTTACGTTTCACAAACGAAAATAATTTTATTGCACACTTTTTTCATTTTATTGCGGAGTCATTAGGAAAAATATTAAAATAAATAATTTTAAACTTTTAAAAGGGAAACAGTATCGTTTAGTTTAATTTAATGTGATAGAAAATTTTAAAAAAGTACCTATGCGGTTCGTATACGTAGAATGGAACTTACTACATTCCATTCTACGTATACGAACTGCATAGGTATTTTTTTAAAACAGGGATCATCTTAGGTGAAAAAGAGTATAGTGGGTGAAGTAGAATAATCGTTTAGAACACATTAGCAGCCTGAGGCCCATTAACTTTGGGGTGCCTCAGGGCAGCATTCTTGGTACAACACTATTTGTCATGTTCATTAATAATATCTGTTCAGTACCTACTCAAAATACTCACATGTTTTGTTTTTCTGATGATACTGCTCTGTTCTTTGATGACACTACCTGGGATGCAGTCCGCCAAAGAGCTGAGGACGGTCTGAAAACCATATCACTTGGCTACATAACAACATTCTCACCCTTAAAAAACTTACTTTTAAGGATCATATTGCAGCCATGTCAGGTCGAGTTAGGAAATTAATTTACGTTATTCGAGAGGCAACAGGTGGAAAAACCCTCAAATCCGTATATCTCGCCTTATGCCGATCCATAATCAATTATTGTATACTTGCCTGGGGAGGAACTGCCAAATAATTTCTGATAACTCTAGAAAGAGCGCAAAGAGGGTTTTGAAAGTAGCTCTCTTCCATCTAATTTTCTATCCTACTACAGCTCTATAAAGCTTTTTCCTAACTGACTAACGATGATGGCTTGGAGGAGCCTTGTCATCATCACCGGGCTTGCGGGGGAGCGGATGGCTCTCACACACCCCTAAAACTCTAAAGCGAAGCAGCAGTTCTAAGCTCTAAGGAAGCTATTTCTCGTCTGAGCTATACTCTCTGCACAAATCTATAATTGCTTCTGCAAAATATTAGAGTCTCCTAGAACAAAGATCGCACCGATTTAGCCGCTTCCTTTCTGCTTTTATCTACAATAAGCTTGTAAATTCTTTGTAATTCAAACGCATACCTGTTTACAAAACAAAATCAATTATTTTCACATATCTTCTTGATTTAACATATGATCAAACTGAAGGTCTTCTGAAAATCTTTAAGAACCTAGTATCAGCTGGTCAGCCTCTTGGTAAATAAATACACACATAATACTAATCGCTCCGTACCGCATACCAATAAATTTCAATCTTCACTAACATCACACAACTTACTCTAGCCACTATTAAACTTTTTGTTGATTTTGTAAAATGATTTAGCATTGTGTATAAATGGACAAACAGGACAGGCTCAGCCTTGTGTGGGGATCAGATGTAAAATGTTATATGGTAATAAAATTATTTGTTTTGTATTTGTAATAAAAAAAACGAAGTTAATGTAAAATTATGTGTAGTGTACGCGCAAATAATAGTACTATAATCGTTTAAATTGACACCGAGTTCCTTGCAGATCCGGAGGCGGTCCGTCTGCCGGAGCACCGGCACACGCTGGGCGGCGCTTGCGTCGTATGCGAGGCCGAAGAGAGGCACCGCCAGCCCGCCTGACCCACGCAGTAGACCTTCAGCCTGCGAGCTGAATGCACGGGACGGTGGCTCCAACAAAACACTACGTAGAGACATTGCCGGTCTAAGTGTTCTCTACCGTCTCTATAATGGGGAATTTTTTTTTTTTTTTTTTTTTTTTTTTATAATAAAAAATGCTCTGAAGAGCTATTTCAGCTAGTCCCTCCCTCCCCTTTCCACTCCCGATCGACACGTGCTGGACAGCGCTGCCATCCACACACAATGCAGGAGCTGGTGGCTCGGACTAAGAGGTTTAGTTCCTCTTTTCTGCCCCGTGCCATTAAGGCATGGAACGCCCTTCCAGCTCATGTTTTCCCTCCCTCCTATTATCCCGGGCTCTTCAGGCGGGGCGTGAAACGGCATTTAAGCAGGCCTACAGGGTGAGTGCGACAGGCTCAATAAGATCTATTGTGCCTGTCGACCTCATATTTGGATCTCACTACCGCTTACCATCAGATGGAGTGAGGTCATCTTGTTTGCCTATTGTATAAAAAAAAAGACAATCAAATCAAAAGACCCTGTCCAGAATGTCGAGTGGAGAATGTTAATGATTTTAAGTAATTAGGTAACTTTGATGTATTTGCAATATAATGCCATCCCGCCTGACCCACGCAGTAGACCTTCAGCTAGCGAGCTGAACGCACGCGGTGGCGGCGGCTCCAATAAAACACCCTGTCCAGAATGTGGTGAATTCCATGTGCGTAAATTTGTACGCGTGTTATAGCACCCAATATAATGCAATGCCAATGCCCCGGATATAACGGCACATGTGTCGTGTGCGAGGCATAGGAGAGGCACCCCCAGCCGGGGCTCTTGCCCCCAACCGTAATTTTCATGGGACGCCAAATCTCGACAGTACCATATTATTGTATTGCCATCAAAATTTCAACTGCCAATTTTCATGACGCTACGATCTTTAGATGATGGTTAAATTCGTTGTTTTAGATTACATGGTTACATACTTACAAACATAGAGGTCGACCTAATAAGAGCGTGTTAAAAATGGAACAAATGAAACTTCTTTTCCTGCGATTCCCCGAACTCCCCTACGGCGCCATTATCGCCTATCGATATACCTATATAGATCTGGAGCTGTGGAATTCGCCTTCCTGGACAGGATCTTAAGCTCTTCTACCATGTCGCACTAGATGTCTGCTCTACCGAGCCACCGCCGCCGCATGTGTCAAATTGACGATGACAAAGTGCCGGTTTTAACACCACCACCGATTCTGTTTCGTGACCGCTGGGGCGCTGTAAAGAGCTCGAAACGTCGCGTCTCTAAATAATATGTTTAGAGTCGATAAAATACACGCCAGTTTAATTTGTAAAGTTCAAACTTGCTGCTGCCCACGACTTCGTCGACGTGGAAATTGTTTCGGCAGCATTTGTATTGTACCTTGTAAAATTAGCTATTTATTAGTGAAAGTCTTGTCAAAATTGGTCCACACGTTTTGAAGATTAGCTAGAATAAACAGACAGACATTTTTGTTGAGTTGTACAGATGTGTAGTGATCGCGCAAATAATAGACAAAACTACGAACACCTAATGCATTTAGGTTCAAATCGCGTAACTAAAAACAATTGACAAAATTCCCTTTTTCCCCAATTAATGGGGCGGTTTGGTGGAGTAGAGTAAAAAAAAAATTCGTGCAAATAATAGCATGGTGAACGCAGCAAACCGACATTTCGCTTTAGCAAAGAATTTGCAGCACGTCGATAACTATCGATAACGGGTAGCAGTTATTCCAACAGTACTTCTATAAGGCTGGTTAGTCGCGCTGATGACACGCTGATCTTCAGCGCCAATAGATTTGTGTATCGGGCGTCGGCGCCGACCGGTCAGCGTTACTTAAAAACGGTCCCAATGCATACGGGACCCTCAGAGCCCATGAGCGCGTGGTCAGTGACAAAATTTTCCCTCACCGACTGTTTTCCGTGTGTAACAAACCCTTAGTTACATTTGCGCCACACAAGTACACAACAACAAATTTCTAACGCGTTGCATACAAACAAAGCAGTTTAGATGTCACAATTAAGTGACTTTTTGTATGGACTTATGGAGCGTTTGAATACGCCCGAATGATCGTGCTATAGAAACTGTAATATCTCGACGAGCTTTTTAGATATCAAAGTAATTATTTTAACCAAGTTTTTATTATTTCACTTTCACGTTGCCACCTATGTTTCCACCGATGATAAGGCTTCCTGCTTCCCAAGGGTAGTAAGGCTTCGGAAAAATTGAGAAATATTAACCGATTCGAGTATCGAGACTTTGTGCAATCATCATCAGCCCATATACGTCCCCACTGCTGGGGCACGGGCCTAACCTAAACTAGGGCAATTTTGTGCAATACTTTAGGTTAATATACTCTGCATCGGGATTTTGTGCAATACCTACCTACTATTCGTTACATTCTTGAATACGAGATTTTGTGTAAGCCTATCTATCCTAGGTTAGTATTTTTGGATTAGAGGTTTTGTGGAGTCCTATTGGGTTAATGTTTCTCCGCTCCGCAGTCTTACGCATTTCCGGTGGACGGGCAACTTAAAAAAATACTTAAGAAGAAAAATAACCCCCCTTCTCTCTGGTAGCGACTGAAGAATGGCATTCAATATCGTTAATAATATTTTAAGTGTGAAAGTAACACTGTATTTCCCCCTTTTCGCCCCAAAACTATCTACTAAAAGAAAGAAAACATTTATTGGTCCTTAAATAACACAGATATGAAACATAGAAACGTACAAATACATGAAGACATGTAACTGATATTTAGTTAGGTACATGAAGACATGGCCAAAGGGTGCTCACTACAAACATACACTATATGTATTACAGACTTATCTTTGAGGAAGTAACTTGTTACTCGATAAACGACTTCACGCGAACTTGACTATTAATGGAAAATATAATCCCAATTGTCACCAGTACTCGGTACTGGTGACAATTGGGATTATATTTCCTTATAGGGTGTAATGTGAAATAACACATTATTTTACATTACATAATTTTTTATGGTCAGAGGTAAAACAGTTTGGGAACCACTGGTATCCTTTTAATCGTCGTATTAAAAGTATGAATTACTTTGGGAAGTATAAAAAAAAGTTAATGACTATGATAAGTAATTGGTAATGCGTTTTTCGATGTTATTATACCAGAGCCGCTCTAAGTTGGCCGATTTGCTACATGTCAGACCGACTGCACTATTGAGGGACAACGGTAAAATTGCCGAAGTATATAAGTAGACATCGGATTATATGCATTTGCATATTTGCATATGCAAATGCATATAATGCTATTTTTATAGCGTTATTGCATATTTTGGTACTTTTTCATTGACAGTGCTTATTTTAGTATTTATACGTGTTAGACGTATTGTACTACGCCGCCGTCCCCACACCACACATCAACACATAGCCCTCGCTTATAAAAATCCGTGTCTCAAAGGAATAAAAAAAGTTAGCGCATTTATCAAAGGCACCGGACAAATTCTGCCTGAAGAGGTCTCGGCAGAAATGGCGCCAAAATTTAAGTTTTGTCCGGTGACGTTATTTGACGTTGAAAGATAATTTTCAGCATATAAATTAGTTTTAAGTGACAAACGTCACAAATTTGCGCCAGAAAACCTTGAAAAATATGTTATTGTATATTGTCACAAGAATTACAACCAATAGTATCTACCTATATATGTATTGTGAAAATAAAGTTAATTCTAATGGTTTTTTGATTGTGCATATTTTGTGCATATTTCGCCCATTTTTAGTGCATATTTGCATGCATATTTTGGCATTCTGATAGTGCATATAATCCGATGTCTATATATAAGTAACAGTTATTTCCACTTTATAACCAAGCAAGGTCTAATTATAACAATTTTTTATTAAAAACATTAATTCACATCCAAAAGATTGAATTTAAGTTCCTTGTTTATTAATATATTTATTTTTAAAATACAATACTTATTAAATCCTTCATCCTATTTTTATAAAATACCTGATGAGTATTACCCACTACGTCACTATGAAAACGTGTCAAACGGCGTAACCTTGTAAAAGCGTAATACAGAGTGGAAATTTTACGTTTTCTTTTTATAATTCAATTATTTTAGGTAATAAAAGACAAATAATTAGATAATTAGGTGCATTTGACATTTTCAAATAACGTCTTATTTTTAAAAGTTGTTCTTTATGATTCGCTAAATATGTTCCTCTTAACAAGGATAAATGCAAAATATAAAATAAAAAGTGTCAAATCAGTCTTCTAGAACGGCTCCGGTATAGAAACACTACCAGCTCTCTAAATCCAAAATCTTCAGCTCCCGAATGACAACGTGGCATGTTTTATTGTTATCCTTGGAGTTAATACTTTAAGTTTGAGGTAAAATTGGATAAAAAAATATTTTTTGACAAACTATTAAAATAATGTGAAAGTATTTTTTAGTAGTGAGAGTACGTAGGCTGATGTTGATGTTTCATCATCATCACTAAACTGCATTGTTTGTCATAAAAACTGAATTGCAAGAGAAAATATAGTTTAATTCTTATTGTAAAAATGTGTATGTACTTAGAAAATAAAAATAAGACAAATATTCATTTTCATGTATTTTTTATAAATAAAATGGCGAATAATATAGAATTGAGTATATAATTTTTTGCGTCTAACGTTTATATTTACCTCCAGGTTATTTTGGAATCCTTAATTTACGTATAGAGTTGCAGAAAATGTATTATGTAGTGACAAATTTCGTATAGATTCAATGAATTTGTATCTTCTTTTCCTGGTCACACATTTCCTGTAATATAAAGACGCTTAGTTATTGTCTTCCAAAGTATTTGTTTAAAATTGGTTGAAAAAAATTGACATGGACTGAATAAAAAAAAACATTTGTTATATTAATTAGTTATGTAGTTGCAAATAGGTTTGAAGAGCTACAAACAAACTATATGTTAAGATTGTTATAAGTATTTCTGTAAATTATAATTATTTATTGAGTGTTTATTTATATTTTTTACTCTTTCGACACTACCACTCATTTAGGTATTGAATGCCTTAAGTTAATTCAATATTTTTGTTTATTAACTGGCTCGATGGTCTGATGACGCCAAGCGTTGTGTAAAGACCTTGGAGCCACCATCGATAAGGTGTTAATTTTTCCATCAAGAAATAACTCATTCCGAAGTTAGTAAGTTAGTGGATGCACACCCGTACCTCGGAAAGCACGTTAAGCTTGATCCCAATTGTATTGGTTGTTTCTGTCTAATGTACCAATTTTAAAATACCTTAATGTAGCAGTCAATGTGTAAATAATAGAAATTCTCAGTGCAATCTGGCCCCCTTGATGTCGAGGGCCTGGCCCATGTACTCTTGTGGTGTCTACTGGCACCGTTATCACTATATAGTCGACTGTCCCTATGTATGCTTAAAATGTTTAAAGCTATGCAACGGATTTTGATGCGGATTTATGTATAGATAGGGGGATTTAAGAGGAAGGATTTCATGTATGATAATAATCACTATTTTATAAATGAGATGATGAACGTTTCAGGTATCGGGTGTATTAAGTAAGGTATATACCTAAATTTTTATGTGATATGTGTGACTAGTAGTTGACCAAAATTGATGATTTGTGATTTGTTGAAAAATTTTATATGTTAATAAAGTTATGTTGTATTTTGAATCATTGCGTTTTATTGGTAGTTACTCTAACTTATAGTAACAGAGCCCACGACCAAAACCATGTCTCATAGCAATACGGCAAAAACCCTATAAAATCTTTAGATTGTATGATTCTGAACCCGACTAGGTATATAGTAACGGTCGAAAGTGTAGCAACTGCGTGGGAGGCCATTTCTGCTATGTCAAAAAAAAAAGGCAGTCGGTATTATAGCAATACGTCTGATAGTGATAATGTACATAGATTTTATAATTGTATTACGAAAAAGTTTGTTTTCAGACATTTTGTGCGTAGCACATAGCCTGAGCGCATTTTTGAAAATGTCAACAAATTTAGCCGACCTGTATCATAGCAATACGGATAATTTTTTTTTAACTTTTCGTTTTGCTGCCTTGATTACCAAAAACCTGTTTTCAGACACTTTAAGTGTAGCATATGGAGTATATGCTAAAACGAAAATAACAAGTGTGCTTTAAATAAAACCAAAACTATCAAATCAATCAGTATTTAATTTCAACAGCCTCATCGCTTGTTACGCCCCTGCCCCTTTCTTACTATTATTTATTGGTTTCATTCAAGATACCTCAATACGATTCTTAAATGATATCTGAGTATCGAAAAGTTGTCTGATAGAAAAGATGCTACACTTCATTTGTCAGATATAAATTTTTTGCACATGTGGACAACTTATTCTATCATGTCTTGCAATTTTCAGACATATTGCTATGATACCGATCGGTAAAATTTGTTAACATTTTCAAAACGGTCTCAAAATTTTATGCGTCCACATTTCCGTCTGAAAATTGTTTTGTTCGCATCAAATAACCAAAATTTACTAATAAAAAAGATTTTCAGACGTATTGCTATGAGACATTTTTTTTGTCTCATTTTTTATCTTTTTAAGTGATTTTACGGGTTTGCGCTACACCACTAACGTCTGAAAAATATGTTTCCGGTATCTCAGAATCATCATTTAACTACAGTCTGCAAATCAGACATATTGCTATGATGCAGTTCGGTAAAATTCTTTGACAATTTTGAAAATTCGGTCAGATCAAACGCTACGCGGAAAATGTCTGATATTGGTATTTTCGAGTTCAGAATAATCTTATCTATCGATTTGATGCGGTTTTGGCCGTATTGCTATGAGACAAAAATTTTGGTCGTGGGCTCTGTTACTATTACATTATGTGTTGCAGTATTCTATAGGGGTGAGAGCCATCCGTTAGGGGTGAGAGCCATCCGCATAGGGGTGAGAGCCATCCGCTCCCCCGCAAGCCCGGTGATGATGACAAGGCTCCTCCAAGCCATCATCGTTAGTCAGTTAGGAAAAAAAAAAAAAAAAAAGCAGTATTCAAATGTCATATCATTTCGGTGATAATCTAGCGAACTAAAGTGACAAGTTACAATTTTGTGGGCAACCGTCTAAGTTTGAGAGCCACTGTCTTGATGGGTAAATATTTGATAACAATTTGTGATCAAGACGTTCCATTGCGTCTCTTGTATCTTTTCATTAAGGTTCAAAATCGTGTGCTCTCAATGTGAGGACTCGTGCTCAAGTTAATTGTCACAGTCGTGTTTATTGGCTCAAGTCGTTTGGAGCAGCGTGCGCGCATGATGAGCGAATCTAGTCGCTATCGGATAATGGGAGAGATCATTTTGATTTTACGTTTGTGACTGTGATGTGATGTATTAGCTCGATTTGTGAAGCCCTTCATTTGGTAAGTAATTTGTGGGAATAAATATTCCGATCACAAAGTTCAGTTTGCTTGGCAATACCTAAGCGCAGTTCTTTTTGGCGCATTGAAAGTAGGTAGATGATAGCAAATAGGCCCTTTCAGGGGAACGAGGTGGATGGACTGACCTTGAGTTTTTAAGTAGGTACCTACCTTCTTACTTAGGTAGTACCAACATAAAAGAAAGTTATGTTACCTTAGGGCCAACTGAATTGCCGGCGAAACTTCATCACAGTGGCTAACGAGGAATGCTATAAATTGTAGCAGATACTCAGTGTTCATTTGTTAAGATAGTTCACACTACATGGTTTTGTATATTATAATTTACTATACCTATCTACTTTAGGTGTGAACAAGTTTTTACTTAAAATTTTGAAAAAAGATGCTGTTTATTCCATTCGCCGAACGTAATTTACAAAAAAATATATTGGCGGGAAAATAATTATACAACCTTGACAAGTCAGAAAACAAGCAAAATAAGTTATTTTTTCGTTATTGCGACCAATTAAATGAAATACACAAGAAGGCATTTGAATCTGGGTAGCTGTATAGTGACCATTTCTGTAATCTTTTAAAAGAAAACTCGAGCCGAGTCGAGTTTGGGTTTATAAAATACGATTGTTTGTTTTCAGAAGTCCTGTTTAATTGGCATTAAAAATGGTGCATCACAACATTCAAATAGGTTTGCAGAATATTGTTAATGAATTGGTAAGTTAAAATAATGAATTGTTATAAAGCAATGGCTTTCAGATTTATTCGTATATTCAGCTACCTGCATGTTTCAGAAATAAGAATAAGATTAAAAATAGTTTATTTAGTCACACATACAGGCTTACAAGCAATAAAAAATTTAAACATAAAATAACACTGAAATTGTAGCAAAAGGATAATACATTTTAAAGTGACCCCATATGTATAGGCTTCAACTCGGCATGTAGTGCGTGACGTCTGAGAAGACTCCACGACACTGGTCTTCCGTAAATATCTGTGAAACAATATTTTAGGTAAAATGCATAAAGTAAGTAAGTACAATGAGGGTTTTTGAGCGTACTAGGCGGCGCCGCTGTTGAGTAAGTGTCCTTAAAAACGGCTGTAAAAACTTTTTCCGGGAGCCAAAACGGAAATGTGCATTTAAATCATATCTATTTAAATAAATATGTGAACCAATTGGCCAAGCAATAGTGGAACACTGTTAGAGTCACACACTAATTAGGTACCTACCATTTTGCTCAAAAAAAAAAGGGCCAACGTATTTTCTTCAGCTCTTGTCATATTGAGTTTTACAGACATTTAGAGGAGCTCACTCGACATAAGCGCCCCTAGCGGCCAATTCACACGCGACAGCCCCATTCGAAACATCGCTGGGTGAGAAGACTCTAATTTATGTTTACATAGACGTGACAAGCATAAGTCCTTCAGTAGCGGTACCATGAGTTGGCTATCGAAAACTTACGTAAGTTAAAAACCTATCGAGTTGTTTTTTTCATACGACCGATTTTAGTTCTTAGCGTAACCACCAGCGGCGCTGTACAAGTTTTTCAGAGACATATTTACGTAGGCGATATCGAGTCCGTAACTTTTAAACTCATGGTAGCCCCACTGAAGGTATGATTTACTTGACTTATGTACGTAGAATGGTTAAAAACCATGTTAAGATTATCAACCACGATCACTTGGATTTCTTACAACAGTTGGCCTTAGTTAGGTATACCACAGAAAACATAACACATAGGTGTGTAGGTAGGTAAGGTAGGTATAATCGTTGCATGGTGTAATCCGTGTAATGCATCGGTCAGCAGTATAGACCGATCGTATCGCTACTCAGTATGTACGCGAGTATATTAAAAAATGAAATCAAGTGCTAAGACATAAGACCGCTTTTGGTTTACTAGCGAGATTGATTTCATTCATAAAATACTGGCATTACTAACAACGCCAATGAATCAAATATTATGCTGCCTTACGACCTATATGGATAGATGAGGAATAGCGTCAAGATTTAGGCAGATTTTTTAGTCGCGGTGACGACACGCTGATCTTCGGCACCGATAGTTTTTTGTATAGGGCGTCATCGCTGACCGGTCAGCGTTACTTAAAACCGGTCCCTTTGCATGCTGGCCCTTCAGCGCTGACGGTCAGCTCAACTCTAACTAAAATCAGCCTTATGCTTAGTTTAACCTCAAAGTCAAAATACATTACACGTTATATAGTATCAAATTGTAAGTTCAAACAGCTTGGAATATGTCTGAAACCGAGTTAAAATGTTCCTACACGTTTGTAACTAATGTGGTAAGGCTTTATGCTTTCATGTTATTTAACTACTAACCTATTTAATCTTGAAATGCATTCGTAAGATTTCCGTAACGTCAAAGGCTGAATTGCGACGTGAAATATGATTTACCTACTCAGTTGCCAGAAACTATAAATGCTTTTCTACTAATTTATAAAATATTATAGTAGAGCGCTTATCACCTGTGCTCAAAACTCCATAGCACACATTATAAAATATTTCAAGCCATAGTTTCATGCCTTAAATAAACTGATATTTACCTACTTATGTACATGAGTAAGTGCGTGTGTTTGCTTATGTTTTTATGATCCATGTAACTAACGTGTTACTTTGTACATGTGCCTACTTACTTTAAGTCCATACCTACATAGGTAGGTACGTGTGATTTGTGTTCTTAAACGTTTAAGAATTTATCTATTTGTCGTTATGTGCTAACGAATCGTGTAATATGTTAAGTAGGTAGGTAAGTAGTAGGATACTACAGATCTAATATTGATGCAGAGGATTAGATTCAACATAATTATATTTGCAAATGCACCTACAAGGCGCATAGAACCAATAGTTTAGATAGCTCCCGCAAATGAACTGAGTATTCGTTTAATCTAAAAAAATCTATACTATAACAAGGATGGAAATAGCAAGAGGCTGCAAAACGCAACTCTAATGTTACTATTAAGGTATAAGGGTTAAGGCGGTGCCAAACTACATTTTTAGTATAACGAACATACACTGTGCTTATCTGCACGAAATACAAACGGCACCGCCTTCAAAAACATATCAAATTCCTACCCAGATAATTATAAATCATCGTATTATATTATTCTGTAATTTTAGTGTGTCGGGATTTTGAAGGCGGATTTTCTTTTTTTTTGTAAATCTTGACAGAACCCAGATGAGGAGCGAAGCAAGCAGAATGGGGACGCGCGGCGGACGACCGACATCACCTACGGGATCGACGACACTCCGCCATGGTACCTCTGCATCTTTATGGCGTTGCAGGTACTTACCTAAGTTAGATAATGGTATCTTTATTTCAATTCTGTATCATCCCCCTGCTGGGCAAAGGTCTCCTCCAAACATGTCCACCGGTCTCTATACTAGGTTAGCACTTGTCAGCTCCAGTATAGCTGGACTAAATCGTCACACCATCTTCGGCCGTGGGCTGGCAGCATAAATCAGCGCAGCTGGATAGAACACTTTGAAACAGTTCAATATTCGGCCGTAAGTAAGTTAGTAGGTATACTTAGATACTCAATAAAATCACAGTCATGTGCCTATGTTAGTATTTCCATCGACCATAATCGACCGTACTTCTCGATATTTTTCGAAAAAAGCTAGTCACCTTTTAGCTAAGAGATCAGAATTTTTATTAAGTAGGTACTCCTACAAGTGATTAGGCCACTTTACTTTGTTAGAGGATAAAAATAATAGCTTACCTACCTGCATTTGGCGGCAATTTATCTGAGACTTCAATGCTACCATGTGTCGTCATCGGAAATGAAAACTTTCACAAATTCCAAGATAACCATGTAAAGTAGATTCACTTGACCTTTATCGCAGTGACATTACATGGTACCTTTGGTCTTAATGGCGAGAGCCATCCGCTCCCCCGCAAGTCCGGTGATGATGACGAGGCTACTCCAAGCCATCATCATAATATGTCAGTTAAAAAAAGGTACCTATGGTTCATGCATGAGAGTTGCAGGAAGGGGGGGGGGGGACTTGGCTGCAAGGATGTAAGAAGGCTACATAAACTATTTAATGATTTTTAGACACCGATAACATTTTATGCCCAAGTCGTGAGTTCTACCTATCGTAATGATGTATCTACCTGAGCCTGAGCCCACTAAGAGATTTCGCTGACCGTCCGTCCGTCCGTCCATTTGTCACCAGGTTTATCTCAAGTACCGTTATCGTTGAAATTTTCACAGATGATGTATTTTTTGTAACATAATATGCAACAACAGAAACAGAATGAAAATAATAGATATTTAAGGGGGCGCCCAATCACGAACGCATTTTTTCACAATATTAATACTAAACCCTTTAGGCGCTAGTCCGACTTGGCCGGTTTTTATATTGTTACCTTACTAATAATCCCTTGTTCCAGCATTACCTGACGATGATCGGCGCCATCGTGGCGATCCCGTTCATCCTGTGCCCGGCGCTCTGCATGCAGGAGAACGACCCTGACCGCTCCAACATCATATCCACCATGATATTCGTCACAGGTAAGGTGACAGGTCGTCACAGGTCTCCGCGTCTCGGCCAACGTAGTGTGGGACGATCACCCTCAGGGGGGCTTAGACTAAGTTACAATATCAAAACTATAACGAAGTTCGAAAATAATAAAATGTATGGGATTGACATAAGATTGACCACGTGATTTATCGCGTCTAATGTCAATCCCATACATTTTATTCTTTTCGAACTTCGTTATCGTTTTGATATTGTTACTTTGTCTAAGCTCCCAGGCCAGGTAGAGTGACGATATGCACGGGACGGCTGGTAGGAGCTGGATGCGTAGCCGAAGATAGATGGGAGTTGCGAGCATTTGGGGAGGCTTATGTCCAGGAGTAGTCTGCGATGGGCTGATGATGATGATGAAGGGTACTAATGAAGTATGTTATTATCCAAAGAGATGGATCAAATGATTATTGATTGTTTTGATCAAATATAGAGACTATACTAGAATCCGTAATTCGACGGAGTAGTTTGACAACTTCAAATCGCATTATGTTGCCAGGTTTAGCCTAGTGTTGTTTGCATCGATAATTTGTGATCCGATTCGATCAGAACACATAATCTATTTTTTTTCGAATTAATTTATTATTAAAAAATTTAATGTGCAAGCTCCATATTATATTTTTATGAAATAAATTGACTTGATGTACTAATCAAGATCATTTCGATTGTTGTTAAACCGAGATACTGGCACGAATACGCATTACTCATTTGTAGCAATACTGTTGGCTAGTGAAATAATGGTTGACAATATGATGACGCTCACCTTCATTTGTAAATCATTCGGCTTCCGTACCTTGGATTGTTTGATGCGATTGTATTTCTCTGTTTATGTAGCACTTTATAGATAAGTATTGTTTTGTTTTTCAGTTAATCAGGGCTTAAACTCCAACATTTTTATATAATACCTCTTAAAATTAATAAAATTATGCAGATATTTTTCACTTTCTTTTTAATTTGATTAAAATAAATTGAGCGGTGTTGTTAGATAACCGGCGATTTATTCTTAGACCGGATAATTCTGTCGATTTTAAAAATTACCATTAACCTCATCACTATTTATTTTTTCTAACACATGGTAACACTCTATCTGTCAAACTACTCCGTCGAATTATGGATTCTAGTTTAGTGGAGGAAACACACAACGAGTTACGAACAAATAGGAGTTCTTATTATTAACTAGCGCGACTCCGTCCTCGTAGAGATGTTTATCGGGTAAAACATTACTTCTTTATAGCGAAGTCGGTTAAAAAGTAGCCTATGTCCTTTCTCAAGCTCTGCTCGTACCTGTATTAAATATTATTTAAATCGGTTCAGTACTCTATGCGTAAATGCGTAACAGAGGCATCTGTCGGGGTTGGACTAGCTACCTCTCGCCATTGATAGCCAAGTGGTTAAGGCCTTCCATGCGACAGAAACATATTATGTTATAATATCACATTATGATTAAATCAAACATCTTATCAATATAAGGAAGGCACGTTAATAAATTTCTTAACAGACATAAACCCGGGCAATCACGATATCTCTTATCAAGCTTTTATTGGACAATAAACCGCTTTGAATTAAACAAAGGGCGTACTTGTGGTATCTATAACACATTATGTATTTATGTAGTAATCTTTTTACTATTTGATTTATTACGCAAAAGGCCTAATGTGAAGAGATGTCTCATCAGGAGAAACTTGTTTCTATGCGGAGTTTTTATGGAATGATAAATCAACTTAGCAAGAGTTAATTTATTAAATTGTCCGTACGCTAATTTAAAGTATGTATAGTATAGTATAGCTGTCAAAGATTTCATAATTCTGTAAAAGGCATTTTAGCTAAAAAATATACATAGTAAGTTTGTCTAAATAAATTTGTTAGCAAACAACGAAATAACGTTAGACAAAAACGTTTTGCATACATAAAGCCAAATTACAGTAATACCTAATAAATAGTAAGAGGAAAACACTTGCCTCTAATAGGTCCTACTTTGTATTTTTAAAATATCTTCACATTGATAAGAATGAAATGCAATTAACTAAGGTCAAATACGAATATATCATTTTTTATCATATGACTACATAGTTGACTGCCTAGTTGGTCTATTAGAAGCAGGTGCTGCGTTAGGACCGAGAGGTCCCCGGTTCGAGTCCGGGGTTAGGCAATATTTGTGTGAGTATTTCTGTTAAGAAATTACTCAGCTCGGAGTCAGAATGTTGGCGGTTGCACGCCTGTGCCTCGGAAAGCACGTAAAGCTGGTGAACCTGCACCCATGTCATTTCGGATTGCCGCCTCATCAAACAAGAGGCGCATTATAATATCTATTAACAACTTGTGTTAGCGCGCACATTCGTGCATTATAATGTCCTGCGCAGTTGGCTGATATCAGGTCGGATACCTTGTATATATTTGAGGCAAATATATCATTGATTTTTTAAAAGTATTCTTCTTTTATTCACTTAATTCGTTATTTAAATACTTTGCCTGTATGTACACAGACGTTTATCGAAACTTCTAGACGACGAAACGCCTGCAGCTCTCTCATAAAGTGCATTGTCAAGAACTTTGCTCGGTTGCTTCGTCAGGCGTTGCGCAATAGTTTATAATTGTGTAGGTATGATGTGAATATTAAACACTCGCAGAACTTATAAAATAAGGTTGCACTATGTATAATAAGATTATTTACACTTTCAAATGTAATTAATTAAAATATGATTATGAAACCTTTACAATAACAGTTGATATCCCTTCAACAAACCCTAATAATGGATATTTAAAGGTGCATTCGTTTATTACTATGTACGTACATAATACATATTATATTAATTAGATAGGTATTTATTTCCGTCCTGTTTCGACTGGTATTGCAGCGATAAGGATTTGCGCATAGAAATATTTTACTAGGTACCTACGGTACGTATATTACATACAATATATATAACCTTAAAAATAATCAGTTACCTAATTTGCGGTTATAAAATGTACATTTTAATAAAATAATTACAACTTCCTACGCTTATACTTTAAGCATTTTGAATAATTTTTTTTTTGCGAAAGCTTGGAGTATTTTAAAACATACCATTGAAAAATAGAAAATAATAAAAAAAGAAACATTTAAGACAAACAAAAAGATATTATTGATTTGGAGGTACTGGGATTTGAACCCAGGACTTTCAGCATGCGAAGCAGACACTCTACCACTGAGTTATACCCCCGGTGATTGAAGCGAGCGAAATAAGCCATTATTATTTGGGTGTGTCCTTTTTTGCGCAGGAGATGAGGGCAACATAATGTGTGTGAATGATGTAAGTAGGTAATACATTCAAATAAAAAAATCCTGACCCACTTTCGAGTATGTATATTTAAAAAAAACTATGTTTTTAGGGGTTAAGGGGGTTATTCCGTATTCATCCTATGTGAACTCATCCGATTTCCTTACTCATCCTAAAATAGTATTCTTAGCTCATCCTATTAGATTTTGTCTTGACACAACACTAATGCAGTCTTTTCTCATCACTAGGTGAATATTCCAATAAAAAGTATGGTTAGCAAAATCAAAAGTTTTTGGATATAAATATGTACTATTATTATAAATAAAAAGAAATCTGTATGTTAAAACAAGAAAATAACATAATATTCAATAAAATATACTTAAAACCGAAAGCCAAACTTGCACGTGCTATTAAAGAAAATAATAGTAACGGTTTCATTTACATCTAATGATGAGTCACCAAGTTGTATTTTTTTTCAAGTTGTATTTAAAAATCATACAGTTTACATATGGAAGACGATGTTTTTTAAATCAAAGTTGATTGAGTCTTGTTTGTCAAAATTTAAAAATATTGCTGTGTTAATCATATAAAAAATATGTTATATATTATTCTTAATTTTAAAAAATAAACATACCTAACTGTTTTATACAACATTTATAAATAAATATATTATTTTATCAGACTTTTTGCAGTTTTATTTGACAAAACGACTAAATTAAATTTTAAACTTTTATTCCGACCGTACAAAATATTCTTATTTTTAAAATGTTTTGTTATAGGATGAGCTAGGAATCATTTTGGGATGAATAAGGAACTAAAAATTGAAATATTTGCTTTGGGATGATTAAGGAACGAAATTAGGATGAGTAAGGAAAAAGTTTCACGTCGGATGAGATCACATAGGATGAATACGGAATAACCCGGTTAAGGGTATGCACTTAGGACGTTTTAAACACTAAGTAAATTTCGTCAATATGACAGTAAGGTCGTAAGAAGTTCGTTACCAAGATAATTTGTCATCAAGCCATTTTCGACCTAGTTGTAACGTGTTTAAGATGGATTATAGACAAGTGCGAGTCGAAATCGCACAACAAGGAACCCTTCACCCAACTAATAAAGTATACCAATATAATATTGTTTAAAAAGGGAAGAAATAATTTTAATTCTTGTTATTAAAGCAATAGGAAAACATCATTTGTGTATTTTTCAACTGTATAACTATAGCGGTTCTTGACTAAGGCCCGTAGTGGTACCGTGAGTTACCTATCGAAAACTTACGTACGTTAAAAACCCATCGCGTGTTGTTTTCATACGACCTATTTTAGTTCTTAGCGTAACCACCAGGGGCGCTGTACAAGTTTTTCATAGACATATTTACGTAGGCGATATCGTGTCCGTAACTTTTAAACTCATGGTAGCGCTACTGGTGAAAGACGGACGGACGGACGGACGGACGAACGGATTGCGAGGTCATAGTGATAGTCCCATTTTTACCCTTTGGGTACGGAACCCTAAGTATAAGTTGATATTAGAGGTCAGGGCTTGAGAATGTTAATCATTTTAGGTAATTAGGTAACTTTGAAGTAAGTTTTGTCAATCTGTATCTGGACTTATTGTGTAATCCGTTTCGACATAGGTACAACCAAAATTGAAAAAATCATACGTGTTTAAAGGTCTGACCGTCTGCACTTTTCATACAAAATTAACGTATGACGTCACACCACAACATGCAGTACATTGTAAAAAAATGATTTCGTCCTTTCACATTCTAAAATATGAATTCATTCTAAAATATAAATTCATATATAATGTTCCATCGTGAAATTGAGTCACAGTAACATTCTCCAATGGAGGCATAGTTGTATCAATGTACAGTCCATTGACCATTCTGATGATTGCCCGAGGCGCTATAGAACCGGAGTGTGGATTTGTTTACAAAACGATTCGTAAATATTTGCTCTCATTCTTGTTTGTTTTCCGGTTCCGGTCGGAGCAATTTCGAAATGCAATTATAATTAATATTGCTTGATTGTTTTGGATTACAGCACATTATAATATATGTAGATAGATCCATATTCAACTATGGTTCAATAGCAATGTAAATTAAATAATATGTAAAAATATGTTTCTACTCTTTGTCATTATTGTTGTACTTATTTATGTGGTTTAAAGTAGTAGTAATATTTGTTGTTAAAGAGGCCAAAAAACCTTGCGACTGTAAAAAAGCGCAAAGATGTGTAAGTCGTCAATCTAAATCAAACATGGTGGCACATGATGGAACTGAAATAGAACGGAAAATGGAATATGTTTGTTACATTACTGCAATATACCCATAAATAAAAAAAAAAGAATAATAAATTTAGGTCAGCGCATTTTTACATTCACTCAGTACGAAACACTAAGAACGGCAATCACGAGATTCTTCTACGTGTAACCTTTAATAACAGGTATTAATTTAATTTTATCGCGACAATTGTGACGGACTCCTAAAAATATAAGCCTAATTTGTTTCATACAGGCCTCATAACCTGGCTGCAAGCCACCTTCGGCTGCCGGCTGCCCATAGTCCAAGGCGGCACCATCTCATTCCTGGTTCCCACCCTGGCCATCCTCGGTCTGCCGGCGTGGCGCTGCCCCGATGCCGATGCCGTAGCCGCCCTGCCCGCCGCCGCGCGCCGCCTGCTGTGGACCAGCCGCATGCAGGAGCTGTCCGGCGCTATAGCCGTGGCGGCGAGCGTGCAGCTGGTGTGCGGTGAGTACACACAGGTCTAGTGACTGCAGGCTACTGCCGGCTGCGCGCCTGCTGTGGACCAGCCGCATGCAGGAGCTGTCCGGCGCTATAGCCGTGGCGGCGAGCGTGCAGCTGGTGTGCGGTGAGTACACACAGGTCTAGTGACTGCAGGCTACTGCCGGCTGCGCGCCTGCTGTGGACCAGCCGCATGCAGGAGCTGTCCGGCGCTATAGCCGTGGCGGCGAGCGTGCAGCTGGTGTGCGGTGAGTACACACAGGTCTAGTGACTGCAGGCTACTGCCGGCTGCGCGCCTGCTGTGGACCAGCCGCATGCAGGAGCTGTCCGGCGCTATAGCCGTGGCGGCGAGCGTGCAGCTGGTGTGCGGTGAGTACACACAGGTCTAGTGACTGCAGGCTACTGCCGGCTGCGCGCCTGCTGTGGACCAGCCGCATGCAGAAGCTGTCCGGCGCTATAGCCGTGGCGGCGAGCGTGCAGCTGGTGTGCGGTGAGTACACACAGGTCTAGTGACTGCAGGCTACTGCCGGCTGCGCGCCTGCTGTGGACCAGCCGCATGCAGGAGCTGTCCGGCGCTATAGCCGTGGCGGCGAGCGTGCAGCTGGTGTGCGGTGAGTACACACAGGTCTAGTGACTGCAGGCTACTGCCGGCTGCGCGCCTGCTGTGGACCAGCCGCATGCAGGAGCTGTCCGGCGCTATAGCCGTGGCGGCGAGCGTGCAGCTGGTGTGCGGTGAGTACACACAGGTCTAGTGACTGCAGGCTACTGCCGGCTGCGCGCCTGCTGTGGACCAGCCGCATGCAGGAGCTGTCCGGCGCTATAGCCGTGGCGGCGAGCGTGCAGCTGGTGTGCGGTGAGTACACACAGGTCTAGTGACTGCAGGCTACTGCCGGCTGCGCGCCTGCTGTGGACCAGCCGCATGCAGGAGCTGTCCGGCGCTATAGCCGTGGCGGCGAGCGTGCAGCTGGTGTGCGGTGAGTACACACAGGTCTAGTGACTGCAGGCTACTGCCGGCTGCGCGCCTGCTGTGGACCAGCCGCATGCAGGAGCTGTCCGGCGCTATAGCCGTGGCGGCGAGCGTGCAGCTGGTGTGCGGTGAGTACACACAGGTCTAGTGACTGCAGGCTACTGCCGGCTGCGCGCCTGCTGTGGACCAGCCGCATGCAGGAGCTGTCCGGCGCTATAGCCGTGGCGGCGAGCGTGCAGCTGGTGTGCGGTGAGTACACACAGGTCTAGTGACTGCAGGCTACTGCCGGCTGCGCGCCTGCTGTGGACCAGCCGCATGCAGGAGCTGTCCGGCGCTATAGCCGTGGCGGCGAGCGTGCAGCTGGTGTGCGGTGAGTACACACAGGTCTAGTGACTGCAGGCTACTGCCGGCTGCGCGCCTGCTGTGGACCAGCCGCATGCAGGAGCTGTCCGGCGCTATAGCCGTGGCGGCGAGCGTGCAGCTGGTGTGCGGTGAGTACACACAGGTCTAGTGACTGCAGGCTACTGCCGGCTGCGCGCCTGCTGTGGACCAGCCGCATGCAGGAGCTGTCCGGCGCTATAGCCGTGGCGGCGAGCGTGCAGCTGGTGTGCGGTGAGTACACACAGGTCTAGTGACTGCAGGCTACTGCCGGCTGCGCGCCTGCTGTGGACCAGCCGCATGCAGGAGCTGTCCGGCGCTATAGCCGTGGCGGCGAGCGTGCAGCTGGTGTGCGGTGAGTACACACAGGTCTAGTGACTGCAGGCTACTGCCGGCTGCGCGCCTGCTGTGGACCAGCCGCATGCAGGAGCTGTCCGGCGCTATAGCCGTGGCGGCGAGCGTGCAGCTGGTGTGCGGTGAGTACACACAGGTCTAGTGACTGCAGGCTACTGCCGGCTGCGCGCCTGCTGTGGACCAGCCGCATGCAGGAGCTGTCCGGCGCTATAGCCGTGGCGGCGAGCGTGCAGCTGGTGTGCGGTGAGTACACACAGGTCTAGTGACTGCAGGCTACTGCCGGCTGCGCGCCTGCTGTGGACCAGCCGCATGCAGGAGCTGTCCGGCGCTATAGCCGTGGCGGCGAGCGTGCAGCTGGTGTGCGGTGAGTACACACAGGTCTAGTGACTGCAGGCTACTGCCGGCTGCGCGCCTGCTGTGGACCAGCCGCATGCAGGAGCTGTCCGGCGCTATAGCCGTGGCGGCGAGCGTGCAGCTGGTGTGCGGTGAGTACACACAGGTCTAGTGACTGCAGGCTACTGCCGGCTGCGCGCCTGCTGTGGACCAGCCGCATGCAGGAGCTGTCCGGCGCTATAGCCGTGGCGGCGAGCGTGCAGCTGGTGTGCGGTGAGTACACACAGGTCCAGTGACTGCAGGCTACTGCCGGCTGCGCGCCTGCTGTGGACCAGCCGCATGCAGGAGCTGTCCGGCGCTATAGCCGTGGCGGCGAGCGTGCAGCTGGTGTGCGGTGAGTACACACAGGTCTAGTGACTGCAGGCTACTGCCGGCTGCGCGCCTGCTGTGGACCAGCCGCATGCAGGAGCTGTCCGGCGCTATAGCCGTGGCGGCGAGCGTGCAGCTGGTGTGCGGTGAGTACACACAGGTCTAGTGACTGCAGGCTACTGCCGGCTGCGCGCCTGCTGTGGACCAGCCGCATGCAGGAGCTGTCCGGCGCTATAGCCGTGGCGGCGAGCGTGCAGCTGGTGTGCGGTGAGTACCCACAGGTCTAGTGACTGCAGGCTACTGCCGGCTGCGCGCCTGCTGTGGACCAGCCGCATGCAGGAGCTGTCCGGCGCTATAGCCGTGGCGGCGAGCGTGCAGCTGGTGTGCGGTGAGTACACACAGGTCCAGTGACTGCAGGCTACTGCCGGCTGCGCGCCTGCTGTGGACCAGCCGCATGCAGGAGCTGTCCGGCGCTATAGCCGTGGCGGCGAGCGTGCAGCTGGTGTGCGGTGAGTACACACAGGTCTAGTGACTGCAGGCTACTGTCCGCTGTCCATATCTTGCTGCAAGCATGGTGTAACCATGACAGTTTAAAATTATATACTTCTATAAGCAACTAATCAACTGTAGAGAAAAGACCTAACCTTGTCTTGTCTTCTTTGATTAGATCACAATACTGGTTTGTGTCATTGGTCGGTTAATATTTTTGCTACATCTCCACACTGACTCCGATTAAGCGGAGCTTGTACTTGTTTTCAGAGACTGATATACATACATAGATTTATATATTTGTAAACAAAAACTTAAATACATATTCACACCCGGACGTTGAACAAACATAAATGTTCATCACATGAATGTTTATCCCAGGTGAAGATCGAACCAACCACTCTTGCAACCAAAGCCAATAACCACCGCTCCACCGAAGCTTACAAGAATCACATATTGTAGGTACTATTCAGCGGTCTTAACCTCGTAAGGCCCAATGTCCTCCCACGAGACAGACACAAAGGATTTTCTATACATACATGCATACATAAAATCACGCCTTTTTCCCAGACTGGTAGGCAGAGATCACTTCCAGCGATCCACTTTTCACCTCTATGGGAAACGTGACGTGACGGGTTGTGGACCACGTCACCGCCATTCTGCCTTGTGCATTGTTTTAACAAGGTCATTGCGTTCCCACGAGTAGCAAGAATATATGACGGGGGATGGAAAATGGGAGAAAGGATACTATCGCCTCGGATGATTTGAGGCGATAGTATCCTTTCTCCCATTTTCCACCCGTATACCGTTCACCAACCACCGGACAGATAGTTGTGACTAGTATCTCCTGGATTTTCTATTGTGTCTAGTTGTCTGGGCCTTACGACTTAAAGGTCATCATGACGCAGGTTACTTCGGCATCTTCGGCCAGCTACTCCGCTGGGTGACGCCGCTGACCATCGCGCCCACGGTGGCTCTGGTGGGCCTCACGCTGTTCGACCACGCGGCCGGCGCCGCTTCCCAGCACTGGGGCATCGCTGCTGGGTGAGTCACTTGACTATAACTTATTTTTCCCTACACAAGTGTCTTTCGACTACTTTAAGGGAAGCCCCGGCAACTAATTTGTAAAGATTTACTTGTAATAAATACATGTTTTTTTATTTATTTTATTTACTAAGACAAGACATCATTAAGACAATATCGGTAGTACATACATACATACAAAGAATCACGCCTTTTTCCCGGAGGGGTAGGCAGTGATCACTTCCGCCATGTGCTACTGTCCTGGCACACCACATATTCGAAGTAGATACGGGCTAACGGTCAATTGTCAAGGCGTGAGGGAGAAAGACAGATATAACTATAAAGTACATACTCATTTTTAATGAAACATAATTTAAAAAATGCATGTATTACAACAACCAGGCATGGAATACAAAATAAAATAATTTTGAACTGTCATGGTTACACACATTACAAAACTGAAACTGTCCGGGATATTTACCATGTTGTTTTGTTTTAATGAGCTCCCGATATTTCGGCACTGTTGCGAGCGCCATGATCACGGGTGAACAGTGAACACCCGAGTTCCCGTAAATATCTCGGACAGTTACAGTTTTCTAAAATAAAATAAGTACGAAAGTATATTACAAAAGATTGATTTACCGTTTTTGAAAGACCTGTATGGTATCTGAGTGCATTTACGCTTAACATAAAGACTTACAAACACTTAAAGCTATGTATACATTATTCATAATAATGTTATAAGTTAGGTACGTAAGAATGACAAGGTGTCCGAAAAATTGTGTATACCAAACTGTTGAAGATTGTTACAATGTACAAAAGTAAAAGGAAGTCGAATAAAACTACTAACACCCTTAACGCTTCCCTCTTTCCCACGTTTTATAACTCAGGGAAAGTTAGTTACACTCATTCTTTTGAGTTATCCGGCCCTCTAGAAAGAGGATATACATACAACTATGTGGACAATAGCTGGTGTTCAATGAATGATATAATTTTGCATTGAATTAGCATATTATATGTAGCCCTAGTTTTGGTTAGGCCCATGCCTCAGCAGTGGGGACGTATATGGGCTGGTGATGGTGAGCATACTTTGTACAAGAATATTGAAAAACTTGTAAAACATAGGCAGAAAAACTCATAGACATTAGGTTAGTAGCTATTAAAAAAAAAATTAGGTACACATCTGGTAAATACTACTAATGTAAGTGTAACTCTACTAAGTAGAGCTCATTGACGGACTATTCTTTCTGTTTACTAGGGAACGGTATGTATATTTTCAGTCTGTAGATCAATTTCCTTGAATTTCGCGTTCCTCTACCTAGATCACCTAACAAAATCCAACATTGAATAGGTATAGTAGGTACGTTGTAAGGTACAATACGTTCATATTCGAAACGCTAACTACGTTCGGATGTAACAACGTCCAATTTGGGGCCGTTACCTTCATTCTCTATTGTCTGCAACGTAAATGGAAAACAATTTCACGAGAAAACACCTTTGCAAATGCAGCTTAATATTGCTCCGATGTTTGGAGCGCGTCCCGTTACTAAGAATACATAATATGCATGCATTGTTAAGAATTATCGTGTTCTGGAATAAGTAACTGAAGCGGACTGTTTCATTTCAGCCGTCTTAAATAAAAGAGTGTCATGGGTACACATAAGAAAACTGAATAAATTAATTATTGGGAGCTTGGTAATTTTATTCACTACTTCGTCGGATTTAATGTATGTACAAATATTATCATACAAGCGGAGTAATATAGTCTAAATAGTTACCCGGCCTCGCTTCGTTTCGGATGAAAAGATAAAAAAAACCTTTCTTTTGAATCCCTCTTTCTAAAAAAAGCCGTATCTAAATCATTAATATTGAAGCATACATAGGGACAGATAAAGCTACTTGTACTTTGTTTTATACTATGTAGTAATACTAATCAGGGCCATTGCCCCTAAACCTGTAACGGTGAAAAAGTTTTAAAAATTGGTAAAGTATTTTTTGGTTTATATATACTTACCTGCAGTCTTACTTTAACATAAATCTTTCCTCTTCAAAGTAGTAAATAGTCCTCACAAACTCGCGTAGACACGTCCCCATTTTATCCCACAGATCCTTTTACATATTAAGGGCTTTCCCGCGACCTGTCCCGTGTTATTATAATGTCGGGATTTGTTCCCGGGACTCGCTGGTTTAGGAAACTGAGCCCAATTTGTACTTTACCCGCAAGCAAAATAAATAAAAGAACTCAAATACATGTTAGCGAGTATGTCAACTTTTTCCTGTTTTTTACATATCCAGAAATATGTCGTTTTTTATCGAGGGCTCAACGGAGAAACATGACATTATGTTTGTTTAAACATGCATAATATTATTATATTTTCATGTCCCGTAGCTTATTGTCCCTTGCGGTTCATAAAAAATGCACCCTTTTCTTGTGATGTCGTAAGGAATCAGTAGATAAATAAATGTTTGGTTCCTGTCGACATACGGAAATACATATAGAAAGTAACAGAGTTGGAGTGAATGAGAACATACCTCCATAAAACAAGAAGTGAGAGGAACAAGACAAACATTTTAGTCCACAATTTAATATAACGGCGCGAGAAACTTGGTAAAGTTTGTTACTCTGACTCTCACGGTAGGTATTTACTTCCTTTCAGACAAAACTAAAATGTGTGTAGGTGTTTTAAGACGAATTTAGTGTAAACACATTATATCTGGCGGCTTAAAAGCGTCGATTAAGGTGGTTCAGTTCAAACCCCGACACGTACCACTGTGTTTTTAAAGATGAAATCATTTGTACGATTATTCGACGCTTTAACGGTGAAGGAAAAACGTCGTGAGAAAACTATGAAGAAATTCTAAGATTGTGTAGTCAACCAACCCGCACTTGGAAAACGTGGTTGACTAAGGCCTGTTCGCCCTAATTTAGGGTAGGCCGTGCCCCAGCAGTGGGGAAGTATATGGGCTGATGATAATAATGATTTGCTGGTTATTATATAGGTTTTAAATCCCTTTAATTTGTTCAGCTTCCTATACTCTTCTCCTCAGTTTAGTGTTAAACTTATTTCACACAAAATTAAACGCTTTTCTGAGTAGTCATACAAGTGAAATTTTGTTTATAAGGAGTCTGATTAATATAGTGTTAGTTTTCTGTTACTCGACCAATCGCACTCATTTGTCGCACCGCACTCAAAGTCGTTTCTAAAACGCTCTACACATTAAATACATTTGCAATGATAATCTAGAAACAATAAGACATATTAAAACTTACAAAAAACTTAACCATTCAGTCAGTTCATAATAGACTTTTTATCGCTAAGGAAAAGGCAGTGAGCTTTACACCAAATTAATCTCAAGAACTTCCCATTAAACAGCAATTTGAGTTGTAATCGCTTATCGCTTTCAACCGGGCCCTTCACAGCCCCTTCAAACAATCTGGAGTAGAAAGATTCGTCACTGTTCGTATTATTTGTGTTCTCTCAAAGGCTGTGCTTAATTCGCGATATCTCCGCTTGGGTGCGCCAGCGTCGTACGTACTTTCAAACGATTCGAACAAGTTGAGCGCCACTCATGCAGACAAAGGCTACGTGCAATCTAAACCACGTTTACAGCACGTGAAATGTACTAGTAGTGTTCAAGTTGGTTATAGACTTGCGAGATGGATGAGAGAGTGCGAGTTTTAGAATCTGTTGGTAACAGACAATTAGTTGGTAATCGTAAAGTGCTTTGTGTTAGGTACAGAAATTTGCAATTATTCAAATGATAAATTCGTATTGCGAAACTTTGTGTTGTGGCTAGATAAGTAAATAAATTAATCTTTTGGAAATTTCACGTTTATGTAGTTACGAAGACACGGGGTACGAGTACCTACTCATACTTTTCTTCCCAAAAATAAACGATACCACGGTAATTTTCTTATAAATGACTGACTGTTTAAAATCTCGCAAAAACTGTTGCTGTAGGAATTTAATCGCGACAAAGCTAATAAAAGGGCACAAGTTAAACAAATCGTTCAAAGTTTTCACTTTCAATAAGGAAACTATGTAAAATGTAACATATTCCATCGGAGAGCTGCCAAAGTATTATCTTTTGCAAATAGTTTGTCATGTTCACTGCGGCACCGGAAGTATGAAAGGCTTTCAACATCCGGGTTTGCTCCAGCGGAGTTTCGGCCCAAAGTTTGTTCGTCGGAGAAATAGCAAACTTGCCGGTGTGGCATTTGTTTACAATTTTGCTGGTCCCTCTTGTGCTACATCTGGAGGTAAAATTATTGCGCTACGAGCTACTTTGGGCTTTTGCATTTATTGAAGGTAATAATAACACTAATTAATTAAAATAAAACAACATGGTAAATATCCCGGACATTTTCAGTTTTCTAATGTGTTGACAGTTTAAAATTATATATCTTTGGCTTAACACAAAAAATAATGTGTTAAGCATTGAAAGAAAAACATTTGAAAAGCTCGTTCAAACCATGTGAACGTAAACACTTTAAAGCACGTACTTTTGAAGCGCCCGTGAACACGGCATGATTTCTAAGTCTAAATCATGTCAGTATGCACTTATGCAGGTAGAACTTGCCCTACTTCCTTGATCTATTTATTCAACCTTTATATACATACACATATGTATATTCTCGTCATCATGACGTGCTAACATGACCAAACACACTAAAAACAACCCTATGTCTTTAGACATTAAAGTAATATTCCATCTAGAGTGGATTTTCCTTAAGGTCTGCTTAAAAAACGGCGGAAGTTAGAGCCGACTTCAGGCAGTTTCCGGTTCTAATGGACTCACCTAAATTACAGTCTGTTCTTCAGTCGGTAGCGAATATTTAAACTTCGCTTCACGTTATAGAGATAAAGTTTCGTCAGAATTTTGTCTTGAATGTGTAGTTTGTAAATCTTGGCTTAACCCAGCTAGGGAAGTTACGGTTGGACAAACTATGTTATGTATTACTTTCCTATCCCATTTTTCTGTTAAAATCGGCAATAAAAGTGGTCCAACTATCAATTTACTTTAGGAGCCTTTAACCAGTCTAAATGTTTCTGATACACAGTCAAATCTATATTTACTACTGGCGGCCGCCCACAACTTTGTCAACGTGGAAATGGTTTAGACAGCAATAATTTATTAAAATAACCTATAACATTCCTTGTAAAATTAGCTATTCATTAGTGAAAGTCCCGTCAAAATTGGTCCACCCGTTTCGGCGACTGAAGGCAACAAACAAACAGGCAGACAAAAACTCTTTAAATTGTGTTCATATTCTCAGTACCCGAGATATATTCATACTATATAATTATAGGTCGTTTTATAATAAACAGACAATTATATTTTATTTAGTTGTATAGACTATACTATGTGCATGTGAAACAGATATGAATCCATCACTCCCGTAAAGTGCTGTAGTCCTAGTACATCCAATAGTCAATGAAACATAATAATAATTTTTTCAGCTGAAAATAAAATTCCTCGTTCATTTTGCTTTGCAATTCAAAAGAAACATCCCGCAAATTTAATAACAACACGGTCCAATAAGTATTGCAGTATCAATATCGCGAACATAATACGCATTTAATAACCATTCCGATATTTCTCTTCATTTCTGTTGTCCGTCTCATTTGTGCTCTCTCTATCAATGGCTGTGCCTACATTTTACATGGATGGTAAACTTTTAAACTTGCCTTTTTAGTTACCAGTTCATCAATGTTACTTGTTTAATTGTGTGATTATGCAAATTGTTTTGGTAACTAAATAAAATATTTTCTTTCTTTCTTCTTTTTTTCTAAAGCGGGATATTTAAAAAACTTTCCAAGGCATTTGTGACATAAATGCGTTTGGAGATACGGGAACAATATAATGATATAAGGCGTCCGACCGATTACGGCCAAGGACCACCGGCTTAACGTTCTTTCCCAGGTACGGGCGTGCAACCGCCAACTTTCAAACTGGGCTGAGTAATTTCTTGTACAGTAAAACACACAAAAATTTCATCCGACTCCGGACTCCAACCGGGGACTTCGCGGACCTTATGCAGCACTTGCTGCAATGCAACCATTAGATCAACGAGAACAATGTTCCTATCATGCAAATAATAGTTGTAAGGACTGGAGCCGCAGTCTCTAATCTTACGTTTTCTGAGTAAGATTTAGTGTTTTCGGAATACTGAAAAAATTATGCATCTCCTTTCAAGCGTGATGCTAAACACAAAAAAAATCATCAAAGATGTCATTTTGAGGCTTTTCTTTTCGTTTTAAATATGACAAGATACATTTTAATTGTATGATTTTAGACTTTCGCGTTCCATTACACTAAATATTTGTATTTATGGGTCTACACGCGTTATTAGGAGTAGCATCGTGGTCGCGAGCGAACTGATTGGTGTAACCCAGTCGAAACGTCGGGCAGTAAGTAGCTATGTATTTGCTACTCCTAATAACGCGTGTAGACCCATAAAGACAAATATTTAGTTTAAATTTTAATTGTTATTTTTGCACTATTGCCCCATATAACCCAATGGCAGGTTGGCTACCCCTGGCGCGGGCCTGCCGTGCGTCGCTTGCAGATGCAATCGATACAGCGGACTTGTTGCGCGGCCGACGACCCGCCGGCCAGGGCACAGTGTAGATACATGTTGAAATATATTGAAATTGTAGTTAGGAATCTTCTTCGTCGTTAAATAGGTCATCGTTGTGGTTAACGTTGACCAGAGTAATAGTAATAATACATCTTTACTAGAAAGCTTAGCTCACAATATTAGATCTTAAAGTCTACATCACATTTAGAGTTCCGGGTAACAATATGTGTGCCTGAACTAGGGTTTTTCCTATATTTCAGGCAAAACAGGGACTTATATGGTTATTGTGTGCTATATATCACTTACAAAAACGTGAAACTTAAATGTATTTATCTATATCTTTAGTTACATAAACAAAACTACATATTAATAATTAGATGGGAATATGTATAGTAAGAGCGAGGCCTCACTTGTGCATTGTATTGCGTTGAGTTGCGTCTTCGCAACGCAGCGCAACGCAAAAGTGGCCTCGCTATAACAGCTCCGTTCTGACGCATTAATTTGAAAATAATATGCCTGTGCCTGTGCCAGAGGTCCTGCGCCCGATCTTTCATCGGTCATGTCGGACTGCCGCCTCACCGAATTATGAGAGTAAGGGAATAGAGAGTGCACTAGTGTTTGCACGCATACTTTTGCACTATAATTTGTCCTGCGCACGGCTGATCTCAATAGATATCGGCCGCCAAGGCTGAAATTGGTCGGACGACGTATACTTCATATACATTTTTAATCTGTCATGGTTACATACATTAGAAAACTGAAAATGTCCGGGATATTTACCATGTTGTTTTGTTTTAATGAGTTCCCGATATTTCGGCACTGTTGCAAGCGCCATGATCACGGGTGAACTGTAGGACAGCGAGAATGACGGTAGTTCTAAGAGCAGCATAGCCGTCTACCCTCTTTCTTAGTCTTTTACTCCGCACGACACCACTACCACTGTCCACTACATTATCACTACGAACTCCCTAAACTCCCTAAAACCCTAAACTCTTCTGGTCCTACATAAAAAACAAAAAAACTAACAGTAGCAATTACCCTTCTATCATGCATTACGACAATTTATCTGCTAATAATGGCAGTCAAATAGTCTCTCTGTTTGGTAGTTGCTTCATGTCAGCTTATAGTAAACCCTCAGCAATTCAGAGCCTAGTGTTCCCTCCTCCTGTCGCAGCCGGCAATAATAATGTCGGAGTGATATCATTTTCACCGCGCCAAATTATGGTTGCGATAAAAAAGCTTGACATAACTAAGGGCGCGGGAGCCGATGGGATACCTCCCCTATTTTTGGTGCGATGTGCCGAGTCCGTTTCATATCCTCTTTCAATCATCTTTAATGAGTCTTTGAGATCGTGCGTGTTTCCTGTGGTCTGGAAAAAGGCTCTTATTGTTCCGGTTTTTAAATCTGGTGACGAAAAACTGATCAAAAACTACAGGCCAATTTCACTTCTTCCCACCATCGCTAAGCTTTTTGAATCTCTTCTCTACCCTGTGTTATCATGGCATGTTAGACAATCAATTACCTCTTGTCAGTCCGGTTTCATGAAAAATCGATCTACGACGTCAAACCTTGCTGAATTCTTTTCTTACACTAGTCAGGCTGTTGATAATCGAAACAAAGTTGACACTATATATACTGATTTCAGCAAGGCCTTCGACAGGGTTGATCACAATATCTTGTTGTTCAAGCTTTCACACTTTGGACTAGGTGACGGACTGGTGAGGTGGTTTTCATCGTACTTATCTGATCGAACTGCTAGCGTTGTCGTTAATGGATACACGTCTGACCCATTGCCTGTTCTCTCTGGCGTGCCGCAGGGCTCCCACCTGGGCCCAATCTTATTTAATATCTTTATAAATGACGTCGTTTCTGTCCTTAAACACTCTAAAGCCTATCTATTCGCGGACGATTTAAAGATATGTAGGATGATCACTTCGCCAAATGACGAGTTTCTTCTACAAAAAGATCTGGATAGTTTATCGCATTGGGTTAGGGCAAACCGTATGGGTCTCAATATAGATAAGTGCCACTTCATTCGTTTTACCAGAGCAAAGACACAAACTTCACCTACATATTTTATAAATGGTATCCCTCTCCGAGAGGTCGACTGTATTCGTGATCTTGGCGTTATCCTGGACAAAAAACTTAGTTTCAACAAACATGTTGATAACATCACGTGTAGGGCATTTAAAATGTTGGGATTTGTAATTCGCAACTGCAAGGACCTAAAATCACCAACCAAAATACTGTTGTATAATGCGTATGTGAGATCAATACTAGAATATTGTAGTCCTGTCTGGACACCTCACTACGACATTTACGTAAAACGTATAGAACGTGTGCAGAAGCGATTTCTGTGGCATATAACTTTTCAATCGGGTCTGGCGAAGATACTGCCCTCGTACACTGACCGCCTTTCAAAATACCATATGTCAAGCTTACAGGACAGACGCCAAATGCTTGATCTTCTTTTTCTGCACAAGTTGGTGAATGGTGATCTGGATTGCCCGGGCCTACTTGAGCAGCTGCAGTTCCATGTTCCACGTAAGTTGCCAAGAGAAGGCAAATACGCTCTATTTGCGCCCGAAGGTTCTAAGAGCAATCTCGGTCATCATTCATTAATTAACAGGCTTCAACGACAGTACAATGGATTGCTGAAGAGGGCTGACGTCGATATTTGGTCATACAGCACTTATAAATTCAAGAAGGCTGTACTTGATTCGTTCAAGACATAGTATCTGGATATATTATTAGTTTTTAGTCACTTTTAACTAGTTTTATTTAGGTTTCTTTTTCATTTTTTCTGCTCACATTGCTTGTCGTGGCAGCCTGTAAGTGAATCTGCACTTACCTATGTTCCTATTAAGTACCTTTTGTAAACTGTTGTAAATTAGTGTAAGATTTGTTGGTTGTCCATAATAAATAAATAAATAAATAAACTCGATCGCGACACACTACACTCACAGTATCACATCTCCCGCCGTATGTTTAGATAGTTAGGATGTGTTTTATGAAGCTTATTCCTTCACTGTCGTCCGTTTCCCTGTGCCCGCTCGCCCGGGCATCCGCTTGCTTTGTCCCGACTCACTCACTGTTGTTGATATCGAGTATTCATCGATATTTAATATCACTTGCATTAATTATAACTCGGCGCTTGTGCGGGAATATTGTCGGGTTTCAGGAACTTTATGTAGGCTTGTTGAGAAACTAGGACTAGGTGGGTGTGTGTCCTAGTAGGACAGCATTGTTTAAAGCAATATAATCAGCCTATATCCCCTCTGCTGAGGCACGGGCCGACCGTAAACTGGGGCGATAAGCCCTTAGTAAACCACGCTGGCCAAGTGCGGGTTGGTTGACTATACAACCTAAGAATATCTTCGTAGGTGTGCAGGTTTCCGCATGATGTTTTCCTTCACCATTAAAGCGTCAATCGTAACGCAGTGGCACGTGGAGGGGTTTGAACTGGCGACCGCTTGCATGGCGAGCAACGATCTTAACCACTCGGCCATCTAAGCTTTTTCAAAAAAGCAAAGTTTCAAGCAATGTAGTATTTTGACAAGAAAAATAGAAAATCCGGTTATTATTTTGTGGTTCTAGTTTGGTGATTACCTGACAGCATGACGATTTGCGTCTCTTAACGGACGTATTTCAAAAATTATGTCATCAGTTTCATCTCGTTAACAAACGATATTTCGGATTACATATAAACAAGTCGTAAGCGAAGGGGTTTACCTACTAACCAGTAAGAAAGCTACGGGTTCGTAAATAACCCTTATGGTGAATGTCGCTTGTCACACTCACCCACTCAAAAGCACTTGTTGCTTGCATAATGAGATACATGTTACACAAGAATTGAAAGGGACTTTTGTTAACAATTCAGGAAACTACGCTACCGTATTCAAAGGCAAGATTTATCGTTTTATGGGGGAGTTATGGGACTATGTGTTTACAAAATGTTTCTGGCAACATTAGATATTAATCGAATTACTTGTTGGTAGCGACCTCCTAAAGTCCTATCCATTGCACTCAGTCACAAAAAAAGGAATGCATATTCCGACTATATTAAATGCATCAAATGTATATTGTTTGTATGCCTTTCGCGATTGCCCCAAAATGAACTCACTGATTTACATTACGGAGTCCTCAAACTCTAGATTACAAAGTAGACAAACTGAAGCGAGTTTAATGCGTTACTTTCTTATCTTGTTATCTTCATAAGCCCCTTAAAATAGCAGGTTTACCCTCTTAAACCCAAAGCCTTAGCAGTCGAGCTTTGAACGGATCTACAAGAAGCTTTTATAAGCTAGAGGTTAAATAGTAGAAACGTATTTAATAGTCTATATATTTCTCCCCTTTATGAAACGTTTCTCGTGTCACTTGCGTTGGTAATTTAGTTTACGGATCTTGCTATGTAATTACTTGTATCGTTAGTTAGAGCAGTTTGTGCATCGTTCAATCAAAGTAAAAGCCAATTAGCGGGAGTGAGTGAGGTCCCAAAGCGACACAGTATTAAACTCGGTTGGTCTCTAGCAATTTTACTTTATTATAGGTTGAATAAAGTTGCATATTATTATGTTTTAAGTAAATGCGTAAAATAGATAATAATAAGATTCCAGAATAAGAAGACCCAACAGTCTTTGGTTATAGCCAATTTCAATAATGGAGATAGGCCAATTGCATCTACGCATTATATTATTATGCACAAGTGTTTTTCTCTATGAGCAGGTTGATTTTATAAACTTTCACTCAGTTAGAGATAAAAATGTAAAACGACCTCTAGTTACGACGAAAACAAGAGTTCGCGACCTCAAAAAAGAAAACCAACAAAAGCAAAAAAAAAAATGTTTGCCTAAGTTTCGGCAAAGGACTGCCTCAACGCATTGTGTACCAGGATTACCGGGTACCGCTGACGGCAAGCTTCGAGTTCAAACAAATCGGTAATCAAATTCGCTCACGTATTCCAAACACTGCATTGATCAAACATCAAACGCCTTTGTACGATGCTCTCAATCAAATCAGCTGGCCGCAGACCGGCGCCCAATCCCGATATTGCTATGAACCGAGGTGAGGTAGACTTGACACTACGACGGATTTTAATATTCCCTCGTCCGTACTCCCTCCGAGTTGTATTGATGGAAATATTGTGGTCTAGATAGGTTTTCATTTTGAAACTAGCTAGCTAACAGATCAAAAGCGTAGCTACTGCTAGATCAAGTTGCAAAAATCAGCTGTTCTTGCAATAAAGTGTTACAGTATAAGTTAGAATGCTGTCTTTTAAACCGACTTCAAAAAGGAAAAAGGTTCCTAATTCATCCTTTTTTCGACCTTTTTTCTACAGACGTAAACGAAACGAAAGAAATTTCGTTTCGTGATGGTAACTAAAGCCGTTGAAATTTGTAATTTACTTCTTTGGCTGCAAAATATGTGTTAAAATATCAGAGTAGGTGTTTGAGTTCATTTTAATACCATCTTAATAACTAATTGTTATTTATTTAGCTACCGAAGTTAAGTAATCTAGGAAAACCGCTGTATACCCACTGCATATTCTCCCCTAAGATGAGAAAACCAATCAAGCAGATAGTCAAAGCGTGTCAAAGGGCCAGTCTCAAAGGCAACATCTCGATAGAGACGGTGTCAGCTAAGGTCCAGTTTCACCATACTCTGTTAAATATTTAACGTATCGTTATGTCCGTCCACGGGCTGTGAAAGTTTTCGAGTGTCCTACCACGAGTTAACGCGTGTTTATTTGTCATAACAAGCCGCTAAATTTAATCACGCTCTAGAGGTCCGTTAGTCCTTAACAGACAATTAAAATCAAGAAGGATGCTTTGTTCTGATGATGCTTTGTTTGACATTAGTCGCGTCGCGTAGCAACAAATGACTTATTATACGACTGGATAAAATATTACCGAACTCCGTCTAAATGACATGTCACAAATAACCATTTCAATTCGGTTGCTTTTAAGATAAGAGTGAGTTACGTACTTGTCATTCAGTTAAATGTTCAGTTTAATAATGGCTCGTTAATTTTTTTTCCTGGAACATTTCATGATATAGCAACCCGTTAATTTTTAACAACTTATTAGTAAATGACTAATTAAGATTTAACAAACATAGTTTGGTGAAATTGGGCCTAAGCCTCGGTAGTCCAGGCATTGTGTGAAGACAAAGCTCACCGCATCGAGCGGGCGGAAGCTTAGAAGCTTTGATTGGTGATAAACAGACTGACAGATAGTTACGTAACAACTGAACTGGTGACTGCAGTCAAAGAAAGAAAAACTGATGAATTAAGAAGGCGAATCTAAAGGAAAATGAGAAATCTCATATTTTTAACACGTTGTGTAGGAAACCAACTAGAACGCCTGTACTTAAATGATCGATGATGAAAACGCACTATAAATGGAGATTCTATGTATTTACTAGGCAGCTAGGAAATTAAATGTATTTGATCTACTCGTATATTCCCCCAAATGTACTAATGATATTATGACACCATAATTGAAATGAACTAGATGTTTATCTTAATGTAATAATAGCTGAAAGCACATCCGAAATTGAAGTTTTAGATTGAGAGAGAGACGAGACAACATGACGGTTATTATTATTACAGGCAGAGTTTATATCTACCGGCACTACACATGATTACTTGTTACTTTACAAACTAAAATCACAACGTAACTCAAGCATAAGTTATGCATTCTGAATGCACTCATCTTTTGTTTGCCGCACTAAGCTCCTCCTCGCTCCGACGATGCATCAGAGTGAAGTGTTTGGCCCGAAGCTTTAAGCTTTAGCGGATAGATTCTATTACACTAAATATTAATCTTTATAGGTCTACACGCGATATTAGGAGTAGCAATTACATAGCTACTTACTGCAGTTTAGTGTAATGGTGAAAGGCTAAAATCTTAGATTCTGTTACTTTTGAAAACTGAGTCAGAACTGGTAATAGGCTACTTAACTATTTTTTTTTATTTGTTGTTGTACACTGTTGAAAGTATCACTTTGATATCTCGATAACTCGACGAGATAAAACAGTTTCAATAGCGCATTATTTGGGCGAGCTTTAAAACGCTCCATATAATTGTCTACAAAATTATGACGTCACATGCCTATATTTTGTATTTAGCAGCAGCACCTAGAAAAGTTTGTTCGGCAGGTTCATCAAGAATTGCGTTTATGGGTATGTTTTCACAATGAAAGATGTTACTAATTCTGTTATTTATAAGTTGATAAAACATGAAATACCAGCGACCCGCCCTCGTTTACCTTCTTCGAGGCAATACCGTAAAGAGAGCCCCACATTAATTTTGACATTTTATTTATCCTATCAAGTGATTTTCGCTTAGATCTTTATTAATGAACTCTATTAATTACACACTTCATAAATGATGTTGATACAAATATTTTTTTAATACGCGCCAGATTTTATTGCAGTATCTTTAAATAGGTAGAGTGATTGAAGAAGTTTATTCTTATAAATGAAAACTTACTTTTAACTTCATAGACAAAGCATTAACTGCAACATCTATAGTCTATGGTATTGGCTAATGAGGTTTGATATTGTCGATACTATAGACATAAAAGAATACCCCTACTTATCGCAATATCTACTAAATAATTTTGCAATGCGAGGTCGGATTACAAGTAACAACATATTATGTAAACTGTTATTAATGTCACATTTCCCATAACACGCACCAACGCCGATACAATTTCAATCTCCTGAGGGGCGAACGGGAATTAAAGCTCTCCTTACGGCATCCTAGTTCCCACAATAGTTTGACACCCACTTATCCGGGATAACTACTGCTTAGTTACTGACTCGTGCAGGGAACAGTCGTGGATGGATCCTGTTGTGAGTTTGGATCGGTCTTCTAATGTTTATATTGGAGAATATATCAGCGCTGAAATGCTACTAAATGAGTTTCCATGAGTTACTCCAGAATGAATTGATTTTATTTCCTCACTGACTTACGATGATGGTTTGGAGTAGCCTTGTCATCATCACCGGACTTGCGCGGGGAGCGGATGGCTCTCACCCCTAAATGAATTGATTGAACAAAAACGCCATTACTTTTTTCAACACTTCACTTTCTTCGCACTAATATTATAATTGCGAAAGTTTGTTTGGGTATGGAAGGATGTATGTTTGTTACACGTTCACGCAAAAACTACTGAACGATTTGCGATAAAACTTTACATGAATATAACTGACATATCAGAATAGCCTATGTGTTAGGTACATTTCATAAAGATATATTGTAATTATTCAAAATATAACAGTAACTAAGTCCTGGCGTAGCTGTGAAGTCGCGGGCGGCCGCTAGTAAGCTTTTTATATAACTATCATAATTGAAACCATGATTGTCTATTGCGTGTATCGTCTAAAATGTTATCTTAAATAATTTTTGCGGTCAGCACGCTTATTCAGATACGTAAAAATGCATACATGCACCATTTGGAACCAAAAATATTGAAAGCCTCGCAAATTCAATTCGTACGTCAATATTGCGTTAGTTACATCCATATGACTTCGTTAAACTTCAGGCCATTTATTCCGGGCAGAGTGCAGTGAAAACACTCTAAAATGGCTTCGGAAGTTGATCAAATAAAGCTGTTAGTGCAGAGCAGTAGCCAGGGAACCTACGAGCAAGACCCTGATGGAGTAAAACTGGGATATAATCCTAACTTAATATTACAATTTAGGTTTTGAATTCTTCTAATAGTTATTTTGATTCGCAAGACTTATTTTACTTTTGACTTATGAGACTTATTTTAACTCTTATATCATATTTAGACCAAATCACTACATAGTATAAAGCAAAGTCGCTTCCCGCGTCTGTATGTATTGTATGTATTTATGCTTAAATCTTTAAAACTACGTAACGGATTTTGATGGGTTTATTTTAATAGATAGAGGGATTCAAGAGGAAGGTTTTTATGCATAATGTACCCGAAGCGAAGGCAGGTTATATGATACTCGTATAGAAGTGGTCGGCCCTTGCCCAGCAGTGGGACACTACAGTATTGTTAAAAAAATATTGAAGGGTCCACTGCGATAATGATTAATGTCCAAAAAAATTTTTTTTCTTAACTAGTAATGCTATTCGGTCAGTTAAACATGTATTTAGAAATCTTGTTTACAAACTGCGCATTACATTTACAATGGACATTCATCATTATTGCAGTGGACCCTATAATATTGATACAACAGTTTATGGTAAAAAATTAAATATATTATGTACGATCCGCGAATTTCGACCTGTTTAAAAATCCTTAAAAACCTCTGTTCTTAAACTCTGAAGGGTAGAGTAGCTTAGCAATACGAAATATTTATTTTGTGCTCCCCTGCCGTCGGGTAGAGTCACAGGACCTTTGTGGAAAAGCGACGACGTTAAAATTCCGTTAGCACCGTATCTGACCGCATCCGGCTGCAATCAGCTAAGTGGCTCTTCGTTAACGAGTCACAGTAAACAACGGGTGAACTGATGAACTAGAAGCGTTACCATTAAATTTCCTTTTAACTAAGTGTTAATTATTTTTATTATGGTGTAGCTTACTGCGCAAAGAGTTGCCATTAACCCTTAATCAAATACAGCATATAGAATTTTTTCATTGGTTTTCGCCGGTATTACAACTACATAAGGTTCAAAATCTGGTGGGAACTATTTTCCCAATATCTTAGTAAGTTCAAGTTTTTTGCGTAATAGTGTTGGTACGACTATGTAATTATTTTAATTACATCTATACTAATATTATAAAGCTGAAGAGTTTGTTTGTTTGTTTGTTTGTTTGTTTGTTTGTTTGTTTGAACGCGCTAATCTCAGGAACTACTGGTTCGATTTGAAAAAAATCTTTTTGCGTTGTATAGACCATTTATCGAGGAAGGCTTTAGGCTATATAACATCACGCTGCGTCCAATAGGAGCAAAGATACAATGGAAAATGTGTAAAAAACGGGGGGAAACGCGAACGAAGTCGCTGGCACAGCTAGTTTTAATATAATGTGTACGTAGTTCTTTTACATACATATGCTTACAGTATCTATACAAGTTTACTCCAATGCCTACGTTTAGTCGCAAAAATGATTAAAACATTGTAAAAATGCCGAGTTTCTAACCCATATCGTCCAGACAATCATAATTTCCAAAATATTCAACTATAGCCGCCCAAAAAAGTGATTTATAGCGCGCTGAAATATTTTATGGCTAACAAAAAATACACACAACTTCCGTCATCCAAAAAAATGTGGAAGTGCATTCAACATTTTCCATAGCTACCGAAACAGCGCACGCAGTGATTTGATATTTCAGTTAACCAATAACATTGGCGAAACACATAACTAAGTTGACCTACCCCCGACCTAAACGAGTGACCTAAATACCTGTTCATACTGCGCAAGTCCCAAGATACGTGCTGTTGATTTAGCGTCGGTCATTGGCACGGATGTGGGTAATTTTATGAATTATCTTTGCTTCACGAAGTACACTTATAGTGTATTTCGGATATATTGGCTGGTTCGGTGTAAAAGTGGTTTGTGACCTGGAGTCACTTACAACGGTTGCAAGACATTCACACAAGTTCAAGACAGACACATCAAAGTGTTCTCTACCATCTCTATAATGTTGAATGCTTTGAAGAGCTGTTTCAACTAGTCCCTCCCTCCCCTTTCCACTCCCGAACGACATGTGCTGGACAGCGCTGCCATCCACATACAATGCAGGCACTGGTGGCTCAGACCAAGTGGTTCAGTTCCTCTTTTCTGCCACGTGTCATTAAGGAATGGAATGCCCTTCCACCTCATGTTTTCCCGCCCTCCTATGATCCCGGGCTCGTCAGGCGGGGCGTGAAACGGCATTAAAGCAGGCCTTCAGGGTGAGTGCGACAGGCTCAATATGGTCTATTGTGCCTGTCGACCATTTATGTGGATCTGACTATCGCTTACTATTATGTGGAGGGAAGTCATCTTGCTAGCCTTTTATAAAAAAAAGAGTCGTACCAACGGTTCGATTTCCACCCGAGACAAATATTTGTGTGACGAACATCGGCGTTAGTTCCGTGTCTGTGTATTGAGTAACTAATAACTAAGTTACAAGTTATGTTGAACTTCCATTTTAACCAACATCGAGATTAACATAGGGAATCCGCACTGTATTGCACACATTTGAACAACGTGATATGTCTGTTCGGTTACACGTTATTGCATCATCGAGTTCGAACTCCAGGGCCGCAGGGCACGTAGGAGGGATTAAAGGGATTGTTGCGATGAATGGAACGTGATTCGCATTTGTTGACCATTCTGCAACTTGCGGGACGAGGAAGTAATTCCGTTTGCGTTTGTTTATTTGATTAAGGCTGCCACTGTCTTAGTGAAAAAAAGTTGTTTGGGTATTTGTTGTCGAAGAGGAATAAATTCGCGAAAATGTTTCATTAATTTTCTGATTTCTTGTAACAATAAGTTACAAACTAATAGAAAAAGGAATAAGTATGGCTGCGTGTATATTTGTACAATGATGTCACAGTCCACAACGGACCGCCCTGTCTTATCAGCTATTTTAGAGCTCTATCATCATCATCATCAGCCCATATACGTCCCCCCTGCTAGGGCACGGGCCTACCCTAAATTAAGGCGATCAAGCCTTAGTTCTACCACGCTACCTAACCAAGTGCGGTACTACACAACCTAAGAATTTCTTCGTAGGTGCAGGTTTCCTCACGATGTTATCCCTACACCGTTAAAGCGTCGAATTTGAATTTCTGAAAAACACAGTGGTACGTGGCGGGGTTTGAACTGGCGACCTTTCGTATGGCAAGCAACAACCTTGACCACTCGGCCATCGACGTTTTTATATTTGAGCTCTATATATTTGTTTATAATAAGATATTTCATATTCTTGTATCTGTTTAATGAAGTAATAAAATGATTCAATTAATAAATCCATTTTTTGCGCTCCTAGATGGTACATTGTTGTTAGGGATCCCTCTTAAAAAATCGTTAACCTATTAGTCTTTCATCTGATTTATGTCAGTTATGGTGAATATCTGCCACTGGACTAAGAAAATAAAGTAACAGAGCGTGCAAATGGTTGCACTGTACATATAACACTCGTATGCCCTTTGTAATTTGCTAATTTTGATTGATGTAGGTCTTCATGGCAGGTAATTAGGGAAGGACGAAATAAATCGATTAAGAGTCGAGATTTATATACGTGTATGTAGATATCCTTATTGTACATAAAATAGAACACTTAACAATACGGATTAGCGTTATAATAACTACAAGAGATTAAATATTTAATGGAGGTCTTGCTGTTATTATTACCGATTTTTTCCAGATTATCTACAAGGGAAGAGGGAAATATTGAGTATTTTTTAAGTATTTATGAAGGTTTATTTTTCTTCTTTATTTTGTAGCAAGTGGTAACACGATAAGACTTGAGCCAATTATTCAGAGTTAGTAAATAATTGCTAAGCCTTCTTCGTTCGGGGCGATATCCTGGCACGTTTCGGGCGTTACTCTCAATAACACTTGTGTGAATCCCGGTAACTTTGCGCTAATTAGGAATGGACGTAATTGCACTTTGTGATCGTTTATTAGCTCCTTATGATTTTAAAGTAATTAATGGGTATTTTTTACCGAAAGATTCGTTATATTATGATTATGTTCTTTACCATAGATAATTATCATTATCATCATCATCATCAGCCTATTTCCGTCCACTGCTGGACATGGGCCTCTCCAAATAAGATAATTATAAAATTTGTACAATAATTTGTGTGTTTCTAAATCTTTATCTATTAATTTGTAAAAACCATGCATGTATGTATAGTAGTACTATTCTTTCATTCAATATTGACCCCTGACTCCCACCTACTCGTATCTATACCAGTAGCAACATAAGTATATTTCGGATATCATAAACAACGGTTCAAATTTATTTTCTAGAAAGATCGATCATAAAATCTGACTTCTCCGATCCGAAATGTCATTATCTATACTCCCTATTGTCCACAGAACATTCATCCTGCTCACCATATTCTCCCAGTGCATGGGGGAGGTGAAGGTTCCGACTCTGACGTGGAAAAGAAGCACTGGATTCGCTATATCGTGGTTCCCGCTTTTCAAACTCTTTCCGGTAAGAAATGGTTACTATGTTTGAGTACTTACTAGAGAGTATAATAGTCTTTCACTTGGCAAGCCCATAATTTGTCAATTTGATTGGTGATTATGAAAGCAGGTCCATAATATCAGGTCAAAGAAGAAAACTTTGCTCTACCGAGCCGCCCCACTACGGAAGAAACTATTGAATTATGCTTTCAATAACGTGCAGAGTGAATGCAAAAGGTAAAAGCACTAAGTTTCGTGTAGGCTTCGAACTAAGTGTAAACTAATACCTAGTTACGCGATACGAAGAAAAACAGGCTTTAGTAATTTGGGTAATCAGTCACCAATATGTAAGACCAAACTTGTTTTCCCAACGTTCAAACATGGACCGACCCATTTCTGCTACGATTAAAACGACCGATCAATCTTATGTCTGACGCGGCAATAAACTCGCGATCACTTTCGCCTTTTTACACAACACAGAAAGAGGGTTATGTTTTCTTAAAGTCATTTACTGACGTTTTCGAACATTAATCATCCACTTTTCGAAGGATTTTCTCAAGCAAAATTATTTCTATGCAAATTTATTTCACTTTGATACTCATATAGAGGACACATTAATAAAACGAAGCAAAAAAGTAAAATCAGCCTTGGTTTTGCTCAAAGCTCTTCAAAAGCGCATAATAAAAAACATTATTCAAATGATAAAGTCTCGTATCATCATGTTATTCATTACACTCGTACAGCTTGCGCGTTGAATAAAATTGTCTTTGAATTAGGTCACTTCTTCTATCAAGGAATATTATGGAAATCGTACGAATATTAGCAGTTTCCTCTCTTCTTCAAGTACGATTAGTAATCAGAAACGAGCATAACAAGGAGACGAGATATCTATACATTAAACTAATCGCAATGTTGACGAATGTCTAAACTCAAATGTCGAATGTCAAATCACACATTTGTGTCATCACACATCATTAACTAAACTTTTATGGGCACGGGGTCTTCTAATAATATGGGACCCGGGAGTTGTCAATGATACTTCACTGGTTGACGTGTATATTAACTCATTAACAAAGTCGATACGAGTGCTTATGTACTAAGTTACCTACTACGATATACACTACGGTCAAATTTACTTGATTACATTTATAGTAAACTGCCCTGCGGGTGGAATGGCTTCGTGGTAATTCGCGTCACTCAAAAACTTGCATAATGGCCATGACCACTCTGATAAGAGTGTACCGACGAAGAAGGGAATAGGAAGATAATACTAAGCTACCAGATATTTCCATGCGTTACGTCGATGGCCTAGTGATTAAGGTCATTGCTTGCCATGCGAGAGGTCGCCAGTTTAAACCCCGCCACATACCACGTGTTTTTCGAAATTTGAAAATCATATGTACGATTATTCGACGCTTTAACGGTGAAGGAAAATATCGTGAGGAAACCTGCACACCAATGAAGAAATTCTTAGTTTGTGTAGTCAACCAACTTGGCCAGCGTGGTTGACTAAGGCCTCATCGCTCTAATTTAGGGTAGGCCCGTGCCCCAGCAGTGGGGACGTATATGGGCTGATGATGATATGACATGATATTTCCAGGTGTTACTAACAATAGTGATAATGTGGAGTATCTGCGGCATCCTGACTGCAACAGGGGTCCTTCCCCCGGGGCACCCCGCCAGGACTGACGTGAAGCTGAACATCATCGAGGATGCGCCATGGTTCCGGATACCTTACCCAGGTAGGATTTTATATTGAGATATACATGTTGATTTTTTTCTGACTACGATGATGACTTGGGGTAGTCTTGTCATCATCATCGGACTGCTGGGGAAGCTTATGGCTCTCGAATTGTTTGATAACAATGGAGGGCATTTGAAGTAATTTAGGGCCAACGCTGAGTTACGCGGATGCGGGGCGCAAGTATATACAAAATTCTTCGCGACTAATTAAGGATGTTGGTCCACGATATGCGCTGTGCAGGGTGGCACACCCTTCTCCCACATTCAAAAGAGAATTATCTTTATTGCACAGCTACTTCGCTCGCTTCTTACTCGCACCGCTGCTTCTTTACATTGCCGTTAACGGTCACGTAGTTTCGCTTTACTAAATACTAGCTGTTTCACGCGGTTTCACCCGCGTCCCGTAGGAACTACTTCCCGTACCGAGATAAAATATAGCCTATGTTACTTCTGAATAATGCAGCTTTCTAATGGTATAAAAATTATTGGAATCGGTCCAGTAGTTTTTGAGTTTATTCATTACAAACATACAAAAATACAAATATTTCCTCTTTATAATATTAGTGTAGATTAGTCTTTATGGGTCTACACGCAATATTAGGATCAGCTACTTACTGCCCGACGTTTCGACTGGGCTACACTAAGCACGGTCGCGGGTGAACTCAGTTTGCTTTTGCATGTAATGACGGTGGAAAAGCAGCTTGAAATGTAGAGACTATGCTAGTATAGTAAGACTTGTTGAGTGCTAAGTTTATACTAATGTTCGCAGGGCAATGGGGCGCGCCGACGGTGAGCGTGGCTGGCGCGCTGGGCATGCTAGCCGGCGTGCTGGCCTGCACCGTGGAGTCCATCAGCTACTACCCGACCACTGCCAGGATGTGTGGTGAGTATACTCCCTTCCCTCCCTACTGTTGACACTGGCGCGACGGCCTACCGAGACTTCCAAGCAACAAGTACTTTCGTACTTTCAACTGAACTTTAAATCGCCTTCGGAGTTCATGTAATTTCTATGAAACAATGTGTGTCGTTTTGGGATTATTTATTCAATTAAAAAGCAAAACTTTATTTAAAAACATTTGTTATGAACAATATAAAATCTGTCAAAAAATAATCATTCAACTCGAAAGAGTGAGAAGTGATAGTTCTTTTAAGTGACGTTATCAGGTACTGCTTGCCGCATTAAATTGATGATTAAAGCTAAAGAAGCTCTACGACCTAAGTAATAAAGCTGTTTGAGTGTGTTTTCGAGTTTGATTTATCCCTTTCGTAAAACCGGTATTTAATGATTTGAATAAAAAAAACTGCACAAATCTGTTTATGCACTAAGATGGAATCTTTTTACTGCGGGAAAACAACCACTAGAATTTCACGGTGTATATTAGGGATTAGCTATAGTATAATTACTACATGTATATAACTTTTCTCATTCCCTCAAACCCAAACTACAACATCAGACTATTAGGCCTTTATCTTTGATGTAGTAAATAACGTGGCCAATCTTCTCAGGGGCCCCACCACCACCTCTGCACGCGATCAACAGAGGCCTAGGCACCGAAGGCCTAGGCACGATCCTAGCAGGCCTGTGGGGGTCGGGCAACGGGACCAACACCTTCGGAGAGAACGTCGGCGCCATCGGAGTCACTAAGGTCAGTCTGGCAACTGGTACCTAACAGAGGCCTAGGCACCGAAGGCCTAGGCACGATCCTAGCAGGCCTGTGGGGGTCGGGCAACGGGACCAATACCTTCGGAGAGAACGTCGGCGCTATTGGAGTCACTAAGGTCAGTCTGGCAACTGGTACCTAAAAGAGGCCTTTGCACCGAAGGCCTAGGCACGATCCTAGCAGGCCTGTGGGGGTCGGGCAACGGGACTAACACCTTCGGAGAGAACGTCGGCGCCATCGGAGTCACTAAGGTCAGTCTGGCAACTGGTACCTAAAAGAGGCCTAGGCACCGAAGGCCTAGGCACGATCCTGGCAGGCCTATGGGGGTCGGGCAACGGGACCAATACCTTCGGAGAGAACGTCGGCGCCATCGGAGTCACTAAGGTCAGTCTGGCAACTGGTACCTAACAGAGGCCTAGGCACGGAAGGCCTAGGCACGATCCTGGCAGGCCTATGGGGGTCGGGCAACGGGACTAACACCTTCGGAGAGAACGTCGGCGCCATCGGAGTCACTAAGGTCAGTCTGGCAACTGGTACCTAACAGAGGCCTAGGCACCGAAGGCCTAGGCACGATCCTGGCAGGCCTATGGGGGTCGGGCAACGGGACCAACACCTTCGGACACCTTCGCTATTGGTGACTCCAAAGGTGACTAAGGTCAGTCTGGCAACTGGTAGTTTTTTTATAAAAGGCTAACAAGATCACCTCACTCCACCTAATGGTAAGCGGTGGTGAGATCCACTTAAGAAGTAGACAGACACAATAGACCATATTGAGCCTGTCGCACTCACCCTGGAGGCCTGCTTAAATGCCGTTTCACGCCCCGCCTGAAGAGCCCGGGATCATAGGAGGGAGGAGGAGGGGTAGTTTCAGTTTTTTTTTTGCCACGATAGCACTGTTGGTTAATCCCTTGTCTCTTGTACCTTCGTGACTCGGGACAACATGTTGTTACTTTGTTTTAGTATTTCTTTTTTTAGTGGCAACATATATTTGTAAAGATAATAAACTGTTGAGCTATCGCATTTTTTAGATACAGCTTTGTGACAGACAGAGTCAGTTAGTAGTAGTATCTTTTAGTTACGGAACCATAATGAAAGCGAACTGTTCAAATCCTATTATTTATTACCTGTGCCAGCGACTTCGTCCGCGTTTAACCCTGTTTTTTACACATTTTCCGTTGTTTTTTTTGCTTCTATTGGTCGCAGCGTGATGATACTTAAAGTCAAAGTCAAAAGTGTTTATTGCATTCATGAATGTAACAATACAGGTGGTATAAACATATTCCAGTACATCATGTTACCCTCTTGGGCATAGCTAACACAAACAAAATTAGACATTTGCTAAGGTGCAATGTATCCTTTTTAATAGTTTTATGAATTAATTAGTTATCATGTTAGAAAACACAAACATTTTATTAGTATAGTTATAGAGCATAAACCTTCCTCGATAAATGGTCTATCCAACACAATAAGTTTTATCTACAGGTTCCTGAGATTAGCGCGTTCAAACAAACAAACAAAATCTTCAGCTTTATAATATTAAGTACAGGTTACAATAAAATATACAACAAGTAAACAGTCAACTCTTTATCATAATATTCCGAGCCGTCGATCCACGCGTGAGCGGCGTGCCACTCAGCCGAGCTGCATATTGCATTTGCGATGCACCGCGAATGCACGCCCGATTGACTCGCCTACTTTTCCTATCTTATTGCTGTCAGGTGTGTAATACATATGTATGTACTTACATTGAGCATACATTTGCAACGGATGGGATTGGAGATACAGTGAAAAGAGGATTTATTTGGTCAGCGTTAAAATTGATTTTGTGAACGTAAGATAAGCATCCTACGTTTGCGATTCTTCATGCTTGCCACAAATAGATTAAAAACTACCCAAGCAGGTAGAGCTTTATCGATTATTTATAACGTTATTGACATCGATTTTTTGTATCTTCAACTAATTTTCCCCTCCCCATTGAACCACATAGAAGTTGAATGGTAAAAAATAGTCAAGTTTTATAAAAATCGACAAACACGTAAAAATACTCCCATACTAATTTTCACTCCCCCCCCCCCCCAATGAACCCCATGGGGGTTAAAAATTAATTCATACCAAATACCAAATTTCATGAAAATCGGTTCAGACGATTGAGCGTGAAAGAGTAACAAACATCCTTCCATCCATCCACACTCACAAACTTTCACGTTTATAATATTAGTAAGGATTGATATCAACATATACCGAGGTATATATTAATTACGTAAAAACTGCTCGTAGCAGGATTCTTGGATCAACTACATTAATGTATAAGTTAATCTGTGGACATCGCTGTTGGTTAAGCATTTAATTTATATGTATGTAATTATATTTTTTTGTTTCTTAAGAAACGTGTAACTGTTTGTGGTTCCTAATAAAATAATATAAAACGAAATAAAATTAATGTAAATGTTTAAAATATTACGGAAAATACGACATCATTAAGCTACGCTTGCGATCGTAGAAAAACGCATTGTGTTTATAGTTATATATGATTCAAGTTTATACACCGTGAAATTTGAGTGGTTGTTTTCCCGTGGCAGAACGATTTGCCTTTAGTAATACAATCGAATCATGCAAATTATTCCTTGAAAAAAAAAAAATTTCTTTCAAATTTTCAAAATAATAATTTTCCAACTCGAAAACGAGAGAAGTTATCGTTGTTTTTTAAGATGTGACGTAATCAGGTACTGCTTGCCGCATGAAATCGATGCTTAAAGCTAAAGAAGCTCTACGCCCTAAGTAATAAAGTGGTTCGAACATACTTTTGAGTTTCGGTTATACCTTTCGTAAAACCGGCATTTATTGATTTTAATAAAAAATAACTGCACAAATCTATTGTGCTACTAAGGTAGAATCATTTTGCTGCGGGAAAACAACCACTAAAATTTCACGGTGTATAAAATATAATGTTATTTATAAATCTGCCTCTGTTGTGTATTACAACTAACTCAGTCACATATAATGACATTTCTTTATCAATAAATTATAGAACAGCATAATGTGTAGGTAATAAGACAAACGTGTAGCTACTCCCTGCCCAACGTAAGTTAGCGTTAACATAATAAATATATATCACCATCAAATGAAAGGTAATCGTTACAGTATGTAATTGCAAATATTCGCTTGAACTAAAAGTCCCCACGGCACGTGCCACAAAACTTAGTTGGAAAGGTCACCGAAGACGCTCCAGTTTATTCCATTACTCCGCCGACGACCTGCTACGGAAAGGGCGCTACGGCGTAGACCTTGCTACGAGTTATTTATTAGTTTCTACGATGAGAAAATTCGTTTACCTTCGATGCCATTGGCATTTCTGTGATAGTATTGTAGATAATTTGCGAGAGTAGGTTTTACAGTTTTTTATATAATTGTTAGGAAGACATTTCTTTAAGACTTTGCAGCGATGATGATCACGGAGAAACAATTGGGATGATGACGATTTTTTATTTTCATGTAGTCCGGTGGTTTACAAGTCCATTATTGATACTGTAGTTTACAATATGAGATGAACGTTTTTGAATTATTTTGTATTTTGAAATACTTTCTAACCCCATTTTTGAACGTCTATTGTTGTCTCAATTGACAAAAAAATTGTTTCACAAATAGTTGTAATTTACGTACGTAAATCCCACCGGTAGACGTAAAATACTATGCAAATCAAACACTGTCGTCTTTCCTATTATCTACGTGACGATAAGAGTGCTGTTTTAATTTTTTACTGCTTACCAAAGTGTTTATGACTTAAGTTGCACATAAGTAACCAATTAATATATAATTTTAAACTGTCATGGTTACACACATTAGAAAACTGTAACTGTTCGGGATATTTATCGGGAGCTCATTAAAACAAAACAACATGGTAAATATCCCGAACAGTTACAGTTTTCTAACCAATTAATGTTCGTCATAAACCTACATAGATTTAAGTACTAAATATTTTGTTATCTTGGCTCTACTACAGTCGGTTAGAAGTAGTTAGAACCATTCAAGCACCATGAAAAGTAGTCTTAAGCGTACACTTTAGTATCACGCAGCCGTCGAAAGATGGCGTTATCCCTTTTTACATCGCGCATTTTTAAAGCGTCGATGGCCGAGTGGTTAAGGTCGTTGCTTGCCATGCGAGAGGTCGCCAGTTCAAACCCCGCCAGGTACCAATGTGTTTTTCAAATTTGAAATTCATATGTACCATCATTCGACGCTTTAACGGTGAAGGAAAACATCGTGAGGAAACCAGCACACCTGAGAAATTTTTCAAAGGTGTGTTAAGCCATGTCAGAGGCCTACGGGCGGCTTAATAACTCTGACACCAGGTTGTTCATCAACCATACGATAAGAAGAAGAAGACATCGCGCAAGCGTTTTGTTTTCTCGATTGCATAAGTGTTGTCTCGACTTCCTATCGTTGGACAGACAGACAACCGTAAGGGTTCTATTCTAATTTAATGACGGACGGACAGCTGTAATAGGGTTTTTCCGTTTTTTACAATTTTTGAGCGCTCTCGCTCGTCATAGAGACGAGAGTTAATATTGATTAGAAATAACAAGTCGCATGAAGTTGAATTACATCAATGAATATCAAACTAATGAATTAATATAATGTACAATCAAATTAATGGTATTAAATAATAACTGATTATTAAAAAATAATGGTAGTCTCGTTGGTCTATTTGTAGCAAATGCAGCGTTAGTTGCAGTCGTTTCGGAGATTATCAAGAACAAACAGACAGACAGACGGACAAAAATGTTTTAAATTGGGTTTTTGTTATTGGTACCCGATTTTGATTCAAACCAATTTAGTAAAAACTCGTTGTTTTAATATTACAAATACTTCAATTTTATTTGCACATATACTGTCTACACAAATTACATATATGTATTTAAGACCGCTGTGGGGGGTCGGAATACACACAGGGAATCCTAGTACAGGTTCCGTCTGTAATGTTTTTATTAAGTATTAGTTTAAGCTTGCCAATGTGAAGATAAATAATGTTTATTAATATAAATCACTAGCGACCCGCCCTCGCTTCGCTTCGGGGATATCTCTATCTCTATGTAATAAGGATTAATACCAAGGTACAAATAAAGAGCCCTTTCAAGCGGCGGCATATAAATTAAATTTTTAGAATAAAAAACCGCTTGCTGTGACATAACTATAATATTTAGACATATGCTGTCGCGACACTTTTTGTAGATAATGATGAGTTCTGCAAAATCTTAGAAAATGGTTTTGTTCTATCTTCAATAGTTTTCGCAGCGCAAGCGACGTAAGGTATTTTTCAGATCTATTTTTTACACCTAAGGTTACATTGTTGGAGTTTTAGTAAGGATCCCTAATTTTTTTAAAAATATAATATAGCCTATGTTACTTCTGAATAATGCAGCTTTCTTATGGTGAAAAAATTATTGCAATCGGTCCAGTAGTTTTTGAGTTTATTCATAACAAACATACAAAAATACAAAAATACAAATCTTTCCTCTTTATAATATTAGTATAGATTTATTAAGTTGTATAAATTAATGATGCAACGGATCTGGCATAACGGAAGAAGAAAAGGAAACAGATGTCAAAAGTAAATCTTAATGGAAGCGGAAACGGAAACGGAAGCGTTAACACTATGAGAACAAAGCACAATTTTGCATATTAAGATTTTTTTCTTTAGTAGTCAAAATTAAACAGCGGCAAGTTATATTATTAAAGAGTAACTTGGCCGCTCTCTCGCCGCTTCCGTTCGTTATAGATATAACTTGCCGCTGTTTAATTTTGACTACTTAAGTACAAATTAAATAAAAAAATCTTAAAATGCAAAATTGTGCTTTTTTCTCATAGTGTTATAATAACGCTTCCGCTTCCGTTAATATTTACTTTTGACATCTGTTTCCGTTTCCGCTTCCGTTATGCCAGTTCCGTTGCATCACTAGTATGGTTGTCACCAGGTGGGTTCCCGTCGCGTGGTGCAGTGGGCGGCGGCGCTGATGGTGGCGCAAGGCGTGGTGGGCAAGCTGGGCGCGGTCTTCATCATCATCCCGCAGCCAGTCGTGGGGGGGTTATTCTGCGTCATGTTCGGCATGATCGCCGCGTTCGGTGAGTGTGGTGTCGGCTATGAATGCACATATGTAGTCATCATCATCATCATCAGCCTATATATGTCCCCACTGCTGGGGCACGGGCATACCCTAAATTAGGGCGATAAGGTCTAAGTCAATATTTTTATCACTATAAATGGTTTTCGATTCCTATTCTTGCACATAAGTATACTTTCTAGTGGACTAGACCTACTTTCCTACTTTTAACGACTTCATCGCAGAGAAAGACGAATTCCTTGCCTCGACTCGACTGACGTCTTTTAGATGTCACTGACACGGCTTTTACGTCACTTGTTACTGATTTCATTTGTGTGAAACTGATAGATGGATTCGACTTTGTTCTTCGAGTCTAAGGATCTACGTAGTGTGAACAAATTGATGTATTGTACGTATACGTGATGTGTAAGTTTTATTTAGATTGATTAGGCTAAGGAGTTAGTGGTACTGGCGGTGTATTTACCTACTAACATGATTATAAAAAAATACTTAGATTAACACTACTTACTTTGAGTTTGCCGTTAAAACACAAAAGTTGTTTTCTTTCAATTAAGCTTGTAAGCTTTATTGAAAGAAGACAACTTTGAAGACAACTGTTCAATTCCGGAAACCCGCAAACTGTTAGTTACTGTGGTAACTAACAGTTTGCTTCCGGTTTGCTCCCTATACATTTCAAACGTCCGGTACACGCTGCGTATAGACGCCGTATGTAATGCAGCGGTTCGACTGCGTATCACGCGCATACAGAATCACTCAACTCCTTTAAACTAAACGTCAGAAAGTGGAAGCATTTTCGCCTAGCTAATTTGATCGCCCCCTTAGAATAACAAATATACAAAGTTAATCCCTTTGTTACTAAACAGAATATGTTAAAAGCAAATTCTAAATAATACATGTAAACTAGTATGTATCATCTTGAATCCGCAATGAATCGGTGGTTGGCGCGCTGCAGTTTTGCATATCATTTGCATTGTATCCGCGGCGCCATCTTGCGCGCCCCAGATATCTGCACATGCATTTGTTTCAAATCTTCTTGAATGTTAATAGAGATGTATGTATGTAGTAGATATATGTTGTATGTATGTATGTAAAAGTTGATACGAGCATATGAATGTGGATTATAAAACTGGTGCAACGTGATTCTTGTATGCGATCTATCCTTTATAGATAATGCAATACAAATTCGGTGTCCAATGTCTCTAAGGAAATATTTAACATGTAGTGGTGGTAATCTAGTATTTATCCCAGTCCTTCCTACTGCAGCTAAAATAGAATATTAGGACACGTCTACACCGACGTTGGCATGATGACGTAGCTAAGCTGTCTTTTTTACTTACTCTTAGCACTATTACTTCCTAAACTTGGGTCGTATACGTATTGTAACCATGTTCCTGGGTCTAAGATACCGTTAATTTAAGACTTAATGCAGATATACATACGCTCCCCCACAAGTCCGGTGATGATGACAAAGCTTCTCGAAGCCATCATCGTAGTCAGATAGGAAAAAAAATTAGACATCTGTCATCACAGTACGTTATACTTATCAAATTGTTCTCGTATGCAAATCGCAAATATAGACCAGTATCAATAGTATAGTTGCTACTCGTGGGAACGCAATGACCTTGTTAAAACAATGCACAAGGCAGACGCATGGCGGTGACGTGGTTCACAACCCGTCACGTCACGTTTCCCACAGAGGTGAAAAATGGATCGCTGGAAGTGATCTCTGCCTACCCCTTTGGCGTGATTGTATGTATGTATGTATCAACAGTATTATTAGAACTGCTATATATGTATATTCTTCGTAGGTAATACTATAACTATAAACTGTCATGGTTACACATTATAAAACTGAAAATTATAACGGATCAACTAGACCATGACGCTTACAACAGTGCCAAAATCAGGAACTCATCTAAATAAGAGAAAATGGTAAATATCCTGGACGTTTTTCGTTTCCTAAGGTATGTAAACTAGTAAGTTTCTTCTCAGGTCTCTCGGCCCTCCAATACGTGGACCTGAACAGTTCCCGCAACTTGTACATCGTGGGCTTCAGCTTGTTCTTCCCACTGGTGCTGACGCGCTGGCTGGGCGCGCACCCTGGAGTCATCAGCACGGGGGTAGAGGCTCTGGATGCAGTGCTTCAAGTGCTGCTGTCCACTTCTATCCTGGTTGGAGGCGTGGTGGGGTGCCTGCTGGACAACTTGATACCTGGTGAGTGCCTTTTGCTTTCCATTAGCAAACTGTCTGAGTACTCGCCATCGCAATGGCAAAACTATCAGGAATCATCAGTTTTCTTGGATAACTTATAGATGTTACCGGCCAAACCCGATTTCAGGACAAACTAGTTTAGCCTAGGAAAAACTAGTTTGTCCTAAGCCCGTCAGGATAAACCGGTATAGCCTTGTCCAAACTAGTTTGTCCTAAGCCCGTTAGGATAAACCAGTTTAGACTAGGCCAAACTAGTTGATCTTGATATAGATACGCATTATCTAGGATATACTGATATGGCCTTTTCCATACATTGTAATATGTCAAGAAAGTCAAAATAAATAGATTATCCAAATAAAATCCTCCGCAATAGGAAAAATAATAATTTTTATTATACTATAATCTTATTTCTTGTTTCTTATAAAGATAGGATAAACCGGTATGGACTTCTGTTTACAAAAATTAAATTAAAAAATTGTGATAGCATGAAAATTAAAGGAGTTATAGTCAAAAACATATTTTATTTTTCTCTACTCCGTAACTGAAAGTTTCGGCATGTGATTATTTGGAGCAATGTGAGAGTACGCAGTATAATAAAGAGACCTAAAACTATTGTATTGTGTATAAATATACATAACTATCTGTGCCCGCGACTTCGTTCGCGTGGACTATGAGATTTTACATCCAAAAGTTTTTGCTCAATAACTCCCGTTCCCGTGCGAATTTTGCAATATCGCGTTGCAAGTAAACTTAAAAAGAAATCAGGGTTTCAAGGGTTGAAAGGGGGTTAAAACTTGAAAATTATTATAGAAAATATAAAATATTACCTTCTCTATATTTACACACTAATGTATTTCTTTGTGTTTTTTCAATTTAGGGGTTGTTTGCAAGGGTTGTAAGATTTTCAAGGGTTGAAATTATTTTAATATGAGGTCATTGTGTTAGAAAACACTTCACGACTTCATCACTTACTATTAGACATGTTTTTTATCGATTAAAGTTTTTCGATTAAGGTTTTGTTTACACCCTTTAAAAATAATAGGCGCAGTTCAGATCATTTTCCCTTTTGAAGTCATGGGGTACATAATACTCATATGATTATTTCTTTTTATTATTATTTGTTAAAGTATGATTGTTTGTATTATCATTTATTATCCACTAGCGGCCGCCCGCGACTTTGTCCGCGTATTAATGGGTTTAAGTAGCAATGATGTATTAAAATAGCCAGCTACCTCCATACCACGTTTTATAAAAATCTATTACACAACATCACATACATTATCTAATCCCGTGGTAAGTAGCTTAAGCACTTGTGTTACGGAAATCAGGATCAACAGTGGATACACAAACAAACTTAAATATATTTAATAATACACCCAGACACGGAACAAACATCGATGTTCGTCACACAAATATTTGTCCCGAGTGGGAATCGAACCCACGACTCTTGGAACCGTAGGTTTTGAACCTGAGTCACTAACCACTGTTCCACCGAGCCAGTCAACGTAAAAGTTTTCCCATACTAATTTTCACCCCCCCCCCCCCCCCCCAATGAACCCCATGGGGATTGAATTTAAAAAAAGTAGCCTATATGTTATTCCAGAGTGCCAGCCACCAGCATACCAAATTTCATGAAAATCGGTTCAGAAGTTTGAGCTTGAAAGAGTAACAAACATCCACACATACATCCATACATCCATACTTACAAACTTTCACGTTCATAATATTAGTAAGGATAATTTTTAACGACATAATAATTGTAATAATTAAGACATTAATGCTTACATAAAAAAAAAACATTTATTTCTTGCCAAATATAGTATGATTGCACGAATGTAAACTTAACCACGAATCATTATAAGAAGTAAGAAATAAGATTATAGTATAACAAAAATTATAATTTTTCCAATTACGAAGGATTTTATTTGGATAATCTATTTATTTTGACTTTCTTGACATATTACAATGTCTGGAAAAGGCCCTACCAGTTTATCCTAGATAATGCGTATCTATATCAAGATCAACTAGTTTGGCCTAGTCTAAACTGGTTTATCCTAACGGGCTTAGGACAAACTAGTTTGGACTAGGCTATACCGGTTTATCCTAACGGGCTTAGGACAAACTAGTTTGGCCTAGGCTAAACTAGTTTGTCCTGAAATCGGGTTTGGCCGGTAACATAGATACTACTGGTGTTTCAAACTTAGACTACATAAAGTCACATGCATATTTATTTATTTATTTATAAGAAAACCAACAGCTTAAACATATTAATTTTAACAAATTGTAGTTAGCGTTAAGCAAAGCCAATAACAGGTTTCCATTATTTTTACTTCACAAAGTATGTTATTGGTAGGAAAAAAGAAAAAAACATAAGAAAGAAACATAAAAACCTCACTGTGTACATAAAAATCTCACTGTGTGTATATAACAAATATATAACAAATAGAACCCGCAAGATTCTGCCATCATCATTGTAACTTAGCAAGTAAGTGTAAGATACCTTCTTTTAGCTATCTCACTCTGGAGTTGGACCTTCATACCTGAGAATTCTTGCAGCATCTGGTGGTCCACTTCCATCGGTTCTGGCCTAGTGTGTCTCTAACAGCCTTGACACTTGAGCCAAACTCTACCCAGTTTTTTATCACGAAGTTTTGATATACTGCATAATACATTTTGTGTTTTGAAATAACGATTATGAAGATGAAAAAGAGAAGAGCTCGCTCACGACCATGATTGGTGTAACCCAGTCGAAACATCAGGCAATAAGTAGTTATGTATTTGCTACTCCTAATATCGCGTGTAGACCCATAGAGACTAACATTTAGTGTAATGGAACGCGTAAGTGTAAAATCTTACGTAACATGTAATGTTTGAAAATTTACGATTATGAAGATAAAGAGAAGAGATTATGAAAGTAAATCTAAGTTCTTGTCTCTATCTACCAGGTACGGATGAAGAGAGAGGGTTAGCTGCGTGGGCGCAGCAGATGTCCCTGGACACGGGCGCGTCGGAGGGCGGCGACACCTACGACTTTCCGGTCGGCATGACCTACATCTGGAGGTAAGTCTATACCTATTCATATAATTTGGACGTTTAGGCGATTAACACACAACACCGCGCGCCGCCGCGGCGGGCGATACTCGTGTCATCATTCGACTAGCCACCGAGCCAGTCGAATGATGACTTGAGTATCGAACAGTGGCTAGTGACCCAGGTTCACTACCTACGGTGCCAATAGTCGTGGGTTCGATTCCCACTCGGGACAAATGTTTGTTGCGCCTTAACGTGCTGAGACTTTGCGGTTAGTTTAGATACGCCCTTATGATATGTACTTTTTACAGACCATAGTATCATGACGAATTATGTTTCTTATTTGGATCAAATTCAGATAAAGTGCGAGGTATTCAAGGGAAGGAGGGTCCATTAAAAAATTAGTTTTAATCTCCTTTGTTCGATCTGTAGAAATTATCCAGGCGACAAACATATTCTCAAACTAAGTTCTTAATAATGGAGCGTTTCGCAGTTTTTCATATTATTTTGAAGACGACATCACTTAAGCCTATTGCCATACATGAGCCTACGTTAAGGGAAAATTTAAATAAGAAGGTGTAGTTAATGTGATGAAGAACATATTTACGAGAAACAATCATTCGCGCACTAAGTCTATAAAGAAAAGGGTTTCTTTTTAACGGACTTCAAAAAGGAGGAAGTTATCAATTCGTCTGAATGTTGTTTTTTTTTAATGAACTATAAATTCAAGGGTAGCCAAGGCTTATTGAAAACCCCACTAAAGTTCTAAGTAAACTTATGTCTGATTACACATAGAACATGTTCCTGTTTTATTTCAGAATATTGCGCTGTCGGTTTAAGTCAGCGTTGAATGTAGGTTGCACTTTATTGCACAACTTTACAAATTGCCACTGCAACTCCCACGCAAAGTTCTAAATTAAGCTGAATCCAAATAAGTCCTAGCCGGGCGAATGCGTAGAATACAAACACTAACTATGCATTCAATTCATAGTTATCTAGCTAGGCTAAACACCACTGTTCTAGTTTTGGTTTACATATGGCAATAGTATTATGCTATTTAAATAAATAAGGGTACGGAATCCCCTATGGTACGTAGAGACTATACTAACTAACTACTAACGTAACTGGGTTTGCAATGCATAGGGATCAGGAATAACTGACTAAGTGGCATTTATCTCAGATGACAACCATTTAAAACTAGCGGCCGCCCGCGACTTCGTCCGCGTGGAAAGGGATGTGCAACAGTAATTTATTTCATATACCTCGTTAAATCAGCTATTTATAAAAGAAAGTCCCGTCAACTATATTGGCGCAGCTGTTTCCGAGATTAGCGGAAACAAACGGACAGACAGACAGATTTTTTGTCCAAAAGTGTTTTTGCTATTGGTATTCAATATATGTATATTTCTAACCATTTAATAAAAATTCGTTATTTTGATATTACAAATAGAAACACAAGATAAACTCGCGTGTATTCTAAGAATATTATTTGGCGACCCGACGTTTCGAGCTCTTTACAGCGCTTGTGGTCACGGGTTAGACTCTACATAATATGTTTAGATTAGCAATACACGCGAGTTTAATATGTGAACTTAGTTTTAGTTGAAAACATGCAAAGTCAAAATCAAAATGTCTTTTTTTATGTAGGCAATTTACATGCACTTATAAATCGTCACATTGCTAGATAATAATAAGATTCTACCACTCCCATATTAATATAACTAATGCATTGTAACTTTTATCCTATTAAGAAACAATGTTCGTGTTAAGTACAAAAATGGCGTCTCGGAAAAGATTATCGAACAGTACAATTACTGCTATTCACCACAAAGAAGGGAAACCATTACCCTCAAACAGGCACAGAATGTTAGAATTTTTCATTGGATTCATACGTTATTTTTGGTCAATAAGATTCAAAATATAGTAGACAGTGCCCTAAAGGGTTAAACGAAGCAGCGTTTAACTTATCTGGTAGGTATAGAAGGGCTTACACCAATCCCTTAGCATAATTAATCATTCTGTTCCGCCGTAAACACAACACATCAGTAACAGCTCCGTTCAATAAGCGTTCAACGGATTGCGATCGCTCCAACGATATTTATTTGTAATCAAATTGCGGCAATCTTGTGAGTGCTCACATGAATCCTCCATTTGCCTTTTACGAATTACGGTTAAATAGCACTGATAGATAGCTGTGAGGGATCACTTTGTTCTATGTTTGATGTGGATGTTTCGTTCTTTGTTTTATTTGTGGTGGGTTTGTGTTTTTAGGGTTCTTTACTCAAAGAGAACCTTGTATAATTGGGACCCCAACTCACCATTCAAAAACAAATGTCACTTACAAATACCGTTTTAGTGCGGAACTCTTCGCCATTGCGTAGAGTCAGATTCGCACTTGGCCAATATTTTTTTATAGCATACTCTACATAATAGCGGTAGACGACTTGTAGGTTGCGACGCTACTGGATTATGTGTTTTTCTATCTAATTCTCCTTGAGGGTAAGACATATCGTGAGGGATGTGATTAAACAAATACATAGAAACTTGTTACGTAGCAACGTGACCTAGTCTGCTGTAGTTGTATGTAGACGGCTAGGAATTCGTATACTTAATCCGATTATAAACTCCTTCACTTAACCTGTAAGTCAAATAATTGCTCGGTCATTAAAATTTTGAAATTATTGATGTGAAATAACAATGAATTCTCGTCGTTTCAGATGGAAATGGACCAGCTACCTTCCATTCATGCCGACGTATGAAGAAGGCAAGTTCACGGCACTCTTTAGGAAGAAGGCAAGCTGATAAAGCTGAAGCTGAGGGTCTGAGGGTGAGGGACTTCCAGGCCGAAGAAGCAGTTAAAAAATAATGTAATAATTAATAAGGTACTTAAATAAATTAGATTTTTTCTTGTATGGTATTTTTTTCCTAATTATCACCTATCTTTGTCTGGAACCGGTCCATACGATTAAAACGGAACTCAATCGGCCGCATATTGATAACATAATTTAATTATTAGACAGGTTAAGCCACACTTAAGTTCTGAATTTGCATGGGAGTTTTATGGAGAATTTGGAACCTGTTAATCGACAATGGTTTCAGTATTTGGTCATTATAAATTCACTTTAGAATGGAATAATAATATTTTATTTAGCACAGAAATATTTAAAAAATCCATAATAATAATACAATTCTGAAAACTTATCCTTAATTTATGTACTTAATGGGCTCTCACTCAGCATTAGCACTTTACTGACCTTATCTCACTTTGTTGATAGTCAGCTGCTAACTACCTACCCAGGAACTACATCTTTTACTAACCTGGTGAAATGCGTTGCGCACCTTCACCCTGAGAGGTCATTCACTCTTTCACATAGAACCACATAAGCACACTCATACTCTGGCCAACACACACATACACTCATTTATACACACACACACACACACTCACACACACATACACTACTCTACAGGGTAGCATAGAATAGAAACATAAAACGCACTTTTTATGTAGAATAATATTAAAAATAAATAAAAAACGAACTTCTGTTCGGGAGTGGGGCCTGGTGACCAGTATTCCCAGGTTACTCTTTTGTAACCTTTTTCAGGCACCAGTCCCTCACACTTCGGGTTGTAAGTCACCTAATTTAATAGAATAAGTTTACTTTTAAGGACCTAAATTGTGAAGGGCTTAATAAATAATTTGATTTGATTTGATTTGAGAGGGGGTTCTCTCCGGGTGATGTGTCGGACTCCCCAGCAACTAGCGAAGAGATGGTAAATGGCAGCCGTGACTCCTGGACGGACTGCAATCCCCAGGGGTGTACCCACTAAACTCCGCGGCGTACCTCATCGCCTTAGCAGCGTCATGGTTCCTAGCTTAGGCCAACTACCACAAAGCCGCCAGCACAGTCAACCTTCACAATTTACGCATTCATTATAATTCCACTAATGGAGGATGTTGATGATTTTAGATAATTATGTAGCTTTGAAGTCTTCGATAAACTGAATCGATACGTGTAATTCGTTCGCTCTTACAGCCAAAATTAAGAATATTATAAGTGTTTAAAGTTCTGACCGTTTGAACTTTTCATACAAAATCAATGTAGTGCTATGACGTCGCACTACATCATGATATAAATTAGTTTTACAAATATATTCAACGTGCCAATACATAATGTCCCATGGTGAAACAGAGACACAGTAACTTTCTCCATTGTCTTAATAAACCTACTACCCGACCAACGCGATCGGTGTCGAATCACTTAAGATATACCCGTGAAATAGATTCCTTCCACAATGGAAACCACGAAGGTCGTTACTTCGCGCATAACTTCAAAGGGCCGAGTCGACATTGGACCCTGGAGATTAAAGTTCACGCACAGACCTTTCAAACAACTGTAGACCTTCACACGTCGCCTTAAGAACCACTCTTGGTTTACACTTTAAGGCGATTGCATACGGGTGCCAGTTTAAAATTTGCGAAAGTATACCCTTGCCTTACTCTAGGGAACTTGGGAATATTAATTATGTGCGAATTTTGACCGCAGTGACACAAATTAGGGTTGAACGTCTAAGATTTACATGACCTGACTTTATCTTTCTGGTATAGTAAGAGTAAGGTGCGAATATCATGATGCGATCCTTTTTTCGATGGCCGAGTGGTTAAGGTCGTTGCTTGCCATGCGAGAGGTCGCCAGTTCAAACCTCGCCAGGTGCCAATGTGTTTTTCAAATTTGAAATTCATATGTACCATCATTCGACGCTTTAACGGTGAATGAAAACATCGTGAGGAAACCAGCACACCTGAGAGATTTTTCAACGGTGTGTGAAGCCATGTCAGAGGCCTACGGGTGGTTTAAAAACTCTGACACCAGGTTGTTCATCAACCATACGATAAGAAGAAGAGACGTTAGTTATTTCTTGAAAATAATGATAAAAGAAATTTATCAAAAAATAATCATCTTACTCGAAAGCGTGAGAAGCGATAATTCTTTTACGAGACGTAATCAATCAGGTACTGCTTACCGCATGAAATCTATGATTAAAGCTGAAGAAGCTCTACGCCCTAAGTAATCGAACTTGCTTCCGAGTTTCGTTTATTACTTTCGTGAAACTGGTATTTATCGATCCGAATAAAAAAGTCGCCCAAATCTTAACTGAACTACAAAGATATAATCATTTTACTTTACTGAAAACAGCCGTCTAAATTTCACGGTGTAGACAAAGTCCCTTAACTAATTATGAAATCACGTAATATTCTGTCAGAGCTAGAGTTATTATTGAGCAGAACAAAGTGTGGTCTAGACTGGATCGTATCTAAAATGCATTCAGTGTAAATGTTTAAATGACAGGATTTACGCTGCTCTGTTGGTATTCCTTGGAGACTGAGGTATTATTCAACTCTGGGATGAAGTAGGGTCTTATTTGAGTCTACAATCATTATATCGGTTTTTTTTCAGTGTTGTATCCAATTATTAGGAATTCTTTTTTCATCACATTTTCCAGTTTCAGTAAGAAAACATTACTGAGACTGTAGATTGAAGAAGTTAAGCTCATCAGAATGATCGGATTGTATGGTCATAAAGTGACTAAGCCTGATCAAATTCTACTACGCAGTAGTATTTTGTAGTTATCTTTAAACGTACCAATCCATATGAGTGTTTTAGTATTTTCTGAACTTTTTGCAACATTGTACTGTAACGCTGACGTCATATTGAGTCACAATAGTTATTTTCGCGACACACTGCCATGACTCACGGATCCTTTCACAATCTCACTCAAGAAGTCAATTCAGTAATCCCATTTATGGCTCTCTTTTATAAGTCTTATTTCTTTTTACGACGTTGTGTGAATAAACTAATAAAGTAATTCGTGAAAGAAGTTGGAAACTTCCAGCGATTGTGTGCACTGAAAGATTTACGATTTTTCGTCAAGCGAGCTTACCTTTTTACAGGTCAAGCTTAATTTTAAACCTTCATGGTGAACTTTAATAAGTTTTGCACTCAGCCCAGAAAAGATGACCCTGTACATGTTTTCGTACCTAGGTTAAGAACATGTAACAAATAAATATTCTATTCAAACTTCTGTTGCGACATTGTTCGTGTGTAAAGGATAGCGTAAAACAACTCTCACTTAGTAGTTTCAAACCATTGTCATAATTGGGTACGGTACTTACCCGAAGCTAAACTATTTTTGTACCTCCTTAACCAAGTTCCATTCAAAAAGCATAATGTTTGTTGCTAAGTGGCAGTTTCTTGTACAATAAACGTTTAGGCGTTGTGCCAATAGCAATTTGCAAGCATTTCTGTTTCAGTATGTTAAATTGCTATTGTGAAACCGGCCTGCAATTTTGGTTTATTAAATACAATCTCTCACTCAATCTTACTCTTTTCATACTTTCGTGCAAGTATTTTATGAAAATCTATATGCGGAATAAATTATTTTACTCTAACTAGTGCAATTGGACAGCCCAAATTTAGAATTGTACTTACGAAATTACGCCAGACTTAAATATCTAAATATCTGGGACATTTCTACACACGGTCATCTGACCCCAAACTAAGCAGAACTTGTACTATAGGCGTCAGAGACTGATATACATACATTATACATAGATATTTTTAAATACATACTTAAATACATAATCACACCCAGACACGGAACAAACACCGATGTTCATCACACAAATATCTTGGAACCGCCAGGCAGGGTCACTAACCACTGTTTCACCGAGCCTGTCAGACTTTTTCATAATGTATGCCCCACGTAACATAATGTTACGTGGGGCATACATACATACACGTAAAGATTTAATCACGAAAGTATGATAAATATTTTATTCTTTTGTACCCCGATAATTAGACAATTTAATTAAGTTTCTCTTTTCTTTAAGGACATTCGTGTCTTCACGTAGGCTCAGCAACTCAATACTTAGATTACTTTGGTAAAGTACATTTAAATAAAAGGTACTTGATTTACTTCCGTTACTTTATTTTAATGATGGTTTCTTAGACGCAATCGTAGTCCTTTACGTAAAACTAACAACTATAGCTACATTACTTCCTTATGCTTAACTGCATCGTTGGTCTAGTGGTAGCAAGTGCTGCTTTAGGATCGAGAGGTCCCCGGTTCGAGTCCGGAGTCGGGCAAAATTTGTGTGAGCTTTTCTGTAATGAAATTACTCAGCCCGGAGTTAGGAAGTTGGCGGTTGAACGCCCGTGCCTCGGAAAGCACGTTAAGCCGGTGGTCCTGCGTCCGATCTCTCATCGGTCATGTCGGATTGCCGTCTCACCGAGCTATGAGAGTAAGGGAAATAGAGAGTGCACTTGTGTTTGCGCGCACACTTGTGCACTATAATATGTCCTGCGCACTTGGCTGTTCTCAATAGAGATCGGCCGCCATGGCTGAAATCGGTCGGACGCGTTATACTTCCTTATAGCGCAGTAGGTCAATAAGTCGCCTAAGTACTTTATCAGGCTTAGGACTAAACTGTAGACTTCATTTTAATCGCAACAATAAAAACGTGACAGACAGACAGAGTGAATTTCGCATTAATAATATTACTACGGTAATAGAGTAGATCTATTAGGTCTATTACTTAGCAACACAAAACATGAATACCATAGCCGTCCCCACCCTACACAACACCATAGAATCTCGGCCCGAACCAATTTCCCAACATTAGCTTAGTGCAGCGATGCAGCCAATTTGCCCGCAGCCTTGCGGACTGACGTGATTACCTCTCTGCGTGTGACGTGATGCAATCACGGTGTAGACTATGACGTGACAAGGCATGGAGGAGGGCGGTGACAGCGCCGATCGTGATTCGTTTAGCTTTGGGAGGAGGCTTTGAAGTTTCCGAAACAATTGAATAACTTCACTTTTGCCTATAGGATTGAATAAGCTCATATCGCGGACCTTAAACCAGTTTATGTGTATTTTTGACCTTAACTTTTTGACCTCTGGAGTTAAAATACTTTCTTTTTCTCGCGTATAATAAAATCACTAGATAGAAATACTGCATGATTGGTGAATATTGACATGTCTGTCAATGTCACGTCAAAAATAACCAATCATGCTGCAGTTGGATCTTACGCCTACCTATTGCCATCTAGTGAATTTCTCGTACGCGTGAACCCTAATTCTTACTGCGTAAGGTGATAACGATCTTACGTAATAAGAATATCTATACTAATATTATAAAGCTGAAGAGTTTGTTGGTTTGTTTGAACGCGCTAATCTCAGGAACTACTGGTTCGATTTGAAAAAATCTTTTTGCGTTGTATAGACCATTTATCGAGGAAGGCTTTAGGCTATATAACATCACGCTGCGACCAATAGGAGCAAAGATACAATGGAAAATGTGTAAAAACGGGGGAAACGCGAACGAAGTCGCTGGCACAGCTAGTAATAAATAAAATCTTTATATGGTATAGCATTATTTCTAGCAATCTTCTTAAGGTTCAAGTGGGGAATACATATTTAATCAGAACGGTCCCATAGATCTTCCAAAAGCCCATAGAACGCAATCTACATTTAAGGTAGGTACAACTCTTTGAAGTACTGAGACGGATTTTAGTAAAATATATAAGTATGGGTAGCAACAATTCAGATATCAGCGGAAATAAGTTATTTATTTATTCACATCGAAATCATTCCGAGTCCCGTCTGTCAGATAACAGCCAAATAAATAGCTTCGGCATCAGTTTCGGCCATCGCTCATCAATCATAGGCCTACCACTATTACTACGACAGTCAATTTTGAATAAACAAACCAATTTAAACCTTAACTCAAAGTAATAAGACAGAAGATACAATGTACGTTATGATGTAGTTGTATTCTAGTTTAGTCACTGTTAGCCTTAACTGCTCCAGTGACAAAGGCTAATAATATGAAATAATCGTCTTGAATTTCATATCTTCGAAGCAATTACACGGTTTCAGCCTTCAGCCGAAATTGTGATCACCCTTATTTATTAACATAAGTAAACATGTATCATCAGATGTGTTGCTACGCACTAAACTGAAGCGAAATTCGCGTCCAAGCCTCTTTTGAGCAAGCCTCAAAATGTTTCAGTCTATTTTCTAAAAAAACCTAAATAGAACATGTAAATAGGTAGGTACAACATACTTTATCGCGCCTTCAACGGGAAATATGCCGAAGATTGCAATGAAATATGGTGGTTCTAAATGCGAATAAACATTTTACTGCGTTGTAAAAAACGATCCCCATGAAATTGGGAAACGGGGGAGAAAGTCAGAAATCCTGCATGTGCCAATCTAACTAATACGTTGACTTAGAAACATTACTATCATGAGAATTATAAGAAGCGACAGTCACGTAGTAGCAAAGATGTGAAAAGATGTCTCAAACACCCATAAATACAATAACTCCTTTTACCCACCCAATGGAAAATCAAATCCTTCTTCCTTTGCATCTGACATAAATCATACTAATAGTGTTTCAATCACATTTATAAGTATTGTGTCCTACAGTGGACGAAAGTAGGCTGATAATGATGACGATGATGTAAAGTATTATCTTCCGTGTTTACGTGTAGGAAGAAATACTAGCCAATTTCATTAAAGATAAAAAATATTTATTACAACAACAAAGCAAGATACACAAAATACAATATTAACTAAAACATACAACAAAAAAGAATAGCATAAAATTGTTGACAGACTTTACAATCGGTATATACTGTGGCACCAACACTAGAAAGCATCTGTATCGAAGCATTACAAAATAAGTTTTAAATAGCTGTTCAAACCAACCAGCAGAAAAAGTAGAAAGTATTAGGCTTGAAACCTAGGTAGTACTTAGTTAGTACCTAGTTAGATACTTATCTTAGCGAGTAAATATTAAAGGCTAAATAAACAAATTCTGAAGTAGGTATTCCGAGACCGCAAGGGACAAATACCTTTCGTTCAAGGACATTTTTGAGGTACAATTTCCTGACTACAATTTTAATTAAAACGGGACAAAATTGTTAGTTAAAAGATATTCCGGCAACTAAGAGGTAGGCTCTCGTGTATTTTTTCACCCTCTGCATATTTATGTAGTCCCATGAATTAAGACTAAGGTACTTAATGGAAATGGCAAAAAAAGGTAACGAAAGGTCAAGCCCGGTTTTGAACGAACTTTTTATAAAATAAAATTACTTAATATGTCTATGTATGTTTTGAAAATTATAAAATATTTTTAAGTCTACTTTGATAAGGTTAATGATTAGGTGCAAACAGAAAATAAAAAAGCGTCGACGGCCGAGTGGTTCGGGTCGTTGCTGGCCATGTGAGAGGTTGCCCAGTTCAAACACAGGCACGTACCACTGTGTTTTTAAATTTTGAAATTCTCGTGTACGATTATTCGACGCTTTAACGGTGAAGGAAAACATCGTGATGACACCTGCACACCTATGAAGACATTCTCAGATTGTGTAGTCGAACAACCCGCACTTGGCCAGCGTGGTTGACTAAGGCCTTATCGCCCTAGTGTTGGGTAGGCCCGTGCCCCAGCAGTAGGGACGTATATGGGCTGATGATGAAGAGAATTAATCCAGAAACACGAACATAACTCATACCTACATTCAAATGTAAATGAGCCAAATCAGTATTTTTCGTATACACATTTTACATGCACCAATAAAGTCGGATAACACAATTTACACTTTGAGTCGGTGACTGGTGGCGCGAGTAGATTACGCCTTGCTTTGTATTCAGCAGTCGCTCCCCATCAGCCGCCAGCGGTGACGATGATTGGAGTAGCTTATTTATTTACTTCATTAATGCACGACTAGATTAACTAAATGGATATTTTGGTATCGATAGGAATAATAAATAAATAATACATATTTCACAATTATTCTTTTACGACATCACATACATCGATCTGATCCCGTGGTAACTAGCTTAAGCACTTGTGTAATGGATATCAGCAACGGTGGATATAAAAATAAACTCAAATATATAGATAACACTCCTGGGTGTTTCACGGAACAAATACCGATGTTCGTCACACAAATATTTGTCCCGGGTGGGAATCACCCTTGGAATCGGCAGCCAGGTCACTATCCATTGTTTCACCGAATCCGATCCGAAAGGTCAAAGTATGTATGTCAGTTATTATTGGTAGTGAACGAAGCTTCGATTGGAGAAGCTTCTAGTTGCAAAAAAGCTGCTATTCATAAGAGCCTTAACATGGTTTATGCAACAATACCTACCTTAAAGATACGGGAAGAACGCTATAAAGCCTTGAATGTCTCGGTGGAACAGTGAGTGACCCAAGTTCACTACCTGCATTTCCAAGAGTCATAGATTCGATTCCTACCTAGGAAAAATTAAATATTTGTGTGTCGAACATCGGTTTTCCTTCCGAGTCTGGGTGTGTTATCAAATATATAAGTCTATTTGTGTAATCATTGTTGATTCTTATATCCGTAACACAAGAGCTTAAGCAATGCTCATATATTTAGTTAAAGTAACGAAAATACCTATATTATTAAGCGCGTTGTTAAGTTAACTTCAGTACGACAGATACACCGAGGGCACACAATTTGGCGTGTATATCCTACCTTCTAAAACAAAAAGGTAGGTAATACACCTAGGGTTAGTTGCCCCAAAATATAACGTCCTGTCCTAATGTCCCTTCCCGGCGTTGTCCAAAATTGACACTTTGTTTTATTACAGTCTCTGAAGGGCCCATACAAAGATATGAAAGGTATTTTTCACGGCAACAATGTCTCTTGGACACGAAGTTTGTCGCTTTGTTTTTGCCATCTTAGATTTGGTGTTTTGATGTTTCGATTTTAGGTTGGTATTGGTATATTATATCTATCTTTTTAACCCACTTCAACAAGGAGGAGGTCTCTCAATTCGACCGTATGTATGCTTTTTTGTAAACTTAAAATATTATCTATGATAAATACATATATAATAGACAGGTTTATGAATCTCAACGCGCGATGCGTATAGGTATTTTGTAATCGTAGGGATTCTGGTAATTTAATATTAATTGAACATATGATTTCTATATTAGGTTACATATAAAAAAAAATATCTGGGAAATTTCCACACACGGTCATCTGACCCCAAACTAAGCAGAGCTTGTACTATGGCCATCAAAGATTGATATATGTACATACATTTATATTTATAAATACATACTTAAATACATAATCACACCCAGACACGGAACAAACACCGATGTTCATCACACAAATATTTGTCTCGAGGAATCGAACCCACGACTCTTGGGACCGCCAGCCAGGGTCACTAACCATTGTTCCACCGAGCCAGTCAAATCATATATCATATTCATCAAAATTTGTCTCTTCATAAGTTACGCGTACTAATATTGTTTGTTATCTGGTAATCTGATCAATATTTATATGTGTTACTTCACTATTATTGATCGGTATGTACGCTAATTACATGATGAAGAAAGCTTCGATTGCCGACTGATTATTCGACGCTTTAACGGTGAAGGAAAACATCGTTAAAAAACTTACACTATCGTCACGAAATTCTAAGGTTGTGTAGTCGACCAACCTGCAGAGAAATTGATATAACACGTAGTTAAAGCAAAACAGTTAAGCCCTATTACAAACCTTGATGGTAACGAAACACTCAAACAATATTGTAACGCCGACAGCTATTCTCCACTCCACCTATGACCCTGGAGGCATCGTTATATTTTCTGCAAAAAATAACGGCAATATCATTCTTATTTTCCGGCCACTTTTTATTTTTCCGCGTACCTACTATCCTTGTTTCACCTGACAATGTACTCTTGTCTGTTAGAATATCAATGCCGCCTTTTGTTTTTCCCGATGTCTTTTGTTATTTAGACGTTTTGTAAATAAAGCAGTATCTATAATATAAAAATGAATCTCAAAATGTGTTGGTAAGCGCATAACTCAACAAAGCCTTAACCAATTGAGCCAATTCTTTTTTTTAAATGTTCGTTGAAGTCCAAGGATGGTTTTTACGGCGAGAAAAAATCTAATAATTACCGGGAAAACCCTAAAAACCGCCCTTTTCTTTTTCACATTTTTTTACAGGACGAAGTCTGTCGGGTCGGCTAGTTTAATATAATATATTGATCAGCTTCAAATGCCAGAACTTCATCCGCGGTTTTCCCGTTTTTCACACATTTTTATTTGTTTCTGTGTTCCTATTGGTCGCAGCGTGATGTTATTTAGCCTAAGGCTTCTCCGACAAATGTTCTATAGAACCCACAAAATTTTTTTCAATTCGAACCAGTAGTTCCTGAGATTAGCGCGTTCAAACAAACAAACAGACAAACTCTTCAGCTCTATAATATTATTATAGATTAGATAATTATACCTACAGATGTTTTTTCTTAGCCTATTCTGTCCCGCGGCTGGGCAAAGGCCCTTCCTTTTTTTAATAACTAGTGACCGGCCTTCGCTTCGCTTCAAGTGAATTTTACATAAAAACCTTCCTCTTGAATTCTTCTATCTATTAAAAAATCGCATCAAAATACGTAATTTTAAAGATTTAAGCATTTAAACGTAGTGTAGGACGCCCGCAGGCCAGGTGGTGTGACGATCTGCGCAGGACGGCTGGTAGGAGATGGATGCGAGTGGCCGCGGAGAGAGAGAAGTGGCGTGCATTTGGGGACGCCTATTTCCAGCAGTGGACAGGTATGGGCTGATGATGATGATGATGATGATGAAGCATTCATAGGGATATAGGGCAGAGGAAACGACTTCGTTTATACTACATAATATGAAGGTACCTAGTTATATGACAAATACAATATCGTTATTGATACATATGATGTGTGCTTTTGTAAAATAGACGTTTGCATAAATAACACGTAGAAATCAATAATGCAGCCATTTATATCTTTGACAGATATCGGTTTCATTTTAGTTTATTTACGTATATTTTTATTTGTTATCTTATTTTAGTCTTATTGAGTAACTAAACTGATGAATACGAACTCAACTTGAGTTCTTATGTCAATTTAAATTTGGATAAAGTTATGTTTTAGCTTGTATGACCGGGGCGGAGTCAGTAAAATAGCAACAGTTGACTAGGAATAGTAATAGGTAAGTAGTGAAGACAGTGTAGGGTTATTTTCCGTAATCGATCAGTGGAAAAATGGGTGTATTTATTGAACAACATACAAGGGCCCGCCTTAGACTTTATTTTGGCTTAAAAGACAGGTCGCATTACCGGTTCCTGTGAGTATTACCCATATTCCTACGTACCTGAAAGGTAATAACGGGACCCTATTACTAAACCTCCGTCGTCCGTCGGTCTGTCTGTCAGTCTTCAAGTTGTATCTCATAAGCCGTGATAACTAGAACGCTGAAATTTTCCCAGATGATGTATTTCTGTTGCCACTATAGTAACAAAATAAACATTGAAAATGAAAGAATATTAAGGGGGGGTCCCCTTACAATAAACGTGTTTTTTTACAAAATTGGTACGGAACCTATCGTGCGCGAGTCTGAGTTGCAAATGACCGTTTTTTTTTTAGTTTTTCTTTAAATTGGTACAACCGAAGTATGTTGCGTGTTCATATCAATTGTGTCAGAAGGAATGTTAATGAATATGCATTAACATAGTGCTTTATTACGTGTACCAAATACCCACTGCTGTAGTGTAATTGAAATGCAAGTTCTGAAATTTCAACTGTAATCTAGAAACCTCCTGAAATAAAAATGCCAGCTAGCTGAAGTAGCTGATTGCGCAAGAATAAATATGAAAAACATTTCGTTTTGTTTTGGTTCCCTGTTGAAAAATGTTTGGGTCTTTTTCCACATTTATTTTGTAGTACAAATAAATATAAATGAAAGTTTTGGAATATTTTTTTCATAATTTTAAATAATGCAAATCTATACAGTGTATCCTTAACATATTAAGTCAGCATCCAAATGATTTATTACAAATCTACTAAAATGCTGTGGTCTATTTATCTTTACCCTGATCGGGTATGCCAAAATAAAGGTAGATGGCACAACTACTTAAATAATATAAAAAAAGAAAGAATTGATTGTGTGTTTTTAAATATAACTGAATAAATAAATTTCTTTCTTTCTTTCTGAACATACAGTTCAGTGTTATTCGATACAGGTTAGTGGTACATGGTAGGTAGCCTTACCAGTTGTTGTGAAATATCAAAAGCTTTTCCGTAATAAGTGCAGCGACTGAGTCTGAGTCACTCCTATCTACAGGCGTAAGTACAAAATACTCGGCGATTATCAAAATGACTAGTTATTGCAAACTACATATTATACGTGACCTATTTGATATTTGGAAAAACAGTTTTTTTTAATATCATCAGTAAAATATATGAAATGGCAAGGGATCCCCACACCCATATATTTTGTATATTCTTAGACTTTGGAGTCAGGAGTGACTCAGCTACTGCACTACTCTGCTTATCCTGTATATATGCGTATCCCTACTAAGATTATTCATACACAGTTTCATACTCAGAAAGAAAACTTTCCTTTCATCATCATCATCAGGCATCAGCCCATATACGTCCGCACTGCTGGGGCACGGGCCTACCCTAAGGCAATATGGCCTTAGTCAACCGAGCTGGCTAGGTGCGGGTTGGTTGACTACACAACCTAAGAATTTCTTCGTAGGTGTGCAGGTTTCCTTACGCTGTTTGTCAACACCGTTAAAGCGATCGTACATATGAATTTCAAATTTGAAAAACACAGTGATACGTGGCGGGGTTTGAACTGGCGACCTAAACCACTCGGCCTTCGACGCTTTTTATACTATTCCTTTATCTTTTTCATAAAATGGCATGGATGTATCAAGAGTCCATAAGCTTGCAGCAGGCCAGTGCAGCGACGGGCGACCCAAACCACTCGGCTATCGACGCTTTTTACACTTTTCCTTTATACTAGATCTTTTTCATGAAATGGCAAGGATGTACCAGGAGTCCATAAGCTTGCAGCAGGCCAGTGCAGCGCCGGGCCCGTCGCCAGGCGAGCGGCGCACGCACCCTAACCTGTTGTGTGGTATCGACCGCGGCGTGCGGGGAGACCAGCCCACGGGAACACCTGGGAGGTGGGGAGAATTGTGGGGAAATTTAGTGGGACTTTAACGTGGGATGTCTTTTAACTGCTTGAGTGACCGGCGCTGCCAGTATGGATGTTATATCCGCTGCTTCTTAAAGCGTGTGGATTTTGTGTGGATATTACGACCGCACTATTAATAACGGTAGGTTGTCTGACTAACGATGGAAGAATAAACACATTGCGCTAAATAATAAACTAAAATAAAACTCATTTCAATTTGCAAGCATTGACATCTGAAATTAGGTCTGAATGACAATGAAAACCTGGCTAGAGCCTTTTCAATAAAATGTTGATTTACTAATAGGAAGTTACTTCAGAGTAATTAAAGTTTAGGAAAAAAATATCGCCCAGCAACTGTTCAGATATGTTTTTGTGCAAGCACTTAAGACATATGACACCGGCAACTTAAATTATGAATAAATTAAAAAAAAATTAAATATTCAATGGAAACGTTGACTGATAAACATACCCTGAAGCTGGTAATCCCTATGCAAGGGTGGCAACACCGCGGTCGGGCGCGGCAGTCCCACCCGGCCCGCGTCAGAGGTCGCCCGCGCGTTCAGTGAGTGCGCAATGTTGCCGGCAACAAGCTGGCCGCAGTGAGACAACAGCTTCAGGTAACATGCAACAACAAATATTTTATTAATGACAGATTTATGAGAAAAAAAATTTTTTCGCTATCATCGCCACTTGGGTGAATAAAAAAAATATTGCGCGTATTCCATTTTCGAAATACTAAGTGCAATGTTTTTTTTTAATTGAAACAAACTTAGAACTCTGTTTTAGGATTTAGGAATTAAAAATAAAAATAGAAAGTGTTTTCTTTTGTTTTTGCTATGCCGATTGCATTGTGCATTTTTAAGTAGCTATTGTTATAATTTCCGAATATTTTTGTTATTAATACGCCATTAAATTACTTCTGATTGAATCTTCATTAGCCGTCTTATAATTTTCAAAGATTAAACAATATCCATTAATTTCAAACGCGTCGAGTTTTTTGACACGTAATTTTTTTTTTTAACTAAGTAAGCGTCGCGTTCACAGCCAACTTATACAACAATTTCTTTCGATCAATATTTCCTCCTTACAATAGGGTATTACGTACTTTTCTAACTTAATAGATGAGCCTTGTATCTAAGATACGTGCGACTTCTAGACTACCCTCGTGTCCGTCGGTCGGGGCGATCAATGTTTGTTATTGCGCAGAGCGGGCGGGTTCTTCTTAGCTTTATATCAGTTAAAAGTTGCATGATGTTTATCTTTTGATGTAGTAATTAAGTCATGTATACTTTTCGTTTAATGTAAATTAAAGCGAAGGATTGAAATGAAAAAGAAAACATCGTTGAGCGTTGGTCCACTTTCTTACTTCAGTTAATCATTGCCATTTAGATACACATTACACAGGTATAATTATTATTGTACTAAAATAAGACATATCTTGTCGGACTCTTTTCGGTAGAATCATTCACAATCCGTAGAATTATTAAAGATTTCCATGTGAAATGCCTACTATTGTGAATAAAGGATTATAATTTTAAAAAATATTAACATTTTTGCATAATCCAGCAGTGGACAGAAATGGGCTGATGATGATGATGATGCATAATCACAATGTTAGTGGGTTTTATGTTTAATACAGTAGATTGTCAATTATATTGAACCCTTTCATTATATCCACTTATACAATATTAAAATTTTTAAAAACAAACAGAAATATTTAAAATTCACGACTGCTGGGATCTAATAATTACAAATACCAAATTAAATTGGACAGCCATGAATGGATTTTATTTGTATATGAACGAATACGCGGTCTTTCGTGCCGAGCTTGAATTTGAAAAGGTCAAAGGTCAATCCATCAGCGTTTGTTTGTTTTCGTTATCCGCGGTCGGAGCCGGACAAACGACACACATTAGTACGACGAAGGCAAAGGTCGTGCGGTTGCGATTAGTACTATGTAAGCTGTCAACTCGATTTTACAACTGACTGACTGATGAAGTTACATCGAATGAGTTATTTATATCAGTAGATGTATTTTCGACCCGATTTTGACGAAGCCTAAAGGATTTGTTTCTCTTGTACTCATAATAGTTCAACCAGTCTAATTGTTTAATCGGTAAACATCGTAAGTAGATCAGTCAGCGAGTAATTTATATTAGTAGATACCTATATATTTTAATCCTGATTATGACGAATCTAAAAGGAAGATGTTTCTTTTGTATTCAAAATAGTTCTAAGTTCTACTAGTCAAGACTGGTAGACTATACAATGCAAAAACAATGTGTATTCGTCAAGACGAATACTTTGACAATCTGTCCTATTCGTTTAAGTTGATGCTTTCTTAGGTTCGATTAACAATTTATTGCTTTGGCATACACAATTTATGTTTTTGTGTTAATGCTTTTGTATTCTATTAGCTTTTACAACATCAATCGTGTCAACTGTACATTTAATAAAGTATCTAATTGTATATAGATACAAGTATCAAAAAGTACATTTCGAGGTTCTTAGTAGCATGTTTATAAACATTACACATTCTTCTGTAAGTAAGAAAAGAAAACGAGGTAATCAGTCTTCGTTACTAAATTGGTTAAGGTCAAAGGTCAACCCATTAGCTCCATTTATTTTCCTTATCTGCGGGTAACTAGCCCTGTAATAGCGGATAGCAATGACATAAGCCTTCAAGGAAATAATTGAGATAGGTCGACGGGATTAATGTTCTTTTTTATGTTTTTCGAAATACTTGATACACTAATAACCCAATTCGTACATTTTATTTTGGATTGTACTATCGCCATATAAGATCTGATTGTTTTGTAATGTTGGCACAATTTTATTTGAATAATATCTATGTTTTAAGAATCGGATACAAAATTATGAACAATATTTAGAATAGTATTTTTTTATTTAAATACATGAAGTTAATATTATTGATCATGCCAACTAGAATAAAAACTATGGATAGGTGGTGGTAAACACATGACAGAATTCGTTATTTAATAATCTGAAAAAGGTCAAAGAGTTGTTTGTAGTTTCCCGGTGGGTGGATGATAAATGGAAGCTGCCGCGAGTAGATATTGGATTTGGTACAAACTTGAAATTTTCTACACCTGTGTCACTGTCCGAATATTGTTACCAAACTTTGATACACTTCGAAAGAATGCCTGGCCATTTTATAAATACATATCTCATAAATATCTGGGACGTTTCCACACACGGTCACCTGACCCCGAACTAAGCAGAGCTTGCACTATGGGCGTCAGAGACTGATATACATACAAAGATACATTTTTCTTGACTGGGAATCGAACCCATGACTCTTGGAACCGCCTGTCACTAACCACTGTTCCACCGAGCCAGTCGCAATAAATAATTAAGTACTTAAACTTGAATTTTTGATAACGCAATTTGTTTTGAAACTTAAATGTCATTTTGATTATGTTTAGCCGGTTATCTCAGTACTATTATAAAATATGAAAAGCACATTGAATAACTTGATCCCCAGTAGAACCGAGCTTCCAATTAATCCACTACATCGTAGTTAAAAACTTCGCACGTCGCAACTGCCAACCAAATCAATATTTGAAAGGTCAAAGGTCACCCCCGCTAGCGAACGCTGATGCGGGTAACACGATGATGCAATCTGTGGTAACGCCACCTAATACCGATAACATTGGATACAGGCTTTGATTTGACAGATAATGGCTTTGATAAGATAAAGGGTGATTCGTGTCATAGTGATATTGCGGTAGTCCAAGCTACTTGTTAGGGCTACTAAACTCGATAGTTAGTCGATACGATTGGAAGTACTAATTAATATTGAGTTCCTTGTAGGTACGATGATAACATTATTTTGGCTCTTGCAAGCATTAAGGCGAAATTAACTGTTTTAATTACAATTCATTGGTGCATATAAAATAGTTGTCAGTTTAGATGGAATACGTTTTATATGCTAAAAGCGTCGATGGCCGAGAAGTTAAGGTCATTGCTTACCATGCGAGAGGTCACCAGTTCAAACTCCGCCACGTACCACTGTGTTTTTAAATTTGAAATGCATATGTACGAAGAAGTTCTAAGGTTGTGTAGTCGACTAACCCGCACCTGGCAAGGGTGGTTGACTGGCGGCCTGATCGCCCTAGTTTAAGGAAGGCCCGTGGTCCAGCAGTCCATACTGAGGCACGGGCCTACCCATCAAACATCATCATCATCTTCAGCCGATACACGTCCACGTGTATGGGCTGGTGATGATGATGATGATGACATTTTATATGTACCTATTGCAATCAATGCAAAGTGTTGCGGAAATATAACGTGTTTGCTGTGGCTTTTATTAATTTATAAATTATGTCACATTTGTAGTTTTATCACTTAATCAGTAATTAATAAACTGTACAGTTCGTATCCATATAATTTGTTGTTCGAGGCCTATATTAATGGTCTAAAACCGCAAATTCATTTGGTAACATTCTAATTACTCTTCGTCAGATAAATCATATGCAGTTATCGTTACCACAGATCACATACGCAGCGTAATGAGTTAAATTAATTCACAATATACGTACGTAGTATAACTACATACATCAATCACTACTTACGGTTCCAAGTGGCGATTCGTGGGTTCGATTCCCATCCGAGACAAAAAGTGGTGTGACGAATATCAGTGTTTGTTCCGTGTCTGGGTGTTTTAATATTAAAAGTATTGGGTATCAACCGTTGATTGTGACATCTGTAACACAATTGCTTAAGCTACTTACCACGTCATTTTAAAGACTCAGATGTGCGAAAAATCTAATATCTAAGTCGCTTATTGCACAAGACTACTTCTATACCCAACGCTTCTAGTCCCAAACGACATCATCATCATCATCATCATCATCATCATCAGCCCATATACGTCCCCACTGCTGGGGCACGGGCTTACCCTAAACTAGGCCTAAATCGCTTTGCCAATTTTCGCCTGCCACGTACATACATTTGGCAGTTGCAAGCAACGAACTTAACCACTCGGCCATCGGTGCTTTTCGACGACTACAATCGTTGAGTATCAATTCATGTAAGGCTTGTGTATGAAGGGTCTGATAGTTACCAGTTGAACCTGTCTACTTGAGCCGTATCTGTGCTATCTGCCGCTGAGGGAAACCCTATTACAACCACTCTACATTCGATGACTAGGGCTTGTACAGTAATGTACAGGAGTCAAGTTTCAAAGCTTGTGGAGGCGAATTTTTTTTTATCATTTTAAAAATGAAAAAGTACCCGTGCTATTTTACGTACTGTTTTATATGCACCGATGAATTGCAATTATTATTTGCACTCGTTCCTTGATGAACTTTTATCGAATTACAATACATCGTTTATGTATTAAGTTATTTTATACGTACGTCGTATAAGCTTGTTTTCATTTTTTATTTCCAGTAGACCATTAAACAAGTACAGATATTAGCGTCGTAATTAATTTAAACATAACATAGGTATATCTTTAGGTCCCATTTTTTTTTAAAGAAAATTCCCGAAAATTTACTTTTTTCAAGTCTACTGATAAAAGTTCGTTCCATTCTATAAATCTGGCGACCATGTCGGTAACAGATAGCCGCGTTATCTTTGTGAAGGCTTAGGGGCTATTGACAGCCGGAAATAGGCAGGCTTTGCGGAAAATGATAGCTACTATGAGATGTTTTACGATTTGTTATTCTAAAAAAAAATTTTATACTCTTTTACCATTTGATTGTAGCCTTTACATTGTAGCGGTAAGGTTTTCTTTAAAACTGGTTATATGTAAGTATACTTGAGGTGTGTATTAGTACAGGGCCGTCAGACCTTATTTTGAAGTTATGAATTTTACGGAATAGACACTCTTTTATGCGTATAAGAGAGCATACTCGCTACCTTGTCTAGACGGCACGTTCACAGGCAGGAAGAAAAGGTAGATATAGAATTATTAAAAATTAACATTCCTATTTGACAAAAAACAATCTGGGGGCGGGTAATTCCCCCACGAAGATAAAAGACCTGTGAAATGAAACACCGGGACGTGTTATATTATGATTGCACCTAAAACACCTGTAAACCATCACCGAAATTCTTATACAGACATAACATACGTAATACTTTAATTAAAAAATTGCGTGATGTAACACTAACAGACATCATAACTACACTCCGACCTACATCGTCATTCGAACACGTGTATAGTTTATTGCCAAAGGCCCTTGCACCGGGCCTGGAGGGACAAATAAAGGGAGTATCGGGACAAAGGATGGATCGGATTCTCGGTATTGGCACCCCCTCCCCCACCGAATGACCTTTGTAAAGGTCTTGGTTAGTAGTACTTGCGGCGATGTGGACAAATCGAGGTCGCGAGCAGGAAATTCCTATTCGGTTTAGGGCGGGATTAAATCAGAAACGGCTCAATTCTTTGATATGATAGACGTATGAGAGGATGAATAGGTATGTAGGGTGTATAGACATGAGTTACTGCCTCGTTGGTCTATTGGTAGCAAGTGCTGCGTTAGGACCGAGAGGTCCCCGGTTCGAATCCGGGGTCGGGCAAAATTTGTGTTAGTTTTTCTGTAATGAAATTACTCAGCCCGGAGTTAGGAAGTTGGCGGTTGAACGCCCGTGCCTCGGAAAGCACGTTAAGCCGGTGGTCCTGCGCCCGATCTCTCATCGGTCATGTCGGATTGCCGTCTCACCGAATTATGAGAGTAAGGGAATAGAGAGTGCACTTGTGTTTGCGCGCACACTTGTGCACTATAATATGTCCTGCGCAATTGGCTGATCTCAATTGAGATCGGCCGCCATGGCTGAAATCGGTCGGACGCCTTTTTTTTAGACATGAGTTAAGATCAAATGGATTATGTTATAGAAGGTATAAAGCTTGAATCACGCGTGTATTCAGGAATTTATTGATGGCAAAAGTTATGTGAAAGAATTCCTAGCAAATAACAGGTTTCTGTAACATCATCAGCCTCACTTCTGGGGCCTGGGGCACAAGCTTACACTCTAAATTAAAGCGATAAGGTCTTAGACTGGCCAAGTGCGGGTTAGTTGACTAACTACTACTACTAACTTCCAATGTAAAATATTAATCATATGTTATTCATCCATCGTTACAACCTATCATTCATAATTTGTTTATACCATTAGAAACATACTTTATAAGAATCTATGTACCTTAAACAGAAAACATCACGTTTCTTTTGCGTAGCACCTGTCCTGGAAGTTATAGATTTGTTTGCTTACATTTCTGTCACTCTTACCATTAAAATGATAAAGTTATAATAACACATTATACTCTCAAAGCATTTAATTTTAAACAACTTGTGATGAAATCTTCGTTGCATAACATTTGAGTGACATGTTTACATTGTACGCGGAGATCAAAAGAAAATGCTGACATTTGAAATGGAGATTGGAGATGTACCTTGATAGGAATATAAGTTAGAATACAATGTACGCACGAATCATTATATACTGGACTTCATATTTTAATTGAATGTTTAGTAATGGATATTCTGATAAACAAATGCAAAGTTTCCCTTAAAACTGTGTTATATAGGTATTGTTTTATAAACCATTTCAATATAATGTTTGTATAATAAAATGTGTTGAGTAACGTTATCATCATATACGCCCCTATTGCTGGGACACGGGCCTACCCCAAACTAGGGTGATAAGGCCTTAGTCAATGAGTGTGAGTGATATTCCAGATTATAATAAATTTTATAAACACGCAGGATAATTGTCTTGAGGTCGTGGGTTTGTTTAAAGATACCAACATAACAGCTCAATGTAGCATTAAAAACCACAAATTAAATTGATTAATGCTAGATTTTTAGAAATATTTGAACAATAATTCCTGTATTGTAGCCATAAGACGATACTAACTAACCTATTGCACCCCAGTTTGTCACCCAAATTCGTTTAACTAAAAGATTAATTAACAGATACCTTGTAATTACAGGACCCATTTGCACCATAAAGACCAACTCTGTAATTAGCCGTTATAAAACCGGCTCGTAAACAACGCTGCATTCGCCGTTCGCCGTAACCCGTGGTTACGACCTTCGGAATGGTTGTCTTGTTTTCAAAAGGCCGTAACTGGCCGTAAAAATATGATGGGTTCTTTGTTTGACCTTTGGCTTATAAGGACAACGCGATAGACCACTAAAATATCATAATTCTGCAATTGATCGTAAATTACAGTCTTAAATATATATCTATAAGAATATTTATATGATTTGTATCTTCTTCTTTTCGTGTCGATAGCAAAACACTTTAATTATATCGGCCCAGAATTCTGCTACCCGGACCGCTATTTGTATCTAATAATTTATTAATAATAGCAATAATATATATTAAATTGTTAAATGGTTACCTACATTATACAGAGCGCAGCATTGCTTTGTAAAAAAAACTACTTTACATTACAGAGTTTACGAATGCTCTAGTTTTGTAAAGTCTGTAGACTAGATAACATCGTACCTAGATCTTATCTAGATGTGTATCGGAGCAGTCTTGAGCTAAATGCGTCATTACATCGATCAATCGCCTTGCTAGCTCTAAATTAGTATTTGTAAATAAACTTTTAAATTACTTTGAGTTGAGATACATTCAAAATAGTTCAAAGAATCCACGTGATATCTTTATTTCAATATAATGTTGTGATCGGAACGTATCTTCAGTTATATTGGTCATTTATTGCTCTACAAAAGGTTATAAACCCTTGCCTCTATGCTCTATAGAATCCTGGTTATTGTGAAATTATCTTGATAAGTGAAACGAAATCGTTCAAAGAAGTAATTTGGATAAGTTACTTTTCCTGCCTTCAATAAAACGAACAAATTCGCCCAAACTTAAAAATATCTCTGAAAGAACAACATACCGTACATTAAGAAACAAACTACGAGGAAACTTAGTTTCGTAGCACTTTCAAACGTACGTCGTAGCGACCCCACTCTCGTAGCAGAGTCTATTGCTACGGTGACTTCGGAGTAAGTAAGGAAGTTACCCTGTTAATAACTAGGACAGGGTCACTTTATTACCTGGAAATTGCGTACTGAAGGTAAAGTACGGACTACCTGTTACTTTAAATGTACTAGAAACTTTATAATAGAGCAGTATTCAGAATTTATGAATATTATTGTAAAACTTATTTATTTATTTGGTAAAAACTTTTACCGCATATTTATACAGTTAAATATCGCGGATGCTTAGAACATGATACATTTTTCTTATGGAAATAAACGTGTTATTTTTTCATTCCAGGTACGAACTGCAAAAACCTGTATCAGCACTTTGGTCGATTTGTGAGTGACTTTGGTCGGTTAGTCGAATGGTTGATCAATAGTAATGCAAAATAAGCATACTAATACTAGGGTTATTACAGCAGTAACCGTAAATTCCTGAAACAACCAGACATAAATTTCCAAAACTTAATTTCTGCACAAGCCGACCTCAAATTGTTAGTTATGGTAGAAATAAACATAAACAGTGGCTGTTACCGGCCCTTGAACCGGCAAAGCGAAATTATTTCACAAACGCACCACTAATATTGATCCTGCAGACTTTATAACTGACTAATACACAAAATCTTGGTCTTTAGCCCTTGGGAATAAGGTCCACGATGGCTAAGCAAAAATGATCTAAGTGAATCGCTGTGAGAACGGAGTTGCGACCTGAATATTGACGAGGATAGGTAGAGCCTTTGAATTTAGTATGCCATAATGTGTACTTAGCATAAACGGTTTGTTACACAAATTTGTTTGACCTCAACTTTTTTATTACGTCAACAAGCTTCGAAGTTCAAATGATTCATGAAGAAGGAATTGATGAATATTTAAGATATTGGAAACAAAATGCTAAAGGCTAACTTCCTTTATAAAATGTACTTACTTGCTCTGTAGTAGGCTTACGTTTTTCACAGTTATACTATGGTACATGAGAAAAGCTTATAAAAATTAAGTATAAAGGAAATTAATCGCCGCGTTGTAATTTTAATGCCCTGTTGAATGCTTAAAGCCGTTAAGCTATGCCCAGCAGACGTGACTACGTAATCTATGACGTCATCACTGGCACGTTATAGCTTCAAATCATTTTTTTTCCATTCCACGCAAAAGACATAAAGAGAGTTTATTCAGTCGGCAAAAGCACGTACAAGCGATAGCAAAGTGAAAGCTAAATACAGCTCTTTGTATTAAGCTGTTACAAAAGACGTAACTTAACTCAGAAGAAGGAACGTTTATTTTAGATTAGAACGCAAAAAGGTTACCAATTGTAGGGAAAAATAAAATTAAGTGTGTGTATAATGATTCAAATTAAAAGAATATACAACAGTAGTTAAAATAGCAAGTAATCTCTGCCTTCGCGGGAAAAGACGTGATTGTATGCATGTATGTAGTTAAAATACTAACTATTCCTTCCATTTAAAGTTGATTGTTGATATGGAAAGGTATTTTTGGGTAGGCGTCACTAATTTAAAACATTTGTATGAATAGTTAATATAAACGCTAGTAAATTTTTAGTTGGTAAGCGATCGTGAGATCTCATATGTGGATCTCACGATCGCTTTGGTCGAAAGGCACAATAGACCCTAGTGAGAATTAAAGAAAGCACCCATTGAATCAATGGTCAAAACCCGAAATACGTGTTAATAATACAAAGAGCGTAAAACGGCAATATGACCACCGGCCGCCATTTTGATTTATCATGGCGTTAATATGCATTTTTTTACAATTCCAAGAGTAACCTTTACGGCCCCAACGTAAGTACGAATTATTAAGAAATAAACATAATGAAATAATAAAAAAAATTAAACAGCCTCTTTAGGCCTACGTGGGCATTTCGTTTGCCCTTAGCGATCGTAATAAAACGATATTTTTTGTTAAGCGACACGGTGTAAGGCTTAATAAAGTTACACAATATCCTCGTTTCTTTCCCTTTATTAGTTTTTGCGAGTTTCATTCGAGTTAATTACGCTAAATTGAATAAATTATGTTAAGTATAAAAAGCTCGTATGTTTTGAACGACTTTGTTTAAATTTTTGTACAAAAATGTTAAAAGTTCATTGTAATTAGGTCTTAATTTCGATTAAGGTTCTTCCTCTGTACCGAATCATTAAACCAGACTTGTTATTGTCACACATTTACAATTCAACTTCAATTTAACCTAAATAACTCACAAGAGGCATTTTTAAGGTGCAGCATAACAGCTAACCAATTGCCGTTTCTTTGATTTGTTTCCCCCCTCCAGTCGTTCCCTCATGTCTGAGGATCGTGGTCAGCATAGGATCCAAGCCTGGAGCGGATAATCTGCCTCCACCGGTTCCTATCCAGCGCGTCCTTCACCACCGTGGAAAGTTTTGAGGACGATGAGTCTTTCACTTGGTCAGTCCATCTTGTTGGTGAGCGACCGCGCGATCGTTTGCCTTCGGTGTTCCCAACAACGATCAGTTTTTCCAGACTTTCATCGCCTCTGCGCACTGTGTGTCCGAAATACGAAAGGATTCGTTGTTGACATATGGTGGACAAGCGGGTTTTAATTTTGAGCTGGGCTAAAATCGATGCATTGGTGCGCTTTGCGGTCCAAGGTATTCTCATCATGCGCCTCCAGCACCACATCTCGAAAGCATCGATCCTTTGCCTTTCTCGGGCCAAAATTGTCCACGTTTCTACACCATACAGGAAGATAGGGAATACCAGGGCCCGGATCTGTCTGATTTTGGTTTTGATACCGATTCCTCTCTTCTTCCAGATGTGTTTCAAACGGGTCATGGCATCCTTGGCCATCCCAATACGTCTTTTGATCTCGGGGACACAGCTGCCGTCATTACAGATTTGTGCGCCAAGGTAGATATAGTGATCAACGATGTTGATGCCAGGAATGTTGCAGGTGACATCTGTTAGTTTTCCAGCTCGATCCACTATCATCACCTTAGTTTTCGCTCGGTTTACTGCAAGACCAATCTTGACGCTCTCAGTTTCAAGTCTCCGAAACAACTCGCTCATGTCTTCCATGGATGTTGCAAGAAGAACGGTGTCGTCAGCATATCGTAGGTTAGATAGCCTTTTTCCACCTATAGGAAAATCTTTCTCCCAGTTGTCGATGGTGTTCCGAATGATATACTCTCCATATATGTTGAAAAGTGCAGGCGATAGTATGCAACCCTGCCTCACACCTTTTTTTGTTTGGAACATATTGGAACAGTCAGTACCAATCCTGATGAATGAACGGTTTTGCGTGTACAGACTCTGAACCAGAGCGACAAGGTGCTCAGGCACACCCATCTTCAGCAACACGCTCCAAAGTTCGTCCCATTTCACGCAGTCAAAGGCTTTTGTATAGTCTATAAAGCAGAGTATCACGGGGTTATTGAATTCCCTGCTCTTCTCAATAATTTGTCGGATGTTGAGTATTTGTTCCCGTGTTCCTTTGCCCTTCACAAAACCCGCCTGCTCTTCGGGTATTTGTCGGCTTAAGAAGTGGTTGAGGCGTCGATTGATTACATGGAGAAGGATCTTACTCGCATGGGATATTAACGCTATCGTCCTGTAATTTCCACAGTCCTTGAAAGAGCCCTTCTTGTGTAACGGTATATATACTGATTCTAACCAGTCCTTTGGCCATCTTCCGGTTTTCCAAATGCTGTTACATACTTCAGTAATAGCTTTAAAACCCCGCTGACCAAGGTTTTTAAGTATTTCAGCAGTAATGCCGTCATTACCAGGTGCTTTTTTCGATTTTAGAGCTTTGATGGCATGTTCAATTTCCGATGGTAAAATATAGGGTTCTTCTTCCGACCATGTAATTCTAGCGTTTGTAGAGCTTTCCGCGTTAAAAAGCTCAGTGCAGTAGTTCCTCCAGCGCTCTAACACGTGAGCCACATCTGTCAGTAGACGCCCGTCTTTATCTTCAATGACACAGGTTTTCGGTTTACGCATTCCAGTAAGTTCTTTTACCTTTTGAAAAAGATACCTGGATTCATTTTTCAGCGAATGTTGTTCAAGTTCCAAACAGATTCTGTTAATGTGACAATCGTAATCTTTCCGACAGCATAGTTGCACTTGGCGGCTTAGTTCCGAATATCGCTCTTTATCTTGTGAGGAACGTATACCAGTCTGCTTCAGATCTCGTCTCTCAAGGATAATTTTTGCAGTCTCTGGTGTGATAAACTCTTTCATGATGGGTTTGGATAGTTTGTTGTCAGCAGCTGTTTCTTCCACAATCTTCCGAAATTGTTTCCACTTACTGTCGCTATCGGTGGTGTTCGACAAGTCTATCATTCTCTGTTCTAACCCTTCTCTGAAGCCGTTGATATCTATACTTTGCATGTTCAGAGCTGCTTTAGGTTTGTGTATTTTCTTTAGCCGCAATTGAATTGTTGCTGCAAGAAGTTGGTGATCAGAGCCACAATCAGCACCGGGAAAAGTTGTGGCGTTTGTCACAGAGCTTCTCCATCGTGACCCTATTAGTATGTAGTCGATTTGATTTCTACATCGATCGCCAGGGGATATCCAAGTGTATAATCTACGGATATGATGTTTGAAGCAAGTGTTAGATATGGTGAAGTTTTCTTCACAGCAGAACTGCAGCAGTCGCTCTCCCCTGTCATTACGCTCCCCGATTCCAAATTTGCCTACAACACGACTAAGATGGTCGACGTCTTTGGTTTCTCCAACTTTGGCATTAAAGTCTCCTAAGACGATTGTTACTTCTCGCTTTGATATTCCTTGGAGTGTTGCAGTCAGCGTGTCATAAAAGCTTTCCACTTCTTCCTCAGTAGACTTTGTTGTAGGAGCGTATACCTGCACGATGTTGAGTTTGCACGGTACGGTGTTCAATTTGAAGGAGATTATGCGGTCGCTGACAGGATTATAGCCCAAAACGCATCTGCTTATAGAGCGCGATACTATGAAGGCCACTCCTCTGCTACTTTCGTCTTCTGGGCCCGCAAAACACACTGTACTTCCTGAGTCAGCTGTAAAGTGACCCCGACCTTTCCAGTGCGTTTCGCTTAGCCCTAGCAGATGAATGTTCTTTCGTTGCATCTCGTTTTCCACAATCTGTAGTTTGCCAGGTTGATTGAGGCCGCGCACATTCCATGTCCCAACGCGGTGGGGGTGGCGGAGCGATTCGCCAGTGTTAGGTTCATCAGTAGCATAGTTTCCATGCGGTGCCTGATGAGTCGCGAGCGCATGGCCGGTAGCACATTTCACACCACCTTTCCCGGAAAGGCGGCGCCGGGCGTCAGCCGGATCGCCAGACATACTGCATTCCATATCTTGCTCTTCCATTATGCTGACTCTCTTGGGAAATAGAAGCAGTGGTTTCCCGTTGCCTTCTGCCCCAGACATTTCAGAAGTTATTTAGACTTCAGGCCGCTGCTGCCTCTTCAGACGGTTGCCCGACTGGTGTTCTGGTTGTACCGCCAATGCTCGGTCGCCATTGCCTCGTCTGTTATCTAGCAGGGAGCACCGCGATGCCACATGAACACCGCCGCCGACTATTCATAACGAACCATCGACGCGAGCAGGTGAGGTTGACAATTGGGCCGGATACGATGTTATCTCCGTTCTCCCCTTACTCCCCTACGATGTTATCTCCGTTCTCCTATTACTCCCCATTTGTTTATAAGTAATTAAATTAAATTGTATTATATTAACCTACCTACTTATAAATTTATGTCGTTAAAAATAGTAGATATAAAATGAATAGTAAAGTAAATAGAAGACCCGATCTTACAATTTGCTACAACGAAATAATACATGTCATAGTATATATATGTATTCTACGCGCATTTACTTATTGACCGCTGTATATCAAATTTATTAGTTGATCTCATAAAACGGTCCCCGTTACGTTTCAATGTTCCGATTGTGCAAATATTTATACAAACGCGCAATTACCTTTAATCTTTGCGCCGAAACAGAACTCGGAGATTCAGAACGAGCCCGTCCGAGCACTTTCGAGAATCGAGGTCGAATACTGTTCGTAATTAGTAACAAGTTGGGAAATTGTAGATGTACTTTGTGGATTATGATCTCGGGATTATTCGCTTTCAATGCCGGTTGTATTTGAGAAGATAGTTTTGAGTAAAACTTTAGCACATTATGGATATTTTCGTGGGATTTCGTAAGGTTATCGTAAGAGTAAAATGATGCTTTAGCGTTTATAAAAACGCAGACCACAAATGTTTAATAAGGATTTTATTTAAAAAGCAATACTTAATGATGCATACACATGAGATGTTATCTCGGAGTTGATACTTGTGTATTTAAACGCAACTATTAATTAAAAAAGTTACATTGTCATAGCATCCCGGCCAAAATATGGTTATTGTAATTGCTGATCATTGAATACCGACTGTTCGTACTTAAAATACCAAGTAACTTGACAGATTACTTGTGTTTCTTCGCGATATTTTACCATTTGCGCGCAAAAAGATATTCAAAAAACCATTCGGTTAAACAATCAATAAACATTTCATCGCTGAAAAGGGTCACATAATGGCCCATTTATCAAATCATTTATTACCGCCGATAAATATTCGGCCATCGAATCATATTTACTGTTTAATGTTCTGTTTGATGTTGAATAAGTTACATCTTCTCGAAGACGGCTATAAGGGTGGGTTGATGTTTCCTCGATTGCATTTCAACTGAAATAAATTGATGCTGTGTCAATGTGTGAGCAAAATGTGACAAGTAATGAACTCTAAATTTACAGCTATTGGTAGACAGTTGAGTAGATAAAGGTAGGTACTACCTAGGTAATGGTGTAATACATTCATGCATAATTAACAGTTATTTTGAGTATTAGTAACGTAAGATAAATGTACTGTGGGCGAGAACGACCTATATTAATCCAGTTTTGGTTTACAAAATAAACTACCTAGTTCACGGAACTGTTCAACCTTTGTTCTTTATCCGTGTAGGCGTATGTGAATCTAATTATTTTTAACCTTTATTCAAACCGACGATAGCGGCCTATATTTAGGTCTAGTAAAGGCTAAGCCGTAGGACATTAATAACTAGCTTCACCACACCTAACTAATGTGCATTAAATTTTTCATCAAATAGCGGTTTGATGTTTGTTTAACCCATTAACCTTTTCACAAGGTCTTTGTAGTTTGGGTCAATATTTGTACACATAAAACGTCACTTATTACATAACTATTGAAAACAATAATAAGAGATGATTCACATTGATATTCCTATGGTAGCACTGAAACGATATAATATAATTTAAAATAGTTATGTTGTTGTACTTTGGTAATCGACTAATTTAGCAGTTTTGTAAATATCGGTCATTTGTTCAATCATTCCATAACACTGCCAGGTGTCATTAAGGCATGGAATGGCCTTCCACCTCGTGTTTTCCCTCCTATGATCCCGGGCTCTTCAGGTGGGGCGTGCGACGACATTTAAGCAGCTGAAGGTGAGTGCGACGGGCTCTACAATATGGTCTATTGTGCCTGTCGACCTCATATGTGGATCTCACTACCGCTTACCATCTGATGGAGTTCATCTTGTTAGCTTCTTTTATCAGACATGCAATTTGCTTTAGTATACCAGTGTGCCAATCAGGAATCGAGCCAGTGTAGGTCGAGCGGCTAACAGTCTTCGTAAACAAATTATCGGAACAAGAACACTCCAAATCTAGGGCACACATCGCGGAACCAGATAACACCGGGCTCTTGAGATTCGCGTAACCAAAATACGAGTAGAGGTGAACTCTTTATACGAATTAAGATGACTAGGAAACAAAAAAAATATCATTAAATTGTACAAAAAGTAGTTTTATGTCGGTTTCTGCTACGGGCTAAAAATCAGTCCAATAATATAATAATAATATCTGGGACATTTCCGCACACGGTTATCTGACCCCAAACTAAGCAGAGCTTGTACTATGGGCGTCAGAGACTGATATACATACATATATATTTTTAAATACATACTTAAATACATAATCACACCCAGACACGGAACAAACACCGATGCTCATCACACAAATATATGTCCCGAGTAGGAATCGAACCCACGACTCTTGGAACCGCCAGCCAGGTCCAATGTAACAGTTTTTTAGGGATACATAAGTGCATCTGTTTAACATCGTCTAAATATATGCAAATAATTGCCAAGAAATACATTCCAAAACAAAATGGCGTGTTTGCACATATAAAAAACTATCTGAAATATTTGAAAGTATATTAGATCTTGGTTACGTTTTAAATAGTTTGTTAACCGTAACCATTCATAAAGAACGGGTTATTAATAGCATAATAAAAATATAAATACCCATGTATTTGTAGATTTCACGCCCAGATTTAAAATAACTCAATAGATGACGACACAGTATAAACAAATGATCATAAAACCATACCACAGGTTACCTAAATGACCGACATACTGTGGCTTGGATTCAAACTAGTCTTAAACGGTCTTAAATGGGACATAACGAGACATAACGCAATATAACGACAAAATAATTTGTTTAATTCTGGTTAAAATTATGGTGGCAAGTACCTATATCAATACAAAATAAAGAAACTAGGGTCGTGTCCACTGTCTGTCCGTCCCTACATACATACATACATACAATCACGCCTTTTTCTCAGAGGGGTAGGCAGAGATCACTTCCAGCGATCCACTTTTCACCTCTGTGGGAAACGTGACGTGACGGGTTGTGGACCACGTCGCCGCCATTCTGCCTTGTGCATTGTTTTAACAAGGTCATTGCGTTCCCACGAGTAGCAAGGATCTATGACGGGGGAAGGAAAAGAGGAGGAAGGATACTATCGCCTCGGATGATTTAGACTGAGTCGAAAGTAGCTCGAGGAGCCGGGGTCGCTTACCCGTATACCGTTCACCAACCACCGGACAGATAGTTGTGACTGGTATCCCCTGACTGGGATCCGTCCCTATGTATCCGTCCCTATGTATGCTTAAATCTTTAAAACAACGCAACGGATTCTGTTGCCGTTTTAAAAAGTAGAATGATTCAACAAGAAGGTTTATATGTATCTGAACGAAGCGAAGCAATGTCGGTAACAATATAAGTATAGGTTTCAATTATGTTCCATTCAGTCGTTAGCGTTCTTACGAGATGGTCTACATAAAATTAATTTAAAATTACGTCTCCATCATCAACAATACACCACTCGATCGTAAAGCACAATATCAATTGGCAATCAATGAATGCGAACGCTAGAAGGGCCTGCGTCGCTCGGTAATTGCCTACCCGTGATGCCCGAGTGTTTGATCATCGTTGATACATTACCGATTAATGTTTGTAAAGTGACTGTTTACTTTTGATGCTATTGCTTCAATGGAAATCTGGATTATTGATTGCTCTTTCAATTGATAAGTGTACGGGTATTGTCTATTACGATTTAACGGATGAAACTCGTACGAATTATTTCACACGTGTGGAAGAAAATGAATACTTTGTTAGAGATACGTTTCAAGCTATTAACCAAGTGGCAAGAGACTTACTGTAATTAAAAGATTATCTTAGCTAGACAGAATAAAAAATAGCACAAGTAGCGCTTTTAAATAAAAGAAATTAGTTCATCACCATCATCACTGCTGGGGCACGGGCCTACCGCAAACAAGGGACATATGGCCTAACTTAGGGTTGGTTGACTACACAACCTAAGAATTTCTTTGTAGGTGTACAGATTTACTTACAATGTTTTCCTTCACCGTAAGCGTCGAATATTCGTACATATGAATTTCAAATTTGAAAAGCACAGTGGTACGTGGCGGGATTTGAACTGGCGACCTCTCGCATGGCAAGCAACGACCTTAACCACTCGGCCATCGACGCTTAAAACAAATTAAACAGGACAAATGTGCGGCACAATCGTAGCAGATGATTCTATAGGATCTACTATCAAACATTGAATTTGTTCAAAATTATTCTCTTCTCTAGAATCTATTCATCTAAGTACATGTCAAAAGTTTAATTGACATATCAATATTCGATCCTAAGAACATGGTTCAAAGCAATAGACGGCACGAATGCTTCTTACAATTTAGTCAAATAATATCTCTCGCGAATGTTACTAATTTGATTTTCCATATGCGAAAGTCTCAATTTAATAACCTTCTAGACGCTAAATGGCGCGGGGTTTTATTTCATCTAACTTAGAGTGCTTCTGAATGTCGGGGTAACATGAGCTCGACGGGTCCATTAGACCGAGTACATTAACATCACGTGATATCATAACCCTCCGCTCAGTCGGGTAACATATTAGTTTTGTGATGTCGCAGATATGAAGCTCTCATTTTGATCTAATGTAAAAGTTTGCATTTTGAAACATTCATTTGTCTTTCTTTTTATTAAATGTTAAACGCTCTCGTCTTTTGCGCCACACACGAATGACACAACTTTAATTAAATCCTAATTCATCCTAACTCATTGAAAATTCTTTTTGTCGAAAGTCTGTGCCGTTTATATTTTTTAAATCTTGTTCTTCATATTATTGAGTTTTTTTTTATTCTGTAGCAGTAATATCGTACATTTATTACGGTCAGACAAAGAATCATCCTAAGTAACATTAAAGATTTTACGGTAAAAATCTGTCTTGAGGAATCTTTCACGACAGTTTTCATTGACATGAAAGCGGAAATGGTGGAAGCGTATAAAAAGATCCTTCCTGCTCTTTGAAACTTGATCCAATCTTTTCTTATGCGCCATTTCTTTCCCCCCGCCATTCTTTACTACGATCAAATGTCAAAGGTGCCTAGCGATTACCCGACTCTCGGAATAATAATTACTTCAACTACAAGCCACTAAGGCATAACAAGTAGTTTAGTTTAACGTATAAAAACATGGAAAATTGTGTGGATGAAAAACTGATTATAAAGCTGAAAACTCTCGGAAACTCTGCCGTTAATGTTTTCCTATATTAAACATCTTTTCAGCGCTTTGAAAGCTGTTGAAAACTTTCGTAAAATTAAAACTGTATTTGCAATCTCCACACTGGTTGCATATAACGACGAAAAAAGTCTAACATAGGGTTCTTTTAACTACATTTGAGGAAGTGCTTCTACTAGTCCTTCGAAAGATCGTTATTAATCTGTATATTATAATACAAATAAAATCCTTAGATAAGGCAAAAAAATCTTATTATCAAGCGCAATTATGAAATAAAGCAGATTCTATTTATTATTATTTGCCCATATATATATATATATATATATATATATATATATATGTATATATATATATATGGGCAAATATATATATGTATATATGTAACCTTTGTATGTAAATGGGCTAGTATAATAAGTAACTCCCCATTGAGAGTTACGGCCTGGCTAAACTAGGGCGATAAGGCCTTAGTCAACCATGCTTGCCAACTGCGGGTCGGTCGACTACACAGCCTTAAAACTTCTTCACAAGTGAGCAGCTTTCCTCGCGATGTTTTCTTTCACGTAAAGATGCTACATCAACCAAACACTATAGTTTCTCTGGTTACGACATACACCTACTAGTGGCGTTGTTTTTGTATTCCGATACGAGAAAGCACGTTACATGAACCAGACTTCGAACCCGCTAAAAATACCGGCACTGTCCCTCTCGCGGGAAACAAGTCTATGTATTTCAGATTATGGAGAAAACTCTTTTAATAAATATAATCAAATAAGCCCACGCTTATTTGATTTCACAACCAGCCCTCGCTGGATTCGGATACGGAAACTAAGCTCTGTCTTTTTCTTAATCTAACACAGTAAAAAGGCACATAGGTATTCTCTGAATCTGACTGTTGGACAGATATTGTGAATAGAAGGGCTGTTCAATTTTACCTCGTTTAAAATTTACTAACAATCGGACAATTGTTGTCTCTTTATAAAATGCAAAGTTTTAGCGCAAGATAAATGTGAGTTTTTCGGTCCTGCAAATTTTTGAAACATGTGTTATAAAAGCTAAGTATCGTTTTTTAAGCTCATAAAATAAAAACAGTATTCATAAAATAATTTACAATTTCAGATAATATCAACTCATACACCCCAGTACTCACATCAAATTGAAATATGCAAAACAAATACTACAAACGAAATCATCCCACTGACTCACTTCATAAACAAATTATTCCGATTTCCAACAATACCTGCGCATATTCACTCGCCAAAAACCTTTGAAAAAGCTCTGTTTTCAGTCAAACCGGTGTTGATTGTCTATTGAGCGATGATGGCGTTCAACAATAGAGTTTACCATCGGACGGACGGACGGACTGTTCTATATCTAGCATCTGGTATCGCAACAGGGCTGCCAGAATGGTAGAGACCGGTTTTCGATTGTTCAGCCCGTTTGATAGGCTTTGTGGCAATGATTGTGTAAGGCTTCCATTTGAGCCCGTAGCCATGGGAACGTGCTGGATAACAACGGGGATTTGAACAATGTTTATGGTTTATGTCTAGGAATTGAACTGCTCTTTTTTTGGAATATTTCTAAAGCAACTAAATATAGTCAAGACCTTAAAATCTGAACTAAGTAGTAGCAGTGCAGTAACCTGTTGTATACATACAGTATGACTCATACTGTATGAGTAACAATGAGTTCTACGCGTGAAACCATCCGGATCAGACTGTGTGACGTCTTGCTTTGTTTACCACTTTCTTTCATCGGTTGTGTTATTACACTAATTTCAATTTCAATATTTTAGACGAATAATAGCTACTAAATATAATTTTCCAAAAGCAAAGGTATTCCGTTTTCCATTCCAAGATAACACTATTATTTTTTATTTAACATTCCTTTTTCATGACACTTAAATAAAACAGCTTACAAATCAAATTAATTAGTATTTTTAAAGCTGTATGGCCAGGTGGCCATGCAGTTAAACTCTTATTAAAAAAAAAGGTAATTCAAAATTTAATTCAAATTCAAATTTTCAAATGTCGAATGTTAACCCTACGGCTGTACGCCCGCTGTCCAGCTGTCCCTCAGTGTTTATAAATGCGGCGCGCGCGCCGGTCGCACGGTCCATCGCTACGACTATTTGCTTATCCGCCGTAGTTTCCCTGACCCGCGTACTACGAGTATTTGCTATTCGTAGTTTCGGATATTTGCCCGCAACTGCTACGAACAATTTTGCGTAACTGCAGTTTGATTTGTTTGCGAACTTTGAACCGTTATGCGAGTTTGATAACATTTGTATTTTGTGAGTGACGGACTTGCTTTTACTAAAGTTGATGTGGCACCTGTTTTGTTTTCTTCTTGCTGCTGATCAATGTAAGTTTAAAAAGATTGAAGAAAAATTAAATAGAGAGATTTTTTGTTTTATTAAGCCAGCTTCCCTGCTTTTTAGTAAATAAATTATTTATTTATTTATATCTAATGTAACTATCAAAAATAAAATCTGAACATAGCACAATGTAAATAGAGGATGAATAGTTTTTTTAAAACAAAATAAAATCAAACCTGTTAAATGACCATCTTCGTTAGCCGATTTTTCATATAAGCAGCGTCCAGCAAAGTTAGACAATAACAATTACAAATCAATTTAAATTACGTTTACTTGATTGGATACTGGCAGCGACTTCAAAGCCTAACCAACCAATGATATGCCAAAGAGAATTGTATTTTTGCCGCGGGTAGTTTGTACCTACGCCTTCCTGAATTAGTCTTAACAATAGTTCGGTTATTCCGAAATTAGCCGTGTTCTCACTGATCGCTGAAATAACTGCTCACGCACAGTGAAACTAGTACCAGTAAAGTCACTTTGGGAAACAAATTCACTCTGGGAAAGAAAGAAAAGACCGAAAGAACGACTACTTACTATGTCAAATCATCTTCAGCCCAAATACGTCCCCACTGTTGATATTCAAACCTCACCACGTACCACTGTGTTTCAAGTGGGAAAGTAATATGTATTATTATTTGACACTTTAACGGTGAAGGAAAACATCGAGGGGTACCCTACGAAGAAATTCTTAAGTTGTGTAGTCGACCAGCCCGCACATGACCAGCGTGGTTGACTAAAACCTGATCGCACTAGTTTAAGGTAGGCCCGTGCCCCAGCAGTGGGGACGTATATGGGCAGATGATGATGATGATGATGATTCTAAAATATTAGACTATTAATTTAGTACATTTGGAAACTACTACAAGTCAATCCACCTTATTGACAAATTTGTTTCAAAATGTATATGCTCGTATTCCTCTCGTCGATTACACACACAGCGCACAAAGGGCTTTACTAAGCACAGTCTTACCTCACTGACATCTCACTGTAGTTTTTCGTTGTTTAGTTCAAAAAGCGTTGTCGAAAGCTTTGTTTAAGCGCTTCACGTGAACACGATAAACACAAAACAACTCGTGCAAACACTCATATTTTCCGTCAATCTACTGTTACCAGTAAACACTGAGCTGTACGCATATAACCACTCACCACCGTCTGTTTTATAGAGCCAAGTAATTCCGTTAAAATGCGTGTTTTCACGTACTTCAGAAGATACAAGAAGTAGTTGTCAGTGGACGCTTTTACTCGAGCGATGTAATTAATTCTCATGAAATAACTCGTAAATTTCACAGTTAAATTTAATTAGAATTAAATATTATATCAGTGACTCTCATAACTCGACGAATCAAATAACACGATGCTTGTCATGTTAGGTCTTCGATAGAAAGAGAGAAATACAATCAAGCAACTGCGCAGGAAAAGCTGAAGTGTCAACGCCCAGCGGTAGGGATAAACATCAAACAGCATCAAATAAGGATGTCTGTTTATAAGTTGATATTTTCAAGCAAACCTTCGTTTCATCTAAAGGCAGGTAACGGCTACATGTTCGCCTGACCCCTAACGGTCCCCGGTTCAAGTTCGGAGGCGGGCAAAATTTGTGTGAATTTTTCGGTAAAAAGTAATTACTCAGCCCGCGTCTCGGAAAGCACGTAAAGTCGGTGGTCCTGCGCCTGATCTTTCATCGGTCATGACGGATTGCCGTCTCTCTGAACTATGAGAGTGAGGGAACAGAGAGTGCACTTGTGTTTGCGCGCATACTTGTGCGCTATAATATTTCCTGCGCTCTCGGCTGATCTTAATTGAGATCGGACGCCTTACATTCGCATCATGCAGTCTCAAATGCACGTGTATTTTAGCAACTGTAGCCATCTTGACATATTTCATACGCGGAGAACATAAATGCATTTTCCGATTGGCGCCGTCTAATTATACCGTTCGTTATCGGTCAGGTCAGGGCGCTGACCTGCTTACCCAGGGCTGGGAGGGGAGACCAGGGTAACAGGGGAACAGAACAAGTTGGGAGTTTTAGTAGTAACCATATTCTGCAACTTGGGAATAAAGAAGGCAGTGACCGTTTCACGATTGAAAACGCGTACCTACTCGTTTAAGATTGTTAACATTTTTGTTTAAAAACCGACAAAGAAAGAAACAGACGTCTCGAGCTCTGTCACGAGAGCTCGTTTTCGTAAATTGTATACAAAATATAAAGCATTTACCCTTTGTTAATTGATTGATTTGTTTACAGCTAGAACATTTGGATTGAACATTATAGTATTTTAAAAACAACTGACTTGACTGTGCAATTTTATCACGAATGTACCCAAATATCAATTGGCATCAAACTCCGGAATTCAAGTTATGTTTAAAACAATAAAGCTCATAATATACTATTCCCTAAATTCAAATACTACCAAATAACTCAACAAATATGATTTACCGTTCGGATCCGCATCCAAAATTCAAAGACAATTTATGCCAACCCTACTCAACGAACTAAAACTTTCAACCAAATCACCGCAACCAACTTTGCACCTTACCTCAAGGGCGAAAGGTTCAAAATGCAACAGCAAGGGATTTTCAGTACATTTACAGGTCGCAGGAGAAATGCATTGGAAATAATATTTATGTCGGCCAGTGCCCGCGTTGCAGCGGGAAGTAATTTAATGCACTGCTAAATTTGAATGACGTCAAACTCGACTCTACTAAGAGTTTTAGAAGTACCTACAGTAGAATCACTTTCATCTTAGGACAAAGATATGGCTTGTTTGAAAGCTTATATTTGGACCACGTTATAAGCGATATTGTCAGTTAACTAAATTCCAAATTCATACTGTAATGTACAATTGATTTTAGTACCTTTGAATTAATAATAGAACTTTCTTATAACCAGAATTTATAACAGAGACACATTACTATAATGTCTGTTGTTCCTATTTTCGACTTTCATTACTCTGTCGTATAATTTGTAAGATACTAAACCAGAATACATTCTGTTTACGCTTTAGTCAATGAAATAAGACAATTCACCTCTCGGTTTTAATGTATAAAACCCTCTAAAGCTACAAAGTATCCAATATATCAGCAACCAAAACCATCGATTGCTGAGTGGTTAAGGTCCTTGTTTGTCATACGCGCCAGTTCAAACCCCGCCAGGTACCAATGTGTTTTTCAAATTGGAAATTCATATGTACCATCATTCGACGCTTTAACGGTGAAGGAAAACATCGCGAGGAAACCAGCACACCTGAGAAATTTTTCAACGGTGTGTGTAGCCATGTCAGAGGCCTACGGGCGGCATAAAAACTCTGACACCAGGTTGTTCATCAACCATACGATAAGAAGAAGACCAAAACCATTATGTCTGCAGTTTATTTCAAGTCACTTTTTCATGGCATGTTTTCCTGTCATTACGTCTTATAATCAACGTCAATACCCATTCAAGTTCCCACGCGTTCCCTTCCCGGAATCCGGCGGTGGAGCGACGAGCTAAACAAATCAGTGTAGTACAAAGGCGGCTGAAATACGAGTACACAAACCGAAAGTCACATTCCTCGGGACGGATAATCACCGGGGCGATGTGTCAGAACGCGCGTGACGTCAGAGCTGGAACAGTGGGGCTACCATGAGTTTAAAACTTACGCGCTCGATATCGACTACGTAAATATGTCTATGAAAAACTTGTACAGCGCCGCTGGTGGTTACGCGAAGAACTACAATCGGCCATATGAAAAAAACAACTCGATAGGTTTTTAACGTACGTAAGTTTACGATAGCCAACTCATGGTAGGCCCTCTGATGGATTGAGGTAGTTCACTATACAGACGGGAGATGTTATGTTATATGCTATTTGACTGTACAGTTCAATTGTTTTCTTCTCTTCTCTACTGTAAAGAGCTCGAAACGTCGGGTCTCTAAATAATATGTTTAGAATAACAATACACACGATATTAAACCGTAAATTTTGTTTTTTTTTTCAAATGTGTATTGTTAGCGCAATTAATAGACAATACTACGAAGTAAGCTGCTTGAGGACAGATGTTAGGAACACAAATAAATCACTACATGATAAAGCAAGCTATAAGGATGTATCCGCAATTAGGGTAATATTAAACAGTTATGAGTGATCGACCTTTTTCACTAGTACATCATAAAAAGAGCATAGGATTGAGTTCAGTGTCTGGTTTACCCTTGAGATCGACATGAAGTATCAATGATTTGCTTTAAATATCAATTTTTCCTTCAGTACACCCAAAGCTTACCAAAATCCAAGACCGAATCAAACAACAGTTTGGCACACACGCCCCGACTCAGTGTTTATTTACCTTCATCACAGTCAAAGCTGCATTTTGGGCTACGGAAATGTATCTAAAGCTCGTTAAACGTTTATATCGGGCCGGGACATCTGGTAACAATAGATGGTTTATTATACGTCCACCAATCACAGCGAATGCCGCGGTTAACTGCCATTCCAGTAGCCAATAGAACGGCCGTATTTGTGTCGTTTGAAGAGGATTTTGCACGAATATTGCGGCTGAACTCAAAACTATCTGTCACTTTGATTGGTTGACGTAATGTCAAAGTTAGGTTGAGTTATTGGTTGAAGTTGAGCGCTTCATAATTATGCGCTATGCAGTTTGGGTAATATTCATCTACTACCTAATTATAATAACCTACTTTAATAATTTTGTGCAATCCTCGAGTCATGGTTTTGATGATTTTTCTGATTTCCATTATTTATTTATTTATTCGTTTATTCAACATCCACAGCTCTTTACTAAAATTACAAATAATCTTCTAAATCATGACTTTATTACTCACTTTTGGTAACTTCATGTAACGGAAAAAAACTCTAGCAGTAATTCAATACTCGAGGATTTACTCAGTCCATATATTAATGCTATCATTACCCTTCAGACAAACTGATTTTGGTTAGCAAAATAACAATAAATAGCACTCCTTAACAAATAAATACAAGCAAAATAGGTCACTAGGTACCTATTCCTTCTATTTATCCGCAACCGTCGGTACTATATCGTCCGTATCGCCGTTAATATTGTCTAGTTTATGTAGGTTTACGGCCGATTAGAGGATACAGAACCATTATATTAATATCTGGCATCCATCACAGTGGAACACTGAACATTACTCACTGGAACACATCGTTCCAATAACAACACTAAAAGCCCTATGCGATTCGGTTTGCCAACTGGATTCGTGGTGAGCTTTCGATTTAGTTTTTCGTTTCAATATCGGGTTTGAACTTTGACGTTTACGAGTGACCCGCCCTAGCTTCCCTTAGGGTACATTATACATAAAAACCTTACTCTATAATCCCTCTATTTATTAAAAAAAACGCGTCAAAATCCGTTGCGTAGTTTTAAAGGTTTAAACTTACATAGACAGACGCGAGAAGCGACATTGACATATATGTAGTGATAAATTGATTTGAAATGAAATCTTTTCTAATTTAGTAAAAATATCCTTGTTTCTTGACGTTTGTCTTCTGAGGTTGCTTTTAGGCGGGCGAGGGCGGACACAATTTTCTTTCTTCGGGTAAAGATTGGGCTAGAAACTATTAGGGGGGAGAGGGGAGAGAGATGATGGGCAGTTATTCTGTGGGCTACCACACGAGGATGTCGTAAAACCATGGCATCCGGCATTTTAGCTCCATGGGACTTTGTGTAAGCATGACTCATCGCTACAACTACGCTACATGTGTGCAATAGTTGGTTAGGTTAAACATTGCTATGATTTTGTTACTTTGTTCATTTTATTTTTAGTAATGACAAACTTTCCTTTAAAGACGTACGAACATGCATATTGTTTAGAAACTAACCGTAGACTTATTTATAGTTTTCAACGTCGATTTCGGTTAATGTTCTAATTAAGAAACAAGTTTAACAGCTAAATTAAAAATTGTGGTATACCGAGTTTAATTTTCTTTAGAAGTATCGTTGAAATCACACAGAATTATATATGAATATCGATAGAAACTTGGAAACGTAAGCTAAGTACATATACCATAACGCTATAAATAGACAATTGTACTTCGACGTTGCATCCTCGAGATTTATGATAACACTTGTAGTCCACTCTTCAATGTACTAGGCATCGAACACTATTTTAGAATACTGAAAAAATAAACTATTAAAAAGACATAAGTCATCCTCATTTTACCGCTCACCTGTGACATTGACGTCTTGTGTCATTCGCTTTTCGTGTTGGGCATCGATTTATGTTTATCCATGTAATTTATTGTTAAAAGTGAGTAATTAAGCAGAAATAAACAGTGTAAGTGTAAATTATGAGAAAGGGAAACGTAAGTAAGGATTTCGAGCATTTTAATCACAAAAAATCTCGAAAGAAAGTTACTTAAACAACAAACATCCAGTGATTCCGGTAAGTGCTTTACATTGATTAAATTTATCACTTCCAAAGGTTTTACACGCACAATGCGGTGTGGATAATAATAGTGCAGTAAGCGTAATTATAAATTACAATAAATTACTATGTAACATAAACATAACTTATGACTATGACACCTAATAAGTAGGGTTATGGATGTTTTGTTTTATACATACAATTTCCCCCTCTATTAACTAAAACATAACTTAAATCGGAATATTTATTCTGTTTAGCCTTTTGGCAAAGCACATTATAGTACCATGATAGAATTATGGTCCATACTGAGAACAATTAATCAAAGCAAAATCATTTATTGCTATATAGTCACATAAAGGATAAATATCTTAAAAATAACATTTTAGCTTTATAAACATTATAAACCAACTTAAAAATTTAGTAAAATAGAACATTATTATAACAATTAAAATTACTGATCATTAAACAATTATTGTAGTGAGTCATATGACTTATTTATAAGTTATTCTTTTAATCCTGCAACGGACTGAACCTGTTGAAAATTTTCATTGGGTGTGAACCTTATGTCAAGAGAATAAAGTTCAGAATTTAGTGGGAATATTTAGCTATGGCTAAAATTTAATCTGTGTTTTAGTATTGTAATGATGTAGTACCGTGACATGATCACAGTCTGTACTAAATACACATTATGTTATACGGGGATGATAGTTTACACTAAGAGAAATTATGTGTGAGGTGATTACAGTCTGTTCTAAATACAAATTATATAATATGGTAACAAGAACATATAAATTATTTATTTCTTTGGACATGATTTAAGATAGTACAACAAATATATTAAAAGCTTTTGAAATATTATGGACAGTGTGTTGATGTATACATCACAGTATAAATAAAGACACACATAGTTTAAATAATCAAAACAGATAAGAAGTAATATATAGAAGATATATATATAAGTGAATTGAAATATGAATAGGTAAAACATGGAAATTCATATTGGGATGTGGATAAAGGAGATATTATATGATGTGTTTAGTATTATTATATATTTGTTTGGATATCCAACAGCAAAACCACCAAAAGTAAAAATTACACATGATTGAAGATACAAAGCCAATAATTGGATATTACAACAAATAGAGTAAAAACTCTTGAAATATTATGGACAGTGTGTTTATGGATACAACACAGTATAAATAAAGACACTCATAGTTTAAATAATACATTTAAGAAGAAATATATAGTAGATATATATAAGTGAATTGAAATATGAATAGGTAATAAATGGAAATACATATTGGGATGTGTATAAAGGTGATATTATATGATGTGTCTAGTATTATTATATATAGTATATACGAGTATATGGGCATTATTAAATATGATTTTACACATGTATGCATTACAGAGAATAGTGAATAAATGTGGTAAAAATTCCCATAGTGATTGAAAACATGCTAGTGGTTGTTGATCAGTATTGTGTGTTTAAACACTACTTTGGAATGGGCAAATAGATCGACGTCATTAAAAGATGAGTCATACACCTTATATACCTTGGTTTTATTTAATGACGTAGTATTGTGATGTCATATCACAATTTGATGATGGCTCTTAGCCGTTTTCGGCTACGGCGATTATTATGAAATAATTTAAAATATACATAAGTATATATAATACTAGCGCTCCGCCCGCGACTCCGTTCGCGTGAAGACGTTTAACATACTTCTTTATAGAGAAGCCGATTAAAAATCGGTCAATATCTGTACCAAATTTCATTGGTTCAGTACTCTATGCTGTGATTGCGTAACAGATAGGGTTGCCATTCGTCCGGATTTCCCCGGATTAATTAAGTGCTCAGGTTTTACCTAATGTGACCGACAATCTTCATGATCTTCGAAACCGCTGTTATGTCCGGGATTTGCCGTGTTTATCATCACCAGTTAGGTGATGGCAACCCTAGTAACAGAGAGTGTTACTTTTATAATGTTAGTAAGGATAAATATATACTTATTCAAAAGATGTAATACCTTGAGTTAAATTATGTAACTGCACTTTGTATGCAAATAAATATTTGAATTTGGCATGACAGTACTAAGTACTAATCTAATTATGTAGTGTACCATAGTCACTACTAAATACAAAGGATGTAGTACCGTGACGAGATTACGGTCTTTTCTAAATACATATTGTAGTACCGTGACGAGATTACGGTCTTTTCTAAATACAAATTGTAGTACCGTGACGAGATTACGGTCTTTTCTAAATACAAATTGTAGTACCGTGACGAGATTACGGTCTTTTCTAAATACAAATTGTAGTACCGTGACGAGATTACGGTCTTTCTATGTACAAATTGTAGTACCGTGACGAGATTACGGTCTTTTATGTACAAATTGTAGTACCGTGACGAGATTACGGTCTTTTCTAAATACATATTGTAGTACCGTGACGAGATTACGGTCTTTTCTAAATAAAAATTGTAGTACCGTGACGAGATTACGGTCTTTTCTAAATACAAATTGTAGTACCGTGATGAGATTACGGTCTTTCTATGTACAAATTGTAGTACCGTGACGAGATTACGGTCTTTTATGTACAAATTGTAGTACCGTGACGAGATTACGGTCTTTTTATGTACAAATTATGTAGTACCGTGACGAGATTACGGTCTTTCTATGTACAAATTGTGTACTACCTTGACATGATTATAGTCTTTACTAAGTACAAATTATGTCTAAACCTTAAGATGGCCACTCAGCGCGCTCGGGCAGCTCGTCGCTAGCGGGAGTTGGTAATACCGAAACGATGAGGAACTATATAAGGAATATATGCGAAACCTTCCAAGAAGCTAACGATCTTCGGACTTTCTAGATATTTTGAGTGACTCAATGGTCGGGTAAATACCGTTTGAACCAGAAATAGTAGATGGAGTCTCTAAACGTTGGGGAGAAATCCTAACTGGTGGTTTATATGGGGAAGCTTTTATCAACTTTTCTAATGCTTGAAAGTGCTTTATTATTAAAAGGCCTTTATAAGTTCAAGAATTAATTGTAATACCACTGATGGGTTATAGATGGTTGGATGTTTTTGTACTCTGAGGATAATAATGGAAAAATGAACTTAGCAGATTGCCTGAAGGAAGATTTTAATTTTTGGAAATCACAAATTATGACCTTTTTGACCGGTTGTTATTTCTCTCTGGCCTTCCTTTGTTACCAAGGTGAACGCGCCTGAGGGTTACAATTGATGCAGAAATGCATATTAACTACATACTTGTATTTGGAGATGGAGACAACTTGGAAATAAATTTGTTTGCAGAAAGCCACGCAATGAACAGATGGCTCAGGATGGACATTGCGACTACCATGTCGTTAAGAGATCGAATGAGTGGCGTTCAAAATGTCAACTTAAACAAAATCACACGACAGTCAATCATGTTGTGTGTCATATATTGAGTTCAAAAATGGTCTGGGAACAGATAAAGAATCTAGACTTATTTATTAGTATTGATACTGATGACAGTTATCACCATCACCGTATGATAAAGATCATTTTGCCACCCATATAAATGCGAAGTGCACGAGTAGGTAATAATCCTATTCGTTCCATCTTCTTTAACATTTAAATATGTCTTAAGGGAGATAATAAATGACTAACGATTGGTCCAAGTTGGCCAAGTCAATCCTGTAACCCTCGTTTAGGAGTACAGTCAATCACATCTCCATTGTTCTTCGGACCTGGAAAACGATTTTAAGGGTCTTTAAAAAACCAAACCTTGTTTGCCAAAGTACACAACAACTTGGGATCCTAGTATTATTTATACCCTAATGAACTAGCCCACGAGCTTATCACAACTTTGTTGACAACTAACACCACATCTCTAATCTGAGTTAGTAATGTTAGACTAATTTCTCTAACATTGAAATCATAATAGACTCGTCGGGTATATATATTTTGTGACGTGGCTTTTACAATGATAGAGACATATGCTGGTGCATATTTTTGATAAATATTGATAATACGTTCCTTAATATGGTAAAATATACTGATAGTATATCAATAGTCTTGCAGCGTATGCGACGAAAACCGTTTTATACGGTTCTTTTTTTTTTACACCTTGGGTTACATTACATATTGTACTAACGTGGGACTGGGAATGGTCAAGATGTTCCTTGGTGCACATCTGTTTATTGACTGTATTAAATAATGGGCTGGTATAGACTAAGTTACATACCACAATATGAAGTGAGGTGCTATATTCACTTCAATATATTTAGTTATGGGCCCCTAATCCGTTAAACAATATAACTAAGATAAGTGAAAGACTTACACTTAAAAATTGATATCCCATGTTCACCACAGATAGTGTAACTTTCTAACGATGGAAGTTTTCTGAAATCCTTCAAGTGGTTTCAAAGCCTCTTCTATGAAACAATCAAACAATGAAATATTTATTCTTAATAGTATTTGTATAAATGATTTAATTAGACCTTTAGCTCCGATTGGTGACTACCTCAATCGCTCCTTCTCAAATTAACTTTGCAAAATAAAAGGCAGTTTTGTTTTCACCACAAACTATAGATACTTATCGTGTGATATTATTGTTTACTTGTAAAAACCATTTTACACACGACAAGATTTACCATTAGTCGTCGTTATAAAAATAAAACACTTTAATGGTGATACAAATACTTAAGTTTTTTGAGCTAACAGTTTGTGACATGCTTTGATTTCAGCAGCAAACAGACAGGGTCTTCGGATAAAAAGCTTAAGGAAAACTGCGACTTGGACAGGCGATTCGTAGGTGTTCAACAGATTTTATTAATGATTATTTGAAATAAAAATCATGATGCTAAGGCACAGGCTGTTCACAGTAGTCGATTATGTGCTTGATAATTAAAATATAGAATTATTAGGTACCTATATAATTTATGAAGACTGATTGAAACTAATAAGTTAAAACACTTAAGTTTCCATTTAAAGATGTGTTTTGCAACTTGTAGGTACTCTGAACATCTACAAGTGTTATCATAAATCTCGAGGATGCAACGTCGAAGTACAATTGATGGTTAAACAAACTTACCTAAAGTGAAGTTTGACCGTAATTGTACGAGACGTTGCATCCGAAGAGATTTATGATAAGTTCCCACCCTCCCTTAATAGCCCTTTTATAAGTATCACTATTGCAAAACTAGCTCTAAAACGAATGACACAAGACGTCAATGTCACAGGTGAGCGGTAAAATGAGGATGACTTATGTCTTTTTAATAGTTTATTTTTTCAGTATTCTAAAATAGTGTTCGATGCCTAGTACATTGAAGAGTGGACTACAAGTGTTATCATAAATCTCTTCGGATGCAACGTCTCGTACAATTACGGTCAAACTTCACTTTAGGTAAGTTTGTTTAACCATCAATCGTTTTGTACGATCAATTTCACGCAAAGGTGTCTATAAATTAATAGTCTCGATATCAGATCGTTCACAATCACGGTGATAAGTGACGTATAAATTAGTTAAGGAATATATCTCGTAAATCGCGACAGGAACAGAATCTTGGCCCGCAGCCACACTATTAGTGCAATTGCCAATTCCTCGGCGTCCATCTGCGGGCGTTATCTGCCTAATTCCTTTAGTCTGCGAATGATATGGTGTAAGAATAACTTATAGAGCACTTAGTAGAGTATTCAAAGCTCTTCAAAAAACATTTATCGGAGAAAATATATTTTATCTTTCCGCCCGCGACTTAGTCATGTATCGAGCTAAACATTACTCTCCTATAGCGAAGCCGGTTAAAAAAAGCCCATGTTTCTTTGGCTCTAGACAATCTGTGTACCAAATTTCATATACTTAAATATAATTTTAGCGTGAAAACGCAACAGAGTTGCTTTCGCTATCAGAATATTAGCAAAAATTTGCTACACTTAATATAATTTTAAAATTGAAAAATACACCCTTATTTGTATAGTTCAAAGATGTTGATTAACGCACATATTTGTTTAAGTATTTTTTTCTAACTAACATACGATTGGCTTGGAGTAGCCTCGTCATCATCACCGGACTTGCGGGGGAGCGGATGGCTCTCACCCCTTATGTGTGTAAAATGTTCTCTTCAATACACACACCCACACGATCGCTGATATTCTAATCAAAGGTCTTCCATTCTAACCAAAACCAAAACCATCCAATTCATAGTGTTCAGTCAGCAAACAAAACAATAGCGCCGTTTAAATGATCCACGTGCTCTCGCAACAGGCGATTGGCAGTTGGCCGATCCGCCATTATGATTTACAACGCAGTAAACGCTGCAACATGTTGTGAAGCTAAATGTGTTTCCACGGTGCCCTGTACAATTGTAGATAGTAGAAACAGCAAGTGAAAATGGACGTTAACCTCTTTAATATTCGAATCGTTGGTAGGAGCAGAAGATGTAAGGAATAGGCTCATTTTACTTACAACATTGCGTTAGAAGGATACAATTACTTAGATTAAGCAGTAAAACCACCGATAAGTTAAATAGAAATGAAACTACTATAGAGCACTAAAAGGCGTCCGACCGATTTCAGCCATGGCGGCCGATCTCAATTGAGATCAGCCAAGTGCGCAGGACATATTATAGTGCACAAGTGTGCGCGTAAACACAAATGCACTCTATTCCCTTACTCTCATAATTCGGTGAGACGGCAATCCGACATGACCGATGAGAGATCGGGCGCAGGACCACCGGCTTAACGTGCTTTCCGAGGCACGGGCGTTCAACCGCCAACTTCCGAACTCCGGGCTGAGTATTTTCATTACAGAAAAACTCACACAAATTTTGCCCGACCCCGGATTCGAACCGGGGACCTCTCGGTCCTAACGCAGCATTTGCTACCAATAAACCAACGAGGCAGTTAGTTAGCTATATAGAGCACTACTTAATTACCAGTGACATTAAAACAAACATTAGTTTCAGTAGGAGACGAGAAGCGAAAAGGTTGCACATTTCTTGATTTGTGATAAGCCACTCAATCACTCATTACTCATTTACCTATTAGCCAAAACCATAACCAAAACCTAAAGTAAATACTTTAAATAATAATAATAATAATAATTTAAATCAGGGGATACCAGTCACAACTATCTGTCCGCTGGTTGGTGAACGGTATACGGGTAAGCGACCCCGGCTCCACACTAGGCTAGGCTTGTCCTGTGGGGGCTTTCAAGGAAAATATTAGGTATAGAATGATTACCAAGGTTATTTTAACCTAAAATACATAAGCAAGGTCAAAAGTCCATATTTCCGCTGATCTCAAGGGCTTGCATCCGGCTTTGGGCATTGAAGCAAGGCCCTAAGGGCTAGATGATGAAGGCACAGGCGGGCAGGCGCGGCGAGAGGCCCTTTGAACAAGCGATAGATAATGCCGGATCCGACCGCGCAGGCACGCACGGATTGGCAAAGACTTTTGTAACCGAATACTGGTACAAATCAAACGAACGCTGTTAGGACTGTGAGTACAGAATTATATCTGTCAAGAACTCTATTAAAGATATACTATATTGTTATATTACATATTTAAAGGAAAATACTACAGAGATAACATTAGTACCAATGTTATAATAAAATAATACACTTACTACTACTACTAATTAAGCGATATTGTCGCTTTGAACGATCTCTGCAATTACAAGTGGAGGAATACTAATTTTATACAATGGGTAAACGCGAGCATGATTTAAGTTGAATATTAAGTAAATTTCGTCAAAATTCTTAAAATACATAAATATCTATTTTATTTATAATTTTTAAGCTACATTATATTTACCAAAATCATCATCATTCTCCATATTCGCGATAAGGCTCGTTTACACCGGATGCGGAAATCACCTGTCAAGATTATTAACACCTTTGTCGTTACTCCTGTCGGAATATTTGATAGACGCCTAATGTTGCTTGGTATTATGAAGGGTTGTAATGTAGCCTGATTGTGGTTTTGTGTGCATTCGTGATCTTTATGGTTTTGGATACCAAAATATTGTTTTTAATCGACTCCAGAAAGGTGGAGAAGATTCTAACCGTATTTTACTTAGTCCGCTGAGATCAAATTAAAATTATAATTTAAACTACCTTTATTATTTTTGTTCTTTTATTGATCTAATAATCTATGGATATTATAGATATTAGGTATCTTTCCGAATCCAAACAAAGATATTATTCGCGATGCGCATTTACTCGTATTCTCAATTACGCACATATCATCCTCTATATAATTTACCATAAAATACATAATAAAATAAAACTGAGCACTATGACGTAAACCAGTAGAGTAAATATAAGAACGCGCGAAGGCGTTCTGCTCAAACTGAATTATCCCTAAACCTACGATATAATAGGTAATGCTGTCAGTTTGTAGCACCACTCCCCGGCAAGCCCGAGTGTGTACAATCGATTATGATCAGACCACACCTGCCTGCTGTTTGTATGGTTCTTAGAGCTCGTATCGATCGATATTCAAGGTCTTATGGTGAAAAGCATTCCTGAACAGACTTTGAAAGCCTTGAATGCTACGGGAAGATCTAGAAAAATTTTGAAATGGCGCCCAATGGAAATGTTGCACGTTTGTAATTTTTAAATGATCACCCATCATCATCAGCCCATATACGTCCCCACTACTGGGGCACGGGCTTACCCTAAACTAGGGCGATAAGGCCTTAGTCGACCACACTGGCAAAGTGCAGGTTGGTCGACTACACAACCTTAGAATTTCTTCGTAGGTGTGCAGGTTTCCTCACGATGTTTTCCTTCACCGTTAAAGCGTCGAATGATGGTACATATGAATTTCAAAAATTAAAAATACCTTGTACCTGGCGGGGTTTGAACTGGCGACCTCTCACATGGCAAGAAACGACCTTACCCACTCGGACTTCACCGGTTACTCTTTTAAAATATTCTTACTATTCTCAGACCCTACAAAATATTGTATCAAATTTCATGGAAATCGACTGAGTCTGAAGATTCTAGACGCCAAAACGCGACAGTGTAAATTTTTTATTTATATTGTGTATAATAATACTGTTACTTTCTAACTTTGGTTAAAATAGTACAATACTTTGTATCAAATATAAACATCAGCTGAAATCTATGAATAACTTAGATATAAATCACATTTGAACATCCAACCATGTTCAAACATGATTTACGAGTATATCCTAGGTTATTTCCATACATTTGAGCTTGTCTTGTCAGATATCATCAGTAGAAGTGGGAGCAATGATATAAAAGGGCCAAGTATGAGTCGAATTCGCGCACTTAGTGTTCCGTACCAATATTTAAAAATTAAACACGTTTTTTGTATTTGAGAGGGCCCTTCAATATCTATTTGGTTTTAGTAATTGCAGTTGTGTGTGTGGGCAATTGAAACACAACATTTTTGGAAGTTTCCACTGTCTAGCTATCGTGGTACTTGAGATACAGCCTGGTGACATACAGACGGACGGACAGCGAAGTATAAGTATACAGGGTCCCGTTTTTACCCTTTGAGTCATCATCATCAGCCCATATACGTTACGGTACAAATTAGGGCGATAAGGCCTTAGCCAACCACTCTGGCCAAGTACAGGTTGGTTGACTACACAACCTAAAAATTTCTTCGTAGGTATGCAGGTTTCATCACGATCTTTTCCTTCACCGTTAAAGCGTCGAATAATCGTACATATGAATTTAAAATTTGAAAAACACAGTTGTACGTGGCGGGGTTTGAACTGGCGACCTCTCGGCAAGCAACGACCTTAACCACTGGGCCATCGACCCTTTGAGTAGAGAACCCTAAAAACAGAGATATATCGAGGTCACAGAGTTGTCTTAGACGTTATCGCGAGGCGCCGAGTCTCCCCTCATTAATTATGGATTCGGCATCTTGTCAACTGTTTATTTGGAACATCCTGTGTAATTAGTAGGGACTGTGGAAAAGATAAATGGAAGTGACAGGGGAGAGAGAAGTGACAAGAGATTTTGTACAAGTTTACCATAGACATATTTACGTAGGCGATATCGAGTCTGTAACTTTTAAACTCATGGTAGCGCTACTGTAGTGTTGCGTTTTGTGGATTAAAAATATATTGCAAGATTTCTGGTGAATTTTATTAGCAATATTTAACGGTTTCAGTTTATTTAAACGTTTTTCTAGTATTATTTTAATATCATTAGTCACGATCAATGATGAATTAAGTCGTAAAGTAAACATTTTTTTCAGCTAACGTATTTCACAGATGGCGAATAAGTTATGAAAAAAATATTCCGGTAAAATTATTGCTTTTTGTTTCAGGTAATTTGAGAGATCCTGTTGCAAAATATTAATTGACATAATGTAAGTAAAATACAACGACACACGTAGTCGTTTTATCAAAATTGACTAAATCGGATGTAGAGTTTAGACGTGCCAAAATTTTACTTCTAAATACTGCGTGCTTTAATAAATGACAGAGTCTTCAAAACAAAATTCTCGTTGTAAAAACGAAATATTGGGTGCTTTAATCAATAACAGAATCTTCAAAACAACGTTCTTGTAGTAAAAGTAGATGTAACTACTATTTTAATAGTTAAGTTAGTACCACTAGAACAATGTGGTTCATTCGCATTTTCTTTGAAAATTATGTTCGTATGTAGAATTTAGACGTGCCAAATATTAGTACAAAATATTGCGTTCTTTAGTTTAATAAATAATAGTCTTCAAAACAACTTCCTTGTTGTAAAACTAGACGTAACTACTATTTTAATAGTTAAGTTAGTACCACTCGAACAATGTGGTTCATTTTCTCTTCACATTTTCTTTGAAAATAATGTTCAACGGATTATTAAAGACAGACTATAAAAAGCTCTGCGTCGATCGGAACTGGGTTACAGCATCTATAACTTGGTGTCACGTTCGTCGCTTGCTTTAATAAAGTTTTCCATCCGGCATAGTAGCACAGTATAGAACATAGACAGTGAGAAATCGTGAAAGATTCAAGAGGTTTCTGATCCCATGGGATATTCATCACCTATCAGAATAGTCAAATGTTGTCAGGACAACATTTGTCATATTTGATCTAAGGGTCTCTTCATCTTATTTTATTACTATTATTTAAAAAAAAACATCCTTCTTTTAGTGGTACAGTATGTTTACTAAATTTACTGTCTCTGTACAGTAAATTTAGTAAACATTTGCCATAATAATTATCATGTACAAACGATAGCGTATTCTATGTTTCTTCCGTCTCACAGTCAATAACAGTTTTAGTAGTAAAGCATAATACAAACAAATATTATCTTATTTAGTAGCGGGGACCGTGTGAATGGTTCGCGGAACATAAGCATCCCTTGTGATCTTACTGCAATAAATTCCTTAAATAAATGAAAAGCCTGTTCTTCTGGTTTCGTTTAAGCAGTTCCTAAAAGTCTGAAGTGATCTCTGCCTACCCCTCTGGGAAAAAGGCGTGATTGTATGTATGTATGTATGTAAAAGTCTGATCCTATGTCCAACCAATGAATTAATTGGAAATCTTGTAGAAAATTTGCTTCACTGTATTTACATCAGCTCTGCCTTACTTGCTATGTATCGGCAGCCGGCGGCTCTTGGGAACTTTAAGCTCTTCCGTCCTCCTCAATATTCGCGGATAATTAAACTTCCTCGCTGCAGTTTAATCAGAGAATTTTAATTAATGCCTTTGACGTCATCGGGACACGCCTGCTGGGGTGCTTTGCTGTCGTTAAGGTGATTACGTGATGTAAGCTAGCTTGATACGCTGAGATTAATATGGTATTAATATAGGATGGGGCTGACTTATATTTTTTTAAATACCTACTAAGTTATTACGAGTACTTGTTAGTCCATTGATCATGCATCGAAAGCATGCTCTGTTCCTTTGATATCACCTCAGGTGGGAGACATTTTGTCGACCGGTTGTTGTTACCACCATACAGTTGCGTAAAACCCGCCAAGTGACTCTGACCTTTGAAACGGCTTTCAGGGTGAGTGCGACAGGCTCAATATGGTATATTGTGCCTGTCGACCTCATATTTGGATCTCACTACCGCTTACCATCAGGTGGAGTGAGGTCATCTTGTTAGCTCATTATAAAAATAAAAAAAAGATATGAATAAATAAGATTCATATTTCTGTAGACCTATTAGTATATTTAGTTTTACTAAAAGAAAATTGTGATGATCGTTTTCACATTTACCCTGAAATATAACGTTCTTAACTTTGGCAACTAAACGTAATTTTTTCTCATATCGTATATGTTAGCTTCTTCTCATATAATATCATAGCCAATCAAAAAGCCATCGCAGCCAAAGAGAGATGGATGCGGTCCCTTCCCGATGTTATCCTGGCCCTAAAGGACGACTCGTAAACTTATCTTTACGAGGCCTCCCGACTAGCGTTAGGCCCTTGGAAACTGCCCTGCAGGGAACAGATAGGTCTCTGATACTTCGTGGAACACTTTGCGCCATTGATGGAATGGAGAGAGAAAAGACAGTTATTGAAACCACCAAAAAAAATCCTGAAACTATAAAGAAAGTGAACACAAAAATAAATTAGCTTTTTTTATCATCCGACGACCACGATGACCTCACTCCACTTGGTAGTAAGCGGCCATCAGGTCAACATACGAGGTCGACAGGCACAATATAACCTATTAAGTCTATCGCCCTCACCTTGAAGACCTGTGTAGATGCCGTTTTACGCCCTACCTTAATTTATGCCATGAAACTTAACTGTAACTCATTATTAAGAGTTTTTTTTTGTTCTATATTAGGGGTGAGAGCCATCCGCTCCCCCGCAAGCCCGGTGATGATGACAAGGCTCCTCCAGGCCATCATCGTTAATCAGTTAAGAAAAAAAAAAACTTACATCATTTGGACTTTGAAGAGAACAATTTAGGAATCGATCAGAATTTTGACCAACGTAGCAATGCGCCAAGCATCACATACTCGTAGATGGATAATATTAGTGTTATGATATACATCTGAATGATTTACCGACAATATTCGAGTGAAATTTCCTCCGTAAATTAAATGTAGGTATTCAATTGTACGCACATACCGACCGTTTTCCTTTTCTGCCTTTTTCAACTCGCGACATTCCAAACGAGTTCGAATAACCCATATTCCACGGTATGAAATATAAATTGCGAGGCTCTATGAAACTTGAAATATCCGCACTTGCGGTTATTTAAGGAAAGTTATGTTCCCAATTTATGAGCGAGCGTTTATAAAAACACAAAGGAAGGGAAATATTGTATTTTGGCGAAACATCCCAAATAACGTACAGAGTTGCGTGCTTTGCTCTGACCTATTTACCAATTTATAGCGCAAATTAAATCGGGGTTCAATGAACAAACGATTGCAATATGCCTGGGCTCGTTCGTGTTGAGTTTGAAAAGAAAAAAGTGCAGTAAAAATATCATGAAACCGTTTTTAAGATTGAAATTTGCATTTAAATTGTTTGCTATTTGTTGAACATGGAAATGGAAGTTAATTTATTAAAATAATGTTCAAGGGGTGCATGTATTGAAGAGGTGAATAGCGCCAACTTAATAATAGACATGTTCGAGATTTTGAAAAGAGACCTTGTGCACTCTTAACTAAATATAGCCTCTGCTTCAAAAGACATAGTTATTGTTAGACACTTGTTTTTGCTAACGAAACCATAAAGATATTAAGTACCGTACCGTAATACCTCTTTGGGGTGTCTAAACTCTTTGAACCACTTTTGAGATGGCCAGTATTATTGTTGGCGCCAGCCAAGCTAACAAACTTTCAAGCCAAAGCTTAGATCAAACAATAAGTCACCAGTGGGGTTTCTGAACTTGCCTCCATCTTGGATTCAACTCGATCCTGAAAACAAAGGATACCGAATGATCGATAGCGAGTTCTCGATTCCCAGCGAGTAGCGATTGTAAACATTCCGATTCGCTACGTAAACATATGACTGGCGTGGGCGGCCACCTAGTTCTGCGGTTAGTTCTGATTTCGATTACATTTTGTTACCTATAAAATGGTCGTCGCCCTTTTCTGAATCCTTTTGCTGGAGTGTGAGTTTGTAGATTTTCAACTCTAATCTTAGATAACCAAGTCTTGAATTGGGGTGTGATACATAACCTCTGCACGCGATTTTATAATGGTTCCATTCTAAATGCCAATGCGGGATTCTAATAAATATAAGAATCACACTACTACTAGGTACGTCAAAGGAAAAAAGTCATACTTACTTCCAAAAGAGCAGATTTTAAACACAAAAGTAGCAATACCCTTCCAAAAACGTCTGCCAATAAAATTCACAAATGAAACTTTTATTACTCACGATCTTTGCCTGTTCCTAACTTATCTACTTTCTTCAATCCATTCATAGCTGACTCACTCATTCAGCTGGAAAACCATTAAACCAGTGACTCACCTAATAGACACTTTCAGAGCCCCGTTCACCGACTCGCTGACATCGCTTTTTGAATTCTAAAACTGACAGCAGTAAGAGAAACAAATCAGAAACAAATGAAGACACAACACATTCCGAACGTAAATAAATAAATCTCAATTTAAAACGCATTCGCGATAAATCTCCCGAGAATCGTAAACACTTTTTATTTATTGGAAACACTCAAGTGTTCCCTCCAGTGCCTCTTATTGCCTCCGAATAGGGTTCAAATTGTGATCACATTATATTTTTTTTACTTTACTTCGTCTGCTCCGAAACAGTTTATCTTCGGGAAATATTTAACTCTGGGGAGAGTTTTCTCATTGTCCCGGCAACAAATTGCGATAAAAGGCTTTAAAGGACTCGTTTCCTTTGTGACGTTACGCGTGTTAGCTTATGCTAGGTGGCTAGTTTCGTAATTGAAAGTGGGTCGTTTGTATTCTGTTATAAGTTATTTACATTCGAAATACTTACGGACGATAACACAAGCGTATTACCGATGTCCTTGAAACAATTTTAACATTCTGTGTATAACGTAATGGTGTATTTATAGACAATTGGACTAGCCTATTATTTAGTGCCTTTATTCTTTTTTTATTTTTAATAACCTGTATCATCCCACTGCTGGGCAAAGGTCTCCTCCAAACCTGTCCACCGCTCTCTATAAAAGGCTAGCACTTCCCAGCTCCTTGATAGCTGGACCAAATCGTCACACCATCTTTTCTTGGGCCTTCCCCTTCGGCGAAGCCGTCCTCAGATACCCATTGTGTTACTATTTTAGCCCATTTATCGTCCTTCATTCTGAACAAATGCCTCTCCCATTGCCACTTCAGCTTCGCAGTCTTGAGCCCTTCATCAGCGATTATTAATTTAGTTAACAAAAAAGAAATAATAAACATAAATTTTAATGCGAAAGTTAAGTCTAGAGTGGAGTTTTACATAGCTTTATATAAACAGTGCCGAAACTACAAATGTGATTATCTTTGAATCTAAATGATACAATCTTGTATTCTTTTCTTGAAAATATCTTTAGTTAATGAACTTTAGACTGTGCTAAACAGAAGTGTTGATTACTTGATTGGCATCCGGAAGTCCGGTGATGATCGATGATGATCGATGACTACCGATGTGTGGATCATCGATGTCTAGATGGAACGGTCTGTCAACAGCCTGTCGGAAACTAGCGCGAGTTGATAAAGTCTTGTGATTTATATGTGGAGGTCGGCCAAGGATAAGTTGGTGTGTTATCTTAAAGATACGTCTTTTAGAATTCGCTAAAATTAGTTAATAGGATTATTCACAATTTGCCAATTGTGAATTATGACCTAACGATGGATCCCTGCTTAGTAATGGCATTGAAACAATAACATCTGCATTGTTAGTAACTCTAAATGATTTAAACTGGTTCAGTAAAAAATACATTAACTCTTCTAAACGTAATTTGTAACTAACTTTAAACTAATCGTTTTGAGCTGCTTAGCTATTCAGAACAAATATACAAGTTTGATTTTTGTACAGTTTTTTTTTCCTAACTGACATACAATGATGCCTTGGACTAGCCTCGTTATCATCACCGGACTTGCGGGGGAGCGGATGGCTCTCACCCCTATGTGCAGTTGCTTAAACCTTATAATAAATAAATCTGTTAGTCGACATTAAAATCGGTTTCGAATAACAATACATTGTCCTTTGGTGCCACATAAACAGTTCGCAAAAAAACTTAAACGCACCATAAAAGTTAAAACAGGCCACAACTTGTTACGAAATAAACTCAACAAACAAAACGTATCAAAGAAATGCTCGAAGTTGCCGATCGCAATCCGGTTACAACTGGCGCACGGAACGAAACGATTCAAAAGTTGGTGATGAGCGATACAATTGGCTTGGCGAGGGGCCAGGGTACTTGTTGAAGACACCTGTCAGATGCAGAAGTCTGCTGGGAACCGCATACTATAGGGATATTGGGCACGGCTGTTATCAATAGAAGGGCGGAATTGGGATTGTTACATGGAGAAATGATTTTATCCGCTATTAGTGGAAGTAACATCTTTGAAATATGATGCCACCTTTATTGGTTGTAGACGTTTCTATTCTGTATTTTCATCTTTTGAACCTACTTTTATCTATTATACTTATTAGTATACTTTATCATTACAGTTATTATCACCCACAAGACTACTTATGGAGTTGATCGTTACAATGAACGAATAGTAAAATTTAGAGAGAAAATAAGGATTAGCATAATATTATTATGACGATATTACTTATGACGTGCTGTACGTTTTAGTGCCTCAACAGTTTATAACGTTATTTTTGACGTTACATTGACAGACATGTCAATATTCACCAATCATGCTGCAGTTGGACCTCACGCCTACGTATTGCCATCTAGTGAATTTCTTACACGCGTTAACCCTCATTAATCTGCTGTCATTAAGTCGTTAAGACAAGTTTTACTGTCCATTCAATACATCATTCTATTATATTAATACCGATGACGTTATTAACAAACCCGCTAATTGATCCCGAAAATAAAGTCCACAGGTATTTATTATTTTCAGCGCTTCACAAAAGCTATTTGTGGTGAATTCCCGATCCCGGTTTGAGGATCATTATGCTAATTCGATTAGCCTTCGCGTCGTTAGAGGGCGGCGAGGAGTATAGCGGCCACTAATGAGGCTCCGGCGCTGAGGAGACGGCCTCAAGGGTGATAGCATCTGCCTTTAAACGGTTAAGGTCTTTAAGATATACAATCGACGACAGTTTCAATGATAATCAGTCTTTTTCGTTACATTTTCAATCCAATCCTCTGACAAATGAGATTTTGGGAAAGAATAATAATTATAAAATGTACACAACAGACTAAAATACACCTGCTATCGCTAATTCTTAATTTAAAAAAAAAGATAGTTGACCCATAGATATTGAAAAAAAAACTTGTGATTCAAAAAAAGTTCGATTTCTCTTTAAATCAAATATTGTAACTTAGTAGTCTAGCAAAATACCACTGGAAGCATCGGTGTCTACTGATATTGTTTAAAGGCATAAAAATATGCGCAGGCATAGTACACTAGTTCATAACATCTGCCCAGAAATAAGTCGCTCAGCAATGATTCCATTCATCTCGCACGTAATCTAACGCACTTCCGGTGTCTCCCAAAAGCTCTTCGCATTGTCAATCCATGCTGTATCTTTGCTGTGCTAATTGACTTTAACAGACTGAGGAAGATAAACATAGGATGATCAGGTAGATAATAGCATTTTTAAATAATTCCGTAATAAATCGGTCCAAGGGATGAGCGTTTAAATTTCGCAGCTTACTCTGTCCAACTCCATCACTCTCTCAGATGACGTAATCAAACTCGCTTCCGATGACAGTTGAAAGCTCCGCATTGACAAAGCGCGTAGGCCTCGCAATCCGGTCCGCGTCGCTTGCTATGCTAATTGACTTTTAGTAGACTGAGGATGATATGGCGTATTCTAGTTGAGCAAAAAGATACTTTGCCGTGTATTCTTTTGTCGAAGCAATTGGGGCCATTTTCAAGCACCTAGATTACAACTTAATTGTGGAACACCACCAATAACCAGCCTGAAGCCTTAAGTTTACTTATGTAGAAAGAAACTGATTGTTTATTGTTTTGAGAAATCAAAAAGAAATCGGACTAAATTTCGCAGCTTACTCTGGGTCCGATTCCATTGCTCTCTCAGATGACGTAATCAAACTCGCTTCCGGTATCAGTTGAAAGCTCCGCATTGACAAAGCGCGTAGGCCTCGCAATCCGGTCCGCGTCGCTAGCTATGCTAATTGACTTTTAGCAGAATGAGGATGCTATGGGCTGTTCTGGAGGCACGGCAGTGCTACCGCCAAGTTGAGCAAAAAGAGATATAGCCGTGTATCCGTTTGTCGAAGCAATTCGGGTATAACTTCATTGTGTATGAAGCTAGAAGCCATAATGTAGGAACTAATACTGTATTCTTTTAAGGCATAAGAAATTATCCCTTCCAAGACATTCTAACATAGGTACCACTTATTTGTAACAAATCTGACTAAGAGATGAGAGCTTAAAATTCATACTTAACTCTGGGTCCAATTCGCTTCCTCTCTCAGATGACGTAATCCAACGCAATTCCGGTGTCTTTCAAAAGCTCTTCGTATAGACAACAAAAATAGTACGTAAACTCAATTGTGCATAAACTAGAAGCCGCAGAACCTGATACAATATTATATTGAAGCAAAAAATTAGAGCTTAAAATTAATAAAATCGGACTAAGACATGAGCGCTTAAAATTTTCACCTAACTCCGGGTTCAATTCGCTTCCTCTTTCAGATGACGCAATCCAACGCACTTCCGGTGCCTCTCAAAAGCTCTTTGCATTGACAAAGCGCGTAGGCTTCGCAATCCGGTCTGCACCGTCAACTGCGTTAATTGACTTTTAGAGGATTGAAAGTCTACGTGGGGTGAAATAGAATTACGTGGTATTAGGACTGTTGAACTCAAGGGAGAAGGTAGTCCATGGAAGCTTATATAAGTCACTTTGTGCTGAACCTAAGTTGATAGATATTTTTATCGAATTTGTACATACATACATACATAAAATCACGCCTTTTTCCCAGAGGGGTGGGTAGGGATCACTTCCAGCGATCCACTTTTCACCTCTGTGGGAACACGAGTAGCAAGGATATATGACGGGGGAAGGAAAAGGGGAGGAAGGATATTATCGCATAAGATGATTTGGACTGAGTCGATAGTAGCTCGAGGAGCCGGGGTCGCTTACCCGTATCCCCTGACTGAATCAAATTAAAATTAATGAATTAATAGGTATCAAATTTGTGCTCATCATAAATCATTCAGGTACACAGATAGTCCTGAGACAGAGGAAGAATAGCTACTTTTTAAGAAGTAATTACATATAAGATATAATAATAAATTTCTAAACGATAAACCAAGGATAGAAATAAGTGGCGAGCATTTAAGAAACCTATGTCAGACAGGAAGTGGGCTGATGACGGATGGATGATGGAAGCGATAAACGTGTTGTTTATTGGAGTGGGAAATTAGCTCAATATAATATTTGGTACTAAAGCTTTTTATAGTCATCATCATGTTATGCGTTAAACGCTAAACAGTTCAGTATTGGACTTCCAAAACTATAAAAACAATGGTATTTATATTTATTTACATTTCAGAAATTGTTGCCTGAATTAATTTATTGATTCTTTATTTCCGTTTAAAGCATGAAGTTTCTTAAATGCCTTATGGAATAATAACTGCCTTACCTTGCACAGAAATAATAGCTGCCTTACCTTCCGCCTACTTTACTTTCGTTCAAAGACTTATTCGTCGAAAATAGGTGGTCTCATTAAAAATAATGCAAAGAATGAGGAGGGACAAACATAAAAAAGCCTTTGACGTTCTAGCACCATTCTAATTTATTCTTGTAATTTGTGAGTTTGAATACCTTTATAGTTTCTTAAAAACTAACCGTGTCATTAAAATATATCCGTATTGAGAACCTCCCATTCATTTTGGAGTTTCGTTAAAAATAGTGATAGTCCTTTCTTGCCTTGCGTAACTTTAATTACTTAACATTATAAGTATTCTTATCAGTCCTGAGAGATTTGTGTTTCGAGAATACTATTGCTGACTAGCTCGGTGGAATGGGCCCCTGGCTATATCCCAGTAGTCTTGGGTTCAAATCCCACCCTGGACAAAATTTTTGTCATAAAGATCGGTGTTTGTCGGAACAAAGTCCATGACACGGATATCTGGGTGTGTTTTTAAATATATTTGAGTTGTTGTGTATACCACTATTTCTGATATCCGTGACACAGGTACTTAAGCAATTTATTTCGAACTCATAACATTGTTTATGATTTGTGATATATATTCCTTATTTATTGAAGTTATAATTGTGAGAAGTGCGTTTTAAAGTAATACTGGTGTATTTTGACTCTAAAATTATTATCGAGGAATAAATTCATTCGATGACCTATGACATTACGCACGTGGCCTGAATAATTTACTAGGTCACGGGTCGCTAGGGATACTAGAATCAGGGATGCCAGGATAGAATCGACATTACACTTTCTAAATAGCACATAACAGGCTTTCAGGGTGAGGGTGACAGGTCCATCATCATCATCATCATCATCATCATCAGCCCATACCTGTCTACTGCTGGACATAGGCCTCTCCAAATGCACGCTACTTCTTTCTGTCCTCGGCCACTTATCCTCCTTGACAGGTCCAGAGTCTAATGTGCCTCTGTGTAAATTGTCGACCTCATATGTGAACCTCATAGTCGCTTACCTGCTGTGAAGATAGATCAGCCTGAATGTCTATTAGAAACAAATAACGTAACAACAATCTGGCTGTACGTTTATGTTTTCCACTTGCTAAATGATAAATGGATTTTCAAATTCCTTAGTGAACTGAATCGGATATCTAACTCTTAAGTGGACTTAAAATTGTTTCAGTCATTTAGAATATCAAAAAAGTATTGCGTTGATGATTATGTATGTATGATTAGTAGTTCCGGACAAAATAAAATATCGTCCTGTACTGGTTTAGTACATATTCTCCTAAGTAAAAAACGAGTTAGTCAAATAATATCGGAGTGGTTGCCAGCCCTAGCCGGGATCCGAACCAGGACAAATCGGTGGTCCACTGGATGCCACGGTGTAATTTGTAGGACTGTTCATTCGATTCTAAATAATGTTGCCTATTTGTTTTTAGAAAAGGTCTCTTATATTTAATTAACAAAGGATTCTTATTCACTTCTAAAAAAACTTATATTTGTAGTAGTGACCCTATATTTGAACTAGTGACCCGCCCACGCTTCGCTTCGGGTAATCCTTTCTCTAAATATTAGTCTTTATGGGTGTACACGCGTTATTAGTAGTAGCAAATACATAGCTACTTACTGCCCGACGTTTCGACTGGGTTACACCAATCGTGGTCGCGAGCGAACTGAGTAAGTAGCTATGTATTTGCTACTCCTAATAACGCGTGCTACTCCTAATGAATTGCCTGGTCTTTCCGATCTTCCTCTATGGAGCTGAAACATGGACTCTTAGAATGCAGGATAGGAGGAAAATTGACGCCCTGGAGATGTGGTGCTGGCGACGTCTTTTAAGAATAAGCTGGACTGCCCACAGAACAAACGCATTCATACTTAAGGAACTAAAAATAAAACAAAGGCTCTCGTCGACTGTCCAATTACGAGGCCTCAAGTTCTTTGGTCATGTCACCCGTAAACACGATTCCATGGAGCGCCTGGTTGTACAGGGGCGAGTGGAAGGCAAAAGACCACGGGGTCGGTCCCCAACTAGGTGGACCGATCTTATAAAAACTACGACTGGTTCCTCCATCACAGAGTGTACTCGCAGTGCCACACACAGAGACCGGTGGAGAGCAATCGCGAAGGCTGCGGTCAGCACTGAAAGACCATAATCACGATCACTCTGCCAAGAGTGAACGACTAAGAAGAAGAAGATAACGCGTGTAGACCCATAAAGACTAATATTTAGTGTAATGGAACGCGAAAGTCTAAAATCATACAATCCTTTCTCTGCCTACGTCATAACATCTGTTATCAGGGCAAATTTCAGCGCGATCCGTCCAGTGGTTTTATAGATCACTATGTCAGTCAGTCAGTTACATATATTTAGATTGATAATGTTAATTTTGAACACAATAACATATACCTTTCCATAACGGAAAATTTATTAACAAAGCTCTTAGTGAACATTTTTTATTTACATTATCATCAGCTCATATATTTAATTACATAATATGAATTTAATACCGACCTCATTGTGCGATAGGTACTCTTTAAAGAAATCAGAAACGACTAACATAAAACCTAAAAACTGAAATCTTATCATCAAAAAAATACAAAATACAAAATACAAAAATCATCGCATCACTTATAAAATTATCCAATTTAGGAACAAATCTATTTATCTTCTCATACAACAAGATATCTTTTATAATATTTTGTACGTATAATAATATTAAATTAGTGAATATATTGTGTATTCACTACATACTTTACGGCGCAAGAGAGCGCTACATTACTGTAAATATCGCGTGATATATATAAATATGAAATATATGACCGTAACTCATACGGTCATATATTTATTTTATTTGTTATTTTATTTTTATTTGTTCACTCCATCTTAGAAGGCTTATTATATTAGGAGCACGTATTTCATAAATACCAATAAGTTAAATAACATATTACTAAACAAAATTATAGAAATAAATTCTTGAAAAGTGGATGGGTTTAGACGAGACCTTTGCCTAGCAGTGGGATGATAAAAGTTAAGAAAAAAAAGTCATATTATAAATTAAAAAATAATATTATACTTATTTATGGATACTGAATTATATTATTAGTTATCTAGCTTATTGTAAGAGATGATTTAGTACTTAAGTAAATTAAGCAATAACTTAAAAGCTTCATAAACCGTATAAAGTGTATCTTACTACACGCTCACAGTTACCAAGTGCATTAAGCAATGTTCGCGACAAATGGATGATCTTGCTGTGGTAATCAATCATTGTAAAGTAATCAAATGATCAGTCAATTAAGAGGCTTCCGCGCTGAGCTTGATGATGATGATTTGATGATGTTACTAATACAGGCTGTACTGTACTCTACTAATGTAAACATTAGTTTGGTCATATTTAACACAATCATTTTGTCTTTTCATCAGATCAGCTATGTTTCAGCTAGAGGCCTCATAGACCAATACTTAGCTGATCCAAGATAAAAAGACAAAAGTTTGCGCTCCATATAGCCACTAATTGTACGTTAGTAACACTAGTAGCAAAATAAATTAAGCTTAAAAACTATTTAGGTTTCGCCGTGAAACCACTTGAAGGTTAGAATTAGTAACATCATCGAGCGCAGAACAGAAGGCTCTTGTTAACTGATCATAATAAGTTTCGCTTAAGAACTGAGCTTAGGGAGAGATCATTCATTCCTTTCCGTCACCCTGTTCAGACCGAACGGAATAAAGCGCCCTTGAGGACAAAACAGGATGATGGAAAGGAATGAGGTTGTGTGTTCACCGGTACGGGGACAGCCAGCCTAATTCCGTTGCGAGGCAGCGGAGCGAAGAAACTTGAATGAAGTTTTATATCCTATTGGATTCTTAGTTTCTCCGCTCCGCAATCTCGCTCCTCCAGCTCGGACTGGCGGGCTTGTAACTGTGAGCGCGTAGGCGGCACGGCACGGGCTGGGCGGCCTGCGGCGTGCCGCGCACCTCTCACCCGGGCCGTGCTTGCAGGATGCACGCGGTGGGCCTGCACTCCGCGCTGGCCATCCGGCGCGAGCGCAAGCGGCGCGCCGAGCAACAGCGAGCCCGCGAGCGGCGCTACTCCCTCCAGTCCTCCGAGTCCGGCGTCACCTCCCCGCACTGCTCCACCGGCAGCCTCGAACGACGACGCTTCAGACACCCCCGCAACACCGACAATGAGGTCGTCTCCTCCGTCGGCATGCTCCATCTCGGAGTCGTCTTCCTCGTCCTCGGCCTCTTCCTCATCGCCTCCGGGTGGCTCCCCGACGACGTCACCTCCTGGAGCAGCGTCGGCTCCGTCAGCTGGTTCAACGAGCTCGTCTGCTCCGGCCTGTTCGCGCTCGCCATCGGCATCTTCCTGATCGTCCTGCACAAGTACTTGACCAAGAGCGAGGAGGATGCGTTGGAGGACTACGTGCAGAGGCAGCTGACGCGCTCGCGGTCGGGGCACCGGCTGGAGCGGGACGCGGAGACAGGTGGTATGCACACGAAGAACGCGCGGCGCGCGCGCACGGTCGAGGTGCTTCCCGAGACGGTCACGGAGACGTATACGGAGCCGCCGCCGGACCGCGCGCACGGGTTCGTCAACGCGCTGGCCATGAACGGGGACGCGCTGCGGGACTCCCCGCTAGAGCAGATCGCTGAGGAGGAGGTCTCGGTGGCCTCGGAGTCGGACCGGCGCCTCGGCCGCTTCAACAAGGACACGTACTCCACGCCCTCCGTGGCGCCCAGCCTCAGCCCCGGCTCGCCCTCCGACACGCGGGAGCTGCTGGCCGACGGACGGTACATGATCATGTCGCGGATGTGAGCAGCTTAGATTTCGACAAATCAATGATTCCGAACCCTAATTGCCGCGCGCTGTCTCCTATCTGCTCGATCCCTAATTGAAAGCCGTTTAGTTCGGACGCGTTCGGAATCAGTGAGTTGCCGAAACCCTTTCCATCTCCGTGAGCTGGAGGAGTGTTCTCGCGGTCGCGAACTGAACTCTAAGTCTATTGTGATTGGGAGCGTATTCCCGCGATTGTTTGAACGCCTACAAGTATTTCGTATCTAAAGTTCCGCTGCTTCGTTATCTATAAGAGTGAGCTTCAGGCTTCAGGGCGGTGTCTCAATGGGTATTTTATTTAAGTTTATAAAACGCTTCTATATTTTAACAGATGGACCAACTCTTCGGTAGATTTTAGCAGTAAGTTTAGAGTCCCATTTATGATTGCAACCATTGAGAGGATTAATCCTTCTTTTGTTTTGTTTTTACGAACCTCATTGAAATTAAAGGCGACCCTCGGGTCCAGTGGTTTCTTTTTGATTGGTTGCCATTATAAATGAGGCTTCGTTGTGTATATTTAATTAATTAAATACGATTGACATTCCGTGTGTATTGGCTTGAGACTGATTGTTAATATACTGTTCTTGTATCTAACGTTTTATAAGTACGATATTAATTAGTGTTGGTTTGTTCTATCTATTTACTTCTGCCCTTGCGTGTTTACACCTATGGGAATTTAATATTATATTACTTTACACTTTCCCAAACGTTTTTATCTGATATTTCAAATTTTTCGACTTCAAGCATGGTGTTTACTTCTTGGCTTATGAGTTTAGTACTTACATTCTAGTTCGGATTTTTAAACAGAATCGTGCCAAAATTAGGAATGGCAATAATTTTGTAATTATTTCTACCTACAATTTGAAAATTTTTCATACCTAAAATAGATACCTTTTATACCTATTATTTCAATGTTATAAATTATAGTATTTCGTTTTAGTGTACCTATGAGGTTTTGCTTGATTGTTATCTTATTGTGAACTTTAAGGAATTCTAGAAGGCTATTTTGTTTTGTGTAATTAAGTGATACTTTACCAATAATTTTAGTTGAGGCTGTGAATTGATTCCCACAAAGACTAACAGTCAAACGAGATGTCAAATTATATGTATGTATACTTGTAACATGATATTAATTAAGCTTACACAATAACACGAGCTTAGCTTCACAATGCTCAAATGTTTAATTATTATAGTTTTCACCACCTTTCCCTTCTCCTAATTAGTAATTTTAACGGAGATGTCATCTCTGCTTTTTTCTCCTCTATGTGTAGTGGATATGAGAGACTTATCATACTTCAAACACTTGTTTCCCATGATATACAAAGTTATATCCAACTGTATCATGGGTTTAATAAACCCGATTAAGCATGCATAGAATCTTACATTAATTTAAATTCATACATCAAAGATCTGTAGATAGAATTGTGTCATCAAAGACATTTAGATTGCTTACACCAAATGCATAATAAATGGTTGTGTAACGTGTAAACATTTGAACTGTATGTGTGAACTTCTACTGATAGCACAAAAATTTGCAACCGTCTAAAGCTTTGGTTTCATTTCCAAAGCTTCGTGAAAGTCAACATCACACTTCCATACAGCGTCTTATGATAAAATTTCCCAGGTGCCTAATAGGGTCCAGAAAGCTCAGAATTGTAATTATTTTCTTTAAAGTACTCCGTGATTTTCCTAAACTCAAAAAAAAACCCTCGAAATAGTAAGATTCCGATAAGCATATCGCCACTGGACAAAATTATTATTTGCCTTGAAGAACTAGTCTAGCCAAAAACTCATACTATTCTCAATTAACACGCCTAATTATAGTTAACACCAGTCGGAATGGTTTCGTTACACCCTCTGGAATAGTTCGCGTAATTACTATGTCTCATCGACGACGAATTAGGTGTCCTGGGTGATCCATCACAGTTCGCCAAAGTTTGCCGCATACATCACAGACATTACACATTATTTACTGATATTTCATACAACAACCCGTAGACAAATATTATGCATCGATAGTTTGGGGAATGGATTCGGTATAAAACTTTCACTCATATTTTCTTAATTCTTGAATGGCAATCAGTTTAAAAACGTATTTTACACTATTATTATCAGGATGTAACATTAAGCAATATTATGCAAATGTTTGTTATCCTGAAGAATTTTAAATTTTACAAAAAAAATATTTCAGTGAGCTTTTATTGGACCTGAATAAAAAAAATCTCTAAAAACTCAAAAGGCGTTGATTCTTGAATGTCCCAGAAAAACGGATACAAGTATTACTCATAAGTAAAGTAATGGTCATAAAATTGTGCTTAGCTCCGATAAAAAATTAGGTAATTGTGAAGTTCATACATTTTTGTACTGCTTACAAAAATATATTTTGAGGGTTTTATGAAGGTATGACGGTGTCTCGTGTCCACTAGTATTTTGATCTCTCGTCTAGTCCTAGGCTAAGTGCTGTCTATAAAACATTGCCTTATTAAGAAACTGTTTCACGAGTATTTGTAATAGCACAATTTTTGTCGATAATTTTAATGTAAGCCGGTGTTGGGAAAGTATTAGATAAAAAACAAACATTCTTGGTATTATGGAACTAATTCCCGTGGCGTTTAAAGTATCTAAACTTAAAATAAATTAAATTTATTAATAATAATTCCCGAAAGACCGCATTTTGCGAACAATAGGGAAGAAGGTGTTTTGAAGGAAGGATTTTTATTTATCTTATCGTTTAAGACAAGGAAGCTTTTGTACAAATTGTTATAAACAATATAACATATCAAAAATGTTATTTTAAAAATGTTTCCGAAACGGAAACGGAAGGCTGTCTAATATTTTCCTATCACTTTAGAATGTTACATCAATGTCTAGAAAGAGCTAGCTTGTGGGTGTATCACATTAAAGTCTATGAGTGAGCAGTGAAAGCCGACAATTGTTTTCAAAATATTCATAACCATTAATAAAAGACACATCTACAAATTACGTTTTCATAATTATAATCAAAAATATTGGGTTTTCGGAGTATTCAAAAATACAAGATTTCTTCAATATTTACTCCGGAATAAAACAAACTCATAATGTTTAATACAGTTGCAATATCTTCATTATCCCCAGTAATTGAATTTAATATAGTTCTGTTTATTGACAACAGTAAATATGAAATAAATTATAATAGGTATTAAAATAATAGATAAGGATTCTAAACATAAATTCATGAATGTATCTACAAAAAAACGAGCACAGTGCCAGATAATGAGCTTTTACTAAAATATGTTTCTATTAATATCATTATCACTAAGCTCTGACTTACAAACGTTTAATCATTGGACTGTTGGTAATAGGTAAGGTTGTAACACATCGCGCAAAAATGTTAAATAGTAAAAATTATAACAATGTGACTGTCCATAACAGTGGAAACATTATTTGAATCTTCTATACATTTTTGCCGAATGTGATTTCATTTAAACACCCTGTATTTATCGGTCTAGTTGTTTTCTGTGTAAGTATCTACTAATATTCTATGGTTATAAGGTTTGCGCGTCATGCAATTGTGTCTATAGTATATAATGTGCCGGAGTTAGAGTGAGGCCGGCGTCCAAAGCGTTAAACATCCCTAGAACGATAAATTCGTGGTCAGACTGTAACTGCACTTAGCGCAAAATAGCGAATGCACACTTTAATTATGAAATTTCTTGTGCCTATACTACTTTTGTACTTAGGTATTATAGTGTTATGTACGCCGTAAGGTCACTGTATATACCATAGTACATCTCTCGCCAGGACTTATATCGCCTTCGTGCGTGCAAACTGTCTTCTTGAACCTTCCATACTTGTAAGATTGGCAAGAACCTCCCGCATTTGTTACTGTGAAGTAAATTATTGTTTTATTCGAAGGCCACATGTATTGGTGAAGGATAAAGGCGTCCGTGTCCTCTTTATTCGTTGCGGTCTTAAGCTATTTGGCGCCAGTCCCTAGGAAATAGGTCGGGGTAACTCTGCAACGTTCTCTGTAGAAAAATCAAATTAAACTACTAAATAAGGATTGCATTTAAGTTTCTCTTTTGCAAGAACTTGGAATAACTTCAAGGTTGATGAAGTCAGATTCTGCATTAAAAAATATCTGATATTCTGATTGTTACTTTTGTTTTACATATACATTAAAATATATGTATAAAACAAGTTATAATATCTAACCAGAAAACTATTGTTAATTATTTTAACATTGAGAGAATTAAAATATGAGAGAACACCCCATTTTAAATGAAAATGAAAGAAAGACATGGATACACAGTATGTGCTATGTGGCCTCATTGAGTATGTAAAACACCAAATATGTGAGGTTCTTGCGACTTAATTTAAAGCGATATTTACACTAGTTTATCGTATTAATACTTGCTTTCGCTATGAAAGTGTTAATGTATAAAATTGTGAATTGAAACTGAAATCATTGTGTGTCACACAAGGTGATTTTAAACGTGAATAGCAAGTGTCAAAAAAATTACACTTTCAGACTAGGCCAAACTTCGAGTCTTTTTTTAAATTCATAATTCTCCAAAATGTCAAAATATTTCTCACGTCGGTTAAAAGTTACCTTGTGTGGACACGATAGTAAAAGATGTACCATAACATAAAGCTAAATTGTCTTTCGAAACGTTTGGAAACTCCTGTGATGTAATCGAAACTAAACTATACTATCATTTTGAGTAGTTGTTTGATTTCGGTGTGTTGCAGGCTATCTCGCTAGTTTCACAGGCAATATTCGACAGGATTAATAACTTTTTTCTTATTTAACTGGCTTTCATTTTCACAAGTCAGTCAGAACGGCCATGACTGGTGTAACTTAGTCGAAACGACGGAAGTAAGTAGCTATCTATTTGCTATATTGCTTTTCTTTTTACCGCGTGTAAACTCATAATATTAATGTAAAAAAAGAATGCGAAAATCTAAAATCGTATGTTACTTTACCGACTTTTTCTGTATGTCAAAACGTCACTTGTCAATTTTTTAAAGTGCTGCCAGTAATATTCCAAGTTACCATTCCTGTTCAGAGGGCGAGTTTACGAGTTTTTCGTAGACATATCGAGGCGATATCGAGTGCGTAAGTTTTAAACTCATGGTAGCCCTACAGTATTTGTCCTGTGGAACTAGTGAGCAAGTCCTAATGAGGTAGATAGTCGTTTAATTGAAGTTTTGGTGTTGTGGCTCAAGACGTACGTATTTAAGAGATTTCGGTGTCGTGAACATTTTTAAGAACGCTTTTGCGCATTTTTTGACTTTACACACGTAACGCATTGCACTTTTTCGTGGATAGACGTGGTTATTTTGTTTATTGTTTCCATAGAATTTTGTCTGTTAGTATGTAACCGACCAGTCGGGGTGGAATAATGTAAGCAATCATTCGGAACCATTTTGCAGTTTTTGGTAATTTATTAAGAAACGATTTAACCATTTTTATCATAAACCATTTGTATCAGATTTAACTCATAAATATATTTAAAGTACTCATAATCCTATGTGATATATATTTATAATTTACGAAATTATAACAGTGATTACTTAATAAAATTATTAATTACCATAAAAAGTAATGTTTAATACATAAATGCCATCAACACTCATTGAAACTGTATTGAAGTGTCAAGTAAGTATTACTAAAATGTTTAACGGTCAGTAAAAAACGGACAGATATCTTTGGAAGTTAGATCTGCAGCAGTTGTCTTGCTGACCGTAGCATGATGGTTATGCTGGCAACACCGATATATTAATAGTAGATATCTGAAATGTGTTATTCTTGAATCATATGATATGAGTAACATTCCGAAAATTAATTCAAAAATAATAGAATGTAGCGATGTCAGTCCACACAATTGTTATGAAATTATTGTTAAACTTTTTTCAAATAAAACTTGAGGTTACATTTATGCAACCCCGGAAATTCCTTAATACGGTGAAACACTTAAAATAATTCCAAATATCAAAATTTAATACAGGTTTCTGCAAATTTAACGTTATTAGACAGTTACTTCAACTGCAACAATCTGCCAATCTTATACGTCAATCTGCAATGCCGATTGCATTGGCATTGTGTATAAGATTGTAACAGCTTAATCTACTGTTATGTTGCAGTCTTTAGATTTTAGCCATGTTCAATTATGTGAACAGGTGAATTATACTTGAGATCAGATAAATTGGTCTCCGTACATGGCACCGCTTTATTTGGCAGATTACAAGGAATCATAAATGTAACCTCATTTTTTAAAAACTTGATATTACGTCTGATTTTCTGAACTTAAGCATTTTTATAATTATAAGATTTTTAAAACTTACTATGAGAGAATAATATTATATAAAAATCCTTTATTATTATTACATTAAATGAGTAGTTTTTGAAATAATAAAAATTGTTTCTTGAATTAATCATTTTCTTATCCGTAAGTGAAAAATTAGGAAATTATAATACATATTTACATGAAAGTAACTAGTTTTCTCATAAAACAATTATTTCTCTTATAGGAAGTCGTTTCTCGTACCACCTCATTCCACATTAGGCATAATAATATATTTTGTTTCACTCAATTTTATTACACTTATTAATTAATAAAGTAATAATTCCAAATCATTGTATTTGTTTGTATTGACTGATGTAGTATAGTGTGATCCTTACCCAAATACTTACTAAACAGACATAACGTAGATAAAATCCGCAATCAAAAAACTACGAGCAGTTTTAAAAATGGTTAGGTCATTGACTTCTTCTTTTTATCGTATGGTTGATGAACAACCTGGTGTCAGAGTTTAAACCGCCCGTAGGCCTCTGACATGGCTTCACACACCGTTGAAAAATCTCTCAGGTGTGCTGGTTTCCTCACGATGTTTTCCTTCACCGTTAAAGCGTCGAATGATGGTACCTACATATGAATTTCAAATTTGAAAAACACATTGGTACCTGGCGGGGTTTGAACTGGCGACCTCTCGCATGGCAAGCAACGATCTTAACCACTCGGCCATCGACGCTTTTTAGGTCATTGACTGATAGGTATGTAATACAAATACATATAATTAAAGTAACTATATAAATAACCTTGCGTAAAATGGACGAGCCTTTTTAATTTCATTTTAATTTACTTAACTCCATAAAAATATATATAATAATAAGACTAAGCTTAAAAAGGTTGGTTGAGCAATCTCATTTCCTTATTTCATTAGCCTTAAGTGAAAGGATTTGGGGGTCCCTTTTATTAAATCCCATTACTCAACAACTTTAACTTTAATAAAAAAAATTGTATGAAGGTAAAAAAAAATATGCGCTGGATTTAAGACTATAAAAGAAGTTTAGACTTTTCAACGGCTCCGATGGCACGGTATTCATGCTTCCTACTGAAACATTTGACAATAAAATAATTGGGAAAGTTTGCTTATGAGGTTTTACAGCTATCTGTCAATTCTTATGGTTTTTTATGACAGAATAATGTCAGATTTTTTTAAGCCAATGAGCTCGTTCCAACTCTATACTTTACACCATGTCCAGACCCCCGTCGCTTTCCAAAGTTGATCAAATATGGATAAATGACCATTGTCAGAATGATGTATCATTCAGTATCGGTCGTCGTATCGTAAATGAAATCAATTTTATACAAAACGGTTTTATATCAACCGTTTGGTACGATTTAAGATATAGTGCACAATTGGCTGGCGGCCAGGGAAGACCTTGATCGGAGATTAACGAGTGGAGGCTAACAAATGTTGCATTGTGTTGCATCCGGGTCCTGACATATATATCTTTTTAATTTCTTTAGGCAATCGAGCATTTTTTATGACGGTCATTTGTCCCAATCATCACCATTCATTAGCCAATATACGTCTCCACAGCTGGAGCGCGGGCCTACTCTAATCTAGGGCGATAAGGCCCTAGTCAACCACGTCGGCCAAGTGCGGGTTGGTTAATTACACAACCTAAGAACCGTCAAAGTGGCAACACAGTGATACGTGGCGGGGTTTGAACTAGCGACCTCTCGCATGGCAAGCAACGACCATAACCACTCGGCCATCGACGCTTTTCAGATCGATCGGCATACAATAGTCCACTGCTGGACACAGGACTCCCCAAATGATCGCCACTACCACCTCGGCTACTCGCATCCAAGTCCCACCAGTCGTTCTGCGCAGATCGTCAATCCACCTGGCCTGAGGACGTCCCACATTGCATCAGTACTCATTTAGGAGTTAGGAGTAAACGAGTACTGATGTGAATATCTAAATATATCGTAATAAAGTTTAAAATACAACGCGGGCGCTCAAAATTATATTGATTGATTCAGCAGACTTCATCTTTAACACTGTACCTATTAACGCTTTGCAATGCCAGATTTTGTTCAAGGAGTAGTGTCTTTTTTTTAACCAAACCTTATTTTCCTAGTGTCTTAGTAATTAACCACACTTTGGCGTGTTTACCTCTAAACGAAGTCCGAACAGAGCTAAGAGTTAAAAGAAGTAAAATATATAAATGCGGGTAAAATATATTTTTTTTTTTTTTTTATAATAGGCAAACAAGATGACCACACTCCGCCTGATGGTAAGCGGTAGTGAGATCCAAATATGAGGTCGACAGGCACAATAGATCATATTGCGCCTGTCGCACTCACCCTGAAGGCCTGCTTAAATGCCGTTTCACGCCCCGCCTGAAGAGCCCGGGATCATAGGAGGGAGGGAAAACATGAGCTGGAAGGGCATTCCATGCCTTAATGGCACGGGGCAGAAATGAAGAGCTGAACCTCTTAGTCCGAGCCACCAGCGACTGCATTGTATGTGGATGGCAGCGCTGTCCTGCACGTGTCGTTCGGGAGTGGAAAGGGGAGGGAGGGATTAGCTGAAATAGCTCTTCAGAGCATTCCCCATTAAAGAGACGGTAGAGAACACTAAGACCGGCAATGTCTCTACGTAGTTGTAGAGGCTCCAGAGTGTCGGACACCTCTACATCACCGACAATACGGATAGCACGTCGCTGCAACCTATCGAGAGCGTCGAGCAAGTATTTTGCGGAGCCATCCCAGAGGTGACAGCAATATTCCACACATGGGCGAACTTGTGCCTTATAAAGAAGGCAGAGCTGCACCGGTGTGAAAAATCGCCGCACTCTGTTCAGGATCCCCAGTTTGCGGGAGGCTGTTCTAATGACGCTCTCGATGTAATCCCGCTGGTTCAGGTCGCGGCGAACATCTATGCCAAGGATGCTAAGGCTATCCTGTATTGGTAAGGGGTGCTCTGAAGAGTAGGATGGGAAAGGAAAGGAGACACTTTACTAGAAAAAACACACACCTGTGTCTTCTTGGCATTGAACTCGACAAGATTGCATGAGCCCCATTCGGAAATGCGGTCCAAGACCCCGTCAAGCTCGGCGACAAGAAGGTTCCTCTTTTCCTCGGTTTCGGTCTGCTTTACCCCAGGTCTTCCAAAATAACGTGCGTGAACAGTGCTGTCATCTGCATAGCAATGAATGTTGCCTAGTGACAACATGTCATTGATATGCAGCAGAAACAATGTCGGCGACAGAACGGAACCTTGAGGTACACCGGAATTTATTGGGTGGAAACAGGAAGTGCGTCCGTCACAGAGGACACGAATCCTGCGCCCTCCAAAAATCCCGCAATCCATTCGCATAAGCGAGGTGGCAGACCGTATGCCGGGAGCTTGGAGAGAAGCGAACGATGCCATACACGGTCAAACGCTTTAGCGATATCAAGGCTAACTGCCATAGATTCGCCGTGCTTCTCCATAGCCTCCCCCAGAGGTGCGAAACGTACGCTAGAAGATCACCCGTGGACCGTTTTGGTCTAAAACCGTATTGACGGTCATGCAGCAGCGAGTGATCCTCTAGGTAGCGGATGAGCTGGGCGTTAATAATCCGCTCAAACACCTTACCCAGTACTGAGGTTATAGCTATGGGCCGGTAGTTGGCAGGATCAGACCTGTCCCCTTTTTTGGGGACAGGCTGAACATTCGCCTCCTTCCAAGCCCGGGGCACGATGCCCGAGGTATATGAGAGGCGGTACAGGCGTGTGAGTACTGGAGACAACTCCGCTGCGCAAATTTGAAGTACTAACGCTGGAATACCGTCTGGGCCACTAGCTTTCCTTACATCAAGTGACTGCAACTCAGCACGTACATCACATTGCCTGATTCGGATCTCAGGCATATGAGCACCGCAATCTGGAATTTTAGGCGGCTGTGCTCCACCGTCATCGATGCAGGAATTGGCCGCAAAAAGATTGGCAAGCAGATCTGCCTTCTCCTGCGGCTGATGAGCTAGTGAACCGTTAGGATATTTCAGCGGGGGCAACGAAGGCAGACAGAAGTTGGATTGCACATGTTTAGCCAGGCGCCAAAAGGAGCGGCTACCCGTGGGATGCCTAATAAGGTCCTGGCCAACACGTGCAACTCGCTGGGCATCTGCTCTAATGTAGGCCCTTTTGGTGGCCTTGGTGGCTTTGTTATAGGCTGCTTTGATTGAAGTAATATTAGGATCCCGGAGTGCATGAGCCCTGGCCCAGTTGCGGTACGCCGTCCGTTTCAGTTCAACGGCTGCGGCGCACTCACGACTGAACCAGAGATCATCTTTGCGACCGCTGGTGACATCAGTAAATGGAATGTAATACTCCATTCCAATACTGATCTCACCCGCAATAGCCGCTGCACACTCCGTGGGATCACTTCCTCCAAAGCAGCTCGGCCCCAACGGATGGATGCGAAGTATTCACGCATACCATCCCAATCTGCCGACGAGTAGCGCCACAGTCTCCGCGTCACCTCCACGGGTTGTGGGGGAGCGGTGCATGGCACTGTTGCACCCACCAGGCAGTGGTCGGAGGACCCCAGTGGGGCACAAACCGACACTAGGTACCCCGATGGGTGGCTCGTCAGCAGAAGGTCCAACAGGGAGGGCGCTTGACCGACAATATCAGGCATCCGGGTGGGCTGGAGTACCAGTTGTGTCAGGTCATGCGTGAGAGCAAATGCGTGGGCGGCCCGGCCAGCATGGTCTGTTTTAAGGGAGCCCAACCAGGTGTCATGGTGGGCATTAAAGTCCCCTAAAAACACCAGCTCGCTATTGGGGAACCGCGCCTGAGCGATGTCTGCCGCCTGACTCAGATGGTCAAAGAGTCGAGTTGTCTCGGTGTCACCTTTATGGGACCGGTATATGCACACGTAGACTCTGCTCACAGAGCCTAAATCCACGTGCACACCAAGGATGGAGAGGGATGGGTCTTCGAGGCAGTGAAGACGGACACAGCAGACGTCCGCCCTGACGAAAAGGCACACACCCGCCTTGGGCTGGAAGGACTCTTCCAGCTCATAGCCCGGATATCGAAGGTATGCCGTATCGGCAGGGCAGCCAATCTGAGTCTCCGTCAGAAACAACATCGCAGGCCTCGCCGTCTCGAGGTGTAAAGCAGGTAAAATATATAAATGCAGGTAAAATATATAAATGCAGGAAAAATACATAAATGCAGGTAAAATACATAATTGCAGGTAAAATATATAAATCCAGTTGCGGCGCTAGTATGCGAACTACATGCCTTTTAGTCCAGTCAAATTAGGAAAAAATCTCGGAATTCGAGATACCCAGCTGTAAGTTTGTAAATACTTAGATATTGACACCCTAAAAGTTGTCTCAAAACCTACATATTGTAGGGTGTACGCAACTATAAAATTTTCAAGGTCAAATGTCACAAATATCAGTTTTATGAACTTTTAAGCAAAACGGGACGTTTTATCATAAAAGTGTGTAGGAGAAAATTACTTATCTTCTATTTATCTATAAAAATTGTCTGTACGTTTTATTCCTAAGATTCACCATTTCAGAGATACAGCGATGCAAATAGTTGAAAAAGTTGTATTTTCAAAAGCTTCCAGGCCCACGTGCGATTGTGCTAGACAGTTAAAATTTTCACGAATGATGTATTTTAGTAGCCTCTATAACATCTTATACTAGAAAAAGCTTAAAACCAATATTTAAGTGGGTTCTCATACAAAAACTATGGATTTTTTTTTCTCACACTATTTGCATCGCTGTATCTCTGAAATGGTGAATCTTAGAAATAAAACGTACAGACAATTTTTATAGATAATTAGATGATAAGCAATTTTCTCCTACACACTTTTATGATAAAACTTCCCGTTTTGCTCAAAAGTTTATAAAACTGATATTTGTGACATTTGACCATGAAAATTTTATAGTTGCGTACACCCTACCATATGTAGTACCCTAAAAGTACCACTTTTAGGGTGTCAATATCTAAGTATTTACAGACTTACAGCTGGGTATCTCGAATTCCGAGATTCTTACCTAATTTAAGCTTAAATGACTGGACTATTTACACACGTGCTAAAAGTGAAAATAGTAAAATGTTAAAGGAGATCCACCATGCGATACCTAGGGCTACCCACTTCCGCACCCCTCCCTTCATTTACATAATGACTTTACAGTCAGCATATTAAATACCCTACATTTAACCTTAACGATTAATTCACCTCTACAAGCTGAAATAGAAACCTGAATCCCTGTGTTAGCAGACAAAAGACTTCCCTTTCAATCTAAGATATTTCTTTAGCAACTGTTATATATCCCACCAATGCCCATATATAGTCCAACATACCCTAGACGATATAATCAAGTTATCCGCAAACATTCCCTTTGGTATACGATATTCATACATAATACAACATACTAAATACATTTATTGGTATACCTACAGCACAATAATCTAGGGTGCCTGTATCAAGGCCTGAAGTCTAGACGTCTCGCCGAAATGTCATGTCTGGACTGTAGTGGGGATTCTAGGGTTTGAATAGGTTTTGCTGAATATTTCAGTCACTAAGGATTGCGTGGAATGGTGACTCATTTATTGCATAGTTGATTGCTTTTTACTATCCATAGCACGGTAAAAAGAAACGATAATAATATGATTTAAGCAGTCTATAGTCTATACACCGTGAAATTTTAGTGGTTGTTTTCCCGCAGCAAAATGATTCTATCTTAGTAGCACAATAGATCAGTGCAGTTATTTTTTGTTGAAATCAATAAATGCCGGTTTTACGAAAGGTTTAACCGTATCTCGAAAACACGTTCGAACCGCTTTATGACTTAGGGTGTAGAGCTTCTTTAGCTTTAAGCATCGATTTCATGCGGCAAGCAGTACCTGAACACGTCACATCTTCAAAAACAACGATAGCTTCTCTCGTTTTCGAGTTGGAAAATTATTATTCTGAAAAATCGGATTTTTTTTTATTTTATTACTAAAGGCAAGTCGTTCTGCCACGGGAAAACAACCACTAAAATTTCACGGTGTATAACTGTCGAACTGCCTCGTTAGTCTATTGATAGCAAGCACTGCGTAGGGATCGAGAGGTCCCCAGTGAGAGTCCGGGGTCGGGAAAAATTTGTGAGAGTTTTATTGTAAATAAATTATTCAGTCCGGAGATAGGAAGTTGGCAGTTGCACGCCCGTACCTCGCACGTTAAGCCGGTGGTCCTGCGCCCGATCTCTCATCGGTCTTGTCGGATTGCCATCTCACCGAACTATGAGAGTAAGGGAACAGAGTGTGTGAGTTGTTTTTGCGCGCACACTTGTGATTATAAATGTCCTGCGCTTGGTTGTTCTCAATTAATATCGAAATCGGTCGGACTCCTTATATGTGTGTACAACAGTTTTAAGACGTACTTAGAAGCTTAAAAGTCGTAGCACACATATCAACTCGTTATTGGATCAACTCTGGCTTTCAGTATTCTTTGTATGAAACTCCTTACTGCAACGCACACTAATCGGAATCGTAACGATACGGTCACGATCCCTGTATTACCAAGTCTACTATCATCATCATCATCAGCCCATATACTTCCACACAGCTGGGGCACGGGCCTACCCTAAACTATGGCGATAAATCTACTATAACTGATACGATTTACTTCCGATCATTGAAAAGGTAATTAAATAGCAGAAAATTTAAACGACACCTAAAAAAAATATCAAACTAACCATTTTAATTTTTTTTTTTTTGCATTAGGAACCTTTTTCCTTTCCTAAATTGAAATCGAATATTTACTTAATTGTTCTTAGAGTAAGTGTATAGAGTTTTGTGAGTTTTGTGTTACTCCTACGTAACACAAAAGATCCCTAAGGGTCGACGCGAACCATTCAGATGATAACCGCTACAAGATGAGAAGATATAATGATGTATAGGTATACTTTCAGTTTTCTAAAGTTTCTTACCATGACAGTTACGTAGTTGCAAGACCTTAACATTTCACCAAACGAACAGAACCGAATTGTTTTAGTTCTATTCTGTCCTGTACTTGCCAAATTCAATGTTTAAGCCAACATACATACGATACGGAAGCTGAAAAAACAGTGGAAATTCCAATATTTTAGCGAGCTTTGTTCCGAAGGGGTCTATGCAGCTCTGCACTCTAACTAACCGACAGCTAGGGCTGCGATTACTCGTTTATTTCAATATTTGAAAAAAATTAAGTAAATTATTTTAATTGCTCTTATCTTGGATTATAGTAAGCTACCCTATATTTGGGGTTTGATTTGGGTATGATTAAAGTATTAAAGGACGATGTGGCGATGTTTCAAAGTAGCAAAATAATAGTATACATAGCGGTAATAATACTAAAACAGCTAGAGCAAGCTTTAGCCCTTCAAAAAAATTACATTAATTGCCAGTGTGTCATCAATTATTATGTAGGTTACAGCGTGTTCACACCTAGCGATTTCGATCGCGGCGATATCGCCGCGATTCCGCCGTGATATCGCCGCGATTCCGCTGCGATATCGCCGCGATTTCGTCGCGATCGAAATCGCTAGGTGTATTACGCCTCATTCAACGTACCCGCTTAGCGCATTTGCCGCATTCTACTACATGCCGCGTTCAGATCCCCGGTTAACAGTCGGGCAATTGAATTTGATTTTTCTCCGTTTTTTAAAATATTGCTTTAGCACTTAAACATTTTGAATTTATAAAGTGCAGGGTTCACCTAGTATTGTGGTGTAGTAAGTATTTTATCACATTTATTAGTTCAATGGATGATTTTGAAGAAGAACTTTTCCGGAAGTGGGATAATACAAATTAAAAAAAAATACTGTTTGAAATCACAGCCCAGTAGCAGCCCTGGAAATAGCGTGCGGCCCATGACCTACATACAGCGTTTAGGCTGAGCGGGAAGCGCCGGGAAATAACAACGAACGTACATACACAGCCTAAACTAGTGGGCTGCGGAACTATGAGTGTAGGGCACTCTTTGAATGTTGAACCACATATGCATTGTTCTGATTTTGAAGTAAGCTTAAGCAGTTATGGTAGGGATTTCAGAGGCAACAGTGAGGTCGATGGTGCATTTGGTTTGATTAGACGTGGATTCGATCAACACTCGGGACACAAATATAATTAAGATAATTTTGTGTTTTGAAAGTAGGTTCTGTAATTTACGTATTTAAGTATATTTCTGTTTCCACCCTTAGACATATGTCCAATAGTGGATATTATATTATTTAAGTACTGCTTCATTGTACTTTTGGTAGCAAGCGCTGCGTAAGGACCGAGAGGTCCCCGGTTCGAGTCCGGAGGTCCGGAGTCCGGAGTCCGGGGTCGGACAAAATTTGTGTGAGTTTTTCTGTATCCGTCTGTAACCAGTCGCACGCCTTATTTTTTGAGTCTGGAACTGGGCTCCGACATTCGTTTCTTCACCGAACTGCTAACCGACAGAATATTTCGTATATCGTCGCTTCGCCAACAAAACCTTTCGCCAGCGTACGATTCGTCGACAGCACCGCTCGTCATCAGACCTTTCGCCTTCGAACGATTCACTAAGCGATTCCTCGTCAATTAACTATTCCTCTTGAAAAATATTCAAATAAAATATTTGCAGATTTTTAAAATTTAGCACTAGGGATACATTAAGTAATATTAACTTACTAACTTTACTGTACTTTTTCTTCATAAACAAGAACAACAACCGTGCAATTTACTTCTTTATACTTGTATAAATTACAGAAAAATGTTCTTCTGCAAACCTAACAAAATAGGAGCATACATACATACATAGATACAGGTCAATCTGAGAACCTCCTTTTTAAAATCTCTCTGAAATTATAAAAAAATATATATAAAATTTACTGCTTTCTAAATTTAAAAAATCTGCATATAAATTTTATTTCAATATCTGCAAATAACTTTATTTGAATATTTTTCAAGAGGAATAGTTAATTGACGAGGAATCGCTTAGTGAATCGTTCGAAGGCGAAAGATCTGATGACGAGCGGTGCTGTCGACGAATCGTACGCTGGCGAAAGGTTTTGTTGGCGAAGCGACGATATACGAAATGTTCTGTCGGTTAGCAGTTCGGCGAAGAAACGAATGTCGGAGCCCAGTTCCAGACTCTTATTTCTTTGATATTAAATCAATGATATAACTCTGATTCCCTCTTTTCTCTTATTTGACTCTGTTTTCTGTAACTCAATCGCTTAAGTCTAATATTTGTGAACAAAAACAAAGGACTGTCGATTTTACATTCAACATTTCAATACTTCACACTCATTAAATATTTGTCTTTATATGGGTCTACACGCGTTATTAGGAGTAGCAAATTACATAGCTACTTACTGCCCGACGTTTCGACTGGGTTACACCAATCGTGGTCGCGAGCGAACACACAAAAAATTTCACACTCATTGTTCCAATTCCAAGTATCTTAAGCACGTGCTTTACAGATATCAAAAACAACTGGAAAACACAAAAAATGAACGGCAATCGCCACTTCGACCAACAGGGACTGCGTACAACAAATCAAAAGCGAAACCACGCCGCTCCTCCCCGCAATTAAAAACCTCTTCACATACCTTCCCGCCGCATACCGCATACCAATAAACTTTTCAAATACGTAGTTAAAAGTACAGTGCATTCCCCTTTAAGCCGACGCTATTCAGTTCCCGCGAGCTCCCGCAAATGCGGCGGCTCCTCACATGTTTTGCTTCCAATTAAAAATGTCACGGAATATGTAAATGAAGTGGCGTGAACGAACACCGGCGTCTCTGCATTCGCGGAGAATTCTGATTTTCTGAGTGAGTTTTGTGGCGCGGGAAATGGATTTGATTTCCGCTGCGATTGTTTTGGTTTTTAGTGTGTATGCGATATGATAGTTTTCTCAATGTAACAAATTGATTGATTGATTGAAATCAGATTTTGGCTTTTAAGTGAGTATGCGGTGTGATAGGTTTGTGAATTTAACAAATTGATTGATTGATTGAAATGATTTATTTTGCCTAGTTAAACGAAAGTATTTTTTCCAACAAAACAAATTTAGTTGGTGTCGCTACAATCAACATTCCTTAATGGAAGAAACTAAAAGAGTGTTATTTCGACAAAAATTGTCTCAACATAGAAGTGTCCACATTTCCTCTGTGATTTTCGTGTCTGTAAAACTGTTTAGGACAATTTGTGACGTATGGCGTAGGCAATACAAGCTCTTTTGGTGCAGTCTCTCGCGTAGGAAAGCTTTCGAAAGCTCTCTGTGCAGGAAGCCCTCAGAATGCAATCTCATACGTTCCCTCAACTGCTGAATTCGACTCAATGTTTCCTTCCGATTATATCGACTCAACGTTTTATAATAAAAGCTTTTCAATTTAATAGAACTGTATTTATAAGATAGAAGTTTGTCCAACGAGATTTATATTTTCTTGGAGGTACAGAAACCTGGGTTATTGGTGTTATTGCAGAGCATTTGATTCAAATTTTAATAACTGAAATTACAAACTGAACGTATTTAACATATTATATTATATACTTACGTAACTAACTAGCATTATGTAACACTTTTGGGTCATTCATTTCTTATTGTCAGAATAAACTTTAGTTTCTTTATATTCAACTTATGAAACGTTCAAGTTGTTTAATTTGTTTAGGAGTAGAACGATCAGAACATACGTGCACGTGCACTTGACTCAAAGCAAAAGTATTTCATGAAAATCTATTTGCAGAATAAATTATTTATTTCATTTCATTTCATATTTTATATGTATGTTAGGCTCCGAAATGCTTCGCTACACCGATATGGTGAGTTATTCATTTCAGAATCTCTGCGCCATTTCAATTCATGGTACGATTCACTGAAACTTAACAATCGGATAATTACAATAAATCCCTATTCTAAGCCCGCCTGTGTTATAATGACAAATTACGTTATACTTACCTAGTTTCCAATTCGTAGCAACGCGATTAAATTTTCTCGATAATCCAATTGATATTAAAACTCGTTTCTCGGTTTTCCATTTAAATTGAATAAGGAGTTAGCTCTGAATGCATTAACAGCTGCGTCCCAGAGATTGGCTTTCCAATCGGGTAAGTAGTGCCCTTTATATAAGCTGACCAAACGTATCTTATTTAACAAGACTGTCCCAACATAATATAATAATGTGGAATGAACTTGTTGTGAATTTTACCAGTTTCCGCGGAACGATCCCCAGAGAGATAGATTTAATTCCGATTAACAATGTAAATGTTTAAAATCAAAACTATATCAATTATCTATAAAAATAAACAAGACTCGAATTTACTCGTAAAGCAAACTACAGTTAGGCATCTAAGTGCCTGTTCACACCTAGCGATTTTCGGGCGATTTCGATTGCGGCGATATTGCCGCGTACTGCGATCATATTTCCAACATGAACGGACCTGCGCTGTAGAATGCGGCGCATGCGCTAAGCGGGTAGGTTGGATGAGGCGTAACCGCCGCGAAATCGCGGCGAGATTGCGGCGTGATCGCGGCGGTACTGCCGCGATCGAAATCGCCCATAAATCGCTAGGTGTGAACACGCTGTACACGCCGATCGACCCGATTTGTAAACGAACTAATTACGCCAAGTAGCTAGAACATCAATTAAAAAATATTTATCAATATTATTTATTTGGGACATCTTTACACGCGCCCATCTGACCTCAGACTAAGCTGAGGTTGTACTGTTGGTGTCAGAGACTGACGTACATACAAAAATATTTTATAAATACATATTTTTACCCATTCACGGAACAAACACAAATATTACACAGAATCCACTACTCTTGGGACCGTATAACAGGCCAATAAAAACTGTTCCTCCGAGCCAGTCAAGTCAGATGTCCCGTTCTGGTAACAACACAAATAGTCACATTACCTTGGTAGGACTATGTTCTGAGAGAGAGGACGATTGCACCCTTAGGGCCGTCTCGCAGTTGAGATGGGCAAACGGTAAACTATTCGGACAGCAGGGGAATTGAAAAACGACGTAGATCAAAGCTTGGGTTTCCATTAAAGATTCGGAATGAAAATACAAGACTTTTTGCTGAATGTATGTATTTAACGGTGAACGATTTGAGTTGATTAGATTCGAGTGATTGATGTTTGACTTATTTATCAGTGAAATACAAGTATTTTTTTTTTTTTTATAAAGAGGCTAACAAGATGACCTCACTCCACCTGATGGTAAGCGGTAGTGAGATCCAAATATGAGGTCGACAGGCACAATAGACCATATTGAGCCTGTCGCACCCACCCTGAAAGCCGTGAAAAAGGAGACCACTGCTGCGGCAACAACGAGACAAGGCGTGGAGTCTCGCATTGGTATTGAGCAGTGCGGGTCGGAGTTGGCCAGTCCGCCGGACGGAAGGGCCCCCGTTTTTACGGGTCTCCCTGGCCGCCGGGCTGACCCGCTCCACCCGCACAATACCGCCGCAAAGACTCCACTGGTCCGGCGCTTGCCGCAACAATGGTCCCCTCTGGCTCCGGTTCGTACAGTGCTGATCCCGGAACGCGACCTGACCAAGAGAGGTCAGAGTCACTTGGCGGGTTTTACACAACTGTATGGTGGTAACAGCAACCGGTCGACAAAATGTCTCCCACCTGAAGTATAGATGCATTTCCACAATTTTCCTGCACGAAAGCTTAGCTAAGCTAATAAATATTACACAACATCACATACATTGATCTGATCCCGTGGTAAGTAGCTTAAGCACTGATACGAACATCAGAATCAACAGTGAACACACAAATATATTTAATAACACACCTGGATACGGAACAAACACCGATGTTCGTCACACAAATATTTGACAAAGGTGAGAATCGAACCCAACACTCTTGGGACGGTAGGTAGTGAACGTGGGTCACTGACCACTGTTCCACCAATCCAGCCAAGTCTATGTTAATCTATCTGTGATAAAGGGCTATCTAGTAATGATACTTTATAAACAGTTTTAGATTTTGTTCTATTATATTCTATTCTATTCTATACCTGTGTCGGAGTAGACACAAGTAAGTACTCAGCTGTATACTGAAATGCCATGTATTGTTTCAGATATGCTCCAGTCGTTATTACAGCCAAGAGAGACTCAGCGATGTAAGTATCGACACAGTGCCAATTAAAAATTGTATTCTAGCATATTAGGTAGCTATCCCTAGCATAGAAATATAACAATGTGAAAGTACTCGTATTAACTGCCATATTGAAGAATAACCTATCCAGATCGACGCTTGCTGATAAAAACTGAATAATACACGATTTTATAGAAATCGTATAAGACTTTCCTGAGACGTCTTTTCAAGGAATATTAGTAGCATCTATCATTTGGTAGAACTTAGAAAGATGGATGTGGATGTTATTATGATGATAACATGAATAAATGTATAAAATAAATGTTATTTTTCCTCATAACATCTCGACTGAAAAGCGTGGAAAGCCAGCCAAACGTTTGTCCTTATCTTAAAATTAAAAATTTCGCAATTTTTTACGCCACTGCATTGTTTATTGTCTACAAACAATGGTTTTCCCGGGACTAATCGCGTGATTTGGCGCCGGGTGGAACGATCCCTCCCCTCCCTTTCCTACAGAGTTTTGTCCTCTGCATTTAAAATATAGACCTCTAACCTCTCAGTAGGATGGCTTCAATATATTAAAAAGCTCCATCAGCCTCTCACAGCGTTTTCTGTCAAAGAAAAAGACTGCATAGTTTCCGTATTCGAATTGACTCTGATCGCACGAGCATTCTACAAAAACGACTGTAATTAAGCTTCCGTTAAGTGTTTTGTTTATTAGTTTTTAATTACCTAATTCTATACATTTATTCAAACAAAAGCTATTTATTGAGCCACCCACAAATCAAAATATGTAAAAAAAATCTTGATTGTAACTTGATTCATACATTAATTTGTGCTAGAACGTAAATCATAAAATATATTCAAACGTAGTGGATTTATCGCTAACAAGTTCCAAAACCGAATATTTGTTTACCTCCACTTTATATTGCGCTACAAGGAAACCATTCTACACGAACAATCCCCTTTGTGGAGTAATCGCGTGATTTCCCGCCGCGTAATGCCTTCCGCGCCCGGCATCGGTACCTGCTCAATAATGGCCCCCAAATGGCAAGAAGGGTAACTTTAATTACGAAGAAAATATAGACTTAAGATACAGAACTTGTCCTGATTATTTGAGGACCTTTTCGCTTATATTAGGACGTAAGTACAAAGTCCTGCGCGCCGGATAAAAACGCAGACATAGTGAAAATAATCGTGTACACAATATTTTCGTTATTAAACATCCAACTACATTCATAAAAAAGGTATAATTCAATCATATTAAATATTACTTATTAGGAAACTTTTTTTCTTTATAGTAAAATATTAATAATAGTCAATGTAATGAAAAATGTGTAACAGGTTATTATGAGACATGTAATAGATTGTGTAAATATTAACTTTTTCTTTATTTCTAAAAGTCCCAATACGCCTGGTCACCCTAATCGCGTGCTAGTGAGAAGCAAGACACGTAAAACGTTGGTTCCGTACAATTGATCGAACCCTTTCAAGCTGTCCTAGCTCGGAAACGGTACTCAATTGAGAAACATAGCTTTAACGGAATCAAAATGGACTCCACATTTATGCCATCAAAGCGTATGCTACTATGTGACTTAGTGAAGGGTCAGATTTTAAAAGAATCATATCATTGTAACTTATACAAGTATGACTAACAACTTAAATAAAATCAGTCAAACACCCCGATTTTAAGGCGATAAGGCCTTATTCAACCACGCTGGCCAAGTGTGGGTTGGTCAACTATACAACCTTAGATTTTTTTCGCAGGCGTGCAGATTTCTTTATTTTCTTTCTTCGTTAAAGCGTCAAATAATCGTACATATTTAAATTTGAAAACACAGTGGTACGTGGTGGGTTTGAACCGACCTCTCGCACTGCAAGCAACGACCATTACCGCTCGGCATCAACGCTTTTTCGTTAGATTATACTAGTTCAAAAGACCATAGTTGACCAGTCCCCACCTTTCGATAGACCACGTCTCTCCAGTCCTCTCCCTACCCTCCCCCACCGTCAATTGTAACAGCTGCCTCACATCCACAGCAAGAATGATTGGTGCAATGTCAGGTGTCGCGGTGCGGCATGAGCGTCGGCGCTTTCAAAAGACCATGGTTGTCCAGTCCCCACCTTTCGATAGACCATGTCTCCAGTCCTTTCCCTACTCCCTACCCTCGCCCACCGTCAATTGTAACAGCTGCCTCACATCCACAGCCAGAATGATTGGTGCAATGATAGGTGTCGCGGTGCGGCATGAGCGTCGGCGCTTTCAAAAGACCATGGTTGTCCAGTATCCACCATTCCTGTCTCCCAAGTCTCTGCAGTCCTCTCCCTACTCCCTACCCTCGCCCACCGTCAATTGTAACAGCTGCCTCACATCCACAGCCAGAATGATTGGTGCAATGATAGGTGTCGCGGTGCGGCATGAGCGTCGGCGCTTTCAAAAGACCATGGTTGTCCAGTCCCCACCTTTCGATAGACCATGTCTCCAGTCCTCTCCCTACTCCCTACCCTCGCCCACCGTCAATTGTAACAGCTGCCTTACATCCACAGCCAAAATGATTGGTGCAATGATAGGTGTCGCGGTGCGGCATGAGCGTCGGCGCTTTCAAAAGACCATGGTTGTCCAGTATCCACCATTCCTCTCTCTCAAGTCTCTCCAGTCCTCACCCTACTCCCTACCCTCGCCCACCGTCAATTGTAACAGCTGCCTCACATCCACAGCCAGAATGATTGGTGCAATGATAGGTGTCGCGGTGCAGCCTGAGCGTCGGCGCTTTCAAAAGACCATGGTTGTCCAGTCCCCACCTTTCGATAGACCATGTCTACAGTCCTCTCCCTACTCCCTACCCTCGCCCACCGTCAATTGTAACAGCTGCCTCACATCCACAGCCAAAATGATTGGTGCAATGCCAGCGGTCGCGGTGCGGCATGAGCGTCGGCGTGCGGAGAAGCGCGGCGGCGGCGCTGGAGGGCGGCGGCCCTCGCAGCTGCCGCTGCAGCTGGGCAGACTGCCCGACATGGACGCCACGCCCTCCCCGGACGCGCACCGGCTGAGGAACGAGCTATATGTCTGCGGGAAGGTGAGGCTCCATCATCTACTGAGCTGGGCTATCAGCTTGCAACTACAAGCTGCAAGCAACTGCTTGACATGGCCTCAAGGCCGACCCCAGAGTGCTTAAGGAACGGCTGAGGAATGAGCTATATGTCTGCGGGAAGGTGAGCTTCCATCATCTACTGAGCTGGGCTATCAGCTTGCAACTGCAAGCTGCAAGCAACTGCTTGACATGGCCTCAAGGCCGACCCCAGAGTGCTTAAGGAACGAGCTCGATCTCTGCGGGACGGTGAGGATCCATCATCTACTGATAGCGTGCCACAGATGTGTGGCGCGCCTTGCAGTTGCTTGTCGTGACCGACTTCAGATGCGCACCGCTTAAGGAACGAGCTTTATGTCTGCGGAAAGGTGAAGCTCCATCATTTGCTGAGCTAGTAGCGTGGCGTGGGTGGGCGGTGCCCCTTGCAGTTGCTTGACATAGCCACAAGGCCGACCCCGGACACATGCCGCTTAAGCAAGAAGCTCTATGTTTGCGGGAAGGTGAGTACGCTGAGTTTAATGGGCTCCAATTGCCAAGTAGATGAGCTTCTCGTAGATACATGAGCAAAGGCGAGTGGAAATGCGCAGCTGTGGTGCGGAAGAGCGGTGGCCTTCGTAGCATGAGTACCACACCCTCCTCGGACGCGCACCGCCAGAGAAATGAGCTCTACGTCTGCGTTAAGGTGAGTAGACAGGGGGTTATAGGTTTAAATTATCAGGAAGTTGAGGTTCCGTTAACAGCTTGTACGCGTGCTCTCGGAGAACAACGCCCCTTGCAACTGTCTGATATGGACACCACGCAGTCCCAGAGGCAAAGGCTCCAAATCAACATCTGCGGAATGGTAAGCATATGCCTCCTCAGTAGACGAGGGAAAAGACTACAAGTAACCTAAAAGGGTAATGGGACAAGCCAGAGAGAAATCGCTCAGAGAGAGAGTGATAATATTTATATCAGATATTTGCTCTTTTATTTTAAGTTTTTTAGAGGGGGTGCTGACGAGATAGCTTCGATTTCTGTCCTCCTTTGTATGTAGTCGCATACAGCAATATACTATCACCCACAACGGTGTAGCAGTGGCATAAGATACACAGACAGCAATTAATCGTACAAAGGGTTCGATCCCGGCCAGAAAATACTGCGAGAAAATGAGTTTTCCTGAATTATTTATGCTTAGCGTCTCAAAGCTTTGGAAAACCTGATGTTTTATGCACAGTGGATCCTTTGTCTTTGTCTGGTTGGATGATGCATTTGGTAGTGCACTTGTCTCTTGCACCAAAAGTCGTGGGTTCGATTCCCAGACAGGACAAACATTTGCGTTAAAAAAACATCGAATTTTGTCATGTGTCTGGTCTGATTCATACAATCCTTATCCTTACTAATATTATAAATCCGAAAGTAACTCTGTCTGTCTGTCTGTCTGTCTGTCTGTTACGCTTTCACGCATAAAGTACTGGACCGATTTGAATGAAATTTGGTACAGATATAGTCTAGAGCCTAGAAATGGTTATAGGCTACTTTTTAACCGACTGCGCTATAAGGAAGTAATGTTTTACCCGTTAAACGTCTCTACGCGGACGAAGTCTTCACAGCCCAAACTATTGGACGGATCGAGATGAAATTTGGCATGCAGGTAGATGTTATGACGTAAGCATTCGTTAAGAAAGGATTTCCCGAAATTCCCACGGGAACAGGAATTAACGGCAAAATCCTTTTGTATGACAAATATTTACCGCATAAGTTAGACGCTTGAAATTTGGCATGCAGGTAACTTAATAAATTTAATGCTTAGTCGAACAGGATATAGTAAAATTCCCACGGGAACGGGGGTAACAGGGAAAAAACTTTTGTATCAAAAAATCTAAACCGCGTAAGGTAGATGATTTGAGATTTGGCATGCAGGTACCTTAATGGACGTAATGCTTACTTGCAACGCGATATTACAAAATTCCCAGGGGAACGGGAGTTATTGGGAAACAACTTCTGTATGTTAAATCCTGTAGGACACGCGAACGAAGTCGCGGGCACAGCTAGTTAAATATATTTGTAAATTTCCCTGTGGGTTACTCATTTCCATAACACAAGTGCGAGCAATTTACCACGAGACAAGCCCAATGTATTGTGCATACATTGATAGATAGATATGCACTTAAGAACAAAACAATTTACAAAGTTAGTACAAAAGATCACAACATTAGCGCTCGTAGTAGCGTCTTAAATGTGGGTAATCTTCCATATACATAGCTCACAGGTGAAAAAGTATAGGTCCTACTAGAATTATGTGATGTTGTCCCTTAATTTATTGTTGAATATTTTCAAGATAAATTAAAAGCCATTGAATTATGTGATTAATTATATTAATAAATAAATAAATATTTTACAACATCACATACACCGATCTGTTCCCGCACCGATGTTCGTCACAGAAATATTTGTCCCGAATGGTGATCGAACTCACGACTCTTGGAACCGTCAGCCAGGGTCACTAAGCACTGTTCCACCGAGCCAGCCAGATAAATGTGTGCATCCTCCCGTTCCAGGTGGCCGCCCTCCACGCGGTGGTGGGGTCCTTACTGCTGGGCATCGTGGTGCTGGTGGTGGGCCTGGTGCAGCTCTCGCCTGGCGCGGAGGCCGCCGCCCACCGCTACTACCTGATGGGCGCTGGGGCGGCCCTGGTGGGCGCTGGGGTCTTGGGGGCGGTGTTGAGGTGAGTGAAGTGCATGGACGTACCAAGTAGGGTTGCCAACTTTATTTAACAGAAATAAAGTATATCTGACTTTAAACGAGGTAAATAAAGAGTACGGACCTACAAAAAAAAATATCATTTATTTTTTACTATAAAACAGTAAATAGTCGACTTTTTTGTTCTGATTCAGGATTTTTGCATATTATTACAGATGTGCACTAGTTTTAGTAAATATTTTGTAGAGTACGCCTACATGATATAGAGGACAATACTCTATTTTAGAGTACGGTTGGCAACCCTAGTACCAAGGGAGGTGAGAGCCATACGCTCCGCCGCAAGTCCGGTGATGATGACGAGGCTACTCCAAGCCATCATCGTATGTCAGTTATGAAAAAAGGGAGTGTAGCTTCCCCACCTGGATAATGTTGTTATCCCTAGTTTATCTATACGGGAGCCGCTCTAAGTTGACTTATTTGACACATGTCAGACTGACTGCACTAGTGAGGGACTACGGTAAAATTGCCAAAGCATATTTAAGTAACAGTTATTTTCACTTTATAACCAAGCAAGGTTCAATTATATTTTTTTTTTATTAAAAACATTTATTCACATCCCGAAGATTTAATTGAAGTTTCTTATTTAAAAATATATTTATTTTTAAATACAATACCTATTAAATCCTTCATCCTATTTTAAAAAAAATCCTGGTGAGTATTACCCACTACGTCACTATGAAAACGTGTCAGGCGTAACCTTGTAAAAGCGTAATACAGAGTGGAAATTTTACGTTTTCTTTTTATAATTCAAATAATTTAGGTAATAAAAGACAAATGATTAGATAATAAGGTGCATTTGAAATTTTTAAATAACGTCTTATTTTTAAAAGTTGTTCTTTATGATTCGCTAAATATGTTCCTCTTAACAAGGATAAATGCAAAATATAAAATAAAAAGTGTCAAATCAGTCATCTAAGAGCGGCTCCGGTATAGTACTTTTATCAGTAGTCACCTAGCAAAAATCTGATCTGGAATAAAGTGGCCTATGTGCTGTCCCTCCTCTGTCTCTGAATTTGTTTTGTGGGCAAGATTAAATTTTGTTTAACCGGTTTAAAAGTGTTACTGCGAAATCGCGACAGGTAGAAAGTAACTCTACTTTAGCATTTACAGTATATTAGTAAGGATTATTTTGTGTTTTTTTGCAGAGATCAATATAGGTTGTTGATAAGAGAACAATAACAGACATCTTATTTTCTAACATACCTCCAGGTTTTAAATGAACTACTAAAATGTACGCTAAAGAAATTTATAACAATGTAGCTAAATTAACGGATACGAATTCATATTAGTTACACTCGTAAATCTTATTTAACTTGAATACGTAACTGGCTACAATGGAAACTCCTCAAATTAATAATTCAAACTCTAAGTAACACTAATGGGGCGTAAGATAGAGCAACAATTCGGTTTACTTAACGTTACCCACGCACGGAACATGGCTGCTCTTGATATTTAAGATATTGTGTTAGCAATTCAAATGTTAATTCAATTCAATTTTATGCATTACTAGCTTTTGCGGCTTCTTTGCCAGGATTCCCACGGCTAAATGATTTTTTCTCACGCGATTTAAAATACACTCAGTTAAACTGTCTTGCGCTTTTAGAGTCATCTATAAACAAAATACTGGTTTATCGGAATGAAAGCTATCCTATGGACAAAGTCAAAAGTCAAAGTACTTATTGCCAACTGAGTGTTTACAAAAATACATAGAAATTGAATACCTACTTCTACATACTCTTGAATGTATACACCGTGAAATTTTAGTGGTTGTTTTCCCGTGGCAGAACGATTTGCCTTTAGTAATATTATCGAATCATGCAAATAATTCCTCGAAAAAAAAAATTTTTTTTTTTAAATTTTCAAAATAATAATTTTCCAACTCGAAAACGTGAGAAGCTATCGTTCTTTTATAAGATGTGACGTAAATAAGGTACTGCTTGCCGCATGAAAAAGATGCTTAAAGCTGAAGAAGCTCGACACCCTAAGTCATAAAGCGGTTCGAACGTGCTTTTGAGTTTCGGTTCAACCTTTCGTAACACCGGCATTTATTGATTTTAACAAAAAAGAACTACATAAATCTATTGTACTGCTAAGATAGAATCATTTTACTGCGGGAAAACAACCACTAAAATTTCACGGTGTATAGGTATGTATTGCGAAATTCAAGAAATGTTCTGATTAAATAAACCGTGAAGATGTAACAAATAAACACACGTCATAATTCCTCGCCGAGAGGCACGGGCCTACCCTCAAATAGGGCGATCAGGTCTTAGTCGACCACGCTGCCCAAGTACGGGTTCCCTTCACACCGCCTTAATTTTTTGGTTTCCCTTGCCATTAGGGCGAATACAGGTATTTAGTTATTTATTATTTACTAGGAGTATGTACTAGTGAACCGCCCTCGCTTCGCATCGGGCATATCATACATAAAAACCATCCTATTAAATCGTTATATCTATTAAAAAAAGCTCATCAAAATCCATTGTGTAATTTTAAAGATTTAAGCATATATAGTGTCAGACAGACGCGGGAAGCAACTTTGCTTTATATTGTAGTGATTAAAGTGTATGCGGTGTTACAAAATAATAATATACCAGTTCAGTTATTCCTCATTCGATCCATCTACCGTCTGACAAACACCACTTTAACTAATTGGGGCCACGCCCTGACCTCGGACACACTATCTGTGCAATTACTTGGACGCCATTAAGTTAAATAGTAAGCGGAGCCGAGTGCAATAAGTAAAGTGAAAAACGAATACATAAAAATCTGCAAATTAATGACAATCACGTGTACCAGGAAAGGTATAGGTACTCTAATTCATGTAAAACAAAGTCGTAAAAAAAAATAAACATGCAAATAATTTGCCTATAGATCCTTATTCTTTTATAAACGGCGTTTATTGATATTTGTTTAGTTACTCCTTTATAATGTAAAGTAGCGTATGTATAACAATAATGAATAGATTCGTATTGACGATAAAACAACGAATTCAATATCCAATACTAATGTGAAAATGTTAATGAGTTCCTTTTCAAACGCAATTAAAATGTTCCCATCGATATTATGCGAGTACTCTAATCCCATTATTTAATTTGAATGAAATTCAATGCTCAAGACACGCCCATTCAAAATAAATCGTCATTTATCTTTGTATCTGATAAGGGGAAGTATCCGTTCGCTAACAAAGAGGGAAACTCAACGCCAAGAGCGGTGAAGAGGTTCAAGAGGCTCAAGAGGGAACCGCCTCTACCGTGTAACTCAGTATCGCGCGGGAAATTACGAGTAAAATATCTACAAAATGGCGGAACGAAACGGCTACGAAATTAACAGTTCGTTCGATGTTCAAAAGTTGATTATAAGCAGGTAATTAGGTACTTGAGGAAAATTGAGAGTTACACAAAGGGATGATGACTCTCAAGTTAATTGAAACGCTCTAATCGGACTTGAAAAAGGGGTTTTTATCTCTTACTTAATTAAGGAAGTCGCCATTTTGTACAGTTGAGATGGAAAAATTGTGTAGGTACATAAGTAGGTATGTATAAGTTATCTAATTTTTGTTAATTATCTCGTCTCTGATCGATTTGATTAGATCTTATATCCCTTACACATACTACTAGTACGTCACTTGCAGTCGATTACTATGATATTGAACTAATTTATTTTTTCCCCTGCATGTATCTACTTATCTAACTAGATACATAAGTAGAGCTCTACCTAGTTATGTGAATGGCATACTCCTAACCAGACAGTTTAAGTATCCCATCGCAATTTCAATGACGCACAACCCTCATAATACCTCACCTAATTAACCTGTGACAACTGAATCTTTCATAGTCGTAAACAAGGCCGTGTAATAGGCCGCCCTAAATACCGCTGGGCATTGTGAGGGCTATTACGTCACGACTGTTTGCCCAAAGGGCGCTTGGCCCTTGGCATAAAGGCACTCGAACACCCTAACGTCTCCAGGGCCATTGTGATTTAATTAACTTGTGTCACGTTAATTAAGGTGGTATTGAGCGGTTGGGTCGTTTGATTTCGCTTTTTTTGGTCAGTCTAGATATAATTGATCATTTAAATCTCTTAATTATTGTATGAAAAAAGTTTGCACAATTTATTCTTCGGGATTATCCAATTGTTTGATACCTATCCTTCTTCATTACTAGTATAAAGCAAAGTCGCTTGTCACGTCTGTCTCTTCCTATGTATGCTTGAATATTTAAAACTACACTACAGATTTTGAAGCGTTTTTTTAAAGATAAAGGCATTAAAGAGGAAGGTACTAAAACTGATAATATTGAAATGTTTTAGTGCGAGTTACTATTTCTTCGCGAGTTTCGAGCAGCTTGACCCTAAAATGACCCTGACATTTATTTAATTCCTTACACTAATTGTGATAAATGTGCCTCTAATTATGATGAGAGAGTGACATCTACAAAGAATATTCCAAAACCCGTGTGTTTAATAGATGACAAAAAGTTTTTCAAACGTGCCTTCCATTCCTACCCTCAGATGCATCTGCCTGCACTGGTACAACCGGCGGTTCCGTGAGGAAGAAGAAGAAGCTGAACACGCCGCGCACAAGAATGGTGTCAGCGTCGTGGAGAGCGGACACGGGCACCATGACAAGGTAGGTAGTCGAGGCTGACCCACTCCGGACTCTACGGAGTACTACGGAGTAATAGTAGGCTGTGTTTAACGACGCCTGAGCTATGAGATCCTAGTCACCGCACGGGGCGATCTCAAGCAAAAGTCACTTAAATATCAAAGTCAAAGTCAAAATTCCTATGCTATATTATTTATATAGGCATTTACATTTCTTGAAGAGACCTTTCATGATCTAATAGATAAAATCTTAAAAGGAAGTCAAATCAAAAGTACCCGTGATCGACGAGCATGCATGAAGAGGTTAATGGATGTGGATGAAGCGAAAGTGGTGTACCAGGACCGTAGCACATGGCAGGAAGTGATCTCCGCCTACCTCTTTGGGAAAAACGCGTGATTTAATGTATTACATGCAATTATAAATCGTCGGAACAGTAAATAAACAAGTAACAATAAGTGATTCTCCCACCGATTTAGAACGCTAATTTTACCAAGAAGACACCAACAAGAAACTCGATAGTTACTCTGTTTAACCGATAATCACATAACATTGTTGCGTTTTAATCGATAATCACATGTTTTTCTCCCCAAACATACCTACGCCCGGCAGGGCATATGTTTGGGGAGAAAAACTAGGGTCGCTAAACAGGGCACTATAACCTGTTTAGCGATGCCTGAGCTATGAGATCCTAGTTACCGCAAGCATAAGTCACTTAAATATTTGGGGGTCTGAGCCATCCGCTCTCCCGCGAGTCCGGTGATGATGGTAAAGCCACTCCAAGCCATCATCGTAGACAGTTAGGCAAAATAGGTTCACGAGGGAACGCGAGCCCAAGAACATAAGTACATAGTGCATCCTGATTCACTTTTTCCTAACCTTAAAAATCGACAAATTATCTGACCTCTTTCATCGTGGCATCGACCACCGTCAATATGTGAATGTATAAAAGTCAATCATCACAATTTATGTCGTACACGTTTCTTGCATCCGGGACAAACATTCCGTAAACGTAAACTACCCAAATATACAGTTTAAAAAACCGGAGGTGCATTATGCCTACGTGTTATATCTGTTCTAAACCAAAGCTCGTTCGCTTTACAGGGACACCACGGCCACCACCATCATCATGACAAACCCAAGCTGAAGACCCAAGCAAGCGTCGGCCGCGACTTCGACCTCATCAAGCAGCCCTCGGCTGCCAGCGACACCTAAGCTAAGACCCGACCAGTAGTTAGTAAGCCAGCAACAGCTGTTTGACTGCGCGGCGGCCATTTGTAAATTATGTTGTTTTTTTCTATCCAACTGCCGGTTGCTGACAGGAAAGAGGTTTGTCAAGAATCGAAAGAAAAAGAAAAAATATCATGATGGGCCAGTGTTAAGAACAATGTGAGGTGAAGGTCGAAAAAAAAAATATCATCATGGCTAGTGTTTAGAAGATCATGAAAGTTAGAAAATAAATGTAGCAGGTGATCTCGGAACAGGCCAGTTCTGTTTGATATTTCGATGTCGGGAAAATTGTCACTGCAAAATTGTTGTAGCTCTAAATACTACACTAGGTACCGAATGTAGGTAAAATGTATTAGAAAGTCACTTGTGATAGTAAAATGTATGAATTATCTAATCCCTAGGTATTTTTCTATTACCTACCAACACTTGATTTCCGAACTTATAACAATATTATGTTATCCATTCATTACACTTTTATTAGTATCTTGTGACGTTAAATGAATATGTTTATTGTTACGTTTCGTAATGGTAGGTATTCTACTTAATTAATTTTGAGCAATATTTTAGTTATATAATTAATTATGATGTGTGGTTCCGGTCGCCGCGATATTGTTTGTATAGTGCGAGTGAAGGTAAATGATGATACGCGTGACTGTCACTTGATACTGGGGTGACTAGTATTTGTATTTTACGTACTTATGTTTAAGGATATTCCCTATTGGTTTTCATGTATCTGTATGTATGTGGTTCTCATTATGTATATAAAAATCATTGGGTAGCTTGTTTTTGATATACGGGAACATAACTTCACATTTTGAACCCCTTAATAATATACTGTAGTGTTTAATTAAGTTTATTTTTCGGTAATGATACGTTTACATATTTAACTTATAACTAAGTTATAGACTTAACCCGAATATCATAAACAGATTTAATATTTTGTGCTGTTTATTGTACGTGTATAAAGTACAGTTGGTTACATATCATTTTGATTAGACCTATCCTTAAATCATTTTGCATGCGCTTTCCCAATATTTTAAATAAAAAAAATCAACTTCGCAAACTAAATCGCCCCCATAATACTTTAAGGTATCAAAATTTTACTGCAATTCACTAAATTATTTTAATATATTTTTGAAATATTTACAAAAATTAATCCCAATTTACATTTGATTTGGATATTGGATGTTTGTATCAAAAATTTTACGGACCACAACCAAGTAAAATAATAAATTAGATTCAATAAAACAATAAAATGATCATGATATAAACAAAATCTCATTAAACCTTTTTATTAAATCTTGACCGTCCGTTAAACAGAATGTTATTTACTATAAAGGAATTTTATCAAATCTACATGATATCTTTGTTGCTTTTAAAGCGTCCCAAGGTTCATATTTTAATGTTAAATCTAAAATTCTATCAATATTTTAATACCCTTTTATAGATTTCATTTACTATATATAAATCTTCAATACACATTCATTTAAAACACGAGCTTATTTAATGTGACTTTATGGATCTGAATCAACACACTGTACTTGCCTGTCTTCAGAAGGAAACACTTGAAATGTCTTTGGACTCAATTTCACACTTATCGTTTCAAATTATAATAATTAATAACAATTAACAATAGTTCGTATTAGATGTTGTCAGTCGATGTTTTTGAAATTACTGAAAAACTGCATAGACCAGTTATAATGTGTACTTAATTATTAATGTGTATATCAGAGAATTGGTTGAATGCGCCTATCAAATATGATGTCTGGACACTTAGAAGGTAAGGCTTTATACCACTAATGCACTCAACTATCTATGGTACTGAAATAAAATGGATTTGAGAATCTGATATTTAAATGATATTCTGAATGCTCCGTTTCCAATAGTAACCACGTTATGACGATAAAGCCTAAACCAATGTTTCGGAAGTTTCCTAAATTTCATGTAGAATTCGTGTCCGCACGTCATGTTGAGATTGTACATGTCTTTGTAGGTTAAATTAAAGTATGCGTCACTTGCATTTTACAGAACTAACTCATAAGTTCCGATATCTGCATTTAAACTTTGGAAAAATATTGGAATTTTAATCCTAAGAGACTGAGAAGCGTGTTCTAAAGTAATTTTTCAAAGGAATAATCATTTTTCGATTTTAATCTTTACTTTTAACTTTCATTCGAAACTTCATCATTATTTTGGAATTCATAGTTTGCATTTTACCAATAATTTAGTTAATCATCTTGGGTCCAATATTTGGTCCACAAAATTCAAAACATTCACTTTAATTGTACTGTTATTAAATCTAAAAATAAATCTTTACGATGACTATACTCGTAAATATATTTTGGGAAATTTTCTGTTTCGAAAATGTTTACTGTATTACGATTATTAACATCGAATCTGATTTGCTGAACGGAACTTGTCTCTTTAGATGTAATTTTGGACGACGTTTCTTGAGAAATCTATGCTGACTAAACAACAGTTAGGTCCCAAAAACATATCACTGTCCGAGAACATTCAATAATAGATACCATTAGATAATCAGGGTAAATTGATTATAAAATCATTTAAGCACATACCTACCATTTGAAGTGCAGTTAAAATTTAGTGAAAACGTCACAAAATTACATCTAAACCTCTAACAAAATAAACATATTTATCATAATGAAGACATTGTATGTTGTGCTGGTAATGTTAAATGAGTGTTTATTTAAGTATTCCATATTATAACGATTATTTGATGTGATAGATTAAGGTTCTAGTGTAACGCATTATAATGTAAATGTCGGTAATTATTTCAAGAGCGCTAATCGTCCGTTGAATTCTTTAAGAAGATGCCAAAAGTATATTAATTTCAATTTTGATGACTGGGAATGCTTGTTAGCAATTTAATGGTAAACTGGTGATGGAACGAGATACTGTGAACCAGATTAGTTACCAATCTACCATAAACCTGATGGTGTCCGAAGATCACGATATGCGCGTACATTGCATGCATTTGGTAATAATCGACCTATGCCTGCCTGTCTCGTCCCATTACTAGTAAAACCGAATTATCGTTATAGCATTAACTATTATACAAAATTAATTTCATATTAACGCTTTTTCATGAAATGAATTGCCGTGCCAAAGGTTAGTGGTGTGACCACTATGTTGACGGTTGTTTTCAATATTTGTGTAAGGATAAAATAATTATATTCGGTGATTTTATATGACGTTATTGAGATTATTTTGAGAATATTTTTACTTAAATTTATTATGTACATATTTTTTTTCTTTTATATTGGCGTATCTATTATATGTAAATTAAATTGTATAAATTTAAATCTTGTCCAAGTTAGTTTTAATCATTTACATATTTATGTTTGTGCAGGTTTTATGATAGATCATTGAAGTAAACATTTGGACATATAGATGTAGATAACTACATCATTTGGCTACTAGCCAAATACAAAATTGAGCCATAAACAGAAGCATTATATTATATCTAGTACTTCCCTGATCTTAATACTTACCTTTACGTAATTATTTCAATCATTTAATGTTAGTATTTTCAGTATGAATTACTTTGAAATTGTGTTGATGATATTATTACTTATCAAAGAACTTAAACTAAGTCATGTTAATTAGTTGTATACTACATATCTATTTGTTAATTAAAAATCACATAATATAATCTATAATGAATGACACAAATAAAGGTAAGAGAAAACGTATAAGGAACGTGTGAAGGAATTGATTTTAATGTAAAAAATAATAAGAGAATTGAGCAAAAACGTATTGCTCTCTGACTCTACTCAGTCATTCAGTCTTTTGATTAGTACAATCGCGTACAAAGTACTTTAGTTCTATTTTGTAAATTATTATAATAATTTAACATACATTCCGTTGTTGCTTTGTATGTGTCGGTTCGTCGCCAAATAAATATAAATGCATAAATTAGTGTTTAGGATAATACAATGTAACATTTAATATGTATTATCATTCGGTGTTGAAAACAGAATAGTATCCACAAATAACAGCTACTCCCGCATTTAGACTTCGGCTCGTTGCACAACAAAAGAAAAAAATTAAAAACTTTTAAAAATAACGAAGCATTAGTTTAGTTAGTAGCTTAATTAGTCACATGATTGTTTGAACGATTTGGATAAATAACAGAGATTTTCAAATCAAAACTACTTACCTCCGTGTAATAACGACAAAAGTATGGAAATAACAGGTACAATAGCTGTTACAAAATGTTGTGGAACGAGCTCCACACTAAGCATCTGCATCTACCGTTAATCTATTCACTGTGATATGAATATTTTTTTGACTGAAATTAAAATTATAAATACAAATAGTTTAAACTCATATGGAAAAAAGTAAATAGGAAACCGTTCACTAAGCTCAATGTTTTATTCAAGTTCAAAGTGACCATCCTATCAGTTTACGACTTTATAATACAAAGCGCGTACTTACTTACTTAGTTATCCAAAATACTTAAATATGAACATAGCTAATTAATCGACAATTTTAATCAAATAAAAAGTTTATATCACAGTGAAAATAGGCATTATTTTACATTTTCAAACAATACCTTAGGATTTCACAATCATTTTAGTTACAATGTCACTTGAGGTCGGTTGATATATTATTTGTTACAGTATTTTTTCTAAACAAATATTAGTTACACAATAATTAACTTATTTATTATCAATAGCAAAACTTCTGAATTCTGATATTCAACATACACCATAAAGATTAAACGATCGTTATTAAAATAAGACTAATATATACGAATAATTTTGATCAGTTCAAATTAAATATTATTAAAGAAATTGACCTCAAGCCGGCAAGACATCAAATCTCACTAGTATTATATTGTTTTGAACTATTGACGTGTTTTATATTGATATATTTTAGTTTAATTACGACTGTGCTGTTTTATATCTCATATATTTTATACCAATAACTCTAAATAAAATGTGGACGGAATGTTTTCTATTTATTTCGCCTCCTGAATCTGCTATACTTATCCTTGATACCTTGGTCCGAAATAGATAGCTTTTTATTAGTGCTTAGTGTAATTTTCGTGGTAGTTACCAATTATTCAAAATTACATACGCACTACATTAGTAACATTACACATAAATATTCCATTCAACGGCCTCAGATAAAGCTTTATTTTCTTTTTTACTAACGCCATCTATATGTTTAGCAGAGACCTACGAAGGAGTTATCTTCCAGGATCTCAGTCTCAAAATGTAACGCTAGATGTCACGATACACGATAATGTTAGGATTGAACTAAAACTGACACTTTTCATCAATCCATCATCATTCTCGAAATTGGACCGAGATAAAGTCAGATTTCCATACTTTTATCAATGTATGTATTGTTTTTGTGATCGTATTTCCTTAGTGTTAAAGTTTGTTTGTTATTAATTCAATAAACTACCTAATATTATGTGAGAATGGACATGCAGAAGAAAACAAATCAATAATATTTTTGTTTGTAAATTTGTGTAATAAAATCAACAACAAACCATTTTACTTATGTACATGAGGTATGTAACAATTCCTACATTATGAAGAAATATGTTTACTAGTTTTGTGATGAAGAAAAAGTTTGAATTACATTAATAATTCAAACTTTTTCTTTACAAGTTCTAGACTTCCAAAAAAATAACAAATGAACCTACCTATGTAAACTACCGACTTAATGAGATTCTCCTTTGCAGGTTGATAAAAAAAGTTATCGAATCTAAACCTACCTCGTGAAATGATTTTTTTTTCTCATTTATATCGATAATATTCACATGAAAATATTCCAAAAGATGTCACAGAAAAAAATATATTCAACAGAGGAAAATATAAGCAATGATGAAAAAGATGATATATACCCCATTGAATTTATTATAGAAAATGATTCAGATGATCATCATTTTGATGAAATAAATGGTCAGGAAAATAAGAATGGACATTCAAATAATAGTACACAAGGTTCCCACTCAGGACATGTTAAGAAGAAATTGAAGTCAGCAAAAAATAAAAGAATTAGATATATTGATGTAACTAGTAATGTAAGTATAGAAGGAGACAATGAAAAGCGATGTATTTTTGAAGAATACAACAATATCAAATATAAAGAACATGGAAATAATGAAAGTAGTGACTCAGAGAGCTGTATTCCAGTAAAACGTCAACGAACACAACACATGAACAATGATGTGATGTTCTTAAAATCACTAGCTCCATATTTCAAGCTATTAGAACCTACAAGAAAGCTAGTTATGAGAAGCAGAATTCAGGATTTATTATTAAAAGAAATAGCCGATCAAGACTCTTGTGAAATACCCAATCAGTCACCAAGCTAGTGAAGGCAGTACTTACCCTAAGTAATATTTTCTATGTTTTTATAAAAAGAAGATTAAATACATATTATTGTCACTTTCAAAGGTGGAATTATTGAATCTATGTATATTAACTCTGTATTTCTGTATATTAAATCAGAAAACAGAGATTAAAAAACCGGCCAAGTGCGAGTCGGGCTCGCGCACAAAGGGTTCCGTAGCAGCAAATATAATAAAAATCAACCTATCTCAAAAACTATAAGAGATACTTTGATCAAACCAAAAATCGTTGAAAGAGTTAATTAGCATGCATCACCTCTATTTTTTTTAGAATTTTATACCCCGTAGTTATAAAAATAGAGGGGGGGGGACATACTTTTTACGACTTTGAGAGCTGATATCTCAAAAACCGTTCACTTTAAGAAAAATGTTTTTTAGAAAACTTTATATCATTTTAAAAGACCTTTCCATTGATACCCCACACGGGTATGTACATCGAAAAAAAAAAATTTCATCCCTCAGTTACATGTATGGGGGGCCCCACCCCCAATTCTTTTTTTTACTATTTAGTGTCATATTTTTGTAGCGGTTCATACAACACATATTCCCATCAAATTTCATCACTGTAGTACTTATAGTTTCCGAGTAAATCGGCTGTGACAGACGGACAGACGGACATGACGAAACTATAAGGGTTCCGTTTTTGCCATTTTGGCTACGGAACCCTAAAAACCAACTTACTGACATCTTACTATGCATCAACCAACAGAAATGGAGATAGACCGGACACATGCTATGTGACAGAAAAGGAAAATGGTGCAAGGCAGTTTCAGAGTAGTACCCAAGAGATAGGAAAAGGAGCTAGAAGAAAGTGTATAAGATGGGAGGATGACATTAAAATTACTGCTGGGCCGAAGTGGATATCAAGTAGCTCAGGATAGACCACAGTGGAAACTGTTAGAGGAGGCCTATGCCAAGAGGCACATTGAGATTAGAGATTTTATATAAGATTTATACTTTAATACTGTTAATGTAATTTCAAATCCCAGAATAAAGGGCTTTATTATTATTTATTATTATTATATTAACTACCCCAACATACATATTAGCTTAGCTTTGATCAGGAAGCTATCTATTATGAAGCAGTTTTATTGAAATAGATAAAAAAATTCAAACGGAAGGTTTTTAAATATGTAAAAATAGAGAGACATTATTTAATCGAGAAACACTGATTATTTCATGTAAGTCGCTAGTTTTAACAAACTATGTTTTAGAATCAAGGGAGTAGGTTGCCAGACGATGAGACGACAGGCTCAATAGGGTATAATGTGCTGGGCAATCTTGTAATGGGGACCTCACGACCGCTTGCTGTTAGGTGCAAAGAGAATATAATCACTACGTTTTGTTAGGTGGAGTGAGGTCATTCTGAGAATTCCTTTTATAAATAAAAAAAAGTTTGCGGCAATCTAAAGTCAATAAAAATGCTTGTGCTTTCTATTAAGATAAAATTAATAATATAAGGTCATTATAATCAATATCTTCTCATTTCAGTAAGTTGTGGTGAATTTTTAGTTAGATTTGAGGAAAATTGAGAAATATTATATTGAAAATTCTACATACTGTACATCCTGGTAGCTGAGGGCGTTAAACTTTTAGACATTAAAAAAATAGCTAGCTGTCACTGTAATGTCAATCATGTTATTACTACAGCTGTCAGTTCAGCGGTGTTATTATTTGGTTAATGTTTTAAGTTTTTAAGAGTAATTTCAATTAAGTTTTGTCCGTACATAGCAGCCGATTATTTTGAACTTTAACATAAAAACCTCACTGACTGCTGACCGTTCCATGCCGCGCAGTGTGCTGTGATAAAAAGAATAATGATGCGAAACAAACAGATTAAAAGGCTGATCAATGAAGTCCGATGCCATCCCTGTTTGTGGGATAAAGGACACAAATACTACAGCAACGCATTTCACGTGGATAATGCCTGGACTAGGATCGCGCGCCAAATAGGATTGTCAGGTTTGTGTGTTGTGCTTTTTGTCCCTGTGGCATGCGACGGTGGTAGTCAATAGCTGTTTCGAGTTCCCAACTTTTATCATAGATGGCGCTAGTATACATTCAAGCAAGTTCAAAAAAGTTTTATTTATTGAAGTTCCAATTTGCATACAAAACAATATTTAAATAAATAAAAAAAACTGATTACTTGCCTATAAACCAGTGTATTAATAGATGTAGCGAACCACGAATCATTACTAGCGCTCGACATAGACCTAAACAAACCATACATACCTACAACCAACTAAACTAAATCACGCCTTTTTCCGGGTTATTCCGTATTCATCCTATGTGATCTCATCCGACGTGAAACTTTTTCCTTACTCATCCTAATTTCGTTCCTTAATCATCCCAAAGCAAATATTTCAATTTTTAGTTCCTTATTCATCCCAAAATGATTCCTAGCTCATCCTACCTATAACAAAACATTTTAAAAATAAGAATATTTTGTACGGTCGGAATAAAAGTTTAAAATTTAATTTAGTCATTTTGTCAAATAAAACTGCAAAAAGTCTGATAAAATAATATATTTATTTATAAATGTTGTATAAAACAGTTAGGTATGTTTATTTTTTAAAATTAAGAATAATATATAAGATATTTTTCATATGATTAACACAGCAATATTTTTAAATTTTGACAAACAAGACTCAATCAACTTTGATTTAAAAAACATCGTCTTCCATATGTAAACTGTATGATTTTTAAATACAACTTGAATAAATTAAGGTAAAAAAATCTTTATAAACAAGCTTTTATTTAAATGCGCTAAAAAGAAAAAAATAAACTTTTACACTATAACTTTACTGTCAACTTATAACATTTCAAATTCAACATATTTGACACAATTTATATGTTTTAAAAGCTTGTCGCGAGATTTAAGTACTCGTATTTACTTTCTTAGTTTAAAATTTTTAATAGGCAGGTATTTTAAAACTTGCTTTTAAAATTCGAGTAGGTACTTAAATCTCGCGACAAGCTTTTAAAACATATAAATTGTGTCAAATATGTTGAATTTGAAATGTTATAAGTTGACAGTAAAGTTATAGTGTAAAAGTTTATTTTTTTCTTTTTAGCGCATTTAAATAAAAGCTTGTTTTTAAAGATTTTTTTACCTTAATTTATTTTATACTTTTTAGTTTTCACCTTGTAAGTTCCTAAGTCTGTTCATCTCATTCAACGCATCATTATTGCAAGGTCGTTTGCCAGTTAATTTTGAACAATCCAACTCTTCAATTAGGAGCCCTTCTAACGATTTCACCCTACTTAAGGCCACATATGCTTGACCAGCGGCAAAGAGCTTCGAGCCCAAGTATACAACGGCATGGTCAACATACTCATCTAGGCGAATCAAACGAGCCCAAACTCGATGGGGTTGTGTCGTTTAAGTACTGAGTTCCTTTGGCTGTCTTCCGGCTCCATCATCAGACCCTGGTTACCATCTAGCATCTAAGTACTCATCTAGGCGAATCAAACGAGCCCAAACTCGATTTGGTTGTGTCGTTTAAGTACTGAGTTCCTTTGGCTGTCTTCCGGCTCCATCATCAGACCTTGGTTACTATCTAGCACCAAAGTACTCATCTAGTCGAATGAAATGAGCCCAAACTCGATGTGGTTATGTTATTTAATTACTGAGTTGCTATGGCTATCTTCCGACTTCATCATCAGATCAGCTCCATGTCATAATAATATTGCATTGTCATCGGATATACACGTGCATGCAAAATTTCAGCTCAATCGGTTGAGGGCAAGTGCCTTAAAATTGAGTTATAAAATTCCACCCGAACACACAAACATACATACATACATACATACATTGCAAGTTAAATAAAAGCTTGTAAAAAAATACAACTTGGTGACTCATTATTAGATGTAAATGAAACCGTTACTATTATTTTCTTTAATAGCACGTGCAAGTTTGGCTTTCGGATTTAAGTATATTTTATTGAATATTATGTTATTTTCTTGTTTTAACATACAGATTCCTTTTTATTTAAAATAATAGTACATATTTATATCCAAAACCTATAAATAGTTCACTTTCTGAAAATGTTTTGACTTTTGATTTTGCTAACCATACTTTTTATTGGAATACTAGCTGACCCGGCGAACTTCGTACCGCCTTAACGTAGCTATGATGCACTACTTTATTTTGTTAACCGACTTCAAAAAAGGAGGGGGTCTCTCAATTCGACCGTTTATGTGCTTTTTATAGTTGACAGTCGTCCCATCTTAGGTATGCCGTATGAGTAAGTACCTAAGGGAATCCATAATATCCTCCATATAAAATTTAATCCTTATTCCCCTGGTCTCGCCATAACTGAGAACTTTACTAATCTCATATTTTTACTCATATCCAGCAATACAATAATTGCTTACAAATGACTTCATTTGGCGTAACAAAATTTATTCGAACCAGTTTTTGCCTACTTTCAAGGTAAATAAGGATAATGGCAAAAACTATGAGTTAAATTACAGAACGCATATATACAAACTTCGCATAGCTTATTTAGTGATCTGTGGTAATTTAACCGCGCCAACAATAATTGTATTAAAGTTTTTTATATAGTTTGTTTTGTTTTAAAGACTAAGAAGTTTTCTGTTTGCTTATAAATGTTTGTTAATCAGTTCACAGCTTAATATCGATTTTTGATAACTTTTCTACCCAATATTACAATAGGCCTATTTTGCTGGCTGCTGGATGAAGAAGTTATACTTTTAAAATAATGGTTTGATATTTGGCAAACTCCCCGAGATATTACAGTTTCAATAGCACATCATTTGGGTGAGCTCAAAACGCTTCATACAAATGTCGCAGCACACTATGACGTCACAATGTGTAATACTGTATGCATATCGTAAGAACTTTGTTCAGCAGCTATATCAAATGTTGCTTATACGAATATATTTTCGATTCAAGACCCTGATAATAATCTGAGGTATTATTTTCGGAAATAAAAACTCAAACAAATAACTTACACAAATTAATGTCTAAAAAAATACCTAAATATAACAGTACTTAAAGTTTCAAGACATTTTACAAAAAAATTATATCTGGACGGACACATGAATAGTTGTTACAGTATTCGACAGGATTGGACAACTATACTCTATTCCAATTATGAAGTCTTTTTAGACAGATGTGAATTTAACACTACCAGGGAAGTACCCTTAGAAATCGATACTCAGCGGCAACGATTCTCAATTTGTAACTAATTTTAATCGAATTAACTTTCAAAAACTAATTCTAAGTCGAAAAAACAATTTAAGACATGCAAAACTTCCAATCTTGTTTTTTGTCGAAAAAAGAAATACACAATTGCATGTTTAGTATAATAATTATATAGATATATAATGACGTAAATAATTATAGTCAAGTTTTTAAAAAAATACACTGAGTTTAAAGGACCATAACAGTTATACTCTTGTGTAAAAAACTCGTCAATGAAGCAGCCCCATTGCCGCCAGAATCATTTTCATTCGCGAATGATCGGTTTAACTAACTGAATACTTGAGGCACGTCACTATGTTTAAAAGTAAAACATAAACCATAGTACGTAACTGCATTCGCGCAAAAAAATATTATTATATTTTGAAGTTCAGATTTAGAAACAATAGTTTGATCAAAAACAATAAGTTAATTTTGCTTGTGAATTAATTGTAGAGTGTTTTTGTACAATTGTAAATTTTTCAAATGACGATTTACGACCAAACACAAAAAAAGATATTACATTGCATTCAAATGAAACGTGCAGAGTTACGTTCTTCGAAATGTCAAAAAAGACTTCATAATTGGAATCATGTTTAACAAAATGACTGACGTTTCATGTCAAGTCCCACGGGAACTCTGTAAAACGGGATAAAAAGTATCCTATGTCCTTCTCCTGGCTCTAAGCTACCTCCCTACCAATTTTCAGCCAAATCTGTTCTGCCGATCTCGAGTTATAAGTGGTGTAACTAACACGACTTCCTTTTATATATATAGATTCACCTAGTGATGAGAAAAGACTGCATTAGTGTTGTGTCAAGACAAAATCTAATAGGATGAGCTAGGAATACTATTTTAGGATGAGTAAGGAAATCGGATGAGTTCACATAGGATGAATACGGAATAACCCCTTTTTCCCAGAGGGGTAGGCAGAGATCACTTCCTGCCATGTGCTACGGTCCTGGCATACCACTTTCGCTTCAAACAAACCAGCCTCCCATAATGCACAAAATGCAAGGTCTTTTAGACGTTCAGCAAATTCAATTCCGAAAATGGCTGTGACCATTGTCGATCGTTTAGGTAAAAAAAATGCACAGTCACATAGCAAAGCCTTTATCGGATCCGTTTCCGACACGTCGTCGTGAATACGGGATTCAAGTAGCCCCCAACTAAGACTATTTTAGAATAGACATTAAAGGTACCTGCACACTTAACAACTAAAACTTAAACCTAACAACTAAAAACTTATAGTAATCGTATCAACTCGGGCTTTCAGTATTCTTTGTATGAAACTCCCTACTGCAGTCTGCAAGTGCTGCAGCTGCAGTGCACACTAATCGGATTCGTAACCACGCGGTAATAGTAAATAAATAAATATGTACCACTTGTCACATTAAGAACGTACCTACCTACCTATTTGAATATTAGAGCCATCCGCTCCCCCACATATCCGGTGATGATGAAGCTACTCCAAGCCATCATCGTAAGTCAGTCAGGAAATAAAAAGTGTAAAAATATTCCGACCACGACTCGTTTTGCGTGAGTTCGTTTCTTGCTGAAACCATTACTCCCTTCTAGTGCAGTCGGTTAAATAATAACCTATGAATATTCTCTCTGGACTAACTGTGTACCATCATCTCATCGTAAGTCAGTTACGGCGAGGGAAAAAAAAGGCGATACGGTGACGATTCCTTTTAATATAATGTGTTCTACGGCCATAATGCGACCGAAACGTGAAAGATTTACGTTATTTGCAGTAGAACAAAGAAAACTTAAAAATAGGTAATCATCCATTTTCGTCCAGTAGTTCGGTTCGTACATTCATTAGGCGATACTTTTCTAATGTATGTATATGTATAGATTTATAATTTTCTGCCCACAGAAAACACAGCGAAGCTAAAATGGAAGAAACTACGAAGTGACTTCAACAAAATATCCCGAACAAATACGAATGCCGGCAACTGGCCGTACTTCGATGATATGCTGTTCTTATCAGCACCCAATCGATCCATAGAGCAAAACTCCACAGAAGACACCGAACTCCTGGAAGTAGAAGACCAGGACTTCGTACTCCTAAACGTGAACTCCGATGATTCCTCCGACGTTCTGCCAGAGTCGGATGAGTATTACGATCTCCTGTTTCTGGAGTCTCTGGCGCAATATTTCAAGAGGTTGGAACCTGTTAGGAAAGTCGCGATGAGAGTGAAAATCCAGGATATGCTGATGAAGGACATAGCAGCCCAGATCGATGAAAATATGAAATCGGAACAAGAAATCAAAAATGGACCGGATAATTAACGGATTTAAACGGATTCGTCTGTTTTATATTTCGAGTGTAAAGTAAAACATTTGAACAGTCTTATTCAAGTATTTTTCTATAATGATTTTAAGTGTTTCAATAATTTTGTGTATTTAATTTAAAGGTTAAGGTGCTAGTGAAGTGTTGCACAATATTGCATATCTTCTTAGAAATAGGTATATCACCGGGTGTCAAGTGAGTTATCCTTTGTACAACTTTGTTTTAATTTTTTGATCTATGTTCCTAATATTAAATCATTAAGCGTGCATGTAGGTACAATATTTTATTAATTTCCCCTTTCGATATTCGTATTAACAACGATAAATAACCTGACTGACATGGTTTAAACATTACAAGACATTATACCATCATCATTTGTTATTAAATCAGTTTTATTTTATACTAGTGGCCCCCACGTTTTGACAGCAATGGTTTATTAAAATAGCCTTTAATATACCTAGTAAATTTAGCTATTTATTTGTGAAAGTCCCCTCGAAATTGGTCCAGCCGTTGGAGATTAGCGGGAATAAACAGACACAGACAAATTGTTTTTTAAATGGTGTTTTTGTTATTGGTACACCCGGTATAGACACATACCTACCTATTTAGTAAAAAGTTGTAATTTTAATATTACTAACAGACACTTCAATTTTATTTAGTTGTATAGAACTTAATAGGTAATCGAGCATTATTCCTTTTACTATACGAAATACCTTCCTAAATTAAAAAAAAATGTAATATCGAGAATCGTCCAGACCTATCACAAACTATTCCACATTCGAAATGCCCCCTCGCGTGTGGAGATTGAAAGTTTTTATTATGACTGCGGCGCGACGTTGCCGCTCCGCGAACCCAAACAAGGCGCGGGGCGGCAACGGCGCGCGAATCGATCCCTCCCGCCACGACACAGGTCCCCGCTAGTGATGCTAATTACCACATATTACCGGTTTTTTGGAATGAGCAGAATTTTTTTTTAGAATAACAATTTCAGGAATTAAAAAATACGTATTCATTGATAATTTTTATTTAACATGAATGACTTAGAATTACATTCTGCTGTATTTTGAAAGCTCTTGCTACAAAACATCTTCCATGAATCTGAAATTGCATCCAAATTAAGGCTTAGTTCTAACCTGTCTTACTAATGGTGATGAATAGTTTCATTGTTTTATTCTGCGTGTCTGAACAGGCGTAGTTGTAAATTACGTTAGAAACACAGCTATTTTTAATTAATAACCAAAGTGATATCGGAGTATATTACTTACTAGTGTCAGGGTACTAATTATAATTATTGGCTAATTCTTGATAACGTTTTCTCTCACAATTATCTTAACGAAACGTATACCTTTTATAAACTCACTATAATTATGCAAACTAATCCGATTAAAGCTCTTAAATGTGTGGTTTGAAAATAAAATGTAACTATGTTTTTAATCCGACACTTTAATTTTAATAAATAATTAATTAATGCTAATCTGACCCCAACATGCGTTACTAAACAAAGCAAAACCTTTGCAATCATATCGAAAACATTACTTATCACGTATGTACAATAAGCGGAATCTTGTCTTAGTTTTTGATCTTAACATAAAGTAATAAAGTTAAGAATTGTTCACATTTTCTGAAGACTGTACAGCAAGGGGGAAAGCCCATTCGCAACGTTTGGACCCCCATCGTCCCTCGAGGCCCTTTGTGAGGTGATTCTTTGATTTGTCTCTTTGTCTCCTTCAATAGCCATCAATCCCTCATTCATTGTTCCCTGTAGCCCCGTGACCAATAACCAAGTCTTGGTGGTACCAACACTCTTATTATTAGAGCAATGAGATCCAAATTGTAATGGCATCTATATTTAGATACTCCACTTTAAGGGTGGTTATTATTATATTTCGCCACAGTTGAAAGATGCGGTTGACTCATCTATTGTTGTGTAGTTTGTGTAAGTTTTGTAAAATCGCCGATCGTAATAAGCAAAAATTGTGGAAATTGGAAACTACTTAATTCAATGACGTAAACAAAACAAAGATGTTCTTTCAGCCATTTTTATATGAGTGTTTTATACATACACGTACATATTAATCAATGACTATAAAGGCTAAACAAGTTTTAAAAACTAACATTATTCTAGTTTTATCATTTTCAACTCAAAGTTTTCACCTGACTCATTTACATTATGTAGGACCGACTTAAATATATCGGTATCTAATTAAATAATATTATTAACTACTTTCAATAAACTAATATTATTCCATGTTAAAAAAAACGCAGCCAGTAGACATTGAAGTATATCAAGACACGGACCAAAGTTAATTTTGTATTTCCAATAGTCACGCCTTCCGTAAGGATATTGCCCTTTACCCACAAACAAATAGCCGGCTTAGTTAGATCAATGACTTATTGACCCAATTTTGGAGCTACCTACTTTAGCTAAGAATAAATATACTCTGGCTAGCTTTGATGCTATTGCAAATTTAAGTTAAAATTACACAATTATTAGGCTTGTAATAACCAAGCCAACTTTGCGGTACATCATTGTAGTGTACAAATACACGAGCATTCTCTGTTCCTTGGAAGGTAAAGTTTAAAACTATTTATATAGGCTTTACAAGCACTTATAAATCAAAAACGCAGTTTACTCTCATAGTTAGAGTTAGATAGTACGGTATTCCGATGTGGCTAACCTTAGGACCAAACGGCTTGATTCTGTCTGAAGCAAGGGTTTTAACACCACCTGACTCTCTGAGCTGAATAATTTCAGTGTTGTTAATATCACTGGCTCTAGTATGGTTATATCTCAAAGTCTATTTCATGTTCGTTTGCCTGGGCAGACAGACAATGGGCCACTTAAACAGCATGCATCAACATTTATGCAACTTCAAAGTTATTTTGTACTAACCGCTGGTTTCGAGAAGTTGACTCATCAGTTAGTTGACATCATGGCGGTTTGCGAGCGCCGCCATAAAGGTTTAATTGCACAATAATGCACTTCCAGTGTTCTAGTTAGTACCACACTTAAGTCTTGGCACAGCGCTGTGTCTGACGAGCTCTACAGGCTTTTTAATTAAAGAGAAAAACGGTTGCGATGCCACAGTTGTGAGGCATCCTAAAGCATATAATACCGTAGGATTCCTCAAAAGCCAATGGCTAGCGTAATTTTATTTCGAAGCATATTAAGTAATCACCAGGCTAAATACGTTAAATTCAAGAAACAGATAATCAGATATTAGAAACGATTTTCTACTGCCAGAACTTCCAACAAAAAGTAAATCGTTGATTTGGGCCGGATTATGTAGATGATCTTATATGTAGAGATACTATAGAACTTGTCCCATAAACACTGCTTTGAATTTCCAATGAGTGAAGCACCATCTTATCGAATTGAAATTGATAGTGTTTCGAACGAAGTACAGACCAAAATTAAGTACAGAAAGTAATAATACAGCAATTTACAAAAAATATTTCGAGTCTTCCAAACATGTTAATAATAAAAGTGTTCGGCTTGTTAAAGCTCTCTTCAACTGAAAGTTATCTTGTCGTGGTACATAAAAGTCTTTCAAACAAAACTCTCTTCCGAAAACTCATATTACAACAACAATAACGAGAAATAACATGTGAGTTTACTTATATTTCGTACACATTTTCTAGCCATCCGCTTTGTAAAGAATTCTTTGTACAACCTGTTGACAGTCATTCTTCCGAGCTAAATAACCGGTTGTTTGGACTGGAATCGACGTTAAACTGTAGAATTACGTGTCACCCGGCTCGTTGACGACGATTTGATTTTCATTAAACGACCCCTTTCGATGAATCAGAGTTGTAATCAAACTTTTTAATATTCCGCGTGGTTAGCTACCGATAACTTTAAAACTGGAAACGCGATGTTATTATTTTAAATATTAAATCAATTTTTGTTCATATTGGGCGATTATCACATAGGAGGTGACTACCATTGACAAAATTACAATAGATTTGTTTCTGGTAAAAATGCGTTCTTACTTAATAAACAACATTGAACCTAGGATGATCTCAAGTGTATAAATAATAAATATGTGTTAACATCATAGCAAACGAAGGCCTTGTTTAAGGTCATCAACAGGACGAGGATTTTGCTGTACATTATTCCAAGAAATTCGTTTTTCTAGGAACTATTTACAGCGAAGTGTGCTTGGAACTATTACGTTCTGAATTTTGACGAAAATGGAAAAATCTGGGATTTAACTAACTTCTGGAATCACGTCCACTTGCAAACTGTGAATTAAAAGAGGTTAATTTATTCCTTCACACCCATCATCTTTGTGCTTCGTATTAGACAAACTAATAAATATTACGTTCGTTTACCATTTCAGTGGCAATGTTGTTGAACCTAGACATTACAGACTTCCTCATTACTTACTACAAATTTATTTCTATTGAGAACTTTTATTCAGCCAATAAACATAATTTACGTAGGTATACTTATGTATGTGGATTCTGGGTGCAGTTTAATTGTTTCCAAACTATTACGGGAGATATTTTTTAATATTGTGTAATGGCGATGATGTTTATCTTAAATAATGGGTATAATTAGTTTCTTTGTGGTCAGTTAATGGGAAATGATCACTATAGGTGATGGATTTAAATATGTAACATTTAGAAGAGTATACTTATCATTCTCCCACTCATCGCCATTGTTATTTAAAGTTGGGTTAGGCATATATCTATATTCTTTTGATCAAAAGTTTAAGCCGGTCAAGAATTTAAATTACAAAAATAATTTCCAAAAAATCTGATCAAATTGCGTCTCCCGCTGACGAGGTCAAGGGGAACAATATAACTATATTCATCTCTTTCGTACTACTGCGATACAGCACCCGCGGCGTAACTTGATATGGCAATAAATAAAACATATCTGCCCGTCTCATTCGCTCTAGAGGGAAGGATTATCTGGCTCTCCTTTTCATTGCCGAGTCTATTCGACCTCATGGAAGTTCGTTTATCGTTGTTCGAATACTTTAGAAGTTCCCTTCTAACCTTGAATGTTGGAATTCCACTCTGTTCGCGTCCAAGGATCCCTAAGTGGTCCTTATCTTCCGATGCGTTCTAATTAATTCCAATTAACATTACCTCTTTCTAATTTAAATTTTCATAGAATTACTGGTAGTTGCAAAAGAAATACTCGATAACAGTATGCACAATTTAAAGGTCAAAAATATTATTGCTATTCGCGAATAAAATTGGACATGTAAATGTTTATTTTTAGAACGGTCGTACAATAATCTAAAAACCGCAATGAACCCAAATTCAAAATGTATTAAAGTAAAAGTACAAATTAATTATCTACTTCTCTAGAAACTGCACTCAAGCCAAGGTGAATACCACGATTTACTTGTCGCTTGTTACTTTTGATCTTGTTATTTCTCTTCAAAATCTTCAAACGAAAAGAAAAAATAATTAATCCAGAACTAAAATTTATTAATAACATTATCTTCAATAGTCAATGTGTTTGTACTTGTATTTCACTGTGGAGATGGGCTGTGCGGCTGTTTGCAAGGCTGAGTGATGTCATCGGTGCTTATTATAGCATAGCACTCTTCGCAAGAATTAGTTTTATTTTGTTTATTTTCTTTACTGGAACACTTGCTAACATATTGAGCTTTTCTAAATTGTCAGTTTTATTTGATTCTCTTATTAAAGGATTTACTGACTTCACTTTCAGTTTCATTTAGTTGATGTTTATTTGTTTGGACCATCCATTTTGATGTGTTTCGTGTTAAAATTTTATTTCTATTTCATGACAATGATGTCATTAAGTTTAGAACTTTTTTAAGTGTGGTACTTACCACACTAAATAAATAAATATATTTTCTAATAAGAATATTGTTGTAGCTGGTATCTTTTGAATAATGTGTGAACCGGTAGGTTTCGAACAGCCCTAATAATTATGTTCAGAGACCCTTAAAATAAGTTGAAAACTAACACGACCAAGTCGTTTTGAATTTTCAGCGAAACCTTACACTAAGTTTAGAAAGACCGTTGCCTCGTCCGAAGAATGGCGGAATCCTTACAATGCAGGTTGTATACAGAACTTGTTTGACCAGAATTGAGAAAAAAAGTGGCGGGCAAGTTCGCCTACAATAGCATTCCGCTCGAGACGGGCCCGCCCCGCGTCCCGCCCCCCGCCCCGCCCCGCGCCCCGCGCCGCGCCAGTCCGCGACCGAGCGCGGCCGCGTGCGATCCCGCTCCACTCATCATGCGCTCACAAAAGGAACTAAACCATAAACAAAACAAAACCAGTGACCGTACAACATAAAACATCCTCTAAAACCTAACGCAAATTAAAAACGTTCATCATCCTTGCTCGTTCCGTAACCGCGTTCCATTTTTTAATACCTTTTACAATTGACACAATGGCGAGATGCATTGAGGGATATTGAAACCGGTAATCCGTGTTGTGAAAAGTTGTGTGGAGTGCAAATTCGGTTGTCCTAATCCGGTTGTTATCGATTTTTTGACGTCACTACTCCCGAACAGCTGTTTTGGGGGAAACAGTAGCAGCGGTCATTTCTTTGTATGACCTCTTATTTCCGGTATTTTTTTTAAATCTTGATAAACGGTAAGAATCGATCGAACTTTATATAAGAAACTATAATCAGTGCTAAAAAGGCAAGTGAGTGGAAAGGTTGGAAACATTTTCTAGAATCGTGACTAGGTAGTGCCTATTAGTATCGGAATGATGATGTATCAAAAAGTGCTACAATAACAAAGTGAAGTGTTGTGTATTAAACTGGTGATTCAATTTAATCACATTTTATTCAAATCTATTGTGTGAGTGAACCTGTGTAGTAATAACAAAGGTGCCGGGCGAGCGTAGACGCCTAAAAGCAGTGTTTTAGTCAAAATTCAGTGCAAAACGGATACTATCGGATTGGATTTACCTCGTGGACGCACCCTGAATTGTGATTTTAAGGTAAGATTACTTTTTTTACTGAATTGTGTTCGTTTTCATGTCGTATTTTACGTCACAAGTGGTCCCAAAACGGCGCAGTCAGCATTCGCCGGCCGCCTGTAGGCCTATCGCGGCGCGCACTCTATGCGTTTCGAGAAACTTGGAACGTTTAATATTTCAACAAAGCTTCTCAAAATTTAAAGCCTCGTACGTAATAACACAAGTTTACAATAGATTTGAAATGCCTAGTAGGTAGGTACTAATAGTCCGTAACCCGTAGGCTATTAGATTGAAAAAAAAGTTGATTTGTTTTTAAAAACTTATTGAATGAGGATAATTTTTTTTATATTGGTTTAAATGAGGATGATCATGTATGTTATCCAAAATTTAATACGGAGACATGGCAAGTTAAATAAAACCAGCTAAATAGCAAGTTAACAAGTAAGAAGGGGGTACACATCATAAATTGTTTTAGTTTATATCATATTTATGTAGAGTATTTACAAATGAAATATTTAAATTAACGTCTTAATATGTCAGGTGAGGGGCTTGACTATTTCTAGAATATTATAAAGTAAGTTAAGAATTTAACACATTAACCAGCCTTTGTTAAATTTTTGCTTTGCAATTGCCGTTGCTCATACATTTCTCTTTTCCTACCATGTAAGTTATATAATTTTTGTATAATTGAGTCATAACTCTAAGGGATATATTTAAGTACATACCTAATAAAATTATAATAGACCTTATAAAACCAATAATGAAATTTATTCGCATCAAGTCATTATCAGAACCACAGAATTAATAATACCACAATCCCAGGTTCTATTCAATTTCCACCATTATTCATCCACTGCTGGAGCATAGGCCTACTCTAAATTAGCCTTTATCTTAAGATTTGTTCATAGTCCATAAACAATGACGGAAGGCAATGGTAAAAAGTTATTTTATGGACAGAACTTATCCATCTAACACTTTCAATTCGGTAGGCATGTGAATTGTGTAATTTAATTTGTAAATACAATTAAGTAACTTAAACAAACATTGAATCTACTTAGTTATTTTAACTTCTATGTATGTAGGTAACAAAACATGTTACAACATATTTTTAATTTTAAACACCCATAGCCAAAACAACTCTTATCTTACTTTAAATAAATGTTTTTTGTTATTTTTGTCCGCCAAAAATCTGTGTGATAATTTGACGCACATGTTCATGTGAACTCAAAGTGTAGTAAACAAAATGTTTATCAGTTTATTTATACAATTACATATTATTTGATATAATTGTAGATTTTGGGTCTATTGAAATTTTTTTGTCTCGTTTTAGTTCACAAAAAGTTGTAAATTACTTTGATGAAATTGAATTAATGGTAGGATATTAATTTTTGACTTGTTCAGTTCTGTTTACCCACAATAGGACAGTTAAGACACCACACATACAAAATGATAAAGAATAATCTTTGGACTAACACAAAAAGATATTTTTTTTATTTAAAAGCAAAACGAGTTTAAATTTTTGAATTAACTAGTGAATTACATTGCCTTAAGTGCATTAAATAAAAAACTCATCTCTTGAATCTATCTATTTACCTACCAATATAAAAAGACAAAGAACAATGAACATTCTTCCAAGTACTAGTTCTGCAATTGACTTTATAATATCTATGTATAGCAGGAAATATACAAAAAAAAAACTGGTAAGTGAAAGAGTCAAACTTAGTAATGGGAATAAGATGAAATACCGGTCTACCTAAACATATTATGTAGAAACAGAGAAATTAATAATAATCAAATATTTAAGTTCTACTTAGGCAATTAAAAAGACTATTAAATAATAAAATTCATAACATTAATCCTGGCAGTGGAAGTGAAATACATATAAAATTTTAGTTTCAGTATTGTGATTAATTTAAGGCATTTTTAATTTTTGTTTGAATGTAAAAAAGATTAAAATGATTATATGGGTATTTGTGGTTATATGGGTGATATTATCCTTCCTCTTTTTTTCCTGAATAACATACAATGATGGCTTGTATGTAGAAGCTTCATCATCATCACTGGACTTGCCGAGAAATGGATGAGTCTCACCCCTAAAATATCCTTCCTCTGTTTTTTTTCCTTTTAATATAATCTACAGCTACAGTTCTTAACACACTGAAAGGGGAAAATTATATATTTGCCTACCATTACCCACCAAAGTTATTGAATTATTGTGGAACCACATTAATTTACTAACTTTGGTGACACCTGAACAACAGGTTTACCAATACAAGTTAAAAATATGTTTAGTCAAATAAAACTCTCGCTGGGGAAGACTAGGACATTTTCACAACTTGTAATTTTACCCAAAATAAGCAGAGCTTGTACTATAGGCTTGTACATAAATGTATATATATATTTTTATAAAGAAATACATTATTACACCCAGACGCGTAACAAACTCCGATGTTCATCACACAAATATTTGTCCCGAGTGGGAATCGAACCCACGACTCTTGGAACCGTGAGGCAGGGTCACTAACCACTGTTCCACCGAGCCAGTAGAAGAGTAAACTAACCGCTCGCGACTCCGTCCGCATTGTCGGTTATCGTAGTTAGTTGTTAATCTCATAAAACATTACTCCCTTACAGTAAAGTCGGTCCTTTCTCAGTTTCGGTACCATCTGTGTACCAAATTTCATTTCAATCGATTCTGTATTTTGCCGTTACCGTCAGACGGACAGTGTTATTTTAGCATTTATAATATTACCAATACCACCGTATGTTTAAAAGGGACATTGTAGGCTTATCATACAAGTGTCCAATATCCTGTCTTTCTGAATTAGCTTTAAATCCTAAATGGAAACTTAACGACCAAATTGAGACTCGTCCTATGCCTTGAAGGTTCATGATGATTAATAAGTGATGTTGATCCCGTTAAATTGCTAATAATCTCCTTGCCGATTAGGTTTCTTGCCTTAATCTTTTTAGAGTCGGCGTTCTAAAACAATGTAACTTTTTAACAGAAATATCTACCTATTCACGAGCGTGTCATATATGGCATTGCATTACAATAGTATTGTCACAAACATACCAACGATCCAGCACATATTACTAAAGATAACTATTGGCTCACAGGCACTACACTGATCATGCAAAAGAACTACGAACGAAATGCTCATTCAACGATCTAATTGTAAGGCAACATTCCCAAGCATCTGTAGAATTCTCTATATTCATCTACTCAGCAGAGAATAACAATTCCGAACGTTCGCCGATTTAGACTCGCCTGACTTGACTTGCGAAAATGGTTATAAAACCAATAAAAAAACATTCGGAATCGCTAATATTCTCACTGAACCGTTTACAAATAAATGCCGGTCAGCATCCAGAGTTGTGTTAAATACACCTTTGAGGAGATTAGTATGCTCCAAACTGGTATTCGGATAGATGCGGTCGATTCGTTCGCCTGGGCGACCGGTTTTTTCTGGTCTCACCGGTCTCTTGGGTAGGCTATCGTGGTTATACGTAATTTATGAATGGGCGCCATTCCCTTTGTAATTGGAATAAGTCTAAGAGCCGACATACACGGACTGCTTGAACCTGCGACCGCATAGTAAACTACAGATTCTACCTACATACATACACGGAACTGCTAAAGCAGTCGTGACTGCTCCGAGCAGTTAGCAGCACGATGAAATCTCAAGCAGTCACCAGGCATATGCTGTTGACTATGACTGCGCGAGCGGTCCGTGTATGTTGATCACTGACTAACTGCTCGAGCGGTCCGTGTATGTTGATCACTGGCTAACTGCTCGAGCGGTCCGTGTACGACGGCGGTACGCCTAAACGAGATAATGAACCATTCGCCGTAGTCCTCGGATCGTGTTATTTGCAATGATATTAGAAGCAAGTTTGGACAGAATCAAGGAAGTGCTCATAGTTCATTTGCATTAACCTTTGTCTGAAATCTATTCAAGCATCAATTGATCAATTTGTTTTGTTTCAATTGTGTTTTGACAATAAGTAATTTTACACAATCGTAAAGACTTTTGTAAAGCGTTGGTCTACGCTGTGCGTTTACCAGTAGACCAACGCGAGAAGACCGAAAGGCAATAAAAAGACCGAGAGGTCCCCGATTGAACTCCGAGGTCGGGCCTGTATGAGTTTTTCTTTTAAGCAATTTCCTTTTAATCATTTTTGTAAGTTTGGAAAGGTTTTCTTGTCGCCTTATCGCAGACACAATACAACATGAATTCTGCTATGACTATAGCCATATTGCAGTTGACTGAACTCTATGAGATCGGCCGCCTTGGGAGAAATCTGTCGGACACATTATGAGCACCAAATCATCATTTAAAAGCATAAATGGGAAATAGTGCATTTCATCCTTATTTTTCATAGACACACAGGCACCTTTGAATTTGCATGTTTTCTGATTTAGAAAAGGATCACCACACAAAAATATTCCATATCTGTTCGTTAAGGACTGGAATCGCATTCATTAGTAGTCATCAACGGCTATCGTTTCTCATGCCATGTTTTTTTGCAATAAACAGTATTCAACCATTGATACTCTTCTATCTGTAAAAGCCTAATCAATGTAGAGTATTTTGAACATAGAGCTGCAAACAATACTATAGCTATTGCTAACGGCATCCCTCCGCCAGACGAATTGAAGGCATATCTTCGTCGAAGGCCCCAGGTGGTATTCGGGATGGGAGGGAGAGATCTAACTGAGGGAATCGAACGAATGCAATTAGAGGAGTTGAAACTGTCCTCTTTAATTCGCGTGGGGAGGCACTAGTTATCGTAAGTACTTTTACTTTTATAAGCTAATGGTTCGTATAACTTTTGACGTTCTTTTTCGCCTTGTTAATTTGGCTTACTAAGAAGATATTTGAATTATTAGCAAATAAGAATATCAATCTGATTTGTCTTGATTTTAATGTCATTATAGGTCACAATGTTTCTTAATTATTTTTAAGTTCCCTTCCACAGTCCGATGATGATAGGCAACCCAACCAAACCTCATTCGATCAATCATTGTTCTAGTTAGTTGGGTGAAAAAATAAGAGAAAAAATCGTAAATCATCTACAGGATCTTCGTGGGAGTGAATTTGACACTCTGAAGCAGAACACATATAGTGTGTGATGTGACGCGAAAATAGCTACGATTTCGGTCAGCGTACGTTACCTGATATACCCGATCGGAGCTCCACAAAAAAGCTCTAAAAGTCGCGGCTAACACGCTGTTTTTCATTAGTAATCGGAATTCGTGATCCCAACGTGTGATATGACCCGGTTATCATTATTCATTACGAGCCAAAAGCCGGTCTACAATCCCTGAGCCGGTGTCGCCGTCTCTTTTACTCATGGAGGGAGTTCGAAGCGTGGGAGTGGGACGGCTGCTCGACCGCAGGCCTGGGCTAACGGTAGTGACTTGAGTTATGGTGAATGTGTGTACCGTCTAAGGGTTAGTTATTTTTTAATTTAGAGGCGTGGATACAAATTGTTGTGTTTAGGCACGGTTTGGGCCGGCGATGCTACGCTGTGAAGACGTCACCTATTAGAATAACGTGTTTCCTGCCGGGTTCCGTAAGAAGTGAGGGGATCGCCATGTTTTCATAGCATTTCTAGTAACTTGAACGTTGCTAAGGTACTTTTGGAATCGAATCTTCTGTTGTTGTTTGAACATTAAAACTTGTCTACTATTCTAACTTCTATCAAGATGTAGCTTAGGCATAGTTCATTGATACTCCATCTAAAATACCCGCCGTGTGTGTGTGCATCATAACTATAGATAAGTTTCCACGCACATTCATTTCTGACATAAGATATTGCAAAGTAGTCGGCTAACATATAGTCCAGTCAAATTAGGAAAAAATCTCGGAATTCGAGATACCCAGCTGTAAGTCTGTAAATACTTGTATATTGACGTCCTAAAAGTTGTCTCAAAACCTACATATTGTAGGGTGTACGCAACTATTAAATTTTCAAGGTCAAATGTCACAAATATCAGTTTTATGAACTTTTGAGTGAAACGGGAAGTTTTATCATAAAAGTGTGTAGGAGAAAATTACTTATCTTCTATTTATCTATAAAAATTGTCTTTACATTTTATTCCTAACATTCACCATTTCAGAGATACAGCAATGCAAATTGTTGAAAAAGTTGTATTTTCAAAAGCTTCCAGGCCCACGTGCGATTGTGCTAGACAGTTAAAATTTTCACGGATGGTGTATTTTAGTAGACTCTATAACATCTCATACTAGAAAAAGCTTAAAACCAATGTTTAAGTGGGTTCTCATACAAAAACTATGGTTTTTTTTTTCTCACACTTGGCCGGTTTTTAACGTGGTCACCCTAGTAAAACTTTTCGAGGCGACACCTTTTATAAGTGAAGAACACGTTGTTTATATGAAAGCCTAGTTAAATAATTGTTTTGTGTTGTTTTCAGTATTCAAAAGACTTACGAATTCTGCGTTTCATTAAATTAAATTTGGTTAATATGGATCTTCACGTTCATAATAGAGTTAGATAGACAGTTAACATTTTTAAAATGTTTTTTTTTTTTCAGTTATACTTGAAACAGAAATTCTAATACATACATACATACATACAATCACGCCTTTTTCCCAGAGGGGTAGGCAGAGATCACTTCCTGCCATGTGCTACGGTCCTGGCACACCACTTTCGCTTCATCCACATTCATCAACCTCTTCATGCACGCTCGTCGATTACGGGTACTTTTGATTTGACCTTTCTTTAAGATTTGACCTATTTGGTCATGAAATTCTAATAATTGGTTATTTCGTACTTTTTGACTCATAATAAGTTTGAATGTACTGAAACGCGAAAGACTTATAATACTAAAAACAACATAAAACAATTTATTTAACTAGGCTTTCATAGAAACAACGTGTTCTTCACTTATAAAAGATGTCGCCTGGAATAGGTTTACTGGGGTAACCACGTTAAAAACCGGCCAAGTGTGAGAAAAAAAAAACTTAGTTTTTGTATGATAACCTACTTAAACATTGGTTTTAAGCTTTTTCTAGTATTAGATGTTATAGAGGCTACTGAAATACATCAGTCTTGAAAATTTTAACTGTCTAGCACAATCGCACGGGGGTCTGGAAGCTTTTGAAAATACAACTTTTTCAACTATTTACATCGCTGTATTTCTGAAATGGTGAATCTTAGGAATAAAACGTACAGACATTTTTTATAGATAAATAGATGATAAGTAATTTTCTCCTACACTTTTTTATGATAAAACTTCCCGTTTCGCTCAAAAGTTCATAAAACTGATATTTGTGACATTTGGCCTTGAAAATTTAATAGTTGCGTACACCCTACCATTATGTAGGTTTTGAGACCACATTTAGGGTGTCAATATCCAACTATTTACAGACTTACAGCTGGGTATCTCGAATTCCGAGATTCTTACCTAATTTAAGCTAAAATGACTGGACTAATACAAAAAAAACAGCGAGACATTTAAAAGCTTCTCCTTTTTTGACGTTTGTTAAAAAGGACATCATGCGCTGGCCGTATCTTCGTGACTCGTGTAGGTCTCATTTATAAATTAATTCCTCCTAAACTATGGGTATCTTAGGAATAACCAGAATCGAACCCCCAACAGCTAGATTAGATTGTCGTTGTTGTAAACCGAATACATGAGATTATAGAAGTCGTCGCACCCTTATCGCAAGTGGAAAGATTCCGAAGATACGGGACGCCAAAGAAAACGTTGTATCGAAACATCTGTTTCCTACATTTGGGTGTCAATGATTGCTACCGATTTGAGAATTTACTTTTTTTTTTATTAAAGTAGGTAACTTATTATCGATACTTTAAATCTCAAATGGCGTAACCACCAAAACACTACTTTTCAGGAGAGCAGAAAAACAAAAAAAAAATTTTGTTTAATTCATAACTTTATCAATTTTAATACAATGAAAATGTTTTATACATCAAATTTCTTAGAATTTTGAGATACAGGCTTCAGTAGGAACTCTTTGTACCTAAATCTTATATTTAAGAAACTAGAAGTCGGTTACGACTTGTGAAAATATTACAAAAAGGCGTTTACGCCCCATAAAAATCACGATTTTTAAGAGGTGAAGGTCGTATCTCCAATAAAAAAATGTTTTTTGTGCTTTAAACTCATTTAATAATAAAAGAAAACGTAAAATATTCACTCTGTATTACGCTTTTACAAAGTTACGCCGTTTGACACTTTTTCATAGTGACTCAACGCGTAATTTTTAAAATTGGATGAAAAATTTTGGAATATGGGAAACTTCACTAAGATTTTTACGTATCTAAATCGATTAATTTTGTCATTTGAAACCCCCGCTGATGTGTATTCACCATACATTTATCTATGTATTCAGCCATTTGCGTACTTGTGCGCATAGATTACGTTCCTTCGTGTATTTATTATTTTTTGTGACCGTTACGTTGATTTTGGCGCGTTATTGGTCTTTGATTCTGATTTGTGTTTGGACATTGATTTAAAATGCCTAAACAAGGAAAAGCAATAAATAGCCAATGTCTCCGCAATCTTAATCCCCCCGCGCATCAATACTAACAATAATAATGACAATCATGTGTTCAGCGATGTTGGGTGTAAACGCCTTTCTTTTGTATTGCAATTTCGAAAAATAGCGTGTCTTACGAGTTACGCCAGAAAATTATGTCACTTACACCCTTTTTTTTTGACATTTTTTTCACGTCACAATAATTTCTAGGGGCGTAACCACCAAATAAATTGACTCAGCCTTTTACGACCTGTTTACCTTATGAAAAGTGTTCAAATCTATAAAAAACATTGGGTCGTAATAACCTTTTTTTTGCGAATTTGAGGATTTTAAATATACAGATCGATAGAGAAAAAAAAACTGAATAAAACTGCATTAAAAAGTCATTTTGACCAAATTGGCGGTTACGCCATTTGAGATTTAAGGTAGCGTTATGGTTTTTTTTCGAGATTTTAAAGATGAAACTCATGCCATGTGTTGTAAGAACACAAATATGCTCAAGTTAACAGTTACGATCATTTTGGAGGATTTCTTAACGTAAGTTCCTTTTCATGGTACTTCTTCTTCTGTGTCTGAGAAGTTAGCTAGTGTGTGTGTAGGGATTGTCTTTTGGAGCACATTTAATCAGCCACGGAAATAGTTTTACTCTATCCATTATTTCACGTTAGTTTGTTTACCGATTTCAAAAAGGGAGGAGGTTTCTCGACCGTTTATGGTATTTTTTCGTTACTCGGCTTAGATATTTCTCTAACTAACATATAGAATAACAATACACGCGAGTTTAATCCGAAAAATTAGTTATAATTAAATGAGATATTTCGATTTCCGAATTGGATATAAGCACAGGATTACTTGTGGTTGGACTCATGATCAGTACATTATTCTATGAGAATTTGAGATCTATAGTTAACCTAGTAGCTATTTCGGATTCCAGCGAGAGGGGTAGGTTAGCCGCTTCGCATTTTAGATGAAACATGGCCGTTCCGAACGTAACCCAGTGCAACAATTTAACCACAATCGATCTCTGCGAATATTCTCATTACCAGTGCACCGCAGCCCACGCAGCGACACACTGAAATGCACAAATCCATTCCCGCATCCCTGACGAGCTTCAAGCAAAAAAACACCCTACCACGATGGCAGTTGAGTGGAAAATGGATGCGCACGAGAATCCGTGCTGTAGATGACGTGTCTTACCCAAAAGTATGTGCATGCGATTTTGATGCTTCAGCATTAAATTTAAGCGCGGGTTTCGCATGAGCGCGGTTGTAATAAGGGTCGCTGGGAGCGGTGATTTCTAATTTTGGCCTTTACGGATATAGTTTTAGGGTGGACTTTAGTCCGTGGGGGGTTTGATGAGGACTTTTTATGGTGGTCGGCCGGCAATCAGCTGTTCGGCACGCGTGCCCGGGAGCAGGCTGGAGGGACACGCGCCAGAAATTTCTATTAAATCCGCTAAAATTGCGAGGGTACCTAGTGCGAGGAGTGTATCGCGTTTTATGGTGCGATTTAGTGCAATCCGTGCTCTGGGCTCGGCGGACGCGACGGTCGTCGAATGGACTGCGTAACTTGCCGTTTAATTACTCAAACGTTTGTACTTACTGTAGGTAGGCTGGAAATTCGGGTGATAGCAAGTTTAAGAAATAACGTTATACCGGCTATTATGTTTCTCTTGCTGAAATCTAGATCTATTCCATCTATAAGAGTCAATTTAGCATCGTATTATTACATACATTCATAGAATCACGCCTTTTCCCAGAGGGGTAACGTAAGCAGATATCACCATCCTGCTATGTCCATCAACCTCTTCATGCATTCGTCGATTACGGGTACTTTTGATCATACTAGTTAGACGTAGTATTGTCAATAGTGATAAGTAACGAATACCTGTTACTGCGACGTTGGTTTGGTACTAGACAGGCTACAAGACAAAACTAAAACAAAAACTATGTTTATGTAAGATACGGTATGAAAAGATATTGGCCCAGAGCTAGAAAGTCTCTGGTTTGATCCTAACTTGAACCGACTCTAAAGTTCATTCCTTTGTCCCTTAGTTACTAGTTTTAATAAAGTAGGTACTACCTCCCACGCTCGGCGGTGCTCTTTCAAAGGAACAGGATTAAAATTTAATGAATCTAAAACTATATCTAGACTCATGAAAATACCTGACGCGCTCGCGTTCCGCGCTTTAATTATCACATCCTATCAACATTTGAAACTTCTGAATTATTGCTGTAGTTTAATCTCTACGATCATTAGCGAACACGTTTCAAGTGGTTACAGTTATTATAAGTTCGGGACTACAAATCTTCGCGAAAGTGGGAGTTGAAAATGTCATACCTTCGAGTTTATTAATAGCTTTTACATTTTTCGAGTTTCCGACTCACTGGAGATGACCTAGGCTACAAATAGTAAGCTATGTGATTTAGAATAGAGTCCACCAATTTGGTTTTGTGAATTCATTTGTAAAATTGTTATTACGGTTATATCAAGCCAATAAAACATAGTATGATAGTGTTGTTTATATAATTGATGAAATTATAGATCATTTTGGTTCACTAAGTTCGGTTCGGTGGTTATATCTTGCCTTCTTAAGGAGTTATAGGTTCTTAGGTAGAACTTCTTTAATATTTACTTTAGCTATTCTCGTTTTGTTTGGCAATAACAATCATACCCTGATACTCCATATTTATCAATTACACATATTTACTCCTTAAATGCTTCTAAAATATCAAGATTTTGTTCAGTCAATCTCAATTTGTCGAATAACATAACATATGCTGAGCTTACCTTCACCAGACGCAGTCTGCCTCCTAAGTTCTCTCCAGTGAATTAATTCTCTAAGCCATTTCACATTCCATACTAAACATTTACTGAATTCAAGATTTAAGTGACACGTCATAAGTTAGTAAGTTTAAATATCTCGGCGATCGTAAAATATATTTTAAGTCCAACGACTGGTGGTCGGAGAAATGAAAACGCATAACGACTTTTTTGGTAGCTTTTGTCGAGCGATTACCCTTTTTTGCTGGTCGGGGTTAAAATGGCCGCTTTGACGGAAAATAAATTGATTCATATTGTATACTGTAATTTGTATTGCAGTATTTATGATATCGTAAATGCAGTTTGTGTATTTTATTGGTTTAGTTTCTTTTTTTACGTCGATGGCGACAATCCAGCGTGCACGGTCTCTGGTGACCCTCAATTTAATAGTATCGTATTATAATAGTAATTACCTACTTTAAGATAAGCGCAGCAAATAGAATAAACCATTAACCAATCAGCTTTAAAGGGCTGCTCTTGATAGGGCAGGAAGGACTTGGTGTGCTTATATCGACTTTGCCACATCTCGGGCTTAAACAATGTCTTGACAGAAAACCCAGAGTCGATCACACTTATGCAAAAGTCGATCGCTATTCGCTTTAAAAAGCTCTTCTCAATAGGTTCTCGCCGCCTTAGCCCAGCCAGGCAAGCATAAATTTTAGATGTATGCTTGCATGTGCATGATGTATGTGCATGATGCATGTTACATGTGCATGTGTATACATGCATTGATCTCATCCCGTGGTAAGTAGCTTAAGCACTTGTGTTACGGATATCAGAATCAAAATCAAACAGTGGACACTTAAATACATAGTCACATCCAGACACGGAACAAAAAACGGTCTTCATCACTAAAATGTTTGTTTTGAGTGGGAATCGAACCCATGACTCTTGGAACCGTCAGCCAGGGTCACTAACCACTGTTCCACCGAGCCAGTCACGTTATGTGAGCGTTAAGATGTCGATCCTTGTTGAATAAGCGTCTGCTCGGCCGATTCATTCCGATGCGTCCTACGCGCGGCCGATAGACATCGTCTGTATTAATTATGCATAAGACGGCTTGGTCGGCTCTGCTGTCGCGTCGGAGGTTTTGGTCTTTGTTTACACCACGACTACAAACCGTGCCATAATAAACTGCCATCGAATAATAGCGATAGGAACGCCTAAATTGTACTTAGCTGTTTTTACGACGTATTTGGATAATTTGTGCAATGTGGAAAGGTAAGAACGTGCGAAAGATGTGTACCAGGACCGTAGCATATGGCAGGAAGTGATATCTGCCTACCCCTCTAGGAAAAATGCGTGATACTATGTATGTAGAAAGGTAGCTCTTATTCCAGTGACTAATGGAAGACTTAGGTAATTGTCATTTGTAGGAATCCATACCCAATGGGTAAAAACGGGACCCACTTGCGGGGGAGCGGATGGCTCTCCGTCCGTCTGTCATACTCTCAGTAACTTTAGCTTTAAAGATCACTAAGTACTAAAGTTAGGATACAAATGTCGATGCATACTTAGAAGCTTAGTTGTTTGTTTCAAGAAATAATATCCACAACTGTCGTACTGTCGAATCATGATTTAATCTTACCGCGCTCAATTTAGCACGACCTGTTTGTTTATTTCCAATCTACGTCCAGACCACTAAAACAGCAGAGCTTTAAACGAGCTGTCACCGAGCTAAGGAAGTAGGTCATCCGCCCTATCGGCCGCAGACATATAGGGTGCCTATAGGGTACCTATGCCTAGGCGAGGATACGGGCGAGCGAGCGCCGCGCATGCGCTAAGCTTCTACCTAGCGCCTCATTAAAATGTTTACTAAAAATGCAATCAATAGCATCAATAGTTGACTAAGTTTTAAACTTCATGGATGGTGTTCGCGAGGTGGGAAACATGATTAAACGTTAGGCGTGCGAAGGAAAATAAGATTTTCTATTTTGATTATGGCTTGGAATTGTTAACAAGTGCCACGTTTGGGAAGTTGCCTTACATTTGTAGCAAATGTTAAAACATTAGCATTAGCTTTAACATTATTTTACTAAAACAAAACCAAATTGTATGACTTGGCTACATGTTGTTAGACGGTTAAAAAGGACTATCGAGTTTCTTGCCAGTGTCTTCACCGCGAACAACCGGCATTCATTCCGAATTTATGGTAGATTTATTCATACTATATATTGCTGATTTATAAGTGCATGTATGTATATGCTTGCCTATCCATATAAATACACAAACACGTTGTGCAATCGTATCGTCAACGATGTTTTATAAGATAGCATTTAATAAAAACTTTTTGGGCTCTTTTTGCTCTGTTTTCTATGGTGACAGGCTGATTTGAGTACATATTGATATATTAATTGTAAATAATTTGTTATTGTAATTTTATTTGTTTTAGGTTCTTTTATCAATAGATAATATTATTCTCTGTTGTTTTAATCATTTTATAAATATAATAAAAGTAGCTACGGAATAGTACCTACCTAATTCCTAATATAGTTCGCGCTTGGCATTATACGAAGACTTGCAAAGCATAGAGATTATCATGTAATTTATTGATACAGTTGGCACCAGACACTAATGCAGATTTGAGGTACAGGTTACATATTGCTATTACCATCTCTTCTGTCCGGACAGGTAGGTATCATTTTATAACTTAAACTGTCATGGTTACACACATTAGAGATCCAAATATGTCCGGGATATTTACCATGTAGAGAACATCGTTTTTTTTAGCTCATGTATTAAACGAGTTCTTAAATTGATTGGAGGGTTTGAAAAAAAAGAATTCAATGAATATTAAAGATAATGCATATTTCATGTGTCATGTCTTTCAAAGAAGTCCTGGCCGGACACAAAAGGGCAACCATATATTTTTAATCTTCTGTTTTAAAAATAAGAGTTGAAACCAATAGCCGTCTTCAATAGACCTCTGAATGGTTGGTGGTTGTTTTGGCTGTTAGTCCTCGCTTCGGACACCCATCCTGGTACATAATGTGTTGAGGAGAGGGCCGAACTCAGTTAAGATCAGCCAAGTGCGCAAGACATATACATAGTGCACAAGTACACAAACACAAGTGCACTCTTTGTTCCCTTGACGCAGGAACACCGGCTTAACGTGCTTTCCGAGTCATAGGCATGAAACCGCCAACTCCAGGCTGAGTAATTTCTTTATAGAAAAACGCACACTTTTGCCCGGACCCGGACTCGAACCGGGACCTCTCGGTGCTTACGCAGCGCTTGCTACCACTAGACCATCGAGGCAGTCGCCCGTCCTGGTAGGAAGCAATCGATCAGCGTTATCTACAGGAAACCCGGGTAGGTGCCGTTATTCGACTAACCCTGTATTATGAAGGGCTGTCACGCGATAGTTGGACATGTTCGGACGTGGTTTTTAAACATAAACTATTTAAAAATAGATGGATAGGATGTGTCTAATTGGTGGATAAAATAAAATAAAAAAGTAGTTTATTATTAAATAGTGTGTACTACATGAGCTTCCATTCGGAAATGTCGTTATTGTAACTGATTCAAAATCGAAAATACTTTATTCATATTGCCACTCAGGCAGTTATTATCAACACAATTAATATAATTTTACCAAGAGTTTGCAATGCCGATTCTACCGAGAAAACTCTCGTAAGAAACTCAGTAAATATAAACTAATACTCTCTGCATAAAATTATGGTATCAATAGTATAAAGTGTCCAATTAAATGCAATCGATTGCGATTAATTGCAGATTAGTAAGTAATCAATACATAGTATAAAACAAAGTCGCTTTCGCTGTATGTCCGTCGTATGTATGCTAAAATCTTTAAAACTACGCAACGGATTTTGATGCGGTTTTTTTTAATAGATAGAGTGATTCTTAAGGAAGGTTTGTATGTAAAATTTACCCGAAGCGAAGCGAGGGCGGGTCACTAGTTAAAAATAAATAAAAGACACCTGCAATGCAACATAACTTGCTTTAACACATGTTTCTCTAGGTAGGTATATAGTGCATTGACTACTCGTCATGTAAGACTTTAAGTATGATATCGAAAATAAAATAAAAGGAAAAATATCACTTAATGTAGGTAGGGGTATAGTTGTTGCATCTGACTTTACTCGCGACTGCCCTGACAGATGCAATGTTACAGTCATTGAGAAGTAATTACTATCTTGTATCGCCCCGGGAACTAATGTACATGATGTGACATTTGATCGAGGACTCATAAAATTAATAAGTAGGTACGAGGTGTATTTTGTTGAGACTAGCTTAATAGCTCCCATTCGATTGATGAATTTCAACCCGTAAACTATGTGAAATATACCTTCTATACTATGCCTTGATGGTTTATTGTTAAGAAGAGACATCACACCATACATCACTTCAGAGACATTAAAGGTTTTTTGCCAGCGTGGTTGACTAAAGTCCTGAAGGCCTACCATGAGTTGGCTATCGAAAACTTACTTACGTTAAAAACCTATCGAGTTGTTTTTTCATACGGCCGATTTTAGTTCTTCGCGTAACCACTAGCCGGCGCTGTACAAGTTTTTCATAGACATATTTACGTAGGCGATATCAAGCGCGTAAGTTTTAAACTCATGGTAGCCCCACTGATCGCCTTAGTGCTCCAGCAGTGAGGACATATATGGACTGATGATGATTTAAGGATCGAGAGCTTACCGGTTCGAGACCTATGTCAAATCAAATTTGTGTGTGAGAATTACTCATCCCGGAATCAAGAATTTGCCGGACGCCTGCGTTCCTCGGAAAGCACGTTCGTTAAGCCTGTCTACGCCTAATCTCATATCGGTCATGTCGGATAGCCGTCTCATCAAATTTTGAGAGTGAAGGAACTGAGTATGGCCTTGTAACTGTTGCTTTATGATATGTTCTGCAAAGTTTTCTTATCTCAATTGAGATCGGCCGCCATGGCTGAAAACGGTCGCACAAACTCTTTGAATAAATTTAGTTAGTTCACATTTGTATTAAGACGTGGCAATATATAAAATTAAACTGCCACACACACATTTATGAACCGAATATGTCCGGGATATTTACCATGTTGTTTTATTTAATAAGCTCCATATATTTCGGTGTTGCAAGCGCCAGGATCACGGTCAACCAAGACGTGACACCCCTAGTTGCTAGACGGCCGCTCTATTTGATTATTTCGTCGAAACGGTAGATTTAAACATGTCTGTTTACGAGATCGTGTGGCATTTGTGATAATTACATTCTTCGGTCGATTTTAGATCGTCTAATGAAAGCGTTTGTTGAAAGTAATACGGCCTCGCGGTTTGGGAAAGTTTGGAGAAATGACTAATGACATCGATGACCTTAAGTTAAATAATTTTACATTTCTATCGGATTTTATAACATAACTATGTAAAATCTTTATGATCAATTAGAAAACTGAAAGTGGCCGGGATATTTACCACGTTCTTTTGTTTGTATGAGCTCCCGATATTTTGGCACTGTTGCAAGCGCCATGATCACGGGTGAACTCATGTTTTCTAATGTGTATAACCATGGCAGTTTAAAATTATATATTTATGATCAATGTTTTCTTAGGATATTAGAAAATTATGTCTCGAGATATTTAAAACAGTGTGTACGCAAATGCATCATTATTGTTATATCGGTAAGCCTTTTGATAGAGATCAGGTATTGGACGGCTTAATCTGCTTTTCGAGCTAAGAATTTTCAATATTTATTAACAGAGAAATAATTTCTTGGTTTCTTTCGCTAGGCTTATGAACTCAGTAAGTACCGGTCATGTTAAGTTTAAAACAAAAATACGCAATAAACCTTATTCGAGTTCATTATCAAAGTTACATCAAGTAGGCGGCCGCTTTTGGACATAAAACTGTAATTTCCTTTCACGGTTTATGACCTCATTCACTTTAATTCTCAGTTTTATGCGAGCGCCAGTGACGTCACAATCGTGACGTCACTGGCGCTTTTTCACGTTTTTTAAAGCTTTTTGCTGATATTTGTCGGTATATTGCAGCTGTTATTTTGAAGATTATTGTTTATGCTTCCGAAAACAATAACTTTTTCTTTCATATCGGGAAAAAAGCTTGGCTCTTCTGAAAAAGCTCATATAAGAACCACCCACACAAAATCTGCTAAGTGTAAGAATATAGAATAAAAGGTAAAGGTACCTGTTTATGAGTAGCCTACGAAAAGCATTGCAATAAAATCGGATGAAGATTTTGCTTACAGTCCCTCTAATTGTGAGTTTTGTGTGTTTATTAACTAACGCATATCATAGAAATAATAAGTACTGTAGTAAGTGCATCATACTTCTATGACGCATACCTACATATACAAATAATTGAACTCTGACTATTGAACCACCTAGTCCATCTTGGATTCGTCCTACCTAAAAAGCACCAGTCCAGCCGTTTCGGAGATTAGCGGGAACAATCAGGCAGACAGACAAAAATGTATTTAGATGTGTTTTTGTATAGATGCAAAAATAAAGTTCCGTTTTACATCGCCAAAAACGGCATAGACAGAACCATTTTCGCCCAACCGACTTGCACTTATCCGTAAAGTAAAAAGATCAGTAAACCTACGTAGAGGCGGCGCGGAACGAATGACGGATAATTACAATTTTATGCCTACCTCGATACGTTTTTAGACGGAAATGCCAGTACTTACGTCCTTGGTGTGACAAATTAATTAGTGAAAGTTGACGGTTTAGTACGTGTCTGGGTTTTAGTGTTTACAATTAATTTTAGTGTTTAAAAAAGCGTCGATGGCCGAGTGGTTAAGGTCGTTGCTTGCCATGCGAGAGGTCGCCAGTTCAAACCACGCCAGGTACCAATGTGTTTTTCAAATTTGAAATTCATATGTACCATCATTCGACGCTTTAACGGTGAAGGAAAACATCGTGAGGAAACCAGCACTCCTGAGAGATTTTTCAGCGGTGTGTGAAGCCATGTCAGAGGCCTACGGGCGGTTTAAAAACTCTGACACCAGGTTGTTCATCAACCATACGATAAGAAGAAGAAGAAGTGTTTACAATAGCTTGGAGAAGAAAGACACAGAAATATGATTTCTACTTGAAAGAAAGAAAGATTTAATCGCTTGTTTAATTTTTAAGCTATTGCATAGCTTTTATCGCGGGCTTTGAGCTCGGCGACCGAACCAAGAAATTTCGTAACGAAAAAAACCTCACAATCGTCTAACGTCGTTTCAGTTCGTTAGACTTCGGCACGGTGTTTGTGTGCGTGCGGTTAGACGTTTGTACGACTCTACGAAACTCGCACGAATCGAGACGAGCTGCTCCGAAATCGGACGATGCTATGCAATAGCTATACCGCGGCAGTCCCCGAGTGCCACACGTCTTTTTTTGTTAAAACAATAGTACTGTCATTAGACGACAAAGTATTGCTGGTTTTTCTGACAAGATTTGATTTTCAAATAATCTAAGCACCCTACCGAATTTTAGAGGTGAAGGATCAAAGACTAACTCAGAGTAATACACGTCTACATCAATGTAGTTTAGTTCAACAAATGGTTGTGGCAGTGAATTTGAAACAGTTTCAGACAACCACCATCTGTCTATTAGGAAGAAACTGAACGCATATAGTGCTACTAAGTGTGACACTAGGACTTGTGTATGTGTTTCATCAAACCTCGTGGACAAAATCTCCTTTAAAGAAGTGTCACCTCTGCGAGTTGGCGTGTTTAATCTATGATCCTGCGATCTCCATACAATGGGCGGAGGAGTAACAGAGAGCTAGGGTTGTTGACAAACGATCGATTTACGCTGAATTCTTGGGCCCTTCTGTCTTTCGAGGAAATAGCTACGAGAGTTATTGCTTAGGCATTTGAGACAACTGTCGTTTTGCAAATGACGGACGGTATTGTGTCACATGGTTATGAATGGTATGCATTTTATAAGGGAGTATTTTTTGATTGATATTGGTATCGTAACTGCACTTTGATCATATTTATCAATAACAGAGAATAGCGTTTTTTGTGACATTTTAGAAAAAGTTAACGTATAGATAGTTAAGCAATGCATTTCATTGAGACATTTAAATTTTAAACGTTTTTTTAAACTTGCTTTAAATGGAAGATGTTAAAATGTTTCACGTTTATATTCCAATGTTTCCCAAATAGTCCCAAATACAAAGTTTAAACAGAAGTTTAAGTAATGCAATTTATTTCCATAATTTTTACATTGAGCAATATTTTTCAACGATTTTAATTATCTTGATCTTGATTTGATCTTAAATCTCACGGTTTATTTTCCAATATTTACGTTTTGAGTGGACTGTGAAATAACGAAAACCTACGATTTTCTGCAATTTATAATATGAGTTGTTATATAAAATAATAATCTTGGACATTCCACACACGGTCATCTGACCCCAAACTAAGCAGAGCTATAGGCGTCAGAGACTGATAACAAACACCAATGTTCATCACACAAATATTTGTCCCGAGTGGGAATAGAACTCACGACTCTTGGAACCGCCAGCCAGGGTCACTAACCACTGTTCCACCGAGCCAGTCATGTTGAGTCCGTATATACAAACAATATGTATTGTATTGTTGTCTGAGGAGGTAACCCTACGCCTGCACGCCCCCCGACGGGGCAGATATCTGATAAACACTCGGTTCCCGCGAACACGCGCTCTCCCGTCGAAATCTGTCAATGTCCCGAAAGGCGCAACAAAATAAAAATGGCTAATTTTTTTAACGTCATTTCAACGTTTTGTCAAAAGGCTATGTCGGATTGCGGATCGGTTATTATTATGTAACTTACACATCTCGGAAAAGTCACAAATAAGTAGCACTGTCTTGTGTACGATACGATAGGACGCACCACACCCAGCGATGGCATTATTCTATGAGTCTGGTCCAACGGGCAAACCAGGGGGCGCAAATTTGTGTAAGAAAAATGAAGGCTTGGGGATGAGGAAGGGAGATCAGCAAGCTGAAGCCGACCGATCATAACCTGGCCGGTATTCACCGCAGCAATCAGTTTAGGAATTAAGAAAAAAGAGGGATAATATGCTTTGCGTTTTCTTTTAAATTTTCTGACGGCACATGACGCCTATAGAAGCCGTCATCTCCATACGAGCGCTTGGCTGCAAAAAAATTTGGAGAGTTCTCTCATTTTCTGTTGTTATGTAGTAATTGGTGATGTTTTGAATCATGTCTTCTTGGTATTTTTCACTTTTGAGTCTTCCGTAATCCGGTTGTTGGTAGAAGACATTTTTTCATTTTTCATTTGTGTATGAGACAAACACTTGTTGGCATGATGTGCATTTGAGGTGTATACCTGCAGTTTCCGATATTTCGAGCTAAGTTGCTTAATTACTTGTGTTACGGCCAAGTGCTAAAGCAATTTAGCTCCAAATTAGCTTAGTTCGTGGTGTCATGTGTACAGTACGTGTACTGTACTGAACTGTACTGTTGTATTGACTAAATTATTATTTTATCATCTCTGTAACACCATAGTTTAGTGAACGAGATCATAGTAAAGCTTTTTTTAGCCACTATCTTGTCGTTACTATCCACAAGATTACTTTCGGGATCTAAATCGATTCATCATCATCATCATCATCTCCGCGTTTTCCCGGTTGCATCCTTGCGGAGCCCGGGGTCCGCTTTCCTACTGTTGTCTCTCCACTTCGCACGGTCTTCGGCATCCTTCACGGAGAGTTGGTTGGCACGCATGTCATCCACTACGACGTCAAGCCCTTCTTGGGCCTTCCCCTTCTAAATCGATTGTGAATGCAAAACTAACCTTTGTTTTATACTTAAATGTTGCAATGACTGCCTCGTTGGAACAGTGGTTAGTAGGTTCACTATCTATGGTTCCAAGAGGGTTCGATTCCCACCGGAGACAAATATTTGTGTGACGTACATCGGTGTTTGTACCGTGTCTGGGTGTGTTATTAAATAATTTAAGAATATTTGTGTATCCACACTTGTTTCTTATATCAGTTACACAAGTGATTAAGCTACATACTAACCACAGGATCAGATCAAGATCAATGTATGTGATGCTGTGTACCTGACCTTTAAAAAACAAATGGAAACATCATTCCCTGGTATTGGCAAAGACACTGAACCATTCTGTCCTTTCTGTTTCTTCTATACTATCCTCAAACAAAACAAAACAGGGTCGACGAAATATTAAAACGTTATGACGTCACGTATGCGCAGGAGTGCCACATGTGGTGCACTCGTCATGTGTTAGTTATTGAGGCGGGAACTGACAAAGATTATTAACCTGGTTTTGTTTGTGTGGCAATACTGGCAATTAAATTGTACTAGCGATACCACTTCCACTTCACGTCTATGTTTAGTAGTTAAAAAAAATATTGTCTTTACACAGACGGTTAAAAATTGCTTTCTCTATGTTATGATCTGTTTTCAAAATTTCATTCAAATTGGATTAGGGGTTCTGGCGAGAAAATCTTTCGTGCCAGATCTTTGCAACAGACAGACGCAGGTTTACGAGTACTTTTGTCTTTTACAAATATTTTGCATAATATCGGTAACGAAGAAGTAAGGATTTGATTATGCCTGGCTGGAGGACACGGTTCAGGCTCTTCGTACAGTTCTTTACTATGCAATCGTAAAATGTATGGTACGCAATTACTATGTGGCCACGGATAAAAGAAATACCTATTAGTAAGTTACAAATATCAAAGTAACACTGGATTCTTCACCTCTACAATTAGGTGAATTTAACAGTGAAATATCATCTGTAACTCCGAATGTTACAAGCAAATTTTATGAATGGAACCCTCCCCATTCCAAAGTACAAATTTACACAAACAATCCCCAAGTATCCCCTAGTTTGAGCCCGCTATTCGACTTTGAACCCTAACACCAGTGCGTAAGGGCCATACGCCCACGACCCTTGCCCTTATCGATTTTCAAACAGGGCTTATTCATCAGTGACCTTGCGATCTGGTTATCATTATGACCTTCTGGCACCTGGTCTGATAACTCTTGTTATCAGTCAATTGGACTCGGGTTCGAAGTTAATATTGACCGTTTTCCAAACGTTTATTGCACGGAAAAAACGTGTAGCCAATGAAGTGTTAAAGAGCAAGGGCCAATCTAAATTGATTTGACTGGCTCGGTGGAACAGTGGTTAGTGACCCCTGCTGGCGGTTCCGAGAGTCGTGGGTTCGATTCCCACTCGGGACAAATATTTATGTGATGAACATCGGTGTTCATCACATAAATATTTGTTCCGTTTCTGGGTGTGATTGTGTATATCAGTCTCTGACGCCCATAGTACAAGCTCTGCTTAGTTTGGGGTCAGATGACCGTGTGTGGAAATATCCCAGATATTTATTTATTTATTTACTCACGAAAATTTCGATAATTGTAAAGTTCTGCCTGTACGTTTTGGTTTCAATGTCTCGATGTCTTTTCAGCCCGGAGTAGTGGGTTCGATTTCCAGCCGGAACAAATGTGTCGTGTTTTTCTTGTGTCAGAGTGTGTTATTTATCAATTTAAATACGTATTTTTGATAAACTACTGTTGTTTCTGATATCCGTAACACAAGACAGGTACAACACAAATTTATCTCGGAATGAGAACAATGTATGTAGTTTGTGATATTAAGCTATTGCATAGCTTTTATCGCGGGCTTTGAGCGCGGCGACCGAACCAAGAAATTCCGTAACGAAAAAACCTCACAATCGTCTAACGTCGTTTCAGTTCGGTAGACTTCGGCACGGTGTTTGTGTGCGTGCGTTTAGACGTATTGTACGACTCTACCAAACTCGCACGAATCGAGACGAGCTGCTCCGAAATCGGACGATGCTATGCAATATCTATACCGCGGCACTCCCCGAGTGCCACACGTCTTTTTTAATTTATTAATCATTGACGGAGATAAAATAATTATTTCTGTAAATAGCATCTAGAGAGGTATGCTAAAAAATCTTGGACCCAGTCAAAAACATCGCGGCCACACTCACTCAAACCTAGGATGATCTTTCGCAATCCGCACATAAATTTGAATCAAGACATTGTACATATATCGCAGTTGTTTACGACGAGCCGATCTGCCAAGACGCTGCTTGCATGTGCAGTATATCATGCGAGAGTTGCATTAGTACATAGCTTGGTAATAGCTCTACTGTAAATTTGTCATCGTAATGTCAACTCTTTGAGTTGGCCGGCGTAGCTTACTGTCAGGTGTGAGGTATCAGGATTCGGAGTATGGGTTTATGAGACACGGTTGACGTATTATTATGTAGTTTGCTTTTAGAAAGAGTAAATAATTGAAATACATATGCACAGAACATTTAGTTTAATTAAGTTTAGAGATACTATGACATTCTGATTTAAAAGTAACTAGTGACCTGCACACGCTTCGCTTCGGGTGAATTTTACCTTCCTCTTGGATCCCTTTATCTATTAAAATAACCGCATCAAAATTGGCTGCGCTGTTTTAAAGATTTAAGCATAGGGATATAGCGACAGAGAAAGCGATTTTGTTACTATGTAGTGAAGTCTGCACAATTAAGATAATAAGAATCCAATCAAAAACATAAATGTGAAATGAGAGCCACGTTCAATATTATGATAATTGCTTTGGTTGTTGACTTCAACGACAAAAGAAGTGAGATCTAAATGGGTGCCAAGTTCAATGGTCAACCCTGAAATTTATTTATAAGTAACACTATAACATACCTATCATATCTTCTTATAACATAAGATAATGTATGGTGGTAGCCTATGAAGGTCTGTCTTGGCTAGTTTCTATAAACCTACCAACGTATTATTATGTTCGCTCGCTAGTTTCTACCAACAATCCAAATTTTCGGAATTATAAAATAAATACCGACAAATACCAAACTAACCAAGACAACTAACTAGACTACTAACTAACTAAATAAAGAAAACTAGCCAAGACAGACCTTCATAGGCTACCACCATACATTATCTTATGTTATAAGAAGATATGATAGGTATGTTATAGTGTTACTTATAAATAAATTTCAGGGTTGACCATTGAACTTGGCACCCATTTAGATCTCACTTCTTTTGTCGTTGAAGTCAACAACCAAAGCAATTATCATAATATTGAACGTGGCTCTCATTTCACATTTATGTTTTTGATTGGATATCATTAAGTACTTTTTGTAGAAAAGTATATATCATCGTAACGCCGTAGGTCCTTTGAAAAGGACAAATTCAAAACTACAACTAGACTTTATAAATATAAAACAATTGAATCAGTTACTGTATTTTCCTACGTTTACGGGGTATAACCCTAAGTAATAAATATGAGAACCAAATATAAGTACCTACTCTTAATTGTAAATAAGTAAGTATGTATACCTAAATATATACTTAGTGCTCTGCCTTCCCCGATATATAGGCGTGATTAGGCACTAATTAGGTATTTATGTTAAGCGTTCATAATAGAACCTAACCGCAGCAGTGGTCTCCTTTTTCACGGCTTTCAGGGTGAGTGCGACAGGCTCAACATGGTCTATTGTGCCTGTCGACCTCATATGTGGATCTCACTACCGCTTACCATCAGGTGGAGTGAGGTCATCTTGTTAGCCTCTTATAAAAATAAAAAAAAAAAAAAAAAAAAAACTTAATTATTAAAAAATTGCCAGTTTTTTATTTTTTCCTTTGTATTCATGTAATCTGCATACCAAATTTTAACTCTCTAGGTCATTTGGAACTGGGTTAGAATTTTGATCTGTCAGTCAGTCAATGATAAAAATGAGGATTTTTGGACATTAATATCTAAATAACTGTTTGAGATAAGCTTATGAAATTTAGAACACATATTTATCTCGCAAGTCACAATATATGAGCCAAATTTGATAAGTTTATGTAAAATAGTTTTTGATTTATGAGGGGTTCAAAAGTGGTTCCAAATGGTTCGTGTACCTAATATTACACACGGTGCGGTCCGCCAGTTCTGTTTCTTGAACTTGGCTTGACACGCTACCGCGTGTCTAGATAAAAAAAGAAAACTTTTATAGGGGGCCTATGAACGCAATATTTAATTTAAAAATCAAAATAATGACCTTTTTAATTAATTTTTGTATGTAGGTACTTTTGTGCATGTTTATCTTAAAGTATATAATAATCTGACTCGCACTTGACCGGTTTTATGAAACTTCTAAAACCTTTGTTGGAATGTTTAATTAAATGTAACGGTGCACCAGTTAAGTTTAAGTTCAGCGGATACTTCGCAACTAAGTTTGAGGCAAGTGGAGCGGCTAAGTTGGACCAACTTGCTATCATGTATTGCACACACATTCACGTGGGTACGTAGATGTGAGACATTCAGGAATTAAGATAAACATTAAATTAATTCTATGAGAGAAGATAATGAAATCATTTATAGGAAAAGGTAAAGATAATGAAACTGTTAGTCCTATTTATTTCATTGTTTTAGCGGCAACGGAAATATTCATCTGTGAAAATGATAACTTAAAATGAAATCTACTATAGCGGTTGAAGAGTCCTGTGGTTAGAAAGACGGATAGAAGGACAACGTAGGCACATTGAAGGGTCTCGTAGGCACCATTCGGGTGTACAGTTCCCTAAAAAACGCCTATGCAAGTATTAGACTAAGATGGAAAGTACAAATTACGCAATTAACGTCCCAACCACCCTCCCAGAATACAAAAGCGTCTACATCTAAGTTCGTTCGGAACTAATGTTTTAATTAAACCTGAAACAGTTCAGTTTTAGATCGGCCGAGAATCCGGGATACTTGCGAACTCTCAACTTTGACAACAAAGTTGTTCCGGGACGCTAAGTTTCGCTCTCGGAGTTCGGCAACTTTAGACTTGCATGGCTGGCACTTGGTGCATGTTGTAACATAGATTTGGAAACTTGTTTATTAAACATTCTTTGGCTGAAAAAGTTGACCTTAGTCTCGATGTTACGTTTTTAGAACTCTGACAGTTATATTTATCAAAATGGTAAAAGTTTTGAATTCGTAATACCTATTTGAAAAATCGTCGATGGCCGAGTGGTTAAGGTCGTTGCTTGCCATGCGAGAGGTCGCCAGTTCAAACCCCGCCAGGTACCAATGTGTTTAACGGTGAAGGAAAACATCGTGAGGAAACCTGCACACCTAAGAAGAAATTCTAAGGTGGTGTAGTCAACCAACCCGCACTTGGCCAGCGTGGTCGACTAAGGCCTTATTGCCCTAGTTTAGGGACGTATATGGGCTGATGATGATGATGATTTGAAATGTCCCTTCAATTCTATCATAAACAGATCTAAAATCATGCTAATAAAATTGTCCCAAAGTTGTTTGTCAAATGGATATAATATTAATATCTTGTCTTTTATGGAGTCGGTAAAATTTTAAAAGTTTTGTATTTGAAATTACTTAATTTCACAATCTACTTTTAATTCGCTGGCCGTAAGCATTAATTGTACGTTGACTAGAAACCTGCAGAGTTTATATCCTCGCTGTTTTATACCAGAGTCTTTACCAAACCAGTTACATTTTCAATATAATAACTATAAAACGAGTGGGCTATTGTATTTACAAGTTGAACTAGTCCCGAGCGGACGTGAACTCTAAAACATTTATTACAAATACAGCCGCCTCGGAAATGTCTACAAACTGACACTTTGTAGTTTTACTGCGACTTACGTACACGGCAAATGGGTACATTGTTCAATATGTTCTGTTTTATATTTATACTAGCCGTGCCAGCGACTTCGTTCGCGTTTTCCCCGGTTCCTTTTACACATTTTCCCTTGTTTTTATTTTCTTTTTTGCTCCTATTTATCGCAGCGTGATGTGAGCCTTCTTCGTTATAGTCCAGTCAAAATAGACAAAAATAAGTGCTAACTTAGACAAAATTCGCATAGAGCTGAAAATTGCCAGAGACGTTAAAAACATCATAATAAACGAAATATCAAAAATCCCCATCAATCCTACTTCTGCAAAAAATTTTATTCAAGGTCAAAAGTATAAAATTAAGGATTTTTCCATTTTTCTCGAAAACAGTAAGTATTATCGTAAAAATAGGTCAAACAAAAGTTGTAGATCATACAATTTTCTACAAAAATGGTCCAGTCACTTTTTCTTTTCCGACTCACCATTCGCGAGATATCGTGGTTTAATCATTAGAAAATTCATTTTTTACATAATATGCATTCATCTGTTGATATCGTTTTTGATCGATAAATGACCTGGAATATGTTCACTAGGGTAACCACGTTAAAAACCGCCCAAGTGTGAGAAAAAAAAACATAGGTTTTGTATGAGAACCCACTTTACACGTTGGTTTCATGTTGTTTCTAGTATTAGATGTTATAGAGCAACTGAGATACATCATTCGTTAAAATTTTAACTGTCTAGCACAATCGCATGGGGGCCTGGAAGCGTTTGAAAATACAACTTTTTCCACTTTGTGCATCGCTATATCTCTGAAATGGTGAATCTTAGGAACAAAGTGTTTAGACATTTTTTATAGATAATTACGTGATAATTAATTTTGTCATACGTACTTTTATGATTAAACTTACCGTTTCGCTCAAAAGTGCATAAAACTGATATTTGTGACATTTGACCTTGATTATTTTTTTTTGCAGACGTGGGATCGATGGGGACTTTTGACAGATTATTTGTAATAGTGTTCCCAACATTCATGCCAAGTTTCAGCTCTATGCGAATTTTTCCTAGGTTAAATGTCTATTTTGACTGGACTATTAATAGTCTATCCAACACAACATTTTTCAATTTGAACCAGTAGGAGATTAGCGCTTAAAAAGAAACACACAAACTCTTCAGCTTTATAATATTAGTATAGATTCGCTGTGGTAACTCACTTGAAGACAATCTTTGGTAACTGGCAGAATTAATCCCGATAAAAAGTCATCAAAGAGTATTTTAGACATGTGTAATAATAAGCATCTATTTATTGTGAATTATCTTATATTTTTGTGACTAATCAACATTGAAATGTTCCTTGACTGATAAATTGGATTCGTTATTGCGTCTATTTTGAATACTCATAATTACCTATTGAGAACTAGAGTTCGAAACACAATTCAGAATTAGATATCTGCCATAGAATATATTCCTTCCGAATACTAAAAAAACGAATACTTCCAATTTGATGCATATGAATAACAACTACAAAAAGCATTAGTTTCTGGTATTAGAATGAATAGTACTGCTATAGCCATAGGTAAGAATTCTTATCCGTAAAAGGGACAAGTAAATAACATTTTACATACAATTCATTTAAACATTTCCATTTTTATAACATAGTAATTGAAACGCGATAATAACATACTCTTGTTAAACCCTCCTCTGACCTGTAATTACGAATATGTAATATTAATGGGCACGTTCTTGAATATACAATCATGTTTGACTTCAATTTCAAGATAATTGTATGAGTCGGTACTTTGAATGTCCGGGGATATGTGGTTTTTATAATATTTGCGGTCAACTGGACGGTTAGCTATATTCAGTAGTATGTAAATCATTTACAAGGAAATTACTTTGAACTTACTTTACGTTGTCTTACATTATGTTGTCTGTAACGTATCATCTAATGTTTTAGGGTGAAGATTGTACTTTTATTTGCGCAAACCCGTCACTATTATCTATAGATATACCAAATTATATGATAATTTCATTATTGTGTTAGTTTTTATAGGATAACTATTGTATAAAATATGAATAAAAATATTTACGACGGTGTCCGGGTCCGCTAGTATAAAAGAAAACTTACTTTTACGAATAATTCTAGAGTTGTTTTTTATACGAGTATGATTCGTATGATTGAACTAGAAATTAGAAGCCTAAAGAAATATTTGTCTTAAAAAAGAGAAAGTCTTGAATGAAACCCCCGTGTATTATTGTGAGTTCTATCAACTTAATATGAACATACCAGCTTCCATGAACTCACAAATAACTCCCAGTTGCGTGTCTGACAAATGTCAGTGACACAAATGTTTCCGAAACAAATATTTCCGAAGTTTGTCCTCAAACTATATCGTTGAAATAGCCTAATTTTGCATGCGGCATCTATAAAGGGTTGTTATTTAACACCCGTTGACGGTCAAGGTATTATAGTCTTTGTGTGAAAAGGTTAAGGTTGGGATTGGTGTGGCGTATGTGGATGGTATACTTTTGTAGATTTATGCCGGGCTCGGAGACAAGGCGCTTGCGCGATGAACTCGGCTCTTGCCTCTACCGTGCCCTGGCATATTGTGGCAGCTACAGTGAGGACATTGATAGGTTTAATTATACCTTTTTGAGATGAAGTGTTTTATAATGTCCTATGTTATTCTGAGTCGGGATATCTCGCTTTTGCGCTTGGGTGGTGCTCCGGCCATCCGCTCGCCGGCAAGTCCGGTGATGATGACGAGGCTACTCCAAGCCATCGTCGTATGTCAGTTAAGAAAAGATCTAGTGCAGTCGGTTAAATAATAACCTATGTATCTTCTCTGTAGACTAACTGTGTACTAAATTTAATCAAATGGGTTCCAAGAGTATTGGCTTTAAACGCGAGAGACACATAGATTTCCTTGTACATTTGTAATATTATGTATTAGATTAAATCATAATTAGTTCGAGCTTGGTTTGCGGCTTGAGTGGAAAGTTGCTTTATTAGTGGTTAATTTAAAGTATTTATGTAATTCATTCAAATTATTATGAATAAACAATGCACAGAAACATAAATGCAATCCCTAGTTTGCGACCTAAACATTGCATAAAATTTATTGAACATAATTGGAATGATCCATAGTTTTTTCATGTCATTTCAAATGCAATTGAACATTACCATTTTTCATACTGTTACCTGTTTGACAGTTGGTACTGAATCTAAACGCAGCAATCCATGTGATTCTCAGAGAAACCTTACTGCTCCCAAGTTGATTGCGGGAGAGGCTTAACCCTCGATGCTCAGTTGACGAGCTCATCTCGAAGGGAGCACACGTCACTCCAGCCCTCGTATTCGCAAATTCTTTCAGACGCTTCGGATTCGGAATATCTGTCGCTGATTATTATAAGACAGATAGTAAATTTAAAATTTGAAAAAATACGCATTTATGACCTCGCCGGAACGGGAACTTTTTTGAGCTTTATTAACATGAAAGAAAACAAATAAAAAGAGACAGATCGTTATTTAATGCCATGCAGTTCCTAAAACGTTGTTGATATTGGCAAATATCACACGATGTTTAGCTTGCTCTTTTAGTTTAGAAAAAGACACAGATATAATAGTTTATAAAGTATTTTAAAATTTAACTTACCAAAATATACCATTTTATAAATAACTAGCTGAGCCCGCGACTTCGCCCGCGTGGACAATCCTTATCACTCAGGGGTATGAAAAATAGATGTTGGCCGATTCTCAGACCTTACACTATATGCTCACAAAATTTCATGAGAATCGGTCAAGCCGTTTGGGAGAAGTACAGGAACTAAACTGACACGAGACACTGTGACACGAGTCACATTTTTCAATCAATTGAAAAACAAAAAAATACGTGTTCCATATTTTTGTATAAACTAACTTACGGACTAAATAGAATAATAAGATTTTGACCTAGTCGACACGCCTATTTTATGTATAAGATGTTAATGAACAATTATAATATTAATTTAATTGTTTAGAAGTGGGAGAAATACTGCTAAATAGTCTTATCTGTCAAAGCAAGTTAAGGTTCTTCTAAAACGTCGATTTTGGTCTGTATTAGTATTCGTTTTCTATGTATAAAGGCAGACAGAAAATGAATAGAAAGAAGTGATAAGGGCACTACATAGCAAACTTTAATTTGCAAAGGCCAAAATATTCATAAAAATAATTGCAAATTGCAACATTCCCAGCACAAAGCAGGCTAAAAATGAAAAAAGCTGCCCAAATGAAGGTCATAAATATGCTAAGTGCCATCTGCGCTGACCGGCGATTATGTGTTGCAGTGAGCTTGCACAATGCACATGCAACGTTCAACCAATGAGATTCAAAATTTTCGAAAGTTCGAAATAAAGATAGAAAGAAAGTTTTTTTTTCTAATTACTTAGAACTTTTGCACAAACTTAAAATTAATTTTTATTTTGTTTTGTTTTGCTTGTTTTAATATTTTTACATAAAATAAGTATTTGAGAAGTTAACAGAAATCATCTTTAGTCTTGCCCGTGACCATGAGCGCTGAAAAGAGCTCGAAACATCGGGTCTCTAAATAATATGTTTAGAATAACAATACATGCGAGTTTAATCTGAAAAAAATGTAAAGTATGGAATTCACTTAAATTTTCCAATTCACTAAAAAACTTTACTACGACTTACCTAATCGTATAGAATTAACACTATTATCACAGATTACAAAATATCTACCTACATATGTATAGAAGAAAAAACAAAATTCATTACCTTAATTGGGCTTGATAACTACCTTATTATAATTGTAAAAGAATGCCCTTTTCTGGATGGAAACTTGAGAATCGCTTGTGCGATGAATGAGGAACAGAAATAGTTTTTTTTTTGTAACCGGACTCCGGACATTGGAGTCGTTTAATTGGTTTATCTTTTAGTACGTTATGCATTATTACCCATACATTATTAATTTAATGTCTGTTATTTCAATGACGTCTATAGACGTAATACTAGTATATTGAGTTTTAGTGAAATTTGGTAAAAATAGAAATTTGTTTCTTAAAATGAACATAAAGAAGATTTATACAAATTAACGTACGCCGGGTGTATGTCATTCAAAATTGTGTACTCGTACTTACGGAGATTATTAATGACAATAGAAAAATATGAAGACGCATTATAAAATTAGAGGTTTAATCGAAACAATAGTTACCAAAAACAAAATTACCTAGTTATCGATAATGTTGTGATAAGTGTCATTGGTTCCTACTTAGCATTTGTCATCTAAGATCTGAAACATTTTTATTATGAAGAAAATTATTTCGAGTATGAGTAAAAGTATGGTCACCCAACGAATTGCGATGCAGCTATTTAAATTAGATTGATATCTTTTCTTGTAGCGGGGACCGTGTGAACGGGTCGCTTCGACCCTTAGGGATTTTTTGTGTTACCCCCCTACCCCTACACACTTACACCCTAAAAGATTCAATGCATTATTGCAATAACGTCTCTCTAGGTCCGAGTAATAAGAACTGTATGCAAGCGCTGGTAGCTCGGACTAAAAGGTTCGGTTCTTCTTTTCTGCCCCGTGTCATTAAGGCATGGAATGCCCTTCCAGCTCATGTTTTCTCTTCCTCCTATGATCCCGGGCTCTTCAGACAGGGCGTGAGCTGGCATTTAAGTCGGCCTTCAGGGTGAGTGCAACAGGGTCTATTGTGCTTATCGACCTCATTATGTGGACCTCACTATCGCTTGCTATCGGTGTAGTGAGGGCATCCTGAAAGTGAAGAAAAAAAAACTGTTATCGTAATATAGTAATGTCTATTTTTAGCGCGAACACTACACTAACTAATTTTACGGATTAAACTCGCGTGTATGCGTTTCGAACTCTTTATAGCGCTCGTGGTCACGGCACTGCAAAGAGCTCTAAACGTCAGATCTCTAAATAATGTATTTATAATAACAATACACGGGAGTTTCATCATCAGCCCATATACGTCCCCACTGCTGGGGTAAGGGCCTACCCTAAACTAGGGCGATAATAAGGCCATAGTCAACCACTCTAGCCAAGTGCGGGTTGGTTGACTACACAACCTTATAATTTCTTCGTAGGTGTGCAGATTTCCTCACGATGTTTCCATCATAGTTACCGGGTCGAAAATCTTACATGTAAATTTGAAAAACATAGTCACGTGGTACGTGGCTATTTTTACGGATTCTCGGACGAACTCGCGAGTTTAATAGTCCGTAAAAATAGTTTTATTTCAAATGTTACCGTAATGTTAATTAGGAATCGTACGGTTACGTATTGCAAGTCGTGAGTCAGCGAATCGCTCTGTGACTCAACGACTCAACCGCAGTGTTTCGGTTATTATTCAAATCGACTTCGCCTTGTTTACGTTATACGATGGGCTTGTTTAGAATTCCTATTGTGACGAGGAATTTTGCAATGTGAAAGTTAAATAGACATGTATAATGCGCATAAACAGAATATTGAGAACATCCTCCTTCTTTTTGGAGTAGGTTAAAAAACAAAACAATTTGCATGATTGCCGGTGACATAAAAGGGTCATTTGGACACTAAGACTATCATCACATCACATCATCAGCCCATATACGTCCCGTACGGGGGTGAAAGTCCATCATATTGATGTGAATTCATCTTAGATCTTAGTATTTAGAAGTAGCAAGTAGCAAAAATACGTCATGTTTGTCTGTCACAGCCACTTTATTGTTATTTATGACAGCTTGAAAGAAAGATAGTGGCATGGTAAAATACAATAATATATTGTTCAAAACCTATTATGACATGCTTTTATTAAATTGAATTTACGTAGTAAAACAACCTTTAGCTTTATTAACAATAGAGGTAAATGTCACAAATAAATTAACTCCACATGTTCGTCTTCTACGCTTTGTATAATAGGCATAATTTTTTATTAGCAATTTCATAATTAAATTAACCTTATGTTTCTCACTCAATAAAATAATATCCTATTATAACTAAGTAGGCACCTGGTACTTTTTTATCAATTTCTTCAACGATCGTCTGAGGTAATTGACATATTTAATAGGTGAAAAGAAAATATTATATTACTTATTGTTAACATAATTCTTAATTACTTCCAATCAACTTTCGGGTATGTTTCTGTTTAAAATTAAATGTGTCATACAAGAACATAAAAATATTTAATTAATTAATTTGTACATAAAATTAGTATGAACTGAAATTTAGGATTTCATATGTAAGTTTATTCTACGCTCTTCCTTTCGGTAAAGGAAAAACATCGTGAGGAAACCTACACCTGGGAAGAAATTCTAAGGTTTTATGTTTTGACTATCCCGTACTTGTAAGATTTTAGACTTTCGCGTTCCATAACACTAAATATTTGTCTTTATGGGTCTACACGCGTTATTAGGAGTAGCAAATTACATAGCTACTTACTGCCCGACGTTTCGACTGGGTTACACCAATCGTGGTCGCGAGCGACCAATATTTAGTATCCCGTACTTGGCCAGTGTGGTTGGCTAAGGTTTGATCGCCCTAGTTTAGGGCAAGCTCGTGCCCTAGCAATGGGGACGTATATGGGCTGATGATGATTTAAGTAATAGGACTGTGTCCTATTCGATATTTATATTTTGGATTTAGTAAATAACAATTATTTGATTCGTTTTAATTTATTTGTCTTTTGCCGATTTGTTAGATTTTTGGCAATGCTCCGTAGGTCCGCTTAAGTAAACAAAATTAAAGTAAATTTGACTACTACACTGCCGTTCTGATAACGTTTACGACTGACGCGACTCTTATCAGCATGATAACGTACATTGATTCCATTTGCATTCCTGGTACATTCGCCTGCTTTCATCCTTTCACGTCCTGTGTGCGTTATCAAAAATCCTAATTGTGATAAATGCGTCCCGGCTGTGTGAGAGAGATGTGTTGTTGGTGACTGTCCCGCTCTCTCCCAGAGGGTCGGTTGACCGGTGACTAATGTAGCGTCCCGGGCCGTCGGGCGCTGCGGGACCGAAGTAGACTGGTGAAGGTGCAAGTCATGAGAAGTGAGAGATTCTGCTTCTGTTCATTTTCTCCCGAAACATATACATCAAGCCAAGTCCATAGACCTTGTAGTGACGCCATGAGCCCTTCACAAAAGATCCCGATGGGTCGAAGTGAATCGTTCACACAGTCTTCGCTTCAGGGGCCATTTTGTTTTCCTACCATAAGTAAGTAAGGCGTCCGACCAATTTCAACGGAGTGGAAAACATTTAGCAAGTATACGTATTCGAACTCTTTGGAATAGCAGTCGCTTTCAATTGGGTGACATTTGCTCTCTGTAGCCCGCTGTCCACCTATCCCTTGTCGTCCATAGGGAAGCCACAAGGAACGATTGCGGTGCTTAAGATCTGACGGCGTGTGGAAATAAAGCGAGCGATGTATCATCGGCCGCGTTAGCCATTTGCGGCTCTGCTCCGGCTTAGGACAATCGTCTGGAGTGTGGAGTGTCCACTGCTGGGAAGACACGAACAGCGTGTGACAGTGATGGAAGAGTCAGTTAAGACGATGTATTCCTGGCCAATACCAAAAACTAATAGCACCCGTTCTACGCATACGAATAACGACTTTAAAAAAAAGTTGGTATTAGATAGGGATATCGTTAATACTAAGGTTTATAGGAAAATACGAGGAATTTACTGTTTTAGGAAAAAAATAAAAAGTTTTACCAGGTGCATATAAATTAAATACATAAATGCAGTCAGTCATACAGTACAGACATATACCTAGTCAAAATGAGAACCTCCTTTTGTTGAAGTCGGTTAAAAAGGATGCATATGTTTTCTTTCCTTTTCTTGAGTGGTATCCACATAGAATGAAGTCACCACTTTGATCGACATTATCTTAAATTGGATTAGATAGAAAATGTAGAGTTTGTGACTTAAACAGTCCCACAGAAATCCACACTTAGGAGTGTAAAACAGCGGTGTATTATAGTATGAAAGTACTACTATTACCAGCTTACACCATCCTATTAGCTAATCAGCGTTAAAGTCATATAACAGTAAAACACACAGGAAATTTCCCCTGTGTAGCTCTAGTACGAATTAGCAGGAAAAATAAAAGAAAAAAATACATTACGGTCTTGTTTATTTTTGTCCGAGTCGTAGTGCCCGGAGCTCAGGGTACAGTGAAGCTAATAACAGAAGAACATGAACGTAGTATTAGCAAAGTAGATATCTAGGATAAGCTAGGTTTAGACCCAGTATTGAAAAAAACTAGATGAGACCACATTTGGCAAAAACTAGACCCCTTTGTCATGAATGAATGTCAGAAATGGACAGGAGATGAAAGAAATAAGAAACATTTTTCTTTACTTAGTCTATACTGTCCCACTGCTGGGCAAAGTCCCTCCCCCAATTCACTTCAAAGCAGTCGAGCCGGCTAAGGCCGACCAGGCCTTTTATGGGCATCCAAGTCATCCCGCCATATCGCCCTAAAGCTTAACTAAATCAAACAATTAATCCTTTAATTGAGCAGTATTGCTTATGCAGAATATCCATTATTTAAAACTCCTCCTTGTACCTGCTGATCCAGTGATGATGACGAGGCTACTCCAAGCCATCATCGTATGTCAGTAAGGAAAATAAAAGCCTAATGCGTCTTCGCTTAAATAAGTAGGTATTATGGATGCGAGTATAGATGCGAGTCTTCCATAATTATGGCCGTAAGCCCGGTGATCATGACGAAGTTCCTCCAAGCCATCAGAACAATGTCAGAAAGGAAAATTATTGCCTGCAGGATAGCAGTTTCTATGATCTAAAGCGAAAGGTGAGAGCCATCCGCATCCGCTTCAGGTGATGATGACGAGGCTACTCTAAGCTATCATCCTACGAAAAAAATAAATAAATAAAAATAAATAAATAACTTTATTAGAAAACTTAGTGCACAATATTAGATCTTAAAATCTACATTACATTTAAAGTCCCGGGTAACAATATGTGTGCCTGAACTAGGATTTTCCTGTGTTTCAGGCAAAAGAGGGGCTTACAAGGTTATATTGTGCTATATATCACTTACAAAAACGTGAAACTTACATGTATTTATCTTATCTTTAGTTACATAAACAAAACTATATATTAATAAATAAACGGTCATATGGAGCTGAGCAAAAAAATATGATCTAAAACGAATGACAGCTTCCTTCTGTTCTCTTCTGCGCTGTGCTAGCGCCGCGCGGCGCCTGGCACTGGGCAAAACAAACAAACTGAATGTCTGCCGCCCGCGCCCCACCAGACCACTCCTAACGCCGGTCTACTGCGAGCGTGACGTCATTCATTCAAAGTCTAAGTCGAAAATTATCTAGGCTTCTTACAAGCTCTATAAATAAAATAAATAAATAAATATCTGGGACATCCCACACACGGTCATCTGACTCCAAACTAAGCAGAGCTTGTACTATGGGCGTCAGACTGATATACATACATATATATTTATAAATACATACTTAAATACATAATCACACCTAGACACGGAACAAACACCGATGTTCGTCACACAAATAAATATCTGGGACATTTATAGATATACATTTATAGAAATATTTGTCCCGTCCCGAGTGAGAATCGAACCCACGACTCTCGAAACCGCCAGCCAGGGTCACTAACCACTGTTCCACAGAGCCAGTCTATACATCTATCTTGTGAATTTTGCAAAATAAACGAACTGAATGTCTGCCGCCTGCGCCCCACCAAACCACTCCTAACGCCGGTCTACGGTATCGTCACGTCATTAATTCAAAGTCTAAGTCGAAAATTTTCTAGGCTTCTTGCAAGCTCTATCTTGTGAAGTTTGCACAAAATCGCTCGAGCGGTTCTTGATTTATCATATTTATTGTAACGTAGTAGTAGCCGCTAGTAAATCAATAGGTGAGAGCCATCCGCTACCCCGCAAGTCCGGTGATGATGACGAGGCTGCTCCAAGCCATCAGCGTAACGCAGTTAGGAAAAAAGTGAATAAAAAAACATTTGGTACATCTCCACATTCGGCCATCTGACCCCGAAGTAAGCAAGCTAGTGCAATGAATATCAGAGATTGATACAGAGATATTAGTAAATACATAATCATACCCAGACACGGAACAAACACCGATGTTTACCACACAAATGTTTGTCCCGAGAGGGAATCGATTCACGACTTTTACCAAAATGGTAGGTTTAGAAGATGTAAGCATTACTATATATCTTCTTATTCTGTGATAGGTACCTATTGTTTAATCTATATTTATCAACTCTTGAGCGTGGCTTTGAGTTTAGTAGTAAATAATGTCAAAATTTCATTCTATTTTAGTCAGGTTTTTGGCTTGTTAATGTCACTTATCGTCGGCTTAGAGTGTAAACCTGCTAACTCCATATCAGGTACATTTTCAGGAGAGACGTTTAGATTGTGTATTTATTTTCACACTTTCGAAATAATGGTATAAATAACGTATTAAATTAAAAAAATGGATTTGACAGGTTTACACTCTAAGCCGACGTTATGTACTATTAACTTTGGGATTTGTCAATGAACAGTGTTATGGCTAGAAAGAAGGATAACTAACATAGACTAAAAACTATTTCTTTACAAGATGCTAACATATGTATTTTTTACTTGCAGGTAACCATAATGGAACATGCGTGTCGTGCAGTAAGTTATTACGAGATTGGCTTGAATGGCGAGTCCTGTGGGACTCGTATCGATTTACCGAAATGATAGACCGGACGCTCGCTTATGCCATTACGTTTGATGCTACGATGGAGTCACGCAAATCAGTACTATATATCCAACATAAAAAGTCTACGTATGATTTTAGACTTTCGCGTTCTATTACATAAAATTTTAGTCTTTATGGGTCTACACGCGTTATTAGGTGTAGGAAATACGGTTGCTCGCGACCATGATTGGTGTAGCCCAGTTGAAACATCGGTCAGACAGTAGCTATCTACTGCTACTCCTAATATCGTGTGTAGACACCCATTAAGACTTATATTTAGTGTTGAAAAGTCTAGATTCATATCCTTTGTGTATGTATCAATTTAGATTTATACCGAAACTAGTGACCCGCCCTCGCTTCGGGTGAATTTTACATAAAAACCTTCCTTTGAATCTATCTATCTATTAAAAAGCGCATCAATATCTGTTGCGTAGTTTCAAAGATTTATTTATTTATTTATTTATTTATTTATTGGACTACCAACATAAGATACAGTAGTTTTAACTTAAGATTAAATAACTATCACTAACTTACGGCTAACCGTTCTTAAAATTATATTAAGCATAAATAGGGATATATGGACAGAGAAATTGACTTTGTTTTATACTATGTAGTGATGTAATGTAATTGACCTCAGTTAATATAGGAAATACCTATACGAACACATTTAGTCAAAAAAGTCCTTATCCTTATACCAGAGGTTCAAAATAGACCTATTCTTTTGTAGTTTTAGAAAACATACAAATTTAAAAGCAACGACTTAAATTGTTAATATTTCGTTTGTTCGGATGCACACACAATGAGTGTTTTCGCAAATGAGAAATTCACTAGATGGCAATACGTACGTATGTCGCGAAAACCCTCATTGGCTGTGTAGTATGACTTGAACATTACTCATTGTTCGAAGTGCAAACCAATAGGCGAGCGGAAATAACTGAAATACTAAGTAATTTCTGTGACAAACCGCAGCTATGAATATTGAAACAATCAGGTGATTCACAGCAATGCATTGTGTACTGCAGCTGTAGGTTAAATGTAACACTTTGCGTTTAGCCGATTAGACATACACCGAACATGGACCTTTAGGTATTCTGAATCATAGTAACTTGCCACTATTTAGTTTACTTTTGTTATTATTATAAAGCATTTTTGGAACCTACATTTTACTTATGATCAAAAAACAGTCTACTTATAAAAAGCACTTATCTAAAACGATTTTTAACTCTGCTTCATGTTTGATAAAACGTGGCTTAAGCTTACCAACACTGTTACAATTTTGGTATAATCACGGCGACCCTTCAGTGGGGCTACCATGAGTTTAAAACTTACGCACTCGATATCGCCTACGTAAATATGTCTATGAAAAACTTGTACAGCGCCGCTGGAACTAAAATCGGCCGTATGAAAAAAACAACTCGATAGGTTTTTAACGTCAGTAAGTCTTCGATAGCCAACTCATGGTAGGCCCTCTGACGTAGTGTGAAACGGCATCGTTTTGCAGGCTTGTGGGGTGTAGTGGCCTGTCGGGCCGGTAGTGGGTGATGACGATAGGCTCAATAGGGTCAAATGTGCCTGCCGACCTCATTTGTAGACCTCACGGCCATTTACCATCAAGTGGAGTGAATTCATCCTGAAATAAAAAAAACATAATATTTCGTTTAGGTACATTTTATAATGTTATTACAACATATGTGAACCAAATACTAGTATGAACGTAGTCCTATCATATAAGTCGATGTAACTAGCTTGTCTATTGACTATTGATAACGTTATGGCAACTCAAAGACACGTCCGTGTAAATAAAGTTTGTTCCAACAAATATTGAAGTGTATTTCCCGGCAAAAAGAGTGGCCGTTGAAAAACTATGAATGTATTCATGAGTCCGGTTGTAGCCTACGTCCAGGGCTGCGCTAGGAAATAACTTCATCATAGATTTTTTGTTTCGTTCCTTTTATTAATTGTTGTTTTAGTGCTATTTAAAGCTCTTATGTAAATTAACAAACGTAAATAAATAAATATCTGGGACATTTCCACACACGGTCATCTGACCCCAAACTAAGAGAACAGAGCTTGTACTATGGGCGTCAGAGACTGATATACATACATATATATTTATAAATACATAATCACACCCAGACCCCGAACAAACTCTGATAATCATCACACAAATATTTGTCCCGAGTGGGAATCGAACCCACGATTCTTGTATCCGCCAGCCAGGGTTAAGATCCTATGATATAACCACGTTCGTTTTCTGGTACGGAACCGTAAAATAAGCTAAGGGCCAGCCCTATCCCGAAGGCCGAGTTTGCATTCGCAGCCGACGGGCGGGATTATTTGTGTTCGCCGAAAGGTTTTTATTTCCAACGCGGTTCTAGTTATCTATAGTCTAGCCTTCTGTTCGGGAGGAGGCTCTTAGATCTGCTTTAGGGCTTTCTTTGAACAACAAAACTCTTTGGTATTCATGTTGCCTTGGTATGGCTAGGGCTCTCCGCCTACGCAACGGATTTTGACGCGTTTTTTTTTTAATTTAGTGATTTAAGAGGAATATGGTAGAGGGATATAATATTACGTGCGTAACCGGGCCGGTCCTTATTAATCTAAATGCCAAACTGTGTTTCCTATCTCTTCACATTTTGTCTGTACTCAATAAATGTACTTGGAATTTCACATACCTACAGTTTAGATTATGGAATATTACATACGGTACCTTTCAATCCCGATATCCGGACGGTATTGCTTAAAATCGTTGTTTTGCTTATAGATGGCACTAAATGGGTAAGACGGATGGCGCTAAGTTTATTTTAAATCGGACGAGAAAATTCTGTTGTCGTGGGAATGCAACACTTCTGAAGCCGATGCCGCAAAGGCTAGTTTCAAATAAAGTAAACCATTGTCTACGGTCTTAAGCTCTAAGACAACTCGGCTGATATTAGTAGAACACCATGAAGTCCGGCCCTGAGACGATAGTTAAAATACTCACACACGTAATTGCGCTCCGTTGTTACCACGCTTCTAATTATTGCGATCGGCCGCAAGCGTTGCTCAAGGCGCTTGCTGGCCACAATTGATGGGGAATCAGCGAAGCAATCACTTGTTTCTTTTCCTTAAGCTGATTTTAGAGTCGCGCTGACTGCACTCTGATCGTCAGCGGTGAAGGTCCAGTATGTAAACGGACCGTTTTAAGCTATTGCATAGCTTTTATCGCGGGCGTTGAGCGCGGCGACCGAACCAGGAAATTCCGTAACGAAAAAAACCTCACAATCGTCTAACGTCGTTTCAGTTCGGTAGACTTTGACTTTTGGCTTTGACTTAAAAGCGTCGATGGCCGAGTGGTTAAGGTCGTTGCTTGCTATGCGAGAGGTCGCCAGTTCAAACCCCGCCAGGTACCAATGTGTTTTTCAAATTTGAAATTCATATGTACCATTATTCGACGCTTTAACGGTGAAGGAAAACATCGTGAGGAAACCAGCACACCTGAGAGATTTTTCAACGGTGTGTGAAGCCATGTCAGAGGCCTACGGGCGGCTTAAACTCTGACACCAGGTTGTTCATCAACCACACGATAAGAAGAAGAAGGTAGACTTTGGCACGGTGTTTGTGTGCGTGCGGTTAGACGTATTGTACGACTCTACGAAACTCGCACGAATCGAGACGAGCTGCTCCGAAATCGGACGATGCTATGCAATGGCTATACCGCGGCAGTCCCCGAGTGCCACACGTCTTTTTTTTTTAAGTAACTCTAACCGTTCAGCGCCGACATACAAAAATCTATCGGCGCCGAAGATCAGCGTTTCGCCAGCGGACTCTAAAACCAGCCTTACTGACTAGGAATGAGGCCTTGTCATCATCACCGGACTTGTGGGGGAGCGGGTCGCTCTCACCACGTGCGGAGTTTTCTTTGCTATTGACTTCGCGTTTTAATTGATTGCACATATTATGTACAGATCTAATTTTAGTTTTTTTTCGCATTCGTGACTGAAAGGGGTCCCCATTCGTGCGATTTTTTTGAAATTATACATTTACACTGAGCTTTAGTAGCATTAAGAACAACAAATAAAAAAACATAGAGATCTGTTTATGAGGCGAATATCACCATTCGTACTGTATCTTAGCCTAAATTTGTGCTGCTGTTGAGTGTGTGTTGTAATATGTTTTCACTGAAGAAGTAAATTGTTGCATTATGCACGTTCCCGTGAGAAGATAATATCCTGTTGCAACTAAGCTTTAAGTTAACTAAGATGCCAAATTTCCAGCGCCTAATTTAAGCGTTTTAATTTTTTTTATATAAAGGGATTTTCACGCTAATTCCCGTGCTCGTGGGAATTGCGGGAATTCCTTTCTTAGTGCAACTCTACGGTACCTTCCAAATTTCAAGTGCCTACGTTTAGCCGTTGAGGCTGTGCGTTGATATGTCAGTCAGTCGCGGGCACAGCTAGTCCTTTAGAAAACAAGACACTATCTATCATCAGAAACGCGTAGAGACGTTTAACGGGTAAAACATTACTTCTTTATAACGCAGTCGGTTAAAAAGTAGCCTATAACCTTTTCTAGGCTCTGGACTATAATATCTGTACCAAATTTCGTTTAAATCGGTTCTCTATGCGTGAAAGCGTAACAGACAGATAGACAGTTACTTTCGGATTTATAATATTAGTAAGGATAGTAAGGATGCTAGATAGTGTCTTGTTTTCTTCTTCACTGCTTCCTCGTGTACACTGTTGCACGGCTAAGTGCACTCCTAGTGAATGTCAGTCAAGGTTGATTGTTTCACTGCACTAGGCGAACGCTGACAACGCCGGCCAACATACTATGTTTATTTTTTTTTTCTAAATCGGAAATTGAGATTGGGAATATTCGAGTTGCAGAAAACTTGTGGAAGATCTAAATTAATAGTTAGGTTTTCTAATTTATTTAAATGCCAGCAAAATGGAATATGTCGGTCTGTCTGTCGTTATTTTTTAGTGGTCCATATAATTGGTTCTTAGAGATACACATTTCTATTTGAATGATCCTTTTCATAATTTTGTGTTCTATAACTTTAGTTAAGGCTTAATATTGCTAATTCTGGGGCCATACTAACGAAAAATGCCATTAATTGCTTGTCGCGATAATGACAAATCACTTTACGGGATAATTTGACAATGGCATTACCAATGCTATTCGGAGTTAGGCATAAATTCATGTTGACCGTGTAGCCACTCATTTTTAATGTGGTAAAAATCAACGCAATAATTTATCGAGATAATGGGCATTGAAATTAAACGCTAGGGTGACCCCAGCTTAGTTTTAAATCTTGTAATTTTCTGATTTCTATTCTTAACGTCTAGTAAACACCATGAACTGTACCTACACTAGGCTACACTACTACATTACTAGTAATAGGTTTCAGGCGGTAAATGACACACTGAAGAGTTTTTAAGGTATAATTTCACGTAATTATAATAGCATAAATTCACTAAGCTATCTCGTAACCGACTGTCTCTCAACTACTCAGCTAAAACTTTTATAAGTCGATCAAAACAACTTCCGGAAGTGGAGAAATGTTTAACACAATATTGTTTTGATCGGCTTACAAATATTATCTAGCGTATTAAAAATAACGATAATTAAATTAAAATTAAATTAAACAATTCTATGAATTTATAATGCTAAGTATAAGATTTAATACATTTCTTAAACACCATTATCCGCTGGCGGCCTAAAATATTTATAAGTCGAGCAAAACAACTTCCTGTGTTGTTTTGATCGGCTTCCAAACACTATTTATCGCTTAAATGATAATAATAATTTATATTAAATAAACTTAACCATTTATCTGAATTTATAATGTTAAGTATTCTGATTAAATTAATTTTATAAAACTAGTTTCCGGTAGCGATGAATGATATTATTATGATCGGCTTTACTTCTAACAAATATTATGTATGCATGCATGTAGATTTATATAATAAGTACATGATTAAATAAAACATCTAACATTCGGCCCTTCCTGACACATAGTTTGTCCTCAAACTTAATTATCAACAGATAGAGTTTAACACATCCATGCATGTACCTACATGGCAGCTGATGTGTGTTTGAACTGTTCAAATATTACAATTTGTTCATTGTACTTAATGTTTAGTTTTATTTTAGCAATAAAGAGTATCTTCCTATACTCAAGTACAATGAAAACCTGCAAAACTTTTAACAGCTCTGGGCAAGCTTTATCAGCCTCAGTGCATTTATCAATCTACAGAGTTATAGAAGTGATTTATGTTTATACTATATTATATTAAATAGATACCCTCGGAGTAGGTTTGTAGAGTTTTGAAGTCTGAGCAATTATTACATTTTTGCTTACAACTTCAATACTATAATCATTCGCATACTTAAATAAATTGCAACAATAATTAAATAAGAGTGGATCTGTCAACACTCTTTCCAATTAATTGCTCAAACTAAGAGTGGACCTATCAACACTCTAGAAAATAAAATACATTTAAAAGTGGATCTGTCAACACTTTTATCATTTCAATCAATAATATAAGAAATACTAAGATTGAATCTGGCAATACTTTTCAATCACATTTATATTTTATGAGAGTGGATCTATCAACACTCTTAAATCTCCATTGAAATCAACTTAACATACAGTAGTGGATCTATCAACACCACAATTTTTGTTTTTAAACAAATGGCTCATACATACAAGGACATATATATAATTATTATACTCATGACATTTATTTAGATTTATTCACTATGACTTTTTTCACTACTAGAATTACTATCAGAGTTGTGATCGCTATAAGTCGTAATCCATGGCTTTATACGGTCTGCAGCCCAAATATTTGAATAATTTTTCTTAGAAATATTAGTCCCAACAATACTTGTAACTTCATATCTATCATTATCTAGAACCTTAGTTATTCTAAAAGGACCGGTATATTTTGGAAGGAGCTTCTTACTTTTTCCATCATTACTTGGCGTAGGTTTAAGTATTTTCACCAAATCACCCTCACTATATATTCTAGCTTTCGTTCTTTTCTTATCGTACCTAAGCTTTTGGAGTTGCTGATCTTTTTCAATGTGCGTATCTATTTTATCCCTTATATTTTCAATTGAATTTGATTGCCGAATATCATGCAATATATCTGAAAACACATTATCACCCTTACTTACAGACTGTACTCCAAATAAGGCTTCTGATGGTGTTTTGCCTATACCTTTATTGAGAGTGTTATTCATTCCCCATTGCAATTTACCTAGCACAGAATCCCAAAGTTTTTCGCCTAATTTATCTGTGTAAGCAGTGAGAGCATCTAAAATAGTTCTGTTGTACCTCTCTACTTGCCCGTTAGCTCGAGGAGATGCAACAGCGTTTAAAATATGTTTGATTTTGGATTCCTCACAAAACCTTTTGAATTCTTTGGCAGTAAAAGATGATCCTTGATCAGATATTAATCTATTAGGATAACCAAAAATAGAAAAGACCTCATCTAAAGCATGTATTGTTAATCCAGATTTTAAATACATCCAATACATAAATTGACTTTATGTATTGGATGTAAGAAACCTTCTTTGGGACCTGTTGGCTCCTTACTGAATGCACATTCCAGGCAGGAACGTACATATTTTTTAATAAACCGTTTCATTTTAGGGAACCAGAAATCTTTTTGAATTTTATCCAATGTTTTTTCGATACTAAAGTGACCAATGTCATCGTGATTTAATTTACATAATTGGAATCGTGCCGATTTGGGTACAACCCATTTGAGCTCATTGTTCACTACACGAAACAATCTATTATTTTTAATTTTATAATTTTTCTTTACTTCGGCGTACTCTTCACTCTCTAAAAGACTTCGAATATGTTGTATGTTTGAGTCTTTTAGTTGTAAACTAACAAGCCAATCCTCTTGAGTGATTCTTAGAATTGTGGGAATAAAGTCATTATTTGTTTCCGTTTCACCAGGTTGAGGATTTCTACTAAGCGCATCCACATGTGACATAGAATGTCCTGGCTTATATTGAATATTGAAATTATATTCTTGTATGGCAATCCACCAACGTGCAATTCTTGGAATTAGGTCTCTTTTCGTAAATGTGGCTCGCAAGGAATTACAATCAGTAACAAGTGTAAATTTTAAGCCTAATAAGTATACACGAAAACGCTGCAGCGATGCTATAACTGCAAGCGTTTCCAATTCGTAGGCATGGTATTTTTGCTCATCGAGAGTAGTTTTTCGGCTAAAATATGCAATGGGTTTCATTGATCCGGACTCGCTTTTTTGCATTAAAATGCCCGCCAATCCATACTTACTAGCATCTGTATGCAAAAACGTTTCATTTCCCGGGTCATAAATGCCCAAAAGCGGTCTCTGTATCAATGTTTCCTTCAATTGTCGAAAAGCACTCTCTTGATCCAAACCCCAATGCCACGAACATTCTTTTCTAGTTAAGTCTGTGAGAGGTCGCGCTATTGTTGCAAAATTTTGAATAAATTTTCGGAAGTAACTTGCGAGGCCAATAAATTGCCGTACTTCATGCACGTTACGTGGAGTCGGAAATTGCTCTACTGCAGTTATTTTACCTTGTCCCGGCCTAATTCCACCCTCACCGATTTCATAGCCTAAGTACTCCAAATTGTCTTTAAAAAAATGACATTTTTTCAAATTTAAGGTTAAACCTGCTTCCTGTAAGAGTTTGAAAGTTTCCTCGAGCCTGTACAATTCTTCATCGAAACTATTACCAGGAATCAAGATGTCGTCCATGTAGGCAAGAGCGGACTTAAACCGAGTATTGCCAAGTACTTTATTAATCGTACGTTGAAATACAGCAGGAGAGTTAACTAGGCCGAATGGCATTTTTTTGAACTGATATAATCCGTCTGGAGTAATAAAAGCCGTGAGGTGTTTACAATTTGGATTCAAGGGAATTTGGTAGTAGCCACTAGCCAGATCTAGACTAGTAAAATATTTACTTCCGTTAAGCATATCCAGTTGGTCATCAATTCTGGGCATAGGAAAATGATCCTTTTTAGTTTTACTATTTAAAGATCTAAAGTCTACACACATTCTGTACCCTCCAGTTTTTTTAGTTACTAGTATTATGGGGCTAGCATAAGAAGAACTTGATTCTTCTGCTATATCATTGGCCACCAACTCTTGAACCATGTCTCGAACAATTTCTCTTTCCGAATAACTTAACCTATATGGTCTATGCACTACCGGAGTGTTATCATTCAATTCAATATTCATTTCAGTTAGCGATGTACAACCTAATTCTGACAATTCTTGAGCAAAACATGCTCGATATTTGTTAATAAGATCTACAACAGTCTCGCGTTGTGTCTGAGAAAGTTTACTATTGATATTAATATCATTTGGATCTATCGGAATGACATTAGTCTTATTTGATATCCTATTACAATCCATAATTTCTATGCTTTCATCATGTTCGGGACCAACAATAGTGTTTGCTCGGACTAGAACTGACCCTTTATGAAACTTTATTGACTTTTCAGAAAAATTTTGCACTCCTATTTTACATTTTCCCTCATCCAAACGGTAAACTCCCCCCAAAATACAGTAGTCGGTATACCCAGTATTTCGAAAACTATTTTCAACAAGGATATCACAGGTGGACTTATCATTGTGAATACAATCTACAAATTCCAAGTTGCTAACAGCGCTATTAGTCACAATCCGTAACACAATTTTATCGGTTTTATCATTAACTGGCAAATGAGAAAGTTCGAATGGCACATTTCGCTTTAAAATATCTAACTGTTGGTTTGTTTTAATTACTACGACTTCTGGACGCTCCGTGAAATTTTGTCCTACTAATAACGGTTCATTCATCATTGAAGGCTCGACTATGTATGCATCTATCAAGGCAGTTACTTCACCAAGAGTTAACTTAATTTGAGTTCTTCCTAGCGGAGTACACACATTATTACCAAAGCCGCGAATAGTTGGTAGATTATCTTTAAATTTGGGTAGAGAATTTTGTTCTACTACTTCACTACTAACAAGTGTGCAATCGCTACCAAAATCTATGTAACACTGAATTTTGATGATATCATTAATAAGTGCTTCTTTACGAAACTTAGCATCTGTTTTATTAGACCGTGTTAACAAAGTACGTTTTTCAAAGTTCTTAAAGTTATTGTTTGGTTTATTCAGAAAAGACTCATTAGATTTATTTTTAAAACAATCCGAAGATTTGTGTCCAATTCTATTGCAACTATCACATTTTACTAAAGGTTTACTACATTTTTGGAATGTGTGACCTTTCTCCTTGCAATTAAAACATGTGATATCGGTAACTATACTACGGCACTGTGCACTACGATGCCCAGTTTTATTGCATCTATTACAATACATTTCTTTTGAATTCGAAAAGTTATTTTTGTGCTTGTTAAATCTAAAGTCAGACTCTCTACCCAAATCTTTCAAAAATTTTAAGACGTCTTCCGGATCACTCAATCGTGCTGATGAGGCACTGGACCTTATCATCCGATCATCTATACCGAATATCAAACAGTCAACTGCCCTTTTTCCCTTGATATCGCAAGCATTTAACAAAGACATTTTCTCAAAATAATAACCGTCTATTGAATCGCCTATTTTCATACGTCGGTCTAGCATATCAGATAGTAAAGCGCCATAATTAGTTTCCGAAGGAAAGGCTTTGATCAAACGTTCTTGCCACTCTGGCCAAGTCAAAAGTATTGTTTGAAGACCTTCATACCACTTTTGAGCATGCCCTGATAATTTTGGTAGAGCAAAATGGGATGTTTGCTCATCAGACCATTTATAAATTTTTGCGCATTCGTTAACCTTAGCAATCCAACTCTCTATCTTTTGATTTTTTTGTGTAGGATCAAAAGTAGGTATTATATTCTTATCATAAGAAATGCCATGAGTAGTAGAAGTAGATCGTAACATATTTTGTAACAACATTGTAAAATCATTAGAATTAATGGTTACAGTATTTGCCTTAGAAGCATTGCTTTGTTCACCAGAATGAGAGAGATGAGAAATTAAAACATTAGGCTCACGTTCCTGCTGTTGGACATCTGCTGGTCCTGCTGGTGCCGGCATCTGTGACACTGCGTGCTGCATTTGCGCTGGCCCTGGCAGCGACACACAGTCCTGCAGCGTTGAAACTGAAGCGGCGATCTGCTCGCCGCGTAAAGTCTCAGGCACCGAAGGTTGGTTAGCCTGAAAAATGCCATTTTGAAGTATCATTATCCAAATTTGACAATAAATGGACTATTATTTTATTTATTTACCCATCTTATAGCGTAAGAATAATTTATTTTCTAAAATTTTATTTACTTAAACCCCAAAATAATAGAAATGATTCTGCTAATAAGAAAAAAAAAATAAACGTCGACCAATTTAATGTATAGTATCACTTATTCTACATGTACCTAAGTAATGCGTTATATCTAGTCATGTTTTTTATACTGTAAAATCCTAAAGAGGAAATCAATTAACTTATAACAAAGTATAACATGCAAAAAAAAAAAAACAATAAGTTTATTATCACCTTTACGTACTACAAGCCCTAGGCAAGGTCTAAGTCCTACAAGCTTAATGTTATGATAAATAAGTAAAGCTTTTATTTTCATTTTCATCAATGTGATAATTATGCAAGGAGACCTCAAAGCAAATTAAGCAATTAATAACTAGTAATTTGTAATATTTAATGTACTCGCTAATAAGCATAGATAACAGCGTAAGCAAGTGCAAGTTTTTTGAACTAAGTAGAACTAATATAAATATTTCACAACATCACATACATTGATCTGATCCCGTGGTAAGTAGCTGCACTTGTGTTACGGATATCAGAATCAACAGTGGATACACAAATATACTTAAATATATTTAACACTACACCCAGACACGGAACAAACACCGATGTTAGTCACACAAATATTTGTCCCGAGTGGGAATCGAACCCACGACTCTTGGAACCGTAGGTAGTAAACCTGGGTCACTAACCACTGCTCCACCGAGCCAGTCAAAACAAGTAATTACAAACAGGGGCCCTACAGGTTCCTTAAAGTAATCATCGGCTCCGCCTAGGTTATTTAAAGCTTAGAAGACAACCGTCATTTTATAGCAAAAGTAAATAAGAGAAGGAAAGAAAGAAAAAAAAAAATACCGATATGAATCAACAAAACATGTAAGTACACTGTACTTGCCTGGTTTCTGATTGTGCTATTCTCCAAATGACCGACGCGTCGCGGCGGCGGTGATGGTGTCCGACCACCCCTGGACGAGCTCGAACTTCTCGCGCTGCGATCACGCCTAATTCTCTTGCGCTGTCTTCTCACTTTCTTTGAAGTATGATTATCACTTTCACATGAACTGGTATGATGTCTGCGTCGCCGTTTGCTATAGCGAGACCGCGTACAGTTTCGCGATTTATGTCGATGTCGTCGATCGTGATTATCACGATCGTCCTCCATTACGTGGACGTGATATGAAAATCCCGCTTCTGATAATAGGTTTCAGGCGGTAAATGACACACTGAAGAGTTTTTAAGGTATAATTTCACGTAATTATAATAGCATAAATTCACTAAGCTATCTCGTAACCGACTGTCTCTCAACTACTCAGCTAAAACTTTTATAAGTCGATCAAAACAACTTCCGGAAGTGGAGAAATGTTTAACACAATATTGTTTTGATCGGCTTACAAATATTATCTAGCGTATTAAAAATAACGATAATTAAATTAAAATTAAATTAAACAATTCTATGAATTTATAATGCTAAGTATAAGATTTAATACATTTCTTAAACACCATTATCCGCTGGCGGCCTAAAATATTTATAAGTCGAGCAAAACAACTTCCTGTGTTGTTTTGATCGGCTTCCAAACACTATTTATCGCTTAAATGATAATAATAATTTATATTAAATAAACTTAACCATTTATCTGAATTTATAATGTTAAGTATTCTGATTAAATTAATTTTATAAAACTAGTTTCCGGTAGCGATGAATGATATTATTATGATCGGCTTTACTTCTAACAAATATTATGTATGCATGCATGTAGATTTATATAATAAGTACATGATTAAATAAAACATCTAACACTAGGAGTCCACATTTACCATGTCCCTGCCACGCTCAGTCTCGCCTCGTACGAACGCACAAATTGCAGATTGCGAGTACAGCTGGCGAATTATCAGTCGCCAAATTACACCCGATTACCGCCCGGGGGATCGGGTAATTACAAATAATAACTACGTAATAATGAGTTTGTTACTTCAAGCGGGTAACAGAGGACAAGCTATTTGGAATGGGAGAATACTGCTGTGTGCGATACAGTTCTTAAATGTCGGGTGTTGCTGAGAGGTACTGATGTACTGTCATTTGTTTTTGGCAATGATATTATGAGATAATACATTTTTTAGCGTTATGGAGGCCTATGTCCATCAGAGGACTAAATTATAGGCTGACGATGATACAACCAAAGTCGCACCACTGCATTGGTAATAATATCTTATTTTGTTTTGTGGGAAACCCATATCTCTTAGTCTATAAAAAAATTTAAGGCCGGGATTTCCTGTCGGACGACAGTCCCTGCAAATGCTGACGCTATTCTCTTAGATCCAAATTTCATCCAAGTTAGGGGACACTGTGTTTGTTTGTTTTTTTTTTTTGCCTACCTAACTACGATGATAGCTTGGCCTCTTGTAGTCATTATTGCCGGACTTGCGGGAAGCTGATGGTAGTTGGCACTCACCCTAAACGAATGACTTACACTCCTAGGACACTCTTGTGTACTAAAAAAAAAGTTCCAAAAAGTTTTTTATGGAACATAAAGAGTACATAATAAAATAGGATGTTCGATAACAACTGCGGTAGTTTATAAAACTGTGGTGCAGGTGCTAACGCCCACCTCTGAGGAAGAAGGTATACATGGTTGTTCCTAAAAAAATAAAAAAATAATAAAAAAAAATACCTACTAGATTAGATCATACATTGAAAATAGGTGGAATATATGAATGCAAGTGTATGTGATATTTAAGTATATAACATCTATGCTAGTCACTGTTCCATAAACAAATCGTATTGCAAATGCATCTTGTTTACCATTGCGTACGCAGCTGCATACTCGCTAAGCCCAACCGGGCTTAGTTACCATTGATTCGACAGCAGACGGTCGGAATACGATCGGGCGCATTCTTCTCCGTCTGCTCTTATCGCTTCGAGTGCGTTCCATGAACTGCCAGGTAGCTACCGAGACGTAGGGGTGTGCCGGGTATCGATTGACTTATCGATTAGATATGATTTGATCCATTTTTTTTGTTATTCAGATGAGCGTGTAGCTAGGTAAGATTAGTTTATTGGTGTTAAACTTGTATTAATGTAGAAAGAGTAATGCGAAATATAGATGACTAGTGTCCCGCCCTCGTATATTAAACAAAAAAACCATCCATCTCCCTTCATTTATTAAGAAAACCCCATCAAAATCCTTTCTGTAGTTTTATTTATTTATTTATTATTAGGACAGACAACAAGAAAAACACTGGTACAGATTAATAAAAGTGAATAAAAACAACATAAACTTAGAGCTAAGTGCTAGTTTTAAAGATTTAAGCATACATACATACATACAGACAGACATATGTAGTGATAGTACTCATTCGCTTGAAATATGTGCAATGAGCTGGACGTCACTCTTAAGAAAAACCATGAAAGATCGTCCTGAAGAGCTTTCATGGGGGCTTTAGAGAAATTCATTTATTATATTTTTCTGAGAGGCTGACCTTAGTCTGTGAAGTTGACTTGGCTCATTTACAATGTATAACATGATGATTCGTTTAAAAAGAGCGACTATCGAGTTTCTTGCCGGAGTCTTCTCGATAGAATCGGCATTCCGAACCGGTGGTAGAATCAGAATTATTACTAATGTGACGATTTATAAGTGCGTGTAAATTGCCTATATAAATAAAGACATTTTGATTTTGATTTTTGATTTTGAAACATTCCTTCCGGTACACATAAATCGGTGAACCAATTGAAGAAGTCTAATAACACTTGAAAATCACAACAAAACAAGAAATAGTGAAAATTTTTGTATTCTTTGCAAAAATCTTTCAAGTGATATTATTGTACGAAATACAATTTTCAGCTGATGTTACTAGCCAACACATTGTGTTCATATTCTACTTATTATTTTGTTATCGACACAAGCATGACCACAATGGGCGCAAGTGGCCAGATGGCCCATTTGCGAGTAACCAACGATGTGATGGCATTACAGCGATGATTGCGAACAATTCCTAATTTATTATATTGAATCACGATGAGTTACTGTTCTGTGTCAGCGCGTTAATAAAGAAACAGTTTGAGATTGTTAGGTATGATAGTTATGCAATGTCGATGGTTAGTAACGATATTGATTAATGGATGAATGGCATCCGACCATCGCTCGGTGAGGTTCTTCTAATTAAATCAACTTTGCTAGAACCACTTTGCCACAATCATTCTTTTAAGGATCTGTCAAAAATCGACAAACAGATCGTTGATTCGCAGCTATCGTATCAGTCTTAAACAGAAACTTAATTGATAGGAAATTAAGCTTATGATTCTACTTATTGGAAAACAAGGAATGGTTTTTTTTAAACGGCAAATTGACTAACTTGACATCGTGACTATACAAACAATAGTCAAAAATCCCCACCAAGCTTCTAATTACTTAGGTTCGATATTGTTTACTACAGTAAAATTTAAAGAAAAACATTATTACTCTTTCAAGTATAAATTATCTCCCTCATGACCGCTTACCAACAGGCGGAGTGTGAGGACATCCTAAAAACATTCAGAGTGACTACCATGAGTTTAAAAGTTACGGACTCGATATCGCCTACGTAAATATGTCTATGAAAACCTTGTACAGCGCCTCTGGTGGTTACGCTAAGAACTAAAATCGGTCGTATGAAAAAAAACAACTCGATAGGTTTTTAACGGACGTAAGTTTTCGATAGCCAACTTATGGTACCGCTACAGGTATCGATATCGATACACTCCTCCCCTTCCCTTCGCAGGCGCGCTCCGTTCTCACTTCCCGCTGCTGTGATAAAGTTTTTTGTCTCGTTTTTTCACTCCCTCCTATAATGGCCATTGTTATTTTTCGGGTCTACAAATGGCGCGGTATCGTAGGTCCGTTTTGACAGTTGCGTTATCATATTGGAAGTGTCGTGGGACGATTATGGATTGCATGTTTGCTTATCAAATGTATGGTAACCCTCGCTTGAACCAATTTATAACTGATTTTTTTTTGAAAAAAAAAATTAAGATGAATGTAAGATGATGATGATGATAAAAATAAGATGATTATCTTATTTTCATTTCAAAAAGAATCTTTTGACAACAAAATGCACATATAAATTAACTTCAATCACCATTAAATAGATTGCAAAAGTTTACTTAATTAAGTTATATTGAGACAAAAATGGAGTTACTAATGTTTTGTTTTGGAAAATATATTATCCAGGAATATATTCCGTGATGTGATGGTTAACGTATAATAGTCAAACATAAGTAATACGAGGACCACGAGCGCTGTAAAGAGCTCGAAACGTCGGGTCTCTAAATAAATTATGTTTAGAACAACATACACGTGAGTTTAACCCGTTTAAACCCGTCGTAATCCGTAAAATAAGTTAAATTTCAAATATTTAGTGTTCGCGCAAATAATAGACAATACTATAAGTAATCCGACACGAATCTTTCGATAGTTATCGATTCCTAGTCTGCTTATAGGAAAAACACAAAACCAGGGCACACGGGTTTGCTAGTTAAGCATTAGTTTGTGATATTTGAACTAGGAGTTATTGTTAAGGCGGCGTATTGTCACAGACTTACGTGGCATTCCTAATAATACGATAACCCCTCTCACTACAATAATAACGAATTCCCTTCATATGCGAAATTTTAGATACTTATTTTTCCTATAGTAAATGTTTATAGAGATGTAACAGTCAACGCCACTTTATTTACATCTGCCTTCTACGTAAGAGTATTACTGTGAAATTCCCTCCAAATGTCGATCTTACTTTCTTATTAGAACCTAGCTTTTCCAGCGACTTCGTCCGTGTGGAAAAGAGAGTTTTGGCAGCATTTTTTGATAATACAAACCTACAAACGCACAGCAAGCGCTGAATCGCGCGTGATCACGAAATGTAAACGGTTCTTGTGAGTTAATCTAAAAAGGTAAACATTGGTATAATTTCGCAGATATTTTGTTAGATAATTTCTCTTTCATAACATAGTTTTTGTGTATCTTGAACCATTTTCGTAGAGCACGCAATGGAAGCTCTCAAATATGAATAATTTTCCCCGTTTTTTATATATTTTTCCACTGTTTCTTCGCTCCTATTGGTTGCAGCATGATTACATAGCTCTAAAGCCTTCCTTAATAAATAGTATCCGACATAAAAATATTTTTTCAATTCGAACCAGTAGTTCCAAACAAACAAATAAACTCTTCAGCTTAATAATGTATGATTAAAATTATAATCATTATTTTATATTAGGTATACATGTCTGTAAATAATTGATTAAATTTGTACATTATTTTATTGCTTGGATTTTCCTTTTATTTGAAAGAAAATAACTTCTAAATTGACAATCAATGTGTATATTAAAAGATACAACCACGCATACACTTTCCGCTCTAACAAAACTTGGAACCTTTAATCGATATTTTTTTTTCCTAACTGACTAACGATGATGGCTTGGAGGAGCCTTGTCATCATCACCGGGCTTGCGGGTGAGCGAATGGCTCTCACCCCTAAACCCTTTAATCGATAGCAACAAATCTCCATCATAAATAGATATTACGACGAAATCCTTTCAAGAGTTTCCTAATAGTCTATTCCACGAGCTCCATTGTTCAAGTTGGAACAAAAGTACTGGATAGAAAATTGACTTCAACTTACTTGAGCGCCTAAGTTTAATAGAGACGGTTAAAACTTTGACCAGAAAGAGGATAGTGTTAAGTACAATTAGAATTGAAGTTAATCGACGAGGAAACTTCATTGCCTACATAAACTTACAAGTTGTATGTAAGTGTGAAGGAAATTATATTGGTAAAACAAGTTAACATCACTTGTAAATTGCTGTTTTATAGTTATGATACGGTGTGAATTAGAAAAATGTAGTTTTATCTGTTATCCTTACTTCCTTACTAATATTATTAATCCGAAAGTAACTCTGTCTGTTTGTCTGTCTGTTACGCTTTCACGCATAGAGTACTGGACCGATTTAAATGAAATTTGGTACAGATAAAGTCCAGAGCCTAGAAAAGGTTATAGGCTACTTTTTAACCGACCGCGCTATAAGGAAGTAATGTTTTATCCGTTAAACGTCTCTACGCGGACGAAGTCGTGGGCGGAAAGCTAGTAATAATCTAGTTTAAGGGTCTTTTTAACCGACTTCAAAATGGAGGAGGTGTCTCAATTCGACCGTACGTGTTTAGACTAAAAAAACACGGTAACTAAATTATTAGTAGCATATATAGATGCTACTAATAATTTAGTTACAGTGTCTTTTTAGTCTAAACAACATAACCTAACTAGCCAGTAGCTACCCTGCCGTCTATTAAGTTTAGTTTACCAACCTCATTTGCAGCTATGATCAGGTAAAGTGTTTTCGCAGTCTGGCCGACAGGGCTTTGATGTAATTATAAGCCGGCCGCCAGGGCCCTAAATAAACCCACGCTTGCCGGTGTTGCCCGCTGTAGCAAACTACTGTTTGTGTAGCTTTTAGGTGAGAGTTGGGGGTATGTACTGTACGAATTTTATTAGTTCGTGGATGGACGATGTTTTAGTTTTGGTTTTTATGTTTTTATTTTATTTTGTTTCTATGTGCAGAAATGTCAAGGCGAGGTGAAAAAAAAAACAAAAATCTTGAACAATTGTTCATTGATTGGTCTGACAAGTCCCGCACTATGCAATATGCATCCACAGTTTAGATATTTTTAGTTTGTGTGATTGTGCGGAAACGTGAGATTGGACAAAAAAACATGTACAAATGTTCAGTAGGGCTACCATGAGTTTAAAACTTACGCGCTCGATATCGCCTACGTAAATATGTCTATGAAAAACTTGTACAGCGCCGCTGGTGGTTACGCGAAGAACTAAAATCGGCCGTATGAAAAAAACAACTCGATAGGTTTTTAACGTAAGTAAGTTTTCGATAGCCAACTCATAGTAGGCCCTCTGGACACACTATGTAGCCACTATTAAGTGTTACGATCGATGGCTTGATGGCGGGCGAATTATTTAATTCCTCTATTTCCTACGCCAGACGCGTGTTCAATTCCCACTCGGGACAAATATTCGTGTGATGTACTATCGGTGTTTGTTCCGTCTCTGGTTGTGCTATTTGTCTAAGAGTATTTTGTGTACCACAGTTGTTTCTGATATCCGTAATACAAGTGAAAGCAACTTAGCCCGGAATCAGATCAGTATGTGTTATGTTATTATTTATTATTTAGCGCACAAGGCTAGTTTAAAAGATATTGTTATAATATTTTAATAAAACATTATACTTTTCTATTCTTAGTGTGTGTTAATTCTTAGTTTTTTTTTCTGACGTACGATGATGGCTTGGAGCAGCCACGTCATCATCATCTCCGGCGCGGAAGCGGATAGCTCTCACCCCTTAACCCTTTAACCAGTAAATTATTTAGAAAATGTCATTGCTTTTGCACCTTATTTTGAGGGAATAAAGTTTAAATTATGGTGGCAATACGGTTGCCACTATCATGTAAAGGGTTACACGAATTCTTTAGTCGAACATTCGTCATATCCATTTTTACTTAAACCGAATTAGCCACTGACACTAGGAATACATAATACAATACTCAATACTGGTCCAGCGATTAGGCCGTCGTGTCGGCAATACCGATTGTTATTTATTGTAATAATCGGCGACGGTCCGCTGCAACACAGTTGTAATCCCACTCCGCTCTCTCTGCGCACGAAAAACGCATAGGACCGACAGCAGACAAAGGAGACGATTTAGTTTAATTATTATTTGTTAATTTTTATATACCTGTTTCTTTTATTTGAAAAAGAAAACAATTTTACAGTTCATGTAGTCTCAAAAAGCTGCCCCACCGCGCTAACAAAATCAACAAAACCAATCGATACCAATAGATCTTTTAATTTTACGTCATTTTATGTGAAGATTTTTTTTGATAATGGTTTGCTACATCGTATCCTTAGTTCTATTATTTAAGAATGTATGATATTCGACTTATGTAAAACTGTTATTTCAATTATATAAAACAATCGAGGTACTCTAATACTTCACAAGAGAAGTTGGATCAACTTCCTCCTGACATAATTACCCTTAGATTTGTTGAAACGTCCTACGTAACACTCAGGTTTCAATCAATCAAGCTTAGGATCTAATTCAATACGCCACCTTACGATTCAGTGTCGGATTCACACGTTTGCCGTCAGTTAAATTTGGGAATGTACCTGCCTACTTCAAATATTGCCGCCCCTATAGACCTCAATAATTCGATATTCTAATTCAAAATCACTAGAGATAAATTTTGGTGGGAGAAAACTTTAATGGTGAGAACCATCAGCGCCTCCGCAAATCCGGTGATGATGACAAGGCTATTCCAAGCCACCATCATAGTATTCATATATTTTTGGCAATTCAAGTAAAATTAATGTTAATTTAAAAATAAAACTAATTTTACGGATAAAACTCGCGAGTATTGTTATCCTGAACATATTATTGAGAGCGCTCGTGGTCACGAGCTAGAGTTCTTTCCCGTGACCACGAGCGCTGTAAAGAGCTCGAAACATCGGGTCTCTATATTATGTTTGGAGTTTAAGCCGTAAGTTTTTTTATAATTTTAAATATGTGGTGTTCGCGCAAATAATAGACAATACTATATTACTGTTAGCGTTTCTGCTATCTCTACGTCTGCCTCAGACGGGGTCTAGAATTAGAGTGGAGAGCTTGCAGGGACTTTCGCTTGCGTTTCGTTGCTTAGCCGGCGTTATGTACTCAGGTAATACATATGATGCCTCTTGTTGTAGATATGAGAGAGTTGTGGATAATTGATTTGATTTTATTTCACTTCAATTAGTTAACATGCTGAAGTAGTTATTTTGTAAACCCTTGAATTTTACTGAGTTATAGAGATAGATTGATTTATTTTGATAGGAACGAATTCAATGGGGAAACTGGCATTTAATATGTTTTGTTTGTATGTATTGTTACAGCCATAGAACATTGTTATGCCTTCTCTTTTCGAACTGTTCTGTATGTGATTTGTGAACGAAATATGCACATGGGATATTTCATTCGCAAATCACATGGGAGGGCACAGAGATAGGTACGACCGACATCGGTCAGACAATCTTTTTTACGATGTCATTTAATTTTTCTAAATATAATTATGTAATACATACTTCGATTTAAAATGTCAGATGTGTTTTACAAATGAAGCAACAGGTACAATGCTAAATCGTAACACCTGCCACTCTGCACCTAATAAGCAAACGCACTAAACGTTCAAATAGTTACCGAGGGAATCGCGGTCTGATTCAACTACACACATAGCTGTTCGTTCGTTCGTCCGTCCGTCGCAGCTAACCGCCCGCCGCCGGTTTCCCTGCTGATAAGCTATCAACTTCCGGGAAAGTGATACGCGTAGCTAGTGCGTTAACTGGTTTTAATTAAACCTTTGTTTGTGGGTCATTCTGTCAGCAATTTGTTGTTTGGGTAGTGTCCTTTATTGTTGTAATTAGAATACACTTGATTCTTTTGAAATAAAACTAACTTTTCGCTTGTGTGCGACCACGAGCGCTGTAAAGAGCTCGAAACGTCAGATCTCTAAATAATATGTTTAGAATAACAATACACGTGAGTTTAATCTGTAAAATTCGTCATTTAGTTTGATATTCGTAATTCGTATATCAAACTAGTTGACCCGACAGACTTGTCCTGTCAAAAAAATATGAAAAAGAAAAGGGCTGTTTTTAGGGTCTTCCCGGCAATTATTCGTTTTTTTCGTCGTTTGCATTGCCGTAAGAACCGTCGTTGGACTTCAACGAACATTTTAAAAAAAGAATTGGCCAAATTGGTTCAGGCGTTGTTGAGTTATGCGCTTACCAACACATTTTGCGATTCATTTTTATATAAAAGAAGATGTGTAGTGTTCGCGCAAAATAGACAATACTATAGAAATATTAATAAACCGCATTAAATGTGACTGAAATCTTTCAATTTGAACTTCAACTGGCCACGCTAATAACTTTATTACAATCTTTCGTCTTTCTTCCGGGAGCCCTTGTCAAAGCTCCTCTAATCATTGGGCTTAGCTCTACCGATTCATTTTCCGGAATGAAAGGAAGACGGGGGCGCTGCCTAGCAACCTTACGGGATGGTATCGGATGTACTTAGGTATTTCTGCTCAGTTGTGGAGTAGGTATTGGAAGAGGATATTATACCTTGTTGAAATAGTGACAGCGACTCCGTCTGCATAGAGACGGTTAACGGTTAAACATAACTTCTTTATAGCGCAGTCGGTTAAAAAGCCTATGTCCTTTTTCAGGCTCTCAAATTTCATTTAAATCGGTTCAGTACTCTATGCGTGATTGCGTAACAAATAGACAGAGTTACTTTCGCATTTATAATTTATAATTAGTAAGGATATACCTCCACTAATATGTACCTACATTATAAACAATATATTGTACTTCAAAGCTTAAGGCCTGTTGGCTATCACATTATGATATGTATTTGAATTTTTTTGAAGTCAGTTGAAAACGCGAATGAAAAAATGCAAGCCATTTCACCAAAACAGCAACGAACACCACAACGATTAGCAAGCTAATCTCCACCTAATACCAAGAAATCAGTACCCTACCAACACCGTAATATAAAGTGAAATAGAGTGCCGAAATATCAAAGACATTACCGAATCCCTTACGGCACAAATTAAAAGCCCTTGCAGAGAGAGTATTCGCTTCCGGACATTCACGGGCCCTACGCAATAAAGGGCGGCCATTCCCTACTCTACCACAGTTGGGAGAAACGTAGAGAACCATGATCGGATGGATCTGTGCTCTTTTAATTCGTTAAATCCTATTTTAATTGCAAAATAGAGGTGCTAAACTAGGCCTCAATCAACTACACTTGCCAAATGCGGTTTGGTTGACTACTCACAATCTTCGAACTTTTTTACTATTGTGTTGGTTTTACAAATGAATTGTATTATTTTTGAACACATTTTGAAACGTGACAGGGTTTGATCAGACTTTCTTTCTGACAGATACCAACGGGTTATCTATTGTTTGCCCGAAAGATATATGCCATAATATTCATATGCCCGAATTTCATTTGCCATAATTTCATTTGCCCGAATGTTATGTTTGCCATAAAATACAAATGACATAATTTTAATTGCCCGAACTTCAGATTCCATAATGATTCGAATGCCATACGTATTGATATCTATATTTTTAATTTGTCTTTCATGTTTCTAACCTAACCTAACCAATTTTTTTTATCATTCTTTTAACCTATTTTACAAGCTTTTTCGGTGGGAAATGATGTAATGGCACGGAAACAAAGTTTTTAACACGTAACTAATATAGTAAACAATGAGCATAATATTATTGCACTTAAAATATGGATAACAATACGTATGGCATTCGAATCATTATGGAATCTGATGTTCGGGCAATTAAAATTATGTCATTTGTATTTTATGGCAAACATAACATTCGGGCAAATGAAATTATGGCAAATGAAATTCGGGCAAATGAATATTATGGCAAATAAAATTCGGGCAAATGAAATTATGGCAAGTGGGGGTATACCATACCAACGGTGCCTGTGCGATATTAGAAGAAACTCATTAAAATAAATTGTCTATTAAATACGCAAACACTACATGTTTGAAATAAAACTAATTTTACGGATTAAACTTGCGTGTATTGCTATTCTAAACATATTACTTAGAGATCTGCCGATACGACGAGACATAGTATAAAACAAAGTCGCTTAACACGTCTGTCTGTATGCATGTATGCTTACATCTTTTAATTTTAATTTTTTTTTTGCGCATTTACGCAACGCATTTTGATGGGCTTTTTGTAATAGATAGAGATTCAAGAGGAAGGTTTTTATGTACTCGAAGCGAAGCGGGTCACTAGTAAAGAGTAAAGATTCTTTATAAAAAATTCAATAGTTATCCATAAACCCTACTGTATATTATCTCCGCACTGTGCCTGCAATCCTCTCTGTGTCCCGGCGATAAGTCCGCCTGTGTTATTGACGGCATAACTGAGGGACATAACAATATTTAATTGCACTTTATTTTGGGAGGAGGGAAGCGGGCGCCATATCGGTTTAATGACGTCACACACTGCTCTAGTATAAATAGTACGTTCGCTGGAAATTTTGAGATTAAAAGCAATATGTGGAAAATATATTTTTAGCGACAAAACCGTATTTATTACAAATCGAATACGATACATAAAAATGTCACAGAGCAGTAAAAGCAGTACGCATTCTCAAACTTAGTCCGCCACAGAACAAACCCAATTGGTTAATTCACACCCACGCGGCATTGTGATTAAATATAATTAGCCGATTGTTATCGTTCCCTTTGAAGGAAGATCAACACGTTAAATGGTAGAGTTTCTTTATCTTATAGTTGTTACGAAACAATGTTTAGAGATAGTACTGTTACATGTTTAGTGTTTAGGGACCGTTTATATTGTAGACTGGACTGTGTCCAAAAAAAAAACTATATTTACTAATACAACTCCTATGAGAACCTTTGTATTGAACCAAAATATGGTGCTTTTTTAAATATTATGCTTCGATAAATAACGGTATGACATACATTGGATATTGACGACTAAATCACTGTTTAATATTTATCTACTACTAGCGACCCGCCCTAAAGAAGCCTACCCTGTGAATAACTAAATTTATTTAAAAAACTGCATCAAAATCCGTTGCGTGTTTTTAAAGATTTCAGCATTCCTAGGGATATAGGGACAGAGAAAGTTACTTTGTTTTATAAACACAATGTAGTGAAACCTGAATTTGTATTAACATATTTATTTATTAGAATCGTATAGTATTGCAGGTATCGTAGGTATTGCAATTTGATTACAAATTGGTATTTAAAACATAATTTCTTAATACATTAAAAAAAAAACAAAATATGTACTTAAGAAAAGATGTCGCAAAAAACTAACAGCACGTAGAAAATCGAACCCGGGACTCTCCGACCCGCTCAAACACCACCGCTTCATAATCATAACACAACACACTACCCAGCTCTCCCCATCAGCGGTTCTCAGAAGGGCCACATTTATGCCTCGCCTTAAAAACTTTGAAATGGGTTAACATAATTTATTCGTAACATCTCTCACCGGTTAATAGGACGCGGAACAGTATAATGCCTTTTTTCTGTCTGTCTGTCCGTCAGACGCCACAGAGCAAACAAGTGCAGTAGCCACGGGCGCGAAACCCGTTTCCGAAACGAATTTTTTTTTTGATCACCTGATACGATTATAACATAACGAAAATTGCGTTTGTGCAATTTTAATTTGCATGCGAATAAATCCAATTTGCATATTGTGTTTAAATAAAAGTCATAAATGGGCGTGTAATTTTTGTTTTATTACCAGCGTTCCCCAAGGGCGCGGCGGCCATTGTTAAAGAAAAGACAGATAGGGTTATTAACTGTAAAATGCCACTGCATTTTTCGAAGAAAATGTCTGTGTAATGTGTGGAATTCGGTCGTTATTGTTAGTACTTTGTGTCATATCTGCTAACTTAGTTTCGTCTGTTATTGCTCATACGAAGTCCCAATTTTCATATTTTATCGTCCAATGATGCCGACAAAATTGTATTCAGTTCGCTCGCGACAATGATTGGTGTAACCCAGTCGAAACGTCAGACAGTAAGCAGCAAAGCAGCTATGTATGTGCTACTGTTTTTATCGTGTGAAGACCCATATAAAAGTTATTACATTAAATTGCAATCAATAAAAGTACATATAATTGTGCACCCTATAATATTTTTAATCTCACTTCGCCATTTCAAGCTTTTATCGCATGCAGAAGCAATCCTTTTCTATCATTAAACATATTTATGCGACCACTACTGTAACCATCCACTAATTTTTATGCCCATATTGGTATATCTTAACGAGAATCGGTAGCATAAATAACTGGGTAATTAGCTAATTGCATATCTATTTATTGCTGTTATATTGAGTTTATTAGAAATTACTTGATTTACCGGTATAACTTATTCAGTGTTAATGTAGACAGTATAATAAATAATCGAGATGAGCTACAAACGTATGCTGTTATTTCATTAGCAGCTGAAAACAGCTACTTAAATAATTTTCATCCATAAACGGTCAAGTTATCACTCAGAGTAATTAGTTACCGGACTTGCTAAATCGTGCAATAGCAAAAGAAATAAGAGTTAATCTTAAGTTAATTAAGAAATTACCTCCGTAATAAGCTATCATTTGGAAGTATCTGATCAGATCAGAGATATTATCTGACTGATGAAGATGCATTTGTTCACAATGCTTTGTGGCTTTTTCTTAACGATATTTCTCACAGAACTGGTAGAAGCTCCATAAATTCGTTCAACGATGTAGTATTGTTTGAGTTTATATAAAAAAGAAAGTCTATCTGATTCTTCACAGATTTACCATTCAGAATCTATTTGAAAAATTCGTATCGTTGCAATATTTTGTGTTTTCTGTAATTGGAAGTATTTTAAGAACAAAAAGCTATATGCATGAAACCTTACTTTATTATAATTTTTTTTTTAATATCACAGCCGGCAGCACAGTCAATACGGGTGAATACTTTTTTAATTCATTTTATTTTCCTGAATCAGGTTTTGTTTACGCTTCTACATATTTACTATGTAAACAGTTAAGCATAATCATGAATACGGCTGTAGCCAACTGCATTTAGCTAGGCTGTGGCGGCCGCACCCTCCGGTCCCGCATTTCAAATGATTGTAAGTTTTTTACAAGTCATTTGGGCGCTTTTATTGCTGTTAACAATTAAATAATTGTTTTTTTTTTCTTTCAACTTCCACAAAGCTGCCTTACATAATGGCTGGTTGGGTGTAATTGCTCTTTACAGTTTAATATCTGTGTCATGTTTGGTTTAAATTGGGATATAAATGAAACATGACATGACATAGTTTTGATAGAATAGGCCCGAATACTGATAGTCCGGCCGATTTGAATTTGTATGAATATCCAACGACTTTTTGTAGGACGTGTACGTTGCTCCATTGCAAACAGTTCGTTGCATTTTTCTCCGACAAAAACTCGGTCACCGGATTATCAGACGTGGATGGGATGACTTAAATTCAATTTTTTTTTCGGGAATATCGAAATGTACATCGAATCAACGCTCAAATATCTATGTATTCTGAATCTCTATTCCAACGAATGCTTTCTTGAATGACATGTATGAAAGACTAGATTTTGATTACGCCTCTGTGTTTTCCTAAATGGGTTAATAGCTAAATAAATAAACAAATATAACTCCTCTGTGTAAATTTATGAGGCGTGACGGTAGTAGCAATTTTACTAACTGTTATAACGATCCGCGGCTTATAATGACGGTCTTTGTTTCTTGGGCTGGGTGCATCTAAAACTTTATTAGTGATAATTAAGTCATCATCATCACTGCTTACTTCTTAGTTTAACGAACGTTGGATATTCTAGGGGTAAGCCCAGTTAGTTACTTGTAACTTAAGCAGCGAATAAATTTCAGTTGAATTCACTTTAATTGAAAAAGCAAATACTTCATAGTTTATTTGCTTTATTTTTAATTAGATTACCCCGCTAACTTTGTACCGTTATTTTTAAATATTGTCCAAAAAAAATACTTAATAAAAAATAAGAAAAATCATCAATTTTGATGCAGTAGAGCGGTAATTATGCACTCTATGCATTTTGGCTATTAAAGATAAATGCAGCCGAGTTCTTCATCATCATCATCAGCCCATATACATCCCCAATGCTGGGGCACGGGCCTACGCTAAAACTAGGGCGATCAGGCCTTAGTCAACCACCCTGGCCAAGTGCGGGTTGAGTGGGGTCGCTGAGTTATTTTATATTGTTGTTAATGAGTTCTGCTGGTGGTGAACCTATACTCAAAACTAATGTTTTCAGTCTACAGATTGAGAAACAATGTTCGAATGCAATAGTTAAACAGACTTTTCAATTCCCATACAAGCTGTTGGAGGAATAGAGCGTGCAGTTACATTTTGTATAATTTAATTGGCTCAGAAGCTTGTTTTTAGTTAGTTACTTAAATAGTGATTAAGAATTCAGGTCGTTACATATATTAACTACAACTGAAGAGACCACCGGGCATGGACAAGCATGAAAGAAAGTCTCAATTATTTAAATATAGTTCGAAGAGATACTATTTTATTTTTATTATGGAAATCTTGTTAATATTTCCTATGTTTAAAATCGGCAGTAATTAAAAGCATATTGTGTCTCAAACATTACAGCTTCGTAACATTCAAATACTTCTTAATTTAATGAGCAATAGAGCTAAATTAAAAATAAGTCGGCTTCATAAATTAACCAACATCTAAATCAACAATTAATTTGGCATTTGTGTGATAAAAGTTTTTAGATAAAACGATGGCTAAATTCGGTAATCTACCTAAATAAACAATGAAACGTTATTCCTACAACCATTAATTCGGACTGCGACAATGATTCCCATCATTATGTGAAGTGACAAATGAAAAAAGATACAAATAAAGTTTGTAACAGTCTACATCTTTGTGTAAAAAATAAATTCCCATGAAAAATAATTAATGTTAAAAGCGTCGAGAAGTCGTGACACAAAAAAAGACCCAGCGAGTTCCTTTTTCGAACAAAAAAACGCGCGAAACGTCGTAGAGTCGTTTTTCTCGACGATTTGAAAGTGAGTGGCGATTCCGAGTACCAGGGCGGCAGATTTTTCAAGAGCTCGATTAGTACGAGACCGCTTGTTTTGTAAGCGGGCGCATTCGAAATTCGTCTTTGTGCTAACAATGGTAGAGGTTACGTTTGTGTTTTGGCTGTTGAGTTTCGACGGCGACCGTTGCTAGACGAATATAATTGATGCTAACAAAAAACTCTATTGTTTACATAAATTGCCGGCCAATATTATGCGTATAATCACCGGTCTGTAATTTTTTTGTCATGAATGAAACTACCATTATAATGTCGAGTACACACGGCGCGATAAATCTCATTGATTTTTATTATACCGGCACAGTTGCACTTACTGTCGCAAATGGTCCGTGACGTCACGTCAAGTTGATGAATCGACGCGGTGATATGATAATACGATAATTCTGTACGGGTTAGTCGGGGCATTGTATTTGAATGATATATTATAAATGTTTGGAGCGTAGGTTATAATAGTGAAAGTCGTTGTAATGGTTGAATTCGGCATTTGTGATTTTGAACTTGTGGACTAAAGAGGTACCTACTTTACTGTTTATGCAATCTGGTAATGATCACATTGTAAACTACCCAAATACGTTTTTAAACACAAATTAACATACATCATACATCCATACTATTGGGTGGGTACACTACCAAGAGAACATAGGACTTCTGACTCCAAAAACTAAAATGCAGTTTAAAAATAAAAAAGTGTTCAATTAACGAAACCCTAAAATGCTTGCGGCCCACACATTGCAACAATGTTGTAAGATAATAGAACGCTGTTCGTTCTTATCAACGCTCGCGTGTTTTGTTCAAGATGCCCGCGATACAGTTCTTTGAAACGTTATTAATATTAATTTATAACCAGTGATAGGAATAGGTAGTGAAATTTTGACGAATTCTTAATATGGACAATGGACATACCATACTAGTATTGTTAAGGATTAATCTTGTTCAATAATTTACATTGAATTACTGTAAATAAAATTTAATTGAACTTATTTATCGTATTATATTCATATACAAAAGTCCATGTTATAGGTAATTGGAGTTTATTTTGAACCTCAAAAGGCAATCACATACTGGATGATTTCATTAATCTTCGTAAATCAATTTTCATAAATTTTGTTACAAAAGACGATTAAAACAATGATAAAAAACGGTTGGACGGCTTATGGGCAGGCGGTTCTTTGCATCTCAATAATCATAATCGGATTTTTGTTCTGTTTTTTTATTTTTATTTTTGTTATGTATAGGTAAAATTACAATGTGACGTTGAATGTGCTCTTAACTGTTGTTATTCTTTTATGTACTAAATTTTTATCTGTGAGGATCTATAAGTGATTTCTTAATTGTTATTATTATTATCCTATGTTAATAATGTAAATCCTGATCTTCCTAAAATAAATAAATAAATAAATAAAAATCTTAATTTATTAAAAACAAAGCGGGTTGGTTTGAAAATAAATATTTAAAACCAAACATTGTTCAAAAATCACTAAATCCCGCAATGCCGCAGGCGTATCCATACTTTTATCATATTCGAGATCATTAACCCTAAATTGCTCTACCTATTCCTATCACTGATTATAACCGACCCACATATTGTAACGCGGTTCTCTTAGTTAGAGCATAGATAGACTGTATAGTTACAAATAATGGAATTGAACGGACATTGAAGAAATTGTAATGTCGAACATCATTACGCTTCTAAAGTTGGATTAAGTAATAAAACGATATAAGGTTAAGATGAATAAGAAAGTATTTTGGTGAATTACGATTCTTTTTTTTTTTATAAAGAGGCTAACAAGATGACCTCACTCCACCTGATGGTAAGCGGTAGTGAGATCCAAATATGAGGTCGACAGGCACAATAGACCATATTGAGCCTGTCGCACTCACCCTGAAAGCCGTGAAAAAGGAGACCACTGTTGCGGCAACAACGAGACAAGGCGTGGAGTCTCGCATTGGTATTGAGCTGTGCGGGTCGGAGTTGACCAGTCCGCCGGACGGAAGGGCCCCCGTGTCTACGGGTCTCCCTGGCCGGCGGGCTGACCCGCTCCGCACGCACAATACCGCCGCTAAGACTCCACTGGTCCGGCGCTTGCCGCACCAATGGTCCCCCCTGGCTCCGGTTCGTACAGTGCTGATCCCGGAACGCGACCTGACCGAGAGAGGTCAGAGTCACTTGGCGGGTTTTACACAACTGTATGGTGGTAACAGCAACCGGTCGACAAAATGTCTCCCACCTGATTCTAACAATAAAACTGCCTATTATTTCATAAATTTTTGTATGGTATCCAACCTTACTCGTAAAAATTCAAGAGCATAAAAACAAATGCCATGACTATCATAAAAAGCCGCCCAATTTAAAAACAAATCCCTCGCGCGTATCGAAACGATTTTTAAAATGCCGGATACAATTTTACCTGCATATTGTACTTTAATTACTTAACTAAGCAAAGGTCAAAACTCGATGGGTGTATAATTGAGTTCTTTTTTTGCACAGGTGGTGAGGTGTTGCCCGGGAGGCGATGCTGGGCGGGGCGGCGGGGGGAGCCCGCTCCCGCCCGCCCTCTGACCTCCAACAAGGTATGTTGTCCTGGTACATATTTTTAATGGACACTGCGATTTTTTAATAATTTTCACCTGAACAAGGGATATTTTTTAAAATTAACAAAGGAACCCAAATTCTCAATCAACCGTCCTATTGCATAGAATTACAGGAGGTATTTAAGGTATTTTTTTTTTTAGTCTGCATCTATTCTATGGTCTGTATGCACTCACTTATTGCAACCAGTTTTTATTAAACCATTTTTGCACATTTTACAAAAAAAGGTTTTTTAATAAGCTAAATTATAATAGCCCAGCCCTCTACCCTCCGATCCAATCGCCTACGAGCTATGCTCTCCTGGTACAATTTTTAATTATCATTGCAAATTTTTTACCGATTTTAATTAAAATCGGGTTTATTAAAAAGGGTCTTTTTTCCCCTAGCCGGCAAAATGGAGGAGGTTAGCAATCCGACAAGTTTGTATGAGCAAAGAATTCGCATAAAATTCAAACTATTTAATATTAAAAAATTAAAAATCATTAATTTTGTAGGTTTTTCTAAATTGGATTGCACATTTTTCTCATACAAACTAAAATTTCAATTGGTGTTTTTGTGTAATAGAATATGGGACCCTAAATTTGATCTAAATCCAACTATGTAAATAAAAGGTACGTCGTCCGCGCTCTTTACGATAATAAATCTACATTTTAAGCTTAAAGTTGTATTTACACAGCGCTTTCATAGTAAAAATTATAGCTTCGTAGACTCCCTCCTTCTTTTGCCTCTGTTTTCCTAAGCTTATCAATACTGCAATCCTTCTTATTACTTCCAGTTTATTCCCTGGACTGTATTCAATGTTAGACCCGTCAAAAGTCGCAGTATTCCCGTACAAAAGCCGTGTATTCACGAATGGTTGTTTCGCAGGTGTGTCACGGTTCCCCCTGTACTCTCTGTTCCCGCAAGCGAACAGGCCCACCATACATAAAGGTACGTTATTATTCCTACAATTAGCATGTTAACTTAATTAAGAACTGATTTTAAACCGTATAATAACACATAGTAAGACGATTTTTTCAGGACACTCCAAACTAAAATTAGATACTTGACCCCTGTTCTCGTACCTAAATTTAAAATACAAGCCAAGCAAGTGAGATAATAAAATAATATCTAATACATGTCTAGCATACAAAATCACATTAATTGCTCCGATTCCGAAGTAAAAAGTATTAAATATAATTTATCAACCATTTATTGTGGGATTGTTAAAACAGTTCATATCATTCGCATAATAAAGAGGTAAGATCAATAAGTCTAATTTTGGTTTGAAGGATATCGGATATGTATTTTACGAGAACGCGGCAAATATCACACATTCAGTAATTGACAATGCTGATTTCAATTTGATTGCAAAACAATGACTGTTCCAAACAATTTGCATACTGAAGCACACGCACACTTAACACATTATTCGCTTTACGGAAGTCACTTAAAAGTAGCAGTTATCAATCTTCTAGATCTAGATCATCTGTGTATTTTTATTTATTTATTTTAGGAAGACCAGGATTTTCATTTTTAACATAAGATAATAAAGTAACAATTTAAAAATCACATATAGGTCCTCACTTACTACTTATAGGTAGGTAGGTGTGTACCAAATATAAATTGTATCATTTGAGTAGTTCTACCGTGACGCGACAGACAGACACAGACATTTAAAATACTAGCAAGGAATATTAATTTAACGCAATTTCGTACCTTATTTCCCTGCAATCCGTTGCATTCCATTACTCACGGCCATCTCAAACAACACATCAAATGTAGGAGCCAGTGTAAAATAAAACCGTGTCCATTAAATGAAACTCTGATCCGACGGTTTTGTACTTTTTCCCTCCCGTCCTCCCGACCTCACTCAATGAGCGACAGCCGTGAAGATCTTGGAGGGATTTGACGTTAACATACCGTAGTATGTACGAAATGTTACAAAATTACATAAGACTTTAGATACGTATGTATAAACTAGCTTTCAACTCGTGACTCCGGCTGAGTGAAGTAGTTTAACGCGTTACATTATGTTTTTTTAGCGCAGTCGGTTAAAAAGTAGCTTTTGACTTTTGTCAGGCTAGACACTACATGTGTGCCGAATGTCGTTTAACTAACCCGATCGTCAGCTATCAGCGTAATATTCAATTTCATCCTATTAACCTTCGATGCTAAAAGAGGGGTGTTTTTAGTTTGACAGCCGTCTGTCTGTCAAATTCAAATTCATTTTTTTTTGCGTAGGTACTAAGTGTAGATGTTAATACTGTTAATCTTTTAACAAAAACTGTATTGCAAATGTATTTCTATGACCACGTAGCTCTTTAACGGGTGGACCGATTTGGATGCGTTTTTTTAGGGTTCCGTAGCCAAAATGGCAAAAACGGAACCCTTATAGTTTCGTCATGTCCGTCTGTCCGTCTGTCCGTCTGTCCGTCTGTCCGTCTGTCACAGCCGATTTACTCGGAAACTATAAGTACTACAGTGATGAAATTTGATGGGAATATGTGTTGTATGAACCGCTACAAAAATATGACACTAAATAGTAAAAAAAAGAATTGGGGGTGGGGCCCCCCATACATGTAACTGAGGGATGAAATTTTTTTTTCGATGTACATACCCGTGTGGGGTATCAATGGAAAGGTCTTTTAAAATGATATAAAGTTTTCTAAAAAACATTTTTCTTAAAGTGAACGGTTTTTGAGATATCAGCTCTCAAAGTCGTAAAAAGTATGTCCCCCCCCCTCTATTTTTATAACTACGGGGTATAAAATTCTAAAAAAAATAGAGGTGATGCATGCTAATTAACTCTTTCAACGATTTTTGGTTTGATCAAAGTATCTCTTATAGTTTTTGAGATAGGTTGATTTTTATTATATTTGCTGCTACGGAACCCTTTGTGCGCGAGCCCGACTCGCACTTGGCCGGTTTTCATCATTTAATTGGCTTAACCGTGATGGATGAGGTTACTCTTTTGTAGATGTAGCTTACAAAGCTTCGAATATGGTAAAAAGTTACCTGCGCTTTGCGACCGATGCCCGCCGGTTTAAGTTAATATTAACTCGGTCCGAGGCAGACTAAACTCAAACAATGTCTGGACGTTTGCATCGCTCGCGCATAATCGCGCCACGCGCCTGCAGGGTTGTCACAAGATAATGTTTACGCGCATACTTATTATTACTAATATTATACATACGATCTATTCCTGACTAATACCAAAAGGCTAATACCACCGTTCCTATGCATACGAATAACGACTATAAAAGAAACGCTGGTTTTGGTGTTTGATATTAGAAAGGAATAGATCATACATGCGATAGTTACTCCGTTACTTTGAAGCTTTAAAAAAATAGTTATATGTCGCGAAAAGTTTACTCCCTCATAGCGTAGTCGGTTAAAAATGTGTTGTCCTTTCTGGCGCGCTAGACTATCCGTTGAGCAATTTTTATATCAATCGGTTTTGTAGTTTTGGGCCTGTAAGGACGAAAAAAAATATTGCAGAGTTACTTTCTCATTTTTTTATGTATGTAAGGAGGATACATACATGGAGGAGGATACTTATGTCCAGGAGTGTACTGAAATAGGCTGATGATGAAGGATACATTAATTATATGTCTGTCACGCTCAAATACTTAATCGTGTCGAACGAAACTTGGTACAGAAGATTGTTAATCTAAAAAAGGATAGGTATTATATTTTTTAACTGTCTGCGTATAAAATAGTTACGTCATACGCGATAACCAACCCACACTTGGCCAGCGTGGTTGACTAAGGCCTTATCGCCCTAGAGGCCCTAGGGTAGGCCCGTGTCCCACCAGTGGGGACGTATATGGGCTGATAAACACGAGTCAAAAGAAGGCTAAGCTATGTAATTCCCGATTCGGTAGTTGAATGTATGTATGAATGAGTAGGGGAGACGGGGGTAACCAGAGTCAGTGGGTAACGGGAGTCAATCTAAAATAAACGAAATAAAACGCTGCACAGTTTAACGTTATGTCGCATGGTGACCCCCTCCGCACCCCTAGCGCGCCGGTAAACACGGGCGACCCCCAGTTGCGCTCGCGTCATCGGGAGCGAGGTGTTTGTCACGCGGGAGGCGGCGCTCTAATATTTACAACAATTTAATCGATAATGTAAGTATTAACTGTAGCTTTTTTTATCTTTTTAACTATTTTATGTTGCTGTGTCATAATTGAATTTAGAGATAGTATTTAGTTTGATTTGAATTTGTAATGTTTTTAAATGAATTTTTTAATTTTAATCGAAAACCGTCATTTGGGGTAATCAGGGTCATTACAGATGCCAAGATACTGGAAAAGGAAGACGACTATTGCAAGTTGGGGTTGGAGAAAAACGAACTAAAGGGAAGAAGGAAAAGAAGAATGAAAACTAAAAAGTACTTATTTGAGTCAAGTTCACCTGGAGTATCAGAAGACGAAGAAGTTCCCTATAATGAAAGTAGTGATAGCGACATAGAAAACATAATGCCACCCACCAGCACAGAGAACGCACGTGGAGATGTCTCTGTGTATGATATGCCTTGAAGAAGGAAAGGCAAGAGAAGTTTGGTATCGCTGTCGTCTCTGTGGCGGGTGGGCCCATGAGGCTTGTCCCGGATATGATGACCCTGAGACTGACTCCCATTACCCATATGGGTGGGAAATGAGAGTCAATCTTTGTTTTTTGTTTTTTATTTTTTATAATTATTTTTATTACTTCAGCTAAAAATTACTAGTGGTACTATGTTCCTCATTAGTTATAGGTTTAAGATTAAACAAAGAAAAATTAAAGACTGATTATTTCTGAAAAATACAAACAGTTTTTCTTAAGTGACTCCCATTCCCCCCGCCTCCCCTACATTAATTTCATCACGTTATCACTAGGTAAATTTTGATTGATTTGATTTGAAATAGTCAATTCATTACCACTCACTGATTGTCGATAGGGTTGTAAAATTGGTGGACATGATCAAATGTTATTACTCATGTAAAAAGATAGTTAGTTAGGTAGAATTTCTAATGGATCACTGTATTAGAAGTGCATCGCTTGATCTAAATAAATTGTCAATAAATAGTCAACTAATCAACTTTGACATATATTATGAGGCATGCAAAGCGTGCTAGACGGCTAAACTGAGCTAAACCGACTAAACAGTTATTTGTGCGAACACTACACATTTGAAATAAAACTGAGTTTACGGAAGTAACTAAGTTTTTTTTTTTTTTTTATAATAAGCTAACAAGATGACCTCACTCCACCTGATGGTAAGCGGTAGTGAGATCCAAATATGAGGTCGACAGGCACAATAGATCATATTGAGCCTGTCGCACTCACCCTGAAAGCCCGATAAAGAGGAGACCACTGCTGCGGCAACAACGAGACGAGGCGTGGAGTCTCGCATTGGCATTGAGCTGTGCGGGTCCGAGTTGGCCAGTCCGCCGGACGGAAGGGCCCCCGTTTCTACGGGTCTCCCTGGCCGGCGGGCTGACCCGCTCCGCTCGCACAATACCGTCGCTAAGACTTCACTGGTCCGGCGTTTGCCGCAACAATGGTCCCCCCTGGCTCCGGTTCGTACAGTGCTGATCCCGGAACGCGACCTGACCGAGAGAGGTCAGAGTCACTTGGCGGGTTTTACGCAACTGTATGGTGGTAACAGCAACCGGTCGACAAAACGTCTCCCACCTGAAAGTCTTACCCGTGACCACGAGCGCTGTACTTGCTCGAAACGTCGGTTCTCTAAATAATATGTTTAGAATGCCTCGATGGTCTATTGGTAGCAAGCGCTGCGTAAGGACCGAGGGGTCCCCGGTTCGAGTCCGGGGTCGGGCAAAATTTGTGTGAATTTTTCTATAAAGAAATTACTCAGCCCGGAGTTAGGAAGTTGGCGGTTGAACGCCCGTGCCTCGGAAAACACGTTAAGCCGGTGGTCCTGCGCCTGATCTCTCATCGGTCATGTCGGATTGCCGTCTCACCGAATTCTGAGAGTAAGGGAATAGAGAGTGCACTTGTGTTTGCGCGCACACTTGTGCACTATAATATGTCCTGCGCACTTGGCTGATCTCAGTCGAGATCGGCCGCCGTGGCTGAAATCGGTCGGACGCCTTATATGTTTAGAATAACAATACACGCGAGTTTAATCCTTCAACTTAGTTTCAAACGTTTCGACGTCGACCACCTGTAGCGGTACCATGAGTTATCGAAAACTTACGTACATTAAAAACCTATCGAATTGTTTTTTCATACTACCGATTTTAGTTCTTAGCGTTACCGCTAGGGGCGCTGTAGAAGTTTTTCATAGACATATTAACATACGTGTAGACCCATAAAGACTAATTTTAGTGTAATGGAGCGCGAAAGTCTAAAATCTTACATATTAACATAGGCGATATCGAGTCCGTCACTTTTAAACTCACGGTAGCGCTATTGGAGTTTTATCGGTTTGAAACAACCTCATTAATAAGCCATTTAATAGTCTTTGTGCGATCTGACAGCCCTAGCCCTGATTGACGCGTGTGAAATTGGTTGGCCGCCGCGACTCTAATAATAAAATGACGCCATCAGTACGTCACGCTGACACATTTGACGTGTCTACTATATGATTCATCCCTTGTGATAGGGATGAGAAAAAACCACACCCAAACTAAATGAAACATTGTACGTACATTTGGCAGGAAAATGTGCTATTTGAGTAAATATTTTTACTTATTTTTACCTTGGCAACTTAAGCCTTACTTCCGAAATATGCGGGAAGAATATTTGTAAACAAATCGTACGCTTTAATTTGCTTTATAATCAGCCCATATACGTCACCACTTCTGGGGCACGGGCCCACCCTAAACTAGGGCCATAAGGTCTTAGTCAACCACGCTGGCCATGTGCGGGTTGGTTGACTTGGAGGTTTCCTCACGATTTCCTTCACCGTTAAAGGGAATAGGAATAATCGTACAAAAGCGTCGATGGCCGAGTGGTTAAAGTAGTTGCTTTGCCATGCTAGAGGTCGCCAGTTGAAACTTTTTTTTAAAATTATTTTTTTTTTATAAATAAACTATGTATATGTTATGGACCAAATGATAAATTGGGCATTATTCATACTGCCCGGTCCATATGAAAAATGCCCAATATGAGAGTGCAATTCAATAATAATTATTGAAATAATCACTTTGACCGGGCATTATACATAATGTGTATCACCTTTTGGGCAAAGTAATACAAACTTATTATGTAGAAAAAACTTTAATTAATCTTATCATTTGATATACAATAGTTTAATATAAAAAGTAGTTAGCCTCTAAAAATAATGTGGTGTGAAAAAAATGTCATAACAAAAGGGGGTAATGGACATAATTTGGCGGGGTAACTCGTAAGACACGCTATTATTCAAAATTGCAATATAAATAAAGGCGTTTACACCCAAAATCGCTGAACACATGAGTGTCATTATTTTAGTATTGATGCGCGGGGTGATTAAGATTACGGATTTATTATTATTTATTTTTTATTGTTTTACCTCGTTTCGACATTTTAAATCAAAGTCCAAACACAAAGCAAAATCAACGTCCAATAACGCGACAAACGTAACGGTCACAAAAAATAATAAATACACGGAGGAACTTAATCTATGCACACATGTACGAAAATGGCTGAATACATAGATAAATGTATGGTCAATACACAGCAGCGGGGGTTACGAATGATAAAATAATCGAATTACGTAAAAATATAAATCAAGTTTCCCATATACAAAAATTATTCATCCTATTCTAAAAATTACGCAGTGAGTATTACCCATTACGACACTATGAAAACGTGTCAAACAGCGTAACTTTGTAAAAAGCGTTATACAGAGTGGAAATTTTACGTTTTCTTTTATTGTTAAATTATTTTAAAGCACAAAAGACAATTATTTTTCTCAAATTACGCACAATTATCATATTGCCCAATTATCACATAGCCATATAATAATGACCGCGCATAATGACAAATAATGAAGTTGAAATAATAATTAATCACTTGGCCCGATAGGGCTAGACATTATACATAATGCTCGGGCATTATTAATAATGCTCGCATTAATCACTTGGTCCATAACATATTATATTGTATGGTGTTCTCAAAGTCCTCGTTGTTATAGTAACGGAGAGCCTGTTCTCCACATCCCTGGCGGCGTTCGGCGCGCCCACGCCGCCGCCGCACTCGCCCTACTCGCCGCTGCAGGTCGAGTTCCTGAACTGCTCCCAGCGGCTCCTGCTGCCCGACAGGTGAGTCATCCGCTGACTGTCGCCTTCAGTCACTATAGCTCGGCGCGCCCACGCCGCCGCCGCACTCGCCCTACTCGCCGCTGCAGGTCGAGTTCCTGAACTGCTCCCAGCGGCTCCTGCTGCCCGACAGGTGAGTCATCCGCTGACTGTCGCCTTCAGTCACTATAGCTCGGCGCGCCCACGCCGCCGCCGCACTCGCCCTACTCGCCGCTGCAGGTCGAGTTCCTGAACTGCTCCCAGCGGCTCCTGCTGCCCGACAGGTGAGTCATCCGCTGACTGCCGGCTAGAGTTACTATAGTTCTTACACCCAATCATGGTCGCGAGCATGTTCCATGATCATAGACGCCAGTTCGCTCGCAATGCAGTGATCGTTACTACCAGACAAGTCAAGTTAGTAAGCACCTGACTGTTGCCTAAGCGAATATATAGATAGTTAGATATTCCTTATTGCATTACATAAAACAGAACAAGTTTAAAGAGCTTTTATAACCTTGTTGGGCATAATTTATTTATTCAAATAAATGTAAGATTTATCTGCATTACAACGCACGCAGAACAATTAATCGTGCATTATATCTCCAACTAATTGTACCGTGTTCGCAACCAGAGTTATGTGAATTGATTAATTTGCATAATAACGAATATCAGTCATCTGTGACTATCGCATATCATATTGAACCATCCATTAAGCGGTTGGTCCACGCACCGTGTCGGTTTACGGCCAAGCAATTATGTGGCCGAACAAAAAGTGATCGTTATTGCATTTTGTATGCGAATAGATAAGATGCATTGCTGTGGGCGTTTGTAATGCGTTGTTCTGCATGAAATTGCGAATTTTTAATGCGGGAGATAAGGCTGATTACTGGTAATGCGGCGGTGGGATTGGATGTGTGGTAGCCTATTGTTGGGTAAGAGCTTATTATCCAGAAATGGTTTCTTTTTCAAGACAGGCCAGTAAGCTTTGACAGGTAAGTGCCAAATTTTAAGGTTACGTAGCCAAATAGAAATAACGGGACCCTTTTATATTTGGCATGTGTGTCTGTCCGTCCGTCCGTCTGTCACAGCCACTTTATACAGATATACACAAGTCCATCAGTTCAGATTGTCACGCTAACAATATTTACTAACTTCCCGTCACGTCGTTCCAATTTTGAAATTTATAATAATGCCTTGTTTTTTTTTTTTCAGCAGGGACCAAAACAAGATGGACGAAGCGAAGCTCGGCAAGTGTCTCCCGGAGGCGGTGTGCTGTCCGGGCGAGCGGCCGCTGGACGCGGGGCTGCTGCCGCTCACCATAAAGACGGAGGCCAAGCGCGCCTGCAACACCTGCCTCACCAACTCGCCTAAGAAGGTACCAGGGTAGCATACGCACACAGGGGGTCGAGGGAGCACAGGATGGACGAAGCGAAGCTCGGCAAGTGTCTCCCGGAGGCGGTGTGCTGTCCGGGCGAGCGGCCGCTGGACGCGGGGCTGCTGCCGCTCACCATCAAGACAGAGGCCAAGCGCGCCTGCAACACCTGCCTCACCAACTCGCCTAAGAAGGTACCAGGATAGCATACACACACAGGGGGTCGAGGGAGCACAGGACGGACGAAGCGAAGCTCGGCAAGTGTCTCCCGGAGGCGGTGTGCTGTCCGGGCGAGCGGCCGCTGGACGCGGGGCTGCTGCCGCTCACCATCAAGACGGAGGCCAAGCGCGCCTGCAACACCTGCCTCACCAACTCGCCTAAGAAGGTACCAGGATAGCATACACACACAGGCGGTCGAGGGAGCACAGGACGGACGAAGCGAAGCTCGGCAAGTGTGCTGTCCGTTTGCCAAATGAGCTAACTTCTCTGTTTGTGCTTTATTTGACCATCCTGTATAATTTGCACACCTTTAAAAATTGGATTGTTTATAATCTAAACATGATTAAACACGTACAAAGCAGCAAAAATTTAATGGGTTACTCACCATGTTTTTGCTAATTTACCTAGTTAGGCGTAGTTAGTTAAGCCCACAGTAAATATCTAATGGAACGTTGTAGTTTTAATATACATTATACATACATATATTTCTTTTAACAATACCCGTTTTTCATAGGTGATCCACACAGACGGCGGTTGCAGCCGGACCAACCCGGTCACGTGGCTCGGCGTGGCCGGCCAGAACGTGCAGGTGCAAGTGAAGCGCGAACCGCAGCAGATGCACGTGTCCGAGCTGGTTGCCGTCAAGCTGGAGCAGGCCTCGCCCGGGAACAAGCCCGACCACTCGCACACGATACCCGCGTCTTTGAACAACGGTGAGGAATCATGACACTTGTTACTAACTTCTGGTGCCCTGGTAGGTCTCGTGTAGTATTGCATCACAGAGTTGAACAAAATGAGTTCAAGCTGTTTCGCAATACATTCGATCCGAATCCTCGGAATCCGATGGATGGAAGTTTTAATAATAAATCGGTTCTAGTGACTAAATCATGATTCAATTAGGGACCTTCATTTCACGGAAACAGATCGGATTCGGATATACCCTCCCAATTGATACGAAAGCATTCGCAACTCGCCTTGGCCACTGGTAAATCATGACTACAGGCCCGTGTTGAAAAAAATTTTGATCATTTGAATTGCATCAGTTTCATACTATTTCAATACTGCTTCTAATACATTATTCCGCAACGCCGTACAAAAGTATATGACCAAAATATACTAACTCTACCCGTACTTTTGAATTTTCTTACCTGCACTCAGTTGGACAGCTTACAAGTGACGGAATAATGCTGAATCTTATTATTTTATGCTCTTATATCGTTCTACATAGGTCATCTGGTGGTTCAAATGACCCAATTTTTTTTCAACACGGGCCTGTAGTCTATAATAATAGTAACCCTCTAACAGCTGAGAATATTTGACAGCTAAAACGACGCTAAATTCAAGATAAGAATGGGTTTTGAAATTTGGAAACTATTAAAATTTCTTTACTTATCGTTTCAGTATTAGGCCAATACTCCCTCACACTCTCCATTAGTGTAAATGTATTGCATATTGTAATAGTATTGAGGTATAAAAACTATACAAACATAATCGTATGTTTCTGGTGGAAAACAGCCCGGCTACAATGAGAGCTATGTCATACAATGATGACACTATCAGTTAGGCATTGGTTAACAAGGCGGTCCATTCTAACTTCATCGCTTCCTGGTTCCCTGGTAGCTTTGACCGAATCGAGGGTCATCATTGCGCTATCTGTTTCATGTCTTTGTAATGAATGAACGAGTCAAAGTATTGAATGGCAGATGTTTTCCTTCGAGACCCAGCAAGTTCTTAAGTTTAATGACGTCGCTGAACAATACTACAATGACAATAATCTAAAATCTTTGTGTTAAATAGGTTTTCCTAATGTAAAATAACATAAGCATGAATAATAAATAATCAGGCTAGGAAGTCTGTTAATTATAATTCAATCTTCATAGCTTCCTGGTTCTCTGGTAGCTCACGACGATCGAGGGTCACATTGCGTTGTTTAATCTGCTTATATTTATTATAACTTAACTGCGAATATTTGTTATGTTCAAAAATGGTATCTAATATTTTGTTTTCATGATTTTGAAATATATCAATATTTTGCTACTAATTATCTGAAATGCTTATTTGCATTATTAAAAAGTATCAATAAAAGTGCCGTCACCGTCATTTCACAATAAGTCTTTACAAATTACATAAGCCAGTAAAAGGTGATGAAATTCGAGTCTTAGTTTTAGTCATTCAATTTTTATCTTGATTATTTACTAAATTAACAAAATAGCCAAGAAACTCATTACAAATTCATAGGAGTTAACGAGGCTTCTAGTTTTACATCTCATAATAGAAACAAAACCGCGCCGTTTAAATTCCGACCTTCATGCACCAACCAACTCGTTACTGGCAATTTGAAATTCGAATACGTTTCTCGTATTTCTACCAATCTCGTGTTCATACACTGTCAAAAATACATAGAACTCAGCATAGAAGCCGAAACGACTCATACACGTTTCATGTTATACTGGGCTTACATGAGTCGTTTAGTTAGAACTTCGGATGCATTAATTTTTTTAATAGTAGAGGGTCAACAAGTTCTGGGCACTAGATTCGGCATGACGTCAGCGGATACCGTTGGCTCCTATGGGCGCCTAGTACCCCCGCGGCCAAGATACGCGAAACGGCTGTCGCAACCAAGGTGTGCGAGAGACAAGCGCTAAATAGATCCCATCTATCTATGTCGTCTTTTGAAAGGGGCAATATGCCCCTTATTACAACTGAGTAAGGTACTTTAATTGAAACATTATGGTCGAGAACATCTGCTGAATAAAGACCTAGCATAAAAGTTATTCGAAGCGTTGGGCGAACAAAGAAAACATATTGCGGCCATGCCAATTCAGCGATGATTTAATCATACATGCACTTTGATAGAAAACTTCAAATGTCCGGGATACTTACCATGTTGTTTTGTTTTAATGAGCTCCCATGGTATGTATCCCGGACATTTTCAGTTTTCTGATGTGTGTATCCATGACGGTTTAAAATTATATATGTGTACTTTGTTAGTCCAGCAAATGCTATTTATTGTGCATACGTCGCTTAAGGGTTATAAAAATACTGAATGCTTTGGACACATAATAGAAATGGGAAAAAAAATGCGTATTCGTTTATGTATGTACAGGAAAATACACCTAAAAAGAACATCAACATTACCTAGTTAGTTAGCATAAACCGCAAACGAATTCCTAGAAATTTACAAGTAAATAAGGAAAAAGAAAGACAAATTGTGTACATACAGGTACATGCTTACTACGTTAGCCCTAGCAACTAGCGATGGTTGGTATAACTTTAGCCAATGACTGATTAAAACTCCATGTTGCGTCATGATAGTTCCAATCAGATGAAAATCGATTAGTTACTTCCGTCTGAAGAGTGTCTTCTGATTCGCTACAAGTAGTGTTTATTTTTAAAAATAAAAATCGGCCAAGTGAGAGTCGCACTTGCTAATCAAACGTCCATAGTTTGTTTAAATAGCTTCAACAGAAATACATCACTTGTAAAAATTTCAACTGTCTAGATAACGGTTCTTAAGATACAACCTGATAACAGACGGACGGACATAGGAACAGACAAGTCTTTGTATTACCCATTGCGTAAGGAACCCTAAAAATGCCTGCTGTAAGCCCAGTACCCTAACTAAACCCCGAATAATGTTGCCATCCCTGTGGGGTGAGCCATCCCCACAAGTCCGGTGATGATGACGATGCTACTCCAAGCCATCATCGTAAGTCAGTTAGAAAAAAAAATACTTCATAAATCTACGCCAAATCTCAGCCAGCGAGGATCCACACTTACTAGAAGTTTTCTCCAATCACAGTACTAATTAAGCGTGTGTTCCAGGTTCGATTCCCGTCGGGATCGCGGTGGCGAGACAGAGGGTGGGCGACGCGGGCCTCCTAGCGGCCCTCTCGCAGAAGGACAGCCAGCAACGACTGCACGATATCGGTAAGTCTAGACTTGAGTTACTTCGGAGTAAAAACTCTTTGAAATAAGAATGAGTGGAAACTCTTTGTGGCACGAATTAGTTCACTTCTATTTCGGCTTTGTTACCCTGGTATTTTTAATTTTACTTTTAATTGACATGATTAAGGCGGGTTAAATGTTACACTTAAGGAATCGTGTAGAAATTAATGTATAATTTTTAGTTAACTTAAAAAATATTGTAGGCTCAATCCCCGATTTTGTAATATAAATACTTCTAATATTTTATAAACACAAAGATGGCATCTCAATCTCAATATAAAATTAATGAATAATCAAGTAATTTAAGAAATACACACATCAAAGTTGTCTGTTATATTGTAGTTGGGCAGAAAAACAATGAAATCCTTATTATTTAAGTTTTCCCAGAACAGTTTTCTTACCACTCAACATTATGAGTTTACTCGAATAACAACTTAACCAACATAGTTTTTTTTCGAGTTCAAAGGTTAAAAGAACGAAAATCGTACGAGCGGATGTGGCAAAAACGCAATCTGACTCTGACAATCGACTAACGAACCTCGCATTCGTTTCGTTCGCGGTTATTTCGCAAGGCCCGCAGATTCTCGTAAACCTACACCTATTAGTTCTGCTGCCAATCAAACTGTTGTTAGATAACTGCACGTTGAGAAACAAACGTTCGCCCAAACCGGCCTGAGGCAAAGAATACGGCTATAGCCGATAGTTTCGTACGTCTGTGTATCGTGGCCGCATACGCGCGTATAGCTGTTTGCGTCTTATCTATTGACAGTCAACATCGATTCTTGCGCCATCGCGAGCGGCCGGACTGCCTCTCACCACACTCTGCCAGCCTGGTACTACTATGTACTGTGATGCGCTTGGTAATGAAAAAAAAAAGTAAATTGGTGGTATTGAAGGCCATGCCTAATTCCCTCCTCAAAGTGAAACTTGACTCTATCAGCTTAGTAATAAGAGTCACATTGGTTTTGCGTTTACAGATTCGAATTGTATATTTTTTGTAATCAACGTTTTCGCACTTCCGTAGGTAAGTTCGAATCGTAATTGCCATTTCATGCGGTAATGTGTAAGAACGGTAGTTTTTGGTGAAAATTGAGTGTTTGCGGCGATATCGCGATAACAGCTATTATCACGCAAGCTTGGCTGGGAATGAGATACCGCTAAGTAGCTAGCCTAGTGCGGGGAAACCGACTGCAAATAAACAACTTGCCAGCTCATTAAAACCTTATCAATCGCTATTTAGGAATACTTTTACAAACGAATGAATTTAGAAGATGAATAAACTAGAAGGTATATTTTCCGTCACGGACCTAATTTCTAAATAAGATCAGAGAGCTGCTAAAACATAACTCCGACAACAATACAAGTCGGCATTTGAATTAGTAATGCCATTATGATCCTCTAATTAATAGCTACAACGAAAGTTTAATTAAGACATCATATTATAAATCAAAGTGTCGCTATTAACATCTTATACTTGCGGTTCACAATGACATTATCAAAGTTCAGCCATAAATTTTATCGGTCCTTCTCTATAGGTGGATGGTTTGTGATCCACGTGTAATATTTTATGGTATATTAAAATAGGCGATTCTTAAGAGGGTAGTTTTATGAGGCACGGCCGATGTTTTATTTTACTTTGTATTTTTAGTGTTTTCATGTGTAAATTTTAGTAGACGTTGGAATATTGTTACTGACAACATATGGGTCCTAATTATTTAGGTTCTAATTATACATTATATCTGATGAAAAATATGAATTGAAGTAATTTATATTTTGGTAAGATTAAGATTGTCACACAATACATAGATCGATTGTATCTAGAAGCGAATTGAAACAAAATTGGCCGTGAAATATCTCAGATAGCACAGGGGGGCTTTTTAGAACGTAAATGCTCAGTTTCAAACAAAATTTTCACACGAACGAATTCGTGGACAGCCAGTATCAAATAAATACTCAACATTGGCACCAGTGAACTTCGTACAGTGTTTCGATTGCCATCAATAAAAAAAAATAGGCTCAGCGTTGAACATTCAAGTTTATTTAAACGTAACTGAAACTACCCGTATAACCAAGCGTGCGAAATACAATTTTTGTTGTCAATTCCTTTTTGTATTCCTCTTTTGATCTGGGAAAATAGTGCTGTGATGAAATAGATGCGACCTATTGACTTTTATGAGTGCTTACACGATACTTTTGATACGAAATTACTTTTTAAAGGCGCGTTGGGTTCAAAATAATTTAAAAGAATAAATCTTTATTTTTACAATTTGTACTTAACATCAATATCAATTATAAATAAGATGTTGAACAATCTTGTTTCGCGATTCTTATCAATGAAAGTAGTTTTAAGAAAAACTGTTTTTCATTGCACAAAAAATACAATAATTGTGCATTAGGTTACATCAATCATTTTCATCTTGCCATTCCTTGTCATTATTCAAAACGATCGTAACATATATTTTACGAAGGCGCTAACTACCCGACTCCGATTATAAAAGAAAACATTATAAAAGATATATAATACACTAGCGACCCGCCCTCGCTTCGCTTCGGGGATATCTCTATCTCTATGTAATATATTTTAACCCCGTAAGCGAAATCTATTTTTTTTTATCTAAAAAAAGCCTATGACACTCAGGGATACTATCCCTGAGTTTTACATTGACTCCCCCGTACCCCAGTGACGCTTACATGGAGCCTACATCGCATTCTGGCTAGCTGAGCGCGGTGGCGGCAACCACGCAACTTTTTTCTAATACTTGCATTTTTAAACTCGTGATATCTTCCGAATTAAATGTCCGAATTGAATAATTCAAAAAGTTATAAAAAGGTATTGAAGCTGTTTTGAATATAAAGTAACTTATTTTTTTAAGGATTAATACCAAGGTACAAATAAAGAGCCCTTTCAAGCGGCGGCATATAAATTAAATTTTTAGAATAAAAAACCGCTTGCTGTGACATAACTATAATATTTAGACATATGCTGTCGCGACACTTTTTGTAGATAATGATGAGTTCTGCAAAGTCTTAGTATATGGCTTTGTTCTATCTTCAATAGTTTTCGCAGCGCAGGCGACGTAAGGAATTTTTCAGGTCTATTTTTTACACCTTGGGTTACATTATTGGAGTTTTAGTAAGGATCCCTAATTTTTTTTAAATATAATATAGCCTATGTTACTTCTGAATAATGCAGCTTTCTAATGGTGAAAAAATTATTGGAATCGGTCCAGTAGTTTTTGAGTTTATTCATTACAAACATACAAAAATACAAATCTTTCCTCTTTATAATATTAGTATAGATAGAATAAATTAGAATAATTGTTCTATGTTTTGAAAAAAAAAAACATTTTTTTTTCATTTATTTATATAAGGCCGGATTAAGACACCGGTCGTGAAGTCGGTTAAAAAGAGGAAGTAGTGTCGGAATCTTTTCTTTGCCAACAACTAAACCTGAACAGTATTACTCTATTCTTAATCAGTAAAAGTCTAACCTCTTCAAGACTGCAAGTGTCTCGTAAGTTAAGCCCATATAACAGTTGGCCCACGGTAAGCATTAGCATATAATAGTCGGATGCGCCGGCGCAATAAATCCCGTCGCTCGAGCGCACGACCGCGCTCATTCACGATAAATAAACGTCAGCTTAGTCCCACTGCTGGGAAAGACAATAGAGCAACTTTAAGAGAAGTGGAAGGTAATTTTTTTTTAAAGGCTGTACTTTAGGGGTGAGAGCCATCCGCTCCCCCGCAAGTCCGGTGGTAATGACAAGGCTACTCCAAGCCATCATCGTAAGTCAGTTAGGAAAAAAAAGCTCATACATTAGTCCATATAAATAGACATATTTACCAAAACTGTATCAATAGAATTGTTTTGTTTAAAGCTGGGCAACTCCAGATGATAGAATTGAGGAGTCGTTTAGAGTTATGCCTACGATTTGGAAATGCGTATGCGGTTCATTCAATGCAGTGCGATATTGGGGGGGGGGGGGGGGGCAAGAGAAGTGGAAGGTTTAGGATTTAATGGTTGCGCGAAATATATCAAAACTATATCAATAGAAAGTTGTTAAAAAAGCTACTCCTTTACAAATGGACAGCGATAGGATTCGTCGCTAGCAGATGTATTAATAAGTACATGGAAGTCTTATGTTTACTAAACAAAACGGTTTTTCAGGGACATGTGGACACAGCTTGCTTATATCATAACATTTAGAGCCATCCGCTCCCCCGCAAGTCCGGTGATGATGACGAGGCTACTCCAAGCCATCATCGTAAGTCAGTAAAGACAAAAAAAAAAGACGTGTGGCACTCGGGCACTGCCGCGGTATAGCTATTGCATAGCATCGTCCGATTTCGGAGCAGCTCGTTTCGATTCGTGCGAGTTTCGTAATGTCGTACAATACGTCTAACCGCACGCACACAAACACCGTGCCGAAGTCTACCGAACTGAAACGACGTTAGACGATTGTGAGGTTTTTTCGTTACGGAATTTCTTGGTTCGGTCGCCGCGCTCAAAGCCCGCGATAAAAGCTATGCAATAGCTTAAAAACTATAGCTTTAGAAGTGTCAAGCATTTTCTTCACTCAACTTCCACGTACTGTGGCCCAGTGATGCCACGTGAAGGAAAACCGCAATTAACCAACACACGCTTCGATAGTTTTCGACGCAAAACAAGCATTCGAGTCGAGAGATGGTGGGACCGCCCGCCGCCTAGAGCTATCTTAATTAGACTTGGGGACTTTTGCGAAAGTCTAGGCACGGATTAAAGAAATGAAGAATACTTGTTAACGGTTCTGTAGCGGTACCATGAGTTGGCTATCGAAAACTTACGTTACGTTAAAAACCTATAGAGTTGTTTTTTTCATACGACCGATTTATGTTCTTAGCGTAACCACCAGAGGCGCTGTACAAGTTTTTCATAGACATATTTACGTAGGCGATATCGAGTCCGTAACTTTTAAACTCATGGTAGCGCTACTGGATTGAGCTAGTAGCAAATGCTACGGGCACCGTGCTCCGACGTCTGTCTTATTGTAATGAAAAAAAAAGATAAATTTTAATACTAGCATAAAGTATCTGCATGTTACGATCTTAAGAACAGATTTAGTTACTGGCCCCGCGCCTTCTTAATCCGGCACTGGGTGTTGATATACACTAAATAACAATATACTGTATCGACTTTTGCGCTACTTTTAGCTAAATTTACCACTAATATCATATTATGAGCAATAGACGTTTGGAGAATGACGTCACAAAAAAAAGATTTTTTACTAAAAGTGGTGTTGTACTAATGTGAATTCACTATTAAACATAAGAATATTTACGGCTGGGTTAAGGATATAGTTTTGAAAGAGCAAAACCCATTTACATACCGAATATGAGAACGTTTTATGCATTATTAAATAATTAAACAACAACATACGCCTTTAAGATCCTGTAGAAAAGCGAAACATATACTTAAACGAACAGAAATGCAACATTTTCAGTTGTACCTACATAATTAGTATACACGCATCCATACAAAGTAACTAAAGGTTGATTCGCGAACCTTGCTCATTATATGTGCGGGCGCATCATAAATGCAAAAAGCGCCACCTGCCGGCGGATAATTGATTGAAGCCTCGCATTTATCATGCGTTTGATAAAAACTTAAAAATCGGCCAAGTGCGAGTCGTGTGCGAACACGAAGGGTTCCGTAGCTATATCATAAAAAACCTCGTATCAAATTTGAGGCTTCTAGGAGCTGTAGATTTCTTAATTTTGGATGTATGTTGTCGATACAAAATCTTAATTTTTTTGTGTCCTGATCTGTGTCATGTCCTGTCCTGAACTGAATAATAAATTCAGGTCAGGATTAAAATGAATCAACATACCTCTTGACGGAATTACTAATAGATAAAAAATGCCACGTTTGTTGTTACGCGCCCTTGAATATTAGTTTTTTTTTTACTGTTGTAGCGGCAATAGAAATACATCATCTGTAAAAATTTCAACTGCCTTGCTATCACGTTCTTGAGATACAGCCTGGTGACAGACGGATGGACGGACAGCCAAGTCTTAGTCCCGTTTTTACCCTTTGGCTACGGAACTCTAAAAAGCGACAAAGCAATTTAGGGGTAATGGAAATGGTATTACGGTGTAATAACACACCGGTCGGTTGCAAAGCCAAGTGAGGAATTATTCGTTGGATATGTTGGAAAAATGACTGTGGATGGAAATTAAGCGAATGATGGTTTTCGGTGATAAGAAATTGCTCATGTTGTGCGTCCACTTGCATATTTAGCCAATTATCAACGTGTTTGACGTTCACAAAATTATTATCAAATTATACATTAGGTACCTTAGGAGACTAATAGTTATATATGAAGTATGAGAGTAAGGGAATAGAGAGTGCACTTGTGTTTGCGCGCACAGTTGAGCACTATAATATGTCCTGCGCACTTGGCTGATCTCAATTGAGATCGGCCGCCATGGCTGAAATCGTTTTTTATTAGTTATATATGAATTAAAATCGTAAGGAGAGCAGTTCGTTCAGACGCTATCTACATAGATGTAGATTTTTGTACGAAGGGACTATTATTGTATATTAGATATTTGCATAACTTTTAAAAGAAAACTTAATATGTAACACGGTAGGAATCGCAAGACTTAATACATAGATGAATGAAATAAATAAGAAAAGATAAGCTAGCTGACATAGTTAAGTATAATAATATGTTCTATAACTAAACTAACTAGGAACTCATAAGTCCTACTTTAACAAAGCTAAACGCGGAGCCTTGCCTCCTAACTCCGACTTACTCACTCCCGCACAGCTGCCTTCGGCAGGTCATCACACTTTTCATTGTTACGCAACATGTTCCGCCATATTCCTTGGCTGTGACCCGCGGGCGTTGAATACAATTACGTCTTCCATTGCGCATTGTGCCCGCCCTACCGGTCCGGTCGAACTGTAATCGCCAGCGTGTGACGTTGACAAATGCCGAATGACCGCGTCACCTGCGAAGGGCTTACTTTTGCATGTTTATGGCCGCCTGGTATTTTGACTTTAATTTCGAGTTGGATATTTTTTTTAAATTTTAAATTTTATTTTTGTTCAATCTCTCTCTAATTAAAATAAAAGAGGAATAAAATAAAAGAGGATTCGTTTTTATTTTCGTTGGAGTAGTAGATTTTAAATTCGACAAAAAATTTAAAATTTGGTTGAGCCACGGTCAAGTAAAATTCCCGTGGTTTGTTAAAAAATCATATTAGTTATTCCTTCGTACAGCTATCTAACAAAAAAAATATTAAGGGTTATCTAAGCAGCTAGGGCATTATCAAGTAAGGAAATAAAATCGTTACAAATGAACATCGCGTGTAACTATTTTCTAGTGTATAAAACCGAATTGTCATGACAGACAACTATGTGCAAAGCTTCCTAAAAAGGATATCATTAGTCATCCAAACGTCGTCCATGGACTCTCATACATTAACATGAACAGTGTTTTCCAGCTAGCAGCAAATTGAAATGTTATTTGCCCTTTTTAGTAACCCTTTGTCGGTTTACCTACGTACTCAAGTCACCTGTTGGATAAAAACATCTTTGGCTTGACCGCCCACGTCTCACTTTTTGTAGTTCCGATAGTAATTGGACCGATTTTGTCTTGTTTAGTCGCTTATCTATTTCTTAAGTGACTTTTTCTAATGCTATAACCGTGTTCAAATTTTTCAACTTCGACTATTCTTCAATCGGAAACGAATTATCAGTCATGGGTAATCAAGGATAAAGCTAACATAGATATCTTTCGTCAGTAAAAAAAAAAAAGGTTTTTATTTTATTGTGGAGATTACCTCTTCAGTTCTCACTTCTTCACTACACTTTTATCTGAAGTCCACACCTGTGGCTATGGCTGTTGCGGCATAATAATATATTTTTTCTTCTATTTAATGACGTATAGGGGCTATATACCCACCGGAGGGCTCAAGCCTACTCTAAACTAACTAACAGTCAACCACGCTGGCCAAGTGCGGGTTGGTCGACTTTATCGTAAGAGTCCAATAAACGTAAAGAAATTCCAATTTGTAAACAAATTAGTGCTAGGCGAGGTTTAATAAGCCATTCTAACAACATTGAAGCTCCTTCTACCAGTTAACTAAAAAATAAAATTCTATGTCGTATACAAAAAAAACCATTTTATACGAACTCGATACTTTTTGTATGTGTTTTGATAGCATCCATCGTACTCCGAGAATCAAAAATCAATACCGTTCGTTCCCCCATCCCAACGGAGATGAAATAGTTACAACCATTTAGCGAATTGCCAAATTAAACTCTATTTACAACCGGTCAAAGTTTATATTCCCTTGTTAATTGTAGCCATAGTGTTGTTCACGTGATTGAAAAATTTAATTATTGAGTGGTGATGGATCCACGATTTTGATGGGCGTAATACTTTGAATGTTTGAAACGTTTGGGATCGATTTTTGGTCTAGGACGTAAATAGTTTTTCTTGTTGCATAATCAGCTGGAATTTTATCGACTGCGGGCTTACGAATATATCTTCTGTTCGTTTTTCCACTGACTATAAAACGAAGCAGTTCTAAAATAGGTAAATTAGGATAGGGATACTTGACTAACAATACTCAATAAGACTATTCGTCCTCCTTCGTCGTTGTCTTGATTTGGATTTGTTCTTTTTTTGCTTGAATATTATATTCAATAACACATCAAGATACGGAACAAACACCGATGTTCGTCACACAAATATTTGTCCCGGGTGGCAATCGAATCCACTTCGAGAATCTTGGCTTCTAAGAATTTTTGTTCGGTCAAACTTCTAAGTTACGCGTAACTCGGTCAGATCTCGCGAAAAAAAATCCAGAAATCACCAGGGCCGCACTCGCACGCAGTTGGTGCAATTCAAACGGTTATTAGCATGTAATTGGCCGGTGCGTTTTTGCGCGTAAACCATTTCGGCCCGATTGTATCGGTGCAATGGTATTCGCGTTAACGGGAGTATGCTTTTTAAGTGCAAATTTCTTTTCTTTTTTATTCTTTTTCTTTACTGTCGAAAAAAGCGTCTGCTGTCCTATCTTAATATGTTTTTTGCCGAATGATAAGTAGTAACTTGTTAAAATTTCGTGATCCTGAAGATCCAAAAAGGCTGCTAGACAAGTTTTTATAAAACTTGATATGAAATGTGCAAAATAAAATGAAGAATAAATCCGAACAACTCATTAGATATTTTATCCGAAATCGAGTTACGTATTCGCGTGATGTAGTTAATTATTATCATAATATCCCAAATGACTATAAAATTTGTTTTTAAAATCGTTATGGAAACGCAAATTGTGAATGATTTTCTCCTTCAATTTATTTATTCATAGATTATAATTTATTCAGTACCAGGATAACATGAAGGACAGCGTGTAACCGTCGAGTCAACACTCAAAAGGTCAAATGGGTCCGAAACGACAACGTTGACATTTTCTATGAGCCTCATTACGATTCCCCGATAGTGCATCGGGTGCTATTATGTGTTAATATTTGCTGATTGGAATCGGTTCTTAGGAACGTTAAATAATCATTGAAAAGTGCCTATGTAATTCCATAAATTAGCATACGTATGCCGCTTAAAATTAATAGGGTTGTCAAAATTGTACATGATTTCCATCGCCATTAAAAAAGGAATTGTGTGAATTTTTATAGCGTTTACTAATACCTACAAGATTTTTTTTAAGAAAAGCCGATTCAAGTTCAAGTTATATTCGTAGTTTTTCAGGGGAGCAACCTATTTATTGCTCGCTATTTATGCTTATGATGCATTTGTCTGTATCGTGTTATTGGTTCCATTTATCTATCCATCAGTGTCAGCTTACAAACGTTCGATTAACATTTGTTTTTCATTAAACGATTTGCTTCGGCACATCACAGCTGCACCCCTACCTACGAATCGCCGGACGAGTATGACTTGTCCGTATCGAATTTAAATATTAATGATTCATTCAGCTATGTTCAAGAAAAACATCGGAGCCCGCAAAATGAAGCGATACAAATGCAATTTGCGTCCGCCGCGCGAATTGCGTTGCTCTAAGTATTTTTATCGCTTTTCATTCTGTCTTTCCTTGCCGACTTGTTCAGGTTTTCGTTTGCGTTACTCTTAACTTTTTATGTTACCCTTGTACAATTGTGGAGCGTGGCAACAGAAATATCTTATGCGATTTCTTCCTGCATTTCGTTGTTAAGTTTACATAACGGCGATCCTTGGTTTTGGTTTTCTTTTCAATGGTTCTTTTATGTCCTTGTTTTATTGAAAATGGATACTTTGAATCAAAAGGATTTGTTACTGACTTTTTGAATACCACAGTTTCAAAATAAGTAAAACATTGGTGGAAAATAAATACTTTAGGAACATATAGATCATATTTTTAATCAATGTCATCGGGGTTTCATGGTTTTTGATTATTACACAGTCAGAGACAATCCTTCATCATTTTCCAAAAGGTCGCTTATCCACACACGTTTAGAGATCCATCATTTAACAGCCTTATTTATCAACCAAAAATCAAATAAAATAATGCACTTCTACTGTTTATTAAAGTAACTACCAAGTAGGTATAACACACATCAACCGTCAAGTGCATCATATCTCAAAGTGAAGGTCTGAAAGAGGAATCCAATCAATTATAATCAATACGACAGGCGCTCGAGAATGCGCGCAACACAAACAAAACGTCTTGATATCTGCGCCGGCGCCGACCAAGACCTGTATCCACTCGGACGCTAACTCGATTAGATCAGTTTAACAGACGTGAGGAACTTCAGGCGGGTTCCTGTTGGATTATGATCAAGGATACGCTTCTCAGTTGAGTGTCCAGATTTGCGTATTTGATATGTGCTTTTTTCTTTAGCATAATCAAATCTGAAACATTTCATATCGGCAACAAAGTTAAAGTTTATACATTAGAAAACTGAATATGTCCGGGATTTTTGTTTTAATTAGCTCCTGATATTTCGCCACTGTTTTCAAGTGCCATAATCACGGGTCATTTCTCTCGTAACCTCAATATCCCGGACATATTCATGTTTTCTAAAGACTATGAAGTTCTGTCCATGTTGGGAACATTTAATTGATATTAAATTCACAAACTGTCTAGAATTTAGAGATTCATAATCTTAAATAAATAATTATGGGTTTGATTTTGACGTACTTGAAGTATATTCAAATCTCTAGCAATGCTGGTGAAATCCTGAACATTACTAGCATTGTACGGTTACAAAATGGACACACTCTAAAAGCTGTTTCAAAATCTCAAATAAATAATTATGGGTTTGATTCAGACGGACTTGGCGGCTATTGTTCTAGTCATTGTCAATTCTGACAGTCTACTTATCATTTGAATCGATACGATCGTTAAAACACCAATTATGAGTGAGTATACGAGTATGATACTGAGCTAATAGGTATACTAATAGGTAATGTACGTTCTATTTATTTAAGAATGCTAACAGCGGAACATTTCATATGTTCCGCTGTATAGTTTCATATGTTCATTCAGATTCTAACATTATTATTCAGTGTAAGACATTGGTATTGGAATAAATGTGATCATGGCGCTTGCAGCAGTGCCGAAATATCGGGAGCTCATTAAAACAAAACAACATGGTAAATATCCCGGACAGTTTAAATTTTAATGTGTGTAACCATGACAGTTTAAAATTATTGTCATCAATTTCATTGTATGAAATTTACAGAGCCTTGAATGTTATACAAACTATGATTTTTTCTCTAGATGTTTATCGTCTGATCACGAAGATTTGCAAGGGTTGTTGTACAAATCTATTCGTTGCATGTCTCCAATTTCTGCGAGTACACGGAATTGATTTCGAAGGGTGTATTTAGCGATTTCATCTCGTTCCTAAACACCATGGTTACGGCAGACGCGGCGTCACGAAACGGGGGAGAGTATTTCTAATCACGTCTCCTTGGCTCTACGCCCGCAAGGCTTCAGGGCTATCTGTCCAAATAAGTTCATGCTCTGCTCCCCTAGTCTAAATCGCGTGCCATAGACAAATAAATTACACAGAATCTATGGATATAAAGTTTTTGCTAAACTTTTTTTGATTGCTGAATTGTGCTATTATCCCTTCAACTAAATAGCAGCTTTATCGGTGAAATAGCAAAAAATATGCCTTTTATGTTTGAAATATGCCGGAGTGGACTGACAGCGTATAATTGTAATTATCTTGGTCGGATGGTGTGCTTGTAGATTGTTAGTCTGAAATTAATTACAACTATTATGACATTTTGCATTTTATCTGTCCATAAAGTGGTTTCGTGTTCGTGACTTAAAGTTTGTATATTTTTAAACGGTTTTTCTTTTAATATAAATTTAAGTAGATAGAAGATAGAATAAGGTTTTTAAGATTTAAAATAAGACAAATTCGACCCAAATATCCATGAGCGAATCCCTTATGGCCATTATTTTTTTTAGAGAATATGTTAAATTTTGTGATATTTTACATGCGGTAAACTTAAAAAGTTACTTTAACTATAAAATTTACAAGTTAACTACCACATCCGTAGTAGCAAAATTAATTTTCTTAACTAAACGCCGCCATTTTGGCAGAAAGCCCGGCAAAGTAGATTGCAACTGTAAAAATACCTACTTAATGTTGTTGCATTTTAGTTCCACAAAAAGGAACGAGAGTTCGTTCGGAGCTAAAATAAAAACACTCTTAACCAACCCTGACTGACTTGCGACGCGAGTCCCCCGCGTGCGCCGCGCGACCCCCGCCGCCGAGGGTCGAACCTCCCGCCGAGCTCTGCGCGCCTGGTACTTACAGTGACGTTTCTATCCGAGCGTTTGCCTCTGACGGTAAGGGAACTCGCCGCTATCACGCCAAAACAGCCTCTATCACCTGCTAACAACGTTGTTAATGGAATGTACCGGGTTATCGGACGCGGTTACGAGGGAAATTGATGGCCTAAAACGAAAATGTACTTTATAGGGGAGTAATAAAGTTGAGAATTGTTTGATTGAACGCATGTCGTTGAGGTTACGAGTGGTTGATGTTCGAATGAATCGGATAAGACGTCGGGAGAATAAGAAAGAGCCGTATGGCAATGGGTTATGGTCGAAAGTTGTTTGGTAGGTAATGGTGTTGTCGAGACTACTGGTTGGCATCGTAATCGGTCGGCGCGGCAGGGAATCAATGATAAAATGCAATAAAATACAGAACAGAAAAACGTAATTTCGATAGACGCTATGTGGATTATTTTCAAAGGATTTTAATAATTATACTTCGGCTTCGTCCTCGGGATTAGCAAATAACACTTGTAGTACCGCCCAGTGGTTCGCCTTTGTCACACTATATTTGAGGAAGAAAAAAAAAATATCTTTGACGTTTGGTCTGTCACTAACCAGCTTCATTCGCTTTCTAGTGCTCGCCACGATCACACGTAGTGTCTTCATTAAAAGTGTTTTTTTTACAATGCCTTAACGGAAAAGTGAGGATAAATACGAAAAACTGTTTAAAAAGTTTAGAAAATTAGAAAAGAAAGTTCTGCTAGAATCTCATATTAGGAGTAGATCTAAATCATAGGATAACCGGTCCGGCTCGGAGTCTCAAGGTCAGTCGTATTATCTTAAAACGTTAATTTTATCGTTATATATTTTAACCTTATTTTCAATTATATGTTGGGTTTTCGTGCCACACTGTAAAGATGGGACCTACCCACTAAAGCAATTTTACAAAGAGTATTATTGGAAGACCTTCTCTAATTAGTAAGCAAATCGTATTGTAATAAAGAATGTTAAGCACATATTCATATTGTTGTCATAAGTTAATGTGATAATGTCGCGTTGTATATGGGTTTTAACCTGTCATGACAGGTTTGGGTTAGTTTTGCGAACAGAACTTTGGTCTGTGTCTTAGCTAATTATGTACCCTGTATTTAAACATTACAATACACAATGCATGCAATGCATTATTAATCCGAGAGGTCGTTGTTTACAAAATTGACTACAAACTTATGAAAAGTTTGACGATTTTATTTTGTGTTTTTTATGGATAATTGCGAGTAAGTAAATCGTGTTATATATACTTACCTGTTATGTCGGTTTGCGTACTTCTTCTTGGAGCTGTACTACCTAACGAATAATTTTGCAAACAATACCTTAGGCTGTTTCTTAGCAATTATGGACACTGTATTTAGTCATTACAGTACACAAAGCATTATTATTAATCTGAGAAGTCGTTTACAAAAGTGACTACACACTTATAAAAAGTTTGACGACATTTTTTGTGAAGGAAATGTGTTTTTAAGGATAATTCCGGGTAAGTAAGTCGTGTTAATATACTTACCTGTTATATGGGTTTGCAAGCTGCTTTTTGCAGCTGTACTACCTAACGTGCTAGTTTTTTGCGAACAGTATTTTGGGCTGTTTCTTAGCAAATTATATACGCTGTATTTAATCATTACAGTTAACAAAGCATTATTAATCCGAGAGTTCGTTGTTTACAATGTGACAACACACTTATGAAATGTTTGACCACGTTTTGTCAGGGAAATGTGTTTTTAAGGTTATCTCCGTTTAACTAAGTTATGTTATTTATACGTATCTAATATGTGGGTTTGCGTACTTCTTTTTGGAGCTGTACTACCCTACGAGTTAGAATTGCGAACAACTCTTTGGGCTTTAGAAAACTGAAACTGATATTTACCATGTGTTGTTTTATTTTAATGATATTTCGGCACTGTTGCAAGCGCCATGATCAAGGGTGAACTGTAGGACTGCGAGTATGACGGCAGGTCTAAGGGCTACTATATCGTTCAACCCTCTTTCTAAGTCTACAAGCGGGTTTGCGTACTTCTCTTTGGAGCTGTACTACCCAGCAAGTTAGCATTGTGAACAGTACTGTGGGCTGCTTCTTTGCTATTTATGTACACTGTATTTAATCATTACAGTGTGATGTGTTTGTAAAATACGGGTTTGCGTACTTCTCTTTGGAGCTGTACTACCCAACAAGTTAGCATTGCGAACAGTACTATAGGCTGCTTCTTTCCTATTTATGTACACTGTATTTAATCATTACAGTGTGATGTGTTTGTAAAATACGGGTTTGCGTACTTCTCTTTGGAGCTGTACTACCCAGCAAGTTAGCATTGCGAACAGTACTATGGGCTGCTTCTTTGCTACTTATGTACACTGTATTTAATCAATACAGTGTGATGTGTTTGTAAAAGACGGGTTTGCGTACTTCTCTTTGGAGCTGTACTACCCAGCAAGTTTGTTTTGCGAACAGTACTTTGGTCTGTTTCTTAACTAACATACACACATCATATGCACAGTAAGAACGTAATAACGTTATAGAATTGCTTGGCCTTCTTCGCCACCGCGTTGTTACCTACTGAGGAGGATTTAGAGTCCAACAATGCAATACTGGACCGCACCATCTTAGAAATATTAGGAGACGACCCAAATGTTTCCAATACCTATGGGTTGAAAATTCATAAAGACCTGGCAGTCAGATTAGAGCACACTCCAATGAGAAATCTTTACTGCCTTGTAACTGCAGGCTAATCAATGCACCTGTTTTAAGCGCAGAAATAAACTACCTACCTCCGAAGTAAATACTTAACGCGATAAAAGTATCGAAATTAGGTAGAATCAAATTGCTATTGCCATATCATGTCTAAGTCGTGCGTGAATTTTCTCATTACTAAAATTGATGCAGAACCAGAATTGGTGAAACATTTGTTGGACCCCATCCGAACAGGACCAGGTCATCAAACTCATCGCGCCCCTTACAGCATCAGCCGACGCAGCCGGCGCTAGACGGGGTGAAATATACAGGCAGATTGCCATTATTTTATGACCAATGGACCCTAATCACCAACAGTCAATTTGTCCATTCTTGTTTTCAAGGTTTTAAAATCCCGTTTACTTGTCCTGTTACAAAAACATCTGTCGCAAAAAGTAAAATTCTTTCTATACAGAAAAACTAAATTTTACAGAGGCAATTATAATAGATAACTTATTATCTACTGGAGCCATATCCAGGTGTCAGCCAACAGAAGGACAGTTTTTTGTCTAGCATATTTTTAGTGCCCGAGCCAAATGATAAATACCGTTTTCATTTTGAAATTTAAAATTTAAATAAATTTATAAAAGCAGATTATTTCAAGATTGAAGGTCTACGTACAGCTGTAAAATTAATTACAAAAAATTGTTACATGACAAAGATCGACTTAAAAGACACCTACTATTTAATAAAAATTCATCCTGATTTCAGAAAGTATTTCAGATTTCAATTTGACCAATATATATGAATATATAGGAATTTAATGTATTAGCATTTGGTTGAGTACAACGCCCTATATTTTCAGGAGGTTAACCTATAGACCGTTTTTTATGCTCTGCCGAACTAATCAACTAATAATTAGATGATTTTCGGCTAATGGGACAATCATACGAACAATGGTTGTTTTTAATACAAACAAACTTTAAAGCTAATCACTTCTCTTGGTTTTATAATAAACAAAGAGAAGAATTTTATGACACCAAACAAGTCGTGTACCTTTTTAGGTTTTATTCTGGATTCAAAAAATTTCCATGTCACAATACCTATACATAAAATTGACCGCATTAAATCGGAAATTGAAATTTTTTTTTGATGTAAGATACGTGAATTTGCACAAATGATTGATTATTAGTTTTTGTTTGTCCTGCTGTTGAATAAAGCAGCTGGCTATATACAAAACTTTTTGAACGGATTAAATATTTAAAATTAAAAAACAACTACGATAAATATATTATGAACTTAATTGCGGTTTTGCAACCTTATTTAATGTGGTGAAAAATCATTTTGTAGGATTAGAGAGGATATACATGACTTGGAAATTTTCTCGGATGTCTCAAATACGGGGTGGGGGGCTACCTGTGGGAGAGAGAAGGCTGTCGGGTTGTGGAGTGCTCAAGAAAAGATGTAGCATACCTGCTATTTTATCTAAATACTTACTATCTAAAGATTATAGTTTTTTTTTTTTTTCGGGTTAAAAGTATTTGTCGAAAATTTGAAACCGCCAAATTTTAGTGCGCATTGACAACACGACAGCTATCTCTTACGTAAACCGAATTGGAGGTATCCAGTTCCTTCACCCCATAAATATTACAAAACAATATGGCAATGGTGTGAATGTCGCGAATAAAATGGGAATTGGCGGATTGGGCATACCAGGAAATAATCTTGAAGTTTGGGGAACTCCAAGTTGACTTATGCTCTAGAAGTATCATAATAAATGTTTAAATTATGTCTCTCGGCATAGAGACCCAGATGCCATGACAATCAATGCATTTTTATGGACGGATATGTCCTTTAATGCTTTTCCCTCATTCACGATTATTTTAAAAACATTGAGAAAGGTAACTTCCGATAAAGCCAGAGCCATAGTCGTCATACCTCTGTGGCCTACACAGCCCTGGTACTCATTTTTTAACATTCTCTTGTAATATAAAGCTTATAGCAAAGCTTTAGATTGCGACAAACAGACCAAGCTTACCCTGGTGGCAATTGATGTTATGTTGTCATCAATATCCACAAAATCCTATAAACAATATGATGTTTATTTGGGGCACAGGCTTTATTTTTGTGTTGTAAATAACATCGATACCATTAAGGCCCCGATTCACAAATCATTAAATTTTCTAAATCATCTTTATTAAGAGGGAGCTCAATATGGGCTCCTTATTTCTGTAGATCTGCAATAGTTCTTTTGATGAGAAATAATATAGAAGAAGAAGACACAATCAAAAGGTTTTTTTTTTTTCAAAGGTTTTCTCATAGCTCTTTTGACTGCACACAGAGTGCAGACATTGTCAAAAAATTAATACAAATAATATTGAGATTTTCTCTACCAAGATAAATATAAAGATTCCTGATTGTCTTAAAACAACAGGTAAAAATTCCCTACAACCTATTTTAATATTGCCATTTTTCGAGGACAGGCCCGAAATATTTGCGGCAAACTCCCTCTTCATTGCTTTTAGAAAGCTATATAAAGCAGTAGGCTCCCAGACCTTAATTCGATGGATTAAGGAGATATTGCGCGATAGTAGTATCGATGTAGACGTATTCACTGCGCACAGCACGAGGCACGCTGCCACATCCGCGGCTGATGAGCCGATGGCCTAGGCGTCAGTCTAGAACAAATTAGACGGACCGCTGGATGGAGCGGCTCCTAGTATACATTCTATCGGTTCTATAATAGAACCACAAGTTATTTAAATGCTGATGAAGACACTTCTTTTACAAGAACAAATGTTAATGGAACCCAATGAATCAAACCAGATGCTTGAATTGTTCCAATAGATTATGCTGATTTATATAATTAGATATAAACACAATATTTCATTATTTTTCTCTCAAAGTCTACAAGTGTTATTTGCTAATCCCGAGGACGAAGCCGAAGTATAATTTATGATTAAACGAACTTACCTGTACGTGAAGTTCTATCATAATTATGCGAAGGCTTCGTCCGAAGGGATTAGCAACCCTCCCTCCCTGCGAAAGCTTTCCCCTTTTTTATGAAATATTTTCAGCTATACTCGTACTCTAAACTTAATGAAGCTGGTTAGTGACAGACCAAACGTCAAAGATATTTTTTTTTTCTTCCTCAAATATAGTGTGACAAAGGCGAACCACTGGGCGGTACTACAAGTGTTATTTGCTAATCCCTTCGGACGAAGCCTTCGCATAATTATGATAGAACTTCACGTACAGGTAAGTTCGTTTAATCATAAATTACATTACATTGCGTTGGTAAACAAATGTATGCATTGTCAGTGAAGCGTTTGTTATAGTAATAACTACTATGTAAAGTGCCGATATGCGATGACCCCGATTGCGACATAGCAACGCTGCGACGCGAGGCGCTGAGGATGCAACATGAGCCGGCGCCGCTGACTCTGCAGTCGCCGCCGTTTACCGGAATATTGTATTTTTCCATCATATTCGTTCACTTTGATTCTAGCATCGATCAGGTGTAGGCTAAGACATTAATTGTAACTTTTATAAAATTAAATCAGTTTTCTTTTAAATAATTTTTGGTTTTTTTTAGATCCTCTGGCTGTGACAAATATAATTGGCGCAGTCGGTAGGATACTCAAGGCGTCTTGAGGTAGCTTAGATAGGAATCTCTCATATCGAATTCCGCGATCCACGTCTTCGAGTATCCTTTTTCAACGAACCTGAAGTCCCGGCTGGAGGAAAAATCAAGACATCGATTCTAGAGAAACCAGAATGCAGTTTATGTAAGTACACTTTAATCTTTACTGTGTTGCTTCCTTATATCCTTTAGTTTCCTAATTTTGCAATCATTTTCCACCCCAGGCAAACTACCCCTAGAGGGCCTGTGCGTTCTAGGGAGCCCGTAGGTTGGATCTAGATAGTAATAGAAACATTAGTGTAGATTTAGATAGTTCATTTGTGAGCTTAGATAATTCAGTTAATTTAATAAGTTCGCAATCTGATAAAATGGCTGACGTAGATACAATTTTTAAGGCCTTACGCCTGGTGCCGGATTTTGACGGCAACCCACATGTCTTGCCGCGTTTTATTCATTTATGTGACCAGATTGTGGAGACATATTTAGATGATGAGAGGGCTGGCAATGCATTAGCAAAGCTTTGTTTGATAAACGGAATTTTAAATAAGATTACTGGACCAGCCGCACGCATTATAAATTCTAACGGAATAGCCGAGGATTGGAATAGCATTAAGCAGGCATTGATCAATAATTTTTCTGACCAGCGTGATGAGACCGCTCTTTATAATGATTTGATGGTGGCCACCCAGGGTAATAATTCGCCACAAGAATTTTACGATAAATGTGTTAATTTATTCAGCACTATCATGACTTATATAACCTTACACGAAACTGTCGCTACTACGGTCGAAGCTAAACGCGTTCTTTATAAGAAATTAACGATGCAAGCATACGTTCGTGGTCTTAAGGAGCCTTTGGGCTCCCGCATACGATGCATGCGTCCTGATAGTGTTGAAAAGGCCCTTGAATTTGTGCAAGAGGAATTGAATGTCATGTACCTTCAGAATCGCAACGATTCAGTGGATAAGAAGCCACATGTACCACAGCTACCGAGGCCCTTGCCTATGGCCCCGATCACCATACCTCATAAGCCATTCAATTTCCCTTCGCAGGCCCCACATATGTCTAATATGAAATTTTCTCAACAGCCGTTTAAACCTAATGCTATTAGTCAACCGCAAAATTTAGTTCCGTTTAGACCGAGTGGTATGCCAACGCGTACGCAACAAATGTTCCGCGCACCGCCTCCAAATTATAACGCGTATCAGAATAGATTCCATATGCCGACGTCACATAACGCAGGCCCTAAGCCTATGAGTGGTGTTAGCCATTACGTAGTTAAGGAGAGACCCTTAGGAGGTCAACTATCCGGTCATGATTGGCGGAAACAAGGTAATCCTCCGCCGTCTAACTATTTCAAAACTCGAGAGATGAATATGAACGAATGCGCGAGTTATGACGATTATTATTACTATCCCGAATCGTACTCATACAACGAGCCCGAGGGCTATTACTACGCAGACCCTTCAGATTATAGTTACTATAGTATGGATCCCGCGTATTACACAACCGACCAACAGCCGAATTTCGATTCATCTCAGGAGATGCCGTCGAGCTCTTACGAAGAGCCTGAACCATCTACTAGTTCAGCGGATATTCAGGATTTTCCCAATCGCAAGAAGTCAGGCAAATCAAAATAGAATTAAACTTACAGTGTCAGAGGCAGCTTCCATATATTCAAATCGCTGACCCTCCACTGAGACTATTGATTGATACGGGAGCGAATCAATCGTTCATAAGCCCAGAATCTGTAGACAGATTCTTTGATAACGTACCTTTAAACTTTGACCCATTTGAAGTGACCAATGTCCACGCTACAACACGTAACAACTATTCTATTACTATTCCGTGTTTTAGCGAGTTTCAAGAATCAGATAAAATAAAATTATTCGTCTATAAGTTCCATGAATATTTCGATGGACTTATTGGATTAGATCTTTTAGAAAATTGGGAATCTAAAATCGATCTTAAAAATAAGCAACTAATAACCCGTAACTCTGCCAACCCTATTCATATGTATAACTCACGAAACGTCAATCTATATGAAGACGTCATTCCTGCAAATTAAACTAAATTAGTTAAAATACCAATCAACTTGCATGACGGCGATGCCTTTATCAGCGAGCAGACGATTTCTCATTGCATTATTAACGATTGTCTAACTACAGTCGAGAATAATCGCGGTTTTCTAGAGATTACCAACCCTAGCTCGCATGACGTAATATTTTCGATGGACCGCGCAGTTCAGGCAGAAGCCTACAATGTTGAGTGCACGCGCACTGAACATTTAACTTCGCGCGAACGTGAAGTCCTATCGCGACTACGTACGGAACATCTTAATCCCGAGGAGCGCGCTAACTTGCAAGCTTTATGCTCTAAATATGCGGATATATTTTATTTGGACGGAGAAAACTTAACATTTACTAATAAAATAAAACACCAAATCAAAACTACAGACGAGGTACCGGTGTTCACAAAAAGTTATCGTTATCCGTACGTGCATAGAGACGAGGTTAGGGATCAAATCAATAAGATGTTGACTCAGGGTATCATTCGACCTTCGCAGTCAGCATGGAGCTCTCCCATCTGGATAGTTCCTAAGAAAGCGGATGCCTCAGGAAAAACGAAATGGCGTCTAGTAATCGATTTCCGTAAGGTTAATGAAAAAACCATCGACGATAAATATCCCATACCTAATATTAACGACGTTTTGGACAAATTGGGCAACTGCCAATACTTCTCAACTCTGGATCTGGCTAGTGGGTTCTATCAGGTGGAAATGCACCCTGACGATATTCCCAAGACCGCATTTAACGTAGAAAACGGGCATTACGAATTTTTGCGTATGCCAATGGGTTTGAAAAATTCACCTTCAACCTTTCAACGCGTAATGGACAATGTCCTTAAAGACCTTCAGAATGTGGTGTGCGTAGTTTACCTTGATGACATAATTATCTTCAGTACCAGCCTCCAGGAGCACATGGTCAACCTTGAAAAGGTCTTCATAAAATTACGCGAATCTAACTTCAAAGTCCAAATGGACAAATCAGAATTTCTTAAATTAGAAACCGCATATCTCGGTCATGTTATTACTAAAGACGGCATTAAGCCGAATCCCGATAAAATAATAGCCATTCAGAAATATCCTTTGCCAAGAACCCCCAAAGAAATAAAACAGTTTTTAGGTCTAGTAGGTTATTACCGAAAATTTATCCCTGACTTCGCGCGCATTACTAAGCCGCTTACCCAATGTCTCAAGAAAGGTAGGAAAGTCGCAGTTAATGCGGAGTATATCGATTGTTTCGAGAAGTGTAAACAACTCTTAACAAATGATCCTATTCTGCAATATCCCGACTTTACTCGTGATTTCGTTTTAACTACGGACGCTTCAAACTTTGCAATAGGCGCTATTCTATCGCAAGGCCCAATAGGTGCAGACAAGCCTGTTTGCTATGCGTCGCGTACTCTTAACGAAAGCGAGATAAATTACAGTACGATCGAGAAGGAATTGCTCGCCATTGTTTGGGCGACCAAATACTTCCGACCCTATTTATTCGGACGAAAGTTCAAGATCGTTACGGATCATAAGCCACTCCAATGGGTTATGAACCTTAAGGAACCGAGCTCACGTCTGACTAGATGGAAACTTAAACTATCTGAATACGATTATACTGTAATTTATAAAAAAGGGCAATCTAATACAAATGCGGACGCCCTTTCACGTATCGAGATTCATAATGAAGAGGCCGAATCTATGATTGCTAACGTTTCCGAGCGACCACCGTCTGTTGCTAACTCGTCCACAGCATCCGCTCATACGAGTAGGGAAAACCCAATACTTGAGGTTCCAATCGTAGATGAACCTTTGAATAAATTTCATCGGCAGATATACATAACTGTGGTAGGCGATATAAAGAAACGCCCTACAGCATCCAAACCTTTTGATACACATACTAGAACCGCCGTCCAAGTGTCTCAATCAAATCTGGAAGACGACGTAGTTAACCTCATAAAGGAATACGTAAATCCAAAGGTAAAAACGGCCTTATTAATCGATCCACCGTTATCTTTGTATGATATAATTCCGATTATACAAGATAAATTTAAGAATTCAGCAATGAATTTAGTGTTAGCCAAGTACGAAGTCGAGAATATCAAAGATTATCTTAGGCAGCAGGAAATCTTAAAATGTTATCACGAGGGCAAAACGAATCACCGTGGCATAAGTGAATGCTACCTAAGTCTCTCCCGACGGTACTACTGGCCTAAGATGAAGGAGGAGATAGCTAAATTCATAAACAGTTGCACTATCTGTGGTCAGGCCAAATACGATCGAAATCCAATAAAACCTAAATTTAATATCGTACCTCCCGCTACTAAGCCATTTGAAACAGTTCATATTGATTTACTTACTATCCAATCTGAAAAGTATCTTACCATCGTAGATGTCTTCTCAAAATACGCCCAGGCGTATTACATTCGCGATGGTACAGCTATCAGCATCCTGCAATCACTACTAAAATTTTGTACTCACCACGGCTTACCTTTAACCATAGTCTCAGATAACGGCACTGAATTCACAAACCAGTTGTTTGGCGAATTCGTTGCTCTGCATAAAATTAATCACCACAAGACTTTACCTCATTCACCGAACGATAATGGCATAGTAGAGAGATTTCACTCTACACTTCTAGAACACATTAGAATCCTAAAATTACGTTATAAGAGCGAAAACGTACTTAATCTCATCCCATACGCAATATTGGCATATAACAGCTCAGTTCATAGCTTTACAAGGTGTAGACCATATGATATAATAACCGGCCATCTAGACCCGCGTGATCCGTTTGATATAGATCTATCTAAACACATAATGCAACAGTACGTACAAAATCATCGAGATCAGATGAAATTAGTTTACGAGAAGATTAACGAATTGAGTCTCGCCAACCGCACGAATATTATAGACAACCGCAATAAGAATCGCGAACCGGAAATAGAATACCAACCTCATCAACGCGTATTTGTTAAAAATCCGCTTGCGAGTCGGCAAAAGATAGCTCCTAGGTATAGTCATGATACAGTTCTAGCCGATTTGCCCATCCATATCTACACCTCTCGGAAACGAGGTCCAGTCGCGAAGAACCGTCTTAAAAGAGTACCAAAAAGTGCCCAATTGTTACAGGGTGCTACTGGTCCTGACTGCTCGTTTGATAACAACTCACGGGACGACTCAGGAGATAAAACTTGAGAGCCTCGATGACGGTCCCGGACTGCTACCGTTTCGACTCGGCGCGACAAGGCTTACCACACATTATCATACCTTTCTCCAAATTATAGATCTTAAAGATATCGATGATAAGATTATTCAATTACAGAATCAATTATTAGAGTTTAAACATCGGTTAAATAACGATACATACGCGCTTTATGAACTTCAAATAGATTATCTTTCTAATAAATTAACTAAAGTAATATCACATTTAAATACTTTAAAGCCCCGTAGATTAAAGAGAGGTCTCATAGACGGTTTGGGTTCCGTAATAAAAAGCGTTACTGGTAATTTAGATAGTTCAGATGCAATAAAATATGATAATGCTATCAAAATTCTACAAAGTAATGAAAATAAAATAATGCATGAATTTAATAGTCACATAAGTTTAAATAAAGAATGGATGGTCCAGCATTCTACTGTCATAGGTAAATTAGTTCATAACCAAGAAAAAATAAATGAAACTTTACAGTTAATACTAAATAGCGAGGCCAATAAGGAATCAAGTCTCTTAAAATATACTAAATTTGCACAGCACTTAGTCATTATGACAGAAAATATAGATGAAGTATTAGGCGAGATAATAAGAATTGAAAACATATTAGCTTTTATACATGTATCCAGTTCACATCATTCCATGATAACTATTGAGATTCTAGAACAGATGATACACAGGTTAATTAAAATTTATAGCAGTGAACAAATATTAGAATTAGAATTAAGACAATATTACGATATAATTAAACCAGGCTATTATTACTCAGAGAATCAGATCGTTATAATATTTAAAATACCTATATTTACTAAAGATAGTTATGATTTGTACAAGTTATCAATGGCACCTAATAGATATAAACAGGCCCTTGTCCCTCCTTACCCTTACATAGCAACCAACAGGAAAGGTTACGTGTACATAGAGGCAGAATGCCCGAAGTACAATCACTGGTATCTCTGCGACGAGAAGATGGAACATCAACTACGTCAATCACCAGACTGTATCCAGAACCTTATCACCAGCCAGTACATCGACAAGACCTGCGAGATCGCTACCATCACGTTGTCAAGGATAGCCATGGAAGAGTTGGACGAGAAACACTACGTCATTGCCTTCCCCAACGCAACCCGGATACACACCACCTGTGGAAAAGAAGACTATACTATCTTAAATGGAACTTACCTGGCGACGATCCCCGTGGGCTGCTTCCTGTACTCACCTGAGTTCACCATCACCAACACTGATGACCAAGTCGAAGGACAGCCTCTCAAGATAATGAAGCTTACCATGGATGACTATAAGACGCAAGAAAGATCACACATACATCTCAACTCGATAGATCTTACAAGATTACATGACGCTCAACAGAAAGTGACGTCACAGGATGCTCTACAATTAGACGAAGTCTCATCACAGTACTTATACCATACGACAATCCCGCTGTACACCATACTGTTAAGTACATTTGCACTCATCGCGTTCCTGATCGCAAGACATTACAAGATAATTTACTGCGGATCCGAAAGATTACCTCCCACGAATAAGATCTACGAAGACCCCGAGATGCCTGGAAATCAGAAACCACAGTCATCACTATTTTCTCATCTTAAACTTCAAAAATAGTTGATGATCTGAGGGGGGAGATGTTATAGTAATTACTACTATGTAAAGTGCCGATATGCGATGACCCCGATTGCGACATAGCAACGCTGCGACGCGAGGCGCTGAGGATGCAACATGAGCCGGCGCCGCTGACTCTGCAGTCGCCGCCGTTTACCGGAATATTGTATTTTTCCATTATATTCGTTCACTTTGATTCTAGCATCGATCAGGTGTAGGCTAAGACATTAATTGTAACTTTTATAAAATTAAATCAGTTTTCTTTTAAATAATTTTTGGTTTTTTTTAGATCCTCTGGCTGTGACAAATATAATTCGTTACTAATCCTTTCAATAAAAAAAAAACAATCATAATAATTACATATTCAATTGCACTTTGGAATCAATATAGCATTGGATTATTTCTTATTCCATACTAATTTTCAATTAAAGAACATAAAAAAAATAATTTCTACCGCAATCACCAAACTATACATTTTTCAAAGCTTTTTCCCTATAGTAATTTCATTTTTTTTGTATGTCTAATACCTATACAGCTTGTTTGCTGTTGTATTTATACATCTTGTTTGCTGTTGTTATTTCTTTACGATTTACATATTTACAATATTCGAATCAAACTGAAATCACTACCTTTTCTGTAATGGTTCTTCGAAAACGAATACGGAATAACATTCATTATTACAAACGTCGAAAAAAATGAATCCCTTACTTTAGTGCTCGAAAGAAATAAAGTTTTCAATTTACTAAATGCAACGCTGAAAATTTGCAAAAATAAATCTACCCTCAACTCGCCCCTAGGCAATTCGGTCTTTACTAGTCACGGCTTAAGATTTGAAATCCCACACCCCTCTGTATAAAAACACAATGTTGGAACATACTAAACTGTACTTTTTATGTCGCTATTAAGATTCAAAATCGTCTGTTTTAAATAACATTAGGGGAGATATAGAGGGTGCTATCTTCCGCCCCCTACGTACTTGTTTGTACAAAAAATATTGTTGACTTTGCTATTAGTGAATGCGTGTTGACATTTATTTGCATTGCAATTGTAATTTTGTGTAATGCCCTGCGGCAACCGCTCTGTTGGAGTACGCCCTCGACATTGAGTAATATTTTAATTGACGGTTGCACGTTTAAAAATACTGTGCAAACTAACGTAGGTAAAGTAGATAGTCAAATATTGAACACTACCTACCTAACTTTACATGAATTTATTTGAATTATACGATGTAACTTTGTATGCTGTTAGACAAATAGGATTACTCGAAGGATCGAACATTAAAATAAAGTAATCAAGTCAAGACACGCTCATATAAATATGTAATAGATAAGTGATTCTACCAGTGCATATTATGTACTAAACCATTTGAAATCAATAAGTCCAATTTATCGCTTTAGTCAGCTTATAGCACATTACCTAGTGTAGTACTAGTTATTGGCAAACATAAAATGCTTCATGAACAACATAATTTACTTTTATGTGTGGGAACTGACTATAAGTTCTACTCACAAAGTACATTTCTCATTTAAAACAAAAATAAATCTATCTATTCTATACTAGTTTCAAATGTTTTATCATGATCATGTTAAGATAGGAACGTTTGAAGGAAAAATAACGTGAATAGCAACGGATGGTGTCCGAATGTATGAGATCACCCACCGCATATCGTTGTTGCGTACTTCATTCTACCGCGAACCGTGTTACTTCCACTACAGCGCTGCAAGCCTGGTGCATTTTTGTGTAATACCGTCCTCGGTCACATTCGTTGAGCTACAAAAACATCCTCTGGCACACGCAAGCATTTTTAATTCAAAACTGAATATGGTTTTATGCAACGTTTCCAATGTCTAATTATTTAGGTATCTATTTGCTTAAATAAGCAGATTTCATTTACTTCATTTATATGCAATGTTTTTTTTTCCTTAAAACTAAGTGTGGATTCGTGCATTTTTTGTACTTATTACAAAATCAATTTAGTAACAGTAATTCGGTGAAGATAATCGGTGAGAATAATGTTATTCTAGAACGCTACATAGACCTCTAAGCATCAATATTAAAAGATACCAATCAATAATTATCACCGGACTGCGTCTGTGTAAAACCGCGCGACGCCGACCGACACGCTTCACTACTGCTGACCACGCAATGAGACGTGCTAACTTTACTACTCGCTCTAGCTATTTTAAATTCTAGAATAGGGACACTATTAAACTAACTGTCCCACATTTGCTGGAGTGAAACAAAAACGTAAAAAATAGCGAACCTAAAAAAACCTATAAAGCGGGAAAATAAAACCGATTTCGTATAAATTAACGATTTTAACTCCTCATTGCTTCTAATACATTTTCAGTCGAATAGGCCGACTGCCAAGTTTTTCATGGAAAACTAGAGAAGTTAGTTTCTTGGTCGGAAAATCCTAGGTGCATACGGGTCATTCGGCGTCGGATAAACCTTTTCTTCAGCGCGCGTGATACTAGGCGAACAGCGGCGATCAGGAGGTGTCGCGGCATGCCGCGCGGCGCTTAGTCGCGGGAGCGAGCGAGACGGGGCGATGTGTGGAATGCTGTAGTTAGAGCGCGACGCTGCGGTGAAGGTCAACTGATAGTGTACACAGCGTAGTATCCGATACAGAGTAGGCAGGGAAAATAACGTGCAATAAAATGTACAGAATATTGGTACTGAGCGATAAAATTTAGGTAAAAAGTTTTTTTTTAGTAAACGAGTAAAGTTGTAACAGTATGACAATTTGTTGATAAGTTATAATATTTCATATGATAGATTAGATAATATTTCATATGATAGATGATATATAACTTAAATTTCTTTGCAGCCAAAATAACAATATTAATAGGTAGACGAGAAATTGTACAAGTACATAGCCCAAGACTTAACTTTTCAATCCAATGACGCACACAATTTTGCATTTCAGTTTAGTCTATATTAACATCATAACGATTTTTTTAGAATCATATATTTATATTATCTATCATCATACCGTACTGATAAAAATAACATGTGATAAAATACGAGACATTTTTGTGATGTGTCTGAGTTAAGCACTACTCTGTGCAATATTTAACGGTGGAGTGAGATGGCGCTTTGCGCAAGAGCGAGAGATACGTACCAGCACGTGCTTCCTTTCATAATCGTCTTTTTGCCTCCTCGGCCTGCTGCCGCTCCGGTATTACGTCTCATTGTGGGAATTTGTTTCGTGAGAAATAGCCGTTATCTTTTTTTAGCTTTCTCGTTTTTATTTTATTTATTTGGATTTAGTATGCAAATTCAATGGTGTTTGAAATAAATGAGCCCCTCGATTAGAATATTGGCGTATTGAATAATAAATTCTATAATTAGTTGGCGATTCGATATTAAATAAATAACTGTCTTATTAATTAGTTCACTTATTTATTCTACCCTATATATTTTTTACGAAGTATTGTACTGCAATCAACAATGTTGATCAATAATAATAATGTATGTAAAAGTATGTAGGTAGTAGGTATAATAAGCCCGAGAGGCAATTTGACCAACAGACCTAATAGAAGGGTAATGTTTTTACAGTAGTTATACCAACTAAGTGCATAGTTATTTTTTCTCATTCAAACGTATCGAAACGGATCATTGGTCGATATTAACGAACCGAATAAATTACTATTCAAATCGGTCGGGACTCGAACCTTCACTACTGCTAATGCAATTTGCACTGAACCCGAACGTATTAGAAAAGGTAATTACATATTTGACAGATGATTTATGGATAGATTATGTGTACGTAGGTTTGAAATTCACATAAATATTAAGGGTAGCCATCCGCTTCTCCGGAAGTATTCCAAGCCACTATCGTAGTCAGTTAGAAAGAAAATCTTAGCAACCAGGCCAAAAACTCCCAAAAAAAATAAAAAAAACACTCAAATAGATTAGGAAGTGAGCGAAAGCAGAGGAGGTCTGATTTATTTTTAAGTTACATCGCATACATACATACATACATAAAATCACGCCTTTTTCCCACAGGGGTATCACTTCCAGCGATCCACTTTTCACCTCTGTGGGAAACGTGACGTGACGGGTTGTGGACCACGTCGCCGCCATTATGCCTAGTGCAATGTTTAAACAAGGTCATTGCGTTCCCACGAGTAGCAAGGATATATGACGGGGGAAGGAAAAGGGGAGGAAGGATACTATCGCCTCGGATGATTTGGACTGAGTCGATAGTAGCTCGAGGAGCCGGGGTCGCTTACCCGTATACCGTTCACCAACCACCAGACAGATCTTTGTAACTGGTATCCCCTGACTAATATTTAACTTATTTCTATGGACATGTGGAGTACATATCTACACACATACATATCTACTTGAATAGATAAATAACAACCCTGACATGGAACCAACACTATAATCATCAAACAAATATTTGTCCCGGGTGGAAATAGATCCCACTACTCTTGGCGCAACAGGGGACGTCACAAATAAAATACGTCATCGAGTCAGTCATTAATTTTTAATCTATTACTTACTTATTAAATATGTACTAAATCCTTACTCCTTACTAATATTATAAATCCGAAAGTAACTCTGTCTGTCTGTCTGTCTGTTACGCTTTCACGCATAGAGTACTGAACCGATTTAAACGAAATTTGGTACAGATATAGCGTAACAGATAGACAGAAAATGTTTCGTAACTTGTTTTGTTGTAATGTTTTCGTAAATGCTTTGCTAGACAGACAGACAGACAGACAGATTTACTTTCGGATTTAATTGTCTCTACGCGGACGAATTCGCGGGCAGAAAGCTGGTAGAATAATAAATGTTGTACAACATCACATATCTTGACCTGATCCCGTGGTAAGTAGCTTGAGCACACGGAAATCAGAATCAACAGGTGGATACAAATACAGTTTAATATTTATAATAACACACCCAGACACGGAACAAACGCCGTCGATCGTCGCACAAATATTTGTCACGTTTGCGACTCGAACCCACGACTCTTAGAACCGTAGGTGCTTGGGTCACTACCAGTCAAATATGATGTATGTGTGTGTTATAAATACCTAACTTTGTAAATGTTTCACGTTATTTGGCACCACTGTGGCCGTAAAACCGGTTTATAACAGTAAAACTTCTTAAAATTAGTTTTTTAAGGACCCCACTTGCGTTGTCGACACTAAAAACTTCCTAGGAGCTTTTACGAGCGGAGCTTCTCCGAGTTTAAACAGGCTGTAGGCGAAATAAGGCTGACATTAGTGCTTTTAGGGTTCAGAGCTTCGTCGTGGCTATGCCAGGAACCATGACGCTGCCAAGGCGAGAAGGTACATCGCAACTGCCTCGTTGGTCTATTGGTAGCAAGTGCTGCGTTAGGACCGAGAGGTCCCCGGTTCGAGTCCGGGGTCGAGCAAAATTTGTGTGAGTTTTTCTGTAATAAAATTACTCAGCCCGGAGTTAGGAAGTTGGCGGTTGAACGCCCGTGCCTCGGAAAGCACGTTAAGCCGGTGGTCCTGCGCCCGATCTCTCATCGGTCATGTCGGATTGCCGTCTTACCGAATCATGAGAGTAAGGGAATAGAGAGTGCACTTGTGTTTGCGCGCACACTTGTGCACTATAATATGTCCTGCGCACTTGGTTGATCTCAATTGAGATCGGCCGCCATGGTCGAAATCGGTCGGACGCCTTATATAAGGTACATCGCGGTGTTTTAGTCGGTAGACCCCCTGGGCATTGCACTCCGTCCAGGAGCAGCGACTGGCATTTACCATCTTGTGGCCAGTCGCCGGGGAGTCCGACACACCACCGGGAGAGAACCCCTTCTCCTGGTGAAGGTGCGCAATGCGTTTCACCGCGTCAAAAAAAAAGGGTTCAGTGGGGCTACCATGAGTTTAAAACTTACGCGCTCGATATCGCCTACGTAAATATGTCTATGAAAAACTTGTACAGCGCCGCCTGGTGGTTACGCGAAGAACTACAATCGGCCATATGAAAAAAACAACTCGATAGGTTTTTAACGTACGTAAGTTTACGATAGCCAACTCATGGTAGGCCCTCTGAGAGCTTTGGGAGGAAATGAATGGGACCCAAAAAGTGTAACTTTGTTGTCTGTATGTTTGTTAAGAGACCTGTTGATCATCTCCGAAGTGTCAAAACTGTAATTTTGAACATTTTGTCAGGATTTGAAAAATCACAGAGCTATGAATCGAAATCAAATTAAAATCTCTAATTGCAAGTCACACGTTTTAAAGTTGGAAATACGAATACAGACCGATTTGTGACTCCTCTAAGGGGCACATCAGTTTTTAGATAAACTCTAAACATAGGGTATGCATTTATTTATATCATTTAGGTACGTAAATAACACACTTTAACTTTAAAATGTCTGATTCTGTGACGCTTTTTTCTTCTGTCGTATTGTTGAAAACTTGAACCAGAAAACTTGGGGCCTACTCGCACTTGACCTATTCTATGGTCATAATGATCTTTCGATAGCACGTTAAGCCGTTGTTCTGTGCCTGATATATACCATCATGTCGCATGGTCGGACTTAGACAGTTGAGAATCAAAAACCTACTCATAAAGACTCATTGATTTACATTCAAACTTCAGGAATTTACTTTTAATGTATGAAGTACGAAAATGTGACGAATATACTCACTCAATGACACCCTATAAACTAAACATGTTGCCATGTCGTCATCAAATCATCAGAACCTACCTACATCTTCTTTTAATGGCGTAATGTCGTGTTTCGACTCGTATCACTCAAACGATTAGCGACCGCAAAACACCAGTTAAATGTATCCTACTTTAGATTCTCAGTATTCTTTGGAGTGTAAGCACCCATTATAGCAATTAGGAACGTATGATTTAGGTAATACTGTAACATGCTACTGCCAGCAATTAAGAGTAGGTACTAGCTTTGTTCGTGAATTGTCTGATTTGTACGGGGGATCCGTCCGTACAAACTTGCTACGTACGTAAATTTCTGGGTGTCATTATGTATTTAAGTATGTATGTATTTATACACATACACTTATACACGGTGAAATTTTAGTGGTTGTTTTCCCGCAGTCAAATGATTCTATCTTAGTAGTACAAAAGATGTGTGCAGTTCTTTTTTGGTAAAATCAATAAATGCAGGTTTTACGAAAGGTTTAACCGTAACTCGAAAGCACGTTCGAACCGCTTTATGACTTAGGTTGTAGAACTTCTTTAGCTTTAAGCATCGATTTCATGCGGCAAGCAGTACCTGAATACGTCACATCTTCAAAAACAACGATAGCTTCTCTCGTTTTCGAGTTGGAAAATTATTATTCTGAAAAATCGAAAAAAAAAGTTTTTTTTTCGAGGATTAATTTGTATGATTCGATAGTATTACTAAAGGCAAATCGTTCTGCCACGGGAAAACAACCACTAAAATTTCACGGTGTATATGTATATCAGTCTCTGACGCCCATAGTACAAGCACTGTTTAGTTTGGGGTCAGATGACCGTGTGTGAAAATGTCCCAGATATTTATTTATTTTACTTGGTTTTGTCCATAAGAAATTTTTACCTAACTGATGCTTATTTCAAAGTCGACAAAAACATGTCGTCCACCAATAATTTACTACAACTTATCTTTAGCCAACTGAGAATCTCGGAACTACCTAATTAGGTCTCCTTTGAGCAAACTTGAAGTGCCTGCCTACCTCATAAAGCAATAAAATTCATTTACAACGTTAACTTATAAAACAATTAAAATGTTTAAGTTATAGTTTCCATAAAATACGCTTGTTTAAAACATTATGTAGGTATTGGTCGTCGTAAAAACGAATTCCGCAGCGCGGTAGCGGTTTACAATCTAAACGATTTTAAATTAGTTTCTGGAATTATGCGATGTTAATAAATTTATATTTTTAAGATAGGAAGGTATATTTTAGTTTTTAATTGAATACGACCTAGTGTCGGGATCGTTAAAGGATTTTGAAATATCGCTCGTTGGGTGGATATGGTTATCGTACTTGTTTTGAATAGGTAAGTATTTCTTATTTACGGAATAGTTAACATAATATCCTGTAACCAGTTTATTTGGAAAGCTTTGATACCTACTAAGGTATTTGATAAAAAATTGAATCATTAGTTAGTTATATTTCGTCGTATAGTGAAACTTTGTGCTTGTTTCAATCATAGTGTCCTTTTAGATAAGTTTACAGAAACATTCTAGGATTGTTGAGATATTGGAAACGAAGTAGAAAGAAATAATCTAGTAATGAAATCTGATAGGTAAGTATTTTTTTACCTAAAATTTTCTACGTTAATGTCATTTTGGAGGTTTTATTTTTGTTACCAAAATAAATTGGCTAATTAGCAGTTTAACGATACTTATTGCGACAGTTATGAGATTGAGAATTTATGTCGGTAATTAAAATTATAATATTTATGACCTTTGATTTCGGGATTTTCACGTCTCAAATTATTTATGCATATTAAACTAAAGCTACTGATACAGTAGATTTACCAATTTTGATGTGTGTATTTCAAATAATGCGCATATGAGAAATTCACTAGATGGTAAAATAAAGCGTCGATGGCCGAGTGGTTAAGGTCGTTGCTTGCCATGCGAGAGGTCGCCAGTTCAAACCCCGCCAGGTACCAATGTGTTTTTCAAATTTGAAATTCATATGTACCATCATTCGATGCTTTAACGGTGAAGGAAAACATCGAGGGAAACCAGCACACCTGGAGAAATTTTTCAAAGGTGTTGTTACGTCAGAGGGGCCTACGGGCGGCTTAAAAACTCTGACACCAGGTTGTTCATCAACCATACGATAAGAAGAAGAAGAGAAGACTAGATGGCAGTACGTAGCCGTATGGTCCACATGCAGCATGATTGGTTACAATGATTATGTTTGACGTGTAATTTTTTTACCAATCACTTATCAGATAGACATATCTACGTCTTGCTATCTAGTAGATTTCTCTTAAGCAAAAACCCACAACAATGTAAGTAATTGCTAAGCATTGTCTATTTTTGGGTGTACACTTAGAAACACCCACATAGTTTTACGTACAAAACTCTACTAATTTTGTGTAACAACACGAGTTTTGTACGTAACAGTACTTGTAATTTCGAAACGTCTCAAAATTAATCATGTCAATTACGTAAACACGTGTCGCGCACATGTTCTCCGCGTCGCCGCTATGACCGCACTGTCTTTACAGAGCAAGCCGCCATGACGGTGGGCGTGGCCAACGTGCTGTGCGACGATCGCCCCGCCCCATTGGCGTGGCCCGCGCCGCCGGCCCCGCCCCCGCCCGCGCCGCTGTGGCAGTACCCCGCCGGTGAGACACCTCCCACGCTCCCTGCGGCCCTGGTAGCTACGCGCCAACTGCATTGCGAGACCGTTCGCGCCAACCCGCCCGGTGGCGACGACGCCTCGGTGGCTCATGATGCTTTGGTACTCGCATTGCAACTCGGGTGGTTTGGTTGACGCGGATACTGTTTTTTTTTATGTAGAAGAAATTCCTTCAAGAAAATTCGCATGTCTGTGTGTATTTTATTGAAAATACTTACGCTAAGTCTTTTATGATAAGCTAGACTCTGAAATTGTTATTTATTAGTCAGTATGGTAAATAACAACAATGCAATAAAACAAAATAGAGCAATAAAATAAATATGCTTTTTATTATTAAAATTATAATAATTCAAAAGCGGTATTCTTATAGATGGCCATTGCCGTTACAACACACAAGCTGTAATTTACAGTAAAAATTTGAGCAAATGCCTCTATTTTTCATAAATTTTAAGATAATTTGTTGGTATTTGTGGCAAGTAATACTTATATTTGAATTTTATCATGTATGCATTCGATTATAATTTTATGTTGAAACGGCAAATTTCTCCTTCAAGTTGGACTGTTTAACCCGACCAAGTTGAATAGACATATATTTGGCATGAAAAATACTTTAAGGAAAGTCTTCTTGATTTGGCGGTGTCGCAATACTCAGTTGGCGCGTAAATACTGGGCGAAAACTTTAAGCTTTGCTTTTGTCATATTATTAATTACTTAGATGTTTAAGTAAATACATACATAGAAAAAAATCTATAAAGGGTCATTTGGTAATGTTATTCACAAGTTACACTTAATTCGCTTCTATTGCACTAATTTACGCGTTTCGTGATCAAGCAACATTTTTTACGTATGTATAATAATATTTTTTGAAATATGTGCTATGCTATGTGTGTACTATTATGAAATGTATTAGATTTCGGTCAAAATTGTTATAACAAATTTCTGGGATTCAGAAGGAAAATTAAAAGAAGGATGTTCGACCGGTTCTTTAATAATATTTAAACATTCTGTAAACGGTATGCCGTAATTATTTTCCAAGATAATGTTGTTTTTTAACAATAAAACAAATATTTTTCTTCACAGTTAAGTAGTCAAATATCCACTGTTGATCCTGATTTCCGTAAAACAAGTGCTTAAGCTACTTACCACGGGATCAGATCAATGTATGTGATGTTGTGTAATATTTATTTGTTTATTTATTTATTCTTCGAACTCTTATTGTAGGTATCCCATCGTATATTGGTTACGAAACTTTAATTCTGCAGAAGTACTTACTACCTAGTACGGTACAGAGAATGGTAGTACACTTTTAGGGCCGAATACAAAAATTACAATTGAATATTTGTTACTTTATGCGAAGTTATATTCAAAATGTGTTTGGTAGTTTTGTATTTGAAATCTACTTACCTAATAGGCAAATCAGCGTTCGATTATTTGATTAGTTATAGTGTTCAGGCCAGTGAGTCTTAAGTTTATCTTGAGTCGCCTAATAGTCGAAAACATAATCATAAACGCAAAATACGCATAAATATCCGACGTCTAGGGTTGCCTGCCAACCGTAATATTAAACACGTAATATTTAATATACCATGACCAAATAGGTCAAATCTTAAAGAAAGGTCAAATCAAAAGTACCCGTAATCGACGAGCGTGCATGAAGAGGTTGATGAATGTGGATGAAGCGAAAGTGGTGTGCCAGGACCGTAGCACATGGCAGGAAGTGATCTCTGCCTACCCCTCTGGGAAAAAGGCGTGATTTTATGTATGTATGTATGTATTTAATATTGAACTATTTTCAGGAATACAGGAGTTATCATTATTCCTGTTGAAATAGGAAATATTTTGAATAACAACAAAAACTTACAAACGAGTCTTTGTTCCATAAATTTAAAGGTTGGCGCACTTTTACCACGGTGATACCTAGTGAATAAAATTTTCGTGCTCTTACATTAATAAGTAAGTGGTATATTTTTTTTTTAAATATATCTTCCATATTTTTTAGAAGGTTAACTACCTACCTATATTTTTCGCCTCACCTAAATAAATGTTGGCAACCCGAAATTCTGACCTCGAAAATCTAAGTGAGAATTCTAGCGCGGTCGAAACGCCTGGCCGGAGGGTTCATTATGTTAAATTAATCCATACAAAAACCCTTCAAAGGGCAGGAAGGGCGGCATTAACGGGCTCAGGTTTCGCAAAAAGTGGATTATTGTGTGCGACTGCAAACGCACGGACGGACGATTATTAATTTAGATCGAGTTTTTTTTTTGCTTAAGGGATTTGAGTACAGTTTTATTATTATTTTGATGTTAATCTTGTTATCTAGTTGGTTTTTAGACGTGTATTGACTACTTGTTGGCTTATTTTTTTTCGTAGACACTTGTTGAGGGTATAATCCGTTTAGTGGCAAAGACCAAGGAGTACTTAATAGGTAAGGTCATTCGACATTTAGTCGGATAATACAATTGGTCTAATATTTTCTAATTAGTAAAACACCTGTGGAAACATTTAAGGTGTTAAGCTGACAAATCCGCACCTGGGTGTGGTTGATCTTATTACCTTAGATTGGACTAAGCAATGACACTGGAACTCGAATGTGGACATACTCGTATATGGGCTGAAGATGATAAATTGTAGACATTATTATTTGTCATTTTAGTGCTAATTAGAGCCATTATGTACATTTTTAAATTAATGACAGCCTGAAACTTAAACATTACCTGTTAAACGAAATGAAACACACTCGAACACGTAATGTCAAACCACAGCAATGTAAAATTTTTGTTGACTAAAAATTTTTAACAATTATGCCATCTACTTTGGATAGATAAGTAAGATCTTTCGATTTATGTAACCTGTCATTAGAAAAACATTTTAGAATTGTTCAAGCTTTACTCATTAATGAACTCTTTCATTGCTAACATAATATATTATCGTCTGTCTGTTGTAAATTCTGATTAAACTTACGACGACTTGGATTTCTTTATCGGGGTTGTTTGTAGCGAGAATACAGCGTTTGTGCTTGAATTTCGGAAAGTAGAAGCATTTTACTTATTGAATAATACTTATAATAAGCGAAAGTTAATGTGCACGATTGTATAAAATCGCTTACACAGATTCTTGCTAGATTAATGGGATTTTAATACATTTTACGTTTGATACATGCAAATTCAGTATAACTATCAATTACCGCCTTTTGTATCATGGCGGCTAAATTATTAAGTAAGTATTTTTACTTTAATGTAGGTACAATGGAATTCTAACAGTAACCTTATTTTAGTTTTCTAAAATTTGGCCATGTAATTTTAAGGATAATTCAGTACTTACTTCAGTTTTTTTACCATTGAAAGTCCACAAGTCAGTGCGTATCCAGTATAGCACACTTTAGGTATTAGGTAGGACTCGTCTATAAAGAATGGACAAACATGTTTCGGATAGCATAGATCACTTATGTTTTAAATAACACAAAAAATTAATTCCGAGACACTGACGCAAACGTTTTAATAATAATAAATCCATCTAACATATTGTTTAAAGAACCAAAGTAAGTAAGTGTGTCGGAAGATATTAATCTCAGTGAACAACAAAACATCATCAACGCGCGTCCACCCGCATCCATCTCAATCCTCATCACTCCACGCCATAAATTATGCGCCGCAACAAAAAAACCGCACGAAAATCGTAAAAACTTATCGATAATCGGCGGCGGACGACGGACAGCCCTATTCGGGCTCCGCACTCCGCCTCCTAAGCCCCGCCCAGAAAACGACTTCGGCCAATCAGAGCGCGCCGCACTCTCAAGGCGGTCTTTAATCTTGGCCGCCTCGATTCTTTTAGTGATGGGAATTCGTTTTTTGCGTTTTATGTTTTTGTTGGTTACAGTTAAGACAGTATAACAGTAAAATGTCAGTTTGAGTTAGTACAAAAGGTCTGGGATCAAATTCACGCCGGATTGATAGCGTGGTGACCCTGTGTTATGATGATTGATGTAAGGAGCAACGTTACCGTTACGTACCTTTGATTTTTATCTCTTTTACGCGATCCAGAGTTGAATATCTTTTGAGTTACTTGGTCTTATTGTGTTACACATCTAAATAATAGTAGGTACACGATTGGTTCTTTCTATTAAGGTTGCGAACATCAAAGGGCAATCGTTTGATCGTCATTATCAAAGAAATAGGTTCCAAATTTATCAAATGTTAACTAAATAAGAAAGTATGTACCTATTATAGAATGAAACAAGTATGGAGTAACAAACCGATTTAACGAACCCACTGTGGTTAACTTCGTTGTGCCACATTTTAATGGTGTTGGATCACGCAAGTGCCATGGTTGCTATTGGTTGCCATAAACCATGGTTATGAACGAATTGCCGCATCGTTCCAGCTGAAAAATAAACTTTACGATCGTATTAATGAAACACATACTAGGTACAGTGAGACAAGGCTTAGTGTTTGAATGATTCATTATTTTTTTATTTATCCTTTCTTTTGTCCCTTCCAATTGATGTTTTCGTTTTGTACATTATTGCTCAATTAGTGTACGCTATAATGATCAAAGACAGACAAATAATTCGCGCCAGGCAAGCATAAGTTTAACTGTCTGACATTTCGTTTTTATTAGTCTATTAATATCTATACCTACTTACATGTGCCTATCTTGTTTGGGCCTGGTTTGAAGACAGAAAGTAAAATATTATTATCAGCCCATATACTTCCCCACTACTGGGACACGAGCCTACCCTAAACTAGGGCGATCAGGCCTTAGTTGGTTGACTACACAACCTTAGAATTTATTCGCGGGTGTGCAGGTATCCTCACGATGTTTTCCTTCACCGTTAAAGCGTCGAATAATCGTACGAATGTATTTTAAATTTAAAAAAACACAGTGGTACGTGGCGGGATTTGAACTGGCGAGCTCTAGCATGGCAGGCAACGATCTTAACCAATGGCCATCGACGCTTTTTTTAAATAGGTTTTTTGTAAAATAAGGCTTTCGTAAAGAACTTATCAAACATGATATTCATACAAAGTACGGTACTGTTTAAGTTAGCTTTGTATTCTGCTAGCAAGTAGCAAATAGGCTAGGATAGTCTAGTGATAAGTCGACCATCTATTTCGCTAATGGCAAACACAAAACATCATAGCCCCATACGACATGGAAACATTACTCAACTGATCATTATGGGATTATTCTGACATTTCTGACGCTGTGGTTAAGGTACACGAACGGGAAATATATCTTCATAGATTTATGTTGATAGTACGAGATGATCACGTTAATTTCGTGAAAACAGAAAATATTTACCTAAATATATTTATTATTATGCATTAAAACTTTTGGCTGGTTAATTAACTGCGATTTTTAAATTAAATTAGTTAATATTATCTAATGCGAATCAAGTTACTAATTGACTTTTAAATGTAATTGATATAATAAATTGTTAGTGAATTTGCGTATTTAGCCCAAAATAGACGGGAGTGGCGAGCATTTGGTCCAGCAGTGGACTATTGTAGGTTTATGATAATGACAGGTATCGATTTCATGACTTTATAATATTTAAAAAAAATACAATAGCTTTAAAAAAATTACAATAAAGCTTACAAAAAAACTGGTTTCTTTAATAAAATTATTTTAAATTACCTTACATAATTAATTCTAAGTACCTACCAGGATTTCATGAAAACAAACAATATCGAACATTCCCTCTTTAGCCGAACCATCTCCGAACCCAAATGGCCAAATTAAAAACCCGTTGCCCCACAAATTGATCCTATTCAACCGGCACTCTTCCCACCCTCTCTTCCCTGTGTAATTTTATATATCTGTCCTTTTCTCTCTAAGTAGAGACAGCATAACGCGTGGTAGACAATCGATTTGACTCATTAGTGTGATTTTGGGGGCCATTAACGAGTATTCGAATGCTGCAAGGGTTGTTGATTATTCGATTCGAGTTGTTGGTTTTGCGATATTTTTATTTCGAACGTTCTTTTTTTTCTAGGGCCGATCCGTTTATAAATCTTTATATGTATGTGTTGGTGTTATAAATTAATCATTACCTAATATCTAACAAAAATGAATATGACTATACAAAGCATTCATAAATGTTTGTTTACTTTCCCTCTTATTACGAAAACTCTCTATTTCAGATTTCTATTGGGAAAAAATTAAAATGAAAATATTTATTTTCAAATATTTAGGTTTTCAACTGGGGATTGACTACCTCTAGTAAGTGCGACATAGCACTTTCATAAACCCTAACTATAATAAACCGAAAACTGCCTCGTTGGTCTATTGGTAGCAAGCGCTGCGTAACGACCGAGAGGTCCCCGGTTTGAGTCCGGGGTCGGGCATAATTTATGTAAGTTTTCTGTAATGAAATTTCTCAGCCCGGAGTTAGGAAGTTGGTTGAACGCCCGTGCCTCGGAAAGCACGTTAAGTCGCTGGTACTGCGCCCAATCTCTCAACGGTCATGTCGGATTGCCGTCTCACCGAATTATGAGAGTAAGGAAATAGAGAGTGCACTTGTTTTTGCGCGCACACTTGTGCACTGTAATATGTCCTGCACACTTGGCTGATTTAAATTGAGCCATGGCTGAAATCGGTCGGACGCCTTATATACCGAATAACTATAGTTAAAATGCTAATGGTTCCCTTCCCTTGGCTTGTTAATCTAAGATTTTCACTCCACGCATCACCGGAAGTCGTGACAAGGAATACAAATGGGTCTCTTTGATAAGAATTTAAGAATATTTTTCTCACGTATAGAATAAGTGTGAGGTCTATTAATAAAACTTTTTAGTCACGTAAATATAATTTATTTAAGTAAGCGTCCTTGATGCATAAATAAACAAAAACAAAAGTTTGGGTCACAGCATAATGAATACCGAAACCGATTCTTATTAGTATTCGATTATTTTATGACCATATATTACGACCTTTAAATTCCAGTTACTTTAAGAACGGGGTATCGACTAACTTCGTGTTTCTGGCACACTTAGTAGAGTCCTATGGTTGAGGAATCATACAGACTGACAAAAAACATTATCATCTATGTAAATTTTAAACAGTGGCGCTACCGTGAGTTTAAAACTTACGCACTCGATATATATCGGCGCTGGTGGTTACGCGAAGAACTAAAATCGCCCGCATGAAAAAACAACTCGATAGGTTTTTAACGTACGTAAGTTTTCGATAGCCAACTCATGGTAGGCCCTCAGAAGTGTGGTATTAACAGCTCTTTATATCATACTAGTTATCCGCCCGCGACTTCGTCCGCGTAGACGTTTAACGGGTAAACATTACTTCATTATAGCGCAGTCGGTTAAAAAGTAGCCTAACCTTTTCTAGGCTCTGTACCAAATTTCAGTTAAATCGGTCCAGTACCTACTCTATGCGTGAAAGCGTAACAGACAGACAGACAGACAGAGTTACATTGGGATTTATAATATTAGTAAGGATAAGGACTAGTAAGGATACCTACAGATGCCCATTTTTGAACTGACTGGAATTAAGAGGTCATAATACGACCCCTTATATGTAGTTTTGAATACTTACAAATTTAATAAAAAAATTAAAAAATAAAAAAATTTTTAAAAACAAGCTTTTATTTAAATGCTCTAAACTTATAAAGTCAATTCAAATTGAACACATTTGACACAATTTATATAATATAAAAGCTTGTCGCGATATTCAAGTACTCGTATTTATTTGCTGCCTATTAAAATTTTCTAACTGAGGAAATACGAGTACCTACTTAAATCCACCCATACAGAAAAACTAACAGAGTGAGTCTAATAAAAGCTTGTAAAAAAGCGAAGTTCGTTATTTATAACATTTTTCCAAATCGCAGCTCTTTTTACTAATGACAATTTAATATGTTTGTCTTCGCCACAAAAGGACTACTTTTTAATAGTAGTCCAGTCAAAATAGACATTTAACCTAGGAAAAATTCGCATAGAGCTGAAAATTGGCATGAATGTTGGGAACACTATTACAAATAATCTGTCAAAAGTCCCCATCGATCCCACGTCTGCAAAAAAAAATAATCAAGGTCAAATGTCACAAATATCAGTTTTATGCACTTTTGAGCGAAACGGTAAGTTTAATCATAAAAGTATGTATGACAAAATTACTTATCACGTAATTATCTATAAAAAATGTCTAAACACTTTGTTCCTAAGATTCACCATTTCAGAGATATAGCGATGCACAAAGTTGAAAAAGTTGTATTTTCAAACGCTTCCAGGCCCTTGGCGATTGTGCTAGACAGTTAAAATTTTAACGAATGATGTATCTCAGTTGCCTCTATAACATCTAATACTAGAAACAACATGAAACCAACGTGTAAAGTGGGTTCTCATACAAAACCTATGTTTTTTTTTCTCACACTTGGGCGGTTTTAACGTGGTTACCCTAGTGAACCTTTCCAGTGGGTCTACCATGAGTTTAAAACTAACGCGCTCGATATCGCCTACGTAAATATGTCTATGAAAGACTTGTACAGCGCCGCCTGGTGGTTACGCGAAGAACTACAATCGGCCGTATGAAAGTAAGTTTACGATAGCCAACTCATGGTAGGCCCTCAGGTCATATATCGATCAAAAACGATATCCACAGATGAATGCATATTATGTAAAATATGAATTTTCTAATGATTAAAACCACGATATCTCGCGAATGGTGAGTCGGAAAAAAAAAAAGTGACTGGACCATTTTTGTAGAAAATTGTATGATCTACAACTTTTGTTTGACCTATTTTTACGATAATACTTACTGTTTTCGAGAAAAATGGAAAAATCCTTAATTTTATACTTTTGACCTTGAATAAAATTTTTTGCAGAAGTAGGATTGATGGGGATTTTTGATATTTCGTTTATTATGATGTATTTAACGTCTCTGGCAATTTTCAGCTCTATGCGAATTTTGTCTAAGTTACCACTTATTTTTGTCTATTTTGACTGGACTATAGCTCATAAATACTTCCTTCATTGCTTCACTGTCATATTCATGAATGAGTTATCGAAGCGATGCATGTGCGTGTGTTATTAACGGTCACGTCGGAATTCTTATAATGTACGCCTTCGATGTAGAACGGAAATTGTTTGGTACAACATGCTGCGTTTTCAATTACCTCATTATTGTTTTTATCTATGTGTGTATTTGGATCTTATGACGATGTTGAAGATTTATGATGGATTTCGATAAAAACGATAATCTTATTTAGATTCTTAATGTTTGTTACACCATTTCAATATAAAGCATTGTCAAAGCATTTTCAACGTTCTTTTTTTTCTAGGGCCGATCCGTTTATAAATCTTTATATGTATGTGTTGGTGTTATAAATTAATCATTACCTAATATCTAACAAAAATGAATATGACTATACAAAGCATTCATAAATGTTTGTTTACTTTCCCTCTTATTACGAAAACTCTCTATTTCATCATTTTATAAGTACCTACTTAAAGGATCCAATGATAATGATATGAGTAAGCACGCTAGCAATCCGGCTCGAAGGACCATTATGGTCATGTAAATAAGGTTCACTATTGCTAACCTTACTTTTACTAGAAATACTAAAACTTTTACGTGCCAGACGCACGTCTTATTTTTAATTTTATTCCTAAAGAATTGTATTTGCGACTAAAACATTTTCGAACACAATACCGTCTCTAAAAGTTCTACAATAAGAATCGCCTGCCAAAAATAACTCGGATTGTAATGTGTTTGCAGTTTCTTGTCTACTGTTTTTACCTTAATGCTCCGAATATTTTTTTTTTTACATTCTTCTTAAATAAAGTTTAATACCGTTTATTTTAATGTTCCAGCGCAAGTGTCGATGGAGAGCATGGTGATGGGCGGCGTGGGCGTGGGCGGCGTGGGCTCCGTGGGCGGGGGGGTCCCCTCCGTGGGCGGCTTCCAGCTCGTGCGCGAGCCCACCTCCGGCGCGCTGCTACTGCTACCCACCCCCCCAGACCTCCAGCACGCCGTCGTCTGGGGCGGAGTCCCCTACTCCTCGGCCCCCCTCATACTCCCACCCGCCCCACACCCCCCACACCATCTCCAACTCCTCTCCGGAGACCTACTCGCTTCCACAGCCACGCTCCAACACACCCACACACATTCTACGCGCCTGGTAACCCTCGCGCCGGCGCCCGCGCCCCAACCCCACCCAGTACACACAGAGAAACGCAAACCCATCATGCAACCCCTCATCACCCCCCATGCACTAATCAAAATTGAACCAGAACCTCCCCAGGAAAAACCTCAACCCACTTTCGCCCCCGAACCGGTCCAGCAGCCGATGATGGCGACCCATCTGTACTACCAGCCCGATTTCGCTGAGCAAGCGTGCAGGAGTCAGGCGACCTCCCCCGCCGCGCCGCCCACGCCGCCCCCCGACGCGCCCGAAGGACCGGCTCATAAGGACGCGTCCAACCAGACGGACCACATCGACGATGAGGACGAATCTCCCAACCACGCCGACGAGGACGAGAGGGACATCGCCTGCGTCGGGGTCGCTCACTTCCCCGACGACTCGGCGATGGTGCACACCCAGACGATGCTGCAGCCCTCCTCGATCGACAGCGCGGAGGACTCGTCCTCCGAAGGTCTGGCGACGTCCGCCGTGGTCGGGGCGGTGGAGAAGGCGATCGACGCCATTGAGAGAGACGATACAATGGACAACTCGAGTAGCGGAGGCTCTCATGACTTGGTCATCGACACAGCTAGCACTTCCCCCGTGCAGCCGCCGCCGAGGCCGCCAGTAGACGTCAGTGGCTTAGAACTGCTGTCCAACAGCATAGAACAGTTCGAGAGAACCACTCCCGGTACTAACATGCCATCGCTGGAAGCCGCCCCTTTGACGGTCGATACGAGGACTTCGACCAAACTGAACTTACTAAACTTAAAGACTTCGCCAAAGTCTCCACCGAGAACTGAAGCAGAGCCTCACGCGCGCTTCGAATTCCCTCCCGCGGAACCCACCACCAGTGAACCAACGAAGCCTTCTTTGGACGGCTTAGGCTTATTATGCGCTCTAGCTGAACAAAGGTTCATGGAAGAAGTTGAGAATCCTCCTGCTGCTATATCTATGTCTTCCCGTCCGTTTATAAAGAGCGAGCCATTGTTGAGTCCCACCGACCGCGATCGATCTGCTGAATCCAAGAAAGACCATCGTCATAGGGACGGGGACTCGTCCAGCGAGAGGAAAAGAAGAAGAAGTCACGATCGTGCTGAGCGTTTGCGTCACAAGCTCGAGAAGATGCGTAGGCATAAGCGAGAAAGAGATCAAGACGAGAGGAGAACCAGTGGCGGAGAGCTTGAAGCCAGCCTACGACGTGTGACAGCTTGTTCATGTGGTTCCGACACCTGCAACCACTCCCCAGCCGTGCCTTCCGCTCATGACCTGGTCAATGCGATCGAAAAAGACATGCGCGAGAGATTGCAAGATCTTCAACGTCAGTGTGACGAGAAGCGGGCGCAACTGAACGCCTTAACGCCCCCTCTGCCTGCCTTATCCACGCCACCTACTCCTTCCACGCCTGCTCTATCCCCAGACTCTGATAGAGGGTCTTCGAAGAAGCGAAAAGTGGGGAGACCCCGTAAAGTATCCAGTCCCGATTCAACAGAGACAATAGTAGCTAAGAAGCCTAAGTCTAAGAGCAGCCTGGTCGGTTATTTGTTAGCCAAAGGTAAACTCAAAGGCGGCATCTTATGCACCCGAGGGGAGCCTTCGAGGGAAGACACGAATCGCACAAGCAAAGTTCGTCCGAAGTTAAAGGCTGAGCCGATTTTGAAAGTCTGCTCTGAAGAAGAAGAGAACGGGGAGTGGGGCCTTAATAGATCAGCGAGTTCTTCGATGGAGAGTTTGAATGAGGTGCGTCAGAAGAATAGGGAGAAAGTAGATAGAATGGCGCGGAAGCATTCGCGGGACGACTTGCCAGAGTTGGAGTTTGCTATGCGTCGGGCGAGCGCTTCCAGCGATAGTGATAAAGAGAGACGGCGTGCTAAGAAGCGGCGGAAGAGTGTTAAATCGAAAGAAAGGGCAGATGCGGATGCTAAGCCTTCAGAACCGGTTGTGCCCATTGTGTCCAAATGTACCCTGACTGAGGATAAGCTGGACTCGTCTCCGCGGGTCTTGACTGCGATGGGAGGGTTGTTCTACGCTGGGAAGTTGAGTGCGGTCCAAGCTCCTGACGTGTACGCCATCACTCTGGACGGAGAACGAGGAAACAAGCCCCACATACTCTCGAGAGAGGAAACGTTGAGAGATGCTGTAAGTATTGTATATTTTGTTCAGTATAACTCTAGCTGTGTGGTGCCGGCAGAGTGGTAGAAAAGATTTGATATATCGTAGCTTTGGTATAATGTAGTATTTGCATAATTTATGTACGATAAAAATAACTTTTTTGTTAAAGATCAGCGACTGCCGGCCCTGAATTTGAATGAAAATCTATTTGAGCTCCATTCTACATGAGCTTAACTTTGTTTTAAATTTTATATTTACTTTATTCTATTTGCCCATCATGGATTATAGTAAGTGTAGCCTGTTAAGTCTAGTCTAATCAAATTTCAACAGAAAGCGATTTGTTGAAATATGATTATTGAATCTTTAAAATTCTGAGCTCTCATTACAAAGTCTATCAATTTTATTTCAATATGCAAACATAACCATGGGAACTAAGGGTAAGAGAGGGGAAGAGATCCCCTTTATAAACAACCAAAGATTGTCCCACACAGCAAATTATACTAACAACAGACGACCAAACCCGAATATACCCTTCTAACTTCCGCCATTCTCCCGCTCCAGATCTTGGAAGTCAGCCCATCATCAGTGGTGGAGCTGCCTTCTGGGACCCGCGTGTGCGCCTACTGGTCTCAGCAGTACCGCTGCTTGTATCCTGGTACCGTGGCGGTCTCGTCTCCAGACCCTCACGATGACAAGTTCGTGGCGGTGGAGTTCGACGATGGTGACTCTGGAAGGATCGCCATTGAGGATATTAGGTTCTTGGAGCCGAATTACCCTGTTGTTGGTAAGTAGAAATGATTTACAATAGCAATTAAAGAACTCCTTTTCATTCTGAAGTCTTCCTATTATGTCATCTTACCATTTTCTATTTTCCTCTGTGCATATTTACAGCGATTGTCGTAATATAATCTGACTTCATTTTGGGATAAACATCAGAATTTGCTTAAACTTGATTAACCTATCTTCTCTTACGACTTAAAACTTGCAATAATAAATCCTAATTAAGACAGCCCATCTTAAAGCCTAAAAAATGTTCTTTCCAGAATACGAAAATCCACTATTCACCCTCGGAAAGAGAAGACGAAATACCAGCGTCACGGAAGACAAGAAAGCCTTACTAGCCCCAATCGCTGACCCCAAGCCTTCCACATCAGAGCCCAAAAGAGAAGACGAAGAAGATAGAAAAGACCGCAAGAAACTCAAAAAGCACAGAAAAGATAAGATGAAACGTCACTCCAGCGAAGACGATCCCAACTCAGCAGATTACGTCAAAAAGAAGAAGAAAAAGCACAAGTGTTGTGAAGAACACTGCAAGCACAGAAGACACCATAAGAAGCATCATAGGAAGCATAGAAAGAGACACCATTCCAGCTGCAAAGAGCAGTCTAGTTCTTCAGGAGACGATAGGAGACAGAAGTCTTCATCAGATTACATAGACTCTAACAAATCGAATGAAGATTCTGGAGATTCTAATGATAGGTTGTCCACTTTGATAGCGGTGGAGAAGTCACCTGATGAAAAGATGAAGACAGTTATAAAGAAGGCGGTGTTGTCAAAGAAATCGTTGGTGAAGAACGCGGTGCTGGACTTCAGTAATTTGGCGAAGGTCGTTCTGAAGAGGACTGAGGATGAGGTGAAAGATAATCTGAAGGACAGCGGGATATGTCTGGAAGATGAGTCTGCTTCTACCAGTGATGGGATTAAAAAGGTAAGCGTTTACAAATTCTACATAAGCGTGGTACATCCAATAAAGAGGTAGATTATGGTCGAAAAGTTATTAAGCAGACCTCAGCCCAGCGCCTTATCTATAAAGATTGAGCCAATTTATTTCGGGATTTCTTTAGTGATAAGATGATAAAATTATTCAATTATAGTTATGAATCATCCTCTTCAATCATTACTGAACCAAAATCTGTCGCGTGATATTTTTTTTTGGATGTAAGCAATACAATACATGAGAACGGGTTTAAATCGGGGAGCGACTTTGTTTTAGACAACATAATAATTATTATGCGAAGCTCTTAAAGTGAGATTGTGTTCGATCCAATATGCTCTTTAACCATGACGATCTCTATAGTAAACATTACTTGTATCCCATTACAGAAAACGAAACGCCGAACGGTGTCATCGACGTCATCTGACGGCGGGACCTGCGGCGGCGGAGTCAGCAAGATGGCCGCCTTCCTGCCCGGAGGCGCGCTGTGGCGCTGGCACGGGCCCGCGTACCGGCGCACCGCGCGCCCGCGACACAAGAAGCTCTTCTACCGGGCCATACAGCGCGGCGAGGAGATACTGCACGTGAGTTATGAGCTCCTGGTAGATTAGACACATTCAGCGTGGGAAACACTTCCGGGAACGGTCTAACTTAAACGTCTATAAATGGGCCAGGAGGGGCAGATGACAGCCTAAAATCTAGATCAAACAATGCAAGTACTGAAATGCCTAACTACCGCCCTTGCTAATATTTAGCTAGAGAACCATTTATTACTTATTCACTCCTGTTAGATTTTATATGTAAGTGCTAAAATCTAGATCAATTTGTTTTACTAAAAAACTTGCCTAAAATGCAGCTAGCTTAGTGCAGACAAAGATAAGAGTGCATCTCTACTTCTCTTTACTTATAGAGCCCTGGTAGAAAAATATTATGTGTCTGTTCATTTAATCGCGTTGTTAATTTATTTTAAACAACTAATTTTATAATGCATCATTTTTGCCTAGGTTTAATTTTCTTTTCGGCATTTCATAATGTCCTAATTAAACGCTTACTACACATAAACATTTTTCTTTTGATTACATGTGACTTGTTATAAATCCTTATCTAATTAATGTTGTAGGTGGGCGAAGCGGCCGTATTCCTCTCGACTGGCCGGCCGGACCGGCCCTACATAGGGCGCATAGTGGCGTTGTGGGAAGCTCGCGGAGCTATGGCCGTGCGCGTCAAGTGGTTCTACCACCCTGAGGAAACTGCGTCGTGTCCTGATGCACTGCACTATCCGGTAAGTCGGGGTTTGGTTGAAATAGCTCTGCAGACCATTCCCCGTTATAAAGACGGTAGAGAACACTTACACCGGCAATGTCTCTACGTAATTACAGAGGATTTAAGAAATTTTCTTAGGGGGAGGACTGAACGCATAGTGTAGTAATGAAATATTTCTTTTATTCAATTCAATTCTGTTCACTGGTTTATAAAATAAACTAGTTGACCCGACAGACTTCGTCCTGTCAAAAAAATAGGAAAAAGAAAAGGGCTGTTTTTAGGGTTTTCCCGGCAATTATTTGATTTTTTCTCGCCGTAAGAACCATCCTTGGACTTCAACGAACATTTTAAAAAAAGAATTGGCCAAATTGGTTCAGGCGTTGTTGAGCGCATTTTGGGCGCCCTTCGCAACTTCATTTTATACTAAGATATCAATAAGGTACCTTTTCTCTTCCAGGGTGGACTATTCGAATCTCCGCATACGGACGAGAACGACGTCCAGACTATATCCCACAAATGCGAGGTGCTTCCTCTGCCCCAGTACAAGGAGCGCATGGGCGACGACCCAGTCAAATACAGCACCGTGTACGACAACAACGATGTGTACTACCTCGCGGGACACTACGACCCTACACAGCAATCGCTCCGCATGGAGCCCGACATACCGTTCGCGAATAAGACCTCTTAACTACTCATGGGAGCCTGGTAGTCCTGGTACTCTCGCGTGTGTTGTGACGTGCAAATTATTGCTCTGCTTTCTCCCACCAGATGGCGCCAACTTATTTATCTGATATCAGATAACACTATTTTTTATGAATTCATATCGAATTCAAATGCTTGTGATATCGATATATTTCATCGTATTGATCACATTTTTTACAGACATTGTGGCATGTGAATAACAATTTAAATAAGCCCCAAGTAACGACATCTGGTGAGCGAAAGTTTAAGTGTCATTTTTACAGTGCAATCAAAAATCTTGATCGTCGATAGGAACTTTGATTTACCAGAATCATTTTTGAATAATATTAATAATAGAAGTACACAATTTTGTCTCTCGGTGTTAGAGTGTGCCGTAGGTTCCTTTGCGATCTGTACATAATAAAATCCCACTGAATGTTAGCTGCAGTTTACTATGCAAGTCCTAAAGTACAATTTGTAGATTTTTGAGGCTCAATTTATGACAATTTTTCATCTTACCGTCCGCCGCGGCGCATACGACGATTGTTAAAGTTACCTTGTTACGTTTATTTAGTGGTATCACATTGGAATGTTGATTTCTGATTGGATGGTATTGGGCCGAGAGCGTAAGGTCGCTTCGAATGACCGATTCGGTGATGATATGTGATTTATTTTTTTATATGTGTAGCGCTGTATTCTCAGTGTATAGGTAGTTGTATTTTTCATGTATATTATTCTATTAGATTTTTATGTATACGTAGTTTTTCTTCATATTATTATTATTATAAATGTCTATTATTCTTAAAATGCAATACTATTTCAACTAGTCCCTTATTTTATTCAAAATTAACCAGTGATTTATCTAAGTCGTGTTCGGATAATTTTGTAATGAAAATTTTGGCAAAAAAAGAATCAATAATAAGCGCATAGTTTTTGGAGCTGATTGTTAATGATTATATTGTTTTTTCACTGATTTTATATTTTTGGTTGATAATTTTATGTTAAATTGAGTATACTTTATATCGAAATGGTGCTAGACGCTTGATACTGCTGTTGGTTTCGCCGTAGTTAAGACTGTACATAGGTAAGTTCTTCGTAGTCGGTATGTAAGATCGCCAGTGATATGGTATTTTTCTGCTTTATCTAAAATGTTGCCATTTACTATTAAAACTATTCTTTTTTTATATATAATTTTCACAGGGTATGATCGGACCCTGCTTTTTATCCTTTTTATTCATATCGACGAGTATATAAAGGGACTGAAAAGACAGGGACGTAGCTAGGTCGACCAAGGGTAGGACTGTAGGTAAGTTTTGTATGAAGTGGCCAATCATGTTTATAAGAAAAGTCGAAATGATGCAGCCTTTAGGTCGTTTATGAAAATCATTGCGAATGGGAGCTCTAGTGTTGTATTTTTTTTGATAAGCTTCATTAGTTCAGTTACTAATCTTTGTACGTGGCCAAATTATTTAGGGTCTTGGCAAAATTACTATTGTAAGGGATTCGAATGTAATTAATTACATTGTTTTGCGTGCGTCGTACTTTTTTTTTGTTATTAACATGTACATTAGGTTTAAGTTTGGTTAGTAAGTAATTTAAGATTTGTTTGATTATAATTTAACATTATACAAAAATGCATACTTATATTGGACATTAAAAAGTTAAGACAAATATATTGAGAAAAAAATAAACTAAAAAGTGCGAATTTGGAAACAATATTGAAAAAAAAATGGTATTTTTATATTATGGTAACGTAACGTTTTTTATTTTTAAAATAAATGTATGTATCAGAAGCAAAGTTATTAAATAAGTACAAACTTGACGAACGAGATTTGGCTCGGCCCAGCGTGTGTATACTAACACTTTGGTTTAATTCATTGAACATTAGAACAGCCTTATAATGTATGATGATGACGGTGTATCAGTGCCGGTTCAAAAATGGATTGAAATGTAATTTAAATGATTCTTTTTTGCAGTAGTAGATTCTATTCGTACGTTGTATACGACGACGATATGTATTCTAATTAATATTTTGTAGTAGATGGCCCGTGGATTGTGCCAAGCCATGAATCATCAAAGTTTAATGAAACTTGTACGAAAGTTGATTGTATCGAGTTAATCTCGAGTTTTTGCTTCTTGGGACATTTGTTTGATCACTATTGGCAACGTCAATTGATTAATGTTTACGGCGGCGGGGGTCCCCATTATATTGGACTATTTCCAGACCCCCACGGCCAGCCAACTGCCCCTTGAGCCGACCCTGTTTATATCCGTCACTACTCTAAGATATTGTATTAAGACTGTTATAATTTTTATGAATTATTCACATCAATACTAGCATATAATTGAAAGGGGAAGCCATAAAAATATTAGAAGTAAAGATTAATAATATATCAGCATTGATAATATAAAGATTATAAATACGCTTAAATAAAATATTTTGGCTGATTATCGTGTTTTATTTCAGTAGAACCCTTTAGACACTATCAATTATTTTATTAATAATTTAACTTCGACAGATTCTTTTTTTTCTTGCAAAAAAAAAGAATTAATAGATAATTATGTAATGTAGGAATTGATTTTAGCGAGACAAAAATAAAAGGACATAATAATAGGTATATCATCTGTTGTACTTTATTATACTTATTAAAATTCTTAAACACTTTTAAGTAGTAGGCAATTTGATAAAAATTAAAAATAAGTTATGTCTGTAAGAAATAAATTTATAATAAATTATTAAATGTAACACAAAGCAGTAACATGTACCCAGTTTATGAATTTTCTATAGTAGCATCAGCGCAGATAAATAATTATTAAGAATGTTTTTTATCAATTATATTTGAACTTTATTATCTAGGGTGCAAGGTTCGAAATTAGCTGAGTGAAATTTATAGTTTCGCAAAAATTACTTTTGGGTACACAGTTCTATAGAATACAAATCTGAACCCCTATTCATAGTCTTGGTATACTATTTTCCCATGGTAAAATAAAATAATCTTATTTATAACATTTTCTTAATTAATACACATTTTTCTAAGATTTGTTTGTTAACAACATCATAAGAATAGAAAAAATACTAAAAACTAAGTGCGATTTAGGTATCTAAACGCTTATTTCAATTCTTAAGTAAAACCATAGGAACATTTTATAATAAAACAATACGATATGTTCTTAATCTAACGACTAACCATTTAGCTGTACCAATTTTAATTTTTCATTATTTTCCAATAACTAAGCCCAACGAATAACGTTCAGCTTTGGAAGCAAGTGGAAAAGACCTTGAAGGATCAATGTCTAGAATTGGCAAGAAGAAATAGTCTATAATTATTTCAATTCTTGCCTGGCCTGCCTTAATTCTGGCTTTAAACATAATATAAGAATAGAGTAACTAACTAAAATTGACTAAATCTTCATTTAAGAACCGCTGCTAGTAGACATCCATATCTTAAGTTGGCTTATCTTATCTTCTCTTGTTATTTAGGAGTTAGAATAGAAACTTAAACTACTTGGCCAGCATGTAGTATAGAGAAAAGTATTATACTAAAATTAATAATGCCAAACTAATATGATGCTAAATTTGTTATGCCAAACAATTTAACGTTAAAATTGTATTATTATGCCAACAAAAAAGGTCCCATGCTCTAAACATCAACTCTACTCGGTAAACAAAGATGTCTGCCATCGCGGCTGTGAACTAAACCTAACCTAACCTACAAATTGAGTTCCCCGTTTAGGGTCAACAAAGAATCTCCTTCTTCCCATTACTGATGACCTCATAGGTGTCGTCATCGATGATCTTGTAGATGTCCTGTCGGTAATGCTTCAGGTTGTGGAGGAATCGGCTGGAGCTCTCTTCCCTGATCTTCGTGAGGACTGAGGGCAGGGTCTCAGTGCCTGCCTCGGAGGCTAGAGACGCGTAGTACTTTTCCTGGAACAAGAATGTGAAGTATAAAGTGACTGTTTATGGTAAACGTTATTTTTTAGCTTAGATAATTTTAAAAATCAAAAGAAAAATAAGTCAAAATAAATGTGAGTTAACGACTGAACCGATTTAAATGAAATTTTGTATAGAGGTAGGTTAGAATCGGAAAAGGGAAGTAAGCTCTTTTATCCGACTGATTTGTCTATAAAAGAGCATTGTTTGATGCAACAGTAGAATTAAGAAGTGACAAAATAAGACTTATAGTCCTAATTACATATGCCTGCCTAGGTAACAATTTACGCATCTATTAAGTAATTTTAAATGCTAAAACCTTCCATTAGCATTAAACGTAGTTGATTTGTAAGTGGTATGTAGATATATTCTTACATATACATATCAAATGGTAAGTGCTACTGTGGAATTATTTATTAACAACACGTGATTCAATTTATATTATAACTCTTTAGAAAATCCTGCAATCAAAGGTGAAGATAATAACTGCATTTAACATTCCTACGATATTCATAACAATCAGAGTGTAACAACGGATGTGTGTTACAGTAAGATACAAGTTTTATAAACAATTGATAAGTAGTTAGGTACACATACCACACTAGTTATTGATTATTGTATTAGGGTTGAAAAAACTACATAACGAGATATTAAAAAAAAAAGACGTGTGGCACTCGGGGACTGCCGCGGTGTAGCTATTGCATAATTTGCATAGCATCGTACGATTTCGGAGCAGCTCGTCTCGATTCGTGCGAGTTTCGTAGAGTCGTACAATACGTCTAACCGCACGCACACAAACACCGTGCCGAAGTCTACCGAACTGAAACGACGTCAGACGATTGTGAGGTTTTTTTCGTTACAGAATTTATTGGTTTGGTCGCTGCGCTCAAAGCCCGCGATAAAAGCTATGCAATAGCTTAAAATGGCCAAGTGTGATTCGGACTCGCACACTAAGGGTTCCGTACCAATATAGTAAAAATGTCACGCTTTTTGTATGGGCTCCCATACGAAAGTATGTAGTAAGTGAAAATTGCCTAAAATATGTATTCGATTATTTCTGTTTGTTATTAAGTATAGCGGCTACAATAAATACATCATTTGTAATATTTCAACTGCCTAGCTATCGTGGACATTAAGATGCGGAAGACAGTGAAGTCTTAAGGAGTAATAGGGACCCATAAGGGACCTTTGGGTACAGTTCTAAAAATAATATTATAACAGTAAATACAGCTTAGAAATAAAATATGTAGTTAAAATCTCTTGTGATTAAGCAAATAGGTAAACTCGTGCATGAAGTGACGCAAGATTCAAGTATAAAATATTCTCTTTATGTATGTACTCTGCAAGTAAATGGGTATATTAGTTACTAAGAACGCAGCGCCTTTTATAAAGTTCTAATTTTAGATGCATCCTGCGTTCCAAGGTAAACTGCAGTGATAACCCTATTAAGTATACAGTGAGTGGCGATAAGTTGCTTACATACTGGACCTAGGAATCGGATAGTGACACTAAAACTGTGTTGGTATCAAGACGTTTCGCGCGGTATAGAACCGGACGTTTTACCAGTTAGTAACTTATGCGATCCTGGTATATTAGTACAGTGGTGATTATTTAGTTAATAAGTCAATTTTATTTTTACTTGAAATAATAAACGTGTTTTGTTGTGTTGTTTTTATTGTGTGACCTATTTCTGTCCAATGATTTGGTTAGATATTTATTTATTGAAATACCTAAGTACCTACATGTTATAAAACGAAATTAATTTACTAATTCTAGAAATCTTTTGAACAACTGCTTATATAAAATCTGAAACATTACAAGTTTAGATGATGACAACACTATTACACTAATTCTAGGTTTTAAGCTAGTCTTTTCCAAAAAAGGAATTCCAAGAAAGAAAGCTGTTTGATCTTTGCAAGTCTATAATAATAGTTCGTAATGAAATACAGCCGAGTGGTATATAAGGTGCGGATTAGTGATTAGTAGAGTTATGGATTTAGAATGATCCACCGAAATTAATCGAAATGGTAGATACACATACATACACACACAAACATAATTTTAGTTATAATACTAGGCTTCCTGACCCGAAATGAAAATCATCCACCATGGTATTAAAACATTATACCTATCAAGGTAGATTCGAAGATAAAGGAGAACAATCAAATCCAAAAAACCTTGGACTACCCTTAGACGACAGACCATACACTTACTCATTAAAGAACTCTATGCAAACAGACCTTTTAGGAACTAAGAGCTATGAAAAAATATTATGAAATGCCCTCAGGCAAGACATTTCTGAAAAGGTAAAAAAACTGTAACACTTACATTCCCAAACGAGAAAATAATACAGATAAGTACTTGTGTGAGCCTATCTATTAAGGTGTCATTGCCTACCTTATTTACTCAGAATAAAGAATTGCAAAAATATAGATAATGGAAATATATTATTGCCTGTAAATAGCAGGTCAACAGTTTATGATTATAAATATACCTATGTTAAAATACCTTACGGATATGATAACACAGTTTGTCAGAAACTGATACTTAATCGAAAATATTGTAAAAAAAACATGCGGGGTGTTCAGAAATGGTTCTAATATTAAAAAATAAATATCAAACATCTGTTTACATAAGTTTTATTGTAACTTTTCAGCCCTATCAACCCCTTTCTTACACTTATTAATGCGAATATAGTGCACAAAAACAACCTTAGGTTTAATAAAGAATGATAAATAGGTATTCTTATAAAGCAATCATATACCTAAGTCACAGATAACTTAACTATACCTAACTGTTCCATATAATTTTAATATTGAGTTAAATAAGTATAATTATTGTATAGATATTACCCTTCAAACTTCCCTTCCTGCCCTCCCACTTCTAATAATATTAAAAGATTTTTTGTCGGAGAAAAATGGAATAGACCGATAGCAACACACACGTCCTACAAAAATTCAGTCAAATATATCAAAAAATCATCGGTCCTACAAAAAGTCGGAGGTGGGGGGGCAGCCTAACCCTTAACTAACAACCAAAGCTACAAGTATAGGTCTCATCGTCCATAATCCGGTACAAGTCAGCGCGGTACGTGACCAGATCATCCAGGAACCGCTGGCTACTGTCGTTGTGGATCTTTACGAAGACTGGAGGGATGGGATCAGCTCCGGACTCCACTGCCAGGGTGACGTAGTACTGCGCCTAGGTACCACCAATCACAGACCAGATGACAGAGGTGGAACAGTGTCACCTGGGACCTTCGCTTATGCGTAAACTTAAGTTTTAAGGGGATGGATTGGAGCTTGGCAAGTAATACCTTAACGTGCTTTATATTGGTCTACCCTCTTTCTTAGTCTTTTAATACGCACAACACCGTTACCAATTCTGCTCTTAGTTCCACCATCTGTCTCTCAGTTCTACAGTTGGCCCGAGATCATGGAGCTCATTATAACGAAACAACATTGTAAATATTCCGGACATTTTCACTTTTCTAATGTGGGTAGCCATGACAGTTTAAAGTTATAATATACTATCAATATTTATGAACACCACTGTAATTTCTTATATCCGTAATACAACTGCTTAGGCAAGCAGGCAGGCTCAGCACGGAATCAAATCAATGTATGTGATGTTGTTTATGTATTTACTCTTGTTTCCTTTTCTAGGAAGTCTGATGAGGATGTAATTTAAATCTTCTATTTATGGGGAAAACAAGGTTCTATTCAGCATTTCAAATGACCAGAATATTTTAAAATTTTCCACGTTGCATCTACAAGTAAGTAGGTAATAAATATAAGGTCGATTGACTAAGAAAGAAATATTTAAATCTAGCTGGTGTATACTTCAATTAAATCTTTGTACGAGTATTAACGTTGTCCGCGTGAAATACTTATTTAATTGTGCAATATATCATATTGCAGTCATTTAAAAATTTAGCTTATCTCCGGCTCCTAGACAAAACCGAAGCTAGTCTTCAACTACCATGACGCCGCCAACGTTGCCCAAAAAGCGGGCTACACACATTCCCCTAGTGGGAGGGTGCTGCAAGCGCCATGGTCCATGATCACGGGTGAACTCATCGGAGTTGAACCGTGATCATGGGGCTTGCAACAGTCCCGAAATATCGGGAGCTCATTAAAACAAAACAACATGGTCAATATCCCGGACAGTTTCAGTTTTGTGTGTAACCATGAGAGTTTACATACATACATACATACATAAAATCACGCCTTTTTCCCAGAGGGGTAGGCAGAGATCACTTCCAGCGATCCACTTTTCACCGTTAGTATCGTATTAGTTACCTGGTCCGGCCCCATCATGTGCGCTTGCCGCCTGGTGTACCCTCGGGCAGCGCGGTCCCGCTTTTCTTCCTCCCAGTCGCTGGTCATCTCTGCGGGCGTGGGTAGGCTGAAGGTGCCGTTCATGGAGCGGATGTAGTAGCGCACCTGGATACAGGGAAGATGATTAGTGACTGACTAAAAGCGTCGATGGCCGAGTGGTTAAGGTCGTTGCTTGCCATGCGAGAGGTCGCCAGTTCAAACCCCGCCATTAAATTCATATGTACCATCATTCGACGCTTTAACGGTGAAGGAAAACATCGTGAGGAAACCAGCACTCCTGAGAGATTTTTCAGCGGTGTGTGAAACCATGTCAGAGGCCTACGGGCGGTTTAAAAACTCTGACACCAGGTTGTTCATCAACCATACGATAAGAAGAAGAAGATTAGTGACTGACTATGTTTTACAAATTATTTGGATAATTTAACTATTTAAGACTGCGACTCTGTCAGACTTCTACCTACTCGTAGTTTACGGTTGACCTATATAGTTTAAGGAACCAACTAACAGCAGCGTTAAATATTAACGTAACCAGGTATCTCATTTTCGACAGGTCTGTCTTGTGTTGAAATAAAGTGACCTGTTGTCTCTCCGTGGAACGCGAAAATTCGACCAGTTTTCGGGCGAAGAGCCTGGATTTTCAAATCAATTTCTCACAAAACGTCTTTCCCAGATGTAATGGATCACAAATCAAAATGGTCAATAAATACCCACAGGACACTAGTAAACTTTCAATTAGTCACCTAATTGCGGGTAGATCTCTTATCTAGTAGTGTCGTAGTGTCTTTTTGAGGTTATGCTGTATTAAAAATGTTAGATGGTTCAAAAGGTGTGTAACAGTACTTCTAAGTTTTACATTTGTTGCTGGAGTGTATATTTAAAAACAACTTAATCACGCCACAAACAAGTATCCAAAGACCTACCTGCAAGTCGAACATCGAGAACGCGCACACGTAGTAAGGCACTCCGATGAAGCACATGCTGGGACGGCGGATGTTCACCAAGTGCTTGTACAGAGGCTCCACGCAGTTGTCCTCCACCACGATCCCGCAGGACTCGTGCAGGAACGGGAAGTTGTACAGGTAGCCTGGGGAATGATTAAAAGGAGGACCTTAAAGGAAACTGTATGGAAACATCAGAAACGGTTGATAGGGCTCAAAGTTTAAACAAGTTAGTTGCCACAGACAAATTCAGTTTTACGGGTTTTCAACGAGGGAAAATTTTGCAACCCTGTTGGTAAATTGGTACTGTTAATTTGAAAGGTAGGCGAAATAGAAAGAGAAATAAACACGATCTGTCAACTTTGAAAAATATTATGAATATAGAAGTAAAGATGTTTTAGTATTACTAAAAACATATTATCATTGTCTATTTACGAGGATACTCACCAGTACACAAGAACACAACATCCACATCCTCCACACTGCCGTCCTGGAAGACCGCCGTCTTCCCCTCCAGCCTGACCACATCCGGTCTCTGCACCAGGTTCTCCGGGAAGACGGTCTTCGGCTGTTCCTTGAGGTGATGGCTGAGGACCACGCGCTCGGTGACCGACGTGATCTCCAGCGCGATGTCCATGCCTGATGGACCGGCTCCGATGACCAGGACTCGTTTGCCGGTGAAGATCTCTGGGACTCTGTAGTCGTGGCTGTGCATCACGTCACCTGGTGGAAAAAGATTGTTTTAGTTAATAATACAGATTCGGAAGTCAGTAATACAGCGTCGGAAGTCAGTAATACAGCATCAGATGAAATCTTATAATGAGAAGGTGTGTAGTATCTGGACTGATTGCCAACCGCACGAAAAATAATTTTGGTATGCCTACTTAGCGGATGGTAGAATTGTAATAGTACCTACGTCATACAGCCTGGTTAGTATTTATCAGGGAGACTCAGGGTTTTTTGTGACTATACATGCTTTTGCAATTCGTAGACATGCTTATCATGTCTACGAATTTCAGTAAAATAATAGTAAAAGGAGACATTCAAATGTGTATGATTTTCCCGATAAGTACACGTATAAATGTCTAGTTAATTGGTTGTTTGTTCACGATTTTTTCTTCTACCACCTAGACAGCTGAACAGATTAATAACATCCAGACATGGGACAAACACCAAAGACCATCACGAAATATTTGTCTCAGCAAAGAATCGAACTCATGCAAGCGACTGTCCGAACTCAAAAGAAAGTATAGCCAAATCCGCCATCGAATCAGTCAACAGTCAGTTTTGCCTCACCTTCAAACTGCTTCAGCCCTGGTATGCTCGGTATGAAGGGCGTGTTGTAGTGCCCGTTGCAGACGAACACGTAGTCGTACTCTCTTGTTTCTGACGCCCCGGTGCTCAGGTCCTTGAAGGTTATGTCCCACAGCTCTCCCTTAGGACCTGCCTTCGGGATCACTAGCTGGACGTGGTGGTTGAACTGTGGGGAACAATAGGGCAAGTGTTATTCTGGTTGTATCAGGGTAGGGATATGAGTCTTACTCCTGGACTTTGACCATATATCTAGAAAATGGTTATATGAACAGGTAGATACTTATTACTACAATAAAGTAAAGTTGACGAAATAAGCCATGCTTCTTTTCAACTTCCACATTGAAGGACGAAATTTTAAGGATGTATCAACCAACGTCGTGCGTTTAACGTATCATGTTAAATAAAGAGTCCAAGGATCACTAAGATATTGGTTCTAGATCTAATTATGTAATAATATGTCACATAAATGAAATCACTCTATCTCTTTCCACATTAGTAAAAATTCTAACTCTAGACTATTCTGCGCCAGACGGTCAACTCATTACACATGAGAAACACTATTTATTGCTTACTATAAGTGGTGTTGAACAAACTAGATAACTTAATTTGCGCAAGCTTTATGTCATTAATTAGGTAAATTCTCACCTTGATGTGAGGTGTGACGCCATTTTTATCGGAATAGTGTTGTAGGAAGGCCAGCATGTCCTTGGCGGGGAGGTAGGACTTTTCACTCTCTGGCACTGGGAAATCGGGGAATCCCATGATTTCTTTTGGTAGGTTAGTTCTGTAAATAGAAAAAAAGTACGATATTAGGTTTTTACATCACTAACAAAACTTTCAATTTAAATTTGTAGCTTAATATACTGATTGCTCTACTTTTTATGATATTTGTTTAAAGTCGTAAGGCCCAGAGAACCAGACACAATAGAAAATCCATTGTGTCTGTCTCGTGTGAGGACATTGGGTCTTACGAGGTAAAAAGTCTGATTCTGTAATATTTTTTAATTATGTGTGATTAAAAAAATTTTAAAAACGGCCCTTTATCGTTTTCTTTTGGTCGGCTAATTTAATGACGCAATGTAACAACATAATAAGGAACTCAATTATTAGGGTAACAACATAAATGTTTTCTAACATTACAATCATAATACGAGAAACATCTTATGACGACAATATAAAGTTGTAATCGCTAAATAGATAACTGAACCGCTTTGATCTGGTCCTGAGTGCATAGTATGAGGAAAATAATGCATATTATCGATTATTTTCTATTCATTATCAGCTGCAATAATATATCAGAATAGAGTAATGAGAAGAGCTATCTAATATGAGGCTTCAGTTCAAGGTACATACATTATCTCTCTAATTAGTTTAGTCGAATTTTATAATTAATGCATTTCGTTAGTCGTCTTCTTCTTATCGTATGGTTGATGAACAACCTGGTGTCAGAGTTTTTAAACCGCCCGTAGGCCTCTGACATGGTTTCACAAACAAGAAATTATGAAGATATAGTGCTTAGAAGTTTCGTATGACGTCACGATTAGGTACAATTTTTTCGTAACTTCACCGTTAAAGCGTCGAAGTTTGATGGTACATATGAATTTCAAATTTGAAAAACACTTTGGTACCTGGCGGGGTTTGTATAACTGGCGACCTCTACGGACTAAATAGAATAATAAGATTTTGACCCACTCGTCACGCCTATCGACGCTTTTTAGTCGTAATTACTATTAAAATATTTCATAAAGTGGATTCCTATTATCTACTTCATGTCAAAGGTACGCGTACCTATAAATTATTGTATTTACAGTCAACGTTACCTATCATGACGGAAATACATACTGCAATAACTTAAGAAGTAGGTGAAGATTAATTAAATTAGATTATACAACTTAATAGACGTCAACTTTTGACATGACTTGGAATTTGAATTTGAACTCTCAAATTAAAAAAATATATTACATGTTTAACTTGCTCGAATGATTTTGAAAACCTTTTAAGAGAGAACTACGGTATGTTCTCTAACAATTTTATGTAAGTTAGACCTACGTGATATTGATTAAATGATAAAATGAGATTGATTTGGTTCTGTTTGTTTGGTTTGTGACGCTTATCTACATGATTTCTACCAGGAAATCATAAACACTTATGGACTCACCTTAAACTCTTGTACATGCTGGTGTGAATAGGCAATCCGAAGTCGTCATAGCCCACGGTCTCCGTGTACACCCAGGTCCCTCCAAGCTGAGAGGCCTGCTCCAGAATGTCCACTCTCTGCACTCCTGGTTCAACCAAGAGGTGACGCGCCGCGCAAAGACCCGCTGCGCCGGCGCCGATCACGCATACTCGCGACATCTGGAACGTCCAATGCATTTATGAGCGCCTGGTAACTTTAAGTAGATTTGGTTAGTTGTAAAACAAAATCAGCAAATCGCCTTAGTAGTCTAGGTTTCTGTCTAGCCTCTACGAATTAATATACATAAATATTCATGAATATTCTCCCCACGTTACTTTAAATAGTTAAATAAAATTGTTTTAATTATACTCATAGATGTAGTCAGTAACGTTACGAAGAAATGAAAAATATTATTGCATACAATTTTCCTAACTGACTACGATGATGGCTTGGAGTAGCCTTGTCATGATCACTGGTCTTGCGGGGGAGCGGATGACTGTCACCCGGAAAATATGTTTAAGTGAAAAGCTAGAATTTTCAAGTCAGAAACAATTCAAAGGTTTTTCAGCCTTTTATTGCTACGAAGTCCATTAGTGTATATAGGAATAGCTTACGCTTAGCAACGAAAAGATAACAAAAGCTACTTGCCACTAAATATGTTGTAACATTTAATATGTAACAGATCCACGTGTTTCTCTATTAGCTATACAATCTTAGCTTAATTATTAATGCATACCACTCTCAATTTCAGTTGTGTGAAAACTGGCAAGGTGAACAATTAATTGCTAATAAATATCTTATTAATTATCAATTAGCCTAACAACTCTCCGAATAGAATTGGCAGGTGTTGAATTGAATGCATTGCATGTTATAACTGAATACAGGATGTTCAGACTCTAATTTCATGCAACGATATTAGCAGGGCCGCGCCGCCCCTGTGTGCGAAGTGTGCGGCGCACACAGGCGCCAAGACAACAGGGGCGCCGCGCCGCCACTGCCACCTAAATTATTTTTGTTACCTATATGATGGTTTTTTGTAGTGGAGTATCGACAAGTAAGTAGGTACAATAGGCGCAACATAGGCCTTGTAAACAACAAAACATCTATAACGCTTATTGAACAAGTCTCTCAATATTTAATGTTTATTATTATTCACGTTTATGGTTTCATTTTACGTTTAGGGTTTTAGTTTACATTCCTTACGAGCTCAACGTTAAAACGGCGGCAGTTCTTTAAACCAGCGAAGAAGTACTAGTTATTTTAACCCGTCGAGGCGCCGAGTTTGTATGAGTATGAGTGAGTTTCTGAACGGACGGAAATTAGAATAGACACAAATTTTGAAGAAATTGTAAGTGATGCCAAAAAAATTGCTGAAAAATTTGACGTCGAACCTGAATTTGAAACTTCCAGATCCAGACCCCTAAGACGTCGTAAAACTCCAAAGAGTTTTGATTATGAACACAAAGACCACACTATAAATGATCCGAAAACCTCTTTTAAAATTAATGTATTTTTTTATATATTAGACTTAGCGTTATCCTCCGTAGATGAAAGATTTAATTTATTGAATAATCACAACGACGTGTTTAATATTTTATTTAATTTAAGTGATGACCAAGATCAAAGTCGATTAAAAAGTAGCTGTCATCGTTTACAGGAGAAACTTTCAGCAAATGGTTCATTGGATATTAACGCCGATGATTTGTGTGAAGAAATCATGTCTTGTCAGCCATTTTTCAAAATCTAAGTTATGATGTGGTGAAAATTCTTGAATTTATATATTTAAACAATTTGACAGCTGTATGCCCTAACATTACCATAGCATTACGAATTATGCTAACTATGCCAGTTACAGTAGCAAGCGCGGAAAGGTCCTTTTCTAAATTAAAACTTATAAAAAATTACCTGCGCTCTACAATGAGTCAGGAAAGATTAACTAATTTAGCAACAATATCTATAGAGGAGGCCGTACTAGACCATATAGACATACATGAAACTATTAAGGATTTCGTAAACAAAAAAGCGAGAAAAGTGTAAATATTATAATTTCAGTAATGTTTGTATTCTTGCAAATGTTAAGACTCTTGTTGTTTTTTTTAAACATAACATAGGTAGGTAATAGTCATATTAGTATTATTATTCTTAGAAAAAAGTCAGCTTCTTTGTTTTTCATATTTAAGTATTAAATTCTTTGTATTAATAAAGCATGTTAAAATTTTGTTCGGGTTTTATTTTTCGCAGTTATTGGCAAGCAGAAGCGAACGGGATTTAGGTATCTATTTAGTATCCTAATTCCTAAATGTTCCACAGTTTTGTACACTTAGATATTAATGATAATATTATCTAAGTACATACTGTAAAACTGGAGAACATTTATTTCAGGCAAAATCCACAATTAAAAATATTCATTCAAAAATTAAATTCGTTTTTTATGATGATTCGTTAAAAAAGAGGCGCTTCATAGGTTTCGCACACAGGCGCTGCCGGGGGTCGGCGCGGCCCTGGATATTAGCGTGGAGTTATTAGATATTTTCAATAATCACTAGGCAGTATGCTAAACTGCATGTAATTAGCAAATCATCATACATGTCTAAGTTTTCATACTGACTTAGTAAAACCTAACAATACTAAGCCGGAGATGTATCCGATTCAGGATTTGATTTTTTATGCATATTCACTACACACAATCTTTATCTATGACTAGTGACCCGCTCTCGCTTCGCCATATTAATCCCTCTATCTATTAAAACAAAATCTGATACGTTCTTTGAAAGATTTAAACATACAGACGCGGTAAGCGACTGTAGCTCAGCATAGATATGCTTAGGCGGCTTTACTAAAAATTACATATTTATATAAAATATTTTCTAGAACATGACTAATATATTATTATGTTGCTATGTGTATATGACCTCATGAGCTTTCGTAACGAGTATCTAACGAATCATTTGGAATTTTTTAAGTTATCTCTTGTTTTGATTCGGAGTAACATTTAAAAAAATAACATTAGATAGATATGAGTAACGCACGTACAAAAGTTCATTGGAACATGTTATTTTATTTATTAATTAAAAGCTAAATGTTATTGAACCATGATCTGATAAAGTCCGACGATATTGTGTTTAATATGATTTTTTGATAGAAGTATCTTTAATTTATATTACTAGAGACCTAGATGTTGTATCTAGGTCTAAGTTTAGGTCTTATGTGATAATTAAGACAATGATTTTGGACCTTGAAGTTTGCTGAATCGAAAACGAAATAGGTTGCATACAAAGAAAGGTACTCTTTCTACCTACCTTTGACTTTTAATGTATAACCCAATATATCGTTAACCGAATCGTATAATACTTATCGTGATATAAGAATGTCAGTGACCTATTTAATTTAATTATTTTTATCATTTATCTGGCAATTTGGTTGCTCTCAAGATGTTGTCTCTATGGAAACTTAAAGGTCAAGATTTAACGAGCCATGTGAGCATCGTAAAAAACATGATAACAAACAAACATTACTGACAAGTAGATATTGATGTACTAAATGTACCGGGTTCGATGGTCTGAGGTCACTATGTACGACAAGATTATGTAGTTACTTAGGTACTGTTACAATTAACAATAATTTACAATTACAATCCATAAATAGTTTTACCGTTTATCACCATCATCCTCAGCCCATATACGTCCCCGCTGCTGGGGCACGGGCCTACCCTAAACAGGGGCTATAAGGCTTTAGTCAACCACGCTGGCCACTTTAAACTTGGCTAGCTTGGTTTACTACGGCCTTATCGCCCTAGTTTAGGGTAGGCTCGTACCCCAGCAGTGGGGACGTATATCGGCCGATAGAAATCTGAGAAATAATAAAAATGGATGGCCGAAATGTATATAACGCATAATGTAGAAATAAAGAAAATACATAATTAATTTGGTAGGACAGTGAGCGAACTTAAAAATAAACAATAAAATTATCATTGAATATGTAATTATTTCTTTCATATCATAAAAGACATTGATTTTTCACAGGTAAATAAGTTACTAGTGTTAAAATTAATAAAATTGTGTGCGCCATATCCTATGATAGACCTTTTTGGTATTGAATTTAATATTTTAAAAAATTGTTTCGTTTTAATCTCTATTTGAATTTAAGTTCACTCAGTTGTTAATTTTAATTTAATTTCGTATCAAATAAATAATTTCTTTCTTTCTTTCAAAATAGGTGGCAAAACCATAGCCGGATATTACTCTGATTTAGAATAAATATGTTTGTGTATTTTTTTACAATAGTTCAATAGATACAATGATTTTTTATTGTTTCATTGATAACCTATTAATAAAAATGTCAATTATTCTCAGTTAGGGTCGCCTAGCTATTTATAATTGATTGTTATTAATAGAAATAGCAGAAAAAAACTGTAGTGATTGATTTGTAAGGATCGAGATAACTAAAGTTTTTTTATAAAAGAGAACTATCAGGATAATCTCACTCCATCTGATGGTGAGCGGTAGTGAGGTCCACAGGCACAATATACTTTAAAATACGGGAATATAACAACTTCTATAGTTAGGTCTACACCTAGTAATGGCTTATTGTACCCTTGATTAAATAAAATTAAACTAGATAAATAGAACTCTCAAAGAACATTGTAGAAGTAAATTGTACGCATCAGCCCTAGCAAAAATTACGTTTAAATTACAAATCAATCAATCAAACGACATTACCTTTTCTTACTACGAACAACACAATTTCCTTCCGGTAACCGGAAGCAAACAATGCAAAACTAAAACGTACCTTTATCACAAATATTTCCAAAAACGCAACTGCAACTCAACCTCGATACTGCACTTCACAATTCCTGTCGTGTTTCCGCCGTCAAAAATGGGGGTAGATTATGTTATTAGAGAATGATGTACTAGAGACGTGTGTGTGTACGGACGGTCGATGCACAAATACCATCGTTGGTAGGTCGCGCGAGTTTATGTATGGCCTACGGAGCGTGCACGCGGGAAAAAGTCGGAAACTGTATTTCGTTAGACATAGAATCAAATGCAATATGTCCGATTTGTTGCAGTATTAAGCCGCTCGAGATTATAAGCCAAGGTTAGGCTTAGGATGAGTGAGTATAGTATTGCTGATATAATTACTACGAGTATACGAATAGGTTACATTTAAGCACTAATGAAGTATGAGTAGTAAGAAAATAAGTAAGAATGTGTGTATGTTTGGTAAATGAATTATTTAGGCTTTTTATCGTTTCGGATTACTGGCACTGAAGTAATTTTCAAATAAGTAATCGTTTTAAATTTTATTTGTCTTTTATTGATAAATTTTTAATTGGAAGATGGGGAATGAAAGCGTTGTCGGAAGTGTTTTATATTTTTTAATTACCTTAGTACTTATTTTTTTACTAATGCTTTAGTCGAGAAGTCCCATGCTGTTTTCTAACGGAAGTTGCATTGTTATTCTGTTTGTGCTTCCTTCGATTGATTTGATTACAAATCCGTCTCTTATTTGTCAGTTATTATTGTTTTAAACGGAGTTATCGCGCGATATGTGTCCTTCTGGAATATTATGTTATTTAATTCATGAACAAGAGGTATTTATTACGATGTTGTTGTCGTATTTTATCGTAAACATTATAAATGAGTAGTTAAGGAATTCCAGGAATTAATATTTGAAGAAGTTAAAGACTTTGATTTCTTGTAAATATTTCATCCGTTGCAGTACCTACTCGTATCTATTTAGTCAAATTCTGTATAGATTTTCAAGAAACCTAAACTTCCTTCGATTTAAAAAAAGGTCGAGGTAAAAAAACATATTTATTTATTTTTCAGGGCTTTATTATCTAAATAAATATTGTTTACTTAAAATATTTTATTAAATTAAATTTCAAAGTTGTAGTTACTTGCAAAAAAATACTAAGGTAACATAAACTCAAACATGTTTTAGTAATTACAAGTTCCAAAGTTTCGCAAAGTGCCGATTAACTGCGGATTTGTCCTAGATCCACCTCTTCTAATTTGCTGTTCGCCTGGTGCCCAAACTGGTCAGAACTTTGATGGTTTTGCCGAATAAACTGGTGAGTTTAGATTTTAGAGGTCTAGTAAGGTTGGTCGGTTTTGTTTGATGACGCAACTAGACAGGCGGTTTGCACTAACCTTTCCGGTGCGAGACGGCTATATAAACAAAACAATCGTGTTGTCTCTGTCCGCCGTGGGTGCGTTCGGCATTTCGGACCTTCGACCTGCCAGTTGCGTAAAGCCTCATTGGTCAGTCACGTGAAAATTTGCATTAGCATGGAAGCTGGAAGGATAGACTTCCACATAATCGCGTTCAAGCTTTTAAAGTTCAAGTAGTGTCATTAATTTTGCTCAAACTTGGCCCAGGATACCTCCTTAGTACTTACAGTTACCTATATCAGTAGAAAAAATAAGTTATTATTATATAATATAATAATATAATATAAGGTATTCATCACCTTTTTTCAGTCGGCTTAAAAAATTCCACCCCTAGTATTAATTTTAGTCATATTAATGAAATAACTTTTCCTGTTAAATATCTATAACGGGATAATACACCGTTATCCAAATACTATCTAAATACGTATATGTATAAGAAATTGATAATTCCATAATGTAATAAATAGGTAATTAATAATAATATCTTGATTTTCCTCTTCATTTCTGACCTCTGTGAGAGTTTACATATCCCAGGTTGATAAAGCGTTAAAAGGTAAACTAATGTCAACCTATATATAACCTACGTAGAAATTTGTAAAAAAAACATACGTTTGTATGTGTGTCGTATGCGTATGCGGTGTCCCATGAATGTTTGTTTTATTTTGTTGCTAAAGGGCAATAGAAACATAATCTGTAAAAATTTCAACCATCTAGCTATTACAGTTCTTGAGATACAAACTGATGACAGATAGACAGCGAAGTTTTAGTAATAGGGTTCCGTTATTACCCTTTGGGTACGGAACTCTTAAAAAAAATAATTTCATTATTCAGAAACCAACAGCGTTACAAATAAACATACATACATATTACATAACACCAATATGGGGGCTAATAAAAGGTTTCCCTTAATTTACAATTAGTAACTGTTATCGCGATGTAATCAAAGACATACTAATTTTATTAACCGACTCAAGTTTCTAGTCCAGAAAATACGAGTATTTGAAGTAGGTATGCACTTAAATATACGCAAAATTAGAATTTACAAAAATGCAATTTTATCAAGTGTCCTGTCTTTCACTGTGACTCTACTAAATATAAAACATAGTATTTAATGTTTTGTTTATTAAAGTCACACAATCAAAGTAATCTTTAATTTTTTATTCTAACATAGTATTCTAGTAGCCATGGCATTGTTTACAAACACGCCGCTACAAGCATGATGCAAGAACTCCGGGCGCGTTGCGTGTCCCTGTGGGACGCCGGTATCAGGTTACCTGATAACTGATGCGAAATTTGTAGATAGTGCTGTTTGTCTAGCGAACGTGCTTTTTGATAATGTGGCATTTTCCATAGCTTTCAGTAAATGATAATTTAATATTTAATAGCACTCCACATAACATGTTAAACAAAATATAGGCATAGGTAGTCAAAAGTCCCTGTCTAATTAAATTTCAGACAAAAAAATATTTGTTACATTTCTACACACACGGTCATCTGTCAAATGTTAAAGTTTTTGGTCCTTTGCGTTTCAGTTTGGTCCAAGTTTGTGAGGTCGCCCGAACTACGGCCGCCATCTTGTAACAAGGTTTTACAGATTTTGAGACGTGAGAGCCTCCGCTCCCCCGCAAGTCCGGTGATGATGTCAAGGCTGTTCCAAGCCATCATCGTAGTCAGTTAGAAAATTCTCTTCGTAACGTTATTGAATATATCTATGAGTATACTAAAAGTCAATATCATTTAACAATTCAAAGTAACGTCGGGAGAATATTCATGATTACTTATTTATTTATATTAATTAGAAGTATCGTTACATATTTTTATTTTGCAATCAAGTAACACGCTTTTATTTATAAAAAAAAACATGGGCCTGTGGTGAAATCGCAACATAATTATTGTTATCAAATTTAAATTATTTATAACTTTTTAGATCTTTATTATAACCAACAAAAGCTAGTACAATAAAAGCTTGTTTTTATTTTCAACTTTTTAGTAGGATGGCTAGTCCCATAGCCATCTTCCAGTTCCATCATCAGACCCCGATAGCTGCCATCTACCACCAAAGTACTCGTCAAGACGAATCAATCAAGCCCAAACTAGATGATGATCTGTTGTTTAACCATCGAGTTCCTATGGCCACCTTCAGGCTCCATCATCAGATCAGCTCCACGTCAAGAAAATATTGGATTGTCATCTGATTTACATATGCATGCAAATTTCAGCTCAATGAGGGTTTTCGCGTATAAGAACTTCACTAGATGGCAATACGTAGGCGTGAGGTCCAACTGCAGCGTGATTGGTTATTTTTGACGTGACATTGACAGACATGTCAATATTCACCAATCACGAAGCAGTTGGACCTCACGCCTACGTATTGCCATCTAGTGGATATCTTATACGCGAACACCCTCATTGATAAACGGAAATGGCTGAAATTTAGCTCGCAATACTTCATTACAAACATCGGGACAGGTGAAACTAAATAAAAGCTTGTAAAAAATCGTTTCAGTTTTCAGGCGTGCGTGAATGATGCAACACCTACGGACGCGTTGCGTGCGCGCGCGCACCGGGTAGGACTCCCGAAATTGGGTTACCTGTCAGTTTGATAGGAGATTTGGCGATGGCGATAACGATTTGCTTATTGCTGATATCTGTATCTGTCGTTTGTTTGCCTATCCATAAAAAGTTTAATGAATCAGAAATCAGAGTATCTGTATTACAATTCTGGATTCCAGAACTAATGTCTAGACTTAGCTAAGCATTGTGTTTATTTTTTATATATTTTATTGAATTTTATATATTTTTTGTAGTCATTATACAGTCTGGCCGTGTAGGCCAATTAATAATGATTAGAAGGCTTGTAATTAAAACAGACGAGAATGGTAAAATAAAAAAGATGTAAGTTTTTAAGCTTTCGCGATCCATTACACTAAATATTAGTCCAATCATGGTCGCTAGCTAGACCATGATTGGTGTAACCCAGTCGAAACGTCGGGCAGTAAGTAGCTAAGTATTTGCTACTATCGCGTGTAGACCCATAAAGACTAATATTTAGTATAAAAAAGACGGTCGACCAAAGCGCGCGGGTCAGACTCGACGAGGAGTCCATTACCATCATTCTAATATGTATAAGCCATTTTATATATTTAATTTCATTGTTTAATATTGTTGTAATTAATTATCAACCAATAATCAAATACTACATTTCCCAAAAGTTCGTTACTAAGGGCCGATTATACAGACATCTTCATGCAGTCAGGACGGACTGCTTCAAGCTGCGATTGCATAGTAAACTACAGATTCTACACGGATACACACTTACACGGAACCGCTAGAGCAGTCGTGACTGCTCCGAGCAGTTAGCAGCACGATGAAATCTCAAACAGTCACCAGTGGGGCTACCATGAGTTTAAAACTTACGCGCTCGATATCGACTACGTAAATATGTCTATGAAAAACATGTACATGTACACATGGTGGTTACGCGAAGAACTACAATCGGCCATATGAAAAAAACAACTCGATAGGTTTTTAACGTACGTAAGTTTACGATAGCCAACTCATGGTAGGCCCTCAGGCATAATTATATGCTGTTGACTATGACTGCTCGAGCGGTCCGTGTATGTTGATCACTGGCTAACTGCTTGAGCGGCCCGTGTATTCGCCTTTGCGGCCTTTGACTTATAATTTATGAGTAATTATTTAACATTATTATAATGACATAAAATAAAATTACGTTTACGGATACATAATGTATTAAATGCGTAAAGGTGGGTCTATAATTAATTTAGTAAAGAGGTCGCGCTTTCATTGGCAAAAAACTGTTTATCTATTTGCAGTATTAGCTGATGAAATTTTTTTCAGCACGCATCAGTGTATTCTCCCTCAGCCTTGTCACCTAAGGCATAAGGTTGAAGTTACCAAATCAGATTCGGAATGATGTAATGTGCAATATACTTACAGTACTAATAATGTATTTAAATACTTAGTTTAGGATTGTTTAGTTGAGGAATGCATTGATATTGAAGTATTTCAGCTCGTATTTCACTTCGCTGTCGATCGATAAGCGTGTGAATATTTTATGCTTTTGTGTAAGTAAATAGCTATATTTACCTAAACATATAAAACTCTGACTACGAAGTATAATAAATTTGCAAAACATCACATACATTGATCTGATCCGTGGTAAGTAGCTTAAGCACGTGTGTTACATATTTAATTACACCTAGACACGGCACAAACACCGAAGTTCGTCACACAAATATTTGTCCCGAGAGGGAATCGAACCCACGACTATTGGAACCGTAGGTAGTGAACCTGGGTCACTAACCACTGTTCCACCGAGCCAGTCAGGCGTATATAACTATGTTTTCTCTTTGGGCCCTACGATCGTCACTTATTGTAACGGGTTAGTCCTCTCTAAACTTTGTTTTTGAGGTCAGTGGGAGTTTATCTTAAAAATATCACATGGAACATCTATGAGAGGAGTAGTCTTAAAAAGAGGAATATGGGTCAGTCAAAAATTTGCACAAAGATGGGGTTGATTGGCTCTTTTTAGACAAAAGTCGTATTGTACCTCTAATGGGACAAGGTTAGAGGGGACATTATGGGAATGACCCGAATTAACTAACTATGCAAGAATTCAATGGTCAACCACGCTGGCCAAGTGTAGGTTGGTCGACGACACAGCCTTATATTTTTCGAAGGTGTGCAGGTTTCCTCACGATGTTTTCCTTCTTCGTTAAAGTTCCTTTCGTAAAATTTCATATTGCGGGGTTTGAACTGGCGACCTCTCACACACATGGCAAACAACCACCTTAACCACTCGGCCATCCCGCATAGTTTTATTTATTTGATATTAGTTGTATATATGAATCATTTATGCAATTATCAATTGATTAAATTGTTAAGCTACTTACGACTGGAAATCGATTATAGTCCAGTCATTTAAGCTTAAACCACGTTAAAAACCGGCTAAGTGTGAGAAAAAAAACCATAGTTTTTGTATGAGAACCCACTTAAACATTGGTTTTAAGCTTTTTCTAGTATAAGTTGTTATAGAGGCTACTAAAATACATCATTCGTGAAAATTTTAACTGTCTAGCACAATCGCACGTGGGCCTGGAAGCTTTTGAAAATACAACTTTTTCAACTATTTGCATCGCTGTATCTCTGAAATGGTGAATCTTAGGAATAAAACGTAAAGACAATTTTTATAGATAAATAGAAGATAAGTATTTTTTTCCTACACACTTTTATGATAAAACTTCCCGTTTCGTTCAAAAGTCCATAAAACTGATATTTGTAGGTAACATTTGACCTTAAAAATTTTATAGTTGCGTACACCCTACAATATGTAGGTTTTGAGACAACTTTTAGGACGTCAATATACAAGTATTTACAGACTTACAGCTGGGTATCTCGAATTCCGAGATTTTTACCTAATTTGACTGGACTATTACTTCAGAATTTATATTGAATGTCCAAATTAGACTGGATGCCATTATATGTTTGGCATTCTATAGCATCATTATTTATCGGTTTAATTTGACTTGACTTATTTATTCTTTACGGCATTAAGGGCACCACAAAATATGGATTACTTACCATATGTAAGATTTGTAAATAGAATGTTATTATTTGTCATACTTACTTATGTCACGCAGCACTTTTGACGTTATTAAAATCATTTTACAAACGTATTGCAAAACATAATGATTACGGATATTACTCATTTATCATATTTGTTACTACGCTATGACACAAACACATAACATTTGACGTACTTACACATTAATTTACGAAGTAATTGGGTAGCAACCCAATTTTGTCAAAACAAAATGTATTATATAGGCCAGTCAACTTGTTTTGCGAAACTATTTTTTATATTTTTGCCGAACTGAATTTTAGATTAATAAAGTGCTGCGATAACGAACGAACAACGAAATATCGAATCAATGTTGTTGATTTCTATGTTACCATGATCTATTGTTTACATTTCTTCATTATTCATGTATGTAAGTACACTCGGCGTCAAAAATATCGCACCTCTAAGAAAATCTCGTTCAAATGTCAGTAACTCTTGATGTGCACATGCAGTCGTATTAATTATAATTTTATTTAAAAGGTTACTTTATTAACTTAATAAAAAACATTATTTTTCATTATTAAATAAAACCTAATGCAACAAATAAAGTGTCACAAAAATTCTAAGGAAATTTTGCTGCTCGAGAGAGTCGCGAGTTGCGCTACCTTTGTGGGTATAAACGGGTCAACACGGGGTCAATGTAGGTCATTCGCTATTAAAGCGTTGAAGAGGACACACGCACTGATTTTACTGAAGAAAGAACATCTGGAAAATGGATACTACAGCTAATGAGGCCGCTCAAGTGCTTGCACTACTGCAAGCAGGGGTGCGGCAGTGTGATGTCGCCTGGCAACTGAATCTGAGCCGTTTTTCGGTTCGAAGAGTCTACCAGCGCTTTTTAGAGACCGGTGGCTATATCCGGCGACATGGGTCCGGTAGACGTCGCTGCACTTCGGAAAGAGACGACCGGTTCGTTGTGTCGTACTCTTTGAGAAATCGCTTCTCAAACGCTGTTCAGTTGCAACAGGAGCTCCAGGCAGTTCGCAGACGCACCGTGAGTGTCTCCACGGTTAGAAGAAGACTGAAGGAGAAGAACATAGCAGCCCGCAGAGCTGCTACAGGTCCAAAATTGACTGCAGCGCACCGGCGAGCCCGCTTGCAGTTTGCTCGCGACGACGTCGATTGGACCATTGAGCAGTGGGGAGCTGTTTTCTTCTCAGACGTGACACGAGTGTGTCTTTTCTGCAACGACCGACGAAGAAGAGTATACCGGAGGCAGGGTGAACGTTTCGCCCAAGCCTGCATCCAGGAGACGATGGAATATGGAGGCGGATCCTGCATGTTCTGGGGCCGGCAAAACCGACCTGGTCTGCGTCTCCCGGACCGGAGGTGCTCGCGGACAAGGGTCGCTGACTGCGCGCCGCTATATCACAGAGATCCTGGATGTGGTCCCTTTTGCCGAATCTTTTGGCGAGGGGTTCACATGAATGCACGACAACGCTCGCGCTCACACTGCAGCCATCGTGAGCGACTTCCTGCATCATCATCATCATCAGCCCATTTCTGTCCACTGCTGGACATAGGCCTCTCCAAATGCACGCCACTTCTCTCTATCCTCGGCCACTCGCATCCAGCTCCTACCAGCCGTCCTGCGCAGATCGTCACACCACCTGGCCTGCGGGCGACCTACACGAAGTTTGCCGAGACGCGGTATCCACTCCAGAATCCGTCTACCCCACTACTAACCCCAACGGTTGTCGGTTCTACGGCTGATGTGGCCAGCCCACTGCCACTTCAACTTGCTAATGCGATGAGCTATGTCGATAACTTTGGTTCTCTGACGGATCGCCTCATTCCTGATTCGATCCCGCAGAGAAACACCGAGCATAGCTCTTTCCATAGCCCGCTGAGCGACTTTTAACTTGTGGACCAGCCGTGCCGTCAGTGTCCACGTTTCGGCTCCATACGTCATGAAGGGTAGGACGCACTGATTAAAGACTTTCGTCTTTAGGCTTTGTGGGATTGACGGTGAGAAGACTCGGCGTAGTTTCCCAAACGCTGCCCAACCCAGCTGAATTCTTCTATTCACCTCGTCCTCAAAGTTGTTTCGACCCAACTGCATAGTCTGCCCGAGGTACACATATTTTTGAACAATTTCGAGGACGGTGTCGTGTATCGCAATCGGTTCCGGTAGTAGGTACATGTTCATTGAACATGACCTTGGTTTTGTCCAAGTTCATCCGTAGGCCGATGCGCGCAGAATTGTCAGCCAGGTCATTCAGCATCTGTTGTAGGTCCTGCAGCGTCTCTGCCGACTTCCTGCGGAGGTCCCAAATTTCTGTGATACAGTGGCCAGCGAGAAGTCCTGATCTGAATCCGATAGAGCACCTCTGGGACCATCTTAAACGTAAGGTTTGATCTCGGGATCCGGCTCCTTCGACTCTACAGGAACTCCAAACCGCGGTGATTGAAGAATGGGATCTTATCCCTCAAGAAGAGCTCCTGAAGTTGGTGAGGTCTATGAGGGACCGTATACACTAGACTAGATTTTAAGTTAATTTTTAGACACTTTTTGTACAATTTTTTTTGTAAATTGTAGATTATTAGTTAGGACTTAATTAAGATTTTTTATTATTTTTCAACTTTTAATGTTTTTGTATAATTTTAATTAAAAAAAATATTACACTTAATTGTTTTTTGATACTCCTTTTTGTTACCTTTCTAATGATACCTAACACTATCCTCTACATAAGGTTTAGGAATTTTTTAATACTTAAGATTTTTAAAAGGTGCGATTTTTTGACGCCGAGTGTATTATGTGTGTAACTTATAGGTCTAAAAATCTTCCAAAAACTTGTAGCTAATTCCAACACAAAAGCTTTATTAATCTTATCAACAGGACGTTACCTACGCCCTATTGATATACCTAACAAATCAAAATTACCTAAATTTAGTCTATCTCAGAGATACGAGTTCCATCCACGTCGTGTGCCTCGGCGTGCACTCGGTCTCCTGCATCAACCAACAGCTCGCACCAACTTAAAATCATTCGCCCCTGTATGCAGACTGCCGAAGGCCTTTAACGCTATAGGTGAAGAGTTGGATTTAAAGATAGTCTAGCCAGTTTTCAGAAGGCAGCCTTGCTGTTGTTGAGATCTAGATCTTGTTTAAGACAGATTGTGTGGTTATTGTTTCTGTTTTGTATTTTATTTCTCCTTTTTTTGTGTATAACGATAATTAAATAAGATTTTAGTTTTAGTTAGTATAAGTATTATGTGTTACTTTTTGGTGCCTGTTGTGACACCTTAAAATGTTGTACATTTATCTAAGTTATAACAGCAAAATTCTGATAATTATTTAATGTAAAAACCATTGGACTACCTTATGAATAAATAAATAAATAAATATGTGAAAAATAAGAGACACTATCCCAAATTTCACAGCAAGATTTTTGCTATGAAAATTGGACACGAAGTGGTTGCACTAAGATCTTCATAGCGTTTTATCTCACGCAACCATAATTATTATTAGTTGATAAATATATTATTAGTAGATAAATATAATTTAATAGGTATTTCCTGTATAAAGACAATGAAAGCCATATTATGGTGGTCGCTAGCGTCCACGATTGGTGTAACCCAGTCGAAACGTCGGACAGTAAGTAGGTGTACCTATTTGCTACTCCCTTTATCGCGTGTAGACCCATAATATATAGTTTTTATTGTGATGGTACGCGAAAGTCTAGAATCGTGGGCAATGTCTACACCGCTATAATATTGCTGAAAGAAATGCAAAACTAGCTTAACACACGCTACTACGCCAATACTCACCTTAAGTATAATAAAGATGGCCGTTACATAATTGGGATCAACTTTAACCCCTCTCCCATTTATCAATCCTCTTTATTTACACAATTAACCATGCTAATTATTGTGTGGCGGAGACATGAAACGGTAAACTAATTAAAGTATAATCGTAATCTACATATTTTTCACGCGTGAACTAATCTGTTTAAATGTTACATAGTTGCAATCGGGTGCAGTTTACCTACCCATCTATCTGTTCATTCATGAGTACTATGTCTTATGTAGGTACATATAACTACAATTTTCTACGTTCAATGTCACACATAGCTAAGATAAATTGAAGTCCGGCATAACGTACCTACCTACTCGTAAGGTCTTAATCGTAAAACCTATATAATTATCATTCAAAGGCACATGTCAACTGGCTGCCTAATTATTAATTTAATAATTCTAATTAACTTAAAGTTCATAATAAGTAAGATAAAAAAATAAAGTGTCAAAATTGTTTCTAAGAGCGATAATTCTATGAAGGTTTTATAACGACTTATGATTGACTGACAGACTTCATCCTAGCACTAAAGTTATTCAGTGAAATATCAATATTAATACTGATGCAGGTACTTTGATCTTAGCCAAAAGGAGGGGTGAGAGTCATGCTCCCCCGCAAGTCCAGTGATGATGACGAGGCTACTCCAAGCAATCATCGTATGTCAGTTAGGAAAAAGATAATTTAAATAATGTTTAAATTAGGTTCTTGGGTGATAAGAGCGACTTACGTGAGAAGGGAGTGGGCTAGGCCTTTTGTCATAAATATCTACTTTTCTATGTGGTAGAAAGAAACGTAATCATTTGTTTAATTCCTATCTAGTCCAAATAGATGGTTAATTGGAGAGAATTCAGCGTTCTGAATTCTCTCTTATAAAAAAAACTATTTTATACATTGTAAAAAATTGTTTGTTTTATAATATAAAAAATATTGGAGAGAATTCAGCGTTCAGAATTCTCTACAATCAGCGAAAAACAAAATTATTCAGCGTTCTCCTCACATTAAAAAAACATCTTTTGTTTTGTACTACCTAGTGACCCGCCTACCTAGCGATCGCTTCGCGTCGATTTTTTGAAGCAGCCATCATAATCGATTAAACAGTAAATTAAGTAGATCGTTAAGTAGTTAATTAAGTGCCTACTTTTTAATATTTTTTTTAAGAAATAAATATTACACAACATCACATATATTGATCTGATTCCGTGGTAAGTGTACCTAAGCATGGCACGGAACAAACACCGATGTTCGTCATACAAATATTTGTCCCCAGTGGGAATTGAACCAGACTCTTCTAACTGTAGATAGTGAACCTGGGTCACTGACCACTTTTCCACCGATCCAGTCAGTTTGCTTTAATTTGACTATAGTGTTCGATCAGAATCGCCTTAACTACCTAAGTACCTTAAGCTCTGTAACTTCTTTCTTCGCAACGTACATCGCTTCTGTATAAACAGTATTATCACCCAATTTATAGGACGCGCGCATTTTTATTGCACAAGCAAGTGCTATGGACGGCAAATAGGGCGGAGGCCGAGTCGATAACCCCGCCCGCCGGCAACCGGCCGCCGCCGGCTCGGCACATCACTTTGACTGCCTGGGGTCAACGGTCATCCATGAAATTGTATGGGAGAGAGAACACAGATTTGTTAGGTAACCAGCATGATCATTTATTGCACTTTGGCACGGTGGCTAAAGTTTATCAAGCTCTTTATAAAGTCTCTACTTTTTTTTGCGATGCTTCGTATTTTCATAGCATTCGATGAATTTTCAAAACCAAAGTTATCAATTTATGTTTTGTTTTGTTCATCTGTTAGATTTACATATTAGTAATAAAAATAATTACATAGAATATATAATGCCATTGCGTACATCTTTAATTTTAGCAGTTCCTAAAAACTATACAGAGCAATGTTTTCTTTCATAAAGTTAATACAGTAACGTTAGGAGCTCAAAGATTAGGTTATTTAGAAACTTGTGACACAGTATTCTCCTGAAGATTTTATTAATTTTACATGGAATTATACAGAATCCGATTACGCGCGCTTTTATTTTTCAAAAAGTACAAAATTTTACAGACTGTTCGTCAACTATTCTTTTGCTACCTATGAAAAAGAAACAACTGTCAACTTCAATGTCGATCAGTTGTCATTTTCGCGAAACTGAAGTGGTGGGGTTATGTTTTGAAATGTAAACAACAACAAAATACTAAATTAATATTATCGAAGCGATAAAATTATTCAAATGGCTAATCAGAACTGTCATGGTTCAATAACGTAAGCGGATAGTGCAAAATGGAGGACGATGATCCTAGAAGACCGCTTTTAGGTATGTGATGAAATCATGTATTTTCTATCGAAGTATCCCCATTATTTACAGATAATTCAATTATAATACTGTTGTAATTAAATTGATATGAATACTTCGGTCTTGTCCGTGTGGTTACGGGCCACTGTCTGTATTTGATGAATAAAATCAAGAAGGTCACCAACTAAACCTAAAGTTTTCTAAATTGTGTAATCAGGTATTTTACTTTTCAATACAAGGACATTAAAGTAAGCAATCATGTATTGAAGCTGAATACCCTTTGACCTACATTGGAATAATATGTATGTACTTATGTCTCTACCTATTTATTAATATGTAAAACTGTGTGAATTAATTGGTATTGTGTCTTGCCTTTCTAATGATAAATTATATTAAAACATGATTCATTATCATTTGTGATTAAATCCTGGTTAAAAGTTATAAATGGAGTAGTGATAAATTAACTTAACTATTGATAGGAACAGCATTCAAGCATAGATGCTTAGTATAGACAGATCTATGGGCAGATTTTGTTTGCGTTGGTTTTTTGGTTGATCTGAATAATTTGCTCTTAAATATAATTATACATACATTTCAAAGTATTTTCTCTTTTGTAGAAGTAACCATGATCCATTGAAAATGTGTTTAATAGATTACTTTCACATTTTCAGATTTTACTGTCACTAAATCAAAACTAAAAGTAATGAATATTCAAAACTATATTTTTAATTCAAACACTACAAATGTTCAAATGTACATCAAATGCTAAATCACTGATACTTACGATCATGCATTTTAAATACAAATAAACATAGAATGGTTTGCCAAAAAATAATTGGCAAGGATGCCAACTTCAAACTACATTAAAATTGAAAGATTCCCTTCTAACCTTTCAAGTAGCTGTCTATTTTATGAAGTGTTGACTATTTTAGTGTTTTCAAATGTGGTTACAAAGTTTATCTTATAGTGGGTGTCTGGAATCAATACCAGGTATTGAAAATAAAATGCAATATTTCACATCCCGGCGAGAAAAGTGTCCCAATGCAAAATTAGGTGTCTCGGGAAAATGGGAATAGTGGGATTTTTGTTCTTAATTTATTTATCAACAATAAGAAACTTTATGAGTTTGATTACTACAAAAAAATTTTTGATGAATTTATAAATATACAAAAAACCATTAACTTTCCATATTTCGGAGACAACTAATTCAGCATTGTGACACTATTCATGTCTGGGTGTGTTATAAAACATGTTTAACTATATTTGTGGTGTAACCACTGTTCTGATATCCGTAACACAGGTGCTTAAGCTAACAGGCAGACTTGTTGCCTAATTCAGACTCCAGTCTCCTACAATATCATAATTATGCCTGTGTTTTAATATTATAGACTAATTTTTGTTTTGTATTTGTATATGGAGAGAAAATAAACTAAATTTACTATTATTTATAATTACTATGGCATCAGATCAATGTAACCAAGTTGTGTAAATTGTGTGATATTTATGTTGTGATGAAACTTGTTTTTGTAGAACACAATATTTTAATGATTGTTCTTTTTATGGTAAAGTTTGCATCATACATAATTGCGAGTGAAAACGCAGGGCGTCGTTAACAATAAAGACTAGTATAAGTAACCGTTTAATTAATACTCTGGCAATACGGCACGTGGTGCGCATTGAGGGCATACGTTCGCCGATCGGTTACTATTGCTATCGCTCACTATGATTGCAGACACTTAGTAACTACTGGCTGTGCCAACGACTTGTTCGCGTTTCCCCCCGTTTGTAACTCATTTTCCATTGTTTCTTTGCGACTTTTGGTTGTAGCGTGATGTTATATAGCCTAAAGCCTTCCTCGATATTTTTTTTAATTCGAACCAGTAGTTGACAAACAAACAAGCAAACAAACTCTTCAAAATATAAAAGAATATTAGTGTAGGTAAGGGCCAATGTTTTTTTTTTTTATAAAAGGCTAACAATATGATCTCACTCCACCTGATGGTAATGGTAGTGAGAACCACGTTTGAGGTCGACAGGCACAATAGACCATATTGAGCCTGTCGCACTCACCCTGAAGCCCTGCTTAAATGCCGTTTCACTCACCGCCTCAAGAGCCCGGGATCACAGGAGTTAGGGATACGTCATGAGCTGGAAAGGCATACTATACCTTAATGACACGTGGGAGAAATGAGGAGCTAAACCTCAATGTTGCGTTAAGCGGACGCCGGCCAATACAAAATTGACCCATATATGATTGACCCTGCCTCAGTTGAACAATGGTTGTGACCCTGGCTACGGTTCCAAGAATCGTGGGTTCGATTACCGCCTGGACAAATATTTGTGTGACGAACATGGGTATTGGTTCTGTGTCATATTATTTTTGTACTTACTATTGATTCTGATATCCGTAACACAAGTGCTTAATCTCACCACGAGAATAGATCAATGTATGTGATGTTGTGTGATATTTATTTATTTATTCACTTAGTAACTATAAGGGCCAATGTTGCGTTTTGCGAACGTGGGCTAATACATAATTGACTTTTGTTCCCGTTTCCCGCTTTTTTTAACCCGCGTCAGCGTAACACAGTGTTTACCCTATAGTTAGACAAGCGTAATTTTTTTAGTTGTGAACTGCATTATTTCGATGGCGCATACAACGTTGCATTCGGGATCAAACATTTGGCCTGTTTGATTCGCGCTGCAACGTAAAATGAGCCGTAAAAAATGCGCAAAATTACGCTCGTCTGGTCCCAGACTAAGGCCTATTGTCCACGTCATACGTTTAGGGGTGTGAGCCATCCGCTCCCCCGCAAGTCCGGTGATGATGACAAAGCTACTCCAAATCATCATCGTAAGTCAGTTAGGAGAAAAAAAATTTTAGGCTTTCGTCTTTGGCGATTAGTCCTTTAAACGGTGTCCATGTGACGGAATCGCTGTCAGTCAGCTGCTCGTCGTGCGTTCGGTACTATGCCTTCTTTCCCTAACTTACTTACGATGATGGCTTGTCATCATCACCGGACTTGCGAGGGAGCGGATGGCTCTCACCCCTTTAGTGGATGGTTCTCGGGCGTATATTCCACGAGCGTATATCCTATGATTCCATGGTAAATCCGTGGTTTGAAACTACTAATAATCTTCTCTCTCATACTTACATAGATGACTTAAAAATCTTGTGTAAAAGACCTACTAAATAAGCGTATACACGAGTCTTTGTACGCGAAGTATGCGTGTGTACTACAGTAAATAAATAATTGTCGTGTGTATTTCAAAGAATTTATATGCCTAATATAAAGAGTTATGTTTTTACATTGTAATATCATAATACATGATAAGTAAAATTGTCAAAAAAGGAGATAGTGGTCTCTAAAATTAACTAAAACCAGCAGTTCTCAAGTTTTACTAAACATAATTATAATGAGCCCCATATAATGTGGGTGATAATTACACAAAAAATGTGTAATGTACAATACCAAAAACAAAACTTTGAATCCATGTGTATTGCCAATTTTCATATGTCGCTTTTTCGACTAATACAGAAAATCTTATACAGTTTTTACCATGTATAATAAAGAAAATAAAATACACATATCAATAAGGTAAGGAAGTTTAATAACTTGCAAAACGTCTGCCACTAAGGTTTGAAAAATGCAAGTAAGTAATATTATCTAAATCTTTTTACCGCGTACTACAAATCTCAGTGTTTGAATATAGGCGAGACTTTGTTTAAATATGTAAAAAATGTTTAGACAGCTTATAGTTTATCATTCACTACCTCGCTAAGCATGGTTAAATGACAGATAATGTCTATTTACTATGCAGGCAATTAACATAATTATTGTTGCATGTAGTAAGCGACGATATGAATACTAAACTATCGTTTGTAGCCAACGCTTCTAGTCCGTACAAAAAAATGATGTGTAGTATTAGTATTTGTAAAAGATTTGTTAAAAAATTTCGAAAAAATAGTGACGTACATAACTCTGATACGGATGACCCGGTCTTCAGTTTTCATAGCTTGTTTCGTTTGGATATCTGGCTCGAAGGACCAAGTTTTAAATGGCGCTTGTGCACTATTGTCTTGAAGTGGCAGGATGATTCGTGCGTGCGTGTGACATTAAGTAACTTTTGAAAAAATGTTGTCTTGAAATGATTGAGAAATACGATACTTATTTAAGTAATATTTACCAATTGCAAAAAATGTAATCGTTTACCAGCTCGATGTTTATTTGCTTACAACTATCGGTCTGTAATGTGATCTGGGAATGTGTATTTTTTTTGCAAATTCACTAGCTACATCAACATCAATGCTAACACAGCATATCTTGAACTGTAAACAAGTTTTAAAGGTAATGTCAACAGACATGTCTTTACATCCATCAGTGTACCGTCGTACTTAGTGCAGTTCATTCGTGCCTACCTATAAGTGCTAGAACCGGTAACTAATACTCTAGTTAATCGGCCAAAGTATTTTGACACTTACCGGTTTGAAATTAAAGTTGCAAATGAAATGCAGGGCGTTTGAGTGCAGTGCAGAAATGAGTGGGGTAATTTGTAGTGATCGTGTTAATGGAACAACTGGTATGTTATCGCGTGTGCAATTTCGACAATGCCGCTTGGTTATTATTTTTTTACTACGCTGCATTTAGAGCTAATTGCATTGCCTTAGGTTCTTAATTTATCGATTGTACTTAATTTATAGCATTCTCAATATTTAGTACATATAAAGTTATGCGATTTCATCATCAGCCCATATACGTCCCCACTGCTGGGGAACGCTACCCGACGTTAGGGCGATAAGGGCTTTAGTCAACCACGCTGGCCAAGTGCGGGTTGGTTGACTACACAACCTAAGAATTTCTTCGTAGGTGTGCAGGTTTCCTCACGATGTTTTCCTTCACCGTTAAAGCGTCAAATAACCGTACATTATGAATTTCAAATTTTGGAAAACACTGAAGTACGTGTGTGGCGGGATTTAAACTGGCGACATCTCGCATGGCAAGCAACGACCTTAACTACTCGGCCGACGATCGAATCGACGCTTTTTTTTGCGATTTAGCAAGTCTAATTCGTTAGAGGCGATAATTGTCTGACATCCGGAAAATGTTCCGGTACAATAATTTAGATCAAGGTTTTACACTATCTCTTAGATAACATGAAAGTTTCCAGACGATAGTACTTTTTCTTTATAAAAACAGTTATTTTACGTTAATCTTGTCTCTACTACTATTTACTTTAATTTGCGAATAATCGTTCGTTAAGATTAGTAGATTCTCATTGATCGTAAATATTTCCTTTGATAATGTGTAAATCTAAGGCAGATTCGCGTAAAATACAGCAAAAACGGCTAATCCATCCATTCCAAATTGGAACGAAAATATACAGGTGCGAGAAATGAAATATCTCACTACACAGATTTACGGATAATGCAATAATGTACACAATGCTTCCATAACTTTACTAGATATCATTCAAGTAGAGTCATTTAATTAATAATGTATACTCATTGGAAAACCACATACGTCTTTAGCAAAATACGTGATACATGCGCATGTTTACATGAGGAAAAATTTTATTGTGCAAAAAGTTATCTACATCCTAAACAATTTATGTTTTACGTCCTGATTTATCGACAGACTGACTTTTATTGGAGTCTTCTTAGGCCAAAATACCTCAAATTTATTAACTTTCAAAGATCATCGTCGTAGTTTATCTTACCACTTAACTTATAATCAAAATGAAACTAAGTATTGTTGCGGGTACGGGGTACGTTAAATTCAAGATACGCCAAAAGTCACCAAAAGACAATTAATTTATTTGTCGACTGACAATCACAGAATTAAACACTTAAAAACACAATTAAAAACACTTAATTACAAGGCAGAATGGCGGCGTGGTCCACAACCCGTCACGTCACGTTTCCCACAGAGGTGAAAAGTGGATCGCTGGAAGTGATCTCTGCCTACCCCTCTGGGAAAAAGGCGTGATTATATGTATGTATGTATGTTAATTACAACACTAAACACGGAACACTAAATTACACTAAAACCACTGAATCACACTAAAACACTGAATTACACTGAAACTATTCGCAGTTAACGCACTCGATCACTCTTAGTTCGCAGGATACTGATTCGCTTCGCTTTCCCAAATCGGAACTGTCACCTCGGGTCGTACATCCCACTTTTATACGCAGCGAGGACGCGTGGCGCCGAGAATATTCGCGCGGGGATCGATATCTCTAGAACGCGCTGGAGCTCGCTACGACCGACAAGCGTGTGTGACGTAGTATCGTGCAAGCGAATATAGACCTTATCCATACGACGATAAGACTAATGTCGCTTGCCCGGTCTCTCGTGGTCGTAACAGTATTATTATTAATCTAGAACGCGCTGGAGCTCGCTACGACCGACAAGCGTGTGTGACGTAGTATCGTGCAAGCGAATATAGACCTTATCCATACGACGATAAGACTAATGTCGCTTGCCCGGTCTCTCGTGGTCGTAACAGTATGTTTTATTTAAATAGGTACAGTGATTTAAGGGGAAGGTTTATCAAGCGGGTATACCCGAAGCAAAAGCGTCGATGGCCGAGTGGTTAAGGTCGTTGCTAGCCATGCGAGAGGTCGCCAGTTTAAACCCCGCCAGGTACCAATGTGTTTTTCAAATTTGAAATTCATATGTACCATCATTCGACGCTTTAACGGTGAAGGATAATATCGTGAGGAAACCAGCACACCTGAGAGAGACACAACAGTGTGTGAAGCCATGTCAGAGGCCTACGGGCGGTTTAAACTCTGACACCAGGTTGTTCATTAACCATACGATAAGAAGAAGAAGACCCGAAGCAAAGAAAACGAACCGAAAACGGATCGATAATGTGTTAAAACAATAAATATTTTACTAGTGACCCGCCCTCGCTTCGCTTTGGGTAAAAAATTTTGCATACATATTCAGACGCGGGAAGCGCCTTTGCTTTATACTATACTAGCTTTCCGCCCGCGACTTCGTCCGCGTAGAGACGTTTAACGGGTAAAACATTACTTCTTTATAGCGCAGTCGGTTAAAAAGTAGCCTATGTCCTTTCTCAGGTTCTGGACTATATCTGTACCAAATTTCATTTAAATCGGTTCTGTACTCTATGCGTGAAACCGTAACAGACAGACAGACAGAGTTACTTTCGGATTAATAATATTAGTAAGGATATTGATTTAAACAAATTTGGTGTAGGACATAATAAAACATTTTCTATCTTGCTAGTCAATATACTAAACTTAAGGTTATATGAAAATGAAAAAGTTCTTATTGAAATAAGCACCAATATAGATGAATGTAGCCCTGACTTCTGGAATAGGAGAACCTGTGTTACAGAAGCCAATACCTTCCTATCATTGACACAATATTATTAGTGGTTTGTTGAGATACAATCATTATACTAACATTGCAAATGAATGTACGAGGCTATTGTTGATATTTTTCAGGTAACCGGCCTAGGCGGGAGAACAGGTGTCGCCGCCTGGCGGGCAAACTGTGCAGCGTCGATTCGTGGAAGAGACGGCTCCCCATCACGATATGGCTGCCTCAATACAAATGGGAGTATCTCTTGAAGGACTTCATAGCTGGTGAGTTAAGGTGACATACAATGTGTGCGCTGGTGGCTCGGACCAAGAGGTTTAGTTCCTCTTGTCTGCCACGTCTCATTAAGGCATGAAATGCCCTTTCAGCTCATGTTTTCTTTTCTTCCTATGATCCCGGGCTCTTCGGGTGGGACGTGAAACGGCATAATAAAATCGCCCTAGTTTAGGGTAAATGGCCCGTGCCCCAGCAGTGGGGACGCATATGGGCTGATGATGATGAACTGGTTCACTTCGGCGGAACCTCTTGTCTAATACACATAAAAATGCTTTTCAGATGCAAAATTATTGACAACAGGCGTGCGTTCATTATTTTTTCAGTTTCATTCTTTTGTCAACATGTTTTTTATTTTTAATATTGAGAATATCATTCTATAGAAAATCGATTTGTCTTGTTTAAGTCCTTCAGAGACTGTTTTGTTAATTTCAGGCGTTACGGTCGGCTTGACATCGATCCCTCAAGGTATCGCCTATGCTATTGTGGCTGGAGTCCCACCACAGGTATGATAAACAAATATATATACTTAAATATAGCGCTCCGTAAGGATCGAGAGGTCCCCGGTTCGAGTCCGGAGTCAGGCAAAATTTGTGCAAGTTTTTCTGTGTGATCATAATTGAGATTTTTATATAACAGGCACAGGACATATTTGAGTGCACGAGTATGCGCGCAAATTTAAGTGCATTTTCTGTTCCCTTACTCTCATAAGTTCGGTGAGATGGCAATCCGACATGACCGATGAGAGATCGGGCGCAGGACCACCGGCTTAACGTGCTTTCCGAGACACGGGCATGCAACCGCCAACTACCTGACAGAGCTGAGTAATTTCTTGACAGAAAAACTCGCACAAATTCTGCCCGACTTTGTCCTGTCACAGCGCTTGCTACCAATATACCAACGAGGCAGTCAAGAACGATACGTAGAATGTAGATAGATATATGTCGTGGCCACATCGTAGAATTGGCCATTTCATGAAATGATTGGCCATTTCATGAAATGGTTGCATTTCATTTGCAAGTATTTTAACTTGCAAATTTCACTAAATGTACATTTTTTATAACAATAAAAAAAAATCATTAAATGCACCTTTTTATTTTGAAAGTATGTAACAACTAAAAATAAACAAATACGTATCAAAATTGATCCTGGTTTTCATTATCGTATGGTTGATGAACAACCTGGTGTCAGAGTTTTTAAGCCGCCCGTAGGCCTCTGACATGGCTTCACACACCGTAGAAAAATCTCTCAGGTGTGCTGGTTTCCTCACGATGTTTTCCTTCACCGTTAAAGCGTCGAATGATGGTACATATGAATTTCAAATTAAAAAAACACATTGGTACCTGGCGGGGTTTGAACTGGCGACCTCTCGCATGGCAAGCAACGACCTTAACCACTCGGCCATCGACGCTTTTGCACGAACGAAGCAGTAAAAGCGGCATAATAATTCGCCAAACCTATCCACCCCAGGTGGGACTCTACTCCAGCATCTTCCCGGGCATGGTGTACGCCATATTTGGCAGCTGTAAGGACGTCACGGTCGGCCCGACGGCCATCCTCGCCGCGCTGCTGGCGAAGTATGCAGCACAGTCGGTGGACTTCGCGTACCTGGCCGCATTTCTCTCGGGGGCTTTGATACTGCTGCTAGGAGCGCTGCAATTAGGTGAGTAGTTCTGAAGGTTGGTAAGAGATGGCGTTGACTGGCAGCATCATAAGGTGGCAACTTTGTGTGGGCGGTTCGCGATAGATGGCGCTGATTTGCAGAATTGCTGTCTTCTGCCTGGTGCTCTGATATTGCTTTGGAAACGCTGTATCTTGGTGAGTGGAAAAAAGCATGGAGTAGTGTCGTAGTTCCGACACGACGTAACAGATGGCGTTGTTTTGCAAATCATATGGTTTTCGCTAACCTGGCTGCCATCTTCTGGGCATTAATGAGACTTCGGCAGCTGCAAGGACGTCACGGTCGGCCCGACGGCCATCCTCGCCGCGCTGCTGGCGAAGTATGCAGCACAGTCGGTGGACTTCGCGTATCTAGCCGCATTTCTCTCGGGAGCACTGATACTGCTGCTAGGAGCGCTGCAATTAGGTGAGTAGTTCTGAAGGTTGGTAACAGATGGCGTTGACTGGCAGCATCATAAGGTGGCAACTTTGTGTGGGCGGTCCGCGATAGATGGCGCTGATTTGCAGAATTGCTGTCTGGAGCTCTGATATTGCTTTGGAAACGCTGTATCTTGGTGAGTGGAAAAAAGCATGGAGTAGTGTCGTAGTTCCGACACGACGTAACAGATGGCGTTGTTTTGCAAATCATATGGTTTTCGCTAACCTGGCTGCCATCTTCTGGGGCATTAATGAGACTTCGGCAGCTGCAAGTATGTCACGGTCGGCCCGACGGCCATCCTCGCCGCGCTGCTGGTGAAGTATGCAGCGCAGTCGGTAGACTTCGCGTACCTAGCCGCATTTCTCTCGGGGGCTTTGATACTGCTGCTAGGAGCGCTGCAACTTGGTGAGTAGTTCTGAAGGTTGGTAACAGATGGCGTTGACTGGCAGCATCATAAGGTGGCAACTTTGTCTGGGCGGTCCGTGATAGATGGCGCTGATTTGCAGAATTGCTGTCTTCTGCCTGGTGCTCTGATATTGCTTTGGAAACGCTGTATCTTGGTGAGTGGAAAAAAGCATGGAGTAGTGTCGTAGTTCCGACACGACGTAACAGATGGCGTTGTTTTGCAAATCATATGATTGTCGCTAACCTGCCTGCCATCTTCTGGGGCATTAATGAGACTTCGGCAGCTGCAAGGACGTCACGGTCGGTCCGACGGCCATCCTCGCCGCGCTGCTGGCTAGCAGTCGGTGGACTGGGAGCATTTATATTGCTACTGGGAGCTGATATTGCTACAACTTGGTGAGTAGTTACATAGTAGTTCTGAAGGTGAGTAACAGATGGCGTTGATTGGCAGCATCATAGGATAAGGGGACAACTTTGTGCGGACGGTCGGTGATAGATGGTGCTTTTTGCAAAACAATGTGGTTTACGGTATATTCCGCATACCGCGTTGGCTTCTTCTAGGGTGCATTAATTTCGTTAATCATAACAGAAGGTCGTTACAAATTTGTTTTTATATTGAGTTTCAGTAACTTTGAATCGTGATCCGCTTTGGATGCGGTGTTTATTATATCTTTTATTGAACACATTCTAAATATCTTTTCAGGGTTCCTGTTGGATTTCATATCGAAGCCAGTGAGTGATAAGCGGATTCACGACGGCCGCCGCTCTTCAAATCGCGGCGTCGCAACTTAAGACTTTGTTTAGGATATCAGGTAAATAATTTAATTTCTGATCCTATATGGTACTTTAGAATTGAGTATATGTAATACGTTACGTTACGTTACTCAACTGCGAGACAAAGGAAATGTATGTTGCTATAGTATCATATCCGTACCAATCGGAAATGAAATGTTTCTTTGTCCTGGCAGCGAAATAGAAATTGAAATTAAAAATTTAAAAGATCACATTGATAAATAACGATAACTATTAAATTGTAACAATAATAAGATAAGGCGACCGACCGATTTCAGCCATGGCGGCCGATCTCATCTGAGATCAGCCAAGCGCGCAGGACATATTATAGTATACAAGTGTGCGCGCAAACACAAGTGCACTCTTTATACCCTTACTCTCAGTTTGGTGAGACGGCAATCCGACATGACCGATGAGAGATTAGGCGCAAGACCACCGGCTTAACATGCTTTCCGAGGCACGGGCGTTCAACCGCCAACTTCCTAACTCCGGGCTGAGTAATTACATTGCAGAAAAACTCACACAAATTTTGCCCGACCCCGGACTCGGGGGTCCCCTCGGTCCTTACGCAGCGCTTGCTACCAATAGACCAACGAGGCAGCTAACAATAATAATAAATAATCATAACGATCTTATAATAATAAATTAACCAAATGTTTTATCTTTTACCCAGGTTCTTCCGGTCATACATTTATAAGTGCGTTGGTGAATTTCTTCACCAATATAACTACGGTTCATTTGTGGGACTCCATCCTTGGCGTTGCCACAATCATATCACTAGTTATTTTAAAAGTAAGTATGTTTCATTCAAAAACGTGTGCTAAATGGAAAAAGGACGAACTTTCTCTGATCCGTGCCAATACATTTGAATTTGCTGTAATTAATTTGCAAATGTAATAATAATAATTAATAAGCTTTTTATTTATTTATTAGTTATGGTACACAATCTATTCATACATTTCACCTCATATGTGCCTTTTTGTTTACAATTTTTCAATATTTTGGTTTTTTGTATATATTATGCAACGGCTCAATAATTATAGTGCTTTAAGAGAAACAGTGGGCATCGACTTACTTCTTGTTTACGAAGATAACCGGACAAATTATTAAGTATATTATATAGAGCTGTTATGATTAACTACTTTGTAAAATTGACCTAGATGACGATGGAGGGGCTATATCAGCTCTATATGATTCTACAACTATAGACACGTCTTCTCTGCTGTCAATGAAAAGTGCAACTGACTGATTTTCCGCGCTTGCACAGCTTGAAATATTGTTATATTGTTAAGAATAATTTATGGGATTTGTTACGACTAACATTACCGTTCAAAGACGAAATCTTAGAACGTTAGTTTTTATTAAAGTAATAAGATTGTTTCCGATTTGTTCCGATGATTGATTATTCTTTTTATTGAAGCACTTTGGTCACTAACAAGTAATCCTCCCTTAGAAAACCGTGAAATTTACATAGATCAGCTCTATATGATTCTACAACTGTAGCACACGTCTTAAAAATGCACTGCACTGCTTAAAAAAAACTAGTAATTTGCAGTTCTTAAAAATTACACTGATTTACTTGCTTGTGAATTTATGGGAATTAGGTAAGACTACATTACATTTCGAAATTTGTTCCCGATGTTTTGCGATGCCTATTCTTTATGTTGAAGTACTTAGTTCATCATCATGTATTATGTACCTACCTATTCATTAACAAGAACTATACTAAAAGAAGTATTGTAGGCACTTTGCTCACTCCGTCGAAAGTACCGATTGTTTCCGATTCGTTCCGATGCTTATTCTTTATAATCCTCCCTTAGAAAACCGTGACGTCACCATCATCTTCCGCATCTCCGTGCACGATCCGCTGCGCGCGCGCGTGGCGCTACGCGGTGCAGGCGAGGAATGCATTAGTAGTGGTGGCGTGCGCACTCCTGGCCTTCGGACTGCACCGGTACGGGAAGATGCCGTTTGCACTTACAGGTCAGTACGTAGAGTTCGATCTTACAGGTGACTGGCTCGGTGGAACAGTGGTTAGTGACCCTGGCGGTTGCAAGAGTCGTGGGTTCGATGCCCACTCGAAACTAATGTTTGTGTGATGAACACCGCTGTCTGGGTATGTCCTTTAGTATAAAATAATAAAAATACTTTATTTCATTAACAATATTTTAACCTTATACTAGTGAATTTGGAACCTCCATTTAAGCAAAAAATGCCTGTGTTAGGAGGCACCGCTCTTCCATGATTATAATATTAAATACATATATCTACTTGGTTTATCTAGATGTATTTTTATTAAAATAACTAAAAATAAAACTATAACTTTGCTAGTTACATGCATTTTTAAGAACTAGGTTTAAGAATTATATGAATACATTTGTGTGGTAGTGTGTATTTGTTACTGTAAGTAAGTGTGTGTGTGTGTATTTATAAATAATGTATTATCACTTATCAGTCTCTGACGCCTATAGTAAAGCTCTTATAGAAAAGCTTAGTTAAGTGTCAGGTGACCGTGTGTGAAAATGTTCCAAATATCCCGAATATTTATTTAGAGAGAGATGATTGATTGATTACGTATCTCAAGAAGCCAAGGAATGAAATGAAATGAAATGAAATAATTTATGAAATGAAATAATTTATTCTGCAAATAGATTTACATGAAATACTTTTGCACGTCAAGTTGTAAATAAATTAATCACATATTACATAAAAATTCACAAGTTACATAATTAATTGATGTCCAAGCGAGCAGCTCATCATGTCCATGGATTTTTATCATTTAAGTAGTCTTCTACTTTATAATATGCTTTTTCATAAGACACGACTTAATAAAAAGTTTGAAATTATAAAAAGGTAAATCAATAACATTTTGTGGAATCTTATTAAACAATTTTGTGCTTAAACCTAAGAACGACTTTCCAGTCTTTTGAAGCCTGAGCCTTGAAACGGCAAGCCTATGTTTATTTCTGGTGTTAAAATGGTGAGTATCCGATTTCTTATTAAATTATTGCATGTTCTTGTAAACATATAAGATACAGTCCAAAATGTACTGGGAAGCTACGGTTAAAATATCTATGTCTTTAAAAATATCTCTAAGGGAGCCATATATGAGCCATATATGGATCGGATAGCCCTCTTCTGTAATACAAAAATAGTCTGTATATCAGAAGCAGACCCCACAGCAGAAGACCGTATGACATAACACTATGAAAATAGCTGAAATAAACTAACCTGGCCGTTTCAACGTCAGTTAAATTCCTGATTTTTCTAACTGCATACGCAGCTGAACTAAGTCTACCCGCCAAAACAGAGATATGAGGTCCCCAGTGTAACTTAGCATCTATAGTGATTCCTAAAAATTTTGTAGATTCGGTCAATTCTACAAGTTCGTTATTTACAATAATGTTAGTATCAACTTGTCTTACATTTGGCATTGTAAATCTCATACATTTAGTTTTTTTCGCATTTAACAATAAATTATTTGTATTAAACCATTGAAGAACTTGTGAAAGGGTACTATTTACCTCGTCGTAATTATTTTTACCTCTGTCAACCTTAAAAATCAATGATGTGTCATCAGCAAACAGTACCGTCTCACATAGGTCTGCAGTGAAATATGGAAGGTCATTTATATAAATCAGAAACAGCAAAGGTCCCAGAATTGAGCCCTGGGGCACTCCCATGAGAATAGGAGCGCCACACGAATCAACTCCATTGACATTCACTGTTTGCACCCTATCTTTGAGATATGATTTCAATAAATCAATCGCTTTATCTGAGACACCATAATGATGCAATTTTAATAACAATATTTCATGATTTACACAATCAAAGGCTTTTGACAGGTCGCAAAAGATGCCTATTGCATCCTGCTTATTCTCCCAAGCGTCAAAGATATGCTTGACAAGTGCCACTCCTGCGTCAGTGGTGGATCTTCCTTTAGTAAAGCCAAATTGCTTATTATGTAAAAGCTTATTTTCATTAAAATGGGACATCAATTGAGAGAATATAATTTTTTCAAAAATTTTACTAAGTGCAGGTAGTATTGAAACAGGGCGAAAATTGGATGGGTCATTTTTATTACCTGTCTTGAATAAAGGAATTATTTTACTAAACTTCATTAAATTTGGGAAATGACCTACCTCTATACACATGTTAAATATGATAGCCAAATGTGGAGCTATTGTTATGATGATTGTTTTTAATAGTTCCACAGAGATACCCCATAAATCTTCAGTCTTTTTTGAAATTTAACTCTTTAAAGGCTCGTAAAATTATATTTTGGTTGACTTGGTTAAATTTAAAAGATACTAGACATTTTTCTACAGTCCTTATAAGGAGGGATTGAGCTTGGTGTGGGCATGAGTTCAGTTTGCTTGTAGTAATTATAGGTATATTAGAAAAATAGGTTTCAAAAACATTTGCAACATCCTTATCAGAATCAATATGCTTATCATCAACTATGAGAGAGATCTTGCGGTCTTGTGTTTTATTTTTACAAGTCTCTTTGTTTATAATTTTCCAAGTGGCATTTATCTTATTATTTGATTTTCTAATTTTTTCTTTCAAGTAATTTGACTTGGCAATTGCACAAACTTTTTTAAATAACTTTGAATATTTTCTAACATAATTGATAACATTAATATCATTTGATTGTGATTTAATGTCATACAATTCATATAATCTATTTCTACTTTTGTAAATGCCTTTAGTTGCCCAGTCACTGAATTTGTACTTGGGATCTTTGATTTTTATTGATTTTTTAGTAAAAATCCCATTAAATTCATTTAATATTAAATCAAACAGGTTTTTATAAGATTCATCAATGTTTTGATTCAGATTGTATTGAAAATGGGAAAATTTATTATTAATGTTTTTCTTAAAATTTTCTGTGCGACTGGTAGTGATAGGTCGGTATGTAAAATGCAGTGAAGGATTATTATGATTGTGTTCAAATATAGCCATCTGACCACTATGGTCAGAGTTGATAAAATTAATAATAGATTTATTATACACTTTGCAATTACAAAAAATATTATCCAAGCAAGTAGCTGTTGTTGGAGTTACCCGAGTTGGTTCAAAAAATAAATTATTAAGTCCAAAAGAGTTAAATAAGTTAAGAAATCTAGTCGATAGTTGTGAGTCACTATCCAAAATATTAATATTGAAATCTCCACAAACAACTACTAGTTTGCTACATTTACATACCTTTTTCAAAACTTCCTCCATAGTAGATTCAAATAGTACATAGTTACCAGATGGGGGCCTATAGACACAGACAATGATGTACTGCTCGAGCTCTGCACAAGAAAGCTCAATAGTTCGCTCAATAGAGAGTGATGTCACATCCTTACGGTTTTTGAAGATAATGATTTATTTAATAATATAAGTGATCCACCTCTAATAACATCTTCCCTTGTGAACGAACTAACAACTTTGTAATTATCAATACTAATCAGTAACTCATACTGTCTTAACCAATGCTCAGTAAGGCATACAACATTAATATTCATTTCATTTAAATATAACTCAAGTTCTAGTTCTTTTCCAGGAAAGCCTTGAATATTTTGATGAATAAGTGTTAAGTTATTATGCATTCCTTTTGACCTTACATTTAATTTGCTAGAGTTGTCCTCTATTGTCCTATGATATAATGTCATTCCAGTTCTGTCCTTCCTGCTTTGATTCCGTGCTCTTCAGGCGAGACGTAATTCAACATTTAGGACGACTTTTATAGAAAATAATCAATATCTACTCCAGAACTCGTCTACCCCAACGGTTGTCGGTTCTACGGCTGATGTGGCCAGCCCACTGCCACTTCAACTTGCTAATGCGATGAGCTATGTCGATGACTTTGGTTCAAGGCAACCGTTGGGGTAGACGAGTTCTGGAGTGGATACCGCGTCTCGGCAAACGTAGTGTAGGACGCCCGCAGGCCAGGTGGTGTGACGATCTGCGCGGGACGGCTGGTAGGAGCTGGATGCGAGTGGCCGAGGAGAGAGAGAAGTGGCGTGCATTTGGCTCCCCAAATGCACGCCAATGCAAAAGGCCTCTGCCTATATCCAATAGTGGACAGGAATGGGCTGATGATGATGATGAATCAATATCTTAATTAATTAACATTAGCAGTGTCAGCGTCTTTGCCCGCGTTTACCTCCATTTTTTACACATTTTCCATTGTTCGCACCTATTGATCGCAGCGTGATGTTATCTAGTCTAAAGCCTTCCTCGATAAATGGTCTTCAACTTCATTACAATCCAAAAAAATTTTTAATTCGAACCAGTAGTTCCTGAGATTTGCGTGTGCAAACAAGCAAACATTTTTGAGCATTGCTTTCCTAGACAATAAAGAAACCTCTCTTTCTCAGGAACAATTCAAGGCGGGCTCCCTCACTTCGGGCCTCCTCCATTCAGTACGCGCGTTAACAACGAGACCGTCTCGTTCGAAGGCATGCTGGAAACCTTCGGGCCGGAGGGACTGGTTATGCCTCTCGTAGCTATATTGGAGAGCATTGCTATTGCTAAGGCTTTCGGTAAGTTACATATTTACTTATTTTATTTGAAAAGTACACACTTTATCGTATTCGAATCTTAGCCTCAGTTTAATAATCATGTAATTATTGAGAGCCACGTAAGAGTTAATAAAAATAAAGCTAAATTAAGAAATAAACATAAGTTACAAAATCTTACTTCGTCAAACTTTCAACGTGGAAACTATCAATCAGTATGGCCAGGGACAGTATTTCATTTCACATATTAGTTGCTCCTCAATTAAAGTGTTCTAATAGGATTTTTTTAATAAGTGCTGCTCTCAAACCCAAACTGAAAAATGTTCGGGATATTAGATGTTATTGACCATGTTATTTTATCGAATTCCCGAAATTTCTTTAATGTTGCATGACATTTTAGAGTTATAAACCGTTTACCAAACCACCAAAATTACTAATGTGTTCGACGCGCTCACAGTGTACTAAGTGAGAGCCATCCGCTCCCCGCAAGTCCGATGGTGATGACGAGGCTACTCCAAGCCATCATCGTAGGGGTGAGAGCCATCCGCCCCCGCAAGTCCGAAGACGATGACGAGGTTACTCCAAGCCATCATCGTATGTCGGTTAAGTGTACAAAGCATTATCTTGTCTGTCCCCAGCTGGCGGGTCGTCGGTGGACGCCACGCAGGAGATGGTGGCCATCGGTCTGGTGAACCTGTTGTCGTCGTTCGCGCAGAGCATGCCCGCCACCGGATCCTTTACGCGCACCGCCATCAACCACGCCAGCGGGGTCGTCACGCCGCTCGGATCCTTCATCAAAGGTGACTCACTCACTCACTCATTCATTCATCAAAGGTACCTCATTCATTCATTAAATCGTTCACTCGTTAATTTTTCTTCATTCAACCATTATTTTAAAGATTCAATCATTCACTCGGTCACTCGTTCACTTCTTTTTTATTAACATATTTACTGATTAAATCATTTACACGGTCACTCGTTCATTCAACTTTCACACTTTTCGTTCATATATTCATTCATTCATCTATTCACTCGGTCACTCATTCACTCATTCACCAATTTATTCTTTCATAAATTAAATCACATTATCTTTTTTATATTGGCCTTACTTATTAAGAATTATTGAAGTTTGGCATCTTATGAATTAACTCTCGTATTTACTCAGCCAGCCAATTCACTGACCAGTTTTATTCCTCTGGTATACGCCCATTTTTTCATGTTGACAGTAGTTTCTTCAACTTGAGTTTAGTACCTCTAGCGGTGAAATTAAGAAGTTGTCTTAGAACACCACTTTGACAGATTTTGATACAAGCTACGACTTTATTGGAAGTGACACTTATTCATATTTAATAGATTTATTTTTCAAAATTATAGTTATTTTTATTGAAAACTGACGTTGTCGTACTGAAAAAGCTTCAGAATTTTTCTTCTAGAGTCGATAGTTTAAATGTCACCAATTGATTGATTTCCATGAAGCATACCTGTTATAATATACCATGACATTTCCAGTCTGCAGCCTGCATACACTTACAGTATTTGCGTCACCAATTTCGTTCAAGGAACTTCCTATTCTATACCTACGTATACCTGTGATGTTATACTATATCATGTCATTTCTGGTCTACAGCCTGCCTAGTCCTGCTCTCAGTGACTCTCCTTACGGAGGCATTCTTCTTCATTCCGCGCGCGACGCTGGCAGGGATCATCTTCGTAGCGATGGCATCTCTCATCGAGCTGGACATCGTCAGAAAACTTTGGAGGAATAGCAGTAAGTGGCTATAGTTTTTTCTACTGAACAGGCTACCTTCGCAGAAAATCGGAACAATAAAAATAAATAAGTCATATATTTTTGCTACTCGTGGGAACGCAATGACCTTGTTAAAACAATGCACAAGGCAGAATGGCGGCGACGTGGTCCACAACCCGTCACGTCACGTTTCCCACAGAGGTGCAAAAGTGGATCGCTGGAAGTGATCTCTGCCTACCCCTCTGGGAAAAAGGCGTGATTGTATGTATGTATGTATAAATAAATAAAATAAACTGTAATTTATTTGCAAAAAATTTTTAACAAACTCGTTGCCGGGGCTTACCAGAAGTCATAAGACGCCTGTGTTGGGAAAGCCTCGCTCTTCTAAAATAATCTTAACAATTATTAAAATTACATAAATTTAATTACATAAATTTCGATTAAAAATAATAATATTTAGATATAATATACACAGATTTATAGAAATTATTTCAGTTTTTACACTATAAGTTAAAGAAACAATAGACAATAGGTTGTGATCATAGTATAATAAGTTGTGATGTGGGTGGTATCTACGCCTTCACGCCCTATTTATACTTATGTGTGATCAACACTGACAGATGTAGGGTTCAAGTCCTCAGAGTCATTGCTTGACTTTTTTAATTTTCATATTTATTTTATTGCTCTATGTTTTAAGGCGTCCGACCGATTTCGGCCATGGCTGTCGATCTCAATTGAGATAAGCCAAGTGCGCAGGACATATAGTGCGCAAGTATGCGCGCAAACACAAGTGCATTCTCTGTTTTCTTACTCTCATAATCCGGTGAGACGGTAATCCGACATGACCGATGAGAGATCGGGCGCAGGACCACCGGCTTGACGTGCTTTTTGAGGCACAGGCGTGCAACCGCCAACTTCCTAACTCCGTGCTGAGTAATATCTTCACAGAAAAACTCACAAAAATGTTGCTCGACCCCGTATTCGAACCGGGGACCTCTCGGTCCTTACGCAGCTCTTGCTAGCAATAGACCAACGAGGCAGTTAGCTTTAAGTAGCACTAAGATAAAACTACTTTTCTTCCTTTCAGAGCTCCAGCAATTGGTGTAACTAGCACTTATATGACAGACAAAACAAATTTTCTTCCTTCCAGAGCTCCAGTTGTTAGTATATCTGGTGACGGTGATAACAGGGGCGACCCTAGGCTTGGAGTATGGAATCTTGGCCGGCGCTGGAGTCGATGCCCTTAGAGTACTAGCAGCCGCTGCGAGACCGAGGATACACACTAGCTACTTTAAGGTATTGTGTTTGTTAATGATTTTCGCTTATAAGGTTTTGTTCATAGTAATTGGAGTTTCGTTAGTGTCGATGGCCGAGTGGTTAAGGTTGTCATCAGTTCAATGCCCGTCTACCACTATGTTTTCAAGTTTGAAATTCTTTACATAGGAGCTTTGAATAGCACTAAAACAAAAAAATAAAAATATATATTTCCCCGCGACCGTACGAGCTGAACTTCCTCAGTTTGTCTTGACAATTTGTGTCTTAATTTTATGTATAAACTAGCTGTGCCAGCGACTTCGTTCGCGTTTCCCCCGTTTTTTACACATTTTCCATTGTATCTTTGCTCCTATTGGTCGCAGCGTGATGTTATATAGCCTAAAGCCTTCCTCGATAAATGGTCTATACAACGCAGATTTTTTCAAATCGAACCAGTAGTTCCTGAGATTAGCGCGTTCAAACAAACAAACAAACTCTTCAGCTTTATAATATTAGTATAGATTGTAAATGTGTTTTTTGAAGCAATAAATGGTTTTTACTTATTTAGATATTTTATTTATTTATATCGTTCCTCAGGTGGGCAATCAAGAATGCGTGTTGATATCCCCCCCTGCGATACTCTGGTACGCGGGCGCGGCGCGCGCGGCGGGGGCCCTACGCGCGCACGCGCCGGGACTCGGCAAAGTGCTGGTGCTGGGCGCCGGGCAGGCGGGAGACCTGGACTATGGAGTAGCTGAGGTGGGTATCTCTCTCTTCGTTTCTTCACTGATGTCCTCAGACCGTTTCAGGATCGTGACTCCGTTTGATTCCGTCAGCTAGTTGTTCTTCAGCTTCATTGATCCCGTTCTGTAGCCTAGTGTAGTGCGTCGCTGCAAGGTATTTATGTAGGTAATATAAGTATTGTAAGTAATTATATAGTAATGTATCAATATAGCGAATATAGGAAGATTCTTCTCAAAAGGTCTTATATAAAAATTTTTCTAGGACTATCTCTCTCTAGCTTCCCCGCATCCAGTGATGATGACGAAGCTACTTCAAGCCATAATCATATGTTAGTTAGGAAATAAATCTAGGGGAAAAACAGGAGTACGTATTGATATCCCCCGCGGTTCACGGGATCGAACTCGGCAAAGTGCTGGTGCTGGGCGGCGGGCAGGCGAGAGACCTGGACTATGGAGTAGCTGAGGTAAGTATCTCTCTCTTCGTTCTTTCGTTTGATTCCGTCAGCTAGTTGTCTCCATCAGTCCCTTTCTGAAGCCCGGTGTAGTACATCGCTGACAGGTAATTATATAGGCTGAGGTAATTAAATAGTAATGTAGCTTTAAATTTATCAATATAGCGTCTCCGTAGGTGGAAAAGCAAAGGAAGATGCTCCTCATGGAGTCCTCTATTTTTAGATGAGAACCATCCGCTCCCCCTCAAGTTCGGTGATGATGACGAGGGTACTCCAAGCTATCAACGTATGTCAGTTAGGAGAAGAAAATCCATCCAAAAAGGGGGAACAATAAAAAATGCGTGTTAATATAAAAAAAAAACTGCTTCTGCTCCGATTGCATCCAATGTTCCCTAACGATTTTAACCAAATCTTTGATCTTTCTTTTCCTGTACTTCATCTTCCGATACAAGATAAAGAATAAGAATAAGAATAAGAATAGTTTATTGCTCACATAGACATTTTACAAAATTTGGCACAATTACAAAAGGGAAAAAAATACAGGTAATGAGCAAATGGAAGTGACTCAGCTTGTGCTGACATGGGACCGAGATCCTTGCCAGCGCTGATTTTCAGCTACTCTAAAAAGTTTCCACCAAACACTATCTGCTATAATACCTTGTTACAGAACCTAATATCTGTGATACTGGAGTTAGAAACCCAAGGGCACCGGTTCCTTCTCTGGAATGCATCAGACCGCTTGAAGCAACTCTTCGAGGATCTACATCCTGGATTCGGCAGTAGAGCGGTCTCCGGGCCCAGCATAGACCAGCATATACTAGGTATGTAATAGTAGTTATATTCATTTGGTTTTTGTTCACTTAGAAAACTAAAAATGTCCTGGATATTTACAATGTTGGTTTTTAAAGAACTCCCGATATTTCGGCACTGTTGCAAGCGCCATGATCACGGGTGAACTGTAGGACTGCGAGAATGACGGTAGATCTAAGGGCAGACATATCGGTCTACCCTCTTTCTAGGTTTACATTTTCATTTTTCTTATGTGTGTAACTACGACAGTTTAAAATTATATTTTGACCATTCGATTATTAGCCAAAAGTCTTCCCAATTTTATTTTATTTTATTACATGTCATGACAGACAAATAGACAGTACTAAGATTTTCAAGATTTTGATTTTTACCTACTTTGTAAATTAGCAACCTGCCTAGTTAAAATAACCATTCAAGGTTACATTAATTCGCAAAAAGCTGAAAATTGACATGAATGTTGGGAAGACTATTCCAAAAATGTTCAAGGTCAAATGTGTCAAACATCGGTTTTTTGCACTTTTTCAGCAAAATGATAAGTTTTATCGTAAAATTATGTTATACACAATCATTCATCATCCAATTTTGATGTCTAATAATACTTTATTGCATCACAGGTTTGCCTTCGCCAGACGTAATAAGCCGAAGAGAAATATATTAATTGAAGAATTTATATTTAGTACTTACGATACATTCCATTAATCGTAAAAAATCTTATATTTAGAACAATATTTTTTATATTTTATAATGTTGACGTAATTTTACCTTGTTTTGTATCATACTATATTAGACATATATTTAGATTACTAGTCTTTTGGCATACGATTTAGGATATTCCTATTGTAATCGCCTTTTTATTAGTATATAATGTTCTTATACATAAAATGTTACCAGGCGGCTGTTATTTTGATGGATGAATAATATTTACAATGATGTTACTTAATTAAGTTAGTTAATTCATTATAAACCTATGTTTATACTGCTATCAGTATATACTCAGAAATTATAATCTTTATATGTTAGAACTGAACGATTCGTAGGCAGTTTTATCAATGTTTATTTTATAATTTTTACTCTATGGACTTAGTGAAAATCTATGGTTTGTTTCTTTGAATAGGGTTATTTTTTCATACATATAATAATTATGAATTTTATAATGTAATAATATCTTTATTTCTATCACAATGATTATGACGTAATAATAAAACAAGTAATTGCAAAATAAATCATTAAATGTATCTAATTTGTATCATGACGATAAATTGTTTATATTTGGGAAGATTTTCTATAGCTTGAAAATGTGATCTTATGCTACTTTTATGGTTATGTTACCGGCCAAACCCGATTTCAGGACAAACTAGTTTAGCCTAGGCCAAACTAGTTTGTCCTAAGCCTGTCAGGATAAACCGGTATAGCCTAGTCCAAACTAGTTTGTCCTAAGCCCGTTAGGATAAACCAGTTTAGACTAGGCCAAACTAGTTGATCTTGATATAGATACGCATTATCTAGGATATACTGGCATGGCCTGATCCATACATTGTAATATGTCAAGAAAGTCAAAATAAATAGATTATCCAAATAAAATCCTCCGCAATAGGAAAAATAATAATTTTTATTATACTATAATAATTTTTATTATACTATAATAATTTTTATTATACTATAATCTTATTTCTTGTTTCTTATAAAGATAGGATAAACCGGTATGGCCTTCTGTTTACAAAAATTAAATTTAAAAATTGTGATAGCATGAAAATTAAAGGAGTTATAGTCAAAAACATATTTTATTTTTCTCTACTCCGTAACTGAAAATTTCGGCATGTGATTATTTGGAGCAATGTGAGAGTACGCAGTATAATACAGAGACCCAAAACTATTGTATTGTGCATAAATATACATAACTATCTGTGCCCGCGACTTCGTTCGCGTGGACTATGAGATTTTACATCCAAAAGTTTTTGCCCAATAACTCCCGTTCCCGTCCGAATTTTGCAATATCGCGTTGCAAGTAAACTTAAAAAAAATACAGGGTTTCAAGGGTTGAAAGGGGGTTAAAACTTAAAAATTATTATAGAAAATATAAAATATTACTTACTCTATATTTACACACTAATGTATTTCTTTGTGTTTTTCAATTTAGGGGTTATTTGCAAGGGTTGTAAGATTTTCAAGGGTTGAAATTATTTTAATATGAGGTCATTGTGTTAGAAAACACTTCACGACTTCATCACTCACTATTAGACATGTTTTTTATCGATTAAAGTTTTTCGATGAAGGTTTTGTTTACACCCTTTAAAAATAACAGGCGCAGTTCAGATCATTTTCACTTTTGAAGTTATGGGGTACAAAATACTCATATGATTATTTCCGCCCGCGACTTTGTCCGCGTATTAATGGGTTTAAGTAACACGTAAAAATTCTACCATACAATTTTCACCCCCCCCCCCCCCCCTTAATGAACCACATGGGGATTGAATTTAAAAAAAAGTAGCCTATATGTTATTCCAGAGTGCCAGCAACCAGCATACCAAATTTCATGAAAATCGGTTCAGAAGTTTGAGCGTGAAAGAGTAACAAACATCCACAATACATCCATACTTACAAACTTTCACGTTTATAATATTAGTAATGATAATTTTTAACGACATAATAATTGTAATAATTAAGACATTATTGCTTTCATAACAAAAAACATTTATTTCTTGCCAAATATAGTATGATTGCACGAATGAAAACTTAACGACGAATCATTATAAGAAGTAAGAAATAAGATTATAGTATAATAAAAATTATAATTTTTCCAATTACGAAGGATTTTATTTGGATAATCCATTTATTTTGACTTTCTTGACATATTACAATGTCTGGAAAAGGCCATACCAGTTTATCCAAGATAATGCGTATCTATATCAAGATCACCTAGTTTGGCCTAGTCTAAACTGGTTTATCCTAACGGGCTTAGGACAAACTAGTTTGGACTAGGCTATACCGGTTTATCCTAACGGGCTTAGGACAAACTAGTTTGGCCTAGGCTAAACTAGTTTGTCCTGAAATCGGGTTTGGCCGGTAACAGTTATATTGATCTGTTTAAGAATGTAAATAAAATCAGTTATTTATATTTACAGCGACGTTGTTTTATTCTCCTTTATATGTAGGTACATTTTTATTATAATCCTGCACACCTTCGAAGAAAATTCTTAGATTGTGTATTCGACCAACTCGCACTTGGCCAGCGTAGTCTACTAAGGCCTTATCGCCCTTTGTTTAGGGTAGGCCCGTGCCCCAGCATTGGGGACGTATATGGGCTGATATTGATGATGATAATCTTTATATTATGCATGTTTGTGAAATTAGAAAGATTGAATTTAATCTGTGTGATATATAGCGATAACTTAGCGAATAAATAAAAAACAATCATGACGACCGGCTTGAGTTATAAGAACATAAAAATTTAGTACTAAGATTTTACCTATATCTGAAGGTACCGAAAACAGACGGTAAAAAAAAACAAAGTTTTCAAATCCGCGGTTATATTATCATGACGGCACTTTTGTATTATGCTTGAATGGTTTCGTGGAACAATGTATATTATATCTGGGCGTTGATTCTGATTTTCGTAACACAAGTGCTTAAGCTACTAACCATGAGATCAGATCCATGTATGTATGTGTTGTTGTTTAAGTATTTATTTATTTAAATATTCCTTAAAAACGAAGATATGAAACGATACGAGCCTCCCGTCTCTCAACCCAAATCCAATCGCGCTGCGAAATCCCGGTTAAAATTCAGCGAGTTAAACCCTCTGAGTAATGGCGCCCGAATCGCGACACCTATAATGTTCCGTAAATAGCCCGATGAAAATACAATAATTTGTATCCCGCGGGAGATAATCCCGTTATTTGTGGACGCGTTGTTTGGCAGATGCAGGAAGGGATTAAGGGCCCGTCACTCGGCTTAAACGCCTAGTTGTGAAATGCTGTTTGGCATATTACTTACCTTACCTCCGTTGGAAGTTATAAATGCTTTGATCTTGAATTTAAATATTTGTTAAGATTCTTAAAGAGTGTCGATGGCCGAGTGGTTAAGGCCGTTGTTTTCCATGAAAGAGGTAGCCAGTTCAAACCCCGTCACGTACCAATGTGTTTCCAAATTTGAAATTTGTTTTGTACGTTTCCAAGCTCCTACCGTAAAAGAAAAACATCGTCGAGAAATATGCCTGGAAGGAAATTCTAAGGTTGTGCGAAGTCGATCAAACCACACTTGGCCAGGGGAGTTGACTAAGGTCTAATCGCCCTAGTTTTAGGGTAGGCTAGGTAGGTGCCTGATGATGATGAAAAAAATCTATCAATCATTATATTCTATTGTAGGGTTGCCAGGCAGCCAAACCTAACAGCCGAACAGACCAGACAGTTTTTAGCAGCATTTTTTTTTTATTAAAAGGCTATTTTAATAAATAAGTATACCTTGAAAAACGAAGAAAATATGTTCATAAATCTTGCTTGTCATCAAGCCAGCAAAAAGAGAGTTTGTCGAGAAATAAAGTGTAGTGTAAAGTAGATATAAAGTGTAGCAAATGCCCGACATATAGTATTTATTTTGATCAGACATTTAACCTCAAAGCCTAGGTCTTGCAGCCCTATATTTATAGATTTTCATCGAAGAGCGTAGCATACCTATATCTATAGGTCTTGAGGACAAAGAAGAAAATCCTATTAGTAAGTTTTGTTTATTGTTTGAAGCCGATGTGCTTACGATTAAATATTGTTTGCTCGTTAAATTAAACGAAGCTTTCTGAGAACTTTTAATCTAGGCACAATCTGAAGTACTAAGTCATTTTAATCAAATACAGAAAGTTTATTCAACACTAGCGGCCGCCTGCGACTTCGTCCTCGTTAAATAGTAACTTTTGGCAGCAATGTTTTTTAAATTAGTCTATAATATTATAATATACCTTGTAAAAATTTGCTATTTATTAGTCAAAGTCCCGTGAAAATCTGTCCAGCCGTTTCTGGGATTAGCGGGATCAAGCAGACAGACAAACAATATTTTGGTATTTAGTTAGTTTTTAAAAGTCGTTATTTTAAAATTACAAACAAACAGACACTTCAATTGTATTTAGTTGTATAGATAACATTCTATTGAAATAGGTAAGTACATGAGTAGGTAGGTAAGTACAAGTATGTTCATATGAAAGCTTCAATCATAATGGACGTACTTCAAGGCTTTTATACCTTAATAGTGCTTAAAACTTGTACGACCCACTGTTTAAGCTAGCTATGTTTATTCAAAACGCTCCGTCCCTATTTATTCTAAGTTTACGAGATGTCCATTAGCGTATAATTAAAATTTATGATATATAGGTAGGGAGAGTTGCAATTTTTTCCCATTACTGTTAATACACGGGCAGGGATGCCACCTATAATAATCCCGGGTTTAGTCTGCTTAGTCACGCGTTAAGATGCTTTGTTTGACTTTTTAACATAGAGCATTTTGTTAGCTAATATAAACAGTCAGCCAAAATTGTGGTCTACCACCCTACGGTTGAGATTCGTTTGAACGTTATGAAACAAAAAGGTCAATTTTTCCCTGGCAATGAGATTGTGTCAGTGAAAAGTCAACCATAGCGATCTCGCAGAAACTTTCGTCAAAAGTGGTAGACGACTTTCTTGGCTGACTGTAACTGAGTTAGGTGAACGTAGCGTCGCAAAAGCTAGAGCTGTTAGAACATTATGTTTAGTGTAAAATGTATTTGAGTGTGATTAAAAATTTGTGTGTGTCTTCAGTTAAATGCCTAGCCAAAGTACCTATAGAGTACGGAATACGTCCGTCCATATTAATATTTTGGGAACCTGAAAATATTCAATTGCTCCACTATTGACCGGGGATTCGAACACCCGTCCTTCCAGGAATCGCGCCCAGACGTGCGAAACTACTACACCAACCAACAGTTTATTGAAGCCGTAGAATTTTTCCCGTTTCTCAAAATATTGAAACAGCTAGTGCAAGCTTTAGCACTTGAAATTTTTAAAGTTACGTCCATATTAGTAATCCTACTACCGCACTGGGCACGCAACCGCAATCCTTCAAACACCGGTTATAGCCACCAAGCTTAAATATTAATCACCTTTGTGAAGTTTATAGTGTCCAAGTGTGTGAACTAATATAAGTACTTACTTAAAAGTATAAAGCGTCCGACCGATTTCAGCTATGGCGGCTGATCTCATTTGAGATCAAAAAACAAATGCACTCTATATTCCCTTACTCTCATAATTCGGTGAGATGGCAATCCGACATGACCGATGAGTGATCGGGAGCAGGACCACCGGCTTAACGTGCTTTCCGAGGCACGGGCGTTGATCGCCAACTCCGGGAAGAGTAATTCCATTACAGAAAAACTCACACAAATTTTGCCCGACCCCAGCGCTTGCTACCAATAGACCAACGAGGCAGTTACTTAAAAGTAAATTCTGTACGTACATAGGTAGTTAAAAATTACTTAAAGGTACCAAATCATGTTTCTTCTTTCCATATCTTATTATTTACGCTCATATCCAGAGATAAGGCAGCCCTACAAACTGGGTAGGTACAATAATACGGGGTTTTTAGAAATAATGACAGTGACGAACCGACGTCGGAGGGTGAAATTAATAATATTTCTCCTCTGGGAGGGAAACAGAATCGTGGTTCGGTAAATTCATTGACCTGGCGTCACCTGCGCGATTTAGAACAATTAACCGTCGTATCAAATTAGATAAATAATGGAGGTTAAATAAATAGAAATAGATATGGCTGTCTATGTTAGATTTTAGCATCAGGAGTACCTACTATGATGATTCCAAATTTAGTAAATCGGTACTTAATGAGTACAAAAGCTAACTAGGTGATAAATTGATGATTTCATAATTAATTATTCCCTCGTAATGTGGTATCAATGTTAAGAGTGTATTCAATTCATTGAAATTGACAATAATAACTTCATGGATATTTTATTTTTATTTAAGACATACCCAACCCACGACAAATTATAATCGAGGAGAAAGACATAATGAACACAAAATATAGTTCAGATCTAGATTGTAACTCAAAAATATGTGTTCACTGGAGATGCAGATTAGGGTAGGATTATACACCGTTTAATTTTATCGTTGGTTTTCCCGCAGTGAAATGATTCTATCTTTATAGTAAAAAGGTTTGTGCTGTTTTTTTTATTCAAATCAATAATTACCGGTTTTACGAAAGGGATGAACGAATTTTGAAAGTACGCTCGAGCCGCTTTATTACTTAGAGCGTAGGGCTTCCTTAGCTTTAATCTTCAATTTCATGCGGAATGCAGTACCTGATTACATCAAATCACTTAAAAGAATATAGATAGTTATTTCTTCTCTGCTCAGACTTTCGAGTTTGATGATTACATACATACATACATACATAAAATCACGCCTTTTTCCCAGAGGGGTAGGCAGAGATCACTTGCAGCGATCCACTTTTCACCTCTGTGGGAAACGTGACGTGACGGGTTGTGGACCACGTCGCCGCCATTCTGCCTTGTGCATTGTTTTAACAAGGTCATTGCGTTCCCACGAGTAGCAAGGATATATGACGGGGGAAGGAAAAGGGGAGGAAGGATACTATCGCCTCGGATGATTTGGACTGAGTCGATAGTAGCTCGAGGAGCCGGGGTCGCTTACCCGTATACCGTTCACCAACCACCGGACAGATAGTTGTGACCGGTATTCCCTGACTTTGATGATTTCTTTTTTTAAATTTGAATTTTTTTTCTATAACTAACTAGCATAATTTAATAGTACCACTGAAGGAAAATCGTTCTGCTACGGGAAAACAACTACTAAAATTTTACGGTGTATATGGTGAAAAATTGCCGGGACGGATTTTAGTGATCCTTTTCATATGAGGTGCGGAAGCGTAAATCATGTCACGTCTACTTCCACATAAACTAAGACCAACAAAAATTTTCCCTAATGTTATTTCGATTTGTCCAACAGTTACTTCACCCTTGGGGAAGTGACGCATTTGATGACGTCATAGCGGCGAGCGCGCTTGGTAGTGACGTCACGTCCGCCATGTTTACGGCTGTGGCTACAGCTGTTATAAAACATTTAGGAGGAGCACACATAAAGGTATAATGTTCTACGGGATGTGTTTTGTTCTCTTCCGGTAGGTTGCTAACTGTATAGTAAAGTGGTTGGGAAAGAGGTTTGCAAAATAGACGAATAAAGAAATAGTTTAAGGACAACAAAAAGTGTACCTAATGCATACAAGCAAACAACTAGGCATTACTAAAAGATTTCGACAAATGGAGTGGAAATGACGCGTGATGTTGCGTCGATTGCCGAGTGGTTAAGGTTATTGCTTGAAATGCAAGAGGCCACCAGTTCAAACCACGTACTTAATTCAACTGTGTTTGTCGAATTGGAAATTCATATGTACAATTATTTGACGCTTTATCTCCGAAACAAAAAATCGTGAGGAAACCTGCTCACCTAAGAAGAAATTCTCAGGTTCTGCAGTCGACCACCCCGCACTTGGCCAGGGTTGACTAAGGCCTGATCACCCTAGTTTAGTATAGGCCCGTGCCCCAGCAGTGGGGACGTACACGGGCTAATGATACGTTTGGTATATTATGGCCGTATGTATACCTACTGATATAAGTGTATGTTTAAGCTTCATATTAAATCAAGCACCATTTTCCATTTATTTATAATCTTCTTTTGGGCTTAATGGTATATGCTCGTAGGAATCATCAATCTACAAAGTCTGAATTACAGTGCTTTACTCCTAGACGGCCAGAATTCCGCCTTGAGGAACATTATGTATCACGGTTCATTATCCAGCATAAAAAATATCTTCTTTTCCGTGTCCTTGCAAGGTTTCGCTAACATTTTCGCCAAAATTCTTCACATCGTTCAAATCGCTTCGGCGACATAATTAACGGGCCATCCATCAGTGACGCTCGATTAACGCCGATCAGATGACGCAGATGACGCGGATGACGCGCGGAGATGACGCGTGACGACGCGCCGCGTCATTCTGTGACAACACTATCTTTATGCGACAATCGTTGGGTGGCTACGCGTTGCGTTTGGTTTTGGCTAGTCCTGATTATTTTTTTTTATAATAAGCTAACAAGATGACCTCACTCCACCTGATGGTAAGCGGTAGTGAGATCCATATATGAATATTGAACCTGTCGCACTCACCCTGAAATGCCGTTTCACCCTCCCTCCCGAAACATCGATATGAGAGGGAAAGGGTGACGTGAAAAAGGAGACCACTGCTGCGGCAACAACGAGACAAGGCGTGGAGTCTCGCATTGGTATTGAGCTGTGCGGGTCAAAGTTGGCCAGTCCGCCGAACGGAAGGCACTACCGTTTCTACGGGTCTCCTGGCCGCCGGGCTGACCCGCTCCGCCCGCACAATACCGCCGCTAAGACACCACTGGTCCGGCGCTTGCCGCAGCAATGGTCCCCCCTGGCTCCGGTTCGTACAGTGCTGATCCCGGAACGCGACCTGACCGAGAGAGGTCAGAGTCACTTGGCGGGTTTTACGCAACTGTATGGTGGTAACAGCAACCGGTCGACAAAATGTCTCCCATCTGTGATTAGATGATGTCCTGAAAATTTTTAGGAAAGTAGTTTTACTTGAGTATAGTCAAAATAAAATTCGTAGTACTGATTGACTACTTTGTTCAATTATTTTGCGTGTATGATGATGTGTTTGCTTCTTTACCTAACAGACATTTTGTTGTATTTAAAGTCTGGAGTATACTTTATACGATTCCCTGATGTGTATTATATACATCGTCTAACTGTCTCGTTGGTCTACTGGAAGCAAGCGCTACGTAAGGACCGAGAGGTCCCGGTTCGAGTCCGGGGTCGGACAAAATTTGTATGAGTTATTCTGTAAAGAAATTACTCAGAGCCCGGAGTTAGGAAGTTGGCGGTTGAACGCCCGTGCCTCGGAAAGCACGTTAAGCCGGTGGTCCTACGCCCGATCTCGCATCGGTCATGTCGGATTGCCGTCTCACCGAATTATGAGAGTAAGGGAATAGAGAGTGAACTTATGTTTGCGCGCACACTTGTGCACTTGGCTGATCTCAATTGAGATCGGCCGCCATGGCTGAAATCGGTCGGACGCCTTATTTTTTTAATTATACACCGTGAAATTTTAGTGGTTGTTTTCCCGCAGTAAAATGATTCTATCTTAGTAGTACAAAAGATGTGTGTAGTTATTTTTTGGTAAAATCAATAAATGCCGGTTTTACGAAAGGTTTAACCGTAACTCGAAAACACGTTCGAACCGCTTTATGACTTTAGCTTCTCTCGTTTTCGAGTTGGAAAAAATATTATTCTGAAAAATCGAAAAAAAAATTTTTTCCAAGAATATTTGCATGATTTGATAGTATTACTAAAGGCAAGTCGTTTTGCCACGGGAAAACAACCACTAAAATTTCACGTTGTATATATCTTATATATATAAAAGGAAGTCGTGTTAGTTACACCACTTATAACTCGAGATCGGCAGAACAGATTTGGCTGAAAATTGGTAGGGAGGTAGCTTAGAGCCAGGAGAAGGACATAGGATACTTTTTATCCCGTTTTACAGAGTTCCCGTGGGACTTGACATGAAACGTCAGTCATTATGTTAAACATTATTCCATTTATGAAGTCTTTTTTGACATTTCGAAGAACGTAACTCTGCACGTTTATATTAAATGCAATGTAATATATTTTTTTGTGTTTGTGGTCGTAAATCGTCATTTGAAAAATTTACAATTGTACAAAAACACTCTACAATTAATTCACAAGCAAAATTAACTTATTGTTTTTGATCAAACTATTGTTTCTAAATCTGAACTTCAAAATATAATAATATTTTTTTGCGCGAATGCAGTTACGTACTATGTTTTACTTTTAAACATAGTGACATGCCTCAAATATTCCTCAATAGGGCTGCTTCATTGACGAGTTTTTTACACGGGAGTATAACTGTTATGGTCCTTTAAATACAGTGTAAATTTTTAAAAACTCGACTATCATTATTCACGTCATTCTATATCTATATAATTATTATACTAAACATGCAATCGTGTATTTCTTTTTTTCGACAAAAAACAAGATTGCATGTCTTAAATTTTTCTTTCGACAATTTCTATTATACCAGAGCCGCTCTAAGTTGGCCGATTTGCTACATGTCAGACTGACTGCACTAGTCTTTGAGTATAAAGCCACTGGAGATGCCTTACACGGGCGACCCCCTCCGGCAAAGTACATTGGTCAACTGTTCAAACACGTTTAATAAAACTACTTGTCGCTGCACCACCGCCATTTTGCATTGATCCCTGTCGCGTGACGTTACTCTTGAAAAATGGTTAGTTGTGCAGTATTCTCATGTAAAAGGCGATCGAGAGCTCAAATTCGCAACAAGAGCGCGTTTAGTATCATATCTAAGTGTTTTTATTAACTTTTAAACGTGTATTTAAGAAGAATTGCCATTTAAATAAAAAGTCGTTGCGATACGTAAACGACAGGAAAAAATAAACAAGAATACAGTGGTACGGGGGCTAGTGATGTCACAAAGTCAAAAAAGCGACTCGACATTTGAATGAATCATTCATTCCCTGCAGTTAGTTGTATAATCCGTTTTTTACTTTAATTTTGAATTAAATAAAAGGTCTAAACATATGTTATATTTAAATCTTGTAAGATGAATTAGAAAAATTACTTTTTTTTCCTCTGGTCATACGATATTGAAATTTAGTCTGAAAATGAAAAAGAAATTCTGTGACTCCCTTAGAGATATTTTTAAAGACATAGATATTTTAACCGTATCCTCTCAGTACATTTTGGACTGTATCTTATATGTTTACAAGAACATACAATCATTTAATATCGGATCCTCACCATTTTAACACCAGTAATAAACATAAGTTTGCCGTTTCAAGGCTCAGGCTTCAAAAGACTGGAAAGTCGTTCTTGGGTTTAAGCACAAAATTGTTTAATAAGATCCCACAAAATGTTATTGAATTACAATAATCAGTACAAGATAGTTCAGTCCATTCACCAAACTGATTTTATTTTATTCTTTGTGTCATCACTATTTTTTTCGTATGTGTGTTGCGTAGTTACGTGAAAACTTTGTTTGTGTGCGTGTATTGTTTGAAGTGTTGAACATTTTTGTAGTGTGCGTTTATCGTTACAGCAAAATTTGTGTCTGTTGAGTTATTAATTTTTTGGTGGTGTGCTGTACGTGTTTACCTCGCCCCCCGCTAAAAGTGGCGAAAAAAATTGTTAGAAGCGTTGACGTTATGGCATCTCCAGTGGCTTTATACTCAAAGGCACTAGTGAGGGACAACGGTAAAATTGCCGAAGTATATAAGTAACAGTTATTTCCACTTTATAACCAAGCAAGGTCTAATTATAACAAATTTTTATTAAAAACATTAATTCACATCCAAAAGATTGAATTTAAGTTCCTTATTTATAAATATATTTATTTTTAAAATACAATACTTATTAAATCCTTCATCCTATTTTTAAAAATACCTGGTGAGTATTACCCACTACGTCACTATGAAAACGTGTCAAACGGCGTAACCTTGTAAAAGCGTAATACAGAGTGGAAATTTTACGTTTTCTTTTTATAATTCAATTATTTTAGGTAATAAAAGACAAATAACTAGATAATTATACCGGAGCCGTTCTTAGAAGACTGATTTGACACTTTTTATTTTATATTTTGCATTTATCCTTGTTAAGAGGAACATATTTACGCGAATCATATTAAAGAACAACTTTTAAAAATAATACGTTATTTCAAAATTTCAAATGCACATAATTATATAATTACTAGCTGTGCCCGCGACTTCGTTCGCGTGGACTACAGGATTTAACATATAAAAGTTTATCCTGCTAACTCTCGTTCCCGTAAGAATTTTTCAATATCCTGTTCCAACTAAGCTTTAAGTTTACTATGGTACCTGCATGCCAAATTTACAGCATCTAACTTCAGCGGTTTAGATTTTTCATACAAAAGGATTTTCCCGATTATTCCCGTTCCCGTGAGAATTTCGAGAATTCCTTTCTTAGTGCACCTCTACGGTACCTAAGCTACGTCCAGTCCAAATTTCAAGTGCCTACGTTTAGCCGTTTAGGCTGTGCGTCGATATGTCAGTCAGTCAGTCAGTCAGTTTCTCCTTTTATATATTTAGATAAGAACCCGGCTTGGCTCGGGTAAGATGTGATTCATAATAAACATCGAGGAGCAAAAAATAAAATTAAAAAAGTGCTAAAGAACGTCGTAATTCCCCATAAAATACTGTCAAGTTGTGTACGAGTGCATAATCCATTAAACCCAACAATAGTTTAGCCACAGTAACAGTGAATTGTGCCGTTTGCTTACTTCGGTGACTTATCAAATATCAACCTCAAGCCGCGCGGCGTGCCGCCATTACACTCGGCGCGGAACGCAGCGGAGCACCGCAGGTAACTCTCGCGCTTACGCGCAGCGCATAAGAACCAGAATCGCGCGCAAGTCGCGCTCACGCGTCTCTGCCGCGCATGCGCTTTGCTACGTCTTGCTGTTGATTTAATCGCAAGCTTCTTCTTCTACTGATTGCTAACATGGCAATTTGCAATGCATGTGGAGAACTAATACAGGGCTCATCCCATATGACATGCTCGAAATGTAACGAGACTTTCGATTTAACCTGCATAAACGTATCTGAGGATAATTACGAACAATTTTCGAAAGAGTTCATTAGTGAATGGCTTTGTCCTAGCTGTATTTGCGCACGCCCTAAAGGTGACAATTCATTAACTCCTGTCCATTCGACACTAGAAAATACCAATGACTTACCCTTCTCAAAGTCAAATGTCTGCGTTTCTCGTGGCACTAAACCAAGGACTAGGATTAACAAAGACCCGCCGCTGTGCCAAATTAAGCTGCCAGAAGTATCTGTCCTTCTCTCTGAAATCCGTGAATTAAGACAAGAGATGAGCGACTTAAAAAGTCACAACATTGAGATTGGACTGCTTAGACAAGAGGTCGTTGAGCTTAAGCAGCAAATATCATCCTTATCATCATCACTGTGTGAAAATCAAAAAGTATCTTCCCTTAAACTCGAGGCTGCTCAACGGGAAATTACCGACCTTAAGTCTTCCATGACACAACTGCAATTTCAGTACAATATTCAAGAACAAAACAGTATGAAAAATGATATTGAACTTATTGGAGTCCCGGAGACAGGCAATGAAAACTTGGTTCACATAATGCTGAGGGCAAGCCAAAAGATTGGTGTGCAACTAAACGAAGCCGATATTGACGAAATCAACCGCATTGGTCCAAAGCGCCCTCGCCGTGACTTGAACCAATCAGCTTCACAGACTCAATTCCCACGCCCAATTGTGGTAAGACTGCTGCGTCGACAAGCAAAAGACAACCTCATTAAAGCTGCGAAGGCTCGAAGAAATCTTACCACAGAGGACATCGTCAGCTGTGCACCGGTTAAACTGTATATGAATGAACGGCTTACCAAAGAAAACCGTGTGTTATTTCGAGAGGCCAGAATACGAACCAGTGCTAACAATTTTCGCTACTGCTGGACCAGGAATGGGGGAATCTACGTACGAGAGAACGACAGCAAGCCTGCCATTCGCATCTACTCCAATATCGATCTCGATCAAAAAGTGGGGCCAGCTGTTTCCCCCACCGTATCCTAAATTAGGCAAATTCACTGGTTCACCTGTTTTTTATCACATTTGGGCATACCTGTATTTTTATAGTCTCACACAACAAGCACACATTCAAACATTTACAAACAAACATACACTTTCACTCCTCATCTTTACACAACTCAAAATTAATCAACACAAAACTACCCAAGACATAATCCCTCACACCATAATGGTTACCTACTATTTCTGTTCTATAATCAAATTCCATAATCCCACGCATCCTATGTTTTTATCGATTTTTTCCTGTAACTGCCTACTGTTTGGACACCTTCTATTTTATCGCAATGATTGTCTAAGTATACTCCTTACTCTTTGCTCCCAGCTGTCAACTTTATATATATATTTAACCTTAATCATAAAAATTCAATTGTGACATTGACGTAAATTCTGATAACGTATTAAACCTAAACTGCGAGACGCTTGACAGCTTGGAGCAATGCCGCGATATCTTATTAAAAACTAAATTTAATCTTAAAATTATTACTTTTAATATAAGAAGTGTGTCCAAAAACATGGATAGCTTCCAAGTGGCCCTTGGTCGTCTTAATACTGAATTTGATGTAATTTTATTGACAGAATGTTGGTTAAACGGAGGCACAATTATACCTTATATTACTGGCTACAACAGCTATCACACACAAAAATATGTAAACAAGAGTGGGGGAGTAATTGCATACGTAAACAAAATTTGGAACCCTTCCGTTATAGAGCCTACAATAGATGACAGTAATGGCTTGTTAATAGACCTATGTCCAGATATCTCTATATTTGGCATCTATCGATCACCATCCTTTACTTCTACCGCAAACTTTTTATGTACTTTAGATAAAGCGTTAAAAACACGTAAACAAAAGAATTGCTTAATTCTGGCGGGAGATTTAAATATTGACATCTGTAAAAGTCCTCCTTCGGAACAATGCGCTGAATATTTGTGTTTATTAGCAGAACATCTATTACTGCCAGCTATAACGAGGCCAACAAGAATAAACTCCTGCTTGGATCATATATTTATTAAAAATAGCTTTTCAGCATTAGGCTTTATCGTTCACACTGACATTTCAGATCATGATCTCTGCTTGCTAGGTGTTCCTTTTATTGGTCTGAGACGTGATAAAATAAAGAGGCTAAAGACCGTCACGGATTACTCCGCAGTCTTAACCGAACTAGAATCCTATGACTGGTCCTACCTGCTCGACATGGATAAGGCCGACGTAGCTGCAAGTACATTTAGTAAAATCGTCAGCAATGCTATTTCTTTAAATACAAAAGACAAATTTATTCCACGATCGAAATTTAACATTAAGCCCTGGATCACCCCAGGAATTTTAAGATGCCAAAAACATCGTGATTTTCTTCATCGGAAAGCTAAAGATAATGTAGATGATGGGGTTGCTCAGTTGGTATACAAAAGATATCGCAATTTTCTATCTAATCTCCAACATAGACTTAAAACAGAGTATGAAAAGCAACAGTTATCAAATAGCAATAAAGACCCAAAAAGACTCTGGAAAGTTATCAAAGATATTTGCGATTTCCCTAAGCCCCGTAATGATTCTTCCGAATTGATAAAATCTGTAGATCCATCTAAATCACTTTCAAACTGCAACAAATATTTTGCTAGCGTTTAGAAACCTTAGCCAAAACTACACTTACCAAATTAAACAAAACTGAGGAAGCACTAGCAGCTAATGTTATATCGGCTGAGCCACCTCAGAACTCTTTATTTTTACACCCCACGGATGTCTACGAAGTCATAGGCCTTATTCAAGACCTAAAGTGTGACAGTGCACCAGGGCTAGATCTTTGCACTCCGTTACTAATAAAACAATTATGTTCAACCATTTGTATCCCGCTTACTCATGTTTTTAATCTAAGCCTAGCTACGGGCACATTTCCGGACGTGTGGAAGCTAGGAGTTATTACACCAATACACAAAAATGGGAACAAGTACACCCCAAGTAATTATCGACCTATTACGCTGCTAAGTATATTTTCTAAGCTTTTGGAGAAACTGGTAAATCGACGCATAAACGTTTTCTTTGAAAAGCACTCTCTTCTCTCAGACAGGCAGTTTGGTTTTAGACGAGGTAGATCCACTGAAGATGCCGTTGTTCTTCTGACAGAATCGGTTGTGTCGTTACTAGACAAGAATAAGTTTTGCATTGGTGTTTTTCTTGACTTGGCTAAAGCCTTTGACACGGTATCGATCCCAATCCTACTTCAAAAACTTTCTTTTTTGGGTGTCAGAGGTCTGGCTCTCGACTGGTTCAGATCTTACTTATCCAACCGTCGACAATGTGTAAGGATAGATTCAGCGATAAGTGAAGAAGAGCAAGTCACATACGGGGTGCCTCAGGGTAGTATTCTTGGTCCAACACTTTTTCTAGCCTATATAAATGACATATTTAGAGTCCCTATTTCGAGAGCTGAACTCATTTGCTACGCTGATGATACTGTTGTTCTATTTCAAGGAGAGTCGTGGGAGTCCGTCTTTGATGTAGCAAATCAGGGAATGTCTAGAATCCTTGACTGGCTTGATCATAACCTTTTAACGTTAAATTTAGAAAAAACCAAGTATATGGCCTTTCAAAAAATGCGAGCACCTACACCCCAAGTACATTCGAAGCTTATTATTCACACCTGCACTGACATGGCAGGTCAAGTCCATGGTACCACATGCACTTGTCCCCCTATGGATAGAGTTAAAACCATGAAATACCTTGGAGTAATTGTAGACGAACATCTCTTATTTAAACACCATATAACGGCTCTCTCTAAAAATATAAGAAAATCAATTTTTATAATGAAATCTTTACGTAACTCCGCTAGCAGTAATACTCTGAAAATGGTTTACTTTGCAATATGCCAATCGTCCCTTCTTTATTGTATACTTGCATGGGGAGGGACATGCAAAACATATCTCCTCGAGTTAGAGAGAGCTCAGCGAGCGGTGCTGAAAGTCATGTTAAGCAAACCCTACAGATTCTCTACGAACAACCTTTACAAAGAATGCGATGTTCCCAGAGTCCGACAACTGTACGTGCTAAAAGCAGCTATTACAACTCACATAAAAACTGTTACGTCCCCTGACTTTGAAATTCTAGCCGCTCGTCGAACCTTCAAGATACCTTTACCGACCGTGTATACCAGTTTTGCTCAGCATCTCCCTCCATACTCTCTCAGGTACATATATAATAAAATCGCCTCAACCATAAAGGGTATAAAAAATCTTTCAGCTAAGGAATTAAAGCGTGCCCTTCGTCTTTATCTCAGTAGTATGGATTACTTGGATACTGAGGATTTAATCTCCCATCTCAGATAATGACATGACATGACAAAGATACACACACACACACACACACACATACACACACACACACACACACACACACACACACACACACACACACACACACACACAAAGACACACACTCACACACACACACACACACACACACACACACACACACACACACACACTCACACACACACACACACTAGTAATGCCCATTATTGCAACATATATTTACTCTGTTTCTAAGATTGTTTCTTTATTTTGAATTTTATATTTGTTTTTCTTTTATAACCTAGCAAGTCGGCAAATTTGTTACACTTTTACATTAGTAACTGTACTGGTTCCTGCGATACAGACCTAGAGTCTAGTGCAGTGGCCGCTGCCTAAGTGCACACTGTTAGTTCGTAAGATTTTTCATTTCCATTATTTTAAGTTGTTTTATTAAGTCTTTAGTATTTTGTAATTAGCATATAGTTTGTATAACTGTGTAATACGACACTAACATTTGTTATTTCTTTTGAATAAATAAAGTATTATTATTATTATTATTAGTTTTGATAATATTCACTCAATTCCGGCAAGATGGTGACTGTGATTCGTCTGTCAACACATTTTGAATTTAGCAAAATACTCGACAATCCGAATTTTGCGGATATATGTTCTCGACTCGAAATCATTATTTTTTGATGTTTTATTATTCATGTAAGGTTTTAATCGAGTCTACCATACCCTTGACGAAATTATTAATATAGAAGATTACTTTGGAGCAAACATCTAAATCATTAAAACGATTGTTATGGGTAAACTATAAAAGGTAGACATATGCTCTCGCGGACATTTTTAAAGATAATGTTAAGATGAACAATTACTAGGGCGAGCGAAAATCAAAGTGTTCCTCTCCCCGACGCATTTAAGACGTCCAACACTCTGTAAATTCGCTCATTGCATGGCAAAATCCCGGCTTATGCTTTGGCAACGGTCTTGGGGAGAGCGCAGGTCGTGTAGATCCCCAAGGCAAGTCTAATTGTCGCCTTCACGTGGTTGCTGCCTGTTTATTGGTCTGGTTCCCTATGAAACAGATGTAACGGAAACAATTAGGCGCCTACCCGTCTTCCCGCTTTGCTCGCATCCCATCCTGCTCATCCATCTCCCGTCACTCCTGGCTACCACGAGCCCTGAGGCCTCAAAACCTCTAAAAGTGTGGCCGCAACACTCTAGGGATAGTGGTGTGTGAAACTTTTCGCGAATTCCCTCGGCTCTGCTGGAGAGTGAGGACGTATCCAGTGGACTAACCACATCCTCCTGCGCTAGGACCTGCGTAGTTGAGCGCCGTAAGCCAGGATGACGGAGTCCTGGGGGCTGAGCTGAACCGCTGCTGCGGCAACGGCAAGGCAACACTCCCCTTCGGTCCCGATTTCAGGCAAAACGGTAGCCCCGCCTGCTAGCCACGGGCGGGGAAACGGTTCTGTGTCCCGTCAGAGGGCCACTGGCGAGGGTGGGAAGGCTCACGATATGGGCTTCCCATATTGTTGGTGGTGGAGGTCCATGCTGAAGGAGGAAGACAGGATGAGTACGCCAGCCAGTGGCGACCAATGCTGCCTGGACATCCTGTCGACCACCCGATGTCGCGGCCAAAGCCAACTTCGCACACCTATATCCCCCTAATAATCTTAACGCCCGCTGCTCTTTTTATAGCAGCGATCAGGCGTTCCCATGTGCAGGCTCCAAGGTGGGTGGGAAGTTAGGGGATGAAGACATCGTACCGCCAAATTATGGACAGGTCAAATAACACACACTCACACACGACGAGAGCCCCATCCGGCGCGGCTCCGCACTCCACAAACGACACAACCGGCACACACACACAACATACCCACACCCTCTGGTGGCTCGGCTATGCCGAGCAGTAATCCCAGTGGGAGCACAGCTACACCAAACCCGCAATCCCAAGCGCCACGCCCACAGGGGAATCCCTCAGGCAGCGCCGGGATTTCACGCAAGCGGCAAGCGGAAGGACACGCCAAGGATGCAGGCCTCAACCCGCAACCAAGGCGTCGCCCACCAGCGCCCCTATTTACTTCCGGATCCGATCGACCTAAGCTGGACTTCGCGCGATAGGGAAGTGGGAGGAGGCCCGAAACGGCACCCGCCCGCCAACCATCCGCGGACGTCCTGAATAGGAAGAGGAGGAACCGGAACAGAAACTTCCGGCATAAAGCCAAAGGCAAACTTAGCCGTGGTGGCTGGAAGCGCTTCCTCGGCTGGTGCACCAAACCCGCGGGTCACGGTGCCCGAGCCACCGGGCGTCGCTGTGGGGACCACCCAGACGACTGGTTTGATCCAGGAGCCTGTGGCGGGTCCCTCAGTTAACACCGGAGAAAGGAAGAAGTCCAAGCGTCCAGGGAAGGCTGAACGAGCCGCGGCTAAACGTGACCGCGCTGACGAGACCCTGTCTCCAAGGCCGGGCTCTCACGTGCACAAGAAGCTGCGGATCGAAGCCACGACGCCCCTACCTCTTTCGCCGATGTGGCAAAGATGGACTTGGAGGTGGCAGTAACCTCCGAGAGGGAAGGCGAAATGGATAATAGGCTGGCCGACGAGATCCTCACAAAAATGGAGGCGAAGGTCAAATTCCAGTCACGGACGTGGACCCTGAAGATCGGGGCCGGAGTTTGATGGCAGACCCTCATCGAGGAGGATGCCTTAAGCTCTGGTGCTCCGACAGGTGGACCCTCCAGTGGCTGAAAGAGTTTATCGCGGAGATCCAGCCCAAAACGGGCGTGCGATTCGCGGTAAAGAGGCAAGACGAGGTGAAGCCTCGGGTTACCTGCGGGCTAGTTGTCCCGAACGAGAAGAACTCTTGGGACAGCGGCCTGGAGATAGCTCGAGGCTTAAACTTCCAAAACCCCTGGGCCGAAGTTCGCCGATGGGTGATGCTGAAGTCCGACAGACAGGATAAGAGATGGTTCCTGGTCGTCGGAATTCCTGAAGACCTGATTGAGGTGATCCAGGCGCACGGACGCAAGCTATCGCTGATGATGGGGAAGGTATATGTTATGTACCGAGGCCGCGACAAGCGCCGGTCCCAACCCCCTCCCGCGATCTGCCGTCAACCTCCCGCGACCTGCCGTCAACCTCCAAGGCGCCTGACACCTCAGCGAGCTGCTCCACACCTGAAGCAGCACCAGCTCAACCAGGCCCCTCGTGCTCATCGCCGGGCAAAGGCGAGGAACCACCGCCAGACGTCGGGCTCGACGACACCGGCGAGATACTCGCAGACCTGTGCGATATGTTGGTGATGGAGGAGTCATCGCAAGATGGCGAACCCATCCTCTAGCATTCGCACAGTGCAATGCAACCTCCACCACAGCATCACCGCGACGGCTCAACTCCGCAAGTGGTTGGAGGCACAAACATCCGCCATCGCACTGATTCAGGAGCCGTGGGTCAGATCGGGCGGCATACGAGGACTCTCTTCTCTAAAGGGTAAGTTGCATTTCGTAGCAGGCCAATCGCCTCCGAGAACGTGTATTTATACAACCATAAATATCTGTGCAACAACCCTAACTGAGTTCTGTTCCAGAGACACGTATGTCATAAAAATACACCTCACTGAAGCGCATGAACCTCGAGACATCGTGGTGGCGTCATCCTACATGCCGGGTGAGGACAGTCCTCCTCCAGATGAACTAGTGAAGCTGGTACAACACTGCGAGGAAAACAAGCTGGAGCTCGTCATCGGAACTGACTCCAACGCACACCATGCACTCTGGGGCATGGAAACCAACAATGACAGAGGTACAGCTTTAGTCGAATTCCTTTTCACTACTAACCTTAACCTACTTAACAGAGGTAAGGAGCCTACCTTTGTCACCAGAAGGGCACGCACGATCATAGATCTGACGCTGGCCTCCACAACGCTGTCTAACCTTATCCGTGGATGGCACGTGTCAAAAGAGGCGTCGTGCTCTGATCACCGATGGATAAGGTTCGACATAGATGTCTCTTGTCCTCCGATTCCGGCAGGCAGGAGAAATCCCCGGAAAACAAACACGGTAATATATGCAGAGTCCCTGAAAAAGAAACTCCATAGCAACACACAACGTCCACGTGCGGACATCTCAACGGCAAACATCGAGGACCAGGTGAATAACCTTACAAACGCACTCCTCGGTGCCTATCATGAAGCCTGCCCCATAGTAGAGCGTCATGATAGGCAGGATACAAGCAATACCTGGTGGGGCCCTGAGCTGGAAAGACTCAGGCATAGGACCCGCAAGGCTCTTAACAGGGCCATGAACACTGGCTCTGAGCAAGACTGGGACAGCTACAAAGCTGCCAAATCCAGGTACAAAAAGCGCATCAGGTTTAGAAGGAGTGCGGGATGGAAAAAGTTCTGCACCTCCATCGAATCCTGTGAACAAGCAAACAGGGTGAGGAAAGTTCTGGCCGGTGAACAACGACGGGAACTCGGCTCCCTGTGCAAACCTGACGGTACGTACACGAAGTCAGAAAGAGAGGTCCACGAGGTGCTGCTGGAAACACACTTCCAGGGCTGCACACTGCTGGACCAGGTAGTATGGAACGACGAGCCCCACATAGCGACAGAAGATGACCGAAATGTAGCCAAGTCCGTGGTCACATCTGAGAGGCTAAAATGGGCCATAAACAGTTTCAAACCCTTCAAGGCGCCGGGGCCAGATGGCATCTTTCCCGCTCTACTAAAGTGGGGAGGTGACCTACTGGTTAAACATCTCCTGGTCATTCTGAGGTCATGCCTGACCCTCCGCTACATTCCTTTAAAATGGCGAGAGGTTGCAGTAATCTTTATACCTAAACCAGGTAAGGCCGACTATACGGCAGCCAAATCGTTTAGACCAATCAGTCTCACCTCGTTCCTGCTGAAAACTCTAGAACGACTGTGTGAAAGAGAGCTAAGAGACAAAACGCTCTTCAGCAGACCTCTACATACACACCAACATGCTTACAGCACAGGTAAATCTACTGTGACCGCGCTTCATGCAGTGGTAGGTCACATTGAGCAGGCCCTCGACAACAAAGACATCTGTCTGGGCACCTTCATTGACATTGAAGGAGCTTTTGACAAAACGGGGTTTACCACCATCGAGACCGCCCTGAAAAAACAAGGAGCCAACGAGACAATCGCAGGTTGGATCGGAAGTATGCTAAGTAAAGAGTGGTAAGGCTATCCGACGATTCTCCTCGAGCACTGGTGGCCAAGGGATGTCCGCAGGGAGGTGTACTGTCACCCTTACTGTGGAATCTCACCATCAACAGCCTGATAACAGAGCTCAATCAGCACCATATGATGGCAGTTGGCTACGCAGATGACGTGGTCATTCTCATCACAGGTAAACAAGCCAGCACGGTCTGTGACGTGACACAAGCAGCTCTACGCATCGTAGAAAAATGGTGCCGCACCAACAATCTAACGGTAAACCCAGCGAAAACTGACTCGGTCATGTTCACCAACAAAAGGGTTTTAGGTAACTACCACCTTCCGAAGCTCTTTGGCAGTGAACTAAAAACTCTCCAATGAGGTAAAGTACCTAGGTGTACACCTAGACAACAAGCTGAATTGGAACTCGCACATCGAGAAAAAACTCGAAAAGCAACACTTACCATGTGGCACTGTCGCAGAATGATTGGTAAGAAATGGGGACTCTCACCCAAAATCACACTATGGCTATACCAAGCAGTAATTCGACCGATGGTAAGTTATGGCTGCCTTGTGTGGTGGCATAGAACTAACATCATCAGAATTAGTGACAAACTGCAGAAACTTCAGAGGCTAGCGTGTGTATCCGCCTCAGGTTGCATGCGAACAACCCCCACCGCGGCATTAGAGGTCCTTCTGGGACTGCCACCGCTGCATCTGTTCATTAAACAAGAAGCTGCGTGTGATGCGGTCAGGTTAGACTCTCTGGACCTGTGGAAGAACAGGGAGCACATACCACCATCCTAGAGCAGGTAATGACTCAACTTCCTATACTTGCCAGCCCGATGGACATTATCCACCGAAGACTAGTCTTCGACAAGAAGTACAAGATTCAACTGCATGAGAACCCCTGTGACAACAAGGTGATTCACAGAGAAGTTCGTATCTTCACGGATGGCTCCAAGACCAAAAGAGGAACTGGTGCGGGAGTCTTCTCTGAGGACCTCAACATCCACATCTCGGCACCCGTGGGCCAGCATAACACTGTCTTTCAAGCGGAATGTGTAGGTATCCTAATGGCCGCCACTGCTATTACGGCTAGACAGGTGAAAGAACACAACGTTCGCATACTATCAGACAGCAAGGCAGTCCTGCTAGCTCTAGCCAGTCACTCAATCAACTCCAGCCTCATACTTGAGTGTCACGAGCGCCTAATGCAAGTTGGAGCCTACAACAAGGTAACACTGCAGTGGATTAAAGGACACAGTGACGATAGAGGCAACGACGCAGCTGACCAACTAGCGAGGAGGGGTTCGGACACGGTAGTCCATGGACCCGAACCGATCATCCCCATCCCCTTCAATCTAGCAAGGTCCATGCTACGAACACAAACAGGTAACCAACACAATACAGCGTGGACGCAAGGTGGTACCTGTCGCCAAGCCAGGAGTTCACTCCGCAGGTAAACAAGAAACTTGCAAGAGCCCTAGTAAACCTGGCCAAACCTCAGCTCAGAATTGCTATAGGGACCCTAACTGGTCACGGTCCTTATAATAAACATCTCTATGCTCTCGGACTTACAGACAGCGCGCTCTGCAGGGGATGTCTGGAGAAAGAAGAAACAGCCGCCCATGTCATTCTCGAATGTCAGGGGTTGGCCATCTACCGGGCCAAACACCTTGGATCTCCACGATCGCTCAGCGAGGCCGCCCGCAGCGTGAAGAAGCTGCTGGCCTTCCTCAACGAGCTGGGATGGTTCAAGTGATTCCCACCCCACGCAAAATAGGCGCTTTGACGTCGAGTTGCGGATATCAGCCCGTTGTACCAATACCAATACCAAAGATGAACAATTCATCCATAGAGCATTTTGTATAACTTTAACTATATGCTCAGCGCACGCCACGGAAGGCCTCAGAAACGATACTTTCCCCGTTTTTGAAACATTTTCGGTTACTGCTCCACAACTATAGGACCTAGCGTGATATTATATAGCCTATGTAACTTCTGAATAATGCAGCTTTCTAATGGTGAAAAAAATATTGCAATCGGTCCAGTAGTTTTTGAGTTTATTCATTACAAACATACAAAAATACAAAAATACAAAAATACAAATCTTTCCTCTTTATAATATTAGTATAGATTTGTCTTTTATTACCTAAAATAATTGAATTATAAAAAGAAAACGTAAAATTTCCACTCTGTATTACGCTTTTACAAGGTTACGCCGTTTGACACGTTTTCATAGTGACGTAGTGGGTAATACTCACCAGGTATTTTTTTAAAATAGGATGAAGGATTTAATAAGTATTGTATTTTAAAAATAAATATATTTATAAATAAGGAACTTAAATTCAATCTTTTGGATGTGAATTAATGTTTTTAATAAAAATTTGTTATAATTAGACCTTGCTTGGTTATAAAGTGGAAATAACTGTTACTTATATACTTCGGCAATTTTACCGTTGTCCTCACTAGTGCAGTCAGTCTGACATGTAGCAAATCGGCCAACATAGAGCGGCTCTGGTATAACCTTAGTTTTTGAAAGTTAATTCGATAAAATTAGTTACAAATCGAGAATCCTTGCCGCTGAGTATCGATTTCTAAGGGTACTTCCCTGGTAGTGTTAAATTCACATCTGTCAAAAAAGACTTCATATTTGAAATAGAGTATAATTGTCCAATCCCGTCAAATACTGTAACAACTATTCATGTGTGCGTCCAGAAATATTTTTTTAAATGTCTCGAAACTTTAGGTAAGTGTTGTTGTTGTGTGTGTAAGTTATTTGTTTGAGTTTTATTTCCGAAAATAATACCTCAGATTATTATAAGGGTCTTGAATCGACAACATGCATCTATATTATTCAATTATTGTCTATTTCAGAGATTTTCATTTAGCAATATAGTGACATCTAATTGTCATGTTCGTTTATTGACAAAATTCGATATCTTTTTAGTGACTAAATAATAAAGAAGGTTATTTGACCAAACTTTTTTAATCATCATGTTTTTGGTTCAGAAGAAAAGACGAGCTGATCGCACTACAATAAATACGGTTCATACCTGTATCAAACGGATAAGTAGATATTAAATCTCTACACACGAAATTTTTGCAAATATATTTTATGGGTAATTCAGCAAAAGAAGTTGATCAGCGTTTGCGCAACAATTTGGTAAAGATCGATTGTCGAACAACTTCACACATTTTTCCATCGACTGGCAGAATAGGGTAGTTTCCTAAGTCAAATTTTGCATGCGATTTCACAATTAATATTAAGATATAGGTAAATTAATAACATTATTCAAATCGAAATTAAAATTTCTTAGGATTTGAGACAATAATAGACATTTGAAGTTGGGTGGGAAAGTCCATTTCAACGTGCGAATTCAAAAATGCTTTCACTATGAAAATATATTTGTATAAGAAACGTTTGATATAGCTGCTGATCAATGTGCTTACGATATGCATACAGTATTACACGTTGTGACGTCATAGTGTGCTGCGACATTTGTATGAAACGTTTAGAGCTCGCCCAAATGATGTGCTATTGAAACTAATTTCTCGGAGAGTTTTTCAAATATCAAACCATTATTTTAATAGTATACCTTCTTCATCCAGCAGCCAGCTAAATAGGCCTATTGTAATATTGGGTAGAAGAGTTATCAAAAATCGATATTAAGCTGTGAACTAAATTTGATTAACAAACAAACAAACTTAATCAAAAACGTTAATAAAATTATTGTTGGCGCGGTTAAATGACCACAGATCACTAAATAAGCTATGCTAAGTTTGTATATGCGTTCTGAAATTTAACTCATAGTTTTTGCCATTATCCTTATTTACCTTGAGAGTAGGCAAAAAACTGGCTCGAATAAATTTTGTTACGCCAAATGAAGTCATTTGAAAGCAATTATTGTATTTCTGGATATGTATGAGTAAAAATATGAGATAGTAAAGTTCTCAGTTATGGCGAGACCAGGGAAATAAGGATTAAATTTTATATGGAGGATATTATGGATTCCAGTTCAAATTGAATATGTACCTACTTAGTTTACTCATACGGCATACCTAAGATGGGACGACTGTCAACTATAAAAAGCATATAAACGGTCGAATTGAGAGACCTCCTCCTTTTTTTGTGAAGTCGGTTAACAAAATAAAGTAGCGCATCAAAGCTACGTTAAGGCGGTACGAAGTTCGCCGGGTCAGCTAGTTAGTAATATTTAGGACGAGTTTTTGGTCTTCCTAGCGCACAATGCCATAATGTGGAACTACTTTTTTCTACTCTAACGAAACCATAGATTTTCTTTTAAAAATGGATGGAAATATGACTAAGTAATATTTAAACAGTTTAATACTAGAAAGTTGTAAGAAAACTCTAAGAAACCAGTCCTAATTTTTAAATCCTCGGTAGGATCAGAAGATGCTACTTCATATTAATGCACGATCCATACATAGTTTGTCAGTTATATTGGGGTATCCTGGAAAATTTTATATTCGGGAATCCCAGCAAATTTAATATGCTCTTACGTATCAACAGGGACGTTCACTTACGGTATGACGCTTTCTTCTGAAATATGCAGTGCTACGGAGGCTGAGAAGTGTCATCATCATCATTATAATCATCTCAGCCACAGAACTCAGCGTATTGCAGTTCATTGCTGCCAAGTTTAACGTCTAAATATGATACGTATTAAGAATCAGTTCTTACAGATTTTCTGTCGATTCATTCGATTGCGAATTTTCCCATATTTGTACCTTGAAGTACCAATAAAAAAAACAAAATTTTGTCAACATCCTATCGCAAGACGATACTTGGAGTATGAAGGCGGCTGAAAATAATAATAATAATAAGCTTTATTTTCAAGTCCCTGCACTAAGATATGCTTGTGTCGCAGAGGCCGGGTTACATTTTAGCTAATCTTAATTTTATTGCGGACGGTTAAAGCCAAAGTAAAGGTTTCTATAATTATAAAAAGAAATAAAATCTTGTGTGTAGAAAATATAGAAATGTGTGTGTGTGTGTGTGTGCGCGCGTGTGTGTGTTTAGGAGGAAAATGTGGATAAAATATCTTGAATGAAGTGTTTGTCTCGAGTCATGATCAAAAAAGCTTAATACCTACGGTTGAATTGAGAAACCTGCACCTTTTTGAAGTCGGTTAAAAATATTGTTACGAGTAGAAAACGCTACTTTATATTAATGCCAGCGCTCCAACTATATCCGGGTTTCCCAGCAAATTTAATATGCTCTTACATATCAATAGGGCTCTTCACTTGATACTAAGTAAGCTCAAGGAAATGACGGCAACAGTATGAGGCTCCCTTCTGAAATATGCAGCGCTGCGGAGGCAAGGAAGTGTAAGTACGTGTTAACTTTTCTCTCGCCTTCTTGTGAATAACACTTGGATCGGGTTGTCAAAGTGTGCCAAGGAATTTGGGAGCGTTTTGAATCGTATAAGTAGGTAAGTTTTTGGGAAACGCGAGATTTTTCTCTGTTAGGTTGTTAACATTTGTGCGATTTTAACCTTTTGTAAGCAAAACTATACAATTTCATTTTCCATAATGTTTACCTACATAAATGTAGGTTTTTCCATTTTCTCTCTTTCACTGCTAAGTACAAAAATGTAGAACATTCAATGTTTGAAAAATATGTGTCGAATCATCTAAATATCTAACTATTAAAAAAAAGCGTCGATGGCCGAGTGGTGAAAGAAAACATCGTGAGGAAACCAGCACACCTGAGAGATTTTTCGACGGTGTGTGAAGCCATGTCAGAGGCCTACGGGCGGTTTAAACTCTTGACACCAGGTTGTTCATCAACCATACGATAAGAAGATCTAAATATTTGTTACGATTGATCTAATTTAAGGTAACATCTTGATGCGAAGCTATAATTGTCATTAAATGAGCTGACGGTAGCATAATGTTATTCCAAAATAATGATCTTATTTGCATACAAAAGCTTAATGAAGACAAAAATAACTTCTTCAATTGCGCTATTCCATACGCAATTATCAACAAGAAACGATCAAGTGCTAGTCGAAATGGCGCACGAACCATGAAAGTACGGAACCCCGTACTAATTATGTAAAAAATAACACCTTTATTGTATGGGAACTCCTAATAACGCGTGTTAACCCATAAAGAATTATATTTAGAAAATTTAATATTCTACATTTTTTTATTTTTAGTATTTGTTATTACAGCGGCAACGGAAACACATCACTTGTGAAAATTTCAGCTAAAAGCTATCACGGTTTATGAAGATACAACTTGAGACAGACAGACGGACAGACGGACGGCGGAGGCTTAGTAATAGGATCCCGTTTTTACCTTTTAGAAAGAAAGAGAGAAAGAAAGAAAAACATTTATTGACCACGATATGGACCTCCATATCGTGGTCAACCTTACCATAACACATAGATACATACACAAGACACAAAATGCACACAAAAAAAAATAACACACATGCAAGGACTTTATAAGTGGTCAACGAGGTACAGGCCTCAGCATATGCATTTTAGGTACGGTACTCAAAAAAAGAGATAGATATCTATTGACAGATCGTATTAAAGTTTGAGAAATTATGTACGTTGATGTCATTACGTGGACCGCGGAATTAATCCGGATTTATTACTGCGCGTTACCCGGAGTTCCGGTTTATTGCCGGTTTTTTCGCTTATTACCGATGTTATGAGTTCCGTCCGTTCCGGCTTTTTGCCGGTATTAAGTCATCCGGTGTAGTTGGATTTGTTTCCGGTGGTTGTCTGTGAGGAAACTTGAGGAGTTGTGAGCTAAGTTGGTAATAAGCGAGGATATTGGAAACGTGATGGGAAAGTTTGCAATTTTTTTCTGGGTGGTTTTTGTGGTCGGGAACTCCTTTAAGTGTCTCCGGATTTTTAAACGGGTTTATCACATAGTCCAGTCATTTAACGGAACAATGGCTAGTGACCCAGATTCACTCAATACCTGCGGATCCAAGAGTCGTGGGTTCGATTCCTACAGATCGATTTTGTTCCGTGTCTGGGTGTGTTATTAAATAAGTATATTGAAGGTATTTGTGTATCCACTGTCGATTCTGATATTTGTAACACAAGTGCTCAAGCTACTTACCACGGGATCAGATCAATGTAGTTATGTGAAGTTGGGTAATATTATAAAAAATTGAGAAATTTAAGGTTCTCCGGAAAAATCCTTGTGTGCTGAATATTTGTATACACTTTCAATAAGTTATATTGAAAATTTTAAATCGACATTGATATCGTGCGGTGTCGGTTAAAAAAGTGTCAAAGGTCAAAAGGGCACGAAAATCAGTTTTTCGCAAATATCTCGCGACCTCGCTCGGAGGTCAATAAAATTTATCATGAAATTCACTACAAAAAAAGACGTGTGGTACTCGGGGACTGCCGCGGTAAAGCTATTGCATAACATCGTCCGATTTCGGAGCAGCTCGTCTAGATTCGTACGAGTTTCGTAGAGTCGTACAATACGTCTAACCGCACGCCCACAAACACCGTGCATTGTGAGGATTTTTTCGTTACGGAATTTCTTGGTTCGGTCGCCGCGCTCAATGCTCGCGATAAAAGCTATGCAATAGCTTAAAAAGTCTCTTGAATTTTTTATTGTAAAATTAACCGTTTTCGAAGAAGAGCGCGGAGAAAGCGACTGTATTGTTGCGGGAACGGGGTACGTTAAATTCAAGATACGCCAAAAGTCACCAAAAGACAATTAATTTATTTATCGATTAACAATTACACAATTAAACACTTAAAAACACAATTAAAACACTTAATAAAAACACTAACACGGAACACTAAATTACACTAAAGCACTGAATCACACTAAAACACTGAATTTCACTGAAACTATTCGCAGGTAACGCACTTGATCACTTTTAGTTCGCAGGAGACTGATTCGCTTCGCTTTCCAAATCGGAACTGTCCCGTCGCGTCGTACATCCCGCTTTTATACCCAGAGACGCAGCTCTTCGCGTGGCGTCGAGAAGCTTCTCGCGGGGATCGAAATTTCTAGAACTCACTGGAGCTCGCTCCGACCGATCAGAGTGTGTGCCGTAGTATCGTGCAAGCGAATATAGACCTTATCCATACGACCATAAGACTAATTTCGCTTACACGTACTCTCAAGGTCGTAATATTATTATTACTTTAGAACACTCTAGACCTTGCTACAACCTACCAGAGTGTAGCGTAGTATCGTGCAAGCGAATATAGACCTTATCCATACGACGATAAGACTAATTTCGCTTGCACGGTCTCTCAAGGTCGTAATATTATTATTACTTTAGAACACTCTAGAGCTCGCTACAACCTACCAGAGGGTGTAGCGTAGTATCGTGCAAGCGAATATAGACCTTATCCATACGACGATAACACTAATTCCGCTTGCACGGTCTCTCGTGGACGTAACATTATCCCCCTCTTAGTCATGCTCGTCCCGAGCATCATTTGACCCATGGTAACGAGCCAATCGATCAATGTGAACAATTTTCGGCTTGCCTCTTGTCCCTTGTTTGATCCGATAGGTTAAGTCGTTCAGCCTAGTGATGATCTTGTATGGTCCTTCCCACCTTGGCTGGAACTTCGGTGATTTGCCCTTCTTCCTGAGTGGGTTGTGTAACCAAACCAGACTCCCTTCATCGAAACCGTCGGTGTTGGCTTTGCGGTCGTAACGGGTTTTCATTCTTTCGCTGGATTTTAGACTGCAGTCTCTAACGAGAGCATGTACTTCATCCAGGCGCTTCTGTAGGTCAGCCGCATATTCGGTTACTGGTTTTGGAGCTTCTTGCAGAGTCCCAGTCAACGCGTCTACCGGAAGCCGCATTTCTCTACCGAAGTTTACCATTGCTGGGGTTGCGCTGGTGCTATCGTGGATCGCAGATCGGTAGGACAGCAAGAAAAGCGGTATGTACTGGTCCCAGTCTCGTTGATGCTCGTCCACAACTTTGGACAAGTGGTTTTCCAACGTTTGGTTGAATCTCTCGACCATGCCATCGGATTGCTGATGTGCTGGTGTAGCACGGGTCTTATGCAGACCCAACAGTTGACAGACCTCCTGGAACAGTGCTGACTCAAAAGTTTCTTCCTTGGTCAGAATGTATCTCAAGAGGCACACCAAATCGGCAAATTACCTCGTGGACTAACTTCTTGGCGACTGTCTTTGCTTCTTGATTAGGCGTAGCGAAGACTTCAGGCCACTTTGTGAAGTAATCTTGGACCACAATGATGTACTTGTTTCCCTCATCGGATTCTGGAAAGGGGCCAGCTACATCTACTGCGATTCTTTCCCATGGAGCGCCGACGTTGTACAGCTTGAGTTTGCCCTTACTTCTGGTTTGTGGGCCCTTTACTGATGCGCAAGTCGTACATTTCTTGCACCAGTCTTCGACATCCTCCCGACAGTGTATCCAGTAGAACCTCTGTCTCCAGCTTCTCTAGGGTCTTCTTCACGCCTAAATGTCCCCCGGATACCCCATCGTGTATGTACCTCAGTAGCGAAACAACTTGTTTACGGGGTACAATCAGCTGTAGTGTCGTTTGATCCCCTTTTGGTGTTTCCCATTTCCTGAAGAGTACTCCATCCTTAATCTCCAAACTGTCCCATTGTGCCCAGTAACTTTTCGTGATGGGGCTTGATGATGCTACATGGCTCCAAGAAGGTTTTTGACCTACTTCTTTCCATTCAAATATTTTCCTCAGGTCACTATCCTCTTTTTGAGCCTTTTTGATAGCGTCTTCGCTCCATTCATTATCAAGTCCCTGGGTGGTAATCATCCGGACTTCTTCTTTAGTCTCCGTCTTAGAACAATGACTGCAGGCCACAGGACAAGGTCTCCTTGATAGGGCATCGGCATTCAAATGCGTTCTACCACTCCGATGTTCTGTTGTGAAGTTGTACTCCTGTAGTTGCTCTAGCCACCGCGCCACTTGTCCTTCAGGGTTCTTAAACTGCAAGAGCCATTTTAACGCAGCATGATCTGTCCGCAGGGTAAACTGTCTTCCAACGAGGTACTTGTTGAAATGCTGTAGAGTCTTTACTACTGCCAACAGTTCCTTACGAGTCACACAGTAGTTCCTTTCAGGTTTTGAAAGTGACTTACTGAAATAGGCGATCACCACTTCCCGTTCACCTTGCTCTTGCGATAGAACTCCGCCTATGCCAGTATTGCTGGCATCAGTGTCCACGATAAACCTTCCTTCTCTGTTCGGGTAGCCAAGTATAGGACTGGTGCAGAGGTGTTCTTTTAATCTGACGAAGGCTTGATCACATCCCAGGCGAATACTCGTTTATCTTCCGTGAGCCGATGAAGAGGTTTCGCTATATCAGAGAAGTTTTTGACAAAGCGCCGGTAGTATGCGCATAAACCCAAAAATGATCTCACGTCGGTCTTGTTAGCTGGAATAGGCCATTCTTGGACAGCTTTGATCTTCTCTGGGTCAGTCCTTACACCTTTCGATGAAATAATGTGGCCTAAGTAGGCGACTTCTTCCTTGAAAAACGTGCATTTCTTTGGACTGAGTTTCAAGTTTGCTTCTCGTATTCTGGTGAAAACCTTCCTCAGGTTACTGACATGCTCTGTGAAATTTCGACCCATGACAATGATGTCATCCAGATAGACCAGGCATGCGTCACCCAGAAGTCCAACCAGTACTCTTTCCATCAACCGCTCGAATGTCGCCGGAGCGTTGCAAAGTCCAAAGGGCATGACGTTGAACTGCCACAATCCATTCCTAGTTCCGGTCGTAAATGCCGTCTTCTCTTTGTCTTCTGGATGGATGTCAACTTGCCAGTACCCACTCTTAAGGTCCACTGTTGAGAACCACTTCATGCCGCTCAACATGTCCAGTGTGTCGTCTATACGGGGCAGGGGGTAGCTGTCCTTCTTCGTTGCATTATTCAACAACCGGTAGTCCACACAAAACCTGGTGCTGCCGTCCTTCTTCTTTACCAGGACTACTGGCGAAGACCACGGGCTTGTTGAAGGTTCTATGATGCGGTTCTTCTGCATCTCAGCAACCATGTCTGCTACCTCCTTCTCTTTGGCAAATGGAAGGCGTCTAGGCCGCTGCTTTATTGGTGGCGCGTCTCCCGTGTCTATTCTGTGTTTAACGAGACCTGTCCTGCCCAAATCATGGTCTCCCTTCGAAAATATGTCGTTGAAATCGAGTAACAACCTTTTGGCTTGGTGAAGTTCCCGCTCAGATAGCTTGTCCTTACAATTTGCTAGGAGCGGCGTGACGTCATCTCGTTGACAAGATTCCGGTTCCCGGGCCCTTTTCAGCCTTCTGATGGATTGACCTGCATCGCACCGTCCGATGACACAGTTTCTTCGTAGCTGCACTTCATCTCCGCTAAGATTGATGACTCGCACTAGCGCTCCTTTTCCGGTCATGGCCAGAGTTCTTGCTGTGATCCAACTCGGATGGTCGCCGCAGTTTTCTATGACGACGCTTCGCCCTTGACACATAGTGTAAGGAAATCTAACTTTGACCAGAGTTTCAGATCTCGGCGGTAGGGTCGTATTTTTCAGGCAGTAAACTGCACATGATCTTGCTCCCTCCAGGAATACATCTTGTTCGGGAAACTAAGTACTCCTTTAGCGACGTCTACCACACACTTCTGGTCTCTTAAAAGGTCCAATCCGATGATGCAATCCTCCGTGATGTCTGCTACGAGTACACCGTATTCAAAGGACTGTTCTCCAATGGATATCTTCGCCATCGTCTCACCGAAGACGGTAACTGGCTGGCCTGTTGCTGTCTGAAGCTGAACGGATGGTCTCTGATTCCACATAATAGTCCTTTTCAATAGCTCCGGACGCACTATTGTTCTTGAAGCACCGGTGTCAATAGTAAAATGACACGTTACGCTGTTCAGCTGTCCATCCACTGTAAGGTTGTTCCCATTACCAATCTGTGAAACAGTGACGGTAGGGGCTCGATGTTGACCAGCCAGCGCCCGCCCCACGGCCCTGGCTCCTGACAGCTCTTCTGCATCCACCTGTGTAGAGGACGCTACTGTCGTTCTACGCGGCCATCTTCGCTTGGGGCAACTACTCCGAATATGGCCCCTCTCGCCGCAGCCATAGCACATCGGACCCAAAGAAGGTTTTTCCTTCACCACAACCTCCCGAAGTCGTTGAGTTCTAGCGTCTTGACGCACGGCTTCCACCTCCAAAGCATGGGCTAGAGCTTCCTGTAAGGTCTGATGATGGCTCAGTTTCACGGTATGCCTGACGTCTGCGTCTCTGATTCCATCACAAAAGGCTTGCGGGATCATTGATTCCACCATTGTCGGGCATGACACGTACGCACGTCTGACTAGCCTTTCGATTTCCGTTGCCCATTGCTGCAGACTCTCACCAGGCTTCTGCTGTCGATCGCGGAGTTGTGCTCTATACGCGTGTTCCAGGTGTTTGTCGCTATACCTGCCCTCTAGTGCTCTTTGGAGAGCAACTAACGTTCTGTTATCCGAAGGCAGGTTTTCCAACGTGAGCAGGGCATCTCCACGAAGAGCCAGAGTCAGAGCTATCAAGGACTCTTCCTCGTTCCACCCCTTTCCTTTAGCCACCGTCTCGAACTGGTACCAAAATGCTGCCCAAGACGTCGTTCCATCGAAGTGGGGTACTTCGATTTTCGGAGAATCTCGCACTACCGTAGCACCCCGGGTCCCCACTCTTGCCATTTTGGTATGCAGCTGTCGCATCTCAGCATCCACCTGGCTCAATCGATCCTCGTGTTGGGTGAATCGATCTTCATGTTGGGTGAATCGATCTTCATGTTGGGTGAGTCGATCTTCGTGTTGGGTGAGTCGATCTTCGTGTTGGGTCTTGACGCTTAGCACATCATCCTTGAGAGCATCAATCTGCTTTTCTAATACTTCGTGCTTCTTCTCAATAGCCCCCAACAAACTCTTGCTTAGCTCTTCCTGGCGGCGGGCTAGCTCCTCCAGATGGCGGGCTTGCTCCTCCTGGCGAAGGTCTTGCTTTTCCTGGCGAAGGGCTTGTTCTTCCCTCAGTTTAGCAAATTGTGCTTCCTGAAGTCGGGCTAGCTCCTCCTGGCGGCGGGCTTGCTCACGGGCTTGCTCCTCCTGGCGGCGGGCTTGCTCACGGGCTTGCTCCTCCTGGCGGCGGGCTTGCTCCTCCTGGCGGCTGGCTTGTGTCTGCAGCATTTTAAATAAGTCTGCAAGCTCCACAGGCCCAATTGATGTTTGAATTGATCCCTCCGTTGAAGTTCCTTCACCCTCTTGCAGGGCCGCGGTTTGACTCCTTGTTACTCGACCCTCACTGTCTTCTCGTGGTGTAAGAGGCATCTTGAATCCCACTTCTGACACCAATTGTTGCGGGAACGGGGTACGTTAAATTCAAGATACGCCAAAAGTCACCAAAAGACAATTAATTTATTTATCGATTAACAATTACACAATTAAACACTTAAAAACACAATTAATTACACTTAATAAAAACACTAACACGGAACACTAAATTACACTAAAGCACTGAATCACACTAAAACACTGAATTTCACTGAAACTATTCGCAGGTAACGCACTTGATCACTTTTAGTTCGCAGGAGACTGATTCGCTTCGCTTTCCAAATCGGAACTGTCCCGTCGCGTCGTACATCCCGCTTTTATACCCAGTGGGGACGCAGGTCTTCGCGTGGCGTCTAGAAGCTTCTCGCGGGGATCGAAATTTCTAGAACTCACTGGAGCTCGCTCCGACCGACCAGAGTGTGTGACGTAGTATCGTCAAGCGAATATAGACCTTATCCATACGACCATAAGACTAATTTCGCTTGCACGGTCTCTCAAGGTCGTAATATTATTATTACTTTAGAACACTCTAGAGCTTGCTACAACCTACCAGAGTGTAGCGTAGTATCGTGCAAGCGAATATAGACCTTATCCATACGACGATAAGACTAATTCCGCTTGCACGGTCTCTCGTGGTCGTAACTGTATTATAACAATGTACTCGTTTCCTCGCCTAGCGCCTACCTTCTCCAATAGATCTGACCATATTCAAAACGTAGGTACCTAATGAGTTTATTTGTAAGTGATGTAAGATTTAGATAAAGATTTCAAGCGTTATGCTAATCCTCTTCTTTATTCGTTACAAGTTGAACGTTTGAGTACTCACTGCCAATAAACTTCAATCTTTATACTTTAGATTTTTTCAGTCAGAGACTGTACTAAAAGAAATTTATAAAACGTCATAAAAGAGCTCAATGTTAGTTTTCAAAGAGTCTCGCAGCACGTTACATGGCAACACTTCAAACCTACAGCTCAAAGGATCATAGCGAAATTAAGCAAAACAAGTTATTCACTTTGACTTATCAGCGCTGAATTTCATAGCGCCGTTACGTGAGGCGAATTAGGTGAGCATTTTTGTGTGGCTATCTCTACATTGCGCGATATTTTGTTGAACAACATAATACTTGTTAACGTTACCTAATTCTCGAACGAATGAGAATAGTAAGAACCTTTTATATAACCAACCAATGCATGTAATGACAGTTATCTGTTTGTGTACCATAAAAAATAAATAAATATAAGGCATCCGTCCGATTACGGCCATGGCGGCCGATCTCAATGGAGATCAGACAACAGCGCGGGATATATTATAGTGCACAAGTGTACGCGCTAACACAAGTACACTCTCTGTTCTCTTACCCTCATAGTTCGGTGAGACGGCAATCCGACATGACCGATGAGAGATCGGGCGCAGGACCACCGGCTTAACGTGCTTTCCGAGACACGGGCGCGCATCCGCCGACTTTCTGACTCCAGGCTGAGTAATTTCTTAACGGAAAATCTCACACAAATTTTGACCGACCCCGGACTGTAACCGAGGACCACTCAGTCTTAACGCAGCACTTGTGATAAGAGACCAACGAGGCAGTTAAATAAACGTTATCTAATCGTCGAACGAATGAAGAATTGTAAGGAAGAAAGTTTTAGAATAATTTATTATTAAGACCGAGACCGGCCGCAATGATTTTCTACTTTAAAAAAAAATCTTTTTTCATAGTATAAAACAAAGTCGCCAATTCTGTCCCTTTTATCCCTATGTGCGCTTAAATCTTTAAAACTACGCAACGGATTTTGATGCGGTTTTTTCCAATAGATAGAGTGATTCAAGAGGAAGGTTTTTATGTAAAATTTACCCGAAGCGAAGCGAGGGCGGGTCACTAGTTATTACTAAAGTTTATCGAATACCTCTGTAATATGCCTTCCATTCGTCTACGCCGCATATGCGCGAGTCGAGTGCCGAGTCGCGGCACGTGCCGCTGTTTGCGACAAAACACCGTATTGTCTCCAATTGTACTCGCAGCAACATGGGGGCCTTGTGGATGCAACTACGTGAGTACAGGGTGCAACTGATTTTGTTTGTATGCTGTAGTGTTGCACTATAATTATTTTTTACTGTAGAACCCTTTACATTTGTTGTATTGTATTATTTGACTTTTGATTCGATGACGAATTTTTTAAAAATACATAATATTTAAATAAAATCACGCCCCTTTCCCAGAGGGGTAGGCAGAGATCACTTCTAGCGATCCACTTTTCACCTCTGTGGGCAACGTGACGTGACGGGTTGTGGACCACGTCGCCGCCATTCTGCCTTGTGCATTGTTTTGACAAGGTCATTGTGTTCCCATGAGTAGCAAGGATATATGACGGGGGAAGGAAAAGGGAGGAAGGATACTATCGCCTCGGATGATTTGGACTGAGTCGATAGCAGCTCAAGGAGCCGGGGTCGCTTACCCGTATACCGTTCACCAACCACCGGACAGATAGTTGTGACTGGTATCCCCTGACCGGAATATATTTCATGTGTTACGTATATGAGAAACAACTCACAATATCTTTAATCAAAATTATACACCTATTTTTAACACCTGTGTTTGTTTACTGTAATTACCTTTGAACCATTCTGGCAATCAACTTAGGGGGTATAAACCTACAAATTGTACATTGGTTTGGGCCACTGGTTCTGGTGGCCTAAAATCTAAGTTTGCCTTTTAGCCTGCCCACTTCAACGGAAATAACTTGAAGTAAGTACTAAAAAGACAACAAGTAGAAGAATTCTTCAGGCTTAGTTAAAAGGGCTTGAACTTCACAATACTTGCACGTATTATGACCCGGGAAAGTTTCCGAGTTCCCAACATTCCGGGTCTGATCTAAATAGTCGGAGCTATTTTAATAGGCTGATGTAAGAGATGTTTGAAAGGGTTTAAAGTACTTGGTATTTTAATTGTAGAGTCCATAGCAGATCGTACAAACACTAGGGTAGGTATAAATAACCATTTATGTATGTAAACAAAAATTGCGTTACTGTTCCAATAAAAAAGGACATATTTAGCCGATCTTATAGCTTATTAGTCGATGGCCGAGTGGTTAAGGTCGTTGCTTGCCGTTAGAGGTCACCAGTTAAACGTACCACTGTGTTTTTCGAAATTCATATATAGGGGAACCTGTTGTACCTAGGCCAGTTTTTGATATTTTTATTTTTTAAAAATATATGGTAAGAATAAGATCCATCAAATATGGAATAATGGAAAGATCAGTTACTCAACTATATAATAAATATATAAAATATGAGGATTTTCGGTAAAACTGGAAACAAAAGCAACTTGAAAAAAAAAGGGATAACTGTCCAAGGTACAACAGACCTGATGTACCTTGGACCGTTCCAGTTGTACTTTGGACATTCCAGTGTGGAATGAAGATAAACACTAGCAATTGCAGCAGAGTTTTATTTTTAATATAGGTAAGTACAACAATAATGCTTATACCTGTAATCAACAAAAACATTAATGTAAATAGCAAATTAACAGAACTTGCCTTAATTAATAGTCTCTTGTCTCTTTATTTTGTGTCAATAACATAACAAATGTTTACATATTTAAATATTTATTTTTTGCCTTGGAATAAAAAAATAAAAAATATGTTTTTATAAGGTTATATTATCTATATCAAAATTATCTATCTATTATCTATGTCCAAGGTACATACTCAGTTGGGGGCCAAGGTACAACATCATAACAATTTTTAGTTACAACTTGTTTAAACACACTTTTAATTGAGGTTGGGTTCTGACAACTATACTGTCTAAAACCTTGATAAACTGAGATTATATCGGAAGTAAAAGATATTTTATAAATACATATCGTGACAAATTAAGAGGTCATAAGTAAATTCCAAAACGAACTTTTAAGGCAAAAATAATAAATTACCTTTTTAACTGCATTGACCCCGCGCCGGCAAATCACAACTAACTTCACGTGAGTCTTATCAAAGCAGGATTTGACTGCCATATACAATATTATTATAAAGCTCGGGAGTTCACGAAAAATTAAAATTGTCCTAGGTACAACACTGTCCAAGGTACAACAGGTTCCCTACATTATAACTATATACTTTGACGATTAAGGTTTTATTCCAAACTTAACGAAAACATTCTAACTTAAGTTAGATTATGTTTTTGGCAGACCAAGTCACCGAGGTTAGGTCTACCGCTAAAGTAAAGCTCCATCCAGTAATCCAATTAGAACATTCGAAGCACGAGTAACTTCACACAATACTCGCTCGAGACCGTAAATGGTTTCACTCAATATTTCATTCTGTAGCGGTACCATGAGTTGGCTATCGAAAACTTACGTACGTTAAAAACCTATCGAGTTATTTTTTCATACGACCGATTTAAGTTCCTAGCGTAACCACCAGGGGCGCTGTACAAGATTTTCATAGACATATTTACGTAGGCGATATCGAGTCATCATTTTAAACTCATGGTAGCGCTACTGGACTACAAGATGAATGGAATTATTTCGTTCAATTTACCCAATCACGGCAGACGTAGGCTGGTACTGAGAAATCTAAATTATCTCGTATAGGCCACAAATCTCTCAGTTCAATTGAGATATTTCATATACCTAGTGCTTAAATTTTCTATTATATTTAGTAAAGCTCTTAGGAGATACTAGGAATTCATATTAATATTTTCATTATGATCGATTCAAGGCCCTTTTTCATTATAGATTTAAAATAATTACAGGAGGTTTTTACCATTAAAGATCTCAATAGCATCTTGTACTCTGTTGACATTCAAGATATGTTTTTTTCATCATCATGATCAGCCCATATACGTCCTCACTGGACGCACGGGCCTACCCTAAACTAGGGCGATCAGGCCTTAGTCAACCACGCTGGCTAAGTGCGGGTTGGTCGACTACACAACCAAGATTTTTTTTTGGTAGGCCTGCAGCTTCCTCACGTTGTTTTCCTTCACCGTCAAAGCGTCGAATAATCGCACATATGAATTTCAAATTAGAAAAACACAGTGGTACGTATACGGTACGAGGATCGAACTAGCGACCTCTTACATGGCAAGCGACGACCTTAACCACTCGGCATTATCGCTTTTTTGGTAGACACTTATTTGCAATAAATTCATTGACTTCGATTTTGAATTACACATCACAATAATTGATCTGGTTCCGTGGTAATAGCTTTAGCACTGTGTTACGGATATCAGAAACAACAGTGAATACACAAATATCCTTAAATATACTTTTTAACACACTCTGACATGGAACAAACAGCGATGTTCGTCACACAAATATTTGTCCCGAGCGGGATTCGAACCCACGACTTTTGGAACCGCGTGTAGTAAACCTGGAACACTCTCACTGTTCCACCGATCTATTCATAACTGCATCATAATCCTCCAAAAAGAAGACCAAACGCAAGCTCCCCCAGTTTACATCCGACCAAATTTTTCTCAGACCAATTTGTGCATTCCAACTGAAAATTGGCAACCAACGCGGTTGGCGATGAGCCCGCAGCGGTTGCCCGCGTCACGCGCGGACTCGTAAACTAATAATCATATTATCTGCGGCCGTGGCGGTCAGGGGGCCAGGGAATCGGCGGTAGAGACGTTCAGTTCATGATTAACTAGTGACCCGCCATCGCTTCACTTAGGGTATACCTATCATAGATAAAACCTTCCTCTTGAATCGCTCTATCTATTAAAAAAAACCATAAAAATCCGTTGCATAAGTATGTATGCCAAATTTCAAGCGTCTAACTTTAGCGGTTTAGATTCTTCATAGAAAAGGATTTTCCCGCTAATTCTCTTTCCCGTGGGAATTTTGGGAATTCCTTTCTTAGTGCACCTATCTATACGTTACCTAAGCTACGTCCCTTCCAATTTTCAAGTGCCTACGTTTAGCTGTTTAGGCTGTGCGTTGATACTCGTATGTCAGTCAGTCAGTTTCTCCGTTAGATAGGGGCCCAGATCACTAGGGCCACGCTATTACGGCTCATGTCACTTGACCCACTCTGGTTCTTATGGCCTCATTTCATGGCCTCGCAGCTGGGAACTCACAAAAATCGTTTAACAACGTTTCCGGGAGCTGACGGCGGATCGGCGGCGGCTGATCAGCGTGGGAGGGCATACGACGCGGAAACTGTGTTAGCACTCGACGCTGACTCCTTAACGAGTCTCCTGGGACCGAAGTTAAGAGTTTCTTACTCAAATATACAATAAAGAAGGTTATGTGAATGGATTTTGCAGGTATCTATAAGTGATTTAATAAAAAAATAAAAACTTATGTTCTTAATTTTGGTTTGTTAAGTTTAAAGTGATTTAAGACAATAAATAAATATCTGAGGCATTTTCACACACGGTTATCTGACACCAAACTAAGCAAAGCTACTATGGACATTGGACATCAGAGACTGTTTTACATACATACATATTTATCAATACATACTTAAATACATAATCACACCCAGACATGGAACGAAGACCGATATTCATCACACAAATATTTGTCCAGAGTGGGAATAGAACCCACGACTCTTGGAACCGTCGTCGACCTGTCAGGTCACTAACCACTGCTCCACCGAGCCAGATAATAAATTAACGTGTAATAAAATCTTAAAAATAATTACTTAGAAATCCCGACGTTACAAAAACTGTACACACAATACTAGTGGTCACAGGAAGTCTCAAAGTCTTTCGAATATTGTCTCATCAAACTAGCGACCCGCCTTTGCTTCGATTCAGGTATATTTGACTGGCTCGGTGGGACAGTGGTTAGTGACCTTGTCTGGCGCCTCCAAGAGTAGTGGGTTCGATTCCCACTCGTGACAAATATTTGTGTGATGAACATCGGTGTTTGTTCCGTGGTGTGATTATGTATTTAAGTTTGTATTAAAAAATATATATCAATGTATGTATATCAGTCTCTAACGCCCATAGTTCAAGCACTGCTTAGTTTGGGATCAAATGACCGTGTGTGGAAATGTCCCAGAGATTTATTATTATTATTTATATATATTATGAAATTTATGCATGTAAACTTTCCTCTTGGATCACTGTACTATTGAAAGAAAACTGCATCAAAATCCGTTGCGTAGTTGTAGAGATTTATACACAGACAGCGCTAACGTCATTGTGTTATACTATGTAAAGTGATGTTTAAAATCGTCGCACTTTCCTCGGAATTACAAGGAATAATTAAAGGCCATTCCCTCGTTGGCCAGAGCTGCAACCATCAGTGTTGTTTGTCCAATACCGGCACATCAATTACCTCAAGTAAACCAATTAGCGTCCGCTAAAAATTCCCGACAGGTGCCCACTAAAAGGTTTTCTTGAGCGAACACGGGCGGTGTTGCTAGTTCTGCTAAATGTTACTGAAATTGTAGTATTGTAATTGATTAATGACATTCGAAACTGTACTTATCCATTTGATACCCCCAACCTCCTTAGATCACATAGACGTTACGTTCAGGCATACCTACAGTGAAAGTCAAAGTCAAAGTTTTATTCAAATTAATTTATGATTGTAACCTGTTGTGTATGCCATAATAAATAAATAAATAAAACCTTGTGAAGAGTGAGCATTTTTTGTTGTTACTCAACTTGATTCCTGATCAAACTCTATCTAATTTTAGTGGTCTCTATACTTTGGGGATAACTAAGACTGCCTGTTTTCTTCGTTTTTTGGTTTTATTAATGAGTTCCACCCTTTTACGTTTAGTGTCCATGAGCGTTTAGTGTTGTATGATTAGTTATAATTTTGTGTGTGTGATATAAATGTCTTATTCTTTTGTTGACTGTATGTTATTTTAATGTGTGTCTAGCTTTCTGTTTGTGCATGTTTTCTTAAATATTCAACATATTTATTTCTTTCTTTAAAATATTTTCTTAGTGCCTGCAACACCTTCAGTATCTACTTTGTTTCTTTCCAGCTAGTAATACCGTAGAAACATGATCAGGTGGCATTAGTATGCAGGCGCACGTTTGTTCCCCTAATGGGGGATGAACACCCATCGATGGAATCGCTTCAAATAGCTAACTTGTAGAACAACCTACTGCATTTATGAGATGTGGTAAATCTCGGAAGTTTGCCGGAAACTCAATATTTTAACGTCGCGCTAGAGAAATACTACGTCCTCTTTTTGAATGTATTTCAAAAAGAGGAGTGGCACTGGTGTCCAAATTCAAACCCAGAAAAAAATTGTCTTTATAGGTCTACACGCGATATTAGGAGTAGTAAATACATAGCTATTTACTGCCCGACGCTTCGACTGGGTTACACCAATGATGGCTTAATTTGCTACTCCTAATATCGCGTGTAGACCCATAAAGACTAATATTTAGAGTAGTGTAAAGGAACGCGAAAGTCTAAAATAAAATTCAGAAGTCGGATTTACTGAACTTGAGATTGATGTTTACCTACGTGAAAAAAAATTAGATTGGATCTTTCTGAATTTCTGCTCGCAAAATCTAACTACTACTAACATTTTGAGGTTGGTAACTATAATTTCTTGATGAAACAAAGTAGCTTTTTAACTGACTTCTAAAAGGAACTTTTCTTTTTGTGTCAATAAATAACTTTTTCATTTAATTTTCATTTTCACTTTCTCAATTCGACCATATAAATGCTTGTAGTTAATATTGAACAAAATAAATACAAATATGAATCGTTACAAAACTTTAAATTCAATATGTCACATTACATTTACGTTTATTTTCTTTATTGACGCTATGTAGAAGGTATTATATTTCGAAATAATTCAATATGTCACATTACATTTACGTTTATTTTCTTTATTGACGCTATGTAGAAGGTATTATATGAAAACGACGTGTTAATACATAACACTTGTCAGAAGATGGAAATCAGTTTAAAACATAACTTAAGTAAACCCCCAACATAACCCTTTGTACAGCCTTGACGTGTTCAACTTACCTACTATCATGATTGATTTAGGTTAGTTGCAAAGTAGGCTTAACCTCGATAAGACTAGGCCCTAACCAATCAGGGGTTGGCAACCTTTTAGGTAATGAACCCTGAGCGCCGCATCAGTGCCCCTCGGGAGGTACTCTCGGAGCCAGGAGTTGTGAACCCGGAGGTAATGCTATCAACGTCCCATTTCGTAAGCCACGGGATATCGCGTAAAACGTAGTTTAGTTATTGAGAATTCAGGTAGTATTGGCGGTAAGTGCTGAATGTAGTCCTTGTAATCGCATTTTCTTTTAAATCTTGTATTTTCTTTCATGGATGTAAACGTGAATTAGAATGTTACCTTTTGAAATAAAACTAATTTTACGGATTAAACTAGCGTGTATTGTTATATTAAACGTATTATTTAGAGACCGTAAAATCAGTTTCATTCCAAAATTTCCAAAATTGTAGTGTTCGCGAAAATAATAGACAATACTAGAATGTTACCTGTAATATAATTCGTGTGTGTATGACTGATAAATATTTTTTCTTTATTGAATTATTTGTTGAATAGGAAGGTAGGTAGGCGTAACTTGCCTACCTTTCTATTCAACAAATAATTCAATATAACTTGTATTTAAATCTTTAGCCAATTTCCGTAATCGTTTTCTATTCACGAAAGAGTGCTCGAATACGAGCCTGTACAATTATTTATCAATATATTTGAATAAAAAAAAAACACAAGTAACACTAAAAGTATCGTTTCGCTGTCGTCTAAACGCAACGATAACGCGTCGCGAATGAAAGGGATATTATATATATGATAAAAAAATAAAATCCCTTCACGGAAAAAATAAAGAAAAAATCATACAAACTCACGCAAGACAGGTGCAAGCCAGCGCTGAAGCGTATCATATGAGATTGTCTTTCAAAATAAAACCGCCCGTACCCCTTTATCCCTTTATGGTGAAACAGGCGGAAAAAGATATTTCGCTAGAAAAAATATTCACGCGATAGGTTCTGAGGGAGACGTGGTTCCGTTGGTTAAGTTTTACACCGTGGAAATTTAGTGGTTGTTTTCCCGTGGCAGAACGATTTGCCTTTAGTAATACAACCGAATCATGCAAATTATTCCTTGAAAAAACAATTTTTCTAACTCGCAAACAAGATAATATCGTTCTTTTATAAGATGTGACGTAATCATGCTAGCCGCATGAAATCGATGCTTAAAACTAAAAAAGCTCTACGCCCGTAAGTAATTAAGCGGTTCCAACATGCTTTTGAGTTTCGGTTATGCCTTTCGTAAAATTTATTGATTTAAATAAAAAAGAACTGCACAAATCTATTGTGCTATCGCGCTAATCTCAGGAACTACTATGTAGTTCGGATTGAAAAAATCTTTTTGTGTTAGATAGACTATTTATCGAGGAAGGCTTATAACATCACGCTGCGATCAATAGGAGCGAAGAAACAGAAGGAAATGTGGAAAAAGCGTGGAGAAACGCGGACGAATGTCGCTGGCACAGCTAGTATTATACTAGTATTACACACACACACACACACACAAACACGAATATTACAACCTTACGCTAGATTAGTAAACATTGATATTTAAGTTGATTAATATAATTATTTATTACCTATATGTACAGCATCAGAACCCTGCTTTGTTGTTAATATTGTATACGTAAAATAAGCTATTAAGTTGTAAATGTTGTACCGAGTGGAAACCTGGTGACCTGTAACAAAGGTTATTTTGTTAACCTACTTCAGCCACCAGCGATCCTCAACCTTACCTGAAACATAGCTTTAGTCAACTACAATAATGTAACTTGATGGTGAGAAATAAGTTATTTTTATTATTATTTATATTCTATAGGTTTGTAATTTATATCAAGTGACATTGCATTTTAATTGTTGTTTTGTGCTCTAAATTAAATTTAAAATTCAAGTATATTCGTATGCGCTTCGACGGGGACTAAAGTCACTACATACTATAAAGCAAAATCGCTTCGGTTTGTATGTATGGATGCCTTAATCTTTAGAACTACGCAACGGATTTTGATGTTTTTTTTTTTAAATATAGAGGGATTCTAGAGGGAGGTTTTTATGCATAATATGCCCGAAGCAAAGCTTGATGAAGGAAGGTTTATAAGGGTGGATGTTTATGCAAAAATAATTTATTTTTCTGACACAACTTTATTATATAGAAGCAACTGAAAAAATTATACTGATTCGACACCGTTTCATTGTCGCTCCACGGGCCCCTAAAAATATATTTTCTCGCTCTTTCACAACGCTACAAGTTACGAGAAATGATATACAGTAGCGTCACATATTGAAATATTCAAGGGACTTTATCTAGATTTCGTCCGTCGTTCGTCCACATGACTTGTACAGAGGAATATGTGAGGGAGAGATGTGGATGAAAATATTTTGAAACACAATGAGCGATTTTGGAGATGAAAAATAAGTTTATGGTAAATATTGTATTTTTCTTTATTTTTTTAAACATCATTATTAAGGTATCCACTTCCATCAATATTTATTCTGATATCTTGCACAAATTTAAATCTAAATGCTTGGTCAATCCCTGAGTGGTTGAACCAACTTGTTGATTATTTTTATATAATATGTTTCATTTGAAGTTTCGTTAGTATTAAAACTAAAACCACTTCTTGTATTTTAAACTAGATAAAATTTAAAATGTCTGTTGTCTGAAATGCATGTAGTTGTCACCTATAATTAAGTTTGCATTTATCTAAGTGTTCATCTGGTCATGTTACTTATATCATATTGTTAATGTAATCTTGTTGGTGATCTTAAATAAATAAATAAATAAATAAAAGGTGACCAGGTGGACGAGCCAAACATCATCGGCGAGATAAAAGCTCACAGACTTGGCGGCCATCTTGAGAGGATGGACATGGACTGTGCTGTGAAACAAGCATACAGGGGACGCCCTAGTGGTCGGCGGCCGGCTGGGCGTCCAAGGTACCGCTGGGAGGACGAGGTCGCGAAGGATCTGCGCGAGCTCCACGCAGCCACTCAGTATCGGCCAGCGTGCGCCCGCGCACACCACGAATGCTAACAGAACCAGGGAGATCCTTAAGGACATCAGGGTGGCACAGCATTTGTAAATCAGTGGTTGTTCAAATGCAATGATGAAATTCAATAGCCAAATATAAAAGTGACGTTTAGGTAGATCAATGAAAAAGAATTCAATCTTGAAACATAGGCATGATGTGTTTGCAAAATTCGGCGTTCAAAAGCAACAGAGAAGTTAATGAAAATGAAATTCTTTAATATCATACCTGTTTACGCAATTTTGAAGAATCTATTTCAATGTATTTGTTGTTGTCATTTATTTCCCATCGGCTAGACCAAATAATATCTTAATGTCTGTCTTGTAGTCAACCTTGCCAAATCATGGATGGCAAGCGTCCCTACAATGCCTTATAGATACGGGGGAAAAGACCAAAGGAATATAACGTATAAAATAAAAATAGGGCTGTCATTTTATAATGGACAAAAGCAAAAAGCGCTAATCCCCCATTTCTTGTTGCGTTAATTCCATGATGAGTCGTAAAATAATTCTTTTTTTCCTCTCATTCGGAATCAGGTCACAGTGAAGAAATTCGGTTTCTTCTCGTTTGACTGATTTGGAACAGATGTTATAATCTGATAGAATATAATAAATATTTATTGCACAGTTGTTCATCATCATCATCAGCCCATACGTCCCCACTGCTGGGGCACGGGCCTACCCTAAACTAGGGCGATCACGGTGGCCAAGTGCGGGGTGCACAGTTGTTCAGTAATGCTAGTTTAGTTTGTACGGTTCAACTTTATTTCTGAGGCACAGGCGTTTAATCGCCGCCTTTCTGACTCCGGTCTGAGTAACTTTCTGAACTCACAATTTTTTCCCGACCCCGGACTCAAATCGGTGACTTCTTGGTCCTACGAATAGACCAACGAGGCAGTTAAAATATATAACAGTGGTCCACTGCTCTTCACTACACTGGAACAATTCCCGGCCATTAACATTTGCTGGCCTCATTAATTATGAGTTAGATGCGAGAGCCTTTGCTTGTAAACTTATTAGCGTTATTTGTCTATGTGATATGCCTTTTTTAGGATCGGAGATTTCATCGGATTATGTATTTAGGTGACTCATTTCTTTTTAACTTAGATAATTAGTTTTATTTTTTAATATTTCATATCATTTGTGATGATTATCTTTAGATTTAGTAGCATCTTCTTATGAAAAAGAAACAATAATCAAAGTTATTTTGATAGTGATTATGTCTAGTTTCAAAGAAATTTATTAACCGACTCTCAATCATGACTGAAGTGTGGGGACAAAACAGATCAGGGGGCGTTATGACTTCTTAATTCCAATCAGATTAAATAACTATGGGCATCGACTAACTTCGTGTTTCTGGTACACTTAGTTGTGCGCTATGGTTGTGGAATTATACAGACTGACGTAACCCTTCCATCATCTATGTATTTTTCAAAAAGAAGTGATGTCATCACAGCTCCCTCATAGTTAAATTAGTCTTACTTCAGAACTGTAGTGTTCGCGTACATAATTTATGATTAAACGAACTTACCTGTACGTGAAGTTCTATCATAATTATACGAAGGCTTCGTCCGAAGGGATTAGCAAATAACACTTGTAGTACCGCCCAGTGGTTCGCCTTTGTCACACTATATTTGAGGAAGAAAAAAAATATGTTTGACGTTTGGCCTGTCACCGACCCGCTTCATTAAGTTTAGAGTACGAGTATAGCTGAAAATATTTCATAAAAAGGGGGAAAGCTTTCGCAGGGAGGGAGGGTTGCTAATCCCTTCGGACGAAGCCTTCGTATAATTATGATAGAACTTCACGTACAGGTAAGTTCGTTTAATCATAAATTATACTTCGGCTTCGTCCTCGGGATTAGCAAATAACACTTGTAGACTTTGAGAGAAAAATAATGAAATATTGTGTTTATATCTAATTATATAAATCAGCATAATCTATTGGAACAATTCAAGCATCTGGTTTGATTCATTGGGTTCCATTAAAAATTGTTCTTGTAAAAGAAGTGTCTTCATCAGCATTAAAAATAACTTGTGGTTCTATTATAGAACCGATGTATTCTAGGAGCCGCTCCATCCAGCGGTTTGACTAATTTGTTCTAGACTGAGCCTAAGCGATATGCCGCGGGTGTGGCAGCGTGGCTCGAGCTGTGCGCGGTGAATACGTCCACATCGATACTACTATCGTGCAACATCTCGTTAATCCGTTGACTTAAGGTCTGGGAGCCTACTGCTTTAAATAGCTTTCTTAAAGCGATGAATTAATGTTTAACACCTTATTATGTAACCGTGTTTCTTGCTAATAAATAAATTATTATTATTATTATAATTATAAGTGAGTCAGTATCCTTCCTTATAGGGTTTGTTCTTTCTAAATAAGCAAGTAAAGCTTATGCCGGGCATATTTCGGGCCTCTCGAAAAATGGCAATACTAAAATAGGTTGTATTGAACCTTCACGTGTTGTTTTAAGAAATTCAGGAATCTTTATATTTATTTTGGTAGCGAAAATCTCAATATTCTTTGTACTTATAGTATCAAAAAAGCTAGGTGTGTTATGAGTTGCTTCGAAAGTTTTTTAATATCTAAGTCTAAATCATTTGGATAAAATTGGCTAGCATAATTAAGTACTATGGATGTATCCCATGTTATGGGATACTTTGGTAATGGAGGTCGAAACCGAAATCATCACCATCTTTGCGTTTTCCCGGTTGCATCCTTGCGGAGCCCGGGGTCCGCTTTCCTACTCCTAACTCTCCACTTCGCACGGTCTTCGGCATCCTTAATGGAGAGTTTGTTAGCACGCATGTCATCCACTACGACGTCAAGCCAGGCCTTCTTGGGCCTTCCCTTCTGCCGGGACCCGGCGGTAGCGACATGGCTAGACACTTGTTCCCTACGTAGTTTGCCGGTTTCCGTAAAACATGACCGTACCAACGTAGGCGGCACTCTTGCAGTTTATCAGCGATGTCTCGGACATGAAGGCTGCCGCGAATACGGGAGTTCTTTACGCGATCTGCTCGCGTAACTCCCGACATCCAGCGCAGCATCTTCATCTCCGTGACCCGCAGTTCCTGCTTGTGCCGCTCAAGTAATGGCCATGCTTCACTGCCATATAAGAGAACAGGCCTAATGATGGATTTATAGACTTGTCCCTTCAGCTTAACCGGCATTTTAGGGTCGCAAGTGACGCCGCTCACCTCCCGCCATTTATCCCACGCAGCAGCAATGCGTGCCTTGACGTCGGAGTCGATGTCGCCGTTCGCGTGGAGTACAGATCCCAGATACTTGAACCGGTCCGTGCGCTCGACCGTGTCTTCGCCTATGCGGACGGACATGGGATCTGTAGTGTTGCAGGCCAAGTACTCTGTCTTCGCCACGTTGAGTTTCAGACCCCCGTTCTCAAGCGATTCCTTCCATGTATTAACACGTCTCACCAGCCGTCCCCTGTCCGAGTCCACCAGCGCGATATCATCAGCATACATAAGTAGCCATGGTGGCTGCTCATGGTGGTCTCTGATGCTGTCTGACAATACGTCTAATATCAGGCTGAAGAGGAACGGACTCAGGACGGAGCCTTGGTGTACTCCGACGGTAATACGGAAGGGCAATGTGTCGCCAACAGCGGTCCTAACTACAGAATCGGAATCACAGTACATGTCTCTAATGATATCAACATACGTTTCTGGCACTCCTTGGACCTCAGGGCCCACCAAATCATCGCACGCGGAACACAGTCGAAGGCCTTCTCCATGTCCAGAAATAGGAAGTGGAGAGGCGTGTTCTTCGTCCTGTATTTCTCCATGATGATTCTTAGGGCAAAAACGGGGTCCATAGTCCCATGACCGGGGCGGAAACCATATTGACATCCAGAGACAGTGCACTCCTGACGGATTCGAGAGTCTACTATCCGCTCGAATAGTTTCATGGTGTGGGACATGACCTTTATACCGCGATAACTACCGCACTCTTGCACTGATCCCTTGCCCTTGAAGACCGGGGTGATAACACTCAGTCTCCATTGGCGAGGAATCCCGCCGGTGCTGAGTATGCGGTTATAAAGGTCAGTTAGGATGCCCACACCACGACCACCCATTGCCTTCCAGGCTTCGATGGGGACTCCATCGGCTCCGACAGCTTTCCGATTCTTCATGCGGCGAAGAGCATTCTCTACTTCTTCAGGCGTTACCGGTGGCACAAGTCCAAGATTCGGAGGGAGGTCCGGTGGCTGCACTTCTCTATGCTGTTTATTTAACAGCTCGTGGAAGTAAGAGCGCCATCTCTCCTTCACCGCGAGGTCCTCGCATAGTAGGTCACCGTGAGGGTCTTTAACACAGCGGCACTTGGAGATATCCTGTGCCGCTTTGACCCTAGAACGTGCTAATCTATAGATAAGCTTCTGCCCCTCAGACGATTCCAGCCTATCGTAGAGCGGCTGTAGGTGAGCTCGCCTGGCTCTGGCAACAGCTTTCTTTGTTGCACGTTTTGCGGACCTGTATGCGTCGCGATCTTCAGGAGAGTTGGACGCTTGCCACTTTTTAAAGAGGGCTTTCTTCACCCTAGTCTCCCTCTGGACTGCGTCGTTCCACCACCAAGTCTCCTTGTCAAATTTGCGTCCACCCTTAGACGTGCCAAGCACTGACTTCGCCGCTTCGGTTATGGCTGCCTGAATCCTGTCCCAGTGGTTCTGAACTGGTTCGCTCTCAGCCTTAGCGCACTTGTCGCCGATAGCTGAGACGAACACCTGGGATTTGTCTTCGTCAAGCCGCCACCACCTTATTTGACGCCGACAGCGCTCAAAGCTCTTGGCTTTGGGCTTCACGCAGAGATCCATGACAAGTAGACGGTGTTGTGCAGTGAGACTCTCTCCGGGTATGACCTTGCAGTTGACTACTTTGCCGATGTGGTGCCTCCTAGTGAGTAGGAAGTCGATCTGGGTAGCGTGCCGCCCACTCCTGTAGGTGATTAAATGTTCAGGCCTCTTCTGGAAAAACGTGTTCACAATAGCCAGGTCGGCAGCCGAACACAACTGGATGATGTTCTCCCCTTCAGCGTTGCGCCTGCCGAAACCATAGCCACCATGTACACGCTCGAACTCCTCAGGCTCCTCACCCACATGACCGTTCAGATCGCCCACCAGAACGACTTCCTGAGATGGTGGGATTCCCCGCAGCACCTCTCCAAGTCTGTTCCAGAATGAAGTCTTTTCAGTGTCGCTGCAACCAGCCTGTGGAGCGTATGCGCTTATCAAGTGGGTCGTAACCCCTTCGATCAGCACCGTTACGTCCATTAAGCGGTCGCTGTAGCGTTTCACCTCCAACACGTCGTCCTGCAACTCCCCGGACAGCACTACCGCAACCCCGTTCTCTCCACTAGGTGCTCCTGTGTAGATCAGCTTGTAGTCATTCCCAATGGCCCGGGATCTGCTGCCTTTCATTGCTGTCGAAACCGAAATATTCTTTTGAAAAAAAACATTTGACTCTGTCACCTTCTCCTAAATTATTATTTAGGAGAAGGTGTGTAAGGTTTTTTGTATTGTAATACAAAAAATTAATCCAGCGCCGTATATAAACTTCATATTGTTTATAGGAATTTTTGGATATTGATGCCAAATTAACATCAATTTCTGACGGGGGAACACTCCTCCTTAACCACGCCGTCCGCATAAGAGCCCTGCCACCAGAGTAAGCTTGGTGTGTATGTCGTGATCGCTAGAATTAGAGAGATAAAATTGGATGTTTACTAGCTTTTAAATTATTTTTTCAGATAACAAGAGACTGTTAAAAAATGGGTACAGGTTTGTGTAGGCCACAGAGGTACTAAGCCGACTTGGGGTTCCCCGAACTTCAAGATTATTTCCTGGTATACCCCATCCGCCAATTCCCATTCTATATCCGACACGCCTAGATTCTGCGTTGCCGTAATGTTATCTGAGTAACTTATGTCACATGCTATAACTTAAAGTCCGCGATATTCACACCATTGCCATAACAGTTTTGGAATATCTGTGAGGTGCGGAACCTGAATACCTCCGATTCGGTTTACGTAAGTCATGGCTGTCGTGTTGTCAATGCGTAGTAAAATTTGGCGGTTAGTCAAATTTTTGGCAAACTTTTTTAACCCGAAAAAAAAAAAGCAGCTTGAACCTCTAGATAGCTGATATTTTGCGTTTTCTTTTGAGTTCTCCACAAACCGCCAGCCGTTTCTCTCCCATGGGCAGCCCCCCACCCCGTATTTGAGACATCCGAGAAAATTTCCAAGTCGTGTTTATCCTCTTTAATCCTACAAAATGGTTCTTGTATTGCACTTTTCCTCCAGGCTCCAGCAGGTAAGTTCATATATTTATCGTAGTTGTTATATAATTTTAAAACTAAATATTTAATCCGCTCAAAAAAACTTGAAAATTGTAAGCCAGCTGTATTCCACAGCAGGACAAACAGAAACTAATAATCCAATCTTAAGTGCAATTCAATTTAAATGAAATTTGTGAAAGAAAAAAAATAAATTAATCGGAAATTATTATCTATAAGTAATGTGACATGAAAATTTTCCGAATCTAGAAAAATAACCTAAAAAGGTACATGAATTGGTTAAAGTCCTAAGACTCTTTGTTTATTATAAAACCAATAGAAGTGATTAGCTTCATGGTTTGTGTTGTATTAAACAAACATTGTTCGCCATAAGCCAAAAATTATTTAAGTAATTTGTTGATATTAGTCCGGCAGAGCGCAACAAACGGACTTCATTCATTTCACACGGTATCAGTACCTTAGTGAAAATATATGGCGCTGTACCCAAACCAAATGGTTATACATTAAATTCATATATATTCTGGTCAAATTGGAATCATAAAAACTTTCTGGAATCAGGATGACTTTTTATTAATTAGTAAGCGTCTTTTAAGTCGACTTCTGTCATGTAACATATTCTTGTAATTAATTTTAGCTGTACGTAGATTTTCAATCTTGAATTGATCTGCTTTTATAAATTTATTAAATGTTTTTATTCCAAAATGAAACGGTGTTTACCATTTGGCTTGGGCACTTAAAAATATGCTTGACAAAAAACTGTCTTTTTATTGGCTGATACCTGGATATGGCTCCAGTAGATATTACATTATCTATTGCATCTGTAAAGTTGAGCTTTCTGTATAAGAAAGATTTTTACTTGTTGGGACAGATGTTTGTGTAACTGGACAAGTAAACGGGATTTTATATCCTCTATTACAAGAAAGGACTGATTGACTGTTGGACGTTGGCGATTAGGGTCCATTGATCATAAAAAAGGCAATCTGCCTGTATATTTTACCACGTCTAGCGCCGGCCGCGCGACGGCTGATGCTGCGAGGGCCTCGATGAGTTCGATGGCCTGGTCCTGTTCGGAGGGGGCCTTCAATAGCTTCACCAAATCTGGTTCTGCATCAGCTTTACTAATGAGAGAATTTATTGCACGACATAGACATGATAACATGGCAGTAGCGGTTTGATTCAACCTAATTTCGATACTTTTATCGCGTTCAGTATTAATTAAGGCATTGATAAGCCTGCAGTTACGAGGCAGTAAATTTTTCTCATTAAACTCCTTTTGGAGTACTTTAGAAATCCCCTGCGTAGAAGTATGCTCCAATCTGACCGCTAGGTCTTTATGAATTTCCGCGCCCTAATGGACACATTTGGGTCGTCTCCTAATATTTCAAGGATGGTCTGGTCCAGCATTGCATTGTTGGACTCAAATCCTCCTCAGTAGGTAACGCAGTGGCGGAGTGGGATGTGGCGGCGGAGGACGCGCCAGGGTCGCAGTCAGTCGGAGGCAGCGCCTCGAACCCGCACTCGCGCCGCGCATGACCTCGCATTCTGCTGAGGACGCAGCGCCGCGACTGACGTGCGCCTCGGGCTCGGGCGCAGGAACCCCATCAAGCGTTATTACGTTCTTGCTCTGAATATGATTGTTAGTTAAGAAACAGACCAAGGTACTGTTCGCAAAACTAAATTGCTGGGTAGTACAGCTCCAAAGAGAAGTACGCAAACCCGTATTTTATAAAACACATCACTCCGTTATGCATAAGTACAGTGTACATAATTAGTTAAGAAACAGCCCAAAGTACTGTCCGCAAAAACTAACTTGCTGGGTAGTACAGCTCCAAAGAGAAGTACGCAAACCCGTATTTGATAACACACATCACACTGTAATGATTAAATACAGTGTACATAATTAACTAAGAAACAGCCCAAAATACTGTTCGCAAAACTAACTTGCTGGGTAGTACAGCTCCAAAGAGAAGTACGCAAACCCGTATTTTATAACACACATCACACTGTAATTATTAAATACAGTGTACATAATTAGCTAAGAAACAGCCCAAAATACTGTTCGCAAAACTAACTTGCTGGGTAGTACAGCTCCAAAGAGAAGTACGCAAACCCTTATTTTACAAACACATCACATTGTAATGATTAAATACAGTGTACAAATTAGCTAAGAAATAACCCAAAGTACTGTTGGCAATAATAACTCGTTGGGTAGTACAGCTCCAAAAAGAAGTACGCAAACCCACATAACAGGTAAGTATATATAACATGACTTACTTACCCGGAATAACCCATAAAAAACACATATCCTGGACAAAACGTTGTCAAACATTTCTTAAGCGTGATGTCACTTTTTGTAAAAAACTACTTCTCGGATTAATAATGCATTATGTAATGTAATGAATAAATACAGTGTACATAATTTGCTAAGAAATAGCTCAAAGTATCTATTGTTCGCAAAAACTAACTTGTTGGGTAGTACAGCTCCAAAGAGAAGTACGCAAACCCACAAAACAGGTAAGTATATATAAAACGACTTACTTTCCCGGAAATATCCTTAAAACACATTTCCTTCACAAAACGTCGTCAAACTTTTCATAAGTGTGTAGTCAGTGTTGTAAACAACGACCTCTCGGATTAATAATGCATTGTTTAATGTAATGAATAAATACAGTGTTCATTATTTGCTAAGAAAAAGCTCACAGTACCTCCTGTTTGCAAAAAACTAACTTGTTGGGTAGCACAGCTCCAAAGAGAAGTACGCAAACCCACATAACAGGTAAGTATATAATATAACACGACTTATTTACCCGGAAATATCCTATAAAACACATTTCCCTACAAAACGTCATAAGAGTGTCGTCATTTTTGTAAACAACAACCTCTCGTTGTGTACTATAATTATTAAATACCGAGTACATCATTAGCTAAGAGACAGTCCTAAGCTAAGTTGTGTACGCAAAACTAACTCGTTGGGTAGCACAGCTCCAAAGAGAAATACGCAAACCCACATTACAGGTAAAACCCATATATAACACGACGTTATCACATTTACTTATTAAAACATTATGAATGCTTAACATTATGCGTGCTTAATATTCTTGATATTAAAATACGACTTGCTTACTAATTAGAGAAAATCTTCCAATAATGCTTTTGAAAAATTGGTTTACTGGGTAGGTGAGTGTCACGAGAACCCAGCATATAATTGAAAATAAGGTTAAAATATTACGATAAAATTAACATTTAAGTTAATACGACTGACCTTGAGACTCCGAGCCGGACCGGTTATCCGATGATTTAGATCTAGGTACTCCGACAATAACATTCTCGCAGAACTTTCTATTCTAATTTCGTATTTCTCCTCACTTTTTTAGCTAAGGCATTGTAAAAAATCACTTTTAATGAAGACACTACGTGTGATCGTTGGCGACACTAGAAAGCGAATGAAGCGGGTCGGTGACAGGCCAAACGTCAAAGATATTTTTTTTTTCTCTTCCTCAAATATAGTGTGACAAAGGCGAACCACTGGGCGGTACTACAAGTGTTATTTGCTAATCCCGAGGACGAAGCCGAAGTATAATAGACAGTAGGTTCTTTTTATTTCAATATATTACGGCTACTTATTATAGCAGAATTTATGTTCAATGTTATTTCGGGATACATTTATTTAATAATTAATATCATATCTACCATCTGGCATTATTACTTCGAAGAATAGTATTTCTGTATCCAATTTCGGTTAAGAATACTAAAGTAAAGTGCTGAGAGGACTTTCCCAGTTCCAAAGCCATTATGAACAAGTTTTAACAAGTGACCTCCGTTCTTAAGGCACTTTTGCCGCTAAAACTGAGTTTTGATGGTGAAACCGTTAATTCGTTAACGCTTTTTCCTTAGATTCTTTTAGCGGAAATAAGTTTCAGGTGATATTAACGGCGTCAAATTATTTATGGGGGTAGTCAAAGATTATGAAGTGAAATTGTTTTTTTTTTCAAATTTTAAACATACATTAGAGCTTTAAATAAGCAGTTAAACAAGAAATAAAATGTAATTGCTGAGCTCAACCAAATAAATGAATGAGAAATGTTTGCGGACCGATAGTGTTTTATCTCTACCGGTGGGGGCCACGCGTGGCTAACGGGTAAACGTCATGAAAAAATTCGCATTGGTGACTCATCACCTGGGTAGCTCAGTGGTTAGCAGCAGACGATATTTGAAGACCGGTTGTTCAAGTCCCCGTTCAGGCGGGTTTATGGATGCGATTTTTTTCAAATTTTAAACTAACATTAATGCTTTAATTAGCACAATAGTCCACAACCACAATTGTTGCCCCTTTCGGGTATCGAACCCACGACTTTTAGTAGAAGAGACAGGGGGACTAGCTAATGTGCCATTGAGCCAGTCTGAAGCATGGTTACCCAAGAAGCAATAGTACACTGACATAACGGGTTTTGTTCTCATGAAAGGAGCAGCAAATATCCACAACGATCTCGTAACAGTGAGCGCTAGAGGCGGGTAATGCTGTGAGTTAACTTAATTTTAGTGAGTTAACTCAAGCGCTGTGTAATCCGCATTTGAGCTCTTGACCCTAACGATAGTCAATGGTCAATAATAATTTTGTTCAAAAATCTGTGTAAAACATAACATATTCAGTTAGAAGACTAAAATAAACTTAGTGTTAATATAAAGGCTCTGAAAGTATGGGACCGATTTCATGAAATAATTAACTTTGACTACATAATTGACTGCGGACATAAGATTTGCATGCATACACATAAGAAAACACTTTATTTATGCACGTAATTAGTATGTATATATAGAAAATGTGTGGATATCAATATGATAATTTTATGATTTTGAGTTAGGTACGCAAAATACGTTACTACTTAGCTTGTTACAAACAGTAGTTAACACGCCACAGAAATGGTTATTATTGGTGCTTCAAATTTGAATCTATACTTATATATTACTAGCTGTGCCAGCGACTTCGTTCCCGTTTTCTCCGTTTTTTACAAATTTTCCATTGTATCTTTGCTCCTATTGGTCGCAGCGTGATGTTATATAGCCTAAAGCCTTCCTTGCTCGATGATAAATGGTCTCTACAACACAAAAATATTTTTTCAATTCGAACCAGTAGTTCCTGTGATTAGCGCGTTCAAACAAACTCTTCAGCTTTATAATATTAGTATAGATTAGTATAGATAAAGCTGAACTGTTCTTGATTCTTTTGTGCTGGCTAGACCATTTATCAAGAAAGGCTGTATAAAATCACGCTGCGACCAATAGGAGCAAATAAATAATGGAAAATGTGTAAAAAAACGGGGGAAAACTCGCACGAAGACGCTGGCACAGCTAGTAAGTAAATAAACTTGACTCAATGAGTTAACTCAGCGTCGCCCACCTCTAGCTGGCGGTATCCACGAGTAGTTTGTGCAGATAGTAGCAATACTATGTGATTCCTGAGCATTCGCCTTTAGTGGCGGTCATACAATTTCGCCGTATGTATTGTCTGAGAAGATGCGCTCTGAAAAGATGTTTGGGTAAGCAAAAGTTTATTGAGTTTTGAATGAAAACGACCTTACATACTATAAATCGATTGTTTTCTAAGCGAGGCTATTTGAAAGTGGAGTAGGGTAAATCATAACTTAAATACATGAATAATATTTGATTTTGAAGAAATAATAAATTGATTTTCAGAATTTAATTAAGTTTTATTTACTAATTTTCTTTTCAGTCACTTGCGAGTATCTCTTAGACGTACGATTATTCGACGCTTCAACGGTTAAGGAAAACATCGTGAGGAAACCTGCACACCTAAGAACAAATCCTTAGGTTGAGTAGTCAACCAACTCGCACATGGCCAACGTGGTTGACTAAGCCCTTATTGTCCTATTTTAGGTAGGTAGGCCCGTGCAGTAGAGACGTATACGGGATGATGATGATGATGAATCCCCTAGATGTCGAAAGAATACCACAAACCTAGCAAAAAAACTGTTGTGAAAAATCTGCAAAAAATCAACTCGTGCAAGTATCACAACTTCAATACAAAAGCTAACAAAAAAATTGGTACGAGATTTTTTGTTCAAACTTGCCCCACTCAGTCGCTCATTATGGGTCAAAATACGTTTTTCACACGTCCCCATGCAAATGGCGCCGGTATACGTCCGGGGCGCGCACGTACAGTGATTCCCTGTCTCCTCACGTCGCGGGTCATAATTGTGCCGAGTGGGGCCCCGCGTGACCGAATTATGAAGCCGCCTTGCCCCGGGCCGGATTTAGGGACCTATAAGAAGAAATCCCTACTTATATTATAAAATGCGAAAGTAAGGCCCGCCATATACGGACCGTTCTTTCATAGTCAACAGCTTAAAGCTGCTATTTCATCGTGCTACTAACTGCTCGGAGCAGTCACGACTGCTTGAGCAGTTCCGTGTATGTGTGTACGTAGAATCTATGCAGTTGCAGCTTTAAGCAGTCCGTCCTGACTGCTTGAAGCTGTCTGTGTATGTCGGCCCAAACTTGATCTGTTACGCAATCACGAATACGAGTACTGAATCGATTTAAATGAAATTTGGTACAGATATAGTCCAGAGCGTGAGACGAACGGTCTCTCAATTAGTGCTACAGATTTCATCGAATATGGATTATTTTAAAGAGCATTTCAGCTCAGAGCTCACTAGCCAGTGAGTGAAGGAAAGAAATTTATTCGAAAAAACGCACTAATATTTTTAAATGTTATTTTATTGACCTTGACAAATTTTCTTTTCAGCTAGTACTTACCTCGTAGTTTAGTAGTTTTCGATATCCGTTAGATAGAAGAAAATACGCTTAATGTGTAATTCATACGATTCATATTTAAAAAAATATCTACATAAACGATTATCTAAATGTAATTACCATGTAAAACTAGTAGTAATCCTCTTGACGTCTACTAAATAAGAAACTGATTTCGCTGAAATTTCTTTGTAAAAGTATTCCCTTGAGTCCGCCCCTGCTCATCCCACAAACTGCGGTTTGCTTCCGAATGTGTATTTACTTGTGTCTTTAGGCTGACTCTGTAAAAAGTGATATTTCAGCGTTTGGTAGAAATAACATTTTCTCAGAAAGTACCCTTAGAGTTTTCTTCACTATTTCACTAGAGATCCTCGTAACAAAATTAAATTATTGTTTAACTTTTGAAGAATAAAAATAACTTTAGAGTGATAATAAAGTATACTATCTACACAAGTTTTCTAAGTGTTTCAGTGTTTTTTATTTGACGTCCTGTATGGCCACACGTTTGGTAAACTTTCACATTTTCACTTGTTCGTGAGGTCGAAAGGTATTTATATTAGAACTTACTGTGCTCTCAGAATCGCAATTTACCTATTAAAGTTCAATGAGTTTTTTTACGAACACAATTAATAAAATGTTGACCTTGAAACTTGTTAAGTATGATTTTAGACTTTCGCGTTCCATTACACTTAGCTATGTATTTGCTACTCCTAATAACGCGTGTAGACCCATAAATACTAATATTAGTATAACTTGTTAAGTCGGAAAATGCCCATTTGATATTACATGTTAACCGATTTAAAAAATGAGGAGGTTATCAATTCGTCTGAATGTTGCTTTTTATTAAATAACAATTTTAATTGCTACATGTGATTACACACGTTTACTGGTTTACCGTTTATACTGTCTACATTGAAATATCTGTTCACGGAAATATTATTAAAACACCATTTTCGCATTAAAATAACATCCCTACTATCAAAACAAAATGATCCCAGCTGGTGTTTCCGCGTCGAAGTAAAACTATATAAAAGTATAACAGTTACATAAATTATAAGGTTGCCATGACTACTAAGAACAACACTAGAATAAGTTACCATTAGTTTAATTAACATATTTTAGAGATTTTCTAAATGCATTGGATTATATTTTTAATTAAACGGGTTTTAATGCGATTGAAACAGTATCAAGTATATAGCTAGGTACTTACTGCCTAGTCGAAACGTCATTTATTCATAATATTTAACTTATCTCTTAGTTACAATAGGGAATTTGACTATTTTTTTATTTTAATATAGTTGGAGGGACCACTCGAACACAAAGACACTGTTGAAAGTATGACTTTGATATCTCAATAGCTCGACGAGATATTACAATTTTAATAGCACATTATTTGGACGAGCTCAAAAACGCTCCATACAAACCGCCCCTGGCGTGTGACGTCACACGCAAGTTCTTTGTATGCAGCGCCTAGGTAGTTTGTTCGGCAGGTTCATCAAAAGTTGCGTTTATGGATATGTTTTCATAATGGAAGATGTTACTAATTCTGTTATTTATTAGATGACAACGAAATTTTAAATGATTTTCGCTATTTTGAAATGGACTTGCCCACCCAACTTTAAATGTCTCTTGTTGTCTCATTTCACCAAAAATTTCAGTTTCGATTTCATAAATAATATTGATTTGCTTAAATCTTACTGATTATCATAAAAATGGCAAGCATAACAACCACTGTCAAATACCCTATAGTCCAGTCATTTAAGCTTAAATTAGGTAAGAATCTCGGAATTCGAGATACCCAGCTGTAAGTCTGTAAATACTTAGATATTGACACCCTAAAAGTGGTCTCAAAACCTACATATGGTAGGGTGTACGCAACTATTAAATTTTCAATGTCAAATGTCACAAATATCAGTTTTATGAACTTTTGAGCGAAAAGGCAAGTTTAATCATAAAAGTGTGTAGGAGAAAATTGCTTATCATCTAATTATCTATAAAAATTGTCTCTACGTTTTATTCCTAAGATTCACCATTTCAGAGATACAGCGATGCAAATAGTTGAAAAAGTTGTATTTTCAAAAGCTTTCAGACCCCCGTGCGATTGTGCTAGACAGTTAAAATTTTCACAACTGATGTATTTCAGTAGCCTCTATAACATCTAATACTTAAAACCAAAGTTTAAGTGGGTTCTTATGCAAAACTATGGTTTATTTTTTCTCACACTTGGCCGGTTTTTAACGTGGTTACCCCAGTAAACCTATTCCAGACGACACCTTTGATACGTGAAGAACACGTTGGAAGCCTAGTTAAATAATTGTTTTATGTTGTTTTTAGTACTCTATACATTAAGGTTTCAGTACATTTAAACTGCTTATTATGGGTCAAAAAGTACGAAATAACCAATTATTAGAATTTCTGTTTGAAGTATAACTGAAAAAAAATACATTTTAAAAATGTTAACTGTCCATCTAACTCTATTATGAACGTGAAGATCCATATTAACCAAATTTAATTTAATGAAACGCAGAAATCTTAAATCTTCTGAATACTGAAAACAACACAAAACAATTATTTAACTAGGCTTCCTTATAAACAACGTGTTCTTCATGTATAAAAGGTGTCGTCTGGAATAGGTTTACTGGGGTAACCACGTTAAAAACCGGCCAAGTGTGAGAAAAAAAAAACCATAGTTTTTGTATGAGAACCCACTTAAACATTGGTTTTAAGCTTTTTCTAGTATTAGATGTTATAGAGGCTACTAAAATACATCATTTGTGAAAATTTTAACTGTCTAGCACAATCGCACGTGGGCCTGGAAGCTTTTGAAAATACAACTTTTTCAACTATTTGCATCGCTGTATCTCTGAAATGGTGAATCTTAGAAATAAAACGTACAGACAATTTTTATAGATAAATAGAAGATAAGTAATTTTTTTCCTACACACTTTTATGATAAAACTTCCCGTTTCGCTCAAAAGTTTATAAAACTGATATTTGTGACATTTGACCTTGAAAATGTAATAGTTGCGTACACCCTACAATATGTAGGTTTTGAAACCACTTTTAGGTGCCAATATCTAAGTATTTACAGACTTACAGCTGGGTATCTGGAATTCCGAGATTTATACCTAACTAGCTGTGCCCGCAACTTCGTCTGCGTAGAATAGTAATCTTTGCTTGCATTTTTAATTTCAGCAAGCATTTTTTTTAAGAAATTACAGGAAAAATAAATAAAGCGACATAAATTATAAAAACGATTACGAAATAAAGTATAATTAAACATAGTAATTGATCGGATTAATATCCATTAAAGAACCTGAATTGTTTACAGATTAATAGGTGACAAACAACAAATCACATTTTTCATTACAAATTGGCCAACTAAAAGATAATTCACTCGCACAATATGTTTTTTTTGTCTAAGCAATGATCTAGCCTGAGAGGAGAGTAGTAGCTAGGACTCACAAAATTATTTTTCACATTTTAGTACTAAAACCACGATAAAAACTTTAATTTATTTGACAGCAACAGGTTTCAATGGTTGCAAACACCATACTGTACCTATGTAGTTATTACACAAAATTGATGTTTGATATCAGGATAACTTCAAAAGGTAAAAAATATAAACTACCGATCCACTGTCTCAAAATATCTATAAAGGATGTGTGTCGCCATGTGTCGAACGCCCGCAGGCCAGGTGGTGTGACGATCTGCGCAGGACGGCTGGTAGCTGGATGCGAGTGGCCGAGGATAGAGAGAAGTGGCGTGCATTTGGAGAGACCTATGTCCAGCAGTGGACAGTTATGGGCTGATGATGATGTGACGAATTAATCAGTATTTGCTTTGCTACTTTGCTATGTGCCACTTTAGGGCATTGTTTTTGTATATTTCTAGTATATTTTATTGTATTCGTAATGAAACAATGAGATAATAACGTAAAGCGCAAGTTGAATAAATATAACTTATGAATTACTTTTAGTATTTGAAGCAATATTGCGAAATAATACTGCATAGTGACATCTCTTTAACTAACCAAGAACTAAACACTCATGTCATATCAAATCTGACACCATTTGACATGACTTGCCAGCTAAGAACGTGATAGTTGGGGAGCCCAACGGGAGTTTTTGAAGTCTTGATCAGACTCAGACTCTAGTCTTGTAAGATTTTCAAATGGGAGACTCCTTGCACCCTTTCATGTACCTCTACCGGATATGTACACTTCATACGGAAGGGAGAGGGTGCGTGATCTTAAATAGGATAGTTGCTAATGCTAATTACAAAGACATTGTTAAAAGAATTGGGCAGGATTATGAAAAACTAATAATCTCTGACGGTTTCCATGAGGTGATGGCCATAGAATCGCGCCTATAACAACAATTACTATAACCTTCATGTCCATGGGGCACTTGACCAGTTTTCTAATGATCTATGTGATTTTATTAGTAACGATCTTTATATACGATAACTTTCTTTAATTTTATAATGCCCAACAATTTGACATGAATGTTTAAAATTTCCCTTTATTTGCTTAGAATAGCGATATCCCTCTTTAATAAACATTCAGATAATATCGAACAGTCTATCAATTGGAACAACACAAACCACCAATATAAGCCAGCAAGCAAATATTGGACAACTGACCACCTCCATACCGAAAACCAGGTAATAGAAAAATGTAGCGAATTTAATAAACCTTTGAACCTGGCCTGTGGATTATTCAAAAGTCTTCGACGGGATCACCCACATCAACCTATTTAGCTTTCTTTTCTTCGCACCCACATATATAAAACTTCTCCAAATCATTTACCAACAAAGCACAGCCGATATCAAACTGCACACTGAAGGCCTGACATTCAAAATACAAAAAAGAGTTAAACAGGGTGACTCCCTATCACCAAAGCTTTCAATAGCACGCTCCAAGAAGTCTTCAGGTCACTATGATATTCTTAGGAAACAAAAGGAATTGGTGTAGAGGATAGGCGACTGATAAACTTTCGCTTTGCAGATGACATTTTCCTAGTCGAAATACGTATACATCGACAGAACTTGTGTTGATGCTCGAACAACTGAGCGCAGAAAGCGTTGACGTTAGACTGACGATGAATAGATCCAAAACCAAGGTCATGACCAACAGCACCACTGATTTGGTGGATTGCAGTCAACAGACAGGTAAAGCAATATGTAGAGGAGTATATACTTGAGCTAGGCAGTCTCCTTCGAAATCAGGCAGGACAAAGAAATAATCCGTAGAGCAGACAACGCCTGGAAAAGCTTCTGGTCCATGAATGGGTATATGAAGGGTGATCTTCTTATATCACTGAACCGCAAACTCATCGACGTTTTCATACTGCCTATCCTAACACATCTTGGTCCCCCACCGAAAATCAGAAGTCCAAACTCAAGGTTTTACAAAAAGCTATGAAGCGGAGTATCATAGGTATTAAGTTAAAATAAAATATACCACCATCCACTCCCGTACTGGTATTGTTGTTGGTCAAAACTGATGTAGCAATGGGCGGGGAATGTGATATGAAATGTGCGAGGATAAAGAACAATAGATGGACCAGAATTGTTACACATCGCGTGCCTGAAGACGATTTTCGCCGAAGAAGACCCAAGAAAAGGTGGTATGACGATCTGGTCCATGTATCAAAGAACTGGCAAGTCCTAGCATTAGACAGAGAGCAGTAGATGAGTTTGAAGGATACTTTGCCCAGCAGTGAGGTGATACAGGTTAAGAAAAAAAAATTACAGATTATTATACAGCAGGACTTCGATATCAACTTGAACCTCCTGCATAAAAATGTAACGCGCTGAAGTATCTCAAGATTATGTGTTTTTCAACAGACACAAAGATTAATTATAACTTTGTGGTCCAAATCGTTACAATGACACTTTTAGGGATTATTTAACACGCACTTTGAATGACTGATACGGTTAAATAACTTTTTCTTTCAACAGCTTGTTACCAGGTAGCCCTCCTGTATTAATACCCCACTTATAAAGAAAGTGTAATATACTTTTCGTAATCTTTCTATTCCGATTCCATGTCGTTTGAGTAAATGCAAATCTAGCCATTTACCTCCCCTACTACGACGATTTGCTCAATAAAGTAGTCCGTATAGTCCTAGTCAGAAGGTTCATTTTGGTCAATATAGTTTTACCATTTTTGTACGTGATCTAATAAAGTTAGATTTTTAACTATCCTTGAGGAATTTCTGTGACTTAAAGTATTTTAGATCTTGACCGGGGATGTATGGTACCACCATGCAAAATTTCATTTAAATCGGTGTAATAGTTTCAGAGATCAGTCATTTATTTAGGTTTTTTTTGAATATCCCATGGGAACCAGTTAACTGTCAGTGATTTAAAGTATCCTATGCATTTTTCCGGAATTTAAAATACCTTCGTGTAAACTTTCATTTAAGTTGGTTCAGCCGTTTAGGAGGTCAGTCGAAACAAACAAACAAACAGACAGAGACACAATTTTTTTTAAGTATGGGGATGTGTTCTACTACTCTCAAAACATATCCCTGACTTTTTTTTTTGCATTTTTCAAAAAGTACAAGAATTTTTACCTCTACGTTTTTATTATAGTATAGATTTGACTGGACTACTATACTGACAGGCTCAATGTCTCTTGTGCCAAGAGTGTGTCTTGGCTTATTTACTAGATACAAATATTTGTGCGTTGAACGTCGTATCTTAATTATATCTTTATGCACTTATGCATGTTACAGTTTTAAATTCGAATTCCTTAACACAAGTGCTTCAGCTACTTATGACGGGATCATATCAATGTATGTGACGTTTTCTGGTATTTATTTTTAAATCGACAGTAACAGTATAAAATGCTAGCAAGAAGTCACGAGAGTACCGAAAAGCATTGGATATATCGCAGTCGGATTGTATAATCCGCCGTATTACATTACGGCTAGCCGTTATCAAAAACAGGGCCGTTATCTATTACGGCGTATCAACGATTATACAATCCGACTGCGACAGATACACGGGTTGGTGGGTATGGTTTACCATCTTATCTAGTCTACTTTCACAATGTACTATGGCGTTCGGCTACAATGCAGTTTCAACTAGTTTTGGCCGGTGTGAACTGGTGTAAACTGGTGCCGCGCGAGTTCGCGCGGTGCTATTTACAATTTAGCCGTAGCTCCAGTCGCCATTTGTAATTCAGCTAGTTTTTGTTCTTGGAAAAATTGCATTAAACTTTTAAGCTGATCTTTGTAAATAGGTACCGGGAAGTTTAGAACTAGCGCTGTTTGCCGGGAGCTCGGGAAGTTTGATAATTCTCTCTTTTATTTCCTTATATCTATGCGGAAATGAGTTTCTTAGTAGGGAGATAGGTACACGGAGAAATCCTTTCTTATTTATTATTTTTTATCCTAATATCCGGTAATGGTAAGTTAAAGATTCTGTGCGATGAAAGATAGTCTAGAAAAGTCAGAAGATTTTAAATACCTACTAAATTTGTATTGCTTTTCCATATTTTTTTAAACACTACTACGCATTGGATCAGCTGATCCTGAAAAACTGAAACATGAAATATAACCAACGAATCCCAAAACGATTTTATTACAAAAATTACTTCAAAATTTAAACCAGTCGTGATTGCTTTAAATGTGGTTAAAAGTGCGGCCAACAATTACATCCGGTGTGCAATCAAAAACGAAATTACGTATGACGAATTTCAGTACGATGTACATCGTATTGTTTCCAAATTATTTCGCTTGTCCAGTGAAGTTGATACAGTATTTTAAGCAATTTCGAACATTTATATTTCAAGTAATTCAATTAATTTTCTGTCAAGGGTTTTAAATCAGGTTTATTATCGACACTTCCGAAGTAAAGGGATTGAGATGACTTTGAATAAGTTATTAATTTATCCAGTATTTTGAGTGTAATAAATGTTTTAATTTGACCTTAATAAGTCAATACTTTTTAAATACAGTGTGTTTGGTATCTGGTGATCTAGCCGTTGTAATATATGTTTTATGTTACATATTATATACGTAACGCCTTCATAGTGTTGTTTTTACTTTTACTTTTTTACTTTTCAGTAATTTTTAAAACATTGATTATCTTATTGCTTTGTAGCGTCATCGAGCTCTACGTTGGTATATAATATGTAAATTAATACTAGGCAACAAAAATATTACATCAATTTTTAAATGGTAAGTCTAGATTGTAATCTAGACTTTCATATACAAAGTGTTCGTTTTTCAAACTTTTAATTGGAAGCAAGACAAAGAAAGCGCGAATCCTACCATAGTCCATACACCATCCCTCTTCAAACTTTTGAACTTTTCAATGAACGTTAAAACTTAGCCAACTACGAAAGAATGTGTAAGAAGTTCCCTCTAAGTCGGGGATAAGATTCAAGATGGCCCCATCCTGCATTCCACGTCGAATTAGTTAACTTGTAATTTGTGAATATTAATACTGAAGCGCCCATAAAAAGCTTAAAGCATCTGTTAAGGGGCAGTTGGCGAGGCGGAAACAGAACCGGAAGTTATGAATGGTAATGGTAATAATGTTGTCCGAATAAATAAATATCTGGGACAATAAATATCTAGGACATTTCCACACACGGTCATCTGACCCCAAACTAAGCAGAGCTTGTACTATGGGCGTCAGAGACTGATATACATACATATATATTTTTAAATACATACTTAAATACATAATCACACCTAGACACGGAACAAACACCGATGTTCATCACACAAATATTTGTCCCGAGTGGGAATAGAACCCACGACTCTTGGAACCGCCAGCCAGGGTCACTAACCACTGTTCCACCGAGCCAGTCAATATTTTCAGCTATTTCCGCTAAAAAATGGAGATTAGATTTTTTTTATGTGTGATGTTCGCCGTGCGCCCTAACCAATGCAAAATGTGCGTGCGAAAATTTAATTCTTTATTCATTCATTCTCCGTTCATTCAGTATGGTGAGATGATAAAATATTTCTAAATGTGCTTTTCGAGACACGGAGGCGTACCATACAAACAACTTCCTGTTAATTGGCCGACATCAAAGACAGCAATTTAAATCGAACCGAGGTGATCCTACGTGTTCAACTTTGCACCAACCAGCCCCAATTAAGGGTAAAAAGCTGCCATATGCGCTCAGTGGGGCAACTTGGTGGGGCAAAGAATTGAATAACCCTTTGCAACTTTCGCGGCGGTTCTCACCAATAGACCAAGGCTTGACCTTAACACGCAAATTTTCAATTTAAGTAAAGCAATCTAATTTCACACGACGGCGGGTACAAACGGCCCTCGGATGAGCAGGAGTTAGCGATGGTTTAGTTCTGACTTATGATGGACGGAGTTAAGTTGCTTTCGGTATCTGGTGGCGCCCGGCCCGGCTATTATGAATTTGCGCTGGTGCAGTTTAAATTTGGCAAAAAAAACATACGGACAGGCAGACCGGGGTTCATAATTTTCCATTAAGCTAAGGAACCCTAATATACATATACCCTACATTGGCGAGAAGTGGCGCAGGATCGCCCTAGGTGGAGGTCCATATTGTCGGAGGCCAAGACTCGTTTTGGGTCGCTGCCCCAATCTAGTTAGTTAGTGTAACCCTTATATAGGTACATTAAATTTAAGAAATGTAGTGGAATACAGCAGGTGCAGGCTAGATAAGTTATGAATCAATTGATTCAATTGATACATAACTTATTTACCACAAGTTTTCCGTTTCTGGGTGCTTTTATTTATTTTACTTATTGTGCTAAGCACGGAAACAAAACAGTGTACAAAACAATTATAAAGGAACAAAATGTCTTCAGGAATTCCTGAAGACATTTTGATCCTTTATAATTGTTACCTTGTAGTCATCAAATATTAAACTAACTACTCATATGCATACGATTTGTACCGATATGCACTTATCTTAGGTTTGTAACACAGAAAGCACTGTGATTCTAATATCTGTCCTGAACTCTTGTTAAAAAAAACAAAAGTTCCTTCATAAAGATGAAGGAATTCTCTACACATAAAATTAATCATTAAAAAAAAATCATTTAAATGTCAAACTATCTACTCGAAATATTATAACAGCATAATTAACAGACATAACAGCTTTTTAATATATCAGGAGATATAGAGTAGAATATTCGGTAGTACTAAAGTATCTTTTTATGCCTGTATTTAAAGTTTCATAAAAGTTTAACACTTGCGAATGATGGCGGATTTTCGTCGTTACTTTCGCGTTTTACGAACGACCTAAGTGTTATTTAGGCGACGAGCCCAAAGATTGGATTCTCCTACGTCCCATAAATGATGGTTTTATTAACTAGAAGGCTTGAGGTATTACTATCGAAATGGATTTCGTTTCGATGCATTCGATAAACTGCAATTCTAATTTGCAGTATACTGGTTCGGTGGAGCAGTGGTTGTGACACAGGTTCACTACTAACTATTTCTCAAAAGTCGTGGGATCGATTTTGCGAGACGAACATCGGTGCTTGTTCCGTGTCTGAGTGTGGTTTTAAAATATATTTAAGTATATTTGTGTATTGACTGTTGATTCTGATAACCGTAACACGAGTGTTTAAGCCACTTACCCCGGTATCAGATCAATGTATGTGTTGTTGTGTAATATTTATTTATTTATTTGAAATTGATGACTAAACCATTGGGTTCAAATTAAAAGAAAAAAATATTTATCAATATAAATAATGTCATTCCCAGTATTTGTGTACTGTTACTCCTTAAACCATTCCTAATGTACCACTAATTGTTATTCTTTAATCCCACTAGATTTCAGCACACGACTCCGTCCGCGTAGAGACGTTTAACGGGTAAAACATTACTTCTTTATAACGTAGTCCATTAAAAAATAGACCATGTCCTTTCTTAGGCTCTGAACAATATCTGTACTAAATTTCATTTAAATCATTTCGGTAATCAATGCGTGATTGCGTAACAGACAGAGTTACTTTCCCATTGATAATATTAGTAAGGATTTTGTACCTCTATCATTCATATTCTTTTATCCTTATTTTTTATACCAGTTATACTGTTACATTAAAATAGTCAGACAGTTTACCTTCACAACTCCATTACTTAACAAGCTTTCCATTAAAATTAAGTACGTTACGTAACTAAATGCTCTTACTCATAAGCGTAGTAACGTAAATATTCGCGTATTCAGTTCTGCTATGGGCAAAAACGTTTTATAGCCATTAAGAATGTGTTCCATCCATTATGAAATAATGATATGAATATTTTTAATGCATTTTTTGCAGTTATATTTGGTAAGAAGAATGATTGGAAATTGGTTTTCGGTTACATTTCATGGGTTGGCTTTTAAACACTGCAAAAAATAAAATCCCAAGTAATAATTCAAATGCGAAAGTGTAATTTTTTGTTTATTTGTTACCTCTCCACCTTTGAACTACATATATAAATCTTCATGAAATTTTGTAACAAGAAGGACATGCATGGACCTATTTTCCCGAAATAAATTATTGAATGCAAGTGTATGTATTATTTAAATCGCGCGTATATAAACCTGTGGTTATGGGAATATGAGCGGATAAAATCACTTCGACCAGTCCTGCACTCAGACAGTCTAAATTGTATTGCGGGTCATAATGTAACACAGTCTTTTAAATAATAAATAAATAAATAAAGCCGCGGCTAGTTATGTTATAAAATAAACATTTAAACGAAATCTCCAGGTCCTGTTGTTTTCGGCTTGAACATTAAACCTGCAAAGTCGAAAATTACGGCGTGTTAAACTCCCCAAAGGTGGCGAATATTATTATTTACCGTGGGTCATGCTAGTGTTGCCTCAGAGTCATTGGGAGTGGGACGTCCCATTGTCCCTACGTTGAACGCATTGAGTTAAAATTGAGAACGGGACGTCCCATTCGTCCCATGTAGGAATGTATTAGAGGGTCGCGTGCGTCCAGTTTGCAGGTAGTTTGAAACTTTCGTCTTTTGCTACTTCATATATTTTTACGTTTGGTTCCAATATTTTTATTATTTTTGTGATAATAGTGAAGTACCCAAGAGTTTTATGTCTGAGAAAGAAACCAGACACTTTCACATTTTTACTATCTTACTTAAGCCACCAGTAAACACCCGTCCTTCGATCGCCCTTAGACGCGCGAACCATTACACCAACCAACAGCTAATTTTACATGCAAGTATCTCACAATTATTCATTTCGTGACAGTAGTTAATGAAAATGCTTAGCAGTCGCAGCAATAATTTAACATTACGCACGTTCACAATGACGAAACGAATTCTTTCGAAAACGCATTTTCCTGTCTCGTCCCGATATTCGTCCCGGTACACCACTACGCCAGCAAGACCGGGCCGTTCCCGCGGGACGCCACTGGGATAATTAACGGCGCTAATTGTAACTATAAACACAGAGTAGTTTCTTATGTTTTAAAACTTCGCACATATAATTTGAGAGCTGCGTTCACCCATGGCACAATGTTGTGTTGTTTTATTAGTGATGTCCCGGAATGTTAAGTAGGTTTGTACATTAAACATTAGGCTTTAAAGCGTTGAAGTTTCGATAGCACATTTAGTGCTAATGTAGAGTACCTAAAGTGGCTAATGTATCTTGTGCCCTAGCACAATTGAACCTACTGTACCTAAGGGTTTAATTATATTATTAACTAACTCATGAAAACTGTTTTAATTTAATTAGATATTTTTAATAAAGCTATTCTAAATCATGCGTAAAAAGAAAAAAACTACTTGTAGCGCTTAACAGAGCCTACAAGTAGTTACGTATCACATTCGTAGGTATAATGTAAATATTTTTAGTCTCGTATTTTATTTATAAACTATCTTAGCCGTAAACCTTATGAAAACGAACGAACAGAATTATTTAACCTCAACTCCGTCTCAAGGTCTCCCACAAAACTCTTTCGCGATAATCTCACATTGACAAAGCAAAACCAATCGACCCTAATAAAAGTCCACTACAAAAGCCACATTCAATATTCGTCTGGCTCCGAAAACATTTTCCAAACATTCGGAAACATTCCTAAATTGGACTCACAGAGGGGACAATAGCCACTGTCCCCAGAAAAAACGGGGAGTAATCTTCAACGAATTTACGGAACCACCTCAGACAGCGCTGAAAAAGGAATTGCAAACAACTCGCAATTAACAACCACTTTTTGTTGCAAAAAGACCACCTGTCCCGCTCCAACTCTTCGGATTCTGCAGGGGTGCGAAGGGGACAGATTCAGTGTCGTTTCACATCTGCGTCCCCACTTACAGTTTTTCCTGCATTTTTCCCACCTAGGGCTCTGGTGGTGTTTAACGGTATTCCCGTTGATACCACTATTGTCGCTACTTATTGATTAATAATTATATTTTTTTATCGATTTATAAGTATTTGGGACATCTGAATCAAACTAAGCTGACATTGTGCTATGGCTATCCGACACAGATACATTGATTAATTTTATTAAAAATAAGCCTGCTAGTGCGTGAGCACTTGAAATAAAAATAAAATTTGTGTTCTGCGATATCCGCAAGTGCACTAAATGATTTTAATTTATTACGTCTTGATCAATCTTCAGAACCATCAGTCTTCAGATATTGCGTCTGCCGCTCTAGCCACTGAGCTATCCAGATTTACTTATATTTTACAATCATCGATCGATGCGAAAGAAATTGTGTCTGACCTGTCTGTCTGTCTGCATTATGAATATACGTAATAAAAATGCAGATGGCGCTACCATCATGTAAACATTGAGCTCCGTATTTAATTCTAATTATAATTCAATTTTTTATTTTTGTGGCTCTTAACATAGTTATTTCTGTTAAGTTTAGTTTAATACTCAAGTGATAATGTTAGTTAAGTGATTAGTTACGTAAATACAGAAAAAAGTGAGTTTAAAACTATTAGTGTGTGGGTGTGGCTAAATGTCGGAAAATTCAAAAAACTATCATGATCCTAGCTAACATAAGTGAAAAAAATCTACATTAACTGGACAATAAATAAAAGTGATTCTTAGTGCGAAGTAGCATGATTAATCAGATTATGCGGACATTACTTTAAGGTTATAATAAGAACTCCGCTCATTATCGGAACTTTCGCAAAGCACTGCCATCTACCGGATGCTTCTTGTACTGCATGGTCACAAGTTCTACATACTGCCTATTGATTGATAACTTGCTTTTTGCACTAAGCTAGTTCAGTTACGTTTCGCAAGATGTCTCTAGTATGCTTTAAATGTAAGAAAAATATAACAAATAAGCAAGTTTTGACTTGCTCTATTTGTGAGAAGTATTTTCATGTCGATTGCACGAGTGTTTCGTTTGCGCGCTATCGAAATATGACTTCAGAACATAAAAAAGCCCATAGATGTCACCCCTGCTTAGAGAAGTTAACGTCATTTGCTACAGACTCCAACAATTTTAAAAAACAGACTTGCATGCAATCTAAGTCATATACACCTAAATTAAATATGCTGCATGATACCCGCAACCAAAGCCCAATTTTAAAGCTTAATAATACGACTCGAGACAAATTTAAAGTGAATATTGCTACCAATAATTCTTTTCAAAGTCTATCTAATGATGAAGAAGAATATACATCACTAGTTTCAACACCTTCGACATCCCATCAAGCAATAAACAGGAGCTTTTCAGATCTCCGCTCTAATGCCAACTACGATATAGAAGAATTAAAAGAAAAAATCGCTAAACTAGAAGAAAAACTCGAGAAGGCTGAGACTGAAATAGACACTCTTTCAAGAAAAAATATCACACTCGAGAAGTTAATAGAACATTATGAGAAAACAAATAATTCAAGCGATAAAAGTAGAAGTCCAAAGAAGACTCCAAAGATCATGCAAACGGAAATCTGCACACCTAATATACCAATACGTGACACCCTTATATATCTTCCAGGTCTTCTACTGAACATTGCAACATACCTAAACACCAAACAGATATACAAACTCCAAAACCACACGCAAAGCATTTTAGCCGTAAATCTTCTGAACCACTATCAAAGGGACCAGTTTCTCCTGTACCACCAAAGATGGGCGCTAGCAGTTCTCCGCACCTGAACAAAATACACCGCATACATATCCTAGGAGATGAACACCTGAGTGGACTGTCAGTCGCTCTTCTTAATTCTAGATGTGGAAAATGGAACGATAAATATAAACCATATGGACACATAATGCCAGGTGCGACGAGTTCCGAGTTCTTAAAGTTATGTGATTTGCTAGCTAAAAGCCTGTCAGATGAGGATTACGTTGTCCTTGGTTTCGGAAATAATGACAATGACATTAATAAATTCCATGCAAATTTATGTATAGCTATAAGTAAATTAAGTAAAGCTTCTATATTAATTGCTCCTATACATTGTAACCCATATTTGAACGAAAACACTCTGAATTACAATATTAAATTATGGACTCGACACTTCGATAATTGTACCTTTCTGAAACCGATTTCAATGTATAAAACATGTGTATATAATATAAAAACAATTAGTAACTGCATTAATATAACTATTGACTCATGTCAATATAATAGTGAATTTTTATCTTTTGGTAGCATCAAAAAACACATGCATTGTATCCAAAAAGGAAAAAATGTAAACAATGTAAATAACATGCAATCAAGTGTGACTTCTTCTGCCTGTATTCCCAAAAAGGGGACTATTCCGTATTATTTTAAAAGAATAAATATTAACAAAAACAATTCTAAAAGTGAAATCATAGATAATAGTTGCTTTTTTCGTCAATAAAGTAATCAATAGTCCAAAAAATAATATGAATGATGTAAATACGTCAATTAATGTAATTACAAAGGATACAAGCCAATCTAATTTAAAAAACTTTTGTGTATTTCATCAGAACATAGGTGGCTTATTAGGAAAGTTAGATATGATAAATGTAACATTGTGTGAGTTTAACCAGAAAAAACAGCCATTAGACGTTCTTTGTTTCAGCGAAACTTTTGTTAAAAAAGGTTTAGAAAGCAATATTAGGTTACTTAATTATAAGTTAGCAGCAGCATATTGTAGAATGAAAGGAAGAGGAGGCACAGCCATTCTAATTAGAAAGGACCTTGAACATAAACCAATTCCATACCTATCCAATCTAGCTCTAGATTATTACTTTGAATCTTGCGGCATCGAACTAGTAAAAGCCAATCTCATAGTTATTGTTATTTATAGGATTCCAGAGCAAACTAAGTGTCATGTTGGTTTATTTATGCAAAAGCTTGAGAATGTCTTGTTATATTTATCAAATAAACATAAAAAAGAAAATAGTAATTTGCGGAGACTGGAATATAAATATCTTAAAAAACAACTCATTTTCGCAAGATCTGAAAAGCACATTTGCTAACTTTAATTGTATACTTCACATAAAATCCCCCACCAGAGTCAATTCTTGTATAGACCAAATTGCAACTAATTTTAGGAAGGTAGAACCACGGATACATGAGTTGTGTCTTTCTGACCATGAGACAGCGCAAACAGTGAGTTTCAATGTAAATAAGAATAGTAGAACAATTCAATGGCTTGAACACAAGAGAGATTACTCTGCTGAAAATACGAAAAAATTTATAGCTTGTATAAATGCTCTCTCGTTTTCAGAAGTTACAGATAGTACAGATTGTGAAATTTCTTTCCAATCTTTTTATGAGCTGGTGTGCCTATTTTATAACTTATGCTTTCCAATAATTAAAGTACAGATGAGTACAAAAATATTAAATGGCTCTCACAAGGTATCAAAACATCATGTTTGTATAAACGGAAACTATATAAAAAAAGTAGAACATATGGCGAACATCGAAAAACAAATATAAACAAATACAAAATTTATAATAGTATTTTGAAAAAATGTATATATAGAGCCAGAAAATTCAGTAATCATAAATTTATAAAAACTCATACAAATACATGCTTGGCAACCTGGAAAACGATTAGCGAAATTACCTCAGATACTGTTCTTGATAGTGATATCAGCTTACTTAACTACAATAATAAAACGCTTGATGATCCGCAAGATATTTGTAATTTTTTAAACAATTATTTCATAGAATTAACTAATAAACAGACATCTAACTCTAATACTACACCAAAAATCCGAAGTTATCAATCTACTATATTCTTAAAACCTACGGATGAAGAAGAAATTTATAGCTTTATAATGTCTTTAAGAAATAGTAGGACTAGTGGGTATGATGATATTACTACTAGAATTATAAAATCTGTGGGTAGAGCGCTGTCTCGCCCCTTGTCTCATATAATTAATTTATCCTTTATTCAAGGCATCTTTCCTGATCAACTTAAATTGTCTATTGTTAAACCTCTCTTCAAAAAGGGTGATCGTCTCGATCCTAACAACTATAGGCCTATTACTATTGTTCCTATTATCTCTAAGATTTTCGAAAAGGCAATGCATATTAGAATCGTTGATTTCTTAGATAAATTTAATATATTAGAATCTAATCAGTTTGGTTTCCGAAAAGGTCGTTCTACAGAATTAGCATGTTTTAATTTGATTAAAATTATAACTGAGTCTTTGAATAATAAAGTACCAATTATGTCAATATTTCTGGATATGACCAAAGCCTTTGACTTCGTAGAACACAAAATACTACTTCATAAGCTTGAAGCCTATGGGATTAGGGGTACAGCAAATGACTGGTTCAAAAGCTATTTGTTAAATAGGAAGCAGGTCACCGAAATTACAAAAATTGTAGAGTCTGGGAATAAACTAGTCAAAACTAAATACCAATCACATATGCAATGTAATACTTCAGGCGTGCCGCAAGGAACCATTTTGGGACCAATTCTATTTTTGATTTACATCAATGACCTTCCACTGGCGTCACAACACAAATGTATTTTATTCGCGGACGATACAACTTTAATAGTTAAGGGTGATAATATTAACGAATATGAGAGAAATGTAAATAAAGCTGTAAATGACATTATCAACTGGATGAAAAGTAATAATCTAAATGTGAACCTCACTAAGACAAATTTCATACAATTCAGGTCCTACAAATCTAATCCCGTAAAAATTAACATCAATCATAACAATATTACAGTTAAAGAAACAAATAGCGTAAAATTCCTAGGTATTCACATTGACCAACATCTAAATTGGAAGGATCACATTGACTCTCTTTGTAATAGATTAGACAGATTTGTATACGCCTTGAGGACATTAAGAAATACCGTATCATTAGAGGCCGCATTGACAGCTTATTATGGTTATGTGTTCTCAGTCCTCAATTATTGTCTAGTTGTTTGGGGAAATTCTGTTGATGTCGAAAGGGTGTTCAAACTTCAAAAAAAGTGTATCAGGGCGATAACTCGCGTAAAGCCCACTGATAGCTGTAGACCTCTATTTAAATGGCTGAACGTGTTACCTCTTCCTTGCATGTACATCCTAAAAGCCTGCATGTTAATTAAATCACAGCCAAATTATTTCAAAAATATTCCGATGTTACTCTTCGTAAGCCTAGAACTAAATTCATTAATTTACTATACAAACCACCAAGTCATTCTGATTTATATAAAAGGAATGCCTATAATATGAGCATAGAACTGTTCAATAAACTCCCTGAACATATCAAAGTACTTCCAAAGAAACAATTTAAAAAAGACCTTCAGGCATGGCTAATGTCAAATTGTTTCTACTCTGTGAAGGAATTCATGGACTGGGAGTAGGTATAAATAATAGGTATATATAATATGTAAAGAATATAATATTGTATGTTAATATATAGAAGCTTTAATAGACTAACCAAGATTTAAGACTAATATTTGCATACCAGTAATAGGTAAAATGTGTGATCCATAAAACTATTTTTAAGACCAATTTGTTACCAATACATCGTTGCAAATAAATATTCTTTTTTTCGTTCTTTCTTTCCTTCTATATAATCAGGAGACTGAAAAACGGTAAATGTGCCACTTAAACGACTTCCATACAAAGAAGTCACACGGCCATCCCCTTAAACATGTATGCAGCTGATAGCAAGGTATCTAAAGACCTTGACCGCTTGAACTCTTATGGCTATAGATGAAAATCAGCGGTTTGCCCCTGGTAAGCCTGTCGCTGAGCTATTTCTATTTTGTATCACAGCGACATTACGTGACTTACTTAGATTTAAATTGTTTTTTTTTATATTTTATTTTTTAATTTCCGATTTTGTATGTATGTGTGTCTCTTGGTACAAATAAAAATTGTTTTATTCTATTCTATTCTAGATCTAAAGCATCCGCCTTAACAGGAGTGCTCGCGTGTTCCAGTTTTCCCCACGTTACCCTTCCATTACTCTATTATGACGAGCGGATGTTTTGTCGCTTGCGCTCCTCCGTACATTATTCATTATTTTCACTTTATATCTATATATTTTGCGCTGCGTTCCAGCGGTTAACTCCTAATAAAATATGTACTCAGTCATTCGTGTCACGGCTAATTTTATTAAGAGGAAATGAAACTGATATCTAATTACAATTTAATTTTAAAATTCGAGGATAAAGGAAGGATTGTAAAAGGAAATAGGTCAAATAGATAAGCGATTAAATAAGAATATTAAAGCTTTGTTTGTTTTCTAACATAAATGCACTTGGGAAATGTACATTATTCACAAACAGTTAAAGTACTAGACTTTATCAATAATTTTAATATAACACGTCTCGATAGTGTTTGCCTAAACATAATAGTGATCTACATAGAGATAAAAACACAATTTCAACTAAAATAGTAGGTCTGCTAAAGAAACATGCCAAATACCTGAACAATGAATGCTAAAGGAATACTGCCATTTAAAAACACAATGTCATTTAGCAAAAATTTTCAGTGAGAATAAAACAGAAATAAATTAAGGTAAAAAAATCTTTAAAAACAAGCTTTTATTTAAATGCGCTAAAAAGAAAAAATAAACTTTACACTATAACTTTACTGTCAACTTATAACATTTCAAATTCAACATATTTGACACAATTTATATGTTTTAAAAGCTTGTCGCGAGATTTAAGTACTCGTATTTACTTTCTTAGTTTAAAATTTTTAATAGGCAGGTATTTTAAAACTTGCTTTTAAAATTACGAGTAGGGACTTAAATCTCGCGACAAGCTTTTAAAACATATAAATTGTGTCAAATATGTTGAATTTGAAATGTTATAAGTTGACAGTAAAGTTATAGTGTAAAAGTTTATTTTTTCTTTTTAGCGCATTTAAATAAAAGCTTGTTTTTAAAGATTTTTTACCTTAATTTATTTTATACTTTTTTCATCTAAGTACTCATCTAGGCGAATCAAACGAGCCCAAACTCGATTTGGTTGTGTCGTTTAAGTACTGAGTTCCTTTGGCAGTCTTCCGGCTCCATCATCAGACCCTGGTTACCATCTAGCATCTAAGTACTCATCTAGGCGAATCAAACGAGCCCAAACTCGATGGGGTTGTGTCGTTTATGTACTGAGTTCCTTTGGCTGTCTTCCGGCTCCATCATCAGACCCTGGTTACCATCTAGCATCTAAGTACTCATCTAGGCGAATCAAACGAGCCCAAACTCGATTTGGTTGTGTCGTTTAAGTACTGAGTTCCTTTGGCTGTCTTCCGGCTCCATCATCAGACCTTGGTTACTATCTAGCACCAAAGTACTCATCTAGTCGAATGAAATGAGCCCAAACTCGATGTGGTTATGTTATTTAATTACTGAGTTGCTATGGCTATCTTCCGACTTCATCATCAGATCAGCTCCATGTCATAATAATATTGCATTGTCATCGGATATACACGTGCATGCAAAATTTCAGCTCAATCGGTTGAGGGCAAGTGCCTTAAAATTGAGTTATAAAATTCCACCCGAACACACAAACATACATACATACATACATTGCAAGTTAAATAAAAGCTTGTAATAAAACAAGAGCTCCCATACGTCATTGACACAAAGAACACTGACATATTAGGCAAACATCCATTTTGTTTACAAGCGAAATGCATTCAAAATGGCCGCATCCGTCATGGCGACTGAGCGCTGTATAAATTTGGCGGGAAACCGTCCCATCGCACATTGTTAAATTACACCAAAACTAATGGAGGTTTCTCGTATTTTCTTTTTGTTATTTAGACGGGCTTTTAACCCGTCCATGTGGGTAATAATTTTAACTAGTTTTCCCGTTTAATGGAGATGTATAGAGTTTTTTGCGGTGACATATTTGGGCCGATGCGCGGAACTAATGTAGTTACTAATTGTTTGGTGCATTAAAGCGGAGTGCTTTGTTAGCGCTTTGCGTTAAAATGTCAGTTTTTATTATCGCAAAGCTAGGATATAAAAATAACATTTAGATTAGGCAAAGTGTAGAGTTGGATTCAACGAGTCTCGTAGCATTACGTTTACCGGAATAGAGTGATGGCTCGCGAAGAGTTACGCAAATTTTAATTTTATTTTTTAAATGTTTCTCTGTATGTACTATTCTAATTAATCTTCTGTTCTATTATCAAACGTCTAACTGTTGTCGTTGTTAATATCGAAGAAAAGACAGCTCTGATCAAGTTCTTGTTTGGTCCTTTACTTATTTTTTCTGTTTTTGTATTTTTTATTAGGCATCTAAAATATATAGGTCATTGTATCCTGATTTGCCCTTTCGAGACGGCACCCTAAAACAGCCCTGAAACTGAAAATAACTTTTTAAAAGTTCTTTGTGTCCTATTACAATAACTTTTTTTCACAGCCAATGAATTTTTGTGTCGGATCCAATAATAGATTTTTTAAGCTTTAAATCTATTTTTATATGTCTTGTCAATAAGGTTTACTATGAAATTGATTGTTAAAAATCTTTGTTTTTCGATGTTTACACCGGAAAACATACGAGTTTTGTTTGCGAATTTTATTAGGGTTCCTTGTAAAATATATATTTCTTGAATAGAAATCAAAAATCTATCCCTGATAGAAATGCCTTGTATTCCCCTCTTGTTCTTTTTGTTACAAGTAAGTTTTGTTACAACAAACAGTAATTTTTATAGTAAAAACACTTTGGGCAAAAAAGAAATATAAATATATAAAATAAATAAAAATATAATAGTAAAATTTTAGCAAGAACAATCTTACCATTCCTACATAAAATAATAATTTTCCAAGTTGTACGATGTTGTATTTGACGTAATAGGACATTTGAAATAAAATTATTTTACTTATTAAATTCGCTTGTATTATTATTTTATTTAGAGACCCGACGTTTCGAGCTCTTTAATATCACCGGCAAATTTTGAAAATCAGTGTAAAAGATCTATGACGGCACCTTTTGATCGTGTCACAGCTCAAGCTTGCCAATTTTAAACATCAATTTGTCATCGTCACGATGACCGCGCGTACATTGACGCGTATTTGTTTCAATGTGACGTCACACGTTGACCTATTAAATGTCCCATTGGGGATATTATTCCAACTCATTTGATTCGCTTTTAAATGTGGCCGAAAAAATTTATTGAAAATGTAGGCTTCGTAATTGCATTTTGGATCGTATGTTCACATGATATTTCTCAATACAGAAAATAAAAGTAAAATTTATATTACAAGGTTCATTTTGAAGTTTCTGTTTGGTTTTTAAAATTAATTAATCATCGATCATTAGTGTTTATTTAATTTTGTAAATTTTTGTATGTGATCAATGAATATCGTCTTTTTACCTTTCTCTTCTTTCGGTCTTTCGGTGTACATCGGTGTTTGTTCCGTGTCTGGGTGTGGTTATGTATTTAAAAATATCTATATATGTATATCAGACTCTGACGTCCATAGTACATGCTCTGCTTGGAGTTTGGGGTCAGAAGACCGTGTGTGGAAATGTCCCAGATATATTATTATTATTATTTTCTTTGGTCCGGTGTCAAGATGTATGTGTATATTATATGACTCTTAATGAAATCATCATGCGATCAACAAGATATATAGACTTTTTGTAATCTACATTTAAACAAATTTTGTGGAACGAAGTTCTACCAAAATAATAATTTTGATTTCATATAAATATTGTATTGTATTATATTCAGCTTAATAATGACTTAATTGTAACATGAAACTTTAAATTATGAAACAGAAGAGGGAGTGAGCACTGATTACTGTACTACAGGCATGTACCTGACACGGGAATCAGGGTTTCGTCATTACTTTGTACAATGTTTTATGTCAATAAAGTTTATTTATTATTATAATAAGTCCTCATTCTGGTTTGCTCATAACTCATCTCATTTTGGGAGTTAATATACCAAGCACAATATATTTGCCTCTGGCCGCAAACACAGGGTCCTGCAAATGAACCGCCCTAAAGCACTAGGGGTTTAGGGTTGTTCTGGGTAAACACTAATTAGATACGTTTCATTAGTTCGCATTAACATAAGAAAGGTTTGAATTGTAGATATTGGGGTAAGCGAAACAAACATTAGGTAGGGCTGGCGATATTATGGTGTTAATATAGGTATGAATAAGGTTCTTGAGACAATACAAGAATATAATATTAATATCGTCCCCACGGCCACGGGGCACGGCCACGGGGCCACGGGGCCTACCCTAAATTTGGGCGATAGAACTTAGTCGACCACGCTGGCAAAGTGCGGATTGGTCGACTGCACAACCTTAGAAATTCTTCGTAGGTGTGCAGGTTTCCTCACGATGATTTTCTTTACCGTTAAAGCGTCGAAAAGGGTTGCATATTTAGCGCTTACAAAGCTATTCAGCAAATATATCCAGGTATCATACACCAGCATTCCTAATATTTTAACAGCTTAGGTATTACCAGTGACTTAGTCCGCTTAAAGTCGATCATTGCAAAATACATTATACCCGGGAAAGAAACGGATTTATATATTTACTTAATCGGTGAGGTGACCTCAATCTTGGTCTTCTTCTTATTCTTCTTCTTCTTATCGTGTGGTTGATAAACAACCTGGTGTCAGAGTTTAAGCCGCCCGTAGGCCTCTGACATGGCTTCACACACCGTTGAAATCATCTCAGGTGTGCTGGTTTCCTCACGATGTTTTCCTTCACCGTTAAAGCGTCGAATGATGGTACATATGAATTTCAAATTTGAAAAACACATTGGTACCTGGCGGGGTTTGAACTGGCGACCTCTCGCATGGCAAGCAACGACCTTAACCACTCGGCCATCGACGCTTTTTTAGCATCGAATCTTGGTCATAAGTTTATTACTACTTGTTAGGTAGCAAAACAATTCATGTTAGGTATATTATGAATGTTAATTATAAGTATCTTTATAACCGCATCTTGCTTGACCGCAGATATTTTTAGCTAGCCGGATTCATTTACGCTCTCAGCATGATTAATGCACTTTTTGCATCCCCGCCAGCCCTGAGCCAACAGCAGTTTTATTCATGTATTCATCGTTAGTGCACCGTCTATTTGTTGGTGTTTGCATGGCGTTGCATCGGATGTGGTATGCGCGTCATTTGCATGCTAATTGACGCATTCAACGATTTAACTGGATGTCAGGGATAAGTTCATCTTTTGGCTGCTTCCGCGTGCGTGCGTTTGGGGAGTGATTGACACACTAATAAATTGTTTTTTTATTTTGCCTCGAAAAATAATACTAAAAATACATATGTAGTCGGCGTAACAATAATAAGAGTAGGCTTTCAAAAAGAACAAGTAAACAAAAGTGTTTAAGTATTTAAATTAAACAAATACGATACTAACGGCGAGGATTCAAATCCCCATAGCGCAAACAAATGGTTAATTTTTTAAAATTAATTTTATAGACTTCATACCACTATTTGGTCTTCCTCATGTGTAAAAATTTAGGTATGTTTACACCATTTTTATAATCTTATATGTATGTTATCTCGAGGATTGGAGAAAACTCTGACGACAATGAACGACTAATAGAAACCTCGGGAAATAAGTTCGAAGAAAGTAAGCAAAAGAACTGTGATTGTTTCATTACTCAATGACGCGTTAAATACCGTTAAAAAAGCGAACACGTAAAGTGATTTATTACACTGAATAAATATAATCCTAGCCCAAAGTAAGCGATCCAATATCTTATGTTATCAATTTAGATGGCTTTTTTAATACTTGAAAGAAAGAAATTGATATTATTTATTTGTCCTATTTACGATTAAATGAAATGTTCTAAATAAAGACTACGATTTAATATTAGAGCAGCTAGAAAAATGCTAGACAAAAAAACAATAAAAGTCACATAGTGGAGAGAAAATACCAAATTAATTTCACATTCTCATATAATATTCACTACCAGAGATCAAAGGCAAACGAGAAAATATCGCTTCGTCCAATCGAATTGTTTACTTAGTAATATCGTTATATAATATTTTCGCAAATGTCATATACTCGGAAATATTATCGGGGGATGATCCACGCAAAATATATCGGCAGAAATTGTTCTTTGGAGCAGATAAAGTAGACGTGTCGGAATGACGCGTCGATCAGAGATCCAAGAGTCATCCTCGAGGAAAATCTATCTTGAACACCGATGGTGGTTTAAGGGGATGTGGCAGTTTTATTTAAGGGGTGAGAACCATCCGCTCACCGGCAAGTCCGGTGATGATGACGAGGCTACTCCTAGCCATCATCGTAAGGCAAATAGGAAAAAAAGACAGTTTGATATGAGACTTTTTGTTTAACTTGGATTGTCGGCTTATTTGGCTATTCATTAGTATCTAAAAGTTGGAAAAACATAACTATATGAAAGGAGACAAAACGTCATATTTTTGTGTTCATATTTATTAATAAAAAATATTTATTTACATTGCCTAGTATACTTTCTTGTGGTTTAAAAAGTGATTCACGTATTTAAATAGAGTAACCCATTTATAACCTACTTCCTGACACGAAAAACTTTGGTGCAATACATTATTGCGATTATATTTTTGGTAAGTATATTTGGATCTCACTACCGCTTACCATCAGGAGGGAGTGTTATTATAAAACAGGTTAATTATAAAGGTTAATTATAAACAGGTTAAATATAATTTAAATAGCAATACTATAAGTATACTTAATACCTAACTACTAGAAAAAAACCCTGTGTCCATTTAACTCCACGGAAATGCCGCATCCGCGACCACACCACCTCTTCCCCGTCTAATCCGTCCGCCGGAGCGGATTATCGCACCGCGTCGCTTCGCGTCGCGACGATTACGTGAGCCACGCGGCCACCAGGGGGGGGGGGGGTCCTGGAGGGGAGTACCGACGAGGAGCCAGCAATTGAGCGTGTTGGACGGTTCACTCTTGACGTTCCTTACTATGGCAAGGTGATTGGTCTAAATTAGAATAAAATGAATAAAGATTAAAATGTTTAACCACAAACGTAAAAAAATGCGCAAGAGAGTCGAAGAGCATCCGACGCGATAGCCAGAAGTCGAAGTCCCCGTTCAGGCGGGGTCATGAATGCGATGTTTTTTAAATAAAAAAAAATCATCACAACATTTTCTATTTTCATGATGTTCGTTACCGGACATGAAACATGAATGTGTAGTGAAGTTGATCACTCCTGCATAACGACCACGACCACTCTGACATATCAAAGACGAAAGGTCATCATCATTATCAGCCCATACATGTCCCCACTGCTGGGGCGCGGGCCTACCCTCAACTAGGGCGAGCAGGGCTTAGTCAACCACGCTAGCTAAGTGCGGGTTGCTCGACAACCTTAGAACTTCATTCGTAGGTGAGCAGGTTTCCTCAAGATGTTTTCCTTCACCGATAAAGCGTCGAATAATCGTACATCGACGCTTTTCTTAGAACATTGCTTCAAAAGTTTTCTTTTAATTAGAAAATAACTTCAAAGCTGCACTGTCGTGGCTAGTTGGATACATACATACTATGGTTACTTTAAACGTCTATTATCACCGACTGATATAAGTACTGGAAGTCGAGCAAGCAGGCAAACTTTCCTAGCATATCCGAAATAAGACGTCTGTGTATTCTAACAAGATAAAACAAAACCTGACATGAAATACAGTAAATGTGGTCTAGAAACAATCTTTCCACCGCACGTGTATTCATAATGAATGATGCATGATATGACTTAAGCGTATCGCTGATGTAAACGCTATCTTACGCACTAGGGACGGCCGATGTGTTTATCGATAGGAATTTAAAAATATTAAAAAGTATGTCGACTACTTTTAGCTGAAGTCTGACAACTTCATGGATTTTGTAACCGATGAAAAGTAGGAGGTTCTCAATTTGTCTGTATGTTTTTTTGTTATGATAATATATTTTTCTACGTTTGTATTACGGCTTAGTACTACAAATTACTAAAGTATCAATAAATGACATAAGTAAAGGAATAAATAATAAAGTATCGATTTCCACTATTTCACACATGATGTATGTACACTGTACACACATACTTTTTTAAATATAAATAATATCGAGGTCGCAATTTCCCAAAGTTCGTGGTTTCTTGTTCATATACACATGTACGTATTTTCTTCTAATTTCGAAACGCAGGCTGCTACACCATCACTTTTTTCCTTATTTTCTTTACAAAATCTGATAATGCCTATTCATTACAAATAAAACTGATTTTAGTCTCAAGACTCAGTCTTGTCCGTGACCACGAGTGCTATAAAGAGCCGGGTCTCTGAATAATATGTTTAGAATAACAATAGTTAGTTTTATTTCAAATGTCTAGTGTTCACACAGATAAAAGACAATACAACCTAATCATTCCATCGATACTACATACAAACAACCCTACACCCGCTAGTGACGTGAACATCGTCCAATATAAAGGAGCGAACTCGCGAAAAAATATGTTCCTGATCTCCTGAAGATCATGAAAAAAGTATGAGCATTTATTTGAAAGTGAGAAGCCGCCTAAATATTAATACACCACTTTTGCAAGTGTTTCCTTAGAGTGTGATGGACGCTGAAATGCGAGCTTTTTCGTGCACTTTTCAGCCATTTTCGTGGAGAAATTGGTACGTTAAGAGTTGTTGTGGGAAGGTTTTCAGGTGCCGTTTTTTTGGGGGAATATATATATATATATAGCGATTGGTGATTGAGAATAGATTGTTGACTGACAGTGTTGTTTTTAATATACTGAACTAGAGATATTTAGTGTAATTTTATTGATTACCTTCAATTTAAGTGTGCAAAATTATAAACAAGATTTCAAATGTATTATAATGTTCTTATTTGATTCCTTTCATTCAGATATCTAATTACAGCACTGTTCCCGCAACTTAGTCTGCGTGGAATAGTAACTTTCGCTGTTTTTATTAATGGTATTTTAAGACAAAAAAAGCGTTTGCGATAACAACAACAAGAACATAACGATAAAAATATTCGAAATACTAATATATCCTACTAAATATATTCTAGCTTTATTTCTCGGGCTATGTTTCAGTGATTTCAGATCGCGAGATCTCAAATTGGCCGAATTAGTGTTAATTGTAAGCGGCATTAGGCGCCGGGCGCTCATTAGGGCTCCGACACTCCACGTCTTAGTGATTTCTAGACGTTTTGCGCGTGACGGCGTTTTATTTAATTACTTTACATATAGGCACTGTTTATTATGTAGATTTTTGATTAATAGAGAAACCTCTCTTTTTTGAAGTCCCTAGAAATTGTTTGTATGAAATAATTTATTTCCAATTATTGTAACCTTCAATGTCTATCTTGTCTGGGTTAAAAATATATATGCACTCAAAAATTAATAACAGACACTCATCCCAAAATATGTCAGTCTGTTGAAAATACGTGACCATATCAATTTTACGAATTCACGTTAATTAAAAAATATTAAAATAGCCGACCCTTATTTCCTATCTCCGCATCGTTAACGAAAGGACAAAAAAGAAAAAAAAAACCGCACACGCGAAATTCCGTTGCCCGAAACGCTTTCAACAAACAATCCATTGGATTTAAACAGCGTTTTTCCTTGACCAATTAAAAAGGGGGGAGGGGGGGGGGAGGACCCGACAGATCGTAATTCCCGTGGACATGCGGGCGGGCATTTGTCAAAGAGCGTGACGTTTGAAAAATTCCACCGGAGGCAATACGGTGAAAGATTAAATCGGGATGTCTGATAGAAGTGGCTGGAAGCCGCAGGCTATTTTAGCGAAATGTTCATTTAAGTTGTAAACATTTCTACAGACAAAGGGCAGACGAAGACGGGCGCAGCCAGTTCGCTCGCGACCACGATTGGTGTAACCCAGTCGAAACGTCGGGCAGTAAGTAGCTATATAATTTGCTACTCCTAATAACGCGTGTAGACCCATAAAGTCTAATATTTAGTGTAATGGAACGCGAAAGTCTAAAATCTTACAGACAAAGGTTTATAATTTTAAATAAAGATTTTTTTTTTATAAAAGCCACATCACAGAAATAGGGACGAAATAATGAAGCAATGCGTTTGAAATGTCAAAAACATATTATTTTACTATAAAAAATATGTACTTATAATAATACTGCTACTCAAAGATAGGGTAGTTAGTTTAGAATAGATCTAGACTATCCTATTTCATTATTTTATCATAAATGAATCGTTTTACTTTAACTTTTCTTTTGGTTAGATTTAAAATAATACCGTTTTAAGCTATCTTAGGGCAATCCGCCCGCCCAAGTTCGAAGATGATGAGCAGACAGGGCCATTCTACAAGCCATCATCGTTCGTAGTCACTCAGAAAAAAAATCTAACCTGAGACGTTTGAAAGAAGTTATGACGTTCTACATTCAAAATTTAAATATAAGTATTGAAATTTCGACTTAGTACGCTTGGTCTTTTCCAGGGCTGTATCTAGGGTGACGTCGTTATAACCGGCGCGTCGCTTTATCATTTTAATCGGTTTCCGCGCAGGTGCGAGATGTCGCTCGCCGCTTTCATTTGCTTGCGTTCGGCTTCGTCTGACATCCGGGCAAGATTTGACATGTTTATTGGTGGTTCCGATTGTTTTCATAATGTTCCTAACCCCAGTATTCGGGCATATTAGTTCCCTTTCCGCTTAAGCTAAAAGAAAACCCAGATCACATCGTTTCAGACATCCGCAAGACTCGTCATAATTGTCCTTGCTTATGATTTCCCTTTTCCTTGATTGTGAGTTAAAAAGAAACCAGATTACTAGGTAGCCGGTATCTGGAATAAAAAATTCCTATGCAATAAAAGGATTTAACTCTCTTTCAGAATTTAGTTGTATCAAAAACCACATTTACTCTCTGGAACACGGACCAAATGCAATGACAAACACCACATGTACCTTTAATAACTGCCTGAATCAACAAATTGATATCGCAAGTAACATACCGAACATAAATTAAACACTTCCACAAATCGTCCTATTTGCCGCTGATTCGAATCAAATCACGCATGGCCAGAAAAAAATATAACCCTCCTTCCTGAACCAGGAACCACATTCGATTCTCAACTTTTTCCCCACGTTCATAAAAATTAAAATCGTTTGACTACTGCGGCTGTATGTATTCCTGTTTGTAAATCATTAGGGGAAACATTTCCCCTTTTTAATTGATACGTGGAGTAATGTAAACAAGCCTGGTAGCATCGTTAGCTAGCTGGAGGACTTGCTCATACAAGCTCCATTATATGAGGATGTTGAGAGACATGTAGGGAATGGAAGGACAAATACCATACTTGAGATAGACGTTTAAGTTTTCACCCTTTCCACTTATATGTGCTTTCGAAGGAAGACTGTCACGAGAGTTGTACACTTGTGACGAAGTTTATCAGGTTGTGAGAAGCCAACTCGCACTTTGCCAGCGTGATTGAGTCCTAGTTAGTAGTTAATAGTCCATATACTTTTAGTTTAAGGTAATCTCAAGCCTCACGTATACTCGTACTTTTCACGTCAGATACTTTTTCGGAGGATACGTTTTGATTTTAGAAATTGTAATGGTCTTTTCTGAAATAAAGGTATTTATTCCTTCAAAGTTTTGTACTGTCTTAATATACTAAGTGTATATATCAGGTCTGTGCTGTATTATGTTATGACGCTTTTCCATCGATATGCTATATTTATTTATTAAAAAAAAAACTATTAACTTCGAGCCCATTCTTGTGCCTCCTAGTATTCCAACTAATTCCTCGGTCCCTATAAACGCAAGCGTGCAGAAGAATAAACGTTAAACGCGAAATAAAACCTAACGAACTCGCACATTAACTTCTATTTCGTCGGCGGAACGGAATTTCCTTTTTTCCTTTTTTTTTATTTACACAAAAATCCCTTCAAAGTGACGCGGAGGCATCCACAGTATAGCGTCAGGAGTCGTCTTCATAGTTTAAGTCCATGGGATTCGTGTAACGATCGTGGTATAAGATGAAGTGGCAGGAGATTTTATTCCCTCCATTTAAAAAAAAAATTTACTTGTCATCACATACATTGATCTAACCGCGCGGTTAGTAGCTTAAACACTTGTGTTATGGATATCAGAATCAACAGTGGATACACAAATTTACTTAAATATATTTAATAACACACCCAGACACGGAACAGACACCGTGTTGGTGAGTCAAATATTTGTCCCGGGTGGGAATCGAACCCACGACTCTTAGAACCGTAGGTAGTGTCCCTGGGCCACTAACCACTGTTCCACCGAGTCAGTTAAATAAAAATAATAGTATATGTACTAACAAAGAACTAAATGTGCTTGTGACTAACTTTTATGTATCTTTGATTGGGGACAGACAAAAATCTTCTACGCGACTTAGGCATAACAACATACACAATCTAGGCGGGCCTACCAACACATATAATAACTACTCTAATTTCAGCACGGGATTTATAAGTTACATATTCGTGAAATTAGTTTAGTTTTATACGTAGTATTGCCTAAAGTAGGCATAATATCTGCACGCTAAGAGTTAAAACATGAAATATTTGTGTTTGTCCATGTCTTGGTGTGAATATCTGTTTATGTATGTTTTAATAAATATCTTTGTATTTATATCAGTCTCTGATACCCATATTAGTAGTACTGCTTAGTTGAGGGTTAAGAGGAGATGAGTGGAGAGGTCCCAAATTTATTTATGACTAGCTGTGCCAGTGACTTCGTCCGCGTTTTTCTCCGTTTTTTACACATTTCCTACTGTTTTTTCGCTTTGACCAGTAGGTCGCAGCGTGATGTATAGCCTAAAGCCTTTCTCGATAAATGATCTATCCAACCCAAAAGAATTGTTCAATTCGGACCAGTCGTTTTTGAGATTAGCGTTTACAAACAAACAAACTCTTCAGCTTTATAATACTAGAGACCTGCCCTCGCTTCGCTTCGGGTATATTATAGAAATCTTATCTATTTAAAAAAATCGCAACAAAATTCTTTGCGTATTTTTAAAGATCCAAGCATACATAGGGACATACAGACGCGGGAAGCTACTTTGCTTTGTACTTTGTACTGATGATCTTAAAGAGAGGTCAAATCGAAAGTACCCGTAATCGACGAGCATGCATGAAGAGGTTAATGAATGTGGATAAAGCGAAAGTGGCGTACCAGGACCGTAGCACATGACAGGAAGTGATCTCTGCCTATTCCTCTCGGAAAAAAATGCGTGGTTTTATGTATTAAAGAACTTCCCCCGCTTCAGCCCCTATTTTGAGCCAGGGGCAAACTCTTGGGGGCTTAATGTCGGGACTGAGCGCCTCCAGGACGGCGCCATCGACTCAGGCTAAGCTCGCTCCACTGACTTAATTGATTTGTTGTATTGAAAACTCTAATTTCCTTCAAACGATCGGAGTGAATGAGGGCATTTCGCCACTTGACCTGTTTCGGTTTACGTTGATCGGATGCAGCCCTTTGAGTGTTTTTCTTTATTGTAGGGCAGTAATTACTTGGGCTGATTTTAGAGTCGAGCTGACGACTGATCTTAGGCGCCAATAGATTTTTGTATCGGGCGTCGACACCGACCGGTCAGCGTTACTTAAAAATGGTCCCTATATCTCTATGCATACTGGACCTTCAGCTCTGACGGTCAGCGTGCGATCAGTGCGACACTATAATCAGCTTAAAATGATGATACTTATAATCCTCCAACGAAATTGATCATATTGTTCGTGAGGTATTGAAAAATAATTATGTACGTGCGACGTATGTTTAATTTTTTAATCAAATTTATAATTTGATTTTATTATCTTACATTGTACAAAATAAGCACTAAACACAGTAAAGAACAATGGATCTACTTGGATTGATTTACTAAAGATATACAATTGAGACTGAAACTAAAGCACGTATTCTATTCTAAATGAGTTGTGCAACTATGTAATAAAATAGAACTCGTTTATTGACTAGATTTTTAACATAAATAAGTATACCAAGAATGAAAATATTCTGGTAATATTATTAAAAAAAACACAACTCAAACCAAAACACACCCATGTGACAGTGAGAAGAAGAACAAAGTGTGGATTTAAATGAAGAGGCTTTAAAGAGAGGTAACTAAAAGTAAAAGAATTTAACATAATGTTGAATTTTATTTATTTTATATTATTCTACAGTATTATAATATTCAATAGTAAGCTAATGTTCCGAATGTCAAGCTCTAACAAGCAAAACTTCAAAGAATCAGTAGTAGTAAATGCAATCATACAATTTTTGCTACTTAAAAAGTTAAATCCGTTAGACCGAACTTGAAATCACATTCAGGCGCGATTTAATCCAAGGAATCAGACGTAGTGGATGAGTAATTTGCATCTGAAAGCGGTGAGGTCGTTATGCTGAGATCCGTCGCCTGATCTCAGATCTATCAGGGGATGAAATATAGGCCAATTTATTTTCCCTTATTTTCTTTGGAGGCTCTTGTTAAATATATTTTTTTAGATTGGAAATTATTTTGATTTATGTAGCAGTTTTAGTATATTTTTGGAGCAATATAGACATATCTTTGAATGTATACTTTATTTGTATTAGTCTCACTTATTTAATTTTGAAAAATGTAAACCAGTAACAATTTTAGGCCTTTTGTGGAGAAAGGGAAGTGTGAACCACTTTTCTATTCATAAAACTTAAGCTCATGTTATATTCCACATGGAAGTATCGAACGATGTAATGGAATTAAAAGAATATTGGCTGTATATTGTACAAGTACCATTCAAAAATTCAAAATGATAACACTCTTTCAGTAGCTACGAACTTGTTTTGCAAAACTCCACCCTAATGACTCCGTTACATTTCGACTTAAATCCTTTTTGAATCTTGACCAAGTTTTTTCAATTCCATATTCAACTAGCGCTAGTTCCAGATCAGAGCGCGCCACTTCGATCCGGATCGCTAATTAAAACTTGCTGATCGAGCATTCGTGACTCCGGCCGACCGGTTCGATTCCAAGTGTCGGGAGTTACTCTCGAGGCGGGATTGACGGGATGTGAGCACTATTAGTTCTGTTTATCTTATCTTATCTTGTCCTATTGGGTGAGACTGTAGCGTGTAGATTTGGGTTTGTGCTACATTGTTATTATACATCGATATCGGTGAGATATTGGACATGGTTTCGTATTTGTTGTTTTGCATTGCCTTCATTATAATAAAGAAAAAAAAATACTTACAAATCACAGAAAAATAAAAACGTGTCAAAAATATTAAAATAGAATCTATGCAAGTAGTTTGGAACAATACGTCTTAGCTATACCTGAGACGCTCTTAGATGGCTGATTTGACACTTTTTATTTTATATTTTTCATTTATCCTTGTTAAGAGGAGCATATTTACCGAATCATAAAGAACAACTTTTAAAAATAAGACGTTATTTCAAAATGTCAAATGCACCTAATTATCAAATTATTTGTCTTTTATTACTTTAAATCATTGAATTATAAAAAGAAAACGTAAAATTTCCACTCTGTCTTACGCTTTTACAAGGTTACGCCGTTTGACACGTTTTCATAGTGACGTAGTGGGTAATACTCACCAGGTATTTTTTTTAAATAGGATGAAGGATTTAATAAGTATTGTATTTTAAAAATAAATATATTTTTAAATAAGAAACTTCAATTCAATCTTCTGGATGTGAATAAATGTTTTTAATAAATAATTGTTATAATAAGACCTTGCTTGGTTATAAAGTGGAAATAACTGTTACTTATATGCTTCGGCAATTTTACCGTTGTCCCTCAATAGTGCAGTCAGTCTGACATGTGTCAAATCAGTCAACTTAGAGCGGCTCTGGTATAGTTTGATTAACTGTCAATCAATTAACAACATTGATTTTAAACTAACTAACTGCGCACATTAATATACTTAAAAGTAAAAGTAATTATCTGTGTAAAAGTAGGAAGAAAGAGTACAATTTAGGTAATTTACTCTAGTAGCGATCTCATTCAGATAACCCACATAATTAATAATCAAAACAGAAAATGCGAAGGGCACAAGAAAATTAATAACTCCGCCTTTGTTCCGTGAAGTCATGTGAAGATTAACTATGTCTGCGAACTTTTGACAACTTTTAATTGAGTTCATCTAATTAGATTCATTACGACCTCGCAGGATTGGCTCACATGGTGACGTAATTGATTAATTTTAGTTAAGCTTGAACTTTTGATTAATTTTTCCTGCGGTTTCGGATTAGAAGTTGGATGGGAATGTGTGATAGCACAAATTAGGTATTCGGAGATATTTGTTAATTTTAAATTTTATTTTGTGTGTACGCGCTCAGTTTTCCGTTCTCTGTATAAATTACTACCTTAATTAGGTTTTTGTACATAATAACGTTTAATTACAGAACACTGCCACTGGAATTACTTAATTGTGTGCTTACACGTGTGTTCATGTGGTTTGTACAAAATATAATAAACATTAATTTAAATCTTCTATACTATAAAGCTGAGGAGTTTATTTTTTGAACGCGCTAATCTCAGGAACTAATGGTTCGAATTAAAAAAATATTTTCGTGTTGGATAGACCATTTATAAAGGAAGGCTATGCTATACTAAATCACGCTGCGACCAATAGAAGTAAAGAAACAGTAGAAAATGTGTAAAAAACGCGGACGAAGTCGCTGCTACATTTAGTCTCCGATAACATTTGACGCCAAAAGATAGTAAATGTTATCAGTAGCGGTACCATGAGTTAGCTATCGAAAACTTACGTACGTTAAAAACCTATCGAATTGTTATTTTCATACTACCGATTTTTCTTCTTAACGTTACCGCTAGGGGCGCTGAACAAGTTTTTCATAGACATATTTACATAGGCTACATCGAGTCTGTCACTTTTAAACTCATGGTAGCGCTACGGTAAAAAATATTAATGTTGTCTGCTCTGTTTATTCCATCCGTCACTTCTCTAGTGTCTTAAGCAAATAAATTTCGCGGTAACCCAGTTATTTTCCCATTACCTGACAATACGCGGAAACTGAGTGTGGGGCAAACAGAGGTAAAACATCGCGCGGGACGGAGGGCTCATAATCAGGGTAATAAGGACAAACACATGTTAGGTTAATCTTTAAATAATATTACGAGTACAACTTCCGGTTGTAGACTAGAAGGTATTTCGAACTGTAATATTTTAATTTAATAATAATACAATTAACTATGCTAACTGATGATAAAATACTATTTTATAAGTGTAATTCTTAAATATTGAAACGAATAATATTACTAAGTAACTTCCTGTTATGGATATTTAATTCGTGTTGATAATTTTATTTAATTTTACATGGTATGAAATAATATTAAAACCACTTGTTTTAATATTATTTACTTAAATATTGTACGAAAGTATATTTGTAAGTTTAAATCATTGTTTCATAAATTATTATAATTGTCGTTTCCGGTTCACTGTTGGAATGAGTTCTGTCTGTAATTTAAAATAATACTAATAGGCATTATTAATTTAACCCTTAATTTGTTGATAGTTTTAAAAGATTTCAGAGCCCTCTTTGATGTTTGGATTAATCAATAAAATATATTTCTAAATGTTAACTAATATAATCATGATTGGCGTTTCGGTTTCCGGTAACTTGCATTATATAAAGGCGACGTTTTGCGAACGGAGGGTATTCCTGCTTGATATAAGAAACAGTGTAAATGTAAATTGTGAAATATGTGTAATTTTTATAAAGTGTGTTACTTGCAAAGTGTGAAATCGTTAATAAAATCTTTAATAATTGAAATTTGTGTCTGAACTTTGGCTAACGCCAACACACATGTGTCGTTGTTGTCGCAAGATAGGGCTGCCTTAGATCAATCAGCACTGTTGTGACTTTGTGCATTTAAAGTTACACAACATCACATAAACTGATACCGTGGTAAGCAGCTTAAGCACCTGTGTGACGGATATCAGAGTCAACAGTGAATACACAAATATGCTTAAATATATTTAATAACACCTAGACACGGAACTAACACCGATGTCCGTCACACAAATATTTGTCCCGAGTGGGAATCGAACTCACGACTCTTGGAACCGCAGGTAGTGAACCTGGGTCACTTACCACTGTTCCATCGTGCCAGTCTTCGGATTTGATGAAAGAAATAACATTCTGTCGCCCTGACAACCACCTCCATTTTAAAAGATCAGTTTATGTTACTAATATCAAAAGCGTAAGTGGATTTGTTTATGTGCAATTTTGTAGGTATAAATTCAAAGTAATCTCTTTTTAATGGCACTTTTAGTTTGAAGTACATGTTTTATACTAGCTGTGCCAGCCACTTCGTCCGCGTTTTACCCCATTTTTTTTACACACACACATTTTCCATTGTTTCCTTGTTCCTATTGGTCTAGCGAGATGTTATATTGTTATGTTAGCTTAAAGCCTTCTTCGATAAATGGTCTATAAAACACAAAATATTTTTTTTCAATTTGAAACAACTCTTCTGTTTTATAATATTAGTATGGATTAAAAATAGAAATCCAATCAAAAACATAAATGTGAAATGAGAGCCAAGTTCAATATTATGATAATTGCCTTGGTTGTTGACTTCAACGACAAAAGAAGTGAGATCTAAATGGGTGCCAAGTTCAATGGTCAACCCTGAAATTTATTTATAAGTAACACTATAACATACCTATCATATCTTCTTATAACATAAGATAATGTATGGTGGTAGCCTATGAAGGTCTGTCTTGGCTAGTTTCTATAAACCTACCAACGTATTATTATGTTCGCTCGCTAGTTTCTACCAACAATCCAAATTTTCGGAATTATAAAATAAATACCGACAAATACCAAACTAACCAAGACAACTAACTAGACTACTAACTAACTAACTAAAGAAAACTAGCCAAGACAGACCTTCATAGGCTACCACCATACATTATCTTATGTTATAAGAAGATATGATAGGTATGTTATAGTGTTACTTATAAATAAATTTCAGGGTTGACCATTGAACTTGGCACCCATTTAGATCTCACTTCTTTTGTCGTTGAAGTCAACAACCAAGGCAATTATCATAATATTGAACTTGGCTCTCATTTCACATTTATGTTTTTGATTGGATATCATTACTTTTTGTAGAAAAGTATATATCATCGTAACGCCGTAGGTCCTTTGAAAAGGACAAATTCAAAACTAAAAACTAGACTTTATAAATATAAAACAATTGAATCAGTTACTGTATTTTCCTACGTTTACGGGGTATAACCCTAAGTAATAAATATGAAAACCGACTATAAGTACCTACTCTTAATTGTAAATAAGTAAGTATGTATACCTAAATATATACTTAGTGCTCTGCCTTCCCCGGTATATAGGCGTAATTAGGCACTAATTAGGTATTTATGTTAAGCGTTCATAATAGAACCTAACCGCAGCAGTGGTCTCCTTTTTCACGGCTTTCAGGGTGAGTGCGACAGGCTCAACATGGTCTATTGTGCCTGTCGACCTCATATGTGGATCTCACTACCGCTTACCATCAGGTGGAGTGAGGTCATCTTGTTAGCCTCTTATAAAAATATAAAAAAAAATAAAATAAAAAAAAAAACCTAATTATTAAAAAATTGCCAGTTTTTTATTTTTTCCTTTGTATTCATGTAATTACCTATCTGCATACCAAATTTTAACTCTTTAGGTCATTTGGAACTGGGTTAGAATTTTGATCTGTCAGTCAGTCAATGATAAAAATGAGGATTTTTGGACATTAATATCTAAATAACTGTTTGAGATAAGCTTATGAAATTTAGAACACATATTTATCTCGCAAGTCACAATATATGAGCCAAATTTGATACGTTTATGTGAAATAGTTTTTGATTTATGAGGGGTTCAAACAAAAGTGGTTCCAAATGGTTCGTGTAATATTACACACGGTGCGGCTCGCCAGTTCTGTTTCTTGAACTTGGCTTGACACGCTCCCGCGTGTCTAGATCAAATTTTAAATTTGAAAATATCGCATTCATGACCCTGCCTGAACGGACACTTTTTTCGGGGGTTTTTTGAGCTTTTCATTGAGCTTTAATAGCATTAAAAACAACAAATAAAAATAGAAATCATTATTGGATTATATTACCTTCATTTACTGAAACCTGTTAATTGTAATCATGAACTAGTTGGTAGTGTCTGCTTTGTAGGTTGCCCTTTTAGAAAAACCTGCTAAGGCCTAGGCAGCAGCCCTATCGTTGTAGTGAGGGGGGGAAATGGGGCAATTTGACAACATTTTTATTATTAACCACCGAATTTGTTCATGTCTGTTGACGGGGCTAGCTTAACTTTTCTTGACGAGGAACAAATGGCACGTGGAGATATTTTTCAAATGGATTTCTGCGTAGCTGCCTGTCTTTAATAAAATGTTTTTGATATGATTTTTTTTGTTAATATGCCTTGACCGGGTCAACCTGAATAGCTGTTAACTGTTAACTGGCGTACGAAGACCATAAATTACGGAATTAAGAATACGATACAGAAATTGTTTAGTACTCACTCATTCTACTTTTACATTAAGTCTCCTTTTGTTTGCAAATAGGGGAAAGTATTATCAATCTGCCATTCACATTAATGTCCCTACAGACTATCAAAACGGATTCATGCTGTGGATTCATTCATAAAGTAATAATGATAAATTATACTCGTGTAAAGTCATTACCCTTTTTGCTTCGCTGACAATTTTTTTGATTTTTTTAGCATTTGTTTGCATGATGTGATCTGATATGTGAAGACTATTATTATTATGGAAGCAAAGATTTGTAACAAATTATCACAACGTAGGTATACAAAGTGAACTCAGTCCATCAATATTAAATAAAAAAATATAATTATTATTTATTTATTAATGGATATTTAGCAAATAGATATGAATGTATTAATATTACTTAACGTACGTATTTATTACTGTTTATATATTATAGATAAACAACAAATAGATATGAATGTATTAATATTACTTAACGTACGTATTTATTATTACTTTTTAAGTAAAAAGTAATTTCTAACAATTAATTACTTCGTAGTAAGCTCATTCAACGTCACATAGTAAGATTTAAGTATAAAAAAAAATCAGATATTCAATTATTCAATACTTCGTAAGTACCTACAAGCATATCTTTAATGCGCCTTGCAAAGAACTCTCATACAACCACAACATCAATCGTTTCACCACAAAGAGCTTCAAAGTGACTTTCACCAAGGTCAAAGGTGAAGCGATCTTGTTCAAATTCAACACTACTCCCCATCCCGGATCCCGGGAATCCCGCGGAATCCCGCCTAATCCCGCGCCCCCGCTAGCTTAGCCCCGTGCTAGGGATTATCTGGGATACCGTTTTTAGGGTTCCGGACTTCAAAAGGGAAAACGGAACGCTTAGATCACTTTGTGGTGTGTTAAGACTATTTATTTTGGGGAAGAGAAATCATGTTACGAAAAAGAAGAAATCTTAGATATAGCCACTACAGTCTTAGTACCACTAATCGAAACTTGTTGCCTACGTAGTCTTGAAGTAACACAGGATCAGCCTAGGTAGAGGAGCTTATTATCGGAGGCCAAGACTTGTTTCGGGTAGCAACCCGATCCAATCTAATTATTTAGTTAGTTATGTACTCTTCATAGACCAAAATATGACCCTATAAGACCGTTATGTAGTGTCGATAGCCGAGTGGTTAAGGTCGTTGCTTGCACTGCGAGAGAACGCCAGCTCTAACCCCGCCACGTTCCACAGTAGTACGTCATGTTAAATGTCCGTCGACGTCACTAACTATTAAAAAACATTTCATTTTATTAACTGATCGGCCCGTATTTTCGCAGCCAGCTCTTGGACGATTAGGTTGTGTCGTCAACCAACCCGCACGTGGTCAGCGTGGTTGACTAAGGCCTTATCGCCCTAGTTTAGGGTAGGCCCGTGCCCATAGCTCATATACGTCCCCAACAGTAGGGAAAACAAACAGAAGGTTTTTTTTTTATAATGATAGCTCATTATGATACAAGATGACCTCACTAGGAAAACTCTGAAGATCTTGTTGAAACAATCTGTGTCGCCAAAGAATAATCAAAATGGATGCTGCAAAAACATAATTTACATACAAATGAATCCTCGGGCCGCGATCACGACTCGCCCTTGACCGGCTTTTTATTTTTTCACCGCGAATATTGCTTCCTTAGCTCCAATTTATCCTTAGTTAGCCGGTGACAAAGTGACACGGAATTATAATTTCAAATTGGGCGCTTGTTTAGTAAGGGCGTTTGTTTGAGGGAATTTTTCGCTTTGACTATTCCTTGAAAATTGGTGCAGTGGATGCTTTGTTGATTACTTCGTTGTTATGTAGAAGTTGTATGGTGTTGATCGTAGGAGTTGTGTTTGTTTATCCAGCTTTAATATCGGGCTTAACTTGCATGTGTTTTTAGAAGCTTTTAAAAAGTTTAAAAAAGACATTCTTTTAGCTCTGAACTTAACAATAAACACTCTAAATGTTATAAAATACTGTTTATAATCTTAATAGTGGTAGAGTTATTTGAATTTCTACGATACAAAGCTTAATTAAATAAGAAAATAAACAGGTTTCTAAAAACCAGTTTTTCAAATTCACTATTTTGATGACGTAATTTTCATGTACTGACAATCGTTTTACACTAAGCTAACGCCTATGTTTAAAAATAAATTAATATCATTCAAACATAATTTTAATGTAAAAAAGTCGAAAAAGTCGGGGTGCCACCCGTGGCTAACAGGTAAACGTGATGGAAAAATTCGCATTTGTGACACAACACCTGGGTAGCTTAGTGGTTAAAGCGTTTTTAAAATTTTTTAATTTACATTTGAGCTTTGAATAGTACTTGACCAAAGAATAAAAATAACTAACGTCATAAAGGTCAGCGTCCTTTTTTTTATTTAACCTATGTCATCCCACTGCTGGGAAAAGGTCTCCTCCAAATCTATCCACTGCTCTCTATTCAAGGCCAGGAACTGCCAGTTTTTTGATAGCTGGACCAGATCATCACACCACCTTTTCTTGGGCCTTCCTCTTCGGCGAAAACCGTCTTTAGGCACCCAGTGGGTCACGATTTTGGCCCATCTATCGTCCTTCATTCTGCATACATGGACGGGGCATGTTAAGGCCTTATAATAACTCATCTCATACCTATGACCTGCCTAACTCAATAAATACTATAGTGCCTATTAAATAGTAGTGCGGTCGGCAACTCTCAGCTCACAGCCGGACCCGGACTCCGGACTCCGGACAATGGTCCGGCGCGAGGGCGTGTTAATTGGCCGGAACTTTTAATTGGCCGCGAGTTTCAGTTTTATTTTTGGGGCCATTACGTTGGAGGATGGCTTTTTGATTGGATGGATTTGGTTTGGATTTGGAAAAAAAGCGTCGATGGCCGAGTGGTTAAGGTCGTTGCTTGCCATGCAAGAGGTCGCCCGTTCAAACCCCGCCAGGTACCAACGTGTTTGTCAAATTTGAAATTCATATGTACCATCATCTTTAACGGTGAAGGAAAACATCGTGAGGAAACCTGCACACCTAAGAAGAAATTCTAAGGTTGTGTAGTCGACCAACCCGCACTTGGCCAGCGTGGTTGACTAGCCCTAGTTTAGTAGACCCGTGCCCAAGCAGTGGGGACGTATATGGGCTGATGATGACGATGATGGATTTGGTTTTGGACAATTATTGTCCACAGCCAAATCCATCCATACTATACTGAGAGTGTTTTTTCATTTGTTTCTATCTTATACTATACTATAATATTCTAAAGCAAAAGAGTTTGTTTATTTGAACGCGCTAATCTCAGGAACTACTGGTACGAATTGAAAATTTATTATTCTGTTGAATAGACCATTTATCGAGGAAGCCTTTAGGCTTTTTAGGGTATTTGTTTGCACCTACCTATATAACATCACACTGCGACCAATTGGAGCCAAGTAACGATATGATAGGAGAAAATGTGTGAAAAGGGAGGGAAACGCCAGTATGGAAGTTTTTGTCGGGATACTTAATTGTTAATTATAAGTACTTTATTGTTACTTAATCGAAAATGAATATATTTTTATTCATAGAAAAATTCTTGCACTTTCTATGGACATCTTCTTATGGGCGGGGTTCTTACGTGTGAAGGCATGTATGTGTGTGAGTATTTAGGGAAAAGAAAGTTTGCGAAACCTCCGCTCTGCACATAATAAGTTAATTGGGTAACAATTAAGTATTCCGCAAACTTAAATACATACATACATACAATCACGCCTTTTTCCCAGAGGGGTAGGCAGAGATCATTTCCTGCCATGTGCTACGGTCCTGGCACACCACTTTCGCTTCATCCAAACTTAAATAATTATTAATAAAAAAATATGAGCAAAGGACAACGTTTTTAGGTGCACAAACTTTACACCGGAGGTAGCGGTTTAACAGAATACGTATGACCGCCAATATGATAATTTGGTACATTTAGATAATTTGGTACTTTTCTTACTGCTCGTATACGCTCAATACCCAAGAGCGCGTGAGAGCCTTATAATGTCCTATTGGTAAGATATTTAAAAATTCTTCTTTAGAAGTTCCCAACCGCTTAATATTTGTCTTTATGGGTCTACACGCGTTAATAGGAGTAGCAAATTACATAGCTACTTACTGCCCGACTGACTGACTGAGTTCGCTCGCGACCACGATTGGTGTAACCCAGTCGAAACGTCGGGCAGTAAGTAGCTATGTAATTTGCTACTCCTATTAACGCGTGTAGACCCATAAAGTCAAATATTTAGTGTAATGGAACGCGAAAGTCTAAAATTCCCAACCGCTTGCTTTATGGCCACCCACCAAAAATGCAAGTTCAGCATACCACCAGCAGATTTTGCGGCGCAGGAGCGAAAGTATATGCCCGGGAACGCTTGGGAACGCTCGGGAACGCCACTGGGCAGAACTGGGCCGCGGCTAACTGGCCTTCGGGAACTTCTCTTTTGTTCCCCGAGCCGGATTCGCCTTTGATTTGTCGTTTAATTACTTTATTCCTTCGCGCCGCATTCGTGAATCGGAATGGACGCGGATGTAGAGTGAATGGATGTGAAAGTGTTTGAAAGATGTTTGTGGGAGTGAAAGGTATGTCTATAATTATTAATAAAAAAATATGAGCAAAGGACAACGTTTTTAGGTGCACAAACTTTACACCGGAGGTAGCGGTTTAACAGAATACGTATGACCGCCAATATGATAATTTGGTACATTTAGATAATTTGGTACTTTTCTTACTGCTCGTATACGCTCTATGTCTTTCATGACATGTTTTGTAGGCGATATTGGAAAACAAGATGAGGAAAGATTTTGTTACAATTGTAATTTGTTGTGTCATACAAGGGGCAACGAATATTGTATCATCAAACAACTGGAGCTGATGAAAAAATTAATTTAAAGGTTCTATATATTGGTTTTCACATACAATCGCAAGTGTTTTAACCCTGTAACCAGTATACTATTTTGAAAATTTTATTGCTTTGGGACCTTATCTTCAGGAAATTAGGTTTAAATTATGGTGACAATATGGTGGCCATTGTCAGTTATTAGGGTTAAGTGTCTAGATTAAGTAGGTGGACATAGAAACAATTAACCAAAAATTTAACTAAGTATGTAAGATGTAATTAAAAAACAGGATTCTTCCTAAGTATCTTGTCAATAAATCATTCCCCAATTCGACATTGCCGAAACAAAGTCCCTAACCCCATTTGTAAGCATTTCACCTTTCGAAATCTGTGTCATTCACCTCTGTACTAATGCCAGTATTCATGATGCAGCCGCACAAATCCGTGGGCTTGGCCAGTGCGGAGACAATGGCGTTCGGTAGCGGCACGTATCCTCGCCAGCTAATTGGATCAACTTATAATTGCTCGTCAGTTCTACGAGAAGTGAGCGGGTAGTTTTGTGTTCCCCAATTTTGGACGCTTTTGCCAGTTTTAATTAGCTGAATAAATGTGTTGGGATAATCATTTATTACGCTTGCCATTGGCGGAATCTGTCGGTTCTATTTTTTCTGCAGGTTGACGTTGACTATTGATATTTATCTGTTTCGAATTATTTGAAAAAGCAAGGTTTTTCATTAACGAAATTCGTCTTTGATAAACTAACTTGAATTATGAATTAAAAAGGAGTTGATGAATGAAATAGTAAATAAATAAACATTATACAACATCACGTACTTTGAAATGAACCCAAGGTGAGTAGATTAAGCAAATGTGTTACAGGAATCAGAGATACGTAACTTGATTCATCACACAAATATTTGTCGGGGTTCGAACTCGTGATCCTGGCTCAAGATGAGGCACTACCTAGTGATCCTTTGGTAGCTCAAATATATATGTTATAGGCAATGTGTATAATGCAGGCATTCTATACAATGCCTAGAAATGTATAGAATGCCGAGGTTGCTTAGGCAATGTATGAAATGATACTCAATGTTTGAAGTATTTCACACTTTACCTAGGAAATGTATAGAATACCTAGGCATTGTATAGAATGCCAGTTGAAGTTTAGGTAATGTATTTAATCGATTTGTCTTCTCCTTAATTTGGTCAGTTAGATAGGTACCTACTGATCTTTTGAGGGCTTATCCTAATTATAACTGTCACAAGCAGATAGAGCTGATTAAACATATTATTGCATTTCACAGTTGGTATGCCGTGATTTTTGCGTATTAAGCGTTTGTCACATAGGAGTTCTAGGACAAACTAGTTTGGCCTAAGCTAAACTAGTTTTTCCGTCACAGGTATGGGCGGTTTAAAAAAATTTAACACAAATTGGACTCTTTTTTTTTTTAACTCAGTCTAGGGTGCCAGGAAGTCCTGAGCTCGCAAGTACTACATAGTTTATCCAAGGCCAAACGAGTTTGTCCTGAAATCGGGTTTGTCTGGTAACAAAGGAGAAAATGACTGACTGTTTGACTGACTGACATATCGACGCTCAGCCTAAACGACTTAACGTAGGCACTTGAAATTTGGAAATAACGTAGCTAAGGTACCGTAGAGTTGCACTCAGAAATTAATTCCCGAAATTCTTGCGGGAACGGGAATTAGCGGGAAAATCTTTTTGTATGAAAAATCTAAACCACTTAAGTTAGATGCTTTAAATTTGGCATGCAAGTACCATAGTAAACTTAAAGCTTAGTTGGAACAGGATATTTAAAAAATCTTACGTTAACGGGAGTTAGCAGGATAAAACTTTTGTATGTAATATACACGCGAAAGAAGTCAAGGGCACAGCTAGTGTATGTATATGATCAACAAATTGCAACTACATCTAGATATCACTGTTCTTGAGTTAAAGCCTAATGACAGATGGACGGATGGACCATTCATGGGTTAATGGACGGACTCAAAACCAATGCTACCTAACCCCTCTACGCAAAGCAATAACATATTATTCAAAATATACCGAGGTTAAGGTTGATTAACTCTGTCTGAATAATAAATAAATAAAAATGTTTAAGGTCCTACCTGTGGTCGTTCATTATACACATTACCTGATGCACTTCGGGCATTTTATACAATACCTAGGCAATGTGTGAAATTAATCGTATTATACACATTGCCTGAACGTTTTAGGCATTGTATAGAATACCTAGGTAATCTATACAATACCGGATTATACACATTGCCTATAACATATATATATATTGACAATATTGACATGGACGCTAGTCCGTAATAGAACCGTATTGCCAAAAAATATATAAAAGTTACTCATCTAAATAAAATATTTCTGGAGCGTTCATTCGTTTGATGTCCCAGACTGACACGAGAAAATTGCAAACAGTTTCTAGCAAACACTCAACTTGTTACCTAAATAAAAATGACGTGCAATTTACGTAGCATATTTGCCTTCCTCTAGGGGGTAAATCAGTTGTAATTAGTCAGTATCAGTTTAAGTATTCTTGGACAAATAAGTGGCATGCAGGGCGAGTTTGTATTCATTCGGGGCGCGCGTCACTCGCTTCATAAATTCAGATTAAGTGGAATTCTTGCGGCGTTCGCTGTAATGCCGTCTTATTGCCTCCAGCATCAGAAACTTTGTTGCACTGGAAGGCTGGCGATGTTTTGACTTGGTATATTGGGTATATCATATTGCCATAGATGTCTAACTACATTAAGTTTTGTGCTGGGTAGATGTAGCTATATTTTGGCTATATCACCTTGTTATGCGTTTAGCCACATTGAAGGCTCACATTATAATAAATAAATAAATAAACATTTCACAACATCACATACATTGATCTGATCCCGTGGTAAGCTTAAGCACTTGTGTTACAGGCATCAGAATCAACAGAGGATACACAAATATACTTAAATATATTTAATAATACACCCAGACACGGAACAAACACCGATGTTCGTCACACAAATATTTGTCCCGAGTGGGAATCGAACCCACGACTCTTAGAACCGTAGGTAGTAAACCTGGGTCACTAACCACTATTCCACCGAGCCAGTCATATTTGAAAGTGTATAACGATCACTATACAAAGCAGTTATAAAGCAAAGTCGCTTCCCGCGTCTGTCTGTATGTACGTATGTATGCTTGAAATCCTTAAAATAACATAACGGATTTAGATGGGTTTTTTTAATAGAAGGATTCAAGGGGAAGGTTTTTGTTTGATATAACCGAAGCGAAGCGAGTTCTATGTAAAGTAATTTTACGAAATAAACTCGCGTGTATCATGATTCTAAATATATTATGTAGAGACCTCCTGACGTTTCGAGCTTTGACGGCAAGACGGGTCTTACGTACGTTAAAAACCTATCGAGTTGTTTTTTTCATACGACCGATTTTAATTCTTAGCGTAACCACCAGTGGCGCTGCACAAGTTTTTCATAGACATATTTACGTAGGCGATATCGAGTCCGTAACTTTTAAACTCATGGTACCGCTACTGGTGACTCTGGTGTAATGTTCGCGCAAACAATAGACATTACTAGGTGTAGTCCGGTCAAATTAGACCAAAAAATAAGAGTAAAGTTACATAAATTCCCACCAAGCTGAAAATCGGTAAGATTGCTTAAAATATCATTAAAAACAAAATTTGAAAGTTCCCCATCTTTCCCCTGTAAGGAAAAAATGTTATTCAAGGTCAAAAGTCAAAAAATGATGTATTGGTCGTTGGTAATAATTTCTTGTCGAGTAGAATTACTATTTCTAAAAACTTCAGCACATTCAATTAAATTTTGTTTCTCAAATAGTTTAAAACTGTTATTTTTCCTCCTGTAAAATGCAGATTTCGTATCACAGCCACTTATTGCGTGTAATATACGTGGCGTACTCGTGCATATTATGACGATTACAACTTCTACAACTTTTTGAATCGTTATATCTCAAAAACGGTGGCTCGTAGAAAAAAAAGTATAAAATTAGTTTTTGTAGATAATTTTATAATCTACAATTTTTGTCTGAGGTATTTTTATGATAAAACTTACCGTTTAGCTGAAAATCGCGAAAACTCATTTTTTTTACTTTTGACCTTGAATTATTTTTTTTCCTTACAGGGAAAGATGGGGAACTTTCAAATTTTGTTTTTAATGATATTTTAATCAATCTTACCGATTTTCAGCTTTGTGGGAATTTATGTGACTTCGAATGTCTAAATTGACCGGACTAGGTGTATGACTTTATACTTTTTTTTATTTACGAATGAAAGCATCTAATCCCATCGCCACAACTGGAACACTCGACACAGTTTATGTAGTCATGTGTTCAGCACACATCTCAAGGAGAGTTCGCAGCCGGGGTTTAAGCGAATTTTGATTAAACGGACCCTTTATTTTCCCTCAAAAATGCATTGCAGCGTTTATTCCTCTGGGTCCCTACGGTCTGAGACATTTCTTTGTTCCCAACTAGACGGAGTGTAAATAAGTATCTAGAATGATAGTCCTTTGAATACACTTAAGAGTTGGTTGTTGCTTTGTTGTGATTTTATCTGTCTCTCAAATCGTATTCATGGCAGGATTTTATTGGGTCTCGTGGATAACAAAACGCTATTGTCGTGGAAACTGTATAGGTTTAGTCACAAGTCAGTGCTTAGTCTAGATTTATTTGAGGACTTCTATTTTTCTTCGTTTCGATCATGGTGTGAACATTTTTCTTCTTCTTCTTATCGTATGGTTGATGAACAACCTGGTGTCAGAGTTTTAAACCGCCCGTAGGCCTCTGACATGGCTTCACACACCGTTGAAAAATTTCTCAGGTGTGCTGGTTTCCTCATGATGTTTTCCTTCACCGTTAAACCGTCGAATGATGGTACATATGAATTTCAAATTTGAAAAACACATTGGTACCTGGCGGGGTTTGAACTGGCGACCTCTCGCATGGCAAGCAACGATCTGAACCACTCGCCATCGACGCTTTTTTACACATTAACAACATTTGCATTATTACGTAGTGACTCACTTACATCTGAAGTAGTGACTCACTACATCTGATGTAGTGACTAAGATTGAGAAAGGTATGCTTAGATGGTTTGGTCAAGTTGAGAGGATGAATGAAACGCGAGTTTCTCAACCTTAGTCACTACATCTTCTTTTACACCACAGCGTTCTTAATTTTAAATTAGCTTGCACTTTACCCCGTTAAGCTTGCAGATGGACTTGCATTGCTGACTGCACCCGCACTGTTACCCGCAATAGGCGGCACAATGAGTGGTGTATAATTGAACCATGGCGGGGCGTGGACACGTGCAACTTTGTAATAAGCTTTGCGGTTAACGAAGTAAAGCTCATCGCATACTCGATTGCCCTTCGAGTGATAGTTTTCTTTATAAGTTCAATAGGGATTACTACATCATCATCATCATCAGCCCATACACGTTCCACTGCTGGGGTACGGGCTCACGGGTCAACCACGCTGGCCATGTGCGGGTTGGTCGACTACTGTACACACCCTTAGAATTTCTTCATAGGTGTGCAAGGTTTTCTTACAATGTTTTTCTTTACCGTTAAAGCGTCGAATAATCGTACATTAGATTCCAAATTTGAAAAACATAAGTACGTAGCTGGGTTTGAACTGGTGACCTCTCGCATGGCAGGCAACGACCTTAACCACTCGGCCATCGACGCTTTCAAACTTTACTTTCTGTACGTATAAGAGACGTCAATGATGGATGTTACATACTACAATTTACTGTATCATTCGTATTTATTCTTCTACCAGCTTTAAAATTCTTGTTGTCTTTAAAATTCGTGTTCTTGTCTTTAAAATGTATAACTGCCTTAACATTGAATTCCGATGTAAAGAATTTTGGAAATTACACATTAAATAACATTAAGATTCTGTTGTGTATCGTTAAGAATTTACGAAGCAGGGCGTTAATCAAACGTTCCATAGTTTAGCGTAGAACCTATACAAATAACGGTATTTCCTAGCTGTCAGCGCGTCCGTCACAATGCCTTCGCTTTGTAGCCCGACGCGGCCTCTGAATTGTAAACGCTTGCCCCGCTAGTCAATCTGCAGTCGTGAACATAGACGCGGCAAGAGTTCCAATCTATTTTGAATTTCTATGTAAGACTAGTAACTACGAACCCTGTAGAGGGTTCGAAATGTTGGGTCTAAAACATTGACGGGCGGACAACAAAGACACAGTATAAGTACTCAGTATAAGTCTTCTTTTTAGCTTTTGGGTGCGGAACCCTATTAAAAATACTGATAAGACAGGCGTAGTCGACGCTTGATTTACACGAAGTTTTTTTATTTTTTTTTATTTGAATGATTATAATTTAATGTACAATATATTTGTAATTGAGAATTTCTCAAAATAAAAAATGAATTTGTAGTATTTGGTGTGTCAGACACCGCTGGATGATTGTTGGAGTGGATAATGGTTTTCGAATTAAATGTCAAAAAACTAAGTGAGTGAAACTTTCTACTAGAAAATATGCGCTAAAGAATATCCTTGTATGCGTGTTGAATTTAAAATGCGTATTGTAAATTTGCTTTAAACTCTACCTATGCAAGCCGCCCCTTCATTACAAATTAACGTACTATCATTAAATCGCTAATTAGTTCAGTGTTTCATGAAATCAGCCTTTTAAATTGATATCGCGGCGCCTGTGTTAATCTCGTTGAAATATTTGCCGAAAACACTATAAATATTCCCATTTTAACGAATTTGTAAATTTTGTCAGTCAGATGTTTATCATTGGTTTACGATACCGAGGAAAAGGCTCTTCACCATTTGTATTTTAATACTGAAAAAGCAAAAACGAAACTTCATAATTCATCATCAGCCCATATACGTCCCCACTTCTGGGGCACTAGCCTACCCTGAACTAGTGCGATCAGGCCTTAGTCGACCACGCTCGCCAAGTGTAGGTTGGTCGACTACACAACCTTAGATTTTCTTCATAGGCGTGCAGGTTTCCTCACGATGTTTTCCTTCACCGTTAAAGCGTCGAATGACGGTACATATGAATTTCAAATTTGAAAAACACATTGGTACCTGGCGGGGTTTGAACTGGCGAGCTCTCGCATGGCAAGCAACGACCTTAACCACTCGGCCATCGACGCTTTTAACTCATAATTAAAAGTTTTGAATTTTAGCCACGTACCACTGTGTTTTTCAAATTTGAAATTCAGGGTAGGCCTATGCCCCAGCCGTGGGGACGTATATGTGCTGAGGACGATGGTGATGATAAAGGGACGATTAAAAACATAGTACTTTACTGCCAGACACATAACCAGTTTATAATGTTATTTATAGAACGTGGAAGTCAAAAATCTAATTTTCAATCACTACATAGTATAAAACAAAGTCCCTTTCAGGTATGTATGCTTAAATCTTTAAAACTACGCAACGGATTTTTAATAGATAGACAGATTCAAGAGGAAGGGTTTTGTGTCTAATTTACCCGAAGCAAACCAAGAACGGGTCACTAGTTCATTTATAAAACGTACACATAATTACCCAATCACTCCGTCATGAAACCAATATCCTGCATCACCAACTGCACACTGCACAGGGCCATTCAAAACGCTCATTCCTTTGCATCCATAACCGAATTATTATCTCGGATCCCGTATATCCAAACGAATATTGGCCTTAAATCGAGCCGGAATGGATCTGAGACGCATTCACCGACATTCGATGTGCATTTTATGATGCATCCGTTGTGCCGTTTATTGCCTCGGAAGGTTTATAAGCCGGAATATCCGTACTTGTTGGGAGTATTTCATCTCTCCCGGAGAAGGGGGCGACCTCCCTCTCTAGCTTCTTACTAAGTGATGAGGAATATACTTATTAAGTATTGATTTGTTATTGAGATTGCTGACTTCCATACTAAACATTCAATTACAATAACAAAAAAGCGTCTGACAGCGAATAACAAAAAATGGCCGAGTGGTTAAGGTCGCTGCTTGCCATGCGAGAGGTCGCCAGTTCAAACCCCCCCAGGTACCAATGTGTTTTTCAAATTTGAAACTCATATGTACCATCATTCGACGCTTTTACGGTGAAGGAAAACATCGTGTGGAAACTAGCACACCTGAGAAATTTTTCAACGGTATGTGAAGCCATGTCAGAGGCCTACGGGCGGTTTAAAAACTCTGACACCAGGTTGTTCATCAACCATTCGATAAGAAGAAGAAGAATTGCAATAACAGGTACAGGCGGTGATTGATCCTTTTGCTTCTCAAATATAAGCCAACATCCTAACCAAATAAGCTTATGCATGTGTGTTTATTGAACCCTCTTACTTAGAAGGAAAACATCGTCAGACATCTGTGAACAAATTCTTAAGTAGTATGAAGCCTATCATCCCGCATTTGGCTAGGTTGGCTGGCTATGAATTTAATTACTGATCCAGTGGTAAGTAGCTTAAGCACTTGAGTTGCGGAAACTAATTCAACAGTGAACCAAATATACTTAAATATATAAATAACAAACCTAGACACGTGACATAAAGTGAGTATTTTATTAAAGGCGCATTTTCATTGGTCGTTACCGCCGAAGATTTTTGAAACGTAATAGGCCACAGAGCGGTACTGGAGAAACCGTTTTCATTTGGTACGAGAGATTTCTGTATCTTTGTAGGTGCTTGTATTGGAAGGAGTCTTCCGAATACTTTGTATCGACCGCGTTATCGACCGAAGAATTTCATTGATCGTTAGCCCGTATGCGTCCTCTAGCGGTACCATGAGTTGGCTATCGAAAACTTACGTACAACCGGAAATTTTGGCGGTAGTACACTTTTCAAACAAATTTCTTTAAACGCCACTAGCCCCGCCCACTGGCCAATAGAAGAGCACTTAAAGAAAATCTGTCAAAATCCAAGCAAAAACGTTCCAATAGTAGGAGAGCTAGCAAGAATTTTTTGGTAGGTATTTGAGGCAAACTGCAGACCTGGCTGGTGAGTAGCGGGGCTAAAGCAAACCCCCAAAAATATTTTTCATCTTTTTATTTATAACTAAAAAATAAGACTCACTAATACAAATCATTTCGATGGAACTTCTACCTGTCAGGTGAACTGACAAATTATATTTTTTTGGATTATAAAATATATTTTTAAATAAAAAAAATTGGGGGTTTGGTTTGTGTTGGGATATAATAGGAGAGGTACAGGACAAGTTTTCAGCATGCCTCAAATATCTACCAAAAAATTATTGCCAGCTCCTTGACCACAATTGGGCGGGGCTTGCTCTGACAGACGCGAAATTGCCAAGCGATTTTCACGTTATAGGTGGTCGACCGCCAGCGTTGCCGATAGTACGTTAAAAACCTATCGAGTTGTTTTTTTCATACGAACGATTTTAGTTCTTAGCGTAACCACCAGAGTCGCTGCACAAGTTTTTCATAGACATATTTACGTAGGCGATATTTTATCGAGTCCGTAACTTCTAAACTCATGGTAGCGTTACTGAATTTGGGCGACGACTGATTCATTGACCAATGTGAATGCGCCTTAATTTTTGACTTTGACTGGCTCGGTGGAACAGTGGTTAGTGACTCAGGTTCAAAACCTACGGTTCCAAGAGTCGTGGGTTCGATTCCCACTCGGGACAAATAATTGTGTGACGAACATCGGTGTTTGTTCCGTGTCTGGGTGTATTATTAAAATATATTTAAGTTTATTTGTGTATCCACTGTTGATCCTGATTTCCGTAACACAAGTGCTTAAGCTGCTTACCACGGGATCAGATCAATGTATGTGATGTTGTGTAATATTTATTTATTTATTTATATCGATAAGTAAGTATAGTGGTCTTCTTCTCTTCGAATCGATGGAACAATCGAATGTGTTCGATACTGTACTCAGCCACCCGAATCGTGTTATCTGAAACGCCCACTAAGTCACTCTTTGTTCTTGTCGACTCTAAAAGAAGGAGTAGTCGTGGCCTAAATTTTACTTACGCTACAATAAAAATAAGGTCCGACCGATTTCTGCCGTGGCCGCCGATTTCAATGGAGATCAGCCAAGCCGAGTAGTGCACAAGTGCACTTTAATCTGTTCCCTTACTCTCATAGTTGTGAGTGGCGGCAACCGGACATAACCTATGAGAGATATAATATATAGCTAAAACTGGCCATGATTCGTTTTTCAGTAGGTCTGTCTCTTCATTATTGAATTGATAGCTAATGCTCTGAGATAGATGAAAATATTATATCTGAAAGTGCAGGCGGTTCATCTGCTAACGCACTAAGAGATAGTTCTCTTTATGATAGGTTTTGGGATTCGAATTTACATTCTATAGACTCTGCAGTAACACAGCCAAGTCTATTTGACTAAGACGGTTCTTTTCTTAAAGGTACTCCTATTAACCCATTAACCCGGCACAAAGCGTGCTCTTGCCAAGCAATATAATCATAGAACGCTTACAAGCGAACGCAGCGTTGTACATGCAGAACTAACAAAATGCCTATATCGAAGAGCAGTTTTTATTTAATGCCCGAATAACGGGCTCTGTCGAGCAGTCGAAACCCTAAATTGCTTCGCGGCGAGTTAAAATGTGCTAGGTCTAAAAACAACGCTGGTTGCCAAATGTACACAATTTTAGCGAAAATACGGGGTGGAAATTGTACCGTGCCCGCAGCGGGCGGTATCTGAAACGTTGTCCTTTTTATATAAGTGGACAGTAAGTGGTAGAATGTGAGAGCCATCCGCTCCCCGCAAGTCCGGTGATGATGACAAGGCTACTCCAAGCCATCATCGTAATCTGTTAGGAAAAAAAAGAGGGGTAGGCGGAAGGCGCAAAGATTTGAAGTAGAGTAGTGTAGATAGGTAATTTATCCTTGTATATCGGTGACCAATTGCTTGTAGTAGAAATAAAGTGAAACGGAGGAATATTGAGTGGCACTTCCTTTCACACTATGTTTTGAAGGTCTCTTCAGCTTTGAAGAGGTCTACCGTTGGTATTACAGTTTGCACTTTACAGTCACATGTTATTATTAATAATTGAATGGTTTAACTATGGACTGAGTTTTTTGGGCGGTAGAAGCATTTGCCCGTCAATCATTAATGCAGATTGATGTTCCGTAATGTTTTATTGCAAGTTTTTTTGTTGTTATAGCAGTATATTGAACTAGTGGTAGGATTAAAATTGATCAATATTTTTTTGTATCGTCCCAGAACGCTGTACTTAATCTTATGTTTCCACCAACGGTGTTGATAAACGCGTATGTTTATTTTATGGTACTGTTTCAAGTTTTTAATGTGCAACTCGATGAAATGTCACTGCGCACGCACACTTTGACAAAATTAATATTTGCCCGGCCATCTTTTAACTGTCGGAACATGAATAAAAGATGTATCATTTTGCAGAAATACTACTCTAGTTCACGTAATATTATACGTCACGAGATGAAAAGTTCCAGACGTTTCCTTTGATATTAAATTATTTTACTTTACTGAAATGGTGAGGTCGGATATCTTTTTGAGATTAAATTGATTTGGGAAGCCTGGTTGTAGCTATTCGTTTGAGGTTATATTATAACCATAATATACCTATAATGCAATAAATGATAGAGAATGTGATACAAACATAATACGAGTTATTTTTATGTAACAGTTTCTGCAATTCAACATAGAGCTAACAAAGGAGGCAAGAATGTCACAAAAGACGATGCCAATAAAAATCGCATAAAGCAATACAGATAAATATCGCAATATGAGAACGACAAAGTCGCATCATGGCGATACCATACGCCAATAAACGCCTCAGAACTGGCCATAAACTCGCCACCCGGGACCAATAAAAGTTTTAACTTCCCACTCTCATCATAGATATGCCATCGTAAAAAATTCCGCCGAAAAAACGCCATAAAGATACATTTTACATGGCGCGATCCTTCAATTTCGCATGTATTTTTCTCATCAAAAAACACCATGGCATTCCAGAGAACGGCGGCGTTTGTGGCGGGTTGAATAATATATGTTCACCGGCAAATTTAGGTAGAACCCTTGTACCTTGCGTGGGGGGTTGAAAAGCGGGTAGAACAATACGAAGTTTGTCTTGTAACAGGGGTCTTGCTTGGCCGGACTTCAAAATGGCGCGGCACGATTCGCGGCGGCGTACAAGATATATGGAAGCGCCAAGTTTTCTTTGGAAACTTGTTATTTATTTTGTCAGATGTGAGCTATTGTTTTTTCGAAGCGTAACGGGTGTATTTTCAGAGGAAGTCTTAAAGGAGACCTAACGTTAGTGTTTATAAATTGTTCCTTTCTTGATTTTTCTACCCACTGTAAAGGGTACTACCGTGCTAATATTCTGTTTTGTGGTTGTTCATATCATGAAACGTGTGCTTGCATTGCATTGTGTACATGTGCATTATTAGTTTATTATTATTATTTGCTTACTATGTGTACATCATACATAGGTGGAATACTGATAATGCACTTACAACTTAGTTACCTTGTAGGTATTGCAAACATCATGACTTTGACCGTCCAAAAATTACTATCGATGACGAATTGCTGAATTTGGGAGCAAGGTTGTCTCTTAGGCCAGAAGTCATGATTCTACAAACCTTTTGCTATGCATAAGCATAATTTTTTTACGTACCGGAAGACGGTTTTCGCCGAAGAGGAAGGCCCAAGAAAAGATGGTGTGACGATTTGGTCCAGCTATCAAGCAATTGGCAAGCCCAAGCCTTCAATAGAGAGCTGTGGACGAATTTGGAGGAGACCACTAAAAAAAGCGTATACTGCTAACGTGGTATCACGGGTTTACCGTTTGTGACTCTTTGTGAAACTTGCGATATTGTTATTACAAAACATATTATTTAGAGATTCGACGTTTCAAGCTCTTTACAGCGTGGTCACGGGCAAGACTGACACGGACGGACAATACTATGTTTGTGACGTTATCAGATCCTCAACTGTGTACTATTTAAAAGCTTCCAGATCAATATTACAGTTCGAAATTCTTACAATTTAACCTTTAACGTTGGAAAGTCCAGCGTATGGCTATCTCCGGCTGTCAGCAACACAGCCGCGTAAAATACTGCCGTTAAAATTAACTATCACTTCCAACTGTGGCTGACTCGTGCTGAATGACGACCGATGTTACGTTTTAAACTTTCAATTTGTGCACATGTTGTTTGCCTTTATCGTAAATCGAAGATTTGTGTTAATTTTTTCATTTGTGTAAAGTTCAGTTTTTAATAGAACTGTTAATTTTTTTTTATGGACCGGTTGTTGTTCGTTTACTTTGACATTGGTAGACATAACTTATAAGACCTATGTTAGCATTAGTTGAATATACGGAAAAGAGTGTTTTGCATTTAATGTCCATGATGAGTTTACCCAGTAATTTGTAGACTTGATCGATGGAGCATTCATCACCATCAGCCCATATACGTCCCCACTGCTGGGGCACGGGCCTACCCTAAACTAAGGCCTCAGTAAATGAAGCAATGGTCATTACATAATACCTCGTCGAGCAAATGTACAAAGCAGCCAGGACTTGTCTCTTGCATCAGGATCCGTGGGTTTGATTCCCGTCCAGGGCTTATATTTGTGCGATTAACAATGGTGTTTGTCTCATCTGCTGGTCTGGGTGTGTTATTTGTCTATTTAAGTATATTTGTGTGTTCAACTTTTTTCTGATATTTGAAACACAAGTGCTTAAAAATAGTAGCAATTCTAGAACAGCATGTGATGTTGTGTGATATTTATAAAAAAGAGTCCAGTTGAATCAAGTAGTTTATACCTCTGTTAGTTTAGGTTAAAACATTTTAACCCTCTAAATAGTTAGAAGCAACTGGTCAATGTAAATTAGCCCGAAGTAACTGTGTTCTTTCCTGGCTTCAGCCTATGTTGCTGTAGTTCGTAACGAGTTTTGTATTGAATGGCTGAAAGTTTTCTTCAGTTACAGTCATATCTACTTTGCTCAGATGCGCAGTATTCTCAGAATTGGTAGTAATGATACTTGGTTACCCGAGTTGTAAGGAACAAAATCATGAACGGCTCTGTTGTACAGCGCCGTGTATTGACTTATTAATCATCATCATCATCATCATCTCAGCCTATTGTTGTCCACTGCTGAGGATAGGCCTCTTCCAAAATTTTATTGGCTGTACTGAAATTAGTCTTTATGGACCTACACGCGATATTGGGAGTATCATAGCTACTTATTGCCCGAGTCGTTTTGACTGGGTTACACCAATCATTGGTTATATTGGTGTAACCCATTGGTGTAATATGGCGTGTAGACCTAAAGTCTAAAATCTTTATTGTTTGTATTCATTTGAAGGTGTATAGCCAACTAGGACCATGCTTGCTAGATAAGTTGGCAAAAGGTTTTGTTTCAAGTTTCCATCTCTCGCAGTAGATAGTGATGTCCGTTTGTTTGTCTCTTTGTCACCTCTTACGACTCCCGGACACGAGGTTGATGACATTTGTATTCTTACGCCGTCACCACACGGCTCAAGTTATTTATCGAGTCCTTAGACACGAGCCATAAAAAAAATAATTACACTCGAGGAAATTTAGTTATATTTTAAAACTATACTTTTTGAACAAATAACTGATAACTAAGCTGGTATTCAATATAATACTTATATTCGTACTAAACTAAACATTTTGTCTTATTTTAATAATAACAGTTATTTTTTTATTCTTAAAACTAAACTTAATATTAACTACCAATATTTTCAGTTTAAATTATTTGAGTTTGAGTATAGGTAGATGCATGTAAACGAAATTCTTATATCTAAAAACATTACATTTAACAATTTTGCTAAGGAGTATACCGGATTAACTGAGTAATAAGCCTCTGTATGATAATTGCCCAAAAATAAAGAGATTTTTGACATATTATTATGTGACTTTCACGTGTCTAGTCTGGTAATACATATACATACATACATACACAGAATCACACCTTATTCTCAGAAGGGTAGACAGGTTACGGTCGGCTATGTGCTACGATTAAGACACAATACATTTTATGGAGTATGCAGTGTATTGCAAAAATATTTAAATGAGCGCCAAGTTCTGTGACAATTGCTGTTATTTTAGAAAATGTGAGATCTTAATGTAGTTTAGACTTAACTTCGGCAGTTGTTTTCAGAATTATAATAAAAATATTATGTTTAATATCGATGTAATGAAAACTAGCCAAGTCAAGTCTAACTTACTTTAAGATCTCAACAAGCAAATTTCCATTCAAATCCTCTGTTTAGCAAATGCTATACCTGTGGACTGTATAGATGTCATATGTGGTCCACATCACATCACGGCCGCTTGACTTTAAGTGGAGTGAGGTTAGAGTATAAAAAAAAAAAACGTTGCCACAGATTCGATTGTTACACACGACTCTCGAACTTCACGAAGGTACCCTCAGCCGCTTTGATATTGAACCCTTCTGGTAACAGCTTGATCGGGTCCATGGTCTTCTCGCATTTCAGGATCTTGAAGTTCAGGACGAGGGAGTATAGGAATATTTTGACTTCTAACAGCGCGAAGCGGGAGCCTGGGAAAAATAAACTCATTTGAGATGATTTTCATAGAATATATTAAATTGCTGACTGCCCCACCAATCTCCAGTCAAGTACGTAAATATTTGCCTATAATGTTTAAAATTCCTTCTTTCTCTCCAAAACCTTCACTCCGATTTTTAGTAGATATATTTTCGAACATCTTTACAAGAAATCATCATGTTGGAAATTTATTGAGGACAACTCTAAAAAACAGTTTCTACACTTATCAATGCCACTTTGACGCTTTATTTTTTTCGTGACAGACAACGATGATGGCTTGGAGTAGCCTTGTCATCATCACCGACTCTTGCGGGGGAGCACATTGCTCTTACCCCAAAACTCTTACACTTACCATGATACAGTTTCAATTAGCATCGGAGTTCCTACATTTATCAATGCCATTATAACAATCCAGCACCTACACTTACACCTATATTTAACGATTCTATTCTTACTTTTTCTAGTACGGTTCTCAGCATTGAATTATGCGGATGCAGGCTCGTTTTCATACAAAATTCCCTGGGACGAGCACCGCAATGGGTAAATTTAGAATGAACATAGCGCAACATTGCGTCCTTTACATTAATTAATACAGTTTCAACACTTACCAATCAGTTCTTACACGTACCAATGCAAGTTCCTACACTTACCAATTCAATTCCCACATTTACCAATGCTGTACCTATACCTACCAAATCTGTTTCTACACTTACCAATGCAGTTCCTTGGGCCCATCCCGAAGGGCATGAAGGTGAAGGGGCGGATGTTGTGCTTGTTCTCGTCGGAAAATCGTTCAGGGTCGAAAGTCTCCGGGTCGGGGTAATACTGAGGGTCCAGGTGGATGGCATTCACCATGTTGTAGATTACGTCGCCGGGGTTCAGCTACAATATAAGGGGACATGATAGTTAAAACTAACAAATTGTGAACTAGACCCATCTAGTAGACAATTTGTTAGTTTTAATTATTAAAGAGTATGGTAATGTACCTCAATTTCCAGTTTCTTGGCGGAAGATTATAATTTGTCTGCCGCTAAGAAATATTATTTGAAAATCTTATAAAAAAAAAAAAACAATAAATAGCATGTTGGAAAATTACATCATAGTCAAAATAATGCCAAACATTGAAATTTGACCAATTTCAGTTCAATCATAATAGGTACACTGGTAGCTTTCATTAATTTCAGAAAATCATGAACATTTTCGATTTTTTTTTCATTAATTTGACATTCGTTCTTCAAAATATGACCTGAGCTAAGACTTACCCGGACAGGTTTTCCTCCTTCCCTGGGCGGAGGTAAGTCGAAACCTTTCACACACTTCCGGTCCATAATTATAGCTGCACTCCATCTCCTTAAGGTTTCTATAATAAAAAAAAAGAAGTTAGTAAATAAAATATTAAGAACACAATGTTTATGTTTATCTTTAACATAATATCAATGTTCAGAAAGAAAACCAAGAAAACACAAAAAAAACAGTATTAAAGAAGATCCATCGTGCGTTTTTTCCAAATTAAGAACTCTGGACTCTTATTGACAGTTGCTACTATTTGATCGATTATACCGTTCAGTAATTTTTTTGTTAAATCTTTAAAGAAGACAATGAAGAATTCGACATTTTACTCACCATTCACAACACAGTCCAAATACTTCAGCTGGCCAATGTTATCGAAAGACAGAGTCTTGGCATCACTGAACGCCTTTATTTCGTCGTACAACTTGTCTTGTATGCTTGAGTTGAGGGCTATTTCGTGGATCGCCATAACTAATGTGGAAGCGGACGTCTCAAAGCCGGCAGTGAAGAAGATGAACACTTGGCCAGCTAGTTCGTCTATTGTCCATTCTAGAAAGTAAATAGAACATACATACATACATACATAAGATCACGCCTTTTTCCCAGAGGGGAAGGCAGAGATCACTCCCAGCGATCCACTTTTCACCTCTGTGGGAAACGTGACGTGACGGGTTGTGGATCACGTCGCCGTTTTGCCTTGTGCATTGTTTTAACAAGGTCATTGCGTTCCCACGAGTAGCAAGGATATATGACGGGGAAGGAAAAGGGGAGGAAGGATACATAAATAGAACGGAATTGAAAATTATAGTACACAGTCATGTGTTTTCCTTTCAGCCATTATTATCATCGTCCCAAAGACGTCCACTGCTGGACATAGGTCTCTCTAAATAATCTCCACAGCGGAAGGTCGTCGATCGCATCAAGTGTACCCAAGTGATCTTGACCTGATTGTCAGTAAAAACATGGTCACAAGCAAAATAACAAATTTAAATTTGGACAATACAGGTAATCATTGTAATTACAAAGCCGTATTTTAAATTTTTACTTACTTCTGGATGACCCTTCTGATTTGAGCATCTCTTGTGTGGTCGCAAAGCCTACATCAGCATCCTCAGATGACTGTGTTGATTTAAGAGTCCCTGAAATTTTAAATTCATAAATTAATTATTTTTGAATAAACATCTCGGACATAATTATTGATTAATAGAGGTCGAAGCAATTTTAGACCACATTGAAAAGATTTTAACCAGCTGCATAGCAGGACTTAATAGTAAACTGTATATGATAAACGCTATGCTGTGGATACATGAAACTGAACTACATTTGGAGTTGAGACGGTTAAGAGCTATACCATGAAAAATAGTAAGGACACTGTTTCTGATTCAAATATCACCTTTGCCAGCTTCCATCAGTAGTTGTATCATGTCCGGTCGTTCGATCTTGTTCTGTTCTCTGTACTTCATGGTATCAGCCACTATGTGTCTGAAGAAGTTCACCGTTTCTTCAGGAAACAGACGCATCTTGAAGAACTGTGAAACAATTTTTATAAAAAGCGATCGATCACTTATCTGCTATTCGCTGCGGCGATCCAAAATAATCTATACTAATATTATAAAGCTGGAGGGTTTGTTTGTTTGTTTGTTTGTTTGTTTGAACGCGCTAATCTCAGGAACTACTGGGTCGCTTTGAAAAAATTTTTTGCGAGGTATAGAACATTTATCGAGGAAGGCTTTAGGCTATATAACATCACGCTGCGACCAATAGAGCAAAGATACAATGGAAAATGTGTAAAAAACGGGGGAAACGCGAACGAAGTCGCTGGCACAGCTAGTGGTGTAATAAAACCATGATGGATGGTGATACAGACTCTAAAGTCGTCTACTCATGGGGGCGCTAACGGGTCATTACGCCATTTTTATAAAGCCCATTTTTTAATTCATGCCATGCATGAGATTAAAATAGTATTTAAAAAAGAAAATACTCAATTTAGCGTAATTCATGTACTTTGCCTAATATAAAAAAAAAACTTTTATTTCCTGTGTCTCATTTTAGGCTCAGTCTCATTAACTTCGATGCGCTCCTAGTAAGTTTCTGATTTAAGACCTAGAGGATTCCACTGCACCTTAATATATTTTGATGGGGCAGTGCAGTTCCCCTACCGATGACATCGTTGATATGTATGATATCTGTTTCAATGTTAGTAAGATCACTTGAGTGACTAGAGGGCGTATTACAACCTCTTAATACCAGTCAAATTGAAAATGGGTATCAATGGAAATATGATAAGGAGCTGCCATTAATACACTTGATTTTAAAATTTACATAGATGATGGAGGGGTTATTTCAGTCAGTATGATTCCGTAACAATAGCGCACAATGAAGTGTACCAGAAACACGTAGTTAGTCGATGCTTATTCTGAAACTGACCGGAATTAAGGTGTCGTAATACGCCCCCAGAGAATAATCAAAAGCATCTACTAACCCTGGTAACTGAAGGTGCGTTCAAAAACAAGAACATGACCAGCTTCTGTTTCAGCGTGAACCGGAACAGGTTCTGCCCAACTTGATAGAACTCGTTGTTTTTGTCTTCGAACGAGTTCACTTGGAGGCCGAAACCAGCTGATGCGATGACGTCATTGGTGTACCGACGCATCAGGTCGTCTACGTCCGTGACGGCAGATGGGTTAGCTGGAATAAATGGACAAAACTATCTTTCATCGCAATTGAAAAAAAAACTGGCCAAATGCGAGTAGTATATGCGCACGAACAGTTCCGTACCATTATTGTAAATATACGTTTTTTGTATTGGAGCACCCCTTAAATATTTTTTTTTTTTTTTTTTTTTTTTTTTTAAAATTAGGCTAACAAGATGACCTCACTCCACCTGATGGTAAGCGGAAGTGAGATCCAAATATGAGGTCGACAGGCACAATAGACCATATTGAGCCTGTCGCACTCACCCTGAAAGCCGTGAAAAAGGAGACCACAGCTGCGGCAACAACGAGACAAGGCGTGGAGTCTCGCATTGGTATGGAGCTGTGCGGGTCGGAGTTGGCCAGTCCGCCGGACGGAAGGGCCCCCGTTTCTACGGGTCTCCCTGGCCGGGGGGCTGACCCGCTCCGCCCGCACAATACCGCCGCTAAGACTCCACTGGTCCGGCGTTTGCCGCAACAATGGTCCCCCCTGGCTCCGGTTCGTACAGTGCTGATCCCGGAACGCGACCTGACCAAGAGAGGTCAGAGTCACTTGGCGGGTTTTACACAACTGTATGGTGGTAACAGCAACCGGTCGACAAAATGTCTCCCACCTGGAGTCAGAGTCACTTGGCGGGTTTTACACAACTGTATGGTGGTAACAGCAACCGGTCGACAAAATGTCTCCCACCTGGAAAATTTGTTTTATTTTAAATTATTTCATGAACATTTCATTTTTAACATCCTTCAACTTCAACCAGATTTCTAGGAATGGCGTATCCGAAACCAGAAGAATACAGGCACCTCAAACCATTATTGCATTAATGTACTTAATCATTAGAGAGCAGGTGTATAGAGGCAGGGGTAACACAAAAGTTTCCTTAGGGTCGAAGTGAACTGTTCAGACGGTCCCCGCTACAAGAAAAGATAAGATTGAACAAGTAAATCACTGAAAATCTTGTCAGTGACTGATTAAAACAATAGGTACTGACGAATACTTAGATAAGTAAAATCCAAATAAACTATTGATAACTAAGATAGGAATGATAATGTGAAATTATTTTTAAAAGTATCAGGTGTACCGAAAACACATTGACACCGATTTGTTATCTCATAATGCCAAGGGCAAGTAAGGTATTGCACTCACGATAATGTATTTATACAAAAAAAAAATAACTGTCTGCATTAAAATATCTGTAGGTTATTGACTTTTGATGGATCGTTGTTGCAGATAAAGCTTCATACTCGACATCCGAGGGCATTATTATCAGCGTAATTAAAATTACTTTTAGGGCATATCCCCACTAGGCTTAAAGTTCGCTATCAGTTTGCTTCCCTATCCATTATAAACCGCGCGGCTCAGACTCACACATGCATGCATATATTACGTAGAGACATTTCCGTTATAAGTGTTCTCTACCGTCTCTATAATAGGCTCTGAAGAGCTATTTCAGCTAGTCCCTCTCTTTCCACTCCCGAACGACACGTGCTGGGCAGCGCTGCCATCCACACAGAATACAGGCGCTGGTGGCTCTGTGACCAAGTGATTCAGTTCCTCTTTTCTGCCCCGTGTCATTAAGGCATGGAATGCCCTTCCAGCTTGTGTGTTCCCTCCCTTCTATGATCCTGGGCTCTTCAGGCGGGGGAACGGCATTTAAGCAGGCCTTCAGGGTGAGTGCGACAGGCTCAATATTGTCTACTGTGCCTGTCCATCTCACTATCGCTTACTATCAAGCGGAGTGAGGTCATCTTGTTAGTTTGCTCCTCGAAATTTTCAAGGGGTTCTTACCTCGGAGATATGCTACTGCATTCTTGCTCACTTCCGCCATGGAGGGTAGCATTAGCCTCATCTTGGAGCCTGTGAACGCAGGGCTGAGGGTGGTCCTCATGTCTTTCCACGTGTTCCCTGTAATAAACATACCGTATTTATTACATATGTTATTTATTGGTGGAATTAGGTGTACCTTTATTGCTACATAGTATAAAACAAAGTCGTAGTCGTACTCCGGACTGAGCAATTTCATTACAGAAAAACTCACACAAATTTTGCGCGACCCCGGACTCGAACCGGGGACCTCTCGGTCCTTACCTTGCTAAAAATAGACCAACAAGGCAGTTATCCTCGTTTTGTCCAAAGCTTGAGTTAAGCTATGTTTAAAGCGCTATCTTTTTATTTTAATCGTCAAATAATATAGCTTCGGGTAGATTCGTTTTTTTTGACTTCTGATATGGATGGCAAATGTGATTTCACTTTGCTATCTACAAATTCATCATAGTTTCGTTTCCGAGATCTATTATCCCGTTAATTATAGTGAAAGCGAAGTATAAATACTAAAATTTATATGAACAAGCCATAGTAACGAATCTGTAGGCACAATGGATAAACAAACGCTACACTGTATCGCCAGGCATGGTCTTAAAATAGAACTCACTCCTTGGGTAGTATCGCACTGTGCTGGTTTCAATACTGCTCTGTTTTAATACATGCAAAATTGCGGTTCGCGTTTATATTTGAAACTTTAGAAGATGGTTTCTTTTTTCGTTTAACCTTTATCCAGGCCCTCTCTCTCTAACCTTTTTTAACCACGGCCTTCTTCAGGTTTTGCCATTTCTGTCGGTTTTAGCAATTTCCATCCACTTCATGCCTCTTCTTCTTATCGTATGGTTGATGAACAACCTGGTGTCAGAGTTTAAACTGCTCGTAGGCCTCTGACATGGCTTCATGCCTGCACGCCTCTTTATGTCGTCGGAGCAGCGCATTTGTGGTCTTCCTTGTGGGCGTTTTTCATCCCATGGTCTCCACTCCACCAGAGCTTTGCATCACGAACTCTTCTTTCTGGCGACATGGCCAGCCCATTGGCACTTAAGCTTCGCAATACGCTCGCCAGGCCTAGCATGCTGTAATTTTTCATTAGTTTTGGACCTTATGTCAGGTAAAGTTAAAAGTAATGTGGTCTTTATCGTACCAAAGACTGGTTAAGGGTAATAATTGATATATAATTGATATTTATTTTAATAACTTAAGAACAACAAATTGTAATTTTAACACCTGACGAACATTTTCATGGTTTTTTGTGAGAAGTAAATCAAGGCTTAATTACGTAGAGACATTGACGATCTAAGCGTTCTCTACCGTCTCTATTATGGGGAATGCTCTGAAGAGATATTTCAGCTAGTCCCTCCCTCCCCTTTCCACTCCCGAACGACACGTGCTGGGCAGCACTGCCATTCACATACAATGCAGGCGCTGGTGGCTCGGACTGAGAGGTTTAGTTCCTCTTTTCTGCCACGTGTCATTAAGGCATGGAATGCCCTTCCAGCTCATTAAGGCATGGAATGCCCTTCCAGCTCATGTTTTTCCTCCTTCTTATGGTCCCAGGCTCTTCAAGCGCGGCATGAAACAGCATTTAAGCAGGCCTTCAGGGTGAGTGCGATAGGCTCAATATGGTCTATTGTGCCTGTCGACCTCATATTTGGATCTTACTACTGCTTAACATAAGGTAGTGTGAGTCTTGTTAGCCTATTATAAAAAAATGCAATTTTATTTATTTTCAAAATCGTGATGAAATTTCGGGAGCTTGTTAAAATGAAACAAAATTGTAAATATCCCGGTCAGTTTTCTAATGTGTGTAACTATGACAGTTGAAGATATATTTCTAAATTGTGTTCAAAATCGTCATAAATAATGTTTCCTGTTGTTCTGCAGCTCATAGGCTAGGATTTGGCAATGACCTTAGATTGAGCGATCTCGTTGTAACAATCAAACGATTTATGTTTGACCTTTGTCACCTAGTTTGGGCGACTACTTCAATGACTTCAAGAGCTATAAATAGTTTTTAAAGATGTACACCGTGAAATTTTAGTGTTTGTTTTCCCATAGCAGAACGATTGCGAATTACGAACGATTACCTTTATTAGTGCTATCTAAAAGTAGTTTTTTGAAGAATAAAACATTTTTCTTTTAAATTTATCTAAAAATTAATCACCCAATTCGGAAGCGTGATAAGCGATAGTTCTTTCAAGTGATGTGACTTAAACAGGTAATTCTGTGTACACTACTTAGGAATACTGTCTAGGCTATGCTCAATTGTTACAACCAACTAATATGTGTAATGACAGTTATCTGTTTGTGTGCCATAATAAATAAATAAATAAATTCAATATAAAAGTTGAAAAAGTTCTACGCCCTTAGTAATAAAACGGTTCGATCGAGCTTTCGAGTTTCGTTTATCTCTTTCGCAAAACCGGCATTTATGATTTGAATAAATAAACTGCACAAATTAATTATACTACTAAGAGAAAATAATTTTACTGCGGAAAAACAACCACTTATTTAACGGTGTCAATAAGAATTTCTGTAACTGGAGACGGATTTTTTTTTTTTTATTAAAGGCTAACAAGATGACCTCACTCCACCTGATGGTAAGCGGTAGTGAGATCCAAATATAAGGTCGACAGGCACAGTAGATCGTATTGAGCCTGTCGCACTCACCCTGAAGGCCTGCTTAAATGCCGTTTCACGCCTCGCCTGAAGAGCCCGGGATCATAGGAGCGAGGGAAAACATGAGCTGGAAGAGCATTCCATGCCTTAATGGCACGGGGCAGAAATGACGATGAAAATGATGATGGGGGATTACCTTTCATAACAAACACGCTCTTCCCAAAGATGTCCTCCTCTGGGGGGAAGAACTCCTTGTGGTCCATGAAGTGGTCGAAATGTTTCACGGTGATGGCCTTGATCAGCTCAGGATCCCGGATCATCATGATAGGGTTTGAGCCTTCGATAAAGCCTACATACCTGAGGAAGAGATCGATCGATCAAGTCATTATTAAAAATAAATAAATAAATATTACACACCATCACATAGATTGATTTGATCCTGTGGTAAGGAGCTTAAGCACTTGTGTTAAAGATATCAGAATCAACATTGAATAAACAAATAATTAAATATGTTTAATAACACACCCAGACACGGAACAAACACCGACGTATGTCACACAAATGTTTTTTTTTTTTTCCCGGGTGGGAATCGAACCGTCGATAGTGACTTTGGGTCACTAAGCATTGTTCCACCGAGCCAGTCAAATAATTTAATGTAATAAAATAACTTAGCAGCTTTTCTTCTGTGAGTTAAGCAGAGAAGGTCCGAGGAGAGAAATGGAACGTGCTGAATTCAATGGAGCTGCACACGTCCTACAAAAAGTCGGTGAAATACTTCATACAAATACAAATCGGCCCGACAATCGGTGCCATAAAAAGTCGGTCGTGGGTACCGGCCACCGGGGTACCTTCAACTGCTCAGTATCTTTTACATGATTATAAGGGTCCGACTGATTTCGGCTATGATGGCCGATCTCAATTGAGATCAGCCAAGCAATAAATAAATAAATAAATAAAATAAATTATTTTGACAGCCGAGCTTGAGCGCCAGAGACTGATATACATACATTCATAGATATTTATAAATACATACTTAAATACACATTCACACGGAACAAACACCGACGTTCATCAAATATTTGTCCCGGGTAGGAATCGAACCCACGACTCTTGGAGCTGCCAGCCAGGGTCACTAACCACTGTTTTACCGAGCGAGTCCAAAAAACATTCGATAAAAATGAAGTTGTTGGATACATATAACGGCTTAAATAATATAGGATACAAATGTTTGACTGGCTCGGTGGAACAGTGGTTAGTGACCCAGGTTTACTACCCACGGTTCCAAGAGTCGTGGGTTCGATTCCCACTCGGGACAAATATTTGTGTGACGAACATCGGTGTTTGTTCCTTGTCTGGGTGTGTTATTAAATATATTTAAGTTTATTTGTGTATCCACTGTTGATTCTGATATCTATAACACAAGTGCTTAAGCTACTTACCACGGAATCAGATCGATGTATGTGATGTTGTGAAATATTTGTCTGTTTTACACAGAGCGGAGAAAACTTTGTTTACAATTTCAAAATGTACTGTATATCAAACTCCCACTTACTTTTCTCCAGGGAAACTGTTGTACACCTCAATGATTTCCTCTACCATGTGTTTCTTCTGAGACATACTGCCATAAGTGTTCCCGTACATAAGATATCCCGGTATAAACTTGACATCGCGCTTACTGAAGAACTCGTGCGCCCGCCTCCGGCAATATATAAAGTAAACAACTATAAACGTGAGTAAAAATATCAGAAGTTCGATGAACATGTTGGCTTGTTGACCGACTGGCGGGAAATGAGTGTATTGGCACTGAGGCACAGAGTAGTGGTGTGTAGAGGGAGCACGTCGACATAAATTGATTGAGGCATAAATAATACTGTAATTGAATGATCGGTGTTTTATGAGAGAGTGACGTTTGGTACGTACCCGTTGGTGAACGGTTTAAAGTTTGTAATGGACCTTGGGTCTGAGTAAAATGTCCGTTGTTACTTCCGAGTATGTTCAAGTTTGTGTGTTTAAAATCGAGCTCGAATATTTATTAGCAAATTAAGTTTACATAATGCTGTTGTATCTACCATTTGAAATGTTTATTTTTAAAAACAAAAACTTATCTAATCTTGGAGTCTTATTAAATTTAAAATGTCATGGTTATACACATTAGAAAACTTACTGCTCTCCCGAGATCATGGCGCTTGCAACAGTACCGAAATATCGGGAGCTCATTAAAATAAAACCACATGGTATCCCGGAGATTTTTAGTTTTCTAGGAGTGTTTACATGACCTTTACATGATAATAGGCAAAACAGTTATTTATTTATCCATCCTAACATAAAGATGCTATTTTTGCTTTACTGTGTGAAAAATGTAACTATGTTTTATTTATGTTATATTTGGGTTATAGTTACCGGCAGGGAAATGGGTATTTAAACTCAGAAATAACAAAACTTCCGTCCGTATGAAACTAATCTGTGGCAAATTGTTGTAGCAATGATAACAAGGAAAAGTTAACTTTGCAAATTCAACTCTATGCACATATCGTTACGGTATCTGTTATCTTGATTGCATTTAACGTCATACCTACTCGTAAATATATGTGGCGAGCAATGATCTAAGGATCGGAATGAGTCATTGTGTGTAATTCTTATTCATATCAGGTACTTCATGGGTGCACAGTCTTATTATAGGTTTGCTCACAATTAACTAATTTAAAATCGTTTAATAGATGTCAAGGCTTCTTCAAATATAGATTCAATTGGAACATAATTGTGTTGGTACCTTAGTTGAATTTTTGGTCACAGCCTATCTCATAAATAATAGGTAAGTACGACATAATCGATGGACACAGGTGTTGCAAACCCCGATTAATTGTTATTGCTTCTTTTGTTTCTTAGTGAAACGCAGTTTTAATAAAAGAAAGGATAAAAAGAAATTTAAACACCATACTTTTTATTTTTTCGTTCCATCATCAGCCTATATACGTCCCCACTTCTGGGGCACGGGCTTACCCTAACTTAGGGTGAGGCCTTAGTCAACCACGTTGGCCAAGTGCGGGTTGGTCAGTTGACACAATCTTAGAAATTCTTCGCAGGTGTGCAGGTTTCTTCACGATGTTTTCCTTCACCGTTAAAGCGTCAATCGAATAAATTAATTTCAAATTTGAATTTAATTGCGGGGTGTGAACTGGGGACCTCTCACATTGCAAACAACGACCTTCACCCCTCGGCCATTAACGCTTTTATTTTGTTCGAAACAAAATAATGAAATTGCCTCCTAATTTTATGCAATTACTAGCTGTGCCCGCAACTTCGTCTGCGTAGAATAGTGACTTTCGCCAGCATTTTGATTGTAGGAAATTGCAGTTAAAGTAAATAAAGCTACAAAAATTATAAAAACTATTAGAACAGAAAAGATCATTAAACTTAGTAATTCATAAGATTAATATCCAGGAAAGAACCTGAAATTTTTGCAGATTAATAGTTGATAAACAACATGTTACATTTTTCATTACAAATCGGTCAGCTAAAAGAGGATTCACTTGCTCAATAATTTTTTTTTGGTCTAAGCAATGCTCCAGCCTGATGAGGAGAGTAACTTATTTGGCAGAAACAGGTTTCAATTGTTGCAAACAGCATAAGTACTGTACCTACTAGTAACAGAGCCCACGACCAAAATTTTTGTCTCATAGTAATCCGGCCAAAACCGCATCAAATCGATAGATAAGATTATTCTGAACTCGAAAATACCAATATCAGACATTTTCCGCGTAGCGTTTGATCTGACCGAATTTTCAAAATTGTCAAAGAATTTTACCGAACTGCATCATAGCAATATGTCTGATTTGCAGACTGTAGTTAAATGATGATTCTGAGATACCGGAAACATATTTTTCAGACGTTAGTGGTGTAGCGCAAACCCGTAAAATCACTTAAAAAGATTAAAAATGAGACAAAAAAAATGTCTCATAGCAATACGTCTGAAAATCTTTTTTATTAGTAAATTTTGGTTATTTGATGCGAACAAAACAATTTTCAGACGGATATGTGGACGCATAAAATTTTGAGACCGTTTTGAAAATGTTAACAAATTTTACCGATCGGTATCATAGCAATATGTCTGAAAATTGCTAGACATGATAGAATAAGTTGTCCACATGTGCAAAAAAATTATATCAGACAAATGAAGTGTAGCATCTTTTCTATCAGACAACTTTTCGATACTCAGATATCATTTAAGAATCGTATTGAGGTATCTTGAATGAAACCAATGAATAATAGTAAGAAAGGGGCAGGGGCGTAACAAGCGATGAGGCTGTTGAAATTAAATACTGATTGATTTGATAGTTTTGGTTTTATTTAAAGCACACTTGTTATTTTCGTTTTAGCATATACTCCATATGCTACACTTAAAGTGTCTGAAAACAGGTTTTTGGTAATCAAGGCAGCAAAACGAAAAGTTAAACAAAAAATTATCCGTATTGCTATGATACAGGTCGGCTAAATTTGTTGACATTTTCAAAAATGCGCTCAGGCTATGTGCTACGCACAAAATGTCTGAAAACAAACTTTTTCGTAATACAATTATAAAATCTATGTACATTATCACTATCAGACGTATTGCTATAATACCGACTGCCTTTTTTTTTTGACACAGCAGAAATGGCCTCCCACGCAGTTGCTACACTTTCGACCGTTACTATATACCTAGTCGGGTTCAGAATCATACAATCTAAAGATTTTATAGGGTTTTTGCCGTATTGCTATGAGACATGGTTTTGGTCGTGGGCTCTGTTACTATACGTAGTTAGTACATAAAATTGATGTTTGATATCAGGATAACTTCAAAAAACGTCTTAAAGTATCTATAAAGGCTGTATGTCGCCATGTGACGAATTTATCAGTATTCGCTTTGCTACTTTGTTATGTGCCAATTTTGCGTATAGTTTATTTTTTTGTTTATTTCTCGAAGATTGTATTGTATTCGTAATAAAACAATGATATAACAACGTAAAAACGTAAGTTTAATAAAATATAACTTATTAATTACTTTTAGTATATGAAGCAATATATCGAAGTTATAGAGCACAGTGACATCTTTTGAACTAACCAAGAACTAAACACTCATATTCATATCAAATGTGACAGCATTAAAATTTGACATGACTTGCCAGCTAAAAACGTGATAGTTGGGGAGCCCAACGAAGGTTTTGCCGTCTTGATCAGACTCAGACTCGGTCTTGTAAGATTTTTATATGGGAGATTTCTTGCACCCTTTCATGTACCTCTACCGAGTATGAACACTTTATACGGGAGGGAGGGAGGTGCGTGATCATAAATAGGATAGTTGTAGTAACAAATATTCAAGGGGCACTGCCCAATTTTCTAATGATCTTTGTGATAATATTTTTAACAATCTGTATATACGATAATTTTATAACATCCAAAATTTTTACGTAAATGTTTATAAATTCCCCTTTATATGCTTAGAATAGCGATATCCCTCTATATAAACATTCAGATAATACCGAACAGCCTATCAATTGGAAAAATACAAACCAGCAATGCAAGCCAGCAAGCAAATATTGGACAACTGACCACATCCATACCGAAAACCTGATAGAAGAGCAATGTAGCGAATTTAATAAACTTTTGTAACTGGCCTTTGTGGATTATTCAAAAGTCTTTGACGGTATCACCCACATCAATCCAATTAGCTTTCTCTTCTTCAGCAAAATGTCGAACCCACATACATAAAACTTCTCCATATCATTTACCAACAAAGCACAGTCGATATCAAACTGCACACTGAACGCCTGACATTCAAAATACAAAAAAGGTGACTTCCTATCACCAAGTAACATCAAAGCTACTCCTATAGAATCAGTTAATTTTATCAACTCTTATTTTGCAGATATTGGTAAAGTACTTGCTCAACAAATAACACCCAATCTGTCAGATGACCAACTTTCCTACATTAATAACTTAACTGCACAGCCGAACTCGTTTGTTTTACTACCCACCGATAATGATGAAGTTAATAGCATAATTATTAACCTTAAATCAGACAGTGCCTCTGGCTGGGATAATATACCAACTAGATTTTTAAAACTAGCCAAAGATGAGTTAATTCCAATAATCACACGACTAGCAAATCTTAGCTTTGAGCAAGGAATCTTTCCTTACCAGCTAAAACAGTCGATTATAACTCCGGTTTACAAGAGTGGGGATAGAGATGACATCGGAAACTATAGGCCTATTTCAGTACTTCCAGCTATATCGAAAATCTTGGAGCGACTTATAAACTTAAGGCTGCTTGGCTACTTAAATGAATTTGAAATATTGTCTTCCTCACAATACGGCTTTAGACAAGGGAAATCGACGGAAGATGCAATACTAAACCTAAGTTCACTGGTAGTCGAGCAGCTCGATGGTCACCATAAGTGTGCCGCGGTGTTTTTGGATTTGAAAAAGGCCTTTGATACCGTGTCTATCCCGAACCTTGTTCATAAGCTGGAAAAAGTTGGTATAAGAGGAACTGCCCTATGCTTGCTTAAAGATTATTTGTCGCAGAGAACTCAAAGAGTTAGGGTGGAAAACCATATAAGTGAAACATCGCAGGTGACTTACGGAGTGCCACAAGGAAGTGTGCTTGGTCCCACGCTCTTCCTTATATACATCAACGACCTCTGTGACATGCTCATTTTGAATGCCAACATAATATCTTATGCGGATGACACTGCTATTATTTTTAAAGGAGCGTCATGGGAAACAGTAATGTCTAATACAGAACAAGGACTGCAGCAAATTAACAAATGGTTGCGGAATAATCTCCTCACGCTAAATACTAGTAAAACCAATTATATCTGCTTTAGTATTTATAATAATACTCAACCAAATAATACTTTTTAAAATCAAAATACATGATGCTAGTTGCATGAGCGTAAATAACAGGGCCATGTGTAACTGCCCAACTATACAAAAAGTTACTCAAGCTAAGTACTTGGGTGTATATGTTGATCAGCGGTTGTCTTGGTACCCACACCTAGAACATGTAGCTGCAAGAATTAGGAAACTAACATGGATCCTCAGAACTCTAAGATATGTGGTGCCAGTAACTGCAATTGATCCGAATACACCTAAACGAGATCTATTAAGGGAAATATATGTCTCACTCGTGCAATCTGTTATTATGTATTGTATATCTGTCTGGGGGGTGCAGCAAAGACACGTTTTCTCGAGGTTGAGCGAGCCCAACGTGGCCTTATTAAGGTGATGCACTTTAAGAATAAAAAATTTCCAACTGCAAGTCTTTATAGTTTAAGCAATGTTTTATCTATTAGAAAACTGTATATTCTTAATATAATATTAAAAGCACATAAAAATATTCCTTACAGCCCAACAACAAACATTAATAAAAGGATAAAACACAATGTGGGGCGTGTACATGGGTGCAAAACTAAATTTGCCAGTTCACAATTTAAGCACCGATCTGTTGGATTATATAATAAAATCAACAAAATCCTAAAAATTTACCACAAGTGTCCACGCGAGTGTAAAAGATTTTGACTAAGTGGTTAAATGAGATTAATTATCAGGAAGCTGAAAATCTACTTGGCACTTAAATTCATGAAAGCATTACACATACATACCTACAAACGCACGTTTACGCACACACGCACGCACACGCACACACACACACACACAAACACACACAAACACACACACGCACACACACACCCACAAACACGCACGCACACACACTATTCTAATTTTGTAATTGTAATCTAAGTTTAATTGTATTTATTTGGTCGTTCTTCTTTTTAAATTATTTCTATTTAAATTGATGCGGAAGAGCGGGACTCCCAGTACAGGCGATGCAAGCTTAACAGGAGATCCCAATCATGTGTTTTATATTACTACTAGAAATAAATAAAGAATTTATTATTTATTATTATTATTATTATTATAAGTCCAAAGCTTTCCAGTAGCACGCTCCAAGAAGTCTTTCAGGTCACTATGATATTCTTAGGCAACAAAAGTAATTGGTGTAGGGGATAGATGGCTGATAAACTTTCGCCTTGCAGATGACTTTTTCTAATCGCAAATAAGTATACCTCGACAGAACTTGAGTTGATGCTCGAACAGCTGAGCGTAGAAAGCTTTGGGGTTAGACTGACGAAGAATAGATCCAAAACCAAGGTCATGATCAAGAGCACCAATGATAGGATTGCAGTCAACAGGCAGGTAAAGCAACATGTAGAGGAGTATATACTTGGGCTAGGCAGTCCTTCGAAAACAGGCAAGAAATAATCCGTAGAGCAGACAAAACCTGGAAAAGCTTCTGGTCCATGAATGGGTACATGAAAAGTGATCTTCTTATATCACTGAACCGCAAATATATCCTATCCTAACTTCCACACAATCTTGGTCCCCCACCGAAAATCATAAGTCCAAACTCAACGTTTTTCAAAATGCTATGAAGCGGAGTATCATAGGTATTAAGTTAAAAGAAAAAATAAATATGTTACCATCCACTCTCGTACTGGTATTGTTGTTGGTCAAAACTGATGTAGCAATGGGCGGGGAATGTGATGTGAAATTTGCGAGGATAAAGAACAATAGATGGACCAGAATTGTTACACATCGCGTGCCTGAGACGATTTTCGCCGAAGAAGACCCAAGAAAAGGTGGTATGAAGATCTGGTCCATGTATCAAAGAACTGGCAAGTCCTACTCGTAGCATGTGCTCAGCAGTGAGGTGATACAGGTTCAGAAAAAAAATTACAGATTATTAAACAGCAGGACTTCGATAGCAACTTGAACCTCCTGCATAAAAATGTAACGCGCTGAAGTATCTCAAGATTATGTGTTTTTCCACAGACGCAAAGATTAATTATAACTTTGTGGTCCAAATCGTCACAATGACACTCTTTAGGGATTATTTAACATGCACTTTGAATGACTGACACGGTCAAATAACTTTTTTCTTTAAACAAATTGTTACCAGGTAGCTCTCCTGTATTCAACGCTGTCCTCCCACTTATAAAGAAAGGGTAATAAACTTTTTTCTTATTTAGCGTAACCTTTCTATTCCGATTCCATGTTGTTCGAGTAACTGCAAATCTAGCTATTGACCTCCCCTACTATGGCGTTTTGCTCAATAAAGTAGTCCGTATAGTTCTAGTCAGAAGGTTCATTTTGGTCAATATACTTTTACCATTTTTGTACGTGATCTAATAAAGTTAGATTTTTTACTATCCTACAGGAATTTCTGTGACTAAAAGTATTTAATATCTTGACCGGGGATGTATGTTACCACCATGCAAAATTTTATTTAAATCGGTGTAATAGTTTCAGAGATCAGTCATTTATTAAGGTTTTTTGAATATCCCACGGGAAACAGACAACTGTTAGTGATTTCAAGTATCCTATGCATTTTTCCGGAATTTAAAATACCTTCGTGTAAACTTTCATTTAAATTGGTTCAGCCGTTTAGGAGGTCAGTCGAAACAAACAAACAAACAGACAGAGATACAATTTTTTTTTTAAGTATGAGGATGTGTTCTACTACTCTCAAAACATATCCCTGACTAATTTTTTTTCGTTTCTAAGAAAAGTACCAGAATTTTTGCCTCTACGTTTTTATTATAGTATAGATAGATTGCATTGCATAAATTTCACAAGTATGCAAAATGTTCGTAGCGCAAACACACATGCATCTTTTTTCTTTGTCACAATAAAAATATGTCAGTGGTACTACCTACATGAGCCGATTATAAACATAAATCAAATTTGACGTTTTATTTTCACTCAATATACTTAGTTTTTACCGGTCCGTGATGGTAATGAAACAAATAAAAAGTATTTTTTTCGGCTTTATTTAAAAAAAATATACATTGTGTGTCTTATACTAAGTTCTTAATTAGGTACTGTATAACAAAATACCTGATAGTCATATTAAACATAATCTCCGAAATAATAGGTAATACCTATGGTACAGTCAGCATCAAAATTCAATTTATACTATCTACATCAGTTAATTTTTAAGACAAGATTTTACATTAATCTAGAAGTAGTAAAAAATGTATTTCTCGAATTTGAAAAAAAAAACAAGTTATAAAATTAACATTATATTTAATGTTTCTCGAAACTCTTTTTTCATTGTGACACTTATCTTGCTGGAGTATGTTCTGTGTATTATCTAACCTAATAAAATCTTACAGTGACCATTAAAAATCATTAACGATTTAAATAAACATATTGCACTTAACAATTAATTAAAAATATATTATGTATTTCTTTCGAAATACAAATTCTTATATTTTCTTTCATGCCATGGTCGAATCAATATATTTATTTAAAACGTTAAAGATTTTTAAATTTTACATGGTCACTGTAATTATTTATTTATTATTTTTTATTATTTATTTATTTATTATGGTACACAAACAGAAAACTGTCATTACACGTATTGGTTGGTTGTGACAATTGAGCATAGCCTAGACAGTATTCCTAAGTAGTGTACACAGCATGCTTTGTGTTTACATATCTTTGTATTTATTAAACTAAAAGTATATAAATTATTATTAAAAGATATACAGTTTACAACAGTTTGATTTATCAGATAGACGTGGAGGAATCCTCATCCCCATCCCTCCCCAAGTATCTCAGAGATAAGTCTTTTATATCTAGGGAATTTACTGTCAAAGATATCAACGACAACGTCCGTGCTACAAGCTGTAAGATACTGTTAGGTTTGATTATTACGAAAAAAAAAATAGACAGAAGGTCCCTCAACTAGGGACTGAAAAAAATAATAACCGACAAGGTAATTATGAAATAAGGAAAAAATCGCATCCATGACCCCGCATGAACGGGAATTTTGTCAAATTATAAATTTACATTGAGCTAAGTATGCTATTAAAGCATTAATAAGAACAGATAAAAACCGACTTGGTATTCCATGGATCTAACAACTTTTTACGGTAGAACTACTGAGTTGCGAGATTTTTTTTGACAAGTAATGTTTATTATGGGATTTTATTTTCACTTACTTACTTATTTATTTATTTATTGCACACATAATATAGTACAAAGCAAAGTTTATGAAACCTTTTAATGACAACTCTGAACTTTTCTTAAGAATAAGTATCTATTTTTATTTGTTGTTTTAACACTGTTTAAAGCGTATTTATTTTCGAATGTAAATTTAAAATTAAAAAAAAAGATTTTTTTATTTTATTAATAATTATTTTATCTAAGACATGAATCCGCTGACACTGACTGTACTACGAAGGAGCTTTGACTAAGCTCTACTTTCAAATCTGACCCAGGTCCCGCCGAGAGCTTTCAAGTTGAAGTCCAAAGGCATCAGCTTTATGGGGTCGAGTGTCTTTTTGGTCTTCACGATCTTGTAGTTCAGAACTACGTAGTAAACGAGCACTTTTAGTTCCAAGAGGGCGAATCTTGTTCCTGTTGGCAAAGTATTTGGGTTGTGAGAAACTTTAACCCTTCCACATGGTATAGGCCATAATGTTGCCAGCATAATTTATACTTTAGTCACTTAAGATAAAGATCAGAAGCATTTAGCGAATAAAGGTTTTATGATTGACTTAGCTATACCCAATAATGAACTATTTTCTTAAGTAGACCAAATTGGAGTGTATCAGATAAATATCTGGGACATTTCCACACACGGTCATCTGACCCCAAACTAAGCGGAGCTTGTACTATGGGCGTCAGAGACTGATATGCATACATATATATTTAAAAATACATACTTAAATACATAATCACACCCAGACACGGAACAAACACCGATGTTCATCACACACATTTTTGTCCCGAGTGGGAATCGAACCCACGACTCCCGGAACCGCCAGCCAGGGTCACTAACCACTGTTCCACCGAGCCAGTCAAAGATAACATTGCCTGATTCTGCAGATCTACTGATTCTATTTCTTTAATGCTACTTAAATTCATGTAGAGAACTTATGGGGTTGTGGCCCTTATAAAAGCCTTTAATATGGATTTTAAGCCGACCATACTGTTTATAGTTATTAAGAATTACAGTTTTTTTAGCTGGCGAATCGCCAGGCTATTTGATGTCCCAATAAGACTCAATAAGAACTATTATAATTATACGTCATATTGAGTCTCCATTTAGTTACCATTTTGTGATTTAAAGCTTTTGCTACATATTTGATTTAATTTAGTTATATGAGTCTTCACATTATAAAGGCAGTATCAAATATATGTATAGCTACTCCCTACCCGACGTTTGGACTGATCGTTGGCTTAGCTGGTCACTAATCATGGTCGCGAGCGAACACACTGATTGGTGTAACCAAATCAAAAAGTTCCAATTCCAAAATGTTAATGTATTCATGATTTAATGGTTAAAACTAATTAAATCTGTTATTATTATAATGTAATAATAACAAACTGTCTCAATGAAAGGAAGCCAGTTCTTATAGCACAGGTTTACCCCCTTATAAGCACTGGCAGCTAACATTGTTTTTAAATTGATAAAAGCGTATATTATTTAAGCAATTAAGTCTGTAATAACATTTTTGGTCCAATGAATATACGTTATTATTATAGTTGGGCAGAAATGTACTGTCTTTATCGTGTACCTTTTAGATTTCAGTAGCATTTGGTGAAAGAAAAAAGCAAAGCCGGTTATGTCAAAAGGGATTTCATTCACTTACCGATGCAAGCTCGGGGGCCCATGCCAAAGGGCATGAAGGTAAAGGGTTTGATGTTGTGTTTGTTTTCTTCGGAGAACCTTTCAGGATTGAATACTTCTGGGTCGGGATGGTACTTGGGATCCATATGGACAGCGTTGACTGCATTGTATACTACATCACCTGGCTTTAACTGCAAAAAGGTTTATGATATCTGAGAAACTGCTCGCGTGATTTGTGCCACTACGAATTCGAGTAATCATGTATTTTGTATGATTTTAAGCTTTCGCGTTCCATTACACTAAATATTAGTCTTTATGGGACTACACGCGATATTTGGAGTAGCAAATACATAGCTACTTACTGCTTGACGTTTTGACTGGGTTACACCAATCAAAGTTGCGAGCGATATGTATTTGCCACTCCTAATATCGCGTGTAGACCCATAAAGACTAATATTTAATCATGTTTTTTTTTAAACAAGCGACTACGTAAATAAAATTGATGCGTATGTTTGTAATATTAAAATAACTACTTTTTACTAAACGGGTGATCTATAACGAGTACTTATAACAAAAATACAATTCAAAATATTCGTGTCAGTCTGTCTGTTTGTTCTCGCTCGAGAAAATATCTTGAAATCAAATATACAGATGAAAGGTGCCCAACTTTTTTTAGGGTAAAAGCGGGACCCTATTGCTGAGACTTCGCTGACCGTTTGTCTGTCTATCAGCAGGCTGTATCTAAAGAACGGGGATAGCTAAACAGTTAAAAATTTCACAGATGATGTATTCCGTCATATATCCTTGCTACTCGTGGGAACGCAACGACCTTCTTAAAACAATGCACAAGGCAGAATGGCGGCGACGTGGTCCACAACCCGTCACGTCACGTTTCTCACAGAGGTAAAAAGTGGATCGCTGATAGTGATCTCTGCCTACCCCTCTGGGAAAAAGGCGTGATTTTATGTATGTATGTATGTATGTATTCCCTCACCTTGTAAGGCTTTCCGCCCTCATGAGGCGGAGGCAACTCATACTCTTTAGTTACTTCCCTGTCCATGATAATCGCAGCTGACCATTTTCTAGAAGTTTCTGGAAGGTAAATTAAGAATGATCAGCGTATTTTTTACCTCCTTACTATTTTTAAAACTGAAGAATTACGTGCATCTTAACACATTAATATTTTTTTTTTACTTTTTCCGTAACCAAATGGCAAAAAATGGAACCTTTTAGATTATATAGTCTGTCCGTCGGTAGGTATGTCAGAGCTATTTATTAAAGATTGAAACATCTGATATGTAGCGTACATATCAGATGTTTCACCATAACCCGTGTCATCCCACTGCTGGGAAAGCCTCCTCCAAACTTGTCGACAACTTTCTATTCAAGGCTTGGGCTTGTCAATTCCTTGATAGCTGGACCAAACCGTCACACCATCTTTTCTTGGGCCTTCCGCTTCGGCGAAAACCGTCTTCCAGTACCCATTGTGTCAAGATTATTACTATAATTACTATTGAAAAATAATAAAAATAAAAGACGCAATTATATTACATTTAACTCAAAAATATTGAAAATAAAAACATTTTATAGACATTAAACACAAATGAGACGACTCAAAAAAAAAAAAGATTTTTTCTTCTCTTCTAATTAATATGTATACTAACCGTTCAATACGCAGTCAAGGTACTTCAATTGGTTGATGTTATCATACGTCAGAGTCTTCCTGACCTCTTGGAACTCTTTGATCTCCTGGTACAACTTCTCCTGAATATCGGGATTGAGTGCGAGCTCGTGGAGAAGAAGGGTCACAGTGGATGATGACGTTTCGAAACCGGCGGTGAAGAAGATGAATACCTGACCGACTAGCTCGTTTTGTGTCCAATCTAGAAAGTTTAGGCATTCATTAGAAATCTGAATTTGTCCGGGATATTTAGGTAACAGGTTGTTTTATTGTGATCACGAGAAAGTATATTCTTACAACTTTACTAAGCTCTCTGGATCAGTACTTAAACTGTTATAAACGTCGGGTTATATATAATATCCAATCAAAAACATAAATGTGAAATGAGAGCCAAGTTTAATATTATGATAATTGCCTTGGTTGTTGACTTCAACGAAAAAAGAAGTGAGATCTAAATGGGTGCCAAGTTCAATGGTCAACCCTGAAATTTATTTATAAGTAACACTATAACATACCTATCATATCTTCATATAACATAAGATAATGTATGGTGGTAGCCTATGAAGGTCTGTCTTGGCTAGTTTTCATATATGAATTATAGCCGTCGCAAGTTCTAAGCCTACAAGTATTTGTCGGTTTTTATTTTATAATTCCGAAAATTTGGATTGTTGGTAGAAACTAGCGAGCGAACATAATAATACGTTGGTAGGTTTATAGAAACTAGCCAAGACAGACCTTCATAAGCTACCACCATACATTATCTTATGTTATATGAAGATATGATAGGTATGTTATAGTGTTACTTATAAATAAATTTCAGGGTTGACCATTGAACTTGGCACCCATTTAGATCTCACTTCTTTTTTCGTTGAAGTCAACAACCAAGGCAATTATCATAATATTAAACTTGGCTCTCATTTCACATTTATGTTTTTGATTGGATATCATTACTTTTTGTAGAAAAGTATATATCATCGTAACGCCGTGGGTCCTTTGAAAAGGACAAATTCAAAACTAAAACTAGACTTTATAAATATAAAACAATTGAATCAGTTTACTGTATTTTCCTACGTTTACGGGGTATAATTTTCTTCTGAGTGTTATTTTCTATATTTTCTTGTACCTTTGAAATATTATGAGTAGGTAATAATTTTATACTATTGATGGGCGCTAAATATAAAAATAATAATTAATCCCAGTTAATAAAGTAGGTACCTACCCTAAGTAATAAATATGAAAACCGACTATAAGTACCTACTCTTAATTGTTAATAAGTAAGTATACCTAAATATATACTTAGTACTCTGCCTTCCCCGGTATATAGGCGTGATTAGGCACTAATTAGGTATTTATGTTAAGCGTTCATACTAGAACCTAACCTAATTATTAAAAAATTGCCAGTTTTATATTTATTCCTTTGTATTCATGTAATTACCTATCTGCATACCAAATTTTAACTCTCTAGGTCATTTGGAACTGGGTTAGAATTTTGATCTGTCAGTCAGTCAATGATAAAAATGAGGATTTTTGGACATTAATATCTAAATAACTGTTTGAGATAAGCTTATGAAATTTAGAACACATATTTATCTCGCAAGTCACAATATATGAGCCAAATTTGATATGTTTATGTGAAATAGTTTTTGATTTATGAGGGGTTCAAAAGTGGTTCCAAATGGTTCGTGTAATATTACACACGGTGCGGCTCGCCAGTTCTGTTTCTTGAACCTTGGCTTGACACGCTACCGCGTGTCTAGATTTATTCGTTACACACGCGAGCTTCATCGGCAAATGTAGTTCATTGTAAACATCTTGTCTTTGCGAAAAAAGACAATAAGTAGTACGAAATTATTTATTTTCATACTTTTTTCCGGTCTCTACAAGGTACGATTAACATCAATAGGAATCAATAGAATTCCAGTTAAGTTACAGTTATCTGACTTAAGTAACCTATCATTGTGACACTGGCAATTTTATCATAAATAGTAAAATTTCTGTAACATTTAAATATATTATTTTCACACACGGTCCCCTGACCCCAAACTAAGCAGAACTTGTACCTACTATAAGCGTCAGAGACTGATATACCTACATACAAATATATTAATACATACATATGTAGTTAAATATATATTCACACCCAGACACGGAACAAATACCGATGATCATCACACAAATATTCGTTCCGGGTGGGAACTGAACCCACTAACCGCCAGCCGGGGTCACTAACCACCGTGCGATATAGACTTAAGTGAACACTTTTTTTCTTATTACTTAACATGAATGTTCGCAATCTTAATGAATTTTCTCCTCGGTGGATAAGTAAGCAGTGCTCCATCCGCGCCGATCGATATTATAAACAGCTTTAAATTATTCATCTTACCTCTAGTAACATTATGTCGGAGTTCCTCTTGGACGGTAGCGTAACCAATGTCTTTCTCTTTTTCCATTCCGATGTTTGCATTAAGCGTGCCTGCGAACAAATTATATTTTCTTTTATGAATACAAAAATATTCCCTTTGACACACGATGTAAAGGAAAGACTCCCGACGGGAAATGTAAGTATCATTAAAATTGTTTCGAGATTCTTTGATTTATTATCATCGCTCGACTGACCTGGTAGCATCTGAAATAGTATTTGAATTCTCCGTAACTTAGTTGAGGAAATTATTTACCGTAGTTATTTTCCGCTTGGGATGTTGAACAGATCTGAATTGCTCTTTGAAAGACACCAATTACGTTATCAAATACTCGATTCGGTACTCATGTTTATGCTGATAGATGACTGTATGTTTACACTGTTTGAACTGTATACTAACTGTATGTTTACACAACAGCAGATGCAACGAATCATTTGAACACTACTACTACAATTATTTTATTTCGGCACTTCGACTTAATTATCTTTTACATAGAAACAAAAGATTTGATTTTGAAACACAAAGAAATCAGTTATGTAGGAACTGACATTTCGCCTGTCACTGCAACATTAATTATAGAAATTTGTGCCTACAATCTCTCCACCGAGGGGTACGAACTTACCCTAAATTAGAGTGATTAGACCTTAATAAGTAGATATCTAATAAAAATATCTGGGACTTTTTCCACACACGGATAATATGACCTAAAACTAAGCAGAGCTTGTACTACGGGGGTCAGAGACCGATATACATATACATACATATATTTATGAATACATTTGAATACCCAATCACACCCAGACACGGAACAAACACCGATGTTCATCACACAAACATTTGTCCCGAGTGGGAATCGAACCCACGATTCTTGGAACCGCCAGGCAGGATCACTAACCACTGTTTCACCGAGCCAGTCAGAAAAGCAAAACATTTAGATATATCGGTTTTATTTCAAAGAAAGTGAAATACATGATCCCATAAAACACTAGCGAGTAGAAAACAAAATTTTTTTTTTAACTCCATGCAAAAACTCAAAGAACATCGAACAAATTCTACAACAAAGAAATACGTATAGTTAATTTTTGTTTGTCCTTTGAAAATTCAAAGGAGACAATTTCTCTAGCGTTTCCTCTGTTTTCATTAATCTTTTGTCAATCATTCGTGCCTACCTTGTGTAATCGAGAAAATGACATTAATATTGTGCAAAAGGTAGATTTAATGTCGTAGATTATGCGGAAATCGTCTTTTGCGAAGCTCATTCAATATTAATGTAGGTAAAATCGTGGGCGGGATGCTAATAGCAGTATAAAACGCTAATGGCCGTAGGCTATTAAAAAGAAATCGAGATATTGTGTGAAAAAATTATCTGTGCATTATATTAGACCTGTTTCGGTAATAAGACAATTATTACTGTCTCTACTGCCTCGTTGGTCTATTGGTAGCTTGTGCTGCGTTAGAACTAAGAGGTATCCGATTCGAATCCAGGGTCGGGCTAAATTTGTGTAAGTTTTGCTGTTAAGAAATTACTCAGCCCGGAGTCAGGCGGTTACACGCCCGTGCCTCGGAAAGCACGTTAAGCAGATGGCCCTGCGTCCGATCTCTCATTGGTCATGTCGGATTGCCGTCTCACCGAACTATGAGGATAGATTTCTAGTAGTTATATGTTATGTTAGGAACTCTATGTTAAGTTACATATAAAAATTCACCTTTATGGGCTTCCATAAGTAATTGTATCATGTCCGGACGCACTATGTTGTTTTTCTCCCTCTGCTCCATCGTATTGACGACGATGTCTTTGAAGAAGGACGTAGTAGCTTCAGGGAATATACGGAGTTTCAGCATCTGTAAGGAAATGTAAGTAATTGAAATAAAATTGACTTTACGGATTAAACTCGCGTGTATTGTTTTTCTAAGGTCCGGTTTGCCATGATCTGTTAAATATTTAGCGTAATGTTAAGTCAGTCAACGGGCTATTAAAGTTTTAACCACGAGTTAACGCATGTTCATTTGTCAAAACAAGCCGTTTTTAATCACCGCTCTAGAGGTCCGTTAGTTCTTAACAGACAATTAAACTCAAGATGGACGCTTTGAAATAAAACTAATTTTACGGATTAATCTTAACCGTGACCACGAGCGCTGTAAAGAGCTCGAAACGTCGGATCTCTAAATAATGTTTAGAATACCAATACACGCGAGTTGAATCCGCAAAATTATTTCAAATGTGTAGTGCTGGCGCAAATAATAGGCAATTAAAATCATACCTTTGCCAATTTCGGGAACATAGCACAGAGGAAGAAGTAAAACCTCTGCTTGAAGGTGAATTTGAACATAGTCTGTCCAGTCTTGAAGAACTGGTTGTTTCTGTCTTTCAGAGAGTTCACTTGGAGTCCGAAGCCTGCTGAAGCGATTACGTCATTGGTGTATCTCTTCATGAGGTCGTCTACTTCCACTTCTTTGTCCAGGTGGCCTGCAAACATATTAATTAAGATTGGATACCAGAAACTTTTTTTGTCGGTATTTTTTATTTTTTTATGTATGTCCGTCGATTTTAGAGGTCCGCCAATTATAGAATTTAAAAAAAATGTTAGATCAAAATGTAAGATATGAAGCGTCAATGAACTATCCTCCATTTGTCACCATTTTCGTTCTGAACGCGAAGTATAAATGGTTACAATGCTTGTTGCGATCAAGAATTCTTGTAAACTCACCATATTTGTGGAGGTGGCTACCTGCTGATTACGTCAAAACTACAACTTTGTGTTTGTATACTAAAAACTCTGAAGCTTGTAGCTTTTTGCGGATTCAGATACGGATTTCTTATCAACATCGGCATTTAAAAAGGCTGTGGTCAATTCAAATATAAAGTAACTTCTTAAAAAATAACAAACCCTTAAGGTCTTCGACGATGTTCTTGCTGATCTCAATCATGAAAGGGATCATCAGCCGCATCTTGGAGCCGGTGAACGCTGGACTCAGAGTCGCCCTCATGTCCCTCCACCTGTCCCCTAGAACAATTGTACGCCTTTATTAGGGCCAACACTCTTTGAGGGGTGAGAGCCATCCGCTCCCCCGCCAGTCCGGTGATAATGCAACTCGAAGCCATCATCGTAAGTCAGATACAAAAAAAAAACAACGAAAACATCCCAACTAAGCTCTGAGTGAGCGGATTGGATATTCGTGACCTTTTGACCTTCATAACTTTTTAAGCCGGCACGATATCAATGTCAATTTTCACATTTTTATTATGACGCCGTAATGAAGGATTTTACTACGGCCGAAATTCAGCTCACCAGTAGTTTTTCCGCATATTGTGGTTATATTTATTGCCTTAAATGACTGGACTAGTAATCATGGCGCTTACAACAGTAATGTATAATTGGGAGTTTGTTCAAACAAAACAATATAGTAAATGGTCTCTTGTGCTAAGAATCGTGGGTTCGAATCCGTCAATATTATTCATATTTGAAAAAATCTCGTAATTCATGACCTCGCCTGAACGGGGACTTGAACGACCGGACCTTCTGATATCATGTTGCATGTTGTTCTTCGATATTGGGAGGTCCGGTGGTTCAAGTCCCCGAAATTTTTCAAATTTTCATTGAGCTTTAATAGCATTAAAAACAACAAATAAAACGTATTATTATATTTTATTTTCATTAAATTTTACAAATCCAGAAATATTTTTTCAATTCTGCTTTAACTTATTACTGTTACGACGTATGCTGGATAAGTTTTTATAATCTTACATTTATTACGTTCGGAATGACTGCTTAAAATTCATTCTTCTTTTGGAGTTTGGCAATGGCCTGTAGGTGCTTAGATTTTATAAGCTACGTTTAAAATTTTATTAGGTCTTTCTCGAGCAAAGATGCTATGGACGTTAATAAAAGATAGTAAACGGACTTGTGTTATTGTAGACTAGGGCTGCCAAAACCGCCAATTTGTAAATTATTTTTATTACGTGAAAACGTACAAAAATTTGAGACGAGAATTTCGCATTTACTAATTAACTCTGACTGGCTCGGTGGAACAGTGGTCAGTGACCCAGGTTCACTACGTAGGGTTCCAAGAGTCGTTCCGTGGGTTCGATTCCCACTCGGGACAAATATTTGTGTGGCGGCGGTGTTTGTTCCATGTCTGGGCGTGTGATTAAATATATTTAAGTATATTTGTGTATCCGCTATTATTCTGATATTATTATCTGTAACACAAGTGCTTAAGCTACTAAACACGGAATCAGATCAATGTATGTGATGTTACAATATCTAATTATTCAAATTAATTTTTAAAAAGTACTAATAGTGACAACCCTGTAGCCTTATCCTGGCAGGATACTCGCGTTTCCGTCTGAAGATAATATCCAATACTACGGTGCCGAAGATATTTCATCAGCTGATGGTATGACGTCACTATCATGTATCGATTTGGACGATCTGGTATGGGATTCAAAAAAGCCTATTAAATGATTGGTAGAAGCTTAGTGACGGAGTTGCGAGAATCTGTATTTTATTAACTTGAGTACTTATAACACACTCACACGTCATGATGCATTCAAAATGTTTTACGTAATAAATGTAGCTGTATTTAGTAAAAAACTAAATGTTTAAATATGGCTTTACTTTCATTAAAAATTCAATACTAATTAAAATAATCTCTTATACTCGTAGAAAGCGTAAATTTCGGTAATACTCGTAACAGCTCTGTAGCACTACCATGAGTTTAAAAGTTACGGACTCGATATCGCCTACGTAAATATGTCTATGAAAAACTTGTACAGCGCCTCTGGTGGTTACGCTAAGAACTAAAATCGGTCGTATGAAAAAAACCACTCGATAGGTTTTTAACGTACGTAAGTTTTCGATAGCCAACTCATGGTACCGCTACTGGTTAGTTTGGGGTCAATGGCAGTGTGTTCACATGTCCCAAATTGTAAGAAAAATATAATAAGAGTTTTTATTCGCTTATCTTAACAAGTGCAATTCTAGTGTACTAGTCTTATATTCGAATTGTATCATAAAATGCATCAGTATGCAGCTAAGATAACATTGATGATTGCAGCTCGTAGCTACTTGTAGATAATTATACGAGGTAAACACAGCCTGCGTTTGTTATGATTGTAAAATCATTCGGCTGTGGTTAGATGTTAGCGGACAGACGTTATTAAAAAAAGGCATAACATATTATTAACAGAAATTTCTAGGTATGTAAAACATTAAAAGGGAACAATGTCATTATTTTTTTTCTAATATAAATAGAGAATGAGCATTGTTAAGACGTATTTTTTTCTTAAATGTTAAGAATGATACTGTTATTGTAAACATTTATCTGTCAATACACCCGAAATACTCTTGACTTGGGAATGGCCATAGTCAGATCATGTCTCTTAATATGACATACAGTATGAAACAACTTCACGGTAGTTTTTCTGTAAAGAAATTATTCAGCCCGGAGTTAGGAATTTGGCGGTTGCACGTTAAGGCGGTGGTCCTGTGCCCGATCTCTCATCGGTCATGTCGGATTGCAAACACCGAACTATGAGAGTCAGGGAACAGAGAGTGTACTTGTGTTAATATGTCCTGCGCAATTGGTTGTTCTCAATACAGATAGGCCGCCATGGCCGGAATCAGTCAGACACCTTATACTACTAATGGAGCACAATGATGGTTACGAGTCGAAGGTGGTCAGATTAAGTCTACGTCCGCTTTCCGCTCCGCTTCTGTTTTATCCAACTGCCCGCTGACTTCAAAACCGCAGCCTTAGCATTGTTCACTACCAAGGTCAGATAATGTTTGTGGACAATAACAAAGCACACATGTTATTATTTACGATGACTCGTTTATACCCAAAACAGACGAGACTGAATCAACACGCGATTTCGTCTGATAAAAATTGGCTAAGTGCAAGTTGGACTCTTGCACGAAGGGTTCCGTACCATTTATGTGAAAAAAAAACAAGTTTATTGTATGGGGTATCCTTAAGTAATATTTGATCTTTTTAAATTTTTAGTATTTTTTGTTAAACTTCAACGGAAATTCCCCTTTAGCACCTACATGATTTGCGAAAATTTCAGCATTCTAGATATCACGGTTTATGAGATACAGCTTGGAGACACACAGACGGACGGCGGAGGCTAAGTAATTGAGTCCTGTTTTATATACGGAACCCTAAGTGACTAAGCAAAATCAAGTCCATTAAAAGGTGCATTACTTTTGGAAGTTCCTGACCTTCAAAAATACGGTTGAAGTTAATTTGACTGTTATTAAGCAGCTTATTATGAGATTGCGTGTATCTAAAATTTAGTAAAAACCATTATTGCGTTTTCAAATTACATATTATATACTTAATCGTTAATTCATAATAAGAATTCAATCATAATATTTGACTGGCTCGGTGGAACAGTGGGTAGTGACTCTGCCTGGCGGTTCCAAGAGTAGTGGACTCGATTCTCACTCAAGACAAATATTTGTGTGATGAACATCGGGGTTTGTTTCGTGTCTGGGTGTGTTCATTTATTTAAGTTTGCATTTATAAATATATATATACAGGTCTTTACATCTAAATAGATGATTTATGTAGCATCTCGTGGTCTATCACGGCAGCTGCGCTCGTGGCTGTACAAGCCGATGCGAGACTGGATCTTACGTGCGCATAAAATTGACTGTCCACAAATACTTCGTAAATTTGGCTTGCGCGTCCCAGTAAGGTACCCACGAGGCAAGATAACTCCTCTTAGACCTCCAACCCGCAGAACAGTATACGGCTCAAATTCTCCCATTGCTAGGTTGAGTAGATTAGTCAACGAATACAGTGCTCATATGGATATTCACGCGGATTCACCCAACAAGCTCCGCGTTATACTCAAAAAGCTGTTAAATTGAATATTTATAATTCCTTTTCATGTATAAATACAAATCGTAGTATAGTTAATATTATTGGTTGCATAATGTATTCACCTGTAAGTGTTTGTAACACCTAGCTAAAACCTATATTAAATTAATTATTGTACTAATATAAGTGTAAGTAATAGTGTAAACAAATGTTGGTGAATCAATAAAATAAAAAAAATTGTAAACAAAAAAAAACCGCCTTCAAAAACCCGACTCACTAAAAATTACAAAATAATATAATACGAACATTTAAAATAATCATCTGGGTATGAATTTTATATGTTGTTGAAGGCGGTGCCAATCAAAATTTTGAGGAAAATGAAGCACTCTGTGCTTGTTTGTATGAAATATAACGGCACCGCCTTCAACAACATATAAAATTCATAGAAATAAGTCTTTATGGGTCTACACGCGATATTAGTTATAGTTATAGATATAGATATTAATTTCAATGGGGAAGATGGATTCAAGTTATCATCGGCATGGAACCCAGTGATTAGTAAGTGCATACCGCGGAAAGTTACGTCTAATATAAACCCGGATTCAGTGAGTGTTGTGTGTCGGACAGATGTGGGTAGCTGTACAAATGACATTAGTGCTGGTTCGGGGGTGGCTCAAGAAATTCACAACCGCTATGGCAGACGAAGACGGGCGGCGCCAGTTCGCTCGCGACCACGATTGGTGTAACCCAGTCGAAACGTCGGGCAGTAAGTAGCTATGTAATTTTGCTACTCCTAATATCCTATCTCCTAATATAAAGACTTATTTCAGTGTAATGGAACGCGAAAGTTTAAAATCATACATATAAAATTCATACCCAGATGATTATTATAAATGTTCGTATTATATTATTTTGTAATTTTTGGTGAGTCGGGTTTTTGAAGGCGGTTTTTTTTTGTTTACAATTTTTTTCATACTTTTTAGTGTTACCTACATATTTTTTTTTCACCCTATTAGTTCAGCTCACCTGTAATACTACTGATATTATAACTAGTAGTCTTAATATGTATACAGTATTGAAAAATTATCCTTTTATTCCAAACAATTAAGGAGTTGACCTTCCATCATCAGCTCAGCATCATAACATTATGATTGCAAGAAGCAATGCCAATATAAGATCAGAAAATATGTAAAACGCGGTACTGTGCCTATAAAATTTGAGGGTTGCCCTCGATTTCTCCTGGATCAAATCATCAGATCCTGGACTGGTCAACCTAATAGTTTAGCTCACCTGTAATGCTACTGATATTATTATAACTAGTAGTCTTAATATGTATACAGTATTGAAATAATTATTCTTTTACTCATAACTATTAAGGAGTTGACCTTCCGTCATCAGCTCAGCATCATAAGATTATGATAGCCAGAAGCAAATGCCAATATGACTTCAGAAAATATGCAAAACGCGGTACATGTCCCTATAAAATTTGAGGGTTGCCCTCGATTTCTCCTGGATCCCATCATCAGAGCCAAGACTGGTGAAAATGGGACCACCTCGGAAGTGAACTCTATCCAACCAAAAAAAAATTTTTGAAACCCATCTATAATTGACGAAAATATCGGTGAACACACATAAAAAAAAAAAAATTATACATACAGACGAATTGAGAACCTCCTCCTTTTTTTGAAGTCGGTTAATAAATAAATAAATTTGCAACTGAGCGCTGTTAGGGTTGGGGTTTTTGAAGTGAATGTATGTAATAAATATATATGTATGTATGTATATCAGTCTCTTACGCCCATAGTACAAGCTCTGCTCAGTTTGGGATCAGATGACCGTGTGTGGAGTCCCAGATATTTTGTTTATTTTTAACTACTCTTTTACAACAGGGACATAAAGGTTATTAATTATTGCAGTCAAATTAACCTAACTCCACTTAATAATGTTTTTTTTTTTAATAAGCTAACATAATGTCCTCACTCCACCTGATGGTAAGCGGTAGTAAGATCCAAATATGAGGTCGACAGGCACAGTAGACCATATTGAGCCTGTCGCACTCACCCTGAAAGCCCGCTTAAAGAGGAGACCACTGCTGCGGCAACAACGAGACAAGGCGTGGAGTCTCGCATTGGTATTGAGCTGTGCGGGTCGGAGTTGGCCAGTTCGCCGGACGGAAGGGCCCCCGTTTCTACGGGTCTCCCAGGCCGGCGGGCTGACCCGCTTCGCCCGCACAATACCGCCGCTAAGACTCCACTGGTCCGGCACTTGCCGCAACAATGGTCTCCCCTGGCTCCGGTTCGTAGAGTGCTGATCCCGGAAGGCGACCTGACCGAGAAAGGCCAGAGTCACTTGGCGGGTTTTACGCAACTGTATGGTGGTAACAGCAACCGGTCGACAAAACGTCTCCCACCTGAGAGAAATGTATTTTTTATATTTTTTAGATTAAACATTGTTTATTGAATTTTTTCTTATTTATTATTATGATAATTACAGAGTTATCGAACATTTAATTATTGCTGTAGTTATTCAACACCTGTTTTGTGGCTTTTGTCAGCATTTTGTTTTCTTTGTAAATAATTATGTGTCAATTAGCGCAACTATTATCAATGTAAATATTCATAATGGTTCTATTTATAAACTAATTACTGCATCATTTACGGTACGATGAAAATCTATTATGATTATGATCATAGCAGTCGGTGAAATAAAACTTCCAGTTATTTAGAGACTATTAACACAAAATTAACGCTTACAATACTGAATATGACCGGGATATTTACCATGTTGTTTTATTTATTTATTTATTTTTTTATTTATTTATTTTTGGGAAACATACAATTACACTAAGCACATAAAGATAGAAAATACATAAATTGCACATAAATCAGTGAAGTTTCCACCGTTAATTAGTACATAACCTGAGCACACCAAATCGGCAAATAATTTGATCTAGATAATTTTAACACTAATAACAATAACAAAAATAAAAATGTTTAAAGTAACAACTTAACTAAGTTATGCTAAGCTATTTGATAGGGCAAGTCTTAATTCCTTTTTATATAAACCTATAGAGTAATTGAACATATCTATATCACTAAATTTAGAATTGTATTCTTTACATGATCTGTGCAGAAATGTATTCTGTGCATAATTTGTTCTACACAACGGAATATAAAACAGATCACGATTTCGAGAGTTTAACCGAGGGCACTTAATATTTATTGATTTCAGAAGAAAAGGTGAGTCAATGTTATTATTTAAAATTTTATACAAAAACATTTGATCTCTTTCCATCCGTCGTTGTTCCATTGTCAACACGTTGTTCCCAACTGTTGTAGAAGAAATACCCTTCCGTCTACGCAAGTGTTTTAAAAATTTTTGGTTGATTCTTTCTATGATATTTATGTATATTGCGTAGCGAGGATTCCAAACTACTGATGCATATTCCAATATTGGTTTTACTAGAGAATTATATAGAAGTATTAAAGTGCTAGACAGTCTAAAATCTTTAGCTGTTCTTAAAATGAATCCCAACATTCGATATGCCTTACTAGTTACATGGGTTATATGGAAATTAAAAGTAAGTTTAGTATCGAGGTAAATACCCAAGTCCCTAACAAGGACAACACGCTTCAAATGTTCATTATTAATGAGGTAATTAGATGAGACTACTTTAGTTTTCCTAGTATAAGAAATAATATTGCATTTTTTAATATTTAAATGTAAAAAATTGTCTTTGCAATAGTCAGATAGTCTATTGAGATCACTCTGCAATAAGAGACAGTCATTAGGAGATTCAATTGTCCTAAAAATCTTCATGTCATCGGCATACAGTAAGACATTGCTATTGTTGAATACGGTAATGATATCATTTATAAATAAATTAAATAATAGAGGTCCAAGGTGGGAACCCTGGGGTACACCTGATGTTACAGGCACAAATGAAGATGAGAAACCCTTGACAGTTACAGCCTGACTTCTCTCTCTAAGGTACGACTCAAGCCATCGAAGTAGATCACCGTGTATACCGACTTCTCCCAATTTGTGGACTAGTAAAGAATGTGAAATTTTATCAAATGCTTTAGAGTAGTCTGTATACACGACATCCACCTGAGAACCACGATCCATCGACAGTACTACGCGTTGAATAAATTCGCATAGATTTGTTTCAGTTGACCTTCTGCTAATGAAACCATGCTGCTCATCCATGATAACGGGTCTAAGAATGGGGAAGATGTTATCAAAAACGATCTTCTCAAAAAGCTTTGGTATCGTGCTTAGTTTAGATATTGGTCTATAGTTTTGCACGTCGTGCCTATCTCCAGATTTAAAAATTGGAATAACGTGGCTCAACTTCCAAACCCGGGGCATAATACCTAACCTTAGCGACATTTGGAACAACAGATATAGAGGTAGCGCAATAGAGTCACAACACATCCTCAGAAAAATGGGAGGTATTCCATCCGGCCCTGAACCCTTATTGATGTCTAATTGTCCCAGATACTTATTAATACAATCGACAGATAATACAATCGAATCAATCGAAACCAAATTGCTACAATTAGCATTGCGTGAACGCGCAACCATATCAGGTTCAAACACAGAGTGAACAAAACTGTTAAAGAGATCACAAATCTTAATACCATTGTTTGAGACAGTGTCACCTAAAAACATTGTATCTGGCAGATCCGATACAGATCTCTTTGACTTTACGAATGCCCAAAAATGTTTACTGTTATATCTTATTTTATCTTCGGCATTTCGGATGTAAGATTCGTAACAATCGCGTTGTACCCGCTTCTGACGCTCACGAAGTAGAATGAAAGTATCATAATCACGCAATCCACCATAGGTCTTCCATTTACTATGATATTTCTTTTTTTCTTTAATAACTTTTATTAGACTCTTTGAATACCAGGGTGGATAACGTGTGTTATTATTTATAGTTATGACCGGGACATGAACACTAATCACCTCATTCACAATCTTATAAAATTCTGCTACTGCTAGATTTATGTCGCTATGGTTACAAAGTCTGAACCAGTCTACGTCAGATAATGCCACATTAATGGCATTATAGTCAGCCTTACGAAATAAACGTACTACCCTGTTAGGTGACTTCAACGAACGCGGGAATGAAGCACGCACGACAACACTTAGTGCGGGATGGTGAGCGTCCTCCGCGACTAGAGGCCCAACACTACGACTGACAATGCATTCATTATTACTAATAATCAGGTCAAGAAATCTATTATTTACATTAGAAATGTTGTTGTACTGATTAAAATCAGTAAATTGCAAAAAACAACTTAGGGCATGTGCCAAGTCGTCACTAGGGCGGGGATCCGCAAGACTTATTCTCTGGCCACACGTTATCCACTGAGCAGAGGAAACATTAAAGTCACCTACAACAGCATATAGGTCGTCCGGATTCTGTACATAAGTATCAGTAATAACTTCAAAAAAGTTATTAAGACATTCTGCATGGGAATTGCAATGAGGAAGGTAAGCATTATAAATCCGCAACAGTCTAGACCCAGATCGGATTTTACTATCAAGTGTAACAACGACTGCCTCCGCAGCTGCATTTGGCATAGATATAATATTGTATGACCTAACCGGGAGTTCACGACGCACAGCAATTAGAACACCGCCACCGAGACGGTCTCCACGAGATTCATAGTTACGGTCAGATCTATACACGCTATACCGGCTATCAAATAACTCAGAATCATAGATACCGGGTAACAGCCAGGTCTCAGTCAGGCAAATGATATCATAGTCCACCTGCATGAGATTACGAAAAAATATGTTAGTCTTAGACCGCAATCCACGCACATTCTGATAGTACACGGAGAGATCCTTAACCTGCGCCATTAGAATTAATTTTACAATAGAGCATATTATACAATTGTACATTCATAAGCACTTCAACACTATCTGGAATCAATGGAACACTAACTAGAAAAACAGTAAACTGTTGGATGGAAATTGATATTGGGTGTAATACAGACTCCCTAATTATTAACCTGTAAGAATAAAAATTAATTAAAATGTAATCAAAAACAAAAATGCCCTCGGATATCTCAGTAAAGTTTACATTAGAATAACCTACATCTGTAAAATAAACGTTCTGACAACGACAGTACATATAACAAAAACATCACTTTATTTTACTCAAATCTGCAATTGAAGTTATGGATATTACTGGGGACGTATCAGAACAACGAGCCAATATCGAGCAATTTTTCACCCATACATACTTATAGTCTTTTTCTTTACACAATTTCTTGGTACTTTGCAGTAATGATTTATTTGCGCTTGTTAGATGGTCATTTACGTACACAAGACTATCACCAGTAAAACCAATATCTCTTAATTTCAGCTTGATTCTTCTGGCAGATGCCAAAAAGTTGTCCTTTTTGTAACGAGCCAAAAATCTAACCACAATAGGTTTAGGTTTTTTACTGTCATTGCCCTTTGGCGCAACTCGAGTTACAAAATCTAAGTCTGTATCGATATTGAGCGGGAAACTAGCGACTCTGCCTATGGACTCCATGATTTTTAATAAATTTTCACCTTTCTTTTCTGGAATTCCGAAAATCTCGACATTAGATCGTCTTGCCCACTGTTCTTGTTTGTTCTTGTCGACTTCGAATTTATTGACCGTAGCCTTCATTTCTCCTAATTCAGACGACTGACAAATCAAAGGTTTAACAATATTTTCAACCTCAATGATCCTCTTAGTAAGGTCTTCCTGCTGGCCATTTAAAAATGACAACGATTGTTTAAAACCAGCTACCTCTTCCCTCAGTGCCTTCAACTCCTTACTTATAATATTGGTCATTGTTGTTTCGAACTCACTGCGCATCTTCTTAAGCTCAGATGCTAGGAGTTCCTTGACCGCAAACAAAGTCAACGGTGCGTCCAGGCCGCAGTCGGTAGGGGGCGGCGACGGGGGGTCCTTAAGTCGGGAGCCTCCCCTCTGAACAGTGATATTTTCAGACACAGTTGGTTGACGAACCGTACCAGTACTTCTTATGGGCGTACTGTCCTTATTATGGACTTTCGGCGCACAGTTTGGGCACATCCACTTCTTTTTAAATTCAAAATTAATATCCTTCTTGTTCAGTGCAGTAAAACCCAAACACTGAACGTGATAGGGACACTTACACTTTATGCATGTAAGTGAAGGCGCACCACCGGACGCGCCATCTGTCAACTCACCACAACACGCAAATTTCATTGTTGTGATCCGTAATGAGCGAGCGGCCGAGCGATGACGCACGTACGGGCGGCCGGCAACGGCTGTAGCGGGCGACGATCGGGTGTTTTCGGCGCGGCCTCGTGCAGGATCGTGAGATGCGAGTAACCGATAACGGTCGGCTTACAAATGCTTGCACTTCAACGTAAATGTTTGCCGATATTTGTTATCACTGTGTTCGAACCGGTGTTTTAATCAAAACAATAATCACACCACTAGATGATACAGGAAACTGGCTACAAAACGGTATATAGCATGACAATAACTTCGCGAAAAATATACTTCTTGTGAATTATTTAAGTAAGAGAAAAACAGATACGGTGTTGCTCAGGCAGCGACGATGACGATGATTTTGTATTAACGAGCTCCTAATATATCGGCACTGTTGCAAGCGCCATGATCACGGGTCATATTCAGTTTTCTAATGTGAGTAACCAACCAAGCTTATTTACACATATACCTCTAATTTACATTTACGACTATTCTACCCTTTAACGGTGAAGGAAAACACCGTGAGGAAACCTGCACACCTACGAAGAAATTCTTAGGTTGTGTAGTCGACCAACCACACTTGACCAGCGTGGTTTACTAAGTCCTTGTCGCCTTAGTTAACGCCAGTACTGGGGACGTATATGGGCTGATGATGATGATGATACCTATAAGACACTTCAAGTAGGATGTAGGTAGTCTATACTAGTCTAGGTATTATATGTAGTTAGGCGTACCGATGTAAAGCCAATTTGGATATAACAAAGACCCCTTTTGTTGTCTGTCGTCCACAGAGCAACAACTGAACCAAACCAATTGCTTATATACAACCATTTACTGCACATTGTAGTGAAGATGTAGATACAGTCTTTAGGATAGTAAAGGACTAGTATGATATTGTTTTTGAGCTCACTAATAGGTACTTGTAGCATTTATTTGCTATCTTATTAAAAAATGGCTGTGACCTACGGACGGACGGACAGACAGACATGATGAGGTGAGAGTTCCGTTTTTGCCATTTGGCTACGGAACCCTAAAAAGTATACAATTACTGACAATAGATACGAGTTAAAATTATTATATTACTAAAGGACGCCCGCGACTTCGTCTGCGTAAAATCTGATGTTAGATGTATTTTGATTGTAGAACCTGACCGTGTATTCCCGCTGTCCCCACAAGCCCAATCCCCCCTCCATACCAAGTTTTATAAAAATCTATAAACACGTAAAAGTTCTCCCATGCTAATTTTCACCACTCCACCAAAAAATGTGTAATGTGAAAAAAAAGTTTATAACTAATTATTTACCGATCTCAAAATAAAGATGCCCTTTCTTAGGCTTGTGCCCCACTGCTCTGGAACGGGTCTACGCTGAACTAGAACGAGTAGGCCTTAGTCAATTAAGCTGGCCAAATTCGGGTTGGTCGACTAAACAACCTTAGAATTTCTTCATAAGTGCACAGGTTTCCTTACAATGTTTTCTTTCACCGTTAAAGCGTCGAATAAACGTACATGGGAACTTCAAATTTGATAAACACTGTGGCAAGCAACGACCCTAACCACTTGCCCATCGACGCTTTTTAAAAACTTCTATTTTACATAAGTCACACGTATAGACATGCAAATCCTACCTTTCATCATGAGAAGGCTTCCTCCGAACAGTGGCTCCACTTCTTCACTGAAGAACTCCTTGTGGTTCACGAAATGGTCGAAGTCTTTCACCGTTATTTGCTTTATCAGCTCAGGGTCCCGTATCAGGAGTAAAGGGCTGGTCAGCTCGATGTATCCGACATATCTTTAAAAGAAAAACACCTTAGCTTAGAAACCTATTAGATACGGCTTTTACAGGTTTTTAGGACCAAGTTATTTGCGGCTTGATGTCTCGTTGGTCTATTGCAAGCGCTGCGTAAGGACCGAGAGGACCCCGGTTCGAGTACGGGGGAAAAAAATTGTGAGGTTTCTGTAAATAAATTAGTCAGCCCGGAGTCAGGAAGTTGGCGGTTGCACGCCTGTGCCTCGGAAAGCACGTTTAGCTGGTGGTCCTGCACCTGATCTCTCACCGATCATGTCAGCTTGCTGTCTCAGCGGACGATGACTCACTATAATAATATATTATCAAAAATCGTGTCAAGTGAACTTAGGCATGGAATGCACTTCCAGCTCATGTTTTCCCTCCCACCTATATCCAGGGCTCTTCAGGCGGGGCGTGAAACAGCAATAAAGCAGGCCTTCAGGGTAAGTGCGACAGGCTTTATAGGTCTATTGTACCTATCGACCTCATATGTGGTACCGGTTACCACCAGATGGAGTGAATTTATCCTAAAAAATCCTTTAAAAGAAAAACTTTACTCTATCAGAGAGTCTTCTAAAATATTTCTTTGGCAGGCAGTACGTTCCTAGAAGTGGTGAAATAAACGCCTGGGTCACAGGAAACATCTAAATAATGGGTATAGGACCTCTACAGATTGATTTTTATTTGTGTAGCACAAGATTAAGTTACATACTACGTCGTCAAAATACTAAATATTAAAATTATTCTAAGATGCTAAACATTTGCGTGCATATACTGGCTGACTGACTCGGTGGAACAGTGGTTAGTGGCGGTATCAAAAGTCGTGGGTTCGATTCCCACTCGGGATAAATACTTGTGTGATGAACATAGGTGTTTGTTCCGTGTCTGGTTGTGAATAATAATATGTATTTATAAATATCTATGAATTTTTATCATGTTTTGTGTGTTTATGCGTATATTATGTTATGTTTGTCTGTGACACCCATAATACGAGCTCTGCTTAGTTTGGGGTCAGATGATCTTGTGTGGAAATGTATTAAATTAAACAAATCGTAATGTAAATATTTGCTGTACCGTGACATGGCAAAATCTTTAGATGTAAACTTTATTATGCCAACAATTCAAGTTGATGATGACGCTGATTAAAAACACAAATAAGCTGAAGTGTTTTTGTTCTTAGGTAGGTATATACCTACTTATACTATTCGTTACACCACTACATACATTTATGTATAGGTATATGAAGTGGAATCGCAAACAAAGCACTTATTTTGCAACAAGATAATTCGGGTGATCGTCCCCTCTTGTCGGTGAAGCCGACAGACTTGATAAAATAATCGTAGGTCAAAAGCGCACGTACAAAAATATACGGCATAGTATCGTTATACACGAGTCATAGTTAAACATGAGTTTAAGAACGATATGAAAATAAAGTAAGGCGTTCGACCGATTTCGGCCATGGCGGCCGCTCTCAATTAAGATCAGCCAGGACATATTATAGTGCACAAGTATGCGCGCAAACACAAGTTCCCTTACTCTTCGACATGACCGAATACATTACATAGCTAGACACGGAACAAACACCGATGTTTCTCACACAAATATTTGTCCCGATTGGGAATCAAACCCACGACTCGTGGCCAACCTAACCTAACAGTACGCATTATCCAGTTTCCTCTAGAGTAAGCTAATAATACTCGTTTTAACTATTTAAAAGATAATAATAAATATTGGGAGAGACAGACCCGAAACAAACACCGATGTTACACACATTAGAAAACTGAAAATGTCAGGGATATTTACCATGTTGTTTTGTTTTAATTAGCTCCCGATATTTCGGCACTGTTGCAAGCGCCGTGATCACCATCACACACTTATTGTCCCGAGTTGGAATCGGACCCAAGACTCTCGGAACCGCCAGGCAGGGTCACTACCACTGTTTTACCGAGTCAGTCATGTTACATACATACATAAAATCACGCCTTTTTCCCAGAGGGGTAGGCAGAGATCACTTCCTGCCATGTGCTACGGTCCTGGCACACCACTTTCGCTTCATCCACATCCATCAACCTCTTCATGCACGCTCTACTTCAGTCAAGTTTATTCGCTATATTATTATGTAAATACAGTTAACTGCCTCGTTGGTCTATTGGTAGCAAGTGCTGCGTTAGGACCGAGAGGTCCCCGGTTCGAATCCGGGGTCGGGCAAAATTTGTGTGAGTTTTCTGTAATGAAATTACTCAGCCCGGAGTTAGGAAGTTGGCGGTTGAACGCCCGTGCCTCGGAAAGCACGTTAAGCCGGTGGTCCTGCGCCCGATCTCTCATCGGTCATGACGGATTGCCGTCTCACCGAATTATGAGAGTAAGGGAATAGAGAGTGCACTTGTGTTTGCGCGCACACTTGTGCACTATAATATGTCCTGCGCAATTGGCTGATCTCAATTGAGATCGGCCGCCATGGCTGAAATCGGTCGGACGCCTTTTATTTATTTATTTATGTAAATACATACCTCTCATCTGGAAACGCTTTGTATATCGTATCAATGTCAGTGATAATGTGGTTGGTCAAGATGGTACTTTTAAATGTGTTCCCAAACACCGGCACTCCAGGCAAATACTTCACCCCATTTTCCTGGAATTTGTTGTGGATTTTCTTGTAGACGTACAGATAATACGCGAGTAGTGACGTCACAAGGAATATGAATACTTCAATCAACATGGCGACTGCGTGTGCGCACGAGTTGTTGAAAACTGCGGTGTTTAGCTTATGTATAGCGGTTTAGTTGTGGGAATGTATCGATGTCGATAGAATAAATATGGTCGTAGGTGTATTGGCACAGTACTTTATTAATTACTAGCTGCCGCCCGCGACTTTGTCCGCGTGGGAATGGTTTTGGCAGAAATAACCTTTAATGTACCTCGTAAAATTAGCTACTTATTAGTACGAGTTCTGTCAAATTTCGTCCAACCGTTTCAGACATAAGCGAGAATAAACAGACACAGACATAAATGTTATTATTGTGTTTTTGTTATAATATAGAATCATACTCATTTAGTAAAAAGACGTCATTTTAAAATTACAAAATGACACTTTTATTTAGTTTTATAGATATAGATTGTTATAAAGTGTAATTTAAGTGATTATTATAAAGCTATGTATGATTATTAAAAACGGCCAAATTCATTTGGGTTCGTTAACCCAAGGCCATAATCAAAATTACACGATAATCAAACTTGAGCTAACATTGGGGAAAAAATTGAACTGAAACTAAAATACCTATGTCTAAATAGGTGCAAAAACAAATCAAAACATCCCTATTTTGGAGCATGCTGAAAGCTTATCAAGATTCGCAACTGTCGCTCTTATTGTCTTTAATATAGTGTCTACAATTCAACATGTTCTTGACAAAGGATGATAGTTATACGACTATCTATCGTACGTAAGGTTGGGTGACCAGACCGTAACCTTGAAATGATTTGTATAGCAGCTGATTGATATGACATTATTAATGTTTTGTTTTCACGGTTATTTACCTTTTGTGATAGTCTTTATTTATTAATCGAAATCAAAATCAAAAATGTCTTTATTTATATTGGCAATTTACATGCACTTATAAATCGTGACATTATTAATAATTAGATTCTACCATAGGTTCGGAACGGAGAAGACTCCGGCAAGAAACTCGATAGTTGCTCTTTTTAACGACAATCATGTTACAAATTGTAAATGAGCCAAGTCATACAATCTAGGTGTGCCATAGCAAAAAGTACCAGTTCTATATTTACTACTTTTAAAATAACCATAATTAAAAAAAAAGAAACATGTTTTAAGGAGTTACTTGTCATCATTAGTTTTATTTAAGAGATCAAATAAATTTTATTTTAATATTTTTTTAAGTTTTACCTAATTACTCCACATGGTTTGAAGCATACTAGCTCCTTTTGATTCTGTTTGTATATAAGAAACCCTATTCAAGATATCCATCTTACCTTGCTCATTCGAGTATATAACTTTGTAATTAAATTAAAAAAATTGTAAACAAAAAAAAAACCGCCTTCAAAAACCCGACTCACTAAAAATTACAAAATAATATAATATAACAATAATCTGGGTATGAATTTGATATGTTGTTGAAGGCGGTGCCAATTAAATTTTTGAGGAGAACTGCATGAAATATAAACGGCACCGCCTTCAACAACATATCAAATTCATACCCAGATTATTGTTATATTATATTATTTTGTAATTTTTAGTGAGTCGGGTTTTTGAAGGCGGTTTTTTTTTTGTTTACAATTTTTTTTCATACTTTTTAGTGTTAAATTTTTTGTTACCCTATTAGTTCAGCTCACCTGTAATACTACTGATATAATAACTAGTAGTCTTAATATGTATACAGTATTGAAAGAATTATCCTTTTACTCCAAACAATTAAGGAGTTGACCTTCCATCATCAGCTCAGCATCATAAAATTATGATTGCAAGAAGCAATGCCAATATCACTTCAGAAAATATATAAAACGCGGTACATGTGCCTATAAAATTTGAGGGTTGCCCTCGATTTCTCCTGGATATGGGATCCAGGAGATCAGATCAGATCCTAGACTGGTCACCCTATTAGTTCAGCTCACCTATAATGCTACTGATATTATAACACGTAGTCTTAATATGTATACAGTATTGAAAGAATTATCCTTTTACTCCTTAGTATTAAGGAGTTGACCTTCCATCATCAGCTCAGCATCATAAGATTATGATTTCCAGAAGCAAATGCCAATATAACTTCAGATAATATGCAAAACGCGGTACATGTCCCTATAAAATTTGCGGGTTGCCCTCGATTTCTCCTGGATCCCATCATCAGATCCTAGACTGGTCACCCTATTAGTTTAGCTCACCTATAATGCTACTGATATTATAACTAGTAGTCTTAATATGTATACAGTATTGAAAGAAATATCCTTTTACTCCTAAGTATTAAGGAGTTGACCTTCCATCATCAGCTCAGCATCATAAGATTATGATTTCCAGAAGCAAATGCCAATATAACTTCAGATAATATGCAAAACGCGGTACATGTCCCTATAAAATTTGAGGGTTGCCCTCGATTTCTCCTGGATCCCATCATCAGATCCGGGACTGGTGAAAATGGGACCACCTCGTAAGTGAACTGTATCCAACCAAAAAAAAATTTTTGAAATCCGTCTATAATTGACGAAAATATCGGTGAACATACATAAAAAAAAAAAAAAAAAAAAAAAAAAAATATTATACATACAGACGAATTGAGAACCTCCTCCTTTTTTTGAAGTCGGTTAAAAAAGAAATTAAAACAAAAATATTCATTTGGAGGTGCTGGGATTTGAACCCAGGACTTTCAGCATGCGAAGCAGACACTCTACCACTGAGTTACACCCCCGGTGTTGTAGACGACGAAATAGGCGATTACTTAGGCAAAGTAGAAGTAGTCTCTCTAAACAACTGATAACGATAAATTAGATATTAGTATATTAGTTAACATACTTCAAATTAAGTTTAGAGTGTTATTCAAACCAATTAAGTGTGTATTTGACCTTCATTATTATCGATGTTTTAAGTGAACTGTTATAAAAAAAAACAATGTCCTTCATATAATATGTCAATGGCGATTGTTAATTATAAAAAAAATTGTAAACAAAAAAAAAACCGCCTTCAAAAACCCGACTCACTAAAAATTGCAAAATAATATAGTGCGAACATTTATAATCATCTGGGTATGAATTTTATATGTTGTTGAAGGCGGTGCCAATCAAAATTTTGAGGAAAACGAAGCACTCTGTGCTTGTCTGTATGAAATATAAGTTAACTAGCTGTTTCACGCGGTTTCACCCGCGTCCCGAGGGAACTACTTCCCGTACCGGGATAAAATATAGCCTATGTTACTTCTGAATAACGCAGCTTTCTAATGGTGTAAAAATTATTGCAATCGGTCCAGTAGTTTTTGAGTTTATTCATTACAAACATACAAAAATACAAATATTTCCTCTTTATAATATTAGTGTAGATAATAAGTTTTTTTTTTGTTTACAATTTTTTTTTCATACTTTTTAGTGTTAAATTTTTTTTCACCCTATTAGTTCAGCTCACCTGTAATACTACTGATATTATAACTAGTAGTCTTAATATGTATACAGTATTGAAAGAATTATCCTTTTACTCCAAACAATTAAGGAGTTGACCTTCCATTATCAGCTCAGCATCATAACATTATGATTGCAAAAAGCAATGCAAATATAACTTCATAAAATATGTAAAACGTGGTACATGTGCCTATAAAATTTGAGGGTTGCCCTCGATTTCTCCTGGATCCCATAATCAGACCCTAGACTGGACCCTATTCGTTCAGCTCACCTAGAATTCTACTGATATTATAACTAGTAGTATTAATATGTACACAGATTTGAAAGAATTATCCTTTTACTCCTAACTATTACGGAGTTGACCTTCCATCATCAGCTCAGCATCATAACATTATGATTGCCAGAAGCAAATGCCAATATAACTTCAGATAATTTGCAAAACGCGGTACATGTCCCAATAAAATTTGAAGGTTGCCCTCGATTTCTCCTGGATCCCATCATCAGATCCGGGACTGGTGAAAATGGGACCACCTCTGAAGTAAACTCTATCTAACCAAAAAAAAATTTTTGAAATCCGTCTATAATTGACGAAAATATCGGTGAACATACATAAAAAAAAAATATTATACATACAGACGAATTGAGAACCTCCTCCTTTTTTTGAAGTCGGTTAATGAATAAATATCTGGGACATTTCCATACAAGGTCATCTGACCCCAAACTAAGCAGAGCAGTACTTTGGGCGTCAGAAACTGATATACATTCATAGATATTTATAAAAACATACTTACATACCCAATCACACCCAGACACGAAAACAAACACCTATGTTCATCACACAAATATTTGTCCGGAGAGGGAATCGAACCCACATCTCTTAGAACCAGTGTTTTCAAATTATATATTTAGATGGAAATGAGACTTCAATTATCTAATTCTGTAATATAAATAAAGACATCAAACTGAGTGAACAACGAGAACCATCAACATCATCAGCTCATATACGTCCCCACTGCTGGGGAATGGGCCTACCCTAAACTGGGGCGATAAGGCCTTTGTCAATATGATAATAAAATAAAATAAATAGGGCGTCCGACCGATTTCAGCCATGGCGGCCGATCTCAATTGAGATCAGCCAAGTGCGCAGGACATATTATAGTGCACAAGTGTACGCGCAAACACAACTGCACTCTCTATTCCCTTACTCTCATAATTCGGTGAGACGGCAATCCGACATGACCGATGAGAGATCGGGCGCAGGACCACCGGCTTAACGTGCTTTCCGAGGCACGGGCGTTCAACCGCCAACTTCCTAACTTCGGGCTGAGTAATTTCATTACAGAAAAACTCGCACAAATTTTGCCCGATCCCGGACCGGGGACCTCTCGGCCCTAACGCAATATACCAATATAACGTTAATACCTATGTACCTATGTATTTTACAAATACCTATGTTTGTTCAGGTTCTGACTACCACGTGTCCCAAAAATTGTTTCAATATTATTTTTCTTTATAATTAAAATTGCCATTATGCCTTTAGAACGTTTTTTTTTTCAGGACTTTCATAGTTTATGGGGTTTAGTATCAATTCGTTAAACTAAAAAATTGTAAACAAAAAAAAAACCGCCTTCAAAAACACGACTCACTAAAAATTACAAAATAATATAATACGAACATTAATCTGGGTATGAATTTGATATGTTGTTGAAGGCGGTGCCAATTAAATTTTTGAGGAAAACTGCGTGAAATATAAACGGCACCGCCTTCAACAACATATCAAATTCATACCCAGATTAATGTTCGTATTATATTATTTTGTAATTTTTAGTGAGTCGTGTTTTTGAAGGCGGTTTTTTTTTTGTTTACAATTTTTTTTCATCCTTTTTAGTGTTAATTTTTTTACACCCTATTAGTTAAGCTCACCTATAATTCTACTGATATTATAACCAATAGTATCAATATGTACACAGATTTGAAAGAATAATCCCTTTACTCCCAACTATTAAGGAGTTGACCTTCCATCATCAGCTCAGCATCATAACATTATGATTGCCAGAAGCAAATGCCAATATAACTTCAGAAAATATGTAAAACGCGTTACATGTGCCTATAAAATTTGAGGGTTGCCCTCGATTTCTCCTGGATCCCATCATCAGATCCAAGACTGGTCAACCTAATAGTTTAGCTCACCTGTAATGCTACTGATAGTATAACTAGTAGTCTTAATATGTATACAGTATTAAAATAATTATTCTTTTACTCATAACTATTAAGGAGTTGACCTTCCATCATCAGCTCAGCATCATAAAATTATGATAGCCAGAAGCAAATGCCAATATGACTTCAGATAATATGCAAAACGCGGTACATGTCCCTATAAAATTTGAAGGTTGCCCTCGATTTCTCCAGGATCCCATCATCAGATCCAAGACTGGTGAAAATGGGACCACCTCGGAAGTGAACTCTATCCAACCAAAAAAAAATTTTTGAAATCCGTCTATAATTGACGAAAATATCGGTGAACATACATAAAAAAAAAAAAAAAAAAAATATTATACATACAGACGAATTGAGAACCTCCTCCTTTTTTTGAAGTCGGTTAAAAATAAAAACAAGCTGTGGAAAATAAAAAAAAAAAAAATATTAATTCTAGATTCTAAAAACACGGTTTATTTCCTTTTGTTGTTGTTGTTTGTTAGATACGAAAAAAAAACAAAAAACAAAACGTCATCTCACGACAGAAAACAAAAATATCTATAGATGCGTCCAGAATTAAATTTACTTTTTAACCGACTTCAAAAAAAGGAGGAGGTTCTCAATTCGTCTGTATGTATAATATTTTTTTTTTATGTATGTTCACCGATATTTTCGTCAATTATAGACGGATTCCAAAATTTTTTTTTTGGTTGGATAAAGTTTACTTCAAAGGTGGTCCCATTTTCATCAGTCCCGGATCTGATGATGGGATCTAGGAGAAATCGAGGGCAACCCTCAAATTTTATAGGGACATGTACCGCGTTTTGCATATTATCTGAAGTTATATTGGCATTTGCTTCTGGCAATCATAATCTTATGATGCTGAGCTGATGATGGAAGGTCAACTCCTTAATAGTTAGGAGTAAAAGGATAATTCTTTCAATACTGTATACATACATATTAAGACTACTAGTTATAATATCAGTAGCATTACAGGTGAGCTAAACTAATAGAGTGACCAGTCTAGGATCTGATGATGGGATCTAGGAGAAATCGAGGGCAACCCTCAAATTTTATAGGCACATGTACCGCGTTTTACATATTTTCTGAAGTTATATTGGCATTGCTTCTTGCAATCATAATGTTATGATGCTGAGCTGATGATGGAAGGTCAACTCCTTAATTGTTTGGAGTAAAAGGATAATTCTTTCAATACTGTATACATATTAAGACAACTAGTTATAATATCAGTAGTATTACAGGTGAGCTGAACTAATAGGGTGAAAAAAAATGTAACACTAAAAAGTATGAAAAAAAATTGTAAACAAAAAAAAAACCGCCTTCAAAAACCCGACTCACTAAAAATTACAAAATAATATAAAACGAACATTTATAATCATCTGGGTATTAATTTTATATGTTTTTGAAGGCGGTGCCAATCAAAATTTTGAGGAAAACGAAGCACTCTGTGCTTTTCTGTATGAAATATAAACGGCACCGCCTTCAAAAACATATAAAATTCATACCCAGATGATTATAAATGTTCGTTTTATATTATTTTGTAATTTTTAGTGAGTCGGGTTTTTGAAGGCGGTTTTTTTTTTGTTTACAATTTTATGTATTCATTATATAGTTGAGTAACTGATCTTTCCATTATTCCCTATTTGACGGATCTTATTCTTACCATTTATTTATAAAAAATAAAAATATCAAAAACTGGCCTAGGTACAACAGGTTCCCCTACTTATTAATAATAAGGATGTCCATAGCACATAAATATTAATTTCATTTTCATTACGAATTCTCGTTACCGCGAAAGCCTACAAAAACGGTGACATATTGTGTTAACTACCTCCAGTTGTCAATACGGTAAAACCATTTATTACGTTCAATATTTATTTCCGTTACAGTCTTCCCGGAAACCATTAAAGCAGCAAAAAGAATTTCAGTCAAATTCGGCGTAAAATACTATTGGGTAATGTCACGTTACATTTTGTCACAGACCCGAATCTGGCACTAGTACTATATATTATAAGTGACATACACGTGGTATAACGTAAGGTTGTGCTTCGATGTAAGTGAAGTGTTAGTTGGAAAAATATTTTTATACAAATTGAGAATATTTGAAGTGAAACTTCTTTATCGGCGTTGGAAAAAATTTACTGTCACATTTTTCGGTTACGCGTCACATTTTTCCGTTACGCGCCATCTTAGTTTCACTTTTTACGTGTGTACACTAGTACACGCACACATTTTTTCTTTTTAACCGACTTCAAAAAAAGGAGGAGGTTCTCAATTCGTCTGTATGTATAATATTTTTTACAAGCTTTTATTTAACTTGCAATGTATGTATGTATGTATGTATGTTTGTGTGTTCGGGTGGAATTTTATAACTCAATTTTAAGGCACTTGCCCTCAACCGATTGAGCTGAAATTTTGCATGCACGTGTATATCCGATGACAATGCAATATTATTATGACATGGAGCTGATCTGATGATGAAGTCGGAAGATAGCCATAGCAACTCAGTAATTAAATAACATAACCACATCGAGTTTGGGCTCATTTCATTCGACTAGATGAGTACTTTGGTGCTAGATAGTAACCAAGGTCTGATGATGGAGCCGGAAGACAGCCAAAGGAACTCAGTACTTAAACGACACAACCAAATCGAGTTTGGGCTCGTCTTAGGAACTTACAAGGTGAAAACTAAAAAGTATAAAATAAATTAAGGTAAAAAAATCTTTAAAAACAAGCTTTTATTTAAATGCGCTAAAAAGAAAAAAATAAACTTTTACACTATAACTTTACTGTCAACTTATAACATTTCAAATTCAACATATTTGACACAATTTATATGTTTTAAAAGCTTGTCGCGAGATTTAAGTACCTACTCGTAATTTTAAAAGCAAGTTTTAAAATACCTGCCTATTAAAAATTTTAAACTAAGAAAGTAAATACGAGTACTTAAATCTCGCGACAAGCTTTTAAAACATATAAATTGTGTCAAATATGTTGAATTTGAAATATTATAAGTTGACAGTAAAGTTATAGTGTAATTATTTTTAAAATTTAATAACATTAAATAACTAAAAAGCAGTTTATTAAACATCGAATGTGTACTCTTCTTACCAGGGTGCCGCTACATTTTGACAGATTACATTGCATACCTCCAGATTAAGGCACTTACCCATCCCACCTGCCTCTCTACAGCGCCGTTCCGACATCCTTCAGGGGCCATTACTGTGAAACCTGACTCCTAAGTGTATGCAAACAAATGGCGCTTATTAATATAATGAGAGCTTTCACATTAGCCGAATAATTATACACTACGTTCGGTGTAATAAAGTTGTAGTGCACAGTGCTATATGTGTGGGATATGGCCAAATTTGGCTGGCTTGGTGGAACAGTGGTTAGTGACCTAGGCTCCAAGAGTCGTGGGTTCGATTTCCACCCGGGACACATATTTGTGTGACGAATATCGGTGGTTGTTCCGTGTCTGGTTGTGTTATTAAGTATATTTGTGTATCCACAGTTGATTCTGATATTCGCAACACAAGTGCTTAAGTTACTTATCGCGGGATGAGATCTATGTGTGTGGTGCTATGTAATATTTGTTTATTTATTTAAAGTGAAAGCTGACAACTAGCATAACTTTTTAAGGTTTGTCTTCAGAAGTTAGTTTGCAAATCTTCGATTTTGATTTGATTTCTGCTTCACCAGCATTATTATCACTCCATATGGAGTAAGTGGTATTCGTGAAGCTGTAATTTGATTGGCTTACGTATAATTAAAAATAATTAAAATAATAAAATTGGGTTAAGTACTACCCGAAAAATGGATGGAAACTTTAAAAAAAGTTAATTGTGTCTAACAGCCAATGTCAGTCATATAATATGCAAGTCTACTTTATGTTATCACAGCCGAATGTTCCTTATATCACGAATGTTTAGCCAAGACTAGAAGGTTTGGGTTTGATTCCGGACCCAGTCAATCAAGGAACCTTAGCCAATCAACTGATAGGTATAAAACTTTGGGGTTAAAATAGTTTCTTACTACCACTTCTGACAGATGCTTTACCCTCATATAACAAGTGATGACTGCCAACAAAAAACGGCCAAGTGCGAGTCGGCCTCGCGCACGAAGGGTTCCGTATCACGTTGTTGTATAGGTATTCCCCATTTATATTTGCTTCATTTTGTTTTTAGTGGTCCTTGTTAAAATAGCAATAGGAATACTAAAAGCAAGAAGCATTATTACTTGCCGCTAAATAATTCACATGATCTTAGAATTTAATTGTTCCTTTTGTTCAGCTCTACATGACCGTTTAATTATTTATGTATAGTTTTGTTTATAAGATAAATACAATAAGTTTCACGTTTTTGTAAGTGATAAAATAATAACTATGTTAGTTCCTCTTTTGCCTGAAACACAGGGAAATCCTAGTTCAGGCAAACATATTTTTACCCTGTACTCCAAATGTAATGTAGATTTTAAGATCAAATATTGTGAGCTATGTTTTCCAATAAAGATTTTTTTTTTATTTAAGTATTTATGGGTCTACACGCGATATTAGGAGTAGAAAATACATACCTATTTACTGCCCAACGATTCGACCGGGTTACACCAATCATGGTCGCGAGCACCAGTCTAACCATCGTCGTTCTTTAGACATATCTTAAAGAGTTACTGACGAAATCTTAGAAGTAGACTCTCGTTTTTACCCTTAGGGTACGGACCCCTAAAAAGGGAATCTTGGCGGAAGTATAATCCGGCGAGTAAATAAGGCGGTAATATGGCGGTGGCGGTAAGAACCGGCACGTGCCGACTAAGCCACTATGATGGATCGTCCGCAAGACCCGTTGTTATATTTCTTACTGTACTCACTTTCTGTTACTTTGGAAGGGTAATTTTTTTTGTTTTTTTTTTTCATTTTGACTTTTATCTAATCTAATGCTTGTCGGGTCTATGATTTTGATTACAAAAATAATGTTTGGACATTGCCTTATTTAGGTAATACATAGACACTAGCGCCCGGCGCTGGTGGCTCGGACCAAGAGGTTCAGTTCCTCTTTTCTACCCCGTGTCATTAAGGCATGGAATGCCCTTCCAGCTCATGTTTTCCCTCCCTCCTATGTTCCCGGGTTCTTTGGGCGGGGCGTGAAACGGCATTTAAGCAGGCCTTTAGGGTGAGTGCGACAGGCTCAATATGTTCTATTGTGCCTGTCGACCTCATAATGTGGATGTCACTACAGCTTACCACCAGGTGGAGTGAGATCATCTTGTTACCAAATTATAAAAAAAATGGAACGCGAAAGTCTAAAATCGTGTGTTATGTAAAATTTTGTTACGGATATCAGAAACTACAGTGTTATACACATATATAAAAACAACACCCAGACACGGAACAAACACCGATGTTCATCACATGAATATAATTTTGTCCGGAGTGATTTGTTTGTGTTAATGGTAATGGGGTCGGATTATTTGAGCGAACATTAAACATTAACATCATGGGAGTAGGATTAACACCTGATTAATAATAATTTATCATTAGTGTAGTCACATGTCCGAATATTTACTAAGTCCTATTATAATAGTAATCCGGTTTGGATCTATTTAATGTGCAGATAAGTATTGCTATATTAAACTTTTTATTCATTTATCTAAGAGTGATGAGTATGAACGTCAATGGACGTAATAGTAGAAAAAGGCCGAAGAAGACATGGCTGCGTTAGAGATGATATAGGAGTGAAAGCAGAAGACATAGAACTGACGAATGACCGGCCCGAGTGGAAGACGTATACATTTTGCGCCGACCCCACTTAGTGTGGGACAATGGCAGGAGAATCATAGATGATGAACAACGGGGTGTACCTCATCGCCTATTGGCGGTGTCATGGTACCTGGCAGAGCTTTCGCTCACAACATCGCCGGTGGACATGCCTCCATGGGCTCCCTCAAGCCTCTCCAGAGGGGATCGATGGGGTGACCCGGGGGTCGCTCCCACCCTCTACGACGTCTGTTGGTTAGCAGCGAATCATCATCATCATTATCAGCCCACTTCCGTCCACTGCTGGACATAGGCCTCCCCAAATGCTCGCTCACTTAATCCCATCCTCGGCTACTACTGCTAACTTGGCTACTCGCAACGAATACCATGGTTAAAATCAGTTTAATATCGTAGTTTAACATTCATATAACTACGTAGCTTAGTACATATATCGTCCCCGTCGTGGCAGAATTAAACAACTAACAAAACCAAAGTTCCGAGATAATTGAGTTTTTGTGTTTTTTTCACTAAAAAACGGCGATAGATTTTCAAGGTGAAGAAAATTTATTGTCGAGATTTTTATATGTTGTAAAACCAGTTCAACTCTATAATTTAAATAGTCCGACACAATGCTAGTTTATATTATTTTAAAAATAAAAATAAAAAAGTAATTATTTACTTTTGCCACAACCATTTTTGACAACAGAATTGCATTTATCAAGTTTTTGTATGTCACTTAGCGAGTTTTGCCACAACCAAGAAGCGCATAATACGAATATTTGTAGTGAATAAGGTGACTTGTTTAATTTTACATCGTTTCACTGCCATGAATTTTGTTGTTATCAACTTTTAATTTATTATGCAATTTCAGTGAAAAAAATTTAATAGCAGTCAAATAATACTACAATATACTTAATGAACAAACATTTAATCAACAAAATTGACTTGGCATGGTTTTCACATAATTTAAAAAACTGACACAAATTTAACTTATTAAGAACATAGAAAAAATTGTTCATTACGTAGCTAGATTTATCTGTTAGATTCCTTATACATTAAAATAACATAAAAGCAATCGTGAGAAAATAAAAAAATTGTATAAAATTATACAACATTTTAAAAAAAGTAACTATAATGAATGAATCAATTGTCCAGTGTCTCCTTTAAGCTGATGATCAAGTTCTTCTTGCGTCATCAGCTGTGGAGATGTGAGTATTTCAAAGATAAAAGAATGAAATTTGAATGTCAGTTAGACGAAAGTCATGAGTTTAAAAAAATGTGATGATATGACTGTTTGCGATGTCATGATTAGAAGTAAAAAAGTAGAACAAAAAAAAGAATTTGTTTGGGTCTTGGGATCCAAGCTCATAAGAGATAGTAGGTGTGATAGCGATTTTGAAAGTACAGTGAATGCTGGTAACGGTGAAAGGAGCGCTGCCCATCTTTGTAAGCAGTCAAGCAGTCAGAAGGTGTCCAAAAAGGTGTTGGTCCCGACACTAATGTGAGGAAGCGAAAGTTGGGTATGGCAGAAGAAGCATGAAAATAGGATAAACGCAGTGGAGATGCGAGCACTTAGAAGTATGCTAGGAGGGAAACTGAGTGATAGAATCAGAAATGAAACAATTTGAGAACGTTGTGGTGTGAAAGAAGATGTTTTGACTAGGGTTGAGAAGGGTATGCTTAGATGGTTTGGTCATGTTGAGAGGATGAAAGACGATTAACTAAAGAAATATATAGAGAAAGTTTCAATCGACAGAGGAAGACGAAGAAAGACCTTCCATGACCAAATAGGTCACATCTTGAAGAATGGTCAAATCAAAAGTATCCGTAATCGACGAGGGTACATGAATAGGTTGACATATGTGGAAGAAGCCACTGTGGTCTGCCAGGACCGTAGCACATAACTGGAAGTGATCTCTGCCTACCCCTTTGAGAAAAAGGCGTGATACTATGTATGTATGTATGTATGTATTCTGATATAAAATCTGACTAATTGACATCTGGTTGGTGCTGTATTTTCTGACGGCTTAAACTCATAAATTGATAATAAGCTTTCTGACGTGGAAGGAATTTGCAGAGGTCTTTGTAGATCCCAATGGATCTACAATTAGTACAGTGTATAAGATGAATCTTCTGACCTCTGTTTTTATCAATATCTTTTGACTTATCTTTTCCATATATTTGTTCTTTGTACTCATTTTCCAAAGTGCGTTTATAGTTATTATGTGTAATAAGACACACACACACAGACAGCACTGATCTTTTTTTGGATAAAAGAAGATAATTTGAATTAATGTTTAATGAAAACTTCAAAATAAGAGCACTTGTTTAATTTTGCCACAACCAAATTTTGTAACAATGTTTCCGAGTCAGTTGTGGCAGAATTCAACAAAGTCATTTATTTAGTTTTTCAACGTAATTTCTTGAACAAACCTTGTTGTAATATATGGTCAATAGAATCACTAAAATGAAGATATCTTTGCGAATATCATACATATTGCAACAAGATAAATACCAAAATGTAGAGCACACTTTCTATTATTAAAAAATCAAAAAAAGTGAATTTCGGTAAAAGTGTCAGTTATTTCATTTTGACACGACGGGGACGATATGTATGTAGTTACCAAACGTGGTTCAGAACCATTTAAAATCATATGAATTCACCAACATGACTCTCACAAACTAGCGATGTGGGGATATTTTCTCAGTAAATTCCACCACCCTTTTGCAGGCAGACACTCCATCTTAGTTATACACTAATACAACACTATATTTAATATTACGTGTGTTTGTAAACCTCACTCCGCGCGGGCGATCCGTCATTGTGTTCTTATGGAAGTTACGAGGACATTTATACATTAGTATAGTTAACATGTAACGGATTGCTGTCTGCACATGGATGATAAAGGAAAAAAAATATTACAGCAGACTTTTATCAAAGCTGGGTGAGTCTTTTCCGTGACAATGATTTTTGGAATTTCTTGTCTGTGCATTTTCCGATCTTATTGTGGTTTCAATAGTATATTGTGGTGAGCCCAACTTAAATTGTAGTGTTTGGTTTATATCATTCGGTAAAGAATCGCCTCGAATTTTCTAAATGTTTGTAAGCGCGGGTCTTAAAACATGAAGCCTAAAGTCTTTCTTCCTCTTTTTAAACATCATCGTTATTGTTATCATTCGAATAATATCAATACTAATTAAGGCACATTTATGAATTTCGCTTATTCTTAACTTAGTTTTAAACGTAACCACGGTGCTGTTACAGCTGGCTGTTAATGCAAGCAATTCAAACATACATCGCATGTGGGATTAAAAGCACATTCCCGACTAGTTTCGACCAAATTTACTGCGGTTCAAATGGGTTCGGGTGAAAAAGTGGACGTTCAATACCAACTTAAGTGTACCTATGCTCGGGAATATAGGGAACTTTTCTGCATTTAAGCTATGAGGATTGATAGGAAAATATGCACTTATGGTGTCCGGTAGTGTAAGCTGGTCTAAATAGATCACTTACTTGCGCAAGACATTATATTACACACGTGTGCAAAAGTATTACATACGTCTCAACTACCGAGCAGTTGGGACGTAGCGACGAGCCTATCCTGAATGTGTACACATAGGTGTAGGTAACAAAATGTTACGAGTATCTTCCTACTCAGTTCAGGATGTAAAGAAAACTAAAACGATTTTATTTAATCGTAGGCCTTAAAAATTATAATCATAAGCCTTGTAGTAAGACAAAAATGGTGTTTGAAAGAATTTTGCAAGTTTTGATGATCTGAGAACTGAGATAATGGAAGATTCGTAAAACTGAAAACACGAAAAGAGTGAGCAAAATCCACTGGCCGGCACAACGCCGTCAGCTGACAAGGTCAATGTCAGGGATAAAGACTATCGAGTAAATAGATCAAAGACCTGTTTATTTATTTATTTTTTATAGAAAAGGCAAACAAGATGACCTCACTCCACCTGATGGTAAGCGGTAGTGAGATCTAAATATGAGGTCGATAGGCACAATACATCATATTGAGCATGTCGCACTCAATTTTCAATTAAAATTTTCAATTTCAATTAAAATCAGTAAATTGTCGTAATTGTACCGATATTATTATTGTGTGCATTTGCTCAAAATAAGGGTTAACCACCTAGTGCAAAACATTTGTTTCTGTTGATCGATTTATATGAATAATCGATTATCTTAGGAAAATTATCTTTTTCAATATTATCTTCCTGCAGAAAGCGTATTATGTTGAGTTTTCGTATTTTAAAATAAAAATAATTACTATTTTTTTGGACCATATACCACCACCATTAAAATTTAGACCCACCATTTTCAGTCTCCTTTAAAATTTACAAGTCGCACAAGCTGTTCTTCTATTATGAAAAACGGAAAAAAAGTCAATTACTTCACTGTTGACAGGAGATCTGAACACCCTTCCTTCCAGGAACTTCGCAGCACGTAGCTGGTGTGCGATGATACACATAAGGCACGATTACTGGAAGCACGGGTATTCAAATCCCCTGTCAACAGTAGCAATGGAGAATGTTCATGATTTTAGGTAATTATGCAGCTTTGAAGTCTTTGATAAACCGAAACGAAATGTGTAATTCGTTTCGACATACAACCAAAATTTAAAAAGTTATACGTGTTTAAAGTTCTGACCGTTTGCACTTTTCATACAAAATCAACGTAGCGCTATGACGTCACACCGCAACATGCAGTACATTGTAAAAAAAATTTTTTGTACTTTCACGTTCTAAAATATAAATTCTTTTTACAAATATATTTATCATGCCAATACATAATGTGCCATTGTAAAATTGAGAAACAGTAGCATTCTCCATTTAATGTTTTTCCGTTTTCAGTTCAGGATATACCAAAAAGCTAAATAGATTCGACTGCTCCACCGCCCCCCGAGGATTTAAACACCCGCCCTTCCGAGAATCGCGCCCAGACGTGCATCACCGCACACCAAACCGCTACGTAATGAAGCCGTCGAATTTTCATATTACCTGTTCAAGCCACAGGTGGCGCTATCTGTCGTTGGTGGCACACACTAACGGCCGGAGGCATTTCATTGCAGGCATTACTACAGATTGATAATAACATATTAATTAAGAATAGTAAAGTATTAACTAAACATTATACAAAGTCACACTTGATTTTAAATATTTTAGAGAAAATAATTGGTCTTGTGGATTACTTAATATTGGTTAATTCACTTCCTAATAATATGTTTAGTATATTGCAAATTAAGGTTTTATAAAAAATAAAGTTGTGTAGTCGACCAACCCATAATTGGACAGCGTGGTCGATCACCCTAGTTTAGCGTAGGCCCGTACCCCCATCAATGGGGTCGTATATGAGCCGATGACAAAAAAATACTATTAAACATTTCCTTCGAATGATCACTCAAAGTTGTCTCTAAGAACACAAAACTAGGTGACCCATAGTTCACATCAAAGGGAAACTAAACAAACCCTTAAAAATGCAGAGGACAAACCAAACAGTTGTTTAAGGGACGTGGCAGGCCCTTTGAACCCGACTTGTGGTTTATTTAGACGACGCCCTAAAAGGGCTACGAGGTACGCGGTTAGATGGAAACAAATGATAGTTTTGCCTATTGTTTTAACAAGAAAAAGAAATCACTCTATAGCAAAGTCGCTTCTCGCGTCTGTCTGGCCCTACGCATGCCTGAATCTGTAAAACTTCACAACGGATTTTGATGTGTTGTATAATATACTTGTCGATACAAATAAATAAAATTTTAATGTCTGTTTGTAGTATTCAAAATAACGACATTTAACTGAATTAGTATGCATCTATATCGGGCAACAATAACAAAAACATAATCAAAAACGTTTTAGTCTGTCTGTCTGTTTGTGCCTGTTAATTTCCGACGGTTGGACCAATCTCGACTATGAATTACTATACATAGCAAATTTTACAAGTTACATTAAAGGCTATTTTAATTTTCACATGTCTATGCGAACGAAGCCGTGGGCGGCAGATAGTTATACATAAAAACCCTCCTCATAAACCCCTCTATCTAATAAAAAAAGCTCATCAAAATCCGTTGCGTAATTTTAAAGATTTTCAATTTAAACTATACTTCCATTTTACGCGTGATTCTACTTGTAATCCAGTCCGCAGGTATTTTTGCTCTGCAAAAGGTGGAGTAGAAAAGGTTTAAGCATCATATTGCTTGGGTATGGCTGCCTAATTAGAATCCAAGTTTTCGACCTCGGGGGGCGCATGCGCGAGCCGCCACCTTGAATTAAAGGTGCCGAAATTCGTTTTTTTCTAAATAACGTCTAAACAGTTAACTGTATGACTTAAGTGTCTATAAAAAGCATAAAGAAGACAAAATTACTTACATTTTCTTCATACATATTTATTCTGTAAGTCTTATAGGTAAAAGTTTACAAGCGATGGAAAAAAAGCGAAATTTGTTGATCGTCGATACAGCGATTTCTTTGGCTGCAACATTTAAAAATGTTTATATCGTTGGTGAAGACGTAGATCTTCTGGTTTTGATGACAGCACTATCGCCACCCCAAAGCAACATCTACCTGCTAAAACCCGGTAGAGGCAAAACAGCTGAAATACCGTACTCCACTAATAGTTTTAAATACAAGGCTATTTACAACATTATTTTTCTACACGCGTTTAGTGGCTGCGATACCACATCAGCCCTCTTCAATCAAGGGAAAATGAAATTTTGTTCCCTTGTTGAGAAAAACACTCGAATTAATGATATCATTGGCATCTACAAAGATGGTGCAGCAAGACCAGAAGAAATCGAAGACGCTGGAGAACGCTTCCTTGTTACTTTATACGGAGGAGAACCTTGTATTTAAAACTATTAGTGGAGTATAGTCTGTTGCATAAAATGTTGCAGCCAAAGAAATCGCTATATCGACGATCAACATATTTCGTTTTTTTCCATCGCTTGTAAACTTTTACCTATAAGACTTACAGAATAAATATGTATGAAGAAAATGTAAGTAATTTTGTCTTCTTTATGCTTTTCATAGACACTTTAGTCATACAGTTAACTATTTAGACGTTATTTAGAAAAACACGAATTTCGGCACCTTTAATTCAAGATGGCGGCTCGCGCATGCGCCCCCCGAGGTCGAAAACTTGGATTTCTATTAAACTGCCATACGTAAGCAATATAACGCCAAAACATTTTCTACTCCACCTTTTGCAGACCAGAGGCTTTTATATGACCCCACAGACTGTACTATTGTTTGAGTAGATTAAACGGCTAAAAATAAGTTATAAATAAAGTCTAGTAGCTTTTCAGAAGATTTTTTATTTACAACAATAAATTTTAGCGGCAATGTTATCCCTAAGGCTGAAGTGACCCGGGTTTACGTTACAACACAATCTCCCGCGGTTTCCGCGGCCCCAATGTTCTACTATTTCTTACGGCTTATCCTTCTTTACGGGCTATTACATAAAATTATATTATGATTGTTTGTCTGTTGCCAACGGTTTTCTCACTTTACAACGTAATGATGTGATGTTCAAAGAAAATTTCACAAAAGCTAGAGTTTCTTGTGTTAAATTCGCGTGTAAGTGGTTTTGTGGAAGCAGGCACGATAAATGATTTGATGCTTGTGTTAGTTAACTAATAGGTTAGGTGAGGTAAGGTTGCTTATTTAAATAAAAAAAAAATAAGGGTTTAAACATTTACTAGCTGCTTTAATATTTTGAAATCGGAAACAATCAATTGCTCCACTGTTGACCGGGGATTTGAACACCCGTCCTCCAGAATCCAGAAATTGCGCCCATAGTCCAGTCAAAATAGACAAAAATAAGTGCTAACTTAGACAAAATTCGCATAGAGCTGAAAATTGCCAGAGACGTTAAATACATCATAATAAACGAAATATCAAAAATCCCCATCAATCCTACTTCTGCAAAAAATTTTATTCCAGGTCAAAAGTATAAAATTAAGGATTTTTCCATTTTTCTCGAAAACAGTAAGTATTATCGTAAAAATAGGTCAAACAAAAGTTGTAGATCATATAATTTTCTACAAAATTGGTCCAGTCACTTTTTCTTTTCCGACTCACCATTCGCGAGATATCGTGGTTTTAATCATTAGAAAATTCATATTTTACATAATATGCATTCATCTGTTGATATCGTTTTTGATCGATATATGACCTGGAATAGGTTCACTAGGGTAACCACGTTAAAAACCGCCCAAGTGTGAGAAAAAAAAACATAGGTTTTGTATGAGAACCCACTTTACACGTTGGTTTCATGTTCTTTCTAGTATTAGATATTATAGAGGCAACTGAGATACATCATTCGTTAAAATTTTAACTGTCTAGCACAATCGCATGGGGGCCTGGAAGCGTTTGAAAATACAACTTTTTCAACTTTGTGCATCGCTATATCTCTGAAATGGTGAATCTTAGGAACAAAGTGTTTAGACATTTTTTATAGATAATTACGTGATAAGTAATTTTGTCATACATACTTTTATGATTAAACTTACCGTTTCGCTCAAAAGTGCATAAAACTGATATTTGTGACATTTGACCTTGTTTAATTTTTTTTGCAGACGTGGGATCGATGGGGACTTTTGACAGATTATTTGTAATAGTGTTCCCTACATTCATGCCAATTTTCAGCTCTATGCGAATTTTTCCTAGGTTAAATGTCTATTTTGACTGGACTACCAGAAGTGTGAAACCATTAAATTAAATACTGACTGACACGGTAAGTCTGAGACTTAGAAGGAAAGGTCAAATCCTACTTTATATCGACTGCACTATGACAAAGAAGGCTATGTATTATGCTTCTGACGATACTATGATTTTGAAAAGTTATTTATTTTGTTGATATGTATATAAATATGTATAGGTATTAGGCTAACAAGATGACCTCACTCCACCTGATGGTAAGCGGTAGTGAGATCCACATATGAGTCGACAGGCACAATATACCATATCGAGCCTGTCGCACTCATCCTGAAAGGCTGCTTAAATGCCGTTTCCCGCCCCGCCTGAAGAGCCCGGGACCATAGGAGGGAGCGAAAACATGAGCTGTAGCGCTACCATGAGTTTAAAAGTTACGGACTCGATATCGCCTACGTAAATATGTCTATGAAAAACTTGTACAGCGCCCCTGGTGGTTACGCTAAGAACAAAAATCGGTCGTATGAAAAAAAAAACTCGATAGGTTTTTAACGTAATTTAAACTCATGGTGCCGCTACTGGAAGGGCATTTCATGCCTTAATGACATGTGGCAGAAAAGGTAATACAAAGAAATTTCTCAAGTTTCGGAAGGATGAATCCATGTACGTTTTCAGTTACCCTTTCCAGTTATGTTTGCACTCTGTCCTGCAAAACTGCAAGTGCATACAAACACTGTTCACCGTCGCAATGTGTTTAATATGCATGAGACGAGCGCGACATAATTAAGTAACAAGAAACTCAACAAATATTGCGTCTTAGTTCCATTCGCGAGCGCTGTTTTAGACCGACTCCGAATGGTAGATAATAAGGGTGTTCTTGTATTTTTTTTTGTCCAAAAAGTGACATTAATTTTACACTAGCTTTCTTCCCGCGACTTCGTCCGCGTAGATGTTTAACGGGTAAAACATTACTTCTTTATAGCGCAAAAAGTAGCCCATGTCCTTTCTCAGTCTCTGGACTATGTCTGTGCTAAATTTCATTTAATCGGTTCAGTACTCTATGCGTGCAAGCGTAACAGACAGATAGACAGGGTTACTTCCGCATTTAAAACATTAGTAAGGATTCTATGTGCGAAAATAGTCAAGTGCCCAAGACATACTTTAGTGTACAAATAGAGGTACTATCCCTTCACTTTCAAAGACCAGTTTAAAGTAAATGTGTATTTACTTTAGGTAAATACAAAATTCACTTTATTTCACGTTCTTTTTTGACATTAATGTTACAACCTAATTGTGGCTTCAAAGACTCGATCATAGGTTACACCAATATATTATAATTTGTATTGTGAAATTAAGTCAGTCCGGTCCCGCAGTCAGTTCTATCAGACATGTAATTTAGTATTAGGTAAGTTTGACACAACACTGGCGCTTTGGGAAACAGTAAGCCAGTATGTGACCAATGTTTGAATGAATAAATAAATGAATAAATTAAGGACCGACAATTAACAGGGATTGCGTGGCGAACGAATACATTTTTTCCTTATACAAAATTAGCCCTTCTTTCGCTTTAGATTTTGTATGAACCCGTATAACGCAGCGTTGTCCCTTAGTTAAATTTTTTTTTATTTGGAACAATAAACAGTTACAAATGTAGGGTTATAACCAGGATATCTAAAATATTAATAATTAAAACATATATTTACCTTTTCCAATATCTTTATTCACACAGTACAGCCTCTGAGGATCCTCCACCAAATACAATTCCACTTTATACTTCTTACTTCCTCGCTGGTTGGAACAAGACTGCCGATCGTACCCGTTACAGATGACAGATTCATTTAAAAGTGTTGCCAGTAAAATAAAGTTATTTTGTCTTTGGAAATATGAAAATGAAATAATACTTTTTTTTTTATTTTAAATTAAATGTGAAATTAATCTAAACCTAACAATCGTCCATCCTGACCGCGTGTATGTCCTCATACACGTACTAAGAAACCTAACAATCGGCAAACTTGCTCCAAGTAAAATTAACAATTTAACAAGTACCATTATATATTTTACAAAACATAAATCTATCCAATAAACAAATCTGGTTTTACCAAGTATCAAATCATATCGAACCATTTTCTCATTCATTTGAGAATATTCATCTCACTAATATACCATTATGAACCTTGTTCTCATAAGGGTACATTAATATATTATTATTTTGTTTACCTAGGCACATTCCTCATCTAGGTCAACAAAATCTCTTCTCATCATACCTATCTATGTACTGTTGTGAACCTTACTTTCTCACAAGAGTACATTAGACTTCATCTATTCTATTGATCGTAAAACTATTACATATAGTTTCTCAATCAATAAAACCGTTTTCATCCATATTCCATCATGTGATACTTTCTCATCCAAAACATATAACAACGTCTTATCATCATTATATATCATTATATCTTTTATGACATCATATTTAACCTTCATAACACAATCTTTCATACATTTCCAATTAACAATTCTAGAAATTTAACTTACACATCAAATCATTTCTAAGCATCGAAAATATATATATATATTTTTTATACATCAAATATATTTTCAGGAGAAACACATTTGCAATATATTATGAAATTCTTCCAAAAATATTAATGAATTAAATATTACACATGCTATTGCTACTGTAAATGTAACAAAATAATTATAAATAAAATCTTAAAGCCAATATGGATATTTAATCACTTTCAATATTATCAGAAAGATCCCGCTCATCATTATCTACCTCTAAAGCCGCTATGTGAATCCAAGGCGCAATACGATCAGCAGCTACCGTTGTTTTACGTCTATTTTTACCATTAGTTAATCCAGGTACTGCCGCAACTTTATATCTGTCATTACCTAACACAGCAACAACCTTATAGGGTCCTATATAAGACGGGAGCAACTTTTTTACTATTTCCGTTGTTATTAAAATTAATTTTAGTGATTTTTACCAAGTCTCCTTCATTATACAATCGAGCCGGTCTCCTATTTTTGTCAAAACGTTCTTTTTGTTTGTGCTGTTCTTTATTAATATTTTCTTTAACTGATTGCCTTATAGAAGTAATATCCCTAGTATTGTCCCTAGTCTCTTCAATAATTTCATTTAGTTTAGGATCAATTTCGGATTTCATAGAGCACCCAAACATGACATCAGCTGGAGTTTTTCCTGTAGTCTTTTGGATTGTGTTATTTAAACCCCATTGTACGGTTCCTACCTTATCATCCCATTCTCTTTCGTTGTCATTAAGATTTTGAGCCGTAAGCGAGTTAAGAATGGTTCGGTTATATCTTTCGACCTGCCCATTAGATCGTGGACTCGCCACAGCATTTAATATATGTTTGATACCTTTATCTAAGCAAAATCTCTTAAAAGCATGGGACGTGAATGATGTGCCACGATCGCTAATAATCCTATCTGGGTTCCTAAACGTATAAAAATATCTTCTAAAGCTTTTATGGTACTTTGAGTTTTAGTATTACGGACGGGTTTAATAAATATAAATTTGGTAAATGCATCAACAATTACTAACAAATAACAGTTTCCTTTTTTGATCGCACGAAAGGCCCCAAATGATCGACATGCACAGTGTGAAAGGGGACATCTACTTTTGTTATATTATGTAAGAAACCTTCTTTAGACGTAGCCTTCTTAGAGTAAGCACACTCGATACACGCATCGACATATTTCCTAACAAAACGAGACATTTTAGGGAACCAATAAGTATTCCTCATCCGATCCAAAGTCTTCTCTACTCCAAAGTGACCTATCTCATCATGATTCCTGCGCAAAACTTGCCACCTTGCTCCCTTTGGCACAACCCAACGTAATTTTGATTTATCACCATCCAAATATTTGTAGAGCCTATTATTTTTAATAATAAAATTATCTTTAATATATTTTAATTTATCGCTATCAAGATCAGTATTCAAAATGTCACAAGTCCTCCGTAATTCTGAATCTCCTAGCTGTAACGTAGATAACCAATCCTCACTGCTTATCGACATTACTGAGGGACATGGTTCCGAATCATCTACCTCAATATTATCAATGATTGGGTTTCGCGACAGCGCGTCAACGTGCGACATTTTGGTACCTGCGCGATACTCGACATTACAATTAAATTCCTGCAAGAGCAGCCACCACCTCGCAATTCGCGGTATCAGATCGCGCTTAGAAAACGTCGAACGCAACGCACTGCAATCGGTCACAATCTTAAAGGTCTGACCCAAGAGATAAACTCTAAACTTTCGTAAGGAGCATACCACAGCTAACGTTTCTAACTCGTACGCATGAAAGTTTTTCTCCTCAGGAGACGTTTGTCGACTGTAGTATGCCACCGGACGAAAAGGTTCGGTATCAGATTTCCGCTGTAACAATATTCCACCGATACCAACTTTGCTGGCATCAGTGTGAAGTTCGGTCTGTGCTTCCGGGTCATAAATTGTTAAAATTGGTCTATCAATTAATCTGCTTTTTAAGTTATTAAATGCCTCTTCCTGATCATTATTCCATTCCCAGGCTACATTATTCTTAAGGAGTTTGTTTAGTGGATGAGAAAGAACGGCGAAATTTTTAATAAACTTTCGGAAATAGCCGACAAGTCCTAAAAACTGGCGAACAGTGTGTTGATTACAGGGTCGCGGAAATTCGAAAACACATTTACTTTTCCTTTCACCTGGTCGAACGCCAGCAGCACTTATCTCGTATCCTAAATAGTTAATTTTATCTTGCAAAAAACTACATTTCGATAAATTTAGAGTCAAATTGGCTTTTTCTATTAGTTTCAAAATTTTCTCAAGTCTTTCCAGACATTCCTGTATATCCCTACCATAAATTAAAACATCATCTATATATGCAGTAGCCTCGGAAAATCTTGACGAACCTAAGACTTTGTTGATCATTCGCTGGAAAACAGCGGGTGCATTTGCCAGCCCAAACGGCATACGGTTAAACTCATATTGTCCGTCCGGGGTGACAAATGAGGTGAGAGGTTTAGAACTTTCCGCAATAGGTACCTGATAATAGCCTGATTTCAAATCTAGCGTGATAAAATAAGATTGTCCGGACAAGCGTGAAATTTCATCGTCGATAACTGGCATTGGGTATCGCTCCTTAACTGTTATCGAATTAAGTAGACGATAATCAACACACATTCTCAACCCGCCCTCCTTTTTACGGACTAAAATAATGGGACTCGCATATTCCGAAACAGATTCTTGTATTATGCCTGCGTCTAACATTTCGTTGATCATTTCTCTAACATGGTCACGTTCTTTATGCGCCAATCTATACGGTCGATACACAACAGGTTTACGGCTATTTAATTCTATTTCCATTTCCGCGATATTAGTACAACCTAAATTTTTCAAACTAGATGCGAAACAGTGTTTGTACTTTTGCAATATGTGTAATAGTTGTAATCTATGAGTTTCACTGATATCATTGCCTACGTGAACCTGACTCAGATCAAAATCTTCAACTTCGTGCATAGTAAGTTTAGCTGTTGTTGTCACTATTCTATTGACCACTTGTACTATCGTACCTCGAGCAATCATTGTACCTTCACACAAAGTAACAAACCGTGATAAGGGAAATATATCAACATATCCAAAACTATTGTCCACATGACACACTCCACCGTTAATAACGAATTTCTGATTAGGTAAACCGACCACTTTGCTGTCTAACATAATATTACCGTTAGAAAAAGAGTTAAAACGAGCTTTAACTGTAACCGGACCATAAATAGTTATATTTGAAGTAATTGTTAAAGGTACTGTAGACAACTCGGGAAGTAGGCTATTAGAATTAATGTATTTTTCACTAGTGTCAATAAATTTCAATTGGTTGGCATCTTTAAAGACTATTATATGATGTTGTTCGGTAAAAGATTGACCGACTAATACTGGAACATCCAGTAGTCTGTCTTCTACAATATGACAGTTGACTCTAGCTTTCACCCCGTCAATAGACAAGTCAATTGCTATTTTACCCATGGAGAAAACTACTTCATTACCAAAACCTTGAAGCGGAGATGATATTTTATCCCATGTTAAACCTAATAAACTTACAGTAGTTTGAGTGATCAAGGATACTTCACTACCGAAATCGATAAAACATTTTAAAGGTACATCATTAATTTGAATCTCTTTAATAAATTTTGAATTGGACTCCGTCATTGAAATACGCATTGTTTTAGGAATATTATCAGGCCTTTTCCTTTGATCGTTTTGACTATCTGTGATGAGAGGGCATGTTTCAATTTTATGACCAACCCGATTACATTTTAAGCATCTAATTAATGGCTTTGGACATCTAAAATGTGGGTGACCCTTTTCTTTGCAGTTATAACAGGTAATACTGATAGGTGTACGATTAGGTAACCTTTGAGAAAAATTGTAACTGTTGTTTTGTTCATGCCAAGTCTTACTCCTTATTTTAACCTGATTGTTTGCCTGTGATACATCCTTGTTACTCAAAAGAAACTGTAAAAGCTGATGAGGTTGGCTGCATCGTAATGCATTTGCACTGGATCTTAGCGTCTTATCCGTTAAGCCATGTATTAAACAGTCTACCGCACGCTTACCATCTATTTCACATTGATTGAGCAAGGATAATTTCTCATAATAGTAAACTTCTAGAGGTTCGTTATACTTACTCTTTCTTTGAAGCATATCCTCCAAGGACTGGCCATAATTTTGTTCGCACGGAAATTCAAGTAATATTTTCTCTTGCCATTGACTCCAGTCATACAAAAAGTGAATTTTGACTACCATACCAAAGTTTTGCCAATCCTTGGAGCTTTTGCAATGCAAAATGAATCGTAGTCCGTTCGTCCCAGCCATAGACAGTAGCACACTCGTTAACTTTCCTAAGCCAAACATCAGTTCTTTGATTTTTTGAAGATGGATCAAATTCGGGCAAAATATTTTTATGGTTGTTAGATCCTAATGAGGCGCTAGATGTCGATGGCTGAGGCTTCAGAGAATTTATTATATCAGCTACATCTTTAGAGTTAAAAACAGGACTACGTGAACGTGCACCTCTGACTTCAGCGCGTCTGCTGCTCCTACTGTCTCGATGCTGCTGCTGAAATTCTAGGTTATGCCCACCCCGCTCACATGTTTCAATAGGCGCGACTCCAGCATGTTGATTACTCTCAGAATAATCATTACGTCGATAGCAGCGTTCTTTCGCAATCATCTGTTCCAACTTCCGAAGTTGTTCTCGCTGCCTAACTAATTCTACCTCACATTTACTTAAATCTAAACGGCCAAGGCTAGGAACTGAAACATGGTCATTAGCATGTACCGGACTGCGGCTGCGGACGCAATAACCTTCGCTATCACGACTACGGCGCCGACTGGGACGTGGCTGGGTGTCACGTCGACTATGGCTCCGGCTCAGGCGACCCCGGCTCTCGCGCCGGCTGCTCCGATGGCAGCTACGTCGCGGCCGGCTCGCCCGACGACTCGGACTGCGACTTGACCTGACGACTGCTTCATCTCCTTGCCGAGTTTCAACACGTCTCTCCGGTGTTCTCAGTCGGCGATGCGTCGAATTGGAATCGTCGTCGCGTTGCATTTCTCTGAAACTCGACACGACAAAGCTTAATATCTTATAACACAATCACTTACATACATACATACAAGAATACATATATACATACATACATAGTCACGCCCTTTCCTCACAGGAGTAGGCAATAAATTTTTACGGTCCCAATCTACTTACTATATTCAAATGATATTCGTTAACATGTAACGATATAAAAATGTTATTTAATGATAAATCGTTAATATCTCCGAAACGGTGCATCGTAGCGCAAAAATAACCTGATTTTGAGCCCCCGTAGACCCCACGTGGCCACCCACCTATCAACTGAGCCTAATGAAAGGTGACCTTGCTGTGTCCTTGACTTTTCATGCCGTTTTAAAACATATGAGGAAATATAACCTTAATAAAATAAATAAATTACAGCAACATGGGCATATTTATAAGCCTTCACATAGTACATAATACGATCGCAGACCGTTTCAGATCTATAATTATTTTATGCAAATGGAATTTAATTATACTTTATTTTAATCAATAATTTAAACAACTTTAAAAAGCACGTGGCTACCATACCACTTCTGATTTGTAGGGTTATAACCAGGATATCTAAAATATTAATAATTAAAACATATATTTACCTTTTCCAATATCTTTATTCACACAGTACAGCCTCTGAGGATCCTCCACCAAATACAATTCCACTTTATACTTCTTACTTCCTCGCTGGTTGGAACAAGACTGCCGATCGTACCCGTTACAGATGACAGATTCATTTAAAAGTGTTGCCAGTAAAATAAAGTTATTTTGTCTTTGGAAATATGAAAATGAAATAATACTTTTTTTTTATTTTAAATTAAATGTGAAATTAATCTAAACCTAACACAAATTACATAATAAACAAAAAACTAAATTAAATACCTTAACACATGTTAAACGTAGAAATACGAGCGTGCTGTAGGTAACTTTGGATTGCGACATTCTTGAACAGTACATTAAGTGGTATGGCGGTTTTCCTACTTTAATTTGTCAGCAAGGTACCTACATACGTAGCGGTACATTACACTTACTCACCCAATATCTCCAGTCTAAATGAACAGTACAATCTCCTTTTTCATTCCGAGCATTGATCGTTTTATGTACAGCAATGCAGACACAATTTATAAGGAAATTACGCACAACAATCAAGATGAATCTCTCGTAAACTAACTTTGTGTGTTTATTAACATCGAATGGATACGTTGCTAGGCACAACGCCAGAGGTTTGCGCCAAAAAACTTATATTATTCTCTATGAGTATCGTTTGCCTGTGATGGGAGCCGCTCCGTTTATTGCGCAAGATTTTTTTCTTATTCCCCGAAAGTCTTCGGGCTCTCGCGCGGTAAAAAGTTGGTATTAACCGGATTTACTCGGAGCCAAATGTTCGAATTTGTAAATGTGTATTACACACTACGTTGTATTTTAGTATACCGGCGAAATCACTATTATATAATTTTTTGCTTAAAACTATTTAGGGCTTTAGAAAACACAATATTTCCGGGATATTTACCATTTTGTTTTGTTTTGATGAACTCCCGATATTTCGGCACTTATAAAAAGGTTTCACTTAAAACAACCAGGATAATGAATGAGGCCACTTATTATAGTCAATTATAATATTATACTTTGTTGACTGGCTTGTTGGGACAGTGGTTAGTGACCCAAGTTCACTACATACGATTCCAATAGTCGTTGGTTTGATTCCCACCCAAATATTTGTGACGATATCGGTATTTATCCTATGTCTGGGTGTGTTATAATATTTGTGTATCCACTGTTGATTCGGAGTTCTGGAACGCAAGTGCTTAAGCTACTTACCACACAGTCAGAGCAATGTGATGTTTTGTAAAATTATTATATGTAAACTACTTTTACGTATATAGAAAACCCCTCTTAATTATATGTATAGAATACTAATATCAATTAAAGTACGATCAACATAAATAAGTAAAATTAAAAGCGAAAGTAAACTAATTAAGCAAAATAAACACAAAAGCAAGCTGGAGATCCGTCACATTCCGTTGCTCGAACCAAAGAGGCCCCCGTCCTCCCCGTGCGCTCGGACAAAGGCGTGACGTCACGCGGAGTTGCCAACATATATTATATGATATTATTATACTAAAAGTATTGCAATTATCAGCAATAATCTTACCTTAAACATCTTTCCAGGGTATCAATATCCAAGTTCTAGTCGATGTAATGAGGTTTACAGTTGCAACACAAACATAGCTGTTCCCGCACAGATAATATCGCTGTCTCGGGCAGACTCCACAACAGGAAATAGTATGATTCTCCTGTGGTTTTAATAGTTTTCTTTTTATTCACGATAGTGGATGTGCAAAAGGGATTATTAAGAGGATATTATTGTTTTGTTGGTAATATGTTCTGTTTTTTTTTTCAAAAGCCTGATCGTTTTACACAGACTTTCATAGTAATGGTTTTCGTTTGTAACCAAAAGAAAAAACGGAAGCCAAAAACACCACCAAAAGGCCGTATTATTATTTCATCAGGCTTAATGTATGTGACAGTTGAGATCATCGCAGTTTGACAATAGGTAAATATAACAGTATCGCCGGAATGTATGTGTACGAAACTTCTGAATTGCTGAATCAAATTAGACGATTCATTATTTTTTTTATTATTTTCATTTGAAGGTACTGTACTTATATTTTTTCACAATAAAAAGATAGAGTAGGTAAGATATTCGACAGGTCGGCTAGGTAGTTCATAAAAGAACTCGCATACAACAAGGGCGATTCGACATTTTTGTTCGTAGTAAATATCGGCAACAGGTCGACTCGCGCTTGGCCGCTTTTTATTTTTAAAAACACAACAACTCCTCCAGCTATCAACTATAACAAATAACCCCTCGTCTCAACGAGCAGCCGCGATACTGCGCTTTTGTTGTCCACCGGAGATTATCAAAACAATTCCGCTCCGCCACGTTGCTGCTTTAAAACTGTACTTTCATTTTGTTGCGAACTAGCGCTAGTTCGACTACACCGTTTGTTTAATTTTGTAGAGTTAAATAACGAGTCGATATGAAAGCTGCCACAAGTAGCCCAAATTTCAAATGCACTTCACTCGTATTTAGATTACTTTAGGGTGGGATATAGTGTTTTGATTTTATATAAAAATCGCATATGTATCTAATTTTATTTATCCATTTCTAGATATTAGGATCATGTATGTCTTCGAAAATAAATGTAAAAGCATTTTTATAAAACTTACATACAATATTAACTTCACACCTAAAAGCCCCATACCCACCATCCCTTTCGATTAAAAAATAAAACGCTAGAAGTATTATATCATGCACTGACGATAAAGTGTGGTTCACAAATGCTACAACAAGCATAGCTATAGCATTCGTGAACCAAACTGCACAATAAATTAACCGTCAATATGACCTTCACAGCTGATCCATGACCTATATGACGAATACGCCCTAGTTGACCGGCCTGGGAGTGACAGCCGGAAATGAGACGACGGAATGACCCGTCCGACAGTCATTTGGCCAGCGTCATTCTGACGTACGTATTCAAGTACGAAATATAAATACGATTTGGCCATGACAATCGATATCAATGGAGATTGCCATCCAAATTTTGGCAAGACTGGGTCTGAAACCCAGCTTTGGTTATTTAACGGGTCGCCTCATTTCTGATTCGATCTCGCAGAGAAACACCAAGAATGGCTTAACTAAATAATTGATATTTATTAGAAAAATGACCCTGTCCATGCTACTTACCATGTTTCCTCAAATTATCGAGATCCCCATATTTCGGCCCTGTAATATGATGACCAAGTCAGTGTTCTAATGTGTGTAACCATGACAGTTTAAAGTATATGTTTTAGGCATTATGTATAATGCAGGCATGTTATTCAATACCCAGGCAATGCATGAAATGGATTGAATTGTACACATTGCTTAAAACATACGCATTACATTTACATTTATTTCAGGGTGTAAAATAAAAACAAAAATAATGGCAAATGAAAGATGGTCAACGCCCAATGGATGCCGTCGGAATATATCAGCCATTTTAATATCTGCTTACCTTCCAGCAGGCGGAAGCACAATCAGTTAAAAGGTGCTGAGTAGAAATCACAGTTGCCCTTTACACAAATATTTGTATCGATTCAATGAATGCTTTGTCCTCAATTTATGCTGAAGCAGGCGATAGGATCGTCCTATCCCGGGACAATTAAATAAATCACATCTTGTTGTTATTCATGCAAAACGTCTGGCCTTAAATAACTTCCTTATTTATGGTCAGGGGATTTGATAAGCACATCTTTTTAGGGTTCAGCAAATTAATATAAGATATTTTCATATGAATTACAAAATTTTTTTTACTATTTTGTTACTGAATAGTGATGAACACGATTGGATTGATGAGAAATTATTAAATGTTAGTTAATAAATAAATTTGTATTTAAAACGACGACAGAAACGACAGTGGATACACAAATCCACTATACGTATTTAATAACACACCCAGACACGGAACGAACACCGATGTTTGTCACACAAATATTTGTCCCGAGTGGGAATCGAACCCACGACTCTTGGAACCACCAGGCAGGGTCCCCAACCACTGTTCCTCCGGGCTAGTCATAATGAATAAGGGCAGTTTGTCAAACACATGGTGAATCTGTTTTTAATTTACTTAAGTGTTTATGCCATGCGTAACAAGAAACCATTTCATTTTTTTTTTGCTTAAGAGTCATAAAGCATTAAATATCAAAGATCATAACAATGGTTCGTAGTGACCCGCACTCGCTTCAATTCGTGTAAATTATACAAAAAACCTTCTACTTCGATCTCTTTATCTATAAAAAAGCGAATGAAAAATATTTATCTATATTTATTAATATTACAAAGTAAGCAAATCATTTTACCTATCTAGATTAATGCAAATAGTCTCAAAGCTTCAGCGAATACCGAGTATTTGGTTTTCCTTGAAGTATTTTTAGCTTTACAGAATTTATAAAAACCGACATCTTTTGTCGGATGCCTTCAGAGAAATGGGCCTTGGGCGATTATCCGGCGCCTCTTTAGCTTTTTGTGAAATTATAAATAAATGTCTGAAAAAGGGTCGTTTAGACCTATTCACTCTCCAACTATTATACTTTCTTCTGCATTCTTTCGGTACCTTTTGATTTTTGTTCTGGTCACTAAGCACCAAATTTAGCTGAGGATATTTTCCTTTTATCAAGAACTAAAGAAAATTCGCTCGCACTCAAGAATTTGTTCGCTCGCGACCACGATTGGTGTAACCCAGTCGAAACGTCGGGCAGTAAGTAGCTATGTAATTTTGCTACTCCTAATATCGCGTGAAGACCCATAAAGACTTATTTCAGTGTAATGGAACGCGAAAGTTTAAAATCTTACAAACTAAAGAAAATGTCTAAGATAATGTTGTCGAAATTTATTTTCCTTTGAACGAAGCGTGAAGTTGCATTTTGCATGCCAACTATGTTACCGCTCTATAAAGGATTATATTGATACCATAATTGGAACAAAAACTTTTTTGGAACAACTATGAAATCAAACGTCTGTCGCAACCTTTCAGCTTTGAGAGAAATACCACCATTACTACGTCTAAACTTTAATTATCATTAGCTCATATACGTTTCCCCATATACGGCCCCACTGCTGGGCCTGGGTCTACCTTAAATTAAGGTAATCAGGTTTTAGTCAAACTCGCTGGCAAAGTGTGGGTTGGTCGACTACACAACCTTAGAATTTCTTCTCATGATGTTTTTCTAACTAATTTAGCTTTATATGTAAATCTATACTAATATTATAAAGCTGAAGAGTTTGTTTGTTTGAACGCGCTAATTTTAGGAACTACTGGTTCGAATTGAAAAAATCTTTTTGTGTTGTATAGACCATTTATCGAGGAAGGCTTTAGGCTATATAACATCACGCTGCAATCAATAGGAGCAAAGATACAATGGAAAATGTGAAAAAAACGGGGGGAAACGCGAACGAAGTCGCTGGCACAGCTAGTAATAAAATAAGGCGTCCGTCCGAAATCGGCCATGGCGGCCGATCTCAATTTACATCAGCCAGTTGCGCAGGACATTTTATAGTGTACAAGTGTGCGCGCAAACACAAGTGCTCTCTTTGTTCCTTTACTCTCATAGTTGGGTGAGCCTGCAATCCGACATGACCGAAGTGAGATCGGGCGCAGGACCGCCGGCTTAACTGCTGAGTTATTTAGTTACAGAAAAACTCACACAAATTTTGTCTTTCTGTCGTTTGTTAGTCTATTGGTAGCAAGTACCAATAGACCAACGAGGCTTTAATATAATGTTATGTATTGAAGAAAAACATGAAAAAATGTACGGAAACCTATATTTTTATCCTGAAAACTCACGCTTTACCAGTTTTTCGGCTCAGTGACGAATGTGGATTGCTCCGTTAACGATTTGGCTTCGCTTCTGTCGGTTCGGCCCTGATGCTAATGAATTCGGCGTGAGATGAATTTTGAGCCGAAATCCTTTTGGCATTGAACTTGTTTTTGTTTATTTGTTTAGCGCTTTTATATTTATGAGGTTATGATATAAAATACAGTGAAAAATGTTAAATTGAAGAATACACAACAGTGTTTTGTGTATTTGAATGAAATGAATAGAAAAAGCAGTAAATATAGATCATCATTGTATTAACTTTAACTTGAAAATATTTTTATAACCGTACAATCCTATATTGGAATGGTAGGTATACTATTTATTTTTTACCACTGCATATGCAGATAAAACAAAGTCGCTTTCTATGTCCCTATATTATCCCTATGTATGCTTAAATCTTTTAACTACGCAACGGATTTTGATGCGGGTTTTTTACTAGTTAGAGGGATTCAGGACGACCTTAACCACTCGGCTATCGACCGGCCTATAGCGTAGCAAAAAAGGCAGATAGAAAGTACTTAAAACCGACAATGTTTTTCCGACGCAACAAAATAAGTCACCATTGCAATATTAAACGCGGCCCGTAATACTGCAGATCTGAAATCCGTACTAATATTATAAATGCAGAAATGTGTTGGTTTGTTACTTTTTCACGCTTGATCTTCTCAATCTTCTTGAAATTGTATGTTGAGGTACAGTTTGATGTATGGAGAAGTTCCTATTATCCCGATACAGGCATATAGAGAAAGATATACGTTACCTTTCATCACGGTAATACTATCAACATATCAACAGTATTTTAACTCCATAAATACGAACCTTCCGTACCGTCTCGGATTTCGGAATGCGCTCAGCATGTGCGCACGATTCAAAATCAAAATGTCTTTATTTACATATGCAATTTACATGCACTTATAAGTCGTCACAATTTGTAATAACAAATATCGAGAAGACTCCGGCAAGAAACTCGATAGTTAATCTTTTTTTTTAAGCTAAGATTGCCGCAGACACGAAAGGATTGTGTGTTGTTTTTTAACGGCGCGGATGTATGTTTATTTTTTTCCAAATACGGTAGAGTTAAAATACTGTTTGATAATTATGACGGAAAATAAAAACTTATTGCAAAACATCTAAACTAAATTCACAAGCCATTTACAATACACTGGTATTGTAAAAGACGCAAGATTACCATCATATTTTTTTCAAAAAATGATAGTGAAGTTACATAAAGTCTAGACATTGTTTATAATTATATTCTGAACAATTTCACTGAAATTCAGCATGTTGGGACTTTATGTAACTGACCGGACTATTAACTCTTGCCGCAAAGAATGAGAATTTGACGCAAGCAAAGCCGCGAGCGAAGCCAAGTAGCTGATAATATTTAAGTTGAAACTAAGCATTAAGCAGAATAGCCGGTGGTACTTAAGAACTGCAAGTGGCTTCCATCCGTCCCAGGTGGCGACAAACGGGGCGGTATATTTACAATGTAAATTCTTAAGTGTACTGGTATAGATTAATGTGAAATAACCGGAGAGTTTTTGCTTGTGGCCTGAGTTTCAACAATATTATTTGGAACGGTGGACGAGTGGCTAGTGACCCTTATTATGAAGACCCCACGAAGGGTTCGATTCCCTACAGGAATTACGGGCACATATTTATATTTTTTTATTATATGAAGAAATTTGATGTGCACTTTTATTTGTGATACTGGGGCCACATAAAGAGAAACGTCAATGTGTTAGCATCGCGAAGTGTATTGCTTTTATAATTTTATTCTGTATAGATTACTCTAAGTTAATCTTAAGTCTTAGTACAATATTATGTTGGCACAAAGCAAGGCAAAGTGGCGGCGACGTGGTCCACAACCCGTCACGTCACGTTTCCCACAGAGGTGAAAAGTGGATCGCTGGAAGTGATCTCTGCCTACACCTCTGGGAAAAAGGCGTGATTTTATGTTGTATGTACGTACAAAGCATCTCGTTAACATATAGCTCAAAACACTATCAGTCACTTTTTACGAAACTCTATCCAAAAGCCTACATTGAAATTTAGGTTATAGGTCCCAGACCAAAATTAAACATTAAAACAAAATGTAGACGTACCATTTACAATGTCCAAACTGTCCAATATTTGCAGCTCTGTCACTGAACAAAGTCTACCAAACTTCCATTCCCTAGCGCCCACTATTCCATTTAGAGCTAGATCTAAGAAGCCATTCCCTAATTGTGCCGGGACTGTAAAAGTCACATACAAAAGTACAGACATCGAGAGAAACGGAGCTGTCGTGTTCCACTCTGCACCAGAGGTACAACCTATTAAATATAAATATTTAATATATTACACAACATCACAACATTGATTTGATTCCGTGGTAAGTAGCTTAAGCACTTGTGTTATATATATCAGAATCAACCTTGGATACACAAATGTACTTAAATAAATTAGAGAACACACCCAGACACGGAACAAACACGGATGTTTTCACAAAAAAAAATTCTACCTAATTACTTGGATTTGCTAACTAACTAAAATAATTGCCATCAACGATGAAGCGGTAAGGAAAAAAGTGGCAGTTGTTCTGAACAAGCAACAGTTTCCGATAAGGTGCAAAAAGGAAAAGAGCCTTAAGATTGCACTTTCGGGCACTTAGTGAAGTCAAAACGTTGAGCGGAACTTAAGGGGCTCGGGCGAGCGCCATTGTCGCGGCTGATAAAATGTTTAGAATTTACTTCATTGCTCCACTACTGGCTGAGGAAGAGGTGCCACTACACTTAATAGCATTTTGCTACATAAACGAAGACTTCATTGTTTTATGGAACCCTGGTACTCTTGGTTTATTAAGCAGCGCTTCCAAAAAGGGCGGCGAGGAATTTTGAAATTTTAAATATAAATAAAGGAAGGAATCTAATTTAAAGGATTGTTCTTGAAAATATCATCCGAGTATTTAAATATACAATCACTGTCGAAAATAGCACTGCTTGCGTAGGAAAAAGTGACTCCAAAAAAGTGTACTGCGCATAACAGTCCAGTTAAAGTCCAAAGTCCAAAACAAACCAAGAAAAAATTGCTTACGCATGCCGTATCCACCGCCGCATACGCTCAGCCCGTGTCGTTGCACGCGCCACCAATAAATTCCTAACATAATCGCACATCGGAACCATTTCAAACGCCATCCAAAATTCAAGCCGCTGTAACAACCCAAAAAATCCAGTTAGCAACCGTTTTTTTGCACAAACGAAATCCCGTTTTCGCGGCTACCGTCCCACCGCGAGTACCAGGCTAACATGAAAAGAGAAGCGCTCTCTAACACCGGAAAGCACGGCGACCATTCGAAACGCGCGGTCCATTCTAAACCAACGGTGTCCAATTTACCAGGAACCCCAGCACCCCTTTCTTCCTTTCACACATGTTTCGCGCTCTCAAATGACGTTGGATCCGCTGAGGTCAAACTAAGTTGGACGTGCGAGGCCGATTTTCCAATGCTACGCGGAAAAAAACTATTATGCAGTTCTACGCTCCTAGTAATTTTTCCCGGTTTGCGCAGTTTATTGGCATTCAATTTCCGAAACTCGTGCAACTTTGTTGTTATTTCCTATTGTCATGTAAGTAGGTTGTGTTGGGAAGGAAATTTTACTGGAAAATTTTGCTTGCGTCGTGAATCTTAAGCTTCGTAAGTAAGACTGACTTCTTAATGTATTGTTAGGTTTACACATTACCTAGATTATTCTTCAAAGTCACATACTCGTGATATCAAACTGATCGTATCACATTAAGCTTTAACTTATTTGATTGAATTCTGAAGTATGATGTAGGTACTAAAGCCCTGTGGAATCAAAAACTACTTTATAGTGAATTATAAATCTCAAATTTTCAGAAATCTGACATAAATAACATTTGTAAAAAATATATTGAATACAGTAAATGCATTAGCACAATTAATATTTGGGTGTTCTCTACTAATTCGTACATTAATATCGAATCTTACATTCATACTCTGATTTTATACATCACATATACAAAGTAACCGTGGTTAATTCACAACTACATTTTGTGGTAAGTAATAAAAATGTGACTACTTTAACTTTTTAACTATTACCTCAAGTAATCAAATTTTTGATTACCAACCACGAATTGTAATCGTAGTTAGTAATTAGCAGTTGGACCTCACGCGTACTTCTTGCGTCCTAGTGTAAAGAGGGTTTTCGCGTATAAGAACTTCACTAGATGGCAATACGTAGGCGTGGGGTCCAACTGCAGCATGATTGGTTATTTTTGACATGACATTGACAGACATGTCAATATTCACCAATCACGAAGCAGTTAGGCCTAATATCTACGTCTTGCCATCTAGTGGATATCTTTTACGCGAACACCCTCATTGTCATTTAAAATTTCTTCCGCGACGCTCAGATTATCTATTATCTATCTGACAAGCGAATCTCATCGGCTTTTGTTTTTATCGACTCGTCGCTTGTGGTTTCAAGCTGCTGCCAAGCTGCGGTAATATTATCTAACAGTAGAATAACTCCATCATACAAACGAGCGGAGTATTAAACACAAAATTTTAATAAAACATGAATATGTTTGTTTTAAATGAAAAATAGTAATAAAAAGAACATTTTTTGAAAGACTTCCTAAAATTACGAACCACCATTTAGAAAGTATTTATTTGTTTAGTTAAATAGAAATACATTTACAATCCTAAAGCTCGACACAAAGTCAAATTAGGCAGCTTTATTTGATATACTGTAGGCGGACCTGTCGCATATTTACGTTCATCCCGGCTGTAGGTATTTACTTCAAAAATATGGCGGAGTTATACTACTGTTCTACAATATCTCCGTGCTTTATATGTATTTCTTACTGATTTGGTATGATAGGTACTGTTGAAATTTGTTGGGGATTGCTCATGTTAGTATGGGTGGGACAGGGATGACACGTATCATAGTTGTACGGAGTTGTGTGTGCTGTACGAGTTAGATAGGAATTAATTTAGTAAATAACTGCATTTAAAATCAATCCCAATAAAATTCATCCTAACAAAAATGCACATAAGATAACTCACAATCAGTTTTAGATGCTTTCCTCGATCGACACCGACTCTTTGTCATAAACCACAAAGTAAAAAGTGCCATTAACTAACAAAAAAATCATGTAACAGAGTCATCATCATCATCATCAACTCATAATATACGTCCTCACTGCTGGAGCACGGGCCTACCCTAAATCAGGCCATGAGGCATTCAACGGCCGGTTGTTGACTACACACACAACCTAAGAATTACTTCAGAATTACAACAAAGTAAACCGTGTAAGATTTTAGACTTTCGCGTTCCATTATACTAAATATTTGTCTTTATGGGTCTACACGCGTTATTAATGCAACAAATGACATTAGTTTAGCAAATGACATTAGTGCTGGTTCGGGGGTGGATCAAGATATTCACAACCGCAATGGCAGACGAAGACGGGAGGCGCCAGTTCGCTCGCGACCACGATTGGTGTAACCCAGTCAAAACGTCGGGCAGTAAGTAGCTATGTAATTTGCTACTCCTAATAACGCGTGTAGACCCATAAAGACAAATATTTAAAGTAAACCGTGCTAGTATCCAAAATCATATCAAGCACTACTATCAAATCCAGCATTATCCTGGGACATTACAAGATACAGCTTAGTGCTGGACTAGTGTCCCGGTGCGTCCCGGCGCGTCCCGGTGCGATGGTAGCGCGCTATCTCGCTATCGGCGCGATGGCTCCCACAGGTTTAATTTCCGTCCGTCTGTGTCTATTCCTACAGCTACTGTCCTGGGCTAGTGATGTGGTTAGGTGTTTGCCGATTCGTTGTGCGACCAATAGCTTAACATTTTAATTGCTTGGATGGTGACATGATCCAAAGTTAGTTTTGTACTGAGTACAAAGCTAACTTTGGATCTATAGAAAATAATATCCGACACATCACATAATATTTAATTGATCTCATTCCGTGATAGGTCGCTTTAGTACTTACGTAAAAGACTGCAGTATATCCATTTTTGCATTTAATAAATGTGTAATTATGTTAGATGGAATTTAATGAAGTGAAAGACTAAATCGATTGAAAATTAAGAATCCATCATTTCGTTGGGTCATTTCGTGGTTGCTTAAATCTAGTCAGAAGTGGTAGTTCTGAATATTAGAAGCTACAGTTTGGTATGTGTTGATGTAGTTAGGTATGGTGTTTGTCGATTCGTTGGTTCGTCGTTCGTCGTTCGACCAACAGGTTAATATTTAAATTTTATCGAATACTCGTGCCAAGAAACAAATATTTTTTTATGTGCTTAAGTTTGCACTAGCTGTTTTAATATTTTGAAAACATAAAAAAAATCAATTACTTCACTGTTCCGGGAATCACGTCCAGGCGTGCAAACCATTACCCCAACTAACAGCTATTGAAGCCTTCGAATATTTCCCGCATTTTACCTATTAGCCACAAGTGGCGCCATCATCCGTTAGTGATACACACTAACGGCCGTACACATTTCAAATCCCCGGTTAAAAGTGTTCAAATCTCCTAAATCCTTAACAGTGGTGCAATTGCTTTTTTTACAATTTTCGAAATAGGAAATAAATAGTGAATTCATGTCATTCTGTGCTAAGCCGTTTAAGCTCATGTGTAAAGGATAGGAAAATAGTTCTAATATCCTAACAACATCTCAAAGATAAGTCGGTCTAACGTCTATTATATAAAAAAAAGTTTATTGATGGATGTTAATAAGAGTCCAACTCTTTACGTACAAAATTAGGTACCTACTGGTTAAGTTAATCAAATGGAAGACCTACCAAAACGCCGATTAACACCGATTGTAAGTGATAAGCTCTAAGTTTCGTGATTGATCAATCCAGTCATAAGTTCAACTATTCACTTTTCGTACTTGGTTTCAATATTACAAGGGTAAAGAAAAATATACATATCGATATAATTAAAAGCTTATACATCACTATTATATTAATGCGCTACTAGGTTTAACTTGAAAGGGTTTGTACGATGCGCTTTTATTGTAAAACCTCAAGTTATGCTTTTACATTTTTGTGATAATTAGTACGAGCACATTCATATTTTAAAGAGATACATATTTTTTTTTGTATGTTACATGGTCGGGTGAAAACAAATTACGCTAGAGAATGGCTATGTTCTGAAAGGAAGGTAGAATATTAAGGTATATGTATAGTATGTATATGTCCTTTAAATACAAGTATGGATGTTCAATTAACTAATTATTTAATCAAATTAAAATTTAATGACACTAATAAAGATGTTTTATGTAAGCAACGAGTAATGATTAGAAATCTTTATCATACCTATCACTAAAAAATAATTCAATGACATAATGTGCCACCACAATTTATTTTCAGTTAAACATTTTTTATGCTAAATAAATTGTCGTCACACCTATCCCAGACGACATTATTTCGAAAAGAAACATAATGTATTCAAATGTGTGATGAAATATTGTTTCGTGACGTCATTGTTTTTGTAAGGAAATAACACGGGTTCGTGCTATCGGGCTGTCAAAAGCATTGATGGTAGGTGTAAGACATAAGCTGATAACCCAAATGTAAATTGTTAATGTTGTTTATTTTGCTAAAACGTATTTTGAAAAACGAGATTAATTCCAAAATTTGTTAGGACTTAACTTAGGATTGGATAAATCTTGATTTCCCCATCACCCCTGCTATAGTCAAATCAAAAGTGTGTAGAGCCATCACCCCTAACCCTCTCTTGGGATGGTGTGGGCACTATTGACACATGTAGCAAATTTAGAGCGTGTGGGGTCACCAAACATTCTATAGTCAAATCCAAAGTATGTGGGGTCAACTGCCTCGTTGGTCTATTGGTTGCAAGCGCTGCGTAAGGACCGAGAGGTCCCCGGTTCGAGTCCGAGGTCGGGCAAAATTTGTGTGAGTTATTCTGAAAAGAGAGTACTCAGTAAGAAGTTCTCGCACACCCGTGTCTCGGCAAGCACGTTAAGCCGGTGGTCCTGCGCCCGATCTCTCATCGGTCATGTCGGATTGTCGTCTCACCGAACTATGAGAGTAAGGGAACAGAGAGTCCTTGTGTTCGCGCGCACATTTGAGAACATTATATGTCTTGCGCAGTTGGCTGATCTCAATTGAGATCGGCCGCCATGGCCGAAATCGCTCAGACGCCTTTTAATATACTAGTGACCCGCCCTCGCTTTGCTTCGGGTAAATTTTATTCTTTATTTTTTCCTTAAGAATCACTCTATCTATTAAAAAAAACCGCATCAAAATCCGTTGCGTAGTTTTAAAGATCTAAGCATACATACGGACATACAGCGAAAGCGACTTTGTTTTATACTATGTATTGATGTAGGGTCAAAATTTACCCACCTCACCCCGCCCTTGACCCTCACTTGCTCCACCCCGGCACTATTGACACATGTAACGTGGGCAGACGGTGCGCCCAGATACAATTTTTCGTTCATCCGATTGTCAAAAACAGAAAATAGACCCACCTTTTTTTCTCCAACCCATCCGTGTTTCGGCAACGAGGTTTATTTTTTACAGCCAGGAAATACTATCTCGACTTCCCGCTTGAATAAAAATTCTTTTGAAAGTTCCACCGCTTTGACGTATTTCCTAGGTCCAACAATAAAAGGATTCGTTTGTACATTTAAACTTGTATGTTTCGCTTCAAAAGTTTCATCGTATCTATAGGTATTTTAATTATGTTCTATAGAGTTTTCCTTGCGTATCTTTATTTTTATTTATTTATTTAAAATATTTGCATTACATATGACTTAGATGCTACATAATAATAACACTAAACATTCATATGCACCTTGAAAGGCATTGCAAAGTGGAAGAGTGAAGTGGCCTTTTTACTACATAAGTAATGTAATTTTGTTAATACTAAATATTAGTCTTTATGGATCTAAACGCGTTATTAGATTGGTATAACCCAATCGAAACGTCGGACAGTAAGTAGCTATTATTAGTATTGGCTACTCCTTATCTCGAATATAGTACCATACATACTAATATTTAGTGTATTGGAACGCGAAAGTCTATAATCCTACGTAAATAGTTAATGTTCAGAAATCATCACTATGACTATAAGCTATGAAATAGCTCAACCTCTATAATACACTGTGAAGTTTTATCTTTAATAGTAGTACTATCGAATCATGCTAGTTATTTTTTGGAAAAAAAATTCAGAGAGGGAAGCGAACCCACTCTCACGACTCTTGGAACCGTAGGTTACTAACCACTGTTTCACCAAGCCAGTTAACCACAATAACTGGGCCAGTTTTTCACGTCCTTTCACTTTGTCAAAGACTGCAAACATTATTTACTCTACTACATGTCATACTCTCCACGATTCTCGACTCGCATCTTCCTCACTTTTCAATGCATCTCAACTGCCCTCAGTTAATAGTTCCCGAGCTTTGATCTCGGCCTGCTCGTTTGGATCTATTTCCTCATTCTCCTGGTTTTGAGATCCTCGATATTGCTCTAAGTAATGGGCCATTAGAGTTTCCCTTTGTAATACGACGGCTTGCCCATTACTCCTGCTGTAGAATGCCCACTATTCGTATTTCAGTTGTTTTATTTATTTTATCCCACACGCGTCTTCTTGTGTTATCTTGTGGGAAGATTAAGTGGGCAAATGAACGTCTATGATGGTCAATTTGGGGCGAATACGGTGTTTAAACTTCAAAGAGATGTAGCTTGTTGATGTCATTAAGTAGAAATTAAATGAAATAATTTATTCTGCAAGTAGATTTCATTTAATACTTTTGCACGTCGAAAAGAAGAAGTATAGCCTTCAACTTACTTTAGTATGAATACTATAAGGTCACTTATATGTTTAAGTGTGTGTCTGTGTGTCACAGTAACTTTTAATTAATTTAAATTCCTAATTAGTCAACATTCTTCTCTAGCTACCTATCAGTTTCTAGATCCTGCTAGAAATAAACAATATATTTTAATTTGATAATTATATTGTGATGTGAACAATGAATACAAAGGAATTGTAATGATTCATCTAACTTTAATTATGTGTTACATCACCACGGTACGGTATGCATAAATTAAATTCAATTATGTACCTATAATTATACTACTCATCGCTATCCTAGTTCGTAACCCCAATTGTTTAGAGCATCGATTACTAATGTCCTTAACATTATACGCATATTCTGCTATTTTATTGATTAGTTATGCATTTCACAATTTAAGTAAATATTTTGGCACTAACAGCAAAATGTTATTTCGATGGAAATTCTAACCTCAATAACTAGCCTCTGACAATTAATAGCAGCTATTATAACGATATAAAGGGAGGCAATAGCATTGAGTAATGTGCTATGCGGGGCCTGGAGCCGCCGATACCCGACAATATTCGTGGCATGTACGGAACATCCTTTCACTGTGTTTTAAAGCGACATTTTTAAATGTACTGCCGTCTACTTTTCGATACGTATGCAACGTAAATGTTGCGTACGTTCCAGGGAAATCTGGAAAAATGTTGCACATCTTTTCTAGAGACGAGAGTTGTCGGTCTTGAGTACTGTTTAGACTGTCGGGAACATTTTGTTGGTACGTATTTTTCGGGAGTTAGCGGGAATTTTGGTGTTTTCAGGAGAGTAGAAGCTAATCGGTGTTATTAGTTGTTGCGGCTTTCTTCGTGACCGCACGTTGGCTGCAAAAAGTATTTTTTCTTTGCTTTTTTCCGTGCTTGATGTTCTTATTTTGTATTATAACGATTTTTCACTTAGATATACATATGCTAAAATTATGTGGAGAGAAGGTTAGTATTTTCGTATGTGATTGATAACTGAACTAAAAAACTACTTGACGATGATAGAGAATTTTGTGAAAGTCAAGAGGCTGAGAAATAAAATATGATATTCTATACGATAAACTACTTCAAAAGAGCGGAGTCGGGATATTTACCAGGCGATTTTGATTTAATGAGTCACAATATTTCCTATTATATGCCGGACATACTCAGTTTTGTAATGTGTGTAACCATGCCAGTTGAAAGTTAGTTTTAAGGATAAAAACATATGATAATGGTTGATTTTTAAAATAAAATAGACAATTTAAACTGTAGTATGTATCACTCAAAAGTTGAGTCCAGTTAAGGGGAGACGCGTTTGTCACTACGAGATATACATGACATCTGTCACCGATATTGTTAATTTATTTATAAGAAAACTAGCCAATAACAGGTTACTCATAATATTACTTAGTTTAACAAAGTATATTATTGGTAGGGAAAAAGAAAAAAACGTAAAAATCTCACTTACTAACGTAAAAACCTAACTGTTTAATTGCCAAGAATATTGCACCACTACATAGCATGAAACACAATCGTTCCCACTGTCTTCCTGTCCCTATGTATAGTTAAATCTTTAAAACTACGCAATATATTTTTTAAATAGATAGAGGAATAATTGAAAAAGAAGGTTTAAACGTCTGCTTTTCCTATGAGTGTTAAAACCTTAAAAACTAGTAAAAACACTGGCTCTATGAAACAGTGGTTAGTGACCCGGAGTCACTACCTACGGTTTCAAGAATCGTGGGTTCGATTCCCACCCGGGATAAATATTTTTGTGTGACGAACATCGGTCTTTGTTCTGTGTCTGGGTACGAAAGTATATTTGTATCCACTGATATCTGTAACACAAGTGCTTAAGCTATGTACTTACCACGGAATCTGATCGATATTGTTAAAAAATGCATTTTTTTCAAAGATAGAGTCTATGACAAGGTTTAGTAGAGTCATACTGATTTATGTTCATTGCAAGCCGGGGTGGCTTTTAGTCTTTATATAAGATGCCAAACTATAGTTCGGTCAACTTACATATTCGAAGCTAGTTAAATTCAAAACAAAATCAAATTAAAAAAATCAATCAATTCTTTATTTATATAGGCAATTTACATACACTTATAAATCGTCACATTAGTAATTATAAGATTCTACGAGTATAATCTAAGAAGTAATCATTAATCTATCTCTTAAACAACCTCTGACAGTCACCGAGTAAAGCTGCCAAGTAGAGTTCCGTCCCATCAGTCGTTACAGTGTCCCGACGATCGTCAACGGAACTGTCCCGGCCCACTGTCCCATTCAGACTTAACGGCCGCGATCAAGTTGCTTGCAGCAATCATAGCGTTATCGTGATAGCGTTTCGGAATAGTGATCGTGGAGATAACAAGTCCCAGCTAATATTATAAATGCGAAAGTGTGTCTGTTTGTTTGTTACTTCTTTAAGCTTTCTTTACTCAATGAATGTATTTCAATAAGGCGTCTGGCATCATGGCTGCCATGAAAACCATTATCATCAAAAATTAATAAAAAAAAACCGGCCAGGTGCATGACGGACTCGCACGTGAGCACAAAGGATTCCGTACCTATTATGTAAAAAACACGTTCAATGTATGAGGATCCCTTAATTTTTAGCTAATTATTTGTTTAGTAAGCTATCACGGTTTATGAGATACAGCTTGGAGACAGATAGACGGTCGGCGGAGGCTGAATAATAGGGTCCCGTTTTTACCTTTTTGGTACGGAAAAATAAAAACGACGGGCCCTCAAGGACCCACAAAAATCGAGGCCCACAAAATAATAACTCCTTTCGAATCTCACGATACATCTGTCCCAGTGATGGATAGTGGCCAGTGACGTCACATCCGTCCCCGTCTTGGCCTTGCCCTTTGTGTTCTTTTGTTAATTTCACCTGATTTATTGGGCGACGGGGAATTCCCCTCTTTTGTGCTTTTAGATTTGACGCCTTTGTACTTTATTAGGTGCAAGTTTTGTGAAGCTAGGTGCAAAAGTTCTTTGGCTCACTGTTGAAGACTGTACAATTGCGGATGAAGTGTAAATGAAGTTCTGAAAAGTTGTATACTTATTTACGTGTTTAGTACAAACTCCAGACGCAGAATATTGAACGTATTTTTTTATAGCTAACCTTTTAGACCAGATAAAAGTCCTAAAGGTTAACCAAAATAAGGATATTTTCAAAAATAATTATGGATTTTATTTAAAAAGAAATTGAGTAAGTATTACTTACATTATAAGTTAGCTACATTTTAACTTGTGAGGTCAAAGGTCACATTATGGATGATGAAACACAAGAAAATACGATTTTAAATTGTCTTTTGATAAAACGTGCTTTTAAATGTTTTAAAAGTCTTTAAATGTACGTTTACTGCCTCTAACCAGGTATAAATACAATGAATTTCCCATTGCACTTTACTTTAGCGATTTGAAAATCTTCGTACTTATTCATATCAATTTAAAGTTAAACTTCAAAATGTTCCTCTAAGCATTATGGTTCTTTCCCGTACTCATAACGTATTACTACCGCGGTTAAACTTAACAATCGCCAGTTTTGAAACAAACTATTTAAATAAGATCAATATATTACGATGTTTACGATGGGGTTATATTCCACTTTGTTACTTTACGAGAATTTGTGAATACCTAGCTATGTAATGTGTAGGAAAATGAAACTTATTTAACGGATTAAACTCGTGTGTATTGTTATTTTTAACATATTACAATTTAGCGACCCGACGTTTCGATGTTTCGATCTTTACAGCGCTCGTGGTCACGGGATACACTCTTCCTCGTCTTGTGTATCGTTCGCGCAAATAATAGACGAATGTGTTTAAGTTTAAATTACATGGTATGAACGTTAATAAATTCAAATATAATTTAATTTGGGAGTATTTTTATTCATAAATGTAAAGTAATCAATACCAATTTGGCATGCAATCGAGATGGCCTGCAATCCTAGATTCAAAATAATGAACGTTTTCAGATCACATTAAACGCTTTGAAATCTCCAAGTTCGGGCCATTAAAAAGGTACGTACTGAGGGGTAGCGGAGGCCTCTTTACTATTTAATATCACAGGAGCGATTATATAACGAAGAAATTGAAATAATGTAACACAATACGCACAATGCCATAATACTTACATACATACAATCACGCCTTTTTCCCATAGGCTTAGGCAGAGATCACTACCTGCCATGTGCTACGGTCCTGGCACACCACTTTCGCTTCTTCCACATCCATCAACCTCTTCATGCAAGTTCGTTGATTACGGGTGCGACATAATTATATTACTAGTACGACAACTTATGTTACTACTCCATATTATATTTTTTCTGATTCTAACTGTTAGCAATATTTTTCACCTTTCTCAAATCTCATTCTGGCTATAATTAAACTTTATATCCTATTGGGGATCAAAAGGGTAACCTAGGCAAAATATATATAACTGTATATGTAACTGTTAAATTTAAGAAAACTGAAACTGTCCGAGATATAATATACCATGTTGTTTTGTTTTAATGAGCTCCCGATATTCCTGTTGCGTTCAGTTGTCTAATATCTTAAAAATCCAAAAGTAGTAAAATAAGAGGTTTGATACGTTGACATAAAAAAGTAGAAAGACAAGAATGACACCGTTTACCAACCATTTATTGAATAAAACCATAAGGTTTGGTGAAGATGATTCTTTTAATTTATTTTTAATTTTTGTATAAAACAAGCGAGTCCCAAATGTGCCCTTAATACGGCCAGAAAAACCTTTTGCCACAAAAACCTGTATTTAGTTAACGGCATCACGAAGTCATCTCAAGTTTGGTAACTTAGAATAATGAGTTGGTAAAACAGTAGCCCGTTGCGTTCCCTGAAGTAATTTGTTTTTAATTCATACAAATGTCAGCGCAATAAGTTCAGAAACACAATTTGTTCATTTGCATTGTGCTGGTGAATGTTGCTTAAGATTTGCTGTATTTATAGATTTATAGGAGGCTAGGGTGGGTATTAATAGATAGCAGTTTTGACTGGCTCGGTGGAACAGTGGCTAGTGACCCAGGTTAACTACCTACGTTTTCAAGAGTCGTGGGTTCGATTCCCACTCGGGACAAATATTTGTGTGACGAACATCGGTGTTTGTTCCGTGTCTGGGTGTATTATTAAATATATTTAAGTACATTTGTGTATCCACTGTTGATTCTGATACTCGTAACACAAGTGCTTAAGCTACTTACCATGGGATCAGATCAATGTATGTGATGTTGTGAAATATTTATTTATTTCTAGAAGCAAACTGACTGGTCTATTGGTAGCAAGTGCTGCATTAGAACCGAGAGGTCCGAACCGTGGTTCGAGTCCGGGGTCGGGAAAAAAATGTGTGAGTTTTTCTAAAAAGAGAGTACTTACTCAGTCCGGAGTTATGAAGTTGGCGGTTGCTCACATGTGCTTTGGAAAGCACGTTAAGCCGGTGGTCCTGCGCCCGATCTCTCATCGGTCATGTCAGATTGCTGTCTCACCGAACTATGAGGGTAAGGGAATAGAGAGTGCACTTGTTTAGCCGTACACTTGTGCACTATAATTTATTTATTAAAGGCAAATATTAATCAGTCCGTGTGACTGAGAGGTTAAAACGCGAAGTGTCAAGTAGAGCGAAAGGACAATACACACAGCACCGGAGATCAGTCCCACCCGCGCAGGAAATGAAGCCACCTAACACAATAACGCATTACGGAGGCTAGGGTGGGTATAATGCAGTGGTTTTACGGACAGCGGTCGCTCGGGACTTCTTACGAGTTGAGGTGAATTTGTAACATACAGTGTAACCTTAATATAACGAGACTCAATATAACGAATTTCTCGATTTAACGAATTTTTCAAAATCCCCTAGAACTATCCATAAAAGCTAATATAAAATATACCTTTACATTACGAACATATTTATCAAAACCCTTTTTATAACGAATTTTTAATCATTGCAGAAAATAAATGGAAATGTTATTGACCTCTTTTTAACGAATTTTTCTACCGATAACCTTTACATAACGTATCCTATCAATTATTCCCACTTAGTTGTACAATAGTAATTCATGTCTTGACAGGTTCAGACACGTTAAATTCTTCGTAAGGCAGTTATTGTCGTTTGATGCTCAGTAAAGTAAACCCTACTGTTTATAACGGTTGTTAGTTTTAAAGTTGCAATGGCTGATAATTTTTTTACCTTGTTAAAACGAATCGGAGTTTAATCTAACCTCTATATAACAAACCTCATTGTAACGAATTACGCGGTATAACGAATATTTTGTAATGCCCTTGAGTTTCGTTATATCGAGGTTGCACTGTATTATGTAATTAAATTAATATTTTACTACATCAAATACATCAATTAGCTCAGTTGAACAGAGTGGTTAGTGGTCCAGGTTCATAACCTACGGTTGCAAGAGGGTTCGTATCTCACTCGAGACAAATTTGTGTGACGAACATCAGTGCTTGTTCCGTGTCTGGGTGTATTATTAAATGTTTTTAAATATATTTAAGTAAATTTGTGTATCCACTGTTGATTCTGATATCTGTAACACGAGCCTATCTAATTAAGCTACTTATCAAGGGATCAGATCAATGTATGTGAGGTTGTGTAATATTTATTTATTATTAATATTCTGATATCCGTTACTCAAGTTTTTAGTTACTTATCTCTTCAGCAGATCATTAAAAGTGCTGTTGTCATCATCAGCCCATATACATCTCCACTAGGGACACGACCCTTACCTTCTCTAGGGCGATAAGATCTTAGTCAACCACGTTGGCCAAGTGTGGGTTGGTTGTCTACTCAACCTATAAATTTCTTCGTAGGTGTGCAAATTTCCTCACGATGATTTCCTTCACCATTAAAGCGTCGAATAATCGTACGTATGAATTTTAAATTTGAAAAACCCAATGTTACATGGCGGCGTTTGAACTGGTGAGCTTTCGTATGGCAAGCAACGACCTTAACCACTCGGCCATCGACGCTGTTGTTATTATCTACTTAAGTATAATTGCGTAGGTAATCCACTTTATATTCCGATATCCGCAACTCAAGTGATTGTGCTATTAACATTTTTATCACAACATTTAACGTGCTGTTGTAAGATATTTGTTTTAAATAATTGGTCACCCTATCCAGCTATATACAGGATGCTCCAAGTCGGCGATAGAGCGCTATATTAGACCGCGCTGGAACACACTGTGTATCACAATGTCAGCTGATTGCGCTCCTTCGTTACCGACTAATATGCTCTATGCACAAGGAAAGCTCTTGAACCCATGTGATTATGTTCGTTTTAACACTATTCAAGCAAAAAGTCTTAATACTTACATACGGGCATACAACGTAGTAACTGCCTCGTCGGTCCGAGAGGTCCCCGGTTCGAGTCCGGGGTCGGGCAAAATTTGTGTGCGTTTTTCTGTAATGAAATTACTCAGCCCGGAGCTAGGAAGTTGGCGGTTGAACGCCCGTGCCTCGGAAAGCACGTTAAGCCGGTGGTCCTGCGCCCTATCTCTCATCAGTCATGTCGGATTGCCGTCTCACTGAACTATGAGAGTAAGGGAATAGAGAATGCACTTGTTTTTGCGCGTACACTTGTGCACTATAATATGTCCTGCGCACTTAGCTGATTTCAAGTGAGATTGGCCGATATGGCTGAAATCGGTCGGACGCCTTATTAAACATAGTCAAATACGATACTAAATATTAAATATATCTAAGTATGATTGTGTAAGTCTTAACTTAAAGTTATTTTCACGGGAATGGTTAAATGTATTTGATGTAGTGTGCGTAAATGGAAATTAAATTTATTTGAAGCATTTTCTAAGAATGAAGCGAATTAAAATAACTCAAAGCTTAAAATGTTTAGCTCAAAATCTGACATTTGAATGTGATATTTCTAAGATTTAGTTGAAATACTTTCCTAAAAATCTCAGAAACCACCACAGAAACAGAGATACAGTATCTCTCGCATTTCATATCTATACTAATATTATAAAGCTGAAGAATTTGTATGTTTGCTAGAACGCGTTAATCTCAGGAACTACTGGTTCGAGTAAAAAAAATCTTTTTGTGTTGGATAGACCATTTATCGAGGAAGGCTTTAGGTTATAAGATGTGTTAAAAAACGGGGGAAAACGCGGACGAAGTTGCTGGCACAGATATGAAAGCAAAATGATTCGCCGGATATTACTTCCGGAATTAGTTTAAAATACTCAGATAATTCAAGCCCCTATAAGGTCTTCGGGAGCTTTCACTAGATTGTGTCAAAAAACGTGTTACCTTTTATTTAGTTTAAAAAAATAATTAGATTGTAAATTTTTTATTCACAACCTGTTGCTCGTTAAAAGATTTAACGCAAACTCGCGAACGGAACAATTACATGAAAGCTCATGAACAGGACCAGTAATTACGCAGTCTGTCTCACAAATTGTTACATCTCAAATTTCCGTAATTTCATCTGTATCTGCGAGTACAGAACTTGAAAACACGCTATCGCGACGACTCGCCATTGATAGGAACACTCTCTCTCGCAAATTTTGTAGTTCTTATCAGGCTGTCTTAGGGTTGCCAACGTTTTCATCGGCCAAATTTGTAGTAGAATTGTTATTCTGTAATATAAGCTGAAAAAATTTGTTATTACTTTCAATTTTTTTTTTCATTAGAGAACCTAGAAAAATGTTATATATTTTTAAAGTAAGCTAAACATGTATTGAACTTCCAAAAAACTAAAGCTTTTTATGGAATATACTTTAAATGGTCTATGGTTTGTTTTTATTTTTTTATATTTCAACAACTTTTTTTTGTATAAAAACATGTACTTTTTTGTGACTCAAAAGTAAATATAAAAATGAGGCTTAAGGACTTGTTTGTTACATTTAAGTGTCAAATAAAGAATTTTTGCGTGTTTCTTGCAATAGTAACTACGAAGATTCAGTTTTAATTAAAGTATTTTATCGTGTTGTATGATAATTTAACAATAAAAAGCACGCTAATTATAGTACAATATTATATGTTGGTAGAGTTGGCAACCCTCGTTCTCTCGAATTTTGTTTGTAAACGTTAACTTAGCAGGCTTTGTAACACAAAAACTTTGCTATTGATTTATTACTTAACTCGTTCTCGCCTCTAGCGGTGTGCTTTGATCTTGTTGAGTTTGCCCGCGTATTATTTCATGAAAGGAATTCTGGAAACTTGTTATTTGCTTGGAAAAATTATAATCTGTGTGTGCATGTGATTTTTAAGGCGAGAAATCCGTTATTTCCGATTGCCTTCACAAATTTTTCTATACTACCATTGGTAATGATAAAACTGTTTTTAAGCTATTGCATAGCTTTTATCGCGGGCTTTGAACCGAACCAAGAAATTCCGTAACGAAAAAAACCTCACAATCGTCTAACGTCATTTCAGTTCGGTAGACTTCGGCACGGTGTTTGAGTGCGTGCGGTTAGACGTATTGTACGACTCTACGAAACTCGCACGAATCGAAACGAGCTGATCCGAAATCGGACGATGCTATGCAATTGCTATACCGCGGCAGTCCCCGAGTGCCACACGTCTTTTTTTTTTATAACTGACGATGATCTCACTCCACCTGATGGTAAGCGGTCGTGATCTCGACAGGCGCATTAGACCCTATTGAGCCTGTAAATCCCATCCTGAAGGCTTGCTTAGATGCCGTTTCAAGCCCTGCCTGAAGAGCCGGGATTATACCAAGGGTAAAAAAGAGCTATAAGGGTGTTCCATGCCTTAATGGTATGGGCCAGGAAAAAAGAACTGAACCTCTTGATACGTGCCATCAGTTTCCCTTCACCAGATTAACCACCATTAATACTTATAACGTCCTTATCAGTAGATTATTACATTATATCGATACCTTAAATCTCAAATGGCGTAACCACCAAAACGCAACTTTTCAGGAGAGCAAAATAACGAAAAAAAAATGTTTTTTTTTTTATATAACTTTGTCAATTTTAATGCAGTGAAAATGTTTTATACATCAAATTTCTTAGAATTTTGAGATAAAGGCTCCAGTAAGAACTCTTTGCACCTAAATCTTATATTTAACAAACTAGAAGTCGGTTACGCTTATGAAAATATTACGAAAAGGTGTTTACGCCTCATAAAAAAACATGATTTTTAAGAGGTGAAGGTCGTATTTCCCGAAAGTAATTGTCTTTTGTGCTTTAAAATAACTTAATAATGGAAGAAAACGTAAAATTTCCACTCTGTATTACGCTTTTTACAAAGTTACGCCATATGTCAGGTTTCCATAGTGATGTAATGGGTAATACTCACCTTGTAAGTTTTATAATAGGATGAAGAATTTTTGTACATGGGAAATTTCACTTATAGTTATACGTAATTCGATTAATTTTGTCATTTGTAACCCCTGCTGCTGTATATTCACCATCCATTTATCTATGTATTCAGCCATTTGCGTACTTGTGCGCATAGATTACGTTCCTCCGTGTATTTATTATTTTTTGTGACCGTTACGTTGACTTTGGCGCGTTATTGGTCTTTGATTCTGATTTGTGTTTGGACATCGATTTAAAATGCCGAAACAAGGAAAAGCAATAAATAGCCAATGTTTCCGCAATCTTAATCCCCCCGCGCATCAATACAAACAATAATAATGACAATCATGTGTTCAGCGATTTTGGGTGTAAACGCCTTTCTTTTGTATTGCAATTTCGAATAATAGCGTGTCTTACGAGTTACGCCGACAAATTATGTCCCTTACACCCTTTTGTTTTGACATTTTTTTCACGTCACAATAATTTCTAGGGGCGTAACCACCAAGTAAATTAGACTAAGCCTTTTACGACCTGTTTACCTTATGAAAAGTGTTCAAATCTATAAAAAGCATTGGGTCGTAATAACCTTTTTTTGCGAATTTGAGGATTTTAAATATACAGATCGATAGAGAAAAAAAAACTGAATAAAACTGCATTAAAAAGTCATTTTGACCAAATTGGCGGTTACGCCATTTGAGATTTAAGGTAGCGATATTCAGTCAGAGCTCACTCCACTTGTTGGTGGCCGTGAGGGCCACATAGACAAGAACGACGACTCTACCTCCAATAAAATTAAAAGAAAATAAAAAAAAATTAAAATGGTTATGTATTTTATGACAGTTTTTTCTTTGGCAACCAGCACTTTTTTTTTGCAATAGTAGTTCGCAAAAGAAAGAAGGTAATAAAAGTGTTAATAAATAGCAAAAAGTTACAAATAAAAAAGAAATTTTTAGAACGTACACCAAAAAAATTATATATTTTTGTAACATTTAAATGAATTAATTTTTTTCCTTAACCTCCATTAAGCACCTATGTATTATAGTTCAAAAGACTTTTTTAAAGGTAAGTATAAGCTATTAACTCACCCAACTATTGCAAAATTAACTTTAAACCTCTCTCTACTATACGCTACAACAATCCTCGTACACTAAGTAATAATGTAAGATTCATACGGCCATAACAAAGCTCAAGTGCTTTTTTATGATAATTCCCGCAAGATTCGGTATAATTCCTCATTCGTCGCGGGGACTACCCCAGACCGGGGCTAAATCATAGAATTACGTCCACTATTCCGTTTATTGCGTCTTGTTTTGTATCCGGCCATTTTGTTGTTTTTAGCTCGGGGTGGGTACAGCGAATGATACATTTTGGCTGCCTACACAAAATTGAACTAATGCTCTTAAGAACATTTAGTATACTTAGATTGCTATTATCTATCTACAGCTGATCTATCATGACAGTTATGTAATTGCGTAGTAATTATCCAGTTACCGATACATTACATAGTCAGTTAGTGAACAGACTTAATTTAAAAAAAAATCAAATCAAATTTCCTTTATTTATAGGTATTTTACATGCATTTATAAATCGTCGGTACAGTAAAAAATAAAAATTAGATTAGTTATTTTACCACCAGTTAAACCTTTTAGTTTTAGTTAACCTGTTTTGTTTCACTGTTGGGCAAAAGTCTACCCAATCACTGAAAATCACTGAAAGCTGTCGATCGTTGGCCAAAACCGACTAAACCCTGACTTGAGCTACCAAGTTAATACGTTATCATTTTTGACCACCTTTACTGTCGAATTTATAGTTAATTTCGGTGGGACTAGCATTACAAAAGTAATTTTTCGAATATAAGGAAAATACGATCTCTTAGCAAAAGGCGATTTAAAGTTCTGTGTATAAGAAAAGCAACAGTAGAATAAATTTTAGAATTTCTATCAACTCAAGTTTACTCACGCGCGTTCTTTATTAGTCAGAGTATGCAACTTTCGCCTAAACTATTTCCATATTTGATACACAGTAAAGAAAATGGACGTGAAGTATGAATCAAAACAATACATTAAGGCATCTAACCACCAACTATGTAGTAGGAATATAGTCTGTAATTTCTTCAAGTGATTAATCTTTTGCAGAATTCTTTTCAGAGCCTGACATCTGCAGCTAGTCTTTAAGAAAACAATTAATATTATTTCTAATTAATTGTATATGCTTCAAAAAACAAGCAATTGTACCTAACAAATAATTATTTTCTTATATTGTGTATTCTAATGTAGAGACGCACAATGAAAATGCTTCATCAATCAAAAACAATGTTAACCTACCTTAGACTGAAGACTATTATAAAAGCATGTAGTATTCTTTAAGCTTCGAATGGTGCGTTTTTGCTTTATATATTTGAATGACAAACAGCGAAAGCAATAATGGTTAAACAACACTTTTTAGTTAGCCAAGTGCAAGTCGGACTCGCACGAAGGGCTCCGTTTTTTTTTCAATTATGTAAAAAAATAAACACGTTTATAGTATGGAGAACCCCAATATTTTATCTTTTTGATACGTTTTAGTATTTGTTGTTATAGCGGCAACGGAAATACATGTAATTTGTGAAAATTTCTAACTATCACGGTTTATAAGATACAGTTGTCTCCAAACTTGATGGACGGCGGAGTAATACGGTTTCGTTATTTCTTTTTTGTTACGGAACCCTAATAATGTAGGAGCGTTCTCAATTCGTAGCGCTTTTTTTTAGTTTTCGACTAAAAAAAAGCGCTTTTTTTTACCGGCTTTTTGTACTTGTCGAAATATGGCCAAAATGTAAACCCTTTGTGTTGTAACGAATATATTTATTTATCTTCATCGCTCACCTCACCGCCACCTTTCTACGGTGCGTTGTCGTCAAAGCGCCGCGTCGGCATATTCGCGAATCGCCCAAACGAATAATTCTTTTTTCGGCTCTTTTCGTTACCCCGGGCGGTCTGTTTACCCGAACCGGTTTTCGTATACGGTCACGAATTCGTTTCGGAGTATCCAATTCAAACAGTCGTATGCCGAATGGGCGATTTTTCGGTGTGGAAAAGCGATAGTTCGCCGATATTCGTACCTCAAGTTCGATCGTTTCGATATTCGTTGCTATTTATAATAGTACAGGATCCGTGGTGTATTTTTTCACTTGATTACTATCAAGCTAATTTTCCGTGAGTAGCTTCATTTTGATAAGACGCCCAAAAAATTCCTGTGCGAAAATTTTTGATTGTGGTAGCTAACAGAGGTATCAATGATTAAATATTTAGGACCGTAGGACCGGGACAAAGTACCACGGAATTTGTAGGACAATATGACCGTTACATTATATAAATATTAACTAAGTAAAATAATAAAAATCAGCTGGTTAGTAATCATTTTTGGTGATCTCGTTATCGATACAAGTTGGAGGGGGAGGAGATCACCAAAAATGATTACTAACCAGCTGATTTTTATTATTTTACTTAGTTAATATTTATATAATGTAACGGTCATATTGTCCTACAAATTCCGTGGTACTTTGTCCCGGTCCTACGGTCCTAAATATTTAATCATTGCTACCTCTGTTAGCTACCACAATCAAAAATTTTCGCACAGGAATTTTTTGGGCGTCTTATCAAAATGAAGCTACTCACGGAAAATTAGCTTGATAGTAATCAAGTGAAAAAATACACCACGGATCCTGTACTATAAGCTCCTGTAAGCGGCATGTAGTTGTGAATTTTCCTAACGATTGTCGGCGGATTTTACATAATTTTTGTTTTGCTAGGGTCCCGTAGAGTATTTATAACCTCCATTTCTTTATTTTTCAACTTTTCACCAATTTCTCCCATTTTTTTCGTAAAAAAGCAGTTTGCTATCAATGCAGACAAAACGAAAATTAACTAGCGAAGGTTAATTTAAAAACATGGAGATTAGTAACTACGTTAAGATTCGATACAATCTATTGTGCGAGTATATTATGTAGATATAGTTCCCATAAGAACCTCTCATAACCCAATAATTATATTTATTGTCAACTTATTTGCGATTATAATAAACATCATAACAAAGATTACTTTTGTGTCCCAAACCAAACATGGCTTATTTAAAAAGAAAGGAACCAATTCAATTACAAATACATAGATAACCACATCCAATAACCGTTCAATTAGGAAAATACGTTCTGATTCATATTTTTCAATCAAACACAAATCATCCTAACCGTCCACCTGACATCTTTTCCGCACAAAATCTAAAATGGCGGTTACAAATCGTCCCGAAGAATATAAAGGTGCATCCACACAACCGTAATTATATGTACCTACTAGTTTTCCGCCCGCGACTTCGTGCACGTGGAGTTCTTTATGGCATGAAACGTTACTCTCTAATATCAAAGTCGGTTAAAAAGTAGCTTCCTAAAAAGTGTTTTCGCGGAATCCATTTTACTACTGATTATGCTGGATGAATATGAATGTTATTTTTTTCAACACGTAATGCAAAATTGTATTACGGGTAAAGTAAGTAATAAATACTGTATAAGGATAGAATAGAATATAAAAATGTTTTATTTAGAACACAAATAGAAACAAAACAAACAATTACAAACCAAACATACAAAAAATAATGACAAATCAAACATACAATTCTGTACTAACTTATGTGCTAAAAGGGATCCCACTCTGCATTGTGTCGAAGTTCCCGTAGGGAAGCTCCGACGCTGATTTTCAGTGGTTACCTTACTTTTGAAGAAGTAGAAGGAAAGCGCGATTTCAACCAGCGAACACTTATATTTAGGTAAATAAACATCAAAATACACAATTTAATACTGTTGTAATGAGAGGTCAGGTTGTTACGATGCAGAAAACGAGGAGTGAAGTTCTAATCATCATCATCATCATCATCATCTTGACATCATTGACTGGCTCGGTGGAATAGTGGTTAGTGACCCAGGTTTACTACCAACGGTTCCAAGAGTCGTGGGTTCGACTCCCACTCGGGACAAATATTTGTGTGACGAACTTCGGTATTTGTTCCGTGTCTGGGTGTATTATTAAATATATTTAAGTATATTTGTGTATCCACTGTTGATTCTGATTACCTGTACCACAAGTGCTTAAGCTACTTACCACGGGATCAGATCAATGTATTTGATAATAATAATATAATAATAATAATAATCTACCAGAATCACTCTACATCCCATTACAAAAAGCTGCAATCCTAAATACCTGCAGAATCGTCAGAACATTTATGCAGTTAGACGAAACCGACACATCCCAGGATAACGCCTCACAACCATCGTAGACTGCTGCATTTACTTGGCTATGCCCGTAGATGTAGTAAGACTTTACCAGACATTATTGGTCTGAGAATAAAAAACAATGCACAAAAATAATAATAATAATAATTTGATGTTGTGAAATATTTACTCTTAGACCCATCATCAGCCCATTCCTGTCCACTGCTGGACAAAGGCCTCTCCAAAGAAGTTCTAAACGAGTTGTATTTAGTAGCAATGAGCAGTTTATTTGAACCCATCCCATGATACAATACTAGCTTTAATCGTATTACGCGAATGAGTGGCGAATACTCTTGACCTGTGACCTCATGATCTCCAGCAGGAGCGTATGTTCGAAACAGTTAGCAACTAATATAACAGATTAAACGTTTCTAACTAGGAAAGGAATTGCATTTAGACTTTGTTCCAAATTTCTTTTGATCGATTGAGTAGTTTTGGCCTGAAGGTGTGACAAACTCAACATTTACATAGGTACTTTTGAAGATAAGGTAAGAAAAAGTTTTAGATGTAATACGTTACAACATCAATGAATTAGCAAGCTTGAGCTTTGAATAGAGAGCTGTGGACAAGTTTGGAGGAGACCATTGCCCAGAAGTAGGATGCCACGGGTTGATAAAAAATAAAACGTTATACAATATTAAATTACAGTTTGCATAAAGATGTGTGGTTTAATTTTATACGATTTAAAAGGCTACATCTGAAAAAAAAAACAATTCTACGCTTCTGTTTTTGATTACTTAATTTCTGCTGCAAAATGTATGTACGACACAACGTGTTGTGACGTCATAAACGCTTTGCGGAGGCACCTTTTAAACGTCAGAGGTTTAATTGCGGCGTATCGAGTCCGACCCGTAATTAATGGGTTTAGATAGGAACCTAGCGGTTGCGAAATTTGAAATATGGCCGCCGACCGCGAGCTTTGAATAGTGGATAGATGTGGTGTGTGTTCCGATGCTCATGTGTTATTCTTTGAACATTATTTATGTTTTTTACAACTACAGTTTACAATTACAGTTACAACTAGCTTAATAGGAAACTATTTAAATAAATAATAATAATAATGAACCCTAAGAGATGGGCTAGAATCGTCACTCAATGGCAACCACTCGACGGTCATCGACAAAGAGGTAGGCCGAAGAAGAGATGGCGAGATGACCTAGATGCCCATGCGAGGAACTAGTAGGCCTTGGCCGAAAATCGACAGCTTTGGAGTGAATAAAATGCTGGGCAATTGCCCGGCATTTTATTCATATTATTTTCACTCGGTTGAAGTCGTGGGCGACCGATAGTACTTAAATATAAATAAATAAATACAGATTATGCATAGTCACAGCTTAGGTTAAGTTGGACACATACAGCAATAAACGAGGTTTTATGTTTGTTACTGCTTGGCTAATTTTGATAAAAACATTATCAATAAATCATTTCTAGATAACCTTCGAAACTGATTAACAAAATCGAATTTTGTATTTATTATATCACAATTAATCTAAATATTAGTCATTCTGAGTCTACACGTGACACTCTTTTCTAGATTAAAAACTAAAGCAGACTTTATTAAATCCAGTCAAACGCCATATTTCCCGTAATCCAAAACGAACTATCTCACTAGGCGCTTACCGCTTTGTTTACGATAATTCTCGTCTCGGCCCTCAGAGCCGTACAAAGGGAATTCAAACCTTCGTCCGTTAGTCCCTTCAGGCCTTTGGCGAGTCCACCGTCTGATTGCGATTTCGGACTAGCGTTTGTCACTTCGCTGGCGATCGGGGATTATGTGGTTCACTTGCTACAATCGATGCTGAGAGGGATTCTTTTGATTACGATTTAGGAGACGGATAGTAGGATGGGCGACTATTAAAATTTGGTTCTTTACAACGAAACATTTTTTTGTGAAAAATCTTAGGGTAACCTGTGAAAAATACATCAGTTTTGATTTCGTATCAAGTCAAGCTCCAAACACTACGCGTTCTAAACTTATAAGCTCTACAGTATAACTTAATGAAAAAGTGGTCAGATATTATGTAGAGCCTCTACCAGGCCTAACTTCACATACTCTTAGCTTTAGACAAAACTTGATGCTTGGCCGTTTTGCTATGATTACAAATATTTGATAGAACACACATACAACGTTTTTTGAAATAAAACGGCCTAAGGCCATGATGCGTGATGGTGATGCCATAGGCCGTTGGAACATAGGGAAAGTCAGTGGGAAGCGTTTGCGCTAACTATGTTGTTTGTGAAGTTAACGCTAGGCTATGCCAAATTCATAAAATCTAATATCCTAATATCCCAGTATATAGTCACAATACACGCTTGTCTGGGAACATATTTTAACAAAAATATATGACGATGATGATCATCATCAGCCCATACACGTCCCCATAGCTGGGGCACGGGCCTACCCTTCACTAGGGCAATAAAGCCTTAGACAACCACGCTTGCCAAGTGCGGGTTTGTTGACGTTTGATTATATTGGTAGATTTTCTATAAATTATTTGCCAAAATAGTGTTTCTTCAATTTCAAAATAACATGATTATGCTTTAATAGGAATATTAAGACTTATCTTTTGATCCCGATGATATTATGAAATCTTGATTTAACCGCCCCAAGGGATGTTCTTCAATTTGGTACCTTCAACTCCCACGTTTCTGAGAATCTTGATAGATGAAATAAAATGGGCAAGACTGTCTTGCCCGTGACCACGAGCGCTGTAAAGAGCTCGAAACGTTGGATCTCTAAATAATGTTTAGAATAACAATACACGCGAGTTTAATCCGTAAAATAAGTTTTATTTGAAATGGGTAATGGGTAGTGCTCGCGCAAATAATAGACAATACAATCTTGATAAATTTATGAGATACTTCAGGACGCCATTAAGAACAGAAAAATTTGAATGAATCAGAAAAGGTCCCTAAATAATATTAAGTCTCCCTAAGGCATAATAATATGTTCACTCACTGGCCAGACATAGGCTCAGACTTCTGGGAACGGCCTATGCGAAACCAGAAGATAACAGGTACCCTAAATCTAGGAACATTATTGGGGACCGTTCAGGCGGCCCCCGCCACAATATAAGACAGTACACGCGAGTTTAATCGAGAAAAAAATGTTTTCTTAATTATTTTTTAATTAGTGTTAATTTTGGAGTAAACGAGTTCTGGAACGGATGGTAGGAGCCGCATGCAAGTAGCCGAAAATAGGCGGGAGTGGCGAAGACGTGGGGAGGCCCATGTCCAGCAGTGGACAAACCTGTAGGCTGATGATGATGATGACGATGAATAATATTATCTATGTTCATTTTGGGATACTTTTCTAAATATTATTCAAAGTACAGGATCAAACAGACTGCTGTTTTGAATCATTAATTTGGTCTTTTTACTCGTCACGTCACTTCCATCGTGTATTATAAAATTACGTAATGGCCCAATGACATTAAGACTTCTTTTCATTCGTTACTATGACGTAATAGCCTGATGATACATTCTGTTTGCCCACAAAGTGCTCTGAACACTTACGTAACTAGGCAAATACTAGGATAGTTAATTAACTTGATGAGTTGTAGGTATGTAAGTTGAATGTAGGTACGTAAGTACAATTTCTGTAGAATTAAAAGACGAAGTATTATATCACGTAATAATATTTAGGATATAAAATTAAAGAATTGGAGAGACCTATCCAATTCAATTTATTTATTTCAGGCCGTACCTTAAATATAGTTAGTACTATGTCCAGATGTGTAGTTTAACATACTGATGACTGTTTGTGATCTATTAATTTATTTATTAAGATTAACACAGCTTGCTGTATGATACATATTTGTGGCTTCAACTTATTAAGATTAAGTGAACTAAATTACTTACATAATTAACTTAATTCCTAACATTATTGCCAATTTGAAGTAAGCGTAACGTAAAGATTACGGTACAGAAAGAAAAATAACTGTCGGTAAAAAAAATGTATAAATTACACTTAACACGAATCATTTAGGATTTTATAAGCCTTCGTATATAACTTACATATACTTATCACAATCTGATACGTAGAGTAGAGTTTTATTTTTTTTCTAATAGAATTTACATAAGCATGAAATAGGCGAATTCTGTCCCAACCATTGACTACAAATAGTCAAAGACCTTTATGATTATTAAGCTACAGAATTTCCATTTTAAGTATAAAAGCGATCAATGCCATATCCACTGTTTCATCGTCCTATGACGGCATAGTTGGCGGGCCGGTCGCCGCGTCAGCCTGTTTTGTTCCAATACGCTTGTTAAGCATACTACAAACGCATTCAAAACATAAAGTGACGCCATTTGCTGCTTAATTTCGAAAAAAAAATTGCTAAGTTTGATCTTGCTCTAAATTGAGATGACAGTTTGACTTTGAATCTTCAGTGAGGATTTTTTGTACGTATTTTTCATAGTACTTAGGTGGTTTTAGTTTACGACGTATTAAAATTGTTACGATCAAAGTGTTGTTAATAATGGATAAAATAAAGCAGATCGCAATAAGGACTTAATATGCGTATGGTGTTCAAAATTACAACTTCCAATACTAAAAATTAAAACATAACAAATGAGTATAGACATAATCAACGTTCCATTATCCATTACTTTTACTACTTACAAGTATGTAGCAGTTATGTAATAGCTACGTTTAGACTCTACGGTTATTATACGAATATACAGTTTTTAAATTTAAAAAGAATTGTCTAGTCGTGTTTTGTTCCATTGTTCTTATTTTTGTTCAAACCGCGTTGTGACACACTCTACGGCCGCGGTCGACGCGAATCAACAACTATACGCAACTCTATCAGCACAGTGGGGATTTAATGACGTACACTCTGATGAATTCTAGTCTGTGGTTTTCTAACAAAATGGCGCATATTGTGTACGCGGGTTTTGGTTGTAAAAAATGTGTAGGTTATTTTGTGGGATTTTCAAATAAAGTCACATGTGGTGATTTTAATGTGTACCGTGTAATAAAAATCATGAATTGGCAAAAATTAATAACTTTCAAAATAATAAAATGAAACTTGCTATGCGAGAGGTCGCTTTATCAAACCCCGCCACGTACCAATGTGTTTTTCAAATTCGAAATTAGGCCTTATCGCCCTTGTTTAGGGTAGCCCCGTGCTCCAGCAGTGGGGACGTATATGGGCAGATGATGATGATGATGAAATTTAGTAGTAAACCACGTATGTTAATCTCACAAATACGTTTTCCAAGTGGGAATCGAACTCACGTCTCTTGACGCATGAGACAGGATGCGCTAATATGTTTCTAAAACATTTAAAAACTACTCCTTTATACATCGTGAAATTTCAGTGGTGGTTTTCCCGAAGTAAAATGATTCTATCTCAGTAGTAAAATAGATGTGTGCAATTTTTTTTATTCAAATCAATAAATGCCGGTTTTACGAAAGGCAAAACTGAAACGCTAAAGCACGCTCGAACCGCTTTATTACTGGGTTTCTTTAGCTTTAAGCATCGATTTCATGCGGCAAACAGTACCTGATTACGTCACATCTTATAAAACAACAATAACTTCTCTCGTTTTCGAGTTGGAAAATGATGTTTTTGAAAATTTGAAAAAAACAATTTTTTTTCAAGAAATAATTTGCATCATTCGATAGTATTACTTAAGGCGTTCTGCCACGGGAAAACAACCACTAAAATTTCACGGTGTATAAAGTTACATTAAAATACCTAACATGCGAATATAAATACAACAATTTAGTCTACAAAAAATTGTAAACAAAAAAAAAACCGCCTTCAAAAACCCGACTTACTAAAAATTACAAAATAATATATACGAACATTAATCTGGGTATGAATTTGATATGTTGTTGAAGGCGGTGCCGTTTATATTTCATGCAGTTTTCCTCAAAAATTTAAGTGGCACCGCCTTCAACAACATATCAAATTCATACCCAGATTAATGTTCGTATATATTATTTTGTAATTTTTAGTAAGTCGGGTTTTTGAAGGCGGTTTTTTTTTTGTTTACAATTTTTTTTCATCCTTTTTAGTGTAACATTTTTTTACACCCTATTAGTTCAGCTCACCTATAATTCTACTGATATTATAACTAGTAGTATCAATATGTACACAGATTTGAAAGAATTATCCCTTTACTCCCAATTATTAAGGAGTTGACCTTCCATCATCAGCTCAGCATCATAACATTATGATTGCCAGAAGCAAATGCCAATATAACTTCAGAAAATATGTAAAACGCGGTACATGTGCCTATAAAATTTGAGGGTTGCCCTCGATTTCTCCTGGATCCCATCATCAGATCCTAGACTGGTCAACCTAATAGTTTAGCTCACCTGTAATGCTACTGATATTATAACTAGTAGTCTTAATATGTATACAGTATTGAAATAATTATTCTTTTACTCATAACTATTAAGGAGTTGACCTTCCATCATCAGCTCAGCATCATAAAATTATGATAGCCAGAAGCAAATGCCAATATGACTTCAGATAATATGCAAAACGCGGTACATGTCCCTATAAAATTTGAAGGTTGCCCTCGATTTCTCCTGGATCCCATCATCAGATCCGAGACTGGTGAAAATGGGACCACCTCGGAAGTGAACTCTATCCAACCAAAAAAAAATTTTTGAAATCCGTTTATAATTGACGAAAATATCGGTGAACATACATAAAAAAAAAAAAAAAAAAAAAAAAAAATATTATACATACAGACGAATTGAGAACCTCCTCCTTTTTTTGAAGTCGGTTAAAAAGGTGACGTTCCGCTTCGCTTCCCCTTAAGGATATTAAGTCTTAGCATAACCATGCACAATCTTATTTCCGTGCCGTTACGGCCATGGAAAGATATAATAAAATGTTTATTGCATTTCTTTCAGCACTTCTTATTACCATTATTGCCACCTGTTACGTAATAGGGGAGGCTGCTAAAGTTATAATGTTGTGGCAACACTTACTAGGGCATTAATGGGTGATCATGTTATGAGCTAATACCATATTATATTACGTATATATTCATTAATAAGAGTTGTGAATTTTTAAGCTATTGCATAGCTTTAATCGCGGGCTTTGAGCGCGGCGACCGAACCAAGAAATTCCGTAACGAAAAAAACCTCACAATCGTCTAACGTCGTTTCAGTTCGGTAGACTTCGGCACAGTGTTTGTGTGCGTGCGGTTAGACGTATTGTACGACTCTACGAATCTCGCACAAATCGAGACGCGCTGCTCCGAAATCGGACGATGCTATGCAATATAGTAACAGAGCCCACGACCAAAATTTTTGTCTCATAGCAATACGGCCAAAACCGCATCAAATCGATAGATAAGATTATTCTGAACTCGAAAATACCAATATCAGACATTTTCCGCGTAGCGTTTGATCTGACCGAATTTTCAAAATTGTCAAAGAATTTTACCGAACTGCATCATAGCAATATGTCTGATTTGCAGACTGTAGTTAAATGATGATTCTGAGATACCGGAAACATATTTTTCAGACGTTAGTGGTGTAGCGCAAACCCGTAAAATCACTTAAAAAGATTAAAAATGAGACAAAAAAAATGTCTCATAGCAATACGTCTGAAAATCTTTTTTATTAGTAAATTTTGGTTATTTGTTGCGAACAAAACAATTTTCAGACGGAAATGTGGACGCATAAAATTTTGAGACCGTTTTGAAAATGTTAACAAATTTTACCGATCGGTATCATAGCAATATGTCTGAAAATTGCTAGACATGATAGAATAAGTTGTCCACATGTGCAAAAAATTTATATCAGACAAATGAAGTGTAGCATCTTCTCTATCAGACAACTTTTCGATACTCAGATATCATTTAAGAATCGTATTGAGGTATCTTGAATGTAACCAATGAATAATAGTAAGAAAGGGGCAGGGGCGTAACAAGCGATGAGGCAGTTGAAATTAAATACTGATTGATTTGATAGTTTTGGTTTTATTTAAAGCACACTTGTTATTTTCGTTTTAGCATATACTCCATATGCTACACTTAAAGTGTCTGAAAACAGGTTTTTGGTAATAAAGGCAGCAAAACGAAAAGTTAAAAAAAAAATTATCCGTATTGCTATGATACAGGTCGGCTAAATTTGTTGACATTTTCAAAAATGCGCTCAGGCTATGTGCTACGCACAAAATGTCTGAAAACAAACTTTTTCGTAATACAATTATAAAATCTATGTACATTATCACTATCAGACGTATTGCTATAATACCGACTGCCTTTTTTTTTTGACACAGCAGAAATGGCCTCCCACGCAGTTGCTACACTTTCGACCGTTACTATATACCTAGTCGGGTTCAGAATCATACAATCTAAAGATTTTATAGGGTTTTTGCCGTATTGCTATGAGACATGGTTTTGGTCGTGGGCTCTGTTACTAATAGCTATACCGCGGCAGTCCCCGAGTGCCACACGTCTTTTTTTATTGATTTGTGATGAGTTTTTAAGGAAACACTTCACACTAACCCAAACAGTAGTATTTTAAATTAGTAAGTGTGTAAAAACGCGCAAAATTATCAAGTATCTTTGTACCTTTTTCAAAGGTACAGTGTATTTAAAGGTCCTTAAACTTTGAGTTACAATTTTTGATTTCCACTTTGATTTATTATAGACCGTGAAATTTGAGTGGTTGTTTTCCCGTATCGGAACAATCTACCTTTAGATCTATCGAAACATTCTAATTATTATTTTTTAAATATATATATTTTTTTAACATTTGAAAAAAAAATATCAACTCGAAGGCGTGAGTCTATAGTTATTTTAAGAGATAAGACGTAATCAGGTATTGCTAGCAAATCTTTTTTACTATTACAAAAGAATAATTTTACTGCGAGAAAAAAACCACTAAAAATTAACGGCCTATAACACAGCTCTCTACCTCTCTCCTGATCTATTGGTATAAATATTAACTTTGAAGTGCATACCGATAATAATAACGCTGCTGCTAATTGCCGGTATGTTGTTATAATAACCAAACAACGCGTAAGCCACTCAACTCAAAATCAATCCGATGTTACGCAGCAGATTATTAACATTCACTATCCATATTTAATTATGAACCAGTTGAAGGACTGGTGAACGTCTGTCAAAACGGGAAAATGTTCCGTTATTCCGTTTTTACCGAACACAGATATCCGCGGAATCTGAAAACAGTATCCGTTTCTGTAATGCCGCGGGCACGAAAATGAATACTCGTCAGAACTTATTCCTGGCTGTTCCGTATGCCTTTTTTCTTACAGGGATATGGAGAAAGAAAGAAAGGAAATTATATCATTGAGAACATACAAAATGTGTCGGGTTGTACATTTCAAAAACAGACTGTTGAATGGTCTAAAGAAGAGTCTTTCTTGTCAGACATCACGACATATTCTGAGTGGATGCCTATGTAGTGTCACACTCTTAATCTATCTGTAATTTCCCTTTTTTTTAAATTTCTGTGTTATTTGTTTCTATGAAATGTGTTTAGTTATCATTGCTTATTATTATTTTTAAACTCTTTTGTGGGTTTTGTATTGCGACGTTCAGGGTGACTTCACTCCATCTGATAGGATGTGGCCGTGAGGAGCATATAATATGAGGTCAACCACAGGTTCAATTGAATCTATAGAGCCTGTTGTCTTCGCCCTAAAGGCTTGCATAGATTTTTCACTCCCCGCATGAAGAGACCGATATTATAGGAGGAAGATGTTAGCTAATCATTTTATTTTCACAAAGTATAGTGTACTTTGTAACAGGCGTGGGTCCGTACATTCATACAATAGTGACCCGTGAAACGGCATCTATGAGACCTTTAGGGTAAAGGCGATAGGTCAATGGGTTCCATTGTGCTTGCCGACTTCATATGTTGACCTTCTTCTTTTCGTATGGTTGATGAACAACCTGGTGTCAGAATTTTTAAACCGCCCGTAAGCTTCTAACATGGCTTCACACACCGTTGAAAAATTTCTCAGGTGTGCTGGTTTCCTCACGATGTTTTCCTTCACCGTTAAAGCGTCGAATGATGGTACAAATTTCAAATTTGAAAAACACATTGGTACCTGGCGGGGTTTGAACTGGCGACCTCTCACATTGCAAGCAACGACCTTAACCACTCGGCCATCAATCAACGCTTTTTTATATGTTGACCTACAAAATGTGGATACAGACTTCCCCCTGATGGGTCAATTTTGTACGAAACCGCTTCGTTTCTGCGTAACACAGGGTTGACATTTGTTGGCCGATTCCAAATAACAAAATCCGAAGTGTCATCATGGCACTACTGGTTTTCATGGTTAAAAAAAATACCAGATAACTGGTATTCTAACCGGCCAGTACACGGAACCCTGAAAAATAAAAGAATCGAGATCCGGCAAATCGATGAGTCCTGACTCGGTTCAGTAGTTTTTCGAACACCGGATTGTACAAATAAACAAAATATGTACGCGAATTTTACTGTACGATTTCGATATCTTGAAGTACGGCGGATTAAGTTGTCGGGAAATGAGGGTGTTTCGTTGTCCAAAGAGGTTATTTCTTAGTATTTTTTTTTTCATAAAGTATGGCGTCCGATCTTTTTCAGCCATGGCGGCCGATCTCAATTAAGTTCAACCAAGTGGACATATACATACACACATAAGTATGCGCGCAAATACAAGTCCACTCTCTGTTCCCTCATTTTCATAGTTCGGTGAACAATCCGATATGACCGATGAGAGATCAAGCGCAGGACCACCTGCTTTCCGAGGCACGGGCGTGCATGCAACAGCCAACTTCCTAACTCCGGGCTGATTAATTTCATTACAGAAAAACTCGAACCGGGTACTTCTCGGTCCTTACGCAGCGCTTGCTACCAATAGACCAACGAGGCAGTAATTAAGCTATTGCATAGCTTTTATCGCGGGCTTTGAGCGCGGCGACCAAACCAAGAAATTCCGTAACGAAAAAAACTTCACAAACGTCGTTTCAGTTCGGTAGACTTCGGCACGGTGTTTGTGTGCGTGCGGTTAGACGTATTTTACGACTCTACGAAACTCGCACGAATCGAGACGAGCTGCTCCGAAATCGGACGATGCTATGAAATAGCTATACCGCGGCAGTTCCCGAGTGCCACACGTCTTTTTTTCTTTATAAACGCTCAGTGAATGAATGAAACTTCGAAGGACGGGTGGTGTGAGGCCACCCGTCAAAAAGGGTCCAAAAATGGACAATCTAACCAAAGGACCAAGACCGAATTGTCGATCTTCCAAGCGACTTCCGCCCTTTCGTAGGCCTCCGCTGATTATCGGCAAATTACATAAACTGGGTCATTTCACTCATTTACATACCTATTGGCACGGACTACAAATTGGCAAGCCCAAAATTGAAAATTGAACCAACTAAATCCCATTTAAGAGCATTTTGGAATTTTAATAGGGCCACGTTTTAATAAGATTAAGAGATTATATTATTGGTTCATAATCAATAATTTCGGTCTTCTTGCTTAGGTGGGAAGGTATTTTTTGATGCATTTAAACGAAATAAGTTTTTGGTAGAACGTACCAATTATATGAATGATATGCGTATCACATTACAAAATAAGCATTAAAGCAGTTTAAATACCAAAAATACACATTTATGCGCGCTTAGGCTCGAACCCACGATCCTGAGCATTCGCCGCCCACGCTCTTAACTATACTCTATATTACAAGCTTTTATTTCACTTGCAATGTATGTATGTATGTATGTTTGTGTGTTCGGGTGGAATTTTATAACTCAATTTTAAGGCACTTGCCCTCAACCGATTGAGCTGAAATTTTGAATGCACGTGTATATCCGATGACAATGCAATATTATTATGACATGGAGCTGATCTGATGATGAAGTCGGAAGATAGCCATAGCAACTCAGTAATTAAATAACATAACCACATCGAGTTTGGGCTCATTTCATTCGACTAGATGAGTACTTTGGTGCTAGATAGTAACCAAGGTCTGATGATGGAGCCGGAAGACAGCCAAAGGAACTCAGTACTTAAACGACACAACCAAATCGAGTTTGGGCTCGTTTGATTCGCCTAGATGAGTACTTAGATGCTAGATGGTAACCAGGGTCTGATGATGGAGCCGGAAGACAGCCAAAGGAACTCAGTACTTAAACGACACAACCCCATCGAGTTTGGGCTCGTTTGATTCGCCTAGATGAGAGATGAACAGACTTAGGAACTTACAAGGTGAAAACTAAAAGTATAAAATAAATTAAGGTAAAAAAATCTTTAAAAACAAGCTTTTATTTAAATGCGCTAAAAGAAAAAATAAACTTTTACACTATAACTTTACTGTCAACTTATAACATTTCAAATTCAACATATTTGACACAATTTATATGTTTTAAAAGCTTGTCGCGAGATTTAAGTACTCGTATTTACTTTCTTAGTTTAAAATTTTTAATAGGCAGGTATTTTAAAACTTGCTTTTAAAATTACGAGTAGGTACTTAAATCTCGCGACAAGCTTTTAAAACATATAAATTGTGTCAAATATGTTGAATTTGAAATGTTATAAGTTGACAGTAAAGTTATAGTGTAAAAGTTTATTTTTTTCTTTTTAGCGCATTTAAATAAAAGCTTGTTTTTAAAGATTTTTTTACCTTAATTTATTTATATTTTCTGTCCGTAACGAGCACCAATAGCTAGAAAAAAATTCAAGTTCTTCGGTTAATGTTTAACAATAAACAATATTGATTTATGTGTATCTGGGGCGAGTTCCTTCTTTGCGAACCGATGCGAAACGATTGTGAAGCTCCAACACATTATGACGTCACCTCGTCTGCTTTTATGATCCCCAAATAAAATTCACTCCGTCCTTCCCCGAATAAGCATTTAGCTTTCATACACACACAGGCGCACTGCGATTTACGCAAATGAACGTCTGCGAGTCTATTACATGCCGCCAAAATTCGCGGGGAAAAACTCGAGACAACAGCAATGACATTTATCTAATTACAGAATCGCGATAAGGGCGCGAGGGAGCGGGAGGGACGACATCCAGCATCCCTCTCTGACGGAGGCTGCACCGCAGTTGGCCAGAAACCGTCGACCGGTCCGGATCGGCGTTCGGTTTTCAAATCCCCCGCTCCGATAGTCGGTTGACGAAACTTTTTTCTTTCTTTCGCCTCTCCATGGCCAGTGCGTACACAAGTGGTTCTGTGAAATGAGATTATGTGAGAAAAAAAATTGTGTGATGCATACTTAGTTGCGGCAACATGACCGTGCTACTCGTGTTTGGACTTTTTGTTGGTAAGTTCCTTAAATTTCATGAAGTTCTTTATGAAATAATGTCAAATTAAATTTAATGTGCAACCAAAATCATTGCTGTAATATCAGTTTGTATTTAACAAACGTGTAACTTGTATTTTATAGAATTTAATTCGAGAATTTATACGTCAACGGTAGATTGGGCTTACATGATAATTAAAAAGCTGTGCTGCATTGGGAGAATATTCAATGCAGTTACAATAAGGTTAATATTATTTACCAGTTCCTTTTGTGTTAGTGAGTAGATTTCAACAGTTCTGCAGTTAGTAATGGAGCGATTGCCAAGTTTCTTGCTTCCACAATAGGATAATTAAAACCACTTATTTCGATTGTAGTTAACAATAATTCGATTCGAGAATTTATTTTATTGCTCAGAGTTGTTTCGTCGATTTAATGACTTGTCATTTGGTAGCAAATTCAAAATCATTGAACACTTGACAATCAAATAATCCGGCAGATATTCTTACATTAAATGAGCTGTTTGTAAAGTATTATTTTAGATTATTAAAATACAAAGTGTTTTAGAATTACAAACACAACGTTTCACTGTGGCTGACTTTTGACAGACTTTTGAACTCGTGCCTTTCTAGGAAATCAGACTGCCCTTTCCAAAAGGATTAACCGTTGAGGTCATCATTTTTTAATTAAAAACTGACCCACCATTGCTTCGCTTCGGGTATAATACATAAAAATCTTCCTATTGAATCCCTCTATCTATTAAAAAAAAACTCACTCATACATACTGATGTGGGTAGCGACTTTGCTGTATACTATGTAGTGATCACAAGATATTGACTCAAATAAAACATATGAATTTGGTTATAGAAACTGCTGCATGTAAAAGCCGCCGTCTATATCATAGGTTTTCTCTCGTACAATTTGCCTCCCGAATTCAAACGAAGCTTTAGTTACTTGGATCGGAAACAAATCAACGCGATCTGTTCAGAGACCGACAAAGCCTATCGGATTAACAGGGTAAAGTAGTTGTAGTGGCGATGGGGTTAGCTTAAGAACCAATAACGGTCTCTGAGTGGCCTAATTTGTGTAGGGGGTAAGAGATGTGTAAGTGTAAGGTGACCAGATGTTCTGTTTTAAAGTAATGTGTCCCAGTGTCCCCGTGGAACCCAATTGACACTCGTATAGCCGGTCAGAAGAACGCAGCAAGCGTTTTCGCAGGTCCCGTCGGGCCCACTATAAAAATGGTCACATTAGTTAAGAGAGAGGTCATGAGGTCTATATTCGGATTGAGCATATAATATGTACCTCTGTAGCTAATAATTTCAGCTGTAGTGTACCGATGGTACCGCGCCTGATCTCTCTGCAGTCGTTTTGCCTCGCCGAAAAATAAGAGTAAAGGAAGAGATTATGCGGTCGTGTTTGCTATTTGTATGAGTGTGTAAATTAAAATATGCTTTTTTAAGTACCGCAAGAAGAGTAGCAGTTGGTTTATTTTCTTTTTGTCTAAATATTAAAACCGCTCGTGCAAGCTTTAGGTCATGATAACGTAAAAAAGACTTATAAAAGTAGGAAGAAGGCGTATAGAAGTAGGGGCACTGCAATGGATGATTAATATCTATAATTCTTTGCTTTTACATCGTAGCATTAGAATATAATATGTAGAACTGTAGCATGAGAAACGTTGTAGAACACCGTAGACTGTAGTCGTCTACGATGTTCGTAGTAAACACGCTACGAACATAACTATGATTATGGTTTAATCATAGAATACGTCGTAGTCACTCAGCTGACTACGACAAAATGATTAGAAATTTTGAAAAAGAAGAGATATTTTGGATTATTATTTTGCTTGTTCTGTTTTATTTTGGCCGGTTATTAACACGTCGTCGTAGTATGTTGTGTTTAAAGTAGTAATTCAAGTTTTAAAAGTAAAATCCAACGTAAAATATCAACAGTCTTTGTTTGAATTAGTTAGAGTTTTTCAAATAACTTGTTACTATGTACCGAAAAACTAATTAACTGAGATATCAGGTTACTATAATCACGAAACATTATCATAGCAGAAGTGTTAAAGGTGATGAGGTAATATGATATTCGCCAATCAGCGCCTAATTACTTCGTAGGTAGAATTATATAAATATTCTGAGAACTGCTTGAATAAACAAGATTATTCCTGATCTTTGATCTCATTGGTGGTTGCGCATTTCTTGGAAGCAATATAATTCAATGTGTGTACTAAGTAGTGAAGATTTGCTTACAAAGTATTAAAGATATAAAAATATCACATCAAATTTCAAAGTTCATTGATGGATTATTTGAACACAAAATGTCCTTTTACTGATTTTTATCTCAACCAAATTCTAAATTACAATAAATATAAGGCGACTGTAGTTTGACATTTCTGTCTTTTTCCTTATCAGCATTTTAAATTTAGTACCTTTGATTCTTATCAATTTGTATAGTTTTTTTGAAAAAATAGATTAGTGAGGTCCGTGACTTTCCGTGTTCGTGATTCACGGACTGATTCTAAACTATTGGTTGCCATCATTACACCATCGCAGATATCTGCGACTTTTGAGCTGCATAATATGGAACCAATATATCTTTGGTTTATGTTGCCTACAACACTGTTTATGTTGTTAACTAAACACTATTTTTGTGAAGTCGGTTGAAACTAACTTATGACCCTTCTCTGGCTCTTGACAACATTACTATAATAGTAAAATTAGCAATTATGTTGAGTAGTGCCTTTAATACGACGTACGCGTCACACATATTATATAGTCTGAAATAAAACAAATTTTACGGATTAAACTCGCGTGTATTTTTATTCTAAACATTATTAGAGACCTGACGTAACGAGTTCCTTACAGCGCTCGTGGTCACGGGCAATCACGCGATTTAATCCGTGAAGTTAGTTTTATTTCAAACGTGTAGTGTTCGTGTAAATAATATACAAAACAACATACATAGTTACTTTTTTATTTTAATATCGAGTGGTATTTAGTTATGATACTCGTGGGATGGGAATTACTACTAAAACGTATTTTTTTTTCTTAACTGACTTACAATGATGGCTTGGAGAAGCCTCGTCATCATCACAGGACTTGCAGGAGAGCGAATGGTTCTCACCCCTAAAACAAAACGTTTCTCAAAAAAGGTAAGGGTGGGAACCAAAATGTTTGCAATCAAGAAAGTCTACGGGACCCTAAGCGCTATTGTTCGTTTTCTTATAAAAGCTATAAGTTAATCGCCCCGTGTTCACGACTATTTCCCCAGAAATGAAAAGCCCTTACAAATGCCATCCAATGATTTCGGGTCCCATCTGTTTCGTCCGTAATTGTGAGTATAAAAAGAACAATAATGGTTGTGCCTCCCTTCAGCCCAGTATTGTGTAAGGCTGAGTGATTTTTTTTTATTATTTTATAGATTACACTGGATTTGACGCGTTTAAGGGTAGCGTTTAGTATTTAACATTATTAAAAATGGCTACGTAATATAAAGTAAAAAAAATATATTTCAAAAAACAAATAATCATTTGACCTGACATTTACGGTCAAATATAGAAAAAAAAAAAATTTGACAGTTACACAAACAACCAATATTTATTTTATATGGAAGCGATTGAACCATATTAAATCGGTAAATCAGCCTTAGTAATTAAATACGACACTCTACACAAACATCATATTATCTTCCTTAGAAAGGATATGAGGAGTGGGTCATTGCTTTGCAAAAGGTTTCTCGACCATTTTCAAGCTAACTGTACGATAAATTAGAAAAATAACAAAAACATTTTTCATGACTAATCCCCGTTCCTATCTTATAATTTTTTTTTACCTAAAATTAATGTCATAAAAAAAGGTATTCGCTACACATTATTTGGCCCTGTCGACCTCATTATGTGGTTCGGACGACCACTTACAAACAGGTAGACCAAGTACACCCTGAAAGTCTTTTCTAAAAAAAAAACTTACTTTCACAACACTAAGGCAATTCGTTTTGAACCCAGTCACCCTTCACGCCTTTTACGCCGCAATCACATCTTGTTTCTGTCGAAATTAATTTTCATCAGATTGAAGTGCCGATTATATTTAATCTCGGGCATTATGACGGAATAGATTTTACGTTTAAGGGTTATCCTTTTTCATGGTCCTAAAGGATACGTAGCCAAAAGAGTATAATAATAATTGTACATGTAGATTTGTAATTGCCGTCTCACTGGTAAGGGAACAGAGAGTGCACGTGTATTTGCACGCACACTTGTGCACTATATTATGTCCTGCGCACTTGGCTGATCTCTATTGAGATTAGCCGCCATGGCCGAAATCCTTCAGACGCCTTATTTTTACTTATTTTTATATTTGTAATGTAAGAACGGAGTTTCCTAGCACAAGTATAGTTTCCTAAGGTGTGTAACCATGACAGTTTAAAATTAAGTAAAGTGTTTGGATGAAGAGATTGAAGAGTAAGCCTCTTAGACTCTTTATTAGGGTTCCGTATCGAAAGGATAAAAACGGTTCCCTATTACCAAGACTTTGCGGTCCGTCCGTACACGTTTAAAGTCCAACTTGAAACTCAAAATGTTAATTCTTAAATGTGTGATCAATTATAGACCCTTTCGGGCATAGCAAATGCATAAAGCATTCAGACTTCGTTTACTAGTACCTATTTATGAATATTTTTCTTTATTTTTAAACAAAACTTCATACCTTTCAATTCTTACCATAAAATGCTACCTTTCATTTCGAAAGGTTGTTTTGAAGACGATCTTAAAATGCGTCATAAAACTGTTATTGGTACAAACATCAGACCTGTTTGCGAACGGGGTGCAAGGCATCAAATTATACTCGGAAAGTTTTACGTTCCCATTGTTATTCTTCACATACCCGGGATTGCATCTGCTGCTCTATGAAAATATTTAAAAGGGAATACAGAAGCGAAGCTCCATATGTTCAAGTTACATTTAAACATTTACAGTAGTAGTCTACTATACTAATAATATGTAATCATTAGTGTACTGTAAACGCCCGAAAGCGTCTTTAATTGTTTTTTTTGTTTCAAACATAATGGATTATTTAAAAAGAAAGACAATTTCTGACCGGAACAAGTGCGAGCTGAAGTCGCTCAGGAAAGATTCCGTATCAAAGACTGGGTAAAAAAAAAATCACGTTATATTTTTATAATATTTCAAGTGCCTACCTGTTGCTTTAATTAGATTGATGTTAGGGCACAATATTGAAAAAAGTCACGTTTGGTGTAACGGAGACCTCTGATTTAAAATTACATACATATTTTTATACATAAAATCACACCTTTTAAGCATTCAATTGACCGAAAACATGTCGTTTTTGTATTACCAGTACTTCTACTCTAGTCGCAAATTAACTAATTATTACCAAATATCATTGGTATCAATCAATCCAACGCATTATCGACCCTTGATAGACTAATACTCGTGACGTGACAAGGGGCACTTTTATTATATTGTTCACATATAACATTTTCGCTACAACAAATGGCGGTATATTGTCTCGGACACACAATATTTTACACTATCGGCCAATTCCTTTGAGCATCTGGTATATTTTCAAGGGACGGCATATAATGGCCCTTATGATTTATTGAGATAGGGGAACATTAGTTATTGTCTTCCTCTAATATCTTGCTGGGATACTGTGCTGGCCAGTTTTATTGGGGCAGTGGTGGATGTGTTATTTTTGAGTTTGCTGCCTCCGATCGAGACCGAGAGGTCCCCGGTTCGAGTCCGGGGTCGTTTAAAATTTGTGTGAGTTTTTCTGTTAAGAATATACTTTGCCCGGAGTTAAGAAGTTGGCGGTTGCACGCCCGTGCCTCGGAAAGTACGTTAAGCCGGTGGTCCTGCGCCCGATCTCTCAACGGTCATGTCAGATTGCTGTCTCACCGAAATTTAAGATTAAGGGAATAGACAGGGCACTTTTGTTTTTGCGCACACTTGTTCACTATGATATGTCCTGCGCACTTAGTTGATCTCAATTAACATCGGTCACCAAGGGCAAAACCGGACGGACGACCTATATTTATTTTTGAGTTTACTGAAGGCCGACCTTTATAAATATGAGTAGATCTGGTCTAATAGTGAGTTTACCAAATATAGATATATTGGAATAGGTCAGACGGCAGAGCAGTATTTGTGGATTCGTTTATGTATTAAATCATGAAAACAGTCCTAGTAGAATTTTTACAACTTAATAAATCGCTTATCTTCGAAAAGGCTAGACCAACTTTGGTAAGACTTGAACTGATAAATAGCTTATTTCACAAGGAATATTAAAGTCTATTTTAATAAATCATTACTACACAAACCATTTCTACACGGATGAAGTCAAGAGCGGCTGCTAGCACATAATATCATTTAATAAACGAGTAAGCGTACAAAATAAGAAATATTCTCATATTTTGCTTGAAAATAAATAATAAATACTCCGAAATATGGTGCTGAGTGAAAGGCGATAGTAAAAGTATTACGCTTGTATTATACGGTATATAATAACATAATATATTTTTACACATATTAAAAACTAGCTGTGCCCGCGACTCCATTCGCGTTGGAGCTAGAATTTAAATAGCCTATCCTGTGTCCCAGATGTCTATGTGTTTTTATACCAAATTTCATCAAATTCGGATAATTGATTTAAGAGTTATGGAGGAACATACATACATACACACATACAGAAAAAAAACCTAAAAATCGTGAAATTAGTATCAGTATCATATATTGAGCCTATAAACACAATATATCTAAAAACAAACTAACTTACTCCATGACCGACCCTTACAGATTAATTATTAGTATAGATTTAACAGATATTATCTGTATATGGATCGCTATCTGTATAATGGATGAAGATATGTGACAAAAATATTATAGAACACCCTTATCAACGCAGTAGTAACCAAAACAATAATTATTTGCTCACTATTGGATGCGTGGAAACAAGTTTGTTTATATGTGCTTTATTAAAAAAATTGTAAACAAAAAAAAAACCGCCTTCAAAAACCCGACTCACTAAAAATTACAAAATAATATAATACGAACATTTATAATAATCATCTGGGTATGAATTTTATATGTTGTTGAAGGCGGTGCCGTTTATATTTCGTACCGACAAGCACAGAGTGCTTTATTTTCTTCAAAATTTTGATTGGCACCGCCTTCAACAACATATAAAATTCATACCCAGATGATTATTATAAATGTTCGTATTATATTATTTTGTAATTTTTTGTGAGTCGGGTTTTTGAAGGCGGTTTTTTTTTTGTTTACAATTTTTTTTCATACTTTTTAGTGTTACATATTTTTTTACACCCTATCAGTTCAGCTCACATGTAATCCTACTGATATTATAACTAGTAGTCTTAATATTGTATACAGTATTGAAAGAATTATCCTTTTACTCCAAACAATTAAGGAGTTGACCTTCCATCATCAGCTCAGCATCATAACATTATGATTGCAAGAAGCAATGCCAATATAACTTCAGAAAATATGTAAAACGCGGTACATGTGCCTATAAAATTTGAGGGTTGCCCTCGATTTCTCCTGGATCCCATCATCAGATCCTAGACTGGTCAACCTAATAGTTTAGCTCACCTGTAATGCTACTGATATTATAACTAGTAGTCTTAATATGTATACAGTATTGAAATAATTATTCTTTTACTCATAACTATTAAGGAGTTGACCTTCCATCATCAGCTCAGCATCATAAGATTATGATAGCCAGAAGCAAATGCCAATATGACAAACAAACGCGGTACATGTCCCTATAAAATTTGAGGGTTGCCCTCGATTTCTCCTGGATCCCATCATCAGATCCAAGACTGGTGAAAATGGGACCACCTCGGAAGTGAACTCTATCCAACCAAAAAAAAATTTTTGAAATCCGTCTATAATTGACGAAAATATCGGTGAACATACATAAAAAAAAAATATTATACATACAGACGAATTGAGAACCTCCTCCTTTTTTTGAAGTCGGTTAAAAACTGTATGCTTAAACAAGTGGTGAAAATGTAATGAAATCATAACGTTTTTTTTTCAATCATGGAAAGATGATTTCGTGACCAAATATTTGGTTAGGTTGATTTAGTTATTAATGCACACTGTTTAGGCAAATGGTATTGGTATTTCTTCGTAGGTGTGCAGGTTGAAGTTTCGAATACAATTTTGTATAATTTTATCTTTAAGAGTTGTGGACACACAAGTAATAGGTAGATTGGATAGCAAGAAAGCAGATGGACTAGTTTTAAACCAAATGCCATATAAAAGAGCGCTATAAATTAATTCATATGAACAGAGTCGCAGGTGAAAACGATGCATGCCAAAATAGACATTTCATGCAAAATACGCCTTAGATAAAATAAAACAAAATTGATTACAATCCACCTATAACCATAACTTTTACAGCCACAATTTCGACTTTCCTTGGCGCCCCATAAAAGTAATAGTCCTTACATTTATTATGTCTCCGCATTTGTAAGTGTATGAAATAAGGGAAATGCATAACAACCCATTTATTTCGGCCAGTAAGTCATTCTTTGTATGACTTGCGACGTCTGACGTTGAGTGTAATGTATGAGGTGTAATAAATTCGGGGCTGAACACACGAAAGAAATTTGCGTCAACTTAAACCAGTGGTGTGAGTCCCCGGGCTTGGGATGAGAGCGATTCGTCATGAGGGGAGGAATTGCTGCTCAATTCACTGGTTCTATGGGGACTGGCTTGGCGCAACAGTGGTTAGTGACGTTCGCTACCTACGGCTCCAAGAGTGTTGGGTTCGATTTCCACCAGGGACAAATATTTATGTGACAAACATCGGTTTTTGTTCCGAGTCTGGGTGTATTATTTATATATTTAACTGTTGACTCTGATATCCGTAACATAAGTGTTTAAGCTACTTACCAAGGGTTCAGATCCATGTATGTGATGTTGTGTAGTATTATTACATTATACTAGCTGTGCCCGCGACTTCGTCCGCGTGGACAACCCTTATCACACAGGAGTATGAAAAATAGATGATGGCCGATTCTCAGACCTACTAAATATGCTCACAAAATTTCATTATAATCGGTCAAGCCGTTTGGCAGGAGTACGGGAACAAACATTGTGACACGAGAATTTCATATATAAGATTACACATTATATTTGGTAGGGTCGTGCTTGGTTGTTTAGACGGGGATTCACCGATACAATTGATCAGGCCTGCGAATGTGGTTGCACGCCACAATCCATGTGCCACTTAATGTTTTGTCCTGCCTGTCCGGCATCCTGCTCACTGAGTAACTTAATGGGTACTTCAGATAACACGATTCGTGTGCCCGAATACTAGGACTAATACTTCCATCTACTCGACAAGAAGAAGAAGGTATGTTCTTGTTCAAAAGCATGTTTGGTACCGGGGACGAAGGAAATTGATAACTCCTTAAGCACGGTTGCTATTAGGCAGGGCCATATAGGCATCAATAAGGCAATTAACAAATATGTGTCAGGGGATACCAGTCACAACTATCTGTCCGGTGGTTGGCGAACGGTATACGGGTAAGCGACCACGGCTCCTCGAGCTACTATCGACTCAGTCCAAATCATCCGAGGCGATAGTATCCTTCCTCCCCTTTTCCTTCCCCCGTCATATATCCTTGCTACTCGTGGGAACGCAATGACCTTGTTAAAACAATGCACAAGGCAGAATGGCGGCGACGTGGTCCACAACCCGTCAACTCACGTTTCCCACAGAAGTGAAAAGTGGATCGCTGGAAATGATCTCTGCCTACCCTCTGGGAAAAAGGCGTGATTGTATGTATGTATGTAATAAATAAATACTCTAACATCACTTACATTGCTCTGATTCCGTACTAAATTGGTAGCATTTGTGTAAACTTTTGTGTTGTGTAAACTTGAATACATAAATAACACCTACACACGGGAAAAAACAAGGATCTTTATGAACCTACTACTCTTGTTAACAAAGATTCTACCACACGCGGTCTGGAGCCAACTCCAATGTATTAACTTTAAATACCTCAATGCCTTTATTTTAAGACGCAGTTTTCAGAAATATTGTAGAATGTTATTAAATTAGGCGGTATAAATAAAGGTCCATATTATTTGACAGCTCAATTGAATTGTTGTATAGTGTAAAACGTTCCCTTCATATGGTGGATATGTCATCAATACATAACTGTCTCGTTGTCGTCGTGTCGGGCTATTGGTAGCAAGCGCGGCGTAAGGACCGAAAATACCCGGTTCGGGTCTGGGGTCGGGCCAAAGTTGTGTGAGTTTTTCTGTAATGAAATAACTCAGCCCGAAGTTTGTAAGTTTTTCGGTTCAACGCTTGTGCCTCGGAAAGCGCGTTCAGCCGGTGGTCCTGCGTCCGATCTCTTATTGGTCATGTCAGATTGCTGACTCACTGATCTATCAGTTTAAGGGAAGAGAGAGTGCACTTGTGTTTGCGCGCACACTTATGCACCATAATATGTCTGCGTACCTGGCTGATCTCATTAAGATCGGCCGCCATGGCCGAAATCGGTCGGACGCCTTATACTTACGTATATTATGTAAATTACATAAATAATTGTATTTGCGGATCGATTTCAAAACAAATTAATAAAATGAACAATGCCCAACCAACTATAACAATGAGCTTTTCATCTGTAAGATATTATCCGATCTATTCGCACAAAGTTCCGAAGAATTTCTCACCATTTCAACGGCTGGAAGAAACTTGCCTATAGCTGAAGTATGCCTCATCGGTAAAAGTTTCACGCTTTACTTGTACTGAAATTGTACCTACTCAGGAAGAATGGATCATGTCTATGCTTTCCATAGTTAAAGTTTGAAGTAAGTTAAAAAGTGTTCAGTATTGATAAAATAAATATCAGTATATGTTATACTAGCGACCCGCCCTCGCTTCGCTTCGGGTATATCTCTATCTCTATATAATATATTTCAACACCGTAAGGGATTTTACACACATAAGTTATTTCCCAATAACTCCCGTTCCCATGGGAATTTTTTAAAATCGCGTTGGAAGTAAGCTTTACGTTCATTAGGGTACCTGCATGCCAAATCTCAATCGTCTATCTATATCGCGGTTTAGATTTTTTCATACAAAAGTTTTTTCCCTATTACTCCCGTTCCCATGGGAATTTTACAATATCCTGTTGCAACTAAGCTTTTGATTTATTAAGGTACCTGCATGTCAAATTTCAAGTGTCTAACTTATGCGGTTAGTATTTTTCATACAAAAGGATTTTCCCGTTATTTCCCGTTCCCGTGGGAATTTCGGGAAATCCTGTCCTAACGGATGCCTACGTCATAACATCTACCGGCATGCTAAATTTCATCTCGATCCGTCCAGTGGCTGTGACGATTTCGTCCGCGTAGAGATGTTTAACGGCTAAAACATTACTTCTTTATAGCGCAGTCGGTTAAAAAGTAGCCTATAACCGTTTCTAGGCTCTGGACTATATCTGTACCAAATTTCGTTTAAATCGGTTCAGTACTTTATGCGTGAAAGCGTAACAGACAGACAGACAGACAGACAGACAGACAGAGTTACTTTCGCATTTATAATATTAGTAAGGATTTAAGCTTTAAAAAATAATTTAGCTTTAACAATTAAAGATAACTCACCTCCATCTGACGTAGTCGTATAAATTACATAAAAAAATATCAGCTAGAGGTCTTAAACAAAACGGAAACAAAGGAAAAATAATGAACAATACCTGTTTTTATTTTGTATGCCATTAAGTATGTACCTACCCATGAATATAAATAAACATAAAATAAAATAAATAAATATCTGAGACATTTCCACACACGGTCATCTGACCCCAAACTAAGCAAAGCTTGTACTATGGACGTCAGAGACTGATATACATACATATATATTTATAAATACATACTTTAATACATAATCACACCCAACACGGAACAATCACCGATGTTCATCACACAAATATTTGTCCCGAGTGGGAATCGAACTCACGACTCTCGGAACCGTCAGCCAGGGTCACAATATTAAACAATAAATGACCGCATTTTGTAAAGGCTTTGTAACCCTAATATATTGATTGATTCCAACATCTGAGGATTACTTTATTAGTCCTACAATATCCGTTACTCCGAAAAGACTGATCGATATCAATTTTCACACCTGACTGGGCATTCAAACGAGTCCCAGTGTAATTTACCGTATCGTTTAATATCGTTATGTTATCGTTATATTATCGTTACCTTTCCGTTATCGTCGGCTTGAGCATTAATGGCTCAGAACGCGGGCCATTAAGAAACCTGATTCGAGTTTTACATTTCGTTGTAAAGTTTAATGATATTTTGTCGGTGAAATAAACGGTAATAAGCTGAAAGGGATTTTATTAAGTGACGGGTTTTGTGATCTGGGTCTTTGTTGGTGTTTCATGTATTTATTAATTTCAATAAAGACAAAGACTTTTATTTATTAAGACTTACCAACGTTCACCAACATCCATACTTATATTATGTATAGATCTTTACTAATATTATAAGGCTGAAGAATTTGTTTGTTTGAACGCGCTAATCTCAGGAATTACTGGTTCGAATTAAATAATTCATTTTGAGTTGGATAAACCGTTTATCGAGGAAGGCTATAGGATATGTTCACGCAGCGTGATATATAATAGAAGCAGAGAAACAATGGAAAATGTGTAAAAAACGGGGTAAACGCGGACGAAGTCACTGGCGCAGCTACTTATCTACTTACACAGATTCAAAGTTCAATGTAAAGTAACAAGTACACGTAAATACGACATATTTTAAAACAATACCTTTCTTTTGTCAGAAAGAATAAGCGACTTCGTAATACATAAGTAAAAATTTAATATTCCAATTCATGAAACAAATTTGGATGTGCGCCGTATTTGCTATACAAATAAGCCTGTTTTTATTTTTCATACCACATCAATTCGGAGAAATTTTGTGTCGAAAAAGTTTATAATAAATAAAAATATTGTTGAATTTTCGATTTTTGTTTGCATGGACGCCTTTTGTCAAATTCATCGACCAATTAAATCGTCTCTATTATTTCCTGTAAAAATAAACGGTGATATTGTAAAAAAAGCAACCTTGAGGATTCCAATAAGTTTAATTGCTACAGAATAAAATAAGGTAGCGTTCGGGCTGAAAAGGCTTTGAGAGCGCTTTCAATACATGTTTTTTTAAAGATTCTTTTTATATTCACTTTGACTGGTTTATTATTTTCCATTAGAGCAAATTGAAGCAATTATATTTTACTCTGAAGTGCCGGTGGAGAATTTTATGTAATATATTTTTAGATGTCTATGTATACATGGCTCAATTTTTCTTATGTAGTCGTAGTTTATTTCAAATTTAGAAACTAGTCTAATATTCATCATCAGCCCATATACGTCCCCACTGCTAGGACACGGGCCTATCTTAAACTAGGGCGATAAGGATTTAGTTAACCACGCTGGCCTAGTGCGGGTTGGTTGACTACACAACCTTAGAATTTCTTCGTAGGTGTGCAGGTTTTCTCACGATGTTTTCCTTCACCGTTAAAGCGTCGAATAAATTACCACCCAATAATAAAGAGTCTAATATTACTGAGTGTGAAAAATCTTAAGTAAAAACCACCATTCGAAAATGTTCCTCCCTCTTTTCGAAGTCGGTTAATCACTGACATGCGACGCGGTTTACAGCCTCATTTAATGGGTGTAACTGACTGGCTCGGTGGAACAGTTACCGACCCAGGTTCGCTCCTAGAGCCGTGGATTCGATTCTCACCGGAGATTTATAAATATTTGTGTAACACAAATCAGTCAGGGGATACCAGTCACAACTATCTGTCCGGTGGTTGGTGAACGGTGTACGGGTAAGCGACCCCGGCTCCTCGAGCTACTATCGAATCAGTCCAAATCATCCGAGGCGATAGTATTCTTCCTCCTCTTTTTCTTCCCCCGCCATATATCCTTGCTACTCGTGGGAACGCAATGACCTTGTTAAATTAATGCACAAGGCAGAATGGCGGCGACGTGGTCCACAACCCGTCACGTCACGTTTCCCACAGAGGTGAAAAGTGGATCGCTGGAAGTGATCTCTGCCTACCCCTGCTCTGGGAAAAAAGCGTGATTTTATGTATGTATGTATGTATGTATGTATGTAAATTGGTGTGTGCCGTATCTGGGTGTGTTTCTAAATATATTTATGTTTATTTGCGTATGATTCTGTTTCGTTTTGTAAGAAATTTCAAACCACATCTGGGTAAAGAAGTAATCTGTTCGCGACACCAGGAAACCATGCATGACATTTTCTTGATTAAGAAACAAAAATATTGGCAGATCTTTGATCAAACGAAACAAAATAACGTCAAATCCGCCATACATTGCATTTACAGGAAACAATATTATTTGACCAAACAGATTTCGTAACAAGAAATAACCGCAGAGGCAAACATTTTGCCATCATACCAGGAAAACATAAAATCGGAAGGTTATTTATAGGTTCATTTTTTTCTGTGACATGGTACCAGGTATTCAGAATGCAGACTGTGTTCGTTATCTCTCTGTGATGTTAGTCGGATTGCCATTTCCACAAACTATAAGGGAAAAATTGTACCTAAGTTTTCGTATAATACGTTTGTGCACTATAATATCATAGGAAATTTGTCTCCGTAACCATTTAGTTATTATTTTTACCGGGAGGCGTATTACGACGTCTTAATTCCAGTCAGCTTAAGAATGGGCATCGACTAACTTCGTGTTTCTGGTACAATTAGTTGTGCGCTGTGGTTGTGGAACCATGCGAACCGATATGACTCCTCCGTCATCTATTTAAATTTTAGAAAGAAGTGTAGTAATTACATTTCTTTAATCTTTATCATAGTAATCGATGCCCGTTTTTAAACTGGAATTAAAATATCGTAAAGCGCCCTAGGAACGCTGAAAAATAGGGTAGGTAGTAATTAAAAAGAATAATGTATGACGATTGTTTGTCCAAATCTTTGTTGTGCCAAAGATACGCGTCTTTACAGCCAAACTTCTTTTTCGTGGCACTTCTCTCCTATATAAACCTATTAGTAGGTAATATCTTGTAATAATAATTTTCCTAAACCTATGCTTGGGAAAAAGGTCAATACCGATAAATTCGCTGAAATTGTTTTCTTTCTCTATTGAAACGCTAACTATTAAAATAATTCTGTTTTCATGTGCAACAAAGTATCTATCTAACTTACTAAAGTAGAAAACCTAAGTGAGAAACTAACCTTGTAGATACTTTGCTTAGCTTACAAAATCACTTAAAACCAGTATTCTGATACTACTCCGATACCACACAACTAAGATAACTGCATCCGAATTTAAACTCACCAACTTATATTTAAGTTGCGAAGCGAAATGGATTCCAGATTCCAAATCTTTGGAAAGTAAAATACACTTGTGCTTATAACATTTGGAATTCACAAACGCTTAAGTTTTTGTTGTGAGAACTTTGTCGCTGGTTCGCTTGCCCGTATACTTATAGTTTCCTGGTGGGCTTGATAACTTTGCAAGTACGTGTGTATCTGCTAATCTTTGTGAGATAAGTTAGTTGTTAATTTTAACCGAGGTTTCATCTGAAGTGATTACTTTTGTTTGCACGTAGAAAGTATTGAGGTGCCGAAGACCGTGCGAAGTGGAGAGATAGGAGTAGGAAAGCGGACCCCAAGCTCCGCAAGGATGCAACCGGGAAAACGCGGAGATGATGATGATGATGATGAAAGTGTTGAGGTGAAGGAATTAAAACAAAAGTGCACGAAAACATTCGGAAATAAGAATAATTTATGATGAAACAAAAAACATACATTTTACAAAACATGGTTAGCGCTAACAGCCGCATTAGTCGTAGAAATGTCGCAGATGTTAGCGCCCACCTCAAAGATAGACAGACAAAAATAACTAACTTACTAACTAGGTTGGTGCAGCGACCCAAAATAAGTCTTGGCCTCCGATAATAAGCTCCTCCACTTAGGCCGGTCCTGCATAAAGTAAATATTATCTAAATCTAAACTCAATCCAAATTAGTCTAATACAATAAATATACACACGGGATACTACAAACATGATTACATAAAACTATCCGATAATGCTATTTGTTAATAGCTCCCGTACTATCATAGTCTAAGGAGCCATTAATTTAAAATAATTGTACACTTAAATTAATATTGACCTATATATATTTTTAATAACTCTGTTGCACAATAGAGAAGGAATAAAGTAGTAAAGATGTTTTGCCAATGCAAGCCTATATGATATTAAAGGACATACTTTATAGTTTCTACGTTTTGTAGATACTTAGATAGAGTCATAACTAAGAGATCTATGTTTACGTATAACAGTATTTAAAATAAAAAATATCGTATTGAAAGAACCTCCCAGAAACTAAAAATATGTTTGGTAGAATACCGGATAGGTTTATGAGCCATTACTTTTAGGACTGATCTTTGTGCCCTTTCGAGATGAAGGATGAAATAACGGGACAAGTGTCAAATATAACAATCTGATTACCAATATTACGATTGATTGTAGGTACATAGAATTAGAGTTTAATTATCTACCAAACAAAATTAACACCTTCACCACCCAAATTTAGCCTAGCATCGCTACAAAAAGTGTACCAACAGTCAAACTTCTTGTCAAACTTTTATAATAAAAAGTTAAAAACTAAAACCCAACTACGACAAAAAACGACGCTGAAAAAGTATAAAACAAGACTTTTAGAACATACAATACTATTTTGAAGTATGCAATATTTACTATGTAGAGATAAGTTTTCATGTTTGGAAAACCGCAGTCACACGTTGTCAAAGTGCTACGGTAGGTAGGTACTTGTGTATGGAACGTGTGACTACGCCTTTCCAAACATGAAAACTTATCTCTACATAGTAAATATTGCATACTTCAAAATAGTATTGTATGTTCTAAAAGTCTTGTTTTATACTTTTTCAGCGTCGTTTTTTGTCGTAGTTGGGTTTTAGTTTTAACTTTTATTATTTGTACTATTTTGGTGTTAGTAAGTAGTAAAGAAGCTATGAACGAAAAGATGTGAACTATATGCAATCAGTCCATGAATATACGTAAAGTCACATGCAAATGCTAGTAATATATATATATTTAAAATGTACAAGTAAAGCGCTTTCCAATGATACCAAACACGGCGTATTTATCTTAACTTTATTTTTTTACTCTGTATGTTTTGTCCGCTAGTGGGCGCCACATTAGATTTTGTGAAACCCTATATAGCCTATAACCAGCGGACAATTAAGACGCTTCTAATGATATGTCATTTGTCGAATTCTGACAAGCAATTTAGAAGTTATGTGGAAACAGATGAACATACATACATACATACATACAAACATACATACAAACATACATACATACATACATACATACATACATAGCCTGTCAAAATCATAACCCTCCTTTTGCTTTGCCGTAGTCGGGTAAAAACAAGAAAGAACCTATTTCAAGAACGGTTTGCGGAGCAACCAGCTATTACTCTGAAAAATAATCGAGAGGTTTTAAGTCAGAGTTGGCTGTCAGCCCTTTCCGAAACTGTTGGAGCCCAATAAATAATTCTGGAGCCCTTTTTGTGAACGGCCAGGGACAGATCCCTTTACGCGTGGCATTTTCCAGAGCAATTTATGAGATTTGACTGTTTAACATTGAAACTTTGGGTTCACAAACATGCGTTTTTCCTTTCTCTGAATAATGTTACTTTTTTCGACACACGTTTTGAGATTTACGTGGAAATGAGAACAAAAGGTAAGTTGCGAAAATTAATATTTTGGATATTTCAAAGTGGGACATTAAAAAAAGGAGAATATTAATGTAGTGTACAAAGCGGAAAAAAATATTTTGAATTTGTAGGGATACCTTATTTTTTACCTTGATATGTTATGAGTTGTAAGTGTGTGAGATAGAGTCACTTACTGTGCTGCCATCCACATACAATGCAGGTACTGGTGGCTCCAATCAAGAGTTTCAGTTCCTCTTTTCCGCCCCGTGTCACTAAGGCATGGAATTCCCTTCCAACCCCTGTTTTCCCTCCCTCCTATGATCCCGGGCTCTTCAGGCGGGACGTGAAACGGCATTTAAGCAGGCCTTCAGGGTGAGTGCGACAGGCTCATTATGGTCTATTGTATCTGTCGGACTCATTTGGATCTCACTACTTACCATCAGGTGGAGTGAGATCAACTTGTTAGCCTATTATAAAAAAATACCCTCGATAAATAAGATCCATCATAGATCTTAATTTGTTAAGATTGATCTATATCGTAAACTTTTCTCTGGCAATTCCATAGCCCTTCAGTGATTTTACTTTTTTGCCGTTTCAATGCCATCTAAAGTGCAACATCCAATTTGAAACCATACTTTTATTTGTATTTGAAGCACCATCCTGGGAACTGCCATAATCTTGGGCCCGCGTCGGAGAGAAAACTTTCTCTATAGCTTTACTTGTTTAATGGGAAACTAATTTAAAACACCTTAACACTTTTAGTTAGTGAAAGATGGAAATTAGTCGCTTTTGACTTCAACTTCCTTCATGTTATGCCGTTTATCTTGTGATTTTGCTATATTATGGACCTTTCCCTCGATAACGCAGAAAAGTGATGTTTTAAATGACTCGAAATGTAATAAGTAGCCTATATTTTTGAGGAAAATATAGCTGTGTGTAGGAAATGTACAAGACAAAGAAGGTAAAAATCTTGTCTAAATTAAAATACCCAAAATCTGATATTTTACACGTGTTCCGTACCTTGACCTCTAACCTCAAACGACTCTATGAGTATAATCGTCACCTACAAGTAAAGAACATTCAATCTTAATAAAATCATAATTATTCAATCGACAGGCATCTGAATGATTACCTAAGATTTTAGACATTCGCGTTCCATTACACTTAATATTGTATCTTTTTTTATATCAATTGTATTTTTCTGTTTTTTTTTCTGTAATTTTCAAAATTTTATGCCAGGAGCAATAAAGTGATTTATAAATCTGACTGGCTCGGCGGAACAGTGGTAAGTGACTCAGGTTCAAAACTTACGGTTCCAAGAGTCGTGGGTTCGATTCCCACTCGGGACAAATATTTGTGTGACGAACATCGGTGTTTGTTCCGTGTCTGGGTGTATTATTAAATATATTAAATATATTTAAGTTTATTTGTGTATCCACTGTTGATCCTGATTTCCGTAACACAAGTGCTTAAGCTACTTACCACGGGATCAAATCAATGTATGTGATGTTGTGTAATATTATGATGTTGTGTAATATTTATTATAAATATTTATTTATTTTCTTTTTATATTAGTGTATGGGTACTAAGTATTAGTAGCTATGTGTTTGCCTATGCTAATATCGCGTATAGATAAAATTTAGTTATCTAGGTAAATGATTTCTTTAAATTTGTCACTTTTTTACGTTACAGTTGACAAACGAGTTTTGTTGAACTCAGTTTTCAATTGTTAGTCAATATCATACATAGATGATAAAAATAATTGATTTCAAACAATAAAATCGACTGTTCTCTATAATTTCCATGAAAACTATTTTTGATATTAATTTGCACTACGATGAAAAACCGATTATTCGCTCTGCAAATAAACGCAGCCTCGTGATAAAACAGCTCTTTTAATCCACAAATCCACTCGCCACCACGCAAGTAGTTACCCGAATTTTATTTCCAGGGCGGCATAAACGTTTGCCGTACTCGTGGTTTTTATTTTTATTCCCCCCCGGTTCATACGACCGGTGATAAAGCGGACAGTCGCGTAAAAAAGTTAAATTTTATGAGAGAACGTAACTGAGGAAACTGGGCTTAGTGCGAAATAGTTTTGTTAAGTTCCCGCGGAGATTCCATTTTTTAGTGTCTTTTAAAGGAGTTTGAGGAGTCGGAAACTTACAGGGTAAATTGTTAAGTAGGTTAGGATTCGTTGTTTCGAAAGGCTATAGGTGTAAAATAGTCTAAGTTTTGTCGTTCGGTGTGTTCCAATTCCTTTTTTGTACAGTTGTACAGATGGTTTATTTTTTCCTTGCCGTGTAGATAATATTTCGATAGTGACTCAAATTTCATGTTTAAAATTTTTCAATGTTTTAGGGAAGATAAACATTAAACATCATTACCTTCATTTTACTAACACATATGACTATGTCAATATAAATTTGAAGTGTAAGCAAGCGTAATAACAACAATAATTTACAATACAGCAGTGATTCCTGAGATCCTATCAGCGGTTTTGAATGTTTTATATCGAGAATAACGCAAGAACATAAACAACATTCATCCAAATAATAAAACAATACATACAACGTCTGGTATCCTAATGAAGATCTAACATTTGCGCAACACTTAAGTATTACAGACAACACTTAGGCTATCTTAGTTCAACTAACCGCACTTAGCCTAAAGGAAGCATACCAAAGTTCTTCCGAAGTTATAAGACGTTGTTGTTCTAACCAAATTGCGCTATCGAACTAGCTACGACATAATCAACTGCTGTTTCATGCACCCCGGTTCGAGTTTCGAACTCGATCTTAATACAAATCGCGAGGTTTCGAGTTTACTGAACTCTTTGGATCGATAAGTCCGCCATCTTTTTCAAATTAAAAAGAACTGGTTATGACGTTTTAAAAATAGAAAAAGAACCAATCTAGTGCTAGTTGATTCTGTACGATTGACTTGAAGTTGTTTTTATATTAAGCAAATAACGAAAAAAACCTCGTTTTTTGTTAGAAACATCCCCTAAATATTTAGGTATTTACTTTATTTTGTTTTTAGAAATTTTGTGACGATGTTAACTGTCTATCGTGATTCTTAAGATTAATCCTGGTTACATATACACGGGCACACAGCAAAGTCTAAGTAATAGAGCCATGTTTGTTACCTCCTTTCAACGTTAGGATACGAAACCTTAAATATTTATATTTTAAAAGTTCAATTTACTCTTTTTGGACCCAACAAGAGAATCAGATTTTTGTGGAGGCAATAAATTATGTATTCTATCTTTTCACACGAAAAATCTTAAACAAAAACTAACACCAAATACTTAAAATGTATTTAAGGTAATTTGAAAAGGATACAAATTAAAAATACAATGTACACTTAAATAATCTCGGAAAAAACGAAATTTCTCCCTACACTAAGTTGCTAACGACGCCTACTCCGCCCTTTGGCCGCGAACTTTGAACTCTGTAATAGCAAAGGAACATTTTAACGCAACCATCACAGAAGTTCCAAGAGTCGTTTCTCATTTTAATATACAGTAATAGAGTAAACTTGAAGCGCGTAAAAAACCGGCCAAGTACGAGTCGAACTTGCGCACGAAAGGCACCGTACCACTGACTAGGTGAAAAAGATTACACTATTAAAGGATGTTGTGAGTTCTGTATGCGTGAACCGGAATGCACAAAATATCTCACCAAATGACGGTAGTAATTAATTATGCTTACTTATGAAGACAACTGTCAACTTCAGTTTTGCCCGTGACCACGAGCGCTGTAAATAGCTCGAAACTTCGGATCTCTAAATAATGTTAAGAATAACAGTACACGCGAGTTTAATGCGTAAAATAAGTTTTATTTTAAATGTGTAGTGCTCGCGCTAACATAGACAATACTAGTTATAATATATACAAGTGCCTTCTTGTTGCGTTTATTGGTATAAAGCATAAAAGAGAAAGAAAATCATTTTTGTTGTTTGGGAGCTTGGAAATTAAAAGATACAAATTTTTAAACACTGTTTGATCGTCTGTCCATCTGTTTGTCAAACAAAAGCAGAACGACGGCAAAGTCTTAGTAATATCCTCCTTTTTTAGCATCCCTATTTTTCTTAAATTACTACGATTTTAGCCCTCTGTGTACGGAACCTTAGAAACTTGCGAAATTCATTTTATAGCCGAACCGGTTTATGGGTCCTGTGTCAGTTTTGAGGACGATATGCCAATATAGGTTTTATTAGGATAGCAAGTTACACATTGTGACACTTCTGGTTTTATTGGCTGCTTGCACTGTATTTATAGTGCCTTATTGAACAGAGTATGGGAAATAGACTAACAAACTGTTTTCAGAAGATATCTTAGAAAGTTATGACTGTGTTCTTTAAATATTTGTCATGCTAACGTTGTAGTGCTGCATAAGAATCGAAAGCTGCTGCTATTTAGCTGTGCGGGTCGGAGTTGGCCAGTCCGCCGGACGGAAGGGCCCCCGTACCACCGTGTCTACAGGTCTCCCTGGCCGGCGGGCTGGCCCGCTCTGCCCGCACAACACCGCCGCTAAGACAACAATGGCTCCGGTTCGTACAGTGCTGATCCCAGAACGAGGCCTGACCGAGAGAGGTCAGAGTCACTTGGCGGGTTTTACGTAACTGTATGGTGGTAACAGCAACCGGTCGACAAAATGTCTCCCACCTGAAAGCCAAATACAGCCAAATCTTAGTAACAGAGTCCGGTTCTAACCTTTGTATACGGAACCCTAACGGTAATCCTCATTGTATCTACAAAATCAGCCTCGATTCGCATTAAACCGTGGCAGCCGGCAAAAGAAAAACACCGCCGTTTAACTTTCCTTTCGGGTCGCAAGTATTTTTATTCTATTCGCATTCACTGTTTGGGACACAAGCCGGGTGTGAGAGAAAATTCGATTCGCAAAACGGAACAACTGAGTTGGGCAACTTTTTAATCAGAACTCTGAACAAAAACAAAGCACAGAGCTGTACATTGATATGCAGTACAAAATTGTAGAGATGCGCCGCGGTAACTCATTGAGTTGACTTTTTAGGTTACGAAGACTCATAGTCTGCCACTTCTTATGAATGAGTCCACTGATGGAAATTATAACGTACTTAATTCCTGGCCTTTGAAAAACGTTACAGTACTACTGTAGAACTAGTAGTAGATAATATCACCACCCAAAACTCTATTCTTTTTGCGGTGATTGTCTATTCATGCCATTGTTTATTAAATGCTTGGCTCAAAAAGTAGTACTTGAAAATCTTTATTTTTCTAGTTATCAGTAGCACTGTTGGCTATTTAATGCAAGTAACTTTTGAAATCTATTTGCTTGTTAACACATTAAATATATCCATCAAATAATGATTACAAATAATGTGATCATGACACATTAAATATATCCAACAAATGGAAGTCAATGAGCTGACAGAAATAGCTCGTCAGGAAATTTAAGTCAGTTTCACTTCTTGATTTTTTGAGTTAACTCACTCACACAAATCACTGCATAGCCCAACCCTACAAAATTGCATATTGTTAGCGGCGAATGTTGTTGTAACCGCGCTCACTGAAATATTATGCAACCAGTTTATAAAGTGCGCTCGGCACACGCGGGAGTTCTTGGTAACGTATTGGGTTTGCGTAAGGTTAAAACTTTGAAAGCAACGGTTACGTGCCACAACATTAACCTCATTCATTTGTTATAATAATAGCGGAAACTTACCTGTTGGTGCCTTGAAGGGAACTGGTGAATTCACGTATACGTTTGGTATAAAAACTAATTTTACGGAATATAGTATAAGACTCCATCTTGCCCGTGACCACGAGCGCTGTAAAGAGCTGGAAATGTCGGATATCTAAATGATATGTTTAGAATAACAATACACGCGAGTTTAATCAGTAAAATTAATTTTATTTTAAATGTGTAGTGTTCGCATAAATAAAAGACAATACTATATGTTTACGTGTGCATTTACACACATACGAGACATTTAAGATAAGAGCATGGTACTGTTGCAACATGAGTGTCCGGTCAAGTCGGATCGCTCTCTCACCGAACTATGAGGGTAAGGGAACAAAGAGTGCACTTGTGTTTGCGCGTACACTTGCGCACTAAAATATGTCCTGCGCACTTGGCTGATCTCCATTGTGATCAGCTGCCAAGGACGAAATCGGTCGGACGCTTTATTATTATTACGAATTAATGTTTCCATTTGTCCCCTTCATAATACTGTTTATCCTAACCACAGTTCTCTATTGTCCCCAGTGATAGCAACAGCGCACAACATCACGTCTCTCGACGTGCCTCGGTACGGGGACCCACGCGACCCGGCGACCCTGGTATGCCACTACGTGAACGGAGCTGATGACCCCCCACTGCACTCCGTCAAGTGGTACCGGGGCAACCATGAAGTCTTCCGGTTTACCCCAGAACAGACGGTCAGTACATACATACATACTAAAATCACGCGATCTTGGCAGACCACTTTCGCTTCTTTCACATCCATCAATCTCTTCATGCATGTTCAGATGCAAGGTCACTAGCCTACCCTAAAGAACATAAAACTGTATATGTTTTTTGTTTTTAAAAATTTAAAAATTAAGTTTGGATATCACGACTCAATGATTACAAAATCATGAAGACGAATCGGATTAGGTCAACATCAGCCAAATTTATCGAATTATAAGTGTGAATTTATAAGCTTCAAATGATTTGTGGTTTCAATAATAAAATTAGTTAATTAATTAAAGGCTAAATGAGAATGCATAGTTGTCACAATCTTATTTGGATTTGTCACTGCATCCAGAAATATTTTACTTAATATTATAACTAAAGGAACATGTATTTTATACAATGAAGTATAAAAATAATATAATACCAGATATACTCTTAAATTTATCACATAAAGAAGATCTTTGTGTTTGTGTGTGATGTGCTATACACAGAATAAACATAGTTAAATAAATAAATTAATATTCGGGTACAACCAAATGCATCAACGGGACATTTATATACGAATAGTACTGATGCCGGATAATAACAAAATTTAAGTGGAAATCAGACAAACGGAATGACGAAATGATAATGCAAATAATAGATGGATCCTCATTATCATCAATCATAACATTGTATGGGAGATGAAATGGATCTGTTGATTCGATCTAACGAGATCGGCCGCTTTTCAACAATCATGATATTGGAACATAATAAATATTATTTGCAAACAGCATGCATGAAAACAGAAAAATTAGGTTAAACGCCGGCTAAAGGGAATGTAGGGCAATAACGGAATTGGATCGTTGACCTTTCAAGACTGCTATTTGGAGCGAAAAAGACATAGCAGATATAATGCTACCTGATCGGTCTGAATACGTGTACGTACGTACATATATCTATGTATATTATATTGGGATCAGGTTATTAAAACAATGCAACTGAGTAAGATTTCTGGTAATATGTATATTCAAGAACTAAACGAAAAGAAAAAAAACACTTCCTCTGTTTTTCGATAAATAATTCGATTTCGATAAATAACAAATTCATTATGGCAAAGGTATCAAATTTTATAGAGCATACATTAAAATTATCATTTAAAAATATTACATTTTAAAAATAACGAAATCTATTTACAAAACATGGTTAACAAGACTGTCATCATTAAATTTGATAAGATGACAGCAAAATTGAATATTATTTATAGCTGATTGCTATAATTGTCATGCTATAATATTATATACTAATAATATTTTCCAAAATTTTAATTTAGGCAGACATAGCTGAAATATGATATTAATTATAAAAATTATATTTAAAGCAGTCTAATCTGACTCTACCAATTACGCTTTTAACTTGTAAAAGTTTGGAAACGATAGATAGCAATTTATTAAATGTAGCATTTTGGTTATCATTTCCACCCAAGGTTGTTCAAGGACACCAAAGTGACATGGCGTAACGGGAAATAAAATATTCCGAACTGGTGCCCGAGGTATCCTGTAGCTGACAAAATTCATAAAGCAAAAATTCGTTATAAGCGAACGTTTTTTTTACACATCTCGAATTTACATACGAACACGAACACCTCCTGTGTGCGTAGTAATTACGAGTACAACAAAATTTCTTTACACTCGTAGCTATTCGTAGCGGAGCTCGAGTTCGTAGTGCTACGAATTTTGCTAGGAATTCGTTTAGTGTTTTTTAAATTTCTATTTTGATTATGAATATACAAAAAATATAAAATGATGACAATAATAATTTGTCTTGACCCCAATCGCTGACTCGTAACGGGTCTTGACTTTTATATTTACACTAGCTGTGCTCGCGACTTCGTCCGCGTGGACAATCCTTATCACTCCGGGGTATGAAAAATAGAAGTTGGCCGATTCTCAGACCTACACAATATGCTCACAAAATTTCATGAGAATCGGTTAAGCCGATTTAGAGGAGTACGGGAACGCACAGTGACACGAGAATTTTATATATAAGATGAAATAAAAAAATTTGCTCGTGTTCGCATTTATTTTAGGAACCTAGAATAAGTAAGGTTTGGAAACTGAACTTACATTTTCAGTACCATTAAAACTGAACAAATATTAAATTATCTGACAATACTCTAGTAAATGCTTATGTCTTTACCTACCTACTTCTAGCAGGTCAACGTCGCATTTACGATTGCGTATGCGACTGTGGTAAACGGCTATCGTAGGCGGTCGGCGGCAGTCGCAGATTTTAAATACATATATAAAAGGAGAAACTGATTGACTAACATATCAACGAACAGCCTAAACGGTTTAACGTAAGCACTTGGCATTTAGAAGGGACGTAGCTTAGGTACCGTAGAGGTGCATGCACTAAGAAAGGAATTCCCGAAATTCTCACGGAAACGGGAATTAGCGGTAAAATTCTTTTGTATGAAAAATCTAAATCGCGTAAGATAGATGATTGAAATTTGGCATGCACGTACCCTTTTGAACGTAAAGATTACTTGCAGCGCCATATTGAAAATTGCCATGGGAATGAGAGTTATTGGGAAAAAACTTTTGTAAGTAAAGACTGACTGACAAAGTCGAACAAAGTCGCGGGCACAGCTAGTCATATACATATATGGGTCATGTCATAGGTTAAGGGTACTATTGGTGGCTCGCGCCGCGCGACCGTCACCAACTGTCAAACTAGTTACTACAACGAACTCTCTCCCACCAGCCTCCAACGAGGACCTTCAACACTACCCTGGGGGAGGTCACACAAGGCGTCTGCAACCTTCACAGCTGTGCCATCAGCGTCTCCCTCCCGAAGACCTACAACACACGGCTGTCGTTCACTTGTGAGGTCTCCACTGAAGGGCCGAGGTTCGCAGTGGTCAAGCAGACGAAGAATTTGACTGTTGCTGGTGAGACTTCCTTGTTTTTTTAGTGTAGTATTGTCTATTATTTGCGCGAACACTAGACATTTGAAATAAAACTTATTTTACCGATTAAACTCGCGTGTATTGTTACTCTATACATATTATTTTGGGGTCCATACGATTCGAGCTCTTTGCAGCGCAAGTGGTCAAGTCTCCGGCTCACTTTTTTTTGTGTTTCATATTTGGCAACTGCTTTTTACCGTGTGAAGATAACGTTATTATGTTTATCTTACTTTACAATTTTACTTTTTCGACATGATATTTTATTTAGATTTTTCTGTCCAAAAATTACTTCGGGTATAAAAGTGAAAATTCCGAGAGATGGAATAATTACAACGTTGTTTATAATGAAGCACACTATAATTATCTCTGAGCATGTAACGTCGGATTTACAACACACCAAACAATGTGTGATGTAAAACATATATTATATTCATTTATATTTATGTATACCACTGTTGTTTGTTGTGTGATATTTATTATCATTACTAGCGACCTCTTGAATCCCTCTATCTACAAACTGCGTCAAAATCTACTGCACAGTATTAAAGATTTAAGCTATCCTTATGTAGGCAGATTTCTTTTACCGCGACTTGAATTTTTTTTATTTATTAGGAAAACCAACAAGAAATACACTACAAAAATGTTATGTCTTAAACTACCTATTTGGTACTTATAACTATTTGGTGCTGTCTTGATATAGGTTGCCACGGCATGCGGACATGATAAACGTTACGACACTTTATGGATATGATATCCTTATTCCTTAAATAAATAAATTAAAAAATGATAAATGATGCAACACTAAGTATGCAGTAATGATTAACTACATTTCACTAAACTTATTTTTCCACCAGTGATCCAGAAGGAAGACCCGGTGATCCTGGGCGCTCCAAGCACCGTGCAGTTCGGTGAGGATGTCCTGCTGAACTGCTCCGCCGGGCCCGCCATGCCGCCCGCCAACATCGCCTGGTACATCGACGGGAAGCAGGAAAGGGTAAGGTTGCATTTGTTGCTTTTACAAGTATAGGCGAGACGACTAAAAAATATAATTAGTCTGTTATTTAGATTATTTAAAAATATTGTACTCGTATTTTTTATTTTGTTTCACAAACAAGATATTATGAAGATATAGTGCTTAGAAGTTTCGTATGACGTCACGTTTAGGTACAATTTTTGCGTAACTGTGACGTCACAAGCCCCCACTCCAGAAGTTTGATAAGCTATAATTTTGTCATTTTGCAATCAATTGAAAAACAAAAAAATACGTGTCCCATATTTTTGTATAAACTAACTTACGGACTAAATAGAATTATAAGATTTTGACCCAGTCGTCACGCCTATTAGAGCATGTAACCCTTAGACTGTAAAATGGAAGCATGCGGAGGCGGTGGTGGTGGCTCGCGCGGTTCAATCATTATATCAGTATATCAGCCCATGTACGCCCCCACTACTGGGGCACAGGCCTACCCTAAACTAGGGAGATAACCACGCTGGTGCGGGTTGGTCGACTACACAACCTCAGAATTTCTTCGTAGGTGTGTAGGTTTCCTCGCCTTGTTTTCTTTCACCGTCAAAGCATCGAATGATCCTTCATATGAATTTTAAATTTGAAAAACACATTGGTACGTGGCGGGGTTTGAACGGCGACCTCTCGCATGGCAACCAACGACCTTAACCACTCGACCATCGACGCTTTTACAATCGCTTAACAGCGTGTTCACACCTAGCGATTTTTGGGCGATTTCGATCGCGGCGACATCGCCGCGATTTCGCCGCAAGCTCGCAGCGTGCACGCCGCGATTAAATAATTAACATCAATCCAACCTACCCGCTTAGCGCATGCGCCGCATTCTACAGCGCAGGTCCGTTCATGTTGTAAATATGATCGCAGTACGCGGCGGATTCGCGGCGATATCGCGGCGTGATGATCGAAATCGCTAGGTGTGAACAGGCACTAAGCAATTCTATCGTGTCGCGCGTGCTGTCTGTTCTACCGCGGTCACCACCGCTACCGCCATCTATAATTTGTAGACTTGGGCGTATGTAGAGTGGCTGACAGTTCACTGACTGACTTTGAGTGGCTTATTGGTCCCTAAGTTAATATCAACTGAGCGGAAGACTAGAGCGTATTAGACGCAAGGCGCTTGCGATTTCTTGTGGAAGAATGTATAGTACAAAGGAGTACTCTTAAAAGAAATTCGCATTTCTGACTAAGTGCATGGGCCTTACTAGTCTCATTGATTAGATAACTATCAAAGATCCAAATCACCATTCAAACTATGTATTTAATATTAATTCATATATATAAAACAGCATTGTGACTGATAGTTCAGTGACATGAATATTGGTCAAAGGTTTTGCGCTTTTCTGTAGACGTTACTGCAACTAGCTAGGGCTTGTTATATTTCTAGGGCTTTTATTAGCCCTAGAAATATAACAAATTCCGGGTCGGTTTAGTAATTATGTGGTCACCAGGCCAGTCACTTGAACTAACACTATGATCATCGATTGAAATGAATGATATCTCTTAAATCACCAAGGACCGACTAAAGTTGACACTAACCGCCTTACTGATAAATAAAACATTATTTCCGGAAAAAATTGGCCGCTACTTCTATGTCATCGATACTTACCATAAATACAGCCTCCACATATACAACATATTATAATAGACTAAGGTTTCACGCGGGTTGCACCACCATTAGTTAGGGTGTGTCGAGGCTGTGTGGGTGACAGTTCAATAAGTGGCAATTTAAGGGCGGATGAAGAATCACGCGACCGCCCCACCAGACAATGCATTGACAACTTCATTTGAAGTTTTTCTGATAGACCTCCCTTTTTGTGTGACCCAAAAGTAGGTACTTTTTAGTGGGAATTTCTTTGACTATTTTAGTGTGATTGATCCTACTAGGTTTCTTAGATTTTAACTTTCACGTTCCATTCCATACTACTATTAGATTTCTGCCTATGGCTTTGTCACATGGAGTCGTTTATCATAGCCTTATAGCAGTTGATTAAAAACATGCACACAGTTAGTCTTAGCCTTTATCAGGCAAATTTAATTTAATTATATTCAGAAGTTTTGGTTTGATAATGCGACAGACAGACAGACATAGATACTTGCGCATTTGACGTATAAATGAAAAAAAGGGTAAGAAAAAAGAGATGATAGAAAGAGAAAGACGTACATTACATATTTCGTAGACACTTGTAATGAACAAAATAACTGTTGAAATTATCATTCAAACAGTTTTCTATTTATTCACTAATTCTGTCGTAGCCCCAATTTGTTGAGTCAAAAAAATACATATAATAACTGTCACAACAAAATGCCAAGCAAGTCGTGATTACTGCGAAACTAGCCTAAAGTACGCCTATCATCCAGAATAAATGTCAGCACCTTTTCCGCCGAGGCAAAAAGTGACAAGTAATAATCTGTTTCGATGTCAGCGATAAAGATACCATTGACACAATAATGGTTCTTAGAATCTGTGTCGTGCTGGGGACCGTCTCATTTGTGTTCTAGTTAATTCACAAGAGATGCTGTCGTTGCCACATTTCTAGGGCATCGATTTTGTGTCAGTCACATCTGCGATGTGACCCTTACTTCTTATAGGACGTTGTTGTGTTGAAAGTTTTTTATTGGCCAAAAATATTTACGAGCACTTAGAAGTGTGTTAGGAGTGCTGGAATTAGAAATTAAATAATTAGAGAACGCTGTGGTGTGAAAGAAGATTCGGTAACTTGAGTTGAGAAGTTACTGAATCTTCTTTTCAAGTACTTATGCTGAGATGGTTTGGTCGTGTTGAGAGGATAAATAAAAGACGATTAATGAAAATTATATATAACGGAAGTACAAATGGAAATTACGACAGGGGAAGACAACATGACATGGACAAATCTTGAGATGTAAAACCCGTAATCGACGAGCATGCATGAAGAGGTTGATGGATGTGGAAGAAGTGAAAGTGGTGTGCCAGGATTACGATCCTGTCATAGCTGTTATCACGTCCTGCCATGTCCTACGGCAGGAAGTGATCTCTGCCTACCCCTTTAGGACAAAGGAATGATTATGTATGTATGTAAAATATTTACTAAAAAATTCTTACTGAGAGACAAGATTTTCTAACTGGGAAAGGAGCTAAAAAGTCTCATCAATATATTTTGGCTGTGAAATAAGTAATAAAAATACTTCGTACTAAAATTCAATAAAGGGAAAACCAAATTATGAAAATGAAAGTGCCTGATAGAACTTATTTATGGCAAGGTTTGATTAGGAAGAGAGAATATTTTAAACGAACTCAGAAAATGATAGCACAAAGGGTGATAAGCGTTAAGTGTTTTTATTGGCTCGGTCTTTTTTATAGGGACGAATATTTTTAAAAGGGAAACTAAGATCTTATTACTTTTACCAGATCAAAGAAACCGGATAACAAAAAAATTATTGTTACTATGGAATCTAGACTTATGTCGTTTACCAGTCAAAGTAATTAACAGTACACTCGCCGAGGAAATAATGACCTTCATAAAACTGTTCTTTTTTATTGACCTGTATCAGCCTATATATAAACTTGTCAATAATTGAAAAAACAACCGTTTTCAAAGGCGTTGTTAAATCGAAGCGTAGACTAATAAGACGAAAACCACAGATAGAACATCATCATCTTATCATCACTTAAGTAAAATTTCCATTTTATAAACTAATGTATAATATTTGTTATTCTTCTGTATAGTTTTGTAATTCCTATATTTTCATATTGTACAATCTGAGAGGGTGATCTGTGTCACAGACTTACGTCTACTTCAGACACTAGCTTCTCACATAACAAATAATGTATTCTGTACTATTGTTGTATTGTATTGTATGTGATGTGAGAAGGAATAAACTTTATTATTATTATGTTGTCTCCGTTGGGATGATCACGGGAAGGGTTACCTTCCCGGCCCTTTTGGAAGGCTTGCGTGGGGGCACAGGCCCAACACGTAGAGGCCCCTTGAGACATTTAATATAAGTTTGGGATGGATATGCTAGCCGGATATCACTCCTAAATGCACAAAGTGATACACTTAGCAGTAATACCCGGTGAGCATATAATACTATTGTGTAAAAATGGAATCTAAATATTTGGGTCTATGGTGAAATGCTATGTGGACTGTATATCTGGGCTATGGGATGAGATATCGTCACCTGCCATTCCAATATCTCATAAATTGTTTAAAGTTGGCAGGCAGTGACTCGCCAACCACTAGGTGGGCCCCCAAAATAAGCCACCATTGTAGGCGGCAAGGGCGGCAACACTGGCGTGGTCAGCTAAGGGTGCCGAGAGGTGTGCACCGGTTTCTGGATCGCGGTGTTCCGGTCAGCCGTTCCCCGTTATTACGCAGATTGAGCACTTCCACCCTTTCAAGCATATAGCTCTTGCGCTCCACTCTGGCCGGCCAATGAAGGCAAGCCAGAGGTGGGGGAGGAGATGGTAGGTTCCCCCGGGAGGTCTCGGGTCCGTGGTGTCGCCGCGCACCAGCAGCCCGCCACTGGCTGCCCTGCGGAGACTGAGACTGAGAAATTTTATTATTATTATTATTATCATCATCATCATCAGCCCACTTTCGTCCACTGCTGGACATAGGCCACCCCAAATACTATATTTTTTTATTTTTTATTTTGTTACAGATAGAACCATGGATGATAAATAACACGCAAGTTTCGGGGCCCAACAAGCAAGGGTTGTACAGCAGTTGGCGCTCGCTCCGCATCAGGGTGACCACACCTCGGGGCTCTGTCTCGGTCCGTTGCGACGCTACGCAGCCAATATGGCCGCCGTACGTGCGAACCGTGAATACCAGCCTGGTACTGGCTAAGTCACCACATCCGTTCATGTTCACTGCTTCTCGTAAGTATTTGAAAGAAAAAAGAAATTTGGAAACTTTAGGCACTGGCTGCAAAAAAATGTTTAGATTTTTGGTAATTTAAGAAAAAGCTCGTCTTCTGGCTTGATTTACTGACGCCACGAAGCCAAGATGGCCGCCGTACGTGCGAACCGTGAATACCAGCCTGGTACTGGCTAAGTCGCCACATCCGTTCATGTTCACTGCTTCTCGTAAGTATTTGAAAGAAATTTGGAAACTTTAGGCACTGGCTGCAAAAAAATGTTTAGATTTTTGGTAATTTAAGAAAAAGCTTGTCTTCTGGCTTGATTTACTGACGCCACGAAGCCAAGATGGCCGCCGTACGTGCGAACCGTGAATACCAGTCTGGTACTGGCTAAGTCGCCACATCCGTTCATGTTCACTGCTTCTCGTAAGTATTTGAAAGAAAAAAGAAATTTGGAAACTTTTATTAGGCACTGGCTACAAAAAAATGTTTAGATTTTTGGTAATTTAAGAAAAAGCTTGTCTTCTGGCTTGATTTACTGACGCCACGAAGCCAAAATGGCCGCCGTACGTGCGAACCGTGAATACCAGCCTGGTACGGGGTAAGTCGCCACATCCGTTCATGTTCGTTCACTGCTTCTCGTAAGTACCTATTTGAAAGAAAAAGTTTTTGATTACTTTAGGCACTGGCTGAAAAAATTTTTTTTAGATTTTATGTAATTTAAAAAAAAAACCTCGCTCTTCTGGCTTGACTTTCTTACGTCACCCAACCAATATGTCATAAATACTTATGAGAAGTCGTAAGTATTTATGTTTAAAAAAATGTGTGCGTGTACACTAGTACACGAACACATTTTTTTAAATACGTAAGAAGTGAAACTAAGATGTCGCGTAACGGAAAAATGTGACGCGTAACCGAAAAATGTGCCGGTAAATTTTTTTCCAACGCCGATAAAGAGGTTTCACTTCAAAAATGTTAAGTTTTAGAAGCCAGTTTTACGGCCTTTTTTACTGTCACTGGCTGGACATAAAATAAAAGAGTTTCCAGTTTTAGTAGCCATAGTCGTTTCCTTAACTCCTTAGTAACTATTTTGAAAAACGTAAAGAAATCAATTGCTCCACTGTTACCCGGAGTTTTGAACACCTGTCCTTCCGGGATTGTGTCCAGACGAGCATCATATTATTTCCTTAGTGACTAAAAAAAAACTTTATATTTTATGTAATTCAAAAGTCGTGGATGCTGTCGTGTTCCGCTGACGTCAATATGTCCTTAAAACAGAAAAAAAATACGTTTTAGGTGCCAGTGTCACGACCTCATAAGTGACTGGCTGTAAAGAAAATGTTTAGGTTTTATGTACCTAATTTCATAAAGAACTCGGGCCATCGTCTTGTTTTGCTGAAGTTACGAAGCCAATATGGCCGCCATTACGTGCGAAACCGTTACTGCACCTCGTGAGTAATAAAAGGAACTCAATTGAAAAAATGTACATTATACCGGAGCCGCTCTTAGATGACTGATTTGACACTTTTTATTTTATATTTTGCATTTATCCTTGTTAAGAGGAACATATTTAGCGAATCATAAAGAACAACTTATAAAAATAAGACGTTATTTCAAAATGTCAAATGCACCTAATTATCTAATTATTTGTATTTTATTACCTAAAATAATTGAACTATAAAAAGAAAACGTAAAATTTCCACTCTTATGCTTTTACAAGGCTACGCCGTTTGACACGTTTTCATAGTGACGTAGTGGGTAATACTTACCAGGTATTTTTTTCTAAATAGGATGAAGGATTTAATAAGTATTGTTATTCTAAAATAAATATATTTTTTTAATAAGAAACTTCAATTAAATTTTCTGGAGGTGAATAAAAGTTTTTAATAAAAAAAAATTATGATTAGACCTTGCTTGGTTATAAAGTGGAAATAACTGTTACTTATATGCTTCGACAATTTTACCGTTGTCCAGTCTCACTAGTGCAGTCAGTCTGACATTTGTCAAATCAGTCAACTTAGAATGGCTCCAGTATAGTAGGTTAATAATGAAAGAAGGCCAAATATTCAGGGACAAAAATGCGCTGTCAAATCACACACACTGTTCAAGCAATTGTATCCTAGAAACGCTCTTATGTCAAATGGTCAACCGCATTGTACACTTATTAATATCAATCAAACCTATCCTAATCAATATTAAACACCAATTTAAGAGCGTTATCATATAATATGCCCGTCACAATCCGTCGGCATATCAAAGCTTAGTTTACGCCTGATTACCGAGCTAGTTATGCAAACATTGCTTATCAACTATCGCTATTCAACGCAGACCAATTATTTCCTGGAAACACCAATCAACTTACTTGATTGATTGTATTGAATCTACGTATTACCATAATGCGTGAACGTAACAGTTAGTGTGTTGTGACTGGTGGTAACAAATTAATACTGTACGCTTGTGTAAGCTTCTATGACAGAGCGTAATTGTATTAGCTATGATGTATCTGCGTAATATGCGCTAGAAGTAGAATTATTAGTCGTATAATTACATTTGGGTGTTGCACTTAGGATAACGTTGCATTACATATAGCGGATGGATGACGACGGCTATACTGAAACTTTTTACATAAATTCCTTTCTCTATCAACAATAAAATCCGCTGCATAGTTTTACCGATTTAAGCATATATAGGGATAGGGAAAGCGACTTTGTTTTTTACTATGATATATCTACTATTTCAGCTTTTTTACATTATACAGCTTTAAAGAAGTCAGTCTTCAATGTCCACTTCCGTTCGAAAGTTTAAAAATCTGCATAGTTTGGTAAACTAAATAGGAGTGCAGGTATGATCTGTGTCTATTCACGAAAAAAACATATTGAATGAATCAGTAACTCTTATTTTCGTCAGTTGCATGTTGGTGGCGTAGTCCCACGGATAGATGACTTTAAAGTCTGCTTCCACCCATCATGGGTTTTTTCATCAATTAATTAATTAATTATAGTGTCATAAACCATTGTTACCCTCATAGTTCATTGAACAAAATTACTAAACATATTGAGAATTCCAATTATAATGATAACTCCATAATTATACTTATGATAGGTAATGGCCAAAATCTTTGTAAAAAAGATATACTGTTTGCTTTTTCTAAACTTCTGGCACTAAATGTTAAAAAGGTGATTATGTGTGCTATTCCATTCTCAAAATGTTACACATATGAACAAAATAACAGTATTCACATATTGAATACACAAATGTATAATTTATCATATAGTCATAGCGACAAATTTGTGTTTTTTGACACAAACAAATTTATAGATAATAAGTTTTTATTGACTGGTAAAACCTTTTATTTGCCTACAAAAATTAAAAAACAGCTAACAGCATTGTTAGCATATAATATAAATAATTTATTTATTAAGACTTTGGAATTCGTTCCAAATAATTTAAATTTAATTATAAGACAATAGAGGACGTCTCTAGCCATTCCATGGCAAAGGAAAAACCTACCAATCTTATTATTATTCACCAAAATATACAGGGTCTATCCGGCAAAGAATTAGAATTAGAATTGTTTTTAAATGAAAAGAATGTCCATGTGTTATGTCTCACTGAACATTGGTTGAGACAACATGAATTAATTATTAGTATTAATGATTATATACTAAGTAGTTCTTTTACTAGAAGATCTCTAATAAGAGGGGGGTCACTCATTCTATTAAAAAAATCCCTTAAATATAAAGAGCGTCGAGACATTGTCTCATTGTCCATGGAAAGGACAATTGAGCTGTCTTGTGTTGAAATAGAACAATATATTATAATTTGTGTATATAGGCCACCATTAGCTAATTATTTCCTATTTGAGGCCCCTATGGAGGAAGCTTTAAGGAAAGCATGTGCCAGCAATAAACAGGTGATTGTATGTGGGGACTTTAATATAAATATCCTAGAAAATTCGTTGAACTCCTTAAGGTTCATAAATCTTTTTAAATCGTTTAATTTATCTCACATGTTTAATGAACCAACTCGCATCACTCCTACCTCGGCCACATGTATAGATAATATTTTTTGTAACTGTTCTGTAGAAAATAAATCTATAGTTAATTTTATTAACTCTGACCACTGTGGTCAAATGGCAGCTTTTGAGCATCATTGGACTCCAATTCCATCTATCATAACATGCAGACCAATAACTACAAGTCGAATAGAAAAGTTTAAAAATAATATTAGCTATAAAGTTTCTGTAATGGACTTTCAAGCAAACCTTAACAGTAATGAGTTATATAAGAAATTGTTTAATGTTGTAGAAAAAGAGTTTAACGGAATATTTACCAAAAAGAAATTAAAATTAATAACTCTAAAATAAAATTTAGTAATTGGGCTACAACAGGGATATATACAAGTAGACGGAGACTTTTGAACTGTATGATCTCAAAGCCAACTCTAAAGACCCGGCCCTTACAGATTATATTAGAAACTATTCTAAAATTTTTAAAAATCGTGTGCAGTAGCTAAATCGCTCTATCTGAAAAATAAAATACACAATGCTACTAACAAAAGCAAGGCCATCTGGCAAATCATTAATAAAGAGAGTTGTACAAACAATACTCAAAATCACAAGATTTCTCTTAAAGTAGATGATGTAATATTAGATTCTGACGCTGATATAGCTAATGCATTTCAATCATATTTCTCAAATATAGCTGTTACAACGACAAGTAGTTTGTCTTCTAGTCCGATTCTTGCTCAATCGCTTTTAAAGACTCATGTAAGTGAATGCGCGTCTTCCTTCAAGTTTGACTACATCAATGCGCAAGTAGTTGTGAAAACCTTTAAAGAACTTAACTTAAAAAAGTCAGAGGACTTATGGGGACTCTCAGTGGACATACTAAAAAATATAATATACACAGTTGCTCCACTTTTAGCAAAAACATTCAACAAATGTGTTAATGAGGGCTGTTTTCCTGATTTGATGAAGTTAAGCAAAATCATTCCTTTGTTTAAATCAGGTGATGATAGTGACCCATCTAATTTCAGACCTATATCCTTACTACCAGCATTTAGTAAAATTTTTGAAAAAGTTGTATTTAGTCAACTGCTAAGCCATTTTAATTTAAACAATTTATTACATAGCAATCAATATGGATTCTCTAAAGGGAAATCCACAAATGATGCTGGAGTAGCTCTTATTAAACATATTTTTGATACATGGGAAAATAAGCAGGATGCCATAGGCATTTTCTGCGACCTATCCAAGGCGTTTGATTGTGTTAACCATCAAACCCTGCTACTTAAATTACGCCATTATGGCATCTCGGGTAACGCACTTAGTCTAATTCAATCATACCTGACAGGCAGGACCCAAAAAGTTAATGTAAATGGGACTAGTTCTTCTGGCGCCCCATTAGTTATGGGAGTGCCACAGGGCTCGATATTGGGCCCTCTATTATTTATCATTTATATTAACGATCTCCCTTTCTTTACCAAAGACACATGTGAGATAGTTTTGTTTGCAGATGATACATCACTTCTATTTAAGATGGACAGACAGCAAGAAAATGTTGACGACGTAAACAAGGCTCTCTCACGAGTTCTGCACTGGTTTACTACTAACAATCTAATGTTGAATGCCAAAAAAACTAAATGTGTCAAGTTTTCAATGCCCAATGTAAGACAAGTCAGCACCATTATCAAAATGAACAATGAACCCATTGAAGTCCTAAACTCAACGGTGTTCCTAGGAATCACTCTAGATTCTAAATTGCAATGGGGACCCCATATTGGTACCCTGGCAGGAAGACTTAGCTCTGCGGCATATGCTGTTAGAAAAATTCGACAATTAACTGATGTTGAAACGGCAAGATTAGTTTATTTCAGTTACTTTCACAGCGTTTTGTCCTATGGTTTGCTTTTATGGGGATCAGCTGCTGATATCTATAGTATATTTGTATTGCAAAAAAGAGCAGTAAGAGCCATATATAATCTCAAACGACGTGATTCTCTCAGAGATCGGTTCAAAGAGTATAATATTCTCACAGTGGCCTCCCAATACATTCTTGACTGCTTAATGTATGTGTATAAAAATATACAATACATTCCTAAAAAATCTGATAGTCACCAATTCAATACAAGAAATAAACATAAACTTGCTATTTCACATTTTAGACTAAGTAAAGTTAATAGCTCCTTTGTTGGACTAGGTGTAAAAATGTTCAATAAATTACCTGATTGTGTTACTAAACTACCTATACAGCAATTCAAATCATGTATTAAGAATGGTCTTCTTAAAAAAGGCTACTATAAAGTAGAAGATTATCTCAATGATAAATATGCATGGACTAATAGTTTAAATTAAATTTTTGACATTAATTATGATTTGTTTTTTTCTTATGAATTAAGTTTTTGACATTAAATATGATGACATTCTATTGTTATTAATTTTGACATTTATCATGAACTTTTTGTTCCTATTATTATATTAATCTTATTTTTAATAAGGCAATGGCTGTAATTAATAAAATTCTACCTATGTAAGCTTTGTCATGCAGACTGGATTTGTTATGGTATTCTGAACATTGTTATCTTTGCTCTGTTGCTTTTTATTTTATTTACCGTTATTTTTTAAGGTAGTAAATATTGAACTGGTACTTTTTGCTATGGCACACCCGGACTGTATGACTTGGCTCATTTACATTTTGTAACATGATTGTCGTTAAAAAGAGCAACTATCGAGTTTCTTGCCGGAGTCTTCTCGGTAGAATCGGCGTTCCGAACCGGTGGTAGAATCTTATTATTAGTAATATGACGATTTATAAGTGCATGTAATTGCCTATATGAATAAAGACATTTTTGATTTTGATTTTGATTTTGATTATGGTTTTGTGCCATTCTTTTAGGTTATCTCCAGGAAGATCTTGTTCCTACAAATTCCTTCAGGACCTTTTAATAAGATTTTTTTTTGTAATGGAGTATGGCCTTATGGATAATATACGCCATCTGATTACAATCTGGTCTTGAGAGACTAATGAGTAATTTATTTTTAACTTTAACTGCTAAAATAATTGTTTTTTTTTTTAATTTGTAGCACTTTTCTTATTGTCTCTATTGTAATAAGATGATTAATGAGATTTTTTGTTGCAGATTCGAGTCGTGCCATCACAGAGGTGTGGGTGATCCTGATAGCATCGTGTTTCTCGTCAGTACATATATTTTCTAAATACAGTGCCTTGAGTGAAGTCTAACGGACTTGGGAGCGATAAGGATAGTGCGTAGTTAGGTATAAATTGTCACCTGTGATGCTTGCATACCTACTAACTTCCTGTATTTTTTTTATTTGCAAGTATTCTATTCAGGAATGATTTAGTACTTATTTTTACATTATACTCACGTTTTAAATTCTTCTATTTATGATTTGGTTTTATATTATAACGTTTTTTATTTCTATTTAAGCCGGAGGTTAAGAAGTTAAGGTCATTGACTTTGTTATGGAAGACATGATTTGAACCAACGCTGGTTCAAATCATGTCATTTAAATGTGTTTACGATTTGGTATATCCCTTGAAGACGCTTTTAGGCTGTTATTAATAAAGTTTGACCAGATTAAAGACAATCTCTATTTTAACTCAAACCATAAGTTTTTTTTAAAGGTAAATCAAAGTAATTACCTGATCATGGTTGAACATAAAAAACCTATATATCATGGGAGTATCTATCTGCCACGAGACAAAATTATTACGCAAAAGCAAACAAAACTGTTAATTCCACTAAGTACAAGGAAATGAGAATGATAAATATTATATCTCGCCGAATCTAAAGAGGAAATGCGAAAATATATTTATTATAAAAGAACTTTTCTTCACGGAGCCATGTCTAACTTTGCCACATACATTTTCCCACCCAAATTTTGTCCCGGACGAATATTCTCAACGTAAACAAAAGAAGGTTGATTTATTACCTGACTCGGTGAAGCCAAAAGTAGGGTAATGTTATTCGCGTATGTTTGTATCGATTCATATGACGTGATCGCACTGAAATGCCTTTCGACATGTCAGATCGGCTTTAGGGGTAAGTTTCCTTATGGGACAGGTGTTTTCGGTCGAATGAAGGTCTTATTTTTGTGAGGAGGCAACGTTAACAAAAGAAACAATGGTGGTTTTCTTCGATCTCATATTAGGATCGCGAGTCAATTCGTTAGGGATAAAAGCGGATGTATTATGGAGATATTAAACGGGATTTAATGTGCTATTGGATACAGTCACAAATACATTTCTACCGACTGTGACGTTTTGGTTGGACCAGGAATCCTACATGTTCTCTTTTATATTTTTTAACAAGAGTCATTTTATATTTTTAAAGAGAGTCAACAAGATACTCAAAGAAAATTACAATATAAAATAATAATGTGAGGTTTTTACTTTACGCAATATTTATTTTATTCTGTATACCAATGAGAACAGCATAGTTTCACGAACGATATTGTTACATCGAATGTCAGATCTATTGGTGTATTCCATTTGTTCGAAGCATTAATGGACAGAAGCCAACGCGGGAGAAATTTATTATGCAACGTAAAATTATACTAGTACATAAAAGCGCTACTTCCTATGAAAACATAAAAAGTGTCAAATAAAACATGCAACAGTTAATTATTGCGTATAAAATAAGTAAGTAATATAAGTTTAATTGGTTTAACATGATGCGTGACCTTTTAAGATCTTGGATTGAAATCCCCATGCAACTGAGGCTATAGTGCTTGAGTGTTTGCATTGCATTGCATATGACCATTTTTAAATATTTTCAAACTAAACGCGTAAACCCATAAACTTGGGTACGAATATAAGCTAAAACTTCCACGTGTTCAAACTAAGGTTCTGCGTTAATAAGGCTTAAAATATTAACTGTCTTGTCGGCGAACAAAGAGAGATAAGGCGCAGACCAAACGGCTTAAAGTGTTTCCGAGGTAGGAGGATGTAACACTGCCAACTTCCTGACTCCGCCTCCACGGGTGGATTCATGGCCGAAAAGCCAGTGATACAATGAAGATTAGTTAACTGTGTGGTGTATTACAGTGTTATTAGAGTATAACGGACTCTATCACTCACACACTGTTGCAATATTAGTGTAACACACAGTAGATGGAGATGGAGAGAACGTTTATTTTGTACGAATAATGAAAGGAAATGAAATAGTTTATCAGTAAAAAGATACTTCAAAAAGATTTACAAGAAATACTTTTGTTCGACGTCAAAACATACACATTTACAAATTAGTTAATATTGTGATTATAACATTTTTAAAAAGCTTTTTGAAGTCGGTTAAAATTGAAAGTATTTTCATGGAATTGTCTATTTTTATTTGCGCGAGCACTACACATTTGAAATAAAACTAATTTTACGGATTAAACTCGCGTGTATTGGTATTCTAAACATTATTTAGAGATCCGACGTTTCGAGCTCTTTACAGCGCTCGTGGCCACGGTTAAGACTCTAAAGAAGAGAGAATACCACGACACGCGAGTTTAATCCGTAAAATTAGTTTTATTTCAAATATTTTCATGGAAATGATGGTATAACTAAATATTTGTCTTTATGGGTCTACACGCGTTATTAGGAATAGCCAATACATAGCTACTTACTGCCCGACGTTTCGACTGGGTTACACCAATCGTGGTCGCTCGCGACCAGTAAGTAGCTATGTATTGACTATTCCTAATAACGCGTGTAGACCCATAAAGACAAATATTTAGTGTAATGGAACGCGAAAGTCTAAAATCATAAATGATGGTATTTCAGTTCAAAACATTTCATGTCTGAACCTACTGGCTACCGGCAGAATATATTGAGATTTGAGTCATTAAAGTACAATTTTGTTAACTCACTTTATTTTCTGAACTAAGCGAAAGTTTTCCACAATATCTGACGTCACCTCAGACTGTATTAAAACTTTATTGTAATAAGGAGAGCACATTGAGAGTCAAAGTTACCTTCAGTCAAGTTCCGAACTCATTATTGTGTATTATAGCGGGTTTCAACTAAATGACACTTACACAGTCTCAAAGTTATACGTGCATTGAGAAATGTTGGAACTTGGTGATTTAAATCACCAGTAGGATGCAAATTGCATGGGAGCTGTGAATTTGAATACTTTAGACTATATGAAACTGTTTGATTCATATACAAAGTTAGTACAGGAGTGCATTTCATTTTATGACGCGTTTATTTATTAGTTTTTCCTTCTTGGGGAAAGTATGAGAGTGAATTCAGGATATTTATAAATTGACCACTAAAATAACTATGGATTTGCTACTTGATCAGCAGATCAAATTCAGTCAGGTTTATGGGTAACGTAGAGTTCTTTATAGCCCAACTATGGCATTGTCATCTGATCAGTCCTTAAAAAAACGAATATGAAGTAAAGTATTCCTGTATTATGAACGAATACCCCTATTTAAAATGGCAGTTTTTAGAATACCATTTCTCTCGACATAATTTGAAGTCGAGACCATTAGACTCATACACAATAAGCAGCTGACTATCCACTAGTTACTCTAAGTAGCGGTTACGGTCAAATACCGAGACTAGATATTAATAAACAAAAAATAGTGTGTCGATACCGTCCCCACAAATGGTTCGCTGCTAGTCATGCTAGATTATTTGAGGATCGTTGTAAACTGCGTAGACACAGAATGCGCTGTATAAAAACTACATTGAAAATATAATTTGACTGACTCGGAGGAACAGTGGTTAGTGGCCCAAGTTTACTATCAACGGTTTCAAGAGTCGTGTGTTCGGTTCCCACCCGGGACAAATATTTGTGTGTGTTCGTTCCATGTGTGTTATTAAATATATATTTGTGTATCCACTATTGATCAGAATCAATAGTGGATCCATCAAATGGTGGAGAATCAATATTGATGAATTTAATTGTATACATTTTTAATAAGCGAGGCAAACATTCATCCCCTAACTATGCCTCTAATGACGACGCTTAAATCGCCTAAACTCCCCATGCCCCGGTTAATCATACTAAAGCCACAGCAAAATGTTTCACTGGAATTCGTGGCATTCGCCTTGAAACGCGCAATCTGTAGACAAAGACAAAGTCAACTGCATCTTTACGACTGGGCTGCAGTAAAATGACGCAAATGAAAATAGTTATGTCCCCTTTGGGGTAACGAGCCATTTGTACTGCTAGCGTCAACGTGTGTACTGTTCAGTTTTGTACAGATGCTACTGAATGTTGTGATAAGCCACAAAGTACTTTGTTGTATGATAACATTGGGACTGTGTTGGATTATACAATTCTTAAAATACTTACAGTTAGCTTTGGGCTGCGACTTTGTTTTCGTGGTTAACTATCGCGTCAAACTTTAAAAGTAGCATTTGTTTTAAAGGTCCTAGACTTTTATTTAAAAAAAAATTGAGTACTCAAATCTATACTAATCTATACTAATATTATAAAGCTGAAGAGTTTGTTTGTTTGTTTGTTTGAACGCGCTAATCTCAGGAACTACTGGTTCGATTTTAAAAAATCTTTTTGCTTTGTATAGACCATTTATCGAGGAAGGCTTTAGGCTATATAACATCACGCTGCGACCAATAGGAGCAAAGATACAATGGAAAATGTGTAAAAAACGGGGGAAACGCGAACGAAGTCGCTGCCACAGCTAGTAATAAAGATAAATCCCAATAAATATGATCACTGAAAAAAAAACCTTGCAAAACCAATAGAAAATATAATTTGTGTCTAATAAATCATTTAATTTTGTTTAAAAAAAATATTAAACTTAAAAAAATTTTAGAAGATATTTTTTTTAGGATCCTAGGCAATTTTATGTGATATCTACTGACTCTATCAGATACGCAATCGAAGTTATAGGAATCGAGTATCGTCTTTAGAATTGATCTTCGGCAGTATGATTGCACTGACGTATCTACCTACAAAGCTAAATGGTCTAACAGGTAGGTACGCTTTATGAATGGTCCGGTTCACTGCTCTCTGTGTAGAAGGAGGCGGCCTCAAAGAAAACCATTGCTTTGAGTACTGTGACCATTCGAGAGTTCCAATTTCCTTTTAGTAAAGCATCGTTTGTTTGTCAATATCTCGTCGAATAAATCAATAATAATATTTTACTACTTTTTTCTGTCGTATCATGTGTGAAAAATACAATTTAATGGTTAAATTTTATTCAGTTTATAGTATTTGTTCGTTTAAACAGTATTTTACGAAGTCCTCATAATCAAGGGCGTATCCTAAACTAGGGCGATAAGGCCTTAGTCAACCACGCTGGGCTAGTGTGGGTTGGTTGACTACACAACCTAAGAATTTCTTCGTAGGTGCAGGTTTCTTTACGATGTTTCCCTTCACCGTAAGATCGTCAAATAATCGTACATATGAATTTTAAATTTGCAAAACACAGTGGTACGTGGCGAGGTTTGAACTGGCGACCTCTCGCATTGCAAGCAACGACCTTAACCACTAGGTCATCGACCCTTTACGAAGTCTTAAAGCTGCATTAAATAGAGATGATGTGAAAAGTTCGAATATGTTGTAACAATCGGGCGCTATATATCTATGTTATACATTTGTATATATCAGCCTAAAGGTGTCTACTGCTGGACATGCCCTCCTGAAGTAAAGGTATAACCTTTTATGGCAAGGTTATGATTTCGACTTCTATCTTCGACTTATCTGATAGGGCTCTTTCTTTTCTTTGTTTTTTTTTTTTGTTGTTTCGTTGCTTTAAGCTTTTTATATATATCATGATCACGTTGTACCTTATAACAACATAATATGTTTTATACAAAGCAATATTTTTTTTTATTATTTTTTTTGGCATAGTTGTATAGATGCAGCAATCAAAGGTGACGGTAATAATAATGACAGAATTATTATATAAATAGGAAGCACTGAATTTCGATGTTTTATGTCACGAAAAATTTGTAATTATATTTACATATGTTGAGAGGAGAGCTAAAGCTAAAGTATGGGACTTATTAATGAAAATTGGAATAAAATATATTGTATGTGCATAGCCTTATAATGAAAACATATTGAAAATAAGAAATAAGCGAAAATTTATTTCTAGTTGTATGCTCAAATTAAAATTATTTTATTAATAAGCCTCATAACATCATAAAACAATGTATGATAAAGTCTAAACAGGTAATATAAAATCGTTGTTAATAATAAATGTTATTTAATGATTGTATAATTTATGTTACAAATAGATTTTTAGTTTGTATAAAGAATTCGACGTGCTAGTCACTTGCTCATCATTGTCAAAAATCTATGATTTCACACTTTCAAAATTTATGGCGAAAAAAAAAATGATTGGATATAAGAAGGCTGATGCTTTGATGGCTGTTCTTACCATAGTTATTGTTATTTTTAATGGTGGTATTGATGACTTACAGAAAACAATACTGTTGGATTAAGAAAAAAATAAACTGTGCAAGATTTTACGACAAACGCGACAGACAATTTTTTTTTCTTTCATTCACGAAAAATATTGTCCTTATAAAATCATATTTAAATAAAATGCACCTTTATTTGAAACACAAGTTATCAAAAGAAATGTTGTAGCAAAAGTAACCGATTTTTTTGTGAAAAGTGTATCGATATCACCATTTAATCGTATTAAATACCTTACCTTGAAATTCCTACATAACTTTGTAAGTCATGTATATTTTTATATCACATTCATATATTATCTTATGATCATTTGTAAATGTATCATTGTTTACGGCGTTCTTAATCTTTGATCACAAATATTTAACTAGATATAAACTCTCACACAGTAATAATAATCAAATAAAATTTATTTAATTAGTCTTCTTACCTGACCATGCGAAAATAATAAAATAAAGGTCACAAGATCGCTAATAATTCGCATTGAAGCAATTTAACTTAATTTCTTTTTGTCTGATTTGACTGGCTCGGAGGAACAGTCGTTAGAGACCTAGTTTCACTACCTTCAGTTCCGAGAGTCGTGGGTTCGATTCCCGCTCGGGACAAATATTTGTGTGACGAATATCGGTGTTTGTTCCGTGTCTGAGCGTGTTATGAAATATATTTAAGTTTATTTGTGTATCCACTGTTGATTCTGATATCCGTAACACAAGTGCTTAAGCTACTTACTACGGGATCAGATCAATGTATGTGACGTGTGATATTTATTTAATATCAACATCTTGATCGTCAACTCTGTATCTAGTTAGATATGGTGGTTAAAGTTATACATATGTTTCATCGGGCTAGCGTACGTAATCTCTTCTAGCATAAATCACTTAGACAGCCCTATCGCATTTGAAACTAGGATATTAGCATCTGAATTCATTATACCTATCTTGAGTGGCCCTTCCAGATATTTGGCAAACATTGTATATGATTGCTCGTTTGTTTGTTAAAAAAAAAGTTATTCGGCTTGTTTGTTGAATGTGGATAAATGAGGTAGTATCTGATTTTAATTTTGAATCGTATTGTAAAGGATTATTATTTGTATGACTCATTAACTACAAAGAAGTATGTTACTACATACCAGAGGCAAACAACTAGCGTTCAAATAGATTAGATACTTCTAAGTCTCGACTTTGGTATAATAATGTTTATACTCAATTTCTTTTCTAAACTGAGAGCGAAAATTTGGTTTCATCAGAAATGGATAAGCGATATGTTTAAGTTTTTAACATAACCTATATCTAAAAATTCAGAACGCATACAGGAGTAATCCTTTTTTTTTCAATTACTTATCTTAATGGGATCGTACATTCGAAACTCCATTTTAACGCTCGTTTTTAGTCGAGGCTATTTGACATACGCCCATAGCCTGCAGTAACGATTAAAAACAAGCGAACCACACTTTAAAAAATAAACAAAACCATCGAGCAAAATACCCAAAACTTTACACAAACCCCATACATACCCGGGAATAAACAAAACATAACAATGTCCATAAACGTGTTCGCGTTCCACTTTCATAGAGTCTGACCCTTTCAAGATCACTAACCATAAATACATCGGGTAATTGTCCCTACAACAAGCCCAGAACAAGTTACATCCCGTTCTCGGAACCGTTTGATATTCCGTTTCCTCCCAATAATTCATGCAATCGCAGAAACGTACCCGGTTATTGAGCGGGGCCCGGAGATGTTATTTTTCTTCTGTTTTGTGGGGACTCAAAATGTATTTCATAAGTAAGCTCTTCAGTTATGGATGTTGTGTTTAAGGCCGAGTATGCATTGGATGTTTTCAAACGCTGCTAACGCGCCTTTTAAACACAAGCACTATAAATGCGCATTCAAAGTATTACCCATTGTGTACCCACCTTTAAACATTGGATAGTAACAAAAAGTCAACATATTGACTCTCTCATTGGATAGAACCTTCATTTCCTCACAAAAATACATTCTAATTATAGTTATAGAGTTATAATAATTACATCGATTTTACATTATTTTCACATAATCGTACAATTACTCGCATGTAGAGACATGGTGGTGATGGACATGATATGAAATGAAGAGTCATATTACAATCAAACTCGGGCCCTGTATACGTATGTATACCTTGTTACGTCTCTGTGTACCGAAACCAAATATTCTGCGAGCAAAATTAATGGCTACAATACACAATAATACCAATGGTCCATTGAATTTTTGGATTAATGGTCGAAAATAGAACCGATTGAAGTTGAGTATAATATAAAATGGCCTAATTGTTGCGTTGAATAATGGCAAGCTGATGGAATAATAATATGATTCATACGAAATTACGTATATAACGCCAGTCTAAATAGGCTATATGTAAATTCAATTTCCTAGTTTCAAATGCAAGGGAAGTAGATTATCCTATGTCACTTCTATCGTGCCAAATTCTACTATATACTATAACTAATTGTGTAAATTGTATATAAACTTAAAGCGATTAGGTAGTCAGAACATCTAAATTAATTATAAAATTTCTATCACCTAAAGTGTTTTTGATTTTGTCCTGTGATGGGGAGATATTTTCTTTTTCTTTTTTTCAAGTGATAATTTTACTAATCATTATCTAATATAAATAGCTTCAGCACGCATACGTGTTCTAAAACATGGTTAAAATTGTGTTATATTTGTGATGTACCAGGACCGTAGCACATGGCAGGAAGTGATCTCTGCCTACCCCTCTAGTAAAAGTCGTGACTATTATGTATGTATATTTGTATTTGCTTGTACATCAAACTAAGAACTTCATTCATTGTATACCTTAAGACTTTGAAGATTATGATTACTTGGCTCTCAGTGTATTCCCAAAATTCGTATTTGAAACATCACGCTTAATTATGTATGAGACGCCTTATTAGATGAATTTTGTTTAACGAAAATTCGGACGTAGAAAATTTGAGTGTTTCCCCCGGGTGGGCCTGAAGCATGAACGTGCCAAATTGTTTTAGACAACATTTTGTTTCATTTTTCGTGAGTAAGTATGATGTGCAAAAGGTAATTTTCAACGGGGATCAAGGGGAAATGAATGCGGGTTTCCGAAATGTTTGTTCAGGCAAAGTGCTGGGATGTAAAGCTTCGGAAAAGCGTAATGTTAATTTATGTAATATGAAAATGGATGGTCCATTCCTCATTTTTTAAATTAAGAATTCAATATTCGTTTCTTTACTAAGTTTTTTCGTGTTGACTGTCGACATGTAGATAATATAAGTGTTTTAAGCAGATATTAATTCATATGTTTTGGATCGATTCAAAACATGAAATGATTCAAACATGTATAAGGATATGTTTTAAATATTTATCTAGATGTTGACTGTATGAATACGGAGAGTTAAATTAAAAGTTAATTTATTCAGTAGTTGATTGAACACTTCATATAATCATTGCAATAAAGGTATTATTTTTGATTGTATGTGTAACAATCTAAATCTCACCCGTAAAATAATGTCACCAATATGGGTAATCTCATTCTAAATAAAAACTTTAAATAGGGAATCAATAATATAAATCTGACTGCCTCGTTGGTGTATTGGCAGCAAGGGCGTTAGGACCGCCGAGAGGTCCCCGGTTCGAGTCCAGGGTCGGGCAAAATTTGTGTGAGTTTTTCTGTTAAGAAATTACTCAGCCCGGAGTCAGGAAGTTGGCGGTTGCACGCCCAAGCTTCGGAAAGCACGTTAAGCCGGTGGTCCAGCGCCCGATCTCTCATCGGTCATGCCGGATTGCGTTTACTATAATATTTCCTACGCAGTTAGCTGATATCCATAGAGATCGGCCGCCAGGGTCGAGATCGGTGGGACGCCTTATAATATAGATCTACTACCTCTTAGTTTATTAAACACTAGCTGTCCCAGCGACTTCGTTCGCGTTTCCCCCGTTTTTTACACATTTTCCATTGTATCTTTGCTCCTATTGGTCGCAGCGTGATGTTATATAGCCTAAAGCCTTCCTCGATAAATGGTCTATACAACGCAAAAAGATTTTTTCAAATCAAACCAGTAGTTGCTGAGATTAGCGCGTTCAAACAAACAAACAAACAAACTCTTCAGCTTTATAATATTAGTACAGATTTCTTTGTCAATGAAATCCAAAAATCATTTTTAAATTACTTACGAACTACTCTAAAAGGTGAAAAATCTCTCTTGGATGTTTGATGAAAATGATTAATTTGAACCGTTTAAAATATGGCGAGGAACAAAATGGATTGATTATTTATAATAAAAGCTAGAGAGCTAGCTCAGAGCACCTGATATTGATTGGAACTACCAGGAAAATGGCATTGTAATCGCTCACCAGAGAAGCGAGGAGGTAGACTGGATATTGAAAATCCCGTCGGTTCAATAGATTAAATGTTGAGTTGCAAGGAAAGGAGGTGGAGGCAGCTCACAAATTCATCGCTGGAAAACATAATATACTAGCGCTACTCAACAAAGTCGCTTTCCTTGTCCCTATAACACTATGAACGTTTTAGGGGTGAGAGCCATCCGCTCCCCTGCAAGTCCGGTGACGATGACAAGGCTACTCCAAGCCATCATCATAAGTCAGTTAGGAAAAAAAACTATATAAGCTTATTCTTACGGATTTTAATGCGGTTATTTATAAGATAGAGAAATCTAAGAGGAAGCTATGGCGGGTCACTAGTTTTAAAATAAACTGCCATAGAAGGTGATTAATTGTGGGTTGTTATTCGATTTATTTCAATTAATATACAGGATTATTAAATTTGAGTTACTGTGATTTGGCTATGGACAAAAGAACACACTTGTAAAAAAATACAATTTGAAACATTCATATTATATCCAATCTAAAAGAATGTATAGATATTATGACTTGCAAGCCGCGCGTCTAAAAATCTCACTAGTCTAGTCCTTTATAACTTCCGTTAGGATTACATACATACATACATAAAATCACGCCTTTTTCCCAAAGGGGTAGGCAGAGATCACTTCCAGCGATCCACTTTTCACCTCTGTGCGAAACGTGACGTGACGGGTTGTGGACCACGTCGCCGCCATTCTGCCTTGTGCATTGTTTTAACAAGGTCATTGCGTTCTCACGAGTAGCAAGGATATATGACGGGGGAAAAGGGGAGGAAGGATACTATCGCCTCGGATGATTTGGACTGAGTCGATAGAAGCTCGAGGAGCCGGGGTCGCTTACCCGTATAATGTTCACCAACCACCGGACAGATAGTAGGATTACTTATAATATATTATACTAATAACAATAATTTCAAAAGTAAATACAAACAAGCCTTATTAGCAAAACAGTTGGCTGCACAGGATCTAATGCAAGGGTATTGGAAATTTTTGGTACTTAAAGATTTTTTCTTTAAATAAATTGTCTTTTAATACATACATATCAAAAATCAGCATACACTCATACATTTATAATCCACTACTCACCTAGCAAATTTACACGCAGATACACCGTTCCACACCTAACACAAATAAACACTCACTCACACATCACACACACACACACACACACACACACACACACACACACGCACTCACACACAAACACACACACACACACACACACACACACACACACACACACACACACACACACACACACGCACACGCACACGCACACACATACACATAATACAGCATTCATCCATTCATCCATTAGTCAGTGCAAACATACATCCAGATTCTCGCAACTGAACACTTGTGCAAGTTTATGCCTAACAACTTTTTATTACTTTATTTCGTTAATCTAATAACATTGATTTAATTTGTTACTGTAATTTTAAGTTGATGATATCTCTGCTAAGGCGGAAGAGTTATATAAGTTTTAATTTAAGTTTTTAAGAGGTTAAGCCCTCCATCTACTTAGTTTACTTCATAATAATATATATAATATAGAAGAATAGGAACATCTGAAAAACAGCATTATCTGGTTTACTAGATAAGCCATGCTGAGATGTTTCCTTTTGCTCACCTTCATTTTAGTATTGTAAGACAGTATGTACAATTTATGAAGCAATAAACGTTTTTTTTATTTTTATTTATTTTTATTTACTTTACGTTGCTTATTTATATCCACGTATTACATAGTTATTTTAAATAAAATATCTCCCCTTGCACTCTTCACGACCCTTATGTGTCTATACTTTATTTTCGACATTCGTCCACGTTTTGAGGTCAATTTCAAGCACTATCAAATTGTTCTGTGATATGTGTATTTGTTAGTTTGTATTGCATTATATAATATGTAATATAAGATTGTCATTGGGTGTCACATTCTTAAAGGCGATAATAAACGTATTTAATGAATTAACATTGTTTTATTGACACCTCTATTTTTTATCCATTGTTCTACAACGACTAATCTTCTACTTTCTGATTCTCTAATCTGAACTTTAAAAAAAATTGTTCCCAACAATTTTACCAGTAAAACACTGCTCTAATTACCACGGTATTTTCATTAATTTGTATCTTCTTTTTTGTTATTAAAAGTAGAAAAATACAATTCCTGCTCTAGAATTTCTGTATAAACAGCACAACACAATACAAAAAAAATATTTTGTATTTCAATTAAATTCGCATAGGTGTGTACTCGCAACATACAAACAGACACACAGTGTTTATATTTACAAATTGTCTAGTAAGAAAAAAATTATTAAAACCAACAAAATTCAACACTCGTTCGCAACATTGACTGGCTCGGTGGAACAGTGGTTGTGACTCAGGTTCATAACCTACGGTTCCAAGAGTCGTGGGTTCGACACTCGACACTCGGGACAAATATTTGTGTGACGAACATCGGTGTTTGTTCCGTGTTGATTCTGATTTCCGTAATACAAGTGCTCAAGCTACTTACCACGGGATCAGATCAATTTATGTTATGTTGTGTAATATATTTATTTATTTATTTATAACTTGTCTTAGCGGTATGAGCAGCTCTATATTCATTATCCTATTTAAGAAACACAAAACCACAGCTAGGTCTGTTTATTGCCTACCGCCACAGTGTAAAGGCTCTTAGCATTGCAAATTAAATGCGCTCCTACATTGTCCTTGTGGGCACATCGGTCTATAAATCCGAGGGAACGTGCCAGCGAAAAATATTTACATTCTGCGTCGAAAATATTGCACTGTGAACATATAACTGAAGGTTTCCTCTCGGGACCTTGACCTTTTAGAGGTCTTTGACCCGGAAACTCTGAAGACTATGATTGTGTTATCACACAAGACCGTTTCCGGATCAAGAGAGATCGTGCATTATCATGCATGCAAGTATATTTTTGGATAAAAAAAGATGGGGGTTTATTCAGCCCGCTACTCACCAGCTAGGTCTGCAGTTTCGTGTAAGGATATAATAGGAGAGGTACAGGACAAGTTTTCAGCTTGCCTCAATTACATAACCAAAGATTCTTGCCAGCTCTCCTACTATAGTGTGTTACATGCTTACCGTCGTATGAGGTGATTACGGATATAAAATTATTGTGAACTCTTTTCATACTTAAGAGTAAAGGGAAAATTGGCTGATCGCTTGTTGTACCTCCAATGTGTCTGAAAGTAAATTTAGACGATAGTGGAAATTGTGCATATAATTTCACTTATACTTGTTCAATGAAGTAATTACTTTGACTAAATAAATTGACTTGAAATATTTATTACATATCTGGATCATTTGCACACACGGTCATCTGACCCCAAACTAGCAGACTCGCAGCATATTATACATCAGTCTTTGACGCCCATTTTACATATATATTTATAAATACATTTTACACCCAAACACAGAACAAACACACACACACAGAAATATTTGTTCCGAGTATAAATCGAACCCACGACTCTTGGAACCGCCAGGGTCGTTAACACTTACTAAAATAACTTTTACTGAATACAATGAATTTCGCAAAGATTTGCATGCATTGTACCTTTAATATCGAGACACGACATTTATTGATTTAGGCAATCTTTGATTCGTGACGATGGAAAGAAGAAGGGCGGATATTAACTTGGAAATATCCTATTGTCGAATATGGAGGCAGGCTGGCTGTAAGCATGGTAGCGGGCCCTGGCTTTGTCCTGAAAGTCATCATCATCAGCATGCACGTCCCAACTGCTGGGGCACGGGCCTACCAACTAAATGTCCTACGCTCTTGACTGATCTCAATTGAGATCGGCCGCCATAACTGAAATCGGTCGGACGCCTTATAATTTCTAATTGACATCGTACAAATGCCCCATTTAAGCAGATCAATCGTTGTACCTAAAGTATTTTATCACAAAAGGAAAAATATCGACATAGATAAAGCGGCAACACATTAACTAAATGAACAGAAAGCTTTTTTTCAAACAAACCATTTCTGGCTCACTGAGTGTAATCACTTTACTCTCAGTAATAACAATATTTAACAGTCAGTGAATCTAACGCAATGGAATGAATCGCTTTGTGAAACTTTTAATAACGCCGATGCATTTTTATGATGATCGGTGTTTTAATATAAATAAGACAGGGTCAAAGAAATCTCTTACTAAAAATATAATTAAGTAAATTTATGATTTAATTATTACATAGAATGTCAAATAAATGTTTCGTAACACATACTTACATACATACATACAATCATGCCTTTTTCCCAGAGGGGTAGGCAGAGATCACTTCCAGCGATCCATTTTTCACCTCTTTGGCAAACGTGACATGACGGGTTGTGGACCACGTCGCCGCCATTCTGCCTTGTGCATTGTTTTAACAAGGTCATTGCGTTCCCACGAGTAGCAAGGATAGGTTTATGACGGGGAAAGGAAAAGGGGAGGAAGGATACTATCGCCTCGGACGATTTGGACTGAGTCGATAGTAGCTCGAGGATCCAGGGTCGCTTACCTTTTTTTTTTACTGAAAGTAAATAAATCTGTTACTAAAAATATAATGCAGTAAAATGATAATTTAATATTAAACATAATGTTAAATAAATGTTTCATAACACCTGCTTATAAGTGCGAAAACAATACTGTCGGTACAATCGGTTGCACTTCTACACCAAAACTACTGAATCAGTTTAATAATATAATAATTTCATACATAGATAATCCAGAGATTGAGAAAAGACATAAACGTCGGCAGAATGCTATATATTGTTTAAATCATATTTCATGCAATGGAAGTACATAGTATAATAGTATTCTCTATTATTTATTTGCGCGAACACTTCACATTTGAAGCATATTATTTAGAGACCTAAGTAATAAATGTTAATTATAACAATACACGCGAGTTTAGTCCGTAAATTATTACAAGTCGTATAATATTTTATCACCACGGATAAAAATAAAAAAAAGTCTTTGTTTTATTCGAACATAAAAAGAACATATTAAATTAGAAAAATAAGCGCTATTTAATATAAAAACTGTAGAAACTACTAACTTTAAAAAAACTTAAAAATTAGTTTAGGGCTGAGAGCCATCGCTCCCGCGCTGGTCCGGTGATGATGACGAGGCTACTACAAGCCATCATCGTATGTCAGTTAAGAACAAAACTTTTTGACATATTCTTTGTTCATACCTTCGTATCTATTACTAGCTTTCCGCCCGCAACTTCGTCCGCGTGGAAACCCTATTCCCGCGGGAACCCCAGGATAAAAAGTAGCCTATGTGTTACTCTGAATCTTCAGCTACCTGCATACCAAATTTCATCGCTATCGGTTCAGTAGTATTTGCTTAAAAGAGTAACAAATATCCATCCACACATATTAACTTTCACGTTCATAGTATAAGTAGGATAGTAGGATTATAATATGAGTAGGATATTGCCCATTAATATATTAAAATTACACACGTAATTGCTTGCAACAGACTGACTTTTATTAACGGTTAAAATATAAAGAGTGACAGACCACAGACTATGTAAGGTACAGGGTTTACACAAGTATACCAATAGATGGCGTTAAGTGATATTTTGTTATACATTCACAATTTATTTATAACATAATAAACCTTCAAACGACCAACACCCAAAGGACGAAGAGAAGAAAACCGCACACTCAGTATTCCCAAATTAAACCGTTAAAGACCATCGCACAAAATCTCCTTGAACAATGTCGTCAATTGATTTGTTTCGGTAACTTTATCCTGCTACTACGGCTTCCGTCTAGAATGCCTGGAGTTTATTAACTTTCTCGTCTGAGACACAAAGACTCTTTGAGGGAGCATGTGTCTCAAAGACGGCAAGATTACGCTATGTGCTTGCTCGTCTGATGCTTACTAGAATAGAAGGCTGGTTTTGCGAAGGGCAATATTGAAAGAAAAAAACAAAATGTATGTGGGCCTTTTTGTATTGATTAGTAACCAAAGGAAACATGAAAAAGTTAAAATTGGAAGCAGAACGAGTAACGAGTTGATCAATGTGATATTTTTATTACTATGTTAAATTAGATAGAACCACCATTTGCGTAGAATAATATGTTTGAAAAACAGAAAAAAATAATTGCTCCACTGTTAACCGGGGATTTGAAAACCCAGCCCTTTCGGGAATTGCGGCCAAAAGTGCGAACCATTACACCAACTAACAGCTATTGAAGCCGTTTTTCTAATATCAAAACAGCTAGTGCGAGCTTTCTAGTGCTTAATTCAAACAATGATGAAAAAGCCACTAAGGCTAGGCAAGGCTTTCACTAGGCTTTCTATTAGGTACAAAATAGAAATAGAAAATATCAATTACATTTTCAGTTCGTCTTCTACAATATTTTCTCTTACACTGCATATTCTCAGGTCTACTGCACAAAGCTAACTTGCAACAGTGTGAAAGCCCAGTCAACTAAGGAATTGATAGTTAAAATTTACGAGCTAGTCTGCTGTGGATAAGGCAATAAATTTGGGTTTTAAGAAATTCACAAGTTGACTTACTAGTGAGTAAGTGGGTAGTCAAACTTGAAAGTTTTCGAAAAGTTTAAACAAGTTCAATTTTTGATATTTTTGTTCCATTTAAATACAATGATGGCTTGGAAAAGCCTTGTCCTCATCACCGGACTCTATGGGAAAAAGAACGAATTTTGGATGAGAGATACGATTCTAGGTACCAAGAGACACACTTGAAATCACGTTTTGCAGAGCTAAAAAAAATAATGTAAAATAGAAGCCAGAATACCTAGCTAATAAAAGGCTTGCATTTCATTTCAAAACTTTGTTCTCAAAGGGTTAGCTAGTTCATTTTCGCACAAGGATTAAAAGATCAAATAGGAAAATAAAAGATTGAGTAGGTATCTAGGTAAAGTAGTTGAATTAAAGATAGTTAAGCACTGTCTGACACTTCATCAATCATGGCTGCGTTCAGTCCCAAAGTTTGCATTAGTAAAAATTGAATGAGAATTTTTAAAATCATTTGAATTTTTAATATTCTTAAAACATCGTCGCGATCACTACATATTTCAAATCAAACTAATTTTATGGATTAAACTCGTGACCACAAGTCCTGTAAAGGTTTCAAAACGTCAGATCCCTAAATAATTATACTTTAAATATAAATTATGTTCAAGTTTGCTTACCTAAATTCAAAATATTATACTGTTTTTTTTAAGTTTTCATGTCATCTACACATGGCTGTCGGACCACAAACTAAACAGATATTTGTAGTTACGCCCATAGCGTCAGCGACTGATATACGAATAATATACAAAGATTACTTACTTACTAAACACAAATTATGTTCGTCACATGACTGTTACCAGCTAGGGATCGAACCCATGTCCTATGGTTACTGATCACTCTTCCACCGATTCAATCTTAATTTTTAAATTTAGTATTAAGTCTTGCCATTGAGTTGCCGCATCCAACATTGTACGATGATTAGACGTCAGAACGATGTTACACCATTTTACTTTTATGTGTAAAAATGTGACCTGAGTCTTCAGGGTGAGGGCGACAGGCTTGTCAGAATCTATTGTGCCTGTTGACCTCATATTATTATACTGTATGTTAATTTTGTGTATTATCTAATGTAATTATCTCTGGCTGTCCAATTAATAAATAAATGAATAAATAAATAAATAAAAATATAAATAAAGAAAAAATACATTAATTAATTAATAAATAAAGAAATATGTGGATCTCGCGGCCGCTTACCATCTCGTGAAGTAAGGTCATCCTAAGCGCCTTAAAAAATGAAGTAACTCTAACGCTAAAAGGTCATCTTTTTGATTTTGGTTGATCTGAGTTTACAACTGACTTTGATTATTGAAAAAACAAATTAAGTTGAAGAGCGCGAAACGTCGGGTCTTGCAATATGTAATAGGGTATTTGACTATTTTTTTATTTTGATATAGTTGGATGGACCACTCGAACACAAAGACACTGTTGAAAGTATCACTTTGATATCTCAATAGCTCGACGAGATATTACAATTTTAATTGCACATTATTTGGGCGAGCTCAAAAACGCTCCATACAAACGGCTCCTGGCGTGTGACGTCACACGCAAGTTCTTTGTATGCAGCGCCTAGGAAGTTTGTTCGGCAGGTTCATCAAAAGTTGCGTTTATGGATATGTTTTCATAATTAAAGATGTTACTTATTCTGTTACTTATAAGATGACAATGAAATTTTGAATGATTTTCGCAATTTTGAAATGGACTTGCCCACCCAACTTTGAATGTCTTTTGCTGTCTCATTTCGCCAAAAATTTAAGTTTCGATTTCATTAATACTATTGATTTACCTAAATCTTACTGATTATCATAAAAATGGCAAGCATAACAACCACTGTCAAATACCCTATTAAGTCTAAACTGTTTTTTTAAATGTTTAATGTTCGCGCAAACAAATACTAGGAATTCAGAACTCTAGATGAAAAAGGAATAAAACTTTTTAAAAAATCCTACAGCCCAAACATTTGACGCATTAAGAAAATGTATACTCCATCATTGTCTATTTTACTTAACCCGTATCATCCCACTGCTGAGCAAAGGTCTCCTCCAAACCTGTCCACCGCTCTCTATCCAAGGTAGGCTCTTCCCAGCTCCTTGATATCTGGGCCAAATCGTCACACCATCTTCTTTTCCGCTCCAAGACCGGTATCACTGATGTAGAACTGAAGACTGCGAAGCTGAAGTGGCAATGGGCGGGGCATGTGTGCAGGATCAAGGACGATAGATGGGCTAAAATTGCATTGCATTGTCTATTATTTGTTAAAAACCGTTTAAAAAGAGACAGAGTACAGTTTCCATAATTATTAATTTGTTCCCAATACGTTGTGAATTTGGGGCTTACTGTGGTCTGGTTACTCAAATAACGATTTTATTTGTCCGTTTTCTATTTAATTAACGAATCATTAAACAATTTGATTTTGATTTATTGTGGTTTGTGTGTGTAGTCCTTTTCATCAAAAATGTTTTGTATATTAAACAATAAACAATTGAGTTTTGTGTTAAATATTCACATTCAAAGTTGACTACATTGTGTTATAAAATGCTAATTAAAATATAAATATTTTACTATCATCATCATCATCGTCATCAGCCCATATACGTCCCCGCTGCTGGGGCACGGGCCTAGCCTAAACTAGGGCGATCAGGCCTTAGTAAACCACGCTGGCCAAGTACGCTTTTTTTTTTTTTTTTTCCTAACTGACTAACGATGATGGCTTGGAGGAGCCTTGTCATCATCACCGGGCTTGCGGGGGAGCGGATGGCTCTCACCCCTATGCTTGCGGGGGAGCGGATGGCTGGTCGACTACACTACCTTAGAATTTCTTCATAGGTTGCACACCTATGAAGAAATTCTAAGGTTTCCTCACGATGTTTTCCTTCACCGTTAAAGCGTCGAATAATAATTATACATATGAATTTCAAATTTGAAAAACACAGTGGTATGTGCATGTGGCTGTAGTGGTAGTGGTATTTTATTATGTTAGTATTAATCTATTAGGTTAATTCAAAAATTAAAACGATATTTTTGCTTGTATAAATTATAAAATACCGCAATTTTAATTAAAACTGTGAATATTCTATGTATTTGTTTCATTTTAAACAATTTTGAATTTTGAGTTGAGCGCCATTATTAAATCTGCTTAAAAATAAACTGTAATACTGTATTACTTATTTGATTAAAACTCTGTAATAATTTTTCAATAAGTAAATAAGCTTATTTTTACAAAACAATTATTATGCATTTGATTTATCAAATAGGATAATCTCACCAACAACTCGAAATAATTTTATTGTATAAAATATTGTAATAGATTTGGTTTTGCCTGCTGACGCGAGCGCCATATTGATGTATTCTACCAAACATGTCTGATCGTGAGTGTCAACGTGAATTGTGTGTAAATTTTATTTGAATATTCAAGACGCATAAAGCCATAATTATAGTGTCGAAGAGTTTAGTATAAAATTTTCTTACAACTGTCCTACCTAATCTTACCTAACATTTAATCAAATGACCAGGATAACATAAAAGCTCGCGGAGAATCCTAGCAGCAGTCAAGGGGAAAATCCTTGACTTTCAAGTAGGTTACATTTTTGGGTTTCACCTTTGCCATTCAAGGGCAGTCCTGCAATGTCAGACATCCGGGCAATCGAAGGACCCTCGTCAGGCCGGCGGGCCCTTTAGTGACAACCACTTTAGGGCCACCGCGTAGATACTTGTGTATAAATAAAATGCTTTAGTTAAACTCCCATGACGATGGGATTGAATCCGATGGCAGGATCGCAGTCAAAAGTTGGTAGAGCTTTACCTCTTTGTGTGTTGGAAAGCACGATAAGCCGGTGGTCCTGCGTTTGATCATCCTTGGGTCTAAATACCTGCATACAAACTTGTGCACTAGTCTTTTCTTTTTTTTCCTAACTGCCACACGATGATGGATTGGAGTATCCCTAACTAGAGCACTATAATAATACTTCGATGCGTTGTTGACTCGATTTAATCTGAAAAAGGTTTAACAACGGTTCGAGTAAACAGGAAGTTGTCAATTTTAACCGATTTCAGGTTATCAATTCGTCTGAATGTTGTTTTTTTTTTTAAGTATTATATCAATCATTTAAATTGTCGCCACAAAACAATAAGTTTAACATTTAAACACCTACCTATTTCATAATATTTTTAAACATTATGTTTTACAATGACAACTGTGTACTTAATCCCATCTGATATTATATTTAAAAGCAGTTTAAACCACCCGTCACGCCCGGGCTATGAATCCGGACCCGATCGCAATATATCTTAATGCCATCTCTTATTCCACGTAAACCAATTCCGGTTTAAAAGTATCCCCGGACGTGAATTGTCTGAATAAGATCTTTCAATACTTTATATTTATCGGTGCGTCAGGGTTCTCAAAGTATCGTCTTTCTTTAAGTCTTTTATCAACTCACTAGCTGTGCCAGCGACATCGTCTGCGTTTTTTACACATTTTCCATAGTTTCTTTGCTCCAGGTGCGCAGCTGCTGTCGCAGCGTGATGTTATAGCCTAAAGCCTTACTCGATAAATAGACTATTAAACACAAAAAAAAGACGTGTGGCACTCGGGGACTGCCGCGGTATAGCTATTGCATAGCATCGTCCGATTTCGGTGCAGCTCGTCTCGATTCGTGCGAGTTTCGTAGAGTCGTACAATATGTCTAACCGCACGCACACAAACACCTAGCCGAAGTCTACCGAACTGAAACGTTGTTAGACGATTGTGAGGTTTTTTTCGTTACGGAATTTCTTGGATCGGTCGCCGCGATCAAAGCCCGCGATAAAAGTTATGCAATAGCTTAAAAAAAATCTGTTCATTCTAGCGCGTTCAAACTAAGAAACAAGCAAACTGTTAGTACCTATAGTTGGGTGATGGCTTTATGACTGATGCTATAGCGGTATTCAAACAAGACTTCAGGGTGAGTGACACAGACTCAAAAAGTTCTATTGTACCTATCGACCTCGTATGTAGATCTCACTACTACTTACCATCAGGTGGAGTGAGGTCATCCTGATGTTCATCCTTACTAATCCTTACTAATATTATAAATCCGAAAGTAACTCTGTCTGTCTGTCTGTCTGTTACGCTTTCACGCATAGAGTACTAGACCGATTTTAATGAAATTTGGTACAGATATAGATCAGAGCCTAGGAAAGGTTATAGGCTACTTTTTAACCGACTGCGCTGTAAGTTAGTTAGAAAGCTAGTCTTTTATAAAAAAAATTATAAACGATCAATAGAAATACGCGAATCACAAATAAAATGATACATATCATTTTATCATCAGCCCATATACGTCCCCACTGCTGGGGCACGCATATAATATACGTTATCGTTTGTAGTATAAAAGCATAAACAATCATTTCATTTTCTAACTAACACACAATTTTGTATGAAATTTAGTTCAGTCCCGTAGAGAACAACAAGCAAGACAGATGACAGACAATGTAAGAAAATGTATACTAATAATAGAAAAGCTACATCAATCTCAAACACACTCGCTGAGCTTAATTAAAACATAAAATAAATTATAAAAAGCATTTTCGCATTCACAACCCGCAGGCGACCTTTCTATTTTGTTTTTTCATAATATTCTGAATCGCAAGTACCAGGGCAACATGGAATAAATGTGGTTTCACAACAAAAAACCGTCGTTCGTGGCACGCGATCCGTGAACCAGTGTTCTGCGTCCATTGTGCCGGGCTGAATGGAGCTCTGTGGCCCTGGTTAAGATATTACCAGCTCGAAATATAGACAGTAATGTTTAAATGGAAGTGTGTCACTTGCACTCACGTCCATCCATACATTGGTCGTGTATTTACTAACGCAATAAACATGTTGCCACAAAACAAATTACAAGATAAAAGCTGAGGATATGAATGTAATATTTTACTGTACTTTATTTTACTGTTATTTGATAGCTGCCTTGTAGTTATATTGAAGGCAGGCGCGGAGTGAAGACCTAGGTTCAATTGGTGTGAGTTTTTCTGTAAAGAAATGACAGCTTAGAGTAAAGAAGTTGGCGTATGGACGCCCATGCCCCGGAATGCACGTTAAGCCGGCAGTCCTGCGCCTGATCTCAACTCGGTCATAACGTATCGTCGTCTCACCGGACTATGAGAATGACGGAAAAAAAGCGTATTTGTGTTTGTGAGTACACCTTTGCACTTTTACTGGCTGACCTTTTTTGTTAAAAACTGTAAAGTAACAGAAACTTTATCTTTTTAACCGACTTCAAAAAAAGGAGGAGGTTCTCAATTCGTCTGTATGTATAATATTTTTTTTTTTTATGTATGTTCACCGATATTTTCGTCAATTATAGACGGTTTTCAAAAATTTTTTTTTGGTTGGATAGAGTTCACTTCCGAGGTGGTCTCATTTTCACCAGTATCGGATCTGATGATGGGATCCAGGAGAAATCGAGGGCAACCCTCAAATTTTATAGGGACATGTACCGCGTTTTGCATATTATCTAAAATCATATTGGCATTTGCTTCTGGCTATCATAATCTTATGATGCTGAGCTGATGATGGCAGGTCAACTCCTTAATAGTTATGAGTAAAAGAATAATTATTTCAATACTGTATACATATTAAGACTACTAGTAATAATATCAGTAGCATTACAGGTGAGCTAAACTATTAGGTTGACTAGTCTAGGATCTGATGATGGGATCCAGGAGAAATCGAGGGCAACCCTCAAATTTTATAGGCACATGTACCGCGTTTTACATATTTTCTGAAGTTATATTGGCATTGCTTCTTGCAATCATAATGTTATGATGCTGAGCTGATGATGGAAGGTCAACTCCTTAATTGTTTGGAGTAAAAGGATAATTCTTTCAATACTGTATACATATTAAGACTACTAGTTATAATATCAGTAGTATTACAGGTGAGCTGAACTAATAGGGTGAAAAAAAATATGTAACACTAAAAAGTATGAAAAAAAATTGTAAACAAAAAAAAAACCGCCTTCAAAAACCCGAGTCACTAAAAATTACAAAATAATATAATACGAACATTTATAATAATCATCTATGTATGAATTTTATATGTTGTTGCAGGCGGTGCCTTTTTTTTTGTTTACAATTTTAGCAAGTAAGTATCGGAAGACGAAGAGCCCTTAAGCAGCGTATATTAAAACACACGAATAATATTTAATTTTAATAATTTAAATCTACACCCACAATTTTCACTATCTTTTAGATCTCTTTACCTTAGATTAAAAAATAAAAACATTTTCTGTGAAATATTCCACAGCTCAAGTACCAGGGTAATATGAGTATCCACTACACAAACCGTCATTCGCAACACGCCATCGTAACTGGTGCGCTACATCCATGCATTGTGCCGTTTCTGAATGGAGGCACGCTCTGCTTCGGGTGAAGATATAGCGGTCTTTTCATACAGACTGAACACTGTAGGTACCTAATGGATATTTATATGCCTTAGCTGCTTCGTTGGTCTATTGGTAGCAAGCGTTGCGTGACTACTGAGAGGACCCAGCTTCAAATACCGGGACGGGCAAGCGTGAGTCTTTCTGTTAATAGATTACTCAGCCCAGAGTCAGGAATTTGGTAGATGCATGCCTTGGAAAACATGTTTAGCTGGTAGTCCTGCGCCTAACCTCTCTTGGTAAAGACGGTTAGCCGTTTAAACGAACTTTGAGATTAATTACTGCCCCGGACGATGACTTATTATAAAAACTATACAAATATGCTGCGTTCATAAAAAAAAATAGAAAAGGTAAGAAGTGCAAGGCTAGTTTGGTACGGGCATGTTAAGAAGGGAAGCAGGCTATGTGACTAGAAGTGTAGTATGAATGTTAATATACGTAGTAGTAGAGGAAGACTGATAAAGATTATACAAAATTAGTTTTCATACGTTCGTGGTTAGAATACAGCCTTTAACCCTTAACAACCCACAAGTGTCTCGCGGACACATTTTTGCGTTTAAGTTTTGATAAAAACTAAAGTATTTATTTTTATGAATCGGCCTTTTACCTATTTGATCTCCAATGTTTTAAGATTCTAAAAGTGCTTTTAAAATATTTATAACATGTAAGATTTATTATTTATTTTAAATATACAACAATATTACTTCATCAACCCACAAGTGTCCAATAGACACAATAACATTTTGTTTGAGAATGTGAACAAAGATTGTTTTTTATTTATATTAACGTATAATCTTAGATGTCGGGTGGGTCATAACGATTAATATTTTATAGCCATAATAATCTGACACCCCTTTTTTGTGTTATAATTGTCGTCTTTGTTTTCGTCTCGCATATCAGTGATTAGACACACAAGACACCACATAATAGTCCTCTCCACATAGTAGTCTACTACTACGTAGTAGTAGAGGAAGACTGATAAAGATTATACAGAATTAGTTTTCATACGTTCGTGGTTAGAATACAGCCTTTAACATGAATTACATTAATTTCGTTAGCGTACAATACGCTTACAACATTACTACCATTCGGAATTCATACAGACAAAGTATATAAATATAATATAGATAACTAAAATAAATTACACATAACATGCCTGGAATGTTGGTAGTATAACTTTTATGTTGTGGTGTAAAATCGAACGTGGCGTAGGCAGGCTTACATCACGGATCGGAATTGATATTAATAAGTATCTGTTGGAAACAGATGTGTTATTTATACTTAATTTGACTGAATTTTGTTTATCACTCAATCAGAACAATAAATACTCGTAACTACGGGTTATTTGCTGTTTCTATGTTGATTGTGTTAAATGCAAAGCTTTCTTAATGAATAAATACTTCATTCCAATGCCTACATTGTGCATGTATCCTCCACCTTTTTAATTCATCCGATTGAAATCGAATTAATTAATTTCAAATTTTGTTTTTCAAAATTTGAAATTCATATGTACCATCATTCGACGCTTTAACAGTGAAGGAAAACATCGTGAGGAAACCAGCACACCTGAGAGATTTTTCTACGGTGTGTGAAGCCATGACAGAGGCCTACGGGCGGTTTAAAAACTCTAACACCAGGTTGTTCATCAACCATACGATAAGAAGAAAAAGAATCGAATTAATAAAAACAAAATATTTCATTCATACAAAAGTTTAAAATTAGTTTTATTTCAAGTTATGTTTTACGCCATTAACTCATGCGGTGTAAAAGAAAACTAAATTGAAAAATACTAATTACTATATAATTTAAAAGCACTCGTTGTAAAGACCTAATCTTCGTGATTAGAAAGGAGTTAGTTAACAACCTATCCAATCACAAAATCAGTACTACACACTATCAGATCAGAACATACTATACATACGTACTCGCACAAGAGTTTAATAGTAGTAGTATATTTAATTATAACTGGTAGCAAGCGCTGCGTTAGGACCGAGAGGTCCCCGGTTCGAATCCGGGGTCGGGCAAAATTTGAGTGAGTTTTTCTGTAATGAAATTACTCAGCCCGGAGTTAGGAAGTTGGCGGTTGAACGCCCGTGCCTCGGAAATCACGTTTAGCCGATGGTCCTGCGCCCGATCTCTCATTGGTCATGTTGGATTGCCGTCTCACCGAATTATGAAAGTAAGGGAATAGAGAGTGCACTTGTGTTTGCGCGCACACTTGTGCACTATAATATGTCCTGCGCACTTGGCTGATCTCAATTGAGATTGGCCGCCATGGCTGAAATCGGTCGGATGCCTTATTTTATACTACTTACTATCAGATCAAAACATACAATACATATTATACGTACTCATACAAGAGTTTAAATAGTAGTATATTTAATTATAACCGTTCCGTAAGCGGAACTCGGCGGAAGTTTCAGAATAACAGCTGGGGACCAGCCGTGTAAGTCGACGGCTTCAACTTAAATTGTGTTTTACTTTATATCCCGCTTTGTAAGCGAATATTTGTCCAAGTTTCCTAATATAGTTTTTGTTGCATCCGTTTTGGATCGTATTTTATTGGATTTCATTCACGTGTAGGAACGGATAGCATTTTTTTAGTTTAGTTAGGGATTCTAATACCAGACTTCATTCGTCCTACTTTTCACTTAAATTTTTATTGTTCCCAGTCTTTTGTGACAAGAAAAAATGGTCAATAAGGGGCTAGGGGGATACGAAGACAGATTAACTGCACTTTTAGTTTACCACCAGGCCAAGATAAGACAATCCGCTGCGTTAAATTTTTTTACTATGTGTACGCTATTTACCAACTTACTTACGTATTTGCAAATCAGCACGTAACTTCCCAACTAGCACCATCCATTGCTATCAGAGAGCCATGTTTTCCAAAACTCTCAGATTGCATCCTGACACTATTAATGGATTATGATCAGGCCCAAGTCGGTCGATTAATTTTGTTCGAAACCCGAGCGTCGCTGATAGATGGACGCTTCCGATGGACGATCAATTGGGTTCGCCTGACGCTGTATATGGTTGTTGTAAGGCTGGGGCTATGATGGTCGTTTGGCGGTTTGAATGCCTCGTTGGTCTAAGGGAGACGCTGCGTTAGGACCTACATTTTTCCGGTTAGATTCCGAGGTCGAGCCGGACATCTAGTCCTTAAAGAGTAGGTACTTTTTAGTTGCCGTTGAAACTTGCTTATTGGCCGAAACTCAACCGAAACCGAACCCAAGGCCGAACTTTCGGTCAGACACTAATTTTTGGTAGAAAGCGCTGCATAAAGATCAGGAGGTTCTCAATTCGTTATCATGGTCGGGACAAATTAGTATGAGTTTTTTAAATTACTAAACCGGAAGTTCGGGAAGTTCTTGAAGTTGGCGTATGCACGCCCAGGTGCCGATATAAGGAAGAGTTCACGTTAACAACTGGCGAGAGTTGACACAGCACATAACGAAGTGGAAAGTCTTTTTGTCGGAGGTAAACACTCATTTTGGGTCGTTGCGCCATTCTAGTTAGTTAGTCAGTTAAATACACACGGGGCGATTATATGTCAGCATCAGCTCAGCGTCGTCAACAATGCGATTCATGAATTCGATGGAACAATGGCATCTGGTGATTATTGCTATCGATTCCAAAAGAAAGAAGAATAGCCAACTATGATGACTTTTTGACTTTTTAAGTCAAAAATATTTGCATTTGTGTTCCTCGTCGTAGCACCATTTTAGTATTGTCTATTATTACACACTATACACTCGAAATAAAAAAAAATTGTAAACAAAAAAAAAACCGCCTTCAAAAACACGACTCACTAAAAATTACAAAATAATATAATACGAACATTAATCTGGGTATGAATTTGATATGTTGTTGAAGGCGGTGCCAATTAAATTTTTGAGGAAAACTGCGTGAAATATAAACGGCACCGCCTTCAACAACATATCAAATTCATACCCAGATTAATGTTCGTATTATATTATTTTGTAATTTTTAGTGAGTCGTGTTTTTGAAGGCGGTTTTTTTTTTGTTTACAATTTTTATTCATCCTTTTTAGTGTTAATTTTTTTTACACCCTATTAGTTCAGCTCACCTATAATTCTACTGATATTATAACTAGTAGTATCAATATGTACACAGATTTGAAAGAATTATCCCTTTACTCCCAACTATTAAGGAGTTGACCTTCCATCATCAGCTCAGCATCATAACATTATGATTGCCGGAAGCAAATGCCAATATAACTTCAGAAAATATGTAAAACGCGGTACATGTGCCTATAATATTTGAGGGTTGCCCTCGATTTCTCCTGGATCCCATCATCAGATCCTAGACTGGTCAACCTAATAGTTTAGCTCACCTGTAATGCTACTGATATTATAACTAGTAGTCTTAATATGTATACAGTATTAAAATAATTATTCTTTTACTCATAACTATTAAGGAGTTGACCTTCCATCATCAGCTCAGCATCATAAAATTATGATAGCCAGAAGCGAATGCCAATATGACTTCAGATAATATGCAAAACGCGGTACATGTCCCTATAAAATTTGAAGGTTGCCCTCGATTTCTCCAGGATCCCATCATCAGATCCAAGACTGGTGAAAATGGGACCACCTCGGAAGTGAACTCTATCCAACCAAAAAAAAATTTTTGAAATCCGTCTATAATTGACAAAAATATCGGTGAACATACATAAAAAAAAAAAAAAAAAAAAAATATTATACATACAGACGAATTGAGAACCTCCTCCTTTTTTTGAAGTCGGTTAATTAATTTTAAGGATCAAACTCCCGTGTAAATATTGTTAGTCACGGGCTCGTGCCCGCGAACAGCTCGAAACGTCGGGTCTCAAAATTTTTTGAATAACAATACACGCGAGTTTCATCCGTAAAATTAGTTTTATTTTTTATTTAGCCTTTGGACTGCTTCCGCACTATCATGCGTAAGAGGTGCGCATCTCTCGTGCGCAGGGTGCGGGGCAGCGCCAACAGCATCCTGAGTATGATCGCCAGTAGATATGACTGCGCCTATATAAATCGGTGCTGTGCTACTTCTGGTGGTGTGGTGCATTACCTCTACCATGAGTTTTCTGTTTGGTATTTTATTTTATTCTGTGTATTACTAACATAGTTCTATAAGACACATTATAACTAACCCTATGGATCTCTAAATATTTGTCTTTATGGGTCTACACGCGTTATTAGGAGTAGCAAATTACATAGCTACTTACATAATTCAGGTCAGTTTTTAAGCAGTAGCTATGTAATTTTCTACTCCTAATAACGCGTAGACCCATAAAGACAAATATTTAGTGTAATGGAACGCGAAAGTCTAAAATCTTACCTATGGATCTCTGTTATCTCATAATAAAGAAATTAAATTAAATCAAATAATTTCAAAAGCCACCATTTTGCTTCTCGCTGGCTTTGTATCCCCGACCTAAAGCCAGCCAAATATAGGCAGTTATTGGATCCGTAGTTCGGGTCGTAATAGTAATAAAGTCAAACTATCATGAGAGCTAATTATAAGGCCCAACTAATAATAAGGTCTTATACATCACAGCTAATAAAAAATTAAGAAGCCTTAGAGCATAATAAGCTTCTTACAATGTTTATTTTCTTTATCGAGTTTCCTATATCTCGGATCTTCCACATCGTTTAAAAAAAAAGATTACGTAATTTGTTTAATAAATTTATGTCTGTATTTTTTATTTATGTTAGTTCTGTGCAAAAAAATTAAAAATAAATTATTACTCTTTTTTATCATTTGAAAATAGAACGGGAATGACCCCTATACGACTATTCGATTTGATCCATACTTTAAGGGACATTCTGTATAGTTGGTATTCGACATTTTTTTAGAGTTTTCATGATGTCAGGACGCTGAACCATCGCAAAAAACCTTTCATCCCCAGCTCAGCTATAAACCATTGTGAGCCCTTGGTGAGTGGGTGTCGTGCAAATCGCCGATATCCCACACTGGCGCTCCGTTGGCTTAGTTGGCGCCCCGCCAGTGCAAAACTGCCTTTGATTAAATAATTCACAGATGCGATGGGCTGATGATTGAGCCAAACTTGATATGACCCTGTAATGAAGAATGCAGTTTGTCTCAGGTAAAAAAATAAAATTTAATATCTTAAAACCCGACTGCTTAAAAACTGACTGAATCCCGAATATTCAGTTATTACATTTTATATCATAAAGAATTCTGGACCAACAACATCAGAGTGATTTTTTTACAATAGGCTAACATGACCTCACTCCACCTGATGGTAAGTTTAAAAAACATTCTAATTTCTATAAGGAAGTGTTTCGGAGTGTACCATAGAGTACGGACAAAATAATAGACTACTAAATGTTAACTGTAGTTATAGACTGGTTATAGTTTTTACTCAGTTAATTATTAAATTGTTAATGTATTCATAACCAATATTTACCTCACGAATAACCCCCTCATTCATATTTTATGAGCAATGAACGGATAACAAGGGATTAAACATATTTATTTCAGTTTACCAAACAACAGAATTTTCGTTTTTAATATTTATCCTGAAATTAAAAAAGGATTGGATTAATTCGTAGTTTTGATTGAAGTAATGTCAATCTGATATATGGCCCAATAAAATCGCTAAATCTCTCGCCAACTGACTTTTTATGCCATCACACTTGGCCGCCTGCCATTAAACTTTGACTTTTAATTAATAATTTCATAATTTTGCCAGCAAACCATGTTTTATTACTTTTTTTTTATAATGAGCTAACAAGATGACCTCACTCCACCTGATGGTAAGCGGTAGTGAGATCCAAGTATGAGGTCGACAGGCACAATATACCATATTGAGCCTGTCGCACTCACCCTGAAAGCCGTTTCACCCCTCCCTCCCGGAACATCGATATGAGAGGGAAAGGGGGACGTGAAAGAGATATAATTATGATATAATAAACTAAAGATAAGTAAGATTTTAGACTTTCGCGTTCAATTTCACTAATATTAGTCTTTATGGGTCTACACGCGTTATTAGGAGTAGCAAATTACATATTTGCATTATTATTGTGTTCGCTCGCGACCACGATTGGTGTAACCCATTCGAAACGTCGGGCAGTAAGTAGCTATGTAATTTGCTACTCCTAATAACGCGTGTAGACCCATAAAGACTAATATTTAGTTAAACAAAAGATAAGTTGCCTTCATAGTATAGTACAGTAATTTGAGTTTTTAAATCTGTGCCGTGCATTTCTTTTGACACTTTACTTTGAAATAATGAAACAATAATTCAAAAAAGTGGAAGATATATCTATATCACAAGGAGCCTCAATTAGTGTACAAAGCGCGCGCTTAAATAATATATCAAAGTCAAAGTCAAAGTCAAAGTTCTTCTGCCTCTTGTTTATTATACGTAATATCATTGGTTAAGCCTATTAGATTTTCACGCAAAATCATTTTTCATTTTATGATCGCCGTTTGAATAGTCGGGATTTTTACTGTGTATAAGTGAATTGGGAAAAATTTAAAACTGTATTATGATTTTCGATATAAAAGCGACGAGATTTAGCGCTAATAAAATTTATGGGTTACTACACCTGCGTGTTATATGTAAGGCTCAGAACTGACGGTGCGGTTATCTACCGCGTTTGGGGCGGTTGAAAAATTACGTTTATATTTAAAACTCACATACAGACATACAAACATACAATCACGCCTTTTTCCGAGGAGGTGTAGGGAGAGATCACTTCCTGCTATGTGCTACGGTCCTGGCACACCACTTTCGCTTCTTCCACGTCCATCAATCTCTTCATGCACGCTCGTCGATTACGGGTACTCCTGACTTGGCCTTTCTTCAAGATGTGACCTATTTGGTCATGGGATTGGATTGGTTAAATTCATAAGATCAGTTATTCGCGCGGTCACGCAGCCACCTATCATCGTCCGCAAACGTGGCAGGCAATGATCGCAAGACGGGCTGTTTCCGATCATTTGACTGGCTCGGTGGAACAGTGGTTAGTGACCCTGGCTGGCGGTTCCGAGAGTCGTGGGTTCGATTCCCACTCGGGACAAATATTTGTGTGATGAACATCAGTGTTTGTTACGTGTCTGGGTGTGATTATGTATTTAAGTATGTATTCATAAATATACAGGGTGTAACAGGGGGGGTGGATCATCGTAAGTCAATCGATGGGGGACTTCAATACCTATCGATATAACCCCCATGTATGTTCAGCGATTTTCAATAGTTATTGAGATTTTTGTGAAATTTTTGTAAGAAGCCGGAATTCAGTATAAAAGTCTTCACTGTAGCATAACTACTGGACCTGCTTGCATGATTTTTATTCTAGAAGTAGTTCAATAGTGGGTCTTCATAATTACGATACCGATTTGAGTCATAACCCTATCATATTGGAGTAAAAAAATAATTCTTCACAAAAGTTTTACGAATCGAATTGTGTCTACCAACTTTCAAAGCTTCCAGTGAAAAAAAAGTGCCTGTGTTTTTTTTCTAGAACTTATTTTAAAAACTACCTACATCCATGGATAGTATACCCTGAAAATTTCATACCGCTACTGCCTGAGCATCAGAACGAAAATTGAACGCGAATGGCACAGGTGCCATTAATCAGTGTTTTTATTTTTCATGTAAAACTTTAATTTTAAAATAAAACGATATGTTTCAGCAAATTTATGCTATGTTAGTAACATAAGTAGCAGTAATTTTACAGAATTGAAAATTAAAGGGGTGAAAATCAAACAAAGAAAATTTACATAATTTTTGTTAATTATTTGTTTTACAGTAAGTGTTCATAATGGGCACCATTATTGGCTATGCATATACTACACCTTTTTACAAAGGTTTTTCGGATGTTGCAAAATGCTTTTTGCCTTATCACAATTTGGGCCCCTGAAAAATTTGACAAAAAAGAAGCATTCCACAACCTCCAAAAAAGCTTTTAAGAAGGTCTAAGCTATGCATAGCCAATAATAATGCCCATTATGAACACTTACTGTAAAAAAAATAATTAACAAAAATTATGTAAATTTTCTTTGCTTGATTTTCACCCCTTTAATTTTCAATTCTGTAAAATTACTGCTACTAATGTTACTAACATAGCATAAATTTGCTGAAACATATCGTTTTATTTTAAAATTAAAGTTTTACATGAAAAATAAAAACACTGATTAATGGCACCTGTGCCATTCGCGTTCAATTTTCGTTCTGATGCTCAGTCAGTAGCGGTATGAAATTTTCAGGGTATACTATCCATGGATGTAGGTAGTTTTTAAAATAAGTTCTAGAAAAAAAACACAGACACTTTTTTTTCACTGGAGGCTTTGAAAGTTGGTAGACACAATTCGATTCGTAAAACTTTTGTGAAGAATTATTTTTTTACTCCAATATGATAGGGTTATGACTCAAATCGGTATCGTAATTATGAAGACCCACTATTGAACTACTTCTAGAAAAAAAATCATGCAAGCAGGTCCAGTAGTTAAGCTACAATGAAGACTTTTATACTGAATTCCGGCTTCTTACAAAAATATCACAAAAATCTCAATAACTTGGGAACTATTGAAAATCGCTGAACATACATGGGGGTTATATCGATAGGTATTGAAGTCCCCCGTCGATTGACTTACGATGATCCACCCCTCCTGTTACACCCTGTATATGACGTATATCAGTCTCTGACGCCCATAGTACAAGCTCTGCTGGGGTCAGATGACCGTGTGTGGAAATGTCTCAGATATTTATTTATTTATTCATCATCATCATCATGAGGCCCCACTGCTGTGGCACAGGCCTACCCTTAACTAGGGCGATAAAGCCTTAGTCAACCACCCTGACCACGTGCGGGTTGATTGACTACACAACCTAAGAATTTCTTCGTAGGAGTGTAGGCTTTCTCACGATGTTTTCCTCACCGTTAAAGCGTAGAATAATCGTGCGTATGAATTTCAAATTTAAAAACACAGTGATACGTGGCGGGGTTTGAACTGGCGACCTTTCGCATGGCAAGCAACGACCTTAACCACTCGGCGATCGACGCTTTTTACAACAAGTATCTGCATTCTGCAGAAGCAGCGGGTCTACACCAGCGGGTGAAAACCACGCTGTGAGTTCTGGCCCTAATGTCGCTGTAGGGAGTCTGTTTCTTATCCGAAAATCGTTTGTCCGAAAATCAAAATCCCTAACACGTTTGCTATAATCATCAAAATCCATAATGTTCGAATGTACGAAATTTCATAATCCCTAATTGTCTTTAATTCTAATCATTTTTTGTCATAATATCGAGTTCTATAATAATCAAATCTCCTAAAATTACTTGCTATAAAGTTAAATGCCCGAAGTGTTACATAGTATAATGTTCGTTACTACGAATGGAGCTTTATCATAATATTATTAGTCCGAATTATGAATGATTATTTATAATTTTGTTTTATTCAAAAAATGTTTGGCCAAAAAATGGTTTCGTCAAATCATCATTTTATAAATGACTTACTTTTTGACCAAAAGATCAACAGCTAAATTTTCATTTTACAAATAATTATTTTGCAAAATGAATATTTAACAACTGAGTTACCATACCGAACTATTGGTCTAAAAAGTGTGATAAAATGTTTTATTTGAAAAATGTTTCTTTTATTAATCGGTCTGATAATAGATATGGTACGGGTCAAATTAAAACACAATATTTGGAAAATCATTATTTTGATAAATTTGGTTAGGTTAGGTTAGAACTGGTGACCATAAAACGCGCGAGCCGAGCGAGCGAAGCGAGCGTGCCGCGGCAGCGGCCGGCGAAGCGCCAGAAAATATTTACTACTGTTTAATTTCTATGTAACAGTGGATACTCAAATAAAAATAAATATATTTATATATACCGATGTTCGTCACACATAATAAGTCAGTTTTCGTAAGATGGTACTGTTGTTAAATGTCTCGTTTGCCAAATGAATATTTAGGATTTGTAACAAATTATAGAATAGATTTGTACATATCACATAATTATTATGGATTGTAATATTTATAGCAAAACATTTTAGGACCTTTAGTACTTTCGGACTTATGACGTTTATGGAAAAGCCTTTTATGTCTTTTAAACTTTATAGATTGTGATATTTATGGCAAAAGATTTTAGGGTAAATAATATTTAGGGATTTCGATTTTAGGGCAAGTGATATTATGATAAATGTAGTTAGGGATAATGATCATTCGGGCAAATGATGATTCGGACATAAAACATTATGAGATGTAAAATTATGGATAAAAATTTTATGAGATGAAATAGAGAACCGTCGCTGTAATGTATTTGGGTCAATTTAAAATCCGTGGTAGAACTGTTGGTTATCAGTTATATTTTGTATTTTTTTTACTGAATACCCGTTTTGCCATGGTCTAACTATACTTTCTGAGGCATGGGCGTGCAACCGCTAACTATCTCACTCCAGGCTGAGTAATTACTTTACAGAAAAACTCACAGAAATTTTGGCCAAACTCGGACTCAAACCGGGGACCTCTCTGTCCTTACGCTGCGCTTGCTACCAGTAGATCCACGAGGCAGTCAACCCGGCGGTCCTGTGCCTGATATCTCATCGGTCATGTAGTAGAGTAAGGGAACAGAGAGTGCACTTGCGTCTGCGCGCATACTTGTGCACTATAAATGTCCTGTGCACTTGGCTGATCTCAATTGAGGTCGGCCGCCATGGCCGAAATCGATCGGGCCCAATTATTATTAACTATACAAAGTATAGTAAAGTCTAACTGGTCCGTTGTATAACCGTTTCGCTAAAGAGCGATACGGTTATACAACGGGCCAGTTTATGTAGGATTATGTTGTTATAGTTCTCACAAAAGCTCCCATTAAAATGACCCTTCCTGTAAATGTCACACATCACATACATTGTTCCAATTCCGAGGTTAGTAGCTTAAGCACTTACGTTACCAATATCAGAAATAACAATGCTATACGAAAAAAACCTTAAAAAGATTTTTAAGCCAGACATGATAACAAACCGATGTTTGTTCATCACACAACTTTTTTCCGGGTGGACATCTCGCCGTCCCCGGAGAATAAAATGATAACTACAGAAATGCAACTTTTCAGGAAAAATAAAAAACATTTTTTTGTCTTTTGCTCCTTAAATACTGGACATAGGCTTATGATTGATAACTTTAAATAAAGGTAATTTTTAGTACTATATAAATGATTTAGTGGAACGTGCCTAAATATTAAAATATGGATAATATTCGAGAAATAAAATATTAGTGAAAGTAAGTAATTATTTTTAGTCTGTAATATCCATTATCATTTTATTCTCCGTTTTGCCAGACTCAAGTCAAAAAATATTTGAATAAAATGATAAGTGACGAGTGCCATATTATGGCACTCGTCACTTATCATTTTATTCACTGAGTTTTAGAGTACAAATGATGATGATAACACTTTTGTCTCATCCTTACGCCTTTATTTTACCATTATTATCATACCGAAGAAATGAACAATGTTATGTAAATCGCGTAATATAATTTTAATTTCTTCTTCAACTTGTTCCTCTCTAAGAATTGATAAATAAATCTTTTATTTATCTTATAAAATCAGTTCTTTGTTTACTGACGTGGAGAAGGTAAAAAGATTGATTAATCGTGATCATCTTCCTCATCATCACTTTTGCTACTGGAACACGCTGCGCTACGGTCATAATTAGTCAAGGACTCGTAAAAACCGTGGTAGTAACCATGGAATATCATCTGCACCTGCAGAGGCACATAAGGTCATCATAGTAAGTTGTGCTTATTGGAATTGACTCGGTGTATAAGGTTTGGCGTTCGAGTACATATCCAGGAGAACTTGGGCTTGGTATCTGGCTGGTACCCCGCCTACTTCTTATTCTACTAAATTCGGAATCAAAGTTTTCATCATCAGCTCATATACCTCCACACTGCTGGGGCACGGCCTACCCTATGTGGGCGATAAGGCCTTAGTCCACCACACTGGCCAAGAGCAAGTTGGTTGACTACACAACCTAAGAATTTCTTCGTAGGTGTGCAGACTTCCTTCACCGTTAAAGCATCGAATAATCGTACAATGAATTTCGGATTCGAAAAATACAGTGGTACGTGACGGGACGGGATTTTTTTTCATAATTTTAGTCCGCGATAATTTTTTCTCCATCCTCATTTTTGAACCAGTTCTTATTATTTAATAACCACATTAATTTGCTTCCCTACAACTTGCTCCCTTTCAACTTGCTCCCCTCCAACTTGCTCCTCTCCGACTTGCTCTTCTCCAACTTTCTCCTCTCCAATTTGCTTCCCTACTACTTGCACCTCTCCAACTTGCACCTCTCCAACTTAATCCCCTCCAACTTGATCCTTTCCAACTTGTTCCTCTTCAACTTGCTCTTCTCCAACTTGTTCCTCTCCATCTTGTTCTTTCTTACCGACTTGAAAACAGGAGGAGGTTCTCAATTCGTCTGTATTTTTTTATGCTTGTTACCTCATAACATTCACCTGGGTGAACCGATTTGGATGATTATTTTTTTATTTGAAAGCTGGGGCTTTCCGTTTGATCCCCTAGCAATTTGGTCAACTCCTTAAATGAAAGAAGTAAAAGGATAATTATTTCAAATCTGTATGCCTATTCAGACTTCCTATCCTTCCAGTTCATGTTTTCCCTCCCTCCTATGATCCCGGGCTCTTCAGGCAGGGCGTGAAACGGCATTTAAGCAGGCCTTCAGGGTGAGTGCGACAGGCTCAATACGATCTATTGTGCCTGTCGACCTCATATTTGGATCTCACTACCGCTTATCATCAGGTGGAGTAAGGTCATCTTGTTAGCCTTTTATAAAAAAAAAAGACTACTAGTAATAATATGAGTAGTAATTCAGGTGAGCTGAACAAAAAAAATTAGGGTGCAAAAAAATTTAACACTCAAAAGTAATATATATCTACAACCAGTTGATACAATAGAGATTAAAAAACTCCTTTTGAACCTAAAAAATAAGCATAGTTCCGGTATAGACGAAATACCATCAATACTTTTAAAAAAATGCGCCAATGAACTCACTATACCTCTTGTAAAACTGATTAATCAATCCTTTAATGAAGGAAAATTTCCTGAAAATCTAAAAACCGCTCTTATAAAACCCATTTACAAGAAAGGGGATAGAACTAGTCCATCACAGTATAGACCCATAGCCCTCCTACCATCAATTTCAAAGATCTTTGAAAGAGCTTTATCAAATAGACTCTACTCTTTCCTAGAAAAATATAATATTCTAGATGGAAATCAATTCGGTTTTCGTAAAGATAAGTCCACGATTCTTGCTGTATATAAATATATACAGCAGGTTCTGAACTATTTTGATGAGGGAAAGTATGCAGTTGGTATCATGTTAGATATGACCAAGGCATATGATAGAGTTCAACATAATATACTATTACACAAAATATATAATTGTGGCATTAGAGGCAAAGCCCATGACTGGCTGGCTTCGTACCTTAAGGATAGAGTACAGTACGTGCAAATTTCTTCCCACAATCCAGATACAGGGAGATAAAAACCTTTCGATCAGAACCCATAATTACTAACTCCACAATACCTCAGGGCAGTGTAATAGGATGTATCCTCTTTTTAATATACATAAATAATTTACCTAAAATAATAAACACACCGTGCGTACTATTTGCTGACGACATTTCCCTGCTCTACAAATTTAACATGACCCAACGATTTCAAGATGAACTAAAACAAGAATTTATAAAAGTGAAGGACTGGCTAGAGGAACACAATCTACTTATAAATTTTTCAAAAACAAAACTTATTGAATTTAGGCCGTATCAAAAATCGACTTTAAATGTGGAACTGACTGTCAATAATACACCAATAGAGAAAACTACAACCTGCACATTATTAGGACTAGAAATTGACTCATTTCTTAACTGGAAAAACCATGTTCAAAAAGTAAAAGCAAAATTATCGCGTTTCACGTATGCCCTATACCAGCTTAAGATAAACACAGATAGGAAAACTGCCATCAGTGCATATTATGCCTACGCCCATTCATGGCTAAGCTATGGGATCATACTCTGGGGCAATAGCACAGATGTGGGAGACTTGCTATTGTTACAGAAGAAATGCATAAGAATAATTATGAACATCACGAATAGAGACACATGCCGACCTCACTTTACGAAATTAGAAATATTAACCGTAACCTCTATATATATATTAGAAATGTGTAAATTTGTAAAGAAAAACCCTGACATTTTTGATAGCACTTTGTTTAATAGATTATACACTCCACGAACTAACAACCTTAATAAATATAAAATACCTACTAGTCGAACAGCAAAGTATATCTCCAGCCCATATGTTAATGCAATTAAAATACATAATAAATTACCCAACGAACTAAGAGCCGAAACTAACATACAAACATTTTTAACCAAATTAAAAATAATGTTAATAGGTAAATGCTACTATAATATAAATGATTACTTGAATGATAAATTCTAATAATGTTATAAAATAATTGTCTCCCTATTTATTTATTGATTTTAATACAATTTAATACTTAATACAAGTGCAATACAATATATATAAATAAATTCATTAATTAAAGTTCCTACTTTATATACTTAGATAAGATAATAAAAATACTTAAATTATTAAGAAAATATGATATAGTTAAGAACTTAGTTAAGAGTTAGAATTAGATCAGATACCAAATAGTATTACTTTTGAAACTGAACCATTACACGTTCATATAAGCTATGCCCAAACGGGTAACATGTTGTACTGGAAATTATTTTAATACCATCTTTGTCACATTCATGAATGCAAATAAATACTTTGACTTTGACTTTGACTAAGTATGAAAAAAAATAAACCTTTCTTCAAAAAACCCGACACACTAAAAATTACAAAATGATAGTTTAATAATACGAACATATATTATTATCTGGGTAGGAATATGATATATTTAAGAAGGATTTTTTTTCCAACTTGTTCTTTCCAACCAACATGTTCCTCTCCCACTTGTTGATATTAAGTCTTATCCTTCTAACTATAAAGGTCATTTTGGTTACTCAACTTTACACTTAGCGATCGGTGCGTTTTGAACGAGAATAAAATGATAACTGCGTTTATCATTATCTAGTTGAAATATTTTTACGAGAATAAGATTATATGACTGTTTGTCATACTAACAAGAAATGGTACATTTCGATAATGTTATATTAAAATTTTATTCTCGTAATTTATGGCATGTGTTAAATCTATGAATACTATTATAACATTTTGTAACTTTGTGAAATAACTCCATAAAAATCCCAAAAAAATTTAGCAGATGTATTAGCACCCACAGATCCAGAAAATGGCATAACACTAAAACTAATATATTGGCTGTTATAATTTTATTCTGCGGGGACGGCGATCTATACGATGTTCTTAGAAAGGCTAAAATACTACTACTAAATCATGGAGAAACATAGTAATATCACAACCGGATCTATATGTTCAATAAAAACACCGTTCATGTGTCTAATATTTTTCCCGCATAACCACGACTCTAAATGATTGTCTTACATGATGAGGATAACATGTAATAGGCGTGACGACTGGGTCAAAATCTTATTATTCTATTATTCCGGTAGTTAGTTTATACAAGAATATGGGACACGTATTTTTTTGTTTTTGAATTGATTGAAAAATGACAAAATTATAGCTTATCAAACTTCTGGAGTGGGGGCTTGTGACGTCACAGTTACGCAAAAATTGTACCTAAACGTGACGTCATACGAAACTTCTAAGCACTATATCTTCATAGTGTCTTGTTTGTGAAACAAAATAAAAAATACGAGTACCTACAATATTTTTAAATAATCTAAATAACGGACTAATAATATTTTTTAGTCGTCTCGCCTATTGTGTCAATATTAAGGCTAAGCTAACATAAAACATAGGCACTACCTCTCAGTCCGCCCGATGCCGCTGCCAAGCCAACCTGGATCATAATTATCTCTCCACCAGGGACATATTTATCCAACAAAAGCGGCTAATACAAACTTATCGCCGGTAGTGCAGAGCCGTGTTTGCGGCCCCCAGAATAAGTTTTAATGATTACAAGTTTAGGGTCCGCACTGAATAACGTATAAGTCAAGATTCATTTTATTTATGAACAAGTTAATGGTCGGCCGCTGGAGTCATTAAATATCTCAAATTGTTCGCCGGATACTCGTGCACGGTGTTTTGTTTCGGTAATGCTAAAGTTTGGGAAGGGCTGATATTAAAACCATTATTCTATCAAATAATTTATTAATGGTAACTATTTTTATAATTTCATTCATATCATCCTACTGCTGGGAAAAGGTCTCCTCGAAACCAATATTCATATTTTATCTATTTTTTAATAGATTTTTTACAAAATATTTTATGCTGAAACATACAAATCATGACATTAATAAATGGTGTTTTTAGTTGTTATTATTTTCTGAGATAATACTTGGTTACCGAGAAGCCACAGTTAAATTTTCGCAAAAACAGTGTTCAGTTACTTTTCAACTTCCTTTGAAGGAATCGGTTTTAATTTACTCATCTTTTTAAAAAACCGAGTTAATTAAAGTCGGATTGTAATGGATTGTTATGGATATAGGTAGCAATATAACGAAATACCATAGTCGTCGCCTGAACATTATTAGGAAAACTAAGCAATTTTCCCGAAGACTTTTAATTTTAGTTTCAAGTAAGTAGCTAAAAATAATGAGCATTATATTTACTCTAGCCTAGAGTATACCACTACACCGCACTTTGTCCACCGTTAACTTTTATGGGAAACCAGTGATAATGGATACTTGGCTGAAATATACGAGTGAAAGTAATCATTATGGGGACTAAGAAGCGTTATGGGAAAAGCTTTGTGGAAATGGAGTCATAAGACCGTTGCCGGCACGTTATGTAATCGTATCATTAACGTTGCGATTTTGAAACGGGCCTAAACATCGTTTTGATAGACTTGTTTCAAAACGTTCGGTTATCTTCTTAAAGATACTCATTATTTATTATGACTGGCTCGGTAGAACAGAGGTTAGTGACCCAGGTTTACTTACCTATTATATTATAGTTTACCTACGGTTCCAAAAGTCGTGGGTTCGATTCCCACTCGGGACAAATTTGTGTGGCGTACAACGGTGTTTGTTCCGTGTCTGGGTGTGTTATTAAATATATTATGTAAGTATATTTGTGTATCCACTGTTGATTCTGATATCTGTAACACAAGTGCTTAAGCTACTTACCACGGGATCAGATCAATGTATGTGATGTTGTGTAATATTTATTTATTTATTTTAAGTAATATGTTTTGTTTTAGCCGTAAGTTTCCATGCAAGAGAAAGCTTGTTCAAACTCGATATTCTAAAGTATTTTAGAATATCGACGTACGTTTATGGTGAAGATAAAAGTCGTGAGGAAACCACACACTCACAAACTTGTGAAGGAATTCTAAGGCTCGATCCCCTCCGTGGTAACGTATGATAATAAGGACTGATCATCATCAGCCCATAAACGTCTCGACTGCTGATCTGTGCGGCAATCACCATATTATCGACTAGACAACCTTAAAACTTCTTCGTAATTCTGCAAGTTTCCTCACGTATATTCCTTTACTGTCAAAGCGTCGAGTAATCGAACATATGAATTTCAAATTTGAACACACAAGGTACGTGGCGGGGTTTGAATTGGTATGGCATGGCAAGCAACTACTTAACCACTCGGCCATCGACGCTTTTAGATGAAAATATTACATCATCATCATCAGCCCATTACAGTCCACTGCTGGACATAGGCCTCCCCAAATGCACGCCACTTCTCTCTCTCCGCGGCCACTCGCATCCAGCTCCTACCAGCCGTCCTGCGCAGACCGTCACACCACCTGGCCTGCGGGCGTCCTACACTACGTATGCCGAGACGCGGTATCCACTCCAGAACTCTACCCCATCGGTCGTCGGTTCTACGGCTGATGTGGCCAGCCCACTCCCACTTTAGCTTACTAATGCGATTACAATCTTACATGTTCGCTTATTATGATCATGGGTCTGTGGTATGCGTCGAAAAAAAGATTATGTCAAAAAAATCTGTCATCGGTAATCGTTTTTACAGATGTAGTATGTCCACTAGTACTAAATCAACAGACTAATTGACTTTTTAAATCGCAACCGCAGTAAGGAAGCACGCCATCAGTCTTCGTCCGCCATTAGGGCAACAGTCCACTGGCACCGCTCCAAATGTAAAGCTATAAAAACGTACTGGACATTATTGGAAGATTTATATCCGGGAAATGGAAACTTATATATGGGTCCGTGGATCACTACGGGCTTAACTGGTTCGTGGTTGTTTAAATTTGGTGCAAAATCTCGTTTTGGCTTTCTTTAAAATTGTGTCTTAATATAACTCTGGTTAATTTAGGTAGCTTTTTAAACTAGATCTATACAATTTTTACCATATAACAAAGAGTTGCATTTTTTTAAATACACGAAAAAAACAACGTTTAGTGAATAATTCAAGTGTCTGCTTTAATTGATTAATAACAAAACACAACAAAAAAGTTATATATCCCCCGTGAAATTTTAGTGGTTGTTTTCCTGTAGTAAAATGATTGTTGTAATATATTTGTGCAGTTTTTTTTACTAAAATCAATAAATACCAGTTTTACAAGTAAGTAATATACGAAATTCGAAAGCACGCTTGAACCGCCATATTATTATTACTTAGACTGAAGAGCTTTTTTAGCTTTAATCATCGATTTCATGCGGCAAGCAGTACCTGATTACGTAACATCTCGTAAAAGAACGATCGCTTTAAGCTTCCAAGTTGGATGATTATTTTATAAAAAAAAAATGGAAAAAAGAATCCAGAAATAACTAGCATGATTATTGATAGTTCAACTTTAGTAAAATCTTTCTGCTACGAGAAAATAACCACTGAAATTTCGTGGTGCATGGATAGGTACATGTAAAACATAAACCGCTACCGCTTACCATCAGGTGGAGTGAGGTCATCTTGTTAGCCTCTTTATAAAAAAAAAAAAATAAATAAATAAAACTAGTAAACTTGTGTTTATTTTACTCTTGCACTAGCTCTCAATACTTACTTATATCAAATTTGGATAAAATATAATGTGTGCCAAATATCTGAAAGAGTTTCTCTCGCATTTGTAGTACTTATTAATAATAAGGATGTCCATAGCACATAAATATTAATTTCATTTTCATTACGAATTCTCGTTACCGCGAAAGCCTACAAAAACGGTGACATATTGTGTTAACTACCTCCAGTTGTCAATACAGTAAAACCATTTATTACGTTCAATATTTATTTCCGTTACAGTCTTCCCGGAAACCATTAAAGCAGCAAAAAGAATTTCAGTCAAATTCGGCGTAAAATACTATTGGGTAATGTCACGTTACATTTTGCCACAGACCCGAATCTGGCACTAGTACTATATATTATAAGTGACATACACGTGGTATAACGTAAGGTTGTGCTTCGATGTAAGTGAAGTGTTCGTTGGAGAAATATTTGTTATACAAATTGAGAATCTTCTTTTTAAGTCTAATATAGCGATTTTTTTTTTGTCAAGATTGGGTAAGCCAAACAAGTTCGATATAGAGAATCATCATCACTATCAGCCCATAATGTCCCCACTGCTAAGGCACGGGCCTACCCTAAACTAGGGCGATAAGGCCTTAGTCGACCACGCTGGCCAAGTGCGGGTTGGTCGACTACACAACCTAAGAATTTCTTCTTAGGTGTGCAGGTTTCCTCATGATGTTTTCCTTCACCGTTAAAGCGTCGAATATAGAGAATATTATTAATCGATCTTAATATCGAACTTGTTACCTTATCGAGAATAAGGCTCAATATACAAAAATGCATAAATACATATCGTCAGAGGATTTGCTTCTTCAAGGGGTTAATAAAGTTAATAAACAATATTAGCCATAGGTATAGTAAAGACAGTATTGTTCCGAGGCCGTTTCCGAGATCACATGGTTTTTCGAGCAATCAGCGCCATCTGCGGGGCTGATTTGTGAATCTAAGCCATCTAGAGCGCCGCTCAAACGCATACAGAAAAAATCGTTTAAATCGGTCAAACCGTTTAGGAGGAGACCAATTTACAATTTTACATACATACAGTACAGCAGAATTATTTATATTAAGATGAAACATTACAACAGTGTTCACTTTATGATGAAAACATTTTGAACAAACGGCCCAATGACCCTCACAGTACTCAGAACTTTGATAAGTCTCAACGAAAATGTAGTAAACATAATTATTAATTATACAAAGAAGATTTTTCCGGAAGGACAGATTTCCATGAAGGCAGAATAAATGTACTTCACCGTATTTGTTTATATTATTGGTAGTTTCTCCAAAAGTTCGGATGTTTAATTGGCAAAAGCTTCTTATTTTACAATGTAGATTCCGAATAAAAAAGCTTATTTGTTTTCATAACTTTTTATAGAACTGCTAATTATTGTTGGATTGGAATGCCGTGTTATTTGAGAAGTATTTATTTTATACAAGTCGTATTTTCTTTTAAAAATATAAATGAATGTATTACCTTTTATAAAAGAACATAAATAGGACCATGATATACGATGTTTTACAGCTGCAAATGCAACTAAACTTAAAACTTTTTCAGAGATAGTCGAAAATAGTAAGAGAAATGATTTATTTATATAAATCTGCTACCTTACAGCCCTATGTTTCATGATAGCTGTCACTACACGAAAGCCTCGAAGGAAATAAAACAAACGGGCTTTATATATTCAGAGAACACAATATTAGAATGTATATGAGTGTGTGTGCAGAGGTATATTGCGGCTGGATACTAACTGACAGGTAATAATTATTATGAACTATTATTTAAGAAGTTGCAGATGAATTTATTTTTGACTGGCTCGGTGGAACAGTGGTTAGTGACCCTGGCTGGCGGTTCCAAGAGTCGTGGGTTCGATTCCCACTCGGGACAAATATTTGTGTGATGAACATCGGTGTTTGTTCCGTGTCTGGGTGTGATTATGTATTTATAAATATATATGTATGTATATCAGTCTCTGACGCCCATAGTACAAGCTCTGCTTAGTTTGGGGTCAGATGACCGTGTGTGGAAATATCCCAGATATCCCAGAATTTATAATTTAGAATGATTTTTGTTATTTCGGTGGATTATACCTGGTTGTGAGGTTCACATATAAAGTCTACCGGCACAATATTATCTCAATAATCCTGTCGACCTCTACCTGTATGTCTAATTGAAATGATATTGTTGCGGGAACGGGGTACGTTTAATTCAAGATACGCCAAAAGTCACCAAAAGACAATTAATTTATTTATCGACTAACAATTACACAATTAAACACTTAAAAACACAATTAAAAACACTTAATTACAACACTAAACACGGAACACTAAATTACACTAAAGCACTGAATCACACTAAAACACTGAATTTCACTGACTATTCGCAGGTAACGCACTCGATCACTTCTAGTTCGCAGGAGACTGATTCGCTTCGCTTTCCAAATCGGAACTGTCCCGTCGCGTCGTGCATCCCGCTTTTATACCCAGTGGGGACGCAGCTCTTCGCGTGGCGTCGAGAATATTCTCGCGGAGATCGAAATCTCTAGAACTCGCTGGAGCTTGCTCCGACCGACCAGAGTGTGTGACGTAGTATCGTGCAAGCGAATATAGACCTTATCCATACGACGATAAGACTAATTTCGCTTGCACGGTCTCTCAAGGTCGTAATTTTATTATTACTCGCTAGAGCTCGCTACAACCTACCAGAGTGTGTAGCGTAGTATCGTGCAAGCGAATATAGACCTTATCCATACAATGATAAGACTAATTTCGCTTGCACGGTCTCTCAAGGTCGTAATATTATTATTACTCGCTAGAGCTCGCTACAACCTACCAGAGTGTGTAGCGTAGTATCGTGCAAGCGAATATAGACCTTATCCATACGACGATAAGACTAATTCCGCTTGCACGGTCTCTCGTGGTCGTAACATTATCCCCCTCTTAGTCATGCTCGTCTCGAGCATCATTTGACCCATGGTAACGAGCCAATCGATCAATGTGAACAATTTTCGGCTTGCCTCTTGTCCCTTGTTTGATCCGATAGGTTAAGTCGTTCAGCCTAGTGATGATCTTGTATGGTCCTTCCCACCTTGGCTGGAACTTCGGTGATTTGCCCTTCTTCCTGAGTGGGTTGTGTAACCAAACCAGACTCCCTTCATCGAAACCGTCGGTGTTGGCTTTGCGGTCGTAACGGGTTTTCATTCTTTCGCTGGATTTTAGACTGCAGTCTCTGACGAGAGCATGTACTTCATCCAGGCGCTTCTGTAGGTCAGCCGCATATTCGGTTACTGGTTTCGGAGCTTCTGGCGGTGTCCCAGTCAACGCGTCTACCGGAAGCCGCATTTCTCTACCGAAGTTTACCATTGCTGGGGTTGCGCTGGTGCTATCGTGGATCGCAGATCGGTAGGACAGCAAGAAAAGCGGTATGTACTGGTCCCAGTCTCGTTGATGCTCGTCCACAACTTTGGCCAAGTGGTTTTCCAACGTTTGGTTGAATCTCTCGACCATGCCATCGGATTGCGGGTGTGCTGGTGTAGTACGGGTCTTATGCATACCCAACAGTTGACAGACCTCCTGGAACAGTGCTGACTCAAAGTTTCTTCCTTGGTCTGAATGTATTTCAAGAGGCACACCAAATCGGCAAATTACCTCGTGGACCAACTTCTTGGCGACCGTCTTTGCTTCTTGATTAGGCGTAGCGAAGACTTCAGGCCACTTAGTGAAGTAATCTTGGACCACAATGATGTACTTGTTTCCCTCATCGGATTCTGGAAAGGGGCCAGCTACATCTACTGCAATTCTTTCCCAAGGAGCGCCGACGTTGTACAGCTTGAGTTTGCCCTTACTTCTGGTTTGTGGGCCCTTTACTGATGCGCAAGTCGTACATTTCTTGCACCAGTCTTCGACGTCCTCCCGACAGTGTATCCAGTAGAACCTCTGTCTCAGCTTCTCTAGGGTCTTCTTCACGCCTAAATGGCCCCCGGATACCCCATCGTGTATGTACCTCAGTAGAGAAGCAACTTGTTTACGGGGTACGATCAGCTGTAGTGTTGTTTGATCCCCTTTTGGTGTTTCCCATTTCCTGAAGAGTACTCCATCCTTAATCTCCAAACTGTCCCATTGTGCCCAGTAACTTTTCGTGACGGGGCTTGATGATGCTACATGGCTCCAAGAAGGTTTTTGACCTACTTCTTTCCATTCAAATATTTTCCTCAGGTCACTATCCTCTTTTTGAGCATTTTTGATAGCGTCTTCGCTCCATTCATTATCAAGTCCCTGGGTGGTAATCATCCGGACTTCTTCTTTAGACTCCGTCTTAGAACAATGACTGCAGGCCACAGGACAAGGTCTCCTTGATAGGGCATCTGCATTCAAATGCGTTCTACCACTCCGATGTTCTGTTGTAAAATTGTACTCCTGTAGTTGCTCTAGCCACCGCGCCACTTGTCCTTCAGGGTTCTTAAACTGCAAGAGCCATTTTAACGCAGCATGATCTGTCCGCAGGGTAAACTGTCTTCCAACGAGGTACTTGTTGAAATGCTGTAGAGTCTTTACTACCGCCAACAGTTCCTTACGAGTCACACAGTAGTTCCTTTCAGGTTTTGAAAGTGACTTACTGAAATAGGCGATCACCACTTCTCGTTCACCTTGCTCTTGCGACAGAACTCCGCCTATGCCAGTATTGCTGGCATCGGTGTCCACGATAAACCTTCCTTCTCTGTTCGGGTAGCCAAGTATAGGACTGGTGCAGAGGTGTTCTTTTAATCTGAAGAAGGCTTGATCACATTCCGAGTCCCAGGCGAATACTCGTTTATCTTCCGTGAGCCGATGAAGAGGTTTCGCTATATCAGAGAAGTTATTTACAAAGCGCCGGTAGTATACGCATAAACCCAAAAATGATCTCACGTCGGTCTTGTTAACTGGTATAGGCCATTCTTGGACAGCTTTTATCTTCTCTGGGTCAGTCCTTACACCTTTCGATGAAATAATGTGGCCTAAGTAGGCGACTTCCTCCTTGAAAAACGTGCATTTCTTTGGGCTGAGTCTCAAGTTTGCTTCTCGTATTCTGGTGAAAACCTTCCTCAGGTTACTGACATGCTCTGTAAAATTTCGACCCATGACAATGATGTCATCCAGATAGACCAGGCATGCATCACCCAGAAGTCCAACCAGTACCCTTTCCATCAATCGCTCGAATGTCGCCGGAGCGTTGCAAAGGCCAAAGGGCATGACGTTGAACTGCCACAATCCATTCCTAGTTCCAGTCGTAAATGCCGTCTTCTCTTTGTCTTCTGGATGGATGTCAACTTGCCAGTACCCACTCTTAAGGTCCACTGTTGAGAACCACTTCATGCCGCTCAACATGTCCAGTGTGTCGTCTATACGGGGCAGAGGGTAGCTGTCCTTCTTCGTTGCATTATTCAACAACCGGTAGTCCACACAAAACCTGGTGCTGCCGTCCTTCTTCTTTACTAGGACTACTGGCGAAGACCACGGGCTTGTGGAAGGTTCTATGATGCGGTTCTTCTGCATCTCGGCAACCATGTCTGCTACCTCCTTCTCTTTGGCAAATGGAAGGCGTCTAGGCCGCTGCTTGATTGGTGGCGCGTCTCCCGTGTCTATTCTGTGTTTAACGAGACCTGTCCTTCCCAAATCATGGTCACCCTTCGAAAATATGTCGTTGAAATCCATCAACAACCTTTTAGCTTGCTGAAGTTCCCGCTCAGATAGCTTGTCCTTACAATTTGCTAGGAGCGGCGTGACGTCATCTTGTTGACAGGATTCCGGTTCCCGGGCCCTTTTTAGCCTTCTGATGGATTGACCTGCATCGCACCGTCCGATGACACAGTTTCTTCGTAGCTGCACTTCATCTCCACTAAGATTGATGACTCGCACCAGCGCTCCTTTTCCGGTCATTGCCAGAGTTCTTGCTGTGATCCAACTCGGATGGTCGCCGCAGTTTTCTATGACGACGCTTCGCCCTTGACACGCAGTGTAAGGGAATTTAACTTTGACCAGAGTTTCAGATCTCGGCGGTAGGGTCGTATTTTTCAGGCAGTAAACTGCGCATGATCTCGCTCCCTCTAGGAATACTTCTTGTTCAGGGAAACTAAGTACTCCTTTAGCGACGTCTACAACACACTTCTGGTCTCTTAAAAAGTCCAATCCGATGATGCAATCGTCCGTGATGTCTGCTACGAGTACACCGTATTCAAAGGTCTGTTCTCCAATGGTTATCTTCGCCATCGTCTCACCGAAGACGGTAACTGGCTGGCCTGTTGCTGTTTGAAGCTGAACGGATGGTCTCTGATTCCACACAATAGTCCTTTTCAATAGCTCCGGACGCACTATTGTTCTTGAAGCACCGGTGTCAATAGTAAAATGGCACGTTACGCTGTTCAGCTGTCCAACCACTGTAAGGTTGTTCCCATTACCAATCTGTGAAACAGTGACGGTACGGGCTCGATGTTGACCAGCCAGCGCCCGCCCCACGGCCCTGGCTTCTTCTAGTTTAACGACAGCTCTTCTGTGTCCACCTGTGTAGAGGACGCTACTGTCGTTCTACGTGGCCATCTTCGCTTGGGGCAACTACTCCGAATATGGCCCCTCTCGCCGCAGCCATAGCACATCGGACCCAAAGAAGGTTTTTCCTTCACCACAACCTCCCGAAGTCGTTGAGTTCTAGCGTCTTGACGCACGGCTTCCACCTCCAAAGCATGGGCTAGAGCTTCTTGTAAGGTCTGATGATGGCTCAATTTCACGGTGTGTCTGACGTCTGCGTCTCTAATTCCATCACAGAAAGCTTGCGGGATCATTGATTCTACCATTGTCGGGCATGACACGTATGCACGTCTGACAAGCCTTTCGATTTCCGTTGCCCATTGCTGCAGACTCTCACCAGGCTTCTGCTGTCGATCGCGGAGTTGTGCTCTATATGCGTGTTCTAGGTGTTTGTCGCTGTACCTGCCCTCTAGTGCTCTTTGGAGAGCACCTAAAGTTCTGTTATCCGAAGGCAGGTTTTCCAACGTGAGCAGGGCATCTCCACGAAGAGCCAGAGTAAGAGCTATCAAGGACTCTTCCTCGTTCCACCCCTTTCCTTTAGCCACCGTCTCGAACTGGTACCAAAATGCTGCCCAAGACGTCGTTCCATCGAAGTGGGGTACTTCGATTTTCGGAGAATCCGACACTACCGTAGCACCCCGGGTCCCCACTCTTGTCATTTTGGTATGCAGCTGTCGCATCTCAGCATCCACCTGGCTCAATCGATCCTCATGTTGGGTGAATCGATCTTCATGTTGGGTGAATCGATCTTCATGTTTCATCACATCATCCTTGAGGGCATCAATCTGCTTTTCTAGTACTTCGTGCTTCTGTTCAATAGCCCCCAACAAACTCTTGCTTAGCTCTTCCTTGAGTTCGACCAGTTGCTCCTCCTGGCGGCGGGCTTGCTCCTCCTGGCGGCGGGCTTGCTCCTCCTGGCGGCGGGCTTGCTCCTCCTGGCGGCGGGCTTGCTCCTCCTGGCGAAGGTCTTGCTTTTCCTGGCGAAGGGCTTGTTCTTCCCTCAGCTTAGCAAATTGTGCTTCCTGAAGTCGGGCTAGCTCCTCCTGGCGGCTGGCTTGTGTCTTCAGCATTTTAAATAAATCTGCAAGCTCCACAGGCCCAATCGGCGTTTGGATTGATCCCTCCGTTGAAGTACCTTCACCCTCTTGCAGGGCCGCGGTTTGACTCCTTGTTACTCGACCCTCACTGTCTTCTCGTGGTGTAAGAGGCATCTTGAATCCCACTTCTGACACCAATTGTTGCGGGAACGGGGTACGTTTAATTCAAGATACGCCAAAAGTCACCAAAAGACAATTAATTTATTTATCGACTAACAATTACACAATTAAACACTTAAAAACACAATTAAAAACACTTAATTACAACACTAAACACGGAACACTAAATTACACTAAAGCACTGAATCACACTAAAACACTGAATTTCACTGACTATTCGCAGGTAACGCACTCGATCACTTCTAGTTCGCAGGAGACTGATTCGCTTCGCTTTCCAAATCGGAACTGTCCCGTCGCGTCATGCATCCCGCTTTTATACCCAGTGGGGACGCAGCTCTTCGCGTGGCGTCGAGAATATTCTCGCGGAGATCGAAATCTCTAGAACTCGCTGGAGCTTGCTCCGACCGACCAGAGTGTGTGACGTAGTATCGTGCAAGCGAATATAGACCTTATCCATACGACGATAAGACTAATTTCGCTTGCACGGTCTCTCAAGGTCGTAATATTATTATTACTCGCTAGAGCTCGCTACAACCTACCAGAGTGTGTAGCGTAGTATCGTGCAAGCTAATATAGACCTTATCCATACGACGATAAGACTAATTCCGCTTGCACGGTCTCTCGTGGTCGTAACAATATATTTATTACTAAATTTCGAGTATTTCACTATTCGGCTGTATCGTGTCGTGTTCAGTATAAATACATGTAATAAAACATGAACTACCTATTATCTTAACTTAAAAGTTCAAGTTTTCGTCGCAAATATAGATTGGCATGGGAATTCACTTTTAGGATATCCACACTTAAACGGGATTGCGTGATATTTAACCCCTAAGGGGTAAAGGGGTGGCAACGTTTGTATTCGTAAGTAATAGCTTTAATTTATTTATATTTATCCTCTAAGCTAAAAGCTCTTCAAGAAGCTTATTGCACACTTAATCGGATTAAATTAATATTGGTTGTATGTAAAGATAGGCTTGATGGAGCTGTACTTGTGTATTTCAAGCTAAACGAGTAGTAGGATGTTAACTGATAGCCAACTACTATATAAGTTAACGTATTTTTTACCTAACATTAATTATTACGAAACAAGTTATTTACTAACTAACATTGATCTCGATAAAGAGCGGGTTACTCCTAATACAAGTTTTATACTTAACAGGAGAACCCATTCCACTATGTAATATTTACTTGTTATTAATAAAGACATTTTTTTTTAATTTTATTTGATTTGGAGCGATGCCCCCGTCTCTTACTCCAAGAATCGTGGCTTCGATTCCCACTCGGGACAAAACAAAGTCATAATTTGACTTATGAACATTGGTGCTAGTTTCCTTTTTGAGGGTGATATAAGTATACTTTTGTATACCATTGTTGTTTGATATCCATATCTAGAACAAGCTCTTAAGCAACTTAATTCAGATCCACAAAAATGTATGTGCTGTTGTGTTATATTTGTACTTCAATATTATCACTTAACATAATTTTTATTAAAAACCTGGGCGCATTTTACCTCTTCCTTCCAGTCAGTTTAAAAAATGGTCAACAGTAGGTATATGATCTGTAAGAGCTGTTATGACTACACTACTTTTTAAAATTTACATATGATGGAATTGCATACAATGGATGGAATGAATGGGCTGAAATACGAAGTTAGTCGATGCCCATTCTTAAGCTGACTGTAATTAAGAGTCTAATATAAACCCGGATACAGTGAGTGTTGTGTGTCAGACAAGTACATAGGTAGCTGTACAAATTACATTAATCCTGGTTCGGGGGTGGAGTTTAAGTGATTGGTGTAACCCAGTCGAAACGTCGGGCAGTAAGAAGCTATGTAATAGGTACTCCTAATATCGCGTGTAGACACATAAAGACTAATATTTAGTGTAATTAAGAGGTTGTGTAACGACCTCCGATCAAATAGTGATTCGTTTTGTTGAAAGGTAGTGAAGTTACAAAACTTATTACACATAGTTTCGGCCAATGCTAGCTCTCAACATCAGTCGTTGAAATAACAGACAGCCTTTGGATTGGTTTCCAAAGCAGTCGCGCTGTGAAATATGGACTGGTTATATCTTGAAAAATAACAGGACGATGGAGTTACGACGCCATTCAGAACGTTATCTTTGAAAGTAGGAAATAAGGTTTCACATGCAGTTCCGTTAAACGTTCGTAAGTCGTGAATAAGATTTGTTTTTAATTTTTTTTCCTTTTAAACGATTGGGTAGATAGGTATAACTTGAAAAAAAGTTTGAGTAAAAAAAGAACTTAGTATTTTAGCTCCTAAACCTCTCTTGCACCTAGACCAGATCCTACATGAGCAATATTTGTGTATACATATCTATCATGAGCCACAATATTATTTGTGTGACTTGAAAATAATTCAAGGAAAAAAAATATCTTTGCTTCTTTCTTGCACTAGGACATTAGATAGGACACCAGTGCTCACATGAGACGAAGTATACGTGTTGTCATTTAATTATACCTATTTGTGTATAGGTTCCACTGTTTTTTCTGATAGTTTATGCAACTCAATTCAGAATTTAAAAAGTTTCTTTGATGTTGTGGGATATTTATTTATATTTATTTGTTTTGATTTATAATCGGTTGATAACAAAAACAAACGTCGGCTCTACTCCTATCCAAATAAGGACCAAAATACTGCAAATGCAGTATTCCAGCTAAATGTTCCAGAATCCTTCCCAAAACCCGTGGTAAAATGCCATACGCTGCACAAGCAACCCTCACGGGTCCCTCACCAGAAATCTTATACGTGTCTTCGGTTAAAAGTGCATTATCAGCAATGCAGCGAGGTGCACACGTGCTCCTCCAGAGGGCGGACTCATCCCGCATTCCTTTTACATCTAGTTTGTTGTATAAAACTTTAACGGGGCGTAAATTCGCTGAGCGGAACGGGATGTGGGGTGCCTGTGGTTTGGGGATCGTCCGGTTTTCAACTGACTTTAAAAAAAGGAGGAGGTTATCAATTCGACCCGTATGTTATTTTCATTTGAGACTGAGGAAGAAATGGTTGAATCATCTTCATCATCATTATCAGCCCATCCCTGTTAACTGCAGGACATAGGCCTTTTCAAATGCACGCCACTTCTGTCTTTCTTTGGCTACTTACATCTAGCTCCTACCAGCCGTCCCGCCCAGATCGTCACTCCACCTGGCCTAAGGGCGTCCTACACTACGTTTCTACTCTGTCGGTCTCCACTCTAGTACTTGGGTACCCAAGCGGTTGTCGGTTCTATGGCTGATGTAGCCAGCCCATTGCCACTCCAGCGTGCTGATGCGATGAGTTATGTCGATGATTTTGGTTCTCTGCCGGATCGCTTCATTTCTGATTCAATACCGCAGAGAAACCAGATAACAGAATAGTTGAGTATTTTTTTTGATCTTGCAATTTACAAAATTAATTATTTGATCCAAAATCTTTATAAACATGGAAAATCACATCGCACAATATTTGTAAAGAATACTAGGTCCACATGTGACGGCATGTCTTAGCAATGAATAGAATTAACAGAGGACCAATCTTTACTAATTATTTACACATAAATATTATATTCTTCTAAGTTTTGCATAAAAATTACCATCATAATCATAGATTTAACAGAATTATTTGCTACAAAATTTTCCCCATAACACTGAAATCACAACGATTAAATAAACCAAGGACCTCGAAAAGATTACAGAGCATTTGTAAATATCATAATGGACTGTGATTTTGACGATTATTATTCTAAACATTGAAATTATTAAATATCCTAATGTTCTAATCCTAAACGAATAATTTAACTTTATTTCAAAAATATATTTTATGTCTGTTAAATCAATTTTAAGAACTAAATTGACTGTGAATGCACAAACGTATCCTAACCTTTTTTCATAACTGACATACAATGATGGCTTGGATTAGCCTTGACATCATAACCGGACTTGCGGGGGAGCGGATGGCTGTCACCCCAAAAACCTTTATGGGGTGACAGCCATCCCCTTGGATGCGGAGGTCCGCATCCTGACCAAAACGCTTTCCTGATTAGTCCCAAAACCATCTTCCTTTGACATGGCCCCCCTATTCTGCAGTGCAGTCTACGGCTGACTGTTCGAACCATTTCAATTTGAATACTGTAGGAACATGAAACTGAGGGGTGCATCCTTAAAAATGTATACAGGAATTTCTTTGCCGGACCAAAGACGACGTCACGGAGACCAGTCACTTGCGAGCAAGGAAACAGGCGCATCGGGTATTTTGAGGTAACATACGTTAATAATTGAATGGAGCGATGGCGCATTTCATAGTGTCCTTCCAACAGGTACCAGGAGACGTGGGTTCGATACGCATCTGGAACAAATATTTGTTCTTTGTTCGCCAGTGTTGTGTCTGGGTGTACCTATAGTTTATTAATTTGTGTATTTCAATGATTTGTTTGGTACAGTGTCACCTTCTAAAAAAATCGGGAAAGTGCGTGTCGGACTCGGTTCTGTACCATCAATTATATCCAAAATAAAAGTTTGTTATAAGAAAGCCACTCGTAAACATAATATTTTTTTTCTACTTATAATATTTTAAAAAGAAACAGAAATTATTTGTGAAAATGTCAACGTTATACATAACAGTCCTATTGCTTTGGATTAGCTAGCCCTGTGACTCAGTAAAATAATAGGTATGCAAATTTGATAAAAAATTAGGCCAGTTCAGTCGTATGAATGAAAAATAGCTCTCACAGTGTTTAATTGGTCATTTCCCATTTATTTATTCAAAGCGTTGATGAATTTATTATTCCGTCAACAATCGAGTTTTTCGATGAGTCAATATAGTTTGAATATTTTAAAATGAAATTAGTGTTTTTTAGTGTCCATGATTCAATATCGCATCGGCCGTATTGGTTCTGCGATTTCTATTTTCAAATTGGTATTGGTTTAAAAAAGGAAAACCTGGCGTCTGCTTTAAAGCCGGCTAGCTATTGGTCTCTAACTCTCGTAACTCAGTTTGGACTATGATTAGATCATAGTAAGTTTGGTACAGTACACTATCTGTACTAGAAAAATAGGGTAACACTCGAAAAAAAAGGACGCCACTGCCTACAAATCCAAGCATTGTCTTTAGCGTGCGCGGCTGCAGTTCTGTTTCATCATCATCTGAAGTTGTCCTTTTTATTACTGAAGGTTTTTTTTTATAATAGGCTAACAAGATGACCTCACTCCACCTGATGGTAAGCGGAATTGAGATCTAAATATAAGGTCGATAGGCACAATAGACCATATCGAGCCTGTCGCACTCACCTTGAAGGCCTACTTAAAGGCTGTTTCACGCCCCGTCTGAAGAGCCCGGGATCATAGGATGGAGGGAAAACATGAGCTGTAAGGACATTCCATGCCTTAATGACACGTGGCAAAAGAGAAAAGAGTTATACACTTCATTATAAAAAAATGTGTCAAAAACTTATCTCTTTTATTCAGTTACCATTTCCTTGCTCGCCAGTGTACGTGAGTATCGTAACGCGTCAGACACTACCCGGGTCTTAAAGTAAGTATAACATTACCACTATCACCACGGCTAAAATGTTTGAACTGAAACCGATACCGAGAATCTCTTGTGGAATTCAGGAATTCAATAAAATACAGGAACGGTTGAAAGCTTCTGGATGGTAGGTAGGTATTCGCTATTGTTGATTTTAAGAAGAGAAACTGGAGAATTATGGGTATCCTACCGATTTACCCTTTTATCTTACGATAACTTACAACTAGTAAAAGATACATAAATACATAAATTATTGCTTGGATCTATGACAAATAAACTCAAAGCGTCGATGGCCGAGTGGTTAAGGCTTGCCATGCGAGAGGTCGCCAGGCCAAACCACGCCACGTACTACTGTGTTTTTCAAATTTGAAATGCATATCTACGATTATTCGACGCTTTAACGGTGACGAAAAACATCGCGTAAGAAAACCTGTACACCTACGAAGAAATTCTTAGGTTGTGTAGTCAACCAACCCGCACTTAGCCTGTGTGGTTGACTAAGGTCTTATCGCCCTGCTGACGGCGTTGTGTTAGTTGGGTTATGCTAGGAACCATGACGCCACTAAGGTGATGAGGTATGCCACGGAGTTTAGTGGGTACACCCCTGGGCATTGCACCCAGCCCAGGAGCAGCTGCCGGGTTTCCATCTCAGCACCGGCAGCCGGCAGTCCCACACACCACCTTGGGAAAACCCCTGCCTAAGGTGACGGTGCAGCAAGCATTATCCGCGTTATCGCCCTAATTTAGGGTAGGCCACAGCAGTGGAGACGTATATGGGCTGATGATGAAATAAACTTAATCAATTGGTCAAACCATCCTTAACTTCAAGAAGAATTATTTTTTTTATTTTACTTGCACTACAATCGTGACAGTCCTGGACTTACAATGTTCAGTTTTATATAAAACACTTATATTACATTGCATATATCTAATTATACAATAGAATTTACAACGCAATGGTACTTACGTATAGTAGCTATTTTCGCAAATTATTCATATTAACGCTCCCAGAGGGTTTATTTACAGGTTTCAGCTTTAGTCACTAATGCCCTGAATAGTAACAACTTGTGTTTATTTTAATAATAATCAATACCTGAAACATTTCTACACATGGTCATTTGAACCCAAACTAAGTAGATCTTGTACTGTAGGCGTTAGGCATTAATATATTGTATATCAGTGTCTGACGCCCAGATAGCCCAGGTACAGGTATGTATGACTATGTATAATATCTGAAACGTTTCCACACACGGTCATCTCTGACCCCAAACTAAGCAGAGCTTGTACTATGGGCGTCAGAGAGTGATGAACATATATTTATATTTATAAACTCATACTTAAATACATAATCACACCCAGACACGGAACGAACGCAGATTTTCATCACACAATTGTGTCTAGAGTGAGAATCGAACCCACTACTCATGGAACCGACAGCTAGGGTCACTATCGACTGTTCCACCGAGTCAGCCTTACTTGTGAATAAAAAAAAAAACTTTTATATTCATCATATTTTGATTTAATTACAGCTCTTTGAAGACCTTAAAATAAATGCCAAATTAACACATTACTGAAATATCTGTACGAGTTCCACGAATAAACATGGAAATACATGTTTATGTTTGCACTGCCTGTTTCAGCTAAGAATATTATTTACTTACTGATCGTAGTGCCGTGTTTGCCTTTCAGCAATTATAATGAAACCTCAACATTCTATATTTACTGTAAATTACACACGACGGAATTTATATTTGGCTCGCAGCAATGGGAATATCAAACACAGTGGTCGGATCTGTGTGAGCGGTAATAAAACATTTGGAAATAAATGTAAGTTTTTATAAACGACTAGTGATGTGCCTTGGCTTCGTTTCGGGTATAGAAGGTTTTTATGTTTAATATAAACCTTTCTTTTGGATCTATTAAAAAATAACATCAAGAACCGTTGCGTAGTATTGTTTATTTTATATCAGGTTTTGGATGGTCGCTATAATAGTTTTATGAAACGTAATAAGTCGTCAGAACGATTTCGGCCATGGCGGTCGATCACAATGGAGATGGCTTGATGTTATAAATAATTGAATTGGAGCTTAAACTATTTTTTTTATAGTAAAGACATTAAATGAGAAATTAATTAAATAAAATTTAAATATAGTTCATGCTGTCTAAAATGTGCAATAAATTTTGATACTTATCTGTTCTCGGGAGTCAGTAACTTAGACTTTTTTAAAGCTTAACTAACACAGAAACAAAAAAAAACGTAAGAGAAAAAGAAAATGGAGCCTTTATTAAATGGCGATGAATAAACACAGACAGCTTTACATCAATGATTTTGTATGGTTTTACGTAGAGTTCACAAACTTTTAACCCGTTGCATCAAATCGGCGGCTTTACAACTAAAGTTCTAATTGAAATCCAACTCTATTAAATGTGAAGCCAAACCGTACTAATTAAAAGATTGCCAACTCCACCGCTTTGAAGAAAAACTACGAGGTTCAAATGGAGTTTTAGACTGTTTTATAAAGCAAAGCTCGAAGATAAATTAATGTTTTGAATCAAACGGTGCTCAATTCTGACAATTTTGCTATACACACGAACAGTTGAATAACTACATTTCAGGTGCAAATCTGAATTTTAAAAATCAAAAACTTTACATTCAGGCATTGAGAAAGAGGCTTTCAGAATCAAAGGCCCAGACAGATCAAACAAAACCGCTGCTCAAATTTTATTTTGCGTTTTAAATTCGGAATATTTTAATTAAATCAAATCCTTTACTTCGTACCACCAATTTTTTAGGGTTAATCGTCCTTTAATCTTGGAGGACGCCGACAAATTAATTTTTTTAAATAAAGGTCTCTAAGGATGATCTAACTCCACCCGATGGTAAGAGGTTGTGTGATCTACATATGAAGTTGACAGACACAATAGACTCTATTTAGCTTACCGTGTGTCCACCCTGAAGGCCTGCTAAGATGCCGTCATCACGCCGCGCTTAAAGGGCCCGTGATTATATGAGGTCAAATACTAGATGGAAAAACGTTGTTTACTTTGACGGCAGCAATAATGGCCAAATGTATTATAAATAACAAGCAATAAAGAGTGCGAACAGCCCGCGCGGTAAAAATGTATGGCGTCACCGCTACCGCCATTTGCTTTCAGTTTGTAGTCTTAAACTCATTCTTTGACAAATTACGTATAAATGTTTAATTTGCTATTTAACTCATTACGCGGTAAGTTTTTTTATTTGCTTTACGCCCGCGACTCCGTCCGAGTAAAGTCTGCTATCACATCATAATTATCATCCGCCCATATACCAACGTTACTGTTAAGGCACGAGCCTACCCTAAACTAGGGCAATCAGGCATTAGTCAACGACCCTGGTCAAGTGCGATTTTTTCAGAATTTCTGTCACACTCACACTGAAGTGGAATAAAAGGTATTCTACGTATCCAATGGTTCTAAGCAGCCTCCCCACCAAATTTCAAACAAAATGGTTCAGCCATACTTGGATTCTTAGGCTAATAAGACTAACATGACTTTTCTTTAATTGTAGATGCAACGCAAAAGTTTAAAAACATAAACATAACAGATCTACTACTGATACTACTTGGTGCCTTTTTTATCCAAACCCCTTAGTCACAATGAAATTAACCGTTCCCAAAGATTTGTTTGTACATGTTTTCAAAAACACGAACAATCGCGAACAACAGTTAACACCTCGCTGGGACTCTAAGGGGTACTTCCGACCGATTCAATAATTAACAAGGTCCGCCCTTCGGTCGAAGGGACCCGACGCTTTGCCAAACCGCGAGATTGCAAAAGGGTTAGGTCCCGACACAAATTGTTTTTGCGCCTATTTAGGAAGGCATTTGGTGTGGTCCTTGGACCATTAATATTATGTAGTGTTGAGTAGCGTTATCATATATTTCGGTAGCTTTTTTACTAAAACTTAACTACGAGGTTAGTAAATAAATAAAAAAGTTTAATAACAGTTTACAATTTCACATATTTTTTGTAAATAAATGTACGTGGGTTTCATTCGTTAAATTAGAGAGTTTTAGATAAAATAATTACTTAAATATTGAGTGGACTATTAGCAATCTACATACATACCTAGAATTACCTCACAGATGAATACTCAATTGATATTTCAATCAGATAATGTCCACAATATTTGAAAACATTCGCTTAAAACCCTATACATTTATTTGATGCGGAACCAAGACCAAAACACGACCATAATTTATTAAAAATCTAGGTTTAAGAGGTCAGCCACCGCTGCGATGTCACCGCCTAAGGAAAAATACTGTAGATATGGTAAACTACTTGACGGAAACACACGGGCGCCTACTGCGCGCCGGACCGCGACAGTTATTGTGATTAAGTTTAGGAAAATAGGCAATTTTATGCTTTAAGAGTTCTGTGTCCCATTAAAAAATAAAGCTTCTTTATTCTTTAATGGGACACAGAACTCTTAAAGTATAGACCACAGAGTCCACAGATACAAACACAATTGACAGAAATTAATACTAAAAAAAAAATATGAAAAATAAACACAGGTAGGTAGTATGTGGCCAACAAGTCGCAGCCTCAGCATTTGCCGCAGCGACAAAAGCCACTAGACATTAAAATAATGTTCATTGGCATTTAATACGATAAATTAAGCGGTAAAAATACAAAGACACTTAGGTATTGCCCGACTGTAGACTGGTTTACACAAAACATGATCGCGAGCGACAACTTATTCTACTGTATGTATCAAATATTGCGTTCGTAGTTAATATTATTGATAAATTTTAATCATCGTCGGTGAAGGAATAATTCAGATAATGTATGTTTAATTTAATAATAAATAAATAAATTCATTGTCATTGAACGAGAAGAACACAGTGTCTTGCCAACGATGATTGACTCATGATCACGGGTGAACTGAGTTCACCATAACCATGAAAGTTTAAAATTATATTCTGAACATATTATTGAGAGACCATTTCGAGCTCAACGCTCGTAGTCACGGGCAAGACTAAAAATGACATTCAATTTCAAAATCTCCTAAGTAGTAATAGCGTTTTTAATCCAACTCCGCTCCCGTGTCTCCGCCAGTGCACCCACGCTCTGCACTCAGAGTAGTCTACGCTTCGTTACACGGACGCGACGAGGGTTTTTGTCTGCTCAAAGGAAACGAGGAAATCTGCAGATTCTGTTTGCTTTTTTTTTTGTTTCCTACGGGATTTTTATGTGCCAGCTCTGTCGGCGGGTTCTTTACTTAATTAATGAGTGTTATTGTGCCGGCTGTAAGAGCTTGAGGTCGGGATTGTTACTCGATTTGAGTATTCGAGTGGAGGGATAAAGTGTTCTTCTTTTGTTATGATCGTTGGTTTGTATTTTTTTTTTATGATTCGGGGAAAGAGACAAATGTAGGCAACAGAAGTGGGTGCAGCTTATGAGCTGTATCGTTTAATTAGTTGTACGATGATTTGAGCAGTAAGTAGCTACGTTCCTGTTACTGTAACTAATAAACCTTTTTACATAACAATATCCAAAGTTCTGTATATTCTTCGTGGAATGAACATTTCAAAGTCGTGGTAGAAAAAATACAATGTCGTCTCAACTAAAACTACGAATTTAATGACGGTATTTTACTACATTTTGAAACATGAATAGAATAAGAGTAATTAAGAAAGGGTAAGTTGACTTACTGTTAAATGAATTCACGTTTTGTGTATGACAGTGCATTTTGGAAACGTCCTATTCTATTTAAAAAAAATCTTATATTTAAGAAAATGTTTTGATTTTAATAAGTATAATTATGTGCTATTTCTATGATGTTTTATTGCTTCAATACCCGCTAGTTCAGATAACAGTAGCCAGCGAGTCAGTGCATATCAGTTAAACGACCAGCCATTCGTTAGTTCACGTCTGCGGCACGTCGCTTCGACGTGTAGCGGTGCAAGTTAGTATGAGCTTTCTGTATAGGGCTGGTGCGAACAATACTAATGAGCAGGTATTGGTTTTTTACCGTCTCCAAAAAAAGGAGGTTCTGTTCTCAATTTGAATTAATTTTTTTGAACTCAATATAATCAATGTGGCTGAACAAATCGTTGAAAAGCAACTGTGCATCCAAAGGTAATTTTACTTTAACCTTCAGCAACTAAAAAAATAACTAAAAAAAATGTTGATTGAACAATCCTGATTACTCGAAGGGTTTCTAAAATAATATTTTTACAATAACAATAACAAATAAAATTTAGTTTTATTTCAAATCCTGATAGGGTTACAAGATTTTTTTTTCAATATAGTTATTTTTTATAGTCATGACATTTAACGATTATTAAAACGCAGAATAATATCTGAGTTATCAATTTTAATGTTTATTTTATACATTCGAATCATGTCAACGTAAAGCTTTACCGTTATTTTTCTTTTGAAAAAGATCCACCACTAGAAACGTCTAAGAGAGATAAATAAAAAATGTTTCTAAAAATACTTAGCTAAAATCACTATGAACGCACTTAACATAATTTAAGGTACATAAATGAGTATTAACGCGAGCGTGCGTAAGATGGCGCTCCGTCTAGAGAGACAGGTTATTTTCCGATCGGCTGCCCGCCTGTCCTACCTGTCTACGACACCGATGGCGAATAACGAAGTAAGTAAAACGTAAATATAGAACACCTAACAGTCAAGTGCGAGTGTGTATCTGTGGAATATCTACCAGCAATTATGCGTTGGTGGCCGCTCTTGATGGACTCTAACTTACAGGATTGATTGGCCAAGCCCAATTACGTCCCCCATGCTGGGGAACGGGCCTACCCCAAACTAAGAGACCAGGCCTTAGTCAACCACGCTGGCCAAGTGCTGGTTGGTCGACTACGCAAACCTAAAATTGTGATCGGCCGCCATGGTCAAATTAGTTTATTAAAACAACTTTAATAATATAGACCTAGTTTAGCTTTAGGTAAAATGCATTTGAATCTAAAGAAGCTGACTTGCTCAAAATATCAGGAAACGGTTGTATCAAATTAATTTTCTATTCAGTATACTTTAAGGAAAAATATTTAATAAATGGCCTTTCGTGACGTGACTGAGGGAAATAGGGATTTGTTCGTGTGTACTGAAATCCAATCAAAAACATAAATGTGAAATGAGAGCCAAGTTCAATATTATGATAATTGCCTTGGTTGTTGACTTCAACGACAAAAGAAGTGAGATCTAAATGGGTGCCAAGTTCAATGGTCAACCCTGAAATTTATTTATAAGTAACACTATAACATACCTATCATATCTTCTTATAACATAAGATTGTAACGGTTGTACTTCATACACAACTACTTCCAATTTTATTGAATAGTAAAAATAACAAAAACGTAATACAATACTATCTTAAACTAATATAAAACAAATAAAATACAAAATAAACATTAATTCTAATATTACTTACATACTATATCCTTATTATTTACAATAATAATTAATTAAAAAAAGAAAATAGAAAACCTAACACTATTAAACCTAAACATTAAAAAAACTATATGTTTAGTAGATCACGCGGCGAGCGCGTGAGACAGGTTTTGACGCGGGGGGGTCGTACCGCGGAGTCCGCAAAGCCGATACTTGCTACCGGACAGAGCTCCTTGCACTTGCTCCAAGGTCAGACGCTCGGCCGTTTTAATTACGCTTAGCGAAACCTACCTACCTAAATTTAATTGCTGCATAATATTTTCGTGTTTAGTATTAAACAATATAATTGTGTGTGTGTTTTTTCCCCGAATTGGGGACCACCGCTCCGGTACCGGGCAACACTGAAGCTAAATTTCCCTACTACAAGTTCCGGCCGGAAGCACTGACTGCAGTCAGTAGTGACTGATTGGGGGACACTGGATCACGGACTCACAGGACAGTGATGTTTAGATTAGGTTATATTATACTTCGGTTGTGAATGTTTTCCGTACCCACTCCCGCTGTAATTTTAACACTTGCCTAAAATTATATATTTACTATTTGACAAAGGCCTTTTATTAATTACCCTAGGCAAAATTGTCACATTGGCGCCCAACTATAGGTTACATTCACGACCGTTGTGTAGTAAAACCCTTATAGCAATTAATAGTTTTTCTTTGGTGTTGGCTCCTAACTTCATAGTTTTAAGGTCGATTCTATGCTAATTATTTTTAATTGGAGTATGGCCTAATGTTATTTTTCTTTTTTTTCTAGTTCTTTTGTAAACTAAACCTAACATAGTTTTATCGATTTTACCATACTTACTCTAATTAGCGCTTTTAAATCATTATCTACAATAGTACTTGGTAGTATTAAGTAAGGACTTTGCAGCATATACCTAATAAAAAACAACATGACTTATCCTATTAAATATCTTTCGCTTCAAAAATCGGAACTACAGTATGAAGTAGAATTACGTGGTGGCAGTGGTGATACAGTAGTAGAGCTTAGGAAGCAGATAGTTAAATTAGCTCCGCTTTTACCATCTGAGGACGTGCTTGAATCTCATTTAGAACCTGCTGATGACTTGAAGGTGATAAAGGAATTACTCCTAAAGTCTCAATATAATTTGGGTATCATTTCAAAGCAATTTGATAAAAATTTATTCGTTCGAACCGAGACCTTATTACACCACATCTATCATCGTATTACTAGATTAGTTGCTCCTAAAGAGATTATGGATAGCTATAAAAGCTGCAAAGCTACCTTCAAGTCTCAGTACGCTGAGCTATCTTCATTTAAACAAGGTACTTCGCAATCTACTCCTTCTACCCGGGCTACTGATAGCGCATCGGACCTCCCCGCAATATCTGTCACATGCGATCGAAGTTTATCCGCAGATCTCACTAAACTTAAATTCTCCGGCCAAACTTGCGTACACTCCTTCATACAGAGAGTGGAAGAATTTGTATATTCCAGAGGAATACCCTTTGAAAAAATTCTTTCACTCGCTTTTGAGATTTTTGTTGATGATGCGTTACATTGGTACCGCTATAATAAAGATAAGGCCGAAACATGGCAGGAATTGTGCACCCTTCTAAAAGAAGATTTTAGTAGCAAGGATTACGACTATCGATTGGCCGCGGAGATCCGTTCACGAACTCAGGGTGAGCAGGAGAACATTACAATCTATATTTCTATAATGCATGGTATGTTCTCACGCTTAAGCAAACCTATGTCAGAGGAAGAAAGGTTAGACATTTTAATGCACAATATCCGCCCATGTTACGCCAGTTCTCTAGCTGCATCTCCTCCTATAACATCTATTGAAAATCTTAAGTCGGTTTGCCGAAATTACGAAAATATTACCGCTAGATTTTCACAATTTCAAGAACCACCAAGAGTTACTAGTAATACAGTTGCTCCTGAGTTCGCTTACAAAAATAAAACAACTTATTCTAACAACAATAAATTTAATGAAAAGTTCAGAAACAATAATACTTACTCTAAATATAATTATAACAACTACAATAATTATAAAAGTAACCCTACAACTAGTAATAATAATATTATTAATTCTATAGACGCTTCAGACACAGTTCATGATGAAGTGGCAGCTATGCAACTTAAAACAACAAAACCTACCTACATATATTGCCCTAGGTGTAGATCTACCACCCACTCTCTTGGAAAATGTAGACAACCTCGGTTTCTAATCTGTTTCAAATGTGGCAAAAAGGATGTGCGGTACCCAGATTGTCCAGATTGCCATCCTCCTACACACAAAAGTAACAACCAAAAAAACTAATTAGATACGATTGGAGTGGTCGATCTGAAGAGTGGAAAGAATGGTTAAAATTCATAAAAAACTTCTTTACATTTAACTCGATCGCTTCAATCGACAATAATAAACCTAACTTAGAAAGAACAAGGCCTTACGTCACTGTTAATATTTTAAACGACACATTTACTGGATTATTAGACACAGGTTCGTGTGTTACTATCTTGGGTAATGGATCTCACAAAAAGCTGCTTTCTATGGGATTCAAAATGATACAGAATGATACTGTTGAATTTGTTGCTGCCGGTGGGGACAAATTAAAATCAATAGGTCTCATTGACATTCCTGTAACATTCCAAAATAAAACGCACTATATAAAAGCATACATAGTTCCAAGTGTTCAAAATTGCCTGATCCTAGGCATTGATTTTTGGCGAATTTTTGGTCTCTTCCCTAAACATCTAGATGCAGTAATGTTTTTGAAAGATTCAATAAAATCTAATAATATACATACTAACGCTGTAGATAAACCGGCAATTCTATCATACAATAACCTCTCAACTAGTGAAAAGAATACGGCTGACCAACTTATTTCAAAATTTAGCGCAATTTCGTACGAAAAGAAAGGGCTTGGCCGAACATCACTAATTACCCATACAATTGACACTGGGGATGCTGCCCCCATCCGTCAACGATATTATCGTATGTCTCCCGAGAAGCAACGGATTCTAGTTGGTCAACTCGACGATATGATTAGGGATGATGTAGTCGAACCATGTGAAAGCCCTTGGTCATCTCCGGTTCTCTTGACCCCTAAAAAGAATGGTGAGTTGCGTTTCTGCCTAGATAGCCGAAAACTAAATTCGGTTACAAAAGGATGCATACAGCCTCCCATACATAACTGAGATACTCGACAATCTTCGTGATGCTAAATATCTTAGTAGCATCGATCTGTCAAAAAGTTTCTGGCAAATTTTAATAAGGGAAGAGGATAGATGCAAGACTGCCTTCTATATTCCGACTCGCGGAACCTTCCAATTTAAGTCTATGTCCTTCGGGTTGACTAATGCACCGGCTACGCAGCAAAGACTAGTAGACTACCTCTTTTATGGACCGGAATTTGAGAATAAGGTATTCGTCTATGTAGATGACATAGTAATTATCTCTAGAAGCTTTAAAAATCATATATCTCTTCTCACAAAGGTTCTAGAAAAACTTAAAATGGCTAATTTAACCGTTAACCTAGAGAAAAGTCAATTTTTCAGGAATCGGCTCAAATATTTAGGTTATATTGTAGATATTAATGGCCTGCAAGCAGATCCTGAAAAAGTCGATGCAATAGTCAATTACCCTGCTCCCACTAACCGTAAGGAAGTGAGACGTTTTATTGGTACCGCCTCTTGGTATCGTCGGTTTATACCAAATTTCAGCCAGCTAGCTTCACCCCTTAATAAACTAACATCTCAAGGCAGGAACGCTCCCAAATTCTTTTGGTCAAAAGAAGCAAACGAGGCATTTGTAAAACTTAAAACACATTTAGCTTCAGCACCTATCCTGGCCTGTCCCGACTACACAAAACCTTTTGAGGTACACACGGATGCCAGTGATCATGGCATTGGCGCTGTTTTAACTCAAACACTTAATGGATCTGAAAAAGTAATTGCTTACATGAGCAAATCCTTAAGTAAACAGGAACGCAATTATAGTGCCACGGAACGAGAAGCCTTAGCAGTTTTATTTGCCATAGAGCATTGGCGTTGCTACTTGGAGAACGGCCTTAAATTTACAGTTTTTACGGATCATTCTTCCCTTAAGTGGTTCTTAAACCTTAATAATCCTACCGGGAGACTAGCTCGTTGGGGTGTTAGGCTGTCTGTATTTAATTTTGAAATAAAGCACCGCAAGGGTGCAGATAATGTTGTCCCTGACAGTTTGTCACGCTCCGTACCTATAAACTCTATTGTCTCGACAGACGGACTGACTCAACCCTTCTATTCAACTACAAACGACCCGTGGTTCCTAAAATTATTCAGTGGATGCCTTAATTCCCCAACCACATTTTTAAACTACCGCGTGACTAATGGCAAACTTTTTCGCTTCATTAAGTCCATAAACCCTCTTTCTAGAGAATTCGAATGGAAAGAAGTAATTCCATCGGATCATCGCCCGGATGTAATTTCACAAAATCATAGTGAAGAAACTGCAGGTCATTTTGGAGTTTTAAGACATACAAACGTTTGTCCTTAAGATACTTTTGGCCTGGTATGCATCAAGATGTAAGTAAATTTGTTGCCAGTTGCGATATTTGTCAGCAATATAAGTATCCCAACCATGCCACTCTAGGAACAATGGGTCGACCAAAGGAGTGCTGTCGTCCTTTCCAAATGATTAGTACGGACTTGGTAGGACCATTGCCTGTTTCCAGAAAACAAAACACTTTTCTGTTAGTTATTACCTGCTGTTTTTCTAAATTCTGCTTAATGTTCCCTATTCGTCGCGCTACAGCAGATATTATATCTAAAATTTTAGAGCAAAATGTTTTTCTAATACACGGAATACCCAGTACAGTATTAATGGACAACGGGAGACAATTTACTAGCCATATTATGAAAAATTTATTCGCATATTATAAAATACCAAATGTCTTCTACACTCCACTATATACGCCACAAGTAAACTCTGTTGAGCGATACAATAAAACAATAATCACGTGTATTTCTTCTTTTATCGACAATGATCATAGAGCCTGGGATACTAAAATCCCTAAGATCCAATTCGCTCTAAATAGTGCTGTAAATGAGGTAACAGGATTTACACCGGCATTCCTAGTATTTGGCCGTGAATTAGTTAGTTGCGGTTCTCATTACATAGACTCTGACATAGTGGATAACATTGTTTTCGCTCCTCGAGATGCATACGCAGAAAATTTAGGTAGTTTATGCAAAGTCTTTGATAAAGTTCAGGCTGCAATAATTAAAGCACACTCAAGGAATAGTAACAATTATAACCTTCGTCGTAAAAACATAGATTTTAACGTCGGAGACATCGTCTGGAAGAAAACCTTTTATCAAAGCGACAAGGATAACAAGTTTTCTAAAAAGCTTGCACCCAAGTATATAAAATGCCGCATCACAGAAAAAAAATCTAGGCTAGTCTACGAACTAGAGGATATGATGGGAAACAAATTGGGATCTTGGCATATTAAAGATTTTAAACTTAACTAATGTTAATCATAAAATTCAGTGGATTTTTCTAGTAAAAATCCAAACCAAAAAAAGGGGGTATGTAACGGTTGTACTTCATACACAACTACTTCCAATTTTATTGAATAGTAAAAATAACAAAAACGTAATACAATACTATCTTAAACTAATATAAAACAAATAAAATACAAAATAAACATTAATTCTAATATTACTTACATACTATATCCTTATTATTTACAATAATAATTAATTAAAAAAAGAAAATAGAAAACCTAACACTATTAAACCTAAACATTAAAAAAACTATATGTTTAGTAGATCACGCGGCGAGCGCGTGAGACAGGTTTTGACGCGGGGGGGTCGTACCGCGGAGTCCGCAAAGCCGATACTTGCTACCGGACAGAGCTCCTTGCACTTGCTCCAAGGTCAGACGCTCGGCCGTTTTAATTACGCTTAGCGAAACCTACCTACCTAAATTTAATTGCTGCATAATATTTTCGTGTTTAGTATTAAACAACATAATTGTGTGTGTGTGTTTTTTCCCCGAATTGGGGACCACCGCTCCGGTACCGGGCAACACTGAAGCTAAATTTCCCTACTACAAGTTCCGGCCGGAAGCACTGACTGCAGTCAGTAGTGACTGATTGGGGGACACTGGATCACGGACTCACAGGACAGTGATGTTTAGATTAGGTTATATTATACTTCGGTTGTGAATGTTTTCCGTACCCACTCCCGCTGTAATTTTAACACTTGCCTAAAATTATATATTTACTATTTGACAAAGGCCTTTTATTAATTACCCTAGGCAAAATTGTCACAAGATAATGTATGGTGGTAGCCTATGAAGGTCTGTCTTGGCTAGTTTCTATAAACCTACCAACGTATTATTATGTTCGCTCGCTAGTTTCTACCAACAATCCAAATTTTCGACCGACAAATACCAAACTAACCAAGACAACTAACTAGACTACTAACTAACTAACTAAAGAAAACTAGCCAAGACAGACCTTCATAGGCTACCACCATACATTATCTTATGTTATAAGAAGATATGATAGGTATGTTATAGTGTTACTTATAAATAAATTTCAGGGTTGACCATTGAACTTGGCACCCATTTAGATCTCACTTCTTTTGTCGTTGAAGTCAACAACCAAGGCAATTATCATAATATTGAACTTGGCTCTCATTTCACATTTATGTTTTTGATTGGATATCATTACTTTTTGTAGAAAAGTATATATCATCGTAACGCCGTAGGTCCTTTGAGTCCTTTTCAAATTCAAAACTAAAACTAGACTTTATAAATATAAAACAATTGAATCAGTTACTGTATTTTCCTACGTTTACGGGGTATAAACCTAAGTAATAAATCTGAAAACCGACTATATAAGTACCTACTCTTAATTGTAAATAAGCTAACCGCAGCAGTGGTCTCCTTTTTCACGGCTTTCAGGGTGAGTGCGACAGGCTCAACATGGTCTATTGTGCCTGTCGACCTCATATGTGGATCTCACTACCGCTTACCATCAGGTGGAGTGAGGTCATCTTGTTAGCCTCTTATAAAAATAAAAAAAATTAAAAAAAAACCTAATTATTAAAAAAATTGCCAGTTTTTTATTTTTTCCTTTGTATTCATGTAATTACCTATCTGCATACCAAATTTTAACTCTCTAGGTCATTTGGAACTGGGTTAGAATTTTGATCTGTCAGTCAGTCAATGATAAAAATGAGGATTTTTGGACATTAATATCTAAATAACTGTTTGAGATAAGCTTATGAAATTTAGAACACATATTTATCTCGCAAGTCACAATATATGAGCCAAATTTGATACGTTTATGTGAAATAGTTTTTGATTTATGAGGGGTTCAAAAGTGGTTCCAAATGGTTCGTGTAATATTACACACGGTGCGGCTCGCCAGTTCTGTTTCTTGAACTTGGCTTGACACGCTACCGCGTGTCTAGATATGATTTGTGATAAAAAAAAATTACACCAGAAATATACAAATACATAACGGATCAAATAATCCCACAAAACCATGAAATTTTCAGAAATATAAATATATTAATAAGGCCTTGGCTAAGGTATATCATAACCAGCGCGGCAAAAAAGCTCAAACGTTTCATGGACTTAATTCCTTTTCGAGTCCATTTACGACAAAAAAAAACATAAAACACGCCAGTCAACCGATAACTTCTAAAGTTACGATCTTTCTACTTCAGACAAGTCCAAACACGCACCCATTATCACAACACACGCCGACAACAAAAAAAAAACTTTAATGACATCAAAAGTTTACCCTCGTTATATCTTCTCGGAACTTCAACTTCAAAAAATCCAGTCAAGTTCCAGTGGAACTCGCGTAAGAAGGGTTCCGTACTTTGACAAGGTTAATAACTGGCAAATAGTAGGTATGGCAGGAGCCGCTATTGATATCGAGCAGAAAAATGGCATGGAAATCATGTTTGTTGTATGAGTATCTTTTTTTATTTTAGAATTTGTTGGTAGAGAAAGACATTAGAAAGAAAGAAAATAAAAAAGAACATTAGGCACCTGCCTAATGTTTTTTTATATTTTCTTTCTTTCTTAATGATAAGAAGGTTCTTATGAAGATGCCAACTGTCTAGCTATAGCGATTCCTGAGATACAGTCTGGTGACAGACAGATAAACCGACGGACAAACAGCTAAGCCTTTATGTACCCCTAATTTTGTTTAAATTTAAAATTAAAAAAACACAGGCCTGCGGGCCTTCAGGTTGAGTACGATAGGCTCAATATGGCCTATTGTGCCGGTCAACCTTATATGTGGATCTCACTACCGCTTACTATCAGGTGGAGTGAGGTCATCTAGTAAGCCTATAATAGGAATATAAAAACTTGATTTAATTTGTTCTCGTTTTCACCATTTGTGCACTTAACCCTAAAAAACGCCTTGAACAACTTCGTCACAATAACTGCTATCGAGTGTTGTGTTTAATGTTTCCAGTTTCGTCTTTCGGCGGCAGCCCTGGGCTAAAAGGCCGAAACGTCCGCGGAGATTCGCACCGCGGTGTCGCGATAACGCGCGTTCCCGAAAGTGTCACGTTTAAGGACGGTTTACACTTACCGACATGTACAGAGTTCTGAATTTTCTTGATCTTTACTTTTTTAGGGAAGAACGCGATTCTTCCCATACAAGCAGATTTTCTGTCATGTCAAGTCTGTGACTAGGCAAAACGTGTGTGACTAGGGTTGAGAAGGGTATGCTTACATTGAGTGGTCATGTTGAGTGGATGAATGAAAGACGATTAACGAAAGGAATATACACCGTGAAATTTTAGTGGTTGTTTTCCCGCAGTAAAATGATTCTATCTTAGTAGTACAATAGATTTGTGCAGTTCTTTTTTGTTAAAATAAATAAATGCCGGTTTTACGAAAGGTTTAACCGAAACTCGAAAGCACTTTCGAACCGCTTTATGACTTAGGGTGTCGAGCTTCTTCAGCTTTAAGCATCGATTACATGCGGCAAGCAGTACCTGATTACGTCACATCTTATAAAAGAACGATAGGTTCTCTCGTTTTCGAGTTGGAAAATAATTATTTAGAAAATTTGAAAAAAAAATTTTTTGTTTTCAAGGCATATTTGCATGATTCGATAGTATTACTAAAGGCAAATCGTTCTGCCACGGGAAAACAACCACTAAAATTTCACGGTGTATAGATAAATATTAATGGAAATGTCGACAGGTAACATCTTTTGCATAAAGAGGTAGATGGATGTGGAAAAAGCGAAAGTGGTGTGACAGGACGTGAAGCCTACCCCTCTGGGAAAAAGGCTTATTTTATGTGCTAATAATTTTAACGTCATAGAGAAAACGAATCTTTAATCTGATCAAAAAACCAAAATCGTCAGCTGTAAACAGCATCTCACCGCCTCTATGTCACGTCATAACGCCGATCCCGTCGCAACGGCCCGCGCGGGACGCATCCCGCCATCTTCACGCGACTTTCAGTTCCCGCATTACCGTGTCGTTTGTTTAACGAACTCCGTTATTAGTGATGTGCGGGTTAATGTGCTTTCGTTGTTCCGCTAAGGGATTCGAGCTCTTTTTAAATTTGGCCTGGGACTCGTTTTGAAGGTTTAACGGTGTTTAGCCGAGTTTTCTCTTTGGTATTAATGTACGAGTTTGAGTCGTACGTTTATTTTGATGGGAGGGCGGATGACGGTTATTATTAGGTAATATATTTTTCACATGTTTAGTTATTTTTGTTTGGACGATAATTACATTGTTCTGGATAATAAATACAAGAGTAAAAATTAAATTGGTGAAATAAAAAATTGGTTATTAGGTTCTTAATATTTTCCGATCTTAAAGTACTTTTTTTGATAAGCTCTATATATATACACACCTATTTTACGTGTGCACGAAAAAAATCCAATGTCGATTATTGGGGTTTAATAGTTGATTCGGTTGATTGCATGTCAACTGACTGAAGGTCAGACAAGTTAAGTTGACATACTGATTTCATGTGATTCAAAAGTAAAGTCATACTTTTCTATACTTTAAATAATTTCAGTAATATAAGAAGAACCTACTATAATCTCAAATGTTTTCTCAAACATTTGCTTTGAAGTACCTACCGCCTCTCTTACACGCAATGTAACACACAGTAGAAATCCCTCCTTTCCAAAATTAAATACATTTACCTGTACGGAGTTCAGAATAGACCCGGATTTCTTTCGACCCCGTGGCCTGGCCTGATTGACTAACCCATTGATGTCGATAACCTACTCAGTCTCAAAATAACAAAATGCCATTTCCCTTGTGTAGGCAAAGCCAATTGGGCCCAGCCAGGAGATTCAATTCTGTCCTGCGCCCGGGCAAATAAAAAGGCACTCTCAAATTGTGCTTTCAATAAAAATCAACTACTCCCTCTCTGTTGGCAGCGCGATCAAATTCGCCACACAATGTGGTGCGAATTAGGAGAGAATGGCGATGTTCACCTTAGTTACAGGTTTCTTTTTTTTTGTCACGATCCCGCATTAGACTTTTTCTGGTATTTTGTTTGCCAAAGCCTGCATGAGCGGCTTTTAAATGCTTCTGATTATATTACTCGCACAACACAAACCAACTACGTCTTACAGTTAATAAAGCTTCCTTTTGATATGTGATTGTTATTGTACTTCCTTATAGCTGGTCCTACATTTCATCTATTTGGGGTTCTACATCCTAAAAACACTGATCTCTTTCGTCAAATAATATTTTGAGTTGAATTTTACCGCCGTTTTTTAATTTTACCGCCATTTTTTAATATTTTGTGTTGAATTTTTTTCAAGGGATGCATCTTGGCCGTAGGAAGCCATTGAGCCAATAAAAAAAAATCATGCAAGTCGACTTATCAATGTATTCACGCCAGCCACGGATATATCCTGCACAAATTTGGATGTTTTAATATTACCCTTTTCCATTTGGGCTCTGGCAGTAGTAACACAGGTGGTTTTGTATTTAATCGGAAACTAAATCAACTGTATTAATATGCATTAATCACATTCTGATCTTTATTTTAATCATGATTTGATTTGATTTAATCGCTTGTCGCTGATGCGTCGCACCAAACATTGAACTCACTTGACGTAAATAAGATTTTCTATACAAAAAGTCTCCCGGGATTCTTTCTCGAATTAATCTCTTAATGCCTGTACCCTTTTCATTACAGGAATGATCTGAAGAGTAATTAATCCAGAATATTTATCTTGGAAGCGGTGGATTGTGCTGTATTGAAACTGAATGGTTGATTAATAGTTGTTATGATTTTCGTTTGTATGTTTTTGAGTGGTAACGCAAACATTTTTATTCTTGAGATTATACAGTGCAAATAAAAAACAAATCTTTTAAATTAGTCAATCAATCAGTAAACACGCACTATGCTATTATATTTGCCAAATGACTTGCCTTACTTCGGAATCTAGACACGCGGTAGCGTGTCAAGCCAAGGTTATCGAATACAATAACAAACATTTATCTTTAGTTTTCACACTTTTCAGTCTAATTTACACAAAAAATTATCAACAATGAACGAATTTTCAAATTAAAATAATTCTTAAAAATGCTTCCGGCAAAAAGAAGCACAATATTGCAGTAGGTACCACTCGTATTTTTGTTTTTCTCAGATAAGATTTAACCGCATCAAAGTTTGCTGAACTTGAGCTATCGTCCCAAAGCTCCCCTAACTTGTGAAGTTAAGAATACTTTTGAAAAAAATTGACAGAGATACTGTTTAGTACCGAGCCCGACAAATAAATAAGAACTTTTCCCGTCCATATTTGAGGGTAATCGAGGCAAAAAAGAAAGCTGCGAATTGGCTCAGATCGCAGTCCACATTCTTACGAGCCATAGAAACCTGCGATCTTACTGTACGGCAGATTCAACTTCAAAACGAAACGTCGACAGATCCTAAACCAACAGTAGCTTGACTGAGCTGTAACAGTTAGAGGGCAGGCGAAAATGAACTCTACCGTGAAGTAATAGAGGCTCCGTGAATATGACCCGGTCAGGTTTCGAGGATAAACAAGGAATTCTTACGTGTTCACAAGTCCATTTCAATTTTCACTTCGTTACACCGCGGCTCTCTCGGATTTTTAGGGGGCTTTTGTCAAATAAAGAGCCCTTAAGTCGTTTTATGTTATACCTTCGTTGGAAATTTAATTTTTGAGCCTTAAGTGGCCTTTAAAGCCTTCATTTTATCTTTTACATTTTTTAAAATACATACTTCTAAGAAAAATACGCTCAATTGCCATGATAATGTGATATTGGAAAGGGCTGGAAATGGTTGCAAATGGCAAAATATCAATATTGTAGGCAGCAATTTGAGTGTTACAAATTTTATCCTTATCCAAAATAGATTGTTTGGAGGTCAGTAACTAAGACATAAATTATTAAATTTAACATTACGTGTGAAAATTTCATAATAAACTACAACAACAGAAATTGGCAAAAGGAATAATGCTATATGATAATCAAGTTAAGCGCAGAAGCACAAAGTATTACGTCGTATCATAGAAAAGAGACTACAAGAAGAAGAACTTTAATATTTCACTGGGAAATAATCACGAGGCACGAATCAAGAGACCATAAATAATATCTACGGAACCCCGGGCATTGTACCTTTGTGAAACACTTGTCCGGTTTTTATGCTTCGCGTGTTCTGAGCTAATGTGTTCTTTCACTAAACCATTATTAAAATGGAATTGTCCTGGAATATTCCAAGCGTACCAAATCTCTGTACATACCGTTTATTTCTTACTTATTTCTTCAACTTAAGAAAACATCTCTTAACAAGTCGCCTAGCTTTAGTTTTTTTCTTTTTCGGGCAATCTTAAGTAGAGTTTATGTTTTGAATAGCTAGTGGCTAGTAGATAGGAGAAAAAACACTAAACTTGCAATTTCAAGTAGTTTTTGTGGCTAATAGTTGGGGATACAAGTTATGTCCTTAAGTACCTATATTGTAAATTCTACAGCAGCTTATGATTTTACGAAACTGCGTAAGCTATTTACCGCGGGATCAGATCATCAGCTCATATACGTCCCCAGTGCTGAGGCACGGGGGGCATACCCTAAATTAGGGCGATAAGGCCTTAGTTAACCACGCTGGCCAAGTGTGGGATGGTTGACTAAACAAATGGTTTGCCGAGTTGGTTGAAATACTAATTAAACATTATTAATCTACAAAGCCAAGTTGGGTTACTATTTAATCGAACATACAATATAATTGAAACAACAGAAACACCAACTCACTCCTTCTTGTTACCGCCAGCTTTTTTTTCCTAACAGTCATACGTTGATGGCTTGAAGTAGCCTCGTCATCATCACCGGACTTGCGGGGGAGCGGATGGGTCTCACCCCTACGATGATGGCTTGGAGTAGCCTGGTGATTTTATCCGGACTTGCGGGGTAGCGGATGGCTCTCACCCCTACGATGATGGCTTGGAGAAGCCTCGTCATCATCACCGGACATGCGGGGGAGCGGATGGCTCTCACCCTAAGTTTACCGCCAGCAATTATCGTCATCGATTCCAAATAACTTCCGCAAACATTTTGTAATTTTGTAACCGTTAACTGCGAAAGGTGTAACTAATCTAAGTTCAGAAACCTTTCTAATTAAAACTTGGGATGCCCTCACAAGCCAGCGGTCCATTTTCAAATAATTATTCTCTTGAAATGGTAATGGAGGTCTATTAGACATTCCAGGGGGGGAGGGGGGATAAACAAGACTTCAAGTGACTAGCAGGACTATGGGTTTATTTTGGAACGAAATCACAATTTCCGGGAATAGCGACCGTTCAGCGAGTGCTTGGGTGTTTCTATTTGAATTTGCTTGATTGAGGTTACAGGCTGTTATTTTTTTTTAATTTAGTTTGATACTACTTGGAATTATTATTTTGGAATTATTACTTGTATTTGAAGGCATTATGTTTACCTGTTAATATTATTTTTAGCTTAGCTAACACCTAAATGTTCAATTCCAGAAAAATTGGTAAATCTATAGCCGGAACAGACTCCACCAGATGAATTTCATTTAGACAGGTTGAGATCGAAACATATTTACGTATAATGATCACGCGAATTTCACTAATTATTCGGGTTTTGCTTAATGCCTTCATTTGCAGTATTACAGCTGGTGCTCTGAAAAACACGTAAATTATTTTTTTATCAACATTAACTTAATATAAATTACAGAGGATTAAGTAAATACATTCTATTATTAAAAATGCGAGATGCGAGAGGTCGCCAGTTCAAACCCCGCCAGGTACCAATGTGTTTTTCAAATTAGAAATTCATATGTACCATCATTGAAGTGAAGGAAAACATCGTGAGGAAACCTGCACACCGAAGAAGAAATTCTTAGATTGTGTAGTCGACCAAGTCGACAGGGGAAGACCAAGAAAGACCTTTCATGACCAAATAGGTCAAATCTTAAAGAAAGGTCAAATCAAAAGTACCCGTAATCGACGAGCGTGCATGAAGATGAATGTGGATGAAGCGAAAGTGGTGTGCCAGGACCGTAGCACATGGCAGGAAGTGATCTCTGCCTACCCCTCTGGGAAAAAGGCGTGATTTTATGAATGCGTATGTATGTATGTAGTCGACCAACCCGCAATTGGCCAGCGTGGTCGATTAAGGCCTAATCGCCCTAGTTTAGGGTAGGCCCGTGCCCCAGCAGTGGGGACGTATATATGGGCTGATGATGATGATAATGATTATTATTAAAAAAGCACCATTATCATTCAAAGGATTAATTATAATTAAAATACTATAAAACATCCTGTATATATTAAAGATTAAGAAATCCATGCCGTTACGAAAGTTGTTTATTTTAATGGGTACTATCATCCTTTTCATTTGTAAGGGTTTATTTTATAAGTCGAATTAGATTTACTTCGAACTTTGTCGTTACCTACAAACGTGTTCAACACTTTTGTATTTAACGATTCATAATTTAATACCTGGCTTAAATATAAATAAATTAACGTAAATGTTACGTACAATCTCAGTGCCTTTAAAGTGATTACGGGTAATTCTACCCATGAAAACCCAAGCTTTGTGGATAAAGTCCGAATTTTAATTTGTAATCGGCACCATCCAGAACTGGTTGGATAATGTTCAGTTACTGTGTTTCAGTGAATAATAATTGAAACAAAAATTTTAACTCATATTTGAAGATCTTCTAGCATTACCCGTCACATTTTTCGGTATATAATATGTTAGGGTAAATGTAAAGCAATGGGTAATTATCTATATTTACCGGTGATTATAGATAATTACCAACGCACATAGTAAATGTAGTGAATTATTTAAATTTACCGGCAATTATATAAGATTCTCGTGTGATTTTGGTAAATGTTGACATTGTTGACAAACATCGCTGCAAGGATAATAAAACTCAGGTACCTACTTATTTTTTACTTGCCAATTTGTTAATTTTTTTTGTAATTTAACTTAATCATATTATATTAAAAAAAACAATCATGAGTTTTGGTTTCTAGATACTTTTACTTGTGGTTTCTAGGTTCTTCTTTATTTTATAATAACAGTATATTTTTAAAAACCAAACAATCTTCTTCTTCTTCTTGATATTTCATTTGTTAATTTAATAAGAATATATTTTATGTTTTGTTAACCAAACAGAAGGCTTGATCTCTTGATATTTGAAGAATATTTCTGTTTGTCTGATATTGTTTGTGAACTAATTTTATTATAATTAATTGCTTTTTATTTTGATAAACATTTGATTCTGCTGTTTGATGTTATAATTTCACTACATTTATTAAAGGGGTATGGTAATTTTATGTAACTGCCGGTAAATGTGATTAACTCTATAGTTTTTACCACTTTACCACGAGCACTCGTAATTGTGCAGTGTTTCCGGTAATTATACACTATCCTTACTTATCCTAACATATAAACCTGAAAAACTGCGTAAGTAGAGTGCATTGAATACATTTTAATGGATGGAGCACTATCGAGCGTGTATCGAGTGTTCGAGATTTTAAGGTATGTCTACCATAAAATCTCGATATATATAAAGGATTTGAAAGCTTTTTGTTATTAAGTTTTCATCTCCAATTGCCCTACAGTTGTTGCAAAAATACCGTGTATTTCCATAGCGGTGAAATAGTATATTTGTAAGGTAACATATTGGTTTCCAAAAAATATGTTTTAAATATTTCCCATAGAGTCTGCGGGCAATTTTGACGAGAACTGACATGAATATAATATTTCTTTTAGAAGAATGAAAAAAAAATCTATTGATACGTAAAATTGCTTTATTAACCAGATACGTACAAAAGAAATGATTTTAATTATCTTTTTTTATCACATTTTCCCAAAATCATGATGAGGAAGTCAGTCTTTATCAATTTATAACAGCGAGCTTATTACTGGTCAACTTTAAAACACTCATTGTTTACTTGCCCAAAGCATTTTAACAATATTATATTATTACTTTGACTGGCTCCGTGGATCAGTGGTTAGTGACCCAGCTTCACTACCTAAGGTTCCAAGAGCCGTGGAAATCCAGGAAAAATATCTGTGTGACGGAAATCGGTGTCTGAGTGTGTTATTAAATACACCGTGAAATTTGAGTGGTTGTTTTCCCGTGGCAGAACGATTAATCTTTAGTAATACGATCCAATCATGCAAATATTATACTTTGAAAAAAAAAAATCTCTGACGCCCAAAGTGTAAGCTCTGCTTAGTTTGGAGTCAAGTGACCGCATGTGGAAATGTCCCAGATATTTTTTTCGTTATAAATACAGGAAAAGCTCTGATGAAAGCACAGTTTGTCATCGAGCGGCACGCCTAAACGAAAAGCAATATAATAACTCAACGTCTAAGTAAGCAATCCTTGTCCCATGCTCTGATACGATTGGAGACGCGTATTTAGCCTCCATCGTTAGTATTCCATACAACAATAGCAATATATTGTGACCCGTCTCTACACCAATCAGGCGAAAAACCAACTTATCCAATAATACAGGGCTGGGTGTATTCTGGAAACGAGAGAGCATTACTATCGATATGATGGATATTGGATATATTGTATCAGAGATCATAGAACTTTTTTTTATTTTAATGTTTTTTATTTTTTTAGTTTTCTACTCATATTGTAAAGCGAATAGGGCAGTATTTTTGTTTTTATGGATGTCTATCTGTCGGGCTTTCATTTCAAACCAATTGAATCGTTTTAAATGATATTTGGTATTTAGATAGTATAGGGCATGAGAAGAAAAATAAGCTGATTTAGCTTTATAACTTAGGTATACATTTTCAAGCAAAAAATTCACGCGTGAGGTAATCATTCAGTCAGTTAGTAAATAAATCAAAAAAAAAAAATCTGTAAGGGAAATGGGCCGATTTTACAATTTAATCGACATTCGTTTAATTGATATTCGGTTAATATTTATGCAAGTATTGTCTATTTTTATTTGCGCGAGCACTACACATTTGAAATAAAACTAATTTTACGGATCAAACTCGCGTATATTGGTATTCTAAACTTCTAGACTTAAGTCTTAAGACTTAAGTCTTAACCGTGACCACGAGCGCTGTAAAGAGCTGGAAACGTCGGATCTCTAAATAATGTTTAGAATACCAATACACGCGAGTTTAATCCGTAAAATTAGTTTTATTACATATGTATGCTTTTAAAGAACACGTATATGCTAACTAACTATTAAAATATCACTTGTATCAAAAATAAAACCCAGAATCCCATAATACGTCCGCCAAAGACGCACTATTCATATTCTCTTCACGTAACCTCTCGATAGAAACCGTATCTTACGTTATTAATATTGGGTTTTATTTTTTCATTAAATCCAACCTCCTTTATTTATTTTCATATAATACTTATGTTGCTCTTTCGTTATGCCCAGGCCTCCGGGCAAGCGATTGATCTGAGGATTTCTAGAGCCTTTCTGGGGTCAATTTCGTTCGTATGTTATTGTAAAGGTCATATTTTTATCTACCACTATTTTATAAACATACGTAGATATTAATGAAGTAGCCTGTAGGTTTTTTTGCGAAATGTTTGAATATAACAAATTATACATCCATTTCTTCCAAATATTCTAAGATGGCTTTGATTAAAAAAATGTCTGAGATATTAAAAAAACATCTGGGACATTGAAACACCACTTGAGATGTAGGGTTTCGACGGATAGATAGATAGACAGTTCTAAAATTAATCTTTATTGTATCAGATTGTTCTAAAGCTATTATTTAAATAGTTATTTTGAGTTCAGAAGAAGAGAAGCTCTTAAAGGATTGAAAAATTATAAATTAATTTTTATTATTCTGATTTTTTTGTATGGTTTCGTTTTCATTTAATGTTGTGTGCACCTGTAAAGGGTATATGTATTTGTGTCAATTTTAATTGTCTTTCATGTATTGTTTGTAAACTGCGGGTATGACTTTAAAAAAAAAGACGTGTGGCACTTGGGGACTGCCGCGGTATAGCTATTGCATAGCATCGTCCGATTTCGGAGCAGCTCGTCTCGATTCGTGCGAGTTTCGTAGAGTCGTACAATACGTCTAACCGCACGCACACAAACACCGTGCCGAAGTCTACCGAACTGAAACGACGTTAGACGATTGTGAGGTTTTTTCGTTACGGTATTTCTTGGTTCGGTCGCCGCACTCAAAGCCCGCGATAAAAGCTATGCAATAGCTTAAAAATATCAGATCAATGACCCCGCAATATGCAAAAGCCGCTTTCAACTATCACAAGTAATCTGAGAAGCTATCTCTTTTTACACTTCATAGTCCGCGGCTAAACTAATTAAACTATAACTTGGTAAACAATGGGAGGAAACCAACAACTTTTATACCCGTAATTGTCATTTGCGAGCGGAAGCCGACGGCGGCATTACATCTACGTTGTTCATTTTTAAGGATTCATTTTAATTTGCCTCGTAGAACCCTACGTTGAGACGGCTACGATGCTTGTATTGCCTTCCGTGGGTCATTTGACTGTTTAAACTTGTTTTTGCTTGTGAATTTGTAGAAGAAGTATTTTACCGCGAAATAAATAATACAATAAATTATTACAGAACATCACATACATTGATTGACTCCCGCGGTAAATGACTAGAGCACTTGTGTTACGGATCTCAAGTAAGCAGTGGATACAGAAATATACTTAAATATATTTAATAACACACCCAGGCAAAGAACAAACACATCGGTGTTTGTTATGTGCCTGGTTGTCAAACATCGGTTTGTTATACAAATATTTGGCGCGAGTGGGAATCGAACCCACAACTCTAGCCGGTTCCGTGGGTACCGTAGCTAGTGAGCCTGGGTAACTAACCACTGTTCCACCTATCCAGACATTAAAGAAGGAAAAAGTCTTCATAAAGGCAGTCGGAAGGATAAATGGGCCAAGTTGATGTGATCACCTGGTCCACCTATTAAAAAATCTAACAATTCAATCCCAGCTAGTAAGAGAGAGAGAGAGAGAGAGAGAGAGAGAGAGAGCAATTAAATATTTCTAACATAAATTAGAGAGCAGTGAAAACTTTTGCCCAGCTTGACAAGTTACACACACATACCGTCACGCCTTCTTCCCAGGGGGGTGGGCTGACCATTCCTATCTATTTAAAAAAAAACATAAAGTCATAAGATAAGGCGACAAACGATTAAATTATGGACAATACGTAAATTATTCATCGCGCTTTCATACTTGATTCTTTAGTGTTAAGGCCCATACGACCAGGTGTCATCAACTCAACTAATTAAAACTTGCTTGACAAGGGTGCGCGCGCGCCACCGCCTTAATTATTTTCCTAGGGTTGTGTACTTTGAATTTGTTTGATTAAATTACACTTTGCAAAGATCTAAGTATATTAGCTTAGCGAGTATAGGCTATACGTGCCTGGGCTAGATAAGCAATACATTGGTGTTTGCAAGGGTAGGTAACGTGACTTAAAGGGATAATGGACTTATAGACCTTCGTAGAATGACTTGTTGTTCATACAAATGCCTTTCAGGCATCAGTCCATATACATCCCCACTGCTGGGGCACGGGCCTATTCTAAACTAGGGCGATCAGGCCTTAGTCGACCACGCTGGCCAAGTGCGGGTTAGTCGACTACACAACCTTAGAATTTCTTCGCATAATTTCAGGTTTTCTTACTAACCCTGTATAAAGATAAGTATAATCATCGTCATCATCATTCTCTTGCCCTGTTCCACGCTAAGTAGGGTCTGCGCAACATGACGTATACTTCTTCCACTCGGGCCTGTCATTCGTGAGCTCTGTGTCTACTCCTTTCACTCATTGAACACTTGCCCAGCTAAGATAAAATAATAAACCTTGAAAAAAACCGACAAAATAAAATAATTGAATCTCGGCACAGTGGAAGTTTATTAAATTGTCGACTTAAGTTCATTCCCGTTTTAAAACTTGTGAACGGGTCCAGACTCGGATGTCGGAAAGAACTGAATGGGGAGTGGGACATTCCTCGCGCTTAGTTTTTGTTCCGATCCGACATGTTGAATGAATGTACATCGCACTTCCTTTTGTACGGTGGCTCCTAGTCCAATCGGGACACTACACTCTCAACATGCTTAGTCCAATAAAAACGGAAATCACGTTAGAAAATAATTGTTTTTCCAAGCTAATTTTACTGATTAATTCTCGCGTGTATTGTTATTCTAAACATATTATTTAGAGACCCAACGTTTCGAGCTCTTTACAGCCCTCGTGGTCACGGACAAGTGTCTTGTTTAAAATAAATATACACGCTAGTTCCGTAATATTAGTAACAGTAGTGTGTAGTGTTCGCGCAAACAATAGACAATACTATGATTTTCAAAGAACAAATGTGTTTGCTAAGTTTTTAATTATTTTTATATTTCGTTTATTTTTATTTTTTGTCAGTCGGATAACACAGCATCACATTTATTTATTTATTTATTTATTTATTTTTTATTTATTACAGCATACTTATGGCTTACAGAAATAATTCCAACACGCACACAAGTTTAACCCAGATAAGCCTGAAACTAAAATTTTCTGAAAATTTTGAAAAAAGTTAATTTATTTAGTTTATTAGATCTTATGCAACGTAAAAAAAATTATGAAAAAAAAATTAAGTGTAAGGCTTTCAGGGAAACAGCCGTCCTATATGTAGGACAGTAGGATAATAAGAGGAAATAAAAGACCATTTAAGACAAAACGGAATCTAATCAAATAGTGTAGTTTATTAGATAACTATTGATTATATTACCCATTGTTATATGTAATTTACTAGATTTAGATAGAATTTACGACTAACAACATGTTCATGATGGGAGGGTCGGCTAGGCCCTCTTTTGGCATTTTTTATGTTTGATTCAATCAAAGCAATTGCTACCCTTCTGCGAAAGCCAAGATGATCCAGTTTTCCATGATTTATTTAATATAACTGCCATGCATTATGTTCGGCAAGATCAATCATGTGTGTGAGCAACGGCATGTACTGTTTTTTTACCTCGTATACCAATTCGGTAATGTGAAATATTTTCATCAGACCGATTCACTCCTCCCATATATTTGTTATAGATGGACACCATATGTGGTTCTTCTATGACAATGTTTCTCTTTTCACTTTGTGAGAAGCGTTTGGCAGATTGTTTAGGATTTATTCCTACAGCATTAGAAGCAATACTGAATATATTATTGTCATGCCATTTAACAATAATGAACGTGTTGTTATGTGTCGTTCTGTAATCGACAGCACCACGTTCCTTTTTTTTCAGTAACTTCGATGTAATCAGAGGACAACTAGATGTCCTGTTTTCTCGAACTGTCCCAGTGCAACGAAGGCCTTTATTGTTATCTCTTCCAGCAAGGGCGTCCCAGTAAAAAAAATATCAAAAACTACGTGGTAAGGAAGGTCGAAGCCACGTGAAATCAGCACATCACAAAAAGTGAGAACAACGCTTGCACCCAGCCCCAATTCTTTTTATATTGGATTGCACATAGTTGTAGCACCTTGGTATGGTTCCATCCATAAAACATACCCTAACCGTGTAGCACCAACCCAAGCTTTGAATCCGTACCTAATAGGTTTACCTTTTATGTGCTGTTTGCAGCCATGTCTACCATAGTAGGGGATCATGGCCTCATCTACACTGTAATGCTCTTCAAGAGGAGAAAACTCTAAGAACTTTTTATTTAGAAGTGTAACTAGGGGGCGTACTTTTGTGTATTTGTCTTGCAAATCCAGATTATCATTGACATGAAGGTGGCGAAAAATAAAGTAAAATCTATCCCTAGTCATAGCCGAGCTGATCAATTCATTATTTGTATCAGGGGAGTTTTCCCAATACATTCTTCTACGGGGGAGCCATGAATAACCACTAACCAACAATATGCCGATGAAACATTTCATATCTTCAGTGGTTATGTCTCCAGGCAAATTCTTTTTGACAGCATATTTATTGCTCTCTGACACCAACAACGAAATAACATCTTCATCTAAGAAGTTTTCAAACCACTCAATTGGGCGCTTATCTTGGCAAGCGCCTTGAACATCTGGCCAATTCACGGGATTTTTTGCGAAGTCCCGTTTTCTCCATGCGTAGGTACGCCTACGTTTAGTTCGACCTGTAGAATCAGAAGGTTCTTCTTCTGTATCACTCACCATAATCTGCCCTTGAATCATTACTTCAGCCGGTTGAAGCAGAATGTATCGTGGCAAATTATTCAAAGTTACATTATCTTCTTCACCCGAATCTTCGTCAGTGAGACAGTCAGGATCAACAGGAGGAGGTAGAATACATATCAGTCGTTCTCTATAATCTTCTTCATTATCAGAAACATTTTCTAAAGCATCTAAAATTTCATGCGCAGCTAACGGTCTGTAAAGAAAAAGTTGTATTATTGTACTAAAATCATGTATATTATCCTACTGTCCTATATATAGTACGCTTGTATTTGTAACAAGTTATACGTAATTTATTTATATTATTTTGCTAGAATATTTATTTACTACAAAAGTTAAGGTTATCAACTAGATAATAACACAGAAAAAAACAACTCACGAGTAAAATATAACTTTTTATACATACCTGCTATTTGCCATGTCTGCAACGCACTTTTATAACACACTTATAAGGTAAAATATAAGGTAAAAACTGTTAAAATAACTGTCTTTTTATTTTTTCTAATAAAGCTGACACGTTTCTTACTGCAAATTATAAGACTAAATAATCTTAGATAAAGAGGGTATTCTGATATTTTTTTTTATTTATACTGTCCTAAATATAGGACAGTAGGCTTATCTGGGTTAAATTTAACATCACATCATTCAATTCATTTAAATTCACATATATGTCAGAAGATGTACACAAATTAAAATTAATTACAAAAATAAAAACACAATTAAAAAATATATATCATAACAAAACATAATGCAAACACAAAAAAAAAAATTAAAAATGTCAAAAAATTGTCAAACGATAATCAAAAAGTCAATGGTATAATAATAATGTCAATGGAATAATCAATGTAATGTCAAAAGAATTAAAATATCAAATTGGGAATTAAAATGTTACCGTTTTGTCAATTATTTGATAAAATGATTTCAATAAACACATTAGACTGTCAGCAAATATGTCCATGTCATCGTGCTGAGCGAGTATGTCCCCAATGAGACGCAATGCTCGATTAGTAGGCGCAAATGCCGCCCGTTCCGTTCGCGTCACTGGTCTCTGCAGGAGACGGGGTCCACGACGAGGAGCCACTGTCCCTTCCCCATTATGTGCCAATCTTCTGGGCACCACCTCTAAAATCAATCGACCGTCTAGTCTATGGTGAATGACAGACAGATAGTGTCTTAAGGTTGCCATTACCCTTCTGACCTTCAGAGTTTCCAATTCTACCATACCTAAGACAAATGCAGATGGATATAGGTAAGGGTAATACCCATTTCGTTTTTTGAAAAGCCAACGAGCAAATTTACGCTGGATCCTTTCTATATGGACATATTTTTTTTGGTACGGTTCCCATACAACTGCTGCGTATTCTAATTTACTACGGACATACGCGTTGTACAAAGTTACAGCCACCCTAATATCGTCAAAATCTGCAGCAGTCCTCATAACAAATCCTAGAGTCTTACTAGCCGACTTACAAATAGATATTATGTGATTATGAAAGTCAAGCTTTGTGTCCAACATTAATCCTAGATCACGTATGTCATCAACTCTAACCAAAGGCGCGTCATATAACATATAGTCAACAATAGTAGGATTCCTTTTTACTGAAAATGTTATAACTTTACATTTAGTCTTATTAAAAGGTAGAAGATTATCTCTGCACCATTCCGAAACTGCATTTATATCCTGTTGAAGAGACAGGGTATCCGTACTATTTCCTATTCCTAGACTTAATTTTAAGTCATCTGCAAACAGAAGGCTTTTGGAAAATTTAACATCACATACGTTGCTCGATACGTTTTCGAAGCAAGTTGCTTCATCATCATCATCAGAGCATATACGTCACCACTGCTGGGGCACGGGCCTACCCGAAATTAAGGCGATACGGCCTTAGTCAACCACGCTAGCTAAGTGCGGGTTGCTTATCTCGCTTATCTCGCTTATACGTAATTTTAAGTACAAAATTTGTATGAACCACTTACTTAATATAAGTAATAATAACACAGAAAGCATTTTCGAAACAAAACGTCACGTAGCAAGGACCTCTCAGGAACAAAACAAGTGAACAATGGCCCAATAACTTCCGACCGAAAGAGCTCGAATGAGCGCCGTTTAAAATCAAAATCGTTGTTTTTGCCCGGATTGTTTCCTTCGCGACGACAATTTATCACGGATCTGTAGGGGTGGCCTTTGTCGATTCAAAATAAATAGAAGCGAGGACATTTTTGAATGTAAACAGAAATTTTAGGATTCTACAGTCGAACATGGGAGTTTTGGGACCGGGGTAATACAATACAATACTCTGCAAAGCCGCTCATTGAGAGCTAAGTGTTGACGTGCGCTAAAAATGTAAATAATGGCATAGAATACTTACGGTTTGTATGTTTTAGATTATTTATTACGGGTTTTAATGCGATAAAAACAGTAGCAATTCTACTTCCCGACATATTTTGTTTATGTTAGATTATATTATTATAAGATTTTGACAACAGTGCAACTTATGAAAAGGTTTAGAAATACACAAAAATATTTTACTAGCACTTTTGTTGCTTTAACCTTCTCCCTGTAATTTCATCTACTATGTTTAAGTTCATAATATAATTATATCGATTATAACCACGCATCCCTAAAAATATCGACCCAAAAAGAAGTAACTTTGAAGATTGCATTGGATATGGAATCTCGACCCGCTACGAGTATCTTCTCAACACAATTAATGGACCGTCAACCAGTTGTTTATATCGGGTTTAAACGTTAATTAGTCACTGTACGTCAGTTGGGACCTAACGTTTATGTTTTGTTTTTAACACTTCTTGTAACTGCGGGCTACGATTGAGTACGATTGACTTGACTTGCAGTTATCAGGGCAGTGCCCTGTCAAGCGTAGCGTAGAATCTTCTTGAGTCTTTTATTTTGACTGACTCGGTGGAACAGTGGTTAGTGACCCATGGTCACCATCTACGGTTCCAAGAGTGGTGGGTTCGATTCCCATCCGGTACTAATATTTGTGTGACGAACATCGGTGCTTGTTCCGTGTCTGGGTGTGTTATCAAATATGTTTAAGTATATTTGTGTATCCACTGTCGTTTCTGCTTCAATTCTTCTGCGGCGAAACACAAGTGCTTAAGCTACTTACCATGGGATCGGATCGATGTATGTGATGTTGTGATGTTGTGCAATAATGATGTAATAATGTGCCTCTATACCATATAGAGGCACATTAATTTGACTAAGGCCTTATCGCCCTAAATAAGGATGAGATCGTGCCCAAGCAATGAAGACGTATATTATAGGCTGATGTTTAATGATTATGTTGATGATAATGACATTAATTTGATATATTTTTCAACCAACCGATATATTTTTTTTAAACAAGCGTTTAAAAACTTGAATATTATTTAGTTAAAACAAATAAATGAAAGGTTTTACAAACTGTAACCGCTAGCCTATAGTTACTAAGATCTTATTACAACACGAAAAGTGCAAGTTATATCCCGGACACTTTCAGTTTTCTAATGTGTGTAACCATGACAGTTTAAAATTATAATAAAATAATGTAATTCGTCATTTTTTTCTGTGAATCGGAAATATCCGATGCGGTTTTATAGAGAATGCACCAAAAATCCAATAACTCTACCAGCGCTGGTATGAAATTGCTGGCATTTTTTAAAGGACGAATATTTTCATAAACCACGCGGCGAAATAATAAAACATTTCAAGTGGACAAATTTAACCAGATTACTTGGTTCGGTGGTTTTTTATTCATAGCGAATATTATCTTTTGAAATTGCAGCGGAGGTCGTAAACAATGTAAGGGAGTTGAGAAACCCGAAGCTTTAATAGTCTTTTTGTTTCGGTCTTTAGTTAAAACGTTGATTTACTTAATTGTACAAATATGCAAGAAATTGCTTTACTTATAAAGCTATTATTACGGTTTCGATTTATGGATTTCAAGTACACTTTTCTGTGCAATAGCACTTATAAAATCTTTCTCAACCAGGCGAGGCTAACTTAATACTGTCTTCACTAATAGCGTGTTCACACCTAGAGATTTTTGGGCGATTTAGATCGCGGCGACACCGCCGCGATTACGCCGCGAGCTCGCAGCGTGCACGCCGCGATATCGCCGCGATCACGCCTCGTTCTCGCCGCGATTTGGCGGCGGTTAAGCCTCATCCAACCTACCCGCTTAGCGCATGCGCCGCATTCTACAGCGCAGGTCCGTTCATGTTGGAAATATGAACGCAGCTCGCGGCGAAATCGCGGCGGGCTCGCGGCGATTATTTAATCGCGGCGATATGGCATTGTGCACGCTGCGAACCGCGATCGAAATCGCCCAAAAATCGCTAGGTGTGAACAGGCACTAATTCCTGTGGTAGTTTTCTAGATACTAACATATATAGAATCACGCCATTTTCCCAGAGTCCTGACACACCACTTTGAATTCTTCCACATCCATCAATCTCTGCGTGCATGCTCGTCGGTTCTCTTCATTCATGCTTTTAGCTAGCTTTATTCATGCTTGATATAATATCAACATCATCATCATCATACATCAACATATTTATAACTTGACGTGCAAAAGTATTTCATGAAATCTATTTGCAGAATAAATTAATTCTTTTCATTTCATCATCATCGGCCCATATGATATACGTCTCCACTGCTGGGGCACGGGCCTTCCCTAAACTAGGGCGATAAGGCCTTTGTCAACCACGCTGGCCAAGCGCGGGTTGGTTGACTACATAACCTAACCTTTCTTGTTCGTAGTTGTGCAGGTTTCCTCACGATGTTTTCCTTCACCGTTAAAGCGTCGAATAATCGTACATCATGAATTTCAAATTTGAAAAACTTAATGGTACGTGGCGGGGTTTGAACTGTCGACCTCTCGCATGGCCAGCAACGTAACCACGCTTTTGTCAACATAATTATTCTAAACTAGTGGTCCCGGCGAATTTCATACCGCCAATACAATAAACCTTCCCGAGACTACGACGAACATTTTAAAACCAAAATTACCTAAATCGGTCCGGGCGTTTTCGAATTTTAGTCAGACTAACGAACAGCAATTCATTTTTATTTATAAGAAGAAGAAGACTAGTGGTCCCGGCGAATTTTTTACCGCCAATACTATAAACCTTCCTTGGACTACGACGAACATTTTAAAACCAAAATTACCTAAATCGGTCCGGGCGTTCTCGAATTTTAGTCAGACTAACGAACAGCAATTCATTTTTATTTATAAGAAGATTATCACCATAAGCCATTACACCATTAGCTTGTTCACACAATCGATGCGTAAGACGATAACACAACAATCTTAGATTTTTCATAATGAACTTTTTCCAATATGTATGATCTCATTATGCTCTCGCGCACATGAATCGATTATACGACATACCAACATAGTATTACGGGCTAAGTTAACTATTACGTTAATCTAAGCATGTAAAAGCGTATATTCGTATCCAAGAACAACAAAATATTTTTTACTATTTAACATAACATTAAAAAGACATTAACTTATCTTTTGTTCGCAAAGCTAGATGCAAAACGAAGATGTAGAAGATTAAAAAAGATGGGACTATGGCCCATTGTAGCCGTTATGAATTTCATAAATAAACACAAAACGTTTTAATTAAACTGCGTCTCTGTTTAGAACTCGCAATGCTTGAGACCCCTACTACTGTATCTCACTTGATTATTTATTTAACTGCCTCGTTACTCTTATGTACCATGCGCTACGTAACGATCGAGAATCTGGTATTCCGGTGTTGAGAAAGATCACGTGCTACTTTTTAACCGTATTCGTTATTCAGAACTAATATTTAACGCGATAAACAACTACTTTATGCGGACGGAGTCCGTTGCTGACCTTTTCCCAATTTATCATAGTTTAGAAAGTATAAAAGTGAGAATCTTTCGAGAAACCATTAGTAGGGGGATGACAATAATAGCAACTGCACTGAGGTACACAATCATAACGTAATAGGATTAAGTAGTTCAATGGGATTAGTATAAATCCAGAACAACGGCGCTTTACAACCCGTTTTATTATGTTAATCGTTACTCGGCTATTAAATTATAGAAAATTTGTTTTTGCGTGCTTATTTTTATTAAGCAAACTATATGCAGTTTTAAACGCTGTATCTGTGTCGATGAAATTATATATAAACCTATGTCTAACAATGTAATATATGATAATGAAAAAGAGCAGCAAGATTTTGCAAACATCTGAGAATTAAGTCAATAAATTTGGTGAATTCGACATTTTCAGTATGACAGTAGTTTCGATAATACTTTGGTACATAATAATAACCAGGGCATTCAAAATTATCCGGAAGTGTGACTGGTTATTGAGTTTCCCTTATTTCCTGTTGTAATTACAAGTCCACTCATACATACAGAAACCGTAATTAAAGTAATCTGAGAATTATCAATATTCAACGCTTACTTCCACGAACGAGCTTATCACAAAATTCCGGGAAAGTATTTAGGTATTTATAAACGATTATGCCCACCACGGAACAAGCACTCCTTAGGTTTTTAATAACACGGTTTCGGTCGCGGCACCTACTATTAATAAGACGAGATTAAAATTTTCCGAACTGACAAAACGCAATCTGGGTTCGAGATGGCTCGGAAAGGCTCATGAATTTCAAAAGGCTTTCCAAATGCATTAAGTGAAGACTCCTTGGAGATAAGGGCCCGTGATGGCTCTTCGCCGATTTGTGCTGAACCCTTTAGATATCGGGACTTGGGGATATTTGATCGAATTCATAATCTTACGGAGCGTTCTTAAGAGGCTGGAGAGGTAGGTAGATCTTTAAGGGATGCGCAGACGAGACACAATTAATCGAGGTATCGAACAATCTTTGGCATTCATTTTCGACTCTAAAAAGATCTGTTACAACTTACAGGCTTAAATAATACAGACATTGGATTCAATTTATTGGATTAAAACCCAAAAAAAAACATAAAAGAAGTAATTAGTACACAGTAAAAGTAAGCCCCATTGCTAATATTATAATAAATGCTTAAGTAAATAGAATATAATACAATGATTGTTTATTTGGTACATATGCATACGTATGTCATGACATGTCACGGCAAAACTACTAAAACGATTAAATAACATTTGAGTTTCGAGCGACAGAAAGGACAAGGCAAAATTTTAAGTGACTACACTATAAGGTTTTTCGCAATAAAATACTTTATGCGTTCTACTTCCAGTTTCAATCCGATTTTAAATAACTTCCGGACATCAAAATAACCAACGGATATGACAAGCATCGATGGCCGAGTAGTTACGGTCGATGCTTGCCATGCGAGAGGTCGCCAGTTCAAACCCCGCCACGGAAACCTGCACATTCTACGGTTGTGTAGACAACCAACCCGCACTTGGCCAGCGTGGTTGACTAAGGCCTTATCGGCCTAGTTTAGGATAGGCCTGCACCAGCAGTGGGACCGTAAATGAGCTGAAGATGATGAGGATCAAAATGCTCAAGCACACTATCTGCGTTGATCTGTGGCAATTTTATGGCGGATACTTACTTTTTTTCTCGATTAATTGAATCGAGTCGAGTACACCCTGGACCAAAGTCCGTCGTCTACGTTGGCCTTTAATTGCTTTACGGTCGGCGGTCGCTTGGCTACTGAAAGGCAGATTTATTGTTCCGGATAGTCGGTACACTATTATCGATATTTCCACGATTTTTGTAGTTTTTTTCTCATCTTTTGCAAATGGCACCGTTTTCTAAAATATTACATCTCTATTTTGCAATTGTTTTAAATTAAGTTAACATTACCGTGAAGTTGTAATAATACGAATTGAACGGATTAAAATCGCGTATTCCAATAATATAAAATTGTTTAGAGAGGTAAAGTTAGTAACTTTTATTTCAAACTAGCTGTGCCCGCAACTTCGTCTGCGTAAAATAGTAACTTTTGCCTGCATTTTAACTTCACGAAGCATTTTTTTAAGAAATTACAGGAAAAATAAATAAAGCTACAAAAATTATAAAATTGTAATTAATTAGATTAATATCTATCAAAGAACCTGAAATTATTTACAGATTATTAGGTGATAAACAACATATTACATTTTCGTTACAAATCGGCCAACTAAAAGATAATTCACTCGCACAATATGTTTTTTGTCTAAGCAATGATCTAGCCTGAGAGGAGAGTGGTAGCTAGGACTCGCAAAATTATTTTTCACATTTTAGCACTAAAACCACGATTAAAACTTTATTTTTTTGTCAGATACAGGTTTGAATTGTTGCAAACAGCATACTGCACCTATGTAGTTAGTACACAAAATAGATGTTTGATATCAGGATAACTTCAAAAGGTTAAATACAAACTACCTATCCACTGTCTCAAAATATCTATAAAGGATGTTTGTCGCCATGTGACGAATTAGTCAGTATTTGCTTTGCTACTTTGTTATGTGCCACTTTTGCGCATTGTTTTTTGTATATATTTCTCGTAGATTGTATTGTATTCGTAATGAAACAATAAGATAATATCGTAAATCGCAAGTTTAATAATTTATAACTTATGAATTACTTTTAGTATTTGAAGCAATATTGCGAAATAATAGAGCATAGTGACATCTCTTTAACTAACCAAGAACTAAACACTCATGTCATAATATCAAATCTGACAGCATTTGACATGACTTGCCAGCTAAGAACGTGATAGTTGGGGAGCCCAACGGGAGTTTTTGGAGTCTTGATCAAACTCAGACTCAGTCTTGTAAGATTTTTAAATGGGAGACTCCTTGCACCCTTTCATGTACCTCTGCCGTGTATGTATGTACGTACACTTCATACGGGAGGGAGGGGGTGCGTGATCTTAAATAGGATAGTTGCTAATGCTAATTACAAAGACACTGTTAAAGGAATTGGGCAGGATTATGAAGAACTAATAATCTCTGACGGTTTCCATGGGGCGATGACCGTAGAATCGCGCCTATATCAACAATTACTAAAAGGTTATCTATTGTTTGCCCGAAAGATATATGCCATAATATTCATATGCCCGAATTTCATTTGCCATAATTTCATTTGCCCGAATGTTATGTTTGCCATAAAATACAAATGACATAATTTTAATTGCCCGAAAATCAGATTCCATAATGATTCGAATGCCATACGTATTGTTATCCATATTTTTAATTGCAATAATATTATGCAACAGAATTTTTAAGCGCCATACTCCTAACGCCAAATATTTGTCCTAAAAAGCGATTGGCTTTCTGGCACTTCGCCGGCCGCTGCCGCATACGCTCGCTTGGCTCGCTCGGCTCGTGGGTGGGCTTTCATGTTTCTAACCTAACCTAACCTATTTTTTTTATCATTCTTTTAACCTATTTTACAAGCTTTTTCGGTGGGAAATGATGTAATGGCACGGAAACAACGTTTCTAACACGTAACTAATAAAGTAAACAATGAGTATGACATATATGGCGTTTGAAAATTCTGTTGCATAAATTATTGCAATTAAAATATGGATAACAATACGTATGGCATTCGAATCATTATGGAATCTGATGTTCGGGCAGTTAAAATTATGTCACTTGTATTTTATGGCAAACATAACATTCGGGCAAATGAAATTATGGCAAATGAAATTCGGGCATTTGAATATTATGGCAAATGAAATTCGGGCAACTGAAATTATGGCAAGTGGGGGTATACCTTACTAAAACCTTTGACACAACAAATACCCAAGGGGCACTTGACCAGTTTTCTAATGATCTATGTGATTTTATTTGTAACGATCTTTATATACGATAGCTTTTTTAATTTTATAATGTCCAAAATTTTTACGTGAATGTTTATAAATTTCCCTTTATTTGCTTAGAATAGCGATATCCTTCTATATAAACATTCGGATAATATCGAACAGTCTATCAATTAGAACAACACAAAACAACAATGTAAGCCAGCAAGCAAATATTGGACAACTGACCACCTCCATACCGAAAACCAGGTAATAGAGAAATGTAGCGAAGTTAATAATCTTTTGAACCTGGCCTGTGGATTATTCAAAGGTCTTCGACGGTATCACCCTCATCAACCCATTTAGCTTTCTCTTCTTCAGCAAAACGTCGAACCCACATATATAAAACTTTCCCAAATCATTTACCAACAAAGCACAGCCGATATCAAACTGCACACTGAAGGCCTGACATTCAACATAAAAAAAGAGTTAAACAGGGTGACTCCCTATCACCAAAGCTTTCAGTAGCACGCTCTAAGAAGTCTTCAGGTCACTATGATATTCTAAGGCAACAAAAGGAATTGGTGTAGAGGATAGGCGACTGATAAACATTCGCTTTGCAGATGACATTTTCCTAGTCGAAATACGTATACATCGACAGAACTTGAGTCGATGTTCGAACAACTGAGCGCAGAAAGCGTTGCCGTTAGACTGACGATGAATAGATCCAAAACCAAGGTCATGACCAACAGCCAGCACCACTGATTTGGTTGATTGCAGTCAACAGGCAGGTAAAGCAATATGTAGTGGAGTATATACTTGGGCTAGGCAGTCTCCTTCGAAAACAGGTAGGACAAAGAAATAATCCGTAGAGCAGGCAACGCCTGGAAAAGCTTCTGGTCCATGAATCGGTATATGTAGGGTGATCTTCTTATATCACTGAACCGCAAATTCATCGACGTTTTCATACTGCCTATCCTAACACATGGGGCACAATCTTGGTCCCCCACCGAAAATCAGAAGTCCAAACTCAAGGTTTTTCAAAAAGCTATGAAGCGGAGTATCATAGGTATTAAGTTAAAAGAAAAAATAAAATATACTACCATCCACTCCCGTACTGGTATTGTTGTTGGTCAAAACTGATGTAGCAATGGGCGGGGAATGTGATGTAAAATGTGCGAGGATAAAGAACAATAGATGGACCAGAATTGTTACACATCCTCCACGGTGAAACAGGTTAAGAAAAAAATTACAGATTATTATACAGCAGGACTTCGATATCAACTTGAACCTCCTGCGTACAAAATGTAACGCGCTAAAGTATCTCAAGATTATGTGTTTTTCACTTTTTATGGATTATTTAACATGCACTTTGAATGACCGACACGGTCAAATAACTTTTTTCTTTCAACAGCTTGTTACCAGGTAGTCCTCCTGTATTAATCGCTGTTCCCCCACTTAAAGAAAGTGTAATATACTTTTCGTAGTCTTCCTATTCCGATTCCATGTTGTTCGAGTAACTGCAAATCTAGCCATTTACCTCCCCTACTATGACGTTTTGCTCAATAAAGTAGTCCGTATAGTCCTAGTCAGAAGGTTCATTTTGGTCGATATACTTTTACCATTTTTGTACGTGATCTAATAAAGTTAGATTTTTAACTATCCTACAGGAATTTCTGTGACTAAAAGTATTTAAGATCTTGACCTGGGATGTATGGTACCACCATGCAAAATTTCATTTAAATCGGTGTAATAGTTTCAGAGATCAGTCATTTATTAAGGTTTTTTGAATATCCCACGGGAACCAGTTAACTTTCAGTGATTTAAAGTATCCTATGCATTTTTCCGGAATTTAAAGTACCTTCGTGTAAATTTTCATTTAAATTGGTTCAGCCGTTTAGGAGGTCAGTCGAAACAAACAAACAAACAGACAGAGATACAATTTTTTTTAAGTATGGGGATGTGTTCTCCTACTCTCAAAACATATCCCTGACCGGTTTTGTTTGCGTTTTTCAAAAAAGTACAAGAATTTTTACCTCTACGTTTTTATTATAGTATAGATAGATATGTTCGCGAAAAAATATACTATTCAGAAAAACAAAACAAAATATCTAGATTTTTCTTCAAATAACCTGAAGCTTCATTACTCCAACATGGTATTTCAAAAAAATACACCGTACCTCCTGAATAACCAAAAGCGAGGTTAGTCCAGCGAAATTTCCACGAACTCCTAATTCTTCCTATTCTCGAGTGCAATTTTTCGCGCAAGAATAATATGGCCGGCGCAAAGAGGAAAAACAAAATCTCAGTATAGTCGAACTGGCAACCAAATACCGCGATACGTGCGGGAAGTTTCGAAAACAAAATTAAAATAAAAGGAATGTGTGTAAGGGGAAGTTTACACTGGCCTTCCAGAAGTCCGGGCCTTGTGAGTTGTGACCTCTGTTTGGTAGACTTTGAAAATGCTGGCACGTAAGGAATGCCTTTGGAATTTAGGATTGTTTTTTTAACCGGTTTAACTGACTGACATATCGACGCACAGCCGGATACGGCTAAACGTAGGCACTAGAAATTTGGAAGGGATCTAGCTTAGGTACCGTAGAGGTGCACTAAGAAAGGAATTTGTTATATAGATCATAGAATTATTTCTTTTTGTAAACTTAGTTTACGGATTGACCTTGTGTTATTAACAAAAACTAGAACATTCAGTGACCCGACATTTTGAGCTCTTACAGTGTTGCTTTGGTCAATACCTATATGTTGGGTGTTACTTACTGAGCATCTACAAAACATATTACTGCCAAACGTCTATTTACAACAGCAATATCGCTCGAGTAATTAATTACTATTATAATAATAAAAGACGTGTGGCACTCGGGGACTGCCGCGGTATAGCTATTGCATAGCATCGTCCGATTTCGGAGCAGTTCGTCTCGATTCGTGTGAGTTTCGTAGAGTCGTACAATACGTCTAACCGCACGCACACAAACACCGTGCCAAAGTCTACCGAACTGAAACGACGTTAGACGATTGTGAGGTTTTTTTCGTTACGGAATTTCTTGGTTCGGTCGCCGAGCTCAAAGCCCGCGATATGAGCTATGCAATAGCTTAATAATAATACCTCCTCCAATCGATTTGATCTCTACTACTCCCGTGTTTATATAGTTGCCGGCTAATAACAAAATCATGATATCCGCCTTCCGGGCTCGGGATATTGCGAACGGTCGGTTTCCCGAAGCTATTATCGGTGGGGTTAATTAAAAACAATATTTGCCGATAAATTTTATATATCTACCCACGTATGTATTTATACGTCGATTGGTGATGTATGTATATAATCGTATATGTAAGTGGAAATAATTATATTAACTGTAATGTTATGATACAAAATAAAAAATAATATTTCATAAGCATGTACGTTATTTTACTTTTTTGTAATCATACCATTTAGCTAATCGCTGTTTATTAAAACTTTTTTTACGACAAGGTTAATGCCATGTTTTTTTACTGTCGTTTTTTTCACTTGCATTTTTTTCACTAACGGTTTGCCGATTAAGAAGTGCGATATTCTAACTACTAACTGGAAATTTTCCACTTCAAACCACTATCGGCCGAATACTAAAACTACGAGTTTAAGCTTATTATAGTTGACCGCTGATTTGTGGATAAAGTAAGTTTCAATTCAAAATTCATTTACATTATTATCTTCTCATTCTCGACATTTAGGTTATCTAATATTTTATTGGTCTTTTCAGTATTCGACACAAAATATAAATGTGACTAAGAATCCTCGCCCCTAAGTTACATTAAACTGAACGCATCTGTTCATCCAAACCCAACGTAACATCTCAATTCCGAGTGTGTGAACGCTTCGCTACCGGGCAAGTCGTCCGACCGGAAACGGATGTGGCTCGCGCCACCCTGAGCTGTGGTAATTTCGCGCGCCCGTTTCCCGCGTTCCATTTTTGAACGCGTCCCGGCCAAACTGATACCTCCCAGTACATCAAAATATAGGTTATTTTTAACTTATTGCAAATGATATAGCCAAACTTTTTTAATTACAACGACAATATCGGCATATTCTTATAACATTGGCGTGATGTAGTCAGAAAATAAAATATTTTGCGAACCATCGATTGATATTTTTTTTCACGGAAGTACCTTATCGGTGGTTTTCCTTTTTTATTTTGATTTTCTTTTTTTCGAAACTGTAAAAAGCACTGCCTCAGCATGTGCTGTAGCGGCTGCTAGGTTGGTAAGAACCAATTGATTATTTAATCTGTATGTGTGTTTGTTTTATTATGTAGGTGTATGTATGATCAATAAACGTTTTCTTTCTTTCTTGGAAACATTAATTTGCCAAAATGGGTGCGTTCTGCACACTGCCAACTGTATTACGTAAGCTATATTATTTTCAGACAAAAGAAAGAAAAGACCCGAATAATTTCAGGAAAATTGGGATCATCAACATAAGCTGTTAAAACAAAAATGCCGTGCAGAAACATTTTTCCCTCTCAAGCCGCAATACGCCGCGGGCCAACTGACCTATTAGGCATTTGGACAAATATTCAATGTGGCCTGCGAAAATGCGAGTGCATTTTTCCATTTGACAACTTTGAAATGTTTTTGTTTATTCTCGCTATGCTCCACTGCTCATTTCCTTCACAGCTTTTTAGCAACAAACCTGCTTCCTATACGTTGAATTGTGGACTAGTGGGCAGATTAATTATTGATGACTCTTCTACAATGTTCTTTATTTGGTGAATGAAGCGTCTCTTTCATCAGTCATCAATTGATGATTTTAAGATTGCTTCTTATCTAGAAGTGATTCTAATGTAATATCATTTATTTTCGCTTCTGTCTGGTTTGCGAGAAGTTGTTTGTTGCGATTAAATATCTTTACACTTTTGGCGTTTCTAGGAGCAGCGCTAAAAGTTTGTCTTTTCTCAGTATGTAGACTACCTAGCTAACCTAGCCTAGGGTTCAGTAATTCAGGCGTGAACACATACAGATGGACAGGGAATATTTCGCAGTCATATTAGTAGGGATATTTACAGTCACTGCAACTTCTCTGTTAGTTTAATTTAAAAATCCGTTTTAACCATGTAGCATTTTTGTGTCCTCCAAAATAATGTTGCTTCATATTTTATTTTAACCAAAAGTGGCAAAATGTCCGCACCTTTGTACAACGCTAACTATGCCATGTCCTCCTAATGCCGTCATTACCACGGTCCGTGAACTAAAAAAATTGAGGTTACACCCCCTCACCATTTGCATTCTAAATAGCACGTTGTTTGCTCAGCCCGCCAGATGTCGCGCCATCTCGTGACGTCACCGCCGCCATCTTTGTTTGTTTTTGAACTCTTGCCGGCCAGTGCGGTTGTCATCACGGAGTTTTCACTGTGTAAATTAGATTGTATACTTTTTTTGTAATGCAACCTTTGATGTTGTAATTCGGAGTGACTGGGGAAGACCGTGTAAGAAAATATTGAATTATAAATGATGTTGTTTTTAAAACATACCAGATACAAGATAATGTCTTTTGAGTTTGTCGTTTTTTGACGAATGATTTTTAAATTGATTATTTGGCCATTTTGGGGCGTTTTGCGTTAGGTCGGATTAGTATTTTTTTGTCTAGCAAATAATAGGTACCCGCATGCTGGCTGAATTGTTTTTGCAATTCACTTTAGTGCGAACTAAAAAAGCTAGGGCAGTCATAAAAACACTCCAGACAACACCAAAACTGGAGCAGCCAAGCAACGATTTACCGTGTATTACTTAAGATTTCCGCTCGTTTTAAACTCCAAAACATCGCCTACTTTGTTCCCAATAAACCACAAATAGCTTTCAGAGCGAATAGACCGACATTTGCCTGTTTCCGAGGTGAATTTTATATTTTCCAGCGTTCTGCAAAGCAATCATTACAGGCCATCTAGCGAGCAATTTGTACTCGGTAGGATGCAGATAGAGGAACTATTTGGGCTATTTTTGTTATTGCTGCGCATAGAATAGCGGATTTGTACTCTCTCACTTTTGTGCAGAAATGGAAGTTTCAAATAAACTTGTGTATTTTTTTTTGACTATTTGTTGCTTTTTTTTTGACTAGCTGAGTATTGAGGACTGAAACTGAAACTCTATTTGCAGATTCTAACTGTTTACAGTACCTATCTGCTTTTAAGGTTTTATTTTTTGTAGTTCTACTGGATAAGTGAATTTTGCTAAAAGCTTAGCATGTTCGCAACGTGTAATGGATTTGAATTCGAAAACTATGATTCTCTTTCTTATTCTAATATTGACAGGATACGACATGGATTTTCCTAACTAAACGTCAGAGGCTTGCTTAGGAATGTCAGAAAGCTGAAATTTGTATGCCATAATATCTTCTGTTGATTCCAATATCCAGGGTCATTCACCCTGAAACCCTATCGGTCATTACGCGATGTATCGAGGTCAAGCCTAATTGGTGTATGAATCGTCAACGGAATTAATATTCGCAGTTGAGGAGCAATATATTATTGCGATTTCCATTAATACGGAAATGAGAAGATGAATACAATTATACACACATGATCACAATCAATCCGAAATTCAATCACAGATACAAAATACGGCAGTGAAATCTTTGGAGGACATAATGATAAGCGGATGACGGACAGCTAATATGATTTACGGAGTAGTAGTTACGAAGTAGTAGATAAATTCTGATTATGATTTTGAATCAGAACCATTTTTTTAAGCAGAAAACATGTCTTACTTCTGTCCTTACCTATATCGATAGAAAATTCTGATAATAAAAAAAAGATGGTCATGGCAAAAATTACCTCCAAAAATCATAAATGTCATTGAGATGTGACGCCACGGCAATCTGTCCATTTCAACACCAATTGTTTATACCGAAAAAGTATACCTACAACCGTATAGGGTAAAAGGACGCCAGTAAATTTTGCTGTCTCTAAGACAGAGCGAAAATTTCTGGGATAAATTATCAGTAAGATTTTTGACTTTTGCGTTCCATGACACTAAATATTAGTCTTTATGGGTATACATGCGATATTAGGAGTAGCAAATACATACATAAGGCATCCAACCGATTTCAGCCATGGCGGCCGATCTCAATTGTGATCAGCCAAGTGCGCAGAACATATTATAGTGCACAAGTGCGCGCAAACACAAGTTCACTCTCTAATCCCTTACTCTCATAAATCGGACAAGAACGATGAGAAATCGGGCGCAGGACCACCGGCTTAACGTGCATTCCGAGGCACGGGCGTTCATCCGCCAACTTCCCCACTACGAGCTGAGTAATTTCATTACTGACAAACTCACACAAATTTTGCCTGACCCCGGACTCTAACCGGGGACCTCTCGGTCCTTACGCAGCGCTTGCTGCCAATAGACGTAACCCAGTCTAAACTTCGGGCAGTAAGTAGCTATGTATTTGTCCTCCTAATATAGCGTGTAGATCCAAAAAAGACTAATTTAGAATTATCAGTGCCGGCACAGATATTCCTAAGAGAATACCTTCATTGTTTAATACCGTCACACCGCACTAACAACTCGCCCCTTAGGCAGGTTAGTAACCCTATGCACACGCGCGATTGGCGCATCAAAGGCCCTTGCTGTATGCACAAATGAATACTGTCGGCTTTGTACTCAAACGCTCGTATGCGGGTCCGACTCACGACAAATACAGACGGCGTTTACACGTGACTGCTCGGAGATTTGGCTAATTGTGATGGTGCAGCCGAATTTTCACGGCTACAGCTAATCCTGAGTGCCGTTACCGCATTTTCGAATAGGTAATCTGCGTTAGCTGAAAATAGAGGTTCCCAAAATGCGTTCAGTGTGGTACAGCATTTGCAAACATAGTGTCCATTTAGTTTTGACATCGATAAAGTGAACAAGCTGATGTAGTAGGAGGATAGAGATAGAAGATCAAAACGTACGCATCACAGAATACCAGTCTTTTTTCCTAACTGACTTACGATGATGGTTTGGAGTAGCCCATCACCGGACTTGTCCGACCTGTGAACAGCATACCAGTGAACCATGATTACGAAATCCAGTTTGCTGTCAGGTAAAAGAGGATGTGCTACTTTTCCTCAATCAGCCTTTACACATTTTTGGCATTCAAGATGATAGCTGAACCTTTCAACTGTACGCTTTTAATCGAGGTATTTACTTCTACCTTAAATAAAAGTCATCATCATCATCATCATCATCAGCCCATATGCGTCCCCACTGCTGGGGCACGGGCCTACCCTAAACTAGGGCGATAAGGCCTTAGTCGACCACGCTGGCCAAGTGCGGGTTGGTCGACTACACAACCTTAGAATTTCTTCTTAGGTGTACTGCACACAGTATAATGGTTTAAATAACTGACTTATGATTAAAAACTTATAAATGTTTTTCTTTCTTTTTTCTATATTAAACGCATACGCACTTATGTTTAAAGATCCGCTTGAACAGAAGTTTGTATTCATAAGTCAGTTATTTAAACCATTATACTTCCCGTTCTAGCACAACAACGGTGCTTTCAACTTGTAATAATTATACTGTCAAATAACATTACTAATTGCTCCCTTCTCCAACGTCTATATTAACATTATTTAAACACAATGTTCGACTAATATCACGTATCGTGTAAGGCGATCTCCATTGAACATGACGTCCATGGCGAGCCAGCTAATACATAATTGGTCTGATGCTCTTGCAGTGTTGTGAACTAATTAATTAATGCCCGTGGTTGCATGGGTCATCGCGTAGCTAGCCGATAGACACTTGTTTTATCGAGGTTTTTAAGTGGTTGTATACTTTTAGTTATTTATTTAAAAATTCACACCAACAGTATACAAATACAAAAAATATAAAATTACATTCATAAGGACACATCACATATACATATACCTTTTAGAAAATAAACCAGGTATTTAACTAAACTCAATAGTAAACGCAAATACTAGTGAGCAAAGACAGTTGGAGCAATAAAACATATGAAACGGACAGTCGTATAGCAATTTGACTGGCTTTATGAATATTATCTTTTATTATCTTTTGTTTGTACTGAATTCCCGTTGAGTGTATTATTATTTTTTATTTTTTCGTTGTTTTGTATTACTGTTTAATTGTATTCATCCATCTTTATTTTCCATCTGTCATGTCATCAAAGGTTCTGCCAGAATATCATCGCGTCCTTGCGGCTGCTACGGCACATGCTGAGGCAGAACCTTTTGATCATAAATATATTTTTGTGTATGTTTGATTTTAGTTTTATATGTTTTTATGATCTATCTAGTCTATTCTATTTCTTTTCTATTCTATTATAATAGATTTTTACTATATGATATTGTTTGAGTAATAGCAAAGCAAGCTGATAATGATACAATATTTAAGATAATTTATAGAGAAAAATACCAATTGCTCCACTGAGGCTCCGAGATTTTTCAGTTTCGCTAAGTCTCTAGCAAGCTCTCTGAGTCCAAATAATTACAATACAAAATTTTATATTACAGGTGTTTTTTTTTACAAAATTAACTTTGAACGGAACTTTGTAATCTATTTATTTAGTTATCAGAGGTTCAATCTGGTAAATCCTCATTGAAATGGTCAGTGCCCGATTGTATTGGAACCATCTCCTATGTTTGTCAGTGCGATATCCGGTTGATACAGAGGCGATACCCCGGGCTACAACTGGCCGTTAGTACCGAAACGTTTTAACCGTGGACCTGGTATGTTAACCAGTTTTATGAGTGAGAGCCATCCGCTCCCCCTAATTCCGATGATAATGACAAAGCTACTCCAAGCCATCATCGTAGTCACTTGACCACAATGATAGCTTGGAGTATTTTTTGGCTGTATGATACGCTACGCGATATCGGCTACGATGAAACCTAACTAGGTTGTTCAATAAACAGTTTTCTAAAAGGACTCTAAAAGTTATTCATCTATTAATTGTCATAAATGTCACAAAATGTAACCAAAACAAACATTTCCTTTTATAAATGGTAAAATGTAAAAGTTGATCCCAACAAAAATATGTTCAAAATCAAAGAATAATCGAGTGCACAAATCAATTTACTTGTTAGTTTATTCGCCCAAATATATAAAATTAACGTAAAGGAATGTGATAATTTGTCAATAAAAAAAATGTTATATTTAAGGGTTACATAAAAATATTAATATTGTTATCGTCAATGTCTGTCTGGTAGTAGATTAACCTAGTCAAAGAGTGTAAAACTCCACAAACTAGACTTATTTTCTTCGTCCATAAAGAACAGTCGTTGATAATAATGACAACGACGAATTTGGCTTCAAGGGACTAAATCATCCCTGAACGTTCAGGCTGCGTGTCAGACCCCATTTTGGGCTTACAATAGCGATGTTGATTGTGAGACAGGCTTAGGTTCGTCTATGCACAGTATTTCGGATTGCTCAAGCCTTAAATGGGTCTTTGAAGCCTTTTTCTTCGGCAATCTTACTTCGAAAATATTTTTTTTCTTCAGTTATTTATTGATAGTTAATGTCTCATGCTTGTCGATAATAACTATTGTAAAAAATCAACAAGTTTGTAAAATAAAATTTAATTTGAAGCAACACTTTACTCGTAATTTGTTTTACAATCAACATGTAAGAGCAGATTTGAAGGCTTTCTCTTACACCTACTGGAGCATCAATTTCAAAATGCACAAGTCAAACTTACAGTATTATCCATTCACCACTTAACCACTGAACAAACATTGATGGATAGTGTAGCTATTTTTACAACACTCCGGAGAAAACAGAAATTGGTTGCGAACTGCGGAAAGAAAGTTTTAGAACTCTCGACAAATTCTGTGGGTACATAACTATCTCATTCCTTGAACTGTGAACTGACTGTCTCAGCGGAGATATCTTCGCAGTGCACGGAGCTTGTCAATCACTAAGCTCTCAGAATTGAGGACAGCCCACCTCATGTTACTGAAGGCAATTCCAGATACTGACTATAAGTAGGTTATATCAGGATATTGCGGGTGGCAAGTGTGGCTTCACAACCGACTGAACTTCTTTATTGGGTGAACCATTTGTAACATTTTTTTATGTTAATACGTATAATGTTATTGGACATATCTATCTATAAAACTGTGGAAAATAAACTTATAAAAAAATAAAAATTTCGAACCATACGTCATTTTTAATGACCAAAACCTACCACTACTACTAAACATTCCTAAAGGTTTAGTACCTCCAACAACTTTAGTAGTTCCGAACAACAACAAAAAACGAACTATATAAACACTAACCGATCGACGTCCATCTTCAAAATCAACGTCGATCGCACGCACAGGCAACTTTTAACCCCTCATCGCGTCCAAAAACTTTGAAGCGCGCAAATGAAACGTCGTCCTGCACAAACTACAGTGACACCAAAGGCCCAATATCACGGCGCAAGTTCGCAGGTTGTTAAAATTCAATCTGCGATCCGGAACCCGGGCGGTTAATTAAAAGTGTATCTGGAGTCGGTAATTCGCCCAAGCCCAGTCATCTCACGCGCGGCGCCACTGGCCACTCCACTTTTATTGGAATGGCCGTTAAATTTTGGCGCGCATTTTGAATTTCGAACCGGGTTATTGGCGGGTGCTTAGCGAAGTACGTTAAGTGGGTGTAATGAGGTTATGTTTTTTTTTTTACAGTACAGCAAAACCCTTTTTGATCAGAGTTTGACGAGAAAGATTTTGGCTACAGACTCTGAAATACTATAGTGATACATACGTAAACTATGATCGTTAATTTGAGCGTAGATTTTAATGTAAAGTAGGTTCCAAAAAAATTAGCGTCGCTTGAACTGTCAACTTTAATAATTTATTAAGTATTCCAGTATTTTAGTGATGATTTCAAATCTGGCCTGACATGACTTAGGTAGTTGGCTTGCTGGCAATCCCTATATTTTTGAACAAAATAGCTATGATACTCTTAAAGATATCATGCAAAGCATTTAGAATACCATGTTACCATCCCTATCATCCATCTTTCACCAAATAGAAAGAAAATTATATTGTCCAAAAATATATTTGTTAGCACATTTTAATCCTATTATTTGATAGGTTTTTTCCTTGCGATTCAATGCAACTAACATTATAGCTAAGGGAATACATGGAACTTACAGAATCAAAACTACAATTTTTTTAACTCGATTTTAGCACTCAAACGTAGTCACTTCAACTAGCAGTTCGTTACTTGCAAACACTTCAAATATACTGAAGCTCAATATTAACCTCTACAACGAAAGAAATAAGGTTGAATATTGACGTTGAGATTTTAATCAAGAGCCCCTGAATGGTAATGAAACACATTCTGGATTGCGACTCGAAACCGAATCAATCGATATGGAAACGCGATGTGCGATATCAATGCTAGTGATGTCGATTATATCGATAGAAATAACGATATATTCTTTTAAAAAAAGAGACAAATATTTACAGTACCTACCTACTTATATTGTGAAGCTATTAAACTTCTGTCGCTCAAAATCCAAAAACACTAAAATTATATTAGGAAACTTAATAAGACCGGTATATTTACTAAAACAAGGTCAGTTAACCCGTAATTATGTCGCTTGCAGCAGTGCCGAAATACCGGGAACGTTTTTTTTAAACTGTCATGGTTACACACATTAGAAAACTGAAACTGTCCTGGATATTTACCATGTTGTTTTGTTTGTTGCAAGCGCCATAATCACGGGTGATATGGCACTTGCAACAGCGCGGAAATATCGGGAGCTCATAAAAAAAAAAACAACATGGTAAATATCCCGGACGTTTTCAGTTGTTTAATGTGTGTAACCATGACAGTTTGAAGTTATGAAGTAAAATTATGTTCCTAAGATACCATCATTAATTTTAAAATTTATTTGATACTTGTTCAAAGTAGACATCTAACTGAATTATTCATAAATAATATTACAGAAAAAAATTGAGATTGGTTGAGACGTTTAGCGTGAATGATTTTGCTTCATGCCATAACAGCGTTAAGTGAGAAGTGCATAGTTTATTATTATACTCCGCCTTCGAGTATGCCCAAAAAGTACTTAGGAAGATCAAAAGCGAACTGAACTTAAACCGAGTTCCTTACTCACCCATAACTGTTTATCACAGCCCTATCTCAGTGGGGAAACTTAAAAATTTCGCGATAAAAGCTAAAACGGGTAAGCCACTCTTCGGAACCGGTTAACCGTTTTCCGATAACGTTTCAGGTACCCAAGTTACACTTCAATATGTTCTAGCACATCACTACAAACACTTATCGCTTTTCGATAACCGTTGCATCCTTATCCGGGTAGGAAGGTTGCAGTAATAGCTAATTTGGGTTCCAATCTCACACAACCGGCTCAGCCGATCCGGTCTGAACCGGTTTCAGCCGGATAATGCAATAACGAAACCGGATTTGGACGGGCGTAAGTAGCAATCGAGATTTCAGCTAATGTTTCTAGGGATGCCTGAGGAGCGAATAACCGAACCGTGATGAGTTGGTTTTACATTTACGCGTTTGTTCATTTGCAATTTTGGTTTTGATTGTATTTCAGGTAGACGGAAGTAACTCTACAAGCCAATCTCAGGTATTTTAAAGATAAACATTATGTTAATATAAAGATTTCGATTTACATTGCACAAAGGTTGGAATATGAATGTTAACACGAATCACAATACAGTACAGTTTGGCAATCGTATCGTCATTTATTTTCATCATCATCATCAATCCATATACGTCCCCACTGCTGGTGCATCGATCTATCCTAAACTAGGGCGATCTCGGTACTTACTCAACGTTTCATCATCAGCCTATTCCTGTCCACTCCTGGACATAGGCCTCTCCAAATGCACGCCACTTCTCTCTATCCTCGGTCACTCGCATCCAGCTCCTACCAGCCGTCCTGCGCAGATCGTCACACCACCTGGCCTGCGGGCGTCCTACACTACGTTTGCCGAGACGCGTTTACTTTACTCAACGTTTGTATAAAATATATTAATTTTACTTCTTTCTTCTTTGAATTCTACTGTCAGAAATGTGAATGTTGTGTCAATAGTATTTGCATGAGTTTAATCTTATTTTCATTCCAGGTCCAAGTTTAGTATTTAATTTTAAATTTCGGCTGTTTGAAACTAATTACTATTATTTATTTAGTTTGATAAATTGACAAAGCTGTTTGAAAACTTCATTATTACATGTAATGAAGCTTTTGATGAAAATGACAAAACTTAGCCTTAGGCAGTTTGAAATTAAACAAAGACATTATAATTAGTGTTTCATAGTTTCTCAGAACTTAGTATCCTGATGTTACCTACATACTGTATGTTTAAGACTCTTGTGTTTCACATAAGTTTCACATAAGTTTCACATAAGTTATAATTTATCTTGCCAATCAAATTGTCAATTGCATTGAAATTAGGTGCTTGAAATTTAATATTAGCTAGTGACCCGCCCTTGCTTCGCTTCGGATAAATTATTTATGAAAACCTTCCTGTTTAGTCCCCCAGTTAAAAACCGGCCAAGTGCGAGTCGGGCTCGCGCACAAAGGGTTCCGTAGCAGCAAATATAATAAAAATCAACCTATCTCAAAAACTATAAGAGATACTTTGATCAAACCAAAAATCGTTGAAAGAGTTAATTAGCATGCATCACCTCTATTTTTTTTAGAATTTTAGACCCCGTAGTTATAAAAATAGAGAGGGGGGACATACTTTTTACGACTTTGAGAGCTGATATCTCAAAAACCGTTCACTTTAAGAAAAATGTTTTTTAGAAAACTTTATATCATTTTAAAAGACCTTTCCATTGATACCCCACACGGGTATGTACATCGAAAAAAAAAATTTCATCCCTCAGTTACATGTATGGGGGGCCCCACCCCCAATTCTTTTTTTTACTATTTAGTGTCATATTTTTGTAGCGGTTCATACAACACATATTCCCATCAAATTTCATCACTGTAGTACTTATAGTTTCCGAGTAAATCGGCTGTGACAGACGGACAGACGGACAGACGGACATGACGAAACTATAAGGGTTCCGTTTTTGCCATTTTGGCTACGGAACCCTAAAAACAACATCGAAATTCGTTGCGCAGTTTTTAAAATTAAGCATACATAGGGGTTAAGGAAAAGAGAAAATAACTTTGTAATATATGTACTAAGAAATAAATAAAGAAAAAGAAAGAAAGAAAAACATTTACTTTACTAAAATGTAGTGAAGTGTTTTTTAAATTTTCATATCATAATCATAATCATGTTTCATAACCCGAATAGATGATAAGACCGTAAAATCATATGTGGCAATATTAGGTAACTTCAATACCACTACAGCATAAGTCTAAACCTATGGGTTGTCTTGCACTCATAGAACGAGCTCTAACAAAAAAAGTGTTGTAGATTGTTCCATAGTACCTAGTCTAAGCAACAACCTACACATTTACCAAATCCTCGCCTAATTTAACGAAGACGACACCTGTAAAAACACCAAATAGAACAAATTGGGTGTTTTACAAGCCCTTTATCCCCTGCCTTATCATCAGACCTCCACGATATCTTGTGACATAAATGGGGCCCCTCGAAAGGGAATGTCAACCTTATGTCAAAGGTAATACATGTCATGTCGCATGAGCAGTGAGAGACAGCGCTCCTTAAAGTCAAGAGTACCATTACCGGAATTATTTATTTGTTTTCCGCTTCAAATAATGGGCAGAGAGTAAATAGGTTCGCAGATGGGTCACTGGTTCCGACATAAAAGCGGCAATAAAAAATATATTAAATAGCATTAGAATTCAAAAATTACAAGGAATGTAAGTTACATTTTATAATTTATTTATTTATTTTTTATGACGTACACAATTAGGTTACAATAATAAATTAATTTGAATAAAAACATTAAAAATGTACTACCCGGATAAGCCACAATTGCGGTTTTTTTAACCACTAGTGACCCACCCTCGCTTCGTTTTTGTTTTGGGTAATCATTTCTTAGCGGATGCCTACGTCATAATATCTGCCTGCATGCTAAATTTCAGCCCGATCCGTCCAGTGGTTCGAGCTGTGCGTTGATAGATCACTATGTAATTCAATCACCTCTGAGTAGTATATATTTTAAGATGTTATATGTATTTGAATTACATACCTAATAGTAATAGTTGCTTTCAATAAAATACTTTCTCAAGAGATAAAATGTCTCATAGTGGCACGTTAACCATTCAATCTTAAGCTCGAAATTAACACATTCAAGATCAAAGTATTTCACTCGTTGGAGTCCGTAACCTATTATCTTTTTATCTAGTCTTCCTATGACATAATTTCACTCCATGTTTGTCATTCCCTTGGGCGCGACCGCTCAGTTGTTATTCGACTAATAACTAACCTTTATTAATTCGCTTCATTAAAAATACAGCTGCTTATCAAGGAAGAGATTTAGAGAGCGAACGGGATGCCACTATTGTGACATATTATGATGCATAATAATTTAAGCATATAAATAGGCAACAAACGATCCCTCAAGGCAGTGACACCTCTGAAATGGTCGCTTCATAATCTTTGCTCTCATAATAGACCTGTGTCTTCGCGTCTTCAAAGCTTCGTTTGGGGAAATAAGGTTCCAACACTTAATTGGAGCAGGATGACGTCGGCTAAGCAAACAGACCGGTAATGATTTTCCATCCCTAATACGTTTAAAATAAACTTTGGGTTCGGCAAATAACATCTCGGGGAGTTCAGATCGTCACGACTATTTTGGGGTTGATTTAAGGTCCGTTTTCTCAAGTGACAAAAGGAGGAGTCTTCACTGGAGGAGTTAACCCTGTCATGAGAGCGGAAAATCGAATAAGGGGTGAAAATTTAGTCCTTACCTTATTACGAATTACACATTATTTTAATTAGTATCAGCTTTCAGTATAATTCCATTTGATTCTAAAGTGATTAAACAATTTCCTAACCCACATTTAAATTGAGAAATCTAGAGCTCAGAAGCATATGGGCGGATGTGCAGATAGGGCATTATGTTTTTATTGGGTAGCAAAGAAATACACTACTTTCTCTATCTATACCACTGACAGCTATATTTCTATCCCTTTTCTGGGCTGAGATAATTTCGTGCATAATGTCGGTTCTGACAGGTTTTCCAAAATCATTAGAGCCTTAAGGTTTTATTTTCACTTCCATCTCTCTGCGTCTACAATGCTGATTATTTATTTTGGTGGATTATAAGTTTGGCCCTTATGCCTAAAAAAAATATTCTCACAAAGGCTACGTAAAAGGAGTCACGCCTTTATGGTCTGAACAGTGATTTAAAATATTCATCATAACTAAACTTCCGACATTATGCTTCTAAGTTTCCTTTAGAAACATTTAAACGGTTGCAGATATACGGCTTTATGCATTTTGTTTTACTAACTTTGTGAACGCAATGGTGGGCCAATTTGAAAATAAGTCGTTATGGATGTGAACTATTCAAATATGGCGTCAAAAAATTAGCGACATAGGGCATTATACACGCCGTGGCCCGTGACCAATAGACCAATACTAATATACATGGAATCCTTAAAGTTAGTTTTTCTATTGTTAGGACTGTAGAAAATGTCTAGTATCTTTTAAATTTAACCAAGTAAACCGAAATGTAGTTTTGCAATCATTTAAAGAGTTAAATTTTAAAAAGACTGACGACATTTGGCTATCATATTTAACATGTGTATAAAGGTATGTCATTTCCCAAATTTAATGAAGTTTAGTAAATAATTTCCGCTTTGTTTCAATACTACCTGCACTTAGTATAATTTGGGAAAAAAAAATTATTATCTCAATTAATGTCTCATTTTAGTGAAAATAAGCTGTTATAAGCAATTTGACTTCACCGAAATAAGATCCACCACTGACGCAAGTGTGGCACTTGGCAAGCATTTATCTTTGACGCTTGATAAAATAAGCAGGATGCAATAGGTATCTTCTTCGAATCTTCAATAGCCTTTGATTGTGTAAATCATGAGATATTGCTATTAAAATTGCATCATTATGCAGATAAAGCGATTGATGTATTAAACTCATATCTCAAAAATAGGGTGCAAACAATGAATGTCAATGGAGTTAATTCGTGTGGCGCTCCTATTCTTAATAGAGTGCCTTTTACTATAGTCTTTCGGGCGACTTCTTACTTTAAAGCCTATGTTTTTATTAAACCGCTTACCCCTATATTAAATAATAATAAACTCAAATTTATGTTTTTGAAAATTATGGGAAAATCTCAAATTAACGGAGTCAATTAAATTAGAATAGAGATAAGTCAATTAAGTGACACAAAATGGCAAAAATAATGCTACGAAAATTAATAATAATCTGTACTTCCACCATAAACACGCTTGGGCAAGGCATGCTTAAGATGAGTTCATCAAAATCACTTTGAAAAATGGCCGCCTATGTGTTTTGTAACAAGTCAAAATGTTGTTGTGCAGTATGTATGGTATGCATACTCGGCGGAGCTCTTTTTTTAAGCATAACCCATGCGTGCTCAATTGGATTGAGTTCTGGCGATTGAGCTGGCCACGGCAGAACGTTGATACGAGCTTCGGCAAGAATGCGTGTTACGATTCTAGCCTTGTGTGGACGTGCGGTGTCATGCATTAGTTGAAATAATTCACCTAACTGGCCTCGCAAAGGGATGATTATATCTGAAACAATTCTTTCTGCGTAAACTTGAGTATTGAGGTTACCTCTGATACAAAAAATGAGATCGGTTCTTCCGCCGATCCAAATACCGGCCCAAATCATTATTGTTCCTCCACCTTACGGATGAACTTCCTGACAATATCTCAAACGTTCTTGACTTCCAGATGTTCTCTAAACTCGAGTACGTCTTGTATTCGGTCTCATAGCGAAGCGGGAATCCTTCGAAAAGCACACAAAGCGCCGGTCTTCTTCCTCCCAGTTTCTGTGTTCGCGAGCCCATCGTAAACGGGTCCTGCGATTGCAGGGTGCAATAGGTGAAACTCTCAGCGGCCTTCGGGATCGCAGATCCACTTCATGTAAACTATTTCGGGTTGTTTGATCGCTTATTAGCAACTCTTTTGAGATGTGGAGCCTCGTAACAAACATCATGGCGGTCATGGTACGATTCCGTCGAGCAGTATTTTGGATATACCGGTCCTGCTGCGTGTCGTGATGCGAGATCGTCCCCCATGTTGCTCGGCCACGCTGCCCGTCATACGATAGCGCGTCCAGAGAAGACTCATGACGTTCTGTGTAGTGTTAAGAGCGAAAGCTACAGCACTTTGCCTGAAACCAGCTTCCAACATTCCGACGGCTCGCATCATCTCTTCTCGGGTTTTTTCAGTTCAATTGTTTCAGTTCCGATGCAGACATTTTAATGATTTTCTCAAAACGGTACTTTTATAAACTAGTACTCAGTTTTATACAAATCCACATTGACAGTCAATTTTCTTCTTATTATCGAATTTTAAACAATATTTAATTAATATTTAAATGTTTAAAACTCTCTAAAATGTGACAATAGCGATACAAAAAAGTTATTATTTAACCCTGATTGCAGCAATACTCCTAATCATACTCGATCCCTAGTCACTTTTAATGTGTGTAGTATTTTTTAAGTGATGTCCGACTTTTTGCCAATACAACCAAAGTTAATAAATGAACACGATAAAGTCGCATTTGCAATTTCGTCTTATTAAGTTTTACTAGATATTGATTATTATTTTTGAAGGCATTACGTTGCATTCGGACAAACACCTTAACATTAATTTACAAAAATTGGAGGCATAAAGCCGTATGGGTACATATTTATCAGATGAACAAATAATTTCAGTTATTTTAATGGCATAAAGGCGGATGTGATCATTTTATGAAAAAAAGTTAAATTTTCACTGTTTAGAAACATTGTTTTTAAATTTTAATTTTACAGTTAGGAAATCTTCTTGGTTAGCTAAATAAATGCGAAGAAATAATTTACGTGTTGTTTGTACTTAATAAAATATTTGACGATAAAATTGAATTTATATTTTACTCTCTCCTGTAAAGTTGGCAAAATCGACATCCGCCCTAATGCTTCTAAGCTCTAGAAATCATTGTAAACGATTCTTTAAGCAATCATAAGAAGCGTAACTGGCACTATAACAGAAAAGGCTATATAAATGCAAAAATATACAGAATACTATAGAGAAAGTAACCAAGAGGTTACCAAGCGAAGAACTTTGTTTTTTTATTAGCTGGCATACGATGATGGCTTGGAGTAGCTTCGTCATCATCACCGGATTTGCGGGGGAGCGGATGACTCTGACCCCTAAGCGAAAGACTATGTAACATACTTTTTTTTTTAACTGTCATGGTTACACACTACACACATTAGAAAACTGAGTGTCCGGGATATTTAACATGTTGTTTTGTTTTAATGAGCTTCTGATTGAGTTCACCCGTGATCATGGCGCTTGCAACAGTGCCGATTTTGTAATAGGTAACATACTGTTTGTTAACATCTGCCACTTAACATTAAAACCTTAAACCAGATAAAGTAGAAAGTATATTATTTGTTTTCTGGAATTTAATATAAAAAAATATTATTAACTCATCTTAATAAGAATTATGTAGTTACTATTTGAGTTACGCACTATGAAGTTGATGTTGTTGTAACAAGAAATTTTACCCTTCATTATCGTTTTGTCACATCACTAGAAATTGAGTAGGTACGTCTTTATTGTACTTATGAAACTTTTGGTTGAATCTCGCAATCTCAAGTTTTCGTTATTTCTTTTACTACTATAACATAATAAATACAACAATAAATGTTAAGTCTAAATATTAATAAAAATTTGAACATTTCCAGGTGAATCTGGATTTTAATTGTTACTCATATTAAACCCGTTTCATTGTGATCCTTGCAAAAACTTAATTAAATAATGGCCTTTAAAGCCTCAGAAAATATGCATCACATGAATTAAATAACAATAATATTTCCTTTTACGCTGCTCAGAGTATAGAAAATGTATGTACTTTCTGACCGAAAGTACATAAATTTTCTATACTCTATACACTGACCATTTTCGGGAAATATAAAATTTTTCCAATATTACACACTACTAGTAACATAATAAACGTAACAGCTTCTAACTCCCGGCGGATACACTAAAGTCTAATTCTTAACTTGTGCTACATTCCTAACAAACATACCAGCTTTATTGCCTTACACTAAAGTTCAAAATAATTTGACATCTCAAATCCTCCACATCACTTTTCGCAGTAGATTTTCGACCTTGTGTCAAAGTCTTTGGGTTCATTTTACGTTATGATATGAGAAGCTGGTGTAAAACAGTTGCATTAACACAGCGACCCCTACCGGTGAAGTTGAAAACTGAATTTGGTATTTGTATGGAAATTTATTGCACTTGGATACCGTAATAAATGTATGGTTTAACAGTCGCTTTAGTGCGATGCACAAATTGTAGGGTTATTGTTACATGCCCCTGTAATAACAACATGTTTGATGTTTATCCTATACTACTTTACCGTACGCGTGACGTTATTAATTGATGTAAGTTTTTTTATGTTATCATCATCAATGCATATACGTCCCCACTGCTGGGGCACGAGGCTGCACTAAACTAGGGCGACAAGGCCTTAGCGGGTTGATCGACTGCACAACCCTAGAATTCCAAGAGTCCGGTTCCCGCTCAGGACAAAATGTGTCAAACATCAGTGTTTGTTACGTGTCTGGATGTGTTTTTAAATCTATTTCTGATATCCGTAACGCAAGTATCAGTTCAATGTTTGCGATGTTGTGTGATATTTATTTTATTTGTTAAAAATACGAAGCCTGAAAATTACTAAAAAATTGTACTTGTATTTTTCCATAAGCTCTATCCTACTATTATTCTCTGAAACAAATTCAGAATATCCGCGTCTCTACACGGTGGTACGAGCTCTATAATTGCCAGCATTGTAAAACTTGTTAGCCAAATATTCGCGAAAGCGAATCAATTCGGAAAATACAATATTCATACACATGTCCGTGAGAGCCAATTAAATACAAAATGTGATATTCGCTCTTTCAAAAATCGGGATTACCTTTCGTGTTAGTGAAATTGGATATTTATTATCATCTTTTTCAGTTGCGAAAAGTATGATAGACAAATGCAATATTGCAGTGATTTTTCGAGTGTAGTGTTTTTTTTAAATGTTCGATCCTTTAAGTCGCCACAACAGCGTACTCTCTGGAGGCATGACCGGAAGATCAGAGTCGTGGAGTTTGCGATTCCAAGACATATGCTGAGGGCATACCTTTTTAGTTGCACAGTATGACATTTTTTCATATATTTTATTATTATCAGTCATATCCATATTCTCGGGACTACAGAGACCCGGATTTTTGGGAGGCGTGCGTGGGGCCAAAGCAAACACGTAGAGGCCCTTTTATGACTTGTATGCTATATGTAAAGTGGCACCAGCCGACGATTATCTCTATAATATACACTATAAAATGCAGCCAAGGACAACCCCCGGTCAGTGCAGGACTATAGAATAGGGTGGAAGAGAAAATAATCAGGGCTATGGGGTTGAGGTGCTAGTGGACTGGGTAACCGGAACTATGGGAAGGACTATGGCACCTGCCCCGATCTATGTTTATAAACACGAATAAAATGGGCAGGTGGTGACTCGGCACTCACTGTCATGGGCCCCCCATTGGTCGCACACACGAGGCTCAAGGCCGGAGCCTTTATTATTAGTATTAGTTATTTTTGCTGTCACTAAATAAACATTTTCTTCTTTCTTACAAAAGTTATTAATTTATACATTGCACCCCGACTAGAAAAATGTCTCAATGCAAATATCGGAGAAATGTGAATTTAATGGCTTTTTTTCATTGATACTTAAACAATTTTAAACAAAATTAATGCAAGTAATCGATTTTTTATAGTTTTAAAATATTGATGCAATTTCCACTGTGACACTTTCATTGTCGGAGTGCGATATGATGTTTTATTTCGTGTTTTGACAGTTTAGTGAATTGCTTTGTTACTCACACTTCCTACATTCTAACATTAATCACAAACGTAAAAAACAATTGAAGTCTTTAGTCTATTCATCTCAGTCTTCGTGCAACAGTCAATCCGAAATTAGAAAACAACGTGTTATTCCATCATGCAAAACCACAGAAACAAATGAATCCAAATGTAATTAAACTACTTCACTCCTTGAAGTGATGGGCGACGCTTGGTTGCGTCGACTCAATGAGTTACTAATCTTATAAAACTGAAAATGTCCGGGATATTTACCATGTTGTTTTGTTTTAATGAGCTCCCGATATTCCTGCACCATGATCATGGGTGAACTCATTAAAACAAAACAACATGGTAAATAATCCTGACATTTTCAGTTTCCTAATGTGTATAACCATGACAGTTTAAAATTATATATTGAGTTACTATCATTACTCACTTTTTATAAATGAGTCAAGTCATGGATGAAGCGCTTTCGTGCTTAGGTAGCTGGTAAAATAAAACTATGACACACTTCCAGCTGATAATAATATTAGTCGCGGCGCGGCTATTTGTCAGGCACTTATGGAGACTTCCAGAGCCATACAAAGAAAAGTTTTAAAAACCTTCTATGTGCGAGTTGTATTTCCGCACAAATGGTTACGTAAAATTATATTTAAAAAGTCATTTTCCTTATAACGGTACCACCCTAAAATATACACGTTTTCCTGCAACAGAAATACCTACAACATTTGTGAAAACTGTTCGACACCCGAACCACACATGCTGGACAGCGCTACCATCCACATACAATGCAGGCGCTGGTGGCTCTGACCAAGAGGTTTAGTCCTCTTTTCAACGACGTGTCATTAAGGCATGGTATGCCCTAGCAGTTCATGTTTTCCCTTCCTGCTATGATCCCGGGTTCTTCAGGCGGGGCGTGAAACGGCATTTAAGCAGGCCTTCAGGGTGAGTGCGACAGGCTCCATAATGGTCTATTGTACCTGTCGACCTCATATGTGGATCTCACTACCGCTTACTATCAGGAGAAGTGAGTCATCTCGTTATATGAAAAATACTATCACCGTGTGGATGATGACGTCTTAAATCAACACACATTACATGATTTGAGTATTAAGTTGACTCTCTAAAAACCACTAAGTCTCATCTCTAGTTGAGTGAGTGAACGGGACCGGGCGCGCGAAGTTCGCAATTCAATTTTACATTAGTTATGAGCGTTCATTCGTTCCGCGTCGGATAGGTGCCCACGGTCGAGATTCACTGTTTAACATTCCCGCTAATTTGTTCCCGGTCCAATTTTGTTTGTCTTCCCTTTTGACAACAGAGCCCATACCTGAACCCTCGGTTATGCAACGGGAAGTTAGACGTGAGCTAGGTATTTACAGTGTGCGATTACATGGACACGTATTTGTGTACACCATTGTTGTTTATGATAAACGTAGCGCTAGTGTATAAGCAATTTAGACAACTTAGTTCGGAATCAGAATCTTGTAATTATGTATTATAATATAATAAATGTTTATTAATATAATCACAGACAAACATTTACTATTATTATTATATACATACACATATGCTTCTGATTGATGATTTATGTGAAGCAGTACCTATCATTTTTGGAGGTGCGAGCCATCCGTTCGTCTGCAAGTCCGGTAATGATGAAAAATTATCTTCAAACCATCATCGTAGTCAGTCAAGACAGAAAATATTAACATTAAAGTTATTCTTTTCTTGATTATGGTTCAGGAACTGCCTCGTTGGTCTATTGGTAGCAAGCGCTGCGTAAGGACCAAGAGGTCCCCGGTTCGAGTCACCGGACTCGAGCAAAATTTGTGTGAATTTTCTGTAATGAAATTATTTTGCCCGGAGTTAGGAAGTTGGCGGTTGAACGCCCGTGCCTCGGAAAGCACGTTAAGCCGGTGGTCCTGTGCCCGATCTCGCATCGGTCATGTCCGTTTGCCGTCTCACCGAATTATGAGAGTAAGGGAATAGATAGTGCTCTTGTGTTTTCGCACACTTGTGCACTAAAGTGTCTTGCGCACTTGGTTGATCTAAATTGAGATCGGCCGCCATGGCCGAAATCTGTCGGACGCCTGGTTTAGGAAAATGTAAGGTTGCAAAGTTACATTTCATTTATCACCATGAAGTGTTGTTATGCTGTTCGATGAACACTTTTTAAATATTTTACTTTAACAACGAAGTTTGAAAACGGGAAACATCCTTTTTTAGTATTTTATGTGTATAAATAATTATGATGTAGTAACATAGACATACTGAGAAAAATTTGCGACTCTATTTTATAATACACTTACATTTTAGCACGCACAGTTCCTAATAATAGATATAGCTTCATGCTGTGATGGTACAAATTGCGATCCGCAAATTAGCATGAGACGTTCGATGCATCCGGATTGGCTTTATCAATTGTCTTTTCGAAGCGCCGTCGATATTGGTCATAATTCCAATGTGCATAAATGCCATTTCCCCTTGCAATATCAAGGTGGAGTTTGTTAATTCTGTGTTACTGGGTAACATCAGTTAGTAGAACCACATTGGTGGAAACACCGCGAAGTAGGTAACCAGTACAGTTCAATGTTCAGTTTATATTTGTAACAAGCAACATGATTCCGGGCTCATGGCAGCGTGTTAATAATTCAATACTGATATGGATATATTGATATCGTAGCTTGTATCGTTAAGTGAATAGATTTTCCAGATGGTTTTGGCTGATTTGAGCTTGTATGTCTCATACACCGTGAAATTTGAGTAATACTATCGAATCATGCAAATTATTTTTTTTTTTTTCAAATTTTCGAAAAATAAATACCAGAGAAGTTATCGTTGTTTTTTTAAGACGTGACGTTATCAGTTACTGCTTGCATGAAATCGATGCTTGAAGCTAAAGAAGCTCTACGCCCTAAGTAGGTAATAAAGTGGTTTCGAGTTTCGGTTATACCTTTCGTAAAACCGGCATTTATTGTTTAAATAAAAAATAGCTGCACAAATCTATTGTGCTACTAAGGTAGAATCATTTTGCTGCGGGAAAACAACCACTCAAATTTCATGGTGTATAGGAGCTTGAGTTCCCGGATAGTCATGCAACCTAATAGAAACGTAAGACTGTAAGGAATTACACATACTAGATTTTGCACCCCACCTAACTAATTCTGACCCAACAAACTCTCAGAAAAAGAAAGCTTCACTACATAGTATAATAAAGCAAAGTCGAACTGTTTTATTTTGTGTTTGTTTTGTGTGTTTAGGGTAGGCTCGTGCCCCAGCAGTGGGGACGTATATGGGCTGATGATGATGATGATGAACTGTTTTATTGTTGTTGAATTTTTTTTCTGTAAAGAGTTCTCATTGTTAAATTAAGCGTAAAAGCACCGTCGAAACAGATTCATTCTAGCATTGATGCCACAGTATATCCATTGTGTCTGTCAACAATTTAAGGCCTTTCATAAAAAATGTTGTAATAAGTATTTTTTTTTAATGTTTTTTTCTTCTTTACCATTTAATTTTAAACATTTATTTCCCCAAAACCACTTTGATTGCAAGCAATGCCGTATTGCAACTTAAACGCTCTTACGTAAGGTACCTGATTAATTTACCGAGCGGTGGCGGTACCACACTTGGCTTGCGCAAAGTTCCGTGTTCAATTTCCATTTGTTACAAGCTACACGCCTCGTCTACCGGCGGAAACTCGAAATTCATTGTAACTCATACACGTGCTCACTCCAGTACATGACTTATAATTATGTTATCATTCGCTTGGTAACTAACACGTCTGTTTTGTAGCTGAAATGTGAAAATGAAACGAAATGAAAATATGTTTATTTGGTACATTTATTAAAAACGCTTTTTAACTAAAAAGATATTTTTAAATTTAAAATTTGAAAAAATTAGTTTCGATTTCATTAATAATATTGATTTACCTAAATCTTACTGCTTATCACAAAAAAGGCAAGCATAACAACCACAGTCAAATACCCTATTGTGGTCTTACCATTTAGTTAGAGTAAAATATTATATTCCTGAAGCTTTGGCATTTTTATCAATTCAAAGTTGTATGCAAACAACTTTTCCACGCAGTATTTTTGTTGAGTAGATTGTGTAGTTGGAATTAATTAAACAAGAAAATTTTAAAAAATAAACGGAGAGAATGTTAATTAACTCAAGGTGTATCCGTAAAAGTAGATAGTATATTAAACGTGTATTGCGAGCGAGTAACCAAATATTCTAATTTAAAATAGAGGGTTTGTTAAATTTAACATCAAAATACTAGGCGGGATCAATTAGACACTAAGCTTGCATCGAAAACCTTTATTAGTTAAACAATGACCTCTAAGGCCCACAGCACACGGCGTATTTTATACGCGCAAGTGACGCGCAGATTACGCGCGTAATGCGCTTCATACGAGATTTGTAGCGCTACCATGAGTTTAAAAGGGACAGACTCGATATCGCCTATGTAAATGTCTATGAAAAACTTGTACTGCGCCCTTATCGGTATCGCTAAGAACTAATCAACTAAAATCGGTAGTATGAAAAAAAAAACAATTTGATAGGTTTTTAACGTACGTAAGTTTCCGATAGCTTACTCGTGGTACCGCTATTGAACGCTGCCGTGTATCCTAAGCACACGGAGCGACGTGAAACGCGCGTCTACTGCGCGTATACGAGCTGTAGTCGCTCGTAGCCTTTGCGGTTTGATCAGAGACTCCTCTCTCCAGTTGTACAATGGCGTCTGTTGATATAACACTGCTTACGCTGGGTTTAGTACTTCTTTTAAAAATAAAATACAGAAATAAACGTGGCATGAACGGGCATCCCCCCTCTATATCTACTCCGCTCATTTGTACGCGCATATACGCGCTTCATGCGCGCGCTTATATCAACAATGCAAACGCAACAATCGACTTTTACGGCGCCGATAGCGAAAGAAAGAAAGAAAAGAAAAGATTATTCAGAGCATTAAGTTAAAAACAGTACAGAAAAGAAACATAGGAACAAAATATAAAAAAATAATGCCACTGAAATGGACGCCACTCAGCTTATGCCACGGCATCGAATGCCGTTCCTAATACGCCGTATGCTATAGGCCTTAAAATCGTAATTCTCGCCGCAAAAACAAATGAAACAACTGCGAAACCAAATTGGTATCGAGATTAATTATGCAATACCTAACGAATGCAAACCGGAGTTTCGTTGGCCTAACTCATTATGTTTTCTTTACGTTTGCAGTTAGTTTCCGAGTTAGTTAGTCGACATTTGACAATGTGATTTGCAAGTTTGCTTTGGCCTTCTTGTTTGAGCGGACCGGGCTGAGATATAGTGCTAGGGAAGTGGCTGCGGTTTGATGGTAGCTTGTTTATTAAAGACTAGTAGCCGCCCGCGATTTCGTCCGCGTGGAAATGGTTTTTGCAACATTAAAATAGCCTATATTGTACCTTATTAAATAACGATTTATTAGTGAAAATCCCGTCTAATTGGTCAAGCTGTTTCGGAGGTGAGCGGGAATAAACAGACAGACAGGCAAACTAAAATATTTTGAATTGTTTTTGTTAACGATACCCGAAAAAAAATCATATCCTAACGATTTATTAGTGAAAATCCCGTCTAAATTGGTCAATCTGTTTCGGAGATTAGCGAGAACAATCAAACAGATAGGCAAACTGAAATATTTTGAATTGTTTTTGTTATCGATACCCGAAAATAAATCATATCCATTGAGTAAAAAGTCGTTATTTTAATATCACCAACAGACACTTCAATTTTATTTAGTTGTATGTAGGTATAGATTAAACTTGGGGAAGTAGAGTGTATTTGCTACAGTAAGTAATATTGTGTTCAAGTCCCACTGTAGAATATAATTTGGATTGATGGCACCTATTTTAATGGTTTATATATACACAACACAATATTGTTTTATTTCCGTGGACTAAAGTTTATTCTTCTCGTTATCGAAACAGAAAACTATTTTAATGACTATAAAAGATTGAATGATTTCATAACCAAAAATCATCAAGTCACCTTCGGTCATTTAATCATTATCATCAACCCATTTACGTCCTGCTGAGGTACGGGTGTATCCTAAACTAGGGCGATTAGGCCTTAGTCAACGTTAGTCAGGCCTAAGTTACGACCATTTATCGATTTGATATTACGACTACTCTGTTTTATACTTTGTAGTTTCAGCATATTTTTTTATAGTTTCATTTAAATAAAACAAAATATTGTAAAGAAATTTTCAAAACCAAGTAAAATTTGTAAAGGTACTAAGTAAATTAGCAGGTCGTGATTTTTTTTAAAACAGGGGGCTTAGACAAAGTAACAATATCGAAACGATAACGAAGTTCGAAAAAAACGAAATGTATGGGATTGACCACGTGATTTATCGAGTCTAATTTCAATCCCATATATTTTATTCTTTTCGAACTTTGTTGTCGTTTCGATATTGTTACTTTGTTGTTTGTTGTTTAACTGCCTTGTTGGTCTATTGGTAGCAAGCGCTGCGTTAGGACCGAGAGGTCCCCGGTTCGAATCCGGGGTCGGGCAAAATTTGTGTGAGTTTTTCTGTAATGAAATTACTCAGCCCGGAGTTAGAAAGATGGCGGTTGAACGCTCGTGCCTCGGAAAGCACGTTAAGCCGGTGGTCCTGCGCCCGATCTCTCATCAGTCATGTCGGATTGCCGTCTCACCGAAATATGAGAGTAAGGGAATAGAGAGTGCACTTGTAGTTGCGCGCACACTTGTGCACTATAATATGTCCTGCGCACTTGGCTGATCTCAATTGAGATCGGCCGCCATGGCTGAAATCCATCGGACGACTTATTGTTACTTTGTCTACGGGGCCAGATCTGTCACTGGAGTACTATCTTTCAAATCCAATATAAGCAATATACGGTTTGTTTATCCCTTTTTCCGTTTTGAAAGAAATCAAATTTAATAAATTGAACTTGCGTGTGTGTATTGTTATTCTAAACATATCAGAGACCTGACGTTTCGAGCTCTTTACAGCGCTCGTGGTTACGGGTAAAACTGACCTTTTTGAAAGGGCCTTTTCCCTTTTTTTACTAAGTGCACAAAGAAACTCGAAATGCCCATAAGCACTTGCCACACTCTTCCGCCGCGCGTCCGAGCGGGTCATATAACAGCTACGGATCGCCTCGCAAAATAGTTTTAAGTTAGTTCCACTATTCTTGGATGGTTTCAATTTTCTTCAGGTGTTTACTTTGGGTCGTCTGCTGCCAGTTATACGTTGGAAGGAAAACAACGTACGGAGTTGCTTGTATTGTACAAATTTTAGCATGGTTTTGGTGCTCTTTTTTTATTTTATTTTATATTAAATTGTACTGGCTCGGTGGAACGGTGGTTAGTGACCCCTGGCTAGCGGTTCCAAAAGTCGTGGGTTTGATTCCCACTCGGGACAATTATTTGTGTGATGAACATTGGTGTTTGTTCCGTGTCTGGGTGTAATTATGTATTTAAGTATGTATATATATATATATATATATATATGTGTGTATATCAGTCTCTAACGCCCATAGTACAAGCTCTGCTTAGTTTAGGGTCAGATCACCGTGTGTGGAAATGACACAGATATGTATGATGTAAATAAATACTTACATTTTTCAATGAGGATTTATGTGTGTAGTTATTTTAAGGTACATGTTAAAAGTAATTATAACATGAACATTTTAATAAACGCCACATCAAATCACTATATTAAATGATTATACTATTCAATTAATACGTTCGCGTGGCGTTATTTACCGGAAATGATTTACCGTTGTAAATATTTTTATTAACGCTAACATCACATTCAAATCTGATAAGTACATGCCGAACATTCTGAAGTTCTATATCCCGTGGATAACAGTTGAAGTATCTGTATTTTTAATGACATTAACAATTTATGAGAGCTTTAGAGAGCCTGAGAGAGATTATACATAACCAGAAGTAACTTTAAGGCAGACTTGGCCGTCCCATTACCGAATCCTTAACTTGATTATGCAAAGCTCCGACGTAACAAACCCGCAGAGTTGTGCCGTTTAATTCGATTCCACAACTTGGCTCTATTTACTGTCGAACTACCGAACTAAGTACCGCCGCTTGATTCTGAAGTGATTGTTGGCAAACGGTTAAAAAGAGACAATCAGAGCTTTCTTGAATTCGGCGTGTTTCAAATGTGTGGCCGTTAAGTTAATACTCAAACACGTATCATAAGCGTCTTAACAGAATAACTATAATATTTTAATTCCAATTCTTCTTCTTATCGTATGGTTGATGAACAACCTGGTGTCCAGAGTTTTTAAACCGCCCGTAGGCCTCTGACATCGCTTCACACACCGTTGAAAAAATATTTCTCAGGTGTGCTGGTTTCCTCACGATTTTTTCCTTCACCGTTAAAGCGTCGAATGATGGTGCATATGAATTACAAATTTGAAAAACACATTGGTACCTGGTGGGGTTAGAACTGGCGACCTCTCGCATGGCAAGCAACGACCTTAACCACTCGGCCATCGACGCTTTTTTTCCAATTCCAATTTAAACGTAACAGTTTTTTTACTAACTTGTTTCCTTTCACTGCTATATGCAGCTGATTGACTCGGTGGAACAGTGGTTAGTGACCCTGACTTGCGGTTCCAAGATTACCACACGTGACAAATATTTGTGCGATGAACCGGTGTTCATCGCACAAATATGTGTTTATTTGTGGTGTAACACCGATGTGTTTGTACCGTGTCTGGGTGAGATTATGTATTTAAGTATGTATTTATAAATTAATATGTATGTATGTTACGGTCAATGTGAGCAATCGGTAATTATCTATAATAACCGGTAATTGTAGATAATTACCGACGCACATGGTTAATGTAGTGAATTATTCAAATTTACCGGTAACTATATAAAACTCCCGCGCGACTGAGATAAATGTTGACATTGCTGACAAAAATCACAATTACTCTGCAATTCTAAATGTTAAAAATCTCAGACCTGCAAAAATATTTTAACGAGAAAGTTTCACTGATAATTGCCTGCCAGTTTTTTAATTTTATTTAACTTAATTTTTATAAGATTTTATTTTTTAAAACCAAACATGAAGTTTGGTTTCTAGATACTTGACTTTATTTTTACAAGCTTTTATTTAACTTGCAATGTATGTATGTATGTATGTATGTATGTTTGTGTGTTCGGGTGGAATTTTATAACTCAATTTTAAGGCACTTGCCCTCAACCGATTGAGCTGAAATTTTGCATGCACGTGTATATCCGATGACAATGCAATATTATTATGACATGGAGCTGATCTGATGATGAAGTCGGAAGATAGCCATAGCAACTCAGTAATTAAATAACATAACCACATCGAGTTTGGGCTCATTTCATTCGACTAGATGAGTACTTTGGTGCTAGATGGTAACCAGGGTCTGATGATGGAGCCGGAAGACAGCCAAAGGAACTCAGTACTTAAACGACACAACCCCATCGAGTTTGGGCTCGTTTGATTCGCCTAGATGAGTACTTAGATGCTAGATGGTAACCAGGGTCTGATGATGGAGCCGGAAGACAGCCAAAGGAACTCAGTACTTAAACGACACAACCCCATCGAGTTTGGGCTCGTTTGATTCGCCTAGATGAGTACTTTGGAGCTAGATGGTAACCAGGGTTCGATGATGGAGCCGGAAGTAGGGTGAAATCGTTAGAAGGGCTCCTAATTGAAGAGTTGGATTGTTCAAAATTAACTGGCAAACGACCTTGCAATAATGATGTGTTGAATGAGATGAACAGACTTAGGAACTTACAAGGTGAAAACTAAAAAGTATAAAATAAATTAAGGTAAAAAAATCTTTAAAAACAAGCTTTTATTTAAATGCGCTAAAAAGAAAAAAATAAACTTTTACACTATAACTTTACTGTCAACTTATAACATTTCAAATTCAACATATTTGACACAATTTATATGTTTTAAAAGCTTGTCGCGAGATTTAAGTACTCGTATTTACTTTCTTAGTTTAAAATTTTTAATAGGCAGGTATTTTAAAACTTGCTTTTAAAATTACGAGTAGGTACTTAAATCTCGCGACAAGCTTTTAAAACATATAAATTGTGTCAAATATGTTGAATTTGAAATGTTATAAGTTGACAGTAAAGTTATAGTGTAAAAGTTTATTTTTTTCTTTTTAGCGCATTTATTATAACTAGTTGTGCCCGCGACTTCGTTCGTGTGGACTACAGGATTTTACATACAAAAGTTTTTTTCCCAGTAACAGTAACCGATTCCGTAAGAATTTTGCGATATCGCGTTGCAAGTAAGCTTTACGTCTATTAGGGCACCTGCATGCCAAATTTCAATCACCTGTCTTACGCGGTTTAGATGTTTTCATACAAAAGTTTTTTCCCGCTAACTCCCGTTTCCGAGGTAATTTTGCAATACCCTGTTGCAATTAAGCTTTCAGTTTAATGAGGTACCAGCATGCCAAATTTCATGCATCAACTTAAGCAGTTCTAATATTTTCCCGCTAATTCCTGTTTCCTGTTAGAATTTCGGGTTCGGGTTAAAATTTAGAATTCTATTCTTAATGCACATTTATTCTTATCTGACCTACGAACCTTCCAAATTTTACGTGCCAACGTTCAAAATTGACGGAGTTTCATACAAACTAACCCCCTTATTCTATTTGTTAATTTAATGAGAATATATTTTATGTTTTACTTAACCGAACAGAAGGTTTGATCTCTTGATATTTGAGGAATATTTATGTTTGTCCGATGTTTGTAAACAAATTTTATCATAATTAGGACTAGAATGAAATTGTTTTTATTCTAATAAACATTGATTCAGATGTTAAAATAAATAAATAAATATTTGGGACATTTCACATAAGCACAGCTTGTACTATTGGCAACATACATATTTATTTATAAATACATACTTAAAACATAATCACATCTAGACACGGAACAAACACCGATGTTCATCACACAAATATTTGTCCCGAGTGGGAATCGAACCCAGGACTCTTGGAACCGCCAGCCAGGGTCACTAACAAAAGCATTGTTTCACCGAGCCAATCAAGTCAGATTGATTGATTTTATTATTAACCACATTTACACAAAGGGTATGGTAATTTTATATAACTACCGGTAAATGTGATTATTTCGATAGTTTTTACCACCTTTACCACGAGCACTGTTAATTATGCATAGTTACCGGTAATTATACATAATAACCGCACTATCCACATTAACCGTAACATGTATATCAGTCTCTGATGCCCATAGTACAAGTTTTGCTTAATTTGGAGTCATAATGACCGTGTGTGGAAATGTCCCAGATAGTTATTTATTTATTATTTACTAAATATACAGTCTTTATATAAATCGAGGATTGATCATATTCTATCCAGTACCCGTTACAAATCCTACAGCAAATGTATTTTGGGATAATATTAAGCTTTATTTCATGAACAATTTAGGAACTTGGTGGGATCTCTACCGTGCTCCCAAAGGACTCATAAATTTAACTTATCGTTGTTCAGTTACTAGTGGGCGCACAAAAAATATTATGTCCACTAAATAATAAAGATGGATCAGAATATTTTCCAGATTATAATCTGGAAACATGGGAGGATATTCTAAATTTAGCTTATTATTATATTAAAATATATGCTACTTATTTTATCGATTGTCTCGGTGTAACAGTGGCTACCTACGGTTCCAACGGTACGGTACGGTTCGTGGGTTCGATTTCCACCCTGGAAAAAAAATTGTGTGATGAACATTGGTATTGTCTGAGTGTGTTATTATGCAACTGTAGACGGGTTTTACGCAACTGTATGGTGGTTACAGCAACCGGTCGACAAAATGTAAATAAATTATGTACTTACTGATCTCATAAAGCTTATAAGCCGAATAATAAGATAAAGCCGTTTGATACTAAATAATTCACATCCCGACCTCTCCAGTAGACTTTATTTTGTTCAGTGATTGTGTTAAGTGTTATATTTTCAATATATGGCAATTATGAGTTATGGTGCAACCCAACCGTAACATCGGATAGTTACTAGCTACTTACCTTGTTAAAACAATGCACAAGGCAGAATGGCGGCGACGTGGTCCACAACCTGTCACGTCACATTTCCCACAGAGGTGAAAAGTGGATCGCTGGAAGTGATCTCTGCCTACCCCTCTGGGAAAAAGGCGTGATTTTATGTATGTGTATGTACTAGCTACTTTATTAGCTAGTAACTATGCGAGGCAGTCAACGTAGCTTTGGTCTATTGGTAGCAAGTGTTGCGGTAGGACCGAGAGGTCCCCGTTTCAAATCCGAGGTCGGGCAAAATTTGTGTGACTTTTTCTGGTAAGAAATAAATCAGCTCGGAGTCAAGAAGTCTGCGGTCGCACGCCTGTGCCTCAGAATGCAGATTAAGCCAATAGTCCTGTGCCCGATCTCTCATCGATCACGTTGGAATGCAATCTCACCGATCTATGAGATTAAGGGAACAGAAAGTGCACTTGTGTTTGCGCGTACACTTAAGCACTATAATATGTCCTGCGAAGTTGGCTGATCTCCATTGAAATCGGCCGCCGTAGCCAAAATTGGTCGAAGGCCTTACTACTTACCTAGTTTCACGATCAGTCCCAAATTCTATATTTTTTAAAATTTAAAAACGAAAGCGCCTTTTCAAGTCTTATAGTGGTTCTTTACTCCATAAATATTAACAAAGTGTCAGCGCCGTTCCGCGGCATCATACTGTTAACCCTCATGCTGAAGAGGCCTCAATGGTTGAGTGGACCCTTGAGCTCTTTATGTAGATTATGCAAATGATAGTATCTTACATGTTTCTGAAATGGCTTTAGTTTCTTAGGCAAAGTTAACAGCAGATCGATGTTATAAAGAATGGGAGAACGAATAAGCGCTGTTGAATTGAGGGGATTTCGTAACTAATGAGCCGATTGAAATGGAATTTGTTAGAAATATAGTTTAGACCCTGAAAAAGGAAATATGCTATTTCTGAACAGACTGCGGTAAAAGAGAGTTATGTCTTAGAAGTTTTTTTTTTTTGAAATAGAAATTTTCAAGACGACCTCATTCTTCCTGATGATAAGCGGTGGTTAGATCCACTCGTGAGGTCAACAGGCACAATAGACCTTATGCAGCCTATCGCATTTACCCTGACTTCACGAGGATGGAAAGCTAGTTTGTTCAAAATTGTTTTCAACGCATTAAACTCTTTCAAACTTACCAAACTTTTAAAAAGCTTTTGCATCACTTTCAATCTGCAATCTCAAACAATCCCATAAACCAACAGGTACATCTATCCCCAACTTCCCCCTTTCAACAACTAAATCTTGCCGAGCCAAAGAAAAGTCTTGTACAGCTATAAAAAATCAAAACACATTTTGGACCCCATTTATCTCAATTGCCGAACCCTCCAACCCTCCTTACATTGTTGTACTATTGGGTCCTGAATGGATGTTATGGGTTTTTGTATGGTGGTGCCGTACATTAACACTTTGGTGATCCGATATTGATAGATAGTCCCAACTGACGTGAATGTGCCGTTTTTCCCGGACGATTGGGAAAGTAGTATTGGTGTAATAATATTTTTTGCGAACTATTCAATTTATGACTTTAGTGTTGACTAGTATGTATGTGGTCTATTGTGCTGACGACCCTATATTTTGATCTCATTACTGCTTACCATCAGGTGGAGTGTGGTCATCTTGTAAGCCTTTTATAAAAAAAAGTCTGGTAATTTTTTCCTACATTACTCGTTATGATACAATGAGGGTTCTTACAAAAAATGACTAGATGGCAATACATAGGCGTAAGGTCAAATTGCAGCATGATTGTTTTTTTTATACGAGACGTAGACAGACATATCAATCCAATCAAAAACATAAATGTGAAATGAGAGCCAAGTTCAATATTATGATAATTGCCTTGGTTGTTGACTTCAACGACAAAAGAAGTGAGATCTAAATGGGTGCCAAGTTGAATCGAGGTCAACTCGAGAACAACCTTCAAATTTATAGGGACAATATGCATATTATATGAAGTCATATTGGCATTTGCTTCTGGCTTTCATAATCTTATGATGCTGAGCTGATGATGGAAGGTCAACTCCTTAATAGTTATGAGTAAAAGAATAATTATTTCAACACTGTATACATATTAAGACTACTAGTTATAATATCAGTAGTATTATAGGTGAGCTGAACTAATAGGGTGAAAAAAAATATGTAACACTAAAAAGTATGAAAAAAAATTGTAAACAAAAAAAAAACCACCTTCAAAAACCCGACTCACTAAAAATTACAAAATAATATAATACGAACATTAATCTGGGTATGAATTTGATATGTTGTTGAAGGCGGTGCCAATTAAATTTTTGAGGAAAACTGCATGAAATATAAACGGCACCGCCTTCAACAACATATCAAATTCATACCCAGATTAATGTTCGTATATATATTTTTGTAATTTTTTAATTGAGTCGGGACGAGGCGGTTTTTTGTTTACAATTTTAATAAAAGTCGTTCTTTTTTATTTGTTGTTTTTAATGCTATTCAAGCTCAATGTAAATTTAAATACGAATTTTTTTAAATTTTAAATTTACAAAGTCTTTCCTTTCATCAAAATGTTAAGGCTAACGCGACCGTACTTTTATCTAAAAAATATGTTATCATATACCAAATATATTGATCTTAGATAGTCCTACGATTTGACACTAAAATTAGTCTTCATAATAAATATCCTTTTCAATATTAAACATCACGTAATTCTGAGAAAAACTTATGTCCTAATTCTGTGTGGGATAAACTTAATCTCTGTCATAAGAAATTTAGGACAATTAATCTTGGGCGGATATTGTCAAAGCCATAACATATACTCGTATATAAAGCAATGTGTACGTTACGCACAAATTTTCGAACTCCATCTAATGAGAGACGCGTTTCATTAAAACTTTACTGGAACGGGTAATTTTATTTAGCATTGTGTCACAGTAAAATGAGTCATAGCAGAAAGGTAGGTGACGACAATCAAAGAGTGGTTAAACAAACCATCAACAGCCTAAATGCGTCCCCACTTTTAAGGCACGAACCTACGAATGAGATATTTTATTTTTACAAAAGAGAACTATCAAGATGGCCTGATGATGACTCCACCGGGTGATGACGGTGGGTGGTCATGAGGTCTACGTAGATATTCTAAGCGTGTGTAGTCGACTAACCCAAACTTGGCCAGGGTGGTTGACTAAGGCCCTATCGCCCTAGTTTAGGGTAGGCCCGTGTCCGAAGAGTGGGGACGTATATGAGCTCATGATGAAATACACAGGAATACTACGGAAGTATAAACTCATTGTGAGTCTGTGTCAACGGCACCTCTCAAACTATATGTATGTATGTATTAGAAAACTGAAAGTGTCCGGGATATTTACCATTTTGCACGGGTGAACTGTGATCATGGCGCTTGCAACAGTGCCGAAATATCGGGAGCTCATTAAAACAAAACAACATGGTAAATATCCCGGAAACTTTCAGTTTTCTAATGTATGTAACCAAGATAGTTTAAAATTATATATACATATGTATGTAAACAGATAGGGTAACTTATTTCACTGATATATTCGGTACTGTGCGCTTCGGAATGCGGTGCGTGATCGCGGTTTCAGTCAAAAATTCCAATTAATAGAATTGATCGGTTCAATCAATAAATGACTGAAGTCCAGTTGGTTGAATTAAATAATTTCAGTTAAATTATGTAAAATTTACTAGCTTAAAAGCTTCCTATTCTTTAATTTACTATTTTGTGTAGTATCAAATTAATATTGGTTAGAATAAGCTTCAAATAAAAACTTAAAGTTCAAAAAGGAATACATTGATAAATATGATAAATCGTAAAAACGTTTTCAACACAAGTAAACTAGCATCATGCCCGTTGGTTTAAAATAAATATAATAAATTCGAAACGTTTTAAAACTGAATAAACATTATTTCCGCTTTCTTGCCATTAACAAGACCAACAACGCGAACGCAACACAAACAAACAAAACCCGAAAAACATTCAATTTTAAATGATTACCAACGGACGGTTCCGAATGAAAATATCATTTTCCGCACAACTTTTATCTTAACGGTATTCTTGCGTCCGGCGAATATCGTCGTGACTTTCGTAAAGAAAATACATTTTATTAGCGCACCTCGTTGGAAAATGCGCTCAATACGTTATCATTTAAGGTGCGTTTTGGTCTGTCGCCGTTTACACATGGGGCCTGCTATGAGGCACATTCGGTGTTGGATGGAAGGTTTCGAAACAACGGTAAAGCTTTTACAGAATTTAGTGTGGACGTCACCTTAGGGAGTTCACTTCCCAGCCACTTCTCGTGGAAGAGAGGAATATTTTTATGAAAGCACTAACTTGGGTCTTGTAGTCTCATTTATACATTTATATTCTTACACTCTCGCTTAGGGTGGAGATAAGGAGCACTAGAGAAGTCTAGACATGAAGACGTGGTTTGGATACTGGTATTTATTAAATTGTATTTGTTTATTCAACAAGGTTGAATTTTGGCATCTTAATCAATGTCACTTTCTATGCTAGAAGCTAGTTTAAACACCGAAACTTACTAATGTATTTTAAATTTAAAATTCCTAGGTTCGTTTATTCGACTCTTGTACAGGGATGGAAAGACATCGTGAGGTAACCTACACAATTGCGAAAAAATTTGGAGGTTGTGTGAAATCTACCAATCCGCACTTAGCCAGCGTGGTTGACTAAGGCTAGATCGCCCTAGTTTTGGGCAAGCTCGTGCCCCAGCAGTGGGAACGTAAATAGGCTAATGATGAATGAAAGCACAAATAGTCTACGCTTGTAGTAGTGATTGAAGCTACTTGTCTAACCTCTTACCTAACCTTTGCAAGTATTAGACTGGGTCAATGGCGCGTTTCGTAGAGCCCCTGTCTGATGCACCTGGAGTAGTGGGTTTATGATTATCTGTGTATTTCGCTATTTATTCTGATCTATCTATCGATTACCGTTGCGATTCTGACACCAGTGTGTAAGCTATTTACCACGGGATCAGACAAATGTATGTGACTTTTGTCAAAATATTAATAAGACTAATAACACCCTCCCTTACTCCAAATAACGATGCAGAAACAATATTTCCCATTTTATTTGAAATGTATTACGTTTGATCGAATTACTAGCGGCTGCTGGAAGCCAAGTTTTTTACGGCTCGATACCGCGAGTGCTCGTAAATACGCCGTAAAAGACATTGGGGGCAATTAGGAAAGTTATTTTTTTTATTTCACCCCCGCTTCGTGACGTCTGTAATGTTGGAACCGAAGTTGCTATTACGAAGCGTTGTAGAAACATATAAGCTGGCTTCAGGGGTGAGAGACATACGCTTCCCCGCAAGTCTGGTGATGATGACAAGACTACTCCAAGCCTCCTGGCTTTAACGATCCTTCGTTGCATTTTATTTAGTGTTCAAGAATGTATCGCTTCGATAATCGTGATACTAAATAATAGCAAAACATTTTAAAGTTATACAAAAAATTAACTGAAAATGCTCAGCACATACTCACAGGGCACTTTACAGGGATGGTCTGAAAAAGCTAAAAAAAGAAGCCGACAAATATGACATAATGATAAAAACTTAAGTGATGTTATCATCAGTTTTTATTACACACAAGTAAAAATCCTTTTTTGAATTGGGTAAATTCAAAAGTACCCGTAATCGACGAGCGTGCATGAAGAGGTTGGTGAATGTGGATGAAGCAAAAGTGGTGTGCCAGGACCGTAGCACATGGCAGGAAGTGATCTGTGCCTACCCCTCTGGGAAAAAGGCGTGATTTTATGTATGTATGTAAAAGAAGGAAAATTCTTAATTCCAATAGACCCAAATGAAATGGGGTAAGATTACAATATAAATAGAACGGTGAACCAACATTGTGATAATGATGGTCGCAGCCGTCAACTTACCACGTAATCGAGCAAACTCATTCACTGTATTGTTTACATTGATTACTGTGACTGTGGACTTTGCTTTATATTTAAATTAAAAATAAAATAAGGCGTCCGACCGATTTCAGCCATGGCGGCCGATCTCAACTGAGATCAGCCAAGTGCGCAGGACATATTATAGTGCACAAGTTTGCGCACAAACACAAGTGCACTCTCTATTCCCTTACTTTCATAATTCGGTGAGACGGCAATCCGACATGACCGATCAGAAATCGGGCGAAGGACCACCGGCTTAACGTGCTTTCCGAGGCACGGGCGCTCAACCGCCAACTTCCTAACCGGGCTGAGTAATTTCATTACAGAAAACTCACACAAATTTTGCCCGATCCCGGACTAGAACCAGGGACCCCTCGGTCCTTACGCAGCGCTTGCTACCAATAGACCAACTAGGCAGTAACGAGGTAGTAAATTCAAAATATATATATATTTACATAAATACATAATACCTACAATCATGCCATTTTCCCAGAGGGGTAGGCAGAGATCACTTCCAGCGATCCACTTTTCACCTCTGTGGGAAACGTGACGTGACGGGTTGTGGACCACGTCGCCGCCATTCTGCCTTGTGTATTGTTTTAACAAGGTCATTTCGTTCCCACGAGTAGCAAGCATATATGGTGGGGGAAGGAAAAGAGGAGGAAGGATACTATCGCCTCGGATGATTTGGACTGAGTCGATAGTAGCTCGAGGCTCGATATTCACACACATTTATTAATTTTTGACTGGCTCGGTGGAAGTGACTCTAGGTGGCGGTTCCAAGAATCGTGGGTACGATTCACATCACCATTAGCCCATATACGTCCCCACTGCTGGGGCACGGGCCTACCTTAAACTAGGGCGATAAGGCCTTAGTCAATTTGACAGATATTTGTGCGATAAACATTGGTGTCTGTTCTGTGGGTGTGTTATTTTAAATAATGCGACACCTATCCTGCTCTTAAATGCATTATCAATAAAAACCGGCGTAAATAAAACATTCACATACCTGCTCAGTATTCCATTGAAATCACGAACAGGTCAGAATAAAAATAACATTACACGACAACTGAATATGAAATGAAACAAAAATATAAAATTCCATGTACGACAACAAAATCCCACAGTACGTTTTAAAAGACAAAATTGCCTCTATTCAAGACACACCTATTCTTTCACCCGGAATATTCCAGGTTTCTATACAAAAATGCTCAGAATCAGGGTGGAATTTTAAAGTTTACAATGCTACATTTCACTTGTCACTACTATTTAGACTGGCTCGGTGGAACAGTGGTTAGTGACCCAGGTTCACTACCTACGGGTGACGAACATCGGTGGTTGTTCCGTGTCTGGGTGTATTATTAAATATATTTAAGTTTATTTGTGTATCCACTGTTGATTCTGATATCTGTTACACAAGTGCTTAAGCTACTTAATCTAGTGCTAAAGCCACGGGATCAGATCAATGTATGTGATGTTGATTTGTTGTCTCCGTTGGGATGATCACGGGAAGGGTTACCTTCCCGGCCCTTTTGTAAGGCTTGCGTGGGAGCACAGGCCCAACACGTAGAGGCCCCTTGAGACGTTTAATATAAGTTTGGGATGGATATGCTACCCGGATATCACTCCTAAATGCACAAAATGATGCACTCAGCAGTCATACCCGGTGAGCATATAATACTATTGCGTAAAAATGGATTCTAAAAATTTGGGTCTATGGTGATATGTATGTGGACTGTATATCTAGTCTATGGGATGAGATATCGTCACCTGCCATTCCAATATCTCACAAATTGTTTTAAGTTGGCAGGCAGTGACTCGCCAACCACTAGGTGGGCCCCCAAAATCAGCCACCATGTAGGCGGCAAGGGCGGCAACACTGGCGTGGTTAGCTAAGGGTGCTGAGAGGTGTGCACCGGTTTCTGGATCGCGGTGTTCCGGTCAGCCGTTCCCCGTTATTACGCAGATTGAGCACTTCCACCCTTTCAAGCATATAGCTCTTGCGCTCCACTCTGGCCGGCCAATGAAGGCAAGCCAGAGGTGGGGGAGAAGATGGTAGGTTCCCCCGGGAGGTCTCGGGTCCGTGGTGTCGCCGCGCACCAGCAGCCCGCCACTGGCTGCCCTGCGGAGACTGACTGCACTGGTAGGAGTTGTTGCCTCTCTTGGTGCGAGACGCACCAACTCTCACCAGCGGGCGATGGGGTCGTCACATCCCTACGCCTTGATGTTGATATTATTATATTATTATTCTTGCCCGTGACCAAAAGCTTTGTAAATAGCTCTACAAAGGTCACTAAATAATTGTTTTGTTTTATTAGCGAGTTTAATACTCAAATTTGTACTGTAAATAGTCACTCTGCTTCTATGATAATTTGTATAACGAATATGTGTGTCCCACAAAAGAGTTTTCACGGTAATGGGCGATGTTTTGAAAAATATCCTTATGAAGTCTTCTTAGTCCAAAGTAAGAGTGTAACTCAAGTGCTGAAGCTACTTACCACGCTTTCAGATAAATGTATGTGATGTTGTGTAACATTTCCAATTATTTAATGTAGGTCCATAACTGATTTGACATTAGTAGGTATGTCTGTTACATGTGATTTATGATGATATTAACCCAAGTTACCTCTCAAGTAAAGTCTTATTACCTGTCATACACATTTGCTGAAATAAATGTGTATTGTAAATAAATGTTTCATAAATAATTTGACGTTGAAATTTGATTATAAGTTTTCGAGACAGAAAAGGTTGGATTTTTACAAAATGATTTACATATCCACTTAACATGACTGTCTTATCGTGGCAAATTGTATAAAAATGTTAAAAGTAAAATAACTTTACATTGAACTTACTACTTTTTACCTGACTACGCGACTAGTCAAAGTCAAAATTTCTTTTTTTATATAGGCATTCACATACACTTATGAATCGTCATTATATTAAATAAATAATTAAAAGATAAGTGATTCTACCTCCGGTTCGGAAAGCTGGTTCTACCGAGAAGACACCGGCAAGAAACTCGAGAGAGAAAGAGTCATCATCATAAGCCCACATCCTTCCACTGCTGGACATAGGCCTCCCCAAATGCTCGCCATATATTTCTATCCTCGGCTACTCGCATCCAGCTCCTACCAGCCGTCCTGCGCAGATCATCACTCCACTTGGCCTGAGGGCATCCTACACTACGTTTACGACGCAGTCTCCACTCTAGAACTCGTCTACCCCAGCGGTTGTCAGTTCTATGGCTGATGTGGCCAGCCCACTGCCACTTCAGCGTGCTACGTCGATGACTTTAGTTCTCTGCCGGATCGCTTCATTTCTGATTCGATCCCGCAGAGAAACACCGAGCATAGCTTTTTCTATAGCCCTAGCTGAGCTACTTTGAACTTGTGGACCAGCCGTGCCGTCAGTGGTCACTATAAGTCGGGTAGGACGCACTGATTGAAGACCCAATGGAGTGATAATGTGTTCATCTGCCCATGTATGTGACCATACATACTGTTGAAGCCCTATGAAGACAAAACTCATGAGGCGACTTTTATGATTCACACGTCCATCGATTCGTTTTAGTCAGGCGAGTATCACAAAAGACATGGCTCTAATGACAATCCAATAGGGCTACTACTGGACGCCATTTGGAAAATCCTTACTAATATTATAAATCCGAAAGTAACTCTGTCTGTCTGTCTGTTACGCTTTCACGCATAGAGTACTGGACCGATTTAAATGAAATTTGGTACAGATATAGTCCAGAGCCTAGGAAAGGTTATAGGCTACTTTTTAACCGACTGCGCTATAAGGAAGTAATGTTTTACCCGTTAAACGTCTCTACGCGGACGAAGTCGCGGGCGGAAAGCTAGTAAAAAATAAAAGTCAAAAACTATGTCAGGTTTTGTATTGTTAGAACGGTTGTTCCTGTTGTACTTGTTTATATTTTGTGCTTCTAGTAAAATTACATAAAACTAGTTGCTCTTATTCACGTGAAACAAACTCTTAAGGGTTTTATGTTGCTTAATCCTGTCTTAGAGCGCATTTCAAAGGAAGCCTTCATGCAAAATTTCAGACTCTTTGCACTAATTACAGTTTCATTGCACTTGTAGCTTCTTAGAATTTTCGATGAGAGGGTGAATAACCTTTACATATAAATAAAAATTTAGACAATATTATAATGTTTTCAAACAAATACCGGTCAGGGCAAGTCATTTTGACGATAATACACAGGATAATTTCAGTGTGTACCAATCGAAAAAAAAACTATTAAAAACATGTTGTTATGTAATAGATCTAACTAGAAATGCTACCGAATGCTATTTAATACTTATGTCGCATAAGATATGGTAGTTAGAACTAGAGTTAAGGCGTGTAGAGTAAGGCACGGTTTTGTTATGATAACTTTAACGGATAGAGCCATCCGCTCCCCCGCAAGTCCGGTGATAATGACGAGACTACTCCAAGCCATCATCATGTCAGTTAGAAAAAAAAAACTTCAATAACTTTTGAAATGAAACTAATTTAACGGATTAAACTCGCGTGTATTGTTATCTTAAATTTATGTAGAGATTGTTTAGCCTATTACAGCGCTCGTGGTCACGGTCAAGACAAACCACGTGTGTTCGCGCAAATAATAGACAATACATTGATAACTTTTTGATAGTGCGTATACTTAAAGCGGCCTCGCCTTGCCTTTTTAACAGACTTCAAAAAGGAGAAGTTTATCAATTCGTCTGAATGTAGCTTTTTTACCTGAGTCTTTTGATTGGATATAAATTTGGACGTAAAGTCCCAAGTCCGCATTTTCAGGAGCATCAGCTATTTGCCCGCGGTAGGCCCTACCAAACACTTGGTACGGTTTAATTCGCGATTTGTAATTAAATTCCTCCTCAATGCCTCTAAACGTTCACAGAGCATCAGTATTTGAAGTTTTGAAGCGTGTTTACTCAGTAAAACGGTTTGTGGAGAGGTCGCCTTTGGAAAAACATCCTTTGTCCCCGACTGGTAGGCGGAAACATCTCAGTTTTGATCCGGTGATTACACTGTGACTTAGTTTGTTTTGATTCTATTTGCTTCTTAATTGAATATATTTAAATACAAATATTCTTGAGGTAATTCCTCCGATCTCTATGAATATATAAGAAAATATTTGTTGGCCATTTTCTGTGACAATTTTTTTATATATTTTTGTGATTTCTTCTTATTTTCAACTTTAACTTGATTAGTGTTTTCTTGGTGTTCGAAGATTTAGTATGATTAAATAAGTAAATCATTTCCCAGAGCAGGAACGAAAACTGCGACTTGTTTTTAAATATTTGTCTTCATAACGGTAAAAAAAACGGTAAAACACACCCCATAAATCCAAATAGCCTGACTAACCCTTAAAATACTTTCTCATCACAAAAGTTAGTATATTCAGTACCTACAATAAAATAATCATACAAACTTAAGTCATAAAGAAAGCATTCGCTAACATACATCTCTTACATAGCCCATAAAATTATCTCACATTTGATATTCATCCATATGATGAACATAAAAGCCAGGTATTTTTATATCAAGAGAAGTGACGAGGTTCTGTATAAATTTACGCAGAAAAAATTAAGCATTTGTGTAATATAATTATGTTATTTAGGATACAACCATAATAGCAACTTCACACAAATTAAAAATCATTACATAGTATAAAACAATTTAGTTCCCGCTGTCTGTCTTAAGTTGTTAAGCTCATTATTACTACAACTAGTGACCCGCCCACGTTTCGCTTCGGGTATATCTATACTTATCTATTAAAACCCCATCAAAATCCGGTGCGTAGTTTGTAAAGATTCAAGCATACATACATGCCGACAGACGCGGGAAGCGACTTTGCTTTATACTATGTAGTGATGACATATATTATGTATACTTAGAAAGCAATAATCACTTTGACTTATGTGTTTTTATATCCTGTCCTGAGTTTAGGCCTGATCTCCCTAGTTTAGGGCAGGCCCGTGTCCCGGCAGTAGGGACTTATATGGGCTGGCGATGATGCTTCGAAACCCTACAATGGATTTTGTTGCATTTAATCGAAAGAGAATGATTTTAGGAACATTGAATGTATTAAATTTCCAAAACAAAGCAATGGCGGATCGCTAGTAATATATAAACAAAAATCTTATTTTTATTCTGAGAAAAATTAGTTCATTAAATTTTCTCTGTACACAAATCAAGCAGTTTACTTCACAGACTACGACTTTTTGGTCACATCATCAGCCCATATACGTCCCCATTGCCGGGGCATGGGCCTACTTAAAACCAGGGCGATAAGGCCTTAGTCAACCTCGCTGGCTAAGTGCGGGTTGGTTGACTACACAACCTAAGAATTTTTACGTAGGTGTGCAGGTTTCGTCACGATGTTTTCCTTCACCGTTGAAGCGTCGGATATTTGTACATATGAATTACAAATTGGAAAACACACACCACAGTAAGTGGCGGGGTTTGAACTGGCGACCTCTCGCATGGCAAACTGCGACCTTTACCACTCGGCACTTCTTTTCGGTCACGCCTCAATATTATTTATCCACCGAAAGAATCCTAAAAACACCATATACTGCTGCAATAAAATGTGGAGGCATTACGGTCACCTGTCTCGGCATGAAAATAAAACAGGGTGTATTTTATATTCCCCGTGAAAAACTGAAAAGGCACGAGTTACGACTGAACGTATTGGCGTGGCGATAGAATCAATAACTTGCCCGTTTTACTGTTCAATTGCAGTCCCTGTAATGGCATTTAATGGCTGGTAAAATATTTTTGAGTGCCTTCGTGAAATATTGCCTGTTATAAGGTTTGCATGTGAATGTTCGTAAGCGGTGAAGGGTTGAGGAATTATAATTGGAATAAAATGTAATCTGATCCTTTACCCGAATACAGCATCCAAAATTGTTATTAAATAATTTTAACAAAAAAATAAAAACCACCTTCAAAAACCCGACAAACTAAATTTGAATTTGAATATGTTTTTGAAGGCTGCTTATAAAAATCTGGAAATAGTACCACATAGATAAATATGTACAATTTAGGCTTGCTAAATGACGTAGTTAACCTAATTTTTAAACAACCTTTATAACATCTGGCGGAAATATTGGCCCACAGAAACGGTCTAGCAATAACGATTATCTATTTTTACCCGACTACGGCAAAGCAAAAGGAGGGTTATGATTTTGACAGGCTATGTATGTATGTATGTATGTATGTATGTATGTTTGTATGTATGTTTGTATGTATGTATGTATGTATGTATGTTCATCTGTTTCCACATAACTTCTAAATTGCTTGTCAGAATTCGACAAATGACATATCATTAGAAGCGTCTTAATTGTCCGCTGGTTATAGGCTATATAGGGTTTCACAAAATTTAATGTGGCGCCCACTAGCGGACAAAACATACAGAGTAAAAAAATAAAGTTAAGATAAATACGCCGTGTTTGGTATCATTGGAAAGCGCTTTACTTGTACATTTTAAATATATATATATTACTAGCATTTGCATGTGACTTTACGTATATTCATGGACTGATTGCATATAGTTCACATCTTTTTCGTTCATAGCTTCTTTACTACTTACTAACACCAAAATAGTACAAATAATAAAAAGTTAAAAACTAAAACCCAACTTACGACAAAAAACGACGCTGAAAAAGTATAAAACAAGACTTTTAGAACATACAATACTATTTTTTTGAAGTATGCAATATTTACTATGTAGAGATAAGTTTTCATGTTTGGAAAGGCGTAGTCACACGTTCCATACACAAGTACCTACCCACCGTAGCACTTTGACAACGTGTGACTGCGGTTTTCCAAACATGAAAACTTATCTCTACATAGTAAATATTGCATACTTCAAAAAAATAGTATTGTATGTTCTAAAAGTCTTGTTTTATACTTTTTCAGCGTCGTTTTTTGTCGTAGTTGGGTTTTAGTTTTTATTGATATTATTGTCAAAGATATAATAAAATGCTCACATTGCTTGTCGTGGCAGCCTGTAAGTGAATCTGCACTTACCTATGTTCCTATTAAGTACCTTTTGTAAACTGTTGTAAATTAGTGTAAGATTTGTTGGTTGTCCATAATAAATAAATAAATAAATAAATAATAAAATATGAGCCTTTCTACTTTAACGTAGGTGGGTACCGTTTTGAAATACCTTAAGTTCGCTCTACCTCTGAAAGGGCCCCGCTTTCGAGCTAGTAAGTGCGCGTACTCTCCTAACTACATACTAGACTACAAGTCATGGAAATTTTAGCTTTGCTAAAATGACGTAGGTCTGGCGGCACTGGGATCTTGGTCCAATAAATAAAATACCTATTAATAAACATTAATTGACTATCAAATCCTGGATTCTCCAAACAACGTCTTACGTATTAAATATAAAGTCGAGAGAAGTTACCAGGGCGGTATGAGCTGTTAGGAGTTAACATTTGCACTATTTGATTACAATATGTATTTTTTTTTTCAAGACTCTTCAGAGTAACCCAAAAGATGGAGGCAGAGTACCTACACAAATAGATAAAATACCTATAAATAAACATTTATTGACCACAAAATCCGGGATTCTCCGAACAGCGTCTGGCGTATAAAATATGAAGGCGAGAGAAGTTACCAGGGCGGTATGAGCTGACAGGAGTTAATATTTGAGCGTGACCCCGGGCGTTCCGTGCCGACGTTGCTAACTAAGAAAGGTTGTACATCAGACTGGGATAAAGAAATCGATTGTAGACGAGAAAAAGTACTTGTGTAAGAAGGTACTGGCCATGTAGAATTTTATGACACAAAATGTTTCGTTCGTTTTATAAAATTTTAGACGGCGAGTTATATGTTTATTGGCGATGGGACAGTGGTTGGTGACCCTGCCTGATGGTTCCAAGAGTCGTGGGTTCGATTCCCACCCGGATATTTGTAATATTTTTGTTATGAACTTCGGTGTGTGTTCCGTGTTTGGGTGTGATTATGTATTTAAGTATATTTTCATAAATATATATTATACAATGTATATTACAAGCTCTGCTTAGTTTGGGGTCAGATGACCGTGTGTGAAAAATGTCCCAGATATTAATTTATGTTAACACGTACTTTGCTCCTTCAGATCTGTTAACTCAATTGTTTCATTATATTTTAAGTAATATTACAGAGATTTTTTAATATAAAAGTGTATAGTTTTAATTTGATTACTTATATATAATTTTAAACTGTCATGGTTACACACAGTACAGAACTGAAACTGTCCGGGATATTTTCTAGATAGATAGCATGGCGCTTGTAACAGTGCCGAAATATCGGGAGCTCATTAAAACAAAACAACATGGTAAATATCCCGGACAGTTTCAGTTTTCTAAATTACTTATATTTATGTCTTCAATCAACCATCAGTATAATTCTACGATTGATATTTTTACTAACGCATCTTTTAATGCTACGTTTAGCTCATACATGTATTTTAAAATAATAATGAAAACTCAAGTTAGTGGGTTTTTACCCTTTAACTTAAATGTAGATGCTGTTTATGTTTCTGACTTAACCTCTACGAACCCAAAACCATAACCCACTTTATGGCACAGTTAGACGAAAAGGAAAGCTAACGCTCATCACTTGACAAATGGGTCTTATTCCAAACTTATTCGAATCCGAATACAATACGCGTTGTTTATTTTCATTGTTCCAGTCATCATCATCAGCTAATACATGTGTCCACTGCTGGGGCACGGGCCAACTCTCAAATAAGGCCTTAGTCAATCACGCTGACCAAACTTGAGTCAGTCGACTACACAACCTTAGACTTGACTTTCTTAACAGGTGCAGGTTTCCTCACAATGTTTTCCTCCACCGTTAAAGCGTCGAATAATCGTACATATGAATTTCAATTTTGTAAAACACAGTAGTACGTGACGGGGTTTGAACTGGCGACCCCTCGCATGGCAAGCAACGACCTTAAACACACGGCCATCGAGGCTGTTCCAGTAATGTTCGCGAATTCCGACAACAACCTTTTTTCATTCCCCATTATTCCACTGGTGTTTCAACTTTGCTATCGGTATGCGATTAAATATTTCAACGTTACTCGCGGTTTTTTGCATGAAGACACATTATTTTGTCAATGTAAAGTGTTGTTTTTTTCATTTTAGCAGATTGTTTACGAACCAAAGAGTTTATTTATTGAATCACTGACTTAATATACCGTCACAATGTTGCAAAAAATATGCGTGCATAATTATAAAAAATACATGTTTTACGCAAATTAAATTCTGTCAGTATAGGTAATAACAGCTTTCGACCTTAACCTTTTTGCTTTAATAAAAGCCCGTGCTTATAAAGCGTGAAATACCAAAGCTTTTATGTACCAATATAAACGGATATAATGTACGGCCTCCCTAACAATGCAACTGGTCTCACGTTGAATATTTCCCATTCAATCTATCCGAACATGCCGCTCGAATCAACTTGGCATATTTTCGGTTCAATTGTGAACGTAACCATACAAAGACCATATTGAATTCTTAATCAATATACGTCCTTCGTAGTACAGGTTGGCTACTGGACAAGGTCCTAAGTAAAAATAAATGCGCAAGTAACCTTGTCTCTCACGCTTTCACACAAAGCTACTGAACCGATTTGAATGAAACTTAAAAACAGGTTAACAGATAAACTAAGGCTGATGAGAAAGGACAATTGGTAGTTTTTTTAACTGTGCTAGTAGTAATTCTTCTTGATAAATTACTTCACGCTATGGAGTTAAATTCAGGACATCATTAGAACAGAAAAATACATTCATATCCCTGACTGTAATTGGGTATTGATCATTTATCCTCCAAATAGTACACTGAAAAAGTCTGGGAATATAACCCAGACTTTTTCCTTACATACCTTGTTTCCTTATTTTATTGAGTTCCCGATCTTCTTGCACAGTTGCAAGCGCCATGATCACAGATAAAGTTATTCATCTAATTAATAGCTTAAGTGTAATGTAAACCATTATAGGTGGAAGCCGACTCCAAAGTCATCTACTCATGGGAGCGCTAACAGGGCACGCCACTAACTTGCTACTGATGAAGATGAGTCTTTCATCAAACAGCGAATGTAGAGCCTACAAGGAAAACATAAAACACACCTAAACCAGATGAATACAGGCACCTTAAACCTGGGAACATTATTGCATTAATATTTTTGATCTGTTCCTTATGGGTCAAAGTGAACCGTTCAGACGGTCCTCGCTACAAGACAAGATGTACCTATCTTTAGTACATATAATGTAACAAAGTTATAAAAACAAAATAGGCAAAAAGACGACAGTGGATAAAAAAGCGTCTAGCATTTCAAACATATTTCCATGTCAGCTGCCTAACCAGAAAGCACATCTTCACTATAAAAAGCTCGCCGTTTCTTTTCAAGCCCACATCACGTTTTTCCCAAGTACAGTCGGCTCCATTAGCAAAATCAATCTCATTAGTGCTCATTTTCCAAGTTGCGGTTGACTGTAGCTCATTTGTGCTAGGGAAAGATGTTTTTAAGTCGACTATCGAAGAACCAAAAGGATCAGATTATATTATTCAACGAAAATACTGTTTGAGCGGTTTTAATGATTACGAGTAAATGTTTATTGTAACAAATATATCGTTTAGACTACACGAAAAAAAACTCTCTACATATTTTACTTGTGTACTCACCTGTACCACTCAGAAATGAAGTTATAGTACTCAGAGTTATTATGATTTAGTAACAGGTTTCTTAGCATAATTCACGTTTGTTCATTTTACATGTTTATTTTTCTTTATGGGCTTGTAGTCTCGTAGCGAAAATACCTAAAATGTACTCTTAGAGCAAATTAACAACATTTTAATTGTTGATGCTGAATAATTTATAGGCGCAATTAAAGATTAGTATCAAGAAATTTTCTAATTAGTATTTTACATAAAAGTTTACCAGACTTTGGAACAGCAACTATTAAAATATAAATTAAGAGAGCAATCCGCTCCCCCGCAAGTCCGGTGATGATGACGAGGCTACTCCAATCTATCATCGTATGTAAGAAAAAAACATGCACATCTATGCACAAGACTATGATAAATCACAAAAACTAAGTAAAGTAGAGATTTCGTTGATACATTCTCGATTGAACACAGCTGCAAATTTCAACACGATTCTTCACAGAAAAATGTTAAGCTTTAAGCTTCCAATTTCAAATGAACGAGTAAACAAGATTGTTTTTGAGTTACGATCTGTTTAAAATTGAAACAAACAAAATAAGCTCGTAAAATAAGTGTGTACGGATACAAAATTGCGGTATTGTGAACGATGCGTATCTTTTGGGAGTTTTACAGAGCGCTGGACCACAGATTATTGTGATAATATACTTTGTGGATATGGCAATTATATTAAAACAAAATAAGATGAGGGCGAGCTTGTTCCTGGGTCAGCCAAAGAGGAAACTCGGCCAGCCTCTTGGGCACAATACCTGTGGACAGCAATCTGGGGCATATTTTTTATTTAAGAATATATTTATTTAGTCAGTTTAATTTTAATTAGGTTTTAGTAAAACTTCGATATTCAAATTAAAATTAATAAAGTGCCTGAGATACCAGTTTCATCGTCATCAGCCCATATACGTCCCCACTAGTCCGTGCCTAGCCTGGTAAACACGCTGGCCAAGTGCGGTTGGTTGACTACACAAAATTTGAATTTCTTCAATTCTTCATAGTTGTGCAGGTTTCCTTAAAATGTTTTTCTTCACTCTTTAAGCATGGATACAAAAGTGATAAATTTGTTTTATACATACTAGTCAAAATGGGAAATCATGACCATGATAATAATATCTATAGCAAATCTGATAGTTCTGAAAAAAATCCGATTTTTAAATAAAAATATTGAGTGTGTTATTTATGTGTTCTTTATTTAGTTTGATAACATTAAAATGTTACACAAACTTTAAAAGCTACATTTACCTGTACATAATACAAGTTCATGGAAGAAGTTGTGTCTAGTCTGTGATGTACGCCACATCCAAACATAAAATCTGGTTCTAAGATCGCGGCAACCAATATTACTTCACCGAACTTTGTTATTACTTTAGCCAAGTTTATTTGGAAAATGAACTGGAAACTCGCGTCCAGTAGCGACGCACGCGATTTATATCCCTCCAGTGTCCAAACAATTTCCGAAAGCTCACAATGTGAACCCTATTACCGCCGCATAAGAGCTATCTTTCCTGTAAGATTCGGTCCAAGTGGACTCATTGAACAAAGTTATTTCGCCCTTAAATCATTAAAATGAACCCTGTACGGTGGGCGCAAGGTTGGTAATGGTTAAAAGGGGGTAAGGTTGAAGTTTTACCGCGTTTTAATTGTGAGTGCACAAAACACTTTTGGGGATCATAAACAAAGTTAGCTTTATGAGGCTTGGGAGGTCATTAGAGGCAGGTCTACACTGAGGTGACAAAGACGAAAGCCACGGGTTGTTTGTCGGTGGCTAGGTGACTAACAAAAGTTCTGTTCTGGCTTTTTAACAGCGCGAATTTCGTTACTCGCACTTCCTTTATGACACCTCTCGCTTGGTGGCATGCAAAAGAGGAGCATTGCTGTGACTGGATATGTTTTGTGCAAATACTACATTTGAAATGAATGATAATAAAACGTTTATTGCATAATTTACATAATATACATAAATAACTTAAAACTAAGTAGAGAAAGGAGCCCAGTCAGAATTCAGTTCAGCATAGCATGTCTTGGTAGTCACTAGGATCCAGCTATATTTTTCAGCTGTTCTTCAGCCCTCAGAACATATTATCTGGAAAGCTTAACTTATTAACAATAAAATTCAATGACGAAAACATCTATACTATAAATAATAAAAAATACATCAATAATAATACATAATACTATAATACATTAGTATTCTCGATCTTTTAGTTCGGCATCACGTTTCCCCAAACCTAAAATAAGCTTTGTCCTTCCGTATCGTTTCGTTTACATAACCAGAACGAGCCATAAATTTTGTAAAAAAAAACAGTCAATAAAAAGTCTTTAAAAATTTGTAACTATCCTACTAGCTATAAAAGCAATAATGATACGGTGAACAACGTGCCATTTTGCGATGTTTCAAAATTTGATGATTTATTCTTAACCGATTTATTTTGTTCTGAGAAAACAAATTAAATACGACTCCTCTGAAATATTCACTCCAGTAGCGGTACCATGAGTTGGTTATCGAAAAATTACGTACGTTAAAAACCTATCGAGTTGTTTTTTTTATACGGCCGATTTTAGTTCTTAGCGTAACCACCAGGGGCGTTGTACAAGTTTTTCATAGACATATTCACGTAGGCGATATCGAGTCCGTCACTTTTAAACTCATGGTAGCGCTACAGGTAACAGCAGATATAATATGAGAGTGTATTAAACAATTGTATGGTCGTAAAATTTTGCGAGGGTTGCTTTATAGCGGCATACATTAAAGGATTGGCTTGTAAGTGTTTACGTCGAGTTTCGGGTTTTGTTTCCGCTTTTATTGCAGTTTGTATGTCTTTATTTTAGTATAGGCCTGGTTGGGACTCCTCAAGTTGGCTGGTTTCATAATGAGCACTCAGATTGGAACGAGTAACGTTACCCTTCCCATACATTCCTTGGATATTTATTGTAAGGACTAAAAAGTAATCATGTTATGTGCTTATTAAAGTTAAAAGATAAAAAATATTTATTACAACAACAAGGCAAGTTACACAAAGCAAAATATTTACTAAAGCATTTTACAACAAAAGATTAGCCTGAAATTGTTGGCAGACTATACAACAGAAATAAACTGTTACTGACTAATTTGATAACTTACAACACTCCCGTCATTTGAAAAAAGATAGAGCTTGATAATAATCAAGAGCGCGTGGTAAAACTCACAGACGAAAAAAGTAGATAAATATAAATAATATAGAAATAAATAAGTCTGTCAACATATTGTGGGGTAAATTTGTATGAAAATTTTAGCGCACAAAGTCGGGCGTCCGTCCTACTAAAAAAAACGAATTTCGTAAATGCGTATGGTTCACGCAAAAATTGCTGTACTGATTTTTATTAAACTTGCAACTTCACAATAATTTGTAAATTCACTGTAAATTTATTCTGATATCCGTAGGCACAAGGCTTAAGATATGTACTTACCACTGGATCAAAATAATCAATTGTATCATATACTCTTGTATGATATATTTTTTTATAACTTACTCCACACGTACGAAGTCGCGGGCGTGCGCTAGTGTTGTTAACTAACATCGGTCCACGCTTCGTCTACTCCCAAATATGTTCGGAACTAAACCAGTATTGAAGTTCGCATAGTTGTTGCAACGACGCAACTCACTCACGCTCAAATTATTGCCTGACACAGAATATGAAATGCCATTGTCGAGTCGAGGAATAACCGCACTATTCGTACGAATATTAACTATATAGTTAATGCATTGGTGAACAGTTCGTTGCATCCATTCGATTGTAATGTAATCGAAAATGTTCATGATTTTAGCTATTTATGTAGCTTTGATAAACTGAATCGATATGTGTTATTCGTACTGCCATACTGCCAAAATTATGAACATTATACGTGTTTTTTAAAGTTTTAAACAAAGCACTTTTTATACAACTGACGTCACGCTACAACCTCGATTTAAGACGCAGTTAAAAAACCGAAATATTTTAATAAAATATGAATATAACAACAAAAAAATCAATATTTTTTTAAATAGAATTCACATACAACTATAAGAAATATTTGTACACTTTGCCAAATGAATACATAACCGCGTTTTCATTTACTACTGAACTGAACTTGTATTTTATTTTAGGTAATTTTAATGTTGTAAGGTTTTATTTTTGTGCAATAAAGAATTTTATATGTATTATTATTATCATGATAAATAAATGATATATCATATTACATTACTTTTCACTGCGCAGTAAAACCTAATGCATACAATTTATAACACTCAATTTACTTGCGACTAGAAATGTGACTTAAGTCTGTATTAAACATACAAAGATTTTTGCAACGTCGCGACGTGAATGCCATTGAAATGAACACCGTTATTTTTTGGATTCTCATATTATTATTAAAATGTACCGTTGAATTTACCCAGCTATTTATTTTTTATTCAGTATCCCAATTTTAACGATCACGCCACACACATATTGTTAAAATATACCGTTAAATTTACCCAGCTATTTATTTTTTATTCAGTATTTGTAACTTACAAAGCAGTTACCAGTGTGTAGATTAAAAAAATAACAAGCCACCAAAACCTCAAATATTAAGATGAAAATTCCACTCAAACAGCGGCGGTTTATTCTTTTGAACTCACTTGTATATCGTGTAAGAACTTTTTAAATATTTCATTTGCCTTAAACAGTATAACATAACTCATGCTTAAAGGCTACTGAAGTGAAGACGGGAATAATAAATTGCTTTCAAAGTTTCAGCGGAGTTCGCTATCTTTTACTAGATATCGTGTATTTGTTTCAGCTAGTTTTATATTTGGTGAAGCCAGAAAGTTAACATGGGGTTAAAATAATATCAACTTCTATTGAGACTTGTATGTAAATGTTGAAAAGATTTGGTGTATTCAAAAAGGATGTTTAGGTTTCTCGTCATATCTTGTTTAGTATTTTAACTAGTTATCATAACGTGCAACCAATATTGTTTTGTATTTGAGATGGGTTAAACACTAGTTACTTTTATTAACTCAAACGCAACGCAATGACCTTGTCAAAACAATGCACAAGGCAGAATGGCGGCGACGTGGTCCACAACCCGTCACGTCATGTTTCTCACAGAGGTGAAAAGTGGATCGCTGGAAGTGATCTCTGCCTACCGCTGTGGGAAAAAGGCGTGGTTTTATGTTTGTATGAACTCTAATTAAACACCTCAAGGGTTATTTTAGCAGCTAGAAATCTTATTTATGTACTACAAATAATTCGGATTCATTGTTTATCAGTGTCAATATACAGAACTCTGTCTGCCGAGTAACCGCTGAGTAATAAAAAACCGACGAATAAATAACTCAAATTAACCTTAGCTGAGCTGCGTAGTAAATAATTCATTCACCACAAAAGCAGAAATTAAACAATATAATTTAAGTACTCCCTTAGAAGAATCGTAGAAATCGTCCGTACTTGTTGCGAGGCCGCTCGAAAGTTTTGATTTACTGCAGTTCGACGCGTTTTTGCGTTTCAGACCCCTCGCATCTGTTACTATAACTCTTTGCTTGTTTTTTGTATCGTTAAATACGGTATTGTTATCGTTTCGCTTAATATGCTAACTTTAGAAGGGTTGAACATAGTTCGTAGACTGTTCTTATTGCGCAAACAAAAACAACGCAGGCGCTATAAAAGGCGCAAGAGCATAATTCAGATGATCACAACTATCATAACTACCGTTGGTAGTAGAAGTTTTGAATGGATGGGTAAGTTGCAAACAAACAAATGCAGCACTTCTGATGTCTACTTTTCACATGAAGTACATAGTTTATTCGCCAATACGCTTATTTTTGTATGGAATTGGTATATACTATACAATACATATACTTTTATTTGCACATCATGAAAGAAAGAAAGAAATAGTATAGTTATAAGTATTGATTCAGTGTCATTGTAAGTATTTATTAAGTTACACAAATGACAAACCCATCAGATTCATTTTTCTGATTTTGTGTAAAATGTAACAACAGCACTTGTGTTACGGATATCAGATACAACAGTCACATCACAATTACCCATGTTTGTGTGTGATGATGACCAATCATCACACATTTATTTGTATTCGCTGTAGATTGAACCCACTTCTACTGGCGTATGATATAACATGACTATCAAATGCGCTATTAAGCCAGTCAACAAAACCAACCTTTAAAAATTGTTTTTTTATAGATCTACATAATGATATTAGGAGTAGCAAATATATAGGTACTTACTGTCCGGCGCTTCGACTGGCTTGCACCAATTATGATCGCGAGCGAAATCAAAACTACAGATATTCAAGAGTTACTACTTGGTACTTATGAATTTAGGGTTGAGAACTTGAGAGCCATCCGCTCCCCCGCAAGATGATGACGAGGCTACTCAAAGTCATCATCGTATTTCAGTTAAGAAAAACAAAAAAAAGTTGCTTATGAATCCATCATCAATCCGGACGGGTCTGTTTGAGTGGTCAAAACGCTCCCAATATCCACTGACCAATGTCACTCTAACTTCTATCGAGCTCTATAGATATAAGATATGTTTCATAAATGTTTCACGTGCACTCCATTAGATTCGGTGCGCGTGCGCGGCACAAACGACCGTCCCGGGAAATCTGTTGCGGAATGCAGGCGCCCGCGTCATTAGGGCTGGAGTAGGGGCGCTGCGCGTCCCGGTAATGGCGGGACGTCCCGGTTTGTAGATACAGTTTTAGGAACATTTAGATAAAAGAAAGCTTATTTTAGGAATATTACTTGTGTGTATTAGAAAACTTTTGGTCTAATAATGAAGAGAGCATATTATCTTTTGTTTGATTTTTATATTTTGGCATATTTTTTGTTTGATATAGAGTACATAGGTATTATTTTATGAGCAATTAAATATTTAAGAACTGATAAGAAAAAATCAAGGTTAGCAGTTACTAAACATCAGAAATAAGTTATTACATTTTATGTTATTTTAGATATGGCATTGCTATTGTAGCAGTAGCTTGATAAATTACAGTGATCGCATTTGATGGTTTCATAACGGAGTTTACTTTCACCGCAAAGCTTTTAAATTTAATCCAGAGAAGAAGATTGTTGTTTGTAGCAACAACTAATTGTTATTTATTTAAATCCGTTTGTCTGGTTTTACCATAAAAAATAACGTCCCGTTTTGGCTGCGCAGCGAGGCCACACTAGCCGTCACTATTCGCTTATTTACTTCGCTTTTATGAGGGGTCCGGAGCGGTATTAGATATGTTACCTTTATGGAGTAGAGTTATCGAGCTGTAAAGGGCTTTTAGCTTTCGGCTTTCGGCGGACTCGTCTGCTTCTGATACCTCAAGTGTCAGAAAAAGGTTGGTCTTGTTACTCTTTAATAATTAGAACTAATACCTTTTTTAACGAAACGTTACAAATTTTTTTAACTTATCCTACATCCTAGTTGTCACTGAAATTTCAATAAAGAAAACAATTTAAAAATAAATAAATAATATCAATTGAAACAAATATTTAAAAAATATAATATATAATAAATATTAATAATTTAATCATATTAAAAAAAAACAAAAATAATAATAAAATTTAAACAATAAAGAAATTAATTTTGTACATAGTTTTAACAATTATTAGGAACGAAAATTAATTTCTGAACGCATCGAATACCCGTCGCGCGGGAATGTGATTCGTGACGTCGCTTTTTTCGTTCTAAGTCTCGCTGCGCGCGGGAGATAGTGTGGACTCTGAATCCTAGTGTGGGATATGAAATAAGACGAGGTTTTTCAGTGTAAAAAATAAAAATAAGCTAATGTTGCACGTAATCAAGTTACATAATAATATTTCATGAAATTTTGATGATTTATTGAACAAAATGTACAGAAAAAAAAATATGATTACGGTTACTTCTCAACAATGTTTTCACGAATCTAGGTTATTTAAGCTGGTAATGTACGTCCTTGTCTATATTAAAGGGTTTGGTAATGATGTGTGTGTAAACATAATATCTTCATACAAAATTTGGATTAAATATGACTTCGTCTTATACACACTTCCCAAAAGCCTCACGAAATCCATATTTATTCAAACGACTGTTGCAGTGCCAAATCGAACGCCTATTTCGATTCGTATTCGATCCTTCCACCGGTGTCATCGGCTGTAGATAATGAGCGGTGCGGAAGCGATTCGACAGTAATCGCTCGGCCATTACACATTTACATGACAACGCGACGGTTAGGACGGCCTTGCTACTTTTGGTGATCGCTGGACGCTAAATAGCTGCCTGCCACGTTGGGTTCGTTTTGTTGGTGTTAACGAGGAAGAAAGGTAACACGGTGAACTTATTGGTCATGAAATGTTAAACAAGCTTACGGAGGGTCAAATGAGTGAGTGATAGAATAAGAAACGATATAATTAGAGAACGTTATGGTGTGAAAGAAGATGTAGTGACTAAGGTTGAGAAAGGTATGCTTAGATGGTTTGGTCATGTTGAGAGGATGAGTGAAAGACGATAAACGAAGGGTATATATAGAGAGGGTGTAATTGGAGATGTCGACAGGGGAAGGCCAAGAAAGACCTTTCATGACTAAATAGGTAAAATTTTAAAGAAAGGTTAAATCAAAAGTACCCGTAATCGACGAGCGTGCATGAAGAGGTTGATGAATGTGGATGAAGCGAAAGTGGTGTGCCAGGACCGTAGCACATAGCTGGAAGTGATCTCTGCCTACCCCTCTGGGAAAAAGGCGTGATTTTATGTATGTATGTATGCAAATGACTGAAAAAAGAAGTGACTATAATTAAATGAAACGCCAACATTTAAAATATACCATTGCATATAAGACATATGAAGCGTTTTCAAATAAATACGACTATTTCTCTTATACAAAAATTATAAAGCAGATTAAGTTGTGCTACGTTAGATATATTCCAGTTTTTTTATTCAGCATCCATACTTTTTCTAAGTCTTACACTAAAATTAAGACTATCAGAACCAGAGTGGCCCAAACCACAAGTAACCTTTTTTTAGTTGACTATGGAAATGTTCCCTTTCAAATAAGTTAGCATGGTTGAAAGGTATTTTTAGTAAACAATCACAAGTGATATTAAAAAATAGATTCGACGAAATGATTTTTATTTCATAAAGATTTAATGTGCCCAGATCACTCGGGCCACTCTTTTATGGCTCATGTCACTTGGGCCACTATTGTTCTGGTAGCCTCAATTATACCTGGTTTAGTGCCTTCTCCACCATGACTGGTGCAATCCAGCATTCAGAAACGTTGAGCAGTAAGTGACTATACACTATATAATATATTTCTATATATATGGCTAGACACTACCCATAACATATAGTATTTAACGTAATACTGTAACTAGTTCTCCACCCGTATCTATGCCTGCATTCAGTCTTACAACATTACTCTCATAAAAATACTGCTTCAAATGTTCATGTTAAATATTAACCAACCACATTTTACGAACACAAAGTTCCTCAACTTTATAAGCCGACTTCAAAAAAGGAAAACAATTCTCAAGTCATTGTATTCTTTAAAACCGTTCAACAGTTTCAGCGTACACACACATACAAAAACAACAAACAGTCGTAAAAAGTTCAAAGATCTTCGATAGCACATTCAAACTCCCCGTTCCTTCACACAACCACACGTAGAGTCGTCTCAGAAAATGCAAATGTCAGTCGGCGGGTGCAGGAATTATTCATTCCGAGTACATTCTGTTTGCCGCAGCGCTGATTACCGGCGGCTAATTGAGTAACGAACTCTCCTCGACTTGCTAACAGTGGTGGGGAGTGGGTTCTGTTACTGGTGGGAGCGGATTTGAGAATACTCAATTACCTTAGGTACTAACCTAACACCTTAGGACTTGTGTCATTTTCTTTTATTCTCTTCGCTCCACCTGATGGGAAGCGGCCGTGATATCCACATATGAGTCCGACAGGCACAATAGACGGTATACCCCCACTTGCCATAATTTCATTTGCCCGAATTTTATTTGCTATAATATTCATATGCCCGAATTTCCAGAAAGCCAATCGCTTTTTAGGACAAATATTTGGCGTTAGGAGTATGGCGTTTGAAAATTCTGTTACATAATATTATTGCAATTAAAAATATGGGTAACAATACGTATGGCATTCGAGTCATTATGGAATCTAATGTTCGGGCAATTAAAAGTATGTCACATGTATTTTATGGCAAACATAACATTCGGGCAACTGAAATTCGGGCATATGAATATTATGGCATATATCTTTCGGGCAAATAATAGATAACCACAATAGACCCTACTGAGCCTTTCTTCGACTTCCTGACAGTGGTAGGGGTGGAAGCGAATTTCAGAATACTTACTTAACATCGGTCTTAACACTTTTATACTTGATAATTTTTTTTAAAAATCAAAGTTTTTTTATTCAATCATCTCACAGGAAGACTTCACTCTAACTGATGGTACCGTGAGATCCACATAGGTCAACAGGCACTATAGACCCTATAGAACCTGTCGCCGTCACCTTGAAGGTTTGCTGAGATGCCGTTTGATGCCCCGCCTGAAGAGCCCGGGATTACAGGAGCATGAGAAAACATAAGCTGGTAAGACATTATTTATTAACACGGCCTTGACAGCATATTACGCCTATGCACATTCAAGACTCTCATATGGCATTATTTTATGGGGAAATTCTTGTGATGCAGATAAAGCTTTCATTCTTCAAAAAAAGTGTTTAAGAATACTAGCCAACATAACCCAAACAGAATCATGTAGACCGTACTTTGTTAAATATAAGATATTGACAGTTACATCAATGTACATACTAGAGTCTAGTAAATTCACCAGGAAATATAAAAGTCTGTACTCACCGGTCAAAGGCATAAAGCGAAACAATAGAAACCTAAATAAGTTAAAAGTACCTTTCTCCAAATTAAAACTAGTTTCGGATAGCCCCCATACCATGTTAATAAAAATATATAATCATTTACCAAATAATATAAAAAACTTAGAGCAACCAGCACTATTTAATAAACAACTAAAATTATTTCTCTTAAATAAATGTTTTTACAGCCTTCAAGAATTCTTTAATTATAAAGATAATAATGTTTTATCATAAACATTATATAAACTATGTAAATCTATATTTAATTATAAGACAACATACTTTGGTTCAAATTGTTATATGTTCATTTAATTTTATTTTTTGTTAAATAAATAATAAGTATCTAGTAATTAAGTTCCTTAAAATAAGTAAATGTATAATTAGAATAATTGTACTATATGTTGCTATGCCCTTGCAGGGCGTCACATGTATACCTGAAAATACCTGTTCCATCTGTAATAACTTCTTCTTCTTCTTATCGTATGGTTGATGAACAACCTGGTGTCAAGAGTTTTTAAGCCGCCCGTAGGCCTCTGACATGGCTTCACACACCGTTGAAAAATCTCTCAGGTGTGCTGGTTTCCTCACGATGTTTTCCTTCACCGTTAAAGCGTCGAATGATGGTACATATGAATTTCAAATTTGAAAAACACATTGGTACCTGGCGGGGTTTGAACTGGCGACCTCTCGCATGGCAAGCAACGACCTTAACCACTCGGCCATCGACGCTTTTAATAACTATTAATGTGACATGCAATAAAGAATTTGAATTTGAATTTGAATTTGAATTTATTTGTCTTCATGGTAAGGGGCAGAAAAGGTGGACCGAACCTCTTGGTTGCTTGGAACCGCCACCAGTGCCTCCACGGATGGATGTATATCATGTGTGACATGCTTTATTAAGAAAAAAATCTTCTTTATAATCATGAAAAAATTAAATCATATTAAAACTCTACATAAAATAGAGCTAGATAGGCCTTTCAAATAAATAATAGGAGCGAGAGCCATCCGCTCCCCCACAATTCCGATGATGATGACGAGGCTACTCCAAGACATCATCGTAAGTCAGTTAGGAAAGAAAACCTTTCAAAAAAATTACATCAATCTAAAAATAAGCATTCACCGAAACTGAAACGGAATTGGCATCCAAATTGCGTAATGGAAGATGTGACTCCGAATAAGGAAAATATAACTACCTGCTCAGCTTAACAGGGTTTCCTCCTGTCAAAAGCCTGTCACCCGCGGGCAATGACAATTACACGCCGCGTCTTCGTAACGTGACTTGAGAGGTTAAATGAATCCTTGCAACTCGCAACTCTCAACAAAACCACCTAGTAAGAGTTGGACTCTTGCATGAAGGATTCCGTACTAGGTAAACAACAAAAAAGCACTATGGTGACTTTTGATCGAAACGTTGACAAAGTTGCGTTTGATTTACGGCATTTCTGGTTAAAATGAAAAAAAACGTTTATTGCTTCGTACTTATAAGTTGCTTAAAACTAAAAGAAAAGTAAGCAAAGGAAACATTTCAGCATGGATTATGAAGGAAACTAGATAATGCTGTTTTTAGATGTTTCTGTTCTACGAGATAGGAAGTAAGGTAGGGAAGTGGAGGACTTCTAAAAAACTTATATAATTCCTCCGTCTTAGCAAAAAACTTATCATTAAAATTACAGTTACAAATTAAATATTAACTTTAAATTGTATTCAATTTCTATTTATAGTGTAAGTACATAAGTCTGAAGTGAACATTTCAACTGTCTAGCTTTTGCGATACTTTAGATACAGGAAGACGGACAGACTGACAGAAAGACAGACGGCGAAGTCACAAAAGCTCGCTCCCAATAGATTCTCTGACTCGGACCGCACCGCGCTCTCTGTGCAAATTCGTTATCAGACCTATTCTTGTTAAATATATTCATTCAACTACTAATTGTGCCGCGTTACTAACTACACCGTTGCTCCGATGAGACAATTGGCAGCGTCGATCGTAATTAGGTGTAATTAGAGCGGAAGTGTCATCGGTGTTCAATGATTAAATTTTCGTGTCAACTGTAATTTTGTGACTGTATTAACTCTGATGTGACTTCAGAGGGGAATTTGTGTTTATTTTCACAATTTTTAGAGTTCGTTTTGTTTTTATAATCTCATTTTTATTAACATTGGTATTTAGTTGACTGCGTTACATTTTTACCATCTCAACCAAAGAAATAAGGAATAAGGAAAAACTTAACTGTAAATTTAATTCAATTTTTTAAAAACGGAAAAAATTCTACTGCCTATCCGCGGTCCGGGGAGTTGAACACCCGTCCTTCTGGGAATGGCGCCCAGACTTACATTGACATCACACCAGACCAGCAGGCATGTATATGAAATACTTAACTTTTCACTAATATACTATTTATTGTTATTTAGCTATTTATTTTACATGCACTTAATGTCTTCATAAGTGCTACTTCTAAACAAATAGCTAAACAATTTATAACGAGATATTTGGTATGACAGAAAGAGCTTGCGTATGCAAACACTTTTAAATCTCGATAAAAATTACGATAATATCAGGGTTATATCACGATCCAAAACTCCAGGTATTCATAAAAGATAATATTCAAAGCTGAAGGTAGGCAACGAATCGAAAGTTCAGGAACAATGATCGTGGGCAGCGGATGGCAGATAAGCGGACGGCTGCTCGAACTTGTTCCAGCTGGTCGTAAAAGGCATTTCGGGTCGGCTTTCACTAGCATTGTTAAGGTAAAGCTGAGTTGAACTTTTTAAAAGATTTCACTCACAAAGGGTTTGAAATTAAACCTAGCCATACTTTAAAAATATACGTTACGACTGGCTCGGTGGAACAGTGGTTAGTGACCCTGGCTGGCGGTTCCAAGAGTCGTGGGTTCGATTCCCACTCGGGACAAATATTTGTGTGATGAACATCGGAGTTTGTTCTGTGTCTGGGTATGATTATGTATTTAAGTATGTATTTATAAATATATATGTATGTATAGCAGTCTCTGACGCCCATAGTACAAGCTCTGCTTAGTTTGGGGTCAGATGACCGTGTGTGGAAATGTCCCAGATATTTATTTATTTATAATTTTCGTTTACTTGTGAGTTTTTGACTATATCACTAATAGCGGTAGGATGCCTTAAGCGGTACAAACCTACAGCTTTTGCCGTCTTCAAAGACCTACTAACTTACCTCTTTCTTTTATTATTGTAACTAAAGTAAAAGCTCTATTAATTTGTCTATCAGGAAAATCACATTGCAGAAAATTTTCTAAATGAATGTAATTTTAGACATATTATTGTGTAAGCAGTTAACCTACAGCTTTTGCATGTACAAATCAGATACGTAACGATGAAATGTCTCCTAAAAATATTTTAACTGTATAGCAAAATTATCATGATATATCACAAGCCGCAATTTTTTTTCGCATCACAGATCTTGATGAGATTCCAGAAGATTTCTAATCTGGATAGATACTTGGTAATGTCGTCTTAATAGCATGTATGATGACGATTAATCAAACTCTATTTCAAATGACGGCGACTGTGTCTTAATGATAAGTGAAAAAGAAACCTAACAAATTCAGTTCCTAATATCAGGCAACCACGGCATAATATTATCAGAGTGAGTACATACACATTCATTCAGTAACAGTCATTATTATAAAAACAAAATAAAAGACGTAGACTATCAATCATGGTTATATAAGTAGGTATGCCAATACAAAACACGCTAAATTTCTTGACCTGAGGGCCTACCATGAGTTGGCTATCGAAAACTTACTTACGTTAAAAACCTATCGAGTTGTTTTTTTCATACGGCCGATTTTAGTTCTTCGCGTAACCACCAGCGGCGCTGTACAAGTTTTTTATAGACATATTTACGTAGGCGATATCGAGTGCGTAAGTTTTAAACTCATGGTAGCCACACTGTATTGTGTATCAGTTTTATTTCGCATGCTTGATCTATACTTTGGTAACCGCCATCCCTTACGCCAACTTGCAACTTAAGTTCGATGCGGTAAATCTGACATCCCAACTTGACTATTTAAAGGATTTATGCAATTTTGTACGAAACACTCGCGGCTTTGATTAATGCTCCGTGAAATTTGCGCTCAAATTAAACGGCGACTGGGATATTTCTCAGACTGTTAACGTTTAACTGCGGAGCAAACTCTAGTTATTATAAACTTAATGTCTGTTCCGGTTCGCATCTTAGGAATTTGGCCATGTATAATAGTGTTTTATTGCCTAATTTAGCCATACGATTAAGAAACTCTCAGATTATATTATTTTATCTCTGTGCTGGTAAGTTTATTTTGGAAGAGATTTTGCTCAATTCTAAAGAACCAGATCGGTAAGAATATTTTAAGCTATCGTTAACTATTCTATATTGCTAAAACAAAAAAAAATGTTTTTCGAAGTGCCATAATATCTTAAGGACCAAAATAGGGGAAAAACTTAATATTTGCATGTGTCCTCACAACATATGTAAATTTCGTTCAAATTCCCGTTGAACGTTTAAGGAGAAACATGGTATTATGGTATAGTATTGTGGGGAAATGCTACTGAGGTTAATCAATTATTTATTTTACAGAAAAGATGTATAAGAATACTTGTTAATATTGGAAACAAAGAGAGTTGCAGACCTAATGAGGTCTGCAACTCTCTTTGTTTTAAAATGTAAAGAACATGGAATTCTTACATTAACCTCAATGTATATTTTGGAAGTTTGTAAATATGTTAAAAATAATATGAATCTTTATCAACCAGCAAAACCTTATCACTTAAGATCAAGCTCGAGACATAAGAATAAATTAGCACTTCCATGTTCAAAACTGCAACTAGTACACTCAGGTATACATTACATGTCGATAAAAAGATACAATAAACTCCCTGAAAATTTAAAAAGTGTACAAAATAAATCAGAGTTCACAAATAAAACTAAGGAATTCCTAGTTTCCCATTGCTTTTATAATATGGAAGAATACTTTGCTGCCAAGTATAAGAAATCAATGAAAAGTATTATAGTTATGTCAATATTTCATATTTTTATTATAAGTATATTGAAATTAAGTTTGTGATAATTGTAATTTCTGTGTTAATATTTAAGTATACCTACAATTGCTGTGCCCTTGGAGGGTTTATGTGAGAACTATGTAACCTTACTATTAAAAACCAATGTAACCCCAAATGTATATCTCAAACACGTAAAACTTTCTAATGTCCTTCGGTTTCTAGACAAAACTCAGCATCAAATTGAAGTACATCTCAATTGGACCTAAACCTAACCCAGAAACCTTATAAGTAAACTAGCTGTGCCAGCGACTTCGTTCGCGTTTCCCCCGTTTTTTACACATTTTCCATTGTATCTTTGCTCCTATTGGTCGCAGCGTGATGTTATATAGCCTAAAGCCTTCCTCGATAAATGGTCTCTACAACGCAAAAAGATTTTTTCAAATCGAACCAGTAGTTCCTGAGATTAGCGCGTTCAAACAAACAAACAAACTCTTCAGCTTTATAATATTAGTATAGATACATAAATAAATATTACACAACATCACATACATTGATCTGATCCTGTGTTAATTAGCTTTAGCACTTGTGTTAAGATATCAGAATCAACAGTGGATACACAAATATACTTAAATATACTTAATACACACCCAGACACGGAACAAACACCGATGTTCGTCACACAAATATTTGTCCCGAGTAGGAATCGAACCCACGACTCTTGGAACTGTAGGTAGTAAACCTGGGTCACTAACCACTGTTCCACCGAGCCAGTCAAACTTTCAAACCAAGTTATACTTTCAAACGTTCAGCTAATTTCTCCCACTTTTATTATTGACGGGCCAACATCGTCCGATATGCTTTTCACCATCAATCTCATACCACCAAAATATTAGAAAAGAAGATGGCGGGGCGAAAAGCACGCGCGCGCCTTGGGAAATCTACCTTATGTCTGGTTGCTTATAATTTATTTTCGCTTCGTGTATTCTGTAGGGCTTGCTTGTTTGAATTAGCCTGTGCAGAGTACGTATTATAAATGGGGAAGCGCGTTTATCTGTGTAAGGGCTAATGAGTGACTTTAACGGTGTACTGTAAAGAGCGTATCTCACGTAACGCTTTAGAGTTTATCGTCCTTATGTCGTCGGTGTAAGAGTGAATATCGAACTGTCAGTGTTACGACTAATTGTTAACTAGATACGTAAGTACGTAGTACGTACTAGACATTTACCAAAGATTTTGAATACATATTTCTTCGTCTACATAACCAACGTTTGTTCACACTGATGGACATTCAGTTGATGACTGATTGTATCCAGAGTTCATAAATTGTTATTATCATTTGTATTTCAAAAAATCAATAATAGTGTATGGATTTTTTAATTGGCAACAGCAATACAACAGCACAACATAATAAATAACTGAAAAAATAATAAATACCTACAGTCTCTTGATATGTTACATGAGCTTCATTTATTTTTAGAGGACGCAATTTTTAGCCGCAAGCCTTTACTAGCCACTGTTCTATTAAGCTGGTCAAAATAGTATGTAAGTAATAATAAATGATTCGACCCATTTTCCGTAAAAGATAACGATTTTATCCGTCTTCAGTTGGAATACAAAGTGCTCAGTGGCTGATTAAATGTTAGACCTGATGAGGCTCACTGAAATCGGCGCAAACTTCTTCAAATGGCAATGAGTCAATCCGCGGATGTACGCACGATTACCTGCGCAAACGGCCGAATCCGATTCGTACCGTTAGCAAATTAAACGCGCCGTTCGATCACGATTATTGGTTCTAGGTCATAAAGAGCATGAGGCAGTCTGATTAACGTTGATGATAATAGTACCGCCTATTATTAACGTTATTACTAAACATTGAAAAAAAAAAACAATTTTACGGATGAAATTCGCGTATAATACATATGTATGTATGTATATGCGTACATGCAGACTGCAATATACTTTGTATAAACGATAATGAATTATGTAACGTTACTACATGATTTATTCATAATTATAACCATAAAGAAAGCCATGGCTGAAATTTATTTCTCACCATATACATTTAGCTACTATGTTACCTCACGTCGTTAAGTCTATTTCGTATCTCTATATCGAAGAGGCGTTATTAACATCCTTCAGTCGAGATAAAATGATGTCTCAGAAACAAGAACATGCAGACACAGCATTTTACAACCAACCAGTCTACGCGTAACTCGTGATCGAAGTAGGCACGTGCCATTTCATTTCATAGAGCAAACCCAATCAGAGGCGACTCATTTAATAAATTGCTTCGCGTCAATAATCGATTGGGCAATTTCACCGGGCGGGCCGCCCAGCGAATATCGAAAGCATTATTTGCCCGGCAAATATTATGGTTTTGCATAGCCGCACTGAAATTTCTAGCTTTACATTTATTTAACTCGTTAGGTTAACCGCCAGTTGCAGATAATGAGGTTATGTACGATAATTTGATTTAATTGAATTACCAACATACTCTGCCTCTGCGAACGCGGTTAATTATTATATCAACAACTGAGTTATGTTAAATTTTTGTGGAGAATTCATTATGCAGGTTCTTACTTACTTGAATTTAGTTAGCTGAAATAGGTCTATAATGACTAAGTTTTCGCTCGCGATTCCGTCTGCATCAAATCGTAATAGCATTGGAAGAAATTACAGCTCTCTTATAGTAAAGTCAGTACGTTTCCGGTGTACTACCTGCGTACCAAATTTCATATAAATCGGGTCGATAGTTCTGACGTGAAAGCACGATTACAGACAGACAGACTGAGTTACTTTAGCATTTATAATAATAGGAAGGAAGTTAGGAAGAAATATTAGTCTATCTAAGATTTTTCGTCAAAGTCAACTAAAAATATTTTTTTAATTATAATTTAGTATGATTACAATCACCCGATAAGTCTAATTTCACCAATTGGCAATTTGTACCATTTATTTACTTATCAGAAATGGTAAAACAAAAACTAAACACTATGGTAAGCAAAATATAATTTTTCCCCAACCCCGAAAAAACACCAAACTTTAGTTTATGACACACAACAAAATATGCCACTTACTCTCAAGTTATACTTTGCCGGCACTTATAAGTTATGCAGCAGTGTACTTCACAGCTACCATTTCCATAAGAGTTTCCAGCGTGTACCACGACTAGGAAATATTTTAAATAATATCAAATCTCTTTCTCTGTACATTTCTGTTTATTACGCCACTATATTCATGTTTAAAATGCTCGTTTGTTGTCGAGTTTTCATTTCAATTCTCTGAATATTTTTGTAGAGATGTCGTGTGCTACTATGGCATGTTTTAGTTGGTTAATGAGGGTTTTTTTTCATTGAAGCAATAACAGTCGGGTAAAGTTCAAAAGATTACTTGCGAGCTTTATATTGCAACCTAATTCATGGCAGACTTTTTAAGTTTTTTTTTTTTGACGTCACAAATTTCTCTTTAGCAGTATTTTTTTTATTTCGACTAGTAAAGATAATAGTAAATCTAAGTATACTTCATTGGAAATCTCACAATAACTTTTCAAATGATATGCGACAAATTCAGTTTATTGCATTAAACACTTTTCATCCCACAATTATTTGTACCCACTTGGAATCGAACTCACGTCTCCTGTCGCATGAGACACGAGCACTACCCAATACGCCATCGAGCCAGTATTATTTATTGCACTGAAGAAATAACACATTTGAACGCAAGTACTGTACGAAGAACGTGTGTCTGTAATATTTGAAGAGTTTCTCGTGGAACACAGTTTATGCATTATTTATATTATGACGTAGGTATTCTGTGTTAAAGCGTCTCACTGAAGACATATTGAACATAAACATAACCCCTTCTGCAGCAGTCAAAAGGCTACTCTTTCTGGGTAAGAAATCATCATCATCAGCCTATATACGTTCCCACTGCTGGGGCACGGGCCTACCCTAAACTAGGCCTTAGTCAACCATGGTGGCCAAATGCAGGTTGGTCGACTAAAATCTTTTTCATAAGTGTTTCAGGTTTCCTCACGATGTTTTCCTTTACCGTTAAAGCGTCGAATAATAGTACATATAAATTTCAAACTTGAAAACACAGTGTTACGTGTCGTGGTTTGAACTGTCGACCTCTCGCATTGCAAGCAACGACCTTAACTACTCGGCAATCGACGCTAGTATGTAGGTAAAATTAAAATTTTAATATATCCCGACACTAGACTAGACAAATAACTCATTTCTTGCCCATTTCATGTTGTCTCCTTTCCAAATCGCCGAAAAGACCTCTGTATTTCCCCCAAAACACATAATTTGGGACACTCGCGCTTAGAACTTTATTACACCTAGGCAAAAATATTGTTAATTGAATTACATAACAAGAAAAACTCAATTCGTACTAAACAAATAATGCTTAACAGCGACATAAAAACAAACATAACATAAGATAAATTGCATGTTTTTATTGGTCAAAAGAAAAAAATATGAAATCGTGGAATACAGTGTCAAAGGAAACACTGAATAAATTATATTTTGCGTTCGAATGTATAAAAGCTTATTATTTTCTTAATATTAAATTAAATCAAAAGGTGATTCATCCCATTAGTAATATGATGCTTTTTTAGGACGGAGATCACAAAAACTTTGAAAAGCTCATATTGTCAAAAGCATTAATAACAAGTCTGATAAATCAATGACGAATCAAATATTTCCTAAACAAATAACAACGAATATTTATGACCATAAGCCGGCTATCAATTCATACGAAAATAATAGAATAAATATAGGATTACTGTATTTTGTGACGTCCCAGTACTTATTTTATGGCGTCGAGCTATAAATATGTGTAATCGTCTAGTTAAAGATGTATTTGCTATTATAAAAGAGTTGGTATATACTCACTGTTAAGTAATGACATATTTTATTGGTTGTGGAGTAAGCTGGGATCAAGTATTAATTCTTTTGATGTCCACGTTTAGAGCTTGGTTAAAAGCCTAATGAAAGAGGCATGATTTCCGTTGAACGCCCGTGCCTCCAAAAGCTCGTTAAGCCGGTGGTCCTGCGCCCGATTCGCGGGCATACTTGTGCACTATAGTATGTCTTGCGCACTTGGCTGATCTCAATGATGGTAGAATCACTTATTTTTACTTATTTATTTAATATAATGACGATTTATAAGTGTGTGTGAATGCGTATGTAAATAAAGAAATTTTGATTTTGACTTTGACTTCAATTGAGATTGGCCGCCATGGCTGAAATCAGTCGGACGCCTTATCTATTTATACTTAAATTATAGAAATAATTTTCCGCCTGCAACTTAGTTCTTACATAATAATATTCGCCGTCATTGTGAAGTAAGTAGGTATAGGCAAAGATAAAAATTTAGTAGTTCAACAGATCGGGCCTTTATCTATCAGTATTCTGCCTTGATAGGTTCTAAGTAAGGATCAAAAACTAATGTTACAGTTATCGAATCGTGAATAGGTTTATTAAATTACTTGTGAATAAAATTCTCTTGAAATATATCTTCCGTTAGCGGTATTAAGGAAAAGGTAACACGAGTATATGATTTTAGACTTTCGCGTTCCATTACACTAAATATTAATCTTTATAAATATTATGAAATAACATTCGACTAGCTCAGTTGAAACAGTGGTTAGTGACCCAGAGTCTCTAGCTACGGTTCGAAGAGGTGTGGGTCTGATTCCACCCGTGGACAATTTTTTTGTGTGACGAACATCGGTGTTTGTTCCGTGTCTGGGTGTATTATTAAATATATTTAAGTTTATTTGTGTATCCACTGTTGATCCTGATTTCCGTAACACAAGTGCTTAAGCTACTTACCACATGATCAGATCAATGTATGTGATGTTGTGTAATATTTATTTATTTGTTCACGAAGTACGAAAACTAGTGTTTATTCCTATTGTAAAGAGAGGTTAAGTCCTAGACAATTTTTCAGACCGCTATTAAATGAAATACTGAATAGTTATTTGGCCTTTTGACTATTCCAAGACTGTTTACATTCAGAAACATCGCAGATAGCAATTAAATCGTATTGGAGATGTGCTTTATACGGTATACAATACAAAATGCACATTTAATAATAGGCATTTATACATGTAGTATATTTACATAAACCCTGTTAGTATATCATGGTAACGCATAAATTATGTGTGTACCCAGTAAATTTATTCAAAAATGGTGGAAATAAATGACCAAGTTGACCGTCCTTCCCTTCACACCCTAAAGCAATACCCAAATTATATCCGTTGATATTATCGTCACAAACTTACCCCCCATCCAAAACAGGATAAAAAACAAATGAAGCGAAAGAAACTACCTTCGGAGCCTTAATATCTCGGCTGCAATAAAAAAAAAACTAAGGTCTAAATACGCGATAAAACAATGTAATTCCCTTATTTGTGAGTTATGCCGGAGACAACTGGCGACTAACCTAACTTATGGTCATCAGATAATACGCTTTATACGTTTATTATGGGACGAACTATGTCCGGGAATAAAGAGATTTTCGTGTTTACGACCGGTTTTATTCCAGTTTTTCGGGGTTCCCGGGATGATAAGGGAGCTGGATGGTGTGCTTCTAGACTGTGGATTGCTCGGGACTTTCAGTCGGGTTTTTGGACTGGATTTTATTTTTTTGCAACTGTATAATGCTGTGAGGAGCGGTAGTGGCGTAGATAGAGTGTATATTCGTAGTAGTGTTGTATCCTTCTGTAAGTCCATCAACATTTTTTTATTTTTTTAAGTCCTGGCTAAGGCATGCTTAAAGTTGTATCCTCCTAAAAGACTATCAAGTTTGTTTATGTCCTCGCTTGCTTAGATGTGCCAGTATATCATCAAAATGTAATTACTCGAAAAGCTCTTAAATGTTATTTATCCTGTATGAACATGAGAGTTTACAAACTTAGGTAAATAATTGATCAAAATAATATAAAAAAACATTGCAAACTAAGTGTACAATTAATTATTTTGTAGATCTTAGTAGTATGTAGAGTTTTAAGTAACTTAATTGACCTTTTATTTTATTTATTTATTTAAAATATTTGCATTACATATGACTTACATGCTACATAATAATAACATTTAACATTCATATGTACCTTGAAATGCATTGCAAGGTGGAAGAGTGAAGGGCAGACATTTAAATAATTTCAAAATAATAGAGAGTAAATGCTCGAATTTGGTGTTATTTAATATTTATTGAAACTTAAAATGCTTAATTTCTTTAATGAATTTAGGATATTCTTCTATTTCTTTTAAATGATTCGGTAGTTTATTATACACTTTCACTGACATTGGGTAGGGTCCATCCATTTAAGCTATAACAACATAATAAAATAGACGCATACTATATTAAGCATTTTTCATTGTCATTCTAGTACAAAACGAGTATTTACGTACACACTAGATCTAATATTATGGGCAGTTTTTAGCAATGGATATTTGCCCAAGGTAAAAAAAAACATCTCACGGCAACATTATATTGTTTTAAAGATACGAAACCCTTGTTTCCTAGAGAACATTCGTGAAATGTCCCTTTACATTACAGGCATTCACGGGCTTGTTAGCCTCTTGTCCAACTACGGAATCTCGTATGGAAATGTGTGTAATATGTATGAAATACGAAATTACATACGGAGGGGGACTGGAACTGTTATTAGGATTCTTTTGTTTTTTACGCCCGAACATAAACAGCATAGAGCTGAACGTAAAAGTTTCTTTGGAAATGCGCGAAAACAACAATTGCCGGGATTAGGTGTCACGATAGAGTTTAGAAAACTGAAAGTGTCCGGCATATTTACCATGTTGTTTTGTTTTACTCGTAATGAGCTCCCGATATTTTAAACAAAACAACATGGTAAATATCCCGGACGCTTTCAGTTTTCTAATGAGTGCAACCATGACAGATTAAATTTAATTTCAAATAAAATTAAAAGTGTCCGGGATATTATTTACCATGTTGTTTTGTTTTAATGAGCTCCCGATATTTTAAACAAAACAACATGGTAAATATCCCGGACACTTTCAGTTTTCTAATGTGCGTAACCATGACAGTTTAAAATTACGATAGAGTTCGTTTTTATAATGCTTACGGTGATTTTAAAAAAAGTTAATGCTTTTTTTAACACACTAGTTATCAAGTAATTTTCAAATTCAACGGAGAAAATGTCGGGCCTATGTCTTTCAATCTTATGCAATCAACGTTTTGAATTGAATTCAATTCGAATATTAGCCTTCCTCGATATTGCCTATCCAACAGAAAAAACAGCTTTAACTCGAAGCAGTAGTTCCTGAGATTAACACGTTCAAACAAACAAACTCTTTAGCTTTATATTATTATAAACTAGTGGTCCCGGCGAATTTCATACCTTGGCGCAGCGACTCAAAATGAGTCTTGGCCTCCGATATTAAGCTCCTCCACCTAGGCCGGTCCTGCGCTGCTTCCCGCCATTCGACCACACTTTTATACAGGGTGTCCCAAAAAGTAGTGTCAAGCGGAAGTCCTGAGATAGAACACCGTGGGGCATCTGAAACACCCCATGTATGTTCCATGATTTTTTATAGTTTTCGAGTTATGATTATTTTTCTAAAATTTTGAGAAAATCTGACCCAACCGAATAAAAATATTGTAGAGAAAAAGTATTTGACTTTTTTTGAGTCATTCTTTTTGCAGATCAATTTTCATGAGTTATTCTTTAATGCCTAAAATATTTGTCTCCATAACTTATATAGAAAATATCAAAATTATGGTACAAACTGAAAAGTTACGTTCTGTAAATAATGTCTTACAATTTCAACGTTAAATTTAAAATATTAGGAGGTAGCTGCATGGCTCCTAAGTAACTTTAAAAACTGAGCTAGACTCTCAGCTTTCATAATCATTAATAAGAATTGGTACTTAATGGGCTACTTTTGCTGAAATCGGACTTCAAAGACAGAGAGGTGGAAAAATCATAAAATTTACATACACACATACATAAAATCACGCCTTTTTCCCAGAGGAGGGTAGGCAGAGATCACTTCCAGCGATCCACTTTTCGCCTCGTGGGAAACGTGACGTGACGGGTTGTGGACCACGTCGCCGCCATTCTGCCTTGTGCGTGCATTGTTTTAACAAGGTCATTGCGTTCCCACGAGTAGCAAGGATATATGAAGGGGAAGGAAAAGGGAAGGAAGGATACCATCGCCTCGGATGATTTAGACTGAGTCGATAGTAGCTCGAGGAGCCGGGGTCGCTTACCCGTATACCGTTCACCAACCACCGGACAGATAGTTGTGACTGGTATCCCCTGACTTGCCATAAAATGATGAATGATCATAAAATTTGCCATTTGAATACGAAGTATTATTTGGACATTTTATTATTTCTAAAGTTAATAAGATTGTTAACAATCAAAATTATACCAGAAATGCTAAGAAATAACCACTTGAAAGTTTAATTTGTGATACTTAAAAAAATAATTAAGTTTAAAAATGGGAACTTTATTAAAAAAAAAGTTATCGTTTTTGATTATTTATTGTAAAAAGTTTATAAGTAAAAGTTTATTAAAGTCCGTAAAGAAAGCAAAGTTCGTCAAGTTCGTCGTAACAAAGGTATTGCATGTGAAAACAGTGTTAGCGCAATGAAACTTAAATTAAACAAAAAAAAACATCCAAATGTTTGCATCTGAGTGCTCCTGTATTAAATTTAGGTTTGTTAACAAACTGACTAACTTACGGAATAATAAAATGTCCAAATAATACTTCGTATTCAAATGGCTAATTTAATGATTTTTCCACCTCTCTGTCTTTGTAGTCCGATCTCAGCAAAAGTAGCTCATTAAGTACCAGTTTTTATTAATGATTATGAAAGCTGAGAGTCTAGCGCAGTTTTTAAAGTTATTTAGAAGCCATGCAACTACCTCGTTATATTTTAAATTTAACATTGAAATTGTAAGACATTATTTACAGGACGTAACTTTTCAGTTTGTACCATAATTTTGATATTTTTCATATAAGTTATGGAGACAAATATTTTAGGCATTAAAGAATAACTCATGAAAATTGATTTGCAAAAAGAATTACTCAAAAAAGTCAAATACTTTTTTCTCTACAATATTTTTAGTCGGTTAGGTCAGTTGTTCTCAAAATTTTAGAAAAATAATCATAACTCGAAAACTATAAAAAATCGCGGAACATACATGGGAGTGTTTCGGATACACGGGTGTTCCATCTCAGGACTTCCGCTTGACACTGCTTTTTCGGGACACCCTGTATATAAGATTATATTAGTAAGTATTAGTATGAGTATACACGTAGATGTGTGTTCACGCAAACAATTAACAGACAACATTACGTTTTTGCATACTCCCAGTGCCGTAACTAGGGCTGTGCCAGCGGTGCCCATGCACAGGGCATAGACCCTGGAGGGGCGCAGAAATGACCAGACCTGTATCTAGCCTTATTTATCAAGAGCGTATTTTTTAAAGCTCGCACCGGGCGCATAGAAGGCAAGTTCCGACACTGCATACTCCACGTATATTCAATATGGGAGTTAGCAACACCCGTATATTGTCCTAAACACGTGTCTGCCCTAAAAATGTGACGTCACCGTGGATCCTACGGCGTCTTATCTCCACAAACATTCCAAATATTTGTCCCCGAAACTCTTCAGCCGCCTGTCGCGAGACTTGTTGCGTGGAATTTAAATTTCCCCGTGAATTCTGAGAAGTTGACCCGCCCCTGATATATATGGCTTCAAAGCTTCGTGGCCTTTTGGTTGCTTTTATTTTGTTCACAATATCGTTTCGGTTTCTTTGGGTATGATAAGAAAATGTTATTATCATTTCTGTTTGAAAAGGCGTTTTAAAAAAAATACTCAAAAATCAGAGACTTTGTTGCATATGATTTACCATTAAAAGCGTAGCATCGAGTTTCTTAATAATTATTTTTTCTTTATAAACATTCCGACCCGGTAAATCAATAAAATGTAAAATGTTTAAAATTCTGATTTTATACTGTGATATTTTATAAGTATTACTCTACATACATATTTCATTATTCAATTTTATTTAACTCTTAACAAGTCGTTCTGCCACGGGAAAACAACCACTAAAATTTCACGGTGTATAATGTTTACGAAACATTTTTGATTTTATATTGTTGTTTGTACCAGTATATACCCAATAAAATGTTTCTTTATGCTGTGCCTCTTTAAGATTTAACTTACGTATTAACAATATCTATAAAATGTGTCCACTGAATTTTGTGATCCTGACATATGACCTCAGTTTAACGGAGACTAAAATCTTACTACCTAGATCGGAAAGCAATCACAAACATTGTACGGCGGTTCATGTTAATAAAAATTCGGTCAAGTGGGAACCGGAAACGCTGTGAGGGTTCCTGATAGACATGAATGACTGTCTGTTCGAACACTATTACTATACAACGAATAAATTTCAATAAATATTTTTAAATTTTGCCTATTTACCTTCTAAACTTATCTTCAATATCATAAAAATCGATACAGATGCTTTCTAGTGTTGGTGCCACAGTATATACCGATTGTAAAGTCTGTCAACAATTTTAGGCTATTCTTTTTTGTTGTATGTTTTAGTTAATATTATATTTTGTGTATCTTGCCTTGTTGTTGTAATAAATATGTTTTATCTTTTTTATAGTGTTCGTACATGAAACAAGGGCGTATTACCCTTTACACAGTAATGGCAACAATGTAATTGCCACCATAATGTAAACCTCATTTCGTTAAGATAAGGTTCTAAAGCGTTAAAGCGTAAATGTGTATTACATTTCAAACAAGTAAACTGGTTCAAGGCTTAAAGTTATAAGGCGCCTCCAACTTAATATGAATTCAACAGACAAAGGTAAAAACTTATTCCCAAAAAAAAAACTATCTGACTAAGTAGTTCTTGTTACTGTGTTTTAAAGGCTCTGTTTAACTTTCCTCCGAACGGAACCTTACACATGAAAAATCATGACATCTCCGAATCGTACAAATTCAAAGACCTTGCATCGCCCGATAAGGCTGCAGGCTCAAACTGCATTTACAGGGCGCGCATAAAATCCGGCATTAACATACAAAACGGTCCTAAAAATTGGAAACCAATCCGCCCCCGTCACGTCTCTGGCTACTGGTTCGCGTTTTATTTCCCGGAAAATTGGCAAGTCATAATAATACGCTGAGTCATAAATAAGGATCGACATCGGGGCTCTCAAGGATTTCTTTTTACGCAACATTTCACTCTTGCTGTGTTCGGGTGTCAGAGAGATATAGGCTGAAGCGATTTTCATTAGGTATGTCGGTACGGGTATTGTCTTTGTAGAGGTGGATCGTACTGGGTGTAGATGGAAAAGGTTTTTATACGTAATATAATTGACTCTTTAAATACATATCCAAACGCATCATACATAAATCGACTAAAATATATCATTCATTAATCAATGATTTCTGGTTAATCATTTTCGGTAAGGTATGCTAGTTAGGCCTTCAGGGCGAGTGCAACAGACTCAATATTATGTTATATAGTGCCTGTCGACATCAAATGTGGATCTTACTACCGCTTACCATCAGGTGGAGTAAGGTCATCCCAGCCATTTAAAAAAATCATTTATAGATTATGTTGAATAAAATATGCACGCTATGTACGCTACATTTGGATAATTTCCTTTGATTTTTTGTATTATATAACGATACATGCTACATTTATTTTGGAATTTAATTACGTCCAAGAACGATGAAAAATTATAGCACGCTCCACTCGGTTAAGGATTAAATCTGAAAGTCTACCAGTAATTTATGGTCATAAATAAATAAAACTAGGTAATTGTTTATATTTAATAATTCCAAAAGGAAATATCTGTCTATCCCCATCTTTACTACTTTCTACTTCTGCATTCTATTCTAGATTTATGTAGGTAAGTTTCATTACTTAATATTAATAGGGAATATGCATAAATCTGCAATCTTGAATTTTTCAACAACTTATGAAAAAATGCTTAAACATATACTAAAATAAGAAATAAAAATGAAAATCGGTTCACAAACGAATGGTTTATAAGGAATTAAAGTTAATTTTCTATCTCTTTCTTACAAAACGGAGTTTTATATGGATCGCGTATGGCAGTAGTGTAATTGTGACGTCATCTGCCATATCGGATCTCTCTGTCCGTCCCGGAACTTTTAAACAGCTATATCTCGCTTGTCGTTACAGTAAATTGAAAAATAGAATTACATTCATATTTCTTCGATATTAAAGATTGATTTCTATAATAAAAAAAATGTGTGCATATTCCCCATTAACAAGATTATGCAAATGCCGCCGCTGTCTCGGCCACCATGCACTCACATCGTCAGACATTTGGTCCTGCCTATTGCTAACATATTTTATAACCCCTATACATTCTAGCGTCGCATTGTCAAGTATTGAGCCTGTCACGCGACTTCGTAGCGAAAATTTATTGTTAACGAACAACTTTTTGTTTGGAAACTTAGTAGGAACTCGGGATAAATAAATCCGGGGGAAAATACGCGCGCTAATGTCTGAAGGAATGATCAGGCAAATTGATCGTGGCCCCTGGTAATATTGTTTGCTATTGACAAGCGGAAAATGTGGATTGTGCGTGTCGGTCTCGGCGAAATGGGGTTGTGTGGGGGGCTCGGGAAAGTATGATTTTGTTTTAAATTATACAGCATTGGAACGGATTATTATAAGTATAGTAGCAGCTTATTAGGTGGGATGTTTCCATCTGCAAGCTTAATCCTGAAGTTCACTTGAATCTTAATTTTGAGCGAAGAGTTTAAATCCAAAAAATCACTAGGAATATTATATTATACCGGAGCCGTTCTTAGAAGACTGATTTGACACTTTTTATTTTATATTTTGCATTTATCCTTGTTAAGAGGAACATATTTAGCGAATCATAAAGAACAACTTTTAAAAATAAGACGTTATTTCAAAATGTCAAATAAATATCTGGGACATTTATTGTATTTTAAAAATAAATATATTTATAAATAAGGAACTTAAATTCAATATTTTGGATATGAATTAATGTTTTTAATTTAAATTTGTTATAATTAGACCTTGCTTGGTTATAAAGTGGAAATAACTATTACTTATATACTTCGGCAACTTTACCGTTGTCCTCACTAGTGCAGTCAGTCTGACATGTAGCAAATCGGCCAACTTAGAGCGGCTCTGGTATAAGAGTTATATTCGATTCTTATGATAAATTATATTTTATCGGAGTATTTACTCATCATATTGTGGCCTCTATTCGTTTAATTTTAATTAATTTAGTGCTATGTTAGGGTACTTAAATATAAAGCACAGACTACCAATTAACATCCTATTTTCTCCCTTCCGTAAAACTGTACTAGGTTGTAAGTCTCCTGTCCCTAGACTTTGCAAACTACGTAATAAATAAAGCAGTCAAATAGATTTGTTTTGCACATCTATCCATGCATAAACTTAAATGGCAACTACACTAACTAGAAGTAAAATTGTGTTGTAATAATAAATTGAACTGTGTTAGAGAATTTATCAAATAGTTACAAAATATATGATTCCTATTTGCATGCAATGTTTACTGACCTATTACTGTACCCTTAATACTCAAGAAATACTAGACCAATCAAAAACATAAATGTGAAATGAGAGCCAAGTTCAATATTGCCTTGGTTGTTGACTTCAGCGACAAAAGAAGTGAGATCTAAATGGGTGCCAAGTTCAATGGTCAACCCAGAAATTTATTTATAAGTAACACTATAACATACCTATCATATCTTCTTATAACATAAGATAATGTATGGTGGTAGCCTATGAAGGTCTGTCTTGGCTAGTTTCTATAAACCTACCAACGTATTATTATGTTCGCTTGCTAGTTTCTACCAACAATCCAAATTTTCGGAATTATAAAATAAAAACCGACAAATACTTGTAGGCTTAGAACTTGCGACGGCTATAATTCATATATGAAAACTAGCCAAGACAGACCTTCATAGGCTACCACCATACATTATCTTATGTTATAAGAAGATATGATAGGTATGTTATAGTGTTACTTATAAATAAATTTCTGGGTTGACCATTGAACTTGGCACCCATTTAGATCTCACTTCTTTTGTCGCTGAAGTCAACAACCAAGGCAATATTGAACTTGGCTCTCATTTCACATTTATGTTTTTGATTGGATATCATTACTTTTTGTAGAAAAGTATATATCATCGTAACGCCGTGGGTCCTTTGAAAAGGACAAATTAAAAACTAAAACTAGACTTTATGTAGGTACCTACCCTAAGTAATAAATATGAAAACCGACTATAAGTACCTACTCTTAATTGTAAATAAGTAAGTATACCTAAATATATACTTAGTGCTCTGCCTTCCCCGTTATTTGGCACTAATTAGGTATTTATGTTAAGCGTTCATAATAGAACCTAACCTAATTATTAAAAAATTGCCAGTTTTTTATTTTTTCCTTTGTATTCATGTAATTACCTATCTGCATACCAAATTTTAACTCTCTAGGTCATTTGGAACTGGGTTAGAATTTTGATCTGTCAGTCAGTCAATGATAAAAATGAGGATTTTTGGACATTAATATCTAAATAACTGTTTGAGATAAGCTTATGAAATTTAGAACACATATTTATCTCGCAAGTCACAATATATGAGCCAAATTTGATACGTTTATGTGAAATAGTTTTTGATTTATGAGGGGTTCAAAAGTGGTTCCAAATGGTTCGTGTAATATTACACACGGTGCGGCTCGCCAGTTCTGTTTCTTGAACCTTGGCTTGACACGCTACCGCGTGTCTAGATTCATACATTTACTAGTGTAACAATTACCGGTGAACCGAATAATTATAATTAGCTATTTTTATTTGTGAAGAACCTGCACATTTACTGTCAGATTCGGAAAATATTATTGCTTACTCTGACGGACTTCGTTTTCTACTGGCTACTTAAATGTATAAATGTCAAATTGGAATTGTCAAAATTCATTTCTGACACTTTTGGCACGGATGTCAAAACTGACATTGCGATCAAATTACAGAATGGCATTTTGTTAATTAGTCGAGTTGGGGGCCTCGGGTCCTATCGGTTGTCAAATGAAAATCATTTCACCGTCATTAATTACCATAAATCGTATGAAATTAACCTAAATCTATTTTTAATCCTTATCAATAGAAGATGGCTATTGACAGAGTTTTAAAATATACATAATATTGAGTACTGCATTATTATCATTTTCCTTAAAAAGTAAGCAAATAAAATAAAAAATATATACCTACATGTTGAACCATGCCTGTGCGGAATAGATTTAGATTTTCACATATGATCACTTCAAAATGTAATACGTATATTCCTATTTCAACGTTAGTTGATTGTTTAATGAATATCAGAAACAACAGTGGTATAAACAAAATATATGATATAATTAACTTACCCAATCCAGACACCGATGTTTATCATACAAATATTATTTAGTCCCGAGTTGGAATCGAACCCACGACTCTTACGCAAGAGACAGGCGACTAGACAATTGTCACTTTGCTTCATCATCAGCCCATTTACGTCCCCACTGCTGGAGACGGGCCTTCCCTAAACTAGAGCGATAAGGCCTTAGTCAACCACCCTTTCCAAGTGCGGGTTGGTTGACTACACAACCTATGAATTTCTTCACAGTTATGTAGGTTTCCTCACGACGTTTTTCCATCACCGTTAAAGTGTCGAATATTGGTACATTTCAAATTTGAAAACATAGTGTTACTTAGCGGGGTTTGAACTGGCGACCTCTCGTAGCAAGCAACGACCTTAACCATTCGGCCATCGACGATTTCACTTTGCTTGATTTTTAACAACTCCTTTCGGTCAACAACTCGTTAAACGCTCACAAAAGAAATCGCCCGAATCGAATTAGATTCCAAGGAGAATACTTACAAAGGAAATGAAATGTCGTCTCAAAAACTAGGTGCTCGTCCATCCATCTCTTTCACAGAGACAGTTTCTGCGAAGACTAATTATGGTAAGGGCTAGAAAAAGTAAATACTGAAAGAAATTGCTTTACCTGTGAGTGGACAAATTATGGTAAAATAATTAATTGTGATTAACTCTCAAGGAATGTAGGGAGAAAAATACATAAGTATAGCAGTCACAGATACAAACAAGTTTACAATATTCATAATGGCAATGAATCATATTGAAAAAGACGTGTGGCACTCGGGGACTGCTATGACGATGCTATGCAATAGCTATACCGCGTATAGCTATTGCATAGCATCGTCCGACTTCGGAGTAGCTCGTCTCGATTCGTGCGAGTTTCGTAGAGTCGTACAATACGTCTAACCACACGCACACAAACACCGTGCCGAAGTCTACCGAACTGAAACGACGTTAGACGATTGTGAGGTTTTTTTTGTTACGGAATTTCTTGGTTCGGTCGCCGCGCTCAAAGCCCGCGATAAAAGCTATGCAATAGCTTAAAATTCATTCAGAGAACATTATTACTTCTTCTTATCGAGTCGATGGCAAAATCAAACGTAATCGGCCCAGTATTCAGCCACACGAATGAAATAACTTTTTTATTCAGTGATTATTATAGTTAACTAGAGGCAGATTAGATATGTAACAAGCGCGCGCTTTATCAGACACAAAGGTGACTAGTGCCTGACCTAGTGACATAACTATCTTTTTTAATTGCATATTTATCCCATCTTTTGATCATATGTTAGTAAAGCGTCAAATACTTGCACGGTACAGATTCAAAACGCAAATAAGGTACTATGAAGGAAACATATCTATAGTTTTTTTTATATCAACATCACATTCATTGATCTGATCTCATGATAAGAAGCTTAAACACTTGTGTTAAAAATATCAGAATACACAAATATTATCATCAGCCCATATACGTCCCTACTGATGGGCACGGGCCTACCCTAAACTAGGGCGAAAGGCCTTAGTGAACCACTAAGCAATAGCACACGCAGACACGGAACAAACACTGATTTTTGACATACAAATATTTGTCCCGGGTGGGATTCGAACCCACGACTCTTGGAACCGTAGACAATGACCACGGGTTACTAACCACTGTTCCACCGAGCCAGTCAGCCACCAAGGCAAAGTTTAGTTTATTATATCATTGCTCTTATGATATTGAACTCCTGAATTAGTTCCCTCTAAATGCTGCATAGTAACATCTCCATTGTTACATTACGTACAAGCAATTTAATAGACCCACCCTCTCTAGGAGTAATAATTCAATCGGTGTTAACAAAGCCGAGTTAGTTACTAAAGTGAAGACACCATAACAATCGGAGGAACACAAATATGAACCGAAGAGAATTTAACTAACGTAGATCTTTAGGGCTATTAAGGCTTGTGCACAGTGAGAGAGAGGATATAGCAAAGCGTATATCTAGATGCTGAGTATATACAGAGTCAATCGAAGAACTGGACTGAATTTTTTCAAAGAAACAATTGTTTTCTTTGTACATGCATGCTCAGTAAACATAATTTGACACTAGCCATGCAGTGCGGTTAATTTGAATTAAATCGTAAAACGGTTTATGACGGCTTCCATGAAAAGAAAATTTTTGAAAAGTACTTGTGACAGCATAGAGTTGAATTAATAACTAAAAAAAACATTTTTCAGATTTTAACATCACTAAGTAAAAATAATTTTGAAACTAGTTACTGATCAACTCGTCATAGCAAAGCAAGTAATATCGTCTTCTTTCCTTAATAATAATACTATAGCTGGCTGTACCCGGGATAGCTCATATAATAATTCTAATGACATCTTGTTCACGTAATGTAAACACCGTGCCGAAGTCTACCGAACTGAAACGACGTTAGACGATTGTGAGGTTTTTTCGTTACGGAATTTCTTTGGTTCGGTCGCCGCGCTCAAAGCCCGCGATAAAAGCTATGCAATAGCTATGCAATAGCTTAAAAATCTTGTACGTTTTCATTTATTATATTTTTTTTTTTACTCGCTCAATTGTCCAACTGTTTCGTAGTAACATTTTTTTTATTTTCATAATTGAACCCACCATCGTCCCGCCCTGGATGTGACGCTTACGGGATCAACCCGCCCCCGCCCAAGCGGATCTAGTAATATCCGCCCTCACTCATCCTCGGTATCAACGACTCCTCCGATTTAGTATTCAGGTAGCGAAGGCGGATAAAACGCCGTAGCGTACACTGCTATGATACTCAGGAGGGGGTTATCCTGTAATTTTTACTGGCTGGTATTGAGAGACGGTGTAAAATAAAATTTATAAAAAAATGGCTGTGACATACGGACGGATAGACAGACAGACATAACGAATCTGGTTTTTTCTTCCATTTGGCTAAGAAACCCTGATTACAAAAAGTAAACCGAATACCAGTGGCCATATTTATCTGCCACCATGTTCTTATACTGAGCGGAGACCTTTTTGGTATAGAATTAAAAATTTGGTTTTGTTTTAATTTAAAATTAAAAAAATATAATTTTAATTTCAGTTGAATCATTTGTTAATTTTAAGTTTAATTTCATACAAAATAAATTATTTCTTTCTTTTTTTACCCGCCTTCAAAAACCCATACTAAAAATTACAAAATAATATAAAAAGAACATTAATAACTATATGGGTAGAAATTTGATTCGCTTTTGAAGGCGGTGCCTTTGGTATTTCATGCAAGTTTCTTTGTCAACAAAGCACACTGTGCCTTGTAGACAAAAAAATTTGGTTTGACACCGCCCTCAAAAACGAGAGCTCCTTTTGTGAGCAACAAAATGATAAAACGTGTTTACGTGCATTAAAAAAAGCACCCAAAGCATTAGATATTGTTTAACTTACAAAATAAGGCTAATAAGGAAATAAGAAAGCGTTTGATAGTGACATCTGAAGATAGTGACAAGTGGCTGCGTGGCGCCTGCACAATCACAAACCAGTATAATATAGAAATATAGAATAATACACAGGAAACAAACAATAAGGGGAAGGAAAACGGTTGGATTGTTTATTTTATTTCCCAATAGCTTTTCCTTGCGACGCTATCATAAAGTCATTTATAGGGTTATGTAGGGTATGTATCACCCATTCACCCATTTTGACTGGCTCGGTGGAACGGTGGTTTGTGACTCAGGTTCATTACCTACGGTTCCAAGAGTTGTGGGTTCGATTTCCACTCGGGACAAATATTTGTGTGACGAACATCGGTGTTTGTTCCGTATCTGGGTGTATTATTAAATATATTTAAGTTTATTTCTGTATCCACTATTGATCCTGATTTCCGTAACACAAGTGCTTAAGCTACTTATCACGGGATCAGATCAATGTATGTGATGTTGTTTAATATTTATTTTGTTTATTTATTTATTTAAAATATACGGGTACAAAAGTAAACGATGTACTTTTTTTAATCTCTCGACTCTTTTTTAATCTCGGTTGCAAATTTAATTAGGCTTAGAAATGTAAGTAACAAACAGACCGACAAAATAACCGTCACATTTATAATACGTAGTTAGGTATTTTGGATATTTTATTGGATTGAATAGAACACAGATCAGACAAAAAGCTATTGACTGGCTCGGTGGAACAGTGGTTAGTGACCCTTGCTGGCGGTTCCATGAGTTGTGGGTTCGATTTCCACTCAGGACAAATATTTGTGTGAAGAACATCGCTACTTATTTGGTTTCGTGTCTGGGTGTGATATATATGTATGTATATCAGTCTTTGACGCCCATAGTACAAGATCTGCTTTGTTTGGGGTCAGGTGACAGTGTGTAAAAATGTTCCGGATATTTGATATGACTTCAAAGAAATCTGTAACTTACAATTTTAAGACTCCACTGAGGAAACCCTGCTTGTAGCACATCTTTCCAAGCATCTTGTTTCATAATAATAAATAAATATTATTATTTATTTCCAACAAAGATACAAAGGCTTATTAAAATGCATACCAAGCCCAGGTTCGATCAGGCGGATTGGCGAATCAATCGCCAATTTCCCCATTAAAGCCAAACTATTCCTACACTAGACCACCAAGCACATATTTCCGCTCGCAACACGTCAGGGATTTTTCAAAATACTCCAATATATCCCAGAGTTCAGTGCTAGGTGTTTGCTGGCATTTATTAATGTCGCGAGAGAGAGCGATCGCACAATATGTCAAAGGAATCGACTTGCAAGGATTCTGACGGGCGCTTTGTAACGCGACGTCAAATGTTTGATTATTGCATTTTAAAATTCGAAGGAAGTAAGAAAAAGCTATATAATAAGCTTATAATAAGCACTCGGGACAAATATTTGTGTGACAAACATCGGTGTTTGTTCCGTGTCTGGGTGTATTATTAAATATATTTAAGTTTATTTGTGTATCCACTGTTGATCCTGATTTCCGTAACACAAGTGCTTAAGCTACTTACCACGGGATCAGATCAATGTATGTGATGTTGTGTAATATCGATACTTTAAATCTCAAATGGCGTAACCACCAAAACACTACTTTTCAGGAGAGCAGAAAAACAAAAAAAAAATGTTTTTTTAATTCATAACTTTATCAATTTTAATACAATGAAAATGTTTTATACATCAAATTTCTTAGAATTTTGAGATAAAGGCTTCAGTAGGAACTCTTTGTACCTAAATCTTATATTTAAGAAACTAGAAGTCGGTTACGACTTGTGAAAATATTACAAAAAGGTGTTTACGCCCCATAAAAATCACGATTTTTAAGAGGTGAAGGTCGTATCTCCAATAAAAAAATGTTTTTTGTGCTTTAAACTCATTAAATAATAAAAGAAAACGTAAAATATTCTCTCTGTATTACGCTTTTACAAAGTTACGCCATTTGACACTTTTTCATAGTGACTCAACGAGTAATTTTTAGAATTGGATGAAAAATTTTGGAATATGGGAAACTTCACTAAGATTTTTACGTATCTAAATCGATTAATTTTGTCATTTGAAACTCCCGCTGATGTATATTCACCATACATTTATCTATGTATTCAGCCATTTGCGTACTTGTGCGCATAGATTACGTTCCTCGGTGTATTTATTATTTTTTGTGACCGTTACGTTGACTTTGGCGCGTTATTGGTCTTTGTTTCTGATTTGTGTTTGGATATTGATTTAAAATGCCGAAACAAGGAAAAGCAATAAATAGCCAATGTCTCCGCAATCTTAATCCCCCCGGGCATCAATACTAACAACAATAATGACAATCATGACTGTGTTCAGCGAGGTTGGGTGTAAACGCCTTTCTTTTGTATTGCAATTTCGAAAAATAGCGTGTCTTACGAGTTACGCCAGAAAATTATGTCACTTACACCCTTTTTTTTGACATTTTTTTCACGTCACAATAATTTCTAGGGGCGTAAACACCAAGTAAATTAGACTAAGCCTTTTACGACCTGTTTACCTTATGAAAAGTGTACAAATCATTGGGTCGTAATAACCTTTTTTTTGCGAATTTGAGGATTATAAATATACAGATCGATAGAGAAAAAAAAACTGAATAAAACTGCATTAAAAAGTCATTTTGACCAAATTGGCGGTTACGCCATTTGAGATTTAAGGTAGCGATATATATTATCTAGACACGCGGTAGCGTGTCAAGCCAAGGTTCAAGAAACAGAACTGGCGAGCCGCACCGTGTGTAATATTACACGAACCATTTGGAACCACTTTTGAACACCTCATGAATCAAAAACTATTTCACATAAACGTATCAAATTTGGCTCATATATTGTGACTTGCGAGATAAATATGTTTTCTAAATTTCATAAGCTTATCTCAAACAGTTATTTAGATATTAATGTCCAAAAATCCTCATTTTTATCATTGACTGACTGACAGATCAAAATTCTAACCCAGTTCCAAATGACCTAGAGAGTTAAAATTTGGTATGCAGATAGGTAATTACATGAATACAAAGGAAAAAATAAAAAACTGGCAATTTTTTAATAATTAGGTTAGGTTCTATTATGAACGCTTAACATAAATACCTAGTTAGTGCCTAATAACGCCTATAAACCGGGCAAGGCAGAGCACTAAGTATATATTTAGGTATACTTACTTATTTACAATTAAGAGTAGGTACTTATAGTCGGTTTTCATATTTATAACTTAGGGTAGGTACCTACATAAAGTCTAGTTTTAGTTTTGAATTTGTCCTTTTCAAAGAACCCACGGCGTTACGATGATATATACTTTTCTACAAAAAGTAATGATATCCAATCAAAAACATAAATGTGAAATGAGAGCCAAGTTCAATATTGCCTTGGTTGTTGACTTCAGCGACAAAAGAAGTGAGATCTAAATGGGTGCCAAGTTCAATGGTCAACCCAGAAATTTATTTATAAGTAACACTATAACATACCTATCATATCTTCTTATAACATAAGATAATGTATGGTGGTAGCCTATGAAGGTCTGTCTTGGCTAGGAACTGTCCCAGATATTTATTTATTTATTCATCAGTTACTGTTAAACATTCGGAGTTAAGACAAAATTAAACCACTCCCCCGAGAAGAGAATGACATCACAAACGTCAACGTCAAATGATCACCAACAATACATTCCCATCCAGTTAACCGACTGTCCCGAATTTCTTGCCCTTTCCACTCGAATCCATTTTTTATCACCCAATAATCAAGCATGCCCTCTGTTAATCGTGGCGACCTCAACAAATAACAGTCCCCGCTGATAATAAGCCCTGGGGCTAATTTTCTCCCAGCGAGAATGGCCGAAAAACAGTTTTATCTCACCCATAAGGCCACTAAGGAAGTAATTCTACAAAACAAAGGGTCCTAATAACGGCCCTACATTCCCGGGGTAAGATATTCGCAGATCGGTCCGGGATAAGGAGTGTAGTTCTCGGGTTGTACAGGACACGGATATGTTTGTATGTCTAGATGTATCCCGTTCGCGATGTAAGGAATATTGGACTACTCCTCTCGCATAATGTAGTCCTAGTCCATTTTGCTTGCTTTGCATGTCGTTAAGAACCACTGAAGGTATTTTAGTGTATTATTTACATATGGCATGAATACCTTAAGACCTTTTGTATTAAACACACGAATGTATGTTACAATACGATATTTAAGCTGGTTCTTTCTTTGCGGAGTGCTCCGTACCAACCGACATGTATGGATTGTATCACCTAGATCTACACGCGGATTGCTTCATAGCGATACTCAGGGGCGCAAAAACTAAACCGTTCCTCTACTGGACACATTTAAAATTGGAAAAATGCAGATTCATGTTTATATGGACTGGGTCTCAAACTCAAAACCTTGAACTATCGCGGCTTACGTCTAAACCACACGAACAACCCACAAACATCACTGCATAGTATAAAATAATGCTTACCGCGTTCATGTCTTTGCATGATTAAATCTTTAAAAATGGATTTTGATGCGGTGGTCTGTAGATAGAGACAGTGTTAATTAAGTAATTACCCGCCCTCGTAAACCTCGGATTCACCGGTTCACTTCGAGTGTATTATACTAAAAAACAATCAAGGTAAACCTTCCAAAAGAATTTCTCATCTTTTTTTTATATCTGTTAAAACGACGGGATAGGTAGATTTTTTTTATATGACTTTCATTTACTTCTCCTGTTGGTAAGCAGTATATTGTTAAAACAATGCACAAGGCAGAATGGCGGCGACGTGGTCCACAACCCGTCACGTCACGTTTCCCACAGAGGTGAAAAGTGGATCGCTGAAAGTGATCTCTGCCTACCCCTCTGGGAAAAAGGCGTGATTTTATGTATGTATGTCTTCATCTTAAATCCATCCATCTTTTACCATACCGCATCAATCCGTTGTGTAGTGTTAAAGATTCAAGCATACATAGGGTCATACAGACGCGGGAAACGACGTTGCTTAATACTAAAATATAATGCGTCCGACCGATTTCAGCCATGGCAGCCGATCTCAAATGAGATCAGCCAAGTGCGCAGGACATATTATAGTGCACAAGTGTGCGCGCAAACACAAGCACTCTCTATTCCCTTACTCTCATAATTCGGTGAGACGGCAATCCGACATGACCGATGAGGGCTTTATACTATGTAGTACTCAGAACAAATCATGAGTCATGAGTAATACCAACTAATTTATTAACTAGCTTACTTTAGCAAGCACCATCCAGCAGTCCCTGAGATCTGTGGCGTAAGTTTTGCACGCAAATTCGACCGTTGGCCGAGTTTCGGGGCGACAGGCTAGGCTGATTAATGTACAATGGGACAGATTGCGATATAAGTTACATGGCCTTAATTTTTCTTAGTAGTCCTTCGGGTAATACGCTTTTAGGGATAATTTTGTTAAATGCATGGAACTCTCCTTCTAGCGTTTTTTGACGGGTGTGTACTGGCTGAATAGGCGAGACGACTAAAAAATATAATTAGTACGTTATTTAGATTATTTAAAAATATTGTACTCGTATTTTTTTTTGTCTTTCACAAACAAGAAATTATGAAGATATAGTGCTTAGAAGTTTCGTATGACGTCACGTTTACGTACAATTTTTGCGTAACTATGACGTCACAAGCCCCCACTCCAGAAGTTTGATAAGCTATAATTTTGTCATTTTTCAATCAATTGAAAAACAAAAAAATACGTGTCCCATATTTTTGTATAAACTAACTTACGGACTAAATAGAATAATAAGATTTTGACCCAGTCGTCACGCCTAATCTAAGAGGCACGAATAAAATTTTAGTTTGGTTTAATTGAGTTTTAATAAACTTAAAATAAAACTTTTAAATGAAAAATCGATCTTTTTCAAATTATTCAGTTTAAACAAGAGATGTGCGGGGGGCCATCCGCTCCCCCGCAAGTCCGATGAAGATGTCGAGGCTACTCCAAGCCATCATCGTAGTCAGTTAGGGTAGGGCTGAGAGCCATCCGCTCCCGCACAAATCCGGTGATGATGACAACGCTACTCCAAGCCATCATCGTAGTCAGTTAGCAAAGTGGTGAGTTTCATCCGCTTCCCCGCAAGTCCGGTGATGATGTCGAGGCTACTTTAAGCCAGTTAGGAAAAAAAGTAGACAGCCTTATCGGAAACCTATTTGTGACGTAGAATCTGGATCGGTTCGCCCGAGTGAGGCATCGCCGCCACGGGAAATCTTTTATCGAGTTAAGCCATTACCCACCACGAGCACGGTGACGATACGTTAACTACTAGACGGCAAATTCTGGAAATTTTCTTTTTTAAATAAATATTTTATAACAACAGTCTTTATTTGCGGACTTTTATTTTGATAAAATATCTATACTATAATAAAAACGTAGAGGTAAAAATTCTTGTACTTTTTTGAAAAACGCAAAAAAAACCAGTCAGGGATATGTTTTGAGAGTAGCAGAACACATCCCCATACTTAAAAAAAATTGTGTCTCTGTCTGTTTGTTTGTTTGTTTCGACTGACCTCCTAAACGGCTGAACCAATTTAAATGAAAGTTTACACGAAGGTATTTTAAATTCCGGAAAAATGCATAGGATACTTGAAATCACTGACAGTTAACTGGTTCCCGTGGGATATTCAAAAAACCTAAATAAATGACTGATCTCTGAAACTATTACACCGATTAAAATGAAATTTTTCATGGTGGTACCATACATCCCCGGTCAAGATCTTAAATACTTTTAGTCACAGAAATTCCTGTAGGATAGTTAAAAATCTAACTTTATTAGATCACGTACAAAAATGGTAAAAGTATATCGACCAAAATGAACCTTCTGACTAGGACTATACGAACTACTTTATTGAGCAAAACGTTATAGTAGGGGAGGTAAATGGCTAAATTTGCAAGTTACTCAAACGACATGGAATCGGAATAGAAAGATAACGAAAAGTATATTACACTTTCTTTATAAGTGGGGGGACAGCGATTAATGCAGGAGGGCTACCTGGTAACAAGCTGTTGAAAAAAAAAGTTATTTGACCGTGTCAGTCATTCAAAGTGCATGTTAAATAATCCCTAAAAAGTGACATTGTAACGATTTGGACCACAAAGTTATAATTAATCTTTGTGTCTGTTGAAAAACACATAATCTTGAGATACTTCAGCGCGTTACATTTTTATGCAGGAGGTTCAAGTTGATATCGAAGTCCTGCTGTATAATAATCTGTAATTTTTTTTCTTAACCTGTATCACCTCACTGCTGGGCAAAGTATCCTTCAAACTCATCTACTGCTCTCTGTCCAATGCTAGGACTTGCCAGTTCTTTGATACATGGACCAGATCGTCATACCACCTTTTCTTAGGTCTTCTTCGGCGAAAATCGTCTTCAGGCACGCGATGTGTAACAAGTCTGGTCCATCTATTGTTCTTCATCCTCGCACATTTCATATCACATTCCCCGCCCATTGATACATCAGTTTTAACCAACAACAATACCAGTACGGGAGTGGATGGTGGTATATTTTATTTTAACTTAATACCTACGATACTCCGCTTCATAGCTTTTTGTAAAACCTTGAGTTTGGACTTCTGATTTTTGGTGGGGGACCAAGATGTGTTAGGATAGACAGTATGAAAACGTCGATGAGTTTGCGGTTCAGTGATATAAGAAGATCACCCTTCACATACCCATTCATGGACCAGAAGCTTTTCCAGGCGTTGTCTGTTCTACGGATTATTTCTTTGTCCTGCCTGTCTTCGAAGGAGACTGCCTAGCTCAAGTATGCTCCTCTACATATTGCTTCACCTGCCTGTTGACTGCAATCCACCAAATCAGTGATGCTGTTGGTCATGACCTTGGTTTTGGATCTATTCATCGTCAGTCTAACGTCAACGCTTTCTGCACTCAGTTGTTCGAGCATTTATTCAATTTCTGTCGATGTATACGTATTTCGTCTAGGAAAATGTCATCTGCAAAGCGAAAGTTTATCAGTCGCCTATCCTCTACACCAATTCCTTTTGTTTCCTAAGAATATCATAGTGACCTGAAGACTTCTTGGAGCGTGCTACTGAAAGCTTTGGTGATAGGGAGTCAGCCTGTTTAACTCTTTTTTGTATTTTGAATGTCAGGCCTTCAGTGTGCAGTTTGATATCGGCTGTGCTTTGTTGTTAAATATGATTTGGAGAAGTTTTTCTATATGTGGGTTCGATGTTTTGCTGTAGAAGAGAAAGCTAAATGGGTAGATGTGGGTGATACCGTCGAAACCTTTGAATAATCCACAAAGGCCAGGTTCAAAGGTTTATTTAATTCGCTACATTTCTCTATTACCTGGTTTTCGGTATGGAGGTGGTCAGTTGTCCGATATTTGCTTGCTGGCTTACATTGGTGGGTTGTGTTGTTCCAATTGATAGACTGTTCGATATTATCTGAATGTTTATATACATAGAGGGATATCGCTATTCTAAACAAATAAAGGGAAATTTATAAACATTCACGTAAAAATGTTGGACATTATAAAATTAAAGAAAGTTATCGTTTAAACAGATCGTTACAAATAAAATCACATAGATCATTAGAAAACTGGTCAAGTGACCCTTGGATCTTTGTTGTGTCAAAGGTTTTAGTAATTGTTGTTATAGGCGCGATTCTACGGTCATCGCCCCATGGAAACCATCAGAGATTATTAGTTCTTCATAATTCTGCCTTATTCTTTTAACAGTGTCTTTGTTATTAGCATCAGCCGCTATCCTATTTCAAGGAGTCTCCCATTTAAAAATCTTACAAGACAGAGTCTGAGTCTGATCAATACTCCAAAAACTCCCGTTGGGCTCCCCAACTATCACGTTCTTAGCTGGCAAGTCATGTCAAATGCTGTCAGATTTGATATGACGTAATGAGTGTTTAGTTCTTGGTTAGTTAAAGAGATGTCACTATGCTCTATTATTTCGCAATATTGTTTCAAATGCAAAAAGTAATTCATAAGTTATATTTTATTGCGCTTAGATCTCAGTGTTTTATTACGAATAAATAAAATCTACGAGAAATATACAAAAACAATGCGCAAAAGTGGCACAAAACAAAGTAGCAAAGCAAATACTGATAAATTCGTCACATGGCGACACAACATTCTTTATAGATATTCTGAGACAGTGGATCGGTAGTTTGTATTTTTTACCTTTTGAAGTTATCCTGATATCAAACATTACTACATAGGTAAAGTATGCTGTTTGCAACCATTGAACCCTGTTCCTGTCAAATAAATTAAAGTTTTTATCGTGGTTTTAGTACTAAAATGCGTAAAATTATTTTGTGAGTTCTAGCTACCACTCTTCTCTCAGGCTAGATTATTGCTTAGACAAAAAAATGTATTGTGTGAGTGAATTATCTTTTAATTGGCCGATTTGTAATAAAAAATGTGATATGTATGTTGTTTATCACCTATTAATCTGTAAACAATTTCAGGTTCTTTAATGGATATTTATCAAATCAATGAAAAAGTTTAATTATATTTTATTTTGTAATAGTTTTTATAATTTTTGTATCTTTATTTATTTTTCCTGTAATTTCTTAAAAAAATCTTCCTGAAATTAAAAATGCAGGCAAAAGTTACTATTCTACGCAGACGAAGTTGCGGGCACAGCTAGTTTGAAATAAAACTGGTCTTAACCGTGACCACGAGCGCTGTAAAGAGCTCGAAACGTCGGATCTCTAAATAATGTTTAGAATACCAATACACGCGAGTTTAATCCGTAAAATTATTACGTTTTATTTCAAATATGTAGTGCTCGCGCAAATAAAAATAGACAATACTATGTTGATAAAATATGTTATAACATTATTGTGTTGGATGCGGAGGGGGAGAAAAAAAAATGGGTGAATTAAGATTTCTATCTTCACCTTTCTGGGTGTAATGTCAACTGCACAAACACGTACCAGAGCTATTTGGCAACAAAAATATTTTCTTACAATGAAATCGATAAAAACATTAACCGCAACTTACAGCAACCCGCCTGACTTGACACGGTTGCAATGCCGATAATATCCGTGTTAACTGTTATTATGTCTACCCTGTCATACACTATCTATTTATAAACCGTATTATCATCATCATCTTCATCAGCTCATTCCTGTCCACTCCTGGACATAGATCTCCTCAAAACTGTATCAATCCGATCAAATAAATCCTAGCGTAATGAGAGCAGAAAAAAAGATCTAAGCAACTATGTTCTACCACAAGCATTACCACAGGTAGTAAAGGACAAAAACACATATTTCTCTTTTATGTACCACACCGCTACAAATATTATTATTATAAAAAAATAAATAAATCAATAGATATTAGAAGTAGCAAATACATAGCTACTTACTGCCCGACGTTTCGACTAGGTTATACCAGTCATGGTCGCAAGCGAACTCACACAAACTCCGGCCCATATCGATTTGTTACGAGAAAGTCTAAAATCTTAAGTTAATATAAATTGCCTGGCGCACGCGTTCTGCGTTATCTATCAGAGATCGTTACGTTACAACGTCACGCTAATTGATACAAAACGATGACGTCATTAACAAGTGTCGGTTGAGGGTTTTATTGCTTGGGGATTAACTACCTACTCCGATTTACAAGACGAGTGGCTAATTGGGAGAACGATATAGATGGGCATAGTTTACAGTATAGTATAGTTTCGTCTTTTATTTGCGTATGTCGATGATACTTTACCGAGGTGTCGTCAAAAACGGAATAAATAAATAAATGAAAGCATGCTGGACAGCGCTGCCATCCACATGGCACATATGATGCAGACGATGGCTCGAATCAAGCCCTTCCAGCTTATATTTTCCCTCCATCCTATGATCCCGGGCTCTTCAGGCGGGGCGTGAAACGGCATTTAATTAAGCAGGTTTTCAGGGTTAGTGCGACAGACTCAATAAGGCCTATTGTGCCTGTCGACCTCATATGTGGATCTCACTACCGCTTGCCATCAGGTGGAGTGAGGACATCATGTTAAAAATTCATTAAAAAAATATCTGATCTTTTATTAGTTATGTTGAATTACTGTCTCACTAAGTCATTTAAAATAATAATAGCCTTTATTCAAATATCTCACAAAACTATTTCATTTTTCTTAAGTTAACTTTATTATATGGCCAGTTTGGCTACCACTGAAGCCTGCACATTTATTTGCACACGTGCAAATAAATGTCCAGTTAAGTTCACTTAACTCTATTATGATCAGCCCTTATTACGGCGATTCTTTAACAACTGTAATATCTATACAACTAAACAAAATTGAAGTGTCTGTTTGTCATCTTCAAATAACGTCTTTTTACCAAATGGATATGAACCTACATCGGGTACCAATATCAAAAATACAATTTTTTTTTATATCTGTCTGTTTGTTTTTGCTAATCTCCAAAACTGCTGGACCAATTTCAACAGGACCACTAATACATTGCTAATTTTACAAGGTATATTATAGGCTCTTTTGATAATTGCTGCCAAAAATTACTATTCAAGGCGGACGAAGTCGCAGTCCGCTAGTTGTTATTATATTTACACAATTCGTCACCCCGACTCGCAATATATCGACCATGTATCAACGCCGCTGAACATGACGTATCAATGGCGCGTCATAATTGCATTTGTGCCATAAATTATCAGCCATCGATACCGAGTTGCCGCTAACCTGCTTTACGTCGTCAATGGCTTAATTTGCTGTCCGCTTGTTCCTAAAGGCAGATGTTATTAACGTATTTTTAAGCTATTGCATAGCTTTTATCGCGGGCTTTAAGCGCGGCGACCGAACCAAGAAATTCCGTAATGAAAAAAAACTCACAATCGTCTAACGTCGTTTCAGTTCGGTAGACTTCGGCACGTTGATTGTGTGCGTGCGGTTAGACGTATTGTACGACTCTACGAAACTCGCACGAATCGAGACGAGCTGCTCCGAAATCGGACGATGCTATGCAATAGCTATACCGCGGCAGTCCCCGAGTGCCGCACGTCTTTTTTAAGTACCTGCGGTTATGTAGTCAATCTGCACTTGGTCAGCGTAGTTGACTAAGGCCTTATCGTCTAATTTAGGATAGGCCCGTGCCCCCGCAGTGGGGACGTATATTGGCTGATGATGATAAGTACCTGTGAAACAGTTAGTCTCTTGCCATCTCATATGCGTCTGATTTGGAATTTACGCTCTGTCTCTACTAGAATTGACAAGAAATTGACATTAACAAAGAATAGATTTTCCAAATGCAATCATTTTTGAATGCGTGAGTGGTACGTGAAGTAGTTCTCCCAAAAATCAATATTTGATACCGCTGTTCCTTGTCCATGTTAGTCCAGTGCCTATAATAGGCAAAACAAGACAAAAACAGCTGCTTGCTGCGTTACAGTTGGTTTTTACTGTAACGACAAAGCTCTTTAACATGGAGAATCCCCTTCCAGCTTCCATTATGTTTCCGCCCTTCTATAAACCTCCTATAGTTTTTTCAGGCGCGGCGTAAAACGGCATCTATGCAGGCAATCAAAAGAAGGTGGAACTGGGTCATTCTGATCATCGATTATAAAAAAAACATCACCATGTTTTTTTACAATCGAGTTAATGGTGACTTTTCTTTTAGGTTATATTTTCTAGTTCAATCGTATAAATGTAACTGTGACTTTATGTCAGCGTCGTGTTGAAAACTTAAGTGTTAACACTTCGAATGCAACGCTCCCTACAACGCATTCACATAGAATTGGCTTCAAGGGAACGATGCAATAAGTGCAGCAACTAGTAAACGTGGTGAACCGATTGGTTGCCGCTGTAGTTTCAGCTTACGATCTGTAGTGATGCTATGAGACGCCATTTTGTTTTATAACTAGCTGTGCCAGCGACCTCGTCCGCGTTTTCCCCCGTTTTTTACAAATTTTCCATTGTTTCTTTACTCCTATTGGCCGCAGCGTGATGTTATATAAGCCTTCCTCGATAAATGGAGTATTCAACACAAAAATAATTTTTCAATTTTAACCGGTACTTCCTGAGATGAGCGCGTTAGAACAAACAAACAAACTCTTCAGCTTTGTAATGTTGATATAGATTCGTTTTTTTATTTTGGCAAACAGTCAAACAGCACATAATTCACTTGTTGAAAATTTTCCACTAACTGGGGACACTGCTTAACCATGACCAAATAGTAATCGATTGTATTATGATTATAAAACATCATATTATGGTCCTTTGTTAACTATGATTCAATCCTTTCAAGACTTTAGATAATTCGATTAAATTATGTTAATTGGTCATATAGTTGAGGAGTAAGTTCGAGCTATGTATTTATTTACAAGAAGATTGTAAGAAGCGTCGATGGCCGAGTGGTTAAGGTCGTTGCTTGCCATGCGAGAGGTCGCCAGTTCAAACCCCGCCAGGTACCAATGTGTTTTTCAAATTTGAAATTCATATGTACCATCATTCGACGCTTTAACGGTGAAGGAAAACATCGTGAGGAAACCTGCACACCTAAGAAGAAATTCTAAGGTTGTGTAGTCGACCAACCCGCACTTGGCCAGCGTGGTCGACTAAGGCCTTATCGCCCTAGTTTAGGGTAGGCCCGTGCCCCAGCAGTGGGGACGTATATGGGCTGATGATGATGATGATGATTTATTTACTGTCTGTATTGCGCGAAAACCAAATAATAGTTAACTTTTAACTTAGCAATGTTGATTTTTAATCGCTATGTGTGCTTTTTATGACGTATGTGCTTATGCATAATATACGCCATCTAATTACAGCCTAGTCTTAAAAAGACTAAGTAATTTATTATTAACTTAAACTGCTAAAACAAAGAATGTGTCCATTAACTATTTTCTTATCACCTCTATTAAGAGATAGACACTTTTTTCTTGTGTTCATATTGAGTGACACTTCACATTTGCTATCTGAGCTTGCAACAAAAATAATGCTGTAAATAGTTTTACCCTTAACACTATTAACCCCATAATGCACACGTCACTCCGGCGGAGCAGATTTAAAACAATCAGGCCGTCTAGACCGATTCAATTTGTCAACACTAACAGGCCACACGCGCATCAAAACGTCGAAATAAACTGGTACAAACACACCTGCCACGGTGCACATGAAAATGCATTTATCAGACGCAATAAAAGGTTTTCCCTGTAATCCCGTTCACCACATTGTGTGATGGGCTGACGGTGATCCGACTTTGGGGATTATGCGGTATGAGCTTACTGATATTTTCGAGCACAGGAAATTAAAACGAGCTAATTATAGCTTTGTTTACTGGATTTTTCAGACCCGTGGTAGCGTTTTTTCCACGTTCTTTATTATGTTGATTGCTGTTTTTAAATTAAGCCTGGGTACTTAAAATATAGTTATAAGGTAAAATTGAAGTACATGTAAGTTAAGTTTTAGTAGGGCAGTTGTAGTTCTGAAAAATAATACATTAAGATCAGTGGAGAGTGGAGTGTTAATAATGATTATACATACATACAATCACGCCTTTTTCCCAGAGGGGTAGGCAGAGATCACTTCCAGCGATCCACTTTTCACCTCTGTGGGAAACGTGACGTGACGGGTTGTGGACCACGTTGCCGCCATTCTGCCTTTTGCATTTTTTAACAAGGTCATTGCGTTCCCACGAGTAGCAAGGATGTATGACGGGGGAAGGAAAAGAGGAGGAAGGATACTATCGCCTCGGATGATTTGGACTGAGTCGAAAGTAGCTCGATGAGCCGGGGTCGCTTACCCGTATACCGTTCACCAACCACCGGACAGATAGTTTTGACTGGTATCCCCTGACTGAAATAATAAATGATTAAACTATTGTTTTGTTATCTTTGTGATGAGAAAATACATGATTTTGTATTTGGAGGAAACCCATCTGTAGGATGACACACGAAAACAAAATTGTGGTGTTTTCTAACTATGCATTTAGTACAAAAACACTCTACACTAACTCACGCCACTCCCAAAATCAACATCAGAAGTCTCTCAAAACGCGGGGCCATTCTCGTAACTCGTATGCGGGCTAATGCGGGCATCAAGATGCGGGAAGTGAAATTATGCCGGCACGGGATCGCGCCCGCGGCGTGAATACTGCATTAGATATGCCGTACACCTGGGCACGCACACTTATACACGATTCGGAGATTCCTATTGAGGTTGCTTAAGAAAAGGAATGAACAAGAAAATAAACCTTATTTCTTCGAAAAAGTTATAATATTATTGTCTATTTTTTGCGCGAGCACTACACATTTGAAATAACTAATTTTACTGAATAAACTCGCGTGTATTATGAAACATTATGTTTTTGTACACACCCTGTTATTTCTAATCCTTACTAATATTATAAACGTGAAAGTTTGTAAGGATGGATGTATGTAATATGGATGTATGGATGTTTGTTACACTTTCACGCTTAAACTTCTGAACCGATTTTCATGAAATTTGGAATGATGGTAGCTGGCACTCTGGAATAACATAAGGGCTAAATTCAACCCCCACGGCATTCATTGAGGGGGGTGAAAATTTGTATGGGAGAACTTTTACTTTTATAGATTTTTACGTGGTATGGAGGTAGCTGGCTGTTTCAATACATCATTGCTACTAAAACCCATCAAATACGCGGACAAAGTCGCGGGCGGCCGCTAGTTTACAAATATACACAAGTGCTTAAGTGAATTACCACAAAAATCCAGTCCACAGATCCATGTATGTTGCATAATATTTATTTTGAAGAAAATATTAAAATCGCACTTCAAAACGTCCTTTTACGACTATTTTATTACATAATAAAACGTAACTTATCTTCTATGCTCGTAAGAGCTAAAATGGTATGTAATAAGTAGGAATTAATAATTATTCCAGTGTTCAAAAAATTTACAATGAAATGCAGATAAAAAAGAGTCACTATCTTATCTATGATTGGAAGACTAAACTATCAAAATGTACTAATATAAAAACACTCTCGTTATGTCAAATGAGTATTATGGTAATGTTGATTTACTAAGCCCCATCATAATAGATATTCACTAGGTCCCATTTCATTTGTATGTGCGGGATTACTGCGGTCAACACGCATAAACCGGTTTAAACTCACCCGAGCTCGTTCAAACCGGTCTGAACTAGTACAAACCGGTTTAATCTAGACCGGTATTAATGCAGCAGCGTAATATTGCACTAATCGTGTCATCTAATCAAATGTAGCCGATAAAATTCAAACTGCACGGTCAGTAATTTGGTTAAAAGCTATTAGGATCATTTGTACCGAGCATGTAGTTTGATAGTGGTTAATTTCGTGAATGTTTCCAATGCGATAAGCGAATGTGTACCTGAAATATTGTTTTTTCGCCCGCAAATGTATGTGTGGAAATGTACAACGTATTTGTTGTCATTTACAAAATATTTGAAGATAAAATTTCTTAAAATATAATAAGTTATGATTCTTAGACTTATAAGTATTTAAAAGATTTCTTTTTCTCGCCGTAAATGGTGTAAGATAACTGAATAAACCAAATCCATAGCTTTACATGTAAAAAATATATTACCCATAGTACTTACTGTAGCATTTCTTCATCCAGACAAATTCAATATCATTAAAATTACTCTAACGGCCAGTACACGGTCCCCAAACTGTCGAGTACATACAAACTTTTTGCGAAACACATTAACAAAAGGTGAAAACAAAATGGCATATCTTCCGCAGTCCATCGCATAAGCCGGTGCCACAACCGTTCATTAATTAGGCCCAGCCATCTTGTCTCGCCAGGATTAATAATGGCGTTTATTAAATTTTCACAACATCCCTCAGTAGCGAGGGATAAGCCGGGTAAAACTCGGAAATTGACCGCTAGATCTTTGTAAGTGAAAAATTTATAGGATATTGTGAGACTTGCAATTGCGGTTGGGGATAATCGGTCTAATAAGACTATTGTGCTTACTTTAGATTGTTGCTACATAATAGATTATGTGTTTACAGTAAACAATAACATTTGCTTAGACAAAGTACTCATACGATACCCACACAAATTATCCATGCGATAGGTGTACAATACACCCTTGTCCAAATGAAGAAAATAGTATCAAATACTGTAATTATGACTGGCTCGGTGGAACAGTGGTTAGTGAGCCTGGCCGGCAGTTTCAAGAGTCGTGGGTTCGATTCCCACCCGGGGTAAATATTTGTGTCATTAACACCGGTGTTTGTTCAGTGTCCGGGTGTGTTATTTTTTTATTAAATTTTATTTGGCGAACCACTGTCGTTCCTGATATCTGCAACACAAGTGCTTAAGTTACCACGGGATCAGCTCGATTTATGTGATGTTGTAAAATATTTATTTATTCAAATAGATCCGCTCAGCTGTCGTCGCGACACAGGTACCACCAATCGACCAATCTCGACTTAGTAAAACCTAATAATCACAGAAAAATAAGACTTACTACCCTTCCCCGCACACCTACCTGCACTTGGCCAGCACGGTTGACTAAGACCTTATCGCCCTAGATTAGGGTAGACCCGTGCCACAGCAGTAGGGACATATATGGACTGACAATGATGATCCTTCCCCATACGGCTTAGGGCAAGTACTTAAGTACGTATAAATGTACAAAAGTAATTATTACTCCCAGACACACGTTAGACCGCAGGCTTTCTCATTTCTCGGAAATGTAATGAGAATTTAATAAACGACATTATTAATCCTCTCGGGACAAGGTGCCCGCTTCTAATTAATGGAATGTTATATTTGGGTAACGGACATAATTTCCAGTTTGAAATTTCCAAAGTAACGCAGAATTTGAGTTGTTTTTTTTATTAAAATTTGAAATTTAATTTGAACGTCTTCACAATTGAGTCTTTCGAGTTGTTGGTAACATATAGTCATGTATAGTTTTCAATGTTAGCAGTTTCTCCTTTCTTGTGTAGTAAAATGATGTTAGAGTGGCAGAAATTTGGTATGATTCCGGAACATAATATGTTTATACTATATTATAGTCATGTATTTCTAATAATATTAAAATTATTTTACCTCTAGTGTAGTAGTTCGTGTAAAAAAAAGGAAATAATATTTATCATGTTAAACGTTATGTCACGCAGTTCAATGAAATTCGGAAACTTCTTTACGCCAGGAAAATAAACATTCTTGGAAATAAAACTATGTATTATGTAAGACGTTAAACTCCGAATAATAATAAAACTATGTATTATATAAGACGTTAAACTCCGAATAATAAATAATTAATGAAATGCTTATTAAAGAGTTTCCTAAGACGCTTTTTTTAGAAGGACTCAGTTACTTGAAACATTTTAAGCTCAAAAATGTTTTTGTACATTAATAATCCGTTTGTTGTGGTATATATTATGTAATGTACTGAAATGCTCTGAAACCTAAAAAACTTTGACTATTATGCTAATTCAATGTAGATTTTTTTACTTTTTTCTTGTTTCTTTCTTTCTAATCTGCGAATTTAAGGATTTCCATTATATGTTTTCATGAAAGCTTCATTTTGTAGCGCGAAATATTGTTTTATTTGTTGTTTTAATATTTTTAACCGACTTCAAAAAAGGAGGAGGTTCTCAATTCGTCTGTATGTATAATGTTTTTTTTTTTTTTATGTATGTTCACCGATATTTTCGTCAATTATAGACGGATTTCAAAAATTATTTTTTTGTTGGATACAGTTCACTTCCGAGGTGGTCCCATTTTCACCAGTCTAGGATCTGATGATGGGATCCAGGAGAAATCGAGGGCAACCCTCAAATTTTATAGGCACATGTACCGCTTTTTACATATTTTCTGAAGTAATATTGGCATTTGCTTCTGGCAATCATAATGTTATGATGCTGAGCTGATGATGGAAGGTCAACTCCTTAATAGTTGGGAGTAAAGGGATATTTCTTTCAAATCTGTGTACATATTAATAGTAGGACTAGTTATAATATCAGTAGAATTATAGGTGAGCTGAACTAATAGGGTCCAGTCTAGGATCTGATTATGGAATCCAGGAGAAATCGAGGGCAACCCTCAAATTTTATAGGCACATGTACCGCGTTTTACATATTTTCTAAAGTTATATTGGCATTTGCTTCTGGCAATCATAATGTTGTGATGCTGAGCTGATTATGGAAGGTCAACTCCTTAATAGTTGGGGGTAAAGGGATATTTCTTTTAAATCTGTGTATATGTTACGGCTAATACCCGAAGTGCGGCTACACCTAGGTTTAGCCGGCTAGAACTAGGTGTAGCCACTTACTCTTGGCTAAACCTAGGTGTAGCCGATTGTTTTCGGCTAAAACTAGGTCTAGCCTTCATCATGCCGGCTACAACTAGGTCCAGCCATTCCATGTCGGCTAATACTAGGTTCAGAGAATCCCTGTTGGATAAAACTTAGATGCGAGTCCCGCCAAGCCTTCCGTCCTTCCCCGCGTCACACTCAGGACTCACAGCATCTGCAGCAGCAGCGCGGGGTGGAGGGCGTAGCGAGACACGCGCCTCTGCAGGTTGTGAGCACCAAGTGCTGCTGATCTACTGCAGGTCTACTAGCGAGTGTGACTCATAGCGTCTGTACATAGTTGTAACTTCCTCGTTGGTCTATTGGCAGCAAGCGCTGCGTAAGGACCGAGAGGTCCCCGGTTCGAGTCTGTAATATCTAAAAAAGCTCTGCCGATAGCATGCCGGCTATAACTATGTAAGATAAGGCGTCCGATCGATTTCAGCCATGGCAGCCGATCTCAATTGAGATCAGCCAAGTGCGCAGGACATATTATAGTGCACAAGTATGCGCGCAAACACAAGTGCACTCTCTTTTCCCCTACTCTCATAATTTGGTGAGTCAGCAATCCGACATGACCGATGAGAGATCGGGCGCAGGACCACCGGCTTAAGTGCTGTCCGAGGCACGGGCGTTCAACCGCCAACTTCCTAACTCCGGGCTAAGTAATTTCATTACAGAAAAACTCACACAAATTTTCACCGACCGCAGACTCGAACCGGGGACCTCTCGGTCCTTACGCAGCGCTTGCTGCCAATAGACCAACGAGGCAGTTACAACTATGTACAGACGCTATGAGTCACACTCGCTAGTAGACCTGCAGTAGATCAGCAGCACTTGGTGCTCACAACCTGCAGAGGCGCGTGTCTCGCTACGCCCTCCACCCCGCGCTGCTGCTGCAGATGCTGTGAGTCCTGAGTGTGACGCGGGGAAGGACGGAAGGCTTGGCGGGACTCGCATCTAAGTTTTATCCAACAGGGATTCTCTGAACCTAGTATTAGCCGACATGGAATGGCTGGACCTAGTTGTAGCCGGCATGATGAAGGCTAGACTTAGTTTTAGCCGAAAACAATCGGCTACACCTAGGTTTAGCCAAGAGTAAGTGGCTACACCTAGTTCTAGCCGGCTAAACCTAGGTGTAGCCGCACTTCGGGTATTAGCCGTAACATATATATTAATACTACTAGTTATAATATCAGTAGTATTAAAGGTGAGCTAAACTATTAGGGTGACCAGTCTAGGATCTGACGATGGGATCCAGGAGAAATCGAGGGCAACCCTCAAATTTTATAGGCACATGTACCGCGTTTTACATATTTTCTGAAGTTATATTGGCACTGCTTCTGGCTATCATAATCTTATGATGCTGAGCTGATGATGGAAGGTCAACTGCTTAATTGTTTGGAGTAAAAGGATAATTATTTCAATACTGTATACATATTAAGACTACTAGTTATAATATCAGAAGTATTACAGGTGAGCTGAACTAATAGGGTGAAAAAAAAAAATTAACACTAAAAAGTATGAAAAAAAATTGTAAACAAAAAAAAAACCGCCTTCAAAAACCCGACTCACTAAACGAAATATAAACGGCACCGCCTTCAAAAACATATAAAATTCATACCCAGATGATATAAATGTTCGTATTATATTATTTTGTCGTTTTTAGTGAGTCGGGTTTTTGAAGGCGGTTTTTTTTTGTTTACAATTTTTTTTGTTTTTATGATGATTTGTTCATGTAAGATTTTAGACTTTCGCGTTCCATTACACTAAAATTAGTCTTTATGGGTCTGAACGATATACTTCGCTCGCGGCCACGATTGGTTTAACCCGGTCGAGACGTCGGGCAGTAAGTAGCTATGTAATTTGCTACTCCTAATATCGCGTGTAGACCCATAAAGACTAATTTTAGTGACATTGTTCATGTTTTGTTGATTTACAATTTATTCGTTTTATTAATTATGTAAAAAAGTAATTATTAAAAACACAACGTACGGAGCTATCGCGTAACATATTATATGGACATACAAAAAAGGACGAATTTATCACCTCCACCTTTTTGAAGTCGGTTAAAAATATAATATAGACATCCAAATACAATCAAGATTAATACGTTATTGTTGTCATTCTATTGAGTTGCGCGTATGAGCTGAATTTAATAGAAATCACTATTTGTATTTGAAATAAAACTAATTTTACGGATTAAACTCGCGTGTATTGGTATTTTAAACATTATTTAGAGATCCGACGTTTGGAGCCTATCCCGATAGTCTATCCCGTAACCACGAGCGCTGTAAAGAACTTGAAACGTCGGATCTCTAAATACTGTTTAGAATACCAATATACGCGAGTTTAATCCGTAAAATACGTTTTATTTCAAATGTATAGTGCTCGCGCAAATAATAGACAATCACTATTTGTATTTTTATTAAATTTTCTCCTCATCCCAGACACCAATTTATGGTTTGTTGGAAACAAAATTATAATATGAATGAAACGCGAAAATTAACGCCAAGGACCGGTTTTAATTTGATAAATATCAAAATTACGCCATTGAATATACCACACTGTTTATGGGAAGCCGCGTGACGCCGAAATATTGCTAGGCCTTTTAATGAATGTCATTAATATTTTAAATATTAAAACTGTGATGGAGTGCGTTGGCAATTTCACTAAATAATGTAAAGGCTTAAAAGTTCATTAAACCAGGTGTGATTAATGTCCCGGCCGTTTATTTGACGCTCAAGCGCAAAATAATAATGTACCAAAGCCAAATTAAGGGTGTGGGGTTCGATGTCTGGTCGGCTATACGGCGGCAGTAGGTAGAGAAACTTTACAAAAGCAGTAATTGGCAATGTAAGAGTACGTACGATAATGCTACACTACACGCCAGCGTGATTGACTAAGGCCTGATCGTCGTAATTGCAGATTAGGCCCGTGCCCCAGCAGTGAGGAAGTATGTGGGCTGATGATGATGATTACGATTATAATAGATTGGCCAGAATTGTCACACAATTCGGGTCTGAACATAGGTTTGGAAAAAGGTCAAAGGTCAGGTGTGTGGAAATGTCCCAGATATTATTTTTTTCCCAGAAAATTAATAATGCAGAAAAAAACATTGAAACTAAGAATAGTCGTCGAAAACAAATTGTCTATCGAAAGCCAAATCTCCACTCATATATAACGACATAAAACCATCGTTGCATTGTTACAAGGGTCGGATAGACCCGCCCATTGGGACTCACTCGACCCAAATATTGGATGGGATAAGTCTTAATATTCCACCCGCCACTAATATCTTTGTAGATTGACGAGATATTGATATTACGGTCTTGTTGTTACAAACGACCGAGATTAGTGTACGGGGTTGTATTAAACTGTGGATATTGGCAGTTGGGTGACGTCATCGACAGATTTTCATGTGCCTTTTATATTTATACGGTTTCAATGTTCAAAGAGTTTGGCAACTTTTTATAATAATACGGCAGAACTAAATATTTCTCTAATATTAGTCTTTATGGCTCTACGCGATATTAGGAGTAGCAAATACATACTACTGCCTGACGTTTCGACTGGGTTACACCAATCATTATGCATTTCCTACTCCTGATATGTGTGTAATGGAACGCAAAAGTCTAAAATCTTACATCAATGTTTTCCTGTTTTGTAACTTTTAGCTTTGAGGTAGAATATGGTTTGTGAGCTAAGATATTTTTTTATATAAATTACAAATGCTTTGACACTGAATACACGTCTTTTTTTCTATACAGTGTTGACATAATTCTGACGACTGGCTTAGTCGCGAATTGGATAGTGCCCCTGTGTCTTGCACCAAGGGTCGTCGATTAGATTCTCACTCGGGACAAAATAATATTTGTGTAATGAACATCGGAGCTGTGCTAGTATCTAAAATAAATAAATACAATGTAATTTATTTGCATAAAATTTTTAACAAACTCGTTGCCGGGGCTTCCCAGAAGGTATTCATAAGACGCCTGTGTTGGGAAAGCCGAAAGAAAAATAATATTTAGATATAATTTTATTAAACACAGATTTATAGAAATTATTTCAGTCTTTACACAATAAGTTAAAGATCATCCGAGATAATAATTATATTAACAATCTGGGTGTGTTATTTATACATTTAAGTATTATGAGTGTATTTCACCGTTGTTTCTGATATCCGTAGTAAAGTGCTTAAACTAATTACTTTGAATGGGTCAATTGATGAGTTTATATGCTATATTGATTATTTATAGTTACACCATCAGCAAAATAGGTAATAATTAAAACACTTCCAAACATTCGTCACCCATTTCATTAGTACAGGAAACAATAAAATAATGATAAAATCCAAACTCGTACAGTTTAAAATGAAAATATAACGACTATAATAATTATTGGTGGTTAAATGGGCGAGCAATGTGCATCAGGCAGATATCAGAGAGGAAATAACAAAAGAGTAAAATCAAAAATACAGTCGGCCGTCGGATGTCATGCAATCAAATATGACCGGATCGGCGTAATTATTTTAATATGAGCACCGTTGCTGTAATAATTGGAAGTTTACAGTGATTAATTCGATGTAATCATTTTCATCATTTTAGGCTTTAGTTTTTGAAATGTTGCAATTGCTGTTGATTGTTTTGGTACTCTTTAATTTCGTGTCTAAATGACAGAAATTGGTTAAATTTGATAATTTATCATGTACCTGTGGCTGGTTTTAGTTGGATTACGCTATTCGTGGTTGTGACCGCCAATTGATTCACATTAGTTTAACAATAACATTTGGACAATCTAAATCAATTTATAAATTACTAGTGACCTACATACTTTATCCTTCCTCTTGAATCCCTCTATTTAATAATTGATAACTAGTACAGTAGCAAATACTTAGCTAATCACTGCCCGACGTTTCGACTGGGGTACGTCAATAGAAAAGGCTCAACGTCTGTCCACAATCTTCCTACAGCGAACACTGCGGTATTATGGTCAAGTCGCACGCAGAGATGCCAACAATCTAGAACGCCTTGTCATGAGCGGAAGAATCGAAGGAAAACGGCCTAGGGGTAGGTGCCAAACAATGGTCTGACCAAATAAGGGAGGAACTAAACATAGTCAACGAAGCACTACACCAGGCCACAGAACGGGACCGATGGAAACAACTAGTTTACGGAATCAAACGGAGTCACGATCCTCAGCAGTGAGGGAACGATTGAAGAGAGAGAGATCAATGAAGCGAGCGAACTGGATGTTATATGTAACTTTACGGGTGAACACCCGTGATCATGGCGCTTGCAACAGTGCCGAAATATCGGGAGCTCATTAAAACGAAACAACATGGTAAATATGCCGGACACTTTCAGTTTTCCAATGTGTGTAACCATGACAGTTTAAAATTATATTGTTACGACCACGAGGGACCGGGCAGGCGGAATTAGTCTTATCGTCGTATGGATAAGGTCTATATTCGCTTGCACGGTCGTAGCGAGCTCTAGTGTGTTCTAGAGTAATAATAATGTTATGACCTTGAGAGACCGTGCAAGCGAAATTAGTCTTATCGTCGTATGGATAAGGTCTATATTCGCTTGCACGATACTACGTCACACACTCTGGTCGGTCGGAGCAAGCTCCAGCGAGTTCTAGAAATTTCGATCCCCGCGAGAATATTCTCGACGCCACGCGAAGAGCTGCGTCTCTGGGTATAAAAGCGGGATGTACGACGCGACGGGACAGTTCCGATTTGGAAAGCGAAGCGAATCAGTCTCCTGCGAACTAGAAGTGATCGAGTGCGTTACCTGCGAATAGTTTCAGTGAAATTCAGTGTTTAAGTGTGATTCAGTGTTTTAGTGTAATTTAGTGTTCCGTGTTTAGTGTTGTAATTAAGTGTTTTTAATTGTGTTTTTAAGTGTTTAATTGTGTAATTGTTAGTCGATAAATAAATTAATTGTCTTTTGGTGACTTTTTGGCGTATCTTTGAATTAAACGTACCCTGTTCCCGCAACAATTGGTGTCAGAAGTGGGATTCAAGATGCCTCTTACACCACGAGAAGACAGTGAGGGTCGAGTAACAAGGAGTCAAACCGCGGCCCTGCAAGAGGGTGAAGGTACTTCAACGGAGGGATCGATTCAAACACCGATTGGGCCTGTGGAGCTTGCAGATTTATTTAAAATGCTGCAGACACAAGCCAGCCGTCAGGGAGGAGCAAGCCCGTCGCCAGGGAGGAGCAAGCCCGTGAGCAAGCCCGCCGCCAGGAGGAGCAAGCCCGTGAGCAAGCCCGCCGCCAGGAGGAGCAAGCCCGTGTGCAAGCCCGCCGCCAGGAGGAGCAAGCCCGCCGCCAGGAGGAGCAAGCCCGCCGCCAGGAGGAGATAGCCCGGCTTCAGGAAGCACAATTTGCTAAACTGAGGGAAGAACAAGCCCTTCGCCAGGAGGAGCAAGCCCGTCACCTGGAAGAGCTAAGCAAGAGTTTGTTGGGGGCTATTGAAAAGAAGCACGAAGTACTAGAAAAGCAGATTGATGCTCTCAAGGATGATGTGATGAAACATGAAGATCGATTCACTCCAACATGAAGATCGATTCACCCAACATGAGGATCGATTGAGCCAGGTGGATGCTGAGATGCGACAGCTGCATACCAAAATGGCAAGAGTGGGGACCCGGGGTGCTACGGTAGTGTCGGATTCTCCGAAAATCGAAGTACCCCACTTCGATGGAACGACGTCTTGGGCAGCATTTTGGTACCAGTTCGAGACGGTGGCTAAAGGAAAGGGGTGGAACGAGGAAGAGTCCTTGATAGCTCTGACTCTGGCTCTTCGTGGAGATGCCCTGCTCACGTTGGAAAACCTGCCTTCGGATAACAGAACTTTAGGTGCTCTCCAAAGAGCACTAGAGGGCAGGTACAGCGACAAACACCTAGAACACGCATATAGAGCACAACTCCGCGATCGACAGCAGAAGCCTGGTGAGAGTCTGCAGCAATGGGCAACGGAAATCGAAAGGCTTGTCAGACGTGCATACGTGTCATGCCCGACAATGGTGGAATCAATGATCCCGCAAGCTTTCTGTGATGGAATTAGAGACGCAGACGTCAGACACACCGTGAAATTGAGCCATCATCAGACCTTACAAGAAGCTCTAGCCCATGCTTTGGAGGTGGAAGCCGTGCGTCAAGACGCTAGAACTCAACGACTTCGGGAGGTTGTGGTGAAGGAAAAACCTTCTTTGGGTCCGATGTGATATGGTTGCGGCGAGAGGGGCCATATTCGGAGTAGTTGCCTCAAGCGAAGATGGCCACGTAGAACGACAGTAGCGTCCTCTACACAGGTGGACGCAGAAGAGCTGTCGTTAAACTAGAAGAAGCCAGGGCCGTGGGGCGGGCGCTGGCTGGTCAACATCGAGCCCCTACCGTCACTGTTTCACAGATTGGTAATGGGAACAACCTTACAGTGGTTGGACAGCTGAACAGCGTAACGTGTCATTTTACTATTGACACCGGTGCTTCAAGAACAATAGTGCGTCCGGAGCTATTGAAAAGGACTATTGTGTGGAATCAAAGACCATCCGTTCAGCTTCAAACAGCAACAGGCCAGCCAGTTACCGTCTTCGGTGAGACGACGGCGAAGATAACCATTGGAGAACAGACCTTTGAATACGGCGTTCTCATAGCCGACATCACGGACGATTGCATCATCGGATTGGACTTTTTAAGAGACCAGAAGTGTGTGGTAGACGTCGCTAAAGGAGTACTTAGTTTCCCCGAACAAGAAGTATTCCTAGAGGGAGCGAGATCATGCGCAGTTTACTGCCTGAAAAACACGACCCTACCGCCGAGATCTGAAACTCTGGTCAAAGTTAGATTCCCTTACACTGCGTGTCAAGGGCGAAGCGTCGTCATAGAAAACTGCGGCGACCATCCGAGTTGGATCACAGCAAGAACTCTGGCAATGACCGGAAAAGGAGCGCTAGTGCGAGTCATCAATCTAAGCGGAGATGAAGTGCAGCTACGAAGAAACTGCGTGTCATCGGACGGTGCGATGCAGGCCAATCCATCAGAAGGATGAAAAGGGCCCGGGAACCGGAATCCTGTCAACGAGATGACGTCACACCGCTCCTAGCAAATTGTAAGGACAAGCTCTCTGAGCGGGAACTTCAGCAAGCTAAAAGGTTGTTGCTAGATTTCAACGACATATTTTCGAAGGGTGACCATGATTTGGGAAGGACAGGTCTCGTTAAACACAGAATAGACACGGGAGACGCGTCACCAATAAAGCAGCGGCCTAGACGCCTTCCATTTGCCAAAGAGAAGGAGGTAGCAGACATGGTTGCCGAGATGCAGAAGAACCGCATCATAGAACCTTCAACAAGCCCGTGGTCTTCGCCAGTAGTCCTGGTTAAGAAAAAGGACGGCAGCACCAGGTTTTGTGTGGACTACCGGTTGTTGAATAATGCAACGAAGAAGGACAGCTACCCTCTGCCCCGTATAGACGACACACTGGACATGTTGAGCGGAATGAAGTGGTTCTCAACAGTGGACCTTAAGAGTGGTTACTGGCAAGTAGACATCCATCCAGAAGACAAAGAGAAGACGGCATTTACGACCGGAACTAGGAATGGATTGTGGCAGTTCAACGTCATGCCCTTTGGTCTTTGCAACGCTCCGGCGACATTCGAGCGGTTGATGGAAAGGGTACTGGTTGGACTTTTGGGTGATGCATGCCTGGTCTATCTGGATGACATCATTGTCATGGGTCGAAATTTCACAGAGCATGTCAGTAACTTGAGGAAGGTTTTCACCAGAATACGAGAAGCAAACTTGAGACTCAGCCCAAAGAAATGCACGTTTTTCAAGGAGGAAGTCGCCTACTTAGGCCACATTATTTCATCGAAAGGTGTAAGGACTGACCCAGAGAAGATAAAAGCTGTCCAAGAATGGCCTATACCAGCTAACAAGACCGACGTGAGATCATTTTTGGGTTTATGCGCATACTACCGGCGCTTTGTAAAGAACTTCTCTGATATAGCGAAACCTCTTCATCGGCTCACGGAAGATAAACGAGTATTCGCCTGGGACTCGGAATGTGATCAAGCCTTCGTCAGATTAAAAGAACACCTCTGCACCAGTCCTATACTTGGCTACCCGAACAGAGAAGGAAGATTTATCGTGGACACCGATGCCAGCAATACTGGCATAGGCGGAGTTCTGTCGCAAGAGCAAGGTGAACGGGAAGTGGTGATCGCCTATTTCAGTAAGTCACTTTCAAAACCTGAAAGGAACTACTGTGTGACTCGTAAGGAACTGTTGGCGGTAGTGAAGACTCTACAGCATTTCAACAAGTATCTCGTTGGAAGACAGTTTACCCTGCGGACAGATCATGCTGCGTTAAAATGGCTCTTGCAGTTTAAGAACCCTGAAGGACAAGTGGCACGGTGGCTAGAGCAACTACAGGAGTACAACTTCACAACAGAACATCGGAGTGGTAGAACGCATTTGAATGCCGATGCCCTATCAAGGAGACCTTGTCCTGTGGCCTGCAGTCATTGTTCTAAGACGGAGACTAAAGAAGAAGTCCGGATGATTACCACCCAGGGACTTGATAATGAATGGAGCGAAGACGCTATCAAAAAGGCGCAAAAAGAGGATAGTGATCTGAGGAAAATATTTGAATGGAAAGAAGTAGGTCAAAAACCTTCTTGGAGCCATGTAGCATCATCAAGCCCCATCACGAAAAGTTACTGGGCACAATGGGACAGTTTGGAAATTAAGGATGGAGTACTCTTCAGGAAATGGGAAACACCAAAAGGGGATCAAACAACACTACAGCTGATTGTACCTCGTAAACAAGTTGCTTCTCTACTGAGGTACATACACGATGGGGTATCCGGGGGACATTTAGGCGTGAAGAAGACCCTAGAGAAGCTGAGACAGAGGTTCTACTGGATACACTGTCGGGAGGACGTCGAAGACTGGTGCAAGAAATGTACGACTTGCGCATCAGTAAAGGGCCCACAAACCAGAAGTAAGGGCAAACTCAAGCTGTACAATGTCGGCGCTCCTTGGGAAAGAATTGCAGTAGATGTAGCTGGCCCTTTCCAGAATCCGACGAGGGAAACAAGTACATCATTGTGGTCCAAGATTACTTCACTAAGTGGCCTGAAGTCTTCGCTACGCCTAATCAAGAAGCAAAGACGGTTGCCAAGAAATTAGTCCACGAGGTGATTTGCCGATTTGGTGTGCCTCTTGAAATACATTCAGACCAAGGAAGAAACTTTGAGTCAGCACTGTTCCAGGAGGTCTGTCAACTGTTGGGTATGCATAAGACCCGTACTACACCAGCACACCCGCAATCCGATGGCATGGTCGAGAGATTCAACCAAACGTTGGAAAACCACTTGGCCAAAGTTGTGGACGAGCATCAACGAGACTGGGACCAGTACATACCGCTTTTCTTGCTGTCCTACCGATCTGCGATCCACGATAGCACCAGCGCAACCCCAGCAATGGTAAACTTCGGTCGAGAAATGCGGCTTCCGGTAGATGCGTTGACTGGGACACCGCCAGAAGCTCCGAAACCAGTAACCGAATACGCGGCTGACCTACAGAAGCGCCTGGATGAAGTACATGCTCTCGTTAGAGACTGCAGTCTAAAAATCCAGCGAAAGAATGAAAACCCGTTACGACCGCAAAGCCAACACCGACGGTTTCGATGAGGGGAGTCTGGTTTGGTTACACAACCCACTCAGGAAGAAGGGCAAATCACCGAAGTTCCAGCCAAGGTGGGAAGGACCATACAACATCATCACTAGGCTGAACGACTTAACCTATCGGATCAAACAACGGGCAAGGGGCAAGCCGAAAATTGTTCACATTGATCGATTGGCTCGTTACCATGGGTCAAATGATGCTCGGGACGAGCATGACTAAGAGGGGGATAATGTTACGACCACGAGGGACCGGGCAGGCGGAATTAGTCTTATCGTCGTATGGATAAGGTCTATATTCGCTTGCACGGTCGTAGCGAGCTCTAGTGTGTTCTAGAGTAATAATAATGTTATGACCTTGAGAGACCGTGCAAGCGAAATTAGTCTTATCGTCGTATGGATAAGGTCTATATTCGCTTGCACGATACTACGTCACACACTCTGGTCGGTCGGAGCAAGCTCCAGCGAGTTCTAGAAATTTCGATCCCCGCGAGAATATTCTCGACGCCACGCGAAGAGCTGCGTCTCTGGGTATAAAAGCGGGATGTACGACGCGACGGGACAGTTCCGATTTGGAAAGCGAAGCGAATCAGTCTCCTGCGAACTAGAAGTGATCGAGTGCGTTACCTGCGAATAGTTTCAGTGAAATTCAGTGTTTAAGTGTGATTCAGTGTTTTAGTGTAATTTAGTGTTCCGTGTTTAGTGTTGTAATTAAGTGTTTTTAATTGTGTTTTTTAAGTGTTTAATTGTGTAATTGTTAGTCGATAAATAAATTAATTGTCTTTTGGTGACTTTTGGCGTATCTTGAATTAAACGTACCCCGTTCCCGCAACAATATGTAACTTACGGTTTCGTCGGAAATAGAACTAGTTTAAACATATATTTACTACCATTTACACTTGCCATGTACTTTAATCCCGCAGGCACTTTGCAAGCCGAGCCAGATACACCGTTCCGCGGCTTTTTATTACCCGCTGAAACCTCATTTAAAATCCATTCACATACTTGGGATCCTCCCGCTACCCCACACGCTTTTAAAAGTGGGATAATTGCTTTAAAAATGTTACCTGCACTTTCTGTCTTCTTAGAGAGCTTAACTAAAAGCGTTTTCGAGTCCACGTACGCCGTTTGAACCGAGAGGCCTAAAGCTCGAGGGAAAATTAAGAAATTTGGTATTTCACGAGTCTACTTAGGCAAATAAGTTGATGTTGGTAGTAGAAAGCTTTTTGTGCTTTCAAATCTCTTTGAGCTGTTTATTTTTGCGTATTCTAAGAGCTTTCTTTTTTATTTCATTTGAATTTTATTTAGTATAATATTGTGATTGTTTTGAGATACCGGAATTAAAAATTAGCAGTTATTACAATATTATTTTTATGAGTTAATACGAGTGTAATATTTTTTATGTACAATTGCCAGTGAAAGTAATTTTCACTCTAGTTATCGCTAAGCCAACCTAAGATTTGACTTTGTGTGGTTTTGAACGCGATCCAGCATAAATTTACCGTGTACCTAATATGCCAGTCAAGGATAAGTCCTAACATTGGATTACCGTAAACTCAGGATTGCGCACTAATCCTGATTGATACCGTATAGCTCACGTTACGCCTGAAGGCTACATTTGCCCGTATATAATTCCCTTACTTGTCTACGGGAGATATTGAATTCCACGTGTAAGTTATGTAGCAAATCTTGCAGTTGGTACTACCGTATAATATTTGGGTACATATCACGGGAGGAGAGGTTGTCATATGGATTCTGCGGATAACATATCATCATAAAAAACGAGGTAAAAGCATTGCGTCCCAGAGCGTGGCTCGAATGGAGTACATACGGATGACCGTTTTCTCTGAGAACGCTTCTACAGAAACAAAATCAAAATGAAAATCAAAATGACTTTATTTATATAGGCAATTTACATGCACTTATAAATTGTCTCATTAGTAATAATAAGATTCTACCACCGGTTCGGAATGCGGATTCTACCGAGAAACTCCTGCAAGAAACTCGATAGTCGCTCTTTTTAAACGAATCATTATGTTATTTATACATTGTAAATGAGCCAAGTCATAGAGTCTGGGTCTGCAATAGCAAAAAGTACCATATACTATATTATTTACTGCTATTAAACGATAATTAAAATCAAAAGAAAGAGATCCAAGATAACAATGTTCAGAATACCATAACAAATCCAACCTGCATAACATTTGGCACGCCTTCTTTTTTGATCAGAAAAATCTGTGGTTTATAATGTACTCTACTACTTATGTATGTTTGAGAATTCATTGATAGTGACAAGTAGCTGACCCTTATTTGGAAAGCCAATTAGGAATTGACTTCATACTAAACGTTTTAATTTTACTTTGTGTAGTAACGCAAAACTAACAGATTTTGTTTAATACGAAAAAAAAGTTTACTGGTCTATTAATAGCACTAAGTATCGATGAGTTTCAAGTTATTGGAACTTTATATGCTTAAAAAATTTAGTTTTCGCTGATGTATCTAAAAGGAGAAATTAAAAAAAATAAACGGTTCAAACAAGGTACATTTGGCCTTAATCCTAATTGTGATTGAAGACTCAATAAAACCTACCATAATATTGTCATGGCGGAAGCCAAAATGTTTTAATAAACCTCGATTTTCAATTTTATTCTTTACATCACTTGAACTTTTTTACAGCTGCCGCCCACCAAACCTTCCCCTATGTTCCCAAAAGCAAGTAGCGGCATGTCGGTTCAAATTTGTTGCCAACTAAAAAACCATTTATTTCGGGCGCTAGCGAGATGCGGCACCGCCGACTTCAGCCGAGTAACGGATGATGATGATGCTCCGTGTCATCTTATGCAAATTATATGTTCTCGATCTTTGCATGGAAATGGGTATTGATTGCAACATTTTCTAGCAACTCCTACCTACTATGAGATTTGTGACTTTTTCCTCTTAAATTTGAAGGTTGGAGCTTACTTTCCTTAGCTTGGACCTCCAATTTGAATGAAAATTTGCTAACTCGACAGGACTTTTATAAATAAGAGTCAGTATTTCTATAAAATGAATAGCACTGCCCAAAGTCAAGAAGGTATGATTGAATCTCACATGCCTCGGAAGTTAAGCTGGTGGTTCTGGGCCTGATCTTTGATCGACATTTATTTTATGTCTAGGTATATTATTTACACTTTCAAGTTTGATTGTCTGCACCACCTTGCTTTAGCCATAAATTTTTATCTATTTTTTTTTGTGAATCGGCAATAATTATTTATTTATCACTATCATCTATCGCCAAATACGAAAAAATTTAAGATGGGGATATAAAGAGATGATTTTGGTTATATCACCTCCTCACCCGACATATAGTCAAGACCAAGAGGTAGCTAGAGGACAATCGGCCGAATGAGTCTGTCCGTTACGTGCGCCATTTTGAAAACACTCAACACTTCTACTACAGCTGAAATTGATGTGTTTGTCTGTGTTTTCATAAATTAAAAAAAAATGCTCCACGTTAGACGATAAAAGTAGAATACTCAAACTAATTAAATTTCAAACTCAGAGACGACACAAAGACAAAAGCCTCAAAAGCTTATTTTTTTTCACAGCTCTTTTCATTTTAACTTTGACGATTCAACTATCAACCCGCGCAAGAAATAAAGGTTTATATGCCTAAATTAATAGGAATATCAAATGTTATTTTCAATTTTAAAAAACATTGGATAAGTGACTAATCTCTTCCATTTTAACTAGTAAGATGGATACCCTTGAATTTAATCACCAAAAGCTACCAGAAAGACCTTTTTGTATTATATTCGAATTCAAATTGGAAATCACTTAGCAACTAGGTAGTTAAGATTATTAATTTGACGACGCTGTTGATTTTACAAGTACAATTCGAAGAAATTGCCGATTTCTGCCAGTAATGCCTTAAAGGAGTTATGAATAAATTTAATACGCCTTTAAATGAACAAGTTTGTAAATTTACAGAAAAGAAGGAGATCATTTTGCACAAAAGGATGAATTAATGGTTATGAAAAATATCCAAAATTATAAATTCTTATCCATAAGTTTCACTTGTCAAAATAGATAAAGGTAAATAAGTTTCTTTCTTTAGTTTTCATGTTAGATGATGAATTTGTCGAAGTTTAATCACTAGATGTAGTAAGTGGTAAATAGTAATAACGTTGATCGCAGTGAAAACAAAAAAACAATTTCAAGAAGTAGTCTAAGTTTCTTATACCCATGTAAAAAAAAAAGACGTGTGGCACTCGGGGACTGCCGCGGTATAGCTATTGCATAGCATCGTCCGATTTCGGAGCAGCTCGTCTCGATTCGTGCGAGTTTCGTAGAGTCGTACAATACGTCTAACCGCGTAGGTCGACTACACAACCTTAGAATTTCTTCGTAGGTTTGCAGGTTTCGGTTTCGTCGAATAATCGTACATTCAAATTTAAAAAGACGGTGGTAGGAATGTGGCGGTGTTTGAAACGGCGATCTCTCACATGGCAAACAACGACCTTAACCACTCGGCCATCGACGATCCCTCAAATATTTTTGGACAATTAACATTTTTTCAGACGAGGAAAGCCGTGCGTCGAACGTAGACTTCTATAAGCGTTGTCCGAGGAAATAAAAGCGGTGGGCAAAGTACCGCCGAGTGATCTATGGGTCCATTCTCGGGGCTCGCCGCTAATACTCGCGCGGACCTTATTTATACATATTGCTATTATAGTACGAGTAACAGACACTAGAAAACTAGGCAATATGTATTTTTCATGATGCTGTTATAGTGAAATGTTATTCAGAATAATAGTATAAGGAAACAAAACGTTTTTTTTTATTTTAACTGGAATCGTTTTCGGATGTATTATTTTAAATTTGGTTGACATGTTTGTAGAATAAAACGCACATGAACGAAGAATTTGCAATTTAAAGAAATAACTAGCTACTAAAGTATAGTATTTTAAATAATAGTATAGATACACGTCTAATCTACCACAACTCTTTTATTTATAAATTCGATGAACATAATTCAATAGAATTAGTTTCGATAAACACTCAAGACTGCATTCGCTCCCCTGAACTTATTAGCTTAATCAACTCAAAACCTCGCTTAGCCTCATTCCCACTTAGAACCCGACACCACTCTAAACTCCTAGGATTAGTTGCAGGTCTTCCCCGTCTTACCCTTCTTAGCCGTCAAACTTCGCCCCACTTTATAATATCGGCGAGACGCGCTTGAAACGACCTTGTTGGCCTGGAGCTCACTGCTATCCGACCGATGTCTTTGTAACAGTTTTCCTTTAAATTAAACTGTCTCTAATACATTCAAATATTTATATAAAGAACGAAGTGGTTCAAAAATATGTGTACCACGGGCAGACTATGCATTTGGGTCGAAACAAGTTTGAGGACGAGGTGAATAGAAGAATTCAGCTGGGTAGGTCAGCATTGCGGAAATTACGCCGAGTCTTCTCATCGTCAATCCCACAAAGCCTAAAGACGAAAGTCTTTAATCAGTGCGACCTACCCGTCATGACAATGGAGCCGAAACGTGGACACGCTCGCGCGCTATGGAACGAGCTATGCTCGGTGTATCTCTGCGGGATCATATCAGAAATGAGGCGATCCGTCAGAGAACCAAAGTCATCGATATAACTCATCGCATTAGCAAGCTGAAGTGGCAGTGGGCTGGCCACATCAGCCGTGAACCGACAACTGCTGGGGTAGACGAGTTCTGAAGTGGAGACCGCGTCTCGGTAAACGACGATAGGAGCTGGATGAGACTGGCCGAGGAGAGAGAGATGTGGCGTGGGGGAGGCCTATATCCAGCAGTGGACAGAAATGGACTGATGATGATATAAAGAACTATTAAGGCGTGAAAGTAATAATACGAGTATCCCCTTACCACTGTTGTCTGCGCGCAGTGTCGCGCTGTCGTCATTAGAATATATGTACGGAGGTCGGCTCTATTAACGATCAGCCTCCACGTGACACTGTTTGACTCTACTTCCTCTTCACGTTTACAATTTTCCGGTTTTTATCGAAGAAAACACTTTCATTTGTCTAAGCCAACGCCATGTTAGTTACGTATTTGCGGGAAACGATTTAAACATTCCCCAGGATGGATCAATTTTGTATGTAAAACGTATAACGCATCGTCGGCCCTAAATATCTTATTAGTAGTTCCATAACAAAAACACTCAGTCACTTATGATAAAAACAACCACATGTACCCTATATATAATACAAATATTTGGACAGATACAGATGTTGAATCATCAGCTGGTATATTTGACATAAATCTGGTATCATTGAGCTCTAAGCCTAATAGTTCTTAGCAAGTTTGAGTTTCAAAATGTTCGAATAGTTGACAAAGAAGGCCAAAACTGTGCTCGTAGTTAAAGTTTACTTCAAATAGTTTTTGGTGTACGCTCCAATTTAAAGATTTTTTGCTTCTGGCCGAGAAGCAAAAAAGCCTTCAAACATGAAAATTGTATTCGTTTACAATGAATATTTCATATTTGTTTTCATATACTTAGTAGGTCGTACCATTAGCAGTTCCAATAAACTTTGTTTTCACCTTACAAATCCTATTCCTCTCACAAACGTCTAGGTCAAATATAATTTAATAGAGGGAGATTAATAACAAGCATGTTTTCCACTTTTTAACGCAAATTGAATCACAAACGCAATAAGTACAAGCAATCAAGTTTTAAATTTAAGGCTGGTTTTAGAGTTGCGCTGAAGATACTCCGATCTTTGGCGCCGAAATATTTGTATCGGGCATCGGCGTATATCTATGCATCCTGGTTCATAGTTATCTACAGTAGGTACCTACTGTGGCACAGTACGTACATTTGAAAATAATAAAAAGACGTGTGGCACTCGGGGACTGCCGCGGTATAGCATTGCATAGCATCGTCCGATTTCGGAGCAGCTCGTCTCGATTCGTGCGAGTTTCGTAGAGTCGTACAATACGTCTAACCGCACGCACATAAACACCGTGCCGAAGTCTACCGAACTGAAACGACGTTAGACGATTGTGAGGTTTTTTTCGTTACGGAATTTCTTGGTTCGGTCGCCGCGCTCAAAGCCCGCGATAAAAGCTATGCAATAGCTTAAAATATAATGTAGTGTAATTGTAACTGGACCTTCAGTGCTGCCGTTCAGCGTGCGCTCTAGTCACTGTGACTCTAAAATCAGCCTGACACCTTGAATGCCTGGTCCGACTTGGATGTTTTTACAGTTCATCAAAAGGTCTTCAAGAATGTTTTGCATATACTCTGCTCAATCCACAAACTAATTTTTATTCGACTGGTTTAATTAATAACTTATACTCATCCTATAAATAAAAATGAATTGCCGTTCGTTAGTCTGACTAAAACTCGAGAACGCCCGGACCGATTTAGGTAATTTTGGTTTTAAAATGTTCGTCGTAGTCCAGGGAAGGTTTCAATGAGAATCAGTATTGGCGGTATGAAATTCGCCGGGACCACTAGTTTGAAATAATTTTACGGATTAAACTCGCGTGTATTGTTATTCTAAACTTATTATTTAGAGACCCGACGCTTCGAGCTCTTAACAGACAAGACTGAAGATGACAGTTGTTTTTAAGTTCACTGTCATCTTCAGTCTTGCCCTTGACCATGACCACGAGCGCTGTAATTTTATTTCAAATGTGTAGTGTTCGTGCAAATAATAGACAAATACTTAAATAACTTATGATTTTACAATAACATCCTCAACTTAAATACCTATTACATTTTAACATCTATTTAAGAAAGTTGTTTATGTTTGTAAAGGCGTTGTAAAGGTTGCATGTGTACGTTTTGTAAATTAAGAGAAATCTGCCATTGTTTCATACGTTTTTTAGCTGTTAGCATTCCTTAATAAATAAATAAATAAACTTTAAATATTATAGGTACAAGTTAACAGTCTACAGTTCTAAAAATAATCATTTAGAGACTCATCAGAGTATCTAAATGATTATTTTTAGAATCGTAATATGCGCGATTAAGCACTTTAATAAGTTTTCCCAAACATTCCAGTCATACTTCTAATCTTGGTAGCCGTTTCCAATCTAATCATTCTGACATTTAAAATTATTTTCAACTATTCACAGTTCCCGGAAAGCCGTTAACAAGTTGACCATTCAATAATAAAAATAAACATAAAAGGAATAAAGACTCGTTCCGGTACTAACAGGCTAGCCAGGAGTCCAGTGCTTTCTGAACGGTATAAATGGCAATCGCTTAACAGTACAAAAGCAGTGAGATATAATCCTAGTGAGGACGGCTGAGTGCATGTGCACTCATAGACCGTGATACAGTGCAATTCTTTTATTATTTTAGTTTGGTAACGCAGAAGCAAAATGTAAAAATGCGAAAACCTAAGCTAGCTTAAAAGTTGGTAATCGAAATTTTATCTTCGTTTTATCTTAGTAACTAATGAATCCCAACTAGTGCAGCAAATCGGATAGTAATTTATTTATGTTTAGTTAAAATTAATGCTATCCTGGTTGAAGACAATAAAAACTTTAATTATATGTCCAGGATATAAATAAAAAATTTGGAAAAAATCGCATTCTTGGCGGGGGCGGGGTGCGGGGTACCTGAACGGGGAGTTGAACCATGGGTCTTCCGATATCGCGTCATAGAGCAGCTGACGCGATATCGCAAGACCCGGAAGACTAACTGAGCTATACAGGTGTTGAATCACCAATGCGAATTTTTCATCACATTTTACCCGTTAGCTACGGCTGGCGCCACCACTCGTAGTGATCAAACACTATCAGACGTTTCTAACCATTTACAGCGACCTGGTTTTGATAGTTTTAGTTTCGTCATCCATCATCATCAGCCCATATACGTCCCCACTGCTGGGGCACGGGCCTACCCTAAACTAGGGCGATAAGGCCTTAGTCGACCACGCTGGCCAAGTGCGGGTTGGTCAGTCGACCAGTTGTGTAGTCTACACAACCTTAGAAATTCTTCTTAGGTGTGCAGGTTTCCTCACGATGTTTTCCTTCACCGTTAAAGCGTCGAAAGATGGTACATATGAGCTTTAGTTTAATGAATGTGTAATATTTCTTGTTGTTGTTTTCAGGGAATATTCTTCATTTGTGTTAATCATTCACTCAAATTAAGAACTTAGACATGAAAAGAGCTGCTATAACCAAGTATTTAACCACTATGTATATTTTTTGTACTTTCTTCGCATCTCAGCAAACGTGGTGTGGGCCTCCCTCAGGCCAGGTGGTGTGACAATCTTCGCGGGACGGCTGGTAGGAGCTGGATGCGAGTAGCCGAGCATAGGCCGGAGTGGATAAGACGCGGGAAAATCTACGTCTAACTGTGAACAGACTTTATTTTTTATACTGCACTTCACATACATTGATCTGATCTCGAGGTAAGTAGCTTAAGCACTTGTGTTACGGGTATCAGAATCAACAGTGGATACACAAATATACTTAAATATATTTAATAATACACCCGGACACGGAACAAACACCGATGCTCGTCACACAAATATTTGTCCCGAGTGGGAATCGAACCCACGACTCTTGGAACCGTAGGTAGTAAACCTGGGTCACTAACCACTGTTCCAACGAGCCAGCCACTTATAGGCTGATGCTGATGATATTTTTTTTGTTAATCGCTTTTTTCCTAACTGACATACGATGATGGTTCAGAATAGCCTCGTTATCATCACCGGACTTGCGGGGGAGCGGATGGCTCTCACCCCTAAAAGTTGTTATTCGCCCATACTGTTCTCACTATACTGTACCTGCAATAATACACTAAGACCAGCGGCTAATGCCAACGTACTCTTTTTCCCTCGTGGTTTTTTGCTCACCGGTTCGTTTCACACATTCCGTTGTGTGAAACGCTTTACAATAAAATTTTAAAGCATTTAGATTCTCACTGGAGACTACTTACATTTTAAAACGGGGAAAGAATATGTGAGCTCTTGAAATAAGGTAAATTGTTCTCTTATATTCTCTTTTATGCCATAAAAGAATCTCTGTTAGCTAACTTAGTAGCTCTTATTCGCTATGTGCGCGATGATAGCGCCCCTAGTGGCGACAACTATTCTGGACTTGAGATCTGTCATATCATAGCAACCAGATGTTTTGATATGTCATATCATAGCAACTAGATGTTTTGATAAAGATTTTCGACTAGTTTTTCAACACAAAATAAATAAAAATTGTATAAAGTGAGTGTGTATATTATACCAAGTGATTTTCTTACTTCACAAAAATATGAATATTATTATAAGTATTGAATTTGCATCGTTTACGTTACGTACGTAACGTTTTTACTTACAAATACAAGGGAATTTATGAAATTAAAGCAATTTGACACATGAAAGCTCAGAATTATATCACATTTCTGTCACGGTCGATTTGCCTTCCCCCACCACCCACTCCGCACATAGCGAATAGCCAAATATTGAAACAATACACACTTTTACTTCTACTTTGGCGACTTAAAATCATCTCTTCTTTTTTAAAATCTGTTATAGAGTCAAGGAGTCAACTCTTAAGTTTTTAGTAGTTGGTTTTTTATTTACCAAATATGTTTTTTTCTTTTTCCTTATACTTTCCCATATACCCTATGGATTACACGTGGACCCGTCACTCGGGTGCAATGTAGCACGATTTAGACTCGGATAAAAACGGTGATCAGTATCCGGGCGAGATATAATCCGCCATTAATCCAGACGTCTGGCTAAGTGCAGTTGCAGCGGCAATAATGCACCGACACCGATAATGCAGTTGTTCCACAGACGGCGATAAAGGAGAAGCGATTACAGGTAGAAATTTTTACTCGACCAAACGTATGAAGCGCATGAATGTCGATTTGTATGGAATCGAATCAGCTCCTCAAAGCCGAAAACGTCGATGGCCGAGTGGTTAAGGTCTTTGCTTGCAATGTAACCTTAACCTCTCGGCTATCGACGCTATCAATAGTTTTGTTTAATGTACTATAATAAATTTTGCATGAAACAGTCAAGTATGCTATATATTCAATCAACTGCCTCGTTGGTCCATTGGTAGCAAGCGCTGCGTAAGGACCGAGAGGTCACCGGTTCGAATCCGGGGTCGGGCAAAATTTGTGTGAGTTTTTCTGTAATGAAATTACTCAGCCCGGAGTTAGGAAGTTGGCGGCTGAACGCCCGTGCCTCAGAAAGCACGTTAAGCCGGTGGTCCTGCGCCCGATCTCTCATCGGTCATGTCGGATTGCCGTCTCACCGAATTATGAGAGTAAGGGAATAGAGAGTGCACTTGTGTTTGCGCGCACACTTGTGCACTATAATATGTCCTGCGCACTTGGCTGATCTCAGTTGAGATTGGCCGCCATGGCTGAAATCGGTCGGACGCCTTATATTATATTCAATTTGGCTAGCAGAAGGAAGCGATTGACTGTTACAAACGGAAGGCTTTTCTTATTAGTGATAACGTTTATAAATGAAGATGTCACTTGAACACACGACGTGACAAGTAGAAATCTGCAAACGACGTATCGATTCGATTGTTTATTACAGAATTGAAGATTGAACTTCTTCTTCTTATCGTATGGTTGATGAACAACCTGGTGTCAGAGTTTTTAAACCGCCCGTAGGCCTCTGACATGGCTACGCACACCGTTGAAAAATTTCTCAGGTGTGCTGGTTTCCTCACGATGTTTTCCTTCACCGTTAAAGCGTCGAATAAGGTACATATGAATTTCAAATTTGAAAAACACATTGGTACCTGACGGGGTTTGAACTGGCGACCTCTCGCATGGCAAGCAACGACCTTAACCACTCGGCCATCGACGCTTTTTGAAGATTGAACGATGAATGATGACGTCATTGTCAAGAACAGACGTCGAATGCAGTCACCACAGTCTCTATCTAAGTTATAAGCAAGTGTACGATCCTCGGATTGGCTGTTCTAAGCAACTAATCACTGGATATTCTATTGTCGTAGACTGTTTGAGCGAGTATTCGCTGAGTGTAATAGAGTAAAAAACCTAAATTTCGAGACCGAAATCGGTTGGACACATTATATATCTTTATCGGGTTTATCTTTATCACTTTATCAATAACAAAAAAATAATTTAAAAAAATTTTGTTTGTCGGTCTATTTGTCTGTTTGTTTCCGCTAATCTCTGGAAGAGCTGGACTAAATTGACGGGACTATCACTGATACTTAGCTAATATAGTATATAATAGGTACATGATAGGCTATTTTAATTATACATTTCCACGCGGATAAAGTCGTATGCGGCCGTTAGTTGTTATTATAACAATAACAAGGCAACCAACTGATTTCGGTCATGGTGGCCGATACCAATCAGCCAAGTGCGCAGGACATATCGTTTCTTTGCTTCAACAGTGTGTTATCATGATAATCCCAACTTTCTTAACTCGTCACGTTATCGAAGCAAAGAGGCGATATTATTAGTGCAGAAGCGTACACGCACACACAAGTGCACTCTCTGTTCCTTTAGTCTCATAGTTTTTTGAGACGGCAATCCGACTTTACGGAGAGAGCCATCCGCTCCCCCGCAAGTCCGGTGACGATGACGAGGCTACTCCAAGCCATCATCGTATGTCAATAAAAAAAAATTGCAATCCGACATGACTGATGAGAGATCAAATATTAAGCTAGAAAATGGCCAATAGTTATGTTGTTTAGTCACTGGTAGTGGGACAATTGCTTTATATGAGCACACCTTTCGCTTTTTGTGGGGAATGTTTTTGGTCGCGCAACTAAATGTGCTTTAACTGCGATTGTGAGTTGTGAGCAAACTTTTGAATTTTTATTGTCGTAATAATAGTGAAATAGTAGTAATGTTTAAATTTGAGGAAGGTTTCCACCGTTATTTACCACGTTCACTCGCAACAATTACTGGTGAAATCCGGACCAACATCGGGCAGAAAGAACTGTGGTTTTAAGACTTTTAATTGTCATGGTTGTGTTACTATGACATGAGACATTAGAAAACTGAATATATCCGGGATATTTATCATCTATCCTTATATTCATCATCATCAGCCCATATTTCCCCACTGCTAGGGCACGTTGTGATGGTATGTGAATCTTGTCAATCACGACCTTACGTGATCGATAAAGATAACTCAGCACGATAGAGTATTGCTACCCTGAACACGTATATAAGATAACATTAGTATATAAGGATGATTAGTTTAAGCAAATATATGAATTCCACTATCGACAGTCTTTAATTCAAGACCCACCATTTTATAATATTACATGGTGACCGTGACAGTGCTGCCTTCCGGGCAGTGCTGTGCGTTAGTGATGTAAAGTATAGTTGAAGTAATGTCCGCACAAGATTAGGAAACCTGAAGAAAGAAGCAAAGGAAACATTATGTTGAGAAGAAATCTGAAGACTACTGGTGAGTTTGGAGAAGTCCTGGGCGCAGGGAGTTGTTCGCGTCCGATGTGGTAAATTCTGGGCGCTAGGAAGTAGTTGCTGTCCAAGATGGTGGAAGATGGTGGACGAGATGGAAAATATTCTTGCTGGGTGCCGGGAGATGTTCGAGTCCATGATGTCAACAGGGAGACGGTTGGTAGCCGAGATGGAGGATGTAGTTCCTGGGCGCCGGGAGGACATTCGAGTCAATGATGTCGAAAGGAAGTACAAAAGTGGCCAACCAACCTTTCATATTTTTTTTTTCTTGTAATTGTGCTTATTTAATCATGTGTTTTTATAATATGTAACAAATGTATTTTCTACAAATGCTACCGTCTCTAGGTCATATTAGATAGGTGTTATTTCATCAAAATAATAGGTACTATGTTCTAAACGTTATTTTTTTATATCTTATTGATTGAGAATAAGATGATTTTTGGTCTGATATATATATTTTGAAACTGATTTAAAGTAAAGAAAGTGCATTTGCTGGGTATGATATTTAATTTTGTATTTTTAATTGATTTGTGATAACTTTACTTACAGAAATTTATAATTATTGAATAATAATTTTGAAAATTATGATCGAGAGAAATGATACATGATTGATGAATAATATTGATATAATAACGTTAATTTTGTATCGATATGTTGTCTTGTAAGGTAGGTAATATTGATATTTGAAAAACAATAACAATATAGTTCATAGTTACAACGATGGTTAGTTAGCGTAGGAATTTCGCGAGTCAGCAAGGTCTGGGTCATACGCGTATAAGCAATTTTTATAAATTCTGCTGATAGCGATAGTAGGCAATGCATTAGTACGTGTGTTCAAATGTTCATTCACACACGCTTGACATTGAATTAGCTAAGCTGATTCAGCAGCAGCTGATTGCAGCTACGTAGGAAAGTAATGGACGTCAGATAAGTAGATTTTGAGAATAATTTTCTTTAATTAATAAAATTTCCGCATATGTGATTTTCAGAAGTAATAATGACGAGATTAATTAGTGTCGATAGCATATCGACTAGGCTTAGGGTTCTAGATATACCCTTGATAGGAAGTTGTACGTTTAAACGTAAAATTTAATGAGATTCCTTGTATGGAAAATAATGAGAAAAGACATCTTCGTATCGTATAAGATTGATTACGAAAAAGAGTGGTTTAGTTAGGCATTGTAATAGCTGTCGGATAATAAGAGGCAATAAAGTCCTCGTGATATCATAGAAATGATAAAATGTGCAAATCATGTAACTCTACAAATTACGTTTAAATCAGAATTCTTTACTAACGGAGGCGCGCCGCAGACGCAACGATAGGAGACCTGATAGCATAATGTAAAAAAATGGTGTCGTAGAGTATAATTTATTTATGTATTTATTAATTACAGGCCAAATGAGCCATAATATGAAAGAAGTAATATGAAGTAAATAGTACAAGGTACTGAACAGGGCGTAGATCCTTTATTTGATCATAATGTAGGACGATTTTTTTTTGTTTCTATTTGTTATAATACTATTTTGAGATCGATGATCTTAAAACTTGACCCTTAATATTTTTTTTTTTGCTGAATGTAGCAATTGACGATGAATTAAATATAATGATGAAATGAAAATGTTGATGAAATAAATATGATGATGGATATAAATAAAATGAGTCGAATACTTGTAATGTAAATTCCTCATGTAGAATTTTTTCGTATGTTGTAAATGGGATAAGCCAACCCATAGTTGATAAGTAGGAAGGAACCTACTATGTAATAAATATGGACCAAATGTGTCGTAAACAAAGGTTTATTGTTGAAAGGTGAATTATTGATGTATTAAGTCAAGAAAAAGAGGTAAATAATATTGATCAAGAAGACGAAACGAAATGTTTTATGTACTTAACAAATAAATTGGAATTGAGATCTATGTACTTTTAAATGAAGTTAAAGTAAATGAACTTAAATGTATCTTTAATGATATTTTTTTGATAGCTTATAATTTTTTTATGTTTTATATAATTTTTATAATTAATTTGTTTAAACATGTAAGATTAGTAAGAAATAACAATGAATATGTAGTTTATAGAGAAGAAATATATTTTTAGAACTAGGAATTATTATGTACTTGTTACTCTATATCTTTTTCAGGGGAGGGATACCTAACCTTTTAGGGGAGGTGTGATGGTATGTGAATCTTGTCAATCACGACCTTACGTGATCGATAAAGATAACTCAGCACGATAGAGTATTGCTACCCTGAACACGTATATAAGATAACATTAGTATATAAGGATGATTAGTTTAAGCAAATATATGAATTCCACTATCGACAGTCTTTAATTCAAGACCCACCATTTTATAATATTACAACGTGCCTACTCTAAACTAGAGGGATAAAGCCTTAGTCAACCACGCTGGCCATGTGCTGATTGGTTGACTACACAACCTAAAAATTTTTTCTTTGGTATGCAGGTTTCCTTACGATGTTTTCCTTCGCCGTTAAAGCGTAAACGTACATATGAATTTCAAATTTGAAAAACACAGTGGTACGTGACGGGGTTTGAACTGGCGACCTCTCCTATCGCAAGCACCAACTGAAGCCACTATGCCATCGACGCTTTTTGGTATCCTATCCTATTACTATAAAGTTTCAAATATGTCGGCACTGTTGCTAGCACTATGATCACGGGTCAACTGACTAGTTGATATACACGGTAAATATCCCGGAGACGTTCGTTCATTTTTCTATAGCTACCAAATCCGCTACTCTTAGTATCGCGTGTAGACGCATAATGTTCAGTTTTTTTAACATGTAACAGTTCCAAATTTTAATATTCTTAACACAAAAAAAACCTACTAAAAATATTGCAAAAGAGACTATGTAAGCAATCAAAAGCGTACATTACTCCGAATAGTTGTTGTCTTAACAACTATTCGGAGTAACTCAAATATAAAATAATACTAGAATTATTTCCCGTTAAAACTCATGAGTGATCAAAGCGAGCATACTTCTATCGCCCGAAAGATTCTACACGACAAAGGAATACGGGTAGCGTTGACAACGACATTTTTATAAAATAATTACCTGTGCTATCTCAGGTTAATGTATAATAATTATTAAATTGCACTCTCATATTGGGCATTTTTCATAAGGACCGGGCAGTATGTATAACGCCCAATTTGTTATTTGGTGCATAACATATGCATTTTATAAGCTAAAATAAATATTATGTTGCTATTTCCTTCATTTTTATAAATCTGCTTTAATTTCGGGTTAATTAATGCACAGTACTTAAAAACGAATGGCAAGAACTGCAAACGGGACAACTAAAAACTTTATATTTTTAAAGTTTTACATATTAGATTATTCACGAATAGGACGTCTAAATCTGACCAATAGGGTAATTATTAATTAACCATATTATAAGTGCCCTAGTTGTCAGAACGAATCAAATAGGTGTGGAACAAAATGGTGGTATTTGGTTCGAATGAAAACACTGATTTATCAATCCCATTCCCATATACGTAGTGTAGGACGCCCGCAGGCCAGGTGGTGTGACGATCTGCGCAGGACGGCTGGTAGGAGCTGGATGCGAGTAGCCGAGGAGAGAGAGAAGTGGCGTGCATTTGGGGAAGCCTATGTCCAGCAGTGGACAGAAATAGGCTGATGATGATGGTGATGATGATTCCCATTTATATCAAACAAATTACTATTAATTACTGACCAGATTACTACATACTCATATCTAATGGAAATTCACAAACTTAATTTGACAAGCCCTCATTGGTTTCTGGTTATTATATAAGTTTTAATAAAGTAAAAAAAATCGAAGTACAAATCTTTTCCTGACGACTGTACTTCTACAAAAGTTTAAGGGGAGTCATATCCCGAATTCCCTGAAGTGGAGAGACCGCAAACTCAATAGAGCAATCTTATAAGTCCACTGACCCAACTTGATATCAGATATTGAACCTTAAGCTGACCGGCGTAACGTCCAATTTGGGTCAGCGCCACGTAAAATGTGAAAGTTATAAGGGAGTAGTGACATAAACTTGTAGAGCTTGCAAAATATAATTATCAATGGACTATCGAGAGTTCATGGCGGTGGGCTATCTGTTAAATTGACCTAGATAAATTTGTGGAAAGGTTTACTACACCTGTTTTGGTATTACAGTAACATTTAAAGTTTACACATAACCACATTCTTTAAATATTAATATTTACACTGATCCAAAGGCAATTACTTTTTTGTAAAGTTAATAACTCGCCCTTTAACTGGCTCGGTGAAACAGTGGTTACTGGTTTGCGACCCTGGCTGGCGGTTCGGAAAGTAGTGGGTTCGATTCCCACTCGGGACAAATATTTGTGTGATGATGGAAAAGTCCCAGATATATTTTTATCAATCTTGTCTGTGACTAAAAAGTTTAATATTTTGACGATATTGATTGGAAACTCAAATTGGACATTCCAAATAACCAGTAAGATAAGCCCTATAGCAAAATAATTGACATTATGATTTTTTTTTATATATGTTGTCACAACATCTTTTGTATTTATAAAATAATTGGCTGTTATTTGTTTATTATTTTTATTTCAACTTCTTCTGTTTTCCTTCAATTTTATTTCAAGTACTTCAAAAGCAGTTCTCAATGTTTATATATTCTTTCAGATATGTTTAATTAACACTCATAAATCGTTATTACCCTAAATCTAACTATCTTTTTACGGGTAAAAGACCTCTTAAATAAATACAACATTATATGTAGTCCGGCGAGGGAAATTAACAGTATAGTTTCAGACAAGACTGTTTGATTAGAACATAATCACTATCTGGGGAAAGTAAAATGGGGATAATTATGTAGCCAAGTTGTTGCGCCAAGGGACCGCGGGACGATACGGGGCCATAATGTGTTGGGAAAATTTGATTTAACTTTCACGGTTCTAAACTCAATATGCATAAGAGAAACTTCGTGGTTAAAAAATGTCTTTAGCCGAGTGGTTAAGGTCGTTGCCTTTCATGCGACAGTACGCCAGCCGCCCGCCACGTACCAGTGTGTTTTCAAATTTGAAATTCATATGTATGATTATTCGACGCTTTAACCATAATCATAGCTGAAGTCGATGACTGGCCAAACGTTCAACATTTTCACATTTTTGAAATAAAATTAAGATATGACGTTATAATGAGTTCTGTGTGCGTAATCCGGAACGCACATAATATCTCACCAAAGGTTTATGATTAAAGAACTTTATTATTTCTCATTAAGAATATACCATATTACAATTCACTTACTGAGAAAACACAAACGAAATACAATAAAAGTAGTTAAAAAACTTTCTTTATAAACAATACTACTTTCACACTTATCTTATACTATCGCACGCGCAACTAAAAACGACCTAAGTGTGAAAACGCTTTTGAACGCTCAACCGCTTAAGCAATAAAAAAACACGACCGACAGAATCCAGTCCTGTATATTTCGTCACTCAGAGATCGCAAACTAATTGCCTCGATGGCGATATGATGAACTAACTAACGACGCTCTCCACCCAACACCGCAAAATCGACTCTACGTCGTTCACATAAAGTTTTCAATCCCAAAACGGGCACGAACTTGGCTTCCAGCTCGGAAGTCATAAAGCCTCTTATTGTCAACTGTGATGATAATTTCATAGGAAAATGTGTCAGTTGCGTTATTATACACCAATTTGTTGAAATGTAACACACTGGCATCTGTTAATGGCTCATTTGAGACGGGTTATAACTTTCGTATTGTCATATTGCGGCATACGAGGACTGACTTTGTACACAAATTGTTTTAAAAGTGTCTTCATCTACATAACACGAGTATTAATGGAGTATTTGCGTGGTTTATATTTCGTATGAAATATTGAAGATATTCCTTGACTGCATAGGTATTAAGAAGCGGAACCCATTTACTTCGTAAGGTTTTATTTATACCGCAAAAGATAACAAATATTCATAAAGCGTTGGTATGATGAACACAATGGAATACATCTTTCTATGACCTTATCGCTATTAACAATCGCGTTCAAGTAACCCGCAGGTAAATAAAAGATAAGATCGACCAAATTTTACATTGTGACTTATTTGTACGTAACAAAACGATACAGAATTCTGCGGAACATAATACAATAAGATGTTTATTGTTATTGAGGAAATCGCGTAATTTCCGTGGGATGTTTGATTTAAAACGGCCGAAGGCTCTCTGCGAAATTAAGAGAAAGTTTTATTGTATACATATTAACTCTCAAATGTTACAAGTAACTAAAAATATTATTTTACAGTACAGTAAACGGGTTACAACGTATTTGATAATAAATTAATCGTAAATATGACGAAAATTGGCAGAAACTATACAGCATAGTCGTAATATTTTACTGTGTGGTCGTAGTAAACGCTACGAAATTCTTCGTAGCGCAGTGCTACGTATTTTTCTGTAGTACTCGTAACGAAGTGTGGGTAACTTGTATCAAAATAATTTTGCACGCAACATACTCTAGAAATTTATTGTACTACCGGCAACGCTGGCGGTAGTACACTTTTCAAATAGATTTCTTTAAACGCCAATAGCCCCGCCCACTGGCCAATAGAAGAGCACTTAAAGAAAATCTGTCAAAATCCAAGCAAAAACGTTCCAATAGTAGGAGAGCTAGCAAGAATTTTTTGTTAGGTATTTGAGGCAAGCTGAAAACTTATCCTGAACCTCTCCTATTATATCCCAGCACGACACTGCAGACCTGGCTGGTGAGTAGCGGGGCTAAAGCAAACCCCCAAAAATATTTTTCATCTTTTTATTTATAACTAAAAAATCAGACTCACGTTGTAAGACAAATTATTTCGATGGAACTTCTACCTGTCAGGTGAACTGACAAAGTATATTTTTTTGGATTATAAAATATATTTTAAAATAAGAAAAATTGGGGGTTTGGTTTAGCCCCGGTACTCAGCCAGGTCTGCGGTTTTGTGTTGAGTTATAATATTAAAGGTATAGGACAAGTTTTCAGCTTGCCTCATATACCTACCGAAAAATTCTTGCAGGCTCTCGGACCACAATTTGGGCGGGGCTTGCTTTGACAGACGTATAAGCGCCAAGCGATTTTCACCTTATAGGTGGTCGACCGCCAAATACTCCGATAGTACATCAACACGTACGCTCAACATAATTGACTTACATCATTTTATAAATTTATAGTATGATGATATTGAATCTAATATCTAATTTGTAATTGTTATATAACGTCTTTGTCGTTGTTATGCCTTTTTAATGTGTCTATCACTTGAGTTTTTAAAGCAAATGAAAATATAACTAAATAGAGTCCAACTGTTACTATGTAACTATGCCTGTTATATATAAACTATCTGTACATTTTTATGAGACTTCACTCCACCTGATACTTACCATCGTTGGTCATAAGGAACACAGGCTTACAGCTACAATTAATTCTAATGTGAAGTAATAGTAATAGGTTTTTTAAGATCTTCCCTATGCAAGTTCACTCAGCGACATTGTTCCGCTAAACTATTTATCTACAAAGAAATAGTCCCAAAACGGTTTCCCTTTAACGAAATTATTAAACATTTAAGCACAAAGTATGAGAGAATTCCCATTTTGACATTATACCCTCGTAATAGCCAATTTTCCTTCTTTCATTAGACCTCGGTAAACTTTTTTTCATTACGACTCACGATAAAGTTTTGAGCTTTCTTATTATTTTTCTTTTATGTAGTAAATCTTTGATGGCAATGATAACGATTTTAATTATACTCGTTTTGATGTTATGTTTCGAGTGTGTCTTAATTTTGTTTTTAAACTTTGGCTCTTCTGTTTTTTTTGTATTTTATCGATTTTGTATTGTTGTTCAATGACATGACATTCAGAATAAGAATTTCAAATAGAGGATTTTGCTGCTGGCGCCATTTCTAAGTGCGATAAATATTTTCTTGTATAATTTTTAGGTGTGCTTTAAATGTTGAACCAACTTAGTTATATCTTATGACAAGGTTCTCTCACTGTGTCCCTTATGAATGATTAAATGGGCGTTTTATAGATTTTAATCATAGAAATGGTCGGTTAAACCCCAAAATTCAATTTGTCAAAACTGATGTTAAATAAAGAGCAATTAAGTATTTCAATCAAGAAAAGAGCGCTCACTTTACGAGTCCTCCACAAAGGCGTTTATTAAAATTGACAAGTGTTTTGATATTTTCAACTAATTAACAATATTAATATCAATCACGATTCATTTATAAATATTCCTTCAACCGTTTGGACGTTAGTCGATAGCTTTAGCTTTTTGTTGATTTTTAATACGAGTTTATTGTAATTAGATCAATGATTTAAATCAACGAATGTATACTATGTGTATTGTATTATTTGTCCTACACAACGCTGATCCCATATTCATTATTAATTACACCATTGATGATGATGAATAAAATTAAATCAAGCTCTGTTCTTTGGCATACTAATTGACACAACTAACCATTGATGAAAAAATGATTATAATTAATTCAAGCTCTGTTCGTAGCCATTTCGTAGGCTACGAAGTGCTACGAAGAAAAAAACATCTCTTCCTTCGCAAATCCTTACAACGAAAAGGACAAAAGCTTGCGGGTGCGCGAATTAAACCTGTCATTTGATTTACACTTCCCATAGTATATCATAGCGAACAAAAGAGTGGAATGATTTATAGTCTATGGAGCTTAGGTGCGTTTTCGCTGGCACGGATTTTGGTGAGTCTCGCCAGAATATGGTATCAAATTCAGTGGGAGAATCTTACCATTTCTTTTTACGTGATTTGTAAGGGAATTTGTAGGTTTTTTTGTATTGTGGATTTTAGTAGAGTCGCAACTAACTGTGAGAGTAGCTTAGTGTCTGCGATAGGAATGCATTTTAGTTAATAAGAACAGATTACATCTGCCATTTCCCAGTTTGCGATTGAATGTAAAATAATAAAGTCATAATGTATGTAACCATATTTGATGCAAATAAAATTATGTCATCTCCTTTCAATTCATTTCAAAACTTTAATCAACAATTTGAAACTAGCCTCTACTAACTAATGATTAATTTCTGTTTCATGTCGCGTTAAGAGAACGGATGCTTAAGCAAAACAAAACGCAACACATCGCTTGCGTTCGCGACAGCCGGCGACAAATGAGCCGCGAACAATGCCGCTAACGCGCGCTTATAAGCGCTTATAAGCGCTTATAAGCGAGCGAGCGAGACACGCCTACTCTATTTCATTCGAGATAATTGTTTACAGGACGATGACTTATTAGCGCGGGTTTTGTCACTGCGGCTGAAATTCAAAATTTAGTGGGAATAGAATAAGCTTAGTGGAGTGAGTAAACTACAAAGACGATTTTGCGCTTCATTGAAAACCTCGCGATTAATATAAATCAATTTCAACCACAGGCATTCTGTATACCTACATTTTATCTATACATACAACCAAATAAAATGTCTGATTACAATATAAAAATAACGATATTTTACTAAATGGAGTTGAATCTATATCGGGTACCAGGAACAAAACACACATTTTAATTTTTTTTGTCTGTCTGTGTAATGTATCCCATCGATGTTGTTTGTCGTGTGTATGTCTTCATTTTCTCAACACAAAGTACAATGTATTCTGTTCTAAATACAAAGAAGCACATACTTACCGCCTCATAATATAACCATGAGCGTTTCTACCAAAAATTAAAAACTCACATAATCAAGTCACACACGAGTACGCATACGGAATCCCAGTAACAAAAGCGGGGATAAAGATGCAGACAATTTAACACGAAACACAAGGAAACACACGAAATTCGTAAAATAATCCCTCGGGACGCGCGCCATCATTACATTTGCCATTCCAGTCACACACGAGATGTAATAAACTGTAGCATACTGGGATATGGTACAGACGGGTCAATGGTGACTTGGTATTGTTTTATGCCTATTTGAAACACTACATCTTTTGTTTTAATGTCACGCGCCATTAGATACAGCCTGTACTCATTTTTGAAGTGAAAACTTCTTTTTTTCAGTCAGAGGATACCAGTCACAACTATCTGTCCGGTGGTTAGTGAACGGTATACGGGTAAGCGACCCCGGCTCCTCGAGCTACTATCAACTCAGTCCAAATCATCCGAGGCGATAGTATCCTTCCTCCTCTTTTCCTTCCCCCGTCATATATCCTTGCTACTCGTGGGAACGCAATGACCTTGTTAAAACAATGCACAAGGCAGAATGGCGGCGACAAGGTCCACAACCCGTCACGTCACGTTTCCCACAGAGGTGAAAAGTGGATCGCTGGAAGTGATCTCTGCCTACCCCTCTGGGAAAAAGGCGTGATTGTATGTATGTATGTATGTAAAACTTCTTTAGCGGCGCTGAGCACTTCTTGTATGGGTAAAAACATCCAAATGTACAGCGTGACAGCTGATGGCTTGACTGTTGTGTGTGCACTGTTGTGTATTCGTTTAATATGTGAATTATTTAAATTAAAATGTTTTGTATTTATAATAAAACACAACGTTAATATTCAAGTTTTCACTTCTGACGGCACTCCCGGAGTGCTATTTTTTTTTGTTATAAAACAATATGACCACACTCCACCTGATGGTAAGTGGAAGTGAGAGCCACATATGAGGTTGACAGGCACGATAGACCATTTTGAGCCCGTCGCACTCATCCTGAAGACCCGCTTAAATGCCGTTTACTTGCCCGAAGAGCCCAGGCTAACGTGGTCTAATTCAGTCAAACTTTAGCACTCAAGACAGATTTGGAGATCAATCACGATATTATACATTTCAAAGTCGAATATTTACCTTGCCAGTTAATAATCAAAATTTCCCTTCTACACTTTCATATTCCCTTCGCAATGGCGTATGTACTTATGCCCACACATAATATAATATCACACTGCGCATACAGAGATGAGAAATGTTTTGAATAGCCCAATAAGAAAACAGCCGTCATGTCATTTATGTACTGTGGTCACGCCAAAGAAATTATTACGATTACGTGTAGGTTCTCAATTTTGAGAGAATAATCTGCAATAGATGTGCGGCACAACACATATTGATTGGAATAAACGTAACAGCCCTAAACTTAACGTTCTGGAACTCAACAATACGCTTTTCTTATAGATAGTTATATTTATAAGGCGTCCGACCTATTTCAGTCATGGCGGCCGATCTCAATTAAGATCAGCCAAGTGCGCAGGACTTATTTTAGTGCACAAGTATGCGCGCAAACACAACTGCACTCCCTGTTCCCTTACTCTCATAGTTCGGTGAAACGGCAATCCAACATGACCGATGAGAGATAGGGCGCAAGACCACCGGCTTAACGTGCTCTCCGAGGCACGGATGTGCAACCGCCAACTTTTTCTGGTCGCCTTCTCCTTCTAACCCCGGGCTGAGTAATTTCTCTACAGAAAAACATACCCATTTTGTTAAACTACGTGTAAAAGAGCGATAGATACGTGGAAAAGCGTCGATGGCCGAGTGGTTAAGGTCGTTTCTTGCCATGCGAAAGGTCGCCAGTTCAAACCCCGCCAGGTACCAATGTGTTTTTCAAATTTGAAATTCATATGTACCATCATTCGACGCTTTAACGGTGAAGGAAAACATCGTGAGGAAACCTGCACACCTACGAAGAAATTCTAGGGTTGTGTAGTCGGCCAACCCGCACTTGGCCAGCGTGGTCGACTAAGGCCTTATCGCCCTTGTTTAGGGTAGGCCCATGCCTCAGCAGTGGGGACGTATATGGGCTGATAATGAGGTGTAAAAGAATACTTTAGTTCGTGTTCGTGCGTTCCAAATTCATTACATAATATAGATTTTTGGGTCCTACAAATACCTATATTATATTATGTAAGAGTATTTTAACTGTTGACTCTTCTTCATTATCAATTTTTCGTAAACGCTGAAGTCTAATCCATTCCCAAAGCATACGACGCAGCGCGGATGCAAATTCTCAAAATAAATCTCGAAAGTTCTTTAAATATTTTGCATAATTTAATTAAAACAAGAGCAAATTGTACAAAACCGTTGTAAGCGGGCTCGAAGCAAACATAAAACGATGATGCCGAAAAAGGTTTGCCTTCATTTTTCAAACCGCAAAATCAGCGTTACTTCCTCAAACAACAGAAACCGAGGAAATTAGTAATTAAAATATCTTTCTGACGAGCCGCCCTTATCTCTTTTCTGGGTTTTGTTCACACTTGGTTTCTAATATTTATGATGGTATTTGCAGTGAACATTTTGTGAGTAGATAGTAATTTACATTAATTTGATTTTACCTATGTTTAATCTTATTATTAAGTTAGTTTAAACTAACATTCCGAAAGAATTTTGTAAAACTTAATATTTTAAGCTATTACATAGCTTCTATCGCGGGCCTTGAGCGCGGGGACCGAATCTAGAAATTCCGTAACGAAAAAAACCTCACGCTCCCCACTCGTCTAACGTCGTTTCAGTTCGGCAGTCTTCGACACGGCGTTGTGTGCGTGCAATTAGACGCATTGTACGACTCTACGAAACTCGCACGAATCAAGACGAGCAGCTCCGAAATCGGACGATGCTATGCAATAGCTTTACCGCGGCAGTCCCCGAGTGCCACACGTCTTTTTTTTAGTGTAATTACGAGTATTGTTATTTGTAAACATGATTGTGATGTTTGGTTACAGATGTTTGACAGTAAGTTGAACGATTATGATCAGTAATGAAAAGATGTAACACTACCAGCAATAGAAAAAACCCTTTAAGACAATGAACTAAAAGACGCCAATTAGGATAGGTACAGTACATTATAATATTCAGCGATAACCTTTTACTACCAAAATGTTCTGATCATGATGGCCAACTCAAAAAAAAATTGGTCCTTCGAGCCAGATAATAAATTATTCGATCAATCCAAGGCGGCCAGGTACAGAAAGGGACCTCGGCACAGAGGGCGCGAGGGGCTAAGAAAAGAAATGAGCCGTACTAATTAATCTTACAGGTGGGTTCTAATTAGGCGCTAATTCGCATCGCATTTTTGTCAGTAATTAAACATTTCCATTCTTTCTTTCTTGTGGAACTCTCTTAAAAGGTTTTATGAAACACCGTTGTAAGATGTCACTTGGAGGAAGTTTGTTTTGTATTTGCTTTCTTTTAAGAGAGATTGAATGAACTTTTGATTACGAATAGAATACATGATTGAATGCTTGGATCTTATTTGAAGGTCATTTGAAATGTATTTTTTTATTTTAAGTTAAACATAACATACTCAGGATTTCATACCACATTATTGATTATCACAACCATTTTACTATGTCTACCTACATTATTATACAATGGCTATGGAGTATGGAATTCATTCCATAACGCTTAAACTATACTTAATAACATACAAACTTCATTACACCTAGGCTAAGCTACATTTTACATATCATAATTTACGAGTGCGTTTTACCACGGTTAATGCCCTAGTCGTCACAAACTCAGGTACTCAATTATTCTAATAAGATAAAAAGGTACAGCCAGCAAAGACAACGCTAAAGGTCCACGCAAGTAAATTGAGTGGGGACGTTAATTCGGTCACAATTAACTATTTCGCAGAAAGGTGAGCAAACGGTACACAGACTACACAGAATTTGGAGGTTCCTCCAAACATTGCTATGGAATTCCCACATTTAAGGCTGCAAACTGGAAGGAAGCAGTGGCGGCTAATACGTAACGTGCTGGACTATCTGTGCCAGCGACTTCATTCGGATTTTTTGGTATTTATTACACATTTTCCATTAGCAAGCCTTTCTCGATAAATATCAAACACAAAAATAATTATTCAATTCGAACCAGCAAATTCTGGGATTATATAGATATGTCCTTACAGCACCAATACAGCACTATCGGCGAATATTTCGTTGTGTACTCCTAAGCCAGGGCCAGCACTCGTCACATACTTATGTTGTGGATATGGAAGAAGCCAAAGTGATGTGCCAGGACTGTAGCGCATGGCAGGAAGTGATCTCTGCCTACCCTAGAAAAAGTCGTCATTTTATGAATGTATGTAATAAACATACAAACTTAAGTATTTCTACCGTGTCGCGCGAGCCGTCAGTTCTACCTCGGTAGCCACGACGCTACCGCGTGCGTCCAGCTTGCAACCTAAGTCTTAAGCAGTAAAATAAACACAACCTCTATATTTACATGGTCCAAGAGTGGCAAGAGTGCTTTTATGCAATTTGAATATTTTAGAAACAATAAAGACGAAAATATTTAATTACGATTCGCAACATGTCCTGTGAATACTGAAATATTTCAAGCATGTTCACAAGTGAGTAAATTTAAGTAAATTTCCCGCTGTGCTCTGGTAGTTGAATAACTCAATCAAATTCAGGTACCATTTTTCATCACACAATAAAAAAAAAGTTTTCATAAACTTCCTTTTTTTCTTTACTAAATTAATATTATCAAATAAGTCACCCTGCTTATATTTGGCAAGCCATCGTTACCTTTATTTTTAAAGAACCTGAGATTTCCAAGGATCATTTAATACAATCTCAAGTCAGCAAACTTATACAGATGCGAACACCAAAAATCACTCACCGTCAGAAAGTATTATAAAACCTGAACGCAATAAGTACTAAAATCTGAAACTGACTATAAAAGTAAAATTCCCAAATTGGTTTCCAGCGAATTGAGTATAAAGCTGACTTCCTTCGCGGCCGCGGTTATAGAAATACTGAGTATTAATTTAAGAGAGTATTGGCCTTTTAAGGTATTTAAGCTGTATTTATAGGGTTCCGTAGATTGCGCCTGGAACCATTTTACTTTTTACTCCGAGTACGGCTTACGTATCCATCATGAACATTAAAATATTGAGTCTTTTATCCTAGACTTACTTTTGAAATCGTGATTCCTAGAAAAAAATGGGACTCATAGTAGAAAAATGTCCAGAGGGAAAATGCTTTCGTAAAATCACGCATATTTTATTTTGGGACGATTAAATGTTCGTGATTAAAGCGGCAACTTGAATATGTAAAGTGGATATTATGGGTGTTATGTTTTCCACCATATACTGACTGGCTCGATGGAACAGTGGTTAGTGACCCTTGCTGGCGGTTCCAAGAGTCGTGGGTTCATTTCACACTCGGGTCAAATATTTGTGTGATAAACATCCATGTTTGTACCGTGTCTGGGTGTGTTATTTGTATATTTAAGTTTATTAGTGAACCCAGTAGCTTATATCTGTAAGACAAGTGCTTAAGCTACTTACCACGGGATCAGATATCGATCTGATCCCGTGGTAAGTAGCTATACATACATCGGTATGTGATGTTGTGTAACATTTCATTTTACATACGTACAGATTTTTACAGTTTAAATTTTATTGTATGAGTTTTTTTCTTTCACAAAATCCAAACACTTCAAAAACCGACACCCACAAAGACCACCCGCAAAATTCACAGCTACTCAAACTCCCCCATATCTCATTTAAAGAGCCGAATATCGGTTAAGCCGAGCCCATATCTAAAGTCAACTCGAAACAAGTTGCCAGTTGAATATTTCAAGACGCGGTTGAGTGCCCGCCAAGTTTCTTCATCCGATTTAACACACGTAATCTTCAACTTGGTGTTGTGATGCAAACTCGAGGCTTTGAAGTAATAGGGGCTTGGTGAAAGGGCTTTCGGAATTTTGCGTAAGCATCTTTTAAGTAATTGTGCTCGTATCGGATTTTGGATACTGTCAGGTTTAATATGATCGAGATGGTGAAGTTGGTTCGAGGGGAGGTTTATAAATTGTGCCGGTAATAGATGGTTGAATATATAAACATATTTTTTTAAATAAGAAACATGGAAACAAAGAAAAATGTTTATACCTAGAAAACGACATAGAGAAGAAAAGTTTCAATGGTACATAAATACACAAGACACAAAAACTCAACTTAAACTAAGAAATATCACTAATAGACAAGGACTATAAAGAGTAATCAAACGAAGTACAGGCCAGCAAGGTGCAATTTTGTAAAATATTTGTTTATTTTTTTTTATTACCGTCACTCGGGGTACAGCCAGAATACCAGCGCTGCAGCGGCCCTCGGGCTGATGTGGCACATACTGATGCAAAATCTTTTACGGCATGTGTGTTTGCTTGTTAAATAATGTCATTGTATGTGATCAATAAATGTTTTCTCTCTTTCTTTTCTCTTTCAAATTAGAAATATTACATAAACAAAATATAATAATATATGAAATGGGAAAACAAGAACAACGGAGAAAAAGTACAAGTACGAAATATTGCAAATAAATTGTGATGCATAGGTATATTATAACGTGAACGGATATTTATTTCTCCTCACTATAAGTTGTTCTGATAAGTAAGTAAGATTGTGTATTTAATATCTTAAACATGTACCTGTAACTGTATCCATAATTATAATAACTGCGAACGTTGCTCTGTCTGTCTATCAAACATTCATGCGTAATCTACTGAACATTTCAGATGTACGTTCATTCGACGCTCTTACAGAGAAGAAAAACATCGGGAGGAGACCTGCACTACTGTAAACAAATTCTAAGGGTTTGTATGTAAGTCGACCTCACGTTCTTGACCAGGGCGCTTGATTAAAGCCTGGTGGCCACTATTTTGGTTAAATTGGAAGAGGATTTAATTGGGGCATACCGTACATAGCCTAAATCAAATCATAAAACAAAAAATACTCGCAGATGTGCTTTTCATCATCATCATCAGCTCATATAGGTCCCCACTGCTGGAGCACGGGCCTACCCTAAACTAGGGCGATAAGGCCTTAGTCTAGTCGTAGCCTTGCGGGTTGGTCGACTACACAACCTTAGAATTTCTTCATAGGCGTTCAGGTTTCCTCACGATGTTTTCCTTCACCCTTAAAGCGTCGAATGATGGTACATATGAATTTCAAATTTGAAAAACACATTGGTACCTGGCGGGGTTTGAACTGGCGACCTCTCGCATGGCAAGCAACGACCTTAACCACTCGGCTATCGACGCTTTTACAATAATCAAACGAATTCCCTTCCAAGACCTCGCGAGGTCTCTGAAGCTGTCCTTCCGGCAGGTCGGTCCCAAGACTCGAAACCCCAAAAACAATTAGAAATTCGCGAACAAGAACCAAGGATACGCCCAAACAATTCACTTAACCCTCGCCAAACTCGATTAAAAATAATAACCGAAACCGCAAACAGTGGGCCCGCCAAATTATGTTTTGCACGAGTTGAAACGCAAACCCAACGCCCAACTTAATTATGACGTTAGATGCTTCCTACAAACGTTCCCGTACCAGGCCGTCTTACATGTGGAAATGGAGTTCCTTAATATCGTGTCTCTCAATCCGGGCACGTATTTGTTGGTGTTTTTTACGTGTCGGTGCTGTGAGGTAAAACATCGTAAATGGACTTGCACTTTCGGGTTAATGTGGATCGTTCTTCATGATAGAACGCTGTGGCGTTTTAGGGTTCACTCTAGGGGAACACTCTGTATTTAATATTTTAACATTTGAACAAATCAGAAAAAATCAACTATAGTATTGTCTATTTTTATTTGCGCGCGCACTACACATTTAAACCGTGACCACGAGCTCTGTAAAGAGCTCGAAACGTCGGATCTCTAAATAATGTTTAGAATACCAATACACGCGAGTTTAATCCGTAAAATTAGTTTTATTTCAAAAATCAACCACTTCACCGCAGAGATCCAAACCCATGCCTTTCTGGAAATCACTTCCTGATGTGCATTTCAACACACAAATTTCTCTATTTTTCTATATAGTTAAAACACCTCGTGAAAACTTTAGCACTTTAAACTTACATACATACACAGGCCAAACAGAGAACTTCCATTTTTGAAGTCTTTTAAAAAAAAAATTGATTAATTAGAGGATCTCTTAGTTGTCCGTCAATCATTCTATCTGACTATCTATTTTTCTTTCTGTCTGCCCGTCTGTCAAGACCCATTTTTACATAAACGTGCGTTATCATGTGAAGGCCAATCCACGCTATAAATAGACCTTAATATAATTATTTTACGCTAACATAAGCTTGTCACCGCATTTTCGTCTCCTAAAATTAATAATGTGGTAATTACCCTTGAACCCATTCCAAGAAATCGGCGGTTTTGTGAAATAGGTCGCCTTTTATGGCTTCAAAATAATTTGTTTTACTCAGGAAATAACATTTAGCTAGGTGTTACCAAATTCTAGTGTTCTTCTTCAAACCGATGTAATTATAATTTGATACGTTGGTAATAAATCTAGTGAATCACGAAAGAATCTCGTGATGAAAATAGTTTCATATACTCAACTGACTTTAATGCAATACTTGTCATAAAACTATCGGTACGCACTGCATTTATTAATATAAATTAATATAAATGTTTACTAAAAACTACAAGTATATGAATTAAAATTTAGCTCATAATAACTAAGCCAAGTTTTACTTCCACGCGCTTTGTTTTATATCCACAAAACAAAATTAAATGAACCATTACAACAAATAACATTTGTTTTCTATTTAAATTATTTAATTGAAAGTATTAAATTACGTGCGTCATGTTTTGTTATAACAGAGTTATTTTTACGAGTACATAAACTGGATAACACACGTACACATATAACTCAGTACATAGTATAGTACATAATTAGTACATTCAAGTACCTACGTATTCGATCTAAATTGACGAGTTAACTAAACGTAAACACGTCGTACATCGTCACCGCGAATCGGACCGCAAGAGGGGAGCGTCGGGCAAAAACCGCACTGGAATACCATTTGTGCTGTAATTACAATATTGTGCGCAGGGCTTTTGTCTCCGACCGCACAAATGTGACGCGCGGCATCTGACGTACGCTTGTTTACCGCGTCTATACTGAAACTAGGTAAGCGGGCGTATTCTGTTAATGCTACGCTCGCGTTTGCTTCGGTTTTGCTCGTATTCGATTGGTTGTTGTTGATAATAAATAATAATAAATATCTGGGACATTTCCGGTCATCTGACCCCAAAAGCAGAGCTTGTGCTATGTGCATCAGAGACTGATATACATACATATATATTTATAAATACATACTTAAATACATAATCACACCCAGACACGGAACAAACATCGATGTTCATCACACAAATATTTGTCCCGAGTGGGAATCGAACCCACGACTCTTGGAACCGCCAACCAGGGTCACTAACCACTGTTTCACCAAGCCAGTCAATGATGGTTATCGCTATAAGGTATATCTCTTCTAGATATCCCTTAGCGTACGCCACGATGTATTTCGTTGAATTGAATAAAAACAGGCCCGCACTCATCGTACTTAGCGTAATTTACTTTATTAGTAGACTTAGCATTTAAATACGGAGGGTATTTAAATGCGGAGATATTCAGTAACTGATATATCTTTGTTTATACTATCCTATCTAACTTTAATAGTAAGTAAACAAGATTTATGTCTTCTGCCGCCGTCTTACAGTATAATTTGGCAATACCTCATTAATAAATTCACCATTGACGTACGGAGCGATAAATTACAAATTTCTCAAACGCTCTACAAACTACAGCATCAAATCACGCGGGCATCAGACGCGTAACCATAAATTCGGTAAGTTGTGCTCCGAATGGCGGTATATCACCGCCCGTGCGGGCGCGTGACACGTATTCAAAGTTCCCCGACTTACCCTCGGTTTAGAGTGTGAGTATCTAGGTTTAGGACTAAATTAGAAATAAAGAAAATAAATTTATTCAGAGCATTAAGGTAAAAACAGTACGGACAAGAAACATAGTAACTTAATAAAAAAAATAACGTCACTGAAATTACTAGTTTTTATTTTATTTATCATTTCAAATTTTCACGTATCATAAAATCTTCACACGAAAGACAGTAGCAAAAACAGCGCTACTTACCGCCCGACGTATCGACTGGGTTGCTCCAAGCATGATTCCGATTGTAATGCACGTATTCAAAGGTTCCTATTTTACCCTCAGTCAAGAGAGAAAACATGAGCTGGAAGGGCATTCCTTGCTTTAATGAAACGGGGCAGAAAAAAAGGAACTGAACCTCTAGCTCCCAGCCACCAGCGTCTGCATTGTATGTGGATGGCAGCGCTGTCCAGCACGTGTCGTTCGGGAGTGGAAAGGGGAAGGAGGGACTAGTTGAAATAGCTCTTCAGAGCATTCCCTGTGATAGAGACGGTAGAGAACACTTAGACCGGCAACGTGTATAGTTTGTTAGTAAACAGAACCAATTTTGTAAATTATTCCAATGGTGTTGTCTTAAGTTGTAAAAAACAGCAGCTGTCAGCAAACAGTTGACAGCGCAGTTCAAATTCCCAATGAACAACTGCTAGTATTTGATAAATAATAAAAATACATAATACCAACGTAGAAACATTTGAACTAAGCATATGGGTAATCGGTTTTGCCGAATAACTGAAATCAACCCGGATAGCTTTGTGAAAAATGTTAAAAATTGGAATAAAATCAGAACAATCAACAATTTGTTATCAAATTTACATTTCAATTTGAAATGAATGAATTCGGTGGTATAAGCATTATTCCCAGGAACTTTTTTTATTCTGTTTCGTTTCATTTATTTTGGGAAATGAATGTATAGAGGTAAGCTTAAGATTGGTTTTATATAAAGTTACGTTTGAAAAGTTATATAATAACATATTTTACTTATATTATATTATTTTATATTCGTATTTTAAAGTCACCTTTTACATACTTGTGCTCATTGTAATCTCTGTAATGTTTCATGACTTTCAATAAATGAATTAGATCCTACTCAATTTTGAGCTTACAGAAACACGTTATTAATGTTTTTTTAAACATTTAAAAAAAATATCCTGATGACATGCAGGTCTGAAGCCTAGCAGAACATGGATATTGCCCTTAGCTTGCTATGAATCATCAATGGTTTCAAATTAATATCATCATCAGCCCGTATACGTATCCACTATTGGAGCACGAGTCTACCCCAAAATTATGCAATCAGGACATAGCCAAAATAATAAATGTCACATTAAGAAGAAAAATCTAAAGAAAATACCTAGTGTTACTCCCTGTTTTCAAAGTCACTAATAAATTTACCTTAAAATATGAATACGTATTAATGATGATAATGTTTTAAAGAGATGGACGATTATTGCGTTCATTACACAGCGTACCTTTGTAGAATTTACGTACCTTTCATTAATTACATTCGCTTATTTGATTCAAATATCATTATTCCACAGATTATAGGTGTTTCACAAGAAATGAAATTATGTAAATGGGGCCAGCAATGAAATTTAGCGTAATTGTCAGTAATGGTCCATTATATTTCATCGACTCATTAAATTTATTTGATGATAAAACATTTCGCGGCCCTTCGGCCGTTATCAAATCATCGCGATCTGTTACACCGAGGGCTTTGTGAAATATTCGGGTTCAGTTCAAATAAAAATCTGTTAAAAGTAGGTTAATATTTTTTCAGTCGGCACCTTCAATTTGTTTTATTTAAATGATTTGCTGGATCAGAAAAATGGGTTGTTAACCGGAATTCCTTTGTAGGCTTTATTTAATCTATCGAGTTTTGGATTGATATACACTTTTGGCTACATATACTTACCTATATACCGGTAGGTATGTATGTAGCCAGTAGGTATTCCGGCTACATAGACACCTTGTATTGCTTTTGACTGAAGTTTATTTAATTACCTTAATAGACATGATGATTGGCGTTTGACACTAGAATCGCTTCACTTGCGACCTTCACTTCGTCAATGGCGGCTTTGAAGTGTAGGTATATCGAAACAGATATTTTAGGTTTTAGCTTTTTAAATGCAAAATAATGAGTTATCTATTTGTACAGTATAGTATTTAATTTTTAGAGCAGTACACATGTACACCAAAAGTTGCTTATATCCATTTTAAGCGTTAGATCGATTTTATAATTAGATTATACAGTTAGGCACAGATATCTTTGAATTTATTATTTAGTAGTAACCTGCTCTCGCTTCGCCTTGGGTATATCACACATAAAAACCTTTCTCTTGAATCTTTCTATCTATAAAAAAAAACCGAGCGACTTTGCTTTATACTATGTAATGATAAAAACCGGAAGGCCCCTATTTTTTTAATATATAGAGGAATACAAGAGGAATCTTGAATTCCTCTATCTATTACAAAACCCATCAAAATCCGTTGCGAGGTTTAAAAAGGTTTTAAGCATACATACATACATACATACAGACAGGGAAGCGACTTTGCTTTATAGTGAGTAAGGACTTCGCACCTGACGAAAACACAACTACTCTGGCAGTGTTGTTCCGACAATGAGATTATGTAAACCGTCTCCTATCTCTCAAACAAGTAGTGTAAAAATCGAAAAGTATACATCCTCCCTGGACACTGTTTGTCTTCGGTATTGCAATCTAAAAGTGTATGTCCAATGTATTACGGGGCCGTCTCGGTAGCCTACAATAACACGTTGAGTGGCGGTCAGATTAAGTTTCTGTCGCGACGTTCAGAGCTTTAAGGAACATGGAGTCAAGAACGGAAGATAGAATTTAACGAGAGAGGGTACATAATTTTTTTTTCTGATAGCATATTTTCACGGGTTATAATAATAATTGTCCGGAGAGTTTTACACTTAAATTAAACAAATTACAATTAATTGTGAATTTTTTTGTAAGCATATTTAATGTAATTTAATGCCAGTGTTCATGATTTTTTCATAGGTGATTTCGTCATTTTCAAGGCATTGGCAAGTCCTAGCCTTGAATAGAAAGCATATGTCAGACTTAGATTTATTTATTTTAGTCTTAGTAGTACTTTTGTAATACTCAGTTGTAAATAAAAAAAAGTGTTTAAAAAGTATCGTTACACGATTATTGCGACGTCGTGTTTGTACTAAATATTAGTCTTTATGGGTCTACACGCGTTATTAGGAGTACCAAATCGGGCAGTAAGTAGCTATGTATTTAAAAGCCTAAGAAATCGGGCAGTAAGTAGCTATGTATTTGCTACTCCTAATATCGCGTGTAGACCCATCAAGACTAATATTTAGTGCAATGGAACACGAAAGTCTAAAGTCGTGAAAGTAAACGTTCATACATTGAGCCTAATTAGTTTAGCGATTGTTTTGCTGATCAGAACCATCCTATGGGCATGTTTTACTCGTCTAACGAAATTATAATAAATTGCTGTGTGTGAAGGAGCTTATTGACTTTGCTTATTTTAAACACCTAGCTAGACATTGTTAAATTCCCTTTTATTAAATACTAGCTATGTTACTCGTATTTTGATACAATTAAATGACGTTGGATAAAACAATAATCAATCAAAGCTTTTTTCTCAATTATAATCGACTGGCTCGGTGGAACAGTGGTTAGTGACCCAGGTTTACAACCTACGGTTTCAAGAGTCGTGGGTTCGATTCCCACTCGGGACAAATATTTGTGTGACGAACATCGGTGTTTGTTCCGTGTCTGGGTGTGTTATTAAATTTATTTAAGTATATTTGTGTATCCACTGTCGTTTCTGATTTTCGTAACACAAGCTACTTACCATGGGATCAGATCGATGTATGTGATGTTGTGAAATATTTATAAAAAACAAATATTTATTATAATAGTATATCGGTAACATAATTAGTATTTTACTACAAAGGCAGCCATCTTCGAGCCTTCCCAAGCTTCTTGGCTCCGCGGCCGCTCCGGAGCCCAAATTTTAAACAAATATTTTGTGAGCCCTCTTATCTACCTGAGGCCGAATCCATTTTCTTATAATTCCCTCAGAGACTTCCGGCAGAAGTTTTCACAGGAAAAACAAGAAATATAAAGGTAATTGTATAAGATATATGAAGACGGAGTTTCATCCTAATGTGTTTTGTAAAGCTGGATCGTAATAAATTCTCACAATGATATCAAAACACTCACAAGTATATTATTATTGCTACTATTTATAAATGCGAAAGGGCAGTAGTAGAACGCGTTAATTACAGAGGGCCTACCATGAGTTGGCTATCGTAAACTTACGTACGTTAAAAACCTATCGAGTTGTTTTTTTCATATGGCCGATTGTAGTTCTTCGCGTAACCACCAGGCGGCGCTGTACAAGTTTTTCATAGACATATTTACGTAGGCGATATCGAGCGCGTAAGTTTTAAACTCATGGTAGCCCCACAGAACTGATTTTAATTAATTTAGATACATAAATATAGTAGAACCAGCTTAAGGACTTAGACATTTTAAATGAACTTTAAAGCCTTATAAGTGAGATTTCTTTGCGCAAATACCTACTGACACCGTTTGAATATTAAAATATATAAAAAGATAAACGAAAACATGTACAGGACTCTTGGTTTTAAATGATGATTTTTCTCAACTATTAATCTGGAGATACACGGAGATCATATTATACAAATTAAAGCGTAATTTGTAAGCCTCACAACAGAGAAATTACTGGCCACCAAAAAAACTATCCAAACTTTTTACTTTCAAAAAAAGAACTTTGCGAACACTTTTCCCAAGAATGACGTCATTGGAGAATTCACTGTGTACCAAACATATCCAGCAAGTCATCCTTTGACGATAACCGCGTTAAGTGTCTCTACCGGGCCGTTTATTTAATTAAGCCCGTCGTTTGAGTGTCGTATGACAGTCGGTAGTAGGAACACGGCTACCGAGATTGTGTTACGAGAGATATGGATACTTAGAAGTGTCCAGATAGTTGGTGTTTCTGATAGTTGAGTTAGGGTATTTGATATCTTACGCGGCCTTATCTGCTTCCTTGGTCTGTTTGTCTTCTAGGCCTATATGTGAAGCTTGCCACTTCGTACATATACCTAGGTCTAGAAGTCACGGATTTGAGTCCCGAGTCTGGCCAAATTTATGCATGTTCTTCTGTTAAGAAGTAACTCAGCTAATTTTACTCGTATTCTGATACAATTAAATTACGATTGTTTGGATAAAACAATAAACAATAAAACAGCCGCAGCAGTGTTTTGTTTATCGGTGTTGAAATTCACATGTACTATTTATTATTCGACGCTTTAAAGGTGAAGGGAAAACATCGTGAGGCAACCTGCACACCTTGAGAGAAATTATTTTGTAATGTAGTCGACCAACCCGCACTTGGCCAGCGTGGTTGACTAGGGCCTTATCGCCCTTATCGGCCTTAGGCCCGTGGTGGGGACATATATGGGAAATTAATAATGCATGTTAAAAACATGCATTATTAATTTCCCGCCCATATAGGCTTATTAGATAAAAGCCACGTTCTTATCTATCCAACATTTACGTAAAACAAAACCCAAAATTATTTTCTAATACACCGTCAGTAATCCCCCAAGTTTATAATTAATCCCTCAAATAATACCAGAATATTCTGCTTAAGTCATGTTATTCAGAAATTCAGGCGAATTCGCTGAAGAAAAATTACGAAACTAGAGTATGAAACTTTGCGACATCGTACACGGTTGAATTATGATAGTTCAAAACACTAATTGAACCCTAAAAACAGTCTAGACAGTTGTTCAAGTCTAAATTGGCTGGTGAACATGCACTCATACCTGGCTGGCTTATTTACAGCTTATTTACATAGTTATTGGATAATGTTCCGTTTGCTTTGGGGCATAAATAATTGTGACAGGTGAGTTTAACGACAAACAGATCGTAGTAATGGTACCATATTGGCATTTTAAATATTATTAAATGTTGTACGTTATTATATCTTGCGCTACACTGCTATAAAATGTAATTGGCCAAAAACATGCCCTGTTATTGTTTCAATTTATTCTGACATCGCACCAACGTCGATAGTTCTTTGATAAAATGATGTAATCAGAAAATTTTGACGATTGCATAAAAACACAAAAATGATTGAAAATCTGAGAGCTAACAAAATAGCGATTACAAAGCTCAGACTACACTTAAGAAAAAACAGCGGTAACCCTTAATTACCAGCCAACGGTCATGTTTGTCGCGTGCAAAGCCTGTTATGCCCCCGTCACGTCCGTAAGACCCTTAACACTCGCTCCTGATTGGCCGATAACACCCGAAGAGACGTTATCTCACAGTTAGCCAACATACCATCCGGACAACTTTCCAACAAACCCCAATACCGGCAACCAATCAAAACACAACCAATTCTCAACCCTAAAACTTAGTCACAAAGCTCACATCGAATTTCCCAGCTGCAAACAAGACACAAAGTTTCCTTCTTACTATTTTTCTGTTCACGAAACTTTTGCCATGCAATTTTCAACCTTGTTTTGTAACAATAAAGAAGATCGACAGTTCGCCGCCCGTTCGCAACATGATAGGTGGATGTCTCCGTCGATTACGTACTTTACCAGGCAATTACTGTGACTTTGCCTGGCTACCATCTTTTTTTCGTCCTACTTGTATGGACCTTGTTTACTGAGAACAGTAATAAAAGAAACATTTTCTACGCAGATACTTTGGAGATGAAAGCATAATAGAACTCTTTTTGATGTAGGTAGAGATAGAGTTACATATTTATATTTTACTTAGAGATAGAACAACATACATTACATTTTAAGTAGACATTTTGAAATAGGTCCATAATATATTTCTATTGAAATAATAATATTTTAACAAGTGTAAGTTAATATCAAGAAGATGAAACGACATTAGAGCAGTGTAGTTTTAATTTTATTAATTTTTTATTTCTTTCGTTAGAAAAAACAACATTAATCACTTATTTTGAAATAAGTTAACATAAAAATCTTACTTTATAGTAGGTACATGCAGGCAAAAGATATTATAATACAAACTCTACAATACATTTTACTCTAGATTTTATAGGGGTGAAAGCCATCCGCTCCCCCGCAACTCCAGCAACTCCAGTGATGATGACGAGGCTACTCCAAGCCATCATCGTAAGTCAGTTAGAAATAAAAATGACCAAGCTAAAAGGGTAAAAAAGAACAATGAATTGAAGCTTAATGTAAGAACTAACTGTGAAAGCGTAGAATAAAGACTTCTCGCGCTATAAAACGCGCATCTATAAACATTCAGCAAGAGCTACGGTAGTAAAATAAGTATTTTTTTGTTTATAGACTAGCAGCCGCTCACGACTTCGTCCGAGTGGAAATGTAGAATTTAAAATACCCTACAATGTACCTTGTTATATTAGCTATGTATTAGTGAAAGTCCCGTCGAAATTGCTCCAGCCGTTTCCGAGATTAGCGGGAACAAACAAACAGACAAAGAGCTTACTACAATATATTACTGAAAACCACACTTAAGTCGGAAAAGCTGTTTTTGACATTAGTTTGCTAATGCACAAACAAACAAAGAGACAAAAATCACAATCAATGATGTACCAAATAAAAGGTCTCTTCTGTAATATTTTTTAATCATTTGTATGTGATACACTGACACAGATAGCGATCCGATATGTTATTATTCTATGACATATATTTTAATATATTTTTATTGTTTTACATATATTTCATTATATGTAGTACATACTATTATTAAATACATACTATTTGTAGGAAAATCCAATTAAAAAAATTAATATAATTTTTACCTGCAAAACAAACACAATTCTGATTTATTTATACCCAATCCGCTCTAATTAATTGAATTTATGAATTTAAATAATGTTTCAGCAACCGTTAATTTTCAATTCATATAAATACATATTTATAATTTCATAATTAAGTTACGATTCAAATAATGTTAAAAGTCAAACAAACTGTACGCATATAAATATTAAATTTTACAAAAAATCTCATGAAGATTGAACATTTATTGTAGAAATTTTCCTTCTACAGTTTTTGTATTTGTTGTAGATACTCTCAGAACTGGGTGTGTTTACATAAAGGATTTCCTGGCTGTACATATTTACTTCATAAACTTAACTAGAGTTTCGAGTTTGAAGACTTAAACTATGTATTGCCACAGTAATATTTAAACCAGTATGGAGTAAGGGAGACGAAGGAAACATAAGCATATAGTATAATATACAAATATGTATATTCTTACATTGTATATGACTATTTCTCTGTATTATTGAATCCCACCAAAAAAACACATACAAAACATAAATGTAAAAAAGGAAAGCCAAGTTAAATACAAAAATGATGCGTGGATTTCGTTGCAAAAGTTTAAAAGATCTAAATGAGACCAAGTGCTATGGTAATTGCTCCCTTAGTTAGTTGTATTAGTTTGTATTTGCCACTCTTTACCATAAAATGTAAGAGTAGCATTATCTATATCGTCTAATTCCAACTTATATTTACACACTCACCTTTCCGACAAAAAAGGCTCTACATAAATTCACATTGTTCTACATGTTGTAGTACATTTTACAGTCCTTCTGTTATTCCACTCCGAATACCGATATCGGATGCCCATCAATCTCGAACATGTCCATATCAACTTAGTATAATGGAGGAACCGTGTTAGATCAACATAAGTGCGATACATCGATCATCCCTATCGATAACTATAAAAACAAAGTGTTTCCGAACCACTTCCGACTTAATTTCTACAAATTACCACCCAATAACAATTCGGGGCCAACCGAGCAGTTTTAGCCCCTGGCGTGGCGCAAGTTGGAAGAATACACCGGCTTTTTCTTGGTAATTGCTAAGATTATCACTACTTGCGGGTTTATCCTGAACACAAAGTTAGTTTTTGTTTCATGGATCACCTATTTTTTGTTTTGTTTTTTTCTACGTGCAACTGAAGGGACAATCAATACTATTCTTATTTCCTTACTAATATTATAAATGCGAAAGTAACTCTGTCTGTTACGCAATCACGCACAGAACTGAGAAAGGACATAGGCAACTTTTTAACAGACAGCGCTATGAAGAAGTAATGTTTTACCTGTGAAACGTCTCTACGCGGACGGAGTCGCGAGCGAAAAGCTAGTTAAGTATAAAAAGTAATAAGTTCGAATAAGAAAATTGGAATTGTGTGTGTACTTGTTTGAGCAATGGCATCCTGAAGCGATACTTAAATTCAAAATTATTATCGGTGTTTGTGAAACTTACTTAATCGACTGTGAAATTTGGAACTCAAAATTCCATGCTTTTTATCAAATTAACGTTTCATAGACAGTCGGGCACTTGAACATACACTCTCGTGATTTCGCGCCCTAAAGTTCTAAAACAGAACTGGTCGTATCCCAATTTGAAATTTACAAATAACGTTTTAAAGTACTGAAAACGCATTGTACAGGCGACATCGTAGGCCTCTGATATGTACACACCCTTTAGATATTCCCGCGTCGCGTGACGTCATCTCACCCCATCTGCCTTTCACCTAGGACTTAACCTTTGAACACGCAACACAACAAGTTTTCGAACTCCAAACTTGAAAGTTGTTTCTTTCGTCCGCTGGGCGGCGCCCGCGTCAGCCCGTGGCACGCTACGCCTTGACAGTCGCTCTCGTCTCGTTAGCGGCGGTAATGCGATTTTAACTTTCGCCCCGACCAATGATACGGGCCAATTGGCTCTATTAGGAGAGTTTTGCCTCCCGTAATTGTTCTGTACTTACCGAATGGATTAGCTTTGTTCGCCGCGAATAGTTTCTTTTTCTATCCGCCAAAGGAAAGTGTGGGGTATCGCTAATCAACAGTGGTCGAGTAATTTGTTTCAGCGAATTGCGAATTTGGATACTTGGATAGCATGTTTGTATTGATCTTGTGACAATTTTGCCTAGGGTAATTAATAAAAGGCCTTTGTCAAATAGTAAACATATAATTTTAGGCAAGTGTTAAAATTACAGCGGGAGTGGGTACGGAAAACATTCACAACCGAAGTATAATATAACCTAATCTAAACATCACTGTCCTGTGGGTCTGTGATCCAGTGTCCCCCAATCAGTCACTACTGACTGCAGTCAGTGCTTCCGGCCGGAACTTGTAGTAGGGAAATTTAGCTTCAGTGTTGCCCGGTACCGGAGCGGTGGTCCCCAATTCGGGGAAAAACACACACACAATTATATTGTTTAATACTAAACACGAAAATATTATGCAGCAATTAAATTTAGGTAGGTAGGTTTCGCTAAGCGTAATTAAAACGGCCGAGCGTCTGACCTTGGAGCAAGTGCAAGGAGCTCTGTACGGTAGCAAGTGTCGGATTTGCGGACTCTGAGGTACGACCCCCCGCGACAAAACCTGTCTCACGCGCTCGCCGCGTGATCTACTAAACATATAGTTTTTTTAATGTTTAGGTTTAATAGTGTTAGGTTTCCTATTTTCTTTTTTTTTAATTAATTATTATTGTAAATAGTAAGGTTATAGTATGTAAGTAATATTAGAATTAATGTTTATTTTGTATTTTATTTGTTTTATATTAGTTTAAGATAGTATTGTATTACGTTTTTGTTATTTTTACTATTCAATAAAATTGGGAGTAGTTGTGTATGAAGTAAAACCGTTACAATCTCTGTTTTTACAGGACAGTGTTATTACAAAAACGTGTTTTGGAACAATTATTTGAATTGTCAACCTATACGTTTTATGTACTTACTTGGCACTATTAACTTTGATTTTATAAAGTGTTAATAATATATTATTTTTATTAGTACCTATTTACAATCATACTTTGATTGTTAAGGTACTAATACTATTAACATAGAAATTCATGGAATTATTAATAAATCTCGCTTCCAGCAAAATGCTATTGCTAACAACATTATAGCCAGAATTAGTGAAATATCAAATACCATCGGCTTTTACACGAAATACAGCTAAATATTTAAACGCCGACCGACATCATAATCATTTTATAAAATGCATTATAAACTGTGCTTGGAAATGAACCACGCGAAATCCAACGTGGATTTCCGAACGCAGTGTATTTCAGCCGGGGCAGATCTCATCCGATCATATTGGAATTCCAATTAATAGTTCAATCGGGTCAAGTCGGCCACTCCGGACTAAATTATGTCGCCGCTAAAAACTGACGTTGTTTGTCTATGGCTGGTACTTCGAATCGCTTAGTGGATAGTGGCATAGACAATTTAATTCCCAATTTAATGCTAATCTCGTCATCGGTCTCTGTAACGGACAGATAAATCTAGACTTTTTTGTAGTAGTTTGTGCGTGTAGTAGTAGATTTACAGTTAAAGCTGTTTTGTCTGAAATTCATTTTGTACAAGAATAAAATTTGGTTTTTTATAAAACAAAATATTTATTTAATATTTTTACTTAGTATTTATGACTGGCTCGGTGGAACAGTGGTTAGTGACCCTGGCTGGCGGTTCCAAGAGTCGTGGGTTCGATTCCCACTCGGGACCAATATTTGTGTGATGAACATCGGTGTTTGTTCCGTGTCTGGGTGTGATTATGTAATTAAGTATGTATTTATAAATATATATGTATGTATATCAGTCTCTGACGCCTATAGTACAAGCTCTGCTTAATTTGGGGTCAGATGACCGTGTGTGGAAATGTCCCAGATATTTTTTTTTTATATTGGTTTGAACGTTATGTTATGTTACGTAAGAACATAGCAGTGAGTACGCGTGTGAGAAGTTCACTAGATGGCAACATATAGGCGTGAGGTCCAACTGCAGCTGCACCTTTTATTAGTTGGAACGTTATGTTATATTACGTAAGAACATAGCAGTGAGTGCGCGTGTGAGAAATTCACTAGATGGCAACACGTAGGCGTGAGGTCCAACTACTTACTTACTAAAAGGGGCGCTAGGAATGGTTTAAGAGCGCCCCAATAGGAGCGCTTCGAGAAAAAACTAAGATGGCTATTTTGACGTTTGAGAGAAAAACTATTTACTCAAAGAAAATACAATTGCAAAACCGCATCATGTATAGCTCGCCTCTCCGATTGATCTGTGCCTGTGTGTGTGTTGATTTTTCACAGCTTGTGTAAACGAATGCTAATTAAGAGGAAATGTCTGAGCCGCAAATAATGACAGATCTCGCAGCGATGCCAGTTGAACCGAATTGGGGAATCACTGGAATCATCCTATAACGCTCTGTGTGCTGCAATTGTCGAACACTTCCCGAATGAGAGTAATTCTGGCTATCGAGCTTTTCGTTCCCATAACAGTTTTTAGCTGGAAATTCAAACTATTCTGTATTGGAAATCTTAATTTATCAGGTTGCAAATTATTTTGTGCTAACGATTAAAACTAATTAGTCACTATGGTAAAGTACTTTATTGTTAATAGTAATATAGCTAAACTATTGTTATTTTAAAGATGTTACCTTTTAAAACGGGTTGGTTGTAAGTCATCACTCGTTAAAGCTGTAGGTAGGTACAGGTCACAATTTTGGACCATACTTGTTTTTACTTATTTACTTTTTTAACGAGTTAACGAGTTGTCGGACGAAATGAAAAAATAATAAAATCGTGCGTCAACAAGACCGCTCGTACAAATAGTTCCAAAAACAAAATCATTTTTGCGAATCCATTGAACCGGCTTTATTTTCCGATGCGAAAATTTAATTACACAGATCGACCTGCCGGGATGAACATTTGACTTGGCACTTGGCACGGGGCTTGGCGGCGGGCGGCGGGTCGGTTTGGCAGCTGCCAAACGGCGGATCCTGAGGTACGGCGGTAATTGAATTTGAACTGAGCTCAAAACAACAGGGCTTTTGAGCTGATTCCTGTGTGGACGTTTTGGCCAGGTATTGTTTTTAGGGTTGCGTAAAAACTTGTAAAACGGGAGCCTGTTACTAACACCGGAAGTTGAAAGTTCGCTCGCTACAATCACTGGTGCAATCCAGTCGAATCGTCGGGCAGTAAGTAGTATTTGCTACTATTTTTATCGCATGCAGACCTTCATACGTATATTGATTATACTTGAAATGAATTCTTAATAGTGAAAAAGTAGCATTGCAAAATGTTTGAAACAAGAAGATGTGAGCATCCATGTTTGTTCTGTGTCTGGGCATGTTATTTATATATTTAAGTATGTGTGTGTATACTACTACTTTAAGATTTGAACTTCATATTACGATTTATGTAATATTGTATACTATTTATTTATATTTATGAACATCATCATCATTATCGGGCACGGGCCTACGCTGAACTAGGGCGATACGCTGGCTAAGTGCGGGTTGGTCATTCGACCAAAAAAAAACGAAAAAAAAACGTATACGTATACGTGTGTATTCACACAACTATAGAATTTCATCGTAGGCGTGCAGGTTTCTTAACGAAGTTTTCCTTTGCTGTTAAAGCGTGGAATATCGAATTTCAAATTTGAAAACACACTTCTAGGATAGCAAGCAATGACCTTAACTACTCAGCCATCGACGTTTTTTTTATATATTTAGGATCTTACCTATAAATCAACGTATACACACTCAAATGTAGGTAACGTTAATAAATTACGTGGAACCAAATTAACTTCGCCAATGAAGAGAAAGATCAAACTCACCATTCATTCTTCCATTACTTAATGGTCGGGCTTTTGAGGAAAATATTTGTAAAAGCAATTACGTTTAAGGAAGCTATCGATTCGGTAATGGACCTTTGGACAAATGGAGAAGCTGTCTAATTGGGTATCGGTAGTTACGGGATAAATTGTGTCCTCTGGGGAAAATGTGGGGAAATAGGTTTGAAAATATGTGATTGAATGTTTACTTGTTTGTTTATATGGAAAGTAATTGGTTAGGTGCATTTCAAACATTATTTTTGTTATATAATGACATGTACGCGGCAACGTAAAAGCTTTATTTCATTGATTACAGTTAGACGTTTTAGAGTAAGGCGTCCGACCGATTACGGCCATGGCGGCAGTTCTCAATTGAGGTCAGCCAAGTGCGCAGGACATTTATAGTGCATAAGTGTACGCGCACGCACAAGTGCACTCTATGTTTCTTTTAATAGTCTTTGTAATTATTTTATTTAATTTAAATATTTTATTTAATAGTTCAATGAGAAGGTAATCCGACATGACCGATGAGAGATCGGGCGCAGCACCACCGACTTAACGTGCTTTCCAAGGCACGGGAGTACAATCGCCTACTTCCTGACACCGGTTGAGTAATTTCTTTACAAAAAAAACTCGAAATTTTGGCCGACCCCGGACTTGAACCGAGGACCACTTGGTCTATAATAGTAGTCTCGGTCGGTAATAGACCAAGGAGGCCGTCGTAAAACCTCTTTAATAACACAGGTAACACGATAACAATAAGCTTTTTCTTCTCTTTGCTTTTCCTTCTACTTCATTTGTAAGTTTCTTCAAAAGCGTCTATGGCCGAGTGGTTAAGGTCGCTGCTTGCCATGCGAGAGATCGCCAGTTCAAACCCCGCCAGGTACCAATGTGTTTTTTAAATTTGAAATTCATATGTACCATCATTCGACGCTTTAACGGTGAAGGAAAACATCGTGTGGAAACCAGCACACCTGAGAGATTTTTCTACGGTGTGTGAAGCCATGTCAGAGGCCTACGGGTGGCTTTAGAACTCTGTTACCAGGTTGTTCATCAACCATACGATAAGAAGAAAAAGAAGAGTTTCTTTTAATATTTTTTTTTCATTATACTGTACCAAACAAATAATTAACTATAACTCTATTCCATTCTAAACATATCTCACTCAGTATTGTGTGTTTTAGTCTTATATAAAACGATTTCACAAACAAACCCATCTCGTTTTGTATCGATATTAAAACAAAACAATTACCATTTACTTTATGCTTTGTTTAAACGTTTCTTAATGCTCACACGCCAACAAAGGGGAAACAGGGGTAGCTTGGAAGCTGGTTTTCTTTGAGATATTTCTCTGTGGAAGGAATCGTACGTACCTACATTAAGTTGGTTTCCGGCACTCGACAACCACTTTACCCTTTTATCTCAGGAGAATTTACTTTCGACTCGGCTTTTTACCTGTCTAGAGGGGTAATTACAATTTTGCTTTACTGTAGTGGGGAAAGTTTTAGCGCAAAATTTTGGTGATACTTATTGCCGTTGTCCCAAACTATATAGTAGGTACTAAGCCCAAGGATTCGTACGCGTGATATTTTTCATCGCATAATACATTACTATCATATGGAGAGGTTGAGTAATAAGTAGCCCATGTCGTTGTGATTTGGTGACTGCCTCGTTGGTCCATTGGTAGCAAGCGCTGCGTTAGGACCGAGAGGTCCCCGGTTCGAATCCGGGGTTGGGCAAAATTTGTGTGAGTTTTTCTGTAATTAAATTTCTCAGCCCGGAGTTAGGAAGTTGGCGGTTGAACGCCAGTGCCTCGGAAATCACGTTAAGCCGGTGGTCCTGCGCCCGATCTCTCATCGGTCATGTCAGATTGCCGCCTCACCGAATTATGAGACTAAGGGAATAGAGAGTGCACTTGTGTTTGCGCGCACACTTGTGCACTAAAATATGTCCTGCACACTTGTCTGATCTCAATTGAGATCGGCAGCCATGGCTAAAATCGGTCGGACGCCTTATTTTTTATTTTTTTATTCATGATTTGGTGGCAGAACTTGGCAAATCATTTTCTATATGTTTTAGTACTATAGAACAGTTGAGCTTTCCTTTTTAAACTTTCCCCTCTAAAAGCTGCCATAAGTGAATAAAGTCTGCGATTATATCAGTTAAGCCTACCTACATGTATCAGCAGTCGTTATTTCGGTTTAATAACTATAATAAATCCCAAAAACAATGATCGAACGTTGAAATCAAATAAAGCTTTTGTATTTTTAGCTTTAATAGCCCACATGAAATTCTTTTACAGCTTTAGTTGTTTCAAAGTTCGGAATTGTGTATCAGTTGAAAACAATACACAAATAACACAGAGTGTATTTTTATTTAAACATTTTTTGCCCACGTTGATCGTAGTCAATATTGAAATTTACATTTTTTTTTTTAATTATATTATGGCCTCTTTGTCTCACCATGCTATACCAAAGCCATTCCTGTTTTTAAGTAGGGCGTGAAATATCACTTCCGTACCCTGAAGTTGAGAACGAAACGACCAATAGATTATATTGTGTCTGTCGACATTACATCACGGTCTTTTGCCATCGGATAGAGTGGTCCTCTTAGATGTCAATATAATAAAAATCAATATTGAAGCAATATATATCATCATAGGGCACAGTAGTTTAGCTAATGTCCTCTTTGTTTTCTCCTACTTGCAAAGTGCAAAGACACGTCTAAATAAATAAATGTTACACAACATCACTACATTGATCTGATCCCGTGGTAAGTTGCTTACGCACTTATAAATGTTACAGATATCAGAATCAACAGCGGATACACAAATATATACTTAATTATATTTAATAACACACACAGACACGGAACAAACACCTATGTTCGTCCCACAAATATTTGTCCCGGGTGGGAATAGAACCCAGGACTTTTGGAACCGTAGGTAGGTTCTAGGTCACTAACCACTGCTCCATCGAGCCTAGTCAAACACACAGTTTAAAATACTCTTACCCGTAAGTTTCCGTTCACTAAATCTCCTTCAACAAATGAACCCTCCAAGGCCGTCATTTAAACTTTCGACACATCCCCGCTGAACCTTCGATTGAAAATCCCCCGATTGAAATGGGTTCAAAGGTATCAGAACTTTTAAAAGTGAAGGTAATTGGAGGCCCGTCGTTAAGCAGAAACGGTCAGCGGATTAAAATTTAATTTTGATTAAAACTGGTAATTTAATTGTCGATATGAAACCGCATGCCCCGTAAGTTCAGAGGATTAAATAATTGGTAAGTGGTGCAGGAATACCGTGGAATCGTTATAATTATGTTTATTATATGCGACGTAATCAGATGTAGTTATGTATCTCAGTCGAAAAGTCGGGCAGTCGAAACGATCAGCTATGTATTTGCTACTCCTAATATCGCGTAGACCCATAAAATCAATATTTGATATTATAAGAACTTAAAATAACTATACTAGGCATTTTCCGAATCTTAAAAGAAAAAATATAACGGAAGCATAATATGAAGTATTAAAATGGTTCTTATACAATAAAGTCTTAAAGGATTATTTTTTTATTCATCTGTTTTTCTATCAACACACTTTTTATTGGGATTACTCGTAGGTATTGTTGGTTGCTCGCATTTGGTTGGCTTTTCTCGCAAATGTTCATAATTAATTGAAAATAAACGGGGATCACAGGTGCCGGCAATGCATTGAGAAAAAACTAAGACCAATTGCAATGTGAGAAATCGTGTAAGTTTGAGACAATGTAATGGATGTGTCCAAATCGCTCTTAAACGTTTTCTAAACGTTTCCACGAGTGTTGAACTCAAAACCATTATGGCGTCTGCGAACATTCGGATCAAACGTTTATTTAAAAATAGCTGACTCTATAAAGTTCGCATAAAAGAAATCGAGCTACTAAATTCGCAGGATGTATTTGTATGTTTCTAAAATGTATTATTACATAGTTCTAGGCAATATTGTACTAGTAGGTATGTAGAATTTTAGATACTAAGATACTCTTTAAACTATCATCATTATTCTCCTGCCCTTGTCCCACGCTAAGTGGGGTCATTCCTTATCTCTGTGTCTACTCCTTTCACTCCCATATCTAATACTCTTTCGACTATATGAAACAAAAATTAACTATACAATTATGTAACATGATTAGTACGTTGGTGTGGATCAAGATACATACTAAGGATATACTCTTTTAACTACATATGCACCCGAAATAAAACTGTAATTTACTTTTAAACAATAACATAATGTGTCATAACTGCTAATGACATAAAAGACGAAAAAATCATAGTTGAAGTTATGTTTATACTAAAGTAGAAAGTAGTAGAAAAATTGACATCTTCAATCTCAGTGAATCTATTTAACTTAGTGAAATTAAAGTGTCCGTATTCTGTAATATTAAGAAAACGACTTTTTACTAAATGGGTATGAATCTTTACCGGGTACCAATATCAAAAATACAATTTAAACCATTTTTGTCATTATCGCTAATCTCCGAAATGGCTTGACCCTTTTTAACGGGACTTTCTCTAATAAACAGTTAGTAATAATTTTACAAGGTGTATTCTAGGCTATATTTATATGTTAGGCTATTAAATCGTTGCTGCCTAAAGTGACTATTCACTATCAAAGCGGACGAAGTCGCAGGCGGCAGCTAGTCGTACTATAAAGTACTCTACCAATATCTACCGACCTTTAAGACGCTTTAACTCACCAAAGAGCCGGGCGCCGCCAAGAGCCTTAATCAACTTGCGCTGAGCCATGGACTCACTCTCTGATTGGCTCCTATAATATCTGCCGCCATGTTCTTATACTGAGCGGAGATCTTTTTGGTATTGAATTTGAATTTTATTTGTTTTAATTTCTGTTATAGTTTAAGTTCACTCATTTGTCAATTTAATACCAAATAAATAATTTCATTCTTTTGTTTCTTTCTGTAGGATTTTGTAAAGGCTAAAAAATAACAGAGAAAAACTATTTGGTTAAATAAGTAGTTAGTAGTAGTTTCGGTGAAAAAGTAGTTACAAACATCAACATACAAACGCAAACATCGATGTTCGTTCCGTGTCTGAGTGTGTTATTAAATATAGTTAAGTTATGTATATTTAGGTATATTGTCAAGTACTTAAGCTCTTTACCACGGGATCAGATCAATGTAAGTATGTGATGTTGTGTAATTTTTCTTTATATTTATTTTTAAAATGAAGCTGAACTACTGACGTATGCATTCAAATTAAACTAAGAAACTTGAACAAAACTCTAAAGAACTCTTCCAATATCTACCGAGGTAAGACGTTTAAGCTCACCTAAGAGGTAAAGACGAAGCGACAACTCCTGGTGCGATGGAAGCTATTACCCGCCCTTTGACCCGGTACATCATCTGTACCTAGTAGATTTATTAATGCTAAATCGAAACTTTTTGTGGTTAAAAAGAAATCTTCAAGATAGCTTCTGACTTATTTACAATGAATTGGAATTTATTGATTTACCACCTTGTAAAAAAAAAGACGTGTGGCACTCGGGGACTGCCGCGGTATAGCTATTGCATAGCATCGTCCGATTTCTGAGCAGCTCGTCTCGATTCGTGCGAGTTTCGTAGAGAATACGTCAAACCGCACGCACACAAACACCGTGCCGAAGTCTACCGAACTGAAACGACGTTAGATGATTGTGAGGTTTTTTTCGTTACGGAATTTTTTGGTTCGGTCGCCGCGCTCAAAGCCCGCGATAAAAGCTATGCAATAGCATAAAATCATTTTTTATTAGAAGACATGTTCTAAAAATCAATGAATGACTCCTATAGCTATGTAGTAATTTTAAAAACTGTAGTTTAATAATTTCTAAAAAATTTAGTAATGTGCTTGTCTTTTACTTAAGAATAACTTGTCAACAATTTTGCTTGTTAGCCTTATTTGATGTAAAATCAAATACTTACATAATTCAACAACAACAACTAGATCATTGATCTGACTGCTCCGTTGCTCTATTCAATAGAGAATTTGACTCCATAGAGCCTATTGGGTCAAACGTCCCACAAACACGGAAAAGTCCCAAGTTCAATTCGAGTTCACCCTAAAATCTTAACATCGCCCAAACTCATCATCGGACACCGATGACAAACGGATCACGATCTAGGTCAGGTCTCGATTCGAACGCATATTTGCTAACACGGACGCCACTTGCGAACGAAAACAATCAAACCCGCCGAGTTGACTGGTCCGGGGTAATTAGTCGGAGTCAAGGGATTTGGAGCTCAATTTCAATAGTAATAGGGATAATTAGGTGGGTAGCGGTTGAGCAACTTTGTTGTTAGACTGTAGAATATGGAAGTGTTAAGTTTTTAACTAATTTCCGATGCTTTGACTGGCACGGTGGAACTTGCTTAGGCTGACTTTAGAGTGTTTCTGACGACACGCTGATCTACGGCGCCGATAGATTTTTGTATCAGGCGACGGCGCCGACCGGTCAGCGTTACTTAAAAACGGTCCCTATATCTCTATACATACTGGACCTTCAGTGCTGACGGTCAGCGTGCAGTCAATGCGACTCCAAAATCAGGCTTAGAATACACGACAATCCGATATGACAGATCATAATTTGGAAGCACGGGGTTTGACACATTTAATGACTGTAATTTTTCATTATGTGTAATTTCTCTACGCGATAACCCTCATTATTATATCGTATAAGGAATCCACTAGAAGGCCAGATGTGAATAAAAGGTCTAGCTGCTACGTGATTGGTGAATATTTACTTTTTCTGCCACGAAACCAACCAATCAAGCTGCAATTGGTCCTCAGGCCGTATTGCCAACTAGTGAATTTCTCAAACGCGAATACCCTCACCAAATTCCGAACCCAGAACTCGGTTATTGCGCTCGCCGCCAATAGATCAACAAAACCGAAATGACAGTTCGTAATAGGACATTTGTGAAATTCAACTGAGCCGAGCGAAAACAATGAAATCTGCCGGTAATAGCCACTGGGGCTCGGGCGAACTACAAATGGAATGGCCGGGGTAATGTATTAACCGATTGATGCATGTTGTTGCATGTTCACCCCGAATGAGACTGTCACACCATTGCTAACTAGAAAGCTAATAGGAATGAAATCTGCCTAAGCAAAGGTTTTTTTTACTTTTTTTTGCAGATGTACAAAAAAATACAGACCTGACATGGCTTGAGTTAATAGCAAACTGAATACACTTAAACCTATGTTTGTCCGTCGCGCCATCATAACAAAACTACTCAGCCTTGTTTAAATGGCGTTTTGGTATATAGGTAGTCTCGCTTAAGTTTAATCCAGCTAAGAAAGGACAAGGGCTTTAATAATCTTACCCAGTTGGGTAACATATGGGTGTAATGTTTTACGATATAAATTACGTCACGCGGATGGAGCGGAAAGATATGTGGCTAAGGCTGCAAATTGGAGGCACGTGGTGGAGGTGGTGGCGGCCACTGTGGTAGAACAGACTGCTCGCGCGACACGGTAAAAATGCTTAAGTTTGTATGATCCACCCGCTCTGCGCAAGCCACCGGCCCGCCGTGTGCATCTACATAATAAAGTAAACCGTTAATATTTGAATTAAAACCAATTTACGGATTAAACTCGCGTGTATTGTTATTCTACACATATTATTCAGAGACCCGATGTTTCGAGCTCTTTACAGCGTACTCGTGGTAAACTGAAAATGACAGTCGTTATTGAAAGAAAAATCTATACCTAACTCTTCGACACAATTACGATGGCTTTATGCGGTTTGAATATGCAAATGAAACTCTATAATTTTAGTTACGGTACTTATAGTTGCGGTTAGAAACACTTGTACTTTTCGTAATTATAAATTTAGAACAAAAAAAACATTGACTCTCACTATCTGACATTTCTAAGGAATACATCAATATGGCGCTCGCGCCGCTCGCGTCGCCGGTCAAAACCAAACTATTAATTTTATACAATAATATAATTTCAAGTTGTCGGTCAGAATATCCTATTCGATAAATCAAATTTATAATTATTGTTACGTAAAAATAAGCTTATTTCATTATTGAAACTTTATAACAAAGTTTTAATTAAATAAGTAAATATACATTTTTTTAAACATCCAATAACATTGTGGCCATGGCGCTCAACTCAATAGTCAAATCTAAACTTATACAATTAGTAAAATTTTATGTAATTATAATTTAAATTGCGGTATTTTATAATATACAAGCAAATATATCGTTTTAAGATATGTTGTTTTGAATAAAACTTGATAGAGTAATGCTAACATAATAAAATGTTTATAAGTTAATCAGCATTTTCTAACAGTCGGCCATCCTGAGATAATGACTGTCCTCAGGCATAACACCCTAATCGAATTATAACAAAATGAATCAATAGTAAAATATTTACAGTTTTCATTGAAATAACAGTAATTTATAGATCACAAGCAAAAATATTGTGTTATTGAACAATAATAAATTAATCCAATAAAATATTTCTATTCTAATTAGTATTTTCTAACAGTCGGCCATCCTAAGCTAATGACTGACCTCAGGCATGACACTTTTATTATCCAGAACATAATCAATTATGTTCCACCAATGATATACTACATATCTCATAAAGAAGACATAAATATATGTGAAAGTAAAGTCATAAAATATGTAGATATAGTATTTGATCTGACGGCGACGTACTCGGCCATCCTAAATGTTTTAAATGCCCTCATTTTATTAATTAATTGCGCAATGAGGTTAGGCACCCATGCACATGCATAGGGTGTAGTATCAGCTGGTCTTCGGTCAACATCAGATCAAACAATTGAGAGGCTTTAAAACTTAGTTAACTTTCTATCTATTACACATAATAAGAAAATGACAAATTAATACAATATAATACTTTTAGGAGTAGATGAAATTTAACTTTAATACAATAACTATATTTAATAAGAAACTATTTTCGTACAATTCGTATCAATGAGCATAAACAATTGCAACTACAAAGAAGAATAAATATGTTAAACAGAAGTCCATACTACATGGCAGTCAAAATATATGGTTTACCAACAAAATAAGAAATGAACAAAAATATACCTTATACATCATAACAACAATTATATTAATGAGAATACCTTGTATTGAATACAAACAAAACCAAAACCATTTAGATAATCATATGTAGTCAAACAATCATTTACACATCATGATCATCAACCCATACCTGTCCAGGAGTGGATATAACATTTATACATACTTTACTTATTCAAAAGGAAATAACAGAAGTGAGTGTCATATTGTGTTTTTAACATGATAATTGAATTGTGCATTATCTGAGATGGGAAATTATATCCTCAGTACCCAGACAATAAGCTAACTTTAAATCAGTTTATTTAGTTAAGCCCTTATATTTCAGAACCCGAAAAGGGTAACTACAAAAGTATACAAGATCCAATCTATCCTTTGAACAGGGTGAATAAGTGTGTTAGATCCTGTATTTAAATATGAGATATAACACTTGTTCGCAATACAAACTTTGACTTATAGCTAATAATGCTAGGTCTTTCACGTGCGTGGTAATTTCGGTCGTCATCCCAGATAAATGTAAGCAGATTTCCGCGTACGCGCACCGGCCGGTGTGCCGGGGTGCCGGAGTGACGGCCTTGTGCGGGGGACAGCACACGACTCAGAAACCATATTCGCGCTACAAAATAAATTAATTAGAATCTTAGTAAACGACCATTAATCCATCCAATTATACATATATAGAAACATGTGCTACGGTCCTCGCACACCACTTCTCAAGGCTCTTTCAAGGTTCTGCCAGATTATCAGCGCTGTAGCATCCTAGCAGCCGCTGCAGCACATGCTGAGGCAGAACCTGTTGATCACTTTTACGGCATGTGTGTTTGTTCGTTAAATGATGTTTTTTTTTATATGTGATCAATAAATGTTTTTCTTTCTTCTTCTTTCTTTCTTTCACTTCCGCTTCATCCACATCCATCAACGTCTTCATGCATGCTCGATGATTACGGGTAGGTATGTACTTTTAATTTGCCCTTTCTTGAAGCCTATTTGGACATGAAAGGTATTTCTTGGCCTTCCCCTGCAGACATTACCGTTTATACTTTCCTTATATATTCCCTTTGTAAATCGTCTTTCATTCATCCTCTCAACATGACCAAACCATCTAAGCATACCGTTCTCAAACCGAGTCACTACATCTTCTTTCACACCACAGCGTTGTAAATCCCTAGATCGGCTGTAAAGTAGAGACTTTCAAGAACTTAACAACTTTAAGTTACAAATCAGTTACCCCATAGGGCCCATACACACGAACAAACACGTAGCGCATCGGCCTCTGTTCATTTTACAAAGCACCTTTAACAAACAAAATACAATACAAATACAAAGTCATTTATAAATACCTTTAGATATACTTTACCAACCACTGGCCATTTTAGTACATTCCTTATAAACTTTACCTGCGTCGGGTCGTTTTAATACGGACCTCATAATTCTTAACACGCACACATAGATGTGGATACCGTAGAAGGGCCGCCGCATACACACGGGGTGTATGGACATAGTTGATCTCGTGGCATAGGGACACCGCTTACTCCCGAGGTCTGCCCGTATATGTTTATATTGCAGCATAGGGTCCCCCTTTCGATTCCTGAAGTACATCAGCCTGTCCATTTACATTTGTCTCGTAGTATAGGGTCCCGCTTACGCCCTCACAAGGTGGATCGGTGCGCCCGTTTACATTTGTCTCGTAGCATAGGGTCACCGCTTACGCCCTCACCAGGTAGATCGGTCCGCCCATTTGCGTTCATCTTGTAGCATAGGGTCACCGCTTACGCACTCACGAGGTGGATCGGTCTGCCCATTCGGATTTTTCTTGTAGCATAGGGTCACCGCTTGCGCACCCACGAGGTGGATCGGTCTGCCCATTCGGATTTTTCTTGTAGCATAGGGTCACCGCTTGCGCACTCGCAAGGTGGATCGGCCTGCCCATTTATGTTCATCTTGCAGCATAGGGTCACCGCTTACGCACTCGCAAGGTGGATCGGCCTGCCCATTAATATTTGCACGAAGCACTTTTGCTTCAATTTCCCATTTGCCAACACAATCTGTAGAATTCAACAAAATTAATTAGGCTAACTTATTATAATAACTTTGCCACTAGCACTCAAAAACGGCAAGTTTATTTATTCATATTCGGATTGAAAACAAACTGCAAACAATATCATTAGGAAAGATAATATTATAGACAACCAATCTTTAACTGACATTACGAGAGTCATATTTGCATGGCACCCTCAGCATTTACACTATTTAATATTATCAAGTAATACAATGGGGAATATCCAGTGCATGTTTTTTTTTCTCATTTAAATATAAACAGTAATAAGAATTTGAAATCATTTTTAAAATATCTTCGAATTTACATCACAGTATTCAGCTCAAAAATATTATACTGAGAGATCAGGTATGGACTGTGACGTCATACGACACATCGCTATACAATTCCCATAAAAGTCAATCGTAGTGTGGAATATATCACTTACCAACATTTGTATCTCGTTTTTTTTTTTAAACCAAATTGTGTATTAGTTTATTATTTGGTAAGTGTTCTGATGTAGATTGTAGGTATTAGAAAACTTACCAAAATATTTTTCAGGTACATTCCCCTATTTTACTATCCCATATCAGATTATACTCAACCTTAATAATGCTCTTAACACAGATATAAAATGTTTCATGTACCATGTTTTATTGCTAATGTGAGTGTCCACATTTACTTGTATTCAAGTAACGTCACCTGTAATACATTATGCTTCCGCCAAAAGTATTAACATTCTCAATTTGCAGAACAACTATTTTGCAATAACACCAATCCCATATAAGGTAATCTTCAATGGCATCTAGCTGTATTTATTCAGCACAATACAGATCTACTCCGGTGTAGCTGGGTAACTAAACAGTTAAATTAACAATTTAATCAATTCAAATTTATCAACTCGATATTTTCCTTCTTCAGCAACAATGCTTATGTGTGCATATGTATGCATACAAAATGTTGATAAACATAATATTTTCTTTCAAACTGCAATGTAAATTGTAAGCATTATCCATTAAGTAGGTGTAAGGTAGGTATTTGCTTCCAGAAGTTTCAATTTCCTTAACATCATCACTTCCTGATCTTAATCACATACTGGAGTTGATGTATAACAATCACACCATATACATCTCCACTTTCTAAAATATAAGTTCATGTTGTATTAGGTAATTAAAATCTTTTATCAAATGAGAGATTAATTGAAATAATTTAACCTAGAACTATGTCCTTTCCAACATTCCTTGATATAAATCTGACACTATTATAAATAGAATACATTATCTATCTAAACATTATTTTCCAATTGTAATTTTACCCTACACCAAATTCAAATGTAATTAAGTATTGTAAAGTATTATCTATAAGTACCTACACATTACTTGGTATACTCTCTCTTGTTGTTGTTTAGTCCAAAATTTTATAATTCATGGACAAAAGTCTACAATTACATCATGAGTTCAATTGCTGTTTAAGCATTTGTCAACTAACCATTGACATACATTTATCAGTGTATGTATTATCATAGGGATCATACAGTTCCTGGTACACAAGTGTTTAAATAAACAAATATAAATTTATACTTAACTTAAAATATCACAAGGGATTTGTAAGAATAAATAATAATTACTACATACTCATTAGTCCTTAAGGATTAGGTTAATTTAATAAGAATTAATAATAATATAGTATGTTATTTTCTCTCCAAATAAAATTTTGAAACTATTTTATTATTACATATCACTCAGATATGAAAATACCTAGTTGTATTAATCTTCTTTTTCTTTTTTTTTTCATTACTGTTTAGTGTTACCTATGGCTAGATTATTTTCTATGATCAAGTAAAGTTAATTCAAGCCATTAATAACGATTAAATGGCTTGACTGGCTCAGTGGAACAGTGGTTAGTGACCTTGGGTGGCAGTTCCAAAGTTGTGGGTTCAATTCCCACTCGGGACAAATATTTGTGTGATGAACATGGGTGTTTGTTCCGTGTCTGGGTGTGATTATATATAAAGTATGTGTCTTAAGAATGTATATAAAAATATATATGTATGTATATCAGTCTCTGACGCCCATTGTACAAGCTCTGCTTTGTTTAGGGTCAGATGACCGTGTGTGGAAATGTCCCAGATATTTTTTTTTATATACAACTACATAGTTGGTATTTAAATAATGGCAATGATCAACACTCATACTTGTAGTCGACATTACATAAACACATTGTACAAAACTTTGGTGTACCTTGAACCAGCAAGTGCAGTTGTGAATGTAATATTAAAATAAAAAAATAAAATGTATGTATGTCCACATTAAAAGTACCTGTTTCATAATCTTAGTTTTCTAACATATGTAAACTAACTAACTAATGTGATGAAACCTGTGTCAATCATCATTGTATAAACTGAGTACCTATAAGCTTGAAGAAGTGCCTATATACTAGAAACAGCCGGACAGAATCATCCAGATTCATCCAATGTGCTGTAAAATTTATACTATTTCAATAAATAATACAATAGGTCTAAAACAGTGACTGGGCACTAATATAGCTTTGGTGATGGTTAACAATTCTTTTAAATTATGGTATCTTATAATGGAACCAGGTTCACCACTTACCTTATTCTCATGGTTTATTTATATACCTTATGATTGTAAATGTTCAGACAAGATTTTTATTCCACTCACTGCAGCTACATTTACAACTTGCCAGCAATTGGTAGGTGTCGCAGCTAACTTAGCAAATGTTGCAGTTATCATTTTGATGCAACTCCTTGATCAAACTGATTGTAAACTTCTAAAACTTACACACAAATAACAATTTAGAACACACACAAATACATAAGAAAACAAAAGTTAGTCGGGTAAGAAGAACCGTTTAGGTCCAAATAATACTAATTCAAATTCTATAATAATAAGTTAACTATCCATTATAACTCACACAATCCTTGTGTTAAGAATGATGTGTCAGTCATTTAGTAGTTCATAAAGTTCACATTTAAAGTGTTATAATAATTTATATAAACAGGTTCAATGGTCTTTATCACATTACCTACAATAAGAATTATTAAAAGGAAAAACTGAAAGGATACAGCTCACCTTTATTGCTAGATCAAAAGCTATGTGCATTTTTGTAAAAGCACATGCAGCAATAAGCACATTCCATAGCTTGGAACTCTCATGACCAATACCTAAAGTTCAAGTCAATTTTTCAAACCAAGTAAGTGCGGTCATCCACGTAATGTGTGATTGATAACTTGGCATTTTCGTTTGAGTAGATATTCATGCATATAGGTCGTTCTTTAATTCATGTATACACACTTAACTCCATCATGCAATTTTGAAGATCAAACATTCCTTCGTAGAACGCTGGGTTCGCGCTTCTGAACTGAAAGAAAAATCTATACCTAACTCTTCGACACAATTACGATGGCTTTATGCGGTTTGAATATGCAAATGAAACTCTATAATTTTAGTTACGGTACTTATAGTTGCGGTTAGAAACACTTGTACTTTTCGTAATTATAAATTTAGAACAAAAAAAACATTGACTCTCACTATCTGACATTTCTAAGGAATACATCAATATGGCGCTCGCGCCGCTCGCGTCGCCGGTCAAAACCAAACTATTAATTTTATACAATAATATAATTTCAAGTTGTCGGTCAGAATATCCTATTCGATAAATCAAATTTATAATTATTGTTACGTAAAAATAAGCTTATTTCATTATTGAAACTTTATAACAAAGTTTTAATTAAATAAGTAAATATACATTTTTTTAAACATCCAATAACATTGTGGCCATGGCGCTCAACTCAATAGTCAAATCTAAACTTATACAATTAGTAAAATTTTATGTAATTATAATTTAAATTGCGGTATTTTATAATATACAAGCAAATATATCGTTTTAAGATATGTTGTTTTGAATAAAACTTGATAGAGTAATGCTAACATAATAAAATGTTTATAAGTTAATCAGCATTTTCTAACATTATAAAGACAACTGTCATCTTCAGTCTGGCTAGTGTTCGCGCAAACAATAGACAGTACTACGTTACATAGTCGATATAATCGCATCTTATTTGCATACCTATAGTAACTGCTTGCACCTTAATAAATAACTGTTAAAACATTTTTCAACGCAAAATCTTATTTAATCTTAGTCCATAAATTCCATAAATAAAATATAAGTCCTTTCAATTACCAGCCAATACGGTATAAAGCTTCGCTACTTCATTAAAGAAGCCTTTGAACACGTAACAGGGCATTTCGAAGTCGAGGCGTCGGTGTAGTAAGCAGGGCTGATCGCAATTTAGTTTTAATCCCCGCTGGGAATCGAACCAGGCACGGATTAATTACTGGTCGCGTGTCGACGTGATAGCGATTGCACGGCCGGCCGGTTGGATGCGGGACGAAACGTATCAACAGAGTGACTTTTTAATTGAGCTTGTATGTGGGGACATGGGACATTATATACTATCCAATAATCCTCTAGGGATAGGAGTCTATGGACTAGTGGCGCAACGTATGTATAGAAGATTTAACGCTCTACTGGACCAATGATCCTGGCGCTTGCAACAGTGCCGAAATATCGAGAGCTCATTAAAACAAAACAACATGGTAAATATCAGGAACATATTCAGTTATCTACTATCTGATGTATTTCTATTGGATGCAGCAATCGTGATCATAATAAGTGGATTGCTATTACACGTTTTTTGTCTGCTCCGGTGGGCCCAAGACTATTTATTACCCCTTTAGTTCTTAGTAGTAGCTTGGTCATTTCTTTTTGTTATTCTTTCGTAACTGACATACGATGATAGCTTGGAGTAGCCTCGTCATCATCACCGGACTTGCGGGGGAGCGGATGGCTCTCACCCCTAAGAAGCTTTTTGCGTATAAGGCAAGGTTAAGCAATGATAAGTGATGTATAGCTTTGAAATAATATCACATTGTGAGAAAATGAGAATGCCATTTCATGCCTGGTTGCTTGAATGCGGGACAAAACGTATAACAGAGTGACTTTTTAATTGAGCTTTTATGTGGGGACATGGGTGCATTATAAAGTGTCCAATAATCCTCTAGACGATAGAAACCTATTGAATAGTGGCGTCTCTATGTAAGGGAGAGTTAGTGCCATATTAGGGACATTCTGCCGTGGTAACAAGCAGATTTGTATGATTTAACTGCTCCGGTGGGCCCAGGATTCCCTCAAATCTACGTAATTAAAGCTTGGTCAAGAAGCTTTTGGTGTATAATAGTTTATTAATAAGATAACCAGAAATAATATTGAAAAGCTTAGGGAAGATATAGATTGTATCGTAAGAGTTACCGAACTGCTTATTATACTCGAAACTTCGGAAGATATTCTTCAACATCATCTATCTTTAAGGCGCCCAAGACCCCTTTCACAGCTAATTACTCTGTACCTCGCTCATATTTAAACCAAATATAAAATAACAATCGTATGTTTGCTACAGACATAGTACTTTCAGGTACAACCCGAACTGTTTAACAGAGTACGCTAAACCTCGGCCTTCCGGCTACCTGGTTCATATTTATGTCGTTAGAAAAGGTACAAAATTCCACCTACGAACACGACGCCATTATGTCATATCCTGGCGTGGGGCCAGTCCGGAACAAATCCAACAGTTCTGCGTGCGTGAGTCTTTAAAGCACAGTGTTGTTTATCAAAGCTGTCCGATTCCATTGTGTTTATGAGATAGCAGCTGGATTCATTCCTCAAGAGTTGTTATCATTTAGAAAAAAAGAAGGAAAGAAAAATATATGATTCAATTTCCTACAAAATTTGTATAAACACACAATTATTAAAAAAAAATAAACAAGAAACATCAATGTGGAATGGTAACTGAAAGGCATTGGCTCAGCTCAGCATGTGTCGCGGAGTCGGGGAGATATCGCGACCCTGGTCTTCCGCAGATGCCTAATCAGGGAGAGCACGTTTACACACACTACATAGTAGTATTGTAAAACCACGTTGTAACATAACGTCAAATAAATTTAATTACCACTAGATCACTGTAGTAGAGTGATATCGATGGGAAACAGTCCAATTATGAGATGGATTCGTGCACGAAAGGTTCCGTTTATAAATCCGAAATTAATATCTATATACTTACATACATAGAGTCAATCAATGCCTGTTTTATTAACCGACTTCAAAAAAAGGAGGAGGTTCTCAATTCGTCTGTATGTATAATATTTTTTTTTTTTTTTTATGTATGTTCACCGATATTTTCGTCATTTATAGACGGATTTCAAAAATTTTTTTTGGTTGGATAGAGTTCACTTCCGAGGTGGTCCCATTTTCACCAGTCTCGGATCTGATGATGGGATCCAGGAGAAATCACTTAAATTTTTGAGGAAAACTGCATGAAATATAAACGGCACCGCCTTCAACAACATATCAATTCATACCCAGATTAATGTTCGTATTATATTATTTTGTAATTTTTAGTGAGTCGGGTTTTTGAAGGCGGTTTTTTTTTGTTTACAATTTTTTTGAGTCCGGGTTTGTTGATATTCGTACAATATATACTTAAGTAAGAAAATTTGTGTATACCACTCGTATTTCTTTTACCACAACTGTGATCTGCTTGTTGTTTGAAATGTGAATGTTGTGCACTGTCACAAGCTATTACTTAAATATATATATATATTCGATACTCCCACAGTCACAAATAAGTCAACATTCCTCCCATTAAAAAATAAGGTGTCCGACCGATTTCGGCCATGGCGGCCGATCTCAATTGAGATCAGCCAAGTGCGCAGGTCATATTATAGTGCACATGTGTACGCGCAAACACAAGTGCACTCTTCTATTCCTTTTCTCTCATAATTAGGTGAGACGGCAATCCGACATGACCGATGAGAGATCGGGCGCAGGACCACCGGTTTAACGTGCTTTCCGAGGCACGGGCGTTCAACCGCCAACTTCCTAACTCCGGGCTGAGTAATTTTCATTACAGAAAAACTCACACAAATTTTGCCCGACCCCGGACTCGAACCGAGGATCTCTCGGTCCTAACGCAGCACTTGCTACCAATAGACCAACGAGGCAGTTAACCTCCCATTAAACAGCACATGCGATCGACTGTGCGTAATATGTCAAATCAATGCTTATACAGACTCGTTCTCCCAATACATTCAGGCTATTTGGCTTCACAAGCATCGCGGTCCCGTTTAAAGACAATGTGAAATGATTTAACGTAGCGCTGCTGGCCGCCAGCCAGAGTTTTACATAATAGAGCCTGATTTCAAACATGACGAACCATAGCTCCCCGCAAGAGTAATACTCTCGTTACTCTTCTGTAGATGTGGAGTTCAGAATATATTTTTGCCGAAATCCTGCGAGTTGAGTCGGAATGTTGAACTACTTTTAAATATGATTGAGTTGAGTTTGAACTTGTACGGTTTTGAGGTGCTTTCTTAACGAATATATTGCATGTAACACCTTGCAGGTCTCCTGTAAGCTTCTTGAAAATATCAACTGTGTAGTAGATTGAATACTGAAATATTAAATAGTACACCTAAACAAGGGACATAACACCGATGTCATCCCACAAATAAATAAATAAATTTTACACACCATCACATTGATCTGATCCCGTGGTAAGTAGCTGAAGCTATCCATAACACAAGTGTGTTACGGATTTCAGAATCAACAGTGGATACACAAATGTACTTAGATAATATATTTAATAACACACCCAGACACGGAAGAAACACCGATGTTCGTCACTCAAATATTTGTCCCGGGTGGGAATCGAATCCACGACTCTTGTAACCGTTGGTAGTGATTCTGGGTCACTAACCACTGTTCCACCGAGCCAGTCGTATATATATTTAGATTAACTGATGACCGATGGTAGCACCATTATAATATGACCTATCACCAACAGAGGCCCTGGCATTGATTGGTCTGGTGCCTTCCGGGCTGCGAACCGGGAGCGATGCGTACTCGACAATATAGTCAAAACAAACATACAGATCCAAGTAACAACGTAACATATAGTTATTTAATTCGTGTTTTGTTTACTACGACGTATGTTGACTTGAGTTTCCGCTAATGAGAACTGTTTCAGCGATGTTTTGTGTGAAACAAATTAAACGTTTATTTACATTTGGCCTGATCGCCCTAGTTTAGAGTAGGCTCGAGGCCCTCCGTCGAGTTGTAGATGACTAAATAATAAATTTTTTACTGGTAACGATGCCAAAATGATTATGAAAAATAATGTTTTTAAACTTGGAGTTACTTACTATGGACAATACAATACTTAAGATATAAGTAACTAGGTACATAAAAGTATAGAATCTTTCTATTAGATCTATATAACTTGTAAATCATCGCTTATTTGTATGTAATAATATATTATGATTGATTGTAATTAAGTTATATTTAATGAGTTTAATGTCAATTACAGAAGACATTATGTTTTAATAGCCAATTCTATACACATAGTTATTAGGATCAAATCCTGAACGTAGTCCTAATCGATTCTAGTAGGTAGATGTGAAGCTTAACACTAATTTGGTTAGGATTGGATGATATTGAATATTGAATGCATTACCCACTTATCATCCAAGCTCATGAATACACCGAGAGCAAGAAATTAAATTCTACATCAATTATGCAGAGGGAATATGCATAAATCTGCAATCTTGAATTTTTCAACAACTTATGAAAAAAGGCTTAAACATATACTAAAATGTGAAATAAAAATTAAAATCGGTTCACAAACGAAGGATTTATAAGGAATTAAAGTTAATTTTCTATCTCTTTTTTACAAACGGAGTTTTTTATGGATACGGTAATGTGACCAATTATTTTTGGGCCCGAAGCGGAAATCTGCGACAAAGGCTTGTTGCATCGGTCTTGTTTTGCAGACAACAGTTTTGCTAAAACGGGGCAATACTAGCCTCTCTGGTAGAAAAAGGGAGAATCCCTTTGAATACGGGACGTCTGTCAACACCGGGACACTTCTAAACGTCACAGAAACTTTGAAAACGAGACGTCTGATCACCGTTAAGAACTCCTTTCCAAGAATACTTAAATATAAAACATCCATATAAAAGGGTTTACTAAACTAACAAGTCCTAGCACAAATCTAGGGTCCCTATCAAATACACCACCAAGCTGTTTAAAATCACATGTTCATTTGTGGCACTGAAAATTCAAAAAGATCACTCGCAGACAACATTACTCTTATCCCATTAAAACAAAACAACATGGTAAATATCCCGGACAATTTCAGTTTTCTAACATTACTCTTTATTAAGTGATCAATAAACAGTGTTTTCGTCTCCGAGCCAATCGGGTCATTACACACATTGGCACATTGCTGAGTTCTTTATGAGAACACGTAAAATCTGAGAATGACTCCCGTTAACTGAACTGGAAGTTACCAGCTCACTTTATGGCGACATTCAAGCCGGGTCGTCGGTGCACTAGATGGATGAGGGCGAAAAGGGTATGTGTACTTAAGACAACTATAAAAACTAGATTTGAGAACGTCTGAGGAGATAAGAGGTACTCAGTGCCGGCGACCGGAAGTTGTATCCTAGTGGAAACATTAGGTAAATAAATGTATATCACACAACACCGCGTAAATAGTGCGGATTTCGAAGTAAGTTAATTAAGCACTTGTGTTAGGGATATCAGAAACAAATATACTGGAATAATACGTAAATTACACTCAAACATGTAACAATCATGGATGTTCATCAAACAAATACTCCGCCCGAGTAGAAAACGAACCTACAAGTCCTGGCGGTTGAGACATGGGCAGTATCCAACCAGCCATTGATTCAATCGATATAGTACGACATAACTAGGTAGATGCAAAACAAGGTTTTTTAGAAGAAGATTAAAGATATTTGTTATGCATTAGATTGCTATATGTTTCACTGGTAACCTGCCCTCGTTTCGCTTGGGGTATATTTTACATAAGACTTTCTTGAATCTCTCTATGTATAAAAAAACCGCATCAAAGTCCATTGTGTAGTTTTAAAGATGTAAGCATACATAGGGACACAGACGGGAAGCGACTTTGCTTTATACTATGTAATGATGCTCAGTCAGTCAGTCGTCGCCCAGTACCAAATTAAGATACAGTGCAGATTAGCTTCAGTACATCAAGACCTACTAGTGCAAAGTACCTTAGGCAGTCTCTACTTATTACTGGCTCTGTGGTCTAGCCTTCCCTCGTTCATCCAAACAGCCTCTTGTATCGTAAACCAGATGTCTTCCAAGAGAGTGACGCGTACTCGCCACTCGCGAACGAAGCCAGCTATAAACTTATCAGGGTGTGACTCGTAAAGTTTGTGAACACGCTTTGCTCAGCTTTCAATAGAGCTAAAGACCTCTTATTCATCGATTGTTATCGTGGAAAGACAATATTGTGATGACGTAAAAAAAAAACGGCTTTGTAGAAAGTCGTTCGCGCCAAAAAGAAATCACGGTGGTTCTATGGGGCCCTCCCTTATTATATTTTATTTTTATTTTATTATTTTATTAGAAACTTGTGACCCGTCCTTGCTCTCTCTCGTCTCTCAAATCCCTCTATCTCCTAAAAAAACGCATCGAGCAGATTAATGGGCCTATCGTGTAAATTCGCCAATTATGGGAACCTGTGAAGCATAAGGTCCTCTGAATATCATATGACACCGTATGCAGATTTCTACCTATTTAGATTTTGGTTCGAAAAAGCGTCGATGGCCGAGTGGTTAAGGTTGCTTGCCATGCGAGAAGTCGCCAGTTCAAACCCGCCACGTACCAACGTGTTTTTAAAGGAAAACATCGTGAGGAAACCTGCACACCTTTGACTGGCTCGGTGGAACAGTGGTTAGTGATCCAGGTTTACTACCTACGGTTCCAAGAGTCGTGGGTTCGATTCCCACCCGGGACAAATATTTGTGTGACGAACATCGGTGTTTGTTCCGTGTCTGGGTGTGTTATTAAATATATTTAAGTTTATTTGTGTATCCACTGTTGATTCTGATATCTGTAACACAAGTGCTTAAACTACTTACCACGGAATCAGATCAATGTATGTGATGTTGTGCAATATATTTATTTATTACACCTAAAATTTCTAAGATTGTGTAGTCGACCAACCCGCACTTGGCCAGCGTGGTCAACTAAGGCCTTATTTTAGGGTAAGCCCGTGCCCCAGCAGTGGGGACGTATATGGAATGATGATGATGATACTAATGAAGACTTTTGTTTTGTCACGGCTTCGTTTAAGTTTTGGCCTCTGTGACGTTTTAGAGCCATATTTCGAGCGTTGTCGACCATTGGTGAGCGAAACAAGATGATGAAGAGTTTGTTTGTTTGTTTGAACGCGCTAATGTCACGAACCTCTGGTTTGAATTGAAAAATTATTTTTGTGTTGCATGCATATACCATTTATCTGTGAACGCTTTAGGCTATATAATAACACGTTACGACCAATAGGAGCAAAGGAAAAAGGGAAAATGTGTAAAAACGCATATAGGGGACGTCCTATAGTATTTTTCAGCTAAGATGATTCCTGTGACACTTCATTGTGTACTGAATCACGCATCTTACGATTGACAAATGAAAATAATTTTATTGCACACTTATGTAATTTAATTGCGGCTTCATTAGGAAAAATGTTAAATTAATAATTTTAAACTTTTAAAAGGGAAATAGTATCGTTTAGTTTAATTTAAAGTAATAGATTTTTTTTTAAAAATGCCTATGCAGTTTGTATTACGTAGAATGGAACTTAGTCGTTCCATTCTACGTATACGAACAGCATAGGTATTTATTTTAAATGTTCTATTACATAAAATTAAACTAAACGATACTGTTTGTCATTTAAAAGTATAAAATGAAAAAAGTGTGCAATAAAATTATTTTCGTTTGTCAATCGTAAGATGCGTGATTCAGAACACAATGAAGTGTCACAGGGATCATCTTAGGTTAAAAAGAGTATAGTGGTCGGCGGCCGGTCGGCGGTCCAAGGTACCGCTGGGAGGACGAGGTCGCGAAGGATCTGCGAGGACAACTGGCGAGAAGTGACACAGGATCGGCCTAGGCGGAGGTCCTTATTATCGGAGGCCAAGACTCGTTTTGGGCCGCTGGGCCAGTCTAGTTAGTTTTAGTGTTAAAAACGGGGGAAATCGCGGACGAAGTCGCTGGCACAGCTAGTGAAACATACGATAGGTGGCCACTCAGCAATGAGCATCGCTGATTGAGTGAGCGGGTGCGACGCGGCGTGTCCCGGCGCCGAACATCTGATCCGGGAACTTCTCGATCGATGCCCCTTCAATTTCACGCGGTATTTACTTTCACTGAGCACAGTCGTTGGTGCCCCGTTTGGATGGTGCTAGTTGCTCGACCTCGTTTTTATGGAAGCTTTAAGAAAAAACCTTAAAAATCGCGGTGATATGCTTTTTGCACCATTACCGGGAGAAGGGGTTCCCTCCCAGTGGTGTGTCGGACTCTCCAGCGGCTCGCGAAGGGATGGTAAATGCCAGCCGCGGCTCCTGGGCGGGGTGCAATGCCCAGGGGGCCTACCGACTAATACCTCATCGCCGTATGGCAGCGTCATGGGACCTAGTAACTTTAAACTTAGACCTTTTCTTTCTAGACCTTTCGGTCTTAAAACACTTGTCGTGTCAAAAGACTAACGAGCCAGAACTTGGTAGTCCAATTAATTAAAATAACAGTACAATATCACTACATCCTTACTAATATTATAAATCCAAAAGTAACTTTGTCTGTCTGTTACGCTTTCACGCATAGAGTACTGGACCGATTTAAATGAAATTTGCTGCGCTATAAGGAAGTAATGTTTTACCCGTTAAACGTCTCTACGCGGACGGAGTCGTGGGCGGAAAGCTAGTGTTATTATAAAGCAAAGTCGCTTCCCACGTCTGTCTGTATGTATGCTTAAATCAATAAAACTAAGCAATGGATTTCTATGGGGTTTTTTTAATAGATAGAGTGATTCAAGAGGAAGGTTTAATGTATAATGTACCCGACGTACCCGAAGCGAAGCGAGGCCGGGTCACTAGTTGTCACACAAACACAACAAAACAAAATTAAGTGAATAGGAAAGTTCTGCATCATAATTTATTTTGTTATTATATCACTAGGATAGCCTGATACCAATCTGCTACAAACAACATAACGATATTTCCAGCCAGCCTGTAGTGGTACCATGAGTTGGGTATCGAAAACTTACGTACGTTAAAAACCTATCGAGTTTTTTTTTCATACGACCGATATTAGTTCTTAGCGTAACCACCAGGGGCGCTGTACAAGCTTTTCATAGACATATTTACGTAGGCGATAACTTTTATACTCATGGTAATCCGTAATGGCGTCCGTAACTTTTATACTCATGGTAGCGCTACTGAACGGTGCACGGCGGATGAAACATTCGCTTAGTTCGGCTTGCAAATATACGAAAACATTTTGTTTGTTTTACTCCGAGTCCTTTTCTGCACCGTTGAGCTGGCGTTTGTTCCGAATTGATTTGTTACTGCTCACCATGCGTCGCTGTCTTTTGTAGCCACCTCATGCGATCAAGAGTGAGTGGTCTGACCTAATTTGGTCTGGCTTTTCGTTACTAGAACCTTTTTAGGGTTCCGTAGCTAAAAGGTATTACTAAGCCTCCGCTGTCCATCTGTCTGTCTTTCTCCAAGCTGTATCTCATAAACCGTGATAGCTAAAAAGCTGAAATTTATGGAATAGTCACATCACAAATGATTCATTTCCGTTACAACAAGTACTTAAAATTAATAAAGGTACAATATTAAAGGAGGTCTCCATACAATAAACGTGTTTTTTTTATAATCGATACGGACCCTTTGTACGTGAGTCCGACTTTCACTGGGCAGTGGGCAGATTTTATTAATTTTGTTTGTTTACATCGTTTGGTTTTTGACATGCCGTCCGTCACACTTATATATAACTAAGGTGCTTTACTTATACCTAACAGTTTCCGTTCGGTTGCGGAAAAAACAAGAAAAAAAATATATTTACCCACTTAACTACAATGAGAGCAAAACTTCTAAATTACCAAGTTGCAACCAGAAACTATCTGCTTACCATGTAAAATTCTTGGACTTTAGTGTATTTATAGATAACCTAGGTAACACAGCTTGTTTCGAGTATGACAAAAGTTCTCTGAACTAACTACCTCTATACAGCTTTATTAAGTAAGCTGTGGTTAGAAACTGTTAGAAATTTGTTCCCCTGGCCGATGACAAGTATCAAGCCTAAGTTTATGTTGGCTCCAATATAAATAAGGCGTCCGACCGTTTTCGACCATTGCGGCCGATTTCAATTGAGATCAGCCAAGTGCGCAGGACATAAATAATAGTGCACAAGTATGCGCGTTATCGCAACTCAGCCGCCCTGCACGAATCGTCACTTCACATAGCCTGAGAGCCTATTATTTAATGTACCTAATTTTTATAATGTACCCTATTTTTGAGATCTAAAGTTGAGCTTTACAGAATTATTATAAATTACAATATAATATTTTTTTTATGATTGACCGTCAAGAGAACCTCAGTCCACATAATGGTAAGCGCTTGAGGTCCACATATAAGATCGACAGGTACTATAGACATGAGTATTTAGGGTAAGTAGGTAAATTCCACCTTAGGGGTGAGAACCATCTGCTCCCCCTCAAGTCTGGTGATGATGACGAGACTAGCTACTCCAAGCCTTCATCGTAAGGCAGTTAGGAAAAAAAGACAGGAATATTGAGCCTGCCGCCCTTACAGTGAAAGGCAGCATATTATAATTATAAAGGTAGATAGAATCTATTTCCATCAGCCCCCTTAATTCAGGTTGTTTGAATTCCCATAACAGGTTCTTTGTCTCACAAATCCGGGCATCCTTGAGCATTCCACGTTGTCGTGTAAAATTGGTTTATTTTGTTCCGCGCACATAATGACTGAGGAAGAAAATCATGGGAACGAGAGCTTCCTTCCAAAAACCAACTTAACTCACCCTTCTAAAACCTTAAATAACGCGAAAATAGTCTTTAAAGCTTAAAGGGTATGGCTTATTTTGTTTGCCATGGGTTGAGGAAGTAAAGTGGTCTTCTTCGATCTTTGCTTGATTTTTGTTACTTTCGGAAATTCATCTTACGCCGGTAATTTCGGCTTGTCGTATGAAGACGAGATTTGTACTTAGGCGCTATAGGCGTAGAATGATTTTGGGTTGTTATAGAGTAGGGCGAATTCTACCATTGTAAGGAGAATACTTTGAGTTAAGCTTTCTTACATAGTTTGACTAACTTTTAACGATGGAATTTAATTTTGTTTTGTTTTCCTAACTGACATAAGATGATGGCTTAGAATAGCCTCATCATCATCATAAGGTGGAATTTACCATTATGCTGACTTATAATATAGAAACAGTTTCTATTCTGCCTCCAATGTGGACCCGGCCGCTTACCATCAGTTGGAGAGTTCCCATCTTTAACGTCAATTATTGAAAAAAAAAATATTTATATTTGATGGTTTATCTATTTAGTCTGTGCATCTAGACTCTCGTTCCAATTAAAATTCCCTGCATAAGTGGTAATTATCGCACTAGGTATTCAACTGATTATATCTGAGAGAGTTAACTCGAGCCATTGTTAGTTCTTGCATTATTTATAAGGTCTAACGTATAAACGGAAACGTGGACTCAAACTTACAACTTGGCCGACTGATATAATAAATGTAAATGTAGGTACGTTTATTCTAGATGTTAAGGATAGGTACATACATCAGAGGTAGCCAAAGCTTACATTTTACATATTCCTACTATGACTATTATTTCGTGATGGATGAAAAAAAGATTTTTAATCCTATTTGTTTTAAATTACTATGCATAAAATCCATGGCATCTATCTTATACTTGGCTATCTTTAATTTGGCTTATTTTAATCAAATAACCTAATAAATGTGATCGAATAACCTAAAACATTAAATATGTGCGTGCATTCCCATGTTGGCCCTAATATAGAGAAACTGTACCTGTCTACCTACTTATATATTCGGGATCAGATCAATGTACGTGATTCTGTGTAATATTTATTTGCTATTTATATATTCAAATAAATATAAATTACTAGCGCCCGCCCACGCCTTCGTGCGTGATATGTGGAAATATAAATAGGTTATAATGTACTCAGTAAAATTACCTATAATAAACAGACAGACAAAAATGTTTTTTTTATAATGTCCTTATGTTATTCGTACCAGGTGTGGATTAATAGCTATTTAGTGAAAATGGTTTTTCTAGTATTACAAACAGACACTTTAATTTTATTTAGTTGTATAGATTTGGTTCAATTAACTTTGAACCTAACTATTAAAAATATCCCACCCTATCTTCGACGTCTGACCAAACAAGGTTCTCCATTTTGTTAAGATCATTATTATTATCGTTTCTAGCATCTACTTAAAATCAGTTAGCAAGTTTAACGACTTACTATATTACCATACCTTACCAAATTACACGTGTTTACGTTGTAACCATAACAACTAATTAGGGCTAACAAGTTAATTAACGCGAAACTATACACCGACTAATTAATACCTCGCCAAACGACGTTCGAATCAATTAAGGGCGTCTAATGAATTCTTAGAAAGATATTTAATGGGAAATTCAAATAACCAACAGCATTTATTCATTCATGTTCTTGTTCAAAGTTCTTAACACTATGGTTGATAGCCCTGATATTTTGTCCAAATCCAAATTTGAAAATATATAAATATTTCACAACATCACATACATCGATCGGAACCCGTGGTAAGTAGCTTAAACACTTGTATTACGGAAATCAGAAACAGTGGATACACAAATATAAGTACTTAAATATATTTAATAACACACCCAGACACGGAACAAACACCGATGTTCGTCACACAAATATTTGTCCCGAGTGGAAATCGAACCCACGACTCTTGGAACCGTAGGTAGTGAACCTGGGTCACTAACCACTGTTCCACCGAGCCTGTCAAATTCCTCTAAGATACCCTAGATATCCTATTAAATTGCTCTTTTCTCCTTTTTCGTCAAACCGTAACCGGTTCCAATTCCCCACTTGCAAGACTATGTAAAATTTATAACAAGTATAGCACATACTATTATGTTTTGGCGCTTCTATTCATTAATTTCATCGTTTGATCCTTGGTAAAAGAATTATAAACATATTAAAAACAATTTAAATGGTATGTATCTGAAAAGCTTAAAAGTAAGTAATATTTATAAGTTTAAGTAAGTAATATTTATATGTAAATTCGTAAAATTAAACTGAAAATTGTAAGAAGTAAAAGGTTCAATTAAAAACTAAGCTTTGATCGCTTTTGTGCATTTAATTCAATTTTTAGTCCCGTTGCCCAAAAATTAAAAAAAAACATTCTGATAGAGCTTAATTTTCAGACTTACCTTGTTAGTGAAGCCAACAGATTCATTTTTAATCATCAATTTGGTTATGACGTCGCGAGTCCGTTCACGTAGTTGTCACTAAATAATGCAAGCACTGCAGTTTGATCTAGGCCACTAGGTGTCTAGGCGATAACCGACCTTATATACAAATGCAAAGAGACGGTAATACTCTATCAATAGCTTATCAGAAGGATGATCGTATTTACGTAAATTCAGAAAACCCAAATAAATAACTAACGAGGGACTTTCAAAGTAAATGAGAAATAAAAATTTCAATAATCTCAATGGATTTGGGAACAAGCTGCAATTCGAATTAGCTTTTTTTTTTTTTTTTTTTATAAAAGGCTAACAAGATGACCTCACTCCACCTGGTGGTAAGCGGTAGTGAGATCCAAATATGAGGACGACAGGCACAATATACCATATTGAGCCTGTCGCACTCACCCTGAAAGCCGTGAAAAAGGAGACCACTGCTGCGGCAACAACGAGACAAGGCGTGGAGTCTCGCATTGGTATTGAGCTGTGCGGGTCGGAGTTGGCCAGTCCGCCGGACGGAAGGGACCCCGCACCGGCGGGCTGACCCGCTCCGCCCGCACAATACCGCCGCTAAGACTCCACTGGTCCGGCGTTTGCCGCAGCAATGCTCCCCCCCTGGCTCCGGTTCGTACAGTGCTGATCCCGGAACGCGACCTGACCGAAAGAGGTCAGAGTCACTTGGCGGGTTTTACACAACTGTATGGTGGTAACAGCAACCGGTCGACAAAATGTCTCCCACCTGAACCTGAGCTTGACTGAATGCGTCAAGCTAATTCGATATACAATTTTAAATTAGTTATGCCCTGTCCATTTTTTTTTTCCTCATCGTCTTCACCGAACTTGCGGGAGAGCTTAATAGCTTTAATGTAAAAATCCAAATCAAAATCAAAATGTCTTTATTTATATAGACAATTCACATGCACTTATAAATCGTCACATTAGTAATAATAAGATTCTACCACCGGTTCGGAACGCCGATTCTACCGACAAGACTCCGGCAAGAAACTCGATAGTCGCTCTATTTAAACGAATCATCATGTTATAAATTGTAAATGAGCCAAGTCATACAGCATGTAATCGTGTAAAGTCTATAAATTTTATTCAATACTTTAAATTATGTACCATGATTGTTTGATGTAAATATACATTTTGTCCTATATCCTAAGAAGTTCACCAATTATGGGCCCTTGTCTGTTTATTTAGACATTTGGTCCTATATCCTAAGACGCTCACTAATTATGGGCACGACGTAGACCGTGAGTAGCCAATCAGCGTTGTGGCTGGATCAATCGGCCCTAAATACAGGATCAGGTTGCCTCAACCACTTCCGTTTGAGATTTTGTTGTTTACTGCTATTAACAATTTGCGAATGCTATTGACAAGTTGGTATCTCTTGTTCCTTACAATTATAGAGGTAATACCCTATACTAAGATTACAGGGGTTGTATGTAATTCTATAAACTACCTAGTTTATAGTGTGAAGACTATACTTACACTATCATCATCTTATATAACTCCTCATTGCTGGGGCACGGTCCTAGCCTAAACTAGGCTCATTGTCAACCACGCTGCCCAAGTGCGGGTTGGTCGACTACACAACCTTTGAATTATAGGTGTGCAGGTTTCCTCACGATGTTTTCCTAACCGTTAAAGCGTTGCATAATCGTACATATGAATTTCAAATTGAAAACCACGGTACAAGCGGTATGTCGCGGGGTTTGAACTGGCTACCTTTCGCATGGTAAGTCTTAACCACTTACACTAGAGATATACTATATTTGCTTGTTTACTGCTGTTAATTACAATTTGCTATCTCGCTACGGTTAGGGAAATTAGACAATTTGTACTATAAAGTGTTGAGCGTGACCATTCTTATGGTTGTTTTTATTGCTTTTCCTTCATTAAAGCTAGTGTTTAGAGCGCGACTCTGTCCACTTGAAGTCGTTTATCGTGTAACACAATATTCGTCATCATTCGGTCAAAAGTCTATATTTCCTTTCAGTTACTAGAGTTATCATAAATGAAATTTGACACACTATCTGTGTGTCAAATTTCATTAATGATAAACTAAGTACATTTAAGTATATCCAAATTTATGAAAAATCTTAAATGATTTTTCAAATTAAAAAAAAATTAATAAACCAAATTTGTTTAGAAATAACTATAGGCAAAGTTTTATTTGCTAAATCAATTACCCTCTGACGATCAAATACAGTTTCCCATTAATACACATAATAAATAAAAACATTTCAAATATAGAGCCGTAAACCTTTGCATTTTCATTTTATTTCAACGTAAAATTTTTTTGTGTGTTTACGTTTACGTAAAACGCGTTTGTAAGCGTTTTGTAATAAACCACCGTTTTAAAAATATAGTAGCTAAACAAACGCTAAGAAAGAGTAAAAGCCCCTAAGAGCGAGCTAAATCTTCAGAGGTAACGCAGAATTACTGAGAATAGTGATGTAGCTAAAATGTGTATCAAATTATAGATTATAATATGTATAATAATATTTGAACATTGTTAGTTTAAAGTATGCATTAATAATTGTTATTTTTCAATAGGAATATAATAATTTAAAACTGCCTCGTTGGTCTATTGGTAGCAAGTGCTGCGTTAGGACCGAGAGGTCCCCGGTTCGAATCCGGGGTCGGGCAAAATTTGTGTGAGTTTTTCTGTAATGAAATTACTCAGCCCGGAGTTAGGAAGTTGGCGGTTGAACGCCCGTGCCTCGGAAAGCACGTTAAGCCGGTGGTCCTGCGCCCGATCTCTCATCGGTCATGTCGGATTGCCGTCTCACCGAATTATGAGAGTAAGGGAATAGAGAGTGCACTTGTGTTTGCGCGCACACTTGTGCACTATAATATGTCCTGCGCACTAGGCTGATCTCAAAGATCGGCCGCCATGGCTGAAATCGGTCGGACGCCTTTATTTTTTATTTAATAATTTCTATTTTTAGGAGTTAAAACAATTTAACTTGAATTGTTTCATATTTTTATTTGTAGTGCTAACTACAAATAAAAATATAAATGTTTATTATATTCGTCCGTACATTACTCACTTTATGGAGCATGATGCCTTCAAAATATATGTACATTTTGTATATGTCATTATTGTTTAACTTAATTTCAAACAAATTTTAATTTTGACTGGCTGTCCTACAAAATAAATAAATAAATACTAAAATCATAATATGAATCATCGATAATCAAAGCTAATGTAATAGTTGGAATAGTTAGACGTTGTAAAATGTTATGATTTTTCATAATTTGTATATTAAAAAAATATTTAGTGTTTCAATAAGTCCCTATTTAACGGGATAATAACTGTATCAGTTTGATTTTTTTCATTGCACGATAAAATTTGGCGATTGGATAACAAACTATTTTTTAAATCATTTAAACACGATGAAAAAAATTTAATTAAGTTGAATTCAATATTTATATGTCGGCAGTGGGCTACAAAGTCTTTTTGACATTGGGTATTTCCTTTTTTTTTGGGTAAAAACGACTCCGTCACATCCCTTTTTGCAGGGACCCTCTGCGCCATTAAATACAATTTATCGTCCGCACCCGCTCGGCTAATCACACAACGAATAAATTCACCTATCTCTGGGAGTGGTCCTAGGCATTGTTTAAGGTCTAATATTTTAGTACCCTAGCAAAACTAAACTCGCCTTAAACTAAAATGTATGTAAAATGTAGAAAATACAGGCCATGTCAAAATAATAGTTTATTTCTGATTTGGCTTCTCTCTATCTATAGTATTCTGATTTGGTTTCTCTATGTATTATAAAAATAATTTTAAAAAACACCGGCCAAGTGTGAGTCCGGCGCACACGAAGGGTTCCGTATATACCAATATTGTAAAAATATTGCTGTTTCACGTCGCACTTGAAGAGTCCGGCATTAAGGGCGAGAAAACATGAGCTGGAAGGGCATTCCATGACTTAATAGCACGGGCAGAAAATAGGAAATGAATTGTGATTAATTTATTGATAACTTGACGTGCAAAAGTATTTCATGAAAATCTATTTGCAGAATAAATTATTTCATTTCATTAGAACCTCTTAGTCGGAGCTACCAGTGTCTCTGCATCTGCATGGTATACACGTGATTGACAGCGTTGTCAATCACGTGTTGTTCAAAAAGTATCTAAATTAAACAAACAAACAAGTAAGTCAGCTTTACCGTTACTTGTAAACATGTAGCAAGTTGCAAGAACCAAGACAAAATGCAATTGATTGTAGCTTCACCCAAGTCCATGCAGTCACGAAAGCGCATAAGATGCAGACATCGACCAGTGACCTAAGCCAGGCGAAGCCTTGAATATTTCACGAGAGCCGATGTTGTGCGGCCACAAATGTTGCAAGCGCTGCCACACGAATATACAGACGTATTATTATGTATAACCCGCTTGACATATAATGTTTCTTATTCATACAGTTATAGGAGATACATATTGCAAAATATTTTGTACCTATTTTTGTTCCGATAGTACCTACTTGAGGTTTTACTTGCAAGTGTTGGCACATTTTGTCGTAGCCAGCTGATTATACTTATTGATTTTCTTTAACTTCAACCTGTTGTAATACAGATAACGTTTCAAGTTTCTTCGTACTATATTTTATGTCAACCGGTATCATCCCACTACTGGGCAAAGGACTCCAAACCCATCAACTACTTCTGCCTATTACATACTTACATAGTATAAAACAAAATCATTCCAGCTCTCTGTGCGTCCCTCCTATGTATGCTTAGGTCTTTAAAATTTCGCATAAGATTTTGATATCTTTTTTTATAATTGGTAGAGTGGTCGCTCTACCTATTATAAAAAAACCTCCTATGAGAGGATAGAGAATACTATGGATATACAATTAAACCTCACTTACAAGAGGAAGGTTTAATTGTATATCCATAGTATTCTCGAAGAAAAGCGAGAGCTGGTTGCTAATAATAAATAATAAAAAAACTAACAAATGAACATCACCAATCATCCTCAGCCGACATTAATCCTCACTAATTACAAGTACAGTGATAGAAAGTCGATCGCAATCGCAGACTATGCACAGCTTAAAGGGCATTACCGCATTCCAGTTCTAATACCAGGGCTCCCGTGACGTCACTATCATATCCCCATTCCGTGTAATAGCCAATTAATCCGAGTGACAAGGCCTCATTACCCAGTCATTGTTTTCGAGATCAACCGGCTAATTCAGTGCATTCAGAGAGATTACACTAGTGTTGCTAGGTGTGCTAGACACTTTTGAATAGGATTAATAGTTTTAGTAGTAATTTATCTTGATAATGTATTTGATTTTCGCATGAAATTAATAATTATAATAGGAATTAAATAATATTACGCAACATCAAGTTGATCTGATTTCGTGATAGGTAAGTAGCTTAAGCACAACACACCTAGACACGGAACGAACACCGATGTTCATCACACAAATATTAGTCCCGGATAGGAATCAAACCCACGACTCATGGAACCATATTTATTTATTTACAGTTTGCAATGACATTATGACTTACAGTATAACTAAAACATCAACATGCTAGTAATTACAATTAGTGTTTAACACCATGATATTAAAAATGTCAATGACAGTTAATTAAAATACAAATGTCTACTCAGTTCATTTATAAATACGAGTATAACCACTGTTCCACAAAGCCAGTCAAAAAAATCACCATTTATGGCGGAAATAGATACTAAAATAAAGTATGTCATTTGCCGATTTTGGATATCCTTACTTCCTTACTAATATTATAAATCCGAAAGTAACTCTGTCTGTCTGTCTGTCTGTCTGTTACGCTTTTACGCATAGAGTACTGGACCGATTTAAATGAAATTTGGTACAGATATAGTCCAGAGTCTTGAAAAGGTTATAGTTATACTTTTTAACCGACTGCGCTATAAGGAAGTAATGTTTTACCCGTTAAACGTCTCTACGCGGACGAAGTCGCGGGCGGAAAGCTAGTAGTATATTATATTTCGGTCTTAACGCCACGATAGCCACCAACACACCAATGAGGAAGACATATTACTTTTATGCGCAAAACAATATAATTACATTTCAATATGTGCATTTATACAGTACATATTATTTCATAATTAGTTCATATTCTCGTATGACTGGAGGGACTGACTAATTCTCGCCCTCAGCACTAATTCATTATGAGGTCTTTCATAATGAATTAATGTTATCTGTCAGAAAAGGGGCTTTCCTTTCCCTTGATGGACTTGCGGTCAACCCTTCAATCTTTTAATTAACTGACGCCTTACTTTCGTGTGTAGGATGGAAGTCTTAGGTATTTGGCCAATATTAATTCTAGTGAATACAATTCCAATAATACTAGTAAATTAAAGCCCTTAATAGGATAATGTCACAGAAATACTCGACTCATTTGTATTGGCAAGTTAATTAAGTATCGAAATTTTAACCCCTGACTTACCTTATCTAATGGTTGAAAATGTTTCATTTATTTTTTTGGTTAAATTCACCGGAAACTTAATATTAAAAATGTATGAATTTAAATTTAACAAATACCTAGTAACATCAAATCAAGAATTTCTGTTGAATTCGTCTACTACTGTACTAGTAATACAAAGCAACTTTGTCAAAGAAACCTTTACTAAAAGAATATTTACCCAAGTCCTGTTGTCTGTGCCCACAAAAAAAAAAGGTTCACAAAGCAGCGCGGCTTCTGGCAAGTTCTCAGTAAAAGGACCAACCACGTAAACCCCCCATTATATTTCAACCGGCCAGTATGAAACACAGCGGGTAACCCCCGGTTACAAGTCTCGGGTAGTTTTAATTACCGGTCAGATAGACCCGGATTAGTGTGGGGGGACAGAAGACAGTTGACAGATGTTGACAGACGAGGGATGGAACTAAGTAGTTGTTGTGGGGTAGATTGTGTATGGGCCTGGTTGAGAGTATTAAGACATCAGTTACAGTCAGATTAATTTTGCATGTAGATGTTTGGTTAATGCTGTCTTTCAAATTACAATGATGAGATAACGTTTTGTACTAGGTTAATTTATTGAATCTTGTAAATTGCAAATAAAGAATTTTATTATTATTATTATATCAGTCATTGCAAATTTCTCGGGATGGTTATTTTCGAGATCAGTGCAATTAAAGGTAGGTAGAGCTTGCGTAAAATTAAAAATATTGGAACTGGCTTTTTAAATTACTCCCTTGACAGCAAACGTGGCTAATGTGGCATATGCTGAGGCCTGTACCTCGTTGACCACTTTATAGTCCTATATGTTATTTCTTTGTCTGAGTTTTTGTGACTAGTGTATTTATGTTTCATTGTAATTGTAATTTCTATGTCGTGGTCAATAAATGTTTTTCTTTCTTGTTTCTTTCTTCTTTATACATTTCATTTTAAAACAAATTATAAACCTGTCTGATTTTTAAATGTTAGCTGTCCAAATATAATAAATCTTAATACTACTAAAATCTACAAAATTTGTTAAATTGTATTATTAAATCTAATAAGAACCGGCCGTAATTCCGAATGTCGTATAAACGTCAAATAAACGGTTCGCCTGTAATTAATTAAGAGTAGACCTTTGCGATGTACCGCCTGTTTGAAGACGTTAGACGTTGATATGTTTTTACGACTGAATAAAATTTATCTTGAATAATAACGTTTTATGATGAGACAGGTAAAAACTAGATTGGATTTAGGAAACCTCGCCTTATTGAACTAATCAGTCATCAAATAACGCACGTGATCTGCAATCGTTTGCTGAACTTTACAAAAAAAATACTTTTACGACGAAATAGTGTTAAGATCGTTGACTGCAACGAGACTTAAATATAAAGAAAAATAATAAATATTTGGGATGCCTGGATATCCGGCCACCGGACACCAAATTTAGCAGAGCTTGTACCATGGGTGTCAGAGACTGTTATTAATAGTGATATATATAATATTTATAAATACATACTTCATTCACATCCAATCAGTCACTTAATTTTTTTGTAAAATTAATCGTCTATCACTTCTCTAAAGGCCTATCTCAAAAATTAATACCCACTTGTACGTCAACTCAAATCTTTCTCTATTTCATCAAATTAAAACGATATAACACAAGCCGTGTATAAATATTCTTCAGGATAACAACATTTACTTAGTTTACATTACCTATTCTACCATCCCAGTGACTCAGCGCCAGTTATAACACCACAAAAAAACATACCAAAAAAGCTCGGTACCATATAAGCTTAATCTATTTAGTGGCCAACATTACACGAGTGACAAGTCTTGCGCCCAAACCATTGTTTGTATGAGATATCGCCCCTACTACTCACACAGTATTCTCTGATTATTCCACTTGGCCCCTCTAAGTTGTCTTACTTAGGAGGCAAAAGGCAATGCTTATGCATGTTACCAGTACTTCAACAGACTTTGAATGTGACACTGACGAAAAAAGGTTATCTACATTTAATTATTGTCAGGAAAGCTCGAATACTCATGTTTCTGAACAGGTGCTATTTTTGGGCCCTGGACTATTGAAGTGCCCTGTTTTTAGATAATAGACAGTAAATGTAGTTTATGATATATTTTTCAATGGCATACCCAAACTGTGTGACTTGGCTAATTGGCCATTTCTAACATGATTTTCGGATAAAAAGGGTAGCTATCGAGTTTTTGCCGGAGTCTTCTCGGTAGAATCGGCGTTGTGAAATGTTGGTTTCGGAACATCGGAACAACAGTTCAGAACTTATGAATCGTCAATTTAGTAATAAAAACATTTTACTTATTACTAAACTAGTGACACGCCGTTGCTTCGCTTCGCGTGCCTCTTCCTTATATCTTTTGAAAAAAAAAAAACGCATTGAAATCCGTTGCGTAATTTTGAAAATTTAAGCACTTATTCATAAAGGGACAGAGAGAGCGACTACGTTCTATACTGTGATACGATGAATAAGTACATGTAAAAAGCCTATATAAGTAAAGGAATTTTGATTTGATTTATGTTAATAGGAAGGTAGGTTTCTAACAAAAACAAAATGTTTACATTTCTTTTTCCCTTCTGTGGGTCATGTCAGTAGTGCAAAGTGGAATATTCCTTCTCACCGAGTGTTCACGCAATGGCCACAAGATCAAATTACTCGTAAAATTATAGTACGGGTTACGGGAGTGTGTAAAGTCGAGTAGCTGCGGGTATCTTCTGGTCCATTAATGGAAGAATCACTCTTTTTTTTTGGCATTTCCCCTTGTCATCTTTGTTGTGGGAAATAGAGTAGGTGTTTACGGTGGTTCCGTGTGTATTTGGTTTGAGGAATTTCTTTGATACGGTATAGACTACACAATTAGAATCAATCAATTAATGAAGAAATTCGTAATCTTATTTCAAACTTTCCGTGAAATATATTATTCGGTGAAAAATGACAAAAATAAACAACAAATACACATTATGACACAAAAAAACAGTATTCTGTGCAAATACGAGTAGCATAAAGTAAAACAATGGTTAGTTTTTTTGTTCTTTTCATAAAGTCTTATGGTCTATTCCGTGTGGTCTTAAATCGAATTAAATATACTGTTGTGTAACAACATCATTTTTGTTGAGCATTTGACTGGCTCGGTGGAACAGTGGCTAGTGACTCAGGTTCAAAACCTACGGTTCCAAGAGTCGTGGGTTCGAGTCCCACTCGGGTCAAATATTTGTGTGACGAACATCGGTGTTCCGTGTCTGGGTGTATTAATAAATATATTTTAGTTTATTTGTGTATCCACTGTTGATCCTGATTTCCGTAACGCAAGTGCTTAAGCTATTACCACGGGATCAGATCAATGTATGTGATGTTGTGTAATATTTATTTATTATCAATTACAAACAGGGTAATTCTTCTGTGACCCTTCTAAAATCTTAAAGTAAAAATATCTTCTGTGAACTTTTGTAAGCGCTAGAACTAATATTTCACCGTCTAGTCTAGTAGTCGTAAGTAACTAAGGCAGTAAACCGTTCGCAATATGCCCCTCTTGTGTCGATAGTTTCATACCCGGAACTACTTCCCTTCAATTTTCCCACCTATTCCGCTTAGCCTCATCTCAGGGCCGTCTTAAGTCTATTCTACAATAAGTATTAAGTCTATTTCACAATCCTAACGTAATATTAAACTGTATAATTTTAGAATGCTAGGATTAGTATTATTAATGTTTTGTAAAACTTAAAAACTTATGTGATTTAAAAAAACTATGCAATTGTAAGTTAAAATAAAAATTGTCTCGCAGAGCGCTGTCTCCTGGCACAGGCGAATACTTTGCCTAAAAGGAGGCTTCGTCTACTAGTTGTAAGCAAACTTTTTGTAAAGAAATAATTTTTTTTTTTATTCTGCGCCAGGGTGGGACTCAGCCTGCGCCCTCTTTTTTACACTACAGCGTAGCACGCGGCCTTTTATTTAACAGTACTTGGGCAGGAAAGGGAGTAAATTGCGTCGAAAGCATACCTAATAAAAGTATAAAAAAATCATGACAATTTTGTTTCAAATTCAGCGCCCGACCGGCGCCCGGTTGCACCGCACCCCTTGCACCCCCTGGTAAAGACGGCCCTGCCTCATCTACTACACGGTTAGTACAGCAGCAAGAAACGTGCGTAAGTAAGCGAACGTTATTACACGGTTACAAAGAGGCTGCGGTGTTGCCAGCTTCGTGATTTTATTTGCCGATAATTTCATTTTATTTTTTGAGTCGAATAAACTGCTAATGTACAATAGAAAAGGCTACAATGTATGTAGCCTTTTCTATTGTATAAATTGTAACATATTCTACGAAACATTAGTCATTATTTTTAAGAATGAATATTTTTTTATATTGACCTAATTTTATAATGATAGCTAGCTAGTAATCAATTAGATTAAAATCTCGACCATTATTAACTTCCGATTGAGCGGAGTTGGTATATCGCGCAAAACATTACTTTCTCATAGTGCAGTAGGTTAAAAGTAGCCTTTGTCCTTGTGCCTTTCATTTCTATTCATTCAGCAGTTTTGAATTTTTAATATTTAACGCCAGATGGCGTATTACGACCTATTAATTCCTGTAAATTTAAACCGGTAGGTATGTGATAAAGATCTTACAAACTTACTTACTTTACTAAGATTGGAGGGGTTATATCAGTCTGACACAACCATGGCGCATAACTAAGTGTACAAGAAACACGAAGTCAGTCGATGCCCATTCCTAAATTATCTGGAATGAAGATGTTAGAAAGATGTAGATGTAAGAAATACCTCACAATTACCTGATTGAGGCTGGCAACACCGTGCCAGCTAACTAAGCTCGCTATAAAATTAATCTGCGCCGCGTCCGTTGCACCGACGTTTATCTCGGCCCTAAATTTTTCTTTATTATACTTATATTAAATTTCACTGCACAAAACACAACAGAGATTAAGGGATTTTATATCATTGTATAAAAAAGTTATGGCGTATTTATATCTTGCTCACGTCTTTAATAAAGAATAGAGAAAGTAATAAATGTTTATATTGAGCTTTTCGTTAGAATCATCGTTGGTTAAGGCGGTTGATTTGGCTCTATAAATAAATAAAAATAAAAATAAAAATCATTTATTTCGGACAAAGTATCCATATGGGTTAGTATTACAGCAGAAACTTAAAAACTATAGTTAGTAGCATATTAATACAATTAGTAGCGCTCTGCACGCAAAACATGCAGCTCCGTAAACCTCCTAAAGATGGCTGCATCCATCCTGTCAGCTATCATCGCCAGGATCAAGTTACCGCTCCCCCTAACTCTGCGCACAACAGACAGTATCTTTTTGCGCATGATTGCAAAAAAATCGTCAACCGCAGCTATTGCAAACATGTTTGATGCACTGCAGAATCGAGGGAGCCCCAACAAGGCCCTGAGGATGTTATTATATTGTACTCGCAAGGCACCATAGGACCTCAGTGTGAAGTTGGACCACAGGCCACATGTGTAAAAACTTTGACAATATGCTCTGAAGAGTGTTAGTTTAACAGCAGTACTACAGCGTCTAAACCTGTGGGCCAACATGTTGCCTCTGACCGACAGCGCCCTGCGTTCCCTCTCTATATCTTCTCCATCACGTAAGTTTTCTGTCACGATATGACCAAGATACCTAAACTGCGTGACACGGCTAAGTGGCAGCCCGTTAAGGTAAATGGAAGGCACATTTGCAGGTTCCTTAACTTTACCCTTGAAAAGCAAGAAAACACTCTTTTTTTCATTGTATATCAGGCCATGACGCGCCGCATAGGTCTCGCAGGTCTTCAAAAGCCTCCTTAGACCACTGATTGACGGGCTGAGCAGCACCATATCGTCAGCATAGCTTATATTATTAACTGCTACATCGTCAACACGACAACCAACCCCTATGCTGCTCAGCTCTTCAATCAGACTGTTTACATATAAATTAAATAGCCTAGGTGACGTCAGTCCCCCCTGTCTCACCCCACAACTCAGAGCATATTCGTCCGACTGTGCATCTGCCCATTTTACTATATTGCGCTGCCTACCATACCAATATGAGAATATGCCGATTACCTCCTTAGATATGCCTGCCTCCCCATTTTTTCCAGAGTATGTCATAGGACACGAGGTCGAAAGCTTTGGATAAGTCTAGAAAGCATGCATATACCGGAGTATCTCTCTTAGTATAGTAGTCAACAGCAAATTTCAGAGACAGGATTGCACTTTCGGTTGACAAACCTGCTCGAAAACCGAACTGAGAATCGTGCAGCTGTATCCGGTCACTTAAATAGTTGTCCAATATTCTATCTAAAACTTTAGCAGTAACTGTTGCTAGAGAAATTGGCCTGTAATTGGATTTATCAGCCATATCACCTGCACGGTTCTTTACAAGCGGAACTACTATAGTCTTCATCAGATCAGGTGGAAGGTACGAATGTCTTATGCAGAAAGTGAATAACAAAGCCAAGACTCTACATATGTGTGGCCCTGCATGTTTAAGGTGCTCGATGCTGAGTCCATCATGGCCCGGAGATTTACCTCTTTTCATGTTATTTAATGCCATTCTCACATCCTTGGCAGTAATTCTAATAGGTTCCTCCACATAGTAGGATTCAGCACCAGACATCCCTGACACTCGTAAAGCTGACTGAACCTTAAAGTGCTCTTTAAAAATATTAGCTATATTCCTCGGGTCACTCATACCTTCCACAGTGAGTGGTAACTCAGTCCTACATTCAAGCCTTTTAGTGTTTTTCCAAAATTTATCAAACATCTTAGAAGAGTGTTGAGATGCAAGCCTATCCATTTTTATTTGTTCTTGATTTTGCTGACAGTATTTAAGCTTTGATTTAAAAAGTTTGCGACTCATACACATTCTTTCAAAAATAGGTCCACTATCAGGTCTATTATAGAGAACATACATTTGGTAATCCAAGCGTGCTACTCTATGAAATGCTGCCACATGTTTATTCCAACCCATAACACATTTGTATTTATTGTTTCTTACAAGCTGTTTATGGCTACATATGGAGGCCTCTCTTAGAATAAGAGTAATATTTTTATATAACTTATCAATAATATCTCTATGACTATTCTCCATACACATTTTATCCGCACAACCACTAAACTCCTTGGGAAAATCTACATCCTTTAGCCGGCTGTTACAAAATTGGGTATAATTCACAATCTCATCAGGAGTTCTCTCCCCCCATCTTACATTATCTAATTGTACATAGGATCTAGTAGGTATAGATTTTATTAAACAAAGACTACATTCAATCATCAGTGGATAGTGATCTGACCAGTACACATTATACAATATTTCTATATTTACAACAGTATGCCATGCACATTGACTAGTAATACAGTGGTCTAGCCATCTTTTACTACCTGAAACCTGACACACAAAAGTATGTGTATCTTGTAACATGCTGAGTTTTTGTTTATCAGCACACACCCAATCTCTTTCCGAACAAAAACTTACAAGTTCCCTATCAAAAAGAGATGCCGGATGGGCATTGTAGTCACCTAATATATAAACAAATTCTGTATCACACTCATTTGCAACAGCAATTATCTCCGCCAAACAGTCAGTAAATAGCGGCAGATTTTCTGGTTTATTAATAGGCATATACACACACACAATGACAATATCACAAAAATTATTAGTTGTTACTTTAATTGCCACAATACGTTCACTTTTACATTCTAACACTGAAACATGCTTGAAGACACTTTTTCTCCACATTAGAGCAACACCTCCATACAAGCGCCCTCGGATAATCCCAGCGGCCGGATCCATCCCAGACTTTGCAGTGTATCCAAAGTCCGGGTCCAAGTGACCCAGGAAAGGTAAATCCTCCGGCAACAGCCAGTGCTCTTGCAATGCCAGAACATCAGCATCCTTACATAATGAACGATCGATGATCTATGAATTATGTAGTGAGGTGTTAAGTTGCTTAAAGTTATTTTTTCCGGTTCTGGACAAAAATCAATTGTAATAAATATATATTACACAACATACACACAATGATCTCATTCCGTGGTAAATAGCTAAATGCTTGTGTTACGGATATCAGAAATTCGGAATCAAAGTGAATACAAAAATACTTTAATATGTATTCACTATTGATTCTGATATCTATTTAACGATACATCCAGGCACGGAACAAACACCGAAGTTCGTCACACAACTATTTGGCCCGGGCGAGAATCGAACCAGTGACTCTCGGAACCGTAGTGAAACACGTTTTACCGAGCATATCAATAGAAAATAATCACATAAAAATCAAACATATCGCTAACCCAGTTTCTATTTTTATTTCCATGGAAATAGTTTACCGGATAATAAAATTAAGACACAGCTGTAATGCTCAGACCCACAACAGCACAGAACATACTACAGTGCACATGTGTATGTGCAAACATAGAACCGGTCTATGTCCCTTCACGCTCGTAGTCCGGCGACAGTAATCCGATATGGCTGGCCAGCGATTAGGCGTCTAACGTGCTCTCTGAGGCGGAGGGAACACACCACCAACTTTCATGCTTCAGATTGATAGGTACTGTTTTACAGGATAGCTGTTTACATTATTCCATCATCGTGTTGTTAAAAAAAACAACTTTAAAAAATCTTATTTATAAAAAGTATAAGTTAAGATAAAGAGCGAAAAAATTATAATAAAATGTTATTGTACCAGTAACTTCTTACAGTTGAACAATGAAGATTTGCAGAAACAAATACTATAATATCGCTACTTGCTTCTGATCTAATAACGCGTAACCTGTTTAAAATTTATTGGTATATTTTTAATAGGTTACGGTATATTCTAAAATATATTAATATAGTTTTCCAATTTTTAATTTGTTTCAGGTTACGCCGTTTTATTTTTAGATCTGCTTAAATATCAGGCAACATACTTAAGACAACAGAACAACGGATTTAATACAACTCGCAAATGAAGATTTAGTAAGTACATAAAGTACCTAAACCGAAATCCAAGTATGCAGACATTTGAACTTAACTTTCCAAAGTTTAATACGCTATTCAATTAAAATATTTCACTGAACAATCTACACAAATCTAGAGTCACTTCAGATAAGTACTGAGAAATGGGACTTGAAATAAGATTCGTTTTCTACGATTTCAATTCAAGACTTAGTAAGTAACCTTCTAAGGAGATTTAAAAAAACATCTGTAGTTTGCTTAAATGCTTTTGATGCTTATTGACCTGTTAAGTCAGTACGCAAATGAAGTTTCATATAAAAACACCTAATCGACTTCATCATCATCGTTAGCCCATTTACGTCCCCACTACTGGGGCACCGGCCTACCCTAAAGGGCGATCAGGCCTTAGTCAACCACGCTGGTCAAGTGCGGGTTGGTCGACTACACAACTATAGATTTTCTTCGTATGTGTGCACGTGCAGGTTTCCTTACGATGTTTTTCTTTCATCGTTAAAGCGTCGAATAATCTTACACATGAATTTTAGATTTGAAAACACAGTGGTACCTACGAAGCGGGGTTTAAACTGGTGACCTCTCGCATGGCAAGCAACGACCTTAACCACTCGGCCATCAACGCTAATCTACCTTTAATTAATCTGAACACAAATCGAATGCTGGCCATATGTAAAACAATGTAAAACACGATCACAGTTAAAGTACTACAAGCCTTTAAATTAAAAAAAAGAGCAACGGATCGACGCTTCTACAATCCTTTTTTATTTGAATCAGACAGTTAAAAGTCCCAAAAAAGTCCTATTTATTCGACAAACATTAAACACTCCATCGTTCAGTATTTTTCATTAATACTTTTCTCCTTTTTGCATTTGTCCCTGGCCTGAAGGTTGTCTAGAAGGCGAATGGATGTAAATCGGTCTAATTAAGTATATCACTTAGGTATTTAATTAAATCAGGACTAAAGTCGCTCGCACGACTCTTTTCCCACATTCAGCATAATTGTTAACGTCTACGATAGCACTTTAATAAAATAACTGTACTAGAAACCAAGCCATATTATTATGTTCCAACATTATGTTGGTTGGTACGAAATATAATAGGCTTTTCTTATTAACATTATTACATGCTTTTGGTTTTCACCGTAAATAGAGATAATATATTTTCTGAAAGTGAAAAACAGTGCTAAAATTTTATATTAATATAAACTGAGTAAGCTTGTTTATAGTTTTTAATGAATAGGTACTTATTAATACTTTTGTATGTGAATCTTTAATAACTCAGAACTATTTAGAAAATAACATAATGATTATTTTTTATTTAATATTTTGATCGAAGAATAATTAAAAAGAAATACCTAGTTCCTACAGACAATTGTTGAACTAAAATACATAGACTTACATTCGATAGCATAACTAGGAATCGAATCAGTTAATAATTCAATCAACCGAGGCAAATAACCCGATCTCCCGGTATCACTGTCCTGAATCGATAGAGCCACCTCACGATTATCGAATGGAGTACTCGATAATGGTGGAAACTCGATATCCTACGTGTATTAATGGGTGACTTGAAGCTGTACATTATACACATCATATATATATCTATGGTACATAACTTAATTGCTAGTAACATGTAACCAATATGCGCGGGTACTAAAATAATAAAGCGTCCGACTGATTTCAGCCATAGTGGCAGATCTCAATTGAGATCAACCAAGTGCGCAGGACATATTATAGTGCACAAGTGTGCGCGCAAACACAAGTGCACTCTCTATTCCCTTACTCTCATAGTTCGGTGAGACGGCAATCCGACATGACCGATGAGAGATCGGGCGCAGGACTACCGGCTTAACGTGCTTTTCGAGGCACAGGCGTTCATCCGCCAACTTCCTAACTCCGGGCTGAGTAAATTCATTACAGAAAAAGTCACACAAATTTTGCCCGACCCCGGTCTCGAACCGGGGACCTCTCGGTCCTTACGCAGCGCTTGCTACCAATAGACCAACGAGGCAATTACTTACTATGTATTATGTAATTATAGAGTTCAAAATATCATAAAACTATCCGTAACATTCAACATTGTAAATTATATACTCTGGCAGATGCTCCTGGTCAATGTTATAAAATAAACTACATCACCTTTTTTAGTACCTCTACTGAAAATAATAGAGGAATATAGTAACAAAACACAATGATCACTATGATTCCACAGTTATTACGTTAGCATAGTATACATAACTTTTTAAATCATCATCTGACCTTGCAACTCGGTAAAAGCACACCAAGTTTTGCATGTTTTGTATCATGATTGCACGTCATGTACTGTCCAAACTAAGTGCCTGTTCACACCTAGCGATTTTTGGGCGATTTAGATCGCGGCGATAGTTAGCTGCGATTCCGCCGCGATTTTCCAACATGAACGGACCTACGCTGTAGAATGCGGCGCATGCGCTAAGCTGGATGAGGCGTAACCGCCACGAAATCGCGGCGAGATCGCGGCGTGATCGCGGCGAGCTCGCGCCGATTATATAATCGCCCAAAAATCGCTAGGTGTGAACACGCTGTAACGTAACGACTGGCTCGATGGAACAGTGGTTAGTGACCTTGGCTGGCGGTTCCAAGAGTCGTGGGTTCGATTCCTACTCGGCACAAATATTTGTGTGATGAAAATCTGTGTTTTTTCCGTGTCTGGAAGTGATTTTGTATTTATAAATATCTATGTACGTATATTAGTCTCTGAGGCCCATAGTACAAGCTCTGCTTAGTTTTTTTTTTTTTTTTATATAAAGAGGCTAACAAGATGACCTCACTCCACCTGATGGTAAGCGGTAGTGAGATCCAAATATGAGGTCGACAGGCACAATAGACCATATTGAGCCTGTCGCACTCACCCTGAAAGCCGTGAAAAAGGAGACCACTGCTGCGGCAACAACGAGACAAGGCGTGGAGTCTCGCATTGGTATTGAGCTGTGTGGGTCGGAGTTGGCCAGTCCGCCGGACGGAAGGGCCCCCGTTTCTACGGGTCTCCCAGGCCGGCGGGCTGATCCGCTCCGCCCGCACAATACCGCCGCTAAGACTCCACTGGTCCGGCGCTTGCCGCAACAATGGTCCCCCCTGGCTCCGGTTCGTACAGTGCTGATCCCGGAACGCGACCTGACCAAGAGAGGTCAGAGTCACTTGGCGGGTTTTACACAACTGTATGGTGGAGAGTTTGGAGTCAGATGACCATGCGTGGAAATGTCCCAGATAAAAAAAAACATTCCTCTGAATTTTCCTTCAGCTACGCTAGTGGTAAATTACGTTGACGAAGCCCAAAGTCAGCGAGTCATCACGCGTGTCTATTGTCCCGGGGCCTTCACCCGGCAAGAGATAGCAACTAGCTGAGCTCTCGGTCAATCGATTGGAAAATGTCGACAGCAGAATATGTGGTGCAGTTTGTGTTGACGAAACAAGAAGAGGCTTCCCGGCAAATACGAGTATAATAGAATAGAATAATCGTTCATTCAGAATAATTCGACTGGCTCTCGGTGGAACAGTGGTTAGTGACCCAGGTTTACTACGGTTAGAGTCGTGGGTTCGATTCCCACTCGGGACAAATATTTGTGTGACGAACATCGGTGTTTGTTCCGTGTCTGGGTGTGTATTAAGTATATTTGTGTATCCACTGTTGATTCTGATATCTGTAACACAAGTGCTTAAGCTACTTACCACGGGATCAGATCAATGTATGTGGTGTTGTATAATATTTAAAAAAAAATAATAATAATATTTTTATATTTAAAAAAAATCGTTCGTTCAGCAACCGGTAATAAAAAAAGTATACATGGATTACTATCCATGTATACTTGTTTTATTCTTCTTCTTCTTATAATGATGACATTTCATAAAAGCTGAAGTTTCAAGCTTTCAAATGGCATATTATTTTCATGTTAATATTGTATACTTTTATATAGAATAATCTTTGAATGTAGAGGTAGCACTTGAGTCGATTTGGTTGCTCGCAAGTGTATTACGATACGCCTATCTACACTCTCTAGTCGGAAATCAAAAGCACAATGCATCTCGAAGAAGAGTTACGAAATATCCAAATTATATCTAAAAATTAATTTTACAAGGACCTTAGTACACCACTAGTAGTAATAATCGATAAATCATCGATACGCCTATAACGATTTGCATTTTATCTCTGTATTAGTACCGAAGGAGTGGTACGGGCACTCGGTCGGAATGTTAATCGCGATACCTGATACCACGTGACTTGCATGTGAGTTTTGGATATCCTTTGATTGCTTGTGCCTACTCAGTTGTGATAGAATAATGATAAAGATTACGTAAGTGACCCCATGGAAATCGTGGGCGCATTCAATGATTATACAGGGGCTGTTGTTGCATGGATTTTGAACCATTATTTATAACGGCTTTCTGACGATCGTATTCGTAGTAATGCCCTATCGATGTCAATCGTGTCATCATAATTTCCGAATTCAAATCCTATTCCGATATATTATGAGGATTGGTAGAAAATAAAGTCATTATAAAACACCCAAAATAATGAAAGTTTATTATATCTTCAGTTAGAACACTTTTTGTTGATCTTACTTACATTGATCTGAATTTAATTTGCTTTATGTTGATCTTATTTATCTTTTATTCAATTGTTCATGGAATAAACAGAAGATGGATTTAGAAAAAGCTAATTTACAGAACGCACGCATTACTTAGTTTTCCTTTTTTTTCCACTTGGCGTTCTTCGCCTCTCAAGCATTGAATCCCAAAACTATTTATTCAAAACACTAATAACTTTTATAGTGTACCGAAGTCTAAAAGAATAGAAGTTCTCTTATGAGAAAAAACTATAGTTTTCTAAACTTTACTATTGTTTTTTTAAAGCAGACGAGTAAGAATAGATACAATGTTCACTTACGTCCCTAGATCTTCAAAAAGCTTTTCCTTTAGTCTCTTGATAAAAAAGAAAAATGTACCGAAAAAATTCTAAATTCCCCTGACACTTATTAAATAGACGTTTATTTACTTATTTTTTATTTATAAAGGAGGCTTAGCTCCGCTTATAACGGCTACAAAGAAACCCTATTTTACATTTTACGTCATTCTCTCACAAAGAGGCCCACAAAAGGTAACGTTTTTAAGTCATTTATCACAATATCGTGACAAAGGTACAGTACGGGGTTTTATTAAAAGACGGCCAATCGCTGAAGGGTAGTACCCGTGTGGTTCCGCTTCTCAAATTCCTGACTGATTTCTAATGGAGGAGGGTACAATTAGGGAACCCGGCTTCAAGAGAGGAAGGTGGGAAAAATTCCCAAGCTACGAAACTAGCCATACGAAAATCCATGCCATTTTTCGAATGGCTCTTGATTTCCGGTATTTTTTTTACGTGATTTATATTTTAAGTTATTCAAATAATAAAATACGGATAAACCTTACGTGTCAGATTTAAACAATTATATCTAGACTCGACTTTATAGGGTTCATGGTCTGGTCATGGGAGACTTCACTACATAGTATAAAGCAAAGTCGCTTCCGCGTCTGTCTGTCTCTATGTATGCTTAAGACTACCCAACGGATAATTATGCGTTTTTTTTAATAGATAGAGGGATTTAAGATGAAGGTTTTTATGTATAACAAACACGAAGGAAGCAAGGGCCGGTCACTAGTAATATAATACAATAGAAAACTGAAAGTGTCCGGGATATTTACCATGTTGTTTTGTTTTAATGAGCTCAAGATATTTCGGCACTGCTGCAAGCGCCATGATCACGGGTGAACTCTAAAGTAAATAAAAAAAAATGGCGTGGTAAATATCCCGGACACTTTCAGTTTTCTTTTGTGTGTAACCATGACAGTTTAAAATTAAATATAATACAATATCAATCATTTTGTGACGTTGTATTTCAAAACGAATACAAGTCAGAATTCACAAAAATAGGAACGCGGCTGGATACCCTTTTAACCTTAAAGTTTTATTTTCAAATAGAAGCTCCGTTTCCCGAATCAACGGCCGTACCCGAAAAAGAAGCAATATCTGTGAGTTCTGGCCTGTTTGCTAAAAAGGATGAAAAGGTTTATTTATCTTTTGTAGCTACAGCCCTATTCGGACATTTGAGCCCGCACACTTGTCACAAAGAGGCTTTATCTGGCATTTTTTTTTTCAGGATATTCTGTAGTGCACGCGAGCAACTCTAAAATTTGGAATATTTTTGACAGCTGTACTGTTGCAGATCTAGTAACAAAATGCAAAAGGACATTTCTGACTTACTCATTTTAGTTTACCGTAGCATGGATCTTTTTGTTACAGGAAGTGTAACTTTTTATAATCAATTACTTTTACTCTACGTGTGGTAACGGCATTTATTTTAGTGATAGGATGAACATAAATGTGAATAGCTAACTCCAAAATAGCATCCTTTGACGCAAACATTGTTAATTGATGGTAGGTAGAAAATGACAGCTCCCCCGCGAAAGTAAACAGCTTTTCAGTAGCGCTACCATGGGTTTTCAAAGTGACAGCTACGGTATCGACCGCGTAAAGATTTGTATGAAAAAATCTAAAGCGCCCCTAGCGGTCAGTTTAAGAACTTTAAATCGGTACCATGAGTTTAATACGGTTTAATACTCGATAGGTTTTTAACCTATCGAAATCTACAGGCACTCTCGTTTGATCTTTTTGTATGGAAATCGGTACCATGAGTTACAAATTTGACAGATGTCATACGGAAATACCAATACCGCTATAGTAGCGTAGCTCACTGGCAAATTGAAGAGTGAAAAGCCGTATACTTGACCTAACCTAACCTAACTTATAACTAAAATAATTAATTTTTGTGAAAATAATGTCGGCAATTAGATATTTTGGATGGAATATGTTAACGGCAGCTGCATTTCGAGATGAACAACGCGAACAGGAAAGTTTTCAAGCTGGCATGAGAAAGAGAATCCCGTGGAACACATAAGAAAATAATTTCATAAATAAAATGTTAAATAATATAGGCTCAATAAGGGCCGCTTTAGAGAATTTTTGTGATTACTTACACGGATTTGAAATCTACACAAAGAGTGTTATTGGAATCCAAGGTAAGGCGTGTTGGAATCCGTGTTGATTAACTTAGGTTATCATTACATAGGTATACATCTAATAAATTAAATAAACACATTTTTATTTGCAGGGTTGCACATGGTAGATACCTAAGAGTTACTGGATTAGCAAAGCATTTCTCACAAGAAGCCATAAGTGTATATATTGAAGAAGTCACAGTAGGATTGAACCATCCTAATATTTTGAAAAGATTTATCCATTTTCCTACAACATATCAAGAGAGAGACACCATCAAGCAAAGGTAGGTAAATAAATAAAGTAATTGGCTTACTCTCTCTACTTAGTTCTTTCATCACTCTCCTGCCCTTGTCCCACGCTAAGTGGGGTCTGCTCAACATGTATATTTCTTTCACTGAGGACTCCCATATCATCTCTCACGCAATCCATCCATGTCTTCTTCGGCCTTCTTCTATTATTATGTCTATTGTCATTATATTCTAGCTGAAAATCAGCGCTATCTAGGTTCCGGGATCCTAGACAAGCTCATGCTGAGCTATCTCCTATTGCATATTTTTATTTTGAACATGTATGAAAAGCAATAAACGAATTTTATTATTATTTATTATATTTATCACTCTTCTAGTCACATGGCTTTCTTCCCACCTCATAACATGGCCGTACCAAGCTGACCTTGCACTTCTTACCTTTCCTAAAATTGGTGCAACTTTCAGACTTCCCCTTATATAGGTATTTATTCCTAATCCTGTCCAACCTTCTTACTTCACATGTGTTTCTAAACAGCCCCGTGGTAAATTAATGTATTTCCCATGTATAATCCTGATTTTAAAAGTGCCTTTTTATGTATTATAACCATTGTTTTACTTTGGCAGAAATATTTGATCAACAAGTGGAGTTTATAGAAAATGATGGTACCAGTGCCTTACTATTGGGCAGAGCATTGAGAGATCAATTGGCTAGAAGATTAAATACAAGACGAAGAAACAACTAAGTTAAGAAATAAATTTATGTTATAAACCTATTAATTTTACAAAATAAAACATATATACACTTGTGAATTGTTTTATTATTTAAATACAATTATAATACTTAAAACTATGCAAATAAATCTATCCATACTTCTACAATTACCTATTCATCACTATATTTTCATTATCCATTTTTTTCTACCTTATTTTTTATTTATTTATTGGACAGCCAGAGAAAATTACATGAAATAGATCTTAGAATTAACTGAAACAATAATGACACATGTAAAAATCTTTTGAAGGCCACCACATTATGCTCCAAAAAGTTAATAATGTACAGACAGATATCATAAACATTTATAATATGCTAACTACAAATTAAATTATGAAACATTTCAAGTTAAATATTAATAATAAAAATTGTACAAATATACAAATAGCTCTAACCACTATTTCTGTATTCTGCTCAGTTTCCTGTTGGAAAGCCTGGCATTCACTGTCTGATCTCAAAAAATCTTGTCATATCCGATAGTATTTTTGTTCGGGTCTTGGTCTTCTCTGGATCGGAGAAGGCAGGTCTTGCAAACAGCCTCTATGCCACCGACGGGGCGTTTGTGGCTAGGGCGTAGGGCTCGGATGCTGAGGGCGCGGTCGCGAGCACTGGTGCATGGCAGATATGTAGGTACTAGACAGTGGTACGCCACGGCCCCTAAGAACTGTCTTGCTCATATCTACCAAAGGATGGCCTGCAATAATAAAAACCATTCAAATAAATATTTCAAAAAGTCTTTTAAAGTATAATGTAGATAGATTTTAGAAGTATATAAAGTAAGGAAGTAAGTAGAAAAATTATAGGAACCTGTTTCTTCCAACGCTGATTGAACTGATTGAGGTGCAGCTGGACTGCTGATTGGCCGAGACTCACTCTGACAACTATCCACACACAGGGGCGTACAGGTGGGTTGGGCTGATGTCCCTAGCCGATTTCAGTCATCCAGGGCTAAAATAATAAAATGATTAAAAAGTGTTCGGACAAAGGTCTTGTTACAATCCCAGTATAGCCATATGAAATTAATATTAAACTCATTGGTATTTGTGTCTTGTCTAAGATAAAAGCATTTATGTCTGGTGGTGGTTCAGTGACTTCTTCCTGTAGCAGCTTGAGTGACTATAATACCAAGTACATTTTGATCTTATTCCATAAGTTTGGGGCCACCACCATTTTTCTGAGCAGCTTGGGCTGCTTTCTTCTTGGTATTATTATATTATCACTCCACACCTTTACACAAACAAGTACATATATCATTCAAGAAGGCCAGGTAGACAGGAAGCAATGGTTGTAAATGAAATAAAAATGGAATTTAGATTTGATAATGAATGAAAATCAAATTATTTAATATGAGAGGGGAATATGATAATAATAAATTAAATGGTACACACTTTTCTCCATTTGTCTGCAATTTTAGTTTCTCCAGTAGCGTCGGCATTTAGGTGATGGGTTAGTCCTGCCCAACGCTATATATTTGTGACCTTTCATTGGGGCCCTTCAGTGGGCTTATTAGTCATCATACCTACAAAAAAACAATACTCTCAGATAGAACCAACCACATTACGTTATAAAATACCCAATATCTGATTCCTTCTACTCCTACACTTCAAATAAAACCACTTGAAATGAAATATTTCTCCAAAACAACTTTCTGACAAACGCCTGAAATTACAAAACTAAAAATGATGTTTACATACCTTTCCATAAACTCCAGTCTAGTATCCCAATTACTAGTGGAGTGATTGCAACGCATAAGTTCTCATTTTATGAACATTAAGGGATTGAAATACGTTTAAACTATTTAACCCTAGATCACTAAACTTATTTTTCAACGTTTAATACTAACCTTCGTCGTTTCGACTACGCTGTCAAAAACTAGGTATATAAGGTATTTTTAAATGAAACATTTATTTGTTTTACATTATTTATTTATTATAATCTTTTTATTAGGAACAATATAATATATTTATTTATTTAAATCACATATTTATTACTTAATCAGCCTTTAAACTGAGACCATATTTTTAGCTCCAAACTATTTACCCGCGGTAATTACACGCTTACTTATGAAAAACTAAAACGCTGCACTTTGACCAAAACTCAAATAATCAAAATTTACATATAGAATCAACAAAAAAAATTAAATTTTGGATAAAAATCTATGAACTAATCAATTTGTGACACACATCAAGTTTGTGTTCGCCATACAATAATTTATTGAACTTTTAGCAACTAGACTTCGTCATTCTACGTTTGGCTGACGGGCATATGGCACAAATTTTTCGTTTTTTCGCGATAGGATTACCGATAGGAGCTCTAACCGCAATAGCATCTATTGGTCTTTGAGTGGCAGTTACATTTTTGTATTTTTTTGACTTTAGTGCAATCTCAGCATTGGTACAGGTGACAATTAGATTTACCATATCAACCGTAAATAAAGAAGAAAAGCAACACAGAGCATCTAATATATTTTTGCACATGCAAGTAGATCCAAGTCTAATTAGCACGATATTTCTTGCAGCTGTTCTGTTCTGTGATCTTGGCTTTATTGATGACCATTTCTGCTTATCTTTACCGTGAAGTACGATACGCGATGGTATAATATCAAATCGTTATCATTCTGTGCCGAAGTACCAGGTATCTAATCTTCAATTTATGGAGCTGCATGTTTGTCATTTACTTGGACGTCTTGACCTGGAAGAGGATGTAGTGCCACAGAAGCGACCTCGTCCTTATTAGCTGACTCAAAAGCAGGATCAACCTCGATGTGGTTTTTCTTCTCACTCTCTGATGAATTTTCTTCATCACCATTATCTGCCAATAATAGCTAAAGAGTCGTACCTAATATAAAAAATACATACATTAATTTTATGGTGTAAAAACTAAAAAATAAACTTCAAATATTAGAAACACCATAGTAAAAAATATAACGTTAACACTAACCTTCGTCGATGCGACGAGTCATGGTTGCTGATCCGGAGCACACAGGCTTCCCGGACAAAAAACACTACCGTCGGTCGGGAGGGCAACGGGTCAATTGAGATTACACGGGAGCTGAAATAGGTGCGACCGCGCACTCAAAATTTACGACACTTTTTTCGAATTCGCGTCGTCGTTTCGACGAAGCTTAGTGATCTAGGGTTAAAATAAGTTTGTTTATTAAACAAACAAACCAATCCCAAACAAAATCATTTGCACTGACAGGCGATGTCACTTGTCAGTAAGAAAAATAAGCCATACAAATTGAATATCATCTTTTTGTTGAGCTCCATGCGCTTTTCTATAACTTTTAGAATTAGTAGGATTATATGAGCATTTTTCAGAATCTATCGTACTTTGTCTTATTAGTATAGTTAGAAAGAAACAGCTACATTCGGTGTGAATGAATGACGTGTCTAACACATCATTCAAAAAAACTTGTAACGTATTCGAGCGTACTATGCAAGTGGCGTTTTGTTTGTTGCAACCCATGGTACCGCTTCTATCGAAAACGTGCGTTTTGCGTTCGTACTGTTACTATCGCGAGGCATACTGTAAGTATTCTATAGCAAACTCATGGTAGCGCTACTGAACGGAAGTATCGTACGTACCAAAGATAATTATGCGTAAACACAATCCTGCTCATATATTTTTCGGTGGAACAGTGGTTAGTGACCTGGTTCACTACCTACGGTTCCAAGAGTCGTGGGTTCGATTCCCACTCGGAACAAATATTTGTGTGTCGCTCATCTGTGTTTGTTCCGTGTCTGGTGTGATTATTTATTTAAGTATGTATTTTAAAAAAAATATCGATGAATGTAATTAGTACCTGACAAGCTCTGCTTAGTTTGGGGTCAGATAAGCGTGGGTGAGTTTGTCTGGGATATATTTTATTTATTAGTAATATTTTACGCCAGCCAGAATCGCAGGCAGAAAACTAGTTTCACATCAAGTAAATAATTATAGATTTCATGGTTTTTAATGAGATAAGCGAAACATAATTTGCATAGATAACCATTACACATTAGATTCTGGTATTTCAGTACTCGTTTAGATGTGACATTGAGAGATAGCTACTGGTTACGTGTATTTTATTTACCTTTTTGCATAAATTAATAGTGACATCGAGAATATTCGTTGGTGTGACGCGGATTTGTGGCGGCTGCGGGATACGGAGTGAGATGACGTCGTGCTTCATGCAGCGAGCGCTATTAATGCAGTTCGGTTACATGACGCCAGTGACAGCATTGTGCGATGGAAGGCTGGACATGAGAGAGATTACATATGTACTTTTTTAAAATTTGGGTTTCAGACTAAGAAAAATGTATAAAACTTTATAGACTGAAATAAGACAACCTTTTATTTCACCTTTAGGGGTGAGAGCCATCCGCTCCCCCGCAAGTCCGGTGATGATGATGGGGCTACTGCAAGCAACCATCGTAAGTCAGTAAGGAAAAACATACCCCTTTTTTCCGACTACACTATACGGAAGTCATGTTTTTAGATTGTTGCACGGATTGCACGGGGTCGATGCTATGTTCAGAAACTAGTTTTACATACATACAACAGCTTAATAAATCAGCCATTAAAAAAAGAAGTACTTATATGGGCTGATGTTGATGATGTGATAATGTATAGGTAAGTATGCTATTTATTCCTGAGACTTATCCCGCGCTACGCGGACCCCTGCCCGCCCTGGCCCGGATGACCGCGCGTTCAATTATGTATCGCGGCCAATGGTGTCGTTTGTTTTCAAACGCGTCGCGGGTTTTCGACGCATTTGCATGTTTATGACGCATCGCGTTATGCGTTCAGTTCGTACTGACATTTCTTTGACTGGATACCTCGTAGGTTTTAGGCTGGATGATTAAAGGAAAAAAACGATTGATATTTTGATAATATCGTAAATTATATTTTTTTTCTAATTTTTCATTTTTTATTTCAGCGGTAAATTTAGCTCTTCTTTAAATATTGAAATTAAAAATACAAACAGTTAAAAATTATTATATATTATTATTAGTTTTATTGCCAAATTGACGTGTTCTTAATTATGAGGTAAGAAAAATATTATGCTAAATACAAAAAAAAACTGATTCTAGAAATATTTTTACAATAGAAGCCAGTATCAGCATACGTTTGTACTTGAAGTCGAATCTCCACGAATTTGGGTTATTGCAGCCATACACTATTGATACACCTATTCAATTCGACGTTTATTATGTCACATACAAAAGTTCTCCAACCAACCAAAACAACAAACCCAACCCTGTATTAGATATTAGTATTTCAAAATGTATACCCAAATAACACACAACGAATACTGTAACTAACTACAACATCTATAGGGAATCGATGTGTTTAATGTATCCTTATAAATGGCAACATATTGCACTATACAAATAGAGTAATTAAATACACCTACCTATCAGTTATTACGAGTTGATCAGTTCAAAAGCACATAGAAACACGTTGAAAAGGCTCCAATGCGTTTAACTGCTTTGAAATTAACACTATAGAAGTTTTATTAGACCGTCAGCAGCAGGCCGGAACTTTGTCGGTTTAAGCTTACATTTTACTAAAGGTCCGCAAAAGTACTAACTAAAAACATTATTGTACACGTTCCGATTGGAAAACATTCGTTTGTAGTTGCACCTTACTTTTTAACGGTGTCTCTAGTAGGGAGAACGAAACGCAGACATAGTTTAAGGTTTAGAGTCATCTTGACTGGCTCGGAACAGTGGTTAGAGACCTTGACTAGTGGTTCCAAGAGTCGTGGGTTCGATTCCCACTCTCGACAAATATTTGTGCGATGAACATCAGTGTTTGTTACGTGTGTGGCTGTGATTATGTATTTAAGTGTGTATTTTAAATGTATGTATATTAGTCACTGACGCCCATAGTTCAAGCTCTGCTTAGTTTGGGGTCATATTACCGTGTGCGGGAATGTCCCAGATATTTATTTATTTATATATTTTTTATCTGCTTTACTGCGCAAGTTTGGCGATGATGACAAGGCTACTCCAAGCCACCATTGTAGTCAGTTAGGAAAATTGAGATATAGCAAATCTAGCTATAGTACTAATATTTACAAGTACACTTTCACCATTTCAGGAAAAATCAAGCTATTTTTGAAGCATGTTGTTTACTGAAAAAATACAATAGGTGCATGTTCACTGAAAAACTTGAAATACTAAAATGTTTAGCTAGTAGAGTAGGAAACACAAAGGTACTATAATAAAAGACAAACATATCTAAAAAACATAATTTTAAACTGTCATGGTTACACACATTAGAAAACTGTAACTGTCCGGGATATTTGCCATGTTGTTTTGTTTTAATGAGCTCCCGATATTTCGGCACTGTTGCAAGCGCCATGATCACGGGTGATGAGTACATCGGGAGCTCATTAAAACAAAAAAACATGGTAAATATCCCGGACAGTTACAGTTTTCTAATATCTAAAAAAACACGCAATATGATATTAGTTTCCCTCTCTACAAAGCCAAGTAAAATTATCTCTACGTTCGAACTAACATAAACAACAGCAAAAAATGAGATGTAAGTTGGATAGCAATAATCTTTTCCCGAAGGATAGTAACGCTACCGAAGAAAAATGATTCCGTTTAATAAACCGCTTCTGAAATGAAGGTTCGCTGTTTTAAGTAATCGCGGGCACCTTTATCTCGGCGATATTAAATTTAACCGCGAAGGAAAAACAGAAGTTTGCTGCTGAATAAGAAACCGGCAATGCGCTTGAGGAAAAATGTTAGGGTTCCGTATATTTATCTTTTTGGTCAGACCCAAAATGATATACTATTACACACCCAATATGGTACCCAGGTTGGTCGCAGCAAGGACAATAGGCTCAGATAGGGATTCTGTCTGACTGACGCATTTGATCTGGCCTGCGTATGCAGTATCTTGCCACAGTCCATGTGCCATCTAATGTCATGTCCCGTTCGGAAACCTGCTCGCTGAGCGACTTGATAGGTGCCTCAGATAACGCGATTCGTGTGGCCGAATACTGGGCAGATCACGTTTGATTTTGCCATCGACTCGATAAGAAAAAGAATAAAAAGAGTCTATGGAACGTCTTAAACATTATTTACTTCAAAAGGAAATTAAATGACAATTTCCTGTTGGCTTCATTATCGCAGTTCACGAATTCAACAATGTAAGTGTTACATCCATCAGCCATATTTCCTCTTATTTATTTATTTGTTTATTTATTTACTAATAGGACAGCCAACAAGAAAATCACTGGTACAAATAAGATACCAAAAGATAAATTAGTAAGGCACTTTAGCTTAATCGTAAATAGGTAGGTATAACATGACACTACTTGCATTTAGTACGTGTACACGTTCATCTTAACGCAAAAAAAATGCAGAAGGTTTATATAAATACAGTCCGAAGGTTCTGCGCCTATTGCTCGACGATACGGTACTCTAAAACTGACGCTGTTAATGAAATTTCACAGGAAAAACTGGGGCAGACACAAGAGCTAGAGCCACATTACATGGACACTTAAGCAAAGTGGTGAATGTTCGCTTTTCTTTAAAAACGCCATCTTGCCGGCCGGTCTTTAGATGTGGGAAAAGAGATTTGCTCAAATGCCGTTTGGATGTGGCATATTGTACTGTGCATCGAATAAATAACTAGTTAAGTCAACTAAGGAAGAGTATTTACAGGTGGTGAAATACTATCTTATTTTTTGTACATAAAAAAATAAGATAGTATTTCTCTACCTACTACCTAGTCAAAATGCCATGTCCATAGAATGAATAATGACGCCATCAAAAATAATAACTTGAAAGATAACTAGATTAGCAACTCAGTTCTATCGTAAAAAGTTGTAAGCTCCATTTAATGCCTACCAAGTCGGTTAATTTATTCAATCCCTGCTTAAGGAACCTTCTGTCTTAATTTATTACATAATCAGCTAACCTTACAACATTTAATAATGACCAAATTAAAAAAAAGTTATCGTGCTCCACAATGTTTCACATGTAAATAGACATATGGATTATTGTGTGAGATAAATTGTAATTACATGCTCTTTCGCACACAATCACACTAGGGCAATCAAAGCTTAATTTTCCTCAATAAATATAACTTGTTATGTGAAAAAGCGTCGAGGGCTGGGCTGGAGTGGTTAAGGTCGTTGCTTGCCATGCCTTGTGAGGTCGCCAGTTCAAACCCCGCCACGTACCACTGTGTTTTTCAAATTTGAAATTCAAATATTATTCAACGACAACGATTATTCAACGCTTTACCAATAAAGGAAAACATCGTGAGGAAACCTGCACACCTATGAAGAATTCTAAGGCCTGATCGCACTAGTTTAGGGTAGGACCATGCCTCTGCAGTGATTTGAATTGTTATTTCATATTTTATTCTGGCAATAGGTATTTATTGAGGAAGACTGGTGTCTGAACTAAGCTAAGGGCAGGAATTTTGGGCCACTGAGTTCCCGCCCTGTTTATGGAGAGATTTTATTACAATTTCTTGGGATTACTTAAGATTGGGTAAAATTTTTGGGCCCATGTGACAAATTTTCTATACTTGGAATAGTCACGTATTTCTTTTTTATGGTTTAATTTGAATGGCTCCGTGGAACGTTGTTTAGTTACCCCAGCTTCGGTAGAGTCGTGGGTTCGATCCCCACCCGGGACCAACATTTATGTGGTAAACATTTGTGTTTGATCCGTTTCTGGGATGAATATGTATTTTTTTATTAGATATAGCTTAGTTTAGGGTAAGATAACCGTGTGTGGAAATATCGCAAATATTCCCTTATAATTTTTACATCAACTAGCGGCCGCCCGCGACTGCGTCCGCGTGGAAATAACATTTAGCAGCAATGATTTATTTAAAACAGCCTATAATATTGTAAAATTAGCTATTTATTAGTGCAAATCCTCTTTGAAATTGGTCCAGCCGTTTCGGAGAATAGTGAGAACAAAACGACAGACAAAAAACATCTATTTTTGTTATTGGTACCCGCTATACATTCATACCCGTGTAGTAAAAAGTCGTTATATTTACAACTTGCCACAGTCCATGTGCCATCTAATGTCATGTCCCGTTCGGAAACCTGCTCGCTGAAGGAGTGATGGGTGTCCCAGATAACGCGATTCGTGTAGCCGAATACTGGGCAGACCACGTTTGATTTTGCTATCGACTTGATGAGAATAAAAAGAGTCTATGGAACTTTCTAGACACTATTTTGCCTTCTACAAAAGATTTGTCTTTTATGGGTCTACACGCGTTATTGGGAGTAGCAAATTACATAGCTACTTACTGCCCGACGTTTCGGCTTTACAGCTACCCACATTTGTCCGACACACAACACTCACTCAGTCGGACAAATGTGGATAGCTGTACAAATGACATTAGTGCTACAAGTTCGGGGGTGGATCTAGAAACTCACAACCGATGTGGCAGACGAAGACGGGCGGCGCCAGTTCGCTCGCGACCATGATTGGTGTAACCCAGAGTAGCACATTACTCGGAGGCCCCACGTTTTTATTAAATTTCAGATCAATCTGAAAACAGAAAGGTACTTAAATATTTAGTGTAATGGAACGCGAAAGTCTAAAATCGTACATTCTACAAAAGATGATTGATTAAATGACAATGTCCTGTTGGCTTTATTATCGCAGTTCACAAATTCAACAATGTAAGTATCTCTTTACATCTATCAGCCATATTTCCTCTTATTAAACAGACACTTCAATATTATTTAGTTGTATAGATTTACCGCGTCCAGTATTCGCTCATGCCAACTCCGAATGGAGTCAAAACGTTCCGCGCGCCGCTTCGTTACCCGCGCCCGCCATTACGCTGCTCATCAAATTTCCACTTTATTTCCCACCCATTAGCTGTAAAATAATTTAATGTGAACACACCGGTTCGAGTTGTGTAGTAATCTGTTGCCTGATTGGCAGTTATGCGTGGTGACGTCACTTAGCCTAATTTTGATAAGGGTTCGAAGGCGATGAGATGGGAAGGGGATTGAAGTACATAATTATATTTTTATTTATAAGTAAATATCGTACACGGATAAGGTGCTTAGTGAAAATATCATAATCAATCAATACTTATTTTTACATGATGTTACTTAAAATAAATAAATTATAAATCTTTATTTCCGTAATTAAGTTACAAGTTTACACTTTTCATTCGGTATTACACTAAGATTGCCTTGTTTTGCAGTTACCATAAAACAATATGTAAAAGAAATTATATTTTAGTTGAAAAAGTACGAGTAATATTTCTACCTATTCTACCTACCTATGTCTGCTATTATTTATGACGTATTAAGCCCAAAATCTCAAACCTATAAAAAGAGTAGGTATATCTTCAGAACTTTAGGGGTTAGATCCATCCGCGCCCCCGCATGTCCGGTGATGATGACGAGGCTACTCCAAGCCATCATCGTATGACAGAAAAAATATCTTCAGAACATATTGTAATTAGGTAAGTGCCTACATAATTTTGTCACCAAAGACAGGTGCCGTGAATACTGGCTTCATGTTTATGTAAAAGAACCAAAATACAAAGAAAAAACATGAAATATTATATTTACCCCCGAACATTCAATTACAAGGAAGCATTTCAACTAAACATGGCGGCCGTGATGTCATCTTACAGTGACAAGGCTTTTAGGTAATGAACATGGCCAATCCCATATTGTTATTATCCCTTATTATTTCTAATACATAATCGATGACTTGTTTGCTCCAGCAAATAAACTTGCAACATACTCCCACGACTCCCAAAAAAATATAACTTTAAAATGTAAGAAACAATCTCTACATTTAATTTGAAACTTTATTTTTTTACTTTGAAAGCGAGCAGAACGAATTATTTAAGTAACTCAATATTATTATTAAAATCGAAACTTAAATTGTTCGCGACATAAGACAGCAAAAGACACTTAAAGTTGAGTAGCAAGTCCAATTCAAAAGTGCGAAAATCATTTAAAATGTCGTTGTTATCTGATAACAGAATAAGTAACATCTTTCATTATGAAAACATATCCATAAACGCAACTTTTGATGAACCTGCCGAACAAACTTCCTAGGCGCTGCATACAGAATGTAGGCGTGTGACGTCATATTTTTGTAGATGATTATATGGAGCGTTTTTAAGCTCGCCCAAATAAAAATTATTAGCACAATTAAAACTGTAATATATCGTCCACCTATCGAGATATAAAAATGATACTTTCAACAGTCCATCAAACTATATCAAATAAAAGAATAGCCAAGTACTTATTAACCTATTAACAAAATAACTAAATATAGTTACATTAGCAGCACTAGCAGTAATTGGAGCGACCAAGATACTTGACCTCTGAAACCCGATAGGAACCAGACCAAACAGAGTTAGGTATTGATTGTTAGCTTGCTCAGGCAGTGGTATGAATAATGATTTGAAATGATATGATCATATTTTTACCCGACTCCCTAAAGGTAGGAACTCCAAGTTACACATTAAACGAGATTTTTTTGTTTTTATTGATTACAACTTTTCAGTTGAATTTTTGCAGTTCTTTTATGCTTTTATTAATTCCATCATTTGGATACTTTCACGTTCCATTAAATTTAATAAAAATGGGTTCGCAATAATAAAAATAGTAATCGCGATCGTCGAAACGTCGGGCAATAAGTAGTCAATACTACTTATTGGCCGACGTTTAAGTACGATTACTTCGACGTTGCATCCTCGAGATTTATGATAACACTTGTAGTCCACTCTTCCATGTATTATCATAAATCTCTCGTCTCGTACAATTACGGTCACGTAAGGTAAGTTTGTTTAACCATCAATTTTACTGTTTATCCGCCCAACGCACACGATTGAACATGTTCCGTCACATAGGTATTTCTCCCAGGCTACCGCTGTCCAAGCCCGTGTACCCCAGAATTATTATATGAAACGATAAGTGTGTCGTCACCTGTCCCCAAGGCTTTTAGGTAATGAACGCGTAACTTTGTTAGCTCTCGCCGCGTGGCCTTTGTTTGCGATAATTACGAGGCTTCCACGGACAACGACGATTGCCTTTGGGAGGGGGGGGGAGCATGCATTTTTTTGCTTGAGGCTACTGCTGTAAGGCTTGAATTGCGCGCAATAGTTCAAGAATAATGTGTACTAATAATGTACATTTAAAAAATGGAGAAATTCACATTCCTATTTAATTTAAAAATATTTTAAATTAAATAGGAATGAAAACGATTACTGCACTAATATTATTTTTAGCACTAAAAAAACAAATATAAAATATCTGATACAGCACGGACAAGCGTTTAGGTAAAACATGCAAATCAGGCAAGAGGCGACACGACTAAAAAAATATAATTGGTCCGTTAATTAGATTATTTAAAAATATTGTACTCGTATTTTTTATTTTCTTTCACAAACAAGAAATTATGAAGATATAGTGCTTAGAAGTTTCGTATGACGTCACGTTTACGTACAATGTTTGCGTAACTGTGACGTCACAAGCCCCCTCTCCAGAAGTTTGATAAGCTTTAATTTTGTCATTTTTCAATCAATTGAAAAACAAAAAAATACGTGTCCCATATTTTTCTATAAACTAACTTACGGACTAAATAGAATAATAAGATTTTGACCCAGTCGTGACGCCTATTTTGAGATATCAGAATGATAACAGAATTTGTGTTACATTACATAGTAGGTACAATACAATAATAATTAATTAATCATATTACCTATGGACACAAGTACGAAAAACAGAAAAAATACAGTTACAGCATTCTACCTGTGTTACCCATCTCTTAAATTCTCATCATGATAAAAATACTCCTAGACTAGAAAACTAACTAGGTAGAAAAACTTCCACTGCAAAATTGATATCATTTTCAATACTTGCGTCCTGTTGCAATAAGACCTCCACTTACTTAAACAATTTTGACTCAGTAATTCCAAATGGAAAGTCAATGTTCGCAATTTTCACGAATAAAAGTAATATTGCTGATCCATTCTCTTCAATGCCTCAGTCTATCCACATGCCCTTACCCTTTCGATTCAATCATGGTGCCTTCACCCGCATTATAATCCTAACGACTTATGAAAATGAGTTTAATATCGATTACTCACCAGTCACCTTAGGCAGTGGACTTGATGTCGGCGGTGAGATTGAGGAATGGCGTGTTTATAGTAGAAATAGTAGTAATAGTGTGTAGTATCATAATCATCAGACCCACTATTGGACGCAGGCCTCCCGAAATGCTCGCCACTCCCGCCTATCCTTTTTTTTATAATGCGGAGGATGCTTGATGCAATGCATTTTTTCCGTTTTTCAAAATATTAAGACAGCCAGTACACGCTTAAGCACTTAAAAATTTAAAATTTACAATGCTTGATGCAACGTCACCTTGGGCAGGGGTTTACCCAAGGTGGTGTGTGGGACTCCCGGCTGCCGGTGCTGAGATGGAAGCCGGCAGCTGCTCCTTTTTTTTCACCCAGTGGAAATCCTTATGGACACCGCAGCGCCGGCGAGCGCTGTGGTTATGCCGGACACCTACCGGCTAAAACCCCGGGATCCTCCCGCTCAGCCGCTGCTAGTAGGGCGGCAGTGGTACACTTACGCATTCTTCACTGTCTCCACTGCGGTCGGACTAAGTCTCCCCTGCGATGCAGCTGCCCCTGGGCTAAGGTGCACTCAACTTCGCGGCATACCTCATCGCCTATTGGTGGTGTCGTTATACCTGGCAATGCCTTCACTCACGACACCACCGGGACTCCCGCCTATCTTCGGCTATTCGTATACTACTCCCACCAGCCGTCTTGCGCAGATCGTCACCTAACTGAAGAACTTCCTCTTTAAGTATTGTGATATCAACCAACAGTTTAAATCCATTACTAGCTTTCCAACTGAGAATCCTTCCATTTAAAGCCTATCGCGTCAAACGTTACTCTCTTTAAGCGAATTCATTGCCTATGTATGGCTTTATAATAGTATAGTTGTAGTATACATTGTGCCAAATAGTAAAGTCGATAAAGAAGTTATGGCATGAAAGCACGACAGATAGATTGTAACTTTTTCATTTATACTACTTTATAACGTAAAATAACACAAAAAATATTTTTGGGGGAATATGTCTCCTCCCCGCTCCCGCTTACTTCAAAACCGCACCCTTAGGGGTGCACCGTTCTTACAAGTCACTACTGAGTTTATTATCAACTGGCTGACATAAAGTATCACGTGTCGCAAATTGATTGATTGACGCTATGATGGAGTACACGTGTTAATTTATTATAGGGTTGAAAGCCAACACTCTCTATCAACCAGTTGCTTACAACTAGTAGATCAAAATGAATATTCAAATAAGATCTAAATAATAAGCAGTTGAATTCATAAAGTGGTTTATCTACTTCAGTAAAGAAATGACTTAGAACTTAGAACTATCTTATCTTATCTTGTAGCGGGGACCGTCTGAACTGTTCACTTCGACTCTCAGGGATATTTTGTATTACTCCTACCTCTATATACCTACTTCCTGAAGATCAAAACATAATGTTCGAGGTGCTTTTATTCTCCTGGCTTCGGATAGGCCATTTCTAGAAGTCTGGGCCTCCTGTCTAGCCATTGAGTGACATTCACATAGGAGGTGTTTCATATCTTCCGTTTCTTCCTTGCAGGCTCTACATTCGCTGTTGCATCAGTAGCAAGTTAGCGACGCAGTGTTAGCGCTCCCATGAGTAGACGAAGTCTGCTTTTTTGGAGTCTGCTTCCATCCATCATGGTTTTATACCATTCTTTTGGATTATCGCCGATAGAGCTACTAACTTAGTAGTTACTCAGTTCTTAAAATTATATGAAATTTACGCGACACTGAACGGCCAACGGTGATAGTTAAAAAAAACGTAGGAAATAAGAAAATTATCTTTGATTCCGTATTGAAATTTAATGCAACATCAACAATCCACATCAAACCCAATAAAAAAGAAACTAATCGCTATCCATCTTCATTCAGAGAACTGGCCGAAACGAAAATCTCGACGCGCCATAATTTATTCGAAGGCGATTCAAATCTTGGGTTGCGAGTATTGAGGAGAGACGAGCGCGGGTATTTCTGAGACCTCAAGCCCGAAACACGCCGAAGATTATCCGTCCCTTTTTATTATTTCCCGCACAAAGGAATACGCGGGGAAATCCTAGATTTGAAGTAACTACGGGAGCGTTATACTTCGGCCCCCGACTTTATAGTGGGAAAATATGTACCGAAATGTGAAAGCCTTAATGTTACTCGTTTGAAGTCGGGTAACGAGGGTATTTTTATTGAAAAGTTGTAGTGGAATTTCTTTGCCATTAAATGCTACACCTTTTTTAGCTTTGTAGCAAAACAATAATTGCTGACGGTTTATTATTTAAAGCTTTCATTTCAAACTTTGACTGCAAAAAAAAAAACATGTCCCTTCAGTCGGTTAAGTAGCCTTTGCAATGATTCAGGTTTCAATATACCAGTTTTCTTGTAAATTGGTTCAGTAGTTTCGGCATGTAAGCTCAGCAATCGGACTGACAGAGTTACATTCGTATTTATAATATTAGTTAGGATAAATTTGATATTTACCGCATAAAATGGTATTACAAATTATCCACAATGTAAAATACATTCCAGCTAGTACTTTAATGGTTAATACCTGATAATAAATAATATGATTGCATTTAATAATTCAAAAGGATAAACTAGAAGTTATAATTAATAATAATTGGATCCGAGAAATAATAATTGAAATTTCGATTATGAAATATTTTATATCAGTAAAATTTGATAATAATATAATATGCTTTAAATACGTTTAGAATACATTTTTGTGGCATTTCTCCAGGTCAAAAGGTGGGTACCAGGACACATACCTGAATATAAATAGTTAACATAAAATTAACTTGAATACAAACTACGGAAAACTACCTGAAGATTATAATTATAATCTAAATACGTATAATTCGCTACGCTATGATGGAGTATACGTGTTAATTTATTATAGGGTTGAAAGCCAACACTCTCTATCAACCAGTTGCTTACAACTAGTAGATCAATATGTATTTTGTACTTTTATAAGCAGTTGAACTTAGTGGTAAATCAAGTTCAGTAAAGAAAAATGCGTCGATGGCCGAGTGGTTAAGGTCGTTTTTGCCATGCGAGAGGTCGCCAGTTCAAACCCCGCCAGGTACCAATGTGTTTTTCAAATTTGAAATTCATATGTACCATCATTCGACGCTTTAACGGTGAAGGAAAACATCGTGAGGAAACCTGCACACCTAAGAAGAAATTCTAAGGTTGTGTAGTCGACCAACCCGAACTTGGCCAGCGTGGTCGACTAAGGCCTTATCGCCCTAGTTTAGGGTAGGGCCGTGCCCCAGCAGTGGGGACGTATATGGGCTGATGATGATGATGATGTATAATTCTAAAAAAGCGTGGATGGCCGAGTGGTTAAGATCGTTGCTTGACATGCGAGATATCGCCCGTTCAAACCCCGCCACGTACCACTGAGTTTTTCAAGTTTGAAATTCATGCGTACGATGACTCGACGCTGAAACTGAAACATTGTGACAACCTGCACACCTACGATGAATTTCTTAGATTGTATAGTAAACTATCCCGCACTTGGCCAACGTGGTTGATTAAGACCTGATCGCCCTAGCTTAGGGTAGGCCCTTGCCCCAGCAGTGGGGACGTATATGGGCTGATGATGGTGATGATATATAACTCGAAGTGGCTGACATAAAGAGCTTTCAATCAACGCACAGCCCAAACCACTGGACGGATCGGGCTGAAATTTGGCATGCAAGTAGATGTCATGACGTAGGCATTCGCTAAGAAAGGATTACCCGAAGCGAAGCAAAGGCGGGTCACTAGTTTAAGATATAGGTAATCATTATTACCAAAAAAATAAAATATTAATGACTTGACTTCCATGATGAGCGTGTGTGTTCTGAGTATTAAGTATAGTATTTGCCTTACTTTTATCTTCTACGCCACAGTACCTCGTTACTTCTTACTTCACGAAACCCAATAAAATTATCGTTAGGAAACGATAAAACAGATAACAATTGTCACAGTTTCCACGTCAGTCCGAGAAATATCAATTATGCACCCAATTAGTGAGTAACTAATTAGCCAACTCCTCGGCCGAAACTTAAGTAACAGAAATAGCGGAGACGACCTGAGCAGAACAATAAGAGTGTCTCTCCCGGAGCCTCAAGATATTGCCAAATTAAACTTATTTACTCAAAGTTTCAAACGACGAGAACCTTTAGTGATCCCGGATCATTGGGAACAGCGCCCGGGGAAATCTGTAATCGGGTTTGTCTATTACGGCTTATCCCGGCCGGACTCGGGACCGCAATCCCGCGGCAGCACCACCCCGGGATTTTATCTCGGGATCGCGGGAACGCTGACGTACAGACGGCATCGGGCTAATATGAAATCTTCGGAATGTCTCGTCTGAGGACATTTTTTGATATCCCTTTATTTTTATCGTACGGTTACCCGTGATTTATTCGTTATTGAGACATTCTTGCGAGCAAAGAGATAGATATTGGTTATACTGAGATTGTGCGAAGGTTTTCTCGGATCAGATTTGGGTGTAGGAACAACACGTTTGGCTTTTCAAGTATTTGGGGCTTTTTCTGCCGGTTCTCATCTTTTGTTGTGTATTTTGATTTATTTGTAGAAACCGCCAATGATAAGTACATGTTGCATTTGTTTGACCTAATTGGAAGCTAAAGTAACCCAATAAGCTCCTACCGTTTCCACAATTGCATGTCTATTATCGTAAAAGCGTATGCTCTTGATTATGCAAACAGAGCCTCAGTGAAGACTCGAGTTGCTAATTTTAGCTCGCATCCATTACCTACAAGCGAATGTGTAGGAAATTCCTAATTTTACATTTAGTATTCGTCTTATATAATCATTGTACCGACGGTAAGTGTTTAAACCTGCTCAACTAAATGGTAATGTCTGGTACAATATATAAATGAAACATCGACACTAAATATATTATTAAAAATGTGTCTTGTCAGAATGACTTGCCATGTCATCGCAAAAGCAGGGTTGTTCATTCTACAACTTCTACGCAAAACTATGTTTATCACTTTAGTGACTGGTAGAGATAACTGATGTGCCTCCTTTATACTAGAGACGATTTTAGAGAGCTCTACCAAGAGGGCAAAATATAACCAACGTCACACAAATAAATAAATAAATATTTCACCACATCACATACATTGATCTGATCCCGTGGTAAGTAGCTTTATCACTTTTGTTAACAGATATCAGAAAAAACAGTGGTATACTATACTTACAAGATATGCTCTACTATGTAAACAACACACCCAGACACAAGATCGAACCCACGACTATTTGCGCAAGAGACAGAGGTATATCCAATATCCATCGAGTTAGTCATTTTGAAAGGTCAATCAGAAAACTGAATATGTCCGAGATATTCACCAACTTGTTTAATTTTAATGAGCTCCCGATATTATGATACAAGCGCCATGATCATACCAGTCTTTGCCCGAGAGAACAAAATATCATCATCAGCCCATATACGTCCCCACTGCTGAGGCACGGGCCTACCCTAAATAAGGGCGATAAGGCCTTAGTCGACCACGCTGGTCAAGTGCGGGTTGGTTGACTACACATCCTCAGAATTTCTTTTTTCTAGAACAAAATATAACAAAGGCGTCTTAATAAAGATTTCTAAGAACAAACCCAGGAACAGATCTCCGTTGAACAGATTACGGAATATAAATGGTGGCACGCGTCGTCTAGACGTCTGTGTCGGATGCGCGCGGAATGCTCAATGCCCTCTGTGGTTGCAGCTTCGTGATCGATTGGCGGGATCACGTGGCTGTTCTGTTATACTTGGTGTAGATCAGTGTTTTTCAAACTGTGAGTCGCGGGAGTCGCTAGTTCGATATTTGCCTTTTACGTAGGTACAATTTTATGTTTTATATCCGGGTCCTAATAATAGAAACGCTTACAAACGTCGTATAGAATGAGTATTTGTAACAACAGTGGTATAACACAGTAATACAGGGCAGTAAGTAGCTATGTAATTTGCTACTCCTATTAACGCGTGTAGACCCATAAAGACAAATATTTAGTGTAATGGAACGCGAAAGTCTAAAACAGTGGTATATACATACATATACTTACCTTACAAAATATGCTCTACCTACTATGTAAATAACACACCTAGGCGCTGAAAAATGAGCTCCCGATATTTCAGCTGTTGCAAGCGCCATAAAGTTAGAAGTAGGTAATACTTAAGTTAGTAAGTAATAATACGAAGTTGTCTCATCTTTTTAGCCCTAACTGTTTAATATTGTACCATTTAGTGCTTCATTTACCAAAATATATTTAAATAAAAGAAACGAGTAAGTAGATATCATAAATCTCGATCTATAGAAAAGTGTTCAAAAGAAAATCTTTTACTTATCTAGAAACCCGCAACGGGTTCTTACATTTCGTCGCATCTGCCGAATGAAACCTTCTAAACATCTGCCAAAATGTTATCAGCAAGTAATCTGATTAACCCTTGCATGTAGAGTGTCCACGAGATTATGGTATAATAAAATGTCCTGATTGTTTCATCCAAGGAAGGTGTTATTACGGGTTATGGTTATAAAGATGATCAGATGATGATGTATTGTAATCAAGCTTTCGTATTAGTTCGATAAAGCATACCTCCTATACTCTGTTTTATAAAGGAGTAATACATACGTAGGTATCATTTTTGGAAAAAAGTTTTTAATTTTATCCAACTGAATCAAGTAAAAAGTTTTTACTACAATTTTTTTACATAAATGGTTACCTAAGTTTTAAGTAAAAATTATGCTAACATTTATTTATTTATTTATTGTCCTTAAAACTATAAACATACCTATTTTTAATCACCTAAACTTAAAATCTTGAAATAATTCTTTTTCGTTTCGTTGATTAACAACATTGAACGATGTACCGAGTTACCAAAAATGTATTAAAATTACAGAATCGGACGATGTACTTAGTAGGATAATACTTTTGTGCAGTTTTTTTAGTTATTTATTATTTAAAACCTATTTCACTGAAAAATCTCTATCTTGATGATTAACTACCACATGACCGTCAGTACCTATACAACTGACATACTTACTGTTATTCCATTTTAAGATACAATATATCCCGAAATTATGCCCATCAAAAGCTGGCAACATTACTTATTTGTAACATTGGCGCTTTCACTTCGGTTTGCACGGCCCAAGAGAACCATTAATGCGGACTTATAATCCGGGAAAATGGTTTGGAAATGTATGTCAGAGATAAACGCGGCGTGTCTGGGCCAGGCTGTTATCTTGGAAAACTTTAGTACTGGGAATATAAATATTTGTAGCAACTATTAAACCGGTTGGATATTTCAGTGACGGCCATTTGTAAAAAGGTTGTGGAAATACTATAGGCAAATCATAGCCCTTTATTTTCCATTTACTCGACTGAAATACTAGTTTGTTATTATATATCAATATTTTTATGTTTTCTTATAAAATATTTATTATATTACAAAGAATATTTCTGATTATTTATGATCTGTGTATCTAAACATTATGTGCGACTTTTATGCGTAACACAAGGTTTTTTTTTTAATTGCGTAGTATTCGTACAAATGTATTATACAAAATACTTCATTAGAAAACTAAATATTACCAGGATATTAATCTTGTTGTTTTACATTAACGAGCTACTCATATTTTGGCACTGTTGCTATAATAACGGATCAACTGAGTTAAGTTGTTCGTTAATATAAAACAACTTGGTAAATATCCCGGCCGTATTCAGTTATCTAATGTATGTTACCACTACAGTTTAAGTTGTATACATAGTACTACATTTATTGTAATTTGTTTTCAGCTCCCTACCCTGTTACAAGCCTAATCTGTCGCCCCATATTTAATGTCCCGACAATGTGGCTCGCCACACACCATGTCGGGCCTGGTCGCATCGACCCTATAAATCCTTCCGAACGCGCACCATAATGTTATCAAGTAATAATCTCATTAACCCCCCGCGTATCTGTCCCGGCCCAAGGGGTGATTAATGTCCTACCTCACAATGTGTGATACCTACTTTCAGAGTCATATGTTAGGGTTAACTGTAGTTTGTCCTCGTAAGCCTTTAAGGTCCCTTCGTTGTAGAAATTAAATGAGGCGATAAGGTGCCACAATGCGGTTATCACGGCTAACTAGCAAAGCCTGCTTTGTACTTCTGTCGACAGGCCGTACAGGCTTAACTCTCAATAGTCAACTCGAATTGTGCATGTCCATTAGGGCAGTCCCATTAGGAATGCGATGCAATTAAACTGATTTGAGTTTAGCTCGTTCCATGACGAGATCAGTTAATGACTACGTACGTGATTCTGTTACGTAGCTTATTAAGATGATTGCTTGATTGACATTGATTGAGGAGCATGTATAGGGTTTAAAAATGTAGGTCTTTAGAAGTCTAATACTAAATGAGATTTCCATCGTAACTTCAAGTTTGGTTTTGACAGAGTGTGATTATTTCTTATAAAAAATGTTTTTCAGTGACATACGAAATACATAAATGACACTTTTTAAACGATAATAAACAAAATTTGGTAATTTCGGAAATAAATACACACACACACATACACACGTAATAATATCATACTTTGGAATATACTATTATATGTGTGCTTTAACTTAGTTGTTCTTTAATACTACGACTTTTATTTTTTATTTTTATAGTGGTTAGTAACCCAGGCTCACTACCTACGGTTCTTAGGATTCGATTCCCACCCGGTACAAATATTTGTGTAGTTAAGTTCGGTGTTAGTTTCGTCTTTTTGTGTGTTATTAAATATATTTTAGTATATTATTTGTGTATCCACACTTTGATTCTGATATCCGTAGCACAAGTGCATAAGCTAACCACGGGATCAGATCAATGAATGTCATATTGTGTAATATTTACTGCGATAATACATACTTCAATAATAATGCAGTTAACAAGAAACTACTGTAGAAAATTACAGAAGCTTAACTTTCTGCGTAAATACTAGGCTGCTCGGATAGCTAGAATTACCTTATAATAACTATACCAACAAACTGCTAAGCTCAACAGTTAGGCACAAATGCTCCACCGCACAGCATTATCTACCAGAGGTCATGCAAAACATCCGTTCAAAGGCAGTGACGGGTCAGTGGCACGAGCAGCGCGTGACGCCGACCGCGGCCGGACGCTGCGGTTCGGGCGCGTCAGCCGCCGTTGGGCAACGCGCGGAGCGAATAGATAGGACGTGTTGTCCACATTTACAGAGTAGGGGGTACGCGTTGGTGTGTTCGATCCGCAAGTCCGGTGATGATGACAAGGCTACTCCAAGCCATCATCGTAAGTCAGTTAGGAAAAAAATCGCACTCGGGTTCAGTTTCTTGATTTAATTTTCGAAATGTTATCACAGTTTTTTGTACGTATTTGCATGATTTGGTCTTGGATAATGGCTCTGGGTATAAAGCGAAATGGCACACTTTTAACTTATTAAATTGTATCTTCCATTTGTCCTTACCATTATTTTTTTTATCTCTGTTCTATCTGTTTTTATTATATGTATACATATTTGTATTGTTAGATTATAACTTCTTGTTCTTGACTTTTATTTCTATGTTCTTGTATCTTGTATATGTATTTATTTATTTTTTAAATTTTAAAGGTTCTGCCAGAATATCAGCGCTGTAGCGGCCTAGCAGCCGCTGCAGCACATGCTGAGGCAGAACCTATTGATCACATCTACTGTATGTGTGTTTGTTAAACCTTGTAAATGTATGTGATCAATAAATGTTTTCTTTCTTTTCTTTCTTTCTTATTTCTGCAATCTGCGTATTGTTAGACTGGTGAATGAATTTTTGTTTTATAAATAAAGTTTTATAATGACTGATGATGTTATATTAATCCAGTCATAATAATTCAGTTATAATAATCCAGTTAACAGCTGTTATAACAGTAGTTTTTTTTAATGTATTTCTAAATGAAGTTAAGAAAAATTGTAAACAAAAAAAAAACCGCCTTCAAAAACCCGACTCACTAAAAATTACAAAATAATATAATACGAACATTAATCTGGGTATGAATTTGATATGTTGTTGAAGGCGCAACTACTCATAAGAAAAGGTTTAACTATCAGCCAGCTACCCCCAACAACTTCTACTTCAAAGTTGTTTGAATAATGTATCAGCCTAAACAGCTCAAATGGAAATGAGACTAGCATAAGCTGAGCCAATATCAGTACAATTAACAGCTGGGATGTCGTACGCTGATTGGACGGTTGTTTGCCGTAGTTTTGGCTAGCGGAGATCAAGCGGCAAACAGGTTTGGGAAATTAACGGCTATTACATTTGTGCAATAGCTTTGTACTATTGATGTTATCAAAATCAAAATTGTTTTATTCGCTTGTAAAATAAATAAGGTAGGTGATAGTATTATGTCGATGTTTATTAAAGATTTAGTAGCTTAAAACCTATTTAGCTATCAATATAGCATGCAAATATTTTCCCGATATGAGGTCGGCAGTAGGTATACACCGTGAAATTTTAGTGGTTGTTTTTTAGTAGCACAATAGATTTGTGACTGCACAAGTAATAAGTATTTGTTGATTTTGACAAAAAGAACTGTCTTTTTTATCAAAATCAACAAATACTTAGAGCGTAGAGCTTCTTTAACATTAAGCATGGATTTCATGCGGCAAGCAGTACCTGATTACATCACATCTTAAAAAAGAACGATAGCTTCTCTAGTTTTCGAGTTGGGAAATTATTATTATGAAAATTTCAAAAAAAAAATTTTTTTTTTCAAGGAATAATTTGCATGATTCGAAAGTAAACTACTACTAAAGGCAAATCGTTCTGCCACGGGAAAATAACCACTAAAATTTCACGGTGTATATACATGATGTTACATAAACATTTTCAATAGGTTTTTTATCAGCTCCCTGCAGACAGCCTAGCTATATTTTGTACCTACATACGCGAAACAATCTAAGCGGATTCTATGTAGGTAATCATTCACCGGTGCAATCTGTCAGAAAACCCTGAAACCAATCTGAGACACTTGAAATACCCAACATTTTCAAAAGTCGTAGAAAATATTTAATTAACAGTTGAATTGCACACGAGACCAAACTAATTGGCGCGAGCGGAACAATACGATCCGCCATCTTGCTCCCACAACGCGGTGTCAACATCCATTCAGCCGAAAACGAACTCAGCCATTGTGTTTTTGTTGCCCGATGTAAAACTAGCAAGCCGCGTATTTGCTGGAACAGCAGGGTTCTGTATACACAATACACGGGATTTTTTAATCAACTGCCGTTGTTGACACACCGTTGTTTTGTGCGGATAAATGGAACACGCATTTTTTTGTGTTTATAACTCTTAAAACACTTTAGAGAATAGAATAACACCGAAACTTATAGTAAGTATTAAAATCGCACAGAATTTAAGTTAAAATTTATAAAAGCAATAGTTTCATTATAAAAGATATTAATTGAATCAAGTTCAAGAGTTTAAAAGTTGCCCGGGAATACTCTCCCGAGGCAATATCAGCTGAGCTCCTTCCCTTTGTCTCATGCATGCATCCTGTATTTTTTTTTGTTATGTTATTTGTGTTGAAACTTGTAATATGAGACAATAAATGTATTCTTATTCTTATTCTTAAAAAGGGAAACCGTTTACTTACCTATATAACTAACTCATCTAAATCCAAAAGTATTTTAATCATGGTCACGGAAAATATCAAATCGTCATTAGAATAGCATAAATGCTTCTTCGTGCCTACACATACTACATATTTGAAATAAGCATTAATCATTCAAATACTACTTAACTATAAATATTCCATCTGTTAGTTTTAATTAACCTCCAAAGTCTCTATTAATATGCAGAGTCAGAACACAGAAACACTCTTAGTCTTCTAGGTCACCTGATCGGAATAGATATATCTTTGTCAAACAAACCTATTCCGATAGGCGTCAATTTCTCTGACTGGACATAACCTATTGTCTTAACAAACAACGTATCGTATGGTCTACGTATCTCATACGTCGTGTTTCTAGCATCTAGTCCAATTATTAACATTGATGGAGAACACACTTGGTTTCATGTTTGTTATTAATGGTATTTACAGACTAGCTTTACAAAAAAACATTTTTCAAAAAACTTTCCAGCGCATTGGGCCTAAAACTAGTACATATCATCATCATCAGCCCATATATGTCCCCACTGCAGGGGCACGGGCCTACCCAAAACTAAAGCGATAAGGCCTTAGTCAACCACGTTGGCCAAGTGGGGGTCTTCTTTTTCTTATCGTATGGTTGATGAACAACCTGGTGTCAGAGTTTAAACCTCTGACACACCTGTAGGCCTCTGACATGGCTTCACACACCGTAAAAATCCCTCAGGTGTGCTGGTTTCCTCACGATGTTTTCCTTCACCGTTAAAGCGTCGAATGATGGTACATATGAATTTCTAATTTTAAAAACACATTGGTACCTGGCGGGGTTTGAACTGGCGACCTCTCGCATGGCAAGCAACGACCTTAATCACTCGGCCATCGACGCTTTTTATTTTAAGTGGGGGTTGGTCGACTACACAACCTTGGAATTTCTGCGTAGATGTGCAGGTTTCCTCACGATTTTTTGCTTCACCGTTAAAGCGTCGAATAATCGTATGTATGCTTTCAAATTTGAAAACTCTGTGGTACGTGGTGGGGTTTGAACTGACGACCTTTCGCATGGCAAGTAACTAACTACTAAAAGTAGTAAATCAATTGACAATAATATTAATATCGCAAATGCATCAACTTTACCAGGAGCATAGAAATTATGCCTTATGCCTTTATGCCTTAAATTTCAATTTACAGAACAAAAGATTAACCATTCTGTCACTCATGTATAACATTTTAAACTCTGTCTTGACCTATCATATTTCATATACACAAAACGCTTTAAATTACTTTAAATATTATAACAGAAAAATCTACGCGCAATACACAATTATTAACGTATATCTTAAACGTTAATAAAATAAAACATTGTAAAATACATCGTACAACATTTTAAAGTAATGAAAAATGTAAACGGCGTTGTAGCTTCCATATCTGTTACGATATTCCCGCCGTAGCACCATAGCCGTAGCATCGTAGCGTTGTAGCGCACTCGTAGTATAGTTACCGACAAACGTGAATCTTAGACAAGTTATTTAGGGATGAGAGCCATCCGCTGCCACGCAAAGTAATGAGGAGGCTACTCCAAGCCTTCATCGTATGTCAGTTAGGAAAAAAAAACACAAGTTATCATGAAGAAGTAGAAGGTTATTAATAATTTTATTGTGTTAACTTTATAACCAACAGATTTACCTACACATCATACTAGTAGCAGAAATCGAGTTTTGAATGAGAAAATAAAACAACAAAAGTAAACCCCAATTCTTGTGTTGGCATTTTCCTTTGTGCTGATAGTATTCCCATGGAACCCCACAGTCTAGCTCTCAAGCAAACGAGGTGTACGAGACAATGCGACAGTGCCGTCGCATCGGAACCTCGTTGTGACGTCACAATACGTTCATTATTCCATTATTTAATGAACCCCACAAAAAAGGCTTTGAAATGCATCATGAATACGCCGGGAGGGCTAAGACGGTGTAATGTTGAAATGTTTTGAGAGTCATTTTTATTGTATAGACTGGCATCAATTTCAGACACTTTTTCACATTTATACAATGCAAAATAGGTATACACCTATTGAAAGTGTTGACAAGTATTTCGGAAAGTATTTGTAGTTTTTTAGATAACAATAAATAACTTCATCGACTTTTTAGTTATTTAAAAAATACAATATGATTAAATGAAATACGAAATAAGGACCAGCTTTTTTCACGATTTTCATAAGCAATTATAGTAACAATAATGGCTTAACTTTCAATGAAAGCACGAAAAATTCACTAATTACTATAAAAAAAAATCCATTCAATTTCAACTCAATTCATGCAGCTGCGACGCAACTTTTAACAAAATCACAAAGCAATCATTTGAAATCGTTTTTATTGACGTTCCATTTCGCGCCAAAAAAAAATGGCGCAGATTAAAAAAACTCTAACTAGTGCTGCGAACAAATGAATGTGAACTGTCAGTGGTGCGAGTCCGAGCAAATTACCGGGGGACACTCGAGCCGAGTCACGTTCGGCGGAATTAACACGCTTCCATCAAATGGATTTAGATCAGCTGATCGAAAAATAAACGTGTCAGTTGTGGTTATACCTACAACACTTAATGGCCTTTTAACCAAATTACCTGGTCCTATCTACCCGTCAGTCTACCTTTTTTCATTGTTGTTTTATTGATTAGGGAAAAATTCGCTGGGCGCAATGTAACAGAACAATTGTTGGGGTTGTCTAGAAAAAAATTTCCTGCTCCAAAGATTTTACTATCAAACTTATTATCATCATTATCTAATAACAACACAATTTGACCAATAAGCTACATCGTCAAGAAACTTAGTGGATACTCCCTACACGAAACTACTACCAGTAAACACAAAGAAGTGTTCGTCCACTTTAATATTTCACTTACGCAAATGCCTTCCCGCGATGTAAAACAAAATGTAGCAGCCGGTCTCATTGTAGCTTCCTAAATTCTATTAAAAAACAGTTCCCCGCCACTTTCGCCGCCAAGTCACCACTGAAATAGGATTCTGAAAAATTCATAACGTTTTCTACCTAGGACCTTTGTCCTTTCTGTGCTATGTTTTAAGCTAGTGATGTTTCTTATGATGAGTATAGTAAATAATAAATATATCGATCATCGTTATCATCAGCCCACTTTCGTCCACTGCTCAATAATCATATACGGACATAATCATCATCAGCCCATATACGTCCCCACTGCTGGGGCACGGGCCTACCCTAAACGAGGGCGATAAGGCCTCCCCAAATGCTTGTTATGCAATATATCGATAAATGTCCTAAATTTTGAAAGGATAACTTCATACTTTTCTTACTTATAAAGAAGTTATGTATGAAATGGGGAAGAATACAGTATTTAAATAACAGGACGACAAATATCGGCAATTAACTTTCAGGGCCCACGCATGATAATCATCACTGATAAACATAATAATTACACTCGTAGTAAAATTTTACAGTATAATGTACATGTTAATAGTAAAAACCATAGATGTCGTATAATTTTCATTACGTCCCGGCCCTATTGCATTCTTTCACGAAACAAACGTCTTTTAGCGAAATCCACATGAAGATTAAAAAATAAAACAAAGTTTCCTTGAGCTTGTTACTAGAATAGAATACGACGGCACAAATTAATCTTTTAGCAAAAGTTACCTATGTTCAGTAACGGTATTTTATTGGAGTAACGTCATTGTATCACAATCATTAAAATAACTGGCTAAATACACGTCGCGTGAACAAAAACAAATTGAAAAATTTTAAGGCCGCCATATTTCCTGTGAATGTTTTTTCAGCGCCCGGTCAATTTGGGCAGAGACAACAAGTTTTATAATGCCTATCACGCCATTAAGATACGCGCGGTCCGATTCGTTCACGGGGTATGCATCCGTACCGGCCGGTAATCGGCGGCACGGGTGCCGTAAAGGCAATGTTGCGGCCGATTTTCAATAATCCCTATACGGTTGCTCGGCCAATCGGCTCAATGTACAATAACCATAGAGCTATTCTAATTCAGGACAGTATTTTCTTACGTTGCGTTGTTATTTTGAAAATAATTTTATGTTGATTAATTTAAGTTTAAGATGTAAATAAAAGATATTAAAGTTTGTTAATATGTTGATTTTGCTAGTAACATTATCTACCTTATAATAAGTCAATATTTTTTAAACACGCCATTATTCATTGCTTATATTATGAACCATTAATTCGTTATAGTAGATATCAAGAAACTCAAAAACCTAGTTATCAATTAATTATGAATGCGTTGATAGAGATCAAAAATCACAGTGGAAAGAGTGTTGAACCTCTTTGATTTATTTGTCACTTTGTGCATCTATGGTCACCCTTTCGGGACAGCGGCAATTGCCGCAGACCGATCGTTTTATTTTCACATCGTTTGTTGCCGCTTTGACTGGCCAAAGGTGGACGTTCCGAATGCCTATTTTTTATCTGTTTTGCGGTTTTGCCGATCAAATCGATACCGTCCACAGTCTGCAGATTACACACGCTGAATCGGACCAACGGGGGCCGCAAATGGCTCAGCATTCTAACATGCCTATAAAAAAGTGATTCATCTGTACATGGACTCAGTTCTACTGAGTTAATGTAATGAATGATAACCAAAAAACTAAAATGATATTAGTTTGATTATAATCAAACTACTTGCCTTACAACCCTTAGGTATTTCTTACGGGTTAAGACTTGGCTAACCTTTTGTTTTTCATTTCAGTTGTAATCGAAGGTGAGAGTTTAAATTATTTGCGAGTTCTTATTAACTTCATTATGTATGAAACCGAGGTTTTTAGGTTCCGGTGTTTGAATATACCTACATAAAATTGCTGAAATATAAATTATTTACAGGTCCAAACAAATATTATTATGTCATGACTTTTTCTAACATTTTTTTCTCATATAACTAATAAAACGACTTACGCTCTCGTCCCAAACGTGTATAAATTTTTTCGAACGACGTTTTAAACCCACAAAAATCACAACGCAACCCATACAATCAAAGAATTAAATTATACGTTTTGCCGCCTCACAATTCCCGGCGCGCTGGGCGGCCATATTTTTCGTTCGGAAACCGATTTACGTCGTCGTTCCAACCGTTTATTTGTCCGGTCGCCGGTTGCGTAATTAACTTGTAAAAAACCGATACCGATCTTACCGGTTTATTTGGTTAACGGTCATGCCTATTTCCTTAATAGACTGCAGGGCGTTTATATGTTTTTTTAGAAATTGTATAGGTCTTGCCTGTTGCGCAAACTTACGTAACTTAACGCCAAAGCCAAGTCAAAAAGCTATTCACTGTAACTTTAACTTAATTGATGTAAACTTAAGATTACGAGATAGTTAAGTCAAAGTTATTGTTAATAACTGCTCAGATCCTTAAGTATGTCAGTTATAGAAAGTTGGGGTTTGTTTAAAATCTATTTAGTTTCAACCTCAAGTTTAACTTTGTCACTTAAGGTTTCCAAGTCATATCGCATTTATCAAAGCGTTGCTATTACGAAACTACGCACATAATAATTAAATACCTCACACTAAAATTACTCGTAATAGCTTCATAAAATTGTCAGTTAGCTACAACCGGTTTGGCGTGAAACGAGCTTAAACCTTTGTTCCGAGAAAGTAATCCATTAAGTTGATTGTAACTCTTATTTAAAAATACAGAAATAGTAAGCGATAACTATTTCTGTATTTTTAAATAAGAGGTACAATTATGTAATTTTTATTTATTAAAAGCAGGTCATAATGATGAGTTGATAAGTAAATTACCGCACATAAATTACCGCAGATATTTGATTTTTAACATTTCTAATACGCTGAGTGAAAGCTATACCAATATCAGCCAAAAATTCCCAAAGTAGGTACGTTCTGAAACGATAATAATTAACCATTAATAACTAGCAAACAAAAGCATTTAATACCTTTAGTTAAGGGCTTCCTAATCAAATATGACATAAACAAAATACCATAGCATACCAAACCTTAGATACCTATCATAAAAAATCCTATTTTAGATTCCATAAAAATTATTTAATCAAACTGAAATAAATCTGACCGACAGAATTCGAGCGGACGCCATCTTGCCCGAAATATATAATCTCCCAAGATTGCTCGACAAAACCTCAGGCGAAACAACTCAAAGATGTCTTTTTACAGCCATTTTTTCCCCAATCCGTTTGTTTGTTGGTGTAATCGTCTGGCCGACTTTCCCGCTATTGAATAATACTGGGTTGCGGCGTTAACGAGATTCCGCCATTTTGTGCCGCGCTGAAACATTGTTTTGTCGCGTGGCGTCTGTTGATTCGTTACTGCTAATTTGATGTGACATTCGTCCGGATTTGGCACAATTTCGTTGGCAGCTGTAGAACGAATAGGGACAACTGGAAATGATAGTTACGGCGAATTGTTCAGACAGAATTTAGGTTTGTCTTGTATTCTCGTATGGAGTGTGTAGGTAATATTTCGTGATAATATTTTTTTATTGCCATTACGTTTGACTATATTAAAGTCCTGGTATACAGAGCGTTACTAAAGCGATGAACTTAATAACTAAAGTAAAGCTAAACTAAATTACTACAGTAATTACTAAAGTAGTCCTAAACTAGACTAGATTGAGATGCCTCTTGTAGTTATATTCTCCAAAATCAGTTTTATCATCATCAGCCCATATACTAGGCCGTACGGCCACGGGCCTACCCTTAATGAGGGCGATAAGACCTTAGTCAACCACGCTGGCCAAGTGCGGGTTGGTTGACTAAACAACCTAAGAATATCTCGGTAGGTGTGCAGGTTTCTTCACGATGTTTTCCTTCACCGTCAAAGCGTCGAATAATCGTTTCTGTGAATTTCAAATTTGAAAAACACAGTGGTTCGTACCGGGGTTTGAACTAGCAACGACCTTAACCACTCGGCTATCGACGCTTATTTCAACATCAAAATAATAAACAATAAATAAAAAACGATTTGAAATACAACGGAAATATGCGTTATCAAAGGAGAATAAAGATCAAGCTGCATTATTAACTAAAATGAAAAAGAGAACTGTCCTTTTAAGACCACGTCACGTCAATTGGCAATACGTTATTGGCGTGGCGTAATACTGGCACCACCATAAGCCTTTTATCGGCTCCCGATAACGCAATTTGAGCTAATGGATGGGAGGTAAGTTGATTTTCAATGGAAACGACTCGATAATTGTATAATAACCGTCAAGCTCAGTTAGCTGTACGCAGTTTAATGTTTGATCTTGTGCATGGTGGTGACGTGACGTGGCGTCATGCAAGGATCAATTCTGGGTACTTTGCTTATAACGCTGTGTACTACGTTTATATCACATTTCCTCGTATAACAAGTTCCATGTATCAACTAGTTTCAAAATAGCGTTTACAGGATTCAGTAGCGTTTAAATACAAATGTCCGAGATTTTGTTTTTAATTATTATTCGCTTCGGATATAAGCTTGATTTGAATTTGACGGATATATGCTTGATATTGACCTTTAATATTTTCTAATAATAATTACCTGTTCTAAGGGTGAATGTAGCTTTTCAATGGTGAAAGAGTTTTTGAAATTAATTCTTCTTGATTTAATAATAACAAAAATATAAATCTTTTCAGTTGATAATACATGTGTAAATAGTTGAGATAATTTAGATACTTTGGAACATTTAAATGTTCTAAACTTTACTTAGTCAAATAAATCCCTACATCAATAGCACTATATAATTCTGGTTTTTATAAAGCAATATCTCCAAAGCAATATGGCTGCTCTAATGCCGCTCATGTCGATTTCACAGTAGCCTGCACCGACCGGGTGTTACATTCCGACATACGAGTACGCGGAATCCAATATATCCCTTGCTCTACATACGGGTAATTATTCAATCAATTATGAACATTTATTTCATCTCGACGAGTTCGAGCAATGCTCATTAGAGCTGGCTCAATTATAGGTGTTCTGTTCATTTGTTTAACTGTTTAAACATAACTTGCTAGTTATGATATTCGACGTTAAAATGTTACCAGTAATTATATTATATTACTTATGATATTCCGCACTTCACTGTGACTATAGATATTTCTGTAAGTGTACAAATTATTAACTACATGTAGATTTCAATATTTACAGTAGGAATAGTTAGAGCTATAACGTTTCCATAGAGATCGGCTACGAACTACGTGAGAGAATACGTTTGAATATTTTATAAACGGACTAGCAAGTATCTGAAAGTGTGAACTGTGAAGTGAAGTCGTTAATCACGTAAAACATTACTCCCTTGTAGTGATGTCGGTTAAAAAGTAGCCTTATCATGTGTTAGTCTCGAGACTGATTTCAATCAGTGTGTCACATTAAATCAGTTGAATCCACGGCGTATCGTACTACAAACACAGGGCCAGACAGATTTATACCTCGATTATTAAGGTATAGCATTAAAAATCGCAATAGTGGTATTGCACACGGATTTTATTACAGCTGGCGGCGTGTAACGTCGATATCGTCACAACTTAATCTGCAGTTGAGCAAAATTCTCATCGACACGTCTTAATAAAATCCTCGGCAACGTGCCGATATTACACGGTGCAATATCGGTTTATATCGCGCGTCAATTCCGCGGAAGATTGGACGTACACCGGACTGCTGCAATAATAATAACACTGACGACGAACAGTGTTGGTATCCAATGCGGTAGAAAACAGTGATAGTTCAAAAACTGCCTCGTTGGTCCATTGGTAGCAAGCGCTGCGTTAGGACCGAGAGGTCCCCGGTTCGAATCCGGAGTCGGGCAAAATTTGTGTGAGCTTTTCTGTAATAAAATTACTCAGCCCGGAGTTAGGAAGTTGGCGGTTGAACGCCCGTGCCTCGGAAAGCACGTTAAGCCGGTGGTCCTGCGCCCGATCTCTCATCGGTCATGTCGGATTGCCGTCTCACCGAATTATGAGAGTAAGGGAATAGAGAGTGCACTTGTGTTTGCGCGCACACTTGTGCACTATAATATGTCCTGCGCACTTGGCTGATCTCAATTGAGATAGGCCGCCATGGCTGAAATCGGTCGGACGCCTTATAGTTCAAAAAAGGTATCAAACTTTCATTTAAAAAAAGTAATAATTCAATTGACATGACAAATACACTACTTGAACTACTAGTAAAACGTAAAAGTGTCCGAATCCCCGGGCCGCGGTGAGGCAGTTGTATTTTTTCAGTTTTTCTAAATGAAAACTAGTAAGTAAAACAACTTCGAGAGATTCGCTAGATGGCAATACGTAGGCGTGAGGTCCAACTGCAGCATGATTGGTTATTTTTGACGTGACTTTGACAGACATGTCAATATTCACCAATCATGCTGCAGTTGGACCTCACGCACACGTATTGCTATTTAGTGAGTTTCTCACACGCGATGGCCCCCATTGCTTTATAATGGTACCTAGGTTCCTACAGTTGTAATTCAAACTAAAATAAACATTTATTGATTTGCTTAGTGTCTAGGTCGCTAATAGCGATAAGATCGCCTGAATTGTATATTCATTTTATTGCAACGCTAACTCTGTTGTACATAAATATTTTTAAGGCCTAGATGGCCGTGTTATTTTTGTCGTTGCTTGCAATGCGAGAGGTCGCCAGTTCAAACCCCGCCATGTACCACTGTGTTTTTAAATTTGAATTCATATTATGTACGATTATTTGATGCTTTAATGGTGAAAGAAAGCCTCCGAAACCTGCAAACCGCACTTGGCCAGTGTGGTTGATTATAATATGGGCTGATGATGATGATTTTATTTTTTGTGTGATAAAGTAAGCTTTAGAAACTATTTCATGTAAAAAATGTGATATACTTACAGCTATGATACGTTCAAAAACCTCTCGATGACAAAATACGGTCTAATAACATAACGGTTCGGTAACATAAACACTCACTCACATGTAGTTGATAAATTGCCAACCAGCTGATGAATTTCCCGGAGTGGACACAAGCGTACTTTTCCATAGTCCATTTGTTTATAGTCCGTACGTTTATTCGGGCCTCAAGCCTATGTCCGACCACGACCCTGTTTGTATAAGTCACACGCCCCTGTAATGGTATTAATATGCAAATAAACTTGCCATCCCTTCGTCTTATTAGGCCTAAATTCATTATGTATCCCAGTCAACGTTGATGGAAAATAAATCTGCCTACTGTCGCAGGTACTCTCCCGATTGGAAACATTCTAGAATATCTATACTTATAACAAAACTGTAGAAAAGCCAATTCTGTACATTAAATATTTATTTAATTCACATTGGAGCATGATTGGTGATCGATACTGAGGGCAAAAATGCAATTAGTAGTTTTTGTCAGTCTGTCTACAAAAGATATATTAAAAAGTTATCAGTAGCACATAATATTATCTTTTATATAAGCCACCCCACAATACACGCTTGATCGGTAATACGCGGCACATATAAGTCGAAGGGGCGTTTTCGCCAACTTCCTAGAATTGCTACATCCGTTCCCCCGCAAGTCTGGTGATGATGACTGCTCCACTCCAAGCCAACATCGTAGTCCGTCCGGAAATGGATGCGAACGGACATGGGCACTAAGCATTGTTCTTTCTTATTGGCTTTTAATAAAAAACAACTTTTTTCATAACTAACTCCACGCGTACGAAGTCGGTGAAGCTCGCTAGTCTATACTAATATTATAGAGAGGAAAGATTTGTATTTTTGTATTTTTGTATTTTTGTATTTTTGTATTTTTGTATGTTTGTAATGAATAAACTCAAAAACTACTGGACCGATTGCAATACTTTTTTCACCATTAGAAAGCTGCATTATTCAGAAGTAACATAGGCTATATTATATTTTTTTTAAAATTAGGGTTCCTTACTAAAACTCCAATAATGTAACCCAAGGTGTAAAAAATAGACCTGAAAAATTCCTTACGTCGCCTACGCTGCGAAAACTATTGAAGATAGAACAAAACCATTTACTAAGACTTTGCAGAACTCATCATTATCTACAAATAGTGTCGCGACAGCATATGTCTAAATATTATAGTTATGTCACAGCAAGCGGTTTTTTATTCTAAAAATTTAATTTATATGCCGCCGCTTGAAAGGGCTCTTTATTTGTACCTTGGTATTAATCCTTATCAAAATAAATTACTTTATATTCAAGACGGCTTCAATACCTTTTTATTACTTTTTGAATTATTCAATTCGGACATTTAATTCGGAAGATATCACGAGTTTAAAAATGCAAGTATTAGAAAAAAGTCGCGTGGTTGCCGCCACCGCGCTCCGCTAGCCAGCATGCGATGTAGGCTCCATGTAAGCAGTACGGGGGAGTCAATGTAATATGTAATTTAATAATATTATAAAGAGGAAAGGTTTGATTTTTTGTTTGTTTGTTTGTTTGTTTGTTTGTTTCGAATAGGCTCCGAAACTACTGCACCGATTTGAAAAAATCTTTCACTGTTGGAAAGCTACACTATCCCTGAGTTTCATAGGCTTTTTTAGATAAAAAAAATAGATTTCTCTTACGGGGTTAAAATAATATATTACATAGAGATAGAGATATCCTCGAAGCGAAGCGAGGGCAGGTCGCTATGATAAATAAGTATATAACACAACATCACATTGTTGTGTAATTGTGTAATATACTTATTTATTACACGATAAAAGACAGATTATGGTGATAAATACCAAAATAATTTTGTTTTTAATGTTTCTTCCAGTTGACTAACTTCTTGGAAGGCTGAAAAGATTTTGCCGGGACTTTTATCGGCAGGTAGCTGATGTTATGGAGTAACTAAGACTATTTTTAAGTTAAAAAAAATCAAAATCCTGTAGTCCATGCGAACAAAGTCGCGGGCACAGCTATATTATTATATAGAGATAGAGATATACCCGAAGCGAAGCGAGGGCGGGTCGCTAGTTTTGAATATAATGATATGCAATAAACAAAATTCACCACTCTAGAGTTTTATTATAAGTACAAAATATACTTACTGACAATATCCATACCATAATATTAATTTCATCGAACAAGAGCCTGTTAGGTCAGTAGTGTTGACCTAAAAGGCTCTTGAATTTTAAAGCGTAAACATTCCTACCAGTTACTTATAATTTCATTTGTATACAAGTTAGGGCTGCGCTGCGGGCAAATTAAACATAAACATCTATTAATTTCAGCAAGGGCGACCATTTATATCCCCGAAGTGTTTTAAATCTATTGTTAGAGGATTTGTGGGATATCCCCTTATTTAAATTTTGCTCTCCGTAATCTTGGTTGGTAAATAAGTTTATCTTGTCAGCTAAGTCCCGTTGTTATTTTAAATCCTGAATTGGTATTTCGGGAGAAAATTGAATACTTTATTGCGAAGTTTAAATGCTTTTGTAAGTACTTAAGCATTAAGCGGTTAATTTATGAGGTCATTGGGCGTATAGTACAGGATCCGTGGTGTATTTTTTCACTTGATTACTATCAAGCTAATTTTCCGTGAGTAGCTTCATTTTGATAAGACGCCCAAAAAATTCCTGTGCGAAAATTTTTGATTGTGGTAGCTAACAGAGGTATCAATGATTAAATATTTAGGACCGTAGGACCGGGACAAAGTACCACGGAATTTGTAGGACAATATGACCGTTACATTATATAAATATTAACTAAGTAAAATAATAAAAATCAGCTGGTTAGTAATCATTTTTGGTGATCTCGTTATCGATACAAGTTGGAGGGGGAGGAGATCACCAAAAATGATTACTAACCAGCTGATTTTTATTATTTTACTTAGTTAATATTTATATAATGTAACGGTCATATTGTCCTACAAATTCCGTGGTACTTTGTCCCGGTCCTACGGTCCTAAATATTTAATCATTGATACCTCTGTTAGCTACCACAATCAAAAATTTTCGCACAGGAATTTTTTGGGCGTCTTATCAAAATGAAGCTACTCACGGAAAATTAGCTTGATAGTAATCAAGTGAAAAAATACACCACGGATCCTGTACTAGTACTTACGCTGTACTTACCTAGCAGTCAATCTTATAACTTGAGTTCAAATACTTCCATAGAGATAGAAGATATGGAGTTGTGAATGGTTCAGCGTAAAGGTAGGTACTTTTTACAGTAAGTACAGTAATTGGGTTAGATATATTATGATCGTGATAGAGACTGCTATGCTATGATTACATAGATAGTTTTATTTATTTAACTTCAAATCAAACTGTTACAATTATTCCCCATTTCACAACTTTAGAAATAAACAAGCAAAAAAACTTAATCACAGACTGCAATAAAACAGTAGGTAAGAAGTACATACGTACTCATCATCATCATCATCATCATCAGCCCATTCCTGTCCACTGCTGGACATAGCCTCTCCAAATGCACGCCACTTCTCTCTCTCATCGGCCAATCGCATCCAGCTCATACGTACATACGTACTAAATAATCAAAATGATAATCATAAGTGGCAAAATATTTGGTACCTAGTGAGCTAGTTACACAATACCAAAGTGGTAGTTTATTCTAGGAAATGTTAAGTAGGCACTACAGCGGTGCTTGATAATAATATGCCGTGGAATAGAAGCGTGCAAACACAACTGCGGTGCGGAGAAATCTCTGTATCTATGTACGTTGGTATATTATGATAACTGTTTCATGTTCCAGGCCGTGTCTGAGCTAGATAGTAATTACATACGTAGTTACCGTATTCCACAGCTTTTGAGAGGCGAGACGTTTACTTGAAGGTCTTAAATGAACATTTCATACATCTTAGCCATTACATTTCGTTTTAAAGTATTTCGAAGAGCGTTTAGTTTAAACGTGGACACTGCTTTTCTCTACTCACTGGTTTGCCATGTCTATAATATTAACTCTAAAGAATTAAAAATTAAAACATCCACTACTATAAGTATTTAGTAGGTATAAATATAACAGATTACCAATAGAAAAATTGAAAATCGTCTTTTATCTAATACATTTTCGTGGACCATAAACATCACCAACTAAAAAAGAAGTATTAATATTCGTAGTAGACTTTTCCTTTATGAAAATGGTCTATAAAGGATCTCTAAAAAATCCGATCCAAAAACCAAAGCCCCACCTATGAACCATTAAAGCCAATTGTGTAAAAAGATTTATGGGAGCTTTAGTTGTTTGTGCAGCACAGTGGGACGTGAATCGCTGTGGCCTTTTGTACCCATCAACAGAGATACATCAGTCTTTTCACACAGTAAACTAATGCCTAGATAACTTTTTTTACGGAAAAAATTGGATAACAAACTGTCATCCTGTACCATTTCGATTGGAGCGGTATGTGAGGCACCCAGGAGGTGAAAAATATTCGTCATCATTAGCAAATGTGACCTTACAGGGGGCCTCGAGCTTATCTTAAACTAGTAGTCAAACCATAGTCTACCGCCCTGGCCAAGTGTGGGTTAGACACGTCACACAACCTTAGAATATTTTCTTCACAGGTTTTCAGGTTTCTCCACGATTGTTTCTAACTGTAAAAGCGTCGAATAAACATAAACATGATTGTCAAATTCATATTTCTACGGGATGGGGGTTGAACTCGTTACCACTGGCATTGAAAGCAACAAAAAATCCTAATCATTATCACCAGCCATTTCTTACTTCCCACTACAGGGAATAAGCCTTCTCCGTAGAACGTCATGCACCAAAGATAGGCCAAAACAGCTGCATACGTAATTACATTATAGTAAAGGTACACTTGTCTACAATTTACATTAAACTCCATAAACACTAGAAGAAATAAAAGTTATTAGATCCTTAATGTATTGTATCCATTCGGAGTAGCAGTTCCGTAGTTTGTAAATGCAATTCTTTAGTGGGACCACAAAAATAAATTATTACAACAACATTCCCGGTCACAAGCAAAGTTATAATACCATGCAGTTTCCTGTATCCGTTACTTACACTCGGCGTTTTGAATAATGCCCGATGTTTTTGCATTTAAAGTACGATCCAGACGCGGACTCAGTCGCAGACATTCAGCATCTAATAAATAATAATGGCATGACTGGTCTGAGTCACCGCTAACATCAATGAAGAACGCTAACTGAGGAAGGTATGGTGCACAAGTGTATTTCAAACAAGTGCATTCAATGGGTACTTCTACACTCTCATAACCCAGTGAGACAGCAATCCGACTAGAGAAGGAGACGTAAAAGTCTATCATGATTTTTGAGGTGCAGTCGTAACAACGCTAGTCCAGATTCTAGCTGATAAATAATTTTTCATTTATTCTCTCTGCTTTAGCAGCAAGCAGCAGTTATTTTGGCAGAAACCATAAGTTACACCTGACCCGAGATTTGAAGCAAGGGGCCCTATTGACTTCTATTTGTTATTCAAGTGCCTAATACCGTTAGATGGAATATGCAGTATTTTCATGCAATAGTATCCAAAAGCACATTTTAAAATTACTTTGTTACTCAAGTAGGTACTACCTTTAGTTGGAATATTTTCAGGTTTTCTTACAAAAGTGTCCAAAAGCACATTTTAAAACATCTTATGTTTAGTAAGTAAGTCATTCACGCCAACATAATAGTCATTGCCTTTAAATTGGGGCCCATATGAAGGCCCTCTTCATCAGGGGCCCTTTCGCCCTGAATCCAGCACTGGCGACGCGCATTAAAACGCAGCTGTTTTACAAAGGGAATGTATTCATGGGCGAGTAAGTAGTTACCATTGATGTTCGGAACTGACCGTCCGACGGTTTGTTTGTAGGTGTCCCGTTTCATTAGAATCGCAATAAATGCATCGACTGGTAGGCAAAGGGGTGGAATGGTCGCTATTTTGTTGATGAATAGTATTCTACAATTTTACTCTTAATACAACTCGCTTTTATAAAGTTCATGAAACTTTACGGTAGGTAGAGGTTTAGTTCCTCTTTTCTGTCATTAAGGCATGGAATGCCCTTCCAGCTCATGTTTTCCCTCCCTCCTATGATCTCTCCCGGGCTCTTCAAGCGGGGCGTGAAACGGCATTTAAGCAGGCCTTCAGGTTGAGTGCGACAGGCGTGGAGTGAGGTCATCTTGTTAGCCTATTATAAAAAAAATACATATCTATCTTCTTTACTATTAGGTAGGTACATATATTATATAGACGGATAAGTACGGAATTTTCAGATTTCAGGTTATATAATAAAAATATATTTCTGTACTGTAGCCACATACCTATTAGGCTAACATTAAGACCTCTTTGAACAAAACTAATATTACTTAGGCAATGAATTGAAGCAGTTATGTTAGAAAGAAAAAAAAATATCACAAAAAAACACGCACACTAAAATTACAAAATAATATTAATGCTAATTATACTTCGGCTTCGTCCTCGGGATTAGCAAATAACACTTGTAGTACCGCCCAGTGGTTCGCCTTTGTCACACTATATTTGAGGAAGAAAAAAAAATATCTTTGACGTTTGGTCTGTCACTAACCAGCTTCATTCGCTTTCTAGTGCTCGCCACGATCACACGTAGTGTCTTCATTAAAAGTGATTTTTTACAATGCCTTAACGGAAAAGTGAGGATAAATACGAAAAACTGTTTAAAAAGTTTAGAAAATTAGAAAAGAAAGTTCTGCGAGAATCTCATATTAGGAGTAGATCTAAATCATAGGATAACCGGTCCGGCTCGGAGTCTCAAGGTCAGTCGTATTATCTTAAAACGTTAATTTTATCGTTATATATTTTAACCTTATTTTCAATTATATGTTGGGTTTTCGTGCCACACTGTAAAGATGTGACCTACCCACTAAAGCAATTTTACAAAGAGTATTATTGGAAGACCTTCTCTAATTGGTAAGCAAATCGTATTGTAATAAAGAATGTTAAGCACATATTCATATTGTTGTCATAAGTTAATGTGATAATGTCGCGTTGTATATGAGTTTTAACCTGTCATGACAGGTTTGGGTTAGTTTTGCGAACAGAACTTTGGTCTGTGTCTTAGCTAATTATGTACCCTGTATTTAAACATTACAATACACAATGCATGCAATGCATTATTAATCCGAGAGGTCGTTGTTTACAAAATTGACTACAAACTTATGAAAAGTTTGACGATTTTTTTTTTGTGTTTTTTATGGATAATTGCGAGTAAGTAAATCGTGTTATATATACTTACCTGTTATGTCGGTTTGCGTACTTCTTCTTGGAGCTGTACTACCTAACGAATAATTTTGCAAACAATACCTTAGGCTGTTTCTTAGCAATTATGGACACTGTATTTAGTCATTACAGTACACAAAGCATTATTATTAATCTGAGAAGTCGTTTACAAAAGTGACTACACACTTATAAAAAGTTTGACGACATTTTTTGTGAAGGAAATGTGTTTTTAAGGATATTTCCGGGTAAGTAAGTCGTGTTAATATACTTACCTGTTATATGGGTTTGCAAGCTGCTTTTTGCAGCTGTACTACCTAACGTGCTAGTTTTTTGCGAACAGTATTTTGGGCTGTTTCTTAGCAAATTATATACACTGTATTTAATCATTACAGTTAACAAAGCATTATTAATCCGAGAGTTCGTTGTTTACAAAGTGACAACACACTTATGAAATGTTTGACCACGTTTTGTCAGGGAAATGTGTTTTTAAGGTTATCTCCGTTTAACTAAGTTATGTTATTTATACGTATCTAATATGTGGGTTTGCGTACTTCTTTTTGGAGCTGTACTACCCTATGAGTTAGAATTGCGAACAATTCTTTGGGCTTTAGAAAACTGAAACTGATATTTACCATGTGTTGTTTTATTTTAATGATATTTCGGCACTGTTGCAAGCGCCATGATCAAGGGTGAACTGTAGGACTGCGAGTATGACGGCAGGTCTAAGGGCTACTATATCGTTCAACCCTCTTTCTAAGTCTACAGGCGGGTTTGCGTACTTCTCTTTGGAGCTGTACTACCCAGCAAGTTAGCATTGCGAACAGTACTGTGGGCTGCTTCCTTGCTATTTATGTACACTGTATTTAATCATTACAGTGTGATGTGTTTGTAAAATACGGGTTTGCGTACTTCTCTTTGGAGCTGTACTACCCAACAAGTTAGCATTGCGAACAGTACTATAGGCTGCTTCTTTCCTATTTATGTACCCTGTATTTAATCATTACAGTGTGATGTGTTTGTAAAATACGGGTTTGCGTACTTCTCTTTGGAGCTGTACTACCCAGCAAGTTAGCATTGCGAACAGTACTATGGGCTGCTTCTTTGCTACTTATGTACACTGTATTTAATCAATACAGTGTGATGTGTTTGTAAAAGACGGGTTTGCGTACTTCTCTTTGGAGCTGTACTACCCAGCAAGTTTGTTTTGCGAACAGTACTTTGGTCTGTTTCTTAACTAACATACACACATCATATGCACAGTAAGAACGTAATAACGTTATAGAATTGCTTGGCCTTCTTCGCCACCGCGTTGTTACCTACTGAGGAGGATTTAGAGTCCAACAATGCAATACTGGACCGCACCATCTTAGAAATATTAGGAGACGACCCAAATGTTTCCAATACCTATGGGTTGAAAATTCATAAAGACCTGGCAGTCAGATTAGAGCATACTCCAATGAGAAATCTTTACTGCCTTGTAACTGCAGGCTAATCAATGCACCTGTTTTAAGCGCAGAAATAAAGGCGGCTACCTCCGAAGTAAATACTTAACGCGATAAAAGTATCGAAATTAGGTAGAATCAAACTGCTATTGCCATATCATGTCTAAGTCGTGCGTGAATTTTCTCATTACTAAAATTGATGCAGAACCAGAATTGGTGAAACATTTGTTGGACCCCATCCGAACAGGACCAGGTCATCAAACTCATCGCGCCCCTTACAGCATCAGCCGACGCAGCCGGCGCTAGACGGGGTGAAATATACAGGCAGATTGCCATTATTTTATGACCAATGGACCCTAATCACCAACAGTCAATTTGTCCATTCTTGTTTTCAAGGTTTTAAAATCCCGTTTACTTGTCCTGTTACAAAAACATCTGTCGCAAAAAGTATAATTCTTTCTATACAGAAAAACAAAATTTTACAGAGGCAATTATAATAGATAACTTATTATCTACTGGAGCCATATCCAGGTGTCAGCCAACAGAAGGACAGTTTTTTGTCTAGCATATTTTTAGCGCCCGAGCCAAATGATAAATACCGTTTTCATTTTGAAATTTAAAATTTAAATAAATTTATAAAAGCAGATTATTTCAAGATTGAAGGTCTACGTACAGCTGTAAAATTAATTACAAAAAATTGTTACATGACAAAGATCGACTTAAAAGACGCCTACTATTTAATAAAAATTCATCCTGATTTCAGAAAGTATTTCAGATTTCAATTTGACCAATATATATGAATATATAGGAATTTAATGTATTAGCATTTGGTTGAGTACAACGCCCTATATTTTCAGGAGGTAAACCTATAGACCGTTTTTTATGCTCTGCCGAACTAATCAACTAATAATTAGATGATTTTCGGCTAATGGGACAATCATACGAACAATGTTTGTTTTTAATACAAACAAACTTTAAAGCTAATCACTTCTCTTGGTTTTATAATAAACAAAGAGAAGAATTTTATGACACCAAACAAGTCGTGTACCTTTTTAGGTTTTATTCTGGATTCAGAAAATTTCCATGTCACAATACCTATACATAAAATTGACCGCATTAAATCGGAAATTGAAATTTTTTTTTTGATGTAAGATACGTGAATTTGCACAAATGATTGATTATTAGTTTTTGTTTGTCCTGCTGTTGAATAAAGCAGCTGGCTATATACAAAACTTTTTGAACGGATTAAATATTTAAAATTAAAAAACAACTACGATAAATATATTATGAACTTAATTGCGGTTTTGCAACCTTATTTAATGTGGTGAAAAATCATTTTGTAGGATTAGAGAGGATATACATGACTTGGAAATTTTCTCGGACGCCTCAAATACGGGGTGGGGGGCTACCTGTGGGAGAGAGAAGGCTGTCGGGTTGTGGAGTGCTCAAGAAAAGATGTAGCATACCTACTATTTTATCTAAATACTTACTATCTAAAGATTCAAGTTTTTTTTTTTTCTTCGGGTTAAAAGTATTTGTCGAAAATTTGAAACCGCCAAATTTTAGTACGCATTGACAACACGACAGCTATCTCTTACGTAAACCGAATTGGAGGTATCCAGTTCCTTCACCCCATAAATATTACAAAACAATATGGCAATGGTGTGAATGTCGCGAATAAAATGGGAATTGGCGGATTGGGCATACCAGGAAATAATCTTGAAGTTTGGGGAACTCCAAGCTGACTTATGCTCTAGAAGTATCATAATAAATGTTTAAATTATGTCTCTCGGCATAGAGACCCAGATGCCATGACAATCAATGCATTTTCATGGACGGATATGTCCTTTAATGCTTTTCCCTCATTCACGATTATTTTAAAAACATTGAGAAAGGTAACTTCGTCATACCTCTGTGGCCTACACAGCCCTGGTACTCATTTTTTAACATTCTCTTGTAATATAAAGCTTATAGCAAAGCTTTAGATTGCGACAAACAGACCAAGCTTACCCTGGTGGCAGGGCTCTTATGCGGACGGCGTTAAGGAGGTGTGTACCCCCGTCAGCAATTGATGTTATGTTGTCATCAATATCCACAAAATCCTATAAACAATATGATGTTTATTTGGGGCACAGGCTTTATTTTTGTGTTGTAAATAACATCGATACCATTAAGGCCCCGATTCCACAAATCATTAAATTTTCTAAATCATCTTTATTAAGAGGGAGCTCAATATGGGCTCTTTATTTCTGTAGATCTGCAATAGTTCTTTTGATGAGAAATAATATAGAAGAAGAAGACACAATCAAAAGGTTTTTTCAAAGGTTTTCTCATAGCTCTTTTGACTGCACACAGAGTGCAGACATTGTCAAAAAATTAATACAAATAATATTGAGATTTTCTCTACCAAGATAAATATAAAGATTCCTGATTGTCTTAAAACAACACGTAAAAGTTCCCTACAACCTATTTTAATATTGCCATTTTTCGAGGACAGGCCCGAAATATTTGCGGCAAACTCCCTCTTCATTGCTTTTAGAAAGCTATATAAAGCAGTAGGCTCCCAGACCTTAATTCGATGGATTAAGGAGATATTGCGCGATAGTAGTATCGATGTAGACGTATTCACTGCGCACAGCACGAGACACGCTGCCACATCCGCGGCTCATCGCCTAGGCGTCAGTCTAGAACAAATTAGACGGACCGCTGGATGGAGCGGCTCCTAGTATACATTCTATCGGTTCTATAATAGAACCACAAGTTATTTAAATGCTGATGAAGACACTTCTTTTACAAGAACAAATGTTAATGGAACCCAATGAATCAAACCAGATGCTTGAATTGTTCCAATAGATTATGCTGATTTATATAATTAGATATAAACACAATATTTCATTATTTTTCTCTCAAAGTCTACAAGTGTTATTTGCTAATCCCGAGGACGAAGCCGAAGTATAATTTATGATTAAACGAACTTACCTGTACGTGAAGTTCTATCATAATTATGCGAAGGCTTCGTCCGAAGGGATTAGCAACCCTCCCTCCCTGTGAAACCTTCCCCCTTTTTATGAAATATTTTCAGCTATACTCGTACTCTAAACTTAATGAAGCTGGTTAGTGACAGACCAAACGTCAAAGATATTTTTTTTTTTCTTCCTCAAATATAGTGTGACAAAGGCGAACCACTGGGCGGTACTACAAGTGTTATTTGCTAATCCCTTCGGACGAAGCCTTCGCATAATTATGATAGAACTTCACGTACAGGTAAGTTCGTTTAATCATAAATTATCTGGGTAAGAACTGAATATGTTTTTGAAGGCGGTGCCGTTTTTTTTTTAGTCAGATTAGTACCAAAAAGAGGTAGTCAAACCCTTGTTTGTATAACTTGCCTAAACTGATACACATTTTTTAAATCCCTTCTATAAAATTATAGGTAGGAACACTCAACACTCCCACTCAACATCAGTGTGAAACGGGCTTTACGCTAGAACTTAGGCAATAGTGGCGAAAGAGGTTCTAAATATTTAATTATCACGGTGCCTTCCAACAATGAACCATCGCTCCATTCTCCATTCCAAAGCATTCGAAATGGAATCTAGTGTTAACAGCAAAAGCCCGGTCCGCAATTCAGGATTCCCGGCTTTCAGAATAACATTGGTAATTCAATCCAACTAATCTGCTAAATAAATAGCGTGCACGATTCAGCGGGACAGTGTCCCGCGCGCCGCGTTAATCACGCTCTGTCCCGCTCACAATGTCCCAACATTTTCATATTCAGAGAACTGTTATGGAATTCGGCTTTAACCGTCTGGAATTGTATTGTTTTGAGGCTTTTTGATGTTATGACTGGTAGTTCAGATGTTTGAGAGAGATTGCGCATACAAAAACATTCAATCTAGCAAAATTAGTACGTTTGTTTACAGGTTGAGCTAGAGATAAATGCTATGTTTTCCTTAAGTAAAGCTAAATGTAGGGAATTAACTTAACCTTTTTTTATCGAAATCGACTGTTTTTTTTAATACATTTTAAAAGATAGATCATAATTAAATGGTTTCTCTCAAAGTTCGGTAGGTTCGGTAAGAACACGCCACGAAACTTTCTTACCATATAATTTTCTCAATTGATTAAGGGAACACATCCTTTCTAATATTATAAATGCGAGAGTAACTCTGTCTGCTACGCTTTCACGCATAGTACTAAACCGATTTAAATTAAATTTGGTACAGATAATATTATAGTCCAAAGCCTTAGAACGGACATAGGCTACTCTTTAACCGACTGCGCTATAAAGAAGTAGGTAATGTTTTACCCGTGAAACATCTCTACGCGGACGAAGTTGCGGGCGGAAAGCTAGTTACATATAAACGAGAATCTCATAAAGAGCTAGGTAGTTGTAAAATGAAACCGCATAAAATAGCCAAAGCGTATTACGTACCTACTATGTAAAAAGCCAATCACAACCAATCCAAATAATTGTTTGCAAAAAAATTTGAATTGTATTTTACCGTATCTGCCGGAATGTTTTCTATCAATTTATATACTGTAGGGATCCTTACCATTTTATGATATGTAGATAGACCTTATTTTGTCCATTTCTTCTGTCGACTTTATCAATGAACAAAAAAAACTACTAAACTGTCATATTGACATTGATTTGTTGACAGCTGGCTTAAAATTGGCGGCAAGTTTGGCGCATTTTTCTGGATCTGTAATTTATTTTCATCCAATATTTAACTCATTTTAGCTACATAAAACTATTATTCAAGCCATAAGATATATACAATTCAGTGAATAAACCAATAATTTGTCACCTGATTTCGAAGTGTTTACTAAACAAAATAACTCACGAGGTTATCACCAAATATTTATTTTGAAATCATGTCGAATTTGAGAACAGTAACTAGCGCAACTCGTGTTTTAACCAAAAAGCCATTTAGAGTGTCGATCGAGGGGAATATTGGATCAGGAAAATCCACCTGTATCAAGTATTTTGACAAATATGCAAATGTGGAAAAACATTCGGTACGTAACACTTTTTAACTCTCTACTCTTTCTAAAAGGGCTGTTGTTGAAAAGATGCTTGATAAGAGCCCCAACAGAACAGCTAATACACATTTGATTCAATCATGCTTGATGCAGTACTTGATGTGTCAAGATTACTGGCAATAACATATTTTTACATAGGTACAACATCTAAACTTGTTTTTAAATCGTAGTGCTATCTGTACCAAATAAACAATTATTCTATTCTATTTTCCTTAACACGGTTTGATTAAGGTCAGAACACCTGGATTTATTGACCTTTTTACTAACAAGATTCAAATCATTTTTATTTTCACCCTTATTGAAAAGCAGAGTGAATGCTTACTATAATAATAAATATAACAAAATCCCATGTTCCAATTCCAGGAGCCGATAAACGAATGGCGCGATGTCAGTGGTCACAATCTCCTCGGGCTAGTTTACAGCGACACAAACAAGTGGACCTTCCCCTTCCAGCACTACATACACCTTTCCCGGCTCAAGATCCAGACCAGTCCTCCCGCCAGCCCTGACACTACTGTCAAGATGTTTGAAAGGTAAAACAAAAAGACAGAAAACATGCATTTAACATTGGGTCTATAATAATTTTAAAAAAATCTTTATTTTTTTAAAGGTGTAAAGGTACACTTTAATATTAAAAGATTAGATAATGGGGAAATATTTTTTTTTAAGATGAATGTTCTTGGAGTTTGTGTATGTTGGTACATTTAGAAACTGTAATCATCATAGCTATTTATTTTACGAAAATAGGAAATTTCTAAAAAAATTTTTACTTTTTAGATCAGTTCAAAACAGCAGGTTCTGTTTTGTTGAAAATGCAAGAAAACAGGGATTCATTCATGATGTGCAGTACCAAACGCTGGATGAGTGGTACCGGTTTGTGGAAAAGAATTTGGACATCAGTTTGGATCTCATAGGTATAATAATATTATTTTTTAACCAATGAAAAAAGCTCAGGTGGCGCTTTTTTTACCACACTTAGTAATCATTCTGTTTGTCATACAAAAAATCAGTGATTGAAATTTATGAAAATAAGTTATTTTTATGTCTTAACATGCTCAAGAAACTTAATATCAGTTATTTAATATAATCTCCACTAGATGACCATGTTTAGTCATTCAAAGTTATAAACTTCGATTTCTGGTGTAGATTCTATTGCTTAATCATCAATTTTTAATAAACATGCACTATATAAATGGTGTAATTCTTTCAGTATACTTAAAGACATCTCCACAAATTGTGTGGGAGAGAATGATGAAGCGAGGCCGGTCAGAGGAATCAGAGATACCACTAGACTACTTAAAACAGGTGGGTAACCAGTTTTTTTATGTATTCCTGTATTTGTTTTATAGACAAGCAAATAAATGTGACAAAGCCATAGCAGATACCAATTTCAGTGGCCATAGATTTATTGGATCATAACTAGCCACTTCTATGATAGCAATATTTAGATTTTTGTTTTCCTAACTGACTTACAATGATGGCTTGTAGTCTTGTCATCATCACCAGACTTGAGGGAGAGCAGATGGCTCTCACCCCTAAAAATATTTAAGATATAAAATTATTATTCCATTATAGCCTGGTGAAACATGGAAAAACCGTGTCCGTCTGAACCACTGGACCAAACGAGATATTTGGATGAGACCATGTGCACTATTTAATACCTTTTTGCTACTATTTGATACCAATCATGAAATATTTGGTACCTGTATATTAATATCATTATTATATAAATTAAATGGCCAGTCATTCTGACGTCAGGTTGACTGACCACTTTTGAGTTTTCATAGTTTTAGCGTTATATTTATCACTTTGTCAATGTAGTTATTTAGTACCTATTTGCTACCTTAACATATATTTTTAACACAATTTTGGGAAGCTTCCCTAAAAAGTTATCAACAAAAATCACTCAAACGCCTGCACATAATTTACAAATTTTTATGTCAGAATAATTGCTAGTAACTTTTTTGTAGGCGCTATAGTGCTTCAGATATTTTGTATTTATATAATTTCAAGTAATTTAGAATGTGCCTGCGTACTCACATATTATTGGGGGCGCATTTTTTCACATAATTTTTTAAGTCATAACATTGGAAGTCCGAAAATGTTTCTCATAAAATTTTAAATGATAATCATCATTCTTCATAAAAAAAAATTATTCCTACATTTTGCAAATCATAATCATTGAAATTCATAATATCACTAATCATAATCATTGAAATTCATAATTTCACTAATCATACTCTTATGAATTATAAAAAGTTTAAGGTAAAAATGAGAGTACGCCTTAAGTACTTGGTATAAATAAATTGAATGGTTGTTTTGAAATGGTCCAAAATAGGCATTATTTTGCTACAAAACTAACGTGACAGAAACGAATCGCTGCAAAACCGACTCCACGTAGTCTTGTCTGCCCTACCACTTACTAATAAAATCATTTTTATTAATTGCGATTATAGGAATTGACAGTTTGCGTTCATGTTCTTAGTAAATTATATAAATACAAAATATCTGAAGCACTATAGCTATTCAACGACAACTCGTTCAAAAGCTACAGAGCGCCTACAAAAAAGTTACTAGCAATTATTCTGACATAAAAATTTGTAAATTATGTGCAGGCGTTTGACTGATTTTTGTTGATAACTTTTTAGGGAAGCTTCCCAAAATTGTGTTAAAAATATATGTTAAGGTAGCAAATAGGTACTAAATAACTACATTGACAAAGTGATAAATATAACGCTAAAACTATGAAAACTCAAAAGTGGTCAGTCAACCTGACGTCAGAATGACTGGCCATTTAATTTATATAATAATGATATTAATTTACAGGTACCAAATATTTCATGATTGGTATCAAATAGTAGCAAAAAGGTATTAAATACTGCACATGGTCTCATCCAAATATCTCGTTTGGTCCAGTGGTTCAGATGGACACGAAAAACCACTTTTCAATCTTATGTTACAGTGTTACACTGCAGTCTTACCAATTTTGGGTTGGGATATTTCCACATTATTAGTTAAAAAATAAAAACTTATGAAAGATGCTGTAAATATATTGGCTGTTCTCTCAGTGCCTCTCATAATACTGTGACACAATCTGATATGACCAATGAGAGGTCAGGCGCAGAACCACCAACTTAACTTGCTTTATTACTATTTATATAACCCACAGGTCCATGAAGCCTATGAAGAATGGCTGAGTTCACCGGAAGTGGGCTGCGAGGTGCTGACGATAGACGCGGATCGTGGCCTACAGAGTGTTATTGAAGACCTGGAGAGATACAGCTACAAGATCCTCGGGGGAAACCACACTAACTGACTGATGTTGACTATTACACACCATTATGACTGCTTAAGATTAAGATATTGTTCCTTTTGTGCATACTTTATTGTAAAATTGTTATAATATCATAATATTGGTGGAGAAAATTCGAAAATTTTGAAATATTGTACTTTGACGCTATAAAATTTTCTTCTCCAAGTAGTATAAGTATTTAAAAGTAAGTTCCAAAATTCACTTATTTCAAGAACCCAATGAAAATAATAGCCAGTACAAATCGCATAAAACCAGCTCTGCTCAAAGTATATTATGTGTAAGTAGCCAGTTCTATGTTCTACTCCTATTGACTTCTTTCCCAATATGTATTTTTCGTTATCAGGCTAATGTCTCAGTAGTAGCTTAATAATTATAAAAAACGTACTGAAATAAATAGTGATTTCTGTGCTTGGAATAAGATTTTTCCTCAATATATTAAATGAATGAACTTATTTTTTATATTTTAAATGAATAATGTTTATTTTACGTATTTTATTGTAAATTATTTATTACATGTTTATGAGTAGGCGTTAGGTTTAGTTTTAATTTGAGTTAATTATAGTTATTTCAATGTAATTTTGACACACATCATGTAAATCACGAACATAATTTACTACCTCAGTGTGTTTATAAAAAGTGATAATAAAACATAAGATTTGATTCATAAGTTAAATCTTTTATTTTCTGATAATCATGATTTCAAACAACTATTAGAGACTACTCTATAGGTATTAACAATGGTTTTAAAAAAAAAGACTGCATAGAGTTGATATTTATATATTTTTTACAATTTATTCCTAATTCCAAGGCCTATTTTAAGAACAGGACAATTTGTTCAATTTTCGTTCACCTACAACGAAAACACTTACGTTTTAGATTTCCTGCCTTCCATAGTACGAAAGGCCAATACACTATGCTCATGATCTGAACTGAAAATAGGTCTCGAAACAATATTTACACTAACACTTGTCCGATCAACGGTAAAGGTGGTCAGCCCTGATATTGGTAGCAATCTCACTCTCCCACTTGTCTCCGTTTGAGAGCAACTTCTCCTTGTTGTATAGCAGCTCCTCGTGGGTCTCTGTCGAGAACTCGAAGTTGGGTCCTTCTACGATGGCGTCGACGGGACACGCCTCCTGTGAAACAAACAAACAAAAATACAATGTAAAGGAGGTACCTATAGTATGTGCAGGGTAACCTGGCTGGCATTCCTACTTTAATTATTTTGTGGATTTTTCATATATCTAGGCCATGAGAACACCTCATTAACGCAAGACTGAAATTAAATGATGTATAAGACTGGCGAGTCCGCCACATATTTTTACTAACAGACTATGATCATAGCTAGTCATCATCATCAGACTTGCAGGGAGAAGATGGCTCTCACCTCTAGACCAGCCACAGTAATTCACAACAATAAAGTGTTAAAATGGATCTAGACAGCAATCAATATCGGCATTAATTTTTTTATAATGGTTCTGGTAACAGTTTTATAAATGTAGCTTTATTAGATACCTGGCAAAAACCGCAGTAGATGCATTTAGTCATGTCAATGTCGTAACGCGTCGTTCGTCGGGAGCCGTCCTTACGTTCCTCAGCTTCGATTGTGATGGCCTGAAAAAATAAAAAAAAAACACTGAATCAAGTAAACCTTCAGGGGTAGTTTTAAATATTCTAGTTTTTGTTCTAAGCTTGTCATCAAAATATAAGTGATAATTTGCGATCAGACTCGATGGCATGTCTTAAGCCCACAGTTTGATTCACACTTGGGACACACAAGTATATTTAAGTTTTTTTTTTCCTAAATGACAATGTGATGGCTTGGAGTAGCCTCGTCATTATCACCATACTAACCGGGGAGCAAATGGCTCCCACTTAACACATATTGAAAAATAATCAAACACCGATTATTAAAACTAATTGGGATCGGGTTCAATTCATATAATAGGACATACATGGTTAATAAAGAAAAATAAATTTAATTAAGTCTAATAAACACATTGTGTAGTGTCTTGCCTTTTAGTTTACAACCATAACAGCTCCAGCGAAAAAAACAATAATTACTTGGTTTAAACTTTTGATTTTATGTGTAGGACCGATTCTGTTAATCAGTGTTCTACTATCAGGGTATTTCACTGTTGTGTCTGATATATAAAACACAAGCGCATTAGCAACTTGTTCCTTATATGACCTATCATTATTTTTTTGACCTGATTGTTGTAGTCAAAAACCTTCATATTCTCGTACACACCTGAGCAGGGCAGATAGCCTCGCACAGCTTGCATGCGATGCATCTCTCCTCTCCGGAGGGGTACCGGCGAAGCGCGTGCTCGCCTCTGAAGCGAGGGGAGAGAGGCCCCTTCTCGAATGGGTAGTTGATTGTGGCTGGTTCCTGAAAGAGCAATGTAAAGTTCATGTATAAATATTTTTACAATGAATCAATGGTGAAAATCTGGATTTTCAGCAAATTATAATGAACATGAATGATCCTCTACTGTACAACAACAATAAGGCGTCCGACGTATTTCCGCCATGGCGGCCGATCTCAATTAAGATTAGCCAAGTACACAGGACATATTATTATAGTGTACAAGTATGTTAGCAAACACAAGGGCCCTCTCTGTTCCCTTACTTTTACAGTTTGGTGCTGAGAGATTGTGCGCAGGCTTAATATGCTTTCCGAGGCATGGGCCTGCAACCGCCTAGTTCCTAAACCTGGGCTGAGTAATTTCTTTGCACAAAAACTCACAAATTTTGCCTAACCCTACTTAATGTGGGACAAGAGCAGCAAAATGATGTTGAGGATGAATCTATTCTCTTATTTATTATTTTACAATTACAGTAGAACCCGTTTAAGATGATCAACGCTTAATACGATTTCTAGCATAATACGCCACTTAACGACAGTCCCAGCAACATAAGATATGCTTAATACGATTGTCATCACATTTAATACGCCCGAGCCCGACAGATCGAGTGCTCTAAAAGCATGCCTTGATGCATGCCATGCCTCCCACGAATGCCTTGTTTCGACTGAGGGAAGTACACTAATTCGGACTTAGGTACCTATGACTGAATTATCAACCAATGTATTTTGAATTACACTGCTTATTGAATGTAATTTATACATTTTAAAATGCCTATTATACCGAAATTTGAAAAATTATATATAGTTCATGTTATTTACCCTATCCCGCATAATACACTTTCTCGCTTAAGACATGTTTTTGATAGGGTCCCTGAGAAATTGTCTTAAGCTGGTTTTACTGTATTTTTTAATTTACCACTAACTAAAGAATACCTTGAATATATGGGCCAGGGTTACAGCAAAGCCTCTTGCCAGCTCTGTCCAGAAGATGGTTTGAGCAGCTCTGTCGGTCATCTCTTTGAAAGCCATGTTGGGATCTTCAGCATTCACATACATGTAGCCGGGCATGTTAGGAGGGTACACCTTCTGTGCTTTGCTGTCTGAGCTGGCATGCCGAAGCAGGCATACGCCAGAGTTACGCGCTGGAACAATTTATGCAAAATAAACGAGTTTGTAAAAATAGCTATGGTAGATAACACTAGTACAAGCCTTCACAAAATACCATCTAATTTGGATAAATTCTCAGTATCTACATTTTGCTATGTCATAGAAGTATACATGGTTAAAAACTCTTTCCAAATTTGTACATAATTGTTGATAAAGACTGGATTATAGGTAGGTACAACCAATTTTGCTTTCTAATTTCTTGAAAGTAGCTCTTCCCAAAAAACATTGCTTAAGTATTGGGGTAGCCAAAACTGGCCGAAAAGTAAAAGCATAAACGAAATTATCTTGGAACTTTAACTATTTTAAATGGATTTTTCATTTATAAATAGTAAATCAGCTGGTAAATACGCAGTAGAGGTTATAAACAACCGTTGCGTTGCGTAACACTTCTATTACACTTTGCAGGACAATACATATCATAACAATGGATTCAGGAAATATATCGTAATAAATACCTCGGGAAGAAATAGAAAATATTTTAGCTAAAGACATGTTTCTAAAGATTTTCCAATTTTTTCGCTTTATTTATCGATTGATAGCCAATGTCACTATACGAAATGTCAATGTCAAAATTCAAAAGAACAAAAAAATGCGTTCGGATATTTCATGATAATAGATGTAATGCTATGACTAATGTTACGACTTGTTCCATTTGTTATTTTTTAACGTCGACAGATGGCGCTTATCCAGAAATTTATGCTATGTTGCATATTTTGCATTCGTTTGCTTGCTTCACCCACCCACGTCAAAACATTGAAGTGACGTTTACAGATTTTCATGTTGGTCTAATAGAATTGCAATAAATTCGCCACGCAGCATGGGAGATGCACCGGCTTCAGATCCTGAAACCACCATACCGAGCCCCGAGAGCAACGCTCCCCCAGAAGAGGTAATATCTGCCTTTTTACCGAAATCCCCACTGTACTTCATCAGGCTAAGACCGCCGTCTTTCTTGTAGGGCCGGCGTCCGTTCGGCGGGTTGGAGTTCCAAGTTTCAGAAGTAGTTGGCCGCCTAGAAGCCGGCGTGAACGCCCAAGATGTTGCCGAAGAGGAGAAGAAGCGAGAAACTCGCAAAATCAGTGCCGGTTTCTTCGAGCCTGAGGAGATGCCAATGGATGAGATTCTGAAGGTTTTAGAGGACCTGGTGTTGAAGACTGACCCTAATTGTGAGAGTGTGGAGCCGCCCTTGCTCCCTACTGACGTGGTGACGAGGGCGACGATTCTGTCACATAGTATTTCGGCGTTATTTGGTCGCCTTGAAAGGTCTCATGCCGCGAGACTAGGCGCTCACATAGCGACGGAGACTACAAGATGGATGGCTCACATGTTCAGGTACGAAATTCCATAGTGATTAAAAACTGTTACTAGTCAATGTGTATTTTGTAGGAAACAGTTATTTGTTATCAGTTTGCCTTGGGCTGTAATTAAGTGGATAAGATTAGTGATTGTTAAACAGTAATTTTATAGAGGTTCTTAGCACGACCATTCTATGGACAGCATATTAAAGAGTTGTAAAACAATACTCCTGCAGATATGGATTGCTCTTATTTACTTTTATGTGAGTAAATAATTTCAAATACATTTTACCTGACTGCTATTAAGATTAAATAAATTATGCTTACAAAAGTTTCTCAGGATTGGTACTTTACTAGTGTTTCATGAATTATGTGATTTATACTTACTACTAGTGAGCCACTCTCACCTTGCTACCGGTATATTATACATAAAAACCTTCCTCTAAAATCCCTCTATATCTATTAAAGATACTGCATAAAAATCTGTTGTGTAGTTTCAAAGATTGAAATACATATAAATAGCGACAGACACATGCGGGAAGAAAAGACTTACAATGTAAGATGGCGGATTTGCTTTTTACTATGTAGTGATTAATAATATTGACTTACAATGTAAAATGTTCAATTCTAATCTTTATCATTCATACTATAAAGTGTCAAACAGATCAATAACTTGCCTGTTTATGAAGCAAGAGACTGTTCAGAATTCTTGTGAAGTTTGTTAGCAATCTGAACTGTAAATATTTACAATAACTGAAGTGCTACTCGGTTGTTAGGTACTAGTCTCTTTATAGCAGTTTAATTTATTTTTCAATCATGCCTGGTACTTAAAAACGACAATATCTTTTTATGAGAAAGTTAGGCTAACATTTTTTGAAATATTATGGCTTAGTTGTGTAACAACAATTAAATGTTTTCAATGTGGTATAAAGTATGACTTTCAGAGTTATATTTGTTTATCAATTTTACTGCATTGAGCAATATACAAACATAGGATACCATTTGAACCAAGAGTCTGAACTTTGTTATTTTACTTTTTAGATTATCAGAATACAGTGCATACTACCATCATGAACAACTGGAAGGATTGGTGCGAGTTACGAGGATGCTGTTACACCATCGGTATCCCCGTTACCTAGAAGATGGAGGTATTGAAATATTTTCTCTTTGTATTGATTACTTATCTGATTCAATACTTTGTTAAGTTTAAAAGTCCTATCTATGTCAGTATCTAAATTAATATATGGAAATCCATTCTTTTTCAGCATTAGCATTCACAAACCGCTTGCCGTGCATATACAGCTGTGTTGCTAGCCCATTAGGCATAGTGCAGCATCTGTGCCGACAGCTTGGTCTGCCGCTAGCATGTGTGAGGCCGGTTCCAGTGAATGCCTCAGGTAAGGTTTATTTAATATTATTTGAAGACATAAATGTAAAATGTACTTAGTATATATCATAACTAATGCAGCCATAAGTTCCATCTTGAAAGTCATGCAAGAAAGATTCACTCAAGTAAATTATTTATTTTCTACTTACTATGTGGGCCTTTTTCCTGTTCTTTTTTGTTTTCCTAAAAAAACCTTATGTTAGAAACTAAATAGGAGCAATCTCATTGTTTTCATAATAGTTCCCATATAAAAGCGGCTGCTCATCTCTATTCATATCAATAATTAGATGTGTAATAAACAAAAAGCGGTCAATTCAGTTTTAATGTAGTTAATGATCCATGAGTCTTACAAATAATGCAGATTCCAAACACTATGTGTAGTTACAGGACATAGAACCCGCCCCTAGAAATATTTCATAATTGTAATTCTTAAGTCTATTTAGCTAAAGCCTAGAATTGTATTCATTTCCTATGGTATTATTTGCATTTTGCTGATAGTGACCTCATTCGTTTATCACGCGTCTAGTTGAGTAACGACAATCAAGCAAAGTCAATTAGAACATTATTGTTTGGCATGCGTGAATAAAGTAGGTATGTACCTACTTTGGTGTTAATCAGAGCATGAGTACAAGATGTTGCAAATGCAATGTGTAAAGGAAAATGATCAGTCCTAAAAACTCAACTTCAAACTCATCATCTTGTCTCATCATCATCACTCGTCAACTTGGGTGTTTTATCATATGTTATTAAAATACAGATTGTCATAAATATTTAGATAAATTATTTCAGATTATGAAAAAGTTTTATAAATTAAACCATTCATTATAAAACAACGCAAATTTAAATGAGAATCTTGTTAACCCTTAATCAAATACAGCATATAGAATTTTTTCATTGGTTTTCGCCGGTATTACGTCTAGATAAGGTTCAAAATCTGGTGGAAACTATAAGTCCCATATCTTATTAAGGATAATAAGCATAAAAATTATAGATGTCAAATTAGTATCTGGGGGCACGGCAGTGCCCCCGCCAAGTCGAGTGCGAAGCAAACACTGCCGTACCATCCTTTACTGGAACCATTTCGCCGCATTTTCAGGCCCCTATTTGAGAACCTCTGGATAAGACTAGAACGCAGAAATTTTCATCATCCATTAAGGTATGATAACATACTTAAAATCCAAAATTTCAAGTCTGTGGGACTTATAGTTCCGAAGTTAAGCGAAAGCAAAGTTTCGCATTTACGACACACACTCACACACTCACCTACTCATGATCATCAAAATAGAACTAGTACTTCCCATAAACTCAGAGCGCTGAAATTTGGTACAGAGTTAGGGTTTAATAGTCACATAAAGGGAAAACTATAAAAACTACGATAATCGAAGATCTGGAGTACCTGGTGACCCTGATTAGAAAACACAACAGCCCAATATTATAAAATCGTCTGTACTGCCTTTTCAAAAAATATTTAATTTGGTTAGCTGCTTCTACAAAAAGAAGTGAAATCCCACCAAAAACATCATGTAAAAAAACTAGCCAAGTCTCGATGGAGCAGCTTACTCATCTCTTAAAAGTAATGAAATCTAGACAAAATCGTGCCAAGCCTAAGGTTCCTTACTGCGATTTTTTCATTATTATAGTTAGTGTTGTGTGACTTGGCCCTTGAAGGGTACTCAAGGGTACAAAACCAGTATCAAGCCTTATATTTCACTTGATATTCATTCAACATTGTCCAATTGGCAATTTTTCATCGTCAATAGGTAGCGGTTCTGGCGACAGATTGGTATAATATTGTTACGGAGCACCTGGTTCTGTACCCTTGTGTTCCCTTCAACGGCCAAGTCACACAACACTGACTATAATAATGAAGAAATCGCAGTAAGGAACCTTAGGCTTGGCACGATTTTGTCTAGACTGACATAAAAAATTTCATCAACATGACTATAAGTGACAAAGTGTTCTAAATTCAATTTATACCTATCCCAGGCAAAGGAATGGACTTAGATGCCTTGGAGAGGCTATGCGAAGAAGACGTAGCAGCTAATAGGACCCCAATCCTGGTGTTAGCAGAAGTGGGGGCGCCCCCTTTCGGCTGGGGGACTCCCCTTGTAACTCTGGGGGCTATTTGCACCAAAAGAAGTCTTCACATGCATGTGAGGGGGCATGCTTTGGCCCTACCTGCTGCTACTGGGAAAGAACAGGTTAGTCGAGAAAACTGAAAATATTTGGGACATTTCCACACACGGTCATCTGACCCCAAACTAAGCAGAGCTTGTACTATGGGCGTCAGAGACTAATATAATATATTTATAAATACATACATACTTAATTACATAATCACACCCAAACACGGAACAAACACTGATGATCATCACACAAATATTTGTCCCGATTGGGAATCGAACCCATAACTATTGGAACCGCCAGCCAGTGTCACTAACCACTGTTCCACCTAGCGTGTCAACAGTCAACAATCAGTTCATGGTGTCGCTTTTGTATACTGTACTCAGGATTCAATGTGTGCTACATGTTATTTTTTTTCTTTCAGACCTTCAGTATAGCAGATTCAGTCACATTGACTCCTGGACCTTGGTTTGGTGTGCCTGGACTGCCAACTGTCGTATCCTTTTTTAAAAAAAAAGACGTGTGGCACTCGGGGCCTGCCGCGGTATAGCTATTGCATAGCATCGTCCGATTTCGGAGCAGCTCGTCTCGATTCGTGCGAGTTTCGTAGAGTCGTACAATACGTCTAACCGCACGCACACAAACACCGTGCCGAAAACTGAAACGACGTTAGACGATTGTGAGGTTTTTTTCGTTACGGAATTTCTTGGTTCGGTCGCCGCGCTCAAAGCCCGCGATAAAATGTCAATTTTCAAATTAAGTAAGTTCACGCTTTAGTCTGATATTAATATAAATTGCTTAACCCACAACCATAGATTTCCTTAACCCATGTACAGACATTTTACAAAATTCCAGAACCAATCACAGCCAACGATCACGCCAAAGGTGTTAGTGCGGTGAGTTTTTTCTGTACTTATGTCTGATGTCATGTGTAATATACTGATCCCAATTACTCATATAGTTACTTACTGCCTGCCGATATGATGGTCCAAGATCCCAGAGCTGCCAGACATCACTTATTTTCTAATGGACAAAATATATACGATTGAGTAGTGGTGGGGTGTACTATCATCATATGACTAGTTGCTACCTTGACCAGACGGCCATTTTTCAGATATCAATCAATCAAGGTACATAGAAACACTGCTCACCTCACTTAAATTCTGATGGCTGATTTTAACATATATTTCACACAATATCATTAAAAATCAGGATTCATTACTCTCAGACACATGCGGTCGGCGGTTTTACCTTACAGACGCTTTAAAGCTATGAAAAAAATTAATTAAGGTCACTTATTTTCTGATGCTTGATTTTTATATATGTTATTCAAACAACTGAAAAGTGCTCATCTGACCGCAATAATTATAGAATTGTACCTTACAAACTATTTTATTAGAAAAACTTAACTAAATTCAATTAAAAAAAAAATCTACAACAGTTGGGTCTGGTGAATGTTCGTCCCCTTGGATCGGTCTGTCCGTTTGCAAAACGTTTTAAAATAGTTGTTTGAATAACATATATAATAATCAAGCATCAGAAAATAAGTAACCTTAATACATTTTTTCATAGCTTTAAAGCGTCTGTGAGGTGAAACCGCCGACCGCATGTGTCTGGGAGTAATGAAACCTGATTTTTAATGATATTGTGTGAAATATATGTTAAAATCAGCCAACAGAATTTAAGTGACGTGAGCAGTGTTTCTATGTACAGTCGGGAATTTTGGCGGTAGTACACTTTTCAAACAGATTTCTTTAAACGCCATTAGCCCCACCCACTAGCCAATAGAAGAGCACTTCGAAACTTTGTTTACCAATACGTTCCAATAGTAGGAGAGCTAGCAAGAATTTTTTGGTAGGTATTTGAGGCAAGCTGAAAACTTATCCTTTACCTCTCCTATTATATCCCAGCACGAAACTGCAGACCTGGCTGGTGAGTAGCGGGGCTAAAGCAAACCCCCAAGAATATTTTTCATTTTTTTATTTATAACTAAAAAATAAGACTCACATAGACAAATCATTTCGATGGAACTTCTACCTGTCAGGTGAACTGACAATTTTTTTGTTTTTTGGATTATAAAAATAAATTTTTAAATAAACCAAATTGGGGGTTGGTTTAGCCCCGTTACTCAGCCAGGTCTGCGGTTTTGTGTTGGGATATAATAGGATAGGTGCAGGACAAGTTTTCAGCTTGCTTCAAATATCTACCCAAAAATTCTTGCCAGCTCCTTGGCTACAATGGGGCGGGGCTTGTTCTGACAGACGCGTAAGCGCCAAGCGATTTTCACCTTATAGGTGGTCGACCGCCAGCGTTGCTGATAGTACCTTGATTGGTTGATATCTGAAAAATGGCCGTCTGGTCAAGGTAGCAACTAGTCATATGATGATAGTACACCCCACTACTACTCAATCGTATATATTTTATCCATTAGAAAATAAGTGATGTCTGGCAGCTCTGGGATCTTCCTCTATGAGCTCTTAACTTGTTGACATAATTGGTGCAATCAAATTGAAACGTTAGGCAGTATGAAGTTGTGGTTACTCGATTAAATTTGAATTTTCATGGAACATAAAGGTTTATGTAACTTCTTTTTACATGATTGTCGTTTAAAAAGAGTTACTATCGTATTTGTTGACGGAGTGTTATTGGTAGCACTGCCATTCCTGACCAGTGTGTGTGTGTGTGCGTGCGTTCGTGAGTGCGTGCGTGCGTCCGTGTGTGCGTTTGCGTGTACGTTTGTGTGTGTGTGTGTGTGCGTGCGTGTGCGTGTGCGCGTGTGTGTTTGCTTGTGTGAGTGTGTACGTGTGCGTGTGTGTTTGTTTAAGGTTTGTTTCCTTTTGTGTGTGTGCCTGCGTGTGTGATTTATTGCTGTATTGACGATGGCAAGTTCTTCTGATTATTAAAGAAATCTTCATTAATTTATAGAGACTTTTAAATAAGAATTGCTGATTTTGGTTTATATTATTTAAGACCTCGCATTACCTTAAAATCTGTAGTGTAGACTAGTACCATTATCACAGGTGGGCAGCCGAGAGGGCGCTTTAGCCGCGCTCTCCGGTCTCACGGGCGGCGGCGCGCGCCTCCCCGCGCTGCCGCTGTGGACCTGCGTGCGCGCGGCCGGCGCCCGCCGCCTCACGCAGCGCCTCGCCGCCGCCTTCCGCGCCGCGCGCGCCGCACACGCCGTGCTCGCGCACGCGCAGCTCAGACTACTGGTGAGTGACGTCACATACACACAGACGGGACACAGATCAGTCGGTACAGCGCCCGCCGCCTCACGCAGCGCGCCGCCGCCGCGCCGCGCGCGCCGCACGCCGTGCTCGCGCACGCGCAGCTCAGACTACTGGTGAGTGACGTCACATACACACAGACGGGACACAGATCCAGTCGGTACAGCGCCCGCCGCCTCACGCAGCGCCTCGCCGCCGCCTTCCGCGCCGCGCGCGCCGCACACGCCGTGCTCGCGCACGCGCAGCTCAGACTACTGGTGAGTGACGTCACATACACACAGACGGGACACAGATCAGTCGGTACAGCGCCCGCCGCCTCACGCAGCGCCTCGCCGCCGCCTTCCGCGCCGCGCGCGCCGCACACGCCGTGCTCGCGCACGCGCAGCTCAGACTACTGGTGAGTGACGTCACATACACACAGACGGGACACAGATCAGTCGGTACAGCGCCCGCCGCCTCACGCAGCGCCTCGCCGCCGCCTTCCGCGCCGCGCGCGCCGCACACGCCGTGCTCGCGCACGCGCAGCTCAGACTACTGGTGAGTGACGTCACATACACACAGACGGGACACAGATCAGTCGGTACAGCGCCCGCCGCCTCACGCAGCGCCTCGCCGCCGCCTTCCGCGCCGCGCGCGCCGCACACGCCGTGCTCGCGCACGCGCAGCTCAGACTACTGGTGAGTGACGTCACATACACACAGACGGGACACAGATCAGTCGGTACAGCGCCCGCCGCCTCACGCAGCGCCTCGCCGCCGCCTTCCGCGCCGCGCGCCGCACACGCCGTGCTCGCGCACGCGCAGCTCAGACTACTGGTGAGTGACGTCACATACACACAGACGGGACACAGATCAGTCGGTACAGCGCCCGCCGCCTCACGCAGCGCCTCGCCGCCGCCTTCCGCGCCGCGCGCGCCGCACACGCCGTGCTCGCGCACGCGCAGCTCAGACTACTGGTGAGTGACGTCACATACACACAGACGGGACACAGATCAGTCGGTACAGCGCCCGCCGCCTCACGCTGCGCCTCCCCGCCCCCTTCCGCGCAGCACGCGCCGCCCACGCTGTGCTCGCACACGCTCATCACACACTACTGGTGAGAGACGTCTCATACCAACAGTCGGGACACAGATCAGTCGGTACAGCTCCCGCCCCCTCACGCAGCGCCTCGCCGCCGCCTTCCGCGCCGCGCGCCGCACACGCCGTGCTCGCGCACGCGCAGCTCAGACTACTGGTGAGTGACGTCACATACACACAGACGGGACACAGATCAGTCGGTACAGCGCCCGCCGCCTCACGCAGCGCCTCGCCGCCGCCTTCCGCGCCGCGCGCGCCGCACACGCCGTGCTCGCGCACGCGCAGCTCAGACTACTGGTGAGTGACGTCACATACACACAGACGGGACACAGATCAGTCGGTACAGCGCCCGCCGCCTCACGCAGCGCCTCGCCGCCGCCTTCCGCGCCGCGCGCGCCGCACACGCCGTGCTCGCGCACGCGCAGCTCAGACTACTGGTGAGTGACGTCACATACACACAGACGGGACACAGATCAGTCGGTACAGCGCCCGCCGCCTCACGCAGCGCCTCGCCGCCGCCTTCCGCGCCGCGCGCGCCGCACACGCGCAGCTCAGACTACTGGTGAGTGACGTCACATACACACAGACGGGACACAGATCAGTCGGTACAGCGCCCGCCGCCTCACGCAGCGCCTCGCCGCCGCCTTCCGCGCCGCGCGCGCCGCACACGCGCAGCTCAGACTACTGGTGAGTGACGTCACATACACACAGACGGGACACAGATCAGTCGGTACAGCGCCCGCCGCCTCACGCAGCGCCTCGCCGCCGCCTTCCGCGCCGCGCGCGCCGCACACGCCGTGCTCGCGCACGCGCAGCTCAGACTACTGGTGAGTGACGTCACATACACACAGACGGGACACAGATCAGTCGGTACAGCGCCCGCCGCCTCACGCAGCGCCTCGCCGCCGCCTTCCGCGCCGCGCGCGCCGCACACGCCGTGCTCGCGCACGCGCAGCTCAGACTACTGGTGAGTGACGTCACATACACACAGACGGGACACAGATCAGTCGGTACAGCGCCCGCCGCCTCACGCAGCGCCTCGCCGCCGCCTTCCGCGCCGCGCGCGCCGCACACGCGCAGCTCAGACTACTGGTGAGTGACGTCACATACACACAGACGGGACACAGATCAGTCGGTACAGCGCCCGCCGCCTCACGCAGCGCCTCGCCGCCGCCTTCCGCGCCGCGCGCGCCGCACACGCGCAGCTCAGACTACTGGTGAGTGACGTCACATACACACAGACGGGACACAGATCAGTCGGTACAGCGCCCGCCGCCTCACGCAGCGCCTCGCCGCCGCCTTCCGCGCCGCGCGCGCCGCACACGCCGTGCTCGCGCACGCGCAGCTCAGACTACTGGTGAGTGACGTCACATACACACAGACGGGACACAGATCAGTCGGTACAGCGCCCGCCGCCTCACGCAGCGCCTCGCCGCCGTACAGCTTAATACAGGCACTTTACTTTGAAATAAAACGAATATTGCAGATTAAAGACCAACAAGTCTTGCCCGTGACCACGAGCGTTGTAAAGAGCTCGAAACGTCGGGTCTCTCAAAATTATGTTTAGAATAACATTACACGCCAGTTTAATCCGTAAAATTAGTTTTATTTCAAATGTGTGGTGTTCGCGTGCGTGCGTGAAAGTGTTTTAAAGAAACTGTAAATATGTTTTTATTTCCAATAAAGTTTGGTATTAATTAAACGGCATGATGATTAAAAATGTATTGTTACAGAGTGACAGACCAGGCGGCGATGAACCACCGAATGTAGACATAGTTGTGAGTATTATTTGTTTTCTACTTCAGAACATAATGGTTATAGCGTGTACAGCATAGTCTGACATATTACATTTCTTGTTGTCTCAATAGGAAGCGGTGAGCCAAGCGTCCGCGTGCGTCACATTCCAGTTTGCGCCACCAGATGTCGAGAAACCGCCCCCCTACTATGATAAACTCAATTCTTGGCTAGGACAGGTGCTACAAAGGGAAGCTGACATGGTAAGCAACCCATTCATTCCAATTTATGCTTACTTTATGTACTGATAACGTCGAATGAACGAATATACAGCATTGATTTTGTCAATTTGCGTTAACAAAATATTCTATATACTTGTTTTTATGGGTCTACACGTGATATTAGGAGTAGCAATTACATAGCGAACTCGCTTCGCTCGCGACCATGATTGGTGTAACCCAGTCGAAACGTCGGACAGTAAGTAGCTATGTAATTGCTAATCCTAATATCGCGTGTAGACTCATAAAGACTAATATTTAATGTAATGGAACACGAAAGTCGAAAATCTTACATAACAAAATATTCGTTTCGTAATGAAGACCGAAGAGTTACCCAGCTACTGTTTACCCAGCTACTTTTCCACTTTCGCCAACAGATCAGTATAGAGGTGTGCGAGACCGAGTCGCACGGGGTGGTCCTCCGCTACTGCCCCCTCGAGGGTTCCCTCCTTGAGGAGGACAAGGTGGAAGCGTGGGCGAGCGAGCTGGAGACACAGCTGCACGTGCTGCACGCGACGGTGGCGCTGCGCGAGCCGTTCCACTCGCGCGTCGGGCAGCACGCGTGCCTCCGGCTGGTGCACGTGCCCGGCTGGGCCGGTGAGTGACGTCACCGACCGGCTCTCAGGGGGAGGCGTGGCGAGCGAGCTGGAGACACAGCTGCACGTGCTGCACGCGACGGTGGCGCTGCGCGAGCCGTTCCACTCGCGCGTCGGGCAGCACGCGTGCCTCCGGCTGGTGCACGTGCCCGGCTGGGCCGGTGAGTGACGTCACCGACCGGCTCTCAGGGGGAGGCGTGGCGAGCGAGCTGGAGACACAGCTGCACGTGCTGCACGCGACGGTGGCGCTGCGCGAGCCGTTCCACTCGCGCGTCGGGCAGCACGCGTGCCTCCGGCTGGTGCACGTGCCCGGCTGGGCCGGTGAGTGACGTCACCGACCGGCTCTCAGGGGGAGGCGTGGCGAGCGAGCTGGAGACACAGCTGCACGTGCTGCACGCGACGGTGGCGCTGCGCGAGCCGTTCCACTCGCGCGTCGGGCAGCACGCGTGCCTCCGGCTGGTGCACGTGCCCGGCTGGGCCGGTGAGTGACGTCACCGACCGGCTCTCAGGGGGAGGCGTGGCGAGCGAGCTGGAGACACAGCTGCACGTGCTGCACGCGACGGTGGCGCTGCGCGAGCCGTTCCACTCGCGCGTCGGGCAGCACGCGTGCCTCCGGCTGGTGCACGTGCCCGGCTGGGCCGGTGAGTGACGTCACCGACCGGCTCTCAGGGGGAGGCGTGGCGAGCGAGCTGGAGACACAGCTGCACGTGCTGCACGCGACGGTGGCGCTGCGCGAGCCGTTCCACTCGCGCGTCGGGCAGCACGCGTGCCTCCGGCTGGTGCACGTGCCCGGCTGGGCCGGTGAGTGACGTCACCGACCGGCTCTCAGGGGGAGGCGTGGCGAGCGAGCTGGAGACACAGCTGCACGTGCTGCACGCGACGGTGGCGCTGCGCGAGCCGTTCCACTCGCGCGTCGGGCAGCACGCGTGCCTCCGGCTGGTGCACGTGCCGGGCTGGGCCGGTGAGTGACGTCACCGACCAGCTGTCAAGGGGAGGCGTGGCGAGCTGGAACGATACGATAGAGCATTTTCTACGCGAGTTGTGGGCGAAGTGTACCTTAAATCTAGATTAGCCGGATATTAGTTATATTATGTCAATTTAATGACACGATCAATTTAGCTTTGAAATATGTTTGTTGTGTCATTTTATGACAATTAAAGTTTTCGATTGTCTATGTTCTATTTAATTTCCAACATTCAAAAAATACTAAAATAAATTCAAAAATAATAATAAGAGATTGTTATCTAAAAAACACGAAGTCAAGAAATCTTTAAATACTTACCTACTAAAAAGGATGTGCATATAGTCGCTATTTCTGAATGCGTACGTAACGTAACTTATGTGCTTGATCCATCAAGTTTCCGTTTATCATCATCATCGGTTCATATAAGTCCCCACTGCTGGGGTATGGGCCTACCCTAAACTAGGGCGATAAGGCCTTAGTCAACCACCCTGGCCAAGTGAAAGAAAGAAAGAAATGTATTTATTCAGTTACACTTAAAAAACACACATACATTTGCAGAAAATAAAATTAAAAAAACAAAGTAGGTAACTGAAAAGGGATCTGCTCAGCGTGTGTCGAGGAGTCGGGGACACCGCGACGCTGGTCTTCCGCAGATACCTTGTCAGGGAGAGCACACAGTGCACAGCAGTACAATAATATATTATGCATTACTTAAAGTAGAAACTAACAGTGGTGAGACATGAAAGGATGAATATAAGTAAAAATGAATAAGTTAAATAAATAAATAAGTGTGGATTAGTTGACTACTCAACCTAAAGATTTCTTCCTTTTTCCTTTTAAGTATCCGATAGTGACCTGATAATAACATTCCCCAGGTCTCGGCGGAGTGCGATACGTCCCAGCCGGCTGGGAGGACGCGTCACCCGAAGACATCAACTCGCTCAACCGACAGCTGGTGGAGACTCTGAGGGTCACCGACGGCGCCTTCTCGTGCGGGGACGGGGACGACGGCATGGCTTGTGTTAGGTGAGCTTATATTGGGCCTTGTTGACTGTGTCGTGGTGGTTTTAAAAAAAATTTAGTTGAAACCGAAAAACATTTTTTTTTTACTTGAAGTGAATTGGGGGAAACCTTTGCCTAGCAGAGGGACATCACAGGCTTAATAACAAAAAAAATCATCCAACTTGAAACCGTGAGAAGCGATAGTTCTTGTAAGTGATGTGACGTAATCAGGTGTGGGGCAAACAGTGAAATTGATGATTAAAGCTTAAGAAGCTCTTCGCGCTAAGAAATAAAACTGTTCGAGTGTGCTGTCGAGTTTCCTTTATCCCTTTCTTAAAACCGGTATTTATTGATTGGAATAAAAAAAACTGCACAATTATTTTTTACTTATAAGATAGAATAATTTTACTGCGGGGAAACAACAAATCGTCACCCACAGTAAGGCCCAAATAAGGTAATGTGATTTTTTTTTTATAATAGTCAATTAAGATGACCTCACTCTACCTGATGGTAAGCGGTAGTGAGATCCAAATATGAGGTCGACAGGCACAATACATCATATTAAGCCTGTCGCACTCACCCTGAAGGCCTGCTTAAATGCCGTTTCACGCCCCGCCTGAGAGCCTGGGATCATAGGAGGGAGGGAAAACATGAGCTGGAAGGGCATTCCATGCCTTAATGGCACGGGGCAGAAATGAAGAGCTGAACCTCTGAGTCCGAGCCACCAGCGCCTGCATTGTATGTGGATGGCAGCGCTGTCCAGCACGTGTCGTTCGGGAGTGGAAAGGGGAGGGAGGGACTAGCTGAAACAGCTCTGCAGAGCATTCCCCATTATAGAGACGGTAGAGAAAGGTTAGACCGGCAATGTCTCTACGTAGTTGTAGAGGCTCCAGGGTTTCGGACACCTCTACATCACCGACAATACGGATAGCACGTCGCTGCAACCTATCGAGGGCGTCGAGCAAGTATTTTGCGGAGCCATCCCTGATCTGATGATCTGGTCCAGCTAACAATGAACTGGCACGTCCTGGCCTTGAATAGAGAGCAGTTAATAGATTTGGAGGAGACCTTTGGCCAGCAGTGGGACGACATAGGTTAAATAAAAAAAAAATGTATGTGTAGTTAATAATGATTCATCTTTCAGATTCGGCATGGTGACGGCAGACACAGATGTGGATGAACTGCTGGACTTAGTGATGACAGCCGGGAAGGACGTGGAAGAGAGCTCTAGGGCCTTGACGAATATGAGCGAAGTCGTTAAGAAAGGTAACACTGACACTAGGATAAATAATACACAACACATATTTGTGCTATCAAAGACTGTCAATAAAAATTCTTAGTGTAGACTAGTGATGTGCCGGATCTTCAAAAATGTATATCCGCGAATACGGATCTGAATACGGATATTTATTGTCATCTTGACACGGATAAGGATTTTATAACTTTGTATTGATTGGTCTCATAATTATAAAAAAGGAGGTTTATGTTTAAGATTTTTATTCATTGACATAAAAGTGATTATGATGTTATAACTGACTATAATATTTCTGTAATCACAATATAAAAATAAAGATTTAAGTTATAGTTATTTCATTGTCATAAAATTGATGTAAGTTATAACTTTCTCTCATTATAAAGATCTATCAATCTATCTATCCAAAGGTGCCAAATATTTGATTATAGGAAATTTAAATACTCTAAATGGACTTTTCAAGTTTTTTTATTCTAATAATCACTTGAAAAAGATCCGTAAAAGGTTCGCGTGAATAGTAACGGACCCGGATACGGATACGGATTTTTCTTTTCCCTCGGATATCCGCGGATACGGATACGGATATTCAGAACATCACTAGTGTAGACCCATAAAGACTAATATTTAGTGTAATGGAAGCGAAAGTCTTCGTAAAAATTCAATATTTTTTTATTTATATTAAAACTTTCACAAAATTAATCTGAAAATTCGTCCAGTATATAATCAGACTTGTTATGATTATACTTTTTGTTCAGTCGAGAATTCTGTGACTATTTTATTTATGCATAAAATGAAAGGAACATTTACATAAATCTTTACTCAGGTCCTGCGCAAACACAACAGCTTGTTCCTCCTCGCCTAAAGCGGTTACATTTAAGTTTATTTCGCTATCCGGGGCTCCAATACGCGGTCACTACGAAACTATCTAACAAAGAATCATCCCCTCAGGCATCGAGGCAGCCCAAGCGGACCTAGAGCGCGAGAGCGCAGAGCGCGTATGGCAGGAGGGACTACTGCGGCGCGTGCCCGTGGTCGGACGCGTGGTCGAGTGGTGGGCGCCCAGCGCCGCGCCGCCCGCGCCCGGACGACGCCTGCACCTCGCGCTCGGCACGCTGCAGACCACCGCCGACGTGTACCGGTGAGACCTACTACCTATGGAGTGCACCGCCCACGTGTACCGGTGAGACCTACTACCTATGGAGTGCACCGCCGACGTGTACCGGTGAGACCTACTACCTATGGAGTGCACCGCCCACGTGTACCGGTGAGACCTACTACCTATGGAGTGCACCGCCCACGTGTACCGGTGAGACCTACTACCTATGGAGCCGCGCCGCCCGCGCCCGGACGACGCCTGCACCTCGCGCTCGGCACGCTGCAGACCACCGCCGACGTGTACCGGTGAGACCTACTACCTATGGAGTGCACCGCCCACGTGTACCGGTGAGACCTACTACCTATGGAGTGCACCGCCCACGTGTACCGGTGAGACCTACTACCTATGGAGCCGCGCCGCCCGCGCCCGGACGACGCCTGCACCTCGCGCTCGGCACGCTGCAGACCACCGCCGACGTGTACCGGTGAGACCTACTACCTATGGAGTGCACCGCCCACGTGTACCGGTGAGACCTACTACCTATGGAGCCGCGCCGCCCGCGCCCGGACGACGCCTGCACCTCGCGCTCGGCACGCTGCAGACCACCGCCGACGTGTACCGGTGAGACCTACTACCTATGGAGTGCACCGCCCACGTGTACCGGTGAGACCTACTACCTATGGAGTGCACCGCCCACGTGTACCGGTGAGACCTACTACCTATGGAGCCGCGCCGCCCGCGCCCGGACGACGCCTGCACCTCGCGCTCGGCACGCTGCAGACCACCGCCGACGTGTACCGGTGAGACCTACTACCTATGGAGTGCACCGCCCACGTGTACCGGTGAGACCTACTACCTATGGAGCCGCGCCGCCCGCGCCCGGACGACGCCTGCACCTCGCGCTCGGCACGCTGCAGACCACCGCCGACGTGTACCGGTGAGACCTACTACCTATGGAGTGCACCGCCCACGTGTACCGGTGAGACCTACTACCTATGGAGTGCACCGCCCACGTGTACCGGTGAGACCTACTACCTATGGAGCCGCGCCGCCCGCGCCCGGACGACGCCTGCACCTCGCGCTCGGCACGCTGCAGACCACCGCCGACGTGTACCGGTGAGACCTACTACCTATGGAGTGCACCGCCCACGTGTACCGGTGAGACCTACTACCTATGGAGTGCACCGCCCACGTGTACCGGTGAGACCTACTACCTGCACCGCCCACGTGTACCGGTGAGACCTACTACCTATGGAGCCGCGCCGCCCGCGCCCGGACGACGCCTGCACACTCGCGCTCGGCACGCTGCAGACCACCGCCGACGTGTACCGGTGAGACCTACTACCTATGGAGTGCACCGCCCACGTGTACCGGTGAGACCTACTACCTATGGAGTGCACCGCCCACGTGTACCGGTGAGACCTACTACCTATGGAGCCGCGCCGCCCGCGCCGGACGACGCCTGCACCTCGCGCTCGGCACGCTGCAGACCACCGCCGACGTGTACCGGTGAGACCTACTACCTATGGAGTGCACCGCCCACGTGTACCGGTGAGACCTACTACCTATGGAGTGCACCGCCCACGTGGTACCGGTGAGACCTACCTATGGAGTGCACCGCCCACGTGTACCGGTGAGACCTACTACCTATGGAGTGCACCGCCCACGTGTACCGGTGAGACCACACTACCTATGGAGCCGCGCCGCCCGCGCCCGACGACGCCTGCACCTCGCGCTCGGCACGCTGCAGACCACCGCCGACGTGTACCGGTGAGACCTACTACCTATGGAGTGCACCGCCCACGTGTACCGGTGAGACCTACTACCTATGGAGCCGCGCCGCCCGCGCCCGGACGACGCCTGCACCTCGCGCTCGGCACGCTGCAGACCACCGCCGACGTACCGGTGAGACCTACTACCTATGGAGTGCACCGCCCACGTGTACCGGTGAGACCTACTACCTATGGAGTGCACCGCCCACGTGTACCGGTGAGACCTACTACCTATGGAGCCGCGCCCCCCGCGCCCGGACGACGCCTGCACCTCGCGCTCGGCACGCGGCAGACCACCGCCGACGTGTACCGGTGAGACCTTACTACCTATGGGTGCACCGCCCACGTGTACCGGTGAGACCTACTACCTATGGAGTGCACCGCCCACGTGTACCGGTGAGACCTACTACCTATGGAGTGCACCGCCCACGTGTACCGGTGAGACCTACTACCTATGGAGTGCACCGCCCACGTGTACCGGTGAGACCTACTACCTATGGAGTGCACCGCCCACGTGTACCGGTGAGACCTACTACCTATGGAGCCGCGCCGCCCGCGCCCGGACGACGCCTGCACCTCGCGCTCGGCACGCTGCAGACCACCGCCGACGTGTACCGGTGAGACCTACTACCTATGGAGTGCACCGCCCACGTGTACCGGTGAGACCTACTACCTATGGAGCCGCGCCGCCCGCGCCCGGACGACGCCTGCACCTCGCGCTCGGCACGCTGCAGACCACCGCCGACGTACCGGGGAGACCTACTACCTATGGAGTGCACCGCCCACGTGTACCGGTGAGACCTACTACCTATGGAGTGCACCGCCCACGTGTACCGGTGAGACCTACTACCTATGGAGCCGCGCCGCCCGCGCCCGGACGACGCCTGCACCTCGCGCTCGGCACGCTGCAGACCACCGCCGACGTGTACCGGTGAGACCTACTACCTATGGAGTGCACCGCCCACGTGTACCGGTGAGACCTACTACCTATGGAGTGCACCGCCCACGTACCGGTGAGACGCCTGCACCTATGGAGTGACCACCGCCCACGTGTACCGGTGGAGACCTACTACCTATGGAGTGCACCGCCCACGTGTACCGGTGAGACCTACTACCTATGGAGTGCACCGCCCACGTGTACCGGTGAGACCTACTACCTATGGAGCCGCGCCGCCCGCGCCCGGACGACGCCTGCACCTCGCGCTCGGCACGCTGCAGACCACCGCCGACGTGTACCGGTGAGACCTACTACCTATGGAGTGCACCGCCCACGTGTACCGGTGAGACCTACTACCTATGGAGTGCACCGCCCACGTGTACCGGTGAGACCTACTACCTATGGAGTGCACCGCCCACGTGTACCGGTGAGACCTACTACCTATGGAGCCGCGCCGCCCGCGCCCGGACGACGCCTGCACCTCGCGCTCGGCACGCTGCAGACCACCGCCGACGTGTACCGGTGAGACCTACTACCTATGGAGTGCACCGCCCACGTGTACCGGTGAGACCTACTACCTATGGAGTGCACCGCCCACGTGTACCGGTGAGACCTACTACCTATGGAGTGCACCGCCCACGTGTACCGGTGAGACCTACTACCTATGGAGCCGCGCCGCCCGCGCCCGGACGACGCCTGCACCTCGCGCTCGGCACGCTGCAGACCACCGCCGACGTGTACCGGTGAGACCTACTACCTATGGAGTGCACCGCCCACGTGTACCGGTGAGACCTACTACCTATGGAGTGCACCGCCCACGTGTACCGGTGAGACCTACTACCTATGGAGCCGCGCCGCCCGCGCCCGGACGACGCCTGCACCTCGCGCTCGGCACGCTGCAGACCACCGCCGACGTGTACCGGTGAGACCTACTACCTATGGAGTGCACCGCCCACGTGTACCGGTGAGACCTACTACCCATGGAGCCGCGCCGCCCGCGCCCGGACGACGCCTGCACCTCGCGCTCGGCACGCTGCAGACCACCGCCGACGTGTACCGGTGAGACCTACTACCTATGGAGTGCACCGCCCACGTGTACCGGTGAGACCTACTACCTATGGAGTGCACCGCCCACGTGTACCGGTGAGACCTACTACCTATGGAGCCGCGCCGCCCGCGCCCGGACGACGCCTGCACCTCGCGCTCGGCACGCTGCAGACCACCGCCGACGTGTACCGGTGAGACCTACTACCTATGGAGTGCACCGCCCACGTGTACCGGTGAGACCTACTACCTGATGGAGTGCACCGCCCACGTGTACCGGTGAGACCTACTACCTATGGAGCCGCGCCGCCCGCGCCCGGACGACGCCTGCACCTCGCGCTCGGCACGCTGCAGACCACCGCCGACGTGTACCGGTGAGACCTACTACCTATGGAGTGCACCGCCCACGTGTACCGGTGAGACCTACTACCTATGGAGTGCACCGCCCACGTGTACCGGTGAGACCTACTACCTATGGAGCCGCGCCGCCCGCGCCCGGACGACGCCTGCACCTCGCGCTCGGCACGCTGCAGACCACCGCCGACGTGTACCGGTGAGACCTACTACCGGAGTGCACCGCCCACGTGTACCGGTGAGACCTACTACCTATGGAGTGCACCGCCCACGTGTACCGGTGAGACCTACTACCTATGGAGCCGCGCCGCCTGCGCCCGGACGACGCCTGCACCTCGCGCTCGGCACGCTGCAGACCACCGCCGACGTGTACCGGTGAGACCTACTACCTATGGAGTGCACCGCCCACGTGTACCGGTGAGACCTACTACCTATGGAGTGCACCGCCCACGTGTACCGGTGAGACCTACTACCTATGGAGTGCACCGCCCACGTGTACCGGTGAGACCTACTACCTATGGAGCCGCGCCGCCCGCGCCCGGACGACGCCTGCACCTCGCGCTCGGCACGCTGCAGACCACCGCCGACGTGTACCGGTGAGACCTACTACCTATGGAGTGCACCGCCCACGTGTACCGGTGAGACCTACTACCTATGGAGTGCACCGCCCACGTGTACCGGTGAGACCTACTACCTATGGAGCCGCGCCGCCCGCGCCCGGACGACGCCTGCACCTCGCGCTCGGCACGCTGCAGACCACCGCCGACGTGTACCGGTGAGACCTACTACCTATGGAGTGCACCGCCCACGTGTACCGGTGAGACCTACTACCTATGGAGTGCACCGCCCACGTGTACCGGTGAGACCTCACGGAGGCACCGCCCACGTGTGCGGTGAGACCTACTACCATGTGAGCCGCGCCGCCCGCGCCCGGACGACGCCTGCACCTCGCGCTCGGCACGCTGCAGACCACCGCCGACGTGTACCGGTGAGACCTACTACCTATGGAGTGCACCGCCCACGTGTACCGGTGAGACCTACTACCTATGGAGTGCACCGCCCACGTGTACCGGTGAGACCTACTACCTATGGAGCCGCGCCGCCCGCGCCCGGACGACGCCTGCACCTCGCGCTCGGCACGCTGCAGACCACCGCCGACGTGTACCGGTGAGACCTACTACCTATGGAGTGCACCGCCCACGTGTACCGGTGAGACCTACTACCTATGGAGTGCACCGCCCACGTGTACCGGTGAGACCTACCACCTTTGCATGGAGTGTGCACCGCCCACGTGTACCGGTGAGACCTACTACCTATGGAGCCGCGCCGCCCGCGCCCGGACGACGCCTGCACCTCGCGCTCGGCACGCTGCAGACCACCGCCGACGTACCGGTGAGACCTACTACCTATGGAGTGCACCGCCCACGTGTACCGGTGAGACCTACTACCTATGGAGTGCACCGCCCACGTGTACCGGTGAGACCTACTACCTATGGAGCCGCGCCGCCCGCGCCCGGACGACGCCTGCACCTCGCGCTCGGCACGCTGCAGACCACCGCCGACGTGTACCGGTGAGACCTACTACCTATGGAGTGCACCGCCCACGTGTACCGGTGAGACCTACTACCTATGGAGCCGCGCCGCCCGCGCCCGGACGACGCCTGCACCTCGCGCTCGGCACGCTGCAGACCACCGCCGACGTGTACCGGTGAGACCTACTACCTATGGAGTGCACCGCCCACGTGTACCGGTGAGACCTACTACCTATGGAGTGCACCGCCCACGTGTACCGGTGAGACCTACTACCTATGGAGCCGCGCCGCCCGCGCCCGGACGACGCCTGCACCTCGCGCTCGGCACGCTGCAGACCACCGCCGACGTGTACCGGTGAGACCTACTACCTATGGAGTGCACCGCCCACGTGTACCGGTGAGACCTACTACCTATGGAGTGCACCGCCCACGTGTACCGGTGAGACCTACTACCTATGGAGCCGCGCCGCCCGCGCCCGGACGACGCCTGCACCTCGCGCTCGGCACGCTGCAGACCACCGCCGACGTGTACCGGTGAGACCTACTACCTATGGAGTGCACCGCCCACGTGTACCGGTGAGACCTACTACCTATGGAGTGCACCGCCCACGTGTACCGGTGAGACCTACTACCTATGGAGCCGCGCCGCCCGCGCCCGGACGACGCCTGCACCTCGCGCTCGGCACGCTGCAGACCACCGCCGACGTGTACCGGTGAGACCTACTACCTATGGAGTGCACCGCCCACGTGTACCGGTGAGACCTACTACCTATGGAGTGCACCGCCCACGTGTACCGGTGAGACCTACTACCTATGGAGCCGCGCCGCCCGCGCCCGGACGACGCCTGCACCTCGCGCTCGGCACGCTGCAGACCACCGCCGACGTGTACCGGTGAGACCTACTACCTATGGAGTGCACCGCCCACGTGTACCGGTGAGACCTACTACCTATGGAGTGCACCGCCCACGTGTACCGGTGAGACCTACTACCTATGGAGTGCACCGCCCACGTGTACCGGTGAGACCTACTACCTATGGAGCCGCGCCGCCCGCGCCCGGACGACGCCTGCACCTCGCGCTCGGCACGCTGCAGACCACCGCCGACGTGTACCGGTGAGACCTACTACCTATGGAGTGCACCGCCCACGTGTACCGGTGAGACCTACTACCTATGGAGTGCACCGCCCACGTGTACCGGTGAGACCTACTACCTATGGAGCCGCGCCGCCCGCGCCCGGACGACGCCTGCACCTCGCGCTCGGCACGCTGCAGACCACCGCCGACGTGTACCGGTGAGACCTACTACCTATGGAGTGCACCGCCCACGTGTACCGGTGAGACCTACTACCTATGGAGTGCACCGCCCACGTGTACCGGTGGAGACCTACTACCTATGGAGCCGCGCCGCCCGCGCCCGGACGACGCCTGCACCTCGCGCTCGGCACGCTGCAGACCACCGCCGACGTGTACCGGTGAGACCTACTACCTATGGAGTGCACCGCCCACGTGTACCGGTGAGACCTACTACCTATGGAGTGCACCGCCCACGTGTACCGGTGAGACCTACTACCTATGGAGTGCACCGCCCACGTGTACCGGTGAGACCTACTACCTATGGAGCCGCGCCGCCCGCGCCCGGACGACGCCTGCACCTCGCGCTCGGCACGCTGCAGACCACCGCCGACGTGTACCGGTGAGACCTACTACCTATGGAGTGCACCGCCCACGTGTACCGGTGAGACCTACTACCTATGGAGTGCACCGCCCACGTGTACCGGTGAGACCTACTACCTATGGAGCCGCGCCGCCCGCGCCCGGACGACGCCTGCACCTCGCGCTCGGCACGCTGCAGACCACCGCCGACGTGTACCGGTGAGACCTACTACCTATGGAGTGCACCGCCCACGTGTACCGGTGAGACCTACCACCTATGGAGTGCACCGCCCACGTGTACCGGTGAGACCTACTACCTATGGAGCCGCGCCGCCCGCGCCCGGACGACGCCTGCACCTCGCGCTCGGCACGCTGCAGACCACCGCCGACGTGTACCGGTGAGACCTACTACCTATGGAGTGCACCGCCCACGTGTACCGGTGAGACCTACTACCTATGGAGTGCACCGCCCACGTGTACCGGTGAGACCTACTACCTATGGAGCCGCGCCGCCCGCGCCCGGACGACGCCTGCACCTCGCGCTCGGCACGCTGCAGACCACCGCCGACGTGTACCGGTGAGACCTACTACCTATGGAGTGCACCGCCCACGTGTACCGGTGAGACCTACTACCTATGGAGTGCACCGCCCACGTGTACCGGTGAGACCTACTACCTATGGAGTGCACCGCCCACGTGTACCGGTGAGACCTACTACCTATGGAGCCGCGCCGCCCGCGCCCGGACGACGCCTGCACCTCGCGCTCGGCACGCTGCAGACCACCGCCGACGTGTACCGGTGAGACCTACTACCTATGGAGTGCACCGCCCACGTGTACCGGTGAGACCTACTACCTATGGAGCCGCGCCGCCCGCGCCCGGACGACGCCTGCACCTCGCGCTCGGCACGCTGCAGACCACCGCCGACGTGTACCGGTGAGACCTACTACCTATGGAGTGCACCGCCCACGTGTACCGGTGAGACCTACTACCTATGGAGTGCACCGCCCACGTGTACCGGTGAGACCTACTACCTATGGAGTGCACCGCCCACGTGTACCGGTGAGACCTACTACCTATGGAGCCGCGCCGCCCGCGCCCGGACGACGCCTGCACCTCGCGCTCGGCACGCTGCAGACCACCGCCGACGTGTACCGGTGAGACCTACTACCTGGCGGAGTGCACCGCCCACGTACCGGCGGGACCTACTACCTATGGAGTGCACCGCCCACGTGTACCGGTGAGACCTACTACCTATGGAGCCGCGCCGCCCGCGCCCGGACGACGCCTGCACCTCGCGCTCGGCACGCTGCAGACCACCGCCGACGTGTACCGGTCTGTAAACTTCTGCTTCCCTGAGGGCTTACATGGGTTGGCTATCGAAAACATACTTACGTTAAAAACCTATCGAGTTGTTTTTTTCATACGGCCGATTTTAGTTCTTCACGTAACCACAAGCGGCGCTGTACAAGTTTTTCATAGACATATTTACGTAGGCGATATCGAGTGCGTAAGTTTTAAACTCATGGTAGCCCCACTGTTCCAACTCAATCTCTACGTCTCGTAATCTCTAAGTCTACGTATCGAACAAATTAATTTCTTTAAACAAAAGCTTGAAATTACTACCCGATATTGGAAAGTACTTACATGGACGACCATGAAAGACCACTCAAAAGGATATGAGGTGTTAAGGATACCACCTCATATCCTTTTACTTACAAATCAACAACTAATACTTAACGTATCGATAAACCTGTCCATCAATGGGTTTAGTAACATAGTATCGACCTACTTTAATTTGTTTGCGCTCCCTATCTAAAACATACATTTGTATAAAAGAAATATCTATATCCCCAGCTCATTATCTCCCATTATTTTGACAGGTACGTGCAAAAGAAGCAAGAGCCCGCAGCGGAGCCCGCGCCGCCCGCCGCCGAGCCCGCGCCGCACGCGCCCTGACCCGAGCGCTCCGCTAGCCAGAAACAGCCTGCAGGTAGCCAGAATAACGACCAAGCAGATACCCAATAGTCAAAATTATACCGCCCTCTAACAGGTATGAGCTGAAATAGGTCGCCTTCTCCAGTCTCATCTCCCAGTCAGAATAACTATACCAGAGCCGCTCTAAGTTGGCCGATTTGACACATGTCAGACTGACTGCACTAGTGAGGGACAACGGTAAAATTGCCGAAGTATATAAGTAACAGTTATTTCCACTTTATAACCAAGCAAGGTCTAATAGGGTATTTGACTGTGGTTGTTATGCTTGCCGTTTTTATGAAAATCAGTAAGATTTATGTAAATCAATATTATTAATGATAACGAAACTTAAGTTTTTAGCGAAATGAGACTACAAAAGACATTTAAAGTTTATCATTTAAAATTTCTGTGTCATCTTATTAATAACAGAATTAGTCACATCTTTCATTATGAAAACATATCAATAAACGCAACTTTTGATGAACCTACCGAACAAACTTCTTAGGCGCTGCATACAACAAACTAGCGTGTGACGTCAGTCACACACGCCAGTCGACGTTTGTATGGAGCATTTTTGAGATCGCCCAAATAATGTGCAATTAAAATTGTAATATCTCGTAGAGTTATCCAGATATCAAAGTGATATTTTCAACAGTGTCTTTGTGTTCGAGTGGTCCATCCAACTATATCAAAATGAAAAAATTGTCAAATACCCTAGTATAACAATTTTTTATTAAAAACATTTATTCACATCCAGAAGATTGAATTGAAGTTTCTTATTTAAAAATATATTTATTTTTAAAATACAATACTTATTAAATCCTTCATCCTATTTCTAAAAAATACCTGGTGAGTATTTACCCATTACGTCCCTATGAAAACGTGTCAAACGGCGTAACCTTGTAAAAGCGTAATACAGAGTGGAAATTTTACGTTTTCTTTTTATAATTCAATTATTTTAAGTAATAAAAGACAAATAATTAGATAATTAGGTGCATTTGACATTTTGAAATAACGTCTTATTTTTAAAAGTTGTTCTTTATGATTCGCTAAATATGTTCCTCTTAACAAGGATAAATGCAAAATATAAAATAAAAAGTGTCAAATCGGCCAACTTAGGGCGGCTCTGGTATAGTTTGCGGAATACCAGCCAATAGTCAGAAGGACAAGTAATCAGATTCCCAATAATCAAAAATATACCGCCCTCTAACAGGTATTAGCTGAATTAGGCCTCGTTGCCTTCTCCGGACTCCTCTCCCAGTCATAATAGCTAGTTAGCGGATTACCAGCCAGTAGTCAGAATGACTAGTAAGCATCAATCCCCAATACCGCCCTCTAACAGGTTACAGATAAACTAGTCATCGTCACCTTCTGCAGCCATCTCCATGTCCATCATCACTCAGTCAGAATAACTTGTAAGCAGATTCCCAATAATCAAAAAAGATAAAAGGTTTAGTAAGCTTCGTCGCCTTCTTTTTTTATTATTATAGGCTAACAAGACGACTCACTCCACCTGATGGTAAGCGGTAGTGAGATCCACATATAAGAGCGACAGGCACAATAGACCATATTAAGCCTGTCGCAGTCACCCTCTCTAGATATTCCCAGAATACAGTAGCATATATAATTTTAGACTTTCGCGTTCCATTACCTGATAATGATGAAATACTACTCATTGTGGGGCTATAATATAACTTACAAATATTTAGCTACTTACTGCCGGTACTAGTTAACGAGTAGCAGTCAAAAAGTATGTTCGATGTACTTTTATAGCGAACTCTCAATGTTCAGAATAATAAGCAGTAAGCCATTTTAGTAGGCTCACATACATACATAGTCAAAATGAAACGTGTCTTATAATAAGTTACGTGAATTGCACACGGAAATATGTTTTAACCTTTTAAATCCGATATCATAGTCATATGAGTGTCATGTATTTGTATATGATGTCGTATTTCAGCTACTGCCCATAGGTTAACGTGTTCTTTCATCGTCTTTTTATTAATGTGCACTGGAAAATATTTAAAATGCTCTACATAAAAGTTAGTTGGCTAGAAATTCTACTATTGTATATTTCCAGTGTCTCCCTCAAACTATGCCTCCGTGAAAACATATACATACTAGACTACTAAAACATCCTACATGTCAAGAACACTTATAGAACTGCCTCCACTCAGGCGAAGGCATGCAAATAAAATGACATAGTCAAAATATTTGGTTAGGGAGAGTAGAGATTGTGGAAACAAGGAATATACACACTTTCGATTAATGTCTGATTTCCAGGTATTTCCTTCTTCGTTCATATTTTCCCGCTCAATAAAAAAAGGAAAAAAAAAGCTTTCTCAATTTCCCTCCTTAATCCAATCTGGATCTAAATATAAATACAATAATTAATGTATCTTCATATTACCGTAAAATAGTAAATTAATCTTATCTTCTACGTTAATACTATCCTAGAAAGCTGAGCATTCTATAATTATAGTGTATTTTCCTTCACATTATGAAGTGATACAGCACATAAAATAAATTCTAGTGACCTGTATAAATATTAGCCGGTAAGATTTAGCACATGTTTGTAAAAGCTTGATCAGAAAAACGAGTTTTCCTTTCTTAAAAATGTTCTTTGACAGGGGTTGTTTTGAATTCTGTCAAAAATCTGATTATTGTCAAATTTAATGCAACTTCATTTGCCGGCCGATGGCAAACTTTAGCAGATGTCTGATAGTTACTCTCCGATTTATGTGTTAATAGTAAATGTAAATGATAAAAATGATTTAACATACACATTTTTGGCGACTTGTAGTTTCAAAAAAGTTTTATATTAAGAGAAAAACAAAGCTCACACGATGAATGCTCGCAAAAATGCTTTTGCAGTTTCCTGATCAAGCTTCATCGTGTAATTAACTGCAAAGCTGTAATTACTTGTAGCTTTTCTATCATAGGACATTAGTAATGTATAAGAAATGTATTCTAAATAGGTTAAAGTCCGTAGTTGTGATGCCCTGATTCAAACGTAATTATGATGGTATGATTCGTAGTTATTAGCCTTGTCCTGGCGTACGTGTGATAAATTGAAATTGTATATAGTTCTATTGGTTATATTTTGTGCACATAGGCTGCATATAGTTGCTTCAAGTCACAATACCTACCTATTCAATGTTTTCCTACTTGGAAACCATAATTATTATAACCATAGATTTCCGTGTTAGATCCTATTTGCATTATTTGTGGAAATTATTTCAAGATACACTATATCTCACTGTCGTCATGACAAAACTTATAAGATGTATATTTGTTGGCACGTCAATTTCATAGCGGGAAAACTGTAAAATTAATATAAAACATCACAAAACTCCATAAAAAGCAATAAGGAAGATTTACTGTCATTCAAAAGTAACGAGTACATTATTTTATATCTAAAGTTGCTGGGTATGATTTAAAACATTATATATCACATTATCCTACAATTTACAGCTCAGAACTAAGAGTGGTGACTTCACATTGGGTGACAGTAATGTCTACCTTGTGATTACATTAAACCAATTTAAACTTAAGTATTTCGGTAGGAAATTTAATTCTATACCATGTAACATAAGGTGATACGCAATTAGTGATATGTTATAAGAAATATACTTTTAATTAGGTGATATGAGTAAGTATGTATGTATTTGCGGTATAAATTATGCGTTTTTCTTTGAACGAGCTTTTACATTATAAATATAACAATGTTTTTTATTTATTTCTGGTAGATATGTATTGTAGATCTCTATGAATAAACAAAATAAATTTAAACAGTAAAAACTAGGTTTATTTGTCAGTAAAGCAAAATACTGTGTATTTTCAAGTGCCAAGAGACGGAATATTCAGATACATATATTGTAACCTATTGAAAATTTGTTACATTACCCGGGCAAATTATGAAATTGGTGAAAAGATTGGCCACGATTAGATGTGTACCAAAAAAATAATTTTAAAATGATGTACAGAGTATTTGTACCAGTTTTGTGAAGATCAATATAAAAAAGTGTCTAAATGTAATACCCCTGGGGTAATCTAAAATAATGTTAACAACAAAATGGTGTTTCGTAGACAGTTTTTTTTCAATACAAATGATATGTCACAAGACCTTGAACGATGGCTGTTTTGATTTAATCGGCTTTTCTACATAGAAAGCATTTAGCTGGATGACGCACACATTTATTTTAAGTTATATTATTGATTTATTTTTGAAAAATTGTTTAACTAAGTTAAACACAAAAAAATAATACTTATTCGAATGTTCAATTAAATAATCCAAGTTACTTTTTTTCTTAATTTTGTACTTAAATTTGGTGATCAAGAACAGTATTTTCGTAATTGCCTTTCTTAGGCCTATTTGGATTTTGTACTGTATGCAGACCAGAATAAAATGAATGAAAATGACAGATGTCAAATCAGATGCCTAAAAAATATGAAACTGACAGGTGACATTTTAATCATCAACTAGAATTGAAATATTGGATAATAAGTGGATTATTTATAATAAAAGTATCACTATTTATTTTTTATTTAAAATTAATTATTCCTTTTTATAAATAGTCATATCCATACGACTATTCATATCGTATGGATATATATTACGATAACAGATTTCTGTTGCGAGCTAAAATATAAAACTCCTCCAAATAATCGTTTCTATATACAAAACATGTAGCGATAATATAAGTATTTTTTATTTTATGGTACAAAAATGTATGTAAATGTATTGATTTATTATTTAGTATGAATATTGTGTTAGAATTAAATATTTTCACTTAATTATATAGATGTAATTGCCTTCCAAAGTTAAATAGTTAAGTTTGGTTTTAATTCGTCATACGAAATCGTTATATTCAGTGTAATAGTCCTTTTTTAAACCCTAAAAAAGGCAAATTGATCCCAGATTTTGGACCCTATGCAATTGTAATACCGGCGAAAACCGATTAGAATGTTCAATATGCTAGACCTTGTTAAGGGTGAAGGCATATTTTAATATTAAACATCACTATAGCTACTATCTACTGCCAGATACCTATAAATGCCTTGTGACTACCATTACATTGAATGCAATGTATATTTCGTAATTTTTAGTGCTAATTACTTTATTAATTCTTATCACCCAAATTGATGATTGTATCATTATCGTGGTAGGAAATCCCAGTAAAAATGTATTCTAAACTAAATAATTTATTGATAGGAAAAATATAATTTTATCACAAATATCGCACTGTAATGAAATTTCAATATAAGTTATTGAATGAATGCGGAATAAAATTATACGATGTTAAAATGTAATGTATGTATTTGATTTACTTATTCTAATGACATATATACCTACAAACATTTTTTCTTAACTGACATACGATGATGGCTTGGAGTAGCATCGTCATCATCACCGGACTTGCGGGAGAGCGGATGGCTTTTACCCCTAACAGATACCTACACCGTGAAATTTTAGTGGTTGTTTTCTCGTAGCAGAACGTTTTATATTTAGTAGTAAATACTATCGTTAGTTATTTCTAGAAAAAAAAATTTCAAAAATATTGTCGCTCAAAACGAAAGCATGACAAACGATAATTCTTTTAAGTGATGTGACGTCATCAGGTACTGCCTGCCGCCAGCATGAAATTGATGGTTAAAGCTAAAGAAGCTATACGCCTTAAGGTATAAAGCGGTTCGAGCGAGCGTGCTTTCGAGTTTCGTTTATCCCTTTCGTAAAACCGATATTTATTGATTTGAATAGAAAATACTCTACAAATATATTTTACTACTAAGAGAGAATTATTTTACTGTGGGAAAACAACCACTAAAATTTTCCCTCAGTCCCATAGGATCCACTATTTCGATCCACCAGTGGATCGAATAGCACGCCGAAGTTCACTATGATCCACCAATGGTCTCGGTGGATCCTATGATACTTCTATCATCTAATATGCTCCACCAGTGGATCGAATATAGTTCAGGGAGTTACTATACTAAGTTTAAAAGTATTTATGAAATCATGTTATTTCCGATTTCCAAAAATGGATATAACATAATTTGTATTCGTCATCGGGCGGGGCAGTTGTTCCGATATATACTTAGATACAAAACATACCCACAAAGTGACAAAGTAGAATATCGTTTGAAGAACCCTGATAGGTTTTTCTGTAATTCTTCCTATAGGGTGGCAAATTACTATGGGGGTCCCAATTATCTGTGATTACAGCATATAATGAGAGGTCATTGCGTAATGGTCTAAGCACGTGAGTAGTAGGTAGAGGATTCAACGTCAGTAATTTTGTTTGTGTTTACAATCCGCTTTGTGATTTATGATAGAAATAATTATTAATGTAAATGACCGATGGGTCATTACACAAAAAATAATAATTATTACTAATTTTTTTTTGTGTTTTGTATCCTTGCCATAAAATAACTCGTTTTTTTTGTTAAAGCACTTAAGTTACTGAAACTAAAGGACTCTCTGAATATATTATAAACGTACTTATGTATAATACCTGCATACATTGTAAGTATGTAAATATAATAAATGAGTAACGAAGTCCATTCCATAACTTGCAATTGCCAATTCGTTAACATTGTTCCCCAACTACACAAGTCATTTTATATTTTCAGATTATACTATGACAATAAATTACAAAACGTACCTACACATTCAATCGACAACATAACATGCTATTTCTAATAAAAATAACAGACAAGCTGTAACCTTACAAACAATAGAGAAATATCATAGGTTTTATTGTCATAAATGTAGTTACGGTTTTATATTATGGTCACGTTCTTTATTATACTTATTTAACATACTACTGTAGTGCAGATTCAATCAGAGAGTTAGATTAATTATGTACATTTTATATCAATATCTGCTTTATGAACTTAATACAACTCAAAACAATTTTTTTTGGAATGTTTTGTTAATATCGGTTTATTTATATCGATCGATCTGAGGGTAGATAGGTATGGTTCACTCTTTCCAAGACTACTTGTACTAAAAACACGACATAAATCACGATGTGCTCCTGGAAGGCATCCCTGGAAGAAGCCAATACCTTCATAATGAGAATGCACGAGTACCAAAAACATTGGCCACTTTAGCCAAAGTCTTAAATCGTTCCACGCGCCGCGGCTTCACAAAGAAACAAAAACACATGGAAAATACATTGATGTTGAGTAAAGATGATGTCACTTATTTATGAAGGGAAAGATGGACAATCGATAAGCCCAGATGGGCCGAGTCGCACGGCAGTAGACAGCTGGGACTTACCAACGCTGGCTGTTTGCATTTTAACTTCAGAAGCCGACATCAAAAAGTTTTTGTAACTTACTGGCAGTATCTGACGGACTAACTTGAACTCTATTGCTAAGGGATAAAGTCTTTGCAATGAACGGTTGTGCAGGGGTATTCGGCACATTACATCAACTGGTAACTTTTTGGCTGTAGATTCATTTGACGGCATCTGACACTGCACTTAGTATATTTTGAAAACTTAGTAAAAATCAGAATGGAAATTATGTTAGAAATTTCTTATACCAAAACTTAAACTTTATTTCAACTGTGATTTATAATTCATATTACTTATTATTATTATTAAACTTATACAATTTTTAATAACGATCAAATTAACATCACCTTTGGCACAATATTTAGATCGTAGCTCTCTTTAAAGTTGTTCGTAATTATTCGAAATATGCAATAATATTGCATGCAACGGACTAGGCGAGACTGTTGCCTGTGTATTTGTGTCTATGTTAACTACAAGTTCATTTAAATTGAAAATACTTTAGGTATATTATAATTCAATATCAAAATCATCCCAATAACTCAAAACAAAGAGCTTTTGGCTACTCGAAAAATATCTAAATCGTAATCGAGTTCTTAGGTCCTCAGAATACAACATAAGTTAAATGAGAAAAATGAGATTAACAAAATTTCTAAGACTAGTAATAGTAACATTATCCTGTACAGTTTTGTGTACGATAGTAATGCTTCAGACGCGACTGAGCCCAGACTTGTACTTCTTACATTGGGATCCTTTAGAGAACGTGTCCTGCTTCTACACAAACTCAGAAGACATATTACCGTCAGGACATGGGGTGAAGTTTAAGGATAACTCCGTGTTTTTCCATGAGACCTCTTGCAAAGGTGGCTTAGACGCCCGTCAAGCGTGCGCCGTAGAATCAGCTGCAAAACATCATCCCAATCGGCAAATCAACGTATTATTCACTGGCAGTGCTACACAAGACAGCATAAGGAATAGCAGTAGACTGCTAGAAGTGTATAGGAACGTGAATTTCTATAGGATAAACCTGGTGAAATACGCTGAGGGTACCCCATTAGAGAAGATGGTTGCTAATGGTGCTTTGAATAGGACAAGGTGGCGAATCTTTCACGCGTCAGATGTTTTGAGATACGTGACGCTGTTTAAGTGGGGAGGGGTTTATTTGGACCTGGATGTGGTGGTTGCGAAGAGTTTTGACCGCTTGGTGAAGAATTGGGCGGCTAGGGAGAGCGAGTGGGCGGTTTCTGCTGGAGCCATGGCTTTCTCGAGGGATAACTTGGGAAGATTCGTCGCGGAAGCTACTATCAGGTAATTGTTATACTTTATGTATTTTTTACTTACTAACTTGACTATAGCCTAAAACCAGTTCGTTTATGACGGTTTCCTGCACCTCGGTGGGGATGTACCTATATAAATAAATCAAGAGTTGTGGTGGAACAGAATTGGATTACATTTTGTACAAGTTGCTTAAAGTCGATCTTATCTTTTATTCTAAAAATATCTACTTAAATTGTACCTTTACCTACCTACCTTTGTGGTCAATAAATGTACCTATTCTATTTCCACCTACACTTTGTGCAAATCTCAACACGTAGATTTGCGTAGAAACCCACATGCAAACTATTACTTAGTCAATCGAACACATGCAAATAGGCATGCAGAATTCAACAAAAAGCAAATGCATTAGACTAGTTGTCTACAATGTAGATAGGTATTGTAGGTACTACCAAATAGCAGTCACAATCGATGTTGTGACCTTATCGATTTATAATTCCAATTATTTCTACAAACATAGGGGAATGGATATTACGTTAGAAATGAATGCCTCACCGCTTATTACATTTTCTTTTTATGTATTTAACAGGCTTAATGGTCTGGTGCCCTATAAATGAATATTTTGGTTGTAGACGTGACGTTAAATGATAATTGACTCGCTGAAAAGCCTTTGTGATGTAATAACCTAGTCGCCTCACGTGTAGTCGTAAAGTCCCGGATTTGAATGTTCCCTATTCCAAGATAGTGATCTATCTACTTTGATGAATGATTAATAATAAACATTTAAATATTTATAAACATTTAATCACATCTATAGCGGCCAATATATACTACAATAACAAACACCAGTAGGTATACATATATACGTACCAGTAAATAAATTGATTGAATCTGATAACGAAACGAAAATTATTTAAATGTTTAATGGCCTGAAGATTAATGTGCTTTTGAATAAATTAGCAGTGGTTAATAGTAGTGTAGTAAGAAGTATTTACCAACTTGTATGTAGGTATGTTTTCAGTTGTGTACCTACTTACCTACCTAAACCCATATACGAATTTCCATTTATTTACCTCAGGCCTTACCTAGTCTTAAACATAGATAAATGGCTAAGTGTCTGTTTAGACTTCCTGGATTATTAAGATTTTCCTAATAGTCGTAAGATCGTCTAAATAATTAGTACTCATTATTAGCGTTACAAAAATAATGAGGAGGATCTAATAACTAATAATATAATTCTAAAACTGACAATTCTCTGAATCTGCAATTTTTTTTATTACTTCGACTCTTCTGCCTTAGGTAATTATATTTTATTTTATAAAAGGTGTTCAGGACAACCTCTCTCCATCTAACGGCAGGCGGCCACCTGGTCTGAGGTCCACATATAGAGGTCTATTATGCTTGTTGACCTCACTCTGTTTTCACGCCCCGCCTTCACACAGCTCATCCAGTTACTTTAATTTCATCCAGCGACCTGAAGACAAACTACAGGGGAGATAGGTGGGGCCACAACGGACCTGGGGTCATCACTCGTGTTCTACAGCGACTCTGCTCCACCGACAACCCTGGTGAAATGACTGCCTCCGCTTGTTTGGGTAGGTAAAGATCACCAAAGCTACCACCAATTGTCAAATAGTGGTCCCGAATCGTGGGTAGGTATTCGAATTTGGAACCCAAGCACTTATGAAAACCGACTTCAAGCAAGATCGCTTCCCGCGTCTGACTGTCCATAAGTATGCTTAAATCGTTAAAACTACGGAACGAATTTTGATGCGTTTTTTTTTAATAGACAGAGGGATTAAAGATTTTATGTATAATTATACCCAAAGGGAAGCAAATATAAAATATTACATCATGTCAAGTTATTGTTTGGTACCTATTAAGCCCTATGCACGTAGCAAGGTATAAAGATGAGTAGTCATACAATTTGAATTATGCTTTGTGCATCATTAACAACAGGTTTACTGTGTGAATGGATAATATTTATCGCAATTACTCCTACTGCATCCAAAACAGTGTAAAAGCCTTAATAACGATATTCACTTTATCACGTTAGGACGTAATGAGTTGAGAAAGAGCTTAGTAACTTAGGCCGTCTCCTATTTGTATGCATGTCATGCTCAATTGCCCTTTCTACCTAGACCTACCTGACAAACACGATACACCAGCGCTCTGAAGGCCTAGCCTTGTACTGTAGGTACAATTTAAATATTAAGTTAGCAACTTCGACCGTCTTGCGACAAGTGACAATCAATACCGACAAGTATCGAGTTCAAGTCCTAGGTCTGGTCCAAAACTTGTGTCTGGGCTGTTTTGATTAGCTCTCAAAGAAAAAAACTAGTGTTTTATACTCCAGATAATCGATACATAACAAAACTATCCCAATTAACCAAGAAACAATGCATACACCAAGTATCTAGGCTAAAGTGCCTAGAAAAAAATCAATGGCAAAAAGCCTTCGAGCGTCTAAATATAAGTTATTTAGCGGCTGTTTAACAATAGACACAATTATCATTCCCGCAGGTTTTGAAGTCTACAGCCCCGAAATGTTCTACCCCATTGAGTGGAAACAAGGCAAAGTGTACTTCGAGCCTGGCCGTATAGACATGAAGAGCGCCTACGTATATCATGTTTGGAATCATCATACAAAGCATCTTCGCATTGCGCGCGGTTCGCCATACGAAGCGCTCGCTAAGAAACACTGCCCAGTTACCTATACAGTTTATAAGGATGATTTTGGTTAACCATACTGTACTGTTTAACAGATTTTAGTGTATGTACCTACTTACTTCTAATAGCGACTAGACTGATCGACTGGGAACTTGATGATGCGTCATAATAATCATAATCGTATGAAATAAATTCAATAAGTTTAAAAACAAAGTCTGTAAATAATTAAAAGTTGTTATTATTATTTTATTGTGTTTCTATTTATGAAATGAAGTTCCTAGATATTTTTAACAAGTATTTCTCAAGTACCTAACACATCTAAGTAGTAAGTACTTACTAAATGTGAACTATTCGGACGGTTCCTGCAAAAAGCTTAACGTTTAGGTTCATAATGTCCAAATCCCAAAATGTCCAGAGGGTGCAAAACGTCCATATCCCAAACAGTCCAAATCCCAGTACGTCCATGTCCCAAAAAGACCATATCCCAAAACGTCCATGTCCCGAAATGTCCAAATCCCACAATGCCCATGTACACACCAGAGCCTTTATAGTACAGGATCCGTGGAGTATTTTTTCACTTGATTACTATCAAGCTAACTTTCCGTGAGTAGCTTCATTTTGATAAGACGCCCAACAATTTCCTGTGCGAAAATTTTTGATTGTGGTAGCTAACAGAGGTAGCAATGATAAAATATGTCGATTTGATGATTCTTCAATATTTATTACTAACTGAATTGTTTTTATTATATCTTATGATTATTTGAAAAAATATTTGTCCTACAAAATCTATGGTTTCATCAAAGAGTCCTCCCCCTCCAACATGAATTGATAACGAGATCACCAAAAATGATTACTAACCAGCTGATTTTTTTTTATTTATTTAGTTAATATTTATATAATGTAACGGTCATATTGTCCTACAAATACCGTGGTACGTTGTCCCGGTCCTACGGTCAAAATCTACCAAAAAGTCAATTTTTTTTTTCTCACGCTTGAGAAATGAATTGATTTTTAATTTCATGACTTTCCAATATATATTCAACTGGTGCACCGCAATAGCGTACCACGCTATTTTTACATCAAGGATCTGTACTACTACTTTTGACCGTAGGACCGGGACAACGTACCACGGAATTTGTAGGACAATATGACCGTTACATTATATAAATATTAACTAAATAAATAAAAAAAAATCAGCTGGTTAGTAATCATTTTTGGTGATCTCGTTATCAATACATGTTGGAGGGGGAGGACTCTTTGATGAAACCATAGATTTTGTAGGACAAATATTTTTTCAAATAATTTAGATAATTATCATAAGATATAATAAAAACAATTCAGTTAGTAATAAATATTGAAGAATCATCAAATCGACATATTTTATCATTGCTACCTCTGTTAGCTACCACAATCAAAAATTTTCGCACAGGAAATTGTTGGGCGTCTTATCAAAATGAAGCTACTCACGGAAAGTAAGCTTGATAGTACTGCCGTGCTAACGAAGAACGCAGTAAGGAAGGTTTTTGGCAAAATTGAGTTACATACATATTCGGAATCCTCACAATGAGCTCTATTTGGTACTTTTATCCATTTTTTTCTAGCTATTCGGGAAGTAGGACTTTTATTAAGATAAAACGCAGTAAAGCATTTCATCAGAAGTATTTTTCTTAGGAAAACTGCCGTAAAAGACAATACTGCTCTTTGCACTCCGGTATTTCTATGGCCTCAATTAGTTTTCACTAGTTATAATCGCAGTAAAAAGAATTCATGCTATTATGGTATGTACTTTCTTTAAAGTTAATAATTTCAGACGCTACTTTTAAACGCAGTGAAATTAGATACTGCGTTTTTACTAAGCCCTCTTTTTTAAATGAGTTTAATATAAGGTGCAAGTTAAAAATGCAGTAAGTTTAACTGCTGCACTATTTATTGGTATCCACTTTGGGTAACCTTCTTGATTATGCATAAAATAATAGCAGCAATAATGTAGACTGCGTTATTAATTGACAGAAGACAATTTTATGCTTTTGGAAACTACAAAGAAAGATCGCAGTATCGTTGGACTTTACTGCGCTTTTGATTAGTAGCAGGAGCTAGCGCGGATCGGGGAAGTATGCAGGGGCGATAGGTGTCAATCGCACGCACTGCTCGTCCTCGAGTAAGTATATAAATAAAATAATCATAATAACTTTTTGGTACACGAGTGCAAAGACCATAGCTGACACAAAAACCTTTTAAATGGAGGTATTTCATGCCATCGGCGAGTATATTTTATTGTGATTTTATCATTTTATCCAATAAAATGTGTGATTGAGTGACATGGCAGCTTAATAAAAAAATATTGTTTAAGAACAACCTATTATAATGACAATAAGGTTGTTTTAAAATTATCAATTGTCAAATTGGTTGCAATTTTTGTATCAACTGGGTGTTGGTGGTATAGATATCGGTTGGACTCGAGCTGTGGATCCGCGAGTAATGATTGTGTGATTGATTCTGTTTACATAAATAGCACGGTGATTGAAAAATATTTGAAAAATCTAGATGTCTCAGTCTCACTGTTTCTTAAGCAGTATTGCTGGCAGTTGGCGGTTCCTATTTCATTATTATTTTATATTTCTTTAAATAAAAGAGGTAATGCCCTTGGTCTGGATACAATATATTATTGTTCCCATTCTCAAGAACGGTGATAAACATAATATTGCTAACTATCGCGGCATGTCTAAACTATCCGTAATACTTAAACTTTTTGAAAAGATAAAATATGATTCTCTTTTTCCTGGGGTAAGGACCTTTAAAAATATCAAATTAACATGGCTTTATTAGTGGAAGATCTACTGAATCAAATTTATGCGAGTTTATGGACATTACTTTTGAAACCATGGAAAATGGTTTTCAAGTTGACGCCGTGAATAAAGATTTTTCGATAGCTTTTGACAAAATTTACACAATTTGTTAATTGCTAAACTCGGCAACGTCGGTATACAGGGCGATCTTCTGATCTTAGAAGTTCAAAAAAAGTATACTATAACTGCATATTTACGAGAAAGATCCCAAGCAGCAGCAGTCAAAGGGTACACTTCTAGTTTCATCTGATAGCATCAGGGGTCACACATGCTTCTCACCTGGGGCCCCTCCTTTTTAATATTTATTAATGACACATATAATGCGCTTCTTTATGCTAATGATGCTAAAATATTTGCCCTTGTTAAAAAAAATCTGTTGAGTTCAGAAATCAGTGTAGTCAGTTCCAGAATGACCTAAACATTTTTTTTGAATACTTTTCACTGAAGGAGCTTAAACTAAATATTAACAAATATCACACAATTACTTACTCCCGTAAAAAAATGCCAATAAAATTTGATTATTGTTTCAATTGTGTATCGATTAGAAGGGTGACAGGGTTAGGGTGTGTATCTGGGTATTTATCTTGACTGCGAATTAAGCCTTGCATCTCACGTGAATAATGTGACATCCAGAGCATACAGAATGCTGTTATTTGTGTTCCGTAATTGTTAACATTTAAAAATATAGCTACTTAGATTATGTTTTATAACTCCTTAGTAAGAAGCCATTTAGAAAACGCGTTCACCCACGTATGGCATCCTCTATATACCACTTATTTTGAACAAGGAGAAATAATTCAGAAACAGTTTCTGAAAAGATTAGGTTACAGATTCAGGAATTTAGAGACGCAACTACGGACATTACAAATTGCGGCGGGAGCATAGGGATAAATTATTTCTCTTTAAAATTTTAAATAATACTGTAAATTCTCCATATCTTCTCAGTCGTATTTATTTTAAATGCCCGAAGCTGACTGCTCGTTCTCAAGCTGTTTTTTCATGTAAAACAAATTACCCTGAAAATCGATTTCTTGTTCGTGTATGTAGCATACAGAATGATTTTTACAGTTCAATAGATTAATTTAATTGTAAACTATGTAGGTATTTTTGTTTCCTTCGTAAGGAAAATAAAAATATAAAATAGTACACCTACATGGGTATTGGATCCATTGGATCTGGGTGTGTTTCGTGTAAAAAATATGTGATGTTATTTACATGATGATGATGATGTTTGTTTTATTTTAAATAGTAACGCATTGTTTCACTTAATCATGAACCATTATTTGAATTAAAACATTAACATCAGTCGTTCTATAGTTTAAAATTTATAGAAAAAATATAGTATACTATCAAGTGTCAATAATTCGTGCTGCAAACATCAACTTACTTAATCACAACTTTATTACTGAGCTTACAGATTATATAATTCAGTAAACGTAATAAAGCCACCTAGTGTCATGTTGCCGAACTTGATTATTTTGTATTTTAAAAAGTTATACACCACCGTCATGTTCACGTCATAAATTTTTTAAGGTACTGAAATGATTAAGTTTTTGAAGATTTTTTTTTAAGTTGTGACAATTTTGAAATTACTTATTTTAATAAACATTTCAAGTATTGAAATAGTTGTATTAACTATTCCTTCGTAATAATAGATAGTTTAAATACATTACAAGTCAATAGTAAATTTTTTACACTAATTTTTGAAACGATTGCCCACTACCTATTGCATTTATCGTTTGTAGCTAGTACAAGAAATGTTACAAGAAAATTATGTTTCACTTAAAAAGAACGCAGTAAGTACCAATTATAAAGATAACTTCAATATTTAGTCCCATAAACTGCAAAAATTTACACAATTGTAAAAATGTAATAAAGATTATAGTATATTAAAGCAATAATCTTAAAAAAAAATTAAATAAGTGCGTTATTTTCTCTTTATTCACCAACTTTAAGAAACGGAGCATTTCTATAGCACTGCATTTATAATTTGTGATAAGAAAATATAAGTTATAACTTCACTACAAGGCATAAACGCAGTAACCTGTGACTGCTAATCAAAAGAGCAGTAACTCCAACTTTACTGCAGTTTTGGTTTGTAAACCTTAGTGTTGTTTAGTAGGAACATGCTAAGCATAAGTTGTTTTTTTCGTTTTTCTCTGAATATACTAAACTTACAGCAGATTTTGTTAGTTTTTATAAAAGTATGTGTATTGAGCTATATTTTAAACACGCAACATGTTTAATCACCGTTAAAAAAGTAATCGAAAAATGTGATTATAAAAAAAAAACTTTAAGCGCCATTATCTCGAAATACCGCAAACCCTACTTACTGCATTTTTAATTAGCACGGCAGAGTAATCAAGTGAAAAAATACTCCACGGATCCTGTACTATTATATAAACAAAATTATCAAATTGTATGGCGGATTAAAAAAAGAGTTGTCAATTCTAACTGCTTTATACTCAAAGCCTAACTGACCACACTTAAGAGTTTTTTTTAGCAAATTAGTAGTAGCTAAAAAGGAAACAATACTATCAAAATTCATGAAATAATAATAAATTTTGTATTCGTTTTATTATTTTGATTTTTAATAAACTTTAAACTTTCTAAAATATAACATATCATAATTTCCGAACAACTTGGTATTTAAAGTCCTTCAATTCCTGAACGAAGTATTTAATGTTGCCACTTAGAAATAATTATATTTAACAGTGACTGTAATTTTATTCATTTAAATTTTGATTATTAAAATACTTTAAATTGTTAATATAACTTTTAAATGGCATGTTTTAAAGTCATAGTAATTTTTTAACTTCACTATTATTTGAATTTTAATAATCAAAGAGATCATTTTAAAAATGACAATTATAAAATGACATTAGAAGAAAATACAATTTCAGGACTGGCAACACCGGCACGTTCTTTTTCTCCGCAAGTTGTGTGAGACACGTGCGTCATATACGCCGAAATCTAGAAAATAATCAAAAATGACTGAGGGAACCGCGACAATTCGCACGCGCAAATTCATGACCAACAGGTAAATCCACGAATCATTGAAATCCATGTGCGAATACTCCAAAAAAGGCCAAAAACTTGTTGCCTCGCCATGACAGGTTATGTTGAGTGACAACGTTTTGTGAATTCCAGGTTGTTGGCGCGCAAGCAGATGGTTTGCGATGTGCTGCACCCTGGCAAGCCTACCGTCAGCAAGACTGAGATCCGCGAAAAGCTTGCTAAGATGTACAAGGTGACACCAGACGTCGTTTTCGTGTTCGGTTTCAAAACCAACTTCGGTGGTGGCAAATCGACTGGATTCGCTCTGATCTATGACACCCTTGACCTGGCTAAGAAGTTCGAGCCCAAGCACAGGCTAGCCCGCCACGGTCTGTATGAGAAGAAGAGGCCTACCCGCAAGCAGCGTAAGGAACGCAAGAACAGGATGAAGAAGGTGCGTGGTACCAAGAAATCTAAGGTTGGTGCGGCTGCCAAGAAGTGATGTGACGGTGTAGGATTGTAAGTTAATAAAAATCCAAAAAACCTATTTGCTGTTTTTGTTTTCTCCTGGATAACTAAACATTACAGTGCTGTATGTACTGATGAAAATATTGTCGGTGAAGCATTTTCATGTTATTCTTTGCTATTATAATTGTGATGGATAAAGATAAATATAGGTATTGTGCTTTCTATTTAGTTGTGGGTTCTAATTAGATTAATCTAGTAATACTCTGCTGTTTTCAATTCTCATGGAAGTACTACAATGCAACATAACATGCACCTATTTTCAGTGCTTTTGTTTTTCATTACTACTACTTCTTATCATGTGGTTGATGAACAACCTGGTGTCAGAGTTTAAGCCGCCCGTAGGCCTCTGACATGGCTTCTTATGGCTTTATGTTTTTCATTGATATGATGAGTTACCTTCGTTTCTCACTAAATATTTAATTCTGTAGAGTTCAATGTTCATAGTGCCATAATGTAATACATGCTTCAACTCAATGAATATTACTAAAATAGTATTATACTAAATGTGGGTACCTAATTAATGAAAATTGTATGTAGGTTTTAATTGAAATATAATGATTTATGATCAACATATCGATGGATAATTAGATAAACTTTCAGAATAGCTGTTATAATGAAGACCAGATTGTATTTATTTCCTTCCAACATGATCAAGAAGCAGTAATGAAACAAGTAATATTTTGAAAAATGTTTATTTCCCACTTTATATAACAGGATAGTACAATATAATTATGTATCATATGGTCATTGTCTTCTCTTAGCGGTAATTTCATTTAATAGCATTAATTTTTTTAAGATCTTTTTATCTTTTCCATGATCTTCTGTGGACTCGGTCAGCACCCAGCCGCAGATTTATGATTTTAGAACCGGCTAAATCTTGATAGTGGCACCTCTGGTGCATACTGCCACAAACCTTAAAAAAAGGAAAAGCTTTCATTTCTTCCAAGAAGGTCCTCCAGTATCTCCCCTTAGATCCAGGGCTGTCAGCACCTTCAACTCCTTTTCCTCCTCCATCATGACTCAACTATAAGAAATATGTAGTTTGGGTCAACTGAGAGATTCATCTTGCTGATATAGTTTGATATTGCTTGTCTTTCATCCACATAGGATGTTGTCATGGATCTCATCTTCTGATTGCACTGTTGCACTGAAATAAGAAATTTCATTACTTGAGTGGATTTTGGACATGTAGATGACTTGATGAATTCAGGGAAGACCCACAATGTGATGGGCTGATGATCTGCACCTCACAATAGACCAGTATGGCTTCTAAGAGGAGGTAATGGAGGTTGTTAGAGGAGGCCTATGCCAAGAGGCACACCAAGTTACGAGACATCATTATAAGGCACTCTCATGACCAAGAAATATAATGGCTTTTGATGAAATGATGTATATTTATCATACCTGTAGCACTACCACGAGTTACCATGAGTTTAAAAGTGTCGGACTATATAGCCATGGTAAAAATGTACTGCGTCCCTAGCGGTAATGCTAAGAACTAAAATCGGTAGTATGAAAAAACAATTCAATAGGTTTTTACCATACAGGTTTCGATCTCTAATTCATGGTAACGATTCATGATTAACATTTTCACTTATGGTCTAAACAATGTATTGCCCATGGTTCTTCAGTATAATCAAATAAATAAATATTGTTTTATAACATAGTAATAAAATAAAATAATAACTTTTTTTGTGGGAAAATACTAAAGGTGAGCAGGAGTGCTTCCTTGAGCTACTTTTTTAAGTCCTGGAAAAATACAAATGAATATTCATATTGCCTTAAATGTAATCACATAACATTAATCAATATAAGCTGAACCATGAGGCCCGAGGGTCTCTTCATCTATTTCTTTTGGATATTCGGTATCACCTCACTTGATGGGTATGCAGCTGTGATGTATTGCTTGCATTTTTAGGTGACATGATAATTTACAGGTAATGTCTTTGTAAGTATGCTCCAGACCCATGTGGTCAAAATTTTCTGATGTTTTAGAGGCAGTGAGTTTGAATCTATTACTCTCCAACATTTCTTGGTTATCCTTCACCTTTGAGGATCTATAACAATTCAAATTGTATTTAGATTTTAAGGCTGAACAGCAGGCGGCTAAAACTTATCTGAAAGGATAATTCAATGAAGGATTTTTTTTACAAATATAACAAATATTATCCAGTGACATTTTTTTTTTCTTATGTTCCGCACGTTTTTTTTTTGAACAAATTTGTCCCATCAGGGAAATGCAATAATGCCTAAGTTTTTTCAACCACCGGCACCGCAACGTAACTCGTCACTGATATTTTCATAAAATAACCCAATTAAAATAAATGGCAGCCTTTTCACTGGCTTGTAATCGATAATGAGTAGGATTTCACTAAGCTGAATCCGCGGCTTCGTACATTTTTGAAACCTACGAAATTAGTAAACGTTATTTTCATACATGGTAATAGTCTTATTTTATCTGTGTTAATAGGTGTAATCTCACATGGCAACATAGATAGACGGTCATTGGTTGAGATATTCAACCAATCGCTGTGTAGCGCGCTAAAAACTTGAATAATTGTATTTTAAAAATCTGGATTTGAGTTTATTTTTGGTAAAATCATAATAATTAAAATAAAATTATGGAATATTAATAGTATTATTCTGAATTAAAAAATTAACAGCAATTTTATGTGAGTACTTACAGCTCGTGCATCTTAGTATGTTCTTGCCGTTTGAGGTCGTATACTGCAAGAATATTCATTATTTTTTTTCGATATGGATTCAAAATGTGAAATTTCAATGGGTTTCTAACACAGGTACATCTCAATCACACGCATCGGTAATTTCTAACTATCGTTTCAAGATTTCGTTAAATAATAAATACAAAACAATTGTTCTTAACTTTGAATTCATTTTTCTTAACTTTCTAAATATCAATGTAAGTATCCCATAAATTTGGGTGTTCATGCTTCGCTAGAATTTGACCTTTAGTTTCAGCTCATAAAATGTTGATAGACAATGGTAGTAAACCAATATAATCCCGGGCAAACTGCCAATTTATTATTCCCATTGGGGCCGATATCATTAACATTATGGTGCCCTTGAGGCCTTGACACTGTTAAAAAAAGCGGCTTCTACGCATAATGCGCAGAATACTTAATTTAGTTCTAAATAAGCAGGTCTACTGAGAATTAAATTATTGAAGGATGACTTTGTCAAGTACTATAATATTATAATAAATTAATTTTAATTTAAAATGTTTAAGTGCTAAGGCTGTACAAGCCATCCATTCCATTTTTAAGAATACTTGTTGTTAAATAACGGTTTAACGGCCTTGATTTTAAAATCATACGGCCAAATCTTCATTTAATGAGTTTTACCAATTTTGACTTTCACACACACATGCACACACACTCACACCCAGATTCACCCAAGCTTTAAGAATACTAACTAACTAAGTATGTATTGACATATAGATGCTATATACCTACTATATACTTAGATTAGAAACACACGAAAGTTAAGATATTAAGTTTGTATCTTTAATTTCTCTATGGACACACATTTGACTATAGCCCTGTTAAAAAAAAAAACAATAGAAGCCAAAAAGGTTTTCTATTAAAATAACAATGGCGTTTTTCCCGGAAGTTTGTCCATAAGGTTTTATTTATGGAATAAGAGGGTGCGGAGATCACGCTTTCTGATAGCGAGTTCAAGGTCTCGTTGACCATTAGTTGCTGTAACAACTTCTAAGGCGTTTCCTATAATAAATGATGTAAACTTACTTCTAGTTAATTAATTTTATTATTTTCCTTTAATATAATATTATGTATACCTACTGACATATGTATGTACAAAGGTACAACTATGTGGGGATATACTTTGTATGGTGTATAATATTAACGGAAACATTAGGATTTAATCGTCGTATCTAGTTAAAACTCAATTGCTTTACCTGATGTTTCTCCTAGTAGCCAATTTGTATACTAAGTAAGCAAATAAATGAATTGATTTGATTTAAATTTATAAAGTTATAAAATCGCACGATTTGACCCCATAAATTGTTACGGTTAATTTAATCTATCCTAATATTATAAAGCTGAAGAGTTTGTTTATTTGTTTGTTTGAACGCGCTAATCTCAGGAACTACTGGTTCGATTTGAAAAAATCTTTTTGCGTTATATAGACCATTTATCGAGGAAGGCTTTAGGCTATATAACATCACGCTGCGACCAATAGCAGCAAAGATACAATGGAAAATGTGTAAAAAACGGGGGAAACGCGAACGAAGTCGCTGGCACAGCTAGTGAGTCAATAAAATGATAAGTTTACGCACTACTATTCCTATGTTAGGTAGGTAACGTTACCTATTGTAATATCCTAAATATCACATTCTGTTTGGGCGTTCCAGATCCTTTTAGACAGTCTGGTCAAATCTAGGGCATCGAAAACCCGTTCAATTTTCAAAACCCGGGTTTTCGGGTTCCAATGTAACTGAAACCCGGGTAACCCGGGTTTTCGAGCTTTTTTCGAGCTTCTTGTTTTTGGTTATTTTTTTTTCTTTCTATTACGAAACATGCTAAAAGTTGGAGGTAAACCCGTAGTGAGGGAGTTTCAAAGGCTTTTTAACGCTGTCCTGTTCGAAGGGAGAACTCTGGAAGCGTGGAGTAGGAAGGGTGACAAAACCCTTTTGAAGAACTATCTACCCATTTCCGTGTTAAACCACGTCTGCAAGCAATTTTCAAGAGTAAAATACTTGCTTGATGCCCTCGATAGGTTGCAGTGACGTCTTATCCGTATTGTCGATGATCTCGAAGTGTCTGTAACAGTGTCGTAGCCTTTAATGCGCCTGGTGTGAGGTGCGAGGTGCAAAAATGCGCCCTTGAGAGCTTATTTTGGTCTATTGTGCCTGTCGACCTCATATGTGGATCTCACTATCACTTACCATCAGGAAAAGTGAGGAAGCGCAGCGCTTGCATCGTATGTGGGTGGCATCACTGTCCAGCACGTGTCGTTCGGAAGTGGAAGGAGAGAAAGGACTAGCTGAAATAGCTCTTCAAATTATTACCCATTATAGAGACGGTAGAGAACACTTAGAACGGCAATGTCTCCAAGTGATTGTAGAGGCTCCAGGGTTTTGGATACCTCCAGTTCACCGACAACACGGATAGCTGCAACCTATTGAGAACATCGAGCAAGTATTTTGAGGAGCCATACCAGAGGTGAGAGAAATATTCCACACATGGGCGAACTTGTGCCTTATACAAAATGCAGAGTTGCACCGGTGTGAATAATCGCTGCACTCTGTTCAGGATCCCCAGTTTGCGGGAGGCTGTTCTAATGACGCTCTCATTGTAATCCCGCTGGTTCAGGTCGCAACGAACATCGATGCCCAGGATGCTAAGGCTATCCTGTATTGTCCTGTAAGGGCTCTGAAGAGTAGAATGGGAAAGGAAAGGAGACACTTTACCACAAAAATACACACCTGTGTCTTCTTAACATTGAAATAGACAAGATTGCATGCACCCCCTTCGGAAATGCGCTTCAAGACGCCGTCAAGGTCGGCGAGAAGAAGGTTCCTCTTTTCCTTGGTTTCGGTCTGCTTTACCCCAGGTCTTCCAAAATAACGTGGGTGGACACTGCTGTCATCTGCATAGCAATGGATATTGCCTGATGACAACATGTCATTGATATGCAGCAGAATCAAAGTCAGCGACAGGACGGAACCTTCTGCACGTATCGGCCTACGGATGAACTTGGACAAAACCAAAGTCACGTTCACGGCACCGTCCTCGAAGGTGTTCAAAAATATGTGTACCTTAGGCAGACTCTGCAATTGGGTCGAAACATCTTTGAGGACGAGTTTAATAGATGAACTGAGCTGGGCATTTGGGAAACTACGCAGAGTCTTCTCATCGTCAATCCCACAAAGCCTAAAGACGGTCAGTGCGTCCGACCCGTCATGTATGGAGCCGAAACGTGGACACTGAAGGTACGGCTAGTCCACAAGTTCAAAGTCGCTCAGCGGGTTATGGAAAGAGCTATGCTCGGTGTTTCTCTGCGGGATCAAATCAAATCGGGAAGTTAGGCGATCCAGCAGAGAACCAAAGTCGACATAGCTCATGGCTTCAGCAAGCTGAGGTAGCAGTGCGCTGCCATCAGCCATAAAACCGACAACTGCTGGGGTAAATGGGTTCTAGAGTGGAGACCGCGTCTCAGCAAACGAAGTGTAGGACGCTCTCAGGCCAGGTGGAGTGATGATATGCGCAGGACGGCTGAGCTGGATGCGAGTAGCCGAAAACGAGAAGTGGCGTGCATTTGGGGAGGCCTATGTCCAGCAGTGGACGAAAATGGGCTGATAATGATGATGATGGGTGGTCGACGAACAGACGGATCACCTGATGGTGATGGCAACACCAACATTTACAGAATAGTTCGTGTTTTTGAAGAATTTAAAAAACCCGAAAAACCCGGGTTTTTGTTTTTCAAACCCGGGTTTTTTGTGACTCTTAAAACGCGGAAAAACCCGGGTTTTTAGGACCGGGTAAACCCGGGCTCGATGCCCTAGTCAAATCATGTCAAACGCTAAGAGCTGAGCAAGCTGTGGCCCGCATGCATTTGAGTAAATCTTATTATTTATTATTGTATATCTAATTATTTATTATTGTAATTGAAAATAGGTAGCATTTAAAGTAAACGTTTTATTCTAAAGTAGATCTTTATCTTACATATTAATTAATACAAATAGAGTTTAGTGGAAATTCGGAGTGTTAAGTCCTTCTAGTAAAATCAGCAGTTTTTCTAATAGCAGGTAAGCGCATAAAATTTACAACAATATTTAAATACCCTATTTTGATACATATTGACTGCTGAAAACACCGACCCTGTGTTTTTTATAAACGTAACGCCTGTACTTAGCCATTACCTAGGCGTGAACGCGCAAAAACACACTATACAATAGATTATAAAATAATACAGCTAGTGCGGCCAAACACGGATGCGTGTTTGATACTTGGTGGGTGACATCAATATTTGAGTCCATGTTTATACAGTATACATTGCATAAAGAAACAAAAATGTATTTAAATATCTGTGTCATTTCCACACACGGTCATCTGACCCCAAACTAAGCAGAGTTTGTACTATGGGCGTCAGAGACTAATAATACAAATATAAATATTATAAATACATACCTACTTAAATACATATCGGCGTCGGGGTGGCCGGCGGCGACATCAGAGGGTTAACACTATCGTTAGGTTCACTACTCTTCACTCTGTGGGCTGCGTAGGGTCTTCAGGCAATGAATAACACCACAAACAATAGTTACAGTTTTATTCTTGTTCGGCGATCGTAAGTTAACATCATCGAAATAACATTATGGTCGATATAATCACGATAACCAATACTGCCCGGTCACTAGACAAGTCCCATGGACGACCTAATTGAATCTGAATCTAAATCGTAACCGTCTTCACAACTCCATCATTTCAACTCAAACTAAATGTGACGGGCCATGTCCAAACGAAATCGACTGTCACCTTTTGACAGTCGCGTTTGAGTAACCGGCCAGTATTATTCGAATGCAACAAACATCATTTAATCAAGTAATCATTGTTAATGACTTCCTAAAATCAAGTTAGGATTTACAATAATGTTACAACATTAATTAGCACTACATAATACAATTTCATAAATCAACCGAAACTTCGTGCTACCAAGCGCCATCTAGCGGAGATCATAGACACTTAATCGAAAGTGCCGCTCCCGCTACCCGCTATCCTACACGGCCATTCTGACGTTTCACCCGTCCTCGGGTGTTGTACCTGAGAACAAAATGAAACCAAAAGAGTAAACCGTTCGGCCATCCCGGCCAAAACTTATTCAAGAGCTTCTGAGCTTACAAAATTTCACTTTACTTAACATTGAAACGTTTGACCGACAAGTTCCCAAGTTCAAATCTGCAACTAAGGCATTACTCAGCATATCCAATTCATTAATAACACAAGTCTAGACACACACCACCCCTGAAGATTACAATACTCTATTCCGTGTCTCAATCTCATATCTCTCTATTCAAAGTCCGGACAAATGTTCGATCAGCATGCAGTGATCAATTAAGACCAGCCTACTGCATCGAGCAACACCGTCCCTCCCACTTTGAAATAAGTCTCATAGATTCCAACCAAGTGCGTCCCTTCTACCAGTCATGTAAGCAACTCACAGTGACCGTACAACACCAGTGTGTCCCTTCGACCAGGTTGGACCGGACGACATCTGTGTCCCTTCGACCAGACTGGACCGGACGACATCTGTGTCCCTTCGACCAACCCGGACCGGACGACACTTTCCTCTCAACCATTTCTAACACATGACCATCAGTCGGACCAAACGAGCGTGTCCCCTCAACCAGCCGCCTACAGCTGCATGGCCCGGACGACGCTGTCTCTTCAACCACAATTACAACAACTACTATCCAGTCCATCGGATACCCGTACCATCAACATGTGTCATTAAACAAACCAACAACCATCATCATCATCAAAGTAATTATCATTAGCATTGTCCAACTATTTGGGAACCTATCGTTCAATTAGAATTCAAAGATTTCAAAAATCATCTATCGCATTTGCATAGGGCAAACCAAAACCTCAATTACTTTAATAGGGCCTTAAAACTTAGGGTCTAACTTGGTCTGATTTCTTTCCTCATTTTCATACTGTATGTACATAAAATCCCGCCTATTTGCAGAGGGGTAGGCAGAGATCACTTCCTGCCATGTGCTACGGTCCTGGCACACCACTTTCGCTTCATCCACATTCATCAACCTCTTCATGCACGCTCGTCGATTACGGGTACTTTTGATTTGACCTTTCTTTAAGATTTGACCTATTTGGTCATGAAAGGTCTTTCTTGGTCTTCCCCTGTCGACATTTCCCATTACACCCTCATATACCCTTCGTTAATCGTCTTTCACTCATCCTCTCAACATGACCAAACCATCTAAGCATACCTATCTCAACCTTAGTCACTACATCTTCTTTCACACCACAACATTCTCTAATTATTTCGTTTCTTATTCTATCACTTAGTTTTACTTCTAGCATACTTCGAAGTGCTCGCATCTCCACTGCATTTATCCTACTCGTGCTGCTTTTGCCATACCTATCTTTCACTTCCGTACATTAGTGTCGGGACCAACACTCCCCCTATGAACCGCCAGACGTACCTTTTTGGACACTTTCTGACTGCTCACAAAGGTGTGCAGCGCTCCGTTCACCATGTTACCAGCATTCACTCTGCTTTCAATATCGCTATCACAATTACCATCTTTTGTGAGTTTCATTCATATAGAACAGTCATCATATCCTGCAACTCCGCAGCCGATAAAGCGAAAAGGACTTGATCATCAGCGTAACGGAGACACTGGATGATTGACTCATTTATTCTCAAACCTTTCTCAGACTCTCTCAGACTAGTCAAGCAACTATCTAAGAATAGATCGAACAGCCATGGTGACGCTACACATCCCTGTCTAACACTTTTTTTCGTGTTCATGTTAAACCAATCAGTGCATGCCCCATTCATTCCCCCCGTTTATTCCCGTTTATATTCCTTTCTTGCTTCACTCATATCATCATTCGTCGCTTTTTGCATTCCGTGATTAGCTTTGATTGCCAAGCCTTTCTTTCTATTTACAACATCTTATCCTACACGGCTTATCCTATACGGATCACATCTTGTACGCTTTTATCCATCCATACCTTTCTATTACTCTTTCCATTTCTCATTTTAGATTTCCCACACGCTTCTGTGGCAACATTGTCTCATTTTCAAGGACAGACATTATGTTCAGAGACCACTACATACTGTGACTCAACATCACACTACCGTTTATCGACCACAATGAATGTCTGAAGTCCAAACATAAAAACAATGCACCTGAAGTAAGATATCCTCTCAGCATCTGTCTTGCGTTCATGGTATAAGGAGTTTGTTGCTCCCCTTGCCTCCCTCCCTCCGTAGTAGCCGTCTGTTGTCCTGCAGCTCAATTCCCAGTTATTTCCACAGATATCTGGAGTACAAGGCATGACATCTGAAACAAAGATTTCTCACAGTAGACAACTGACTGGTAAAGCGTTAAGAATCACCGTTCAATTACCTATCTTCATTGAAGTGAAACCAACAATTAATTTACTTGTTTGAGAGACTAAAATTATTAATTGCTTTCTAATGACAAGCAAGCTTTTTTTTTTTTTGCTCTGACATTTTTTATTGTCTCATATTGGTTTAACGGCCTTGACAAAGATCATACAGCCAAATCTTCAGTTTTATGATTTATTTTTACTAATTTTAACCAACACACACCCACACACCCACACATACACAGATTCACACTCCCTGTTTTTCTAAGCTGTCAGTAGCCACCACAAGTTGCCTGAGGTCTAAAACTTCAGCATTTAGTGGCATCAGGCACATAATAGGTAGGTAGGCATTTCACATAATCTTTCACACTTTTCATGTGGCTACTAGTAATTTACCAAAACACTATTTAAGCCGTTACTATAATGAGAGATATCTGCATTGAAACCAACTATAAGGCGTCTGACTGATTTCAGTGCACAGGACATATTATAGTGCACAAGTGTGCGCGCAAACACAAGTGCCCTCTCTATTCCCTTACTCTTAAAATTCGGTGAGACAGCAATCAGACATGAACGATGAGAGATCGGGCGCAGGACCACCAGCTTAACTTTCCGAGGCACAGGCGTTCAACCGCCAACTTCCTAACTCCGGGCTGAGTAATTTCATTACAGAAAAACTCACACAAATTTTGCCCAACTCCGGACTCGAACCGGGGACCTCTCGGTCCCAACGCAGCACTTGCTACCAATAGACCAACGAGGCAGTTGAAACCGACTATATTGACTCTTCAATAAAATCACAACAGTATGAAAAAGACTCACAATTATTCAGCGAATGATCCCATGGTTTGCTTACAAAGCAATATCCACTCGACGCTGGCTGGGCACGTTGGTTGAGGCACCGTTGCTTGCCAATCCCTGGCCGCCGTTAGTTGCACGACGACGACTTGATGCGTAGTGTCCCTTGCCACCACATTTGAAGCATGTCACATCCTGCTTTTCACGTCCGGTGGTAGTTGCAGGCTCCGTCGAGGGGCCACGGTTGGTACGCTTCTTATCAGGTCGCTTGTCAATTCGCCGATAGTGAAGTCATCAGACAAGAAGCGCAAACGGCGAAACATTCGCCCTCCTTTAGACGGTCATTTTGCAGGTTAATAAGTGTAGCAGCTGACGTCTCAATGCAGCGATACAGAGGTCAACGGTGTCATACTAAGCACGCAGGTCGTTGTTAGACTTGTCCGGGTCAAATTCGGGCAGTGAAATCTCATCCACCGATGTAGTAGGCTTGATTGCATCGATCAGGCTCATCATATTGCGGTTCTGCGACTCCAAGTACGCGCAGGAAAGATTCATCTAATCCGGGTACACTCGTGGTGTTTCTTCTAGCCCGAAGTGAATCCCACTTCTGATATCGGCGTCGGGGTGGCCGGCGGCGACATCAGAGGGTTAACACTATCGTTAGGTTCACTACTCTTCACTCTGTGGGCTGCGTAGGGTCTTCAGGCAATGAATAACACCACAAACAATAGTTACAGTTTTATTCTTGTTCGGCGATCGTAAGTTAACATCATCGAAATAACATTATGGTCGATATAATCACGATAACCAATACTGCCCGGTCACTAGACAAGTCCCATGGACGACCTAATTGAATCTGAATCTAAATCGTAACCGTCTTCACAACTCCATCATTTCAACTCAAACTAAATGTGACGGGCCATGTCCAAACGAAATCGACTGTCACCTTTTTGACAGTCGCGTTTGAGTAACCGGCCAGTATTATTCGAATGCAACAAACATCATTTAATCAAGTAATCATTGTTAATGACTTCCTAAAATCAAGTTAGGATTTACAATAATGTTACAACATTAATTAGCACTACATAATACAATTTCATAAATCAACCGAAACTTCGTGCTACCAAGCGCCATCTAGCGGAGATCATAGACACTTAATCGAAAGTGCCGCTCCCGCTACCCGCTATCCTACATACATAATCACACCCAAACACGGAACAATTACCGATGTTCATCACACAAATATTTGTCCCGAGTGGGAATCGAACCCACGACTCTTGGGACCGCCCAGCCAGGGTCACTAACCACTGTTCCATCGAGCCAGTCAATGTTTGTTAGGTCCCAGTGCGGGCTCACACAGAGTTTGTGTTTGTTATAAATTAACTTGATATAACCAGATAAGTAATCCTTAATCTAAATTATTGTAAACAAAAGGTGAAAAATGCCACGCAGTTTGCATAATAGAAAAGTTATAAGTAATGCTTATTCTTTACAACAATTAATTGTAACGCGAACATTCCTTAGAAATTATGATTTATTACTACACCACAAAAGAAATTATCAATAGATTACAAGCAACCGGCAAGCGCGTCCACTACTTTTGTTTACGAACAAAAGGCGCTGTGCTAATCTCTAAACAACGCGTTTGCGTCTATGTCGCTCAGGTGCACTGCGGCTTTCTTTGTGTTCTGCTTATCGATGTAACTCCTAATCCTAAAACAATGGAGATATATTTGGGAACAGCTACAAAAAGTGTTATTTTTTAACATGATTATTATTACAAAGGACCTTATTGGGGAAGGGGGGAGCGGGGTATCGGCTATATTCACGGGTGATGTTAGTTGTTGTACGTTAGTCTTGACTCGACCCTTGTCTGTGCCGCTTGTTCGTTTGCCGGATTTGCAGTGTTTTGTGATTTAAAGGCTGTGATAAGTGGAATATTACAATGACGACTGAACACGAAAACGATGTACACTCCGGATTGCTTTCTGATGCGTAAGTACTTTTAAATATTTAAATTGATATTGAATACATGAGTATTTAAGTACGTCCTTATATTTTATCGTGTGGCTCCATTCACGTGTCGGATATCTTTATAACAAGTTCGTTTCGGAACACTAATATGAGATCAGAATGAAGTGTTCTTTTAAGTTGGAATAGTTTTTGTATTTTGATGAACATTTGTATAAATAGCCTGCGCAAACGAGGGAATTTAGTCCTAGCCTTGTATTTCCGATAAAATAGAACGCTTAACTTAACCGAATGAAACAAACGAAGAAATAAATGTAGGTACCGCATACAAAATGTCTCCCGTATCACCGAGGTCATGCAGAGAACGGATACGTCAAAAGTACACTGAACCGGAGGGGAAGGGGCACCGTACAGCTGTGCGAGCCAACACACATGCGTGGCGCCGCACCGCTGTATCCATAGATAAATAGGTATTATACATATACTGGTAGCTGTAATATTCTTTTTAATTTCATTACTAGTTAACCGCCCTCGCTTCGGGTACATTATATTTTTTTTTACACTTTACATAGGTATCATAATATAGTAGGGATCCCCATTCTTTTTTCAAAATGAAATATGCCTATATCACTCAAGAAAAATGTGGGTAGCTTTCCAACAGCAAAAGAATTATTCAAATCTGTTCAGTAGTTTCGGAGCCTATTCAATTCAAACAAACAAACAAAAAATCAAACCTCCTCTTTATAATATTGCAAGATTGGTATTACATACTAGAAACCTATATAAGCTTAAATTTTCAAAACTATTTTTGATGTGGTTTTTTTTAATAAATAGAGGGATTTAAAAGGAAGGTTTTTATATAAAATTTACCCGAAGCTAAGCGGGGACGGGTCACTAGTTATTTTATAATCTTTTAAACGCGCCCGGTGTGTGGCTTAGCACAGGCGTGGTGTTAATGATTGCACACCGTGTGTGTTAGTAAAACAGTAGGCGTTTTTATGCGGGTAGCGTACTAAAATCCCTTGTCTGCGCAGGCACAATATTATTGCGACGTTTCATATTTAATGTGGTAAACCTTTTGGTAGGGAGGAAAGCCGGTCGTCTTGTTCCTCCTCTTCTGAAGATGAAGAAGTCGATGAAACAGGGGTCTCCGTTGATGACGAGTGGCGTCCAACGGGTCATCAGCCGTCGACCCCCTTCACCAAAGTTGGGCAAATCAACGTTGGAGAAGCAGAGACCCCTATTGATTACTTTAAAGTGCTTTTTAACGGCAATTTCATGTCGTTTTTAGTACTTAGTATAAATACTCATGCTTTAAAAGTTCTCGTAGACAGCGAGCACGAAAAAAGCCGTATGCGTCAATGGAAGGACACAACTGTTGAAGAATTGTATACATTTTTGGGCCTGCTCTTTCATATGGGTCACATTAAACTTGACAGGGTAAACGATTATTGGAAACAAGACACATTATTCAATTTGTCGTTTCCTAAATTCATGAGCCGCGATAGATTTTTACTAATATTGCGTAACTTCTCATTTTCTGGTTCGTGTGTTGTTTTAAATGATAATGATCCTAATCGATATGTAAAACCTATGATCGATTTTTTTAATGGTTTAATGAAATCTTTAGTTATCCCTCCTAAAAACCTCACCATTGACGAGTGTACAGTTTTATTGCGCGATCGTTTAAAAACTAGGGAGTGTATTCAAGGAAAAAGGCATAAATATGGTGTAAAGTTATATTCACTTACGGCTACAAATGGTATAACTCAAAAAATTAACATGTATTGCAGATCACATGATTCTGTTCTTAGAGGAAAGGGTCATGCTGATAAAGTTGTAATGAACTTAATGGAAGATTATTTGAACGTAGGTCATTCGCTGTACATGGACGATTTTTATAATAGTGTGTCACTTGCAGAAGACCTGCTAACTCAGGGAACTTATGTTACTGGTGCTCTACGACCTGGCAGAACGGGCAATCCGTCTATTACCAAAGCTAAATTAGCTAAGGGTACAATTTTGACTAGATATAATCCACGTGGAGTTTGTGTAACAAATTATAGAGATAAAAGGCATTCAATCATGATTTCTACTGAACACGACTCCGCCTTTGTAAAGCATGTCAATAAACGAGGTCAGGTTGTTTCTATGCCTAAGGTTATAGTGCAATATAACAAATATATGAAAGGCGTTGATAAAAAAGACCAAATGCTTTCTTACTATACATGTTATAATAAGTCCACTAGGTGGTACAAAAAGATATTAATGCATGTAATGGAAGTCATGTTACTGAATGCATACATGATCTTTAATTTACAAGAGCGAAATACAACTATTTCAGGAAAGTCTTACTACGATTTTCGCTTAGAAGTTGTTCGAAGTTTACTTAATATTGAGGAACATACCGACCGACAGACTGATTCCACAATTAGCACAAATACCGGCCCAGTAATTCATTTGCCGGAATTATTACCCACGAATGCCAAAGGCCATGTCATGCGTAAAGATTGTCGCCATTGTTTGCAAGTTAGTAATAAACGCAAAGCTTCAATATTTCACTGTCCCCTTTGTCCCAACAAACCCGGTTTGTGTATTAAATGTTTTAGAAGTTTCCATAATTACTAAATTACCTTAGTTACCTAATTCAATATTTTATTCCCTTTACTATATTTATTAGTTTATTTAGAGAAATAGAAAACAGGAACATGACTTACTTCCCTTTCCACCAGATTATTACTTAAGACTTAATTTGATTAGTTTTAATAGAATAGAATAATTGTTTATTCGGTTACAGATATCTTTAAATAATGTGAATTGTGATCTCAATATCCAATATTTTATAATTTTATTTTTTTAACAAGTGTAGGTACAAGTCGTCGAATTTGCTTAAAACAAATGTTAATCATATGGTTCCTGCGATACAGGCCTAGAGTCTAGTGCAGTGGCCGCTGCCTAAATGTGTAATATTGTTAGTTTAAGATGTCTTTATGTTAATTTAGTTTATGAGTCTGTAAATGTGTAAACTAACATTCCTTTCATTAATAAATAAATATTATTATTATTAATGTGATGACGATTGACTCTTATTGAGTGAGTGTATTTAAAACGAATTTAACTATGTATTTGGGACATTGAATGACAATACTGACATGATAGAAAATGTGAGAAATAAGTAACTAAATAACATATTTTTGTTAATATTCTAGTTTTACTATTTTGTTGTATTAGTTTTACTTAAATTTAAGGACAACGTTTACACAACAACAGCTAAAACAATAAGAACTTAAATAACTTTTTGAATGGAATTTTTGTCTTGCCTTCTTAATTTTTGAAGTGAAACTTCTTTATCGGCGTTGGAAAAAAAAATACCGTCACATTTTTCGGTTACGCGTCACTATTTTCCGTTACGCGCCATCTTAGTTTCACTTCTTACGTGTGTACACTAGTACACGCACACACTTTTTATATCTGTGTTCTTAAGAGGGTTTGTTGGCATCATTTGGTTGTTTGTTTAACGAATTAAATCAAACAATACTTTCATAACTGTCTTTTATTTTATATTAAACGTACCTCCAATTATTTCCAAATTATATTATGAACGCTCAATTAGTACCTTTTACTACCCAATAATCAAGGTACAGGTGGATTTTAATACATAGGTAATAATAAGACATCTTTCCTAATACATAATATAAAAGAAACTTATTAATTGAATTATAAAAACGAATATTTATGTGAACTTGAAAGTCTAAATTAAAATAAATAGACACGCAAGGTTTTTGTTCGATCGCACTGCTGTATGGGACGTTTCTCACACGCCAGGCGCGGGCCGCCATACTGGCGTTTCTCCTTTCAGTACACAGGGTTTGTGTTCAGAGGCGGACTGCCACTTCTTGCGGCCCTGGGTTGACGGAGCCTTGTATAACTAATTAGCTTATAGAGCCTATACATCCATATTGCCAATCCAAATTTGTTTATGACGGGATCGGTACTCGTAGGCCCCTTACACCTATGGGGCCCTGGGCTGCAGCCCAAAAAATGCACTATGGACTACCATAGGGATGATCCGCCGATTGTGTTTGATCGCACTGCTGTATGGGCCCTTTTAACACCCAGGCACGGGCCCCGCACTTTGGCGTCTCGTTGTTCTAAACACGGTCTGTGTTTAATCACATTGCTGTATAATCGTTTATCACACGCCAGTTGGGATCGCACATTGGCGTCTTGCCTTTCTAATCACAGGGCTTGTGACACACAGCTTTAGCGATTTTGCAACTTACGAATGTATGGCCACACACTTGGCGCGTACACACCTGCATAGCGGGTGGATATGAGTGGCTTTATGGATGCATTCAAAAGGTTACCTGCGTGCATAAAAGTAAAATATTACAGCAGTAAAAATCGGTAGAATATTGTGGTGGTTTCATCTGATATTTTAAATTCTTGCATGACATTTTAAATATGATTAAAAAGGTTCCTACATCTTTGTATTTTTAGACCCTCATTATTTACTAGTATAAACAATGTCATATTAAATAAATAATAATATTCTAGTTGACAGTCACTGCTATTGATTACGAGTTCCTATCGCATATCCTGAATGAATAGATAAGCGGGTCATACATTTTTAGTTTAAGGTCCTGTATGGACATGCAAACTTTAAATTATTTAAAATTAAAATCTATTCATAGATATTTTTAAATTAGTGTGATCCAGTTTATTAGCAGGATGTTGTGTATATGGTTAGTGGAAAGAGTAAAGGTCAGGTCAGGGTATTTAACCCCTAAAGTGAAAGAACTGAAAGTTATTCTACGTAATTAGTATTTTCCCTACTTAGAAAAGGTAATTGTTTTTTTATCGATATTCGCATGTTAGATTGAAATTACATAATTTATTTGTATTTTAAGTGGTCTCCATTTATGTATTTAGACTCACTAAATTTGTACATCATGCTAATCTTGGTATATTTTTTAACTTGACCTTATGTGCAAGGATACTAACTAAGACTATACAATTTTCTTTTCCAGTACATTCACAAGCGTTGTAAGTCAAAATGCGTTATGTGAAAGCCGTGCTACTCAAAACGCAAACTTATCGCGCCCTAGGGATCGTTGTCCTAATAGGCCTATTAATATTCGCAATAACAGCGCAATACGACAAAAGTATAGATAATAGTCTTAATGTTCAAGATGATATTATTATGGAGTGGAAATTAACCAATAACATAACGTGTCATAATCAAACGGATGGTGATGATTTGCCACAACTTGGGGACGATTTTATGCCGCCACCTAAATCTATATTTATTCTAGAAACATCTTGTAAAGGAGGTTTGAACTCGAGGCAAGCATGTGCCGTGGAATCAGCCGCTAGAGCACACAACAGTTGGCACGTACACGTGCTCTTCAGTGGTCCAATATCCGACTATGTTCTAAAGAGAAGCTGTCTAGCAAAGTTGCTGAGCTACGCCAACGTGAAATTGCTTCGGATACGCATTGAAGACTACGCTGAGGGCACTCCAGTTCAGAAACTGATAGAAACAAAAGCCTTCGAAAAGAGCAAATGGCGTGTAGAGCATACTTCAGATGTTTTAAGATATCTGACGTTGTACAAGTTTGGTGGAGTGTATATGGACTCAGACGTGGTTGTGGTGAAGTCGTTCGACTCTCTGGCGAGGAACTGGGCTGCAAGAGAGAGCAGTTACGCAGTGGATTCGGGATTGCTGTCTTTTTCTAAAGATAATTTGGGAAGGGCGGTTGCTGAGGCGACCATCCAGTAAGTAGTGTTTTTGCTTGATTCTATTAGCATCATTACTGTACCTATTAAAAAAAAACCGCATCGAAATCCGTTGCTTCGTTTTATAGATTTAAGCTTACATAGGGTTAAGAAATACATGTAGCGTAAGGTGCAAAGTTGTCCACTATGGACCCTATGGCAAGCGACACCTACTTTACTTTGTCACGTTTGCATTAGAGGGCGCTTTTGCACATGATCTAAAGCCGCCTTGGTTTTTTTTATAATAAAATTACGTTCTATATACCTGTAACATTCCAATCTATCAATTTAACTTCTTATACTCATTATGTCCTTCCAGAGATTTCAAAAGTAACTACAATCCGAAAAAATGGGGTAATAATGGCCCGGGTGTGATAACACGAGTTGTGAAAAAAATGTGCAACAAATCAAAGAACTGGATCCGAGGATGCAAAGGTATTTTATATTTAAAATAGCTTATCTCTATCTTATTTTCAAACTCTGTCAATACTTTTTGAATTTTATGAAGCTTTTGTTTCAACATATTACCACTTTCTCATTTCAGGGTTCGTGGTGTACGAGCCAGAAGTATTCTACCCCGTGTACTATAAAAAGAACAAATTATATTTCGATGCGAACCGTCCCTTCGTCACATCAAACAAAACGTATGCCCATCACTTATGGAACGCTCTCACTTACAAATATAAGGTTCCCAAAAACTCTCCTTATGCTAGATTGGCTAAGAAATATTGTCCAAAAGTGTATGCGATGTATGGAGATAAATTTGGCATTTAGTTTCTACAGAACTTTCGGGTTATGTGTTATGAATGAACTCGGTACATATTCAGGTAATTTGAGTATAATTTAATTATTTGTATAATGTTAGTCTGACGGCTGATGGGCAAAGACATATGTGTTGTAAAATACTTATTGTTGTGAAAATAGAAGCCATGGGACCTTAACATGGGTTCTGTTTTTGAAAAGTTTCATCTCGTTTTACATTAAATTAAATAACTTATAAAATTTATTTTTATTTCCCCTCGTAAAACAATATCACGAATGAAATATGTAAAACAATAGGTGAAGTCATATCTACAATAACTGTAGAATGAGAACGTCGGGCTGTAAGTAGTTATACATTTGCTACTGTTTTTGTAGTATTCAATATTAGTAAACAACCAATATTATTAATCAGACCAGCAATATTATTGACTTTCTTCTAAGAAATGTCAGCTATTGTCTTCTGTGGCTATAAAGAACGATGCTATTAGTTTGCATCATTTATCTATGCAGAATACTAGCACGTTAAAATGCAATTCAGGAAGAGCATATTATTGAAAAAGTCAACTCACAGAAGTATTTGTATCGTTTTATTGATTAGTACAATTTTATTTACAACGACCACATTTTACAACAACAAAATATTTGTAAACGATAATGGTGATTCTGCGGAAATTAATGAATGGAAACTAGCCGACGACATAGCGTGTTATACCAAGACTGAAGATGATGGTTTGTCTCTACTAAGAGAGAACTTCACAGCAGCAAGTAAATCTATATTTATTGTAGAAACATCTTGCAAAGGAAATTTGAACTCTAGAAAAGCATGTGCTGTGGAATCCGCTGCTAGAGCTCATCCGAAATGGCGTGTTCATGTTCTTTTCACTGGGCCAGTACCTAAGTACATCCTTGAAAGTGGTACCATATCAAAAATTCTCTGTTACGGAAACATTAAACTTTTACGAGTAAAATTGGAAGACTTTGCAAAGGATACTCCTGTTCAGTATCTAGTTGAAACTGGAGCGTTTCATAAAAGCGTATGGCGGGTGGAACACGCCTCGGATCTTTTAAGATATTTGACGCTCTTCAAATTAGGTGGAGTCTATATGGACTCAGATATGATTGTGGTGAAGTCGTTTAATGGTTTGGGCCGTAACTGGGCTGCAAGAGAAGACAATGACACTATCAATTCCGCGTTGTTGTCTTTTTCAAATGATTCCTTGGGAAGGATGATGGCAGAGGCTAGTATCAAGTAGGTGCTAGGAGCATTTAAATGTGATATTTTATAACAATATGACTTTTGTAGTATTCGAAAATACAGCATTAAACACTTTTATATTTCTTTTAGAGATTTCTCAAAAAGGTATGATCCATTCAAGTGGAACTATAACGGTCCCGGCGTAATAACTAGAGTAGTAAAGAAAATGTGTGGCAAAAACCACACAAATTGGATACAGGGATGCGAAGGTTTGTTTACTTGTTTAAACAAATTAACCCTCTCATGGGACAAGAGGCTGAATCTTAAAGTGCCCCACAAAATTGAAGTAATCGATCGAGGAAACATATTGTTATCTTGTTACCAGCGTAAATCTTTGATTTATAAATTTGGCTTTGCCTTAGACAAATTATCACACTATTAGTAAGGAAAATGGCTGTGAAGAGCCATAGTTTGATTGAACAGCAAATTTTTTCTAACAGCAATATTGATGAAAGCATTTTCTAATTTATAAGTAGTTACAAAAATAAATCTTGCTCTTCAGATGATAAAGATATGATACATTTTCAGGCTTTACAGTGTACGAGCCAGCAGTATTCTATCCAGTGTACTACAGAGAAAACAAACAGTACTTCAGAAAGGATCACCATTTGTACTCTTCCAACAACACCTATGCTTATCACATATGGAATGCGCTCACCAACAGTTACACGGTTCCCAGGACATCTCCTTATGCTCAGCTGGCCAAGCGTTATTGTCCAAAAGTCTTTGAAATGTATGGAGATAAATTTGGCACTTAAATTTAGTCTCTCATAATATAATCAAGTAAAGTTTTGGCCCAGTGCTGGAATTCCAATAAATATCGACTCCTTGTTCTCTTGTTATTACAGGTTTCATTATTGTTTGCCTGGTACATAATTCCTAATTAATATTCGTCTTCTCATCAAATGGTTGACAAAGTTTTATATTCATGCATCACATTACATAACAGAAAATTTTTATAAAATTAATGTACAAATATACAATATAAAAACATATTTATGAATATATTCATTACTGTAATGGTGGGCTAAGGCTATGAATAAAAGTATCTCGGTGGCGTCGCGTCGTGGCCTAAGGGCTTAGCCGGATCACCACGATGCCACCAGGGTGATATGGTACATCGTGGTGTTATAATCGGTAGAACCTCTGGGCATTTCTGGTATTTACCATCTTATTAATAGGAGGTCCAATGTCAAGTAGGTATCAGTATCAGAGGGCCTACCATGAGTTGGCTATCGAAAACTTACTTACGTTAAAAACCTATCGAGTTGTTTTTTTCATACGGCCGATTTTAGTTCTTCGCGTAACCACCAGCGGCGCTGTACAAGATTTTCATAGACATATTTACGTAGGCGATATCGAGTGCGTAAGTTTTAAACTCATGGTAGCCCCACTGGTAGATTTTCACTTTACGGGCGTTAGTTACGTAACCATACCATTGTAATTATAAATACTAGTTTCTTACCTTCCAAATCCATTCCAAATCCGAGGCGAGTATTCAATAGGCAATGTATCGACTATCCGTTAAGTTAAACTATAAAACTCAGGATTAGTTACATAAGATTACACTGTAGTCATTGATATTGATAAACAATCACATTAAATTTACTCTTGCTCGACGTTATTGATTTGAATCAAAATATTACGTATAGGAATCCGTTTGTTATTGATTGTACAGCTATGTGATAAAATTATTTTAGTGGTAATGCGATGAAGTTTGTTATGTCAATCATGTGATGCATTAGTGTCATGTGTGTGTGCTTGCCTAATATGTTAAAAGTACTAAGGTAGTACACTCTTGCATCAGATTTCAGTACCAGTCGCATTCATAATGCGATTTATAAATTCTATATTACTCGTACATGGAAATCGAATGTTCAAATTAGGCATCATAGTTTTGTTTGGTCTCATCGTATTTGCAATCACAAAGTTTAACGACAAACGTGCTGATAATATTCTTTATAGATTTATCCAAAGAAATCACAAGTCAGAAATAATAATGAAAATGACACTGACCAATAACGTATCTTGTCATAATCAAACGGAAAATGATGGATTACCTCAGCTTGGCAAAACCTTTAACCCACCACCAAAGTCCATATTCTTGTTCGAAACATCTTGCAAAGGAGGTTTGAACTCAAGACAAGCGTGTGCCGTGGAATCGGCCGCAAGAGCGAATCCCAATTGGGATGTTTACGTGTTCTTCAGCGGCCCAATTTCTGAATACGTCCTTGAGAGAAGTTGCCTTGCAAGACTATTAACGTACAGTACCATAAAACTTCTCCGAGTCCATTTAGAAGATTACGCCAAAGGGACCCCTTTGCAGGAAATTGTTGAAGGTGTGCACAAAACAAGCATTTGGCCAGTTCACCACACTTCGGATGTGTTAAGATTCTTGACTTTGTACAAGTTTGGTGGGGTCTACATGGATTCAGATATGGTTGTGGTGAAGTCCTTCGATACTTTAACTAGCAACTGGGCTGGCAGAGAGGATGAAATTGCGATCCACGCGGGGCTGTTGTCATTTTCTAGAGATGCGTTGGGTAGAGAGATGGCTGATGCTGCTATTCAGTTAGTTGTGTGCTTCTATGGAATCATTGTCCAAGTATGATCCTTTTGATCATTCTTTTGTTTAATATTAAATGCTTATACTGTATTTGTGTTGCAAAAGGTGGCAACAATGTCAAATTCCCGGCCTAGGGTTTTATATTCAGTGCACGCTAATATTCTTAAACGTTTTTTTTACAATTTATAAGTTTTACCTGTTACATAATTAATATGTTTGGGATTAATATGGAAATAATCAATATATACAATTTCCCAATGGTCTAGCTAGTATCGTACTATATTTTCTTTTCAGATATCTCAAAAATTATTACAATCCTAGGATCTGGGCAGAAAACGGCCCCGGTGTAATAACTCATATTGTGTACAAAATGTGTTCACAGAACAATACTAACAAAAAATGGAATAACGGATGCAAAGGTACAAAGTATTACCAAATCAGACAGTATCAGCTTGATTTTATTGCCTCTATGGCTTCCAACCGATTTTGTAATTACGGTCTTAGTTTAGTAGCCGACAAAAGCTTAGTTAGTGTCGTGCCGCGCAACCACAAACTACCTTACTTCGAGATTCATGCTCCCTAAAAAGACACTTGAAGGTAAATTACCATTACTACTCATAAAATATACTTTCAGGATTTGTCGTGTACGAGCCAGAAGTCTTCTACCCCGTTCACTACTCCTCTAACATTTACTTCATTGGAGGTGAAGAATTGGTCGTATCGAACAAAACCTATGCGCACCACTTCTGGAACGCTTGCAGTGCCAATTATACTATTCCCAGCACGTCCCCTTATGTTAGATTGGCTAAGGAATACTGCCCAAGAGTGTACGACATGTATGGGGAACAATTCGGCGATTAAATGTTACATGGCTCTATGATGTTTTACACACACCTACCTAATCTTCCATTGTTATTATGAACTGTTTCATATCATTAAAATGCCGGGAGATTACAGGATGCTCATTTATGACAACTTTCTTTGATAAAAATAACGGCACTGAAGCCGTATTGTTGCAGGCAGTCTTACATTAGCAGAATCTCTTGCAATCTTTGTCGAAACCTTTGATGAGTTATGTGTTTTGTGCCGGCAACCACCTTGCCGGTTGAGTATGAAGTATTTGAGAATACATACTAGCAAGGCTCGTCATCAACGCCGTTAATTAATGAACTTCTATTAATAAACCTGCAAAACAAAAATAGTATTTTCCATATCGCTTCGTGACCTACGTAACGCAGCAACAAAGTGTGTAGGCATTGAACAGTTACCTGTGCAGCCCTGACGTCACTACCCTGACCGTTTACGCTTGACCTCCGACCTTTCACCTTTTACCCCCTTTTTGGTCCTATTTTGCTCGGTCGCGGAGCAGCGAGGGGGGTCTCGGCCAGCTGGTCGGGAGGGTGGGTGGTCCCGGGCATCCCTTATCGATTTCTCAAGCGGCGCCAGACGTCCGACATCGTTCATGGATTTGACAGTGTGCGGTTGTCTTCTGCTATTTCCTTGCTAACCGGATACATAAAAGGTAAGATGAAGTGCTGTTAGTGATGATTAAACCTAGTCCGCTGTTAGAACAGACTAGAGCTTTGTTTAGGTAAAGTAAAGTTTCATTAGAAGAAACCCTTAAGATTTTTATCTTGAAGGTTAGACCAGTTATTATTATAAAGAAATGAAGATAAGTCACTTATACTGAAGGTATGCGTGTGATCTAAGTATGATGGGAGGTTGTTTTCAGCATTTAGATTTTTCATATTAATTCGTTAAGCGCTTGAAAGGAACATGAATGAATGGAAAAGTGGTTTGTTTACAAAAATCTATGCCGTATTCCGAGAGGTAGGTTATTTTATAAACATATTTCTTATTGGAAGAAAAATAGGCGTGCGTGTTGAAAGAAAAATAGGTTGCAATTTACGTCCAAATTATTATGTTAATAACCATCAAAAGTTAATTAATGTATGAGGTACCTTGTCGTATTGTATTGCTCTTAAACATAATACTATCATATCTACCTATTTTAGGGTCAAGAAACTAATAAGACTACACTTGTACATTTATGATCGTCAACTTCAGCTCTGTATTAAATATGCAATTAATAATGACAAAATTAATGCATTTGATAAGGAGTAGGTAGGTACGTACTGTTGCAATGTTTACGGATAATAATCAATTCACATGCAGTCAAAAGTGAATATATAAAATATTACTTGTATTTACCTGCCATAGATCCATAAAATACCTACTGCATTTTTTTAATAATTTGAGAGTCAAAGACCTCGAACCTTTGACCGTTAAAAGTAATTGTCAAGGCCACATCTAATGGATTAGGTTTTCTTGGCCTATTCGAGTCGATCAAACATTGATAGATAACCTTTTGTTGGAAAAATGATTAATTGCTACAATTTGTGTCAGCAGCAATAATCATGTAAAAAAACACGATCTGATAACTTTGCTATTTCATTTTGTCAAGGCGCTTTGAAATTGTCTATAGTTATTTACTCATATTGCGTAGTCGGACTGAGTTAGTTATGAGCATACGAGTGACGTTGTGTTTTAGTTTGTACATCTAACTACCTATTCAAATGTAAACTTTTTACACATTAAGAACACAAACATAAAACTCGGATCCAGCGCCTAGACCGCGCCCCCTGTCAAATTCTTTCTTTGCTAAGTTAACTCTGTGAAATATTATAGGGAGAAGCCTACATAAACATCCGTGGAGTTGTAAATCTTGACTTGTGAATAGTCTAACTGACTCACAATATACCTAATCGATTAAAGCTTTGAAATCATGGTCGGTATTTAGGCTCTCCTAATCTAATCTAATCTCCTAGTGTAATTAATTACTATATTATGCTCGCTAATTAGACATAATAATAATAATAATAATAATGCTTTATTTGCCATAAATAGGGTTATACAAAGATGTTAATAAATATTATGTCGCTTATGCCTATTTAGAGACTTTTTTAATCCATTTTATTATTTTTCACACGGTTACTATCGTACCTACGTACAGGCATAGGTCCGACATTAAACACACTTTTTCTTCATCATCATCATCATCAGCCCATATACGTCCCCACTGCTGGGGCACGGGCCTGCCCTAAACTAGGGCGATCACTTTTTCTTAGTTCACTCATAACATTATATTGGAAATGTTACTAAACTTATTTGACGATCTGTCTTGCTTGGCGAAGAGAATTTCCATGGAATAATTCAGTAGCCTGATCAAAATTAAACAGTAGGTTATTATGTGCTTAAGAATTTAAAAAAAATGCTAATGTACTTAATGATTAATGTACCATATTCTATATATATAATACATACATAATATTTCTTAAATGAATTCTACACTACTTGGTCAGCTTAAAAAAATATGGGCTAAAAAACATCACCCTGAGCTAAATCAATAAAATGTCAGTACATAGTTATATTTTCGATCAATTCTTTATGTACATTAGCCACTATTCTTATTACTCTTAAACCATCACCGATAATGAAATTAAAATGGTACAATTACGATAATGGATGTGCCATACCTGCGACGTATGAATAGACGTTCTATTAGTTATTACAAAGCATTATGTAAGAGAGCTGTGTACAAGTGTATTCGGAGAAGAGAAGCCTTAGTTGAGAAAATGGAGGTGATTCACCTGGAAAGAGCTAATAAAGACTGATGTGCATTACTTGGAAACATGACACAAGGTTGGTTAATAACATTACTTGTGTTATACGCCATTCCGGACTAATGATTAAGCTAAACATTAAACGTGAGCTCAATATTGTCTCAAAATTTATAAATATTAATATTTGTATTAATCATAAGGTATATCATATTGTTTCCTAATTTTGAAATCTATCGTTTATAGATTTCAAATTTCGGAAAAATCACAGCATATTCGTAATATAAGTAGATGATTATGTGTCTGAAACACACAACAATAACTCGTATAAATAATGACGTATGTAGGTGTGTGTCTTAGCTATAATAGCATTGCCTCGCGAAGGTTTACTGTGACGAACGAACTAACATACCCACTAGTGTCGATTTGCGATAAACATTAGGTATTCAGAGATAAGGTCTGTACTCATAAATAAACATGACATGATTTTCATTTTCATACCAGACAATCGGAAAAATTCTCATTACAGTTGCATCAAGCGTCATTCTCCAAGGCGGAAGCAACTTTGGTGACTACACTATCCAGCTTGGTGTCGCAGCGGCGACACTGACATCGACCACGAGTGTATGGGAAGCTTCAGTCTGCCCCACATACTGACCGACGCCTTGATGGTTCCGAGCCAAAACAAGCCCAACACCCTCAAACTGAACAGCGTGGCCAGACAGGCCAGCCGGTACTCAGCCAGAGATCCCAGATTAAGACCCTAATTCAACAAACACCGAACAACTACCAGTATTATTTGGTATTAACTTAGTTATAATGGACAACAATGAAATAGACTGGGAACAGCCAAATGTTGTTATTCGATGCAGCAGAACACCACGTGTCAAAGAAATAAGGGATAAAACTATTAGGGAGTCGCTCCTTTCTGAATCTACTTCCGGAATTGTGAAAGGCGAAGATGGAGATACCACTAGTGTCGGTACCGCATCTTTTTCGAGTCCTGAATTGGAATTCAGTGGGAAGGAACTCTTGAATGGTCTCAAAAATCAAACTAACTGCGATAACAGCTACAATGAAGAGAAAGAAGAAGAGTTAAAATTTTTACTTAATAAAGATCAAAAATCGAATCACATTATCATCAAGACGAATGTTGCAAATGATAAATATGAAACAGAAAAGTGGGATTCTTCTGAAAAAGAAACTAATGTAGCAATTCCCGACGGAGGATGGGGGTGGGTTGTTGTTCTTTCATCATTCATTATATCAATGATTGCAGATGGCATCAGCTTCTCATTTGGGCTACTTTACATCGAGTTTTTGGAAGAATTCAAAGCTAGTAAGTCAACTACAGCATGGATCGGCAGCTTATTTATAGCTGTACCCCTATTATCTGGTCCTGTTATGAGTGCCTTGGTAGATAGATATGGATGTCGAATAATGACTATTTTGGGTGGATTGATATCCACTTTAGGCTTTGTGCTAGCTTCGGTATCCACCAGTTTAGAAATGATGATGATTACCTTTGGAGTTATCGCTGGCTTAGGGCTTGGGTTGGTCTACGTCACAGCTGTTGTTTCTATAGCTTACTGGTTTGAGAAGAAAAGGAATCTAGCAGTTGGTTTGGGAGCTTGTGGTACGGGTGTAGGAACTTTTATCTACGCTCCTATGACGCAGTATTTTATTGAAGAGTATGGGTGGAGAGGAACAATACTTCTGCTGTCTGGAACACTCTTGAATCTATGTGTTTGTGGATGTGTCATGAGAGATCCTGAATGGTGGATTTTAGAGCAAAAGAAGCAAAATGGCAGCAAAGATGAAGGAAAACTTTCCAAGGAAGGTGATAAGTCAAAAGATTCTAGTTGTGCTTCAATTTCTAATCCGTATGTCTTGGATTTCGATATACCATCCAGAGGAAAAGTAATGGACGGCTTGATTCGAAGGGGTGTTTCACCACAAAAAGTAATTTCTCAGGAAGCTGCTAGTATACGTCGCCAACATAATCAGACGATGATGCAGAAAAAATACAACATGATAAAAAAATCTCAATCCTTGGTTCATTTGCCTACTTATTTGGCTTATAGTGATAAGGTAAATTATAATTTTGCTCTTCTTTTGTGTGCTGATAACGTTTATTCTTCAAAAGATATGAAATACTTTGTAATTAAGAGCATTTAAATAATATTATTTGACAAGTGAATTAAACACATTACAATTTTTTTCAGATGACCCTAGCCATGCTGGATTCACTCATAAAATCAGCAAAGCAGGATAACAATACCGAAATAAAGTATCCAGAATTTGCTTTAACGGATAATAAACAGCAAAACAAAATTACAGTTACCTTGAAGGAAGGTATTGATCCTCCTATTGTATCGAAATTGCTTCTTCATCGGACTCATTCAGATAAATATGCCGAGAAAATTGAAAAAACATGTGAGCCGTATCAATTGAATGATGATAAGGAGAAAATAGTCATTAGAAAGGCAAAGTCCGAATCTAAGGAAGACAAAGAACTCGTTAAACAAGATAGCAAAGAGAATAAACGAGATTGGTTCAAGAAGCAGCTTTCGGTCAATCATCATTATTTGAAAGATTTGAAGATGCCCCTTAATTCTATAAGCCACAGAAACGCGATGTTGAATATAAAGCGGTACCGATTGAAAGCGTCTTCGTGTCCAGATATATTCAAGAATTCAATGATAACTATCGATGAGAAAGAAGAGGTGAGTTTAAAGGTGCTGTATGTATGATCACATCAATACACTTTAACTCCTTTCATGGTTATTTAAAAAAAAGTATATCTTAAATGTAAGTTTATTTATTTATTTATTTATTAATTATGGCACACAAAAAGTTACCCGTAAACTATCAATATTAAGGTGCACTTTGCACTAACTAACGCATATAGGTATTATTTTAAACTGCCATGGTTACACACATTAGAAAATTGAAAATCATTAAAACAAAACAACATGGCAAATAAAATCATATATGGATATTCTATCAATGTGCTAGAAAACTGAAAATGTTGATTATTGTAAACTGAAAACGTTATTCTACTCCACTGAAAAGCACAAATAACTTGGTAGTTTGTTACTCTGTTCTATTATGTCCAAAATCTTCTATACTTTCAGGATTGGCAAGATGAATGCATCACATGCCTTTCGGATATGTTCAACGTGTCCCTGTTCAAGAAGATGACCTTCAACTGTCTCTGCCTCGGCACCATCATTCTGTTCGTTTGGTTCATCGTGCCGTACTTCTACTTGGCTGAGCATATGACACAGAAAGGATATAGCGAAGACGACGGCGCTTTCATGCTTAGTTTGATCGGGATCACCAATACTATTGGCATGGTAAGCACAACATTATTTTTTATTAGTGTAGATGCTAAACGAAAATATTTCCGGTTCTGGTATAAAGGTGCAATGAGGCTTATTTACTAAGACCTGCATATCTAGTCACTACGATCAAAAACTGAAACAGGTATACATACGTACCTTTAACTTATTTGTTTCAAAGTATTGTGGATGCATATCGCTATCATCTACCTATTCTGTGCATGAGTATGAGACATCCTTTCTGTAGCCTCATCTTGTGGTCTCAGTCCAGTAAATCTTCAAAAATTGGAATACAATCAACAGTTTCTGTTAACTACACCCACCTTTTGTGAAGGAGACCTCGTGATACTGTTTCCGCTTCCTCGGCTCCAGGGTCGCCCGTAACGTTGTATGAGTAATGACAAATAACCAAGGCCGTTATCCCGAAATAGAGAATATCCAGTTTCCATATGTCTGCCCAGATCATCGTCTGTGCCAAATTCCGCCGACACATTCTAATTTTGAAATCGTAAATTTGTCGATTTAGGTTGCGAATGTTATGTTAATTAGTTTGCGATTTTAATATTTGAATGAAGGCAAAAGTTAAACGCCCGTTAGTGTTTTGTTTGAACGAATGTTAACTGTTTTGGATCACCTGTTTCAACAACCATACAGACCAGACATTTCTATGGCATATAAAAAACAATGACGTTTACAAACAATAGCAAGACAGTGTGGAAATAAAATTAATTATCTGGACTTTAGCACATTAAAAGAAAATATATCAAAAATAGGATACGCATCTTGACGAAATCGAGCGAGCGAGAAAAAAGCGTCGATGGCCGAGTGGTTAAGGTCGTTGCTTGCCATGCGAGAGGTCGCCGGTTCAAACCCCGCCAGGTACCAATGTGTTTTTCAAATTTGAAATTCATATGTACCATCATTCGACGCTTTAACGGTGAAGGAAAACATCGTGAGGAAACCTGCACTCCTAAGAAGAAATTCTTAGGTTGTGTAGTCGACCAACCCGCACTTGGCCAGCGTGGTCGACTAAGGCCTTATCGCCCTAGTTTAGGGTAGGCTCGTGCCCCAGCAGTGGGGACGTATATGGGCTGATGATGTATTCAAGATCTGCAGTAACAGATAAATTGTCATGATATATTTTTAAGTACGTCTACCACCTTACTGATAATATAAATGCGAAAATAATATAACCGATCTAAATGAAATGTGGTACATAGATAGTTCCGAGTCTGAGAAAGGCTACTTTTTTAAACCCTTAGCTCAGGGTTAATGGGGTCCTGCCTAATAAATAAAGAATGCTAGCTTAAAGACCATACGAATACATATTGCCAAACCAAATGATGATGATGAAATTCTAACTTTCAGGTCGGCTTGGGTTGGATTGGCGACTTCCCCAAAGTCTCCATCAGTAACCTGTACGCTGTTTGCCTGATCTTCTGCGGCGCATCGGTTGCCGCGATACCCTTAGCCGTCTCCAGCTATTGGATCCTCGCGTCTGTATCCGCTGCCTTTGGGTTGCTTTTCGCGGCATCGTTCACATTCACACCAAGTCTCCTTGTCACTTTAGTGTCCTTGGACGACTTCACAGCAGCTTATGGACTGGTCTTGCTGGCTCAAGGGATTGGGCATTTGATTGGACCACCGCTGTCTGGTAAGTAGACAGTGTCAATGGAAAAACTTAATGAGTGCGTAAACCGGAACGCACAAAATATCTCACCAAATGACGGTAGTAATTTAACTTACTTATGAAGACGATTGTCACCTTCAGTCTTGCCCATGACCACGAGCGCTGTAAAGAGCTCGAAACGTCGGATCGCTAAATAATGTTTAGAATAATTGTTATTCTAAACATTATTTAGAGATGACAGACACGCGAATTTAATCCGTAAAATAATTTCAAATTTGTAGTGCTTGCGCAAATAATAGACAATACTATAACTCTTGTGTCTTTGGTTAGTCACAACGTAGGGAACGGAATCGAATGCACAAACGACGCTCTTGATGTGACTCTTAACTGACTCTCTTGATTGACTGGCTCGGTGGAACAGTGGTTAGTGACCCAGTTTAGTACATACGGTTCCAAGAGTCGTGGGTTCGATTCCCACTCGGGACAAATATTTGTGTGACGAACATCGGTGTTTGTTCCGTGTCTGGGTGTGTTATTAAATATATTTAAGTATATTTGTGTATCCACTGTCGTTTCTGATTTCCGTAACACAAGTGCTTAAGCTACTTACCATGGGATCAGATCGATGTATGTGATGTTGTGAAATATTTATTTATTTTATTTATTTAACCTTTACAATTGACCGTATGACGACGAAATATAGATTTTGAGTAATTATATTGTCTTTGATATTCGTTATTTTGCGACATTTTAATATCAGATAATTGAAACACATAACCATTAGTCATTTTATAGACTTGCTTGTAAAGCCTAGATGTAAAATCTACCTGAGTAATCGGGGTTTTACGCTCAAAATAACGTAGAGTCACCATTTAATCTAGTTTAATATTTACTTCACAATAAAACTTCATGTTTACTATTTGCATTCTGTGCATTTAAATATCATACGGCTCACACATAATTTCAATTTAATTTAATTTACCCAGGTTTGATCTACGACCTGACAACATCGTGGGAGTTAGCGTTCTACCTTGCGGGAGGGTGGATCATCGTAGCAGGTGTGCTAATATCCTTCATTCAGCCTTTGAAGAACTACTACCAACGACGGGAACAATTGGATGAGAGAAGAAGTGTTAACAGCTTAGCTTAATGCCTAAGTTAACATGACAGAAGTTTACTTAACTATTTGGCTGAAGTGTTGAACATGTAAATGGTTAATGATTATGTTTAATCCTTGATATTGCATTTTTTTATGAGGTTGCGTACTTGATTACTAAGCAAATAAAGTGCCTGACAAAAATGGCAATTTGAAAAAGATTCTTTCCTCTGGCATAAGTAGCGGTGATGCCATAACTCATTACTTATTTACATGGATACATGAAGGAAAAGGGATAATTAAATTAAACATTCAATTGTGTTAACTTCTTCACACTATAACATATTTACAAAATAGGTGGTTTTCGTTATATCTTTGTATTATGTTAATGGACTCCCAGTCTATACACTTAGTTGGCAAAATGTTGAATAGTTGATTAGTTGACAATACTTATTTTTAGGTCAATTTAAAAGTCTATTAGATACCCAATTATTTTATAATTATGTAGAGTCGACATACGCCTTATAAAATTAATATTCTAATCCCAGGGTTGTATTTATTGGGATTATGAATTTCTGTATACCTACTTATTTAAGTTTAAGCTAGATTGTAGTAACCTTAATAATGAGTATATTCACATGATATTTAGGGTAAATTGTAGATGAATGAAATTCTGACACATGTTTAGGTAAAGGTTTGGAGTGGTTTGAAATTGCTTACAATCTTTCAAGTTTTTGTGAAGTTAGTAGTTAAATAGAAAGAGCATGATACCTATTATGTGACTTGTGTAAACAATAAGTTATACATTTTTTCTTACCAAATTCATAGGCTATTTTGAACACCCGTGTGCTCTATAGCGCTACCATGAGTTTAAAAGTTACGGACTCGATATCGCCTACGTAAATATTATGTCTATGAAAAACTTGTACTGCGCCCCTGTAGCGCTACCATGAGTTTAAAATTTACGGACTCGATATCGCCTACGTAAATATGTCTATGAAAAACTTGTACAGCGCCTCTGGTGGTTACGCTAAGAACTAAAATCGGTCGTATGAAAAAAACAACTCTATAGGTTTTTAATGTACGTATGTTTTCGATAGCCAACTCATGGTACCGCTGTTTTTATTTCATTAGAAACTTCGAGTTACCGTTTGTAAGATATTTACTTACTTACTGACTTATTTTTCTTGACTTGTCTTGACTTACCGAATGGATTAAAACGAACATGGAATTGACGAATTTTTAAATTAATTATACTGACTGCATTGCATGCCATTAGCCATAGGGGTATATTCCTGTACTGCCTATTTTTTAACCAATGTACGATTAAGATCTTTGTAACTTAAATATTTTGATATATAACTACTTATTCATACGATGTACTTTGAACTGTTCATGAATTTAAATCTGAAATTAAGATTTATTTTAAAACAAGAAAGTCTGCCTTTTGGACATTATTATTGTTAAGTTAAAGCTTGTCAAAACTGGTAGACCATTTTCTTGGCCACCTTACTCCTACGTAGAAATTTGTAAAGGGCATTTCGCTCTATACCTTTGTATGTATAAAATAGGTCAGTGTGTATTGTATTTAATATAAAATTACTGTGTTGCGGCCTTAATCTAAAATTAATGGTATGTTTTGTTAAACTACATATTTCTATTGGATAAAAATAATTCTACTTTGGAATAGGTTTGTTCTACAAATCCTACATATAAACTGGAAAATATTATAGGAATGCTATAGATATAGGTCATTCTAAATTTTGTCTATGGTAACTTAAGTTGCACAATTTAAAGTGAGGATGTAAACTTTAAGCACAAACCAGGAGGTAAAATTTATTTTTAGCTTAATAATCTTTAGGATAATTATACAAGTTACCAAAATAACTTATTAATGAATAACCAAATATATTACGGAATTATACCTACTGTTATTTACCTATGTATCTAAGTAATCTATGTTATGAATACAATTATATTTTAATAAGAAGTTACTACTTAATTAAAGTATTAATAAAGCCTTTGAATTATTTTCTGTTTCTCCACATATATATTTTAGCATCAGTTTAAGAATTATTCCTTTGGAAAGCCATGTTTCATGTTATAAGAAACCTATCCTTACTGCATTGCATGAAATGCTTTATTTTACATTTCACTCTAAATAATAGAATGTAAAATAAAATACTTGTATTTAAATACAATGTCTATTAAAACGTAAGTAAGTAACATTCAAATGTAAGATTATATTTCGTTTAGTAATTTTAGCGTTATCAGCAGAGCAGTGCAAGGACCTTGGAAAAGCACGCTTATAAAAGAATTTAAATTATAAAATATTATCTCACGAGGGAAAGGTAAATATTGAATTATTTTAATCTTTTCTAAGCGACAATAAATGGTCTCGCGATACAACTTGCAACATACGGATGATGGTTCGTTCATATGTCTAAGTTAAAAGAACCTATTTGGGACATTTCCACACACGGTCACCTGACCCCAAACTAAGCGGAGCTTGTACTATGGGCAATAGAGACTGATATACATACATATATATTTATAAATACATTCTTAAACATATATTGTATTGTTTATTTTTATTTGCGCGAGCACTACACATTTGAAATAAAACTAATTTTACGGATTAAACTCGCGTGTATTGATATTCTAAACATTATTTAGAGATCCGACGTTTCGAGCTCTTTACAGCGCTCGTGGTCACGGGCAAGACTACCATGAGCGCTGTAAAGAGCTCGAAACGTCGGATCTCTAAATAATGTTTAGAATATCAATACACGCCAGTTTAATCCGTAAAATTAGTTTTATTTCAAACACATATTCATGCCCAGACACTGAACAAACACCGATGTTCATCATCATCAACTTACTACGATAATGGCTTGGAGTAGCGTTGTCATCATCACCGGACTTGCGGGGGAGCTAATGGCTCTCACCCCTAACTTTTTGATTCATTCCCTCTAGTTAAAACTGCAATACATTCAGTCGGTCTAAATGTACTGTAGTAGAACGGTGTAGTAGAAATAGTGGGAATGTACAAGCTTTTCTTCCTAACTGACATAGGATTATAGCTTGGAGTAGCCTCGACATCATCACCGGACTTGTGGGGGAGCGGATGCCTCTTACCTCTAACTTTTTAACCCTTAAGTTCCACTATTTTATAATCTGTGTGACTTAACTTCTGAATATACGGTGCGTTGAAAGTAATCCCAGTGACGTAACTAAACTTTTATGCGCCAAATGCAAGCTGTCAAAAATGCTCCCTTGAGAGAATATAACTTATACTGTAGCGGTACTATGAGTTAGCTATCGCAAACTTACGTACCTACGTTAAAAACCTATCGAATTGTTTTTTTCATACTAAGAATTTTAGTTCTTAGCGTAACCGCTAGGGGCGCTGTACAAGTTTTTCATAGACATATTTTCATATAGGCGATATCGAGTCTGTCACTTTTATACTCACAGTAGCGCCACAGACCAGTAGCGCCCCTAGCGGTTACGCTAAGAATGTAATGTCTAAATCGGTAGTAAGTATGAAAAAAACAATTCGATAGGTTTTTAACGTACGTAAGTTTTGGATAGCTAACTCATGGTACCGCTACTGTGGGGCTAACATGTGTTTAAAACTTACTCACTCGATATCGCCTACGTAAATATGTCTATGAAAAACTTGTACCTACAGCGTCGCTGGCGGTTACGCGAAGAACTAAAATCGGCCGTATGAAAAAAACAACTCGATAGGTTTTTAACGTAAGTAAGTTTTCGATAGCCAACTCATGGTAGGCCCTCTGGTCATTTCTGCGGCCCTCTAATGGCCAGCCCTGTGCTTGGGCACTGCTGGCACTATTAACGGCACTGGGAAATCGTTTCGTTAAGGAGAGCAAATAAAGACATAATAAGAGCCAAATACATATAATACTAGTTAAGGTATATACTAGCTATATTTTATTTCCGCCCGCGACTCTGTCCGAAAGTCGGTTAAAAAGAAGCCAAGTCCTTTCTCAGTCTAGAGACTGATAGATAGAGTCTATCTGTGTATCATGTTTCGCTAATTCGGTCCAGTAATTTTGGCGTGAAAGTTTGATATACAGAGAGTTATTATGGCGTTATAATATTAGTAAACGTGTGGTAAAGGTAAGGATTAATATTTGAGTCGTTAATTTTAGTAGGTTTGAATTCAGGATCAGATTGCTAAATTCCTATTTATTGATTTATTGAATTTAAAGACGATTTCCCATTCAAATATCTTTGTGAGCATTAAACTCTTTGTAATTGCAAATTACTCTCAAATTGCAGTCCCAGAATGCTGATACATATTTTTCTTTAGGAACAGTAGGTCGTTTTACACTTCCGTGTGTTCTCTCTGATTATTATACCTAATGTATAGGTACGGTTAAATAAGAAACTGCTCTCAAATCTAGACAGACTTATTACAGAGATGCATGCCTCGGAAAAGTCTCGTCATGCGTCATTCTAGACAAATTATGGCTCCATCGTTGATAATTGTACCTACATTACACAATGATTACATTCATCACTACATAGTATATATTCCAAGTCGCTTCCCGCGTCTGTCTATCCCTATGTATGCTAACTGCCTCGTTGGTCTATTGGTAGCAAGTGCTGCGTTAGGACCGAGAGGTCCCCGGTTCGAGTCCGGGGTCGGGCAAAATTTGTGTGAGTTTTTCTGTAATGAAATTACTCAGCCCGGAGTTAGGAAGTTGGCGGTTGAACGCCCGTGCCTCGGAAAGCACGTTAAGCCGGTGGTCCTGCGCCCGATCTCTCATCGGTCATGTCGGATTGCCGTCTCACCGAATTATGAGAGTAAGGGAATAGAGAGTGCACCTGTGTTTGCGCGTACACTTGTGCACTATAATATGTCCTGCGCACTTGGCTGATCTCAATTGAGATCGGCCGCCATGGCTGAAATCGGTCGGACGCCTTATTTTTTATTTATTTATGTATGCTTAAATCTTTAAAACTACACAACGGATTTTGATGCGGTATTTTTAATGGATAAAGGGATTTAAAAGAAAGGTTTTACGTATTATGTTCCCAAACCGAAGCGAGCGCGGGTCACTAGTATTCTATTAATATAAAGGTAACATATTACGTAAGTAACACTATCTTCTTGTATGTTCTAAGAATTAAATCAATCAAAAAATTTGGCGATTTTAAAACCGTTTCATATGAAACGACTTAACTTGAAAGCCTGATCTCTCATCGACCATGTTAGATTGCCATCTCATCATTGCGTGTCCTTGTGCATTATAACTGATTTCTTGAGATCTTGAGATCGATTGGATTTCATTGTACCAAAATTAGGTACTTACCTATTCAAACAATAGTGATAACACGCATATTCTGATGATATTAATTCTCGCAATATGCTTGATATTACCGTGAAACTCTTAATTAAGTTTGTCATGGGATTTTTCATAGCATTTTGCATCCGAGTTCAGTGTGTGGTCTTTCTTCGAACCGATGTGTAGCTTTATGTCTTATGGTGTAACTCGAGTATATCAATTTGCACGTGTTCATTTTCGGATGTCGAAATCGTCGTGCAAAGTGCAAATCAGGTATTTGGCGGAGTTTTAATCTCCTCCACCTCGGAATCAGTAATCTGTTTGCATACCTTAGGCAAAAAAAATAGATTCCGTCGAAATGAGAACCTCCTACTTTTTTAAGCCGGTTAATAAATAAATGCATGTTAAGCCGTTGGTCTGTAGATATCAACTACTCCCGTACCCTACTGTAGACTCAACTCATCATCATCATCTTCGCGATTTCCCGGTTGCATCCTTGCGGAGCCCGGGGTCCGCTTTCCTACTCCTAGCTCTCCACTTCGCACGGTCTTCGGCATCCTTTACGGAAAGTTTGTTGGCACGCATGTCATCCACTACGACGTCAAGCCAGGCCTTCTTGGGCCTACTGTAGACTCAACTAACTATGTGAATAGGGAGTGCACTGCGTTTGCGCACATTATAAATGTACTGCGTCTTTAGATTATCTCCGTTGAAGTCGGCCGCCATAACTGAAATCGGTTTACAAAAACATTTAATGGATTTACCTACCATTGAAATAATAATGAAAGCCAAACATTTACAAGCACTCAACAAGTTAAGTATCTTATCAATTATGTATGATTTTGTAAAAGTGCCCTGAAGATGAGCGTTTCATGAATCGCAAAGAATTAAAGCTCTGTCGGTACTTAGTGAAATCTGGCATTCAAATTATGTTAAAATGATTGTTTTCATCACGGAATATAATTATGGCAGAACAGAAGTGATTTCAAGTTGCTCTGCCCTCTGTAGATTTAACTGACACTGTTCAATCCGGTGTTGAAGTTACTTGAGAACTATCCGCTCCCCCGCAAGTCCGGTGATGATGACAAGGCTCCTCCAAGCCATCATCGTTAGTCAGTTAGGAAAAAAAAAAAAAGTTGAAGTTACTTGAGAGCCATCCGCTCCCTCGCAAGTCCGGTGATGATGACGAGGCTACTCCAAGCCATCAATCGTAGGGTTGAGAGCCATCCGCTCCCCCGCAAGACCGCTGATGATGACGAGGCTACTCCAAGCCATCAATCGTAGGGTTGAGAGCCATCCGCTCCCCCGCAAGACCGCTGATGATGACGAGGCTACTCCAAGCCATCAATCGTAGGGTTGAGAGCCATCCGCTCCCCCGCAAGTCTGGTGATGATGACGAGGCTACTCCAAGCCATCAATCGTAGGGTTGAGAGTCATCCGCTCCCCCGCAAGTCCGGTGATGATGACGAGGCTACTCCAAGCCATCAATCGTAGGGTTGAGAGTCATCCGCTCCCCCGCAAGTCCGGTGATGATGACGAGGCTACTCCAAGCCATCATCGTATGTCAGTTAGAAAAATAGTTTTTTGCCATTTCTTTCTGTAGTTGAGTGCCTACGACCTAGTAATGTTCCTATAAGGAAAATTTACGAATCCCTATAATGCTTGACATTGAATTGAGGAAGGTTAGCCACTTGGTTATTTATTGATAACTGTAATCCGTCTTAATAATAACTCGGATAGATTAGGGAAGTATTCGGTTTATAAATCGTATCTCAGTAGGTAACTATTTACTTAAGTTGTGGTCAATTCAAATCAAAATTGAGGCCACTGGAACCAGAGTAGCCCAAGTGACATGAGCCGTAATAGTATGGCCCGAGTGATCAGTGGGGCTACCATGAGTTTAAAACTTACGCGCTCGATATCGACTACGTAAATATGTCTATGAAAAACATGTACAGCGCCGGCTGGTGGTTACGCGAAGAACTACAATCGGCCATATGAAAAAAACAACTCGATAGGTTTTTAACGTACGTAAGTTTACGATAACCAACTCATGGTAGCCCCACTGGACCCCTATACTCTGTTAATACTGTATAAGTATTAAAAGAGATTACAACGTCACATCTTTTATTTTACGTGACGTGTGATTGTTTACCATGATTACCTTTAAACCATTCTGGCCATTAACTAAGGGGTTTGAAAGGGGACATTTCTATAGACATCTAAAAATGCAACTTGTGGTTTGGGCCACTCTAGTTCTGGTGGCCTCAATTATTGTACCAAGTAAAGCATACAAAAACATAGTTTAAAAAGTAAAACAAGTAATGCAGTAGGTCTTTTACTCGTACATATGGGAAGAAGTGCCTCTTTGAAAAAAAAACGACATGACATCATGTTACTTGTACCAAACTACCATACGATATCTTGATTAAATTCTCTACATCGAACACACATGAACTTGTAATTTAATTTGATCAAGGTCAGGGTGATAGGTCGCGTAGACTGTACAAATAGTGACGGTAAATGAAGAATAACGATAGAAACATTGAACATCAGTTTTTTTTAAAGATTTGGAGGTAAATTTATCTACGTTTATGTAGTGGTTGCTTATATGACGTATATTTGTGTGTTAAATTCACCGAGAGTGAATGTGTTTTAATGTTTTGTATTTGGGTCATGTAAACATTAATGTGTTTACGTATTAAGTAAGTTACGGTGCAAAATCCTGTTAAATGAAGAATACAGAATCAAATTGAGATCATCCTATTATTATCTAAAGAAATGATAAATTTATCATAGATTTTTATCATTCAGTTTGAATAGTAATAAAAACCTTTTATGTTAAAAAACTACACACATAGATAGATCAAACTGCCAATGTCATGTTATTGACCCCTCGCGAAAAAGTAAATTGTCATGAAAATCTCATTCGCGAATAAGTAATACATAAATACTTGTACATGGATGTAAAATTCCACTGATAACACAATTGCTCTTGTTAATTCAACGAGATATATGCGTCTGTGTAAACAATATTATCAGGGAGAGCTGTGGCACTTAGTGTTCTAATTAGCTAGGGAGCGGACGTCTGAATTTCGGATTTTGTTATTTTTTTTTTTACATAAAAAGTGTGTTTTGTGAGTTAAAAATGCGGTGGGATGGCGTGAGGCGAGGCGCGGCGCGTCACGCCTCTATGTGAAGTGGTTTGGTGTTCGGATAAACAGACACAACAGATGTGCTACGCCGGTCGCCCGAGGAACACGTGTCGTCTGATCAGCTGGCTGCGCCTGCACCGCCCAGTGCTATTCCGTTGACCCACAGGTACGTCACTGCTTTATTATGTAAACAATGTTATAACCTCAATACCGTGTGTTTCCCTGTGTAAATTTAGAAGTTTGCCGCACGATTCTATGAATGAGCGGCCGTAATCGATGCGGTATTCGCGATCAGTTTTGTTTGAGTTTGTTTCCAGCCGTTACTTTTCTATTCGCGCGTTTTTGTTACGTGTTTTCGTTTACATTTTAATGTTTGCCTTTTCTGTGAGACTTCGAATGTTTCATTTATAGTTATGTTTGTATTTAAGTTGTGAGCGGAACAAAACATGGGAATGTGTTCGGTCCCATTACCTGTATATACAATAGCCGGCTCTGAGCGCTATAGTTTGCTTGTCTATTTTTATAATGAGTAATAGGATTATGTTGTAAGTGGGTCGTCGTGAGGCCTTCTTTCTCCAGGCATTCCTATAAATATAGCGAGACATCTGGTTCTTACTGGACAATGTCGGTTCAGTCCGGTTCGATGGAATTCATTAGATGGTTATCAGAGCGACTCTGTTTGTGTTTTTCGATAAATAAAATATTTGTTTAAAATGATGATTCAGTTTGTAATTGCGATAAAATTAAACCTGTCTTCATTTTATGCAGGCTAGCTTGTACAAAGTTGATAACTAAATGAACAAAAAACTATGCTAGCTTGTGTGTGGCACTGTGCGTATGTCATGTACTCAATATTTATGAGGACAAGAATTTAGTTAAACATTGATAGATAGGTATAAAGCATACGATTCAATAAATAACTTAAAATTGTGCGGCGACCTTCATAACATTAGACACAATAATGATGCTGAGGGCCTACCATGAGTTGGCTATCATGAGCTATATCATATATAAACTTACGTACGTTAAAAACCTATCGAGTTGTTTTTTTCATATGGCCGATTGTAGTTCTTCGCGTAACCACCAGGCGGCGGTGTACAAGTTTTTCATAGACATATTTACGTAGGCGATATCGAGCGCGTAAGTTTTAAACTCATGGTAGCCCCACTGATCAAAAACGTCAAAGATACAGGTAGGTAAGATCAGCTATCTTATCAAACAATAGAACAACATCAAGTCATGTCATCGACAGATTAGTTTGCTAGTCTGAAGATTAACTCTGAAAATAAACCCTGTAACATGTGTATAATTTGCATAATCTCTTTTTCTAAAACGAAAAAATAACATGTAGGCAAACCGTGTAAATCGATTAAAAAAGAAACAAATACTTAATACCTACCTCAAAGCATGACCAACTCAATATGAACAATGAAATACGACATTTAACATACATAATTATGTAAGGTACTAGCTGTGCCCGCGACTTCGATCGCGTGGACTACAGGATTTTACAAAAGTTGTTTCCCAATAACTCCCGTTCCCCTGGGAATTTTGTAATATCGCGATGGATGAAAGCTTTACGTTTATTAAGGTACCTGCATGCCAAATCTCAATCATCCATCCTACGCGATTTAGATTTTTTCATACAAAAGTTTTTTCCCTATTACTCCCGTTCCCGTGGGAATTTTATAATATACTGTTGCAACTAAGCTTTAAATTTATTAAGGTATCTGCATGCCTAATTTCAAGTGTCTAAGTTATGCTGTTAATATTTTTCATACAAAAGGATCTTCCCGTTAATTCCCGTTCCCGTGGGAATTTCGGGAAATCCTTTCTTAACGGATGCCTACATTATAACATCTACCTGCATGCCAAATTTCATCTCGATTCGTCCAGTGGTTAGAGATGTTTAACGGGTAAAACATTACTTCTTTATAGCGCAGTCGGTTAAAAAGTAGCCTATAACCTTTTCTAGGCTTTGGACTATATCTGTACCAAATTTCGTTTAAATCGGTTCAGTACTTTATGCGTGAAAGCGTAACAGACAGACAGACAGACAGACAGACAGACAGACAGACAGACAGAGTTACTTTCGCATTTATAATATTAGTAAGGATAAGACAGAGCAAAAGCATTGGGTAGGTTAGTATTATTATCTTAGTATTTTTGCTTTACTAGACATGAGGTATTTCAACGTAAATTAGACATCTATAAACTAGGTAGGTTTAAATCCATTATGTACAATATAGTTTTTATTACATTTGCTTCAATTCGTAATAGATTAGTCTCTAGTAGTTTGTGTAGAAGTGTCAAGATTGTCAGCTGGCTTATTTATAACCACTGCAGTGTCTCTGTAGAATAACTTATTTTGCAATTTATGTAAGTCTATCGTCCTAGAAGTCCAAAGAACTGGTTTCAATACTCAGTAAGCTGAGGCTTAGAATCGTAAAGACCGTTGACCCGAGACCTTCTTTGTTTCACCTTACCAAGGATGTTTGCGGATTTTGTGATCGTAATCGCAAAATTTACGTGAATAGTCGAAATGAAGTTGATAAGAAACATTTACTTTCTTATCGATCTCTGATATTTTTTAAAAACAAAATTTGCATTGTTTATTTCGTCTTAGTAAGAATAGTCGTGTAGGTCCAACATAAACTAAGTACCTACCTACCTATTACTGTGAAGTACATTCTTACACTCATTTATCCTACTTTTGGAACAAATTCTCAGCATAATGAACCTACTTACTTGAGTAGGCTCTATGTAGAGTCGAATGTATTAAGATACTTACTTATAATTATATGACATGTCTTACACACATAATTAAAAATATCTAAGGAATTACTTTGTCAGATATATTTTATAAGGTGTGTAAATCAACCCGTGATTTGCGATTAGATAAAGTACCAATCTTTTAAAACTGGAAATTAAAACACTTATTGCTTATACAGCTGATGTACAATCGTCGTCAGAAGTAATATTAAGTAATTTTTGAAGAAGTAAAAGAATAAAGTTACGTTAATAGGTACAGGCCTTAACATATACATATTTCAAAAAACCTGCCAAGTGCGAATTGGGCTCTTTGGAGCGGAGGGAATCGACGAACGAATATTTTTTTAAAAGACCGTTTTTGTTCCTGGTGGCAGACGGATGGACGGATAACTAAGTTTTAGTATTAGAGTCCCATTTTTACCCTTTCGGACCGGAACGTTAATAAATCATGTCTCATAAAACATCCTGGACAGAATATAATTAAATCCACAATTATAACATATCCAGCAAACAAATGGTTATGAAGGGAAAAATATTATGAGGAAACTATACTTGTTATGGTGTCAGAGCCTGTTAATAACATTGATTCTGTTAACAAAATACCGTAAGTTCATCCACATATTTATATGAATAATGCTATTGTTGTACGACGCGCAACAGTGAATCCCATGATAACGTAGGCATAGTTATATGCCCGTAATATTATACCCGTAATATACCATAAACTATGCGAATAAAACTTTTCCTCATGATAGTTTCCATTCGAAGCCACTTGTTAGCTGTAAATGTTATAATTATTATTATAAATAGAATCCTTTTAACAATATGTATGTAGTAGAGTGCTAAATAGTGTAAACAAAATTATGACTTTAATATTTTATGATGACTCATTACGATTTTTATGATGACTGACTTTCGAAACCATTTCATGGAATACCCCACAAATTTTGATAACAGAAGGCAAATGTTTATTCTGCGGTGTTGTCACTTTTTTCTTTTAAGCAAAAATTAAACACACATAAGCGGTATTGAATATTTTTCATTAGGTATAGAGAGCGGGTCATTTTTAGGGAACATTATTAATGTGGGCTGTAACTGTCCGGGATATTTTTGTTTTAATGAGCTCCCGGACAGTTACAGTTTTCTAATGTGTGTAACCATGACAGTTTAAAATTATATATTATTCATGTGTTTCCTTTACACAAAAGTTTTACTTATGCAGTAAGAGACTTCTAAATTGTCCCATTATTTTTTAATTCTCCCTCGAAATTTCTGATTATCTCCCGCCATATAGTTAAGTAGAGAAAGCATGGCAATAAACGCGACAAGATCATAAGATACATAGAGCAAATATAGTTTTAATCGTTTATAATAAAAGCGCGTATGTATGTTGTTATCTTATCAGCTCTGTGAAGGTTGGCCGTCGGTGCAATAGTTACTGTGACGAATGGCTGGCAAATTGCACTTTTATTACAATTTATCGTAATGTATGTTGTGTGAATGTATGTAGGCGAAAGGTTACGTTAAACGTAATATCGCGGTTTTGTATACGAATTTTGTCGGTTCGTTTTGAATCGATAACTTATCATCCATCAACGATCCTGAATGGAATATTTGTAATCTTTGCATGATGTGTGATTCATACCTTCTTTAAGTGTATTATGAATTATATTCGCAATAAATGTGTTCTTTCTCTGTTCATATTAAGTACGGAATCGTAAAGAGTGACACACACCACAAATCAAATCAACAAATAAAAATTGGGGAAAGTAAACGTAGTAGATTCGATTTAATACAATTATAGGTCTGTATAAGTACAATTATAAACCCCAGTCATGCTCAGCGCAAGGTCATGTTAAATATCTGCCCAAATCTAAAAAAACCTGAACGCAACTGTACCTACGCGTTCTTGAATTATAAGTATGGCCGCTTTTGAATGCGCACATTCAACTTATTCCATTGAGTCGGACCGGCCGGTTGGTCCTCGTTTTCTCCCTTTGAGGTTATTTTTAACCGTGACGTCAACCGCGTCGATGTCTCGTAAACCAGACGGTGGTCGATTGGCTCCATGTTTTTATAGTCTCAAACACTACTAATGCGCGGACCGTTTGATTCTTTATCCGACTTGTTGTTGCGAGCGGGGAATTCGGAGAAAACAATTGAGCATCATCACCATCTTAAATTCTTTGTTATGGTATCTTCATAGGTGGTGAGAAGTACAAACAACGGAATGTACGTTAGACCATTGAACTTTGCAAAGTTATTGCAAATAATTTTCCGTTAAACGGCTAAGAATACTCGTAACAAATGTTTATTTTTCTGTATTGCTCGCGTTCAGTATTCGTTTAAAACCTGCTGCTATTTTTTATTTATAAAGGCGTAAAGTCGTTAAAGTGTGCACCTAGTTTTATGACAAACAATACCTATACAAATCTTTGTACTAATTTAAGCACGTATAGACGTGTACAGGGTTTTATGGGTTTAGAGTTAGTAATATCGTACTTTACCCAGAAAAACCCTATGAAGCATTTTTGCTCATTTAATAATATTAAAGGTTTGGCATCGCTTAAGAGTGTCGCACACTCTGTTTGAAAACAAATAAAAAAGAAAACAATCTTTTTATTTTTGTAGACAGCTGTTTTTGATCGCAAAAATAGTCGATCGCTTGCCAACAAAAAATACCGCAGAAGTGTTGTACCTATTTCAATACATTTAGCGGTAATATGTATTTACATATTTATGAACAAGAAGTTACAAGGAAATATAACTCAATTTATTATTAGGTATTTTAGGAATGACTAATGGTACTCAGGTACTTTTCCATTGCAGGACCACGGTTTCTTCTTTTTTGTGGCATTGGGGTAAATTAGTAATGTTCAGTCGTTTTAAAAGTCACTCCGACTAGTACTGTTCAAGTGAGTTGCTAGTTCGCACTCGATTGAGGTAGAGTTGTGAACTTGATCTTGCAGATTTGATGACTGCATCAACTGCAGTTTAACTACTTTAGGCAATTTTGTGAACTTGATCTTGCAAAAGACAAGTACAACCATTAATTTACGTAAGAAAACATTGTTTCAAAACTTCAACATTTGCTTGCTCTTGTCTAAAGTTGTTGCAATTTATTGTACCGATCAGTACAAATAGTAATCTTTTTATTACAAGCTTTTATTTAGTTTTTTATTTGTTCTACTCTAGTAAAGTTTTGATATTTTGTTAATGCTAAACTTTTACTTGTACTGCAATAAACGAGACTTTAATTTGTATTATTTATATCATCAAAATTATAAAAAAAAAACAAATTGATAAGTACTTCGTGTTTTAAGTATCGTTCTTTTAGTTCAGTTCAAATTACTTAATTCTCAGTCGTTCACAGCTCTAGCCTTTCGTACCTTTGAACGGTCACCCGTTACAGGTTTGTGATGCCTTTTAAGTGTTCGACCTTGCTGGTTTTAGGATTCCGTAGCGGAATTGTATCAGCATTATTATTCTAATAATGTACGAGCAAGCTGCCTTATGGTGCTGCAACAATAGGTTGAATTCGCGAATTCAGGTGAATGGTAGTATTTTTTACATTCTGTTATTGTCATAAATACTCGCGAATTGATGAATGAAACATTTTGGGCAAAGGAAAATCCCCTAAAAGGACAAAAAGTATTGTTATTTCTTTTATTAAATGTTTTTTTTTCTCTCGTAACGATAGACCGATTAACTTTTGTCACACATTTTTTCTCCTACGCTACACACTCGTGTACGTTTAGTTGTACGGAATTCCCCATAATCGTTCTTGACTCTCACTAGGCCTTTTTTATAATCCATAGCCAGATTTAACCGGCTAAACTGAAGTCAATATGAAAGTGAGTGTAGTAGACTAGGTTTTGTCGCCACTTTTCACTCTCACTTCACGTTACATCTGTTTTGATTCAAACTTTAGTTTAATATTATGGTAGGAGCAATGGGTCTTTTGACAATTTGAGAAATTCAATTTTATTAGATCTTGAGGGTGACCCGGAATCTATAATTATGGTTCCTTGTCCTTGTCGATTTATAGATTACTAGTTACTAGTTTAGTAGTTTTAAAGAGTATGACTTAGTGACAGACAGACGCGGGAAGCTACTTTGCTTTATACTATTTAGTGAAGTAACCAAAAACGAAAGAAGGATAATTATATTCTGAATCATATTATTCTATGGCGGGGTTCATGAGACAGACACTAGTCGGGAAAGTTAGCAGCAAAAACCGCGTAAATGCCTTAAAACATTTACGCGGTTTCGCTGCCCTAAATTGGTAAATTTGGATTAAATTAACGACGTAGGATGTATCAAACTACGTATGTACTCAGTCTAGTATACTCCCGACATATCTCTTCGACATGCTTCAGAGGAATCATTCCTTAACAACAGTCAGGCGCCAAGCTTATCGCGTTGTTTTAAAACCTCGATTCGTTCAATTAAATGAACAATAATATAGTAAACAATGCATAGGGTATGTAAACATTGATACGCCGTACAATAATAATTAGCGTGCAATGCGATGAGAGAATTTATTGTCGGTGCCTACTTGACTATCTGTTTGATTTCTTTTGTTTGATCACGTGTAAGTTTTTTCTTTTACCTTAACGGTGGTAGAATAATATTTATTTAAGGCTTAGCAGTACCAATCTTACTTTATTTACTGTGCTTCATCACTCTTTGGTTATGTCTGACTACCGTCTTCACGGACATTATAAACAATTCGATCTAGTTTTCTTATACAAATAGCTCAATAACAAATAGACTCTCAGCATCTTTTATCAAAAATCCGTTTTCCTCTCCGTTCCACTCGTACTATTGATGTTTTTGTACCGCCATGTTTTAAAAAGAAATACCTACACCCAAAACAACTATTTTCATCGCTGCCTAAATATGTACAATAAAGAATTTAGTGAACTTGACCTTTTCAATAATTCACTTACATCTTTCAAAAATAAACTCATTGAAAAGCTCCTAATTTGATTGCTGTTGCTGCTGTCTCAAATCTATTACATTTAAGCATATCGAATCACAACTGTATCTTGTCAATAATTTATTTCTCAACTATTCCCTGTAACCAATAATTGTAATTTCCAGTTAACAAGCTCATGTATAAACATAATTTGCAAACCTAGTGAGGTCTCGGCACTATTTTGTCTTTTGTCTAGATTTAAAATAAAACTATTACTGTAATGACTGTTTGTGCCAAAATAAATGAAAAAAAAAGAAAGATATTTCTAAAGAAAAGATATCTTACACTGTGTCGCGCACAAATTGTGGGTAATCAGTAAAGGTCCTCTCATCATCATCAGCCCTTATAAGTCCCCACTGCTTGGGCAAGGACCTACCCTAGGGCGATAAGGTCTTAGTCAACCACGCAAGCCATAAGTGGGTTGGTCGACTACATAACCTTAGAATTTCTTCGTCGGTGTGCAGGTTTCCTCACGATGTTTTCCTACCCCGTTGAAGCGTCGATAATGTGGTGTAATCGTACATAATTATGATATTAAAATTTTAAAACACAGTGGTACGTGTCGGGGTTCGAACTGGCAGTCTCTCGCGTGGGATACAACGACCTTAGCCACTCGGCTATCGACACTTTTTAGGTTTATTAATTAGTATAAGAAGTAAGTAATTTAATTAAGCATTTTATTCATTTAGATTTAAGTTATGTATGTCCATGCTACACACTCACAGGGTACATTAAGTAAATTGTCATGTTAGTGTATGTTATTTTATGTGTGCAATTATAAATAAATAAATAAATATGAATACTAATTTAGATTATAAGAAGAATAATATATGTAATAATAATACCTATCAATACCACTATTGTTTAAGTAAAGAAGCCATATACTGAGCTATTTTAATATGTATAACCTTAGATATAAGACAATTGCTACACCCTTACAGGGTTCATAAACTGTGCTGTAAAATGTACTTTTATGTGTGCAATAAATGAATAAATAAATAAATAAATAAAATAAAATAAATAATCAACAAATTTATAATTTGAAAGGTGTTACATACTTAACAAAATAAAGAAACACTTAAAGTCGGACAAATGTAAAAAATACAAAGTGTTTTATTTTTTCGCGTTTCAATCGTAAAATCTGGGAATTCAGCCGAAAATGTGGTCACGTTTTGTGATAACCTACATTGTATCCAGGCACGTTTGAATGTTGAAAACAGAGCGTGATATACCTAGGTAGTCTAGACATTAGGCTGCTCACAATGGTAACACAGATTTAGATTCGCAAAAATGATTAGCAATGTCATTGGGTACGTTACTGGTTCAGAATACATAACAATTGCGATTGACGGCAGTTACTTTAGTTTAATAAGCACAAAAGGCTTTGAAAACAATGCCCGTGTTTTAAAATAAAAGGCAGATTTTAATCTAGTTGATCTAAAACGGTTTTTTTGACCTTAAACAAAACAGACAGGGTTGATAATGGAACAACGGTGCTTATGTACTTAGGTATATGCTAACTTTTTTTTTAAGCCTATGGCTCAAGAAATGTTAAGAAGGTTTACTTAGATTTACTAACGCTTTTGATTTATTCCTAATCACTAGAAGTTAGGTATATTATTTTGCACGGTAATATCTAAGTGCAAAGGCGAAAGATTCGATGTGTGAGTAATTCGTGATTGAGGTTATCGTATTTTACACAGATCGTGAACATGACACATTTCGTAAATTTAATTGTTTATTGTACCGTGTATTATAATGTCCACTAAACTTGAGAACATCTTGAGATTGTGAAATTGAGGCATCGATAGCTTTTCCACCTTTCTTTAAGCCTACCTAAACATAGGTACTCGTAAACACTCAGTGGTGTAGTTAAAACATTCAAATTCCAAAACCAACTAGTATTATTACAGAAAACACACAGATCCTACCCTAATCTACACGTCTGCGATAATCTGGATCTGATATCAGAATCGTACTGCTTTGTACATTTAGTGAAACCGAAAATCAACAATGCCATATACAAACCAACATCGTATCTACAATGGTGTACATCAAGGCATAGATAAAATGCTTTATAGGGACATAGGGTGCCCTAATGCCTTGATGTATTTGTCTATAGATGGAGGTGGACTCTACCTGGTAGAGCTATATGTAGACCTAAAATCTCGGTGAATATATTTAAGCCGGTGGATCCGCCAGATACGTCTAGCCAAGACATCGGTGATAAAATATCTCGCCAAGGATTACTGGAAAATTCCATCGGCTCAAGCGAGCGAAGTGGCTAAGCTGGTGCGTCGGAACCGCAAGCGCATCGGCCGGGGTCGACGTCCTGCCAACAGGTCTCGCAGGTACGAATACAGGGCTTGCTTAGCATATAGAAAGTATCTGTTCACTTTCGCATGGCGTACGTCTTTCGCGCACGGCATAGTTTGCGAAGGCGATTTGTATTGTGCGCCGATGTTCTACTTTTTTCAAGGTCAGGTCTATTCTAAATTTGAAAATCTTTTGCGGTGTGAGCTTCTGTTATTGTTTTAAAACGAACTGTTTGCAATTCCAACAGGGTTAGGTATGAATCGGGGTGACTGCGGCTCTACGCTGACCATCTTTGTAAATTTGCGGGTCTGTTTTAAGTTATTTCTTGTTACCATTCTTTGAGACTAGCATTCTGATACTTCCAGATATGCTATCTAACCGCTGTACTTCGGAATATACTTGTAGTTAATGCAAACACATGATCTATATGCAGATATATAATGATGACTAAGCACACATGAAATGAATACGTCATCTATTTTAAGGCATTACAAATCTAGGAATTCTCAGAAGACCTACTTACTCATTGATTCATTATTTCATATTTCAGAATCAATTCTACTTTCATGAAGCGTTGTCGTTGAACATCTAGTTGCGACGATTACTCGCATTTTTCTTCCACCAAAATATTTATTACAATAAATCTCTACACGGAAGTCACCATCATGCTGATTTACATAAAAAGTGTCCTAATTATATTAGTTCACTGTAGCTGTCTGGAAGTAGGTTAATGTTGTCACACCTCTGAAGGTTTCAAGCTTTTATGGCTTATGATCACACTGCGGCCTCACCCAAATTGGACGCGAAATAAATTGGCAGTAAAAGTATTACTGGAAGCTTCAATATATTGGACAATATGTATCTGTACGCACAATGTAGATCAATCTACAAAGTGATTAAAGTAGGTGCTTGTACCTAGGCACAGTACCTAATGTCCAGACCAGTCGTTAATGAGTAAAAGACTTTATTTTTCTTTTAATTTTATATCCGTGTTCATCTCGATTGCAAACGTAAATTTGCAAACAACCACAAATTAGTAAATAATTACATTGTCAACAAAAGCTCATCTTTTAATCTGAAGAGGTTCTATAGGTGGCGTGGTCTGTTGTGCCTGTCGACCTCATTGGGCCTCACGACCGCTTACCATCAGATGGAGTGAGGTCATCTTAAGAGTATTTTTATTTAAAAAAAAGGTACATATTGGATAAATCAGACCAATTTCAATTAAGTTAAGATCGCTGTTATTTTACATAACCTTTATGTAACCGTAGAGGTTTTAACAGCGAATAGCTCTGGATTAGCCAAGGTTTCTATCCAAACAAGCAGATTTCACGGTTACTATTATAAATGACTAAATTTACATTTATCCGTAGCCAACGAGGTTGTGATAGTGTGAGTGACATTTTTTTGTGTCTGTCGTGTTCTTGGTAAGTTTTACAGTGTTCTTACAAATAAGTTTAAGAAATTTTAATAGGGTGGACATCGAATAGTTATACATATAATCTGACTAGTAACCCGCCCTCGCTTCGCTTCTGGTTAATTTTACCTTCCTCCTTCCTCTTAAAGCTCTCTCTATTTACAATCCGTTGCTTACTTTTAAAGATTTAAGCATACAGGGATATAAAAGAAAAAGCGTCGATGGCCGAGTGGTTAAGGTCGTTGCTCACCATGCGAGAGGTCCCCAGTTCAACCCCCCCCAGGTACCAATGTATTTTTCAAATTTGAAATTCATATGTACCATCATTCGACGCTTTAACGGTGAAAGAAAACATCGTGAGGAAACCTGCACACCTACGAAGAAATTCTAGGGTTGTGTAGTCGACCAACCCGCAAAGTGCGGGTCGGGCAGCGTGGTCGACTAAGGCCTTTTCGCCCTAGTTTAGGGTAGGCCCTTGTCCCAGCAGTGGGGACGTATACGAGCTGATGATGATAGGGATATAGGGACAGAGAAAGCAACTTTTATATGCACGGATGCAGTACCTTTGCATTTTGTATCTTAGAGCAAGTTAGTAAGCACAATGTTGGTATAACGTTGTGTTTTTATCAGTTCTCTAGTTAGCAGTTGTTTTGGGCACTTCAATGCATAGATACCAACTATGTAACGTCTACAGCAATAAGATAAGTGTAATCTATTTCACTACTAGTCAAATTGACGGAATCGATAATACCTATGTATCTTTAAATGAATGATGTTTTAGAATACATAATATTTTGTTCTTATTTTTGGTCTGCTTTTTAATAAGTCGTATGTAGTATTCGGGCTTGTAGTCGATCTAACTAATCTGAGATAACTGATTCCTATTTCCTCATTCAGAAATAAATAATTTAGGAAGATACACCATTCGATAGGAATCATTAGCAAGAGGGCTATCCTACACATCTTTTTTTGATAAAATATGGAATTTATGAAGTTAAGAGAGCCTTAATGAGTTAGGGCGTGTAAAGTTAGAAGCACGAGATCTGATAATTTTTTGTCAGTGCCAGTCATATTATATAGATGGTAACATTTTACCTACTTTGAAAATGGTTTTGGTGGGATTTATAGTCCTGCTAATTGCAAACCAGTTCACAGCCTTAATTGAACCATACTGAGATAAATGTTGTAGTTACAGATTATGTGGAATGTCTGGTGTATTTATAGCGACGAGACGGCTTCATTATAAGTGAAGAAGGTTCTGGAGGCAATCCCGCTAATAGAACCGTGTGCCTGGTTACAGGCAATTGAATGGAGCGCGCGCTCGAATATATTGTACTAGTTAATTGGCCAATTGAAGGACCGTCCAGGGCTGCCAGTTGTATATAAGGTTTTTAGACCATATAAGTCTCTCACAGAAAATTTTGAGCCTACTCTAGACTTGAGTCAACCACGCGTGAAAAAATCGGGTCGATCGACTTCAAATAACCTGATATTTTGCACAATATATAATAAATCGTATGAATTTCTGATAAAATAATATGTATACGAGTGCTACTATGTGTTTTGTATAATGTAGTTTTCGAAAGCACCTTTTGCCGGTAATGCTTTTTCTTTCACTATTCCTTTGCAATTTTCCCAAGGGCTTTAAATATTCTACTTAAAACTGGAAATATTGAGTCATTTTATCTACGTAGGTATACAGGAAAGATAAAAATTGATTTGGTAGTCTGATATTATTTGATCTTTTCGACCTTGGCCTTAAGTGATTTCGTGATAAAGTACGTACAGTCAATACGATAAACGGAATATAGGTATGTACCTATTAAAAATATTGAATTAAAGATGTTACCAAGACAAAGTTTGAAATCAACGTAACTTCATAGATAAAATATTTTTTTATGATATTTAGTCTAAGGGAATTTCTTATGTACTTTTATTTCTTTAAAAGTTAACATAAAAATACAGTGTCCTCTCTTCAATTTCATTTGCAGTGCCCTTGCAGGGTCTATAATGTATCGATAATCATTACCCCAACACCTTGTAAACACTTATAGAAGCAATAAAGTATTGAGTATTGAAAATGGATATATACTGAACCAATATTAGATGATTCGATACTAGTTTAGTATTATTTTTCAGGCTTAACACAATATGTACTAGATTTAATTTCGTAAATGGGTACCTAAGTACAGACATGAAGCTTAGTTAACAGACAGGCAGATTAACTTTCGCATTAATGTGGTTAACGTGTTTTTGTAAGTAATAAACAGGCCTTACAAGCGAGTTTATGGCAACCCTGACAATTTAAGTACATGTGTTGAGGAATGGCAGTTTATTGCCGATTGGCTCTTTAATCTAAGTGAATGCTTATCAATTCATCTTTACAACAGGCGATACCTTACGCCATTTTCTTTATTTTCCCTTTGTTAGTCAGCACTTTAACTATGTTGGTAGAGAAGACAAGTAGTGAGCTTTTGTTTTAATTTAATCATGGTTTTAAGTTTTAGTAACACCAAAATGGATAAATATTTGAGAAGTGTTCTCATTTGCTTTATTAAAGACGGTGTCAGAAATAAGTTTACTTATAAGTCCCACAAAATATCACGCTTTTGAAAAGATAAGATAGAATAAAAGAAATCGATCAATATGTATGAAAGTGTAAATTGAAAATCTGTAGGCTTGTAGGGAGATCAGGTTTCAAGTAATGTGACGATGAACTTGTGCTATGAATGCCGTTGTTTGATCATAATATTGACACAGATGGTAAGAAAGTTAACTGACAGGTCAATGTTATAGAAATACTGAAAATATGCTTAGACTCATAAATCATTAGGAACAAAATTTACCGACCCTAATTAGTGTAACCCAGTCGGATTGACGAGCAGTAAGTATGTATTACCTACTATCTTTATCGTGTTAAGATTTATATTAAATACTATTACCTAAATCGAATGGAACGGAGAAGTCTTAAATAATACAAAATTTACAGTGTTTTGCAAACACCTGCTAGTGTAAGACTGTTTTTCACAAAAAATGGGCAGTGAACACTGTTAATATGACCCAACTACTATCGGGAATCGAACCCGTTATCTCCTCTTGAGCTACAGCAGCACGATAAGGACTGTAGTCTGTGAGTAATCGAGGTCATCAACATTGTCAATGTTCGACCAACAAACAGTGCGATCGATGTTCTGATTAGATAAAGTTTGTGCCAATTTAATTTGCCCAAAGAGAATAATAATGTAATTCACTGGCTCAGTAGAAAATTGGTTAGTGTTCCAGGTTTACAAACTACGGTTCCAAGAGTCGTGGGCTCGATTTCCACCCGGGACAAATATTTGTGTGACGAACATCGGTGTTTGTTCCGTGTCTGGGTGTGTTATTGAATATATTTAAGTACATTTGTATACCACTGTTGATTCTGATACCCGTACCACAAGTGCTTGAGCTATTTACCACGGGATTGGAATGTATATGTAGTTGTGAGATGTTTATTTATTTATTTAATGCTTAGATCTGAAAATGAACACCTGCTTGAAACAGGCCCAATCTTGTGCATTTTTATTTGTCTTCAAGAGTTGAAAATCCAAATTAGTTACAATTTTAGGACGCGACAGAAAGTAAAGTCAATTGTTCGCGTATAATGTCAGCGGAACAATAAAATTCACAGTCAAAATAACTTTATGGAAATTTATGATAATAGTGTTGACAGACTAGGTCGAATCAGTTATTATTAGAGAAGCTAGCTCAGCTCAAGTAATAACCAACTCAATTGTGAAATAGTCACATTTGTATGAAAACAATAGATTTAAGTCCTAATAACCGACTCAGTACAATACAAATTAGCAATATTTTCGCTACTTTGCCCAGTTACATGCTTAGTCTTAATATGTATATCAATTCTTATGTTGCTGACCCACCCCCAACTTCAGCCACGTGAATCTTTAGTTTGTTACCCCATTAAAAAAAATATTATAGGTCCAAACCTTGTCATGAAAATAACTAACACAAAAACAATCATAAATCATCAAATGATAGCAAAATTTTCACAAATGTTGTATTTTAAAAATTTAAAAAGATAATATATTAAGGGAAGTCCCAAATCCCCCATAGAATAAACGTGTTTAACATATTTGGTACGTGCGCGAGTCCGACTTGCACTTGGCCGGTTTTATTTATACAGATGATTATTAATCTTTAGTACTAATAGTATTTCACAACTCCATGAATCATCCTCCGTCCAGACGTGTTCTGGAGAAGGTGCCTCAAGGCTGAACCGAAATAGCTGGAGACACGGCCGCGTCGGCGCCTGCACACGTCAACAGATACACGCGAGGTCTACAGTCCGATAAAAACATAAGACCGTTGAAAGCCGGGCAAATAAATAACTAAATATCTGGGACATTTCCACACACGGTCATTTGACCCCAAACTAAGCTGAGCTTGTACTATGGGCGTCAGAGACTGATACACATACATAGATATTTTTAAATACATACTTAAATATATAATCACACCCAGACATGGAACAAACACCGATGTTCATCACACAAATATTTGTCCCGAGTGGGAATCGAACCCACGACTCTTGGAACCGCCAGGCAGGGTCACTAACCACTGTTCCACCGAGCCAGGCAAATACAAGTCGGATTCGCACACTGTGGATGCCAGACACGCTTGTATGTAAATTTCAAATACAATCGATTCCATAGAACATATTTTCTTTTAATGAAAGACTACCATTTTAATAAATTATTACCAAATAACTCCACCTAAGGTTTTAGACTTTCGCGTTCTATTACACTAAATATTATAAGTCTAGTAGTATCTTAGAATCTTATTAATTCTTAGTCACTTTTAACTAGTTTTATTTGGGTTTTTTTTTCATTTTTTCTGCTCACATTGCTTGTCGTGGCAGCCTGTAAGTGAATCTGCACTTACCTATGTTCCTATTATGTACTTTCTGTAAACTGTTGTAAATTAGTGTAAGATTTGTTGGTTGTCCATAATAAATAAATAAAATAAGCCTACACACGATATTAAGAGTAGCAAATACATAGCTACTTACTGCCCGACGTTTCGACTGGTTACCAATCATGGTCGCGAGCGAACTGGCTCGCTACTCCTAATATCGCGAGTAGTAGACCCATAAGGACTAATATTTAATGACTCCATCTATTGGTAATCTGCCGTGAGGTCCACATATGAGGTCGACAGGCACAGTAGACCATATTGAGCCTGAGCTTTGGAATAAAAAAAATTGGATACATTTAAGATTTTACCCCGGTTTTCCAAGCTATTGGAAATTTGGTAACTCACATTCATAGGATAAATAAAAACTACCAAAATTTCCAAGTTTGTTTATAATGAATGCATTGTACCTAATCACCAAAGGAACCGAAATGCTGGTAGAGTCGAAACAAGAGTGGAAATAGCTCCACCGACAAGGGCAAAACTCCGATACATTAAGAACATCATCAGCCCATATACGTCCCCAATGCTGGGGCACGGGCATTCCCTTAACTAAGGTCTTATCACCTTAGTCAACCAACCACGCTGGCCAAGTGCGGGTGTGTGTTGATCGACTACACAACCTAAGAATTTCTTCGAAGGTGTGCAGGTTAAGTACAGTTAGTGCATACTAGCTGTGCCAGCGACTTCGTTCGCGTTTCCCCCGTTTTTTACACATTTTCCATTGTATCTTTGCTCCTATTGGTCGCAGCGTGATGTTATATAGCCTAAAGCCTTCCTCAATAAATGGTCTATACAACGCAAAAATATTTCTTCAAATCGAACCAGTAGTTCCTGAGATTAGCGCGTTCAAACAAACAAACTCTTCAGCTTTATAATATTAGTATAGATTTGTAGTAAGTTCTGTCCATGTTACAATTCAATAAAAGGTATCTGAATTTGCATTATGTGTTTTTGTCACAATCCGCTTTTTACTTAGGTAGGTAATGAGTCTCTGACCTATAGCGCCTACTTCTGAACGGCCTACAGACGTGTTGTTGTTCATTACTGTCTGTTACAGATCTAGGGCAATTCGCTAACTAGCCAGACGATGTGCGGACAGACAATTTGACTGATTGTCGTATTAGATATGGCTGATAAGTGGACGTTTACAAAATTGAGTGTATTGTGTTGACTGGTTGTCTAACATTGTAAGAGACGTTAGGTTTGATGCTTGCCTTATTCAAATTGTAATTTTCAACTTTCGTATTTCACGAACTAATACTTCTTTACCTAATAGCTACTCTAGATAATAATACATTTGTCCTACTTCCTAGAGAGATACTTAAGATCTTCAGTTGCAGAAGTTAAAGCGGACATCGCATATGGTTTGTTAAAATTTTCTTATTCAACATTTGACTATCTTAATGTTTAGTCCTCCTAGGACTAAGCCTTTACATTTCGTCATTGTCTCGTACTCAAGAACTAAACCTATATCTTACCAAGCCTTGCAATGGAATTGTTTCAGCCTAACATTCGTGACCCGAAATTGAATCAGATAAACGGGATCATTGTAAATGGTTACATATATAATTATTTAAATGTCAAGAGTTCCTCGAAATAGTACCTTTTGTAAGTTCAATGATCATTTATTCGTAAATCTTATTTGATCCCACGACCTCTCCGATCCGAGATTAGTTTAAATCCACTGAGCTCATTTGTGGATTCCTTTTTAAATTAGCAGGCGTTAAAACTGTCAAAATAAACGTTTATCAATGTGCAAAAATAACGTTTCGTAAAAAAAAAACCTTTATCATGTGTTCACGTCCCAAAATATAAAACAAACAAACTCGACAACAGTTTTTTGTCCGTCTGTGGATCCGTCGCGAATTCCACAAGTCTCGGCCGAGCGCCAGGTTTGAAGTAAACACGTGAGCCTAATAAAAGTATGATTTACTGTCCATTTTAGACTCAAATAGATCCTCTATGTCATAATCTATATTAGCCTGCTGTTGAATTATTGGTTTCGATGATACAAATGCCCAGCAGTGTCTGCAAATGGGATGATGCGTATTGAAATGATGATTATGATTTATCTGGGTTTGTAGATGATTGCTTTTTTTTTATTTATTTGGTTTACACTACAATTATACACTACATTTAAAAAATATTGTTGGACCAAGAATGTTGTACCGATACAAATATTTGCTTAAAATTTGTATTCAATATAAGCAAATAAACTTAAATCAATAATTGCCATAAATATCAATGTTAATTAACAGTTTTTTGTTATAAAAAGCAAACAGCAAAATTTCACACTAGCACTAAATAATATTAGAATTCTAATGTACGTGTCTTATGAACTTCGTCTTTGACAAAGCAAATTAAGTCACTAAGCTAATAAAAATATGGACGCAGTCTGATCGTATAGAACAGTTTTACGAATAAATTACCATTGTTTATGACTGAGCTGTCTGTCTGCCGAGTAAAGAATAGCAGATAAACTATACGTAAATAAACGTTAGCAATGCAGGCAGTCTGGAAGTGTTAGGTAAAAACAAAAAGCTTATGTAAAAGTATTTATGGAGGATCTCCAAACCATGCACCGCTTTATCAACTCGAGTTACTAAATGAACTTAATTCTTAGAATTAGTATTCCAAAGTTTTGTAGGATTATACCAATAATAATACGAATAAAGTTATTATGGTGTCGATAGTGAATTAAAGCTGAGTAATATCAGGGCTTTTCAAACATCCAGGGAATTATCAGTATTAAATTTGTAGGTTTAAGTCAAAGTTAAAGTCAAAGTGTCTTTATTTATATAGGCATTCACACGCACTTATAAATCGTCATTATATTAAATAAATAAGTAAAAGATAAGTGATTCTACCACCGGTTCGGAAAGCTGATTCTACCGAGAAGACACCGGCAAGAAGTTTAAAAAATTACAAGCCGTTGTTAGTAAATTAAGTACCTGTACAAAAGTATAGAATATTATTAATTACTTGATCTCTCTACTTAATTTATATTCGAACAAAGAAGACACTAGTGAAACGCTCGTGCGGCGCGCACATTTATTTTTAAAATATTAAGGCAGTAACGACAGGTATCCTACATTTACTTTTAAAGATAGTTATGTAGGTATGTGCATTTGTCAGTTAACTAAACTGTTTGACACAGACATTGTGTGGGAGACTGTAATGTGGCGTTCAAATAATAAATGTTGATACAACAATATAACTTCGATTATTATCACTTAGATGTTGAATGTGATGATTCTTTCATTCATTAGGGCTGTCGCTTGATAAAAAAACATTTATAAAATAAAATTGGTCAATATTTTCGTTAAATATTACCTAGATACAACTGTGATCATTTTTTTGATGGATAAGTATTACTTATCCATTTAGTTATCCACTTATCCAGTTAATCAAACGAAAAGCTCAGTGAATCAGTTTCTGAAATGCCGAACCTTTTTTGGGGAGACTAAAAGTGGGAAGATTTTGTTAAGTTCGTTGACAATGGAAATCGAATCAAATAAAAAAAAATGTATTCGTCGCTTTTGCGAAATAATTAGACAAATAAACTAGTAATGTTCATAATTGCTATGCTGTACCGAGTTGTCACATACATGTACCCAATTTATATGTAATATTTTTTGAAATATCATTGTTCTGATCAGATGTGAATTATACTACATCCCTGTAGTCCCATAGTAACATAAAATACATAGATATAGAAACAGAAAAGTAAACCATTAACAAAAACAACGTTTTAAAACCGACCAGTTTATTGAAGCAGAAGCAAACCAATTACAGATAAACAATGACTTAACATGTAACTGTACACTTTAGCAGTGGGTGACCTCATTCTGCAGTAGGTATTGACAATTTGTAGTCACTGTGATTAAGAACAGGGCTGCCGCTGTAATTATAAGTCGTTGCAGTTATCAGTGGCAGGAGAAATTATATGTTCGAGCAATATTGACTTACCTAAATAAAGGACCGCGTACCACCGTGTCTTCGAATTTGAAATTCATGTGAGATTATTCGACGCTTTAACGGTGAAGGAAAACTGTGGGGCTACCATGAGTTTAAAACTTACGCGCTCGATATCGCCTACGTAAATATGTCTATGAAAAACTTGTACAGCGCCGGCTGGTGGTTACGCGAAGAACTAAAATCGGCCGTATGAAAAAAACAAACTCGATAGGTTTTTAACGTAAGTTAGTTTTCGATAGCCAACTCATGGTAGGCCCTCTGCACACCTACGAATTCTAAGGTTGTGTAGTCGCTCAACACGCGCTTGGACAGCGTGGTTGACTAAGGCCTTACCACCTTAGTTTAGGGTAGGCCCATGCCCCAGAAGTGGAGAGACTCATTGGGCTGATGATGATATTTCATCAAATCAAAAAGTCTACTACTATAAGTAAATAGACTTATGTGAGAGAGATAATACTACAATCCCGTATTTCTTGAGGAAGGATATTTTTATAGTCTTTGCCTTCTTCGTAATTTTTTTTTTTGCCATTTCTAATTTTGCATTTATTGTTCTTGACTGTTTCTTATTATCGGAGGCCTCGTTTTGGGTCGCTGCGCCAATCTAGTTCGTTTTTTTTATTCTTGACTAATTTTTGTACATCCATATTTAGGTACATTCTAAAAGTGGAAGTAACTTCTTGTGTCTGTATGTCCGTCCAGCTTTCACGTTAAGACTACGGCATCGATACATTTTGTACAGGGCCTGCAAAAAGACTTAGGCAAGTTATTAAACGACTGTGCCTATGAGATAGTCTCTTATGCGATACGACTCTCCTCGGAAAGAGTCGTAGACATATAACTATAGTTTTATGATAGTAATTTTGCCGGTTTTTTACCCCTGTTGCTTATTGGATCAACGGGTCTACATCAGTGCTAACTGGTTTGAGTCCCGGTCCAGTCACGATTGATACTTCCTTCTTTGCGATCTTGGCCCAGTATTAAGTCGTAATGGCATTGTGTCATGATGAGCTGCAATTGTTTGATGGCCCTTTTGCGTATAGAGTGACTAGTGTTTACCAGTATACAGGGAAGCCCTACTAAGATGTTTTGTGTCTGTATTGTTCATTTAATTTTTTTGGTAGAGTCACCCTGTTGCAAGGATTGACTTATTGTTGCTTAAAGTGTACTTACTAGTGACCCGTACCTCGCTTTGCTTCGGGGGAATTTTACATCAAAACCTTTCTCTTGAATACATTAAAAAAACGCATTAAATTCCTATGCGTCGTTTTAAAGATTTGAGCATAGATAGGGATATAGGGACGGACAGCGACTTTGTTTAATACCATGAAGTAAAGCATATGAATATAATTTGAAATCGATTGCACATGCTTATAATATTAATCCACAAATGAGATGTGAATCAAATAATTGATTTCCTGAAGTGTAGATATGTAAGTTATTTATCTATATTACTTAACCATTCCTACCCTACACTTAATCTATAATATAAAAATGAATCGCACAATGTGTTGGTAAGCGCATAACTCAACAACGCCTAAACTAATTTGGCCAATTCTTTTTTCTAAATGTTCGTTGAAGTCCAAAGATGGTTCTTACGGCGAGAAAAAATCGAATTATTGCCGGGAAAACCCTAAAAACAGCCCTTTTCTTTTTCACATTTTTTTGACAGGACGAAGTCTGTCGGGTCAGCTAGTTGGCAATAAATATTCTGACTTCGACTTAGCTTCTAATAATTCTTCCATTATGAAATGTTCATTATTTGTTATACACCTTTTATCTAAGAAGGTAAAGTAGTACATACCTATACCCATTGAATCAAGACATAGCTACATCTATAACTAAGCGAGTGTGTTGTCATCGACCTTAGTGAGTCCTAAGCTTGGTCGTGCTAGTCATTTAATGGGCTCTAGGATGCAAGATGCAAATGCATTACCCACTGCACGTAGAGTTCGTAAGACATTACAAGTCAAATGTAGACTACGCAGGCACAGTGAAAGGTAAATCGTATATTGGTTGGTACAGACAATAGGATGAACATTGTACAGTCACTTGTAATTTTTAAGCACATTTCCTTATTTCGAACCACAAGGTTTGAAACGTTAAAAACGTGATTTAGTATAGTTTGTATTAGTCTTTGTAGAGTCATAACATATTGTTATACGCACACTTCATCACAAGTATCTGTGGGAAGTGGGGTAGTATTTGACAAGGCGGATGATACTTTATCGGTCTACACGTGATATTAGGAGTAGCAAATACATAGTTACTTACTGCCCGACGTTTCGACTGGGTTCCACCAATCATGGTCGCGAGCGACTTGGCGCCGCCACGCTAAAACTAAAGCTATGAGCTAAGTTAGAAAGTACCAACAGTAGTGCTTTTTTAAGCAATTCAGTTCAGAACCACTATTATGTATGTGATGATACATGCTATTTATATTTATGCTTTGGTTGATTAAATGTCTCTCTGTTTCTGACTGCGTTGTGGTGCGTAATGGTATGCGTGACGTAACTGCGCATACGCAGCGGCAATGACATCCGTCGCGGAACAATGGCCCGTTCATCGATGCACTTTGTTCTGTTCTGCATAATGCCCACCATGCAATCGCTAATGGATTGGCGAAGGGGATAAATTGAGTTGCATTTATCAAAGTCTTAAAGGGTTATTTTTTTAAAATTTGTAAGTATTCTCGAAGAACATGATCGTCCTTTTGACTGGCTCGGTGAAACAGTGATAAGTGACCCTGAGTCTCTGACTAGCGGTTCCAAGAATCGTGGATTAGATTCCCACTCTCGAAAAATATATTGCGCAATTCGGTGTTTGTTCCATGTCTGGGTATGATTATGTATTTAAGTATGTATTTATCAATATATATGTATGTATGTATATCAGTAGCGGGCATAGTACAAGCTATGCTTAGTCTGGGGTAATTTGACCGTGTGTGGAAATGTCCCAGATATTTATTTATTTTAATGCATTCGAGTCTTTTTGATTGTCTGTGATGATCGCTTCGAGTAGCCTTGCCATGATCTTGCCATGGATTGCGGTGGAAAGAAAAAGAAAGAAAGAAAGAAAGAATGAACGGTGGAGCCATTAGTTCTGCCTGACCCTTAAAATACTTTATGAGCAATACCTACGTTGATACATTATAATATGTTACTATATGTTTTAGTTATCAGATTATCAGCTCAAACACGTAACCACTGCTGAGGCACGTTCCTACCCTAAATTAGGACGATAAGGCCCTAGTCATCATTATAAAAATATTATTTTTGGAGAAAATCTACCAAAATTATTACTTATTGTAAATAAACGTAGAATTAAAAAACAAAAACATTTGTACAATAATCATTGTTCACATGTGAACCGCGAAACGAATTTTATTCAGATATACAGTAAAGTACATGATAAACAATCTCGTGTTAGGTACACGGTTGATGTACATAGTTATAAAACATGCCCTTACCTAACACTCACAATGTAGCGTCTTCAATAGTAATACTGTAAACGCTTAAGGAATGTCTAACTAAGCGTGTATGCCTTAATTCATTATACATATTGTTTGCAAATGTTTTTGTTTCATACATTACTCATGACATCGCAAATTTTGCATTCGAATGTCAATAACGACACTGCTGGACTCTTTTGATGTTTTGACTTGCATTGTTTTGTGTACAAATTACCTACAGGGTGTTCACGTGAAGGATCCTTTTTATTTAAAAAAAGACAGTACCTATCCTTACTAATATTATAAATCCGAAAGTAACTCTGTCTGTCTGTTACGCTTTCACGCATAGAGTACTGGACCGATTTAAATGAAATTTGGTACAGATATAGTCCAGAGCCTAGAAAAGGTTATAGGCTACTTTATAACCGACTGCGCTATAAGGAAGTAATGTTTTACCCGTTAAACGTCTCTACGCGGACGAAGTCGCGGGCGAAAAGCTAGTATAAAATAAAAACAAAGGAGGACGGAATACGGACTGATTTTTAAATTTGGAACTATTTAAAGTTTCAAGGTTGAATTCGATTCTTGTGCCTTGAAAACATTGACAAAACGCTGGCTTAAAATTCGCAAACCGTTATTTAACTCGGACGCAATTTGGTAGGATACATTTAGACCGTAAAGTTGCGTGTCCACTTTAATGCTCTGGACATAGGCCAAACGTTGGTCTCGTTTTACAGAAATGTGTATACTCCACTCTTACGTAAATGACTGACTAAATATAACCGATGGTTCTCATTGACGTACAGTGTAGGTACTAGTCTAACTCAGTAAATCTCGGTACGCTCTAAGGAGTTCATGTAATGACGCGATGGTGTAATCGCCCGATGTGACGTTTTTTTTATGCGCCAGAACTGTGATTTACATATTGTTTTTTTATGTAGTGGTTATTAAAGGTCACAGTGTTAAGGAGTTAAAAAAGGTTAAAAAGTGAAAATGGTGATTAACAAAAACAATATTAACCCGTGAGTTGACCAATTGACTAAAATATATTTCTCTCATCACTAACTTGTGACAAATTGTAGTGAAAAAGTAGTGATTATTTTCGCAGTTGTTAACAGTTTTTTGCAAACATCCTGTATTTAGAATGTTATTATGCATCTTTATTGTGTATGTTTCACATCAGCTAATAACTTAGCCTTACACCAATAAATATTCCATATTATAATGAAATTATTTTTATATTGTAATAATACCTACTTACTTCGTTCGTGGACTCGTAGTATTCGTTCAAACAAAAATATATATTTGCCTTTCCCTGGTGGGATAAAATGGATTAAAAGAAAAAACAAACAAAAATTTCGTGTCAAAAAATGTATTTAAACATAAGGCATATTGATGTTTGAATTTTATTATATTTAATATGTACATTTAATTTTCAATGTATTAAACTCTTTAACTTGGAAGAAGTTCAGAAATTATCAAGTTCAATTCCAGTTGAAATACTCAACTGTAAAAATAAATCCAAAAACATCCATGCACAAACTGTAATGGAACAGACAAGTGTTTAATGAAGCTATTAATTTAGTATCAAGAATCTTATTAATTAGCCTACTAGTTGTGCAAGCGACTTCGTCCGCGTAGAAAAGAAAAGATTTAAGGCAGCATTTTTTAATATACCTACCGACATCTAAAAACGCCCAGCATGTAGATTCTTTTAATTATTATCCTAACTTTTTTATTGATGAATGACAATCCATTCATCGAATTCAAGAAACGGCTTATCCCATCTAGATGTGGTTCATGTCAATACATGAACCACATCTAGATGGGATAAGCCGTTTCTTCAAGAAATGAAGGTTCAAACAACTGCGTTGATAGAGTCGTCTTATAATATTTTTCATCATAATATAATCATTCATGTAACAAGTGGTCCATTACAATTTTTATTGCAATAGATTATGTACGTATAGTTCAAATAAGAACACCTAATTAGCTGTGTAATTAAGATTTGTAGGTTAAATATCGAAATAATTGGGTCCGATATTTTTGTGCCTACTATGGCAGTGAGAGCACCTTAGTTAGACCGGTGATGACATCATCTTTCCATACTGTAGCGCTACCATGAGTTTAAAAGTGACAGACTCGATATCGCCTATGTAAAAAATGTCTATGATAAAATGTACAGCGCTAGGGGCGCTATATTTACGGCGTACATTTTTCCATAGACATTTTTGGTAACGCTTCGAACTAAAACCGGCAGTATGAAAAAAGAATTCGATAGGTTTTTAACGTACGTAAGTTTTCGATAGCTAACTCATGGTAGCGCTACTGAAAACGTGCCATTGAAACTTGGTGTGAAGATTAAATAGAAACCCTATCTCTTTGCAAGTCGTTAAACATCACTATCACTACATAGTATAAAGCAAAGTCGCTTCCCGCGTCTGTCTGTCCCTACGAGGGTGGGGTGAAAAGTTCTCGGCCTGACATAGAAATATTATTCCAATCAGTAAAAATATATTTTTCCTGCATGGACACACTTATCTTTGCTTTGTATGACAAGTTTCAACTTGTTTTGCTCGGTAGTTTAATCACAAAGATTTTTAAGGAAAACCCATTACGTGGTAATCGTTAAAATGGATAAAGTGGAGTATCGAGCGGTCATAAAATTCTTCGTTTTGGATGGATTAACCCCTAAGGAAATTCGCTCAAAGTTGACAAAAGTTTACGGGGACTCTGCTCCTTCAATATCAACTGTTAAAAAGTGGGCAGCTGAATTCAAACGTGGTCGCACACCCCTTGAAGATGACCCACGTGAAGGACGGCCAAAAACCGCCACCACACCGGAAATCATCGAAAAGGTGCAAAATATCGTGTTGAATGATAGGCGAGTGAAGGTGCATGAATTAGCTGAAGCCGTGGGGATATCGGAAGAAAGGGTACGAAACATCTTGCATAAAGAATTGGGGATGCAAAAGCTCTGCGCAAGGTGGGTGCCGCATTTGTTCAATGCTGATCAAAAGCAACTGCGCAAACGCCTTTCGCAGCAATGTTTGGACAGATTTAAGAGGGCGGAGACCGATTTTGTGCGGCGATTTATTACCATGGATGAAACATGGGTTCACCACTACACGCCAGAAACAAAACAACAGTCGAAGCAGTGGGTGGAAGCCGGTGGTTCAGCCCCAAAGAAAGTGAAGTCGATCTTGTCTGCCGGAAAGGTCATGGCCAGTGTCTTTTGGGATGCGAAAGGGATTCTGTTAATTGAGTATCTTGAAAAGGGCAGAACAATCACAGGACAATATTATGCGGACCTTCTTGACCAGCTGGACGCTAAAATTCGCGAAAAAAGGCCTGGCTTGGCCAAGAAAAAAGTCATCTTTCACCAGGATAATGCGCCTGTCCACAAATGTGCTTTGGCGATGGCAAAACTCAGGGATTTGGGGTACGATTTACTCGACCATCCCCCATATTCTACGGATATGGCACCATCAGACATCCATCTATTCCCTAACTTGAAAAAAATTGTTTTTGGGAAGCGTTTTGCATCCAATAAAGAAGTTCAGAGAGCAGTAGACGAATATTTTGACAGCCTCCCAGAGTCGCATTTCCGGGAAGGAATTCTTAAGTTAGAAAATCGCTGGACCAAGTGTGTTGAAGTCAATGGAGAATATGTAGAAAAATAAAATCATTTTTTTCTTAAAAATATAAGTTTTTCATGGTTAGGCCGAGAATTTTTCACCCCACCCTAGTATGTATGTTTAAATCTTTAAAACTACACAACGTAATTTGATGGGGTATTTTAATAGATATAGGGATTCAAGAGGAAGGTTTTTATGTATTATATTTTTTATTTATTTATTATTAAAAACATAATGTGTTAAAGTTATCTATTGTAATACACCCGAAGCGAAGCGAGGGCGGGTCACTAGTTATTATTATAAGGCGTGTCGTGTGTAAGCTAAACTAATCAGATACAGGTATTCAATATTTACCTTTTTAGTGAAGTTAGTTGAAAATTATAGGATTGCAGTGTTTTCTTGTCTCCTTTTGAAGATGCTATACAGAAACACAGTTCTCTGAATTTACATACGAATTTCCATACAATCATTTATATTTTTAGAATAGAATTTCAAAGATAAGGATGCAATTAATTATATTGACAGTAAAGTTTTTAATATACATAGTTAGTTACAGATACCTACTACACGCATCTATATTCATCCGTTTTCATTAAGCAGAGGTACTTATTATGTACATACATTGTACCTACATAGAGTGTGTAAATACGTACTCTATTTAAGGAATCGGCGGATCTGTCCGCAAGTTGGATCTCAGCAAGACGCCTATTTGCTGTAGGTGCCATGTAATCAGCTGTCCTTTTACGGCTTATTTGTATTTCAGACATGTTCAGACAGACGCCAGTAGGTGCCAGTTGACATTATGTTTAGACAACTGTTTTCAATAGATTTTGCCAATACGTAGGTATTTTGATTTTATTGGAACAAAAATAGTGTAACTAAGTAATAAAGCGCCCATAGGCAACCGTTATATTTTCAATCACTTTAACACTTGACTGGTTTTCATGATTATTTTTTCTCTATGGTAATGGGTTATTCTCCTAAGTCAATTAAGTTGAAATTAGGTAAATGTGTTTGTCTTCATGAATTGGCGATTTTCGTGTATACTTTAAACGCATATCCATCAAATTCCATGCGTAGCATTTGCCACACCTGAAATCTATGTTAAAGTACCTAAGTAGCTATATTAAATGCGAAAGCAATTGTTTATTTATAGATTGTATGTTATTGATTAAGAGAAGCCTACTCTAGATAGGTATATAGGATGTGTTGTAGCCATGAAACCGATTGTCACCGACCAGTCGCCTTCAGATAACTTACGGAAACGTCGGCAAACGAACACCGGCTGTGTTTAATAAACACAGTTGTTCGTCAACACGTATTGTACGTACATTTAAACTGATTTGTGATGTTTGAGCATTGACGTGGAAAACACGCGTTAGCTTCTATTTCGGAGCTGGCTCCTGCCAAAACATTTGGAGTGAATAAATTGGCTTTTGCGAACCTGGTTGTTTCTTAATGTTAAGTTAGGATTTTTTATTTGCGAACAAAATATCTGTAAGTGTTCAAAGCAAACATTGATCCTTGCATGACTTGACTTTGGCAATTGTCAATGCAATTTTTTGTAATTCGGCATACAGAAGTATATATAGTGTAAAATAAAGAGAATGGTATCCCATTCTCTTTATTTTACATTTTAATTCGGTAAACGCAACTTATCAGCTCGCTTGTGTTTTCAAGCATTTAGAGTTGCATTTAAATTAGTTACTTATGTAAAGTAAACGTTTGCTGTGCCAATTAGGTACTCAGTGCATTTTTCAACATTGAACTTCAAATAGTCAACGCAACAGCTTCAACAATATAATAATGTTGTTTTTCTTTGTTTCAGATTTAAATCTGCCCCCTCTGGTTAAAGTTTGAAATGTCACACATAGCAAAACTTTAATCCATATGTCAAGACGGCACTCAGCATTTAAGAAGCGAACGCGCCATAACATTAAAAGTGAAGTTTTTGACACTGTGGAATCGAGGACCAGCTTGTCCTTGATGTACCCGACAACCTACGATCCCTGCGCCCTAACCCTTTGTATATCAAAGAGCCCTTGTCGCTACTCCGCCAGAGATCCCAGGTTAAGACACTGGTCGAGAGAACTAACCGTCTCTGCTCCGTAGACGGAAACAAACATTGGATTCTAAATCTTAGATAGGATTTAGAATTTGGAACGCACCTGTCCCCAAGACTTCACTAGGGACAGCCGAAGTACGTAGAAACGTACTTAAAAGAAGGTCGTTCGGGACTAATGGACTCTCAAAGAGCCTATGGAAATGGAGTCCCAGGTAATGAGAAGGCATTCAAATTTGAATCGAAAGTACCGTCTGAAGAGGAGAAGACTACGTCTCCACTCCTCAGCAAGACCAACGACATCAAGTACATCGACTCACATGACGACAAAAATGAGGTGAGAGTGGCCGAGAAACCTGAAAACGATCTCAACACCGTGAATTCTATAAAGACGGATTTGGATGGCACGAAAGAAGGAAATAGTAATAGGCTTTCCGTTACTTATTCGAAGGATGAAGATGCTGTTTCGACTAACGAAGGAGTGAAGTTCTTAGGGCTTGGAGATACGGACAGTATCTGTTCGAGTAGACCACCGCCGGAACTAACGCCTCAGATACCTGATGGAGGCTGGGGATGGGTGGTCGTTGCCGCCTCCTTCCTCATCGCGACAGTGGCTGACGGTCTTGCTTTCTCCTATGGATTGATGCACGACAAATTCATCGTATTCTTCAATCAAAGCGAAGCGAAGACTTCTTTGATTGGCAGTTTGTTTATATCAGTGCCATTGATAGCGGGACCTATAATGAGCGCACTGGTTGACCGATATGGATGCAAGAAAATGACTATCTTGGGCGGAGTAGCGTCTACAATTGGATTTGTTGCTGCCTCGTACAGTAACTCGGTGGAAGTATTATGTGTGACGTATGGCTTGATGGCTGGACTTGGCATGGGCCTTCTCTACGTGACAGCTGTAGTATCTATTGCGTACTGGTTTGAAAAGCGACGCAACTTGGCTGTAGGGTTAGGGTCGTGTGGGGTCGGCTTTGGTACTTTTGTGTACTCACCTTTGACTACATATTTATTGGACGAGTATGGTTGGAGAGGAACTCTTTTGCTTCTGGCTGGCACTGTACTTAATGTTTGCGTGTGTGGTTCGGTAATGAGAGATCCCGAATGGTTGATAATGGAACAGAAAAAACAAAGGAAGTTGAGTAAAAGTAAGAGAGCTTCTAGTTCGGTGTCGATATCGGCTAAGTCTGGAGGTGGGGAGTCCGTGTATCCCGGCATGGAGGAACTGAAAACTCTAATGAAGAGTGGGGAAACACCTGAGTACATTCTCACGACTTTAGTGGCCTCCATAGCGGAAGCTGAGGACTTGGAAGCTGCCACGAAGCAGAATGCTGATATGAACATGTCGCATAAAGTGAACTCGGTCATAAACCTGCCAACATTCTTACGTCAAAGTGAAAAGGTAATCGCAATTTCCTAAAATGTTCTTTTTTATTAGTAAAATAAGTAAAAAGTAATTGCATGCTGGTAAATCATGCCACTTAATAATACTTTGCTCTAGGTGTATTTTTTTTTTTTTTTTTTTTTTTTATAAAAGGCTAACAAGATGACCTCACTCCACCTGATGGTAAGCGGTAGTGAGATCCAAATATGAGGTAGACAGGCATTTAAGCAATTTTAAAAATTAAACATGATATTTTTAGGTCCCAGCGGAGGTTTTAGACCAGTTGACTTCAAACAAACGTCTGTACAATATAATCCTGCAAAACTACCCATCTCTACTCGCACTAAGAAGCAATTCGGAACAAAAATTGCCGATAGAGCCAGCTCCGGAAGTTTCGAAGGCAAAGGCAATTACCATGTCGATGAAACTAAAGTTGAATAAGAAGAAGACAAAAGATTTTGAGCAGAAGCTAGATCAAGTGAGGGAGAAGCTTTTACAGCCGATTCCTGAGAACAAACCGGCAGTGATTCAGCCTAGGAACCAGGATTGGCTGTCAAGGCAACTCCAGACAGACCACCATTACTTCAGAGGCATCAGGGTTCACCGTAACTCGATCATGCACAGAGGCGCCATGATGAACATTGCCAAGTACAAATTGCGAGCATCGTCTTGCCCCGATATTTACAGGAATTCTATGTGGTCCATGGAAGAACAAGAGGAAAAGGTAATATTTTTTTAATTGCCTATATATAATATTTAATTTTGTGATCGAATATATTGAAGAGTTCGCTTAGATAAAAAGCTATTTATATAGATACTTATTAGGTAGGTTTCAGGCCATACCACCATCTGACTACTGGCTACTATGCTATGTATCCAATACATAAATAAATTTTCCTTTACTTACGCATAGAGCTAGCAACTGATCTGAACTGCTGATCGAGTTAGTAACGTAACTATATGTTTTTTAATAAATCTAGAACAATTCACCACCATGTGACATTTTTCCAGACTTGGGGCAGACGCTTCATCAAGATGATAAATAAGACCTTTGACTTCAACATGTTCACCGAGTTCCACTTCCTGATGATGAATCTGTCCACCCTAGTGCTGTTCATTTGGTTCATCGTGCCCTACTTCTACATCTCCAACTTCATGGCTATGAGCGGCTACTCTGAAGCCCATGGCGCTTGGATGTTGAGCGTCTTCGGCGTCGCTACTATTGTTGGGATTGTAAGTATATGTTTTTTTTTCATTCAAGGCAACTATTTGTAAAAACAATTATCTTACAAAATATTTCCCGAATAATGTTAAGAGGACGACTGGGTGTACCCATTTAGATGATTCTTTATTAATACGATCAGGACAAGAGTTACATGAAAAAAAAAATCTTTTTGGTAGTAACTTGTAAAACTTATAAAGGAGAAACTATTTTGTTTAAACATTTACAAGTATATCCAATAATCGAGTTCTTTGTAAATTTCGACTTATCTCTACCTAGATACTAGAGACGTTGAAAATCAGTGGGTACGTGGGTAGAGTCGTCATTTTCTTAAGCTTTCCCGTCTCTAGTTCAGCCAACATCATGTGCGTGTGCACTTGACACTTTAGAGTGATGCTATTAACGGTTAATTCGGTTCGGAGGTCGTTTCTTATCGAGATAGATTAGAGTACTCTTAGGTACTTGAACTCATGTTTACGACACAGATAGACTGTAGAAGATTGCCTATGAGATTATGAAAACAAAGTATTTTTATTGTTTGTATTTCCTTGAAATAAAAAAAAAAGATTCTGTTCAAGTAGAATCTAGTGTTATACTACTACTATCTTTATCTACAACTGTCTACATTAGTTCCAAAGGACTGATTTCCAATATTACATTTTGCATGTGTTTGTCGGTAACGGGTTTTATATGCAACTTTCAGTGACAACACACTCTCTTTCAACGACAAGTCATTAGACTGATGCCAAATTCTGCAGAAATGTAGCTTTTACTTTAGATATCAAACAAGGAATATTCAGTAGGCACACTAGTATTTCTTGTTTGTAAACTTTATCAAAGTAGGCCCCAGTTACAAGAACTATACGATGAAGTGAGTATATTCATCATACACGTGCGTGCAATGGCCTAAGTGGGTACAGTTGGTTTACCTTGGATAATGCCTAGACTCTAATTAACTCAAAGACAATGGACGTTGCGAATTCTCAATTTACAAAAGCAAATAGCTCTATCAGTACTAAGCGATAGCTATTGATCGATTTCCTAGACTGGAACGTTTGCTGTCGGTATATTGAATTCTTAGGGCTAGTTCAGGGCAAACTTGTATGGTAGTTAATTGAAATCGTTAAAGTTCCTGCCTACGGATAGGAAGTACCTAGATTGGATTGGATTCCTGACATTGCAACTTAAGCCACCACTTCACAGTGTTAAGAATATACGTTTTGTTACATTATTTTTTATGAGCTGATAAAACTTAAATTAAACCGTACATACGGTTTTATCTATCAGTATGTATTAAAGGATGTGCTTTTAAATTGCCATTAATTAAACGATCATGCTAAATCGACGTTTTAGTATAATTTTCTCAAAGGTTACTAAAAATACCATAGCTTTGACTAAAATGGTTCGCCTAAAAAATTTTAGGCTTTTGGCTATTCGAGCACTAACGTACCTACCTACATTTTAATCTAGGATTCAAATCTTAAGCGACCATGAAGACGACAATGGACCATTTTTGTCTAGAAGATATCTATTAAAACATGTCTCATGGCCACATAGAAAAAATAGATTGGTAGGCACACCACCACGTCCAGTCTAATCGTCGTTCCGTTGAGATAACCTTTGGCAAAAATAAGAAATCAATCCTAAAACTACTTTCTTCTTCAGGTCGGACTCGGCTGGATGGGTGACCTGCCCTGGGTGAACGTGACTAAGACCTACGCGCTCTGCCTCGTCGTCTGCGGCGTAACCATCCTCATGTTCCCTATCCTCATCAACATGATGGACCCTCAAGCTCCGCATAGCTTCTACATCCTCGCTCTGAACGCTGTGATCTTCGGACTGATGTTCTCCAGCTCTTACTCCTACACGCCTAGTATCCTGGTGGAATTGATTGCATTGGAGAGGTTCACGATGGCCTATGGCTTGGTGCTGCTGAGTCAGGGCATTGGGCATCTGATTGGACCACCTATGGCTGGTAAGTGGAGCACAATGGAGATGTAGATATTAAGTATGATGAATCGTATTCCATGAGGAGTCATTAGGAGCATATATTTGGCAGTTATTGCAATGCGAGACTCCACGCCTTGTCTCGTTGTTGCCGCAGCAGTGGTCTCCTCTTTCACGTCCCCCTTTCCCTCTAATATCGATGTTCCGGGGGAGGGGGGGAAACGGTATTCAGGGTGTGTGCGACAGGCTCAGTATGGTGTATTGTGCCTGTCGACCTCATATTTGGATCTCACTACCGCTTGCCATCAGGTGGAGTGAGGTCATCTTGTTAGCTCATTATAAAAAAAAAAAGACATGACAAATTGTGAAATTATTGTATCGAGTAGTCAAGGGGGACATCGATATTAGGTACTATTCGCTCGAACCAGATTCGTTTGCACACGACAACCGCAAACCGCTTTTTTAAAAGGACGGAAGTTGTAACACAATGCCTTTGCAAAATTATGCAACAAAAGAATATTAATCCAACAGCTTGAATAGGAAATAAAACAACTGCAGATCATGACAGCCGGTGGTAACGAGATCGTAAAAGTGTACCGTGACCATCGTAAAACAAGCCATAATCACATTTATAACCAATCAATATGTAAGCACCTCTTGTAGTAGTTTATACCCCTGATATTGCTGTTTACAAGAGCTGATATCCATTGAACCATTGACTTGGTTCGATATTGGATATTATGTACCTTACTTTTGTTTGGTCTGATGATTTTTTATGGCCATTGTCTACTTTGACGCTTTATGAGAAAAAGGAATATGTAATTACAATCAACCGGCTATAGTGTAACCTCACATCTAAAGCATGCATCTAAAGATGCTTCGCAACTAGACCGGCATAGATATCTGGTATACACCGTGAAATTTTAGTGGTTGTTTTCCCGTGGCAGAACGATTTGCCTTTAGTAGTACTATCGAATCATGCAAATTGTTCGGCGAAAAAAAATTTTTTTTTTTCAATTTTTCAAAATAATAATTTTCCAACTCGAAAACGAGAGAAGCTATCGTTCTTTTATAAGATGTGACGTAATCAGGTACTTCTTGCCGCATGAAATCGATGCTTAAAGCTACAGAAGCTCGACGCCCTAAGTCATAAAGCGGCTCGAACGTGCTTTCGAGTTTCGGTTTAACCTTTCGTAAAACCGGCATTTATTGATTTTAACAAAAAAGAACTGCACAAATCTATTGTACTACTAAGATAGAATCATTTTACTGCGGGAAAACAACCACTAAAATTTCACGGTGTATAAGGTTACCAACAGTGTTATTTATTCAGCTGTCAAAAGAGAGGAAGATGTTGTCTTTCCTCAATGTGACATGATGATGATGATTTCTTAAACATAATAAGGAAACCTGCGTATTTAATAGTTAGGTACTTATCTGAGTGTAATTTCTATGTATGTAACTAGGACTATAAATAGCTCGCATCTACTTACTTGGTACATTCAGACAAGAAAGAGGTCTACCACTTTTGACATAAGTTTCTGCGAAAGTCTTATTGCCAGGGAAAATTTACCTAGTTGTTTCAGCCGTAGGGTGGACTACATGTTTGGCTGACTATACAAGTGTACAATACTTTGCAAAGATGGACGATTAACCAACCTTTTCCCTTCTTCCAGGTGCCCTCCGCGACTCCACCGGCTACTGGGACGCTGCGTTCTACGTTTCCGGGATCTGGGTGATCATTTCCGGTCTCCTGGTCGGCGTGATTCCGTACACGAAGAACTTCCGCATATGCGGCAACGCACCCTTGGCAAAGGACGTCGCTGTTGACCCTGAACCTGGTGTCAAGATCATCATTGCCCATTAAAGGAGATCTAATAGTTGAGACTGTATAATGTTTAGGGCGGGTCTTGATTTTATGGTGCCTTCGGTGAGGACTCTGTGGTTCCCTTTCCGATCATTGACAAGGATTATGGTGTATTTTCTATTTGGCTAATACTATACTGCCACTGCCCTTTAAGTTTAGGGAAAACCCCAAATAATGTGTTTGGAAATTAATGTGGGAATTAGAAGTCATACAATTATGGTGCTTGCTCCTCTTGACAAAAGGAATACCTTAGATTTGTGAGTAGGTACCTATCAACACTTTATCTGAAGCGAACATTTTGTGGTCAGGATTTACCTACTTAAGGAGAATTTTAGACAACTCAAGGCATAGTACATCATGCAACGAGTCCCAGTTGATTTAGTTTCTATTCAGAACAATGGGGATGTAATACTTAATAGGTATTTTGATATTGATCTCTGGTGTTAATGAAAATACCGAGACAATTTTATATTACTATTACTATACTTAGTACTTACGTACGGAAGTTTAAGGTTGTTTCTTCAATCCAGAATTTTTGATAGAATATGACTTACCTACTGATGATTTTTATACTGTGGTGTCTTGTCGAAGGTCAACAAAAAGGAAGTGGTATGATGAATGGAAATGAGTTCCGTAGTAGCTTTATACAATTATTATTATTTTATGTTTTATTACTTGTAATCATTATGTTTAGCAGTAGACATTATGTACTTAGAGCGGTTATCAAACATACTTAGGTAGATGACTTATTATTTAAATCTATTTGAGTGTTTTGAGTGATCAGTATCATAAGTTGTGGGTTTTTTTTATTTATTTATAATTATATCAATTTAATTGAACTCCTAAGGAGTTTTAGGTTACTGTGAATTTATTGAATGCCTGTATCGATACAACAGGGTGACCAGTTTTGTAAAATCCCTTTAAATTATATAATTAAATAAATTCTATCACAAGAACTTGTTACAGGGATTTTCAAAGCAGTAAATATCGATTTCGGTTTGAAAGACAAAATATCAATTATGTTGGTATTAGTTTGAAAGAAATTTCGATGTGAAATGTTTTAACTTATCAGAAAGATATTTTTACCATGTTATGCTAATTGGTGTTACTTAGTAATATTGTAAAATATTGAGAGACGTTTTTAAAGACATGTTTTAAATATTTTTACCTGTTTATTAGTAGGTATAGCTGAAAGCAAAACAGCCGCATAGATACTTAATAATGTGGGGAGTTTTAGATGCTTATTTCCAAAATCACCTCTATATCTGAGAATTTTTCATTATTTTACCTATAATAGAGATCTTATGTAATACTATCATGCGGCTGTTTTGGATTTTAACGATCCATTTTTACTTGCCAACCGGAACACCGATATTGTAACATGAATTTATTTTTTATAAGGTAAAAAAGTATTGTCGAAAATAAGTTCTTTATACTACCTACTTAATCTTCTTAGTTAAATATAAGTTGGCGTTAAAATATAAAAGCACGTTTATATATATTATACCTATAAAGGTACCTAATTAGCCACCTTTTACTATATAGCATTGATGAATAAAGTTTTACTTCTACGTTTTGTTTTTTTTGTTTTCAATTAAATACCTACCAAAATTCTCTTTCGTTCTTTGCAAGAATCTGTCAAATTCGATTTTACGTTACAATAAATCCATGGAATCTCGCCACTGCTGGACATAGGCCTCACCAAATGCTAAATGCTGATGACAACGACGACGAACTCCCCTATTTGAATATAAAGTTTATTTAGCCAAATTTCGATAAGCGACGTAAACAAAAAATAAAAAGTAAGATAAATAGTTACGTCAGCCTTTCGGTTGCTTTCTGGTTTGCTATGTAGATTAGCTTTTAAATAATGCAGTGGCGTTCCTGCAGGAGACTCGGTGGAAAGGCAGCAGATCCCGGGCCATTGGGAATGACTACAAGCTGATCTACACAGGAGCACCTAGTGGAGAGAACGGGGTTGCGGTAGTGCTGTCCGGGGAGTTGCAGGATGACGTGTTGGAGGTGAAACGCTACAGCGACCGCTTAATGGACGTAACGGTGCTTATCGAAGGGGTTACGACCCACTTGATAAGCGCATACGCTCCACAGGCTGGTTGCAGCGACACCGAAAAGACTTCATTCTGGGATAGACTTGGAGAGGTGCTGCGTGGAATCCCACCATCTCAGGGAGTCGTTCTGGGGGGCGATCTGAACGGTCATGTGGGTGAGGAGCCTGAGGAGTTCGAGCGTGTTCATGGAGGCTATGGGTTCGGCAGACGCAACGCTGAAGGGGAGAACATCCTCCAGTTGTGTTCGGCTGCCGACCTGGCTATTGTGAATACGTTTTTCCAGAAGAGGCCTGAACATTTAATCACCTACAGGAGTGGGCGGCACGCTACCCAGATCGACTTCCTACTCACTAGGAGGCACCACATCGGCAAAGTAGTCAACTGCAAGGTCATACCCGGAGAGAGTCTCACAGCACAACACCGTCTACTTGTCATGGATCTCTGCGTGAAGCCCAAAGCCAAAAGCTTTGAGCGCTGTCGGTGTCAAATAAGATGGTGGCGGCTTGACGATGACAAATCCCAGGTGTTCGTCTCAGCTATCGGCGACAAGTGCGCTGAGGCTGAGAACGAACCAGTTCAGAACCACTGGGACAGGATTCAGGCAACCATAACCGAAGCGGCGAAGTCAGTGCTTGGCACGTCTAAGGGTGGACGCAAATTTGACAAGGAGACTTGGTGGTGGAACGACACAGTCCAGAGGGAGACGAGGGTGAAGAAAACCCTCTTTAAAAAGTGGCAAGCGTCCAACTCTCCCGAAGATCGCGACGCATACAGGTCCGCAAAACGTGCTACTAAGAAAGCTGTTGCCAGAGCCAGGCGAGCCCACCTACAACCGCTCTACGATAGGCTGGAATCGTCTGAGGGGCAGAAGCTTATCTATAGATTGGCACGTTCGAGGGTCAAAGCGGCACAGGATATCTCCAAGTGCCGCTGTGTTAAAGACTCTCACGGTAACCTACTATGCGAGGACCTCGCGGTGAAGGAGAGATGGCGCTCTTACTTCCACGAGCTGTTAAACAAACAGCATAGAGAGGTGCAGCCACCGGACCTCCCTCCGAATCAAGGACTTGTGCCACCGGTAACGCCTGAAGAAGTAGAGAAGGCTCTTCGCCGCATGAAGAATCGGAAAGCTGTCGGAGCCGATGGAGTCCCCATCGAAGCCTGGAAGGCAATGGGTGGTCGTGGTGTGGGCATCCTAACTAACCTTTATAACCGCATACTAAGCACCGGCGGGATTCCTCGCCAATGGAGACTGAGTGTTATCACCCCGGTCTTCAAGGGCAAGGGATCAGTGCAGGAGTGCGGTAGTTATCGCGGTATAAAGGTCATGTCCCACACCATGAAACTGTATTCGAGCGGATAGTGGACTCTCGAATCCGTCAGGAGTGCACTGTCTCTGGATGTCAATATGGTTTCCGCCCCGGTCACGGGACTATGGACCCCGTTTTTGCCCTAAGAATCATCATGGAGAAATACAGGACGAAGAACACGCCTCTCCACTTCCTATTTCTGGACATGGAGAAGGCCTTCGACTGTGTTCCGCGTGAGATGATTTGGTGGGCCCTGAGGTCCAAGGGAGTGCCAGAAACGTATGTTGATATCATTAGAGACATGTACTGTGATTCCGATTCTGTAGTTAGGACCGCTGTTGGCGACACTTTGCCCTTCCGTATAACCGTCGGAGTACATCAAGGCTCCGTCCTGAGTCCGTTTCTCTTCAGCCTGATATTAGACGTATTGTCAGACAGCATCAGAGACCAACATGAGCAGCCACCATGGCTACTTATGTATGCTGATGATATCGCGCTGGTGGACTCGGACAGGGGACGGCTGGTGAGACGTGTTAACACATGGAAGGAATCGCTTGAGAACGGGGGTCTGAAACTCAACGTGGCGAAGACAGAGTACTTGGCCTGCAACACTACAGATCCCATGTCCGTCCGCATAGGCGAAGACACGGTCGAGCGCACGGACCGGTTCAAGTATCTGGGATCTGTACTCCACGCGAACGGCGACATCGACTCCGACGTCAAGGCACGCATTGCTGCTGCGTGGGATAAATGGCGGGAGGTGAGCGGCGTCATTTGCGACCCTAAAATGCCGGTTAAGCTGAAGGGACAGGTCTATAAATCCATCATTAGGCCTGTTCTCTTATATGGCAGTGAAGCATGGCCAGTACTTGAGCGGCACAAGCAAGAACTGCGGGTCACGGAGATGAAGATGCTGCGCTGGATGTCGGGAGTTACGCGAGCAGATCGCGTAAAGAACTCCCGTATTCGCGGCAGCCTTCATGTCCGAGACATCGCTGATAAATTGCAAGAGTGCCGCCTACGTTGGTACGGACATGTTTTACGGAAACCGGCAAACTACGTAGGGAACAAGTGTCTCGCAATGTCGCTACCACCGGGTCCCGGCAGAAGGGGAAGGCCCAAGAAGGCCTGGCTTGACGTCGTAGTGGATGACATGCGTGCCAACAAACTCTCCGCGAAGGATGCTGAAGATCGTGCGAGGTGGAGAGTTAGGAGCAGGAAAGCGGACCCCGGGCTCCGCAAGGATGCAACCGGGAGAACGCTGAGATGATGATGATTAGCTTTTAAATAATATTATTATTTACAAAATAAATTAGTAGTAAAATTTATTTTAAACTTTCGCGGCAAAACTTTATGACAACTTGTGGCGCTTGCAACAAAGCTTGCAACCAATAGGAAAACATGACGGTCAAATATCGTTGACGTTTAGCTGACATTATTGGCAACTAATCAATCGGTCAAATAAAATTGTTGTAAAATTTGATAAGATACTGCTTGTGTGATAGTAAATTGGCAAATAATACAAAACTGATAAAACTAATAACAGAGTGAATTTTCTATGTAAAGTAAGAAGATAATACAGAAAAATGCAGATGCAGAGGTAAGTTGAATGATGATACTGGAAATTTTGTATGAGTGGGACCGAAAAAAAACTCGATTGATTAACGTAGAATTCTTAGAAAATGTTGCGATTAATTCTCTTTAGCTCATAACTCTTTATTTATTTGAGTTAATCTGGCCACCTTTGGTATAACCAACACATTGAGATAGTGTTTCTGGTCAGGCAAAATAGTTGTAAAATCTTGATGAAATGGATGTAAGAAGCGGGGATGAGGAAAGGGTTTCTTGTCTTTAATATTTTTACACTTTTGACAATCCTCAGCTTTGCATTGGTGCAATAAAATTAGCAGTGTTTCCCTACTAATAATGCACATAAAATACAAAACTTCCTCATGAATCCCTCTATCAATAAATAAAAAACTACATCAAAATCTGTTGCATAGTTTAATAGATAAGCATACATAGGGACAGCTAGTGGGAAGCAAGCAATTCCCAGGGTTAGGTAGCGCAAACACAACACTACCACCTGATTTTTGGGATTACACCGATCATGTTCACTTGTGACCGTCTAATGCTAATAGATCACAAAATTCTATAATCATATATTATACTCATACTCAAGAGATAGGAATGTGTTAATAATATTATTTTTCTTTGTTGTAGAATTGTCCATTTTGATTTAAAAGGGGCTCCCCCAAAATTGGATTACATGGAGAAAGTAAGTGGTGTAATAATACTATAACATTTTTGTCACATTATTACCTGGATTGACCCTATCCCAATTAATTTTGATAACTGGAGTTTGACTGTTTTATATTAATATGACTAATTGAAATATTTTTGACATTGTCTTCAAATAATTTTCTAGTTCTCATAACATTATGTTGCTGTGTGTATAATTATTGTAAGTATCACCTTTATTTGGCATTTGTTTTGATTCATAACTAAGCTAAGCGAATTAATGTAATAGATTCATGTTACTTGTTTATTTTGATATTAACATTGATTATCAATAATATAAAAATGTATCGCAAAATGTGTTGGTAAGTGCATAACTCAACAACACCTGAATCAATTTGGCTAATTCTTTTTTTAAAATGTTCATTGAAGATCAAGGAAAAAATCGAATAATTGCCGGGAAAGCCCTAAAAACAGCCCTTTTATTTTTCACATTGACTAGGCGGAAATTCACTAGGCGTGAGGTCCAACTGCAGTATGATTGGTTATTTTTCACGTTACATTGACAGACATGTCAATATTCACCAATCATGCTGCAGTGCAATGCTGCAATATATTGCCATCTAGTGAATTTCTTATATGCCTATATCCCTCATTGATTAACAACGAATTTTCGCTGGAAATATGTAGGCTAGCCTTTATTTTTACTTTCATTAAGTTTTGTTTAGACTTCTAGGTAATTTAATTGGTTATATTATGTTACATTAAGGCCTTATCGCCTTAGTTTAGGGTAGGCCCGTGCCCCTGCAGTGGGGAAGTATATGGGCTGATGATGATGATGATGTTACATTAAGCAATTATTAACCATTTTGGCGGGAGCATCTCTGCTTGCTAAAGGCTTACTCGCTCCGTTCAGGTGATCCTTTGCATCAAGGAGTGGGGTGGGACGGGTGTCCTCCTCGAATGGGAGGACACATTCCCCTACACGGGGGATCTGGTGGACATCGGCAGCCAGGGCGGAAGTGGCGGCGACGGCGTCTACCAGGCCACCGAGGTGCAGCAGATATTCGCGTTCACCAGGAAGCTTGGTTTGAAGGCTGTGAGTGATCTATTTACACTATACATACACCATGAAATATTAGTGCTAAAATTACTACAATGGCATTTGATCAATATTTATAATACTTTAGTGACCCGCCCTTATTTCGCTTAGGGTAAATTTTAAATAAAATCTGAGCTAGATCGTTTTCCCGTCCCCGAAAACCCCCACACATCAAATTTCAGCGAAATCGTTAGGGCCGTTTCCGATACCACATGCTTTTTCAAGGAATTCTGCCCATCTGCTGGGTTGATTTGTGAATCTAAACCATCCAGGGCGCCACTCAAACGCATACAGAAAAAAACATTTAAATCAGTCAAGCCGTTTAGGAGTTCAATGACATACACAGAATTAATATATAAAGATAGTTGCTTGAGTTTGACTTTTTACGATTTGTCTTTACTGGTTCCCCATCTCCAGATCCAGCTGATCCAAACGATCGGCCACATGGAGTTCGTGCTGAAGCATCCGAAGTACCAAAAGTTGAGAGAGGCTCGCGAGTCCCCCGCGGTTCTGTGCCCCTCCAAGCCGGAGTCCAAGGCGCTGGTGCAGGCTATGCTGGAGCAAGCGCTGAAAGCGCAGCCGGATGCTGAGTATATTCATATCGGAGCTGATGAGGTGAGTTACAGCTGTTGTAAGCGCTTTAAGAGCGTAGAAGCCGGAGTCCAAGGCGCTGGTGCAGGCTATATATTTCCTTAGCCGAAGTCAGAACACAACCACTGGAAGTGTTTAGAGCGATTGTGAATTACTAAGAATCAAGGGGGTTGGTAGTCGTTTAGGTCAAGTCAGCATATAGATGCTTATTGGAGCGACTGCGATCCCATGTTAGACCAAGCGTAAGCGCTGCCAGGAGCATAGGACACCTACACATTCGGGACTGACCAAGTGAGTGGGTAGTTTCTACACATTTTCGAAATTTGAATACTGCTTCGTCTTCAACGCTCAATAGAAAAATCAAGTTAAACTTGTCTATGCTTTTGAACATAATCATGGCCATGATGTCAAACAACGAGCATCTATTTATGATGTCGCCATGGCTGAAATCGGTCGGAAGTAATCAATCAATTTATGATTCTTCATTCATTCATTTATCTATCTATTTATTGTGTTCATTATCATTCCAGGTGTGGCACCTAGGCGTCTGCGCAGACTGCCAGACGAAGACGGGCGGCGACGAGCGCCTCACCGCCGCGCTCTACCTCGAGCACGTGCGCGACGTGTGCCAGCACCTGCGACGCGCCCGCCCCGGCCTCACCGTGCTGCTGTGGGACGACATGCTGCGGAGCGTCCCGCCCGACCTGCTGGCCAGTGAGTGACACACGAGCGGGACAGGGGACAGCCTCACCGTGCTGCTGTGGGACGACATGCTGCGGAGCGTCCCGCCCGACCTGCTGGCCAGTGAGTGACACACGAGCGGGACAGGGGACAGCCTCACCGTGCTGCTGTGGGACGACATGCTGCGGAGCGTCCCGCCCGACCTGCTGGCCAGTGAGTGACACACGAGCGGGACAGGGGACAGCCTCACCGTGCTGCTGTGGGACGACATGCTGCGGAGCGTCCCGCCCGACCTGCTGGCCAGTGAGTGACGCACGAGCGGGACAGGGGACAGCCTCACCGTGCTGCTGTGGGACGACATGCTGCGGAGCGTCCCGCCCGACCTGCTGGCCAGTGAGTGACGCACGAGCGGGACAGGGGACAGCCTCACCGTGCTGCTGTGGGACGACATGCTGCGGAGCGTCCCGCCCGACCTGCTGGCCAGTGAGTGACGCACGAGCGGGACAGGGGACAGCCTCACCGTGCTGCTGTGGGACGACATGCTGCGGAGCGTCCCGCCCGACCTGCTGGCCAGTGAGTGACGCACGAGCGGGACAGGGGACAGCCTCACCGTGCTGCTGTGGGACGACATGCTGCGGAGCGTCCCGCCCGACCTGCTGGCCAGTGAGTGACGCACGAGCGGGACAGGGACAGCCTCACCGTGCTGCTGTGGGACGACATGCTGCGGAGCGTCCCGCCCGACCTGCTGGCCAGTGAGTGACGCACGAGCGGGACAGGGGACAGCCTCACCGTGCTGCTGTGGGACGACATGCTGCGGAGCGTCCCGCCCGACCTGCTGGCCAGTGAGTGACGCACGAGCGGGACAGGGGACAGCCTCACCGTGCTGCTGTGGGACGACATGCTGCGGAGCGTCCCGCCCGACCTGCTGGCCAGTGAGTGACGCACGAGCGGGACAGGGGCAGCCTCACCGTGCTGCTGTGGGACGACATGCTGCGGAGCGTCCCGCCCGACCTGCTGGCCAGTGAGTGACGCACGAGCGGGACAGGGGACAGCCTCACCGTGCTGCTGTGGGACGACATGCTGCGGAGCGTCCCGCCCGACCTGCTGGCCAGTGAGTGACGCACGAGCGGGACAGGGGACAGCCTCACCGTGCTGCTGTGGGACGACATGCTGCGGAGCGTCCCGCCCGACCTGCTGGCCAGTGAGTGACGCACGAGCGGGACAGGGGACAGCCTCACCGTGCTGCTGTGGGACGACATGCTGCGGAGCGTCCCGCCCGACCTGCTGGCCAGTGAGTGACGCACGAGCGGGACAGGGGACAGCCTCACCGTGCTGCTGTGGGACGACATGCTGCGGAGCGTCCCGCCCGACCTGCTGGCCAGTGAGTGACGCACGAGCGGGACAGGGGACAGCCTCACCGTGCTGCTGTGGGACGACATGCTGCGGAGCATTATAGATAATAGATAGAAAGACATGTAGATAGAGATAAAGATGGTGAGGGAGAGTGAGAGCTGTTGAGGAGCGAGTGTGACAAGGTTTAGTATAAGAAAATGGCTTCAGTATCCCAATATCTGAGTAAATGCTTTTTTATGTATGTTTTCATAAAATATCAGTGAGATCATACATTTTTTAAATTTGCCATAAAAAAAGGTTATTAGCATATGCCTGTCATTGGTTGCTAGGCAACGCTTTGATGGTAAACATTCTTCATTGGATTTTGCTGGAGAATCACGTCACGTCACATTCACTTCACGTCTGAGGTATCTGGTGAATAGTGAAAACATGGTAACGGCACTATCAAAGCGTAATACATACCATGATGCTAAATGTACATTTAAATTTTTTAAGTGCCTAAGCTTGCACTAGCTGTTCTAATATTTATTATTTATTTAGTGTGTCATCATTTTCTGTAGTTTACATTTCTGTAATGAAATGTCTACGGCTGTCAGTGTGTATCACTGATAGTAGATGGCGCCACCTGTGGCTAACAGGTCATATACGGGAAAAATTCGACGGCTTCAATTACTAGCTGCTGGTATGGTGTGATGGTAATGCACGTCTGGTGGGCGCGATTCCTAGAAGGACGGGTGTTCGAGTCCCCGGGCCGCGGTGAGGCAGTTGATTTTTCATTTTTCAGACCTAACAATAACCATTATATGTTCGTGTTACAGAATACAACCTGGGCGAATTGGTCCAGCCTGTGGTTTGGGACTACAGCGCGAAGGAGTTCTTCCAGATCGACCCGAGCCTGTGGCACACCTACCGCCAGCTGTTCTCAAAGGTCTGGGCGGGGTCCGCGTATAAGGGCGCCAATGGGAGTTGCCAGGTGAGTGAAAAGAATTTTCAGCTGCACAGAATAGACTAGAATAATTGTTATGTGTTAATGACTGAAAATAGAAAATCGTTTTGATACTATTCACTGCGAGAATAATATGCAGGACTGCAACTTCGTTAACATCCATCCATCGTTAACAAAGGTATAACTGTACCGACGATTTATGAGTGCTTGTATTTACAAGCCTATAAAAATAAAGAAATTTTGACTTTGACTTTGTAAATTTACAATAATTTGATGTTTAGAAAAAGAAATGGAACATTTTTCTGCTGGATAGGTGGTCTCTGTGGTGGACAATGGTCTAATGAACCAAGTTGGTTTGTAGTATATAACTGTGATTGCGCGATGTAGGCTTTCACGCTAGTGTCGGTATTGGTATGGTGATATCCGAGAGCGCCATCTATTTCATCACTCACGACCATGATTGATGTAACCCAGTCGAAATGTCGCGTCGGGCAGTAACTTGCTAGTCGGATGTCACCACAGTAAAAATACTTAATGTATTGCTCTCAGATCCTGTCCCCCGTGAACCGTTACGTGAGCAACCATGAGGCTTGGCTGCAAGAGATCAGGATGCAATCCCCGCAGACCACGTTTGAGGGGATCATACTCACTGGCTGGTCGAGGTATCGCTTCTTTTTTTAAATTGTTGTTTACATTGCAAAGTTTAACGTTTTTTTTTATAATAGGCTAACAAGATGGGACTCACTCCACCTGATGGTAAGCGGTAGTGTTGTTGTAATTTTTTTATTTTTAGCCAAAGTTAATGCGGACAAAGTGTATTTTACATACAGATATAGAAAAGTTTTTAGGTATGGGTAGGACGAGGTTTTATAATATTCATCCGCTTTTTGTTTTCTAAACTATGAAACCTTTCTTAAAGAATGACTTCACAGTTTTGAGACACTCTGGCATACCTATATAATGTTTTTTTGTCTTAAAAACTATATATTACTGGTTTACACGCAATAAGCAGAGTAGTAAATACAGCTACTTAATTATCTTTCCAGATACGACCACTATGCGGCGTTGTGTGAACTCCTTCCCGTGGCGCTGCCTAGCATGGCGAGTTGCTTGAAGATGCTGACTAAATCAGAAAACACACCAAACGGTCAGTACAAATACGGAGGTTTTATTGGATACAATTCTTCAGCTGAAATGGACAGGTTCGACGCTTTGCGAAAATTAATTTATGTGGTATTTTGATTTAATAAAATAGCCTAGTTTTTTCCCAAAAACTCCCATTCCCGGGAGAATTTTGCAATATCGCGTCGCAAGTAAGCTTCACTTTCATTGGGGTAACTGCATGTCAAATTTCATCTATCTCACGCGGTTTTTTTAGTTTTTCATATGAAATAATGAGTGGTAGAGTAAGTTTAGTTAAGTCTGCTGGTCAGGGTAGAACTGGAAATAAAATATTGTAAGAGAAGTTATCTCCTCGTCGCCTGTTATTTATACCTATTATTATTATTATTATTGATCATTCTTAAACTGTTTTATTTACTTTGTTTATTTTATTTCTACTATACGTAGCGTTGTTTTCCATACACATATATTATTTTATTTCCATATTGTATGTGTCCATGTGCTGGGTCAGATTGTAAATACGAGTAGGATTTATTTATTCAAGTATACCTATCGAAAAGTGAACATTTGGAGTTAATAGGGATTCATGAGTTGAAAGTAGAATGTAATTAATAGATGGTATCATATTTTTGAAGAATTTTCGCATTTTTGAAATGGACTAGCCCACCCAACTTCAAATGTCTATTATTGTCTAATTTCTATAGAAATTTTAATTTCGATTTCACAAATGTTATTGATTTACCTATGTCTTAGAAAACTGAAAATGTTCGGGATATTTACCATGTTGTTTTGTCTTAATGAGCTCCCGATATTTCGAACTCAGTTCACCCGTGATCATGGCGCTTGCAGCAGTGCCGAACACAAAACAAAACAACATGGTAAATATTCCGGACAGTTTCAGTTTTCTAATGTGTGTAACCATGACAGTTTAAAATTATTTACCTATGTCTTACTGTTAATTGTGAAATGGCATGTAAGATCAGTAGCACTACCATGATTTTAAAACTTACGCGCTCGATATCGCCTACGTAAATATGTCTATGAAAAATGTGTACAGCGCCGCTGGTGGTTACGCTAAAAGCTAAAATCGGTCGTATGAAAAAAGCAACTCGATAGGTTTTTAACGTAAGTAAGTTTTCGATAGCCAACTCATGGTACCGCTACTGACTTAAGAAACTGGCCTATTGATGTAATTTGTATGGCAGAGGCGGTGGTATGCGAGGCCCTGTCGGCTCGGGAGTGGCCGGGCGCGGCGGCGGCGCGGGCGGTGCACGCGTTCGTGCTGCTGCGGGAGCGCGCCTTCGCCTTCGTACACGGGGACCTGTGAGCACCGCACTTACATTAACTACCTATTGGGAATATGCATAAATCTTATAACGCAATCTTAAATTTTTTAACAATTTATAAAAATACTTAAACATATAATAAAATGTGAAATGAAAATAAAAATCGGTTCACAAACGAAGGATTTATATGGAATTAAAGTTAATTTTCTAAATCTTTCTTACGAAACGGTTTTTTTGGTGGATCGCGTATGACCGTAGTGGTATGTGACGTTATCTGTCATATCGAATCTCTCTGTCCACCCGGGAACTTTAAACAGCTATATCTCGCTTGTCGTTAAAGTAAATTGAAAAATAAAATTGTAAAAATATTTCTTCAATATTAAAGATTGAATTCTATAATAAAAAAAATGTGCGCATATTCCCTATTAGACCGTCAACTCAGTTTAGTGGAGTATCGGCATCATTGTAGGCGCGTTCTGTGTCTATAGTCATGGCTGTAGGACTCCTACTATACAGGGTGTAACAAGGGGGGTGGATCATCGTAAGTCAATCGATGGGGGACTTCAATACCTATCGATATAACCCCCATGTATGTTCAGCGATTTTCAATAGTTCCAAAGTTATTGAGATTTTTGTGAAATTTTTGTAAGAAGCCGGAATTCAGTATAAAAGTCTTCACTGTAGCTTAACTACTGGACCTGCTTGCATGATTTTTTTTCTAGAAATAGTTCAATAGTGGGTCTTTATAATTACGATACCGATTTGAGTCATAACCCTATCATATTGGAGTAAAAAAATAATTCTTCACAAAAGTTTTACGAATCGAATTGTGTCTACCAACTTTCAAAGCCTCCAGTGAAAAAAAAGTGCCTTTGTTTTTTTTCTAGAACTTATTTTAAAAACTACCTACATTCATGGATAGTATACCCTGAAAATTTCATACCGCTACTGCCAGAGCATCAAAACGAAAAATGAACGCGAATGGCACAGGTGCCATAAATCAGTGCTTTTATTTTTCATGTAAAACTTTAATTTAAAAAATAAATCGATATGTTTCAGCAAATTTATGCTATGTTTGTAACATTAGTAGCAGTAATTTTACAGAATTGCAAATTGAAGGGGTGAAAATCAAACAAAGAAAATTTAAATATTTTTTGTTAATAATTTTTTTTATAGTAAGTGTTCTTAATGGGCATTATTATTGGCAATGTATAGCTTAGACCTTCTTAAAAAGCTGTTTTGGAGGTTGTGGAATGCTTCTTTTTTGTAAAATTTTTCAGGGGCCCAAATTGTGACAAGGCAAAATGTAGTACTAGCATTTTGCAACATCCGAAAAACCTTTGTAAAAAGGTGTCGTACTCGTTTATGCATAGCCAATAATGGAGCCCATCATAAACACTTACTGTAAAAAAAAAATAATTAACAAAAATTATGAAAATTTTCTTTGTTTGATTTTCACCCCTTTAATTTGCAATTCTGTAAAATTACTGCTACTAATGTTACTGATATAGCATAAATTTGCTGAAACATATCGATTTATTTTTTAAATTAAAGTTTTTCATGAAAAATAAAAACACTGATTTATGGCACTTGTGCCATTCGCGTTCATTTTTCGTTTTGATGCTCTGGCAGTAGCGGTATGAAATTTTCAGGGTATACTATCCATGAATGTAGGTAGTTTTTAAAATAAGTTCTAGAAAAAAAACACGGGCACTTTTTTTTCACTGGAGGCTTTGAAAGTTGGTAGACACGATTCGATTCGTAAAACTTTTGTGAAGAATTATTTTTTTACTCCAATATGTTAGGGTTATGACTCAAATCGGTATCGTAATTATAAAGACCCACTATTGAACTACTTCTAGAAAAAAAATCATGCAAGCAGGTCCAGTAGTTAAGCTACAGTGAAGACTTTTATACTGAATTCCGGCTTCTTACAAAAATTTCACAAAAATCTCAATAACTTTGGAACTATTGAAAATCGCTGAACATACATGGGGGTTATATCGATAGGTATTGAAGTCCCCCATCGATTGACTTACGATGATCCACCCCTCCTGTTACACCCTGTATATATCCTACCTATAGGAGGGAGAAGGACAGATACAAACTGTTATCATTTACAAGGATTATCCATTTCATTTATGAAGATATTACTACTACTCCATTTACTAAACTATCTCAGAATTTACGTAATGGGTTTGGTAGCCCAATTTTTTTAAAATTTAAAAAACCATGTTAAATTATTTAATAATGTCTACGTTATTCTATTATCAGGGTAACGACTTGGCTGAACGCGTGGCAGATCGAGAATAGCTACACGAATCCCGTGCAGGTGGAGGGAATCGCTGTGGCCGCCAGACAGTAAGTTATTAAGTCTAAATATTCTAAATATAAATTAGTCTAATATAAATTAATTCTAAATAGTCTAAATATGCATCATCGTAGTCAGCTGGGAAAAAAATTATCACCACCTTAGCTTCCATAAGTTTATGTGGTCTAACTACCTCTTGTCTTTGACATGTAGGTAATTAACTTAAGTAGCCATTAACCAGGCATCATCATCATCATCAGCCTTTTATTATATCCCACTGCAGAGTATGCTATAATTTTTCGTTGGTTAACGAGGTGGTAAATGTCCGAAATAGTGAGGTCTCAATATGTATATAGGTACCAAGGCCTGGTTAAAGCACAAATATCTACTCCGCCATTAATCTCATACCCTCACCCTTCCAGAATAATGGGCGAGTTCATAGCGCTCCAATCAGAGATGGGCCCGAACTTAAGCGCAGTAACGGGCCGCCGGAGCGCCGAAGAGTGGAGCAAGACCTTCGTAGCGCCGCTACTAGCGCGCCTCCAAGAGTTACTAAGGGCGGCCGAGGCGCGCAGCAAGGCCGAGTGCAGCGTCAGTCCGCTCAACACGCTCTACCTGTGGAACAAGTACTGGAACGTGCAGTAGCGCCGTCCGACCGCCTGTAGTTTGTACCTCATCCAGCTATTACTAGATACTAGTGACACGATACTAGTGACACGATACTAGTGACACGATACTAGTGACACGATATTAGTGACACGGTACTAGTGACACGATACTAGTGGCACGATACTAGTGACACGATATTAGTGACACGATACTAGTGACCCGATACTAGTGACACGATACTAGTGACACGATACTAGTGACACGATACTAGTGACATGATACTAGTGACACGATACTAGTGACGCCTCCAAGAGTTACTAAGGGCGGCCGAGGCGCGCAGCAAGGCCGAGTGCAGCGTCAGTCCGCTCAACACGCTCTACCTGTGGAACAAGTACTGGAACGTGCAGTAGCGCCGTCCGACTGCCTGTAGTTTGTAACTCATCCAGCTATTACTAGATACTAGTGACACGATACTAGTGACACGATACTAGTGACACGATACTAGTGACACGATACTAGTGACACGATACTAGTGACACGATACTAGTGACACGATACTAGTGACACGATACTAGTGACACGATACTAGTGACACGATACTAGTGACACGATACTAGTGACATGATACTAGTGACACGATACTAGTGACACGATACTAGTGACGCCTCCAGGAGCTGATCAGGGCGGCCAAGGCGCGCAGCAAGGCCGAATGCAGCGTCAGTCCGCTCAACACGCTCTACCTGTGGAACAAGTACTGGAACGTGCAGTAGCGGCGTCCGACCGCATGTAGTTTGTACCTCATCCAGCTATTACTAGATACTAGTGACTTGATACTTTGATACAATACTAGTAACACGATACTAGTGACATGATACTTTGGTACAATACTAGTAACACGATACTAGTGACATGATACCAGGATACGATAGTAGGGACATGAAACTAGTGACACGATATTAGTGACATGATACTAGGATAGGATACTAGTGAAATGATACTTCTGACATAATACTTGTGACATTATACTATAAATAATAATAATCAATTTCTGGGACATTTCCACACACGGTCATCTGACCTCGAACTAAGCAGACCTTGAACTATGGGCTTCAGAGACTGATATGCCAGGGTTATTAGCAACTGATCCACACAGCCAGTCTACCACTATGATACTATACTCGTGTATTTGAAATTCATATGTATGATTATTTGACGCTGTATCGGTGAACGAAACATCGTGAGGAAATCTGCTTCTAAAAAATTCCATGGACGTGTGTTTAGTCGACCTTCCTGCACTTGGCCAGCGTAGTTGCCTAAGGCCTGATCGCTGGCTGACCCTAGTTTAGGGTAGGCCCTTGCCGCATGATATTTATTCATGTCACGTGATAATGTGACCCGGTACTTGTCCATCATTAAAATTTGATCAATGTCTGTGTGAATCCATCATGATCTATAACTTTATTTATCATACGTAAAAAATGTTCGAGCACTCAAAATATGTTCTCCCATGAGTCGCTTTCACTCAAGTTCAAAATAGCCCTAAAAATCTTTTCCAAATCACTCTAGAACAGGTATAATATAAATAACAAATTGTGTATCCCATAATTAGTATGACCAGCAAATAAAATATTACCAAAATAGTAGTAATGTTCATAATTGTTCATAGGATATAGGTTAGTAAGTAATATGTATTAGTAAGCCACTGTATTTATGCAAATTAGGTAAACAAATCAACTATGGTATTCTATATGTCTATGGTTAGTCCAGATCGGTGACAGGGTTGCCTCGTTCTCCGAATTATCGTAAATTCTTATCCTATTTGTTTCCAACTGACTTGTTTATGGCTAAACATGATTTACACGTGATTATCTGAACTAGAATAATGTCTACTGTAGTATTAGGGTGTACCTACGCATACAATCACGATTATACAATTTCAATGGGCCTAATGTAATAAGTAGGTACTGTTGTTACTAGCTACATTATGATGCATTTAATTTTATTTGCTTCTATGATTTATTCTCGCTACTAAAATAACTTGTTACGCACATGATGAAACGCATATATTTTTTAAATCCTTTGTTTATAATATTTACTTGGTATTTGTGGTGAAAAGTGAATATGTGCGGGATATTTACCAGGTTGCTTTATTTTAATGGGTTCCCGATATTACCAAAACCCGTTTGGGGTAGTTGACCTGTGATCATGGCGCTTGCAACAGTGCCGAAATATCGGGAGCCCATTAAAATAAAACAATATGGTAAATATCTCCGACATATTCAGTTTTCTACTGATGGATGCTGTGCATAAAAATGCACTGCTGGGAATTCTTATATTATATTCACGCACGATAATATTCTTATTTGCGTTATTTCTTACTTTGGTTGTGTGAAAAATACGACTAGATGTTTGTAAAAAAATGAATTAAATAAATTTTAGGTTGATGAGTGAACGTCAAAGTATGTAGTTTGAAACTAAACTTAATTTCATACTACATACTTTATAAATTAGGCTTTAAGCTAGGTGAATGTATTTATTATACGATGACTGTAATGGTATTTAGGATAAGTCAGATACACTATGGGTGTCTATTTATGGTTTGCCTACTGAGCAATAGTGTGAATATGAGTCCTATTCTTGTACAATAAGTTTGTAATGATGATTAAACATTTTTTTTTTTTTGCGCACAGTACATGTAATACAAATTATGTATAAGTGAAATATAAAGTTAAATCACGTCAGCACAATCATAACGAGATTTTTCACCGAAACACGTAATTGTGTAGTTTTGCAATTTCTATAATGAGTCGTATATGACTCATCCATCATAATCGTACGTTTATCTAAAATGATATTTATCTTGTTATAGATAAATACCGTCTATATTTATTTTACGCCATTATGTTCAGTAAACAATGTGAATCTGAAATGTGTATATCTATTAAGACCAAGATCTATGAACAATTATTTAGTTATGGTATGTTAATTTTGTTTAAATGTTAATTTGTGCCATTTTTCATATTTCATGTGTTGTTATCACACAATCTTGAGCTTTAACTACAAATAGTAGTAGTTTAGTTTGTTACTATTTTTTGCAGATGCTTTAAAAGCAGGTGCCAATTCATGGGAAAGACTGATTTAATGGTAAGGCTTAGGAAATGTCATTGACGTTAATGTTTGGAAAGAAGCTTTTTAAAATATTTACTCGTTTAGTAAAATAACTTTCAATGTTATGTTAAACATTTTGTTGATGATTTATGATTAGAAACCTTATCATGTATGAGTCACATATGACTCATGACTCTCGAGTAATAATTTATTAGGACTATGTATGCTATACATTTACATGGGTAAAGATTGCACGCACAATTCACTAAAATACATATTAATTTAGTTATGAATGTGAAAGATCTAACTTTTATGTCGATTTAGCAATGACCAATATCCTATTCTTGTGTTCAGATGTTAAATTCTAAATTTATTTGTAAATGTAAAGACTTGTTCGTGCCTGAAATGTACATCACATGTCTTTAGAGAAATGGGTAAGGCACTAAAAAAATAATCGATTGTGTTTGCTTCTTACTCTCACGGTATGAGGTGGAAATAGATGCCTTTAGAAGCGAAATGATTTCCGATCCCATTTGGGCTCGGCGCAAATAGGCCACCGACCACAGCCACCGGTGGCTATCGCCACCTATAAGTTTACCAATTGTCTGTGCAATATAAAACTAGGCTTATCAAGCAGATCGCTTAATACTACAATAGGCGAGACGACTAAAAAAATATAATTAGTCCGTTATTTAGATTATTTAAAAATATTGTACAATAATTTTTTATTTTGTTTCACAAACAAAAAATTATGAAGATATAGTGCTTAGAAGTTTCGTATGACTTTACGTTTACGTACAATTTTTGCGTAACTGTGACGTCACAAGCCCCCACTCCAGAAGTTTGATAAGCTATAATTTTGTCATTTTTCAATCAATTGAAAAACAAAAAAATACGTGTCCCATATTTTTGTATAAACTAACTTACGGACTAAATAGAATAATAAGAGTTTGACCCAGTCGTCACGCCTATTGCTTCGGAATACTTATAATAACTGTTACACAGTTTCTGTATATTTTATTCTCTACTATAAATATGCAAAATGACCAATTCTTCGTACCTTCTTCAATCTGATTAATTGTCTACCTATTCATATGATACCTATGTATATGAATTATATTGTAACGGACTTGTTTCAAAGCTGTGTATTTTGGAATGAAAATAGTAATTAAATTGCAATGGAATCTGTAAAAAGTTCGTATGTGTTAATATAGTCCGTGTTAAATAGTCCATGTTGTAGCCAAATAAGTGTAACTTGAATGTGATCAAAAATAAAAATATTTGAAAACACAAGGAGTTTTATTTCTACTTATTGTTTTATAATAATGTAGCTTGAAGTATATTTTCCCTGCCTAATACAGTCCTCAATAATAGAGTGAGTTACCGAATCCTTATAAAAGAAAAAAGAAATACATGAGACGGTAATTCGAAAAACCTAATCGCACCGAGTAGGTTTTTCGAATTACCGTCTCATGTATTTCTTCCACCACTGGTTTTACTTTATTTCTGAGGCACAGAGGTAAACACGACCAACTCCAGACTCTTGTCATTCATCATCAGCCCATTCCTGTCCACTGCTGGACATAGGCCTCCCCAAATGCACGCCACTTCTCTCTGTCCTCGGCCACTCGCATCCAGCTCCTACCAGCCGTCCTGCGCAGATCGTCACACCACCTGGCCTGCGGGCGTCCTACACTACGTTTATCGAGACGCGGTGTCCATTCCAGAACTCGTCTACCCCATCGGTCGTCGGTTCTACCTACGGCTGATGTGACCAGCCCACTGCCACTTGTCATTAAATTAAAAAAAATAAGGAATTACAGAAAGTCTCACAAACATTTCGGTTGGTCTATTAGTTTTAGGGGTGAGAGCCATCCGCTCCCCCGCAAGTCCGGCGATGATGACGAGGCTACTCCAAACCATCACCGTATGTCGGATAGGAAAAAGAAAGGCTTATTGGGTATCTACGTAAAGCACTATCCGTAAGAAATACATGGCCCTATGGCTATAGGGTTGGATTAGCCGCTTCCTTTTTGTTAATCCTATCTCCATAACAAAACAGGGTCATACCGTAGAAGGGATTAAGGGAGGTTGTTTATCGGAACTCGCGTATCGGTGGTTGTTTTATCTTCATTATGAGAGCTCATTGTGCGATAACAAAGTGAGGGTGTTAAATGCTATGGATCGGTGCCTCTAGGTGTGTTCTTATTGGTACCACAGTTTGTAAAGGTCTTTTTTCAGTTACGTAAAATATGCATTTCTGAAATGGAATCGCATTAAAAGTATAGTAAGTTTTGTTAATATATTTTTGAAGTTCGACTTTGTAAAAACCAAATATAAAACTCAAAATTGCACATAGGTAGATGGGTAGGTATAGGTTTTAATGAAGTTCGGCAATATTTTTTTTCTTATTATATCAGTAGTTTATCTTAGAACCTACTTGTTAAAACATATTACTTAGGTTTCTATTGAAAACAGTAAATAAGTAGGTAGGTAATATAAGTACCTAAATGCTGCACAAAGATGAAACCCTAGACTGATTAATATGTGAAAGGAAGTCTACTTGCATTAAAATCTTTTTTTGATTTATTACCTTTATGTCGAGTCTGAAAGTCTACCTATTATTCTCCAAAGTTTTGATATTTCACAAGACAAAGTAAGCTCGACATAGGGGTAATAGAAGTTAGGCAAGGTTTTAGGCTCGACAAAAAGGGAGTATAACCTTTTTTATGGTCATGATGGGTCACACACGAAGTACCAAGCGGCAAAGCCTCCAACTCAGCCTTATGTTCGCTTGATTAATGCTACAATCGCCGCACGAGCTTATTATAATGGCGGCTCACAAATAATAGCCCGATCTATTGTTCGTTCCTTTTTAGACCTTCATTTGCAAGTCAAAATCTGATATACGGAGGTAAACACGGATAAATACGGGCTTTTCCCGCCGCATTATCTTTCCCTTATGCTTTTATTATAAATGTATCAGTTTGGGCCTTTGAAATGTTCGTGGGAGAGTCGATATATTAAGGCTGAAGAATAGCTTTTCTTTATAGTTAAGTGTTTTCTTATTTAACTACCTAGAGTATAGGAAAAGAGCTCATTAATGTTGTTGGTAGGTAGGTATGTGCTATGGTCGCTTATCGAAATATTTTACCTGACTTATTATGGTAACTTAAGGACTTAATAGATATCTACTATACTTTTACTACAAGACAAGGTTTGATAGCCCGTGACCACGAGCGCTTTAAGAGCACGATAAGTCGGCTCTCTAAATAATTATGTTTAGAATACGCGCAATTTTAATCCGTAAAATTAGTTTTATTTCAAATTACATGAGATAGTTTGAAATATACTTAGTTCTTTTCGGTGAAATCTAGTTATGAAATAGGTACTTATTATTCTTATCAACGTGTATCGCGAATCTGCAAAACAAAATACGTTATATCTATTTGCTTTGATATGAATAAGTCTGCGATTATAAACAGTAAAGACGTGTATTTAAAGAAGATTCGTCGCTCAAGGCCCCGAGTTTGTTCAGTTGTTGCCACGGGGTGTTTAAATGAGACAAATATTGTAGCTGTTCGTCGTATAAGTCTGAAATTAATACTAAAGGCATATGAGTAACGTGTAGAATGTTCAAGAGTTTAAGTTAATCAAATAATACATTGTCCCCATCAAATATTGCAACCACTTTTGAAAAGTCTGAAAATCAGTGAGTCAGGGAGTCTTTGGCACATTTTAGGCTAGTTATTTTGTATTTCTATTTTTGTAATGTGCTAAATAAATATTTTTCTTTCTTTCTTCCTTTTTAATTTCAAAAGTTATTTTGCGCATACTACCTATACTTACTGAAATCGTAGTCATGGATATTATTTTTCAACTTGAATTTTATTGTTTCCAAAACACATAAATGGAAAATGAAACTGTAACAAAATACCTAATTCAAGTACCTATTTAACAACAAAACATGATTATAAATAGGTAGTACATAATGATAAATTCCTATTTACTTACTAAATGATATTTTATCACAAGAAGATTAAAATACCTAACATTGCATCATTATTATGTTCTGATTTTCATTTAAGGTATTCAACAAGGTTGGTAAAGAGTACATTCGTTTACTACTAAACATCTACATGTTTAAAGTCGCTTTCTTCGTTCCTATAACCCTATTACCCTAAATGCAATGTAGGTATGCTTAAATCTTTAAAACTACGCCATGGATATTGATTGGGGTTATTACTATGAGGGATTTGAGAGGAAGTATTGTTTTATTTTGGTAAATTTTGTGTCAGTAAAATTCACTAGTTATTTTAATAAATTTAGTTAGTAACAGTAACAGCGATTATCTCAACATTTGCCCTTTGCAGGAGGTGGTTTATCAATACTTATTCAAAACGCGTTGGCTATTATAATATTGGTTCTGTTATCCGACTTGAAATGTCAGATAACTAGTGATAACGTAATAGGTCCATAGTACAGACTAGTCGGGACAGTAAGTTTGATCTTTAATACTTTTCCCTTTCACGTATTAAGACATACAAATTTGTTTAAGTTTGTGCCTAAACGTTGCAGGAAATTATAAATCAACTGTTAAATATGTAGGTAAGTATTATTATAGTTCAAAAGAAGTAGTTTTTGCTTTTTATCTATTAAAAAAAATGGTACGTGCCTACTTTAGATACCTATCCCAAACGGGACTAAATGAGCAGTAGGATTTTTATTGTCATTTTATTAGTTTTTAGGGTTCCGTACCTCAAAAGAAAAAAACCGTCCGTCTGTCTGTCTGTTGTATATTATCATCATCATCATAATTAGCCCATATACGTTCCCACTGCTGGGGCACGGCCCCACGGGTCTACCCTAAACGAGGGCGATAAGGCCTTTGTCGACCACGCTGGGCAAGTGCAGGTTGGTTGACTAAACAACCTAAGCATTTCTTCGTAGCTTATGTGGCTATTTAACCGTAACGTTATTTTTAATTTGAGTTCATTGTTACTAATGTAGGTAAACGCAATGAGTAGAGAGCAATGCAATACCTTATTTCTATACCCGGAATACTGAAACCTGTATCTCGGTGTATTCATATCATATGATTACTGTTAACCGGTCAACAAACAAACACAACTCACTGCCTACACTACGCCATCAAACGTGGCGCGAACTAAAAACAAGTCAGTTGCTCAGTCGGCGTGCGTGCGCGCAACGAGTGAACGTTTCCAACATGGCCGCCCGCAGTTGCCTCCTCACGTACTCCAAGCGAGCTTACAGCTCTGCAGCAGACAAGAATGTCGCCTTCCTTGGACTGGGAAATATGGGCGGCTTCATGGCCGCTAATCTAGTCAAAAAGGTAGGATGAAAGACCTTTTTTTTGGGACCGAATGGACGTGGATACTATCCACTAATAGTGATTATGTTAAGAGTTGAAAGACTAGTGTGTTTGTTTATCTCATTTTAACACATGCATTTAGCCCGTATTTTGAATACACTTGGCAATTTGTTTACCAAAATTACATAGTTTCATACAGACCGAGTACCTACCGAAGTCGTTTGTCATTTCCATAAATTATGTTAATTTTATGGATGTCTTTATTAAGCATATTACGCGTTATCGATAAAGATTGTTTTCATTTTAATATACCTACTTCCTTTTTTTAATGTGTGAAAGTTAAGTAAAGAACGTTGGTTTCTAAGTTCGACGCTATCCCAAAGTTTATTTTAAAACTTTAACTTAAAACTTTTCATAGGTAATTATTTCTGTAAAGCATAAGTCAGTAAGTAAAACTAAGATAATGATTCTCAGAGACTCGTTGTGCAACAAAGTAAGTTGCCTCCTTAATTTCTCCTATCATTTGTTGTTTACCGGAATAATTAATGGGTGACGTCATCAATATATTAATGGAATAGTGAATTAGTCCGTCAGCTCAAGATGCAGTTAGATGCATATTAATATGCATAGGTAATTACCTACGCGTATTAATAGGGAACCAATCGGTTATGTTATGATATTAATTAGTTCACTTAACGTTTCATATAATTTATAATACATTATACCTATGCATATCCAATGGAATTAATCCTAAAATGTTATTCAATCTTGCCGGGCTTGCTAATATCGATAAGACTGTGTAAATGTGCTGTATCTGTTAAAATAATAGAGAATCTAGGTATACATCAATGGTTAATTAATAATACAGTTAGATTTTAATATTAATTTATATTACCTTCATTAGTTGTCCATAAATTGCTTCTTTTATTAAAATGGAAGGAGTAGATCAATTTATTTTAGATGAAAGTCAAAACAACAACGAAATATAATTCACATGATATTAAACTTCTATAAATAATCATCTGTTCCATAAGTTACGCCAATTTATCCAAAAGTAAAGTCGCAAACATTATGTTAGCGCGTTTATTCTATGAATTCTAATTTAATGAATATTTACATCACAAAATAATCGGTAAATACTTCAATTATATATTTCGGAGTAAATACGTATAGAAACATTTTAATCTGCGCTCAGTCATGCGGTAACACAAATGGGAAGCTTTTAGTCCCATTCCGTACATTTAACATTGTGTCATACACAGATATTACGATTTTGGAATGTAATTATTTTAGCGGTATTAATTTGTTGAGCAACGTTATTTCTATGTTGGTATTGTTTTGTGAGTTATTAGGAAAAAACTAATAAAATATACAGTGTAGTTATCTGATTATTAGTAACTAGCGGTCGCCCGCGACTTCGTCCGCGTGGGTGGAAAGGGTTTTGGCTACAACACTTCATTTAAATAGCCTATGATATACCTTGTAAGTAGTTTTGCTTATTTTAGAGAAATAACATGATGAAAATCTATTTCTTATTGTAAAAACAAGCGTGGTTTGTGTATTTTTATAATTAGAAATCAGTATTAGCATGCAAATTAATGTAAATGCGTAAAGGTGGAACGTCATTTACCTTTGTTAGGTAGAAAATGACTAGTCCATGTTCGTCAAAAATGTTGTTTTATGTTTTAAAGTTATTTTTAAAATATATGGTTTACTTTATACGGTATACACTTTAATGATAATACGAAACACTTTGACTTACGGACGGTTGGGTCAACACATAATAAATTTAATTTCATCATCTATATTGATATATTATTATAGTATTCGTTAATTGTCTATTTTGACAACAACAAGTAAATTGTTAGGTAAAATAAATTGATAATGAAGACGTTATGTACAAATATCTTACGCGTTCATAAATATTATCGCATAATTATGATAACGAACGTAATTTAAGTGCTATACCTAAAACTATTTGTTGCTATAACAATATTATCAAAATTTTAAAGCAAAAGGTCTCTCACGTATGACGTAATTTTGCTAAGGAGTACTTTAAGAAATTGAAGTCTTAAGGGCTGAAACGGGGTGGCAGAGTTGATATCTCGAATAAAGTAGCAGCAATAGCATCATAATCGGACCATACTGTTTGATAGACTCTCAAAAGCCGCAAAACAACACCACCCAAACAATCTCAATCAATATCCGATATAAAACTGTTTCGCCGTTCTAATTTCGTATTTATAGGCGTGCCTGTTATGCGGCGCCCGCGCAGCGAATGACATTGACCTACGCCATACGAATATCGTATCGTGGACGATAAACAACACAGCTGAGGGCCTACCATGAGTTGGCTATCGTAAACTTACGTACGTTAAAAACCTATCGAGTTGTTTTTTTCATATGGCCGATTGTAGTTCTTCGCGTAACCACCAGCCGGCGCTGTACATGTTTTTCATAGACATATTTACGTAGTCGATATCGAGCGCGTAAGTTTTAAACTCATGGTAGCCCCACTGTTATCAATGTACGTGACTTGTGCTTCTTACCAGTGGCAGAACCTTGGCAGGCCTTGGAAGTGTCCTCTTATCAAATTAGTAGTGGAGCCCAAAATAAGTGAATACTTTTACTACTTTTTGGTTACACACACATGTTGTGATCCTAATTTAGTGGATATCTTATTAGTGATCTTAACTTCAAATCTATACTGTAATATTATAAAGCTGAAGATGTTTGTTTGTTTCTTTGAACACGCTATTCTCAGGAAATACTGGTTTGAATTAAAACAATATTTTTCTATTGGATAGACTATTTATCGAGGCTTTAGGCTATATAAACATCACGCGGCATTCAATAGAAGCAAAGAAACAATAGAAAATGTGTAAAAAGCGAAGGAGAAACGCGGACGAAGTCGCTGGCATAGTTAGTACCTACTGAATAAACAAACAGTAGTATCTAGAAGTTTTGAAGAAAGCGTGCGATTGAGTGAAAATGACGTTTAACTAGATAATTTTTCGGTTAGAATCAATCCGAATGGGGAATAAATCCTTACCCACCATTAATTATACATAGGAATATACTGACATAAAATCATGACTGTATAGAGGGGTAGGCAGATATCACTTCCTGCCATGTGCAATCCTGGTACACCACTATCGCTTCTTTTACATCCATCAATCATTTCATGCATGCTCGTCGATTACGGGTACTTTTGATTTTCTTCAAAATTTGACCTATTCGGTCATGGAAGATCTTTTTTGGCTATTAATTATGTTGTAAGATATACAATTCGTTCCTGTGATACTTTACATTTTACACAACACGCGGGCGTGGATGATAACCCCGAAGGACGGCTGTTATCAAAATAATTTACACGAGTTTCGATTTCCCCAGTTCATTCCCTGTAGCCACTTAAAATAAAGTCGAATTGCCGTCTCATCGAAATTTGAGAGTGAAGGAACAGATTTTACATAAAATTATATACTAGCTTTTCGCCCGCGATTTCGTCCGCGTAGAGATGTTTAACGGGTAAAACATTACTCCTCTATAGCGCAGTCGGTTAAAAAGTAGCCTATGTACTTTCTCAGACTCTGGAGTATATCTGTACTAAATTTCATTTAAATCGGTTCAGTACTCTATGCGTGAAAGCGTAACAGACAGAGCTACTTTCGCATTTATAATATTAGTAAGGATTTCATCATTTATTATTTAATTTACCTACTCTACGTATATAACGAATACGTACTTATGTATTACTAGCTGTGCCAGCGATTTCGTCCGCATGGAAAAGAGATTTTGATAATGTTAGCCTATATTGAACATTGTAAAGGTAGCTATTTATTGTTTTAAGCCGCGTCAAAATGGGTCCAGCCATCTTGGAGATTAGCGGGAAAAAACAGACAGACAGACATTATCTCGTTATTTAAATATATCAAACGGACACTTCAATTTTATTTAGCATCTATACAAATTATGTAACCATACATATCCTCAGTAATAAGAAAAATAAAATGAGTCGGAGACTAATATAACACACTTACATAGATATTTATAAATACATATTCATACCCAGACACGGAACAAACATAAAATATGTTCATCACATGAAGTACGTGGTGGGAATCGAACCCATGTAAAGGGTTGCTATTCTTAAGGTATGAAATAACTAGGTATGATTTTAAATTAATTATACTTTTCATCATCAGCCCATATACGTCCCCACAGCTGGGGCACGGGCCTCTCTGAACTAGGGCGATAAGGTCAACCACGCTGGCCAAGTGCGGGTTAGTCGACTACACAACCTTAGAATTTCTTAATAGGTGTGCAGGTTTCCTCAAGATGTTTTCCTTCACCGTTTATCCCAATAATCGTAATATGAATTTCAAATTTGAAAACAAATACTACGTGACGGGGTTTGAACTGACGACCTCTCGCATGGCAAGCAACGACCTTAACCACTCGGCCATCGACGCTTTATATAGTCGCTTTTGCTTATGGCTGCATCGGTAGGGACTGAGTACTGTCATCAAAAGTCTAGACTCGTAGGTGTGTCCCTTAAGAGCTTTAAAACTACTCTCAATATAGAGGGTAAATAGTACATGCCCTTTTTGAATGTATGATACTTTTATAGTGTGTACACACTGTATGTAGTTGTATATCTAAATATATTAATTTAAACCAATTAGCATTATAATTTAATTGTAATGTTTGGAGGGTGTAAGTAGACACATAAATTACTTATTTGTGATAACTATACACTGTGAAATTTTAGTGGCTGTTTTACCGTAGCAGAACGATTTGCCTTTAGTAGAAATATCGAATCATCTCAAAAACTGCATGAGTATACTGTACTAGTAAGATAGAATCATTTTACTGCGGGAAAACAACCACTTATATTTCACTGTGTATTTAACTACAATTAAATTAAAAACTTGTACTGAAATGAAAATTAAAATCCTTTTTAACCGTGAAATAAAATATTCATCGTTCTAGTTAATACTTGGCCGTAAAAGCGCTATTCAAAGGCAGACACGTAATTGATCCACAGCAAGAGGACACCACTACTCCAATGTTTTGGCTGTCTGTTGCCGAAATGCTCAAAATTATTCTATTCAGCTCATAGTACAGACGCTATCCGTGGCTTTGTTAAAAAAATAAATATTCAAGAAAATTAAATGCAAATTGTTTGTCATTTTGTAGCGCAGACGTGGTCGTGGAATTTAAAATGTTTAAGCAAACGTTTCGGTGCCGCGCCTCTTGTTTTATTAAGAAAGAAATAGTGACCCGCCATCACTTAGCTTCGGATATTATAGGTACACGTCTTTTTACACATTTTCCATTCTTTCTTTGTTCCTATTGGTCGCAGCGTGATGTTATATAGCCTATAAAGCCTTCCTCGGTAAATGGTCTATCCAACACAAAAATATTTCTTCAATTCGAAGCTGTTTCTTGAGATAAGCGCGTTCAAACAAACAAGCAAACTCTTCAGCTTTTCGAGTATAATATAAGTATAGATATAGTATGTAGTATAGATAAAAACCTCCCTCTTGGATTCCTCTATCTATTAAAATCCTCATCAAAATCCGTTGCGTAGTTTTAAAAATTTAAACATACATACAGACAGACAGATGCGGAAAGCGACTTCGTTTTAGTACTATGTAGCGATATGTAGTTCCAACGATACGAAAATAATATCTTCGTGGTGTAGAGGTGCGAATATATAGTTAAGTAGGCGGAAACATAGTCACAGATAACATGATAATATCTTACGCCAAAGTTTTAAACAGCAAAACATCTATTCTAATCATATTATTATGTTGTTTTTGTGATATTTATTTATATATTCTGGAGTTCTATGATAAGCTTTTTATTTGATCGTTGAAATAATCATACATGAACCATTTTCTAACATGTGCGCGAATACTACACATTTGAAATAAACCTTATTTTACGGATTAAACTCGCGTGTATTGTTATTGTAAACATTTTATTTAGAGACCCGACGTTTTGAGCTCTTTATAGCGCTCGTGGTCACGGGCAAGACTGTCTTGCAAGTCTTGCGCGCGAGTTTGATCCGTAAAAGGTGTGGACTAGATACTCTTACAATAAACATTTCAATTAACATCACTACATAGTATAAAACAAAGTCGCTTGCTCTGTTACTATGTTCCTATGTATGCTTCAATATATGCTTTAAAACTACGCAACGGATTTTGATGCGATTTTTGTAATAGATAGAGAGGGATTAAGAGGAAGGTTACTTTACATAAACAGTAAAAATTACCCGAAGTGAAGCGAGGGCGGCTTACTAGTTTAAAATAAAAATTTACGGATTAAACTCTATTAAGTATAAATTAAATCTAAAAACTCCACTTACCAATCTCACGTTTTAAGCTCCTTACAAGCCTCGTAGCCACGGGAAACATTAAAAATAGGCAATACTATTTACATTAATTAAAAAAAGAATATAAGAAAGCAACAAAAACATACTAACATACATAATATAATGACTTTCACATACAAATAACAAGTAATAAGTTAGTACCCACCACATAAGTTCGGCGTATGTCTTAAGAGCTTAGTCAAAGCAAACAACGGTTCACCAAGTTTACTCATGTAAGCACTTGCCAATAATTAGATTCGGAAGCTTAGCTGTGTTGTTTTTAAGGGGGAAAATCATAATGTTCCTCCTATATTATTGTGCCCTTTCGGGTGAAAATTTATATATTCTAATGGAAATATTCTGTAGTTGTTATAAGCTTACAAATTTGTAGTTGGGACAGATGATCACATTGACTTTCGTTTTATTATAATAAAGCGTCATATAATTAATACATGATTTTTTTCAGCTAATTTAATGCTTATTATGTTTAGGTACGAGTTTTAAATACAGAACCAGAATTCTCTTACTCGTCTATGTAGAAATAGTCTGTGAAAAGAAATAGTTACCAATTGATTATATGATCAGGAAACTGAATATGACCGAAATATTTACCATGTTGTTTTATTATAATGAGCTCCCTATATAGTTGGCACTTGCAGCAGTGCCGAAATATCGGGAGCTCTTTAAAATTAAACAACATAGTACATATTCAGTTTTCTAAAGTGTGTAACCATGACAGTTTAAAAATTATATATTGATTTTATGGTAGTTTCATTATTTGTGGTGTGTAATGCACTATGTTTATGTCGCAGACAGATTTCTCTATTAGGTATACCACACCAATTTCTCTATTTTACCATTCCTTTAGAATCCCTCTTCAAAATTAGTCCGTCATTGGTTATCGAAGCAATAGCGACACTTATTCAAATCAGCTGAACGTTGAAAAAAGATTCGATCGCACCATTTAATTTTACATTTGCGGAGAATTTAAAATTAAAATCCTTTCAATTCATTCAAAGATTATGGTAAGTTATGCAGATGGATGCTTTTTGCACGAAACATTTTAAGGCTTGGTCTGGAGTGGCGCTGAAGGGCTTCGATGGACAGGTTACTTTAATTAAAATTCAACGGGATTTTACTGCAATAAAATGTACTTATATAAAAAATATTACTTTCTCAATATTATATGTGGACTTCAATTTGAAAGTAAAAAAAAAAACTTCTTTCTTTCTTTCATATCATGGCTTACTGAATCGATTGGAACTACAATCAATTACCTACTAATGAAAAATGATTTCTAGTATATGTATGAAGTACATATTATTATACTAGCGGCAGCCCTCGACTTCGTCCGCGTGGAATTTATTTTTGGCAGCAATGATTTAATAAAATATCCTATATTGTATCTTGTAAAATTAACTAGTGCAAATCGCGTCAAAATTGGTCCAGCCGTTTCGGAGATTAGCGGGAACAAACAGGCAGACAAAAATATTTTTATTATGTCATTATTTTTATATTCCTACGTACTTGATACGCAACGTACGGTGTGAAAAATAGACATATTCCTATCATCAAGAATTGTATTATTGGGTTAAAGATCAGTTGCAAGTTGTGGTTAGGTACAATCGATACTTTCTCACGAAGTTACAAGGAAGGTGAATATCGAATACCAGTGTTCTATTACTTACTTATAATAGTGTTACTGATGGAAACACGATCTAGTAAGTAATTCAAGCTTTCTCTCACTTCTAGTTAGTACTTATTACAGTCCGACTGATTGATTTTATCGATGCAATATCAAATTAGTTCCTACGCGTGTGCCACATATACATTGCCCTTTTCTAACTTAAACGGATGAGGGGTCTTATCATAAGATACTGAATTTATAATATAGATTTTATTTTTATAAAAAGTTAACAAGATGACTTCACTCCACATGATGGTAACTGGTAGTAAGATCCACATATGAGGTCGACAGGCACAATTGAGTCTGTTGCACTTACCCTGTAGGCCTGCTTAAATGCCGTTTCACGTCCTGGTATCAAATTTACTTGACTTCCTCGTTAGTCAACACCGTCAAAATTTTAGTAGTTATTTTCCCTTTAGTAGTAGGTACTACGGAATTATTTCTTAAAAAAAAATCAATTCATCAAAAAAAAAACATCCAACTCGAAAGCGTGAGGAGCGATAGTTCTTTTACGAGATGTAACGTTATCAGGTACAGCTTGCCCCATGAAATAGATGATTAAAGCTAAAGAAGCGATACGATTACGATACTTACAATACATTATTATGTATACGTCAGTGTATACTACTATTAGTAGTAAGTATTATGCAATCAATTCCATAGTTTACGTGTCTGCAATGAAACGTCTGCAGTCGGATTAGTGTGCATCACTTCCGGTTGATGTCGCCACCTGTGGCTTAACAAATTACTGTTAGAATCTACATAGGATACATAATATCATAACATGACAGTTAGATACGTAGTCAATACAATATAGGGTTAGGAACTATCTATATTACAACGCTATTTTCGTCTGATCAATAGATATCAACCCATTAATTACCAACAAACAACAATAGCCTAACAACCTAGGTTAAGGTGTCCTCTGAACTGGTTCACTGCTCTAAATACATTAATAACACACCCAGACACGGAACAAACACCTATATTCGTCACACAAATATTTGTCCCGAGTAGGAATCGAATCCATAACTCTTGGATACTAACCACTGTTCCACCGAGTCAATAAAATCAATATAATTTACTTTCTCCTTTCCAGGGCTTCCAAGTCAAAGGCTACGACCCGTCCAAGGAGGCTCTGACCAGCGCAGCCAAGAACGGCATCACCGGAGCTGACTCCATCGCCAAGGCCGTTGACGGAGCCGACGTGGTGGTCTCCATCCTGCCCAGCAACAAAGTGGTACTGGACGCGTACCTTGGCAAAGATGGCGTCGTTGCACATGTGAGTATCTCGAGAGATGTTTACGACTGGTTACTGCAACCATTAATCATTTAATGTTTTTCTTGGAATTCTTATACACACACCCCTTCCCCTTGGTAATGGGGTCTTCGACATGGGGTATTGGACATGGGGTCTATTCCTTTCTAATACCTGAAACTAATACTGCTTCGACTGCTCAATGCCATGGCGGAGAAATTAGACCTGTTTTGTGAGTGGCCAAGTGAGGTCGTAAGATTGGCTATTGATATAGCATCAAAAACTACATAATTGTATTAGGTTAGCCTGTAAGGATTATGTATGTATGTTTTAAATAAATAAATAAAAAAAATAAAAAAAAATACGTAAATTTTTTGTAGTCGTTACGCGTAGAACGGGTGGTATTCGTTTTTTGGTATTGGTCAGGTACAGATCATAGATGGTGAGAATAAAGACCATGTGAAATTAGTGACAGGATCCCCTCGTAATTACAATCCGACAACAAACATCGGATTGATACAAAATCAGAAAATATTCCTCCAAATCTTATTTTGTAGCGTAGTCCGCCTGGACGGTTCACGTCGACTCTTAGGGATATTTTGTGTTACCCCTACCTGTATACACCTACTCACTAAAGATCATGTACCTACATTAGTGCAATAATGTTCCTCTAAATCATCATCATCATCATCATCATCATCAGCCCATACTTGTCCACTGCTGGACATAGGCCTCTCCCAAATGCACGCCACTTCTTTCTATCCTCGGCCACTCGCATCCAGCTCCTACCAGCCGTCCTGCGCAGATCGTCACACCACCTGGCCTGCGGGCGTCCTACACTACGTTTATCCACTCCAGAACTCGTCTACCCCAGCGGTTGTCGGTTCTACGGCTGATGTGGCCAGCCCACTGCCACTTCAGCTTGCATTGTTTTCTCTAAATCATAGCAACGAGTTGTATTTGTCTTTTTTGTATGTTTTCAGGCACCGAAGGGAGCACTCCTAATCGACTCGAGCACAGTAGACCCCAATGTCCCCAAAGAAGTATTCCCAGTAGCTATCGAGAATGGTGTTGGGTTCATCGATGCTCCAGTATCCGGAGGTAATATATTTATACATATATCGGTATTATATCATATAAAAAAGGTAGACGAGTAGGAAGAGAGAGAGAGAGAGAAGGTCGTAGCTTGTGAGAGGACACCAGTTCAAACCTGGCGTACCACTGAGTTTTCAACTGTAACAGTTAGGAAAACATCTTGAGGAAACTGCCACCTGTCTATGGAGAAATTCTAAAGCGAGTTAGTCTACCAACCCGCACTTGGCCAGCGTTGTTGACTTAGGACTGATCGCCCTAGCTTAGAGTAGGCCCGCGTCTCAGTAGTGGGGACGTATATGGACTGATGATGATGATGATGATGACAAGGCTAAAAAGCAATTATACAACTGCTGCTACTTCACCTATTAATTAAACTGTGTTTACTTTTAACAGTTAAATCGATAAATATTACGTCAAAACGATATGTACCTTACTTTATTTTTGAAGAAATAAAGATTCTAATTGAATGATAAACTCTCAGTGTAAATAGTTCGGTCCGTATAATTTGCTTCACAGCACCTGGCAGATTTTCCTCTGATAAGTGCCGGCCTCTTTATACCTTGGCACCAAGATAATATAGTCATTTGTGTTTGCTACATGGTAATGTTGATGATAAGCAAATAAAAAACAATTTTATCTTATCAATAAACCTCCCACAGTCGACATTACAGCTTTTGATATCAACAAATTACTTACTATCACAGATTTGTGATTTTATTACGTCTATCAGAGAAGAAAACAAATATTGAAGCAGCAATATGAGTTTTGATGAAAACATGTTACATGTTTGATAAATATTTGTCATTACGTCGTTATTTAGTAGGTAGTTCATGTCTTAGATTGAAATCAGTAAACAAAATAATATAGGAATATATTGTATCTGTGTCTCTATAAACTTGATGATACTCAGTTCGCAAAATAAGAAAAAGGTCGCATAATATTTTGTAGCTCCAGTTATTAAATCTGACGTAATTAATACAAAACATACGATAGCAAAGTTGGATGCAAATAAGAAAGTAAAATAATGTGTGTTATTGTAGAATCCCATATTGTGACCCTATTTTTAAATGCCGGATACCTACGTAATATGGTCTCCAAAAAGAACAAATATTGGTGCTATGATAAATTAGACTTACCTATTACTATTAAGTGACTCTCCTTCCTAATGACTACAGGTAGTATCAAATTAAAGTCACCAGTCACCGCGTCTGTCCGTCGTCCGTCTGTATGTTTAAATCTTTTAAACGATGCAACGGATTTTGATGCGGTTTTTTTTAGGCAAGGACATTTAATTCAATAGAAGGGTTTTCACGTATAATATACTCAAAGGGAAGCGAGTGCGGGTCACTAGTCATTTAAAAGCAGGTTTATCTTGGTATCACTTTCCATAACCAACCAGAGGATCACTAGTCATATATAAAAAGCAGGGTGAATCTTTTAAGGGTGAGTGCTATCCACTCCCCTGCAAGTTCGGTGATGATGACAAGGCTACACCAAGCCATAATCGTTAGACAGTTAGGGAAAAAAAGGTAAATCTTGATACCTATCAGTTACCATAACCAACCAATCATCTTTCAGGCGTAATGGGAGCCCAAAACGCGACGCTAGCCTTCATGGCGGGCGGTCGCAAAGGCGACTTCGACAGATCTATCCCTCTGCTCAAGGCTATGGGAGCCAAGCAGTTCCACTGCGGGGACGTCGGGGCCGGCCAAGTGGCCAAGCTGGCCAACAACATGCTGATGGGCATCACTGGCATGGCCACTGCTGAGTGCATGAACATGGGTATCAAGTGAGTAACGTTTACATTGATATCAGCTTTATCAAGTGAAGGGTCCACTGCAATAATGATTAATGTCCAAAAAAATTTTATTCTTAACTAGTAATGCTATAAGGTCAGTTAAACATGTATTTAGAAATCTTGTTTACAAACTGCGCATTACATTAACTTTGATAAACAACATTTTATTATATTCAGGTCTGAGTTTTTTTACACCATTTATAAATTTAAAACCCAATTATCTTAAAACAAAATACAATCATTATTGCAGTGGACCCTTCAAGTGCAATACACACTGAGCCTGCCGGGTCGCCTATGTCGGCAATTTGATTTCGGCCATGGCGGCCGATCTCAATGGAGATCAGCCAACTGCGCAGGACATATTATAGTGCACAAGTGAAAGCACAAACACAATGGCACTCTCTGTTCCCTTACTCTCATAGTTCGGTGAGTCGGCAATCTGAAGCACGGGTGTGCATCCGACAACTTCCTGACTCCGAGCAATTTCTTAACAGAAAAACCCACACAAATTGTGCCCGACCCCAATTCGATCTGGGGACCTCTCGGTTTTAACGCAGCACTTGCTGCCAATAGACCAACGAGTCAGTCAATATTCAGATCACGATGAACAGTGTTTTTGTAACGTGTTTCCAGCATTGATGGTTGACCAATACTGTCTGAAGGACGTTGGTTAGATTTAGAAGATACTTACTCATAGACATAAAATAAACAGATATACATTCTTATTTAAAATGTGTTCCTCGGCCGAATCCAAATAAGGATAATTTAATAAACCCACTGATTTTTATCTAATAATGGCTTCTCTCAATCCCAATATTTGCATACAATAGGCTAGTTTCCTTAGTCTGATTTTACATAAAATTTCACAATTAACAGTTACATATGGGTAAATCAATAACATAAGTGAAATCGAAATTAAGATTTCTTACGAAATGAGACAATAATAGGCATTTGAAGTTAGGTGGGAAAGTCCATTTTTAAAGTGCGAAAAGTCAATAAAAATAGTATGCCATCTTATAAATTACAGAATTAGTAGTAGCTTTCACTATTAGAACATATTCGTAAAAGCAACATTTGATATAGCTGCTGAACAAAGCTCTTACGATATTCATACAGTATACAGAGGGGTGACGTCATAGCTCTGTGCGACATTTGTATGAAGCGTTTTGAGCTCGCCCAAATGATGTGCTATTGAAACTGTAATATCTCCGGGAGTTTTCCAAATATCAAACCATTCTTTTAACAGCACCTTTGCAATTGTGTTGTCGATCCATCTATGTAAAAATAAAAAAATAGGAAACTACCCTATTATGTTAATGTGCTTAAGGTTTCATTTCTCTTCGGCAATTTTTTGCTGAGCGTAAAATGCTGAAATGAAGGTAAATTAAGTAAATCTTTCTTTATTCGACTGAAAGTTCCTCATAATCCTGAAATATTGGAAATGGTTTTGATTATTGAATTGAGTCCGTATTTTGGTGATTGTCGAATACTTACTGAAAATAGTTTCGCTTTGATTACTTCGGCATCATAATTTTGTAGTATAGTATTCTAATAATGTATACTTCTCGAGAATTCAAAATAATTTCAGGTGGAACGAAAAAAAATGTTTCAATTTTTATAGGATATTAAGTAGTTATATTTTACAATCACTCACAATCTCCCACGTATATCGAGATACTCGCTGTTTAAGCCGGTACGTTCTAAAACCAACCTGGGGCTATTCCCTCCTATTAACAGACTTCAGTCAGATTATAATACAATTAGTAAAAATGAGGTCATGGACATATTAAGCTTGAGTCATGAGCATTTAAAAAATAATTATATCTACTTCAATCTTCACAATAAATCAATATTATTTAATGCTAAGTTATAGTTATAATAATGTAATAATATGTTATAATAATGATGTTTAATGTTATTATCAATTATTATTAATGTACTAATAATTTAATTTTATCTATTTAAGGTAAGGGATGCCTTAGGCTCCCAATTATGTCTGTTTTGTGCTTTTCGTGGCAACCTGTAATTAAGACAGCACCATGTCTTGTGATCCTGATGTTATGTACAATTATTACTTTTAAGGTGTATGTTCTTGTTGGTTGCTCAAATAAATAAATAAATAAATAAATATCCTATAAAATTAAACTCTACATTAGAATCTAATATTCATGAAATTACATTTTAATGGTCTAGCGTACTTCAATTCAAAACGCAGTATTTAACTAATTAGACGAACTTTTCTGGCATCTTACATTAACATAACAGAAATTGAGGAAGGAAGATGTGCTTATGATGACTGATTTAGTATAGAGATTATCTAGAGCGCCATCTGTCGGTTACGGTAGGTAGTTGTTGGATATTGGTACACTAGTAAACTTCTAACCTCACCGCTTCTTTACAGAATGGGTCTGGACCCTCAAGTACTCCTGGATGTCCTGAACAACTCCTCGGCGAGGTCGTGGTCCACAGAGGTGTACTGCCCCGTACCCGGACTCGTGCCCACAGCGCCATCTAGCAGGAACTACGATGGTGGATTCAAGAATGAACTTATGGTTAAGGTGAGCTACTTGATGTGTCAGCTGTGATCTATAAATCCTTATTAATTAGTGAAAGGGTTAAGTTGTGGAAACTGAATTTTGCTAAAAGACTCAAGCGTCTTGTTTTGCTAATTGCTTTGTAGAAATATGGTTTAAGAACTTTATTGTTTCTCATTAAGAATATAGATAACAAATCACTTACTGAGGAAACACAAACGAATACAATACAATACATTACAAGCAAGAAAGCGATATCTATACAATACTAAAAATATAAAAAATAAAATAAAATGTAGTGGAGAATAAACAGCAGGAGTCGCAAAACATTGCGTCTATTGCTGTTGCTAATCCGTCTATTGCACCTAGCAATCACGGATGTAAAGAAATTAAAATACAATCTATTCCACTAAATGGAAAAGTGTTATTAAATTAAAATGTTTCATCAAAAATAGAAGGTTAATAATTGTAATCTCATACATTCATGACTAAAAATTTATATATATTTATATTATCTCAAATCCAAAGCATCAAATCAAAAGCGGTCAAATCATAAAGAAAGGTCAAATAAAAAGTACCCGTAATCGACGAGCGTGCATGAAGAGGTTGATGAATGTGGATGAAGCGAAAGTGGTGTGCCAGGACCGTAGCACATGGCAGGAAGTGGTCTCTGCCTACCCCTCTGGGAAAAAAGCGTGATTTTATGTATCTTAATATAATAATAATAATATCTGTGACATTCCACACACGGTCATCTGACCCCAAACTAAGCAGAGCTTGTACTATGGGCGTCAGAGACTGATATACATACATATATATTTTTAAATACATACTTAAATACATAATCACACCCAGACACGGAACAAACACCGATGTTCATCACACAAATATTTGTCCCGAGTGGGAATCGAACCCACGACTCTTGGAACCGCCAGCCAGTGTCACTAACCACTGTTCCACCGAGCCAGTCAAAATCATCAATAACAATATCCCCTTTCTCCCCCAGGACCTCGAGCTAGCCAGCGGCATGGCGCTGGGCATCCGGTCACCCATCCCGCTAGGCGCGGTCGCGACGCAGCTGTACCGGATCGTGCAGTCCCGGGGCTACGGCCAGAAGGACTTCTCCTACGTCTACCAGCTGCTGAAGGAGGAGAAGACTAAATAGAATAAATACTTTTACGTTTCACTTTTGTTTTCTTTTTTATTGCAGAGTCATACCATTGCTGGGGAAAGTGACCTTCTTATTTGTTAGTGTAATGTCTAACCAAAAATTTGGTTTCATTTACATTTAGTTAGTTCGTTTCTACATGAAACTGGTTTGACTGGTTCGGTGGAAAAATGGTTAGTGACCCAGACTCACTAACAACGGTTACAAGAGTCGTGGGTTCGATTCCCACCCGGGAAAAATATTTGTGTGACGATCATCGGTGTTTATTCCGTGTCTGCAAATATAAATAAATAAATATTACACGTCATCGCATACATCTATTTGATCCCATGGTAAGTAGCTTAAGCTCATGTATTACCCGACATTTCCAGCTCTTTGCAGCGCTCGTTGTCACGGGCAAGACATCTCAAGTTTGGCCTCTAGGGCCCTCTGAGTCACTAAATAATATTATGTTTAGAATAACAATACGCGCAAGTTTAATCCTTAAAAATCGTTTATTTCAATTGTTTAGGGTAGTATAGTGTTCTCGCAAATAAAAGACAACTTCTATACCGACTCAACTTTCATACTCTCAGCAAATGTTTTTAAAACCGTTTAACATAAATAATAACGTTAAATGTCAGTACAACCATATTATGACGTCAATTCGAATGTACTAGCATTCAATTTCACTCTACGAACAGTTGAATAAATACGTCAATTCAATTTATTATATCTGTGGAATTACTCAGAAATAGTAGATGCAGCTCTATGATTATTAAAACTGATAAAACGACGCTATTTATTTTGCTACAAATTTCATTTGAAATGGGCTCTTGTTACTCTTTTTTCAGAATAAAGAACCGATATATTTTATGTGAGCCTTACATGGAAAAATAAACATTATGTTTTTTTTTACATTTATGATTTATTTTTTTATTGCATTTATCTTGTTATTGCTTATGTTCATAATGTTCATGTGTTACGAAGATGGTGTATAAATAGATAGACTTACTAGACTAAGATGATTCGAGCCCGAGAGAAAGAAAGAAAGAAACAAATTGGTTTATTACTAAAAAACAAAAAACGATTGTGGTGATTTATTAAGCGAAAAGGTAAGTTTGACTACATTCACAACTTCTTTCTGACGTTTCGGAAAATCTATGGTTTGTCACTGTCGCTAGCATGGATAATGAGAGACAAGCGTAGTTCTTTCGAAACCAATGAGGGTTTTCGCGTATAAGAACTTCACTAGATGGCAATACGTAGGCGTGAGGTCCAACTGCAGCGTGATTGGTTCTTTTTTACGTGACATTGACAGACATGTCAATATTCACCAATCACGAAGCAGTTGGACCTCACGCCTACGTATTGCCATCTAGTGGATCTGGCACGGCAGTGCCCCCGCCAAGTCGAGCGCGAAGCACTGCCGTACCATCCTTTACTGGAACCATTTGGCCGCATTTTGAGGCCCCTATTTGAGAACCTTTGGATAAGACCAGAACGCTGAAATTTTCATCATCCATTAAGGTATAATAACATACTTAAAATCCAAAATTTCAAGTCTATGGGACTTATAGTTCCGAAGTTAAGCGAAAGCAAAGTTTCGCATTTATGTAACACACTCACACACTCACCTACTCATGATCATCAAAATAGAACTAGTACTTCCCATAAACTCAGAGCGCTGAAATTTGGTACAGAAATTAAAAAACGAACGGTACAAATATTAAAAAACGACATACCGCCTTTACAAAAAAATATTTAATTTGGTTAGCTGCTTCTACAAAAAGAAGTGAAATCCCATCAAAAACATCCTGTAAAAAAACTAGCCAAGTCTCGATGGAGCAGCTTGCTCATCTCTAAAAAGTAATGAAATCAAGACAAAATCGTGCCAAGCCTAAGGTTCCTTACTGCGATTTCTTCATTATTATAGTTAGTGTTGTGTGACTTGGCCGTTGAAGGGTACTCAAGGGTACAAAACCAGTATCTAGCCTTAATTTTCACTTGTTATTCATTCAACGTTGTCCAATTGGCAATTTTTCATCGTCAATAGGTAGCGGTTCTGGCGACAGATTGGTATAATATTGTTACGGAGAACCTGGTTATGTACCCTTGTGTTCCCTTCAACGGCCAAGTCACACAACACTCATCATCATCTTGGCGTTTTCCCAGTTGCATCCTTGCGGAGCCCGGGGTCCGCTTTCCTACTCCTAACTCTCCACTTCGCACGGTCTTCGGCATCCTTTACGGAGAGTTTGTTGGCACGCATGTCATCCACTACAACGTCAAGCCAGGCCTTCTTGGGCCTTCCCCTTCTGCCGGGACCCGGCGGTAGCGACATGGCTAGACACTTGTTCCCTACGTAGTTTGCCGGTTTCCGTAAAACATGACCGTACCAACGTAGGCGGCACTCTTGCAGTTTATCAGCGATGTCTCGGACATGAAGGCTGCCGCGAATTCGGGAGTTCTTTACGCGATCTGCTCGCGTAACTCCCGACATCCAGCGCAGCATCTTCATCTCCGTGACCCGCAGTTCCTGCTTGTGCCGCTCAAGTAATGGCCATGCTTCACTACCATATAAGAGGACAGGCCTAATGATGGATTTATAGACCTGTCCCTTCAGCTTAACCGGCATTTTAGGGTCGCAAGTGACGCCGCTCACCTCCCGCCATTTATCCCAAGCAGCAGCAATGCGTGCCTTGACGTCGGAGTCGATGTCGCCGTTCGCGTGGAGTACAGATCCCAGATACTTGAACCGGTCCGTGCGCTCGACCGTGTCTTCGCCTATGCGGACGGACATGGGATCTGTAGTGTTGCAGGCCAAGTACTCTGTCTTCGCCACGTTGAGTTTCAGACCCCCGTTCTCAAGCGATTCCTTCCATGTGTTAACACGTCTCACCAGCCGTCCCCTGTCCGAGTCCACCAGCGCGATATCATCAGCATACATAAGTAGCCATGGTGGCTGCTCATGGTGGTCTCTGATGCTGTCTGACAATACGTCTAATATCAGGCTGAAGAGAAACGGACTCAGGACGGAGCCTTGGTGTAAAGTCACACAACACTAACTATAATAATTAAGAAATCGCAGTAAGGAACCTTAGGGTTGGCACGATTTTGTCTAGATTTCATTACTTTTTAGAGATGAGCAATCTGCTCCATCGAGACTTGGCTAGTTTTTTTACAGGATGTTTTTGATGGGATATCTTATACGCGAACACCCTCATTTAGACTCTTTTGTGAACTTGAAAAGTGTCTGAATTCGATTATTTATGTGAGCATCGATGATAAATTGTGCACCTTAAATTATAGGTAGTTGTTGTATAGTAAGATCTAGGTATATAAATAATCTTCGGATAAAAATATAGTCTTCGGATAGGTTAAACTAGTATTATTTAGTAATAAAAATATTTAGTAAAATAGTAGGTTAGGTACCACGGCCACGTTATCGCTATTCATTCCCTTAGTAATTCCATTTGGAACTTGTCACTCCTATTTTCAAATTAAAAACGTGCCGCGGCGTCTTTATTTTTTTTAATCTGTAAAAAGTGAGCAGAGTTAAAAACGGTTTTATCTGCCCGCGGCATAAATTGTGCTCTGGCGTGACGCAGGTTACCAGCTGTCGCCGGCCAAACGACAAATCTTTAACCTCTGTAATTCAAAAACAAATTCAAAAATAGAATCGCGTTTCGTATTTTGTTTTTGTGCGACGCCATCTGTACCGAGTTACGAGCAAATCTGCCGGCCGAATGGTTTTCTCGTTAGGATCCGTACCTATGTTTTTGTATATACTCGTACCTTGCTTGAAGCTAAACTATTTTTGGTAGCGAATGCAGATTTTCACTATTTCAAGCACTGACTTTACATTAATTGTAACTTTGAACCGTTATGGTTATTCATTAGATAACTGAATATGTCCGGGATATTTACCATTGTTCGAAATATCGAAAACTCGATAATTTAAGGAATTCTTGTAAATAGCCCAGACATATTCTAATTTCTGATGCAATTCATTATTGTTATTACAAAGTCCAATTATAACTTTTAACTTGTAATGTTGAAAGTTCTGTTTTTAACTTGCTACTCAATTTGAAGGGCTGGCTAAGAAGAACAAAAAGTTTAAAAAAAAGTAAAGTTTCTTATGCTTTAATTTTTTCCTGCCTGCCATAATTACTTAAGGTTTTGTAATCAACCAACCCGCACTTGGCCAGCGTGGTTGACTAAGGCCTTATCACCCTAGCTTATGGTAGGTCCGTGGCCCCGTGTGGACATAAAATAAACTGACCAAATTAGAAAAATTTCACTGTCCGGGATATTTACCATGTTGTTTTGTTTTAATGAGCTCCCGATATTTCACGGGTTCACCCGTGATCATGGCGCTAGCAACAGTGCCGAAATATCGGGAGCTCATTAAAACAAAACAACAATATGGTGAATATCCCGGACAGTTACAGTTTTCTAATGTGTGTAACCATGACAGTTGAAAACTGACCAAAGACTTAAAAACTTGATTTTAAGCTACATACATCGAAAAGTATGCGTCTCATTTTTTCAAGAGGAAATAAAACTTCACAGGCTGTATGTATATGCCCCATAACAAAGACCAGAAAAAAAGTAAAACCGCGTTACCTATCCGATGTTCTGCTCCGAATAGCAATAAGCCATTCACTACGCCCGCTATTCCTAGTACCTATTAATCCACAGAAAATTCCATTTCATACTTCCAAAAAAATTGCAAGAATGAATTTCTCATTAGTGTCCTTTCGCGCGGGCAAAAAGCTGGTCGGTATATGCGGCCGACTCTCATTTATTACTGGCCACATTAACGTAAGAACTCCTTTGTGAGCACAAAAATATGATTATGACACAGGCCGACCCTCCTATTGTCCTTTATTCGATTTTTTTCCCTCCAAAAACTCAATATGGACGGGTCGTTGGTTGACCGCGCGGAGAGGGATTAAAACCACAAAATGTTGCAAGGATTTTTCTATGTTTTGTTGCAGATTTGATGTACTAACATTTTGTTAACGTATTGTGTGTGTACTATTACTAGTAATCGAATCGTTCAAGTAATGTGATTTATCGCGACAACCTTTATAGCGAAATCAGTTCAAAAGTTGTTTTACTTTAATAGATTTGGAGTCAAAGTGTGAGTCATTCATATTTATAATATTAATGAGAAATAATATTATAATGTCTAAGCAAACAATGTTTTCGTTGTTTGTTTATTTATTTATTTATTTTAGTTAAATTCTTACGTAGTTTCGTTGGTAAATGTGCAGGGTACATTTTTCCCCTTTTTGGGTCAGAAGCATTGAACATGCAAAATTCCAAGGATTCCTTGAACACAAGAAAGGTTTTTATTTTTGTTTCCCTGTTAAACCTTTTTAGAAGTGTACGGTAAATACCGAAAGAGTTTTCCTGTCCACCATTTTCCTTCCATGATACCTACCCTAACTAACTTATAATGTGAATGCTGATCTAAGCGTAGGCCCGTGCCCCAGCAGTGGGGATGTATATGGGCTGCTGATGATGATGATGATGATTGTGAATGCGAATCTGTCTTTCTATATGTGTATCTGTCTGACTGTTGCGCTTTCACACCTAAACTACTAAACTGATTAAAATTAAATTTGGTACATACAAAGTTATTTAAGGGCTTTAGAAAGGACATTTATTATTTTTAAATGACTACGCTAAATGTGAGTTAAGGTTTATGCGATAAACGATGGAGTCACAAATAAAAATCAGTAAAAATATTAATTAATTAACGTTTCTATCTGACAACTTGAAAAAATTGATAGTAGCATAAAGTAAAACCTTTCTATATTGCACTTACCTTTAAACCAGCTTTCAAAAGTAAAATACGATAAATGCTAATATTTGAGCTAGAAAGATTTGGATGGCGTCCAATAAAAATAGGTGGAATCCCAATAAAATTTCACTTAAACACGAAATTTAAAATTTTCACGTTACGATGTTTATCCCTACGCCTAACCGGACCTAACTTCAGGTTGCTCCTGTTTGATTTTGGACCTTATTTTGTGTGTTTTAAAGTGGATTGTCAGTTGGTTTGTTCTGGTGTTTTGAATGCACGGTACCAGGACGTTAGAAATTGGAAGTCACTGCCGACAAGTAATGGTTGATCGTGACAGGAATACCATTTACATTTCCCCGATACATTTTGCGTCTACCTATGCCGGTTGGTTTCTGAAAAAATACCACAAGGACCCTTAATTTTCTTTTGTGGTTTACGTGAGGGAAATACGTTATCTGATTTGAAGAAGTCTAATTATGCCAAAGAAGAGGACACACATTTTCTTGTTCTTTCAATTTCGCGAGCTTTGATAATTACATTTCGTGAAGCTTTAAGTCTAATTCTTATTATAGCGTATTGTGTTAATATGGCTTATACATTTATTGGTTATATCGGCTTACACTATTTTGACTGATTATTTTTAATTGTATGTTAGAATGATAATATTTATTTAGAGCTGAAATCGTTTTTATCCTAAATGACATACGATGATGGCTTAGAGTCTCGTCATCATCACAGGACTTGCGGGAGAGCGGATAGCTCTCACCCCTAATCTGAATTAGTGAATACGATTCTCATTTAAAATCATCATCATCAGCCCATTACCGTCCACTGCTGGACATTTCATTTATAATAATAAAATACAATGAACTGACACTAAGTAGTCTATATTATTAAAGACTTGAAATCAATTAACAGGATTTATAGTAGCAGCACTTCATTCCGAAAAGTGCCTTCGGATATTTACCCATAAACCATTTATATTCCATCCCGCAAACAAAGACGGATTTATTATTCAGAAGACCATAATAAAGCCATTGTTTCGGTTTAATTTAATAATTTGTATGCTAATGTGACTATTTGGCGAGCCTTATGGCTGCTGGAGTCTGATGACAATTTTTTCCTTAATAGCAATAGCAGTGACATAAAGGAATGCTCCACTTTTCATTCCAAATGATGGTGACCTACTTAGTCTATTTAAATGGATGTATGCTATGACTAGGTTATAGATATGCAAAATTATGTTTGCATTCAATGCAAATTTGTTTGATGTAGCATTTAATTTTTTTTTTATTTTTATAAAAAGACTTTTAGGATGACCCTCCACCCTCCACCTGATGGTAAACGGTTGTGAGGTTCGACAGGCACTTTTGAGTCCGTCACCCTCACCCTGAACGCCTGCTAAGATGCCGTTTTACGCACCGCCTGAAGAGATTGTATGAGGAAGGGAAAACATGAGCTGGAAGGCTTTTGTTGCAGCTTTAGTTGAAATTTAAACATACGAGTGTCGCTTAAGGTGTTATAGTATATTGTAGTAGGCTAAGCCCCTTTGCTGCAGCGCTTTGTGTAACAGTAAGGACAGAGAGGAGACCTAATTATGAGAGTAAGGGAATAGAGTGTGCACTTGTGTTTGCGCGTACACTTGTGCACTATAATATGTCCTGCGTACTTGACTGATCACAACTGAGATCGGGCGCATGGCTGAAATCGGTCGGACGCCTTATTTTATTTTTATGGTAAGTAAGTAAACCGAGCCCATAAATTCTGACAAACTGGTTAAAATGTATGGACCCATGAAATGTATGGCCAGTGAAACAATTTACCATATTGCTTTGATTTAATGAGCTTCCGATATTTCGGCACTGTTGATCCTATGAACTGTGATCATGGCGCTTGCAATCGGGAGCTCATCTATCCAAAACAGCATGTATGTGTGATATATTGAGTTTTCTCATATGTGTAACCATGACAGTTTAAAGTGAAACTATTACTAAAGGACACGTACTTCTTAACAAGTAAAATCCAAACTTCTTAAGTTTTAACAAGTGGGAAGGTATCACGCCGCATATGCCGAAAGCTCATTACTCAAAAAGTGTAAGTATACTCAAAATCTTCGAAACTTCGCCCACTACTTTTAAGCCTGTCGTCACACCATTGTTTCGCTCGAATCAACTGCAAAGCAAACTTGTGAAAACTTCCAACGATTCCCTGAAACCTTATTAAAAGTTGACCGAAATTTCGAAGTGTTTCCGAAGTTTGGTGTAAGCGCCGAGCTGGTCTTAGGCTCGCAGGACAATAGTGGTGCTTGGGTGTAGTTTGGAGAGCCCTCTAGTCCCGCCAATACTTGTGGTTCAATGCAAATTCAGTTGCCGAACTCGAACGGCTGACAGCTAGACATTTGAGCACTGATGTACGTTTATTCGACGCTCTTACAGTGATGGAAAACATATAATATGTATAGGCATTATAATTAGCTACTTGTTATCTAAAAATTGGAAAAATTCACATTCATGCCTGACTGGACGGGGACTCGAACTCACGATCTTGGGATTACGCGCACCGCACGATCGTGGGTTCGAGTCCCCGTCCAGTCAGGCATGAATGTGAATTTTTCCAATTTTTAATTTACATTAGTGCTCTGTGTAGCGCTAAAATCACAATTAAAAATACTTGTTCTCTCTCTCTTCAATCGTTCCCTCACTGCTGAGGATCGTGACTCCATTTGATTCCGTCAACTAGTTGTCGCCATCGGTCCCGTTCTGTGGCCTGGTGTAGAGCGTCGCTGACAGGCATTTCTAGTTCCTCCTTTATTTGGTCAGACCATCGTTTGGGACTTCTACCCCTAGGCCTTTTTCCCTCGATTTTTCCGGTCACGACAAGCCGTTCTAGGTTGTTGGCATCTTTGCGTGCGACATGACCAAAATACCGCAATGTTCGCTGTAGGCAGATTGTGGACAGACGTTGAGCCTTTTCTATTTTTAATTCTTTCAGAATAGATATATTGGTACGGTGGGCCGTCCATGGTATTCGTAGCATCCGACGCCAGCACCACATCTCAAACGCGTCGATTCTTTGCCTGTCTGTGGCTTTCAGGGTCCACGTCTCTGCACTATATAGAGCAATGGAGAAGACAAGGGTACGGACTAGGTGTATTTTGGTCCGATGCGTTATGTTCCGGTCCCTCCAAGTTTTGCTAAGTTGGGTCATTGCCGATTTTGCCATGCCAATCCTTCTCCGTATTTCGGGTTCACTATTTCCCTTGTTGGTGACTAGTGAGCCCAGGTATTGAAACTGGGTTACGGTTTCGTAGTCGTGTAGGAGATTGGTGCGTTGAATAGCCGCGAAACGATCAATAATCATGAGCTTGGTCTTGGATTTATTAATAGAAAGTCCCATTTGCATACTGACCGTTTCCAGTTTAAAGAGCAGCTCTGCCATTTCATTTTCCGATGATGCGAAAAGGGTGGTATCATCCGCGTATCTGAGATTCGATATTTTTACTCCGCCTATCTTTATACCGCCTTCCCAGCCATCCAGAGTTTGTCGCATTATGTGCTCACCATATATATTAAAAAGGATAGGAGAGATCACGCATCCTTGGCGAACACCCTTGTGGAATTTGAAATGACTTGATGTTAAATCTCCTACAGTCACAGTGCCGTATCCTGACTCATACAATTTGCGGATTAGCATTACGAGGTGGGCTGGTACACCTGTCACGGCTAGAACTTTCCATAATTTCTCCCATCTAACACAGTCGAAAGCCTTTTGGTAATCCACAAAACACATAAAAGTTGGGTTGTTGTATTCGTAGCACTTTTCTGTTATAAGCCGCAGGTTTAGGATTTGCTCTCTGGTACCCCTACCCTTCACGAAACCGGCCTGTTCTTGGGGTATTTGCCAGTCTAAATAAGATCTTAGTCTCGCGTTGATGATGTAAAGCAGTATTTTGCTGGCGTGAGATATAAGAGCAATGGTTCTGTAGTTATTACAGTTCCGTACCGAGCCTTTTTTGTGCAAAGGAAGAATAGAGGAGTGCACCCAATCAGATGGCCAATCTCCTGACTGCCATATCTTATTACATAAATTATGCAAGCAAATAATTCCATTTGGGCCCAATCCTTTCAGAACCTCCGCTGTGATTCTGTCGGGTCCTGGTGCTTTGTTGATCTTTAGCTTCCGTATCGCAGCTTCAATTTCTGACCGGAGTATGTACGGCTCCTCATCCACAACGACTTCGAGTGATGGAGTAGGTAGGGGTTGGGATATTTGGTCTTGGTATAGCTCCTCACAGTATTCCCTCCATCTTTCTGCTATTTTGGCAACATCGTGTATGGGGTTTCCATTTTTGTCCTCAATTACCCAAGATGATGGCTTAAAATCCCGAGTTATTTGCCTGACCTTGCGGAAGAGATCAGCAGTTTGATATTTTTTCTGCATGCATTTCAATTTCAACACAGATGTATTCTAGATATTGATTTTTATCTCTTCTACATTGTCTTTGGATTATGCTGGTGAGGCGCGAGTACTCTCCTTTGAAATTTGCTGATCTTACGCCACATTTAAGCTCCTTACGTAATCTTATATTACACCAGACCTCTTCCGACATCCAGTCCTTCTTTTCCACGGGCTTTTTGGCGATAGAGTTGAGTGCGTTTACTATTTTCTGACTGAACTGCTGCCATTGTTCTTCCGGCTTCATATGTGCTACTTTAGGGGCCAATTCTGCAAGCTCTGGTTCCGTTTGGTTTTGAAAAAAATCATAATCTGGTACTGAAAGTCTTGTTAAAGGCTTCGTTTTCTTACCGCATGATTTAAGACGTACTCGTATGTCTGCCACCAACAGTTGATGATCAGAACCACAGTCCGCTCCCGGGAAAGTCCTGGTGTTTGTTACACATGATTTCCATCTATTTGCAATTGTTATGTAGTCTATTTGGTTTCGATATCTGTCACCCGGAGAGGACCAAGTATATAGCCTTCGCTTATGGTGTTTAAAACGGGTGTTAGTTATGGTCAGACCATTGCTTGCACAAAAATCAATGAGCATTTCACCCCTTTCATTTCTGGTTCCTAGTCCATATTTTCCTAGTATGTGACGAATGTGATCGTCTTGTTCAGTGTTTCCTACTTTTGCATTCCAGTCTCCCTGAATCAATAGGATTTCACGTTTGCAAATGCCCTCAATAGTGGTTTGTAGGACTCCATAGAAATTTTCAATATCTTCTTTGATTGACTGGGCTGTAGGTGAGTAGACTTGGATGATGTTTAAAGGAAGTGGGTTACAGTTTATGCGTATGGTCATGATTCTGTCGTTTATAGGGTTGTAGCCGGTGACATAGGCACGCATTTTGCGAGATACCAATATACCTATACCATTTTTACTTTCGGTTTCGTGGCCGGAGAAAAACATCGTGTTCCCATTTGCTGTCGTAAAATGGCCTTGTCCCTTCATATGAGTCTCGCATATTCCCAGTATTATGAGCTCATGTGCGCTCATCTCCTTTTCGACTATAGCTAGTTTCCCTGGTTTTAGTAGACCTCGTACATTCCACGTTCCTATTCTGTGCTTATCACGTATTGAAGGTTTTTTCATGTCTTCAGCTGTGTTAACTGCTTCGGTTAGCGTACATTCTGTCGAAGAGTCTTCGGTTGCATATTTCACACTTGCCAACCCGGGTATTGACAAGCGCCGGGGGTCAGCCGGGTCGTCCGACAAAACACAATTTCTATCGTTGACCTTATTCATCATCATGGAGTTCTCTTGGGAGTTTAAGCGTAGTGGGTTCCCATTACCTTCTACGTCGAAATGTTTAGGGGGTATTTAGTCCCCACGGCCTCCGGAGCCTAAATAATAGGAGTAGGTTATCTAACCGCCGCCTACTGCTCGGCGTTGGCGCATTTTACGGCTGTCTTTTCCCCGATGGTATTGAGTGTGCGCCATTCACAGCCAACCCTCCTCCTTTTTCAAACCGGGCTTGGGACCGTCTATGGCGAAAAATACTTGTTATCTATTAAAAAAAATAGACACTGAGCGTTCATGACTTTTCCTGTGTGGTCACTAACTTTATCCCATAAATTATACGCAATTTTATCATAATCAGCACTTACTTTATCCCGTCAAAAAACGCTGTGATAAATAAGACTTTGACGTTTCCCTTAGTCTGGTGGGGCCAGACTAAGGGAAACGTCAAAGTCTTAGAGTTTATGTATATGCATTTTTCATCTGTTACGACGTTAGGGGAGGTACACACCATTGTCTCTGCAGACAATAAACCCGCAGACATTTCATCAAGCCCGAAGAATGTACGCCCCAACAATGAGTCCCTTGGCATTCAAAAAATTAAAAAAGCGACAGTCCCATTGTCATTCCCGACTCCTCGCGTCATAAAAACGAACCGGGAAGGAATCGTGCGTGACGCGAATTCTGGATTCTGGATTGATTGGAGATGGTGTTTAAACTGCGGGGTTTTAAGTGGAAATTTTGGGTTGTAAGGGCTAGTTGTAGGATGTAAGTTTAATTTACCTATGAGAAAGTAATTACTATCTACATAATCGATCTACTCACTGCGATCTATTTTCGCAAAGAAGACTAAGCACAAATATTTACCTGTGTACTGACTGGATGACCCTTTAACATCATCATCATCAGCCCATATACGTCCCCACTGCTGGGGCACGGGCCTACCCTAAACTAGGGCGATAAGGCTTTAGTCGACCACGCTGGCCAAGTGCGGGTTGCGGGTGCAGGTTTCCTCACGATGTTTTCCTTCACCGTTAAAGCGTCGACCCTTTGACAGTTTGATATTATCTAAAGAAAATTAAGGCGCAGGACTGACCTTTTTACTCACTACACTATTTTACAGAAAATCCAGACATTTTTTCTATTCTGTGGGCTAAAATCATTTGCTCTGTCAAAGGACAAGCTAGACACCAATATATCAATAATAATTTATTTATTTTCTCTTTCAAATTGCAATCAGATAAGCTTCCATTTTTGTTTACTAAAAACATTCTTACTGCAAGCAATCCGTTTGACCTTCCACATTGAATATTACATTTTTCCATACCTCGCTCCATTAAACTCCAATCCCGGAGGCGAACATTCATTGCGAGTCTAATACTGCGCCCAAACTCGTTCATTTGCCCTTAATTTTTCGTGCGCACGAGGTTGTGACACCGTTTGCTTGAATATTTCCAAACAACGTGGATATATGTCAATAGAAGAGAACGCTCACTGATTGTCTGTCAACCGGGGATCCTACTTCTCTCCAACTTTTTTTTTTTTAATAACCTATGTCATCCCACTGCTGGGCAAAGGTCTCCTTCAAACTTGTCCACAGCTCTCTTGGCTTTCAAGGCTTGGCCTTGCCAATTCCTTGATAGCTGGACCAAATCGTCGCACCATCTCTTTTTGGGCCTACCTCTTCGGTGAAAACCGTCTTCCGGTACCCATTGTGTAACGATTTTGGCCCATCTGTCATCTTTCATCCTGCACACATGCCCTGCCCACTGCCACTTCAACTTTGCAACTACGCGATTAAAAATAATATGAACGTTAGGAGCTGTTCACTCATGTTTGTACAATTAGTAGCTTATCATTTTGGAATCCGTTCTTGCGTAGGTATAAGGAATATTGTTTGAAGTTCCAACCCCCGGAACAGGCTGGATTTCGGAGCGGATACGGCACCATAGACCACATCCACACAGTGCGGCAGATTATACAGAAGACTGAGGAGTATAATCAGCCCCTGTGCCTAGCATTTGTGGACTATGAGAAAGCCTTCGACTCGGTTGAAATCTGGTCAGTTCTGGAGTCCCTGCAGCGATGCCAAGTAGATTGGCGATACATCCAGGTGATGAAATGTCTCTACCAAGCCGCGACTATGTCCGTCCAAGTACAGAATCAGCAGACAAAACCCATACCATTGCATAGAGGAGTGAGACAAGGGGACGTCATCTCCCCGAAGTTGTTCACAAATGCAATGGAGGATTTGTTCAAGACGCTGAACTGGAAAGGACGTGGCATTAACGTAAATGGTGAACATATCTCTCACCTGCGATTTGCAGATGACATCGTCATTCTGGCAGAGACGCTGAAGGACCTACAACAGATGCTGAATGACCTGGCTGACAATTCTGCGCGCATCGGCCTACGGATGAACTTGGACAAAACCAAGGTCATGTTCAATGAACATGTACTACCGGAACCGATTGCGATTCACGGCACCGTCCTCGAAGTTGTTCAAAAATATGTGTACCTTGGGCAGACTATGCAGTTGGGTCGAAACAACTTTGAGGACGAGGTGAATAGAAGAATTCAGCTAGGTTGGGCAGCGTTTGGGAAACTACGTCGAGTCTTCTCATCGTCAATCCCACAAAGCCTAAAGACGAAAGTCTTTAATCAGTGCGTCCTACCCGTCATGACGTATGGAGCCGAAACGTGGACACTGACGGCACGGCTGGTCCACAAGTTAAAAGTCGCTCAGCGGGCTATGGAAAGAGCTATGCTCGGTGTTTCTCTGCGGGATCGAATCAGGAATGAGGTGATCCGTCAGAGAACCAAAGTTATCGACATAGCTCATCGCATTGGCAAGGTGAAGTGGCAGTGGGCTGGCCACATCAGCCGTAGAACCGACAACCGTTGGGGTAGACGGATTCTGGAGTGGATACCGCGTCTCGGCAAACGTAGTGTAGGACGCCCGCAGGCCAGGTGGTGTGACGATCTGCGCAGGACGGCTGGTAGGAGCTGGATGCGAGTGGCCGAGGATAGAGAGAAGTGGCGTGCATTTGGAGAGGCCTATGTCCAGCAGTGGACAGAGATGGGCTGATGATGATGATGATGATGTTTGAAGTGCTGTTCACTATAGATATGAATAAGAACAACTTTTGCTGTTAGACGATTTAGTACCTGTACCCTACTACACTACTTACAACTACTATAGCTGGTACCGACCGGCCGATCTCTCATCGGTCATGTCGGATTGCCATCTCACCGAACTATGAGAGTAAGGGAACAGAGAGTGCTATATGTCCTGCGCACTTGGCTGATCTCAATAATTAGGATCAGCTACCATAGCCAAAATCAGTCGTACATCATACTTATTTACCCGTTCGCGTAGGGTCAATTAAAATTAATTCAAATTCAAATTAAAAGTTCGAGTATTCGCTGCTCGCATTCGAATAGCAACATTAACTGCACTTTCACATTACACAGAGTGTCTAGACGTTTTTTTCGTAATTCTAATTCCCACGTGTGTTCAAGATTGTAATAATCCTGAAATATTCAACTGCCAGCACCCAGCCACATCTTGCACACCCTTTCGCACTACGGACCACTATGTGCGTAACTCCATTTCTTTCTAAGCGATTGCCCGCGTCACGCCTGGGTAGCAAGATCAATTTATTTTCAATTTTTTCCCTCCATACCCACGTAACGGTGCCAAATTGGATGTCTAGCCGATTTACGCGTGACGGGGGATACCGATTGCTAACTTTTAATTCGGGATTGAGATAACGCAACTCGGCCCTGATTGGCGGATAAGCTACGCAAGGAAGGTACCGGGTTTAACGGAATTAAAGGTAGGTAATCTTCACTTTTACATGCAAAACCGTTCGGGTCGGTCTTAAGAAGTTTGCGTGGAAGTTTTGTTGGAGTTGTTTTGTTGGGCTTAGTTTTTAATTAAATTGAATATATTTTAATAATTTTATGGTCGCTTGAAATGTTTGTTCTAACACAAATTTGAATTTACAAGTTGTATCAACATTTACTTTAGTACGAATAAAAATATGTATCTAATCAAAATCGATATTTTATTATGTCTGTATTTAGGTACACAAATAAGTAGAGATTGTAAAAAAATGTTACCATACTTTTACTTCTAAGCAGTTATACAATTTTCATAAGTTAATTAACGGCTTATTAATTCTGATTCGTTGTTGCATGATTATTAAATAACTAACGTCAAAATAATTTGTCAAATGTGACAGTACATAATTACATTTATAACGACTTGCCGAGTCTTTCCTTTTAACAAAAAATGAACATTCAGGTCAGGTGAAAAAAAATGAATGACACTGATTGGCCAATTTAAATTCGGAATCAGACGAGTTGACAACTTGCAATTTATTCTTTTGTTTGCTGCCAGTTTTTGCCATGATTTGATAAATGGGGGAAAAGCTACTTTGCCTATATATTTTTAGAAAAGTTTATTGGGATATCCTTATTACATAACATTGATTTACTTTTAAACTTAAATTTATTGTGTAGTTAAAGCTCGAACTGTTATTGAAATGATCTTACCTAAAAATTTTCGCGAACTTTGTAGAGTAATGTTTAATTGTGTAAGAAAATAGAATGTAATACATACATACATAAAATCACGCCTTTTTCCCAGAGGGGAGGCAGATATCACTTCTTGCCATGTGCTACGATCCTGGATCCTGGTGGTGGGTTATAGGGGGTAATATATAGAGGAATAATAATATCGACAGGAGAAGGCCAAGAAATACCTTAAATCACCAAATAGGTCAAATTTTGAAAAAGGGTCAAATCAAAAGAACCCGTTATCGACAAGCATGTATGAAGACATTGATGGATGTGAAAGCGGCGAAAGAATAAATTAACACGCAGTTATTACGGTAGTTTACTGTTTTCGTCGTTATGACTAGGTATAACTACAGTAAGTATACAAGTACATGCGATAGCTATCGACACATTTAATGTTCAATGATCTGAATTCCATAAACACAAATTACCGAACCCGACCAAAAAAGTTGCCCATTAAAATCGTGCCGAGCAAAAAAGGAGAGTTAAAAAGCCAATTATAATACGCATAACGTTAAATTGGGGATCGGGCAAAAACAGGCAATTGGCGACACTTGTGCATCCCGGCCCGGCACGTAATGTGCGATCAGACGTGTGTTACAGCCCTAACGCGGCAGCGGGAGAATGAATGACGCTGATTGGCCTATTTAAATTCGGCAGTTTTCCGCGTTGACAGCCGGCCATTTTGCTTTTTTGTTGGGTGGCAGTTTTATTTTTTTTCTTACCCTTTATGAGGTTAATGGCGGTCTCCGACTTTTTCGTCGCTGACTTTGTCTATTTTTATCTATGGTTTGCACGAAGATTACAGTAAGGTATTATACCAGAGCCGCTCTAAGTTGGCCGATTTGCTACATGTCAGACTGACTGCACTAGTCTTTGAGTATAAAGCCACTGGAGATGCCTTACACTGGCGACCCCCTCCGGCAAAGTACATTGGTAAACTGTTCAAACACGTTTAATAAAACTACTTGTCGCTGCACCACCGCCATTTTGCATTGATCCCTGTCGCGTGACGTTACTCTTGAAAAATGGTTAGTTGTGCAGTATTCTCATGTAAAAGGCGATCGAGAGCTCAAATTCGCAACAAGAGCGAGTTTAGTATCATATCTAAGTGTTTTTATTAACTTTTAAACGTGTATTTAAGAAGAATTGCCATTTAAATAAAAAGTCGTTGCGATACGTAAACGACAGAAAAAAATAAACAAGAATACAGTGGTACGGGGGCTAGTGATGTCACAAAGTCAAAAAAGCGACTCGACATTTGAATGAATCATTCACTCCCTGCAGTCAGTTGTATAATCCGTTTTTTACTTTAATTTTGAATTAAATAAAAGGTCTAAACATATGTTATATTTAAATCTTGTAAGATGAATTAGAAAAATTACTTTTCTTTCTATTTTTATTTTTATTTAATTTTTAAATTTTTTCTGAAAATGAAAAAGAAATTCTGTGACTCCCTTAAAGATATTTTTAAAGACATAGATATTTTAACCGTATCCTCTCAGTACATTTTGGACTGTATCTTATATGTTTACAAGAACAAACAATCATTTAATATCGGATCCTCACCATTTTAACACCAGTAATAAACATAAGTTTGCCGTTTCAAGGCTCAGGCTTCAAAAAGACTGGAAAGTCGTTCTTGGGTTTAAGCACAAAATTGTTTAATAAGATCCCACAAAATGTTATTGAATTACAATAATCAGTACAAGATAGTTCAGTTCATTCACCAAACTGATTTTATTTTATTCTTTGTGTCATCACTATTTTTTTCGTATGTGTGTTGCGTAGTTACGTGAAAACTTTGTTTGTGTGCGTGTATTGTTTGAAGTGTTGAACATTTTTGTAGTGTGCGTTTATCGTTACAGCAAAATTTGTGTCTGTTGAGTTATTAATTTTTTGGTGGTGTGCTGTACGTGTTTACCTCGCCCCCGCTAAAAGTGGCGAAAAAATTTGTTAGAAGCGTTGACGTTATGGCATCTCCAGTGGCTTTATACTCAAAGGCACTAGTGAGGGACAACGGTAAAATTGCCGAAGTATATAAGTAACAGTTATTTCCACTTTATAACCAAGCAAGGTCTAATTATAACAAATTTTTATTAAAAACATTAATTCACATCCAAAAGATTGAATTTAAGTTCCTTATTTATAAATATATTTATTTTTAAAATACAATACTTATTAAATCCTTCATCCTATTTTTAAAAATACCTGGTGAGTATTACCCACTATGTCACTATGAAAACGTGTCAAACGGCGTAACCTTGTAAAAGCGTAATACAGAGTGGAAATTTTACGTTTTCTTTTTATAATTCAATTATTTTAGGTAATAAAAGACAAATAACTAGATAATTATACCGGAGCCGTTCTTAGAAGACTGATTTGACACTTTTTATTTTATATTTTGCATTTATCCTTGTTAAGAGGAACATATTTACGCGAATCATAAAGAACAACTTTTAAAAATAATACGTTATTTCAAAATTTCAAATGCACATAATTATATAATTACTAGCTGTGCCCGCGACTTCGTTCGCGTGGACTACAGGATTTAACATATAAAAGTTTATCCTGCTAACTCTCGTTCCCGTAAGAATTTTTCAATATCCTGTTCCAACTAAGCTTTAAGTTTACTATGGTACCTGCATGCCAAATTTACAGCATCTAACTTCAGCGGTTTAGATTTTTCATACAAAAGGATTTTCCCGATTATTCCCGTTCCCGTGAGAATTTCGAGAATTCCTTTCTTAGTGCACCTCTACGGTACCTAAGCTACGTCCAGTCCAAATTTCAAGTGCCTACGTTTAGCCGTTTAGGCTGTGCGTCGATATGTCAGTCAGTCAGTCAGTCAGTTTCTCCTTTTATATATTTAGATAAGAACCCGGCTTGGCTCGGGTAAGATGTGATTCATAATAAACATCGAGGAGCAAAATATAGGTAAATATTTCCGTAGTCATCGGTTCTTCAAGGAATACTAAAGGATTAAACAGGACATAGATTCTTTCATTGAGTTTAATAAATCAAGTGAATAAAAATTGCAAAAGTTTTTATACAATAAATTTTTAACATTTAAAATTAAGGAACATCAATCAACAAAACAAATTGCAATGAGTACTAATCCTAGAATTTGGCAAAGGTCTTTATAAAATTATATTATCTATTCTTCATCAGTATCTGTTATCGCCCTGAAAGAGTATATCATAAAAAATGTGTCAAAAACAATGTTTCCGCGAAACGTCAATGACTGAAGAAAAATAGTTTTGATAATATTCACTCAATTCCGGCAAGATGGTGACTGTGATTCGTCTGTCAACACATTTTGAATTTAGCAAAATACTCGACAATCCGAATTTTGCGGATATATGTTGTCGACTCGAAATCATTATTTTTTGATGTTTTATTATTCATGTAAGGTTTTAATCGAGTCTACCGTACCCCTTGACGAAATTATTAATATAGAAGATTACTTTGGAGCAAACATCTAAATCATTAAAACGATTGTTATGGGTAAACTATAAAAGGTAGACATATGCTCTCGCGGACATTTTTAAAGATAATGTTAAGATGAACAATTCATCCATAGAGCATTTTTGTATAACTTTGACTATATGCTAAGCGCACGCCACGGAAGGCCTCAGAAACGATACTTTCCCCCGTTTTTGAAACATTTTCGGTTACTGCTCCACAACTATAGGACCTAGCGTGATATTATATAGCCTATGTAACTTCTGAATAATGCAGCTTTCTAATGGTGAAAAAAATATTGCAATCGGTCCAGTAGTTTTTGAGTTTATTCATTACAAACATACAAAAATACAAATCTTTCCTCTTTATAATATTAGTATAGATATAGATTTGTCTTTTATTACCTAAAATAATTGAATTATAAAAAGAAAACGTAAAATTTCCACTCTGTATTACGCTTTTACAAGGTTACGCCGTTTGACACGTTTTCATAGTGACGTAGTGGGTAATACTCACCAGGTATTTTTTTAAAATAGGATGAAGGATTTAATAAGTATTGTATTTTAAAAATAAATATATTTATAAATAAGGAGCTTAAATTCAATCTTTTGGATGTGAATTAATGTTTTTAATAAAAATTTGTTATAATTATACTCTATTCCATTTATGAAGTCCTTTTTGACAGATGTCAATAGTTCAGTACTAGGGAAGTACCCTTAGAAATCGATATACAGCGGCAACGATTCTCGATTTGTAACAAATTAAAATCAAACTAACTTTCAAAAACTAAGGTTAATAAAAATTATCGAAAGAACAATTTTAGACATGCAAAACTTCCAAACTTATTTTTTGTCGAAAAAAGAAATACACGATTGGATGTTTAGTATAATAATAATGAATAATGATAGTTAAGTTATTTAAAATTTACACTGAGTTTAAAGGATCATAATAGTTATAGGCTCGTGTCAAAGACTCGTTAATTAATGGCACCGAATGTTTGACACCGTTTGCTGCCAGGAGTGTTTGCACCGAGTACCTATAGTTGCAACACTAAATTAATTATACGAATTGTAGGTATCGCGTAATGGAGTAACTCAACAGTTACTATGAGCATCAGATTAAAATAAAAACAAACAATCATTTAAGTTTTTATATTTGATTTTATAGTTATTAATCATCACTGCTTGATTTATTAATTTATTTTGTTATTTCATCAGTTTACATAGTACCTGCAAAGGACTGCACTAATTATTACGTTTTATTGTAAAATGCATTAAAGTTATAAGCAGTCCCATTGCCGCTAGATTCATTTTCATTCGTGAATGATCAGTTTAACTAACCGAATACTTGAGGCACGTCACTACGTTTAAAAGTAAAACATAAACCATAGTACGTAACTGCATACGCGCAAAAAAATATTATTTTATTTTGAAGTTCAGATATAGAAACAATAGTTAGATCAAAAACAATAAGTTAATTTTGCTTGTAAATTAATTGTAGGGTGTTTTTGCATAATTGTATATTTTTTAATTAACGATTTCCTACTAAACACAAAAAGTGATATTAAATTGGATTTATTTGAAACGTGCAGAGTTACGTTCTTCGAAATGTCAAAAAGGACTTCATAAATGGAATAGAGTATAGACCTTGCTTGGTTATAAAGTGGAAATAACTGTTACTTATATACTTCGGCAATTTTACCGTTGTCCCTCACTAGTGCAGTCAGTCTGACATGTAGCAAATCGGCCAACTTAGAGCGGCTTTGGTATACCAATAGAAATAAAGTAAGAAATAGTATTGATTTGGTAATAGAGAGCTTACAACGTTATCATTTAGGAACTTTAGGAACATATTTATTTTACTTTTGACATCATTACAGAAATCTTCCTTAATTACCTATTAAGGTATTAAGACCACGATTAAGACAATATATTAAGTCACGTGTATAATGATAAGCTACAGAATAAGGATGATGATGTTGATGAATGAAATGATGATGATAACGTGCGTATGTATCCCCCATCACACTCTCATTAAATCCATTCTCCTTAAACATTAAAACCAAGGACCCTAATCCATTAAACTATAAATAACGATAGTTTAACTAAACAATGCGGCCAATAGCGAAGTAGGTGAACACACAAATTAGCGAACAAAACTAAACGCATAAATTAATTAAAACTTGGTAGGTATAGGAATACCTACATACATATCGCAGCAGGCTCAGGAGAGCCTGCTGCGATATGTGGCAGGAACTTGCTTAGCTATGTACAAAGTAGTTAGTAAAGTTAACGATTTATATTGTACCTCAATAAACTGTAGGTACGGATAAAATCTACTTATTTTATCAGAGCCAATTTTTTTTCTTTTTCAAAGTTAGTTTTTTTTATTGGTACCTAAGTACTGCTAAATTTCAATTGTATTGTTTATATTTTAAAACTATTTAATTGTCAGAAGATAACCAATAAAATGAAATTATTTAGTTAATGTTTATCAATCTCTGATTTTTAGACTGCATACATAAAATCACGCCTTTTTCCCAAAGGGGTACATACCACTTTCGCTTCATCCACATCCATCAACCTCTTCATGCATGCATTTCTAGAATTCATAAAATAATTAGAGCTTGTTATACAAAATGGATAACAACAACAAATAGGGCTTAAATAATACATAATCATTTTACAGTAAGCGATTTTAAGGGGTAGGTGTTGTATAATTTAACACACTGTTTATTATTTTAATAACTTATGTGGCACCAGCCGACGGTTATCCCTGTATACACTATAAAATGCAGCCAAAGACAACCCCCGGTCAGTGCAGGACTATGGCAAGGAATGGAAGAGAAAAACTGGGCTATAGGGTTGAGGTGTTAAAGAACTTTTGTAATTAAAAAAAACTTTTCAAACTTTCCAGCTACATCATAACATCGCTTTAACATTAATTAATCAATTATAAATCCAGGCTAATAGGAGCCGCGGAGTAACTGCGGCGTAACGCAACTAGATGCATAAATTCATTTAAACTTTTAGACCCGTGAGCCCGCGCCCCATGTGCGGGTAACTTTGTTATTTCGATTTAAACGTTGGGAAGTAAGGTGTTATCAGATATGTGCTTATTAATTTTAAACTGTCATGATTACACACATAAGAAAACTCAGTTCACCCGTGATCATAGCGCTTGCATACATACATACAATCACGCCTTTTTCCCAGAGGGGTAGGCAGAGATCACTTCCAGCGATCCACTTTTCACCTCTGTGGGAAACGTGACGTGACGGGTTGTGGACCACGTCGCCGCCATTCTGCCTTGTGCATTGTTTTAACAAGGTCACTGCGTTCCCACGAGTAGAAAGGATATATGACGGGGGAAAGAAAAGGAGAGGAAGGATACTATCGCCTCGGATGATTTGGACTCAGTCGATAGTAGCTCGAGGAGTCGGGGTCACTTACCCGTATACCGTTCACCAACCACCGGACAGATAGTTGTGACTGGTATCCCCTGACTAGCTCTTGCAACAGTGCCGATATATCGGGAGCTCATTAAAACAAAACAACTTGGTAAATATCCCGGAAAATTTCAGTTCTAATGTTCTTATTAAACGTACTTGTAACAATAGGTAAGGTGACAGTGTTTGTTTTTGCAGGTGATCTCACGTTTACCAGGTAGAATTAAGTAGGTATTTAGTTTGGAACTATTTGTGAAGGTCTGCCGACTTTTTTTGCTAATTGAGACGACAAAGACGTTGAAAGTTGGGTGGGCGAGTCCATTACAAAAACTAAAAAACGATATAACCATACCTTGTTGCAAATTACAGAATTAATAACAAAAACTGCTATGAAATCACCATCACTATTGGTTACTTTAATAAAGCTTTTTGGCGCTTTTGGGTAAACATTAGGATTCTTGAAATTTTCAGGGATTAGGCGTGAATGATTTTTTCAGGTTGATTGGAATACTTCTGAAAATAATTGGGCTTTTCTTATAACTTTTTGCTGACTGCAATTTTTTATCCCTGCGGCTAATAAACGTTAGGCCAGCCTTTTTAAATAGACACCTGAATCAAAGAGTTGGTGTATAACCCTCTTTTAGCACAGTCGGGTAAACATCTGGGGCCTTAAAAAGTAGCGTGGATGACTCTTTCGTGTTGATTGAATTACTAAAGAAAATGATCGGCATTTTTTTTCACTTGTTTGACTTATCTCTACGGCTTACTAATGTAAAGTAAATAAGCGCAATAAGCGAAAAATTTACATGGTATGTATGTAGTCACAAAAATAGTGGAATTATAAGAAATTTCGTGGCGCTTCCTACCAACACCTTTGTTCCAAATCAGTAGTCGACGATTAATAATACCAATAAGAGCTTTCCATACTCACTTAAAGGCTCAAACTTTCCGCGTTATTCTTCCCAAATTTTCCGGGGCTCATCCCAAACTTACCCATAACCGAGCCCCCTGAATAATATCTAGATGTCGTAGTAAATTCTGGAGCTTGCCCTTATAACTCAACATAAGCTTTATTACGGGTATAATCGCGAAAAGATGGGCTGTTACCACTCAGGGGACGGAGCAACGGAAGTTTTAACTATACAACTTGTGCCTTTTGTTCAGGTGGGAGACGTTTTGTCGACCGGTTGCTGTTACCACCATACAGTTGCGTAAAACCCGCCAAGTGACTCTGGCCTCTCTCGGTCAGGTCGCGTTCCGGGATCAGCACTGTACGAACCGGAGCCAGGGGGGACCATTGCTGCGGCAAGCGCCGGCCCAGTGGAGTCTTAGCGGCGGTATTGTGCGGGCGGAGCGGGTCAGCCCGCCGGCCAGGGATACCCGTAGAAACGGGGGCCCTTCCGTCCGGCGACTGGCCAACTCGGACCCGCACAGCTCAATACCAATGCCAGACTCCACGCCTTGTCTCGTTGCTGCCGCAGCAGTGGTCTCCTCTTTAAGCGGGCTTTCAGGGTGAGTGCGACAGGCTCAATATAGTCTATTGTGCCTGTCGACCTCATATTTGGATCTCACTACCGCTTACCATCAGGTGGAGTGAGGTCATCCTGTCAGCTTATTATAAAAAAAAAAAAAAAAAACTACGGTATCGATACTTCTTGTTTGGTTATTGCCGCTTTGTACGATGCAGTTTTGAAGTGTTACATTTAAATTGGCGCTTTTCAGCGCGTCTTTCCCGAAGTTTCTATCGGGCTCGTTAGAGTAGGACTTAATAGGTAATTAAGGAAGTACCAGGGAACTGTTTAGTTCAATTACACCGAGTTTTGTTAGGTAAAGTAAAACTCTTTGAGAGTTAGGTCTTATCTAAAGGAGATCGCTAATAGTAATGGGTATCATTGCATAAAATGTTTTTTTTTTTATATAAGAGGCTAACAAGATGACCTCACTCCACCTGATGGTAAGCGGTAATAAGATCCAAATATGAGGTCGACAGGCACAATAGACCATATTGAGCCTGTCGCTCTTACCCTGAAAGCCGTGAAAGAGGAGACCACTGCTGCGGCAACAACGAGACAAGGCGTGGAGTCTCGCATTAATATTGAGCTGTGCGGGTCGGAGTTGGCCAGTCCGCCGGACAGAAGGGCCGCACAATACCGCCGCTAAGACTCTACTGGTCCGGAACTTGCCGCAACAATGGTCCTCCCTGGCTACGGTTCGTACAGAGCTGATCCCGGAACGCGATCTGACCAAGAGAGGTCAGAGTCACTTGGCGGGTTTTACACAACTGTATGGTGGTAACAGCAACCGGTCGACAAAATGTCTCCCACCTGTAACTGTATTGTATTTGAATTTTTAATTCCGAATGATGTTTATCTTATAGTAAGCATGTACGTACAATTGTACATTTATATATTTCGGATAGATTCGATTTCGGACATATATCAGTTACGGGTTAACAACAGTGATATTATTATAAAACGTTTTGAAAAACAAAAATGGGATTGTGGAAATAAACATACTAAAAACAAAACAATAAGTTACTAGTTACTAGATATAGACAAAGGGACATTTCCAAGAGACTTTATGGTAAAGAAAAAAAAGTATCCATCCAATAACTGAAATTTCTAACGAAACTGAACTCATATCCATCCAGTTATTGGTACTTGTTGTCTAAAAAACTTCACACTCTGCTATTTTCATTGACTGAAGTCTCTTCACAGGCAAAAAATTGTTCAAACTAAAATCAACTTCAAGAATTGTTTTGAAGGTTCAGATTTCAATGTAGCATAGATATGCAAAAGTTCACGTATGTCACGTACAGTACGAAGATTATCAGTAAGAAAAAAGTTTGTAATTTATGTATTAAAATATAGGATTATTAGAAATGATTGTAAGAACACGTATTGTAGGTAGGTACATAGTTTATGTACGTAACAGTATCAGTCAGGATATAATAACGACAACTAGTGAATTTTGTCGTGTTGTGAAATAATCCTTACTAATATTATAAATCCGAAAGTAACTCTGTCTGTCTGTCTGTCTGTCTGTTACGCTTTCACGCATAGAGTACTGGACCGATTTAAATGAAATTTGGTACAGATATAGTCCAGAGCCTAGGAAAGGTTATCTAGGCTACTTTTTAACCGACTGCGCTATAAGGAAGTAATGTTTACGTTAAACGTCTCTACGCGGACGAAGTCGCGGGCGGAAAGCTAGTTAAACTATATTAATTAAATTCGGTCTCAATAAAACGAAATACTTGACACTTTGCTTTGAGAATGTTTAGTCTTTGCTAACTGACTGAAAGAGTAACATGACGTTTATTCAACGCTCTTACGTTCAAGGAAAACATCATGAAGAAACCTGTAAAGTGTACACCTGTTAAAAATCTAAGACCATCGAGGTAAGGCCGCTCTGATCGCACAGTTTCAATTAGCAACCTCTTCGGAACGTATATGGAACGTACATGGAACAGGGGTGAGAGCCATCTGCTCCCCCACAAGTCCGGTGATGATGACGAGGCTACTCCAAGCCACTACCTATGTTAGTTAGGAAATTTAAAAAACCGGTCAAATGTCGAACTCGCGCAAGAAGGGTTCCTTACCAATCCTCCAAATCTAACCACTACTTTCGTTCTCCCTTCAGTTGTTCCTTAAAAAAATGATAATATAGTTATAAACAGCCTTGTTGGTCTACTGGTAGCAAGCACTGCGCAAGGACCGAGAAGTCCCCGGTTGGAGTTCGGGGTCGGGCAAAATTTGTGTGAGTAAATAAATTACTCAGCCCAGAGTTAGGAAGTTGGCGGTTGCAGGCCCCTGCCTTGGAAATCCCGATCTCTCATCGGTCATGTTGGATTGCCGTCTCACCGAACTATAAGAGTAAGTGAACAGAGAGTGCACTTGTGTTTGTGCCCATACTTGTACTAATCTATAATATCCTGCGCAGTTGGCTGATCTCAATTGAGTTTGGCCGCCATGGCCGAAATCGGTTGGACGCCTAACATATTATTTTTATAGTTCTAATTTCTAAATCTACCTAAACCCTATTATTATTTCAATGCAACTTTGCTGAAATTCCTACTTTCGATTCGACTCTACACTTGCCTTACTGCCCCCCACCTCACTGTGTAGGGTGTCGTGTCGAGTGAGTTTTTCCGCAGCGCGCGTGAAATTGTGGTGTAATGAAACAGTCCCCGGGAGAGTCCGCCCCAATATGGAACGTGTTGTCGCCGTGTTGATTGAATTTGTCAGTGGCAACTGTCCGGTGGTTCACGTCAAAATTTATGAGGAGAATTTTTTGGATCGGTCTGCGGCTTAGGCTTAGCGAGGTAGCGATCACTGAAATATGAATACAGATAAAAAATGCTTACTGAATACGTTACCGGGTAAATCATTGTACTAATTATCATGTATCTCATATACACACAGTAAAAATCTGACGTGACCGATGAGAGTCAACTCCCTAACTCCTGGCTGAGTAATTTCTTTGCAGAAAAACTCACACAAATTTTGCCCGACCCCGGACTCGAACCGGAGATCTCGCGGTCCTTACGTGGCGCTTGCTACCAATAGACCGACAAGGCAGCACAGTAAACACAAAGTATTGCATTCACATATACACACATTTTTATGTATCTGATGTTAATCGGAACAACGATCGCATAATATTGGCTTCTTAATAACACTATTAATTTGGTCTGTTCAGTTAATTGATTTGTCCGATAAAATAAAAATCATCATAATTCATACCCATTTTTATTGATATGCAGACGTAAGTCATGAGAACCAGATATGTTTTTGCGGTTGTTATTAGTTCAGGTCATACGACTAATGGTGTTTTTAAAGTTTTAGAGATTTTTTATTCTAAAAAAATTTTAATTTTTGTATTATTAAAGAGATTATTTTAAAGTCTATCCAGTATCCATAAATAAAGGTTATTGACCTCAGCTTTCAGCTTTGCGGGAACCAAAGGGGCGAGGGAGTATTGGCTATATTGGAGCGTGTAGACAACGCGTTTACGGCTTGTTCAGACAGCTGTGAGGCGACTGAAAAGTATAGACCGGGTGTTTTTTTTAAAAGTTCTTGGATTAATTAACCTACATATTTTATCCCCAAGACCGTATAAACTTGAAGGTATGGTCTATACAAGATATTAAAAATATGATCGAATTCCAGGGTCCTTGGATGAGGTTAAAAAAATACACGATTCTACTTTGAGTGTAATTTTAGGTTCATATTGGTGACTCCAAAAACAATATTATAATTATAATGAAGTACAAAAGCCTTTTTTGCTTCAAAGTTATCAGTCAGAGAAAAACTCATAGTTAAAATCAATAGATTTTAAATTATTTCAAATCAAGACACAAATCGCAATTCTATACTTCATTTTAACGTAGTTTATGCCTTACATTGATCTTTTAGAGGTAGTTACTTGTTTCAGCAACCGAAAACTTTTCTATCAGGTAACGGCAACTGAACACTAAAATAGTATACGTGCAAGGCGTACAAATTGACGTTCAAACCCGGTCTACAGACAAGCAGAAGTGGCAGCTAGGTCCTATCGTGGGTAGTGCGAAGTTAGCCAGTCTAGTCTAAGACATCTGTCGAACTTGCCTCGGTCAGTCTAGACACGCGATTGTTTTGTTAACTATTGTGTCGGATTAGTGGTTCTCAAACATACAATAGACGGGAATGTTTTGACTTCGATCGCTCAATTGTTTTGTACGGCGTTTTAGTAATTTCAATTTAATTAATCAACACATTGGTTCAGTCAGGGGATACCAGTCACAACTATCTGTCCGGTGGTTGGTGAACGGTATACGGGTAAGCGACCCCGACTTCTCGAGCTACTATCGACTCAGTCCAAATCATCCGAGGTGATAGTATCCTTCCTCCCCTTTTCCTTCCCCCGTCACATATCCTTGCTACTCGTGGGAACGCAATGACCTTGTTAAAACAATGCACAAGGCAGAATGGCGGCGACGTGGTCCACAACCCGTCACGTCACGTTTCCCACAGAGGTGAAAAGTGGATCGCTGGAAGTGATCTCTGCCTACCCCTCTGGGAAAAAGGCGTGATTGTATGTATGTATGTACACATTGGTACCTGGCGGTGTTTGAGCTGGCGACCTCTCGCTTGGCAAGCAATGACCTTAAATTTTTTTTTCAAAAATTTAAAATTCATATGTACCATCATTCGACGCTTTAACAGTGAAGGAAAACATCGTGAGGAAACCAGCACACCTGAGAAATTTTTCAACGGTGTGTGAAGCCATGTCAGAGGCCTACGGGCGGTTTAAAAAACTCTGACACCAGGTTTCATCAACCATACGATAAGAAGAAGATTAATCAACAAACAAAATATGTGTGAGAAGATATTAGTTAGCATGAATGATTGTAACGACTAGTGTAATATTTTTGTCATTATTGCGTAAATCGAAAGCAAGACGGCTTACCTTAATATGAACAGATATCACAAAAAAATGTGGTATACACAAAAACTACTAAATAGGTTTAAATAACACATCCAAACAATAACCGATGTACATTAGTTAAATATATGTCCCGAATAGGAATCGAACCCACGACTCATGGGGCGTAACATAGGGGTATCCAATGTACCACCAAGCTGGTCAAATGTATGGTATAAACAAAATGATACCGATTATTCCACGCAGTGTATTCAGGGGGCTTAAACAAAATGTAGTAATTTCAGCACAATTTGAAGGCATTGTTGTAAAATATTGTTTCCTAACAATTCAACAGAGATATATCTCCGACAATGGCCGCATTATTTGAAGCCAAACACGGAAAATATGGATTGTGAAATTGGAAAATGCGATCCACGTCGGGTGAAAGGTCCTCAACAATTCCTATCTAGACTTTGCACAATACAACTTTGCAACTGCAGGCAGCAAGCCGACTGGCCTGCAATCACACCGAACGCTAAAACTGGCACAGATTCAAAATATTATGATGACTGGCTCGGTGGATCAGTGGTTAGTGACCCTGGCTGGCGTCTGCAAGGGTCGTAGGTTCGATTCTCACTCGGGATATATTTGCGAGATGAATATCGGTGTTCCTTCCGTGTATTTACGAACTCACGTTTTTTGGAACCGTAGGCAGTGAACCTGGGCCACTAACCTCTATTCCACCGAGCCAGTACTAAAATGTTTTAATAAACTATTGTTAACACTAGTACTTTTGAGACCTTGCAAATGTTTAGTGCAATTTCTCCTCTGGAAGCAAAATAAAAGGAAATAACAATTGACGGTGAAGGAAAACATCGTGACAAAACATGCACACCTATTAGGTTGTGTAGTCAACCAACCCGCACTTAGCCAGCGTGGTTGACTAAGTCTTTACCGTCCTAGTTTAGCGTAGGTTGTGATGATAATGAAAACAATCATTTTTGTACTACCTATTTCTTTTAGCAATGAAATAAATTAATCACCCGCTGTCGGTGTGATCGTGGCTTGGCCAGAACCTAGGATATTCGAAACATCTTTGAATTGTACCCGGAGAGCACGGATGCTTGCCGACAACTATGTCTGATGCAACTATATATTATCATTTTATATTAAATGGTTTAGCTTTATACTTTTCAGTCGAATAGTAATAGACAGTAGTTAATTTCATCAAAGGTAAGAAGCCTTTTTGTTGCGGTTCACGTTAAAAAGGACACGTTGGTGAAATATTATGCCAAAGCGTCAAAAAATATTATATAAAAGCGTCGATGGCCGAGTGGTTAAGGTGGTTGCTTGCCATGCGAGAGGTCACCATTTTAAACCCCGCTAGGTACCAACGTGTTTTTCAAATTTGAAATTCATATGTACCATCATTCGACCTTCACCGTTAGAAGGAAAACATTGTGAGGAAACCTGCACACCTACGGTCAACCAACCCGCACTTGGCCAGCGTGGTAATCTAAGGCCTTATCGCCTAGTTTAGGGTAGGCCCAGCAGTGGGGATGTATATGGGCTGGTGATGTCTACATATAATGTAACAACTGTATGTAACCATATTTCTAGCAAATAAAGTTACTACCTCTTCCACGAGCTGTGCAAGGCTCGATAGAACCGCACACCACGTCGAAACACTTACCTTATCCAGCAAACAAAGGAACCGGATATGCGTCACTCCGATTATCAGCACCCTCCTCACACGACAGCCCTCCGCCCTCCGTACGAGATGATGCTAAGGCCGGCACTCCACCAAAGCAAAGACGAGCAGAGAGATGTTTCTTAAAAAAAAAATGTATGACAATTATACGTGATTCTATCCGAAGTAAGTATTCTGTAAAAGGTGGTAGTTTTTTGTTTCGTATAAAAAGTACAAAAGTGGGCACTGAAATACAAGTATTAACAGTTCCTGCGATCGTAAAGTTTTAAAACAATGTAACCCATTTAGGGGTGTGAGCCATCCGCTCCCCCGCAGGTCAAGTGATGATGACGAGGCTACACCAAGCTATCATCGTAGTTAGAAACAAAACATGTAATCAATCTCAATCAACAATCAAAAAAGAGAAAACATATTAAATGGGAAACTACCCACGAAAAAACCATTAATTGATTACCTACTATTATTGTAAAAAAAAAGACGTGTGGCATTCGGGGACTGCCGCGGTATAGCTATTTGCATAGCATCGTCCGATTTCGGAGCAGATCGTCTCGATTCGTGCGAGTTTCGTAGAGTCGTACAATACGTCTGCACGCACACAAACACCGTGCCGAAGTCTACCGAACTGAAACGACGTTAGACGATTGTGAGGTTTTTTTCGTTACGGAATTTCTTGGTTCGGTCGCCGCGCTCAAAGCCCGCGATAAAAGCTATGCAATAGCTTAAAATTATATAAACAATAGTGTAAACGAAACTAGAAAAAAGGATAGCAGCAAATAGCTTAAACTCTCTCTCCTCACACGACGAATGACCTCAGTCCTCTGTGCAAGATGACGTTTACTCCAAGGAAGGGTCGGCTTTGCAAAAGGTCACGATGACAGTTACGGCTTACCGGCTAATGTTACCTTATGACACCTTGGTACCCATAGTATTGTTTGACTGGCTCGGTGGAACAGTGGCTAGTGACTCAGGTTCATAACCTACGGTTCCAAGAGTCGTGGGTTCGATTCCCACTCGGGACAAATATTTGTGTGACGAACATCGGTGTTTGTTCCGTGTCTGGGTGTATTATTAAATATATTTAAGTTTATTTGTGTATCCACTGTTGATTATGATATCCGTAACACAAGTGCTTAAGCTACTTACCACGGGATCCGATCAATGTATGTGATGTTGTGCAATATTTATTTATTTATTTTATTTATATTTTATTGTCTATTATTTGAAATGAAAGTAATTTTACGGTTTAAACTCGCGTGTATTTTTATTCTAAAGAAACACTTGAGTCAGACACACTGAGACTTGAGTTCTGTAGCGGTACCATGAGTTAGCTATCGAAAACTTACGAATGTTAAGAACCTATAGAATTATTTTTTTCATAAGTTACCGATTTTAGTTATTAGCGTAACCACTAGGGACGCTGTACAAGTTTCTCATGGACTTATATACATAGGCGATATCGAGTCTGTAAATTTTAAACTCATAGTAGCGCTACTGCCCGTAACTACGGGTGCTGTAAAGAGCTCGAAACGTCGAATCTCTAAATAATATGTTAAGAATAACAATACACGCGAGTTTAATCCGTAAAATTATTTTTATTTCAAACCTTGGTATCCATCACCAAGGTTACATAAGTGGTAAAATTTATCGAATTGAACCTAACTTAAGTCATAACCTACAAGGTATTTATAATCGCTGACTCGTTGATATGATATATCTAGATAAAAATGGAAAAGTATAATACTTTAATCAGCGTAATTTGTATTCTAAATCTAATTTTCTATAATTATAAAGTGTTTTCACGACACGGACAAGTTGGCCATAATTATTGAAAGTCTGTATTCAGTATGTATTCATTTTTATACAAATAAAAATAAATATGAGGAGTGAAATGAAGATAGTTGGACCTATCATAATTTCACTCCTCAAATCAGCAGAAAGTGTTAAAACAATGTGAGTAATGTCAACGTCCATAAATCTTAATAAATAGGAAACTAGTATGGAAAAAAACTATTAATTTATTTCCATTATTACGAAAAAGTCTCCGGCAAATCTCTAAATAACAGTCCAGTTCAAAACTAGAAAAAAGTTAAAGTAAATAGCTTACAACTTAGTTTTCACTAGATATCTGGGAATGGCTTCAAAACTAAGCAATTAAAGTTATTAACTGCAGTTTTTCAACTTCGAATTAAGTTGTGTTGGCGAAACTCCAGAATCAATTTACGAAAACAAACTTTCTGTTTACACAGAAAATCTGGACCTAAAGCACTCTTATTTATACTACATGAACGTTTGTTATAAAAAGGTAAAATATTGAATTTTTATACACTTACCAGTGACCCTTCCTCTTGAATGCCTCTATCTATGAAAAAAAAACCATCAGAACCTGTTGCGTAGATTTTTTTAAAGATTACATACATATATACAACATACAGATTAGGATTATAATTTTTATGGTAACAAAACTATGATTTATTTCCGTGTCTAGCTAGAGCTTTTAAAAGTACCAAAAAACAATTTTACAAACAAATTGTACATATTTCACACAGTTGACTGGCTCGGTGGAACAGTGGTTAGTGACCCAGGTTTTCTACTCACGGTTCCAAGAGTCGTGGGTTCGATTCCCACTCGGGACAAATATTTGTGTGACGAACATCGGTGTTTGTTCCATGTCTGGGTGTATTATTAAATATATTTGTGTATCCACTGTTGATTCTGATACCCGTAACACAAGTGCTTAAGCTACTTACCACGGGATCAGATCAATGTATGTGATGTTGTGAAATATTTCACTCACAAAGTACATATTTTATATTACATATTAATTTATTTTTCATTTCGGCATTATAAAATAAGTATTGTTTAGAGTTCTGTTAACTGATAAGCTTACACAATTTACACAGAACCAGTATTGTGGAAACTGTATAATTAAATATTTCGCCTTATTATTAAAATACCTACTTGCAATATAAAAGTGAGTGTTTTAATAATTTCCCGTCTCACATACGCTTTTATAACCTCAATCTGGTATGTGAACTCTTCGTCGGATGAAAATATTGGTCGAGCAAATGCATTATGGAATTTAATACTTACCATACCATTCCGCATATTTTTAGCGAATTCAGCTTTTTGACATGCAATATTCACTGAAGAAAATGCAAAATATTTGAAATCCTATACACTATTCACCCATATGAGCAAACAAAGGCACAAGCATACACACACGCACAAGGTCACACTCACTAGCACACAGACACACACACACACACAAACACACACACACACACACACACACACACACACACATACACACACACACACACACACACACACACACACACACACACACACACACACACACGCACACACACACGCACACACACTAACTTACTATCATACATTCTTCTTGTATTTTAACTAGATATTAAGTCTATAATCTAAGATAGCCGTAAGGGAATTTGCGAGTCATACCCAACACAAGTGTCTTAGACAACTTACTGGGTAGTCTCGGCCACAGTTTGTAACTAAGGTTATATAGAAATAAATGATTTTTTTTATTTACTATTACATAATTATTGTCACTCCACAGTTAATGTGGATGAAAGAGGAAATCCAATCAAAAACATAAATGTGAAATGAGAGCCAAGTTCAATATGATGATAATTGCCTTGGTTGTTGACTTCAACGACAAAAGAAGTGAGATCTAAATGGGTGCCAACTTGCCAAGTTCAATGGTCAACCCTGAAATTTATTTATAAGTAATTCTATAACATACCTATCATATCTTCTTATAACAAAAGATAATGTATGGTGGTAGCCTATGAAGGTCTGTCTTGGCTAGTTTCTATAAACCTACCAACGTATTATTATGTTCGCTCGCTAGTTTCTACCAACAATCCAAATTTTCGGAATTATAAAATAAAAACCGACAAATACCAAACTAACCAAGACAACTAACCAGACTATTAACTAACTAACTAAAGAAAACTAGCCAAGACAGACCTTCATAGGCTACCACCATACATTATCTTATGTTATAAGAAGATTATGATAGGTATGTTATAGAGTTACTTATAAATAAATTTCAGGGTTGACCATTGAACTTGGCACCCATTTAGATCTCACTTCTTTTGTCGTTGAAGTCAACAACCAAGGGAATTATCATCATATTGAACTTGGCTCTCATTTCACATTTATGTTTTTGATTGGATAATGGATATCATTACTTTTGTAGAAAAGTATATATCATCGTAACGCCGTGGGTCATTTGAAAAGGACAAATTCAAAACTAAAACTAGACTTTATGTAGGTACCTACCCTAAGTAATAAATATGAAAACCGACTATAAGTACCTACTCTTAATTGTAAATAACTAAGTATACCTAAATAATTATATACTTAGTGCTCTGCCTTCCCCGGTATATAGGCGTGATTAGTCAATAATTTGGTATTTATGTTAAGCGTTCATAATAGAACCTAACCTAATTATTAAAAAATTGCCAGTTTTTTATTTTTTCCTTTGTATTCATGTAATTACCTATCTGCATACCAAATTTTAACTCTCTGGGTCATTTGGAACTGGGTTAGAATTTTGATCTGTCAGTCAGTCAATGATAATGAGGATTTTTGGACATTAATATCTAAATAACTGTTTGAGATAAGCTTATGAAATTTAGAACACATATTTATCTCGCAAGTCACAATATATCAGCCAAATTTGATACGTTTATGTGAAATAGTTTTTGATTTATGAGGGGTTCAAAAGTGGTTCCAAATGGTTCGTGTAATATTACACACGGTGCGGCTCGCCAGTTCTGTTTCTTGAACTTGGCTTGACACGCTACCGCGTGTCTAGATTATTATGTTTTATACATTATTTAATGTTAAAAGACCTAATTATGTAATTAATTATATTTTATACTAAACGTGTCATCATTCTTTAAACCTTCACCATAACAACTTAATTAATAACTATCGGCTGCCCACGACTTCGACCGCTCGGAAATGGTTTTGGCAAAAAAGATTTATTTTAAATATCATTTATACCCTTACATATATATTTCTGCTTTGATGAATTACAAATTTAAATGATTTTTTCTGTATGCGTTTGGTTGACGCCCTGGATGGTTTAGATTCACAAATCAGACCGGCAGATGGCGCTGAAGTCGGTATCTATGTTATTTTATGCAGGACAACTTCCGTCGGGTCCGCTAGTACCTTGCAAAATTAGCTATTTATAAGTGTAAGTCCCGTCAAAATTGGTCATGCTGTTTCGAAGATAGCAAACAGACAGACGGACAACTTTTTTACAAAAGTGTTTTTGTTATTGGCATAGATTCCGATTCATTTATTAAAAACTTGTTATTTTGATATTTAAATAGTCATTAATTTTTATTTAGTTGTATAGATAAAAAGGCGCAGGATTAAATTTCCAACGAGCCTTTTTCATCGCAATTTAAGAAAATTGTGCAAGGAAGACTACACTTTATGTTTCTTAAAGGGCACACTCATGAAAAAAAAACCATTCGCAGACGCCATTCAAGTGAAATGCCCGTTCCATAACACTCCGTGAACAAAGCCAGGGCTTGAAGCGGAGAAATTAAAAGCGTTTATATTCAAAATGCAAGAGACAATGGGAAGGTTTTGAGACAGGACTAATAATTGTAGGCATACATAATTTAAATTCGCTTCCCGAGTTATCCGTAGAGCTAATTATATTAAAGCAAACTCAGCGTCCTGGCTGGGGACTTGGTGGGTGACGGACATACGGACGGTGTGTTTGGCAACCGCTTAATAATAAAAAGGAGATCTTGCTTTAAAACGGAAACTAAGTTATCTGCAGCTTTGAAAATATAGGAAGTGAGTACACGAAATCAAAAATAACAATTTCTTTCCGTGTAATAGCTTATTGTGGAAATGTCCCAGATATTTATTTATTTATTTATTTGCGTTAAGGCATGACTCAATGTGGCAATATAAAAATCTGAGGTAAATAACGGTATAAATGCAAACCTATTGTCGGAAGTCAATTTTATTATTATTGCTTACGGAAATGCAGTAGGTTTTCCATTAGAATAGTCACTGTTAGGATTTTTTTCTAATTAATTAAAGTAACTACATACATACATAAAATCACGCCTTTTAAACACGCAAGTAACTACATTATACCAATTTAATCGGAGTATTTGTGGTGCGAGCAGCATATATCGAATACATAAACATAAAAAAAACAATTACAAATTATAAACACAGTGGTACATGGCGGGGTTTGAACTGGCATGGCAAGCAACGACCTTAACCACTCGGCCCAAGTAACTAATAAGTAAGAGATGTTTAGTGTGTTCGCATAGTTTCAGGACTCTGTGTCCCCAATACAGATGTCCTGAGCTCATTTTCAAGGGATTCACATTACTCGGCGAATATTCGCTCCTTGACGTAACGTCTGAAATATAAAAGAGGCATTCTCTAGCGCATCGTACGGAAGACGCTGGATTTTTCTTTGAACTACCCCCGTTTCGTGAGAAAATATTTGCGACTTTCCCTCTGGTAACTTTTAAAATTTACAGCGGTGGAAAATGTGACCTTTTTACTGTCTGTGAAATACAACAAAGACATACCTACCTACATAAATACTGCCTAATATATATTAGTATAGTAATTATGTAAAAAAAAACATATAAACTTTCTGTACAGGTCTGTATAACGTAAATAATGTTAATAAATTCGGTTAGTACTAACTATATTCATTCAGCAGTCACAATCATTTCTTTGGAGCGCAATGATGACAACTTGCAAAAATTCACCACCAAACCACGTTGCGTTCAAACCGTTTCAAACGCATAAGAGACGGAACACAATATTTATTTACCAAATCCGCGGTTTTCAGCGAGTATTTGAAGGATAAATAAAGGTTCCGTGCCTCACCGACTATTGTCTGGATCCAAATATTGTGTTCCCCGAGTGGAACGCTTGTGAACATTCTGCTTAAAGATTCTGTTTGGTTTTAAACGGCTAACGTACTACGTATGTTGTTTGCGATTTTCGGGGAACAATACTTTTGTGTTCTTCTGAATACGGCAATAAGCGTTTTATGAGTATGCTTTTGCTCGTGTTTCAGATATTTATGTTTTACTTATTGCTAATGCCTTCGAAGTAAATGTTTTGTTTTCATGGTAAATGGGCCGTGACTGAACCGTTGTGACATTCGGACGGACTGACAGACAGACGTGACGAATCTATAAGGGTTTCGTTTTTGCCATTTGGCTAGGGAACCCTTAAAAGCGTCGATGGCCTAGTGAGTACTGGTCATTGCTGGCCATGCGAGAGGTCGCCAGTTCAAACGCCGCCACGTACCACAGTGATTTTCAAATTTGAAATTCATTATGTACAACTATTCGACGCTTCAACGGTGAAGGAAAACATCGTGAGGAAACCTGTACACCCACGAAGAAATTCTTAGGTTGTGTAGTCAACCACCGCACTGGTTGACTAAGGCCTTGTCGCCCTAGTTTAGGGTAGGCCCGTGCTCCAGCGTATATATATAAAAAACAACAATTTTTTTACAACAACAAGGCAAGTTACACAAAATAAAATGTTTACTATAACATATTACAAAAAATGTATAGCCTGAAATTGTTGACAGACTATATGGGCTGATGATGGGCCGTAACTCATTGGCAAAAAAGGTACAAGATTTTTTAATACAGTATACATATAACAAGGTACACACGAATAAATCAACGGTATCGAGCCAATAAACTGACATGTTCTATAATTATATTTATACTGAGAACTTTGTGCAAGAAACAAATTGTATTTAAATTTTATTTCCTTGAAGTATTTCGTCTGAATGGTTTATATTAATTTTAACTTCCATGTAACAAGCAAATCATTTTCAAAGCCTCAGACAATAAGTTGATTCCTAGTAACAGCTCTTTAAAGCAGTCTGAGATTCTGAATTCCTAGAATTTTGCTGGCAAAGAGTCGTGGATTCGATTCTCATCAGGAACAATCACTTGCACGATAAACTTCTATTTATCACAATGTCTCTGTATGAATGTTTGTATGAATGCTTAAATCTTTAAAACTACGCAACGGATTATGATATATTTTTTAATAGATAGAGGGATTCATGGGAAAGGTTTTTATGTATGATATACCCGAAGCAAAACGAGGTCAATAGTACATTATATATTTAAACTATATTTGTGTAAACCACTATTTAATTGTTTCTGATCTCTCTAACAAAAATGCTTCTTAGACAACTCCGACTCAGAACAATTACTACGTGATGTTGTGTGTTATAATTACCCGCTTCGCCGGCAGTACATTAATTATATACTGGTTACAATGCAAGTCACCTGGGCGAAGTGCAGCAAACAGTTGCATATTAGGGAGTGCGCGTTTTGTGTGCACACCTCATAATTTGCATGGTTAGTTTTCAATGCGCCGAGCCCGACTCAAAAGACGGCAAGCGGGGCGCAGAGACTTGTGTGTGGTTTAAACTATGAGTTGTGAGTTTGAACTGGGTTAATAAACATGATGTGTAACGACTAATATGACTATGAGTTGTGGGTTTTGAACTGGATTAATATACATGACTAGTAGACTGTGCTTTACACATTTTCCAATGTTTCCTTGCTCCTATAGGTCGCAGCGTGATATTGTATAGACTTAAGCCTTCCTCGACAAATATAATGATCTATCTAATAATTATTAATAATTTCTCAATATGGTATTTGATATTTTTTTTATTTTGATATAGTTGGATGGACCACTCTAACACAAAGACACTGTTGAAAGTATCACTTTGATATCTCGAGATATTACAATTTTAATTGCACATTATTTGGGCGAGCTCAAAAACGCTCCATAAAACGTCCACAGGCGTGTGACGTCACACGCTTGTTCCTTGTATGCGGCGCCTAGGAAGTTTGTTCGGCAGGTTCATCAAAAGTTGCGTTTATGGATAAGGATAAGTTTTCATAATGAAAGATGTTACTAATTTTGTTATTTATAAGATTTCTCACTCAACAGATCACTTTTGAAATGGACTTTCCCACCCAACTTTAAATGTCGTTTGCTGTCCCATTTCACAAAAATATTAAGTTTCGATTTCATTAATAATATTGATTTACCTAAATCTTGTGACGTCCATTGTTGTGACGTCCATGGGGGGTACTGTGCAAGGAATTAGAGCTTATCAATCCTTGAATAAGGTCTATATGCCCTTGCACTACGTCATATACGCAGTCGATCGAAACACGTTTCACGCGCGTTCTAGAGCGTTCGCTCCACGAATGCTCTGGATGCCACGCGAGAACTCGCCCTTGCGACCTCACTGCGTATAAAAGCGGGACGTGCGACCCGACGAGGTAGTTCCAAATTGGATAGCGAATTAGTCTCCTGCAAACTAGGAGTGATCGAGTGCATTACCCGCGTAGCGTTTTGGAAGTGGTCAGTGTGATTCAGTGTTTTCAGTGTGATTCAGTGTTTTCAGTGTACTTAAGTGTTCAGTGTGATTAAGTGTAATAAGTGTTCAGAGTAATTAAGTGTGATTAAGTGTTTTAAAGTTTGTTATTGTTACTCGTCGAATAAATCAATTATCTTTTTGTGACTTGTGGCGTTTCTTGAATTTAACTTACCTCGTACCTGCAACACTATGTAGTTATATAGTACAGTGCGACTTCATAGTGACTCCCTATCGCTTTTAACTTATACCAGGCCCGAACACGTTCCCTCGTAATACTTGAAACACAATACCGTGGCTCCTTTGTGGCGCTGTAAAGGATCGCGAGTCGGACGGCATTCGTCAGCGCGCACTTTTTGCTTCAAGATGTTTTCAGAAGCAGGGCTTCCAGTTGAGATGCGCTCATTAGACAGACGTGGCTTGTTGGTGAGTTGAATGCATTTTGGTATTGATAGTTAAATATAATGTGTAAGGTAGGTAGGAACAAAGAATTTATCCTCGGTTACGTGTGCGTGCATCCATTCCTAATCAATAAAGTTTTTAAATACTAATTATAGGTAAGTCACTAAATAATCCAAAAAGGTGAACACAGCTTCTCGATATTTTCTACCAACAAAGTACTGTGTACAAGTACAATCTCTGAACATCGTGATTGATTTAAACTGACAACTTATTTCTAGCCAACGAGATTTATTATGTGGTTATCACAAAGGTTGATTGTGAACTAAATGGAATATATCATCATCATCAGCCCATATGTGTCCCCACTGCTGGGGCACGGACCTACCCTAAACTAGGGCGATAAGGCTTTAGTCAACCACCTTGGCCAATTACGGGTTGTTTGACAACAGAAGTTAAGAATTTATTCGTAGGCTGCATAGCTAAATTTCTCACTATGTTTTTCTTCACCGTTTAAGCGTCGAATAATCGTACATATGAATTTCAAATTACAAAAACACAGTGGTAAGTAGCGGCAAGCAACGACCTTAACCGCTATGCCATCGACGCATTTATTCTTAACTGGCGACCTCTTGCTAGCTAAATTGCTTGCCCTTATTAATTTAGCAGAAACAATGTAAGGAAACAAAAATAAAACGGGTTCTGAAAAAAAAAACGCCCGCTAACGAAGGGCAATTAATCCAGGGAATAACTCGAAAAATATCCGTAAGCAATTACAAAATGACCGGCCACGTTTTACGTTCATTCTGTTAATTACGCAAGATGTCAGACGACAAGAACTATAAGTAATATGTACACTTGTACAGTTTAACGAACATAATACAGTGGAAAGAATCATGATAAAATTAAAGAATTGGCACTAAAACAGTGTAACGAAAATATTCAGTGAACAATTTTACTTAAATATTAACATGGCGACTAACCCCTCTAAAGTAGGGGACTAACTTACATACGTAGCAAAGATAAAGCTAAAGGTAACTAAATAATTATTTTGGTCACAAGTGTAATACCACCGAAAATAATCTATACTTATATTACTAAGCTGAAGAATTTGTTTGTTTGTTTGAACGCATATATCTCAGGAACTACTGGTTTGAAAAAAATCGTACGGTGGGGTTTGAACTGGCGACCTCTCGCATGGCAAGTAACGACCTTAACCACTTGGCCATCGACGGTTTTCAATTTTTTTGTGTTTGTTTATGTGTGTAATATTGCAGTGATTAGTTGACATACTGTTACTGCATATTATTATATTATGGTAAAGTACAGCTTGTCGCTAATTGGAACTGAAATTAAAATTATTGCGAGAGAACATTCCAGATTTTTACAGTAAAATCTCTTTAGCGTGAAGTTTGTTCAACTTTAAAAGGTGTCGCAGAAAATGGGCTTAATTAACATACTAGTTGGTAACTATTTTGAATTCTTAACTGGATCAAAAAATGACGTTATTTTTTTTATCTAGCCCGTGATGTCCCACTGCTCGGCAAAGGCTTCCCCCAATTCACTCCACGTTATAGGAATTATTATATTATTATTTTAAATTTCCAGTTCTTCCTGGAAATATTATGCATAATTAAAATTATGCAAAATATTTTGATGGACTCAATTTTCGACTTCAAAAAGAGTATGTTCCCAGTAGATGGCAATACGTAGGCGTGAGGTCCAACTGCAGCATGATTCTGATCATGTCACGATGACATGATGTTTGTCAATGTCAAAGCCATCATCAAATCTGCAGTTGGACCTCACGCCTATGTATTGCTATCTAGTGAATTTCTCATGCGCGTTAACCTTCAACCGGTTGAATGTTGCTTTTATAAGTTGATTGTGCAGCCGTGACTCAATTATAAACTACTTAGTAGTAATAAATTTAAAATTTGAAAAAGAAATCGCATTAATGACCCCGCCTGAACGGGGACTTGAACCACCGGACCTCCCGATATCGCGTCGGTTGCTCTAACCTCTGAGCTATCCAGGCAATTAGTCATAATTGCGAATCTTTCCATCACCTTTTACCCGTTAGCCACGGGTGGCGCCACCACCGGTAGGCAATTTATTCAAATTTTAAATTTACATTGAGCTTTAATAGCAATAAGAACAACAAATAAAAATACTTAGTTGTATTGTTTAAATGTTAAGTAAGTAAGTTATACTTGATCGTTAGTTATACTTGTCTACATTCAACGTCCAGTCTTGTAAATATTCAATATGTAGTCAGTTCTCCCTCCGCCGTCGTCTCTTCAATTTAATTAATACGTTGCCGGCGCAGTGTTAAGGCGAATGCTACTCGTTCAAATACTACATTTATTTTTAATAATATTAATTCAATACAGTTATATTTATTTTCTACTGTATTTTTTGTATTTTATTCGTATATGTTTTGTATTTTTTTGTGGTAGCGCCTGACATATTATACACAAATAAAAGGTTTCAAAATGTTGGATTATAGTCAGACCATAACTTGACATAATTAGCCACCCTCATAATTCATGATTAACGACCAGCGTGGTTGACTGCGGACTGATCGTCCTCGTTTAGGGTAGTGCCCCAGAAGTGGCGACGTATATGGGCTGATGATTATGATGATGATGATGATGAATATTATATAGGTAAGATTGATATGGTTATCGTATTGATAAATTTCTTCGTAACTCCAACATGATATGTTGATAAAAATACAATAGATGTAATATATCATTCCTTATTGCATCACCAGAGCCGCTTTTTGAGGGGAATGCATAATGAGTTATGTACGTAGTCACACAAGGAGACAAATGGCGCAGGCTCAATAATACTCCCCTACTGCTACAGAGCTCTGGTAAATGAATAAGAATCGCGGAATCGCTCACACCCAACCTTCCTCTTTAGACCCACGACCACTTGATTGAAAAAGTTCTTTTTTCCTTCTAAAAGCAGGCTTAAGGGACCTCTGAAACAATCAATTAGGGAAGTTTGAACCTCCTTGAATTGTAAATGTGGCCCTCGCCCGACTTTTTTTTGTTTATTTTCTCCAAAGCCTTTTGTTTTGTTTAAATTTAATTATGACGTTTTATGCTGAGAGATATATTACGGCGAATGGGAGGCGCCTGTTGGCTAGAAATAAAAAGGTTTTGAATTGTAAACTTCTAGTAGAATTTATGAAAATCTTTACATAGTATAAAGCAAAGTCCCTTCCTGCGATCTGTCTGTATGTATGATTCTTATCTGTAAAACTACGCAACGGATTTTGATGGTATTTTTCTCAAAAATGGAGAGATTCAAAAGAAAGGTTTTTATGTTTATATTCAAAGCGAAGCGAGGGCGGGTCACTAGTACTAAATAAATCTGAATTCAAACGAAGATGTACTGAACAATGAAAATAGTGTATTCTAAAACTATTTTCATTTCTTCAAAACCAAAGTTAGCAAAGAATATTGAAACATTTCATGGAAAATATTTCGGAAGCCAAAGCAACTATTATTTATTACGTCCTGGATTATGAGGAATTGGAACTTCTTTAGAAACAGAATACACTATCATACCTTTCATAAGGTCTTGTATTTATATCTACATAATTATTATCCCAACTCTACTTCAAAAACACACTGGTACACAAAGTAGGAAATACAATTCGGCTAGTTGAGTTACGTAGCATAAATATTATAAAGGGTTAATGACACCGACTATCCGGCGCAGTAACACTAGTCGAATCTTCAACGTATATTTTAAAAAGGTCTTACAACTGTAAACACTAAGTTTCGTCCGGTATTCTCAAGAGAGTCGTTCAAATAGAAACTTGCTCGAACAAAGAATAAGTATAAGTTTTTTTTTGTGTTAAAAAACATATCCTCGGCTTTCTTTCGATAACAAACAAGACTAACTGGAGGGTGAACTTGGGAAACTATTTCTTATTAAAGAGACAAAGAGTGGGAGAAATAATATTTATATATGTACAACACTTATATCAGTAGGTGTGTTGGTACGCAAACATTGAAAATATCGAGAAATGTATGTAAGTAGTCCTAGTAAGAAATATCTGTTGCTATCGCCACCATGATTAATACAAAAGTTAAAACAAAGATGTTGTTAGTAGCATATTAATATTAGTCTTAGTTTTTGGTTCCAAGATATTAGGAGTGAGAGCCATTCGCTCCCCCGCAAGTAAAGTCATGGTGACGAGGCTACTCCAAGCCATCATCGTATCAGTTAGGAAACAAAAGGTTCCAAGAAAACACCACATCTTTTTGTCTTGAAAATCTAACCAGGAAGAAGTATATACAGATAGGGAATGCACTATTTCTCAGATTCTGTGAGGGATCGCTAAAAATGTATAAGGGGGGTGTTTCGAGTGAACAAGACGGTTTTATTTTCGTTATGCTCTCGGCAGGCGGCCGGGCTAACTGCCCCTTACCTCTGTTGCTTTTCTCACATATAATATCGTTGTAATAATGTGTATTATTATAAATATATTGAGAGATACGTTACTGCATTGTAGCAGCATTTCTTTACTCGTGCATAAAATCCCTAGGCTCTGCTACGACTCGTAGCATAACTACGACTGTATTGATGTAATACTTAGCTACGAAACATAGCTCGTAGTCTTCTTGTAGAAGTCAAAATCGAGAAACATTCGACCGATGTCTTCTCTTGTAATTAAACTCATAAACCAAAATTAATCTAATGAGTAAATGTCACTTTGGTGTTAGTAATATAAAGTTGTCTATCTCAACGCGGTATTTCTGAGTCAAATTAAAGTAAATCCAATTCAAATCAAATGCTAATGAAACGATAAAATCTGCTGAATCTTTTCAGTTTTTTAAAACATTACCGAGAATTCCATATTAGATTCGAGTTTCTTTAGTATTACCAGTCTCGCACAACAAAAGTGCATTCGTTTCTATTTCGTTTTTCAATGTTAAGACTAACTCGTATATTTTCGCCGTCTTCCGTATAATTGCAACTACGATAATGCTCGCTAACGCACACACCCGCTTTGTATTCAGCTGGCGTATTCTTTATTTGTATCTGGCAGATTCTTCCGTTATTTATTGCGATGAGTTCGAGCTAGTGATTCTGTTGCGGCATTTGGTTAGGTTTTCGAATGTGAGGTTTTGAGTAGCATTTCGAGGTTATAAATTAGCCAAGTGATATGTTATTGGTTGGTTGGTTTTTTAAGTGTTAATTAGGTAAATGTCCACTTGATCGTTGCCATAGATATATTCAGTAATCAGAAAGGTAGTACCGCAGGGTGGTATAATAGGTTCATTTCTTTGACTGGCTCGGTGGAACAGTGGTTAGTGCCCTGGTTGGCGGTTCCAAGAGTCATGGGTTCGATTCCCACTCGGGACATATATTTGTATGATGAACATCGGTGTTTGCTCCGTGTCTGAGTGTGATTATGTATTTAAGTATGTATTTAAAAATATCTATGTACGTATATCAGTCTCTGACGCCCATAGTACAAGTTCTGCTTAGTTTGGGGTCAGATGACCGTGTGTGGAAATGTCCCAGATATTTAGTATTATTATTTTACTATGCCCTTAAAAGTTTTCTTTGAAAATATCATTTGATGCATGGTTTGCTTTATAGAATTTTAAAATTAAATAAACAACAAAAAGTATTTAAAAAAATGTGCTTTAACAATTTTTCATTCATATTTTTTATTCATATTTGAAATCAGATTTATTCAAAGGCACTTTAAAACCGTCTGTCATGAATTGCTAACCCAACGGACATTTTTATCCAATTCCGATTCCGATTACTCAATAACTAAGATGAATGTTGACAACTAGAGAGGTTTGTTTTGAACTTACATGATTTAGCAATACCATACCTGATGGTTCTGATATTGCTAACAAACGCTTTTGATTGATACTTACAAAACTTGGAAATACATCAACGTAACACATTGTACGTCATAAAGAAATATCATACGAAATTGAGTGAAAAACCAGTACCTTAGTCTTAAGTTACACTATTTCAACTCATACTAGTTTTTTTATCCCACATCTGGGATACCTTTTAGCTCTTCAAGATAACTATTTTTTTTTATAAATTGTTAACAGATGGCCTCTCTCTACCTGATGTTAAGCGGCAGTGAGATCCACATATGAGGTCGACAGGCACTAAATATCTTATTAAGTCTGTCGCACTCACCCTAAAGACCCTGCTTAAGTGCCGTTTCACGCCCGCCTGAAGTGACCGGGATCATAGAGAGAGGAAAAACATGAGCTGGAAGGGCATTCCATGCCTTAATAGCACAGGGCAGAAATGAAGAGCTGAACCTCTTAGTCTGAGCCACCAGCTGCATTGTGAAGCACGGGACAGAAAAGAGGAACTGAAATGCAACAATGTCCAGATTCCAAAAATTATTTAGCTCCATGGCTCTCCGACTAGCAATGATCGAAGCTCAATCCCAGCTGTCCAATTAATCGATACGTCCCGGCGCAGTATCGTAATGTTGGAGCACGTCCGATTCTAATCGCGGCTCCAATCTTTTTTTCGGTAATAACGGGCGAAAAGTTCATATGAAAAAATCTGGGAAGAATGGTGGGTATTTTTGAATGAACTCATCATATCCAGAGTGTTACAACGCCAATTACATCATAATTTACCTTGTTAGTTTTATGAAGAAGAAGAAGAAACGTTACTTTCATGTTATGATATGAATTTACTGGGATTTAATCTTAAATTATGGAAAAAAGATACAAAGGAAATGAAATTTAAATTTTTGCCAAAATTTTAAAAGAATAATTCAGAAGTGGATGGTAAACTTCGATGATAGAACTATCAACTAATTCATCCATCTTCTAAAACTGAAAGATTTTCCTTTTGGAAACTGCCTGAAGTCACCATTCGTCTGTTGCCGATGAAAATCTACACCTATCAACTGAACCTGACAAGTTCACATTATTCCCGATAATATAATCGACTCCGATAAATCGAGTCAGCATAATTAATTTTGCACCACACTGTACAGAGTAATCAATTGCCAAAGGAATAAATCGGCTAGTTGCAAATTTAAGCCGTGCACTGGCGTGCAAATTAATTACATCAACTGCGACGTGGTTCGCGATAATTCAATGGTCCGTTTGTTAACCGATATTCGCGGGCGATACGCACGGTTTTGTTGGGAAAATTCTTTTTCAACAGCTAAAAGTGTATTTAATCTCTTTTGATGAAAACTGGTTAAGTACGAGCAGGATTGGGGCACTGAGGGAATATTTTATGCAATGTAAAATGTTTGTGCTATATCCCGGAGAGTAATTTATTGCTACAGTTAAAATGTTATTAAATTTAAAAAAGTATGTCATTGAAGTTTGCAAAATGAAAGTCAAATCGTAAAATGTGGTCACTCTAACTATAAGCCATTCTCGGATTGAGGCGGTACACTGCTGACCAAATTAATTGTATCACTCAGTGCGTCCGGTGATAATGTCCGCGCTCATTTATTACTCCATTTTCGAGATTTACTGAAATATCGTTGGAAAGGAATCAGGTCCTTCACATACAAACATCTAAATTGTCATGAATCTGAATAGTTGTGATGTGACATACTTGCTTATGGGGTTACATGTTACTTATCATAATAAATCTATACTTACTAATATTGTAAAGAGAAAAGATTTATATTTTTGTATGTAACGAATAAACTCAAAAACTACTGGACCGATTTCAAAAATTCTTTCACCATTAAAAAGCTACATTCACCCTGAGTAACATAGACTATATTTTATCCCGGTTCGGGCAGTAGTTCACATGGGACGCGGGTGAAACCGCGTGAAACAGCTGGTGTTAAATAAATAAGGGATCTAAGTTTACCCTCTACATATTATTTTCACTTCACAAAAAAAAAAACAACAAATGAAACGTTGAACTTAAATTCTAGCTTGAAGTCACAATTTTATTTGTGTATTATTTGGAAATTATTCGTAATGCAGGTTACTTAACTCGACACCACCAACATCTACTGACAAGCACCCAAAATTTACTTGACAAGAACGTTGTTCTCCTAATTTACGCCTAGCGATCGAATATCCGATCCGCCCTTTTACCGCTAAAAGGTCCATTAAACCGTCAAAAATATTCTTGTCGCATTACTCTTTCAGGAAACAGGTCAGAGTCATGTGTTTAGTTATACGTTTACTAAGAAGTGTTAGTTTGAAATGCCTTGTTGGTCTATTGGTAACAATTGATGCGTAAGAACCGAGAGATACCCGGTTTGTATCCGGGGTCGGGCATAATTTGTGAGAGTTTTTCTGTAAAGAAATTACTCAGCCCGGAGTTAGGAAGTTGGCGGTTGCACGCCCGTGGCTCGGAAAGCATGTTAAGCCAGTGGTCCTGCGCCCGATCTCTGATCATTTATGTCAGATTGTCGTCTCACCAAACTATGAGAGTAAGGGAACAGATAGTGCACTTGTGTTTGCGCGCATGCTTGTGCACTATAATATGACGCAGGCTAATCTTAATTGAGATCGGCCGCCATGGTCTTAATCGGTCGGACGCCTTATAATATTTTATTTATTTAGTGTTTGTTTGTAACAATATTAGTCCTAAGTGATTAACACTGTGTTAAAGCAATGGTTTATTGATGAACTATTTGATAGTTATATAATTTTGTTTTAAGTTATTTAAAGTACTATACTGTCAAAACGCCTGGTATTATTGCTGGTATTGACCAAAATATTATTACCAGAAACCTTTATTATAAGTGTCAAATAATTACAAAAATTTTCAAACAAAATGTTGTAGTTTCAAAGTCAAAAACATGCACTCTTATTTTATTTACGTACGAAATAAAATTCACCATGGTCTTGCTTATTCTCATTTTCACACACTATGATTTTAAATTACCTCATCACTGTGTGCCAAAGTTACACATAGATTTTTATCTGACTTATTTATATTACTATTTGTACGTACCTACTCTTTTAGACAGTGCATGTACATTCAACCTACATTATAATAAAAAAAAAATGTTGTTCTCCATGCTGGTAGCTTCACGCAGTAAGTATGTCGCGAAATATCTTTGTGGATTTGGCACATCCTTCATGCGGATACAAAAGAAAGAAATGACAATTACGTAAGACGCACGCCCGTATCGGCTAAATCCAAAGTGCTGCGAGAATTTGTTTTATTTACCTCACTAAGTAACGTTATATCGCTTAACAACCTCCAAACTTGGCTCCCAAAGGCCGAACTGAGTTAAAAACTCTCATATTGTTTTATCTACTTTTACCTTAGCCGTTTTGCCGCATATGAGCGGTAGCGTAAGAAGATAGGAAGGAAAGATATCAAAGGAAATGTTGTCTTCTTTAACATTATTTGGATATTCTCGATTTAATAACTTTTACAAAAAATATTTGATTTTTCTTTTATTAGTATATTTTCAATTTGAAAATGTCGCTTTTGTATTTATATAACGGTTACAGTTTGTGATATCAGCTTAGCCCTTCCGGTAGGTCGGCTTTGGGAAAAAAGGGAGACTGGGTTTGATATTAAAAAATTGTAAACAAAAAAAAAACCGCCTTCAAAAACACGACTCACTAAAAATTACAAAATAATATAATACGAACATTAATCTGGGTATGAATTTGATATGTTGTTGAAGGCGGTGCCAATTAAATTTTTGAGGAAAACTGCGTGAAATATAAACGGCACCGCCTTCAACAACATATCAAATTCATACCCAGATTAATGTTCGTATTATATTATTTTGTAATTTTTAGTGAGTCGTGTTTTTGAAGGCGGTTTTTTTTTTGTTTACAATTTTTTTTCATCCTTTTTAGTGTTAGTTTTTTTTACACCCTATTAGTTAAGCTCACCTATAATTCTACTGATATTATAACCAGTAGTATCAATATGTACACAGATTTGAAAGAATAATCCCTTTACTCCCAACTATTAAGGAGTTGACCTTCCATCATCAGCTCAGCATTATGACATTATGATTGCCAGAAGCAAATGCCAATATAACTTCAGAAAATATGTAAAACGCGGTACATGTGCCTATAAAATTTGAGGGTTGCCCTCGATTTCTCCTGGATCCCATCATCAGATCCTAGACTGGTCAACCTAATAGTTTAGCTCACCTGTAATGCTACTGATATTATAACTAGTAGTCTTAATATGTATACAGTATTAAAATAATTATTCTTTTACTCATAACTATTAAGGAGTTGACCTTCCATCATCAGCTCAGCATCATAAAATTATGATAGCCAGAAGCAAATGCCAATATGACTTCAGATAATATGCAAAACGCGGTACATGTCCCTATAAAATTTGAAGGTTGCCCTCGATTTCTCCAGGATCCCATCATCAGATCCAAGACTGGTGAAAATGGGACCACCTCGGAAGTGAACTCTATCCAACCAAAAAAAAATTTTTGAAATCCGTCTATAATTGACGAAAATATCGGTGAACATACATAAAAAAAAAAAAAAAAAAAAAAAAATTATACATACAGACGAATTGAGAACCTCCTCCTTTTTTTGAAGTCGGTTAAAAAGAGATTAAGGTGTGTATGTTGAGCATGTGTATAATTTGTGTGAGTTTCAAGAACTCAAAAAAACAGGTCTAAGTATGTCCAGGAGTGGAGAAAATTGAGCTGATGATGATGAAGCAAATAAATAGGGATAAAATAATGCTTTCTAGTGTTGGTGCCACAGTACATATTTGTATACTCTGTCAGCAATTTCGGGCCAATCTTTCTTGTTACATGTTATTAGTAAATATTTTATTTTGAGCCTTGTTGTTGTAATAAAAATTATTTCTTTTTTTTTATCTAGGATATTATTGGGAAACAAATAAGGTAAAGAGCCCATGCCAAAAAGGAAAGTAGGTACAAATACTCAACATCTATCCGCTCCCGCGCCCTTTCATGAATGCTATATATTTTAAGGTCACACTTGTGACACATTGTGAAGACTTAACGAAACTCATTTGGGATAAAAGAAAGTTGCAACTCATAATAATAATCCTCGTTACCATTTTTATTTACCAACAATCTGCAAGAAAGTTTGCTATTTATTCAGAGGTATTGTGCACAAGGGGAAATATATTTGAATGTGCTGCTCGTGTTGATATTTTAACAACTTTACAGTTATTCATTACTGATTGACAAGCTGGCATATTAAAGTTTTAGTAGATTGTTTTTCAATGGACTGGCTCGGTGGAACAGTGGTTAGTGACCTTGGCTACGGTCAATGAGTCGTGGGTTCGACGATCGATCATGTGAAAAATATAATATGTGTTTGTTCCATATTTGCGTGTGAATATCACTATATTGTATAAAGCGAAGTTGCTTCGACTGACGGTTTTTTTTTAATATACAGAGGGATTCAAGAGGAAGGTTTTTATGTTTAATTTACCGGAAGCGAAGTGAGGGCGGGTCACTACTTTTTTTATAAATGTGTGTATATCATGCTATCAGTTACACCCATATTACAAGCTCTGTTTAGTTTGGAGTTAGATGGCTGCGTGTGATGTCACAAATATGTATTTGTTACTTTTAAGTATTAGTCTTTATGGGTCTACACGCGTTATTAGGAGTAGCAAATTACATAGCTACTTACTGCCCGACGTTTCGACTGGGTTACACCAATCATGGTCGCGAGCGAACCGTCTTCGTCTGCCACAGCGGTTGTGAATTTCTAGATCCACCCCCGAACTAGCACTAATGTCATTTGTCCGACACTCAACACTCAGTAAATAAAAATTTGTTACTTTTGTTTTATAATTGACATGGTTTCTCGAAGTCAATTTAAAGTCTAGACTAATCCCATTGAGAAAACATTTTTTAGATTAATTCCATCAGAAATAACGATCAATAAAGAAAATATTCCGACCAATGTTTCATTTAAATAATGATTGTAAATCAAAACTCACGAAGTGATTGTTAGTCGAAGAAATTGTGAGTGAACTTAACAATACTTGTTCCTAACTTTGGGAATTTGTCTTTCTTTCAATTCCAATGTTAGCCCCAAGTTTGTTCGTCGCATTAATTACTTATTGTCAAAGTTATTGGCTCTTCATGGTGTAGGATGGAGAGATTAGGGTTTTGTTTTATTATTTTTCGAAATTTTCAATTGAAATCTGTAGAAAAATGTCCGATATGATCAACTCATTATAGTATCGTCTAATTTTATTTGTGCGAACACTACACATTTGAAATCAAACTAACTTTACGGATTTAACTAGCGTGTGTTGTTATTCAAAACATATTATTTTATTTAGATACCAGATGTTTCGAGCTCTTTACAGCGCTCGTGGTCACGGGCAAGACTCTACTCAACGGTCTATGTTTAGAATAGCAACGCGAGTTTAATCCGTAAACTAAGTTTCAAATAATTATGTTTGAAATCTAACAAATACTAAAAAAAGACAAAGCAAATTTAAAATTTGAAAAAATTTGCAATCATGACCCTGCCTAAAAGGGGTCAGAAAGGTGAGTCTTTCAATTTTAAAATTTGCATTGAGCTTTAATAGCATTAAAAACAAAAAATAAAAAAGTTAAAGCGTTTGATTTTTATTAATTTTTAATGTGTAAAATGTACAGTTGAACGCAAATAATAACTGTTGAAAATGACGGCCAAAAATTAGGAAATGGTATTAAATTAACTGTATCAACTATTCATGTTAAATCTGTTTAATAAATGAATGTTGTTGCAGCACCCTATAAATATACAAATAAATCAATACCTGGATAATTTTTATTTGGCCTATTTATTTGATTGCCTTTTTTCCTAACTGACTACTATAATGGCCTGGAGTAGTGGAGCAGTGGATGGCTCATTCTTTGATTGCAACAAAATAAAATGGAATAAAAACTATGAATTCACCCGTTCAGCAAAATCATTTTATAACAGTTCAAGAAATCCGGAGAATATTTTTCTTTTTAAAAGGTTAAAAGGTAAGGCTTATAAGGTTTCAAAAACAATCCAAATCGTGTTAAATTCTTTCAGCTTTTATTTAAGTGGTTTGAATCAAATTGATGAATCCAGATAAAATTAGAACTTAAATGTTGAGAAGCGCCTTCTACACTAGCGTAGCTTCGAGTCACGGGAATTTCTCGATTAAGTAATTTGAAAAATTATTGCCAAGTCCAATAGTATGAATTAGGATTAACTTGGCACGACTGGCGCCAGGTGTTACTAACTCGAGGTTACTTTTGTTAAATCAACTCAAATCTGATTCGTTAGCTAGATTAAATTTTTGTTTTGTGATTTCGATATTAATTTCTCTTATTGTTTTTATAAAAGAATTTGGAACTTAACACAGGGAATAAGGCATTAATATGGTGGCTGATGACGCTAGAAATGATTTTTTTTATTGATTACTGCAGAGGGCTATGCTCGGATGCAGAAATGAGGAGATCCGAAGAAGAACAAAATGTTGCTGACATAGCCCATCGGATTAGCAAACTGAAGTGGCAATGGGCCGGCCACGTAGGACGAAGATTGTTTGATCGTTGGGGCCGAAAGAGCCTTGAGTGAAGGCCACGTACTGGACGCAGTGTGGGACGGCCACCTACCAGATGGACCGACGTGTTGAAAATTGCTGGGTTTTGTTGGATGCAGGTGGCCGTAGACCGGTCGCGCTGGGAAGTTTTGGAAGAGGCCTATAATCGTAGTGGGCAGCAATGGGCTGAGAGTATGATGATGATGACTGCATATATCTGTCACAGCATTTCTAAGTATTTGATGCAGTTTTGTACGAAATGTTTATAGACATTTAGGTAGAGTTACATGACGTAGAGCATTAAGCTAATAGATGATTTCAGAAAGATTTTTGGATAGAAAACTTCTGAACTTACGCAAAATTTCAAGAAGTTTTATTAAATGTATAAAGCGAAAAGTGGTAGCAAATAACCACAAATTCGCAGTTATATTATTAGAAATATACACATTGTTTCTATTTGACTAAATAACTATTCGCAAAACAAAACCCAAGATCAGATACTCGTAATGCCGAAACCGATCCTACGTCAACAGCGCTACGTATCAATGCGGCCGAAACATTATCATTAAATCATTTGATATTTAGCCGATAGTTCTCAACAATAGACGTCGGATTGTATTCTAATGACCGGCAGCTATTCGATGGGGGATGTGTGCGTCGGTAGTAATGACGGCGGGATAACGAGCGTTCAGCGATACTGGTAAGGCTGCGGGTTGGATAGAGCGGTGAAAGGATTAAGGAGAGATCGGCCGCCATAATCAATCGGAAGGACGATTGACTATGGCGGCCGATCTCAATTCATCATCATCATTATCAGCCCATATACACCGTGAAATTTGAGTGGTTGTTTTCCCGTGGCAGAAAGACTTGCCTTTAGTAATACTATCGAATTATGCAAATTATTCAATTAAAACAAAAAAATTTTTTTTTTCAGATTTTCAACTCGTAAACGAGAGAAGTTATCGTTGCTTTTGAAGATGTAACGTGATTAGGTACTGTTTGCCGCATGAAATCGATGGTTAAAGCTAAAGAAGCTCTACGCCCTAAGTAAAAAAGTGGTTCGAAAGTACTTTCGAGTTTCGGTTATACCTTTCGTAAAACCGGCATTTATAGATTCAAATAAAAAAGAACTGCACAAATCTATTGTGCTACTAAGGTAGAATCATTTTGCTGTGGGAAAACAACCACTAAAATTTCACGGTGTATATTCTTACTGCTGAGGCACGGGCTTACCCTAAATAAGTCTCCCACACTGGCCAGGTGCGGGTTGACCGACTACACAACCTAAGAATTTCCTTGTAGGTTTGCGGGTTTCCTCACGATATTTTACTTAACCGTTAAAGCGGTGAATAATCCCACATATACATTTCAAATTTGAAAAACACAGTAGTACGTGGCGGGGTTTGAACTGGCGACTTATAATAGGTCGCAGGTAGGCAGGTAAATATGCAGGACAGTTCGCGCGAACAAAAGTGCATTCTCTGTTCCCTTAATTTCATAGTTCCGTGATACGGCAATCTGACATGACCGATAGTAAATCGGGCGCAGCTTAACATGTTTTCCGAAGCACGGGCGTGCAATCGCTAACTTCCTGACTCCGCGCTGAGTAATTTCTTTACAGAAAAACTCACACGAATTTTGTCTGACTCCGGACTTGAACCGGGGACCTGTCAGTCCTTACGCAGCGCTTGCTACCAATAGACCAACGAGGCAGTAAGGTTGAAGGAATTAATATTGTGACTGAAGTGGATAATTTCTTACAAAGCACTGCCACAACGATCATGATAAGTCAACACATAAGTTCAACGTTTTGTTTGCAACAGTACCAAAGTGTCAAAGAAGTCAAGTAAAAACAATGTCTACATCACATGAATTTATTTATTTATTTGTCTTGACATCCAGTAGCGTTAATATTTAATAATATACATCTAAGTAATATGTGCATTATGCAATTAACATAATATTGTGGTTCAATGCTAATTGATTTAATTCTGAGCTGAATTGCTCAAGCAATTGTAGTGCAGATGAACAATATTAGTAACGACGAACATAATCACATTTTTCCCTTTTCACTAACTGACATACGATGATGCTTGAAGTAGCCTCGTCATCATCACCGGACCCGCGGGAGAGCGGGTGGCTCTCATTCCTAAAATATAATCAGTACACAACCACTAACCGCATCATATGAGTCTTGTCCATCGTTTTTGACCATGTGAACCTACTGCACTGAGATTTCCGGCGAAGTGTATTTTTTTCCATAGAATCTCAAAACACAGCCTTAATACATAGCTTTGGCTCCTCACTCTTAGAGCAAGAGCTTGCTATTTATTTATGAAAAGGGAGATAGATATTATAATTTTGTAACATTAGTTTGACATCCGATGGTAAAGAAGATCCTGGTGTAATAATTTATTTGCTCAAAATATTTACATGTTAGTAATCGGTTGAGCATTCGAAAACGTGTTTTCAATTACCTTAAGAATTGAAAAATATTATGAGTGGTCACGACCGAACCCATGATTGGTGTAATCCAGTCGAAAACCCGGGCAGTAAATAGCTATGACTACTTGCTGCTTCTTTATAGTGTGTGGACTATAATTATATTTTTAATGTAAACGCAAAAGCTTAAACTCTTATGTAAATTTAAGATAATTAAAGTTATTCTTATAACCATTCGCCTCTTTGTTCCAACCACAGCCTTACACTTCATTTGTCTACCAGTCGAAACATTGACGGCTGTATGGAATCATGTCAGCATTCTGTATCCCTTTACCAAGCCGTTCCGTTCTAGACTCTATCTCTCAACATTAAGGTAGTAAATGACTTGTATTGTAAGACACGGAATTAACACACAAGCTGGCACGTTTGACAGCAATATCCCGTTGTGTTAGTTTTACAATAGGAACGGTATGATCGATGCTCATTTGGATTCAATACAGTCATTTGATGGATTTATGCGAATATGAAAGATGATCGTTGTGTTGTTGCGAAGGCGAATATGGATGCAATGTAAAGTCCGTACCTAAATAGAATAGCACTTAATTGCAAAACATCACATACATTGATCTGATCCCGTGTAAGTAGCTTAAGCACTTGTGTTACGGATATCAGAATCAACAGTGGATTCACAAATATACTTAAATATATATTTTAATAACACACCCAGATACGGAGAAAAACACCGATGTTCGTCACACAAATACTTGCTCCGGGTGGGTATCGAACCCACGACTCTTGGAACGGTTGTCAGTGGACCTGGGTCACTAACCACTGTTCCACCGAGCCAGTCAGTTATGGAAAATGTTTCTTGTTATCAAGAGAAATTGTGTTACAATGTTTTCCCTCCCTCCTTTGATCCCGGACTCTTCAGGTGGGACGTGAAACAGCATTTAAGTGCGGGAAGGCTCAATATGGTCTATGTGCCTGTCTACCTCATATGTGGATCTCGCAACCGCTTTCCATCAGGTGGAGTGAGTTCAAAATATTAAAAAGATAATTTTCATACATCGATACCGGAAATATCAATTAATGTAAGGGACAAACCACGGTTTTTCAGGAGAGCAAAAAAACTATTTATTTTTCCGTAATCTGTTTATATCTTTTAATTGTTTGGTCGGATTTAGACGATACCCAGGACACAGTTTCTTAGATTTTTGCATTCTATAATGCTATAGAGCCAAAATATAAGAAAAGTTTATATTTCCCGAGATAGCTTGTCCTTTACATTAAAAAAAAAACCATTTACTTGTGCCTTACACTACTTGGGAGCCGTGATAAAATAATGCAGGAACGTAAAGGTATCAAAATCTCATACAAATTTAATGTAAGGGCTCCAAGAGCTATTACATAAGAGTTATTTCCTTTACATTAAGTAAAAGGAAAGAACTTGTCAACGTTCACAAACACGTCCTTTACATTGTGTTTTTCTGTTAAAATGTGCTTAGCCCATCAAAAAATCTTATTGTAAGGGTCCTTTTTTTAAAGATATCATAATTTCAAGTAGGTATACCAGTCGATGGAGCTGAGCGAGCCGATTTCAATGATATATATAACTCATTTTGCCCAAAATGTCCCTTACCTTAATTGATACTTCCGGTATCGACATTTAACGGCATTTATGCAGACCTTCAGAGTAAAGGCTACAGGCTCAATAGAGTTCTAATGTCTAACCTCATATGTGCGGTCATCTTGAACGCCTTATATAATAAACTATTCACAAAATACCGATTTGAAAATAACAATAATGATGTACAGTGTACCCTTATCACTACTATGTATGCTTAAATCTTTTAAACTACATAACGGATTTTGATAGGTTTTTTTTTGACAGATAGATGGATTTATGAGGAAGGTTTTTAGATATAATATACCCAAAGAGAAGGGTGGGTCACTAGAAAATTATATTATGATAGCCTTAGACTTGTAAACAAAGCGTAGTGAACAACTTTGAAAGATACATTTTCCCAGAATATTAGTAGATTTTTTTATTAAGCTATTGCATAGCTTTTATCGCGGGCTTTGAGCGCGGCGACCGAACCAAAAAATTCCGTAACGAAAAAAACCTCACAATCGTCTAACGTCGTTTCAGTTCGGTAGACTTCGGCACGATGTTTGTGTGCGTGCGGTTAGACGTATTGTACGACTCTACGAAACTCGCATGAATCGAGACGAGCTGTTCCGAATCGGACGATGCTATGCAATAGCTATACCGCGGCAGTCCTCGAGTGCCACACGTCTTTTATTAATACGTGTCTTCCAGATATCATTTAAGGGTGCTTTTGACTATGATTTTGTGTTTGTAATATGTATATTGCGTTATTGATACAGATGTTAATCGCAGTTGCAATGTACGCATAATCGAGATTGATGAATCCGTAAAGCTTGAATTCGATTGGGCGAGATTTTATGAAGTTTATAAATTTTGTGATATTTCTCCTTTCTCGTTCGTTTAGACCTGAAAAAATAATTATGTTTGAAGAAAACAGAAATATATTTCACGAACAGGTTTCTTTAAAAAAATACTAAATATTCCAATCGATTTTGGCTATCAAAGGAACTTATTTTAATCATGAAATAGTGAAAATGTAGCTTAAATAATTATATTTTCTGCATTCATCTCTTGGACTGATATTGTCGCAAATGAATTTTTAAATACTACTGCCTAATTTTCAAAAGTTCATTTCACGAAGTTCACTTTTTTCAACTTACTTTTGATTGTAGTCTGCGAAACCAAAAGCGACGTCATATAAGAAGTTTTGTCTCGGATAAGATCAGCGACCACACAGGGAAATAAGCTCGTCGCCATGTCTATTACGATGCTTGTCAATATAACTACTGCTAAATTCAGGTTCTGTTGTAATAAACAAAAACATTATCATCAGCCCATATACGTCACCACTGCTTTGGCAAGCGCCTCGTCGACCACGCTGGCCAAGTGCGGGTTGGTCGACTACACAACCTTAAAATTTCTTCGTAGGTGTGCAGGTTTCCTCACGATGTTTTCCTTCACCGTTTAAGCGTCGAATAATCGTAAATATGAATCGTAAAAAGTAATAAAATGTTCTTATCTAAAGTATGGGATATTTGCCATATTATGCAAAATGCAAATATCTCGGGTATGTTAAGTTTTCAATAACAATACTATTACAAATATAATAATTGGTAAAAAATCAACGACAACCCGTAGTTTAACTATAAGTTTGTACATACCTCGAAAGGAAACAATATCGAATAATTAAATACTGATACAACACTGCAGACGAGTTGTAATATACACTGAAAGAAAAAAAACAAACGTAAGAAGGCAATATTATATTTAAAAAAAAATAAGGGTCCTTACCTAAAGCACGTACATTGAACTGTATGTTCTTAGATATTTCATTGGATAAATCGGACAACTTTTCATATAAGCACAAAAGTTTCAAGATATTATTATTTTTGTTCGTTTCAAAAACAAAAGGTATTAGCACTCTCTCTCCAGGAATCGAGTCATTTAAAAATAGTTGTTTCATTCTTATCAACAATATATCTACTCTGTATAATAAGATTAGGGCTAAGAATAGTCTCCAAATCAATTCTAAAGAATTAGCCAGCAACAGCATATGGTACGCAAAATGTATGAATGCTCCACTCAAACCACAATCTAGTGGCAAAGTTAAACTGAGTATGCAACATCTGTATGCTACTGCAAAGGTGGTGTACGCTGAAATTTGACAACCAACTTTCCAATCAATGTGATCCGTTGGCAAGTAATCATCGACGCTTTTCAGTTTCGCAAACATTCTTAATCTCTTGCTCTCATCAAAAAATATACTGTTGATAAGAATCATGACGAATTGGATTCCGATGTTTGCGTTCCATAATAAAGTGCGTATTCCAGATGACTGCTGTAATACTATTGCCGTAACGAAAACTATTGCGAAGGTAAAAACTATACATTTCGTTAACCGCCTGACGCTGTTTTTCCTTCCGATTTCTTTATCGATACCGACAAGAAGTGAAGTTTTTAAAAGCACGTTAATGTATTTATAGCCGTTGTACATTTTGTTAAAGAACGTGTCTCTATATTGCTCCTTAAGCTCGAACTAACGATAAGTATATGATGGAGGAGATACGACCTACTTTGATAAATGGGTTTTGAATATTTTAAGCTCAGCTCTTGCGTTAACGAAATGGAGCTAGTAGAAAATACATCTTTGACATAACGCTCATTATTAAAAGTGGTTGGAAACCATGTTAGTGTAGATTATACGTATACATTCAAGGAATTCCTCCAAGTCATCATCGTATTGTAAGGAAAAAAAATATGCTTGACTGTGTGTTAAACTGAAAATGGTGAAACGTTTTGGGGTGACGACCGGGTCAAAATTATATGGGACTTGTAACTGTTAGTAAAAAAATTACCCTGTAGTAAAGTCTGCCCGAACATAATGTTACTATACCTTGCTAATTAGTAGTTTGTAAAAAAATACGAGTACAATATCTTAAATAATCTGACTACTAGCCTTTTTGTTATTGGAATTTTGTTTTGGAAGATAAAGTTACTGGTAAGAGCAAAAAAATTGAAAAGGAATATAATATAGTTTTGACATTGACACTTTCCAACAATTTGATTTCAACCATACATGTGGAATGCTGGAAAACAAACTATAATGGAATGATTAGAACTTCATTAAGTCTAATTTATTGTCTTGCTTGATCAACTCATTATCTCGTTGTCTAGACTCGAAAAGTATGCTCAGGAATCAATTAATGCGCTTTATGAGCTTTGCCGCTTCGCCGGCAATGGTTTTTTCTTAAAACCTTCGTTATTCGATATTATTACTATGTTCTCTTTAACTAAGCACTGTTTCATTTGTTTTTGTTATTAACATGCTAGATTTTTCCAGGAATAGCACTGTTGATGTTCTTAGAAAACAAAGCTTCGGATAACATTAACGCTAACTTATTGGACGTAGAGTGAGGCCTGTTCATTCAACGCTCGGCCTAGTCGTTTAATTAAACGTCGTCATTTAATAAACGCGCTAGTGATCCAATCAAATAGCTGATTCAACCAGATGACTGCGACATATGCTTACATCTTTAAAACTACGCCACGGATTTTGATGGCGGTTCATAACTATGTATGTATAAGCAGACGCACTTATATTGAGTGTCCCAGACCCCATTGACGAGTTACGTGCCTAGTAAATCACGGTGCTAAGTCGAGGCGGCCACTCGATACTTGCGACAGTAAATTGCGTCGCTAAGCCTGAGCTTTGGACCGGGCCGTCGTTCAACGCTTACCTATTGACGGAAGAATTCATCAATAGGCTATCTCTATGACCTGACCTCACTCTTGTACGCAGAAATGGAGGCAAATAAGTCTCCCATGCTGCAGTTATCTATACAACTAAATAAAATTACCTAGACCTAGATCTCTTTAACACTAGCGTACCAACAGTTGGACGGCTTATAGGCAGGTGGTTCTTTGTATCTCAAAAATCATAATCAGATTTTGTTTTTGGTTTCTTATTTTTGTTATCTATTGGTTATTATTGTTATTCTTTTACATACTTTATTTTTTATTTGTGAGGACCTATAAGTGATTTCTTAATTGTTACCTACTATAGTATCCTATGTTGGAAATGTAAATCCTGGTCTTTTCCTAAAATAAATAAAATAAAAAAAAATTTAGTGTCTTTTGTAATATCAGAAAACGTAAAAAGTTTTTACTAAATGGGTATGGGAATCTATATCGAATAACGATAAAAAAACAATTCTGAAAAAAAAATGGTCTGTCTGTCCGTTTGTTCCCGCTAATCTCCGAAACGGCTTGACCAATATAGACTTTTGAGGCTTTCACTTATAAATTTAAATTTAACAAGATATATAGGCTTTTTAAATAAATCATTGTTGCAAAAATCATGCCACCATATTTTGGTGGGTGGGCGGCCGCTAGTCCTGCATAAAAAAGAACTCAATACAAGAAAATGTAGATTAGTACATTTTTTCCGCGGTCATGTAAAGTGTACAGTTTTGTAAAATTATAAAGTCAAATAAACACTCACAACATCACATAAATTGTTCCGAATCCCAAGTTAGTAGACGATGAACTTGTGTTACGGACATCAGAAAAAACAGTGAACGAAAACACACCTAGGCGTTAAACAAAATATTGGGTCCGAGTGGGAATAGAACCCATGACTTTGGAGCTAGGGTCAGGGGCACTATTCATACATTCATACGTCATCGAGATAATCACTGTAAAAAAACAAAAAATCACACTACAGTCGCTAGAGTAGGTACAAGTCAGCCTCGTCGTGGTAGTTGGTTACCATCTTCTCGCCAGTCACCGGGGAGTCCGGGAGAGAACCCCCTCTCCTGGTGAAGGTGTGCAATGCATTTCACCTCGTCAAAAAAAAAGGTACAAGTCAGCTCCATGAACAACAGCCAACTTGTGCTCAATGCACTTAATATCGTCCATTCCTTTCAAACCTTAGAAAAGTAACGTGACAATAAAAACAATAATTACAGCAGCATCTAACCCCGCGGGATTGAAAGTCTGCGGGAAGCGGCGTGCGGATCTCGCCAACATTAGCGGGAAGATCCGCCACAGACGAAGGAGGACAGAAGTACGATGGTTGCCTAAAACCAAATATGTACAAAGAAAAAAAATAAGTGCAATAATATTTTTACTAATCCCACGCCATGAAAAGTACTTGAATATATAAATAACACACCCAAACACGGAGCAAACAACGATGTTTATCACACAAATATATTTTGTTATTATCATCATCTTCATCATCAGCCACTTTTTGGACACGGGCTTACCCTAAACTAGGGCGATCAGGCCTGAGGCAAATATTTTACTCAAGTGGGGTCAAACCCCGCAATAGAGGGTTTAATTTACTATTTGCTAATCAAATGATTTTTATTCCCTTATAAACTCTAGTAAAACGTACAGCGTACACATTAGCCTCGAGACTGGATGCAGATACGACGGATGCTTACTTCCGGTTTGCTTTTGAATTACAATGCTATAAGGTATAAAGCCGATAGAAATAAAAACGGCAATCGTAAGGCTGCGTATCGGCCATCCATGTATTTTGGAAATTATGTTAAGTTTGTGATTGTGAAGTAAGATGCTTGTAGAGTTGGGGGCGTGTAGAGTCATAATAAGCTTGCCTCAACATGACATTTTGTAATAGCAGTGCGTACTAGTAGGTCTCACTCTAGTCTTAGCTAAATTTAATATTTTATAAGTTTTTGGGGGGTTTCTTTAAAAAGAAAAAAATGTTTATGTCGGACATACTGTACGGTGAACAGTTTAAACGTATACTGTTTTCTCATTGGAATGTAAGTTCCATAGCACGTCTATGATTAACTTCACCTGGTCATTCTGCATCCACCTCTACTCTATGATCAGAAACGTTGTTTTCTGGAAATTAGACAGAGCCCGTCGCCTCTGGCGGATCGCTCATTTGCATACAGAGTGGGTAGGAGCACTTCCGAACGCTGCCTGATTATTTCTATTATTTCCATCCCCTTTTCCAGGTTATTGTGTTTCCAGGGATTAGGTGGGTAATTTTATTTTCTACGAATTAGGTTTTGAAAGCTAATAAACTTTGATTTGGACGAAAATCTTTGTGTATTCTGTTAAATTAAATAAAAGTGCATTCTGCTAATGGATTTACTAGAAATACACTTTAACTGGTCAGGATTAGGTTATACAATTTCTCACCTCGTAAAACAATCGGTAATCGTTTTTTTTTCATTTGAAAAACATATAGAGATTCCCTGGATTATGATTATTATCTTATAACTAACGTAAGATATTGATTAAATGAAAAGTTTTAGTTTTTAACCCCCGAAACAAAAACGACGGGGTGTTATAAGTTCGGCTTGTATGTGTGTGTGTCATTCTGTCTGTGGCATCATAGCTCCCAAACGAGTGAACCGATTTGGATATAATTATTTTTTAGAAAGGTGACTTCATCGAGAGTGTTTCTATGTTTTATGAAAATCTGTGCAGCCACTTAATGATCATCAGCTCTTTTCCGACATGATTTGCAGGGAATGATTGATTAAACGGACTCTTAGTACACTTTTACTGCACTGATTAAGTTAAAACTTCATATATAGTAAATCACATTACACGGTAATAATTATGGTGACCTTGACCAAATGCTGCAGCTAGGATGGTCTAGTTACACCTCCTCCACAACTAGCAGATATAATCGTGTTAAGGCTCATTGGAAAGGGATCGAGGAGTTAATTTAAACTGTAAGAACTAATAAGTATTATTTTTTTACTCCGACATACTCCGATTTTATTGCTGACAATTGCTAGACGAATGTTTGATTTTTATTTTCCCCGGTTTTTCAGGGTTCAGAACATGAGAAGGAAAAAGAAAACCTTACAGGGTACCATATGGAAAACCTTGCTGTCTATCTGTCTGTCTGTTGAAGTATTTTTTGGTAACCCGTAGAGGTATCGAATTGATAAATAATTGTCATGTTCTCATTTCTACGATTTCTAAGAGATGAACACAATTTGTAAAATTTTAATAATTTAATGTGTTAAAATAAACTAAAACAATTTGTTACCATCGTTACTAAGCAGAGAGAGAGAACATAGAGATATTTATAAATACATAGTCACACCCAGACACGGAACAAACTCTGATGTTCATCACACAAATATTTGTCCCGAGTGGGATTGAACTCTCGACTCTTGGAACCGCTAGCCAGGGTCACTAACCACTGTTCCACCGAGTCAGTCATCCTAACAAAATGTTTGATTGTTTGAAAACTATTGGTGTAACCCAGTCGAAACGTCGGGCAGTAAGTAGCAATGTAATTTGCTACTCCTAATATCGCGTGTAGACCCATAAAGACTAATTTTACTATCAAAATGTTGTTTTAATTTTGACTCTTTTTATGATAATGGTATTTTAATAAAACATTTGTTCAAACAAGAATATCTAGAACCCTCAAGGCATAAGCCCGACTCGATCGACTTGATCGTCTTTTTTATTCCCATCCGTAATTGTTACAACTTTCCCTCATCGTAAAATTGAATTGCCTTGAAGTCTTTATCATTTTTTTTGTTTTTCTTGCTCTGTAGGTAAATATCCTGGCTAGGCAGTCTGGATTACCTGTTATGCATTGCCGTTACTAATTTTAATTAACTTACTTTTATTACATTGAAAACAAAAGCTGCAATATGTATACAGTATAAATAACAAAAACAATAGCTTTTTTTAACATACGCTGTTTAAGCGGTTACCGAAATCGAAACCTACACATTACTATTTCCTTCGGCGTCACCTGCAATTCATATAAGTATTATGGTTAGAGAAATACAGATGAACAGACTTAGTGATGGTAACAGATACATTTCTTTGGTGTTTTCAACATTAAACTCTTAATATTCGCTCAAACATTAAAAATGTGACGTTATTAGATAACAATGAATAAAATGGGATACATTAATCATTATCATCAGCCCATATACGTCCGCATTGGCACGGGGCTACCCTAAACTTGGACGATAAGGCCTTAGTCAACCGCGCTGGCCAAGTGCGGGTTGGTAGACTATACAACTTTAGAATTTCTTCGTAGATGTGCAGGTTTCCTTACGATGTTTTCCTTTACAGATAAAGCGTTGAATAAAAACGTTATAATGTCTTATATTACTACCTATATAATTTTCATTGGCTAGTTACCAGCAGAAAGTGTGGGTTTCCAAATTGTGGTAGAGAAGTGACCATGCGTACTTGGTTGTGACTTATTTTGTCCCAAGTTAGTATCAAATCGAAGACAGCTTATCAGGGGATACCAAACACATCATAGCTTTAGGACTGAGAGCCTTCCGCTCCCCCGCAAGTCTGGTGATGATGACAAGGCTACTCCAAGCCATCATCGTACGTCAGTTAGAAAAAAAAACACCATGTCCCCAACGGTTCAACCAGCTTGCCAATTACCTGCCCGATAATGCAATAGCCACGATAATTCAGACTCGTGTTTTCCACTAACCGCAGTAGAAAATAGTGTGTTTAAATGGCATCGGGTGACTTAACGAGTGGGAGGCCGGATTGCGCCGCATTACTTAATTAGCTGTTTAATTTGCCGGTGGTCAAATAAAGCAATTTGCGTCGAATATTCGCGCTAAATACGGCCCTGGTAGACTGTTGTCGAGCGAACGATCAGCGCCATCTGTGGGGTTTGAAACGCGTTTTTTTTTGTTTTGTACGCTGTATCAGACAAATATACCAGGTATACTTTTCAGTATATAAAACAAAGCAGAGATTGATTTACAATAAAAATTAAGTAGGCGGGATATAACTACAAAAATAGTTGTCGGATATACGGTAATAACATTTAGTTTGGATATGGGTCGTATAAAACCAACGTAAACTTCTAGTAAATCACGTAATAAAATCTTAATTATGTACATAATAATTTAGAAGACCCAAACGATGGTCTGACCAAATAAAGGAGGAACTAGAAATGCCTGTCAGCGACGCACTACACCAGGCCACAGAACGGGACCGTTGGCCAGAACTAGTTGACGGAATCAAACGGAGTCACGATCCCCAGCAGTGAGGGAACGATTGAAGAGAGAATAATTTAGACATTGAAACATACATCACACCATTTATTTATTTATTTATTTGGCGGCTTTAAGAGGGGCGTTCGAACGCATATAATATGCAGGCCTTCATTGTGAGGCCGAAAGATTTAATAGGATCTATTGTGCTTGTCCACCACATATGTGACCTCATGGCTTTATCATCAGGTGAAGTATAACAGTATAATCTCTACTGAAAGCCAATTACCAAAAAAAATCTTCTTCTTATCGTACGGTTGATGAACAACCTGGTGTCAGAGTTTTTAAGCCGCCCGTAGGCCTCTGACATGGCTTCACACACCGTTGAAAATTTTCTCAGGTGTGCTGGTTTCCTCACGATGTTTTCCTTCACCGTTAAAGCATCGAATGATGGTACATATGAATTTCAAATTTGAAAAACACATTGGTACCTGGCGGGGTTTGAACTAGCGACCTCTCGCATGGCAAGGAACGACCTTAACCACTCGGCCATCGACGCTTTAAAAAAAACGTAGTAGACTAGTTAACACACGGGTAGGAAGGAAAAACATTACATTAGTTAATCTCTTTATCAACTTGGTAAAAGCCTAACGAATCGGCCACGGGAAAACACGACGTGTCACATAAACGTGCGATCCAGAAGGATGTCGGGATTAGCGTCGCACGCGCGCACTCGCCCTTAACGACGATATTAATTCTCGGATCATCATACGTTTTGCAACGCGACGTGCGTAATGCGTTGCTTGGCCAGTGGAAGGTTTTTTCTCGACATTCTTTGGTATTTCTAGTATCTGCTAGGCACTGTATGAAGAGACTCTTCTTTGACATCATGGCCGGAGCTAAAGGGAGCATTAAGGGTCAATTAAGCCTTAAAATTATTACCTCGAAACCATAATTCCCTACATAAGAATGGCAATGAAACCTCCTGATAAATTAATTAAAATATATTGGGCGACATCAGATATTAAGTTGATCTTTTTCTGTGCTTAATTGCAAAACCACTTGTAACAACAACATTGATATTTTGACGGGTTCGTTGAAACATTGACTTAGTTAGTGATACTGGCTGGCGGTTCCGAAATAACACGTCATCCAAAGAAGGTAGAAATACGGATTTTGGGTGGCAAGGCAATAAATATTTGTCTCGAGTGGTAATCAAACCCTTGACTCTTAGCGCAAGACACAGGAACACTACCAAATGCTCTATCAAGACAGTGACAGCGTGTTCACACCTATTGGCCGATTTCGATCGCGGCGATATCGCCGCGAGCTCGCAGCTTGGATATATGAGCGCAGCATGCGGCGAAATCGCGGCGAAATCGGGGCGAAATCGCGGCAAACTCGCGGCGATATCACAGCGTGCATGCTGCGAGCTAATATCGCCCAAACATCGCTAGGTGTGAACAGGCACTGAAACCTATGCGTTCCGTGTACACACATCTCATCCTTCCGGTAAAACGGGTAGCAAACGGTAGCGTTACCATGAGTTAGCTATTAAAAACTTACGTTAAAAACCTATCAAATTATTTTTTTCATAGTACCGATTTTAGTTCTTAGCGTTACCGCTAGGGGTGCTGTACATTTTTTATAGACATTTTTACATAGGCGATATCGAGTTTGTCTCTTTTAAACTCATGGTAGCGCTATGGGTCGGAAGTCGGAACGGGCCCACACACGTAGTCCGTCACTGTTCTAAGCCCGCGTTTTAGTATGCAAAGAACATTTACTGGGGGTTATTTATTTTTATTTTTTATTGTAAGTGGTTAATTTCATGGACACATTCACATTACATATTAGCCACATGTGAGCACACGATCACAAAGGTCGCTCTCAATAATTTTACTCGTTGTCAAAGTCGAAATCTGTCAGAAAAGACATAATATACAATTATCATCTCTTTCTTTTTTGCTACGGCATATGCCTGCTATATATTATGTCTATTTGAGTCAATATAATATGCGTGTGGGCAGGCGACAGCGTCTGCTCACATCTTATCCTGTCAGTAGAACGGGTAGCAAACGGGTCGGAAGTCGGAACGGGCGCACGCACGCTGTTTGTTACTGTGCTGAGCCCGCGATCAGTCTTGATCGCGCGCCGCATTAGCACATTGCGACCCATACGTCTTACTGAACGCAAAACGCGTTTTCCTGACACACGACTCTAGGCTGAAGCGGTTTTAGTATTCAAAGAGCACACTTCAATACATATTCAAACATAGATACGAAAAAAAAAAACAGAATGTTCACTACAAAATCAAAATCAAAAATGCCTTTATTTATATAGGCAATTACATGCACTTATAAATCGTCACATTACTAATAATAAGATTCTACCACCGGTTCGGAACGCCAATTCTACCGAGAAGACTCCGGCAAGAAACTCGATAGTTGCTCTTTTTAACGACAATCATGTTGTACACTAATGTTTATCCCGGGTACAAACGTTCATTATTTAATGAAGATATTTTTAACCAGATTATTTTACAGCCTACATTAAATTCTCCGATACTTTTTCAACTATATCATCATCATCACCAGCCCATATAAGTCTCCACTGCTAGGGCACGAGCCTACCATAAACTAGGGAAATCAGGCCTTAGTCAACCACGCTGGCCAAGTGCGGGTTGGTCGACTACACAACCTTAGAATATTTTCATAGGTGTGCCGGTTTCATTACGATGTTTTCCTTCACCGTCAAAGCGTCGAATAATCGTAAAAACACATGAAAAAGACTGTGCTACGTTGCTGGGTTTGAACTGGCGATCTCTCGCATGGCAAGCAACGGCCTTAACCACTCGGTCATCGACGCTTTCTTTAAACAACTATATAATGCAAAACGAATACAATCATTGTTCATTCACTTGTAATTTGGTGAGACAACAATCCGACATGACTGAGCGACCACCAGCTTAACGTGCTTTCTGAGGCACGGAAACGCGCGAGTATGAATGAAATGTCTAATGAAGGCATAACATAAACGCAGCTCACTGCTACGGCTACTAAAGCCTCTCGTCAAACGACCCAAATGAAACGGGTATTAACTATGGTGTAATTGCCGGAAAACTAGCGCTAGCTCGTCATTAAATACCCGAATGAATACACCGAAAGTTGCTTGTTTGAACGCTAATACCCGCTTGTAGGGTAGTGGTGCACTAAGCTGACTGATGGTTGGTCAAACGAACAATGATTTAAGAAATGTTGTGACTGAACAAGAGGCTGGATTGTTTAAAAATATTATCTGGAACCTAAAAAAATCTTTTTTCATTTAGTACCTTTGTGGAATTTTAATTTGTGAGGACCTATAAGTGATTTCTTTTTAAGCTATTGCATAGCTTTTATCGCGGGCCTTGAGCGCGGGGACCGAATCTAAAAATTCCGTAACGAAAAAAACCTCACGCTCCCCACTCGTCTAACGTCGTTTCAGTTCGGTAGACTTCGGCACGGTGTTTATGTGCGTGCGGTTAGACGTATTGTACGACTCTACGAAACTCGCACGAATCGAGACGAGCTGCTCCGAAATCGGACGATGCTATGCAATAGCTATACCGCGGCAGTCCCCGAGTGCCACACGTCTTTTTCGTTATTATTATTATTCTATGATAACAATGTAAAACCTGGTCTTCCTGAAATAAATAAATTTAAGGTAATAAGTATAACATTTATGGCAATAACAAATAAATCATCCACGCTTTTCACCTGTTTCATATCACTGAAATGTTGGTAATACAAAAAGCAGTATAATTATAGAGCTATCTAAACTATCAGTCAAGTACCTACGCTATCCAAGCTGTACATTTTAAACCAACCAATTATATGAATTATAGCATGCTAACGTTTATCATTCCTTTTGGTTCTTATGTGATAATTGGTTAAAATATATATCGTCCAGGATTTTAATTTTTATTTGGTACCTTTTTTCCTTACTGACATAATGATGATGGCTTGGAGTAGCCTCGTCATCATCACCGGGCTTGCGCATGGCTCTCAACCCTAAATTACCTTGGTACCCACACGCTATCTTGGGACAAAGGATCTTAACAGGCTGACAGACAGACAGAGAAAAAAATCCTTTTTTCCCATTAGGTGTCCCGTAATCCAAAAAAATATACCTTTTTTATTGACTGTACCCGGTGCATCGTCATACTAAAGTCCACTTTAAAACTGCAAGTTCTCACAACGGTAAATTCTCATATGCCCTGTTTGCATATCCGGGCCGCGCCGCCGTAATCCGGTAAAAACCGGTATTTACCCGGAACGGGCGGGCCTTTTTATCCCCCCTTTGTGTACGTTGGTGTAATACGAAAACAAAATGTTCTATTTTCAAATTCCAACTCGACAAATCGAACAATTTTTTTTAAGTTTGCGAACGGTTTGCATTCCGAAATTGGTGTTTAGGTTTTTGTTAAAACGATTGCAGTTTATTGGAACTTGCTACCGATTTCATTTTTGGTATAAATTCGGATACATATCCTTCCTTTGTAATTCAACTAACTGATACTAGAAATTAGAAGTGTATTGGTAAATAGTATACTGGGACGTGATGACAAATACAGTAGTATACACAACACACAGTACAGTAGCGTACACATACATACCTACTTACTTTCTAACGTTTTGATTGGGTTACATGAATCATTATCCCTCTTGACCATGATTGTGAATCTTTGGAAAAATTGAATGAAGTTATAATTACTGGACTGGCTTGACGGAACAGTAGTAAGTGACCCTGGCTGGCGGTTCCAAGAGTCGTGGGTTTGATTCCCACAAATATTATGTGTGATGAACATTGGTGTTTGTTCAGTGTCTGGGTGTGATTATATATTTTTATATTACTTAAAATATTTTTGTATGTATATCAGTCTCTGACGCCCATAGCACAAGCTCAGCTTAGTTTGGGGTCAGGTGACTAGTGTGGAGATGTGGAAAGTGTGGAAATTTACCATTTTAAACTGTCGTGGTTACACACATTAGGAAACTGAAAATTTCCGGGATATTCACCATGTTGTTTTGTAGTTCCCGATATTTCAGCACTGTTGCAAACGCCCTGATCACCAGTGACGTGATCCGTTCTAAAGTCGGCAGAGCTGGAATGGATGCTCGAACAACTGAGCGCAGCAAGCCTTGAGGTTGAACTGACGATGAATAGGTCTAAAACTAAAGTTATGACCAACAGCGCCAATTATAAGATAGCAGTAAATGACCAGAAAATGCAATATTTCGATGAGTATATCTACTTGGGCCAGATAGTCTCCTTCGAAAACAGGCAGGATAAAGAAATACTTCGACGTATAGATAACGCCTGGAAGAGCTTCTGGTCCATGAAGGCGTACATGAAGGGAGACCTTCCAATGTCACTTAAACGCAAACTCGTCGACATTTGCATACTGCCAATCCTGACATATGGTGCGCAATCCTGGTCCCTCACTGAAAATCAGAAGTCCAAACTCAAGGTCTGCCAAAGGGCTATGGAGCGGAGTATCTTAGGTATCAAACTAATTGACAAAATAAGGAATACCACCATCCGCTCCCATACCGGCATTGCTGATGTAGGTAAAGTCCCAGATATTTAAAAAATATTTTTAAAAAATAGCTTCGCAACATTTTCCGAGGTCCATTGTAATCCAGTCAGGTATCGGTTCCAGCACATTACCGCTATAAATGTTTGCCGACTCCATTAGTTAACATTAAACGTCGCAGATTTTAATGCACTTATTAATACCACATCGTTCGTTTTAATTATGAGATAATTTTGCAATGTTTTATCATTAGTCGGGACAGAGTAAAAGTGTACGTAAATAAGACAAATTCAGTTTGCATTGTTTGTGAAACCGATTCATTTGGGCCAGGCTTTGGTGTCATAAAGTATTGTAGTTATAGTCTTTTTCACCTAAGATGATCCCTGTGACACTTCAACCTGAACAACCTGGTGTCAAAGTTTTTAAACCACCCGTAGGCCTCTGACATGGCTTCACACACCGTTGAAAAATTTCTCAGGTGTGCTGGTTTCCGCACGATGTTTTCCTTCACCGTTAAAGCGTCGAATGATCGTACATATGACTTTCAAATTTGAAAAACACATTGGTACCTGGCGGGGTTTGAACTGGCGACCTCTCGCATGGCAAGCAACGACCTTAACCACTCGGCCATCGACGCTTTTTTAGGTCCCATATTATCCCATATTAAAAATTGTATTATCATGTTTATGTTTTCCACAGATTATGTTTGGAGTAGCAAAGAGATGGCCTAGCTTTGAACGTTGCTTCCCATAAAAATGCCGTTGTATTAGGCACTCTACCTGTTTTCATAATTTACTACAGCTTCGCTAATTGACCGCCTGGTTTGTTTATGAAAGCGGATAATTATTTTGTGGAAGAATTGTTTTGTGATAAACATTTTCCACGAGCTAAACTACGTACATAATAAATAAGCACACATACATAGGTTGACTTTACCACACGGTCGCAACTGGGTAATTATAGGTAAAGTGTATATCATTAATACCCGCCCGAATGCCCGTGAACGCCCGTGCCTCGGAAAGCACGTTAAGCCGGTGGTCCTGCGCCCGATCTCTCATCGGTTATGTCGGATTGCCGTCTCGCCGAATTAAGAGAGTAAGGGAATAGTGAGTGCACTTGTGCGCGCGTACACTTGTGCACTATAATATGTCCTGCGCACTTGGCTGATCTCAATTGAGATCGGCCGCCACGGCTGAAATCGGTCGGACGCCTTATTATATCATTAATGTTTTGTATTTTTTATTTTTTGCAAACCTAAGTGTCCTTCCCAATCGCCGAGCTTACACTGAAAATCAGCGTCGTGGTTCCGTAGAGCCGGCATAATGCTGAGCCTTTTTGGCACATTCTACTCTAGTTATAAGTTATTTTGTATTTCTATTTTTGTGAGTGTATGAGAATGTGTTAAATAAATATTTTTCTTTCTTATCTTTTCTTTTTCATGTTGTATTTAAAAAAAATAATAAAATTTTGAAAGTAAACATTTTTTTTATGATGTATGTTAGACTGCTAGTCTAGCATAAAAAATAAAAATATTCAGTGATCACTAGCTAGGACTGCAGAAGAATACAGTTAAATTAACAATCCTAGCCAATGTTGCAAGAAAGGAGAGTCAGGTTTATCTGCAAACATCCTTAGAATGCCGTTGGTGCTGCGACGAAGTCAAAGATATAGATTTTTTACGCATAATAGCGTAAAAATCATGTTTTAAGTGTATCATCTAGTCAAACTTTCTTCGACATTATTACGCGACCGATGATAACTCTTCTTTGCACAAACTCGCGGCCTAAAGCCAGTAGTTTATTAAAGCAACCAAGCCACTATTCACGCTTGAAACGGAGAAACTCAACATCCATTTCCCCCGCACCCAAGACACAATTTCCTCAATTTCACTAATCAAGCTACGGGCCGCATTAAACGAGAAATAGCACAGTTCCGTAGCTGGAAAACGTTACGCTACGATTGTACGGCGCTCAATTGATCCGGTTCAACCGGTCCAAATAAACCGGACGAGAGAAGCAAATAGATAGCACCGGGTAAGTGCGAGACTTTGCTGCGGTGGTTCCGTACCGATCGACAACCGAAAACCGGAAGTTTCGTTCATACACCGTGAAATTTTAGTGGTTGTTTTCCCGTGGCAGAACGATTTGCCTTTAGTAATACCACAGATAACATAACTATACAGATACCCCATCCCATACATTAAAACGTAGACATCATAACTCGGGCATCTCGCGCGCCATGTCTCTTTTCCGGATTGCACACCAGATGTCGCTAGCGAGAGCGAGCCATTCCCATCCAGTGTAAAAGCATGTCGAAAAAGCACATCAAAAGATGTCGCTGTAAAGGCTCCCAAATAGCTTTACTATAAGGTTAGATACATATATATATAAATAGGGTCATATGTTATAGGGTCGCGGAACGACAATACGCGCGCGCGAGTAACCGAACCTCACACAAGAGCAGGGTTGCCTCCTTTAAGGAAAACGTCTCGCGCGCAAAATTCAAAGGACTTTCTACTGCGACATAGTGCGAAAGTGTACCAAAACAATATGATCGTGAAGTTGATATTGCTTCGAAGCTGCGTGTCACTTGTACAAAAGGAGTTGTGAGGGCCTTTTTCGATAAAACAATGATTGTTAGGTGCATTATTTATTAGAAAATTTTAATCAAATTTTATTATTTTTAATTATTGTATTGAGACAGCTAAGTTAATTATTAAAAATTGAATTAATAAATATTGATATGTAATTTATGTAAATTATTACATAACAATAATAATTTACTAATTTACATAAAAATATTTATTAATTCAATATTGATGAGTCATTATTATAATCGTTTTAATTTAATTAAAACGTCAATAATAAAATAGCAGAGAGCGTGCCCTTAATATTTTAATCTGTGTAGCAGCGCCGTACGCGCGCGGCAGCCCTCTTGAGTTTTAGAGCAAGCGCGGCCCGGTCGTAGAATAGGCTATCATCGCGCGCAAGTACATCGTGCCGCGCGAGAGGCGGACGAAACTTTAGGCTTTGTTAAAATGTATTTAAAATAAAGTTGTTATTTTATGATGCGTAGTGAACCATTGGTTTAAATCAAAATGTAATGGTGATTTATGACAATGCAGCAATAGGGTATTTGACAGTGGTTGTTATGATTGCCATTTTTATGATAATCAGTAAGATTTAAGCAAATCAATATTATTAATGAAATAAAATTTAAATTTTTGGCGAAATGAGACAGCAAAAGACATTTAAAGTTGGGTGGGCAAGTCCATTTCAAAATTGCGAAAATCATTTAAAATTTCCTTGTCATCTTATAAATAACAGAATTAGTAACATCTTTCATTATGTAAACATATCCATAAACGCAACTTTTGATGAACCTTCCGAACAAACTTCCTAGGCGCTGCATACAAAGAACTTGCGTGTTACGTCACACGCCAGAGGCGGTTTATATGGAGTGTTTTTGAGCTCGCCCAAAATGTGCAATTAAAATTGTAATATCTCGTCGAGCTATTGAGATATCAAAGTGATACTTTCAACAGTGTTTTTGTGTTCGAGTGGTCCATCCAACTATATCAAAATAAAAAAATAGTCAAATACCCTTTTCTAGAATGTACTTAAAACGAGAAGATACTTAAAAGTTCAAGATAGAAAAAAATTGAGTTATTGTGTTAAATAATATCTATATCATATAAAAATTATAATACATATAATATTTCTTCTCTGGATCGCTGATTGGCTCGATGGCGTATTGGATAGTGCCCCTGTCTCATGCGTCAAGAGTCGTGGGACTCGTGGGTTCGATTCCCACGCGGGTCAAATATTTGTTTAATCGAACATCGTTGTTTGCGCCGTGTTTGGTGTGCTATTTATATACGTATTTTTAAGTTTATTTGTGATACGACTACTTACCACGGAATGAACACAATGAAATTGATGTTGTATTATATTTATTTTATTTGAAATATATATTTTTTGAGCAAAAACTCGAAAAATATTTAAAAAAGATTTTTATGCCCAATTATTAATAGTCGAATATTTTTATTTGTTGTTTTAGTGCTATTCAAAGCTCTAATGTAAATTTAAACATCTAATTTCTATTTATTTACCTATTTAAACGAGGACCCTGTTCGAATGAAGGTCAAGAATGCGAATTTTTTCCAATTTTTTAAACTAGATAGATGAATAGTTTTTGTTGCGTTAGGGAATATTCATTCCTACATTCGGAGAAATGTTACAAAATATTAATCTAAGGAAGAGATTAATCATTCTTGTAGTTGATAGTCAAGTAACTCTTATATTCATGTCATATATTTTCTTGTTTTAACAAAAGAAATTAAATAATCTAGAATTATAATTTATGCGATATAAAATATACGCGAACAACGCCATCTAGTTGATGACTGACTGTTGTAATTTTTTGAACTAGATGGCGTTCTACCAAATTAGCACTCACGAAAACTACAATTTTTATTGCAAATATAAATTTATGAAAATATTTCTCTAAAAGGGTTTAAATTTATTTGATTATGCATTATTATATTTTTAAATACTAGTTTATATATTTTTAATGGTTGGATTTATCGTTTTCTGGGATTTGCATAATCATCATCAACGAATGGATACTCGTGTCGCCATCTGTTGTAGTTTTTGGGAATATCATTTTAAATGTATGGGATGAGACCCCATGGTAATACTATCGAATCATGCAAATTATTGCTTGAAAAAAAATTTTTTTTGTTCTAATTTTCAAAATAATAATTTTCCAATTCGAAAACGATAAGTGCTATCGTTGTTTTTTAAGAAGTGACGTATTCAGGTACTGATGGCCGCATTTGCTTAAAGCTAAAGAAGCTCTACGCCCTAAGTAATAAAATGGTTCGAACGTACTTTAAAGCTTCGGTTATACCTTTCGTAAAACCGGCATTTATTGATTTTAATAAAAATAACTGCATAAATCTAGTGTATTGCGGGAAAATAACCACTTAAATTTCACGGTGTATAATCGGCATTTGAGACTGTTTGTAAATTACGCTTTGTAATTTGTGTTTCTAAAAAGCCAATATTAATAAAGGTTTCTTTTGTCTTTGATCAAAAAAGTAAGATTTATTATAGACTAGCTTTCCGCCCGCGACTCCGTCCGCGTAGAGATGTTTAACGGGTAAAAAATTACTTCTTTAAAGCGCAGTCGGTCAAATAGTAGCCTATATCCTTTTCTAGGCTCTGGATTATATCTGTACCAAATTTCATTCAAATCGGTTCAGTACTCTATGCGTGTAAGCGTAACAGACAGACAGACAGAGTTACTTCCGCATTTATAATATTAGTAAGAATACACGAATAGTCATTTAACTATCTTAAAAAACGTTTCGATTCGATCCGGTTCTTTATTAATTTAATTCATTCAGGAAACCTACTTTTGACGACAAACAATGTCAATTATGATTTGGAGCTATAATAATGTTCGTATATATCTTTAAAAAATGTATTTATTTAAAATGTGAATTGGAAAGTTTGCTTTAATTTTAATCAAATAATAATGCATACAAATTCGTTATTAAGTACCTATACCACACAATCTATTGTAGCTTTTGAACAGCATTTAGCCGATAATTACTCGTAATTCATGTGGAAATGGCCTGTCAGTAGTGTATTGATAGAAAATTTGAGACTAGTTACTAGGTAGGTAGGTATATGCGTACATAAGTATATTTCATGAAAAAAGTACGAAAAAAACTGAGAAACCAAGTGCAAAAGTTACGTGCCTATCGTTCACTCTAAAACTACTGAACCAATTTGAATGAAATTTGGTTTACAGATAGTATAGAACCAGAAAGGGGACTTGGATTACTTACTATGTGTCGCGCCTTCATACAAAAAATACTGAACCCATTTTCATAAAATTTCGTACACAGATAATAAAGACAGTGAGGGGAGATATATGCTATTTTTAACTGACTTTGGTGTAAGGGAGTAATTTCTAACGCGATTAATTACTTCACATGGAGAGAAATCTAGTATTTGAAGAAAAGCTTAGCCCACCCACATTTTGAAAAAAAGTAGTACAGCTTCCATAGTTTGCAGTTTTCCGTCCAAACAAAAAAAAAATACACCAAAACTCATACGGAACCCTGAAACAACAACAATAACCCCGGAACTGGGCCTGAACCGGCACGACTCGGACTCGAACCTGGGACGCTGCGAGCATGCGAATGGCTCTGCTGTAATTTTGAATTTAAAACAAAAGTTCACCGTTAGCGAAGAGCTAGGAAGCAAGAAACAATTTATTTTGTTTTCGCCGTGCATTTGGTGTGTAAAAGGAGTTTCGGAATACGCTGCGGATAGTGAACGAAACTGACTCTGAATTTGTTTTATTCGGCAAAGTGTGCTTTAAAAGTAATATAAGGCGTCCGAGCGATTTCGGCCATGGCGGCCGATCTTAATGGAGATCAACCACCAACTGTGCAGAACATATAGTGCACAAGTGTACACGCAAACACGTAACAAGTGCACTCTCTGTTCCCTTACTCTCATAGTTCGGTGAGACGGCAATCCGACATGACCGATGAGATCGGGCGCAGGACCACCGGCTTAACGTGCTTTCTGAGACACGCGTGTAAAACCATTCGTACACCATCGGGATTCGAACCGGGGACTCTTGGTTCTAACGCAACACTTGCTACCAATACACCAACGAGGCAGTCAGCTTTAAAAGTAAAAATAATATCACAAATACCTTTTAAAACCCTTAAAGAGCGAATTTCTAAAAGAAGGATAACCTATATATTAGCTAGGACTAATCACTATACAGGGTGTCCGAAAAAATTGTGTCAAGCGAAAGTCTTTAGATAGAACATCCCGTGGGGCATCTGAAACACCCCATGTATGTTCCGCGATTTTTTGTAGTTTTCGAGTTAACGACGAGTTGACAATCGAATAACGTTGAGCTATCTAAGATTTTAGACTTTCGCGTTCCATTACACTAAATATTAGTAGTATAATAACGCGTGTAGACCCATAAAGACTAATATTTAACGTTTAGCTAATTTTAAAAGGTATATTATAGGTTATTTTAATAAAGCATTGCTGCCAACTAATTTAATTGTGTGGTCGACTAAGGCCTTATCGCCCAAGTTTAGAGTAGGCCCGCGCCCCAGCAGTGGGGACGTATGAGCTGATGATGATGATGATGATGATGATGATGATGATGATTGCTGCTAAAAGTTACTAATCAACGCGGAAGAAGTCTCAGGCGGCCGCCAGTTAATTAATAATATAATATGAAGCTCTATAAAGGCAACGGTAAGGTAGGTTGTCAGAAAATATGGCTTCATAACTAAATGTTAAAAAGCCCTCAAACTGCAAGCATCGTTATTGGATACTTATTATTTATGAGCTCGTAAATCAAAGCTCGCTGAAAGTTAGGCCGTGAACTAATATTTGGTGCGTATAGGGTTGCAACATGCACGAAAGAGTTGTTCAAGGGGAAAAAAATAAAAAGATTGTAATATTTTTTTTTTATAATAGGCAAACAAGATGATCTCACTCCACGGTAGTGAGATCTAAATATGAGGTCGGCAGGCACAATAGATCATATTGCGCCTGTCGCACTCACCCTGTAGGCCTGCTTAAATGCCGTTTTACGCCCCGCCTGAAGAGCCCGGGATCATCAATATTGGTATTAGTTGGCTATAATCACACCTACTTCATCAAGCAGATACTTTATTTTTCGGTTTCTATAATAAAATATTAGTACCTGCCTATTGAAAGTGGTTTTTATTATGATATGCATTTGAATCTTGAAAAATAATTATGGAGGTATTTCATGTTTCTATACCTAGCTACTACTTTTAGTTCTGATATTTCTACCTTCTACTAAAAAGGCAATCACTTTTAATAGAAAAATTGCTCTTTATGAGCTGTGACAGACAGACGGTCAAACTTACAACATAATCATATTAACAAGGTCACGAAAGTACCTTACGACCGACCATATGGCACGCACTAGCACGTTAGTGAAATATTTTGGTAAGAGACCCTAAAATGTCCAGATTCTTCAACCCGGTGGCTCGGACTATGAGGTTTAGTTCCTCTTTTCTGCCACGTGTCATTAAGGCATGGAATGCCCTTCCAGCTTGATTTCTCTCCCTACTATGTTCCCGGGCTCTTCAGGCGGGGCGTGAAACGGCATTTAAGCAGGTCTTCAGGGTGAGTGCGACAGGCTCAATATGGTCAATTGTGCCTGTCGACCTCATAAATGGATCTCACTACCGCTCACCATCAGGTGGAGTGAGGTAATCTTGTTAGCCTATTAAAAAAATTAGTTGAGACAGCCCTATCAGTATCGGATGCTTTTGTATAGAGCACGATGGCTGGCAAATAATTCGCACACTCAAAATAACAGTGGGTATTGGGTGTGACTGTTCAGAATTAATATTGACACGAGGATATAAACGGGTGCACGTGTTATCAATCTCAATCGTCATCAGGGGAAATGCGCAATCTGTTATGTGGTATTCTGTGCATTACATTTTGATTCAGAGTTTTTTTAATGATTTCGTGATTTGTTTATGTTTGTTAGACTGTGTAAAGTTTGTGTCGTTCAAATGTTTTATTATTTCCTTGTTTTACCTATGAAATAGATATTTACGTATTATCATCCATAAATATGAATAACCTTTTTTTCTTACAAAGCTTTCAGCTAAAATATTTTTTGATCGAAAAAAATATTGTCGTTATAATAAATAGAGTTTATTTAAAATGATATAAATATTTTTTGATAATTAAACTCCTATCGTAATAATATTTTAGTTACAATGACAAATCAATAAACTACTACTGTAAATATTCACTCAATACTCACTCAATATTGTAGTCATGGCTAACGACTGATTGTCGTTTAAGATATTTTGGATACATTTTAGCACAGTCTAAATATAATCTTCTTGTCAACATCAAGACCTGCACGTACTCCCAGTTACTTTAAGGATCTCAACCACCGAAGACCGCCATTACACGCCCTTTCCAACGCATACAAGTAAGAATCCGGCGTAATGGCGTCCTAACCGGTTATAACCGGTTTGATCAATGGACAGAAATGATTGACGACAAAAACGCAGGTGCGAGTCATAATGTGATATAAAGAATAATAATTCAGGGATGAGCGGGAGATGGATGTCCAGGGGGGGAAAGGGGGTTATGGTGACAAATCACTTTTTGGGGGACGTTGAAACCTTTTTGCGGTATGACGGAATTTATCGGCTTTGGTGATGGTGGATATTATGCGGTAAAATACTTGGGAATCGTTTTATTGAGTGTGACGGAATTGGAGGGCGGCTCTTATTTATTTCGAGTTAGGTAACATACTAACACCTCTGTAATCGTCGAAACATGGATAGAAAAATCTGTAAGCTGCGCTGTGGAAAGTGTACATCCCTAAAACTATTACTGTATGAAACTTTTTGAAAATCCTGAATAACAGTATCTTACCATTGCAAATCACAGTAGTAATATGTATTGTACCTTTTCTATTACGTATTTCAAAAATTTCGTGTTTCATGTTGTTTTTTTTTTTATTTGTGAGTGTCAACTTGAATGTCTTATTTATCTATCTAGTTAACTAAACCACACCACAACCAGTTTGTACCACAAGCAAGAAACTGATCGACCAAACACGTTCTAGGATAAAGAATTTGCGCACAGTGAACCCTCTTAGTGTAAATCAACTACCATACCAGCATATGAGAACCAAATATTCACAGTAGCAGAACCTCAAAGGCGGGAAACCATTAAAAGTACATGTTTGCTCGGCAATCGATTTGCGGCCAAGTCATAACTATCGCCAAAGAAGTTATTCCATTCAGCCCACTTTGGCAGTATAGAGGCGTCAAATCCACTGATGGCCGAGCTCCCAGAAAGAAGTAATTGGCTCGTAAACGTGCTAGTGAGGCATAGACTAAGCCATTGCAGAAGGCATTTTTTTTTCTTTTGAACCGACTTCAAAAAAGGAGGTTCTCAATTCGACCGGTAATTTTTTTACGTTTGTCCGCCGATTACTTCGCCATTTATGAACCGATTTTTTTCGGGACGATTTAGTTGTTAGCCTTAGACGGTTTCTGCAGTTTCACCGGACTGGCGCTAAGTTTCATGAGAATATGTACTATTTACTAAGGTCACTTTCAAGTACCGATCTCAATGGATATCAACCAACTGCACAGGACATATTTTAGTGCAAAAACGTACGCGTACACCGCTTACCGTGTTTTTTCAACCTCATAGTTCGAGGGGACTGTATAGGAATTACAGAAGGCTCTAAAACTAAGCTTTATCGAACACATGTGACTAAAGGCTAGGGCGAAACTTTAGCAGAACACTTAAGGGAATAAAACACAAAATAGTGTAAATAGCCGTCAGGCCGATCTAATTAGAAACTAGTGACACCCACTAGTTATTTTGACGTGACTTTGACAGAAATTTCAATATTCTACAATCATGCTGCAGTTGGACCATCTAGTGTATTATTCATTATATTCATACGCGTTAAAATATAATAAAAAATGACAAATGGCAATCTCTGTATCGATGGGCTCGATGCGCAAAAATACAAAGAACATGTTTCTAAGAGAACACGAGAGAAGTATCACAATAGAACAGCAAGTCCTTTATTGTTCCCATAAGATCCTTCTGAAACTCTATGCTAGCACCCAAGCTATGAGCGGGTAATAAAATACTCATTATTGGGCGAAACAAACAGGGTTTATACCGTATAAATTCGGTTTACGGCTTAAATAATAAATCACAGTTGCTATTACGTGGATGGAGCAAAATGTTTCTTTAAAGCGAGCCACGAAATTATACTGCAAGTATTAAAGGGTTGTACCGAATCGCGCCACAAATCTTCTTTAATCTCTTGTAAAATGTATTATGGCTTTTTGTATTTATACATAATGGCCTTAAGTTGGTCTGGGGATGAAAGAATTAATCAACTGTGTTTTATGTGTAGCATGTTGCAAGCGACATGTGGTGTATTAGCTTTATATTAGACTTACTACTTTTTGGACTTTCGCGTTCCATTACACTAAATATTAGTCTTCAGTCAGTTCGCTCGCGACCATGATTGGTGCAACCCAGTCGAAGCGTCGGGCAGTAAGTAGCTATGTAATTGGCTACTCCTAATAACGCGTGTAGGCCCATAAAGACCAATATTTAGTATTAGCTTTGTACTCGTATAGGCGCATGATTTATTTGATATTTTACTAATAGTTGTAATCTGATCGCTAAAAGCATTCAACTAATTATTGTATATAATAGTTATGTTTGTGTGTATAATTTCTGTACCCTCCGTGAACAGTGATATAAGTCTACTTATATCACTTATCGTTTTATTGCATCATTGTAAACAGAAAAATTTGGGCTATTTTTCTGTCCAATCGGCGTAGCTCTAGCCCTAATAGAACGGGAAATACGTTTTGTGACTCTTGATACAATTGCCTTTTTTTGATACTTTCAATGGTTTCATAAATGTATAGTGATTTAACTTCACTTATATCAAAATACATTTATTTTTTTTATTTTACAAAAGTGTATAATAATATAACTGGCATGTAGACCTGTTGGCACTAAAATATTTTAAATAAAATTAGGTGTATAATAATATAATTTAAGATGTATTGGTAGTCACAAAGGTCTTGTGATTGATACGATTTGTGAAAATTGATATAACTGCAATAGTATCATTTGACACCTATCACAAATTTACAAATATTCGTGTATTTTGATACTATTTAAATTATAACAAAATTTATATTTATTTTTTACAATTTCAAATTCGTGTAAAATAATACAACTTAAGTTAAAGCAAAATTATATAGCCAAACGTGACCGTACAAAATACTTCCGCATTGTGTAAAATGATACAAGTAGAAATCCTGCCCTCCCCAAATCTTTCTATCTTTATCTAAAAAGGCGTATTGCTTATCCTTTGTTTAAGAAGGATATCTGAATCTCCATTTTTAATAGGTTAATGCTAAAGCAGGAGCTTTTTTTTAATTTGAAAAATTTAGTAGAAACTAATAAAGATTGCTTAGACACAGACAGAAAAATGATACAATCACATAAGTTGATGCAGAAAAGAGTACAAGAGATGTTGAAAATTACTCCGGAAAGAAGACTGTATTATCTGACTGACTGACTGACTGACTGATTGTATTATCTGAGTGAAAAACAAGTTTTTAATGAACTGTAACTATACATGGGTTTTAAAATATATAGAAAGTGTACGAAGGCAAAAAGAAAAATATGAGGCAAGATGATATATAATGAAGATGGAAGTAAAGAAAAGAAAAATACAAATACAGATGATATAAACCGTCTTAATATCGAATCGCAACATGAAAATGAAGCTAACTTTGAAGTTAACTCTAAAAAATTAAGTCAACCAAAACGCTATTACATCACAGAATAATAACATATTAGTATTACAGACAAATTAAATAACTTTTTGAGAAGAATGTTATGAAAACGTCAGTGGAAGACAGGGTCACAAATACGACAAACGCTGATTTGGAAGTTGATATGGTCCTTACATATGAAATTGGCGTTTTTGTAAACAAAAAGTTGATTATTTAACACATAATATATTTAATTTATCAAAGTATTCATGTAAGAAGTTCATTGATGACTTTACTAAAAAACTAGTCGGACGGGAACTAATAAAATCTTTGAAAGCTATTTGGACTACCATCAGACTACTACCGTACCATCAGAGTTGAATTATTTCCCTTGCAAGAAGTTATCGAAATTTTGAAAAATATGTAAAACTGTTATAGCAAGGTCCGGGAAGTACGGAGGATGTCTATGACATTACGATTAAAACTCGTCTATTTTGGTAGCCATCCGTTGTGCAGTGTGTGGTCTAGCATTGTCGAGAAGCAGCAGTGGCGTGCAGCGATTAACCAGCCTAGGTTGTTTAGCCGCTAGCTTTTCCATCATGGTTTGAAATTGCTCACAGTAGACATCAGCCGTAATAGTCCGGCTAAATTTGAGAAAACTGTAATGGACTATGGCGGCTTTGGTCCACCAAACGCTTAAAAGTAACTTTTATAGGGTTGAATTTACCTTGGGGCAGGATTTGGCTCGCTGGCCAGGATCCAACCATTGCGCTGAGCGCTTCCGTTTGTCGTAAAGAATTTGTTTTTCAACACAGGTAATGATTCGGTTTAAAATATAATCATTATTGTACCCTTTCAGTAATGTAACGCAGCAGTTGACACTCGTTTGCCGGTTTGCTTCTGTCAATTCGTGAAGTACCCACGAAAAACAAATAAATGACTGTCATCAAAGCTCCAATACAAGATTAAATAGCTGTACACATTTAAATTTGGAATTCCTTAACAAAGTGGAGAAAATCGAACCTAAAGTAGCCAGTACGAAAAACGCCAATTTCATATTTAAGAACCTAATATTAACTGCGATATTTTATAATATTTGAGAGACTTGTGTCTACATTAGTCTAGAACGAAAGGAAAATAACAATGCGAATGACTTAGAATTAATACAAAAAGAAAAATATTGTAAGGATTCTGACATATATGAAAGTGCAACAGAAAATAAAAGTATTGATGAAGAAGATGAAACAGATATAGAATGAAAGAAAAGAACAATTTAGAAACTGAAACTAAACAAATTTTACTTACATGCAGTTGGAGGATGCGAAGGAAATAAATACTATTGAGATATTAAAAAAAGAAACGATAAGAACGAAACAAAAAGACCATTAGATGCTGAACTAAATATTATTAACGAAAAGCCCATAACATTAGGAAGACTAAAAAAAAGGAACGATAAGAACGAAACAGGAAGACCATTAATGCTGTACCAAATATTATTAACGAAAACCCATAACAATGGGAAGCGATTTATCTGATGCACCAAATACGTAACTACAAAATTTGTAGTTATATTACTATACACGTATATTTATGCGATATAAGTTAACATGAATCATTATACACATCTTTATTTGCGTATAAATGCGGTGTATTTTAATATAAGTAATTTAAAACACATTTTTTTTAGAAAAAGATATGGATACTGAAACCAGGACCTTTCGATTAAAATCCTTTGTTCAGGACATTTTCTGTTTCATTCTTTCTAGTACTTTTAATTAAGTTATAAAATAATTTGTATCATTAGACACATTTGCGTTACAAATTGTGTATAGTAATGTATATTAACTTATAACATTTTACACGATTCACAGGTTTTGTGGTGATTGATACAAATTATAGTTTATTATTATTTTTTTAATATGTAAACAAATTAATAACAAAAAAAACATATTTTCAGATACTTCTTTTTATAATATAATAAAAATGCTTTTATTTGAAACGCTACGGTTAATAAGGAGACGACAGTAATTTTTCAAAATTTCTAAAACTTTGAAGTCGATTTTCTCAAAACTTGATTTTTTGACTTATATCACTCTTCACGGAGGGTACAGATTTATATTTATTTTATTTGACTGGCTCGGTGGAACAGTGGTTAGTGACCCAGGTTCATTACCTACAGTTCCAAGAGTTGTGGGTTCGATTCCCACTCTGACACTTATTTGTGTGACGAACATCGGTGTTTGTTTCGTGTCTGGGTGTGTATTAAGTATATTTAAGTATATTTGTGTATCCACTGTTGATTCTGATATCTGTAACACAAGTGCTTAAGCTACTTACCATGGGATCACATCAATGTATGTGATGTTGTGTAATATTTATATTTATTTATTTATTAATAATTTTTTGATGTATTATGAAATGAAATGAAATGAAAATCTTTATTTCAGAATAGCTGTGCCCGCAACTTCGTCTGCGTGGAATAGTGACTTTCGCCAGCATTTTGATTTTAGGAAGCATTTCTTAAAGTAATAACAGGTAAAATAAATAAAGCCACATAAATTATAAAAACTATTAGAAAAGAAAATATAAACTTAGTCATTGATTAGATTAATATCCAGGAAAGAACCTAAAACTTTTTACTGATGAGTAGGTGATAAAAAACATACTACATTTTTCATTACAAATCGGCCTACTAAAAGAGGATTCACTCGCCCAATATTTTTTTTTGTCCAAGCAATGCTCTAGCCAGATGAGGAGAGTGGTAGCTAGGACTCACAAAATATTTTTCACAATTTTAGAACTATAAAAACACGTTAAAAAATTATTTTATTTGACAGAAACAGGTTTCAATGTTCGCAAACAGCATACCGTACCTATGTAGTTAGTACACAAAACTGATGTTTGATATCAGGATGACTTCAAAAGGTAAAAAATACAAACAACCGATCCACTGCCCTAAGGTATCTATAAAGGACGTGTGTCGCCATGTGACGAATTATATTAGTAGGTATTTGCTTTGCTACTTTATTTCTCGTAAATTGTATTGTACTCGTAATGAAACAATGAGATAATAACATTAAAACGCAAGTTTAATAAAATGGAACTCATTAATTACTTTTAGTATTTAAAGCAATATTGCGAGATAATAAAGCACAGTGACATCTCTTGAACTAACTAAGAACTAAACACTCTTGTCATATCAAATCTGACAATATTTGACATGACTTGCCAGCTAAGAACGTGATAGTTGGGGAGCCCAACGGCGGTTTTGCAGTCTTGATCAGACACCGACTCTTGTAAGATTTTTAAATGGAATTTTATAATATCCAACATTTTTACGTGAATGTTTATAAATTACCCTTTTTATGCTTAGAATAGCGATATCCCTCTATATGAACATTCAGGTAATACCGAACAGCCTATTAATTGGAAAAACACAAACCATCAATGCAAGCCAGCAAGCAAATATAGGACAACTGACCACCTCCATACCGAAAACCAGATAAAAGAGAAATTTAGCGAATGTAATAACCTTTTGTACCTGGTCTTCGTGGATATTTTAAAAGTCTTTGACGGTATCACCCACATCAACCCAATTAAATTTCTCTTCTTCAGCAAAACGTCGAACCCACATACATAAAAAATCTCCAAATCATTTACCAACAAAGCACAGCCAATATCAAACTGCACACTGACCGCCTGACATTCAAAATACAAAAAAGAGTTCAACAGAAGAGCTCAAAGAAGCTCCAAGAAGTCTTCAGGTCACTATAATATTCTTAGGCAACAAAAGGAATTGGTGTAGGGGATAGATGACTGATAAACTTTCGCTTTGCAGGTGACATTTTCCTCATCGCAAATAAGTATACCTCGACAGAACTCGAGTTGATGCTCGAACAACTGAGCGCAGAAAGCTTTGAATTTAGACTGACGATGAATAGACTCAAAACCAAGGTCGTAACCAACAGCACCACTGATTTGGTGGATTACAGTCAACAGGCGGGTAAAGCAATATAAAGAGGAGTATAAACTTGGGCTAGGCAGCCTCCTTCGAAAAAAGGCAGGACAAATAAATACTCCGTAGAGCAGACAATGCCAGGAAAAGCTTCTGGTCTATGAATCGGTATATGAAGGGCGACCTTCTTATATCACTGAACCACAAACTCATCGACATTTCATACTGCCTATCCTAACATAATTATGGGGCAGAATCATGGTCCCTCACCGAAAATCAGAAATTTAAACTCAAGGTTTTTCAAATACCTATGGAGTGGAGTATCATAGGTATAAGGTTAAAAGATAAAATAAAATATAACACCATCCACTCCCGTACTGTTGTTGTTTTTAGTCAAAACTGAAGTGGCAATGGGCGGGGAATGTCTGCAGGATAAAGAACAGTGGATGGACCAGAATCGTTACACATCACGTGTCTGAAGACGATTTTTGCCGAAGAGAAAGACCCAAGAAAAGCTGGTATGACGATCTTGTCCATGTATCAAAGAACTGGCAAGTCCTAGCATTGGACAGAGAGCAGTAGATGAGTTTGAAGGATACTTTGCCCAGCAGTGAGGTGATACAGGTTAAAAAAAAACACAGAATATTATACAGCAGGACTTTGATATCAATTTGAACCTCCTGCATAAAAATGTAACGCGTTGATGTATCGCAAGAGTGTGTTTTTCAACAGACACAAAGATTAATTATAACTTTAAGGTCCAAATCGTTACAATGACACTTTTTAGGGATTATTTAACTTGCACTTTGAATGACTGACACGGTCAAATAACTTTTTTCTTTCAACAGTATGTTACCAGGTAGCCCTCCTGTATTAATCGCTGTCCCCCCACTTATAAAGAAAGTGTAATAAACTTTTTTCTTATTTAGCGTAATCTTTCTATTTCGATTCCATGTCGTTCGAGTAAATACAAATCTAGCTATGTACCTCCCCTACTATGCCGTTTTTCTCGATAAAGTTTTTTTTTTTTTTTTTTTTATATTGAGGCTAACAAGATGACCTCACTCCACCTGATGGTAAGCGGTAGTGAGATCCAAATATGAGGTCGACAGGCACAATAGACCATATTGAGCCTGTCGCACTCACCCTGAAAGCCGTGAAAAAGGAGACCACTGCTGCGGCAACAACGAGACAAGGCGTGGAGTCTCGTATTGGTATTGAGCTGTGCGGGTCGGAGTTGGCCAGTCCGCCAGTAGTCCGTATAGTCCTATTCAGAAGGTTCATTTTGGTCGATATAATTTTACCCTTTTTGTACGTGATCTAATAAAGTTAGATTTTTAACTATCCTACAGGAACTTCGTGACTAAAAGTATTTAAGATCTTGACCGGGGATGTATGGTACCACCATGCAAAATTTCATTTAAATCGGTGTAATAGTTTCAGAGATCAGTCATTTATTTAGGTTTTTTGAATATCCCACGGGAACCAGTTAACTGTCAGTGATTTCAAGTATCCTATGCATTTTTCCGGAATTTAAAATACCTTCGTGTAAACTTTCATTTAAATTGGTTCAGCCGTTTAGGAGGTCAGTCGAAACAAACAAACAAACAGACAGAGACACAATTTTTTTTAAGTATGGGGATGTGTTCCACTACTCTCAACACATATCCCTGACTTGTTTTTTTTGCGTTTTTCAAAAAAGTACAAGAATTTTTACCTCTACGTTTTTATTATAGTATAGATAGATACACAGATTCCATAAAATGTTAGATTCCATAAAATTAATACTAGTAAACACAGGAACAGTTTGCATACAAAAACGATCAAGAAATCTTTTATTATGTAAAGTTTTTAATTTGTTATAGCGTATATCGTACCTAAGGACTTGAACTATCATCACACCAATTTTGTCTAAGTAAAAAGAGTAGTTTTATAATTTGAACTATAACCTACTACTACTACAGTAGGTTATGTGAATTTGGATTTATTACATTCTCTGTACCAATAACAAATTCTAATCTAAGATACCGTCACATGAAACACTTTACGACCGGCTATACTCATTTCCTCAAGCCCTTTGGAAGTTTCACGCTGTAAAACAGTTGCAAACATCGATTACGCTAATAACAATTAATCGGAATAAATATCGCGATTAACCTTATCGCGTACACGTGTGTGAAAGACCTTCAATTATAGAGCTTAAAGTGTGAGACGAAGCGGTTATAAAATGTGCGCTAATAATACAAAATGGGAACCAGAGATAGATTTGTTGACTATGGGTATGGTATATATAATATGAATGTCACGGTCAGTGGGGCTACCATGAGTTTAAAACTTACGCGCTCGATATCGACTACGTAAATATGTCTATGAAAAACATGTACAGCGCCGCCTGGTGGTTACGCGAAGAACTACAATCGGCCATATGAAAAAAACAACTCGATAGGTTTTCAACGTACGTAAGTTTACGATAGCCAACTCATGGTAGGCCTTCAGGTATAACTCTGTTATTATGCTGAAGAACATTGAGAGTAAAAGCTTGCAAGAATTCGATAGAATTCTTTTTGATATGTTTCCTACCTACAGTACCTACCCTTTGAAAACCTGATTTGGTATACCCTCATTCATCCAACTATACAAAAAATATGTGGACCTAACAAATCATGCGCATACCTAGGCCACTTAACGTGCTTCATGATAAAAATAAGAGTTCCCACATCATTTAATAAGCCGACTAAGAAAAGAGTTATTTCTTATTGAATTGCGTAAAAACACCTGGAATGCAGTTGAAGAAGCCGTATAATTAAAATAAAAAACTGTTGCTATAGGTCTATACGCGATAAAAAGAGCTAAATAAGTAAATTGCCACATATTTAATACTAACTGTGCCAGCGACTTCGTTCGCGTTTTCCCGTTTTTTACACATTTCCCATTGTATCTTTGCTCCTATTGGTCGCAGCGTGATGTTATATAGCCTAAAGCCTTCCTCGATCAATGGTCTATACAACACAAATAGATTTTTTTCAATTCGAACCAGTAGTTCCTAAGATTAGCGCGTTCAAACAAACAAACAAACAAACTCTTCAGCTTTATAATATTAGTATAGATTTAGAAAAACGACAACAATTCAACTGCCTTACCACGTGTATTCGAACACCCGACGTTTCGACTGGGCTACACCAATCTTGGTTACGAGTGAACTAATTAAAGACCCAAAATAACAAGATCAGCACCAACTTAACCCTGAAGCAATCGAAACGCGAAAGATTTTACACTTAGACCAACTGGAAAGGGTGAGCGTTCGTGTGTAAAGTCGTTAATTAAAATTTGTACCGCGATTAAGAATCTTCGTAGGCGCGAGGTTTGGCGCTAACGACTGCCAGATAATCTCCAGGATTGTTTAATGTTGAGCTGGATACCTTAGGCAGTAGCTGGAATGGATATATTTGGTATCTCTTCACTTTGATTATTACGGGGATCTTTTATGTTACAACTCTTTACACCTAGTCCCTAAACATCAAATAAAAAATAAATGAATATCGTCGGCTTAGAGTGTAAACCTGCTAACTCCATATCAGGTACATTTTCAGGAGAGACGATTAGATTGTGTATTTGTTTTCACCCTTTCGAATGGTATAAATAACGTATTAAAGTAAAAAAATGGATTTGACAGGTTTACACTCTAAGCCGACGATATCGCACATCATCACATACATTTATTTATACATCTATTTTTATAAATTGCTCTGATTACGAAGAAAGTTACTTATGCACTTGTGTTACAGTACAGAAATAAGAGTGGTATACACAAATATACTTAAATATATTTAATTATTTCCGTTCCCGTGAGAATTTCGGGAATTCCTTTCTTAGTGCACCTCTACGGTACCTACCTAAGCTACGTCCCTTCCAAATTTAAAGTACCTACGTTTAGCCCTTAAGGCTGTGCGTCGATATGTCAGTCAGTCAGTCAGTCAGTCAGTCAGTCAATCAGTCAGTTTCTCCTTTTATATATTTAGATAACACAACCATATACGGAACAACATCTACATAATATGTTCGTCACACAAATATTTGTCTCGGATTAGAATCGAACTTAAAAGTTTCGGAACAGTAACCAGAGTCACTCACCACTGTTCCACCGAGCCAGTCTGAATGCATTCATGGATTTCTAGTTTAGGTGTGCCTGTACTCTTCTTTTTTCGGATAGGCCGTTCTCAGAAGTCTGAGCCTATGTGTGACATTCACATAGGAGATTTTTAATGTCTTCTGTTTCTTACTTGCAAGCTCTACAATCGCTGTTTGACAATAGTCTCATCTTCACGACTTTGGTCAACTCGATACTATTATGTTGTATATGTAAAGTTTTGTCAAAATCGAGTAATCGTTGCGTGAGTCCGTCCATTAACTTAATTGGAGCTTCAATGATAATTATGTGTTACGTCTTAAGCTTATCTTAATTTGAAACCAACAGCTTAAGCCATTATTGATAGAAACTTATTGTAACACTTTAAATATTTTAAATAAAACATAATTTTCGAATTTAGTTTGCGGTTAGTTCTTACTCGTGTTAACATATTTAGGGACCTGACATTTTGAGTCCTTTACAGGACTCGTGGTCATGAGAAGAGAGATCACAGAGGTGATTCTTCCTTCACAAATTATACACAATGCTATGGGCAATCAGTGATTTTTAATAGAGAGAGTGAGATGGATAACTTGCTCTTCTATAGCATGTCTCGACTACGAACATATACCTACTGAATACCTAATTCATACCCACAATCCAATTCGAAAAATTTTAGGTCCATCTAAAATAAAAATAAATACCTGGAGTAACCAAAACTAATGGACAAACGAGGCAATCTATTACAAAAACATAAAATCATATTCTGATAAAATAAATACAACAGCGCAGTTTTAGTATTTCCCGGCCGACGATTGAGTTCCCATTTTATAAAGCTCGATCAAATAGAAGACTTGTAATAAAAGTGTTCTTGCTGAATTCCTAGAATCGATATTGAACAAAATAAACAAAACAGCGATCGCTAAAGATTCTGTGTATATTTTTAGAAAATATTTTCTCGAGAACGCTCGAATGGTCGTGATTAAGAACTGCAATATTTATTGCAATGAATCAAAGGAACTGTTTGAGTTACCGAAGAGTATTTATATGATTTTTGAATAGTAAAGTGCCCGTGAGCGCATTGGCAAAGCACTTGCCTTTCATTAGGTGTGGGTTCAATCCCCACCCGAGTAAAATGTATGATGAGAATTTGTTACGAGTTTGTGTATCTGTCGCAGTCATCTGGTTGAATCAGCGATTTGATTGGATCACTAGCGCGTCTATTAAATGACGACGTTCAATTGAATGACTAGGTCGAACGTTGAATGTACAATCCTCTCTCAATGTCCAACAAGTTAGCGGATTGAAACATAGCCCTTTGAACATAGCGGACGTAAAATCAGTCAGGTGATTGTAATTAAGTTCATTTTTTTTCCACTGCGGCGTTAGTGCTCTTCAAAACAAAGATGGAGTCAAACAGCTGGTACAGATGTAATCGAATAGCATTGTGTTGATATTTTTTTAAGTGAAATTGAGATTTATAGTGACTTATTCGTAAAAAAAAATGGAGGCAGCATGGATGAACCGATTAATACGCAGTCGCCGGCTACTTTAAAAGAAAAAATTCTGGCAAAACTGGCTGGTTATTAAGGTGTGTTATGTCATGTCCTCATTTTTTAATTTAAAGTTAGTTATCTTTTAAGTTGCAAACTTATGGTCACCCTAATCAAACATTACAAAGTCAGCTATATCCCATTCAACGACTACGCTAAATGACGTTCAGTCAAGATGTTGAACGTTTTATTCAACAACTTCACGAGTTGTCCTTTAGTCATTCAATTAAACATCGTCATTCAATGAACGCGCTAGTGATCCAATCAAATCGCTGATTTAACCAGATGACTGCGACATATCTAACACATTTGTTTGTACTATTGATTATTATTATTCATGACAATGAATAACTGACGTGATTTAGCTACTTATTTCGGGTATTGATCAATAAATATTGCCTGATATTTCATGATTTCAGACTTGCGTTCAATGCAAATGCTTTGTTGCGTATCATATGAGTATTACAGTGTTATACAAACAAATTAACAAACAACTTTATTGTCAATGACTATCTCAATGCCAATTTTAACAATATTAAGATACAACATTCACTATGCGGTCTTAAACATAAAAAATGTCCACCATTTCTTTAATCAGCCGGAAGTAAAGTTACCAAAACGACTCAACCACATACCTCGCTCAATTATCCCGTACCAACCCTGATCGGCGCCACTGTAAACATTCCCCCGACACAGTAAAAGTCATGTAGCCATCCCGCACGGTACGAAGAAATAAAAACTTGAAACTCCAGACACATTACCGGCTAATGAGGAGCACCGTCTGATGACTTTCTGACGAGCTCATAGCATGTCTTTAATGGGTATCTGCCACGTGATACTTTCTACGCCGTTATTACGCCAAATTGAGACTAATTTTCAGTTCCCCTATGCGTAATTAAAAATTGATTTTGTGATTTAGTTGTTATGTTACACTTTGCGGTTAGAAAAACGGGCTGAACTAGTACATAAAAGTTACTTTATAACTTCTAACTTAGCGAAAGGATGTTCGTCATCAAGATGCCGGATAGTGGTTTTGTAACTCAAGAGAATTCCTACTCTGCAATTTATAAATTATCTAATAAATCAATTATCATAAGTTTGTATGTAACCAAACCATATTTGACCACATTAATACCGAGACATTATAAATACCTAACGAAACACAGAATCGTAAGTTGCGTGTCATTACGTGCTACGATAAACGAATGCTACGACGCTACGCACCTATGTAGCTAGGCCAGCTAAGCTAATACCGTCGTAGCAGATCCTACGCTCCCTCGTGACTCTTAAAACATATTCTATAGCGCTATCCTTGATGACACTGAGCAATTAAGAGTCCCCTCGCTGGACTTAGCTTTGAGCCTTGTTCACGTGTAGTTATTTTCGGCTTGTGCAACGGATTACGCTGAGCCTCGCTAATTGGCGCCGCGCGGATTCGCTCTGAGCGGTCTAGGGTGGTAGTGGGACCGTTTTGACATATTCCTGGTCCCCTGGTACCTACATATCGCCTAACAAGCTATTACCTAACAAGGTGCCAAGGTTACCATAGTAACACTTTCCATGTTTCTGGTCTGGAAGGCCAGTGACATTGTTTGTTCCATATTACGGGTTTTCAGGTAGGAAGACACACAATAAGAAGTAAATCTGTAGTACTTTGCCCATCATACGGGCTGATATATGGATGAGATAATGATGATAATGTATGAAGGTTTGGTACGACTATTAGCGGGCATTCATATTTTTTAGTTCTAAATATGGGCAGTCAGTTTTTTTTTCAAGTCTCAGTTTTTGAATCTTATGAGAATAATAGTCTGTTTAAAGGATCAGAAAAGAGGCTTTTCATCAAATAAATTTTAGTAGTTGCGTGACTAAAAAAGATTTGACTGAATCGCTTCAACTTGAACTCGACCCTTTGCAAAACAAATGCGTATTAAAACTACTCTCTGCAACGTATGTCCAATATACCAATCGCTTAGTCCCTACGAAACATTTTACGTTGTATCAAAAATACATTTGCGCGCAGCTTAATTAAAATTCAGCAAAGAGTATTAATATTTCCATACTGAATTGATTTTAACTAGGTTTCTATTTGATTTTATATGAGGTATAAAAAAAAGAAAATACCATTAGTGATACGGTATAAACAAAACTTTGACTCTGTTCTTGGTTCACATGATATTTAGGCTCTGTTTTTATTTATAAAAGCGAAAATATCACTTTTAATTTATATAACAATGACGTATATTAAGTTTCGTGATATTTTTTCTTACTAAAAATACTCGTTGCTGCACAAAACTTTCAAAAGCTGCCATTAAATCTTTATACCACCGTACCCACCACAATGTCTCTCGTACAAAAGCATGGAGACACCTGCCAACATAATAATATGTGAAGATAATCTGTTCGCTAAGATTCGTTTTAATTGCCAGTAAAATCGCGGTGGGACAACTGGCTTACGGTTGTCATATATATGTATGCCTAGGAGTAACTCCCGTCCGACTGGGTGGATCCAATACGTTGGAACCATTGGAAGAGAAATGTGACGTGATTAATTTGTGTATATTGTATTTTTTAAAAAGTCAGGGGATACCAGTCACAACTATCTGTCCGGTGGTTGGTGAACGGTATACGGGTAAGCGACCCCGGCTCCTCGAGCTACTATCGACTCAGTCCAAATCATCCGAGGCGATAGTATCTTTCCTCCCCTTTTCCTTCCCCCGTCATATATCCTTGCTACTCGTGGGAACGCAATGACCTTGTTAAAACAATGCACAAGGCAGAATGGCGGCGACGTGGTTCAACACCCGTCACGTCACGTTTTCCACAGAGGTGAAAAGTGGATCGCTGGAAGTGATCTCTGCCTACCCCTTTGGGAAAAAGGCGTGATTTTATGTATGTATGTATTTTTTAAATTAATATGTTCATTTATTGTAAGCTCTTACGGCGAAGGAAAACACCATAAGGAGACCTGTACACCTGCTTAGAAATTTTGGGGTTGTGTGAAGACCAACCCCCACTTTCCTAGCCTGATAGCCCTAGTTTAGGGAAGGCTCGGAGGCGGAGGGGAAAAAGCGTCGATGGCCGAGTGGTTAAGGTCGTTGCTTGCCATGCGAGAGGTCGCCAGTTCAAACCCCGCCAGGTACCAATGTGTTTTCAAATTTGAAATTCATATGTACCATTCAGGTGGGAGACATTTTGTCGACCGGTTGCTGTTACCACCATACAGTTGCGCAAAACCCGCCAAGTGACTGTAACCTCTCTCGGTCAGGTCGCGTTCCGGGATCAGCACTGTACAAACCGGAGCCAGGGGGGAACATTGTTGCGGCAAGCGCCGGACCAGTGGAGTCTTAGCGGCGGTATTGTGCGGGCGGAGCGGGTCAGCCCGCCGGCCAGGGAGACCCGCACAGCTCAATACCAATGTGAGACTCCACGCCTTGTCTCGTTGTTGCCGCAGCAGTGGTCTCCTCTTTAAGCGGGCTTTCAGGGTGAGTGCGACAGGCTCAATATGGTCTATTGTGCCTGTCAACCTCATATTTGGATCTCACTACCGCTTACCATTAGGTGGAGTGAGGTCATCTTGTTAGCTCATTATAAAAAAAAAAACCATTATTCAACGCTTTAACGGTGAAGAAAAACATCGTGAAGAAACCTGCACACCTGAGAGATTTTTCAACGGTGTGTGAAGCCATGTCAGAGGCCTACGGGCGGTTTAAAAACTCTGACACCAGGTTGTTCATCAACCATACGATAAGAAGAAGAAGGGAGGCGATGCCAAATAAAGTTTTAAGAACAACCAATCAAAATGTGCATATATCTGCATGCAATACAAACGGTAACAGCTCTAAAATCAATTCAAACTCCTACCCAGATAATTACGAATGTTCATATATAATTTTTTGTAATTATTAATTTGTCGGGTTTAAGTAGGCGGTTCTTTAATATATAAAAATGTTGTTGAACTAAGATAAATTTACAGCAGTTCAATATTATTAAACTGCTCCGTAAACTTGGAGTTAACAGATATCTAGGACATTACCACACACAGTCATCGGACCCCAAACTATGCAGAGCTTGTACTATGGGCGTCTGAGACCGATATACATACATATTATATAATTTTAAATACATACTTAAATACATAATCACACCCAGACACGGAACAAACACCGATGTTCATCACACAAATATTTGTCCCGAGTGGAAATCGAACCCACGACTCTTTGAACCGCCAGCCAGGGTCACTAACCACTGCTCCACCGAGCCAGTCAGATAATAATCTGTATTCCGAACCTAAATCCGTGAAATGGTTAAAACGTCCTTGCCTTTGGTGGTAACTAAGTTTTACTGGAATCTCTTTATTAGCACGAACGGGGTACGAAAGCAGGATCCTTAATTTCGACATTAGCTTCATACTCGCAATAACATCTCTGACGTTCGTTGGAATAGGAGATAAAATATTCACATACGTAAAAAATACTGCAAAAGTGTCTATGGTCGAGTGGTTACGGTCGTTGCTTGCCATGCGAGAGGTCGCCAGTTCAAACCCAGGGACGTACCACTGTGTTTTTCAAATTTTATATTCATATGTACGATTATTCGACGTTTTAACGATGAAGGAAAACATCGTGAGGAAACCTGCACCTACGGAGAAATTCTTAGGTTAGTCGACCAACCCGCACTTGGCCAGCGTGGTTAACTACGGCCTTATCGTTATATCACACACACAACATAACTACATTGATCTGATCCCGTGGTAAGTTGCTTACGCACTTGTGTTACAGATATTAGAATCAACGGTGGATACACAAATATATTTAATAACACACTCAGACACGGAACGAACACCGATATTCATCACACGAATATTTGTCTTTTTTTTTTGTTTACGATGTGCATACTTTTTATATCAAACAGCTTTTTATATAGTTTCTACGACTATGAAACAACAACCTAACCATAAAAATAAACACCATACAGACAAATAGAATGAGTTTATTATAATTAGTTAAAGTTAAACATAAGATAATTATCTAATCTAGCGGTTTTGCAGTTAAAACACTCTAGACAGAATAACATGCTCCTCTAAAATCATATTTGACTTTTGGTGGATGTTCCATTATTTGATAACGAAGTCCTAAAGCGGTGAAGACTCAAAACTAGTTTGTATATCTCATTTCGTCTGTTGACGAGAACCAAATGCAAATCTTTCTGAGGTTCTACCTCATTGCTTTCAACCAAAAATGAAACTTATCTCTTTGTGTTTAGACATACTTTCGACTCGCAATGTGCCCAAAGTTCCATTTGCCTCATAAGCTCTAAGATTTTAGCGTTTTTTTTTTCTTTGTACTCCTCACTTGCAACTAGACACTAATCGGATTCAGTCTACTGTTGTTCGGGTGCTTGTTATTTTTCCCCAGAAATAGTTTCCAGGGATACTTTGTCTTTTGAGAGTACCTATTTATGGGACGAGTAGGTACTTTACTTACTTTAGTTTTCGATGAAAATGACTAAGCTTTTAATAGTCTGTAGAATAATTTGCCTGCATTTTGGTATTTACTTAAGAAGAGATTCTTGAAATGCTACAAACAGCTTCAAATTAATAAAGGTTGTTTTAAACAATGTTATGTGATACGTCACGTATTTATTTTAAAAAATCGGATATTAATATCGAACCTTATGTACCTACTAATCAAATCGAACACGATCAGATTGTGTAATTATATGAGAAAAATAAATATTGTACTCCATAGATTTTAAGATTAACTTTCTGAATTTGTAATAAAATTAGTCGTTTCTCTATTAAGATTATAATTGATGGCTATTTTTATCAATCACAAAATCTTTTGTGATTGCAAGTTCTAAACAAAGCCTTTGCGAAAATAATTCACTATTTACCTACAGCACCCGACAAAGCAAATAGAATAGACGCACAATTTTGTTTATTCTAGAATCCCCTTATTTTCCACACATCTGGGCTAAATTAGTAACGTACATATTTTAGCTACTCGCCGCATAAAGGATTAGCAATGCTCACTCAAACATGTTAGCTTGCTCGGATTAGTTCCCAAATTATATTAGTAGCCTTACTAATCCCGTATGCTTGGAAAAGTTCAAGAGTATCAGGTGTGCTCTACTAAAGATATTATTAGAAATATGTATGCTTGAAGTATAGTTGGTGATGTTTACACAGGTGTTGAATTTATATTTGTTTACGCATTAGGATTGTTTGGGGTAAATATAAAGGGTTTTCTAAGAGTAGGGACATTAAATAATTTGATAAAAATGGTATGAGTGCCAAATATGTGGTGGAATATTAGGGCTTTAATGAACTGGTAAAATCTATCACTAAAAATGACAAAAAGACTAAGACGAAATATGTGCGTAAGGACAAGTGCTGTTTTGGATTGATGTCATTGAAATCAATATCTCAATATCTTGCGAGGAAAATGGCACATTGCATCATGTAGCCCAAACAAGTAGGTTAGGTAGGCAATATTCTGTAAATATTAGCTTCAGCATAAATATTGCAAATTGCCTCAAGTATATTTTTGGATAAAAAAAAATATAATTTAAAAAAATTGGCGGTTTATTTAGCCCCGCTACTTAAAAGCCACCTGCAGTTTTGTGCTAAGCGCAGATTTTCCGAAGAGTTCATAAATTCAAATCTACCTTACTAATTTATTAGCGTACTGAGCGTTGCATGTCAAATATTTCATAATATTTTCAGTATACAGCTGTCATCAGTACCATATCGGTTGCTAGCATAATGTCAACCACATAGTTCGAATCGAATCAGTTGCTCCGTAAATGAGTTGGCAAGCGGACCGCAACAATCCTAATGGTAGCGGACATCAATTGAAAATATGTATATAGGTGAACTAGCGGCAAATAGTCACCCGCTTACTTCTTCTTCTTATCGTATGGTTGATGAACAACCTGGTGTCAGAGTTTTTAAGCCGCCCGTAGGCCTCCGACATGGCTTCACACACCGTTGAATAATTTATCAGGTGTGCTGGTTTCCTCACAATGTTAACCTTCACCGTTAAAGCGTCGAATGATGGTACATATTTATGAATTTCAAATTTGAAAAACACATTGGTACCTGGCGGGGTTAGAACTGGCGACCTCTCGCATGGCAAGCAACGACCTTAACCACCCGGCCATCGACGCTTTCACCGCTTACTGTGACCCCTAATAAAGACGCGGCCCACTTCCAATCGGAATTTAAGTTCCACAGATAAAACAAAAACAAATCAAAAGTGATTATCTCCGGCCCTTACAAGTTTACTACACCGTTTTAAGTTCATGAATATTCAGAGCGCCAAACACCTGCAGACCCGTCCCGGGTTACAGCAGACACGTTTATATCCACGTTTACGACGAGCGCTGGATGTTTAGCGTGTTTTTTACGAGCCAAAGGAATTATAGGGTGGTGGGGCGAGTTGGGAACTTGAGCGGTAGAACCCTTTTCGAACTTCGAATTCGATTTTGAAAAGTTCTTAGTTCTTTCTTCAACTAAACTAGAACACACCTGCAAAACCAATATTTTTCCCCATTATGACAGAAAAGTAATCTCGTGAAATGCATGACTCCTTATTCCAATGTCACTGGATTGTGTTGAATAAAAAATTGTACCACTATTTGCCGACGTAGACCGTAGCGTGTCTTATCAGAAAACTCGTAGTTAACGCCAACATTCGTAGCAAACGTTGTAGCAATAAATAGTAGTAAAAACAAACTGGGGGAATCGTACGTAACATGTGAAAAATGATAAGAAAATGGTTAATCTTGGTAATCGTCTATTTTCCATCTACTATCTGATCTAGGTGTTACTGCATGTTATATTTCAAGACTTCAGAACAATTACTACGATTGTATCTTCCAGGCGTTCAAACATCTGCCGCTTGCAACTTAAAACCCCAAATCCATTACTACTAGTCACTATAACAGGGTTGTATCGGAGGCATTAATTTTAAAGCTGCGATAAATTCCGGCAGATTATATTGTTTCTTTCCTTCTCTGCTTTGAGTCATTTGTAGCTACAAATGAAAAAGCTGCAACAGAATTTCATTGTACTCATGTAGAGATCACACACAGAGATTACAATGCTACGCTTTATCAAATTTAATTGGTTATCAATACCAACACAAAGGAAGGTTCAATAAGTGGGTATTTAACTTATTTATTTCAAATAATTATTTTTAGGAACTTTATACGATAAAATTATGTACCTGCCTACTTATAATTATTTTATCAACAGTTCTGGCGTGCCAAAGTTCAACTGTTGACTTAAATAAATCTATATATATAAAAGGAAGTCGTGTTAGTTACACCACTTATAACTCGAGATCGGCAGAACAGATTTGGCTGAAAATTGGTAGGGAGGTAGCTTAGAGCCAGGAGAAGGACATAGGATACTTTTTATCCCGTTTTACAGAGTTCCCGTGGGACTTGACATGAAACGTCAGTCATTATGTTAAACATTATTCCATTTATGAAGTCTTTTTTGACATTTCGAAGAACGTAACTCTGCACGTTTCATTTAAATGCAATGTAATATCTTTTTTGTGTTTGGTCGTAAATCGTCATTTGAAAAATTTACAATTGTACAAAAACACTCTACAATTAATTCACAAGCAAAATTAACTTATTGTTTTTGATCAAACTATTGTTTCTAAATCTGAACTTCAAAATATAATAATATTTTTTTGCGCGAATGCAGTTACGTACTATGTTTTACTTTTAAACATAGTGACATGCCTCAAATATTCCTCAATAGGGCTGCTTCATTGACGAGTTTTTTACACGGGAGTATAACTGTTATGGTCCTTTAAATACAGTGTAAATTTTTAAAAACTCGACTATCATTATTCACGTCATTCTATATCTATATAATTATTATACTAAACATGCAATCGTGTATTTCTTTTTTCGACAAAAAACAAGATTGCATGTCTTAAATTTTTCTTTCGACAATTTCTATTAACCTTAGTTTTTGAAAGTTAATTCGATAAAATTAGTTACAAATCGAGAATCGTTGCCGCTGAGTATCGATTTCTAAGGGGTACTTCCCTGGTAGTGTTAAATTCACATCTGTCAAAAAAGACTTCATATTTGAAATAGAGTATAATTGTCCAATCCTGTCAAATACTGTAACAACTATTCATGTGTGCGTCCAAAAATATTTTTTTTTAAATGTCTCGAAACTTTTGGTAAGTGTTGTTGTTGTGTGTGTAAGTTATTTGTTTGAGTTTTTATTTCCGAAAATAATACCTCAGATTATTATAGGGGTCTTGAATCGACAACATGCATCTATATTATTCAATTATTGTCTATTTCAGAGATTTTCATTTAGCAATATAGTGACATCTAATTGTCATGTTCGTTTATTGACAAAATTCGATATCTTTTAGTGACTAAATAATAAAGAAGGTTCTTTGAACAAACTTTTTTAATCATCATGTTTTTGGTTCAGAAGAAAAGACGAGCTGATCGCACTACAATAAATACGGTTCATACCTGTATCAAACGGATAAGTAGATATTAAATCTCTACACACGAAATTTTTGCAAATATATTTTATGGGTAATTCAGCAAAGAAGAGCGTTGATTGATGAGCAGATCAGCGTTTGCACAACAATTTGGTAAAGATCGATTGTCGAACAACTTCACACATTTTTCCATCGACTGACAGAATAGGGTAGTTTCCTAAGTCAAATTTTGCATGCGATTTCACAATTAATATTAAGATATTAAATTAAAATTTTAGTAGTAACTTTCACTATGAAAATATATTCGTATAAGCAACGTTTGATATAGCTGCTGAACAAAGTTCTTACGATATGCATACAGTATTACACGTTGTGACGTCATAGTGTGCTGCGAAATTTGTATGAAACGTTTTGAGCTCGCCCAAATGATGTGCTATTGAAACTGTAATATCTCGGAGAGTTTTTCAAATATCAAACCATTATTTTAATAGTATACCTTCTTCATCCAGCAGCCAGCTAAATAGGCCTATTGTAATATTGGGTAGAAGAGTTATCAAAAATCGATATTAAGCTGTGAACTAAATTTGATTAACAAACAAACAAACTTAATCAAAAACGTTAATAAAATTATTGTTGGCGCGGTTAAATTACCACAGATCACTTAATAAGCTATGCTAAGTTTGTATATGCGTTCTGAAATTTAACTCATAGTTTTTTCCATTATCCTTATTTACCTTGAGAGTAGGCAAAAAACTGGCTCGAATAAATTTTGTTACGCCAAATGAAGTCATTTGAAAGCAATTATTGTATTTCTGGATATGTATGAGTAAAAATATGAGATAGTAAAGTTCTCAGTTATGGCGAGACCAGGGAAATAAGGATTAAATTTTATATGGAGGATATTATGGATTCCAGTTCAAATTGAATATGTACCTACTTAGTTTACTCATACGGCATACCTAAGATGGGACGACTATAAAAACTATAAAAAGCATATAAACGGTCGAATTGAGAGACCCCCTCCTTTTTTTGTGAAGTCGGTTAACAAAATAAAGTAGTGCATCAAAGCTACGTTAAGGCGGTACGAAGTTCGCCGGGTCAGCTAGTAAATAAATATAACACAAAACCACATACATTGAACTGATCCCGTGGTAAGTAGCTTAACTTATCTTATCTTATAGTGAGGACCCGACCGTCTAACCGGTTCACGTCGACCCTCAGGGATCTTTTGTGTTTCCCCTACCTTTATACCCCTACTCCCTGAAGATCAACTGCATTAATGCAATAATGTCCTTGGGTCTGAGGTGCCTGTATTCTTCTGGTTTCGGATAAGCCGTTCTAAGAAGTCTGGTGGTAAGTCGCTTAAGCTCTTGTATTACACATATCGGAATTAACAGTGGATATGTCACCGGAAAATAACAAGAACCGTAAATTTATAACTTTCCTAGGAAAATTATAAACTTTCATAGGATTCTACACTAGAGATAAAATGTATTATTTTACGCCTAAGTTCTAGGAAGTTTATCAATTTGCGACGTCGTGTGGTAAATTTATAAACTTACGGATACTTAAATGAATTTAATAACACACCCAGACACGAAACTGACACCGATGCTCGTGACACAAATATTTGTCCCGGGTGGGAATCGAATCTTGGGTCACTAACCACTGTTCCGCCGAGCTAGTTTGATTTACATTTTTACCTTCGGTAGGTGGTAAGTTCTAAATATGATTCGCAAAAATAGTAGATTTCAATTCCATAATGATTCTCTCGCGTCAATTCAAATAGATAGTGTGAATTGGCCTTTACCAAAGTTGGTCCAACCGGCCCGTAGACGCTTTAATTAACTCGCAAAGTGAAAGAACTTTGATATTACTTTTTCGTTTTTGTTTTAAACTCGTGCTGTGAGCCATAACTGGGCTAATTTGTTCGTTAACTCTGTGGCTTACGTTTCATTTTAGTTTGGCATGCTGTTTCAGACGAAGGTATTTAGCCTGAATATAGGTTGCAAGTAATAAATGCTTATGAGCTCAAATCGAGTGAGCGAAAAAGTTTTTCTTTATTTACATTTATCTGCGAGATAAATATTTCATTAATCCTTTGAGGTTAGGTATTCTGATTGATTAAAATAATTACTTACCTTATTGGGAGAATTTTGACCCGCCATCGCTACGGGTATACATAAAATCTTTCCTCTTGAATCCCTCCATTATTAAAAAAAAAAACATCAAAATCCGTTGCGTGGACGCGGGAAGCGAATTTACTCTATACTATTTAGTGATAGTTATTTGTGCACAAGATGTTATTATTTGACGTAAACTATTTTCACATTAAAACTACACTGTATTCCATTTAAATAAAAACTACGCAATAAAATTTTATTCATGAACTAAAAACAATTTTCAATCACGTCTCATAAATTTGTCTTATAACATAAAGTATCAGAGAAAGTACCTATAATAAGACTTCATTATAAGACATTACACATAATTATCTGAATTCGACGTTTCGAACATTTTAGAGCGTTTCTGGTCACGATAAGACTGCATAAGACCGGTGTTCTCAAATGTAACTAACGACATTTGAAATAACACTAGTTTAAATAAATAAATATAAATCTGGGACATTTCCACACACGGTCATCTGACCCCAAACTAAGTAGAGCTTGTACTATGGGCGTCAGAGACTGATATACATACATATATATTTTTAAATACATACTTAAATACATAATGACACCCAGACACGGAGCAAACACCGATGTTCATCACACAAATATTTGTCCCGAGTGGGAATCGAACCCACGACTCTTGGAACCGCCTGCCAGGGTCACTAACCAGTGTTCCACCGAGCCAGCCAACGGATTATTTAATGGATTAAACTCGCGTGTATTGTTATTTTAAACATATATGGTGACGGCAAGACTCTTGCCCGTGACCACGAGCGTTGTAAAGAGCTCGAAACGTCGGATCTCTAAATAATATGTTAAGGATAACAATACACGCGAGTTGAATAAGTCCGCGCAAATAATAGACAATACAGACAGAGAATTTTGAGCGCTCAGTTTTTCGTTCAGAAATCTACATCCCCTATCTAAATCTGGACAGGTTTATCAAAAGCAAAACCTTACAAGTTATTTTTTTGTAAATACGAAAGATTTATATCGGATATTCGGACGTTTTTACGAGCAATCGAATACACAGCAGGTGCAGCAATATTTAACGTGCTTGGAACAAACATGGCCGTTCGCAAGCCGCTTACCATACATGAAAAATGGCGGCCAACGGAGCTCTAAGTGGCGGGAGGAGATTTATGAATTTCTGAACGGAGCAAGGAGTTTTGATGTTTAGGCGACATTGTGCCTTTTACTTGTACTTACTGATATTTAGCAATATGATTTTGAAATGAAAAAAAAATATTTTCGTTTTAATATTTTAACTAGTGACCCGCCCTCGCTTCGCTTAGGATATATTGTATATAAAACTTTCCTGTTAAATTACTCCATTAATGAAAAAACCGCAACAAAATCTGTTGTGTGGTTTTAAAGATTCAAGCATAAAAATGGACAAACAGATGCGGGAAGCGACTTTGCTTTATAATAATAATATGTAGTGATTGAAGGCTCATACAAGCCGTAAGAAAGCCTTAGAAACATGAGAAAAATACATTAGATAAAAGAAAAAGTTCAAGTTACACAACTTAGCTTTATTAGAGTAAAATCAATATTCCTATTTTCCATCGTAAATTAATATCAAAATCAAAATCAAAATGTCGTTATTTATATAGGCAATTTACATGCACTTACAAATCGTCACATTAGTAATAATAAGATTCTACCACCGGTTCGGAATGCCGATTCTACCGAGAAGACTCCGGCAAGAAACTCCATAGTCGCTCTTTTTAAACGAGTCATCATGTTACACATTGTAAATGAGCCAAGTCATACAGTCTGGGTGTGCAATAGCAAAAAGTACCATATACTATATTTACTGCTATTAAAAATAACGATAAATAAGCAATACAAAATTTAAGTACAATATTAAGAACTGCTTTTAGTTCGAGGAAAGTATTTATTAGGTACTATTTTTAACGAAATGCAAAGCTAAGTTACAGATAACACAAATAAAAGATAAACGATCGCAGCTCAAAAAGTTAGGTTAAAAAAAACGATGTATAACTCACAATAAAAACACTTCCACATTCACATGAGCTTGGTACGAACGAAACATATCGCAGCCCGTACCGAAGGTAAATACTCTGCACCTGCCCAGTTTGTTTGTTTGTTAATAAAAATGTCACGAAAAGGATTTATTTATTCACAAGTCGTATTCATTTCCATTGGTATACATTTTCAAAAATTGCAAAACGTATTTTCGTTCGATTCAGTTGCAACGTGATATTTGTTGCGACAGTGGCGTTTACCGATTCCATTTTGTTGTGTAAAAGATAACTATTAAGTAAAACGTTTCCAATAAATTTGACGTATCCTTCCTTTTATAAAATATCTAGGTACCCTTCATCATCATTATCAGCCCATAAACGGATCTAATCCTTTCTAATTCCAAAATCAAATACCATCGTTTATAAATACGTTTTTCGTATACATAGAACCGATATGGTAAAAGTTTATTGGTATTAGTCAGAAATAGATCCATATAAGTCCCCACTGCTGAGCTAGGGCACGGGACTACCCTAAACTAGGGCGATAAGGTCTTAAAGCCAAGGTCAAGTGCGGGTTGGTTGACTACACAGTACACAACCTAAGAATTCTTCGTAGGATGCAGGGTAATTAGGTACCATTATTGATTTATAAACATTTTATTGTAATGTTATCATTTGAGTTAACAGGTAAAGATTTGAAATAGCAATACGATTTCATTTATGTGGTTATCAAAGTAAATCTGTATTTGAATATTTTTAAATAATCAATGTATAAAAACAAAGTCGCTTTCGCTGTATGTCCGTATCCGCTTAGATCTTTAAAACTACGCAACGGATTTTGATGCGGGTTTTTTTAATAGATAGAGTGATTCTTAAGGAAGGTTTGTATGTAAAGTTTACCCGAAGCGAAGCGAGGGCGGGTCACTAGTTAGTAATAATGTATAGCAATATTATTTTAAAATTATAGGGATTGTTTAAAAATAAACTCACTGCGGATTTTGTACAAAATATATTTTAATTTTTTAACATTTCCAATGGTTAACTTAGTACACGTTGCGTACTTAAAACAATCGCTAAGTTACAACTAAAGGTCAATAAGAGATTTCGATATTGAGCTAACTTGGATAGTAATGAACATGACAGTAAATATTTTCAACAAAAACATTCGAGTTGAGCATTATTTAATCAATGATTTATTTTATGTACAATTATGTCGAAATGATGATACAACAGAACCTGTAAATATAAAAGGTATTTTCTCTTCACGAAATACCTTTGTACGCAAAATTTAAATTTCAGTTCATTATGATAAATTACAGCAATTAAATTAAGTTGCATTGTATCATAATTTTAACAAAATAAACAATACAAATTGGAGATACAATAAAAATAAAATTGAACACAAAATTATTTTGGCGGCACGTTCATTATCAAATAATAAAGGTTTTAATGAAATGATAATTAAATGATGGAACAATGTTTTATAAATTATGTTAACAATCCATTAAAAACCGTACCACTGTGTTGCATTATAGGCCAGTTTCAGTTTTTTCAGTTTACCTTCATTACAGAAATTCTTTAATAATGAAATCTGACCCATGATGATATAGCTATTCGTTGAAATACCCTTTTTTATGGTTATTGATTCATTTTCAAATTATTTTTCATTCATTGGTTTGTAAACGTAGACAGAAGATTATTGGTGAATTGCCTTCTCTACTTGATATACAACACCTTAATCCCTGCGTTAATGTACTTTCCTTCAGTTCCTACATTAAAAACCAAATTATCATAAATTTGTTCATCCACTTCCTCAATTTCAATCAAATCGCATTAATGTTATTAAAATTGACGAACTCCGAAATGAAATGCTCGTTCATTATAAAGCAATCCTTTCACATCAAGAGTTGATGCGATGTATTAAATATTCAGTGCTCGACATCTATACTGTTCCAAGCTAATTCAATTACGAAGGCAGTGGCGGGGTTCTAACTGTGCGAAACATTACCATCGTCTGGTTTCTGCTCCACTGAAATGCTACATTGAAATATACTGCTATTTAAGTGAATAAGTAGGTGTGTCACAACAAAAAAAGTCGTTCCGGGTCCGAGCGAAAGTGACGGAGAATTTAAACAAAGAAATATATAAATATTAGCAGTAGCACTAGACCCATAAACACTAATACTTAGTGTAATTAATGAAACGCGAATGTCTAAAATTTTACGTAAAGAAATATCTCATATATGCTGCTTCAACACTTATGTTACGAATATCAGAAATGACTGTGAAAAACACAAACACGCTTAAGTATATTTGTGTACCCACTGTTGATTCTGATATCTGTAACATAAGTGCTTAAGCTATATACCACGGGATGTTGTGTAATATCTACATTTATTTATTTATTTTATTTCAACTTAATCCACGAAGAAATTGACTTAACTTTATACACTCCGACCTTCTGAGATAATAGTTCAAAACTTATAAACAGTTTAATCTAACAGCGTCCCAGTGGCGCAGAACTCGACGAGTTGTTCAGAATTAAATTATTGAGAATGTATAACTAAGTTTAGCTAATAATCGTGCGTTACATTTCCTTAAAGTAATGCAAACATCAAAGATCCCTTCGCAAACAAATTAGAAAATTAACAAGTGACTGTCGTTCGCGAAGGTACATTCATGTTTGACGCAATAGCGTTTCTCTCTAGGACGATTGAGGGTTGAATAATGAAGACATTTTGGTCTCGCAGACCGACAAAAAGTTTATTTTGAGTGCTTGAGCTAGTAGCTTTAGTAAAAACTATTGTTTCTTAGCATTGAAACGCATCAAAATTTCTTCAGCCTGTAGAGGCGTAGCGTTGGAATTGTCAACAATTTATAATTTTGTTTCGTTCGAAAAGTTTGTGAATCAGTTCAACAATTTGTGACTTTATATCGACTAATCGTCCTAGGGAAAGAAGCTATGAACAACATCCTTACAATACTATTTATTTACATCGTTAATATTATACTAGTTTGACATTACGTGATCTTTGCAGTCAGTCGTATTGCTTTTAAAGCAGAATATTTATAAGTTAACGTCGAGTTTTCGAATGAACTGCTCTTAGAATTAATAAGATACTTCTGTCTGAAAAGCAATTAAGCTTTTCATTTTCTGTTTTGATGAAATTTTAATTTAGCAAACATTTTCAACCTTCCTATACTTTCTGTGCTCATTTCTCAGACCGAGAGTACAATATATTTTTCTGTTCTTAATTTGGTATAAAATAATTAATTCATTTTTGACTTTTGTGTTCGGTCGTAGGCAAGATAATATTTATATGATTAAAAAAAATCTGCTTTTGGGTTTTATATTCGTTGTAGGTGTGCACTGAGGATCAGATATTTCAAATTCAGATAGGATTCACAAAGTTCCATTTTAACATCAGATCCCTCCGATCAATTCTAATTAAAATATAGGAAGGTTAAACGGAGGTGCATTATCAACAAGTTAATTAGTCACAGTAACCATATTGAAACTGCATTACAAAATTTCACGTTACACCTAACTATGTTTACCTAATTGATAATTGCTTAATTGTTTGGCTACTATCACCTTGTCATAACCTATGATCGTCGTCCGTAGAAGCGTACGTTAATGTTAGAATTAATTAACCGTACCTTGTATGTACATTAATTACAAAATGAGCTATCGTTTGAGCGCCGTCATATATTGAGAACCCTCGCGATCCGATATCAGGATATTACATATTACCACATAATGCTAAGTTAACAGATACAGTAGCTAAGTGTTTGCTAAATAAATATTGGTAATTAATCTCCGATAGTATCGAACAAGCTTCACCTGTCTATTGATTGCAATATTTTAAACTAATGGTTGGTAGTTAATATTTTCACTGGTAATAAACGAGAATATAGTTTTTTTTTATTTAGCAAAAGGTTTATCCTTCAAACCATTCTTGTTATTGAAATAAATTATATTGCATACTCTTGAATGCCTTAAGTTCATACAAGCTCTAAAATATATTTTATAGTATTGTGATTTGTTCCTATTAATGAGATGAGAGTAAAGAGTGCATAGTCTATAAGTGTCAGAAATGTAAATTTAACAATATCGTTTGTGTGACGTTTCAGTAATCAACAATTGAGGGTTCGGGCGCTCAGTAAACTGCCTGTCAATGGAGGCTCCAATCTAACGGGAGATCCCTGGAGGTGGATCTTGAGTGAAGAGAGGGCGGTGCGTGGGGCGCACCGCGGGCCGCGTGTCAGTAATCCAAGGATTCCTCGTCTGGGGACCTCTTGCGGCAGCAGAGGCGCCAGGCGGCGCCAAGCGCGCACACAGCCAAGGCAACCGCCAGCCCTGCACCAAGAGCTGGTGCAGTCCAGTCCCCTCCGACGGCACTTCTAGCCCCCGCACATAATTCCGGCGACTCATCATTCAACTGCCCCAAAGGAACCCCGCCCAACGCATCCAAATACCCCAAGCGTCTCAAACTGTCCTCAGAATACGCCTCTCTCGCTCTCTTCTCCTCAGTCGTCCAGAACTTCCTCTCATTAGTTGTGACATTAGGACAATTCACAACTCCGTTGCAAATCAACCTGGCTGGGATACACAGAGCCTCATCTCCAGGACAAATAAAGTCGCAACCTTGACCTGAATCAGAAGACTTAACTCCTCCATCTGTCAATCTGGAAGTCATGAGTGTGCCATCGGAGTTCTTAGGCAGATGGTACAGACCTGTCCAAGCTATTTTGAATGCTGCACGGGCAGGAGACGCGCTACCAATGAAAACAATTCTAATTGACCTGGTCTTCTCCTTCTCTATAACCAGCGGATCATCTAGTGATTCAAAGCCAAGTTCACCTGCAGAAAGAATGGGCAACTTCTCAGTCTCAGATACATTACCACCGCATATGGAGAGATAGGGCTCGATCCTGCCAGGCAAGTAGATCTGTATGTTGCCATCTTCACAGTGCCGTGATGCAAACTTGATGCTGTCGAAATGTAGCCAGATATCTCTCTTCTCCTCTATTTCCAGATCCCATATACACTGAATGCGTTTGGGTGGTTCTGTGTATCCTAGAGCTTCTAGGTGAGGGTAGACGATTTCTCCATCTGAGGCAGCTGCTAAGACAGGCGGTCCACATAATGGGCCGTGGACGAATTCGTACCTGGCTTCGAAAAGAGGCGATGGGTTTTTGAAGTACGACGCTGCGGCGTGGGCATTATCAACAATGAGCTGAAGATTTAAAGTTTCCCCTGAAGATACTACTCTATACGGTCTTGCTCTAGACACGGTGTTTGCATGTTTGGCACAAAGACAAGAACCTAACGATCTCTGAACGGCTAGATGGAGGGGCAGGGGAGTTGTGGTGACTCCTAAGGTTGTGTTGGGACTCTTCCCTCCTGTGAACGGTTCCCAGATGATGAGCTTATCTGCGCGGTCTTCATAGCAGTTTTGGCAGGATACTGGTGTGTATGGGTGTTCCTGGTTAGAGAAATAAAAAATGTTAAAATCTTAATAAATGTCAATATTTGTGATTTTGACACTATTCGTGTAATGTTTTGATTAAAACATAAGAGAATAAGAAGGCAAAAAAGGCCTAACACGTCGACACTGCAGTTTATTTAGTATTTTAGTGGTAGGATTGGTAGGTAGATATTCAAGGTAGGTTTCCATTACTTGTTTGCACTACTCGTTTATTTATTTATTCAGAAATAAAGCATTATTTTAATACAATTAGAATGAGGTTAAGTTTCCTTTTGGTACTTTATTGAAATTACGAGTAGAAATTAGAACTAATGGGACAATGTGCCATCTGTAATGTCCCGGTTGTCTGGAAATCTAATCGCTGAACGACTTGATGGGTGCCTAAGTTAACGCGATTCGTGTGGCCGAATACTGGGCCGATTACGTTTGATTTTGCCATCAACTCGATAAGAAGTTGATAGAACAATATATCTTGGACTAACTAGACTAGACTAACCTTGAAGTTAACACTCAAGATGGTGAGAATAACTCGCGCATAAATCCTCTTGTCCGTCACGAATCTGTACAGGCAGTGGACGTCTTCCCCAGGAGGAGCTTGTTTGTACACGAGCGTATTGAGAGGGGACCGCAGCCTTCCGGCCCTCTGCTTCCAGGAAGCGATCACTTCGTCACAGGCTGTTCCTGCCACTGGTTCTCCGAAGCGGGTGTTGTTGAAGAAGTCGTAGTGAGCCCAGTAGTATAGGGATGAGCTGCGACAAATAAATATGCGTGAGTATTATAGTCTATATTTTATGGCCTCCTTAAGCTAAGAGGGTGTTTTGAAGGAGGGGTATACGTAGGGGAGTACGTACGTACGTACGTTCCTAATCATATAAAATAAGTATTAGCAGTATGAACTTCACCGGGGTTAGTATTGTATTAAAAGAGACTAGAAAATTATATGTGCGGGAATTCGCCTTCCTTTTTATTCCTTACTGACATACGGCGATGGCTTGGAGTAGCCTCGTCATCATCCCTGGACTTGCGGGGAAGCGGATGTCTCTCACCCCAAGAACAGAGCTTTAGGTAGTATAATGAAGTAGCTTTATCAAACTTACCCGCTATAACTGCCAGTCTTGCTCTCAAATCTCACAAACATGGCGTTGCCGGTGGACACGAAGTCGTGCTTCTCCATCGGTCTGCTGAAGGTGTCGCAGAATGTCTTGATGATTCGAGCGTCGTCCGGGCGCGGGGCGTCGTAGAGAGTGAGGGATTCCCCGCAGTCCCCTGTCCAAGGGACGATTGGGGACTCTATGCGGTTGATGCGGAAACTGTAGAAAAGAGGAGTATTAAGGTACATGTTCTTTATTGGCAATAAAAAGTAAAAAACATAATTGTAGAGCTGGTGTTACAATAGCAAAAGAGTAATTAAGGCACCCCCTTTTACATTTAACAATGAGGGGTGAGTATTTATTTATTTACTGCATAAAATAATATAACCCAAAATTAATTTATTTAAGATTTTAGACTTTTGCGTTCCATTACACTAAATATTTGTCTTTATGGGTCTACACGCGTTATTAGGAGTAGCAAATTACATAGCTACTTACTGCCCGACGTTTCGACTGGGTTACACCAATCGTGTTCGCTCGCGACCACGATTTGTGGTAGTGTAATTTATTTAGGATGAAAAGTTGTGAATTTATCTTAAGTTGAAAGTCTGTGTAGTACTGCATAGTTAAAAATTGCAAGAGTTGATAAAGAGCACATTGCTTAGCTACTAACCGCAACCCCGTTAACGTAAATCATTTATTCAATAAACACATCAAGTTAGTGTATAAAAATAATAGGTGCAGTAAATTTTAATTAATATCAAGCAACTCAATTCAAAATTCAGATCGTGAGCTCAAATCCCCAAGAGGCAAGCATACAGATATACAGCTAATATTTTTGGGAATTCAACCATCTGAGTACACACAATGAGCTATATAATATTTGGAAATTCAAACAGTTGGTTGTCAGTTGACTACATACCTTGGAAAGTACAGCCTCACAACTTGCCCCGGCAATCCTTGCATCAGATAAGTGCAGGACGTGTGCGGGGGGTACCAGTGTGCGACTGAGAGGAAGATGCCTTCAGTGTCTCCTGACTTCTTCAGCGACTCGGCGGTGAGCAGCCAATCACAGGTGCCCACCTTCGACCCAGCTGCCTCCACGTGGCCGGGCCAGTTGCCCACGTTGAAGTGGAAGCCGGTGTTGAGGAGGGGACCTGAGAGATGGTGAGCGTAATGGTTTTTAAGGGGTGATTCTGTACATTTAATCTCTTTTTGTATGTCCACTTTTTTATGCAGCTCAATCAATATATTTAGTTAATTTCTTTAAATTTTTAAGTGGTCATTACAGCAACGTTCTCAAAAAACTAGGAGTAACATCTCAGTTGACTTGTTGTAATCTTCTTTCAAACAGTTAGTTACAACTGTTGATTATCAATGTCGATTTAGTGATAAATTTTAAAATGAAATTGCTGAACTAAAATATAGTAGGCGTATTTGGTAATAAGTATTTTAGGAATGTTTTAATTAATTTTTTATACCAAAGAGTAACTGAATAAAATTCAAATTGAAAATATTCCACACTAATGACAGATTCACCAAACAATGGTGGTACACAACCATATTCGATCACATTATTATATGCGTCGTCAAAGTAGAAGTCGAAATTCAAATTATCCTTTCAGTTTCACCAATCGACAGTCACAATTATACTGAACTCTAAACAAAAAAAATTATCCATCACTCACCAGCCGGCGAGCTGACGAACTCCACAAAGAGGTCCTGGGAAGTCCCGATGATGGAGTAGGGGAACTTGCCCATCCCGCAGAAGGTGCCGATCACCGACGCTGACTCGTCACGACCGTCGTAAATGCGGATGTAGTCGTACGGGCAGTTCTCGGAGCCTAAGGAACAGGAAGTGGATTAAAAAAATAGAAAAAGAAATAGCTACAACACACCCAAAATGTTTATAGACAATGTTTAGTGGTTACATACATACATACATAAAATCACGCCTTTTTTCCCAGAGGGGAACTAAAATGTGTATAGTCAATGTATAAAGATGTACTTTCATTTGTATTTTTAGTGTAGTGCTTTAAATTTACCATATAATTACATTTACATTTCGTTTTAATTTGAAGGTATTGCGTACAATAAACACAAAAAATAAAGTGACCTAGAAATAAGAAGATAAAATATGCAAATGTATCAAAACAAGAGTCCTATTACACTTGTGCCATGATTAAAAAATGAATTCTTTAACAAAAAAATCTAAAATTGTACTACCAATATGTATTACAAAAACGAAGACTTATTTTTTTTGCACCAACTTAATTTTGCCCTAACAAAGCATGACCATTTGGCCCAATTATTGAGAAAACAATTATTCTATACGCTAAAGTTATTTTAAGGAAAAAAATATTTTCTCATATTTTTGAGAAAATATTTTTAGTATGCCGAGCAGCTAAAACAACTTACTATATAACTTGCGTTCCGGCCTAAGAATTTCTCATTAAACTCATAAGTGCCTCCATAAAGGTTTCTGACGAAAACGTAAAGGAAAGCCCAAGGATTTAATTCCCATTATTGGGTCTCATAATTTATGGTGCCCATAAATTCTCGCGCCTTAGTTCGTGAAACGAAAAATTATAACAGGTGTGGGTTAATCCTAAGGCATATTGGAAGCTATGCGATAGATGATATTTTATGCACGATAATGTATCTTCATTTTATTGAGAAATAATATGAAAATCCTTATTTACTCAAGCAAAATACTTTAAAAAATGCTTGAATACTTAAGAGCTTAGGTATAAGTTCTGTGACCTTGTTCCTAGTAAGCTTTAGGATAGTCAACCTGGGTAAGGAATGTTTTTAAAATGAATTTTTATGTACTATCCGCAACGCTGGCGGTCGACCACCTATAAAAGTGAAAATCGCTTGGCGCTTACGCGTCTGTCAGAGCGGGGCGGGGCTTACTCTGACAGACGCGAAATTGCCAAAACGTAAATTGTGGTCAAGGAGCTGGCAATAATTTTTTGGTAGATATTTGAGGCATACTGAAAACTTGTCCTGTACCTCTCCTATTATATCCCAACACAAACCCGCAGAAATGGCTGAGTACCGGGGCTAAACCAAACCCCCAATTTTTATTATTTAAAAATATATTTTATAATCCAAAAAAATATAATTTGTCAGTTCACCTGACAGGTAGAAGTTCCATCGAAATAATTTGTCTTAGTGAGTCTTATTTTTTAGTTATAAATAAAAAGATGAAAAATATTTTTGGGGGTTTGCTTTAGCCCCGCTACTCACCAGCCAGGTCTGCAGTTTCGTGCTGGGATGTAATAGGAGAGGTACACGATAAGTTTTCAGCTTGCCTCAAATACCTACCAAAAATTCTTGCTAAGCTCTCCTACTATTGGAACGTTTTTGCTTGGATTTTGACAGATTTTCTTTAAGTGCTCTTCTATTGGCCAGTGGGCGGGGCTAATGGCGTTTAAAGAAATCTGTTTGAAAAGTGTACTACCGCCAACATTTCCGATAGTATGTCATCATCAGCCCATATACGTCCCCACTGCTGGGGCATGGGCCTACCCTTAACTAGAGCGAAAGGGCCATAGTCAACTACGCTGGCCAAGTGCGGGTTGGTTGACTACACAACCTAAGAATTTATTTGCAGGTGTGTAAATTTTCTTACGATGTTTTCCTTCACCGTTGAAGCGTCGAATAATCGTAAATATGAATTCAAAATCAAAAAACACAGTGGTACGTGGCGGGGTTTAAACTGGCGACTCTACGCCACCACTCGGCCATCGACGCTCTTATTTATAAATACATAGTTTTAATTTATAGCGTCCCAGGCAAGGAACAAAAATTTAATATAGTCTGCCCCTAACATTCCTTAGTATTTCAAAGGAACAAATTGTCTCGCTTTCAGTATATTAATACTTCATACTTTATAGCCAGTTGTCAGGGCTGTGTTGAAGTGACAGCCTTTTATTTCGTCTCGTTTGGCTTGATATATTGTAGCAATAAATTGTGCTAGGTTTAAGTACCACCTCATGATATACTAAGGTCTTAGAAAAGTCTCTGATGTCTAAAAAGAATAAAGCACTTCGCATTTGCTCGCAAGAAAGTACAATAAATGGGTCCCATGTTTATCTATTTGTTTCCTTGAAGACTAGGTATCTATGTACTTGCAGTCACTAGCATATTCGACTGCTGGGAAATGTCAAAAATCGACTGACACGGTTACACACATTAGAAAGCTAAAAGTGTTGGGATATTAACCATGTTGTTTTGTTTAAATGAGCTCCCGATATTTCGGCACTGTTGCAAGCGCCATGATCACGGGTGAAATGTAGGAGTGCGAGAATGACGGTAGGTCTAAGGGCAGACATATTGGTCTACCCTCTTTCTAGAAAGACTCATTAAAACAAAACAACATGGTAAATATCCCGGACACTTTCAGTTTTCTATTGTCAAAAATTGACTTTATAACACTCTATTTTCTTATGACCGTGAAAGACATATACGCATCGCAGAAAGTGTATAACATTATTAAGAATAGGTTTTTACAGTTTTTTCGTTGTAAACTGAAAATGTAATTAATGAAAATGGAATGATTTACTAGATTTTTTTAATATAAGTTAAATATAAATAAATAGGTACGTAATATTACACAACATCACATATATTATAAATTGATCTGATCCCGTGGCTGAAGCATTTGTGTTACGGATATCAGAACCAACAATGGATCCAATAAACTTAAATATGTTTAATGACATACCCAGACACGAAACAAACATGACGAACGATGTTCGTGGCACAATTATTTGTGGAAAGGTGAGAATTGAACCCACGCCTCTTGCAATCATATAAATTACTGAACAAGAAAAACTATATGTTAGTCAAAATAACTTGCCAAACAAATACCATGAACCACTTTTTGTAATATTGAGCACATTGAGTACATACCTATTATTTTTAATACTACAATAATAAATAATAAATATCTGCGAGATTTCCACACACGGTCATCTGACCCCAAACTAAACAGAGCTGTACTATGGGCGTCAGAGTCTGATCTGAGATACATTCATATATATTTTTAATACATACATAAAAATAAATAATCACACCAAGACATGAAACAAACACCGATGTTCATCACACAAATATTTGTCCCGAGTGGGACTCGAACCCACGAGTCTTGGAACCGCCAGCCAGGGTCACTAACCACTGTTCCACCGAGCCACACACACAAGAAATGGAGAACCATCATAGTTAGTTCAAACGACAAGATTAATCAACCCTAATCACTCCCGATGCTCAAACTATTCCAACACACCCCTGATGTTTAGGGCTATGTATATGTAATGATTATATACCGACACATATTATGTATTTACCGACACACTGTCCCCAAAACTGACTAACCGCGAGATAGTAGCAAGATGGATGACTTCGAAGTTTCGCTTACTAGAAGTGATGGGTCCCGGGGGGAACCTCCGTTGTTTTAGCAGCCGCTGTATTGTTTGCCTACTTTAATAAAAATTTACTTTATATAGTGGGTAAATCAAATTTACAACGAAAACGATTGTTACTTTGTATAAGCCCCCAGAACGTCGTTCTTCTTCTTATCGCATGGTTGATGAACAACCTGGTGTCAAGAGTTTTGAAGCCGCCCGTAGGCCTCTGACATGGCGTCCCACACCGTGGAAAAATTTCTTAGGTGTGCAGGTTTCTTACGATGTTTTCCTTCACCGTTAAAGCGTCGAATGATGGTACATATGAATTTCAAATTTGGAAAACACATTGGTACCTGGCGGGGTTTGGCGACCTCTTGCATGGCAAGCAACGACCTTAACCATTCGGCCATCGACTTTTTTTTTTTTGAAAAAAAGAACTCGTTTACCCCAATGGTTATTGGTTCTACGCCTTATATGGCCTGTTCAGTGCCACTTAAGCATGCTATTTCGGTGAGCTATGTCGATGACTTTGGTTCTCTATCTCTTTGTATACTTTAAGTGTGAAATAAATGATCTTACCTGAAGTGATGGGTCTCATGGGGCAGGTCATGATATTCTCGCAGCGCTGCCCATCTATGTTGAACTCCTCATTTTCTATGTACAACTTTATGTACGGCAATCTGGTGTTCAGGTGGTATCTACGAAAAAATATTCATAATATTTACCCAGAACATGCATAGAGTGGTATCTCATAATGAAACTGCTTTCAAAAGGTTTGAAAATAGCATGCACAGTATTTAACATCTTTGTTCACAAAGAAATACTTTAAAATAATAACCATTGATAGTATTTTATTGTAGTCATTTGTGAGTGTAAATTATTATTATATAGATTATTTATCTTTTTCAATTAAATGGCATTTAAATAATCCGCGTGGAGACGTTTAACGGCTAAAACATTACTTCTTTATAGAGCAGTTGGTTAAAAAGTAGCATATATCCTTTCCTAGGCTCTGGACTATATCTGTACCAAATTTCGTTTAAATTGGTTCAGTACTCTATGCGTGAAAGCGTAACAGACAGACAGATGACGACAAAGAATTAGCAAGGATTGAGATATTTCAAAGCGGTTTGTCGAAATATTTCATGAAGTTCTTATAATCATTACCAAGTACCTATTACACGCAAAGTTCTACTATGAAATATACTCTACCCTCATAAATAACTAAAATTAACACGAATATGAATATTTGAAGTCTATTTACCCTTAACTATTGTAATAAACAAAGTCGGATTAAAACATCGGTAACAAACAGACCCGTTACGCTTTAAGCTCGTAATAAATGGATAGGCCGAATGTCAACAAAAAGTTTTCCAATATTAAAAAAGTTTTGAATATTGCTGTTGGTGAAATGGCCATATGAGCCTGAGCTAACAGGCTCCGTTAAAATTTATGAGAACTTTCATATGCAGTCGTAAAGAGAAAAAAGTGCGTTTGGCAAAGTTACTAGATATATTATTTTGTACCATAATATTATTAAATTGAATAATGAAATTTATAAAATTTTGTTCCGAAAATAATGCTTGTCGTAACATACGAAGAAATTGTTTAATTTGTTTCTTACGATGAGCATATTTATACGTATTTACGACTCATTTTAAGCACACATTCAATTGTATAATGTAAGGGGTGAGATCCATCCGCTCCCCCGCAAGTCCGATGATGATGACGATGCTACTCTAAGCCATTATTGTATGTCAGTTAGGAAAACATTCTTTTTAAACTCATTGTTATATTCTTGCTTACCTGCAGTGTAGATTCCGTGGGTACACCCCAGGGTACGCCGCTGATTGAACATAGCACGTTTGAAGGCGACAGTCCCGAAATACTCTCTCACAGTACGATCTAAAACAAAAAAAAGTTTCGAATTAGAAAAAACACTCTTACCGAATAATTTTCGACTAGTGGCGATTAGAAACAGGGCTTACATAAATTACAACTAGATAGATGTATTAAATGTTTTAAACGTAGGAACTTTAACGTTCAGCCCCATACATTTTTCCCTTTGAAAACACAAATAGATATATTAAAATTTAAATGTAAAAATTTTGCAGTACAGGCAAACAAGAAAAATTTTCCAAAAGCAAAAAAACAAGAAAAAACCATTAGATGGTAATTTAGTTTTTTTCTTTTGCAACTGTTTCTTTTTGTTTTCGTTCTGAGTGAATACTTTTACCGCTAAAGGATGCTGCTCCTTGTTTTTTTTAAAATTTTGAATTGGCTTTTTTGGTCCAAAAAGAACAGGTTCCTCACTTATTACGTGCTCCTTCCGGAAAACGGTACACTGACCTGAGTATACCCAGTAACGTCACTGTAAAATAAAATTTATTTACCGTGTGGGAGCCAGTACTTAGCTTGAACCATTTTAAAATTTAAGACATAACCATACCTTATTCACATGGGAACTTGTTCTTGGAATTTTAGTGGTGATAGTAAACTACTAGAGTCTCGTTGGAGACGTTAATGTTTTACCTAGTTCACATTTTACCTGGTTAGATCTTCGCCATAATCGTTATTGCTGTCTGAGAATTTATATGTTAACTTTTAAATGTTTTTGCTCGTTGTTAACATATTTTTTCGGCGAACTCTACTATTGAATTATTATTAATGTTTATTTTTCGCTTGCATTGCTCGTAAATGAATAATCAGAATTTTGTTGAATAAAATGATACAATTATTATATTTTTAACCGGGGATTTTGACACTCGTGAACTTAATCATATTAACACAGCTAGTGCGAGCTCTAGCACTTTTTTTTATTAACACAATTTTTTATATTGTATTCATTCCACGTATTATTTGAAAGAATAAACTTTCTTCTGATACATTAATAAAAAAAAATAACTTCAGATACTTATTTTACAGATACAAAGCATCAAAATATTGCGTTTCATTATTTCTATCAATCCCTATTGAGATCAACCAATCCTATCCACGCAGGAAACGCGAAATAAACACATCAACTGAAACTAATCAAGTCCCATGTCCCCTAAACACTTCATAAGCCCCACAAATCAACCGGACACCGAGGAATAAGTCAAACCGTCCGCCAATTACTTACGGGACTTATCGCGAATCATTTTCTGGCACCAAACGGCCACACTTGGAGTCGTACGTGACCGAAATCGGGAATGGATGACCGGGGCCCGCCAGGGACGGAGCAAGGGGAGAACCGGGGCCCATCCCTGAATCGGGTACTTAGGGGTACTTTGTTACTTTATAATTATTTAATGACCCGCCCTCGCTTCGCTTCGGGTAAATTATACATAAAAGCCTTCCCCTAAAATCCTAAAATATTATAAAAAAACCACATCCCACCACCTTAGTGTTATATTATCCAAACACTGGGCTGTATTCGTATGATTCTAGCATCCACAAGCAAAGAAGAAGTTGATGTGTGCACATTAGTTCCGATAACAAAGCATTTCTGTTAACTATATTAAAAAACACTGTGATATAGGTAGTGATATACATAGATAATCCCAGAATATTTATTATTAAAACAAGGCTTATTATAAGCTGTCACAATCTAGATTTATGTTTGTAATAGATTTTTTTTTTAATGTTTTTATTCAAATTAATTTAAAATTGTAACCTGTTGTATATGTCGCAGTCATCTGGTGAAATCAGCGATTTGATTGGATCACTAGCGCGTTCATTGAATGACGACGTTCAATTGAATGACTAAAGGACAACTCGTGAAGTTGTTGAATATAACGTTCAACATCTGGTCTATGTCTATGTCTGTCGTTCTAGTCGTTGAATGGGATATAGCTGACTTTGTAATGTTTGATTAGGGTGACGATAAGTGCGCGACTTAAAATAAGGCGTCCGACCGATTTCAGCCATGGCGGCCGATCTCAATTGAGATCAGCCAAGTGCGCAGGACATATTATAGTGCACAAGTGTACGCGCAAACACAAGCGCACTCTCTATTCCCTTACTCTCATAATTCGGTGAGACGGCAATCCGACATGACCGATGAGAGATCGGGCGCAGGACCACCGGCTTAACGTGCTTTCCGAGGCACGGGCGTTCAACCGCCAACTTCCTAACTCCGGGCTGAGTAATTTCATTACAGAAAAACTCACACAAATTTTGCCCGACCCCGGACTCGAACCGGGGACCTCTCGGTCCTAACGCAGCACTTGCTACCAATAGACCAACGAGGCAGTTTGTTAGTGCGCATCTTAAAAGATAACTAACTTCACCAGCTTGTTTTGCCAGAAATTTATCTTTTAAAGTAGCCGGCGACAGCGTATTAATCGGTACATCCATGCTGTCTCCATTTTTTTACGAATAAGTCACTTTAAATCTCAATTTCACTCAAAAAAATATCAACACAGTGCCATTCGATTAGATCTGTACCAGTTGTTAGACGCCATCTTTGTTTTGATGAGCACTAACGCCGCAGTGAAAAAAAAAACTAAATTACAATCACCTGACTGATTTTACGTCCGCTATGTTCAAAGAGCAATGTTTCAATCCGCTAACTTGTTTTACGTTGAGTGAGGATTGTTCATTCAACGTTCGAACTAGTCATTCAATTGAACGTCGTCATTCAATGAACGCGCTAGTGATACAATCAAATCGCTGATTCAACCAGATGACTGCGACATACATGCCATAACAAATAAATAAGTAAATAAAAGTAATAACCTATATCGGTAAAAAAATTACATGTGACTAGCACGTTTAATGCATTATGGCCATCAATACAGTTGTTTATATAAAGTTTTACGTGTTATCGTGCCTTTTTTCCTCAAGGCCCTTTAGTTACCTGTATACGGCCCTGGAATCAGCCCTAGCTTCTGATTTATGCGCAGCGATCGGCGCGTGAGTGATGCTGACTTCGGGATTTGAGGGCGGGATTGTTTGATTTTGTTATTTGACTGATTCGCGGTTTTTTTTAAAAGGAAAATTGTATTTGACTCCATTTGGCCTGGACATGAGCGTTGAAATCCCAATGCCATCACTTAAAGTACGAGTATACCTATTTAAAAAATCTTGAAAATTTTGGGAAGGCCTGATTTATTTATCATATTTTTTTATTTATTTCACTCATTTCACAGCTACAAAATTTTTGGAATTTAAATTATTTTCAGTAAAAAAAAAGTTTCAAAACGTGTACGCTTATATTGTATTAAAACCACTGAGTGGAGGTAGGAGGTGTATAATGCATCAATTGAAATTGTATTTGGTAGCAAAGGAAAAATATTAATTAGAATGTGTTTGTGCACTACAAGTTTCAATAAAACTAAAATAAAAGCAATAAATTTTCAATAACAAAATAAATTTACGTTTTGCTTAGTAAATAATGTTGTATAACACAAGCAAGCGCTTGTAGCACAGGTATTAACAAGTAGCGAGCTAGACATTTTTTTGTAGTAACATTTCCTTTTTCAAAAAGTGTATTCTCAATTTTTGTAAAGTAAATCTTAAGTTTCAAGGCTTTATCTTTAGTCCTAGTTTAGATATAAGTCTTTGTTTAATAGTGTTTTTTTTACGCAATTGTTGTGAAATAATTAAAACCTGAGATTGAGATAAAAACGGATCGGTTCTATCTCACTTTTTGGTAGAGCTCCAATCAGTCTCTTGTGCAAGGAGTCGTGAGTTCGATTCCTTTTCGTGAGAAATAATAAAGTGACACTCACTGTGTCAATGATTGTGACGGGTCTGGGTTTTTTAATTAAAAGTTTCATTCAAATTATGCTACAGTTATGATATCCGTAACACCAAAACTTTAGACACCTATCGTGATCAGATCAAGTGATGTCATAATATACCTATTATCTAGTTCTCTAGTAGGACTAGAAACCCATAGTTGCCGTCGCTTAAATTCAGTGGTTTCTACATCTACTAGCTCATATTTCCCTTTGCGTATTGTAACGTAGTACGTTATTTTTCTAATATTTTTACCTATTTAATTTCAATATATAAATTAAATAATAAATCATCAATAAATAAAATGCAATGGATACCAAATAGCCGAAGGCTGTCCATAGCTTTATTCTTTTGCCGCATGCAATTGGTGCACGTCAATAGAAATGTCACTTAAAAATACAAACGTCAAAACCGACGGTATAAATAGAGGCGCAGACGCCGGGAGCTTGCTCTTTTTGCTCCTGATCATACTTTTGCAACTTATCGTAATTTAACGCGAATTTGCGGCTCCCATTGCCACGTTAACTTTCTACGTTCACATTTTTATAAAATCAGTGATACCCCAGATCGGGGTTCGAAGACTGGACTTCAAAGTGCGGGGCACACATACAGCGGACACGAGCTAGTGCAAGCGGGACCACCTACCTTCGCTGCCACCAGCAATCCCATGAGCTTGCCTACACCACGTGCTTGACCGCCTACCACGTGCCTACGCCTTACTGCGTGTCCTGACCCGCGCCGCCTACAACCTCGTGCAGAAGCTGCCTGCGCGACCTACCCTCAACGGCTGCGGACTACCCTACCAGGACAGTAGCTTTCCTAAGCGGTTTGATAATCACAGCTCAATCTCGACCCTCGTCCCTCGCTCTCCGAACTAATTTACCGAGAAGGTCTTTTCTAAAATAAATTTGTACTGTTAATTAATCTTTTTTATTTCCTCCCCTACCTACATACATTGTTTCAGTATATTCAGTAGTTTCTAGCTCTACTAGCTCATAGTTCCCAGTGGGACAACTCCCTTACAAAATCTCCGTGCGTAAATCAGCGATCGGTAATGGCCGCCACCGGCGATCCGAGTCACGTTCCTTTCCAAATGTCGTCGTTTGTGGCGCAGAATGACTTGAGATAAGCCCCTTGAGTAATTGGCAAGAGGTTTCGGTAAAAATATTATTGAGAGCTGGAGAACTATAGGTAGGTACCTACTTATGTTATGATTGTCTTGTTAGTTCGTGAAGGCTCGAGATTTAGTCCGGTAAGGACACAATTGAAGCCCCCAGAACCAGAGTGGGCCCAAACCACAATTAGTAATTTTTTAGTTGACTACGGAAATGTCCCCTTTCAAACCCCTAAGTTCATAGTCAGAATGATTCAAAGGTAATTTTAGTAAACAATCACAGATGGTGCCGAAAAAAGTCATGTCCTGATGTCACAACTTTATGAGCTTTAATTTCAAGAAATTCGTAGTCTTCTCTCTCGGACTCTTCGTAGTCCCTTCGTAGTCCCTTCGTAGTCGGAAATCGGACTCTTCGTAGTCCCCGTGGCTTGTAAAGCACGTTAAGGAAATGGTCCTGTGCCTGATCTGTAAGAGGCAATGTCGGATTACCGTCTCACCGAGCTACGTATGATAAGAGAGTGTGTTAGACACTATTTCACATGGGATGACTGGTTCAATACTGGAAATTCAAAATCGTTTGGAATTCGTTATTAATATAACGATGAGCAATAATTATGGTAAACTGTGTTACCGTGACTAGATTAATAACCAACTTTTAACTCATTTCTACGAAATTTCGCCTTTGTTGGGAAGCAATTTGACTAAATGTGGTTGCTCTTTTTGAACAAACAATGTTCTTTTAGTAGACTAGCTTTCTGCCTTTTACCATGATTCTACGAACTCGTTGATTGCTTCATACATGGGAAATAATAGCTACATGGAAAGTAGACTGCGTTTATCATAGACCAACTCTATTATAATGTTTCATTGTCTTTATAAAATGGCTTATCTTAAAATTACATCAGTTAAATGGTTTATTACGAGTATATAGCAGTTTAATGATAAAATATTGGCTTTTTTTTGAGACTTAAAATCTATACTAATATTATAAAGCTGAAGAGTTTGTTTGTTAGTTTGTTTGTTTGTTTGAACGCGCTAATCTCAGGAACTACTGGTTCGATTTGAAAAAATCTTTTTGCGTTGTATAGACCATTTATCGAGGAAGGCTTTAGGCTATATAACATCACACTGCGACCAATAGGAGCAAAGATACAATGGAAAATGTGTAAAAAACGGGGGAAACGCGAACGAAGTCGCTGGCACAGCTAGTAATAAATAAACAAAACATTTATTCTTTCCATAGTTTTACAAAGTTTCCTTAAATTTATAAATAAGTACATAACTTGACAAATAATAATATAATGCGCGAACAGGTACAATTAGCAATCCACAGTAAAAATAGTCTCTTCGTTTTTCATTATTTTTAGTTTTCAAAACATAACTTGTTTCAGCAACTTCTATTAGCTAATACTAACATTAGCTTGCAGTTTGAAAAACACCGGTTCGGATAAAACAATTTCAACTTTACTTTTCATAACAACAGCCATCTAAGTCCCATAAATCATGTCAGTGGTGTAGATAGCACGCAGAGAACAAACAATAAATGTACAAGTTTATTCAAATTAGGCAGAGGATTGCGTGAGAAGCCATATTATGTCTGTTTACAATAAGCAACGGTGTATGCTAATTTCTTATTTATGGGATCAGTTTTGTTACAACGGAGCTAAGTCATGGGGTAAGCGCGGGCATTGTGATTCTAATCTATCCAACAAGGTTCTGACGTTATCATATTTAAAACGTTAATAAAACACTTGATGAGTGCGAGTCAGACTACCGAAGCATACATAATAATAATAATAATTCTTTATTGCACAAAAAATACACAGTTACAATAATTCTTAAGACTAGAACATGAGTGAAAGTGCATTGCAAGAGTACAGTACATACACACATACATACAGACAGACAAACAGATGCGGGAAGCGACTTTCCTTTATACTTTGTAGTGATTAGCCTCTCATCCCTGTAAATGACATTCACTGCTTTATTTTGCTAATTCCATATAATCATCTTTGAAATTGTTCCGTGAATATGTATACTATGAAGAGTTTCAAGAAAACCGGCAGTGTGTCTACAGGACGTTAATAATGGTTTGTTTGAAACGAATTTTCAGTTAAGTGAGTAAAGCGGCTAATGTGATCAGAAGATAACTACGAAGTTACTGTAAGTTAGGTAAACATAAGTTGGGTATGTACTTAGTTCCACTAGTGTGTACTTTACACACACACACATCAAGGAACCTTTATAGATTAACGATACGGTAATCTGTCATTCAAATAAAAACCAGGTCTATTAGTTTATCATCACCATCAGCCCATATACGTTCCCACTGCTGGGGTACGGGCCTACCCTAAACTTGGGCGATTGGGCCTTAGGCAACCACGCTAGCCAAATGCGGGTTGGTTGACTACACAACCTAAGAATTTCTTCGTAGGTTTTAAAAGTTCCGTAAAAACGTCGAATAAACGTACATATTAGCTCTATAATACATCTTTATAAAAAGTATACGTACGAGCTCAAGATACTTCCATCAAGTCGAAACCCTGTTTCATTTCATCAAACTCAAACGTTATCTTACAATAGAAATTCCGTTGCAAACTTTAATAATTCCTTAAGGTAACACAATCAGGGAGTTTAAACCGGCTAACGGCACGAAATCCAATAGCTCTTACATGAAACAAATGACGACTTTGAATCGAATCGCCCGAGGGCGCAGACAATGGGAACGAACGATAATTTATTGAAACTCCTTTCGATTCGAATAGGTAACGTCTCGTTTGGCGTCAGTCAAACACAAGCCGATCGACGACTGACTTGGATTAGTGGTGGGGAGTTTGTGTTATTGTTATGTTATACGATTTATCGATACTTTTAAGCTATTGCATAGCTTTTATCGTGGGCTTTGAGCGCTGCGACCGAACCAAGAAAATCCGTATCGAAAAAAACCTCACAATCGTCTAACGTCGTTTCAGTTCGGTAGACTTCGGCACGGTGTTTGTGTGCGTGCGGTTAGACGTATTGTACGACTCTGCGAATCTCGCACGAATCGAGACGAGCTGCTCCGAAATCGGACGATGCTATGCAATAGCTTCACTGCGGCAGTGCCCGAGTGCTACACGTCTTTTTTTTAGATAATGTTTTTACTAAGGAGGTTTCTTAATTCGATATCCGTATATGTCCTTTTTATTTATTGCGGCTGTAGTTAAAGTGTATGCACGCACAACATTGTGTTTTAATACATTTATAGACGATCAGTATTTAGGTACACTATTACCAGACTGTGTATAATACACCTCAATAACAGGCATGTCCTATTCAAAGCGTCTATCGAAATATGGAATGTACTATCGGCAACGCTGGCGGTAGTACACTTTTCAAATAGATTTCTTTAAACGCCAATAGCCCCGCCCACTGGCCAATAGAAGAGCACTTAAAGAAAATCTGTCAAAATCCAAGCAAAAACGTTCCAATAGTAGGAGAGCTAGCAAGAATTTTTTGGTAGGTATTTGAGGCAAACTAAAAAATTATCCTGAACCTCTCCTATTATATCCCAGCACGACACTGCAGACCTGGCTGGTGAGTAGCGGGGCTAAAGCAAACCCCCAAAAATATTTTTCATCTTTTTATTTATAACTAAAAAATAAGACTCACGTTGTAAGACAAATTATTTCGATGGAACTTCTACCTGTCAGGTGAACTGACAAAGTATATTTTTTTGGATTATAAAATATATTTTAAAATAAGAAAAATTGGGGGTTTGGTTTAGCCCCGGTACTCAGCCAGGTCTGCGGTTTTGTGTTGAGTTATAATATTAAAGGTATAGGACAAGTTTTCAGCTTGCCTCATATACCTACCGAAAAATTCTTGCAGGCTCTCGGACACAATTTGGGCGGGGCTTGCTTTGACAGACGTATAAGCGCCAAGCGATTTTCACCTTATAGGTGGTCGACCGCCAAATACTCCGATAGTACGTATAATCATAAAAAAGTAGCTTTTAAAAACAAAAAAATATTTCAAGTTAAAAAAAAATCGTTATACGTAAATAATCTCGTTCCAAATTATTTACGTAAAATCACGGCTGAAACAACCAACTTTGAACATTTTTATTACTTACTCAGTACAAGTAGCATTTACAAAATTGACGTTAGCTTATCGTGTACTACTTACTTAACGAGATATTCCATTGAGACCCCAACAAAATAACGGACGAAATCACCCCATCACTAATTCAGACAATAGCGTTTCCGAACGATTTGCCAGAAAATGTTAGTCACGTATCACGACAAGCCCTCTCTTTGACGCCAGCTCCGCAATTTCTTAGATAATCTAAATAAGGTACGGCCCCTTGTCGAAATCACCTAAGGCTTGTAATAAAATATCTGATGTTTCTTTTTTTATGTTGCAAAGCGATTTTACGCTTTGAACGCTGATAATTTTAACAGGGGAAGTTTGGGAGATTGCGCTTTTTGCGAAGACGTTTCGATAAAATGATAAGCGTTACGATTCAATTGTTACGATTATTGTGCGTAAATTGCGATGAATTATCTGGGTAGGAATAGCAGTGCCAAAAATTTCTTTTAGAACAACAAAGCACACTTTAAATACAATCACCACCTTCAATATGTGTTTTTGAAGGACGTTCTTTTTCTTTGTTTAAAAAGTACCATTCACTATCCAATTATTCCATGATAAGCGTACTGAATCTTTCCGTTTAACCTGTTTCAAAAGTTTAATTTAAAAAAAAATAGTCTAAAACCTATGAGTCATTGTTTTGAACAATGTTAACTGGCTTAAAACAAATTTCAATAAATATGACTGCGAAAAACAGTAAATAGCTTAACTAAAAAGCGATAAATAACTTGGAAATCCCACATGAGACGTGTAAAAAAAATTTAAATCGTCGCTTTTTGTAGTGGGTGCCTGATCTCCTTTTTATCTGTTAGAAGATTAAAAATTACCAATCAGAACTTACCTAAATCACGAATAATTGTGCATAGAAGAGAATTCATGATAATTTGTGTTAATAATTTGTTTTTTCACGTAATAAGGGCTGAATTCGAATTTATAACTCTATGTAGAGATTACAATTCCCCTTTATAAGTTTTGAAGGGCTGAATTATTTATAACGCTGCGTAGAGAAGATGTAAAATATATAAATAAACAACTTACCCAGCGACTACTTCTCCCCGCCTGTTGGGGTAGAGTTCTGGATGCTGACCGTAACGCAAGTATACTTCGAACTGCTGTTCCGCTCTGCAACAAAATTGTATAGTTTTAAATAATATATCTTATTATCATCAGCCCACATACGTCTTGATCATCGTCGTCATACGTCATCGCATTAGTAAGCTGAAGTGGCAGTGGGCTGGCCACATCAGCCGTAGAACCGACGACCGATGGGGTAGACGAGTTCTGGAGTGGATACCGCGTCTCGGCAAACGTAGTGTAGGACGCCCGCAGGCCAGGTGGTGTGACGATCTGCGCAGGACGACTGGTAGGAGCTGGATGCGAGTGGCCGCGGAGAGAGAGAAGTGGCGTGCATTTGGGGAGGCCTATGTCCAGCTGTACTGGGCTGATGATGATGATGATGATGACATACGTCTACACTGTTGGGGCACGAGCCTACCGTAAACAAAGGCGATCAGGCCTTACTCAATCACGCTGGCCAAATGCGGTTTGGTCTAGGAAACCTGTACTTCCTCACGATAATTTCCTTCGCCGTTAAAGCGATCAATTATTGAACAGATGAATTTTAATCTATATCTTTATCTATATCTATATCTATATATCTATATACTATAATAAAAACGTAGAGGCAAAAATTCTTGTACTTTTCTTTGAAACGAAAAAAAATTAGTCAGGGATATGTTTTGAGAGTAGTAGAACACATCCTCATACTTAAAAAAAAAATTGTATCTCTGTCTGTTTGTTTGTTTGTTTCGACTGACCTCCTAAACGGCTGAACCAATTTAAATGAAAGTTTACACGAAGGTATTTTAAATTCCGGAAAAATGCATAGGATACTTGAAATCACTGACAGTTATCTGGTTCCCGTGGGATATTCAAAAAACCTTAATAAATGACTGATCTCTGAAACTATTACACCGATTTAAATAAAATTTTGCATGGTGGTAACATACATCCCCGGTCAAGATCTTAAATACATTTAGTCACAGAAATTCCTGTAGGATAGTCAAAAATCTAACTTTATTAGATCACGTACAAAAATGGTAAAAGTATATCGACCAAAATGAACCTTCTGACTAGGACTAAACGGACTACTTTATTGAGCAAAACGCCATAGTAGGGGAGGTCAATAGCTAGATTTGCAGTTACTCGAACAACATGGAATCGGAATAGAAAGGTTACGCTAAATAAAAAAAAAAGTTTATTACCCGTTCTTTATAAGTGGGGGGACAGCGTTGAATACAGGAGAGCTACCTGGTAACAATTTGTTTAAAGAAAAAAGTTATTTTACTGTGTCGTGCATGTTAAATAATCCCTAAAAAGTGTCATTGTGACAATTTGGACCACAAAGTTATAATTAATCTTTACGTCTGTTGAAAAACACATAATCTTGAGATACTTTAGCACGTTACATTTTTATGCAGGAGGTTCAAGTTGCTATCGAAGTCCTGCTGTATAATAATCTGTAATTTTTTTTTCTTAACCTGTATCACCCCACTGCTGGGCACATGCTAGGACTTGCCAGTTCTTTGATACATGGACCAGATCTTCATACCACCTTTTCTTGGGTCTTCTTCGGCGAAAATCGTCTCACGCACGTGATGTGTAACAATTCTGGTCCATCTATTGTTCTTTATCCTGGCACATTTCACATCACATTCCCCGCCCATTGCTACATCAGTTTTGACCAACAACAATACCAGTACGAGAGTGGATGGTAATATATTTATTTTTTCTTTTAACTTAATACCTATGATACTCCGCTTCATAGCTTTTTGAAAAACGTTGAGTTTGGAGTTCTGATTTTCGATGGGGGACCAAGATTGTGTGGAAGTTAGGATAGGATATATTTGCGGTTCAGTGATATAAGAAGATCACCCTTCATGTACCCATTCATGGACCAGAAGCTTTTCCAGGTTTTGTCTGCTCTACGGATTATTTCTTTGTCCTGCCTGTTTTCGAAGGACTGCCTAGCCCAAGTATATCTCCTCTACACGTTGCTTTACCTGCCTGTTGACTGCAATCCTATCATTGGTGCTCTTGATCAAGACCTTGGTTTTGGATCTATTCTTCGTCAGTCTAACCTCAAAGCTTTCTACGCTCAGCTGTTCGAGCATCAACTCAAGTTCTGTAGAGGTATACCTACTTATTTGCGATGAGAAAAAGTCATCTGCAAGGCGAAAGTTTATCAGCCATCTATCCCCTACACCAATTACTTTTGTTGCCTAAGAATATCATAGTCACCTGAAAGACTTCTTGGAGCGTGCTACTGGAAAGCTTTGGACTTGGTGATAGGGAGTCATCTTTTTTGTATTTTGAATGTCAGGCGTTTAGTGTGCAGTTTGATATCGACTGTGCTTTGTTGGTAAATGATATGGAGAAGTTTTATGTATGTGGGTTCGACGTTTTGCTGAAGAAGATAAAGCTAATTGGATTGATGTGGGTGATACCGTCAAAGACTTTTGAATAATCCACAAAGGCCAGGTACAAAAGTTTATTAAATTCGCTACAATTCTCTTATATCTGGTTTTTGGTATGGAGGTGGTCAGTTGTTTGCTGGCTTGCATTGCTGGTTTGTATTTTTCCAATTGATAGGCTGTTTGGTATTATCTGAATGTTTATATAGAGGAATATCGCTATTCTAAGCATAAAAGGGGAATTTATAAACATTCACGTAAATATTTTGGATGTTTTAAAATTATCGTACAGATTGTTACAAATATTATCACATAGATCATTAGAAAATTGGGCATGTGCCCCTTGAATATTTGTTACTACAACTATCCTATTTATGATCACGCACCTCTCCCGTATGAAGTGTTCATACTCGGTAGAGGTACATGAAAGGGTGCAAGAAGTCTCCCATATAAAAATCTTACAAGACCGAGTCTGAGTCTGAACAAGACGGCAAAACCTTCGTTGGGCTCCCCAACTATCACGTTTTTAGCTAGCAAGTCATGTCAAATTTTAATGCTGTCACATTTGATATGAATATGAGTGTTTAGTTCTTGGTTAGTTCAAAAGATGTCACTGTGCTCTATAACTTCGATATATTGCTTCAAATACTAAAAGTAATTAATAAGTTATATTTTATTAAACTTACGTTTTTACGTTGTTATATCATTGTTTTATAACGAATGCAATACAATCTTCGAGAAATAAACAATACGCAAAAGTGGCACATAACAAAGTAGCAAAGCAAATACTGATTAATTCGTCACATGGCGACACACAGCCTTTATAGATACTTTAAGACGTTTTTTGAAGTTATCCTGATATCAAACATCAAGTTTATGTACTAACTACGTAGATACAGTACTTATGCTGTTTGCAACAATTGAAACCTGTTTCTGCCAAATAAGTTACTCTCCTCATCAGGTTGGAGCATTGCTTAGACCAAAAAAAATTTATTGAGCAAGTGAATCCTATTTTAGCTGACCGATTTGTAATGAAAAATGTAACATGTTGTTTATCAACTATTAATCTGCAAAAATTTTAGGTACTTTCCTGGATATTAATCTTATCAATTACTAAGTTTAATGATCTTTTCTGTTCTAATAGTTTTTATAATTTTTGCAGCTTTATTTACTTTAACTGCAATTTCCTACAATCAAAATGCTGGCGAAAGTCACTATTCTACGCAGACGAAGTTGCGGGCACAGCTAGTTTTGAAAATAAAGTAGTAGGTGGTCGAGATTTTATTTCAAAAAACGATGAAAATTGGCATTTGTTATTCATGTAGTGGTAAACATAAGCTTCTTTAATGATCTCCACAGCAATCAGCGACTTTTGACGCTTTTTTTTGTGGGACTCTCGCCGATCGCTAGCGGGGGAGTGGATGAGATATTTGAGATACAACTAATTTCTCGGATTAACATACATACATACATACATACATAAAATCACGCCTTTTTCCCAGAGGGGTAGGCAGAGATCACTTCCAGCGATCCACTTTTCACCTTTGTGGGAAACGTGACGTGACGGGTTGTGGACCACGTCGCCGCCATTCTGCCTTGTGCATTGTTTTAACCAGGATTAAACTTGAGTGTTAACGATTCTAAACATTAAAAGACCCTACGTTTCGTGCTCTTTACAGCGCTCGTAGTCTCGGAAAAGACTGCCCGGGAGTTTAAAGCACAGTTTCATTATACTATCACCTTGAATCAAAGCTGAAGTAAGTCTGGTCGGTGAAGTTGTCGGCGTGGAACACGATCTTGACGAAGTTGGTCTCCGAGATGAAGGTCTGCGGCTGCTCGATCTCCCCGCAGAACAGGCCCGGCTCCTTCCTATTCGACACGTCGGTTTTGGCGTTGCCGTCGACTATCTGGTGAGAGAATAAAAAAAAGATTTTATTAGTATAAAATCTTCACGTACATTTATTATTTATCAATAAAAATTTTTTTTTTAGTTTTATTTAGTTAATATCAGGATCAACTAGTTTAGCCTAGTCTAAACTGGTCTATCCTATCGGGGTTAGGACAAATTAGTTTGGACTAGGCCATACTAGTTAATCCTATGGCGTTTAGGAAGAATTACTTGAGCCTAGGCAAAACTAGTTGGTCCTGAAATCGGGGTTTGGCCGGTAAAAGATACACAAATATACTTAAATATACCCAGATACGGAAAACAACGAGTGGGAATCGAACCCACGACTCTAGAAACCGCCAGACAGGGTCACTAACCACTTTACCACTGAGCTAGTCAACATACTAAAAGCTAACCTACTCGTTACAAAATTGCAATTGGGGAATATTAGGTGCAATAAATACTATACTATTCAGTTTATTGGACTGCAGCTAACAAGCAAGTACTCGTATTAAATTTAAATAAACGGGTAACTCATGACCTCGATTGAAGCAACCAAATCCAAATGCTTCGGGCAATAAGTAGCAATGGATTTACTGCTTATAATTCGTGTTAGCTTTAATGTAATATGAACGTTTCAGATATAAATTTACACGTTTTCCCACAAAGCAGGATATTATTGGAATGAACTGAATAGTTAATAGAATAATGTTGAACCATATTTTAGGTAATATATAATTGTTATGCTCATCGGTGACTAAATTTAAACGTTCACACATAGTTTTAATAAAAGATATACGATATCATACAACCGTTTGTCAAAACATATATTATTAGCTCCATTAAAATATTATCCCGTTGCATATGCATGCATGCATGAGTACCATTTCCACATTTGGTTCTGTATACCATGAACATTTAAATTGTTGGTGTTTAAAATGACATTTCACTCGGTAGACTCCCGTAGCATAACAAGCATTAGACGCCGCAGTCGTCAACATTAACATAATCCCATCAGGGCAATTAATCGTCGATTCCAACTTTGGCGTAAACGAATGATCCAATAATTAGTTGTCCAATTTGGACGGGGCCCGTCGGAAGTTCAAAAATTAATTAGTCCACTCGCCGAGTGGAAACTCAATTTGCGAGAACGTCCCAGTTTTCACGAGGAACTTCTCGTGATCCAAGGAATTGGTAAGCGGATTATGTGGCCCGATTATTTTCTTCGGCGTGGATCTCAGGATTTTGAATTCAGAATGTTTTGGCGGACCTGGTCGGATCTGGGATAAAAAAATGTGAAGGTTTGGGCGACCGATTTGATTTTTTTTTAAATATTTTCATTCTTGGATTTTCAAATAATGTAGTTAATGTTAATACAATCTCAAATGCGTGGTTATTTTTACGTTTAATGAGAAAATTAGTTACAGAAAAGATAAAAACATAGATCAACTAACCCAAAATTGATATTATTAATATTACTTTCAACAGTTTTAATGTTTTGTGCGAACTAAATTATTTGAAATTTAATAGGTATTTAAAAATTACCGCCCTTCCTTTTATACTATTCCTATGAAACAAAAAAAAAACAAAAATGGCCGCCATGTGGATACGCCACAAAGGTTCTATCCCCTTTTAAAAATAATGTTCAAAGCTGCCACCCCTACACAACTGGCTAGCGAAGGCGTTATTCTCATCTGCTCTCAAATGGTGGGTTTTCCTTTATTCCCTGCATTTTTTTACTCTACAGAGCAAAGCGGGATTACTTCTACCCGAATTCTTTGTCGCACCTCCAAAGAGGATTAGCCGGGTAATAAACTCAAGGCATTTAAGATCCTGGGTAGTGATGAGGGCGGACCTACATCCGGATCAGTCCCAGTTTTTTTGACATTACTATCCCGTATTTGTAATTCAATTCTGCGCTACTAATATGCGGTATTTTGTGCTTCAATTCTATCTTACAATTTGTTTCTGAAATGCTAACGTTATTATAAATCTAAAAAAAATGTATATGATTTTATTTTTTTTCATGTTGAAATCATTCAAGACACGTAAAAATTATGCATTTAAAGCTTATTCAAAACCCATACATCCACTTATTATTTTAATTTTACCCGTCTGTGTCAAAAGAAACGAGAGGGTTATTCCATCTGAATATTGAATGTATTCTTAAACTAGCTGTGGTATAATAACTAAATAAGAACTAAAAGTAACACGCCGACACGAAGAAGTGACTTAAACAGGGACGAAAATAGGATAAAAAAAAAGGCTAGTGAAAATATTTTCACGCTACAAAACCTTACAAATCTAGTAAAATACCAGAACGGTTATCAAATAAATTCCCAGAACAGGATACAACGTTAAAACATGTATTTTAAACACAGCCTACACATTTCCAAATAGGGACTTATCCGAAACCCACGCGCATCACTACCAGCGTCGAAATGTTCTAAGTATCCGATGAAATTCGTCCCTTAGAGGAGGTAAATCAGGGTTTACTCGTAAACTTCAACTTGTTTGGAGAATTTTGTTGATTTAATTTTTTTTTTCTTTTGTCAGAGAGCGTTGGTCCGACACTGAGGGGCGCGATGTGACAACTTTTCGCCGTTACCTCATAAAATGTAAGACAATGCCTGGGAAATACTAAGTACCGTCCGGTTTTACTGGAATAGGAAATGCTTGTGTACAACAAAGGAAGATGGATTTACAACGATATCTTTTATTGAATGTGACGGATAATAACTTGGTCCACCTTAAAATGTGATATTCAACTTTATTTTAAGGTAATATTTTTACTATTACAGGTTTAAGTGAGGCCTTTCAGATTTAGGTCATGATTACTATGTCTTAATTTTTTACTGCACACGAAAAAAAATACATCTTTGGAATTACAAGACAATCTTATCGCGTGAAAGTGTTGTCTATTTTATTTGCGCGAGCACTACACATTTGAAATAAAACTAATTTTACGGATTAAACTCGCGTGTATTGGTATTCTAAACATTATTTAGAGATCCGACGTTTTGAGCTCTTTACAGCGCTCGTGGTTAAGACTTAACGTCTAACTATCTAACTAACGGAAACGTCGGATCTCTAAATTATGTTTAGAATACCAATACACGCGAGTTTAATCCGTAAAATTAGTTTTATTTCAAATGTCGCTTCTAAATTACGATGGAAAATAAAAAAAAATATCGAATGGAAAGAGAGTGTAAAATTAAAATATTGAGTTATGCAAAATAACAGTACCTAAAACCTTTTATATGGATAGGTATAGATTACACTTCCAAGGTGAGAGCCATCCGTTCCCCCGCAAGTCCGTTGATGATGACGAGGCTACTCCAAGCCATCATCGTATGTTAGTAAGGAAAAAAAGCTTTGAGGTAAAATGTATTTACCTGCATGTATCCTTTATGACATGTAGTCCCGTTGATCAGCGTGCCTACTTTGAACTTCTTAAACCGTATCCTCAGTATCCAGTCTTTAGGTGATCCGCGGAATGCCCTAAACCTGAAACGAAAAAACTTATTGCTTACTTTATAAAACACACATTCTACTGTCATTAGTATAGTTAGCTCACACGCAACAAAAGTTTGTCAATTTGGCGTAAAATATATTATTAAAAAAAAAAGTTCCACAATTTATTTATGAAAAATCAATGAGTATAAAATATTACTTCTTCAACTAAGTCCTGAGGGCCTACCATGAGTTGGCTATCGTAAACTTACGTACGTTAAAAACCTATCGAGTTGTTTTTTTCATATGGCCGATTGTAGTTCTTCGCGTAACCACCAGGCGGCGCTGTACAATTTTTTCATAGACATATTTACGTAGTCGATATCGAGCGCGTAAGTTTTAAACTCATGGTAGCCTGATCGACCTAGTTTAGGGTACGCCCGTGCCCCAGCAGTGGGGACGTATAATGGGCTGATCATGATTATTAGGTACTATCTACTTCTATTACCCCTGATGGATACTACTCCTAAATCAATAAACGAGGCACAACCAGTTGCAAAAATATTGTGTGACAAATCCATAAATTTACAGTTAATAGTTACTTGGTCTTAATTCCATTGGATTTCTTATCCTATTAGGTAGCAAAGGTAAATGAGTTGTACGCTAGTTCTTGCTAATACGAGTTTCAATTTAAGCGTCAATACCAGATCTTAAAACTCTGAGCAATATAAGGTAAATCTCAATGTAGCTTTTACCATAGTGGGTATTATTGTATGTTTAATTTGTAAGCGGAACCATTCTGTACCTAATGAAAGATAATAAATAAATTCTGAATATCAACAAACAGTATTTTGTAGTAAGAAATTACAAAGGTACTTATTATTTTGAAAATGTATATAATACGCCAGGTGTCGTAATAAATTTAAAAACACTGAATGATAACCGAGTGTTGAACGGTAATTTAACAATGAGGTGTAAATGGATGGCCACAGTTTAATTTAAGCAGTACGATTGAATATATTGATTATGGTTAATCTGATATGGTCGATGAGTTTTCATAAGCCAGTATTGTTTTTTTATTATTATGTAACGTTTCAAATATTATTAAGATATTTTTCCCAAAAAGTTTAAATTGATATTTATAATATTTTTGCGAAAACTGGAAGCTATATTTTGTATTATTGTACCTATATTATACTAATGTATCGGTTCAAGTAATGAACTTCCATTTCCAGCCATTAAAGTCCACACTTTATTGCTAATGTATTGGTTAGTACATATTGAACTTACAAGATCCCTTTTCCAACCTACTACTCGTATTACTTGATGAGTTAAGTATCTCTGAGTAACTTCACACTTACCTATATGTGCATGTGAGCGGCCTCCCGAAGTTTTCTGGAGTCACAGGCGGAGACGAGACGTCCTCATATATTTCCACTGTTTTGTTACAGTGGTCTCTTTTTGAATCTGCAACAAGAAAAGAAACAAAATCAGTGATTTAGTACAGATCATCAGCTGTCACATAAATCATTTGTTTTTATTTTGTCAAGGGAGGTACATAAACAACAAGGACTATAATTTCCTTATTTCGCAAGGGATCACAAAACCATTTTAGTGATACTAGTTAAAGACATTTTTATTTCAGATGTTATTAAATAACATTGTAAATGATACAATCGAAAATACGAAGTACTAATTGCACGACGCGACGTTTCACTTTACATCAATCATTGTCGTGAGCGAACGTTATTAAACCTAATGGTACGCGAAAGCTTTAAATCATTATATTAACAACATCCACGAGAAATAACTAACAGACAGCGCCATCTATTAGCTACAAACTACAAACTCTTTCACTCAGCTAATGAAGAAGAAGTTATACTGCCTCTCCTATTCTGTGGCGACAGTCCCGTGACAAAGTCCCATGAAAGAACCGTCTACAACAGAATTATTACTCGACATCACATGACGTACGAGCGGTTTCAACAAGAGTTATTTTTAATGGCAACTCCCCGTTCCTGGGCAGGTGGGAATATCGCTGTCCGGACTTTTATTGATAATGGAAAAGGCAAGTAACTTCCCGCTATGTTTATTGCTGTTGTGGTCGTCCTGTGAATTATTGGAGCTTTGTTGTTTGTTATTCTGTGTTTGTGTTGCTAGTAAGAGTTGTGGGTGCCGATACGGTTTTAGTGGTTCGGTTGCTTCAATGTTTTCTTTAGCATAGTATTTTCTCTGAAATAAGAAGAATAGTGCGAGAAGCTATTGAAATTAAGAAACACAGAAATTTCAATAGGGAAGATGGATTCAAGTTATCATCGGCATGGAACCCAGTGATTAGTAAGTGCATACCGCGGAAAGTTACGTCTAATATAAACCCGGATTCAGTGAGTGTTGTGTGTCGGACAGATGTGGGTAGCTGTACAAATGACATTAGTGCTGGTTCGGGGGTGGATCAAGAAATTCACAACCGCTATGGCAGACGAAGACGGGCGGCGCCAGTTCGCTCGCGACCACGATTGGTGTAACCCAGTCGAAACGTCGGGCAGTAAGTAGCTATGTAATTTTGCTACTCCTAATATCGCGTGAAGACCCATAAAGACTTATTTCAGTGTAATGGAACGCGAAAGTTTAAAATCTTACATAGTATTTTCTATTATTTACACTACACATTTGAAACAAAACTAATTTTACGGACAGCTTGTGGTCCTTGCCCGTGACCACGAGCGCTGTAAAGAGCTTGTAACGTAGAGTCTATAAATTTTATTTTATTTTCTTAAACTCATAGTCTATAGTTCATGCGAGGATTTATAGGTCATATAATAAAGCAAGAAATAATGATTGCTGCTTAAGATGAAGCCTCTAATTACATATTATTCAGTTACGTGGATGAGGACATTTTTTTTCTAATTTAAATAGAGATATTATTGCAAAGCAAATTAATATTTTTTTAATATTTTTTGTACTAGTCAGTACGTGCACAGGAGTACGTACAGCAGTGGACAGGAATGGGCTGATGAGGATGATGATACAAAAATATTCCTCAGAAGTAATAAAAAAAATGTTAGCCAATGACTATTGGCTAACATTTTTTTTATCATCCTCATCAGCCCATTCCTGTCCACTGCTGAACATAGGCCCCTCCAAATGCACGCCACTTCTCTCTATCCTCGGCCACTCGCATCCAGCTCCTACCAGCCGTCCTGCGCAGACCGTCCGACCTGGCCTGCGGGCGTCCTACACTACGTTTGCCTAGACGCGGTATCCACTCCAGCCCAGCACAACTCGTCTAGCCCAGCCCAGCTCTTGCTAATGCGATGAGCTATGTCGATGACTTTGGTTCTCTGGTTTTTGTATAAATCATTATAATAAATATACATACAAAGCTCTCCGAAACCTTCTAAAAGTCAATTCGAGTCGCCCTGACTGGCGTTTTCGTAAAGTATCAGACGCAGAACATGTAGGTAACTTAGAAAGTTTCAGCTTAACGAAACGGTCCGTTCTTTTGACCGCAAACTTGACCGGGTGAGCTTCGATCCAACTTAGTTCCCTTAAGACGTTTGCTATACAAAGTGAACGATATCCCGTATTGTTGGTGTTGAACTTTTATTTTTAGATCCACGTAGGTAACTATTTGTTTTGTGGCTTGAGACGGTGTGTGGAAATGGTTGTTAGGTACTTTTATTCGAGTAGATACAATGTAGATCTTTCAACATTGTGTTTTAATGAGTTGCCGTAACTTAAAATTTTATGACTCTGAGACTTGTAAGTACATTTCCACACAAAAGATGCCTGTTTTGGGTAATATTTATAGCTAAAATACAAGTTGCATACTATAGTTATTTAATTTCTCATTTGTGTAGGTTTCAATCATAAACTTTGTCACATTCATTCTTCTTTTTATCGTATGGTTGATGAACAACCTGGTGTCAGAGTTTAAACCGCCCGTAGGCCTCTGACATGGCTTCACACACCGTTGAAAAATCTCTCAGGTATGCTGGTTTCCTCACGATGTTTTCCTTCACCGTTAAAGCGTCGAATGATGCTACATATGAATTTCAAATTTGAAAAACACATTGGTACCTGGCGGGGTTTGAACGAGCGACGTCTCGCTTGGCAAGCATCGACCTTAACCACTCGGCCATCGACGCTTTTTTAAATCACATTCATTTAAGCCCAACTCCATCCAACTGGTATCATACTTTTCTTTAAAGAGTTTTCTGTTTGAGCTTAAGAGTTGATCATTTGTAATAGGTATCAATTCATATTCTAATGATTTCACCTCTCAACCCAATTACAAATGATATGAACACCAAAATCTCGCCTCACGTTAAAGACAAGCTTTATTACCACTCATAACTCTAACCTAGCAATATCAGAAGATGCTCAAACGCAAACTCAACGGAACAGGCAAGCATAAAAATGCATTCATTACTCCGAATGCACCATTCTTCGCCGAGTAGCAATCTCGGGAGCCTTTATCCTGCCCCAGCGGTAGCCGCAAACGAAATGCAGTCTCATTCATATTCCCAATGAAGTCAGATATAATTAGATAAATCTCCAGTACCTAAAGCGGTGTGGTGCAAGTTGTAAGCTGAGAGATTTGAGTTAGTGTAACTTTTGAGGGTTTAACTTTTGAGCTGGTCTAGTTGGTGTTTCACTTCTCCAAGTAGCAGCTATGGTTTTCCACTTTGCACCACCAAGTCGCCCCAGTAAGGAATTGCTGCATTGTTCTATCTACCTATCTATTTAACCAGTCTTCTATATTAGAGTAACACAATCTTTCTGTTGAGCGGTTCGTTTTTGGTAATATTTGGTTTTGTTCGTTCGTTAATATAATAAGGTTATGTATAATTAAGAACTCAGTCAAGCAAGATGAGAATGTGTCTTCTTCCTATATCCATTTACTGCCATGTTCATGTTTTCCCTCCCTCTTATGATCCCAGGCTCTTCAGGCCGGGCGTCAAACGACATTTAAGCAGGCCTTCAGGGCAAGAGCAACAGGCTCAATAGGGACCACTACCGCTTACCATCAGGTGGAGTGAGGTAAGCCTATAATTTAAAAGAAAAATAACTGGACCAAAGTGACAGTTGAATGCACAAATACACTATAACTGCACAATACTATTTTAAAATCACCCTATTTCCCGCTGTCCGCTCCCCTCAAAATCCTTCCTTAAGGCAGTCTCTTTACAAACTTAATTTCCTAGCATTCGTTAGTGGGGAGACCGGAGATTATTTTCAATGGCATCCCTCAGCTCCGATGATTGAATCACGTCGATTCGCGACATAATTGAGTGTTTGCTCAATAGCATTCGCGGAATCAATCTTAACGTTTGAACCCGTTGGATTTTGTACCAGAAATCCAATTTGTACGTGAAGAATTATTGTTCGAATTATACTCTGTTGCGTTGAAGGTACATTTGATTTCCATTTTCGATATGTTTGATTTGGTGATTTTTAGTGGTGGTTTGGGAATTGAAACATATTTGACAGGTATAACTATACAGTAACATAAAATAGAATATCACCTTAGTTGTAAAAAAATAATTAACTTAGTTTTAGAAAACTGAAAGTGTCCGGGATATTTACGTTGTTTTGTTTTAATGAGCTCCCGATATTTCGGCACTGTTGCAAGCGCCATGATCACGGGTGAACCCGTGATTGAGTAGGGTGATTTTAAAACGGGTGAACCCGTGATCATGTGTGTAACCATGACAGTTTTAAATTATATACCTTAGTTTTGTTTTTATAAACATATGAAACAAAACTAAGGTAATTAATTTTCAAATAAGAGCGTTTTAATTAATTGCTGTGAAATTGACCAAAAATCACTAGTGTGAATAGGCACTAAAGTATTTGGACCAAAAGTTTTAGGATCTTCAATATCCAAACCGTCAAACCGACGCTGATCCCGTCCATTCATTCCTCTCTCCCAATAATCCAACACAACTCGAGTCAAACAAAAAAAAATGTACAGCAACTGGAATGTTTTGATATGAACGTCGAACTTTCTACGGAGTGACACCGAAGTTCCCTCCTCCGGGTCCAACTTAACTTTTTATAGACTTCGGGACAAAGAGGGTCAAACCTCCTGACGCCATTCTCAGGCTGTATCGACAATCGTTTGTTTTGCTTAAGAAAAAAATAACGGAGTTACGGAGGCCGTTTGTTTTATTTATTGCCGTTTTTCGGGTAATCATTTTACGGGTTTTTGCTGCAATCTCCTTTTCTTAATATGATTTAACTGGCAACTTTGTCTGGCTATTATTTAGTCTGGTTCGATTAAGTTTTGTTTTAAGGGATGACTCGTCTGTTAAATAAACATATTTCCATTGAAATGCGACATTGCTATGTATATTAAGTAGATCTTATATACATATAAAATTTTCGTGTCACAGTTTTCGTTCCCATACTCCTCCCAAACGGCTTGACCGATTCTCATGAAATTTTGTGAGTATATTTTGTAGGTCTGAGAATGGGCCTACCTACATCTATTTTATCAACAACTTTTTTTACTACCCCTGAGTGATAAGGATTGTCCACGTGGACGAAGTCGCGGGCACAGCTTGTAATAAATAATAACTTACTCTAAAGAAGAATAAGAAGAAGAATATCTTCTTCTGCTCAGCTCAGTTTGCGTGCAGGAGTCGAGACACACCGAGCATGAAATGCGGTGAGCTGTCATATTATATGTCCAAAAATAATCATAAATCACCACGCTTTATGAATGACTTCTGACCTACATAGTCAGCTAAGTATCCTTACTAATATTATAAATCCGAAAGTAACTCTGTCTGTCTGTCTGTCTATTTGTCTGTTACGCTTTCACGCACAGAGTACTGGACCGATTTAAATGAAATTTGGTACAGATATACTTCAGAGCCTAGGAAAGGTTATAGGCTACATTTTAACCGACTGTGCTATAAGAAAGTAATGTTTTACCCGTTAAACGTCTCTACGCGGACGAAGTCGCGGGCGGAAAGCTAGTTTTTGAATAAATTTAAAAAGAAGACTTTCAATCTGTACCTTTTCTATCTGCATTGAATTCTCTTCGAACGCAGATTGGTTTAGAATTATAACATGGAAAGGCGAATACACGGGCCGGTCGGTTCCCTTCTATTAAATAAGGGGAATATTCTCAAAAGTGAAATATAGCGTTACTGCCAGGAACATTAATCACGCCTTTCTTTACAATGTAGATGGTGTTATGAACAAAATAATCTCTTGTGTTTTTTTTTCTATTTTGCACGGAAGAAAATTATGTTGTAAAATTTTCTCGAGATATTTACTCCGATATGTTTGAAATTTTCCCGTTTTCCTTGTGCTTTAATAATAAAAGCTTAAACTTGCATTTTACAGTGCTCTTGTACCGTAATCATACGACTGCACTATGTGTAAAAGAAAATGTAATGCAGTTTTCCGTCCAGAAATGTTTTATAAGCTTTTGTGTAAATAAATAAATATTTCAAAACATCACATACATTGATCTGATCCCGTGGTAAGTAGCTTAAGCACTTATGTTACGTATGGATACACAAATGTACTTAAATATATTTAACTAGTAACCCAATGCTCTCTTCGCTTCGGGTAAATTTTACATACAAACCTTCCTTAAGAATCACTATCTATTAAAACCGCATCAAAATCCGTTGCGTAGTTTTAAAGATCTAAGCATACATACGGACATACAGCGAAAGCGACTTTGTTTTATACTATGTATTGATGGTACACCCAGACACGGAACAAAACCGATGTTCGTCACACAAATATTTGTCCCGAGTGGGAATCGAACCCACGACTCTTGGAACGTGTAATAACTAAACTACGACGATTATAATTCACTCCACCTCATGGTAAGTGGTCGTACATTTACCAGAACAATAGGTATGAACAAACTACTAATCTTTTTTATAATCAACACCGAAGCTAATTCGTAAAATACTCGTACATATTAAGTAATATTAAAGCACTTTATATTGCACGCACTTTACTCATCGTAAACGGCAACAATGTCTATCCACTTAAAAAAAATAAAACAAACATACAAAGGAAGCAGACAGTTTCCAGCATTTCGTTAAGCTCCCAGAGTTTATTCTATACAAGTCGACCTATTTTTGTTCCTCTGTAGCCACGTACTGAAACTTGTTCAAACCCCGTTGCTGCAAATGCAAACTTTTCTCCAATTGCTAACAAAATTACATTGCAACTGCACCTATCTTACTATTGGGAACTTTACTTAACAACCGCTTTAAGTACGTAACTTCAACTTGTTAGAAATGTAATTTTGAAGCGTTCGAAGCTACGTGGTTTATTAACTATTCGACCTTTGTAGGTGCGAATACGAAAATACGTAGATACAGTATTATTGTGCTTCTAGTATTATTTTTATTTGAAAAGTACAAGCTTAACCTTATTATTATTATCACAAAATAAATACAATTAATTTTTTGATTCAACAATAAATCGATGACAGTAGACAAAGAACTTGATGATACTTTTCCATCCTTTTTAAAAAGTTCTTAAAATGCAAAACCCAATTTGCTTAACCGAGGAAAAACAATCAGCACTAACTAGCACATAGCACCAACATGAGGGAACAAAAAAAAGTTCGGATAACTCTAAAATAGTTTGAATCGTCACAAACTGTATCAAACCGTCCAAATCTCATTTCGCAACTGTCGACAAAGCGCTCTTGCCCACTAACGGGTGTCGGATGTCAGAAGTCCAGGGAAGCTGACATTGGATGTGGCATTTTGCTGGAATACTTAGGAAAAAGAGCGGTAAGTAGTTTTACGTCTGTTGCGCGTCTGTTAAACGTCTCATTAGCCTACTATCGCTTTAACTTGAACAGGAGTTACTATAATCTGCTTTTCCTCAATTGTGTGTATCATAAACTCGATTTGCATTCAAAGTATTTAGATAAATGTAGATACTATTTAGGAAACCTGTTTAATCTATACTCAATAATATTACAAAGCTAAAGAGTTTATTTGTATGTTTGTTTGAACTTGCTTTTCTCAGGAACTATTGGAACTCCTGGTTCTAATTGAAAAATATTTTTAAGTTATTATGTACCATTTATCGAGGAAGGCTTGAGGTTGTGTAACATCACGCTGCGATCAATAGGAGCAAAGAAGTGAAAATTTTGTGGTAATGGGGGAAAATGCGGGCAAAGCTAGTGCCTTTTTAATATTTGACTTTAAATTTTTATGGTGGTTGAAAGAATTCAACGTATCCGTCCTTTGTACGACTGTTGATTTTTTTATCTATGGGAGCTATGGCAAATTACTTACTTGAATATTTTAGTAAGTAATTTGTCTCAGCTTCCATTTTCTTAAAGTATTTGGGCTTTTGGTCTACCAAAAGCTCAAATAAAATGAGGCCTTTGCCTTGCCTATAAGGCATTTTAAAATTCTACGTACGTGTAGAACACAGTTTATTTACCTTTATTATTATTCCCGGCCATTAACTCAAACCTACCAACGCAAATGGTAATTGACACCGCATTGGCAAGAGCGCACCGTTCGATTACCCTTTGACCTCAAAAACCGCTACACCCCGTTGATTTAGCTAAAACTATTCCCCACTTACGGCTCTTGTTCCAATCCGTTCACAAAGCAGGAACGCTTTGCGGCCACAAACGCACCATTACCGAGAGCCCGAGTTTTGGACGCGGCATGTGCACTGAATAAAGCATACTCCCAAATGCCCGATCGAACGGTTTAATTAGCCCAGCTTTGAGAACTAAGGGAGCTGAGTGAACAACGTTCCGCTTTTATCAGAGTATGCGTTCATTATCAACGAGTATGTCCCGATTTTGAGTGGCATTGTGCGGAGTTTGCGGTTAGATTACTCTTTGAAGGTTCCGTGTAGTTTATTGGGAGATGGGGAATTTCTCATAAGCTCTTGCTGCGGTGGGTACACTATATTTTTAATAACGTTGCATAATACCGCATCTCTTGCAGATGATGGAAATTTCTCAAAAGATTAGTAATTTGAAAATTATTGCGCTTTATTTTAATTTTAAATTAAATTCCTGGTAGATTATATTATTATTAACGATACTATTTATATCCGATCTCTTTTTGGTCAATAAATATTTTCTGTTTTTTTTATCTTAACTTTACTTTTTAAAAATATTAATATTCATGACCTAACAAAACTGCCGTATCCGAAACAAAAACACTCCCTCCTTGTCTTGCCGAACTGCACAAATTGTGTTCTTCACGGAATAAAGGCAGCTGTTCGCAATCAGCCGATTAAACTGACCTTATCAAGTAAAAACCCACCTAATAACCTGGACATAAAGCCTGCATTCGTGTGCACCATGGCAAGCATATGTGCGGAGTCTGAATCCTCGAGAGAAGAAAATTAGATAAAAGCCAGCAATTTCGTTGAAATTAGGAGCGTTAAGTTGGGAATAAGTTATTTTTCTTTTTGATAAGATGAGAGGATTGTTGGAGATTACGTTGGAAGATCGGGGCATAACCATAGAGTCTCGTTTATGTTAAGTTAATGTGTATAAGTTGAAGCAATTTTTAAGTTAGCTGGATATTTTTAAAAGGCAAACATGGTGATAGCGTTTACATTGCGTTTCTGTGGCACTTTTGTTTGATTTAGTTTATCATGTTGCTTTTTTAACCGACTTCAAAAAAAGGAGGAGGTTCTCAATTCGTCTGTATGTATAATTTTTTTTTTTTTTTTTTTATGTATGTTCACCGATATTTTCGTCAATTATAGACGGATTTCAAAAATTTTTTTTTGGTTGGATAAGGTTCACTTCCGAGGTGGTCCCATTTTCACCAGTCTCGGATCTGATGATGGATCCAGGAGAAATCGAGGGCAACCTTCAAATTTTATAGGGACATGTACCGCGTTTTGCATATTATCTGAAGTCATATTGGCATTTGCTTCTGGCTATCATAATCGTATGATGCTGAGCTGATGATGGAAGGTCAACTCCTTAATAGTTATGAGTAAAAGAATAATTATTTCAATACTGTATACATATTAAGACTACTAGTTATAATATCGGTAGCATTACAGGTGAGCTAAACTATTAGGTTGACCAGTCTAGGATCTGATGATGGGATCCAGGAGAAATCAAGGGCAACCCTCAAATTTTATAGGCACATGTACCGCGTTTTACATATTTTCTGAAGTTATATTGGCATTTGCTTCTGGCAATCATAATGTTATGATGCTGAGCTGATGATGGAAGGTCAACTCCTTAATAGTTGGGAGTAAAGGGATAATTCTTTCAAATCTGTGTACATATTGATACTACTAGTTATAATATCAGTAGAATTATAGGTGAGCTGAACTAATAGGGTGTAAAAAAATGTAACACTAAAAAGGATGAAAAAAAATTGTAAACAAAAAAAAACCGCCTTCAAAAACCCGACTCACTAAAAATTACAAAATAATATAATACGAACATTAATCTGGGTATGAATTTGATATGTTGTTGAAGGCGGTGCCAATAAAATTTTTGAGGAAAACTGCATGATACTGTATAAAAAGTAAATGGTTTTATTGTTTGTTCTTTGAAAATATCTTTGTGTTTAATCAAGAATGTGAATTAAAAGTTTAAGCAAGTAATTAAGTACACTTTTTCTTGATTTGTGTATCTGGGGCAGTTCGATATAAAAATTGTGCTAGATATAAATTTAGACAAAACTAAAACCCTATTAACAAATAAAACACTTTACCTTAATTGTCTAGGATAAACTAACCTCTTAAAACTCCTTCAACTAAAACGAAACTCAAATTCTTCACGCACTAACTTCTTTCATGAGATTACGTAAACTTTATCCAATAATCTGAGTGGAACTCTAGAAAATAGACCCAATTAAGTAGTGTACGCTCTTAGCTTCGAATCGCAGATTTGGAATAAAGAAGGCATTATTTTGCTTGTGTACGCCAAGTAGTGTATTCGTATTTAGGGTTCCGTTGTATAAAGCAATGGGAACTTTTTGGGACATAAAAATCTTGATGTTTTCTTCACTTTTCATTCATCTTCCGAATTAGTCAATTTCTTGGTAAATTATAATTTCGATTCTAAGAAATACATTTTTTTTTTATAATAGGCTAACAAGATGATCTCACTCCACTGATGGTAAGCGGTTCACTACCGATCCAAATATTAGGTCGACAGGCACAATACATCATATTGAGCCTGTCGCACTCACCCTGAAGGCCTGCTTAAATGCCGTTTTACGCCCCGCCTGAAGAGCCCGGGATCATAGGAGGGAGGGATTTCGTCGGAATTAATGCACTTAAGTTTTTCAAATATAAATTGTTTTGTGGTGGTGTGACGATCTACGCAGGACGGCTGGTAGGAGCTGGATGCGAGTGGCCGAGGATAGAGAGAAGTGTCGTGCATTTGGGGAGGCCTATGTCCAGCAGTGGACAGGAATGGGCTAATGATAATGAAATTCTTTTATATTAATTTAATTGTTTTTTCCTAAGAATTGAATAACTTTGGTATTCGCTTGGCAGCAAATTCATGCAATCTAACATGAACGTTTTATAATGGGCTAATGATAATGATGATAAAGAAATTGTTTTATATTAATATAATTATTTTTTTCCTAAGAATAAAATAACTGAAGAATAACTTTGGCATGCGCTTGGCAACAAATTCAGGCAATCTAACATGAACGTTTTATTAATGTCTTGAAAAAGGTTATTATTAATGTCTTTAAATAGGCAATTGTAATATTTAACGAAATGAAAACAAAATTAAAAAAAACCTTTCAATTATCGCACGGAACCTTGAACAAGACCTTCGGGCACACGCTCATCTTTTTTTTTCATTAGCGAGCTACAACAAAAAGAGAGACAATCGCAAAAAGGGTCAGTATTTCTTCGGGGGAGGCAAAATAAAAATCTCCTCATCCAACCTCAATCTAAATCAAGTAATGGGCCCTTTGAGTGTGAGCCTGAATGAGGGCTAAACAATGCGGGGGCCGCAGAGACTTATTAACGGGCTCTACTGAATGGGAGGAAAACTGTGGCCAAATAATTGAGGATCTGTCTGGCTGGGCGTGATAGGATTTTTTGTTTTTTATTTTCATTTTATTTTTTGTTAAGTGCCAACGCTTGTGACTGGCCAGAAGAATAAATAAATAAATAAATATCTGGGACATTTCCACACACGGTCATCTGACCCCAAACTAAGCAGAGCTTGTACTATGGGCGTCAGATACTGATATACATACATAATATATTTATAAATACATACTTAAATACATAATCACACCCAGACACGGAACAAACACCGATGTTCATCACACAAATATTTGTCCCGAGTGGGAATCGAACCCACGACTCTTGGAACCGCCAGCCAGGGTCACTAACCACTGTTCCACCGAGCCAGAAGAAAATTGTGACTTCGCGGATTTGAACAAACGCTCTCATGAAAAATGCGTTCAGATGTGCATTCGAACACACGACAATGGGGTGAGAGTCATCCGGTCCCCCGCAAGTCCGGTGATGATGATAAGGCTAGGTACTCCAATCCATAAACGTATGTCAGTTAGGATTTGAAAAAAAAAACACACACATAACATTTTGTTGGCTTAGTCTGATGGAGAACTTATTTTATACTGATTTTTTATGATTTTTTTTTAAAACATTTTAATGTTTGATTTAATTTTTGAAAAACGATGACTTGGAGGCGCTTTGTAATCATTACAACACTTGTGAAAGGAATTCAATAAATATTATGACAAACGTCATTAAGCAATGACTTGCATCGATTAATTTTGTAACAAAATAGCGACCCGCTTTGGTTTCGTTTCGGGTACCTATATTATACATAAAAATCTTCCTTTTAAATCCCACTATCTTTTAAAAACAAACCGCATTAAAATCCATTGTGTAGTTTAAAAGATTTAAGCATAGATATGGACACACAGACGCGGGAAGCGAGTTTGCTTTATACTATGTAGTGATAAGAGAAAAAGCAGTGACTTATTAACTTTACACTTTCAATGCATATGTTACCGGCCAAACCCGATTTCAGGACAAACTAGTTTAGCCTAGGCCAAACTAGTTTGTCCTAAGCCCGTTAGGATAAACCGGTATAGCCTAGTCCAAACTAGTTTGTCCTAAGCCCGTTAGGATAAACCAGTTTAGACTAGGCCAAACTAGTTGATCTTGATATAGATACGCATTATCTAGGATAACTGGTATGGCCTTTTCCAGACATTGTTATATGTCAAGAAAGTCAAAATAAATAGATTATAATTTTTATTATACTATAATCTTATTTCTTACTTCTTATAATGATTCGTCGTTAAGTTTTCATTCGTGCAATCATACTATATTTGGCAAGAAATAAATGTTTTTTTTTTATGTAAGCAATAATTATTACAATTATTATGTCGTTAAAAATTATCCTTACTAATATTATAAACGTGAAAGTTTGTAATCCTTACTAATATTATAAACGTGAAAGTTTGTAAGTATGGATGTATGGATGTGTGGATGTATGGATGAATGTGTGGATGTTTGTTACTCTTTCACGCTCAAACTTCTGAACCGATTTTCATGAAAATTGTATGGGAGAATTTTTACGTGTTTGTCTAATTTTATAAAACTTGGTATAGAGGTAGCTGGCACTCCGGAGAGACACCAGCGCAATTTTTTTTTAATTCAATCCCCATGGGGTTCATTGGGGAGTGGGGGGGGGGTGAAAATTAGTATGGGAGACTTTTGACGTGTTTGTCGATTTTTATAAAACTACTTGATATGGAGGTAGTTGGCACTCCGAAGACACCAGCGCTATTTTTTTAATTTCATTCATTTGGGGTGAAAATTAGTATGGGAAAACTTTTACGTTTATAGATTTTTATAAAACGTGGTATGGAGGTAGCTGGCTATTTTAATACATCATTGCTACTTAAACCCATTAATACGCGGACAAAGTCGCGGGCGGCCGCTAGTGGATAATAAATGATAATACAAACAATCATAGTTTAACAAATAATAATAAAAAGAAATAATCATATGAGTATTATGTACCCCATGACTTCAAAAGTGGAAATGATCTGAACTGCGCCTATTATTTTTAAAGGGTGTAAACAAAACCTTAATCGAAAAACTTTGATCGATAAAAAACATGTCTAATAGTAAGTGATGAAGTCGTGAAGTGTTTTCTAACACAATGACCTCATATTAAAATAATTTCAACCCTTCAAAATCTTACAACCCTTGCAAACAACCCCTAAATTGAAAAAACACAAAGAAATACATTAGTATGTTAATATAGAGTAAGTAATATTTTATATTTTCTATAATAATTTGCAAGTTTTAACCCCTTTCAACCCTTGAAACCCTGATTTTTTTTTTAAGTTTACTTGCAACGCGATATTGCAATATTCGCACGGGAACGGGAGTTATTGAGCAAAAAGTTTTGGATGTAAAATCTCATAGTCCACGCGAACGAAGTCGCGGGCACAGATAGTTATGTATATTTATACACAATACAATAGTTTTGGGTCTCTTTATTATACTGCGTACTCTCACATTGCTCCAAATAATCACATGCCGAAATTTTCAGTTACGGAGTAGAGAAAAATAAAATATGTTTTTGACTATAACTCCTTTAATTTTCAACATAAGGCCATACCGGTTTATCCTATCTTTATAAGAAACAAGAAATAAGATTATAGTATAATAAAAATTATTATTTTTCCTATTGCGGAGGATTTTATTTGGATAATCTATTTATTTTGACTTTCTTGACATATTACAATGTATGGAAAAGGCCATACCAGTATATCCTAGATAATGCGTATCTATATCAAGATCAACTAGTTTGGCCTAGTCTAAACTGGTTTATCCTAACGGGCTTAGGACAAACTAGTTTGGACTAGGCTATACCGGTTTATCCTGACGGGCTTAGGACAAACTAGTTTGGCCTAGGCTAAACTAGTTTGTCCTGAAATCGGGTTTGGGCGGTAACACACATAAATATTGCCCAGTTATGAGAATCATAAATATTCTCCATTATATTTATTCAAAACGTTTTACTCTTAGAAGAATAAACGGCCAAACTTACCCACGCAAAGTTTTTCTTGAACGGAGCTTAAACTTCAAACTCAGTTGAAATTAATTAACTTTTTAATGATAATAATATTCGATAAAATGTTTAACCTTTTTTTTGGTTGGTCCAGAAGTTGTTTTTACATACATACATACATAAAATCACGCCTTTTTCCTAGATTAGGCAGAGATCACTTCCAGCGATCCACTTTTTACCTCTATGGGAAACGTGACGTGACGGGTTGTGGACCACGTCGCTGCCATTCTGCCTTGTGCATTGTTTTAACAAGGTCATTGCGTTCCCACGAGTAGCAAGGATATATATTATTATAACGGTTGTAAGTTGTTTTTAAATAATGATAATTCCCAATGTAAGTATTATCTCAAATGACACAAAATGTTTAGTGCTTTCAACGATATCCTTTCTTAGTCTCAAAACTATATGTGTACCAAACATTTAAATCTGTTCAGTAGTTTTGACGGCAATTGGTATATAAGTATGGAATAATCAATAGATCGGTTCATAACAATAAAAAGTGTAAGGTCACATCAGATTTTCCGAAGTTACAGCATAAATAATGCCATAATGGTTTTAACTCCTACAACTTTTAACTTTATTTATATTTCTCTAACTTGTTATCACAATACAATCAGCCGTCCGTTTCGTCGCCCGACCGCGGAACCCGATTGAAGACAAAGACAAGAGGAAAGTGTATTCAAAGAGAACTGCCTCGAGAAAGATGTTAATTAGAATCGCGATAAATTGGACCCAAGCACTGGATCATTCGTTTGCTTCAGCTGTGAATATTTCACAAACTGTTGAACGCCTTTCGGGTATAGCGTTTAAAGTTATAAGAATGAGTTAGTGAAAACGCGTTGCAGTGGAAATATGTTTGAAGATATTTATTTCTCATAAGAATTACAAATTCACTTACTGAGAAAACAGTTTACAATAAACTAAAAAAACAATCACATCCAATTAGCGTAAACAATATTTATAAAATATTTTGGGGGTACAATTAAACATTAGTGAGTCCGAGCGGCCGATGAGCGTTCAAATTGAATTGAAATGAAATGAACACGCAATTAGGCTTGGTATCTATTGTATAACGTAATTTAGTTTTGTTTGCTTTTAGCTTAACCCAGTTAAAGAAGTTTCGAAAATTAGCTTTAATGAGACACGATTATATGAAAGAAAGAGTTTTTGAATGACAGACTGGTCTTTACACACCCTATGAGACGCAAATTAATAGCCTTGAATATAAAAGGCTTTATTTTTGCTTTGAGAATTTCTTCTCTAACAGACACAGAAACAAATAGTTATTCTAATTAAAAAAAAGACGTGTGGCATTCGGGGACTGCCGCGGTATAGCTATTGCATAGCATCGTCCGATTTCGGAGCAGCTCGTCTCGATTCGTGCGAGTTCCGTAGAGTCGTACAATACGTCTAACCACACGCACACAAACACCGTGCCGAAGCCTACCGAACTGAAACGACGTTAGACGATTGTGAGGTTTTTTTCGTTACGGAATTTCTTGGTTCGGTCGTCGCGCTCAAAGCCCGCGATAAAAGCTATGCAATAGCTTAAAATATTGTTTTTCCTTATCAAAAATTACTTTATTTTGAATTGTAAGCAAACGAAGGTCTGTCAATAAAATAACTGAACTAACTAAGTAGTTCAGTGACTCTAAATGAGTATTGGTCTTCGATAATGTAACTCACCCATGCAGATTTATACGAGAGGTTTGAAATAATTCAAATTTTACGGATTGAACTCGCGTGTATTATTATTCTAATCATATTATTTAGAGACTCGACGTTTCGACTTTTTTCACAAGTTTTATTATATACAGGAATCATCGTTTTGTATTCGACCACAATAATAGATAAATATACATTTTTCAATAGTTATATTAAAAGGCTAACAAGATGACCTCATGAACATACATGGGGTTGATGGTAAGCGGTAGCGAGATTCAAATATGAGATATATTATGATATGATACACATATAAACAAAAGGTTTAAACCTAATGGATTTCAGCAACACTTAGTACGACACCATGAAAAACACCAAAAAGTAGAAGCGATCTCTACCACAGTAGCCGGATACAGCATTAATATCTCACATCAGGGCCGACTTGAAAAAGGAAATTTATTTTCGTGTTTTATTAACGCAATTTTGGAAGCTCGGCTCCAGGGCTGCCTCTTTTATTGTCAGAGGTTTTATTGCTTCAAATTTTTAGTGCTGCAAGTAGGGGTGTTATTTTTAAAGGCTGTAAAAATAGATGGACTAAGTTTGAAGGGTGATCTTGGATTTGGGGATGGGTGACATCTGCCGTAGCGTTAAATTAAAAAAGGTATATTATTCGTAGGTGTAATGAGCTGAACTTAAACAAGTATGACACGAACTAATCTATGTTTAAGTCTTTCTGATATAGTGGCTAAAAGCTAACTAAGCACTTCAATTAAAATCATCCAACCGTCACCAGTTCCACGTGCTATTAATAAAATATGGAAAAGCAGCAGCTTTAAGTTCTCAAGATTATGAAGCTCAGTCTGTACTTAACTTTAAAAAGCTCCAAGAAAATTAACCTACAACTATTAAAAAAAAAATCACCTATGTGCTACCCCTAGAAACCAAGTGTGGATTTAATGGACCGACCGTTATGAATATTATTCGAACTAAATCTTTTATATTACCTGCGACGGACACCGCACGCTACCGTTCAACGGTTTCAAATTGACCGGAGAACGGGTTTCAGATCTTATCTTTACATACATTTCTTGAAGAACAAGGTCTTGAATTCGTTGTTGGCTTGGTATTTCAAGAACACTTATGGGCATCGATTTTTAGATAGAGATCGAGTTATAATATATATTTTGAAAAAAAAAAGAACAGAAAAGGTTCTGCTCCTGCAGGGATTCGAATCAATGTGCTTCTGGCAATCGCTTCCAAATGTGCATTCCATCTGTCATACTAATCCAGCAATTTTTTATAAAGCTTGTTGTATGTATACGTTAGAATAGTTACTTTAGTTTTTACAAATACCTGTAGGTATATTTTGCAGGTATTTACTATGCTTATTACTGTAAAGTTTTGATTTATACATTCAGTTTGGTTTTTACATCCAATAAAGCATCGATGGCCGAGTGGTTAAGGTCGTTGCTTGCCATGCGAGAGGTCGCCAGTTCAAACCCCGCAAGGTACCAATGTGTTTTTCAAATTTGAAATTCATATGTACCATCATTCGACGCTTTAACGGTGAAGGAAAACATCGTGAGGAAACCAGCACACCTGAGAGATTTGTCTACGGTGTTTGAAGCCATGTCAGAGGCCTATGGGCGGTTTAAAAACCCTGACACCAGGTTGTTCATCAACCACACGATAAGATGAAGATTACAGAAGTTCTGAATCTGTTTTTAACAATGAATTTATTGAATAAAACATAATCTCATAGGTCCTAGAGCTTAAATAATCCGACTATACGCTACCTTAAGACGTCTAAACAAAAAATAAGTACATATACCTCCAAAAACCGTGCCATTCGTCTCTGTAAAGGTATCCTAAAAGTTTCCTAAGTACACCTATTAGTATGCGCCTAAACTGCCCTGCACTCAAACCAATTGGGGTAATCTTTAACCGGTGTTAAATAGCTGCTATTAAGGACACATTTGTAACCGGCCGGACCTGGTATTTTTTTTTTTTTTATTTATTGATTAGAAACAAACGGTTACATAACAAAAATACAGTAAACATTAAATTTTAACACAATAACCTTTAGTTTCCTTAATTACTAAAGTATTATATAGAAAGAAAACATGACATCTAGAAGGAAGTCAGAGTGAGGGCTAAAGTAAACATATACATCTTTATTAATACAACACATTATTTAAAAGCTTTTTTAAGTTCATTAACACTACAAGAATAAATATCGATTTTATTTAAACTATCATCGTTATTATATAATCTACAAGCACGTCTTAGAAATACATTATTCCCGTAGCAGGTTCTGCTATTAGGGACAGAAAATATATTTTTTTGTCTACAATGTCGTTCTTGTCTACGTGGCACTCGGAAGTTGATACTTTGCAAGAGTAAAGGGACATCGAGAAGGTTATGTATAAGTTTATATAAAAGTACAGAGTCAGCACAGTTACGACGGGTTTCTAATAATTGATATCTGTGGCGTCTGACGGATTCTTCATAGTTAAGATAAGTATTACCGGTTCTATAATCAAGGGCTTTTACGAACTTTCTTTGAACTCTCTCCAATCTTTTCTTATGTAAATCATAATAGGGGTTCCAAACTGAACATGCAAATTCTAGGTGACTTCTGACATAACTGTTATACATGATTTTATAAGTAAGTGCCTGTTTGAAAGGTTTACTTACTCTTAGGATGAAGCCCAGTTGTTTGAAAGATTTTTGCAACATAGAATCAAAATGAGGGGTAAAAGTTAATTGTGAATCCATGGTTACTCCTAGGTCTCTAATCTGCGTTGGTTTGTTTTGTGTTAATGATGCGGCCATGGCGCCGTAAATAGTTCCCGTGTAAGTTTTCGGTGGTAAAACTTGCTTACTATTTCCTACTACCAGGACCAGGACCAGGACATCCTTAGTATTCTTCTCTTAATATGTGTAATAAAAGTTTATTGATATATTTTGATGCTTCCTTATAACTCTGGTTGTCTCGCCTTCACGCTAGTATTATTCAATAGAATTCAAAAATAAAGTTTGGAACAAAGATCTAAAACCAGACCCAGGACATAGGCTAGGTACTATTTATCCACATAACCCATAATGAAGTGGGGCCGGAATGCTAGTCATCAATATTTTATGAATTGTATATTTGGACGAAGTAGGTATATGTTGCTCGACTTCATTTGCGATGTGAATTGTTATTTTTCAAATTATTTTTTTATGTAGGTAATTTCGTGTACAAAATTCGGTAAATATTAAAAAGTTAAGTTTTTAACATCACTTTTATTTCTCTGTCATAGTTGCCTAGCAACCTAGCAAACAAACAGCGCAATCATGACAGTTATTAGTGACAGTTGCCTGGCAACAAATAAAAAATGATACAAGAATGACAGATAAAACGGTAATTAACCTTCACACGCAAATGGGTATGAGATGAGCTCCAAATGCGATGAGCATTAAGCCCACGGCTCTTTAGCCTCAGAATTACTAAATTTACATCATCTTCAGCTACCTCGGCCCGCTCGCGCGTATGATCGGGTTTAGTGCGGCGCAATGGGCCTACAGGTTCAAAGAGCTAAGCCTCGTCTACATACTACGTGATTTCATTTCATTCGTGTGGTTGGGATTATTGATATATTTTAAGACCGGCTTAATGATACGCGAATGGCGATTACTTTAAAATGCCCCCGTAACTTGCGCCCCGAATCGTGGATTCGATTTCCAATCGGGAGAAACGTTTTTGTTACTTTATTATCTACGTCTTACCTTTCTAGCTTTTTTTCAGCTAATAGGGCTGATGACACACGTCCCCACTGCATAAAAGTTGGTAATATTTCTTAACGTAAATTTACAAACTTAAGAACAGCTTAAACGAACGAATCATACCCGTCTTTTTGCTTCAAACTACCCAAAAACAAGATCGATATCCCTCGGAGGGCTATTAAACTGAATAGCAAAAAGGTCCTAGGCCCTCGAATAGGCCCGACTGTGACGTATGTCGGTAATTACTCTAATGTCACCTCCATACTTTGGAGCCAATATTGGCCGCAATGCTATATCAAGCGAAAATTGCTTGAAAGTCCACGCTGCTCTAAATATTTGGCAAAGTTTGGCCTAACAGAGTGAATATTGGTCGATAAAGAAAGATATTTAAGATACTGTGTGTTGTCTGTGTAATAAGGTATATAAGGTTATAAAGAAAGAAAACATTAATTGGTTATAAAAATAAAAATACAAAACAAAATAAAACAAACACACATATAAATGATCAAAAGGTTCTGCCTCAGCAAGTGCCGTAGCAGCTGCAAAGATGCGACGGCGCTGATTGTCGTGACGCTGATATTTAGGATAGGTTAGGATAACTCCGTTTTTAGATAATATACTATGTTGTTTACAAAAATAAATATAAACTGGGTACTGGCTGGACGCTTTTGACGAAACACTGAAACAAATTGAGATGTATTAAGACGAATAATAAGGTTCTAAATTTAACGCTAAACCAATCCTTGGTTTCTGGATACAAAACCAACAAACAATCATAGAATATTTTGCGTGGTTAAGGGTTTATTCTTGGAAATAAACATAATATTCTTAGAAGAAAAATATTAAATACTTATTCGTTTTAGGAGTAGGCTTTATATGTCACTATTATTGAACGCTCACGCAAAAAATCACATCACAAATCTTTTCCAAGCAAAAAGGATCAACCAATATTTTATTCGCTTTTCAATACTTACGCAGTATTATTGGGGACCAGTCACGGGCAATCGGTTGGAAAATAAACTCCTTTATATATCTCTAAAGGAGCACATCAAAGGGATCTATATAGATCCTCGTATTTTAGGGCACTGTGTATCCAAAATGATGGATGAAGTACAATCAGTGTATTAATATGTGGTTAGTGTGTGTGTGTAAAAAGCGTCGATGGCCGAGTGGTTAAAATCGTAGCTTGCCATGCGAGAGGTCGCCAGTTCAAACCCCGTCAGGTACCAATGTGTTTTTCAAATTTGGAATTCATATGTACCATCATTCGACGCTTTAATGGTGAAGGAAAACATCGTGAGGATACCTGCACTCCTGGGAAATTTTTCAATGGTGTGTGAAGCCATGTCAGAGGCCTACGGGCGGCTTAAAAACTCTGACACCAGGTTTTTCCAGAAGAAGAAGAGTATGTAGTTTCTGCGAGCGGCGAGCTTTTGAAAGTTTCCGAGTGTATTATTTTAAAATGGGTTTCAATCGCTGTGCAAATGGTACAGCTGTGTATTTCTTATATCGTACACCGTAAGCATGTATGTAAGTAGATGTAAAATACTGACCAGAAGTATAAATTAAAGAGAATGCGATTTTTTCCTCATATAAAGTAAGCTGTCCTCAGCCTTATTAGCCACGTTAGTCACACAAGTATTGTTAAGTATAAAGCATTTATCGTTTATAAACAACAACATATTGAATATAAATTTATTATATATTTTGGTAGTGATATACCTTCGCTTCTCTTCGGGTAAATTTAACACATAAATTTGCTCTTGATTGATTGATTTTACAATATAAAAAATAATCTCTCTTTCTATTATAAATCCATTGCGTAGTTTTAAAGATTTAAGCAAACATTAGGATATAGGAACAGAGTATTATAGTATGTAGAAATTTAATATTATATTGCAAAATTAATAACTTAAGGTACAATTGTTCATTAATGAATTCGTGTTTTCTTTATCGGTTCGACTACCAAGCGTGCATAACTTGTTGCCTATAGCCACAGCGTATGATCATGTCATTCCCCATACTGAACACAAGCAATTAGCTGTCCAACGAGGCGTAGTGCCGCCGGCCCATCGCCCACGGGTGGCTATGGAGCGCAGCCTGTTATATACTAGGTATTTATACACCTAGGAACATGCAGGATGTCCCAAAAATAGTGTCAAGCAGAAGTCTTGAGATAGAACACTCCTTGGGGAAACCGAAACAGCCCCTGATAATTTTTTCCTAAACTTTTGAGTTTGACTTAAAAAAATTTTTTTTAATTTTTTGAAAAAATATTTTTGCAAATCTCGTCGTCAATCGTGAGTTCTTCTTTAATGCTTATTTGCCTTTATAACTTAGACGGAAATTTTCAAAACTCGAAAACTATCAAAAATCGCGAAACATACATGGGGGTGTTTCGGATGCCCCACGGGTGTTCTATCTCAGGACTTCAGCTTGACACCATTTTTTGGGACATCCTGTATCGGTACCTACTATACCAATGGAGGTGTATAGTATAAGTGCTATGTTGGTTTATTAATGGGAAGCGCTGCGCAAGGACCAAAAGGTCTGCGATTTTCAGTTTCATTTATGCGAATTTTTCATTTGAGAATTCATTATTAATTAAATTATATACAGACTTCATTCTTGATCACATCCAGACATATTTTTTTGGGTTCCAAGAGTCGGGACAAATATTTGTGTGACGAACATCGGTGTTTGTTCCGTGTCTGGGTGTATTATTAAATATATTTAAGTATATTTGTGTATCCACTGTTGATTCTGATACCCGTAACACAAGTGCTTAAGCTACTTACCACGGGATCAGATCAATGTATGTGATGTTGTGAAATATTTATTTATTTATTTTAGTATTTTCATTTTGTTAACAAATTTATTAACTACGTGATACGTGATAGAAATAAACTAGAGAAACGAAGGATGTAAATGCAAAATGCATTAATCTTGCAAACAATTTTAAAAATCTTGTCGGTAATGAAACCTTTCTCTATCCCAAACGCAAGAAACTAAATTATAATAGATCATTTATAACCAGGGGACTGTAAAATTGCTAAACTCCCTTAGCACTTATGTGGGACCAAGGATCATAGGAATGGCCATACCATTATGTCATTTCCCTACACATCCAATTCACGTAAAGTGAGAATCGACCCCGGATAGGGTGCGATTCTTCATAGACGGAGCGGACAACTTTTTTTTTACTTAGCAAAAGTTTTTATTTAACTTAACACATAAATAAGTTTCCTAACAGTATTTAAAGATACTTTTTTACATAAATCTTTTTTTTTATCGTACTTATAGACAGAATAGGTTACATATTTTTAGTAAAACTAATTAAGTTACTAAGTTTTCACAAAAAAAATATGATTTTTAAGTGCAGTTCTCGTCACCACTTAGGTAGTAGAGTTTTCGTGCACTGTGATTGGTTACTTCAGGCTCTACCCCGCTCAGTTCATGACATTGTAGACACATCCTAAGGGTCCGATTGAACTTTATAGCGTTAAGGGTGCACATTTTACTTACACAATCCAATGAAGTGAATACTGATATACCAATTTCACCTTCTAGGATCGTCGTATCGTAGAATTTAAGTGTGATATGCAGTAATAAAAGGGAAATGGAAAATTTATATTGAAATTGTTATTGAAAAATGCGCAGACCCAAGGATTATAATAAAACTATGAGGATGAAAGTAACTATCGAGGATGGAACTTGCGTGTATAAGATGCTTTAGCACTTGTTTACGGATATCAGAAACAACAGTGGTATACACGATCATACTTAAATATATTTAATACTAGCTTTCCGCCCGCAACTTCGTCCGCGTAGAGACGTTTAACGGGTATTACATTACTTCCTTAGAGCGCAGTCGGTTAAAAAGTAGCCTATAACCTTTTCTAGGCTCTGGACTATATCTGTACCAAATTTCATTAAATCGGTCTAGTACTCTATGCGTGAAAGCGTAACAGATAGACAGACAGATATACAGACATAGTTACTTTCGGATTGATAATATTAGTAAGGATAGGTAACACCTTGACACGGAACAAACACAGATTTTCGTCTAAACTATAGTCCCATGTGGAAATCGAACCCTAGAGTCGTCTCTTGGATCCGTAGCCGGGGTCACTAACGTTCCACCGACGGCACCAACGCAGTCATTTGAATTGTAAGTGTTATCTAATAGAAGATATGAATTCTAGACCACGGGGCATCATTAAAAATTCACACCCAACCAATACTTATCCAAACAATACAGCTTCGTTTGGACATCCAATTCCCAATCTTCCCTATTTGGAGTCCCGGTCTCAATTCTCGTTATGTGTTCATTGCTTCGCCTGCGGTACCCCGATATCGTGTTTATTGTATCGCTTTAATGTCCAATCGGTTTATGAATCGGTAATCAATAATTACTTTTGTAAGGAAGGATCAAAATATATTATTGTTTTAGATACAAACATTCTATACTTTATGATTATAACGACATCATATTTCTATATTTGGATCAACAAACTATTTCCATGCGATTATAAATACCAAATAAACTACATGACTACTCGTTTTAGTACGTCATACATATCATACAGTCTGGTATGCTTCGAATTCTGAACTACTAAACCAATTAAGCTAAATGTTTAGTACAGAAATGGCCTGGAAATCAAAAGTCACCTTCAGTACCTCTTAAGGTGACTTTCCATCCGACTGCGATGGAAAAGAACATTGCTTCACATGATAACCTACGACTTCACTTGACTTCTTAGCATATATAAAGACGCTCACTTAAACTTGCTAGGATTCAAACCAAGAATGATATAAGCTCAAACCGCTCACCGCTCTGAAAGTATAATTTTCTGCGAATCATAAAACGGAATCAGCGAACACATATCTAAAGCAATGGAGTCAATTTTCTTAAGTGCATACCCCTGAAAATAAAATATGATTACTTGCGGCCGGCGGCGTCATAACTTTCATGCCCACGGCTATGTATATAACGGCAATCTGATGCTTTATGGAGGTTTCATTCGAACTTAGATGTGGCTTAAAAGGAAAAGAGCTTTACGTATATTCAAGTAATAAAGCAGTAATTATAAGATGATACAGTAAAACGTAACTGGATAGGAAAAATATTAGATGGCTAATATATTTGATTCTTAACGCGTTTAGTTGAGCTAATTTCTGTTACTTAAAAGTCTTAGATTCACTCCATTAACAGAAATATCCTTAGCATTAACTAACCGTGATTATATTATTCCTTGTAAACCGAACGTATTTGCAACTTATTAATATACTTGCGGCGACGACTTCGACCATATGGAAATGATCTGAGAAGCATTGATTTATTAAAAAATCCCATAACATACCTTGTAAAATTAGCCATTTACTACCTAGTGAAAGTCCTGTCAAAATTGTTATATTATATTATAAACAGACACTTAAATTTTATATAGTTGTAAAGTATTAACTTAACTTGTGGACCAAGCGAAAGATTGGCTATTTATTCACCTGGGTTTTGTTTAAATAATACCTAACAACTCTCTGTTGTACAATTTTAAAATTGTATTAATATTTCCTTTTCAAACGAAACAAGTACAATTGTATTTTATTTTAACTAGAGAATATGAAATTTCTACGACGAGTCCCCGTACATCGAATTATGTACAGTCACGTACAAAAGCTGCGCGCATATTTGGATGCAATAAAGTTCACACTTTATCATTATATAATATTGTCGACTGTGGCAATATCTTAAAGCTCTGAAAAAGCTCCCCCAATGCATTTGTCGCGAGCTTCGTCATACGAGTCGGAGCTTTCTATAGCACGGCGCGGCCAAATCTTTCGTTGGGGAGAGGGGATGAAATACCGGGTTTTTGTGGGCTTCCTCTACACGAAATGCATTTGCGGGTAAGATTTACGCCGCATTAGTAACTGTGTAAGTACGGAAATCGTTGAGGAGATTTGATGAAGCTGTTGTTGGTGTACCGGAAAAAGATTTTATATTATACTAGTGACTAAATTATAGATGAAAAACCTCTTTAATCCCTCTATCTATCAAAAAATAACCATCAAATCTCGTTGTGTAGTTTTAAAGATTCAAGCATACAGACAGACGGGGGAAGCGACTTTGCTTTATAGTATGTAGTGATTATTTTTGTTATAAAAGAAGTTCAGGCAATATTTAAGTGCTTTTTATTATAATTTTATAAGAATGAATATTTATAAAAAAACCTTTTGGGAAAATCGTAATATTGGGTAATAGTTGGACTAGTTAATAAACTTATGATAACTTAGTTTATTTAATTTTTTTAATAGCATTTAAACCTATAAAATAAGAACTTCCGTAGAAAAATCAAACTCTTTTGACATTGCAATCAAAATTTGCACAAAAATAATGTACATTTTTGTACAAAAAGGTAGGAATAAATTAAGAGACAATATAACTGTCGTACCGTCAAATTGATTATCCCACTTTGCATCAACACTTCCCAACATGAGCCCCGAAGAACAACTCCATCAATAATCTTCCAAGTGAACGATGACCATGATTGGGGAAACAATTAATCATACCCTAATCCCTGTCCGACGCTTAACAAAGATAAGATTTTTTAATGCAATTTAAATTAATGATTAATTATAGACGGCCCCAGTTTGACAGCGGACGAAGAATTAATGTTCTCAAAGAACTTCGAGCTTGTGTATTTCGAAGGCCGATGTAGTCAGCCTTAATGGAGTAATGGTGACGGTTGGAGTGTTGGACTGCGAGGGCGGAAAGTTTCGAGTTCGATTACGGATCCAGTCGATAAGTTTCACTGAATTGCATCAGCTTTAGTGACCTACTTTTAACGGAGTTGCTCTGTGTAGTTCTTAAGCTGTGTTTGTGTGATTTACTGGTACACAATATAGTGATTTCAAATATTTTATTTTTCTCTCTTTTATCTAATCATCATTATCATCAGCCCATATACCTCCCCACTGCTGGGGCACCGGCCTACCCTAAACTAGGGCGATAAGGCCTTAGTCGACCACGCTGGCCAAGTGCGGGTTGGTCGACTACACAACCTTAGAATTTCTTCTTAGGTGTGCAGGTTTCCTCACGATATTTTCCTTCACCGTTAAAGCGTCGAATGATGGTACATATGAATTCCAAATTTGAAAAACACATTGGTACCTGGCGGGGTTTGAACTGGCGACCTCTCGCATGGCAAGCAACGACCTTAACCACTCGGCCATCGACGCTTTTGTCTAATAACTATTGAGTATCTCTGTGGAACAGTGGTTAGTGACCCTGACTGCGGTCTCAAGAGTCGTGGTTTCGATTTCCAACCAAGACAATCTATCCAGGCGTCGTCATCAATGTAAATTTTTCCTTCACTTTACCCGTTTACTACTAGTTGTCTTTTTGTAGTCTTTTTCTAGTTTGCCTTCCTGTACTGTGTAATTAAATGGAGTGTCCATACAACGCGTAATGTAGGTACGTAGTAGTTTGCTTGCCGGAGTCCTTTCGGTAGAATAATGAGTTGACTATAAGAGCATGTAAAATGCATATAAAAATAAAGGTTAAAATGATTTTTTTCCGACTCATTGTTTGCCTGATGTGGATTTGCCCTAATTGTCGAAGACTAAGACACATTTTGAGTCGATGCGCCATTCCAGTTAGTAACTGAGTATAGTGTGCACCTAAACAAAAGACGATACAATAGATTCTTCGACAACAACGCCAAAACTTTATTCCATTGTTACCAGTCTATATCAAGCTCGAGAATGTAAAGAAACGCGACAAACATGCATCTTGGATCGCTGTATAATAAGGCTCGCTTCTTTTACCCGCAGTTTGCAGTGAGCTGAAAGAATATCGACGTCACGAGCTAAATGCAGTGCAGTGGCACTCCGCAGCTCCGAACAATGCTTCCATCGCGGGGGAAAAATTGCGGCGGGCTCTTGGTCTAAGAGAGACGAGACGGTGCGCTTGAGGTAGATACGGTAGGTATGTAGAAGCTGTAGTACCTATGTTTAGTAAGGTCTAAGTACCTAGGTTTTGTCTATACTAACTATGCATTTCCTCAGGTAAGATTTTAGACTTTCACGTTCCATTACACGTGGTAGCATCACAAAAAATTAGTGCTTCCATCGCGGGGGAAAAATTGCGGCGGCCTCTCGGTCTAAGAGAGACGAGACGGTGCGCTTGAGGTAGATATGGTAGGTATGTAGAAGCTGTAGTACAGTCAGCCAAAAATGTGGTCTACCACCCTACGGTTGAGATTCGTTTGAGCGTCATGAAACAACAAGGTCTATTTTCCCTGGCAATAGAATGTGCCAGTGACTATTGCCAACCTTAGCGATCGTAACATCTCGCAGAAACTTTTGTCATAAGTGTAGACCACTTTCTTGGCTGACTGTACCTTTTTTTAATAAGGTCTAAGTACCTAGGTTTTGTCTTTACTAACTATGACTTTTCTAACGTAAGATTTTAGATTTTCGCGTTCCCTTACACTTAATACTTATTAGTCTTTATGGGTCGACACGCGATATGAGGACTAGCAAATACATAGCTACTTACTGCCTATGACTTTTGAAGTACATGTGTTTAGTGAAGTCTTAGTACCTATTTTTAGTAAAGACGTATAATTTTTATTACTGCGAATAAGTGTGTCTTATAAATGCATGATAATCTTCCTCAAATAATAATTGTAATGTTTTCCTCTACGTTTCCATTATGGGCATAAGATAATTCTCGTGACACAACATTGAAAATTAATCCTCTGATTTCTTTTAATAGTTGGCTCTTAATTTCATCACGTTCAAGAGCGAATTCGAAGTAGGTATATTATTTTCAAGTAGCTGTAACAGGCTTAAAATTAAATATTTTTAACATGGATACCATGTTCCATGCTTTAGATATGTAGGCTTTAAAGTTGCTGGTGTGTATTTTGATAGGCTTTTGCGTTTGACTGAATAATATTGAATTTTATAAGTGCACTGCAAAGCTCCTCCCCTGAGTTTCTGAACAATGCTTTCACGCTAGACCCGACGAAACATTTGCGGGAAGGGATGTATAAGGACAGCTTACAGTGGCGAGACATACTGAGATAGTATGTATACTTTCGAGGTGGTATGTTGTAGTGTGTGACGCACATCTCACACATAAGAGTATACATTATCTATACTAATATTATAAAGCTGAAGAGTTTGTTTGTTTGTTTGTTTGAACGCGCTAATCTCAGGAACTACTGATTCGATTTGAAAAATGTTTTTGCGTTGTATAGACCATTTATCGAGGAAGGCTTTAGGCTATATTATAACATCACGCTGCGACCAATAGCAGCAATGACACAATGGAAATGTGTAAAAAACGGGGGACTCTAACGCGAACGTAGTCGCTGGCACAGCTAGTTAGTAAATAAGAAATGATAAGGGAATTGTGACATAATATAGTTCAGTTGTCAAAACATGAAGTTGTTTTTTTTTCGTACGCACATGTCCAATGGCAGTCAAAGTATGCGTGTCTGTAGTAGCTAGTACTATTTTTATCTTTGTATTCGTTTTCACATGATAAGATCATTAATTAGTATATAACAAGTTTTGATTCCTTAACTCAAGAAAACAATAAAGAGCATTGTTTGTGTCATATGCTGATTTTATGTGGTGTGTGTGGATAGGTCACGATTTAATTATGCGGTTCAATCTGCTGGGGTTGAGAGCCATCCACTCCCCCGTAAGTCCGGTGATGATAACAAAACAACTCCAAGCCATCATCGTATGTCAGTTAAGAAAAAAAGTACAATTTTATTGAAAATTTCAGGGTTCATTATTTACTATCATTTTTATTAGTGTTCAACACAGTTATGTATTATAATAACTTAGTTATAGTCAGTTTCTCATGTAAGTGATTTGTAATCTTATGAGAAATAAAGATCTTAAAAACTGAAAAGGGCAGTATCTGTAAAAAAAATCACACTTTATCTGCTGCCACTAGTTACAATATATGGTAAAATATCGTTTAAAGTATACGAAAAAAATATTGACCCTTCGTAAACTTCCTTATTATTTCGCTTTCAATCCTCTTGAAGGCTCTTAAAACACTTTAAATCAGTGAAACAAAACACTCTCACATAATCCTACCAAAGAAAGAGAGTCACACATCAACAAGTCCCAGTTGGGACAGAGAGTGTACCAATCGTCCCACGTGTTGACGTGTGAGCGGCCGATAAGCGGGGACATCCGGGACGAGGGGGGCGCCGTGGGACTGCTCTCCCTCACACCAGACCTAATTTGTTCAATAACAAAGGTCGGATGAGGGAAACAATTGCGAAAATGCAATTGCTAGTGTTAAAAGCGTCGATGGCCGAGTGGTTAAGGTCGTTGCTTGGAATGCGAAAGGTTACTAGTTCAAACCCCGCCACGTACCACTGAGTTTTTAAAATTTGAATACATATGTACGATTATTTGATGCTTTAATGGTGAAGTAAACGTCGTAAGGAAACCTGCACATTAACGAAGAAATTCTAAGGTTGTGTAGTCAACCAACCCGCACTTGGACAAGGTGTTTGAATAAGGCGTTATCGCCCTAGTTTAGGGCCGAGCCCGTGCCACTGATAAGGGTATAAATACAATGTATAAATTAATATATCCACTTGGTTGGTCCTTTCAAAAGTAGCCTATGTTTGTTCTTAGGCTCTGTCCCAAATTTGGTTAAAACCAGATTACTTATTTTGGCATGATAGCGTGACGACAGACAGTTATTTTTGTATTTATTATATTTCTCGTATTGATATACCATTACATAAGGCCATTGCCCATGTACCAAGCACTAGATTTCATCATTCAGCGAAGAGGCAACTTAATATTTTTGCGATATCAACCACGTTGTTTACGATAAACGTATACTGGATAAAGTTTTATTGTGTGTGCGCATTATAAACAATAGCTTAATGTATTAACAATTAAGACATCAATCACTTAATACCCATGATCATGTACCTATTAAATATCATACTCTAATCGCATCATGCCCTACGTCACTTAGACGAGGTGAAATGAGCAACTAACTACACTTAAACCGACAGAGATGCAAATTAAGCACCCTTCCCAAACCACTAGTCAGCTCACCTACCCTCCACATTGCTGAAACTATACCCGACCACTCCGTCGCCATGGCAACCAGTCAACAACCGAATAATACCGATGGGAAGATTAATCGATCGACATCTGCAAAAGGCGGTTCGAGTGCCCAAGATTAGTCATTTGGGATTATCAGAAACTCCCAAGAAGGTAAGAACCTTAAGGTTGCAGTCATAGAGACGAATCTCCCTTGACTTTCCCAGTAATAAGCCAGAGCGTTCGCTAGGAATAAGTATACTGTTTATTCAAGCTTAATTTATGTGGATGGTGTATTGCAAGAAATGGTCTTGTCATAAGCAGGCTGCGATATCGGGCATTGTTTTGCCCGTTTTTATTTGAACAGGGACGTATTGAGCTATATTTTTTATTTTATTGCGTGTTTACGGTTGATTTATTTGGGAGGATGTTGGGCTTGATAGATTTAGGGAGTGTGTTATTGAAAGGGGCAAGTTCTGAGATTGGAGAAGCGTTAAGTTAGTTTGTACATTAGGGAAAAATTACTGGAGTATATTGTTTAGCAAGTTTGGGACTGTATTTGATCATGTTCTGGTAAATTATTGTATACGAATAGAACAACTAAGCTTTTAAACTAAGTATCTCTGGTACTAAGTGTCTATTAGACTTAAAGTATGGTTAAGGTCAATAAGATAAAAAAACTTTTTAGAAAATCAACAACAATACAATATTTTTTAATTATAAATATTAAGTAACTAAGAGTTAACTAAGATTTAAGTAATTAAAAGTCTGTAAATTATTCAATGTATAGAAAATATAGATAGAATAAATGTACAATTCGTTACATAAATTCATGAACATTTTAAGTAATAGTTAAAATATGTTAACGCTACAATGATACGATTGCAATGGCTTATTGAAGCGTAATTTACTGTACAATGTTAAGATAACTCAATTTTAATAATGGCGGATATGCGTTATTAACTCACAGTGCATCACGTTAAGTCTGTGCTACACTGCAAGCTATAAAATGTGTACACTCAATGTACTAGAATTATACAATTTTAAACTGTCATGGTTACACACATTAGAAAACTGAAAGTGTCCGGGATATTTACCATGTTGTTTTGTTTTAATGAGCTCCCGATATTTCGGCACTGTTGCAAGTACAACATGGTAAATATCCCGGACACTTTCAGTTTTCTAATACTAGAATTAAACTGGTAACAATAGAGGACGTAAAAATATATTTAATAAGCTTGTTTGTTTACAGCAATACGCATATTATGTTGAATTTGGTTTAAAATCGTCAGCGGAGAAAATTAAGACATATAAAATAAATAAAATACAAATACAAATAATTTATTACCCAAAAAAACCTTACACATAGTTACATAAAGATCTGATCCCCACACAAGGCTGAGCCTGTCCTGTGGGAAAAAAGTTCCGAAATTATGTAAAAATAATTTTGTTAGCTTTATTGATTACTTAAATATTGAGACACATCTTATCCTACTTGTTCATAAAACGTATCTGTAAATGATAGCCACATTTAATTCGGACATACACCGTCTTTTTTTATTATAATTGGATTTGAAGTATCGTGAACATGGATGGAGATATAGACATGGATAACACCCATCGGTCTAGTGTTAAGAAATGCAACAAGAGATTATATTTCAGCACGTAGCTTTAGCGTATTATGTTTGTGAGTGCGCATCCTTAAATTGCCACTATGTCCGTTCATACATTATCGACTTAATTTGATAAAAGCCCCTGGCGATTTCATTGGAGACCGCGACCATTTTGTTATAATAAACTATGACATATTTACTGCAAATGGTCTCTTGGTGGTAGCGTAACGACCAAATCACGAAATTCGTTTAATTTGTACCGATGGATTAGATTAGATATGCATTTACCTGAATTGAGAGCATCCATTTTGGTTTGTAATTAAAATGTTTGTATATTTAACGGTTGTTTATTAGATAGGAAGCTAAATTCAATCAACACTGTATTGATCTAGTGATTATTTTTGTAAACCAGTACGAATAAGTTAGAAGGAAACAGAAAAGAAATTCTAATATAACCAAAAATACTAGTTATAGGTATCTAATGGTAAAATTATTTTGTAATTTTTTTTATTCAAATAAATAATGCTTAGATAATCCTAAAGATATAATCTATAAAGTTACTCGGATAAGAACTTAGAGTATTTTCTATTTATTACCTTTATTTACAACCTTCGTAGCGCAAACCAACCTTAAAAATGTTAAATGAAATTACATTCATAAAAGTTGACGTCACTAAATATTCATGATTTCACCGGTTCAACACTTACCAATGAGTTAACACCGACAAGCCACTCGGCGGCCATATTAATCTGTCGGCCATCTTGTCGTGCCACACGCCATTTTGTGAATGCGCTCGTTTTAACACCGATCAACATTTCCCGTGATATTAACATGTGAACTTAATTCGCTAAAGTTGGTTTTGGGTTACCAATGTTTGTTAGATTTAGGTTAAGCTCGTTATCAAGGGAGTGTTAACAAGAATGAGGAAGAAGCGCCTGGTTTTTTATTTTAAGACTCATTCTTCGACTAGTCTGGAACTTGTCAAAGTGTTTGTTTTTTTGTTTTCAAATTTATTTATTAAAACTTAATATTAGAGCATTTTTTTTAATGCTATAGTGCACTCTTTGCGTTATGATGAAAGAAACAATGATTTGAGGTGACTTAAGATACCTAGATCTTAATTTTTTAATTATATTTAAATAGTTTTTAGCAAAAGAAGCTTAATATAACTCTTTCAAAAGTTCCGAAAGTGTTGGAAGCAATTATATTGCGTTTTTGCGGTGAAATTGTAAATTACTTGTGGAAGTTATCCGAAGCCGAGCCCCGCAAGACTTCATAATTCCAACTTTGTTAAGGCGCTACCAAGCTTGTTTAACTATATTCTAATTATTCCCTTTTTTGCGACCTGCAAAACTTCCGAATTACTGTCTGTTTTAAGAGTTTTTGTACTAAATAAGGGTTTTTTTTGTTGGGAGTTGGGAAAATTAAGATAGGTAGGTTGCTTTAAGATAGGACGTTTTCCAGTAAAACAGACAGGATAAGATAATAACGAGAATATGTACTTAAGTAGTTCCAGTATAAGAAAAACGTCTTATATTAAACGTCGATATAAGTCGAACAACCTTAACTACTCGGCCATCGACGTACAAAAGCGTCGTTGGCCGAGTGGTTAAGGTTGTTGCTTGCCATGCGAGAGGTTGTCGGTTCAAACACCGTCACGTACCACAGTGTTTTTTCAAATTTGAAATTACGATTATCCGACGCTTTAACGGTGAAGGAAAACATGGTGAAGAAACCTGCACACCTATGAACAAATTCTAAGGTTGTGTATGGTAAGTCGACCAACTTGACACACAATTGTACAATGGTTGACTAAGGCCTTATCGCCCTAGTTAAGGGTAGGCCCGTGACCCAGCCGTGGAAACGTATATAGGCTGATAACGTAAAAGCGATTGGTAGCCCTCGGCTACATATTTCAACTTTTTGGACGTCGAATGAAACTGAATGTAGAAGTTAATGTATTAATTCAGTTTTTCAGAACTTTACAGGCCTATCATATGTTTTATTACATTTTACAGGAAAATCAAGCCGATTTATTTGTACAGGTAAAAACATATTCGGATTCATCCGTCATTTGTTTTCGCTTCCGGCCCCGGCATCAACGACCTATTTGTAACTTTAACACGCACAAAAAATCAAACAAGTTTTAAAAATAACGACTCCGCTTGGAAATTTAAAAAGTTTACACCGCCCCAGTTTTTCCTGCATGATTTCTGTATCGGGTTCGAGTTAAGTATTTATGGTTTCGATTAGGTTTGCTTTGCCATCGGAAGTTCAGTGGAACGGAACGAGTTTGATTTTTAATTTTGTGTATTCCGTGCCATTTGAATCAAAGTAAGTATAAAATTGGTAAGGGTTATTTATGAATTTAAAAAGGTAATATGTGTAGGTAAGAATCGCATGATGCTATCGGATTTTGTGTCAGAAAGTTATTTGAAAATAATTTCTCAAATAATTTTCCATGAGTTTTTTCATTTTTATTTTGTTCCTTTTGGTTGTGTACGGCAACGGGAATAATATAAACTGACGAAGTGAAGAGGAGGTTTCGTTTTTTATTTATTTATAAAAAAAAATTGTATTGTAATAGATCGATAAAACAAAAAACACGAAAAGAAGAAAAATGTATCTCAAAACGCAGTAGTTCAGTGTAACAAATTTCGAGCTTTAATCTTACAGCGAAAAATCAAAAGCAAAAAAGCGCCTGAAGCGAACTTTTTAAATTTCCAGCTCAGAAGCGTTATTCTAAAAGTTACGCCGCCATCTACTGAACTAGCTGAAAAAACTACAGGAAGTGTCGCGCTTCCTACGTTTTATAATATAGGGTAATGCCCGCAGAGTGGTTACATAATAGAAGTTGATACTCTTCTTATTTGCATTCTTGGTCCGTTGTAATATGACGTTGGAGCGACAGGTCTGGCTTAGCTTGCGTTTTTTAACGTTATTTATGGGCCGCTCAATAACTACCAAGTAAAATAAATAAGCCGTCCGACCGATTTCAGCCATGGCGGCCGATCTGAATTGAGATCAACCAAGTGCGCAGGACATATTATTATAGTGCATAAATATACGCGCAAACACAAGTGCACTCTCTATTCCCTTACTCTCATAATTCGGTGAGACAGCAATCCGATATGACCGATGAGAGATCGGGCGCAGGACCACCGGCTTAACGTGCTTTCCGAGGCACGGGCGTTCAACCGCCAACTTCCTAACTCCGGGCTTAGTAATTTCATTACAGAAAAACTACAAATTTTGCCCGACTCCGGACTCGAACCGGGGACTTCTCGGTCCTAACGCAGCACTTGCTACCAATAGACCAACGAGGCGGAACTACCAAGTATAGGTACTCTCATCTGACCTTTGACTAGCTCGGTCGAACAGTGGTGCTAGGTGGAACAAATCATAGAACCGAATAGTAAAGGTCACTAACCCTAGCTTATTCAGTTTCAAAAGTCATGCATTTTATTTCGATCGGGGAAAATATTTGTTACGGAAATCGGTTTTGTTCCGTATATATATTCGTATATTTGTGTATACCTACCGCTGTAAGTAGGTATATCCACCTTTCGCTTGACCTCAAGGTTACACAAGACATTAGGCGAGTGGACTAAAAAAATATAATTAGTCCGTTATTAAGATTTTTAAAAATATTGTACTCGTATTTTTTATTTTGTTTCACAAACAATAAATTATGAAGATAATATAGTGCTTAGAAGTTTCGTATGACTTCATGTTATGGTACAATTTTTACCTAGCCGTGACGTCACAAGCCCCCGCTCCAGAAGTTTGATAAGCTATAATTTTGTCATTTTTCAATCAATTGAAAAACAAAAAATATGTGTTCCATATTTTTGTATAAACTAACTTACGGACTAAATAGAATAATAAGATTTTAACCCAGTCATCACGCCTTTTCTAACAGATACAACCCCTCAGTTCTTATCTGAACGTACGTACGTTTATTTTTGAGCAATGACGGAAGTTTTATACATCAAATCTTACCATTTATTGCGTGTAACAGGGATATAGATCCTAAAGCAGCATTTTTTCAGAATAACACGTCCGCAATAAGATTTATAAAATGATTGTTCTTTGTAGCAACTTAACAAGTTTTTAATTTGACCGGAAGTCATTTAAAATATTATGTAAATCTGAAATTGGCTTTAACGCTCAAATTGAGTTTGCATTTTATAATGAACACATTGAACACGTTAGTTTTGTATCACGCGAATGGTTTGCATACAAACTCACTCGTTCATAATTGTAGGTATTTGTATTTGTACAAAAAAGGAAATTTACTGCAGTTATAATATATTTGTCACCGTAAAATTGTAGATAACGCTAGATTGTAATCTTTTTCGCGAGAATATTGTGAACCATAACATACTGCTTACAATATTTCGACAGTTCACAAACTCGCGAGATAGATTGCAATTTCGTACGAATGTTTTAAAACATTGATTATTTTATTCTAACATAACAGTACAGTTGAACAGCCTTATTTACAGGAAGAACACTGTTCATACATGTCTTTTACTTTCCATTACAAAACTGTTCATGTCATACCTTAACCACCAACCCACAAACAAACAGCATTTATCATACCTAAGAGAAAAGTGAAATACACTCAATGAGTACCGTGAAACGTTAGAACATTAACAAATTCCACGCTAAAAAAATACGAATTAAATGCTCGCTAAACATCCTTTAACAAATTAAGTTGCGGGTGTAAAAAATCGCGTCCATTTTAGACGAGAAATGTGTTAGGTGTGCCAGGTAGGGTTGCTCGCAATTATGTGCGACATTCACAATGTTGTGTGAAACGTTAATGATGATGACACGCTTAGAAAACAAAATTAAAGGGGTTTTTGAAGGATGGCGTGGAACATTTAAGTTTTACATACATACATAAGTACATAAAATCACGCCTTTTTCCCAGTGGACTAGGCGGAGATCACTTCCTGCCATGTGCTACGGTCCTGGCACACCACATTCGCTTCATCCACATTCATCAACCTCTTCATGCACGCTCGTCGATTACGGGTACTTTTGATTTGACCTTTCTTTAAGATTTGACCTTTCTTTAAGATTTGACCTTCAAGTTTTATGTCCACTTAAAATGAGGGTGTTCGCGTATGAGTAATTCACTTGATGGCAAGACGTAGATATGAGGTCCAACCGATACGCGGTTGGTGAATATTTAACGAGGACGTCAAAAATAACCAATCATGCTGCATTTGGACCTCACGACTACGTATTACTATTTAGTGAATTTCTCATACGCACAAACCATCATTAAGTGAATGAATGAATGAATGAATGAAGATATTTTATGAATACAATTATTTAATATCATTACAGTCAAATGATTGGAATTCATTAATACTTACTAAGAAAGTTGTGTGTATTGGGTATATATTTTTCTTTGTCAGAAGAGAGAAGAGAGCACGAATATATCTTTCTTTTACTTTTCACAGATTTTGAAGAGATATTCGTTCACCGAAATTGCACTACAAGAGAATTAACTTGACTCAAGAAAGATTAACGGATCGATCCATCATGAATTTAATTTTGCAGAGCAGCAACCCTAAAGAAAACGCAACTAAATGAACGAGCGAACGAATGAGCTAACAAATGAGTGAGTGAACGAACAAATAGGCCGCAAACGCACGAGACTGACGCTGAGTGATTTGCGAGCGTTAATAACAGAAAGGGTCGAGCGATCGTGTGGAATGGGATCTTGGCCCTTTGATTTTGTATGTACTTATGTTTTAAAAGCCAATGTTTGTACTGAATCAGAAATACTAATTACAGTGTATTTTTTCATTATCCTTAGCGTTGTTTACTGTGTTTTACCGTTCGGTATCTACTTAACATTTTAAAAATGTGAACTTTGCCCTAAACTCTGTATGCTGATTTCCCTTTTTTTAATCTGGTCTTGTTGAAATTTAAATAAAAATAGTTCAAATTTATCTGGTGATAGACATTTGATACCCTATGCGTGTAGGATATACCGTAAACTTATTATCGACTGTTCACTACGTCATCTCGTTTTTCTAAGATCATCAAACATTTAACCAATATTCCTTCATCTTTAAGCTAGCGTTACATCTGTAAGTACACGACTTACAAACGACTGCAAATAATATCGCCCCCACTCGACCGGGCGCAATAATAAACACATTACAACAGACATCTCCCCGGTAGTGGGGTAAAACTCCCTGACATGGGCAATTATCGGGGACTTCCCTCAAGGGGGTCAGTTGTTGACTCGAGAGGAAAGACAGGGGCTCTTTAGCTTTTGTCCTTTATTTGATATTTGATTGCCTAAGTCAATGTTGTCTTGTGAACTTGAAGTTTCGTAGTTGGTCGTTTTGCATGACTGTTCTTTTATTTATTTTAGTAATATTATAAATGAAAATATAACTTTGTTTATAGAGCTTTTGTCCAAAAACTACTGATTTATTTGAAATAAAACTAATTTGACCACGTCTGCACGTTACCCGTGACCACGAGCGATGTAAATAACTGGAAACGTTGGGTCTCTAAATAATATGTTTAGAATAACAACCCACGTGAATTTAATCCGTAACATTAGTTTAATTTCAAATGTATAGTATTCACTCAAATAATAGACAATTTACTACTAATTCGATTTTACTGAATTTTGGCAACCTGTAATTGAATTTGCACTTAGCTCTTGTTCTATGTCATGTATCTGTTGTATTTGTTTAGTGTAAGATTTGTTGGTTGTCCTTAATAAATAAATAAATTTGGATCACAGAGGCTCTAGGAATTGAAAAAATACATATACAATTTTTAACCTAAGCTAAGTTTAAAGCCGGAAAGGTGATAACGACTTCACGAGGAGAAAATCGCGGCTGGAAAGCTTGTTTACTTATAAAATAGCACATTATGTCAATCAAGGATATAAGCAAGTAATTTCTGGGTTCCGGTAATTCATAATTTGTTGTAAATTGGTAGATATATAATTTCAATCCATACGTATTCATCTGGTTATTTTTGTAAATATCACCCACCATATTGAATGTTTAATCAATACGGTAGTAATCAAATTGTTACAGCTCAATGACAGGAAATTATGATGTTATTTATAGGATCAGTATCAAATTCTACTTTTGAAGTGAAAGATAAAAATATTCAAATATCAAATGTAGATATTTGGATCTCACTACCGCTTACCATCAGGTGGAGTGAGGTCATCTTGTTTGCCTATTATAAAAAAAAATCTACGAATAAAAAAAGAAGTTACGTCATACAGGCTTTGATTTATGAAATACTCCTAAGTTCCTATAGTGCCAACAAACATAGCATTCACATAATATTATCATTTGCGGCTTTCCGTAATCTGAGCCAAAACCGTCAATATCATAGTTTCGTACAAACATAAATCATCCGTCCTTTTCCCACCTACACAAGTAGTTGTATGATAGAAAAGAACAACGCTATTAGGCCGGGGTAAGCGGTCTTCGTCGAAAATCGCAGGGGTACTCATTCGTTAAATATTCATGAGATAAAGCACATACATACATCGCTAGGGCGAATGGAGTAAGTCAGAGGTGTACGGCGGGCAAATCGTTGGTCGATACATACCTGTAACAAAAGATGGACTATTATTAGAACAAAAAGTCTAAAGAATAGTGGACTTGTGATCATGGCGCTTGCAACAATGCCTAATATCGGAAACTTGATAAAATAGGAAAATTTGCTAAATATCTCGAAATTTGCTAACATTTTAAAGTTTCTAATGTTACAAAAATCATGGTACAAGTGTACCTACTATGATTTTGAAACAATAATAATTCAAACATTTACCAATTATGTACGTTCCAAATGTAGGTTTTTCAAATCTAAACGAAAATAATCGTTTTTTTATGTTCAGTACTGTGAGGTAAAATCTGTCTATATAAAATTGTATAACAAAGTTATGTATTTAAATACAACAATTGAAAAAAAAATATGTTGTCTATTTATATTATTGCGCGATATAATATAATTAGATATTTCAAGAGTCGTGGGTTCGATTCAAAAATATTTGAGTATATTTGTGTATCCACTGTTGATTCTGATATACGTATCACAGATGCATAAGGTCTTTACCACGGGATCAGATCAATGTATGTGATTTTATCTATGCTATGCTGAGGCACGTACCTGGTTGGTCACTGATGTGAAATATTGGTTTTATATATTATGTTGTGTTAATTATTATTATTTTATGTTAAATTAATTTTTTCTTATAATATGTGACCAATAAATTCTTTTCTATTTCTATTTCTATTTCTATTTCTATTTTGTGTAATATTTATTTACATTTAAAACGCTCTTGAACATTCTAGCCCAAAAATCATGAAGCTTATAACTTAGACCCCGCCAAAGGGTACGAACTCATGACCTTGTCCCGTTTTCCAGGTGTTTACCTGGCATGCCCGCTAAACACGGCATGCCAATGAGGGATTTCACACTGTGCGGGCCCAAAATACACGGCCGCAGTACATTCCATGAAAATACCATGCTCTTTGGGGGTTTTTGGTATGCAAGTTTGGTACATATCTGGCATGTTAGAGCCAATTCAGGGTGTTTTGGTTGTCACACACTTCCGTTTAAGTTTTTATCTATTTGTGATGGTGCCTGCACGATTTGTTGATGTGTGATCGACGAATTCGTTCTTTTTTTTCTTTACTTTAACATAAACATGATAACTGGACGTGATTCAAAAGTTAGAATAAATACTACATTAGGTTTTAGCATTGATAATATTAAAATTATAAAATTCTCGCCAAAGAATCTATGATGAGTGATCAGTCACTATCATCAGCCCATACAGGTCTCTACCGAGAGACATGTGCCTACCCTAACTAGGGCGATCCGATCAGGCTTTAGTTAATATGCGCCTAAAAAGCCTTGATTTACAGACCAGATTTTTCCAAACATTACTATAGACCGCAACTATGAATTAAATGGCGTGAGTGCAGACCAGACTTATCGAAACTTCACTAATGGAACACAACTAGACAAATGGTGCAAATGCTTTGTCTTTATGCACAATTTGCATTGCACATACTTGTACTCCACACATTAACTGCCTCGTTGGTCTGTTCGTAGTAAGTGCTGCATTAGGACCGAAAAGTCCCCGGTTCGAGTCCATGTTCGGGCAAAATTTGTGTAAGTTTCTCAGCCCAGAGTCAGGAAGTTGGCGGATGCACGCCCATGCTTCGGAAATCACGTTAAGCCGGTGGTCCGGCGCCTGATCTCTCATCGGTGATGTCGGATTGCCGTCTCACCGAACTATGAGGGTAAGGGAACAGAGAGTGCACTTATGTTGGCTCGTTTGTGATTACATTTGTGCACTATAATAATAAGGCGTCCGACTGATTTCAGCGATGGCGGCCGATCTCAATAGAGATCAGCCAATTGCGCAGGACAGATACAAGTGTGCGCGCAAACACAAGTGCACTCTCAATTCCCATACTCTCATAACTATAATATGTTTTGCGCAGTTGGCAGATCGAAATCGTTCGAACGCCTTATACACCGTGAAATTTTAGTGGTTGTTTTCCCGTGGCAGAACGATTTGCCTTTAGTAATACCAGTAATACTATCGAATCATGCAAATTATTCCTCGAGAATTTTTTTTTTTCGATTTTTCAGAATAATAATTTTCCAACTCGAAAACGAGAGAAGCTATCATTGTTTTTGAAGATGTGACGTATTCAGGTACTGCTTGCCGCATGAAATCGATGCTTAAAGCTAAAGAAGCTCTACACCCTAAGTCATAAAGCGGTTCGAACGTGCTTTCGAGTTACGGTTAAACCTTTCGTAAAACCGGCATTTATTGATTTTACCAATAAAGAACTGCACACATCTTTTGTACTACTAAGATAGAATCATTTTACTGCGGGAAAACAACCACTAAAATTTCACGGTGTATTATACTACACACATTATATCATGTCCCTAGGTAGCTTATCTCCAACGGAACGGGATGGGATCTCCAGAAAATTTGATTAGAAGGACAATATTACTTCAAGCACTACCGAATAAGGACACTTTGCTAGAGGTCAAGGTCGGGTTGGGCCCAACGACCTCTCAGGGACCCTTTTTAATGAACACTTCAAAGCACATAATATAACGTGAGGGTTGTTCAAAGAACTTAACCTTTCAAATTAGACTCATAACAATGATTCCTTTGAGAATAATTTTTAGTTCTCAGAACTTATTGAAATTTCGATACGATGGTAACGGGAGCTGAAAAGGTATGAAATACACGATTAAGATAATATACAGTTTTCTTCGTGTTCTTTCAAAGTTTATTTTTACATTTACATGAATTTTTCTTTGAAAATTATATGATAATAACATTTTTTGCAAAAGAAGTATTTCAATGGTTCGCTTACGATATAAGATTTGAATTAAGTCTACGATATTATTCTTAAGACTTTTTATACGTATTAGATATAAAAGGAATCTGAGTCATGGAAAAATAACAAATTTACCGTATATAATATAAGTAAGTTTGTTATTTTTAGGAAGAAAATGGGGCTTACATTAAATTGTGTTATTACTGACATATTTTTCTTAATATCTAATAAAATATCGTGCCTATTTTATCAAATTGTATTTACCAAAATCAATCACAAAGAGATTAAAGGTACTAGGTATAATAATATCTTGAACCTTAAAGATAAGGTTTTTATGTAAAAACATCAGATTTTTGTATGGGCGCCTGTACAATAAACCTGATGTTTACACGCCTTACGCAATATTTATTTTATTACATTTGTATACTTTTTTGTTATAGCGGCAATAAGAATAAATCAATCGCGACTGTCTAGCAATTTCAAATTTAAAATTCATATGTACCATCATTCGACGCTTTAACGGTGAAGGAAAACATCGTGAGGAAACCAGCACACCTGACAAATTTTTCAACGGTGTGTGAAACCATGTCAGAGGCCTACGGGCGGCTTTAAAACTCTGACACCAGTGGGGCTACCATGAGTTTAAAACTAACGCACTCGACATCGCCTACGTAAATATGTCTATGAAAAACTTGTACGGCGCCGCTGGTGGTTACGCGAAGTACTAAAATCGGCTGTATGAAAAAAACAACTCGATAGGTTATATATATAGGTTTTTACGTAAGTAAGTTTTCGATAGCCAACTCATGTTACGGCCTCTGGTTGTTCATCAACCATACGATAAGAAGAAGAAGACTGTCTAGCCCTTCTACACATACAGCCATGTGACAGACAGACGGACAGCGAAGTCAGTAACAGGTTTTTTACTTTCCGTTTTCGAACCCTAAAAACCAGGAATCCTACCGTTTAGAAGCCTACGAGGAAACCGTTAAGCTTGAGGATAATGTATTTTAATTTATGTACTCGTTTGATCCCTTTCGGCTAGAGTAACGTTTATTCACAGATTGAAGGGCTTCATTCAACCCTTTCAAGACAATGGTGGGTTCAAGTTGTTTTTGCGAGTGGCTTTGGCTGATTGAAATGTTAACTACTTCCAAAGTAGCCACTTATGGATTGGGGTAGAGTTGGCAAAGGGTTGTTTTAAATATAAAAAGAGTTTCGAAGGAATGGTTTACACTGTGAATAAAAAGCCAAAATCCATTCAGACAAAAAAGACAATTTATTATGGTTTCAAGCGATAGCCTTATACGGCCGAGAAAACGAAACGCTTGCGCGATGTAAAATACATACAGCGCCATCTGTTGGCAGCACTTAAAACTACGTTGTATGAATGATATTAAAGTTACGTTTGACATGTTTACTTCATAGTTATAATTTATTTACTTTATAATTACTATTTATCTATTATATTAATCTATTATATTTATTATACTATGTATTTATCTTTGATAATTAGACATTCCGCCCACCATGGCCAGAATGGTCATCATTCCCGACCACCATGACTCAACAACTAACTAAAGTGGACTGTAAAAGATAAAGATTGATTGACATGGTGACTGGGACGAACCAGAAATCAACAAAACATAAACTTAAACTTAAATAAACGATAAATTATAACTATAGGTAGAATAGGATACAAATCTAATGCTACATGGTTGCAGCCTGCAAAACAATACAGGTTGAACGTTCTTGAGCTTCTAAAGTTCTTAGCTCACGGGCAGCGCCCACAAAATTCGTTCCGTTATCGCTATAAAGATCTGCGCAATGACCGCGTCTAGAAACGAATCGTTTAAAAGCTGCTAGAAATCCCTGTGACGTAAGATCAGTTACAGCCTCTAGATGTATGGCTCTTGTTGCCATACAAATGAACAGGCAGATGTAGCCCTTGTAGGCTCGATGACCTCTACCTTTAGAAGTCCTGATCTGGATGGGACCAGCGTAATCCACGCCACATTGGTAAAATGGACGAATTGGTGTTACACGAGCTTGGGGCAGTTGTCCCATCAGTTGATGTCTAGCCTGAGCCGCATATCGTACACAGGCGACACATTTGCGTACAAATAATTTAGCACGGTTTTTGATATCCAGGATCCAATATTTTGATCGCAGGTAATTAACCATCAATTGTGGTCCGCCATGAAGGGTTTTTTGATGGGCATCAGCAATGACAAGATCCGTGAAATGAGATTTTGATGGCAACACAATTGGATGTTTCTTGTCATCACTAATGTCAGCCCTTTCCAGCCGACCTCCAACTCGTAAAATGCCTTCATGATCCAGGAAAGGACTCAACGTGGTAAGTTTGCTTTTCTTATTAACTTCACGTTTCAGTTCAATATCTTTTATTTCTTGGACAAAATACTTAGCTTGACATGCTCTTGTGCTAATTTTAATTGCTTCTGATAGTTCATGCGTAGTTAACCAACTAGGAAATGTTATTGCTTCATTAGATTTTTTCGCCCTTGAAATTGTTAGAAACCTTCTGCAGTAAGCCACGACTCTGACTAATTTCTGCAATGTTGAAAACTTGGTCCACAATTCAAATTCATTTTCCTCGGTTACATGAAAAGATTTCATTCTTTTCTCTTCTAAATTCGTGTCCTTCACTTTCTTATTATCATATTCTATATTTGTGTTTTTTAGCCATTCTGGTCCAGATTTCCAGAGAGGAATTTCGTTACATTCTGATGGGTTGACTCCACGAGAAGCGCAATCTGCTGGGTTGTCAGCAGACGATACGTGTGACCACTTGTCCCGATCTAAAATATTCAAAATTTCTGAAACACGATTTGCGATGAACGTCTTCCAACGGCTTGGATGACTGCTCAACCAAGCTAGCACGATTGTGGAGTCCGTCCAGGCATGTAAATTTGCTTTGGGTACCTTCATGACTTCAGAAACTTCCTTCAACAACTTCGACAGTAAAACGGCGCCGCACAGTTCCAGACGTGGGACTGAAACTTGCTTTATTGGGGCTACTTTCGTTTTGCTGGTAACAAGAGTGACCTTGACAATTCCAGACTCGTCTATCACGCGCGCGTAGACTACAGCAGCATATGCATCAGTAGAAGCGTCGCTAAAGCCGTGTATCTCGAGAGTACAACTCTTGTTGATGCCAATCCAGCGCGGCAGGCGAAATCTAGTAAGTGTAGTAAGTTCACCTCGGTAAGTGATCCAATCATTTAGAAGCTTGGAGGGAAGCTCTTCATCCCAACCTATCCCTGCCAGCCATAGCTGTTGAATGAATATTTTTGCTTTTACAATGGTTGGAGCGATCCATCCCATAGGATCGTACAATTTCGCTATGTCTGATATAACCTTTCTTTTTGTTACAGGTTCACTGATGGGTGGTAGCTGCACGGAGTACTCGAAGTCGTCGGTTCGTCGGTTCCAGGTAAGTCCAAGAATTTTTATGATTTCATCTGTCTTTAGTTCCAAATTGCTTTCTGTTGCTTTTGTTTCTTTGCTTATTTCCTTTAGTAGTGTTTCATTGTTGCTTGACCATTTCTGTAGTTTAAAGCCTCCTTTGCTTAGTAGTTCGTTCATTTCTTTACAAATCTGTTTTCCTTCCAGTACTGTTTCGCAGCCGGTAAGTAAATCGTCCATGTAAAAATCGTTTAAGACTCTTTCAGATGCTAATAGATAGTTCTTGCCTTCATCCAACACGACCTGGTGCAATGTTCTTACTGCGAGAAATGGTGCTGGAGCAGTCCCAAACGTGACTCTCAACAAACGAAGATGTTCAATAGGATCTTCTGGCGTGAATCGCCAAACCAAACGTTGGTAATCTGCATCGTCGAGAGCCATCCTTATTTGGCGATACATTTTAACTATGTCGGCCACCAAACAGATAGGGTGCAGTCTCCACCTCATCACCAAATGACGTAGATCCGATTGTATCGTTGGACCCACCATCAACTCGCTGTTGAGAGATACGCCGTTCTTGTCTCGACATGAAGCGTCGAAGACAACTCTTACCTTCGACGTGGTCTTGTCTAGTTTCACTACGGCGTGATGAGGTAAGTACACTCTATCTGGTTTATTGATCTCATTTATTGGCACCTTTTCCATGTGGCCTAGCTCCAGATACTCAGCGATCACATCAGAATAGAGATCCTTTAGTTGTGGTGTTTTCGATAGACGCTTTTCTTGAATTAAAAATCTGCTTGTTGCTATTTCTAACGAATTTCCTGATTTGCAGTTGGGGTTTTCATCTTTAAAGGGTAATCTTACGACGTATCGTCCAGAAGGGTCTCTTGTGGTAGTCTGAGTATAGAATTCTTCGCATCTTCGTTCTTCAGGTGTGAGATGAGGTTTGTTGAGAAGACCATTGTCTGATTCAATTTCCCAAAATCGTTTAAGGTCAAATTCTTCATTAACGACTTGAGTGTGTAAAGTTGTTAAAGAGGTACAACTTGATTCCGTTCTACTTTTTTCAGATATTAGGCCAGACAAGATCCAGCCGAGCTTAGTGTTCTGTGCAATTAGGGTTCCAATTGGTCCTCTGATAAGCCCCTCAGATATTATTTGACAATACACCTCTGCTCCCAACAATAAGTCGATTTTGTTTGGAACGTTGAAGTTTGGATCTGCCAACCTAATTTTTGGCATATTATCCCATAATTGCATACCAACCTTTCGTTCAGGGAGGAAGGTGGTAAGTTTGGTAAGAACATGAGCCTTCACCATGATCGTGAAGGTTGGATCATAAACCGATTGCAGTTTTACATTTACTACATGGGTTGAATTGACCGATGTGTTACAATCACTACCTACACCAGATATGACACTTTTGCTTGTTACTTTCGTCAGCCCAAGTAATTGGACTGCAGACTCCGTTATGAACGAGGCCTGTGATCCCTGGTCCAGTAAGGACCTAAGTGTCAACATCGATCCATTGTTTGTTTCGGCTTTTACTAAAGCGGTAGCTAAAAGAACTTGACTCTTGTTGTTAGAGAAACAAGTGGTAATGTTGATCTGATCATTTTCGTCTGATGCTGTCACTGTTGCTGCGACAACATTGTTATTGTTAGATTGCGAGGGTACCTGTACATTATTGGATACATTGGCGTTGTTTGAATGCAATAGAGAGTGGTGTTTCTTTTTACAAATTCTGCACCTAGTAGGCAAACGACAAGATACGACAGAATGGTTTGCGCCTAAACAATTATAACACAAGTTGGATGTTTGAACAAAGTTACGGCGGGCTAATAGGGTTTCATTTGCGAATTGTTTACAATTTCCTAGCTTATGATTGTTATCAGAACAAAAAGAACATGGAACAGATATTTTTTCACTATGATTGGCTACTACATGATGTGATTGACTAATTTTTGTGGTTCTGGGGTTCAAAAATTCGAGTGACCTAAATCTGTGCTCTAAAAATTCTAAAAATTGTTTCAATGTTGGTAAGTCATTAGTCAGGTCACAAATTTTTGCCTCCCATTGCTTTCTAGATTCATTATCCAATTTAGATGACAAAATATAGATAACAATAACATCCCAATTGTCAGTTGTTACACCAGTATTTTTTAGCGCATTTAAACATTCGTTGGTAGTGTCAAAAAGATCTTTAAGAGCACCTGAATTTTCATGAACAATAGTTTTTTGGCTAAAAAATCTTTTTAATATGCTATTAGTTAAGTATCTTTTATTATTAAATCTATTTTCTAACAGTTCCCAACAGATCAGATAATTGTCACTCGTTATTGGTAAATGCCGTAACAATTGCTCGGCTTCCCCGGTTAAATAACCTTTTAAATAGTGAAGTTTTTGCACATTTTGTAAAGAATTATTATTGTGAATTAATGAAGTATGCAAGTCACGAAACGTGGTCCACTCAGAGTACTTCCCTGAGAAGCTGGGTATTGAAATCTTCGGAAGTTGCACGCCGATTTGATTTCCAACGGTTTCCTGATCCTGGCCTTTGTTCTGTTTGTTAGGCAGATTTTTTAGACTCTCCATTAATTCTGATCTATAATCTGTATATAACTCTTCTGCTTCTGAATAAAATTCGCTGGTAAAATAATCTAACTTAGTATATTCACTATCCGTTGCTTCGCTTATTATTTGTTCATGTACAATCTCAAAGGTTTGCCATAGTCTTTTCAAATTATCCAATCTTGTTTCTACGTAGCTAGTTGTTATCCTGTCCTTTGGAGATTTTTTAAAGTTAATTCTTCCCTTTTCTATTCTATTGTACATTTCAGACTGAATTCTTATCTTTTTTTCCATTGTTACTTGTTAAGTTTCTTCAATTCGCAATAAAGACCCGTACGGTATGGGAAAAGATGCTAATTTACGGTGTTGGTTTCTTGCAATTCGCCTAAATTTTACAAGTCCCGTGCTATGTATGAGTGCGCAAGTAAATTTTTCTAAGTCCAGTATGGGCGTAATTTTTCTAAGTGTTTTAGATTTAAACACTTAAGAAAAATCGGGCATGGATTCCCCGTCTCAACCACAATTCCACATAAAATTTTACAAGTCCAAGATTTCTACTAATTTGTTAAAGTTCAATATGTCTTTGGTTTAAGGTTCTAATTGCCTTGATTTCTTGTAATAAATATTGTACTTACAGTTTATACGCCCATACAAACTTGCTCTTCAACACTCAACTCAGTTTCCTCCGTATCAGTTTTCTTTCCACTAGGTGGCGCCACTACTGCATATATGACGCTGATTCACACCAGGTACTTCCGACTCGATGGACCATGAATAAAAAGCCAAAATCCATTCAGACAAAAAAGACAATTTATTATGGTTTCAAGCGATAGCCTTATACGGCCGAGAAAACGAAACGCTTGCGCGATGTAAAATACATACAGCGCCATCTGTTGGCAGCACTTAAAACTACGTTGTATGAATGATATTAAAGTTACGTTTGACATGTTTACTTCATAGTTATAATTTATTTACTTTATAATTACTATTTATCTATTATATTAATCTATTATATTTATTATACTATGTATTTATCTTTGATAATTAGACACACTGGATGTAGCCAGTTAGCTCGCGATCATGATTGGTGTAACCCAGTCGAAACGTAGGACAGTAAGTAGCTATGTAGTTGCTACTCCTAATATCGCGTGTCGACCCATAAAGACTGATATTTAGTGAAATGGTTTACATTTAAAATATAGCAACTGATCGTCACCCAAACATTGATTTTTATTATTTAAAATATGAGTCAAGAATCTTAGTTGAACTAGCTCTACCTAATTTTTCAATCTAGTTTTATTCTACATTTGGTTCACAAATGACTTCATCCTAGCATTAAAATTGTATACCAAATATATTGTTCTCTAACTAAATAAAAACATAATCACAAGTTAAAACTGGGCATTAAATATTACGAGCTGAACGAACCACACAAACAGGAAGGTAATTAGTGCAAACTGGAATCATACGACCAAAATAATAAAGTTTCAAAATCACAACTCACATTTTCGGACGGTGCGCAAAAGTTTTGTTTTTTTATTTCGTCCGGATTCACTTTTTCGTGCGGTCTCTCTTTATGCGACGGGGTGGCGTTTTGGCAAAATTTAATTCATTTCCTATGCTTTCCCGGTTGTTTATTTTTTGCTTTTTTCATTGCCGAGTTTTTGTGGAGAGCTCAACTCGCCCCGATCTCACAATGTGCTTGCGTACCGACAAAAACACTGACTTTAATGAGTCTAATTTGGTGTTATTTTAGGACAAACAACATATTTTTGTGCAATGAGTTCTTCTTTGAAAATACAGGAGTATTTAAAGAAATTTTTGCTATCCGTTTCATGACTAGTATTTTTATAACACTCTTTTCGTTAGGATGGTATTGAATTGAATTCAGGCGCACAATAATTTTGATTATAATATAAAATAACATATGTTACTAACACCACGTTTTACTTCTTAAAGATATAACAAAATGATAGGTAAATTCTGCAGGGGTCAGGCAAAAAATAAACATCTATGTAACTAGTGTAGCTTTGCATCAAAACTTGATGGCATTAACACCAAAACAGTCTTTTAAAACTCAATTTAAGCCGGATCCGCTCCCCCGCACGTCCGGCGATGACGAGAAGGCTACCCTTCATCGTTGTCAGTTAAAAAAAAATACGCAAAAGGTCTAACGTACAGATTTGTAAGCCAACACGTTGACCTCAGTCTTCTATCATTACAAAGGGATATAAAAAAGTTTACTATTATCCTTTGACCACAAAATAAAATAAATTGAATTGTCAATCCAGTTGCGATTTACTGTATACCCAGACGATACACTGACTTAAAACATCCGTTCACGAAACATATCGAAAAAACTTATAAGTCGAAAACACTTCTTCAATTCAATACCATATTTCTTATACGAAAAACCTAGCGTTCCGTTCAGTGACAAACCGCGGAGGGTCACAAAATAAACTCTTACAAAGCGTTTCGTATCAAATTGCCGATTGTCATATACTGCGGTGTCAGCGGAGAAATGTGGGGCGCTATAGAAAAACTGTATTATTCAATACATCTACCTAGGCGAGTGATATTGGGTGCTTTCAGAAACTGGGGCGTAGCTGGGTGGCTGGCTGACGTCCAGCCTCGGAATAAAACATGACGAGTCTACGGGATGACTTGTTACAAAGGTTTTTTTGCTGGCTAATGCTTTTCATTTTAACGGGGCGCCGTGTGACAGTTCGTATTGTGCAACGAGTTAGAAGGGCTCTTGTTCGCTTTTAATTTGTCGGTGTTGAAATTACAACGCGAATTGTGCGCGTAATAAAGTTTTTTTTCTATCGCATACCAAGTCTTACTTATTATTTCGCTCTCATTAAATTACAAACAAAATTCGTGCCGCCCTAAGGGTTTGAATTTGGCAAAATTCTGATTTAACAGGTTCAAAAACCCACTGTTCACATAGGCTGTGAAAATTTAATTTATATTGTGTCTACTTCTCAGACAGTGAACTGGCTAATGAGCGTCCATGCCCTAAAATAATACTCATGCATTGCATATGTTGTGTCCTAGAGCTAGTAACTTCTAATATTTTGAAATGGAAAATGAATTTTCGTATTTTACCAATAGATTTTTGACTGCACGCTGTAATTTTCATTTTAGGTATTTAAACATTTTACTATTAGGTCGATATGCATTTCCTTAAAAATTATTATATAAATCATTAATTTATTTGAATAACCTAAACATAACTGAATCAAATTTAAGTATTCAGTTATTAATAGTAGTCATACGGAAACCACAACACCAGACGACCTCAATATATCCGAGTAATAAAATTAATACTGTATGTAACTACTTAGTGGAATTAGAAACACTATGTTAAGCTAAAATTATTCAGTATTCATCAACGTTCATCAATAATGAGTGTTCATTCCATGGAGTGCCTAATAAATAATGACAGAGTCATCTATCAGAATAGATAATTATTATGGTAAGTAATTATGGTGCAGAGATATTATATTGAAGCAGGACAATGAAATATTATTTCAAATTTCACATATAACTATATATTGTTATCTCATACCAACCTACTAATTAATAATTCAATATGTTACAAGTAGTGTTATATTTACGTTTGGGGTTATTTAATTGCATATATGTCTATTTTATCTATATAGAAACCTCATAAAAAAAGCTGGTCAGATCAACAACAACAACAACATTTGAAATCATATTCAATATATTGTTACGGGTATCTAAAATTTGATTTCTATAGAGACAATTCGTGATCAAAATATCCCAACAAGAAAAAAATATTTACAATAGAAAAGAAATACATACTAAATGTTGCTCCACTGACAATATTGGAGATTATGACGGGTCGCAACCCAATCCGACTGATTCGGGGCAGGCTTTCGATAACGTGTGCAAACAAAATGAAAGGGATCCACAAATTGCGTCCGTGTTGTTCCGCGGCTGAACTTTGCCACAAAATTACTACGGTAACTCCAGCTGCAAAGCCTTTGACACACTCGCCACTTAATTATAACTAATGAAGTTTATGGCAGTTATGCAACAATGTTGTGGAATGCCTCAAGGGCCCATATTTGGATCTAATGTATTTATGCCCATTAACTAGACAATGCATTCTCAGTTGCTTTTATGGCTCGTTTAAGTGCGGTTTTCTAGAAAAATTTTAACATTTTAAATTTTCTTAAGCTTTAGATGATAATTTAAGTCTTTAGAACTACATTATTTAATAATTCACCAATGAATACATCGTTAGACTGAAAATAGTTCAACTCACTTAAAATACGAGGAGAGTTTTAATCGAGATACAAAAGTAGCTTCGGTGCCCATTGACTTCTCTATACTGACTGTTTTGTCGCTTACTTATTTTCCCTCTTTACGTTCGTTGGGAACATATTGGTTTTGAGGGTCTTTTCCAAGGGTGTTTTCCTTCGAATCGCATTATGAGACCTTTTCATTTTGTCAATTAGTTCATAAGGACCCGCCCGGGTATTTCTATTCAGAACATTTTCCATTCCATTACTCACGCCGTAAATATTTTTAAGAGCAGAAGTGTACATTGCCCTTTCATACTTTACTTTTAATATTTTTGCAGAGTTTCTGAAGCTTTCTACAGTTTTATTTTCAAATAGTCCTTTTTTGCGGTTAAAACGAGTCGCGTGCTACGCTATTTTTTATTTTATTTTATACCTTCTATTTTGAAGTAATTAGTTTTAAAATTGTAACTTGTAGCATTTTTTAAATTTGAAACAAATTACTATTTTATGATGACTTTGAACGAACAATATTTAAATAAATATTTGACATTAACTTTTTAAAACGTCTTAGTAAGTTTTAATTTAAAATTCAACTACGACATTAATCTTACTTTTCAAAATAGTAGTCAAACTTAATCTAGTTGTCATTTTTATTTTAAATATATAATATGCTTTTACCTTATTCACTTTGATTTATGTGATTAATAGCTTTAGTATTCATGATACGGATATGAATATCAACAGTAGAATATTCAAATATACTTAAGCAGGCAACAAAAAATTACGTTGCCAGACGTTACTGAGCGGGTGAAGTAAATGCCGTAAATCCTGCATAATACCCGTTGTTTATAACGGACCGTTTTAAAGACTCATCAGTTTTTCAGTGCAGCCGATTTGCATTCTAGTAACAGACACAGGTAATTTCAAGACATGCGATGCATCAGACCAGGCTTCTAAATGGACCAATTTGCATGTCAAACGGTTACCGCTGTAATGATTTGCAGTTCCGAAGAAAGTTGAACAAAGGGAGTAAGGTGCAATCGACCTTTGTATGGTAAGTTTAGCTCTAATTGCAGTACCGACGTTTAATTATACCGCTTTGTCTATGATGGCGGTTTTAATTATGTACTGGCTGGTAGGAATTTTGATCGCTGCTGCTTTTGTTAGCATAGTTTTTATTATTCACTAGCACTCTGTTGAAAAGTTCAGACGTGTGAAGTCGTTTATCGCGTAAAACATTAATCTCTTTAGCGAAACGATTAAAAAGAAACCTACATCTTAGTCTCTGTTACCAAATAGAAATTGAATCGGCTTTATCGATAAGGCGTTAAGGCACGACAGGTAGATATACATTTCTAACACTAGTAATGAGGCTTTTATCTTTATGACATGTTTTCTATCAGAAGTTATTTGGGGTATATGGCCGTATGATGATGATGAAATTGAACATCTCCATCATCTTCATCGGCCAATATCGATTTGATCACTGCTTGATAGGCCTCCCCACATCTTCGCCACTTCACCGTATTCTCGACTACTCGCTCTCGGGTCACCTCATTTCTGATTCGATCCCGCAAAGAAACGCCGAGCATAGCTCTTTCCATAGCCCGCTGAGAGACTTTTAACTCGTAGACCAGCAGTGCCGTCAGTGTCCACGTTTTGGCTTCATACGCCATGACGAGTAGGATGCACTGATGGTAGATTTTTCTCTGTGGAATCGAAGATGAGAAGTCTCGACGTCCGTTGTTTGTCAAAAACGTAGGTTTATATGCACATTTAGGCATTTTCTTTAGTTTATCCGTAGCTTTTGTGTAGTAGTTTGTGGTTTATTACTCCAACACAATCCAGGGAGTCCTACATAACCTAGTATTTAAAGTATAACCTGAACGCGACCATACTAAGCTCATTTGCGCTAGTTCTTAAGTAAAATGGGACGCAATTTGCTTGCTTTGTCGTGCAAAATATTCTGGAGCTAAATACGTTGGCTTCTAAAAAGGTTTCTTATTATAGCGTTGTCAGTTTACTCAGCACTGACGTGCCTAAGTGCTGAGTGTGCTTTCAACAACTAAGGTGATTTTGATAGAATTTCTGTCGTAATAATGCTGTCCATTCGATTTTACTTGGCCAAAAGTCTTAATGGAGATCAGTGTAACCATGGCATATTTGCAAAAAAAAAATCGCGTGCTATTTATACTGTACATAATAATTTAGTAATTACGAAAGAAATTTATTTTACGAAACTAAACACTAGTAATTTCATTTTTACTAGGCTTACATCTAAAACTGAACTTGATTATGTAATCAAGTTCAGTTTTAGATGTACATACATACACATAAAATCACGACTTTATCCCAGAGGCAGTAGGCAGAGATCACTTCCTGCCATGTGCTATGGTTCTGGCACACCACTTTTGCTTCATCCACATTCATCAACCTCTTTATGCACGCTCGTCGATTACGATTAATAACACAGTAAAAATACAAATATAAAAGTTTATGAAAATACTATTCGTCTTCCAAGAAATGTTTCACAAAGAACAGAATAGATTTATGTAAACCCCACCTAATTCGTGAAAGCGTAGTGCATTAATAAATACATAAATCATTCGGCTTGTCCCCATACATACGGCTGAAATAAATAAAAATATAAAGTCATTTGTCTCCTGTGGCAACAATAGCCATTTGGAATCTTTGTCAATGTCGCAATGTGTCTACAGATGACAAATGCTTTTATACGAGAAAAAATTACATTATCTATTTGTTAGGATGTTTCAGTGGGAGAGAATGAGCGTGCCTAATGTAGGTTAGCGGAGAGAGATGGAAAAATGAGTGACATTCGAGAAAAATGGTCACACACTCATTCAATTGTTTTGAAGCAAATAAGATAACAATCCACCCCGGTTTCGCATGGGTGCAATGTTCATAAGATTTGTCAGTTCCTTATTATATTATGCATTATAGGTATAGACAGCATCCTTTGATTAGAGTGCTGTTCTTGCTGATAATCACTATGTATTTTCAAATAAAACCGTATCAAATCGGTTTCGTAGTATTATTCTAGGCATACGAGTAGGGATAAACAAACAGCAGGTAATACAATATGTGCTTCACAATAAGCCCAGCTATTGACTACTATCTACCACGTAGATAAATGGAATTTAAATACGTAGATTATACGTATTTAATAATAAATTCCATTTTGGCTAGTTGCTCAGCCGATTTGATTGTATTACCTGACAACAGATTCGTAATAAGATTCCAAATGTTCAATGATTGCTTTTGAAATCTGCAACCCTCAACATTGTGTCAGGATCAAGTGGCAATGTGACACCCGTATTGCTTAGATATTGATAAATAATCTTCCTTGAGTGATTTCCTGGAATAAGGCGCCACACCGCCAATTTCCTGCTTGGGACGATACCGATAAATTTTAGGGGAAACGAATAGGGATACGACCCGGGTTCGAATTGGTGACCTCGCGGTCTTTAACGACGTTTGTCACTAATAGACACATCTGGGGTGCAATACTGCAGTGTCTCTTACAAGACGAACCAATATAAGGAAAAGAACTGGCACTAAATATACTTTATGCAAGTGGTCCCGGCGAATTTCATACCGCCAATACTGATTCTTTTTCTATATTTTCTCATTGAAACCTTTCCTGGACTACGACGAACATTTTAAAACCAAAATTACCTAAATCGGTCCAGGCGTTCTCGAGTTTTAGTCAGACTAACGAACAGCAATTCATTTTTATTTATAAGAAAGAAGAAGATTTAGTTTGCAAAAAAACTTTAACTTCAAATATAAGAGTACCAAGTGTTTCTGAATGTTTCGTAGTAATTTTGTATTATGTAAGTCACCTCTTTCCAAAGTATCACTGTCATTCTCTGAAATCAAGCTAGTACAATATTCATGTTGAAATATCAACCGCCTACTGTCAATAATAGATGAAGTTACATTTGGCAGAGCGCGGTCCGATCAAAGCCAAATAAAATCTCTATTGGCTGCTAATCCGTGACGTCATTACCATGTAAATTCAGCGAACAGCGGCCACGGCAATTGCGTTCATCATCTGTGACGTAACAATTCATTACCCGCCGTTTGCCAGGGGAAATCATAGCCCGCGGGGAATATCTCGATTTCATATCGGCTTTGATATTGTGACGCGAATATTTGAAATATTTTGGAATGAATGAAATCGGGTGAATGGAACTATACGACCTAATTTAATCAACTTCGGCCTGCGGTTTCGCTCGTACGATATTAAAACGCGTTGGCAAAATGGCGGGTGCTTTTTTGTGGGAAATAATTTTGTATTATTTAAAATATGTGCGGTCAGACGACGCCGGGTGGTGCATTTGGTTTATTAAGTTCGGTGTGCGGTATTAAATATTATATTACTGTTATTCTGTACTCGGCTTTATTGAAGTAGAGTCAATAGCAAGTAAAGTGTAGCGGGAACAGTTCGATATAACGTTTTATGTTCGACATTGAAACTAACAACAAAAACTAAAGTTATAAAATATTTACGAAATGTTATGTTGTTGAAACTTCAGATTTACTCTTTATTTAAAAGTAAATAAGTCACTTAACATGAAATAGACCAGTCTCATTTTGATTTACTCTTTCCTTTGAAGTTTGATTCTTCTCGAAGCGCTAATTATCCGTATTTTGTCTAGGTACAAGCTTCTCTATCGAATTTAACTGACAACGATGGTCGATAGCTCGATTAGCTTTTTCCTCACAAAACGATTACGAAACTATTACTAAACGCAATATGTGCTACGGCTGAGTAAGTAGTTCTTCTTTTTATTTTGTCAACAGTCAAACAAAGGAGACTGCCAGTCTGCATGTTGAAAAGAAATTCGTTTTAGGTACAATATTTTTGACTCAGGATTGGCACAACCGATTTTTTTTTTGCCGACGTAGCTTAGAACCAGGAAAGTCAGCCTGTGTCCATACAGTTTACTTTTCACTGACTTTGCTTTAACGCAGTATTTTACCCAATAAATGACTCTACACGAACTTAGTCGAAGGCGTAAAACTAGTACGCAACACAAAAATGTATGTTACTTACCTACTTATGTAATGTTACTTACAGCCAATTGCGTAAGAAATTAAAAAAATTCACATTAAAAAGTGCTAAGAGAATACATTTACTAAAGAGCCCTAATAAATCCCCTGTATCTAGGAGAGAGCACGGTAATAAAAGCGAACGCTCCGCTGGCAACATTTGTCGCGAACATACTTCCGGTCCAGTCTAATTGCTATCTCGTATTGTAATGCAAAGTTATGCACTTGCGGACTCTTCATCCACTTAAGAAATCTTCTTAAAATGTAATAAACTCTACTCGTATATGTATATACGCAAGTACATTAGTCAAGAGGAGTTGGAGTGGTTGATGAAGGCCCTAGTTTAGGGTAAGCCTGTGCCCCAGCATTGGTGATGTATATGAGCTGATGAATTCCTTATAGATAGCGTAAAACGCTGAGTGTCTATTCAATCGCATGAAAAAAAACTGTTGCTGTAAGAATATAAAGTAGTCGAAGTTTGCATGACTCGGTGGAACAGTGGTTAGTGACCCAGGTTCATTACCTACAAGTTCCAAGAGTTGTGGGTTCGATTCCCACTCGGGACAAATATTTGTGTGACGAACATCGGTGTTTGTTCCGTGTCTGGGTGTGTATTAAGTATATTTAAGTATATTTGTGTATCCACTATTGATTCTGATATCTGTAACACAAGTGCTAAAGCTACTTACCACGGGATCAGATCAAAGTATGTGATGTTGTGTAATATTAATTATTTATTTATAAGTCACAGGCAAAACCTACTACATTATAAAAACGATATATGTAATTGACTTTAGTAGTAACTAATTGTTAAAAAAAAATTTAAAGAGTCCTAATAACTCCCCGGTTTCAAGAAGCGAGCATGGTAATAACTTCCGGTCCGGTCTAATTGCCGTCTTGTATTGTAATTATATAAATGAGTTTTGCACTTGCAGTCTCTGCCTCTTAATTGCTATTATATAAATGTACCAATTAATATTTAGTTTGAGAAAACCGAGGACTGTTATTGTCTCGGCAGGAGGCGCCACTGTTTATGTCCTGAAGTAGTCAGCTACTGCTGTAAAATGGTGTTATTACGGGCGGCAAAGTACTTACTAATGTGGAACAATAACCCTGTCTCTCAAAATAACTGAAGTTATTTGATAAAAATTTGTACAATTTATAGTCTTAATCTCGGGAAAGGGCATTAGCAACATAAGTATGGAAGGACTACTCTTGAATTAACTTCGCTATAAGTAGGTAATATTTATGACAAATAATTTCAGCGGTCGTTGTCGCGGGCTAGTTATTAAAACTAGTCAAATTACATAATAAAATAAGGCGTCCGACCGATTTCGGCCATGGCGTCCGATCTCAATTGAGATCAGCCAAGTGCGCAGAATATTATGCGGGAGGTCTCTGGATGAGACTGCAAATGACCGAATTGTATGGCGTTCTACGGAGGAGGCTTATACCCTGCAGTAAATAATATTATACCCAGTGTTTTTTTAGACCGTAATCCGACATGACCGATAAGAGATCGGGCGCAGTCCACCAGCTTAACGTGCTTTCGGAGAAGAAGTTGGCGGTTGCACGCCGGGATCCGCCACTCCGGGCTGAGTGATTTCCTAACAGAAAAACTCATCCAATTTTTTCCCCATCCCGGACTCGTACCAGAGACGTCCCGTCCTTAAGCAGCGCTCGCTACCAATCGACCAACAAAGCAGTTCGAGGAGATTATATAATGCATCAGCAATAATATGGAAAACTTTTTTCGCATCCGTACAACCCACGAGCCGTATTATAATAACATGCCTCTACAATCCCTTGTTCAATATCACATTCGGAATCAGACACTCACTAAATCACAAGCTGTGAATTACATTATCACAGGCGCCGTCACTCCTGATATTGCTCGTACTCTGTTACTTTGTCACGAAATACTGCTACGCAAGAGAATTTGGGTCGAGTTATAATTTCGTCCCTTTGATTTACTGGCCTCACTTTTACAGGAATTCTGGTACTTGCTAGTACTATTTTGGACTTTCCCTTCATGTTATGTGATTTATTAGCGACCCGCCCCGGAATATCCCGGACGCATGCATGTATTAAAAACTTTAACCTTCTTCCTATACTCTATTTATATAAAAAAAATACACCATCAAAATCAGTTGTGTAGTTTGAATCATCTAAGCATACGGACTGACAGCGGGAAGTGGCTTTTTATACTATGTACTGGTATAAAAGACTCCCGTTTCATTATACTTATTATTTATTTGAAAACCAAATAGGCTCAACAAAGATATGTAAGATTAGTATGAAAATTTACACTAAAGCAAATACGTAGCCACTTAATGCCCGATGTCGAAACTGGTTTCACCAATCAAGGTCGAAAGTGAACTCATTTCCCGGGACTTATTGTAAACTAGTGGCAAAGTGGATCTGAAGTAATTCCTACCACCTAAGCCCCTTTTCACAGAAGGTGTTGCATACGTTGAACCATTATAGGATTAAGTGAACACCGGAATATTCTCGAGCATGAAACGAAGTGACCGTATACATGCAGTCAAAAAGGACTTCTCTGAGACCTTAGAGCTGATTCGTACGAGTATTGCTTGTAACTCCTAAATAAATTAAGGAAGTGAAAATATTGACTTTTTTATGTCTTGCATCCAGTTTAATGTGACCACCAGATCTAAGTGGCTGTGAGGTCCACATATGAGGTCGACTGGCACAAAATATCCTGTAAAGGAGGGAAGTAATTCAGTGGACTGTATTTATATAGGAGAACAAGTATAATTAAAATTTAGGAAAGTACAGCGGTTGTGTGGATGGGACGCGAGTGTCACAGAAGCCGCCGATGGTTGGAATGAGACAATTCGTCTGGGTTCGGCTTCGTTCGGCTCTACGTCTGCCATCTCATGCGCCGGTCGGCGCGCCTGATGCTTGGACATACCCTATTAAGCTTATCGCCCAGTCTCGAGTGACTCCAGTCTCCAGTAATGCCATTCCAGCCCGGTGGATGGAACTTATGCGGTCCTAAAGACCCCAGGAAAGTTTGTATAAAACTAATATAAGTACAGTAGAACGATTAGTCGTCATGCGCTCGTCATTCCAACCTCACGCTTACGTCTGTCCAAATTACTCTAATAATCTTATCATAGTGTGCTAAATGACACAGGCTCACTATCTAAGGTTCAGGAGTGGGTTCAATTTCCACTCGGGACAAATATTGGTGTTACTAACATCGGTGTTTGTTCCATGATTGGGTGTATTATTGAGTATATTTTTATATTCACGAGTGTACAAGCTACTTACCACGGATCAGATCAATGTATGTGATGTTGAGTAATTTTTATTTATTTTTTGTCATATCAAGAGTACAAACTATCTACTCATGTGACCCTAGTAACTATCATCATCTGCCACGCAAAGTAAGTTTACACGGGACATTCACACACCCCTATTATCCAATTCTAAGTTATGTAGCTCGAGAACTTGTGACATACCTAATGGTATAATACATATGTGTGTAATAACACTTGTGTGTTCTAGAATGTCCAACTACCCCTATTATGCGGTCACGCCGGTCAATCTCAATGAATAATTAGCCAACTGCCTCCTGATATATTATGGTGCACGAATGTATTATGTGTCTAAACATTCTCAGACAAGACTCTTTGTTCTTCCAACCCCATTTTCCGACAAGGCGACAATGCCACGAGACCGGAAGAAATCGGACGCCGGGCCAATGTGGTTGACATACCGAACGCTGTGACAATGTGATATTGGGTGTACCTAGATTCATTTGAGATACATTAATTAAAAAAAGATGTTAAATTTAAATAATAAGATACCTACCTACATATCAACCAACATAGGACGTAGGAGTGCGTGCAAACATAATGGAAGAGGGTGCCTCTTCCATTATATTTTGAACTTGGAATCCGAACTGAATTTCATAACCTAAAATGTCACACATTGGTCCGACTTTAGATTTGTACTTGGGACTTCGACTTTTGGTATTTTACATTTTGATAAAGTCATATAACAGCTCGACTACCACACCTCACTAATCTAAATGCTCTAATCAGGAACATTTTCAAATGATAATGTTGCACCCATGCACAAAGAAAATTAAACTGGCCATCATCCCACTGTTCCAAAGACGTACAATCCCGGCGCACACATCACAGGATATTAAATCCAGAAACTCACTCGCGATGAGACGGCCGCTAAATCATCCCACATATTGCTGTTACTTTGTCACGACACTGTGTCACGGCAGAAATGGGTCACGTAATAATTTGGGCGCTAACTTACTCTCTGCTTGGGCAAGCGCCAGACCTGCCGATTTTCACAATGAAAATAAACTGTATTCCGTAAATTGCTAGGTTATTACGGAAATATACACGGGAATCGTATGATACGGAGTCGATTATCATAAAATATTGGGCAATCAAGTTGGTAAATGCTCGATTTCGCCAGTTCTCTGAAAGAATTAAAGATCTACTTAAATAACTAATTTCAAATAATAAAACTGTAAAACTCTGGATATTGTGTACATCACTTTGAGATAATGATATTCTTACGAAGTCATCTAATAAGTTTATATGTTATGTACAACTCTATTTTGAGGCAGACCTACTTATACTTGGTTTACTATTGAAGTGAAAGACTCTTAAAAGTCTATCATACAAGATCTTACTTACCAAATCTTACATGTACAATACTAAACATTGTACAGTATTGTACAGATTACAAAATACTGCCTCTATTCTATAAATATCTGTTTCAAACTATTTTATACTTTACATTTTTTTATTTAACTTAAATCTTCGCAGTTCTATCCATGTCAATTATTGTAGCGTATTTGCTAAAGCCTGAAACCTTCATTCACATAAAATTTTCCGTCCAACTTTTACAAACAATTTCTCTAATAACTCCTAAGAAGACTACATTTACTACTAATCGAACAACTCTAAATCGTCATAGCAACGTTATCAAGGATAACACCTGTCACTCCATCAGACAATGGCGTGCAATATGCCCTTTACTCTGTCACGTGATTATGTCACGTTAAAAGGGGTCGCGTGATAGTTCCCGAGTTGAGTAACGCTTTGGGCCTGAGCCAGCCCTGCCGAATTAGGGCGCACAGTTCGTTAGCCAAATTGATAAGGTGCCGAGACTTATCAATTTAGCCGGGTTATATGTAGGATGCAGTTTATCGATGATGCACGTCTCTTTAGGAAAATGCATTTTGCGTCTCCTGTTATTATCGTTACATTATAAACGCTGTAGCGTTAAACAGTCTTGAATGAATATTAACATACGTACAACAACGTAATAAATATATAGCGGGCAAAATTTGTGTGAGTTTTTCTGTAATGAAATTACTCAGCCCGGAGTTAGTAAGTTGGCGGTTGAACGCCCGTGCCTCGGAAAGCACGTTAAGCCGGTGGTCCTGCGCCCGATCTCTCATCGGTCATGTCGGATTGCCGTCTCACCGGTTTATGAGAGTAAGGGAATAGAGAGTGCACTTGTGTTTGCGCGCACACTTGTGCACTATAATATGACCTGCGCACTTGGCTGTTCTCAATAGAGATCGGCCGCTATGGCTGAAATCGGTCGGACGCCTTATATAAATATATAGCAATAGTCTTTCTTCCAAAGCCAACAAAAGTCAAAATTAAGTCTTTCTCTCATTCTTCTAAAGCCAACAAAATAGAGTAAGTTCAATACTACCCAGTGTATGCCAGACAATCATTCTTCAAATCATACTTGGCCCGGGTCCAACACACTTAGATGGAAGTTTGAGAACGCGATCATAACTCGGCAGGCGGTTAGTTTTAATGGCACAAGTTGATTGTTTTGATAACCGTGCTTATAGTTTCAGGTCTGTTGAAAGTTAGCTTAAGTACGACAGGGTTTTTTAATGTAAGAAATAAAAGTGTGACGTTACATGACTCCGTTTTATTGAAATAGAAAACTAATTTTACGGACTAAACCCGCGACTTCGTCCGCGTGGACAACCCGTATCACTCAGGGTTATGAAAAATAGATGTTAGCCGATTCTTAGACCTACTCAATATGCTCACAAAACTCAAGCCGTTTGGCAGGAGTACGGGAACGAACATTGTTACACGAGAATTTTATTTATAGGATAATGCCACTTAAATGGAGTGGCGTCCATTTTAATGCCGTTATATTATATCTTGTTTCCTATGTATTTTATGTACTGTTTCTACCTTTAATACTCTGAATATTTTTTTTCTTTCTTTCTTGTTTTCTTTCTTTCTAAACATATTATTTAGAGACACGACGTTACGAGCTTTCTTAGGTTTCATGGTCATGCGCAAGACTAACGGGCGTCTCGCCTGTGGTTTGCCCGTGCACTCTCTAATCCGTAAAATTAGTTGTATTTCAAATGTGTAGTGTTCACGCAAATAATAAGCAATCTATTATATTGGTTCCTTTGTAAAAAAGTACTGCACTATGCTATTGGTACTATGCGTACCCTGCAAATCAGCTACTCACATAAAAAGACAGACAAGCGAACCGCCTAAAATGTGTAGATTATGCGCCTTATTTACTTTTACTATATATTTTTATGTTATGTTTGACCACTCACACATTGAATATGTAAAAGGAGGCAAACTAAAATCAAACAGTCACCCGCTAACTGTAAACACTATAGGTCACTATGTGGGCGCACAGTTCCATATATAAATTCTTCTACGGGTCAATTTTATATCAAGCCGTATATGCGTGCGCTACGGCTTCGTAATGCATTGGCTCTGCATGTTCCGATATGATTTTAATTTAGAAGTGATCCTAAAAGGGAAGATCTTCCCCCGAGCTGAGTGATCGTGCTCGGGGACCATGGTCCAATTACCATATTGGTTTTTGCTCTATATATACTTAGTGGCCCGAATAACTTTAAAGTGTGATGTAGGATTCATACTTTAGGCACACTATTGTGGAGATCGAGTGTAAGCGCCATCTGTTGGTAGTATTGCGAAGTTCTTAATCGGATCTCGCCACAATGACATGATGTATTTATTACGTGTGACAAACAAAATACCGGAAACATGAAATGGATGGAAACATTTCGTCGAATTTGGAACTCCGTTTATTGCGAGTCGTTTAAAACATCGCGTATGAAGCACGAAATTTATGAAAGCTTCTTTTCAAAGAACCTCAATCGGTTGATCGTTTACAAAGTAAACACAATAAATTGATGAATAAACCAGCCAATCCATCTTCTGGATTCACGGTACTAATGCAAAATGAAAAATATGTAAATGGAAAATATTAACGCTCACTGAAAAAAGCTTTTCGAGGAAATAATCAAAACGTCGAGGATTTTTTCTCCTCATCAGTTTTGCGATTCTTTATTTATTTTTCACTCAAAAGGTTTGAAATAAGACTACGTTTACGGGTTGTACTTGCGTGTGCTGCTATTCTAAACATATTATTTAGAGACTTGACGTTTTGAGTTCTTTACAGCGCTCGTGGTCCCGGCAAGTCCAGACTAGAGTCTTTATTTCAAATGTGTGTTCGCCTTTAAAATAGAAAAAACTATAATTTATAACACTAGTCTGTTGAAATGTTACTATGTTCGTGGTAAAGAAGAACACCACAATTAAACATACTTCTTATATAATATGTTCTCTAAAATAAGTAAGGAAGGAGAAATTTAAGGCAATCTTTAAAATATTAATACACTTGCCAAAAGAGGGACTTAAGCGAACTCCTTTCCATTTTCTTAATTCCAAGCTTGAACGACATAAAAAGATTAAGTAGCTATAAGAATGCTTTTATTCAGTACAAAGTTTTTAATATAAATGAGACGGTGAACTTTCTTGAGGCAAGTTGTGAATAATTACCGCAGAATATTAACGAAATTGAGTTAGCCTTTACAACTGACTTGGTTTAATTAAACCGACAGTTCTGAACGCGGTTTATACTGTTTTTTACTGCCGTGGTTTAACGCTAATTACCTACTGTAATGAGTAACAGTATGTTTATTAACGGGTACCATGAAAATGGTATTTCACATAATATTTACATACATAATCTGATGCGAATATTATATAGCATATATCATCATAATCATCAGACCATGTAATATATATTTCGATACTACTGGGGCACGGACCTACCCTTAACTAGGGCGATAAGGCCTTATTCAACCACGCTTCAGGTGGGAGATGTTTTGTCGACCGGTTGCTGTTACCACCATACAGTTGCGTAAAACCCGCCAAGTGACTCTGGCCTCTCTCGGTCAGGTCGCGTTCCGGGATCAGCACTGTACGAACCGGAGCCAGAGGGCACCATTTTTGCGGCAAGCGCCGGACCAGTGGAGTCTTAGCGGCTCGCGGCCCGCACAGCTCAATACCAATGCGAGACTCTACGCCTTGTCTCGTTGTTGCCGCAGCAGTGGTCTCCTCTTTAAGCGGGCTTTCAGGGTGAGTGCGACAGGCTCAATATGGTCTATTGTGCCTGTCAACCTCATATTTGGATCTCACTACCGCTTTCCATCAGGCGGAGTGAGGTCATCTTGTTAGCTTATTATAAAAAATAAAAAAAACGCTGGGCAAGTGCGGGTTGGTTAACTACACAACCTATTTCTTTTCCTCTGATTCCTCACAATGTTTCCTTCACCGTTAAATCGTCGAATAATTGTACATATGAAATTCAAATTTGAAAAACACAGTGGCGAGCAGCGACCTTAACCACTTGACCATGTTACTGGCTATATTAAGTAATATTTGTTACTCATATCGATTTAAATCAGTATTTATAAGAGACGTACACCTATTTAGGTATCGGCTAGCAAGAAAGGTTTTAACAGTGGATAGTCCCTGTCTACTTGTTCACAATTTAGGTACTTACGATTATGCGAATATAAATGCAAGACTATCGCGATAAAAAATGGCTAAAACAACAGGTAAACTTCTTTACAAAGAAAATATCCGACAACTTCAAAAGATACGCATCTGTATCTCTATTACTAAGTAATATTAAGGAACATAATAATATACGTGAATATCATTGTAAAACTTTACTTGGAATATATGCGCAAATACCTAGACGACATTTTGTTTAAAATTGTTAAATTGAAAATATAAAAGAAACGTCGCATGTATATTTTATATTTTCATTATACGTACTTAAAATAACATCGAATAATGGGAGCAAATACACAAGCGCTCGCAAAACTTCGTACTTATCAACTCTTATTTCACACAATAGAAGATGGAAAACATCGCCGCAAACGTTTCCAATACAACCACAATTTCTATGTAAAAGGATATTTGACGAATTCGCGAATCGCTCCCAATTTAGGCGAGACATGTGCGCAATTATGAACTTTACACAATAGGTTATAGCGTACAGAGTTGCTTACACGAAACTTGTAACCTTACTCCTTTCAGGTGTTCGTAGTTAAATTGAAGTGTAAGCGGAGACGAAATGTTCGCAGTTGCTAACAGTTGGATGTGAGACAAGAAATAATTCTTGCTTACGAGGAGGGAATATACAAGGGGATTCACTTTGACACTAGTGGTCGCGTTCGGCGTCTGCTGGATTCGAAACTTTTCTCACATATTACATGCAATAATTGTATGGGCTAAGATAAGGTTTGGAAAACTGAAAACGTCCGTAAATAAGAACTTCAGTCCGTTTGTCTCTATGTCTGTGCGTTTGTGCTCACTGATATCAGAAACGGCTTATCCATTTAGATATGGTTTCGGTAATGTATTGTGGTAAGCCCTGATTCAAATGTAATGTTTGTTTCATGTCAATCAGGTTTATATAACATCAGAAAGGGTTTTTAATCACTAAAGTCTCTTACGAAAAATCACAACACACACACACACACTCACACAGCTGGAAGATATTGTTTGTTTGTTTGAACGCGCTAATCTCAGGAACTAGTGATTCGAATTGAAAAATTATTTTTGTGTTGGGTAGACCATTTATTGAGGAAGGCTTTATATATGTCAAGGGGCAACCAATAGGAGCAAAGAAACAGTGGAAAATGTGTAAATAACGTGATAACGCGGATGAAGTCACGCGCACAGCTAGTCTTGAAATATTATTGAACATTGTATAGGACCCACAGATAAAATGCAATCCACGTACGAGGCAGGCATTTCTCATAACACTAAACGCGCGTCGGCGCACCGTTTAAGTCCTGAGGGCGGCATTGTCTCTGTGACACATTGCGCCCGCCGCTGCGACGCGACAGAGGGAGACTAGTTGTGCATTGGAAAAATGTTGCAATTGCTGTCTGTGTGGTTTATTAGAGACCGCGCTTTGTTGTTTCTTTTTGTGGTGAGTAGATTTTTGGCAATCAATTTATGTTTTAACTAGATTTAATACATGTTGAATCCTCCTACGGCAACAGTTTCTTTTTTCTCACGCGGTTTAAAATATACTCAGCGCTTTCGAATGTCACGCGCCTTTAGCGTCATTTATAAGAAAAATGGCGGCTTTTTGCAAATTTCTTCCTTTTTGTCCAGATAAAAGGTACCCCATTTGATTCTACATTATTTTAGCTATATATATATTTTAGCTATATATATATATATATACGAAGTTTATAAAGCTATATACAACAAACACACTTTTGCTTTTAAAAAAAATTGTAAGGATTTTGAATGACAAAAGTTGAAATACCTATCATTGGACAGTGTATAGGACCCGTGTCACAGATAAAATGCGATCCACGTACGAGGCAGGCATTTCTCATAACACTAAACGCGCGTCGGCGCACCGTTTAAGTCCTGAGGCGGCATTGTCTCTGTGACACATTGCACCCGCCGCTGCGGCGCGACGGAGACTAGTGTGCATTGGAAAAATGTTGCAATTGCTGCCTGTGTGGTTTATTAGAGGCTAGACACTGTTTTTTCTGATGTGTGTAAATTGTAGCTTACGCCTTCAAACGGCAACGGTTTTTTTTTTCATTGGTTTTAAAGTACACTGAATTGACTTCTAGAGTCTTGCGTATTTAGTGCCATCTAGAGTCTTGCGTATTAAGCGCCATCTATGAAAATGCAAACTACTGGATTTTCGCAAAATTGCTTTTGTTGGTTAAGAAAAGTACCCTACATACTCTTAGCTGTCATTTTACATACTCTTAGCTGTATATATAGGAAAGTTCAAGAAGATTTATTCATAAGTCCTGAGGGCGGCATTGTCTCTGTGACACATTGCGCCCGCCGTTGCGACTGCAGAGGGAGACTAGTGTGCATTGGAAAAATGTTGCAATTGCTGCCTGTGTGGTTTATTAGAGGCTAGACACTGTTTTTTCTAAAGTGTGTAGATTGTGGGAAATTGTTTTGGGCTACTTTTTAAGTAGCTGTCGCGAACTTCTCTCGTCTCTTTTAACGACGACGTGAAATGAAGGTTGTTATAGGTTTAATCGCTTTATCTGTTAGTAAATCTATATGAATGTGCTACCGTAGCTCCGAAATGGTGGAACGATTTATATGCAATTTTAACTGATAAGAGTAAAAAGATGCCGATATGACCGATGAGAAATCTGGCGTAGGACCACCGGCTTAACGTGCTTTCCGAGACACGGACGTACAACTGTTAACTTCCTGACTCCGTAGGCTGAGTAATTTCTTTACAGAAAACTCTAGGTCCTTACGCAGCGCTTGCTACCAGTAGACCAACGAGGTAATCAATGAAAACGGCGGTACAAAACAAATAAACTCACAAACATCCACACGGACGGAGTTACAACCACATCTGGTAAATAAGTGAATTGAAAAGCCACACGAGAACAAACGCATTGCGAATTCAGGTGTTAAATAGCTAAGAGTATTCAGCAAAGGCCCTGGTTCTGTGATTTTGTGCCAGCGCTGAACACAAAATAGCGCCTCTACACAATAAAGTAGAGTTGCAGTATGCATCACGGTACAGTGCATAAAAGAGACGGCATAAGGTACTATGCTATGTGGTTCTAAGTTCTGGTGTCACGCTTGATGTACTGTTGTCTTGGCTATAATATATTGGTTGAATAGGGCAAATATTAGTCCCTGACCAGTTATTGCGATACTCATTGCTTTGCATAAAACATTGCCTAGAAAACCTGTGAGTATCTTTAAATAATCCAGATTGCTAAAAAATCTTAATATTGTCGTTAATAAGAAAAAAAATATTGTGTATCACAAACCGGTCATCATAATGTTTGACTACTTAGAATTTCTTCATAGGAGTGCAGGTTTCCTCTCGTAGTTTTCCATCAACGTACATATGAATTTCAAATTTGAAAAATACAGTGGTATATGTCGGGGTTTCCACTACCAATGTCTCGTTAAATTAGTCTTTATGGGTCTACACGCGATATTAGGTAAGTATTTGCTACTCCTAATATCGCGTGTGGACCCAGAAAGACTAATATTTAGTGTAATGGAACGCGAAAGCTCCAATCTCTCGCATGGCAAGAGTCAACCTTAAGCACACGACGCCTATTCCAGCGCTATTGTAAAACCAGCCAAAAACAACTCAACGAGACCTTTCTTCCACAGTCTCCACACTGCATCCTTCCCATATTGTGCACTCTACGGCAATCAGCGATGCACCAAGCACGCGTGACCGCACTACCAACGACTCAGCAAGCTATTTGTCTTGCAGCTTTCCTTAATCATTACCTGAACGGATACGTCGAGAAGATTAAAATGTTGGGAGAAGGTGTCTCGCGGACTTGATAAATGATACTCTCGTGTGTTATTGGTTTAGTATAGAATGGTATTTATTTACTTTACTTCTTTATGTGTACATGTTGTATTTGTACGTCTCTAGCAAAGGTTCCTGGAATACCTGTTAGACTTATTGTCCTGCAGTTGTGGGTAACGATGTTTTGCTTTAGCCCCGCTTCTCACCAGCCAGGTCTGCAGTTTCGTGCTGGGATATAATAGGAGAGGTACAGGATAAGTTTTCAGCTTGCCTCAAATACCTACCAAAAAATTCTTGCTAGCTCACCTACTATTGGAACGTATTCGTAAACAAAGGGTCGAAGTGCTCTTCTATTGGCGGAAATAACTAGTGGGCGGGGCAAATGGCGTTTAAAGAAATCTGTTTGAAAAGTGTACTACCGCCAACGTTGCCGGTAGTACAAGTTACATAATTCTTGGATGTCCAAGCGAGCAGCTCATCATGTCCATGGATTCTTATAATTGAAATAGTCTTTTACTTTATAGTACCCCTTTTTAAGCAAGCCTTCCCAAATGCTTCACTGACATAACAATAACCTGCTGCACATCCACAATAAATGCGATATCAAGCAACACTTACGACCAGGGTCCCTAAGGATTGCATCAGTGAATACGCCAAACGACATAAAATGCGTACGGGCAATCAGTAATTTGCGCTCAACTCCCCACGGTAAACGTGACCGGAATGTTGCCCGCTATCCCAGTGTTGGACCACTTAATGGTGAATATTGAGGGGTTACAGGTTCACAGTTTTGCACTAAAGACGGTACAAGTGAAGTGAATAGAAGCATCTAACTTAGAAGTAATGTCGGGGAGGGAAGTGGTGCACCTGTTTTGATAAGTCTTCTTAATATTTGTATATTAACACTAGTTTTGTTACCTGTGATCTAACTAAGAACTTAGAAGAAATGTCGGGAAGGAAAGTGGTGCACCTGTTTTGATCGGAAAAGATAGCAGAAACAATAGCGGTATACAAATGAATATATATGTAAAAGTAATAAACAGACCCAGCCATGGAATCATCACCGATGTTCATCACACAAATATTTGTCCCGAGTGGGAATCAAACCAGGACCACCTCGATAGCAATCTTTAGATTTGTATGGTGAGTTAAACATGTCGCGCTCATTCATTTGTTTTTAGATGAGTGACTCATGGTGCCTGTAACATTATCTACTGGCCCTAACATCATCGGGACCTCTACAGTGTATATCAATCGCGATTCCGCTACAGAAGCGTGACCGCAATGTCCCGGCATAATGTAATTTAGGCCCCTCACTGCCGCTGATCGCATGCGAAAGCACCGCTTACGGAAGGGTTAACGTTAGTGAATGCATGCCGCTAGATTGAAAGTGCCACTTATGAGAGAGGAGAACATGGGTATATAGCTTCGCTTACAACTACAATGCTGTGATTAGGATTTTTTTCTTTGATATACTATAAAGATATTTCACAACATCACGTCCATTGATCTGATCCCGTGGTAAGTAGCCTAAGCACTTGTGTTACGGGTATCAAAATCAACAGTGGATACACAAATATACTTAAATACATGTAATAATACACCTGACACAGAACAAACACCGATGTTCGTCACACAAATATTTGTCCTGAGTGGGAACCAAACCCACGACTCTTGAAACCGTAGGTAGTAAACCTAGGTCACTAACCACTGTTCCACCGAGCTAGTAAAAAAAGATGATTTTTTTAATCAAATAACTAAATGTATTTCTGTTTTCTTCATCATCATTATACTCCTGCCCTTGTCCCACGCTAAGTGGGGTCGGCGCAACATTTATATTTCTTCCACCCTGGCCTGTCATTCGTCAACTCTGCGTCTACCTACTCCTTTCACTCCCACAAATCTCTCACGCAATCCATCCATGTCTTCTTCAGTCTTCCTCTACTATAACGTACTATGACGTATCGCAACACCTTATTTTTTTTCTTATTAATAAATTTCTCTTTTACAAGGAAAAAAAACACTCTTGCAATTTCGTGACTTTTGCACTAGGTACGAGTATGATTGCTTGTTTCGTAGTATTCCAGAATCCTTAAATACCTTAAATGTGGTATTATGTCCTCGAATAAATCCATATTTACGGTGCAAGCTTCTCCAAATATGGTCCTTATTAGTTTAGTTGTTACCACATAGAAAGTGCGCTCCAATCTAAATTCCTATCTATGTCATAAATAATATTTTACTATTCCTTATCAGAAAGTCTCTGAACGTACATATTACGGGGTATAAAGAGCTAGATGGGGACCATAAATCGAAAATATAATAGTGCCCCCCATCAAAACTCGAAAGTACGATAGGGTGGGAGAATGGGTGGCATTTTAGGGACTCGTTTGCTGTCAAATGGATGGTCAAAGAGTAAAATGGTTAGAAGAGTCTATCTATGTAACCATGAAGCACGTAACTTTTTAATGGTGGTGAATATGGTAGATATGTCGACACGTAATCTTTACTAATATAATATAGGAGTAGCTCTGTGTTTCTGTCTGTGCCACTTTTACTCCAAATACTGAAATTATTTAAATTAAATTTTGGTACACATATATTTTACGAAACTTTAAGAGAATCATGTTTTACACCATGATTCATGTGGTGGAATCAGAGCTTGAAACCTACTCATGGTCAAAGTTCATTAAAACACCTTTCTAACAAGTCCAAACATGGCTATGTTACGATCATCCATCATGAAGTTCCAGTTCATATTTTCCGGCTCCATCATCAGACCAGCTCGACAGTACCATATTATTGAATTGTCATCAAAATCCCATTTAACTGCCAATGTTTATGACGCTGCAATCTTTAGAAGATGGTTAAATGAGTTTTCTTAGATTTCATTACATAGTCACATACATACAGGTCGACCTAATAAAAGCTTGTTAAAAGCTAAAAAAACCGCTAAGACAAAGTAAATAATAAAACTAAAATTACTATGTAAATTTAATTTAATTTTAATTTGAAAAAAATAATTCGCATTGATGACTAATTGCCCGGATAGCTCAGAGGTTAGAGCAACCGACGCGATATCGGGAGGTCCGGTGGTTCAAGTCCCCGTTCAGGCGGGGTCATGAATGCGAATTTTTTCAAAATTTAAAAATACATTGAGCTTTAATAGCATTAAAAACAACAAATAAAATTACTATTTAAAAAGACTAGTGAAATGAAATAATTTATTCTGCAAATAGATTTTCATGAAATACTTACTATTACTTAGCTCTACTAGCTACTAGTCTTTCAACTCAAATTCAAACTTGGTTGTTCATTATCGCTTCAAAAAGCACTTTCAATTCTTAAGTTATCTTTTTAAGAATCCTTTTAGGTGTATTTTTAATCAGAGTGTATATCAATAAAAAGTTCGTAGACGGAAAAGTTAGTTCTTATTAATAAACTTTTTTTCATTGATAATATACTTACCATGCTTAAAAGGCTCATAGGTATCTTGTCGATTTCTTCGAATTGTTTCTAAAATTGGAATGATTTTATAAACCAGTCAATTGCGACTGATAACAACTAATCCCACACCAAGTTCTGTTAGACATTCTTTATGAATGTAACTAAGTTAAATAGTATTGTCTATTATTTGCGCGAAGACTACATTTGCAATAAAACTTAGTTTACGGATTTAACCCAAGTGTATTATTATTCATAACTTATTATTCAGATAATACTACATGGCAATACTTTAATTAAATCCTTTAATTGCTATCAACTAACAAAATAATTTCCATGATTTGCCATGACCATAGCAATAATTTCCATGAGTTTCCTTGACCATAGCAATATTTTCCACGTAACTTTATTGCGTTTACTACAGAGTCATACTTTTCTATGATTTGCCATCACCATAGCAATAATGTCCATGAATTTCCTTGACCATAGTAATATTTTCCATGCAACCCTTACTTTATTGCGCAACCCTACATAGTAATACTGTCAAAATAATCTTCTTTAGTGTTTGTTCCGTGTCTGGGTGTGATTATATAGGTATTTAAGTATGTATGTATTTCAGTCTCTGACGCCCATAGTACAAGTTCTGGTTGGTTTGAGGTCAGATGACCGATGTTCCAGATATTCATTTATTACTAGTGGTCTCGGCGGACTTCATACCGCCAATATGTTATTATTTTTTCTAGTTAAGAACGGATTTATTGAACTAACTCATATTCACATCTCCGATCTTAATCTTTCCCATTATTTCTCACCGTTTTAAAATTTCCCTGTAATGTCACGAATATTTCAAGACTAAAAGTACCCTTATCGGTTCAGTCGCTCTTGAGCTTTAGCGAGACTAACGATCAGCAAATTATTTTCATCTAAAGAGATTTAATTGCTATCAACTAACAAAATAATTCCTATAACTTGCCATGACCATAGCAATACTTTCCATGAAACCTTTACTTTATTCCGGTCACGCGCTGGGCGCGGCGGCAAAGCACAACCGCTGGAGATAAACGTGATGTTGATTTGTTTTCGTCCCGCGACAAATATCATGGCCACGGAAAATGAAACGACATTTCATGAGATTTGGATAGATGTACGTTGAGTTGGTAGATATTTGTATGTTTATTAGAAGAGCTGGCATTGCTGAAGTGAAGAGTATGTTATTTTTTTATGTTACCTATCTATTGTATGCTCAAAAGGCGGAATAGAGTGAAATTTCCTGCCCATTAGTTTAAAACTATTCCATCAAATTGATTGATTGATTAACAATAAGTAGTATAAGAAGTTTGGCTCTTTGATTTACTATGTATTATTACTAGAGCAGCATATTTACTCAGAGAACAAGCTCATTATATAAAAAATTCACAGAAAATGTACTAAGAAATCATGACGTGTTAAACAAAATCCCCTTTCTAATCGACAATTCTTTTTTTTTTCAGTTCTATCTAGGTTTCAGTTATAAAAGAAGTCTTGCCAATGTAAATCGATTCGCGATCGTGACGTTTCACTGAACACGATTCACACGTTTTAATATAACGTGCCAAAGAGAAAAAGCTTTAGATTTGTTCCCTTTCTGTTGGAAACATGACAAATAATAGTGATGGATGGTTCGGGGCGAAAGCTGCGTTGTCACTGTACCGACTATTGTGTTAGAATGTTTCGAAGGCAATATTGGTTTTGATGAAGCATTTTTTGTTTACAATATTTTACAGCTCCATTCCACAGTATTGACGTAAAGAAAATGTGGTAATTTATAGCTTTTTAGGGACTGATTGTTTTATTAGAGAAAATGGTAATAATTATTTGTTACGTTTAGAAACAAAAAATAAAAGTAAAAGCACTTGGCCAGCGTGGTTGACAAAGGCCTTATCGCCCTAGCTTAGGGTAGGCCTGTGCCCCAGCAGTGGGAACGTATGACTGATGATGATGATGATGTAGCTATATATGATAGAAAGATAGCCAGAGACTAAAAAACGAAAATCGTTTTACACCCACTTCCAAAAAATACAAGGTACATGATTAGAGTTGTCAGTCCCGGTAGAAAAGACACAATTTCCGTTCCCTGACGACCGCAAGGCGCGACAACGTGATTCGTTTAACTAATCGGGGCCTGATCTGGTGGTTTAAACAAAAAACAACCTTCACTTCCACGTAATAGAATGCAATTCCGTGACTTAACTTTTTATGTTTCCTTTTTCAGGTTTTCGGAAGGTGATCGTCATCTGAGTTTTGTAAAATGATATGAGGAGAATAAGTCATACGTTACAAGCTCAGAAAAATTAAAAGTGAAAGATATAAATGCGAAAGTAACTCTGTCTGTTACGCAATCACGCATAGAGTATTGAACCGATTTAAATGATATTTGGTACAGAGCCTAAAAATTATAAAAATATTACATAGGCTACTTTTTAACCCACTGCACTATAAAGAAGTAATGTTTCAAGTAAATGTTTGTGTTAAACGTCTCTAAGCGGACGGAGTCGTGTTAATATCAAATCAAATTTAATTTTTGATTCGGAACTGCATCGCTTGTTGCATAGGATTACTTTATGTACCAAATTTATAATATTATCGTCATATATTTTGATAAAAATGATTATTGTTGTCAATTAAAGTCACAATGGTAATAAATGATAGGTTTTTGGAAAATTATACTAGTATTATGAAGCTCTTTAAGTTATTTTTTGTAGCAATTGTCAGAATTCACGTTTCACCTTTCAAAAATACAATAACCATCCTGATTCTTATTAACATTTGTACATTCCCACCAAGGGGCTACCTACCCTAAACTACGGTCTACATTCACCCATCCACTGAAATAAGGCGATCAAGTCTACCCTCACACGCCAAAACGTTTATCTTCCGTCATTCCCACGAAGAACGTACCAGTTGTCGCCAAAAACGTCATTTGTCTGACGTCACACAATGCAGACTCCTATGCAAACATCCAGCGATAATACAGGGATCCGCAATTACGCAAACCACCTCAGTAAATGTTATTACACCGAATTATTTACACAGGCGCATTTCCGCGCTCCGTCAAACAATAGGCAGAGGATGTAATGGAAACATACGGACGGGAAAGACGGACGTCGCCTCTGCGGTGGGTAGGCAATTCAGTTAAAAGTTAATCATTTGTTTTTAGACTCAGGCGACCATGATTGGTAAATGTCGGACAATAAGTAGCTATGTGTTTGACATTCCTTTTATAGCATGTAGACCCATTTTAATTAGTTCTTAAAGTTATTAATGTCCGCATTAGTTTTCCCTAAAACATAAGTAGGTATCTCTAAAGATCCTTAACAAAACTTGAAATACTTTAGTATCTGCCTTTTGCTTTTTATGATATAACTTTTAAACATATTTAAAATAATTGGTTCACATTTAGTACCTATTCTGACAAAGTACATGCAATTTTTTTAAGGTTTAAATAACCTTAAAAAATTGCATGTATTATAGGTCATATGTATTGTAGGTCATAAACGATTTTACGCGTATGGATTGGCGGGTAGAAAGCTAGTTTCAACTAATTTTATTTGTTTGTCTTATTAAATCATATTTGATATTATTTAAGGTTTTGCGAAATCAATACCAATTCTGTAACCACATACTGTTTTAAATTTTACCCGTTCCAATTCATAATAATAACGAAAACTGACCTTGCAAGGAGTTACAGAATTTTTTTATAACTTTTGCAACAGTTTCATATGGTTGCGGTTTTGGTCACAATTTATTCCTGTGTATTTCAAATACAAATTGTAAGTTAAAGAGCTTTAAGCTTAGGAATGTAAATGTACGTGTACGAGTATAAGGTACAGTAAAGTTTAGACGAAATACGAGAAAATCCTAAGTGGGTGTAATATTTCGCTAAGTTTTGAAATAATTAAAGCTTTTATTTAAGTTAAATTCGATGAAAAAAGACAAGAAATTTTGCGAATATAATGTGATCAATTGGACTTAATACATGATCATAAGATAATGTCTGTACTTCTTTTTTTTAACTACTTTATTAAACAATAAAACGTAGCATTTTATCAGTCAATAAAAAGTTTTATTTGTGTTTGCGTGTAAATAAAATAAAAAACAAGATATCATTCAATAATCTCATAATTGTAACATTAAATGAACTGAATCATTCCCCAGGACATACCTATTGCTTGCGTCCTATTCGCCCATTCGTAGAACAATCGATATCACTCATGACATTACCTATTACCGTGGTCTGTTGTTTGTTCAAGGAGTAATTTAGTCTACCCACTAGTTACACACACTACGAACAGCTGTCTCCGTCCGACCAATAGACGCACCGCTTGTGGACAAAGAAATCGAGTTCAACTTCCATTTACACTTATATTATGAAGAAGAACGATTTGTGTTCTTGCCATACACAATTTTGGAATGAATAAACTCAAAAATAACTGTACCTATTCCAATATTTCTTTCAATGTTGAAAGCTACATTCAATCTGAATAACATAGGCTTTATTTATTGCCAGAAAAAATTAAGGAACAGTACTAAATAAACATTTGGTAAATCTCCGCAAACGGCCATCTGACCCTAATCCCTAAAATACTTTATATATAGATAGATACATAGATCACACATCATATACATTGTTCCGTTTCCAAAGGAAGCGGCACATATATAAAAAATAACATTTGTGTATACAAATATACTTAAATATAAAAATAGTAAGTACACCCAGAAACGGGACACATAAACATGCTCATATCACACCTATTTAGCCAGAAAGGGAAGCGAACCTGCTAGTTGCTACCACCACCATTAGCGATTGTATTTTGTCTCTTGGACACTATCTAATGCGCCTAATAATGCGCCATCAACCCTGCTGCATCTTCAAATAATTCCTCATACCAACAGTTGTTTTACTTAGCAATAAGACCAGTTGCCCCTGCATTGTCTCTTGCAACTGTACGATACCCCTTGACAAACGGGGTACACCCGTGCATTGCACTACTGCGGTAATAATATTCCTTGTGTAGCGCCGTGTAAAATGGGCTGAGGAGTAAGCGTTTTATTGTCCCGCCACGCCTTTATGTAGTTCTTGCATTTTGTGCAATATATACTTTCTGGAGGTTTTATGCAAAGAGGTTGAATTTGTGCAACGGCAGTGTCTAGGTGTATTTTGTATTTGAAGTAGCCTGTTATATAACACCGGAAAGCGACTAAAGACTTTTTTTTAATTTTCATTCCATTAACATTTTTTTATGCCACAAAAAAAAGTTTTTCCTAAAAAATCAATTGTAGCCAACCATAACATTGCTATACAAAAAAAAAGATCTGCGGCAGTGATTTTGTTAATGGTTTTTGTTACTCATATTAGACCTTCACGCTGCATGCTTATTTATTTTTGATTCACTCTGGTTATTGATATAAACGGAAAATTGAAAATTTCAAACGGCCCTACAAACATAATTAATTTTGATTTATCTATTTTTATTCTATCAACAGAATCGCATAATATCGATCAATTTCAGATTTGTATTACCTTTTGTCTATTTAAACTTTATTTTAGTAAACATCAATGCCAATCAAAACGAGCAACGGCTTTAAACAAACGCATGGATAAACACATTTAAATTCAAACAGAAAAAAACAAAATGCTTTCACCAAATGGGATAAAACTAGCTGAAACTTAATGTGCGACAGAGCTTTGAGTTTTTATTTATTTTGTGGTTGCTATTTCTGTAAATCTTTTGTATTCATAAACGTGATCCCGGCAGAATATTTACTTATGATAATCATTTGTTTGTACGTGTCCCGATAAATTTAATAATCAATCTCTTGTTGTCATTTTGTAAAATACAGTTCAATATTGTTTTTTAAAGTGGTAGCAAACTTTTTTTTTGTTATAAAAGGCTAACAAGATGACCTCACTCCACCTGATGGTAAGCGGTAGTGAGATCCAAATATGAAAAATGATCCAAATTAAAGTATTATGTAAAAGTAAAAAAAAAAAGTGATAAAATAGTTCAAGTTTCTACTTATGAAAAAAATGTGGTGCACTCTGAAAAATAAAACACCAAAAATCGCGCGAACAAGTTTCAAATAAAAATAAATAAATATCTATTTCCGTGTAGTTTTGTTTACTGGTGGCCAGTAACAGTTTGTTTCAGTTCATCACAAACTGCTCTCGGAAATATCGAATGAAAATCTATCTTTATAATTTAAATTATGATAATGTGATTTTTGACGCGTCTCTGGACCATAAACAAGTCTTAGAGAACTGAAAATGTTCGGGTTATTTACCATGCTGATTTATTTTTATGAGCTCCCGATATTTTAGCACTGTTGCAAGCGCCATGATCACAGGTACACCAGTTTTCTAATGTGTGTAACCGTGACAATTTAAAACCATAAACAAGTCCGTCTGACAGCTAGCAACCGCTGGCTGTCACCCAGCTAATTTTCAGCGTAATCGCAAATACGAAGTTTGTCCGTGGTCGTTCTGACCACAAGCGCGAATGTGTTGAAACGAGGATGCAGTTAACGATTGCGACGATAATCGCGTTTTAAACATGTTACTATGATTTTATGGGTGATAACAAAACATTTGCTGTTTTGTTTTCAGTGTTCATTGCATTTTTTGATAAAATCAATCTGAGAAAATATTAGTGTTGATTGCGTTTAAAAATATGTATTAGTTAGTCAATTATAGCATTTGTTTTTTTTTATGTGTTAAACTGCGTTTATGGTAGATAAACATTTTTGAAATATTTATTTCTTAATCAATTATAACATACTGCGTAAATGGTCGATAAACTCTTATTTTTGTCCATGTATTTATTTATCTACTTTCCTGTGTAACATTTATGGGCAAGATTCATTCATTTTGACAAAACATTTTTTTTTAATATGCAATTAAACGTAGTGCGTGGGACAAGGGCAGGAGAATGATGATGCAATTAAACGTAGCCTTGCTAGAAATAAGTATTTTCTTAAGATTATTCTAATTTTTATACCATAAAAGGTTCTTAATTTTTTATACGCATTTATAAACCCAAAAACAAAATTAAATAATACATGACTCATCAAAGTCATCATAATTTACGAAAATAATAATTGTACACATTAGCTACACACTCCTTCATAATTTAGTGTAAATCAAGGAGAGACAAAGAAAAATATTAATACACTCTAATATTTACAAACCGCATGGCCTCTTATTACAGAAAGCTGTCTCTAACATCCCGATAAACTCTCATCGTAAAGAAAATAGCTGGCAGCAACTGTCGATAAAAATAAACCTCAAAGGCAGAACAGATTGGCAGCCTTTGTTCCATTAGTCAATCTTCGAATAGAAACTAAATTATTAATACTGACCCATTTTGGCCGGATTCGCGAAAACCACGCCGATAAGGCCGGCAAAGATGACCGCGTTCCACACCATTTTAGCACTGGTACACAGTAAAAAAATATTTTTGAGCAAAAATACTTGTCACAGATAGTATTTTGTCACATTTCGATACGTCTCCGTAGCCGCTTCGTAGCGGTGCGCGCTACGTCGTAGCGCAGGTCCGTCCCGCGCCGCGTCTCCCAGACAACTAAGCTACGAGGCCGTAGCTCTGATGGTAATATTGATTCTTTTAAATGTTATTTTTGGTGATTTTAACACTGTATTATGAACTTTGTTCGCTCGGAGTTCTAAGTAAGTGATTTTTATGCGTTGGCTTAATTGAGTGTTCACGTTTAAATTTAAATTAAGCTTTTTATAGTACATAGTACTTTCGTGTTCATTGTTATTTAAAGTTTCCGCTGTGTTTGTTGATTTTTGTATTGTACAAATCAAAACATATACCTATACTTAGACTAGAAAATGAAGTGGAAACGGAAAATGTGTACTTGAATTATGAATGACCAGTGATGGTCTAGTTACCCTTTTGGGTTCCAAGGGCAGAGAGCAATTACCGGCCATTCTGATTGCCTTCTCACTTATGTAGTAATAGTTCGACTGGAGATTGGTATCGCTGCAATGGACTTATTGAATTAACTTATTTCGCTGTATTATTACAACATGAGTTTCTGGTGCACGTGCGTTTTACGGACCAGGCTTGGCCAGATTAATAAGTATATTTTTAAACCCATTTACTTTGCACAGAATATTTTTAACAATTCCGGTATTATTAAACAACATGGCACTAAAATGCGCAATGGGTAAAAATGAGTAACTTATGTCTTCTTTTAGTACCCAGACTAAATCTTTACAAATATCGAGCTTTATTAAACGAAAAAAACAATCGTAAAAAATAAGAATTTTATTATACTTTTTTTCTCTGAGTAATGGATGAAAATTATCTACAATCAATATTGCTTTAACAAAACTTTTATTGAAGATCCATATTTAAATCATCATTATGAAGAATCGATTGATATAATTTGTAATGTGATAAAGTGCAATAAATTTGATTTGATTTGATTTGATTTGATTTAATCGAGTCTTTCAAACTAGTAACGTATCGCACAAAAGCTATTGTTATACTTCCCTATCTCGCCCGTTTCCCCCTGCCTATCAATCAGCTGACTCCTGGACATGCCCGAATTGAAACGAATCTAATTTGAACTATTCACATATTCATACGACGAGAATAGAACTTTCGAACGTTTTTTCTAACGCATCCTATGCTGACAACGCACATTTTATTTACTGCAATTTAAATGCGTGTATGAACATGATGAAACCGTACGTTAGTCTGTTCTGTGTTTAACTAATAACAAACTTTAATTCGTTAAAAAACTTAATATGTCCGGGATATTTAATATGGTGCCTTAAATTATATTATCGAGTATCCTAAACATGACTGTTTAAAGTTTTTTTTTTTTATAATAAGCTATCAAGATGACCTCACTCCACCTGATGGAAAGCGGTAGGGAGATCCAAATATGAGGTCGACAGGCACAATAGACCATATTGAGCCTGTCGCACTCACCCTGAAAGCCCGCTTAAAGAGGAGACCACTGCTGCGGCAACCACGAGACAAGGCGTGGAGTCTCGCATTGGTATTGAGCTGTGCGGGTCCGAGTTGGCCAGTCCGCTGGACGGAAGAGTCCCCGTTTCTACGGGTCTCCCAGGCCGGCGGGCCGACCCGCTCCGCCCGCACAATGCCGCCGCTAAGACTCCACTTGTCCGGCGCTTGCCGCAGAAATGGTCCTCCCTGGCTCCGGTTCGTACAGTGCTGATCCCGGAACGCGACCTGACCGAGAGAGGCCAGAGTCACTTGGCGGGTTTTACGCAACTGTATGGTGGTAACAGCAACCGGTCGACAAAACGTCTCCCACCTGAATGTTTCAGTTACAATTAATTGTCTGATTATATGGCAAGAATTCCATAAAAGAAGCTTATTAATGTTTTGTTAGTCAGGCACACACAAATAAAGTCCTGTCTGTCAATTCGTAACAGGAAGTTAATGATTAGATACAAGATTGTATCGGTGACGGGCTAACCAATCATTATGAGTAACATTGGAAAATTACTATGAGGTTTATTGTTTATTTTCTATTTCAAGATTAATTACAAAAAGTGCTACGTTTAAATAAATATAATTATGATGAACACTAATGTATTCGTTCTTTATATAATAATATAAAATTAATAGCTGTACATATGTTTTGCTAAGCGAAACTCTCAAGAACAACTGAACCCATTTCACAATATTATTTTTGTTTTAGTTCTTGTCAGATTCAAATTCAAATTTCAGGGGAAGTTTGTTATAAAAAACTGATAAATTATTAAAATTGAACTGGAATAAAACTAGTTTTACGGATAACACTATTGTGTATTGTTATTCGAAACATATTATTTAGAGACTCAACATTTTGAGTTCTTTAAGCAAACTAACCGCGAACTACAGCTCTCATGGTCACGGCCAAGACTCCAATGTGTGTTTGCTTCGCGTAAATAATAGACAATACTATATTGAACTGGAAATCATTTAAAGTGATTATATCTACTAATGAAGTTGTACAAATGAAGTGGCCGTAAACGCACACCATATAAGCTCGATTGTTCAAAAACAAAACATAACATGTGATTAAATTCAGACTTCTAAACACAGTGGAGTACAATGAGAGCATTTTTATCTGTTGTGCACGAGTCGTGGGCGCCCATGCATGAATATCAGGGAAGCCGCGCTAATGTGGCCCGGCACAATAGGAGCCCTTACCACAGTGCACTTAAAGACAATGAGGCATGTTCGACTGAACCATGTGGTTAGACATGTATATAATTTTTAACTGTCATGGTTACACACCGTGATCATGGCGCTTGCAGCAGTGCCGAAATATCGGGAGCTGATTAAAACAAAACAACGTTGTAAATATCCCGGAAAGTTTCAGTTTTCTAAAGGATAGACATACGAATAAATTGGAAGGGACCACAAAGATTTTTAGTTCTGAGTAACTAGCTTTAAGACCTTATCAAGAGAAGAAATGCACTCCAGAGGTTAAGGCTTTAGAGTGAATTAAATAAATGAATTGTGCAAATGCAATGCAATTGTGATTTTGGATTAAAACTTTTTTTTATAACTGCATAGCGAGATGGTAAGTATCACATTTTTATTTAAATTCTAAATCATCCCTGTCATTCAAAAAATAACTTGTGTGACTAAGACTAACTCTACAATTCTACAGATTGTAAAATAACAAAATTATAAAGCTCTTTTCTATACAGCGATTCCAGTGGTTTACACGAATTATGGTCGCCAACATATAATTCTTTATTTATATCTTTTTTTTTCGCAACTTACGAATGTTTTGCCTTTAGTGTAATGAATCATTGCACGGATAAACTATTTATCTATTAATACCAAGAGTATGTAGTGTTAAGTTAATAGTTTCATATGATTATCACTAAGGTTGTAAATTATCACAACAGGTTACTTCACTGTTCTCTTATTTACACTGTGCCTGCACAATAGAGGTCGGTATCTTAACTCGATACAGCCCTAGAGGGTGATACACAAACACAAAACAACGCAGGGACACAAATTAAAGATCTACTTTTAGATAAACGCCTTTGACTGTCCTCTCTATATCTACAATCGTGTAATGTATTATTTTGTTCAAACGTAAATGCTATTATGAAATAAATGTACTTAACTGATAATAAATCAAAACCCGCCCAAGTGGGAGTTGTATTCGCTCATTAAGAAGTAGAAAACGAATGAAGACTGGTTCGGGGTAACAATGGTTAGTGACTCGCCTGGCGGTTTCAAGAGTCGTGGGTTCGATTCCTACTAGAGACAAGTATTTGTGCGATTAACATTGGTATTTGTTCCGTTTCTGGGTGTCATTATGTATTTAAGTATGAATTACAAAAATATCTATGTATGTATGTATTGTATTTGACGCCCATAGTACAAGCACTGCTTAGTTTGGGGTCAGATGACCATGCGTGGGAATGTCCCCAATACAATATTTAATGATTAGGTACTGTTAATAACAAGTAAGGCGTATCACTGATGATGACAGTTCGATATTAACGCTTATGCCCCGGACATAAGGACACTATAAAAACTGAAGAATTACTACTGTCGAACAGTAATGTACCATTGTTCTGTTTCTTTTTAAATCTTCAACTAAAAAATAATTTCTTGCCTTTATTAATATTTAACAAGACAAAAAAGTCATCATCAAACCATTTCTGTCCACTGCTGGACATAGGCCTCCCCAAAAGCACGCCACTTATCTCTCTCTCCTCGGCCACTCGCAAAATACGTATACGTATATTAAAAATTAAATTATTTTTAAGCTATTGCATAGCTTTTATCACGGGCTTTGAGCGCGGCGACCGAACCAAGAAATTCCGTAACGAAAATAACGTCACAATCGTCAAACGTTCGTTTCAGTTCGATAGACTTCGGCACGGTGTTTGTGTGCGTGCGGTTAGACGTATTGTACGACTCTACGAAATTGCACGAATCGAGACGAGCTGCTCCGAAATCGGACGATGCTATGCAATAGCTATACCGCGGCAGTCCCCGAGTGCCACACGTCTTTTTTTTTTAGTATCAAACTATTCTGTGAATATTTCAAGGCTTACTCTAAACCTTCAGTTATATGAGCTAGCAAACAAGTTAACACTCACATTGCATAGCAGAACGTGTTGTGTAATGTCTACTCAGGTTCTAAGATACCGAACAGACACAATCCTTCACACCAGAAACTCAATATCTCGAATGTTACTAGAGCTCTATCGATCAAAATCGTTTACACAAGATAAGGGTAGATACATTCACTCCTATGCGAGCCCGGAAGGGCAGGGGTTGACAATAAAAGCTATTGTAAACATTGCACCCCTCATACATGTTTATACAAAATATTTCATTACTTTTTCAGAGCCGAATATTTTCCGGATTTGATTTCGAGAAAGTGTTTTTTTAGTGGGTAACTACAGGAAGATGGTCTTTTTATGTATTTATCGCTTTTTCGAGTTAACTTCGTAAGAATGATTACGTGAAACGGAAATTATGTAAACAAATTTTTTTTATTTTGAAATAAATCGGTGAAAAAAACTTTTCAGTTAAACGGTTTTATTTTATTTGCACTGAAAACTAGGAAATAAATACATAGCTATTTACTGCCCGACGTTCGCTCGCGACCATGATTGGTGTAACCCAGTCGAAACGTCGGGCAGTAAGTAACTATGTAATTTGCTACTCCTAATAACGCATGGTAGACCCATAAAGACTAATATTTAGTGTAATGGAACGCGAAAGTCTAAATTTTTTTTTTAAATATACCCGGTTCAACAACTTTTTCTTCCTACAAAAATACAGATGTAGTAACCCAATAGCCAGCAGTAAAACATTTTAAAGCCGAATATAATACCGCTTACGTTCGCGCGTGTTTTCTCGCTTTAGTGTGATACTCAAATTTTACTCGGCGTATGGATTGAGTCTGACGTCGACTACGGAATAATGATTAGGTGTTATGAGGCTCGCCAGATGGCGCTGAGCGATGGTTGAGACGTTTACACCGACATTTTTATGGGGAAGAGGACTTGATAGACTGCCTAAAAGTTTTCAGGTTGGATTGAGACCTATTGTTTTACGTCGATTTTTGTTCGTGATTTCGATAGATAAATATTTGGAACATGTTCACACACGGCAATCTGATCCCAAACTAAGCAGTTGTACTTACACAACTGATATACACACATTTTGATTATTTCACACTCAGACATGGAACAAACACGAATGGATATGAGTGGGAATCGTACCTACAACTTTTGGTAACGTAGCCAGGGTCACTAACCGCTGTTTCACCAGAGCCAGATAATAATCAGTACTGAGATTTTACTTAGTACACTCCCAGTAGTACGAGTTCCAAAACACATTTAGGTCCACATTATTGGGAACTGAGGAAAATCAAAAAGAAAATTGAACTTTTGAAGCTCTATTACTGAATTAAATCTACCTGATATGGCAATAATGGCAATACCATACTGCTAATCGCTCTGAAAGATGGGTCAATATTGTTCTCAACCGGTTCTTACTGTCATAACTAAGAATATGTCTTAAAAACACCTAAAATCGGACCCTCATCAACCTGCGTATTACGTCAATGTTATTGCGAGTAGCGGGAACGCGTCAATCAAAGCTCTCGATATAGACATTTTGGCGAACTAATAAAGTAACATCATGGCCGCTTCGAGGAAGAGCAGAAGTAAGTAATATTGGAGCGTTTTATTGTTACATATCAAAATGTACCGACAAAATTCTAAATGGAATAGCGATTCAGAATACTAAATAAAAGTGTAACATTCATACTAACTTCGATTGACTCGGTGGAACAGTGGTTAGTGACCCTGACTAGGTTTTCAAGATTCGTGGGTTCGGGAATCCAATCGAGCACGGGACGGGAAAAAGGCATCGATGGCTAGTGGTTAAGGTCGTTGCTTGCTATGCGAGAGGTCGCCAGTTCCAACCCCGCCAAGTACAAATGTGTTTTTCTAATTTCAAATTCACATCATAAGGAAACCAGCACACCTACGGAGAAATTCATAGGATGTGAAGTCGACCTACCCGCATTTTGCCGCGTGGTCGACATAGGCCTTACGCCCTAGTTTAGAGTAGGCATATGCCCCAGCAGTGAGGACTGATGGGCTGATAATGATTCAAGTACAAAGAATAGATTCTATGTTGTAACAACAGAGCGAAGCAGACATAACAGAAATAGTACTACAGCTTTCGGATCAGAATTAACAAGTAACAGTACAAGGTAGAAAATGAAGTAAAAGTGAATAATAACAACTCTAAACTTACCTACATAACAAAACGTAAACAAAAAAAAATCTGCTTTATTTTCTGTTTCGATCACAATAATTATACGGTATTGCTCTAAAGCACAAATAAAACCTTCGACGAATACATTTTTCCGCGGAAAATATTCATTCTTCCGCCATTACAGCGATGGCATTTAAATACGGCAGACGCCTCGGGGACGTAGCGAGTTATTTTAAAATTAAAAATTCCTCGCAAATGCGTGCCTGGATCACCGTGATCATGGTTTGAATTTATCATTAGGTGGTACAACCTTCCTCTATTGGGATTGTATGTTAGTACGGAACGCATGGTTGAGTAGATTGAATTGAATCGATTTTATTACCTACGTAGTAAGTTGTTTAAGACAGGTCGCGTACATGTGAAATTGAGACACAGTAACATTCCATTTGCACTTGGCGATAAGGTCTTAGTCAACTACGCTGGTCAAGTGCGGGTTGGGTGACTACACAACCTAAGAATTGCTTTGTAGGTGTGCAAGTGTTTTCCTTCACCGTCAAAGCGTCGAATAATCGTACATATGAATTTCAAATCTGAAAAACAAAGTGGTACGTAGCGGGGTTTTAACCGGCGACTTCTCCCACAGAAAGCAACGACTTTAACCACTCGGCCATCGATACTGATCATAGCTACAGGTATCTCCAGTGCCTATGCACTAGCCTAGCCTAGGTTCCCGGAAACAAGACAAAGCAGCAATAAGCTACCATTGTACGTCAGTGAGGCACGAAAAACGAAAAGGAGAAGCAAGGAACTCAATATCATTCCCAAATATCGGTTCGCCCGTATTCGTTCAGGCTGATATATTCGTGCCATACGTCGCCCTAACATTGGTACGGCGAAAAAACCAAGGTTTTTTTGGGGACCCATACCAACCGTGTTTGTTTGAATCCGATAGCTTGCTTTGTGTGGCCGAGTTTGGTGGAGCTTTTTGCAGTCACCAACGAAAACACGATTTTGTATCTCCACTGTGGTCGCTAGTTGGAGTGGGATAGATGCCACTGAGTTTTTATCTATCTCACTTCTTAAGCTTCTGTGAAAGATAGCTGGCTGTTTGAAGACACACTTCAACGGCTGTTACGGAGTTTGTGTTGGAGATGTCAGCAAAAAGCACATAATATGTAAATAAAGTACAATTCATAACGAGCCCATATACTTACGTCTTCACGGCTGGGGCAAAAGCGTAAGGACTGCGTAAGGACCGAGAGGTCCCCGGACTCGAACCGGGGACCTCTCGGTCCTTACGCAGCGCTTGCTACCTATAGACCGACGAGGCAGTTACAACTATGTACAGACGCTATGAGTCACACTCGCTAGTAGACCTGCAGTAGATCAGCAGCACTTGGCGCTCACAACCTGCAGAGGCGCGTGTCTCGCTACGCCTTCCACCTCGCGCTGCTGCTGCAAATGCTGTGAGTCCTGAGTCCCGCGGGGCGGAAGGCGTGGCGGGACACGCATCTAAGTTTTAATTAACAGGGATTCTCTGAACCTAGTTTTAGCCGAAACGGCATCGGATAGACCTAGTTTTATCCAACAGGGAATGGCTGGACCTAGTTGTAGCCGACATGTTGAAGGCTAGACCTAGTTTTATCCGAAAACAATCGGTTACACCTAGGTTTAGCCAAGAGTAAGTGGCTACACCTAGTTCTAACCGGCTAAAACTAGGTGTAGCCGCACTTCGGGTATTAGTATATAGTTATAATATCGTTATTTTAATATTAAAACAGATACTCAAATTTTATTTATTTGCATAGATTCGCCTAGAGTTTGAAACGATTGCTATCCGATCTCATATAAAATAAAAAAAAACAATATATTCAAAGTTTCACCAAGCTACGAGTACGCCTTAATACATAACTCACTCAATTTTAATGGCGCACTTTTTGTCCAATTTTCTGCTCTCCCCAAAATTCAAATGGACATTGAAATTTTTGTTTCACGGATGAACGTTTAAAAAAGAAAGGAGCGTAGCCTAGCGTCTGCCAAGTGCTCGGCTGGTTTTTGTCAACCTTATCCCCTTGTTTTAAGGTTGCTTTTGGCAGTTACACCAATTGCAGTGCAGTTTTGCCACTTTTATCTGTTCATGTGGAGTCAGTCCTTGCAATGCAGGAATGGTGAACCTTTTTGGGATCTTTTTTTTGGAATAAAAAGCGATGTAAGAACTTTAATATCAAATTTTATTTCTTTATTAATCATACATTTTCAGTATTGGGCTCAATACAGGTCGGAGTGACTTGGTAGCTTTATTGTCGCGTATAATGTAAAAATAATTTGGAAAAACCTTAGGACCAGCAGCTGTGTTTTTTAAGGAACCCACAGTCGAATCTTAGCGCAAACTGGTAACAGTTGTCAACTCCTGATATTCGACATAGTGTGCCTGTAGCTTTTTGTATGTAACAACGTTAGTTTAACTTAGTCACTCTGTATTGTAATCCATTTTGATTCTTTTCTTTGGTTCAAGTTAGTCTTGGAGTTCGGTAGGAAAAAGAGAAACATAACATCTAAAAGTCGTATGATTTTAAACTTTCGCGTTCCATTACACTAAATATTAGTCTATATGGGTCTACACGCGATATAAGTTGTAGCAAATACATAGTTACTTACTGACCGACGTTTCGACTGGGTTACACGACTGAGTCGCCAATATCAAAATCCGTTGTAGTTAGTTGTGTATTGGTTGCGAACATAGGGACACACGCGGGAAGCAACTTTTCTTAAAATATTACGAAGTGATGAACACAAAACTGAATTACCATCAAGTGTACAAAGAAGTAACCTTCGAACTTACTATGTTACAAATTTATATCCACATAAACGTAAGTTTAAGTTTGTTCTTCCAACTAAAACATGCATATGAGATGTTTTATAAATAAGTATCATGATTTGTATTTAATGACTACGTACAAACTCTCATTTGAAAGAAAATGTTGTGCTATTTTCTTGCCTAGGGCTACTCAAATACCATGTTCACATAATAATCGTGTACTTATTACAATATTGCAGACACAGTATAACTCCAAGTCAGTGAGTCCACTTCAGCCGGACATAAAAATTACATCAACACATTTTAAATGAAAACCAAGTTTACGGATAAAACTCACGTTATAGGAGTATTTTATAAAAAAAACCGGCCAAATCCGACTTGCGACGGACACGCGTACGAAAGGATCCAATTATGTAAAAAAAGGTTATTGTAAGGGACCCCATTTTATTTTTGAAGCCGTGTGGCCGTTATGCCGGCAACAGAAATACGTACATATATATATACATTTGTGAAATTTTCAGCTTGCTACCTATCACGGATTATGAGATACAGTTTCGAGACAGACAGATGGACAGTAGGACGGCGGAGGCTTAGTATTAGGGTCCCGTTTTTACCTTTTAGGTATGAACCCTAAAAAAGCAACATTTGAACTAACCTTTTCTTGCCTTATTTTTTCGTTTGTGTCTCATAAAGGTAGTTACAGCCCATACTTACTAGGAGCGTAATGCGGGGTAAGCGCGATGTAGCGCAATTTCATGCAAGACCTACCCCGGTAGAGGTCATTGCTTAACATATTTCTTTGATCATTACCCCAACGAACCTTGTAAGCACAGTTCAAAGAGTAAGACTAATTCAAGATCAGTGAATTTGTACTATGTTTGTATAAGTTTCTGAACTTATGCGTTCCGTTACAATTGAAATGTTATTTCATAAGGAAGTTTAATTACACTGGGACGTTCGAGGAAATTCCAGTTTTCATCATCATCATCATCATCATCAGCCCCTGCACATCTTGACTGCTGAGGCACAGGCCTACCCTAAACTAGAGCAGTAAAGCTTTAGTCAAGATTAGATATTTGAATGCTAATTTACGCATCAGGTAAGTTTCAAGTTCAAAACCTACTACCTACATTACTACTAACCTACATAATCTAGACACGCGGTAGCGTTTCAAGCCAAGTTCAAGAAACAGAACTGGCGAGCCGCACCGTGTGTAATATTACACGAACCATTTGGAACCACTTTTGAACCCCTCATAAATCAAAAACTATTTCACATAAACGTATCAAATTTGGCTCATATATTGTTTTTTTAAAGGCCGCGTCTTGTTAGATTTCTCATATTTTATAATTATGATGACTTTACTATAGTCAAAATCAGTTCGCGCATATTTTTCAGTACTCTACCTTAATTAAATAGGTAGAGTACTGAACAATAATGAGGGTTTTCGCGTATGAGAAATTCACTACATACGTAGGTGTGAGGTCCGACTGTAGCTTGATTGGTTATTTCTAACGTGACATTGACAGAAATGTCAATATTCACCAATCACGTTGCAGTTAGCCCTTACATCCACGTCTTGCGATCTAGTGGATTACTCATACGCGAAAGCCCTCATTGGTTAAACCAAGACGCTGTGTTAGTACCATATTTTGATCTCATCTGCAATTTTTAAACAACAAATATCCAAATGCGATGTTGTGAATAAAACTTGTTGAATAAAAGTCCGAGTCAATTCGTCAAACAGAACGCGACACGAACATCTGTTACTGCAAATGGATTGTTTAAAGTTTCGAGTCTAGACCTAGTATTTTAGTATTTTTGGCTCGCTAAGAGTTTTGTGTGAGTTCTTTTGAATTTTCCGATATTGGATTGTTAGCGAGAAATCCACTAGGTTCCAATACTCTGTCTCTCTGACTTTGTGGTACCAACATTTTAGGTAATTCCTTTGAGTAAAAGTGTTTCTCTTGATATTTTTATAAAGAGGCAACTGGAAATTATATTTTTATATAATGAATTACATACATATTTTTAACCATAAGAAAACAATAATTATGTTAAGCTATATATATGTATATATGCTTTAAATCCCATGTTTCTTACCGGGTATCCTTCATCATCTAACCAATGAAATCGGAAATAAAAACAATTTGGTAAAACCAAATAATGTATTACTACTTTCCTAAACTACTACTTCGTACATACAGATTTGAGCAAGGGTCCAAAATTTATAGTTTACGGCCCGAACAAATCCGATTCAAAATTGAGCCACAGACCAGTACCTACATTGTAATGGGTATGTTGTTATAGGTATATAAATGGAACCTATTAATAAATATATTCAGTCTTTATACAGCATTCGGTGTTATCATTTCTCTCCCTAAACGTCCTACCTGTAAATGGCGACCCTGCCGCCGTCGCGCCGGTAACAGGAGCTACGTGTGTTCCATTTACCGTATTTAGTGCAGCGCTTGGACTGACCGTCACTAAATAAAATTCAAAATGATTTTTCGAATCATTCTAACGCTAAGCGACGTAACGACGTATTGTGCTTTGAAGATTACGAAAATTATTCATAATGGGGTCTTCGCAAACTAAAGAAGAAGACAGGGTGATCATCGCGCAGAATGCAGCTGGCGGCGAAAACTCCTCGCATTTGGAGCAACTAAAGGTGCACGCGAGCGCCACAAATATATTATTGTTGGTCATCGTGCTGGTGATGGGAATTGGGCTCCTCATAGTCATCTACAAGACGTACAGGAGATGCCACAAGAGGTTGGTTCAGCGGGAGCTCAATGAAGTCTATCTACGAAGGTTTGCGAGCCTTCTCCGTGGTCGACAGCAAAAGGAACTCGACGACCGGCAGCCTAAAGAGGTGTGAAAGTGCGTAAGAATCAGTGGTGCGGCTATAGTGCGTAATAGTGTCGGTAACAAGAGCGGTAACGTAAAAACATTATTTTATAAATGCTTATTTACTCATGTTTCTAAAGGCGCAGTGTATATTAAGCGCTAACGTATTTAATCTTATATTCATAATTAATTAAGGTATAAACACTTCTATTATGTGTACTAATCATATTGTCATGACGTAATTAATTTGATGGCCGAAGAATTAAATGTTATTTTTCAACAGTTAAAGTCGATAAAAACTTATCTGATAAAGATTGGCCCTAGCAGAAGGTCGGGAAATATTTTAGAAGTTAAAAGAAATGAAGCGTTAAAAGTATTGGTAAAGTATAATGATTATACTTCCTTATGTAAAAATAAAATATCTTTAAAACAAATTAGTGACAGAGAAATATTATTAATTAATAAAATTTGTGAAGAATTTCATAGCTTATACGACGATATTTTAAAATTGTGTTGTGTGAAAGAAGAGGACTCCTCTTCCAAATTAATTGACAATATGGCTAGTGAAAAATTTGATTTAAAAATTGCTTTGAGTATTTTACCGATTATGTCAAACGATATCGACAGTATTAAAAACTTGATCGAGGGCATAGAATATTACAGCTCTACTTTAAAAGAAACGAGTTGTAAAACCAAATTAATACAATTTGTATTAAAGAGTAGGTTGTCACAGCAAGCAAAATTGCAGCTGTCACAGCAATATGATACTATTGATGAGTTGATAAAGGATATACGGCGCAATTTATTGCCACAAAAAAGTTTTACAGCTTTACAATCTAAGTTATTACATTGCAGGCAAAATAACAGGACATTAGAAGATTTTGGGAAAGAAATTTCCGAGTTATTTGCAGATCTGACTATTTCGCAAGCCGATGGCGATTCCGAAAAGTATAAGGTCTTAAGACCGCTTAACGAAAAAATGGCTATTAAAAGCTTCAGTGACGGCCTGCGAGATAGTCGATTGAGCACCGTGATAACTGCCCGTAATTACAGTTCCCTAATAGATGCCATTCAAGCTGCAAAGGACGAGGAGGTCAATACTCCATCCACGTCGGAAGGCATCATGGGTATGTACAAAAAATCTTATTTTAGATCAGCTCAGCATAGGTCCCAAAGAGGCCAAAATACAAGGCAGCGGAGTTTTCGAAGCTTCAATAGGTCGCGGGGATATCAGCGGCCACCATACAGTCAGCAAAATCAGGTATGGTCTCCACAAAATAATAATTATCGCGGTACAGGTTATCGTAATAACCGAGGGCGAAATAATGGTCTTAATCGCGGACAACCAATACGTAATAACGTAAACTACTTGGCAACAACGGTCAATGTCCCCCCAGAAGATTCACATTTGGAATCTATGAATCATTTTTTTCGAGACTAACTATGTGTTTACATGTAATAGCTTATGCAAGGTATCTAGTTTCATTGACATGTAAATGGCATGGTTCATTGACAAATACAGTCGCGATTGGTTAATTGACACGGGGGCATCGATCTCTGCTGTTAAGTATCAGTGTATTAAAAGTTTACAAATACCATTCCATAAAGATGAAGTGAACGTAAAAGGCATTGGCGGTGATGTAGTTTCTTTAGGCTACGTACACCTTAACTTAAACTTTAATAACAACATTTTTAGACACAAGTTTTTCGTCTTTGATACCTTACCATGCCAAACGGACGGCATTTTAGGACACGATTTTTTCAGCAACTATAAAGCAAAATTAGATTTCGAATTAAACACCATAGATCTTTACACAGAAAACGAAAATTATATTAACGTAAAGTTTCAGTATATGACACCTATGTCCGATTCATACTTAATCGTGCCACCAAGGTCAGAGTCTATCCATTTTATTAGTACAGACGAAAAATCGGATTGTTTTATACATTCCCAAGAGTTATGTGAAGGAGTTTACTTAGGTAGTACATTAGTAAGGCCCAAGGAAGGGAAAATTCCAATTAAAATCCTAAACACCAGAGAAAAAGAGATTAAATTGAGTTATTTTAAGGTAAATACAAACAACTTAAATGATTACATTATTTGTAACTTCGAAAAACCGATAATGAATGCACAAAGAGTCAAAGAATTACTTTCGTTATTAAAATTAACAGGATTAACTATTGAGGAACAAAAGTCAATTGAAAACATTTGTGCGAAATTTCCGGATGTTTTTTATCTATCGGGAGATAAATTGGCAGTCACAAATGTATACGAACAAACTATTGATCTAAAGCCAAATACCTCACCAATTTACACTAAACAATATAGATTGCCATATGCACAAAAAACTGAGATAGATGATCAAATTCAATCCATGGTTAATGACGGTATAATAGAAGTTTCAAAGAGCCCGTGGTCAAGTCCTTTACTATTAGTTCCCAAAAAGTTAGATTCATCAGGGAAAAAGAAATGGAGAGTCGTTATAGATTATCGTAAACTAAATAACCAGATTCAAGACGATAAGTTCCCCCTCCCTAACATCACTGAAATTTTAGATTCCTTATCCGGTGCAATGTACTTCACGCACCTAGATTTATATCAAGGATTTTTTCAAGTAAATCTAAAAAAAGCAAGTAGGCCCTGTACAGCTTTCACCACAGGGAAAAATCAGTACCAAATGACTAGGATGCCGATGGGTCTCAAGTCAAGTCCTAATAGCTTTAGCCGAATGATGACTATTGCGATGTCGGGCCTTAATTATGATAAATGTCTGATTTACCAAGACGATCTCGTAGTTTTTGGAAGAAATTTAAACTTTCATAATCAAAATCTCATGGATGTTTTCTCTAGATTACGTAAAATCAACTTAAAGTTAAACCCTAGTAAGTGCACATTTTTGCAAAAAGAAATGTTATACTTAGGTCATGTGGTTTCAAAACAAGGTATTTTACCTGACCCTGAAAAAATTAAAGCAGTAGTTAATTATCCCACACGACAAAGTAATGACGAAACTAAGAGATTCGTAGCTTTTGCCAACTATTATCGTCGATTTATTCAACATTTTGCTAAAATTGCTAATCCTTTAAATAAATTATCTTGTAAAAATGTACCTTTTATTTGGACAAAAGAATGTGAAAACGCATTCCAAAATCTAAAGTCAGCTTTAACAAAGCCACCTGTCTTACAGTATCCCGATTTTTCTAAAACAAGTGAATTTCTATTGCAAACTGACGCATCAGGTAAAGCCATAGGAGCCGTGTTATGTAATAAGGATGGTCGACCTGTCGCTTATGCCAGCCGAAGTTTAAATAAGGCGGAAACAAGATATCCAACTATTGAAAAGGAGCTCTTAGCAATAGTGTGGAGCGTTAAGTATTTCCGACCCTATTTATATGGAAAAAAGTTTAAGATACAGACCGACCATAGGCCTCTTGTCTATTTATTTTCCATGCGAGACCCATCGAGCAGGCTCATTAAATTCAGATTATCACTAGAAGAATATAAATTTGAGATAGAATACATAAAAGGACAATCTAACTCGGCAGCAGATGCCTTGTCGCGAATTAATATCACATCTAATGATTTAATAAACATGAGCGAACAAATAAATGTAATGACTAGAGCACAAGTTAGGAAAGCTAATGATAATAGGAATATCGAAAGTACTTGTAATGTTTCGGTCGATAATATTGACACTAACTCCAGGCCTGATCAACCGAGAGTAGTGGAAATAATTAAAAAACCAAAACATTTCACAGAACTGTCTATATGTAATGGTTTAAAATATAAAAGGTTGTTGAGAGAAGAAATAGTAGAAAAATATAAATACTTTATTTATGTGCCCAGGAGCTCAAAAATTTACTTAAATGCAATATCTCGATCATCGATTACGCGAGACGAATTGATGAGAGAATTGTTAATTATATGTAAAAGATATAAAATAAGTGAAGTATGCATACTTAGAAATGAGATAAATAAAGATTTTATTAATGGGCTAATAAACGCGATTAGAGACTACCCAAACTGGGATAGTTTACGCCTATGCATAGTGAATAATGCGCAAAGAGTAAATAATTTAGACGACAGAAAGGTCATATTAAACGATTTTCACTTGTTACCTACTAGTGGCCACGCAGGTATCAAGCGAATGACGAATAATATTAAGAGGTTTTATTTCTGGCCGAGTATGGAAAAAGATATCATTGAATACGTTTCCAAGTGTGACCAGTGTAGCAAACAGAAATACTCAGTCGGCACCAAGCAACCCATGGTAATAACAACAACTGCAAACTCTGCTTTTGAAAAAGTATTTTTGGACATTGTAGGACCATTATCTAAAGATTTCTCTAACTATAACTATATCTTAACACTACAATGCGAATTGACAAAATTTGTTGAGGCGTATCCCTTAGAAAATAAAGATTCGGTAAGCGTTGCCTCAGCTTTCGTTAATAACTTTATTTTAAGATTTGGCATCCCTAGCGTAATTGCAACCGATCGCGGTACCGAGTTCATAGCAAGTACAATGAAGGAAATATGCCAACTCTTAAAAATAAATCAAATTACCTCCACAGCATACCATCATGAGAGTATCGGAGCTTTGGAAAACACACACAAAACTATGGGTGCGTATTTAAGAACTTATTGTGAAAACAAAACAGGTCAATGGAGTGGCTGGTTGCCGTACTGGTGCTTTGCCTACAACAACACGGTACACTGTGAAACGCAGTACACACCACACGAGCTGGTGTTTGGTAAGCGGTGTAAAATACCATGTAACTTTGATGGCGTCATCGTAGATCCTTTATACGCTCATGATAGCTATCCATTAGAGTTCAAGTTTAGATTACAACTAGCACAAAAAGATGCTCGAGATAATCTCATTAAAAGCAAAATAAAGCGAAAAAGTCAGTATGACGTAAAAACAAACCCGATTAGTTATAAGAAAAATGATTATTTACTTTTAAGAAATCCTTCTGATAACAAAATGGATCCAATATATTTAGGACCATATTTAGTGATACAAGATTTGGAAAGTAATGTAAAAATAATAAAAAATGGAAAGGAAGACATAGTGCATAAAAATAGAACGAAATTGTACAAATCGAACTAAGTTAGAATATAAATGAAACATTGTATCTAAAAATAGACACGATCTGTTGTCAGCTGTCGTCGTAAGCGGTTTCGTATTACCTGTGTACTTACTCGTAATACTAATTGTATCCATGAACGTTTTATTTATAATCACTGTTATTATTGTCATGTGACTCAAGTACTTACTAATAAATATGTACCTACTAACGTTTGTAACTTAAATACATTATGAAAATTGTACTTTTTCATAAAGGGGTAGATGTAATGGGTATGTTGTTATAGGTATATAAATGGAACCTATTAATAAATATATTCAGTCTTTATACAGCATTCGGTGTTATCATTTCTCTCCCTAAACGTCCTACCTGTAAAACATAAAGGGTTTAACCGCTAGGTATGTTTGGCCCCAAGCAAATCCAACCTTTTCAAACAAACTAACGAAGCGCTAATTGGTAAATGGTAACAAAACCGGGCCGGCAAAACGTGCTTCTTGCAGTTTCACCCAATCAACTATTGAACCCAAAACTCACTTGAAACTAATGTAATTTTTAAAATAAATAGTATGAACCGTAGTACCGTGATAGCATGAGTAGTTTTAATTTGGTCAAAATAAGTGGGGCGATTAGTGTTTCTGGTTTGAGGGAAAAAATGCTTTGGTAAAAAAAAATATTCAGATCACGTAAAAGTGGCCAGACATTACACGATTTAGCTTCTAAAAAAAGGTTAGGTTCTGACACTTTTTGAGATAACAACATTACGTCGGGGGCGGAGAAAAAAATTGTGTTTTTTTTTAATTAAAATGTCAAACGATTGTTTAAAAATATTGTTTGACCCATTAAAAAGCGTCGATGGTCTCCAGTTCAAACCCCGCCACGCGCCGATGTCTTTTTCGAAATTCAAATTATTATGTAATAGTGTAATTTTACCATAACTGTCGTTTTCCGGAACTTCTGAGCACTATTCATCTTGATCAGTTCTTGTTTTTTAAACAAAATAAAAAATACTTGTTGATTTATTTCATTTCTTTTCATTAGTCTTGCCTATTAGCGATCGGGTTTCACCAATCATAGTCACAATATCACTCAATTATAAAATATCACTTCTGAAAATAAGCAAGTCGCCTAACAAACCTAGCTCTTGCCCCTAGCACCACTCAATTAGAAGACGCAACGAGCTAAAATGTCGCCCCAAGGGGGCTATTACCGAACTTATTAATTGGTCGATATCGAAACTTAATTTCGAAGGCTGCAAGCTGTTGCACTCGCTAAATATTAGTTCGGCCGAAGTTGAAAGCTCCCGTTGACAGATTTAGTTACCGAACTGAAATTGGGGGAGTGAATTTTGGCTCCTTTGAGCAGCTTGTTTTATTAACTTGCGTTGGCGGGTTGTCAGTCAGGATTTTTTTAATAAAAAAAATTACTGAAATTTACGGTACCTTTCCTTTTTTTGCACACGAAAATAAATTGAGTATGACTTAGTTAGTCATAATACCAACTTAACAAAGAAATCAATGACGTTATTTTTTACAAGCTTGCTTCCAAATTGTTGATTTTTTATTATTATTTCAAATGTGTAATTGATTTTTTTATCGTAATAAACATCATAAAGAAATATCGTAATAAAAAAAATTTAATACTTATTACTTTATTAAAAAAGCCGCAATCTCTAAGAATAGTCCCCCAAAGGTGTGGTGTTATTTCAATTAAAAAATTGGACACGGTTCGCGAACTAACTGGTTTATTTGCTGTTTCTAAATGCTTAACGAGTTTAATTAATTTTTATGTTTTCCAACACATTTCACTTCGCAGAAAACGTTCTTAACGAACTAAGTTTTTTAAGGTAGCAGAAATAAACTAATAAAATAATGAATCAGAAACAATAGTGTAGAACACAATGTACCTAACTTCACTTATATGAGATACTTAATACACCCGTACCCAGAACAAATACTGTTCATCATACAATTTGTTATTATTATAATGATGTCAATAAATAACTGATAATAATGCAGTACCACTTATTATTGGAGGTCAAGACTCATTATGGGTCTTTGGGTCACTGCGCTAATCTAGTCAGTTAGTTAACACAGTAGGCACCCAATGCTTCCTGATTTGATAAACATATTAATAAATAAAATAAATAAATGTTTATTTCAGACATTAATGCGTCATTATTTGGCTTTGACTGGCTAATGGAACAGTGATTAGTGACCCTGGCTGACAATTCCAAGAGTCGTGGATTCAATTCCCACTCGGGACAAATATTTGTGTAATAACCGTCGTTGTTAGTTCCGTGTCTGGGTGTGATTACGTATTTATGTATGTTTTATGTATTTATAAAAATATATGGATGTATATCAGTCTCTGATGCCCATAGTACTGGCTCTGCTTAGTTTGGAGTCAGATGACCGTGTGAGGAAAAGTCCCAGATTTATGAGTGTCTTATTTATTTTTTGCTTGGTCACTTGTACATAAACTAGGTCCCAATTGAATAAAAAAACTTTCTGAAAAGGATTGCATGTACTTATGTAAACTTTCCAGTGCACTGCATGTATGTTATATTTATGCTACACAATAACGAATCCTCTCCAGCCCATACTGTCCAAACTAGACTAGTCGCAAGTAACTGAAATTCAGTTTCTTACTACACGCCCGAGTTATTGTACTGAAAATTCGATACCACTGCATATTGGACAACATTCGCCCCAGAACATTTGGCACACAAAACAGCCGAGTGACAATTTGGACTGCAATTTGTGTGCCGTTACACTAGAGCTAGGATGTAGGAATTATTACGTGCAACTTTCTACTGCCAGTTAATTTGTTTGTCGGGTTGTTGGGAATAATAAATAAATATCACACAACGCGTACATTGTTCCGATTGCGAAGTAAGTTTGTTAAGCATGGGTTACGGATATCAGGAATAATAGGAAAACATCGTGAGGAAACCTGCACACCTATGAAGAAATTCTTAGGTTGTGTAGTCGACCAACCCGCACTTGGCCAGCGTGGTTGACTAAGGCCTTATCGCCCTAGTTTAGGGTAGGCCCGTGCCCCAGCAGTGGGGACGTATATGGGCTGATGATGATGATGAATAACACACACGGACACGGGACAAACACCGATGATAGTGACACAAATATTTGTCCTGATTGGGAACTGAACTTAGAACTTTTGGTGCTTAGACAGGAGCACTATCCATGTGCCGTAGAATCAGTCATGATAGATGAAGATGAAGATCAGTTAATCGCACAGTTATAATTATTGTAGTAGCCCATTAGCGTTGCACTGGCGAAGATGAAAGAATGTAAGTGAAAAAGAAAGTGGGATACCTAACCCTTATACCTAACAGATTTCGTTCAACGGCAATCAATCACATTGGCATGATCAGCCAACTACGCATAACATACTCATTTGTATTAAAGTGTATAAGAGTGAGCGCAAACAAAATTGCACTCTCTGTTCCCTAAATCTCATAGTTCGGTAAAACGAAATTCCGATCGATGATAAATATCTCGCAGGACCACCGGCTTAACATGCTTACCGAGGCATTGGCGTGAATACCTCAACTTCCTTGCACCGGGCTGAGTAATTTTCTAACAGACAAAAACTAATTTGGCACGACCCGTGACTTGAACCTTGGACCTCTTGGTTCTTACGATGCTTACCACCAATAAACCAACGAGGCGAGGAGTCATTTCTGAGATTTTTTATACCACAATATACTTAACCGTATAAATACTTCGCAACTAGATATCTATTTTGTAAGGTACAGTAGAATGGTTTCGAAATTCAATAAAGTGAACAAGCGCCATAATCCATAAAATTCTAGTTCAACCCCATGTATGAGATAAATATTCATTCAACCCTTCTTGCCAACTTCACCGCGGTACCAATAAGGTATATCTGCTAATATTTCAGCTGTATTTATAAGGGTTCCGTATAGATAGCCTCGTATAAGTATTAGTTATGTTTACACCGAAGGCTGAAATATCAATAATGTTCAGTACTTTATTTGTATTCCCTGTAATACTCGTATTTTCGTATTTATTGAAATTCATTTTTATTTTATTAAACTTTGTAGAGCTTCAATGTGAACGAAGCAGAATTGATTGAAAGTTTGTTTTGGTTTGGTATTATGCTTATACCGGAGCCGTTCTTAGAAGACTGATTTGACACTTTTTATTTTATATTTTGCATTTATCCTTTTTAAGAGGAACATATTTAGCGAATCATAAAGAACAACTTTTAAAAATGAGACGTTATTTCAGAATGTCAAATGCACCTAATTATCTAATTATTTGTCTTTTATTACCTAAGATAATTGAATTATAAAAATAAAACGTAAAATTTCCACTCTGTATTACGCTTTTACAAGGTTACGGTTACCGTTTGACACGTTTTCATAGTGACGTAGTGGGTAATACTCACCAGGTATTTTTTTAAATAGGATGAAGGATTTTATAAGTATTGTATTTTAAAAATAAATATATTTATAAATAAGGTACTCAAATTCAATCTTCTGCATGTGAATAAATGTTTTTAATAAAAAATTGTTATATTTAGATCTTGCTTGGTTATAAAGTGGAAATAACTGTTACTTATATACTTCGGCAATTTTACCGTTGTCCCTCACTAGTGCAGTCAGTCTGACATGTAGCAAATCGGCCAACTTAGAGCGGCTCTGGTATAGTACATTCGAATTGACGTCATAATATGGTTGTACTGACATTTAACGTTATTATTTATTTTAAACGGTTTTTAACTGGCTGTGCCAGCGATTTCATTTACGTTTTTCCCCATCATCATCATCATCAGCCCATTCCTGTCCACTGCTGGACATAGGCCTCTCCAAATGCACGCCACTTCTCTCTATCCTCGGCCACTCGCATCCAGCTCCTACCAGCCGTCCTGCGCAGATCGTCACATCACCTAGTCTGCAGGCGTCCTACACTACGTTTGCCGAGACGCGGTATCCACTCCAGAACTCCTCCGTTTTTCTTTTTCTTTTTTCTTTTGTTTTTTTACACTTATTGATCGCAGCATGATGTTATCTATGATATATACCCTTAAGCCTTCCTCAGTAAATATATAGACCCAACACTAAATTATTTTATCAATTCAAACCAGTAGTTCCTGAAAATTTTCTTTGTGTGCAGGTTTCCTCACGATGTTTTCTTTCAGCGTTGAAGCTTCGAATAATCGTACATATGAATTTCAAATTTGAAAAACACAAATGTACGTACTTACTTATAACTTTCGTTGCATAATTACACTACCTCACATACATTGATCTGATTCCGTGGTAAGTAGCTTAAGCACTTTTGTTACAGATATCAGAATCAACAATGGATACACAAATATACATAAATATATTTAATAACACACCCAGACACGGAACAAACACAGATGTTCGTCGCACAAATATTTGTCCCGGGTGTTAATCGAACCCACGACTCTTGGAACCGTAGGTAGTGATTCTGGGTCATTAACCACTGTTCCACCAGTCAACCCTATACAAAAAATCCCTGCACAGAAAACCCGGTAGATAAAGAATTCGTCCGAAATAGAGATAGGTTGACCTTCGGTCAGTGTCCACCTAAAATACTGTATTCATTTGAACCCTCTAATTCCATATTCAATGAGGGAACAGGGCCCAGTTTTATTGCTTCGCTCTTAGCCAATCAGAAGTCATGATTGGTTAATGCCGCTAAATTATTACAAAGTTTTCTGGGTTCGGTGGCTTAGTGCAAGTTTGACTAAGCCGAGGGTCGCAAGTTCAAATTCAAAGTAGATGTGGCGACTGAAAGTAATCCGCTTTCCGAACTACGATCTGACTTTTTATATCATCTCGAGGACTTATGCGTTTTATGGTTTAACTAGCTTTTAGGCTGTATTTTTTTTTCGGAAGGACTTAGATGATAGCCTTAGATGGATTCTGCAGCTCCACTGGACTGGCAGGGGAGCGGAAGGCTCTCACCCCTAAAGCTTTCAGTCTGTGTCTAGGTTTTCGTAGAGCATTACTCCGTTAATGCTCGATCAGTTAAAAAAAAGCTTATGCATGTTCATTTTCAGGCTGAAAACTATCTGTGTAACAGGTTTCTTCTGCAGGGTCTTTTGAATCGGTTTAGTATAGATCATAAAAACGACGGACGGATATGTGATCTTCAAAATGAAGGGGAAGTCTCGGATAACTTTCAAACATATATAAAAGATTAGTAGCGTTAATCTACCTTTTTAAAAAACCCCCATCAAAATCCAAAGTCAATCCTTAAGCATCCAAGTCTTCAATATTTAAGCATACATACATACAGGCAGACGCTGGAAGCGACTTTACTTTATACTATGTAGTAATCGGAATGTAATATTATTGATTAGCATTATTGCGTACAAAATCGAAGTATGTATTACCGTAGGTCCTTAGGAATTCTACAAAGAGTTTCTCATAAGTACTTTACTTCTAAATAACTCCAAACCTTTATGCGTGAAATCGCTTCCTCCCAAGACCGAACCCAGACCCTTCTAAGGGTTCCGAGGGTCCGTTTAAGTCGCTGGATCCACCCGATACGACTCCTTTGATCACGGCCTGTGATTGGCCTATTGGAAATATAAACTATGCTTCGGCTGACCCGTACAATTTTAAAGTGACGTGATTGGTTGAGAATGTCGATGGTTTGTTTTTGGTCGTTTTTTTCCCTAACTGACATACGATGATAGCTTGGAGTAGCCTCGTCATCATCACCGGACTTGCGAGGGAGCGCAATCTCTCACCCCTAAAGCTTTTAGCTCGGTCAAAATAGATAAAAGAGTAGAAAATATTTGCACAGAGCTAAATCTATGTCAAATAAATGAAAAACAATGTCCTCAAAACACGTTTAAAAAAGTAATATTAATATTCCCTTAAGACATGATACGAAAGTCTCCAATCATACAAACGACAGTAAGACGGTCCTGTTTATTACTCGTATATATTAACTGCTTGATTCCTAACACGTGGTTATTTTTAACCGACTTCAAAAAAAGGAGGAGGTTCTCAATTCGTCTGTATGTATAATATTTTTTTTTTTTTTTTTTTTTTTTTTTTTTTTTATGTATGTTCACCGATATTTTCGTCAATTATAGACGGATTTGAAAAATTTTTTTTTGGTTGGATAGAGTTCACTTCCGAGGTGGTCCCATTTTCACCAGTCTTGGATCTGATGATGGGATCCAGGAGAAATCGAGGGCAACCTTCAAATTTTATAGGGACATGTACCGCGTTTTGCATATTATCTGAAGTCATATTGGCATTTGCTTCTGGCTATCATAATCTTATGATGCTGAGCTGATGATGGAAGGTCAACTCCTTAATAGTTATGAGTAAAAGAATAATTATTTCAATACTGTATACATAATACATATTAAGACTACTAGTTATAATATCAGTAGCATTACAGGTGAGCTAAACTATTAGGTTGACCAGTCTAGGATCTGATGATGGGATCCAGGAGAAATCGAGGGCAACCCTCAAATTTTATAGGCACATGTACCGCGTTTTATATATTTTCTGAAGTTATATTGGCATTTGCTTCTGGCAATCATAATGTTATGATGCTGAGCTGATGATGGAAGGTCAACTCCTTAATAGTTGGGAGTAAAGGGATAATTCTTTTAAATCTGTGTACATATTGATACTACTAGTCATAATATCAGTAGAATTATAGGTGAGCTGAATTAATAGGGTGTAAAAAAATTTAACACTAAAAAGGATGAAAAAAAATTGTAAACAAAAAAAAAACCGCCTTCAAAAACCCGACTCACTAAAAATTACAAAATAATTAATACGAACATTAATCTGGGTATGAATTTGATATGTTGTTGAAGGCGGTGCCAATGAAATTTTTGAGGAAAACTGCATGAAATATAAGCGGCACCGCCTTCAACAACATATCAAATTCATACCCAGATTAATGTTCGTATTAATTATTTTGTAATTTTTAGTGAGTCGGGTTTTTGAAGGCGGTTTTATTTTTGTTTACAATTTTTTTTTAAAACTACTTTCGGAGTGAATTTTCATGGACAAAATACATACATCCATAAAATCACGCCTTTTTCCCAGAGGTATAGGCAGAGATCAATTCCAGTGATCCACTTTTCACCTCTGTGGGAAACGTGACGTGACAGGTTGCGGACCACGTCGCCGTCATTCAACAAGGCCATTGCGTTCCCACGAGTAGCAAGGATATATGACGGGGTAAGGAAAGGAAAAGGGGAGGAAGGATACTATCGCCTCGGATGATTTGGACTGAGTCGATAGTAGCTCGAGGAGCCGGGGTCGCTTACCCGTATACCGTTTTACCATCCACCGGGCAGATAGTTGTGATTGGTATCCTCGACTGACTTCATGGACAATTATGCCTAAAATTATGTTTTATAATTAATATTTATCATCATTAGCCCATAGGTAGTTCCAGTAAATTTATGTATTTTGAGAAGAGGAAAACAAAAATTGCTCCACTGTTAACCGGGATTTGAACATACTGGAACTTCCGGGAATCACTCAATCAATCAGCTTTTGAAGCTATTGTTAGTTGGTGTAAGGGTTCGCACGTCTGGACGCCATTCCCGGAAGGATGGGTGTTTAAATCCCCGGTTTACAGAGAAACAATTGATTTTTTTCCGTTTTTCAATTAAAAACAGTACAGTTTTTCCTTAAAATATAATTTGATACCAGTGTTATAAAAAGGTATTTATGTAAAGGTAATACGTTTCCCTAGTTTACCCTAACCCAACCTAGTAAGGTAGGCCCGTGCCCCAGCAGTGGGGACGTATATGGGCTGATGATGATGAATACGTTTCAGCCGGAAAACCATAAGAAGTGATAACGGTTTTTAATCTTACAGACATTTTATCAGATTATGAATAAAGTCAATTTTATGTTAATCAATGTTAATCAATCAATCGAATAAAACGACTCATATAATAGCGATCGAACTTCACTTGTAAGTTCGTTTGATCATCTAATGTATCTTGTCAACTATCGATACCACCTGTTCATAATGGCACATCCCTATCAATCGGCTTTTTAGGAGTTTCGCACTGATAAAAGAGGTCAAGAGTCCTCCGATCTCCGTAGATCGTAAAATGCGATTTTATGTGATTTTCATAAGTGATGGGGTAAGATATGAGTTTGTAACGCGGCCTTTATGGGATATAGGCTCCGTCGATGAGACCATATAATAGTTAATGGTTTTTATGGGCCTACTTTAGCTATGGAGGTGCATTAGCATATTATTCAACGACGTGAATTCAGAGAGCTTTTAGTAATTTGAATAATGAACTTCGATATGCTTTTAAAGCCTTTTAGATATGAAGTACTCGATGATCGTAATTCAAGATGCCTTATTTCAGTTTTATGCTGAGAATCATATTGCAAGTTTCAATTTTATTTTTGTGTCTGCTGTTTAAGGTTGATTTTCATGTAATTATTATAGTTTATACTTTCAATAGTTTCCGTCTTCCTACCTTTCCTTTTGTGTAAATCCTACTTACGAATATCAATAATTTTATTAAACTGAAGTGTCTGTTGTAATATCAAAGTAACGAGATTTTACTAAATGGGTAGGAATCTATGTCGAAAACCTATAACAAAAACACTTTTGAAAAAAAAAACTGTCTGTCTGTTTGTTCCCGCTAATCTCCCGGCTGGACTAAATTCGATGTGACTTTCACTAATACATAGCTAATAAACAAAGTACATTACAGGCAATTGTAATGTACACATTTCCACGCGGACGAAATCGTATTACACAAAATAGACCATCAACAAAACTGCACTCGTCAATAAATCCAGCTGTCCCCCAAAAAGTGGGATTCGACATCAGAATCGGCTCCGTCAAATGGCGAGTCGCAAAAAAACGACCGGCGACAAATGTATGAAAGCCATAATTCATCAGACGCGCTGGCTGCGAGCCAGCGCGGGCGAAATGTAAATTCAATACTGAACCCACTTGCAAGACTTTCAGGGCTGCCGTGTGGGGGAAGTTGCAGTGGTATTGTTAGAATGCACGTTAGTATGTGTTCCACTGTAGACCACTGTGTTATGTGCAAACACAGTGGTTTACAGTGGAAGAGGCTGAATCCTGAAACGTTAATTCAATATTTAGCACTGATTTTCTGTCTAAGTAGTAAGTAAGGTTTTTTAAGCTATTGCATAGCTTTTATCGCGGGCTTTGAGCGCGGCGACCGAACCAAGAAATTCCGTAACGAAAAAAACCTCACAATCGTCTAACGTCATTTCAGTTCGGTAGACTTCGGCACGGTGTTTTGTGTGCGTGCGGTTAGACGTATTGTACGACTCTACGAGTCTCGCACGAATCGAAACGAGCTGCTCCGAAATCGGACGATGCTATGCAATAGCTATACCGCGGCAGTCTCCGAGTGCCACACGTCTTTTTAAGCAGATTGAGAGACTATTGTATTGATAAGCACTGGTTATTGCAGTGCAGTGTCTAATAAGTGGTAAAGGTCTCGATAAATTTCGAGAAAGGCTTCAGGCTATATAACATCACGCTGTGACCCAAAGGAGCTAAGAAACAATGGAAAATGTGTAAAAAACGGGGGAAAACGCGAACGAAGTCGCTGGCACAAGTAGATATTAAAAATGGGAAAGTAAGCCTGTCTGTCTTTGCCAAGCACAAAAGAACCAATAATTATTTAGTATACCTATATTAGTATTCGTCTGTTTAGTCCTGGTTCCATAGTATCTCTATTTAGGTACTTTTAGCCTTATTACTAAGTTTAAAAAGCCTCGCCACCCCTATCTAGCAGGCATTATTTAAATCCGCCGGTAACTCGCGCAGGTCATAGTATTGGCAGCTCGGATCTTGAACGCGGCGGCAGTAAAGTGTTCCGGCGCTGCTGAGGTGGGCACGAGGACTTACTCGTATCAAATCTGTTGCCGTTTTATGACTTGGCAGAGAGTTGGTCATAATTTTTGAGTATTGGACTTAGTAATTTCTTGCAGGTGAAGTTACTTGTAAGGAACGGACATAGATAGTTCCTATGAGCATAGGTAGACTTGCGCACTTTGTTATAATTAACTATTCATTGAGATATATGACTATTCCGTTAGAAATATTACTTACTGCACATGTTTCTTACAGTCAATAAATAAATAAATATTATTTTAAGTAAATAAAATTTTGTTCAACCAACCTTCAGGATGACCGTACTCCATGTGATGGTAAGCGGCCGTGAGCTCCATAGGGGTTGTCCATTAATCACGTGATCTTTTTTAAGCATTTTTTAACCCCCCCCCCATTGGTGATACTTAGTGAGGTTTAAGACCACCCCTCCCCTTCTCAACATCACGTGTATTTTTATTACCTACAAAGAATCTTAAAATTTTCTAAATATTTTTTTGAAGTAGAATAGAAAACTTTGGCAAGTTGTTCAATGCTATGACAATAATAATAAACGAAGAGTGCAATCATAGGAAAATCGCGCGTTTGACAAAAAAATAAATACACGTGATATCTTACTACACCCCCCCTCCCTCCTTGTGTTATTTTCGTGATTTTTATCAAACCCCTCCCCCCTTGCAAGCCTCACGTGATTAATGGACAACCCCATATATGAGGTCGAAAGGCACAGTAGAACCCATATTTATATAGTACCTACATATAAATAAAATTATTCGTCTATGGTGGCGGTTCTGGTCCTATTATATAGTAACAATACATCCTTTAGCCTTATTACTAAGTTTAAAAAGCCTCGCCACCCCTATCTAGCAGGCATTATTTAAATCCGCCGGTAACTCGCGCAGGTCATAGTATTGGCAGATCGGATCTTGAACGCGGCGACAGTAAAGTGTTCTGCGCTGCTGAGGTGGGCACGAGGACTTATCAAATCTGTTGCCGTTTTATGACTTGGCAGTTCTACTCTACTCTCTTAGAATTTAAGTCAAGAAGTTGGTCATAATTTTTTAGTATTGAATTTGTTAAGTATGCAGGCGGTATACGTTGATGAGAAATGAAAATAAAAAGTTCCTGTAGGTATTGATAAAAGCAAATGTTAAAAAAGAGAATGATAATTTAAAACAGTTTGAGCGACGCTTTTGTATTCATTATTTTAGTGATAGATAGATGAACCCACACAAATCCAGCTCAAGTATCCAATTGTTGGATTGGATAGTGCCATCGTCTTTTGATCTAAGAAACCTGAGTTGTTTGTTATATTGCATACTCACTAGTTCTACTACGCAGTTCTAAAGTCACTGTAGTAAAACTATCCACTACAGTGCCTCTAGAACTGGGTAGTAGTATACATAGTAGAACTAGTGGGAATAAACATGTTTTCGAACATGTAGCCATGATAGTTCGAATGTAATATAAAACATTGTAATATTCCCGAATACACATATCTTGGCACAAAATAAACCATCAAACGCCAAATCACTTCTCAATCAACATTGATTTATTGATGGTGATCAAATAGCGAAATATAAAAAGTACGGCCTCACGGTATAAGATAAAAAGAACGCTTCAAAGAAAATAATATACTCCCGATACCCTAAGGAAATCCGCCACGGTAATAACTAAGGGTGCGGAGTATATTTTATAACTCGAGAGATGTATAACTGGTGTGGCCATCGGTTTTGACGCACACAGGACACGCTTTAGAAACCTGAAATATCCGGGACAGTTACCATGTTACGTTATTAGGACGTGTTCCCGAAATTTCAGCTCTGTTGCAGGCGCCATGTTTAAGGGTTAATAACACGGATCAGTTCTTCTTCTTATCGTATGGTTGATGAACAACCTGGTGTCAAAATTTTTAAACCGCCCGTGGGTTTCTGACATCACACCGTTGAAAAATTTCTCAGGTGTGCTGGTTTCCTCACGATGTTTTTCTTCACCGTAAAAGCGTCGAATAATGGTACACATGAATTTCAAATTTGAAAAAATACATTGGTACCTGGCGGGGTTTGAACTGGCGCCCCTCGCATGGCAAGCAACGACCTTAACCACTCGGCCATCGACGCTTTTTACGGATTAGTTGACCCGTTATCATGGTGTTTCCTTTTTGACAGAACACACTTTTTTGGCGTTGTTGCCCATGCAGTGACTTAGACATAGTGTTTATTAGCTAAACAGGACTCTTCTTTGCTGGGCACTCCCAATGTTTTCTGTTTAAAAGCGTAGAGTTAAATGAAAATCAACTTATTTTACGTATACATTTTAATGTTTGAATAGCACGCACCTAATAAATAATAAATTTTACTAAACTTTTACGGGTAACAACATATTTTTTAATATAAATTGAAAAGTAGTTCTTCTTTTGACCATAAAATATCCAATATCCTCTGTCACTACAGATAATAAAACTCTTTACACTGGCCTCTCGGACTATCCCATCGTAAATCGACCGTGCAGTCACTTCAGACATAACCAAGATACTGCTTGGCCGAACACTTTGATCGGACTCCTTATAACATTTGGGCCTGACGAGATCCAAGGAATGATGGATACAATGCTTTGTTGTATGATAATTTGTTCTGTGTAGGTATGCATGCGATTTTATTAAAAATGGCATTTGCTATGATATAGGTATTGTACATACTAGGGATAGGTAATACCAGATATAAAAATTGGGCCTGACGATTTGGAAATGATGGATACAATGCTTTGTTGATAATTTGTTGAATGTAGATATGCATGCGATCTTATCCAAACTGACATTTGCTATGATATAGGTATGTACTGTGCCTACAATATTAACGCACAAGTACATACAGTATTGACTGCCTCGTTGGTCTATTGGTAGCAAGTGCTGCGTTGAATTGAGAGGTCCCCGGTTCGAATTCGGGTTCAGGCAAAATTTGTGTGAGTATTTCTGTTCAGAAATTACTCAGCCCGGAGTCATGAAATTGGCGGTTGCACGCCCATGCCCCGTAAAGCACATTAAGCCGGTGGTCCTGCGCCCGATCTCTCATCGGTTTCAGAGTAAGAGAACAGAGAGTGCAGAGCAGAGTTGTGTTGTGTTGAGTTGTGAAACGTCACTCTCTGTCTCCGTTGAAATCTGCCACCAAAATCGGTCGGCCTTATTAGGCTTGTTATTACTGTACGTCTGCTGGGAGGAATCATCATCATCATCGAAGGATCTGCGCGAGCTCCACGCGGACAACTGGCGAGAAGTGGCACAGGATCGGCCTAGGTGGAGGTCCTTATTATCGGAGGCCAAGACTCGTTTTGGGTCGCTGCGCCAGTCTAGTAATACATAAAATCACGCCTTTTTCCCAGAGGGGTAGGCAGAGATCACTTCCAGTGATCCACTTTTCACCTCTGTGGGAAACGTGACGTGACGGGTTGTGGACCACGTCGCCGCCATTCTGCCTTGTGCATTGTTTTAACAAGGTCATTGCGTTCCCACGAGTAGCAAGGATATATGACGGGGGAAGAAAAAGGGGAGGAAGGATACTATCGCCTCGGATGATTTGGAATGAGTCGATAGTAGCTCGAGGAGCCGGGGTCGCTTACCCGTATACCGTTCACCAACCACCGGACAGATAGTTGTGGCTGGTATCCCCGGACTAAACACACAGTGACCAGTCTAGTAAGGAAGTAAGTATTACTGTACGTACTACGGATAGGTAATACCAGACATAAGAACATACTAGTGACACGCCCTCGCTTCTTTGTGAGTAGATTTTACATGAAAGCCTTCCTCTTGAATCCTATCTATAAAAAATTCGCAACATAATCCATTGCGTAGTTTTAAGGATTTAAGTTAACATAGGGATATTGGGACAGAGAAAGCTACTTTGCTTTATAATATGTAGCTAATAGTAAAGTTACTTTTTTATACCATGTTCAAAAAAATCTCAGCTATTATGTATTTTTGGACGATAATTTTTGATTGTACAGATTTTATAGTTACTTATTTACTAACTTCCCTCAGAACAAAAGTCAATTAAACAAAACATCATTCCATAAATGGGTGGACCAATGAATCCATTAACTCTTAGGATATTTTTTATCCACTAGAATAATAACTCATTATTACATAATATTCGTAATACCCTCAAACCAACATTGAACATTATTTTTAATTTAAAAATAATTTTCTTTTAATCCGCCCCTTCTTTTTTGGGCCAGGTGAAACAATGTCACAAGTTTGAAACCCTCGTCAAACCGGAATGTCACATACATTTACGATCACTCGCTGTCCGTTAGAGACTCAGGGTAAAAAAGATAAATTAATATTATACAAAATTCAGACGAAACACCCGATATAATTTTTCATGATCAAGATAGCAACACGTTACGTTGAGAATATAAATTCATCGCGTGGTATATATGGGTAATTATTAGTTTTTAATGTAACAGAACGTGTAAGTCTAAAATCTTATATATAAAATTCTCGTGTCACAGTTTTCGTTCCCGTACTCCTCCCAAATGGCTTGACCGATTGCCATGAAATTTTGTGAGCTTATTGTGTAGGTCAGAGAATCGGCCAACATCTATTTTTCATAACCCTGACTGATAAGGATTGTCCACGCAGACGAAGTCGCGGGCACAGCAAGTAGTATATAAGATAAAATAAGAATTTGTGTGTATATTACTACATTTTGTTTTTAAAGATAAATCGTCGTCACACTTTAACCTAACTTTGAGACTAACATTACTACATTATATTTTGTACTAAATATTAGTCTTTATGGGTCTACACGCGTTGTTAGGATCGCTCGCGACCACGATTGGTGTAACCCAGTCGAAACTTCGGGCAGTAAGTAGCTATGTCATTTGCTACTCCTAATAACGCGTGTAGATCCATAAAGACTAATAAAAGTACATTTAGATATTAGAAAACGATATAACTAAAGCTCATATATGTATTTATCTTAGAGAATAGTTAAAATTAGGTTCATTTGAAATAAGAAACAATCATTTTTATAGATAATATTATTTTAATATCAAATGACTCCTCCAAAAACATTAAAAAAAAACAGTTTTTATTATCCGGTACTGTAATAAAAGCAATGTAGTTAGCGAACTCATTACTGAAAATGGATCCACGGTACTGAATAGTAAATATTGCTATCATTGTTCTTCCTTAAATAATACCTTGTTTTGTATATAATGTCGTTATGTGTCGCCACTGTGGTTGTACGGTACTTTGTAGTTGTAGTAACTGAAAATTAATTAAGTACAATTTTAATAACAATTTAGGCTGTCCACCCGCGTCCCATAAATTAGTGACCGATTTTTGTGGAAGAAAATCATTTTTTTTCCCTGACTTATGATTATGGCTTGGAGTAGCCTCGTCATCATCACCGGATTTGCGGGTGAGTGGATGGCTCTCTCCCCTGAAGGTACTGATTGCAATGAAGCAACGCACATGTCCTACACCCTTCGTCCTACAAAAGTCAGTGAAATATTTCATACAACTCCAAGTCGACCCAAAAAGCCTACAAAAAGTTGGATGTGGGCAAGCAGCTTCAAGAAAGTTATTCTAATCAAATCAAATCAATCATACCTACGATTTTTTTACAAAATATAACCTTACCAGTAGAAGACATCACAGTCCACATCATATAAGGCCATTTTGGTGGTCTGGGAAGTAAAACCGGTATTGAGACAATTTTCTTCTTTTTTTCTTTCGCCGTAGTTGTCCTTGCACTCGTAGCTAAAAATAATGCAATAGTGATAATATTTATACCACCTAAGTATAGATTATATTGTTCTGTTGTTTCTATCTTTTCGAATAGCGGAACGGAAAACTGATTTTACGGATTAATCTCGCGAGTATTGTTATTCTAAATATATTATTTAGAGACGCGACGTTTCAAGCTCCCTCCGTGAAAAAAAATAGTGGTTGTTTTTCCGTAACAGAACGGTATTAGCAGTACTATAGAGTCGTGCTATTTTATTCTCTAAAAAAAATTTTTTTCTCTCTCTTCTTTCTTTATTTTAAGAGATGTGACGTAATCAGATACTGCTTGCCGGATGAAGTCGACGTCAATGCGCAGATTTTGCGTGGTTTAAAAAAATACATCTCATAATTTTCAATATCTGATCCCCTATTAAAAAACATACCTAAATCAATCGATTGGTTGATTAAGTATACTTACTAGGAGTGGTAGTAGTTCGATCGGTCAACTTTGCAATCGGATGTGGCATTAACGTGAATATTCTAGGCCTTCGAGATCTTATCGAACCGTCGTGGATATTTCTTTTGATTCCATCCCATGTTGAATTAAATGCTTTCTGAAAAAAAAGATATAAATGTTTTTAAGTGTTATCCTATTTTTAATGGAATTTTATGTAAGTAGCTTCAGCTTAAGTTAGCTTCAGTTTTTTATGATCATGTTTACCAATAACTGAGAAACACCCAAAATTAAAACCTATTTTTTGAAATGCTGAATAAAATAGAATAGAATAGAATGAATAATTGTTAGTTTGGTACTTAAAGCTCTGATGTATTTTTATTCAATTTTTTGCACTTACAGCTAGCATATGAGGTAATCCGCTAAAAAAAGTCCAAAACGTATGTCCCAACGATAAATTCACTATAGCAAGCACTATAATTACTAATGGTATATTTATACTGCACTTCATTTTAACATTACAAAGAAACAAAACTATTTGCAATGAATGTTTCGTACATGTTACATGCTTGAACATCATGGGAGAAATCTTTTCTTTTGCTTTGTTGAGAGAATGCTTCAGTACAGGCACGTAGAAAAAAGTGAGTAGTAATTTTTCAAGTATATTTATAATTACTTTTATTTATTCTTTTCTTTTGTTAATTAGCTTACACTTTCAGTTGGACAATGGAAACAAAATATTTTTATGACACATACCTATTTTGAAAAATTTGAAACTTTTCAAATGTTTACCACAGTCAATCCAAGTACATTTATATACATGTATTTGCAAGTTTTCAAAATAGTATTCTTAATATACACCGTGAAATTTTAGTGGTTGTTTTACCGCAGTAATATGATTCTATCTTAGTAGCACAATAGATTTGTGCAGTTCTTTTTTATCAAAATCAATAAATGCCGGTTATACGAGAGGTTTAACCGAAACTCGAAAGCATGTTCGAACCGCTTTATTACTTAGGGCGGAGAGATTTTTTAGCTTTAACCATCGATTTCATGCGGCAAGCTGATGACGTTACATCTTACAAAAGAACGATAGCCTCTCACGTTTTCGAGTTGGAAAATTATTATTTTGGAAACTTGCAAAAAAAATTTTTTTTTCATGGAATAATTTACATGATTCGATAGTATTACTAAAGGCAAATCGTTCTGCCACGGGAAAACAACCACTTAAATTTCACGGTGTATGATAGCAGGATCCTGACTGCACTAAAAGCGATTATAATGAGATGCAATAGTGTGTAATACATATTTTATATTTTTTTAGTTGTTGATTTTGCATAAGAAAATAAATTAATTAACTGTTTCTCCCTAACAACATTCTCAACACTTTTCCGCGCGTCAGTACTGAATTTGAGTTATGTTTACAGTGAAATCATAAACTATATTTAAATCACATGACATATTAAGTCCTGGGAAAGTAAATATGGTAAAATATTGAGTAGGTATGTTATAGTTTCTCTCATATAAGGGAGTTAGACGTTGTAAAGCAAAAAAGAATAAAATAATGTAGACCATTAAGGTAGGTTTAACTTTATGATAAATAAAAAATAAGGCGTCCGACCGATTTCCACCATGGCGGCCGACCTCAATTGAGATCAGCCAAGTGCGCAGGATATCGTATAGTGCACAAGCATGTGCGCAAATACAAGTGCACTCTCTGTAAAATCTCTGTCTCTATGTGTCTATCGCTCATTGAGTAATGTTATACTGAACCGCGGTAATATTATTACCGTGACTGGACTGTAAGAGCGACAGGTTCCAAGTTTACTTTTTTAAATAAGCACATAAATTTCACTTCATCAATCCTTACTAATTTTATAAATGCGAAAGTAACTCTATCTGTCTGTCTGTTACGCTTTCACGCATAGAGTACTGAGCCGATTTAAACGAAATTTGGTACAGATATAGTCCAGACCCTAGAAAAAGATATAGGCTACTTTTTAACCGACTGCGCTATAAAGAAGTAATGTTTTACCCGTTAAACATCTCTACGCGGACGGAATCGCGGGCGGAAAGCTAGTTAAACTATATATGGTAAACTATCGGCTTAACACTCATAGTTATGTTAATTATCTGACAAATTTTTGTAGGCATATAGAACATGAGCCTAATTACGCTAAGAATAATGAAAGATGCTTTACTTTTAATAGCAGAATATAGTTTGTGTACAATGGTTTGTTCATTCGGCTCTTTAAATACATTCTGTAAGTCACGAATCTGAAAAATGTAATGTTGTCTGAAACTGTGGTTTAAAAAAAACTTAACTTGAACTATTAAATATTAGAAGACTTAAAAAAAAATAAGGCAACCTACACCAATTGAGATCAGCCAACTGCGCAGGATATAATATAGTGCACAAATATGCACTCAAACGCAAGTGCACTCTCTATTCCTTTGCTGTGATAGTTCAGTGAGACAGCAATCCGACATGACCGATGAGAAACCAGTTTAACGGGCGTGCAAATGACAACTTCCTGACTCCGAGCTGAGTAATTTCTTTACAAACAACATCTTTCCCGGTCCCAGACTCGAACCGGGTACCTCGCGGGCCTTACGCAGTGCTATTTGCAAACCAATAGACCAAAGAGGTAGTCCAAAGACTTATTTATGTACTTAGTTTCTCAGTTTCTAAGTGATAGAATAGAAATAAAATAATTAGAGAACGTTATGGTGTGAAAGAATATGTAGTAACTAGAGTTGAGAAAGGTATGCTTAGATGGTTTGGTCATGCTGAGAGGATGAATGAAAGACGATTAACGAAAGTTATACATAGAGAAAGTATAAATGGAAATGTCGACAGGGGTAGACCAAAAAAGACCTTCCATAACCAAGAAAGCCAAATCTTGAAGAGAGGTCAAATCAAATGTACCCGTAATCGACGAGCATGCATGAAAAGGTTGATGAATGTAGAAGAAGCGAAAGCCAGGACCGTCGTACATGACAGGCAGTGATCTCTGCGTACTACTAAAAAGGCGTGATTTTATGTATGTATGTTATTTATACACCGTGAAGTTTCAGTGGTTGTTTTCGCGTCGCAGAACAATTTGCCTTTAGTAATACTATCGAATCATGCAAATTATTCCGCGAAAAAAAAAATTTTTTTTTTCGATTTTTCAGAATAATAATTTTCCAACTCGAAAACGAGAGAAGCTATCGTTGTTTTTGAAGATGTGACGTATTCAGGGACTGCTTTACGCATGAAATCGATGCTTAAAGCTAAAGAAGCTATAAGCCCTAAGTAATTAAGCGGTTCCAACGTGCTTTCGAGTTTCAGTTAAACCTTTCGTAAAACCGGCAATTATTGATTTTAATAAAAAAGAACTGCACACATCTTATGTACTACTAAGATAGAATCATTTTACTGCGGGAAAACAACCACTAAAATTTCACGGTGTATAAATGGTTCTTGTAATCTATTTATTGTACACATTTACAGATGAATAGCTTTTGGTCACGACTTCTTTCGCGTGATGTCTTTAACGCCTGAAATGTTGACACTCGTTTAGAAGCAGTTAGTTACAGCTTTTTCAAGTTAGTATATTCCCATGTTCACCGAAGGCAAACGATCGCGCGGTCGCTCACCAACAAGATGGACTGACCAAGTGAAAGACTCATCGTCCTCGATACTTTCCACAGTGGTGAAGGACGCGCTGGATAGGAACCGGTAGAAGCAGATTATCCGCTCCAGACTTGGGTGCAACTACGGTGGTGAGGCCTTTGTCAACCACGCTGGCCAAGTACGGGTTGGTTGACTACACCCTAAGTATTTCTATCTAAATAGTGAATTAGTGATTGTTGTGTTTGGTATTTCATCTATTTTTGTAAAATCAATCATTCATAAATTTCCTAATGTATTTCAATATCAGTGTCCTTATATCAATATTAGGGTACATTAAATTAAATACTAAAAATTAAATGTATAAATCATACTTTATTTACACAAAAATTAAAACTCCAAATCTCTCTTCATCCGTTAGTCTGTCTGTTGCTGCGATGAGTGCTGGGAAATCTGTAAAATAAAAATAAAAACATTAAATATTTCACATGAACCTCGCCTCTACATAATATTATGATTAACTAAATACAGGGCTGACGTGGATTCAGGAGGGAGTCTCTAAATAGTTTTGTTTAGAATTATATTATAAGCAAGTTTCATAAGGGCCTTGAGCGCGGGGACCGAATCTAGAAATTCCGTAACAAAAAAAACCTCACGCTCCCCACTCGTCTAACGTCGTTTCAGTTCGGTAGACTTCGGCACAGTTTTTGTGTGCGTGCGGTTAGACGTATTGTACGACTCTAAGAAACTCGCACGAATCGAGACGAGCTGCTCCGAAATCGGACGATGCTATGCAATAGCTATACCGCGGCAGTCCCCAAGTGCCACACCATTACGCCAACGAGTAAAAGCTCCACCAAAATTAGTCCAGCTTTAGCCTTATTAGCGGGAACGAACAGACCGACAGACAAAAACGATTTAGTTGTGATTTTGTTATTGGTACCCGATACATACCCGTACATACACATACTCATTTAAAAAAGTGGAATGTCGTTTTTAATAATAATCTACAAACAGACACTTCAATTTATTTGTATTGATATCAAACCTAATAGCTTTTATATGTAGTCTAAACTAAGCCATTAAGAACAAGATAGCACTATCATCAAATTAGATGTCTATTACAAGGAAATTAGTGTGTAATTGTAACCAGTAACTCGATACTGCGAAACGTCATGTGCTAATTCTATGATCCGATTGCAATGTAATACCATATCACCATTGGATTGGCAAGCTTAAGTGGCAGTGGATCGTAATTTAAACCGTAATTAAAAATGATTATATTATCGCTTTCGGCCAGTAGAAACATGGAGAAAGTGTCTAAACTTTACACGTACACAGTATTGAAACTGTATCTTAATAATTTAAATTTGTAGGAATGTATAGGACTCCGAGCTAAAAGCTCTTAGATAATAATTATGGTTGCACGTTATTCATATTATGTATTAGGACTATACTAATCACGCTTGATTATTTGCCTGCGCGATGTAGGATTGACTCAGTTCTGTTATTAATATCTTAGGGCGCCATCTTTTGGTTGCTGTGGAAACTTTTTTGGCGGATCACAATTCGTATTGGGCGAAGTGGAAAAATAATAGACGCGATAGAAAAAATAGACCATTACGGATACTGTCATTGGTATGTTGGCTATAATTTTTGTTTAAAATGTCTGATTTTATGTCAAAAGGCAACCACTCGAAACCAGAGTCGCTGTTTACCTCCAAGACATCCACAATGCCATTCTGAGGGAGGTTAGTTTAGTTTTTCTCTAAAATTTGATTTTGTGTGCAACATATTTTTAACCGACTTCAAAAAAAAAAAAGGAGGAGGTTCTCAATTCGTCTGTATGTATAATTTTTTTTTTTTTTTTTTTATGTATGTTCACCGATATTTTCGTCAATTATAGACGGATTTCAAAAATTTTTTTGGTTGGATGGAGTTCACTTTCGAGGTGGTCCCATTTTCACCAGTCTAGGATCTGATGATGGGATCCTGGAGAAATCGAGGGCAACCTTCAAATTTTATAGGGACATGTACCGCGTTTTGCATATTATCTGAAATCATATTGGCATTTGCTTCTGGCAATCATAATCTTAAATGATTCTGAGCTGATGATGGAAGGTCAACTCCTTAATAGTTATGAGTAAAAGAATGATTATTTCAATACTGTATACATATTAAGACTACTAGTTATAATATCAGTAGCATTACAGGTGAGCTAAACTATTAGGTTGACCAGTCTAGGATCCGATGATGGGATCCAGGAGAAATCGAGGGCAACCCTCAAATTTTATAGGCACATGTCCCGTGTTTTACATAGTTTCTGAAGTTATATTGGCAGCTGCTGCTGGCAATCATAATGTTATGATGCTGAGGTGATGATGGAAGGTCAACTCCTTAATAGTTGGGAGTAAAGGGATAATTCTTTCAAATCTGTGTACATATTGATACTACTAGTTATAATATCAGTAGAATTATAGGTGAGCTGAACTAATAGGGTGTAAAAAAATGTAACACTAAAAAGGGTGAAAAAAATTGTAAACAAAAAAAAACCGCCCTCAAAAACCCGACTCACTAAAAATTACAAAATAATATAATACGAACATTAATCTGGGTATAAATTTGATATGTTGTTGAAGGCGGTGCCGTTTATATTTCATGCAGTTTTCCTCAAAAATTTAATTGGCACCGCCTTCAACAACATATCAAATTTATACCCAGATTAATGTTCGTATTATATTATTTTGTAATTTTTACTGAGTCGGGTTTTTGAAGGCGGTTTTTTTTTTGTTTACAATTTTTTTCACCCTTTTTTCTTGTAACTCGCGATCATGACAGTCGAAACAACGGGCAGTAAATGGGTTGTGTTTGCTACACATGTGTTACTCTTTTAATCGCGAGCAGTCCCATAATTTATGGTTTCAAACGAAATGGAACGCGAATGTTTAAAACCGTAAACAGTTATAGTTTACAGTTATCTTATTATCTTATCTTATAGTGGGGACCGTCTAAATAGTTCATTTCGACCCTCAGCGATCTATTGTGTTACCTCTATACACCTACTCCTTGAAGATCTTATGCATTAATGCAATAATGTACTTGGGTCTGTGGTGCCTGTATTCTTCTGGATAAGCCGTTCCCAGAAGTATGAGCCTGTGTCTGGCCAGTGAGTGACATTCACATAAGAGACAAATTATAGTTAGTATTTAATTACCTCCATTGACCTTCCCCTCCCTGATGACCTTCACGAAGTGTGGCCGCTGCATCTTCTGCCACTCCTCTATGGTCCTCCAAGGAGGGTGCGTTAAGTACGGCACTCTCACTTTCTTCTCACCTGGGGCCGTTGTAGTTTCTGCAAACCCTGAAGTATAAAAAAAAAAAACAGAAATCACGTGTGAAACAGAAGTTATTCTTTATCGTTTGCTATAAATAATGCGAATTACATTGAAAAATAAAGTTTGTTTTTAGCCAAAGTTGCGCCAAAATAAGAATGATTACATTCATTTTAAGCGGTGTGTACCATTTTTTTCAGTTTTATAGCGTAAAAGCGCGACTTATCGTCAAGTATTACTACCGCATTTGTTATTTAGTAGACAAAAAAATATCGACTTGGCAAGGGCACTGCGGTGTCCCCAGATTCCTAGTAGAATTTTTCTACTAACTTACAAAGGAACTTGAACTTTATTTCAAAGTAAATAAACTTAAAATGAAATTGATACACTTGTACCTTCTGGGAATGTGATCTTCTTCAATACTGGCGGCATTTCAGCGGACACTGCCTTGTCTGGTGCCGAGAGTTCCTTTTCCGGGAACAAGATTACTTTTCCCAGGAAGATGTTTCTGGTGGACGTAGTTATGGGGTCAGTTGTGGTCTCGAAAGTGTGATTGGTTGTTGTTGTTATTTTTGCGGTTCTCCGTCCTGGAAAATATCAATGAATTAAGATGAATAAACGTCAACATCAACTAAGACCTTTTCCCAGCAGTAGGATGACAAGGGTTAATAAAAAAAAACGTCAACATCAGATACATTAGGGATGATAATCATCCGCTCCCCCGCAAGTCCAGTGATGATGACTAGGCTATTTCAAGCCGCGGCGGGGTTATGGGTTAAGGTCTAAACCAGAGAACCACGACTCCGTCAAGGACATGTGGTATACCGCGGTGTTTTAGTCGGTAGACCCTCTGGGCATTGCACTCCGCCCAGGAGCAACGGCTGAGCAAAAGATGGTAAATGCAATAGCACCATCTTTTCGCCAGTCGCCGGGGAGTCCGACACAACATCCGACTCGTCATCAGTTAGGAAAGTAAAATGAAATACATTGATCAGATATATGTACAAAGGTATCAGGATGGTGGATCATCCAACTATAAGGTAGCCAAATGCTACATTATAGTTGGATGACAAAGGCCTCCTTAAATTCTTGCCTAGGTAAGCCAAGGCGAGCGTAAAGCCAAGAGGAGCGTGTGTAGTTGTGCCAGTTGGGATTTGAACCCAAAATCTTTTAGATCATAAGCTTAAGCTTAAACACTATGCGTATAACTAGACAAATAGCAGGAAAGTAGAACATAGATAAACACGATTATATTTTCAAGGTGGCTATCGTCTACATTGTCGTGAAATTGGCCACAAAATTTTCTACCAGGCTAGCGCCATAACTAATACTGCTTTTGATCCTATGATCAACTAGATATAATAGCTCACTACTCTCATATTATCACAAATGAGTTTCCTATTAAGCCTATTTCCAGTCGATAAAGAAAAAAATGGTGGTGTAGATGTTAAAATGATAAACGCAAACATACTTCCAATAGATCCTAATCTTCTTGGGCGCACTGGCTTCTTGATAGCGACGATCATATCGTTCCAGGCCGACCTAATTGAATCCTGGAAAATAAGGTTTCGAAGTAAGTTTACTTTGTAGATAAGTTATTGAGTTAAGTCTGTAAAGTCGTTCTATGGTCTCTTTCGTGCCATTTAAGAGGGTGATTATAGACTTCAATATCATATAAGTATTTTGGTGTTAAATATTCGTACAAATATTACATTAAATAAATATTACACATCACATAATATGTACATTGATCTGGTACCTGGTAGATTACACACTTGTGTTACGGATATCAGAATCAATAGTGAATACACAAATATATTTAAATACATTTAATAACGACTTCAGACATAAGATTGAACAAATATTTGCTCTGGGTGGTAATCGAACCCACGACTCTTGGAACCGTAGGTCCTGAATCTGGATCACTAATCACTGTTCATACATTACATGTAAAAGTTCAGATTCCCGATTATTTTAAGTTAATAAAATTTTAGACTTTCGCGTTCTTTTACACTAAATATTAGTCTTTGTGTCAACACGCGATATTAGGCGCAAATACATATTAAACATAAATACATAAAGACTAATTTTAGTTTTTTTTTTATTAATGTACAGGAATGTTACAAGTATGAATATTGAGAATGCTAACCACTCTGATAGGTAGACGCGAAAGTGTATTTAACAGTAACATTTCGTCGTAACTTGCTTTTACTTTAACGAAATGAACGTCACATGCGAATCAAAGACTCTTGGCGAAGACTCAATGAAGCTTGATAAAAATAACCCAACAATAATAGGTCAACAAACCCGCACTTGTCCAGAAGGGTTGACTAAAGCCCTAGTTTAGGTTAGGCTCCTGCCCCAGCAGTGGGGACGTGTATGAGCTGATGATGAACTAACTATACATGTTTAATTAACTTTTAGATAATGAATCCATATTTTTTTTAGATTGCACCTATCGTTTGTATCCAGCTCTGGGTATGGTCGCTATCTTTTTTAGTCAAGGTAAAAGGTCTGTCAAAGGTATGTCAGGTATGTCAGTATGACTTACCCATGTATTAGTGAATGTTTCTTCAACTGATATGAGACACACCAAATCCATACACAAAAATACAATAACACTCAACACGATTATTTTGTTCATTTCTTTGCTTTAAATTAAAAATATCACTAAAATTAGAACAAAGAAACGTTATTGAAAATCGTTCAACTTTTTTCTTAAAAACTTTGAAGTTGTAACTTATACACATTTGAAATCTACTTCTCTATATTTTCTTCAATATGTTTTCATATGACCTAATCGTACAACCTGAATCAAGTTACCTGTTGTACTGAAAGATCAATGGTCACACATGAAGACTGATTATAATCAATTAACATTGTAACAGTGATGTTATAATAACATGGTTCGATTTCAATCGATACTATTTAATCTGTGGGAAAGGATAACAAACCTTAAGCTAATGTCCAAAGGTTCAAATTGCATCGGTCGGTGTTTAACAGGGGCATAAATGTAGTTGAATAATTAAATTCAGTATCCCACACATATTATAAAGGAATCATTTTAAGTTTGATCTGCAATCCTAGAGCAGGTACAGTCGTGACTAGTTACGCACTAATTACCTACTAACTACCTACCTACCTACCAAGATAGAAATAATTTAATTCTAGCTTATTCTCACCGCATTCAATCACGTTGTATTACTCTCATTTAAGTGTAGTTGGGCAAAAGTAATCTGTATAAATATAAATAATTATTAATATCGGTTAGCAACTTACGAAGCTAACGCATAACATACATACAAAAAAAAGCACGATTCAGACGAATTGATAACCTCCTCCTTTTTGAAGTCGGTTAAAAATGAACTGTTGTTCATTAGCTGCACTAAAACTCAAAAACTGCTGGACCGTAGCTAATTTTGGTTTTGAAATGTTGGTCCTAGTTCGGGGAAGGTTTGAACGCTGAGAAAATGAAAAAAAAATTGAGATGAGAAAAAGAACATCGTAATATTCCCATACAAACTGTTGTACCTACTCTTCTTTGGCCAAACATTTTTTTACTACTTGCCCATATTTATTATTAAACCTTTACTCCACTCTCACTGTAGTAATAAATCCTTACTAATATTATAAATGCGAAAGTAACTCTGTCTGTCTGTTACGCTTTCACGCGTAGATTACTGAACCGATATAAATGAAATTTGGTACAGATATAGTCCACAGCCTAGGAAAGGATATAGGTTACTTTTTATCCGACTGTGCTATAAAGAAGTAATGTTTTACCCGTTAAACATACTAACGCGGACGAAGTCGCGGGCGGAAAGCTAGTAATTATATATGTCGGATCAGAAGTATTTAACGACATAGTGTGGGCGAATGTAGGTATCGTGCAAATAAAAGTAGCGTGATATCAAAGCACTAGATTTATTCTTGGTCACTATTTCCATTAGATCGATTTACAGAACAATGAACACAATCACACCCGACACTAATTACACTGAACGGAAGTATAACGATACGCGACAGTTTCTACGATTTGCACCGTGCGGTCGTCCGGAGATAAGTGGGCCGCTGCGCACGACCGCCCGCCCTAACGTAGACTCCGTCTAGCGCCGCCGGGTGGCGCTTGCGTGCCGTAGCTTCCACTCACTGCCTTCAGGTGGCGCTGGCGTCGCAATATTCCGACACGGCCATCCTGCTTGCACACGTCCTCGTGTGTTAGTCTGAAACAATAGAAAACCAAGCACAGTATTTACCGTTCGGTCTATCCTGACCTAACACAAAAACATTCAGTTTCTAGATTTTCTAGACAGTCATCAGTACTAAGTAATAGTATTTACTAACACTATGAAATTTAATCCAAACAATTCAGTGATTATAAATGGTCCAGACAGAATCAAGTAACAATTGCACGCATATCATAACACACTCTTAAATCTCCATTTAAGCACAAGCTCAATCCATCCAGACCAATACGGCTCTACAAGCCCAGGAAACCATCCTTATGCGACTCCATCTACCAGGATCGCCGAGTCATCTCCGACTCTACGGTCTTAATATCCCATAAGACCCGACCCCCGCCAGTGTTCACTGCAATACCGCGTGCTCACGGTGTACTACAAAGAGACTATGAGAATCGCAAGAACTAATTCTTACGATCCCTAAACATCACTAAGCTTACATACCGATTTCAACTGAACTACGGCTACAGCGACACACCTGGTGCGGTCAACACATACGGTCAACTTTGACCCGGTCTAGGACTAGAGTGCAACCTTGCTTAAAACAAAAAGAGTAGACAATCTACTCCGACTCAGACTAATCTTCAGCAACTTCAATTGGTACTTGACCCTCCGGAATACGTCTAATCCTGTCATGGGCGTCTACTTGTATTTACGCTTTGAATTTAATGACTTTAAAATAGGGGAAGCTTTTAAAATTATTGACTTCCATTTTCATCAAATCATTACATGGTTTGAACACACTAGATTACATTTCATATCAAACAAAATTAATTTCAATTGTAACAAAAGAAAACAAAACATTTTCGAGTAGCCAGAGCCACGCACCATTCGCTGTACAAATTAATTCTCACTATTAATCAACTGTGTAGCCTCACAAATCTCGAGTGACCACTCCAACGCCACGGCACCATAGCCGATAGAGACTACAAAGTCTCTCATACGCGCTTCAACATCAACGCACGTGTGCATCACCCACTGACTACACACTACGGTCTCGTTAGACCACGACCTCCACCAGAGCCAAACGCGCATCGCGCACCCACGGACTACTTGAGTTTCCCCAAAAGACACCGATTTCTAGCGGGCTACGACTACGAAATAGCTACTGGCACAGTCGACTTTACTACGGCCGTTAGAGTTTACACTCGAGCTCTCATAACATCACCAATTGATTGTTTACACATTACTCATCAACGTTAGGCTCACGATGTATCTCTACTTCAACTTCGACTGGTACATGACCTTCTGGAAATCCTCTTTACCTATCACTATCCAATAACTCACGATAAAAATGAAACCAAAAGAGTAAACCGTTCGGCCATCCCAGCCAAAAGTTAACAAACAGCTTCTGCCTACAAAATTTTACTTTACTTAACATTTGAACGTTTGACCGAAAAGTTCCCAAATTCAAATCTGCAACTAAGGCATTACTCAGTAGATCCAATTAATTAATAACACAAGTCTAGACACACACACACTCTGACCAGTCCGTCGGCCTAGAACCAGTCCGTCGGTTCTCACAGTGTTCAGTCCATCGAACACACCTAGTATCCAGTCCATCGGATACTCATGGCTCAGTCCATCGGCCACTTCAACTAAAAGTAACTCAATCCATAGGTTACCCGTACCATCAACATGTGTCATTAAATAAACCAACAATCAACATGAACAAAGTCATAAGCATTAGCATTGTCCAAATCTTTGGGAACCTATCGTTCTACTAGACTTAAATGATTATAAAAATTATCTATCCACATTTGGATGGGGAAAACCAAAACCAAATACTCAATTACTTTAAAAGGGCCTCTATACTTAGGGTCCAACTTGGTGTGATTCCTTTCCTCATTTTCAAGGACAAACATTGTGTTCAGTGAGCATCACATACTGCGATGCAGTACAGAATCACAATTCCTAGGTAAATCAATCTTAAAGGATGTCTAAAGTCTAAACATAAAAACAATGCACCTGATTTTCCTCTCAGCATCTATCTTGCATTCCTGGTATAAGGAATTTGTTGCTCCGTAGCCGCCTGTCGTACTGCAGCTCAATCTCAATTCCCAACTGTGTTCACAGATGACTGTAGTACAAGGCATAGCAACTGAAACAAAGATTTCCCACAGTAGACAACTGACTGGTAAAGTGATGAGAATCACCGCTCAATTACGTATTTGAGTTTGAAGTAGAATCAACAAAGACAGCAGACAGTCAGTTTGTTTTTCAAATTTTAAATTTAGAATCAACAATTAATCTACGTGTTCGAGAAACTAAAATTATTCCCTGAGCTTTTAATTGCACTGACATTGACAGGAAAATATTTTTTTTTATTCTTTTTCTAGTAGGGAATAACGATTTAAAGGCTTTGATTAATAAAAATCATACAGCCAAACCTTTAATTGAATGAGTTTTTTTTTTTTTTAATTTTTTTTAACTAGCACACATGCACACACGCACACACATCCAGATTCACACTTCCTATTTTTCTAGGCTGCCAGTAGCCACACAACCACAAGTTGCATGAGGTCTAATAACTTTAGCACTTAGTGGCATCAAGTACAAAATAGGTAGCTAGGCATTTCACATAATCTTTCACACTTTTCATGTGGCTACTTTTAATTTACAAAAAGAAACATTACTTTAAACGAAACTATTATGAAAATGTTTGCATTTAAACAGACTATACTGACATTATGAAACATCGCAACAGTATGAAAAAGACTCACATGATCATGTAGTTTGCTTACAAAGCAACATCCACTCGTCACTCGTTCCGGGATGCACCGCCGCCGCAGCCGCCGCCGCTGCCATCGACCTGATGGCCGCCGCTGCTGCACCGGCTCGCGATGTGTCCTGGCTTCCCACATTTGAAGCACATGAAAGGCTTCGCTGCTGACTGCTGGGTTGCTTGACTCGATGATGCATGCGTCGCAGGTCTTCCTCTCACATCCACAGGCTTGCTCCTACATTCGGAACGTCTGTGACCCATTTTTCCGCAACTATAGCATTTTAGCGAGGTCATCTTAGCTCGCTTCACATCGGGCTCACTAGACGATTGACCACGAGTATGGATCTGGCGCTTCAGATATGAGAAAGCGTATAGCTCTTTCTGCAATTTATCTCTTAAAGAAATGTCGGTAGTAAACGCTAAGCGTTGTAATCGCGAGTCGAACTACGAAATATGCGCTAATACAGATGCTACTGCGATCTGCTCCTTATCTGCATCCTTCCATCTATTAGTTAGCGATGCCATCAACCGACTCGCATAGGCGGAAAGGGCCTCTTTTTCGTTGGGCTTACTGCCGTTAAGATTTACGAAAGTACCCGCCAAAGTCTCTGTAGTAACAAATCTGGCCGTGAAAAGAACCTTGAACTCCTCCCATGTCATACCTTGGTATACAATCTGCGATAGCCATGTTGACGCTGCCCCCTTCAATGCCTTGCTGATCACAACAACAAATTCACCGCCGCTCAATATATGATTTTAAACTGTCATGGTCACACACATTAGAAAACTGAAACTGTCCGGGATATTTACCATGGCAACCCAGAAGCTCATAAAGGAATGCAGGGTGGCTATTGGGGATGATATGGCAACGTATCTCCAACGACCAAGAAACCTCCAACCTCCCAAACTATACGGACTACCAAAGGTTCATAAGCCTAATGTACCTTTGCGGCCAATAGTGAGTCAGATTGATTCTCCGACTTATGAATTGGCGAAGCATGTAGCCGGTATCCTACAGCCTTTGGTGGGTGGCACCACATCGTACGTGAAAGATTCCAGGCATTTTATAGACATTCTGCGACTTAATAAGATCAATAAGAACGAAGTGATGGTCAGTTTTGACGTGGAATCACTGTTCACGAACGTTCCCATTACTGACTGCATTGAAGTCATTAAGCGTAGAATGGAAGATAATGATATCCCTATGGAATATGCCAAATTGGTGCAACATTGCCTTTCTACTAATTACTTTATATACCAAGGCGAATACTACCTCCAAATAGACGGTGTGGCGATGGGCAGTCCTGTGGCCCCAGTAGTTGCAAACTTATGGATGGAACATTTTGAAAACAGAGCCATTGCCACTGCCCCCTATAGTATTAGGATTTGGAAAAGGTACGTTGATGACATTTTTAGTATAGTAGAGGGTGATGAAAGTACCGTGCAAAACTACTTGGCTCACTTAAATAGCATCCACGGGAAGATGAATTTCACGTACGAGATGGAAGATAAGAGGAGCATTGGCCTTTTAGATGTGTGGGTCAAAGTGCGTGAGGACGGTTGTTTCAGCCATTCCCTATACAGGAAGCCTACTCATACTGATCGCTACCTACATGCAGAGTCACATCATCATCCACGCCAACTGAACTCTGTAGTGAAGTCGCTTACAGACCGCGCATATAATCTATGTGACGAGGAACATATAAATGATGAACTTGAACACGTAAGTGACGTCCTACGGTGGAATGGATACAGTGGGCGAATATCAAGACCGACACGTAATAAACGCCTGGTTTATAGTGTAGACCGCCATCCAGCATATTTGCCGTATGTAAAAGGAGTGACAGATAAGATCTCAAACATACTTAGGAAAATCTCCGTAAAAACTATCTTCACTCCTCTTAAAAAAGTATCGCAATTTCTACGCTCACCGAAGGATAGCTTTCCTTTAGAAAAACCAGGCGTTTATAAAATTGACTGTAGCTGCGGAAGCTCGTACATAGGGCAAACAAAAAGGACGATTTCGTGCCGGGTGAAAGAGCATATCAGGGCAGTCAAAAACAACGAAGCACAAAAATCGGCAATCGCTCAACATCTTTTAGAATCGGGAACGAACCACTGGATTGAGTTACATAACCCAAAAATACTTTCGACAGAACGCCATTACATACCACGACTGGTCAGGGAAGCAATTGAAATTAAAAAATTCAAAAACTTCAATCGTGAAGACGGGTTTCAACTAGCGAAAGTATGGCATCCAGTGATACGTTTATGTAAAAATAATAATAAAAATGTGTCCGTTTTCGAGGAAAAAAGAAGTGATACCGTGAGTGTAGTGTGTCTGGATCGAGTTCTGAGTGACAATAATGTGAACGATGGTAGTGGTGTCGTGCGTAATAAAAGACTGAGAAAGAGGGTAGACCGATATGTCTGCCCTTAGACCTACCGTCATTCTCGCAGTCCTACAGTTCATCCGTGATCATGGCGCTTGCAACAGTGCCGAAATATCGGGAGCTCATTAAAACAAAACAACATGGTAAATATCCCGGACAGTTTCAGTTTTCTAAATTCACCGCCGCTTAGTGAATTATCGGCAAAACACAAATCCGCGGTCACGCACCATGATTTCGCATTAGAATCTTGCTTATCGTTAAAATCAGGCAGCACTACACTATTGTTCACATTTGGAGTCTTCAATGCATGAATCAGTTCGCGCATTTGTTGATTTTGCAATTCAAAAAGTACCCGCCACTGACTTTCATCGCCGCGACTATCATTTGCACGATTCGATCCCACTTCTGATGTCGGATCAGAAGTATTTAACGACATAGTGTGGGCGAATGTAGGTATCGTGCAAATAAAAGTAGCGTGATATCAAAGCACTAGATTTATTCTTGGTCACTATTTCCATTAGATCGATTTACAGAACAATGAACACAATCACACCCGACACTAATTACACTGAACGGAAGTATAACGATACGCGACAGTTTCTACGATTTGCACCGTGCGGTCGTCCGGAGATAACTGGGCCGCTGCGCACGACCGCCCGCCCTAACGTAGACTCCGTCTAGCGCCACCGGGTGGCGCTTGCGTGCCGTAGCTTCCACTCACTGCCTTCAGGTGGCGCTGGCGTCGCAATATTCCGACATATAAATAAATAATTAATAGTAAGTAATGAACAGCTGACGTTCAATAATCTGAAAATCGGCAACTCAATTCCCTCCATTGAGACAGGTACGGTTTCAAATTCACATTAATCACAATCAGCATAAAACGATAACCAAACAGTATAGTATTTCCATCAAGCCGTCAAATTCACTATATTAATTGTGCTGTATTTAAAGATACAATAATCATGTTGACTGAAATAGAAAAGTGCCATTAATAACTATTGACATTTGCTTTCGACGTATAACGTAGTCACTAGATATCAAAAGTGGATTAGTGTATAGAATTTAGTATTTAAATGTATGTTCGCTACCTTCTCTACCACCGAACCGAATTAATATGTCTAACTAGCTTTCCGCCCGCGACTTCGTCCGCGTAGAGACTTTTAACGGGTAAAACATTACTTCCTTATAGCGCAGTCGGTTAAAAAGCCTATAACCTTTCTTAGGCTCTGGACTATATCTGTACCAAATTTCATTTAAATCGGTCCAGTACTCTATGCATGAAAGCGTAACAGACAGACAGAGTTACTTTCGCATTCAAAATATAAGTAAGGATAAAACTAATTTTACGGATGAAACTCACGTGTTTTGTTTTTCTAAACATATTATTAAGAGTAATTCACATTTTTATTCGTAAAAGCTCTTTCATTGTGTCCACAAAATAATTGTTTGTCCCTACCAACGACACGTGAGCCAAAAATGATAGGTCACAGAATTGATTACAGTTTGTACTCAGTAATTTGATGTATCACGAACATGATCGAGGACCAAAGTTCGTTGTTTTGAACGTTCAACTTTTCGAGAAGGGAAAACGTATTATCGATCGTTTATTTTTGTACGCCGCCATTTTGTTGGGTGTTTTGGTTAGCCCTATTTAGATACGCTTGAGTGATTAGGTATTTTTAAATCCTTACTTTTATACTGATACGAGTATATAGTAAGTAATACGAGTATTTAAGTAGCTCTGTCTGTCTGTTTCACTTTTACGCCAAAAGTAATGAACCAATTGGAATGGAATTTGGTACACAGATAGTGTAGAAAATTGAGAAACGTTTTAAGCTAGCTGACTCTGCTTTGATGTTATGTTTTACTCGATAATCGCATTCACGTGGTCGGAGTCACGGGCAGAAAAATTTATAGATAATATTTCCCATTAGGTAAGTCCTATCAGGCGTAGATCATATCTGACATATTTTTACTAAGAAAATCTACATGAAAACTTGTCTTTTTTCTTTAGATTTTTGTTTCACCTTTTGGAATTCTACTTATGCGTAGGACGCCACATTTTATTTTATATGATTAACATATTATGTCTGAAATGCCTTATGCACCTTCACTGGGAAAGGGGTTCTCTCCCAGTGGTGTGTCGGACTCCAACGACTGGCGATAAGATGGTAAATGCCAGATCTCAATTGAGATCAGCCAACTACACAGGACATGTTATAGTGACTTAAAGTGAATATGACTGGCTCGGTGGAACAGTGGTTAGTGACCCAGGTTCACTACCTACGGTTCCAAGAGTCGTGGGTTCGATTCCCACTCGGGACAAATATTTGTGTGACGAACATTGGTGTTTGTTCCGTGTCTGGGTGTGTATTAAGTATATTTGTGTATCCACTGTTGATTCTGATATCTGTAACACAAGTGCTTAAGCTACTTACCATGGGATCAGATCAATGTATGTGATGTTGTGTAATATTTATTTATAGTGCACAAGACCACCGGCTTAACGTGCTTTCCGCGGCATGGGCGTGCAACCGCCAACTTCTTGACTCCGAGCTAAGTAATTTGTTTACAGAAAAACTCAACCAAATGTCGCCCCACCCCGGACTCGAACCGGGGACCTCTCGGTCCTTACGCAGCACTTCCTACCAATAAACCAATGAGGCAGTCATAAATTATTAATCAAGGAAAAAAAGAATTACAAAGATAGAAGATGTATGCCCAAACTTTACCGGTTAACTTTCATAATCTTTCAAACCTACATTTATCATTTAAAAATATATTTTCTACTTAATACAATGCATTTACAAAGAGAAGAAAAAACCTTTTTGGAATGCAAAAAGAATAAGAAATTGCGTTTAAGTATAACCCCGAGGCATTGTATAATATAATAATAATAATAATGAATTGTTGAAGTAAGCCACCCGTAGCACTTTCAAAAGAATTCCAAGAAAGGGAAAATGGCAAAAGAAATATTATGAACGTTATAAAGAATGTTTTATAAATAGCGACGGGCGTTTAAAAAATGAGCATTTGCAATGATAGTACGTTTCAACTACTATCCTACAGACATCTTATTCAATTCTGTATTCTAGATAGATGATGTTTTCATACCCCTATCGCCCTAGTTTAGGGTAGGCCCGTGCCCCAGCAGTGGGGACGTATATGGGCTGATGATGATGATGATGATGATGATGTTTTCATACGCTTCAACGTACTATTAAGGTTGATTATTTTGGAGCCAGTTCGATTTCAATATTACACAACACAAAATCACATACATTGAACTGATCCCGTAGAAAGTAGATTATACACTTGTATTACGGATATCAGAATCAACGGTGAATACACAAATATACAAACATATAGTGGAACAGTGGTTCGTCGCACAAATATTTGTCCCGAGTGAGAATCGAACCCAAGTCTCTTGGAACAGCCAGGATCACGAACCACTGTTCCACTGAGTCCGTCTACATTTTCTATATTAGTTCTTTATTTCTTTATCAGGGTAAGACTTCGCCCAGCAGTGGGATGACAAGGGTTAATAAAAAAAAAGGTTAAGACTAGTTTATACTATGGATTACACATAGTAGTCATGGGAGATAATAATTATGATATAAGAAAATTGTTTTATTTACTTCTTTTCACACAAATCGTATTAATAAGAGTATGTTGTTACTGAGTGTCGGTCGCTCGTCTGTCTGTGGCACTTTTACTCTATCAAGATGAACCGATTAAAATATAATTCTTCTTCTTCTTACGTATGGTTGATGAACAACCTGGTGTCAGAGTTTTTAAACCGCCCGTAGGCCTCTGACATAGCTTCACACACCGTTGAAAAAATTCCCAGGTATGATGGTTTTCTCACGATGTTTTCCTTCACCGTTAAAGCGTCGAATGATGGTAAATAAATGAATTTCAAATTTGTAAAACACATTGGTACCTGGCGGGGTTTGAACTGGCGACCTCTCGCATGACAAGCAACGACCTTAACCATTCGGCCATCAACGCTTTTTAAAAAATATAATTAATTTTTTTTCATAGATGAGTAGACTTGGATCTGAAAAAATATAAAAGGAACTTTTAACCTGATTCAGTTTTGAGTTCAAGAATATGTATAACATTAAGAATAAGGTAATCATTGTGTTCGTGCTGGACAAACGAATTCACGCGGAAATGTAGTGTTTGAAAACTTTAAACCAGATTCAAAATAAGATAGGACTTTCTTCCTCTACCGTGCGAATATAATTAAACATTTGTATGCATTTGGTGAATAGGACTCGATAGCCGAGTGGTTAAGGTCGTTGCTTGCCATGCGAGAGGTCGCCAGTTCAAACCCCGCCAGGTGAAATTCATATGTACCATCATTCGACGCTTTAACGGTGAAGGAAAACATCGTGAGGAAACCTGCACACCTACGAAGAAATTCTAAGGTTGTGTAGTCGACCTACCCGAATTTGGCCAGCGTGGTCGACTAAGGCCTCATCGCCCTGGTTTAGAGTAGGCCCGTGCCCCAGCATTGGGGACGTAGATAATCTGATGATGATGATGCATTTGGTGAATAGGACTCGATTGTTTGTAAAAATAATTCTACGGCTTATGAGATTGTTAACACTCATGCAATACTGGATAAGTTAGGCCAATTTCACTATGAACCATACTTCAAAATCAAAAATCAAAAATCAAAATTATATATTCGGTAACACATATGTCATACAGCAAATTGTGGTTGGAGTTTCCTTTCAAGCAACAGATTTGCTTGTATAAGAAAACCCCGCTCTTCTTTAAATATTAAGTACAATATGTTTGCTATGTTTTCTTATTTTCAAATCTTAGTAACAAGATGACATCGTTTGACAACTGCTGCCATTTGACATGCTCTTACAAAATTAATCAATAAATTAATGATTATGCCACCTGTTCGGAATGTCGATTCTATCGACAAGACTGTGGCAGGAAAGAAACCAGAAATCAGGTCATTTTCAATTTTCATGGTCAATTTAGCAAAAACCGGCCAAGTGCGAGTCAGACTCGCGCACAAAGGGTTCCTTACCAATATCGTAACAAAATTCGAGATTTTTTTGTATTGAAGCCTCAAATATTACCAACTTATTTATTTAATTTTGTTTAATAGATAGTTTAAACAAAGCAAAATAAATTAGTTAGCTACCATGGTTCTTAAAACACAGCTTCATGACAGACAGACAGACGTACAGCGACGGCTTAGTGATAGGCTCCCGCTTTTACCATTTGGGTACGAAACTCTAAATATCTTACGGAATCCCGATCACTCTCACTCCGATTTCGAAACTTCAATAGCAAAACAAAAGTGCGACCAGCCCGGCCCTTTGTCAATGTATTAGTGCGAGGGTCATTTAATATTGAAGGTATCAAAGGTCCGGAATGGGGGCAGTGACGCATCATTTCCTAGCTGGGAAGTCGCTGCGTGTCGTCAGCGATGGTTGAACGCTGACTCATGGGGAGAGGGTACACTGAGAGGAAGACATGCTTTTATACCACTGCCGAAAGCGTCAATGGCCGAGTGGTTAAGGTCGTTGCTTGCCGTGCGAGAGGTCGCCATTTCAAACCTCGCCACGTACCACTGTGGTTTTCAAATTTGAAATTCATACGTACGATTATTCGACGCTTTAACGGTGAAGGAAAACATCGTGAGGAAACCTGCACACTTACGAAGAATTTCTTAGGAAGTCAACTAACCCGCACTTGACCAGGGTGGTTGATTAAGGCCTCATCGCCCTAGTTTAGGGTAGGCTCGTTTAGAGTAGGCCCAGCAGTAGGGACAACATATAGGCTGCTGATAATGATGATGAATATTATGTATTTCATTGTAAGATTTTAGACTATCGCGTTCCATTACACTAAATAATAGTCTTTATAGGTCTACACCCGATATTAGGAGTATCAATTACATAGCTACTTACTGCCCGACGTTTCGACTGGGTTACACCAATCATGGTCGCGAGCGACGATATTTAGTATTTTGTATTTCGGCCAAATGTTAAGATTAAGGACGCTCTCAATCTCACCTTTCCAATAGATCAACGAGTCAGCATAATAATATCACTCTGTTGAGTAAATATTAACCCCACTGTGTCCCCGGCCTTAGGTTAAGTTGCCTTTAACTGTTTGGGAGGTGACTCTCACTTTTGAAGAGCCACTCCACAGAGGGCGGTTTCGACGACTCCAAGTATCAAGTCGAACCCACTCCCAACCACTTAGGCCCGAATGAATATCTACTTATTATTTTTCTTCGGAACCACTGGAACAAAGTTCAAAACTCGCGAGGGTTTCAGTTTCAGGAAAGGCATTGAAGGTGGATGGGATTTGCGCTTCTTTTGAATGTGTCTAATATTATAAATGCCAAAGTAACTTTTGTCTGTCCGATTTTAGACTTTCGCGTTCCATTACACTAAATGTTAGTCTTTACGGGTCTACACGCATTATTAAGAGTAGCAAATTCATAAGCTAGGTACTTACTGCCCGACGTTTTGACTGGGTTACACCAATCATGGTCGCGAGCGTAATAAAGCGTGTAGGGGTCTACACGCTTTATTACGCTACGACGCGCTTTATAAAGACTAATATTTAGTTTTTGTCTGTCCGTCACATGGTAATTTTCATAATTGGCGTCTCTTTTAAATATCCATTACTCATATTATAAATGCGAACATAAGTATACACTGACAGACGGACAGGCTGTCCTTACTGTCAGTTTTGCATTTGCGTGCTAAAATTACTTAAGCGATTTCGATGAAATTTGGGTACGTAGATAATTTTACATTTACAAAGGCAATTTAAACCCAATTTTTCAGCGAGAGAGTAATATTTTACACAATTATCGACTTAAGGATGAGCACAGGAGTAACATAAAACAAGGTTTAAAATGCATCCTGTATGAATAATTTAACTAAATTATTGATGCTTTGTTTCTGATCCCTCAGGGCCAAACAGATCAGAATTAATGGATTACCTTAGGCCTAGATTAAACATTTGCATAATCAAATTATGCACACATTTGTTATGCGTGATTGTGTATCGCATGTGATACATCACCAAATACGAGACATAGTAGGCTTAGCCTTCTACGTTTGCAACCGTATTCCTTTTAGTATGTGGCACTCAACTCATCACACAGTTCTTCTCCATTCTTTATACGAGCATCATCATTAGCCCATTATACGTCCCTTCTGTTGGGGCACGGGCCTACCCTAAACTAGGGCGATAAGGCCTTAGTCGACCACGCTGGCCAAGTGCGGGTTGGTCGACTACACAACCTTAGAATTTCTTCGGAGGTGCGCAGGTTTCCTCGCGATGTTTTCCTTCATTGTTAAAGCGTCAAGTGATGGTAAAATTAATTTAAAATTTATACCATTTCAGAAAAAAAACACTGTGACTGCCTCGTTGGTCTATTGGTAGCAAGCGCTGCAAATGTACCGAGAGGTTCGGTTTGGAACTGAGGCCGGGCAAAATTTGTATGAGTTTTTGTAAAGAAATTACTCAGCCTGGAGTAAGGAAATTGGCGATTGCACGCCTGTGCCTCGGAAAGCACGTTAAGCCAGTGGTCCTGCGCCCGATCTCTCATCGGTCAGGTTGAATAGCCGCCTCACCAAACAATGAGTGTAAGGGAACTGAAGGACACGTTTGCCAAGCAACATATAAACCAGCCGGTCGTCTTGGTGATTTCAAATGATACCCAAGCATTATGAATACTGCTCAAACCATTAACTTCCCAAAAAAAAAACAAGTTCAACCAATCACAAGTCCTAAACAGTCGTCCGTCCGTCGCGGCCGCAATTACAACGGAAGCTCGCTGTCAGCCATTTACACCGGAAAGCTTTTAGCCCGTGAATATTTTACACTTCAGACGCGGCTCTGTCCGATGACAGTTCCGCGAACATTTGAAGGAGCGAGTCTGAGATCCGTTCATGCGCTGCCCATTTAGATTGGCAGAACGAATATTGATAAGGTAGGATAGCAGTACCCGACCCCGGACTCGGACCGGGGACCTTTCGGTCCTTACACAGCGGTTGCACCACATCCATTGATCTGATCCCGTGGAAATAGCTTAAGGGTGAATTTCCCGACACCAAATCGTAAACGGCACGGCTGAAACTGCTAGTGCAGGATGGCACTTTTAACTTGCAATATTTTTTTAGATAAAAGGTGTTGTCTCCTATAGGTGACTATAAATATTTTTAAATTATGATTATCGCTAATTAGGTAAAAAAAATCTTAAACCCCCAATTGTATCATATCGGTGACGCGGCACAATTTGTTTTTCAGTATACTTTTAATCATATTTTAAAAACAGTTGATTTTTAGGGATTTAACTTTTTTATTTAAATCCTTAATAATGACAGTACCTTATTGCGGAAAGTTCAATACAAAATCTGTTATATTTAATGAATGGTAAGTACAAATTCACGTGTCCAAATGAGATATGTCATCGCGGTGAATTTTCGTTGTACGCGAATATCTAGGCATCGAAAAACACTAGCTTCTTGCCACTGCGCAGTAAATCTGCGCATCAGTGCCGCCTAAGCGCTTAACGTAAGAGGACGTGTATTGCTGTTTGCAGTTCCCGCCAAAAACGTAAGTAAGTCGGTTTCGGTGACTGCGTACCGTTTTTTGTCATTCACGTGAATGGATATAAGTTGTGATCCAATCATTCGGTATGTCTATAAAATCTATGTACTATTACTAAATGTCGCTCAATTAAGTAGGTCGTATCAATTTATTTCTTTTATTTATATTTTCCTTGTTGTGCTTATTTTTATGGGCTGTATATAATATCGGTGACCTCATTCCGGTGAATTCGGTGACCTAAATTGACCACCGGAATGAGAAAAAATATCATTCCAGTGACTTTTTTCATTTCGGTGAGAATTTGGTAATTTCGGTGATTATTATCTTCATTTCGGTGATTATTATCTTCATTTCGGTGATTTCTTTTGTCATTCCGGTGTCAAATTACTTCATTTCGGTGAATAAAGACCTTAATTTATTTTGTTACATTGTAATTTCGAAAGGAATATATTTTTATTTTTATTGTTGATAATTACAATATATTTGTTGATTTATTCTTACATGTTCCCAAATGAATTTCAGATTAAATTATTAAAATCTATGTGTGGTTGTAATCAATACCTTTATTTTTCACTAGCTGTGCCCGCGACTTCGTTTGCGTGGGCGATTTTTCATACAAAAGGATTTTCAGGATTATTCCCGTTCCCGTGAGAATTTCGGGAATTCCTTTCTTAATGCACCTCTACGGTACCTAAACTACGTCCTTACCAAATTTCAAGTGCCTACGTTTAGCCGTTTAGACTGTGCATCGATATGTCAGTCAGTGATTCTTCTTTTATATATTTAAGACTCTGGATTAAAGTAATAACAGATTAACTTGAAATGTTTGTCAACAGCATCTAAAGTCAAATGATGAAGTTCAAAATGGTAAGTTATTCTTCTTCTTCTTCTTTTCGTGTCGATGGCAAAACACTTAAAATTATTTTGGATAATTCCGCCACCCGGACCGCGGTTGTTGACCCTTCTATCAGCTCAATTTGTGTACAGGAGTCGGGACAGGCGGGGCATGAAGTGAGGTGAGCCATGGACAATGGTGAGAGACCACATAGGCACGCGATATCCTCCTGTCCAGGAAACCCCCACCTAAACATATTATCTTTGCATTGGCCAACCTGGCTACGGAGTCTGTCCAGGGACCTTCAGGTTAACCATGGCAAATCGTGTCCTGTTGGAAGGCTTTCTGAAGGTAGAACCAAGGGGACGGGTGGAGCAAACGTGTTAGACCAGAGGTTAAGACGAGCAGAAGGTGGATCTGTGTCAAGATTCGATACTTTCTAAATCTAAATATAAAGCTATGCCGACTTTAACTTCTGTGGTTGTCCCTGCCATGTTATATTTAGTCTGGAGAGTGTCTGAACCCTAAGGCTGAAGTGAGGTTTATTTCTATGTTTTCACAGGATTGTGTTTGTGATATGAGCGCCAGGTCATCGGCAACATGGTCGGTCTTTTGTGTAGATGTTGAAAAGTAGTGATTCCAACAAAACGGTCATCCCCAGGGTAGAGACCCTGGGGATTACCGTTTTTTTGGGATCGCCATCTGCTTATTTCTTCAGACAAATGGACCTGAAAGCTACGGTTGCGGAGCAGCTCACCAAGTATTTTTATAAATTTCTAGTCATTGACCATCGAGTAGACTTTCCACAAGAGACGCTTCAGGTTCACTGTATCATAAGCTGCTGTCAGATCCACGCATACAGCGCTGTAATCATTCCCATTTCAAAACTATCCTCTTTGTGTTATTTATTTTGGTTCACAAAACAGAATAACATCAGTTTAGCTTCTGAATTACAAATACAAATCTTATGGACTAGACGTTTATGATAAAATGGCATGTGTTGGGTGAGGTTTGTTCTGGAATTAGGTGCTGATCTAATAGGTGATAGGCGGTTAAGCAAAAGTCGTTGAGGTAATTTGTATGTGTGACTGAGCAAGGATAATGGGCGGAAGGTTTTTAGGGTCATCTAGAACTTTTCCCGGTTTTGGAATGGCAATATCAAGATCCATAGACGTGATAATTTCGCAGATTGTAGACAATCATTGAACTTCGGTTGTAACCAGCAAATAGTCATAGGATCCAAGTTTTTAAGTTGTTCTGTGGAAATGTTATCAACACTCGATGCTTTACCAGATTTCAAGTATCTAACACTAAAAATGATATCGTCAAAAGGCTGGCTCAGTAAATTCTCTTTCGGAAGGCATTGTACAAGTTGAATTCTGGGAAGGCGAGTGTACGATTTCTTATTCAGCAACAGTTGATGAGCAATTTTGTTTGCAGTAACTTTACTTGGAACTTTGGAGGAGAGGGCTCACCGGTCCATTTACGGATTGTGGTCTAGGACTTTTTCTATTGTGGGTCATGTCAATGCTGGTGACTGTATTAATCCATTTGGTTCGCTGGTTTGCATGGATAGACAGCATTAAGATTTCACAAGCATCACATGTGTCTTGTGAAAATGGATCGGCATTATAGGCGGATTCATAATTTTTAAATGGCGCAGATGACTCTTGAGTCAAATCCGGGACGTTAGAAGTACGACAGCCTCTTGGGATATGTTGGCACGACGATTTCCAGATGATACCTACGAATCGTTCGTAGTTCGGTAATGAAGCTAGCTTTATAATGGCTTTGTCAATTGTTTAACGAATTATTGCACTACTGCATATTGCACTTAATCGGTCTATGTAAGGTTAGGGGTATTGATTGGTAGATGGACTTTATGCATTGAGAGCTGAATCTGGAACTGACAAAGATCAAGACTGGGTTGTATCCACGTTTCCATCGACCACTGTTAAACGATTAACGGAGATGCATTTTTATTGATAAGGCCGAAGTTTTAATTTTAGTAAGAAAAAATCTGTTACTGTGTGATGAATACACTCTTCAAAACGTAGGTTGTAGGCTGTATACTTGGTAACAGTTTACTTTTTTCGGTGACTACATAAGTAATTTCATTTCGGTGTATTGCGTTTCTCATTTCGGTGATGAGAAGTTTCATTTCGGTGAACTCTTCTTTCATTTCGGTGAACTCTTCTTTCATTTCGGTGACACCAAAATTTCAAAGTACTATATCTCTTAAGTATATGAATTTAATTTAATGTCGTGTTAAAATTAATTATAACGATAGCGTAAATAACAATTCTACATGGTTGTATTTTTCAAAAAAGTAACAAATAAAAAAGTTCACCGAAATGTTAAAAAATATGGACTTGTTGAAATTGACCCTTAAGCACTTGTGTTACGGATACCAGAATCAAGAGTGGATACACAAATATACTTATATATATTTAATAACACACCCAGATACGGAACAAACACCGATGTTCGTAACACAAATATTTGTCCGGGTAGGAATCGAACCCACGACTCCCGGAGCCGTAGGCAGTGAGTCTAGGTCACTAACGACTATTCAACCAAGCCACTCGAAATACATCTTGTATCATATTTAACCCCAAAATTATACAGACTACAGAGGGCCTACCATGAGTTGGCTATCGAAAACTTACGTACGTTAAAAACCTATCGAGTTGTTTTTTTATATGGCCGATTTTAGTTCTTCGCGTAACTACCAGAGACGCTGTACAAGTTTTTCATAGACATATTTACGTAGGCGATATCGAGCGCGTAAGTTTTAAACTCATGGTAGCCCTACCAGATCAGACAGCTACCAAGTTTATATTTAAACAGTTAACTCGCAAAGATTATAAGGTAGACAAGGTGAGGTTGTGATAGCTATCACGGGGAGACGTGAACCGTCGGATAATTACAGGGGAAGGCTTTTAAGTGCTGAATATTTAATGCACAGCCCAAACCCTCGGCAGACGGACCGCTATGAAAACTATTTTCGGACGGTTGATTTGTGGAGATTGTGTTTGGATTATCTGACGAGTAAAGCTTTTCACAGATAGAAAGAAGATTAGACACTGTCACAGACTTTTTAGTGCAATTTTGTGAGCTTTCAGGATGATAAAAGTAATTTATCTTTTAAGTAATTACGTAGATCTCAAAACTGCTGAATACAGAAAAAAAAGCGTCGATGGCCGAGTGGTTAAGGTCGTTGCTTGCCATGCGAGAGGTCGCCAGTTCAAACCCCGCCAGGTACCAATGTGTTTTTCAAATTTGAAATTCATAATATGTACCATCATTCGACGCTTTAACGGTGAAGGAAAACATCGTGAGGAAACCAGCACACCTGAGAAATTTTTCAACGGTGTGTGAAGCCATGTCAGAGGCCTACGGGCGGTTTAAAAACTCTGACACCAGGTTGTTCATCAACCATACGATAAGAAGAAGAAGAAGAAGAAGTGTACACAACCCTTGAATTTCCTCAAAATGTTTTTCCTTCACCGTTAACATATTATGCTCTTATTAAACATCAATAAGTAGAGTTTTAGTTTGATTCTTTCACAAGTACGGAATGCCGATTCTAGCGAAAGAATCAAGGCGGAGTATGATTTATAATAACTGTAGCGTGTGTATGTACGCCTCTGTGTCTATTTTAGTGTACTACAATAGCCTGAAGTACAGAAGGGAAGTGCTTAAGCTATTTATCTGCTTAATTAATATTAATGTCATATTTACTTCTAAAAGTCATTCAGACCCCAAAATTTGAAGTCGCTCTTAAAAATTACAGGGTTAGTCTCCCCTTTCGAAATTCAATATAATAAATCGCAGCCAATGTTGATTCGAACTTCCTCATTAAACGGCCGAAGGGGACGGCATACTCTGTGCGAGCGAGACAGCAGACCGGTGTCACTGACACCTGGTACTGATTTATTTGTTTGAAAGAATTTGGTTTTGAAGGAAAAACGGGGGTTATAATGCTGAGAGCACATTCATGACTAAAAAGGTTTCTTGGAAATATGGTTTTCTTTCTATTGTCTACGGTTTGTGTTACTTTTTATTTTGCAATGTTGTAATAATATTTACCTTTTTAAAGGCAATAATTTTTCTTTTCAGAGCGTTAAACTTTTCCTTGTAGGTGGATGGAATGTATTGTAAAAATAAATGCATATTATTATAATAAAAACGTAGAGGTAAAAATTCTTGTACTTTTTTGAAAAACGCAAAAAAAACCAGTCAGGGATATGTTTTGAGAGTAGCAGAACACATCCCCATACTTAAAAAAAAATTGTGTCTCTGTCTGTTTGTTTGTTTGTTTCGACTGACCTCCTAAACGGCTGAACCAATTTAAATGAAAGTTTACACGAAGGTATTTTAAATTCCGGAAAAATGCATAGGATACTTTAAATCACTGACAGTTAACTGGTTCCCGTGGGATATTCAAAAAACCGAAATAAATGACTGATCTCTGAAACTATTACACCGATTTAAATGAAATTTTGCATGGTGGTACCATACATCCCTGGTCAAGATTTTAATACTTTTAGTCACAGAAATTCCTGTAGGATAGTTTAAAATCTAACTTTATTAGATCACGTACAAAAATGGTAAAAGTATATCGACCAAAATGAACCTTCTGACTAGGACTATACGGACTACTTTATTGAGCAAAATGTCATAGTAGGGGAGGTAAATGGCTAGATTTGCAGTTACTCGAACGACATGGAATCGGAATAGAAAGATAACGAAAAGTATATTACACTTTCTTTATAAGTGGAGGGACAGCGATTAATGCAGGAGGGCTACCTGGTAACAAGCTGTTGTAAAAAAATCGTTATTTGACCATGTCAGCCACTTAAAGAGCATGTTAAATAATCCCTAAAAAGTGACATTGTAACGATTTGGACCACAAAGTTATAATTAATCTTTGTGTCTGTTGAAAAACACATAATCTTGAGATACTTCAGCGCGTTACATTTTTATGCATGAGGTTCAAGTTGATATCGAAGTCCTGCTGTATTAATCTGTAATTTTTTTTCTTAACCTGTATAACCTCACTGCTGGGCAAAGATCCTTCAAACTCATCTACTGCTCTCTGTCCAATGCTAGGACTTGCCAGTTCTTTGATACATGGACCAGATCGTCATACCACCTTTTCTCAGGTCTTCTTTGGCGAAAATCGTCTTCAGGCACGCGATGTGTAACAAGTTTGGTCCATCTATTGTTCTTCATCCTCGCACATTTCATATCACATTCCCCGCCCATTGATACATTAGTTTTAACCAGCAACAATACCAGTACGGGAGTGGATGGTGGTATATTTTATTTTAACTTAATACCTACGATACTCCGCTTCATAGCTTTTTGTAAAACCTTGAGTTTGGACTTCTGATTTTCGGTGGGGGACCAAGATGTGTTAGGATAGACAGTATGAAAACGTCGATGTGTTTGCGGTTCAGTGATATAAGAAGATCACTCTTCATATACCCATTCATGGACCAGAAGCTTTTCCAGGCGTTGTCTGCTCTACGGATTATTTATTTGTCCTGCCTGTCTTCGAAGGAGACTGCCTAGCTCAAGTATGCTCCTCTACATATTGCTTCACCTGCCTGTTGACTGCAATCCACCAAATCAGTGATGCTGTTGGTCATGACCTTGGTTTTGGATCTATTCATCGTCAGTCTAACGTCAACGCTTTCTGCACTCAGTTGTTCGAGCATTTATTCAATTTCTGTCGATGTATACGTATTTCGTCTAGGAAAATGTCATCTGCAAAGCGAAAGTTTATCAGTCGCTTATCCTCTACACCAATTCCTTTTGTTTCCTAAGAATATCATAGTGACCTGAAGACTTCTTGGAGCGTGCTACTGAAAGCTTTGGTGATAGGGAGTTAGCCTGTTTAACTCTTTTTTGTATTTTGAATGTCAGGCCTTCAGTGTGCAGTTTGATATCGGCTGTGCTTTGTTGTTAAATGATTTGGAGAAGTTTTTCTATATGTGGGTTCGATGTTTTGCTGTAGAAGAGAAAGCTAAATGGGTTGATGTGGGTGATACCGTCGAAACCTTTGAATAATCCACAAAGGCCAGGTTCAAAGGTTTATTGAATTCGCTACATTTCTCTATTACCTGGTTTTCGGTATGGAGGTGGTCAGTTGTCCGATATTGCTTGCTGGCTTACATTGGTGGGTTGTGTTGTTCCAATTGATAGACTGTTCGATATTATCTGAATGTTTATATACATAGAGGGATATCGCTATTCTAAGCAAATAAAGGGAAATTTATAAACATTCACGTAAAAATGTTGGACATTATAAAATTAAAGAAAGTTATCGTATATACAGATCGTTACAAATAAAATCACATAGATCATTAGAAAACTGGTCAAGTGCCCCTTGGATCTTTGTTGTGTCAAAGGTTTTTAGTAATTGTTGTTATAGGCGCGATTTTACGGTCATCGCCCCATGGAAACCATCAGAGATTATTAGTTCTTCATAATTCTGCCCAATTCTTTTAACAGTGTCTTTGTAATTAGCATCAGCAGTTATCCTATTTACGATCACGCACCCCTTCCCTCCCGTATGAAGTGTACATACACGGCAGAGGTACATGAAAGGGTGCAAGGAGTCTCCCATTTAAAAATCTTACAAGACAGAGTCTGAGTCTGATCAATACTCCAAAAGCTCCCGTTGGGCTCCCCAACTATCACGTTCTTAGCTGGCAAGTCATGTCAAATGCTGTCAGATTTGATATGACGTGATGAGTGTTTAGTTCTTGGTTAGTTAAAGAGATGTCACTATGCTCTATTATTTCGCAATATTGTTTCAAATACAAAAAGTAATTCATAAGTTATATTTTATTGCGCTTTACGTTATTATCTCAATGTTATATTACGAATACAATACAATCTACGAGAAATACACAAAAACAATGCGCAAAAGTGGCACAAAACAAAGTAGCAAAGCAAATACTGATAAATTCGTCACATGGCGACACACATTCTTTATAGATATTTTGAGACAGTGGATCGGTAGTTTTGTATTTTTTACCTTTTGAAGTTATCCTGATATCAAACATCACTACATAGGTACAGTATGCTGTTTGCAACCATTGAACCCTGTTCCTGTCAAATAAATTAAAGTTTTTGTCGTGGTTTTAGTACTAAAATGCGTAAAATTATTTTGTGAGTCCTAGCTACCACTCTCCTCTCAGGCTAGATTATTGCTTAGACAAAAAAAATGTATTGTGCGAGTGAATTTAATCTTTTAGTTGGCCGATTTGTAATGAAAAATGTGATATGTATGTTGTTTATCACCTATTAATCTGTAAACAATTTCAGGTTCTTTAATGGATATTTATCAAATCAATGACAAAGTTTAATTATATTTTATTTTGTAATAGTTTTATAATTTTTGTATCTTTATTTATTTTTCCTGTAATTTCTTAAAAACAATCTTCCTGAAATTAAAAATGCAGGCAAAAGTTACTATTCTACGCAGACGAAGTTGCGGGCACAGCTAGTTATTATAATAAATAATATAACAGGAAACAACCGAACGTCGATTATTATAAAAACAATATCTTTTTTTGTATACCTAAGGAACCAGACACCATAGATTTTTATCGAACCTGCAGAACTTATAAGTAATAAATTGATATATCCGAACTAGGGCATTAAAAAAAAGTATTCACTATTACCTTAGAAATAATGTTTCATGTACTCATCATTATTTATTTTGAACACTTTTAAAATAGAAAACGATATTGTTTGTATTGACACAAAAACGCAATATTGTTTCATTCCTAATTAATAAATGAAACTCACCCGAAATCCCAATTTTGGGTCTACTTTCTTCAATTCCCGGCGAGCCCTTAAAAAGAGTCTTATCCCGATTTTGTCTGGAGTGTAGCCCTGGATTTACGAGGGAAATAATTCACAAGTTGACAGTATCTTGTGACATGTTGGAGGGGATAAGAGAGGGTCGCATTAGTGAGGGGCGTATTGATTGCACGTTTTTATAAGTATCATAACTTGGAGGGTTATTCACTTTTGTTTTTTGTGAGATTATTTAACGAATAATATACACTAGGGGCAGCCGACGACTTCGTCCGCGTGGAAATGGTTTTGGCAGCAATGATTTATCAAAATAGCCTTAATTGTACCTTATAAAATTGGATATTTATATATGAAAGTCGCGTCAAAATTGGTCGAGCCGTTTAATTAGCAAGGATAAACGACAGACTGACAGTCAAAAATAATGTTTAATTGTGTTTTTGTTATTGGTACCCGGTTCATATTACTATCCATTAAGTAAAAATATTGTTGCGGGAACGGGGTACGTTTAATTCAAGATACGCCAAAAGTCACCAAAAGACAATTAATTTATTTATCGACTAACAATTACACAATTAAACACTTAAAAACACAATTAAAAACACTTAATTACAACACTAAACACGGAACACTAAATTACACTAAAGCACTGAATCACACTAAAACACTGAATTTCACTGACTATTCGCAGGTAACGCACTCGATCACTTCTAGTTCGCAGGAGACTGATTCGCTTCACTTTTCAAATCGGAACTGTCCCGTCGCGTCGTACATCCCGCTTTTATACCCAGTGAGGACGCAGCTCTTCGCGTGGCGTCGAGAATCTTCTCGCGGGGATCGAAATTTCTAGAACTCGCTGGAGCTCGCTCCGACCGACCAGAGTGTGTGACGTAGTATCGTGCAAGCGAATATAGACCTTATCCATACGACGATAAGACTAATTTCGCGTGCACGGTCTCTCAAGGTCGTACTATTATTATTACTTTAGAACACTCTAGAGCTCGCTACAACCTACCAGAGTGTGTAGCGTAGTATCGTGCAAGCGAATATAGACCTTATCCATACGACGATAAGACTAATTCCGCTTGCACGGTCTCTCGTGGTCGTAACATTATCCCCCTCTTAGTCATGCTCGTCCCGAGCATCATTTGACCCATGGTAACGAGCCAATCGATCAATGTGAACAATTTTCGGCTTGCCTCTTGTCCCTTGTTTGATCCGATAGGTTAAGTCGTTCAGCCTAGTGATGATCTTGTATGGTCCTTCCCACCTTGGCTGGAACTTCGGTGATTTGCCCTTCTTCCTGAGTGGGTTGTGTAACCAAACCAGACTCCCTTCATCGAAACCGTCGGTGTTGGCTTTGCGGTCGTAACGGGTTTTCATTCTTTCGCTGGATTTTAGACTGCAGTCTCTAACGAGAGCATGTACTTCATCCAGGCGCTTCTGTAGGTCAGCCGCATATTCGGTTACTGGTTTCGGAGCTTCTGGCGGTGTCCCAGTCAACGCGTCTACCGGAAGCCGCATTTCTCGACCGAAGTTTACCATTGCTGGGGTTGCGCTGGTGCTATCGTGGATCGCAGATCGGTAGGACAGCAAGAAAAGCGGTATGTACTGATCCCAGTCTCGTTGATGCTCGTCCACAACTTTGGCCAAGTGGTTTTCCAACGTTTGGTTGAATCTCTCGACCATGCCATCGGATTGCGGGTGTGCTGGTGTAGTACGGGTCTTATGCATACCCAATAGTTGACAGACCTCCTGGAACAGTGCTGACTCAAAGTTTCTTCCTTGGTCAGAATGTATCTCAAGAGGCACACCAAATCGGCAAATCACCTCGTGGACTAACTTCTTGGCGACCGTCTTTGCTTCTTGATTAGGCGTAGCGAAGACTTCAGGCCACTTAGTGAAGTAATCTTGGACCACAATGATGTACTTGTTTCCCTCATCGGATTCTGGAAAGGGGCCAGCTACATCTACTGCGATTCTTTCCCAAGGAGCGCCGACGTTGTACAGCTTGAGTTTGCCCTTACTTCTGGTTTGTGGGCCCTTTACTGATGCGCAAGTCGTACATTTCTTGCACCAGTCTTCAACGTCCTCCCGACAGTGAATCCAGTAGAACCTCTGTCTCAGCTTCTCTAGGGTCTTCTTCACGCCTAAATGTCCCCCGGATACCCCATCGTGTATGTACCTCAGTAGAGAAGCAACCTGTTTACGGGGTACAATCAGCTGTAGTGTCGTTTGATCCCCTTTTGGTGTTTCCCATTTCCTGAAGAGTACTCCATCCTTAATCTCCAAACTGTCCCATTGTGCCCAGTAACTTTTCGTGATGGGGCTTGATGATGCTACATGGCTCCAAGAAGGTTTTTGACCTACTTCTTTCCATTCAAATATTTTCCTCAGGTCACAATCCTCTTTTTGAGCCTTTTTGATAGCGTCTTCGCTCCATTCATTATCAAGTCCCTGGGTGGTAATCATCCGGACTTCTTCTTTAGTCTCCGTCTTAGAACAATGACTGCAGGCCACAGGACAAGGTCTCCTTGATAGGGCATCGGCATTCAAATGCGTTCTACCACTCCGATGTTCTGTTGTGAAGTTGTACTCCTGTAGCTGCTCTAACCACCGCGCCACTTGTCCTTCAGGGTTCTTAAACTGCAAGAGCCATTTTAACGCAGCATGATCTGTCCGCAGGGTAAACTGTCTTCCAACGAGGTACTTGTTGAAATGCTGTAGAGTCTTCACTACCGCCAACAGTTCCTTACGAGTCACACAGTAGTTCCTTTCAGGTTTTGAAAGTGACTTACTGAAATAGGCGATCACGACTTCCCGTTCACCTTGCTCTTGCGACAGAACTCCGCCTATGCCAGTGTTGCTGGCATCAGTGTCCACGATAAACCTTCCTTCTCTGTTCGGGTAGCCAAGTATAGGACTGGTGCAGAGGTGTTCTTTTAATCTGACGAAGGCTTGATCACATTCCGAGTCCCAGGCGAATACTCGTTTATCTTCCGTGAGCCGATGAAGAGGTTTCGCTATATCAGAGAAGTTCTTTACAAAGCGCCGGTAGTATGCGCATAAACCCAAAAATGATCTCACGTCGGTCTTGTTAGCTGGTACAGGCCATTCTTGGACAGCTTTTATCTTCTCTGGGTCGGTCCTTACACCTTTCGATGAAATAATGTGGCCTAAATAGGCGACTTCTTCCTTGAAAAACGTGCATTTCTTTGCGCTGAGTTTTAAGTTTGCTTCTCGTATTCTAGTGAAAACCTTCCTCAGGTTACTGACATGCTCTGTGAAATTTCGACCCATGACAATGATGTCATCCAGATAGACCAGGCATGCATCACCCAGAAGTCCAACCAGTACCCTTTCCATCAACCGCTCGAATGTCGCCGGAGCGTTGCAAAGACCAAAGGGCATGACGTTGAACTGCCACAATCCATTCCTAGTTCCGGTCGTAAATGCCGTCTTCTCTTTGTCTTCTGGATGGATATCAACTTGCCAGTAACCGCTCTTAAGGTCCACTGTTGAGAACCACTTCATGCCGCTCAACATGTCCAGTGTGTCGTCTATACGGGGCAGAGGGTAGCTGTCCTTCTTCGTTGCATTATTCAACAACCGGTAGTCCACACAAAACCTGGTGCTGCCGTCCTTCTTCTTTACCAGGACTACTGGCGAAGACCACGGGCTTGTTGAAGGTTCTATGATGCGGTTCTTCTGCATCTCAGCAACCATATCTGCTACCTCCTTCTCTTTGGCAAATGGAAGGCGTCTAGGCCGCTGCTTTATTGGTGGCGCGTCTCCCGTGTCTATTCTGTGTTTAACGAGACCTGTCCTTCCCAAATCATGGTCACCCTTAGAAAATATGTCGTTGAAATCTAGCAACAACCTTTTAGCTTGCTGAAGTTCCCGCTCAGAGAGTTTGTCCTTACAATTTGCTAGGAGCGGCGTGACGTCATCTCGTTGACTGGATTCCGGTTCCCGGGCCCTTTTCAGTCTTCTGATGGATTGACCTGCATCGCACCGTCCGATGACACAGTTTCTTCGAAGCTGCACTTCATCTTCGCTAAGATTGATGACTCGCACCAGCGCTCCTTTTCCGGTCATTGCCAGAGTTCTTGCTGTGATCCAACTCGGGTGGTCGCCGCAGTTTTCTATGACGACGCTTCGCCCTTGACACGCAGTGTAAGGGAATCTAACTTTGACCAGAGTTTCAGATCTCGGCGGTAGGGTCGTATTTTGCAGGCAGTAAACTGCGCATGATCTCGCTCCCTCTAGGAATACTTCTTGTTCGGGGAAACTAAGTACTCCTTTAGCGACGTCTACCACACACTTCTGGTCTCTTAAAAAGTCTAATCCGATGATGCAGTCGTCCGTGATGTCTGCTATGAGAACGCCGTATTCAAAGGTTTGTTCTCCAATGGTTATGTTCGCCATCGTCTCACCGAAGACGGTAACTGGCTGGCCTGTTGCTGTTTGAAGCTGAACGGATGGTCTCTGATTCCACACAATAGTCCTTTTCAATAGCTCCGGACGCACTATTGTTCTTGAAGCACCGGTGTCAATAGTAAAATGACACGTTCCGCTGTTCAGCTGTCCAACCACAGTAAGATTGTTCCCATTACCAATCTGTGAAACAGTGACGGTAGGGGCTCGATGTTGGCCAGCCAGCGCCCGCCCCACGGCCCTGGCTCCTGACAGCTCTTCTGCGTCCACCTGTGTAGAGGACGCTACTGTCGTTCTATGCGGCCATCTTTGCCTGGGGCAACTACTCCGAATATGACCCTCTCGCCGCAGCCATAGCACATCGGACCCAAAGAAGGTTTTTCCTTAACCACAACCTCCCGAAGTCGTTGAGTTCTAGCGTCTTGACGCACGGCTTCCACCTCCAAAGCATGGGCCAGAGCTTCCTGTAAGGTCTGATGATGGCTCAATTTCACGGTGTGTCTGACGTCTGCGTCTCTAATTCCATCACAGAAAGCTTGCGGGATCATTGATTCCACCATTGTCGGGCATGACACGTAGGCACGTCTGACAAGCCTTTCGATTTCCGTTGCCCATTGCTGCAGACTCTCACCAGGCTTCTGCTGTCGGTCGCGCAGTTGTGCTCTATACGCGTGTTCCAGGTGTTTGTCGCTGTACCTGCCCTCTAGTGCTCTTTGGAGAGCACCTAAAGTTCTGTTATCCGAAGGCAGGTTTTCCAACGTGAGCAGGGCATCTCCACGAAGAGCCAGAGTCAGAGCTATCAAGGACTCTTCCTCGTTCCACCCCTTTCCTTTAGCCACCGTCTCGAACTGATACCAAAATGCTGCCCAAGACGTCGTTCCATCGAAGTGGGGTACTTCGATTTTCGGAGAATCCGACACTACCGTAGCACCCCGGGTCACCACTCTTGCCATCTTGGTATGCAGTTGTCGCATCTCAGCATCCACCTGACTCAGACGATCCTCGTGTTGGGTGAATCGGTCTTCATGTTGGATGAATCGATCTTCATGTTGGGTGAATCGATCTTCATGTTGGATGAGTCGATCTTCGTGTTGGGTGAGTCGATCTTCGTGTTGGGTCTTGACGCTTAGCACATCATCTTTGAGAGCACCAATCTGCTTTTCTAATACTTCGTGCTTCTTCTCAATAGCCCCCAACAAACTCTTGCTTAGCTCTTCCTGGCGAAGGTCTTGCTTTTCCTGGCGAAGGGCTTGTTCTTCCCTCAGTTTAGCGAATTGCTCCTCCTGGCGACGGGCTTGCTCCTCCTGGCGACGGGCTTGCTCCTCCTGGCGACGGGCTTGCTCCTCCTGACGGCTGGCTTGTGTCTGCAGCATTTTAAATAAGTCTGCAAGCTCCACAGGCCCAATTGATGTTTGAATTGATCCCTCCGTTGAAGTGCCTTCACCCTCTTGCAAAGCCGCGGTTTGACTCCTTGTTACTCGACCCTCACTGTCTTCTCGTGGTGTAAGAGGCATCTTGAATCCCACTTCTGACACCAATTGTTGCGGGAACGGGGTACGTTTAATTCAAGATACGCCAAAAGTCACCAAAAGACAATTAATTTATTTATCGACTAACAATTACACAATTAAACACTTAAAAACACAATTAAAAACACTTAATTACAACACTAAACACGGAACACTAAATTACACTAAAGCACTGAATCACACTAAAACACTGAATTTCACTGACTATTCGCAGGTAACGCACTCGATCACTTCTAGTTCGCAGGAGACTGATTCGCTTCACATTTCAAATCGGAACTGTCCCGTCGCGTCGTACATCCCGCTTTTATACCCAGTGAGGACGCAGCTCTTCGCGTGGCGTCGAGAATCTTCTCGCGGGGATCGAAATTTCTAGAACTCGCTGGAGCTCGCTCCGACCGACCAGAGTGTGTGACGTAGTATCGTGCAAGCGAATATAGACCTTATCCATACGACGATAAGACTAATTTCGCCTGCACGGTCTCTCAAGGTCGTACTATTATTATTACTTTAGAACACTCTAGAGCTCGCTACAACCTACCAGAGTGTGTAGCGTAGTATCGTGCAAGCGAATATAGACCTTATCCATACGACGATAAGACTAATTCCGCTTGCACGGTCTCTCGTGGTCGTAACAATATTATAAAAGATACTTAAATAGGCGTGACGACTGGGTCAAAATCTTATTATTCTATTTAGCCCGTAAGTTAGTTTATACAAAAATATGGGACACGTATTTTTTTGTTTTTCAATTGATTGAAAAATGACAAAATTATAGCTTATCAAACTTCTGGAGTGGGGGCTTGAGACGTCACAGTATGCACGCAAAAATTTTACCTAAACGTGACGTCATACGAAACTTCTAAGCACTATATCTTCATTATGTCTTGTTTGTGAAAACAATAAATTTTACAATTGTACAATATTTTTAAATAATCTAAATAACGGACTAATTATATATTTTTTAGTCGTCTCGCCTATTTTATAAAATTGTGCATATTACAGAGTACTTTGCTCCTATTCAAAATACCGTCTTTTCGCAAATATAGATAATTTTCGGCGTGAAATCCTGTTTGTTTTCCATAAGACGTTCTCCATACGCTACTTCAAGACGATTGATCGAGAAGATAAAGCTAGAAGCGGAAACAAACAAAAACACTTAGCATTATTTTATAATATTAGTAAGGTCTATGACCCCGAATAAATCCGAGTGGCAAAAGACAGGGAAATTCAAATATTTATATTTCCCACGCCGAAATGTGATACTAGATAATACTTAAAGCGGTCGGCTTCTAAAAGGGGCGGACATCCATTTATTCTATTGTTCGTCCGCACTTCCCCGAAAACCTAAAATACGGTAAACAAATGATTATGATTATCATGTTCACGATTAACGACGGTTGTTGTTGCCAAAGCAACTTCTTACCTGGTCATTGACCTTTGAAAAAAGAACTGAGAAAAAAGTCTTCTTCTTCTTATCGTATGGTTGATGAACAACCTGGTATCAGAGTTTTTAAACCGCCCGTAGGCCTCTGACATGGCTTCACACACCGTAGAAAAAACTCTCAGGTGTGCTGGTTTCCTCACGATGTCTTCCTTCACCGTTAAAGCGTCGAATGATGGTACATATGAATTTAAAATTTGTCATGTGACCCTTTTATATATTTGTGTAGACCACTGTTACTTCTGATATCCGTAACACAAGTGCTTAACCTACATACGACGGGATCAGATCAATGTATGTGATGTTGTGTGACATACATTTCTTTCACCTGGTCATCGACCTCTTTGGAAGGCGAAAAGTGCCAGCTATTATATACCTACACATCTCTATATATCTGTATGTCTATATGTCGGACTCACAGCCACATGTAGCCGGCTGAGATAAGACGGCTTCCGTCAATCTCGACGTCAGATAAACGGATTAGAACTAACCCGGGCGCCGATCGACAGCTTGTCGGGCCACTAGGTTAGCGATTGCTCTTTGAAATTTATATTGTACAAGTACAGTCGTAATACATATGATTCCATTTCGCGGGTATAAAAATCATACTATATTTGACTATAGAAGTTTGAATAAAACAAATTTTACGGATTAAACTCGCGTGTATTATTATTTTTAACATAATATTTAGACACCCAATGTTTTGGGCTCTTTACAACGTTCGCGGTAACGGGCAAGACTCCCGTAAAATTTGTTTCTTTTTTAATGTGAAGTGTTCGCGCAAATAATAGACAATACTATAGAAGTTTGTTACGTAGAAGTACAAGAACGCGTTTTTTATAAAAAAAAAAGACGTTGGCACTCGGGGACTGCCGCGGTATAGCTGTCGTGGCCACATCGTAGAATTGCCCATTTCATGAAATGATTGGCCATTTCATGAAATGGTTGCATTTCATGAAATATTTTACTGTCCATTGGCCATTTCATGGATATGGCCAGGTCAGATCAATGATAAGAAATCGTTTGACGATTGGGCCAGCTCATGAAACACGCACGGCCATTTCATGAAACGATCAATCTCAATCGATCATATCGTGGAATTGTTTCGTTGACTTTACCGGTAGAGTGCCAGAGTTGCCATACCAATTTAGCACTTTGTGCAAATATGCTAAATTTGCACAAAGTGCTAAATTTGGTATATTATTTTATTCCTGTTTAGCATATTATTTTATCTTTTATTTTAGAATAGCATATTTTTAGCAAAAAATATTTTTTATAAAATTCATGTAATTTTGAAAGTAGGTACATTTAATTTTAATTTGGACAAAATTGTCGGAAGTTTGCCTATTTTAGGCAGTAAATATACTTATTTGGCAACACTGGTTGTTTTTGTGCAGTTTGTGTCAAAATGGCGGCCCTTGTTGTAAAATTAAAAGAAACGAATTTTCTCTCAGAAAAAATGCGAATAATTCTTTATTAAACACGGAAGAAAGTTAAAATGAAAGATGAAGAATTCGATGAAAACGTATTAGAGTATGCGTATCAAAATTGATCCTGGTTTTCATTAAATATTTTATAGTCGCCCTCTTTTACGATATGGCCAGACGTGGGTGACCAAATCGCTAAACGTTTATCGTTTAATGATTTGGTCACCATTGGTTGGCCACTTCATGAAACGTGAACACTTCATGAAATGGCCAACCATTTCATGAAATGATCAATTCATCGATTTGGCCACGACATAGCTATTACATAGCATCGTCCGATTTCGGAGCTGCTCGTCTCGATTCGTGCGAGTTTCGTAGAGTCTTACAATACGTCTAACCGCACGCACACAAACACCGTGCCGAAGTCTACCGAACTGAAACGACGTTAGACGAGTGGGGAGCGTGAGGTTTTTTTCGTTACGGAATTTCTAGATTCGGTCCCCGCGCTCAAGGCCCGCGATAAAAGCTATGCAATAGCTTAAAAAATAATAATAATATATTTATTATCTAACAACTACCTTAAAAAAAACTTAACAGTATAGCAAAATATGTAAGAAAATACACCGTTAAGTTGTACCAGTAATTTCCAAGTTTTCATGGCCCTATATGTTCAAGATTTCACTTAGATATCAACGATCTAGCATGATCGCGCATTAACATGTCAGGAGTGATAGCAATGCTGGTTATATGCATGCTGCTCGTAATCTCCCTACATTATCTGCCTACTAATCTAGGTTAGACCTAGCCCTAGGGTATGTATTGATGAGCTGCAGCTTACAATGGGTAATTGTTAGTTGGTTTTGGATTGACGGCCAAAGTCAGATATATATAATACTAGCTTTCCGTCCGCGACTTCGTCCGCGTATAGAGGTTTAACGGGTAAAACATTACTTCCTTATAGCGCAGCCGGTTAAAAAGTGTAACCTTTCCTAACTCTGGACTATATCTGTACCAAATTTCATTTAAATCGGTTCAGTACTCTATGCGTGCAAGCATATAACAAGCGTCGATGGCTGAGTGGATATAGTCGTTTCTTGCCATGAGCTAGAAAGGTTTTTCAAAAATTGTAATTCATGTTTAAAATACATATTCAAAGGCAGGAGCCTAAATTGGAGCGATAAAGCTTTAGTCGACCACACTGGTAGGTAGGCTTCGTAGGTGTGCAGATTTCCTCACGATGTTTTCCTTCACCGTTAAAGCGCCAAATAATCGTGCATATGAATTACAAATTTGAAAAACAAAGTGGTAAACGGTTAACTTACATTTCACTCACTCTCATCCCTTACATCTCAGTCTGGGGTATAACAACGATAGAGGGCCTCTTAACTCACCTGACTCATTGGTAATTTTACATGTAAATCAAGAAATAACAAAGATGAACGTCTCAAAACAGGCAAGAGTGTTGTTATTACCACAGTTCACGTGGTGGGATTTGAACTGTCGACCTCTTGCATGTCAAGCAACGACCTTAACCACTCGGCCATCGATGTATTTCGACTAAAGCTCTGCTTAGACAAAATTCTAGTAACAACCTCTCGATGGATACCTTATACATAATATACATATTAGCACAGTGTTCAGTCTGCGTATTAATTAACACAGTCTAATAACCCAATATTTGCTAATATAATAATCTCATTATGTCTTAATTAATATGCAGCAGGCAGTACTATAGACTATAACTTTACGTTTAGTATTTTGTGTTAATAATGTAACAACTTGATACTTAATGCTCTATCTGGCATGTAAATGTTGAATCAATTAAGTAAAGATAACATTAATAATTCTTGTAATAATTACTCAAATTTTTTAAGCACGAAATAAAAATAAATATAAATAGTTTATTTAAAACTTTTTGTGTCCATAGAATGATTAGTGTGTTAGTAACAATTTTCTTATGAAGTTAGTTATTGTTAGTGCTGACAAATTTATGATAAAAAGTTATTTAATTTGGCCGGTAATTTTGGAAATAACAATCCGGCCGTTCACTGATTATCTTCAGAATGCAATGAAAGATGAACCAATGTGCTCTATAATGATTGACTAAGTTATTAGCTTCCAATTTAGTTCGTGTACAATAATTGTAGTTACCTAAATATTTGTAGGATATAGATTTTACGAACTAGATGTATTTAGATATAAAAAAAAATTATAAATTATAAAAAAAAATCTGCACTTACACAAAAAAAATGCTTACTCATAATTTGCTGTAATTAAGAAGTTCAGATCTAGATTTGATTCCCAGCGACAATTTTATTTTAAGTTACAGAAGTTATTATATTGTAAGCCTTATAGGAATACATTTTTATTTTAAAGTTGCTTTATATGTATAAACACAAAGCTTATCTATATAACTTCTGTGGCTTAAAAAATATTTAGTAACAAACGTCTTACTTATCTACAATTTCTAGCACAATAGATGCCCATCCAATTAGTCATATCCAACCTTCAAAAAACTCCCCACAAAAGGATTAGCGAATAAATCAAATTTAAATCCAAACATCTAATCCTCGATTCATGATACTGCGCACACAGTGCCGCACTCAGAACAAACACCCGAATCTGCCTTGTCCTAAACAAACGTAACTGCGCGCCTGGGATGGTGGATTCGACCCTGTTTGCTTTGCCTCTAATGCCATCCATCATAGCGGTCAGGACATATCTGATCAATGTTATTTGGATTCGGATACTTGTACTTTTAGGGTTCCGGACCTAAAAAAAAAGAAAAACAAACCCTTTATTAAATCAATTTTAATCTGATTCTGATTGAATCGAAAAAATATCACCACATGCTCTGGAAGACTAAACATGTTGCGCCGACCCCACTTAGCGTGGGACAAGGGCTGAGGAGACTGATCTAGACACGCGGTAGCGTGTCAAGCCAAGTTCAAGAAACAGAACTGGCGAGCCGCACCGTGTGTAATATTACACGAACCATTTGGAACCACTTTTGAACCCCTCATAAATCAAAAACTATTTCACATAAACGTATCAAATTTGGCTCATATATTGTGACTTGTGAGATAAATATGTGTTCTAAATTTCATAAGCTTATCTCAAACAGTTATTTAGATATTAATGTCCAAAAATCCTCATTTTTATCATTGACTGACTGACAGATCAAAATTCTAACCCAGTTCCAAATGACCTAGAGAGTTAAAATTTGGTATGCAGATAGGTAATTACATGAATACAAAGGAAAAAATAAAAAACTGGCAATTTTTAATAATTAGGTTTTTTTTTTTTTTATTTTTATAAGAGGCTAACAAGATGACCTCACTCCACCTGATGGTAAGCGGTAGTGAGATCCACATATGAGGTCGACAGGCACAATAGACCATGTTGAGCCTGTCGCACTCACCCTGAAAGCCGTGAAAAAGGAGACCACTGCTGCGGTTAGGTTCTATTATGAACGCTTAACATAAATACCTAATTAGTGCCTAATCACGCCTATATACCGGGAAGGCAGAGCACTAAGTATATATTTAGATATACATACTTACTTATTTACTATTAAGAGCAGGTACTTATAGTCGGTTTTCATATTTATTACTTAGGGTTATACCCCGTAACCGTACGAAAATGCACTAACTGACTCAATTGTTTTATATTTCTAAAGTGTAGTTTTAGTTTTGAATGTGTCCTTTTCAAACGACCTATGGCGTAACGATAATATATACTTTTCTACAAAAAGTAATGATATCCAATCAAAAACATAAATGTGAAATGAGAGCCACGTTCAATATTATGATAATTTCCTTGGTTGTTGACTTCAACGACAAAAGAAGTGAAATCTAAATGGGTGCCAAGTTCAATGGTCAACCCTGAAATTTATTTATAAGTAACAATAAACATACCTATCATATCTTCTTATAACATAAGATAATGTATGGTGGTAGCCTATGAAGGTCTGTCTTGGCTAGTTTCCTTACTTAGTTAGTTAGTAGTCTAGTTAGTTGTCTTGGTTAGTTTGGTATTTGTCGGTATTTATTTTATAATTCCGAAAATTTGGAATGTTGGTAGAAACTAGCGAGCGAACATAATAATACGTTGGTAGGTTTATAGAAACTAGCCAAGACAGACCTTCATAGGCTACCACCATACATTATCTTAAATGTTATAAGAAGATATGATAGGTATGTTATAATGTTACTTATAAATAAATTTCAGGGTTGACCATTGAACTTGGCACCCATTTAGATCTCACTTCTTTTGTCGTTGAAGTCAACAACCAAGGCAATTATCATAATATTGAACGAGGCTCTCATTTCATATGTATGTTTTTGATTGGATGCTCTTTTTCTTAAGCAAGCAAGCATGATCACTTAAAAATACAGAAAATCACTTTGTTGACTATAATTAATACTTTAAGCTGTAAAATACTTAGTAAACGTGTGAAAAAAAAGGATTATTGTTTAAAACAACGTCGCTTCTCTCTTCCTGCACATTTTGAGTCTATTTTGATGTGTTTTATATAGTTTCTCTAATTAATTATTATCTAGACTCAATAGTAATTAATTATAGAGGTAGTCGAGATTAAAAAAAGCGTCGATGGCCGAGTAGTTAAGGTCGTTACTTGCCATGCGAGAGATTGCTAGTTCAAACCCCGCCACGTACCACTGTGTTTTTCAATAATGTACTAGAAATACTCATATTTATTTCAGTATTGCACCACTGCAAATTCGGGGCGATAATGCTAGTAAAGCAAAAACATAAACTACATATCCTTGATATAATAACATATAACTTGACTAAACACACAAATACTCGTCTTACTTTCGTCCGTATCGCACAGTAGTTTCAGCTATTCTAAAGAATAATGTTGTTTCTGAACGGTCGGACGGGCAATTTAACAACACTCGTATATCTGTACTAACAACATTTGGGGTCATCTAAACTGCAGTTCGGGGCTTGACCCAAAACGCTCCGAAATGTATAGAATACAGACCGGCTAGCGTTCGTTCTAATTTGGCCGCTGCAAGTTCGTCACCTCTGAACTTTTTGCCATGACTCGTTCTATCGCGTTCGAAATAGCTCGCGTGAAAGTTTAACTTCAGTTCTAGATTTATGAGATCTTGTTACGGTTATGATTATATCAGGGTTGCACTATCTAGGTTTCGATGGTAGCAAGCCTGGAGTAAACCGTATATTACTTACTAGCTGTGCTTGTTACCCACCTTAATTTTTTTTGTATTTTTTTTGTAGTACTTGTTGTATCAAAATACATTACATGTGAAAATTTCAACTGTCTCTAGCTATCACCACAGCCTAGTGATAGACGGACAGACAGCGAAGTGTTTAGTAAGGTCCCGTTCGTACCCTTCCTATACGGACCCCTGAAATGTTGCTGATATGTTACCTATATTATTAAAAAGAAACAAAATACATAGAAAAATAATTTTCCTTGCCACTATCTAGCACTTTCCCATGCTTTCAAATACTACAGCGACACCTACTCATATTCTAGAGATGACAACATAATATACCAGCTACCTACATCAGTGCTAACAGATCCACGGTGAGTGGCTTCTACCCTCAGTTTTTTTTCCAACTGACATGATCGCATGTTATAATGGCTTGGAGTAGCCTCGTCACCATCACCGGACTTGCGGGGGAGCGGATGGCTCTCACCCCTAACGCTCTACCCTCAGACATTTGTCAGCGGCTCGCAAATTGTTCAATACTACGTACAGAGGAACGCTCTCAGTCCTCAGCTGTATTTATTGCGGCTATTTATAAACAGGTACGTATCATTGAGAGACAGTAGCTCGATTTGCGTTCGGAATTTGTATCGCTGTAGCTTCTCCGAACATGGAGAGATGATGTGGACTCGCTTAGCAAAGTTTTTGTTGACAAGAGAAAAAGGAGCTTAAAGCTTAGAAAAGGTTTTATACTTATCTTCTTATAAATAAAAATGAATTGCTGTTCGTTAGTCTGACTAAAACTCGAGAACGCCCGGACCGATTTAGGTAATTTTGGTTTTAAAATGTTTGTCGTAGTCCAAGGAAGGTTTCAATGAGAAAATATAGAAAAATAATCAGTATTGGCGGTATGAAATTCGCCGGTACCACTAGTTTTATGATATAGATTTCCGCCCTCGATTCTGGTAATCTGAAGTCGATTAACGTGTTAAGTATTACTCTTTTAAAGTTCAGTTGATTAAAAAGACTGTTTCCATTCTCAGGCTCTACACCTCTACACATACATAAAATCATTCTTTTTCCTAGAGTGATAGGCAGTTCACTTCCTGCCATGTGCTATGATGCACACCACTGTAGCTTCTTTCACATTCTTCAATATCTTCATGCTCGTCGATTACGGGTACTTTTCCCTCAGACCCACCTTCAAAATTTTAGCTTTTTGGTCATGGTATATCTTTCTTGGCCTTCCCCTGTCAACATTTCCATTTATAAATACTCTATAATATATGTAAAGATTTGTAAATATTTACTTACTTCATTTCATTAATCATCTTTAATTCATCCTCTCAACATGACCAAATCATCTATGCTACTATTATTGGCCTGAATATCAATTTTATTTAAATCGATAGTACTTATGTAGTTAAATCCCGACTGCGAGATGGACAGACCGACAAACGGAGTCTCTGCATTTATGACTTGAATTAGTTGTGTTTTTTTTTCAGTTTTACAGTCCCACATACGGGCTGACAAATGAATTTCAATTGTGTCTAATTTTCGGAAACTGAAACGGATAAAACTACCTATTAAGTAAGTATAATATTACCAATAATGAAAACCCAGTTAATTCTTTATCCGATTTTACAACCGTAAGATACTGTGCCCGAGTTTATTGAGTAGGCGTTGCATAAACTCATCACACAGGTCTTATCGCAAAAAAACACAATATAGATTTCAATGAGTTTTAAGAACTCTTTTTTTATCAATAAGATGTTTTTTATTTTATTTGGCACAAAAAACAGTTGAACATTACATAACTAACAAAAAAATACAATTATTACATGCATTTAAATTATGTTGAAATGCATAAATAACAGCGATGTCCAGTTAGATATATTAAAAAATATGCAATATATCTGACTGTTTACCTAATCTATTATAATATAGTCACAATCATTATTATAAAACTCGGTGCGCACGAAATTAAGTTAAAACATTTTATGTCTTAATAACTGTCCACTGCTGGACAAAGGCCTCCCCAAATGCACGCCACTTCTCTGTCCTCGGCCACTCGCATCCAGCTCCTACCAGCCGTCCTGCGTAGATCGTCAGCAGTGGACAGGAATGGGCTGATGATGATGATGATGATAATGTCTTAATTCTCATTTATCATGCGTAGATCTTCCATGATATGGTTTTTCTTATCTATCAAGCTGCATGGTTGTTTTTTTTGGCATATAATTACGTCATACCCATTAGCAGATAACAACTCAGCCGAATTGTTAAACTCCCAGACAAGTGTACATAGTATTTACATTAGCCATTACAAGTAGTTATTTACAGCAATAATGAATAGTCTAGTAATGCGATAATACGCTATTTCGCTCTATTCAATACAAATGGTTATTTCCATTTGTCGACACAACAATAAAACCAGCTCGGTTCATTCAAATAATTGTACTACGTAAGTACAATATCTAGCTCCATACACGTAGGTAAGTACTCAGAATGGTGACCTGAATTCCACATACCCACGGCCTTAGAGTACGTAGGTATGTTATTTTGTACGATTTCATAGCAGTAGGAACATAGTATTAGCTCAGCTACGAAACTATGATTTAAACCTTGTTTATATTATGAATGCAAAACAATGTCTGTCTGTCCCACTTTTACACCCAAAATACTACACCGATTTCAGTGAAATTTATAAGGACACAATTAGTCTAAGAACTGAGACTAACTAATGTTATATATACATGAACTTTTTAACAAATGATCTACCCTTATAGCTTTAACTTACCTATAGTCCAGTCAAAATGGACTAAATTTATGATTCCAGTTTGCATTAATTCCCAACAAGCTGGATTTTTGTGCAGGCCTTGAATACGTGATTACAAATGATATGTCAAAAGTCCCCATCGATCCCGCTTGTGCGTTGTTTTTTATTCGAGATTAAAGGTTAGGCAACGCACAAGCGGGATCGATGGGGACTTTTGACATATCATTTGTTATGACGTATTCAAGGCCTGCACAAAAATCCAGCTTGTTGGGAATTAATGCAAACTGGAATGTCTATTTTGACTTGACTACTAATTCGTCTTCAATAAACAAAAGTATTTTGTTTTGCAACACTAAAGCTTTTTTGTTCATTTTTAATTATGAAGAGCAAAATGGTAACATAATCGCTACAAAATAGTCTAGAATTCCAAACCCCATTCGAACACAATCGTGAAAAAAAAAATTACCTGCATCCGGAATCCTAGGAAATACCTTCCAATAACAGAGAGTTGTTTTAAACACAGGAACAAAAAGGAAAACGCGACATTGGCGAAACAGAAGTTGGTGAAACAGAAAAAATGACTTGCGCTCAAGAATTGTGGGGAGCCCGGGACGAACAATAAAAACGTCCGACAGACGAACAATCCCACTCAGAGTAGTGCTGGTAGAGAATCGAGAATGTTTTACAATCGATGAATGAATAATATAAGGCGTCCGACCGATTTCAGCCATGGCGGCCGATCTCAATTGAGATCAGCCAAGTGCGCAGGACATATTATAGTGCACAAGTGTGCGCTCAAACACAAGTGCACTCTCTATTCCCTTACTCTCATAATTCGGTGAGACGGCAATCCGACATGACCGATGAGAGAAGGGCGCAGGACTACCGGCTTAACGTGCTTTCCGAGGCACGGGCGCTCAACCGCCAACTTCCTAACTCCGGGCTGATTAATTTTATCACAGAAAATGATTGATTCTTAGTTAACACTTTAATCATTTTAGGGGTGATAATGAGTCAGTTAGGAAAAAAAATAACTTTATTCAAGACGTGTCCACCATATTGCCACTACAATTAGAAACTTGTGTCTTAAAAATCAACTTAAGATTTTAAACCACTGAAAATTTTCCATTACCCTGCCATATAAGGGGGATATAAGAGACCACTACAATTGGTATTCATTGAAAAGTAGATAAATAAATACAAAATATGAAAGAAACCAACGTTCATCACACATTTTGGGTCCCGAATGGGACTCAAATTCTCTTGATGCAATACAACAGTTTCACTGAAGCCAGTCATATTGTAATCAAGTAGTGATATCATGGTCTGCTAATTGATAATAATACACGCACAGTATTTCACACCCTGATCGAACACAAGGAATAATTAGAGGTCCGTACCCAAAGTTTTAAAAGAATCAAATGTTGCTCTCTTGCCTATTTAACAATCAATATACATTACATTAACCGTTCTGTCTGAAATCTTTTGCCTTTCTACCTGATGTTTAACTATCGATATCTAATTCCTCAGTTATTGTATCCACCCCCACCCCTACTATTACAAATGAAATAATAAGAAAGGAAACAAACGTCATCTGTAGGTAAAAGCATTTCCGTGTTCGAGTGTGTAGCTCAAGAGCGACGTAAACAGCTGTGACGTCACGACGATGACGCAATAGCATTGTAGCGAACATTTGGAAAATTGCATTTCGCTAAAGCGGTTTTAATGTAATGATATATATTTGAGCGGAACAATAGAGGATGAGATTAAACAGATATGGAACACGCTCATTGTTTACGGGTCAAATGAAATGTTTGTGTTGCACGAATTATGCACTTTGGTATTAAATTTGTGTCCTATGAGCTGAGTGGATTTATGTACTTGCATTTTTGGGGCACGTTAAAATATTGCAGCTGATATCTTCCATATGTACCAATCAATGTTGAATCCGGAAAGTATGAGAGTGTATATTATTATTATAGAGCTTATCTTACTACCTTACCTACTCGTAAGATTAGGTAAGGTATGAATGAATTGATTTGCTATTTTTCCAATGGCAATAGTTTTGTGTATTTGATTAATATCGAAGTACTACAAAATCACAATTATTCAATTAATGCGTAGATGTAAGATTTTAGACTTTCGCGTTCCATTACACTAAATTTTTTTATATAAGAGGCTAACAAGATGACCTCACTCCACCTGATGGTAAGCGGTAGTGAGATCCACATATGAGGTCGACAGGCACAATAGACCATGTTGAGCCTGTCGCACTCACCCTGAAAGCCGTGAAAAAGGAGACCACTGCTGTGGCAACAACGAGACAAGGCGTGGAGTCTCGCATTGGTATTGAGCTGTGCGGGTCGGAGTTGGCCAGTCCGCCGGAAGGAAGAGCGCCCTTTTCTACGGGTGTCCCTGGCCGGCGGGCTGATCCGCCCGCACAATACCGCCGCTAAGACTCCACTGGTCCAGCCCTTGCCGCAACAATAGTTCCCCTGGCTCCGGTTCGTACAGTGCTGATCCCGGAACGCGACCTGACCGAGATATTAGTCTTTATGGGTCTACACGCGTTATTAGAATGCGTAGATAACGAAAAGATTACACTAATAAACTAAAGGCATTCCAATACGCTCTACCATTAATTGATTGGAGCATCTTGTTGGGGAATACATACATACATAAAATCACGCCTTTTTCCCAGAGGTGTAGGCAGAGATCACTCTCTGCAATGTGTTACGCTCCTGGCACACCACTTTCACTTCTTTCACATCCATCATGCATGCAAAAACAATCTAAATTTATTCGATAAGGTATGGAAATTTTATATGAGTAATCAAACTTGTATTTATCAGGCATCATCTAAGGTCAGAGAACATACTGCAATCATTTTATTGTGATAATGATCTGTAATAATGATTGCTGTATCTAAGATCGAATGTCAATCATTGGCTTCTCGATAATAACGGGACAGAAAACGGGAAAGAATATTTTGCATCGGAACATTGTGTTTTCTAAAATTTGTAATTTTAATATAATTTAACATAATAATCTTACTGTAAATAGTTTTTCAATCATCGCTCGCGTATAGTGCCAGTTAGTAGCCACCTCTACACAAAATCAGTTTCTATGTATTTCTATGATAAATAAATATTCGGGACATTTTCACACACGGTCACCTGACCTCAAACTAAGCTTGTACTATGGGCGTCAGATACTGATATATATACATACAAAGATATTTATAAATACATACCTAAATACATAATCACACCAGAAACAAAACTAACACCGATGTTCATCACACAAATATTTGTGCCGAGTGGAAATCGAACCCACGACTCTTGGGACCGCCAGCCAGGACGACCGCTGTTCTACCGAGCCAGTCACTTGTTCCTTAGTTGCAACACTACGTTGAATACATAGAAATCCGTAGAAACTGTAAGTGTCGCAACTACAATACACTATACTATACTACAATAATAATTATGTAGTCTTATACTCCTGTGTGGAATCGATGATGAACTGAAACTTAAGGAAACCAATTTAGTCCAAATCAATATCATATCAATCTGTAATCTACGAATTTATAAAATAACCCCTAAGGCTTTATATACTTGAGCATAAATTTCCTCTCACAGAATCTCCTAATCCGCTAAGTGTGGAAGCATAAAATTGAATAATCCATCCCATCCTAAAAACCCGCCTATTTTACCGCCGAAAACTCAAAGCCATAAACTAAATGAAATTTCCAATTTATGATTTAGCAATTTTCTATACAGTAGATAAATGTTGGTTCGAACTCGTAAAAAGGCGATAAACCGAAATGAAATTCAATCTTATAACTTTTTAATGTTCCGACCAGTTTACCAGAATAGAGGTGGACGATGAAAACTTTAATTGTCTTTCTTTTGTGTGAGTATACTCGTTGTGCTGTGAGTTAGGACGACAGCTCGTGTAATGGTCGGTACAATGGCGATTAATGTGCCATAATTCAGTTCAAAAGTCGCAATGAGAATATTCGTCGCCCAAAAACAGGAAACTCTTTGCACGGCCAAGAAATTAGTCACACTTACGTTGCATCCACACCGCAGTACATTGTTGTTGAGTAGCGAAGCCCAGTGTTACTATATGGCATATTTGACAACAACAAGTTATTAGTGTTTTCAATTTGAAATTAATCTGTACGATTATTAGACGCTTTAACGGTAAAGGAAAACATCGTGAGGAAACCTGCACAGCCACGAAGAAGTTCTAAGGTCGACCAGCCCGCACTTGGCCAGCGTGGTTGAAACTTGGTCGAAGGCCTGATCGCCCTAGTGTACGGTAGGCCCGTGCCCCAACGGTGGGGACGTATATAAGTTATTAGTGAAGAGTAACAAGTACCTAGTCTCAAAGTTTGAAGAATGTTACCCAATATTATAGTGATAGATTATTCTCTTGTTCCACAAAAAGTAACTGTGGTGTGGATGTACCATAAAGGTATCGTTTCGTTACCGTAAACCGACGGAGACAGGAGACCGCGACTGTAATTTTTCTGTAGGTAATGTGTACATGACAGTTGACGTACGAGACAAAAGCTTACCACAGGTTTATTAATAAAACTTCACTGAAAAACAACCATACTCTAATGAAACAGCGATGAGCTATAAGCACGTTAAATAACTTTCCCATAGCAGTGGTACGTAAGCGCTCAGTCCTCAGGGAAATCTAACCGAACGCAAATAAATCAGTACCTTTTCTCACTTTTTAATTTTCTTCCATTGAAAAATTGGTCTGAACTGAAACAGCAAATAAACTAAAATAATTCTGAGAAAACGGTCGTGTTGTGTTTCTGTTGACAATTATTTTGTAGCCGTTTAGTTTGTTTCACTAGTTTTGTATTGTGAAATATTACTTAGAAATATTCTAGAAATTGCATCGCGTATGTTTGAATTCAGGTAGTAGGCATTCATAGTCGCAATACCTATTCAAAAGAAAATCAATACAATAATATGAAAGTTCAAGAGACTCTTACGCTCCCACGCTTGCATTCAAATTCAAATTGAAACATTCATCATCATCATCAGCCTATCATAGTCCACTACTATGGCCTCCCTAAATGCTCGCCTTTTCTGTCTGTGTAAACTTGTTCATCAGGCTGTTTTGCCCATAATCACCTAGACACCCTGGACAGGCGGGTTGCTGAACGCAGTTCATAACTGATCTAGATTTTTTTGATCGTAACCGTAATCAATTGTAAGAATAGTTTGTTTGTATTACAGCCACCGCTCACATTCTGGTGAACGCACGTTTCCCACCGTTAGAAGTTTACCAAATTAGAGAAAACAAAAATGACAATCAGCTGTACGTGCGAAACGAAAATGAAATATACAGTGATAGTGAGAGCCAACTCGCAAAAGTTCTTAAGCAATATAAAAGAAAACAGCATCTGGATAAGAAAGTAGAAGAAGTCACAAAAGATCTTGTTTCAAAGTTAGAACATTTGAGGAACTACAGAACACAAGATCGTACACAAAATAAACAAGATGTAGTTATTCTAAGCAATGTGAACTGGCAATCGAATAACGATTATTCTACTGACGATAATGAAGTAAACTTCTATGATGAAACTCGAAATGGAGAACTAAAAGATGCTGGGCCAGAAATCGAATTTTATCGAATGTGAGTAAATTAATATATTTTTATTTTTTTTATAATAGGCTAACAAGATGACCTCACTCCACCTGATGGTAGGTATGCGGTAGTGAGATCCAAATATGAGGTCGACAGGCACAATAGATCATATTATGGAGCCTCTCGCACTCACCCTAAAGGCCTGCTTAAATGCCGTTTCACGCCCCGCCTGAAGAGCCCGGGATCATAGAAGGGAGGGAAAATATGAGCTGGAAGGGCATTCCATGCCTTAATGACACGTGGCCGAAAATAGGAACTAAACCTCTTAGTCCGAGCCACAAGCGCCTGCATTGTATAAAATAAATAAATAAATATCTGGGACATTTCCACACACGGTCATCTGACCCCAAACTAAGCTGAGCTTGTACTATGGGCGTCAGAGACTGATATACATACATAGATATTTTTAAATACATACTTAAATATTAACACCCAGACACGGAACAAACACCGATGTTCATCAAACAAATATTTGTCCCGAGTGGGAACCCACGACTCTTGGAACCGCCAGCCAGGGTCACTAACCACTGTTCCACTGAGCCAGTCAATATGTGGATGGCAGCGCTGTCCAGCTGCACATGTCGTTATTTAAGTTAACATCAGCGATTTTCTGGAAGGATAAGGAGTTGGCAGTAATGTTGTCGAATGCTTTTTTTCAGTTTACCTAATACACGGAATAGCGGTACTGGTTTCAGAATATTATCAAAACATGGACTAAGAACAAATCATGGTAATAATTTAGTATCAAATATACTACTGATCAATTCCGTTTGACTGAATCTGAGATCTCTGCATCTTAGTTCCTCACTTAATAAACGTAAACGAATCCATAGTGGTAATTTTGATATTACCTTGAAAACAGAATTTAGATAAATTTAATGTATCACAAAATACTTTATGGCAAATTTTATTTTCAGTTCGAACTTCGGCTCCTCGGCATCGTCATTTATACGAAGAAGATTATTAATAAACTATTTATACATAATAACACGTTTTTTGTCACAAAGACTTTTATCAATACTCTATGATTATTTTATCAATCAGAGAAAACAAAAATGAGAATCAATATTTTTGTTTTTTTCATGTTGTTGTATATCTTTAGTATTTTAACTTCTTTATATATATTTTAAATACAATTATTCCTCATTCTCTTTTTGATGGCCAAGTTTGATGTGAGATTTTGGCTTTTTAATTAAGTAAACATAAAACTAGCGAGTTTATAGCTAGTTTTGTGTTAAACTGTACTAAACATCGCGTTGTCCAGTTTATTTCGTGTTTAACGGCCATCCTGCAAGTTCAATTAACTTTTTAAATTAACATACGCTACATGCATCATAGTAGTTTGAGTTATATTGCCCAAAACCAAAAGAAACGACCCCAACATGTTTTGATAAAATCCCGACCGTGCGGCGCGTTGCACGAATTTCCTTTAGCAAAAAATTGGAAATATTTGTGAGGGGGAAATGCGTTGCGTCGACCAACGCTGGATTTTTACTTCACAGGCAGGTTGTTTGCACTAAAATGTTGAAAAGTTAATACAAATAATCTATGTTATATGAAAATATTGGTCGGTATCGAAAGTCATTACACTAAAGGTTCAGTTAAGTAATAACGTTTCATTCGTTTCAAGTCTTTGATGATTTTAGTTTAGTTAGTCACCTACAAAAACTTGATCATCTTACGATTCTTGCTATTTTATGGCGATTCACACACACGCTATTGGGTTAAGGTACAAATTGAAAATATACTTTGACCAGTGACAAAATGTCGATTCGATTAAAAAAATAATTAACCCAGAAGAATTAAATTTCTTAATGGGAATCATAATAACTCTTACACAAATGTTTGAATTTTTTCAAGTAAGCAGAATAAACAATGTTCTATATTTATAATTGTTACCATATCTTAAGTTAACTCAAACAATTATTCTATTCTATTCTGTACAGCCACACTGTAAACAAATGGTCACATTTAATACTCCTCACGACTGCACGCGAATTCCAAAAGACTAGATTTGATTTGCTAACTTCCAAACAGTTCCTACTATAGAACAGATCCATTTTCCAATCTCCCGTCTCAATGCTGGAAGAGGCAAGTCTGCCAACTTACCGGTACCTATGGACAACTTCTCTTCGATACAAACTTCGGGAATATCCGTCGTCCAGAAATTATCTTCGTACCTCGGAGAGCGTGTTTCGAAGTTGTTACCCTCCCGCACTATCGGATGGGTATTTATGAACATGCTTCTGGTATTATTCCAGGAATACCTTCTAACACACTTTAGAGTTTATGGTCATTTGTGGGTAAAGCTTAAATTTGATACTTAACCGTGTTTATGCATATGCAGCAAGAAGAGGAATAGGATGCACTTACTGACTGTTTGAGCCATATATTATAGTTATATGTTTAAAATTATTCTTTTAAGAAGGTTTTTCGTTAAGATACCATTTTTTAAATGAGTGGGTTTAAGTGGATTTCCTATACATTATTATACAGAAAATTGTTAGTACTTCTTATGAGATTATAATTACTGATTTCATATAAACCCAATATTATAGATTATTCAATAATACTGGGTTCTCCAGATTTATTATTTACTAGCATCATGTCACACAAAATTTAAGGAAATCATAAAGAAAAAATCGGTTAATAAATAATTCTGTTTATTTGACCTTAAGTATGACTTTGGTTCATGTTTCCTTAACCAGTACTTGATAACATTGACAAGTCTGGTTTCGCACACACGTTACTACATGTAGAGCCTTTATTTAAGCCTCTACATCTAGACACGCGGTAGCGTGTCAAGCCAAGGTTCAAGAAACAGAACTGGCGAGCCGCACCGTGTGTAATATTACACGAACCATTTGGAACCACTTTTGAACCCCTCATAAATCAAAAACTATTTCACATAAACATATCAAATTTGGCTCATATATTGTGACTTGCGAGATAAATATGTGTTCTAAATTTCATAAGCTTATCTCAAACAGTTATTTAGATATTAATGTCCAAAAATCCTCATTTTTATCATTGACTGACTGACAGATCAAAATTCTAACCCAGTTCCAAATGACCTAGAGAGTTAAAATTTGGTATGCAGATAGGTAATTACATGAATACAAAGGAATAAATATAAAACTGGCAATTTTTAATAATTAGGTTAGGTTCTAGTATGAACGCTTAACATAAATACCTAATTAGTGCCTAATCACGCCTATATACCGGGGAAGGCAGAGTACTAAGTATATATTTAGGTATACTTACTTATTTACAATTAAGAGTAGGTACTTATAGTCGGTTTTCATATTTATTACTTAGGGTAGGTACCTACTTTATTAACTGGGATTAATTATTATTTTTATATTTAGCGCCCATCAATAGTATAAAATTATTACCTACTCATAATATTTCAAAGGTACAAGAAAATATAGAAAATAACACTCAGAAGAAAATTATACCCCGTAAACGTAGGAAAATACAGTAAACTGATTCAATTGTTTTATATTTATAAAGTCTAGTTTTAGTTTTGAATTTGTCCTTTTCAAAGGACCCACGGCGTTACGATGATATATACTTTTCTACAAAAAGTAATGATATCCAATCAAAAACATAAATGTGAAATGAGAGCCAAGTTTAATATTATGATAATTGCCTTAGTTGTTGACTTCAACGAAAAAGAAGTGAGATCTAAATGGGTGCCAAGTTCAATGGTCAACCCTGAAATTTATTTATAAGTAACACTATAACATACCTATCATATCTTCATATAACATAAGATAATGTATGGTGGTAGCCTATGAAGGTCTGTCTTGGCTAGTTTCTATAAACCTACCAACGTATTATTATGTTCGCTCGCTAGTTTCTACCAACAATCCAAATTTTCGGAATTATAAAATAAAAACCGACAAATACTTGTAGGCTTAGAACTTGCGACGGCTATAATTCATATATGAAAACTAGCCAAGACAGACCTTCATAGGCTACCACCATACATTATCTTATGTTATATGAAGATATGATAGGTATGTTATAGTGTTACTTATAAATAAATTTCAGGGTTGACCATTGAACTTGGCACGCATTTAGATCTCACTTCTTTTGTCGTTGAAGTCAACAACTAAGGCAATTATCATAATATTAAACTTGGCTCTCATTTCACATTTATGTTTTTGATTGGTTGTGATTTACTTTAATCTTTTAAAACTTATTATACTTCACATCGTTATAGAAAACATTATTATTAAAGTAATCAAAGGTATGTATTACATTAAAGGGAATATACATTTTACAAAATCTAATAGAAAAATATAACTCTTATCAACTTAATTGCAATCACTGACATAAAATACACCACAGTTATTATTTTCGATGTTACCGAAAATATCCCATGTAACGATGTACAAAAAACCCTCTTTACAAATAATTGAGTACTTACAGGATAAAAAGAATTACATAGTTGGAAACTACACAGGATATTAATCACTTAAACGCGTAAGGATTCTACCTCGTTTTGAGGTAACAAGACATGACATGACAGAGCAAGACATGTAATCAATAAGGAAAACATTCGGTTTGGTAACATGAGTTGAGTACGTAAGTATCTTCAAAAAATACAAGTTGCAGTCATGTTTAGTATATCTCTACATAATTTGGGTTTAACATTTTACAGCTCGCTTAATTTAATATTGCATATAATGTATTATAGTTTACCGGTAAAATATACGAATGCGTAAAGCACATTTGTACTTATGGAGAACAAGTAGCGCTGACATCTTCGCCACTATTTCTGATCTCTAGAACACGTCATATAGTAATATTTGTTTTAGTCGACTATCGCGTTTCTCACAACTTCTCCTTAACAAGGTATAGAAAAACTGATGAACTAGATATGCAATTTTTTTTCATGAACGTAGATATAGATACAAAAATGTGTACAATTTCCTGCATTAATGCAGTCTACATACCTATTGCATTGTTTTCACTTTTTCGCTATGCTATAAGTTGACGCATAATTTCAATGATTGTTTACATCACCTTGAGTACCATAAATTATCTTGAGAGTGTTGTTAAAATTTTACATGAAACTGGTGGTAATAACAACAACATAACGTTATAGGTAATATAATATCATTAATCTCAAAATGTTATTGTGTCAGTGCAGTTTGCAATTGTGCAATGCGTTAAATCTAAAGTTTTGATAAACTATGGTATTTGATAACAATGACTCATACATTTTGATTACTTGTTAGGTAGGACTAAATTAATACAAATTTGAACAATTAACTTATAAGAATATCGTGGAAATAATATTTCAATATTATAATAATATTCAATGTCGTTTTCATACAATAAATATAAATGCTTGCAAGAAATTTCATGGTTGGTCAATAATACTTGTTTCGGCTTAAATATTAACTAAGTCTACGTCAAAGAAATTCAAGTATGGCATCGTGACATTTACGTATTAAAAAACATAACCGGAATGATTTCACAAACAAGATACTTGATTTTTTCAAATTCCAAATTCTTTTCAATATCTAATTTTGAAATAGTACGTCGCTGTTACTTTATTTTACAAGCTTTAATTTAACTTGCAATGTATGTATGTATGTTTGTGTGTTCGGGTGGAATTTTATAACTCAATTTATTCAATTCAAGTCATATCCTTCAGTTGTGAAATAAAACACTCCAGTAGCGTTACCAGGGTTCCAGAAACCGGCGATGGTCTTATCATTATTCGAACAAAGACCTTTCTTGTACTCTTTGTAATCGTCACATTTGAAGGCCAAGAACCAATCAGGATGACTCACAGTAGCCGTCCACATATCGATACACGCTCTATGGTTACATTTAGCCGCTTTGGACGAATCAAAGAATCCTGGAATGAAAGGCGTACCGCAGTTCGGTTGAGTCCTTCCTTTCTTGTTCATAAAGAAATCTATATCTCCCAAGACACTCGTAGTTCCAAGCCCACCAGCATTGCAATGGTAGACTTCCACATACTCCGCCACACCTGATCTAATTTGTTCCTGAATTAGACTGTTGGAGAAACAGGGACCAGCCGGATCCAAGGCTGTGATCCTCCAAAGTTTCTCACCAGTTTTGTTCAAGAATATCTCCCCAGTGTTACCTAGTATCTGACTTCCTAAACTGTGTCCAATGCAATGCATACTCTTTGCTGATATCCCGCCTTCTTTGAGATCAGCCAACATTTGAGCAACTGCTTTCCCAATGTAATGTACATACTTCACTGATCTTTCGTAACTCTTTATCTGTCCTTGTTTGTCGTTTGTGTACTGAGAATGATCGAAGATGATCAAGTAGCTGTTTGGAAAATTCCTGAACGCCTGACGCACTTGTTCTTCGGTCCTCTTGTTGATTTGGGACTTGTAGCCTGCAACGAATATGATGAATCTCTTGGTTTTGTCCAAGTTTTTGATGTTGAGGATTCCTCTGGCGGCATTTTCTATTGTGAATGTTTCAACGTCGTTGTTAGGGAAGTCGTAGAAATAAACATCGATGCCACTTACGTCGAGATTCAGATTTCTGTCATGTTCACCTGTAATTGAAAAACCAGTATTAGAAGTTGTTTTCATGAGTGCTAGACACCTCCGATTTTCCTTATCAACACAATAATATGCATATTAAGGCATATATGTATCGGTAAAAAGAGTAGTAAACAGTATTATTTTCCTCAAAATGATTCAGGTTCTAGGGATTCCCTGCCTTATCTGTCTTACAGTTTTGAATTAAAGTTTATTGTCTTTCATTTAAATACCCAGTTTTATTATTTTATTGTGACTAAATAATTCAGTATTTCAGTTTTCTGTAAAAGTGAATTAACCCCTATCCTGCTAATCTTAGCAGAGTCATGAGATTACCGGATTAAGAGAGAGAGAGAAATCTATAATAATTAGGGCTTGCACTGGTGTAGAAGTATTTATACGTAACTTTTTAATTTCATTTTTTATAGACCATTGTGGAAAAAACGCCACGTACCACTGTGTTCTTCAAATTTGAAATTCATATGAACGATTATTCGACGCTTTAACGGTAAAGGAAAACATCGTGAGGAAACCTGCACACCTACGAAAAAAATCTTAGGTTGTGTAGTCAACAAACCCGCACTTGGCCAGCATGGTTGACTCAGACCATATCAGCAGAGGGGACGTATATGGGCTGATGACGATTGTGGAAAAACATTTAAGCAGATATTATTATAACCTAAATACTAGACCACAGACAAATCGAACTATACAATACATACATATACTATAGTATATAGAGTTGACGACGCATGTTACATGGGATTCGATACGGCCCAGTTTGCCTATCAACTGGACCGTTAAGTTGCAACGTTGAAGAGATTTAGTTATGGCAGTGGCAGGTCGGTTTTCGCTATGTTGCGTTTCTACACACTGTGTATTGACTGATTGAACATGTCAATATTTTGATTGGCGATAAAGCTAGAGATATACTGATGAATGTATTCGTAATACATACTAAAGAAACGATTAAAATAACAATTATTGTGATAACTATTAAAAGAGTACAAAAGATATTTTACAAAAAGTGAAGATAAACAATGTTGTGACAGGTAGGTAAAGTTATTGTCAGAATGTTTATATTTTGAAAACACCAATGCCTAAACATGTATACGACAAAACAAATAGCTCAGCTATTAACGCACATTCCACTTTGAGTTGCTTCATAGAATAAATGAAACAGAATAATACTGGAATTTCTAACTGGAAACACAAATATTAGGACAAACCGAGTGTTGAACAAACAAATCACGTCAATAGATCAGCTCAATATTAAACCATTGCTTCGCACGAATTTACACTAAAGCAGACTAAAGTAATTTCGTTCATAAATTCGCCGTACATTACATTGTCAAGTGGGTATACGACGCCCCGCCTGATTGCATAAAGGTCATTGAATAGCAAACAATCGTGCAGACTAATAAGCAACTAACAAACATTGCTTTTGCATTTTCAACCTTATCTCAACCCGTATAAAGGCCATTGATAACGCAGGACTTTCCACGCAAATTAATGACCAGTTGAACCCCGTCATCCGATTTTGAACTGTAACCGTTCGAGATAAAGGTGCTGTGGAATGAAGATTTTGCTCCATTGGATGGTGAAATGTGATGAATAAAATGCAACCTCGGCGTTAATTATGGCTGGGCATCGATTGAGTTTGTATACCCAATGATACAAAGTATATTGATCATGGAGTTGATTGCGACTTAGTTTGCTATGTTTTGGAAGATCAAATCTAAAACAGTTTGTGCTTACGTTTTCCCCTAAAGATGTTACAATGGCAAGTCCAAATTCGGCGGTGTGAAATCCCCGAAGACTCGACTCCGATGATCTTGACGTTTTACAAGACATTTTTCCTAGTTGATCTCTGGTTATGATGACGAACCAACGTAAACATATTTGAAAGAAAACTAATTTTACGGATTAAACTCGCATTTATTGTTAATATTAACATATCTTCTTATAAATAAAAATGAATTGCTGTTCGTTAGTCTGACTAAAACTCGAGAACGTCCGGACCGATTTAGGTTATTTTGGTTTTAAAATGTTCGTGATAGTCCAGGGAAGGTTTATAGTATTGGCGGTATGAAATTCGCCGGGACTACTAGTTTCGAATCTAGACACGCGGTAGCGTGTCAAGCCAAGTTCAAGAAACAGAACTGGTGAGCCGCACCGTGTGTAATATTACACGAACCATTTGGAACCACTTTTGAACCCCTCATAAATCAAAAACTATTTCACATAAACGTATCAAATTTGGCTCATATATTGTGACTTGCAAGATAAATATGTGTTCTAAATTTCATAAGCTTATCTCAAACAGTTATTTAGATATTAATGTCCAAAAATCCTCATTTTTATCATTGACTGACTGACAGATCAAAATTCTAACCCAGTTCCAAATGACCTAGAGAGTTAAAATTTGGTATGCAGATAGGTAATTACATGAATACAAAGGAAAAAATAAAAAACTGGCAATTTTTTAATAATTAGGTTTTTTTTTAATTTTTTTTATAAGAGGCTAACAAGATGACCTCACTCCACCTGATGGTAAGCGGTAGTGAGATCCACATATGAGGTCGACAGGCACAATAGACCATGCTGCGGTTAGGTTCTATTATGAACGCTTAACATAAATACCTAATTAGTGCCTAATCACGCCTATGTACCGGGGAAGGCAGAGCACTAAGTATATATTTAGGTATACATACTTACTTATTTACAATTAAGAGTAGGTACTTATAGTCGGTTTTCATATTTATTACTTAGGGTTATACCCCGTAAACGTAGGAAAATACAGTAACTGATTCAATTGTTTTATATTTTTAAAGTCTAGTTTTAGTTTTGAATTTGTCCTTTTCAAAGGACCCTAGGCGTTACGATGATATATACTTTTCTACAAAAAGTAATGATATCCAATCAAAAACATAAATGTGAAATGAGAGCCAAGTTCAATATTATGATAATTGCCTTGGTTGTTGACTTCAACGACAAAAGAAGTGAGATCTAAATGGGTGCCAAGTTCAATGGTCAACCCTGAAATTTATTTATAAGTAACACTATAACATACCTATCATATCTTCTTATAACATAAGATAATGTATGGTGGTAGCCTATGAAGGTCTGTCTTGGCTAGTTTTCTTTAGTTAGTTAGTTAGTTGTCTTGGTTAGTTTGGTATTTGTCGGTATTTATTTTATAATTCCGAAAATTTGGATTGTTGGTAGAAACTAGCGAGCGAACATAATAATACGTTGGTAGGTTTATAGAAACTAGCCAAGACAGACCTTCATAGGCTACCACCATACATTATCTTATGTTATAAGAAGATATGATAGGTATGTTATAGTGTTACTTATAAATAAATTTCAGGGTTGACCATTGAACTTGGCACCCATTTAGATCTCACTTCTTTTGTCGTTAAAGTCAACAACCAAATATCATAATATTGAACTTGGCTCTCATTTCACATTTATGTTTTTGACTGGATAACAATACACGCGAGTTAAATCCGTAAAATTAGTTTTATTTCAAATTTGTACTGTCCGCGAAATAGACACCGTAAATATAATTTAAAAAAATTTACTATCACCATTTATTGTTCTGATACCGAGCTAAGTTGCTTAAAAGCACTTGTGTTGGGGTATCAGAGACAAACATTAGTTGTATAGACAAACAAGAAAAATTACACACTCAGACATGGAACACGCCGATGTTCATCAAACTTTTTGTCCGGTATGGAAATCGAACCGACGACACTTGACGCAAGAAATACAAGCCTACCAAACGAGCCACCGAGTCAGCAAATAGTATTCAGTGTATACCTATTTGTATTTGCGCACTAGATATTACATCCCGCGCAATAATCTTCATAGAGAACAGCACTCGTGTGTAAAGGCTTATCTATTTTCCATTTTATCGATACAAACTTTGCATAATCACTGAACGGAATAAATAGACACAAAACGAATTAGTACAGCGAATGATTTCATTTATTGAATGCATTTAGCTTACCAAGCTTCAGCTTTATTTACAAGCTTTTAGTAATTATGTACTTATACTCTATTGCTAGCGGGTAGATACATTTTTCATCGATTTGTTTGTTACCTCAAGATACTTATAAAAGACTAGCTGTGCTCGCGACTTCGTTCGCGTGAGAACATCTACCTGCATGCCAAATTTCAGCCCGATCCGTCCAGTGGTTTGGACTGTGCGTTGATAGATCACTATATCTGTCAGTCAGTCAGTCACCTTTATATATTTTAGATAATAATAGTGAATACATCAGAGCGTCACATAGCCGTTGTGGTTGAGCCCGTTACATAACCATGCGAGTGGTACTCAGTTGAAATGCTGCCGAGTACCAATGCTTTTTTTTTCAAACTCGACGTTTACTCGACGCTCTTAGGAGTGAAAGAAAACATAATGAGGAAACATGGAGTCGACCAACCCGCACTTGGTCAGCGTGGTTGACTAGAATAGAGTAGCTCGTGCCCCTTAGTAGGCCTTATAGGTAGTACGGGTAGGGACGTATAAACACATGATTACTAGTACGATAGGTAGAATAATCAGCTGTAGGATAGGATGTACACAAATAGGTGTGACGTCTGACACAGATGTCGTCAGTGGATCTGATCTACGAGTTGTTGATTTATTGGCCCGTGCTGCGTAAATAATTCAGTGTTCTCTGAGAACGTTCTTTTTTTTTGCACTAATTACTAGATAATTAGTTGTATTTTTTAAAAAATCTTTTGAATGTAAATTAATGTGTTTTCTAATGTAAGCAAATCATTTGAGATTATTTATCTTTAATGACCGTGTTCTATCTAAAATGATTAAAATAGAGGTACTATTTCCTGCTTCTAAGAATTTGGCTTATCTAAGTAGATTTGGAAGGATAATCAAGTTTCAAATATTATTGAAATTCAGCAATATTAAACAAAGTATCATTCATCACGTGGTCATTTAAGTTTATCTTAATTCCATTCCTATAATACAATAAAAAATTTTAACAATGAGAAATGTATAACAACAAGACCGACTAAAACTTATTTACATAATGTGCAGGTTCCGAAAGATGTTTTCATTCGCAGATAGCGCGTCGAATTAAACATACATACATAATGTATTTCAAATTTGTAATCATATTAGTATTCACCAGAGTAGCGAGTATCGAAATGGCTAGCAACCTCCAGGATTTATTTATTTATTAACCTCCAGGATGGAAGCCAATTAACTAAACCAATAGGCCAAGGATATCAAAACAAAAGCATGCGTGTCAAATTCAATACTTTAGCAGGAGTGTGGACGAAACGAAACTGAGAGAAATTTTTACTTTGGTAATTCACTAAAAGACATTGGCTATTGTAATTATGTTTTGGCTTCACCTACTTCCGAAAAAGCTTCGCTGTTCTAGAGATAGAATTTAGGATTTAAAATAAAAAAAATGTTAATTATAGTTTTAAGGATTTGGTATAGAGCGGCATGTTCACTTAGATAACAAGCTCTTTAAATAAAGATTTAAAAAAAATACTTTAGCACTTTACATATAACATACATAATTCGTTCTACATCTGACTAAAGAGTTGCTGTTCTAATAATCCCATCTATGATCTCATTCATTTCAATAATAAATAGGCACGTTGATAATTCGTTCCCTGCACTTGACCATCGTCAAGGCTCTACCAAACATATTATATTGACACCATATTCAATCAAAAGACTATCCCTGTCATCGACCGTACCTACGAGATGTATGAAATCGAAGCAATATTTAAAAAAAAAACATAAAACCACTCACATTTGATCAGCCCAGACTTCAATGCTAACTGGAAGGGTCCATACTTCTCCCAGTCTCCGCGTCCGAAACCGTATCCTCCAGAAATACACGAGAAGAAACAAACAAACAAACACACCAACTTCATATTGAGGACGGCACAAGTGATCGCACGGTGGGTTTACCTCGAACTGAAGTATGGTTCATTGTCAAGTACTTAATAAACTCCGTGTTGTGATAACGGTGTCAAAATGTGCGCGGGCGCTTGTCTTACGCAGGTAATTATACTAAAGTAGAATTAACCTTTTTTATCGCCGTATTTTGGTAAAAAATACCATTTTCTTTTTAACTCTGACAATAAATTGTATTACGAATTAGTGACCTGCCTTCGCTTCGTTTCGGGTGTATTTTGCATGAAAACCTTACTCGTGAATCTTTTTATCTTTTTAAAATAACTCATCAAAATCCGTTGCGTGTTCTTAAAGATTTAAGCATACATGTAGGGACAGAGAAAGAACTAGTGAAGAAGAATACCTATATTGTTAAAGCATGTTTTATACTGTGAGAGTATAATTCGGAGGCCGTCTGGTAATAACTAAAAAATAAAAAAATTAACAAAATCAAACAGTTGATTTACTCTTTATAAATAATGAATGTGTGAAAATCTTATCTTTGTTTTTCTTAACCGCCAAGGTCATTCTCGTAAATGAAAGCCTTGATTTTATTCCAAAAATATTTAATCGAACAAATTTTATTTATGACAATTTAAGATTCTGTGGACCATATTGACCTATTTTTAAAAAAAAATAAGATTCTCAGGGTGACCTCACTCCACCTGATGGTAAGCGGTCATGAAGTCTACATAGTATGAGACTAACTTAATCTTTTAATAATGCGCTTATATAGCTAGCTAACAGATTTATACTTCAATTGCTTCATGATTAATACCTACACGAAAGTGTGTTTAAAATCCAATTCTTATCTGACATCATTGTAGTCAATGAGTCATCACGCCCGCACATCTCCGATGATAATATTACCGTGTCGTCGTTGACTTACTTTTAAATCAGCGATTGTATTATCACATAAGTGGCATTGTAAACAGATATATTTTTTCAAATGACACGTATTTTGTTGGAGCATCTTTACAATATATTTGTTATTCTGACTCGGTGGAACAGTGGTTAGTGACTCAGGTTCAAAACCTACGGTTCCAAGAGTCGTGGGTTCGATTCCCACTCGGGACAAATATTTGTGTGACGAACATCGGTGTTTGTTCCGTGTCTGGGTGTATTATTAAATATATTTAAGTTTATTTGTGTATCCACTGTTGATCCTGATTTCCATAACACAAGTGCTTAAGCTACTTACCACGGGATCAGATCAATGTATGTGATGTTGTGTAAAATTATTATTATTATTCCGACTCATACTATTTGATAGCATGACTAGCGTGTTCATTGAATAACAACATTTAATTGAATGACTGTGCCAAGCGTTGATTGGACGAGCGGCACTCAACGCCCCTCTAGTTGGCGGATTGCTACATAGCTCTTTCAACAGAGCGGACGTAAAGTCAGTCTGGTGATTGAAATTTAGTTCATTCTTTCTCACTGCGGAGCTAGTAGTCATCAAAACAAATATAGCGTTAACAGCTCGTGCAGATAGCACTATTTTGATACTTTAAAGTGCGTTATTCGTAGTAAAATAGTGTGTCAACATGGATTTACCTATATGTTCTCCGCAGCCAGCTACTTTCAAAGAAAAATTTGAGGCGAAACTGACAGAATACGAGCAACAAAATCAAGGTATTTTTATTTGTTGTTTTTAATGCTAAGAAAGCTTAATGTAAATTTAAAATATGAACATAAATCCCATTCATGCCTGAACGGGGACTTGAACCACCGGACCTTGCGATATCGCGTCGGCTGGTCTTTTTGCTTTTTTGTAGTTTTTAAGTTGATTGACCGAGCTCGCGTTGTACATGCATGCTCTTTAAAAAAAAACAGCGCGTGGAGTCTTTGCATACATTGGGACACTTTCTGAGTTGTATTGAATCAACTGTATTTAGTGTAAGGCTAAATAATTTTCTGATTTTCTCCTAATTTTTGTGTTTGTCAGTTTTGTTTGATTTAATAATTTTTTTCTGCGGTTAGGATCACTAATTGAAGTATTTTTATTGTTGTTTTTACAAGCTTTTATTAGACTGTTAGTTTATTTATTTTTCTGTACGGATGGATTTTTGTAATCGATTTCGACCACTTCCTATTATCCGATCGAGCTAAATTTTGTATGCACGGTCAGTTCGGATGACAATGCATGATTAACTATGTGACGTCATTCTAAATCCAACATGGCGGCATACCAAAGATGGCGGACCAACCATTTTTTAATAGATCCCTACAATATGGATATCAAATGAAAGGGCTTGTTGAGAATAACTAGAAACAAAATTTAAAGTGAAAAAAACTTTTTAAAAACAAGCTTTTATTTGAATGCTCTAAGAAAAAAATAAACTTTTACACTTATATAATAATATAAAAGCTTGTCGCGATATTTAAGTAGGTACTCGTATTTCCTCAGTTCGAAAATTTTAATAGGCAGCAAATAAATACGAGTACTTAAATATCGCGACAAGCTTTTATAATAATAATATATAGATTGTGTCAAATGTGTTAAATTTGAAATGATTGAATGATATAAGTTAACAGCAAAAGTTTTAGTCTAAAAGTTTATTTTTTTCATTTTTTTTATTAATTGTTATTGTTTAGTTTATTTGTGAAATTTATGGCTTTGTAACTTTTGGACGCAATAACAATTAATGCCGTTGTTATTTCTCCAGGATCACAAAAAAGACCATGGACTGCCGAAAGAATCTTAGAGGTTATAAACAATATTCGAAAGGCTAGAGTTTCTATGATTTCTAAGCAAGGCAGGACATCTATGGATTATTACTGGATATCAAAGTATGATATTTTGGATGAAGCCAATGAAGAATTTTTAATATTTAAAAAGAAATCTCCAGGTGACCCAACGGTGCGTATAATACCTAGAAACGAATATTTCGGTACATTGGAAGACATCCACACAGCATGCGATCATGGCGGACGAGACAAAATGTTAGTAGCGATCAAGTCAAGATATTATATACCAAGAAAAGCAATAGAAATATTCCTTGCTCTTTGTCCTACATGTGAAACGACAAAGGCCTTACCCAGAAAAGGTATAGTAACAAAGCCAATAGTATCTCAGGATTTTAATAATCGGGGCCAGGTAGATGTAATGGATTTTCAAACTTGTCCCGATGGAGAATACAAGTGGTTATTGAATTACCAAGACAATGCTACAAAATTCGTTTGTCTTCGGCCGCTCAAAACTAAAACACCACAAGAGGTAGCGATGGAGTTAATGAAAATATTTACCATTTTTGGAGCACCTCACATCTTGCAATCTGACGACGAGCGTGAATTCACTGAAGAGATTATCAAAGAATTAACTTCAATGTGGCCTGAGTGTAAAATTGTTCTTGAGAGCCCTAGCCATTCTTTGACACAGGGCAGTGTAGGACGAAGCGACATGGATGTTGAAAACATGTTGAAGACGTGGATGAAAGACAACAACTCGACAAGATGGTCCGTAGGATGCCATCATGTTCAATATGAAAAAAATACTTCATTTCATCGCGTTACTGGAAGATCTCCTTACAAAGATTTATTTGGCTGTAATCCCAAAGCTAGCCCCTCATTTCGCTAGGTAAACAAAACGTATGTTGACAACTTCTTGTAGTTTTAGCGACTTGCGCATTTAAATAAATTATTTTGAAAAGTTTGAATGGTTTTTACTTTTCTTTCTAAGCGTAATACGAGTTAATATACAGCTTTCATCTATTATAATAAGCTTAACAGTGTATGAATCACTGATTATTTAGGTGACCCAGGATCACTCCTCACGGCACCTACAAAAGGATCTATCTAGAAAGATAGAAGGATAAAGTAAAACATTTGAAGTGTAAGTTGATACTTACACTATGAAATTGTTAATTTATTCTTAAAAAATAGTGTAGATAAACGGTCGGTAAAGTACCCGATTATACCTACGTTTACTGTACACAATACTTCCACATGATCTCGGTAAGCAATAAAAGCGCCTGATAGCAAGAAAAGGTGAATTCCCGTTTCCCGATGAAAACATATAGAAAGATAAGAAAATGTATGTTTAGTATTCCCGACTAGTATATGTATGTTTAGTATTAGCTTATTTCTCATATTCGTATGGTTTGCATTTTGTCTGTTCATTTTATCATTTTTATGTTGTGACATTCCAATTTCTTTCCGATAACCTTAAATAAGGCATACTTCCATTGCTACATACTAACATATCCAAACAGACCTAGATAGATACCCTTCATTGTCATTTCTGGGTTCCGTACCCTAATGGAAAATTTGGAAGTGATTGTCTTGTAAGAAGTATAACAATGGAAATAGATCGACGTCCATAATGCCAACAGAATATTTTGTTGTAGGTCAGTAAAGGCCACGAGCTGAATTTCCTAACCGTTATTTATACAGTTATGTAAACCAATAAGGAGAAACTATACACCACGATATTTTAGTGGCTGTTTTCCCGTGGCAGAACGATTTGCCTGTAGTGAGACTATCGAACCATGCAAATAATTCATCGAAAAAAAAATTTTTTTTCAAATTTAAAAATAATAATTTTCCAACTTGAAAACGAGAGAAGCTATCGATCTTTTATAAGATGTGACGTAATCAGGTACTGCTTGCCTTATGAAATCGATGCTTAAAGCTGAAGAAGCTCGACACCCTAAGTCATAAAGCGGTTCGAACTTGCTTTCGAGTTTCGGTTAAACCTTTTGTAAAACCGGCATTTATTGATTTTAATAAAAAAGATCTGCAGAAATCTATTGTGCTATTAAGATAGAATCATTTTACTGCGGGAAAACCACCACTAAAATTTCACGGTGTATTATGCAACATACATTATAGTACATCAACGAATTTCAAAAACGAATAATCAAACTAAATCAGGTCACGGAACCCTTCGTTCTCAACTCCGACTCGTGCTTGACCGGTTTTTTAGCCCCGCTATAAACAGTATTTCCATTTGAAAGTAGACGAGCGCTATGACTGTCGACAGGGAGGTGGTAACGACCTGTGACGTCACAGGCAGGGAACACTCGAATTGAGCTAGACTACTATCGAAGGTTGTCTAGGTATCGATAGTCTTTGCTACCGGAAGTCCCAGTCACCGGAGATACTAAAAGGCATATACCGCGAGTCCGGTAAACCCTTGATTGGAGTGACAGCTCATCAAGAGTTTCTTCGCGAAAAAACTTAAAAAAGTAGGTATCGATAGTCTTTTAGACTTTAAGGAAACAGCTTTATAATATATCACACGTGATTTAAACCCGTTATTTAAAATAGGCCTTAGTCAACCCGCACTTAGCCAATTTGGTTGGCTAAGGCCTGATCGCCATAGTAGTAGTACTATATGAACTTGGTTGGACGTATGATAACAATAAATCCTTATTTGAGCAATAGTAATACATGGTTTCCTCATATCTAGCTACTCTGCACTAAGCATAATAGGCGAGACGACTAAAAATGAAGTAGTGCTTAGAAGTTTCGTATGACGTCACAATTAAGTACAATTTTTACCTAGCCGTGACGTCACAAGCCCCCACTCCAGAAGTTTGATAAGCTATAATTTTGTCATTTTTAATCAATTGAAAAACAAAAAAATATGTGTTCCATATTTTTGTATAAACTAACTTACAGACTAAGAGAATATTAAGATTTTGACCCAGTCGTCACGCCTATTGCTTGAATCGCAGCAGCCAATACATCTGTATACTAAAACACATTTTGAGAGACACATTATAACGTCAAATCTCTCTCTACCATCGAAGCTTTTTTTCCGTATACTTGATCATAATTATTTTGTTAATTGAAAATTCTTCCAGATAACTACGAAACCGATTACGTCATATCGATATCTACATTTTCCGTTACGCTGACATCACTACGTCATATCATATTGAGGACATATCCTAGAGTTGAGAGCTGGCGCTTCCGAATAAAATAACCCGTGTAATTTTAATTAGTAAGTTCCCTTCTTAAGTGAAGTCGGCAAGTTTTAATGAGTATCGCGTTTCATCTCATTATGGGCGCGTTGATTGTTTGGAGTTTTGTTTAGTTATAAGGAAGAATTTATTTATAGATAGACCTGGCAACAATTTACATTGAAATCAGTATTTTGTGAGTATATTTTCGTTTACAGGGGCATTCATTGTACATAAAACACAATTTCTGTTGTACGAACTTGATCGTGTAGTAATTGGATTTGAAATAATGATTTTTATAGGACTGGTATAACATTTCGTTTGTACCCTAACGGTAATACCTACACCTATACCCTATACCCTTTGGGTACAAACGGAACTTAAAAAATACTAGGACCCCAGTACTAAAACTTCACTATCCATTCGTCTGTCACCAGAATTTATCTCATGAACCCATAGTGACACAGATGAAATGAATTATTGTTCTATTGCCGTTATATTAACAAAAAAAAGGATAATTCTTAAAATAAAAAACGAAATCTTTTACCATATATTGAACGCACCTAATAAATTCAGAGTACTGAAAGAGAGTTCGCGTATTAATATAGATTAAAGCGCCATTTCTATTTTGTACCAGCGTTCAAAGTCAAAGATATTAATTAAAGAAAGCTTTGGTGCCTTACAAAAGCTAGATACATAGTGTGGTTGAGCTTTTATTAAGTTTCTCTGACCGGGAATCCGTAGAACCTCTCTACAAAGGACGGAGTCAACACTCACTTAATGCAATAAGAAAATGCACCGATGCACTCTTCTTAGTCAGTAGGGCTGATACAACATTTATGGTAAATACACTTTTTTATAGCTTTAACCCTTAAATGCATGCTGTGTCCAAATTTTAACATACATACACATTTGAACTCTAACCTTTTGTAATAAGATTGAAAACCAATGAAATAATTTTGGTCAATTCATGCATATAAAGGTTCAATATCTTAAGTGATGGGCTAAATGCGACTCGACTGCGACATATAAGTTTTTAATTTGCAAGAAATTTAATCGAAAAATCAGTGCTCAAATTAATATCTAATTAAGAGAGAGAGCAACATCTTATTTGAGTGATAACAAGCATTGTGAAAAGCTCGAAATGTCAGGTCTCTAGAATAATATCATATGTTAAGAATCGTATTACAAGCGAGTTTGTTTCGTATATTTACAAGTAATATACAACACTATATCTTGTTATTGCTTCAGTATATGCCCTTAATTCTTTAAGAAGATGTTCGTTTTTTTATGAACTTTCAAGAAAATGATACCAATACAAAAACATAACGATTTCCAACATAATTTTATCAGAAGGCCCGTAGATTGGAAAGGTGCCCGTACATAATACATATGTAAAGTGTCCCATGGGCCCTAACTGGAAATAAGGGTCGTGAATCCGTAATTAGGGTTGGGCGGATAAGCACTATACTAACCTACCTAAATTATAGGTATATTGGTTGTATTGTTAACTAGCTTTCCGCCCGCGACTCCATCCGTGTCAAGTCGTTTACGTGAAAACATTCTCTTTTGCAGCGCAGTCAGTCAAAAAGTCTCCTATGTTCATTCATTTCATTCATCATTCAGGCTGCAGACTAATGGTAAACCAAATTTCATTTTAATCAGATGTGCACTTTTGCAAGATCGCATCGCATTAGCAAGTTGAAGTGGCAGTAGGCTGGCCACATCAGCCGTAAAACCGACAACCGCTGGGGTAGACGAGTTCTGGAATACCGCGTCTCGGCAAACGTAGTGTAGGACGCCCGCAGGCCAGGTGGTGTGACAGACAGGACGGCTGGTAGGAGCTGGATGCGAGTGGCCGAGAATAGAGAGAAGTGGCGTGCATTTGGAGAGGCCTATGTCCAGCAGTGGACAGGTATGGGCTGATGATGATGATGATGATGATGATGATGTGCAGTTTTGGCATGAAAGCGCAACAGACAGTCGGACAGACAGACCTACATTCGAGTTCATCGTATTAATAAGGATTTGACAGGTCCAAGTTAGTTTGAGCCAAAAATCCCATATTCCCAAATGCCAGTCTCTGTCCCTGTTAGTGTTTCGACCGACTTCAAAAAAGAAGGAGTCGATGGTCAATTAGACTGAAAGGTTTTTTTATTAGAGTTAGCCCTGCACAACATGTTGCCAACATATCAGCGAAAACAAAGAGCGTGGAGAGTGGTAACCGTCCTTTGTGGGTAGAGTGCCCTAATTGAGTCAGCTGCAGTCTATCCCGACGTTGTGAAGGAAGGAACATGACTGAACTAAAACAATTTATGTCTTCCTGAGGCTTTGCTTGCGGTTGAGCAGCCATGATTGTTTTATGCCGGTTAATGGATCCACCATTTTTTTATTTGGGCATCTGTGGAAGACCAGTGTCGCGATGTTTTCCCGTCTCCGCGACACATGCTGAGCAAATGTTCAATTCAGTTACCGTTTCTTGTTATTTTCAAGCTATTGCATAGCTTTTATCGCGGGCTTTGAGCGCGGCGACCGAACCAAGAAATTCCGTAACGGAAAAAACCCCACAATTGTCTACCGTCGTTTCAGTTCGGTAGACTTCGGCACGGTGTTTGTGTGCGTGCGGTTAGACGTATTGTACGACTCTACGAAACTCGCACGAACCGAGACGAGCTGCTCCGAAATCGGACGATGCTATGCAATAGCTATACCGCGGCAGTCCCCGAGTGCCACACGTCTTTTTTAATTAAATAATTGTGTGTATATGCATTTTGTGTTGGTATTTGAATAAAATATTTTGCTTTCGTTTTTTTTTTTGTATTCGTGCCATCCCACTGCAGAAGTCTCGTTCAATTCTCTCCCCAGTGTTCACTACTCTGAAAGAAATGACAAGTTTAAGCCTTAAATGTATCTACCATAACACAATAAAATACCATATTTACGTATTAAGTAGGAACAAACATACTTATGTGTGTGTGCAAAAAGAAAAAGCTAATGAGATCAATGTCTCATTCGGCAAATGTATCGTGGGATCGATTTCCACGCAATACAATTATTATTTGTATTATCAAAATCGGAGTTTGTTCCGTGTTTGAGTGTATTGATATTCTCGAAGAATGAATATTTGTATCCACCACTGTTGTTTCCGATATCCATAACACAAAATGTCAAACAACTTTAGCACATAATCAGATCATGTATGACATCATCATCATCATCAGCCCACATACGTCCCCATTGCTGGGGCACGGACCTACCCTAAACTAGGGTGATCGATCAGGCCTCAATCAACCACGCTTGCCAAATGCGGGTTGGCCGACCACAAAACCTTAGAATTTCTGCGTAGATGCGTAGGTTTCCTCATGATGTTTTCTTACTTGCTTATCTATCTTATCCAGCGAAAATATTCAAACTAGCCCCAGAAAGCCCTTGCGTGACCCACTTAAGAACTGGCAAGGAGCGTCAGTGGTTGCGGAAAACATAATTGCCTCCGAGACGAGGTATAAAACTGCGCCTAAAAGCAAACAGTAATAAAAAAGGAGAAAAAATACCGTTTACAGGGAAGTGTAAGTGCGGACGGGATGCGGGTGCGGTCGCTGTTACAGCGGGAGACGCGTCGAATTTTTTTGCATAGCTTTTATCGCGGGCTTTGAGCGCGGCGACCGAACCAATAAATTTCGTAACGAAAAAAACCTCACAATCGTCTGACGTCGTTTCAGTTCGGTAAACTTCGGCACGGTGTTTGTCGACTCTACGAAACTCGCACGAATCGAAACGAGCTGCTCCGAAATCGGACGATGCTGTGCAATAGCTTTACCACGGCAGTCTCCGAGTGCCACACGTCTTTTTTATCAACCTTTTTTTTAATGCAGAGAATGCTTAATGCACGGTCACCTTGGACAGGGGTTTACCCAAGGTGTGGGACTCCCGGCTGCCAGTGCTGAGATGGAAAACCAGCAGCTGCACCTAGGCTAAGGTGCGATGCCCAGGGGTGTACCTGTATCACCCCACTGCTGGGCAAAGATCTCCTCCAAACATGTCCACCGTTGTCTTTCCAAGAATAGGCTTTGCTTTTATTGGTAGATTTTTTTTATTTAACCTGTAATATCTGGCTGCTGGGAAAAGGTCTCTTTGAAACCAGGATTATGAGTATTATAGACAAAATAAATATTCATAGCCTATATACCTAAGCAAGTGCTTAGGTACTAATCTGACTCAGCGCTCCTACGTGAATTTTGTCTTCAGAAATGAGAATATGCCAGTCTAGTCCATTAAAAAAAAATTGATAAATTGTAATACTGAAAACACAGAATAAATTAAAAAAAAATTATACACATCGATTATTTTAATATGGAACATGGAAACCATTTCATATAATACGTCATAAATTTAGGACTTTTAATAACTTTTAAATTATTTGGACATAATTTAAAGCATAACATTATTATTGTATGTACGATACGTATATATCCTGCTACTTTAAATAAAATAGCACCTTTGAAACAAGATCGCATGGACGCGAGAATTTTGTTTTTATTATTAACTAAACAGCATTTACTCGAGCCCCACAAAAACCATCTTTGCTGGAAAAACACAAGATTACTAACTTCGTAATGTACTCGCAGTAAATTAATTTATTTCGAACACGAGTTTACCTACACGCTTCAAAGGTATGGGGTAGCAAATTGAAGGGAGATCCCATACAAAGGCACATGAACTTTCCAAGGGAGATGTTTGTTTATAACTGAGTTTAGAAGGATGATAACGTTTAGAATTACTGAGGAAAAGGAGGAACGCATTTTGTGTTTTCTTTTTTTTTTGTTAGGTTTTCGTCAAGGACTTAGTAAATAAGTTAAGACCTGTTTTTTTATTACAATATTATCAAGTTAACAAACACACAAATTATTTTTTTCTTACATTCGAACTTCAAATGTAAGGTACTTTTAATTTTTAGTGGCTGAAAAGAAAGTTTCTTAGGTACGAGTATGAAGGTAAACGCCATTTGTCAAGGATTAAGTTAATTGAAACCTCCCCAGTTCCAAGCTGTTTCTGTTTCCGCGCCAAACCCATCTATTTCTACTGAATATAAAGTAGCGAATGAAATTAATCTCTATTGGCAGAATCCCATCCAAAACCGTCAAGTCACTGAATGCCGTCCGAATTTGCAATGGAACAGTGAAAAGCCTACAATACGTCACCATCGACAGCTCATTCTCAATAGTCACGAAATAATAGCCCCCCAATTTTCCTAAGCAAGACAAAAGTTAGAATGTGAACTGTAATTTACGAGCACTAAGGTTGAAACGCCTGCAGTAGCGAAATAGCAAATACGCACAACGCGGCCGTTATACGCTGAGCTGTGATTTTCCTCGCAGGCGCTATTGGTTGGTTTGTGTTTCTGTGAGAGACGAGGGGTGGGGTGGATCAAGTTATGTTGGTGTTGAAGAGAAACACATCACACGTCAGCGGAATCGCAACGGTTCACGGGAACAAAGTGCATCTAGTTAAAACGGAAGGTACAATGCGCCATCAATATTGGCGTCGCGTACAAAATGGCGGGATGTTGAAGGCTCAATACATTTGACACATAAATTCTAATTGGGGACGGAAATCATTTCAAAGGCAGCGACAGCGAAGGGGATTTTTGATAGATGTTTGATGGAGTCGAGACTCGACAGTTTTTTTTCGTTTTAAGCTCTTTTTGCCGGTGACAGCTGTAATAGGTCGGTTAACTACATAGCTGAGCAAGTTTTAGAGATCCTTTATATATTTTGATCAACAAATTAATTTTTAGATCAGATATTTATTAGATACGAATAAAATTCCTGATAGTTGTCCAGTTAGTTACCACTATTCCGCACTATTTGTATCACTAGCCCTTAAAAAAAAACTTTCTAGGAGTCAGTGCCCAAGCCATTACGAGAGCTCAGCGAGCTCAACAAACAGACACAGACGGACAAAAGGACCGAGGCAATATCGGCTTTATTACCCCCGGATAAGTATTTACTCTGCTGCATTTATTACTGTTTCAAGTCTTGCCGAGCTTCGGCGACATGGTTCTTCGATACTCGACTCGGATCGTAGATACGTAAGTGAACGGTACTATGGAATACTGTAGGGCTACCATGAGTTTAAAACTTACGCACTCGATATCGCCTACGAAAATATGTCTATGAAAAACTTGTACAGCGCCGCCTGGTGATTACGCTAAGAGCTAAAAAGATCGTATGAAAAAAACAACTCGATAGGTTTTTAACGTACGTAAGTTTTCGATAGCCAACTCATGGTAGGCCCTCTGAGCGGATTCCTGAACAAGGTTTATCCTAGAAATTGTATTTTTTCTATTAACCCGTATCACCCCTCTGCTGGGAAAAGTCGCCTTCAAACTTGTCCAAGGCTTAAAATTGTATTAGATAGAGAAAAAACAATCAAACATCAGTTTTCAGCAAAGAACTCCTATAAGACCCCTATACGTTTAAGACATTCGCATTCAATTAAATTAAATTTCGAATAAAATTCAAGTTCAAATATAATTCAAATAAAGGTATACGCCAGTTTAAAAAAAAGCAAAAAAGTACATCAAATATTTACGAGAGAAAGAGAGATCTTTGAAAGAACTCATACCTTCGGGCAGGATGAAACTGAAAGATGCTTACCTAACTTTAAAAAAGAACCGAATTTATCTCTGTTAAAACTAGGGCCCAAATATACGAACCCTAGCCACGTTTTACACTGGCAATTCATTAACGCAATTACTAAGGCGACACCTCAGAGGGGATGAAAACCGTTAAATTACTCCCGATTCTAAGAAACGCGATAATCACTCCCAAACTCATTTTAGATTTTTCCCATTACTCTAATTCAAAAGCCATTAATGTACTTACAATTGACGGTTAACCGAAAATGGTCTTTATTGGTAAGAGCATAAGGTCGGTGAGAGGTGGAGGCTGACCGTGCGTCAGAATATCTGGGGCTTCTAATTAGGGGCCCGTTGGGAAGTTTTATAATTGGACTGTTGGTCTGACCCTCTTCATTAGGGTTGAAACACACAAACATATTATTATGTATGCCATAACATTGACAAATCGTGTAAACCGAGGTTAATTGCTAGCAACTGCCATAATTGACTGGCCCGGTGGAACGGTTGTTAGTGACCCAAGTTCACTAACTACGGTTCAAAAAGTCGTGGGTTCGATTCCTAGCAAATATTTGTGTGACGAACGTCGGTGTTTGTTCCGTGTTTGAGTGTGTTATTAAATATATTGAAGTATATTTTGTGTCTCCACTGTTAATTCAGCTATCCGTAGCACAAGTGCTTAAGCTACTTACGTAATATTTTTTTCTGCGACTATGCGAGAGAATCGTTTCTAGTAGGTATTCAGATTTCGATTATGAAGTAACTTCAAAGAAACTAAACTTTAAACTATCAAAGGTATTTAAGAAAAAAATAGAACAAAATTAATTGATTAATCAGTTACCATGACATACCTACCCGATACCAAATTTATTTTTAATGAGCATTTAACATATCTCTCAACATAGATGTTAGTTAACGGTAATAGAAACGGAATTGTGGATCGTAAACTCAGACTTCAGTGGGGCTACCATGAGTTTAAAACTTACGCGCTCGATATCGACTACGTAAATATGTCTATAGTCCAGTCAAATTAGGTAAAAATCTCGGAATTCGAGATACCCAGCTGTAAGTCTGTAAATGCTTGTATATTGACGTCCTAAAAGTTGTCTCAAAACCTACATATTGTAGGGTATACGCAACTATTAAATTTTCAAGGTCAAATGTCACAAATATCAGTTTTATGAACTTTTGAGCGAAACGGGAAGTTTTATCATTAAAGTGTGTAGGAGAAAATTACTTATCTTCTATTTATCTATAAAAATAGTCTGTACGTTTTATTCCTAAGATTCACCATTTCAGAGATACAGCGATGCAAATAGTTTAAAAAGTTGTATTTTCAAAAGCTTCCAGGCCCACGTGCGATTGCGCTAGACAGTTAAAATTTTCACGAATGATGTATTTTAGTAGCCTCTATAACATCTAATACTAGAAAAAGCTTAAAACCAATGTTTAAGTGGGTTCTCATACAAAAACTATAATTTTTTTTCTCACACTTGGCCGGTTTTTAACGTGGTTGCCCCAGTAAACCTATTCCAGACGACACCTTTTATACATGAAGAACACGTTGTTTATAAGGAAGCCTAGTTAAATAATTGTTTTGTGTTGTTTTCAGTATTCAGAAGATTCAAGATTTCTGTGTTTCATTAAATTAAATTTGGTTAATATGGATCTTCACGTTCATAATAGAGTTAGATGGACAGTTAACATTTTTAAAATGTATTTTTTTCGGTTATACTTCAAACAGAAATTCTAATAGTTGGTTATTTCGTACTTTTTGACCCGTTTAAATGTACTGAAACGTACATGTATAGTACTAAAAACAACACAAAACAATTATTTAACTAGGCTTCCATATAAACAACGTGTTCTTCACGTATAAAAGGTGTCGTCTGGAATAGGTTTACTGGGGTAACCACGTTAAAAACCGGCCAAGTGTGAGAAAAAAAAAACATAGTTTTTGTATGAGAACCCACTTAAACATTGGTTTTAAGCTTTTTCTAGTATTAGATGTTATAGAGGCTACTGAAATACATCAGTTGTGAAAATTTTAACTGTCTAGCACAATCGCACGGGGATCTGGAAGCTTTTGAAAATACAACTTTTTCAACTATTTGCATCGCTGTATCTCTGAAATGGTGAATCTTAGGAATAAAACGTACAGACAATTTTTATAGATAATTAGATGATAAGCAATTTTCTCCTACACACTTTTATGATAAAACTTCCCGTTTCGCTCAAAAGTTCATAAAACTGATATTTGTGACATTTGACCTTGAAAATTTAATAGTTGCGTACACCCTACCATATTATGTAGGTTTTGAGACAACTTTTGGGACGTCAATATACAAGTATTTACAGACTTACAGCTGGGTATCTCGAATTCCGAGATTCTTACCTAATTTAAGCTTAAATGACTGGACTACTATGAAAAACATGTACAGCGCCGGCTGGTGGTTACGCGAAGAACTATAATCGGCCATATGAAAAAAACAACTCGATAGGTTTTTAACGTACGTAAGTTTACTATAGCCAACTCATGGTAGGCCCTCAGATATTTTTAGACTTGTGTTCACATACGGTCAAATACTGAAACGACAATGAAATAGCACGGTATTAATATTTACTAGCGGCCGCCCTCGACTCCGTCCGCGTGGAAATGGTTTTGGCAACAATGATTAATTTAAAAAGCCTATAATATACCTTGTAATATTAGCTACTTATTTTTAAGTGAAAGACCCGTAAAATTTGGTCAAACCGTTTCGTAGATTAGCCGGAACAAACAGACAGACAGACGCAAAATTGTGTTTTTCTTACTGGTACAATACCTATTTAGTAAAATTTCGTTATTTAAATATTACAAAGAGACAGTAATATTTTATTTAGTTCTATAGATTATTACCGTGGTAACACGTGTTCAGTTAATTGTGGGTCCAGTCGCCGGAAGCCTCTAAGAGGAGGAGGACTTTTGAATTCAATTTTGTAAAGAGATTTTTTTTATTTGAACTTACTGTGCCACAGTCTTTATTAGCAAACTGGTCCTCGTTAATACTGATTTATTAAAATTAATGTTTTACTAATTAGGAAGGAATATTGATGGATCATAAAAAAAGAAATGAAATGACAATACATTTAATATACCTTGTACATTTTCTTGTAGGTAGGTAATATTTTTATAAGTCATTGATATCATAGTTATCGATAAATCGTTCTACTTATTTATTTTAATACTAGCTTTCCGCCCGCGACTTCGTCCGCGTAGAGACGTTTAACGGGTAAAACATTACTTCTTTATAGCGCAGTCGGGTAAAAAGTAGCCTATATTCTTTTCTAGGCTCTGGACTATATCTGTACCAAATTTCGTTTAAATAGGTTCAAAAAAAAATCGGTTCTGTACTCTATGCGTGAAAGCGTAACAGACAGACAGACAGACAGAGTTACTTTCGCATTTATAATATTAATAAGGATGATACAGCAAATAACGAATGACGAAAGAAACGAAAGGAAAGAAAATCTTTAAAAAAATCTTTGCCATAAAAAAGGCGACTCTCATATTGCATAATCCATTTTTTATATTTATTTATCATCATAACCACAAAAAAGACAAAAAGTTATTTTTAGCAGAGCGTAGTTTCGATCTACGGACCTCTGGGTTATGGGCCCAGCACGCTTCCACTGCGCCACTCTGCTGTTGAGAGTGCCGGCAAAATAGCGGTTTATAAGCGCGCGCGGCACACGGATCGCATGACGTCATATTGCTAGTGTTGCGTTGTGCTGACATTGACGTGTTGTTAGGAGCGGGGCATCGAATTTAATCTTTATCAAAATGTATTGAGTTGTAGAAGTAAATGTTTTTATTATACTTGAATGCTTTTATTATACTTTTGCTTTTTTAAACTAGTAATTATGTTACGCCAAATGAACAGATAAAAAAAAATTAGAATTATTGACTAACTTAGGTAATTTATAAATTAAAGTTAATTAGAAAATTTTATAGTTTTCAACAAATAAAAATCCAAGATTTTTTTTTCAAATAATGTTTTTAATCAATTAAAAATTAATTTTGTATGACCAAATGTGAAGTTTATTAACGAAATTTTTTTGTTCACACAAAAAGATACATCTAAAATTTTGACGGAATGTTCGTAAATTTTATTTACCGAGTTTTTATTTTCCATTTATTTTTAGTCGACGCAGAGAGTAGGTAGGTATACCTACTACTATTCTTATCTCTCGTGTCTGCTATACACAAATAGGACTAATAAGTACGAAGGACAATGCCGGATTTTGTATGGACAGTGTCGTTTTTGGCACCAAAAAAAATATTTTAGGTTCATAGCCGCGCGAAAAACACGCTATTTGCTAGCCTTTGACTAGGTCCTAGATAAAATAATACTGCAAATTCTTTTTATTATTTTACTAGCACCTTATTGATGTCAAAAATAATTAATAATTGTATCACTATGAAAAGCGTCCTTATATACCCAAAAGAGGCATTTTATAGTACATTAGCAATATCCCGCAACAAACTTGCCTCTGTAAGCGTCTCCCGTCTTCCTCAATTAAGGAAGTTGTATTTCAGCGTTACGTCATTTGCATTTGTGACGTCAGAATCGCTGAAACATTTGAGTGCCACGTCGGCTTTTGTTCATGAAGTGCAAAATGCAGTCTTGGTAAACTGAAATGCAATAAAACTTGGTAATGTTAGTGTTACTTTTATTCTATTTGTTATTTTTTGGTTTTCATACGCAGAGGGTAAAAGCGGGACCCTATTACTAATACTTCGGCATCCGTGCGTCTGTATGTAACCATACTGGATCTCAAGAACCGCTTTAGCTAAACAAACAATTGATTTTTGTTGCCGCTATTCACTAAAATCAAAGCGAAAAATATTTTTTAGTAATGGGGAACCGACGCAAAAAGTATTTTTTTGTTCTTGAATCTTGAAACAAAATAAAATAACTTTTTTTAAGTAGTAGGTATATGAAGCTCTATTAGTGTTCAAGCGCACATTATTTATCATTTCTATTATAATAATAGCGTTAATTTAAAAATAATGGCTAGGTCGATGATAGAGAGGCACTTCCTATAAAACCTAGATATTTATAACGTTTGGATTAGTACATAAAAGCACTGGAAATAAAGAGTACTTAATACCTTTTATAAAATAATGTTCAGTATTAAGGCAGTAATGAATTTTTCATAAACGCAGCGCTAAATATTGTTTTATTTCACTCAAGCGTGCTGCATTTTCCGGACACCCCGTTTGAGTAATGGCCGCCATTTAATACTGGCAAGAATTAAACGGGTCTATAGTATTTTGACTATTAAGGTAATGTAACATTTTAGACTTTTGCGTTCCATTACACTAAATATTAGTCTTCATGGGTGGGTCTACACGCGATATTAGGAGAAGCAAATACATAGCTACTTGCTGCCCGACGTTTCGACTGGGTTACACCAAACATGGTTGCGAGCGAACTAGCGTTCCCGTCTTCGTCTGCTATAGCGGTTGTGAATTCTAAATCCACACCCGAACCTATGATATGCTATGTGTTTGCTACTCCTAATATCGCGTATAGACCCATAAAGACTAATAATTAGTATTAAGGTAATGTCTTCCACTAAACCTTTTTTACTAAGACATTACGTAGAATTTATTTGTGTTTTTGTGTAAATTAAACTGCTTAAATAATTACTGATATAGTCATAATAGTTCTATGAAATGCTATGAAAGAGGGACATGTAGTTTATTTTGTGTCATGGATATAGTGTGTCTGGGTTGGTAACCTTTGGTAGGTACCTACATTTGTGCGTAGTTTCTAGTATTTATTTATTTTTGAAATAAAATATTTACAAAACGACTTTTTTTATTTTAAGTAGGAATACTTCACTTCAATTACCTATTTGATGCACCACCCTAATGTAGAAAATCAAGTGAGTGGAAATTTTTAATTACAATTGCGTGAAAAGGCTTTATTCCAACCCTTTGTCATTATGACAATTTTACAAAGCCTTCCTGAAGTACAATTCAATCCGAATACGTCTCTTTAAAACACTTCCCCTGTAAATAGCCTTAAAGCCCAACAAAATAAATCTAAAGTAATTAAGGGGTAAGAGATGAACCTCCGAAATTTCCTTTACTAAAAAGATAAGTACAGATAGTAGGGTTAAGAAGGGTCGGTAAGTGGGTCGAGGGGTTCAAACGATTACTACAGCCGTTAGTTTTAGAAGTCTAAAGAGATTTCACGGGGAAACGGTGGAAAATATTGGAAAACGGCATCTTGCCTGGTTATCTAGAAAATGCCGGTTTTAGTGTGCGTATTTTAGTCAACAATATTTTTTTGATTTTTTTTTTGATGACCATGATTTCTATTTAAAATTCATATGGGTTGAGGTATCAATAGCTGGAATCTCAGAAATGACCACCTACTTATTTTGTACTTTGATTTCGTAGTGGTTTGTATTTAAATGTACTTTTGAAACTCTTTGTGTGCCTACAAATGTGATTTAACTGTGTAAAGTTTTAATTATAATATTTAAAGTACCTATATAATAAATATATTGTTTATTTACCGAAAATAGTTAGCATTCAAAAGGTACCAATAGTGAGGGACAGTTTTATCCTAACTGACTTACGATCGTCATGTCGTCATGGATCTCTGCGTGAAGCCCAAAGCCAAAGCTTTGAGCGCTGTCGGCGTCAAATAAGGTGGTGGCGGCTTGACGAAGACAAATCCCAGGTGTTCGTCTCAGCTATCGGCGACAAGTGCGCTGAGGCTGAGAGCGAACCAGTTCAGAACCACTGGGACAGGATTCAGGCAACCATAACCGAAGCGGCGAAGTCAGTGCTTGGCACGTCTAAGGGTGGACGCAAATTTGACAAGGAGACTTGGTGGTGGAACGACGCAGTCCAGAGGGAGACTAGGGTGAAGAAAGCCTTCTTTAAAAAGTGGCAAGCGTCCAACTCTCCCGAAGATCGCGACGCATACAGGTCCGCAAAACGTGCAACAAAGAAAGCTGTTGCCAGAGCCAGGCGAGCCCACCTACAGCCGCTCTACGATAGGCTGGAATCGTCTGAGGGGCAGAAGCTTATCTATAGATTGGCACGTTCTAGGTCAAAGCGGCACAGGATATCTCCAAGTGCCGCTGTGTTAAAGACCCTCACGGTGACCTACTATGCGAGGACCTCGCGGTGAAGGAGAGATGGCGCTCTTACTTCCACGAGCTGTTAAATAAACAGCATAGAGAAGTGCAGCCACCGGACCTCCCTCCGAATCTTGGACTTGTGCCACCGGTAACGCCTGAAGAAGTAGAGAACGCTCTTCGCCGCATGAAGAATCGGAAAGCTGTCGGAGCCGATGGAGTCCCCATCGAAGCCTGGAAGGCAATGGGTGGTCGTGGTGTGGGCATCCTAACTGACCTTTATAACCGCATACTCAGCACCGGCAGGATTCCTCGCCAATGGAGACTGAGTGTTATCACCCCGGTCTTCAAGGGCAAGGGATCAGTGCAAGAGTGCGGTAGTTATCGCGGTATAAAGGTCATGTCCCACACCATGAAACTATTCGAGCGGATAGTAGACTCTCGAATCCGTCAGGAGTGCACTGTCTCTGGATGTCAATATGGTTTCCGCCCCGGTCACGGGACTATGGACCCCGTTTTTGCCCTAAGAATCATCATGGAGAAATACAGGACGAAGAACACGCCTCTCCACTTCCTATTTCTGGACATGGAGAAGGCCTTCGACTGTGTTCCGCGTGCGATGATTTGGTGGGCCCTGAGGTCCAAGGGAGTGCCAGAAACGTATGTTGATATCATTAGAGACATGTACTGTGATTCCGATTCTGTAGTTAGGACCGCTGTTGGCGACACTTTGCCCTTCCGTATAACCGTCGGAGTACACCAAGGCTCCGTCCTGAGTCCGTTCCTCTTCAGCCTGATATTAGACGTATTGTCAGACAGCATCAGAGACCACCATGAGCAGCCACCATGGCTACTTATGTATGCTGACGATATCGCGCTGGTGGACTCGGACAGGGGACGGCTGGTGAGACGTGTTAACACATGGAAGGAATCGCTTGAGATCGGGGGTCTGAAACTCAACGTGGCGAAGACAGAGTACTTGGCCTGCAACACTACAGATCCCATGTACGTCCGCGTAGGCGAAGACACGGTCGAGCGCACGGACCGGTTCAAGTATCTGGGATCTGTACTCCACGCGAACGGCGACATCGACTCCGACGTCAAGGCACGCATTTCTGCTGCTTGGGATAAATGGCGGGAGGTGAGCGGCGTCACTTGCGACCCTAAAATGCCGGTTAAACTGAAGGGACAGGTCTATAAATCCATCATTAGGCCTGTTCTCTTATATGGTAGTGAAGCATGGCCATTACTTGAGCGGCACAAGCAGGAACTGCGGGTCACGGAGATGAAGATGCTGCGCTGGATGTCGGGAGTTACGCGAGCTGATCGCGTAAAGAACTCCCGTATTCGCGGCAGCCTTCATGTCCGAGACATCGCTGATAAACTGCAAGAGTGCCGCCTACGTTGGTACGGTCATGTTTTACGGAAACCGGCAAACTACGTAGGGAACAAGTGTCTAGCCATGTCGCTACCGCCGGGTCCCGGCAGAAGGGGAAGGCCCAAGAAGGCCTGGCTTGACGTCGTAGTGGATGACATGCGTGCCAACAAACTCTCCGTAAAGGATGCCGAAGACCGTGCGAAGTGGAGAGCTAGGAGTAGGAAAGCGGACCCCGGGCTCCGCAAGGATGCAACCGGGAAATCGCGAAGATGATGATGATGACTTACGATGAGGGTTTGAGTAGCCTCGTCATCATCACCGGACTTGCGGGGGAGCGGTTGGCTCTCACCCCTAAAGTGAGGAACAGTGATTTCCACACTAGGATGCCTGTCAAATCATAAAAAAACATTCACTTCTTTTCAATAAAAACAACCTACCTCACTTTCAGGTAAAAATATGAAATTCCAGGTATAATACTAAAGAATTCAGTCCTAAGTAGGTACTGGCTGAAACACGAGCCACCAAGAATTCTCCACGCCCATAGATTCTCACAGTGGCTTAGGACAGCAACTAACTTTAAAATAAATCATGGGACCGACGACAATGCGCATAAAACGGACTGTAAATTTCGCAGAGAAATTTTGAAACTGTACTAAAATGTACTGCGAAGATAAAGGGAGCGTAATACATTTTGTTTTAATGCCTCTGAAGTGGGATCTCTGTTTACAATATTGAAATGTTATTCGTTGAGCCATACCCGTTCTTACTGAGGATATTTAGATAATAAAAGCTCTTTTTTTGTCCTAAAATAGAAGAGAACGCCAATCTTAATGTAAAGGGCATTATCATAGTAGCTGAGTATTTTAATTTAACAAATGTATACTTCGATGACTGGCTCAGTGTAACAGTGGTCAGTGACCCTGGTTCCAAGAGTCGTGGGTTCGATTCCCATGATATGACACGATCCGATACGACGCACCGCACCCAGGGATGGCATTAAGCTGCGAGTTCGGTCCAACCGGCAAACCAGGGGGAGCAAAGAGACAAATATATTTTGTATGATTAACATCGGTGTTTGTTCCGTGTCTGGGTGTGTTATCTTCTTCTTATAAATAAAAATGAATTACTGTTCGTTAGTCTGTCTAAAACTCGAGAACGCCCGGATCGATTTAGGTAATATTGGTTTTAAAATGTTCGTCGTAGTCCAGGGTAGGTTTCAATGAGAAAATATAGAAAAAGAATCAGTATTGGCGGTATTAAATTCGCCGGGACCACTAGTTAAATATATTTAAGTGTATTTGTGTATCCACTGTTGATTTTGATATTCGTAACACGAGTGATTATGCTACTTACCACGGGTTCAGATCAATGTATGTGAATTTGTGTAATATTAAGTGTATATTTTTATGTTTTTTGTAGATATAATCATCTAAGTTTTTCTAATTTATTTTGTTAATGCTCTATTAACATTTTCTATTATCTTGAATAAGGGTCAAATCAAAAGTACCTGTAATCGACGAACATGCATGAAGAGATTGATGGATGTGAAAGAAGCGAAAGTGGTGTGCCAGGATCGTAGCACATGGCAGGAAGTGATCTCTGCCTACCCCTCTGGGAAAAAGGCGTGATTATATGTATGTAACATTTACTATTAAAATCTACTTATGATATTATTAATAGACAGTATTTTATATGTTTCTTATGAGCATTTCCATAGTTGCTGATTTTCAGATATTGTGGATAGGGAACACCTTCATTGGTACTAAATAGTTTTTCTTATTTTACCATTTTTTATTTAATCAAAAGTTTAACCACTTAAACTTAACAATAACTGTAATTCATTAACAAAATAAAAAACTGAAGTAACAAATGTTCGTTATTAAATACTAAAGCTTTGTGAGAAAAATATTAAGCTTGTATAATAAATAAAACCATATTTGATTCGAACATTGCTTTAACGCAATTACACTGCAGTCTTACGTCATTCTAGCACATGCTTCGTTACAACCATAATGTATGTTCGTTTATTTCAACCGCTTCGTATATTATGAAATTGGGTTATATTTTTAAATTATAGCACCAGATAAGTTTTGCGGGAGCTTAGTTAAGTTTTCCGTAATTATAGCAAAAGCAATTATATTATGTAGTTCTTTTGTCTCAACGATGTAAGAAGTATGGATTTCAATCATGATCATTAGGTACCGGAAGCAAATGTGTTGATCGACACATTTAGAATTTCAGCAGAATTCAGACGTCTTTTCTTTATTTGTCTCTTTTTTCAGCAGTATTAACTATCACGATGACTCAACCAACGATCTTCGCCAAATTCGAGAAGTCCGCCCAATTGTCTTCTGTCTCGTTCAACGCTCTCTTCTCTGTCTTCAACATCGGCACTGATATCCGGTCCGTCCTCTCCGTCTTCTCCTCCACTTTGATCTCCCCTCTGTTTATCCTCTGATAGTTCACTACTATGTCCAATATCTCGTGTTGCATCTTCAGCCTTAGCTCACTCGTCAGATTCTTCATTGCGTTCCCGATGTACTGTCCAAAGACGAAGTCTTCGCTTACTTGGTGCGTGAGGAACTCTCGTCCTAACTGCACTAGGATGTCTTTGACCAAGTTTGTAGCAGTGACGTTTGCGGTGTCGTTTCTTTGTTTGGGTGCGAGCCTCCAGTTCACTTTGTCGTACTTCGGCCTGATGGGAGGGGGGCCGACGGCAACTGAGACTACTTCGTCGTTCTCCATGTCATCTTCGTCCAGTGGCTTCAGGTGACCTGACGGCTGCAAAAAACGTCAGTAAATTACTATAGTATAGGTACATTGTGTAAATTAAGTAGCCTGCATAGGTAAATAATTTTCGTAATTTCAGTTAACGGTATAATTAACCAAAAGATGCAACAGCAAAAGCAAAAAAAGTAATTATTATCTTCCTGATAACTATCACTTTATTGTACTTAATTTTTATCGATGTCGATGATGATTTCATAAAATATAAGATAAACAAATTCACAAGAACCTTGATAAAAATTACAACAGTAATTTTAATTGTTACGAAACTTGCCAAATCGAAGAGCCGACAGATCATTAGAATTTAATTCCACAAAGATCTCCTGTAGCCTGATAATATCATACACCGTTGAGTAGTTCACTACGCTTGTAAGCCCTGAGCTGATGGACATTTGTAATCCAAATTGAAAGGGATAGTGCAGGATATCCGTGTGATGAGATATTCAGTCAAGGGTAAAGGTATTGAGCGGGTGAAAGTCTATGTTCAAGAGTATTGTTATGGGGTGATATTGAATTATTAGTCGAAAAAAGAATGCTAATGATTTTAAATGAAGTAATAATTGTTCGATATAAATTAAAGTTCTTTACAAAAATAAAAAAAAAACTGCTTGAAAGGCAAACTAGAATAAATTTTTATTCAAAGCGTTGTTCAATTAATAAATAATTTGTATGTTATTTACCGTGGAAATGTAAAATACACTGGATTATTATTGTATTTAATGTAATGGAACGTGAAAGTTTCAAACCATTTTCTATGCAGTTATTTGGGATAGAGTTATGAATGATTGTAAAACAAATTAGCGTCTAGTAAATCGTTGCAATGAAATTGTTGGAATTGTTTTTTAAATATATTGTATTTTCAGCAATACATAAACAACTTTGTATCTAATCCTTATATCGCGTTTAGACCCATAAAAACTAATATTTATTTTGATTATACACTGACAGTTACAAACCAACATATGGATGACGCAAATCCTTACTAATATTTTTTAATTGCTAAGTCACTTTGTCTGTACGCTTTCACGCCACATCTCTTACCAATTTAACTAATACACAAATAAAAATACAGGACATAGGCTACTTTTGAAACTTCTTCGCTATTAGAGGTTATATTTTGAGAAACAAGTTTAGTCTAGTCTAGTCTTTATAATATTTGCACGCACCTTTTTCCTTATCATCTCTTTGGGCTTCTGAGATGCTGCATGCCGCCTCTTGTTTAGCTTCTGTTCTTCAACCCCAGCGGTAAGCATATGCCGTTTCGTGTGGGAATGTTGGGCTCTTCGCAAGCCAGCCCTCTTTTCTTCTATGGAAGACTTCCATAACGCCTGTGAAAAACAAAAAGAGTATCAATACACCTAGAGTGAACAATATGATCCAGTAAATAATATATCACAGTAACACATGCCATTTTAGTCATTTTCTTGTTCTTTGTTTGTGTCATTATTAGTCAGTTAGTCGACTAAGGCCTGATCACCCTAGTTTAGGTGCTCCAGCAATGGAGACTTACAGACTAATGATGACATCTGCTAAGTAGCTTAAGCACCTGGCTTGCGAATATCAGAACAAAGTTTGGTAAACACAAATATTCTTAATTGTATAAATCCGCCTCCCTAGCATGGAACAAACACAGAACTTCTCATTTTTTTAATCAAGTAACAAACACTCGTTTAGGCAATCGAACCGACAATAGGCGACACGACTAAAAAAATATAATTAGTCCGTTATTTAGATTATTTAAAAATATTGTACACGGATTTTTTATTTTCTTTCACAAACAAGAAATTATGAAGATATAGTGCTTAGAAGTTTCGTATGACGCCACATTTACGTAAAATTTTTGCGTAACTGTGACGTCACAAGCCCCCACTCCAGAAGTTTGATAAGCTGTAATTTTGTCATTTTTCAATCAATTGAAAAACAAAAAAATACGTGTCCCATATTTTTGTATAAACTAACTTACGGACTAAATAGAATAATAAGATTTTGACCTATTCTCGAGGAGCAAGAAACAGTGCTACCCACATAAAGTGCCATTGAACTAGTCTGTTAAATATCTACGAGTCATTACAGTTGAAGCAGAATTAAATATGCTGGTTTAGCTGTATTTAGGCTCCTTAAAATACAGCAACTTTGCTAACCATGCTAGCTAAGGTGAAATCTGGATACTACGTATAAAATGTGCTTAGTCCGCTTCTCCATTCTACAAAATAACGAAAGCCACATACCGCAACAGCTGGCAACAACACCACCAACAAAACAGACCAGCTCCTAACATCCATTGTCGTCCGAATCCTGTTGAACACTGCCCACAATACTGACGCTTCTACAAAACGAGGCTAAACGTTTATTTACAAAATATATGCTATTCAAAGGAGATCAACAATTGATTCAATAGAGATTTATACAAGCATCGGAATTCTTGGGATTTTAGATTTGTGAGGAGTCTGGGTATTTGTGTCAGTGATAGCATAATTAATATTATTAGTGAATTGATTAGGGCGTATGAACTTTTTGCAGGGCTATAATTGCACATAATCTTTTGACTTGCGCGATGTTGTGTAATTGGTAGTCCAGTTGCGCCAAGATTTTATGGTTTTATTACCAATCGGGACTTACATAATTATGTGTGATGAACATCGGAGTTTGTTCTGCATTGTTGTTTCTGATATTCGTAATCTAAATGCAACTCAGCACGAATACAGATCAATTATTTAATTAGAAAACTGAAGATGTCCGGAATATTTACCATGTTGTTTTCTTTCAATGAGCTCCAGATAGGTATTTCGATATTTGGAATATTTGGAACTGTTGTTCCAAATATTCCAAACAGCTCATTTATTGTGTTCAATAAATAAGCTGTTTTCTATAAACATCAACTAATAGGAAAACGGTTTTAAATGATTAGCGAAGATGTGTACAAATACATCGTATTATGTAGGTATGTAATTAAGCTCAGCGCAGCTCTTTTTATACTTTCTTCAATCGTTTTTACTGATTTCGATGTAAGGAGTTTTATAGAGAGCGAGACATTTTACATTGTTTCTTAGGGTTTTATAATTTTTTTTATTGATCAATACAGTGCACCGAAAATGTATTGGTTGCTAATAAAAATCATCATTTCGTCCCAATCCCGATTTGCAGCCAAACGACCCTTAAACCGTAAACCCATTCCCACATGTCATTCGTTAGCCAAACTTCCCGCAAATGGGATATACGTAACCAAATCGTCGCCCATTTTCTTTTAAAAGCAAATTCTGAATGGCATTTAAAAGTTCGCCTCTTGCGCCCCGATCTACGGCATTGGCCGTTACTGAGACAGTAATGGACAGCATTACGCCAATTCCTAGGTAATCGAATGTCGATCCGTTGAAATTGCACGAGCCAAACATCTGTTTAAAATGTAAAACCATAAAATGCTAATGGAATTTACAGAACGCGTTAAACTTTTAAGTGGGATCGTTTGTATTCTCACCGTATTCTGCGTCGGCCAGATTAGGTGGCCCCTGACTTGTTTGAAGATGTTCCGCTGAGGTACGGTATTTCGGGGAGTTTAAGGGAGCCGGAGGGTCAGGCTTGGGTGGTCGTGTCATATATGGCGACGCACCGACGAAGTTGCTAGCACTGAAAACAACTCCTTTCGCGATTTAATTAGATCCCGCCCTTAATTGAAAATATGTTCGAGCATTAAATACGCAAATAAATGGTATGTTCATGCGGAGCGTCAGCAGAGATGTGTCGCGTTACAAAAAACTTATCTTGCCTGTCGTGATTATTACAAACTAGCTTTCCGCCCGCGACTTTGTCCGCGTACAGACGTTTAACGGGTTAAACATTACTTTCTTATAGCGCAGTCGGTTAAAAAGTAACCTATAATCTTTCCTAGGCTCTGGACTATATCTGTACCAAATTTCATTTAAATCGGTCCAGTACTCTGTGCGTGAAAGCGTAACAGACAGACAGACTGACAGACAGACAGACAGACAAACAGAGTTACTTTCGGATTTATTATATAGTAAGGATAGGTGGTTGATACTTTTGAATTGACAGTATCCTAATTGAAATCTTGGCTACTTTAATCTATTTATTTTGAATCTTAGGAATAAATACAGAATGATTTTTCAAACCTGATTTGGTGTCGCTTCAATAACAAATTCATGGTAATGAAAAATGTTTTTATTAAATGTATAGTTAGATTAGCTCAATAATCTTCTTACCATTAGATAATATACCTAATAAATTTACGTAATAAAGTCCTACAAAAATAACATAACGATATTCTTATGAGATGCAAATAACCACCAGAATTACTGTTTCCATGAAAAAATGTAGTCTTTTTTGAATTCACCAAAATTACCTTGAACTTCATTAATTATTTTGAATTTGTATGAGAGGCCCCCTTGACCACAACTTCTCAAAAGAGCTCGAAACGTCGAGTTTCTAAATAATTACGTTTGTACGGACGTCGAAATTAGTTTTATATCGAATGCGTAGTGTTCCAACAACTAATAACAATGTTACATCAGTTTCCAGTGTAAGCGATTTCAAATAAACTTCCCGACAAGCTTGAAGCCAATATAAAATACATTTCAAACATCTTAAATAAAGTTATAAACTTGATATGCCCTCGTTACTCCCACCCTACGTCATGTTAGGTACTTGCCAGTTATTGCGTTATTTATTATAAGCCATATGGAGAGTGTAGGCCTTTAATAAAACGGTGCTCATAGGAATAATGAGTTTAATTAATTCAATTAAGCTGTACGAATACGGCTTGGTTGTAATCGAGCATTTAGGTTATGAGCTGCGTTCATGTTTCGCGTGTTCAGATGATTGAGGGAGGGTGAAATTGTGTTTTGTTTCTGTGACTGTTGTTTTTTTTTAGTTGTCTAAGGTCGGTGGCCGAGTGGTTCAGGTCGTTGCTTTCCATGCGAAAGATCGCCTGTTTGAACCCCGCCGAGTACCACTGTGTTCTTCAAATTTGAAATTCATATGTACGATTATTCGACGCTTTCACGGTGAAGGAAAACATCGTGAGGAAACCTGCACACCTACCAAGAAATTCTTAGGTCAACCAACCCGCACTTGGACAGCATGGTTGACTAAGGCCTTATCGTCCTAGTTTAGGCTATGCTCGTGCCCCAGCAGTGGTAACGTATATGGGCTGATGATGATGATGGCCATTCCATTGATCGAAAGAACATAATAATATGGCAAACTAGTACTTGACAAACAGTCAATTACTATTTTTGAGTAAGGGACGCGACATTATTCGTTTCTCAACAAAGTAGTTTCAACAAACGAAATAATAGGTACTGAAACTATAGCCAATCCTCTCTCTGTTGTAGTCAAATAAAATGCAAAATTCTCCAAGTCAAGTAGACTTCCATTAAACACTTCCATTGGTTCAGCTGTAAATTATCTGACAAATAAGACGTTCCAGTCGGGCGCTTATCCAATCAGCGAACGCTATTGAAATTCAAAGTACAGCATAATTCGCGATCGCGACGCTTACAGCCGGAGTTAAGTTGGGACTACATTGACGGGCTACTGCGAATATTCTTATAATTTAGTATCTTTGAAGTGTTTGATAATCTGAATCGACATGTTTAATTAGTTTCGACATACAACCAAAATTGTTATACGTGTTTAAAGTTCTGATCGTTTGCACTTTTCATACAAAATGAACATTGTGATATGACGTCAGACCACAACATCCAGTACATTGCAAAAAAATATTTTTTTGTAATTTTACCTTCTAGAATATTCGTTTTACAAATACATTCAACGTGCCAATACAAAACGTAGAAACGGGGGCCCTTCCGTTCGGCGGACTGGCCAACTCCGACCCGCACAGCTCAATACCAATGCGAGACTCCACGCCTTGTCTCGTTGTTGCCGCAGAAGTGGTCTCCTCTTTCACGGCTTTCAGGGTGAGTGCGACAGGCTCAATATGGTCTATTGTGCTTGTCGACCTCATATTTGGATCTCACTACCTTCTTGTTCGCCTCTTATAAAAAAAATGACCCATCGTGAAATTGAGACGCAGTAACATTCTACATTATCCTGCTCTACATTAACAAGTTGAGAACTGATAGGGTCACAATTAAAAATATGGGGTAAGTTTGAGTCGGACTCTTGCATTCAGGGTTTCATACCACGAATTTCGTAACGTGAAGGGTTGGTTATTATTGAGGCAATAAAAAAATATGTATTAACAAATTACCGACCTAGTTAGATACTAAAGTGTTTAAAACATGTCATGTATTGTATGTATTTGGAACAATGAAGATTATTATTTTTTAATTATTAAATAGATGTCACGGAACATCTTATCCATTGTTCTGGTTCTGAGCTAAGTTGTATGAGCACTTAGGACATACTCGTATGTTGTCATAAACATTACTCACTTCCACACTCCCATACACATATACGCACTCTATCACACACTTACACACACGTAATACATACATATATACTATGGCGAAATTAATTGATTTGTTAATTTGCAATGTTACGGAGCGAATTACAAAGAAAAAATGTACGGTAATTGGTTCCACCAATAGCTTCTTGTCATTCCATTTATAGTATTTTCCCTTTTTAATAGATTGTATGTTAATGATACGAAGGAAATACTGGCTTCTGTAACACAGGTCCTCCTATTTCAGAAGTCAGGTCTACATTCATCTTTATTTACTTGTTTCAATAAAAAAAAATCATTTTCAAACAATTGTTTTGTCTGAACAAATATATCGATGTTCGTTCGATGATGAGTATCGACTCATCACACACATATTACTCTCGGCTGGAAATCGAACCTACGACTCTAGGCGCTGGAAATTGGTGGATTGACTGGCTCGGTGGAACAGTGGTTAGTGATCCAGGTTCACTACCTGCGGTTCCAAGAGTCATGGGGTCGATTCCCACTCGGGACAAAAAATTGTGTGACGAACATCGGTGTTTGTTCCGTGTCTAGGTGTGTTATTAAATATATTAAAGTATTTTTGTGTATCCAGTGTTGATTCTGATGTCCGTAACACAAGTGCTTAAGCTAGGTACTTACCACGGAATCAGATCAATGTATGTGATGTTGTGTAATATATATTATATATTTAACTGGTTACCAAATGCGCTAAAAAGTCAGTCAATAAACATTCTGTAACAATTTTAACGATCTACCTTCTGCGGCTGATAAGCTTTAGACAGACAAACAACAGAGACATGTTATTAGGGATTATCGGGAAGGATTAAACAGGTATAGATGGTACGGAACCTTACAATTTTCTCCATATTCCGTTAATGTGTTCGCAGCATTACAGTCATAGTTCCAGCACTGTAGCGATTCTGGGCTCCGGTTTAGTTTACTGCTTGTATAAATCACTTGAATTGTTGAATGTGCGTGAAAACCCGCGGCCGCTATTTGTATGGGTCAATGCATGAGAGGGTGTGGTTTGAGTCAAGGCAGTTCAGCAACATTCAAGAATGATAAATTAATATCTGGGACATTTCCACACACGGTCGTATGATCCTGAAGTAAGTAGAGCTTGAACTATGAGCGTTAGAGACTGATGTACATACATATATGTATAAATACACACTAAAATATATAATCATACCCAGACACGGAACAAACACCGACGTTCATTGCACAAATATTTGTTCCGAGTGGGAATCAAACTCGCGACTCTTGGAAATGCCAGTCACGGTCACTGACTATAGTTGCACCGAGCCAGTCCTAAATGGTGAAGGATTTAGTGGGTGAGATCATTCCGCTGTTTCACAGGTCTGGTGATTCATTATCATCAGACCTACTCTAAGTCATGATCGAAGTCAGTTGGGAAATTGCTCTTGACGATAGACAACAATGACGTCCTTCTAAGGGACCCAATCGAGATCCAAATAAGAGATCCATTGAACCTCCTCTTTTTTCTATCGACTCCAAAAAGGAGGTGGTTTTTCAATAGTAACATCTTTGTTTAAATTATTTTTCTGCCCTGTTTCTCTTTTGTTCCGAATCACGGGTCGGACAAAATTTGGTGCAAGTTTTTTTTATTTTGTTACATTAGGAAGGTTTGAAGCCAGCGGATGCGCGTCCATTAATGTATTATTTTCATCGTCACATCTAGTCTTTATGATTACATTTTTATTTAGAGATAAATATTGAAATTCTTCATCTTCAGGACGTTATGATTTTATACTGAAGATTCAACGTGTTCGCGAGGACGCCATACTGGAAAAAAGTGAATACAACATTTTGCGTAAATATTGTACACCATGTAATGAGGATAAGAAATTACATTAAATGCCTTCAAAATCCTTTATAATAATTAGATCAAATAGAGGAACCCCAAACTTCATCATCATCATCAGCTCATTCCTGTCCACTGCTGGACATAGGCCTCCCCAAATGCACGCCACTTCTCTCTCCTCGGCCACTCGCATCCAGCTCCTACCACACCACCTGACTTGCGGGGGTCCTACACTTCGTTTACCGAGACGCGGTATCCACTCCAGAACTCGTCTACCCCATCGGTCGTCGGTTCTACGGCTGATGTGACCAGCTCACTGCCACTTCAGCTTGCTAATGCGACGAGCTATGTCGATGACTTTGGTTCTCTGACAGATCGCCTCATTTCCCCCCCAAACCCCAAACTTAATCACTTATTATTGCTAAAAAGCTAATGATCATGAAGACACGAGTAAATCGATGTAAAAATAATAAACTAGGTCACATAAAATAAAGATTAAAATGACGTAAGTAAAGATTTTTCTGGTGTTCATTAGGTTATTTTAATCGAAAAAGAAATTATTTCTTAATATGCCAATACTCACAGAACTACTTTTGATGTTAAACGGCAATAAATATAATACATCTAATTATTTTGCATGTAATTTAATACTAAACTGAAGTAAGTCGATGTATGTTAGAAATCTAAAATATGCTTTAAAAAGTAAACTGAATTAACTATAAATGATACTTACCCGTGACGATAATTTTTAATTCTATATGGTAATAAAACTAATAATATCGCTTTCGTAGAAAAATATAACAAGAAATGCAAATCACCTGTTAATAATAAACAGATTTAATTCACTTTACTTCGATCTTCAAATTGGTTACCTTGAGTCGGCGCTGGCACATCACTGAGTGTATCGTTTTATTGGTCACAACTTGTTCACTCCAGTTAGTAAAAAGAGAGGGGCGATCATTTATTTCGCTTCTATTTGGTCATATCGAGCGGGAGTCGGAGCATACCTATTCTAATCGTCGTAATATTACGTTTTATGATTAAATCTCAAAAACTGTGATTTTTGAATTGTTTCTTTGTTTGATTAAGCGAGCGATATGTTACAAGACTAGGCTTGTTTTGTAAACTTAGAAAATAAAATTGTATTAATGTTTTATAAATATTATTTAAGAATAATTAATGTTAAGTTTAATATCATGTATGTATCATGCCCTCATGTTGCAGTGCCTGAAAAGGGCAACTAAGTTATTAAGTTCATATTACTGTAAGACCTATAATGTACACTTAGTTAGCAATAAAGAACTTTGACTTTGACTTTGACTTAGCATGTCTCGAAAAGCCAAAAAATCTTGTCGGATTTTCATTTCATCGAATTATGAGAGCAAATAAACAATAATGCACTTGTGTTTCGGCACATACTAGTGCACTATTACGTGCTGCGCAGTCTATGTTGAGTTCGACCGTCATGGCCGAAACCGGTCGTGACACTCTTGCCTTACAGCCTCACTTCTGACGCCGCGGCCAATCCCATTTGTTAACTTTGCGCTGAGCTATTTGGACGGTTGCTTGTGCAGTTGCGTTTGTATCGCAGCTCGTGATTCTGCTAACGATGTCTCGGACCGGACGTGACGTCTTAAGAGCTGAATTACTAGGTTACGTCAAACGAAGTTTGCAACAGCTGATGTCCGAAAGAAATTTAAGAGACGCTCTACATCAGCTGATACTGATGAACTTCTCTTCAGTAGATTGCAATAGCTTGATAGTCTCTTACGCCAGGGGTCTAGGTTTGACTCCCACTGACAAAAATCAGTGTATCGTTGACACTAAATTTTTTTCTCGCGTCTTTGAAAATACACTCAATGGCATCTAAGGTCTTGCGTATTTAACACCTTATTGTAAATTTATCACCATCCACTCGCATTAATCATCAACTTAAAAAAAAACTACTAATACTTGCAAATCAAAAATTTTTTTGGAAGCAAAGGAGTACCAATGTCTTCCTTCACTGAGATCGGCAATGGTTAATAATGTAAGGTCACAAAATTTAAAGTAAGTTAACTAAGAGCTAAACTTCCCATAATGGGGGTCCTATGAAACCCCACTCCGCATTGTGTCAAGGCACCCCATTGCCGGGGAAACCCCCAATTACTTACAATAATGCACGTGCCAAAACAACTGTCGAATTGTTTACAATCAGCTTTTTCGCTGTCAACTTTGTAATGAAATTGTTACGTCATTTAACAAGCAGAAATTAATTACAATACGTCGTTGTTGAACGTTAAGTGGGTCCTCAGCCTTCGATCATGATACTTTACTGGATATAATTTAAATTTATTGTAAAAAAACCTGCACTTTCTTCTTCTTATTTTCTCAACTTGGGTTAGTTTTGATAAAAAATATATTCAAATACAATATTTTATATGGTCTAGCTATAAGTGGTTTATAATATATTTTATTATATGTTATGAATTGTAAATATTGTATGTAATATATTATATTTTATAGGTATATTAAAGGTGCTGGTTTGGTTTGAAGGAGAGCTTTACCCAGAAGTTGGAGGATACATGTTAATAAAATAAAAAATAATTTTATCATATTAGCCGTCATAATCGTCATAAAGTATTATATATGTAAAGAGTTCACCAGACTAAACTAGTATCACATTCAACTTCTTCTCCAACAATTTTGTCTAGTAAGAAAATACCGGATCTAAGGCAAATATAAGCGCTACTACTGAAGTTCGTTCAATGCAATATACAGAGCAGAAACGCATGTACGTACACACCTTATTCAATATTAGTCCTTATGCCTTTGAAATAAGGCTTAAAGTTCTGTTACGTTCTGTTATTTCCGGTAATCAGTACAAGATCAAAAGCATTTTGCACAAATTTAGACCTTAATAGAATGGTGTAAAGACTAATTGTAAACGAAATTGCGCCAAATAGAGTATTTAATAAGGCGCTGTTGATTAAAATCCATTAATAGAGAATCTCATACTAAACTGAGTAAAACGGTTGCTTTGTAAAATAAATTTCAGTTTTATAACATCGTAAATGTACTGAAAATGCGCTTCTATAAACTTTATTTAACGTTTGCTCTTTTGTAGCTTTCGATGGAAATAAGCTTTTCGCCTCGCAAAAAGAGTCTTATAATTTTGACTACCCTATTAAGTTGTTAATAGATGATAATCAGACATTTCGATTAAACGGTCAATAGAAAACGAGATGAACTCGCCTCGTTGAACAAATTTAAAATACAATTTCATATAAAATCGGCAGTTATGAATAACCTATTTTGGGGATGAGAGGAGAAAGAGAGAAAAGTCCGGTGATGATGACGAGGCTACTCCAAACCATCATCGTTAGTTCAGTTAGGAAAAAAAAGAGTAACCGATCGTCAATAAGGAGTATTGAATACCGATTTTTTATAAACGAGATAAAAATAAAAATCGTCAATGTGTCGTCAAGTGGCAGTGGGCTGGCCACATCAGCCGTAGAATCTACTTACTACTGTGGGGCTACCATGAGTTTAAAACTTACGCGCTCGATATCGACTACGTAAATATGTCTATGAAAAACATGTACACCGCTGGCTGGTGGTTACGCGAAGAACTACAATCGGCCATATCGATACTTTAAATCTCAAATGGCGTAACCACCAAAACACTACTTTTCAGGAGAGCAGAAAAACAAAAAAAAATGTTTTTTTAATTCATAACTTTATCAATTTTAATACAATGAAAATGTTTTATACATCAAATTTCTTAGAATTTTGAGATAAAGGCTTCAGTAGGAACTCTTTGTACCTAAATCTTATATTTAAGAAACTAAAAGTCGGTTACGACTTGTGAAAATATTACAAAAAGGCGTTTACGCCCAATAAAAATCACGATTTTTAAGAGGTGAAGGTCGTATCTCCAATAAAAAAATGTTTCTTGTGCTTTTAACTCATTTAATAATAAAAGAAAACGTAAAATATTCACTCTGTATTGCGCTTTTTACAAAGTTACGCCGTTTGACACTTTTTCATAGTGACTCAACGCGTAATTTTTAGAATTGGATGAAAAATTTTGGAATATGGGAAACTTCACTAAGATTTTTACGTATCTAAATCGATTAATTTTGTCATTTGAAACCCCCGCTGATGTGTATTCACCATACATTTATCTATGTATTCAGCCATTTGCGTACTTGTGCGCATAGATTACGTTCCTCGGTGTATTTATTATTTTTTTAGACCGTTACGTTGACTTTGGCGCGTTATTGGTCTTTGATTCTGATTTGTGTTTGGATATTGATTTAAAATGCCGAAACAAGGAAAAGCAATAAATAGCCAATGTCTCCGTGCATCAATACTAACAATAATGAATTTGATGCGAGTGGCCGAGGATAGAGAGAAGTGGCGCATTTGGAGATGCCTATGTCCAGCAGTGAACAGGAAAGGGCTGATGATGATGATAAACATTGGGTCGTAATAACCTTTTTTTTGCGAATTTGAGGATTTTTCATAAACTATGTAAGATAATAATAAAAAATTGCGGTATGTACGTACATGGATGATTTACCACATTTGTTCTTAATGTGGTTTTCCGTAACACATTGTGGTAAGCTCTACATACTACTGATGTGGTAAACCTAAGTAGGTTTTAGTGGTTGGGTTTGAATGTCAATTGGCTCAAAAATAATAAAAAAGGTAAATTAAAAAATCGCGTTGAACCGGGACAAATATTTGTGTGATGAACATCGGTGTTTGTTCCGTGTCTGGGTGTGATTATGTATTCCAATCAAAAACATAAATGTGAAATGAGAGCCAAGTTCAATATTGCCTTGGTTGTTGACTTCAGCGACAAAAGAAGTGAGATCTAAATGGGTGCCAAGTTCAATGGTCAACCGTGAAATTTATTTATAACTAACACTATAACATACCTATCATATCTTCTTATAACATAAGATAATGTATGGTGGTAGCCTATGAAGGTCTGTCTTGGCTAGTTTCTATAAACCTACCAACGTATTATTATGTTCGCTCGCTAGTTTCTACCAACAATCCAAATTTTTGGAATTATAAAATAAAAACCGACAAATACTTGTAGGCTTAGAACTTGCGACGGCTATAATTCATATATGAAAACTAGCCAAGACAGACCTTCATAGGCTACCACCATACATTATCTTATGTTATAAGAAGATATGATAGGTATGTTATAGTGTTACTTATAAATAAATTTCTGGGTTGACCATTGAACTTGGCACCCATTTAGATCTCACTTCTTTTGTCGCTGAAGTCAACAACCAAGGCAATATTGAACTTGGCTCTCATTTCACATTTATGTTTTTGATTGGATATCATTACTTTTTGTAGAAAAGTATATATCATCGTAACGCCGTGGGCCGTGGGTCCTTTGAAAAGGACAAATTCAAAACTAAAACTAGACTTTATGTAGGTACCTACCCTAAGTTATAAATATGAAAACCGACTATAAGTACCTACTCTTAATTATAAATAAGTAAGTATACCTAAATATATACTTAGTGCTCTTCCTTCCCCGGTATATAGGCGTTATAAGGAGTGCCTTATAACGCTTAACATAAATACCTAATTAGTGAATTAGGTATTTATGTTAAGCGTTCATAATAGAACCTAACCTAATTATTAAAAAATTGCCAGTTTTTTATTTTTTCCTTTGTATTCATGTAATTACCTATGTGCATACCAAATTTTAACTCTCTAGGTCATTTGGAACTGGGTTAGAATTTTGATCTGTCAGTCAGTCAATGATAAAAATGAGGATTTTTGGACATTAATATCTAAATAACTGTTTGAGATAAGCTTATGAAATTTAGAACACATATTTATCTCGCAAGTCACAATATATGAGCCAAATTTGATACGTTTATGTGAAATAGTTTTTGATTTATGAGGGGTTCAATAGTGGTTCCAAATGGTTCGTGTAATATTACACACGGTGCGGCTCGCCAGTACTGTTTCTTGAACCTTGGCTTGACACGCTACCGCGTGTCTAGATTTAAGTATGTATTTAATAATATATATGTATGTATATCAGTCTCTGACGAACATAGTACAAGCTCAGCTTAGTTTGGGGTCAGATGACCGTGTGTGGAAATGTCCCAGATATTTATTTATAAAAATTATGCTTAAAAACAATGATATTTTATTTTATTGACTCTACTTTATATTTGCCCAGCGTGATCCAAAATAGTTTAGGACGACTCCACACTCGAAGTTACATCTCAAACTTACTGAAGCTTCACCAATATTCCTACATACATTTATTAGGGGCTCGCTATCCACAATATGGCGACCCGGGTGTCTTCCCAAAATTACTGTTAATTAAGACTAGTAGCCTACATTTTATGCGTGCAGTAAAATTTTATCAGTATGGAAATTTTGCAAGGTTTTCCTTTTAGTCTTGGATAAGAAACTATTGTTTTTTTTTCAGTTTTGGTTTAAGAGCATAAAATATTTAGTAAATCTTACACTACTTATAGGACAGGTTTGTATAAGTGACCGTAATTTTCTACATATTACTCTTAAAACACTATAAAACTAAAAGTGTCCGGGATATTTATCATGTTGTTTTGTTTTCATGAGCTCCCGATATAATTAGGACATAAGTCCAGATTTAATATTACCATTTTTGTTTTGTTGGTCCATCCTTGTGAGTAAAATTAAATAAATAAATAAGCTGAAGACCGTTGCCTGCCTACTCTTACGCCATACTGCGACATAACCTATACTGTACTGGGTCATTCCGCGTTCCCTCCCTATTAAACACACTTTCACACCCATTAACCGGCATTATACTATTAACCGGTATTATACTATTACCGGTATTATACTATTACCGGTTATCCGAGTTGGCGACACATGATTCTTGAGTAAATTGACCCTCATTGTGCGAAATCGTTTTCGATATATCAAGTGGCTTAGCCTCTATCAGCGTTAGTTCTATGGCTTGCTAAAATAAATCGGAATTAGTCAATTGATTTTGATACATAATTAGGAATGGTATCGATAACTTTATTAAGGTAAGTTAAGTTCAAGTTTTATTGCTTACTAATGACCCGCCCTCGCTTCGATTCGGGTATAATCTTTACTATCCTTACTAATATTATAAAGTAACTCTGTTTGTCTGTCTGTTACGCTTTCACGCATATTAAACGAAATGGTACAGATATAGTCCAGAGCCTAGGAAAGGATATAGGCTAATTTTTAACCGACTGCGTTATAAATAAGTAATGTTTTACCCGTTAAACGACTCTACGCAGACGAAGTCGCGGGCGGAAAGCTAGTTATTCTTAAAAACTTCCTCTTGATTCTGTATTTAAAAACTCCATCAAAATCCATTGCGTAGTATTAAACATTTAAGCATACATACAGACAGACAGACGTGGGAAGCGACTTTGCTTTATTCTATGTAGTGACTTAATCAGTCTCTTGCACTGGCGGTATACAATTTTACATTTTTCTTTATATTACTATTCCATGTTCGACAACATTTGAAATACAACTTTTTTTATTTTTCATTTTACCTTAATTCACTTTAAGCACGCCAAGAGTTGTAGTTTTGACCCGAATTAAATTCTAAGAATGAATGTTACCTAAGTTTTAAGTTTATATTATGAAAGCACTTACAACTAAAGGGCGTAAACATGTTTGATATATTTATGTTACAGCTAAAGCAAAAAAACATAATGAATTTAATATGTAAGAGTGGCTCCCATATTATACTTAACAAACGTGATTTTTTATATATTATGGCACCTAACCCTTCGTGTGCGGGTTTTTTTCACTTACAATAAAGAATCTTCATTTATGCTCACTTAATCGTCCTACTGTGCCTTAATAGGTAGTTAAGTAATCTGAATTGTGGGAGTGAGAGCCGCCCTACCGCATGTCTGGTGATGATGATGAGGCTTCTCCAAGCCATCATCGTACGTCAGTTAGGGAAATCTAAATCCATCGCTAGACACGGAAGTGCGATATGACTAATTAGTGCTTTTAATGTAAAAGCGCGACTGTTAGGCAGCCAAAGTTACTTTTGCATTCATATTATTAGTAAGAAAGTAAGTAATTTTTTTTTATTATTTATTTTTAAAATGGCGGCTACTGTCGGCACTGAGTCGGTAATGTCAGCTAACAACGTAAGAAGTAATGACATATTATAACTAATAATGAAATAACAGTACTAAATTCTAATTTTACTTCTACTTATATCTATTTTAATACTATTTGATATGCACAAATTTGTTTAAATAGTCCAATTTATATAGTTCTTTTTTATTGAAAACACTAAATGCCGGTTTTACGAAAGGTACAACCGAAACTCGAAAGTACGTTCGAACAGCTTTATTACTTAGGGCGTAGAGCTTCTTTAGTTTTAAGCACCAATTTCATGCGGCAAGCAGTACCTGATTACGTCACATCTAATAAAAGAACGATAGCTTCTCCCGTTTTCGAGTTGGAAAATTATTATTTTCAAAATTTGAAAAAAAAAAATTTTTTCAATGAATAATTTGCATGATTCGATAGGCAAATCGTTCTGCCACAGGAAAACAACCACTAAAATTTCACGGTGTAAACCCAATCTGGGCTCCAACAAATGTTAGTTTTACTCAGGGGCAGATCGTCCATATGGTCTATTTTCTGCATCCATCTCCGTATTTGTAAGGGGCCCCAAGTGCCGATGTCGACCCCCCCGTCATACGCAAGTTTGAATTGGCAACACAGGTGCATACGTTAATAAGCTAATGAGTTAGACAGGGTTCCGCTTGCTTCAGCCCAGGGCCCCGAGAAGTATAAACCACCCCTGGTTTTACTAAATCCTCCTACAGACTACCAATCCCAGCACGCTGAAGCGTGATATAACTTCAAGTGAAGCTCCTCGTGAATCAAACGAGGGTATCGAGTCGTGTCCCCGCGTGGCCGTCCATCCTCACACTCCAGCTGGCTCGTAAACATCTTGCTGCAACTAGGTTCTGCAGGCGTATTCTGCAATAAGATTACTAGGTATATATATGACCTTTCATTTCATACCTAACACGGGTATATTCGTGAAGATTAGGTTTTTCATTGCCACTTTCACCTCCTATATCATTCAACGGCCGATTTTTATAGACCATAGCTAGGCACACTATAGACTAACACATCTTTGAAACAAAAGAAAAATCGAAATCGGTTCACCCGGTTAGGATGTACGATGCCGGACGCACACACACACACATACACACACTTCAAATGTAAAACACGTGGTCCCTTCTTTTAGCGTCATCGGTCGAAATCCCAATCAAGGCTCCAACTCTTGTGCCTTTAACTCACAGCTCCTAGCATCACACTGAATCACACTGAACATCTTGCTGCAACTAGGTTCAGCAGGCGTATTATGCAATAGGATTACTATTACTCACCTCTAATAAGGAATAAGGCGTCAGACATTATTCAGCCAAGGCGGCCGATCTCAATTGAAATAAGCCAAGTACGCAAGACATATTACAGTGCACGCAAACAAAAGCGCACTCTCTATTCTCTTAGAGCGTGTTCACATTAGCGCGATTTTTGGGCGTTTCAAGGCGAGTCGATATCGCTGCGGGCTCGCGGCGGGTAACAGGCAGTTACTCTCATAGTTCGGTGAGACGGCAGTCCAGCATGACCAATGATAGATTCTGTGCAGGACCATCGGCGTAACCTGCTTTCCAAGGCACGGGCGTGCAACCGCCAACTTCCTGACTCCGGACTGAGTAATTTCTTTACAGAAAACTCACACATATTTTGCCCAACCTCGGACTTGATCACTAACAGAAGATGAGTTGAGTAATCAAACCATCATCAAGTCATATACGTCCCCACTGCTGGAGCACGAGCCTAACCTAAACTAGGGAGATTTAAGGCGTCCGACCGATTTCAGACATGGCGGCCAATCTCGATGGAGATCAGCCAAGTGCGCAAGACATATTACAGTGCACAAGTATACACGCTAACACAAGTGCACTCTCTATTCCTTTACTCTCATAATTCGGTGAGACGGCAATCCGACATGACCGATGAGAGATCGGGCGCAGGACCACCGGCTTAACGTGCTTTCCGAGGCACGGGCGTTCAACCGCCAACTTCCTAACTCCGGGCTGAGTAATTTCATTACAGAAAAACTCACACAAATTTTGCCCGACCCCGGAATCGAACCGGGGACCACTCGGTCCTAACGCAGCACTTGCTACCAATAGACCAACGCTAAACAACGCTAGCCAAGTGTTGGTAGATCGACTACACAACCTTAGAATTTCTTCAGAGGGTGCAGGTTTACTCACGATGTTTTCCTTCACCGTTGAAGCGCCGAATAATCGTACATATTATTAATTTCAAATTTAATGGTTTGAACTGGCGCCCTCTACCATGAATATTAAAACATGATGAATGAAAGAGAAGAAGAAATGGTCATGGCTGGATCCCCATCATCTAGAAACTACTTTTAATGTAACTGAACGCAAAAGTACAAAATCTATCTAAATAGTGACAGTATTTATAGGAGAGTTTTGGCTTTGGATGTGTTCAGAATACTGCTATTTGCGAATACGAATTCCACTATCAAAGCTGAATACAGACCGAGTTCATAGGACAATTTACAGCCTTTGGGTGGTAACTTCGCACTTTGACTGGGTAACGTATAGGGATTTTAATTATTGCCTACGTTGTTAAGAAACAGATTTACCGTTAGCTCAAGCACGTATAGTAGGTAAGTATATTACCTATCTTTAACAACCAATGGATCTGTTTGAAGTTACTTCAATATATTTATAAATACAAAATACAATATATTTATTCTGTACTGGTTTGGTGGAACAGTGGTTAGTGATCTAGGTCCACTACCTGTGGTTCTAAGAGTCGTGGGTTCAATTCCCACGCGAAACAAATATTTATGTGACGAACATCGGTGTTTATTCCGTATCTGGGTGTGTTATTAAATATATTATATAAGTATACTTGTGTATCCACTGTTGGTCCTACTATCCGTAACACAATGATAAAAAGCTACTTACCATGAAATCAGATCAATGTGGCTTTGTGATGTTATATATTTTTTGTCTATACAAGACTATAAGGCCTCAATTAATTAAGAAAAAACTGTCACCAGCGGCCGTTTTAACGACCTCTTATTTACAATGAATTTATCATGTCGTTATTACACATATACGAAATAGCTACACCACAAACCTTAGTACTCTCCAAGGTACAACAAAGATGGAATAGCAAAATAACTCCACCTGACAACCCATTTTCAAAGCTAATTGTCACGTTACACATGCAAGCATTCGCGGATTCTGCGCCCGTGGCAATTCTCAAATCCCCAAAACAGAAAAAGTGGAGCAACCCCGGTGTACAAATAAGGGTTTATCCCTAGACAAATGCAAATAAGTTCGTTAGGAAACGATGATGTTTCGCCCTTTTGACGCAAAAACCGGATATAGCCGGTATCCCACGGGAGTGCGGGAAGTTTATACGGGATGAGATGAATAGCTGAGTTATGTTTTTGTTGAAGCGTGTTTTGATGTAACCGTCATCGAGGAATACAGATAAGAATAGAACTTTTAATATAATAAGTAAATAAATAATGAAAGGGGTTTGAAATAAAACTAAATACGGGTTGTCTCGCGCGTATCGTTATTCTAAACATATTATTTAGAGATCCGACGTTTCGAGCTCTTTACAACGCTGGCAAGACTCTTGCCCGTAACCACGAATAAGTTTAATCCGTAAGATTAGTTCTATTTCAAATGTGTAGTGTTCGCGATAATAGACAGTGAAAGATTTTGAATATTGAATGGATTTAGTGATACGTCAATTCAAAATTAGTATGAAAGTTTTAATTTGAAAACTACTCACTTGGCAAATTTGCGCTTAAATATTGGACACGTTTTGTTGCGTTTTACCTTATTCCTTTATTTTTCTTCTCCGATAGTAAAGTAGCTCAACGCAAGTATTCATCTTAAATGTCTCAGCAGTTCAAGAGTAACTTAATCAGGTAGACACACTTTTGTCTTAATAAGTAAGGGGTCACATTCGAAGATTACCCCTAAACATTCACAATCCTCACGGCAAATGTAAGCTGACCTTTGCAATTCTTCTTATAACAATTTTCACAGATATTTGTGTGAAACTACCATGTTAAGCTCATTGTATCTTAAAATCCCACACACAACTTAAACTCTATTCGTTTGACTGCCTCTGTATACACACCGTCATTCCACAGGGGCATTATATTCTGTTTGCTACATCACAAAAAGTCTCATTCTCGTCACATATGACTGACCTAAAAGCCTACATGACTTGACCAAAATAAGTGAACCTCTACTTCCCGACAGAGCTCACGGATATAAGGAGGAAAACGGTGAATGTTAGCAACGACATAGGTCATTGTAAAATGGTCGGTTTTTGCGGTCTAAGCTTGTGTATAGGGTGTGCTTCTGAATAGCTGGAGATGTTTGAGTTTCCTTGATTCTCTGTGCGGGATTAAGTATGCTCTGGTCCACAGTGATAGGTGTTAATCTTACTTTTATGCTAATTAGGTGGATTCTGTTTGTAGAAGGGGTGCGTCTTGTTTAATTAACCACGTCGGAAAGTAGAGTGAGGTGAGTTAGGTTCGATGAATCTGAGAAGTTACTCATGAGAGTTGTATAAAGAACTAGCGGCCGCGTGGAAGTGTAGAAATTTAAATATTGGTTATGATTTAGTGAAAGTCCCGTCGAAATTAGTTCAGCCGTTTCGGAGATTAGCGGGAACGAACAGACAGACAAAAATGTTTTTAGTTGTGTTTTTGTTATTGGTGCCCGATATCGATTAAATATCCAATTAGTAAAAAGTCGCCATTTTAATATTACAATGAGACACTTCATTTTTTTAATTATTAAGAGCAGATTTTTTTTTTAAGTATAAGGCGTCCGACCGATTTCGGCTATGGCGGCCGATCAGCCAACTGCGCAGGACTTATTGTAGTGCACAAGTTTACAAGCGCATACAAGTGCACTCACTCTCTATTCCCTTGACTTCATAGTTCGGTGAGACGGCAATCCGACATGACCGATGAAAGTTCAAAAAAAAATATTAAGTGGGGATCCCATAAAGTCAAGGTGTTTTTAAGCATAATGTACGGAACCCTTCGTTTGGCCGGTTTTTGCTACTTAGTCCGCTTTACGACATATTATAGGATGCTTTATGAGACACAATGAAGCGAGGATGGACGTTTTTGCTCATCTGTAGTCCATTTTGCCGGTTTATTTGCCGTTTGACTAACCTCTAGGGACATTATTAACACTTGGATGATGATCGAAGAGGTACAAAGAGAAAATTTATAAATAAGCTGTATATAGTCTGCTAGGTAAGTATTTTAAAATTGACTTTACTTTGAGCTAGCAAATACTAAACATAATTTAGACAGTTTGCATGTACTTTTAAGATGGACCTTGAAAAACAAATACCTACTTACTGTTTAATATTTTAACCGTCTTTTGGTTGCTCAATGCTTATGTACTATGGAGTTACTTTTGCTCACCTAATATGACGATCAAATACATGTATAAATTATTATTATTAGGTATCGTTATTTTTTCATTACCAGTCCATAAACGTATTTACGGGTCTAGCCCTAAACGTTTTGAGCAATAAAGCCTTATTCTACCTCGTTCTTTTTTTAGTAAAATAAATCACACTTATCTTGAACTTTTTGAAACTTCAGCACACAAAAGTTTAGCCTAATGTCCTGCGCCTGCCTAATGTTGTATGTGAGATAATCTACGTCCTAACTCGTGTCTAAGACTTTCAAATTACTTGAGAACTCTTATCAAAGAGGTATGTACGCCCCTGAAACGGTAAACTTGCCACTTAGAAGTTCTGTAGCCCGGGGGCCGGAAGCAATATTCGAGAGTGCTGGCATAAATCAAAACGAAGATTTTCACTTCACAGAAAACACGGTGTTTATCTATATATCTATAATTGTATCTGTATATTATATGTGTGTGTATGTGTATTTGTTTCCGGTAAAGGTTTATAGGGCGGTAGGCTATAATAGAATAAAATATTGGTTGTAGTTTTAACAGATAGTAAGTGTGGAACATTGGTAGGTATCTGAGTAGGCATAGGACAAATTAGCCTGTATTTTTAAATTTAACCACAGTTTGCCATCAAATTATACGTTCAATTATCTACAACGATCATACGCTGACCTTATCCAACGCGTCCACCCAGAGCTCACACTCCCATCTTCCATAAATACGACCAGATTCTTATATGAATAAAGCAACGCAATATTGCCAGTCTCGGTCGTAAACCATCCCCGAAAAACAGCAGAGGTCAGCCCCACCCAAGCGTCCATATTTCACGGACAAAATCAAGAGCGTAACAGTGTTTATATTAAATTCAACAGGGAAGGATTGCAATATTGAATATGGGACGAGGCGCCGGCGAAAAAACTCCGCCTCGGTGAATTATTCACGTACAATCACTGGCCGAGTCGTTCGTTCAGTTATTCATTCACTCATTCGCCGGACTGGGTACGCGTGTGTTATTTACGTACATCATGTATCTATGGGGTTTTGTGTCTGAATAGGATTTTTTTCGGCTTGATATTCGGCGGGATATGGTTTGGCGGTGAATGAGATATGTAAGTTGATTTCGGACATCTCGTCTTGGTCCGTGGTGGCTGTGATTGGTATGCTGTGGAATAATTTAAACCTAACAGTTGTTTATTTTACAGTTTTGTATACCTTACTTGACTGATTGCTTAACCAGCTGTGATAGACCGCGAGAAGCTACATATATCATCTATTAGGCCTCTATTATAGATGCAAATAACTGGCTGAAAATCATCGATGGCCGAGTGGTTAAAATCGTTGCTTGGCATGCGAGAGTTCAGCTGTTCAAAGCCCGCCATGTACCACTGTGTGTTTTCTAATTTGAAACGAATGTGTAATGCGATTATTCGACGCTTTAACAGTGAAGGAAAACATCGCGAGGAAACTTGCACACCCACGAAGAAATCTTAATTTTGTGTGGTGTAGTCGACCAACCCACACTTGGCCAGCGTCGTTGGCTTACGCCTCATCGTCCTAGTTAGGGTAGGCCCGTAGCCTAGCGGTGGGGACGTATATGGGCTGATGATGATGATACACAAAAAGGACATAAGGTAGTTAAGATTTTCTGTGTCAGCGCTTCAAGGAAATGATGTTTTAGGTGATAAACGGACGAGTAAAGGGCTGGATGCTGTATTTACTTTAACTTATATAAAAAGAAAGAAAATAGATAGATAATTATTCAATACAACACACATAGAATATCACATAAATTGACCTGAATCCGTGGTAAGAAGCTTAAGTTAGCTTATTTATTTTATGGATTTCAGAATCAACAGTGAATACACCAATATACCTACTTAAATATTTTCAATATTTCATAACACACCTAGGCACGGAACAAACACAATTGTTCGTCACGCAAATGTTTGTCCTGGGTGAGAATCGAACCCACGACCCTTAGAACGGTAGGTAGTGACCCTGGGTTACTAACCAAAGTTCCACAGAGCCAGTCAAAATTCAATATTATACTGAATATTAAACATTACTTGCAAAACCCAGTCTCTAGTTAATCGTCTGTAGGGAATCAGGATATTGCTGTAACCTCTACAGATTCACCGTTTATCCTTAGTGGTGAGGAATTGATGATTATTTGTTAATTATTAGTTGCTTAAGTAGATCGGCAAGCTAAGTGGTGTTTTCAGTATTGTTTTATATCTACACCGGGCAGGAAATAAACCGGGCCACCATCCATTTTTCATACAAACATGTCCAGTTCAAGGCCTATAAATGTAAAAGTTTAAGTGCCATGGTAATAATTTAAATGTAAATAGATGTCAGATGTGATAATTTTTTTTAAAAAATATGTTACCTAACTAAGAGGCGTAATTTTTTGTATGTACAAAGAATTACGCCTCTTTACCAGAGGGGTAGGCAGGGATCACTTCCTGCCATGTGCTACGGTCCTCGTACACCACCTTCGCTTCTTCTACATCCATCAACCTCAATAATAGTATGGTTCGAAAAGTCAATTATTTTACTCACTGTTATAAATTATGTGGATAAAAAATACAAAAGCACCCATGTCCGTCTATTGCAATTTCACGCCATCACTCACCAATTATATGACAATTAGTACACAGAAATTAGCCTCCTGACTGAAAACGGGCATTGGCTACTTTTTGACCGACTGCTCTTCAAAGGAGCAATGTATAACCACTAAAATTTTACGGTGTGTATATATATATCATCTTTTTCCTTTCTAACTGACTACCATGATGGTTTGGAGTAGCCTCGTCATTATGACCGGACTTGCGGGGGCGGGGGCGAATCGTCCAAATGGGCTTCTTGCGCTGCAACCCAAGGCCCCGACGGCATAAGGTGCCCCCAAGAGTCGATATCTACCCCCTTCATAAATAGGTCTGGATTGGAAATATGCGTATGATATTATAAGCTCTTATAAGTCATTTATTAGAAAGGCCCCTGATCGTTTTAGTTTCATTCCCCAGGAAGTGACGGTCCGTCCCTGTGCGGGGAGCGGAGTGGAGATGGCTTTCAAAATCAGCCCATTCTACCATTACCATTACTAAGGATTCTCTAGACGCCTCGAAAACTAGAGAGAGATGAAATAAGTTCGGTTATTGCATCTCTCTCTAGGTCCCACGCGCCTTATAAATTACACAGAAAGTTGCGTTCCTACTGAATCAGCATTGAAATATGGCGTTGCACTTTTGTGAATTACGCTCCTTTGTGAGCCAGTCGTGAATGACTGCGGAGTTGAAAGGGCTCTCCGGCGGTAATGAAAGAGACGAAGGTTCTGGAAAATTTATTTCGGTAACCGGGGAAACGTGCTCCCTGACAGCTGAGTTAACGGAATGGGCCCGTTTGGATTACAATTCTGGGAAAAAAAGTTTGCGGTTTCGAGCGCGAGTTATGACCGCGATTCTTATGAGGTGTATTTATAAATAGCCTTTTGTGCGCGAGTTTGTTAATTTCGTTCCGTATACATTGCATTCGCCTTATAAATAAATAAATGAATATATATTAGGGACGGACCGCCACTTTCTGGGGCCTGAAACAAAAACGATCAGGGCCTTTCTAATAAATGACTTAAACAAGCTTATAATATCATACGCATATTGTCAATCCAGACCTATTTATTAGGGGTAGATATCGACTCTTGGGGGCACCTTATGCAGTCGGGGCCCTGGGTTGCAGCCCAAAAAGCCCATATGGACGACTCGCCCCTTGCCCCGGTGATGATGACAAGGCTACTCCAAGCCATTATCGTAGTCAATTTGAAAGAAAAAAGGTGATTTCTGCATTTTGACGTCGATGCGCCTATTTTGCGTGGGGTAGCAATCACTTTAGCCATTCCAGCTCATTGGGAATGGCCAGGAGTTTCTTCACGCTGCGAGTGGCTTGGACATCCAAGTAGTTTGGCCCGGTAGACAGTCACTCTCTAACACTCCAGAATGACATGGGCAGCTGTTTCTCATTCCTCCAGGCATTCTCTGCAGAACGCACTGTCTGTGAGTCCGATAGAATTTTTTTATTATTATATGGAGCATAACCAGTTAGCAGAGTATCTTCAGCACCTTACTTTGAATAACTTGGCCTCCTAGGTCTATTGGTGACAGAAACCTTTCTCGGTCCTTGGAGTGGACCACATTTGGCCGCTTCCGTGCCTCGGAAAGCACGTTGGGCCGTTGTTCTTTCTCACCATCATTCCTTAAAAGTCGTGACAAGAACTTCCGACGTTTTCAAAACCTTAACATTTTAAGACTCTTAGAGCAACGTAATGAACTTAGGTTATTTTTGACGTGACAATGATTCACCAATCATGCTGCAGTTGGACCTCGCGCCTACGTATTGCCATCTAGTGTGTTTGTCATACGCTTTAAGCCTCATTGACAAAATTTTAAACGCCTACAAGGAGAGAGTATCTTTTTATCCGATAAACGACTTCAGAACCTGATACCATATATGTATATTTAGTTCCAGTTTCTTGGCTTAGTAATAAACTCTTTAACAAAAAAACAGATAGTTAGTTTAAGGTAAAAGAGTAAAAAAATATTGAGACGACCAACGAATAGTCTCAATGTAATTGAATACAAATACCTACGAAATATTATATTATGTTACAAGATATTATTTAGTGCCCAGCAATTTGATAGTTTACTTGACCTCTAGACAAGAATGACCTTAAGGGAGGATCAAGGGTAGAACTGAGCTGGCTTATTGCAAATTAAATTTGTCCGCTGGACTCGAAATTAGGGCAGACGGAGGTAAAGAAAAGAATATAATGGATTTGAAACAAAACGCAAGACTTTCATGAGAAACCTCCAAAGTAGACTCGAAGTACGTCTAATATTTTTATTTACTGATCCTGCAGTTAAACTGTATGGCAGTTTTGCACATATTTTTTTATAAGTTTGAGTTTTTTTATTTCTAATAACGTATTACGTCCGTATCGCGACCTCTATACTTCTTTTTAAAATTAATATTCACCCAATAACTTATAGGTACACGAAATATTTTACTGTCTTTTCAATATTCGGTCGTGATTAGGTCATAAATAAGCCGGAAAATATAAAATAAACACAAAAACTACTTTGAGTGATCGTCCCATAATTATCATGAACAATAATATTAAGTTAAATTCAAAGCATTTGTATTGATAAGTTTGTCCCTATATTATTAATAAATTTGAATAATATATATACGAAGTGTTCCATTATTAATTTGGGGATTGTTTTGATAATATATGTATATTATGCTACTATGTTTACTATGATATAATGAATATTTACCAATTGAACATGACCTGTTATTGTTTACAATACACAAATACAGTATTGTCGTAGAAATTACCTAAGTAGCAATATATGTAATGCTTTATCGTTGCCATGCCATTGCATTTACAAGGGTTCCGTACCTGAAGGATGCCAAAGGGATCCCATTAAGCTCCCCCCATTGTTCGTCTGTCCGTCTGACTATCACAGACGCTCTAGCTGCCACATCAAGCACAATAGGTAAACCGGTCACATTTTACATGTGTATATTATTTTCGATGCCGCTATAACAACAAATATTTATTTAATTTATTACAGGAACAGGAAACGGCTAATAAATATTAATTTTATAAAAGCACTATTAGAACTAGCTCAAATCTTTACAAGTACTAAAGTAACAAAATATAATGTTCAAGTGTGGTCCTCATACAACTACGGTTTTTCACTAAATATTAGTCTATGGATCTACACGCATTATTAGGAGTAGCAAATACATAGCTACTTACTGCCCGACGTTTCGACTGGGTTACACCAATCGTGGTCGCAAGCGACCATCCTAAGAACGCGTGTAGACCCATAAAGACTAATATTTAGTGTAATGGAACACGAGAGTCTAAAATCATACAACTACGGTTTTTTATTTAAATATCGAACCCTTGTGTGTCCGACTCGCACTTTCCCGTTTTTGTCTCTCACTCAATGATCCTACAAATCCGATACTCCGTGAAACTACACTAAATTACGAAAAGTTTTGAGACGATCTGCGCGAAACCACTTAGCACAATTATCTTTATTGAATTACTTATTTAACACCCTTTCCCTGCGAAGTTCGTCGACAAATAAAAGTTTGTGAGAGCAGTCCTATTACTTACGCGGAAAACAGTTTCATTTCGTAATTTCTGATCAAAAGCTGCTTGTGAAAACTGAACACGTTTTCTATTCCATTGCCCTAACTGTTTATTTATCTGGATATCCAGTAGCTCCTAAATTTAACTACGTAAATATATGAAAGTATTGTTCCAGGACCGTAGCACATGGTAGGAGTGATTTCTCTCTCTCTCTCTTGTCATTTGTTATGAAACACTAATGTATTTAAAATCCGTTATTAGCTGTAAGTTTAGAATTAAGATTTCCTGTTAGCTTAGTTAATAAGAGCTGTGGATTTTGTAAAATAAATAAATAAATAAATACATTTCTGCCTACCCCTCTGAGAAAAAGGCGTGATTCTATTAATCTTAATATACGTTTGTCTAAGTAACATGTTTAATTAAAATATTCTGGTACAATGCAAATCTTAAAGTGTCACATCTTGTCACTGTATGCAATTTTTTAATTTTATGTGATTAAATTTTTCCATATTATGTTTTTAAGTATATTTATATTAAGACTTCACATACATATTTTATGGTCTAACTGACAACAATTGCAATTGAAATTTATAGTGCCTATATACTAACATGGCGCGGATTTTCACAGAGCATACATTTTTGGATGAAATTTTTCACGAAACTTTTACTAGAACATCGTCTTTAATAGGTACAATAGAAATAACAGAATCGATATAAAGATATGAGTTCACAAATCACCGGTAATGCGTTTTAGCACATGGACTTTTTATTTGGCATTTGTCAGAGATGTGAATCATCTCTCTTCAGAGATAAAAATATCTAAAATGCAAATAAATGATACATACTATTGAAATTTCCCTTACTACGCAGATGTTTTTGTAATAATAGTTATTATTAATCTAAGTTAACAAACAACAGAAACTTGCATTCACTATTAAATTAAGTCTACTTCATTTCGCAATTCTGAACACCCAGTCATTCTGATACACCTTACATATAATTTTCGCTAGATCTTGATTTATGCATGAAATCCAAGTTCAGGTAATGGAATCACAACTAGGTAGGTACAGTTACAAATTAACCGAGCAAACATTGATAACATAGTATAGCTATGATAGTGTATCGCGAGATATAGTAATGGCTCTTCGCTTCGGAGGCTTACTCCGTCCGCTAATTGAATTATATGATTTATATATCGACCCTGGGTGGGAGTGTTAATAGCCTTTTATAGGCGGAAGCGGGGAAATGTTTACAATTTAGTACATACTTCATATTGTCATTGTTAAAAGATCACTAACGCGCGCTTTCAGACAAGATTATATGCCCAACGTTTCGGTTGGATTGCACCAATTGTGTCAACCTGCTGACTCACATTAGAAAACTGAAAATGTCCGGAATATGATGTCCTGAATACCATGTTGTTCTGTTTAAATGAAATATAGGGAGCTCATTAAAAAAATAACAATATCCCGGACATTTTCAGTTTTCTAATGTGTTTAACTATGACAGTTTAAAATTATATACAGCTGACTCACCTCTTACAGTCGAATTAATTAAAAACTAAATAATAAAAATGTTTATTAACACCAATAGCACATGACAGGAAATGATCTCTGTCTACAAAAAAGGCGTAATTTTATGTATGTATGCATAATTAGTATAGTTTTACAACAAAGATAATAAATGTAGAGGGTTCTAATGAAATGAAGAATTCTGTATCCATGTAATTTATTAATTTCAAAAATCGTCAATTCAGTAATGATACCACTCTCTCTCCGGTTCGAAATGCCGATTTTACCAAAGAGACGACTAAACCCGTCGACTGTTAAAATATAACATTAAAATAATAATAAAACTACAATTATGAAATAATTATCATGCATTAGTTGAAACATTCTAATTTTTCCGCTACCGCTTATAACCGGCTGACGCCTAAGTAACTTTCAAGACCCTGAAACTTGATAGTTTATCCATAACATAAAATAATAGCGCAACTTATTACAACTGAGCACATAACCGCCTCTGCGGTATTACAGGAGACATTGTTATTTATGGATTCCGCTTTGCTATTATGGGGGTCATTAGGCGCCATGTTTTTCTAAGGTTGGAGAGCTCTAATTGGTTTTTGTTTATTTAGAGGTTCAACACCACCGACTGATTCGGTGGAACAGTGGTTAATGGCCCAGGTTTACTGCCTACGGTTCCAAGAGTCGTGGGTTCGGTTCCCACTCGGGACAAATATTTGTGTGATGAACATCGGTGTTTGTTCCGTGTCTGGGTGTGTATTGTTGTCACTGTTGATTCTGATATCTGTAACACAAGTGCTTAAGCTACTTCCCACGGGATCAGATCAATGTATGTGATGTTGTGTAATATATGTATATTTTTCTTTCTTTGTGTCTATGTAATGGAAAAAACTCTGAAGAGTAATTTCACTTTCACACAACTAGTCCCTCTCTCTTCTTTCCACTCCCGAACAACACGTGCTAGTTGCGTGCCATCCACATGCCATAAAAGCACTGGCGGCTCGTACCAAATGGTTCAGTTCCTATTTTCTGCCCCTCGCCATTAATGCATGGGACACCGTTCCTGCTCAGGTTTCCCTCCCTCGTTTAATCTCGGGCTCTTCAGGCGGGGCGTGTAGCGACACCTAAGCAGGCCTTCAGGGTGAGGTCCACAGGCTTAATAGGATCAATGTGCCTGTCGACCTCTTATTTGGACCTCATGACGGCTTACCAGGTAGAATGAGGTCGTCCTGGAAGTCTTTTATTTGAAAAAAAATTGTATCCTTAATCCTTACTTCCTTACTAATATTATAAATGCGAAAGTAACTCTGTCTGTCTGTTACGTTTTCACGCATAGAATACTGAACCTATTTAAATGAAAGCCTGAGAAAGGACATAGGCTACTTTTTACCTAACTACGCTATAAAGAAGTGATGTTCAGTCAGGGGATACCAGTCACAACTATCTGTCCGGCAGTTGGTGAACGGTGTACGGGTGAGCGACCCCGGCTCCTCGAGCTACTATCGACTCAGTCCAAATCATCCGAGGCGATAGTAACCTTCCTCCCGTTTTCCTTCCCCAGTCATATATCCTTGCTACTTGTGGGAACGCAATGGCCTTGTTAAAACAATGCACAAGGCAGAATGGCGGCGACGTGGTCCACAACCCGTCACGTCACGTTTCCCACAGAGGTGAAAAGTGGATCGCTGGAAGTGATCTCTGCCTACCCCTCTGGGAAAAAGGCGTGATTGTATGTATGTATGTTTGTATGTTTTACCCGTTAAACGTCTCTACGCGGACCGAGTCGCGGGCGGAAAGCTAGTATCATATAAAGAAAGACAGAGAACTGCTGCCGTGCGAAAGTAAATTTGTTATTATTTCAACTTGATAACTGAAAACATGTTTCCAGAAGGGATCTAGACAGACAGACAGTCAAACTGGTCCTTTATGTAAGGTTTTACTTATATTTACGGAACCATAAAAATACGACAAAATGCAGTATTTCGCGCTTTCGCGGTACTATAAAGGAATTTAAAATTGTTCCTACTAAGTATCGAAGCAGTATGCGTATGTCATATGTTTATTTGAATAATAGGTTCGCATAAAAACATTGACTTTGACTACAAACAAAACGTATAATGGAGGAAATCCTTTGTTTTTTAAAACTCTACATCGCAACATCTGGCATCTGGCGCTTTAAGCGTTTCAAAAATGTGTTTCAATATTTTTATGCAACTCATTCATTCGACAGCGAACGTCTCTATAAAATTGCTTTAAATTTTTTATACTTCCGGCCTGGGTGGGACGTAAAAATGAAACAACAGTTTCGTATATCAGTGCTCAATATTATTAAAATTATCACTGCCTGCTTAATTAAAAAATAACATTTGCACTGTACAGCGTTCCTTTGAAATCTGTGCTCACATGAAAATTAATTTCAGGAGGGAACTACATATTAAATTAAAGAATATAGGGGATACAGTGTGTGCTGAGTATATTAATCATAACTATGTAAATACGAATTCGTAATTTCTGCCGGAGTGGAGCGTAATATTGGACGGAAATAAATAACGTTTTCAATAATATTAAGCTTCATTTCAATAGTCAAAAGTAGTGTTTTACTCTGTTCTTTGCTCCTGTCTCATAGTCGAGGGTTTGATTCCCTTTCGGAACAGAAATTCGTGTCATGAATATTGGCGTTTGTTCTGTGTCTGGGTAGGTGTGTTATTCATATTTGAATAGTGGTTCAGATTGTTGCTTGCCATGCCAGAGTCGCTAGTTCAATCCGCGCCACGTACTACTTTGAAATCCACACGTACGATTATTCAACGCTTTAACGGTGAAGAAAAACATCGTGTGAAAACCTGCTCACCTACGAAGAAATTTTAGGTTGTGTTATCAACCAACCCGCACTTGGCCTGGCCAGCGTGGTTGACTAAAGTCTTGTCTACCTTTTTTTCAACCCAGTGAAATGCGTTGCACACCTTCACCCTAAGAGAGTCGCATAAGCTTCGATGGTAATTCCATCTTATGACAAAAAGTAATACACAAAGACAAGTAGACTGTACACAACCTTCGATTTGGTTGTAATACTCGTATCTAAGAGCACTCATAATTTTGTGTTGCACCACATAACTACGATCTTCTTCTTATCGTATGGTTGATGAACAACCTGGTGTCAGTTTTTAAACCGCCCGTAGGCCTCTGACATGGCTTCACACACCACACACACACTTGGTGTGTATAACTATGATTTATTGTCGTCTTACCATCAGTAACTAGTCAATCTTGATATATTATTTTAGTATCTAAAAAATACGCTCCTGTGACATTACCTCCGTTTTCTCCGACTAAATCTTCAAAAGTTCGTCCCGAAAAAGCCCAAAGTAATAATTTCAACTCCCAAATTACATTTCTATGTAATTCCGAAACTTTTCCAACTTTCTCACCGTCTAGATGTCCAATGTTTGTGTAATGTGGTTAGGTGTTTTCTCTGTGTTTTTCATACTTTTTTTCAGGGCATTTTGTACCGAATGATGGATGACGACTGGGATTATCTGCCATCTGAGAGAAAGCGATGCTCCAAATTTAATAACAACACTTAACCTGGTGCATGTTACTAGCGATTTCTCGATAAGGTTCTGTGATTAGCTTACGCACTTTTTTTCCTAACTGACTCTGATTCGATAAGAGTTTAGTCTTTCGCGTTCCATTACACTATACTTAGTTTTTATGGGTCTACACGCGATATTAGGAGTAGCAAATTACATAGTTACTTACTGGGTTGTGTTATTCAATCGTGGTCGCGAGCGACCTAATATCGCGTGTAGACCCATAAAGACTAATTTTAGTGACTACGATGATGGCTTGGAGTAGCCGTGTCATCATCGGCTGACTTGCGGGGTATCACAAAGCTCCTTACCTCTGAATTAGCTTACGTTCAATTACATGTGGAAACGATTTATTTTCGAGTGATTCTCTCTAAAATACTTTCTGTGGAAGACCGGTGTCACGGTTCTTTCTAACTCCTGGACACATACTGAGGTGATGATTCTTCAGTTACCTATTTAATTTGTTTTTTTTTTAATATTTGTATAAGTGTATCTGAATAAAATACTTGTTTTTCTTTCTTTTCTAGTATAATGAAAGCGAAAGTAACTCGATCTTTTTTTATTTATTGCGTTAAAAGTATGTGACCAGTGATTTGACTGCCTCGATGGCACATTGGATACTACTCCTGTAGTGACCAAAAGTCGGGGGTTCGATTCCCACTTGGGACAAATATTTATGTGAATCATGAACATCGGTATTCGTTTCATGTCTGTATTTATACACTAAGGTTTATTTATGTATAGCAATACACAAAACGCTTACCTCTTATTGTTTATACCTGTTTCTAACTGAAGAACGATTTGTTTCACTCTAATGACATTTCATATTTTTCTTGTACTTCAAACAAATAATATGCACAATCCCTTATTTAACAAAATCTTATGTATTTTTTAACGATTTAGAGCTGAATTGAGGTTCATTTAAATCAATATAATAATCTACAGCATTTGTTGAAATTGTACAGTTTTCACACAATGATGAAAGCCTAAAATATTATTAGTATTTCAATAAATACATATAGAGGTCATTCTATTAAAAAATTGAAATTTTACAAATGAATGTATATTGTATTCTTTAGCAAATAAATAATAAGTACAAACATAAAATCACGCCTTTTTCTCAGAGGGATAGGCAGAGATCACTTCCAGCCATGTGCTACGGAAAAAAATAAAAATAATAATAATTATCTATAAATAATTATGTAGTATCTACAAATAAATACGTTATCTTAATTCTAACATGAAATAACAAATTACTTCTAAAGATATTCCCGAGTAAAGTTTCTACGTAGAATAATAATTATGACGAGCAAACTGTTCATACAAACAAATAAATTTCAGCTAATCATTACGAAGAAATCAAAATAATATTGTCTGTAATTATTGTAAATATCCACCGTATTGTAATGAAGAATTAAGATTAAGCTTGTTAACTATTTAATGCGATAAAACTGATACCTACTGCATTGCTTTTTAATAATAAAATAAAATAAAAATCATATATTTATTCAGACCATAGTATGTCCATAGATAGTTAGTAAGTATTAGTTAGTAACAATGTAACTTATAGACTATGTTAGACTATGTGCAATACATTAAAATGTATTCCTCATTTTAGCATATTTCCAATTGGCAGCTTCACCGACCCCTTATCGCATGTAGATCAATGAATGAATAATAATAATAATGCTTCCTTTTTTCCTATCTGACATACGATAGCTTGGAGTAGCCTCGTCATCATCACCGGATTTGCGGGGGAGCGGATGGCTCTCACTCCTAAAAATAATGCTCACGATACCATGCTTTATCTATCAAGTATGCGAGCTCAGACTCAGATGAACGGTATACATTATTTATTTATATTGCAAACGTAACAGTTTAACATGCTTTCCGAGATACAAGTGCACATCCGTCAACTTCCTGACTTCGGGCTGAGTAATTTCCTTTCAGAAAACCTCACAATTTTCTAACTTCTGTATCTAGGTTATCGCAGAGCTTACCACAAACAGATCAAGGAATCGATAAAGTATTGAGTTATTCACAAACCCGATGATGCATTCAATAGATCAACGCAATGGACTATAGCTTTTTTTGATAATTGTCTTTCTCTTGTCGGGTCACTAGTAGTGTAACACAAGTCTCTGTTCCGTTACTCTCATAGTTTGGTGGGGCAGCAATCGAACATGACCGACTAGAGATCTGACGCAGGACCACTTAGACATAGTTAATTTTGATGGTGCGAACGTTGTTTAGAATAGGATTGATCCCCTTTGTCAACCTTGATCAGGCCTTAGTCATCCACACTGGTTGGTTATTTCAGCAAAGAATATCGTCATAGGTGTTGATGTTTCTGTAAACTTGCAGATTGCTTGATGAGAGTAATGGAACAGAGAGTGCACTTGCGCGTATACTTTGGCATTATAATACTTTCTGCGCAGTCGGTTGAGATTGAGATCGATACCGCCATGGCCGAAATCAGTTGGACACTTTACATATAAAATAAAAATATTTATATTTTTTTAACATTACAGTTTTGTGGTGCCGCGTCTCGGCAAGCGTAGTGTAAGACGCCCGCAGGCCAGGTGGTGCAACGATCTGCGCAGAACGGCTGGTAGGAGCTAGATGCGAGTGGCCGAGGATAGAAAGAAGTGGCGTGCATTTGGAGAGGGTTATGTCCAGCAGTGGACAGGTATGGGCTGATGATGATGATGATGATGACAGTTTTGTGTTTTGAAGTAATGTTGTAATTTGTTGTGTACTTGTTAATGTTATGTGGTCAATAAATATTTTTTTTTTTATTATATTGTTCTTTTATATTATAGCAGTGACAATGGATCACAAACCCAAAACATTCCCGCTCGTTTCTTCCACAGATTCAGACGTAGGTTTAATTCAGAAAGTTTTCCGCTTGGCTAAGTTTATTTTAATGCCTGAATAAATATTGAATGTTTATGCGCATTCCCCTTTTATCGGCGGGAAAGTTAAATAGAATATTGTTTATGAACATAGATTTGGGGACATTTGCTTCTGAAATACTGGGGCTTTCTGAATAGGGAAACGGGATAAATATCGGGAACAACTGCAGTGGTTTAGGGAAAACTCTTTGTGGAGTATCGGGGTAAGATTGAGAACGGGTTGAACTGATATTTTTCTTTTCTGGGACGGTTGATATGGTGAATGGAAATATGTAAGTCGACGTCTGCAATTCGACTGACGTGATTGAAATCTATAGTCTTATTCTACGAAACTTATCTTTTATGAGGGTTCATCTTTTGTTTAAATGAACGATGCAATCTATAAGATAAGATTGTGTGTTTTCGAGAAAAATTATTTCTTTGTTACTATGCATATTTACTAAACATGATACTTTTTTTACTACATAAGTACCTACTTATTATATTTGAAATATTAAACTGTCATCATGCCAATCGAGAGAGAATAAGTAGAGTATGAGTTTGCTACCGACTTGTTTTGTAGGTTACATACTAATGTACCACTTAATTATGTTACATACCTTGAAAGAAAGAAAGCAAGAAAGAAAAAATAAAGAAAGAAAGAGAGAAAGAAAAATATTAAATGCCGCTGCTGAGGCACGGGCCTACCCTAAACTAGGGCGATAAGGCCTTAGTCAACCACCCTGGCCAAGTGCGGGTTGGTTGACTACACAACCTAAGAATTTCTTGGTAGGTGTGCAGGTTTCTTCACGATGTTTTCCTTCACCGTTAAAGTTACAATGATACATGAATACGCAAGACACAAAAACTCAACTCAAACAAAGAAATATCACACATAGACAAGAGCTATAAGAAGTAGTCAACGAGGTAGTGCCTTAGCATGAGCACAACAGCCTGAGAGCCGCTGCAGCGCTGATATTATGACCGTACCCCGAGTGATGGAAATACAAAAACGCCTTGCTCAAAACGCCTTCATTAAATGACTAATACTCAACTTAATCCATTCAAATCGTGTAATACGCATAGCTATCCCGCATTAGCGTAATAAACGGGTCCGAAATGGATAGAAAAAGGAAAGGGGATCAGGGTGATATTATCCCATTCAAGGCCTATGAAAAAGGATTATTCCACTTTGCACCACCTAGCTGTACCACTGAAGGAGATCTGACATGTCTACATTATTACATAAATACTAAATAATACACAACATCACATACATTATGTTGAATCTTTACTATCCTTACTCCTTAATATTATGAATGCGAAAGTAACTCTGTCTCTTTCGCAATCACGCATAGAGTGCTGGACCGATTTAAATGAAATTTGGTACAGATAAAATCCAGAGCCTGAGGACGAAAGGACATAGGCTACTTAGTGCGCTAATATAAAAAAGAAATATTTTCCCGTTAAATGTCTCTACGTAGAGCTACCATAAAGCAACTAATGTAACCACATTGAGTCAAAGCTTTTTTTCGTATTCCGGGTCCTTCTATTTAGATGCCTACTCAAATGCCGTAGCTAGTCTCCTCTAGTGTTGCCAGCCGTTCCCATAAAGCCGTAAATAGGTGGATTTTTGATTGCCTTTCTGGTCATACGGTGTAGAGTGAGAAAGTTTGATTTTACACACAATTGTTTGTCGTACCTCTTGATGCAGAGACACAAAAACTTCAATGACTTCAACGGTTGTCCTGCATTAATACCAAAATGTACGGCTAAACTGGTTCGTCTGTCCTGCTATCAGGTTTGGCAGCCTCGCCCCCCCCTAACCCTGCCTGAAAGTATAGCGGTAATGAGCCTAAGCATTGCCTTTTGCCCTCTATAGGGCGATTTAATAGGGCATAGTGGAATAACCTCTCAAAAACATGGGTCTATCAAATACAGTCTACGGGGGTCGCTCGCCGAAACACCCGTCTAATTGACAAAAGGAATTATTTTGTCCGATTGAAATTGCTGTTGGAGTAGGCTTATTGTAATGCGAAAGGCAATTGAGCATTTTGTAAATTTTGTTGTTGTAGCTACGTCTTATTTGATGACAATTTGATAGCTATTGCAAGATTGATGAGTATCTATAAATTATGCAATAATAAGCTATGTTTTATCTTAATATTGTTTCTTTATAACAATAAATTAAAAAACATCTTTTGATACTTTTTTAACTGGTATTTGTTAATTATCTCAAACAAGACGTTCCCGTGCAAATAGTTTTGCATACCTAATGAAGTATGTCAAACTACGAATACACAATACAATAATTATAAAAAAACTACTATTAAATGTCGTAAAAATTAAGTTTTATTGAGTATTTAATCCAAAAAATAATACTTTATTGTACCATAAAATATTTTACTAAAAGATACTGTCATCCCCTGACTGTCTGTCCGGTGGTTGGTAAACGGTATACGGGTAAGCGACCCCGGCTCCTCGAGCTACTATCGACTCAGTCCAAATCATCCGAGGCGATAGTATCCTTCCTCCTCTTTTCCTTCCCCCGTCATACATCCTTGCTACTCGTGGGAACGCAATGACCTTGTTAAAACAATGCACAAGGCAGAATGGCGGCGACGTGGTCCACAACCCGTCACGTCACGTTTCCCACAGAGGTTAAAAGTGGATCGCTGGAAGTGATCTCTGCCTACCCCTCTGGGAAAAAGGCGTGATTGTATGTACGTATGTATGTATGTATACTGTCATAACATCAGTCTCTAAAGTTATCCGAATCGTGTTTGCAATTCTGATATCATAACATTTCTACAGCTACAAAGAAAAACGATAAAATCTCTAATACTAATTAATATAAGGGCAAATATTAGCCCATGTTCTCACCAATATTGTGTATAGGTATCTCTGAGTGTGAGTGTACAACCGTCGCACATCGCCCACAAACAGGCACGGAAAAGAAACAAAAGAAATAATCTCTATTGTCCCAACTAAGTACCTAATGAAATAAACGGCAAGAGACGAAATCCCAAGTTACTCCCACGCAACGTGTCGTCAAGCAGAAAGAATAACATAACTCAACTTGTTCCCGGAAATCCCGCGAAGTTTCCGAGCTCAGTCGTCACAAGATGTATGTTCGTACGTGCGAGTTAAAACTGAAACGAAATTAATTGATGTCTTTCGGTTTTCAGTTATGTTGGTGAAAGTTGAAAACTATTTTATTATAACTCGTCAATCTTTTTAAGCTATTGCATAGCTTTAATCGCGGGCTTTGGGCGCGGTGACCGAACCAAGAAATTCCGTAACGAAAAAAACTTCGGCACGGTGTTTGTGTGCGTGCAGACGTATTGTACGACTCTACGAAACTCGCACGAATCGAGACGAGCTGCTCCGAAATCGGACGATGCTATGCAATAGCAATATCGCGGCAGTCCCCGAGTGCCACACGTCTTTTTTTTTCTAACTGACTAACGATGATGGCTTGGAGTAGCCTTGTCATCATCACCGGACTTGCGGGGGAGCGGATGGCTCTCACCCCTAAACTCGTCGTTCGACGATGATTGCCGTTTTTATAGCGAGGTAAGGCCAATCTAACAGTAAAATACTATCAAATATTGTCCAAGCTGCGTTTTTTTTGTTAAAACCGAGATTCTAAGTTAAACCAAAAATTTACAGATTATCTCACTAGGCCTTCGAATAACAAAGCTAACTTGAGCTACTTTAAAATTACACCTAAAAGCCAGTTACATTAAAAAAAAAGATGTAGGTAAGTCTTAAATTCTAAATTATTTATAGAAATTTCCTTAAAAGGTTTTTTTATAAAATAAAATGGAAATTTAGATTCACCTTTGAAAATATGTAATGCCGATACGATTTATCATTTAACTGAGTTCTGCTACTACCACTGCTGAAACGATAGAAAATTAATGTACCTCCATATTTTATTAAGGATAAGTACGCAATCATTATTTCAGTAGATGCATACCTAAAGTGTTTACGACTCCTGCTTACCGGTAAACTCCCAGAGGGTTTTTAACAACGCACTCGGGAAATATAATAGGAATTCATGCAATTTACCGTCTCAAAGCTATTATCATAATAAAGTGGCGTAATTTATCATGAACGATTGAATGATGTCACGGGAAATGAAATGATACAAATAAATTAGATTTAGAGGTACTTCCATTTTAGACAATATTTCGTCAAATTTGTGGGATTGATCAATATGGCAACAATTAAATGAGCCTATACCTATTTAAACCTAAATACATACCTTTACAATAATGAGAATAATGAAAAGTCTTTTTGATTATTAAGATTACAATGTTAATTAGTCAGTATTTATAACGGCAAAAGAAATACATAATGTGTGAAAACTTCACCTGTCTTCCAATACGGCAATACAGACAAACAGATAGACAAATATGAGTAATAATAAGGTCTCATTTTGAGAATACGGATCACTCAAACCATCGCATGTACGCTGGCCTAACTCAAAATTGTAAATATTAGTCAAAGGAAGCCAATCATGGTCACTCACCATGATTGGTGCAACCCAGTCGAAACGTCGGGCAGTAAGTAGCTATGTAATTGCTACTCCTAATATCGCGTGTAAACCCATAAAGACTAATATTTAGTGTAATCGAACGCGAAAGTCTAAAATCTTTCAAAATTGTAAACATCATAACTCAACACTTTTGGTTCACCGGATACTGATCTGATTATTCGTCCGTAACAAAACTTCACAATGAAAACATTATAACGAGGGATAACAAAACTATAACGTAGGCTTAATCCGATAATCCCCTTAACATTCCTCAGAGCAAATATGGCTACTGGACTGGAGAAACCAATGTTGTTTGCTTAAGGCGAAGTAGTTCCAATTCAACGGTATTTTTTTTGTTATCGTATCTCTGCTAAGAAACGAATTTGATCCAATAATAAATAATTTTGGTATAATTTAACATATTATATTTTCGAAAAATGTAACAAAGAAGATGAATATAGGAATTTTCAAAAAATACAAAAAAAATGTCAATTGTACAAGCCTGAAATAATTTGAAAGTTATAGCAATAGATAGTAACTTAACTAAAAAATGTCATAACAGACATATAGAATATATCTTTTTAAAATAAAACACTTAACTTAAACTCACGTACTCGACACATTCAGGCACTTTCTGTAATTTGTGCTATAATATGATGGCAAAATGAATCAATCGGAATAACCTCCCCTTAACTATACGTAATATTCAGATCGGCCGAGTTTGTTTCTGAACTTTCACGCGTGTTTATACGGTCTATTAGGCTTCAATGGCAGTTACCATTTTCCTTGTAATTTCGTTTTATACGATAATAAAGAGAACAATATATAAAATACTGTAAATAGTGCCGTAATAGATAGGGAACGATTGAGATAGAGATCGTAAAGCACCTAAGAGAGCTTCACGTATTGCGCTAACTTTCAATTGGGGGTATTAATGACTACTTAATTCCAGTCAGTTTTAAAATGAGCATCGGTACCTATGTTATGAAGAGCTGTTATAACTACACTTCTTTTTAAATTGATATAGATGATAAAGCGGGTTACATCAGTCTGTATGATTCCACAATCGTAGTAACAACTAAGTGTGCCAGAACGAAGTTAGTCAAGACATTGACTGATCTGACTGTAACTGAGAGGTCGTAGTACGCCCTCTGTTGAAAGTTTACGCAACACAGATCGGAATGAAGACTCTTATTGTCGGTGACCAACATACAATTTGTACCTATCCATGCGCCATTCTCAGTAAGTAAGTTGTAACAGAGATTAATTCAGAACATCTTCGCACAGCAGTATATGATATTAACAGGTCTATCCCGAACATTTTAAGGGTTCTATACCTCGAAAGGAAAAACGGATATTTTAAAGTATCAGTTTTTTGTCCGTCCGTCTAGACATTCAACAGGAGTATCAACGTCTGTCAATACCCATTTTTCATAATCATTATCATTTAGTAAGGATTAAAATCTTTGTAACTTGTTTTTATCAAGTCAATATGCCAGCGATCGATACAATTTAGTTACCTAGTAGATGTAACAATTCTTCTAAAATATTTACACCTCTCGTGCAACCTTTAGACCTCAAAAACAAAAAAAAAAGCATAGACACACCAAACCCATCACAATTTTTGAATCCCTTCCCCCTTGCACGTATAACCTTGTCTTACTCCTAACACAGGTGCGGGCATAACTTATTTAGAGGCGGCCGTTCGCGCGCAGGCATTAAGAGTAGTACATAATAGATGAGCGTGTTACCAAATCCACCTACTGATATAATATGAGTAGGGACACGGGAAACAGCTTAGTTTACGGACCTGACCCAAGTGTCGAACTAATGGTTGCGGGTAATGGAGATGATCGGGTAGTGATGGCGTTTTCGAGGTGCTGGTGATAATGTTCGATCGATTCGATTCGATCGCTTTTCAATGGTTAAGAGATATTGTTATTTTGATCAAACTCATGTGGATCACAGCTCGACTCTATCACTAAAATAAGGCGAACAGGCTTTAGCTCTTCCCTCACCACTTTCGCAAGTGAAGGTTGGTCGACTTCATATAACCTTAAAATTTCTTCACATTTCTGGTAAACATCTATACGTATATAAACGATGTCTTATTCTGAAATAATCAATATTGAGAAGACAAGATAATTTTATTCATTAAAATACTCAGTTGTAGTTCTTTATTCATTGATGAAATATGAGGTTGGGTAAATCAGGTGTACGAAATAACAACTATTTCATAGAACCAAATGTCCATAGAATAATTTTTGTTTATATACTATATTTATTTATTAAAATTTCCAATTTAATTTAACAGTAAACACATCAATCCCATATAAGCTACGCCGACAAGAGTTATTGGGGGCCAAAGGTAAAACTCCCCGAATAGTTTCAACTACAACCTTTCAAACACATAAATAGAAAACTGCCATCCGTCCACTCCAAATATATTACTTTTAATAAACTCCCAATATAGCGCTAACTTCACCCGTTCCCGCCAAATAAACACAGCAATATATCTAAACTTGACAACAGAATTTATTCGTTTCGAAAGGCTATTCCTAGCCATCGGGCCACGAAACAAATTATACAAAACGGCTCCCGGCGAATGCCCGAGAAAAATAAAATTAAACTGAATCGAACGGATTCCTTCGTCCACGGATAGACAGGGGACCCGCAGCGAGCTGATGGATTAAAATACATTGTGGCATCAATTTGATTACATACGACTAACATTTAAATTATATACGTATAATACGCGTGTAAATTGACCAATTTTTATTTTATTTCCGTAAGAACGCGCACTGCCTGAACAAATATCCACCATTTACCATGAACGTCATTGAATTGCTATATTCACTTTTACCCTACTACTGCTTACGAAACCAACACGGACGGGTAATGATTTTAGCAGTCTATGTAATTAATCATCATCATCATCAGCCCATTACAGTCCACTGCTGGACATAGGCCTCCCCAAATGCACGCCACTTCTCTCTCTCCTCGGCCACTCGCATCCAGCTCCTACCAGCCGTCCTGCGCAGATCGTCACACCACCTGGCCTGCGGGCGTCCTACACTACGTTTGCCGAGACGCGGTATCCACTCCAGAACTCGTCTACCCCATCGGTCGTCGGTTCTACGGCTGATGTGGCCAGCCCACTGCCACTTCAGTTTACTAATGCGATGAGCTATGTCGATGACTTTGGTTCTCTGACGGATCGCCTCATTTCTGATTCGATCTCGCAGAGAAACACCGAGCATAGCTCTTTCCATAGCCCGCTGAGCGACTTTTAACTTGTGGACCAGCCGTGCCGTCAGTGTCCACGTTTCGGCTCCATACGTCATGACGGGTAGGACGCACTGATTAAAGACTTTCGTCTTTAGGCTTTGTGGGATTGACGATGAGAAGACTCGGCGTAATTTCCCAAATGCTGCCCAACCCAGCTGAATTCTTCTATTCACCTCGTCCTCAAAGTTGTTTCGACCCAACTGCATAGTCTGCCCGAGGTACACATATTTTTGAACAACTTCGAGGACGGTGCCGTGAATCGCAATCGGTTCCGGTAGTACATGTTCATTGAACATGACCTTGGTTTTATCCAAGTTCATCCGTAGGCCGATGCGCGCAGAAGAGTCAGCCAGGTCATTCAGCATCTGTTGTAGGTCCTGCAGCGTCTCTGCCAGAATGACGATGTCATCTGCAAATCGCAGGTGGGAGATGTATCCACCATTTATGTTAATGCCACGTCCTTTCCAGTTCAGCGTCTTGAACAAATCCTCCATTGCATTTGTGAACAACTTCGGGGAGATGACGTCCCCTTGTCTCACTCCTCTATGCAATGGTATGGGTTTTGTTTGCTGATTCTGTACTTGGACGGACATAGTTGCGGCTTGGTAAAGACATTTCATCACCTGGATGTACCGCCAATCTACTTGGCATCGCTGCAGGGACTCCAGAACTGACCAGATTTCAACCGAGTCAAAGGCTTTCTCATAGTCCACAAATGCTAGACACAGGGGCTGATTATACTCCTCAGTCTTCTGTATAATCTGCCGCACTGTGTGGATGTGGTCTATGGTGCCGTATCCGCTCCGAAATCCAGCCTGTTCCGGTGGTTGGAATTCGTCGAGTCTTCGTGCAAGACGGTTCGTGATTACTCTTGAGAAAAGCTTATAGACGTGGCTTAAAAGGGAAATAGGTCGATAGTTCTTCAAAAGGGTTTTGTCACCCTTTTTGAAGAACAGGACGACCACACTCTTACTCCACGCCTCCGGAGTTCTCCCTTCAAACAAGACAGCGTTAAAAAGCCTTTGAAGCTCCTTAGAACGGGTTTGCCTCCAGCCTTAAGTAACTCTGTCGTAACGCCGTCTTCTCCAGGGGCTTTTCCATTTTTAAGCTGCCCAAGAGCAATCTCGATTTCGTTATTGCTAACTTCTGGTAGGTCTTCGGTATAGTGGCGTGTCAATATGGCTCTAGTGTCCTCATTGCCGGGATCAGGGCGAGATGCATGCGAGGCGTATAACCGGCCATAGAAGTCTTCTATCTCCGAGAGTACTGCCGGCTTCGAAGCAGCAATGTCCCCATTCGCTGTAGTCAGCTTCGTTAGGTGGCTTCTTCCGAGAGATTGTACAAACACCTTTGACCCCCGATTTTGTTCAATAGCTCTTTCGATTAAAAGAGTATTGTAGCACCGGAGGTCGCGTCGCACACATTTATTGATCTCCCGGTTGAGAGCCCGAGCTTCCAATGTAGTAGCGGGTGGGTCTTCACGTCGCTGCCTCATTAGCCTTAAGGTCTTCTCAGAGAGTTTAGACTTCCTACCCCTCGCCTTCTGCTGCACAATCTCGATCCTTCCTCCTGAGGACACGAACCATATTTTCAAGTTTCTGGTTAACGTCAATTGTGGTTTCCACTGTAGCAAATCGGTTCTCCAGGTTTGACTGGAACGTTTCGATCCTGCCATGGTTTGGAGCAGAGTAGGTCGGAGACTAGACCTCACCAAGCGAACACGTTCGGCTTTGAAGTCGATATTTAGAGTGCCTCGAACAAGACGGTGATCACTGCCGGTGTTAAACCTGTTGAGCACGGAGACATCTCTAAATATGTGCCGCCTATCCGCTATGATGAAGTCGATCTCGTTCCTTGTCACAGTATCGGGACTTCGCCACGTCCACTTCCTTTGAGGCTGCTTCTTAAAGAAAGAGTTCATCAAGAAGAGCCCCTCCCGTTCGAGGAAGTTGACAAGCATTTGTCCCCTGTGATTTCTAGCTCCAAATCCGTGGGACCCTACTACCGATTCACTGCAAAATTGTACTCCCACTTTAGCGTTGAAGTCCCCATAACAACTGGAAGGTCTACCAAGAGTATATGATAAACCAACCACACGGTATGCTAACGCTAACGCTAAGGGTTGGTGATTCCGAAGAGAGCTAAATAACCAAACCCGATGAGTGATGAATTGACACTGATTTATTAATAACGTAAATTAGGTTTTGTGGCATATTGCATAGCAAGCTAAATATAATACAGTAAAGCGAAAGTACAGTAACTAATGTGCGGCTGGCCCGTACATCTTGCCAGCGAGAAGAAAGAAAAGTAAAGAAACACTCTTAAAATAGCAATAATACAGGAAGCTAGTAAAATATGAAATACTTATAATAACGCTTAAAAAACATATTAAATGACAAGTAATTGTAATTATAAAAAATCAATAAGGCATAGAGAAATGTATATAAAAGAATGTAAATATAAGTTTAAGAGTTCACAAGTTCAGTAGCGCTTAATCGTCTTGGCCTCCGGATGGCGTGATCACTTCACTAAGGGATTCACTCGGTATAGAAATCATAGGGATCGACACTGACCGCGGAGGTTTAGGTGGCGCCGTGCCTCTTTTATACTAAAAATGCCCATGTTCCCTACTTTACGCACTTCACTACACTCACTCTGCGCACGAACTCTATCCGACAAACATCGGCGGTGCCCGCACGCCGGAGCCTCCCCGGGAGACGCTGCGGACCTCGGCAGTTCCAAACGCCGAAGTCTATTCCTCCTCACTCGAAGAAATACCGCTGCTGCCGCTACTATCAGTAGGATGGCAACTAGTCCATAGCTGATGGAGTACTGATGTATGTCGTGGATGCTGAGATCAGATTCAGACTCCTTCTTAATGTTGTTTATCTCATTCATTATTTCACGATAGGCTTGTTCGTGATTTTCGGTGGTGAAGTTGTTAATTGGCGCTGAAGTATCGATGACTCTATTTAATATTGACATATCAGGGGCTTCTAAAGATGGTTGTATGTTTACCTTTTTTACAAAATCATTGTGAGCGTAAATCGAAAATGAGTCTCCTTTAAGAATGCAGCCTTGACCTATATTGAGTAGGCCATTGTCCGCTAATTCGCTTACTATCATACCAGCTGGGCAAAATGAGCGAACGTTGCATTTATTGCAACACGAGTAGAACCAGACGTTAGGCTGATGTAATTTAATCCATCTATTCATACAAGGAGTTTCTTCATAAGTACAGGGTGATGAGTTTTTGTCTGAATTAATCAAAGTAAGTTTGCATAAATTTTGTTTGAGGTCTAGATCGTATAAAGGTTTGTCTAGGGTACATAGCATTTTCTTCTCAGATGCGTGAAGACAAGTTTGCACGTCGTAATCATTGAGAAAAACAATCGCATCCTTTCGTAAGTTGAATGCTATATAAGGGTAGGTAGGTATAGTGAGATAGGAAGTTCCTTCTTTGTTGCGAGGAATAGCGATGATTTTATCGAGCTCATATAACTCGCTACTAACCAACGGAACCTTTATTTCGATTATAAGATATCTTTGTAGACGCTAGCAAAGACTTTAAGCAGTTTGTATAAGCTTCTAATGTTTTCGGACTCTGCAGGTACTTTTAGATCATCCTGTAGCTGACCTGATATAAAATTAATTTGCTCCTCTAATTGCTCGCTTGACAACAAGTGCGTGTCGATGCGACCGTGAGTGATGTCGGTCACAGTATCGATGAGAGAGGTTTGCATGCGTCTGAGGTTCTCTAGGATGATGTTGGCTCCTAAAGCAGATGACGTAATATACAGACCGTTGTTGACGTCTGAGCGTATTTCGTTAAGATCTTTAGATACTTCGTTAAGATGTTTGTTTATATCAGAAAATTGTGTGTTCATGATTTGCTCGTTGCGCTGTATTATGTTGTATTCGGCTTCAATAACCACGGTTTGATTTTTTATTAATTGTTTAAGATGATTTTCATTATAGTTAATTTTCTCTATGTCTATTGCGTATTGTTTCGCAAAATCGTTATCTAAGACACCGAAGAAACAATTCAATATAGATCCCACTCCGTTTATCAGGCCTCTCTTCTGGCGTCGGCCGGAGGGGCTCCTGAGTAACTGATTATAATGCTCTAATTCACTTAATTCGTGAGCTAGCTGATTTGTAATACTCTTGTATTGTGAATTATTAGACTTTATAGTCATACCCTTCAAATGCTTAACATAAGTCTCCATGTCGGCGAATGCTTGCCAGTAGGCCGTAAGATTATAGTAGACTATCAGCTTCCATTCATCTCGGATGAACTGTAAATCCGAGATCTTGTCAAAATATAGTGCTTGGTTATTGTTTAATGTGGAGTTGCTTACAATATTTTGCTGTGTAGACGGCGATATTAATGTGACAAACAAGAGAAGTGCTAGTGATATAAAATTTGCTAAGACGTTACGCTTCCTTCTACTAGATTTGTTTTTAGTGCTTACAGGTGCTAGCGTGTCATGCCGCTGAGAATCATCGTGCTTCGTCGTAGTGTCGTCGTCTTCCTTACGAACAGGTAGATGTATAAGCTTCGTTACAGGGCGTTTTAGGACGGTGCTTTCAGTTTTAATAGATACAACCCTTACGTAACCATCTTTCCCCGGATGCAACTCTTGCACTCTGCCAAGAGCCCATTTACCCGGAGGTAGGTTGTCCTCTTTTATTAGCACGATATCGTTGACATCCAAATTCTTGGTCGGTTTTCGCCACTTAGAACGTACCTGAAGGTGCTGAAGATATTCCGATGACCAGAGCTTCCAGAAGCTCTTATTTATTTGCTGCACCAGTTGCCATCGTGTGGGAAGATTAATGTTGTCTGGATCCATCTGTGGTCGAGATAACAGTGAATCACCGATCAGGAAGTGACCCGACGTAATGTACGTATCCTCAGGATTCTCTGTTAAGGCAAACAGTGGACGAGAGTTTAGGCAGGCTTCTATTTGATGCAATAGAGTTGCAAATTCCTCGTAGGTGAGTTTCTGCTCGCCTAACACTCGTTTCAGGTGTCCTTTGAAGGACTTTACGGCAGATTCCCAAATTCCACCTGCGCTCGGCCATGCTGGAGCATTGAACGACCATTCGATGTTTCTATTGCTGATGTTAGTAAAGAAGTCATCATTAAACGTGTCCAATATCGCTTTGTACTCCTTATCTAAAAGCTCGTTTCGCTCCAATAAAGTTAGTGCCATTGTCACTATACATCCGATGGGGTGTTCCTCGTCTTGCGCAGAAACGGCTGAAAGCAGCTAGAAATGCTGGGGTAGAGAGGTCCGACACCAGCTCCAGGTGTACAGCCTTTGTCGCTAAACAGATAAATACTGCAACATACCCCTTGTACGTCTTGACCCCCTGCCCTTGCTAAGCTTCAGATCTACATGACCGGTAAAGTCAACGCCGCAATTAGAAAAGGGGCGGGAAGGGGTAACTCTTACTCGAGGAAGATCAGCCATAATTTGTTGATGTTTTTCAGAGCTATAGCGGCGACATTTAACACATTGTCGAAGCTGTCTTTTGACTGTTCTCATGCCGCTTAGAATCCAATACTGTTCTCTCAGATATGATAGAGTAAGCCGTGGACCACCATGCAGGGTGGTGATATGCGCTTGATTAACAAGTAGGTCGGTCAAGCGACCAGAGCTGGCTAATATTATCGGATGTTTCGCTGTAGATCTAACATTTGAATAACTGAGGCGGCCACCTACTCTCAAAATTCCATTTTCATCTAAATATGGATTTAAGCACGCTAACTTGCTATTTGATCCCACGTGACCCTTGTTTTTAATGCTGCTTAAATCGCTTTCAAAATTATTAGCTTGAACATATTTAATAATTAATTGATACGCTTTGTTTATTTCAGCTGCAGACAAGTAAGTATCATGTTCGAACTCTCTGTGTTGGAGTGCCGCTGTGAAACGAGACACCCATGCTGTTATCTTTACGGCACGTGTGATGGAGCTATTGTTTAATAATAAATCGTGTATGAATGTTGGGCTAGGTTCTTTTAAAGCTACGTTTACACTAACCTTTTTGATTTCTATCGTCGGCGCTTCGAATGTGTTGTTTGTTGTGTTTTTTAGGATCGAAATTACATATCCATTGCGGACCTTTCCACCAGAGTGAATTATTATGTAGCTTTTCTACAGTTGACCCACGGGTAGCACAATCCGCTGGGTTTTCCTCTGACAAAACGTGATTCCAATTTGAAGCTGGTAAGATCTCTTTTATCTGTTGCACACGATTCGCAACGAATTGTTTCCAACGAGAGGCATCGCCATTAAGCCATCCCAACACGATCATGGAATCGGTCCAAGCGTATACTTCTATATTTATGTTGTTCTTAAAGGTAGCCTTAATGACCTTTATCAGTTGCGCTAAGAGCAACGCTCCACATAGCTCTAAACGAGGCAAAGATACCTTTTTCTTCTGTGGGGTCAGTTTCGTCTTGGATGCAACTAGTCGTGATGTGAACCCACCTTTATTATCGCTCGCAACTAAATAGACCACGCACGCGCATGCCTTTCTCGGAGGCGTCGCTATATCCGCATAATCGAAATGCTCGCTGTGTATCACCTAAATATCTAGGGATTTTAAATTCGCTTACGTTTTGAAAGTCAGCTCGAAGCTCAGTCCATTCGCTTTGAATTAATGGAGGTATTTTGTCGTCCCATCCTAAGCCACAAGACCATGTTTTCTGGAAGAGAATTTTAGCTCTTATGGTCAGTGGTGAGAGCCAGCCTAAGGGATCGAACACCTTTGATATTAAAGAGAGTAGCTGGCGCTTAGTATTGCATTCGCCGTTAAAATCAATTTTATTTGCAAAGACGAATGAGTCGGTTGTGGGTGTCCATCGAAGCCCTAATGTTTTTCGGGACTCGGAGTCTCTAAAGTCATATGGTGTGTCAATCTGACCTGCTGGATAAATGATCTAAAAGTTCAGGGTGGTTGCTTGACCATTTTCTTAGGTTCATCCCTGCGCCTTTCAAGATATTAATTAATTGAGACTGCAATTCCTTCGCTTTTATTAGGCAATTTTGACCAGTCAGCAAGTCATCCATATAGAAACTATTTTCTAACGCTGCGGATGCTAGAGGGAACTTTAGAGCATCATCTTTGGCTAATTGTCTAAGTGTGCGCATTGCTAGGTAAGGGGCCGGTTTGGCTCCAAAGATGACTGACGTAAGAACATACTCTTGGAGCGACTCATGCTTAGAGTTCCGCCAGATGAATGATTGTAAATGTTGGTCGCTCGCTCTTATCATGATCTGCCAAAACATCTTCTCTATATCGGCGGTCATCACGTATTTATATTGTCTCCAGGTTAATATTAATGTTTGCAAGTCACTTTGTAAGTTTGGACCACACTCCATTACGTCATTGAGGCTTAGTCCAGTGCTCGTTTTTGATGAGGCATTGAAAACTACTCTTAGTTGGGTAGTGGTTGAATCGTGCTTAATGACGCCGTGATGTGGTAAGTAACACGGTGTCTCACGACTCTCGCTCGCTGGCCGCATCAGACCCAGGTCTTCATACTCCTTAATAAATTTCTTGTAGCTTTCTGATAACGATTTATTACGTTCCATTTTACTTTCCAACTGTATAAATTGCGCTTATCGCCTTTGCTTTAGATTTCCCAAGTTTTTCGCTATAGTTAGGTTTTAACGGTAAGGCTACTTCATACCTACCATCTGCAAGCCGCCTAGTGGTTGCAGCATAATGATCCTCGCAATATTGTTCTTCATTCGTGAGCTCGGAGGTTGTGTTAGGTACTTCCTCCATCTCCCAGTATTTGGCGATGTCTTCCAAATTATTGACAAGAACATTACAGTGAAAAGTTTTTATGTTACCAGATAAAATCCAACCTAACTTCGTTTGCTGCGCTATCGGTGCGCTTGGTTCTCCTTTCACCAATCCTCTCATAATTACATCCGAATATACACAGGCATCTAATAAAATATCGATAGGCTTAGAAACGTTGTACTCAGGATCAGCTAAGTTCATATGTTAGATATGAGGCCACGATTTTTTAGAAAATGTGGCATTCGGAAGATCGCTGATAACACGTGGGATAATCGAAGCTTCCGTGATAAAATTATAATCATCGTAAATAGATTTACATTCTAGCGTAATAAGGTTTTTACTATGCTTAGGGCTGCTACCTACGCCAGAAATCGACGCGCTAAATTTTCTGCGAGGTAGCCCTAGTAGCTGAGCACCATTCTCCGATATCAAGGTTATCTGCGAGCCCTGATCCAATAGAGCTCGCAATGTCACGTAGTTGCCATGGACGTCCTTTATCTTTAACATCACAGTCGCTAATAAAACTTCTTCATCGTCAACACCAACATGATTCGCAACGTGAGGCTTACTGACTTGCGGTTCAGCTGAGGATGTAAATCGAGCTGGCATATAATTTTTATGTCTCAACTCAGAGGTAGGCAATGTTGCCAAGCGTGGCAACCCTACACAAGCGTCGTGTAAAACTGTATGATGCTCGTTATTGCACTCTTTGCATCTTTTAATTGAGGTGCATTTGTCGCTGGAGTGTTTGAATAGGCAATTTCGGCAAAGTCGAAGTTTCGCCACTGTCCTCAATTTCGTTTCCGCTGGCATGTTATTGAACTTGTTGCACTTATAGAGCTCGTGATCGAAATTACATAGAGGACACTTACACGTGGATGTGACGGCTGCTTGATATCCTTTAAATGATCGACCGAAGTTAAAGTTGTGTCTCGGGCTATAAACGATGTTTAGGCTGATATGCTTGAGCTGGTCTTGCAGGGGTTACGTTATCCTTTTCTCGCTTATGGATTGGTTCGAGAGCCATAAACTTACTCTCGAGAAACACCAATAGCTCCTCTAACGAGGCTAGATCCCTAGAGCCTTACGTGCTTCCTTGTAGGCGTTGTAGGTGTCGGTGTCTAGTTTCTTTGTAATCAGATGAACTAGAATCGGATCCTTTATGTTAGTATCCACGCCAAGGTTATGAATAGCATGGATACACTCTGTTGTGGTGTCATAGAGTCGCTTGATCTCGTTTGACGTCTGCTTGCTGATGCTCGGTTGATTGAGGAATATCTCGATTTGTGTTGTGAATAGTACTTGTGGGTTATTATAGCGATGGGTTAAGATTTCCCATGCTACGTCATAATTATCCGCTGAAATATTAAGATGCTGAATCAAGCGCTCTGCTTCTCCCTTGACTCTACCTTTCAAATGCTGCATCTTTTGCGCTTTCGATAAACATTTGTTGTTATGTATCGACTCGGAGAACAAGTCGAAGAAAGTCGGCCAATGATTGTAATTACCTGTAAAGTTAGGTATTTCCAAGACAGGAGTAGCCTGCTGAATGTGAGATGTAGCACACAGCTTTTGATTTAACGCCTTTTTCACCTGCTTGTATAATTTCTCAACGCTAAAGAATTCTTCTTCATAAATATCATCTTTACCTTCTAGAATGTTGTCTATTTCTAAATGTAGCTGGTCAATATTCTGCCATCTTGATTGGATGCTGCGGAGCTCATCTTCAAGCTCCCACTTCTCCGAGATTTCACTAACCTGTATGCTCGTCACCAAACGCCTGAACGCTCGGAAGTTAGCTCTTTGAAGGGACAGCCGCTCCTCAACCTTACAGCTCCCAAAATCGCTCGTCTTCTTCTCTATCTCAGTACCTGACCCTGACCCTACTGGCTCATTGTCTGTAAGTTTCGATGTAGGCTGAGTATAGTATTTTTGTACGCTCAAAAATCGCCTCTAAAAAGTACCTTTGTGTTTTACCTTCCAGAGTTTCCAATTTCTTATTATTTTGCTCGAACTCTCCCCATAACCGATCTAAGGACTCTAAACGTATGCTTAGATATTCTGAAGTCTTACGATACGCTGGATCCTTTCCGAAGTTGGTTCCGATACGCTGAATCTCATTTACAATTTCTCCTTGACGAGAGAATAAAGCTTCAAACTCCATCGTTAATCGACAAGTAAAATATGAACGATCTTACTTGACGTTGCTGTAAGGCGAGTCTCCCGACTCACGCAAAGAAGGCTCGGTGACGCTGATGAACGCTGACGCTGATGAATGCTGATGCTGATGGACGCTGACGCTGATGAACGCTGACGCTGATGAACGCTGATGCTGATGCTAATGAACGCTGACGCTGATGGACGCTAATGTTGACGCTGATGGACGCTGAAGTTGACGCTGATGTACGCTGAGTTACACCGTATTACACGTGTCACGTATACTCAATAGTTTTCCGCTGACGTATGTGAAAAGTCATACACAGTTCGCTAGTTCACTGTACACAGGACTTCACTCGCGCAAGGTCCCGTTTATACGTAAACTCGAAGGACCAAAAAGAATGGAAGGTCTACCAAGAGTATATGATAAACCAACCACACGGTATGCTAACGCTAACGCTAAGGGTTGGTGATTCCGAAGAGAGCTAAATAACCAAACCCGATGAGTGATGAATTGACACTGATTTATTAATAACGTAAATTAGGTTTTGTGGCATATTGCATAGCAAGCTAAATATAATACAGTAAAGCGAAAGTACAGTAACTAATGTGCGGCTGGCCCGTACAACAACATTGTAGTGGGTCTTGGTGGTGGAGTGGAGGGCCTTCGATATGTCATCGAACATTTTCTCCACTTCATCGTCTGAGTGTGAAGAGGTCGGTGCGTACACTTGCACCACTTTGAGGCTAAGCCTCTCGGTGAGCTTAATGATGAGGTACGCTACCCTGCTCGAAACACTAGACATTTCCACCAGGTTGTCAGAGAGGGACTTATTGACCAGAAAACCGACGCCACCTTGAGAATTTTGGTCTCCCTCGCGGAAGTACAGCAGGTGGCCTGATTCTAAGGTTATGGTGTCCTCTCCCGCTCTTCGGACTTCACACAACCCCAGAATGTGCCACCTAATCTTCTCAAGCTCTGTAATTAATACGTATCATTATTAATTCTTTAAAGTATTTTATCTATAATTAATTCTCAAGCTCTGTAATATGGTTGGGTCTATTTTGCGTCCATTCCACTTTTTTATCGGTCTTGACCGTCGAGATCATCTAGCGATATTTCTTCTTAGGTCTACCCCTTGCCCGACGACCGATCAGTTGCCATTCCACTTAAACTACGTAAATCCGTGCAATTTGCTAGGGAAACGAATAATGAGAGGATCACTTTTAACGAAGATTCTTCTAATTCCATTCTAAATTCTCTCTTTCCAACCAAAGGGGCTAACTTACCAACAGCTCCTGTACTATCCGAAGGGAGTCGTGATGGAATTTCCCTATTAAAGTTAAGCTTTATTAAATCCATGGGTGAAATGACCCGGAAGAGGGAACTACTCAAGACGCTAGTGGGTTCCTTTGGGAAGGTCCTTTGAGTTCGTTGGTACACGGAGATAATTTGTATCAAGAACATAATAAATGTTTAACTTCAACTCAAGACGCTTAAGCTAAGTCTTGATGAGTCTGTTGTCTTGTTATTTGATTAAGCTGTTTATATTTCTGTGACAGTCTCTCTCTTAAGGTACAGTTAAATGCTTCTTTTTGTTCTAAATCAAAAAGCGAAGCTAACGTTGTTTTTAGACGTTTTCGAAAATACTCAAGTTCTGTGCAAAATTTCTTTCGTAAGGGTTGTATGGAGTGCAGTAAATAACAGTTGGTGTATGTCACTAATTTAATATGGAAAACGTTCTGAAATCCAGAAATTGTTACATTATATCGACACACTTATAATATTTCCTTCCAGTTACAAAAATCCCTACCAATCAGAATACTCGAATTTCATTATATTATTCAATCATGGAACTCGAAAGTCTTCAATACTATATAAAACAATATTTTCATAAATTCAACGTTAAAACCTGGAACAGCTTTTTATCGAAGCGAGCTTTTCATAAAACGACAAACTTTTTTTAATGGATCGTAAAAAGTAGTTATCAGGGTGTACTTTGAGTAATATTGCTAAAAGTTGTTATAAAATGGTGTTTTGCTTATCTTTATTGTCCAGCACTGGCAATTCCGACCATGACAAAATTAAAAAATATCAACTGTCTTTCTATCGCGGTCCTTGAGATAAAGCCTGGATATAGACAGAAAATATTATTAAATAGAAGCCCAGTATTATTTATAGAGTCCTGTTTTAAAGCGGCTAAGTAGAGTCAGGACCACCATTATTTTTATGAAGAAGAGAAAGAAAGCTAAGGAAGTAATGAAGAAAAACATTTTTGAGCAAACACATCATTACAAGTATAAAACTATAGTTTGACGGTCTTACGGTGAAGGAAAACATCGTGAGGAAACCTGCACAATTCCGAGGTTGTATAAAGTCAACCAACCAGCACATTGCCAGCGTGTTTTAAGGAAGGCCGGATCACCCTAGTTTAGGCCTGAACAATGAGGACGTATATGGGCTGATGATGAATCTAATGTCGTTACACTATAACACATAGAATGTTATGTATTGAAGTGCAACACTGCGTCACGCGGGGGCGGCCATTTTGTAACACAGGAGCCAATGCTAAGAGTCCTTTCATGACGACCACTGAAAAACATTTTTTCAAAACCTGGCATACAAACAACAATTCTACGCCCACGCAACGGTCCGTATAAATCGGGAACAACTCCAGGATTACGCAGTACTTTGGAGCTTTCAGGCGAGCAATATTTTCCGGGAACCTTTGTACGTTAGGCGTTTGTGAGAGTTTTTGCGTAACCACTAATGTCGGAAAAGGTATCAGGTAGTATTAATAGTATACGGTATTGTTTTTTAAATGTGACGTATAAGAAGGCGACAAATAAACAAAAATAATTAATACTTACACAACGTCACATCTTCTGTACCCCACTGCCAGAGTGAATCCGTGCTAATCTGCTTGCCAGAGTAAGAATTGAACCCACACACCTCTTGGCGACAGAGACAAGGGGTCTACCTAAACGGCGCCATTGAGCCAGCCAAACGATCATGATGGGAATTAAAATGTAATGTATCGCTAAAAATTACGTCCCACAACACTGTGTGCCTGCTACAATGAAGTATATTTATTGTATTTTCCAGCGTTAAAATTAAGAATAGCATCCCTGATTTCAATATTACGCACTTTATAAAGACTCCAGTAGGGCTACCATGAGTTTAAAACTTACGCACTCGATATCGCGGCTGGTGGTTACGCGAAGAACTGAAATCGGCCGTATGAAAAAAACAACTCGATAGGTTTTTAACGTACGTAAGTTTTCGATAGCCAACTCATGGTAGGCCCTCTGTACACGCCGAGGAAGAAAACCTGTTTTGGGTTCCGTCCAATTAAAAAATACTAGAACACGAAACCGCTAATCTCGTTAGCATCCCGTTTAAATACCCATCATTGCTTGGATCGTAATAAATCCCTTAATTTGTGAATTCCGTGTCTTGCCCGGGTCGGGGCGACCACAGCATGATAAATTGGGGTCCAGGGGTCCAACGGACCCGGTCTTTCATTTGCATTAATTATTCGTAATACATCTGTTTTTCACTTATCTATGAACGGTTAGGTCATTAGATTCATGCGAAAAGGGTTAATAAGGTCGGTGATGTTTATCTTCGTATTTTAATTTGATGTTATGATTTACCAATTTTGCTTATTCACTGTTTGAATTGTATGTAGTATGTGGTAGGACCAGAATAATTAAGGAAAATCGACAACATTATCAATCGAAATCAAAATGGTGTGAACAAAATGTAACTTAATATTTTGTTTTTATAATGTCGTTTTGTTTCAAAAGATACAAATTCTATTATTGTACTAGCTGTGCCATTGACTTTGTTCAAGTGGAATATTTACTTAGGGCAACCTTTTTAAACCTACGTCGAGAAACGCCCATCATGTTAAATTGTTTAAATTAGTTTGTTTTTTAAAAACCGGTCGACATGAAATAAGCACAAAATTTAAGTGGGGCTTACCACTGAAACCACATCTAGACCAGACAAATAGTCTGTATTACTACTATTTCGTTGATAAAGTTCTTCTAAAATATATATTTTTAAGCTATTGCATAGCTTTTATCGCGGGCTTTGAGCGCGGCGAACCAAGAAATTCCGTAACGAAAAAAACCTCACAATCGTCTAACGTAGTTTCAGTTCGGTAGACTTCGGCACGGTGTTTGTGTGCGTGCGGTTAGACGTATTGTACGACTCTACGAAACTCGCACGAATCGAGACGAGCTGCTCCGAAATCGGACGATGCTATGCAATAGCCATACCGCGGCAGTCTCTGAGTGTCACACGTCTTTTTTTCTATATCATCCATGTAAAGACAGCGATCCTTTACATTTTTATTATGTGTTTCTTTAGATGTATGTGAGTATATTTACTTTATGCCAGATTATACAACTCAAATGGTTCCAATGCAGCCCCCACGTTCACCAATTAATTCGTTCCCCCGTAGTGATCCAAGCAAAAAGTATTCGCCTCGATTGGATCGCTCATCGCGTCGCAAACCGTGCAATTATTATGTCGGTTGCAGAGCATCTTCTTCCCAGTCGATTGCTCAATTTATCAATACAGCTTCGATGGCACAGATTACAATCCAACAGATAGGAGATGGTTACATCGGATATGTAGCTAGATTGAAACGTCAACATTTGTTAATCTACATTAAAGAAGAGAAGGTTACATCAAACATTTTAATCAGTCGAAACTTTAACGTTCATTAAGTCGTATTCACTTCTTCTAAGTTTTTTAGATACTTAAAGACCATCATCATTCATTATTTAGCCAGTCTACGAGTCTCCGCTAAGGTACCTTTGCTACGCTACGATTAGGAACATGCTACGACTGTATTGTCGTACTACGAATTTTTACAAGGTGAATATTTTTTATAAAACTAACTTGTAGAATTGTTGCTTACAGTATACTTATTATGCGTTTTTATGGCATGAAGACTGGCACAAAACAAGCTGAAGTGGATTATCTTGTCGGAGACATCTAGGTCAAGTTAACGTCGGCCAAGAAAGTGGATTTGCTTATTATCAGTTGTCATGTCATGGCCTCAGCACAAAGCACATTTACACAAACGAAAAATTAAACATACATACATACAATCATGCCTTTTTCCCAGAGGGGTAGGCAGAGATCACTTCCAACGATCCACTTTTCACCTCTGTGGGAAACGTGACGTGACGGGTTGTGGACCACGTCGCCGCCATTCTGCCTGCATTGTTTTAACAAGGTCACTGCGTTCCCACGAGTAGAAAGGATATATGAGGGAGGAAGGATACTATCGCCTCGGATGATTTGGACTCAGTCGATAGTAGCTCGAGGAGCTGGGGTCGCTTACCCGTATACCGTTCACCAACCACCGGACAGATGTTCAGTTGTGACTGGTATCCCCTGACTAAATTAAATATTACCGTTATACAGTTCTACGAAAAAAAAAGCTGAGTAACCTAAATGCTCAAATGCCAAAGTTTTGTTTTTTTTTGTGTGTACCTACATTAAAAAGCGTTATAATAAAGTTTGCATGAGAGACTCAGAATATTTGTCATGGGTAAGTCATGCTTGTTATTCTGTAACGTGTAATAGATTTCTTTCTTAGCCGATCGAACTTTCAAGTACCTACTTAGGTACTTGAAAGTTCGATTGGTAGGGTTAGGTAGGTAGGTAGGGTTAGGTAGGTAGGTAAGGCAACTGTCACATCTACACTCCTTATTCTATGGCTCGGTAGAAGTCGACCGCCGATTTATTTGTAGCCCCCGGCGCCTCCTGTATCACTGGCGTAGATATTGCCTCTTCGAGGGGAGACCTGGTGTGAGGCTTCTCGCCTCGCTAAATGAAGCCTTATGGAATTAAATATGCGATGTTCGTGGTCCTACAGCTCAATCAAATAATCTATACTAATATTATAAAGGTGAAGAATTTGATTGTTGGTTTGTTTGAACGCGCTACTTCTGGGAAATACTTGTTCGAATTGACCCCAAATCATTTATCGAGGAAGGCTTTAGGCTATATAACATCACGCTGCGATCAAAAAGATCGAAAAAATAGAAGGAAATGTTTAAAAAACTATCATATAAATAATCACACACATTTTTCTGATTCCGAAATAAGTCGCTTAAGCACTTTTGTTAAGAATATCAGAAACAACAGTGGTATACACAAATATTCTTAAATATATTTAATAACACACCCAGACACGGAACAAATACCAATGTTCGTCACCCAAAAAATTGTCCAGGCTGGGAATCGAACCCACAACTCTTGGAACCATAGGTAGTCAACCTGGGTCACCAACCACTGTGCCACCGAGCCAGTCAAATAATCCATACCAATATTATAAAGATGTAAAATTTGTTTTTTGGACGTGCTAATTTCACCATTTACCATTTACCATTTATCGAGGAAGGCTTTAGGCTATATAACATCACGCTGCGATCAAAAAGATCGAAAAAATAGAAGGAAATGTGAAAAAAAACTGGGGAAAACGCGGACGAAGTCGCTGGCACAGCTAGTAATAAATAATCTCACAACATCACACACATTTTTCTGATTCCGAAATAAGTCGCTTAACCGCTCTTGTTACTTATATCACAAACAACAATGGTAAACACAAATATTCTTAAATATATGTATTTAATAACACACCCAGACACGTAAGAATTACCAATGTCACACAAATATTTGTCAGGCGGGATTCGAACCTACGACTCTTGGAACCGAAGCCAGGCACAATGACAACAGTTCCACCAATCCAGTCATTTTTAAAATATCATTATGGTATGAGCGGTGGGTTAGTTTTTCGTAAATGGTACCTTTTTTCGATTGATTTGATGATTGCTTGGTGTAGGCTTGTCATCATCTCCGGACTCGCGGGAGTGTATTAAAAGTTAGTACCAGTTAGGTACATTGATATGATCTGAGATGCAAATCATTTCAGTGGTAATGCCACGTATAGTTTAAACACATTGCTTCAACTCAAACGCAAAGCTTACCAGTAGTCCTTTCATCCATTTTCAGACGACATTAAATAACACGGTCATACTTGTGTAAACAACTTACATTTTGTGTACTTGTTTTTTATTATTTTTGTCAAACGCTATTAACCTAACGATGAAACGACTACTTTTTCAAGATTCGATATCGTTTTAAGCATAAAAGGATTGGAAGCATCCAATCCTATTAACTAGAGCTATTCAAACTATCAAAAGAACCGTAAAAATGCTTTGAGTTTTATGTAAAATTGTGTAAAGTACTAGAAATAACAAGTACTTAGCTGACTATTATATGAATTTATAAATATTTTTCATAGAAGCATTACTTAAATAAACCGCTCTGACAAAACAAAACAAGCACGCTTACGCCTACGCCTACTAAAACGTTGCTGGCAAAATAAAAAATGAACAATTAAAAAATGTGGCGTAATTTTTAAAAGCGGCCGCGTAAAATGTCCCTTATACCGTAGTCTAATGGCCGAAGCGCGATTTCAGCTAAGTGCTTACAAAGTGCACATGGTACGTAATTAAATTGCTTTTTGCTTACTCAACTGCACACTGGGAAGTTAGTAAATTAAGAGTACATAAATGGTACAACATTTTTTGCACTTACCCTGAAAAATTTGTATTTTACAGTACAGTGTAGGTACTTTCTTATCAGCAAAAAGCGACAACCTAGTATAATTTTGCTTAAACCACTTTTTTCAACACTAGGTTACTTAGCTCGTAATGTGAATTACAAGTTCTCTCTGTAAACGAAATATTGGAATACCATTAAGCACACACAACATCATTGTAACTTTGGTTATTTCGTTGTATTTTTTTGTTCCGCTGAATTCAATACAATTTTTTTTATATTGTCCTAACGAGCAACTTTTATAATCTACGACGAAGACAAAATAAACCACGACGAAGACGACGAAGAAGAAGAAGAAACAAAGCTTTTACAGACTTACAGAGTAATGTAAAATTTGTTCTTGACTGACATGACTTGGAGAAGCCTCGTCATCATCACCGGACTTGCGGGGGAGCGGATGGCTCCCACCCCTGAAGTTACATTTGTAATAAAATCATTGTGCTCACAGCGAACATTATTTCAAGTCTTCTGAACACCGTTCGCTTGAACAAGACGTCACACTTAATTTGATATCAAATCGTTCGATTTACTGAGTTTATTTTATATCTCTTCGTTCAAAGAACCAACACCGACCGGTTCCCGGCTGACAGCAGGAAATGTTCTGAGAAATTGAAAATTGTGTGCATTTGTTGGCGGTTGGCAACAAAGTGTAACGACTTAGATGTCTGGCGGCAGATTGGAGATACGGGGACAGTTTAGATTGTGCCCCGTAGCGACTCGTTAATGTATAGCGAATACCGCGTAAAGACTCAGTCGTGCTGGATTTGAGCAGAACTAATTTGCATTTTCCTGCTAAGCGGGGTCGGTGCATCATGTATGTCTTCCACTCGGACCTGTAACTCGACAGGTCTGTTTGAGGAGTACACTTTCACTCCCATATCACGCAATCCATCCATGTCTTCTTTTTCGGCCTTCCTCTACTATTGCTCTTCAAGCGGGGCGTGAAACGGCATTTAAGCAGGCCTTCAGGGTGAGTGTGACAGGCTCAATATGTAGATCATATTGAGCCTGTCGACCTCATATTTGTATCTCACTACCGCTTACCATCAGGTGGAGGAGGTCATCTTATTACCCTAACACACCGAAACACGTCGCAATTTAAACAAAATCACTCTTTGTCTTTTGTTTTGAAATAGTCAAAGAATTGTGATAAAAAATGCCGATCACAAACAAAAAAGTCCCTAAGACGTGACTACCGTAGATGCGGGTTTTTTCTCCAATAGACACATACTTCTCTTGGAAACTTTACGTAGTTTGCAACTTCCTCATACAGAGTGACCCCACCCTTATAATGTACTTATTTTTGTTTTGTTTTTTGTTTCTGTCAGTTGTTATGCTGGTCATTGTTTACCTCTTTCAATCTAAAGTATTATAAGGCTTATATTTCCGCTCGCATATCCTCTCGCATGAATACATTTATTTGGTAGGTACTTATACGTTACAACGCAGTGGGATAAAAAGTAGTTGACGTCCTTTCTTAGACTATAGAATATTTTATAAAAAAAAATTATTATTAAAATGTCCGTGATGTATTCCTAATTCCGGGGCACGGGCCTACCCTAAACTAGGGCGATAAGGCCTTAGTCAACTACATTGGCTAAGTGCGGGTTGGTCGACTACACAACTCAAGAATTTCTTCATATGTGTTCCTCACGATATTTTCCTTCACCGTTAAAGCGTGGAATAATCGAATATCGGATTTCTAATTTGAAAACACAGTGGTACGGGACGGGGTTTGAACTGGCGACATCTCGCATGGCAAGCTACGATCTTAACCAAAAAAGGAATACATACTAAAAATCCCGGACATATCAATGTCTGTACACCAAATTTAATTTAAACTGGTTCAAATTAACTTTACAACAATAACCTTCTCCTAGGACTTGCGAGTTACACCACAGTATAAACACCTGTCAGTACAAACTTGCAGCTTTTTTATGAAGTGCGAGGGTTCTCAAACTTTTTCAATATCATCTCTGCAGCGGGCGATATTGCACTACACTCCGCTCAAAGCAGAGTTTGTTATGAAAATGTCGAGATGCCTTGTAAGTGTTACCGGGAAGTCTTTCTAACCTCGTTAAACAGGGATGAACACTTATAAAGGAGCCTCGTTGTTCGGAAAGAGTTGTATTGAAGTTAAAGGAACACGAATACTAAGGTGTGTCTTAGATAAGTGTTAAGTTTTTGTAAGTATTTTATGCCTACTTGATTTAGCTTTGAAACAATGGGCATCGCACGTAGAGAGTATTGAAAAAATAATCGGGTTAAAATGTTTAATTTCATCTTTTTAACTTCAAAAGGAGGACATTTTTCAATTTGACCGTATATAATAATATGATTTTTCTTGTCTGACTTCGATAATGGACTCGCAAAGATTTTTTGGCACAAATGGTGTTTTCACTACTAATATTATTAGCAAATTAGAAGCTTTATTACCAAAACGAAGCAGTTTTTGAATGATTTATAGCATTGGTGTTCCTATTATTGGCAAAACAATATCGGCAGTTATTTCCTTCATTTCTTCTAAAATAATAGCTCTGCTCCAATTTCCTCAAGACCAGAACAATTACAAATCCGCATTGGGCAAACAAACAGCTATGCGGATAGCTTTAATGAAATAAGCGAATTAATTATTTTATTCAAATTGCCCGCCCGCAACATTTGCACGGTTAATTAAAAAAGTATCCGCTGATTTGGATATTAACCTTTTTAGGTTGTGGCTGAGTAAACAAAAAGTTAAATTAGTTATTAAAAAAGTTTAATCCGCTTTCGCTTATATTTGCATACTACACTGTTCCTGGTTTTAAAGGTTTTTCCGAGACTGGAAATTTCGGAAACTTAGCAAAAAAAATACAGTATTGTCTAAAGTAAATCTAAGATTACGGATTTAACTCGCGTGTCAACTGTCATCCTAATCTTGCCCATAACCACGAGCTCTAAACGTCGGGTCTCCAATTAATATGTTTAGAATACCAGTACACGCACACGAGTTTAATCCGTAAACTGAGTTTTATTTCAATGTGTAGTCTTCGCGCAAATAATAGACAATACTATAATTGAATACCGGAAATAAAAAGGTCTTAGTGCCAAAACATTTGAATCGTAGGTATTTATCCCGAATATGTATTAAATGTGCCATTGCTAACAACTTAAAACAAGCATTTAGATGACTAAAGTGGATTTTTGGCTCATTACGTTCATTTATAAGTAAACGCGGTTGAGCGGAACGCTATATTATAATATTATTTTAATCAACAATTCCTCCACATGTTGTCTTTGAAAGGGCAGCCGTTTGACGTTTGGAGTACTTACCTATTTATGCTATGAAGGAAAAATAGTTGAATATGAAGTTTTTTCTAACAGTTTTCCTGCTTTTTTTATTTCCAGAATCTAATTTTCTTGCAAAAAGAAGAAGATTGTTAAAAAAACATCATGTCCAACTACACTTCATTAAAAGCATAAATAGGTACTCCAAGTATTGAAAGAGTAGCAGCCATTTGCCCTTTCAAGAACCCATAGCAGTCATTCGTAAATTAATCGCGCTATTTAACCCTGGACCCTCTTACAGGACTCCGAACCTTATCTGTAGTGAGTAAAGGTCAGAATGGCGTAATAAATCTCCCAAACCCTAAATATGAACTTGCTAACTAGTTCACTAAACAACAGGGTTTTACACCTCATTACCCCGACTTAATCCAAGGGATGTTAACACTTCTTGTTTAGAGTTCACGATGCGATTTCGATGCGATAGATATTGTATAACTACGTATGATGATTGAAATATCTCTTTATACTTGAATTTCTAGTTGTTCAGTGTATAAGTATTCCTTGAGAGCAATTTAATCATTAACAAGTCTTCCGCTATTTACTGTAGTAGAAAAAGTTGTGAACAAAGTTAATTATCCTGCACACCTGAGATTTTTTTAAGTTTTATTAAAATAATTTTGTATTTAGTATACAATGACAACACAGTATCAAATAAAAAAAGTCGCTTCCCGCGTCTATCTGTGTGTATGTATGCATGCATGCTCATATCTTTAAAACAACGCAATGGATTTTGGTGGTTTTTATAATAGACTAGCTGTGCCCGCAACTTCGTCTGCGTGGAATAGTAACTTTCGCCAGCATTTTGATTTTATGAAGCATTTTTAAAGTAATTACAGGTAAAATAAATAAAGCCACATAAATTATAAAAACTATAAGAAAATAAATATAATTAAACTTAGTCATTGATTAGATTAATAACCTAGAAAGAACCTAAAATCTTTACTGATTAATAGGTGATAAACAACATACTACATTTTTCATTACAAATCGGCCAACTAAAAAAGGATTCACTCGCCCAATATTTTTTTTGTCCAAGCAATGCTCTAGCCAGATGAGGAGAGTAGTAGCTAGGACTCACAAAATATTTTTCACATTTTAGAACCATAAAACCACGTTAAAAATTTATTCATTTGACAGAAACAGGTTTTAATGGTTGCAAACAGAATACTGTACCTATGTAGTTAGTACACAAAACTGATGTTTGATATCAAGATGACTTCAAAACGTAAAAAATACAAACTACCGATCCACTGCCTTAAAGTATCTATAAAAGATGTGTATCGCCACGTGATGAATTATATTTGTATTTGCTTTGCTACTTTATTTCTCGTAGATTGTATTGTACTCGTAATGAAACAATCAGATAATAACATTAAAACGTAAGTTTAATAAACTGGAACGTATTAATTACTTTTAGTATTTGAAGCAATATCGCGAAATAATAAAGCGCAGTGACATCTCTTGAACTAACCAAGAACTAAACACTCGTGTCATATCAAATCTGACGATATTTGACATGACTTGCCAGCTAAAAACGTGATAGTTGGGGAGCCCAACGGGGGTTTTGCAGTCTTGATCAGACACAGACTCTGTCTTGTAAGATTTTTAAATGGAATTTTATAATATCCAACATTTTTACGTGAATGTTTATAAATTCCCCGTTATATGCTAAGAATACCGATATCCCTCTATATGAACATTCAGATAATACCGAACAGCATATCAATTGGAAAAACACAAACCAGCAATGCAAGCCAGCAAGCAAATATAGAACAACTGACCACCTCAATACCGAAAACCAGATTAAAGAGAAATTTAGCGAATTTAATAAACTTTTGTACCTTTTCTTCGTGGATATTTCAAACGTCTTAGACGGTATCACCCACATCAACCAGATTAGCTTTCTCTTCTTCAGCAAAACATCGTACCCACATACATAAAAGTTCTCCAAATCATTTACCAACAAAGCACTGCCGATATCAAACTGCACACTGAACGCCTGACATTCAAAATACAAAAAAGGGTTAAACAGGGTGACTCCCTCTCACCAAAGCTTTTTAGTAGAACGCTCCAAGAAAGTTACCTGAAAACTTTAATATTCTTAGGAAACAAAAGGAATTGGTGTAGGGGATAGATGATATATAGACTGATAAACTTTCGCTTTGCAGATGACATTTTCCTCATCGCAAATAAGTGTACCTCGGCAGAACTCGAGTTGATGCTCGAACAACTGAGCGCAGAAAGCTTTGAGGTTAGACTGACGATGAATAGATCCAAAACCAAGGTCGTAACCAACAGCACCAACGATAGGATATCCGTCAACAGGTAGGTAAAGCAATATATAGAGGGGTATAAACTTGGGCTAGGCAGCCTCCTTCGAAAACAGGTAGGACAAAGAAATAATCCGTAGAGCAGACAATGCCTGGAAAAGCTTCTGGTCTGTGAATGGGTATATGAAGAGTGACCTTCTTATATCACTGAACCACAAACTCATCGACATTTTCATACTGCCTATCCTAACATATAGGGCAGAATCATGGTCCCTCACCGAAAATCAGAAGTTTACACTCAAGGTACCTATTAGGTTAAAAGATAAAATAAAATATAACACCATCCACTCCCGTACTGTTGTTGTTTTTAGTCAAAACTGAAGTGACAATGGGCGGGGAATGTCTGCAGGATAAAAAACAATAGATGGACCAGAATCGTTACCTATCGCGTGCCTGAAGACGATTTTCGCCGAAGAGAAAGATCCAAGAAAAGGTGGTATGACGATCTTGTCCATGTATCAAAGAACTGGCAAGTCCTAGCATTGGACAGAGAGCAGTAGATGAGTTTGAAGGATACTTTGCCTAGCAATGAGATGATACAGGTTAAGAAAAAAAATGATAGGACTTTGATATCAACTTAAACCTCCTGCATAAAAATGTATCGCGCTGAAGTATCTCAAGATTATGTGTTTTTCAACAGACACAAAGATTAATTTAACTTTCTGGTCTAAATTGTCACAATGACACTTTTCAGGGATTATTTAACATGCACTTTGAATGACTGGCACGGTCAAATAACTTTTTTCTTTCAACAGCTTGTTACCAGGTAGTCCTCCTGTATTAATCGCTGTCCCCCCACTAATAAAGAAAGTGTAATAAACTTTCTTCTTATTTAGCGTAATATTTCTATTCCGATTCCATGTCGTTCGAGTAACTGCAAATCTAGCTATTTACCTCCCCTACTATGACGTTTTGCTCAATAAAGTAGTCCGTATAGTCCTAGTCAGAAGGTTTATTTTGCTCGATATACTTTTACCATTTTTGTACGTGATCTAATAAAGTTAGATTTTTAACTATCCTACAGAAATTTCTGTGACTAAAAGTATTTAAGATCTTGACCGGGGATGTATGGTACCACCATGCAAAATTTCATTTAAATCGGTGTAATAGTTTCAGAGATAGGTAATTTATTAAGGTTTTTTGAATATCCCACGGGAACCAGACAACTGTCAGTGATTTCAAGTATCCTATGCATTTTTCCGGAATTTAAAATACCTTCGTGTAAACTTTCATTTAAATTGGTTCAGCCGTTTAGGAGGTCAGTCGAAACAAACAAACAAACAGACAGAGATACAATTTTTTTTAAGTATGGGGATGTGTTCTACTACTCTCAAAACATATGCCTGACTAATTTTTTTTCCTTTCTAACAAAATGAGAAGAATTTTTGCCTCTACGTTTTTATTATAGTATAGATAGAGATTCAAGAGGATGGTTTTAAGTACGTACAATATACCCGAAGCGAAGTGAGGGCGGATCACTAGTATCCATATAAATTAAGTAAGTTTATAAAATAAGAGGTTATATATGGAACAAATAAACTCATAGGTTGACAAAGAGTTCCCATCCAATCGTGCGCTGTGAAACGTCCGGCCACAAAGTTCCCTCGTGTTAGGTATGTTGATCGCACGGAACTATGGTCGATTTAGCCGACTCCGTACAAATAAATGTGCGAAGAGCTTTAAAAGCGATTAGCGGGCAGATGTACTACGGACTGAGTTATTTGCTTCACATTGTTCGGGAGTCAGCATGGTAATGTTTAGTTGTATACAATTTACATATCAGTTCTATAGGCTCGATGTTTACAAAAATGGAGTTAACTTTGTCTACTATGAAAATAGACAACATTGTATTTTTTTGTTGTCACGGTTGATTATCTTGATGGCCCTTAAAGAGTAAAGACAAGAAATAGAAAACGAGGTTCTGAGAACTAAGAAGCTTTATTCTGCGTAAGCACAAGCTGAGTCATGTCCTTTTGCTCATCTGATTTTGTTTTTTCTTGAATTGTTTGCAAATTGCCTCTTTTTTATATAAATTGTATGTTTCTGTTTTTTTTTTGTAATTTGCAAAATTTTATTCCTTGAGCAATAAAGTGATTTTTATTTTTAATACAAATATCTTGCAACAGTGTTGAAATATCGGGAGCTCGATTACATGAAACAACATGGTTAATATCCCATACAAATTCACATCTCAAACTCACGTAAACCCCTTATTCTTCATGGCATCGCGGCAGCTAAAAATACAACGCTTATCAACGTCGTACATACACCCACAAAAGTGTTTTTGATCTCAAAAAGTCGCGTCTTCACATCGTCAGTATCACCTTAGCGACGCGATAAGCCGTCTTATCCGACGTCATATGACGTTCGTACACGATAAGTACGCCGGTGAGCGACCTGTTACGAGAGAGGGTGTCGTATCGTATCTATTGAGTGTACCTTCAGTGTGATGACCGCATTGTGATCGGAGGTCGGTACACTTTGTATATCATGTCTTTATATAGTTGCCTAGAGGGTAAATTTGTGTTGAAATTTTAACGCTTTTTGGATGATGGGCAAGAAACGCACGTATATTTTTTAATACTTTCCATGAATTATGTCAATGTGTCTTTTAGTGTTAGTTTTCCATCATTTCCAAAGGCCCATGTTTAAAATTAAAAACAAATATTGATGGCACCCAACATGTACGCAATTTCAATGTTAAAAATATAAAGCAATGCTCAGAATCTATAGGCGGTGATATGAATTGTATCCACTTACATATTATTATGTATTTACACATCAAACACGTTACTTTTTAAAGTTGATGTTTTTAACTTTATTTTACTTACTTTTTTAGTTTAGTCTTTTAAGTCGCTTTTAAATCTATTTATTTATTTTAGGAAGACTAGGATTTACATTTTTAACATCATCATCATCTTCGCGATTTCCCGGTTGCATCCTTGCGGAGCCCGGGGTCCGCTTTCCTACTCCTAGCTCTCCACTTCGCACGGTCTTCGGCATCCTTTACGGAGAGTTTGTTGGCACGCATGTCATCCACTACGACGTCAAGCCAGGCCTTCTTGGGCCTTCCCCTTCTGCCGGGACCCGGCGGTAGCGACATGGCTAGACACTTGTTCCCTACGTAGTTTGCCGGTTTCCGTAAAACATGACCGTACCAACGTAGGCGGCACTCTTGCAGTTTATCAGCGATGTCTCGGACATGAAGGCTGCCGCGAATACGGGAGTTCTTTACGCGATCAGCTCGCGTAACTCCCGACATCCAGCGCAGCAACTTCATCTCCGTGACCCGCAGTTCCTGCTTGTGCCGCTCAAGTAATGGCCATGCTTCACTGCCATATAAGAGAACAGGCCTAATGATGGATTTATAGACCTGTCCCTTCAGTTTAACCGGCATTTTAGGGTCGCAAGTGACGCCGCTCACCTCCCGCCATTTATCCCAAGCAGCAGAAATGCGTGCCTTGACGTCGGAGTCGATGTCGCCGTTCGCGTGGAGTACAGATCCCAGATACTTGAACCGGTCCGTGCGCTCGACCGTGTCTTCGCCTATGCGGACGGACATGGGATCTGTAGTGTTGCAGGCCAAGTACTCTGTGCTTCGCCACGTTGAGTTTCAGACCCCCGTTCTCAAGCGATTCCTTCCATGTGTTAACACGTCTCACCAGCCGTCCCCTGTCCGAGTCCACCAGCGCGATATCGTCCAGCATACATAAGTAGCCATGGTGGCTGCTCATGGTGGTCTCTGATGCTGTCTGACAATACGTCTAATATCAGGCTGAAGAGAAACGGACTCAGGACGGAGCCTTGGTGTACTCCGACGGTTATACGGAAGGGCAAAGTGTCGCCAACAGCGGTCCTAACTACAGAATCGGAATCACAGTACATGTCTCTAATGATATCAACATACGTTTCTGGCACTCCCTTGGACCTCAGGGCCCACCAAATCATCGCACGCGGAACACAGTCGAAGGCCTTCTCCATGTCCAGAAATAGGAAGTGGAGAGGCGTGTTCTTCGTCCTGTATTTCTCCATGATGATTCTTAGGGCAAAAACGGGGTCCATAGTCCCGTGACCGGGGCGGAAACCATATTGACATCCAGAGACAGTGCACTCCTGACGGATTCGAGAGTCTACTATCCGCTCGAATAGTTTCATGGTGTGGGACATGACCTTTATCCCGCGATAACTACCGCACTCTTGCACTGATCCCTTGCCCTTGAAGACCGGGGTGATAACACTCAGTCTCCATTGGCGAGGAATCCTGCCGGTGCTGAGTATGCGGTTATAAAGGTCAGTTAGGATGCCCACACCACGACCACCCATTGCCTTCCAGGCTTCGATGGGGACTCCATCGGCTCCGACAGCTTTCCGATTCTTCATGCGGCGAAGAGCATTCTCTACTTCTTCAGGCGTTACCGGTGGCACAAGTCCAAGATTCGGAGGGAGGTCCGGTGGCTGCACTTCTCTATGCTGTTTATTTAACAGCTCGTGGAAGTAAGAGCGCCATCTCTCCTTCACCGCGAGGTCCTCGCATAGTAGGTCACCGTGAGGGTCTTTAACACAGCGGCACTTGGAGATATCCTGTGCCGCTTTGACCCTAGAACGTGCCAATCTATAGATAAGCTTCTGCCCCTCAGACGATTCCAGCCTATCGTAGAGCGGCTGTAGGTGGGCTCGCCTGGCTCTGGCAACAGCTTTCTTTGTTGCACGTTTTGCGGACCTGTATGCGTCGCGATCTTCGGGAGAGTTGGACGCTTGCCACTTTTTAAAGAAGGCTTTCTTCACCCTAGTCTCCCTCTGGACTGCGTCGTTCCACCACCAAGTCTCCTTGTCAAATTTGCGTCCACCCTTAGACGTGCCAAGCACTGACTTCGCCGCTTCGGTTATGGTTGCCTGAATCCTGTCCCAGTGGTTCTGAACTGATTCGCTCTCAGCCTCAGCGCACTTGTCGCCGATAGCTGAGACGAACACCTGGGATTTGTCTTCGTCAAGCCGCCACCACCTTATTTGACGCCGACAGCGCTCAAAGCTTTTGGCTTTGGGCTTCACGCAGAGATCCATGACAAGTAGACGGTGTTGTGCAGTGAGACTCTCTCCGGGTATGACCTTGCAGTTGACTACTTTGCCGATGTGGTGCCTCCTAGTGAGTAGGAAGTCGATCTGGGTAGCGTGCCGCCCACTCCTGTAGGTGATTAAATGTTCAGGCCTCTTCTGGAAAAACGTGTTCACAATAGCCAGCGGCGGTCGGATTTACATTTTTAACATAGGATAATAAAAAAACCACGTCCTCACAATTAAAGTCGCATAAATAGTACAATTAATCTTTCCGAATGAACGTTAAAACAAATAAAAACTATCTATTTATAAAAAGCGATTATCCCATAATAACTTCGTAAACCAAATTAAACCTGGTATGAACAAGTTCTAACTAATGAATATTTAAAAAACCGCCTTCGTTGGAAAGGCCTTAATTAAACAAAGTTCGGTTAACAAGCATTTTGATGCGGTGACCATAATAATGTTCTGAGGTTTAATTATAATGTTTCAACACGGGAATTTCGTTTATCGATGGATGGCAACTTTCTGGTCCCATATTTAGGAATTATTAAATTCTGCGGGTCGTGGTCCGAATTCCGAAGTATCAAGGAAATGAATGCTGTAAATTTTGATTAAATGTAACTTCGACGGTGAACAATGAAGAAGAATGGTAGAGTTTCCTGTTATTGTGGCTCGATCTTTAGGTTTTCACATTTCCAAGTAATAGAATGGAATCGCTTTATAAGAGCTTGTCGTGCAATCCAAGTATTACCATTCAGCTCTACCAAAACTATGTAGCGCCGTAATGAAAAAGCTAGCCAGACTAGAAAAAAACCATCTGCAAATCCTCTTTAGTTTGACGTTGTTATCGATGGAACATAAAAAAATGTTTTTTCGAGGGTGTTCTATTTGGGCCCCAAAAATCTGCCATGTACTATGTATTAACTTTGCAAAAATATGAAACATAAACTCACGAAATCATAACTATTCACTTGACAAAATCTGTTAAGCCAACCAGCCCAAAGAAATGGACATACACATTTTTTTTTTCACTTTTCACCTTGTCTGATTGTAATAGCGTAATATAACTTAAAACTATGTATATAAAATCCGTCATTTGCTTTGTGATTTAGAAGATTATCTGTAATTTTTATTTAAGAGCTGTGGATTTTGAATAAACAAATAAATAAAATAACTGACATACGACGATGGCTTGGAGAAGTCTCGTCATCATCACCGGACTTGCGAGAGAGTGGATGGCTGTCACACCTATTTACCAACTGACATACGATGATGGCTTGGAGTAGCTTCGACGGTATACACATACTTTGAAAAACCCTCGTTTCTTTATTCAGGCAACAATACAGGTCAAACTGTGTTAAAGATAAACGAATTTCGTGCAAGCTTTGCTCAACTACGGTTTTAATCTTCTCCATAGGAACAAAAGTCCTGTTACCCCTCCGTCATAAGTGCCCCATAACGCAGGTTTTCATTATGTCCCTAGTTGTAACCAGTGCCGGGAGGTGTAAACTTTAGTCCTATCATAAAACACGTGCATCAGACCCGAGAATTCCTGCCCAAGACATTATCCCTTAAAATGGGTGTAAGAGTGGGAATTTTTGAGTTTAAAAAAGGTTCGTGAAATGTTTGTTGACAAATATTTTCCCCAAACTTATCTGCGCACTGTATATTCCATTTTATTTAATATATGAGAAGTTGTTTCTAATAAATCAAGTCATAACAAAGAAATTACAATTCGTATACAGTTTCGTAATTTCTTACATTTGGAAACAAGACGGTTACAAAAAGACATAAATTTCTCATATTGTCAGTGATAAGTAATATATGATAAAATCCTGTGTCACTCGTCACATATGAAATGTACGCCATTCCAGAATAAATGAAGTGCTGTATATTGAAGTAAAAAGTAATTGTGAAAGGCCCTGATGCCGGTCGAGAGCATCGCGCAAATGTTTGCCGAATATTTTCCAACCGTATAAAAAATTATGGGACGGATAGCACAAAATACTTATAAATAAATTAAAATCACCTCCGCTGACGCGTTTCGTTTCACGCACAACAACTCCCTTATGACTAAATCGGTTATAAAGTGGCCGATGTTCTTTCGCAGCCTCTGCAGTAACTGTAGCATATTCATTAAATCGGGTCATAGATTTTGGCGAGAAACGCGATAAATGAGCAGACAGAGTTGCTTTCGAGTTCAATACCCTAATTAATTCACCAACCCTAAGCTTCAAACGATAACAATAATTTGCGAACTAGCTATGGTCCAGTACTTCGATCATGTGGAACTTACTGCATACAGGCATTGTAATCCTGATTTAGATAGAACTTCTAATAAAAGCGGCCTGCCGCATGAAAGCCCTGTGAAACATATCCATCATCATCATCATCATTATCAGCCCATATACATACGTCCCCACTGCTGGGGCACAGAACTACCCTTAAATAGGCCTATCAGGCCTTAGTCAACCACGCTGACCAAGTGCGGGTTGGTCGACTACACAAACTAAGAGTTTCTTCGTAGGTGTGAAGGTTTCCTCAAAATGTTTTTCCTTCGTCTCCTAAATTGTCTTTACAGTTACTAACGACTAGACCGACGTAAACCCATGTTTACTTAAAGACGAAAACGACTGAAACAGATGTCGTTAGATAACTACAGCATACTCCAAACTTTGAGCCCTTCCGATCCCTTTTGGGGACATGTTCTACCGAAATACCAAGCGGAGTAACATGTCAATTTATCGATGAATTTATTTGCATAAAGTTGTTCGAAAATATCAAATGGATATTGATTTGTCTTCTAGGTTCAGTTTTGTACGTAATCTTTTTATTTAGTTATGCAATAAGAGAAAAAAATGGTTAAGCAGGTTTTCACAATAACATGACTAATGACTATGGTTTATTGTGAAAACCTGCTTAGATATAATACCTAATATGTTTTCCTACTTTTACTTGGTAGAATGGCAAAAAAAAATCGAGCTCCACTTATCTTATATCGAACACAAATTTTACCAAACAATTACAAGTTTTCATTAGTAAACATTGTATGTTAAAGTACAATCTGATATCTACATATATCATACATGTATGCAAAGAGTAGTATTAACTGCAAGCACCGTTGAACAAACACGAAATTAAATTAACCTAATAGCTTCTAAGTGAGATAGAGTGCTCGAAAGTTGAATTTAATTATATCCTGATTCACGTTCGCTGAGCTTAAAGCGAAACTTAGGGAACTTTGGCACTCTCATACGCAATGATATATGAAGAGATCGACTTTATAGACTTTGCCTAGGCCGAAATGAACTGATCGGACTGTGTTAAGAGATAGTTAATGGGAAGAATTGAAATGGCAACTTAATATTGAAGACGTTATTAAAGAGGAATTTAAATATTAATATACTAATAGCACGAGGATATACGATACTAAAACCCTACAAATACTTACACGTAGTTTATTTGAAGATGGATCTAATTTTAGACTCGTTCGTCGAAATTCGACTGGCTCGGTGGAACAGTGGTTAGTGACCCAGGTTTACTACCTACGGTTCCAAGAGTCGTGGGTTCGATTCCCACTCGGGACAAATATTTGTGTGACGAACATCGATGTTTGTTCCGTGTCTGGGTGTGTTATTAAATATATTTAAGTATAGTTTTTGTAACCACTGTTGATTCTGATATCCGTAACACAAGTGCTTAAGCTACTTACCACGAGATCAGATCAATTTACATGAATGTGATGTTGTGTAATATTTATAAAAAAAAAAAATACTTGATACCTCGTTGTTTATAGATAAAAACATACATTACAATAATATCAAGCATGTCAAACGGAAGAGTGTGACTGGGTAAATACCTATTAATATAAACGAACGAACAAAATCTCTTTTTACGAAATGGAAATGCACCTACAACCGCCCAGCAAGTACGAAGTGATTTTTTTTTAAATTAGCTTTATTTTTTTTTTAACCGATTGATATGCGACAAACACTAAACGCCAAGAAAAGATAAAAAACCACCCCCACATTCGTTAAATTTTAATTAATATTTAAATAGATTTGAAATAAAACTAACTTTACGGATAAAACTCGCGTGTATTGATATTCAAAACATAATTACAGGGTCTTGCCCGTGACCACGAGCGCTGTAAAGAGCTCGAAACGTCGGATCTCTAAATAATGTTTAGAATATCAATACACGCGAGTTTAATCCATAAAATTAGTTTTATTTCAAATGTGTAGTGCTCGCGCAAATAAAAATAGACAATACTATTTAAATTGATTCCGAAAACACCAGCCAGCAAGGAGCAATCTTGTTAAAAGTTTCAAGTGATCATGTAATTAAAGACACGCACGAGTATACACGTCTCAAATCCCAACGCTGATGTATCCCCTCACAAGATTCACCAACGCTGTTCACAAGATTACATAGCAAACACGCTGCACGTTTCATAGCCTTTGTTTACTGGCGACCCGGCCCCGTAAGAAGCCGAGATGATCCACAAATCAAGCATAATCCGACAGAATTGCGGAGCGATAAAATTTTTACGTTGTCTGAGGCGACTAATAGACACTCTGCCATCTTCGGATGTCACTCGGTTTAGTGCTAAGGAGGAGTATACACGGTGGTGGCTTGAAATTTTCTGTTTGATACTCGTATAAATATAGAACTAAAATCGCTTAATCTTTAAAGCCTCAAACCTTTATATGAAATAAATATGAAGAATTATAAAAGGGATATGAAATGTCCAAGATGCTGTCACTTAGCAGAGTACTTGCCTTTAGAGGCATTTGACTTATTAGGTCAAATAGACCAAATCGAATCCAAAGTTTGATGACGATCGAAACGCGATTAATAGTTTATGTGTGTTAATAAAACCTTTACTAAGCAGCAGTAAGATGATGGGTTTTTTTTTTCTCAAAAAGCAGATCGATGATCAATAAAATGCATTGTTACTAGCCATAACTACACAGAACAAAAGAAAATTCGCTTCAAAAGAACGTAGCGTCTTAAAATACAAAAAAGTCTCTAAATAATAGGTTTAGAATAGCAATACACGCGAGTTTAATCCGTAAACAAAGTTTTATTTCAAACGTGTAGTGTTCGCGCATATCATAGACGATACAAATGAACGACTTCTTTTCTATTGTTAATTACTATCTCTATAAACAGCAGTAACGTCTTTCTGCCTCACGACTTATGAGAACTCACACGGCCACTTACCATCAGGTGGAGTGAGATCGTCTTAAACGACTATTAAAAAAAAAACAAAAGAAAAAGATTCAAATAAAATGCAGCGTCTCAATATGCCACAAACAATTGAATATCTATTCAAAACGAAATTCAACTTCGCGTTCACAGCGACTTCCATGCGCAGCCCGCCTTCAAGCACACATCGTTTGGTTTTACGTCCCGACCTGTTGAAGCCATGTTGATGTTTTTGCATAATTACGTGAATGGAGACGGAACGTGGATGTGATCCCGTTTTACGAGTTTGTTTGAGACGAGATTGTAATAAGATTAGAGCGGGATAATCGTACAACTTTTCCGAATGATGTGTTGTGCTGTTTCATGAGTTAAATGTGGGAACTGAGTATGAATGCGCGATGTTTGAGGAAGTAGCTAAAATAAATACGGTTTCACGTTTCGATTTGGTTTTTTGATGGTGCCCCGGTTTCTTGCGACATGAGTTGCGGGTTTGATTCTCATTCGAGACAAATATTTAACCCAAATATTTGTATGATGGACATCGGTGTTTGTTCCTTGTTTGGGTGAGCTATTTATATATTTAAGTATATTTGTCTACCACTGTTGTATCTGATATCCATAACACAAGCGCTTAAGAAACTTACTTCGGAATCATAACAATTTATGTGATGTTGTGTACTATTTACTATTTACGATTTTAGACTTTTGCATTCCATTAGATTAAAAATGTATATATGATGTGGTGACCTTATCGCGTGTAGACACGAAATAAGGCTTGTCAAACCAGTCATGGTCCAGAGCTACCGAATGATTGTGGTGTCAGTCAGTCAGATCAGTCGAAACGTCGGGTAGTATGTAGCTTTGTATTTGCTATCTCAAGTAGAGACCCATAAGACATAGTTTTTAAAGTGACTTATTTATTAAATGGGAATACCTACACTGTTCTCAACAAAGAGAAAACGTTTAAGCGGCATTCCCATCTCAAACGACCACAAAAACATTTGTGTTATTTTAAACACTAGTCGGTTGCACCGCAAAGATTTATCAAGCGCCTTAAGCTGACTTCGAAATAATGGGTGTTGGGATGAATCAAACTGCTAACAAACACCTAAACACGCAAACTTCTATCCGAACAAAACAACTGTCAGCGAAACAGAACTTATACCGAGAGAGGAATAGTGCAAACGGCTTGGTACAGCAATTTCAGCTTTATCTGCAAGCAATAAGAGCTAATAGTCACGCAAGGTACACTTGAAAGTCCAACTCAATATTTCATAGGGACGTCGGATAGTAAAGCTACCAAGGATTCTCCCAGGCTTGTGAACGTTTGGAACATGCAGTGAAATGGGAACGTTTATCCCATTTTGTTTTAGACAGGATGACGAGCGAAATAACATTTGTGTGTTAGGTAACATTATCATAAAAACCTTTTTTATACATAACTAGTGGTTCAGGTGAATACTACTACTACTTTATGCCGCCCAGCTGCTTTTTTTCTGATAAACTGAAAGTGGACAAATATTTGTGTGAAGAACATCGGTGTTTGTTCCGTGTCTGGGTGTATTATTAAATATATTTAAGTTTATTTGTGTATCCACTGTTGATCCTGATTTCCGTAACACAAGTGCTTAACCTACTTACCACGGGATCAGATCAATGTATGTGATGTTGTGTAATATTTATTTATTTATGATGTTTTAAAGGCTTTAAAGGTTTAATACTACATTATGACTTATAATAACCATGGAAACGAATCAACGCGATAAGGCTTTAGTCAACCACGCCGGCCATATGCGGGTTGGTTGACTACACAACCTAAGAACTTCTTCGTAGGTATGCTGGTTCCCTCCCGATATTTTCCTTCACCTTTAAAATAAATAAAATAAACAAAGTGGTACGTGGTATGCTGGTTCCCTCCCGATATTTTCCTTCACCTTTAAAATAAATAAAATAAACAAAGTGGTACGTGGCAAGTTTTGAACTGGCGGCCTCTCGCATGGCGAACAACGACCTTAACCACTCGGCCATCGACGCTTTTTCTCACAAGTCATTCTATTCGATCAAACTGATCACTCGATCTATCTATTCACTTAACGCGAAAGCTTTCCCCTCCAAACCTTAGTACGGGCGCAAGTCAAAGTTGTAAAGTTATAATTCCGTCGTAAATCCTTTAGGACATTAAATTTATAAGTTGGGGAACGGGAGTCGGAAAGATAAGCGGCACTGCATTCGTGATGAATCCGCCAGTTCCGGAGACGAGGTCTTTATCCATCGTTACACTTGAAGGAAGGGCCCAAGGGATCGCTCTGTTTGGACGACAAAAGTAGGTACCTACCCTGCAATTTTGATCTAAAGGAATACAAGAAGTTACAAACGCCTTCGTATTTGATACGTAACATGAATGTTAGTGTCTTAAAGCTTTAAGTTGCAACTAGCTAGCGATTTCACCGCTTTTTTTCCCCGATTTTTAAACATTTTCCATTGTTTATTTGCTATCATTAATCGCAGCATGTTGTTTGTTAAGTAAAGCTAAAGCTTAAAGCCTTCAACACAAAAAGGTTTTTTAATTCGAACTAGTAGTTCCTGATATAAGCGCGTTCATACAAATAAAAAATCAAACTTTTCAGCTTTGTGATATTAGTATTTAGATAAGTGTCGAGTTCCCAGTCAAAAATAACCTAAATATATTTTTCTGACTATCCTAGCTGGCTGCAAAGACGCATTTTTTTTTAAAATTAAGGCTTGGAATAGCATTCTTATCATCACCAGATCAGCAAAGGAGCGGCCCTTAAAGTATTATACCTATAGAAAAGAGAGCAAGACGAACTAACGGGCTATATCTATTAAGTTCAAAAACATACATACATAGAATCACGCCTTTTTCCCAAAAGGGTAGGTAGAGATCACTGCAAGAACTCACTTGTATTTCTTACATGTTCGCTCTTTGAACAATATGGGTGAAGAATGTACGAATAAATAATAGGTAACCCTACTTCACCTCAACACTTCTTACGCGTAATCCTAATAAATCAGATATCTACTGCAACATTCTGTTTTTTTTATTAACCAACGAATAGGTGCAAAAACAATATTATTATATATTTGAGTTCTACTTATTCATTCGAAATAACTTTATTTAAGTTGTATCTATTTTCTAGTGATTTCTGCCCACCCCTCTGGGGAAAGGCGTGATTTTATGTATGTATGTATCTATTTTATTTTTAGACGATGGAGTTTGGTAGGTACAATTTAAAGTTTCAGTATTTGATTTTATAAGAGTTTAACTTATACTTCAAATGACTTGGTATAAAAAGACTAAGGTACCGTGGCTAATAAAGATCATACAATTTTAAATGTAACATCGGTTTATTTTTAATACATATAATAAGAGATTTCTTTTAACAAGTAGTAACAACTATTTAATGATTCTGCCCTCGAGAAGTGAGCCACTTCACAAACTACCACCATTACTTTGTTTCAAATTCACGCCTTCTTGACAGTTGGCATTTCTGACGCGAAGTTCCAGTTTGAGCGGATGATGGCTTTAGTTATTAGTGCAGTCATTGAAGCGTAAAATACGGTCAAACCTCCGAATTTTTTTACTGTGTACCGATTTGCATGATTTTTTTTTATTTAGTCTTATATTACCCTTAATTTCAAAAGTGAAAATGATCTGAACCCCGCAATTATTTTTAAAGGGTGAAAACGAACCCTTAATGGAAAAAAATACATTGAGCCATTTTATCGCTAGAAAACATGTCTAATAATTTGTGTGGTAAAATTTTAAAGTGTTATCTAACACAATAACCTAATATTAAAATATTTTCAACCCCTTTAATATCTTACAACCCTTGCAAACAGCCCTTAAATTGAAAATCACAACGAAATACTTTGGTATGACATAAAAAGATGTAAGTATAGAGTAAGTAATATTTTATATTCTCTATAATAATTATGACACTTCAACCCCCTTTCAACCCATGTTATCCATCCCTTAAAACCTTAAAAACGACCCCTTGAAACCTTGAAAAATCTTTGTATGAAAAAATTTAAACCGCCTAAGATAGATGATTGAAATTTTGCATGCAGGTACTCTAATGAACGTAAAGCTTACTTGCAACGCGATATTGCAAAATTCATACGAGAACGGGAGTTATTGAGAAAAAACATTTGGATGTAAAATCCTATAGTTCATGCGAATAAAGTCGCGAGCACAGCTAGTTATGTATATTTATACACATAATAGTAGTTTTGGGTCTCTATTATAGTATATATACTGCGTACTTTTACGTTGCTCCAAATATTCACACCCCGAAAATGTTAAGTAGAAAAAGAATACTGAGTAGAAAAATATATGATACGTTTTTGGGCTATTACTCCTTAAATTTATTTGCTATCACAATTTGTAAATTACCATTGTAAAGGTAATTAAGAGAGCTACAACATCTTGTATTGCAATATGAAGTACAAAACACTTTACACAAACGGGGAAGGGTTAAAGGGCTTAAGAGAGGCTGTGATTGCTCTGCCACGCGCTCTTTAAACAATCTTATCTCCGTAAATTTTTGTTCGATAGAAAAAATAAAAAAACCAAATTGTTTGTTAGAAAAATACCTATTTTTTTATGTCACACTTTTATACGTATCTGTCGTAATTTTTGAGATATTATAAAAGAAAGGAGGGATTTTTAAACAATTGAATTTTTTATTATTTTCTTTATCGAGACTTTTTTGAACAATATGTGTCCTGAAGCATCAAAACTGATACAATTCATCAAACACTTTATTATAATGATATTTCTAGACGGAATACGATTAATTTCAATTTGGGTGGAAATGGCACTTATAAAACCAATTGATTTCGGAGAAAAAATCTTAGATGCTCCGCTTATTTGCAATACAGCTCACTTATTTTAGGTGCAAAAGACTTTAAATAGTACTCATTTTAAAGCTTATTTTATGGGCTACAAAACCCTTTTTTATTAGATCGCATAAAATGCATTTCCTCGCCGCTAGATGGCATTGACCACATCGATTAAAGTTCAGACAAGGTGAAAAACAACTTTGATCTTTAATATCTAGCTTAATATTGCACTTAGAATACTTTATAAATATCCAAATTGTTCATTTTTTTACCTGCTCTAATTTTGTTTTAGTAAAATTTTCGATAGATCGTTCATTTTTGGAGATATTTGCTAAAAACCGATGAAAAACGTGCAAAAATTGCGAATATTCAATGGCCAATTACTTGAAAATAATTGGATTTTCCGAAAAACTTTTCAAATAATTTTTGCTTAAAATTAGGCCTTCTGTCGATATCTGAGGTTATTTAAAAAAAACACCACCCACCGCCGAGAAGGGTCAGCAACCACCCCCAGGGTGGTTGCGGGGTCCAAATCATTTTCACTTTTGATATTAAGGGTAATATGGACCTAAATCCAAAATTTCATGCCAATCGGTTCACAGTAAAAAAATTCGGACCTAAAATGCTTCAATGACTCCACTATATGTTTAAACTGAATATATAAGTAACGAAACAGTTGTATTAATGGTCGAAGAAAATTTAAAAAAAAAACAGAGAAATCAGATACAACTATTCTTACAAATAAATCCGTTGGATTATTCGTTAACAATATTTAAACCTTTTTATAAATGCGATGTCTGTATGTTTGTCGCGCTGTCATGCCAGAAGTACTGAACCGATTTTAATGGAATTGGTACAGACAGGCTACTTTTTAAAATAAGGCGTCCAACCGATCTCAGTGGAGATTATCCAACTGCGCAGGACATATTATAGTGCACTAATGTAAAGGCCAACACAAGTGCACTCTTTGTTCCATTACCCTCATAGTTCAGTGAGACGGCAATCCGATATGACCTATGAAAGATCGGGCGCATAGCTTAATGTGCTTTCCGAGGCACGGGCCTGCAACCGCCAACTTCCTGACTCCAGGCTTAATAATTTCTTTACAATAAAACACAAAATTTACCCGACCCTGGACTCGAACCGAGGACCTCTCGGTCCTAACGCAGCGCTACGCGCAACAATTATAACAACAACAATTAGGTGTCGTAAAAAACAACAATCCGTTAAATAGTACATCAGTAGTACTCTGGTTATTATATATTGTCAACCATTAGGAACTGCGCTTTTTAATTTGTAAGGTATACATCAGAATAAATACCGAGTGTAGTAGACAGCAAACAACGTATTTTTTTACTTCAACAGACTTTGAGGGAGAGTAATCTCGCAACCTGCAATGGAATCCTAACAAGCCGGAGTCGTCAATCTCCCGTCCGTCCTAGCTCCATTAATCACTGCGCGCTTGCGCATGACGCCATCAATACTGATCGTCGTGTCAGCGCCATCTGCCGGCCGAGTCTATGAATCAATCTGTCTGTAATTTTGTGAACAGGTACACATGTAGACCAGGGTGTCCCTTACATTCTGAAAATCACCTGTTCTTTAAAATCTCATAATCCATGCCCTCTTTAAGTTTAATTCCATTAGACTGCTACAATAGGGTACTCGAATATTGTTTTTATTTTCATATAGTTGGATGGACCACTCGAACACAAAGGCACTGTTGAAAGTATTACTTTGAATTCTCGATAACTCGAAGAGTTATTACTAGTTTATTAATAGCACATTATTAAGGCGAGCTTAAAAACGCTCCATATAATCGTCTACAAAATAATGACGTCACATGCCTATATTTTGTATACAGTGCATGTGAAGTTTGTTTGGCAGGTTCATTAAAAGTTGCGTTAATGGATATGTTTTCAATGATGTTACTAATTCTGTCAATTATAAGATGACAAGGACATTTTAAATGATTTTTGCACTTTTGAAATGAACCTGCCCACTCAACTTAAAATTTGTTTTGCTGTGTCAATTCGCCAACAATTTAAGTTTCGATTTCAATAGTAAAATTTATTGACTTGAATCTTACTGCTAATCATAAAAACCACAGTCAAATAGCCCATTGAACGCTCCAATAATAAATATTAAATCCAAAAAAATCCAAATAATCAATCGTCCAATCCGTTAGTCATTCAGAATACGTCCGAGCCATCATTATTAAGTCTTCCACATTTAGCCTACGTTCATCCGAGACCTGGATTTTCTCCGAAGTGATGAAACGAAATCCTATAATTCCTTCTCGACGAATAAAATTAAGTCTTTGGGAGGAACATTAAGATTTCGAGTAACTTTGAGATTGCCTAAAAGATCGTATTATGCCACTGTGCCGTAGACTCGTCGAGCATTTTAATGTAAGAGGGCACAGAGTAACGGTTAAGGGGGATTCAAACAAGACGTTTTTGTGAGTAGATAATTAGTAACATAAAAGTTGATTAGGTCTAAAAGTAAATATAACAATAATCAGACAATGACTGGCTCGATGTAACAGTGGGTGGAGTGGGATGGAACACCGATGTTTGTCACACAAATATTTATACTGGTTGGGAACCGCACCTACGACTTTTGGAACCTGGGTCACTAACCACTGTTACATCGAGCCAAAAACTATTATGCGAAGAATACCATTAAAAATTCGAAAAATATACATCGAGTTGTATGAGGGGCGCGTAACCTCAAGATCGTGGGTTCGAGTCCCCGTCCAGTCGGGAATGAATGTGATTTTTCAATTTTTTTTATTAACATTAGAACTCTGTGTAGAACTTAAAACACAATCTTCTTATAAATAAAAATGAATTGCTATTCGTTAGTCTGACTAAAACTCGAGAACGCCCGGACCGATTTATGTAATTTTTTAAAATGTTCGTCGTAGTCCAGGGAAGGTTTCAATGAGAAAATATAGAAAAATATCAGTATTGGCGGTATGAAATTCGCCGGGACCACTAGTTAAAAAAAAGCATAAGATTACTGTAAATAGGCTCCATCATCATAACTACGTCATTTTGACCAGATATTTCCCATATCTACCTCCTATCTACTTTCCAACAAAGAGAACACATCTCCAATTAGGTCTATAAACAACGAAACTACGCTGTTATGTGTTAGATTGCGCCCTATTTCGAAAGCCTTGTTCGTCTGTGGCCGCCTTAAGAGAGATACTATTTAATCTTTGTACCCAGTGAGTTGGAGACAGATATATTTTGTTGCTACCCTGATTAATGTCCTATTCAAGTTAGCGTTCTTGGTGACAGTTTAACAGCGTTCGTATTTCATACAATTCCTAACATCCACGTACATTAAACATACGTGAACATACAAAGATAGAGTTCTAACCTATAACTATAAGATAGCTAGCACTCTTAGGGTGAGAAACATCGATAGAAAACCTGCAGACTTCTAAGGTTGTATCAAGTCGACCAACCACTTGGCCAGTGTGGTTGATTGAATGAGAGCCATCTGCTCCCCCGCAAGTCCGGTGATGATGACGAAGCTACTCCAAGCCATCATCGTAAGTCAGAAAGCAAAAAAAAATTGGTTAAATCTTTTGCTCCATTCAATAACGTTTGGTTATAAAAGTGTCTACAAAGAAAAAAAATAAGTACTCAACGTTTTAAACCTAGTTCACCTAAACTAAAACAGCGCTCAATTTACTGTCAAAACCACAACTTCATGTGATACAACAAATCATGTATTTAAAGTACCTCTCAATTTCCGTCGACCAAAATCAAAATAGGCTAACAATAACGCTGGCCATAACACGCGAACCGCAACGGAATCAATACAATCCATTACATATTCAGCGAACTATCTAACCGTGGGGAGGCCGGGCAAAAATGGGCATCAAACATTAATGACATCATTTGGAATCCGCGAAGATGCGGCGGAACGGTGATAGTCGATAGAACGGGCGAAGGGGCTTTTAATGCGAATATTATGCAGTGGTCGACCTCCTCCGGATTAAGATAATGGCCGCCTAGTTGGCGGGATGTAAATAAATATTGCAGTGTGACGTCACGGTTTGGATGGTGATGCGGTGGTTTGTTTCTTTGTTTAGTTTTTAAGCTTGTAAAAAACAAAAGCTGAGAATAGGTGAGTGGCGAAAACATGGGGACATGGCGCATGGCTATGGCCAGCAGTGAACAAACTTATAGGCTGATGATAATGATGATGAAGAATAACAAAGTACTTCTTCTTCTTATCGTATGGTTGATGAACAACCTGGTGTCAGAGTTTAGACCGCCCGTAGGCCTCTGACATGGCTTCACACACCGTGAAAAATCTCTCAGGTGAGCTGGTTTTCTCACACAATGTTTTCCTTCACCGTTTAAGCGTCGAATGATGGTACATATAAATTTAAAATTTGAAAAACACATTGGTACCTGGCGGGGTTTGAACTGGTTTGACCTCTCGCATGGCAAGCAACGACCTTAACCACTCGGCCATCGACGCTTGTCTGTGCTTGTTGTGTTGAACAAAGTACTACACACATATAAATATCCAAAATCAAGACAACAGAAAATCGTCCAAATTCGATAAAATGCCTTAATTACTGAACACAAATCATTTGATAGACCAAACCTTGACTCGATATCTGCCCAAACAGAATTCCTGTCGCGAATGTTTGATATCAAAATTCAAATTTACCAAGTCAAAGTGCTAAGGTAACATTTTTATTAAAATATGCCCAGAATTACGTTTCTGAATGAATAAATTTTAGCCTCTCCCCCTGTTTCACGCTCCCGAGGTTTTAATAAAAAATCTTCGTTGACTATAAATTATATTTATCTGAATGTGCCTCCTCTAGGTTTCGCATTGATATTTAAGTTTTTCCGTCTTGTGTACGTAATGTAACTTTGCAAAAGGAATTTGTAAGAGAAGACAATTATATTTTAGCGGCCATGCGACAACAATTCTCGGTGATTTTATTTTTGATCCTAACGGCAGACTTTTTAATATCTAGAAAATTATTCAAGACACGCTTTCACGATGACAGGTGCCAATTATTATTCTAATTTTATGACATGTACGAAGTTTCGCTACACCCACACATTATTAGATATTCATACACAACATTTGAGTAGGTTATTTCAGGAATGCTCTCAAAGTTATGTTTAACTTTCAATTAACAATGCCTACACGTGTACAATGGTGATGGAAGTCGTTGCGTATGTTACGTATATTCTGAATATTGTAATGAATAACAGGTATCCTACATTAGGTTTAGACATTTAATCAATATATAAAGAGCAATTTTTGTTTGCTTGTTTTGAATCTGTAAACCAGACAGATTGAATTTAAACTAATGATAGAGATTTATATTAGTTATTATTTTAACGATTTCTAGGGGAAGAATGAGAAAGACCTTACATGACCAAATAGGTCACATCTTGAAGGTCAAATCAAAAGTACCCATAGTCGACGAGCGTGCATGAAGAGGTTGATGCATGTGGAAGAAGCGAAATTGGTAATAAATAATACATAAATAAACATCATAATAAACATCTAAATCAGAAGAACATAAATTTTTAATATACGTTACGTGTATCAATACAAGTAAATTTTTATTTGATTTATTCAAAAAACGGACTATGCTATTATTAAACGAATGTGTTGATATTAAATGAATGTACATAATTATAATAGACATCTTTTTGATGTTTATTATCATAAATTAATTATTTAGTTCACAAAACAAACAGTCGAAAAGCATAGCCTCTGGCAAGCAGAAAAATGGAATGGAACCAATAAAAACTCGAACGAACGAATAGCGTTCTTTATGTAAACGCGTTTATTTACACCTCTGTCAAATTATTTCCAGTTAATTATCCTGGGCGGTGATAAAATTAAAATTTATTATTCCTCTGTTAAATCCACCAACCCCAGGAAGTTACTCCGAAGCTTCCGCTACGGAAATCCTCTTGTTTTCACATTAACCTCGTTGTTGAAGCAAACTGCACTATAAATAGAGGTGGTAAAGGTCATTTTGCGGTGGACGCGAGGGTTGGGAAATGTGTCGTTCAGTTAGCTCGTAGTCAAAAATCTGAAGCACTAGCTTTTGTCGATCTACGTGTAAGCCTTTTGTTTATAAATTATGTTCTCTCTAATAAGGGAATTTCATCAACTAGGTACTGTTAATTAGCGAAATCATACAATAGGTCTTTGGATCGTTAGCTTTTCGTAAGGTAAGACTTCTGAGTTCATTATCAACTAATGAAGCTGGTAAAGTGGCATGTACCGTAAACATAATACATATTAATCGATATACATATTTCTCGACTGTATTAGACTAGTGCCTTTATTTTACCCGACCTCTAGAAGGTTTATTTTAAAACGACTTCGTCCGCGTGGATAGGGTTTTGGTAGCAATGACTTATTAAATTAGCCTATATTTTTTATAGAGGACAATACCTTACTAAATTAGCTATTTATTAGTGAAAGTCCCGTCAAAATTGGTCCGTTTCTAAGATTAGCGGGAATAGACAGACAGACAGACAAAAATATTATCTAATTGTGTTTTTGTTATTGGTACCCGATAGAGATGCATATCCATTCAGTAAAGAGTTGTTTCATTTTAAATATTAGAAACATACACTTAATTTGTTTTAGTTGTTAGATGTATAAATACATAAAACTTTTATGTCCTTTCCAAATGATTCCGAAGTTACACAAGTACTTGTCCCAAACCGGGATCCAAACCCCGACTCTTAGCGCAAGGGACAGGGGCGCTACCTAATGCGCTATCGAAACAGTCAAGTGCAATCAAAGTATGTAAAATATGATGAAAAGATACATAACGCTGTTAGGCCGAGTGTCCACAGCTGTCCGGGGACCGCGACAATTTAATGACGCGACATATGCATTCATAGCCTACAAACTGTATAGAACTGGCACTGCTGAATATTTTGGATAGATCTGTAAATTGATAAATATTTATCATTATCATAATCATCAGCATCAGCCGATATACGTCCCCACTGCTGGGGCACGGGCCTACCCTAAACTAGGACGATAAGGCTTTAGTCGACCACGCTGGCCAAGTGGTTGGTCAGTAGACCTGCACAACTACAAAGAAATTCTACGGTTGGGTAGTGAAACAACCTTAGAATCTCTTCGTAGGTGTGCAGGTTTCCTCACGACGTTTTCCTTCACCGTTAAAGCGTCAAATCATCGTAAATATGAATTTCATGGCATTATCAATGGCAAGACAGACCTTAGGACTGACCATTGAACTAGCAACCCATTTAGATCTCACTTCTTTTGTCGTTGAAGTCAACAACCAAGGCATTTGTCATAATATTGAACTTGCCTCTCATTTGACACTTATGTTTTTGATTGGATATCATTACGTTTTCTTGATAAGTACATATCCTCGTAACGCCTGGTATACCTAGTACCTATATTTTGATTACTTACTGATTCTTAAATTTTAAAGTTAGTTACAGGCACTAATTAGGTATTCATGTTCAGCGTTCAAAATTAGCTTTGTGTTATACATAAGTTTTACGGGTTTGCTTGCCTAGAAATATAAATTAATATAAACTTGTACTATTTTCCAATAAGTACAAGATGTATTAACTTTTCATATCTTTGATGGACGGGTTGGACTGTTAGAGTTAAAACTAATAGGTTTAGCGCTTAACGTGTCATGAACTTTTAATTATAATATGCACGACATGCATGTTCTGTTACATGGCGATGTACTTTTAAAAAGCTTTTGAAATAACAACACAAAAAATGTGAAAGAGTGTTTATAATAACTGGCCCCCAATTTTTTTTTAATTTCCTGTCAAAAGCAAATGGCAAACTCTTTTTTTTGTAACTCACATACGATGGTGGCTTGGAGTAGCCTCGTTATCATCACCGGACTTGCAGGGCATCGGATGGATCTCACTCCTAATGGATAGCTCTCCTTTTTTATACCAATAAAACCGTTGTAGGCAAACTTCTGTGTAGAATTTCATTATACATATACTACCTACTTAATGATGGTCTTGTCATACTAAATTTCGTATCGGATTTAGTAGACACAATAAGCTTAATAATTATGAAAAACCGTCGACTTTTTAGAGTATACAAGTAAATCGAAAGCTTATTTTTGTGCGATGTACATCCGTGTCTGTATGATTATGTATTTAAGTATGTATTTATAAATATATATGTATGTATACCAGTTTACCAAATATTACAAGCTCTGCTTAGTTTGGGTCATATGATCGTGTTGTTTAAATGTCCCAGATATTTAAATAAATAATAATAAATATATGGGACATTTCCACAAACGGTCACCTAACCCCAAACTAAGCAGACCTTATACTATGGGTGTCAAAAACTGATATACACACATATATTTATATATAGATACTTGAATAAATAATCACAGCCAGACACGGAACAAACACCGATGTTCATCACACAAATATTTGTCCCGAGTGGGAATCGAACCCAAGGCTCTTGGAACCGACAGCCAGGGTCACTAACCACTGTTCCACCGAGCCAGTCAGTTTATTTATTATTATTATTATTTATCGAATTGTTTTTTTCATACTACCGATTTTAGTTCTTAGCGTTACCGCTAGGGGCGCTGTGCATTTTTTCATAGACGTTTTTTACAAAGCCGATATAGACTGTCACTTTTAAACTCATGGTAGTGCTACTGTGTTCAACTTTTACTCTACCACAGTACTTATAGACTCCTTATTATATATCCATGTGTCCTCTAGTATTCGCAGCGCTCTATATGCTCTCAGGTCCGCGGACACTCCCGACGCGTCGTGCCGCGACATTTTAACGAAGCGTCGAGTGCCCTTCGAGGCACTGCAGCTTATGACGTCAGAGTATCCAGTTGTCAAACCCCATATGTTGGAGCACGTCAGTGTATTTTTTTAATATTCAAGCGAGTTGCGGTAACTAACCTTTTGTGTAGTTTAAATTTGGAATGTGGCCTACATTACTTTTGGTATATCATCATCATCTGACTTTCGCAGTACACTCCTGGATATAGGCCTATTCAAATGCTTACTGTACATTAACGGGGGGAAATATTTTTTTGAGATTACTACGGAATTTGGCACTTTGGTTATAATGTTGCTACAACTTTCCTATTTCACCTAATAACACGTTAAAAGCCTTGGTTTTATGTTTTTATTTGGCGACACAAAAATTCTAACCACTAGACGTCTGTTCATAAAATACAACTGTGTACATTTGCAATACCTGCAAAAGGTCACCAAATTTAATTGCAATATGTAACTGCACGTAGTATGCAAATACAAATTGAATTTGATTAACTGTTAGCTACGATCAGTGACTATGAACTATATCTACAACACCAAATCTTTAAAAAAATCCTTAAAAAAAATTCGATAAAGTAATGTAGTACTGAAAAAATCGGCCCTTACATAAATAAATGAGTAAACGTTTCAACATTGTTATTGTTCCGACCGACGCGAATGGATCCGTAAATGCAAAATGGCCGCCCGTTAAAAACGCCAGATCACGAAAGCTCATAATTACCAAGTCAATTCTATCGGAATCGTGTAACGAGACCGGCGACAGGGATCGCCCGGCGGCCAAATAATTTATTATTATTTGCGCCCAAATTAATTCGCCCCTGAATCCGGCCCGCGACCAGTTATTTACATAATCTCTTTTGATTTGCGAAATAATAACACGGCCGTTGCTGTGATTTTAATGTTTTCGCGGCGCTTGCCAGAGTACGCCCCTGGGTTGATGTTTGTTGATGTTGTACAGATGTTAGAAAGAAAAATAAAAGAATTTGAAAGATTGTATTATCCTTTATGTTAATAATATGAAAAAAAAAATAGTTTAGTGCTTTTTCATATTAAAGCAGCATTAAATGCATTCTGTCCAAAGATATTTGAACTTAGCTTTTAGAAGTAGTTTATAGTAGTTTTACTTAAATAAAACCGTTTAAAAACTTTTGCTTAAACAATAATGCGAAAGAAAATAAAATATATTTGAATTTGAATTTGAATAACTGGATCCACTGTTGGAAGTAGGCCTCTCAAAATAAAGCGACAGTCAGTACAATTCCCGCACTTAATAATAAATACGAATTACATAGGTATGCAACACAAAACTAGCATTCGCTATAACTTTATTGATAGCTATTGTTGTTCAAATGAACACAAATATTTGTGTTCGCATTCCCATTACACAATTTCGATACTAAATTCGCACAAAATCCGATTACGAATTAACGGACTAACCAAAAACTAATCAGTGTCGTAAATTACCGCGAAATTGAAAAGCTAGCAGTATGCTAATACCGCCAAATACGGCCCCCTGGTCGCATAGTAAAATTAAAGAGTAGACTGTGTTTTTTTATTCTGGTCCATAACGTGATAAGACAATAATAATATATTTATTTGTTGAATGTATTGTAAAAAGGATACTTACATAAAAAACATCAAATTTTGCAGAAGATATAAGGACATTAAGCATGTTTAAATTTATTTGAAAAAAATTCTTTATTTTTTAACAGCAAGATTTCCAAAGCCACCCTTCTATAGCTTATTTTACATTTATTATGTTATTGTAACTATATAAGATATCTGTACCGAATAAACAATTATTCTATTGTATTATATTTTGCAAGTTACATAATATTACATACATAGTCAAGTATCCATAAGGCGTCACAAATAATCACACACATCAATTCACAAAGATATCAGGTATTCATAATATTCAGAAAAATCTTAACTAATAATAGATACTTCTTGTATCATCAAGAGTATATAAATTATGAAGCTCTTGTTCGTTAATTAAAATTTGAAAATTCAACTAATGCAAAATACTCTTGTTCGTTATTCTTTTTATAACTTAGGTTCTCACTAAGACGTGATATAAAACCTGTACTAAACTTCCCTTCTCTCCTTATTCTTAGCATACTTCATCATTGCACTATGGCAATACCGACATTACGGCAATGCGACCAACAAGTCCAGGTATGGCTGATAAAGGAAATTTAATGCGCCAAGTTAAAACCCCGCAGTTTCGTGACATTATTTACTATAGCGGTAAACAACTAATATTTAGTGCAAGTAGATTATGAATGGCCCGTTGAATATGAAGTAGGGGAACTTTTTAAAACGGATAGGGAATATCCGTTTCCGTAATAGTGGATAACTGACTTAATTTGCAAATACAGCCGAATGTAGTCCACATGTTTCCATGATAGCTAACTTACTTATGTGTAGGTGACTACGTAGTGTAATAAATAAATGACTACTCTTCTCTTTGTTTACTTAAAACTTTACAAAGCAACTTACGTTATCATCAATTTGTAACTTTTTTTTGTACTGAAGTTGGAACATAGTTCGGTAAGACGACAATCGGTCGATGAGAAGTCAGGTGAAGGCCCACCGGCTTTACGCGCTTTCCGAATCACGAGCGTGTATGGAGTAGGAAAGACGGAGGTCGACTTGCTAACTCCAAACTTAATTTATTTTACTTTACACTCAATTTCTTAAAATAAAGTTCGCAAATTTAACTTAACCCGGGACTTGAACATAGGTCCTCTAAGTCCTTACGTGGTGCTTGCCACCAATAGATCAACTAGGAATTGAAAATCACTATACCTACCTACTATACTAAAGAGTCTACATTGAGAAAGAAAAATAAATACATTTTATAATTTTTTTATTGCAGCTACGCTACTATTTTTTCCTCTAAATTTCTTTATTTTCGGCGTTTCAGACGGAAGGGCCATTGGCTTTGGTCGTGTATTTATTATTATTATTATTATTCTTTTATCAACACTCTCAATTTCGCTCAATAATTTAACACAAACACCAGCCAAGTATCGGTCCAACTAAAACCGATAACCCTCTAAGAAATTCCAAGAAACAATCATTCAGACACCCCGACCAACAATAATTGCTCATCAAAGACAGATATCTTTCCAAATTACCCTTACTCCTTCAACCCTCGCGCGACAGTTGATAGATAGACCGTCATTTGTAGAGTAACGGTGAATTAGCGATGTTGTGTAATATCGACGGCGAGGTAGCTACGGCGGACATCCCCGCTCCGAGTTAATGTGAAGTTAGTCACCCATAGAGTGAGCGGGATAACGGTTCTTAACTTAACTGCCTACAAAGCGTCGATGGCCGAGTGGTTAAGATCGTTGCTTGCTATGCGAGAGGTCGCCAGTTCAAACCCCGCTAGTTACCAATGTGTTTTTCAAATTTGAAATTCATATGGACCATCATTTGACGCTTTAACGGTGAATGAAAACATCGTGAGGAAACCAGCACACCTGAGAGATTTTTCAAAGGTGTGTGAAGCCATTTCAGAATCCTACGGGCGGTTTAAACTCTGACACCAGGTTGTTCATCAACCATACGATAAGAATACTTGCCTGTTGTGGGGACTGCGTGCACGGTTTACGTCAACTGCCTAAAAACAACTCTAGGCAATCATCGTAATGCCAAATGGATAAGCTCGTTGCTTGCCATCCGAGAGGTCGCCAGTTAAACCCCGCCACGTACCACTGTAATTGTGTTCTCAAATTTGAAATGCATTATGTACTGATTATTCAGCGCCTTAACGGTGAACGAAAACATCGTGAGGAAACCTGCACACCTATAAAGAAGTTTTAAGGTTGTGTGTGTAGTCGACCAACTCGCACTTGGCCAGCGTGGTTGACTCCCTAGCTTAGGGTAGGCCCGTGTACCAGCAGTGGGGGGATGATAATAAAAGTATTGTTACAGTTTAAACTAATGAACCCGCTGTGCTTGTGGCCCAACAGAGGGAAAGTTATGTGTCCTAACGCCCAGAGACGCCGGGTTCATCGCAGCAACACTTAATTGTTTCTTCGCAGATACACAGCTCTTTACTGCACGACCTCACTACTCAGTATCGTTAATGAAACACTTTTCAACTGACAGACAATTAAGTTTGGCCAGGATATTTACCATATAAAGCTCTGCTACCATGATGGGGATAGATGAAAAACAAACAGGATTGCTTTGATAACTTTAGATTTATTGAGATCGCAGTACAGCAAATACTTACAATAACAAGGTTTGACAGAGAAAAAATTAACCGACAGGAGATTTGCCTTTGAGCTGAATGAATAGTTGACTGCATAGATACTTGTGAGCTCTTCTAACAACTATAGTATAGTTATTGCAATGTTTGGTTTATTTAAGTTTTAACATAGCTCCCTATATTTCTGCACTATTGCAGGCGCCATGATCACAGGTCCATACTTTCAACTGTACTAGAATACATAATTAGACAACTGTGTCTGGGATATTTACCATGTTTCCTTATGTTATCTAGTTCCTGATATTTCGGCATTGTTGCAAGCGCCATGATCACGGGTGAACAGAACATGGTCTAAGCAAGCATGGTTAATATCCCGGAAATCCGTGCTGGACAGCGCTGCCATCCACATACAATGCTCCTCATTTCTGCCCCGTGCCATAAAGGCATGGAATGCCCTTCCAGCTCATGTTTTCCCTCCCTCCTATGATCCCGGGCTCTTCAGGCGGGGCGTGAAACGGCATTTAAGCAGGCCTTCAGGGTGAGTGCGACAGGCTCAATATGATGTTTTGTGCCTGTCGACCTCATATTTGGATCTCACTACCGCTTACCATCAGGTGGAGTGAAGCCATCTTGTTAGCCTTTTATAAAAAAAAATATATTCAGTGTTCTTAAGTGTAACAGTTTAAAGTTGTATACAAATTGATATAATGATAATTGCTAGTTCGAACACAGTGTTGGGTATGAACTAAATTTAACACTTCCGTAGTAAGCTATTATTTTTGAAAAATGTAGGCATTATACGGGCTGCCGGTGCTTTGTACTTGTACTAAGATTAATGTGGATATTAGCATTTTTAGTAGGTCAACTTATTTCGGATTAGAAACACGATTCATAGATGAAAAGCAAGATTAAATGAACCAAAGAAAGTATATAATTTCTTGATCCAACATTAATAATAATTAACAAAGGTTGTTGAAGATTAAACAACCTCTCTATTTATTATTTTATTAATGTTAAAATTTAGACACTTGCTGGAAATAAAATCACTTACTTTTCACATTATTTTACACTCATTAGAAAAGCTCTCGATGTTTCCACCCTGTTTCAACAATGCTGAAATATCGGAAGCTCGTTAATATAAAACAACATGGTAAATATCTTGGACATATTCAGTTATTCAAATTCATTCAAATAAAATCTTACATTTATAAACATCAACGAAATATAACACCATTCCTTTGCTACGCTGCAAGACTACACAAAATTTGCGCACGCGATTACCTTTAAATATTAATAAGGAGCATCAAACAGTTTCCTTCAAAATACAGCCTGGAGTCCAACTATAACCTACATAGGTTATGGAACCATTTATTCTATGCGAAATAAAAATAAATTCCGCCTACGAGCCGGCCACAACATATTCGGAGGCACGTAGCAAATTCCTTATGTATATTTATGTAACTTGAGGAATCTCTAGTGTTTCCTTTCTTCGTCCGGGTTTGCTTTTAGAGCTTTTGGTAACTAGACAGATGAATGTTCGCTTGAGTGCCTTAGTGTCGAATAAGAACAGGTTGTATTTTGTAACAAATGCAGCAAAAATATGTTCGGGGCCGTTTTCCTATCGTTCTAGGCAACGATAATGATACGATTACACTGAGCTAGGTGTTTCCTGACTGAATCCCTACTGTGTATTATGATTCATAGAGATGCCCATCATAAATGAAACCAATTTGGTAAAAGTATCGTGAGTATAGTATTAGCACTTAAGTAAGTATAGTAAGTATAGTATTAGCGGGCTTTCAGGGTGAGTGTGAGCGGGTTTTCAGGGTGAGTGCGACAGGCTCAATCAGCTAGGCCCGATCAGCTAGGGAGCATTTGATATTTTTCTGATTACCCAAATATTTAAAACTTTGCAAATAAGCAAAAAAATGATAAAGAATAATATATTTTAAGTGCTTACGCTTGCACCTAAATCAAATAAAAACACTTTTCCATTATATCCCGATGCTTTATTACCCGCTAGGTTCGATTCCAGGCCAGTTGCACTCTCCGTTTCATACAATCCCAAGAAGTAGTTGCATAACTGACTTATTTCTATCAACCGTTTCGCAAGTTGCGAAGCCGCAAGTTTGAAAGCGCTCTTACATGCCCGGCTCAGACGGTGCTTCAAAACTGCATTATGATTCCGTAGCTTGTTGGCTAGCGTCGACGGCCGATTGGCTAAGGCGAGAGGTAGCCACTTCAAACCCCGCCATGTACCAACCAACACCCATCAAATTGTTCTCAAATTTAAAATTAATAACTCTATACTAATCTATACTAATATTATAAAGCTGAAGAGTTTGTTTGTTTGTTTGCTTGTTTGAACGTGCTAATCTCAGAAACTACTGGTTCGAATTGAAAAAAATATGTTTGTGTTGTATAGACCATTTATCGAGGAAGGCTTTAGGCTATAACATCACGTTGCGACCAATAGGAGCAAAGGAACAATAGAAAATGTGAAAATGGGGGGAAACGCGAACGAAGTCGCTGGCACAGCTATGTAAGTATATTTGACATTCTCACGGGGAAGGAAACTATCGTAAGGAAACATACACAGCTGTGACGATTCTAAAGTTGTGTGAAGTCGACCAAGCCGCATTTGGCCAGCATGGTCAGTGGAACGTATATGGGCTGATGATGACATGAAGGCTGATGATTGTCATCGGCTACAAATCGAAAGCTTCCGAAGCTTCCGAACTTATTAAAACGGTCATCACACAAATATTTGTCCCCAGAAGGAATCGAATCCCTAGTCGTAAGAGGCAGGACTTATACTGCCCGTAACTAAATCCATAACTGACTTACTTCTATGAACTTGCGAAGCCGCAAGTTTGAAAGCTTCGCGTCCTTACACGGCCGCTCAGCCGGTGCCAGCAAGTTGCATTGACTCCGTAACTTGACGGCTGCGTCGCCGCCGAATTGAGAGCTTCCGAAGAAACTCAGTCACAGTAAACTTTGAGATTGTTATGTGTATCGCTTAAGGGCGCATTCAAATTAGCCGCAAAGTGCAGAAAGGCCGCAACGCGACTGCTATACTTACAAAAAGCGTGGATAAAAAAAGACATTTATTGCCTGAATAAAAAACATTTACTACTTATACATAAAATTAAGACATAAATTGTCAAGACAAACGGAGGAGGTTCAGCTTGTGCGGTGGGGGTGCGGTGTGGCGGATGGTGAAGGTCGTTGCTTGCCATGCTTCAGTCAGGGGATACCAGTCACAACTATCTGTCCGGTGGTTGGTGAACGGTATACGGGTAAGCAACCCCGGCTCCTCGAGCTACTATCGACTCAGTCCAAATCATCCGAGGCGATAGTATCCTTCCTCCCCTTTTCCTTCCCCCGTCATATATCCTTGCTACTCGTGGGAACGCAATGTTTAAAACAATGCACAAGGCAGAATGGCGGCGACGTGGTCCACAACCCGTCACGTCACGTTTCTCACAGAGGTGAAAAGTGGATCGCTGGAAGTGATCTCTGCCTACCCCTCTGGGAAAAAGGCGTGATTTTATGTATGTATGTATGTTGCCATGCGAGAGGTCGACAGTTCAATTCTCGCCACGTACCACTGTGTTTTTGATGATGATGAATAACCACTTTTGACGGCAGCGATGCAGAGACGCGTTTTTATTGCTCTTGGACACCATTATACTTATCCTATCCGACTATTATATTATAAATGCGAATGATTGTATAAGAATAAGAATAAAAAAAGACGTGTGGCACTCGGGGACTGCCGCGGTATAGCTATTGCATAGCATCGTCCGATTTCGGAGTAGCTTGTCTCGATTCGTGCGAGTTTCGTAGAGTCGTACAATACGTCTAACCGCACGCACATAAACACCGTGCCGAAGTCTACCGAACTGAAACGACGTTAGACGATTGTGAGGTTTTTTCGTTACGGAATTTCTTGGTTCGGTCGCCGCGCTCAAAGCCCGCGATAAAAGCTATGCAATAGCTTAAAAGGTTATTAACCACAAGTTAAAGAGAAAGCAAATAACATAAAAGCACAACATTAGTGGTCTACTAGGTCTAGCCTCAGCATATTATGCTCCAACGACAAGAAGCCGCTGGGGCGCTGGTATTCTGGCAGTATGTGTAAATGTAAGTGTATATGAATGCATGTTACTTTTTCAAGTATTAACTAATGAACGGATTTAGATAAAACTTCACAATAATAGCTTGTTTATCAGAATATTACAAAGACTACAATTTGAACTGAAACATATTGTATCCGAAACAAAATTGTTATCAAGAATATCCACTAGTCCTCCATAAATAAATAAATATAAATTAATATTACACAACAAAACGTCATGCATTGATTTGATTCCGTGTTTTACTTTAGCCAAGTAAAAATAAATTCAAAATTAATTTGACCTCTTGCTTTACCTACAAATCAAGCAAAAAAAAATTTGTTCATGAAATTTCATCCTCACACACAACTCCGTTACTAGTTTTTATATGGATTCAAATACAAAACGGTCTTGGTGTATGCAAAAGTTTTACAAACTTTCGTCTTCAATACTTATATTGGTTTCTCAGTTGAACAACCTCCTTCAAAAGTATTTATTTTTCATGGAGTATATTATTTGTTTAATCTTATTTTTTCTTTAAAACCCTGCTTAAGTTGTAGAAAAGTATATATATTTTTTTAAACCTTGATCAATTATTATTGACGTCGCAACTTGTTTTTTATATGTTAATTTGGACTTCGGTTAAAAGATAATCCTTCCTTTTAAACAATGTCTGAAAATATAAAACTAAATTAAAAATTTGAAAAAATTCGCATTCATGACCCGGCCTGGACGGGGACTTGAACCACCAGACCTCACAATATTTTATTTTCAAATTTTAATTTTACATTAAGCTTTAATAGCATTAAAAACAACAAATAAAAATAATATAAAACTATCCACACGGGAAATTCGTGTTCGCGATACAAAATTAGATACCTCATATGCACTAAAATCGTATCGTGTGAGCGCCGTGAGGACAACCACTGTGTCTTTTATACAAACGAAACTAATATAACCCTCTAACAGAAAGATAACCAAAAGAAAATATGGTTATATTTTCTAGCCTACACCAGGGCAAGTAGATCGATGCATCGTGCATTTTGCATAAGCCTGTTCCACATTCGGTCTGCAACTTCGGCTAAATTAGAAGGCAAGGTAGCTTAGACACGACTAGCCGTATATTTATGCTCTTGCATTTAAAGTTAGACTGCAATCGATAGCAGTCTCGCTAGCCGGTGGCACAGACTAAATAAAACTTGGAGGCGGTGATACATTGCAGCGAGTAGGTAGGAAGTGTTCATAATTATCCTCGCTTTGAAATTGTTTTCGGCTCATACAATATTGTAAGATTTTATTGTAAGATTTTGACTAAATATTAGTCTTTATGGGTCTACACGCGATATTAGGTGTAGCAATTACATAGCTACTTACTGCCTGACGTTTCGACTGGGTTAAATCAATCATCGCGGTCGCGAGCGAACTCAGGAGTCGCTCGCGACCATGATTGGTATAACCCTTAATATTTAGTCATACAATATTGGTTCAAGATCAATATGTAAGGTATACTTAATATCTTTGCACCTTTAACATTGATCGTAGTATGTAGATCTGTCAAAGTTTTGACAAGTTATCATTCCGATGTGCTCGTAATCTCGCTTAAGTACGGATCTAAAAATAAAGCAATCAACATATATTCAGGACTAAACAGGCGTAAGTACTATTTACGTGTGCCGTAATTGATTTCAAACAAGACCAATAACTGAAACTGGGAACTAGAGAGTTCCCAAATATAAAGATAGTTTATATTAAAAGCTGTGGTTTCGTAACCTTGCTTAATTAATTGGGTTTGTTTCGTACAAATTGAGTATGATTCAAGAATTTTTCATGATCTCGGATATGAGAACTACCCACGTGCCTAATATTCGTATCTACAAAATATAATTTTTGGGTACAACTCTTCACGAATAAACAACCCATACCCTAAAACATTCGTCTTTCAAACAGCAACGACAGACACAATTCGCCACCCAAATGCATTTCATTCGAACACTACCTGAGGCGGTTTCCAAATGATTTAACCGACAAGAGCGGAACCCGAATTTATAATGCTCCCCTCACTTTCTCCGTCGCGAATACCGCCCAGACGAAAGTGTTGTTCCAATCTGTAGTTTCCACACGTACGACTTACGAAGTGACGTTTACTGAAACGTGTGAGTCTGGTGCGGTAGTTCATGTTCAAAACGTTGAAAGTTACGTTTGCGGTAACGGTAAAGTTATTGAAGTCTTTGGTAACGCATGAAGTGTTCGCTGAGTTATTGTTTGAACGTTATTCCGGGTTAGCGTGGACCTGGTTTGAAATAAATAGAAACCTTCGCACAAATACCTTAGAGTATATCCTACTTATTATGTCCTACATTTATTAGACTTAAAATCTAATGGGTCTTAGGTTCAACAACAAAATGAGTAGCAAATACATACAAAGCTACTGTTTTCTCAATGTCTCGACTGGAACTATGGGATGTGATGTTTATCACAATTGTTTATTACATGTATAACACACTAGATGGCGTCTATAGCAATAAAACAATTAATAATCTTGATATCATTTCAACAAAAGCGTCAATCATAGTTGCAAGCAAACATTTGTGCAACACTTTGTTTTGCATGCCCACCTATAATAGTCATACTGCATCGAAACGTTTCAATTGTCATGAATAATGCTTTTTATGAAAGTACATAATTCAACGGCTACTAAAATCAACAAAAAAAAATAACCAACGCCAGTTGCTTCAAAACCAAACACCTAAGCAAGTACACACGCTCCAAAAACCTAACCTCAAAATAATATCCGCCGCCAAAAAATCCCAGAAAATCTATCACCGACTTATCACGGATCGCAATTCGGAATCCAATAAGAGGCGAGTTTTTGTCGAGTCCACATTTATCTCCGGAATGAGATCGGCTCGGGGTTCGAGCCTCGGCAAGGGCATAATTGAATGGCGCCATAAGTCTTCGATGCGGCTGTCTTAGGTACATGTTTAACCTTTTTGTGGCTCAATATTAAACTATATTTAATTTTTTTTATTTGTAGTTTTTTAATGCTATTGTAATTTTAAAATTTGAAAAAAAATATAATTGCCGAGTGCAACCATTCTGTAAAGAAATGTTTGCGAAACGATAGTGTTTGATCACTACCGGTGGTGGCGCCACCCGTGGCTAACGGGTAAAATGTTATTGAAAAATTCGCAATGGTGACGTAATTGCCTTGGATAGCTCAGAGGTTAGAGCAACACGATATCTGGAGAGTGGAGGTGGTTCAAGTCCCCGTTCAGTTCAGTTCAATTTTTTCAAATTTTAAATTTATATTTATTTTCTTAAATCAGGCCTTCAGGGTGAGTGTGACAGGCTCACTAGGATCTATTGTGTCTGTCGACCTCAATTTTGTTTCTCACTACCGCTGACCATCTCGTGAAGTGAGGCCACCTTGTTAGCCTATTATAAAAAATATATATATTACAATGGATATCATCACTACATATAATAAAGCGAAGTCGCTTCCTGCGTTTTCTCTGTATGTATACTTAAATATTTCAAACTATGCAACGGTTTTTTAATGTTTTTTTTATACACCGTCAAATATTAGTGGTTCTTTCTCCGCAGTAAAATGATTCTATCTTAGCAGCACAATGGATTTGTGCAGTTCTTTTTTTATTATAATCAATAAATGCCGGTTTTACGAAAGGTATACTCGAAACGCGAAACGAAAGCACGTTCGAACCGCTTTATTATTTAGGGAGTAAAGCTTCGTTAGCTTTAATCATCGATTTCATGCGGCAAGCAGTATCTCATTACGTCAAATTTTATAAAAGAACGATAGCTTATCTCGTTTTCAAAATGAAAAATTATTATTTTGTAAATTTGAAAAAAAATTTTTTCAAGTAATTTGCATGGTTCGATAGTATTACTAAAAGCGAATCGTTCTGCCACGGGAAAACAACCACTAAAATTTCACGGTGTAGATAGAGGGATTCAAGAGGGAGGTTTTGATATACCCGAATCAATGCGACTGCGGGTCACTAGTTACGAGTTCGAGTTCGCTTTCTGTCCGTCCCTGTGATTAAATCTTTAAAATTACGCAACGGAGTTTATTGCGGTTTATTCAATAGATTCAATCGGAATCCAGATTCAAGAGAAATATTTTAGAAAGGTATAATATACCCCAAGTGGAGTGAGGGCGGGTCCCTAGTAATATTATAGTTATGTTATCTGTGGTAATATTAATAACATTAATCGGGATTCATGTCATACTCACCGTATGACATAAATTAATGTATATTTACTTTATTTTTACAAGCTACTGGAATGCTGATTCTACTGAAAAGACTCCAACTCCAACAAGAAATACAATTTACTGTAATATAAATAATACAAATCAAAGAAATCACATTTTTATTAATTGGTGGACTGGTTAATAGCTAAAAACATATTGATAGTTTAAAAAACCCGCGGTTCGAGTCACTCACATAGTGAAATAATAATACTTTTTACAATAAAAAAATAGAATAACTTCTAATACGCCAACGTAAGCGTACATAACTCTTATACATATAATATGTATACGAGTATAATAAATATACAGGTATCTATCCGCATATTATTAGATTTGATTGGATAAATTGAGATTCCGATGACGCACTCTTGATTTTCCTCGTACACTTCTCGTATGACGTCAAAAGCACCTCGAAAAGTAAATCGGGTCACAAAACGGTAAATATAAACGGGTATACACACGTGCGTACCAACTTGCAATCAAAATATATTCGCGCGAAATCTTCGTAATATTTGTACTTGTTTGAATGATTTATGCGATGCGTAATGTTACATTGTGTAATACAATACATTTTGAACGTCGGTCGTTATGTGTTGGAGGGGGAAGGAATGTGTTTTTAATGGGCGTTTGAGTAGGATAGTCGTCAAGATGTTATGTTGTGTCACAGTTGTTATGATTGTTAACTGCCTCGTTGGTCCATTGGTAGCAAGCGCTGCGTTAAGACCGGAGGTCCCCGGTTCGAATCCGGGGTCGGGCAAAATTTGTGTGAGTTTTTCTGTAATGAAATTACTCAGCCCGGAGTTAGTAAGTTGGCGGTTGAACGCCCGTGCCTTGGAAAGCACTTTAAGCCTGTGGTCCTAAACTCGATCCCTCGTCGGTCATTGCGGATTGCCGTCTCACTGAATTATGAGAGTAAGGGAATAGAGAGTGCACTTGTGTTTGCGCGCACACCTGTGCACTATAATATGTCCTGCGCACTTGGCTGATCTCAATTGAGATCGGCCGCCATGGCTGGAATCGGTCGGACGCCTTATATATGCTTGTTTACAGGTACTCTGGGAGTTGTTTCAAACCTGGCTGGTATCTAGTATATTATAAAAGGCAATGCATGACTAATTTTAAATTGACTGGCTCGGTGGAGCAGCGGTTAGTGACTCTGTCTGGCGGTTCCAATAGTCTTGGGTTCGATGCACACTCAAGACAAATATTCTGTGTGACGAACATCGGTGTTTGTTCCGTGTCTGGGTGTGTTATTTGTTTATCTATTGTTGTTTCTGATTCCCTTATCGCTAAGCACTTGCGTTACGGAAATCTACTTATCACTGGATCAGATCGATTTTTGTGATGTTGTGAAATATTTATATGTATACTAATGAAATACCTCTTCAAACTAAGATCATTTGATCGCGATATTTCAAGTTTGTTCAAGTCCCAGTTCATGCGTTCATGAATGTTTTTAAAATTGTATAATTAATTAATATGTACAGATAAACATATTTACTTTTTAATTAAGTTTACTTAGGCAATCTATGAAATAAACAGAAACAACGTTAATAATTTCATCAACCAGCTGTATAATCTCGCATTTAAAGTCCATAAAAAGGCTTTTAATTAAATATTAATCTCGCTTGCTTTTATGTGATTACCCGACACTCTTTGTAGCGAAGAGTGCTTTAAATATGCATGACTTTCAAAGCTTTCGCAATAATGTGATATTTACTACGAGAAAATATAGCACTGCTACGAAAACGCTACGAGAAAGCTACGAAAACCGTGAGCTACGAAATGATATGAAAACGATTTCCTCGTAATATCGTAGTCATACCAATTTCATCGAGCGAGAGTAACAATAACACTATGATATCGATAAAATCGTGAGAAATCTACAACAATTACTGGGAAAGATGTCCCATCATTCTTTTAAAATGGTACCAATTTTCCCCACACTGCCTACGAGCACGCATGACCATTGGTTTTGATATGTCAAAATATGTCTTGTGCTATACGGCATAAAGTTTATATTTGGGTATATTGGTAGAGATTAGAAAAAAATGAAAGTGTAGACGCAATTCGCACCCAGCGGGTATCTGGGGGTAGTTATCAATCTCTCGTACGGAACCCGTTTCAACGGTTATTTATGTTTAGTTCTCGGTTTTGAAAGAACGAAAGAGATAAGGGTCATGTCTGTATCCATTCTTTTTTGTCATATAATTGAAAACACTTCCGTTGATCCAATGGAATGGACCCACAATAAGCTGCTCTTTGAGCAGAGGCAATATAATCCACAAAGAATAATTTGAATCACGGATACATACTGAAAAATTCTTTGTATGATCATTATCATCATCAGCGTATAGATTGTCAACTGCTGGACATAGGTCTCCACACGTTTTCGTCACTCCTACCTATTCTCGGCTACTCTTTTTTCAACGCGAAGTATGCTTGGTGCACCCTCACTATGGGCAGGGGTTTACCCAAGGTGGTATGTGGGTCTCCCGGCTGCCGGTGCTAACATGGAAAACCGGCAGCTGCTCCTAGGCTAAGGTGCAATGCCCAGGGGTGTACCCACTAAACTCCGCGGCATACCTCATCGCCTATTAGTGGTGGCCTTCACTCACAACACCACCAGCGGACAGCCTTCATGGGCTCCTCAAGCCTCCCCGAAGGGGGCGACGGGGCGACCCGGTACGCAAGGTCTCTCCCGTTCCTCAACGACGGCCATTGGTGCAATGCCGGCTGGATATTCTCAGCTACTCTCATCCAGCTCCTACCAGCTGTCCTGCACAGATCGTCACTTCGTATAATAACGGTGTTAAAAGTTCGTCCGCAAATGTTCACAAAACTGATTAAACAAATCACTATAAACACTCCTTTGCATACACCCAAATTGATTTATCGCAGCACAGTTTCCCCTGCAAGAGATTTAAACTGGAAAATTGCATCAAAAAGGCCGCTGCGTCCCGTATGAAGTTTAAATGATAAATAACGTTGTATTGACGTAAGTTTGCAACTTCATAAACTGCAGCCCGTCCGGTAGCACGGTCAGACAAGTTTAGCGGCAAATATTGCTACGTCCAGGGTGAAATGGCGTTTAGAACGTGTTTAGTTCTTGCCTATAAAAGTGTGTACTAAATAAATGTTAAGGGAGTGTTTATAGAGACAATTAATGTTATCTAATTCATGTTTTACTACCATGCAATTTTTTTTTCTACAGTTATAATTGTAATCATGTCTATATTGAAAAATACGAGAAAAACTTGCTATTATTTGATATTAATTATTTATTTATTCTGATGAGCTTGATCTGAATTTATATTATTTGTAACAGCGATAAATTAAATATTTATATCTATTCTACAAAGAGATCCCTTTGTAAAATGTAGATAAACTATGTATGTTAGATTTTAAGGTTTTTTGTTTCTTTAAGGTATATTAAACACATATCGTCGGCTTAGAGTGTAAACCTGCTAACTCCATATCAGGTACATTTTCAGGAGAGACGATTAGATTGTATATTTATTTTCACACTTTCGAATGGTATAAATAACGTATTAAAGTAAAAAAATGGATTTGACAGGTTTACACTCTAAGCCGACGATATATTTAAAAAAAAAATTAACATTTTTATTTATTACTTTATTTATTAAGTATACTCGTATTAAGCTTCTCGACCGACTTGACTTGCCTTAGATGGCGCGATTCGTGTGGACGAATACTGGGCGGATTATGTTTGATTTTGCCATCGACTCGAAAAGAAGAAGACTAGCGACCCGCCCTCGCTTCGCTTCGGTATACCTCTATCTCTATATAAATATTATTAGGTACTTATTTACCTACGAAACGAATTTAAAGCGAATTCAAAATTCCTTCAAGTTAAAATCAAAGTGGCAACCACGCGACTTTTTTCTAATACTTGCATTTTTAAATTCGTGATATCTTCCGAAAGAAATGTCCGAATTGAATAATTCAAAAAGTTATTTAAAGGTACTGAAGCCGTCTTGAATATAAAGAAATTTATTTTGATAAGGATTAATACCAAGGTACAAATAAAGAGCCTTTTCAAGCGGCGACATATAAATTAAATTTTTAGGATAAAAAACCGCTTACTGTGACATAACTATAATATTTAGACATATGCTGTCGCGACACTTTTTGTAGATAATGGAGAGTTCTGCAAAGTCGTAGTAAATGATTTTATTCTATCATCAATAGTTTTCGCAGCGCACTTTTTTACACCTTGGGTTACATTATTGAGTTTCAGTAAGGATCCCTAATTTGAAATAAAATTCTTAATAATGCAGCTTTCTAATGGTGAAAAAAATATTGCAATCGGTCCAGTAGTTTTTGAGTTTATTCATTACAAACATACAAAAATACAAATCTTTCCTCGCCGCCGCCATCTCTGCCCTCGGCATTGTAAATGCATCTTGTGTATTAATATTAACATAAAAGTGTTATGATATGTATATATTCGGAATTCTCATTTCATCAGCTTTAATTTGATATGCATTTTGTTTTATGTTTATTGGTCTATGTCGGTAGGAACATCGAGTAATTGAAAAATAAGATATTTCGTAAATTAAACTTGAACACCACTAAAATCGTTATTGTGGCTAAACCTTAAAGGATAGACATATGCTATCGCAGACTTTTTTATAGAACTTTTTGAGAAGAATAATTCCCCCATACATTATTATTCTGTATTTTGAGTTATTTCAGCAGCGCACGCAATGCAAGCCTCCAAAAAGCTCGTTTTTTTTTCGTCCGTCTGATAACTGTTACGATTACTCTAATAATTTCTTAAGTAGAGACACCTAAATTATACACCTATAGAATCCCTGGAATGTCTTCTTTCCATTTTTGAAATATAGTACTTTTTGTGATCCTAGGTAACAAACACATTTTGGGCGCCCTTCGCAACTTCATTTTATACTATGTATAGAAGAAGCTACTCTTGAACGATTTATATACTATTTGCTGTAACAATTTACTTTTTAGTTACAACACATTGCTATAGTTACAATAATAAAATTGGTTGGAACTAACTGAATAAAGGTTTTCTTCTCTTTTTCTTTTCTATATGTCTATACAAAATAAGTATCCCAAATATTTCTACGAACCACTATGGGATACATACAATACTTGTCAGATTTCGACAATACACTACAAGACTTGTTGGCAAAGGAAGCCAGAACATGTTCTCAGTTGCAACAATACGTGCATTTCTCACGGTCGTGGAAGCCTGGTCAGTGCCCGGTGTTAATCCATTCCACATCCAGCCGGACCGGATTCTTGAAAGCAATTAAAGGTGTCTTAGTTCTACTATCTCTTCGCCAAATAGAGGGCTAAGTTATAAGAGTTTAAGCATGAAAATTGTTGACTAGTGTGTGTGTTTGTGCTCTATCATGATAAATATACTTTATCGCACATAAAAACAAAACATCTTCAAAATAAATAAAATATTATTCAACTATTTAATTACTTAAATACATAAAATCACGCCTTTTTCCCAGAGGGGTAGGCAGAGATCACTTCTAGCGATCCACTTTTCACCTCTGTGGAAATGTGACGTGACGGGTTGTGGACCACGTCGCCGCCATTCTGCCTTGTGCATTGTTTTAACAAGGTCATTGCGTTCCCACGAGTAGCAAGGATATATGACGGGGGAAGGAAAAGGGGAGGCAGGATACTATCGCCTCGGATGATTTGAAATGAGTCAATAGTAGCTCGAGGTCGCTTACCCGTATACCGTTCACCAACCACCGGACAGATAGTTGTGACTGGTATCCCCTGACATTTTAATTACTTAAGATTAAATTATCCATGTTTTGCTAGTCATACACCAAAATTAAGTTGTTTTATTAACTGTGATATTTGACAGGATAAGAGGTACATTTTTGTACTTTTCAGAATAATCTAAGTTATCTGGCGTAGCTACTCGCCGTCAAAAATAAAGTTAGTTAATGAAGATTAATGTAAGAGCCTACTAATTGTAGAATATTTCCGGAGAGCAACGCGTTGTCTTTACGGTAAAAAAAAACTTTTGTTCGGCCATTATAATGCTAATGATGAAGCTCTATCATAATCATCGGAAATCAAGGTGATATCGAAATTGATGGATTAAGTTTTAGGTAAAAGCCGTAGTCATAATCTAAAGTATGTAAATTATGTAAACTTTAGGCAAATTGAAGGTAATTAATCCATGAAGCAGCCAATTCTACTTGCCAGGGGGGTTGTGTTAGTTACTGTCTAAATCCCTATTAATTTTATAAATGCTGAAGTTAATCTTTCGCGCTTTCTCACCAAAAATACTAAACCGATATACCTGAAAAAAAACGTCGATGGCCGAGTGGTTAAGGTCGTTGCTTGCCATCCGAGAAGTCGCCAGTTACCACTGTGTTTTTCAAATTCGAAATTCATAATTATGTAGGTACGGCCATAGTCGACACTTTAACGGCGAAGGAAAACATCGTGAGGAAACCTGCACATCAACATGGTGAGGAAACCTGGACGTATATACGTCCCCACTGCTGTGGCACGGGCTCACATCATCGGGATTTCATCATTATTAGAAATTAAATTTAAAAATATACTTCAGTGTCCCTCACACTTACACCCTATCAAATACCATACTGAGCCTATTCTAAAAAACACTCGAGACACCATTAAAAGGAGGCTTTTACAAGACAATTTCTCTCTGCCGCTCGAAACTTGCACACCCATCCTACAATTAACCAGCTCTTGCAGTGCTGCGCCGCGCTCACAATGCGCCGGAGAGCGGTACTGATTACATCTTACACTGTACAATAGTTCGCGAACGGAGTGAACGGAGTACACTCGTTCATTCCGTTCAATTGTGGGAATGTTAATTTATGGCACGTCTTCTGCCGTCGGCGGGATTGGATGTCTTCTTTATGTGATTGGATGAGGTTCGTTGCATTTGAGGTTATATTAGCTGCGGATGGTTCGTAGCTGTTTTTGTATATATTCAAAACAGCTGATGCAAGCTTTGGCAATTAAATATAATTATAACAGAAAGTAACTGCGCAATGTAAACCCACAAAAATGTGTATGTTTACTTTTAACTGATTGCGGTAGATGACTACTGTCACACACATTAATAAGGGCAGATTGTACCACTTACCATGTTCAATAACTCATATTGCACCTCGTATGTGGACTTCACTACCATCAGGTGGAATGGTAGTGAGGTCATCCTGAAAAAAAACAGTGGTACCTTGTGGTGTTTGAACTAGCGACCTCTCGCAAGGCAAGCAACGAATTAAACCACTCAGCCATCGACGCTTTAACTAACCAACTTATTTTACTGTTATCTACAAAATAAAACATGTATCTCTTTACCAGACAATTTTGGCTAGCATCATATTTGTCCAACAAACATGGCACAGGAAGCCTTTGAAATGTTCCAACACAAACCCCACGCTAAAAAGGTACGACTTTTAATTTTCTCCTCCGACCAAATTGCCGAGCTAAATAACGCTTAGGTGACACTACAGTAAATTCTCAGAACGCTCGGCTATAAAGCTGATTCTCACTAGCTGCGTCAAAATAAACGCTAACCAAGTCACAATTATGGCTGCGGAATATCCAGCCGCTTTTCCTTTGAGAATATTAGGCACAGACGGGGCCTATAATTTGACTCTTTGAAGGTTGATCTGTATACCAATAAGAGTCCAATTTGAATTTGGCAATTTCATACCCAACTGGAGACTTTGGCGGTGCCAAATTGCCGGCTTATCGGCGTGGTTGTCAATAGCTAATGTTAATTTTAGTTTTGTGCATATTTAATGAAACTACTAGTGGTTTTATGTATGCACGATGTATGACAAGATACGTATATATCGGTAAGTGACTGCATTGGTGGGTGAATGAGTGAGTCGTTAAGGTCGTTGTGAGAAAACCTGCGCTCCTACGAAGAAATTCTTAGGTTTTATTTTGTAGTCAACCAACCCGCACTTGGCCAGCGTAAGGCCTTATCGCCCTAGTTGAGGGTAGGCCCGTGCTCCAGCAGTGGGGACGTATATGGGCTGCTAACGATGATGAACATTTGTTCATCATTTGTTTATTCATCTGGGTATGTCATAAAATATACTTAAGTATAAAATATACTTCAGTATATTTATACTTAAGTATATTTTATAACACACCCAGACACGGAGGCAGTGCTTCTGGGTCACTTACCACTGTTCTACCGACCCAGTAAACTCAAGCCAGCCAAATCAGAAAAAATACTCTTTACTATTTAGAACCAATAGTAAAGAACAGAAATATAAATCAGACACAACTATCCTACCGGAGCAAACTAAACCGCTTGGTCACGCCTGACTCTCATCACCGTTCTAACGAACCTGCTCCTTAAATAAACTGCCATTGATTTTACAACCCGCTCGCGCCGCGCATACTGAAGAGAGGATTACCGTTGCTCTATTTGTGTTGACTTAGAGCACATAGGCGCTAGACGGCCAGACAAGACCACAAGTCGCTGACGAGCTTTTTTTTCATTTGGAAGTTAGTTTTTTTTTCCTTTGATCACGGAAACTCGAACAAATTTTTCATTAGAAAAAAAAAACTTGCATGTAGAGCCAATGTTCCGCTAGAAAAGACCACAAGTCGCTGACTAGTTTCATTTTTTTTTTAATTTTGGACGTCGCCTTGTGTTATGAATAGTTAAACCAAACTATTTCGATTCGACGATTGAGTTAAACATTTGTTCCGTGTGTTATCTAAATGTTTTATGTTTAACATTTATATCTAATCAAAAACGAGCATAAGTACTCACATTTAGTGTAAAACGATTTGGCATTAAGACAACTACTTTTGGTCTTAATATGAATTTCATGTCTGTTTTAATGGAAACAGTAGATCATACAAGAAATAAAACGGTTATAAAAGTCTTCAAATCTAAGTAAAAACTGTATCACATACGTCGTACCATTTAGTAATGCATACAATGCAATGTGGACACATTATTTTTAAGTCTGAACAAGGAACTATGATATTAGGCCCGAACTAACATGGGACAAAGGATATGCATATCTGAAATTCGAGAAAACAGATGTCCTGTTTAATAAAGATCAGTTTTTACCAACGTACATCCGATGCGATGACTACACGCCACGGATTTGGTAACAAATTGACGCTAGGACAGCCCGGGACTTTCGACCTAGTTCGTGTGACTTTAGGGGCTAGATTGACTTGACAGGGTTGGTTTCTATTCGGCATAAACAACGCTGGAGACTGTCAGATTGGATGTGCCTAACGTGTAGGTAACAGTGATGTAGATATGATACGATCTAACGAACTGTAATGTCACGCGCGGGCCACGAAATTGAGCGATGCTTACTTCTAACATTGATTGTAAGGAAAAAAAATATATTTTCGTACTCAATTTGTACTTTAATATACATCTTATTCTTATTTTAGGGATCTAAAACTGTATGAATATGACGTACGTTTAGTACATAGGGTAAAATTTAACACACCAGTTACCACAATCGCAGTGAAATATTCTAATGATCGATTCTACTCTATGTGTTTTGGATTAACAATTTTTTATCAGTCTTATATTTATAAAAAGTAGGCAAGTCATTTTAAACCATCTGTCTATACTGCATACAGATGTGGCGAAAAGCATTAATTAAGTAGAGCAATACAAACAATTGTAAATATTTCTTAGGTTAAAACAGTTAACAGCATATTTTTCAAGTATAGTTGTCTGAAATATAACAAAAATAAACCTATATAATTATCTGCATGATGGGTTTACTTTAAAGCTTTATATCTAGTGTGATAAGACAAAAGTACAATATTTTTTATCACTAGCATGCAACAATGTTACTTAAGCTAGCTAAAAGCGTCGATGGCCGAGTGGTTAAGGTCGTTGCTTGCCATGCGAGAGGTCGCCAGTTCAAACCCCGCCAGGTACCAATGTGTTTTTCAAATTTGAAATCATATGTACCATCATTCGACGCTTTAACGGTGAAGGAAAACATCGTGACGAAACCAGCACACCTGAAAATTTTTTCAACGGTGTGGAAGCCACGTCAGAGGCCTACGGGCGGTTACACCAGGTTGTTGATCAACCATACGATAAGAAGAAGACTTAAGCTAGGTCCTTAAAATGCAATATAAGCTACGGAAGAGTGGCTGTCTCTGACACAGGTGCTTTGTCGCACTTACTAGAGGTAGTCAATCTCCAGTTTGTAAACCTTACTATTTAATACTATTTGACTAGCTCGGTGGAACTGTGGTTAGTGACCCAGATTCACTACCTACGGTTCCAAGAGTTGTGGGTTCGATTCCCAAGTTGGTTCGGACAAATATTTGTGTGACGAACATCGGTGTTTGTTCCGTGTCTGGGTGTGTTATTAAACATATTTAAGTATATTTGTGTATCCATGTTGATTCTGATATCTGTAACACAAGTGCTACTCTTACCACGAGATCAGATCAACGTATGTAATGTTGTGCAATATGTAATGATTTATCTTAATACCAAAGATTTTCATTTAATTCATTTAATTCATTTACGCGTCTTCTCCTTCCGCCGCTCTTATGGCCCGCCGCGCCGTCCTTCCGTCCGCCAGCCCTGTATCAATTAGGGCGCTCGGCAAATAAGCCCTGATCCTGATTGTGCTTTGTTTTTCTCGCGTCCAGCTGACTGCGCTGTTTTATTTTATTTCGCTCCCCCGATCGAACGCTAGTTGAACGGGTAAATAAAACAATCGGGTTTTGTGAAGGGTTGTTTTCGGAAGTGGAATGCTTTAGATGTTGATTGGGACGTGACAGTGTAGTTTAAAAAGAGCCGCCGCTTTGGGGATTGGGTTCACCCGCTCACATTGAAAGGGGAAGCTGTGTACTCTATTTGATGTGTTAAAATCCATTATACGCGGCAAAAGGCGATTTACGGTGCATTCGTGTACATGATAGTGTAAAAAAAAGTTGTCCACGCTTCATAATGTCAAAGGATTTCGTTCATTATATTTGTGATAAATATAAAAATTGAAATTCATATGTACGATTATTCGATGCTTTAAAGGTAAAGGAAAAACATTGTGAGGAAACGCACCTATGAAGAAATTCTAAGTCAACGAACACACCAAAAGTTGACCAAGGTGATCGCCCTAGTTTCGGGTAGATCCGTGCCCCAGCAGTAGGGACGTTTATGGGCCGATGATGATGAAAAAACCTCAGAAAGTAAAAACTTAGAACAAAAGGATCGTCTGCCAGTACGAGTACCTAATAAAAAGACGTGTGGCACTCGGCGACTGCCGCGGTATAGCTATTGCATAGCATCGTCCGATTTCGGAGCAGCTCGTCTCGATTCGTGCGAGTTTCGTAGAGTCGTACAATACGTCTAACCGCACGCACACAAACACCGTGCCGAAGTCTACCGAACTGAAACGACGTTACACGATTGTGAGGTTTTTTTCGTTACGGAATTTCTTGGTTCGGTCGCCGCGCTCAAAGCCCACGATAAAAGCTATGCAATAGCTTAAAAATTAAAAAATATTCAAAATATGCCAAAATGATGTTTGAACCACCAACGATCATTACTGCTGGCTGAAGAGCTATTTGATGAATGACGTCTATTGACCTCCTCCTGATTAAACTGCCTCGTTGGTCTATTGGTAGCAAGTGCTGCGTTTTGCGTGAGTGTTTCTGTAATGAAATTACTCAGCCCGGAGTTAGGAAGTTGGCGGTTAAACGCCCGTGACTCGGAAAGCACGTTAAGCCGGTGGTCCTGCGCCCGATCTCTCATAGGTCATGTCGGATTGACGGCACCCTGAATTATGAGAGTAAGGGAATAGAGAATGCACTTGTGTTTGCACACACGCACTTGTGCACTATAATATGTCCTCTGCACTTGGCTGATCTTAATGGAGATCGGCCGCCATGGCTGAAATCGGTCGGACGCCTTATTGACCTCCGAGCAACCGGTCGCGAGATATTTGTGAAAAACTGTTTTTCAAGACGTTTTGACCTTTATAACCTTTTTATACGACACGATATCAATGTCGATATTTCACGTTTTCATCATAACGCTACAATTAAGGTGTATACAAAATTTTTGATCAGTAGTATTTTTAACGCAGATAAAACAGTAAATGACAGGACTATTACGTTACGTTGACTGGCTCGGTGGAACAGTGGTTAGTGACCCCGGCTGGCTTCCGAGAGTCGTGGGTTCGATTCCCACTCGGGACAAATATTTGTGTGACGAACATCGGTGTTTGTTCCGTGTTTGGGTGTGATTATAATGTATGTATATCAGTCTCTGACGCCCATAGTAAAAGCTCTGCTTAGTTTAGGGTCAGACGACCGTGTGTGGAAATCCCAGATATTTATTTATATACGTGCAAGCAAAAAGGCCATTATAAAAAAAGTATTTTTAATGCGGACTTCGATTAGATCAGAGGCCAATAACCCAACTCTACCATGCCACCTAATAAAGATGAAAGTTACCAACCCTTTATTGCGGCCGCAAAGTTATAAATATGTCTAACGGACGGACGCGGGATCAACCGCTTATTCAATTAGCGGACTTCACTACTACGGGGCCCGGGATCCGGGATTTATTTGACGGCAGCTGGACAGACGGCTAGGTAAGTCTATTATTAACACATGGGGGAAATATTGAGACTGCGATAAGTCAAAATGGCGGACTTGTGTTGGTTTTATTAGCTTTTTCTTTTGATGCTTTTCTGATCTTTGATATATAAGCTTCTAAGGTTAGATCTGTTAAAGCTTATTTACATATAAGTATTGGTATCGTTAAGGTGAAAACAAATCCTATTCACTACACGATTTCTAACTTCTTAGACGTCGTCATGTTAATCATGTACTAACACAACTTGAACGTATCAAACATTTGAAGAACCGCGTATGATGATAAGATCTTCACACGTTATAAAATAAATTTAATTTGAATAATTGAAATGTATGCCTTTATCCAAAACTGTTATCCGGTTGGCAATTGTTAATTATATTTTTCAATTTATGTGTATACAGTAATCTTTCGATGATGTCAATAATATGTGTTGTCAATAAAATATTTTATTAGTTATTTTTTTTTATTGACTCGTATTACATACCACCAGACGTTTTTATCATTAAAGTGGTTAATGCACTATGTTTACAAGTATACTGCCATGTTTCTGCAGTGGTACGAGACAAGATAATGCACCGCCGAGTGCACCACTCTTGCTTTGTGCATCGCTTTTAGTGTTTTACACAACTGCATTGTATATCACCAACTGGTGCAATTGCATCAGGGTGCAGCTGGGTCGGCAATGAAATGTTAGACTAAAAAATTGTAAACAACATAAAAACCGCCTTCAAAAGCCCGACTCACTAAAAATTATAAAATAATATAATACGAACATTTATAATAATCATCTGGGTATGAATTTCATATGTTGTTGAAGGCGGTGCCGTTTAAATTTTATTCAGACAAACACAGAGTGCTTCATTTTCCTCAAAATTTTGATTGGCACCGCCTTCAGCAACATATAAAATTCATACCCAGATGATTAAAATAAATGTTCGTATTATATATTTTGTAATTTTTAGTGAGTCGGGTTTTTGAAGGCGGTATTTTTTTGTTTACAATCTTTTTTTCATACTTTCTAGTGTTTCATTTTATTCACCCTATTAGTTCAGTTCACCTCGAATACTACTGATATTATAACTAGTAGTCTTAATATGTAAACAGTATTGAAAGAATTATCCTTTTACTACAAACAATTAAGGAGTTGACCTTCCATCATCAGCTCAGCATCATAACATTATGATTGCAAGAAGCAATGCTAATATAACTTCAGAAAATATGTAAAACGCGGTACATGTGCCTATAAAATTTAAGGGTTGCCCTCGATTTCTCCTGGATCCCATCATCAGATCCTAGACTGGTTAACCTAATAGTTTAGCTCACCTGTAATGCTACTGATATTATTACTAGTAGTCTTAATATGTATACAGTATTGAAATAATTATTCTTTTACTCATAACTATTAAGGAGTTGACCTTCCATCATCAGCTCAGCATCATAAGATTATGATAGCCAGAAGCAAATGCCAATATGACTTCAGATAATATGCAAAACGCGGTACATGTCCCTATAAAATTTGAGGGTTGCCCTCGATTTCTCCTGGATCCCATCATCAGATCCGAGACTGGTGAAAATGGGACCACCTCGGAAGTGAACTCTATCCAACCAAAAAAAAATTTTTGAAATCCGTCTATAATTGACGAAAATATCGGTGAACATACATAAAAAAAAAAATATTATACATACAGACGAATTGAGAACCTCCTCCTTTTTTTGAAGTCGGTTAAAAATAGAGGAATGGTGTATAAATAAAGAAATAAATTTTACACAGCATCACATACATTGATCTGATTCCGTGCTAAGTACTTGTATTAGGGATACCAGTATCAACAGTGGATACACAAATATATTTGATAACACACCCAGACACGGAACAAACATCGATGTTTGTCACACAAATATTTAGGTCGCCAGTTCAAACCCCTTTTAAGCGACTTCAAAAAAGGAGGAGGTTCTCAATTCGCCTGTATGTATAATATTTTTTTTTTTTTTTTATGTATGTTCACCGATTATTTCGTCAATTATAGACGGATTTCAAAATTATTTTTGGTTGGATAGAGTTTACTTCCGAGGTGGTCCCATTTTCACCAGTCCCGGATCTGATGATGGGATCCAGGAGAAATCGAGGGCAACCCTCAAATTTTATAGGGACATGTACCGCGTTTTGCATATTATCTGAAGTTATATTGGCATTTGCTTCTGGCTATCATAATCTTATGATGCTGAGCTGATGATGGAAGGTCAACTCCTTAATAGTGTAAAAGGATGATTCTTTCAATACTGTATACATATTAAGACTACTAGTTATAAACAGTAGCATTACAGGTGAGCTAAACAATTAGGTTGACCAGTCTAGGATCTGATGATAGGATCCAGGAGAAATCGAGGGCAACCCTCAAATTGTATAGGCACATGTACCGCGTTTTACATATTTTCAGAAGTAATATTGGAATTTGCGTCTGGCAATCATAATGTTATGATGCTGAGCTGATGATGGAAGGTCAACTCCTTAATAGTTGGGAGTAAAAGGATAATTCTTTCAAGTCTGTGTACATATTAAGACTACTAGTTTTAATTTCAGTAGAATTATAGGTAAGCTGAACTAATAGGGACCAGTCTAGGATCTGATGATGGGATCCAGGAGAAATCCAGGGCAACCCTCACATTTTATAGGCACATGTACCACGTTTCACATATTTTGTGAAGTTATATTGGCATTTGCTTCTTGCAATCATAATGTTATGATGCTGAGCTGTTGATGGAAGGTCATCTCCTTAAAAGTTGAGAGTAAAAGGATAATTATTTCAATACTGTATGCGTCATATTAAGACTACTAGTTATAATATCAGTAGTATTAAAGGTGAGCTGAACTAATAGGGTGAAAATAATGTAACACTAAAAAGTATGAAAAAAATTGTAAACAAAAAAAAACCGCCTTCAAAAACCCGACTCACTAAAAATCACAAAATAATATAACGAACATTAATCTGGGTATGAATTTGATATGTTGTTGAAGGCGGTGCCAATTAAAATTTTGAGGAAAAGTGCATGAAATATAAACGGCACCGCCTTCAACAACAAATCAAATTCATACCCAGATTAATGTTCGTTATATTATTTTGTGATTTTTAGTGAGTCGGGTTTTTGAAGGCGGTTTTTTTTTGTTTACAATTTTTCATAATATGTACGATTATTCGACGATTTAACGGTCAAACCTTCGCTAGGAAACCTGCACACACTCCTACGAAGAAATTCTAAGGTTGTGTAGTTGACCAACCCACACTTATCACCCTAGTTTAAGATACATGTATATGGGCTAATGATGACTAAGAAGACTTACTAATACTTAGACATCACTTCATTTTTAAATCAACAAAACAGCAATACTACATATACAATTATACCACAGATCACGGATGCCAATTCTCGGCCGCCTCCTTCTGTGAGTCAGTCATGACACAACCTTTTTTTCTGCCGCCTCCTTAGGCAGAACGAGAGCGGGAGAACGATCTCTCCGCTCCTCCGCTCCGTAGGAGAAGACTCTAGGTGGCGCCAATACGCGCGCCAGATGCCGCCGCCCAGTGATGGCCAGCCGGCGGTTGGTGTGGGGACACCACCGTCGGCATTGCACCAACGGCCGTCCCTGAGGGACGGAAGCGACCCTGTGTATCGGGTTGCCCCGTCGCCCCCCTCGGCCGGGGGCTTGAATGGGGCCCATGGAGGCTGACCGCCGGCGGTGTTGTGAGTGTAGGATATGCCAGGTACCACGACACCGCCAATAGGCGACGAGGTACACCCCGGTGTTTTAGTCGGTATGCCCCTGGGCATTCCATTCCGTCCAGGAGTCGCGGCTGGCATTTACCATCTCTTCGCCAGTCGCTGGGGAGTTCGACACACCACCCGGAGAGAACCCCCTCTCAGGGTGAAGGTGCAGCGCATTTCACGGGGTTAAAAAAAAAAAAAAAGGGATGCCAATTCTACCGAAAAGGCAAACTTTAACTGTTGCAATAAAAATTCACTTGAAGGCAATACGTAGGCGAAAGGTCCAACTGCAGTAGGTATAACTGGTATTTTGAAGTGACATTGATAGACAATTAGACATGTCAATATTAACCAATCGCGTAGCAGTTGTTAGTCCAGTCAAATTAGGAAAAATCTCGGAATTCGAGATACCCAGCTGTAATTCTGTAAATTCTTAGATATTGACACCCTAAAAGTGTTCTCAAAACCTACATATTGTAGGGTGTACGCAACTATTAAATTTTCAAGGTTAAATGTCACAAATATCAGTTTTATGAACTTTTGAGCGGAACGGGAAGTTTTATCATAAAAGTGTGTAGGAGAAAATCTTCTATTTATCTATAAAAAATTGTCTGTACGTTTTATTTCTAAGATTCACCATTTCAGAGATACAGCGATGCAAATAGTTGAAAAAGTTGTATTTTCAAAAGCTTCCAGGCCCACGTGCGATTGTGCTAGACAGTTAAAATTTTCACGAATGATGTATTTTAGTAGCCTCTATAACATCTAATACTAGAAAAAGCTTAAAACCAATGTTTTAGTGGGTTCTCATACAAAAACTATGGTTTTTTTTTCTTACACTTGGCCGGTTTTTAACGTGGTTACCCCAGTAAACCTATTCCAGACGACACCTTTTATACATGAAGAACACGTTGTTTATAAGGAAGCCTAGTTAAATAATTGTTTTGTGTTGTTTTCAGTATTCAGAAGATTTAAGATTTCTGCGTTTCATTAAATTAAATTTGGTTAATATGGATCTTCACGTTCATAATAGAGTTAGATGGACAGTTAACATTTTTAAAATGTATTTTTTTCAGTTATACTTCAAACAGAAATTCTAATAATTGGTTATTTCGTACTTTTTGACCCATAATAAGCAGTTTAAATGTACTGAAACGTATATGTATACTACTAAAAACAAGATAAAACAATTATTTAACTAGGCTTCCATATAAACAACGTGTTCTTCACGTATAAAAGGTGTCGTCTGGAATAGGTTTACTGGGGTAACCACGTTAAAAACCGGCCAAGTGTGAGAAAAAAAAACCATAGTTTTGTATAAGAACCCACTTAATTATTTAGGTTTTAAGCTTTTTCTAGTATTAGATGTTATAGAGGCTACTGAAATACATCAGTTGTGAAAATTTTAACTGTCTAGCACAATCGCACGGGGGTCTGGAAGCTTTTGAAAATACAACTTTTTCAACTATTTGCATCGCTGTATCTCTGAAATGGTGAATCTTAGGAATAAAACGTAGAGAAAATTTTTATAGATAATTAGATGATAAGCAATTTTCTCCTACACACTTTGATGATAAAACTTGCCGTTTCGCTCAAAAGTTCATAAAACTGATATTTGTGACATTTGACATTGAAAATTTAATAGTTGCGTACACCCTACCATATGTAGGTTTTGAGACCACTTTTAGGGTGTCAATATCTAAATATTTACAGACTTACAGCTGGGTATCTCGAATTCCGAGATTCTTCCCTAATTTAAGCTTAAATGACTGGACTATGTACCACATATACCTTTATGAAGTGGATTTCTCATACGAGAAAACATATTTCTCATACACGTGACATTGACAACAATAATAACAAATTGGCTCGCTCAAATGAATATTGTTTTACGCAATATTACATCCCCAACAAATACTCAATATTGCTTCGCAAACGTCAGACGCTACATTAAAATAATACCTTTCTTTTATCAACCCGGACATCAGGCGGCCCACGTCAAAGGCAACAGAAATAAATCCCGGATCCCGCGGTAGTGAGGTCCGTTAATTGAATAAGCGGCTGATCCCGCGCGCTTTGAAAGCTTTGTCCCGGGACACATTTGTTACTGTGGTTTTGGCAGCCATCTTTGATTCGTAACGGCTGAATCAATTCGATAGTTTAGCTACTATACTATCAAAAATTATCAGTTCTTATATAGTTAGGGTATATTATACATATAAACCTTCCTCTTAAATCCCTCTATCTACCGCAGCAAAATCCTTTGTGTAGTTTTAAAGATTTAAGCATACATAGGGACAGACAGACACGGGCAGTGACTTTGCTTTATACTATAAAGTGTACAGTATAACTATGAGCAATTGCGAATAACTGAAATAATAAGATGTTTGAAAGGTTAGTAATTTTTCTTTTCTGCTATGCATTATTAGCTTAATGAGTATACCACTTGACCATAAGTATACCTATGATAAGGAACGCCATGCAATATTTGAGAATTCTAGGCCCTGTAGTTTTCTTATTTACAAAGAATTCAAATAACAAGAGGATTTCTAAAGGAACTCATAGTAAAGGAGCAAACAGATTCTATTGAAAAATTTCGTTCACATGCCTTCGAAAATGTGTCTCAGTATTTTGAGATTCCGTCTGAGCTGGTATGATCCGACATGTCCCATTGGTGCCCGAAACGCCTATGCAATTCTCTTGCAAAGGGAATTCCATACTTTTAAAATAACAAAAATCTTTGCAAATAATTTTGGACCTTAAATACTTCGATGGATAAATTTGATGCACATGAAAACAAAACCATGTACAATTCTTGTCTGTGATATAAAAAAACATTATTACATTATCAAAAATCAAAATCAAAATTGTTTGATTCGCTTGTAAATAGGGTAGGTTACAGTATTGTGTAGATTTTAATTAAAAATAAAGTAGCTTAAAACCTATTTAGCTATCAATATAGTATGTACGTACATTACATATTCATTACGGCTATCAAACATTGTTGGTGTGTAAAAGTGGAAAGTCATATGTAATAATCCTAATTATTCTATCAATTTTTTGGACAAGATTTAATAAAACAACAACAACTAACTAACATTTAATGAGACTATAAAAGCAACTTACTTAACTAAAAACAATCTCATAAAACTTCCCCAAACATAATTAAAGCTCGCAGCACAAAATAACGGTATCTGAAAGCATTCTTTGCCCCAAGTACTAGCTAAGTAGATACGGAGCTCAGTTCGACACTAATTGATTTTAATAAAGGCATGAACATTGGATGAATAGCTTCACTAACTATTTGAGAAGTAATTCAATGGAATAACTCTTAGCTATTCGCATAGAAACGGTGTCGATTCGCTACTGCGAGTAAAGGCGGTGTAAAGTATAGGATACTAAGATAATAATTTTTCGATTAATACAGTAGCGGTACCACGAGTTGGCTATCGAAAACATACGTACGTTATAAACCTATCGAGTTGTTTTTTTTGCATACGACCGTTTTTAGTTCTTAGCGTAACCACTAGGGGCGCTGTACAAGTTTTTCATAGACATATTTACGTAGGCGATTTCGAGTTCGTAACTTTGAAACTCATTGTCATTTGAAGCGCTGGAGTTATATAACTGGAATGCTGGAGAAAAATCAATATAATGACTCTTTATTTATTCATGTGCAGATGGAATGAAAAGCTGATAGCACTATTTTCTAATGTTATCCCAGAATATTGTTAAAAATTTGTGTGATGATGACATCCGAGTGCATTTTGTGCAATTATATAGTATGTTGATTATTGACATAACTCATTAATGCGGTATAAAACTAATAAGATCAATTGGAGGGCATTGTAGCCGTATAGATCATATTGTGGGTCCATGTCCGATCATATTAAGTTTACATAAAATACTGTTATAATATAGCAAATAATACATTGACATATAATTCTGTATAAGAAACTTGTAACTGGAAACACAAACTTTTCTTTTTGTACCTTCTGGAACATAATATAGGTATTACTAGCTCTAAAAACAGCAACAAGCATAATGTAATACTAACAAAATGACCCCAAAATGATATTTCTATACTCCAACACTTCATGACGTGGTCCACAACCCGTCACGTCACGTTTCCCACAAAGGTGAAAAGTGGATCGCTGGAAGTGATCTCTGCCTACCCCTCTGGGAAAAAGGCGTGATTGTATGTATGTATAATAAAAAATAAATAAAATAATAAATAAATAAATATTACACAACATCACATACATTGATCTGATCCCGTGATAAGTAGCTTAAGCACTTGTGTTACGGAAATCAGGATCAACAGTGGATACACAAATAAACTTAAATATATTTAATAATACACCCAGACACGGAACAAACACCGATGTTCGTCACACAAATATTTGTCCCGAGTGGGAATCGAACCCACGACTCTTGGAACCGTAGGTTTTGAACCTGAGTCACTAACTACTGTTCCACCGAGCCAGTATGTATGTATGTAACACTTCATGTACCGAACAAATTTTCAACTCCGCCCACCCCCCGCTACTTGAACCACTGCTAAAACACTCGTACATATCCGGGCCCCTTCGGGCGTACACAGCCAACAACGCTGCTTCTGACTTGATTAATCACAAATACCTATTTGACAATGTACGACAAAAGCGTACCTACTGAACATGTATTTCAATATTCACTTAAATCCTCGCTGAAAATAATAAGTACAACCTTTAATTTGGTGAGTTCGTTAAGCTTTCCGTTAATCCTTTTTATACTCATTAAGCTCGGCGTAATTTAAAATTCATATGTATTATTATTCAGCGTTTTAACGATGAAGGAACATCGTGAGGAAACCTGCACACCTACGAAAAAATTCTTAGGTTTTGTAGTTGACCAACCCGCACTTGGCCAGCGTGGTTGACTAAGGCCTAGTTTAGGGTAGGCCCGTGTCCCAGCGGTGGGGACGTATATGGGCTGATGATGAATGATGAAACTACTAATTACTAATATTACTTTTATACTGTTTACCACGTTAGGGCACTGGGCAAGATATACCTTTTTTGTCCGTCACATAGATTATGAAACATTTTTTTTTCATGAAACATACATCTGTAAATAAAGACACATTGTTTGGAATTGACCTCCTTTGTTAACTTAATTATTATATAAAATGTCGTGTTGATGGTGTAGCTTACTCAATAAATAAGTAAATCAAAAAAAAATTTTTCATATATAGACTAATGGTCATCTCTCGGAGTTTATAATTACATTACGGCATGATTGAAACATCTTACTTCTCTTAAGCTATCTATGATTCCACTTATAGTTCCTAACGCAAAGAAATATATCAAAACCTTTTATAACAGACTTTGATATTGTACATGAAGATGAGACTTAACGCATCATTTAGTAAAAAATATTTATGTATGTATATTCGCTTTACCTAATGGTGTGTAAAAAGGCCCGATTACATGATGGGACGTTCAAGTTTTTACCTTCCCATCTTCATATAAGTCTTACTCTGTATTTAAAGAAGCTTTTATTGTTATGTTAATCAAATAAATAATAATTATTATTTTTATTACTGTTCCTTTAAATGTAAATCTCCGAGTATAAAATCGTCTAATGGTCTGCGTATTCAGTAAACATTATTTAATTATATTTTGCCCTAAGGCCTCGAAGTATATTTACTAAGCGATTAAATAAGCATCTATATAATTATGAGGGGAGTGTGGATTAGGCGGCATTCATGCTGGCGGTTTGTTGATGAACTTTACAATACTTTTGCATAATTTTTTTTAACTGCCAAGTATGCTATTTACAAATGTGTTTTGGTATGAAGAGTTCAATATGCAACTATAGTTAATTCATCATCTGTACAGTCGGGAATTTTGGCGGTAGTACTGGAATTATGGCTTTTTCATTTGCCTTCGATAATGTTACAGAATGCAAGTGTATACTTACATACGTGATAGAAAACATACTAACTAATATTATATTATTTGTATTATTACTTCTTAACTTCTTCCCTACTGTAAAGCTTCTGTTTCTGTTTTGTTTTTGACTTTTATTTCTATGTTCTTGTATTTGTATTTTTTTTTAGTTATCAATGGTTCTGCCAGAATATCAGCGCTGTAGCGTCCTAGCAGCCGCTGCAGCACATGCTGAGGCAGAACCTGTTGATTACATCTACTGTATGTGTGTTTGTTAAAGATTGTAAATGTATGTGATCAATAAATGTTTTCTTTCATTTCTTTCTTCTTTCTTCTAATATGTATGTTACATACCTCTACATTTGAAATAGCCACGAGAACGTAAACAGAAAATGAAAACACTAGTATCAAAAATTTGTATCAACACAAATAAATATTCAAACTGAAATATCATAAAATATAAGTTTACCATGGACCTTAAATAAATGTTGAGTTATTTTTACTGTTTTACGACAAAATAAAAACGAAAATGTTTCGTATTTTTGTTTCCTTGTCTCTAGTGGGCACGGAGCGTAACGTCCGATTTTTCGCGGATCTTTTTTAATTACGAAGAAAAAAAACCTTCGCCAAAATAATGTTTTTGCTTAATTGTCCGTTTAAATATGAATTATTTGCCTTACAACGGCCCCGTTTGCCGTAAAATGGTGCTTAATGTCGCGAGATGTTTATTTAAAGGAGAAAAGAATATAAACATTATACACGTTTTAGATGAGGTGTTTTACATTTTGTTTAGAGGCAATCTTGACTTAATGGGTTTCATTTTAGATTTCTAAAAAGGTCTCAGCAGTTTCTTAGGTCACCTTGATGATTTTTTGTCTATTTCTCTTTTTATATAAAACCACACTGGCTGACTTCGCAAAGCCTAAAAAATATTACTACAAGTGCATGTAAGAAAAAAAATACACCGTGAAATTGTATTGGTTGTTTTCCCGCAGTAAAATTATTCTATCTTAGTATTCAAATCGATTTGTGCAGGTCTTTTTATTTCATTGAAATAAAATAGTTACCGGTTTTACGAAAAAAGCACGCTCGAACCGCTTTATTACTTAGGACGTAGAACTTTTTAAACTTTAATCATCAATTTCTTGCGGAAATAAGAACTTGATTACGTCACATCAGTTAAAAGAACTATCGCTTCCCACGCCTTCGAGTTGGAAGATTATGTTTTTGGTTGGTTTTTTAAAAAAAAATAATAATTTAAGAAATAACTTCCTGTAAATCGTTCTGCTACGGGAAAACAACCACTAAAATTTCACGGTGTATTAGGTGACTGTTGAATTTGCTACGAGCTACAGGATATACTTTCGCTCCTGGTTTTGACACAACACCATTAGTTTCAAATACCGAATGTTCAATCGCTCTCCAGGTTAATAGAACCCCTCTCTACTCTCAAGAGTCAACTGTCATCATTCAATTTCAGGGCGGCTTTTGTCACGTGCAACATTCACGGCAGTCTGCCGACAAATGGCACGTATGGCACGCCAACTGGAACCTCTAACTGCCAATACCGAATGTAGGTTATTCGAAAATGGAGCAACTTCTTGTTTTTTTTTAAATTTCTGGCGCCATGATGCACGCAGATTTGTAGCGAATAAAGTTTCCGTGAGATCACGATTGGTCAATTTGATTTTATTTTAGAGTCACGGTGTTGTTAAACAAATATTGAATTGTAGTAGGTAATATAAACATAGGTATGTGGTGTGTACATATTAAGAGGTGAGAGCTATCCGATCACGTGCAAGTCCAGTGATGGTGATAAGACCAAACCAAGCCATCATCGTAGTCAGTTAGAAAAAAAAACCTGATTTCATCATAATGGTAATCCTTCAATATCAAGGCACTGTCCAACAATAAGTATCTGAAAGTAGTTGTAACTTTCAGTACTTGACACAGCACTTAAAGAAATTATGATTTGTACAAGTCTCTGACTACTGCTTTTGTAAATCTTGACAGGAAAATTCAAAAACTTTTAGAACGACGCAGCGCTTACCGCCACTTATAAACACACCTCAACGAAAAGCTGTACCTAACAACATAAAAATTCTGCTGAGCCTAATCTAAAATGAAATGAGTACGACATCAAAATTCTACCCTCGTAATGATGTTCAAGGTCGTCTAAATCCGCAGCTACTTTCACAAAACCGTCCGGAATCCTCCAACTCACCCTAGGGACAAATGATATAATAATCCGCGTTTGTCACGATCTCGCCAGTACATCGAACACCTCTGTTCTAAATTTTTAAATTCTCTAAAACGTCACGTCCTAGCGGGACCCAATAAAAATTGCCATCACGTCGCCACCAGAAATCTCTAACTCTGTGTCTAAAGAGCTTTCTGACAGTATTATACCTAGCTCATCTTTCTGTCCTCGCGTGGATCCGGGAACGGCGGACGCGGAACCGGAAACGATCGACATGGTATCGATTAACGAAATACATATACTCTCGACAGTGGCGTAGCTAGGTAACCAAGGGCCCCGGGGCAAATGAGAAAAAGGGGCCCCACTGCTATGTAAGCTGATTAGGTCTTAGGTCTTATATTGATAGGTATTTAAGTCCCGCATGGATTGACTTACGATGATCCACCCCCCCTGTTACACCCTGTATAATTCCGCAGTAAAGGCCGCCCGCGACTTCGCGTGGAGTTATTGATCAGAAATTTCCTAAAGTTCGGTTCGATCGAGATTTCTGGTAAGGATTCGAGGGCCCCCTGAGCTTGAGGGCCCCGGGGCATTGCCCCGCCTAGCCCCTAGGTAGCTACGTCACTGTCTCGATAAACCTCCTTCTAGTACAGTCGGGTACAAAGATTCAACATTAACGCTCACTGACTGACTTGATTTCTTGTTTTGGTAGCGCCCCTGGAATTGGTTGATTTAAATTTTAATTCACAGTCAGTCATAACCGTAACTGTCTTATGTTTTTTTTTTTCGGGAGGACTTAGCTGGTAGCCTCAGACGGCTTCTGCAGCTTTACCGGTCTGACAGGGGAGCGAAAGGCTCACACCCTTAAACTGTCTGATGTGGACATTGCTATGAACTCTTGCTGCATTTTATGCGATACTGCTGGTGAAAGTCTAGCTTTACACAAAAACTTCTGATTTTTTATCCTTAACTAGCTGTGCCAGCGACTTCGTTCGCGTTTCCCCCCGTTTTTTACACATTTTCCATTGTATCTTTGCTCCTATTGGTCGCAGCGTGATGTTATATAGCCTAAAGCCTTTCTCGATAAATGGTCTATACAACGCAAAAAGATTTTTTCAAATCAAACCAGTAGTTCCTGAGATTAGCGCGTTCAAACAAACAAACAAACAAACTCTTCAGCTTTATAATATTAGTATAGATAATGTGGCATTACTTATTTAGTCCTGGCCGTAAAACATTCTCAAACTTCCTACTTAGTTCAAGAAAAAAGGATATTTCTTTTCTTAACGACTTATGGTCAACGCTGTGAAATTCCCCTTGACTTGACGGGTTGATTTTGTCTGAAACCGTAGCGATGGTCCTTAGCCGCCATAATACCTAGTTAGGTACCTGGGGGTACCTATTACGGTACTTCCTTACTTAATACGGTACGATGGGAACATCATTAGCAACCTTCTTTGGTACGACTGACGTGCCATAGATGTCCTAGGATACCTATACCGGACGGACGGACTGCAATGCCCGGGGGGTCTACCGACTAAAACACCGGAGTGTACCTCGTCGCCTATTGGTGGTGTCGTGGTACCTGGCATAGCCTCCACTCACAACACCGCCGGCAAAAGTAAGTCTACTCGCTTTCGCCTCACCATTGGAACAAGCACGGCAGCAAACAGTAGCAGGCTCTCACGTGCCGCCGCTTAAGCCCTCCGCTGTGTGGACCGGGCTTTGGCAATGGCCTCTGTTTTGTGTACTTTGCTACCGGGATACTGGGGTATAACATAATGGAAGGTGTAAAGAAGCAATAGGTTATGTTTCTCTAGCCGTGCCAGCGACTTCGTTTGCGTTTTCTCCCGTTTTTTACACATCACCGACTGTTTATGTGATCCTATTGGTTGTTATCCTTACTAATATTATAAATGCGAAAGTAACTCTGTCTGTCTGTCTGTTACGCTTTCACGCATAGAGTACTGAACCGATTTTAACGAAATTTCGTACAGATATAGTCCAGAGCCTAGAAAAGGTTAGGTATAGGCTACTTTTTAACCGACTGCGCTATAAAGAAGTAATGTATTACGCGTTAAACATCTCTACGCGGACGGAGTCGCGGGCGGAAAGCTAGTATTATATATAGCCTAATGCTTTCCTCGATTAATGATCTATCCAACATAAAAATATTTTTTCAATTCGAACTAGTAGATTGTAGGATTTTGTACCTGGTACCAAAACGGGTCCCTTTTACCGAATTTTTGCTGCCTGTCTGTTACTAGACTGCATCAAGCACCGGGAATGATGAAGTTTTTTTTTTATATAATGGTACAGTATCTTCGTACTTTTATTTAAGTTTTAAGAAGAAAAAAATCTTTTATAATTGCGCTAATAAGATACTTTTGTACGTACATAAGTGTACAGCTTGCCCATACTGGTCGCTAGGATTGATGCAATTTCGCTTGAAATGAAAATACAAGTACTTCGATAGACAATAAAGCGTAAACAAATTATATGGTTAAAATTATCGAAGTAGGTATTTTTTTAATTCAGTTTAAAGCAGCAAGAAATTCAGAAAAGCAGTGAACATACAACTCAATGCCGACAAGAATTGTTTGCCATTTACAAACGATTTTTCATTCCACATCCAGATCCCCACAATCCATTCTTATAAACTGTTCTAAAATGCACAGCTTGCGGCCATTAAATTTACATTTACAGTGATTCGAAAGATGTACGAAAACATAAAAATTATTTATATACCCATAAAAATAGGAGCGTATATAATAACCAGTACAAATCCGTCGAGTGAAGGGTTATACGGTGGAGCTTTCATACGGCTGGCTGGCTGGGTAGGGCGCCCATGATGGCGGTTTTTATAGGATACTAGTGACCCGCCCTCGCTTCGCTTCAAGTATATCCCCCAGACATAAGACAGAGCTAGATCTATTTCTCGTCCCCAAAAACCCCCACATTTCAGTTAGGGCTGTTTCCAGGATCAGAATTGCTTTTTCAAGCAATCAGCGCCATCTGCCTGGCTGATTTGAATCTAAACTATCCAGAGCGCCACTCAAACGCATACAGAAAAATTCATTTAAATCGGTCAACCTGTTTAGGAGGAGATCAATGACATACACACGTACAGCAGAACACAGGAAGTATTCTGCTGTACGTGTGTACATAAATATGTGTTACATAAATAAAGGTGTGAACATTTGGGAATAGATGGAATAGTAGGAATGGAAGAGTTTTATAATTTAGGTATGAGTATTGGTTAGTTTGTGAATAATGTTCGTATTCTGAAGTAACGCAATTATTTATTTCTTACCAGATGGAATCATTTTCAAGTGGAAATCGCTAAAGAAACCTACATTGTTTTTTTTTTCAATGTTACCGATGTAGTTAACACCAACTTGGGCATTCTTTGTCACTGAAGCAGCAGTCATTTTCGAATACTACTTACATTATGTTCTGTACAGTAGTTTTCAAAATAAAAATGAATATGTAATAGATGTGCCAGCGACTTCGTCCGCGTTCTCCCCCCTTTTTTCCACATTTTCTATTATTTCTTTGCTCCCTTTGGTCGTAGCGTGATGTAATATAGCCTAAAGTCTTTCTTGATAAAGGGTATATCCTCAGGGTTTTAAAACAAACGCTTTAGCTTCATAAGTATAGATTATGTGTAACAAAAAAAAAATTAATTGATTAAAAACACTCACATTGACTTCTATTGTTTCTTTGCTTCCTCTTTCCTCGATAAAGGGTCTATCTTCAGGGGTTTAAAACTAACCAACTATTTAGCTTCATATTAGTATAGATAGATTATATGTAACAAAAACAATTTTTTTCGATTAAAAACACTCATTTTTACTTATCCATGTAATATCCCAACAAAAATACACAAGCCTGGTCACCCCGGCCCACAGGGGAGTCCACTCGATTTACCGCTCCAGTGTTTTCTTGTACCTACGTAAATATTTCACGCCGCGGTGGTTGAATCAAATCTGCCGTGAATCATTACGCTTTGAATATCGACGCTTTAACCCGTTCGACGCCGCACCGAACTGTTTGTAATACGGTGGAAGGTGTTTTATTCATGTGGTCATTATAATGTTGTGTTTTTTTTTGTTTTGTTTTGTTGTTTTTATTGTCATTCCTCGCTCGTCTCTTCAGGCGGAGCGTGATAAGGCATCTATAGCGCTACCATGAGTTTAAAAGTGACAGACTCGATATCGCCTATGTAAATATGTCTATGAAAAACTTGTACAGCGCCCCTAGCGGTTACGCTAAGAACTAAAATCGGTAGCTAACTAATGGTACCGCTACTATGCAGGCAGGGTGAGGGCGATAAGTTCAATAGTATCTACTGTGCTGTCGACCTCATATTTGTACCTCACGGCCGATCACCATCCATGAGGCCATCTAGAACGTCGATCGTATTATAAAAATATCGAGTGATAAAGTAAATTTAAAACTCTTAATAAGATACGCCAGTACCTAGTGCAAATTAATCCATTGTCCTGTCTTTATTGTGATCCATTTGTTACTTAAAGAAATGTTAATTGTTTTTTTTTATTTTAAAATTCTTTATTAATCAATACATAGTACAATAGTATATACTACATAGTATAAAGTTAATTTGCTTCCCGCGTTTGTCTGTGCGTATGTATGCTTAAATCTTTAAAACTATGCAACGGTTTTTGATGAGTTTTTTAAATAGATAAAGGGACAAGAGGAAGGTTTAATGTATTATATTTATATGTCACCGTAAAATTGTAAATAACGATAGATTGCAATCTATTTTGCGAGATTGTAAACCGTCGAAAAATTGTGAACCATAACGTACTGCTTACAATTTAACGTGTTATTATTCGTTAGATTACAATCTATCTACTATAAATTAATAACTGAAAGTTCAATATACCAAATTACATTATCTATATACCATTGCCATCGTTCCCCAAATAATTCCTCAGCAACAAAACAAACTGCATTTCCGAACCAATTCGACGATCCCGGCAAACAATACACAAACTCCCCAATTGATCCCTAATTGCGAGCCCGTTAATGTTTCGCTGATAATAGCGGTTGGGGATGGTAATTATCAGAAACATTACAATCTATCATTGTCAGTGATGTCATAGATCAGTCACTGGCTGCGCTGTCACATGGTATCCATTACAGTGTACACTTGTCAGTGGTGCTCAAACTGATATCGATTTTGGTGACAGATGGCGCCACTGTGAAGTCTGGTCCAGTTTAGGGATGACAGCAAGTGCGCGGATGATGACAAGGCTACTCCAAGCCATAAACGTAGTCAATTAGAAAAATAAAGGAGTCAGTCTTCTTAACCAAAAAAATAAATTAACTGTTAAAGTTTGTCATTACATACTTACCTACCTGCGTGTGTAAAAATAAATGTTTTGTAAATATGTATGCCAAACATGCCATGCATGACCATGCCAAAGTGCAGCGCAATCCCGTTTTTCTTAAAAAAAAATCCGGACATATACCCTATGCATTTTATATTTTAATCCGTACCTTACATGAAATAAACTCAAATTTTATCATGAACGGTATCTAATTTTGTATTTGATACTATTTAAAAATGCAATCCATTTATTACCTTTGATACTTATTGATAAGTCTAATCAGAACTTAGAAATGGTAACAAATACACATTATGAAGGTTTCCAGCCCTTTTCGAAGGCCGCAACACAAGATGTTAGAATTTGAACTTCACAAAAACTTTAACAACTAATTTTAAACCTTGTGAGGTCGTAATAAAGGTTGACAAGCTCAGGTGCAATTCAGAGGTACCGCAAATACATGCTAGTAGACGTGGCACTATTGAATAAACTCCGACGCCACGCTAAGGTAATGACATTTGCTCACCGACACACGGTCATAAGAACAGTATAGAAGTGTTGGTAGAGTTCGTGGTAAGAAATTGATATGACACTATGGAGATTCAGAGACTGATATACATACTTAAATATATGATCACACCCAGTCACGGAACAAACACCGACGTTCATCACACAAATATTTTTTCCGAGTGGAAATCGAACCCACAACTCTTGGAACCGCCAGCCAGGGTCCTTAACCAGTTTTCCCCGAGCCAGCCAGTATGATGCCTGAAAAGGACAAAAGCTACTTCTTAACTGGCTGAATTTTAGGAGAGTTATTTTGACATTGATGAAATCGTGTAGTTTGATAAAAACTTTCAAAATTGGAAATCACTTATAAATCTTTAGCAGGTAAAAGAGAGTATAGGCTAATCAAATACTGGACCAAGAGGTTTAGTTCCTCATATCTATCCCATGCCATATTAAGCCATGTAATTCCCTTTTAGCGTATGCCATATAGCCCCCTCTTTTAATCCCAGGTTCCTCAGTATATTGTGCTCAGTACATTTTGTTCTTAATGACATACGATTATAGCTTGGAGTAGCTTCGTCATCATCACCGGACATGCGGGGGAGAGGATGACTCTCACGTCTAATCCCTTCGACCTAATGTGAGAACTTAACGGCTACTAACCATCAGATGACGTGAGGTTATTTTAAGCGTAAATAATAAAAATAAGCGGAACTCAACGTTTAAAAAAAGCAATATTCTGAATTGATAACCTCCTCCTTTTTGAAGTCCACAAAAAATAGTTTTAAGGACAGTGTTCAATGCGACTTTCGATCCCTTTGACGACATGCCGACTCACTTCACTGCCTCCACCTCCTCTGTGGAAGCCACCGAGGCATGTTTACGAGTCCCCGCTGTGGTAACGTCTGATTTGTGCCCGAATAAATCTGTTACTCACTGCGATCAGTCCGCTAATCCACGCGCTAGCTAGTAGCGTTTGACAGGTTCGAGATCGCGATAAAAAAAAGTTCCGAGTGCAGTGTAAGGTCAGTGTTATTATCAATAGCTGCATGAGCTACTGACCTACCTTGGGATAAGATCAATATATTTGATGAAAACCCAGAGTGATACGAAGATTTCCCTTGTAGTAGAGTACATACTTACAGTGTTTGAAACTACCTAATTTTTATATAATAAGCTCCACCTCCTCGACCTCACTCCACCTGATGGTAAGCGGTAGCGAGATCCACAATCATATGTACCTCATGGTCGACAGGCACAATAGACCATATTGAGCCTGTCGCACTCACCCTGAAGGCCTTCTTAAATGCCGTTTCACAGCGCTGTCATCTACATACAATTCAGGCACTGGTGGCTCGAACCAAGAGGTTAAGTTCCTCTTTTATTTATGTCCGTTGTCGTTAAGGCATGGATTGCCCTTCCAGCACATATTTTCCCTCCCTCCTATGATCCCGGGCTCTTCAGGGTGAGAACGACAGGCTCAATAAGGTCGCTTACCATCAGGTGGACTGAGATTACCCCGTTAGCCAATTATAAAAAACAAACATGATCATGAATAAATCATGTTTGTTCACGGTAATAATCAATCTCCCTCGATAGGCTAAATCAAACAATAGTTACTTTGTCCGTTGCAACGAATCTTTCAAGTTCTCATTTCCTTCACAGCATTACTAAATCGAATAGAACCGCATTCACTAAGAAACTCATTCGTGCTACTCCAAGGCGTTCGGAAATAATAATATAGATATACATTTAGAACCGACGTCCGAAACACGTTTGTTCGAAAACATCTCAATGCTCCAAGAAATAAACTAAACGCGTAATGGAAAGAGAAATCTCCTGGGAAACAATTAATACTATTGACGTTATTGGATGAAATGTTGGTTGGTTGGTGAGAATGAGAATAGATATCTTTTTAAGCTCCATTATTTTGTACTTTGAAACGGTTTGAACAGTGAGTTTTTTAAAGAATTTATATTTTCTTTACGACATAATAATATTAGGACAGCGTTCATGGCATGGTTTTAAATTAATATGTATGATTATTCGACGCTTTATCGGTGAAGGAAAACATCATTAGGAAACCTGCACATCTAAGAACAAATTCTTGGGTTGTGTAGTCAACCAACCCGCACTTGGCCAGTGTGGTTGACTCGCGGCCTGATTGCTCTAGTTTAGGGAATTCCCGTGCCCCAGCCGTAGGGACGTATATGGGCTGATTATGATGATGACTTCCATGGCATAATGGTTAAATTAACATATATGCTTAGTGTTTAATGCCCGTTCAGCCGTGAGGATCACATATTATGAGGTCGACAGTCACAGTAGACTTTATTGAGCTTATCACCCTTACCCTGATAGCCTGCATATATGTTGTTTTACGCCCCCCCTGAAGAGCCCGGGAAGGATTGAGAGAACATGACTAATTTAATTTTGTATATATTTAAAGCAGTTCGTTCAAGCTTTAGCACTTAAAATAGAAAAAGAACACTTCAGTACTTCCTTGAACTGTTAAACATTACATTTCTTTGTAAGAAATTTGCAATTTCACAGTATTCTAAACAATGGTACGAATAGTTAGTCGCTGAGAAACAGACCATTTGCAGCGGCCGGTAATGATAGGGGCCTGTAATGAGCTTGCTCCTGTCTGCCCGAGATTAATGCTTTAAAGCGCTTTATGCTTTCGCTAGCAAATAAAGTAAGGTAGTAAATAACGTGTAATTAACAAGATGTTAAATAAATGCGAGGAATAAATCTAGGTAGACGGTGCACGACTAGGATCTTCCAGTGTGCTTTAAATGTATATGTAATATTATTCGAAATTGTTTACAATATTACGATGTCGTTCAACATGCTGAACAATTAATATTAAGAGATGAGAACTTGTATATAAGTTCTTAGTTTATGTATCTTAGGGTCAGATCATTATGTATGATTTTTAAGACACAAAAATAAATAAAGGCGTCCCACCGATTTCAGCCATAGCGGCCGATCTCAATTGAGATCAGCCAAGTGCGCAGGATATATTATAGTGCACAAGTTTGCGCGCAAACACAAGTGCACTCTCTATTCCCTTACTCTCATAATTCGGTGAGACGGCAATCCGACATGACCGATGAGAGATCGGGCGTAGGACCACCGGCTTAACGTGCTTTCCGAGGCACGGGCGTTCAACCGCCAACTTCCTAACTCCGGGCTGAGTAATTTCATTACAGAAAAACTCACACAAATTTTGCCCGACCCCGGATTCGAACCGGGGACCTCTCGGTCCTAACGCAGCACTTGCTACCATTAGACCAACGAGGCAGTTAAGACACAATTAATGTTTAACTATACATATTTAAATCTAACCACTGTATTTACACGTTTAACTGATTTATCGATTTATTCATATTCCGCCTCTGAGCCTAGTGCAATATTTATAGTCATAATATAAAATATATGCTCTTGACTGGCTCGGTGGAACAGTGGTTAGTGACCCAGGTTTACTACCTACGGTTCCAAGATATGTCGTGGGTTCGATTCCCACTTGGGACAACTATTTGTGTGACAAACATCGGTGTTTGTTCCGTGTCTGGGTGTATTATTAAATATATTTAAGTATATTTATGTATCCTCTGTTGATTCTGATACCCGTAACACAAGTGCTTAAGCTACTTACCACGGGATCAGATCAATGTATGTGATGTTGTGAAATATTTATTAATTTTATTTATTTATGCTTTATTAATTTCCAGTTTTCATTTTGACTTCCCTAAGAGGATATCGTAAGAGCACGGGCCATAGTCAAATGCATCTCTATTATATTTATATATTATGTCATTTTCCTTTGAAACGCCGGTTAGTATCTCTAAAACCTAGTTCCTACCACCATCGTACAAACAATAAACATAACAACAACAAGGATAAATCGACGGTCCCTACGTATAAAGCGACATGTCAAAAACATAGGTTTACAGGAGAGCGTATTAAAGGTTCAAACCTCTCTACTAATTATGGTATGAACAATTTTAATAATATTTTTACTCCATAGTTTTATTAGTTTGAGGAAGTTTGTAACGGTATTGGTACATATTAAATTTTTATCGATTTTCTTAATAAAACTGACAGTTGACCGTTTCTACATTGTTATCAAAATGAAAAAATAAAAGACAAATCTAAGATACCTGTATATACTTGGGTAATACCAACTCTATAAATTAAATTATTTTTCAAGTCAATGTTTAATGAAAATATAAATTACTGTCATTAATTTCAAAATCATACCTTAAAAATCTCAAGATAGCTATCCTTAAGTATAAATTATACATTAATGGAGACATGTCTGTTTTTACGTTGCTACTGTTTAATACAGCACAAGTTTAGAGCGAAACGTAAAAAAAGACGAGTCCATAATAAAATTAATACTGAGACACCGGTTCATAAATAAAATAAGACTGTACAAGTTTTTTATATTAAAGAGTTATTTATTTTAAATGACAATCATCTAACTAATCAAAATTTTTTAAATTTATTTGTAGTCTCATCGTAAATAACAGTTTCTCCATCATCTACGATCTATTGTATCATTAATAAATATTAAGTAATTTTGGTATGTGTAACAAAAAATTATCACAGCTTTATTCAGACGGAATGCTGTACACCAGTGTGAACAGTCAGGAAGTGTCCAAAAAGGCACGTCTGGCGGTTCATAAGGGAGTTTTGATCCCGACACTAATGTACGGAAGCGAAAGTTGGGTATGGCAGAAGAAGCACGACAGTAGGATAAACGCCGTGGAGATGTGAGCACTTAGAAGTATACCAGGAATGAAACTGTGTGATAGAATTAGAAATGAAATAATTAGAGAACGTTGTGGTGTGAAAGAAGATGTAGTGACTAAGGTTGAGAAAGGTATTCTTAGATGGTTTGGTCATGTTGAGAGGATGAATGAGAGATGATTAACGAAAGGGATATATAGAAGAAGCATAAATGGAAATGTCGACAGGGGAAGGCCAAGAAAGACCTTTCATGACCAAATAGGCCAAATTTTGAAGAAGGGTCAAACCAAAACCCGTACCCGTAATCAGAATAATAAATAAAGAATCAGAATCATAAAGATAATGATGGATGTGAAAGAAGCAAAAGTAAGGTGCCAGGATCGTAGCACATGGCAGGAAGTGATCTCAGCCTACCCATCTGGGAAAATGGCGTGATTATATGAATGTATTTATTCAGACTATAATAATAATAAAGATGATTATTATTATACTATTATTGTCTCATCGTAAATCACAGTTTCTCTTAACATTAACAATTATTAAGTAATTTCAGTATGCATAACAAAAAATAATCACAGGTTTATTCAAACTAATTGAATTATTATGTTCTAAAACGAACACAATTTTTATAAATGAAGCAATAATCCATTTTTAATCTTCTTTATCCTGACCTTCCTCTTCTTAACCATGTTAATCATGGTTCTTATAGAAAATATGATACTTTTTTGGATTAATCATTGTACCTATTACGTAAATGTTTTTTTTTTAAGTCTTTGTATTTTACTTCAGTGATAGGAATTGCCTCTTTGTATAATTTCTCTAGAATCAGATCTTCCTTCTTCTTTCTTCCCCTAGTATTTTTTTATATTATGTTCGCAGTTTAAAGTTCTATAGCTTTCTTCGGAGAAGTTGTATTTAAATTTAACAATGTCTGGATGAGCCCCTTCAATTTTTACTTTTCTTATTTTATTCCAAGAAATTTTCTCAGAACTTGTATCCTTTTACCGCATGAACACGAATCAACACGTTTATTGGGGAGTCTCCCGTAAATGACGTTATGTGTGACATGACCGCGCTCGCTACATTTGGCGCGCATTTTAAAACAGAGTACAAAAAGGATATGTATAGATATCCGCATCTACGACATTGCTTCTTTGTAATTATCACACTTGTTCTCTTATACGTTCCATAAATTGGCAAAAGTATAAATATTTAGAAAAAAAAAATTATATGGGCGTATGCGTAAAGATAAATAATTGCGAAAAATGCAATAAAAAAAAAACACTTTTTTTACATGGGTCAATCTTGAAAGCCAAAAAAAACACTGTCCGAGGGCAAAAACTACCCATAAAGTTTAAGTTTTAATGTAAGTTTTTTTTTTCTGTTTCTTTAATGTGTAAATTAAATGGGGCACAACAAATAAGGTGTTTATTTCAGCTTAAACCATCTGAAAAAAAATTTCGAAGCCTTAATATTTGATTCCCTTGGGCTGTCCCTTTGTCATTTTTTTAACAAACCGTTAACATTTTACCTATTTATAGTCATAATTTTAAGATTTTTTGTGATTTAATAGTTAAAGGGTGAGTTATTTAATGATTTAATAAATCCACCAAGTCTGTGCCAATCACTGTTTTGTGATTACAAAATGGTTTGTGTTTGTCCGAGTGCAACGATTGATTCCCTTGGCGCGTCACTAAATGCCACCTGTCTTGCTTTTATAAAAGTCTACGGCGAAGGCGTGCACATCAGCAAGTAGCTCTAGTCGCGTTCTTAACATCATGAGGAGAGGTTTCCTGCTCGACGGTTCCAAGCCGGATTTATGAAGGTTTGAATTTGATTCCCCTGGTTTTGTTTCACTAGGTCATTGATTACCCTGACCACTTTAAAAAATACTTTCCGATGATTAGGAATTTCTTAACTAGGATTAATAGTAGGGTATATAGGACTATTAATTGTTTATATAATAATCATTGGCAAAAATCAATCCATTGAAACAAAATCGAAAGAAAATTAACTTTTCTTGACTCCCCTGGCATTGATTCCCCTGGGAAAATGCCAGGGGAATCAAAGCTTCCTAACATTATCATACTCTCATATTATGATTATATAGGTTACGCACCCCAGAAGAGTCAGCCAGGTCATTCACATCCGTTGTAGGTCCTGCAGCGTCTCTACTGACGATGTTGGTGCCTCGCCCTTTCCAGTTTGTGAACAACTTCGGGGAGATGACGTCCCCTTGTCTTACTCCTCGCTGCAATGGTATGGGTTTATTTGCTGATTCAATACTTGGACGGATATGGTCGCGGCTTGGTAGAGACATTTCATCACCAGGTTGTATTGCTAATCAACTTGGCATCGCTGCAGGGACTCAAGAACTGACCAGATTTCAACCGAGTCAAAGGCTTTCTCATAGTCCACAAATGCTAAACATAGGGGCTGATTATACTCTTCGGTCTTCTGTTTATATGTCGCACTGTGTGGATGTGGTCTATGGTGCCGTATCCGCTCCAAAATCCAGCCTGTTCCGATGGTTGGAGTTCGTTGAGTCTTCGCACAAGACGGTACGAGATTACTCTCCGAGACTGCCGGCTTTGAAGCAGCAATGTCCCCATTCGCTGTAGTCAGCTTCGTCAGTTGGCTTCCTTCGGGAGATTTTAAGAACACCTTTGACCCCCCATTTCTGTTCAATAGCTTTCTCGATTGAGACGAGTATTGTAGCACCGGTAAATTGATCTCTCGGTTGAGTGCTCGAGCTTGCAATGTAGTAGCGGGTGGGTCTTTACGTCGCTGCCTCATTAGCCTCAAAGTCTCCTCGGAAAGTTTAAACTTCCTGCCCCGGCCCCTCATGCCGCAAATCTCGATCTTTCCTCCTTGAGGACATGCATCATATTTTGGTTTTATTTTTCAAAATTCTGGTTAATGTAAGTTGAGGTTTGCAGCAATTCGGTTCGCCAGGTTTGACAAAAACGTTTCAGATCCTTTAATATTCTGGAACGGAGTAGGTCGAAGTTTAGACCTCATCAAGCGAACACGTTTGGCTTTGAAGTCGATATTCACAGTGCCTCGAACAAGTCGGTGATCACTGTTGATTTCGGAGACATCTCTGAATATGTGCCGCCTAACCGCCCTGATGAAGTCGATCTCGTTCTTAGTTAAAGTATCGGGACTTTGCCACGTCCACTTCTTTTGAGGCTGCTTCTTGAAGAAAGAGTTCATCAAGAAGAGTCCCTCACGTTAGAGGAAATTGACAAGTATTGTAGGGGATCTTGGTGGAAGAGTAGAGGGCCTTCGAAATGTTATCGAACATTTTCTCCACTTCATCGTCAGAGGTCAGTGCGTTCACTTGCACCACTTTGAGGCTAAGACTCTTGGTGAGCTTAATCATGCTACCCTCGAAACACTAGACATGTCCACTAAGTTGCCAAAGAGGGACTTATTGACGAGAAAACCGCAACCTTGAGAATGTTAGACTCGTTCGTGGAAGTACAGTAGGTGTCCTGATTCTAGGGTTATGGTGCCCTCTCTCGCTTTTCGGACAACCACAGAAAGTGCCACCTAATTTTCTCAAGCTCTACCTCAAGTTGCGCCAGATGCGAGTCGAGCCGTAGCGTGCGTCCGTTATACGTCGCCAGGGTCAGTGTATGTTGGTAGCCTCTCGTAGCCCGGGGATTCTTAGCACCCGCCGTCCAGTCGTAACCATGGTCGCCACCATGACCAGGAATAGCGGCGCTGCCGGGAACTAGGGGCCATGGCCTTTTTAAGTATAATTTGATAGTTTTTAGATAATTATGTTGATTTGTTATAGTAGATTGATAGTTCCTTAAAGATAGATATTGTTGTTTGGTTTTTTATAATACTTCTTTTAAAATCAATAATGACTCTAAAGAACCAAAATTAAACCAAAATACTGGTAAGTTTAATTAAAATAAACGATTATTCTATACAAAATGTTTTTATTTTGATTCCCTGGCATCTTGTATTGATTCCCTAGCACCAAAATTTTAAAGTCATATATCTTTTTATCTAAACATGTTACAGTGATGCCTATTAGAGAAATATGTTCACAATGAGGTGTTATTTAGCCTCATGATAGTAAAAGTTTAAACTCTTATGTTTTAAAAAGTGCCAGAATCAACCAAATAAGTCCAATTTCAAGATTGACCCACATGTCCTTATATACGTAGGGACCGTCGAAATACACAATCTAAATACGATTGTTGCTTCACAAACAGCACTGGAGTCTAGTTGTATTTGTCTAGGTTAGTTCACCAATATCGGTGTGTATTACAAAAGCTCGCTAATGTGTTTCGAAACGGGCGAAATAATTGAGAAAGCTCGCCGTCCGCTTGGCTCGGCAGAGTATAAGAAAGTAGGCAAGTTTCTAACATTATTTTCACTGGCTCGGTGGAACAGTGGTTAGTGACCCTGGCTGACGGTTCCAAGAGTCGTGGGCTCGATTCCCACTCGCGACAAATATTTGTGTGATGAACATCGGTGTTTGTTTCGTGTCTGGCTGTGATTATGTATTTGTAAATATGTAAGTATATTGTATGTCTGTCTCACAGTCTCTGACGCCCATTGTACAAGCTCTGCTTAGTTTGGGGTCGGATGACTGTGTGTGGAAATGACCCAGATATTTATTTATTTATTAGGTGTTACATTGCCAATTTTCCATCTTCAGCCTGGTACTAAGATCTTACATGAATAGTCTTGAATCATCATCATCATTATCCATCCCATGTCCCACGCTTAGTGGGGTCCATATATACCATTTATACTTTCTCTATATACACCTTTCGTTATTCGTATTTCATTCATCCTCTCAACATGACCAAACCATCTAAGCATACTCTTCTCAACTCTAGTTACAGCTAGTTACTAGTAGTACTAGCTAGTACTAACAAAACCAAACTTTTCATAAGACAAGTAACTAGAAATAAAAGTAAACTTAAACAGCTTAACTAGAATAATTCACAATTCAGACTTCCTCTTCAAAGAGCGCGTAGTTTTGTAAGTGTTCCCACTTTAAGACTCGACGCAACTTACTTTCGTACCCATTCACTATGGCACGTTACTGAGAATGACAGCGTTCCCAGTTTCTGCAACACAGCTATCGTTACAATACTTAATTTAGCTAAAAAATCCTTACTAATATTATAAATCCGAAAGTAACTCTGTCTGTCTGTTTGTCTGTTACTACTGTCACGCATAGAGTACTGGACCGATTTAAATGAAATTTGGTACAGATATAGAAAATGTTATAGGCTACCCTCCCAATGTATAAAACCTTCTTCTAAGAGCCATCTAAGCCACACCAATACACCAACGAGTATTATGTCAATAAATACCTCATCTAATGCTCATTCTAATCTTCATATGTTGTTAGAAAACTGAAAATGTTTGGGATATTTACCATGTTATTTGTATAAATTAGCTTCTGATATTGAACAGTTCACCCGTGATCATGGCACTTGCAACAGTGCCGAAATATTAGCTCATTAAAACGAAACAACACGGTAAATATCCCGGACATTTTCAGTTTTCTAACGTGTGTAGCAATTACAGTTTAAATTATATATGCATATGATTCATACATACTTACATACATACATACATAAAATCACGCCTTTTTCCCAGAGGGGTAGACAGAGATCAATTCCTGCTATGTGCCATGGTCCTAGCATACCACTTTCGCTTCATCCACATTCATGACCCTCTTCATGCACGCTCGTCGATTCCGGTTTCTTCTGATTTAACCTTTCTTTAAGATTTGTCCTATTTGGTCATGAAAGGTCTTTATTGGTCTTCCCCTGTCGACGTCTCCAATTACCCCCTCTCTAAATAAATATACACTTCGATAACAGTCTTTCACTCATCCTCTCAACATGTGATGTTTCTATGATTAACTTATCTTACCCAGAACCAATATAGCAGTAGAAAGCAATCGTATAAGCGAAATGAATGTTAGATAATAATCCAATGCAACTAATTTGGCTCGCGACTGGCTCCGTAGCTCACTCCGCGCGGAATTACCAGCAACAAACACAGCAGAGAAACGGAATTAGCCAGCCACAGATTCTAATGAATGCCATCAATCACTGCCTGCGAACTGTGCAGTATATTTACCTTTGAGGAGGTAAATATTTTGTAAAGTGTATATGCGATCGAACTTACTGAAGTGAAAAGTATTGATGCTATTGTTTTACTGTTTAAAACGCCCTATGTGCATCTTACATGACCTTCAGCATATAAGCAGTTTTAAACGAAGTATCCGCTATGTGGAAAACGCTTTAAATAATATAGCTTTTCACTTTCACTACATAGTATAAAATTAAGTTGCTTTTCTGTCCCTATATCCCTAAATATGCTTAAATCTTTAAAACTACGCAACGGACTTTGACCAACCACACTTGGCCAGGGTAGTGGACTGAGGCCTTATCGCCTTAGTTTAGGGAAGGCCCCTGCCCCAGCAGTGGGGACTTATATGGGTTGATGAAGAACGGACTTTGAAGCGGTTGTTTTAGTATAAAGATTATTCAAGATTTTTGATGTAAAATTCACCCGAAGCCAAGTGAGGGTCACTAGTTACGAATCAAAAGTCAATATACGCTAAGTAAATACTTGTTGATTAAAAACTTTTACTATTCAGATATAAGCCAGCCAGTGGAAAAACACACAAAATATTAATAACGTAAAAGCCTGCATTCAATACGTCAGCACTCCGATATTAAAATTGTTATTTCGGTCAAAAATAACCTTCCATAAGTAGGGTGGACCACATCGACCGCGAACAACAACTTTATACAATACTGCTTGTCATTGTATTTCGATACAGTAGGATTTAAATTTAATGCGGTTTGGAACGGGGTTACTCTTTAACCAGTGAAATATTTCATTAGAATTTAAACCTTATCCTTAGTACGTAAAGTCCAAATTATGGTAGCAAAGTTAGTTGACAAGTAATGAGCCAACGAGAGCAGTCCGCCAGGGATCGGTTTCCAGGCTGTTTTTAGGGTTAGAATCTATTTTGTTTGTTGAACTTCGAAACAGGGAAGGCAAGGTGAGACGAAGGTGTTTTAACCACAGGATTCGTACTAGTGTAGGCTTTAAAGAACATAAATATTAGTTATTGGTTGGACTAAATTGTGTGACCCTGGTTGGCGGTTCCAAGAGTCGTGGGTTCGATTCCCACTCGGTACAAATATTTGTGTGATGACCATGGATGTTTGTTCCGTGTCTGGGTGTGAATATGTAATTTTAAATATCCATGTATGTCTCTGACGCTAATAGTCAAGCTCTGCTTAGTTTGGGGTCAGATGACCGTGAGCGGAAATTTCCCAGATATTTATTTATTTATTTATAAATTTAAAAGTCGGTTTACCGGGTAAATAAATGTAAGTGTATTTAGGTACTGTTTTCTAATATTATATTATGTAAGTAAATGCCTTTATAATATATCTTTGTTCATATACACTTATACGCTCATATACGCGTACTTAGCCTTACGTAAAACTATAACTTTAGTTCTTCACATTTTTTGACGCAACATTAACACCGATGTTTATGATCGATTGATTTATAGATGTTTCAAATACGTCAATGATTCGTTGCATCCCCAATTTACTCCTATTTATCTGTTATAACCTGGTTCATTGAAAATAGGTCAATTCAGACTTGTAACTGACTAAGTACTCAACTGACCAGCCCTACTGAACTGGAGGTGTACTACAACCTCTTAATACCAGTCAGTTTAAGAATGAACTTCGGCAGCTATGGGTATGATAAAGTGTTTTCATTACTACACTTCTTTTTAAAATTTACATACAATATGATGGAGCAGTTATATCAGTCTGTATGATTCCAAAACCATAGCGCACAACTAAGTGCACAAGAAACACGAAGTTTATCGATGCCCATTCTTAAACTGACAGCAATTGAGAGTACTGTACTCAAATAAACCAGTAACAAAAACAAAACAATGCACGTCGTACACAAAACCGAACATTTCAATTAATAAAAGCTTCATTTAGCTGCTAAAAGACAAAGCACAAAGGTACAAAGGTATGTCAAGCGTGTGTCGTGATGTGAAACGGTATTTATTGTTCGCTCTTGAAGCAAAGGCTCTGCAGATGGCGCCTCTTGGCGAGCGATTGATCACCGCCTTTGGGTGTCATGGGGAATATATTGAGTGTGAATATGATAACCGAGCCAGCATTTACGCTAAGGTTTTTATGGATTTTTTTTATATCAGCTCATAATTGAGTGAAGTGCATAACGTTAACTAAATATCTGGGACATTTCCACACATGGTCGTCTGACCCCAAACTAAGCAGAGCTTGTACTATGGGCGTCAGAGACTGATATACATTTATAAATACATACTTAAATACATAATCACACCCAGACACGGAACAAACACCGATGTTCATCACACAAATATTTGTCCCGAGTGGGAATCGAACCCACGACTCTTGGAACCGCCAGCCAGGGTCACTAACCACTGTTCCACCGAGCCAGTCACTGTCTTTAATTTAGGAACCTAGTGCTGCAACAATGAAAACTTCTCATTCGGAAACGGAAGTTTTCGTCATTGAAATGTAATTTTTCATTTATTCATAGAAGGGACAAACATCCTTAGAGAAAATGTTCTTGTAAGACAGATTTAAAAAGGTTACAATCACCTAAAATAAAAGGAAGGAATAAAATAATCTACGCCATATTAATAAAACTGGAAAGCCCGTGACCACGCGCGTTGTAAAGAGCTCGAAACGCCGGGTCTCTAATGTTAGAATAGGGTATTTGGCTATTTTTTTATTTTGATATAGTTGGATGGACCACTCGAAAACAAAGACACTGTTGATAGTATCACTTTGATATATCGATAGCTCACCGAGATATTACAATTTTAAGTGCACATTATTTGGTCGAGCTCAAAAACGCTCCATACGAATGGCCCCTGGCGTGTGACGTCACACGCTTGTTCTTTATATGCAGCGCCTAGGAAGTTTGTTCGGCAGGTTCATCAAAAGTTGCGTTTATGGATATGTTTTCATAATGAAAGATGTTACTAAGTCTAAAGATAGATCAAAATACATAATTTTCAAACTTCTTCATTGGTTGACTGACTTCACAAAAGCAATCGAAATCATACTATCAATAAAACACACTCACAACACCAGCCTTTTGTCTCACTCAGTTAGACAGGCACACAAATCCACATTTCCTCATACAGAGACGATATTACGATCGCGATAGGCGACGGGCCGAGGTTATATCACTGTCAAGCCATGAATTTCGTCACACATGAGTTATGGCACCATTCCCTCTTATTCCCGATGTCTTTATGGTGATGCATAAACCTTCTTCCCGGGCAGGCCGACTTAAGTGTCGTAGTAGAGACGGATTTTTGTAGGCAAAGTGTTGACTCATGCAATCAAAATTGCGCCGTTTTGATGTTTTACAGGCCAATTTTGCTAACTCTTGTGAGAGGGCTTGCTTACTTGGAAAATGTTTATCTTTTTAATACATACATGCATAAAATCACGCCTTTTTCTCAGAGGGGTAGGCAGAGATCACTTTCTGCCATGTGCTACGGTTCTGGCACACCACTTTCGCTTCTTTTACATCCATCAACCTCTTCATGTATGCTCGTCGATTACGGGTCAATCTACTTAATTTCAATACTAATCGGGATTACACTAAATTAACTGACCTAATAATTACTGAAACACTCCTAAAACATGTCCCCAGATTGCTATCCATAAGCATCTTACCCAAGAGGCTGGCTAAGTTTCGTGTTTAATTGCTTCACGTTTATATCCACATTCTTCACATACCAGCGAATTTAAAAGAATGCGTTATGACACCTGACGCAGTGAAATGAGTTAACTCATTGAGTTAACCCAAGAAGTTACCCATCTCTAGTGCCAGGAGCCATTTTTATTTTGCCTGAGAAATGAAAGCTGGGAGCTCGGAGATTTCACTCATATTTTTTGGGGATATATATGACTGCCATTTTTGTCATTCTTTCTCCTCTAACGTTCGTTTGGAAGCCATATTATTGTAATTAAAAATATATTAAGACTAAGTTCTTATCATAAAAGCCACATCATTAAATTCGTCTCCTAACGATATGATTAAAGTTAAAGAGGCGTTTTAATTTTAATTTTTTTTTTTGTTTTATTATACTAAATAATAGGACTTTTTTACGTGTTATACGCAAAAAATCTTACTAACAGGCAACAACAATGAAATGAAATAAAGAAAATTTACGATAGTCATAAAGATTCCATATTTCGCCCAACATTATCAGCTTGACGTCCACTCTCAAGAGCATAATTTACACTGTACATTTTAATATACACTATTTCAAACTATACCGTAAGTCTCAGTCGAGGCATAAAATACGCCTGTAGCATTCCCCGGGTTCCAATAGCCAGCCAACGTGACCTCATTAGCTGAACATCTTCCATCCTTAAAATCGTCATAATTGTCACAGGACCACGCCAAATACCACCCTGGATGGTGCACACTGATAGCCCAGTATCTCACACAAGCCTTATGGCTGCATTTAGCAGCGTCATATTCCCCATAAGCCGGTAGAAACCCAGCACTGCAGAGCGGTTGGTTCTTCCCCTTTTTGTTGAAGAAGAAATCGGTATCCGCCAAAACTGCTGTGGTACCTAAACCTCCGCTGTTGCAATGGTACACTTCCACATACTCAGCTACTCCTGAGCGTATCTGTTCCTCTATCAAGGAGTTGGAGAAGCAAGGCCCAGCGGGATCCAAGCCTGTGATTCGCCAAATCTTCTCCGAAGTTATGTTGGAGTAGGTTTCGCCAGTGTGCGCTAACATTTGGGCTCCCAAGCTGTGGCCTACCGCATGTATGTTCTTCGAAGGTAGACCTTTCTTGTTAAGATCTGCTAGGAACTTCCCTAATGCTGTTCCTATGTAGTAAGTATATGAGACGGATCTCTCGTAGCTCTCAATACGTCCACCTTTACCAGATGTGTAAGCGGAATGGTCTACCATCATTAGGTATGTATTCGGGACGTCTTTGAACGTCTGCCGGATGAGTTCTTGATTAGGTTTGTAGATGTTAGTCTTGTACCCTGACACGTAGAAGATGAGTCGACGACTCATGTCCAAATTGTAGGCTGAGGTTAGGCTCTCAGCGGCTGAGTTAAGCTGTAGAGTCATGTTGAAGTTGTTTTCGAAGTCATAGAAGAAAACTTCTGTTAGGCTCACATCGCGGTCTTTAGTCTTATCGTGGTCACCTGAAACAATAAATATCATAGGAGTTGAAAGGTCAAGAATGTATGAAGTACAGTAAAATGCTCCTCCTCTTTGCTCCAAAACGCTTAGATCTTATCTAACTAATTATTATTTTATATTTTATTGAGGTTTATTCAGGTTTCGATTACCGTTATCCTCATTGTAACAGGTCAGTCAAATGCATTGACCTTCGCCAATAATCAAATGGGAGAGACAGATAACACTTCAAACACAGACACATCATTCTTATTTACAACACAATATTATGTAAACATAAAGATATGACGATAAAGTTACAATACCTAATTAATTGAATATTGTATCTATCAACCATCGTGTTTACAGTCGATTTTCATAATCATCATGTAGAGCGTGTCTTTGATAGTGACTAAATACTGCACATTATGGCCGCAGCACGCGACGCCGTATAAGCATGCATTCATTTAAATGTGCATATTGTGCATAGCATGGTTTTTGTCAGGTTCACACGTAGTTTTCTGCTGCATTTACCGGAACGAAGCATATGGACTAATGGCATAATGACACATAAACTGGTACTTCCTATGGCTGATATTGTTAGCAACTGTTAGACATTGGTACATCTTAATTTTTTAGACTTTCGCGTTCCATTACATTTAATAATAGTCTTTATAGGTCTACACGCGATATTAGGAGTAGCAATCGATCAAATGATTGGTGTTACCCAGTCGAGAAGTCGGGCAGTAAGTAGCTATGTATTTGCTACTCCTAATATCGCGTGTAGACCTATGAAGACAAATATTTAGTGGGTACATCTACCAAATGAACATGTATTTTGTCATTGAATGTTGTTCCTTTATTCCATGTTTATAGGAGATACAAGCACTTAATAATGATAACAATGATGTACTTCAATCATCAAGCTATTAATTTTATGAGAACGATGGCACTTCCATCTAGCAAACCTAACCAATATTGATATTTATTCATCTATTAAACCCGAAGTGTGAATCGAAAAATGAGGATTTGAATCAAACAATTTAGTCAAATGCAAGTCGATATCGCATCTTGAACGTTATGGATACGTCAGTAGGTCATGTACCTAAATTCTTTATTTAAACTTAACATAATAAGACAATGAACCAATATTCGTTAATATTGAGTTGTTGACAAAAACAACAGGTTTTTAGATGAATTTGTAAGGTTTATAATTACTTATAAATATTAAAAGAATCAAAGAAACTGTACGATGAGGAAGCAGGAAAAACCAGTTGCCTTTCTCGTAAAGTAGTAAGTACTTGTACAGACTCTGAGTCATCATTTAGATCGTGTGAAATGTGTGGTTGTCATTCCAACTTGACGTTCAAGGTACAAACGTCATAATGGCGGACATAACAATGGCAATCTTGTTTATTGTATAGTAACCTTGAATTTATGTAAACTGTGCATTTGATCATCTTTTTACCTATTTTGACATGTTATAGTGTCTTTAGCTAACTTTAGCTAGTTGTTACAGTTTTGATTGTTGCTATTTCGATAAATTTGTTTTGATATACGTACGTGCATAGTCTAAGGATAATGGGATGTTACCATTAATGTGTATTTATGTACGATATTTACAAGGAAAAATTAGGTTTAATTCTGATAGATGACGAAATATTCGAGGCCTATTTATTTATATATTTGATTCATATTAAAAAAATACTTTACATACTTACAATATTATGCTATAATAAAACTTTCTAAATGTATCGCTTCCTAAAAATAAACACAGAATGCCGGAAAAATAAACCGTTTTATATTTTAGGCAAATATAGTACAACAGAATCGAATTATTTATATGATCATTATTTCATTAACGAATTATTGAAGCGTAACAGCCATTATGAAATTAAAACATTAATTTTCATTGTTATAAAACTTGCAAATCAACACTTACATGATACATATCCCGAATAAATCAAAGATTTAAACGGCGTCCAATTATTTGCGTACACATTTTTGATAAAAACAACACAAATAACAATATGAACTGAAAACCACATGATCGACCACTGTCCTCTTATGCACAATAGTTTTTAGTTTATTGGAATAAGGTTCAAAATACACTGGAGTTTTGGAGGCGATAACCTGACGTCCGACACGGAGCGTGGTCAGGCGATAATGGATTAAATTGGTCTATTTGATGCGTGTGCGCACGGCCATAGGTTAAGTTCAAATATTATAGGTAATTATTTATGTATGTTTGTCCTGAAATGGCAAATGAAGCCGTTTTTTTTTATCAAATATGTACTTATCTAATAATTTAATGCAACACAGACTGCAGTCTCTGTTTTTTTTTTTTGAGTTATAATCAAAATGCACTATCCACTAATTCACAGATAAGTTCCAAGAAAAGAGAATATTTTCGATCTTCTACGAATTTAACGTAAACAAACTCCGTTCCGATCCGTAGATCCGTAAGTAGGCACTTGAGAGGTAAAAGCAAAATGGCAGGTGACATTCCTTAATAGGGTAGTTTCCTATTTTTTAATTTTTACATAGATGGATGAACAACACAATTGCAAAGGTGTTGTTAAAAGAATGGTTTGATATTTGGAAAACTCCCGGAGATATTACAGTTTCAATAGCACATCATTTGGGCGAGCTCAAAACGCTTCATACAAATGTCGCACAGAGCTATGACGTCACCCGAACTGTATACGACGTATGACGATAGGTTTTTCGTACGGATTTCTTTGTTCAGCAGCTATATCAAATGTTGCTTAAAAAGAAGTGAATTTATGTTCTCTTATCGCTTATTGCATACATTTTTTCAGTGTACTTTAGTAATATTATTTACTGTTCTTTGGTTTCATCTTATGCATCTGTTAATGATCAAAATGCACTATGCACTAATACACAGATAAGTTCCAAGAAAAAGATAATATTTTCGTTCTTCTACGAATTGAACGTAAACAAACTCCGTTACCCATCCGTAGATCCGTTAATTAGGCACTTTAGGTAAAATCAGAATGGCAGGTGACATTCCTATTGTCAATCGAAATGCGACGACTCGATTCTCAATTGAATCGGCAATTAAACGTGGGGGTTGGTACACTTGAATTGTCTGATAGACAAAGCCGGTCAAGTGCGAGTCGGACTTGCACGATGGTTTGGTGGGAGGAGTGGGAGCCCCCTTTTTTTTTTTGTTATAGCGGCAATAGAAGAAAAACTGTCTGTATGAAATATAAACGGCACCGCCTTCAACAACATGTAAAATTCATACCCAGATAACCCAGATTATTATAAATGTTCGTATTATATTATTTTGTAATTTTTAGTGAGTCGGGTTTTTGAAGGCGGTTTTTTTTTGTTTACATTTTTTTTGTATCAAATATGTATGTTATAAATTAATGTGTGCGACACGGGCTGCAGTGTCTGTTTTTTTTTTCCTAAACTCAAAACCCCATCTGCGAAAATTTCGACTGTCTAGCTTTCACTGTTCCAGAGATACAGCCTGGTGACAGACGGATGGACGCACAGCGAAGTCTCTATAATAGGGACCGGCAAAAACGACCTCTTGTGTATGTACCTACGTAACCCCAAAAAAGAGATTTTTTTAAACATTATTCTTTTTATACATACGTCTAACCACTTCTAAATTTATCAAAGGAAAAACTGACTGACTGACATATTAACGCACAGCCTAAACGGCTAAACGTAGGCACTTGAATTTGGAAGGGACGTAGCTTAGGTACTTTAGAGGTGCACAAGAAAAGAATTCCCAAAATTCGGGAAACGGGAATTATCGGAAAAATCCTGAAGCGTAGCGAGGGCGGGTCGCTAGTCTTTTCAATGTCTATCTTTTTTAAAAATATAGAACGTCATATTTTTTTCTTTAGATGACTTCATAGAGTTAGAAACCGACAAATACATAGTAGTAATTAATCTAATTTCTTCATCATTTATTCCATTCATTGGTTCATTTGCAAAGCTCAGAAGAAAATCGCTTCACTGCACACACGACGTCTTCCGCGTATATACGAGATAAAACTCGCAGATAGAAGCAAGTCTGCTATAAATTAAATACTAATTACAACGTTCCCGGATAGAGATGGGCAACCCATAGAGTGGGTATAAATAAAAAAATATAAAATTAATTTTTATATAGTATTTGTAGCGTTGTAATGATAAATCTTGAAAATTATCGAATTTTACTGATACAACATCTTTAAATTATAATAATATGAACCTTATTTTTCTTTTAAAATATTACAATATAACGGAAAACTCAAAAAAAATATTGATTTATCGGAAATGGTTCTTGTAGACCTCGATTTTTTTTACCATGTTTCGGCCAAATCGTAGAATAGGATCTGGAAGACAAGAGCGTACCTAAAAATTTTAAATTGGGTCGGTAAAATGGGTATAAATGGATATTTAACCACCATCGGTTTGATACCCGAGTAGGCGCCCATCACTATACCGGAGCTTTCTATGAGAATATTAGCTGTGAATAGAGTAAAAGTATTCAAACGACTTCTAAATGAATCCTCCTTCGAGAAGTCAATTAAAAATTGTAACTGCGATTGAATTGAGGCGACCATCCTAGCGTATCTAGGCTTCCCGCCTACATTTATTAAGTAAGTAGTATTGGCAAGTAGGTTTTATTAAAGCTTAAGTATTTGGGGGCACGGTAGGGCGGATGAGGCAAGCGAGAGGTCGCCAGTTCAAACCCCGCCACGTACCAATGTGTTTTTTAAATTTGAAGTTCATATGTACGATTATTCGACGCTTTTACGATGAAGGATAACATCGTAAGGAAACCTGCACACCTACGAAGAAATTCTTAGATTGTGTAGTCAACCAACCCGCACTTGGCTAGCTTGGTTGACTAAGGCCTTATCGCCCTAACTTAGGGTAGGCCCGTGCCCAAATAATGGGGACGTATATGGGCTGATGATGATGATCAATAAGCAAAAACTTTGTACATTCCTACTAGTAAGTTCTACTGCAGTACATTTAGACCGACTTAATTTAGAGCAGAGAAATTATGTAGTATATTCAGGAGAAAATGACACCAGTGCAATCATCAAACATACAAAGTTTGCATGTCGTAGCACTCACGATGTGTATCAAATTAGGTCTGGTAAAATAATGACGCTTAGATCAAGAATCTTGGCGTTACATAAGTTCTGATAACTTTTGCACAGGGTAAGCAGGCAGACTCGTCTTGGCAAAATTTTTACATAAAATTGTTTTTGGTGGGATTTTATACATGTCATGTTTCATTTATTGGTAAATATAACCTTTTTTACCCGAATAAATACAATGTAAGTTTTAATGAAGCAGACTTTACTGGACTAAATTGGACCCCCAAAAAGACATATAGATGTACGATATGATAAGCTACGTAAGTATCATTTTCATGAAAGCCCATAAACTGTTAATGGAAACTAATATAAAGCAGCTTGCTCCGATCAGGAGGCAGAAGCACTGTTACAGCCGCGTATGAAAACACTTAACAGCATTATATAATACAGCCACAATGCTGAAGAGTACAGTAAACCTGTATACATACATATGTACATATGTAAGGGTGTAAGATTTTAAACTTTCGCGTTCCATTACACTGAAATAAGTCTTTATGGGTCTTCACGCGATATTAGGAGTAGCAAAATTACATAGCTACTTACTGCCCGACGTTTCGACTGGGTTACACCAATCGTGGTCGCGAGCGAACACAGGAAGCAGTTCGCTCGCGACCACGATTGATAACATAATATCAGGATGAGAGGGAATTCGATATGATATATCAACCTCTCTAAATCAAATTGTTACAGAACTACAAAAGTAAAGTAAATTTGTAATTTTTTTCTGACGATTTTCATTTACAGTGAAGTACGGTCATACAAAAGTACACGAAAAGTAAACGAGTACAAAAATGTGACGAATTCACTTTATGACGAATAGGTACACATACAATAACCACTTTAAATCCAGTATCGTACATATGTAAATTGTAATTGTAATTATTATTAATGTGTACAATATTTTCACCAGCACAGATAAAAATTATGAACCGTCACTGTATTAAATCATGTACTGTAATAGAGTCAAATTTAAATACGAACCACAATTACTGCTAAAAAACTACACTTCGGTATATTTTACTTCTAAAAAAACAATAATTTCCAAGAGCTAAGAGATGGTTTACTGCCCTTATTTTTACTATAACGAATGCTTGCGCACAGCAGTTCGAGTTTACAACTTGTTAATGTGATCCTCAAACTTAGCGGGTGTAAGCCGAGCCACTAAAATGCCTATACGAGCACAACCACTTAGTTGGGATACTCCCCCCCCCCCCCTGGCTTCAGTATCTACATGGTTAGCAACAAAATGGTTAACAAACTTGACCTCTGTTACCTTCTTAGAGCCTGACCGGAAAGGCATATTCTACGCGTGTGGACGAGATACTAGCACCCACTACGCAACTTATCTATACTTAAACTATAAAGCTGAATAGTTTGCTTGTTTGAACGCGCTTTGAACTCAGGAACTACTGTTTCGAATTGAAATTTTTTTTTTGTGTCGGATAGAGCAATCGAGGTAGGCTTAAGGCTATATAACATTAAGCTGCATTAACCAAAGAAACAGTGGAAAATGTGTAAAAAACTGGAGGGAAAAGATGGGGCGCGCAAGCTGACCACGCGTCATTAAGCACTTGCGGGGCATTTTATAGGCGCGGGAACTTAAAAAATGCCTACCGACTTAACGATGGCGTGCATCCGCCAACTTCCTGACTTCGGGCCGAGTAATTTCTTACACAAATTTTGCCCGACCCCGAACTCGAACCGGGGACCTCCCGGTCCTTACGTAGCGCTTGCTACCAATAGACCAACGAGGCAGCAGTATGTTATTACGCGAAAAACTATTTCATGCAGAAGGATTCGCGGGTGGAAAGTTTGTTACATAATAAAACAACAAAGCTTGTCATATTCAAATTTAATAATACTCCTACATACACTATTTACAAAACACGCAATACATTTCATTCGCATAGTTTATTTACACCTAGGTATATAAGCATACAATACAACTTAATTCTGAATAGTACATACAGATTTAATAAATAATAAGTTATGAAATTGATGTAGTCTGTAGATATCCAGCTTTCTCTCTCATAAACTTTAAATTGTTCGTTCTACATACAATTAACTATCTAATTTTCTTTCTCCGTTTTTGTATTAGTTAGTAAACTTTATATTTACACACACTTAATGTTCTACACTATGTCACATTTAAATTAATCACTTACAATAGTGTAAGTTAGGAACTTAACTTACTTACAATCACTAATTTTGATGAATTAAAATCATGTCGTAACTACATACAAATTTGCTCAGACGAGCCAATTTATGGAATGTAGTAATCAACCACTCCCTTCTATATTAACTGGCTATTTCTACAAATATAACACAAAATTTCCCCGAATATACTTTTATCTGTTATTCTTCGAACAACATTATCTTTAAAAATTCGATTAACTTAATTACTAACGGCCGAACATGGAACGATAATTCAATATTAAACATTTTAAGCTATAAAATTTGAATGCGATTTATTGAGTTTTGTAACGTGAGTTTTGTAACGTATAAAATGGTGTTAGCCATTATTAAGAGGGAAATATAGTGCAACAAAAATTAATCTTGTCATGAGAGATCCAAACCAGTATAAAACCAAAAATTTTCATCTTATGGGGTTAAAAAGATACTTACTTTACTGTTGTAAGTATTTTTATTTTCATAATATTTCAGAATCGTACCCCTCTGGGAAAAAGGCGTGATTTTATGTATGTTTTTATATATGTATGTATCGGCCGTTAAAATAAACCAAGGACATGAACATCCGATTTCTATTCGTCACACTTATCCTATCATCGTTTGAACACATAAGCTGGCCTTTCGCCAGTTATCGCCTCACTATCTGACTAGTTTCCGATATCCTATCGAACTTCGGAATGATCACTGTCAGTTATCGGATAAATCACAGATAGCTTAGCCCAGTCTTTAAACTAGTCCAGGTGAATATTTGAGAATTCGGAGTACATTTTACTAGAAGACTATTAAAACTTCATCGATACTTTTGGTACAATATTTAACAACGATTTGGCAACACCAGTTGTGGGAAGGATAGCATTTTACAATTATTTTGCAATAAAGTCTAAAAATGATTATCCGTCGATAAGCTATCTAAAACGATATCTTCAACATAAATGTGCTCATGAAATAACACTCAATTATTTCTTCTCTATCAAAGTTCACAGCTCATAAATGGGTGATTTCTGCTGTAGGTATAGATGGATACTCGATATCCAATCCTCTCAATCTGGAACTCAGGAACTCCTCGGCTTCAATCTCCATTTTATTGTCAAAGTGTTCCTTCCATCCCCCGGATTCTCCTGGAATGACACACGATAAAGATATGAAATTTTGGATTTCCCCAAACATAAGCCAATCATGGAAAGATAATTAAAATCATATGATAACAAGCACGATGGTAACGATAAGAAAAATATACGTTTCCGAAAAAAAAATTCCATTCCTCAATGACAAATAGAACATCTATGATAAACCTTCATTCTATCCAAAATATGATTGGTTGATAGTAAATTTGTTGATTATATTGTAATTTCTAGTTAACTTGACTGATTCACAACCATGTGTACTTTATAATAGTAAACGTTTCTGAGTTTCTGAAAGCGATTTTGAGCATTAATGATTTTTCGCTTATGAGAACAAGTATTAACCCAGTTTAGGAGAAACGTCTCTATAGTCCAGCAGTTGTCATCTTTCAGCTAATAATAGTCATCATCATCATCGGCTCATATACGTCCCCACTGCTGCGGCACGGTCCTCCCCTAAACTAGGGCGATCAGTAGCGGTACCATGAGTTGGCTATCGAAAACTTACGTACGTTAAAAACCTATCGAGTTTTTTTTTCATACGACCGATTTTAGTTCTTAGCGTAACCACCAGGGGCGCTGTACAAATTTTTCATAGACATATTTACGTAGGCGATATCGAGTCCGTAACTTTTAAACTCATGGTAGCGCTACAGGCCTTATTCACTGGCCTAGTGCGGCTTCTTTTAGCTAATAATGATGATTTGTAACCGACTAACCTTTTCTTACAAACTGTACGCCATTGTTAACTGTGTTGTTGACATTCTTGTTCTTCCTGAGGCTGTCAAAGCTGAGATGTTTGGACAGTGCTTTTATTTCCTCATCCGTATACTGCTTCCCGAGGAAGTTGCAGATCCGCCGGATTTCCTTCGGGAGGTCCTGAGGGAATGGCGTGATGTCAATTATAAGTTGGCACTGTTGCTAACTTAGATAGCTTTTTGGGAAATTCAGTGACCAGTTGTTGAAGGGAGCGTGAGAAAACTCTATTAATACCCAATGTATTTATTTAGCTGGATAACCTCCACGAATGGAATGTTTATCAGAAATTCGTATTGATTAATGCTATCCATGTATTCATAAAGGTGTGGAAGATTTCAAAGTCTATAGTTTTGCAATGCTTTAGATTTAGTGGTATATTTTTTTTTATAATGACCTAACAAGATGACCCCTCTCCACCTGATGATATACGGTAGTGAGATCCAAATATGAGGTCGACAGGCACAATATACCATATTGAGCCTGTCATTATTTGTGTAGTGTAATATTTTTTTTTTTTGATAGACACAATATTCGTAAGAGTGATATAAGGGTATTTTGGATATCGAACTAGGCTTAATGAATAGCTTATTATCCTTTCCATTTCTAGTTCAATAGTTAGAGTAAAAGGCTTTTTCTTTACGTGACAAGCAAGTTTCATGATGTCAATATTGTGTTGATAATATGAGTGCTCACTGTGGATAGACGTCAACGGACGTTTATCGAGAGTGACTCACAAATGCGTTATTAGGATATTGACAAAACCTTCAATATCAACGTATCTGATAATGGTTAACCCGTGTTATATTATGTAAGGTAACCTTGTCTGTTTCATATTTAACCGGCATTGGATATAAAGCTAGATCGAATATTTTTTACCTTTATCAGTTCCTCGTAGAAGATAAAGTGAAGGTTGGGGTGAAACCGTTTCGTCCATGCTTCGTTTGTGTGTGAAACTATTGGAGTCCAAGGCACTAAAACAGAATAGAATATTATGGTCAGGCGTTTTCTTAAGTTATTGCATTTTTTTTATTTTATTACTTAGAATAATAATAGATGATATTTCATATAGCGTTTATTAAAGATCAAAAATTATCAGCACTTCTGTATTCAGCAACTAATATCCTCAATCTACAGATGGGACTTGGAGTCCTAAAATACAGGGTTGCCCTAGTTTAGGCTCGAGTTCACACTTACATAAATGTAAAGTGTGAAAATCAAAACATTTATTTAATTTATTTATTACTTCTCCTTTAAAATATACGACACAGAGACAGATGTAAATGTCTTGTTTGCTATGGTTTAAAACCAAAAATCCGACAATCCAGGCATGCAAATCTGTATGTTATTCAAATAACATTTAGATTTTCACTACCGCTTACCATCAGGTGGAGTGAGGTCATCTTGTTAGTCTTTTTATAAAAAAAAATATTATAGAGCTACAGATTTTGTTCAAATATATCAATAAGCTGAGCAAACTTACACAAATCTCTCTTGAACGCCTCCCAAAAGTGTTTGAAGTTCAATCTGACTAGATTCTTCGCGCACATCTTGTGCAGGTAGTAATACGACACTATCACGTCCCGCGGGTCCCTTCCAACGTAGACCACCTTTGCTGTGCTCAACAAGGATGGCGGCAGCAAAGACAGCGGCATGTGAGTCTTGATGAACCTCGGAGAAGGTGCCTCCTCGATCGTCTTCCAGCTGGGTTTCCTCGCCGCCTCGTTCAGCCCTTGGAAGCTCCCAAGGTTCATGAAGTTCACTTTGATCAGCTCAAACGCTATTTCCGGGATCTGGGTTGTGAGTCTGTAAGAAGATTTAGGAATTAGTATGACCAGTAATATATGTTGTTACATTACAACCTACCAATACGTGTAAAGACAGTTATCTGTTTGTGTACCATAATAAATAAATAAATAAATTCGACAGGTACTATATGTGGTAGCTCTATTAAATTCGACAGGTACTATAGGTGGTAGCTCTATTAAATTCGACAGGTACTATAGGTGGTAGCTCTATTAAATTTGTTCATTTGTTCTTCAATTTGTGCATGGTATTAGATAAACAAAAGACTACGTAGGTACACTAAACGTACAGTACATTATAGTGACTAATGAAAAATACTTTTAAACTATTTAGGTATTTAATTTAAATCATTGGTTGGATTATTAGGTAGTTAACTTAGCAGATACTTTATGTTACTTTTTTAAATCGTGTAGCAAACTTGTCCATCAGAAAGTTATGTTTTTTTTTTTAAATGACTGATTCCTGATAACTTACTCTAACATTGGGAATCTCTTGTAAAGCGGGATCTCCTTAGCGCATTTGAAGTTCAGTTCATTTTGTACAAGCCAAACTAGCTCTTGTGTCCATGTAGTTCCTGTAACATTTGAATAACAATTTATTCTTAGTGAATTTTTCAACCAAATTTATTCGAAACTCTACTCTTGACTGGTTGGGTGGCACAGTGGTAAGAGACCCTGGCTGCCGGTTCTCAGAGTCGTGGGTTCGATTCCTACTCGGGACAAATACTTGCGTGACGAACAACGGTGTTTGTTCCGTGTCCGAGTGTGTTATTTATATATTTACATTTCAATGTGATTTTGGATTTATTTTGTAGCTAGTATAGTCAACTAATAGACTCGAAACTGGCCAGTATCAGAGCCACCCTATCACTTGAAATTCGGCAAGCCATCAAGTCTGAACTTAAAGCTGTCACTGACAGCCTAACGCGTGACTTTACGGTCACTACGGACTTTCTTAGCGGTGAACAGTCCGACATTAAGAACGAACTCAGGGCTGCTGGGGAGAGAGTTGCTAAGCTCGAAAGTGAGAACACCAGACTACAGTCTGACCTCTCAAAGATTGAACAACGCCTACAACAGACTGAAAAATCGTCACGAAGCTGCAATCTGGAAATACAATGCGTGCCTGAGCGCCGCACCGAGAATATTGCGGTGTTATTTAAGAAAATGTGTGAGATAATCAAGCTTCCAATAACTGATAGAGAGATACGATCATGTCGTCGGATCGCCAAGATAAACCCCTCTTCTGACAGGCCCCGTACTATATTAATTACTCTACCCTCGGAACGATACCGCGATGAAATCATTGCTGGTGTCAGAAGATATAACAAAGCCAACGCAAAGGACCTCCTTAGCTCGACACACATAGGTATCTCTGGCGAGAGCAGCTTCATTTATGTTGGAGAACATCTATCAAAGGAGTGCAAAGAGTTACATGCAGCCACCAGAAAAATCGCTAGGGAAAAAAATACAAATTTGTATGGGTGAAGTACGGAAGAGTTTATGTTAGAAAAGACGATACCTCGCCTGCCTTATACATAAAAGACACGGCTAGTTTAAATAAGATATCTTAGTGATTATGCTTACATTATATTATTGTTTTATTATATACTTATTAGATTTATTAGATAATTTTTGATATTTGGATCCCTTCATTGTATTTAATGTTAATATTTTATCAAAATGTAAATAGAATTAAAAGTAAATTAAAAGAATTGTACTTAAACATATTGAACGAAAATTATGACATTATTTGCTTGTCTGAGACAAACTTAGACGGTTCCTTTTCCGATGGTGAATTTGTGGATAGCAGGTATGTTGTCTTTCGTCGCGATCGCGAGACGACCAAGTCCTCTAAAACTTCAGGAGGCGGCGTATTATTAGCTGTTAAAAAGACTTCAATGCGACGAGACACACGGCACTCGAAAGTCATCTCGAGGATTTGTACGTGACATTGAGGGGAAGCAATAGCTCGCGTGATGACTCATTAAATATTTATTTAGTTTATTTACCTCCGGACCTAAGCGTTACTTCCTATCAATACTTCTGCGATCACTGTCAAAATATCCTACTGAGCCACAACCCGAATACTAAAACCATTCTAATTGGTGATTTCAATATACCAGGCCTAACCTGGACACCTGACAATAGCAATAATTCCCCTCGGATGCTTCCCAGCCGTGCTTATGACAGCAAATCCACATCTTTATTGGATCTGCTCGAGACGGAAGTCTTTCCCAATACAATTATGTGCGTAATTTAAATGACCGGATACTGGACCTCGTTTTGTCTGATTCCTCCCATGTATCAGTATCTGAATGTTGCCCGCTTAGTACGCCTGATCGTCATCACCCGTCTATTGAGATTGTCGTCAACGTTGAAATCAGTCATGAGACTATAGGGACAAAAAGTGATCGAGTTCTGAATTATCGCAAATGTGACATATCAAAGTGTATGGATGAGTTTGAGAGCATATGCTGGACAGATATTCTCATTAATAGTGACGTTAACTCGGATGTCGAATGCTTTTATGAGATTTTGAATAGCGTTATAAGGAAGAACACACCCTTAAAACGAATCGGTCATTCCAACTACCCGGCTTGGTTCTCTGAGCCACTGAAAAGATGTCTTAGAGAGAAGCTTCAGGTACACAAAAGGTTTAAAAAATTTGGCAACCCTAGGGATTATGACGAGTTTCAATTGCTACGCGCCCGGTCAAAAAAACTAATCAAAGCTTGTCATGCGTCATATATAGCCACCGTGGAGCATTCTTTGGGTGAATCAACAAAGTTATTCTTTTCCTATATAAAGAGCAAAAAAGCCAACCCGTCAATACCCAGCACTGTCAAGTTCGGCGCAAGAACTGCAACCGGCGGCCAGGCTGCTGCAGAACTTTTTTCCGATTTTTTCTCCTCAGTCTTTGTAAATGACAGCGGTGGTGGCGTACAAAGCATGGAAGAGCTGCACCCTGGATTGAATTTATCGACGGTGCACATCTCACAGGACGAAGTAAACAAAAAACTAAAGGCACTTTCACCCAACAAAGGTGCTGGACCAGACGGCATTCCTCCTGGATTTATCAAACTCTGTGCATCTTCACTGTCTGCACCTCTTTGCATACTCTTTAATAAATCCATACAGAGTGGCTCATTTCCTGGCGTGTGGAAACAGGCGCATATTGTGCCAATACTCAAATCAGGTGACCCCAATGACTGTGCCAACTACAGGCCTATTAGTATATTATCATGCTTCTCCAAGGTTCTGGAATCGATAGTCTTTGAACATCTTTCACACCACATCGGGCCATACCTTCATCATCAACAACACGGATTTGTCGCAGGTAAATCGACCGTCAGTAACCTGCTGGAATATACCAACTACATATCCAAAGTCTTTAACGACCATGGTCAGGTAGATTCTATTTACACTGACTTCCAGAAAGCGTTTGACAGGGTTAACCACAGGATACTGCTCTCTAAACTTAGATCCATTGGCGTGCATGGCTGTCTTCTTCGCTGGTTGAGCTCATACATCTCTAATCGGAGTCAGCTAGTTGCCCTTAAGGGCTACAAGTCACAACCAGCTCCTATTGTGTCTGGCGTGCCGCAGGGATCGCATTTGGGACCTTTGCTGTTCGTTTCATTCATAAACGACTTGATCCCTAAACTCAGGAGTACATCATTGCTCTACGCTGATGACCTCAAAATCTTTTGCCGCATTGATTCTGTCAGGGACTGCATCAAGTTGCAAAGAGACATCACAGTGTTATCTGACTGGTGTAAAGACAACAGTATGTGTCTCAGCATTGGTAAGTGTTCGGTAATATCATTTACACGTAAACGGACCCCTATCATCTTTGACTACAGCATTGACAGCGCTAAGCTCAATAGAAACACTGTAACACGTGACCTAGGGGTTTTATTCGATGAGAAATTGAGCTTCAGCCACCACTATGAGATGCTTAGTAAAAGGTGTAACAAGCTTATAGGGTTCATTTGCCGCACTTCTAGAGATTTTAAGTCCCCTAAAAGTCTTTTGGCGCTGTACAGGTAACTAGTTATGAGCAATCTTGAATATGCCTCCGTTGTCTGGTCCCCACAATACATTACGCATATCGACAGGATCGAATCTATTCAAAGGCGACTCGTTAGGATTCTAACATTCAGGTTTGGATTTAAGAGGGAGCTGACGTCGTACGAGGAGCGATTACGTCACTTTAGATTAGACACTCTTGAAAAACGACGCAAAATGCAGGACTTAATTCACCTGCACAAAATCACATGTGGCTCAATGTCCACTACCCTTTTATCGGAGGTCTGCTTAAGAGTGCCTAACAGGTCTTCCAGAAGGGAATGCTCTTTCTCAGTCCCTTTATGTAATAATAATGTCTCCTTTCACAATCCCATATTTAGAATGTGTCGTGAATACAACTGCTTGGTAACTCGTTTGAGAGACGAGCTTGACGTCTACGGTTCATCAATCGGAAAATGGAAACACAAATTGAGAAGTGTCATTTAAATTTAAATTGATAATATATATTTAATTAACTCAATTGAATGAAATGTATTTAATTTTTTGACTTTTTATTATTTTTTATTATTATTTTATTATTGAATTGAATTATTGTAGTTAGTAAGTAATGACGTAAAATTTTTTTTTTTAATTGTTTTGTTTTCGTATTAGTTAATTTTAATTGTAATATTTTTTTTTTATTTTCCAACACCTGTAATTAATATTTTTTATTTTTATGTTGACATTAATTTTTATTTATAAATTTTGTGACCAAATATTAGATGTTAAGATCGATTGTGCCAAACATGCTGTTCACACTTGAAAGTGGAGTTACAGCCTAAACACAGTATATAAGCATGTTGTTCCATAATGTACCTACTGTAACTTTGTTAGTGTGTGTAATAAATAAATAAATAAATAAATAAATATATTTATGGTAACAGTTATAGTCCTATCGATAACAATCATAGCCGAATGAAACCATAGCTTCGTTCGATTCGTAAGACTACCAAAAACCTTACTCCTAAAAAAATATTTACCATTTTTGAAGTAAGGTTAGGTTAGTGGCAGTGCCGTAACTAGGGCGGTGCCAGCGGTACCCAGGCACAGGGCGCAGACCCTGGAGGGGCGCAGAAATGACCAGACCTGTATCTAGTCTTATTTATCAAGGGCGTAATTTTTTAAAGCTCGCACCGGGCGCATGGAAGGCTAGTTCCGACACTGGTTAGTGGACACAGTGTACCTACATGAATAAAACACACACACGTGATAACATCCAAAAATGTTAGATACGATAAGACGTTATCATAATATCGAGTCGGTTGATAAAATGTTATAAAACAGCAATGCGCTAAAAATGGTTAGCATGCTAGCCTGTTGATCTAGATTAACAAGTGTATTAGGAATGCCGCCGGTCTCGCAAAAATAACCTTATTTTTTTCTTTTATTTTTTTATATTATAAACTAATGAATGTTAAATGCTTACTAATACATATTTTAAATGAAAAAAAATGTGAGTATCACTGTGTCTGGGCACGGTCATATTATCACGTTCATGCAAGCACATTCTCTATATGCTGTTTCTTTTTTTTTTTTTCACATCCATATTTTTTTTTTATTATCAACATATGTCTCACTTCCGCTTTTATTTATTTAGAGTTCAACAATAGCTATGTTTATTAATTATTTCTGCACATATTCGCTCCTTTTTCTTTTCTTTCTTTCTTTCCTCCTCACCTGATCTAGGGAAGGTGATGACCCACACGTCGTCCGGACGCACCTCCATGTTGTAGATGGCCTCGGCGTACTTCCGGTATGAACCGGGCATGACGTACCCCGCCTTGCCGCATTTCACGAAGCGCGATGTGTACCCTGAAAATAATAATCATAGTATTGTCTATTATTTGCGTGAACACTACACATCTATATATAAAAACTCGAAAACGACTGGCTAATTTTCAATCAAGTTTCTTTATTTGAAAAATGTATGGTGCACTTGATAATATTAACTGCATCCGAGGAAAATTCGTTAGATATGGTCAATGTCTCTTTCGTAGTAGTTTTGTATATAACACTGTTAATTCTGATTTCCGTAACACAAGTTGGGCTACTAAGGAACATCATCATCATCATGAGCAATAAAGTGATTTTTAAGCTATTGCATAGCTTTTATCGCGGGCTTTGAGCGTGGCGACTGAACCAAGAAATTCCGTAACGAAAATAACCTCACGATCGTCTAACGTCGTTTCAGTTCGGTAGACTTCGGCACAGTGTTTGTGTGCGTGCGGTTAGACGTATTGTACGACTCTACGAAACTCGCACGAATCGAGACGAGCTGCTCCGAAATCGGACGATGCTATGCGATAGCTATACCGCGGCAGTCCCCGAATGCCACACGTCTTTTTTTTTTAACATCATCAGCCCATATACCTCCCCACTGCTGTGGTTGCGAAATTAGGGTGATAAGGCTTTAGTCAACTACGCTGACCAAGGCCGGTTTGGTTGACTACACAACCTAAGAATTTCTTCGTAGGTGCAGCTTTCCTTGCGATGTTTTCACGAAACTTCAAAAACACAGTGGTACGTGGCGGGGTTTGAACTAGCGACATATCGCATGGCAACCTTAACCATTCGGCCATCGACGCCTTTTTTTAAGGAACAGCCGGTGTATTTGTAATTATATATCTTATTTGATAAGAAAAGTAGGCTTGTTAGGTTATTAACTACTGATATCTTAGACTTCGTCCGCAAGCGTCATTGCGCGCACGTCATATCGAATCGCGTTATGATCTCCAATCGATATTATCGTAATACTATTGAGGATGCCGCCTCTTGGCGACTTTTCATGGAAACTCAAGTTTGACTAGCTCGGTGGACCAGTGGTTAGTGTGGGCTCACTTTCTACGGTTCCAAGAGTCGTGGGTTCGATTCCCACCCGGGACAAATATTTGTGTGACAAACATCGGTGTTTGTTCCGTGTCTGGGTGTGTTATTTTAAGATATTTAAGTATATTCGTGTATCAACTGTTGATTCTGATAGCCGTAACACAAATGGTTAAGCTATTTACCACGGGATCAGATCAATTTATGTGAGGTAGTGTAATATTTTATGTCAGTCTGTTTGCTTTCCACATTTTGTATCGCAAACCATATGCAATAGGTACAACATCATATTATTATCACTAACTTTTGAGGAAAATCTTGTTTTTCCTCATAAATAATATGACATTCAGCCATTTTCCCCATACTACAGATTATGAGATATTATGAAATTTTACTAAAGGAATTGCTACTTTATATATATTTTTAAGATCTCATTCCTATTATTATTGCCTTCTTATTATTTCGGGACAAGTGTTCAAGATTTTTTACTAGTAGCTAGTAGTAGATTTTACTTAGCACTTTTTGAAGTACAAGCGAGTCCCTTGGGATGAAAACCATCCGCTCCCCCGCAAGTCCTGTGATGATGACAAGGCTACAACTCTACTCCAAGCTATAATCGTGGTCAGTTACGAAAAAAAACTATTGGTTAGTAGTTCTCGTAGTTGTGGATTCTGCAGTAGATTCTAGTGTTTTTGGCACATCTAAATCTTCAAATAATCCACGTTCTTACACAATAATATACAACATCGAGCGTTTTACGATACCGTAAAGATAAGCTGGCTCAAGGCTGACAAGATCTAGTTATCTTTCCTATCTTTATGATACAGATTGTATGTTCATTTAGTAACCGCTCCAGTGAACTGTCAATATACGATATAGATACTAGTTTTTAAACTTTCGCATTCCATTACACTAAAATAGTCTTTATGGGTCTACACGCGATATTAGGAGTAGCAAATTACATAGCTACTTACTGCCCGACGTTTCGACTGGGTTACACCAATCGTGGTCGCGAGCGACCTATGTAACGACCGAGTAGCTATGTCATTTGCTACTCCTAATATCGCGTGTAGACCCATAAAGACTAATTATAGATACTAGTTTTTTTTAATCCTTTTAGCCGACTTCAAAAGAAGAGGCTCTCAAGTTGACTGCATTTTTGGTTTTCTTGTTTTACCTCTACATATATAAATTAGCACTTTTATCTGTCCTCCCTGTCCTTTAGTTTCAAATAAACTTGATAATTGCAAAATAAATAAATATCTGGGACATTCCCACACATGGTCATCTGACCCCAATCGAAACAGTGCTTGTACTATGGGCGTCGGAGATTAATACATACATAGGTATTTTTATAATACAAAATCACACCCAGACACGGAACAAACACCAATGTTCATCACACAAATATTTGTCCCGAGTGGAAATTGAACCCACGACTCTTGGGACCGCCAGCCAGGGTCACTAACCACTGTTCCATCGAGCCAGTCAAAATGAAGGGTTGGCTTTTGCAACAAAAATCCTGCATTTACAAATACAAAGTGATAAATTGAACATCTCGCCAAATAAATGTCTCTAGAAATACTTTTTTTGAACTACTTGACATATTTTGACTATTAATTTATGGATTGTTATATATAAAAGTAATTATTATTAGTAATATTAATTTGCAAGACACACCCGAAAACGAAGGGATCCGCTTTATTATTATTATTAAAGCAACGGAAGCCATCCTAACATATTTAATATATATAAATAAATACTGTGGCATTAGTATTTGTTTTTATAGGGGCAACTTAACTTTTGTAGTTAATTATCTTTTAATTCGAACAAAATATACTTTAAATTATTATACTGTAAAAACTATTATAATGTAATTATAGAAAATCCAGGAATCCAAAATTTACACAAACAGTTTCTGAAAACTGTAAACAGACTGTTTTGCCATCGCTTTTCTAGGAATTGGACAAACAATTAATAAAATATGTATCAGCCAGTTATCTAAACAGTATGGTGTTAATAAATAAATGTTAACTTTCAAATTATCTTACATTAAAACAAAAATTAAATTTACCTTTTATAACATTTCATACAAACTTGTCTGAACTGAATGAAAAACTTCATTCAATATCAAGTAATGTTATGAACTAATTTTATCCAACATTTTGGACTTTTTATTTTAAGAAGGGATAAAACCTTTAGATCAAACAATATTTAGCTATTTATGGTCGCGCTAGAACTAAATAATAATCAGCAATAAAAGAAAATGTATGTAATTTCACTAGTATGTACATTTATTTGTATGAGCGCTCTAATCTCCGAAACTACTGGTACGAATTAAAAAAAATGTTTGTGTTGGATAGACTGTACATCGAGGAAGGCTTTAGGCTATATAACATCACGCACGACCAATAGAGAGCAAAGAAATAGTGGAAAATGTGTAATAAAACAAGGAAAAACGCGTAGTCGCCTGCACAGCTTGCTTATTATAATGATATAGGTAATGTAAGATTTTAGACTTTCGCTTTCCATTACATATTAGTCTTTATGGGTCTACACGCGATGTTAGTAGTGGCAATTACATAGCTACTTACTGCCCGGGGTCGGTCATGGATTTAGTGAGTTTGTTTTCAGAGATATTGTGTTTATTGGCTCAATATATGATACTGATACTAATTTCACGATTTTTAGATTTTTTTCTGTATGTGTGTATGTATGTATGTTCCTCCATAACTCTTAAACCAATTATCCGAATTTGATGAAATTTGGTATAAAAACACAATAGACATCTGAGACACAGGATAGGCTATTTAAATTCTAACTCCAGTTATGATAAGACAAACCTAATTGTAAAAATCGAAATGCACGCGAACGGAGTCGCGGGCACAGCTAGTATTTGATATAGGTAAACCGTCTCACAAAAACCTCCGTACCTACTACCATTCGTTATCAAATTATGCCGTAAAAGCGCACTCCCGGTCGTTCCACGGTTATTTGGGTATTCTTGAGATTGATTTCACACATGTCACGCCTATTTCCCCTCTTATTGGCAAAGAAAGACTAATGCTTTGAAATAAATAACATACCAGTAACGTTTGATGTGAGGACTTCTTTGTTAAGGTTTACCGCTTTGGCAATGTAAAATATTACACAACATCACATACATTGATCTCACCCCGTGGTAAGTAGCTTAAGCACTTGTGTTACGGATATCAGAATCAGCAGTGGATACACAAATATACTTACTTAAATATATTTGTATCAAGAGTCACAAAACTTATCTCCCGTTCTATTAGGGCTAGAGCTACGCCGATTGGACAGAAAAATAGCCCATATTTTTCTCTTTACAATGATGCAATAAAATGATAAGTGATATAAGTCGACTTATATCACTGTTCACGGAGGGTAAAGATTTAATGACACACCAAGACACGGAACAAACGCCGATGTTTGTTACACAAATATGTAATCGAATCGAACCCACTACTTTTGGAACCACAGATAGCGACCCTGCGTCACTAACGACTATTCCACAGAGGCAGTAAAGATATGTCGAAGATAAGTAAAAAACATCTATAATAATATTAAATTTGAGAGACAGCTATCATCCGGAACACTTGTATATAGACACCTAGTTGACACTACCTATTAGTTTTGTGTCATAAACACTAGTATATCTTCCGTGTTTCATTTATCTAGCACTATTTATATATTACTAGCGACCCGCCCTCGCTTCGCTTCGGGTAAATTTTACATACAAACCTTCCTTAAGAATCACTCTATCTATTAAAAAAAACCGCATCAAAATCCGTTGCGTAGTTTTAAAGATCTAAGCATACATACGGATATACAGCGAAAGCGACTTTGTTTTATACTATGTATTGATATTTGTAACATTGTTTATTTTGATATACTTAACACAAGTGCATAAACTACTTATAAAGGGACCAATTTAATTTATGTGCTTCGCTCTCATTTTATTCAAGTAATTAAAAACTATATAATATGGGTCCCGCGATAAAAATTAGTAGCAAATACATAGCTACTTACTGCCTGACGTTTCGACTGGATTGCACCAGTCATAATCGCGAACGAACTGACCCATACTGACTGTGTAGACTCATATTATATAGTACTAGCTTTCCGCCCGCGACTTCGTTCGCGTAGAGACGTTTAAAAAGTAGCCTATGTCCTTTCACAGGCTCTGGTCTCCTGTACCTTTCATTTAAATCGGTTCAGTACTCTATGCGTGAAAGCGCAACATACAGACAGACAGAGTTACTTTCGGGTTTATAATATTAGTAAGGAAGTAAGGATTTAATGTAATAGAACGCGAAGTCTAAAATCGTTACTCAAATAATTATCAGGATCGAATGTAGTTAGAATTTGATGAATCACATGTTATAAAATATGATATCACAAATTTAAAGGCTTCATTCGAAAATTATCATTTAAATATTATCGCATCGCAATTATAAATGTTATCGCATAGTTCCAAAGGTCTGATGGCAATAAAAACAATATATTTCCGATAAAATACCTTTACATATATCTTACGTGAAATGTATAACAATATACCGCTGATGTACCGAAAATGTACTGAGAGTACTTATAACTAATTCTTGTGTTAAGTAGATGGTCTCATGATTAGTGTCACATCATACTATAGCCTGTGAATTATTCAATCTGTTCGTTCTTAGTGATTCAGTAGACAGTGATCCAGGCTCAAGGTTCCAGGTTCCAAGAGTTGTAGGTAGGTCGAACCCTCCACTCCCACCCGGGACAAATATTTGTGTGACGAACATCGGTGTTTGTCCCGTGTCTGGGTGTGTTATTAAATAATATAGTATACACCGTGAAATTTTAGCGGTTGTTTTCCCGCAATAAAATGATTCTACCTTAGTAGTACAGTAGATTTGTGCAGTTCTTTTTTGTTAAAATCATAAAATGCTTAAACCTGTTAAACCTTTCGTAAAACCGAAACTTGAAAGCACGTTCGAACCGCTTTATGACTTAGGGTGTCGAGCTTCTTCAGCTTTAAACATCGATTTCATGCGGCAAGCAGTACCTGATTACGTCACATCTTATAAAGAACGATAATTTCTCTCGTTTTCGAGTTGGAAAATTACTAATTCGAAAATTTGAAAAAAAATTTTTTTTTTTCGAGGAATTATTTTTGATTCGATTGTATTACTAAAGGCAAATCGTTCTGCCACGGGAAAACAACCACTAAAATTACACGGTGTATTTGTGTCATGAATAATTATATCACCTATCAACCGATACATCAAGGGGATATAATAACAACCGTTAGTTTAAATACAAAAGTAAATAACGAGGAAATTGTCTGGTTAAAAACATACATACATATTACATAGTCAGCAAACATGTCAGATCAACAAAACAGGAAATTTATCCAGGTAGCAACGATTCTGGGATAGAATATTTGTATTCACTAAAACCCTTTTAAACAACCTCTTTGTGTTAAAATGAAATAGTTTGTGCTAAACCTATTAAAATTAATATATCGGATTGAAAGTTTTATTAAAGCTGACGAGGTAAATAAAATCAAAACGAGTAATGAAACTTTTTTAACCGAATATCCCTTTAAGGATCTTTAAATTTTACAATATTGACCTTACTTCAAGTGCAGGTCCAAGTTATGGTGAGAATATCATTCCCAGACCAAAGCGTCGATGGCCGAGTGGTTACGGTCGTTGCTGGCCATGCGAGAGGTCGCCAGTTCAAATCCCGTCAAACATACCACTATGTTTTTAAAATTAATTTTCATATTTACGATTATTCGACGCTCTAACGGTCAAAAAACAGCCGTTGGTAAACCTGCACAAGTGCACACCTACGAAAACATTCTTAGGTGTGTTGTGTAGTCAACCAACCCGCACTTGGCTAGCGTGGTTGACTAAGGCCTTATCACCCTAGTCTAGGGTAGGCCCGTGCCCCAGCAATAAGGACGTATATGGGCTGATGATGATGATGTTAAAGACTAAAAACATCACATAAACAAAACACATCACTGCACCTGTCAAACACTTCCGGATAATTTTTTCTTCCTCCGGCGTCACATCCACTATGTCAAAAGGTAAGCTCTTACGGACCGGAGCGGGCGCCATCTTGTTTTACCACAGATTATAGCACCGAATCCGCGGATAGTCCAAAATAAACTGTACCAAATAACGATAACAACCGCTTTTCAATAGGAAATAATCTAATCAATAGATATCGATCTAGTACGCGTAAAGCGCGAATAGTTGTGTTGAGTGTGAAAATTGTTTTCCACATTTTCCGGCCGCTGTTACTGGATAGATAATGGAAACTGACTCATTGTTAGTTACTCATGTTTATTAGGTTTTGGTTGATAGTGATAATTCATCCACTTAGATTCTAAAGGGCATTAATCACCGCACATCATTACGGTGACAACGTTGAGATTTGTTACCACTGGTTACCAATACGAAACTGAAGGGAAAAAATATTTGACGACTAAAAAGGTTTTTAAAGGATAATGCGGGATTTTTTATTGACAAAGTAGGTACGTCTTCTTTTCAAACCTTTTTGCTTTTCTGGTTCAGACAATGTAATTAACTAAACTTACTATGGCATGTTTACCTCTAAACTTATGTAGTCCGTATTGAGCTACAAAAGTTAGAATATAACAGGTGGTTTTGAGATTCGAAGGCTTTTTTTTGTCTTAGGCAAACTAAATGACCAAATGCAATAAAATATTGTTCTCATAAATGTGTAACCAATCAATGCTTGCGTTTAGGCTGTGTAGTACCTACGCACACTAGCCCTGCCGCACCTAATACATAGATCCGTAAATTTGTGTACGCTAAACGGTACACTCTATTCAACGCCTTCTCTCAAAAATCAAACAGAAAAATCGGTAAATTTGTTGGGCTTAACGGTGCAGTCTATTCAACGCCTTCTCTCAAAAATTAAACAGAAATCATCAATCAACATCTCGAAATGTAAGATATGAAATTAATCTTATAAGTTTTCGTTAATTCGTTAGTCTGACTAAAACTCGAGAACGCCCGGACCGATTTAGGTGATTTTGGTTTTAAAATGTTCGTCGTAGTCCAGGGAAGGTTTCAATGAGAAAATATAGAAAAATAATCAGTATTGGCGGTATGAAATTCGCCGGGACCACTAGTTGGAAATAAAACCATGTTCACGGATGTATCGAGCTCTTAACAGCGCTTGTTTATCTATAAAATAAGGCGTCCGACCGATTTCGGCCATGGCGGCCTATGACCAGCAAACACAAGTGCACTGTCTGGTCCCTTACTCTCATAGTTCGGTGAGACGGCAATCCGACATGACCGATGAGAGATCGGGCGCAGGACCACTGGCTTAACGTGCTTTCTGAGGCACGAGCGTGTAATCGCCAACTTCCTAACAGCGGGCTGAGTAATTTGTTCACAGAAAAACTCACACAAATTTTTACCGACACCGGACTCTTACATAGAGCGTTTGCTAACAGTAGACCAACGAGGCAGTTATCTATGTGATGAAGCACATGTCAAATGTACAATTCCAATTTAAACGTAAGAGTCACGTGTCACTGGACAGTTTACTCTTAAGAGCACCTATCATACTTTCAAAATGCTATATCGTAACGATACAATAGGAAACTCAATATTTACTCGTGTTAACAATGTTCTGTATCTTGTGAATAGACATCCAAGCACCCACATCACTATCGATGATTAAATACAACATATTTATGTAATGCCTGAATTTAAAGATTAACATTGACTCAAAACAAATATTACTCATCATACTAATCGATGACTTATCGATTAGTTAAACGAATTTCGAAGAGTAATCGTTTAACTTCCATATTAAACTGCTTTGGTTTTCCTCATGCCAAACTAAGAAAGAAGTGACATCTGTATAATTTATCTGTATCGCTTAAAATCTAATAGGATGAGCTCGTAGCGCAAAATATGAAAATATCTCCCAATATACATTAAACACAGTTTCTATAATTTCAAACTATAATGGACACATTAGAAAACTGAAAAATTTCAGGGATATTTGTGTCTGTCTGTTATTTTCTACAGTTTCTAAAATTTTAATTAAAGACCAATAGTATTCCAGTAAACAGACATTCCTAAAGACCGACAATAACGTTACAAGATATTGAACGATGTGCATTCAAATTCAAAATAAAATGGGTATGCCTATTTCTAAAAATGAACTTACTAGTGGCGATGTGTGGTCCCTCTATTTTGATAACAAGATGGCGAGATCTTTTTCTCATAACTTTACAAATATCATCATCAGAAATTATTTCACCAAAGGGAGCAATTAGGCAGTAGACATGAATCTAAAAACGTACACGATTCCAAGTTTGGTTCCGCCATTTTGACGGACACCCCCGCCCTGCTTTAGTCCGGCCCTGTATCGGGCGAGGCGCCAGGATGAATAGGTTCAGATAACACGTGGCCAGCAGACTGCCCTCACATTTTTTACCTCACTCCCTCGGCTTAAAGAAAGACTGCGATAATAGCTAGAACCACGCAAATGCACATTAGCATGTAACTAAGGATGTTTACGAGAACGCTAATGATAAGTTAATAAAAAAGATTAGGTAACATATGATGATTTAACCGGTTATAAGATAAGGTCTTTGTATCACTGAAGAATCAAAACCATATTTGTCTTTCTAGTCAAATCAAAATTCAAGTCAATTCAGCAGTCCAAAGGTTCTCGCTAAACACCTGATCCATTTGACACTGAACTAACTTCGATGATTCAAGTATCCGACGTAAATCAAGTGTTCGTCATCACTTGATTTACGTCGGATACTCAAAATATCAAAGATTTTTTCAGTTAGTTGTGTGTCAATTTGGAAATGCATCAATACTTTTTTTACTTTTACCGAAGTTCTTTGTGATTTTATGTAGTATTGTTGTAATTTGCTTGCAAAATGCCTAATAGTATAATGTATAAGATCAATGACTATAAAAAAGTAACGAAGAACATCGCTTTTAGACGGCGTCGACTGTCAACTGTTTGTCGACGGCCCAATAGGCACCGCATGCCTAATTTTACGAATAATAATAACCCTAGCAACAAAAACCTTGGTGAACCTTTTTGTAATCATTAAAATAAATAAAAATAAATATAAAAAAAGTAACAACTTAAAGCCATCAGGAATCTGGTTGAAGGTGTTTAATAGAGTGCCGCCCCGGATCTAAGGAGAGAAACCGGCATGGGGGCGCCAAATCCTAGAGACAAATTTAGAAGAACTAGGAATATGGAACAAATTAAACCTCGTTCTTCAATCTAGTCATCATCGGCCCATTTCCAATGCTGGGGTAGGCTGCACAAGCCTACCCTAAACTAGGGCAATACAGCCTTAGTCATCCACACTGGCCAAGTGCGGGTTGGTTGACTACACGACCTAAGGTTTTATTCGTAGGTGTGCATGTTTCCTCACGATGTTTTCTTCACCGTTAAATCGTCGAATAATGTTACACATGAATTTCATGTTTTAAAAAAACACAGTGGTACGTGTCGGAGTTTGAAGAGGCGACCTCTCGCATGGCAAGCAACGACCTTAATCACTCTGCCATCGACGCTTTTCTTCAATCTAGTATCCGGGTTCTTTCGTAGAACAGAAAGCCTCCTATGGTTAGGGGCCCTGTCCGCCCTTAGTCCGGCCCTGGCGACAGCCCTGTCAGGATGGATGGGCGCAGATTAGACGCTGACGGGAGGTCAGCTCTCTCGTCGCCCCCTCATTTGTTACGTCACGCCTTCGGATACCGTGACGTCACACGTTGTGTCCGATGAAATTGGCTTCACTATTGGATTTGGTACAGTTGGTAGTACTTATACTGTGTTGGTATGAGCTGTAGCGGAAATGACAACCAAGTACAAAATATTAAGTGTCTATATAAAACAAACGCAGTTTAATTAAATTTAATAGTTCGAAATCGACAATAGAAATGCGAATTATTGGAATAATATTTGTGTGTAATACAATGACTACCATTTTCAGAAATATGTTTTCAATAATTTCAAACAATTGTAATATACACCCATATTTAATGCTATTGTAGGTTTTCCTAGATAAACGAATTAACAAACTGAATAAATATAAAATTACACTAGGTAATAATGAATGATAAATAAGTATTTAATCATCTCCACACAGTGTCATCTGATACATACATAGATATTTATGAATAAACATAATACATTTATACCGAAACACGGAAAAACCAAATGTTCATCATATGAATTGGATGAGGATCGAACTCTACTATTAGAACCGTAGCCAGGGCCTATCCAAACCAATAAATAATATCCCACCAAAAACATTCTGTAAAAAAACTAGCAGTCTCGATGGAGCCGCTTGCAAAATCAAAATCGTGCCAAGTCTAAGGTACTGCGATTTCTTCATTATTATAGTTAGTGTTGTGTGACTTGTCAGCCTATTATAAAAAAATAAAGTATTCAGTCATGAATAACCGAATTGGATGCAATTCTGTATAGGCTAGTCCTCTAAATTACGCCTACTTAACGTCAGAAAGTTTCCCGTTCTAATAACCACTTACACTAAACTTGGCCGAACAAGTTTGACGCGATTTAAAAGTCCCCGCCCACATTTTTAATCCCCGATCGAGTTCAGCCGAAGGGGGGGAGGGTAATTAGTCATTAAACTTCTAGAAGGCTCCAGGGAAACTTCCTTGAAAGTGAGATCCTACGGTATAGCCATCGTACCCTGACCCTTGAACCCGAATTCAGCACTCTATGTAGCTGTAATAGAGTTGGTTTTTGAAGATCGGCAGATCGGTTTGCAGTGGATACCTAAGTTTTGAGAGGTCTCAGTATGAAAATCGGATGAGTGGAAGTCTTTGATCAGGAATATTTTGATGAACGCAATAGCGCGTTTTAAAAAAAGGCTACCTAATAATATATATTTAAAAAAAATTGTAACCTATGCAGTTAATGTGGACCTTCTGCTTATTCAAAACTAGCTTTCCGCCCGCGACTTCGTCCGCGTAGAGACGTTTAACGGGTAATAATGCTTTTCATTAAGATCATTCGGGTACGTATGTAATAGATAATTTCTTATAATATAAAAAAAACATTTAAAATTAGATCTCATTATTATCATGAATTATCTATAATACTGCATTCGTTGCCGCCGCTACCTATTGTAGGTAGGTAATCACTAATCATATTAAAACCTAAGTTTTACATTAATATTGGCCATAAAATTGTTCACAGTTTTTATTTTATTTCTAATCAGGCCGTCCATTTTGAATCCAATAACAAGAACCTGATCTAAGTTGGTTACAGAGCCTACCTACTGGTAAATTGGTTGGGAAACTTGGACTTTTAATGCCTCTCGATAATAATAAACTGTTTTTCGGTCACTTAGTCTCGTAATTCAATACAAGGCCTTGCCGTGGGTTTCCTTTAGTACTCGTCCTTACTAATATACATACATACATACATAAAATCACGCCTTCTTCCCAGAGGGGTAGGCAGAGATCACTTCCAGCGATCTACTTTTTACCTCTGTGAGAAATGTGACGTGATGGGTTGTGGACCACGTCGCCGCCATTCTGCCTTGTGCATTGTTTTAACAAGGTCATTGCGTTCCCACGAGTAGCAAGGATATATGACGGGGGAAGGAAAAGGGGAGGAAGGCTACTATCGCCTCGGATTATTTGGACTGAGTCGATAGTAGCTCGAGGAGGCGGGGGTAGCTTACCCGTATAACGTTCACCAACCACCGGACGGATAGTTGTGACAGGTATCCCCTGACTAAACTACTACTAATATTACCGAAACTAACGCTGTCTGTCGCTACTTCGAAACTACTAAACCGATATAGATGAAATTTGGTATACAGATAGTCAAAGGCCTGAGAAAAATACTGTTAAAACGACTGTTCTATGTTAATAATGTTTTAATTATTATAACCACACAGTCAAATAAAACATCTCTGGGATCATTAAAAAGTCGTCAAAAAATAACACTGGTCGACAGAGATTTTGCCACTTGAAGCAAAGTAATGTTTTTTGAAAGTTTTATATGCGCTAAACATGGATATCTTGAAGAATTTTCTGTATTAGCTCATATTATTGAGATATCCCAGCCTAAAAATGGACAAAAAGCGTTTTCGGGTCACTTTCTGAGACATGTTGTAAAATTTCATATACGTTTGACAAACATTTACAAACGAGTCAATAAAGTGTACCTCTTGCTCTTAAAAATACCGCTGTGTTCACTCAGATATAACTTTATATTTTCAAGACATTCAATTTTGAAATTTCTTCATTTTACTCCATACTTTTATAATCTTACTGTTTGTATGGGGCTAAATTCTAAAATTTCACGAATAAATATCTTGAAGTAAAAAACTGATATCTGAGCAAATCCAACGGTAGGTATGTTTAGTGGCACATTATGTTTAATAAATTGACACGTTTGTAAAAGTTTATCAAAAAATATATATTGGCTACATGTCCAAGAAAGAGACCCGAAAACGCGTTTTGTCGATTTTTAAGCTGGGATATCTCAAAAATCTGAGCTGATAGAGAAAAGTTGTTTAAGAAGACCATGTTTATTGCACCGAAGTCATTCAAAAACCTTACTTTGGTTCTTGTGGCATAAAAACACATTAGTTTTGTTGCCCAGTGTAATAATTAGTCATCAAAGATTATTTTATCAATATTGTACCGATATGCTAACTAATACCTCGTTATTACATTTTGGTGTTGTGATAGTAAAGTGCATAAGCACTAATTGGTCCTTGCTACTATTTATCATAATCTTTATTGATAACATACACAACAATAGTCTTTTAGTATGCCTATTACATCAAAAGAGAATTGGTACTAAGGTATTAAAATTACGTATTTAGGTATATCTGAGAATGTATTATTAGCAGAATTAAATAAGAAATAAATTCACGTCTTTTGTTGAACATTTAATATTTGAATTAAAATGTTGCAACAGAAAATTGTTGTCAGTTTCAAATTAACGTAGATAAAAGTATAAAATCCTTATGTACCTACGTATTTATTATCTTTTATTTCCAATACTTTTTTACTACATATTTACTTTTCTTTGTGGTTCCTTTAATTAATTGAGCGAATAACTAAAACGTTTGTAGAAGTTAATTGTATGAATAAAAATTCTAACGGATAGAACGATACGAACGATACGAACGAACGAATTAACTATAAAGGAAAACCTGAAAATGGCGTTTTTTTTTTTCGAGCGGCCATCAACTAAGCCTCATTTTTCTAGTGCATAGTAGTGTAATGAACCAAACTTAGTATAGTATGAACCCTCATCTTCTTGCAATCTTAAAATCAATTTTGTCTTCTTAAAATGCCTAAAAGATAAAAGATAAAAAAAAATATCACACAACTTCACATACATCGATCTGATTCCGTGGTAAGTAGCACTTGTGTTACAGATATTAGAATCAACAGTGGATACACAAATACATATACTTAATACACACCCAGACACGGAACAAACACCGATGTTCGTCACACAAATTTTTGTCCCGGGTGGGAATCAAACATACGACTCTTGGAACCATAGGTAATGATTCTGAGTCACTAACCACTGTTCCACCGAGCCAGTCAAATAAAATCCTGTAAGCTTTTAACTCTCGGAGCTAAGTTCGGACTAAGTTAAGAGAGGAGAGAAGATAGAGTTTCGTAGAGTCGTACAATACGTCTAACCGCACGCACACAAACACCGTGCCGAAGTCTACCGAACTGAAACGACGTTAGACGATTGTGAGGTTTTTTTCGTTACGGAATTTCGTGGTTCGGTCGCCGCGCTCAAAGCCCGCGATAAAAGCTATGCAATAGCTTAAAAAGATTAGGTTGATGGAAAAAATACTCAACTGCCCTATACTAATCCGGCATTGTCCTTTATGCACACGCATAGCATAAAGAAGAAACGTACTTAAAAAGGTTTAGGTGCCCTAAACCTTTTTACTTACAAAGGTAAAGGCGATTATAATCCTTTTAATTCAATCTAAACAATGTACGCACCCAAATTCTTTCAAGCCCTTAAATCCTAAAGGGACTAAGTACTTTCACGGGCCTATTTACTGGACCTAAACAGAAAAAGGTTTAACTGGAATACTTTGGCTGGAAATAAATTAAAAAAGTTTTAGTCCTTTTGTATTTTCTCTAGACTTTATTTAAGTTAGTTAGGTTGTTTTATAAGCTGTTTATTATAATGTACTGTGTGACTTGTGATGATCATGATGAGGTAAAAAATACAAATTTTAACTCATATTTAATTAAGATCCATTAAAAAACTCATAAAATCTGCATCATTTTAGTTTGCCACTCCGTTTATTCCCGTAAAATAATTTGAACCTAAATCGAATGTTGTCCTAAATGTTACAAACACAAGAAAGGAAAATAAAAGACTCATCTAATTTAAAGCAGTATTTTCGAAGTTATGCACCATTATTTTGGTGGTTTTTTTGTACTTTCGGTTACTAAGGCATGCAAAATTCCAAGCGTGTAACTCAAGCGGTTTAGATTTTTCATACAAAAGAACTTTTCTGATAATTCCCGTTCCCGTGGAAATTTCTTAAATTCTTTTCTTAGTGCACCTCTACGGTACCTAAGTTACGTCCCTTTCAAATTTCAAGTGCCTACGTTTAGCCGTTTAGGCTGTGCGTTGATATCAGTCAGACAGTTTCTCCTTTTATTTATTTAGATATGTTTATTAGTATTGATAACACCCAAAATGTCAATCTAAGATTCATACGAATCGGAAGCTCCGGTAGACCGTGAGCCGTGAGAACACTTATTGGCTCGTTCATAATCGCGTGTCACGCTCGGCTGCCGCCGGACGCTGCCCATGCTCAGAATTACGAAGACATCAGAGGAAATAACGAGGATTATCTTATATACTTCACAGGAAACGTAGTCCACTATATGTATTATATTAACATGTGGCTAAGCATGGGCGTATCTAGGTCCTAAGTCAGATTTTAGGTATGGGCCAGAAGGGGAATTATTTTGCTAGAACCCCACCGATATAATTACAGGATGAGATTCCTCCGTCTCCTCTATATGCCTATGTTCTTAAGTAACATAGATTTGACTGACGCGTATACAAAGTGTGTAGTCAGGCGATACCAACAGTGTCGGAACGAGCCTTTTATGCGCCCGGGGCGAGCTTTAAAAAATTACTCCCTTGAGAAATAAGACTAGATTCAGGTCTGGTAATTTCTGCGCCACTCCAGGGCCTGCGCCCTGTGCCTGGGCCTCGCTGGCACCGCCATAGTTACGGCACTGGATACTAGTCAGAATTATCTGTCCGGTGGTTGGTGAACGGTATTTGGGTAAGCGACCCCGGCTCCTCGAGCTACTCAGTCCAAATTATCCGAGGCGATAGTATCCTTCCTCCCCTTTTCTTTCCCCCGTCATATATCCTTGCTACTCGTGGGAACATAATGACCTTGTAGTTTTAACTGACACGTATACAAAAACCCGGCCAAGTGCAAGTCGGACCACGAAGGGTTCCGTACCAATTATGTTAAAAAAAAACACGTTTATTGTACCCCCCTTAATATTTTATCTTTTTTAGTTTGTTGTTATAGCGGCAACGGTAAAACATCATTTGTGAAAATGATAGCTTTCTGGCTATCGCGATGTGATGAGGCTTGGAGACAGACAGACGGACAGAAAGACAGACGGACGGCGGAGGCTTAGTACGAGTAATAGGGTCCCGTTTTTACCTTTTAGGTTAGTCCAGAACGCTAAAAACTGCCGTTGAGCTAACTTCAGTAGCAGTTATACTATTATAATTATTTACGATCCGAATCGGCAATTCCGGATAGCTGATTTGATTGGAACAGAGAGTACACTTGCGTTTGCGCACACACTTGTAGAGTATAATACGACCTGTACAGCTGGCTTATATCTATTGAGATCGGCTGCCACGGCCGAAATCGGTCGGACAAACCATTATTCTTATTAAAAGTACTAAATTACAAATTCAAAAGAATATAGGTATGTCTGTCTTATCTCTCAATCAATTTGTATGATTTTTGGTATGGAGATAGTCTAATATTAACAACGCATAGTCATCCCATGATATTGAAAACTAATTCATAATCCTACATTACATAAACATCGCGTTACGTATTTATTACATACATTAAGTGCGGTCATTTGAATTTTTGATCGCAAATTCAGATTACGTACCTAGTAGGTACCTAAGGTAGGTTCCAGACTACCTAAGTAGGTATCAGCGTTTCTATGTACATGACGTGACGATACGTGTGATATGAAAAATATGGTAGTTTCTCGCCTATTTGTTCAATGTTGGGTACATTTAGGGCCAATTTTGGCTAGATAAAACTTAACGGAGAAATAAACTATAAGCCGGCAAAAATAAGGACACGTCAGTACTGACACTCACTCTTAAAAGCAAAACGCCCATAATTTGGTCTTCTTATAATTTATCTCACCTATTAGTTTTATCTGGCCATTGAAAAATCGGCCCTAAATGGTATGTTTAAGAGTACGTTGATATTTTTTGTGCAGGTCTAGCCAATTTCAAAAAGACTGTTTTAGAAGGGTTTAAGGAGTATTTTTAACTTTAAGTTTTCTCTTTTGTTAAAAATGTATTATATGTATAAAAATCTTGTGCATACCTATAATTTAAGTACATATATGATACACATTATTGGTAAAAGTGATTAATATGTCTATTATGTATTTAGTTGGTGAGCCTTTTTTGAATAAATAAATAAATTGTACGGAATCTACGTATCGTACAATTACACACACAACATCACATACATTTGTTTTCGATTTAGTTAGGGAAGAAAACTTACTTAAGAACTTGTGTTACGGATATCATTTCTGATGAAAAACAGGTATACACAAATATATTTAATTACACTCCCAGAATATTTCTCCCGGGTGGAAATCGAACCCAAAGCTTTTGGAACCGTAGCCGGTCACTAACCACTGTTCCACCGAGTCAGTCCCCAACAACAAAATCTGCAATAAATATTAGTCTTTACGGGTCTACACGCGTTATTAAGAGTAGAAAATTACATAGCTAGGGGAACTAGGGGCATGATGGGGTAGCGAGGTAAGACGGGGTCACGCACATATACGAAAATCCCAACGTTCCTATGACGAGGCGCATTAGCCAATCAGAAGCCGTTTTCGAACAATACTAAGTGCGGCCCTGACAGTCGGTGAGAATGTGTGCGTTCTTTGTTTATAAAGAAATTTCTGCTACAGTGCTTACTGGATAAAGTATTTTGTGTACGTTAACGACACCAGAAAAAGGTAAGAAAAACAGTTAAACTGATTGTGTTTATGCACTTTCTTTTTAAATTTTACTTGCTGTTGATATGCACATCCAAAATCATTCTAGTTTCAAATACTTATTTTAGAAATTAGATTATTTTTAAAATTAGTGACAGGGGCAAGATGGTGCAGGTCTTACGGGGCATAATGGGGTACTACCCCATCATGCCCCTTTGATTTTAGCTACCTTAGATTGTGTTTTTTTTTCTGAAGTTTACAGCTAGATTGATTCACAAATAGATATTCATTATTACAGTCTCATTACATATTTTGTTTTACAGATTAAACATGGTTAGAAACTACAAAAAGAAGGGAGTGGTCACAACTATCCAAATCAGTCAAATAAATCAGTCAATCAATCAAATGTTCTGTCAATGGAGATTGAACCTCATACCGGACCTGATGCACCATCCACGTCAAATTAGCAAATTGTTCTGCATCCCAAATATCAACAGAGACAAAACCTCATCCAGGACATCAAATATTAAAATCGTCAAGTGTTGTCAGTCTTAAGTCTGGACACAATGCAACTGCACAAGTTAAACCAATTCTCGAAGATCTCCTTGCACCTCTTCCTTTCGAACATCAATGCATGCCAGATAAACTTCCAAACTGTGACAATCAAGATACATATTACGATTCAGAAAATGGACACTCTTCCCAGCCTCAGAGTTCACTCTCTGAGGATGGTTCTCCTCAACAAAGTTATTCACAGGTTTTTGAAAGGCAATCAGGAAGTTTTTCAGATGTTCGTTCTCCCAACCGAGCAGTGTGCCGTGATTCTCTTGCTTTAAAAATGTTTCACCTAAATATATTTTGCCAAATCGTGCAGTACCTACAAATAAATGAAAAAAGAAAAGGAGTGGTCAAACTCAACTCCTTACAAAGAACTTGAAGATTTAAAATTATCAAAGAACGTTATGACTAAAAAGAGCAAATCATCAAAGAACAATACCTACTGCTAAAAAATTAAACGGCAAAAGAAAAATATTGTCCAGTCATCAACTTCAAGCCATCAAGAAGATTCCATTTGTTTTTATTGTAACGATTTAAACCACCCATGCCTGAAATCAGCCTCCAACCAAACTCATACCAGAAAACTGGGTACAATGTCTGCTCTGTAGTTGATGGACCCATACTGCATATGCTGGGGTGGATGACGAGGGTTTAGAAGAAATGCTCATATGAATGTTCTGTGAAGATGAATAATAATCTCATCTTACCCCTAGACCCCATCATGCCCCATTTATCGTACCCCATCTTACCCCACGTACGGGGCAAGATGGTTTTTTTATGTGTTATTAAAAAATAATTAATAATGAAAAGTTGGGATGACATGTCCGTCCAAAGATTATGCCAATTTGTAGTTGATTAAATAACTCATCTGCCATAAATAAATGAAAACATTATATTATTTAGTTCTGAGTATATTTGTAGTTTTCCCTTAGCGTCCCCATCATGCCCCTAGTTCCCCTACTTACTGCCCGACGTTTCGACTGGAGTTCGCTCGCAACCATGATTGGTGCAACCCAGTCGAAACGTTGTTAGCCATAACCATAGTAGCTATGTAATTTGCTACTCCTAATAAAGCGTGTAGACCCATAAAGACTAATATTTAGTGTAATGGAACGCGAAAGTCTAAAATCTTAAATATCTGCAATATTCGAAAATAATAATCACTGTTTCATGGAAAATGTTGTATCATCAGTTATTAATATAAATATTTTGTGCCGTAATTTATTCGAAACATATTTGTATTAAGAATTTAATTAAAACCCAAGTTCGTTATAATCCAAGCAACGTTCTAGCCCGCGGCTAGTTATGGATATCTTAATTAAATATTTTGTTTCGACAAACATTTTCAAAACAATTTGCGAAGCAATATCAGTTTAATGAACGATTCATTAACTGAAATAACACAGACAGCTGTCTATTAAAAGTAATTAGTACTCTGAACCGAGGAACAAATCGCTGGCTTCGCTTGGTTTATATCTACTTACGGATTCTTTGAATTAGAGTTTAATAACAATCTTGTCCAAACGATTTACAATATGAGAAACTGAAGTACAGAAGTGTGTGGGAAATCATACCTCAACTTCAACATACATGTATGTGTAATTGGTGTACACCAATTAAAAGAAAATTGTAATCGTCTACCTGTTACAGTTATTAATATTGAGCTAAAAAAATAGAATTCAACCTTAATATTTCATCTTTTTACATTTACATGTATGTATTTGTTGTTAAAGCGGCAACGGAAATACATCATTTGTGAAAATTTCAGCTTTCTGGCTATCACGGTGCATACGATAGCTTGGAAACAGACAGACGGACGGTGGAGGCTTTGTAATAGGTTTCCGTACTTACCGTTTAGGTACGGAACACTAAAAATGGTCATCATCATCATCATCATCTTTGCGTTTTCCCGGTTGCATCCTTGCGGAGCCCGGGGTCCGCTTTCCTACTCCTAACTCTCCACTTCGCACGGTCTTCGGCATCCTTTATGGAGAGTTTGTTAGCACGCATGTCATCCACTACGACGTCAAGCCAGGCCTTCTTGGGCCTTCCCCTTCTGCCGGGACCCGGCGGTAGCGACATGGCTAGACACTTGTTCCCTACGTAGTTTGCCGGTTTCCGTAAAACATGACCGTACCAACGTAGGCGGCACTCTTGCAGTTTATCAGCGATGTCTCGGACATGAAGGCTGCCGCGAATACGGGAGTTCTTTACGCGATCTGCTCGCGTAACTCCCGACATCCAGCGCAGCATCTTCATCTCCGTGACCCGCAGTTCCTGCTTGTGCCGCTCAAGTAATGGCCATGCTTCACTGCCATATAAGAGAACAGGCCTAATGATGGATTTATAGACCTGTCCCTTCAGCTTAACCGGCATTTTAGGGTCGCAAGTGACGCCGCTCACCTCCCGCCATTTATCCCACGCAGCAGCAATGCGTGCCTTGACGTCGGAGTCGATGTCGCCGTTCGCGTGGAGTACAGATCCCAGATACTTGAACCGGTCCGTGCGCTCGACCGTGTCTTCGCCTATGCGGACGGACATGGGATCTGTAGTGTTGCAGGCCAAGTACTCTGTCTTCGCCACGTTGAGTTTCAGACCCCCGTTCTCAAGCGATTCCTTCCATGTGTTAACACGTCTCACCAGCCGTCCCCTGTCCGAGTCCACCAGCGCGATATCGTCAGCATACATAAGTAGCCATGGTGGCTGCTCATGGTGGTCTCTGATGCTGTCTGACAATACGTCTAATATCATACCGAACCTATCGAACACTAAAAATGGTAAATTAGATTAATTCAAGTCTCCGAAAAGTTTACATAACACATTTGTTTACAATTATTTATTTATACACCGTTTTTGAGTGGTTGTTTTCCCGTGGCAGAACGATTTGCATTTAGTAATACAATAGAATCATGCACATTATTCCAAGGAAAAAAAATTTTTTTTTCAAATTTTCAAAATAATAATTTCTCAACTCGAAAAGGAGAGAAGTTATCGTTGTTTTTAAAAATGTGATGTAATCAGGTACTGCTTGCCGCATGAAATTGATGCTTAAAGCTATAAAGAAGCTCTACGCCCTAAGTAATAAAGTGGTTTTAAAGTACTTTTGAGTTTCGGTTATACCTTTCGTAAAACCGGCATTTATTGATTTTATTAAAAAATAACTGCACAAATATATTGTGCTACTAAGGTAGAATCATTTTGCTGCAGTAAAACCACCACTAAAATTTCACAGTGTATATTTCTAGGGAGAACGTCAATGGACAAGCACATATGAAATTACCATATTATATACTCGTACCTATCAACCTAGATAATATCATGTATTGTTCAAGTAGGTATAATTACTTTGTACCCTAAGGGTACAGAATTGGTTAGGCCGGTCCGTCAGATAATGGAGTCTACTAAATGTCCCTGTTTTACCTACTATTAATGTATGATGTAAATAACATTAGTTGTGTGGGATCCATTATAGGGAAGCCATGCTGAGATATAGGACATGGTGTAATTACACAAACAATACTGAAGCATTAGGAAGAGATAACGCGACGCCAGCTTGCCCTGGAGAGGCAATTTTGGATACGGCATTTGTGAACAACTAAAATTTTTAAGCCAAACTATTTAATTAAAATAGGACTTAGTAATGTAAGGTTATAAGTTCTTCTAGTGTTTTGTTTTTTTTTTGTCATTGTCTTTATGTATTTTATTTTTGATTTTTTTGTGTTTGTATTCATCAAAGATTCTGCCAGAATAACAGCACGTATGCTGAGGCAGAACCAACTATTGATCACTTTACCTGTATGTGTGTCTGTTGTGATCAATATTTATTTTCTCTCTTTCTTTCTTTCTATTTCATAAAAATAAAATATATCTAGTACTGTGATTAACGGACTCGTGGGCGCGACAGTGCCCGTGTCTCTTAGACAAAAGTCGTGTTTTCGATTCCACACAGGACAATTTTTTCTGTGATGATCGTCATTGAATGTTCCGTTTCTAAGCGTGTTTTATATTTAAGTATATTTGTGTATAGATAGATTATGTAATATTTTTTTTTTACATCTTTAACGGGTAAAACTCGCTAAAACTTAATGAGATCGTGTTCAATTTGGTCGACTTAGATCTTATTCGTAACTTTTTTTATCTCAATTACTGACACTTTTGACTTTGATAAAATAAAAAAGATTAGGCACTCGTTTAAATTACGCTTCTAGGCGAAAAGGGTATTTTATTCAAATCGGCAGTTTTGGCCAGGTATTCGGGAGACATTAATTAAGATTGGTTATCAAAGCAGGTAAATCTTTTCTTTTTTGTTTATTGACCTTGGACGCTGACAAGATGTAGACAAGGTTTTATTGTTTATAGTTTTAAATTGTATTAACGATAACCTACTTAACTTAGCACATATATTTTTCAATCGTCCAATATTCTAGTCTCTAGTCATTAATTGAATGCAGAATGACCTATGCATTTATTTTATCAAATGACATGATCCATTGCAAAGTAGTAAAAAATTACGTCTGTAATATTAGTACCTTCGCCTACATATAAATTCATAGAGAAAGCAGTTATTTTCAATACTTGCCGCATAGTCAAAAAAATTCTGAACATAGATTAATTTCCTCTTTATTTACTCATTTTTTCTTGTTTCTAGCATTTAGCTTCGGCCCGTGCAAACATAGTGATTATATTCTCGTTGGCCCATGCTTTACAAATTATCCTCTACGAAGAGTACAGAAATTTAAACAGTAAATGAGTGGATTAATAAAAAAATTATTTAGGAATTTATTCAGTCAATCCGGGCATATCCATATAAAATACCCACACCCCAAAAACAAAGTTTTAAATAATATGCAAATGTCTCTACAACATTAAAGGTACTCTATATATAAAGTCCTTTGAATATTTTTAACGACATTAATATCAAAACAAACACACGTCAGTGATCCTGATCAATAACATGTTGTTTATTCTCAGTAACAGATAAAGATGGATCCTTAATTGGTATTCTTCATTGATTGTTGATTCAGTCATCTGTGGTTCTTCTTGTGGTGAAGTGGTCCAATATAATTGCCAGTGATATTTAAAAAATCGGTAAGAGTTAAAATTCTTAAGTTTTTATGCGTTTATGAGCCTATGCGCTTGGCGTTTCAAGTGAGTAGTTATCGCATTAAGCTGTCCGATAATCAGTGACCGATTTTATATCGGAGAAATACAGAAATGACTGTCTACTAAGTAAGTATCTACTTCCATAGTACACGGTAGTAGCTCTATCTCTATATCATTCAAATTCAAATTGGTCCTATAAAAATTCGGACGTGTATCGCAGCATTAAAGTTTAAACAAATATCGATTCCGCAGATTAGATCAGTCAACGCACACAAGTGAAATAACTTGAAATTTATATGTACGATTATTCGACGCTATAACGGTAAAGGAAAACATTGTAAGGAAATCTGCACACCTACGAAGAAATTCATAGTGTGTAGTCAACCAACCCGCACTTGGCCAGGGTTGACTAAGGCCTTATCGCCCTAGTTTAGGGTAGGCCCGTGTTCCGACAGTGGGGACGAATATGGGCTGATGATAATGTAAAGTCGATCAATCCTACTTGTCCACAGACAAGATCGCCCTAGATAAAGGTAGGCTCGTGCCCCTGCAGTGGGGACGTATATGGGCTGATGATGAACCATACTATACTCGTATATGCCGCATCCGCTTTGGCGTCGACATCGCGCCGTCAAGTTACACATGTTTAGTGATAAATGGTGCAACAATGGGACTTCATTACGGTCCGGAGACAGATTAATTAATTCCCCGTCACACCCACTCGCCAAGTGCTGTTCTGAAAGCAACAAGACGGTAGATGAGGATAGAAAGACGGATGGTCGCTTCTTCAGGCTTCTATTGACTTTAAATATTAGTCTTTATGCGTCTACACGCGTTATTAGAAGAAGCAAATACATAGGTACTTACTGCCCGACGTTTCGACTGGGTTACACCAATCATGGTCGCGTGTAATGAAACGCGAAAGTTTAAAGTTCTATAGATTTTGGTTACTCTTTCGAAAATGCCTTGGTATAATAATTATCTCCCCGAACACATATTCGTCACGATTGGGAATCGAACCCTATACAATGTGCCATTCTCTTGGTCTTTCGATTGAGCCCTCTTACATACATGATACAGGTACACCTGTTTCTTCACTTTTATAATTCGGTGACAGTTGATCGATGCGAGATGAGGTTCGGGACCAACGGCTTAACGGAACAAGTGGGCTATAGTCATTATCTTCTTAAACTGAGTAAGCTTTACAGGGAAACTCACTTTCATAATCAACCTTGAAAGATATTGTCTGCCCACACCTAATGCGCAAAATGTCAGCTTCATTTTTATAGACCCAAAGAGACTCAATTATAAATAACATTTGCCGAAAAAGAACTTTTAAAGAAGTTTCGACGTCACGAATCAGAAAACATTAATTATAACTTGTTAATTAATCCATTTATATTTGCATTTTATAGCAAAAAAGCGTCACTTTCAGACAGTCCCGATTTTAATTACAAGAAAACTCAAATTAAATCGATCGCCGTGATCAAAGTAGACGAGCGACAAAGGTGAGATTGCTTTGAAGTGCCATCGAGTGTAATGAGCGTTTGTTAGTACAGCGGGTGGAGGCACGCACGCGGATTGCGACCTTATGGCCTGGCTGACTTAATTGCTGGTGCTACTGAAGCTTTGAGTGGTAATTGGCCGTTCATTAAGACGGAATTTAGTTCAACAGTAATAAATGTGTAAGCGACTCCAAAACTAATTCCTTCGCTAATCTGTCTACTGTACCTACCTAATATTGACTGATGGAATGGCTTCACTGTAAGAATAGGTATTGTCAGTGAGAGAACACGTAATAATTTACTGTACTAATTAATAAGCTACATGTATGTCTTCTTTTCAGAAATGGCTGCTAAGTTCCCGCACAAAATAACGCAAGTTACTGATGAAGAGGATAAAATTATCAAGAAATATTACAAAGGTATGCTATTGTCACCTTGACAAAACTGTTGATATTTTAGTGGTTGTCTTTTAAATCATTTTGACATTTTGTAATAAAATACCTATCTATATCTTACTAATAACCTGCCCTCACTTCGCTTCGAGGTAGTTTAAAAGATTAAGTTAGGCCTTTACGGGCAGAGAAAGCGACCTTGATTAGTACTATGTAGTAATTTATTTATGGCACAACTAAGGATGATTGTAGAGTCGCGCTGAGCAACGCTGATCTTCGGCGCCGATAGATTTTGTATCGGGCGTCGACCCGACCGGTCAGCGGCACTTAAAAATGGTCCTTAAATCTGTATGCATACTGGACCTTCAGAGCTGTCGGTCAGTGTGCGGTCAGCGCGACTAACAGGCCACAACCACAGAATACATTCTCTAGTAAACAATTTCATGATATTTCCTATAATGTAGAACTAACTGCCTCGTTGGTCTATTGGTTCGAGTCGGGGTCGAGTAAAATTTGTGTGAGTTTTTCTGTAATGAAATTACTCAGCCCGGAGTTAGGAACGCCCGGACGAACGAACGGAGGTTGAACGCCCGTGTCTCGGAAAGCACTTTAAGCCGGTGGTCCTGCGCCCGATCTCTCATCGGTCATGTCGGATTGCCGTCTCACCGAATTATGACAGTAAGGTAATAGAGAGTGCAACCTATAATATGTCCTGCGCACTTGGTTGATCTCAATTGATATAGGCCGCCATGGCTGAAATCGGTCGGACGCCTTATATTATAAAGTAGAACTTCATGCACGCTCAAAGGGCAAGTAGTCTCATTGACATGACGACGTTAACATTATCCACATTTTCAGGTTATATCCGTCCATTCGTGAGGGTTGGGTCGCCAGGGTACCTCGCCACAGCTGGCTACGAGGACTCTGCAGCAGACATATACAACCTGGAGGTACGCCCTGACGATGTCTGGGTGGTTGCCTTTTCCAGATCTGGTACGCATCGATAAATCCTTAGATATCAGAAGGTCCATATAAACTAGGGCGCGACCAGGCCTTAGTCAACCACGCAGGCCAAGTGCGGTCGAAATGAACTTATAGGCATATTATACTTATGAATTCGTTAAAATGTCTGGTCCTGTGTATGTTTACATGATTTATTTTGTGATAGGCACAACATGGCTCCAGGAGTTGATCTGGCTCGTCAATAATAACCTGGACTTCGAAGCAGCCTCGACGACGCCGCTCAACAGACGATACGCTTACATTGAGTAAGTTAACTACTACTTCTTACTTGTTACTTATAGAGTAAGATCCCAGTGCCGCCAGACCCGTTTATTCCTGCTGTCCACTCCTTGCTTGTCCACCGCGGGTGGACAGAGACACATATGTTTCAAACACGATGTACGTCATTTTAGCGTAGATTTTTTTAGAGTCTACTCTAACGTTATAAAGATGTTTGAAAATTAGGTGAACTACGTCACTTTAGCAAGCCTAAATTTTCCGTCTGGCGGAAGTAATTGCCCACAGAAACGGTCGTGCGATAACGATTATCTATTTTTGATATAATATTGTCCAAAAAAATATTTAAACATGAGGCTTTCTACTTTAACGTAGGGGAGTACAGTTTTCAAACACCTTTAGTTCGCGCTACCTGTGAAAGGGCCCCGCTTTCGAGCTAGTAAGTACGCAGACTCTCCTAAATACATACTAGGCAAATCTAGAAATCTAACCAGAAATCATGGAAATTTTAGCTTTGCTATAATGACGTAGGTCTGGCGGGACTGGGATCTTGGTCCATTAGGTAAATAGGAGGCTGGACCTCCTTTGCTTTCCGAGCTGTCAGAGTCAAAGTTATCCAACCTGGTCTTCAGGGTGAGGGCGACCGGCTCAATATTGTGCCTGCCGCTTATCATCCAGAACGCCCCTTATAAAAAAGGTTGCACGCAACGATAATGTTAGCGGAGTTATCTAGCTGAGGAAATCTCTTTGTAGTTAAGCGGTTTCTTACAGGTATGCATCAATAGAATCAACGGTTGATAATTCTTTTCTACAAGACTACAAGAAACATATCTAAGATTTTAGACTTTTACGTTCCATTTCACTCAATATTAGTCTTTATGGGTATTTTATGATTGGTGTACCTAACCCAGTCAAAACATCGGGCAGTAATGTATATGCTACTCCCATGTATACGCTATCAGCTGTTGCTCTACCATGAGTTAGCTATTGAAAACGTACATACGTTAAAACCTATCGAATGTTTTTTTCATACTACCGATTTTAGTTCTTAGCGTTACCGCTAGGGGCGCTGTACATTTTTTCATTGAATTTTTTACATAGGCGATATCGAGTCTGTTACTTTTAAACTCATGGTAGCGCTACTGGTCTTTTGATCATGAGAGAAACTAACTTAGTACACAATATGTTAAAAAATATTATGTACGAACGTACAGTATAATTCGTTAACATTTGTCTATCAGTTGTTTTATCTGTAAGGAAGTAAACAGTTATAGAGAGACATTATACCTAGTCGTATCCATAACTATGCTATCCATTACGATGAGTCCCTATATCAGTAGGCGCTCCACTTGACTTTATCTATCTGATTCATAACTCATGACTCATCGCAGTATTATACAAGTAGGTTGTACAAAATTAGACTTTGCAATGATTCACGATAATTTTTTTGTAAACAATCACTCGTCGCATGTTACTTATTTTAACGCGGAGAAATGGTCCTTTCTTTGCCGAGTACCCTACGACTTTGGAAATAAGTAGTAAACTGTAAGTGAATAATAAACTCTTTGGTGCTCGGGAACAGAAGCAAAGTCGTGTGAACCAAAAAATAAATAAAACCATTAGTTATTATTTTCTTTCTTTATTTATTTTCTTAAGAACGTCTATTTTAAACATAGTTTAGTTCACTTAACATATTTGGTTTTTGTTACATATTTTTCTTAAATGATGTTTGGACATGTTACTTAAACAATATGTTTTCATCTCATTCTAGGTTCCCAACACAAAAATCTGAGGTAAATGTAACCGGCGAGAAATACGTACCCGCCCCTGGCATTACAGCAACTGAACACGATTTCCGAACGGTATCCCACCTTCGCTCTCCTCGATACATCAAAACGCATCTGCCACTGTCACTTCTCCCGCCAAAACTGCTCGAAACGTCAAAAGTTTTCTACATCGCCCGCGACCCGAGAGACGTGGCCGTTTCCTTTCACTATATGCACATACTCTTCAGATACTTCGCGGAAGGCGTGGAGTTCAAGGACTTTTGGGAACTGTTCAAAAATGATTTAGGTGGGTATGAGCACTCAGGATGCGGCTGAATATTTTATGATCTCTGCTTGTTCTAAACGCGAACAACTTAGTTGCTGTCACTTTTCACGGCGAAATGGAAAAGTTTTACACGACAGAGGCCGTGACATAAGAGTTTTGCCTCTGTGGAAGCCTTTACTTCGCATTAAGAATTCAATAGAGAAGAAAATAAGTCTGGAAAATATTCGACTTTTCCTACAGAATATTTATTAGACTTATTTCAGTAGCTAGATGCTAGTTTTACCACACTTACCTTCTGCAATACAAGTTATTGCTTTATTGGAAATAAATGTTATACTTTTGCTTATTTTCAATCCAACATGGGTACATAAGTATTTGTCAAGTGGTGAAAACTGGCGAACTACATTTTCCACTCGCTTTAAGTACAATATTTTTTTTCTTATTTCGACCAAAACCCGAGTCTGAGAGGTTCTGAAAACTATTTTAAAAAGGATTTACGCGAGTTTGAGTAGTTTTCTTCGGGCCCTCGGTTATAAGGGCCGCCATTTTGGGCGGGTCCGTCCAAAGTGGAAACTCGTTAAACTCACGTTGTGAGAACACTGAAAACAGCCCTTTTTATTATCAAAGTACTAGGTCCGAGGCACTGAGATAAGCATTTCATTGTTCAAACTTGGCATTTCTTCAATGGTGACTTTACTTTTATACTTGGAAAATTGTCATAGTAGAATTCATGTGATTTTTTAAATACTTATCATTGAGATTGTTAAATGGATTCATTGTCTAATAATAATCAATTCTAACAATATAATATACTAGTGACCCATCAAAATCCGTCGCGTAGTTTTAAAGATTTAAGCAAACATACATACAAACGGACAGACGCGGAATGCGTCTTTGCTTTATACTATGTAGTGATTGAGTCGCCTTGTAAGTTAAAAGTTTACTTTCTTTAATTTTCAGTTCTCCACATGCCGATATTCTCCCACATTGACGAAGCGTGGAAAAAACGCGATCACTCCAACTTACAGTTCCTTTTCTATGAGGAAATGCAAAAGGTTACTTTAAAATTATTAAACTATTACAATAACGATCCCACATCAAATTTTCAGATAAGCTAGCATCGCAGTTGATATTTATTGAATACAATGTTTTTGATTTATCTCTGAATCAGGACAATTCTAGCTGAGGTAGCAGAAACATGAAAATTTCATACAGTGAATGTTGATTGAGCTATTAAACCTATAAAACCAATTTATTGTAGGTATATATGTAATAATATTTTAGGGGTGAAAGCCATCCGCTCCCCTGCAAGTCCGCTGATGTTGACGAGGCTACTCCAAGTCATCATCGTATGTCAGTTAGGAAAAAAAACTTAGGCAATATCGACTTTGACAACATCGGGACACATGGTAAATACCGGGCATGTTTAATTATTGAACTAGTAACATACTTATATGACACAACAATAGACATAAATATAAAAAAATAAAATGCTGATTCACACACGGCTGACCATACCTACATACGAAAGAGAAGTACCTATTATTCTTTTCGTAGATATGGTCAGCCGTATTCGGCTAAAAAGCTATCCTTATTTGGTATGCCCCGTCTCGTAGTCGGGAAAAACTATTATTTTTGCTCTTTCGCACACCGTCATGTGCCAACCGTGCCTGAACTAGCAAGGCACAGAGTCATTAAACGGAACGGGGTCGGAAAGCAATATTGTCTTTTCATTTGGAACGTATACATGACTGGGCGGTTCGCGAAAACTCTCTGAATGATTGGACTATCCGACATAATATCTTACAATGTTGGAGAGTAGGAATCGAAAAGGGAAAAATAAGGAAAATAATGGAAAGTAAAAAAAAAATGTAACCCTTAGGCAGGCGCAGTGTGTTATATTTTTTCATTGGTTATGATGGGCCTTATGTGGGGTGGATAAGACCAATTGTACTAAAGCCTAGCTAAGGGTTAAATGTCATCGTACACATATTAGAATACTGAAAATGTACCTATGGGATATTTACCATGTTCTCTTATTTGGACCAGTTCCGGCTTTTGGCATGCTTGTAAGCGCCAAGATCATTCAGTTTTCTATGGAAGGTAAACATGTTAATGTGTCAAATAAACTGTGTATGAAAATAAAAAAACCACTTCACTTTCGTAAAACATAATACTTAGTTGAGGTAGGTAATAGAAGTTAGAGTTTAAAAAAATATTTCTACAATTTTATAAAAATGTTAAATATTATAAGTAGGTAAGTGCTATTATAGCTTACACGAGCTGTTTTCTCTTCTAAATACAGACTTTATAACGTTTCTTTGGGATAAATGGCGCGTTGGTACGAAAATATTCGGTATCCGTGGGATACAAATTAAACAAGATTAATAATTAAAAAGGAAAATTATTCACAGAACCTCCTAGCAGTAATTGACAAAGTCTGCTCTTTCCTCAACAAAGAGTATTCAGCCGCACAGAAGGAGAAACTAATCGAATATCTAAGCTTCGATAACATGAAAGTGAAAAAGAATAACATTGGACAGACTGACAAGAAACCGGATGAGAAGTCAGAGATCAAGTTCATGAGAAAAGGTGAGAATGCTGAATGATTTTTTTTAAATTTTTAATGGTATGTCGTCGTAGACAACCCCTAGTTGTCTATTTTCAGGGTACCGTACTCAAAGGGTGAAAAGGGGACCCTGTTATACTAAGACATTGCTGTCCGTACGTCCGTCCGTCTGTCACCAAGAAGCTGAATTGCAAGAACGGAACTATAATATTTGTATAGTTAATAATATGTTTATAGTTAACTATCTGTTAACATTTTTACAGATGTATTTCTATTGCCGCTATGCTATGCCGGGCCAAAAGGTCCCATACAAAAACCGTGGCTTTTTTAACAATATTGTTACCAAATTCTTCGTGCGCGAGCGTTTCAAATGTGTCCTTGTAATTTGGAAAGTAAATTTAATTAAACATAACAAACCTACAAGCATTATATACTGTACCTACCTGTGACTAATTAGTGAGGAATCCTCAAAGTTACACGAGCGTGCTCATCTAGTTTAATATACCTATTATTAATTAATATCTACATATCGATAAGTAATCCGAAACGAAAATCCATATTTAATCTAATTAACAGCCATGTTAATGTAACAGGTGCTGTGACTAAATATTAATCGATGAATCATTATAAGAATGAATTCTTATCAAGTATGATAATAATAATAACGGAAATTTCGTCGGAAAGTTACAGATAAACATTTAACTGAAGGTTAATTTCAGGAAAATCAGGAAATTGGGTGAACTACTTCTCCGAGGAAATGAAGAAGGAAGCAGAAGAGTATATGGAGAAGAATCTGAGCAAGACCGATATGCGTTTTCCTACTGTTGATTAGCAAGATCACATCTTAGTTTTGAAAAAATACTGTTTTTTTACCAAAATGTGCCACAGGGTTATGTTTTTTTAGAGTTGAGTATGTTATTTTATTAGGTACCTTTAATAAACTACTAAAATTGTTTAGTTTGTTAATATTCTAAATTCAGAAACTTTTACAAGTTGTAATTCTTAAGTTATTGGTTCAAAATTTGTTTATAGGTACCATGCCTGATTAGTTACTGAAAATTCAGGCTTCTTGTTTTATCCGCAACGAAATTAAAGTGGGTCGAAAATAGCCTGAACCTTGCTTCGAGAAAAGGATAGTACGGCCGTGCTGCTTTTTGCTAGACTTGGCTCTGCCGTAAATATATTTATAATCAATACTTACTGTATTCTTTATTGCGTGGTTGACTAAAGCCTTATCGCCCTAGTTTAGGGTAGGCCCGTGCCCCAGCAGTGGGGACATGTATGGGCTGATGATCACTGTACCTACTCTTTGCTGATTGATGCTGGTTCGCCCTGGCGCGCGGGCGGCTAAGACCCACGCTACGCCACTTATAAAGGAAGATTGAAATTACAGACTAAATAACAATAAAAAATAAAAATTTAAACTAGTATTTCATTTATATCAATCCGCTATACAATCCGACCCACAAAACAAACTAAGACGCACTTGAGTACCTCCCAAACATCTACAAAACTACTTAACACGTAGTAGGTAACCACTACACGGTTTTTCGTCGGCACACTTTAAATATAAATTCCCATTGAGAATGTACAACAAATTGCTACTTCTTCCTACAAAAAGCGACTGGAGAGCGGACAATTATTTTTCAAAAGGTACCAACGAATGATGCAGTCGTAGAGTTATTTTAACTGGATGAGATGGTCTATATGTATTTCTTTGGAGGGTAAAATGTATTTTTTTTATCAAACAATGGTAAATAAATGTATTGTTGTTGTTATTAACCGTTATCAACAATCGTACAATTGCAGATCGACTTGTATAAATACGGATTAAACGGAGAACTTTGCTTTCCTTTTTTGAAATTGGTTAAATAAATTCATAAACCATCTACAAAATATGCGAATAATTTACCTACTGCTATTCGCGTCCAAATCGTTTCAGCCAAACTCAAGAAAGTCTGGGACAATCATACAGGTCAAACTGAGAATCTCTTTTTTGAAAGCTGTTAAAAAACCAATTACTAACATAAATTACCACTATACTTTAAACATTACCTATGCAATAAGATTGCGATGAAATAAAGTTAAAGCTAGATAAAAAAAAGTTAAATGTAGGTTTCCCTACCAACATCTAAAATTCTAGCTCTACCTATCCATGTGTCACATCCAACGCTCTATTTCCTCGCCGCCGCGCGCACCGGGCCAAAACGCCTGAATACTTAATGCTATCAAATTAACTCTTGCCTACAGACTCGTAAATGTTCAGCAAATGCCACCGCGATAGAGTTGGTGTTGTTCAAGTGGAAATGTAAATAAGACTCTTGCAGCAGCGCGTCTTTACCGAGGATAGTAAAATGTGTCTTGAAAATAGAAATCAAATTTCGAATTAGGTGGATGGAACATGTAAAATTAAAGTATTCCAGGGATTTTTAAAATTAATATTCAATTAGGTTAGCGTGTGGTCTTTCTAAGGAAACACAAAGAGCTCTTCGTAAACTTAAAACCCTGAAGGTCGTACGGTATGAAAGGATTTAGGTATTAACAACAAAAAAAGGGTTGATGGCCGAGTGGTTATCGTTGCTTGCAATGCAAGAGGTCGCTTTAAACCCCACCACGTATTACTGTGGTTTCAAACTTGAAATTCAAGTGTACGATTTTGACGCCTTATCGGTAAAGAAAAACATCGTGAGGAAACCTGCACAGTGCACACCTATGAAGAAATTCTTACTTGGCACTGGCCAAGGCCTTATGGTTGGCTAAGGCCTTATCGCTTTAGTTTAGAGAAGGCCCGTATCCAAGCAGTGGGGATCTTATATGGGCTGATGATGATGATGATGATGACGATTAACAAGACGACGTAATAGGTTTGTTTAGCAAAGGAGAACTTTCCGTTTTGGGAAATGGGTAAATTTTCACAAATCGTGATGGCTTTTATGGGCTGTTGTCATTATCGAATTTATATAACAGTAGCTGTGCGAGCGACTTTGTACGCGTGTAGTAGGACCGCGGACCTCGTAGAACTTTGACGCGTGAATGAGAGATGAATGCCACTAAGTACTTTTTTTTAGATTTTTTGGAGAACGTCGTATTTATAATACCTACATAGGTACTTATCGTGTATGATCAACGTACGCAAGGGTATAGGTACCTACCGGAAAGCGCATTTTCATCAGAATGGGGAATATGCACACATTATTTTTATTATCCTAAATAAATCTTTAATATTGAAAAAATATGAATATAATTTTATTTTTCAATTTACTTTAACGACAGCAGAGATATACCTGTTTAAAGTTCCTGAGTAGACAGAGAGATCCGATATGTCAGGTGACGTCAAATTACACTACGGCCATACGCAATCCATACAAAACTCTGTTTTGTAAGAAAGAGATGGAAAATTTACTTTAATTCATTATAAAGTCTTCGTTTATGAACCGATTTCCACTTCAAATTCACATTTTATTATATTTTGAAGTCTATTTGCATAAGTTGCTGAAAACATCAAGATTGCCGGTTTATGCATATTCCTTATTGCTTCGGATTTATCGTTACTGCTCGACTCCTATGCGTGTGCTATGTCTTAGCGTCATGCTATACCTATAGCTTATAATCTGCCTAGGAGTATGATCGTACCAAGTTTGGTTAAAGTCCCAGAAGGTTTTTGCCGATGCATGTACATACAGAAAGACTGATAGTCAGACAGGCAGAAAAAAAGTCCACTTTTATTTTAGGCATCATTATCAATCACCAATCATCTATACTAATATTATAAAGAGGAAAGATTTGTATTTTTGTATTTTTGTATTTTTGTATTTTTGTATGTTTGTAATGAATAAACTCAAAAACTACTGGACCGATTGCAACAATTTTTTCACCATTAGAAAGCTGCATTATTCAGAAGTTACATAGGCTATATTATATTTTAAAAAAAATTAGGGATCCTTACTAAAACTCCAATAATGTAACCCAAGGTGTAAAAAATAGACCTGAAAAATTCCTTACGTCGCCTGCGCTGCGAAAACTATTGAAGATAGAACAAAACCATTTACTAAGACTTTGCAGAACTCATCATTATCTACAAAAAGTGTCGCGACAGCATATGTCTAAATATTATAGTTATGTCACAGCAATCGGTTTTTTATTCTAAAAATTTAATTTATATGCCGCCGCTTGAAAGGGCTCTTTATTTGTACCTTGGTATTAATCCTTAAAAAATAAGTTACTTTATATTCAAGACGGCTTCAATACCTTTTTATAATTTTTTGAATTATTCAATTCGGACATTTAATTCGGAAGATATCACGAGTTTAAAAATGCAAGTATTAGAAAAAAGTCGCGTGGATGCCGCCACCGCGCTCAGCTAGCCAGCATGCGTTGTAGGCTCCATGTAAGCGTCACTGGGGTACGGGGGAGTCAATGTAATATAATAATAATAATATAATAATATTATAAAGAGGAAATAAATAAATAAATTATTATATTATTATTATTATAAAGGTTTGATTTTTTGTTTGTTTCGAATAGGCTCCGAAACTACTGCACTGATTTGAAAAATCTTTCACTGTTGGAAAGCTACACTATCCCTGAGTGTCATAGGCTTTTTTTAGATAAAAAAAAATAGATTTCTCTTACGGGGTTAAAATATATTACATAGAGATATATCCCCGAAGCGAAGCGAGGGCGGGTCGCTAGTACTAAAATATGTATCTTGAAAAAATATATATTGTACAGAATAAACCTCTCTACAGTTTTTTATAAGAATATATTGCTTACGACGATAAAATCTGTTAAGAATTTTTAAAAGTAAACAAAAATGTTTTCGTATTTAGAATCAAAATCTCGTTAGCAAAACGGTCTGTTTACTGCGCTATTGTTTAAACGTCTATTCTCTTAACGACATTTCCATTAAGCTTTCTATCTTCAAAATGCAAAACACTTAACCAAATCGTACAGTAAATAGCTTGTCAGACGTTTGGGTTTTGTACCAACCTTATGTCTTGAGAATAAGCAATAATATCCAACTGTCAGTGTTACATTTTATTTTAGTAGTAACTCTGTTCTTTGTCGGAAACGCCTGTCAATTTTCAAGGTGTAGCATCCACATCTTCGAGACACTCTTAGACCAATAATACCAGCAATTACTGACTATAAGCTGTGAGAAGTGTAAGTTTTAAAATGTTTAAGTGCTAAAGCTTGCACTAGCTGTTCTAATATTTAGAAATACGGAAGAAAATCAACTGCCTCACTGGGTGTTCGAGTCCCCGGGCCGCGGTGAGGCAGTTTAATTTTTTCCGTTTTTCTAAATATGTGAGAAGTGTTCTTCAGTGTCAATAAAGAACCTTCCTCTTGAATCCCTCCTACCCTCTATCTATAAAAAAAACCATCTAAATCCGTTGCGTAGTTTTAGAGATTTAAGCGTACATACAGACGCGACTTTGCTTTATACTATGTAGTGATATATCTGTCCGTATACAACTAAAATCAGTGGGCCTACCATGAGTTGGCTATCGAAAACTTACGTACGTTAAAAACCTATCGAGTTGTTTTTTCATATGGCCGATTGTAGTTCTTCACGTAACCACCAGGCGGCGCTGTACAAGTTTTTCATAGACATATTTACGTAGGCGATATCGAGTGCGTAAGTTTTAAACTCATGGTAGCCCCGCAGGTATTTGTTCTTACTTCTAAATTACTTATGTACCTACCTTAGTATGAAAGTGGATTTTCTTAAGTAGAATAAAACTCCTTATTAATTTTATACATTTATTAGTTTCATTGTAAACTCATACACTTGATCTATTCATCAACCGTTTATAATTTACGTTATACAAGCCATACATCACAAGATGAGACTTAACTAGAATTTTATGTATTGCGAGATATAATAATATTAACAGGGATTTTCAAATCGACATAAAGATTCGACTTGTGAAGATAAACCAACTGAAATCTATTTTAAAAAAAAACTACTTTTGCATTGAGGCAGTTATTTACAAAATAAAACTGCTTTTTATGTATTCTACAAATATTTAGATAAATTTCTGCAATTACATGCTTAATTAGTATTTACTATACTATTTAAGCAGATTGTTTCTAATAAAGTAAAGTAAAAATATGGTTGGTAACTTCTATAAAGTAATAGGTATTCAGTTGAGAATTATCTATGCATTGATCATACCTTACAATACATAAAACCGTACTATTTAAAGTTAACATACACGGGCGCACCATAATTGACTTGAAAAAGCAAAACAACGCATGAAGCATACAAAAAAATAAACAAATTCCCTCAAATAATTCATAAAAAAAAAACAAAATTTGCAATTCCATGTCTCAATTTTGATTAGTAACCATAATAATAATATGCAACTATTGAGAATCAACGATAAAGTATATGGCACGAATGCTAAAAATAAACAAACCAGGGCAGTGACTGAGTTGTTATCAAAAAAAACAGTACCCACTCTATGGTAACTTCGTGTTTTAGGGCCATTCGTTTTCGCTTGCCTAGTTTGATCAACATTGTACATAATTAAACTCAAAAGTATAATAACTTATGCGACGAAACTAAATTTGACAATCACAAAAAAATAGCACATTTAAATCGTCTTCAATAGTCAAATAGCAGCCATTTTAGACGGTAAACAGTCTATGAAGTGTTTGAAATGTTTCTGAAGACCCCTTTCTGAGCCTAAATAAATAATGATGTTTACAAAAGTAAATCTTCTATAATTATGTCTTTGCCCGTCAAATGAGAGTCGTCGCTTCGATAACTATAACATACTTTACAAATTGTGTTAATTACAATTACAGTAATTATAAATAGTGTGCGAGATAATTACATTTGAAAAATCGTGGAACTTACAATATAAAGATATTATAATTTCGTTATTGCGTTACAATGGAATTCTTTACAATGCCATTCGATATATTTTCTTAAACATAAAATTATAGTAAAAAAACTATAGGAATAGGTTGTATTTATAGAAATTGGTAGTATAATATAAATAACAATAAAAAATAATAAAGTAACTGAAATACTTTTTTAAATAAATAGTAAGCATATAAAGGACAATTTATTTTATAAATTGGTCCATCTGTTAGTTCTATTTCGACTGACATTGCAAAAAATAAAATTTTATTATCTTTTTATAAATACACTGGTTTTAGACAAATCATTTTTGAAATTATATAAATAAAAACCGTTTCTAGCGATGTCTCCACATGCCTATTCACTCATTAGTGAAACCCATAGTATACAAGTTCTAGGATACGGTTCTGAAAGACATATTGCATGTTCTTTATAATGGACATACATAAAAGTATGTATTCTATGATTGAAGTAACGAAGAGAAATGTCTGACTCAAACATTTGATATAAAACATTTTTCCGCTCTGCGTTCCCATACATTGAGCCAATGTTATACCAAATCGAACATCCAATATGTCAGTCACAGATAAACTACATCGTTCTAAAACAACCTTAACACTAACTAGGCGTACTTAAGTTAAATTATGCAATATCTTTGGCGAATACACTGCTTACGGTACCTTCCAACTTATACGAGTGAAATAAAAATACATCTGATCATAAAAAACGTACGAACGTCGTTGTAAAGTCTCACAAAATTCCCTATTTTAATACTGAGTTACAAAACAGTACGCATCACGCATATTGATATAACTTGTACATCTATACTTAAAAGTTTATACTACAGATAGATATAGCTAACAAGAGATGTTGGGAAAGTTATTTTGAAAATTTTATTTCATGTCAGTTTTCAGATTTTGTTGAACGTTAGAAAACGTTAAAACTTTAAGTATTAAAACTTAATAACACAATCAGGAACCAAGCCCATTCAAGCTCAAGTGTTCATTTGCCCAGTTTCAAAATAACGTTCCCAGAAATATTTTTTATACTTACAAATTTTGTGGTGTTATAGTAAGAGCAGTACTTTTCCGTAAGATTAATAGCTACAGTTCATTTTATCAACAAATATATCCGAATGCGCTCATCGACTGGCAGTTGTAGTTTGCACCTTATGAAGACTTCACAGATAAGCCTCGTGCGGGTGGCAGTATCGAGAACTTTATTACTATTGTATATGCTCCCAAAATCGACTTTATTACCACTGAATAAGGTTTTTATTAAAACAAACCATTCTTTATCGCCTCTGGCAGAAGCTCATACGAGAATGGAATATTACTAAATAGGTTGGTAGATTTTTGGTTGTATAATGTAACGTAAACCTAACTTGAAAGCACAGTGCTGCCACCAAAATACCTTTACCACCCGCACTACGATCTCACACATCCCATTTTTTTCTAATTCACACACGTTGGAATGATTAAATTTAGATTAATTACCATTTACAATAAACCAAATAAATTACCTGTAAATTAAACGAGTTAGCGTATGACTCTAATAAATAATCACTAAGTTATATACATGTTAGGTCTACACTATTGCAATTATTCAAATCGCATTGAGCCTACAGTTTACTTTTAAACAATGAATAGCAACAATCGAAACGAGATTCCAAATATTATCTGTGAGAAAATTTTGATTCCTATTCATTCTGACCCCTATTTAGGTAAATGTACAAATATTTTAAAAAACGAATCACACATAAACATACTATTTTATGTTATTTATACATAGTCGTATTACTACTAATATATACATGTATGTTTGTGTTATAGAAATCTACAACACAAACGAATGTCTACTATCAGGCTCCAAGCCACGCTACTTTATTCTTATTTTATTAAGAAAATGCCAAAAAAAACGTATTTTCCTAAATTTGGCATCTCTCAACCTTACTTGTAACGAGCGTTTAGCGTTAATGTACCAGTTGCGGAATGATGCATACAACTTTAGACCTTTTTCAGTGTGAAATAAGGTATACTTCGTTCCACAACCTCCCGTACTAATTATTGAATTATTAGACCATTATTGTAGGTTACCGCCTTACACCTAGATTGAGCGAAAATCGAGTTCAAAAACAGAGTCTGTCGTCATCAGTACAGTCTAACATCCCAGTTATTAATTTCACAATAAAAAATGTGGTAAAATAAACTGTTTCGCTCCATTGGTCATTGTTTATTAAACTTTTATAACACAGCCTTAGTATGGACATCAATTTAAAAATAGCTTGAACTCCGAAACGTTTAAAAATAAGCAGATAAAATTGTGCTACGCAAATATTCACTATTTTGATTCACTATTTCGTTATTAACAACGTCTTTACCTCTTCGCTAAGGTAAAAAAAGATTCATTCATAAAAAAATATTGACGTAATAAAATCATTTTTAATTTTGGCTAATAACATTAGTTGGATCATAAAATTTATTTTAGGTCAATTCGCTAAATTTTGAAAAGTCGTCTTGATTTTGTTAAAGAATAGGCCTATTTTCAATGTAGTAAACCCTAAAGTATACAATACAATATAGTGCCACAAAAGTAAACATTATTGCTAGTTTTATACACACCGTTTTACATTAGACCATTATTCTCTTAAATACAATGACTTGAGCAATGTCCAACAAACTCACTCTGTTTTAGTCTTTGAAACAAATAAGGAAACTTGTGCGCCAAATATTGCCTTTTTACAATCACGAACTTATGACGATAGTACAGTCATCATTTCTGTATGATTTTAACAGATTCTTCAGGAAATTGAAAATGTATTGTAATAATTTGGTTAATGATTGATTGAGCTACATAGAAAACATAGACAAAAGATATAAACGGAGAGACGTTTATAGTAAAGGACAAGATATTCATAGTAAACGTAGATGCAAAAAAAAAAGAAAGTACAATAGAGATGGATCTATTCCAAAATGTGACAGATCATAGTTTTTGAAGTATGATTTACTTCAATGTTCGTGATCACGTGGTTCAATAAATAAAATACAAATTTATTTACCAATTTTACGAATCCATTTTCCCAACTGACTCATTTCTAAAAAGAAGAACTGCCATTACACTACTTTAATTAAATTTAAGTCTTTTTTCATAGAAAGTCTTGTACAGTGTCCATTCCGTTTGACGTACTTTACAATTCCCATCTTGATCATAAACTTCAGTACATTTAATTATCCGAAACATGGTATCACTCTATAAATACTATGATTACCATAGTATATACTCGAATGAATATTACATATTAACAAATATTAGACAAACCAACCCTTACTGAACGGTATTAGAATACAATATATAAATGACTGGTATTTCATGTTATTCAAAGTAGTAGCCGTTACTAATTCGTTAATTTTCAGCGAGATTCGTATTCGTTCTTTACAATGGCGATCGATTTCGTTATGTCGTAGGTTAACAATTTTTCACAAATGTTCAGTAGTAAATGTGTTTGTTCATTGACTGTCCGATTCTGAATTAATTCACTAAATAAATCACATATCATTTTGTTCGTCACTTGTTTTTCGTCCGATTAGCCGTCCACCCATTTGAACGATTGTCACTTTTCACTTCCTTATTGACATCACTTTTCACACACTCTATAGCCAATCCAGAACCAATATAGACTAGGGGCGGAGGTAGGAGGCAGTTTCGCGTGATTTTGCAATGCCAGGGTCACACTATGCGAAACGCCAAGACGATGGAGGTTCAACGTAGGTAGTTGCATTGTATTTAAAAACATTAAGTTTATGATGTTTACAAATTAATTAGACTGTTTAAAATTTACTCAAATTTATAAGGGTTAAAATCAATTAAAAAACTTTTCATAAACATTCGTTTCCGAACATGACGCAATCCAGTCTACGCTAATACTGTTCTTACTGATCACCCTTATAATAAGGACTATTTTTATTATTCATAAGCAACCATAATCGAACCTCTCTCGTTCCGCCCTTCCCGTCGGGCACTAAGATGGGCGCCTCTTCATTGGGGGCCTCTGACACGCCCGCTGCACTCAACCAACTCGTATTACGGTCTAAGCACACGATGTTCTTGTACGGGCCGCCCCTACCATCTTTGATGTAGAGATATCTTAACGCTTCGGCCGAATCGCGCGATTCGTCGACGGAATCGCTTTTTCCGTCCCTGCCTTCAACCAGTGAAACAGACTCGCGGGAGCCGATCCTAACATCTTTGAGGGAACCTCGCGTTCTGCCCCTAGTACCGCATGGCGAAACCGACTCATGTCTACTGCCCCTATCATTGTTCGGAGAGACGGAATCGCGTTTTCTAATACTATCGCTGGAAGAGGCGGAGTTGTGCCTTCTGCCCCGACCGTCTCCCGACGAGACGGATTCACGCGATCCGCCTCTACCGTCTTTGACAGAATCACGCGATCTGGCCCTACCGGCGCGCGGAGAGACGGAATCGCGCGATCCTGCCCTACTGTCTTGAAAGGAGACGTGCATACCACCTCTGCCTGCGTCTATGGTGTCCCGCGATCCGCTTTTGCTAGCTTTTACTGAATCCCGCGATACTTCCTTTCCATCGCTATTTGAGTTGCACAAACTACACCAATCATATTGGTCGGAATCGAGCGATTCAGCCGTACGGTCATGAAAGGAAACATGAGTTCCACCTTTACCTAAGGGATCACGTGATCCGCCCCTACTAGCTTTAACCGACCCGCGCGTTGTGGCCTTAACATCACGCGGAGAGACGGATTCGCACAAACTGCACGAATCCTCTTTGACAGAGTCGCGCGATCCAACTCTGCGAATGCCTGGTGAATTAGGAGCACGTTTCCTACCCTCTCTTGGCGGAACGGTATCGTGTTTAATGCTCTTAACATCTTTGACGGAATTGCGCATTGTATTCCAACTGTCGTCGAAGGAAACGTGCGACATGCCCTTGCCTTTTCTTCCGGTGCTGTAAGACCTGGGCCTAGCGTTACCCGGCGAGATCGAATCGCACGTTCTGCCCCTAGCACTTTTGACGGATTCCCGTGATCCGGCCCTACCGTCTGCGACAGAGTCACGCGATCCGGCCCTTTGAACTTTAACGGATTCGCAAGATGCAACCCTACTATCCCCCGGCGTGATCGTATCGCATAATCCCCATCTACTGTCTTTAGCGAATTCGCACAACCCGTCCGTACCATCTTTGACAGAACTGCGCGATTCGCCTCTTCCGTCTTTATCGGAACTGTAAGATCTGACCCTACCATCGCCCGCCGAGGCAGTATCGCACAATTCACATCTATCATCTTTGACGGAATCGCGCGACCCGGCCCTACCGTCTACACTAGAACTGTATGATCTGACCCTGACATTACCAGGCGAGACGAAATCGCGCGTTTTCCCCCTACCTACACCGGGCGAGATTGAATCACGTGACGATACCTTATTAACTTTGAGGGATCCACCCCTAACGTCTTTACCGGTATTGTACGATCTGGCCCTGCCATCGCCCGGAGAGACGGAATTGCGTGACCCGCCCCTACCTTTGACGGGATCGCGTGATCCGGCCCTACGATCAATACTGGAACTGTGCGATCGTAGGGTCAGATCGCCCCGAGAAACCGAATCGCACGAATCACATCGCCCATCATTGACAGAATCGCGGGATCCGCCCCTACCATCGTTGATGGGTTCGCGCGATCCAATCCTTTCAACTTTGTTAGAGTCACGCGATTCGGCGCCACGAACTTTGACGGAATCGCGGGATTCGTGCCTTCCAGCCAGGACGGATTCGCAAGATCCGTCTCTTCTATGCTTAACAGAATCACGAGAACCACCCCTACTATCTTTTACGGATTCGCGCGATCCGGCCCTACCATTTTTGACAGGATCTCGCGATCCGCTCCTACCATCAATTACAGATTCACGCAATCCTAATTTAACCGTCGAGACGGTATCGCGTGTGACCCTGTCATCTTTGACGGTATCGCGTGAACCGCCCCTAATTTCCTTGACGGAATCGCGCAATACTCCCCTACTACCAATCACTGAATCGCGCAATCCACCCTTAATGGGAGGGACGGTATCGCGCCATCCGCCCCTGCTATCCTTAACGGATTCGTGCGATCCGCCCCTACTATCAATTATGGATTCACGCAATTTCTTATCGACGGTATCGCGCGTGACCCCGCCATCTATGGTATCTCGCGAGCGGTCCCTTACATCTTTGACGGGATCTCGCGATGCACTCCTACCATCAATTACGGATTCACGCAATCCATTCTTACCGACGGTATCGCGCGTAACCCTGTCATCTTTGGTGGTGTCTCTTCTACCATCAATTACAGATTCGCGAATCTTACCCGTCGAGACGATATCGCGCAGCACATCCTCGCCCAACCAGACGTTATCACGCGATCCACTCACCTGTGTGGACTCACACGCGTCTAATCTCGTTGGGAGGGCGGCATCGGCGTCGCGTCGTTAGAGTTCGGTGACAGCGTAGAGGTCTCTTTGGTCGTGATGTTGGGGGCGATCGGGGCGTTCGGGGCGGCGGCGATGGGCCCCGGGAGGGGGGGCGCGGCGGGGGCGTTGTAAGGAGCGGTACTCGAGGGCGGCTGCCGAGAGAGGTTGGGGTTCGGCGCGGCGGGGGGCTCGTACCGTCGCGTATTTGTCTTGAGGGGGGTCCCTATGCTGTGTATGTTGGGGGGCCTCTCGATGTGGCGGGGGCTCTCGATGCTGCGGGGGCTCTCGATGCTGCGGGGGCTCTCGGTGGTTGTCCCGGTGCGGCGGCGCGGGCGCGGGACTGAAGGTGGCGAGCGGGGGCGCGGGGGCGGGGGGCCGCGGGCGGGGCGCGCGGGGCCCGAACGACGCGTACTTGGGGTCGAAGCGGTTCAGGGCGGCGTTGCGCGCGCCCTGACCACCTGGAGATAGACAAACGATTGTATGAATAACACGTTATAGAACACATTGAAATGAAGTGGATGAATAAGCTTTTTGCTATTATAAAAATAATTAGATCCGTAAAACTTATAACTCTAACGTCTAACTTATAAAGTCTGACTAAGATCACAATATTATTGAAGAAGAGTACAGAGTGATTTATAAAAACAACACAATAGTAAATGCTGAATGTGCTTTTTTAACAAACACGTTTAGAAATTGAATTTTACTGTAATTTTGATTGCGCCAGAACTCTATTTTAGGGTACCGTGCCTTCTGTTTTCTTATAGCTAGAAAGCTGAAATTTTCATAAGTGATGTATTTCCGTTGCCGGTAAACAACAAATACTAAAAAAATTAAAACAGATAAACATTTACTATGTTTTTTTACATAATGGCTTGCACTTGGCCGGTTTCTTTTAATTTCTATGTCAAACTCTAAGGAATGTTTAATTAATTATATGCGTATGAGTATGACCTTACGAGAAAAATAGTTAACAATAAAACCCAACTAACCACCATTGTCGTTCAGCGCGCCACCGCCGGGCCGGTCTCAGTAGAAGTCGCTGCTCTCCAACGTCTTGCACTGCTTGCTCAGCGTGGCGTACTTGCCGTTGTGGGGCGCGCGGCCGAGCGTGTGGGACCCGCCTAGGGCTCCCAAGGCGCCTAGCGAGCGGTCCGCGCCGCCCGCGCCGCGGCCTAGCGTCGCGCTGCCCGACATGCGGGATCTGGGGATGGGACAATGAATAATGTTAACACTGAAAATGTTGGGTCCAATGTAGTAAAAATAAAAAAGAAACATATTTTCATATTGTCCGAGTTCGCTCGCGACCACGATTGGTGTAACCCAGTCGAAACGTCGGGCAGTAAGTAGCTATGTAATTTGCTACCCATAAAGACTAATATTTAGCATAATATGTCTGTAGATAGTTAGTAATTAATAGTTTGAATATATAAAACAATAGGCGAGACGACTAAAAAACATAATTAGTCCGTTATTTAGATTATTTAAAAATATTGTAGTCGTATTTTTTATTTTGTTTCACAAACAAGAAATTATGATGATAGTGCTTAGAAGTTTCGTATGACGTTACGTTATGGTACAATTTTTGCCTAACCGGGACGTCACAAGCCCCCACTCCAGAAATTTGATAAGCTATAATTTTGTCATTTTTCAATCAATTAAAAAACAAAAAAATATGCGTCCCATATTTTATATAAACTTACTTACGGACTAAATAGAATAATAAGATTTTGACCCAGTCGTCACGCCTATTGGCCTTATTATTTTTACCTACGTAGGTTTTTAGACATGACTATGATAGTCTATATAAATAAGACTCGATCTTAACAACAACCAACCACCATCCCATAACCTGTTCAATTATCATTGATTAAAAAGTGAAAGTAGTTTTGTCAAAATATATTCTGAAAATGGACTTACATTATTCTTCTGCTCATAATATGGTACAAGTAGTGTAAGTAATCAATTTTGATTAATCCAGCTTTTACATTATAAAAAAAAAAATATTCTCATTCCATTCAATTGACAATTTTTCTTTCGGACGATAAACGAATTAACAGCACGATCAAATTATCGACATGTGAAATTGGTTTTAGCCTTTTCCTTTTATATACAAAAAATCCCAAAATTCAGGCCTTCAAGGTGAGTGCGACAGGCTCAACATGGTCTGTTGTGGATCTCGCTACCGCTTACCATCAGGTGCAGTGAGGTCATCTGGTCAGCCTATTAATAAACAAATTATATATCAAGGCACCAATGAGTTTCTTGCGTATACGCTGCTTTCATCGGGTAATCTGCCTTTGATGCTATTTGCCTTAACCCTCCATCGCTGCTGGCCGGACGACAGGAACGGAACTCCTGCAATCCCTGCAGGACCACTCACCGGGGCCTCTCCCGCTCGCCCAGGTCCATGAGCTGCACGGCCGCGCTGTAGGAGGGCGGCTTCCCGTTGGGGAAGGGGTACTGCTGGTCCCAGACTGTCGTTCCTGTCGGAACGGGCCTGTTCCTGCAAATCCCGCAGGACCACTCACCTGGGCCTCTCCCGCTCGCCCAGGTCCATGAGCTGCACGGCCGCGCTGTAGGAGGGCGGCTTCCCGTTGGGGAAGGGGTACTGCTGGTCCCAGACTGTCGTTCCTGTCGGAACGGGTCTGCTCCTGCAACTCCTGCAGGACCACTCACCTGGGCCTCTCCCGCTCGCCTAGGTCCATGAGCTGCACGGCCGCGCTGTAGGAGGGCGGCCTCCCGTTGGGGAAGGGCGCCGCTGGCCCCAGACTGTCGTTCCTGTCGGAACAGGTCTGCTCCTGCAACTCCTGCAGGACCACTCACCTGGGCCTCTCCCGCTCGCCCAGGTCCATGAGCTGCACGGCCGCGCTGTAGGAGGGCGGCCTCCCGTTGGGGAAGGGCGCCGCTGGCCCCAGACTGTCGTTCCTGTCGGAACAGGTCTGCTCCTGCAACTCCTGCAGGACCACTCACCTGGGCCTCTCCCGCTCGCCCAGGTCCATGAGCTGCACGGCCGCGCTGTAGGAGGGCGGCCTCCCGTTGGGGAAGGGCGCCGCTGGCCCCAGACTGTCGTTCCTGTCGGAACAGGTCTGCTCCTGCAACTCCTGCAGGACCACTCACCTGGGCCTCTCCCGCTCGCCTAGGTCCATGAGCTGCACGGCCGCGCTGTAGGAGGGCGGCCTCCCGTTGGGGAAGGGCGCCGCTGGCCCCAGACTGTCGTTCCTGTCGGAACAGGTCTGCTCCTGCAACTCCTGCAGGACCACTCACCTGGGCCTCTCCCGCTCGCCTAGGTCCATGAGCTGCACGGCCGCGCTGTAGGAGGGCGGCCTCCCGTTGGGGAAGGGCGCCGCTGGCCCCAGACTGTCGTTCCTGTCGGAACAGGTCTGCTCCTGCAACTCCTGCAGGACCACTCACCTGGGCCTCCCCCGCCCGCCCAGGTCCCTGAGCTGCACGGCCGCGCTGTAGGAGGGCGGCTCTCCGTTGGGGAAGGGGCGCTGCTGGCCCCAGACTGTCGTTCCTGTGGGAACGGGCCTGTTCCTGCAACTCCCGCGGGACCACTCACCTGGGCCTCTCCCGCTCGCCCAGGTCCATGAGCTGCACGGCCGCGCTGTAGGAGGGCGGCTTCCCGTTGGGGAAGGGGCGCTCCTAGCCCCAGACTGTCGTTCCTGTCGGAACGGGCCTGTTCCTGCAACTCCTGCAGGACCACTCACCTGGGCCTCTCCCGCTCGCCCAGGTCCATGAGTTGCACAGCCGCGCTGTAGGAGGGCGGCTTCCCGTTGGGGAAGGGCGCGGGCCGCGGCAGAGTGCGGCTGGCGGCGCTGCTGGCCCCGGACGATAGGAACGGTGCTTGCTCCTCGCCAGTGCCGGACCTCCTGTGGATTGATGCTCTATGGTACACTAGACACTATGGTACACTACCCGCGACCGGTCACCGATTAATTGCCCACTTATGCATATATTATTCCAACCAACCCACTTCCTACTTATGTTTAGTGCATATCTAGTAAAATGAATCTTGCCAAAGACCACAAGGGCTGTAAAGAGCTCGAAACATCGGGTCTCATATAAAATGTTAAAAATAACAATACACGCGAGTTTAATCCGTAAAATTTGTTTTATTCCAAATGATTAAAAGTCATTTGTCTCGTAATATGAAAATTTATTTTTAAGTAGCCTTAAATGCAGTCCTTGTATGTTATTCTGATGTCAAAACCAGCATGTGTTTTCGAGATTTCTCTCTATGACTATTTCAGAGTCACAGAGAGACATCCACACAAAAACTATCGCGTTCATGGTCATAATAGGTACTGGCCCCGGACGATAGGAACCGGACCGGGAGGTGCCGGACCGTATATGGTTATGCTCTATGGTACACTAGACACTACCAACAACCGCTAAGCGAACATCCTTGAAATGTTCTTGTACTACCCAACCGGTAAACGACCCGTCCTAATGAACTGTAAATAACTTAGTTTGATTTTAAATTTTCAATACATGTGATTTTTGGAATTGAAAGAAGGATTTATGCGTAATGTGCCACTACATGAAACCAGTCAATTCAAAAAATTATGAACTCCATTTTACATAATTATTTTTCTTCTATAAACAGAACTTAGATAGATACATATTTTTCGTCTATAAACAGATATTTTTTTTTACAAAACAATATTTTAAAATTATACACACACTTCTTAACCCTACACACCGTTATTCCAATCGATTTTAATCTCCAAAACTTTTATATACAGCAAGCATGCAAAGTGATTTAACCCCAACTTCATTGCGATAAGGTACAATATGGCACTCACTTAGTATTGATGTAGATCCATGCGTGGGAGTCGACTAGAACGATGGCGGTAAACAAGAAGCCAGCGACCACAGCAGCCAGGAGCTGCAACGAGAGAGCCTGGAACAGAAAACATAATTGTTCAATAATGTTATAAGGGTTTTGTAGCTGTACCTGTCTCGTTGGTGTATTAGTAGCAAGCGCTGCGTAAGGACCGAGAGTTCCCCGGTTCGAGTCAGGGGTCGGACAAAATTTATGTGAGATTTTCCAGCCCCCAGTTCTCAGCCCGGAGTTAGGAAGTTGGCGGTTGCACGCCCGTGCCTCGGAAAGCACGTTATGCCGGTGGTCCTGCGCCCAATCTCTCATTGGTCATGTCGGATTGCCGTCTCACCGAACTATGAAAGTAAAGGAACAGAGTGCACTTGCATTCTTTGACTGTACTTGTTATTTAAAACTCACCAAAATATTAAAAGTTTGATTTTTTTTCTCAACCAAGTTACACCTATGCCTTCAAACAACTTCTCAGAGGGCAGGGGAGTAGCTGAAAACCAGCGTTGCCCGGGAATACTCTCCCGAGGCAACATCAGCTGAGCTCCTTCCCTTTGTCTCATGCATGCATCCTGTATTTATTTTTGTTATGTTATTTATGTTGAAACTTGTAATATGAGACAATAAATGTATTCTTATTCTTATTCACTTGTGTTTGCGTAATTTCGCCCAGGTCCGGCTGCAGGCGCCTGCGTATATAGATAACTCCTCCCCTCGCCAGTACACACTTGCAGGCCGCGCGCAGGGCCGGCTGCAAGCCTGCAGATATAGACCACTCCTCCACTCGCCAGTACACAACTGCAGGCCGCATCCCTCGCATCCAGGGCCGGCTGCAGGCCTGCAAATGTAGACTACTCCTCCCCTCGCCACACACCTGCAGGCCGCACTCAGGGCCGGCTGCAGACCTGCAGATACAGACCACTCCTCCCTCACCAGTACACACCTGCAGCGCGCGCAGGGCCGGCTACAGGCCTGCACATACAGCCCACTCCTCCCTTATCCAGTACGCATCTGCAGGCCGCCGTCGCAGAATGCGCGCAGGGCCGGCTGCAGGCCTGCAAATGTAGACTACTCCTCCCCTCGCCACACACCTGCAGGCCGCACTCAGGGCCGGCTGCAGACCTGCAGATACAGACCACTCCTCCCCTGGCATTTACCATATCTTCGCCAGTTCGCTGGGGAGTTCGACACACCACCCGCAGAGAATCCCCTCTCCGGGGGTAATTCGACATTTCAACAAGTTGAAAAAAAAAAGCATTAGAGTCCAAAAAACGAAGCTCGTATACCAATATCCTCCCTCTCGCCAGTACGCACCTGCAGGCCGCCGTCGCAGGCCGCGCGCGCGCCGGCCACGAACAGCGCGCGCGCCATGCGGCACTCCAGCGCGCTGCTCAGCGACACCAGCGCGCGCTCCGCCTCCGCCGTGCCCGCGCCCAGCGCGCCCAGCGCCGGCTGCAGGCCTGGGGACACGGACGAACACATCATTACTACTTATATAGTACTAGCTGTGCATCTTGTAAGCCTTTTATAAATAAAATACCAACATTTGTAGTTTAGAACGAAGACGAAGACACCCTGTCTTAGTTAAATACTAGCTGTGCCAGCGACTTCGTTCGTGTTTCCCCACGGTTTTTACACATTTTCCATTGTATCTTTGCTACTATTGGGCGCAGCGTGATGTTATATAGCCTAAAGCCTTCCTCGATAAATGGTCTATACAACACAATTCGAACCAGTAGTTCCTGAGATAAGCGCGTTAAAACAAACAAACAAACTCTTCAGCTTTATATTATAAGTATAGATGGTTCTGACATGGATGACAGACAGCGGGGCCTAAACGGGAATGCAAAGATCCAAATGCAACTTTGTCTTTATGAACGCGGGTAATTTAATAAAAAAGGCCTCATAAACGAGCCACACTTTTGGAGGGTCTCAAGAACGCAGGAGGCACACCTTCAGAGGGCCTCTTCAATAATTACCACGCTGCAGTTTGCGTTTGTTAATGCAACGCCTTTACAAACGCAAACCTGAAATATGCAGGCCCCAAAAGCACAATCGGGGCCTCAAAACACAGAGGGGGCCTCAAACCCGCGACGCCTCCCACACGTTTTCTTTTTCATACGATGATGGCTTGGAGTAGCCTCGTCATCATCACCAGTCTTGGGATAAATCTTCAATCTTCTCTCTATCGGGGACATACTTGCTCAGCACTATGAACTTGACCTATTTGCCCATGGATTGGGACATCTATGTAGTCAATTTAGTTTAATTTTAAATGACATTATTGTTTGATCTGTTGGACATACTTAATTTATTTGACATAATATCTAATAAATTTGACATTATGGTATTTAAATATTTGACATATTGAATTAAAATTATTTGGCATTTAATTAATCTTATAAAGCTTTTGGATTATGTCTGTTAGCATGTGACTGCCTCGTTGGTCTATTGGTAGCAAGTGCTGCGTTAGGACCGAGAGGTCCCCGGTTCGAATCCGGGGTCGGGCAAAATTTGTGTGAGTTTTTCTGTAATGAAATTACTCAGCCCGGAGTTAGGAAGTCGGCGGTTGAACGCCCGTGCCTCGGAAAGCACGTTAAGCCGGTGGTCCTGCGCCCGATCTCTCATCGGTCATGTCGGATTGCCGTCTCACCGAATTATGAGAGTAAGGGAATAAAGAGTGCACTTGTGTTTGCGCGCACACTTGTGCACTATAATATGTCCTGCGCACTTGGCTGATCTCAATTGAGATCGGCCGCCATGGCTGAAATCTGTCGGACGCCTTTATTTATTTTATTTAAGATGTATGAATAAATAAATAAAATGACACGTACCGGGGTCGTTGAACATCTGCGGCGCGCCGCGCGACAGCACGGCCAGCGCCTGGCGCACGGCCACGACGGCGCGCTGCGCGTTCCGCAGCTCCGCTGTGAGCACGTTCTCGCGGGACACCTTGCACGACAGGTAGTAGTGCACCATCTGTTAGGGGGCACGTAGGGTTATGAAAAAAAAATATAAATAAATAAATAAATAAATATTACACAACATCACATAAATTGATCTGATCCCGTGGAAAGTAGCTTAAGCACTTGTGTTACGGAAATCAGGATCAACAGTGGATACACAAATAAACTTAAATATATTTAATAATACACCCAGACACGGAACAAACACCGATGTTCGTCACACAAATATTTGTCCCGAGTGGGAATCGAACCCACGACTCTTGGAACCGTAGGTTTTGAACCTGAGTCACTAACCACTGTTCCACCGAGCCAGTCAGCCAGTAGTAAATGTAATAGCAAATATAGTGATTTTCACAGCATGTTTACTTTGCTGTTTATGGACATGCAGCGCAGTTAGATAAGTGATGTTGATTTTTTGTGCCTTAGTAATGTTTGGCACAGTCGGGTGTTTTCTTACGACTATGCCAAAATCCACGCTCTACAGCATATCGGCAGGATAAATTGCAACTTCAGCAATGTCGTCAGGTTTGTATTGACATTGACATTGGGTATATAATACAAAGCCTCAGAAAATCTTCAATATATCAAAATCACTATTATATTTACTAAAATTTACTTTTATTTGTTTTTTTTAATGCTATTAAAGCTCAATGTAAATTTAAAATTTAAAAAAAACTCCGTTCATGTCATGAATGCGAAGTTTTTCAAATTCTAATTTTAAAGTTTACTTATTTAGGTCAAATCTTTGGTTCACACCCCCAACTATTGACTACTACATCAACTTACATCTTTAGGCAAGTTATGCGGCGCATGGTTAGCTAGCGCGGCGGCGGGGTCCTGGCAGGCGTCCGCCGCCGCCACCGCGCCCGCCGCCACCAGCGCGCTGCCCGCCCAGCACGCCACCAGGGCTCCTAGCGCTCCCACCTGAAGGATAGAGACATGAGGATGTTAGTAAATATGTGAATGTTGCTTTAACATACTGACATAGCATTACGGTAGTTCTTCTCCTATTTGCTCAATGTTTTAAAATTACAATATGATGTTTCAAAGTAGCGAGGTAGATATTTTTTATAATAACATTTCCTTTTTCAAAAAGTGTATACAAATTTTTTGTAAAGAAAATTTTTAGTTTTTAGTTTTAAGGCTTTAGCTTTAGCCATAGTTTAGATATAAGTCTTAGTTTAATAATGATTTTCTACTGAATAATGAATGATGATCTTTTACTAAAATGTTGTGCATACCTATAATTTAGATGCATATAAACGTAACCCTTATATTTGATTTTTTGTAAGTGTATTTCTAATATGTGTTTAGTTGGTAAGCTTTATTAAATAAATAAATAGCATGTGGCGTAGCGTGAGTATGTCTCCCTTGAACCAGCAACTTAAATTAGAATACGGACTGGTGACTCCCTACTTCGCTACGCCTCTGCTGATTTAAGGATGCGTGTAAATAAATGTAATGTTTTAGAGGTTGGGTTCAATTACTATCCAAAAACAAACGAAACAGAACCTGTCTCCGCATGCAAAATAGTAGTAGCCACCGTCCACACCCGCACGTCACACTAGTAGCAGCGGTACACTCACACACAGCAGTAGCAGCGCGCGGCACACCCGCACGTCACACTAGTAGCAGCGGTACACTCACACACAGCAGTAGCAGCGCGCGGCACACCCGCACGTCACACTAGTAGCAGCGGTACACTCACACACAGCAGTAGCAGCGCGCGGCGGCTGCGGCGCGCGGCGGCGGCGAGCAGCGCCACGCACACCGCGCCGCCGCAGCACCAGCCCGCCATGCCGCCCGCCCAGCGCGCCGCCTCCCACACCCGCACGTCACACTAGTAGCAGCGGTACACTCACACACAGCAGTAGCAGCGCGCGGCGGCTGCGGCGCGCGGCGGCGGCGAGCAGCGCCACGCACACCGCGCCGCCGCAGCACCAGCCCGCCATGCCGCCCGCCCAGCGCGCCGCCTCCCACACCCGCACGTCACACTAGTAGCAGCGGTACACTCACACACAGCAGTAGCAGCGCGCGGCGGCTGCGGCGCGCGGCGGCGGCGAGCAGCGCCACGCACACCGCGCCGCCGCAGCACCAGCCCGCCATGCCGCCCGCCCAGCGCGCCGCCTCCCACACCCGCACGTCACACTAGTAGCAGCGGTACACCCACACACAGCAGTAGCAGCGCGCGGCGGCTGCGGCGCGCGGCGGCGGCGAGCAGCGCCACGCCCACCGCGCCGCCGCAGCACCAGCCCGCCATGCCGCCCGCCCAGCGCGCCGCCTCCCACACCCGCACGTCACACTGGTAGCAGCGGTACACTCACACACAGCAGTAGCAGCGCGCGGCGGCTGCGGCGCGCGGCGGCGGCGAGCAGCGCCACGCACACCGCGCCGCCGCAGCACCAGCCCGCCATGCCGCCCGCCCAGCGCGCCGCCTCCCACACCCGCACGTCACACTAGTAGCAGCGGTACACTCCACACACAGCAGTAGCAGCGCGCGGCGGCTGCGGCGCGCGGCGGCGGCGAGCAGCGCCACGCACACCGCGCCGCCGCAGCACCAGCCCGCCATGCCGCCCGCCCAGCGCGCCGCCTCCCACACCCGCACGTCACACTAGTAGCAGCGGTACACTCACACACAGCAGTAGCAGCGCGCGGCGGCTGCGGCGCGCGGCGGCGGCGAGCAGCGCCACGCACACCGCGCCGCCGCAGCACCAGCCCGCCATGCCGCCCGCCCAGCGCGCCGCCTCCCACACCCGCACGTCACACTAGTAGCAGCGGTACACTCACACACAGCAGTAGCAGCGCGCGGCGGCTGCGGCGCGCGGCGGCGGCGAGCAGCGCCACGCACACCGCGCCGCCGCAGCACCAGCCCGCCATGCCGCCCGCCCAGCGCCGCCTCCCACACCCGCACGTCACACCAGTAGCAGCGGTACACTCACACACAGCAGTAGCAGCGCGCGGCGGCTGCGGCGCGCGGCGGCGGCGAGCAGCGCCACGCACACCGCGCCGCCGCAGCACCAGCCCGCCATGCCGCCCGCCCAGCGCGCCGCCTCCCACACCCGCACGTCACACTAGTAGCAGCGGTACACTCACACACAGCAGGAGCAGCGCGCGGCGGCTGCGGCGCGCGGCGGCGGCGAGCAGCGCCACGCACACCGCGCCGCCGCAGCACCAGCCCGCCATGCCGCCCGCCCAGCGCGCCGCCTCCCACACCCGCACGTCACACTAGTAGCAGCGGTACACTCACACACAGCAGTAGCAGCGCGCGGCGGCTGCGGCGCGCGGCGGCGGCGAGCAGCGCCACGCACACCGCGCCGCCGCAGCACCAGCCCGCCATGCCGCCCGCCCAGCGCGCCGCCTCCCACACCCACACGCGCTGCGGGGGAATAAGAACCTCATTAGTAACGAAATAGAATACATTTCAAATTCAGTGGGGCTACCATGAGTTTAAAACTAACGCGCTCGATATCGCCTATGTAAATATGTCTATGAAAAATTTGTACAGCGCCGGCTGGTGGTTACGCGAAGAACTACAATCGGCCATATGAAAAAACAACTCGATAGGTTTTTAACGTACGTAAGTTTACGATAGCCAACTCATGGTAGGCCCTCAGATCTAAGGTGTATGTTCTTAGTCAGATAATGACTCTGTTCCATGGTCCCAAAAACACTAAAAAAAAGTAGGGAGCTATATTAGACGAGTGCTGTGACCGCGATAGTTCAGATTGATTCGAAGACTACTTTGAATGATGTAATTTCCTTAAGAACACGTAATACAGCATCCGCTATTATCCGCTAACGAATAGGGCGCGACAATTCTTAATAATAGCAACATAGCTTTCTTAGTACGGTAGCTGTAGCTAGGAAAGCTTTATTCTTGTACGTGCAGAGATAAATAAACCAAAAAATTAACAGAACCAAAACAAACAAATGATAGTTATAAGAACGTGTGAGCAGGTATACTGGTGTAGTCAAAAGCCATCGCTAGTACCTGCATAAAAGCATCCAGATTGAGAGCCGCCAGCGGCCTCCTCAGGTTGTCAGCGGCCGACGCCGCAGCGCTGGCGTTGTCCCGCAGCGCTGACAGCGCCGTCAACAGCTTCCCTAGCGCCGTCTGGTTCGCTATCGGCGCGTCCATCGCGTCGCCGAGCCGAGCGAGGGGTGCGCGGGCGCGGGAGCCCATCGCTTCTTCTAGGATGCTCGACTGGAAGGGGAAGATATAACTTTGTTAAGATTGACACAAGTAGAAAAACAAAAGACGTTCCCTATGAGTTGATTGTTTTACGGAACACAAATGTTGAAAAACAAAGGACTGTCGTCATTTCCTGCGTTACAATGCGCCATGGAGAAGACGGCTAAGCTACTGTGCCACAGGCTTTCTGCATGTCAACGTAGCATAACAACATAAAGCGTCGATGGCCGAGTGGTTTAGGTCGTGTCTTGCCATGCGAGAGGTCGCCAGTTCAAACCCCGCCAGGTACCAATGTGTTTTTCAAATTTGAAATTCATATGTACCATCATTCGACGCTTTAACGGTGAAGGAAAACATCGTGAGGAAACCAGCACACCTGAGAATTTTTTCAACGGTGTGTGAAGCCATGTCAGAGGCCTACGGGCGGCTTAAAAACTCTGACACCAGGTTGTTCATCGACCATACGATAAGAAGAAGAAGATAACACCATAGAGCTGAACAAACGTCAGAATTTACTACGTATACTAAACATTTGTCGACATTCCCTGCCTCTATACCTTATTCGCTGAAGATAGGGTCTAAAATCAATGAAATTTTCAAAATAGTATACTGGTTAACACGTTAAAAGGATCACCAGTGTCGTGTCTCAAGTCACCTGGTTCTTGACGGTGTTGACGAGCGCGGCGAGCTGGTTGCCGGCCTGGATGCTCTGCAGCATAGCGTTGTGCAGGTCATCGTTGCCGAAGAGACCCACGCCGATAGCGCCGCAACACAGCACTGAGAGGATCATCAGGGTTATCTGGAAACAATAACAATAACATCACCATATAATATACCTTTATGTGATTTCTCTTCATGTCGATGGCAATATCTAACGTTTTCGGCCCAGACTTCGATCACATGAACCGCGTTATCTGAAAGACCTATGAAGATGCTCATGTTTCCGGACAGGACCCCGAGTTATTTTATTATAACAGAAAAAATCTAAGGGAGTGTTGCTCATCCTAGCTACAGGATATTTCAGTATCACCAAAGTTGTTTTTTTAACTCCGGACTTGCGGGGGTGCTCGATCTAAACCGTACACAGCTTTCTAAAATGTAGAGTTGAGAAAACGAAATTTGTTTCATTTATTCCACATTTACTTAGTTGAAAAGGTAAAGACACTGAAGATCAAAACTTAAAGTACATATCCGTCCATAGTATTCTTTTTTATCATTAAAACTTAACGAAATGGTAAATATCCCGGACACCTTCAGTTGGGCAGATAGGGCTGACCGTTTTATAGAGTGTGAATAAATCATTGACTCCCAAGAGGGTACAGTCGATCTAAAAATACACTGCGAACGGATTCCGAATGCATCTCACACGAACGTTATCACCATCTGGGCGATTGGCCGCTGTTTTTACGATCATAATATTAAAACCGGGTCTATGTCATCGAACTTATATGGAGAGCACGTGAGGCCGAATGTCGAGACGATTATGACGTTATGAGGTCATAGACGAAAAGTTAAGTGTTTTAAAGTGTTCTTCTGAGACTTAAATATGTTTTAACTATGTTACATGTGTTCGCGCAAATAATAGACAATATTAAAATGCGATGGTATGGTATGGTGGCCCGAGGTACTTAATCGGCATATCATAGACGAGTGTCTAAACTGTTGCATAGATCAATCCTTGTATTACTATCTATTATTTGCGCAAACACATCAAACTATGATATAATATGGTAGTATCACAAACATTATCTATTGCATCGGGCAGCTTAATTTTTTTTCTAACTGACATACGACGATGGCTTGGAGTAGCCTCGTCATCATCACCGGACTTGCGGGGGGCGGATGGCTCTCACCTCTAACAGCTTCATTTTAACTGCTCTTTTCAACCTAGAAGATCTTTGAAATCTTTCTAGATATCACTAAGGTTCTCACCTTCAAGGCTGTAATGCTCCTCGGCGGACGAGGTTTCCTGTCGCAGCATCTCGTCAGCAGGTATATGAGCAGGACCGTGAGCGTCAAGATCAGCCAAGCGCCGGGTATGGAACCGAGGATGCCCAAACTCTGGAACATGGTTTAAGAACATTACCAATCATGTTTACTCCAAACATGACAATAAATAGGAAAGTAAGATTTCTAAGAAATGTCTTATAACATTGGATTCTTTAAGCGATCGGTGGAAGTTCGTGGTAGAGATCATTGAGGAAGGCGTATTTTTAGATAGTAGCGGTTCAGCTGATACGATAAAGACCCTCCTATAGCTACTACTGAATGCCGACGTCACATTTTGATAAGAGTATAGTACATAATTATTGTACAGTCCACGTGAACGATGTGTTACTCCTTTGCTTGAGCGGCTACGAGAGACGCAACGGCGACTCTTCAGACACGACACTGGTCTTTCCAGTGTCTGCTAGAAAAGATCGTGTGTCACTTTTGCAACAGCCGCGATTTTGTTTTCTGACTACGATGATGGCTTCGAGTAGCCATATCATCACCGGACTTTTTATAAAGAGGCTAACAAGATGACCTCACTCCACCTGATGGTAAGCGGTAGTGAGATCCAAATATGAGGTCGACAGGCACAATAGACCATATTGAGCCTGTCGCACTCACCCTGAAAGCCGTGAAAAAGGAGACCACTGTTGCGGCAACAACGAGACCAGGCGTGGAGTCTCGCATTGGTATTGAGCTGTGCGGGTCGGAGTTGGCCAGTCCGCCGAACGGAAGTGCCCCCGTTTCTACGGGTCTCCCTGGCCGGCGGGCTGACCCGCTCCGCCCGCACAATACCGCCGCTAAGCGGACTTGCAGTGGAACGGATGGCTTTCATCCCTAAAGAGCAACCGCGAGAGACGCAGCGGCGTCTCGTCAGAGACAGTTCTGCCGGTGTCTATAGCGCGCGCCGGGAGAGGCGCCGGTGTCTCACCTCGAGGTAGACGGGCGAGTTGGGCGCGAAGGTGTCGTTGACCCGGTGCAGCGTCACGTTGACGTGCGGCAGCGCGTGCAGCAGCCGCGAGAGACGCGGCGGCGTGCACTCGTCAGAGACGCCCGACGCGCCCATCGCGACCTCACGCGGTTACACCTGGAACAAGAGGTTAGAACAAATTTAGAAAAAAAAATTACACCATGTATGAAAATGTGCAGTTGCAATGTTTATATTTCGATGGTTGCAGCACAAACTTGAGCGAACTCTACGAATTTAAGAGTTCCTGTTTACCTAGGATTAATGGCACCGTAAGCGTGCACCTTGTAACATTGGCAATTATTGGGGACTCTAGATTCTTAAGGTAATACGTTATTTTCAAAAATTTAATCTTAAACGTATATTTGACTACATTTGACCAAACGCGCGCTAGAACGCTAGAAAAGAAAACCCTTTAAGTAAAATACATTTATATATGTTTTCAAATTACCTAAAACACTACCTAAACGATGAATGAGAATCCAAAACATACCCTACCTCCAACGTACTACTAAGTCAATGTACTGTAAAGAGCATAGCGTTCCGAAACGGCTCATATCAATCGCGACGCCCGGTCGTTTCGCGACAACGCGGACGGCCGACATCTGCCGCTTCGCCCCCCAGATGCGCGCACATTGATACACTCACTAGTGTCGTGCCTTAGTTCACGAGAGCGACGAACTATACTTCCTTTTTAAGCTATTGCATAGCTTTTATCGCGGGCTTTGAGCGCGGCGACCGAACCAAGAAATTCCGTAACGAAAACAACCTCACAATCGTCTAACGTCGTTTCAGTTCGGTAGACTTCGGCACGGTGTTTGTGTGCGTGCGGTTAGACGTATTGTACGACTCTACGAAACTCGCACGAATCGAGACGAGCTGCTCCGAAATCGGACGATGCTATGCAATAGCTATACCACGGCAGTCCCCGAGTGACACAAGTCTTTTTTTTGTCCAATTTAACCCAACAGGCAAAGGGATAAAAGCCCGTACAGTCTTGTCTTTGGTAGTTCCTTAGGTATGAACTATACTCCCGATAACACGTACATACATACATAAAATTACGCATTTTTTTCCAGAGGGGTAGGCAGAGGTCACTTCCCGGCATGATGAAATGGATCAAATCTTAAAAAAGAGAGGTCAAATCAAAAGTACCCGTAATCGACGAGCATGCATGGAGAGGCTGATTGATAGATGTGGAAGAAGCGAAAGTGTGCCAGGACCGTAGCACATAACACGTTGAACACATAATATTGCTCATGTTTTCCCTGCCTCATTTAATCCCGGGCTCTTATAATATATAATAAATAATATCCAAAAATAATATATAATATCCAAGATCGTCTACCTATACCCTGACGATTGTTTATAAGATCACAAATACAATTAAGCTCTCTAAGGCGAGTGTGCAACCGTTTCGCAATCGTTTCGCTGATGATCTTTTTAATGGGCTATCCTTGCGAAGTAGCAAATTCTCTTCAATTTATTTAATTCTTCGCACCCACACTTAATGTATTATTGTAATAATTACTGACGTTCGTACGTTCAGTCGTTCATCCCAAATTTGGAACTGTACTAGTACTAATAAGTGCGCAGATGTGCGACTTAACGCATTGTTTACAATATGCCGCAACTTCTATAGAAATGTTATTTTAGGCATTCCCGCTTTGAGGCGATTTGTCATGGTTGTAAAAGACAAGATTATGACACTGCCGTTTGTAAGGAACGTTGGCATTTGGGTTCTATGATGTTTTCTTGAATATTGTAAGCTTAAACATCTGTGCGATAAAATGGCATCTAAAAACTTTTTAAAGATAAAAAATATGGACTCCGTTTAAAAATTATTGTAAATTCTTTGTTTTTAATTTTATTTCGAATGCTTGTTAATACGAGTATTTGCCTTCTAGGCAACTTATTCATTTTTAAAGTGGCACTTATTATAAAATGAGTAAAAATTTGGATTTCTAAATGCCAAATACGCAATATTGGGTAGGCAATAGTCATACCAGACAAGTTATATACATATTAAGCATTCAATGTGATAAAGCTATTTAATTATTACATAAAATTATTTTAAGTAAACGAAAATAAAAATTCTGACCTCTATGACCAAATATTTGCAGCGCCTACGACGTCATGTTCTCCGTCAATCGCTAGATCATGTTTCACCGGGAATGCATCTGTAACAATAAAGATTAAAATATTAATTTAACTCATTAAGATATAATTTAATAATGAAGCGACTCGTGTCTCAAGAAACAAGGGCTACTTATTGAGAAACCAAACATACACTGGCTTACAACTATACTATACAACTATACAACTATACAACTGCCGTAAAAGTGTAATTAATAGATTAATCAATGACTTTTCAATTTAAGGATGCAAGAGAAACCGATTTCCTGGCAAAATATTCTCGCAGCGCAGAATATACTAAAAAAAATTAGGAATTATTTATACATTTAATTCATAAAATTATTTAGACTCGAAAGAACAACCTAAACAAAGCAAAAGTACTACTCTTCTAAATATCGCTCTCCGTGAAATCCAGACATTTCATTTCGTTATGCGATCCGTCTAATCAAACGACAAACTAATTAGGCCGATTTAAATCTGCCCTCAATTCGTCTAATTAAAACGGCCTTAATTGGACTATTACCTTCTTTCGTCCAATCAGCACTCCAAAACTACGTATCAAATACTTGTATTTAGATAGGGAAGTTTAAATATGGAAAGGTACTTATTTCAAACTAGTGGTCCCGGCGAATTTCATACCGCCATTACTGATTCTTTTTCTATATTTTCTCATTGAAACCTTCCCTGGACTACGACGAACATTTTAAAACCAAAATTACCTAAATCGGTCCGGGCGTTCTCGAGTTTTAGTCAGACTAACGAACAGCAATTCATTTTTATTTATAAGATTTATATAAGTAAGTAAAATAAGAAGATAAGATTAATAAAAGGACTTTAGATCTAGGAGCATTGTAAAACTAAAACAAATTGGAGTTGTAAATAGTGTGGTAATAAAAATATATGTACTTTACTATGTGTGCAAATCTGTTTTTTTTATTGCTTATATTTATCAGATTCATGTATTCTAGTACATTTACTTACTAGCGGACTGACCGTTACGTGTATTGCAAGTTGAAACACGTTACACAAACAAGACAAATATTACGAGCTTAGTTTTAGAAAATGAAAAAGTAACATTTAAAGCTTACATTTTTTTTCTCTTTATTTGGGTAAAAGAACAGTGACAAATTAGAAAGATCTTAACATAATAATAATATTAAATAGTTGTTACACCTTTATAGAGATAAACCGAACACAAAAGATCCTTCACAACTCACGAGAGCCAAGTCATACGGTCCCATGATAAGATAAGAAATATAGAAAGAACTAATAACACGAACGTGACACATGAATATAATGTCAAACGTCCAATTACCCGCACAATCATAGTCTGGTAAATGTAGTTGCATAGCAATGAATTGCAGTCAGTATTCAGTCACAGTCAAGAACAATATGCAGTGAAACAGTGAATTCCAACTGTGTAATTACTGCAATGCTGTGGTTCGTTAGATTGGGAAGGGCTCTTAAAACATCGAGCGACTGTCGCTCGAACACTGAAATGACAGTTTAATCTATTTTTCGATCAATATTCGGCCAGTACACAACAACAACTGATACATTATTTTTCACACCGAAGTAGCAACAGATTGTTTCCGCGTATAAAACACATTACATTCTTAGACTGTACTTAATATTTTTTTATTTTTAACCGTCTGTTATAAAATTTGCAAATAGTCTATTTACCTGTATTGTTTTTATCCTTTTAGTATTCTAAGCACAGGTCACAGACACAGCTATCACATAGAGAGTTTTGTTCATTGAAGAGAACATAACCAGTCGATTGCACACATTTTGTAGCAAACCTTTAAGATGTAAGGGCTTGTTTTATATGACGCATTTACTGCTCACAATGGCTGACTGTCACAGTCAGTGACAGTCAGCCATTGTGAGCGGTCGCGGACCTGCAGTGACGCGTAAAAATGACCTCTAAAGTACTCAAGTTTAGCAACTGTAATATCGTTATTAACGAACTATTGTCATTTGTGCAAAACAAATATGAAGTTATGGACGAGCAGAGTCTTGTGCGTATACTCTCTAGCTCTTTTTCGAGTGACGAAATAAGTGAAGCCAAAAATCTTTTCTTCGACTCGGTGAAGACGAAAAAACGCAAAATCATACGCAAAAAGGATGGTAAAACTCATCGGGAGCTGGAAGATATTATGGCGCTGTTTAAAGAAGTGGACCCAGAGGATATTCCGGTGTTTGTAGCGCGGGATTTACAAAAGCTTCCCCCAGTTTGCTTTGATCACGTCGGCGTTACAAAGTTACTTAAAGACATCGTACTGCTTCGTAGTGAACTTCAGGATATAAAAGAAAATTATGCAACTATGGGTGAAATTAAAGTGATCAAAAAGGACTTAGCAAATTTGAAAGCGACCTCCATAGTGAATAACTTCGAGCCATCAAACTTCATAAATACGAGAAGAGGCGGAATGAAATTGGTCGACGATTTTGATAATTTTGATCATAATAGTGGACCCATTGGCTTGCTTCATGTTTCGAATGAAGAAAAAATATCGTCGGTATGTGAGGATAATCAACTACATTGGCGACTAACGGCCACCAACATTTCGCCGTGTCGGGTAGTTGAAGCTCAGCGCGCAGAGCCCAGTCCCGGCAGAGAACACAGACAACGAGCGGCGCCGAGCGCGCCCGAGCGGCCGCCGAGTGTGCCCGAGCCGCCCCCGAGTGCGCCCGAGCGGCCTCGTTGCGCGACGGAGGATAGCTGCCTAGTCACCCATCCACTAGTACCGGAAAAATCCATCGCTCAAATTGCTTCTGAGGGAGAATGGAAGAAAGAAACACGGGATGAAAATTGGGTGTTAGTGCAGAAAAAGAAATTAAGAAACAAGTTCATAGCGAAAAAAGGACAAGCTAGCGTCGAACCCAATGGAAAATTTCGGGCTTCTGACCCTAAAATACCGCTATTTATAAATTACGTGGATAGGAATACGTCTGCCGACGATATTGCGATGTACATATTGCAAAAAACGAATGAATCTGTTGTTCCCGAAAAAATAACAACGAAAGTCTGTAGAAAATATGATGCCTATAAGGTTTATATTCCCAAAAGTAAATATCCTATATTTATGGATGCGGGACTATGGCCTGATGGGATTTCATTTCGCCGTTTCGTGAACTTCAAGCGTAACAATGTAAACACAAAGAGTGCAAATAGTGAAACAAAATGAATACCAACAATAAGCTTAGATTGTTTTCTTTCAATTGTAAATCGGTAAAAAGATCGGCAGATTGCGTTAAATCGATGTGTAAACATGCTGACATAATTGCCCTTCAAGAAACTTGGCTTATGCCGCATGATATACATATGTTGGGAAATATAAGCGACGAGTTTGGATATACCGGAACGTCAGCTGTGGACACTTCGGCAGGTATTCTCCGTGGAAGACCGTTTGGGGGCGTCGCATTATTATGGCGTAAAAGTGCATTTCGGTCAGTGTCAGTGATAAAATGTGATAATGTGCGTTTATCGGCCATTCAGGTTGAAAGTGAGAATCAGCATAAAAGCATAGTCATAAGTGTATATATGCCGGTAGACGAAAATGATAACCTGCCTGAATTCTGTCATTGTTTAGGGGAGATTTGTGCGATTATCGAGCATAGTGGTGTGCAGTCGGCCTTTGTTTTGGGTGACTTTAATGCACACCCGACTGGACATTTCGGTAAGGAACTTTTAAGTTTTTGTTCGGAACAACAGTTAATTTGTGCAGATATTGAAAAACTAGGCATACATTCAGCTTGTTATACCTACTTAAGCGATGCGCATGGGACCACTAGATGGTTAGATCATATTTTAGTGACTGAATCAGCGTGGAAATGCATTGTCAGTGTCTCCATACATAATGACATCTATTGGTCTGATCACTTTCCTATAGAGGTAATTTGTGATATAAACATAGCAGACTCGGGAACAGTACATACCACTGATTCAGTCAATAAAATATTGTGGGGAATAAGAGATCTCGAACAAACTGAACTGTATCATAATTATTGTACTGAGAAACTTAAATATGTCGATTTTCCGGCCGAGTTGTCGGAGTGCTGTGACCGGAGCTGCACTAATCAGACACATAGACAGGTTATAGACAGTTTATATAGAGAAATTATAAATATATTGTCTGAGGGTGCTGCGCTGAGTCATAGTTGTCCGACGGGCGGTCGTCGGCGTCGTCGTCGTGGAATCGGATGGGACACACGTAAAAAGAGGCACATAGGGAGGCTAGGGCAAAATTTCAGTTGTGGGTATTGTATGGGAAACCAGCAGAGGGTTTTGTATACAGAGAGATGTGTGAGGCACGTAAAATCTTTAAAGGCAAACTTAAATGGTGTCTCAATAATGAAGATCAAATTAAGATGGATATTATAGCACAGCGCCGCGCCACAAACGACTTTGCTGGTTTCTGGAGGGCCACAAATAAGCTGCACGGTCGCCCTAGTTTTCCTAGTAATGTAAATGGGATAAATGAACCTAAGCTAATTGCAGATGCATTTATGAGTCACTTCAAAGTAGTATCACCACTGGGTGCACCTCAAGTATCCCGTAGGTCACATACCGTGGTCAACGATCAACCCAGCTATAGATTTACCGCTAAGGCTGTTGACAACGTTATACGTAACATGACTAGAGGTAAATCCCTGGGCATGATAGCCTCAGTATAGAGCATTTCCAGGCTGCGGGTGTACATTTACCCAGAGTGCTCTCGCTTCTTTACAATTTATGTATAACACACTCATATCTACCTCAAGATATGATGAAAACTGTAGTGGTACCAATACTCAAGAATAGAACCGGAGATGTCTCAGACATCAATAATTACAGACCTATATCACTTGCCACTATAACAGCTAAGGTGCTTGACGGACTGCTTGACCAGCAACTCAGGGAACACCTAGACCTGCATGACCTCCAGTTTGGTTTCAGGCAGGGGGTATCTACAGAATCGGCGATCCTGTGTCTCAAGCACACCGTCAAGTACTACACTGATAGGTCCACTCCTGTATACGCGTGCTTCCTTGATTTGAGTAAAGCCTTTGATATGGTGTCATATAACCTCCTATGGTCCAAACTGGAGAGTACTGTGCTACCTCGGGGCATCGTGGGTCTTCTTGAGTATTGGTACAACAATCAGACCAATCGGGTCAGATGGAGCAACTCCTTCTCTGACACCTACAGTTTGCAATGTGGAGTGAGGCAGGGGGGGCTGACGTCTCCCAACCTCTTTAGCTTATATGTAAATGGCTTGATTGAGAGGCTTAGCAGCATGCATGCCGGTTGTTATATAGATGGCATTTGTATAAATAATATCAGTTACGCCGATGACATGGTGCTGCTGAGCCCTTCGATCAGTGCTTTGCGGAAGATGTTGGGAGTGTGTGAAACCTACGCTGCCGAGCACGGACTTATCTATAATTCGAAAAAGAGCGAAATAGTGATATTTGAGTGTAAAGATAAAAAGCCTATCAACCCCCCTCCTGTGTTGCTCAACGGTAACGTATTAAATGTGGTCCCTAAATTTAAATACCTGGGGCATATTGTAACGAGTAATTTGAAAGATGACCTGGACATTGAACGTGAACGGAGAGCGTTGGCAGTCAGAGGTAATATGCTGGCGCGCAGGTTTGCTAGGTGTAGTAAACAAGTTAAAGTGACCCTGTTTAAAGCTTGCTGTCAGGTATTTTACACAAGTAGCCTCTGGGTCAGTTATACCCAAAAGACTCACAACGCTCTCAGGGTTCAATATAATAACGTATTTAGGGCACTGATGGCGCTACCCCGTTATTGCAGTGCGTCGTTTATGTTTGCTCAGGAGCGCACAGACGATTTTTACGCCATAAGACGCAAACGAGTTGCGTCGCTGTTGAGCAGGGTTCGGGCTAGCGCACAACAGTGTGCTACAGGTCATTGCGCAGAAAATGGACTGCCCCATTCTAAAACACTGGGTGGGGCTGGTGATATAAAACTAACATAGGTTAAGTTAACTAACAATTTAATGGACTCTGTTGTCTTAATAAATGAATTTATTATTATTATTAATATTTAAAATAAGTAAGTACTCCAAATCAAAGCGTCGATAGCCAAGTGGTTAAGGTCGTTGCTTGCCATGCGAGAGGTCACTATTTCAAAACCCGCCACGCACCACTGTGTTTTTTATATCTGAAATTGATATGTACGATTTTTCGACGCTTTATCGGTGAAGGAAAACATGGTGATGAAATCTGCACACCTACAAAGAAATTCTTAGGTTGTGTAGTCGACTAACCCGCACTTGGCCAGCGTGATTGACTAAGGCCTAATCGCCCTAGTTTAAGGTAGTTCCGTGCCCCAGCAGTGCAGACGACGTACATGGACTGATGATGATGATGATTTAAAACTAGTAAGTACTCCAAATCTAGCCATTCCACTACCAAAAAAAAGAACTCTAAATCTAGCCATTCCACTACCAAAACTCAGCCCAACATCTCTCACTGCAACTGCACCGCTGTGGCTTTATGCAGCGCGCGACAAATTGCCGACAATCAGTGGCGTGCGGAGCCGCACTCAAATTGGTTTTAATTGTAATCCACTCGCCGCGTGGGAACTGCTACTGCAGCATCGGATCATCCAGCAGCCGGCATCCAAAGTAGATGTAGCTCTATGATAGGAATTTTTGAAGATGGGTAAATTTGAAGAAAAGCAGATTATTTTTAATATGCTGCTTGCTTCAGAAGATAAGTAACAAGAAATATTTGGTATTAGAGAAAAAATAAAGATTATTTTCCTAACTGACTATGATGAATGACAGCTTGGAGAAGCATTGTCACTCGACTTGGCGGGGGCACTGCCGTGCCCCCAGATAGAATTCATTCTCCGCCATAAAAATATTAAACTTTCCTTGTCATTTTAGAAAACTTTAAATTTATAATACCTGTATGTTAGGAACTCGATTACTTCATAACCTGTTCAAAATAATATACCTGAACCCAACCATCTGCATCCCTGTCAAATCTAGGAAGTTGTCTATCGCAGCAGTACAATTTCCCGCTTTATTTATTGCACAGTATCTCCAGACCGGAAACAAGTGCCAGGTGAAATAGTGATACTCTAAAGATGGCGTCATAAGACGTCCCAGCATCCATTATTAAAGCTTCGTATCCAATGGACGGGGCTTTTCATCCGTTTAATTGGAAGGTGTCGGGCTGTCGCATCGCCTGTCAGATAGGTTATCTCTTTATTAATAATCCAAGTCTCAATGACGGTTTAATTCTGGCTCGTTTAATCCCCGTGGGTTTGTTTGTTGATGTTTAGATCGAGATGTAAAGCACGTCCGATTATCCAAATCTGTTCATGTGTTTCAGTTGATTTTCAAGTTACATTGGTAACCAATTATATCCTAGCCTTAGGACCATAGAGCTGCAGCTGGTTGTGGAGTCAAGCTGCCCGAATGCTGACGATCAGTGCTGACCTATTTCGGTATCGGCACTCAGCGCTGACAGGAAGACGATTGCACGTTCAGAAAAAATACAGATAATTTATTAGTTCGATCAACAACATTTTGTAGTCCACAATATTTACTGTAGTTAACTTCCAGGCCATAGTGATGATCTGCGCAGGACGGCTTGTAGGAGCTGGATGCGAGTAGCCGAAGAACGACAGACAGAAGTGGCGTGCATTTGGGGAGGCCTATGTCTAGCAGTGGACAGAGATTGGCTGATGATAATGAATTTACTTCCGAACTAGCATACGACATTCCTACCATATGCTACCCTCTACCAATTAGTGGGTTTACAGTTTCTATAAACTACCTCGTACATAATTCGCAATATTGCGTATAATTTGGCGGGTTACATTCCCGCTCCCTGTCAACTGGTTATTACTGTGACAAAGTAACAATAAGTACGAAAGTATTTACCAGTGACGTGTATGACAGGTTGTGACGTCACGCCTCACTCAGACTGACACGCTAAAAGCCCTCGGCGGAGTGATCACTATCGACAGGCACTCAATCAATTAGCACTCAAAATGTGCTCCAATAAAATATCCATAATCCAATTTCGGGCCGTGTCGACGTGTCACTAAAGCTGACTGGCTAATTGTTTTTTTTTGCATCAAAAGAGGTGACCTTCAATTAGATATATTGAATTTAAAATAAAGCCTTCTTTGGTACTTGAAATATTCCAGTCCTTTCGCCCACACAAGATGCAAAAATAACATTAAAAAAAAATTTACAAAAAACTAAGCGATCGCAAAAGTTTTATAAAAAAAATAAACTTATTAAAAGCTGTTCAGGGGGATTTATAAGTATTAAAACACAAATTTCATTAATTGTTTTATTAAAAAGCTGTGCGTGTGATAAATCGATCATATATTATTTGCCTTATACAAGAGACAAATCACTTTAATGTATAATGAAGACGCCTAAAACTCAACAAATAAAGCTGCTTTGATAATATATGAAATATTTATGATAGGTTAATAGCCGTTTGTCATACATGTTACATTCTTATGTCGTAATATGATACGCGTAGCCACTTCTCTACTGTACTTCGCTACTTGTAAACTTCTATTTCGAAGTCGAGTTTCTGGCCTCTCTGCGACTTGATCCTGAGGGTGACGTGGCTGTAGTCTATTCCTCCTCCTATGAGGTCCACTGTAGCATCCCCATTCTTGTGGTCGTAGCAGCGAACGGCCTGATCAAGATTAATAGAATCAATCATACATAATACACACTTCTACAATCCCTTAGGTTTGGATAGATAGTCGACGCCGTAGGGAAAGTCTCAAGACTAACAGGTAAAAAGATCGAAGGCTTCAATAAGCTGTTGATAGGTGTTATTGTTTCGCAAGTCTGGGCGCGAATCGGACGGGTGGACGGGTGTTCAACACCCATCCTTGTAGGTCAACAGTGGAGCAATTGATTTTCTTTCTTTTTTCAAAATATTAAAACAGCTAGTGCTAGCACTTAAAAGTTTTAAATTCACAAGTCCTAAGACTGCCTTTGGATCCGTGTTTTATGGGTACAACACTGGTCACCGCATTATTGCCTACGCAAACCACCCCATAAAAGGATTGGATAGATTAAACGATTACGAAGTTTTAAGCGCTTTAAGAAGCTTAAACGGTCCTAAGCTTTTTGAACTACTTTCACCAATACCTATTTATGTGGTGAGTAAAGAACGCGAAGAAACGTTCAGGGAAAATCAATCTTCTACGTTTGAAAGTTCTACTTTTAAAAGCATTATCATAAATTTTAATATTATAACGTTTAATTTTACTTGATGATTTTCTTTTTAACAAGTTTTAAAAGTTGGAATTGCAAGACATGACATAACACAATGCAAAATTACCTTAATCACCAAATTGGTCGGCCCTTTGTATTCGAACGTCTTGATTCGTTTCTTCAACGGTATCGCTTGGAGAACAAGATCGGCCTTATGCACCAAATGCAGCTTGTCCGACATGTCGCCGAAAAAGTAGCTGGATGACGTCACGCACGCAACCAGACTCAACAAAACTAGATACGAAATAGATCGCATCGTCCCAATTCGATACGATTCGGCGAAACTATTAAATTATTCACCATTAACGTGGTCTGTGACAGGTCTGTATGTGAGCTCCTTGCATACTGAAGTTACATCATCTCTTGAATAATAATGATTTTATTAGACTGATGAATCATAAGTGCCCTGCATATACGTATATACTATAACAAACTACGATTGTGCTAGAGCACATTTAGGTACTATTTTACTCTACCATATGGCTAACTAACACATAAAATCTGTTGGAACTAATTGAGTTTGGTTTGTGGTTAAGTAGACGAAGTGCAGGTCGTACTTTATTTATCAGTCAGACTTAAACACAATATGAATGTATTGAAATTGCCTTATGTACAGTAGAGCGACATAAAAGTAAATATAAGGCACCATGTTTCAATGGGCTTTTATTACATGTTAGAAAACTGAAAGTTTCCGGGATATTTACCATGTTGTTTCGGTAATATCGGGTGCTCATTAAAACAAAACAGCATAGTAAATGTCCCGGACACATTGAGTTTTCTTATGTGGGTAACCGTGACAGTTTAAGGTTATATATTTTATTACATTCTCTACATATGGCTACGTTTTATCATATGTCATATTATATCATATCTTGTGCATTATTAACAGTGTGTATGGCGTTTATCAAATGCACATCCCGCTCATTCGTTTACTTCGAGGAAAAAACACAAGATGGTGGCACACAATTTTCAAAAATCACTTAAGTACGTCCTGTTACCGTTAAAACCAAAAAAACATTGTTTGCAGCCAAATCGTCGCGATAGACTCTTAGAAACACCAAATTAAACTAATAACATGACATTATCATACATGCGCAAAAACAGTCCGGTCCGTTTAATTATTAATAACAAGTCGTTACCCTAATGCCCGATACGGCGAACTAAACGCCACCCAAATTACAAATCTGCAGAATGAACATTTAATGTTTACTAGGTCTGACGGGTTCTTCCCCTTTGACCGATGTTCGTTGAGTATCTTTATGGAAAACGATATTTCTTGATGCACTTCGGTGATTCTATTCATTGCTAGCAGCGAGATGATTATGCGTAGGGATGTATTAGATCTTCAACAGCACTATTCAAGTGAAATTAATGCCTGTTGGTTCTATAGATTTGTTCCGTTTAATTCGGATGAACATACATGTTATCTAAAATAAATGCTTGTAATAAATGTATACAGCTGTGTAAACCTAATCGTTAACTACGATACATAATTATCTTGGAATATTTTTGAATGTTTTCTCATTTTTCATTTGTTCAAGTATGCACCCTACAGAAACAAAAAGTCAAAATTGTATTTTAAAAAAATGAAGTTATTGTTACTATGACCTGTTATACTCGTACATAATAAAGTAAAGTGTACCGAACAATTAATAATTATTAACAGTATTTCTTGTTAATTTACTCATTAAAATCCATAAATCTCTCAACCATACTCCAGTACGTATGTGAGAATTTAAATTTACCAACAAATTTCAATCATTAAAATTAAGAATGTGTTAACCATACTTGATTGCTGACAAACATACTGAAATGCTTCTCAGAAACCAAGTTCACCCAACCGCTAATAAGCAAAACAGCGGCGACCCGTTCTGCGATCGTCATTTAGTTTCACGAAATCTTTATCATCAGGGGGAGATAATACGACCTTTCCGAGCACACTCATTCGCCGCTGCGATGTGAATCGCGACCGACACATAGTCGCAGCCATGCTATCGAGGGCGATCGTCTTGTGTTTGTGTCTGTTCGTCTGCGTCACGTCAAAGAACTATCAGTTCGGCGAGAAAACTGACGCATCGAAACTGGTAAAACGGGAGAAAGTGTTCCTTGAAGCGATACCTTGGAAGAAGAGGGTGAAGTTCTACGAGTTTGAAGGACCGCCGAATTTGAAGATTCAGGTAACGGACTGGTTGATTCGTTAGAAGTTAATACCACGTGCAGTTTTTCATTCATTTCTAAGTGAATTTCGTATAGGTATTATTTTATAATTTCATATAAACGCCACTGTATTCAGTGTCCACATTTTTTTAGTAACATTTTAAGTAAAAAAAATGTAATAATGTATGTATTGGAACATTTGTCTATCACAGCATAGATATTACGTGATGTACTAGTAATCGATTAAAAGTGCAGAAGCAGTTATTTACCAGCTAACGTTATACGTACGTGACCACTGGCTTTTACTTTCATTCCACTCATGTCAATAAGATATCAAGTATATGTTATAATAGATAAAAGACGCATAGTTTAATTTTTTTTATACATAAATAACTGAACTTTATTCAGGAAAAAAATATTAATACAATGGATTTTCTGAATTAAGTTATTTTTTTAAATAATTATAATAATTAAGCCAGAGCGCCACATAACACACGCATTAGTAAGTAGTCGTTTAAGTAAGAGCCATTCGCTCCCTCGGAAGTTCAGTAATTTTTTTTCGGGAGGACTTAGCTGTTAGCCTTAAACGGCTTAAATGCAGTTGCACAGGACTCGCAGGGGAGCGGAAGGCTCACTTCACTGATGATGATAAGACTGCTCCAAGCCATCATCGTAGTCAGTCAGGAAATAAGAAACAAAACACAACACACGCAATCAAACGCATCTAACAGTGTGTTCACATTAGCAATTTTTAGGGCGATTTTACGGCGACGCCCGCGCACGAACGCGCTCGCTGCGATAAAATAAACGTCGCGAGCTCGCTGCGATATCGCCTCGCTGTGAAATCGCCCAAAAAGTCGATAGTGTGAACAGGCACTAACTCGTGAGTAGAAGGTGCCAAAGCAGGAAGACGTTCTAAACCGGACTTACCCTCAATCCGCCTCACGAATTGGATGCAAGTGGCCATAAATATTGTTCCTCTGACAAACGCTTCCAGAACCTCGTTCCATCGTTCGTTCGAGTGTGATGTGGTGGATCAATTTTGCAATTTCAATTTGAGCAGACAAAATGGCTGCACCTATTTTTGTTTTGGCAATGGTATTTTAAGTGAGATTTAATAAAGAGGAAACTAGTTTCATAATAAGATTTTTGATTATTTTTTTCTATGGTATTCTAATAATTAAGTAGGAGTGTCAAAACCTAATTCATTTCAGAAATGATGTGATCCAAATACCATGAGTACGAAATAATAAAGTACAATTAATGTAGCTTTATTGAAGACAATTCTGTACTATATTTAACTTCAGATGCTTTTCATTAAAAAAAACAATACTGATTTAGTGAACATGGCAATCCGATAATGGTGTTTTTCTGTGTGAAAACATCATCCTTATGGACTTACCGACTTTTAAGATTACTATAATATTATTATAGATACTTTTAAGACTATTAGATAGACCAATATTCTTCATTGCACTTAAAACAAACCAATTTCTGTAAAGTAGTTGAATTGTTGGCGCTACACCAATTAAAGAGTACAATCAGACGACTCTTAAAGATAGCCCGCAGGTGAAGGAAAATAAACTTTAAAGATAAGAATAGTTAAGTTCAAAATCATACATTTAAAATTTGAAAAAAATCGCATTCATGACCCCGCCTGAACGGGGCATTGGTGACTCAACACCTGGATAGCTCAGAGGAAAAAGCATCCGACGCAATATCGGAAGGTCCGGTGGTTCATGTCGCCGTTCAGGCGGGGTCAAGAATGCGAATTTTCCTTTTAAATTTGAATTTTACATTGAATTTAAATAGCATTAAATTTAATTTCTTTAAGTAGATTGTGTAAGTGTACTTTATGAGAAAAAAATAAACTATAAACTAAAAAAAAAATTAAAAGCAACAAATAAAAATATCAAAATCATACAATTTCAGGCGATATACTGCTACGACTACCAGAACAGCGATGCATCTGTCAACTTGACAGAAGGCGGGCTCGACACCAACCACTTCACACTTCGGATGAAGACGCAGCGAAGTTACAGACTGGACTACACTATCGAAGTTTATCAATAACATCATCATCATTCTCCTGCCATCTCTAATATTTGCATACCAGTAATAGGTAAAAAAATGTGTGATCCATAAAACTACTTTAAGACCAATTTGTTACCACATCGTTGCAAATAAATATTCTTTCTTTCTTTATCCCACGCTAAGTGGGGTCGGCGCAAAATAGAAGTTAAAATTTGTTCACTAGCATAATTTTTTATTAAATTTTTATAAAACATACGAAATGTTTAATTTCATGTATCATTATCATCGAATTTTAATGCACATTGGTTGTAAAGCGAAAACAGAACTGATAAGTTATTATTTAATGTAACTTACTGCTGTAATTTAGTGTTTTTTTTTTCAGATGTGAAACCATAATAACCATACCTTTCCTTCTCGATTTAATGATACTATTTCCTTAGAGATTTATTCTAATACATGTGTATTATTTTAATGTCGTGACAGACAGCAATTTTGTTTATAGCAACACGTTTCAATCACGTGCTAGAAAATACAAAATATAAATTAGTATTCATCTCAATCATCATCGAATACATTATCTAGGGCTAAGTTCAATCGTGAAAGTTTGTATGTATGGATGGATGTTTGTTACTCTTTCAAGCAAATACTATTGAACCGATAACAATGCAATTTGGTATGCAGGTAGTTGAAGACCCAGAATAACACATAGGCTTTTATCCCGGAGTTCCCGCGAGAGTAGAGTTTCCACGCGGACGAAGTCGTGGGCGGAATGCTATAACAAGTAAATATAATACTGATCCAGAAGTAAATAGCAGTATAAGCACATCTGTTAAGGGTCTCATAGTCATAACCAACAACTTTCCAAAAATACCATCCCAATCTACTTATAATTACAAAACTAACCAGTTTTGAGCACCCAAAGATAACCAAAAAGTTTCCTACATTGTCTTACAAAATACGCATAAGTTGGCACAATAGAGTCATGTGTTGTTGTCGCCGGCGACCCCTTCCCGTGACGTCACAACTCTAATCATGGCCCCACCAATTCGTACCCATCTCATTTGACGCCCCAGTTTTAGTACCAGCCAGTTCTATGAACTTCGGTGGGAAATGGGGACCTATACCTGTGACCCAGTGAGGTTTAATATACTCACCTAAAACGTGCACTGAGGTACGCTTATAATTTGGGTCTCCTTAGTTATAAGAGGTAATTGAATACAAACAACGAGACTACGCTTAATCAGGATAAAGTGCTACTTACTGATCATAAATGAAAGATAATATGCACGAGTATAGTTAGAAATGCACTAGGATCATTTAAAATCATTAAAGTTATTAATGGAACAGCGCTTCTAGACATTTTTAAAAACTCAAAGTTGACAGGATAATATTTAATCAATGAGAGAAAGGGTCCAACTATCGGGTATAGACGAATTGTTGGCTCTCACAAATACGGCAAATTTTCAATAGTCACAATATGAGTGATAAGTATACACGTAGTTCTTATTATTATGCGTCATCTAATGACTAAAGCTAATGATCAATGTGCTAAACAACATCAATTTTAATTTAAAGGAAAAAGTAAACCTAATAGCAATAAATTCGATGAAGAATATTACGTGGCTGTAGCAGACGCGAATTCTGAAATTTATTTAGTCTTTTTCAACAAAACACAGTGACAGTAAAGATTTTCTGAATCCAAACGTATCAAAGACTTTGTAATCTGCCTACGACAGAATAAAACTAAACCGCTAAAGACTTCAACACATATGTACCGATTATAAAACTGTAAATGTCGGGGAGCTCCCGATATTTCGGCAATGTTGCAAGCGCCATGATAACGGAACTGTTGGTCTGCGAATGACGGAAGGTCTAAGACCCTAAGAGTAGACATATCGGTCTACCCTTTTTCTAAGTCTTATTACGTGCGACACCACTACCATGGTTCACAATATTGTCACTCCGAACTCGACACATTCAGTTCGGACATTTTCAGTTGTCTAATGTATAACCATGACAGTTTAAGTCATCTTAATGACACAAACAGCATTTGCAACACAATTCTATACGCAGACGAGTGAGCCTGATCTCGATACATGCAAATGAAAGAACACGAGAGCCATGAGTCAGCCCGACTAGTCAGACCCGTTCCAATAACGAGAAAGTGTACGTCTTAACACGGCAAACTGGACTTCGGATGCCCTTAAGGTCTATTTAACACATGAGCTAGACTAGCATAGATGTATCCAATCAATAAAAGTGTAGATGTGTATTACTTCAAAAAAATAATGCTTTAAATAGCACTGAAATAAAAAAAAATATTTCCACCGTATGTAACGCAAAAACAAGATTTTTTAATTAGTTGTTTGTCTAGGTAAATAGCAAGAGCGGTGGTCACATTATTATTTTCTGCTAGTTTTTACCAGGAGAAGATCATAACGCCCTAAATGATTTCTTTAGATGGAATGTTCTGGAGTGATAAACCTTGTCCTCAAAAAAATTGCATTATAAAGTGGCTAAGGCCTTATTGCCCTAGTTCAGGGTTGGCCCGTGCCCCAGCAGTGGGGACGTATATGGGCTGATGATGATGATGATGATATATTTATGGGGGCCAGGAGCAATTTCGGTTACTATCGCCATACATACAACAGATATTCATAGAAGTTAGCACACCATGTGGACAACCGCTGGATACATTTTATAACACAAGTAGTCAATAGTAAACGAGGGTTGACGTTTTCTTCCTTTCAATCAGTTAACATATAAAAACAGCAGTATCTCATCATAAAACCGCAACAAAAATACCTAAAAAGGTCTTTACATTAACAAGGCACGTATGAAAATTATTACATTGTTTGTCTTGATTTGTCGACGCATTATAAAGGTCTCGGGTTCGGATCCCGATCGGTCGCTGATAAAAACTTATTTATTGTTCAATGTTAAAATACGACTCCAGGACGCCCCTCGCGATAGCAGTGAGTAGTGTGACCAATTATTTTGTTAAAATTGTACATGATTATGAGTTCTAGCTATTGGTAAATAAATACTAATTATAATAAAAGAAATACACATAAAAATTATTTGATGAGATAAGGGATGAGCCATTTGCGTTTCAATTATGTATTATTAACTGAAAGCCTATAAATGAACGAAACCGTTGATAAAATGCACGAAATAAATTAACAAAAAAAAATGTATTTTAACCCTTAACAACCTACTTACAAGTGTCGCGCGGATTATTTCGTTTAAGATTTGATAAAAGTATTTATTTTTATGAATCAGCCTTTTACCTATTTTATCACTAGTGTTTTAAGAATCTACTTAAAGTGCATTGAATATATTTGAACACGTAAGATTTATCAGTTATTATAAATACACAAAAATAGTACTTCATCAACCCACAAGTGTCCAATAGACACAATAACATTTTGTTTGAGAATGTGAACAAAGATTGTTTTTTATTTATATTAACTTTAATCTTATGATGCCGGGTGGGTCATAACTATTAATATTTTATAGCCATAATAATCTGACACCACTTTTTTGTGTTATAATTGTCGTCTTTGTTTTCGTCTCGCATATCTGTGATTAGACACACAAGACACCACATAATAGTCCTCTTATTCAGTATTATTTAGATAAATAGATAACGGGCAACCAATAAGACGTAAACTTCAACTTGAACATGTAACGATGAAAATACTTTTGTGCATACTGACTGATTCGAGATTGAAAAAAAATGTGACAGAACCAGCAACTGTAAACGGTAATGAAAGACTTATAGCTATAATTCTTGGAGTGAGGGTGATGATTATGATTCATGAGTGTAGGTAGTAGAGTTCAGTATAAAACGAATAGGTACCTAGCAAATTCAAAATATATTTATATTAGATGTTATTATGTAACGTAGTGTAGGACGCCCGCAGGCCAGGTGGTGTAACGATCTGCGCAGGACGGCTGGTAGGCATTTGGGGAGGCAGATGTCAAGCAGTGGACAGAAATGGGCTGATGATGTTTATGATGATGATGAGATGTTATTATATGACTGGAACACACGCAAAATAAAAAACACAAAAAAAACTATTTATGCGTGAAATTGCAACAGTATTGGTTACACCTCATACACGGAGACAAAGTAAGGAAAGTCCATCAAGTAAGCACTTAGCAGCCATGAACAGGATAAAGCAATGAAAAAGATAAAGCGTTGTTAGTTTACTCTTCGATATTAGCAGCGTTTCTATCAAATGCTGTGATAAGTGCAATCATACAATGACTACTACAAATGTTGAAAAAATATACATATTTAACTACACAAGTGCAAAAATACATTACTGAAGTTCATTCTAATATCTTTTTATTTAAATAACTTGTTTTTCACTCATCACACCTTATATTTATCAAATGTGTCTGTTGGACACTACTGGTCAGTTACGTTACAAAAGCTTACTGGGTAGTTAAGGGTTAAGAGTAACATGATCCAGTATTGATGACGAGCCTACTCCAAGCCATCTTCGTTTGTCAGTTAGTAGGAAAAAAATCAATTTATCTTAAAGTTTAAGAAAATAAGTCTTAACAGTATAGTGGGAACAGATTTTTGACTACGCGAAGCCGACGAATGTCCACGATTTTTAGTTTTTTTGTTATATTAACCTGACAAGATGACCTCACTCCACCTGAGGGTAAGCGGTAGTGAGATCCAAATATGAGGTCGACAGGCACAATAGACTATGTTGAGCCTGTCGCACTCACCCTGAAAGCCCACTTAAAGAGGAGACCACTGCTGCATCAACAATCAGACAAGGCGTGGAGTCTCGCATTGGTATTGAGCTGTGCGGGTCGGAGTTGACCAGTCCGCCGGACGGAAGTCACCACCGTTTTTACGTGTCTCCCTGGCCGGCGGGCTGACCCGCTCCGCTCGCACAATACCGCCGCTAAGACTCCACTGGTCCGGCGCTTGCCGCAACAATGGTTCCCCCTGGCTCCGGTTCGTACAGTGCTGATCCCGGAACGCGACCTACTTACTATTACTTTTAAAACAAGCGTTAGACATAACATACCTATTTTAAAGTTTATTTATTTATTTATTTGGTTAAAGGTACACCAACAGAATATATACACAACTTAACAGAAGATACATTATATGGTAACTAATCTAGTATATAAGCCAATAATACTCGTAGGTGTACACAACATTCAAATTATTTATCTGTGAACCACAAAGTAGTTTTGAAACTCTAAAATATAACAACTAGTGAGATAGAAAAAAATATTAAACAACTAAAAATATAATATAAACATAAAGTTGGACACATTCCCAACTAGTCTTAAATCTAGTGGTCCCGCCAAAAGCTAAACATCTGGTCACACTACTCTCTACAATATCGCTGTTAGCTCCGTGATAGTCCGGTCAATTTAGACATTCGAAGTTACATAAATTCCCACCAAGCTGAAAATCGGTAAGATTGCTTAAAATATCATTAAAAACAAAATTTGAAAGTTCCCCATCTTTCCCCTGTAAGGAAAAAATGTTATTCAAGGTCAAAGGTCAAAAAATGAGTTTTTCGCGATTTTCAGCAAAACGGTAAGTTTTATCATAAAAATACCTCAGACAAAAATTGTAGATTATAAAATTATCTACAAAAACTAAATTTATACTTTTTTTCTACGAGCCACCGTTTTTGAGATATAACGATTCAAAAAGTTGTAGAAGTTGTAATCGTCATAATATGCACACGTTTTCTCGCCACCTATGAGGTAGTGTACTTGGCGCGTTTTATTTTTACGTGGTTTCCCCAGTAGGCCTATTCCACCGGTCAGTTTTAATCCTGTTTTATTTGAAACTATTGAAAAATAATGGATATTAGCAGAGATTGAAAAAATAAAGGCAATTTAAGTTAAAAAAAATGTAGTGAAATTTAATCGTCCGAGTCGTAACTGTCAAATTCTTTTTCTTGTTCTTCTTCTTGATCTACTTGTTCTTGTTCTTCTTGTTCTTGTTCGTCTTGTTCTTGTTCTTCTTGTTCTTCTTCATCTTCATCCTGAGTGATCCTCTTCTGTTGGTGATTCAATATTAGAACACGACCGGCCTTGACAATGCGTACATGCGGGAGAACAAAACAATCCGACTTTTTTGCAACCACATTTAGCACTGCATCCCTTTTTGCAGTTGCAAAAAATCGAGTTCAAAAGTTTTTCTGGCGCAGGTGGAAGTAAAGTATGCACTGGTTCCAATGAATTGTTGACCAACTTCCAACCCCAGTCTGTAGGGTCTAGCTGATAACCAAGCCACACTTGAACTTGGTAATATACTCTAAAAAGATGTTCATGAGCAGCAACTGAGGTTGGAGGAAGACAAGCTAATTGTACTTGTTTTTTACTTTTGGTGTTTCGTACGAAACATGCATATCTAAACTTATCTAAGCAGGTAGTTTTTTTAGGAGCTCCGTACATAGAAAGAAGAAAGCGAATGCCGTTGGTAATAATTTCTTGTCGAGTAGAATTACTATTTCTAAAAACTTCAGCACATTCAATTAAATTTTGTTTCTCAAATAGTTTGAAAACTGTTATTTTTCCCCTCCTGTAAAATGCAGATGTCGTATCACAGCCACTTATTGCGTGTAATATACGTGGCGTACTCGTGCATATTATGACGATTACAACTTTTACAACTTTTTGAATCGTTATATCTCAAAAACGGTGGCTCGTAGAAAAAAAAGTATGAATTTAGTTTTTGTTGATAATTTTATAATCTACAATTTTTGTCTGAGGTATTTTTATGATAAAACTTACCGTTTTGTTGAAAATCGCAAAAAACTCATTTTTTTGACGTTTGATCTTGAATATCATTTTTTCCTTACAGGGGAAAGATGGGGAACTTTCAAATTTTGTTTTTAATGATATTTTAAGCAATCTTACCGATTTTCAGCTTGGTGGGAATTTATGTAACTTTACTCTTATTTTTTGGTCTAATTTGACCGGACTATGACCTGTGACGCAAATTTGGCATTATGACTGAGTGCACAATTCGCTCCTGTTTACTTGAGATTATTTGTAATCAACTTAAATAAATAAATAAATAAATAAATAAATATTACACAACATCACATACATTGATCTGATCCCGTGGTAAGTAGCTTAAGCACTTGTGTTACGGAAATCAGGATCAACAGTGGATACACAAATAAACTTAAATATATTTAATAATACACACCCAGACACGGAACAAACACCGATGTTCGTCACACAAATATTTGTCCCGAGTGGGAATCGAACCCACGACTCTTGGAACCGTAGGTTTTGAACCTGAGTCACTAACCACTGTTCCACCGAGCCAGTCAATTTGCTGATAATACTTACAATTGTTATGTAAGGTTTACATTATACATAACTAGTTCATTAATATGACATACAAAGACTTTTTAGAATAGTAAAAAATTATAATTTATTAATCATAATCAAACACTTAACATATAAGTATATGAAAGTCAATATATTTATAAAGTACCGGCCGCCCACGACTTCGTCTGCGTGGAAATGGTTTTGGCACCAATAATATATTAAAATTCTAAATACTAGCGTCCGTTAGTAAAGTAATATAAATCAATATCTTCCTCATAAAAAAGAATGCAGGTAAACAATGCAACAACATACGCACATACACGTGTATTTTTCTCAAGTGTCAAGGTGAGAATGAATAAGCTGTTTCGCTCTAATGCTGGTTCGACACCAGATCCAGCCTGTATTTATCAAGAGAGAAGGTCAAACCTGATAAATACGTTTTTAAATACATACTGTTTTGTCGCTTTATTTATTAAACGTGGAAATTGCAAACATTGAACATCAAGGCCAGTCAATCGCTAATTGAAATTGAATGTAAGTGTATTTTTGGTTACATTTTGTTGATTGACTGAATAATTGCTGAATCGATTCGTTTATTATACTTGACTTTTAAACCGATTTTATACATATCAATAATATTAGGTACATAACATGTTTAGTTGTCGCAGAACTCCATTCTATATCATCAGATATGTATATGTAGTATTGTGTATACTTACTAAGTTTATCAATAAATGGTAATTCCAAAACACTAGAGGATTACAACTATCACAGATGCAGTATTTCCTATAAAAAGGACTTTTCAAACATGACAAAAAAAACCACATTCAGACGAATTGATAACCTTCTCCTTTTTGAAGTCAGTTGAAAAACAATAACACATCAAGTAACAACTACAAAAGCCGTTGTTTAAGCTTTAAGCCCTAAAAGTTCAAACAATTACGAAGCACAAAACCAACACTGTGTCCCCTTACCACGTGTACAAAGTTCAATTAGCCCCAGTTGAAACTGCGACCCGTTTGGGGACCAGTTAATACTGAGCGAAAAACTCGCTAACACCCTGTGAATTAGTTAAACTAGTGCGGAAATAACGTTTCCCTTGCGTTAGGGCTGTGCGTACAAACATAGTAGTATCGCTATCTGACATGATGAAGGTTTACTACAACATTGTGGAAGGACCTTAAGTGTCGGAGGCTTTTGCACATTTTACTACCAAATACTCAAACGTGTGTCGATGAAATCGAAACGAACCTTAGAATATTGATATGTTATAGGCAATGTGTATAATCCGGTATTGTATAGATTACCTAGGTATTCTATACAATGCCTAAAACGTTCAGGCAATGTGTATAATACGATTAATTTCACACATTGCCTAGGTATTGTATAAAATGCCCGAAGTGCATCAGGTAATGTGTATAATGAACGACCACGGGTAGGACCTTTAAACATTTTTATTTATTCAGACAGAACTGAAAGAAATGCGTAAGCAACATTAACAGTCTATTGCGTTATTCTCTAATGAGTTATTCAGACAGAGTTAATCAACCTTAACCTCGGTATATTTTGAATAATATGTTATTGCTTTTTTACAGGTGGGAGACATTTTGTCGACCGGTTGCTGTTACCACCATACAGTTGTGTAAAACCCGCCAAGTGACTCTGACCTCTCTTGGTTAGGTCGCGTTCAGGATCAGCACTGTACGAACCGGAGCCAGGGGGACCGTTGCGGCAAGCGCCGGACCAGTGGAGTCTTAGCGGCGGTATTGTGCGGGCGGTGCGGGTCAGCCCGGCGGCCTGGGAGACCCGTAGACACGGGGGCCCTTCCGTCCAGCGGACTGGCCAACTCCGAGCCGCACAGCTCAATAGCAATGCGAGACTCCACGCTTTGTCTCGTTGTTGCCGCAGCAGTGGTCTCCTTTTTCACGGCTTTCAGGGTGAGTGCGACAGGCTCAATATGGTCTATTGTGCCTGTCGACCTCATATTTGGATCTCACTACCGCTTACCATCAGGTGGAGTGAGGTCATCTTGTTAGCCTCTTTATAAAAAAAAAAAAAAAAAAATTGCTTTGCGTAGAGGGTTAGGTAGCATTGGTTTGAGTCCGTCCATTAACTCATAAATGGTCCATCCGTCCATCTGTCACCAGGCTTTAACTCAAGAACAGTGATATCTGGATATGTAGTTGCAATTTGCCCGTGGTGGCCGTGACTTCGTTCGCGTGAACTACAGAATTTTTCAATATCGCGTTGCAAGTAAAATTTCGTTTATTAAGGTACTTGCATGCCAAATTTCAATCATCATTCTATCGCGGTTTCGATTTTTTCATAAAAAAGTTTTTTTCTGCTAACTCCCGTTCCCGTAAGAATTATACAATATCTTGTTCCAACTAAGCTTCAAGTTTACTATGGTACCTGCATGCCAAATTTAAAGCATCTAACTTAAGTGGTTTAGATTTTTCATACAATAAAGATTTTCCCGCTAATTCACATTCCCGCAAGAATTTTGGGAATTTATTTTTTATTGCACCTCTCCCTTAGCTACGTTATTTCCAAATGTCAAGTGCCTATGTTAAGCCGTTTAGGCTGTGCCTCGATATGTCAGACAGTCAGTTTCTCCTTTTATATATTTAGATGTTACCGGACAAACTCGATATCAGGACAAACTCGTTTGGTCTTGAATAAACTATGTAGTACTTGCGAGCTCGGGACTTCCTGACACCCTAGACTGAGTTAAAAAAGAGTCCACTTTGTGTTAAATTTTTTAAACCACCCATATATACCTGTGACGGAAAAACTAGTTTAGCTTAGGCCAAACTAGTTTGTCCTAGAACTCCTATGTGACAAACGCTCGATACGCAAAAAACACGGCATACCCACCGATAAAATGCAATAGGTTAATCAGCGCTATCTGCTTGTAACAGTTAAAATTAGGATAAGCTCTCAAAAGATCAGTAGGTACCTATCTAACTAACCAAATTACGGAGAAGACAAATCGATTAAATACATTACCTAAGCTTCAACCGGCATTCTATGCAATGCCCAGGTATTCTATACATTTCCTAGGTAAAGTGTGAAATACTTCAAACATTGAGTATCATTTCATACATTGCCTAAGCAACCTCGGCATTTTATACATTTCCTAGGCATTGTATAGAATGCCTGCATTATAGGCAATGTGCCTATAACAGATATATATTTTTATAGTTCTTTCACCAGGTTCAAGGTAAAGTATCAATTTAAGCTCAATAACTTCACGCATTCCAGAAAGATGGTTCCCAACTAATAAGACAGACAGACAGACAGGCAAACGGACAACAAAAATACATTGAGTCTCCCGTTTTCCCTTTTAAGTTGCGAACACCTAAATCTTGACTACACACAATATTTAGGTGTTCGCAACCTAAAAAGGAACACAATCAAAATGCATAAGTCGCTACTTCCATGCTAAGCTAAGACGCAGATGGCAGGCACTTATAACTTAAATCTCCGATCAGTACCAGACAATAAGTAATTAACTGCCAAATATGAAACGAGTGCGGTTCAATGCACCAATCACAATGGCAGATCGGGCGCAGGTAACGGGACCGATGCGCCTGCGCATCCAACACTAGGCGTGTTCTGATTAGAACTGACCGAAAAGCTAACTCAACCCTTCAACACACAGTAGTATTGTCGTTTATTTGCACGAGCACTGCACATCTTATAAATCTTCTTATAAATAAAAATGAATTGCTGTTCGTTAGTCTGACTAAAACTCGAGAACGCCCGGACCGATTTAGGTAATTTTGGTTTTAAAATGTTCGTGATAGTCAGGGAAGGTTTATAGTATTGGCGGTATGAAATTCGCCGAGACCACTAGTTTGAAATAATTTTACGGATTATACTCGCGTGTGTTGTTAATCTAAACATATTATTTACAGACCCGACGTTTCGAGCTATTTACAGCACTCGTGGTCGGGGGGCAAGAAAGACACACCTTTAACACACAGCTTGTGAAGTTTCAAAGCTAATCCTACTAGTATTATAAATGTGTAGTTGTATGTATGTTATTCTTTGACACAAAAACGATGATCGACGGTCTTGATGAAACTACAGAATAATAAAGCTCACATATCAGAATACTAATAGGCTTAAAATTCATACGTAAAATGTCAAAATACATAATGGGCAAAAGCTTAAAATACAACATCAAGCAGGCCTTCAGGGTGAGTGCGACCGGCGCAATATGATCTATTGTGCCTGTCGACCTCATATTTGGATCTCACTACCGCTTACCATCAGGTGGAGTGTGGTCATCTTGTTTGCCTATTATTAAAAATAAAATAAAAAAATACAAAACCTCACATATATTTCAAATCAACACATTTTACTTAGTTTTACATGTTGACATTTCAGAATGAACCCCTCTTGAACTACTCTCTTCCCTCACCATTTTGAACTACGAACTAACAAGTATAATACACTATCTCAGTAAATTTCCTGTTGAACATAATAGGTCCTCCGAACCGGATTGTCATAAATAAGAACTGTAGTAACACAATTTGGTTGGACGCGATCCAAAAAGCAATGCAAAGAATCTATTTAACATTCCCTTTTCAAGTTCCTTTCGCTGTAAGTGAAACATAAATGCAGCAATAAAGTAGATGCTTCAATATTTATACAACACGGATTACTTAGAAGAAGGTTACCTCCTTAAAAAGAAATACTTGGAAATAACACAACAACATCTGACTTTAAGGAAAACCTTTGTTTCCTTACAGATTTAATTTAAGTATTTCTTTATCACGTGAGTAGATAAACGCGAATGCGTGTGTGTGTGTAGTATGTAGACAATCATTTTGAAAATACTTCAATAACTTTATGGAAAAAAAAGAAACTGTTGACTTGAATTGACGAAATCATCAGTCAGATCAGTTAGAATTGATGGACCAGTCACTCAAACATCTATGTAATTAAAATAAAATTACTCATTATTTTAGATACAGTATTTATATTTACAGTGATTTATTACAGTCGTAAGACACTGATGCTCTTGATCCAATAGTTACGTAGTTATTGGTAAGGGTCTAGCTGCCAATTGTTAGTTATTAATATAACATGGCTTATCTAGATGGAACTTAAATTCTGCACTTAAAAAAAAGTTCCTGACATGAAGGTGCGGATTACAGAGCACAGTGAAAATTACTCCACCGAAAAACCAAGGGTAGCTCTTAATTTTTTTTTTATTAACCCGTGTCATCCCAATGATGGCTTGGGCGTGCCAATTCCATGATAGCTGGACCAAATCGTCACACCATCTTTTCTTTGGCATCCTCGCCAAAACTGTCTTCCGGTACCCATTATGTAACGATTTTGAAAATAAAATAGGTCCAAAACACGCTTCCACGCGCTACAAGAATCACACGTGGCCTCTCAGCTGCTCGCTTAACTATTATTAGCATCCTTTCTCAGTCACAAATCACAATAAGGCAATCTACGATCTGAACGGGACAGGACAGACGCCGGCCCCGGTAAGGAAACAGCTGTCACCTTTGACACGGCTCGACGCGTGTCAATTCACGTAGGGATGGCGATTTTGATTTTTCAGGCGTTTCGAATCGATGAAGGAAGGAACTTTATAAAACAGTGTATTGTACATCTGTCTATGTGTTTGTTTGTCAACAAGAACCTTTTTCTCGAACTCGACTAGGTATTTCTAATATCTAAATCTATATAATTCATATCGTTTAGCAGTTTGATATTTTAAAAATACCCCTTTACTCATGAGCGCGTATCTCGAGAATCTACATCAAAGCAATTTGAAATGAATGAAACTTTTTATACATAACGCAGTTTGGTAAAACATTATTGGTTGTTGGATTAATATCCTATTTACCTACATACAAGTCCGAAATCCCGAACCACGTGTCCGACTCACATTTTACCGGTTAATTTAATTTTAGTAATAAATTGTTAATCGACGTTTTAACGGTGAAGGAAAACATGGTGACGAAACCTGCACACCGACGAAGAAATTTTTAGGTTGTGTAGTCGTCAACCAACCCGCACTTGGCCAGCGTGGTGTGTTATCGCCCTAGTTAAGGGTAGACCCGTGTCCCAGCAGTAGGGACGTTTATGGTCTGATAATGATAATAAACTGTTTAAAAAAAAATTTAATCTTAAGATTCACTTCACAAATAATCGCAAACCCTAGTTAACACACTTACGTGTCAAACTGAAGCCCGTCATTGCATTGTGCTCTCTATTGAGTTGGACGCTTTGCAATCCAGAACCTTACACTCAATGTGTATGTGATGGGACTGTAAGGACGGATTTACATAAAAGATATTGTATGACTAGTATGAATCCTTCTTCTTATCGTATGGTTGATGAACAACCTGGTGTCAAGAGTTTTTTTTTAAACCGCCCGTAGGCCTGACATGGCTTCACACACCGTTGAAAAATTTCTCAGGTGTGCTGGTTGCCTCCTGATGTTTTCCTTCACCGTTAAAGCGTCAAATGATGGTACATATGAATTTCAAATTTGAAAAACACATTGGTACCTGGCGGGGTTTGAACTGGCGACCTCTCGCATGGCAAGCTTTCGCTTTCGACGTAAGTCATTAAATTGTATTACAAATTATAATTATTACAATTATTAGTTCAAACAAAACAGTTTTTTAACCACACGCAATTAATTATTACTTTACAATCAACACTAAATGACAAGCAGCTGATAGGAGTGACCAGTGAAACAAAATTAACAGAAATAACAGAGTTAGGAATCCATAACAATAATCAAAGGTCTGGTTATAAAATTCGGGAGATCAACATATTTACAACACATGTTCACTCAAGACTACTTCAAGACTTTTACAGATATCATTTTATGAAATTGTCAGTGATTTAATATACTAATACACAAATGTAATAGCTCACCATATTGTGTAGAGCTTCTTGTATCTAATTGCCAAGACCTGAAAAGAAAACAATAATTAAAATACAACAATACAACATTCCTTCGATCTAGGGGTCATTAAAACATCGAATTCTTCTCATGAAAGTGAGCAATACAAAAAACTTTAATAACCCACGGACGGACGTACACTTAAGTAGTTCAATTATATTATACGTGATTGATTTCGACAGAAGAATAATAAAGTTCCATTGTTAGTTTCTTATTAATTTTGAAAGAATATGTATGTTGGTCAGTAGACATCGGAATGCGAAGATTAAAGTGGTTTATATTAAAAAACAACGGGACATAACCGTAATGAAACGCAAAGGTATCAAAATTAATACAAGATAGTGAGTAGAAATAGTAATATCACAACATACAGTGTTCCGACATAGAGGTAAGTTGCTTTAGCACTTGTGTTATGGATATTAAAAACAAAAGTGGATGAACACACAGAGATATTCATTACACAAATATTTGTACCGGATGGGAATCGAACCAACGACTCCTGGCGCAGTCAGGGTCACTACCAAATGCTACATTATGTGTCCTAGAGATTTATTTAAATTTTCAAGTTATCAAAATAATTCTCATCAAAGCTCAAACTGTTAAACTACATACAAAGCTGAATCCTTACTAATATTATAAAGGTGAAAGTTTGTATGTATGGATGTATGTATGTTTGTTACTCTTTCACGCTCAAACGACTGAACCGATTTTCATGAAATTTGATATGATGGTAGCTGGCACTCTGGGATAACATATAGGCCACTTTTTTTTTAATTCAACCCCCATGTGGTTCATTGGAAGGGGGGGGGGGAGTGAAAACGACGGAACTTTCACTAATAAATAACAAATTTTACAAGGCATGTAGGCTATTTTAATACATCATTGTTACTAAACCCCATTAATACGCGGACAAAGTCGCGGGCGGCCGCTAGTGCTATAATATTTCAATGGTCTATTGTGCCTGTCGACCTCATATTTGGATCTCACTACCGCTTACCATCAGGTGGAGTGAGGTCATCTTGTTAGCCTCTTTATAAAAAAAAAAAAAAGGATTTCAGCTAATATCGGCGCTGACCAACCCTCTCACGGAATGAACGGTCTGTGAAAACGTCCCAAAGGAACAAATGAACATTTGATACCAAACCGACGACATCATTAGTTCTCCTAACTAATTAACTCTGCCAATTCTGTTCGTTCACAAAGAAAGTGACTCCACATTCTTGGCAGACAACTATTGACTCTTATGCCTTTAGAAATTAAAGACTTTTATATGTCTATATTATTGTAGTCCAATATAATTTTCAACATAATAATGGACTAAGCTTAAATTTGACAGTTATTAAATGTATGTTAATTAATGAATGTAAAGTAAAATAATAATGTTTAATATTTTGACTATGGTTAAGTTATTGCAACACACTTGCGTTTTGTTCAACTGAAAGCCAGTGTGCGACAATTAATAAATAATAATAATAAAATATCCCACGTCCTTTTTCAAATTGCTGATCGCAGCAAAAGGGTGCCTGTTAACACAATCATTTGTGTATGATGTTACTTAAGAAATTTACTAATTGATTAAATTTGAACCAAGGCATTTGTCAGAACTATGAAAGACCTATTCGTTTATTTATTTCTGTAACTATATTTTTTCTTATCCCTGACCATCCCACTGCTAGGCAAAGGTATCCTCCAAATTCGTCCACAGATGTCTATCTACGGCTTGGGCTTGCCAATTCCTTAACTATTACAAAATTAAAAAATAAATAGAATAATAGGGCACGAAGCCGAAATAATTCATTTTATTCGTTGCCTGCCAGACATAACATACATGTGCCACAGTTAGACAATGCTTGTTATTAATTACTAGCTGTGCCAGCGACTTCGTTCGCGTTTCTCCCGTTTTTTACACATTTTCCGTTGTATCTTTGCTCCTATTGGTCGCAGCGTGATGTTATATAGCCTAAAGCCTTCCTCGATAAATGGTCTATACAACGCAAAAAGATTTTTTCAAATCGAACCAGTAGTTCCTGAGATAAGCGCGTTCAAACAAACAAACAAACAAACAAACAAACAAACTCTTCAGCTTTATAATATTAGTATAGATTAATTTCGTGCGTGTCCGTCAATGGCTAATGAGGTGGAAAGCGGAGTCTCCAGATAACGAACAATGGCTTGTAATGAGGGCTCACTGCACAAGACTGATTGATTAACTGTTCAAGGCGGGGGTTGTGAACCTTTTCTTGACATAATTTTGATAAGTGAAAGCAATGTTTCGGAAAGGAACTTAGAGGTGGAGAAGTAAGAACGTACCATTGAGGTGGAAGAACAAAGCCATTATTCGACACACCGTCTAGCTACGCTGCGCCCTTTAACTTGTTAAGTTACTGGCAAATGCCAAATGTAAAAACAATGATATACCTTAAGCATCGTTACGGGTCAAAATTTTGGTGCAAAATAACTAAACTACAAATAAATATTTTTCTTATGATACGAGAATCAGTAAATTAGCAAATCGTAAAAACCATTCGGGTTTTTTTGTAATACAATCGTTTTCATTGTTATCCCATTTAAAATCAAACTTAATTACTGCTACTGTTTTAACTACAGGTGAAGTAACGTGTGCTAAAGGTTCACCATCTCTGGTTCCATTAGCACTATTGTCTTCAAATGTATAATTAAAAGCTTTCTGGACTCTATTGAGACCATGCTTACACGTTGTGTAAGCTGATATTTAGGTCATACATTGATGAGAACAATAAGGTGTTCGTGACGTAATCAGGTCTAAAGCTCGTCCGCAAAAGCTCTATTGATGTGTTATGTACTTTCATTTTGCCTTTACACCATCACCGGACTTGCGGAGAAGCGGATGGGTCCCACCCCTAAGTTCGTCGAAAGACGGTGACAATTCCATGTATCTTTTGAAAAATCAATATGTCCGGGATATTGATTTGTTTTAATGAGCTCCCGATATTTCTAATGTGATTTTTTTTTTCGAATGGACTAAGCTGTTAGCCTCAGACGGCTTCTACAACTTCACCGGACTGGCGGGGGAGCGGAAGGCTCACAACCCTAGTTTCTAATGTGTGAAACCATGACAATTTAAAGCCATGTATCTTTTCTTGATTTGGTTCGTGCATCAAAGAATTTATTATATTTTTTACTTAAAAACATTGTCACCTTTGGACCATTTTATAATATAGGGTAAGTTTGCATAATTCACTTTACAAATTGGTTCCAAAAATCGCTGACAGCGCAACTAAATTGTCTTGAGCGCTGCCAACTCCCAATTAAAACGTGGTGAAGTTATCCAAACCGGTCTCCAAATCCGGACAACTGTACGTCCGGTTGTACCGGACACGTGGTCGGCCTAGTTCCGGTCGATTCCCTCAGGCAATATCCGGACGGCGGAGAGTTCGCGAGCTCTGCGGTGGAATCGATACAGTCGTACTGGGAATCACTTAGTGTGTCATGTGTTCGACGAATTCCAGGGATTAGAGGGCTCTTGTTAAGGGAAAGTTATTGTCAACATATTCTTCTTCTTCTTCTTATCGTATGGTTGATGAACAACCTGGTGTCAGAGTTTTTAAACCGCCCGTAGGCCTCCGACATGGCTTCAACACATTAATTTACATCTTATAGTAGAGATATCAGACTATGTAGAGATATATTATGTTTGTTACCATATATTTTGTACGAGATGTTATGTTCTGTTCGGAACAGAACATCTATCTCGTATATAGCCCATACGTACGTTATGGAATAGCTACAACTATGTAGATTCGAGTACAATGAAACTAAAAGAGAATTGCTTGACACACAGGAAGTTCGCGTAACTCTAAAATATAAAAACACGAATACAAAATCTGGCAATAAATTTTTGGGAAAACAATAAAAATATTGACGAACAAAAAGTACAATAAAAGCTTGTTATGCCTTTCAACACTCCTCCCGCTGAATTAAATCAAACTATTTCTTACACTTTCTATAGTACCCACGTCATTTGCAATCGTGGCCGTAAGCTCATTACGGACCCAGCAGACTTAATGAAGTGAGTTCCGTTTCTCTAAGGCTTCGCCGCTAAAACGGCATCTTCCGAAAGCGCCTCATTGTTAGCCTAATTAGATGCATCGGTCACGATCCAGACTACTTAGTAAACTCAATGGTGCGGGACCACATTGGCTGAATTCTATTCTGCACCACGAATGACTAAGGAGTAAGGCGGTTGTTGAAAGGATTTAGTTCACGAACGATGCAGCGATGTTGCAATACTATCAAGGTTCATGTATGTTTACTTTTAAGTATATAGAACGTTATGTATCTTTACTAATGGAGCTAACTGAATTCCTTGCTGGGTTTCTCGCACTCATTTCAAGAATAACTGCTGTGATATGAAAAATACTTTTATCAAATATTTTGTGAATAGTCCATTTATTAAAGAAAGCTAGAAACCACGACCTTCTGCTGCGGCTGCCTTATATTTTCATAGTATAACTATGTCTCTAACTTTGTTAAGGCGGCTATTAGTACACCCATCAATTGAAATTTATTGGACATCGTTGTGAGCAATCACAAATCACCAGAAATTCATTAAGCAGACCGACCAATTGCAAAGCCTCTATGTCATCAACTGACTATAAATCATTATAAAGAGAAGACGAAATAAATAAAGCATTTCCTGTAAAGTATAGAAAAGCAGACAGTCTCACACATGTTCTTAAAAAGGACGAATTTAATGGATTCCGTGTTCAAAGCGACTAAACAGAAAACTTTTTCAATCTCAACTCTTTACTGTAAACCTGTTTGCAGACGGAACGTTAGCTCACTCACTCTCTAACCATGCAAGCTTCCAGAAATAATGACATTTAAAGGATTTCCCAGAAGCGAGAGGCAGCCATGAAGAATTTAATAAAGCTAGACGAAGCATGGTGGTCAGTCGGGATATTAAGTTTAGCCAGAAGTCTTTAGTGTACGTAATACCTACTAAGCTCGAGTTTAATCTTATTAAATCAAACATTTCGAGTGGAAACGTGTGGAGTTTGCGAAGTAAGACCGTATAGAGTTAAGGCGAATAGAAGCTTGGCTTTACATTAAATCTTATAAGTAATAATTACATTTAGACTGAAAAATCAAATATAACGAAAATATTAAATAAATTTAAATTTAAATAAGTATTACACAACATACTTTGATCTGATCCCGTGGTAAGTAGCATAAGCACTTGTATTACAGATATCAGATTCAACAGTGGTCACAAAAATATACTTAAATATATTTAATAATAACACACAGCGCCAGACGTTTTTATCTATGGAAAAATTCTACGTGTAAAGTTTAAGATTTTAGAACGTGCTTCTATTTTTTCCGTGTATTACACAGTCAGCATTTTAAAACCGAGTTTACGTCAAACTCGAAAAGATAAAATTTCAAAGAACATACGGTCTAGTCTGCAGGAAGCCACTAATAAAAAAAATTAATGCGTTTCCAAGGTAACCTAATTGACTGGTCTAGTTGGACCGGTGCTCTAGACTAAAACATACACGAGGAAAAATATATTTTAATTACTTGTTCATGCAAATATCTGTCCGTCAGTCGGTAATCAAGTTGATTTATTTGTTTATCATTAAACACGACAGCTTTGGAGGATATTTATTATAAGAATATCATATATAATATATTACTAGTCATTTACTTTTCTGAGTCCAGCCAAATCAGGGGGCGAGTCAGGTATTTGGTAAAAGCGGCAAAAAAAACGTGACACGACAAAATTTTACATAAATAAGAGCAAGCAATAACAGCATCAAGGACTTACTAACAAACAGCAAATGTACACTGCTTGATCGTCTTCTGTTCACTACAATTTGATCAAATTTTTGTTGTTTTTCTATAGCAGTCATATTTTCCGCGTTGAACGACTCCACCCAGGCAAAAAGATAGATGTTATATTATATTCTAGGTTACTCAACTCGTTATGTCGACTAACAGCTGATGGGTCGACGACTCGCATGCGGTCATACACTGCAGAGGTCTTATGCAAAATGAGTCACATCGGCAATTGGCTAAAATAATATCATGCAATAGTTTTTTTTTCTGCAGGTTATTTTAAACTTTGGCAAAAGTTAAAGTAGTCAGCTTCAAACCGTATAAAGCTAGCGATATAAAGGTCACGAAAAGTTTTTTGTATGGGCCTGGCACAGGACTGCATGGCGTTTCGAGAAGGAAGCTTATAGGAAGCCATACAGTGGGATATATCAAGAGAGATTGACATCATTGAGCAAGAAAGCAGAAGATATTCGCACCTAAGACTACCGAGTAGGCTAGTGGCGATTTCAAAACAAATGTAATTTTAATGATCATATTTAATATCAGTAACCGCCGACCCCACTTAGTGTGGGACAAGGGCAGGAGAATGATGATGATGATGAACCGGGTATTGATTGTAATAACGCCGGCTAACTAGTTGATGGTAATTTATATATTTTATCGTCAAATCCATCTGTGTGTAACTGTGTACTATTAAAAGTTAATTAATAGTTAGACGAATCGTAAATTGGGCGAAACGGAACATCGACCGCGACTCTCACTGATTGCAGCCGTGGGCGGGAGCGTGCCCTAGTACGCAAATTTAATTCAACATCCCGGGAGATAGCACACACACAAATACACATACAACACACAACAATGTGTGTTGGAAGTTCTTGTACAACTAAGCAGGGTACAGTTACTTAACAACTTAATTAATCAACAGCATTGCTATTTGATCTATGTCTTTGCCTCAAACATCTTCACATTTCACATCATATAATCTAAAGTCTACGTAAGGCATATTTAACATTAAATCAATCATCTTAAAACTGTGAAATTACCGTACAAAGTAATGCCGTACACTACTATTCTACAATAACATTAAGCAATTCATCAATGAAATTATCCAGGCCAGAAAACTACAAAGCAGTTTTAATTCATTAGACTTCTCTACGCACGCATCATACCTTCAACGAGAACAGTCATTCAAAACGGATCCAAATCCAGTTACGCAATATGCGTATTCAGAGCAGGCTAGAGGCTGTGTTCATTGTTATTCCCCACCACTCCTGCGCCATTACGATTTCACAGCATACAACCCGCTAATTTTGAGCGTAAAAACGAAACTCGACCTAATTAAGAAACACTGGCCACTTGGTAATATTTCATCGGCCGGTTATAATTAATAATGGGCACGCCGCGCGCATGCGTAATGAGTAGGCGCGAAAATTTGACTTTAAAATAGAAGTTTAAGGACCAACAGGAACTTTTATTAGGCCTTCGTCCTGAATGTTCGAGGACGATAGTCGTCTTGATGGTTATATTAATGACATAAAAATCAGGATTAAATATTGAGAAGAACTGAGATTTGAGAACAAAAAGTTTTTCTATCATATTATAAGCAGTAATATGTGTCTTAATTCTTTAATGCGCTCTCAATCTCAACGTCCTAATAGTATTCATAAATTAATTGCAAGGGTCTGGCGACCTGCATGTAATGTTTTTCCACATAAGAAGTACATGGTCAATATAGAAAAGAACTCCTAACACAATTATGTTAAATAATACAACTTGTCGTCATATCTATGTACCCAAGGACTAACATTCAACACTAACACAATTCATACTTATTCTCTCAACAACACGAACTGGAAACAATTACTTAACTTTGTCCAGCGTACGTTGGAAAACAACGCTGCGAAAGTTCGAATTACCTACTCGCAGCTCGTACTACGCATATTTGTCCACATTCCCAAGTAACGCTACACGTTGGGCGCCAACTGGGTCACTCGTTCTTTTTTCCGGGAATTACTACATACAATGAATGCACTACATTTCTCCATAAATCCCCCCTAAAAGCCATTCAGTCACGAACCGTAAATGGAACAGGGAAATGGATTGATATTTAATTAGTACGAGTGCGTTAGCCCCACGTTGGGTGCCAAGTCCACATTTTTCATAGCCATAATATCTGTTTTTCTGTTCCTTCACACAAACAATACTGGCTATTTCTGTCGTCATTACATTACAAGCCAAATAAATAGACTTAAATATTAAGAACAACAGGACGCCCTGACTGTATAAAGTTATACAGTCAGGGTGTCTGTTCTTAATATTCAAGTCTATTTATTAATCATGACATAATTGACAGGAGACTCAAGTGAGTCTCCTGTCAATTATGTCCTTGTCTCTGTGGTAGACACCATATTCTTGTAAATTATTATTTACAGGAAGTAGAGGCCTAAGTTAAAGTTCCTTTGTCTGTGGTAATGTCGGAAAGTAGTATGATGATTGATATGTGCTTTTACCAAGCCTATATACTTAATCTTATAGCGGGAACCCAATAAACGGTTCACTTCGGTCCTTAAGATTTGTATTAATTCTTGAATATCTCCATAACACATACTTAATCTTATAGCGGGAACCCAATAAACGGTTCACTTCGGTCCTTTAAGACTTGTTTTAATTCTATAATATCTTCAGAGCCTACACGATAAACTTTTTATGAAGCTGCATCAGTCGCCATCGTCTAATCTCGGATCCAATGCTGCGTCATCTTAAAAAAAATACCCACACGTGGTGCTGCGCCGGTGAATGGAGCACGTGTGTCGGGCGCGGCCGCTCGATACCGCGGAGGCTGCGCGCGGCGCTCGCCCGGACCCGGACGCGCCGCCGTAAGCTGGACCGCCCTGCCTTCCCTCAGGGAGTGCGTGAGAGAGAGGGACTTATCGCGATCTGTTTAATTACGATTTGGGACGCGAACGGTTTGCGGATGCGGTTTAAATACTTTGTCTGAAGAGGAGTCGGTACTTTCGCTTACGGTAGGCATGTTTAATTGGTATTAAATATTTAGTCAATTTTTATTATTGATCTTAATTAAAACAAATTAAAGTAATTAATGAACATGAAACTAAGTTAGAATAAATAAACAACCAAAGTAATACTTTATTTGTTTGTAGGAAATTGTCAACACCACGTTGGGCGCCAATTCTGAGTTTTCGTATTCACTGTCACACTTCTGTTTTCCAAGTGCCAAGTCTTACTAAATACACCAAACCAATATCATCCAAAGCACATGCACAACCCTATGCGTGCCGGCTGCAAGAAAACCCTGGAAGCTGAGGGCTCTCATTAAACTGGGCGTCACAGGAAGGGATCGACCTGTGACGTAGCGCAGTGACTGTTGCATTGCCGCATTGGGCCCGGTTCGAGGACCGTTTGGCCAAATGCCCTAGAAACTGCGCACATTTATCTTAACTCTTCAGTGTCACTAGATATGTGTATTGGAAGACGTTTGTTTTCAATAAAAACAAGTACACAGTTGATGAAAACAAATGGCGACGATTAACTTCATAATATACAACACTCGACTCTCACTACCAGGGGTGTGAGTGAGCCTTCCGCTCCCCGACCAGTCCGGTAAAGCTGTAAAAGCCGTCTCAGGCTAAGTTCTCCCGAAAAAAAAACCCGACTCTCAATATTAAGCTAAGTGCCAGTTAAGTAAAAGTCAATCTAGATGCACGATACCTGGTTCACTAGCTCATCAGCCGCAGGAGAAGGCAGATCTGCTTGCCAATCTTTTTGCGGCCAATTCCTGCATTGATGACGGTGGAGCACAGCCGCCTAAAATTCAAGATTGCGGTGCTCATATGCCTGAGATCCGAATCAGGCAATGTGATGTACGTGCTGAGTTGCAGTCACTTGATGTAAGGAAAGCTAGTGGCCCAGACGGTATTCCAGCGTTAGTACTTCAAATTTGCGCAGCGGAGTTGTCTCCAGTACTCACACGCCTGTACCGCCTCTCATATACCTCGGGCATCGTGCCCCGGGCTTGGAAGGAGGCGAATGTTCAGCCTGTCCCCAAAAGGGGACAGGTCTGATCCTGCCAACTACCGGCCCATAGCTATAACCTCAGTACTGGGTAAGGTGTTTGAGCGGATTATTAACGCCCAGCTCATCCGCTACCTAGAGGATCACTCGCTGCTGCATGACCGTCAATACGGTTTTAGACCAAAACGGTCCACGGGTGATCTTCTAGCGTACGTTTCGCACCTCTGGGGGAGGCTATGGAGAAGCACGGCGAATCTATGGCAGTTAGCCTTGATATCGCTAAAGCGTTTGACCGTGTATGGCATCGTTCGCTTCTCTCAAGCTCCCGGCATACGGTCTGCCACCTCGCTTATGCGAATGGATTGCGGGATTTTGGAGGGCGCAGGATTCGTGTCCTCTGTGACGGACGCACTTCCTGTTTCCACCCAATAAATTCCGGTGTACCTCAAGGTTCCGTTCTGTCGCCGACATTGTTTCTGCTGCATATCAATGACATGTTGTCACTGGGCAACATTCATTGCTATGCAGATGACAGCACTGTCCACGCACGTTATTTTGGAAGACCTGGGGTAAAGCAGACCGAAACCGAGGAAAAGAGGAACCTTCTTGTCGCCGAGCTTGACGGGGTCTTGGACCGCATTTCCGAATGGGGCTCATGCAATCTTGTCGAGTTCAATGCCAAGAAGACACAGGTGTGTGTTTTTCTAGTAAAGTGTCTCCTTTCCTTTCCCATCCTACTCTTCAGAGCACCCCTTACCAATACAGGATAGCCTTAGCATCCTTGGCATAGATGTTCGCCGCGACCTGAACCAGCGGGATTACATCGAGAGCGTCATTAGAACAGCCTCCCGCAAACTGGGGATCCTGAACAGAGTGCGGCGATTTTTCACACCGGTGCAGCTCTGCCTTCTTTATAAGGCACAAGTTCGCCCATGTGTGGAATATTGCTGTCACCTCTGGGATGGCTCCGCAAAATACTTGCTCGACGCTCTCGATAGGTTGCAGCGACGTGCTATCCGTATTGTCGGTGATGTAGAGGTGTCCGAAACTCTGGAGCCTCTACAACTACGTAGAGACATTGCCGGTCTTAGTGTTCTCTACCGTCTCTTTAATGGGAATGCTCTGAAGAGCTATTTCAGCTAATCCCTCCCTCCCCTTTCCACTCCCGAACGACACGTGCAGGACAGCGCTGCCATCCACATACAATGCAGTCGCTGGTGGCTCGGACTAAGAGGTTCAGCTCTTCATTTCTGCCCCGTGCCATTAAGGCATGGAATGCCCTTCCAGCTCATGTTTTCCCTCCCTCCTATGATCCCGGGCTCTTCAGGCGGGGCGTGAAACGGCATTTAAGCAGGCCTTCAGGGTGAGTGCGACAGGCGCAATATGATCTATTGTGCCTGTCGACCTCATATTTGGATCTCACTACCGCTTACCATCAGGCGGAGTGTGGTCATCTTGTTTGCCTATTATAAAAAAAAAAAAAAAAAGAACCCATCCTTAGCTCAGTGGTCGAATCGCCTATCTCTGATGAGTGCTATGTAACGGAGCATATTATGTTCAATGAGTTTCCAGACTTTAACGATTATCGCTAAGATACTCAAGTTAATCTTCAAAATGTAATAGGTAAACGTTAATTCTGGATACGTAATCTTTATTATCATTAAATTTAATAGCTTAAGAAGCCATGAGAACCATTTCTAGTACATAAAAGTAATTAAAAAGCATACGATAGCTATGATTTCAATTACATTTAATAATTTTCATGTACTCGTAAAATATTGCAAATTTCCTTAGTTCGCGGATATTAACTAACTGCTAATAGTAATAGTAGAATATTCCATTTCTTCCTGCGACTGGTAAGGTCATTGAACCTCTCACACCGAGATCATTGACCCCGAACATCAAACAAGTACTTAGTATATTCGTATTTAGTGTAATGATGGTAGATCATAATACCGTGAACCTATGTATAGTTCTGAAAGGCGTCACTAATGTGAATTCATTTTCTGTGTACGTTATTGGCATGTATTCAGTTCCTTCACAAAACTAGCCCATAAACGTATCAGATCAATGAAAAAACCGTCAGTTGAACCATGAATGTCAACCTTCATAATACTAAATATTCGCGATCCCACTTTTCACGACATGGACATGATATATATCTTTAGGCTGAACTTGATTTACGATTAAGGGATCTATGCGAACGAGACACGAAAGTCATACAATACTGGCACATAAATCGAACAGGAAAAATGCCCTATAACCTTTATTCCATTGTTATCATACAATAATGAGGGTTCGGGAAACTTTGAAAGGGCCGCTTAAAGAAAACCCAAAGGGTTTATTATTTCTCTTTCAACCGCACAGAAAAACTGAATAGGTCATTATAGATCTTATGATTTAATGTTTTCTTAACATACAAGTTATATAAATCTAGCAATCAAGATGCACCTGCAGAAATAGGTATTTATGTAACTTTCTAACCGATTACGCAAAGTGGTACTTAAGATAAAAATTAACTACAAATACAGTACTCTGGACTGCGCATAGTGTAATAATCTTTGCGATTATTAACTTTCTATAGCTTCCTGACTTGTTCGCAGCTTCCAATACATATGAGCATATAATAAACAGAGATTATTACCCTTAACGTTATCTCATTTCATTGAGATTAAATGTTTTTAATTTAGCACAGCCGTGCGCAATTTAAACAATCGTTTAATGCGTGCCGTTACCCGCGCTATAAATCCAAGTCAATATGTAAATCCAAAGGATCTGTTAATTATTAACGCGGCTCGCACGCAGAGCACTGAAAGTCAAAACAAATGAAGGAGCACAATAAAATGCGCGTTTAATTACAAATCCGCGTCGAGCCAAATGGATTTGGCAAATTGAAACCACTCAGTCTCGTGATTCTATAGGGATTTAATTATTTTCTTTTTAACATCTTCTAATTAACTTTATGCTGCAACGTTATGAAAAAAGCACTCAATCTATATGCTTTTAGTTAGACTTGCGCCTTGTAGGTTTCTGACAAACTTATCCGGTTCACTGTCTAATAAGTAGACACAGTGGAAATTCAGTCAGTCTTTGTAGACTAAATGTGGGACATGTACCTAAATGTAGATGAGGACCTGTAAATGTAGATGAGAACTTGGCCTGAAAAACACTTTACAGATTACGAGTGAGACAAAGGCAGTCTTATCGTAAATAAGAATCTTTTCCACTAACCATATGACACGCTCTGTGACTACTTTTCCGGCCATTCTCTCTAATTTCAGAGATTTTCTTTTGTCGGCGGAGCAACTCTTGTATGGACTCTGTTAGCAATGTCAACTCTTTCTGATCGCAATGGTCAAAATGAATTAGCCTAAAGTTATAGGTACGTAATAATCGACGAGCAAGCATGAAGAGATTTATAATGGATGTAAAAGAAGCGAAAGTGGTGTGCCAGGATCGTAGCACATGGCAGTAAGTGATATCTGCCTACCCTTCTGGGAAAAAGGCATGATTTTAAGTATGTATGTACATGTATATAGATGCAACGGCATCTATAACGCTGCTCAGTAAATACGATCCGATAAAAAACCACCGATACTTCGATAAGCCCGGAAATAGAAAAAAAAAAACTACCCGCATTATCTCCCGACTTCGATACACTGCGATGATGAATGGCGTCCTTATCCCGTCCCGTTATCATTTTGTCCGGACGTCCGTAGGAATCCGTAGAGCGGCAACTGGCGGTAATAACAACTTGGAACGGAGTCGTTTCAGCTGGCAATCTTATTTATGGCCGCGATCAGTCCCGGCCCGGCGTTGAAGTCCGTAGGCCGAGAGCTTAGAAAGCTAATAAAAAAATTGGTCAAAGAAATTCATTTAATGATCAATCTTACTGTGTTAACTTGAAAGAGGAACGCCCTGAATACGTATTTAGTATTCTAATTCATAGGAAATAATGTTACAATCCATGCACTGCGATTAATATTCACATCACAAGCATTGTTATTAACTTTACGATACACACGACACACACATGTAAATTAATAAAGTTTCTTGTTTTTTTTTTATAATCTGAGGGTTGCCCTAAGATTTTTCAATTAAATAATTATTCTTAATATTAATTGACTGAAGCCTATTCGATATAGATCTGGTCAGTTTGCTTAGTAGTTTAGCTGCACAAATACTTTTACAATTAAAATCCTTTAAAAATTTTGGGTCTTCAACAATAAGAATCTTTCGAAACTCGTTTGGTTAAAATATATTTTTAAGTGTCCCCGCGAGCTTGCCCTTAAACTAGGTCGCGATGGAGCGCTTCAAATCCCCTCAGCAAAAGTAAATTGAAAGAGTGTTTTGATGACCTTCTCCTTATTACAATTCCAAGTTAAGTATTTGTATTAAAGAAACGGCGGACATTTTTTTTCTTGATTGCACCGGATACTTGCCAGAGAGTCTATACTAGATAGATAGTATTTTTGACACTGCCTCGTTGGTCTTTTGGTAGCAAGCGCTGCTTAAGGACCGAGAGGTCCCCGGTTCAAGTCCGGGGTCGGGCAAAGATTTTCTGTAACGAAATATCTCGTTACTCAGCCCGGAGTTAGGACGGTCGAACGCCCGTGCCTCGGAAAGCACGTTAAGCCGGTGGTCCTGCACCCGATCTCTCATCAGTCATGTCGGATTGCCGTCTCACCGAATTATGAGAGAGTGAGAATATGAGAGTGGCGCGTACTTGTGCACTATAATATGTCTTGCGCACTTGTCTGATGGCTGAAATCGGTCGGACGCCTTATTTTTGACAGCTCATCACGGCCGAAATCGGTCGGACACCTTTTTTTTACTTTTATGGATAATATTTAAATTTATATAGGTTTCGATAATCATCGTCAAGACTGTTGATTTGATAGATGTCAAGGCCGTCGGGTGCTGTTGATGACGTCACCAGTATGACACCCAATTTCATCACCAATATTCACTTTACCTTGGAGCCAATACGTGACATAACACCGCATACCTCACACATAATGGCTCAATAACTAAAACTGAATAAAATATCGTGTTCAAATTCATATTTATATGGCATCTCATGTCTGTAGCTGAGAGCTTCAAACTTGATAAAGCACAAAATAAAAACTTGTTACTTATTTCTTTTAGTGCAATGAAATTATATGCTTTTTGGAACCCGATATAAAGGTTTAGTAGAAAATATGGTCCAGTTATAAGAACTGGCCTAAGATAGAAAGGTTTGGGCACCTTCGCCTAACAGTGGGATGATACAGGTCAAACGTAGTATTTCTATTGGCGCAATACATTGACTCCCCTTGCCATCTGGCAAGCAAGAGAATCCTAATGAAAGCTCCAGTTGATTGTTGATTAGATTGAGCATCCAATTAGACAAAGGTGTCTTTGAATATGTCTACAAACTTCTATCAAAAATGCTGATAAACTATTTGAAAACTACTACGAGAAGTTGACATCTCCTCACATCTCGGCAGCGAACATCAAGCTTACCCTGAAAAATCAAGTGAAAGTGCAAATGACAAAACAAACCACGATCGACAACCACGCCCGGCCCACAAAAGCAACAATAGTTTCCAAGTTTCGCTCCCATTGCGAGCTCTTAACATCACTTTTTATCTCCATCACGACTGTTCACGGGCAACTTTGGACGGTCGCGATTCTTTGTGGCACCGAACTTTTTAGAGAAACCGTTTTTTAGCGTTCGACCTGTACAATAAGGTACCGCTTTCTCGAGTACCACCAAAAGTGCAGGAGAATATTGGCTTCAGCCACCAATGTTTTTGTTAGAGAACTTTACAGTTTACTTATTGTGTTCATCGTTAAATTAATAAATTTTCACATTCGGAGCCTTATAAATAGAAACCTATTATCTTTCAGACATCTTTCAAATCTATCTACGGTATTTTAATATTAAATGTATGAATTGAGCATTACTTTATATCCCTTGCCCTCAAAATCTTTATCTAATCCTCTACACATTGTTGCCGTTATGACCACTATTATAATAAATACTAAAATCATTATTTTACACAGTTTTTCTATTTGGACTTAATCGATGTATCTTTATTTCTTTTGCATACCACTTGTATTCTATTCCAGGGTTATGTAAATGTAGCAACATAATGGCAATATAAAGGTCTCTCGTTCACAATAGAACGCTAAAAGGAGTAAAAACGTAATCTCGATACTGGCCTATTCGAGAGCTGTATCACCATATTATCGATTCCCACACTGTGTTGGAGGTAGTATTGTGATACGATCATAATGCAACACCGATAACCATATTTAAATTTAGAATAACATTTTCTACTCGCACATTTTGCAGCATCTATTCCTTGATACATAAGGTTCAAAATAAACATTCGCATGGGGAACACATGTTAAATTCAAAATATCAAACCGGGCTGGGACGTGCACGTTCGCTTATTGCCGTCACGTCGCTGTAACGAGTTTATTGCAAAGACGCCGACGGAGCGCGACCAAAACAATCGAATGCACTAAGATTGCTCTATAAACATTATATCGATTGCGTTTTACGGTAATTTAATCGGTTGATGATGATTTAATCGATCACATCGGCTGTTATTAACGGTTTGTTTACTTTCGTTCACATAAAAAAAAAACAGTTAAACGTCTGCATCGCGAATGTAGACTATCTTATATTTCACGCGCGTCAACTGTTATTTTTTCTGAGAAGCTCGGGTATCTGCCTTTTGCGGAACAGTCGTTGTGACAGAGTCATTAATAAAAATGTAATGTAGGGTTTGAATGGCGCCGGTTTTTATCTGGACATTCTCGTAAAGTTGTGCTTTCAAGTTGGCTGAGTCATGCGTGGCGTGAGTCAGTGGCGAGCTGGCGCAAAACTTCAAAAGGAACAGTTAACTTCGAGCGAAATAGAGCAGGACTTAATAATAGTTTGAAGAAAACCTTTGTAAAGTTTGTTCTACATAACTACAGTATTCTTCGAGACGTATCAAAAATCGAAATAATACATCATAATAAAAATTACGTTTATTGTATAGTCTCCACTTGTGAAGCTGCTAGAATTAACTACACATTGGAGGAAACAAGTTTGAAAGCTTTGGTAAAAAGATCGAAATGATTATTTAACATGGCTCTTCTTCTTTTTTAGCCTTGCTCTACCATTCTGGTGTAGGCAGGCCTCCTTCAGCTTCTTCCACCCACCTCAAAATTGAGCTCTTTGCATCCAATTCGAGCCAGCTATTTCTTTAACGTCATCATTCCAACGCATTTGTGGTCTACTCTCTAACCCGAGGATGTTTTTGACCCTATTTATTTATTTATTTATTTATTTATTGGATTATCAACATAAGTTACAGCATTACATATTTATTATACAATGAGATAGAATTAACGTCTTAACTGCACTTATAATTAAAGATAACCACATCCTGCATAAGTGAAAAATACAAAAATATTGTTGCTGGAATAAAAATGAAATGACCCTATGGTTTCCATTTAAGAAGACGCTTGCGCCACAACTCGTCTTTCCTGGCAACATGTCCAGCCAAGTCAGTTTGTATCATCGCTCATGTATTACGTTCGTTCGCGACCATAATGTGTAAACGAGTCAAAACATCGGGCAATAAGTAGCTACGTATTTGCTCCTTTTTTGAATAATACATAAGACATTTAATTTATTATTTACCATCGGCCATTAGTTATTAACTGATAGGTTTGACAAATAAAAATCAATACCCATAACAGATTAACAGTGTATAAAGCTTCTTGCAAAAGGTTATATTCATAGCAAACTTCCCCAATCTTGTATTTACTTAAAAACATAATAGTCACTTGCTTACCAACAATACTCGTCTTTTAGTGGCGCAAACTAGTAAACTTCACGTTTTACGCTGATTGGAAGGCCACTCGCAAACTGGCGTGCACCGAGTTATTATGAACTGTCAAATGCACTATTCAATTAAGCTTACTGCAATTTGATTTTGTATGTAAAGGTTGGCAACACCGTCTAATCATTTGACTATGATTATGCGTTATACATATATTTTTATATCAAAAGGACATATAAATAAAGTAGTAGGTATGATCCTGAGGCACTTAGATATTTAATTTCAATGAGCTCTCACCACATAAGTCTGCACCCTAGTGGCTAGACAAAAGTTACTTTGTTATTGCACCGCTGGCTCTGGCCCTACATATTTTATCTGTACATACGTCTATCAATTAATCACGTAATCTATACTAATATTATAAAACTGTATAGTTGGTTTGATTGAACGCGCTAATCTCTGGAACTACTGGTTCGAATTGTGTTATTTTTTGTGTAGGATAGAACATTTATAGAGGAAGGCTGTAGGCTATATAACATCATGCTGCGACCAATAGGATGTAGAAACAAAAGGAAATGTGTGTAAAGCGGGGGAAATAAATAAATAAATAAATATCTGGGACATGTCCACGCACGATTGTCTGACCCCACACTAAGCAGAGCTTGTCCTATGGGCGTCAGACTGATATACATACATAATATATTTATAAATACATACTTAAATCATCATCAATCACACCCAGACACGATAAAAAATCTACGATATAGGTCATTTTCCGTCGATAATATGCAGCAAGTATTTTATTTTTTACTTTTCTAACCCTTTCATCAAAATTTTGGAAAGATGTTTCGTGAGAGAACTCTTATCAACAGACACCCTACTACTACATCTTACATGTATAGTACGTGCTATCTAGACACGCGGTAGCGTGTCAAGCCAAGGTTCAAGAAACAGAACTGGCGAGCCGCACCGTGTGTAATATTACACGAACCATTTGGAACCACTTTTGAACCCCTCATAAATCAAAAACTATTTCACATAAACGTATCAAATTTGGCTCATATATTGTGACTTGCGAGATAAACATGTGTTCTAAATTTCATAAGCATATCTCAAACAGTTATTTAGATATTAATGTCCAAAAATCCTCATTTTTATCATTGACTGACTGACAGATCAAAATTCTAACCCAGTTCCAAATGACCTAGAGAGTTAAAATTTGGTATGCAGATAGGTAATTACATGAATACAAAGGAAAAAATAAAAAACTGGCAATTTTTTAATAATTAGGTTAGGTTCTATTATGAACGCTTAACATAAATACCTAATTTGTGCCTAATAACGCCTATATACCGGGGAAGGCAGAGCACTAAGTATATATTTAGGTATACTTGCTTATTTACAATTAAGAGAAGGTACTTATAGTCGGTTTTCATATTTATTACTTAGGGTAGGTACCTACATAAAGTTTAGTTTTAGTTTTAAATTTGTCCTTTTCAAAGGACCCACGGCGTTACGATGATATATACTTTTCTACAAAAAGTAATGATATCCAATCAAAAACATAAATGTGAAATGAGAGCCAAGTTCAATATTGCCTTGGTTGTTGACTTCAGCGACAAAAGAAGTGAGATCTAAATGGGTGCCAAGTTCAATGGTCAACCCAGAAATTTATTTATAAGTAACACTATAACATACCTATCATATCTTCTTATAACATAAGATAATGTATGGTGGTAGCCTATGAAGGTCTGTCTTGGCTAGTTTTTATATATGAATTATAGCCGTCGCAAGTTCTAAGCCTACAAGTATTTGTCGGTTTTTATTTTATAATTCAGAAAATTTGGATTGTTGGTAGAAACTAGCGAGCGAACATAATAATACGTTGGTAGGTTTATAGAAACTAGCCAAGACAGACCTTCATAGGCTACCACCATACATTATCTTATGTTATAAGAAGATATGATAGGTATGTTATAGTGTTACTTATAAATAAATTTCTGGGTTGACCATTGAACTTGGCACCCATTTAGATCTCACTTCTTTTGTCGCTGAAGTCAACCAAGGCAATATTGAACTTGGCTCTCATTTCACATTTATGTTTTTGATTGGATTATTAGTACCCAAACACGCTATATTAAGTCTAGTTCAAAGCCCTAGTGTGCTCCGACCCTTGAGTAGTAAGTTGGGGCTACGACGTGGACCAATCGCGAATGCAGTTATTACTTTCGCCGAGACGGCAAAACGCAAACGCAGGAGATTAGATTATGAAGTCAGACTAAAACCAACTTAATACCTTTGACAAATAATAATCGGTCTTATTGTTTACGTCGTAAGGGTGAACTGTCAAAATGATTGCATTGTGAAGGTGCCGTAATTATTAAGGGTGACGTTGTAATAGGATAGGGTGCGTTTACCCACGCTCGCATAAATGAACATTGAGGCAAGTGTTCGGTCTAGGCTTAGGGGTGAGGGTTATCCACTCCCCCGCAAGTCCGGTGATAATGACAAGGCTACTCCAAGCCATCATTGTAGTCAGTTAGGAAAAACATTTAACTTAGTCTTGGTTATTAATTTATCAACTTTCATCTTAAATTGCAATAAGGGCAATCCAATAGTAGGTATGTCAGTCGGTCTAGGACTTTTTTCATCAGTTTGCCGTGGCTATTAGAAAGTAGGCAGTAGACTGCCTGCCAACAGCAGTCGCCTTTGATGTTAAAAACAACCACAGGATTATTTAGCAGACTTTATTGGCCAGGATATAAATTCCCAGTCACGAGTTCCAATTTTCAATTTTTTTCTCTATGCAAATGTGATCAGCCAGCATCGTTGTTTTGCTTCTACGTTCAAAGTTCAAAGACCCGGTTACATCACAGTACGAAACTAATACCGCTGCCTACATAACGAACGTTGCCCCAGTTCTGAAAGTATGAATCTTCTTTTATGCTTATGTAAATCGATCCCATTCACATGTCTCCGCCCACTGGATATGCGAGCCGCCTCGACGCCCGCGTAATTGGTGTGCGTTTCGGATAAACCTCTAAGATTGTTTGAGTTCTCCGTAAGGGACGTAAAGACGTAATGTCTGTATTTTTGTCGTGATTTAACACTTATTCCTCGTCGGTGACTCCGCTGGTTTTTTGTACCGGGAAGATTTACATGATATATTCGAAAACTCGGGACCTTTCGGTGATACCGAGCTGTGCTGGTCGGCCGCCGCTAGCAATAACAACGGACATCTCATAAGATTACATGCGTTTTTGACATGACACTTCGCATCGCACGGTCCCAATATCAATAAAAATCCCAATCATGTAATATTAGTAATAGCTGTGCCCGCGACTTCGTTCGCGTGAACTACAGGATTTAGCATATAAAAGTTTATCCTGCTAACTCTCGTTCCCGTAAGAATTTTTCAATATCCTGTTTCACCTAAGCTTTAAGTTTATTATGGTACCTGCATGTCAAATTTACAGCATCTAACTTCAGCGGTTTAGATTTTTCATACAAAAGGATTTTCCCGATTATTCCCGTTCCCGTGTGAATTTCGAGAATTCCTTTCTTAGTGCACCTCTATGGTACCTAAGCTACGTCCGGTCCAAATTTCAAGTGCCTACGTTTAGCCGTTTAGGCTGTGCGTCGATAGGTCAGTCAATCCTAGAATTTGGCAAAGGTCCTTATTTTTTTATTTTATTTTTTTTATTTTTTAATTTATTTATTGTGAAAACCAACAGCGTCTATGCAAACAATAAATCATGAAATATAACTTATAATAAGGCCAATAACCTTAAATAAAATTAACATTATGTTATTGGATACAAAACAAGACTTTAGACAGGGAAAATTATAAAGCGATCAGTAGTCGTCAAGAGCTTTTTACTTCAGATTCGAACAAATTGTCAACCCATTAGGTAGAAAAGGGGAAATTTTAGAAAAAATAAATAAATAATAATAATTGTGTATGAAATTCTTGCAATACTTGCATCTTGTAAGTAATATATTATATATATTTGTGAATAATAAAGAAATAAATAAATAAATTATAAAATTATATTATCTATTCTTCATCAGTATCTGTTATCGCCCTGAAAGAGTATATCATAAAAATGTGTCAAAAACAATGTTTCCGCGAAACGTCAATGACTGAAGAAAATTAGTTTTGACACAATATTCACTCAATAATTCCGGCAAGATGGTGACTTTGATTCGTCTGTCAACACATTTTGAATTTAACAAAATACTCGACAATCCGAAATTTGCGGATATATGTTGTCGACTCGAAATCATTATTTTTTGATGTTTTATTATTCATGTAAGGTTTTAATCGAGTCTACCGTACCCCTTGACAAAATTATTAATATAGAAGATTACTTTGGAGCAAACATCTAAATCATTAAAACGATTGTTATGGGTAAACTATAAAAGGTAGACATATGCTCTCGCGGACTTTTTTAAAGATAATGTTAAAATGAACAATTCATCCCTAGAGCATTTTTGTATAACTTTAACTATATGCTCAGCGCACGCCACGGAAGGCCTCAGAAACGATACTTTCCCCCGTTTTTGAAACATTTTCGGTTACTGCTCCACAACTATAGGACCTAGCGTGATATTATATAGCCTATGTAACTTCTGAATAATGCAGCTTTCTAATGGTGAAAAAATTATTGCAATCGGTCCAGTAGTTTTTGAGTTTATTCATTACAAACATACAAAAATACAAAAATACAAATCTTTCCTCTTTATAATATTAGTATAGAAGTATAGATAGTATAGATTATTAGCCCCAGCAAATAATATAAAAAGTTCCAGTCAGTCCTCTTTTCAAAGACATTTTACCTTTATAGTTCGCGTTCCATTCAACTCGTTTTGGCATTCGGCCTATCCTAACATTCCGTCGCTGTCAACGCAAAAAAGTGCCCGTGCCCCGCCGCCACATCTCGCAAAAAGGTTGTAATGGTACCTTTTCATCCGAAAGGGGTCCACGGAGCAACCTTTGAAAGGGGACCCCAAGCTTTCCGAGGCTTTGTCCTCGTGGTCGCGACTAACGAACCACTAGAGATAACGAATTTTCCGCAGCCACAGCATAAATAATGCGAACGCCTCTACACATTCAGCCAGGACGGCTGAATGTGTCTCGTAAACGTCCAAATTGCGGGCCAGGACTGGGAGATGGCTCGTAGCCTCGTGGAAAATAAAAGGCGTTTTGTGAAATAACGTATGATATCTGTTTGCACCTTTTAGATGTAACGAAATAGAAGAGACTTTTTCAGGTATTAAGTACTATTCAGGCCAATGAGTTCTATTCATTGGTCTGAGTGCTGTGATTAGTGTGATTGTAACTTCGTGAGTTTTAAATAGGCCAGGTTATTTATAGTGTACTATGCCATACATATACGCTCCTTTTTTTCCTAACTGACATACAATGACTCCTTGGAGTAGCCTCGTCATCATCACCGGACTTGCTCTCACCCCTAAGACGTACGAATGAACCAATATCTGTTCCCAAGTACCAATAACCACTTCAAGTGTAGATAAAATAAATTTAAATAAATATTATTAGAATTATTTCAAAATGCAATGTTAGTAACCATTAGAGTCTATTACAACGCCAGCAATTGTGCAACGATACCTGACATGCAAATGTTTTCTAAACTTAATAAAATATAATGGTAAATATTTTTCCACGTAAAACCGTCGTTAGGCTCTATGGCGACCTTCCCACTAAAAGGAATGACAAGCCATTTACCGATAAAAAGATCACTGTGGCGGTGCGTGCTGAGCAATTTGCATTAATCGCAATGTTGTTATCTGACCCGAATGTATCCATTTCGTGCTATTAACGAAACATAAAAATGCAGTGTTTGCAGGAGGTAACCCGTGTCTCTCACAAACCTACTGTTTTTTTTTATAAAAGGCTAACAAGATGACCTCCACCTGATGGTAAGCGGTAGTGAGATCCAAATATGAGGTCGACAGGCACAATAGATCGTATTGAGCCTGTCGCACTCACCCTGTAGGCCTGCTTTAATGCCGTTTCACGCCCCGCCTGAAGAGCCCGGGATCATAGGAGGGAGGGAAAACATGAGCCTGATGATGAGCATGAGTGTTTGATCCAATGATCAAGGTCGAACAACATTTAAAGACATTCTGAGTTACGAATGGTATATTTTGTCAGTTACCTTGATAAACTAGGCTTCTCATTCAGCTTATCAGGCAAAGAGTAAGATTAAGAATAAAATCCAGAATGTTTAATAAAAAAACTTCCTCAGCATGTGGTACCGGAAAGTAATAGACTAATTCGCATAAAATATCATGCGAATTGGTAATATATGACAATATAACTTTTCTAATCAGACGCACGCAGTTCTGAATATGTCACACGTTTCAGTGTCTCAGAATAAATACATTATTTGTATCCGGTAAAACGAACCTATTTCTGTTCAAGTGCTTCAAATTCCCATGTTTTGTTCAAGCTGCAAGCAATGTGTAGAGATATATCATGTAACTTTACACTGAGTAAGTCAATACTTTCTATCTTTACGAGTCCCGTCGGAGACAAATAACAAGATTACCCGTTCCAGATAATTCCCAGTAATACGCGAGAACGCGTCGGGTATGCGAAATTAGAATACATAATACAACGGAACTCTTAATGAGCAACTTTCTGCGTCGCGATTGTATTGGCAATGAGAGGACACAGTCTAAACATGATATCAGAGAAGTCTTCAGTTCTTTGCTATACATAAGATATTTTCAGTACGATAGAGCAGTTCTCTATCGTAAATGATTGAAATATCGTAAATCTTATTTTTACCACACCATAGTAGTATCAATAGAAAGAAAAGAAAGAAAAAACATTTAGAATAGAAAAAAATATTTTACGTACAAAAAAACAAACACAAGCTTTCAACAAACGCTTGTTATCCTGTCTTGAAACTTTATCCAATGAGTGTTTTCGCGTATTAGAATCCAGTAAATGACAAGACGTAGATATGAGGTCAAACTGACTGCTACGTGATTGGTGAATATTGACATGTCTGTCAATGTCACGCCAAAAATAACCAATCAAGCTGCAGTTGGACCTCAAACCTAAGTATCTCATACGCGAAACCCCTCATTACTTTTTACTGTCAATCAAAATGCAAATACATACCATTAAAGACATTTTTCAACATTAAAAACCCCAGAACTCACATAACACGTTTCCTCTTTGTTCAATCTCCTGTGCTGTTTCCGGGAACCTACCGATGCGAACAGGGAAACAAGTTGTCGCCATAAATTAGCCGTACAATGGGACTCATCTCAGAGGACGTACTTTTTCCTGGGCGAGCGTGAGAGAAAAGAAATCTTAAGGGAACGCGAATATTCACGATATTAATTATACTGGCTGACAGCCGTAGTAAAACGTGGTAAAGGAGACCTGAACCTTACACTGAGACAAACTATTAATAGAATATAATAATTGTGTACTTGGTACTAATTGCTAAACTTTTGGTAAGTTTGTTACAGTAAGTACAGCCGTGATAAAAACCTTTGTAGGAAAGTTCAAAATTGTTCTCGCCCCATACTTCTATTCTATGTCATAAATTACCGAAAACTTTCGTAGGTGGCCGGACCATCCTACATCATTTACTGTAGGTGTGGTCACCACACAGAAGGTACAATCATCATCATTATAAGGCGGTACCTTTAACCCACAATTTAACTGTACTTTAACCCATTACCCTTTAATAATATACGCCGAAAGCAAACATGTCATTGTGTAGCAATAAAAACACAATTATTTTACCTTTCTCTAACTCATTGTAGGCAATTAAAAACACTGATGACACGAATGAATATTTTATCGCTGACTCACATTGGCCTACTTCGGAAAACCATTTTAACTCTTCCATTAGAGTGGTGGAGTAGCCTATTAAGGTGTATTAGTGCATTAGACTGACGGACAGACAGTGCGGTGACGCACGCCATTTTACTTACGTTTTAATTATAATTTACCTGTGTGTTATTTTGATTTAACCCAGTAATTTTGATTATTCTTGGTGGCATGATTCAGAAAGATTATAGTGATTTGAGACACAAGAGGTAGCGAGAACTCAGATTACTGGGTAAAAGGGACCATCCAAATTATTAATAATTGTGCCCATCTAAGAACAAGTTTATATTATGTGGGATATTTTACTTTCTACCTTGGCGGTCATGAGTCAACTGCATTAGTATTCTACCAAAGATTGTTTTAGTAATACTTCGATAAAACGCCTTATATAATAATTATTATTATTATAACAAAGATAATGTTATTATTTGCTGGTTGTAAGCCATCCGCTCCCCGTTAGTCCAGTGATGATGACGAGGCTACTCCAAGCCATTTTCGTAAGTCAGTTAGGGAAAAAAGAGCTTAATTTTACATATGGCAACGCCTGTTTGACGGACAGATTAACAAATGACATTCGCAGATTTGTAGGCACCCGGTATCTTAGTAAGATGGCGTGGTAAGATGAACGCAACATCATTAATCAAGCTAAAATCTTTTCACAAACTCCCAGTGGTAACGACCTGTTAGCACGTCTTTAGGCATTCTGCGGTAAAAACAGCATTGATTTATTACTTGCCCTTTTTTTAAATTTGTATTCTGTATACCTTCATTTAAAGCGCTAGTGGAGTGATGATGAGTTCAACAGCGTTGGTCCCTAACAGCAGAGCAGGGGTGAGCAGAGTTTAATAATCAACTTAACTTAGCTTAACTGTATTGCTCTCCTTTACGTGGATACCAATTCTAATCTACGAGGTTTAAGAAAATTAATTTAGGTACCAGATACTCTACTAATATTATTTTTGCGCGCGGTTGAAACTGCAAAGACTCATTGCGATTTTTGACATGTTAACGATTAATAAAAAAGTCAGTTTTCTTTTTCTTTTACTGTTCTGTTTTTCTCAATATTAAAAGGACTTGATCATGATGACATAACATTACGACCAGGTTAATCCGAAAAACTCACTCTCGACCACCTACATCAAATTCCATGATTTTATCCTCCGGTCTAATGAAACACAGTGAAAGTTAGTTACCGTTCTCTTTGTAGGTGTCAGCTGTTATTTATACGGACAATATGACAGGGCTAGATAGTACGGCCCATTTTATTGATAAACTCTTGATTTAAGGGCTATTACGTTATCAGAGAATGGCGTAGGTTTTAGAGTGAGTGTTTTATGTTGGACACGATGTAGAGAACTACTTCATAAACAATATATTATGTAGTTATTATATCTACTAAGGTATCTATTACGACAGGGTATTTTGTAGGAAACCAATTTTCGACTTCGAATTACTTATTATCTTGCCTTTATCGTGCCATTACCTTTTCCTCGATCTTTATTCTACTTACAAAGTAACTTATCAATGTCACAATTACTTTAAAAGTACACATCACATAAATCACGGGAAACAATAAGGAAGATTGGTGTTTATTGTAATTATTGTCGGAAACATCTATAATTACCGCAAAAACAATCAAATTATTTTGATTTACTCGTTAATTTAATTAAAAACCGCATTCATTAATTAGCTTAAGCGACATTTTACAATCTGTTTAAATCAATAGAAATAGTAATATGTGAATTTCTGTTCATTAGTCTCGCTACAACTCAGGTACGGCTGGGCCGATTTAGCTAATTCTGGTTTTAAAATGTTTGTCGTAGTAGTCCAATAAAGGTATAATCGGTGAAAACATATGGAAAAATTGCGAGAAATATCATATTTCCTTATCCATTCCTCCATTCGTTTCTATGGTTGTAAGTCACATATATTTTAATTATGTAACAAAGCTAAGCTCATTCTATAAACCTGTACAGTTCGATCTTCACAAAAAATAAGTATTGGCGGTATGAAGTTGGCCGGGGCCACTAGTAGAGTATAAAAAATATCTAACGAATGTGAATTCCATGTACATACTTGCTTTTCGCCCGCGACTCCATCCGCGTGTGGTCGTTTATCGCGATAAGCATTACTCCCTTCTCAGTCTGGACTCTATTGTGAAGTCAGTTGAAAATTAACCTATTAATCCTTTCTTGGACTAAACAGTCTAAACTATGAAAGGACAATGGGCAAAAATGTATGGAGCTTGGTCTATTTTTGAAATTGAGTGGCAGTCTCCGGAATCAGTATTTCTTGTAAGGCACTATTAAACAACATTATTTTTAAAAAAAATCATGAGCATATACCGGTTAGTTTAGGAGATATCGAATATTGTTGTCTTTGTATATTTCGATGATTCAATGCAAAAATTGTTTTATTTTTATAATATTCCTATTGTTAAGTGTATATTATAACTACTATAAGTCTAATATTTTCAAAGGTTTACAAGAAAATAAAACCAACCATATATGTTAATTGCAGAAAGTACCTGAGGGCGACTGGTTCTGTGACCAGTGCAAGCCGAAGGAGCGGACGCCGCGGAAGAGAAGGAAACTGTTCTCCGACGAAGAGATAGAGGAAGTTTTAGACAACAGGTGATTATTTAGCGTTAATAAAGTAGGGAATAAAACGATTGTGAGGCGTAATAAATGTACCTATAATGTTCGCCTAATAAATGTTTAACTTTAAAGTATTTAAACTAAGGGCGTACGGCAGGATAGTTGTTTAGGATTTCATTTTAGAGTTTCTTGTCGGTGTATCCTCGGTAGGTTCAAATTTCTGAATCTGAAGTCTGATCTGAAAAGTAATTATGAGTTTGATTGATTTCATTTACGGGTTTACTTTTTTACTTTTGGTTTATGGTAACACTCAAAACTTCAGTCTCGCACTACGTGCAGAGTAGTCCGAAAACGGCAGACGTACCGGCTGGCCGTCACAATACACCAGTTATTACTACTGTTGTAGCCCTCGCCTTGAAGGACAGAAAACATAACTTTTCACGTCTTGCATAGCTTTATCTGATCGGAACTTTTCTGCCTAGTCAAGCACACCGATTACTGTCAATTAGAACTATACTTTTATACTAATTTTGTAATAAAATAAAAGTTTTTATATTTAACGTATGCATAAGTTCCTATAAGTGTAAAACGTAATTCAGATAAACTAAGCGTAAGCTCAAGATTCTCAAGAAGAAGAGAAGAAAAAAAAATCACTTTTGGCCAACAATTTATAGCAAAGGACAATGGGCAAAAATGTATGGAGCTTGGTCTATTTTGAAATTGAGTGGCAGTCTCCGGAATCAGTATATCTTGCGAGGCACTATTAAACAACATTATTTTTAAAAAAGTCGTGAGCATATACCGGTTAGTTTAGGAGATATCGAATATTGTTGTCTTTGTATATTTCGATGATTCAATGCAAAAATTGTTTTATTTTTTATAATATTCCATTGTTAAGTGTATATTATAACTACTATAAGTCTAATTTTTTCAAAGGTTTACAAGAAAATAAAAAACCGACCATATTTTTAAGATTTTATTATGATAAATACAATCACATACAAAAGGTACAATATAAAAACGTCCAAAGAAGTTTTGTCGACCGGTTGCTGTTACCACCATACAGTTGCGTAAAACCGGCCAAGTGACTCTGGCCTCTCTCGGTCAGGTCGCGTTCCGGGATCAGCACTGTACGAACCGGAGCCAGGGAAACCATTGCTGGGGCAAGCGCCGGACCAGTGGAGTCTTAGCGGCGGTATTGTGCGGGCGGAGAGGGTCAGCCCGCCGCACGGTGGAACGATAAAGGCCGGTAATGGTCTTAGCACGCTAAAAAAAAAAGTGTTATATTTTGATATAAAAAATATTGCTTTGGATTTATCTGTCGATTTTAAGAATGTTTTACTTTTGACAATTTTGCTGAAAACTTTGTATTTTCAGCGTTATTAATTTTTAAAGTTTTTTTTGTATGAAGAAAAACATAAAAAGTTGAAAATCTCAAAAGACTCAAATTTCCTCAAAGAAATGGCTTTACGTATGCATAGTACATATTTTTGTCCTATTTTAGTGCCTATTCTCGGAGATCGATTTTGCTCGATTTGCCCGCAATTTCTACTTTTGTTCTCTATTCCACTCCACCCCAGAGGTTAAGAACTAGGTGCGTTTTTTTTTTTGTAGTGGTGTTCCCCATTAGGCCTAATCCACTAGGGGACTATTTATTTATTACATAAGACGATATTTCACCCCCTACCCCCCCTACCCTCCCCTCCCTTAAATGATAAAAACTAAATTACAATATCAATTTTCCTTTGTAAATAGAATCGTCGTACGAAATAAATAAATGGTCCCTATAATAAAACTACAATCACTTTAAGTTACTCTTTTAATTTAATCACTGTCAAAGGTATCTACATTAACAAATGCAAAATTTTCGGTTTCTTCGTCATCAAATATTTCTGCCTGTTCAAAAATTAGTATATTTGTACTTCTTCTGCCAAAGTTTTATGTTTCCTCCGAAGTTTGTGACATGTCGAAGAAATGAGTGGATCTGAGCTGGTCAATAAATTATTTAAAATATCTTCATTTGTAGCTTTTCTACTACATTTCCTGGATTGGTGTTGGCGGTACCTACGAAAATCTTTGTTTATTGCTTCGGCAGCTTCTTCAGATAGCTGTCCAATTGGTGTAAGACCAAAATTTTCAATGATAGCTGCACCATGCATGAGCACTTTGTGCACACTCGAAGTCATATAATACCAGCTATATAAATCTAAATACAGTTGCATGGTGGCTTGAGCATATTCGCGAAATTTGTCTACATTAATTTGGTAGCCCGATGAAATGGCCCCTAAAATTACTGCAAAACGCTTAATTAAGTCTTCACTGACATTAGTTATCTCAGCAGTCACTTTTGTATTCGCAAAAATCTTCTAGCCGTATTCCCGTCATTGGTGGAGCCGTGACCTTGTTTCACAATATCGATGAGAAGTCCCATTCTATTTTTGAAAGCGTCTTGTATGGTTTTCTTTCTGGTTTCCATGATGCATCTGGTTTCTCCCTTTACAGTCCATGTCTTTATCGTCAATCTATAAGCTATATGCAAAATGCATTCCATCATTCGTATCCAGATGTGTAATGAGGACAATCCGTATCTATAGAGATCTGAATCAGTTGTTTTCGACGCAATCAAGGCAAGATCATTCATCTCAGTTGGAGTGGCTTTACAAATGTCGCATCTTTAAGATGAAGTTTCACATAAAATGTTGTAGCTTTCCCGTCTATCATTGTCATTAATAAAGAGTGAGTAACTTTTATTTCATCAACTTCTGTTTCCACTAAATTAGAAATCTCTTCCTCAATAATACTTTTTCACGCAATATGGTGGCTTGGTTTCTTTCACAAACTCACAAAGAGTGGACGACACCAGGACGATGATTTGGTGAATGATTTTGCCAAATAACTTGATCACCGCAAACCAATTTGATTGGTACTAAGCTTCCAATGAATATGCTTGAATCATCAGGTTGACTTTCTGAAGTTTCGTCATCTGTCTCGATTTCTTGCTTATAATGAGCTTGATTAAAAGCACCGTCTAATCCTCATTTACTGATAGTGTTAATTCTTTATAATCACTATCTATCTATTACAAGAGGCATCATTACTCTTCTTGTCGTTATATCGATTAGAGCTTGTAATTTTTATTTTTGCTGAGGTTTCTGTCACCGTGATAGCGTCTTTTGGTCGATAGCACTCCTGTTTCACGTGTTGCACTTGATAATATGATGGAAATATGTTGCTCCTTTTTTCGTTTACACTTTTTATAAAACTTTTGTATTGATCAGCTTAACAGATAAAAATTACACAGAGTTTTCACACAAAAAATAAATTATTGACAATAGTATGCGGGGCTAGTTCGTCTATTATGGTGGGTAATATTAATAGGTAACAGTAGGAACACAAAAGCGTGTTTGAATGCAACCGTTTATTTTATTTACGTTACTCTACCAATCACGTTTCGACACGTCATAACTTGTTGTTGTACTTGCGCGCTCTTATCTCTTGATTCTCGGAAGTGAGTGTAAAAACAAATGACGTCATGGGGTGGTGGGAAATGAGGGAAGTATTTTTTAAGAACTTTGAGAGGTATTTTGATGCTATTTAATAATAGTTAGTTATATGTCATACTGAAATAAAACTAAAAATTACATCACATTTCATACTAACTTGAAATTGCTATAACTCCGAAAATACCACTTAAATCAAGAAATGTCATAGAATAAAAACGGTTTATATATATGCCTAGATACCAAAAACATACTTTTTGTCCCTTAAGACCCAACTTTGTGATCTCAGCCCACTGTGTGCCGGCTAGGGAGACCCGTAGACACGGGGGCCCTTCCGTCCGGCGGACTGGCCAACTCCAACCCGCACAGCTCAAACCAATGCGAGACTCCACGCCTTGTCTCGTTGTTGCCGCAGCAATAGTCTCCTCTTTAAGCGGGCTTTCAGGGTGAGTGCGAAAGGCTATTGTGCCTGTCGACCTCATATTTGGATCTCACTACCGCTTATCATCAGGTGGAGTGAGGTTATCTTGTTAGTTTAATATTAAAAAGGCTTTTTTATAAAAAACTTACTCGTCTATAATAATAGTGTCTAAAAACGCAGCAGGTAATCGAATTTCATCTTGGTATCGTGCCGTGGCTGGGTGATTCCGTCAGACGAGTTTATACTATAAAAAAAATGTCACTTTTCGTAGGCGCAGGTTTATTGTAATTCTGAATTATCCTATTTAAATAAAAAACCGCTGTTTGCTTTTACACAATTATCAAAATAAAATAATTATGTAATACTACGTTAATGAAATATAACAATCTTCATCACTCTATATTTCTATATCTAACCATGACTCGAAGTAACTGCCATATAATAAGTTTTTATTTATGACACGAACTATGATATGCAATTGAAATTTGAGACTGCCACGCGATTTTTATTTTAGCCCAAAATGCCCATTGTCCTTTAACTAATTCAATTTTCACTTGAAAGCGCGACAGAGAGGCGAGTTACTTCCGCATCAATTAAACTTAGAAAGGAATTTTATTTTGAATCTTTTAAATTCACATGCAAAGGAATGGACATACAGCCAAAGAGTCCACAATGTACTCTGGCCCTATAGCACCAGACCATGACCGCCAAAACCAACCTAACCTACTCCAATTTCGACTCATGCTCTGTTAACTGCTGGCCGTTAGACCGTCCTGTTATCGTTTCCGAGTCTCACAGTTACCATTGTTACCTATCGGGGCCGGTCGTTACTGCGCCTAGCAGTGTCAATGTCACGGGAGCGGTTCGAGTCCGCGGCAAGGCCGGCCGGACGTTCACCTGCCCGCAAAAACGGTCCAGTTCACGTGTGCATGATTTCGTGAGGCCTGAATTACTAATTTGTGGCATTACGGTTCGATTCCTTTGCATGGGAAAGTAAAAAAAAATAAAAGTGTTTTCTTAAACGATTGATTCGTGGCTGTGGCTTTACGCTCTGTTTCGCATGGGGTCGTCCCAACTTTTGTAATGGTGAACTTGTTAAGTGTTTTTTTTTTACTTAAAAACTGGCAATATTTTGTTGCGTTTACGATGGCTCTTTTATCAAAACATTAAAAATTATTTTGGGTTATGACTCTGGTATTTCGTTATATTCTTTGGTTATGCAATAAAATACCGACTAACTTATCACATTACCTACTCAGATTGTTCTGCTCAATACTACCTAATTTCACCAATTTCTGTGCTAACGCCGAATCAAAAAATCACAGTAGCGGGGAACCCCCAGGATTACGATTTCCCATTATTTGTTTACCTCCAGCTCACCGCATATCCGTCGATAATGCCAAAAACGTGACCCCGTGAACTAATACGCCCGTGTTGACATTCCGAACTGATTTGTTAGCGTCAGTGCATCAGTTCAGCCGAGCTATTTCCGGGCCGGGTAAACGCCCAGCCTTGCATCTGTATACATGACGTATTGACGTATGCATTTGAACGTCACTAGTCTGGATGGATTAACTTTCTGTCATCATGTTAGAGGGTAGATACATTTTACGAGACACAAGGTCGTTCTGCTTTAATACATACATACAAACATAGAATCACACTTTTTTCCCAGAGGGGAAGGCAAAGATTTCACATCCTGTGCTATGTGGCATGTGCTACGGTCCCGGTACACCACTTTCGCTTCTTAAACATCATCAACCTCTTCATGCACGCTAGTCGATTACAGGTACTTTTATTTGACCTTTCTTGAAGATGTGACCTATTTGGACATGGAAGGTCTTTCTTGGTCTTCCCTATTTGCTTTAATACTTTACTAATGTTTTTATGTCGTAGAGATACTTGCCTACTAGAATGGCAACATCGCTTTAATGCTGCGGCTACATTAGCGGACCATGGCGAATATTTGTGATATTATCATAGAGCGAAAGCTCTACAAGATGTAAATGTACAGAGGAACAAAGAAGAATCATCTCTGTAGCCCGCTGTTGTAGCCTCGGCGTAATCTTACCTTATGCATTGGACTGTATTAAAATGACTTAAGTATAACACCTACCAATAAAAACTAAACTAATGATACAAATCAACATGAACAAACAACCTTCTTAAGTAGGCTAAGCTTACCACCAAGTAGGGCACACTTGACACGAACCTGAAACAATAAGATTACAACATTACGAAAGGAAAGCCGATTTGTAATACGATTACCCGCATTCAACACCTGACAGGTCTTTGACCTTTCGCCTTTCACGAGAATACGATAGAATCGACAAAATATAGGTTAGTTATGGTGACGGGGGCAATTTATAGCAAGTTTATAGGGCAGTCTTATCGAGCATCCAATGCGCGATATTGTCGGCTAGTTTCGTATTTGGTGAGAACTTTTACTCTTAGTACCTATGATTTCAGTTCAGGAATGCTGGTGCTAGCTCCTGCAAATATATTATGTTCTGATCATTCCGGTCAACGGACTACGCTAGCTAAACTATTCACATACACTCACATATATTCCACCAAAAAAAAATGTGTAATTTTGTTGAATCGTAGCCAAAAATCCCGATTAAGTCCATTCAATCATGAAGTTTGATGAAGAAGGGTATGCCCTTATAGTAGTTTTCCGAATTCAAACGTAATTTTTATTATGTAACATGTTTAACTCTGTATCCCAGCCATTATGTATGGACCTTTTGTCTCAAATGTCGCGACACGCGATCAAAATTCAATTCCGGCCCGTAGTGAGGTGAAACATACATTCAACCCAGACCGGGCTGAAATATTCAGCTCAGAATGCATACTGGAGTACCTGACCCGACCCACCTCTCTCTAATCTCGTATTCGTGAACTTTGAACTTTGCTCTTTGCTTTTGGAATGTGGACAGGTAATAGGGGTTCATAAAGCTTGGGATATCGACATATATACCATTCGAAAATGAAAATTTTTGGACCTGTAGATAAATGCATTTGTTTGCTTGGCAAATATCTGCTTCCAATATCCCAAGTACATAACAGCTGTTGGGCATACAAGGTTACCGTGCAGCGTCACCGAAAGGTATCGATGTCAACCGCGGTTGCGGTGATGCGGCGAGCGCTTCCTACACCCTGTTCTGTAAATGTGTTCAACAATGATTTGTATGTTGGGTTAAACAAATCAGCGGTAGTGTGTTCTGCTCTAACGCTGACTTGATTAGTAGCAGCATTGCAGTTTCTTTCCTTACTGACTACGTTGATGGCTTGTTGCCTTGAGTGGTCACTTACCTACTCTTCTAATCGCGCAAATAATGAGGAATCAAATGTACATTTATAACATAATGTTATTTACGTATGTGTTAGATATCTATGTTGAAAGCAATTATTAGATAACGAATAAAAAATAGCTAGATGCAATATTGTTAAAGACTTAATAGTGCTCTATATTTTTTATTTCAAATAAAAATACAAAGAAAAACTAATCTAATAAGAAATCGTATAAACAATGTATTTAATAGAAAAAAAAAGAGAACCGATAAAGAGAAATCATTCGACTGGAATGGGGATATCGATTGAGTGAATAAAACGGCTTAAATACAGTAAAAACGGTTAATGCGAAACAGCAGGTGTTTAGAAACCATTCGAAGACGGACGGGCGACTTGTTTCATCCATCTATTTCAATTAAATTTCAATAAATAGCGAGCTCTTTGACGTTGATATCAAAGAAACAATCGCATTTATAATTTAACGGACGCAGTTTATTGCGAAACTTTTATTTTTATTCATTGAGATACTGTTGCCAGCTTACAGAAAGTGTCTTTACACCACTTTAATAATACTTTCACCACATTTTTAAGGCTTTATTTGATATTTTGGATTTGGACACTTTTAATGAATGGTACACTTTTTGGTTAGGCAGTGTAAAAGCACCAGGCAGTGAGATGAAGACATAAGTGACATTGTCGCTCGTTTTTCCCATCCGTGCCTAACTCGTTCGTTTAAGCTAAGATTAGTTTAGACCGGGGCGTAAAAACTAAAGTTGCACCTAAGTGAAAAAGGCAGACAGTTTTGTTTTAATTAGAAACATTGGATCTTTTCCACCGTTCTACCATTGTACAGATCATGACACCACTTGTAATTTGAGTTGTATTTTGCAGTTTAAAAAGTTCTATGCCCTCGGAGTCACTGCAGCGAAAAGTGGCACCTGCTTTGTACGGTTTTTCCATCTGAAAAACAATTGTTCCCAGCGATAAATGTCGACCGGCGCACAAAAGGCGCCTAACCGTGAAATCAAATGACCTCGTTGGCAACAAAGGACGGGTTTTAATTATATACCTACTCGACAATTTACAGTTAAATATATAAAAGCTGAAATGTAACTTCGAGTTTTTCTAGAGCACGATTTTGATTGATGTGAGAAAATGCTTAGATAAATAAGAACACATTAAGTGTATTGTTCATAGAAAGACACTGTAGATACTGATGGACGATGGTAATTTACTTCAGACATATTTTAGACTGAACTCCATCTACAGTTTAAAACGGGTGAAAAATTGTCTTGGAATACGATTTGATATGAAAACCTTGTTAGAATTTGGGTAAAGGATTATGTAAGAAAACATGCATGTACTTGTAGTCAAGTTAACGTTTTCTTGCATTTGAACATTGTATTAATTACCTAGGTACAATAGGTTAATCGTCCTTCACTGCCTCCTAATTAAACAAAGAGTTCCAGCTTAACTATCGGTAAACCCTATGAGTCACGAGTCGCATTGCAGCGAAGCTTTTCAAACCATCTCGAAAAACCCATCCTGAATGAGAAATCACGTTGCAGAGGACCGGAATTCGTCCAAGGAAGGGCATTAAGTACCTTCTGTTATTGTTCAAGGGAGGGCCGTAAACTCGCGATATTATTTCGAAGGGCCCGCTCAAAGGGACCAAAACAAAACAAAACGAATAAGTGGAACGGGTTTAATTTAAATTTCCGTTTTGAGCGAGATTTTTAATGGCTTCGATTTTACGTCATCAGATGGCCTAAATTAATGCGGACAAGCCCGCTTTAATAGGGAATAATATAAGCATAATATATTGGGAATATATCGGTGACTGACTTGGCGAAGTTATTAATTACGGCTTTCTATTCCATGAATTCGATACCGAATCTAACCATTGTCCTTTTTACAACTGTTTACTCATTATAACGGGGACTAAAATACGAAAAAAGTTAGCTAATATTAAGACAACTATACACAACCAGCATAGTTGTCTTAGTACTAGAAAAATGAAATAAGAATCAGCCCCCGGAAGACTCCTGGAAGACAATTTTCGACAGGCTCGGTGGAACAGTGGTTAGTGACCCTGGCTGGCGGTTCCGAGAGTCGTGGGTTCGATTCCCACTCGGGACAAATATTTGTGTGATGAACATAGGTGTTTGTTCCGTGTCTGGGTGTGATTATGTATTTAAGTATGTATTTATAAATATATATGTATGTGTATCAGTCTCTGACGCCCATAGTACAAGCTCTGCTTAGTTTGGGGTCAGATGACCGTGTGTGGAAATGTCCCAGATATTTATTTATTTAAGTAACCGATTGGCACACAAGCTTCCAAGCGCTATGTTTACAAATTACATTGGTCATTAGTGTATAGATTTTCTGATCGCGTGCGACGCGGTCGGCGGCCTTAGCGATCAATTACGACCGCACGTACGAAGTTCAGGACACGGCCGCCGCCCGGGCCGTGTGTGGCTGAATTTGTCACGGCTACGAGGCATGCAGTACGCCTCGGGCCGTTATTGTGTAAAAAAAAAAGTAAACAAACATGGCGGTATGTCCAAATTGCCCGCCATTTTTACAAGGTGAAAAACTAAAGTCCGGAAAAAGTAAACAAACATGGCGGTATGTCCAAATTCACCGCCATTTTTAAAAGCTGAAAAACTAAAGTCCGGAAAAAGTAAACAAACATGGCGGTATGTCCAAATTGCCCGCCATTTTTACAAGGTGAAAAACTAAAGTCCGGAAAAAGTAAACAAACATGGCGGTATGTCCAAATTCACCGCCATTTTTAAAAGCTGAAAAACAAATATTATGTTCTCTGGTCTGGATGAAAAAAAAGTAACAAAAAGTCAATTGTTTATTGCTTTTCAGGGTAAGTCCTCCGAATTCTCTGTTGTGTTGTGTCAGGTTGAGGCCTTATAACAAAATGGAAGCCAGTTCAAGACAATCATCTTATTATTTTCACTCTACAACACTCACAAGAAGAAACCAAAAGCTACATACACATTATTGCAATAAAAAGATCTTTTGCAAGTCACAAAGCTATAAAATAAAATCGATAATCTAAATGCAGACTAGGATTAACTGAACCGCACGTCAACATCGCATCTTCTGTCAGATTCAGAAGTAGACTAACGCGTTTGACAGCTTATCTTATTTCCACAGCAATAAGGGCATCCAATGTCAATACTGTGAACCGACCTGATTCGAGGCCTCCATTCAAGAGGTTATTACGTCACATAACGGCGACGATCAATCTAACTATTCTTCTACTATCGCCAATCTGTTTGTGTCACCTATGAGGTCATCTCAATAGGTTACATCTCACTGTTCAATGAACACTTTTTTTTATAATAGGCTAACACGATGACCTCACTCCACCTGATGGTAAGCGGTAGTGAGATCCACATATGAGTTCGACAGGCACAATAGACCATATTGAACCCGTCGCACTCACTCTGAGGGCCTGCTAAAATGTCGCTTCACGCCTGAAGAGCCCGGTGTTCATGTTCTTATTTGAATAGCTGGTTATAGAAAGGCCTCGTAAAATAAGAACGCTTAGAAGAGCCGTGGCTTCCCACCGGTTATTATTATTAGTTATTATTATTAGAGCAGGTGCTAACAATCTGGCGAGATTAATTACTGTCTCTAATTTATGAGCGCTAAATAGCTTATTAAAATGTCTAGGGGTATATCTTATATTTTCTCATAGCAATTGGTTAAGTAAAGTTGAATAATAATAGAGGACGAAACATATACTTCACATTTCATTACAAATTAATTTGTTCCCTATTATGTAAAAAAACTCCACATTCATTATTACAAATTGTTTGCCAAACTTCATAAAATACCCGAAGACAGTGGTTGGTCGTAAACAGGACAGGACATTTCTTCTTTATTACTTCTTATTTTTTTAGTACATATATATTGACGTTATAAATCACGCAAATGCTAACATACTCGCTCCAATTACATTATTATGGTTTCTTTTTTACTTGCGTAATTGCTGTAGTGGTCCTAAATGTCTCACATACTTGCTATTTGTATTGCGGTCAATTTCATTTAGTGTATTAAATAAGCGGCCAAGGAACATCGTGTATCATAAACACGAAATTATTATATTTTTCAAGCCGTTCTTTATTCCCTTTCTTCGAATACATTGTTCAAATGTTAATGTTAAAAAGCTGCAAACGTGAATTCATGTTTTATTTATAAGGCAACCGTTCATTCCCTAAGTCAAGTCGATCATAAAAGCCTCATAGAAGCACATTTAGTACATGCCGCGGATCGGCGATAAAAGTCTTTGAAGTACAACGCTCTATTAATGTTGAGAAAGGGTATCTCGTAAAACTGTTCATAGAAACGCAAACTTAACTTTATTTCTGTTTATTATTATCACAATGCGAATATGTGTGTTCTGCCTTCAGAAGTTTTATGACACTCAGATAATTTGCGATGGACTTAAAGTTTAATTACTTACATTACTATTAGATAATCGTTTTAAACTTTACTTTTGAAATCATCCAAGGAGATACCGATTAACAAAAATAGGATTTATCCGTACTTACATTACAAATATGAAAAGACATCTAACTTTTACGCTGTACCATGTGAATACTGAACTGATGATTATAAATCTCACGGTTTGTTAACGAACGAACGAAAAGCAAGTAACGTTAACGTAACTTACACGACAGATTTATGCGGACTTTGCATGCAGTAATAAAAATAATAAAATAATTTATTTAGGTAATCATGTTACTTTTATATAAAAAGGTGTTAGAGCCTTATTTCGTATCTTGCAGTTAAAGTGAGAAGAATTCGATTTGAAATATCACTCGTTTCCGCAGTGCCATCTCGTGCCCGATCACCCATCGATCCCGAAGAGCCGAGCTGACGGGCAAAAATGCAATTCATTTCAATACCGCAACTGGGCCGCTCGAACCTCGCAGATAAAACTTTATTCTTCTTATTTTTTCCCGACCAACGGCGCTAACAGAAAACGTGTACCGTTTGATAGATGTGAACTGAGAACCTGGTGAGAACAACACTTGGAGCTATTCACTTTTGACCTTTAATCCAGGTAGGTATCAAGTTAAGTTATGTATAAAATTAAGGTATATAAGGTAAGGTATACCATTTTAGAGCATTGGCTAACGTGTATTTATTTATTTATTGAATTTATCTTTAAAGGATCCATGTGGCTTCTTCGTAAGGAAGATGACAGTTTGTTGTTTTTTATTATAAGTGAATCAAACGAAACCTACAACTTCCTATTAAATTACTTCAATACAATTTTATGTACTTTAAGAGTTATTTATTAGTTACCGTATTTTAAGAACTGGCCAAGTTGGCCCGAAGGCAGATCTGAATTGACAAGTAATGAGTATGTGACCTACTCAAATACTTGGAGAACACTGTTATTTTCACATCTCAATCTCTCCATCGCGGCCTATTCACGTCAAACTTCCAAAGCACTTACTAAAATAGTCGACGCCTAATAGAGTATTCTATAACTGTATAGCTGCGGGTTGTATTAATGTAGCCTCCGACCATTGTGCTCATAACAATAATATTTGGCCTCCATTGTTCCCGACCAAATGTTACAGCCTGTTTAGGCGAGTATTTGCCAACGCACAGATAGTCTTGTATGTTTAGGCGACGCACATTATGACGTCATTTTTAGGCCGCAATTTTACATTTCAATTTGTTTAGGAATCTCTTGCACATGGGACCTTTTTACGCACGTGTGTACCAGAACCCTTTTCAAAATACTTGTAATGTCAGAAAAAGCCTTACTTACTCCTATGATGGTCCAAGATCCCAGAGCTGCCAGACATCACTTATTTTCTAATGGACAAAATATATACGATTGAGTAGTGTTGGGGTGTACTATCATCATATGACTAGTTGCTACCTTGACCAGACGGCCATTTTTCAGATATCAACCAATTAAGGTACATAGAAACACTGCTCACCTCACTTAAATTCTGATGGCTGATTTTAACATATATTTATTTATTTATTTATTTATTTATTTATTTGGACATCCAGCAGCTTTTACATTTCAATTATATATCATTAAAAATCAGGATGCATTACTCCCAGACACATGCGGTCGGCGGTTTTACCTTACAGACGCTTTAAAGCTATGAAAAAAAATTTACTTTTACTTATTTTCTGATGCTTGATTTTTATATATGTTATTCAAACAACTAAAAAGTGCTCATCTGACCGCAATAATTATAGAATTGTACCTTACAAACTATTTTATTAGAAAAACTTAACTAAATTCAATTTTTAAAAAAATCTAAAACAGTTGGGTCTGGTGAATGTTTGGCCCCTTGGATCGGTCTGTCCGTTTGCAAAACGTTTTAAAATAGTTGTTTGAATAACATATATAAAAATCAAGCATCACAAAATAAGTAAAATTGAGTAAAAGTAAAATTTTTTCAATAGCTTTAAAGTGTCTGTAAGGTAAAACCGCTGACCGCATGTGTCTGGGAGTAATAAAACCTGATTTTTAATGATATTGTGTGAAATATATGTTAAAATCAGCCATCAGAATTTGAGTGTGGTGAGCAGTGTTTCTATGTACCTGGATTGGTTGATATCTGAAAAATGGCCGTCTGGTCAAGGTAGCAACTAGTCATATGATGATAGTACACCCCACCACTACTCAATTGTATATATTTTGTCCATTAGAAAATAAGTGATGTCTGGCGGCTCTGGGATCTTCCTCTATGATTTCAATTTGACACCTTGTAAAACTCTGGCATTCGTGTCAAGAACGTAATAATTATTACCTACTAATAATGAATCTTAAGGCCAAAACATTGAATAATAAATGATTGCAACTACAACTACTAACCCTAAAAGCACCCATGTACGCATTTTTACGAGAACCACTAGTAAAATCTACCAATAGTCTACGCCGGGGATTAAACATACGTAAAAAATACGTATTATCTTAGTGCAAATGTCAAGTAATACCTCGAAAGTTGTTTGTTCGTCTCTCGCCATGAAACCAACAAAAGGAACACGCACGTGGCTACAAGAGATTTTGCCGACTTCTGGCAAGAAATTGTAACAAAAGAAATTATTGGTGACGAGCGACAATGAACCTAGAGTGAAAGACGGTTGAGTCGGATTTGAAAGCGTCGTGAGGAAACCAAAAAAAGGTCGGATACCCATTGGAGTCAGAGTTCAAGCTGGAATGCAACGCGTTGGCATTTGGTGACTAATGCATTTTGCTCTTTATGCTTTCCGTTTTAAAGCTCATGTTCGCGTGTGGGGGATTAGTGCATGCAAGATATGGGTGTTTTTATGGGGCCGCGTGTCATATTGTGCAGGAGCGGTTCGGAGTGAAATGCGCGCATTTATAGGTGAGGATATTTTCCTTGCCGCAATAGCTCACTTTTTGTTTTTTACACTTTTATGCCGAGTTTCTTTTCTCGCTGTTTCTTTACGGCCATTATTCTCCATTATCTTCCTTACCTTTCGCCCTTAGAACAGATATAAAGGTAAAGTTTTCTATTGTATTGTACCATGTTCATCATAAATTTTGCTTAGCGTTAACTTCTTTTTTTAATATTTCCAGACAGTATCTTTCATGTACTGTAGCGATCTGCTTAAATCAGATTACTATATATACCTAATGTACATGATACTTGACGATTCGTGATAACAGTTACTGTAATTACGATGGGTGCAGCTCAAACAAATAGCCCCTACAATTGATATTCGAGATTCGTCGCACTGCCTACCAGCCCTTAACAATCCAAGAACAGAATAATAGCCCAGAGAGAGATACTATCACAAAACGATGCCAAGAATTTCTAACGGCCTTGGCGGTCGTGAATGAATTATTGTATCGAGGCCACGGATCTGCCGACTTGCCCCATCAATTACATCGTTCTTCCAAACACGCTATCATAATCATATTCGTGAGAGAAATACCTATCGACATGTAATAGAACGCTTCATTACTTCTTAAAAATTCTATCACTTAAGTAAATTGGCTAAAAATTTTACGGATAACTCGAGTACAATATTGTTTTTTTAGAGCCACGGGATTCAAGCTCTTTACCGGGCTCGTGGTCACGGGCAAGTTATTTCTTTATGGTTCAGAGATGTTCTGGAGTCTGATAAAATATTTACCAACACATTTGAAATAAAACTAATTTTACGAATTAAACTCGCGTGTATGATATTCTAAACATTATTTACCAACACGTTTTTCCAATATTTTTTACATACACATATGTAAGTATATCGTTATCAAAATACCCGTTTATCGGTATACAAAGACCCGTTTCTTTCAACAAACTATCCTTTATCTAAATTACTTACTCCTTTAATTTATAACTTATGTTGAACATAAAATTTCACTTAACATTTTAATCTCTTTAACTTACATAAAACTTATTGTCACAGAATCATTATCGCACAGTCGAATTTTAAAAGTTACTTCGTTTGTCTGATTGCTATTTAAATATTAATAAGGTAGATTTTGTAGGTATGTGGATGGATGTTAAACGCAGAAATCCATCCTTGAGCAAAATATCTATTTAAATGTTATTTACGCATTTTGCATTTGAGTTTAAAAGATATTTTTTGAAAACCAAGTGCTCTTATCTTTCAAATAATGTTGTTTTATGTATCCAACACTAAAGTTTAGGTTCTACTTTAGCTACTGAATTGTTTTAATCAGATGTTTGAGTCACGAAATATTCCAAGAAACGAACGTTCACCAAGTTTTAATATTTTAAGGTACGGTAGTACCTAACTTTAAAATTGCCACGAACCAAAAATTTTTAAGTAAAGCATCCGAGGACATAACGACAGAAGTTAGAATATAAATATTGTTTAATCTCAACAACCATCTGCATTTTGACGTAGGGTTAACTTTTTAAACGTTTTTAGGTGCATTCGCAAAGTTGCAACTGCCATCCATCTTTGGCGCTTGGATGCGTCATGCTTTAAACGGGAGCAGATGTGCAAGTAGTTTGTGTCCAGGTAGTTTTTTTTTCTGGTGGATTAATGCCCTCGCTGATAGATCGATTCCATCGGACGTTTGTGTTTTTTAACACAGTAATAATATTATGTACCACGTTCATATAAGTATTAATCCTTACTAATATTATAAATGGGCATTTCTCTGTAAGCTCGTATAGGTCCCATACAAATGTTGTCCCGGCATTTTTTTTTAATATTTTCCAATAAAACATGTCCTATTTCGAAGAAAATAAATTTTTGTTTTAGTAAAATAAGGTGGCCCACTGAATTTATAAGTATTTTACGAGTTATTATCGATTTTCCAAAAAAGCATGACAGGGGACTGTTTTGGGCATCAGGGGACTGTTTTAAACGAGACAGGACACTATTAAATGAGACAGAAACGTTGTAATGTGTTTGAAAAAAAAAATATTTTACATTAATCAATCATTTATTATATGAATATCATGGTTTTGCATCAATAATCAAATAAGTTTTGTTATAAAATAATAACAGGAAACATATATTACAATTGCTACAAACATTTTTGTTCCCCTTACTAAGATCAACATAGTCTTGTTAATATTAATTTTTGAATATTGTGTAATATTAATTGCTAAATGCTATGCATTTTGATACTTAATATATTAAATTTGTAAAATAATAATTTAAGTAATCATATTAAAAATTAAACTAACATACATACACATAAGTTCAGTTGAGTTCAGTTCATGCACATAAGTTTAATTTTTGATTTTGAGAAGTATTTTCTACTTTTTGAGATCAACAGTAATTGTTATAATATCAGTCATTAATAAGTTTATGCAGTAACATTGAAGTACCATTAAAATATCTTTACATTCATTTTCTTTTAACTGCTTACTAATGATGTCAACAACAAGGCCTTTGTTACTATTTATCTTCTTTGATCAGGCTCTTCTAAATTTTCAAAGTTCTTCTTCATTTTCTTTTAAATCTAGTTAACCTTTTCTTGTATTTCTGAAACTTTTTCTGTAAACGCGCAATATTTTTATTTCTTTTCCTGTTAAACTTCTTACGTCACCTCATGGTTTCTTTCTTTCTTTGAAGTAGAGTAGCACTGGAAGCTGAGACTGGCTTGGAGCTGAAGAAAACTGCTCTGGGATTGGAGTGGTGGTTCTTGAACGCAGAGGACCTGCTTCTGGATCCAATAATGGTGTATTGTCTCGTATACACCATTATCATATCTGACTGCCTCGTAGGTCTATTGATAGCAAGTGCTGCGTCAAGACTGAGAGGTCCCCGGTTCGAATCCAGTGTCGGGCAAAATTTGTGTGAGTTTTTCTCAAGAAAAAAAGCCAGAAGTCAGGAAGTTGGCGGTTGCACGCCCACCCTCGGAAAGCAAGAGGGTTGCCGAAGAAGAAGGCGAAGGAGTAGAAGGCGAAGGATTACCGTCTCACCGAACCATGTGAGTAAGGGAACAGAGAGTGCACTTGTAAACTATAATAAGTCCTGCGCGGTTGGCTGGTCTACATTGAGATCGGCCGCCATGGCCGAAATCCGTTGGACATCTTTCCACTTCTTTAAGGCAACTCTGTGCTCAGGAGGTGTCATATCTTTTACCAACTTTCGCAAACCTTTTTCTTTCTTCTTTGTTACTTAAATTTTTCCTTTTTCTCTTACCTTATCTCTCTCTTGTGGATCATTTTTTACCTTTTTGATATCGTGCTTCTCCCTTTTTCTATAGTAATTCCTCTAGGGATAACTTTTTCTCTTTAGGAGCCATATCATGTATTTTCGCCCTTACTGTGTAAAATAATACAAGTATATTAAGAAATATAATGATACATTGATGGTACCTATTGATAAAACAGACTATAGGATACATTTGGACCAACAATAGGTCACAGACACAGTCCCCTGTTATATGAAACAGTCCCCTGACACAGTTTTTGACAGGGGACTGTGGCCAGGGGACTGTGAATTTCGAATAAATGTCACAATATTTAAAAAACTAATGTGAAATACTTTGTTTAAGACCCTGCCGATCACTTTAGACATTAATATAAATAAAATAAAGTATATTGTAAAAATAAATAAAGAAATTAACATAATATTATCACTTACCAGAGGACTGTGTGTGGTACCGGAACAAACACATATTCACCACACATATCTTGTTCTGACACTAAACAAGATGGCTTTTCGTCACCCCTTTCCGCATCATAGCTTACTTCACATCAATTGCGTTTTATTTCACATAGAACCATGTTTTTTAATCTTACAGTTTTAATTTACTATGGATTTAAACTTTTGGCAGGGGACTGTATTAAAATTTTGGGGACAAAGTTTGCAGCTGTTCACTAAATAATAAAATGTATAATGAGTCCTAGTTTTATAAAAACAATCCATTTTCATATGTTTTCTTCATGATAATTACTGACAAATGTATGTAGCTTTAATAACTTTTTATAAATATCATGTCTATTCAATAAATCAATGATGGGGACAGCCAGGGGACTGTGTTTTTAGAGGTTCTAACTCATGTAGAAAAAAAATTAAATAGTTATGGTGCTGAAACCAAAGAGCCCGTAAAGTTTGGGGATTAAAGTTTGTTTAGGAATGATTAATTGTTAAATAATTAAATTATTTATTGAAAGGGTCGGTCGGGACAACGAATTACGAGTTTACAGAGAAATGCCCAAATGCAAAAGTAACTCTGTCTGTCTGTCTGTCTGTTACGCTTTCACGCAGAGTACTGAACCGATTTAAACGAAAATTGGTACAGATATAGTCCAGAGCCTAGGAAAGGTTATAGGCTACTTTTTAACCAACTGCGCTATAAAGATCTTTTTTTATCCGTTAAACGTCTCTACGCGGACGAAGTAGTTCATATGAATCTTGCAAGCCTTACACATTAAATATTAACTCCACCAACTCTACACCCACATATTTTTTATTGGCATTCAGTTTCAGAACGTCTATTCTCTGTTAAGGAAGATACAAAAGCATAGTTTTCGAATTCATATCTTTGTAATTCCCGCACTCTCAAAAGATCCGCACTCCTCTTTTGACAACCAAATTATCTACCCCACTAACGAGAGGAGTCAACAGAACTCAGTACATTATGACGTCACGGTCATTCTTCAGCCCCCAGTGGTGGGGTCTAACGAAAGCTTGTTTTCCGGCCCACTGGGCTGACGGTAAACGCATTAACTACTCCTCGCCCGCGCGAGCTCATAAAACCCCAAATTGAGATGAAATTCCCAATTTCAAATGACATTTTCGGGGCGAGATTTTTCGCACCTTAAAGTGAGTCCCTTCGCAGTTCGCCCATTGCGGAATCGTATCATTATCGTTACGTTAAGCGATTGAAAAAGAGCTTACATTTTAAGAAACTTGTTTCAAAATGTGCTCGTTTAACTCTCACATGAAAAATAACCATTCCTAAAACCACCACCTAAATAAAACCATATTTAGTTGAGAATTCACAATCACGGTCAAGAGGTTAAAATAAATAGGCTCACCGCTACATTATTGTTATTTGATGTCGAGAAGATTGGCAAGTCAGTCCACCGGACCGCTCAGTTTAACGTCTAAACTCAGAGATAACTGTTAATGTAATTGAGCTCACGAATTCAATCTCCAGTTGCTTGGCGCTGTGGACCGCAAACGTGCAATAGTCGTGGATTTGGCTGTACGAAAGTTCTCATTTCACTATTTTTTTAACATACCTAAACTATATTTCTACTGACTTTGCAAATATTGGCTCTGAATACTATCTTTCTTAAAGTAAACAATTGACAATTACTGATCACAGATATTCCGAATCCGAAAGTCATAGACGTTCTCCTAATAAGAGTTACCGAAAATATATCCATCTATAATATAAAAATGAATCGCAAAATGTGTTGGTAAGCGCATAACTCAACAACGCCTGAACCAATTTGGCCAATTCCTTTTTTAAAATGTTCGTTGAAGTCCAAGGATGGTCCTTACGGCGAGAAAAAATCGAATAATTGCCGGAAAAACCCTAAAAACAGCCCTTTTATTTTTCACATTCTTTTGACAGGACAAAGTCTGTCGGGTCAGCTAGTTGGTAATAAATGATTACTGGCACCTATTGACATTAAACGCGGCAATAATCTAAACGAAAGATTAACATCTCGACCTAGTAAGCTCCCACTGATAATACATGCAATCTAAACTCCCTTCACAGGGCAACTCTGCCTTCACTCATTAAACAAATCCCTAATTTGTAAAAGAGTGGATGCGAGCCTCAACACTTTTAAATATTAAAAGATGCCTTAGCGTTTAATGCGTCGAGGTTGCCCTGTATCCATAATAAATTAAGTTTTACGAGCAACTTCACTATCTCCGTGTAAATAATAAAACTCGCATGTCAGCCGTTTGTTCATGTTGGGACATGTTTGAAGTTTCTTAACGGAATCTCTGAATGTATCGAGCATTGATTTTCATTGTGTGTTCTAGATAATTTATGGATGGTACGTCAATTATCTTATGATAATACGCTGGATACTAACAGAGGTATGTAATCATGTTATGTTACTTTATTTCCTTATCGATTGAGGTCTGATAAATTTAAAGTTCTTGTATACTATTTTATTTATTGTTAGCAGTCGAAGCATATACTTTTTGGTACAAAAACAAGTAAATATGACCACAGTAAATCACAGTGGATCGTAAAGTTAAAACATGCCACATTCCACCAACTGGTCCGGTCTTCCTTCAATTAACATAAAGCAGCTTACCGTGGATCCATTTGCATTTTATAAAGGTATTTAAATGTTCTGACTACCTGTTCAAGATAAAATTAAATCGATTTTGTTATAGTTCCTTGAAAACAGAGCATCCCGATCATACATGCCAACAGAAAGTTGGATACAAAATTATTACACACGATTGCTAAATGTTATGCGCCTTATCTGTTCCCATTATTGATATCGAGCATACATTGAGTTCTTTGTGGGAACCCCCCCCTCAAAAAAAAATCTTCTTGTGATATTAATTTGTTATTTTTGTGGAAACAGAAGTACATCACTCCCGTACATCCCAAATCTTATTCAGGACAAATCACATTGACGGCCTAAGGCCCAATCCGCGGCGAAGTGACTCTCAAAACCCTCACACAATAAAAGCTTTATTCAATCGGAGAGGAATCACCATAAGAATCGGGCCGAACCCGAGCGGGTTCAATGACCCGTCTTATCTCGGACACAAACTTTATCTATCTACAATCCACATCTAGCGCCCCGGGGGCACAGTGAAGATACTCAAGCGGCGAGGAAACGGATTTATAGCGACAATTTTTGTTTTTATTTTTATGAATAAGAATAAAAAATGTTTACGAACCATAAATTAAAAAGAAAAAAGTCATAAAAGCACATGTTTCATTTATTTGTGGTCAACTAGGTCCCAGCCTCAGCATATGCCTCAACGACAAGAAGCTGCTGGAGCGCTAGTACTCTGACTGGGGCCTATTTGAGCGATATTATGAAATGTGTTTCCAAGTTTATGACAACCTGACGCCTGATTTGAGACACGCTGACAAGTCGTCTGTAAATAAGATTAGACTTAAGATTGAAAATTGAAACGTCACGCAATAGTTTATTGTAGTCAATGAGATGATGATTGGCGCAATCAAGCCTTACCTAATTAGCAAAAATCAGACTGATGAATGTAACGATTACATCTATTGTATGTATTTCTAAGGTATCTTTTTGAACAACTTTTTAAAAAAGGTAGGTCAACCTTTTAAACCTGAATACAGAGATAACAGTTACTGATAATATGAAATATTTCCTATTGTAACATGATGTTTCACAAACGTTTTAAAGAATTCTTGTCATATCTCATGCAATCGATAACTGTCATTGTCCCCATACAATCTTGACGTTTAAAGGTCACGCACACACAATGGAATCGCTTCACTGCATTTCGGCCCATTGTGTTCGAGCTTAATCGATTTTCCGATGCAAAAAGATCAACCTTATTTTCAAAGCGATATAGCATACATTCTTTACGCGTTTACAGAAAAGCGGAGGTTTAGGGATCGGTTATGAAACCTCATGCGATTGGTTCAACGGATGATACACGGTTATTATTTGCGATATAGAGGCCAAAGTTGCAATGTGCGAAGCCAATACTAATATTTGTCTAGATTAGATAAGATTTAGGGGACACGGGTGGCGTTTTGCTTTCCGACTGGATTGTGTGGAACGGAAATCCGTTTTGGATATTATGCGCAGTAACCTGAAGGTGACCTTTGATAAATCTATTTTAGAATAACTTGATATCCTCATACCATTTCCCGTAACAACGGGCTAATACTGATCCTAAATCTAGTTTTAAATGTTATCACTTGGTGAGATATCTATTTTTATTTATCTTCATAAATCTCTGCAAATATTGCAATTAAGTGCTGATCAAACTATGACGCACCGACCAGTATATCGATTACACAGGATTAACGATGTTATCTGCTTTTATACATCATGATAGATACCGCACCTTTTTAATAGACTTGTCTAATCTGAGTTAATTAAATAACAAAAATAGAAAAATAACACCCTGGGCCAGTGGTACTCAACTATTTTACGTATATGCAAGAGAGCGAAACAGTTTCTAAATGATACCTACTTAAATATGAAAAAACGCAGCAAGTACACAACAGGACACCAAGCGCAATTACGCCTTGTTGATTCTTCTCTTCTTTGTATCCATATTTAAGACGACATTTTTAAGTAGTTCCATAGAAGCCTCTACCAAGTTTGACTTGCGAGCACAAATCACTCCACTTAGAAACTAAACCACGTGACGCAACAACAAACATCACACCATACACCATCTACTAGCCACAAACAAAACGGTGTAGTAATTGAATAATGTTCAAATCACCGATAGCAGTTAGCCAGTTAGAGACGCGGATGGGCTTCCCCTAGGCCGCACCGCGCCGTTTCCTTTGCCGGGCCGCGACCTAAAAATATCGCCACCAACTGCCGAGAGGAGACAATGCTGAACACAACCCGATAACTTTGTATATTAAATGGTCCCGAGCAGTATTCTTGTTGCCATTAGCCTTGCGTTTCGCTCCATTTGTTCGATGTAATATTGGGGATACTATTTTGCTCCATTTTAGTTTACCGATCGTCTTTTATCTTATTTTTTCTGTTCTTTTGTTTTTGTGCAACCTTATTAGATTGCACGTATCGTTGTTAAGTATTACTGGTGTTAAAATAATTTTTAACTATAGTGCTTAAGCATATTAGCTAATAGGTACATAAAATATGAACTTCACAATAGTATTACACTCACACAAAATTAGTTATTAATATTCATTCCGCATTAATCACAATTGTAGCACCAATAAAACGTCATGTAGGTTGTTAAACATTTACGGGGCATTATGTTCTTTGATATATCAAAACTGAATAGTTTTAACAAATATTTACGATAGAGACTACAATTTACGATGAAGGGTAACGATTTTACACACAGTCGGACAAAACAAAATAAAATATTAATTGACGGTTTTACGATATCTTGTAGGTACAATAGCCGATGACAGGAACATTTATATTATTCCTTAACAAATTATGCAGGAAAAAAATCAATAATGTATACTAATTTCTAGTTCAGTATTCATTTGCAATCAGCAATAACACGTGGTATGTATCCGTAATTCCGTATCACTACGGACTTTAATAAATGAGCATAAAAAAATATAAGGAGACATCATTGTTACCCACAAAAGATAGAACGATAAAAAAGCCAGTAGCAGATCCGAAAGTCCACCAGTAAATGGAATCGATTAAGTGGAAATAGATTGTGGAAATCGATTTGTCACAGAATAACAAATGCTTTGCAGCCGGCGAACTCTCACTATCTATTGAACACAGATACTGGTGCAACCACTAGTCATACTTGGAGATTAATAAGTTGTTACATAAATTTCTTCGCCACCGTTATTAGATTCTTAGCAAGATTCAACTGCATTCGAAACTATGTCTGGACTCATAATGCAGATATCTAAGCAAATACAACGTTTGCATGCCGTATGAAAAAGTCAACACTAAGAATTTTGAAAGGCAAGTTTACAAAATATAAAATATATGCTAAACCATATTATAAAAGGTTGGCCTGAAATTGTTGACAGATTTTGGTACAATGGGTATATACTGTGGCACCAACATTAGAAACCATCTACATCGATTGTCAATTTACTTTAACTAAAAAAATATGGACTCATTAATCAAAATCATTTCTAAACATTAAATTACATTTAGCAACTAATTTATATTTTTGTTGTACAAATAATAATGGTAAATAAATGTATTAAGCAATAAAAGAATAAATAAACGGTACGTAAGACAAAACGTAATTGTACACCCACCTACGTCCGTCGTAAATCAATTACCACGGGCGGGAACATCAAAAAAAAATACACAAACATAAAAGCTTAATCCTTAATCAAAACATTCGTCATCGCTCGTACTCCGTCCGCATTGGGTACGCACAATCTTCGGATCCGTACGTCCACCCGATTTAGATCTCACTCGGAGCGTCGGTCATGGCCCCGTAGTACTATCGTGGGGGGTCGCGTTACGCTGGGCGTATTGCGGTGGCCAGATACGGGAGAGCCGTGGGTTTGGTGGGTTGTTTAGGGCCGGAGGTAGGGTTGCCATGCGTGCAGATAAAGAAGAATACTGTTAAGCTTTGTTGCAGTGCTCCAGCTGTAGGTACATGCGGACGTAAGATCCAGTCTCGCATCGGCTTGTACAGCGTAGCTGCCGTGATAGATCGCGAGGTACTACATGAATCATCTATTATAGATATAAAGGCCTGTATGACCTAGCATTGTCTTGGTTTGGGATCTGGCTTGTCCGAATTTTGTTAGGTATGTTCCATTTCGGGAAAAAATTGTTTACATCAAATTGTCTGTGTTCGTCTATCGTTCATTTTGTGACTATCAAAGTTAGTCACAAAATGAATCTAATCTGTATTGAGAGATTAAGTTTATTACAGGAGGTTTATGATAGGAGCTGGATGCGAGTAGACGAGGATAGAAATAAGTGGCGAGCATTTGAGGAGGCCTATGTCCAGCAGTGGACGGAAGTGGGCTGACTAAATCGATACACTTACTTCCACAAACACGACAGATATAGGATAACAGAAAAGATCTTTAAGGTCGAAGAAGTCCACCCGGTTCCCGCTACAAGTTTGTGTCCGGCCTCTTTAACCCTCAAGCCTAAACCTGAGTAGTCTCGGCTATCAGTCCTTCCGACCAGGCAGCCCTACCAGGAAGAGAAGGCAGGGCGGTCCAGCTTACGGCGGCGCGTCCGGGTCCGGGCGAGCGCCGCGCGCAGCCTCCGCGGTATCGAGCGGCCGCGCCCGACACACGTGCTCCATTCACCGGCGCAGCACCACGTGTGGCCACACCAATATGCTTTATGATAGTGAACAGACATTCTTTGGCATTCGGATTCGGTGACGAAAAAAAAAACTAAAAAAAAATTTGGTAGGCTAAAAATATCAAGTAGCAAATGCATAATCATGGTTAACCGTACTATACGTATAACTTATTCATAAACAAAAGCCCTATGTTAATAAAAGCTAACTTTATGTTAAACGAAAACAAAATAAATGTCAAAAGTAAAATGATATTAGCTAGAAATAGATCCAGACACCTGATACTGGCGCCCAACGTGTTGCTAGATTAGACACGTTCAAACCGAACATAACACTTTCCCAACATTACTTAGTGTAATAGAAAAGTCGAGTTAAAACAAGTATCACCGCTCCGATTTACGTAAACAAATCGAGAGGTGCGAATTGTTAAATTGCTTTAACTGTCAGGAAATCTATTTAGCGACGGTCGATCGATCCACGGGCTACGTTGCAATGGAAATAAAAGTAACAGTTAAATCCAATCGTAACAAGACATCAATCGCAAAATAAACCGACGGCAATCGTTTCAATATTGACAGAGTACAAAAACCGTGCCGACAGCCGGAGTTCTACCTGTGAGAATTGCCTTTTGATATTCACCAGCCATATTATGTTTTTCTACAGCAACGAAATTCGTTACTCGCGTATCGATACGTGAAATACAATTTATTTCAATATCAAACACCGTATGTAGTGTACCGTTGCTCTTGTGAACGTTCCGGGAATTAAGGAGATGAAAGGAATCTGAACATTATAGGGAACACTTAAAAATAGACGCTTTGAATTGAAAAATTATAGCGATATAATATATTTGTATTTATCTATTAAACAGTAATAAAATTCTGCCGTTTAGTATAATCACAAACTGATTAATAAACAACAAGTTTGAAAGATAAAATCTTAATTCGTCTTGTTAATCTAAACACTCTTGTGTTTAGAGCTGCAGATGATACTTAAGTAAAGCCCAAAATATTGGTGTCATCAAAACGGATATCAATCACTCCAACCAACGTAGGCGCCAATTCTTGTCGCATCTCGCAACGACCCACATAACATTTACAAAATATATAAATCAGTGAGTAAACTTCATGTATACTCAATAGCAAATTATTTAATGACTATCTTCCAAGGGTTTATAAAGGTCTAGGAGCAAAGTTACAAATCAATCAAGTTCATAAATACATTCCCACATGACTATTAAATTAGAATTGACTATTCAACATCTTATCCGTCTCGTTTGCAAGTTGTCAAAAACAGCTTTTGTGTGAACGAACGATCATTCATTATAGACAGTTGCCGAAAGCAAAAATAGGTTATCCCTAATTCATGTCTATATATTTTGCCAAAGGAATGAATCCCAAAATTACTCGTGTCAAAATAATAATACACCGTTTAGCCTTAGCTGTCGACGTCTGCATTAGTAATTCACATTCACATGCTAACTCTTACAGAAGACTTCACTGTACTTACCCTCGTCACTGTGACGCATGTCGAACAGGGTTCCCATACGTCCCGAAATACGGGAATGTCACCAAGTATCACGACCCGTTTTAAAGTCTTGAACTAATTCATTTTAATAGGAGTGAATATTTTTGTCGACAAATTTTATGAATTAAACTCGCGTGTATTATAATTTCAAACTTTTTATTAAGTCGTGTCTTATGAAAAAAGCATATTATAAAGTAGAAGACTACTTAAATGATAAAAATCCATGGACATGATGAGCTGCTCGCTTGGACATTAATATATTATGTAACTTGTTGAATTTTCATGTAATTTGTGATTAATTTATTTATAACTTGACGTGCAAAAGTATTTCATGAAAATCTATTTGCAGAATAAATTATTTCATTTAACACTAAAATTATTAATTATGGACTCGACGTTTCGAGCCCTCTACAACGCTAGTGGTCACGGGCAAGACTAACCGTTACTGTCCAAATTTTACAATAATGTGTCATCATTACATACATAGATCTCACCCCGTGGTAAGTAAACTTGAGCATTTGTGTTAAGGTATATCAGAGAAAACAGTGCACATATTTATCCTGATTAGGAATTGAACCTACAATCCTGGCGCACGAGACACAGGCAGTATCCAGCCATTTGCCACTAAAAGTCCCGTAAAGTCCTCAATAATACCATAAATGCACGTAACATGCCTGGAATGAATACAGGATCGTAGCGCATGGCAGGAAGTGATCTCTGCCTACCCGTCTGGGAAAAAGGCGTGATTTTATATATTTGTATGTATGAACACAGGATTTGTTTGTGAATTCAAATAACGGCAACCCTAATGCCAAAGTATTATGTCAGGGCAATTACCGCGGTATGCTTGAAGCGCCCGGGGCCATCCATCACATTCCCGGAGCGTCTCGTGTAGGCACGCTGTATCCTGCCACCGGGGTACGTCATCACTGAGTGACGTATGACGGATCATTCAATCCTTCCGCCTTGAAGGTGTGAGGACGCTTCGAGATCTCCGTTTAGAACTTTTTTTTTCTAACTGACTTACGATGATGGCTCGGAGTAGTCTTGTCATCATCACCGGACTTGCGGGGGAGCGGATGGCTCTCATCCCTAAACCGTTTAGAACGTCGACTTTACTTACAATCCAGTTTAGATTAACACGCGATTTCACTCATTATTACACGTCTCATTGTACAACTAAATGTAAAAAATGAATATTTGCCAAATATTTGACCCTTAATACTGAATTGACGAAGAGACTCCACAATTTTACGAGAGTTACGCAACTATGCGATGACGCAACGTTCTGCCCGACATTTAATAAATGAAATGCCCGTCCGATGATTACACCAAATGTGAAGCAACTCATTAAACTGAATGAATGAACTTCAATCAGTATTATTGTATGTTTAACCTATACAATTGTAACCAGGTAATGGCCATTGCGGCATTATATGGCCAGCATACAGAATGCTTTTTAAAAAACCTTTTATTCGCAATACTGATGGTTCTTCAATTCTACGAATACGAATACTTATTTTTATTTAGCATTCAGATCATTATCATATGCACACAACATGAGTAAACGACTTCCTACATATTTCATATGGCTGCTCATTAGCGTGTAATGTCAATAACTAAACCAATATTTTTATATTGGCTATTTCAACAAGCCCGACATAGAGTACAAATATTTTTACTACGCAAATTGTAGAGCGAGTAAGTTCAAATATTTTACATGTTCAGTCAGTCTGACAATAGAGGTGATCTCAAACTCTCCAAACTAATAAAACCTTATATTTTATGCAGTTACATGTACTTCCATTTCAGATCAATCAGGCATTTTTGTATGGATGTGAATAGCTAGACTTCAAAAATACTAAGTAACATTGAAGATATCAAGTAGCTAGGTATTTATCAACCAATCGGCAATCCAGAATCTCTCCATTACATCATCATTTCTGTCAACTCCTGGACATAGGCCTCCCCAAATGCTTGCCAAATGTCCCATTACATAACTGAAATAAATCAAAGCACTTCAATCCAATACAACAAACCTTACAGATATTATTAGTCAGTCAAGCGACGGTTGAAAATCACAAAAGTTCTACACAACGCCAACAGCCTCGGTAGCAAATTAATAAAAGACCGATTCGCAATCCGAATCGCTATGACGCGGGTTTATTAACTCAATTAGTTGCATGGAGCGATGGTTGCCGACTTTATTGATAAATTCGTCCGTCCCGCCTCTCTACTGTACCTACTATTAGCTTTTTGCCTCGGGTTTGCCGGGTAACGGTTCCACTGTTATTGTTGAATTATTTATCATAGAATAGAATACGTTTTTGTTTTCATATTGACTGTGGCGTAACAAATATACGCGGCAGACATTCAGACGGAATAAAAGGCTAATATGAATAGGGAGTAGATATGAAAAGTATTTTGGCATTTGTTCTAATTTTTCGTAATATTACAAGGGACTAGTCCCGAACGGTTTTAACGAGACATAAATTAGTTATAAAATTTACGAGATTCATCAATTTGAAGGTACACATACCAAGAAAATACTATAATAAAAAACATATCGTTACATTTTATTAATATTTCCACGCATATCCCATTCATACTCGATAAACAAGACCGATTGATAAAACGTTCCCATTCACTCAATTCCTCGTTCCAACGTAACAAAAGATTAACCAACAGAATACCGGGAAATTTATAAATAACTGATTAATAATAATGCCTGTGTGGCTACATCAATAGGGCCGCCTACACACAGCCGCATCACGCCCGGAATCAACTTGACAAGTTTACGTCCGACGTAAGTAATGTTATTTGGGAAACGTGCGCGAGTTTGATAGGCGAGATATACACGGAATAATTCACGGTGAAAGTTTCTAGATTTACAGCTTCACTTTTCAGAACTTTTGGATAGATAGTGGGTGGGTTGTTAAAATCCCAAAGAGTTCAGCGTCTAACACGGTAGTGGTTACGCGAGTAACACGGATTCAAAAACTCCGATTACCGCATTTTTATAAAAGCTGCATTAATGGGAGTTCCCCAACAAATTATAGATGTTTCAATAACAAACAATAGTTCTGTTTCGTAGTATGTTTTTATCGATATAAGCGAGTAATAGAATAGTAATTAATGACATACCTGTACAATAATACTATTATACAATTGTGGCTAACCGCATCTAATGATAAAATAATAGATTTCAATATCGGAATGTTAATTATATATTCCGTATAATAGAAACAAATTATGATCTACAAGTAATAATTTTATTGCAATACATATATCCTCATGGTAAGTTATTCAAGAATGGTTTAATCCTATTCTCTCAAATATAATGTAAACAGTTTCTACAGTTTCTACAAAATAAAACCCTTAAAAGCTACAGAAAATGAAATTAAATACATAATAAATTCAGTGCTTATCAAATCATTGAAGCGATATTATACAGACTAACATGAACACTACGTACTTGGGTTTAGACCTACAACATTTTAGAGTCAGTAAATGCTTACGACTTCACTTCACTGAACTGATACATTGCACTGGACGTAACAATAACTCGTGCAAAAGACAAATGAGTTAGACTGGAGAGTAGCTATTAGACGTAACCTTTTTATCGAAGCTATGCTACATCTCTACAGGTTTTGCATCATGTTATTATACTCGACTCGACTGGCTCCGTGGAATAGTGGTTAGTGACCCAGGTTCCATGAGTCGTGGGTTCGATTCCCACTCGGGACAAATATTTGTGTGACGAACATCGGTGTTTGTTCCGTGTCTGGGTGTGTATTAAGTATATTTGTGTATCCACTGTTGATTCTGATATCTGTAACACAAGTGCTAAAAAGCTACTTACTACGGGATCAGATCAATGTGTGATGTTGTGTAATATTTATTATCTTATATACTCATATGTATCATAGAGTAGCAATTAAAATTCCAGACGCAAAAAAAACAATGCCAAAACAAGACCCAACTCAATAAGATATCTATGGGGTCGCTTCGGTCATACCGAGTCAATTGATAGTCACGAGCGCTTACGCACGCCGCGCCCGCGCTCGCGCAAAGAATGCAAATCGCCCGATGAATTATGAATTGTTTGAATTATTCATTACGCAATTACGTATCACGTGGAACATTATAGTTCCTTCCTTTTTCCTTCCATTACCGGATTGTACATTTTGTATGGCCAACGCATTTGGGAGGCTCGTTAGCCCGCAACAGAAACGCCCCGTCATCAACTATACTGCTCATAATTTATACGTAAGTAAATATTTGATAAGAGATCTTAATCTCAAAGCATACAAGTTGTAACAACTGTAATTTATTTTAAACTAGCTCTTCACCCGCGACTTCGTCTGCTTGGAGCCGTTGTTTGCATAAAATGCAAATCGCTACTCATTTTAACACAATCGGTCAATAAGTAGCCTATATTATTATGTTCTTTCTCAGTGTCTAGACTTTTAACGCCAAGATAGGCGTGAAAGCTCGATAGACAGAGTAACTTCCGCATTCATAATATTAGCACGGATTACTCTGTACTGTACACAAGTTGTTCATTTAAGAGTAACCATAAATAGAATTACTGCAGGTCGCGTGTACCTAACGCAATATACCGCCGAACGAATAACAAACTGGAACTTCGATTTATACACAGAGACACAATATTCGAACTTGTCTGATAAAGCAGCCAAGGTCTCTATCGCCACACCTGTTTAGTAACTTCAAAAAAAAAGTAAAGAATCAGTAATATTCCATCGAGTCGTTAGTTATTAAACCTTTTTCTTTGCAGAGTATGATGCACGATTTAAAAAAAAAATAACAACTTTTTAAATTTGGTTCGCGCCGGAAATCCGCCCTTTATTTACGCCGCAAATTACATTTGTATCGGCATTGTTCAATATTTATTGCTGACGTCCAAATGGCGAGATAAATCTCAGATGACCTCATAACATTGGCAGAAAAGGATGACAACCGGTACGTTACTCACACAATGGATTATTCATCGTCGGAATTGATTCTGGTTCTTTACCGTGAAACCTGGATGAATGCACGTTTCAATTCTTGAGTATCCTTATTCCAGATTATTAGACGCTTTAACGGTGAAGGAAAACATCGTGAGGAAACCTGCAGACACCTAAGAAGAAATCCTAAGGTTGCATAGTCGACTAACCCGCACTCGGCCAGCGTGGTTGACTAATTAATAATTAAGCAACTAGCTGCTCTCATTTATTTACTAGGTGAGTACATAATGTATCATCTTGAAAAAGTACCTTAGGCTCAAACTTGAACCATATAACAAGTAAACCGGAACTTGAAAACCATTTGTATAAATGGTTTTCAAGCGAGTATTCTCTTAGTTAGGAAAAATTTATATATGTAATAAATACCATATTTTGATATGACATTACTATGAATAGTGATTAAAGCACAAATCTTACACAAACTATCCTAAAACGGTAAGCTAAGCATAACTCCGACTTCCTATTAGCCGTGTCTATGGCCACTTATTTGGACAGCCGTCCACCGATACGGGCCGGAGTAGTGTTGTTGCACTCTACATCCGGCGGGCATTGTCTATGCCATATTCGTTCCTTGGACGAGCTTCCTGTTCTAAAATTGTGTAACGCTAAGTTTGAAGAGAGAAACACATCTACGTCAACGGTTTTCCTGATGAGTGTTAAACTATTCCCGATATTGGTAATTACTCATGGTTGATAGGAGAGGGAAATAAATCGGATGGGAGGTATCAAAAGGAACACCGAGCTTATTAATTAATTAGTAACATATAAGTACCTACACAATAATAACCATCTCATTCATACGCAGATGAATGTGGTTACCTAAGTATTTGATTAAGCAATTAAAACACGTCCTAAATATTAAATTATTAATGAATTATTAACATTAATAAATGATTATGTTATTAAATGCATAACAACAGAACTTCATGATAACAATATGTATAAACTTTAGACCTTATTCGTAATCGTTGTTACTGTTTACTGATATGAATGACCGCTACGAAAACCTAGTGTTATATACTGTATTCCCTACTTCTAACTAAACACTAAGCAATTTCGGGTTACTTGGGGTTTCTATTATTTTACAACTAGCTTTCCGCCCGCGACTTCGTCTGCGTAGAGACGTTTAACGGGTAAAACATTACTTCTTTATAGCGCAGTCGGTTGAAAAGCCTATAGCCTATATCCTTTCCTAGGCTCTGGACTATATCTGTACCGAAATTTCATTTTAATCGGTTCAGTACTCTATGCGTGAAAGCGTAACAGACAGACAGACAGAGTTACTTTCGCATTTATAATATTATATAGTAAGGATTGACGAATCTCCACATTACTGCATCAAAAAGTAAAACGTCCGAGTATGTACCAACATTATAATGTCTACATCTTTGCGAAACACGAAAGGAGGTTTGCAAAAACTAATTAGTTTATTAACCGATCACGCTACAGACAATTTACACGGATAATTTAAACGTTAACACAACATGTATAGTATGATAAATCAAACAGGCGGGCCGTGTAATCGGGAGATCGCGTTACATCGAGGCGCGTTGATGCATATCCGATGCAACGCTGCAATCATATGATCGCAGACGAGATATCGACGCAGGCTACAAACGGACGGACGATGCTATCAAAAAGTAAATTGAAATTCACGTACGGAAATCATGTAGCTATACAGGGTAAGTTGGGTATTAAATACGTTAACTCTATACAAATTTTGCATTTTGCAGGTCTATTCTTGATTGTCGTGAAATTTAAAAGAAAATCAGTTGTATGACAATTTTTTCTTACAGCATTAAGTGCTACATAGTAATAAAGCAGCTTTTGTCAACGGAACTTCTAGAAATATAGAAGCCAAAATCATCAAGCAAGTACACAATGCAAATAAATACTTAACAGCAAAAGCACATCTCTAACTAAACTTTTCTACCTATCTTCTTCTTCTTATCGTATGGTTGATGAACAACCTGGTGTCAGAGTTTTTTAAACCGCCCGTAGGCCTCTGACATGGCTTCACACACCGTTGAAAAATCTCTCAGGTGTGCTGGTTTCCTCACGATGTTTTTCTTCACCGTTAAAGGGTCGAATGGTCGTACATATGAATTTCAAATTTGGAAAACACATTGGTACCTGGCGGGGTTTGAACAGGCGACCTCTCGCATGGCAAGCAACGACCTTAACCACTCGGTCATCGACGCTTTTTACAAGCTTTTATTACCTATTATATCGGTCTATGAGGAAATTATCATCATTTCCTTCAATAAATTATAAAAAACCGTTTGAAGTTGTTCTAGGATTCGTACAACGGTATCCTGTTAGGCAAAAAGCTGAACAGAGTCTTTGTGGACACCGCGGATAACATATGCTGTTATGACATAATTTAACCATATTGTTACAATGCACGTCATTGTTCAGTGTTCCTGGAAACCATCACAGCTCTGCGCGTTCAACAATGAGGATCTATCAAAGCTGCAGTGCCTAGGCACGGTTTATATCAACATTGTGCGACTAATTGCGATAACAGCTCCGGACGCGTACTCCCACACGTTACATGCGAGATAAAAGGGTGAATTAGGTATTAAGTAAATAGTTATTACCTAATATAGTTTTAATTACTAACCTAAGCACAAATTCCCCTTGTTTCGGATTGACATTACCATTAGGTACCTACTAAAATATTACTCAACTATCAAGTTCGTAAATTCTATTCGGCATGGCAAGATAATGATTTCATTTGCCATTTTTAAGACAAAAGTGGAAATAAAATAGAATTGAATTAAAGTTACGGAATATTACGGATATTCTCGTCACTTTAGTAAAAAAACATAAATTAATAGGTACATTAAATTACAACTCACAATCACTCCTTGAGCATTAATACTAATTAGTCAACAAAACCCATCACATTGATTTACACTTAATTTATCTCAGAACGATTTGCGGTGGGAGTGTGTGGGTGCAAATTGCGGAACCATCGCATCACAAACAAATAACTTAAACGCAATGAATAACCAATTTGTCACTATCCATAGCAAGTGAAGACAGGTGACATTATTAGCGTGTCGTCATCTATCAATTCACTTACAATGACATGAGCCGATAACCTTTCTCGAGTCGAGTTTCCAGGTCATGGGTGCAACGGGCTTGCCGCTAACAAATGGATCCAATACTTTATTTATTACGCAATCTAACAGGTTTCGTTTGTTGCATAACACAAATTATCTTTTGAATATGTCAGCTAGGTTATGGATTGTATCTAAAATTTAATGCATTATATGGTCAAGTTCAACACATAGGCTCATTGATTAAAGTAATTACATTTAAATAACATTTATCTGTTTCTACTTACTTAATAAGGTAATATGTTTTCTTTCTGTACTTACATTTTAACAGTGGATAACTTAACAAAAACTTATTGATCTAAGGAACATTATTATTCAAGTAAAATAAGTTGTTACGACCAAGGGACTTACTTTTTCTAATAACGGCCGCAGACATGGAAAAAAACATACCATTTTACACAAAATCAAAACATTACCTAATTGCCATTTTAATACAGACCAAGAAACCAATTACGAACTCTCATTTTATTGATCGACATTTCATTGAGTGCACCCAGTCGGTTTATGCTTTGCCGTTCAAGGGTCGGGCTCGGATCCAATCAGCCGCCCCTCGGATTCGGGAATGGGAGAATGCTCTCGGAAATTTTATTACTGTTGCTTCACCCCGCTCGGAGAGAACCAGTGGGTTAAGTACACCTGTAGATATCCTCGTTATAGATCATAGGATCGGTCGTTAATTGAGTTTTGGTGTTTTTTTTTCTAACTGACATGTACGATGATGGCTTGGAGTTGCCTCGTCATGATCGCCGGACTTGCGGATGGCTCTCACCCCTAAATAGAAGGGATGGCTTTATTTATTACAAGCTTTCCGCCCGCAACTTCGTCCGCGTAGAGACGTTTAACGGGTAAAACATTACTTCCCTATAGTGCAGTCGGTTAAAAAGTAGCCTTTAACCTTTTCTAGGCTCTGGACTATATCTGTACCAAATTTCATTTAAATCGGTCAAGTACTCTATGCGTGAAAGCGTAACAGACAGACAGACAGACAGACAGACAGAGTTACTTTCGGATTTATAATATTAGTAAGGAAGTAAGGATGTTCACGTTATGTCAAGTATACATAGGGACAGCCACATAGGCAAATAGAAAGGATGACTATCTATATTTATATGAAGCACTAACTTGATAATGGGGAAAGTTACATAATATTCCATGGATTTCGTACTTTGCTGAATCCTCTACGTTGTAAAAATCTGAGACGCAAAGCCTTAAAGTTACGAAGGCGTAAAACACGGGACGGTACAATCCTCGTCTACGTTTGCAGGACGCCAGACAAAGCATTAATATTGCAACGTTCGGCGGGAATAACCAATTTAAAAACTGAAACTGTCCGGGATATTTACCACGTTGTTTTGTTTTAATGAGCTCCCGATATTTCAGCACTGTTGCAAGCGCCATGATCACGGGTGAACTGGTAAATATCCCGGACAGTTTCAGTTCTCTAATAAATATTCTATTCTATTCTATTATATTCTAATGTGTGTAACCATGACAGTTTAAAATCCTAGCCTGAGTTATTACGACCCTTGTGCACTGATTATGAAGTTAAAGGGATTACTAGCTTTTTTGTAACTTAGTGATGTTGGCAGAACCAAAGACTAGCAATCAGTTGATGCTCTGTTTTTTAAGAATGAGAAAAAGCGACGATATTCATTCCGTACCATTATATTTAAAAATTGCGTCTGTGTTACTGATAACTGAAATTAAGTGGAAACAGGAAACCTATTTTATTTTGTTTGTTATTAATTCGTTATTGTAGCGGCAACAGCAATACATCATCTGTGACCATTTCAACTGAAATCTACCATCGATCGACTAGCCATCGAGATTCTTGAGATAGAGCTCGGAAACAGCCATCGAAATCTTTATAGAGTCCAGTCTATACCCTTCTTAACACAATGCCCTAAATCATAGTAATTTAAAAAAATCAAGGGCAGCATTACCTAAAGCCTGAACTGTCGCACTAAATTACCCCAAAACATTCACGCTTCGCCTACACCCGTCGTCGTGAACACCACAACACTCGTCAGGCCGCAGCCACTTAGACAGTGTATTCGCACAAAGACGCCACATTACCCCAGTTCTAGACAGCTCATTACTTGCCTCTGAGACAGGACGCTGAATCTACCCTGAAAATGTCAACACTGAGACGAAATAACCATGAATATTTTAATTGGTAATTAATTAATTATTGTGATTAGTTGAAATACAATTTGAACATAAGATTGTGACTTATTTGTCTGAAATTTCAAGGATACTTTAATAGATAAACGGAATAATTTTGGTATCACCTTGTTGAGAGACTTGAATTATCGGTGAAGTATATGATATATTTATATATATATATATATATATATATATATATATATATATATATATATATATATATATATATATATATATATATATATATATATATATATATATATATATATATATATATATGATATATTTATATATATACGTGTTCATTCGTATGATTTTTTGTTGAAAGCCATTCAAAATTACAATTTTTGTAATCCAATAAAGGATAAAAACCCTCCAATGATTGTGAATTCTTAGTCTAGTCTTGAAACCATCCATTAGCGATCCAAGCGTCCACATCCTCCAGAGTTACATGATCCTGTTACATAAAAACCGTCGGCTCCTCGCTGCATCAACCGCACCGCTCCGACACGGCACTTAAGCGGTACATTCGCAAGACGGAACATTAGCCCAGTTCTCAACAGCTCGTTAGACGCCAGCTAGACAGTCTTCAGAAACATTTCTGCTGTTGCACTACGCTATCACTCTTGCGGGAACGTATTCAAATTAAATAATCTATGTACTAAGTAATATTAAAAGCTTAAGAGTTTGTTTGAACGCGCCAATCTCAGGAACGAATTTAATTGTTTCTTATTTTGTTATTATTTAATCCAATACAAAACTAATTTTTTTATTTTTTTCGAATTAAAAAAAAATAGTTTTGTATTGGATAGACCATTTATCGAGGAAGGCTTGAGGCTATATAACATCACGCTGCGACCAATAGGAGTAAAGAAACAATGGAAAATGTGTAAAAAAAACGGGGAAAAATGCGGACGAAGTCGCTGGCACAGCTAGTGCGCGAATAATAATGTACTGAGCTTTGAAGTACAATTTCATTAAGTAAGCGGATGATTCATAATGGATATTGTGGTATTCATGAGCAATTTGAACAATAGCTCAACGTAAACAAACTAGGAACAGTTCAATACAAAGCTTATCCCCACGACATATAAGGTACCAAGTCCAAAGTATACGTCTGACGAGTGCTTGACTACTGACCGTCGGAAAATATGTCATCATCATCACGGGGCACGGGTCTACCCGTTAACCTACCTAATTCTACCCTATACTAAAATAAACTAGGTCGATAAGGCCTTAGGCAACCACGCACTACACAACCTTAGAATTTCGTTGGTGGGTGGTAAGTTTCCTCACGATGTTTTCCTTCACCGTTAAAGCGTCGAATAACCCAACTATTGTCCGTAGGAAAATATGTAAAAAATTGTAAACAAAAAAAACCGCCTTCAAAAACCCGACTCACTAAAAATTACAAAATAATATAATACGAACATTTATAATCATCTGGGTATGAATTTTATATGTTGTTGAAGGCGGTGCCGTTTATATTTCAAACAGACAAGCACAGAGTGCTTCTTTTTCCTCAAAATTTTGATTGGCACCGCCTTCAAAAACATATCAAATTCCTACCTAGATAATTATAAATGTTCGTATAATATTATTTGTAATTTTTAGTGGTCGGGTTTTTCTTTTTTTGTTAATTTTTTTCCTACTTTTTAGTGTTACATTTTTGTTTTGACCCTATTAGTTCCGCTTACCTTTAATACTACTGATATTATAACTAGTAGTCTTAATATGTATACAGTATTGAAAGAATTATCCTTTTACTCCAAAAAATTAAGGAGTTGACTTTCCATCATCAGCTCAGCATCATAAGATTAAAGTCAAAGTCAAAGTCAAAATTTCTTTATTTATATAGGCATTCACATGCACTTATAAATCGTCATTGCATTAAATAAATAAGTAATTCTACCACCGGTTCGGAAAGCCGATTCTATCGAGAAGACACCGGCAAGAAACTCGATAGTTACTCTTTTTAACCGATTATCACATAAACTTGTTAAATATAATTGCCATGTCGTACAGTTTGAGTATGTCACAGTATCAAAGAGAGAAAAAAAAAACTTATACTACAATTACTGTTAATAATAAAAAATAGAAAAAAAAAGGTAAGATCGAACAGTCCAGGGCCCAAGAGTAGCACCTGATCCGAATAATGACAATTCGACCTTTTTGGACAATAATTAAAATCATAAAGAAACAAAACAAATCAATAAAATAACTACAACAATTCCAACCTGCATGACATAGCTTACATAGAGTAGAATCTTAATACTATATGACTGTATTACAACAATAAATTAAAATACATTATTTATAAAAAAAATATTAATAACAACAAAAGTTCATAAAAAATGTCAATGATTAAAATAATTTATATATTAGAAAATTTTTATTGCAAATGTCAAATTTTAGTTAACGCAATTTGTCCAAGCATTTTTATCATTAAAATAGTCTTCTACTTTATAGTAGCTCTTCATAATAAGACCCTTCTTAATACATTCTTTGAATTTTTGCAAAGGTAATTTAGTAATACTTACAGGTAACTTATTGAACATTTTTACTCCTAGTCCAACAAAGGAGCTATTAACTTTATTAAGTCTGAAATGTGAAATAGCAAGTTTATGCTTATTTCTAGTATTGAATCGGTGAGTATCTGATTTTTTAGGAATGTATTGTATATTTTTATACACATACATTAAGCAGTCTAGAATGTACTGAGAGGCCATTGTGAGAATATTATACTCTTTAAAACGATCTCTGAGGGAATCGCGTGGTTTGAGTTTGTAGATGGCCCTTATTGCTCTTTTTGCAATACAAAGATACTATCAATATCAGCTGCTGATCCCCATAAAAGCATGCCGTAGGATAGAATACTGTGGAAGTAGCTGAAATAAACTAATCTTGCCGTTTCAACATCAGTCAATTGTCTAATTTTTCTTACAGCATATGCAGCAGAACTAAGTCTTCCTGCCAGGGTACCAATATGAGGTCCCCATTGCAATTTGGAATCTAGAGTGATTCCAAGGAACACCGTTGAGTTTAGGACTTCAATGGGTTCATTGTTCATTATGATTTTAGTATTGACTTGCTTTACATTAGGCATTGAAAATTTTACACATTTGGTTTTTTTGGCGTTCAACATAAGATTATTAGTAGTAAACCAGTGCAAGACTCGTGAGAGGGCTTTGTTTACGTCGTCAACATTTTCTTGCTGTCTATCAATCTTAAAAAGAAGTGATGTATCATCTGCAAACAAAACTATCTCACATGTGTCTTCAGTAAAGAACGGAAGATCATTAATATAAATAATAAATAATAGAGGTCCTAATATCGAGCCCTGGGGCACTCCCATAACTAACGGGGCGCCGGAAGAACTAGCCCCATTTACATTGACTTTTTGGGTTCTGCCAGTCAGGTAAGACTGAATTAGACTAAGTGCATTTTCTGAGATGCCATAATGGCGTAATTTGAGTAGAAGAGTTTGATGATTAACGCAGTCAAACGCCTTGGATAGATCGCAGAATATGCCTATGGCATCTTGTTTTCTTTCCCATGCATCAAAAACATGTTTTATAAGAGCAACACCAGCATCTGTGGTGGATTTACCTTTAGTGAATCCATATTGGTTTTTATTTAACAAATTGTTTAAATTAAAATGGCAAAGCAGTTGACTAAATACAATTTTTTCAAAAATTTTACTAAATGCTGGTAGTAAGGATATGGGTCTGAAATTAGATGGGTCACTGTCATCGCCTGATTTGAACAAAGGAATGATTTTGGTTGACTTCATCAGATCAGGAAAATGACCTTCATTAATACATTTGTTGAATATCATCGCCAATAGTGGAGCAACTGTATATATTATATTTTTTAACACGTCCACTGAGAGTCCCCATAGATCCTCTGACTTTTTTAAGTTGAGTTCTTTAAACGCTTTCACAATTACTTGAGCATTAATGTAAGCAAAATTGAAAGAAGATGTGCATTCACTTACATGGGACTTTAAAAGTGAATGAGCAAGAGCCGGACTGGAAGACAAACTACTTGTCGTTGTTACAGCTATGTTGGAGAAAAATGATTGAAATGCATTTGCTATATCAGCATCAGAATTTAATATAATATCATTCACTTTCAGGGAGATCTTGTGATTTTGTGTTTTGTTTTTACAAGTCTCTTTATTGATGATTTGCCAGGTTGCCTTGGTTTTGTTAGTGGCTTTATTTATTTTATCTTTAAGATAGAGCGACTTAGCTATTGTACACAATTTTTTAAAAATCTTGGAATAATTCCTAATATAGTCCGTAAGAGACGGATCTTTAGAGTAGGCTTTGAGATCATACAGCTCAAAAAGCCTCCGTCTACTTGTGAAAATTCCTGTTGTAGCCCAATCACTAAATTTAATTTTTGAGCTATTAATTTTAATTTCCTTTTTAGTGAATATCCCATTAAACTCTTTTTCTACAACATTAAATAACTTTTCGTATAACTCATTACTATTTAGGTTAGGTAGAATGTTCATTAAATAAACTTTATGGCTAATATTATCTTTGAACTTTTCTATACGACTAGTAGTTATTGGTCTGCAAGTTATGACAGCCGGCATAGGAGTCCAGTGATACTCAAATGCAGCCATTTGACCACAGTGGTCAGAGTTAATAAAATTTATTATAGATTTATCTTTTACAGAACAGTTACAAAAAATATTATCTATACATGTTGCCGAGGTAGGAGTAATGCGAGTTGGTTCATTAAAAAAATTGAGTTAAGTTAAAAGATTTAAAAAGATTTAAGAACCTTATGGAGTTCATTGATTTTTCTAAGATATTTATATTAAAATCTCCACATACAACTACCTTTTTATTGCTGGCACATGCTTTCCTTAAAGCTTCCTCCATAGTCTCCTCAAATAAGAAATAGTTAGCTAATGGAGGCCTATATACACAAATAATAATACATTGTTCTAATTCTACACAAGACAGCTCAATTGTACGTTCAATGGACAATGATACAATGTCTCGACGCTCCTTACATTTAAGCGAATTTTTTAGTAAAATGAGTGACCAACCTCTAATTACTGTTTTTCTAATGAAAGAGCTACTGACTATATAATTATCAATACTAACGATTAATTCATGTTGTCTCAGCCAATGTTCAGTGAGACATAACACATGGACATTATTTTCGTTTAAAAAAAGTTCTAACTCTAATTCTTTGCCAGATAAACCCTGTATATTCTGGTGTATTATTTTAAGATTATTAGGCTTCTCCTTTGTCATTGAATGGCTAGAGACGTCCTCTATTGTCTTACATTTAAATTTAAATTATTTGGAACAAATTCCAAAGTCTTAATATATAAATTAAGTAAATTATTTACATTATATGCTAACAATGATGTTAGCTGTTTTTTTATTTTAAAAGGCAAATAAAAGGTTTTGCCAGTCAACAAAAACTTATTATCTATAAACTTATTTGTGTCAAATAATATAATACGAACATTTATAATAATCATCTGGGTATGAATTTTATATGTTGTTGAAGGCGGTGCCGTTTATATTTCATACAAACAAGCACAGAGTGCTTAATTTTCCTCAAAATTTTGATTGGCACCGCCTTCAACAACATATAAAATTCATACCCAGATGATTATTATAAATGTTCGTATTATATTATTTTGCAATTTTTAGTGAGTCGGGTTTTTGAGGGCGGTTTTTTTTTTTGTTTACAATTTTTTTCATACTTTTTAGTGCTACAAATTTTTTCACCCTATTAGTTCAGCTCACCTGTAATACTACTGATATTATAACTAGTAGTCTTAATATGTATACAGTATTGAAAAAAATATCCTTTTACTCCAAACAATTAAGGAGTTGACCTTCCATCATCAGCTCAGCATCATAACATTATGATTGCAAGATATAACTTCAGAAAATATTTAAAACGCGGTACATGTGCCTATAAAATTTGAGGGTTGCCCTCGATTTCTCCTGGATCCCATCATCAGATCCTAGACTGGTCAACCTAATAGTTTAGCTCACCTGTAATGCTACTGATATTATAACTAGTAGTCTTAATATGTATACAGTATTGAAATAATTATTCTTTTACTCATAACTATTAAGGAGTTGACCTTCCATCATCAGCTCAGCATCATAAGATTATGATAGCCAGAAGCAAATGCCAATATGACTTCAGAAAATATGCAAAACGCGGTACATGTCCCTATAAAATTTGAGGGTTGCCCTCGATTTCTCCTGGATCCCATCATCAGATCCAAGACTGGTGAAAATGGGACCACCTCGGAAGTGAACTCTATCCAACCAAAAAAAAGTTTTTGAAATCCGTCTGTAATTGACGAAAATATCGGTGAACATACATAAAAAAAAAATATTATACATACAGACGAATTGAGAACCTCCTCCTTTTTTTGAAGTCGGTTAAAAACACAAAGTGGTCGCTATGACTATGGGATAAATTATATAATTGTGTATTCAATATGTGAATACTGTTATTTTGTTCCATTGAGTAACATTTAGAGAAAGGAATAGCACACAGGATCACTTTTTTAACATTTAGTGCTAAAAAGTTTTGAAAATGCATATAATATATCTTTTTTACAAATATTTTGACTATCACCTATCATTAATATAATTATAGAATTATTATGATTTCCAGAAGCAAATGCCAATATGACTTCAGATAATATGCAAAACGCGGTACATGTCCCTATAAAATTTGAGGGTTGCCCTCGATTTCTCCTGGATCCCATCATCAGATCCGGGACTGGTGAAAATGGGACCACCTCGAAAGTGAACTGTATCCAACCAAAAAAAAATTTTTGAAATCCGTCTATAATTGACGAAATTATCGGTGAACATACATTAAAAAAAAAAAAAAAAAAAAAAAAATATTATACATACAGACAAAATGAGAACCTCCTCCTTTTTTGAAGTCGGTTAAAAATGCAATACTTGACACACAATAAAATGTCTGATTCCAAATTAATATTATTCCGTTACGTCTTAAATGAAATCAAATCGTTGTATTCTTGCTATTAATAGACGTTAAATTAACATCAAGTTGGTTCATAAATATTGAATGAAGTTGTTCATGTAAATTTGATCACACAATAAATAGTCCCTTATTTGTATTTAATTTACTCTCATTAACGGAAATATCCATTGAACTAAAACCGAATCGTGATTCAGAATACGCAAATAGTAATTTATCTAGTATGATTGAGGATTAAAGTCCTCGCTGGCTGATCAATATTTGTCCATTTATCTAATTAACGGTGCAAACGTAACCTACTTTCGTAGATTGTTGTGGAAGTTACTTTTACATACCTAATATATATTTTTAATAACTAGTATAAGTTTTACTTCACTCGTCCTCCTCAACTGTATAGCGAAGGGAGTAAGCTTTTTGTCACTAGTGTACCAGCAAAATGAGGTATAAACGCAGAGATCACATTATCTTTTTAGGAGCTAACGAAAAAGTCGGTTAAACAAATAAACGAGGCCCTTAATCTATGTAGGATATGTTTGCATCCACCTGGAGTAATTTAGGTCACGGATGCCAAGAGAGATTAGCCTAACTGAGACAGATCGCTAGCCGAGCGCAGACACAGGTAATCCTGGGTATACGTTACTACTACTGACAGCTCTAATTTGATTTCAAGGCTAGTGACGAGAGTAGAATTTACTTAAATTAAGTCTTCACCCGCTATAAAACTGTGACTTACTCCGGTAATTCCCTCACTCGCATTATCTTTGGTCTTAGACATCAATCCTGGCTTATAGAATAGAATCAAACATACATATGGGTGGTTATTCAAAATTTGGTTAACTTCTGACCTGATTTTGAAAGTAGTGTTTTTAGTTAAAAATTGGTAAAGTTTATATTCTATGCTGTGTGTATAACATCTACATTACTGCATCTAAAAGGGCCAGTCACTTTACCTGATATTTTAAGAGAAATTGATGATTTTGTAAAATTAGGGTTCTAGGGACTGATTAGATGTGATAGGGACTGATGTAAAAAACTATTATTATATCAAATCACACTTTAATTGCAAATCAACTGAAACAAAAAATTATCTCTTACAACAACAAAAAGGATTATCAAAAAACAATTAAGTTTAATCGTTATTTTTAATTAAAATTATACAAAAAACATTAAAATTTAAAAAATAATAAAAATTGTTAATTACGTCCTAATTAACAATAGATAATTTACAAAAAGTGTCTTAAAATGTACTTAAAATCTAGTGTTACCCCCCCTTGCCCTGATGACAGCTTCCATACGGTCCCTCATAGACCTCACCAACTTCAGGAGCTCTTCTCGAGGGATAAGACCTCATTCTTCAATCATCGCGGTTTGGAGTTCCTGTTGAGTGGAAGGAGCCGGATCCCGAGATCGGACCTTACGTTTAAGATGGTCCCAGAGGTGCTCTATCGGATTCAGATCATCACTTCTCGCTGGCCATTGCATCACAGAAATTTGGGACCTCCGCATGAAGTCGCTCACGATGGCTGCAGTACGACATACCGCCCCAGAACATGCGGTCGGCCTCCATATTCCACCGTCTCCTGGATGCAGGCTTGGGCGAAACGTTCATCCTGCCCCCGGTATACTCTTCTTCGTCGGTCGTTGCAGAAAAGACACACTCGTGTCTCGTCTGAGAAGAGAACAGCTCCCCATTGCTCAATGGTCCAATCGACGTGGTCGCGAGCAAACTGCAAGTGGGCTCGCCGGTGCGCTGCAGTCAATTTTGGACCTGTAGCAGCTCTGCGGGCTGCTATGTTCTTCTCCTTCAGTCTTCTTCTAACCGTGGAGACTTATCTTATCTTATAGTGGAGACCGTCTAACCGGTTAACGTCGACCCTCAGGGATCTTTTGTGCTACCCCTACCTTTATACACCTACTCCCTGAAGATCAACTGCATAAAAGCAGTAATGTCCTTGGGTCTGAGGTGTATGTATTCTTTTGGTTTCGGATAAGCCGTTCCCAGAAGTCTGAGCCTGTGTCTGGCCAATGAGTGACATTCACATAGGAGATGTTTCATGTCTTCCATTTCTTCCTTGCAGGCTCTACAATCGCTATTTGATGACAATCTCATCTTCATCAGTAACGAATTGGTGACGTAGTACCCTGTTAGCCCTCCCATTAGTCGACTTTGAAGTCTGCTTCCACCCATCATGGTTTTGTGCCATTCTTTTGGATTGTCGCCGATAAAGCTCTTGGAGTGAACCATACCTGGTTTATTCTTCCAGTGCTTCTAACGCTCGTTATCAACAGGTTCCCTAATTGCCATGTTGATGGTGCTTAAAGTTAGCCCAACAATTGGCTCTGGTCCCATATGATTTGCTTCAGAGCCTCGTGGAGACACTCACGGTGCGTCTGCGAACTGCCTGGACCTTGCAACTGAATAGCGTTTGAAGAGCGATTTCTCAAAGAGTACGACACAACGAACCGGTCTTCTCTTTCCGAAGTGCAGCGACGTCTACCGGACCCATGTCGCCGGTTATATAGTCACCAAATCTCCACTGGTATAGCTCGTCTTATACTTTTCTTGCGCAATATGGCTCATACTTGCTAACGGCATAATTATCTTCAGAATCCGTGTAAATATCTGAAAGTTGAAGCCGCTGAGTATTGGTTCAATACATTAAAGTCCCCAAGTTATAATGATTACAATAAACACTATCACAGAAGCAACTAAGTGACTTCAAAACAAGCTTATTGGGGTTATAAATATGACCCGAGACTTGATACACTAAGAGAATTCCTTTAAATGCTTTTCTTTGTAGTCTGCAAGCAATACAGGGTCATTTTTAATTTTATCCTATCGCTTTGATGTCGCTTCAGACATTTTTTTTTGCAATTTCTTCTTTATTCAAAGTTGTTTTCTTTCTGGGCGTCATATTCCACAACAAATACATTGCGATATTATATTAAAACCATGCATCACACCCTTAATCATCAGTCCCTAGATGTGGCATCAGTCCCTAGTCCGTATTACAACTAGGGCCTGATGGTCTAGGGACTGACGAATCGAAACAAAATTGAATGAAACCCATTATATAAAATCAACAACAAAACCAATAGGCGGCCAAAATAAGCAGGCAGGCCAAACCCATATTTACAGTAAGTAATGATATTAATTTGTTATTAACTATCTTTAAAACGACTTACCTAGGGCCTGAGAGGTTGACTGGCACAGCACGTCGTTGCACAACAAAGTCGGCGATCGCACTAATACCAAAAAAGCTGCCGCGGCTTGGGCAAAGTTTGCAATTAACTTTACACCAATGTTATCATATTGAGTGAGTTATGAATGAGCCTCATGCTTGTATACCGCATATTTTAGAATTTCATAAATGACTAGGGACTGATCGTTTTTATCGCCTACACTTTTTGAATTGAAATAATATTATAAAACATAATGTTTTAAGAAATTAAATTGTAATGATAAAGTTAGTAATGTAATAGTAAATGAATTTAAATGGAGTTTAATAAAATTATTCTTACAGAATTATAAATACACTGAAATTAATACCAAATTTGGGAGATCTTACATGGCTAGGGCCTGATATTTGGAGGGAGAAGTAGCAATTTTTGGAAATAAATAGTTTTATGATGTATCTCAAAATGAGTGAGCGTATTAAATGGACTTTCTAACATCGTTTAGTAGTTTTTAATATTGGATAAATTAATATTAAATATGTGAAAATTGACACTAACACCAAGTTAACCAAATTTTGAAAAATCACCCATATTTAACACTGGCAATGTTTGTTATCGGAGTAGATTGGACGTCTTTAGTGCCGCCAACAGACGGGAACCAACAAACAACTCGTAGCCGGCGAATGTCTAATAATAACCGCCCTCCCCGTTCTACAAGTGATTTATGGTGCGTAGATATTTGTAAATCTATCCTTCTAATCATCGATTTGCGTGCCACTTAGTGCCACCACGTTAGGCTTAGTACTTATGTCGTGCGTTCACTTTGAAGGCTTTTGATGTGGGTTTTAGAATTTGACGCGGAACAAACGCGCCGGTATCATTTTGCTTTCAGAATCTTAGCCAAAACTGCATTACGCTGATGTGGACTCAAACAAAATTGAACCTCGCAGGGATTTGTGTATGATTTTTGACCGCGAAAGACCGCGGAGGACCGCAGTGATGATCTACAAAGTTAAATTCGAGAACGTTTTATATTTTTATGCAGTTACATTTTATAATTGAGGTAAAATAGCGTACGTCACTCCGCGAATCTGGAATAACCAGTTTGTTTAAACGGTAAATACTACTAGTATGTACTTAAACGTACGACAGTTCGGTCTAGACCGCTTGCCAAACCAAATATCAACAAGAATTTATCATTTTCAGGAACCGGGTTGTGTAACAAGCAACTTCTATCCAGACCAAGCACGCGAAGTTATATTGAGTAGGTATTTTAGATACCTAGTTTTAGTTTAACAGAGTGAGTAAAAGTTGCATAGCAGATTGCATCGCATATTGGAACCAACGATTGCAGTCCAAAACTTTTGTGCGCTCAAACTTTTCTTGGCATTTGCGACTGGATCGTTGTAATTTTTCTCCGTCATTACGTTGGCAATTTCATAACGCGACGCGGCATTTAGTTTTTACGCAACGTCGCGTCGGCGCGAGTCCGAGGTTAAGTCGCGCGGCTGTTTTTAGTCCGGCCCTTAATTGACGTCTAAGGGCCAGGCGAGTTTTGAATTAATCCCCGATTTACGAGTCGCGACGCTTTATGATCGGATTATAGCGGTTTGCGACGGTATCGCCGCTTGTTGCGGTTATTCCGAACGCTTCAGTGCTTCGGTATTCGATAAACTTGTTGCAAATCTTTGTTGCTGTCAGAAAACGTTCAATAACATTCACACACGCGCTCGGAGTCGTTAATATCGAATGTCGATGGGTTGGCGGCTCCCCTATGCATTTGTGCAATTTTGTCCCCTATCTTGATCTCTTGGGTGAAAACAACAAGGGTTTTCTTCAAATGCTTAAAAATTTTACGTGTAAGCGTAAGTTTTGTTTGCTTTCATTCTTACATTCTTTTTAGCTTCTTAGCTATAAAACAATCACACGTCTCGTTGCAATAGAAACGGCGTTAAAATAAACTCGTGAAGTAATAATAGGCTATCAGTATCGTACCACGCCAACCCACCCCACCGCGCATTACTAGGTATGCATATTAAAAATTCCCCGTTTCCATTTCCAATAACGTCGGCTGCCGACATCCGATATAATAGGATTTATTACCACCAACATTAATAGTTGCCTTTAATACGAAGCCGAAACATAATCCTCGTGACATTTCCATATAAAATATCGGACGTACCCAATACGTAGGCGACGCCCCCGCACGCGTGACTCATTTAAAACTTGGGGTGTCTCACACCCCTGCCGGGTTCTAGGGACCCGGGTTCCTTCTTCCCGGCACCCTACGGCCTTGGGTTCCGTTAATTATCGCTCACGAAATGGCTCCGTTATTCTGACCGTCCCCATTGCCATTTCTAATACAACTGTTGCAGTCCAATTTGCTGAGCAAAGAAAGGGTGCATGAATTACATGTCTATTGAGTTTTAATGACTGTATTGCGTTATGGTATTGTGTGCCTTTGATAAGGAGCTCTGAAGAGATCCTTTTGATGTTTAAATTATGTAAATGACACTTTCGAAGTTGCTTACACACTCAGACAACAAATTCGAATTAAGATTAGTGTCAGACATTTTTTTTTTTACATTGAAAGAACAAATTACCACAAATAGTAATTAGCTAACTTTTATTAAAATATTGTAGGTATTTCAAGTGAATCAAGATCACCCAATAAAGCTGTACCTACAAAACATACCATCTACAATATGATGTAATCTACAAAGATGCTTAGTTTACACAAATCAGTATTCTCAAACTGTAAAATGCAAAGCAAACATGTACCACATACAGAGCGGAGTGGCACATTTGAATGCTAATGACACCACAAACTGACTGCAAGACACATTGACCTTGTCACTTTGAACCACAATTAGGATACTAAGTAGTGGAGATGAATTGGAATTTAACTAGGCAATTATGTTAAAGAAGCAGGAACGGGATTATTTAAAGATAAAGAGTCAATTTTATAGATCTTCTTTCAATTTGATGCAAATTAAGTATAATATATATATGTGTACATATACTTAATATGATTATTTATTTTGCACCAATATTCACTTAACAGTTCTGATCTTGACAAAAAAGAACCTAATTAAAATACCTACTTGTAATGTGTGTTGTTTTTTCACTGATTTCATAAAGTTCCCTAGAGTACCTGCTTACTTTGATATGCACTCATTTCTGACGGTTAATCTTATCAGAATCTTAGATAATATAATAAAAAACTCCTTCCTATTAGTCAAGAAAAGTAATTTAAATTGCATTACCTGTACATACCTATTTATAACAGGAAAATTAAAATCAATTCATAAATTAAGGATTTAATAAACACTTTAAATTTATAATACTAAATTTTTACTTCTTATTTTGTTTATAACCTAATAATGTACCAAATTTCTCTTGTTGATAACAGATGGTGGTACCCAATTAAAAATCAAATATAATATAATTATTGTTGCATTGCTACTCAAGTAGCAATTATTATTACTTTTTGCCTAGGAAGGTACATCTTAATAAATATAAAGAACACATTATTATGTTCATTCTGGGAGACTACAAAAAAATCAACTACTCTGATGGGTACCTAACTTTATTCTGAACCTTTGCAAATAAATAGTATTACATTAAAAATATATATCACAGCCCATACAGTAAATTGGATTAACGCTAAATACCTATTCAATGTCAATAAAAGAAACATAAATTCAATACTTAGATTTCTGTCCCGAATAAATGATACAATACAAACGAACCAAGTCCTTTTCCGTTTTACGATTAATATTACCCGGCCATCACCCCCGCGATTACGACTAGCGAAGGGCTCCAAGTACACCCGCATGGTAGGATTTATAGCCACACTAATTCCCACTGTGTTTACTCATACATTCTGACTTAAAAACATATTTTCATAAAGACTAGTCAGTCACTCACACATAAGAATAACATATATTTACCTTATTGAGCCTCGTAAGATGCAGAAAGTTGCAGATATGCCAAGAAACCGAAGGGACAAATCCTTGCACAACCACTGAACTGAAATTCTACGCAAACAAATCACACTGCCACAAGCGTTACACTTTCGATATTGCAAATAATAAACACAACAATATATCACAACGCAATTGTGTCATAAAACATCCAATAATTTGAAATTATAAAGGAATATTGAAGCATTTCCCAATAAAAAACCGGCGGACACTCACGCTCCTCTCACTACAAAAATCTTTACAAAACTGAGAAGTTTTAGGATGGCGCCACTGGACTGAAGTTAGCGCAAGCGCTGTCAAAATTAAAATGTAAAGCTCTTCGACATGAGTGGGAGTAACCACGAGATGCTTGTTCATATAAACATTCAAATAGGAATGAAATAATATGATTATAATCTAAAGCTAGGCTGTTTTAATTTTAGCTAAGTGTTGAACTTTGTAATATTGGAATATATTTTGTCACTTTTCTTACCATGATGTCTAAAGGAAGCTTAACTGGAAATATATCATTTCCAGAGCTATATATTTAAAAAAAAATTAAACTGTCAGCCGTCATTGTGACATTTTGTATTTACAATCAGATTTTTCTTTCAGCCAGCACTTGATTATTAACTTTTAAAGTTAAACTTTTTCATTACATATTCAAGATGCTTGAAGACGTAAAACGTGTAATATTAGTGCTTTCAGGGAAAGGTGGTGTGGGAAAATCTACTGTAAGCACGCAGTTAGCTTTAACTCTCAAAGAAAAAGGGTATAAGGTTAGAATATTATTGCATTATCTTTTATTTTAATTACTCACCCAAATTAAATTACGTAGTTAAATAATTTAGTAAGTAAACTGATAATGTATATGGACTGTTACAGGTTGGTTTACTTGATATTGACTTGTGTGGGCCGAGCGTTCCTTACTTTTTGAACTTAGAAAATCATAGTGTTCACCAAGGGCCTGATGGCTGGATCCCTGTGTACTTGGACCAGGAACAGAGGCTGGGCGTCATGTCAATAGGGTTCCTGCTGTCTTCTCGCAATGATGCAGTTATTTGGAGAGGTCCAAAGAAAACTTCTATGATTAAACAGTTCTTAGAAGATGTGTGTTGGCAAGAATTAGATTTCCTAATTATTGATACTCCTCCAGGTATAATATAAAAGTTACATAATTACTGGTATAATGGTACTTTTAGAAAGAAACAATTTTAATGTATTAATTATTTTCTTTTGTAGGAACATCAGATGAACACATAACAGTGATGGAAAACCTCAAGCAAGTGCCACAGTGCTCAGCCATTCTGGTCACCACCCCCCAGCAGGTTGCCATAGAAGATGTCAGGAAAGAAATTACATTTTGTAGGAAAACTGGAATCCCTATAACGGGGATAATTGAGAACATGAGTGGGTTAGTAGTATGTTTACCGTTTTTACCAACTGGAAATCATGTGATCATTATCTAAAAGTAGGAAATCTAAGTTAATTTGATTGTGATTCTACTAATTAAAGCTATATTACTTCAAGAAGTTTTTACATAACTTCAATTCAAAAGTCTTTGTGTAATTACACTTACAACATGTGCTTACTGTAATTGCAATTTTTGTTCATTCAACTTCATATACTTTTTTCTTTTTTTCAGATATGAATGTCCTAACTGCAGTGAATGCACAAACATATTTTCAAGTGGTGGAGGCAAATCTTTAGCTGAATATGCGAAGATACCTTTCTTGGGCAGTGTTCCCATTGATCCTCGTGTGGGTAAACTAGCTGGCCGAGGTGTCGCTGCGGTCCAGGAGCTTCCAGACTCTACCACCAGCAAAGTCTTTACCGATTTAGTAACACAGTTGGCAGATTCGCCAACTGGAGCGTAACTGTTTCTTGTTATGTTTGTACATAAATTATGCAATAGTGATGAAGACTTTGATTACCAGGTTTGGTTTACGAGTTCCATACCATATAAAATGAAGGGAGATGCAATGATAATTTGCTTCTTTTTAAGAGAAATTGTCTCTTAACACATAGAATCCTGAAAATATATGAGGTGCAAGTTTGCATAAAACAAACAAAAGATTTGTGTGAGCACGCACAATTTTTGTATCATTCCAATATTAAAATCAAAGACTTGATCATATGTAAAATATGTGTTAAAAACAGTGTGATTTTTTGTATGTAATGTTGCACAAAATTAACTTTCTATTAAGTTATCAAAATCCTAATAAGAATGTTATTGTTTAGGTACTTATAGGTTTTAAGGAGATATTTTGATATAAATAAAATATTATTGTTACAATCATTTCTTTATTTACTCTTCTAAACACATATTACATTGTAAATATATAAAATGCGTATAAAATTGTTAATAATATATAAATATTCATATTTCAGCAAAAATATTATACTACTTTAAATATGTATAGATAATATAATTATATCTATAGATTTGAATCATTTGTAAATATTGTATAACTTTTATAAGTCAATAAATAGACAATATTTATTTCAGTAAAATTAATAGGCTAATTGGAATATATCAATACCACATACTTTTGATACTTACTCTATGAAATAAATGACAGTTAAACTCCTAAAATTTTAGCATTCATAAAAGTAACACCTATTTTACAACACAATATTTTGCTATAATATAGAAATTCTTCAAAACAATAAGTATCTAAATCAATATCTTAGTAAAATATATAATTTATACTTTGGAAATGTATAACAATCTTTTTGGCACATAATTATCAATTAATAAAATTTAAAATAACATCAAATTAAATTTGAAATTATAAAACAAAATGCTAAGCACCACTTATCATCTAATTAGAAGAAGAAGACGGAAATGTGAAAAATCTTCTTGATACATTTTAAACACATGTCAATTTAGGACTAAACTTCAAATTATTAGTAAATTGCCTTGGATTCAATCTTCATTGTTTACAATATTAGAGTCTTGTTAATTTCAAACATTCTTTCTGATTTAATACTACCTAACTTATACATCAATTCCATTTTTCATTCAGTAGATTTCACACCTAATATTGAATACATCAACTATCAGATCAAAGTTATAATCATATTACAATTTATTTGATGTTAAAATAATTACGATAATAAAATTACTTCGTTTCACATCGCTTTCACTTATAAAACGCCTAAACATTAATAGCTGCATACAAACTTTACCTAATTTCATAAATCCTAATTTAAATCTTTGTTTTACCACTCGCAGAAAAACCTTACTCTTGCAAGCTTGTATTCCCTGTTTCAACAATATGTATTATTCTACAAATCGTAGTATCCGAACTTCTTTCTACTGATCCTTTGGCCTTCACAATCAGTCCTGCATATTGTCTAGCAGGTGCAGTCAACGTCTTTGTTAGTAAACTACAACTGTTAATTCAGTACTTTCTCAAATCTCCTTCAAATAAATCTAGAATTGAGAAAGAACCATGTCCCAGTCAAGCTTCATATTCACTGAAGACACTTTCTAGCACTTCCAGTCAAACAGTATCATTTCTTAAGCCCCACATTCATTTCTAAAAGTTTTACTTAAAATGTCAAGTATCACTTTAATATTACTGCCGCTGCAGTCAACTTGTCAGAACAAATGCTAGATAGTACAGTACCATTTCGTATTCCTTTCATTGTATTACAAAAGTACAAAGTGGAACTTCTTCCTCTTTAGAACAAGTGTAATTTTTCTCGGTCAGTTAAATATAACTACTCGTACATACAGAAAAAAACACTTTCCTTTTTTATTTACTAGCAGTTGTAGTCTACAGTCAGTCAGTCAGTTTACTACAGCTGCAAGTGTTGCATGAACAACAGATGTTTCAATCAATAGCCTTCATATTCACTGCACGTCATTGCTAGCAGTTGTAGTGAACTTGACAGTTGTATTATATTTCTTAGTCAGTTTAGTACAACTGTTAGTAGGTACAGTATAACAACGGATATCCCACTCAATAGCTTTATATTCACTGCACATCATTCCTAGTAGTTGTAGTGAACTTGTCAATTGTATAGTTATCTTTCTTGCTCAGTTCAATACACCTGTTAGTACATACAGTAAAAAACAAACGACGTTCCTGTTAGTTGCCCTCATAATCACTGCATTTATTTACTAGCAGTTGCAATCTACAGTTAACTACAGCTGCTAGTAGGTACTATCGGAGTATTTGGCGGTCGACCACCTATAAGGTGAAAATCGCTTGGCGCTTATACGTCTGTCAAAGCAAGCCCCGCCAAAATTGTGGTCCGAGAGCCTGCAAGAATTTTTCGGTAGGTATATGAGGCAAGCTGAAAACTTGTCCTATACCTTTAATATTATAACTCAACACAAAACCGCAGACCTAGCTGAGTACCGGGGCTAAACCAAACCCCCAATTTTTCTTATTTTAAAATATATTTTATAATCCAAAAAAATATACTTTGTCAGTTCACCTGACAGGTAGAAGTTCCATCGAAATAATTTGTCTTACAACGTGAGTCTTATTTTTTAGTTATAAATAAAAAGATGAAAAATATTTTTGGGGGTTGCTTTAACCCCGCTACTCACCAGCCAGGTCTGCAGTGTCGTGCTGGGATATAATAGGAGAGGTTCAGGATAAGTTTTCAGCTTGCCTCAAATACCTACCAAAAAATTCTTGCTAGCTCTCCTACTATTGGAACGTTTTTGCTTGGATTTTGACAGATTTTCTTTAAGTGCTCTTCTATTGGCCAGTGGGCGGGGCTATTGGCGTTTAAAGAAATCTATTTGAAAAGTGTACTACCGCCAGCGTTGCCGGTAGTACAGTATAACAACAGATATTCCACTCAGTAGCTTTCATATTCACTGCACATCATTCCTACCAGTTGTAGTGAACTTGTCAATTGTATAGTTATCTTTCTTGCTCAGTTCAATATATCTGTTAGTACATACAGTAAAAAACAAACGACGTTCCTGTTAGTTGCCCTCATAATCACTGCATTTATTTACTAGCAGTTGCAATCTACAGTTAACTACAGCTGCTAGTAGGTACAGTATAACAACAAATATTCCACTCAATAGCATTCATATTCACTGCACATCATTGCTAGCAGTTGTAGTGAACTTGTCAATTGTATAGTTATCTTTCTTGCTCAGTTCAATACACCTGTTAGTACATACAGTAAAAAACAAACGACGTTCCTGTTAGTTGCCCTCATAATCACTGCATTTATTTACTAGCAGTTGCAATCTACAGTCAGTTTACTACAGCTGCTAGTAGGTACAGTATAACAACAAATATTCCACTCAATAGCATTCATATTCACTGCACATCATTGCTAGCAGTTGTTGTGAACTTGTCAGTTGCATCTTTGTCAGTAAGTTCACTGCAACTGCTAGTGCAGCAGTCCGCGGTTCAGGTGGAGCTAATGACTGCAGCCTGCTGCTCCTCGCTCAGCCACATGAACTGGCGGATCTCATCCTCAGAGGAGGGACAGCAATGAGGAGGCGCCTTTTGCAGCATCTCGCGTAACTCCTGGGAACAGAGCTGGTGGTGTAGCTGACTGATGATAACTGATGACCAAATGGCCATGATCATTAACAGCGTAGTTGTGGTCTACTGTTGATGACGATACGATGACCGAATGGCCATCAGAAGAGCTGAATGTGTGGTAGTGTTCCTATCTGTTAGGAGTTGAGTGACTGATATGACGTGATTGATCGATTGATATAATAAAAAACGATCTAAGAAAGAAAAATGAAAAGGAAATTTAGGAACGTGCAATACTGACTACTTACAACTATTCTATTCTATTTCTACCCATGTGGTCGAGTATCTGATAAGTACTTTGCGTAGTCATATGAAAGAGTAGATATTAGTTACAAAGGCGTCCTTGTTACATTCATTGTAATTTAACTAACTCAATTGAGGAAAGAAAGGGTAATAGAATATATTAGTAATCATAAAAAATAATAAAGTAAATAGAAAACTACTTACTAAGGAATAAAAAAGACGTAAGAATCCCTTCTACTACCTCTATAACTAAAATGTGTTTAGTATACCAGGTGACCACCTTTCCGCAAAGATTGCCTTAAATTTTTGCGGAGGACAGATACCTACTATACTTTTTTCCTCCAAATGTCACGGAGGAATGGGAGTAGTGTTATGCAGTTAATGTTCCCTGAAGTATGTACGCAGACACAGATTGTATACGCAAAACGTTTATTGATAGCCAATTGGAATACCTGCTGTAAATTAAATTTGTACTTGTATTAATAGATAAAGCGCTATGTGCGCTTTTTGATTAGAGAATAAGCCCACCAAATACCCAAGTCACCTGTCAGTTAGGAAAAAAACATTACCACTTATTAGGAACGTAGCATGAACCTGAATCACACACGTTCAGACTTACGACAATGACATAACTTACTTCTTGGTCAGTAAACTAGGTAGATTTAATACAAAATATACAGTAGAGAAATACTGTATTTTTAAAACTTTATTCTGTAATACCCAAAATCAGGATCAGACTAGGTAGAGGTACTTATTACCGGAGGCCAAGATTCATTTTGGGTCGTTGCACCAATCTAGTTAGATATAACTAAATCCCTCTGGACCTGATGGATTTTGATGAGAAAACAGTTTCTTAAAACAAATTGCCTTCAATATTACCGTAGGCGATAAAACCCTTGAACTATTTTGATTCTAAACAAAATAAAGTTGCCTATTGTTTACCTATATAATTTCGTAAGCGTATCAGTACATCTGCGTCTGGGTACAAACCTAGGTCACCTCGTACGAACCGCGACTACGCGCAGCCACTGCTCCTTGACAGTGCGCCGCGAGAGCGAACGCCGTAGCGTCTGCGGAAGAGCAACGGGGCGGCGCGTTTCATAAGAGCCGGTGGAAAAATGAACAAAATGCTCGTGGAATGGCCGCTAGGGGGCGCCTGTGTCGAGTGAGGTCGTCTAAATGTCAAATGCCACTGATTAGCTGGTCGGTTTTGAAGGCTTTTTCCTATTAAGATTACTATTTGAATATTTATCAATATGTAAGAGTCAATTTGACAATTATCAATGATTGTGAGTGTTTTTAAAGCGAAGCTAAGCAAGGTACTTGCATTTGCCCTTTTTTCCGGACCTCACTCGACAGTGGCGCCGCCTGGTGAGCGCAAAAACGATTGCCCTCATTGGGCAAGGCTTTATTAAAGCTGTTTAAGTGAGCGCTTTTCGCCACTTGGGGCGCTAGTGTAGCGGACTGTTCGCGATACATATTACTGATCTGGGGCGGTTGGTAACACTGTTTTATTAAATAAAACAGTGTTACCAACCGCTCTTAAGATTAATGTTGCGAAAGTTTAGAAATACGTTTTTTAATTACTGACAGTTAGATGATCTGATGGTAAATGGACGTGTGTGTGATCCCGCGGTTGTCAGATTAATTATAACAATATGTTTCAACGAGTACAGATTTAAAGGCGGAATTTAGAAAGGACTGTACGCAACATCACTGTGACATGGCTAGGCTAATCTTGTTGTTTAAAAAAACGCAACAAGCCTTTTTCGCAGATGTCCCGTTCGGGCTCAATATGGAAACATTTTGTTTTTGAGCTCGAACGGGACATTACTAGACATGGCTCATATGGTTACCTCTGTATTTATTCTATGGATTTGATTACCTAAACGATATTTAAATATTATGTCGCCCGTTTTAAAAAACTTTAAACAACCTCCACCATCAGCCGCCTTGAACATTTTGCAAAAATTTTAAATCCAGCTCTTATGAAACTCTTCACCGCTATAAAAGATGGTAATCAAATGTTAAAGCAAAATCTCAGCAAATTATAAAACACAGGCTCGAACAATATTGATGGCAATGATTGTCGATTATGGAAGATGACTTAAAAAAATTAAGCAAATTAAAACAATATTATATTAAAAAGAATTCTCAAAAAGAATATGAACTTAATTGCAAAAAGGCACAATTTTCACAAGCGAAAATAACATTGTTGATACGCTTTTAAAATTATTTTCAATACTAATTATTATGTACAATAATATACTCTATTCATTTTTCATTCTGATTTTACTTCTACTTATAGATTCGTCGTATAAAACATAGCTCTCTCAAACGCAGTCGACTAAGGATCAGATTTTATTTAAACAAGTTGCGTAGATCCGGCGTGTTTGTGTAACAGACAGACTTAGTTATATTACTATTAAATAATTCTATTACCAGTGTCTCAAACACTACTATGGTTACCTCTGTATTTATTCTATGGATTTGATTACCTAAACGATATTTAAATATTTTGTCGCCCGCTTTAAAAAACTTTAAACAACCTCCACCATTAGCCACCTTGAACATTTTGCAAAAATTTTAATCCAGCTCTTATGAAACTCTAGACCGCTATAAAAGATGGTAATCAAATGTTAAAGCAAAATCTCAGCAAATTATAAAACACAGGCTCGATCAATATTGATGGCAATGATTGTCGATTATGAAAGATGACTTAAAAAATATTAAGCAAAATAAAACAATATTATATTAAAAAAGAATTCTCAAAAAGAATATGAACTCAATTGCAAAAAAGGCACAATTTTCACAAGCGAAAATAACATTGTTGATACGCTATTAAAATTATTTTCAATACTGATTATTATTTACAATAATATACTCTATTCATTTTTCATTCTGATTTTACTTCTACTTATAGATTCGTCGTATAAAACATAGCTCTCTCAAACGCAGCCAACTAAGGATCAGATTTTATTTAAACAAGTTGCGTAGATCCGGCGTGTTTGTGTAACAGACAGACTTAGTTATTTTACTATTAAATAATTCTATTACCAGTGTCTCACACACTTAGTGATCATGATGATCATCATCAGCCCATATACGTCCCTACTGCCGGGGCACGGGCTACCCTAAATTAGGGCGATAAGGCCTTACTCAACCACGCTGGCCAATTGCGGGTTGGTTGACTTGACTACACAACCTAAGAATTTTCTACATAGGTGTGTCGAATAATTAATTGTACATATGAATATCAAATTTGAAAAACACAGTGGTACGTGGCGGGGTTTGAACTGGCGAGATGCATGCGAGAGGTATCGCATGCATCTCGCTTCTTGCTTTCTTGGCGGTCACATATGTGATAAATTATATAGCTATTTATTTTATTATTCATAGAATAAGGATATCATTGAATAGAGTATATTACTAGTTTACTGTTCACTACACCTAACACATAAAGCCACACACACACACACAAATACAAAACCTCCCCCCCCCCCATTAGTTCCCCAACCTACCTTCATAGCATGTCGGTTCCTTTGAGCAGCGAGTAGATGATTAACCACAGGGGCGGGGTAGTCCCGTCCGATGACGCAGTTAGCCCGCTCCTGCACGTCTATTGGTGCTTTCCATGGCTCGTATCTGGTAAATTAAAGATAAGTCGAATTAAGAACATAATCATTGGCCCATATACGTCCCCACTGCTGGACACGGGCCTTTACTAAACTAGGGCGATAAGGCTGGCCAAGTGTGGGTTGGTCGATTACACAACCTAAGAATTTATTCGTAGGTTTCCTCATGATGTTTTCCTTTAAAGCGTTGAATAATCGTACGTCGTAAGTCGAACATATGAATATCAAATTTGAAAAACACAGAGGCACGTGGCGGGGTTTGAACTGGCCACGTTTCGCATGACAACCAAGGACCTTAACCACTCGGCCGTCGACACATTTTTAAAATTAATAACAATCTCCCACTTTTAACAAAGGGTTTCGTACCAATGATGAAAAAAAATACGTTTATTGCATGGGGAACCCCTTAATGTTTTATCTATTTAAATTTAGAGTATTTGTTGTAGTAGAGGCAACGCAAATAATTTATTTGTGAAAATTTCAGCTTTCTAACTATCACAGTTTAAGAGATACATCTTGGAGGAGACAGACAGACGGATAGACAGACAGACAGACGGATAGACGGACGGCGGTAGCTTAGTAATAGGGTCCCGTTTGACCTTTGGTACGGATCCCTATTAGAGTAGAAGCCGCTTGCGTCGACAGTCAGCTACAAGAGGCTGTCGCGCACTTCAGCTATTTGCGGCCTTTTCTTGTGGCCCGTGTGCGAGGATACCCGCATCCAGCTACTACCGACTGACCCCGGAACACACATAGGGACACTCGACGCTCACATGTAGTGGTCGGGCATGCGGCCCAGTTCCGGCACGTAGCGGCGCACGTACTCGCCGCTCGGGTCGAGGCGCTGCCCCATCCAGCTACTACCGACTGACCCGGGACACACATAGGGACACTCGACGCTCACATGTAGTGGTCGGGCATGCGGCCCAGTTCCGGCACGTAGCGGCGCACGTACTCGCCGCTCGGGTCGAGGCGCTGCCCCATCCAGCTACTACCGACTGACCCGGGACACACATAGGGACACTCGACGCTCACATGTAGTGGTCGGGCATGCGGCCCAGTTCCGGCACGTAGCGGCGCACGTACTCGCCGCTCGGGTCGAGGCGCTGCCCCATCCAGCTACTACCGACTGACCCGGGACACACATAGGGACACTCGACGCTCACATGTAGTGGTCGGGCATGCGGCCCAGTTCCGGCACGTAGCGGCGCACGTACTCGCCGCTCGGGTCGAGGCGCTGCCCCATCCAGCTACTACCGACTGACCCGGGACACACATAGGGACACTCGACGCTCACATGTAGTGGTCGGGCATGCGGCCCAGTTCCGGCACGTAGCGGCGCACGTACTCGCCGCTCGGGTCGAGGCGCTGCCCCATCCAGCTACTACCGACTGACCCGGGACACACATAGGGACACTCGACGCTCACATGTAGTGGTCGGGCATGCGGCCCAGTTCCGGCACGTAGCGGCGCACGTACTCGCCGCTCGGGTCGAGGCGCTGCCCCATCCAGCTACTACCGACTGACCCGGGACACACATAGGGACACTCGACGCTCACATGTAGTGGTCGGGCATGCGGCCCAGTTCCGGCACGTAGCGGCGCACGTACTCGCCGCTCGGGTCGAGGCGCTGCCCCATCCAGCTACTACCGACTGACCCGGGACACACATAGGGACACTCGACGCTCACATGTAGTGGTCGGGCATGCGGCCCAGTTCCGGCACGTAGCGGCGCACGTACTCGCCGCTCGGGTCGAGGCGCTGCCCCATCCAGCTACTACCGACTGACCCGGGACACACATAGGGACACTCGACGCTCACATGTAGTGGTCGGGCATGCGGCCCAGTTCCGGCACGTAGCGGCGCACGTACTCGCCGCTCGGGTCGAGGCGCTGCCCCATCCAGCTACTACCGACTGACCCGGGACACACATAGGGACACTCGACGCTCACATGTAGTGGTCGGGCATGCGGCCCAGTTCCGGCACGTAGCGGCGCACGTACTCGCCGCTCGGGTCGAGGCGCTGCCCCATCCAGCTACTACCGACTGACCCGGGACACACATAGGGACACTCGACGCTCACATGTAGTGGTCGGGCATGCGGCCCAGTTCCGGCACGTAGCGGCGCACGTACTCGCCGCTCGGGTCGAGGCGCTGCCCCATCCAGCTACTACCGACTGACCCGGGACACACATAGGGACACTCGACGCTCACATGTAGTGGTCGGGCATGCGGCCCAGTTCCGGCACGTAGCGGCGCACGTACTCGCCGCTCGGGTCGAGGCGCTGCCCCATCCAGCTACTACCGACTGACCCGGGACACACATAGGGACACTCGACGCTCACATGTAGTGGTCGGGCATGCGGCCCAGTTCCGGCACGTAGCGGCGCACGTACTCGCCGCTCGGGTCGAGGCGCTGCCCCATCCAGCTACTACCGACTGACCCGGGACACACATAGGGACACTCGACGCTCACATGTAGTGGTCGGGCATGCGGCCCAGTTCCGGCACGTAGCGGCGCACGTACTCGCCGCTCGGGTCGAGGCGCTGCCCCATCCAGCTACTACCGACTGACCCGGGACACACATAGGGACACTCGACGCTCACATGTAGTGGTCGGGCATGCGGCCCAGTTCCGGCACGTAGCGGCGCACGTACTCGCCGCTCGGGTCGAGGCGCTGCCCCATCCAGCTACTACCGACTGACCCGGGACACACATAGGGACACTCGACGCTCACATGTAGTGGTCGGGCATGCGGCCCAGTTCCGGCACGTAGCGGCGCACGTACTCGCCGCTCGGGTCGAGGCGCTGCCCCATCCAGCTACTACCGACTGACCCGGGACACACATAGGGACACTCGACGCTCACATGTAGTGGTCGGGCATGCGGCCCAGTTCCGGCACGTAGCGGCGCACGTACTCGCCGCTCGGGTCGAGGCGCTGCCCCATCCAGCTACTACTATAAAGACTAATTTTAGTGTAATGGAACGCAAAAGTCTAAAAATCTCACATGTGATCATTGTCTAAAATAAGGATTTTATTTTCTAACTGACATACAATGATGGCTTGGAGTAGCCTCATCATCATCACGGGGCTTGTAGTGTAGCAGATAGATCCCACCCCCTTTTTTTTCGCGGTGAAATGCTTTTCACACTGTCACTGGGAGAGGGGTTCTCGCCCATTGGTGTGTCGGACTCCCCGGCGACTGGCTAAAACTGGTTTACTGACTAAAACACTGTGGTGTACCTCGTCGTCATGGGACTCTGACCCAGTCTTTTACTGCCACGTGATAGATCTCACCCCTAACTAAAATTAGGAAAAATCTAAGTTGTCTGACTTGATTGTCATTCTACTAAATTAAATTGCTAGTATAAAATGGAGATACATAAAAATTCTTCTTGAATAAGTTTCAAGAAATATTTTATGTAACTCCATTTTTCTATGTCTTGTGTAATTACACTTACAACATGTGCTTACTGTAATTGCAATTTTTGTTCATTCAACTTCATATACTTTTTTCTTTTTTTCAGATATGAATGTCCTAACTGCAGTGAATGCACAAACATATTTTCAAGTGGTGGAGGCAAATCTTTAGCTGAATATGCGAAGATACCTTTCTTGGGCAGTGTTCCCATTGATCCTCGTGTGGGTAAACTAGCTGGCCGAGGTGTCGCTGCGGTCCAGGAGCTTCCAGACTCTACCACCAGCAAAGTCTTTACCGATTTAGTAACACAGTTGGCAGATTCGCCAACTGGAGCGTAACTGTTTCTTGTTATGTTTGTACATAAATTATGCAATAGTGATGAAGACTTTGATTACCAGGTTTGGTTTACGAGTTCCATACCATATAAAATGAAGGGAGATGCAATGATAATTTGCTTCTTTTTAAGAGAAATTGTCTCTTAACACATAGAATCCTGAAAATATATGAGGTGCAAGTTTGCATAAAACAAACAAAAGATTTGTGTGAGCACGCACAATTTTTGTATCATTCCAATATTAAAATCAAAGACTTGATCATATGTAAAATATGTGTTAAAAACAGTGTGATTTTTTGTATGTAATGTTGCACAAAATTAACTTTCTATTAAGTTATCAAAATCCTAATAAGAATGTTATTGTTTAGGTACTTATAGGTTTTAAGGAGATATTTTGATATAAATAAAATATTATTGTTACAATCATTTCTTTATTTACTCTTCTAAACACATATTACATTGTAAATATATAAAATGCGTATAAAATTGTTAATAATATATAAATATTCATATTTCAGCAAAAATATTATACTACTTTAAATATGTATAGATAATTATATCTATAGATTTGAATCATTTGTAAATATTGTATAACTTTTATAAGTCAATAAATAGACAATATTTATTTCAGTAAAATTAATAGGCTAATTGGAATATATCAATACCACATACTTTTGATACTTACTCTATGAAATAAATGACAGTTAAACTCCTAAAATTTTAGCATTCATAAAAGTAACACCTATTTTACAACACAATATTTTGCTATAATATAGAAATTCTTCAAAACAATAAGTATCTAAATCAATATCTTAGTAAAATATATAATTTATACTTTGGAAATGTATAACAATCTTTTTGGCACATAATTATCAATTAATAAAATTTAAAATAACATCAAATTAAATTTGAAATTATAAAACAAAATGCTAAGCACCACTTATCATCTAATTAGAAGAAGAAGACGGAAATGTGAAAAATCTTCTTGATACATTTTAAACACATGTCAATTTAGGACTAAACTTCAAATTATTAGTAAATTGCCTTGGATTCAATCATGAAGATTGAATCCAAGGCAATTTACTAATAATTTTGTTTACAATATTAGAGTCTTGTTAATTTCAAACATTCTTTCTGATTTAATACTACCTAACTTATACATCAATTCCATTTTTCATTCAGTAGATTTCACACCTAATATTGAATACATCAACTATCAGATCAAAGTTATAATCATATTACAATTTATTTGATGTTAAAATAATTACGATAATAAAATTACTTCGTTTCACATCGCTTTCACTTATAAAACGCCTAAACATTAATAGCTGCATACAAACTTTACCTAATTTCATAAATCCTAATTTAAATCTTTGTTTTACCACTCGCAGAAAAACCTTACTCTTGCAAGCTTGTATTCCCTGTTTCAACAATATGTATTATTCTACAAATCGTAGTATCCGAACTTCTTTCTACTGATCCTTTGGCCTTCACAATCAGTCCTGCATATTGTCTAGCAGGTGCAGTCAACGTCTTTGTTAGTAAACTACAACTGTTAATTCAGTACTTTCTCAAATCTCCTTCAAATAAATCTAGAATTTAGAAAGAACCATGTCCCCGTCAAGCTTCATATTCACTGAAGACACTTTCTAGCACTTCCAGTCAAACAGTAGGTATTATTTCTTAAGCCCCACATTCAGTTCTAAAAGTTTTACTTATAATGTCAAGTATCACTTTAATATGACTGCAGCTGCAGTCAACTTGTCAGAACAAATGCTAGATAGTACAGTACCATTTCGTATTCCTTTCATTTTATTACAAAAGTACGAAGTGGAATTTGTTCCTCTTTAGAAGAAGTGTAATTTTTCTCGGTCAGTTAAATATAACTACTTACTCGTACATACAGAAAAAGAAACAATTTCCAGTTAGTAGCCTTCATAATCACTGCATTTATTTACTAGCAGTTGTAGTCTACAGTCAGTCAGTCAGTTTACTACAGCTGCAAGTGTTGCATGAACAACAGATGTTTCAATCAATAGCCTTCATATACACTGCACATCATTGCTAGCAGGTGTAGTGAACTTGTCAGTTGTAATTTTTCTCGATCAGTTCAGTACAACTGCTAGTAGGTACAGTATAACAGCAGATATTCCACTCAGTAGCTTTATATTCACTGCACATCATTCCTAGTAGTTGTAGTGAACTTGTCAATTGTATAGTTATCTTTCTTGCTCAGTTCAATACACCTGTTAGTACATACAGTAAAAAACAAACGACGTTCCTGTTAGTTGCCCTCATAATCACTGCATTTATTTACTAGCAGTTGCAATCTACAGTTAACTACAGCTGCTAGTAGGTACAGTATAACAACAAATATTCCACTCAATAGCATTCATATTCACTGCACATCATTGCTAGCAGTTGTTGTGAACTTGTCAGTTGCATCTTTGTCAGTAAGTTCACTGCAACTGCTAGTGCAGCAGTCCGCGGTTCAGGTGGAGCTAATGACTGCAGCCTGCTGCTCCTCGCTCAGCCACATGAACTGGCGGATCTCATCCTCAGAGGAGGGACAGCAATGAGGAGGCGCCTTTTGCAGCATCTCGCGTAACTCCTGGGAACAGAGCTGGTGGTGTAGCTGACTGATGATAACTGATGACCAAATGGCCATGATCATTAACAGCGTAGTTGTGGTCTACTGTTGATGACGATACGATGACCGAATGGCCATCAGAAGAGCTGAATGTGTGGTAGTGTTCCTATCTGTTAGGAGTTGAGTGACTGATATGACGTGATTGATCGATTGATATAATAAAAAACGATCTAAGAAAGAAAAATGAAAAGGAAATTTAGGAACGTGCAATACTGACTACTTACAACTATTCTATTTCTATCCATGTGTTCGAGTATGTGATAGGTACTTTGTGTAGTCATATGAAAGAGTAGATATTAGTTACAAAGGCGTCCTTGTTACATTCATTGTAATTTAACTAACTCAATTGAGGAAAGAAAGGGTAATAGAATATATTAGTAATCATAAAAAATAATAAAGTAAATAGAAAACTACTTACTAAGGAATAAAAAAGACGTAAGAATCCCTTCTACTACCTCTATAACTAAAATGTGTTTAGTATACCAGGTGACCACCTTTCCGCAAAGATTGCCTTAAATTTTTGCGGAGGACAGATACCTACTATACTTTTTTCCTCCAAATGTCACGGAGGAATGGGAGTAGTGTTATGCAGTTAATGTTCCCTGAAGTATGTACGCAGACACAGATTGTATACGCAAAACGTTTATTGATAGCCAATTGGAATACCTGCTGTAAATTAAATTTGTACTTGTATTAATAGATAAAGCGCTATGTGCGCTTTTTGATTAGAGAATAAGCCCACCAAATAACCAAGTCACCTGTCAGTTAAAAAAAAAACATTGCCACTGATTAGGAAAGTAGCATGAACCTGAATCACACACGTTCAGACTTACGACAATGACATAACTTACTTCTTGGTCAGTAAACTAGGTAGATTTAATACAAAATATACAGTAGAGAAATACTGTATTTTTAAAACTTTATTCTGTAATACCCAAAATCAGGATCAGCCTAGGTAGAGGTACCTACTTATTATCGGAGGCCAAGATTCATTTTGGGTCGTTGCACCAATCTAGTTAGATATAACTAAATCCCTCTGGACCTGATGGATTTTGATGAGAAAACAGTTTCTTAAAACAAATTGCCTTCAATATTACCGTAGGCGATAAAACCCTTGAACTATTTTGATTCTAAACAAAATAAAGTTGCCTATTGTTTACCTATATAATTTCGTAAGCGTATCAGTACATCTGCGTCTGGGTACAAACCTAGGTCACCTCGTACGAACCGCGACTACGCGCAGCCACTGCTCCTTGACAGTGCGCCGCGAGAGCGAACGCCGTAGCGTCTGCGGAAGAGCAACGGGGCGGCGCGTTTCATAAGAGCCGGTGGAAAAATGAACAAAATGCTCGTGGAATGGCCGCTAGGGGGCGCCTGTGTCGAGTGAGGTCGTCTAAATGTCAAATGCCACTGATTAGCTGGTCGGTTTTGAAGGCTTTTTCCTATTAAGATTACTATTTGAATATTTATCAATATGTAAGAGTCAATTTGACAATTATCAATGATTGTGAGTGTTTTTAAAGCGAAGCTAAGCAAGGTACTTGCATTTGCCCTTTTTTCCGGACCTCACTCGACAGTGGCGCCGCCTGGTGAGCGCAAAAACGATTGCCCTCATTGGGCAAGGCTTTATTAAAGCTGTTTAAGTGAGCGCTTTTCGCCACTTGGGGCGCTAGTGTAGCGGACTGTTCGCGATACATATTACTGATCTGGGGCGGTTGGTAACACTGTTTTATTTAAACCTATTAAGATTAATGTTGCGAATGTTTAGTAATAAGTTTTTTTTAATTACTGACAGTTAGATGATCTGATGGTAAGTGGACGTGTGTGTGATCCGCGGTTGTCAGATTAATTATGACCAATATGTTTCAACGGAATTTAGAAAGGACTGTACGCAACATCACTGTGACATGGCTAGGCTAATATTGTTGTTTAAAAAAACGCAACAAGCCTTTTTCGCAAATATCCCGTTCGGGCTCAAAAATAAAATGGTAACATTGGACATGGCTCATACGGTTACTATGACATCTCTGTATTTATTCTATAAATTTAATTAAACTATATTTATATTTTGTCGCCCGCTTTAAAAAACTTTAAACAACCTCCACCATTAGCCACCTTGAACATTTTGCAAAAATTTTAATCCAGCTCTTATGAAACTCTAGACCGCTATAAAAGATGGTAATCAAATGTTAAAGCAAAATCTCAGCAAATTATAAAACACAGGCTCGATCAATATTGATGGCAATGATTGTCGATTATGAAAGATGACTTAAAAAATATTAAGCAAAATAAAACAATATTATATTATCTAATACAAGAAAGTCAGATAAAAAAAAGAATTCTCAAAAAGAATATGAACTCAATTGCAAAAAAGGCACAATTTTCACAAGCGAAAATAACATTGTTGATACGCTATTAAAATTATTTTCAATACTGATTATTATTTACAATAATATACTCTATTCATTTTTCATTCTGATTTTACTTCTACTTATAGATTCGTCGTATAAAACATAGCTCTCTCAAACGCAGCCAACTAAGGATCAGATTTTATTTAAACAAGTTGCGTAGATCCGGCGTGTTTGTGTAACAGACAGACTTAGTTATTTTACTATTAAATAATTCTATTACCAGTGTCTCACACACTTAGTGATCATGATGATCATCATCAGCCCATATACGTCCCTACTGCCGGGGCACGGGCTACCCTAAATTAGGGCGATAAGGCCTTACTCAACCAAGCTGACTAATTGCGGGTTGGTTGACTTGACTACACAACCTAAGAATTTTCTACATAGGTGTGTCGAATAATTAATTGTACATATGAATATCAAATTTGAAAAACACAGTGGTACGTGGCGGGGTTTGAACTGGCGAGATGCATGCGAGAGGTATCGCATGCATCTCGCTTCTTGCTTTCTTGGCGGTCACATATGTGATAAATTATATAGCTATTTATTTTATTATTCATAGAATAAGGATATCATTGAATAGAGTATATTACTAGTTTACTGTTCACTACACCTAACACATAAAGCCACACACACACACACAAATACAAAACCTCCCCCCCCCCCATTAGTTCCCCAACCTACCTTCATAGCATGTCGGTTCCTTTGAGCAGCGAGTAGATGATTAACCACAGGGGCGGGGTAGTCCCGTCCGATGACGCAGTTAGCCCGCTCCTGCACGTCTATTGGTGCTTTCCATGGCTCGTATCTGGTAAATTAAAGGTAAGTCAAATTAAGAACATCATCATTGGCCCATATACGTCCCCACTGCTGGGGCACGGGCCTACCCTAAACTAGGGCGATAAGGCTGGCCAAGTGCGGGTTGGTCGACTACACAACCTTTGAATTTCTTCGTAGGTGCAGATTTCCTCACGATGTTTTCCTTCACCGTTAGAGCGGTGAATAATCGTACATAAGAATTTCAACTTCGAAAACACAGTGGTACCTAGGCGAGGTTGTGAACTGTCGACGTCTCGCATTGTAAGCAACGACCTTAGCCACTCGGCCATCGACACATTTTTAAAATTAATAACAACCTTCCACTTTAAACAAAGGCATTAACATATTGCATGGGAACCCGTTTAATATTTTATCTATTTAAATTTTTAGTATTTGTTGTTGTAGAGGCAACGGAAATAAATCATTGTGAAAATTTCAGCTTTCTGGCTATCACGGTTTATGAGATACAGCTTTGGAGACAGACAGACGGATAGACGGACGGCGAAGGCTTCAGCTATTTGCGTGCTTTTCTTGCATCTTGTGGCGGCGTTTGTGGCTTTGGCGTGTGGCCCGTGTGCGAGGATACCCGCATCCAGCTACTACCGACTGACCCGGGACACACATAGGGACACTCGACGCTCACATGTAGTGGTCGGGCATGCGGCCCAGTTCCGGCACGTAGCGGCGCACGTACTCGCCGCTCGGGTCGAGGCGCTGCCCCATCCAGCTACTACCGACTGACCCGGGACACACATAGGGACACTCGACGCTCACATGTAGTGGTCGGGCATGCGGCCCAGTTCCGGCACGTAGCGGCGCACGTACTCGCCGCTCGGGTCGAGGCGCTGCCCCATCCAGCTACTACCGACTGACCCGGGACACACATAGGGACACTCGACGCTCACATGTAGTGGTCGGGCATGCGGCCCAGTTCCGGCACGTAGCGGCGCACGTACTCGCCGCTCGGGTCGAGGCGCTGCCCCATCCAGCTACTACCGACTGACCCGGGACACACATAGGGACACTCGACGCTCACATGTAGTGGTCGGGCATGCGGCCCAGTTCCGGCACGTAGCGGCGCACGTACTCGCCGCTCGGGTCGAGGCGCTGCCCCATCCAGCTACTACCGACTGACCCGGGACACACATAGGGACACTCGACGCTCACATGTAGTGGTCGGGCATGCGGCCCAGTTCCGGCACGTAGCGGCGCACGTACTCGCCGCTCGGGTCGAGGCGCTGCCCCATCCAGCTACTACCGACTGACCCGGGACACACATAGGGACACTCGACGCTCACATGTAGTGGTCGGGCATGCGGCCCAGTTCCGGCACGTAGCGGCGCACGTACTCGCCGCTCGGGTCGAGGCGCTGCCCCATCCAGCTACTACCGACTGACCCGGGACACACATAGGGACACTCGACGCTCACATGTAGTGGTCGGGCATGCGGCCCAGTTCCGGCACGTAGCGGCGCACGTACTCGCCGCTCGGGTCGAGGCGCTGCCCCATCCAGCTACTACCGACTGACCCGGGACACACATAGGGACACTCGACGCTCACATGTAGTGGTCGGGCATGCGGCCCAGTTCCGGCACGTAGCGGCGCACGTACTCGCCGCTCGGGTCGAGGCGCTGCCCCATCCAGCTACTACCGACTGACCCGGGACACACATAGGGACACTCGACGCTCACATGTAGTGGTCGGGCATGCGGCCCAGTTCCGGCACGTAGCGGCGCACGTACTCGCCGCTCGGGTCGAGGCGCTGCCCCATCCAGCTACTACCGACTGACCCGGGACACACATAGGGACACTCGACGCTCACATGTAGTGGTCGGGCATGCGGCCCAGTTCCGGCACGTAGCGGCGCACGTACTCGCCGCTCGGGTCGAGGCGCTGCCCCATCCAGCTACTACCGACTGACCCGGGACACACATAGGGACACTCGACGCTCACATGTAGTGGTCGGGCATGCGGCCCAGTTCCGGCACGTAGCGGCGCACGTACTCGCCGCTCGGGTCGAGGCGCTGCCCCATCCAGCTACTACCGACTGACCCGGGACACACATAGGGACACTCGACGCTCACATGTAGTGGTCGGGCATGCGGCCCAGTTCCGGCACGTAGCGGCGCACGTACTCGCCGCTCGGGTCGAGGCGCTGCCCCATCCAGCTACTACCGACTGACCCGGGACACACATAGGGACACTCGACGCTCACATGTAGTGGTCGGGCATGCGGCCCAGTTCCGGCACGTAGCGGCGCACGTACTCGCCGCTCGGGTCGAGGCGCTGCCCCATCCAGCTACTACCGACTGACCCGGGACACACATAGGGACACTCGACGCTCACATGTAGTGGTCGGGCATGCGGCCCAGTTCCGGCACGTAGCGGCGCACGTACTCGCCGCTCGGGTCGAGGCGCTGCCCCATCTAGCTACTACCGACTGACCCGGGACACACATAGGGACACTCGACGCTCACATGTAGTGGTCGGGCATGCGGCCCAGTTCCGGCACGTAGCGGCGCACGTACTCGCCGCTCGGGTCGAGGCGCTGCCCCATCCAGCTACTACCGACTGACCCGGGACACACATAGGGACACTCGACGCTCACATGTAGTGGTCGGGCATGCGGCCCAGTTCCGGCACGTAGCGGCGCACGTACTCGCCGCTCGGGTCGAGGCGCTGCCCCATCCAGCTACTACCGACTGACCCGGGACACACATAGGGACACTCGACGCTCACATGTAGTGGTCGGGCATGCGGCCCAGTTCCGGCACGTAGCGGCGCACGTACTCGCCGCTCGGGTCGAGGCGCTGCCCCATCCAGCTACTACCGACTGACCCGGGACACACATAGGGACACTCGACGCTCACATGTAGTGGTCGGGCATGCGGCCCAGTTCCGGCACGTAGCGGCGCACGTACTCGCCGCTCGGGTCGAGGCGCTGCCCCATCCAGCTACTACCGACTGACCCGGGACACACATAGGGACACTCGACGCTCACATGTAGTGGTCGGGCATGCGGCCCAGTTCCGGCACGTAGCGGCGCACGTACTCGCCGCTCGGGTCGAGGCGCTGCCCGAGCCGCACGGGGCACGCGCACGCGCCCGAGTCCAGCAGCGCTTCGAAGGCCGACGACGACACCCACATCCAGCTACTACCGACTGACCCGGGACACACATAGGGACACTCGACGCTCACATGTAGTGGTCGGGCATGCGGCCCAGTTCCGGCACGTAGCGGCGCACGTACTCGCCGCTCGGGTCGAGGCGCTGCCCCATCCAGCTACTACCGACTGACCCGGGACACACATAGGGACACTCGACGCTCACATGTAGTGGTCGGGCATGCGGCCCAGTTCCGGCACGTAGCGGCGCACGTACTCGCCGCTCGGGTCGAGGCGCTGCCCGAGCCGCACGGGGCACGCGCACGCGCCCGAGTCCAGCAGCGCTTCGAAGGCCGACGACGACACCCACATCCAGCTACTACCGACTGACCCGGGACACACATAGGGACACTCGACGCTCACATGTAGTGGTCGGGCATGCGGCCCAGTTCCGGCACGTAGCGGCGCACGTACTCGCCGCTCGGGTCGAGGCGCTGCCCCATCCAGCTACTACCGACTGACCCGGGACACACATAGGGACACTCGACGCTCACATGTAGTGGTCGGGCATGCGGCCCAGTTCCGGCACGTAGCGGCGCACGTACTCGCCGCTCGGGTCGAGGCGCTGCCCCATCCAGCTACTACCGACTGACCCGGGACACACATAGGGACACTCGACGCTCACATGTAGTGGTCGGGCATGCGGCCCAGTTCCGGCACGTAGCGGCGCACGTACTCGCCGCTCGGGTCGAGGCGCTGCCCGAGCCGCACGGGGCACGCGCACGCGCCCGAGTCCAGCAGCGCTTCGAAGGCCGACGACGACACCCACATCCAGTTGCCGGCGCAGACCGACCTGGAAAGCGTAATGGGGACGTATTGAGGCGCATGCGTTTGAATAATGAAGATTAGGATACAGAAAACTATCCTTCAATATTTTCAACGCATCACACACACTTTTTAATTCAATCTGCTGTGCGTAATCAGCGTGGTAAGAGAGGACTAGGTTGGGTGGTGGGTTTAAGAAATTATTGAATCTTTAGCAATGAACGACTGACAGGTGCAATGAGGATGGTCTAGTATGAAGTAAAATTAAATATAAGACTTAGAGCGGTTTCTCACAAAGTAAATCCGAACCAGTGAAAATAACCATAAATCTTTCATATAAATAGTTCTACGCCTACTTTTGATCGTCAGTTCACGCAGACGGGTCAGTTGACCCGCAATCGCGCTTGCAAAAATGGCAAAATATCAGGACCTGGACCAATTAAAAAACATGGTAAACATCCCGGACATACTCCGCTCTCTTATTATAGACATTGTTTGGGGTCAATCGGGTTCTCCGTCACTCACCAGTCGGCACGGAGGGAAAGCAGCCCTCGTGCCAGCTGAAGCATCGGCATCGCCGGGTCCACTCACCAGTCGGCGTCCAGCAGGTACTTGAGGAAGTGCCTGAGGCCGTGCTCCCAGGAGAGCCAGAGCGTGCCGCGCGTGAGGAACGACGCGACGGTGTTGCGCACGGCGTGGTGCAGCCAGCCCTCCGTGCGCAGCTGGCGCATCGCCGCGTCCACGAACGGGAACCCGGTGCGGCCCTCCGTCCATCTGCCGATGATACGAACGTCTTTCACTTCCACCCTGCGAGCATGTAGCTCTGATGCCCCACTCTGGCCGGCCGGCTAAGGCAAGACAAAAGTGAGGGTCCTGCGGCCCCCGTGGGGTCCACTCCTACCGGCCAACTAAGGCAAGCGGAGAGAGGGGCCTGGTCAACTCTCGGAGGCACGGGTCCCAAGGGGTGTCAATCCCATTCAGCCTGCCACAAGCTGCCCTGGGGAGACTGTTTGCACTGGTAGAGTCGCTGCCTTTCATGATGCGAAAATCAGCGACTCTCACCAGGGGGCGGTGGGGTCGTCACATCCCTATTATTATCGTACAAATGGGTGGGATGGAAGAAGTTGATGGATTGAAGGGACAGGACGAACTGGACGAAATTGATGGAATAGACGGATGGGGTCAATGGATGGAATTGACGAAATGTATGGAAAAGATTAAATGGAAGAATGGACGGATTGGGTGGAGTGGACGAAATGAATAAAATAATCAGTAAAGGGTGATTGGGTGGTAACATGGAATGGATGGAATGCATGGACTGGATGGAATGGAATAGACGAAACGTCTCGAATGGACGAAAGAAAATAATAAGTTGGGGTTAATCTGACCACCCCAACTTATTATTTTCTTTCGTCCATTGAATTGGAATTCGATGATGAATGGACGTAAGATTGGTCACCAGATTTCGTTCTACTGACCTTTGCAGTTCATCTCCCTCTGGAGACTTCCAAGGTATGTCCAAGCAGATGGGGTTGCCAGCCATTTGCCCGTAGTTAGGGTTATTCACGCTCATCGTGTAGAAGTATTCGCGCCAGATCAGCTGACCTACAAGTGAAAAGTCATGGAGAAATATATATAAATACATATTATTATTAATCCAAGTAGTTGTTTACTACAGAAGTAAAACTTACCGGTAATAAAGTGTGAAGACGACAGACGCCCTTGATGGACTTGGCGAAACATGTCTTGGAGCGCCCAGTAGAATCTGTAATGTGAATACAATTTTTGAAGTATTGTATTATAGGTGGTTTAGGGAATGATCAAAAAAGGGGAGATCTTCCGCAGAGCTGGGTGATCGTGCTCGGGGACCATGGTCCGGTATACCAACCTGGATTTTTGTCCTATATATAGTTAGCTGCCCGAATAACTTTGAAGTGAGATGTAGGTTTCATAATAATGACATATCTCTTGTGGAGATGGTACATTAACGCCATCTGTTGGTTGCTGTGCGAAGTTCTTTATCGGATGTCGCCACAGTGGTTAATAATAAAAAGCATATTGCCTAATTGGATCGGATTGGATAAGTCTAATTGGATAAAAACGAGTAAGGTTACATTAAGTGTGTGAACAAACCTCCTAACGGAGAGGCATCCGAAGCGCAGGGCCGGACTCAGGGATATGGGGGGCCCCAGTAGGTCCGGATTGCCGTGTGTCGGCAGGTACGAGCCCCTGCGAACATAACATCTTTTGCTATTCATCTATACCTGGAAGGGGGTGAATGCATAGGTAGTCTGAGCTAACTTGTCTCACAATCAAAGTATAACAAGTGGATTTTTATAAAGTCTTCTTTTATTTCTCTCAATTTCTTAATAGTTCAATACTAGTATCAATCAATGATTCTCCGACCAAAGTCAAAGACAAAAAACCACCACCGTAAAACCCAACTATCAAAGTTCGTAAGCTCGAGGAATCACGTCAACTCTTTTGGAGTCTTAAAATATCGAGTATCAAACATATGCGAGTAATTTTTTATACCTAATGAACCGAAGAGCCTAATAGAACCAGCCTCGTGTTCGACGTTCGGAACACTTCCGCCCTTCCGAATCCGCCCACCCAGCGTATCATTCGGATGTCCTAGTTTTAAGGAACACTTTCGCCTTTATGGCTTGGCGCTGGTGCCTCAAATTACCTGCAGAAGGTTTCGTGTTCGACGCTGAGCCGCTGTCGCATCTGCTTGAGTGCCGCGGTCTCGCCGCCCACCCAGCGGATCATGCGGATGTCCTCGTTCTCCAGGAAGACACCCAGGTCTTCTGGCTTGGGAACCTATTATAATACTTCCACATTAGCTATCATATACAATACTATAAAAAGGAAAGAGTAAAGAAGAATAAAGAAGGAAGGAAGTAAAGAGAATGAATTAGGAAGTTCCTCATGGTGACTCGCCATTCTCTATTAAAAATAGCGTAAAAGTTTGGTGACTGACTCATAAATAAAACCAGCCATACCTCATTATTGAGTGCATCAGTTACAGGATTTTTAATATGCGTAAGATTTTAGACTTTCGCGTACCATTACACTAAATATTAGTCTTTATGGGTCTACACGCTATATCAGGAGTAGCAAATGCATAGCTACTTACTGCAGGACGATTCGACTGGGTTACATGATTTTTAAAATGATTGGAAGAATTCAGGATATGATCAGCTAATATGCGTACCTATCGAGTTTCTTGCCGGAATCTTGGTAAAATCCGTTTTCCGAACCATGTAGGTGCATATAAAACGCCTTTATAAATTATTTTTCTTATCGATGTAACCGAAAGTTCCCCGGAGTTTTAATAACTTCAAAAAGGCTCACTGTACCATAACTCTTGGCTCTCACCTTATCGAAGACCACGAACTCCTGATGGAAACATTCGGGCAGGCTCCCGAATCTGACTCCCGTCAGGTCGATGTCATCAACGGGCCGCGGCGGGTCCCCGATAGTGGCTACAGTGTGCTGGAACGAGTTACTTAATGAATTACCTGAGAAATATAAGGCTTAAGGTATTTCAGTAGATTCGGTGTGAACGTATTGTGCCTTAGATAGACAGAACAGAAAGTCTTAATGAGGGTTAAGCAATTGGGTAAGTTAGGGGTCAGATGATGTCTTCATCATCATCATCATCAGCCCATTACAGTCCACTGCTGGACATAGGCCTCCCCAAATGCACGACACTTCTCTCTATCCTCGGCCACTCGCATCCAGCTCCTACCAGCCGTCCTGCGCAGATCGTCACACCACCTGGCCTGCGGGCGTCCTACACTACGTTTGCCGAGACGCGGTATCCACTCCAGAACTCGTCTACCCCATCGGTCGTCGGTTCTACGGCTGATGTGATGATGATGATGTCAATATTCATCAATCATGCTGCAGTTGGACCTCACGCCTACGTATTGCCATCTAGTGAATTTCTCACACGCGATAGCCCCTATTGTAATTGTGTCGAATTATTTATTCATTAATTCAAAAAAATAACTAACGGAAACTCTTTTCAGAACAAATATTAAGTATTGAAATATACAAAACTGTCGCGACAACACGCGTCCGATATCGAAACCACGAGAGCAAAACAATACATCCCTTCCTGCTTACCATAAACGAGGTTTGACCTGCTTCGATTTCGTATTCATCATTCGTCATATTAAATCAACTTCGCCGATGTGCAGTGCGAGTCTATTTATACTGAATCTTTGAATATCTGAATTCGAAAGCAGAGAATCTTCTGGACTGCAAAAACTGATTTACATTTGCGAACTTTTCATGTGAGCAACGACATTATGATGTAGTGACATCTACTTATGTTCTTTAATACAACAGCGCTTTAAATACATCTTGACAGTGCCCTTTTTGCAGAAAACATATCAGAGTGTCACTTCACCAGTTTCTTTCTTCACATTATTATGGTGGTGCATATAGTTTCAGGCCCCAAAGTAGCGCAGCGTCCGGGGCAATTATTTGCTTGACGCTCGCATTCTTAGACGGTATTAATTGGCCCTTCAAAAAGTTACTATTAATATTTTCTTTGAAACAATAAATGTATTTACAACGGGTAAGAAGGGATGTGGGTTTAATAATTTTTTTATTTTTTTATAAGGAGGCTAACAAGATGACCTCACTCCACCTGATGGTAAGCGGTAGTGAGATCCAAATATGAGGTCGACAGGCACAATAGACCATATTGAGCCTGTCGCACTCACCCTGAAAGCCGTGAAAAAGGAGACCACTGCTGCGGCAACAACGAGACAAGGCGTGGAGTCTCGCATTGGTATTGAGCTGTGCGGGTCCGAGTTGGCCAGTCCGCTGGACGGAAGGGCCCCCGTTTCTACGGGTCTCCCAGGCCGGCGGGCTGACCCGCTCCGCCCGCACAATACCGCCGCTAAGACTCCACTGGTCCGGCGCTTGCCGCAACAATGGTCCCCCCTGGCTCCGGTTCGTACAGTGCTGATCCCGGAACGCGACCTGACCAAGAGAGGTCAGAGTCACTTGGCGGGTTTTACACAACTGTATGGTGGTAACAGCAACCGGTCGACAAAATGTCTCCCACCTGACTTGTCTCACTCCCTCCAATCCTAAAAGGCTAAGCCTACTTAGGCCTGCTAACAATATCGTTAACAGGCTTAGCGTACAGTTGTCCACATGAACGTAATGACGCTAAGAGCTAGCTAGCTAGCTCTACCTGTGAGTATATCTGGCTCGGTCAAACAGTGGTTTGTGACCTTGGCTGGCGGTTACAAGAGTCGTGGGTTCGTTTCCCATACAGGACAAATATTTGTATGATGAACATCGGTGTTTGTTTCGTGTCTGGGAGTGCAGTGTTTGCAGTTTTTAGTGTAGTTTATTTGTGGATCCACTGTCGTTTCTGATTTCCGTAACACAAGTGCTCAAGCTACTTAACACAGGTTCAGATCGATGTCTGATGTTGTGACATATTAATAAATATCAAAAACGAAAGTATCACAGTACTTTGCCGGTCTCCTCTTTATATTTACTCCGCGATATGACAGACACAAACATGTCAATATTCACCAATCATGCTGCAGTTGGACCTTACGCCTACGTATTGCCATCTAGTGAACTTCTCATACGCGTTAACCCTCAAATTACATAACACTCACCAGGAACATCTGGTAGGTGAGCGGCGGGATGCCTCCATTGGCACGGATCACTGAGTCGGGCTCCCACAGCGTGTGCGACACGTGCTCAAAGCACGCCACGCCGGTCTCGCGGCACGCCGCCTTGACGCTGTCATCTCTCTCGCGCCAGACCGGCTCGCAGTCCTGCTCGAAGCTTAGCTTCCTGATGCCTGAGTAAGGCAAGAAGATATTTTTTTTATATAAAAGGCTAACAAGATGACCTCACTCCACCTGATGGTAAGCGGTAGTGAGATCCAAACATGAGGTCGACAGGCACAATAGATCGTATTGAGCCTGTCGCACTCACCCTGAAGGCCTGCTTAAATGCCGTTTCACGCCCCGCCTGAAGAGCCCGGGATCATAGAAGGGAGGGAAACATGAGCTGGAAGGGCATTCCATGCCTTAATGGCACGGGGCAGAAATGAGGAGCTAAACCTCTTAGTCCGAGCCACCAGCGCCTATAGATAGATATTGTATTATCTTGTGTTACTTAGGCATACCGTCTCTATAATGGGGAAAGCTCTGAGGAGCTATTTCAGCTAGTCCCTCCCTCCCTTTCCCGAACGACACGTGCTGAGAAGTGCTGCCATCCACATACAATGCAGGCGCTGATGGCTCCAGTAAGAGGCTTAGTTCCTCTTTTCAGCCACGTGTCATTAAAGCATGGACTGCCCTTCCAGCTCAATTTTAAGCGTCGAACATCAAGGTTTCCCTCCCTTCTATGATCCCGGGATCTTAAGGCGGGGCGTGAATCGGCATTTAAGCAAGCCTTCAATGTGAGTGCGACAGGCTCAATATGGTTTTGTGCCTGTCGACCTTATATTTGGACCTCACCACCGCTTACCATCAGGTGAAGAGAGGTCATCTTGTAAGCCATTTATAAATAAAATACCAACACAATAATATGTAGTTTAGAACGAAGACGAAGACACCCTGTCTTAGTTAAATATAAAATAAGCAATGGCTACCAACATACAATAATATAAAAGTATCCATTGTCTTGTAGATGCCCTAGTAAGATAAGTTAAATAACACAAAGGAAGTAGCTAGTTAACTTGGCAAAGCATCAGCTGATGCCTTAATGACAGTAAAAAATAACCAAGAAAAAGAAAATCTTTAGTAAATAAACATTAAGCGTCGAAGATCAAGGTATTATCAATTCAAATAAATCTGTTTGTCTGTCTGTTGGCCTGTTCAAAAATACATTTTTTTTTAAATTGATTAAATTTAATTTGTTAGTATAATTAGAGGAGAATTCTGCAAGGTTTCCAAGAAAAAAATGGTATAATTCTTTGAAAGAGATTAAAAGGGTCCCAAGAGAAATTGAAACTCAACCAAGCCCAATAAATTTTAATTGTGTTAATCTTTTATTAGGGTGGCACTGCGTTTTAGGTTTTTGAACCAAAATACCAAATACTAAAATATGTTTTTCTTACTGTCCATTATTTGCGAACATTTGAAATTTAACTATCTTTACGGATTAAACTCGCGCGTATTCCGGTCCTAAACCTTCCTTGTTGGTAGTTCTAAAACTTACAGTAAAATTCTTACCAAACTCTTCCCAAAGGCGTCTGAAGACGATGTTGGGTTTCCCCTTAACCATGATGAGGCGTCCGCCATACTGCTTGAACTGGTTGTCCAGATCCTCCAGCGCTTCTAGCAGATAGCGCATTCGGTTGTACCCCACTAACTTAGTACCTGTGAATGAATACCTATATTGTAAAAAAAAAGTTTTGTATGGGAGCCCCCCTAAATACTGGTTTTATTTTGTTTTTATAGCGGCAACGAAACTTGCAACTGTCTAGTTCAAGCGGTTTTTGAGATACATCCTGGTGACAGACGGACGGACGGACAGCTTAGTTTTAATATGAGTGTCCCGTTTTTACCAAAGGGTGAAGTTGTGTAGCCTATTAGAGTTTTAAACAACCAGTTATCGAACCGACAGCAAAATATATTACATAACTTTACCCAGCTTAAATTGTTAGAATCTATTATTAAATCTTCTTGGAAGATCAGTCAATAACTGGGCATGGGCGGCCTCGTAATTGGAGCCTTGAGCGAACAAGCCCTTATGTAACAGTGAGGATTATGCCGATATTATGTCTCTATGTACCAGATGGGCGGGTAAAATGGTAGGCAGTGGGATATGATAAAAGGCTGGATGATGTATCTATGTAAAGTAAATATTTGACGCACCGAGATGTCGCATTTTTCATATTATGCCTTTGCCCACGGTTTGCTCTACACTCCGTCACTGCGTAATTACTTGTACCTATACTATTCTATATAAAAGTTCTTCATTAAATTTTGAAGTCTGTTTGCCTACACTATGCAGCTGCCATCGTCAAACTTTACTGCCCCAGGGCTACACATCGTATGTGAGTGCCAAGGCCAAGCCGGGAAGAATTTGACGAAATACATACATAAAATCACGCCTTTTTCCAAGAGCAGAGATCATTTCCTGACATGTGCTACGATCCTGGCACACCACTTTCGCTTCTTTCACATCCATCAATCTCGCTTGCTTGCTCGTCAATTACGGGTATTTTTGATTTGATCCTTCTTCAAAATTTGACCTATTACTAATGAAAACTATAAAGGGAATGACCAATATTTTCCAAGTAGTCTCTGAACGAACACCTACCATCTAGATCCTGTTTTAACAATAACACCTGCAAGAACAGTTCGCAATCAAAACTTTGACTTTGACTTTGACTTTACCAGCAGTCTCCCCGTCGAAGATGAAGATCGGGTAGAAGGGCACGCTCCTGTCTTCCAGCGCCGAGTGGAGCGACGGGTTGTCGTGCAACCGCAGCCCGTGGCGGAACCAAAGCACGCTGCCGCCCAACATGCTGGTACCGGATCAACAAGTTGTCTGAAAAAGAAAAAAGTTTGAATGCGCCTGCTTTGAAAATTAAAAAGAAAATGTTACAATCGAACCTGTTTTTTGGGAAGGCTTCGGTAAAAAGGAGGGTTAACGCGTATGAGAAATTCACTATACCGGAGCCGCTCTTAGATTCAGACTGATTTGACAAATTTTATTTTTTTATTTTGCATTTATCCTTTTTAGGAGGAACATATTTAGCGAATCATAAAGAACAACTTTTAAAAATAAGACGTTATTTCAAAATGTCAAATGCACCTAATTATTTAATTATTTGTCTTTTATTACCTAAAATAATTGAATTATAAAAAGAAAACGTACCTAAAATTTCCACTCTGTATTACGCTATTACAAGGTAACGCCGTTTGACACGTTTTCATAGTGACGTAGTGGGTAATACTAACCAGGTATTTTTTAAAAATAGGATGAAGGATTTAATAAGTATTGTATTTTAGAAATAAATATATTTTTAAATAAGAAACTTCAATTTAATCTTCTGGATGTGAATAAATGTTTTTAATAAAAAAATAAAATTACAATTAGACCTTGCTTGGTTATAAAGTGGAAATAACTGTTACTTATATGCTTCGGCAATTTTACCGTTGTCCCTCACTACTGCAGTCAGTCTGACATGTGTCAAATCAGTCAACTTAGAGCGGCCCCGGTATAGACAGCAATACGTAGGCGTGAAGTCACACTGTAGCATGATTGGTTGTTTTTGACGTGACATTGACAGACATGTCAATATTCACCAATCATGCTGCAGTTGGACCTCACATCTGCGTTTTGCCATCTAGTCAATTTCTAATACGCGTTAACTCCCTTAACTATACCGCCGACATTTTTTCGTTTTGAATGAAAAAAAAGAGAATTAACGATTCGGCAGACCTATAGGTTAAGCCGTTAAACCCTTATTAAAAAAATAGTACATTTCCGAAGTCTGATGTTAAGGTTCATCGTATTATTCGGAACTGTGTAACGGAAAAAAATCGTCTCTTAACTTTTATTGTCCCGCATTACCAAAATGTAGAGTAGGATGGACTTAGAAGTCACATTAGAATAGCTAAGAATTCAACACTTTCATTCTACTTTTAAACCAGCTTACACAACTTCTAGCGACCTGCGCAGGACGGCTGGGAGCTGGATGCAAATAGCCGAAGAAAGACAGAAAATGGTGTGCAATTGGAGAGGCCTATGTCCAGCAATGGACAGGGATGGGCTGATGATGATGATTTTAAACCAGGTACTGATAACAAATAAGTAGTAACCTTGTAATCTTCCAGAAAGCAGAAATGTTGATTGATAAGCACCTCGAGAACCTTCTAGGCTAAATTTTAACTTATAAGTACGCAACAACAAGCCCCTCGCGTAGAAAGAAACTACGAACGACTTCTATTTATAGAAATCACCCAACAAGTAATTATTACGATCGAAGGCAATAAGTCATGCGATAGGTGTCACCATTTCACACTAACAGCGGAAATTCTATTGATATCCAATACGGCTCGGCAATAAGCAATAATACTCAGAGCTGACCTCGAAGATTCGCTGACATCGTGATAGAGACACCATCGCGTCTCGTAAACAGACATAAAACGATTCACTTATGTAACAATACCTAGTGAATATTAGAATACGTGGAAAACTTGTAATATGTATTTATTAACATAATAGTAAAGATTTTAAAGTCATTTTTTGTCTAGTCTTTTTTACGTGTCCGTTGAAAAAACGTTCTGTTCGTCATTTTTTTAAGTATGTATATTGTATTATATTATCGCACAACTGGCGACCTCTCGCATGGCAAGCAACGACCTTAACCACTCGGCCATCGACGCTTTTCGAGAGGTCGCCAGTTCAAACCCCGCCAGGAACCAATGTGTTTTTCAAATTTGAAATTCATATGTTACCATCATTCGACGCTTTAATGGTGAAGGAAAACATCGTGAGGAAACCTGCACACCTAAGAAGAAATTCTAAGGTTGTGTAGTCGACCAACCCGCACTAGGCCATCGTGGTTGGCTAAAGCTTATTAGGGTAGGCCCGTGCCCCAGCAGTGAGGACGTATATGGGCTGATGATGATGATGATCGCACAACTCCGTTAGCCATTGTTAGCACACGTTTGCTGCATCAAAGAACTATCGCTAGGTGTCAAAAATCGGGACAAAATCGATTGGCCTTCAGCCGTACTAAATCGGGACAGGTGGCAAATCTGGTTATAATGTAGCCTTGTCCCTTTTCGAGTCTCTAGATTGTCTGTGTGTCACAGTTTTTCCGCATGTAGATTTTTTTTTATTTTACTTTAAATGCATGTTGTTTATTAATTTTTTTATTGTCATTAAGATGTACTGTAGCGCAGTTAAGTAATGAGTTTGTATGTTTGTATTTATTTATAAATAACTACTTCAGGATCAAGTATTGTCATAGCTAGCTAGATTTATAAGAACGAGGCGTAGATCAATTTGTGACGTATGCAACGCGAACGAACAACCTTAGGCTGCCCATGGCCTGAATGTTGTTAAAATAGGGCTGTCCTTTTGTATAAACATAGAACTTCCGGAAATAAAAAAATATATCGTATGTGTTCCGTTGTAGGTACGTGTATAAAGAGTTACAAGAAATCTATGCTATAGCATATTTTGTATGTTTTATATGACAGTGAAGTGTCAAAAAATTGCAGGGCACAGATTTAAAAGGGTAATTACTATGGAGGTTACATATCTATAGTTTATTATATCACTGCCACTTGTAATGAAAAATACTCAAGTTTTTCAGTCATATTATTATTAATGTCGAATAAAATTATTTGTCTTGAGTTGAGACCCGATAAATAACTTGGGACTGAATGTCCTGGCAACGAAAATTCGTAGAGCCGATCTTAGATCAAATTGCCTAACTGCAAAGAAGAGGAGCTTTAATTTAATACTTAAAAAAAGAAGTAAATGGATCAGCCCTACTGAGGATAAAATTGTGCATGTAATACTATGCTACTATGCGTTGAAGTACCTTGGAAGCGATAACAGTTACACAACTTCTAGCGATGTTTAATAACAATATGTAAGACTATGTAATACCTATTTACCTGGTATGTTATATCTTTCTTATAAAACTTATCATTTGTTTGAAAAACATAGGTATTTTGAAAAAATATTGGCTTGCTCATATTATTATGACTTGACTTTGACTTTCACTTATTCCACCAGCCCAAATGTGACCAAATACTGGTTCTATGTCGTATTTGTTATTGCCTTTTCATTTAGTGCCAGGAGTCGATGGTTCGTTCGTCATCCGGGACATAGGTAGGTACTTTTGTGTGATCAGTATGAACGAATATCCATGTTTGTATAATATGTTTTTTAGCAATTTATAGACAAACACTTTAGCTGGTTATCTCGAGAATATAGGTAATTTATATTGTGTCAGGAGATATTTATACGATACTCGTAAAATATCTACTATTTCTGAATTCTAAACAGAAATGCGAATCGGCACTGATTGCGCCTAGTTTTAATCATGGAAATAAATTCTAAATCGACACATCATCTGTTTTTGCACGAATCAAACAACTCGATACTGAAAAAAAAAATGTTTACAAAGCAAAGGCTTACCCAAAACCAATCAGCGAACACTTGCAGGCCGGAATAAATCGACAAAAGTGAATAAACAAGCCAACTGAACAAGACTGTAAATCAGCAAAACGCCAACATGTTCAATGCGCAATTCGCCACATCTATGTCCGACTGCCACGAGTTGCCATCGCAGACTGAAGTCTAAACCCGCAGGAGCATTCAGCCGACATCCCGACGGAGGGGAACGTTCCAGAACATTCCACCGAGGGTACCTACCTGAAGGAAGACTCTCCACGGCAACTGCGCCAAATATACGCGAGGAAAATGTTACGGAAACTTACGGCAAGCCAAAGAAATGCCTTATTTTGTATGTACGTACTTGTTAGTTATTGTGCGCCGTAATTGCGTATAATCGTTGCCAACCACGTAACAGGCAGATTATACAGAGACCTGCTAAGGTAACTTGTTCTAAACTGTCAATTTCAACTCGCGAGGCCATTTTAGCTTATAAATCCCTTCATGATAATCGTTCAAATTCTGCGTAACTTTTGCACGCTTTTCGCCTGAACTATTGAATCGATTTCAATTCGATTTGGCACAGTGATAATATAGATAGAACCTTAGACATACTTTTGAAACTACTGATCTGTAAGATTGCTATTGGATAACAACAACTCGCAGACTTCATGCCGTCGTGCGACGGATCTAATTTTGAACAGTACCGAAAATTTCACTTACAGGATTTGAAACATTAAATATAAGGCATTTTTTATGAGCTGCTGAGCCGCGTATTAAAGTAACTTTTGATGTTGTAGAATTTCCACATCTAGTATGATAAGGCGTCCGACCGATTTCGGCCATGGCGGCCGATCTCAATCTAGATCGGCCAAGTGCGCAGGACATGAGTGCGCGGACATATTTTAGTGCACAAATGTACCGCAAACACATGTGCACTCTCCTTTCCCTTGTTCTCATAGTTCGGTGAGACAGTAATCCGACATGACAGATGATTCCTTTATAGAAAAACTCACAAATGTTTGCCCGACTCCGGACTCGAACCGGGGACCTCTTGATCATACGTATTGCTTGCTACTAATAAACCAACGAGGTAGTTAATACAGTCAACCATGACTACGACGCTTTATAATGCTTAAAACCTGGGTTTATCCCGGTACATTATCCTGTTAACTTACAAATGAGGGGTGCCAAACCATACGTTTACCTAACGTTTTAAGTGCCACACAAACTGAAATACGTTTTATTGCAGTAAAACAAAAAAAATGTTTTTATATACCTATCTCCTGAGAATTTCATTTTCTGGCACTTGAAACGTTATGGTTTGGCACCCTCAAATGTGTAGTGTTCGCGTAACTAGAAGGTAGACACCCCATCGCGAATATAAAAACGCATTTACAGAGAAAAATATGTCATTTGATAACACTGGAACTCTCGATTACCTGCGATGGAATGGAGCTGTCTGACGCAACGCAACGAACCCCCCGGGTATCGGACAATGCCTCCATTCCACCCCGTCTAACACAGTTGCCAGCCTAGATTTAACTACAATAGGAACAAACAGTATTACTGTATTACCTACTAGTAGTCCGGAGAACTTTATACCGCCAATGCTATTGTTTTATATTTCTGAGCTTCTTACTTTCATCATTTCTGTTTATAAGAACCAATTTTAATAATGAGCACAAAAAAGAAATTAGCGAAACTAGTACGAGTATAGCTGTTCCTAAGGTTTGTGCTCAGCAACATATTCAGCGATTCATTTTTAGGGTTGGGTAACCCAACGGGATCAAGAGAAATCCGCCGTAGGAAACCGCGTATCAGACTGCGCCAGACAGTCTGCAAACAGAGAAAGATGGCGGGAGATCGTGAAGAAAGCTGTATCCGCCCCTAATACTAATATTATGGGTGCCTCCACGTGACCACGACCGCTCTGCCAAGAGCGAAACGACAGAGCAGAAGAAGAAGAACCCAACGGGTTAAAATGGGACCCTGAGAGCAATCCGCTCCCCGCAAGTCCGGTGATGATGTGGAGGTTACTCCAAGCCATCATCGTATGCCAGTTAGGAAATAAAAATGACCGTCAGTTGTACGGCACCAGATGATGTATTTCTATTGCCGCTATAACAACAAATACTAAAAATAAAATAAAACATTCAAGGGGGACAACATATAAGGACCCCGTACAAAAAATGTGTATTTTTTACAATTTTGGTACGAAAACCTCCGTGCGCGAGTCGACTCACTTGGCCGGTTTTATATTACTGAGGGCCTACCATGAGTTGGCTATCGTAAACTTACGTACGTTAAAAACCTATCGAGTTGTTTTTTTATACGGCCGATTGTAGTTCTTCGCGTAACCACTAGGCGGCGCTGTACAAAGTTTTTCATAGACATATTTAAGCTGGGCATTGACGATCAGTTGAACTGATCAGTTAAACTGACGTCCATCCAAAATTTGATCGTGAAGCTGGGCATTGACGATCAGTTGAACTGATCAGTTAAACTGACGTCCATCCAAAATTTGATCGTGAGTGTCGAATCATCATCGAATCATCTCACACTCACGATCAAATTTTGGATGGACGTCAGTTTAACTGATCAGTTCAACTGATCGTCAATGCCCAGCTTTAGATGATTCGATGATGATTCGACACTCACGATCAAATTTTGGATGGACGTCAGTTTAACTGATCAGTTCAACTGATCGTCAATGCCCAGCTTTACGTAGGCGATATCGAGCGCGTAAGTTTTAAACTCATGGTAGCCCCACAGATTTGTGCGACTGAACTTCGATTGGAGACGTAGCTACATAGCCATTACAATACTGATTGCCACTTGACTTGAAGTAAAAAACATAAACGTTATTGGTGTTTTATTGGTACCTACGTACCTAGAGTAGTTAAATTGTTAAACGGTGTGGTTTCACCGCTTAATGGTAGCAGGGTGTTTTTTTTACATATAGCATCCTCCTGCTTCAAGCCTAAGTCTCAAGAAATGATTTAAATTGGTACCGAATAGAAAAAGATTTTATTTTTCTTAAATAAACACATTTTTCAGATTTAGTTGTACCAATAAGATATTTATATATAATTTCTTTCATCCTAGTAATATGAACAGTGAGCAACTGTGTCACTTAAAAAGCACGCTAAACTAGCATTTCGATTGATTACTGCTGACGACGGCAAAACGTGAAAACTTAAAAGGTTTTATGCGAAATAATAATTAGCAGTAAGCTCTTCATCGCAACGGCTTCTCAATTTACCAGCGCATTGGCGAGTCCTTATCGAACGACCTATATTCACACACACATGGTAATGCGATATGTATGTATGTGTTGGTGAAACACACATTTCGTAACAATCACACGAGTGTAGTTAGCATCTAGTGTTTATAAACATTACCTACGCTACACACATCGAACTGTTGCTATGCATTTTTATGCATACAGTGTAGTATGCAATTTAGATAATTAAAGACAGCCACCTTGTTGTTCGATTATTAATAATACATTATGATTGAGATAACCGTTGGTAGGGTCAGTTGAATTCTCATCACCTTCTAAAAATAAACCAGCGCGAGTAACTAATTGATTGCATTTCGAAGACGAAATTAAATGGGCCTAGAAAACCTGAAATTTATTTTATACACTAAGGAAAACATTCTAAAAATCGCTAAGAATATATATTTCTCTTTAGGGTTCAATTGTTTAGACCAAATCAAGGAAGTTATTGACTGGATCCATTTTCTCACTTCACTAGCAATCTCAAACTAAACGTATCATAAAAATGTTAGAAGAAAACTATTTGTTCCTGAAATCTAATAAACAACGGCCCTCGCAGCCAAAGTCAATAGTCAAACCTTACAAGTTAAATAAAAAAAAACTCCTTATAAACGGAACCCCGACTCAGCGAGTCCGACTCGCACTTGACCGGTACTTTTTGCCAATCAAAAGCCTCCAAGTTTCTACGAACTGAAGCCAAACTCCGCCGTCTAGCCTTTAGGGAACACCTACAAATGCACCACTTGTAACAGCGATACAACTGAAATAACATTTCATTTGCGTAATTGAATTTATTATACGAATGTTACTACAGTTCCATGGCAGGGGTAAATATTAATATTACATATTCCGAAACATTCAAAAGTGAACATGTTTCAGAAATAATTACCAAATTATTAGCTCCTATAGGTACATAGTCAGTATCGCTTGTATAAATACGGAAATTTACAATCACACGTTTACTGCATTTTTTTTCGAGGACTTAGCTGTTAGCCTGGCAGGCCAGGCCCGGCCCGGACTGGCAGGAGACCGGAAGGTTCACCCCATACATATATTTAAGCAAAATTTGCCTTTTTTTTTTGTCGCGGTTAAATGCTTTACGCCTCGTCACCGGGAAAGGGGGTTCTCTCCCGGTGGTGTGTCGGACTCCCCGGCGACTGGCGAAACGATAGAAAATGCCAGCCGCTGCTCCTGGGCGAAGTGCAATGCCCAGGGGTTCTACCGACTAAAACACCGCGGTATACCTTATCGCTTTGACGGAGTCGTGGTTCTCTGGCTAAGGCCTTAACCCACAACTCCGCCGGCAAGCATCGTTTGCCTGAGGGCGCCCCCTAATGGGGCTCGAACCTCAGCTCAGGGCGTTGCTGGGACGGTCCCTAATGTGGACGTATGTTTGGGGAGAGACCCGGCACGTGCCGGTATCGGGTAGTGAGGAGAGACGCGAAAACTCAAACGGTTTTGCGACGTCCTAGGACGATCGGACGGTTATTTGAAGTGTTCGTCCGTGTCGCGAGCTGTCGAATAAATCGTACATGAATTTAAAATTTTAAAAATACAGTGGTACGTGGCGTGGTTTGAACTGGGAACCTCCTGCATGGCAAGCAACGACCTTAACCACTCGGCCTTCGATGCTTCTTTACCACTCGGCCATTGACGCTTTTCGACATGTCTTTGCTGTAAGCCTGGTTTTTGCATCTTTACCAGGCAGGGAGATATGCCGGGAGCGGATGGCTCTCATCCAAAATCCGATAAGTTGCGAAATAGACGTTTTAGCGGACAGTGAAGGGCTGACTGCTCGCTTAATGACTGAGTATATTAGCCGCAAAGCATGTGTTGACCGATAAAATGTTTTGTATTTTTTTTAAGAGCGCTTGCCAATTCTCGTTAGGGACGTTTTACTAGTATTATACATCACTAGCTGTGCCAGCGACTACGTCCACGTTTTTCCCTGTTTTTAGACATTTTCTATTGTTTATTGCTCCTATCGTGGAAGGCTTAGGCTTTAGGCTCCACGATAAATGGTCTATCCAACCCAAAAAGATATTTTATAGATGATAGGTTCCTGAGATAACCGCGTTCAAACAAACAAACTCTTCAGCTTTATAATATTAGTATAGATATAGCGCCGACGTAGTAAACAAACTACGCCGTAGACCGCGCACATTATTCGCTGCGAATCAAGCGCATACAGAATGATTCCATAAGCGAAACGTCGCAAACTGCGTACATTACGCGCTGTATGGACACTGCATTTAATATGTATAGGGAGGCAAACTGGGATCAAACGATTAGGGGAACAGTGAGCGGCTGTTTGCCTAATGGGAGCGCGCCGTTAGAAGGTTGTACAGAAGGAAAAGCGAAGTAACAGTGCATAGACTATCGACAACATTTTTCATACAAAGTAAACATTGTGCATGCTACAGTATGATCAATAAAGACTTTTTGAGACTATTTGACTTTTTGAAGTGTGTAAACACTAGACAGAAAAGGACCAATAGAGTGCCGACAAGAAAGCTATTCCAAGAATGTTAACTACATTGCTTGTAAATGTCGTTAGATAAAATATGATATCCGGTAAACCACTTTTTGATTAGAATTTAGAACGATAGCAAATTGTTCAGTATTCTAGAAATAAAAAAATCCTTCTAAAATTGCTGTCAAATTTACAAAAGATTACACAGGGCACATATTATTATTTTGTCTATACATAAAGATAGGATCAATCTATGCAATTGTGCAAATTGCATGACTGCTACTAGAATAACAATCAATAGCTTACCTCTTCTAACACCCTTATTACAAAGACTTAAAGTCCATATTTTAGTAAACATTGACATCTGTTATGCTGATTATAATTGACTTGTCATAGCAGATAATAGCTCTGTGTTGTGTTCTGACCTTCATAATTTCTTCATAACACTTGCTGAATATGCTAAACTCAACCGCACATACAAAATAAAATAATTGGGCCAGTGGCAAACCAATGTAGGTATTGTTTGGTGGCATAGGCAATATTATAGACTATGATGATGTCTTGGAGTAACCTTATCATCATCATCTTGACCTTGACAGCAATCATTATCATAAGAGTGGATGGCTCACTCTCCTAAAAAAAGTAAATGGTTATAAAAATCACTGAAAGGCAGAAAAAATTGTATGAATTTATCTGTTACTAAAACTGAAACTACTCAGCCCATAGCCAGGAAGTTGATGGACGCACAACCATGCCATGGCTTACACTATGTCATGCCAGTGGTACCCAACTCTCATTGGTTAATAATATTGGAAAACCGTCTCACCATACCATGAGTATGACAAAACTGAGTACTTGTTTCACTTGCACACTTTAATTATGTCCTGTGAAGTTGTGCAAACTGGTCAGATGCCTTACTTTTTTCCCTTTGCCTTTCCCAGATGGGATAAATTGGACAAAAAAAAATCAAAATAAGCCTCAAAAGAAAAAAAATATTAACAAGAAGACACTTAAACCTCAAAAATGTCTTTCAACTAGGCCTGGTATGTTATCAGTGTGTCAATACTCCGAACACATAAGAACAATTATACACAACTGATCAAACTAGATGTCCGAGACAGCCATAACTTTTTACTGGATATGATATTAATATATTAGGTCTCGACATTTTAATGTGATATTAAATCATTTAATTAAAATTAAATATGAAATGTATACTAATTCATTTGGAATTTTAACTTTTACAATGTACCTATTAATTCATAATAATTTTGTACCATTATTTTTAATGTGCTATGACAGAGTATAAAAATATATCAAATCAAATAAAATAATTAAAATTTGCTTATTAGGAGTATATACCGACATTGCCAACAGGTTCCTACATTACCTAATTGCAATATTATGTTTGAATAACCAGTGTGTGAGCAATAATTGCAACGACGTAATATTTATGACCTTACCTTATTAACGATACGCAAGCACTATGAGATTCTGATCTACTGCTTCTTAATCTTTACAAAATTAACACAATTATTTATCACCACTGCAAGTACATAATAATGTACCTGTAATTCTGCAAACTTTTTTGAAAACACTCCAGGATAACTTTGACATTTGCCAAATTTTTTTTTTCTGTAATTTTTTTATTTGTTAGCCAGGTTACCTGAACTTATAGGCCAAGTCCATATTCCAGTCATTCGAAACTATTTTTATGCGTTTGCATTGAGTTATGTATATGTCGTGGCCACATCGTAGAATTGGCCATTTCATGAAATGATTGGCCATTTCATGAAATGGTTGCATTTCATGAAATGGCCAATCACACATTGGCCATATCATGATGTGGCCAGGTCAGATCAATGATAAGAAATCGTTTGACGATTGGGCCAACTAGATGCACTGCCATTTCATGAAACGATCAATCTCAATCGATCATATCGTGGAATTGTTTCGTTGACTTTACCGGTAGAGTGCCAGAGTTGCCATACCAATTAAGCACTTTGTGCAAATATGCTAAATTTGCACAATGTGCTAAATTTTCTTCCTGTTTAGCATATTATTTTATCTTTTATTTTAGAATAGCATATTTTTAGCAAAACATATTTTTTTATAAAAATTAATGTTATTTTTAAAGTAGGTACATTTAATTTTAATTTGGACAAAATTGTCGGAAGTTTGCCTATTTTAGGCAGTAAATACACTTATTTGGCAACACTGGTTGTTTTTGTGCAGTTTGTGTAAAAATGGCGGCCCTTGTAAATAAAGACGAATTTTCTCTCAGAAAAAATGCGAATAATTCTTTATTAAACACGGAAGAAAGTTAAATTATTCGTTAAATAATTCGATGAAAACGTATTAGAGTATGCAAGTCATGCAAGGTTCCGAGCAAAATGTGAAATAACCGTGGAGTTTGGAATGTATTTCTAAGGTTAGTAATATTTTACTTACTTCATATTATAATTTTATGCACCTAACAAAATAACGTGTTTTATCAAAATATTTTTTTATTTATCTGTTATTATATTGATTGTCAAAAGACTGATAGCTAATTTAATTTCTTTTTCAGGTTATACAGCAAATAAAGGAGAGTAGGGTGACACGAAAAAGAAATCCATGGACTACTACTGGTTATCGAAATATGATATTATGAAAACTGTCGAAGAGGGAGGAATATCTTATATTCAAGGAAAAAGCGCCGACTATCCTATGATTTTTGTTGTTCATGTGACTTTGTGCGCGGTGCCGTGTTTTAATCGCCTTAATGCACCTTATTATTAATAAATTTGTCTTGCGCTAGCAAGTGACTGTTACCTTGTTTAATTTTTTTATTGTTTACGTGACGTTTATACTGCTTGTACTAAAATACTTGCAAATTTCACTAAATGTACATTTTTTATAACAATAAAATTTTAAACCTTAAAATAAACAAATACGTATCAAAATTGATCCTGGTTTTCATTAAATATTTTATAGTCGCCCTCTTTTTACGATATGGTCAAACGTGGGTGGCCAAATCGTTAAACGTTTATCGTTTAATGATTTGGTCACCATTGATTGGCCACTTCATGAAACGTGAACACTTCATGAAATGGCCAACCATTTCATGAAATGATCAATTCATCGATTTGGCCACGACATATATAAATAATAAATAAGGCGTCCGACCGATTTCAGCCATGGCGGCCGATCTCAATTGAGATCAGCCAAGTGCGCACACTAGTGTGCGCGCAAACACAAGTGCACTCTCTATTCCCTTACTCTCATAGTTCGGTGAGACGGCAATCCGACAAGACAGATGAGAGATCGGGCGCAGGACCATCGGCTAAACTTGTTTTGCGAGTAACGGGCGTTCCATCACCAGCCTCCTAACTCTGGGATGAGTAATTTCAATCAAAAAAACTCATACAAATTTTGCCCGACCCCGGACTCGAACCGGAAACGTCTGACGTCCCGGTCCTTACGCAGACCAATAGACCAATGAGGTATTATGTATATTTTAGTTAGATATATAGAAATAAGTTGAAGAAAGCGAATTAAATGAATGCAACAAAGGTTTTAGAAAAATCTCAAGACAAGGAACTTATTATACGGAGTACTATCCTGGCCGACGAAAGTTATTATGAATCTAGACAATTTAGTCTTGTTACGCGCCTCTTTCACACGGCAGTTAATTTTTGCATGGTCCAGTTTTGCTGCAGGATCCCATTAATTTTGATGGTGAATGTCTATATGCGGTATGCGGGATACTCGTGTGAAGGCTAGCATTCGCCATTAAACGGGATCCTGCAGAAAACGGGATGTTGCAAAATTTTGACGGCTGCCTAAAGGGCCAGATTAACTTTTTAGAATCTGGAATATTTATTATTTTAATTTTTAGTGGCGAAAGTTAAATTAAAGTCTTATTGCTTGCCATGGAATTATCGCTGCATGAAACGTTAAAATAACGAAATTGACGGCACCAGTAAAGATTTATCTGTCAGTAGCAGGGCAGGCGATAGCAGAAGTAAAATCTTGAACGGATTGTTTAAATTATTCACAATGAACAGCATTAAAATTATTCGGAATGTAGCTTTCAATAAACAGTGGCGATCTTTTTCAAGATGGTAAATAAATTTTGCAAGTTCTCTTGAATATAATGTTTTTAGGTTATGTTAACCTGATTCTGTATTTCAGCGCAATTTTACGGCAGGAAGTCTCACAAGCAGCTTCGCCGCTCTCAATCCCGGTCCCAGAGGGTGTAGATAAGCCGGTTTCGCCAAAAATCGAGAAGATAGTCGCGGATATCACAACCCTTAACCTTCTTGAAGTATCGGAACTAAGCCAGGTCTTGAAGAAGAGGTTAAACTTGCCCGATGCTCCGGTCATGCCTATTGGAGGTTTCGCGATGGGAGGCGCAGCACCCGCACAGGAGGAGGAAGAAGTAGCTCCTAAAGCCGTGAAGACTAGCTTTACTGTAAGCATTACACTTACGTAATTATTAGTTTTACTACATATTTCATATCAACTTTATCTTTTGCAAAATACCACTTTTTAGCTATCAGACTAATTATTAACTTGAGTAATTGTTGATAAACAATAATGTTTCCATTTCCAGGTAAAAATGACAAAGTTTGATGACAAGCAGAAGGTTGCACTGATCAAGGAAGTCAAGAGCCTGCTGGAAGGTTTCAATCTCGTGCAAGCCAAGAAGTTTGTTGAGAGCGCCCCCACCATTGTCAAAGCTGACATTTCCAAAGACGAAGCCGAGAAGCTCAAGGAAGCATTGTCTAAAGTTGGAGCTGTTATTGAAATTGAATAGTGTTAGAGTTTAGTATTAGTCTATAAATAGTGTTAGCATTTAAATAAAAGTTTAAACACCAATCATGTTTTAATTACTCTATATTCTATATAAAATTTTATTATATTTTAAGAGGTGGTTAACTATTATAAAATTATTACAGGTTTTACATATTGTAGGATAGGAAGTTTAAATAAAAAAAAAAGGTGAACTAAGTAAAAAATTTAATGCTTTAATAAGATAAAAATATCTTACATTAGTGGCATACTCATTGTACTGTAGGATTTTGTAAAAAAATTGCTTGTAATAAACAAATGAAGATTTCTTTAACATATAATTAAAATATAGTTTGCCAAATCAGCATTATGTTAATAACTATTATGGGGTATTTAGTTTGCTTATGTTTGTACTTTGTATGTTACTTCAACTAAATACAATTTATGAACGAAATAACATAATTATTCATATTCTTATGATTTTCGTGAGAATAAGAAGGGAATGTGTAAAAGAACAATTTGCTCTAAAGGTAAATAAAACCACCAAATTTATTGATGCTACTAAAAATAACAATACACCTAGATTAGATTTCCGACAGGTAATGGGTCTATGAGCTGCAATTATACACATACCAAGCAATATAATAAAATACTTATCAAAAGTATTCAGAATTTAAGTAAGCACACTCATTAATTAGTAATATCACTAGCCTGTTTTTTTTTTATTGTAAGGTATGATCCATTCTCCTGAGGTGTTCGAATAGGTAATATGCATGTTTTATTCGAAAATATATATTTTAATTCCCAAAATTTAAAATTATGAAGTACTAAAGTTTTAAAAGAGGATCCGACTTGAATGTCGTGATTACTCAGAAAACATACAATTTCCACAGAAAAGACTTTAACTACCTAAAACAATCATGTCCCATCCATTTTCTAACCAATTTGCATAGTAAAACGTTTTTGTACATGATAAATAAGAAAAATTACCATTCCCTATTGTCTACCTCATACAGAGAAATGAAATTCTAATTTTATTGACTCTGCGTCGAGGTAAAAATGAAGTCTCGTTTATATTCATATCATCATTATTACTACTTTAGCACCCATACAATTTCATCAAAATTTAGGGATAATTGTTTATCTATTTAGTTCCAGCTAAGCTTTTCAAAGTTTTAGAAAAAATACTGCCTACTTCATGTTCTTACAAATATCAATGCATGCTTACCCATCTATTTATTTACACTTAGAAAGGTTCTACAAATAGTGGTAGGTATATAGTACCTACTATATAGGTACACTAATTTCAATTCCCAAATACAGGTTCCATCAAATGCAGGTGCCAAGCACAAAACATTTTATAATGAACAGATAAAAATAAAAATTCATTTATGATCAGTAACAATCCAAGGTGTTGTGTTCTTCATCGTTTTCTTCGTATAAACCTAGCACATCATCCAGCAATGAAGAGATGCTTCTAATACCTTCTTTCCACTCCCGTTTCTGGCTGATGATCTTCTTACAATCGGTGGTCTCCATGAAGTTCACAAACAGATACGGCGAAGCCATCTTCACCAATCTCACTTTGGGTGCAACAGGTTCATTTTGCAAATTCATACCTTTCTGGTAAATATTTGCTAGTAAGCTCATATCGTCTGAATTCAATATGCCATCGATTACGTTTTCAGCTTTATTCGAGCACTCTGGTTCATCGCTCATTGCATATTTCTCTTCAAAGTCCTCTTTGTTGATGCTTATTAGTTCTGCGACTGTTCTGGGTTCGCCTTCTACCGGTTTGACGTATTCGGGCACTTTGTATTCAAGTAGGATCTTGTGTAGGTCTTGAGCTATTGCAAAGGCTGCGTCCATGACTTCGAGCTCGGCGTCATCGTGGAGCAATTTGAGGAGAACTGTGAGGCAGCCTATTGAGGCTAGCTCGTCTAGCAGCTTCAGAAGTCGTTTCCTGACTTCTGCTGCGTTGAGGGTGACGATTTTCCGGGATTCTCTTGAGAAGGTGACCGGTGGGAAGGTGCCGTCCAACATACCTGTAAAGTGAAATGAAATTAAATTTAAAAATCGTAATATTATAATCATATTGAAAAGCCTACATTAAACTGAGGATTAATTGTAACAGACATACACACATAGACAGATACATACTCTAACTTGTTTTGTGATTTTTTTTATTGTTACGAAGGTAGATAGATATGTATCAAGACAAAAGAGTAGATTTCCTCTATACTACATGTATTAATACAATATGTACTGTACATAAAAGGAAAGATATCAGAAGAAGAAGAAGACATTGAAATTAAATTTAATCTGATCCTCGGAACATTAAAAAACCGCTCGTTGCCAGAACGATCTTAGATTAGCACAAAATGTTATACCTAAGTAACAGTACAAATAACCAAACTATTTCTTACCTTGATCAGTAAGGAAGAACTGTATCACGATCTTCCAGAACTTGAGCGCGCTCATCTGCACCTCCCAGTGGAAGTCGCACATGGCAGACGACGCCATGTGCTCGTACAGCACTTGCTTGAAGGCCGGCGTCAGCTTGCCCGTCTGGTACATCTCGCATAGCACGTTGCAGGCTTCCCTACGGACCATGCCTTCTTGGTTGTGGCTGACTATCTCGATTAGACGTTCCTGGAAAGTCCAAAATGCTTATTTAGCGAAAAGCTTTACTGTACGTACAAATTCTCTTCTTTCGTTCATTAATAGGTACTAAAGACACAAAATCCTCTGTAAGATTGTAGGTCCATCTTCTTTACCCAAATGTCTTGAATATCTGACTGATCAGGCCGGCTAGTAGGTTTGGTGATTTGGCATCCCTATATAGAATAGGAAAACAAATGAATGGTGGGAAGCAGCGTATTTCACACACTCACACATAGATTTTCCTGCAGGTAAAATTCATATGTACGATTATTCAATACTTTAACGGTGAAGGAAAAAATTGTGAAGAACCTGCACAACATCTACGAAGAAATTCTTAGATTGTGTAGTCAACCAACTTGGCCAGCGTAGTTCACTGGCTGACTGACGTCTTATCGCCCTTGTTTTGGGGTAGGACCGAAAACCAAATGTGTGGCTCAGATGATAAACAAAGTCACCGATGTTAAAGAGCGTATTGCGAAGCTTAAGTGGCAATGGCAGGCCATGTCGCCAGAAAGAAGAGTTGAGAGAGAGGCCAGAAATGCGCTGATCCGACGACATAAACAGAACAGCAGGAGTGAAGTGGATAGAAATTGCCCAGACCGGCTGAAATGGCAAATCTGAAGGAGGCCTACACCCTCGCGGTTGAAAAAGGCAAAGAGAGAGAGAGAGAGAGAACGAGAGAGAGGGGTAACATATAAACTAACCGTGATGTCAGGGTGTTCGGCGCGCACGCTGTCCCACAGCGGCGCGACGCGGCTAGCTGCGCCGGCGCAGCGCAGCGCCGACACGCGCACGTACGGCTCGTGGTCGTTCAGAGCCATCGTCACCGCCACGTTGATCAGGTTCTTCTCCATTATCTGCTTCTGGATCGGGGGGAACTCTGGCGCAGACGGATATAATAACTATTAAATAAATAACTCACAAAAAAAAACTAATTCTGTGGAAAGCGCTTCCAGTATTTGTATTACGGAAATCAATCACAACAGTGGAATGAACTGAATAAATATTTATACACAACACAACTTCGTTCGCGTGGGATTCTAGCGATGAGTTTAATTTCGAAAATCAACTTTTTTGTTAGGTGATCAATTACGAGTCACAAAGGACCACTTCGTAAATTAGAGTTTTAGTTGGATTTGATAAAACCAGTAAAAATGTCATTATAAAACAGCCCAAAGAACCATAGTAAATATTATATATCGATGTAATTTGATCAAAAAACCCAAAATAGAAGCCTCTATAATAATAATAATATCTAAAACAAATTCTGGCTTCGAAGTACATCACTTAAATAAAACTAAAACATAGACGTAGAAATATAAGTAACACACAGATAAATTAAAATGCTATCCAACTCACTTATGTAGGAAATCTCCGTGCACACATTGAGCATCTCCAGAGCGGAGTCCCGGACCTCCCAATGGACGTCGTGCATCTTGGTGAAGATGAGCGAGCCGATCTCGTGCATGGCCGACCCTGGCTTCGTCTCCAGCAGCAGCGACAGGTTAGGAGGCAGGAACTTGGTCACTGTCACCGTCATGAGGTTTAGAGCTGCGACTGTGAACTGGAAGAAAAGATAGACTTGTGTTATGGTTGGTATACTTATTAAGAAGTATAGGGAAAAAAAGTGAACCTTGTGGGACGCTTGTTTGATTTATGCGAGTCACGAGCTTAACAACTTATAAGGATGAGAGCCATCTGTTCCCCCGGTGATGATTACAAGGCAACTCCAAGCCAGCAGTTATGAAAAAAAAGCTTAACAACTTTAGACGAAAGACTCAAGGAACTTAAGCGAGTTAGTTGATAAAATAAATAGTAACTGAACTCTACAAAGGAAACCATTTGACAACTATGGTTTACTTTATGATTGCTGTACAAAGTAAGGATCCGCCATTTAAATTATGTCTTAATTTCTAAGACCATGATCTTCAAAAACCATCTTGCCATAGATCCTACTAGTAAAGAGATATTTTCAACATGTATCGCAACATATTAAGTAAAAGCGGTATTACAACATATAATACACGTTCTAGTTCGAGAAATGGGCTAGCAACCTTTATCAAATGTAACGGCTATTTAGGTAATAAGATTCAACTCATAAAATTTAAATTGTTTTCAAATTATTATCAAAATATATATTAAATAATAATTACCTTGCACGATAAGTTGGACCTCTTCGTAATGATGTCATGAATAACAGTGTTCAAACATATCACCTCCAGGCTCTCTTGCCAGTTCACGTTGTAGTTCTTCACTATAGAAAGCACAGTGTCCATGACATACGTCATCACAAGCATTTTCCTTTCAGCTTCCTCTATGTCTTCTTCGACCTGCATACATTCACCGTACTCATCGAGAGGATTGTATTCGCTCAGCGCGAAGTATAAAGCTTGGAACACAATATTCGCTTGCTCATCGTTCAACTGATCCTTTATGCACGTCAACCTCTTAGCGCTCTGTAACGTCACAGACTGCATATCAAGCTCCAATATCAAATCCCTCAACGCGTACGAAACCCTCGCCGTGTGCTCACACGCCATATTTATATACCTCGACATATACCCCATTATTTTCTCGTTCGTCAAATCAAATTTCTTCCCGAGAGACATCGTCACGTACACAAGTATCGGGACTAAGTATATCAGTAGCATCTGATTGGACAGTTGCAGCATTTTCTGGCAGTGATTCGGCGGAGCTGTAAACTGCACCTTCTGGCAAACTCTACGCCAAACTGTGTTACAGCTACTACAGTAATCTAGCACCAGAATCGCGTTACGCCTTTGTATTAAGAAATGCATATTATTGAAACACATCACTATCAATTCCATAAACTCTTCCTGGGTGTATATCGCGTCAGGAGTCAAAGGTTTCGTCTGGAATATTTTCATCAACATCAGTTGGAAGAGAAGTTTCGAAATCAGAAGAAGCATGGTATCTTTTCGCACTCTGTCGAATAGAATGTAAAGGTGTGTAGTAACCATTTGTTCTCTTAAAAAGATGTGAGCGACTTTATTTTCGTAGCAATACCGATCGTTGTGACTGGCCATACTGAGTAACATCTGTATAATGGGCTCGTATTTTACACATAGCTCTTCCTCCTCTTCAACAGTTAAAGTGACTGTTTTCCTAAAGTCCACTTCAAATATTGGCATCAATATATAACCAACCACGGTATTTATACTGTTTTCATCACCGAGGTCGTTTAGTTTCCACACGAATTCTGCTGAAAACTTGTACATCAAACGTAAAACGAAAACCGTCATTGATTTGTCGTACATACTTAATATTTGCTTCCACAGTTCTGTCTCTAACAACCATAATATTCCAGCTCTCTGCGTTATTAGGGCCATGGCGACTTCTAAGTAAGCTACTTTTAAACTAGGGTTCATATTTTTGGACTTGATATCTTTGAAGAACTCAAGCAGCTTCTCCTTTCTTTCTTCGAGTATTTTGCAGCAATGCGTTTCATTTCGGCAGACGATGGCTAGTATTCTTCCGAGGAAGACGTTGACTGTGATGTGGTAGCTCGAGGTGTCTTTGAGTGCATCGATGAGTAAATTAGGTAGAAGCGGTAACGCGAGGAGTTTTGTTGCATCTGAAACAAAGATATCGATTTGGATATATACACTTTAATTATTGTGTAGGCATTTATACGATAAGAGTTTATTTAAAGATTGTTTGGAAATCAGAATCAAAATTTATCTTTTTCTGTCAGCAATTTTATCTATGTTCTAACATTCGTTAAGTAATAATAGATTGTTCTATTATTACAACTAAACGTAATAAATAGATGCGACTATTGCTCTTATTATTTCTGGAATACCATAGTCGCATATCATATCTCCACCCAAAATACGTCAGAATGATAACTTCCATAAAGTGTTCATAGGCGACACCTTGATTCTTATCAAAGGTAGACAGTTAATCGAGTGTGAAACCACAATACCTATCGTTGATTACGAAAATAAACATACTATAAAAAAGTGAATGAATTTAAGGGACAGAATCAGCATCTTTTGCGTCAAGTTTGTACATGTTATCAACGTCGCTCTGCCAATGGCTTATGTGATAACGCGATGTTTACTATAAAAGTACAGGTCATCGTGACCACTCCATCTAAATAAACTACAGCGGTTCTCAAACTTAATTGTAGCAACTAGATACGTACTCGTCGATTGCCTTGAGTTTACGATTTCTATGTAGCCATTATGATCAGTCAGTTCATGTTGATCGATTGGGATACTTTGTTTTCATATTGTGATTATTACAGATAAGTCTAATAAATTTAATGGATCTTGTAAGTGCTAATTATGATATGATGTCAAAATAATGTCGTTATTTAGCGTATTTATAAACTTAATGAATATTTTTACACGCCAGTATAATCCGTAAAATTAGTTTCATTTGAAACGTCAACTATTCATGTTTGCACATTACTGCAATTAGAAACCCTACCTTTACGCTGGGTTTCCAATTAGTTAGCTGTCACAAAACCTAATTGATATAAAACATCTCGTTCGGGGAGAGACGTATGCCCTAGAAAGTCTACTCAGCCAAGAGTCCGCCCTTTTTTTAAAGTGCGAATTAGTTTATTACATAACAAATATAACTTCTTACTCCGTTAAAAAGCAAAAAATGTTGAGAGCCAATGTATCATAATCTGTCTAGTCACGATCAAGAGTGATATCAGCAGATATTCCAGTTTGCTTTTTCGGCGTCAAAATGATGAATCGAAAAGTGACTTGCATTATAGTGAGATATGTTAGGTTGGCGCAATGAACTTGGTAAATCATGAAACATCGTAGGCAAATCAATAGCAATGGCCTATGATATCTTTACAAGTCGCAATCTGTTCACGATAAAATAAACAAAACTTACACTTTGGGAACATAACATAGTATACAATCGCTTATTTATGGTTAAATTCCGGAGACAAAAATTAACCGCATGAAATCTCATCGAGCTATGTTATCTCCGTCAATTTAATGTCACACTCACGTGTAAAATGACATAAATCAAAAAACGTCAAAAAAAAACGCAAATCAATGATTGTATCCTTTTAAAAAGGGAGAAATCCTTTCCGAATTCCTCAAACAATACTAAACATACACCAGACAACTCTATTGTACTCTCATTAACACATCATACAGCATAATTGAAATGCTGCGACGCCAACAAACATGCAAACACATGTTTTGTTTGCATAGTAATTTGTAAATAGATCAAATGTATAGTGCACCTTAAAGACTATGTGATAATATTGCGGAAGATGAACATTCTAAAAAAGAAGGAGGTGAAAGCTAAATTCCAGACACGCAGCGGTATCATGACATCGGAGACGAAGCACTTCATCCAGAAGATTTGTTATAAAAAGTCCGCGTCCATAGACATGACCCAGTACGGGTTTATAAAGGACTGCAAGACGCGACCTATCAACCTGATGATGAAACCGTTGCAAGTACAACTCGACAAAATATGGGGTTAATTCTTTCTCCTATTTTTTTTCTTAACTGACTTACAATGATGGCTTGGAGTAGCCTCATCATCATCACCGAACTTGCTGGGGAGCGGATGGCTCTGACGCCTAAAATCTTTTAACTAACTGATTACGATAATGGCTTGGAGTAGCCTCATCATCATCACCGAACTTGCTGGGGAGCGGATGGCTCTTACCACTAAAATCTTTTACCCAACTAGTTACGATGATGGCTTGGAGTAGCCTAGTCATCTTCGTAGGAATTTCCGGATGGCTCTCATCCCTATTATGGATTTGTATAGTCTTCCTATATTAATATACCATACTTAGATTAAACTAGCTTGCTGTAGCTAGCTACAATTTATTTTGTGAAGTGACAAGTGATCAACGTATGTACAAAAGATACAAAATCTAGACATTACCTGACAATATTACTAAACCTAAACGCTTAATTTTCGACGTTCTCTAATTAGAACTTTATTAAAATCTTGGACCTACACATTTTCAGTTACCAATTACTTAACGCATTATTTGTGTATGGTCGTAGTCCCCAAATTGTACTGAGTACAAAATAAATCAACTATTCTACTTTTTCCTGCACCAAAATAGGCTAATAATATCAGTTGAGTTCTCATGCACTCAAACGTATTATGCAATTAGTCATTTATCAAAACCGATAACGTTGGTACAGTAATATTAAAAACGTATATTTTATATCGTCGATAACTTCTACTAAACATTGGCAATGAGTCAATGATATGAGATATCAGACCGTCTTAGTGAATTGACAAAATTTGCTCGTCATTATAGAAAAAACTCTTCATTTTAGCGCGATAAGGTTTTCAAGGAAAATTACGGCGAGGGCATTGGCTTTGTTAGATCGTAGTTCTTAATATGGCATGGGAGTCCGGGTAGTTTCATGGGCGCCTTGGGATGAAGAAATCCTTACTAATATTATAAATCCGAAAGTAACTCTGTCTGTCTGTCTGTCTGTTACGCTTTCACGCATAGAGTACTGGACCGATTTAAATGAAATTTGATACAGATATAGTCCAGAGCCTAGAAAAGGTTATAGGCTACTTTTTAACCAACTGCGCTATAAGGAAGTAATGTTTTACCCGTTAAACGTCTCTAGGCGGACGAAGTCGCGGGCGGAAAGCTAGTAATAAATAATTATGGAAAAAATTAAAACAGGAAAAGATTCTTACAATCTCGTAAGTTTTTAGCGATCTTTCGCAGAACAGATAGCACCTTCCTTAAGTAGCCAGACCGCATATATAACGGTCGACATTGTCAGTCATGAAAGCGATCTCTAGAAATATATGATTACAGATTATTTCTAGTACACTACGTGGGTGTGTCGAAGAATGAATCGTAAAATATGATTATCGTAAAACCATGAATGTTGACGATAACGTAATTAATTAAATATCAATTAGGTACCTATATTGAGTCACGAAATATTTAAATTTTGTCGGAAATGCAGCACAGCATAGGTATTTAGCTATATCAATTAAATAGGTGTATGATGCAAATAAAATCTGTTTTCAGGCAGAAAGAGTGTCGTTATGAATAGCAGAAAAATATCGCCTGTGAGACAAGCCGATAAAGGTAAAGACAACAACAAAATACTTGTTTCTTTTTAACCGACTTCAAAAAAAGGAGGAGGTTCTCAATTCGTCTGTATGTATAATATTTTTTTTTTTTTTTTTATGTATGTTCACCGATATTTTCGTCAATTATAGACGGATTTCAAAAATTTTTTTTTGGTTGGATACAGTTCACTTCCGAGGTGGTCCCATTTTTACCAGTCCCGGATCTGATGATGGGATCCAGGAGAAATCGAGGGCAACCCTCAAATTTTATAGGGACATGTACCGCGTTTTGCATATTATCTGAAGTTATATTGGCATTTGCTTCTGGAAATCATAATCTTATGATGCTGAGCTGATGATGGAAGGTCAACTCCTTAATACTTAGGAGTAACAGGATAATTCTTTCAATACTGTATACATATTAAGACTACTAGTTATAATATCAGTAGCATTATAGGTGAGCTGAACTAATAGGGTGACCAGTCTAGGATCTGATGATGGGATCCAGGAGAAATCGAGGGCAACCCTCAAATTTCATAGGGACATGTACCGCGTTTTGCATATTATCTGAAGTTATATTGGCATTTGCTTCTGGAAATCATAATTTTATGATGCTGAGCTGATGATGGAAGGTCAACTTCTAAATACTTAGGAGTAAAAGGATAATTCTTTCAATACTGTATACATATTAAGACTACTACAGTAAAACCCGCTTAAGACGATTTCTCAGGGACCCTATCAAAAACGCGTCTTAAGCGGGAAAGCGTATTAAGCGGGATAGGGATAATAACACGAACTATATATATATAATTGTGTATTATTTTAAAATTTCGGTATAATAGGCATTAAATTGTACGTATAAATTACATTCAATACGTAGTGTAATTAAAATTATATTCACATTATATAATTTAAACTGTCATGGTTACACACATTAGAAAACTGAAACTGTCCAGGATATTTACCATGTTGTTTTGTTTTAATGAGCTTCCGATATTTCGGCACTGTTGCAAGCGCCATGATCACGGGTGAACTGTAGGACTGCGAGAATGATGGTAGGTCTAAGGGCAGACATATCGGTCTACCCTTTTTCTCAGTCTTTTATTACGCACGACACCACTACCATCGTTCACATTATTGTCACTACATTCACATTGGTTGATAAATCAGTCATACCTAAGCCCGAATTAGTGGACTTCCCTCAGTCGAAAGGTATTCGGGGACTCCTTCCCATACATAGCACCTCAGTCATTAGACCCTACGGCATGCGTTACAGAAAGTTTCTACGACGCGGGCCCAGTTGCATGCGTTTCAAAAATAAAAATGCGCTTTTAGAGCGCTCGATCTGTCGGTTTTGGGCGTATTAAACGGGATGACAATCGTATTAAGCGTTAAGAAATCTATGAAAATATATCTTAAGTTGCTGGGACTGGCATAAAGTGGCGTATTATGCGGGAAATCGTATTAAGCGTGATCGTCTTAAACGGGTTCTACTGTAGTTATAATATCAGTAGCATTATAGGTGAGCTAAACTAATAGGGTGACCAGTCTAGGATCTGATGATGGGATCCGGGAGAAATCGAGGGCAACCCTCAAATTTTATAGTCACATGTACCGCGTTTTATATATTTTCTGAAGTGATATTGGCATTGCTTCTTGCAATCATAATGTTATGATGCTGAGCTGATGATGGAAGGTCACCTCCTTAATTGTTTGGAGTAAAAGGATAATTCTTTCAATACTGTATACATATTAAGACTACTAGTTATAATATCAGTGGTATTACAGGTGAGCTGAACTAATAGGGTAACAAAAAATTTAACACTAAAAAGTATGAAAAAAAATTGTAAACAAAAAAAAAACCGCCTTCAAAAACCCGACTCACTAAAAATTACAAAATAATATAATACGAACATTTATAATCATCTGGGTATGAATTTTATATGTTTTTGAAGGCGGTGCCAATCAAAATTTTGAGGAAAAAGAAGCACTCTGTGCTTGTCTGTTTGAAATATAAACGGCACCGCCTTCAACAACATATAAAATTCATACCCAGATGATTATAAATGTTCGTATTATATTATTTTGTAATTTTTAGTGAGTCGGGTTTTTGAAGGCGGTTTTTTTTTTGTTTACAATTTTTTTCAACAAAAAATTGATGATTCTCTGATTCCTCTTCGATTTATATATATTTATGAAATAAAATGTATTTTAAGGTATAGCCACCAATTACAAAATCAGAACACTCTTCTTATGTATTCAATTTCAATAATTGGCTTTTAAATAGCTTAAGAACTGGCATCGCTAAGAAACTACTTAGTATCGACGTTCTAGATTTTCTTATATGTCAGAGGTTTTGAAATAATAAAAAAAAACAGTTATTTGTGGAAACAATTTGTACCTAATCATTTATAATTTCCAGTTGGATCAAAATCTCGCAAACCGAACTCGCGTGCCAGAAAGAACACAGTGAAAAATAACAATAGCAAAAACAGCCACATATTGGAGCTTATCAGAACAAACGTAAGAGAAAAAGGAAAAGTATAAAAGGAACTTTGTAAATAAAAATGTGGAAATAAATCTTTTCTCAGACTTTCATTAAATTCAATGTCAAATTGTCAATAGGTCGCATGAGAAAGTTCCTTGCCTGATTGGGCCTATCAGCGTCAAGTTTTAAATAAGACACACAGTAACATGTTAAAGTTGACTAGCTCGGTGGAACAGTGGTTGTGACCGACTACCTACGGTTCCAAGAGTCGTGGGTTCGATTCCCACTCCTGACAAATATTTATGTGATGGAATTCGGTGTTTGTTCCTTGTCTGGTTGTGTTATTAAATATATTTGTGTACTGTTGATTCTGATATCCGTTACACAATTGATTAGGATACTTACCACGGGATCAGTTCATTGTATACGTGATGTTGTGCAATATTTGATTTATTAAAGTTTAAGCATGTGAGGCATGCTCTTCGCCCACGCCACTGAATTTAAAGGCCTGCTCAGTAGCGGTACTATGAGTTGGCTATCGAAAACTTACGTACGTTAAAAACCTATCGAATTGTTTTTTTCATACGACCGATTTTAGTTCTTAGCGTAACCACCAGGGGCGCTGTACAAGTTTTTCATAGACATATTTACGTAGGCGATATCGAGTCTGTCACTTTTAAACTGATGGTAGCTCTACTGATGATGGTTGTTTGGTCATTTCTATCAGAGTGGTTGGCTCTAGCAATGTATAGTCACATGCTCCATGTATTTCATGTTATAGCAGAAACGGTCTGATTCTGTACGACTGTACATTCCCGTCAAAACGTTAGAATCTTATTTGTAAAATTTTCTACTCATCCTTTATTAGTTTGGTTAACTATGCGTCATTAATTATCACTGGATATTGGATAATGCACTGTCATGCATACACATTAAATTCGGATTGATGATAATATTTAAAGTTATCTTTTCTTACTTCCGATTTAGCTGCTTTACCAGCAAGATTATAATCTTGAGAGATGATTTCACAGGTGAAAACTACACAAAGTGAATAAAATCTACACAAACCGATCAAATTGGTTGATACCAATCCTTAGTAAATATGTATTATAAATGCGAATATAACTCTGTGTGTCTACTTCGACGCCAAAACTACAGTAGGTAGACTACACAAACCAATGCCCAATTTCATTCAAATTGGGGGACTAGCACCAGTGTCCTTTGGATTGGACCAGAGAAAGACGGGTACATAAAGTTTTAATCAATGTTTTACGTTATAAAAGACATCATGCGCATACGCAGTTTAGGGGTGAGAGTCATCCGCTCCCGCGCAAGTCCGGTGATGATGACGAGGCTACTCCAAGCCATCATCGTTAGTCAGTTAGGAAAAAAAGCGCAGCGCAGAGTTGCGAACAGAACACCAGTTTAAATAAGAGTTATTACACCAGCCCCGGGGTTAGACCCGGGTCTACAAACGTTTTTTGAACAGGGGCAAAACCTTGATAGTGCCGCCTCCAGTTCTTTCTGATGCTGCTATGAAAAGAGTTCCGTATTTCTAATTCTTTTCTAAAGGATTTGGCGCCTTCATGAAACTGCCACAAGTGCCCCGGTTTGCCCCCCTTAAATCTGGGCCTGCTCTGATAAGAAATGGGTTAATCCTTGTTAACACAACACACTTATCAGAGAGCATCTAACAAAAGCAAATAACTGGTAAGCAATAACTTACCCATATTTCAATTTAAGTCTTTTGTTTGATCAATGATTTGTTTAATAAATAATATGTTAAAAAAATCAACGAATATGAAGTGGGCACTTTGAATAGTGGCTACCTTTATTGGGCAAACTTATAAGATGACATTCATCACAATGGTCTTGTTATTTTAAATATCTAAGTACTTAACTTAAAATTTTCATAAGTTATTTAATACCTACATACTAGTGATGTTCCGAATATCCGTATCCGTATCCGCGGATATCCGAGGGAAAAGAAAAACATGGTAATGAAATAACTAAACTTAAAGCTTTTTTTTCATATTGATTACAGGAATATATAACATCGTGATCACTTCTATGTCAATGAAAAAAAACTAAAACCTAAGACCAATACTTTAGAAAGTTTTAAAATCCATATCCGTATCCGCGGATATACATTTTTGATGATCCGGCACATCACTGGTATGTAGTAGTGATGTGCCGGATCTTCAAAATGTATATCCACGGATACGGATCTGAATACGGATATTTATTATCAAGATCTACGGATATGGATACGGATCTTATAACTTTTTATTGTATTAGTCTCATAATTGTAAAAAAGGAGGTTCGAGTTTTTTTTTTTTTTTCATTGACATAGAAGTGATCAAGATTTTATAACTAACTATAATATTCCTGTAATCAAGATAAAAAAGGATTTAAGTTTTATTTATTTCACTGGCTTAAAAGTAATGTAAGTTATAACTTTCTCTCATTATAAAGTTCTATCTTTCTATCTATCTAATGTTTGCAATATAAAGATGTCCAATATTTGATTACAAGTAATAAAAATACTCTAAATGGACTTTTAAAGTTTTTAATTCTAATAATCACCTGAAAAAAATCCGTGAAATATCCGCGTAAAAAGTAACGGACCCGGATACAGATTTTTCTTTTCCCTCGGATATCCGCGGATACGGATATTCGGAACATCACTGCTACATACATATTATACATATTATGTAGGTATTTGATTTCAAATAATAACCTGCATTTTCACTTCACAGCATTGTAATATAAATAAATATTTTACAACATCACATACATTGATCTGATCCTGTGGTAAGTAGCTTAAGCACTTGTGTTACGGGTATCAGAATCAACAGTGGATACACAAATATACTAATATATTTAATAATACACCCAGACACGGAACAAACACCGATGTTCGTCACACAAATATATGTCCCGAGTGGGAATCGAACCCACGACTCATGGAACCATAGGTAGTAAACCTGGGTCACTAGCTACTGTTCCACCGAGCCAGTCCAATATAATATTATTATGTTGGTATTTATCAATTTGCTGCATAATAATTTTGCAAAGCATTTTCCGATGTAGGTGGAAAGGAAAAGAAATTCTAAAAGAAGAATAGATTTTTAATTACAATTTTATTATGGAATATGTATGCAATGCATATGTATGCAACCTTTCTGTTGCACAGTTAATTGTGTAACAGAACAAAAAAATTTAATAAATCTTCTCATGTAAAATTAAAAATATAAATCGGGTATTCACTTTAAAACAAAATTTAAAATTTAAATTTTTTGCAAAATACTATTTGTTCATGTGCATCTGTTGATTTAGTAAATAATGCACATTGTTAATAAATTAAAAATGTTAACATCTCATTTAGTATTAATTGTTTACCTAATAATATGGGTAACTGTTGGAACTACATATTAATATAACACCATCTAGTGTAACTCAGATTTTAGCAATAAATATTTATTATTATAATAACTATAAATCAGAAATTACTTGAAAAGATACTATACAAATAAATAAAATTTCGTAATTTTTTTTAGGAATAAAGTTAACATGTGAGCAAAGTCATACCAACATAAATTAATTAACCTTGACTTAGGGATATCAGTCAGCTAAATTGGTACTACAAATGTCTAACATTTAATTAAGAAACAATTAATTCATATCACTCACCTGGATCTGAAGCATCTGATAACTTGTTGATGAAACTATCAGTGTAGTAACTATTCATTACATAGTTCGGTTCTGATAACTTTTCAAATAGTAACTTGATTTTGTTTTGGATACGAGTAGCCTCCATTGTTGGAAATTTTACAAGACCTCGAAGTTAAGTTATAAGATTACTATTCCCACAATGTTTTTCATCACGTTATCAGGCAGGTTGTAGTCGGAGCGCGGGGCAACTTCAATATTTACCGTGCCATGCTCGCTAGATTTCAAGTTCAACACTGTCACACACTCAAGTCAATGAGCTGCTAAAACGAGATGACTATTTATTTACATCGCTTTTATCTCTATGTACGTTACAATAAGTAACATATGAGCCTTCGTGCTAATACGTATATTATCTAATAATTAAAATGTTGAATTAATGATACTGATAAAATTACAAACAATATAAATTTGACTCTGACAGTCTAAAATTGACATCTGATTATTGTAACGTATAATGATTACCGATTAAAATACGTCTTTGGGATGAACATTGCATTAAAAGCATTCTGTCTGACTGATGCTACAAGCCTTGAACAAAAAAAGTAAAAAAAATATGGCGTGTTGTTTTATCTGTGGTACATTTTGATTGTTCTAGAATTTGTACTGTAGTCCTTGTCAATTTTCAGAAAAACCGTAAATTGTGCCTGTGAAACTCGTGTTTGCTGTATTTATTTAAATATATTGAACTCGCAATTTGGTGTGGACTTTATTTGTGATTTGTGACTGAAATGCCTTTAAGGGGAAAAAGTTTCGTAAGTGTGTTATCATTCTCTGTTATCTGATATGATTTTTCCTTTCATTTTTTGTCGTGCGTTACGTACTGCTAATTTATGCATGCTTCTAATTATTTCCCTATTAACACACTACTATGCCGTATATTGTACGAGTGCCATAATAATCCTGTCGGCACACTAACGCTGTAAAGACGAGAATTACCACGACTGCATAGATGATTTTCAGTTTTGCTTATCCGGCTGCAGCACATTTTTGGCATTTATCCAAGTATAGTATCCTTGACTGTGTGTAATAACGTTAGGAGATTAATCTGTATTAATGTCGAAATTATTTGGTGTTGCTATGAAGATTGATATAGCGTTGTGGTGCTCCACAGGACGGTTGATGACCGCCCGGTAACCCAGTGTTCCCGAGTGCCTCCTAACAGCCTGCTTTTGAGGTTAGTGTTGTTGTTATTGCACTTTTATCATTTTTGTTGGGGGATGAAAGCTTGCTCGGATTTAGAGGGGTTGAAAAATTGTCATACCTTAGTCTTAAAGTAATGGGTTTTATAATAACCTGCATACATACAGATTCAAAATGAAATTTTAACTTTGGTTGAACTACCTCAATAAATTGTTACTGTATTGAAAACAAAATATAATATAAACACTGTCTTCTACTGCAGTAATGAATGGTTACTACTAGTATAATTGCTAGTAATATTTAAGTAATTATTATATTAACAGTAATAATGTAAAGTTATTATTTTAGTCAATATGGTTTCATTATGCAAAATCAACTATGCATTTTCTTAAAAGTTGTAGCATTATTAATAATAACCATTCTAGATAATGAACAATAAAAAATATTTTTGAAATTTTTATCATAAACATAATAAAAACGAAATAAAATAAAATATTGGGAGTTCGAAAATCAAATCTGACCTTATTTGAGACTTCTAGATTTGTGGGTAGAACATTTAGGTACATCATATACCAGAGCCACTCTAAGTTGGCCGATTTGCTACATGTCAGACTGACTGCACTAGTGAGGGACAACGGTAAAATTGCCGAAGTATATAAGTAACAGTTATTTCCACTTTATAACCAAGCAAGGTCTAATTATAACAAATTTTTATTAAAAACATTAATTCACATCCAAAAGATTGAATTTAAGTTCCTTATTTATAAATATATTTATTTTTAAAATACAATACTTATTAAATCCTTCATCCTATTTTTAAAAAATACCTGGTGAGTATTACCCACTACGTCACTATGAAAACATGTCAAACGGCGTAACCTTGTAAAAGCGTAATACAGAGTGGAAATTTTACGTTTTCTTTTTATAATTCAATTATTTTAGGTAATAAAAGACGAATAATTAGATAATTAGGTGCATTTGACATTTTGAAATAACGTCTTATTTTTAAAAGTTGTTCTTTATGATTCGCTAAATATGTTCCTCTTAACAAGGATAAATGTAAAATATAAAATAAAATGTGTCAAATCAGTCTTCTAAGAACGGCTCCGGTATAGTAATCACTATTTTTGCTTCAACATATTAACCAATGTACATTTCCATGTTACCTTGTATATTTGTATATTTTTGAGGTTAATTTACTGTTTTAGGAGTACAAAATACATTTATAAATTTTCATAACGTCTTTATCCACGGAGGTACTCACCAAAAGGCAAACATACACTTTCACATTGAAGAACAAACATCACCACCTATTATCACCTAAAAAAGAAAAGTATATTTACTACTTTGCCAAGTTTAAATTTAAACAACAGGAAGATAGCCTTTCTAGTTTTTGTGTGATACTAATGATTCCTTTATGATGTACTAGCTGTGCCCGCAACTTCGTCTGCGTAGAATAGTAACTTTTGCCTGCATTTTTAATTTCAGGACGCATTTTTTTATAGGAATTTCAGGAAAAATAAATAAAGCTACATAAATTATAAAAACTTATAAAAAATAAAATATAATTAAACTTAGTCATTGATTTGATTAATATCCATTAAAGAACCTGAAATTGTTTGCAGATTAATAGGTGATAAAAAACATATCACATTTTTCATTACAAATCGGCCAGCTAAAAGATAATTCACTCGCACAATATGTTTTTTTGTCTAAGCAATGATCTAGCCTGAGAGGAGAGTGGTAGCTAGGACTCACAAAATTATTTTTCACATTTTAGTACTAAAACCACGATAAAAACTTTAATTTATTTGACAGGAACAGGTTTCAATAGTTGCAAACACCATACTGTACTTATGTAGTTAGTACACAAAATTGATGTTTGATATCAGGATAACTTCAAAAGGTAAAAAATACAAACTACCGATCCACTGTCTCAAAATATCTATAAAGGATGTGTGTCGCCATGTGACGAACGCCCGCAGGCCAGGCGGTGTGACGATCTGCGCAGGACGGCTGGTAGCTGGATGCGAGTGGCCGAGGATAGAGAGAAGTGGCGTGCATTTGGAGAGGCCTATGTCCAGCAGTGGACAGGTATGGGCTGATGATGATGTGACGAATTAATCAGTATTTGCTTTGCTACTTAGTTATGTGCCACTTTAGCGCATTGTTTTTGTATATTTCTCGTATATTGTATTGTATTCGTAATGAAACAATGAGATAATAACGTAAAGTGCAATTTGAATAAATATAACTTATGAATTACTTTTAGTATTTGAAGCAATATTGCGAAATAATACTGCATAGTGACATCTCTTTAACTAACCAAGAAGTAAACACTCATGTCATATCAAATATGACACCATTTGACATGACTTGCCAGCTAAGAACGTGATAGTTGGGGAGCCCAACGGGAGTTTTTGAAGTCTTGATCAGACTCAGACTCTGTCTTGTAAGATTTTTAAATGGCAGTTTCCTTGCACCCTTTCATGTACTTCTACCGGATATGTACACTTCATACGGAAGGGAGAGAGTGCGTGATCTTAAATAGGATAGTTGCTAATGCTAATTACAAAGACATTGTTAAAAGAATTGGGCAGGATTATGAAAAACTAATAATCTCTGACGGTTTCCACGGGGTGATGACCATAGAATCGCGCCTATAACAACAATTACTAAAACCTTTGACACAATAAAAATCCATGGGGCACTTGACCAGTTTTCTAATGATCTATGTGATTTTATTAGTAACGATCTTTATAAACGATAACTTTCTTTAATTTTATAATGTCCAACATTTTGACGTGAATGTTTATAAATTTCCCTTTATTTGCTTAGAATAGCGATATCCCTCCATAATAAACATTCTGATAATATCGAACAGTCTATCAATAGGAACAACACAAACCACCAATGTAAGCCAGCAAGCAAATATTGGACAACTGACCACCTCCATACCGAAAACCAGGTAATAGATAAATGTAGCGAATTTAATAAACCTTTGAACCTGGCCTGTGGATTATTCAAAGGTCTTCGACGGGATCACCCACATCAACCTATTTAGCTTTCTTTTCTTCGCACCCACGTATATAAAACTTCTCCAAATCATTTACCAACAAAGCACAGCCGATATAACGGCACACTGAAGGACTGACATTCAAAATACAAAAAAAGATTTAAACAGGGTGACTCCCTATCACCAAAGCTTTCAATAGGACGCTCCAAGAAGTCTTCAGGTCACTATGATATTCTTAGGAAACAAAAGGAATTGGTGTAGAGGATAGGCGACTGATAAACTTTCGCTTTGCAGATGACATTTTCCTAGTTGAAATACGTATACATCGACAGAACTTGTGTTGATGCTCGAACAACTGAGCGCAGAAAGCGTTGACGTTAGACTGACGATGAATAGTTCCAAAACCAAGGTCATGACCAACAGCACCACTGATTTGGTGGATTGCAGTCAACAGACAGGTAAAGAAATATATAGAGGAGTATATACTTGAGCTAGGCAGTCTCCTTCGTAATCAGGCAGGACAAAGAAATAATCTGGTCCATGAATGGGTATATAAAGGGTGATCTTCTTATATCAATGAACTGCAAACTCATCGACGTTTTCATACTGCACCGAAAATCAGAAGTCCAAATTCAAGGTTTTACAAAAAGCTATGAAGCGGAGTATCATAGGTATTAAGTTAAAATAAAATATACCACCATCCACTCCCGTACTGGTATTGTTGTTGGTCAAAACTGATGTAGCAATGGGTGGGGAATGTGATATGAAATGTGCGAGGATAAAGAACAATAGATGGACCAAAATTATTACACATCGCGTACCTGAAGACGATTTTTGCCGAAGAAGACCCAAGAAAAGGTGGTATGACTATCTGGTCCATGTATCAAAGAACTGGCAAGTTCTAGCATTAGACAGAGAGCAGTAGATGAGTTTGAAGGATACTTTGCCCAGCAGTGAGGTGATACAGGTTAAGAAAAAAAAATTACAGATTATTATACAGCAGGACTTCGATATCAACTTGAACCTCCTGCATAAAAATGTAACGCGCTGAAGTATCTCAAGATTATGTGTTTTTCAACAGATACAAAGATTAATTATAACTTTGTGGTCCAAATCGTTACAATGTCACTTTTTAGGGATTATTCAACATGCACTTTGAATGACTGACACGGTCAAATAACTTTTTTCTTTCAACAGCTTGTTACCAGGTAGCCCTCCTGTATTAATCGCTGTCCCCCCACTTATAAAGAAAGTGTAATATACTTTTCGTAATCTTTCTATTCCGATTCCATGTCGTTCGAGTAACTGGAAATCTAGCCATTTACCTCCCCTACTATGACGTTTTGCTCAATAAAGTAGTCCGTATAGTCCTAGTCAGAAGGTTCATTTTGGTCGATATACTTTTACCATTTTTGTACGTGATCTAATAAAGTTAGATTATTAACTATCCTACAGGAATTTCTGTGACTAAAAGTATTTAAGATCTTGACCGGGGATGTATGGTACCACCATGCAAAATCTCATTTAAATCGGTGTAATAGTTTCAGAGATCAGTCATTTAATTAGGTTTTTTGAATATCCCACGGGAACCAGTTAACTTTCAGTGATTTAAAGTACCCTATGCATTTTTCCGGAATTTAAAATACCTTCGTGTAAACTTTCATTTAAATTGGTTCAGCCGTTTAGGAGGTCAGTCGAAACAAACAAACAAACAGACAGAGACACAATTTTTTTTAAGTATGGGGATGTGTTCTACTACTCTCAAAACATACCCCTGACTTGTTTTTTTTGCGTTTTTCAAAAAAGTACAAGAATTTTTACCTCTACGTTTTTATTATAGTATAGATTTTGTAACATGTTTTAAAGTATAGCTTAAGTAAAATCATCTTTTTTTTTTATCTAGCCCGTGATGTCCCACTGCTGGGCAAAGGCCTCCCCCAATTCACTCCATGTTTGTCGAACGGTAGCAAGAGATGGCTAGTTTGGTAGTTGGTGTATTTAAAAATATTAACCTAAATTGTAGACGCATCATTTTAGCATTTTAAAATGTTACAACTCACAGAAAGCAAAATAAAGCACTTTATATTCAGTGTATCATAAGAAATAATTTATTGAAGCATTTCAGAATTCAACAGAATATTACTATTTCATAATACAACAAGAGCATAACGACACATGGACAAGGCGACGCGATCATAAAACTAAAATGTTGCTTTACTGTTTGTGTTGGGACTGATTTACGGTTTTACGGTCAGCTACAAAATGGCTTCACATTTTCAACACATACTGATCATTATCCCGTGTTTAGCTTAGCTTAAAGCGAATTTTCATTTCAAGCCCTTATTTAATTGCAGTGTATATTATGTATGTAAGTTTATACCGTTGGAATCTTGCAACTCAGTTTTGAAACAAATTTTCTCAACCAACTAACCTGATATCTACCTTTTGGTTAACTTCATTACTTACTCCTACATAGAATAAAATGTATTTATTTGCAACATGTTCTGGTTGATCAATCTGCAATAATAATAGTAATTGAAATAAATATCACAACATGACATACATTTAGTCCGGTCAATTTAGACATTTGAAGTTACATAAACTCCCAACAAGCTGAATTTCAGTGAAATTGTTCAAAATATAATTAGGTATAAACAATGTCTAGAATCCCCCACCATTCCCTGTAAGGAAAAAAAATATTTCAAGGTCAAAGGTTAAAAAAAAATGATTTTCGCGATTTTCAGCAAAACGGTAACTTTTATCATAAAATTACCTTAGAAAAAATTGTAGATCATAAAATTATCTATAAAAATTTTATCAATACTTTTTTCTTACGAGCCTCCGTTTCTGAGATATAACGATTCAAAAAGTTCCTTACAGGGGAATGATGGAGAACTTCTAGACATTGTTTATAATTATATTTTGAACAATTTCACTGAAATTTAGCTTGTTGGGACTTTATGTTACTTCACCCACATTTTTTGGTCTAATTTGACCGGACTACATTGATTTGATCACAGTACGTAGCTTAAGCACTTGTGTCAGGTTAGGTATCAGACTCAACAGTGGGTACACAAATATACTTAAATATATTTAATAACACACCCAGACACGGAAAAAACACTGATGTTCGTCACACACAGTGTTTGTCCTGGGTGGGAATCGAACCCACGACTGAACCGTAGTAGTGATTTAATGTCCCCGAATGGTTATTCATCGTCACACGACCGGCGCTCGCTACGCAAAGACTAATCTTGTTCTATGCTTATCTGGCCTTGAGAGGTGTTTTTCTAAGAATCGCGGCACAGTGGTTCTGTCGCACTCCGAGCATTGTGCACTGTTTACCTAGCTCGCGAAACATTGTGTTGAACAAGGATAAATGCTTTAGTAGCTAGATCATGATTAGTTGTGTGGATCAGGTAGATCTATGCAATATAATAATTAATAACTATTATTATTATTATACCTACTCTAATTGTGAACCTTCTTCTTGCTATAGGTATAAATCATAATCGCAATAATTTGTATTATATGAAGCATATATGCCAAGTGCTTCATATCACAATCTCACCCCTAAAGTATTTTACGGTTCATAGCCATCCACTCCTCTGGAAGTCCGGTGATGATGACGAGGCTACTCCAAGCCATCATCGTATGTCAGTTAGAAAAAAAAAACCGATTTTCCGAGTTATTCCAGCCAACCAAATGGCACCGTCCAACAGACGTTGAGTTCCATCGTATATCAGTTAGGAAGAAAACCTCCGATTTTCCAAGTTATTCCAGCCAAACAAATGGCACCAACTCACATACGATGAGTTCATTCTTGCAACATTCAAGCTAGCCCTCCATAACGAATATACAAGTCTTGGAGCCCTAATAGAACGGAAGCGCATCGCGTATTCGCGTCTACCAGTGTGGGTATCTAAACCGGTGAATGAATCGTTGCGCGCGCGCAGCGTGGGCGTGCGGTGGGTGCGCGAGTTGCGTCAAGCCGTGCGACTAGTCTATTGCGTCGTGTGATACAACTAGACCAAGGGGTCGGAGTAATATTGGGTTATGTCACTTTGCCTCTTAAGCTGCAAACTGGACGTGCTCGGTGGATGTGGTTTAGGGGTGAGAGCCATCCGCTCCCCCGCAAGTCTGGTGATGATGACAAGGCTACTCCAAGCCATCATCGTAGTCAGTTAGGAAAAAAAAAGTTGAATGTGGCAGTGGCGATAGAAACTACTCCAAGTCATCATCGTAGTCAATTAGGAAAAAGGAAACCGTGGCACGTCAGCCGGTTGTTCCATCGCGGTTGGCTCCGCAACCGTATGTTTCCAGTTTGCAGTTTTAGGGCCTTCTGCTACCCGCGACCTAGCGAGTCCGGTGATGATGACATACTCCTAACCATCATCGTACTCCGTTTTGTTTGCCCCAAGTTGCCGCCCCACTGATAACAAAGTACCTAATACCCATTGCTTTACCAGAAACATATAGGATTAAATATGCTTTAATTCTCTGGTAAAATTCATGTGTACAACTTAGGTTTATACAATTAAGGCCGAGTACACATATCTCATCATTTTTTAGCCTAGAATCCTATATCAAAAGCCAGCCGGCGATTACAACTAATCGATTGTAGTCTGTCCTTCGCAACGTAACAAAACAACATAAATCGATTTCAATCGTGTTCTATCTATACTCATAATTATCGGAATTCGCAAAAAGTAGTGAATACAAATATAACTAAATATTAAAAATTTTTCTTCATATAATCATGCTAATATTGTTATCATATTGCACGAAAAAGCATATTAGTTGGTATTCATCGCATACCAGGCCCGCAAGCCAGGTGGTGTGACGATCTGCGCAGGACGGCTGGTAGGAGCTGGATGCGAGTGACCGAGGATAGAGAGAAGTGGCGTGCATTTGGAGAGGCCTATATCCAGCAGTGGACAGGTATGGGCTGATGATGACGATGATGATCATCGCATACACACCACAATAAATTCTCTTCGGCAACACAGTACAATACTCCGTAGAATATTACGATCTATTTTACATGACATTTGATTTGCATCGCTAGTACAGCGTCAGTACACCTACCGTTTATTACGAAGCCGTGCTCGCTCGTACTTATAATAAATCGCGATTCTGCTCACAACATTAATTACGACACAATTATTGTTTGTCTCAATGATAGATGACGGGTGATATCTTGAATCTTAATCAAACATTTGTAATAGACCGCCGTACTGCAAGTTTTAATATTAATTATAGTGGTCCTATCACTGGTTAACTTGAGCAGTGATTCATAAATTATTATTTATTGAAAATAATATAGTATTAATTTAGGCTGCAAGAGTGCCGCCTACGTTGGTACGGTCATGTTTTACGGAAACCGGCAAACTACGTAGGGAACAAGTGTCTAGCCATGTCGCTACCGCCGGGTCCCGGCAGAAGGGGAAGGCCCAAGAAGGCCTGGCTTGACGTTGTAGTGGATGACATGCGTGCCAACAAACTCTCCGTAAAGGATGCCGAAGACCGTGCGAAGTGGAGAGTTAGGAGTAGGAAAGCGGACCCCGGGCTCCGCAAGGATGCAACCGGGAAAACGCCAAGATGATGATGATGATAGTATTAATTTAGGCATTGCATAATCTACTATCTCTACTCAGCTTTTTTGCCTATCTGACATACGGTCATGGCCAACATCACCGGACTTGCGGGGGAGCGGATGGCTCTCACTCCTAAGCTACTCAGTGTAACGTTGTATGTAGCTACAACAGAAAAAAAGGAATGATACAATCTTTAAAAAGTTTCAGAGTGAGTAGGAGTAGGTACTGATACGTTACATAACAATTCATATTATAACTGGCAGCATTAATGAGCCCTATAAACGGAAACTATGATTTATTGTGCGATGTTACGACAGCAACATCTTTATTTCACTTGTGACCAAATTTGACAGTTTTGGTGAATCAGTGGGTGTATGAAAATAAAGTATTGTATCGTTGACAGGCGATATTAATGCAATACCAACATTATTTTTACGATTTCTCATTCAGTTTTGGTAAGTGCTTATGCGGATGCTTAGCACTAGCATAGTTTATACTTTAGTTCCTAGTTTCTATGCTGTTAATGTCTAGAACTAACTAGAAACTATCATAAATCTGTCGACGTTTCATTTATTTGAATTAGCAAGAACGAATTAAAAAAACGAAAAGATTAATTATGGAACCTCACATTCCTCTTGTACATACGTTGTCATATGTGCTCTCTTGTCCGCATGCAAGACCCTTTATCAAAACAAAATTTCGATAATAATAATGTACAACCTATCCGTTTATCGTCATCAACTAAGCACATTAAACCCTCATTAAACTCGGGTGTTAATAAAGCACGAGCTAGCCCTTGGAATCAAGTGTGAATTGTGCTAATCACGCCACAAGCAATTCTGGATGTAGGTGAACTCATTCTGTGATACACTCGGTCTTGGTCGTCATAGTACATCCGTTGATGATGTTGATGTTTCCTAACCCTTTACATGGTAATACGCCCGATCTCTCAACGGTTATGTCGGATTGCCGTCTGACCGAGTTATGAGAGTAAGGGAAAAGAGAGTGCACTTGTGTTTGCGCGCACACTTGTGCACTATAATATGTCCTGCGCACTTGGCTGATCTCAATTGATTGAGATCGGCCACCATGGCTGAAATCGGTCGGACGCCTTATTTTTACATGGTAATAGCCACAATGTTGCCACCATTCTTCGAAGCAATGAGAATTATAAACATCATACTGGTTAAGGGTTCAAGATTATGATGAGGGTTTAGTGACCTCGGGGTTTTGATTGTGTGCGTTGTTGACTTGTCCTCCAAGATAAAAGATAACTCTCGTTGTCTCCGCTTTATTATGTCGCTTACAACATTGAGTAATTACAGTCGAACTTTGAGTACGGATAAGTTCGTTTGTCATTTAATTTATTATATCTCTGAGCATCCTGGCTCTGGAGCTTCTGTCGATCTTTCTTTTTTTGCTGGCTGCCTATCCCAATTTTAGGTGTGAGAGTCGACAACCCCTTCATCTCCCCGCAGGTCCGGTGATGATGACGACAAGGGTACTCCAAGTCATAATCGTCGTTAGTTAGGAGGACTAAAAAGAGTCTACATATTTCGCTGGAAAGTGCTACCCAGAGGAAAGGTCCGTGACGCATAATAACAAATTGCTTGAGATACCAACGTAACATTTTGCTGTCACATAAAAGTGACTAAAACGAGTAAAATGTTTGGTATCCCAGCTGTGAGCGGTGCATCATCGTGCCCATACAAAGTGCCTCCCCAACAAAGCCGTTTGTTGACACAACTGCTTCCATTCTGCTTACGCCCCCCAAACGTAAGCAATTAATGAATTATCTGCTTGAGTCAGTACATCACACATTATGTACACTCGTTCTTGTAATCGTAATTTAGCTGTAATTATTATCGGGTGACAAAAGATGGTTCATTTCACTGTTTGTTTGATGGATACAAGGAAATCGTTGGTGTCTTTGTTCAAGTCTGTATACATATACAAGTGTGTATTGTAATAGAGAGTTGCATACTGTATGTCTAGCCTACTTACCGTTGTAGAAATCTAGAAAAATGCAAACTTTGAATACACCTGTCTGCAAATTAAAGGTTTTTACAAACACATTTCTGGGGACTTTCATAATTTTGGCAAACAGGCAAAAGAAACGAACATAACAAATCTCTATCGTACGGCAGTTACTAATAACAAATATTGTGCACGTTGAAATGACTATTGAAAGTCATCTACGAATTACATGAATACATCTGTCAATCAAGTACTGAATAGAAAATGAATCACAGCTACGCTTCAGGTTTGCATACCCAAGTTATTGAAGAAGGAAGAATAAAGTAGGAAATATGCGTAATAAAATTTTAAAATACATATTGAGTTCAAGCGGTCTCAGCCGGATACAATAGTAGGGGAGCCCAAGCGGGGATTTTGGGATTTATTCGAGCGTGGCAGATTAACATACGGGGTGATACCTTGCACCTTGTTGAGTACCTTCAGCATATCTAAGCCTTCTATGTAGGGCCGCGCGTGTAGGGCAGCCCATCAGAATAGTAAAAAAAAACCGGCCAAGTGCGAGTCGGGCTCGCGCACAAAGGGTTCCGTAGCAGCAAATATAATAAAAATCAAACTATCTCAAAAACTATAAGAGATACTTTGATCAAACCAAAAATCGTTGAAAGAGTTAATTAGCATGCATCACCTCTATTTTTTTTAGAATTTTATACCCCGTAGTTATAAAAATAGAGGGGGGGGGACATACTTTTTACGACTTTGAGAGCTGATATCTCAAAAACCGTTCACTTTAAGAAAAATGTTTTTTAGAAAACTTTATATCATTTTAAAAGACCTTTCCATTGATACCCCACACGGGTATGTACATCGAAAAAAAAAATTTCATCCCTCAGTTACATGTATGGGGGGCCCCACCCCCAATTCTTTTTTTTACTATTTAGTGTCATATTTTTGTAGCGGTTCATACAACACATATTCCCATCAAATTTCATCACTGTAGTACTTATAGTTTCCGAGTAAATCGGCTGTGACAGACGGACAGACGGACAGACGGACAGACGGACAGACGGACATGACGAAACTATAAGGGTTCCGTTTTTGCCATTTTGGCTACGGAACCCTAAAAACGATAGTTGGAAATTCTCGAGCGCGTCAGATTAAGGTATAGTAGGTTAATTACATGCTAAAAAGTATGCATTTTAATAATCTGACGATTTGCGCGTGACGTAAGAGTGTGGGAGGGTGACAAAGTTGAAAAAAAAAAACGACACCTGGACATTCTCGAGCGCGGTTGAATTTTTTTTTATTTTGAAGGAAATAATTCAAGGATAACGGCAAAAATATAATCTGACGATTACCATAAGCCGAAGTAACAAAAATCGTCAATAACGTGTAGCGCGTGCAGCTGTAGTAAAGCATGTATGCCCCCTCCGCGCCACTCGCTCTATCTCTCTCGCTCCATCACCAAACTACTTTCCGTCGGCCATCACGCCATTACAACTACAGAGGGCCTACCATGAGTTGGCTATCGTAAACTTACGTACGTTAAAAACCTATCGAGTTGATTTTTTCATATGGCCGATTGTAGTTCTTCGCGTAACCACCAGGCGGCGCTGTACATGTTTTTCATAGACATATTTACGTAGGCGATATCGAGCGCGTAAGTTTTAAACTCATGGTAGCCCCACAGGTCACAGCACGTGTAGTATTGCATAAACGACGCTCCGGCTTGTTTGTTTATGTTTGCAGTGTAATAATGGCGCCATATCTCTATGTAATATATTTTAACCCCGTAAGAGAATCTATTTTTATCTAAAAATAGCCTATGACACTCAGGGATAGTGTAGCTTTCCAACATTGAAAGATTTTTTCAAATCGGTGCAGTAGTTTCGGAGCCTATTCGAAACAAACAAACAAACAAAAAATCAAACCTTTCCTCTTTATAATATTATTATATATTATATATTATATATATATATATATATATATATATATATATATATATTATATTACATACAAATCAAAATAAATTACTTTATATGCAAGACGGCTTCAATACCTATTTATGACTTTTTGAATTATTCAATTCGGACATTTCATTCGGAAGATATCACGAGTTTAAAAATGCAAGTATTAGAAAAAAGTCGCGTGGTTGCCGCCACCGCGCTCAGTTAGCCAGCATGCGATGTAGGCTCCATGTAAGCATCACTGGGGTACGGGGGAGTCAATGTAATCTATACTAATATTATAAAGAGGAAAGATTTGTATTTTTGTATTTTTGTATGTTTGTAATGAATAAACTCAAAAACTACTGGACCGATTGCAATAATTTTTTCACCATTAGAAAGCTGCATTATTCAGAAGTAACATAGGCTATATAATATTTTAAAAAAAATTAGGGATCCTTACTAAAACTCCAATAATGTAACCCAAGGTGTAAAAAATTTACCTGAAAAATTCCTTTCGCAGCGTACGCGCTGCGAAAACTATTGATGATAGAACAAAATCATTTACTACGACTTTGTAGAACTTATCATTATCTATAAAAAGTGTCGCGACAGCATATGTCTAAATATTATAGTTATGTCACAGTAAGCGGTTTTTTATTCGAAAAATTTAATTTATATGCCGCCACATGACATGATAATTTGCTGTATGATGATAATTCCACGGATGAAGATGAAGATTGAAAATAAATTATTTGTAACATTTTTCTATGTACAAAGTTTTTTTCAATCTTGTAACGTTTCGAAAATAAAATTAATAGAGATTTTTAAAATATTTTTTTATAATGCTCGTTTTCACGATGGACTCTATAAAAAATAAATAAAAAAATCATAAAAAACGTAAAAAAAAATTTATTTCAAGCCATCAGATTAAGAAAACCCCTTCAAATAATTGTCAGATTATGAATCAGCACATCAAGGACATCAAGCTGAATCGTCTGTATGAAAATCTGACGCGCTCGAGTATTTCAAAATGGCGATTTTTTTTTACATTTTCAAAAAACCGCCACGAGCTTGCGTCACATCCGAATCGTCAGTCTTTTGAATAGGAACTTCGTTGGGGCTCACTCAACATCCCCTCCAAATATCTGACGCGCTCGAGTTAATTTTTTTTTTTCCCATTTTTAACCCTTCTGTATGCCCGCCCCCACTATGCAAACTGGCAGATTAGCATACGCTCGTCATCAAAGATACGTAGGGAATATACACTATCAATATCTGACGCGCTCGAGTATTTCCATGTAACTGTTTTTTTTTACATTTTCGCGAGCCTGCAGAAGCTCCCCCCACTGGTGAAAGGGTATACATCATATGAACTTTTATTTTTTCCACCATCTAATAATCAAAATCTAATAGGTCCCGACGACGCTCGAGTAAATCCCAAAATCCCCGCTTGGGCTCCCCTACTACAAGTGCTTATGTGCATATTGCACGCCTATGCTATAATTTTGGTACGTTTCATTTTCATTCACTGATATTTATTAATGTTCAGATTTCTCAATGTGTTTATGTAGTGTTCTACAAGCTTTGCTTATAAATAACCCCTCAATAGATGCGTCTCAAAAATGAATATTCATTCAGACTTAATACGCGATAACGCAGAAACAGCGAAAAAATTAAGCTCCAATTGGGGATTTGGCATTCGAATTTTAATTAGATCAATTTACTAACATAATTTATTATAACTGCTATTTGATTAGTCAATTTATATTAGTAAACCAAGCCCAAGTACGTCCACTGTGTCTCCTAAAAAGATCGTTGAATCATAACAATGACACATTCGATATTTCATACGGTTTTGATGTTTGAAAACGAGACAAACGGATGGATATATTACAATCATTTCATATTAGGAAGGAGGTATATGTTCCGAGACAATGAGACAAATTGGCGAAGCGTGAAGCGTGACGTCTCAGGAGTATACTGTGACTCGAAAATATGTACTAGCTATTGCCCGCGACACGGTCTCATGTCTTGAGAAACGTACAAAACATATAGGTGAGAATTCGCGCATTTTCTAGGAAAATCATTTGGAAACCAATATTTAGCTCTGTAAAACAAAAACGATTTAATATCGTATTACCAATACAAGTTTTATTTTTTTTGTCATGACCGACTATAATGAGTGATATACTTACCCTTTGTAAAGTGAACGAACCCATCGAATCCTTGTATTTGTCAGTCAAAAACTGTAATTATTGTCTCAGGACATGCCATGTGAGGATTATGGTGATGCATCGCCCCGCCTCGCCCATTATGCATTGATTTATTTATTGTTTATATGTATAAATATAAAATAATTACCGATGCGCGGTATGAGCACACATCTCCGTGACGCCTAATATGCAAATTGAAAGATGTCCTTGTGATAAATTAATTTATCGCCGCAATATATACGAATACGACGTCTATTGTTCGCGTTATTAAGGAGAATTTGTTTAACCTCAAAGATGCTTCGTTTCTTAATTTATAGACTTCTTTTTGTGACATAAGTGCGAGTCAGACTCGCGACCAGACGGACGCCGAAAATCGTATCTATTAATGCTTGTTTTATTCAGAATCATTACTTTAAAAGAAAGTCCTCATATTTGTGATATAAATTATGATAAAACAACAAATCTCCAATTTCTATTCTTAAATTGAATATTCTTCGTTATCAATCACTGATAGATTGCATTTTCAGTAACAATGTCGACATTCAGTTGATACTTTCTAGTAGTCCATATTCGTTTGTAAGCTATTTCGGATCACGATTTCTATTGCCTATAAAAGTAAGAGACGTCTTCTCTACCTTTTAGAGTTTAGAGGAAGTTTAAAACAATTTCATAGAATACACGGGTAATTAAGTAAGTACACGTCACATTTTCGATAGAAATCATAATTTGTAACCTTTTAACTGGCGAAGATTTAAAAATATTTGAACGGATTTATCTTGAAAGGTTAAATGTTAAAGGCCAATCAAGGAACTTGTACCAATAGGAACCAATCAATTAGTTTCGGTCATTACGTCTGCCTCGTTGACCAGCGAAGTGGGCCATAGTATCAGCCAAGTAGCGCGGTTGCATCCTAGACTAAAATGTGGTAGCTTTGTGTAATGAATTGTAATTGGTAAAAAGACAGTTGGGATATAAATTGTTATTCCTGTTAAACGTCGAGGGAGAGCTACTATGTTGCTTTGCTTGAATAAAAGCCAACTTCGTAGATACTAGTTTTTATTGATGATAGTCACACACACGCTGTCTTACAATTGTTTTTCTTCTTCTTAAATATGTGTCATAAATAAAACTAAACTGACTGCTGTCATTTAGCTATACGACCTTACATTTACTGCCCGCCAAGGACAAATTGCTATTTCGTCCTTTTTAAGAGTAATCAATTAAATCTACCGTTTATCCTTGCTGAGCTTACAAATGAATACAATAAAACACAGCTTGGAAGATAAGACAAAACACACAAATATTAAACTATGAACTAACCAAACTGTCATCCAGACATTCACCCTTTGGTACAAACCAATAAAATTCCTAAAGTTTAAAAACCAAGTAAATATTAAATCATTACACCAACCAATCAACGAAACTTAACAATAAACCATATATTAACGCGAACACATAACAATTTGTATAATCGTCTATTGTAAAGTTAAACCACCTAACAAACATTAAAACTTAAAAAATAACAAGATTAACATGCAAATCAATCGTTTACTGGTAAAATACACAATTTATTCGCCGAACGTTTTATTAAGGAATTTTTGCATGTCAATGTGACCACCCTCGTAATTCCGTCTTGACCAGGGTGTTCCTCTACGACTTTACCATATAACCATCTGCATGGGGGAAGACCGTCCTCCTTTATTAAAACGACATCGCCAACCTTTGGTTGCGGCATTTGAGTCGACCACCTATACCTATGAAAGAATTGGTTTAAGTATTCTTTCGACCACTTACGCCAAAATTCCTGGATCATACGCTGAGTATATTGCCATCTTCGAAGCGAGCTAACATTTGAGGACTCGTAATTACGATCAGGAGCCGTGACCAGAGGTTCTCCGACAAGGAAATGACCTGGAGTCAAAACCATATCCTCTAGATCTCCCTCGAGCTTGGATAAAGGCCTCGAGTTCAAGCAAGCTTCGACCTGTGCTAAAACAGTGGACATCTCCTCGTATGTCAAGGTTGAAGTTCCAATTACCCGTTTCAGGTGAAACTTTACAGATTTTATTCCGGCCTCCCATAACCCACCGAAATTGGGAGCATGTGGCGGAATAAAATGCCACGTTGTATTGTTGGTAGCTAACTGTTCAGCAATTTCAGGTAAAATGCTGTCCTTCTCATTGGAGAAAAGTTTTCTGATCTCCCCAGCTGCCCCAACAAAATTAGTCCCATTGTCGCTCCAGATGTCCTCACAGCGACCTCTTCGGGCGACAAATCTTTTAAAGGCTTGAAGAAAGCCATGTGATGTAAGTTCGCTGACTGCCTCTACGTGTACTGCCCTAGTGGACATACACACGAACAAACATATATATCCTTTATAGGATTTATGTCCACGACCTCTTGCAGTGCGCATTTCGATAGGACCTGCAAAGTCCACACCACTTCGCAGAAAAGGACGAGCTGGAGTGACCCGAACAGCTGGAAGCTGTCCCATCAATTGTTGGTAAGTACGCCCTTTATTTTTAACGCACTCAACGCACTTTCTGACATGCGCTTTAACCAACTGCTTACACCCTATAACAAAATATTTGCTCTGTAGATAATTTATTGTTAATTGCGGACCACCGTGCAACGTTTGATGATGAGCATCTGCAATCAACAAAGCCGTGAGCTTGGAATGTCTCGCCATAACAATTGGATGCTTACGACTTGACGACATTCGAGAATTTTCCAATCTCCCGCCTACTCTCAATATGTTTTTATCATCTAATGCTGCATTCAAAGATTTTAATGCATTGTTTTTAACCGGCAAGTTCTTACTTATAGCTTCTATATCCTCTGCAAAATATGTTTTTTGATCGATTTTTATACAAATTTCCAAAGCTTTTTCTATTTCTTCTAATTTTAAATATTTCTTTTTTTCTTTCAGGTTCCTGTTTCTTCAGCTCTAAAAACCTACGACAATAAGCTGTTACTCTCACCAGTCTGCTCAATTTTGAAAATCTTTCAAAATAATCTTCCTCTTTTATTATGTTGTGCACCTTTACCGCCTCTATTGTAGTAGTTAGTTCTGTAGGTTTTTTATATTTTATATTTTCAGATTTTAAGAAATCCGGACCATTGAACCACAACGATTTATTTTTCAGCTCAGAAGGTAGAACTCCTCTGGATGCATAGTCTGCTGGATTTTCCTGAGTACTCACGTGTGACCATTGATGCGGATCTATGGAAGTAAGTATTTCAGCGACTCTGTTAGCCACGAACACTTTCCATCGGCAAGGTAAGCTATTCAGCCAGGCTAGTACAATAGTGGAATCCGTCCACGCATGTAAGTGAGTATTTTCTATTTTCAATACCTTGGCTATGTCCACCATCAATCTTGTAAGCTCCACCGCCCCGCATAGCTCCAACCTGGGGATAGACACCTGTTTTATTGGAGCTACCTTAGACTTCGCTGCGACTAACTCTACGTGGATTCTCCCTTCCGCATCGATTACTCGGAGATATACCACAGCAGCATACGCTACCTTCGAGGCATCGCAGAATCCATGGAGTTCCCGTCGAACGTCACCCGTCTTCGTTCCAAGCCATCTTGGAATTCTCAATTCTGTCACACCCTTCAGATCATTCCGGTAAGTACACCATTCGCTCAACAATTCTTTAGGTGCTTCTTCGTCCCAATCTATACCAGCTAGCCACAACTTTTGTATCAAAATTTTTGCGACTATTATACACGGCGTGACCCACCCTAAGGGATCAAAAAGGCGTGATATATCTGCGATTATTTTACGCTTAGTTATCGGTGGCAGCAGTTCTGGCAGATCGACCTTGTACCGGAAATGATCGCTGTGACGTTCCCAGGTTAGTCCAAGAATTTTGATCACTTCATCCATTTTAATATTAATTCCATCCTTGAACTCCTTCTCATTTCCATTTTCGCTTACCTTTATCATTTTCAGCAACTCCTCGTGATTACTCGACCATTTTTGTAAACTGAATCCTGCTTTATTTAACAAACCTTTCATTTGTGTATATAATTCCATTCCTTCTGCAACAGATTCACACCCGCACATCATGTCATCCATATAAAAGTTTTTACTTACTTTTTCAGCAGCTAAAGGATAGTTGGCACCCTCGTCAATGGCGACTTGTTGTAGTGTACGAACTGCCAAAAAAGGAGCTGAAGCATTTCCGAAGGTTACTCTAAGCAGTTTGTAATCTTTAATTTCTTCATTCGGATTATTTCTCCATACCAACCTTTGAAAGTCCGTATCATCTTTATGCACTTTTATTTGTAGGTACATTTTAACAATGTCAGCCGTGAGACATATCGATGACAATCTCCATACCGTCACTAAATGCCTCAAGTCTGGTTGGATGGTTGGTCCAACTATAAGATCATCGTTAAGAGAAACTCCATTTTTTCCTGCTTGAGAGGCGTTAAATACTACTCTCAGCTTAGTAGTCTCTCTATCGTTTCTTATTACTGCATGATGCGGCAAATAAACAGATTCGTCTCTTTTCTCATCAGGTTCCATTACTTCAATCATGTATCCCTTATCCAAATATTCATTTACCACTGCTGCGTAACTTTCTTTCAATTTATTATCTCTTTCAAACCTTTTTTCTAACCCCTTCAATCTCTTAATTGCTATATTTCTAGTTTCTCCTCTTTTGCACTCGGGGTCTTCCGTTTTAAAAGGCAATCTAACCACATACCTCCCTGTTTCATCTCTGGTTGTAGTATTTCTAAAAATTTCTTCACATTTATTTTCTTCCTTTGTATAAGTTTGTTCCTTTGTCAACCCTATACCCGTTTCTAACTCCCAAAATTTCTTTAATAGATCATTGCCTTCTTCTAACTGACAATGCAATGCCATAACCCCTCTATTTTGAGAAACCGCTGCATTAATAGTACCCGATATAACCCAACCCAAAGTGGTGGATTGCGCCAGAAGTGATCCCTGAGATTCCTTTCTAATCCCTTCCAGCATGACCTTACTGACTACTTCGGCACCTAATAACAGATCTATTTTATTAGGCCGGTTGTACCCTGGATCTGCAAGGTCAATGCCTTTAAACTCTGAAAGATTACATTCTTCTACTTTCCGGCTGGGAAGAAGAGAAGTAATGGATTTCAGAACGTAAGCTTTTATGTTCACACTCCAGCTGGGATTCAATCTGGATTTGATTTTAATGTCAACTACCCCTTTTGAGATCAATCCTTTCTCCCCACCCACACCTAAAATCTTCCCGTGTATGGGGGTTTTAGTTAATTTTAAATCACTTACCGCCGATTCGGTAACGAAATTTCCTTGAGACCCTTGATCTAACAAGGCTCTTAAAACATGACAGCTCCCATTTTTCGACTCGGTACTGACTAGCGCCGTCGCTAACAATACCTGTTTTACAGATCCTGTCGAAAAATTACATGTGACAGTAGCTGATGAGCTACTTGCCTTACCTGCCTTATTATTAGGCTCCGTTTCCCTTGGTGGACTATCCTCTCCCTGCGACTCAACCTGCGCAACATTAGATTGCGCGCCATTTCCATTGCTAGGATGTAAAAGTGTGTGGTGTTTACGATGGCACAACTTACACTTGATGTGCGATTGACAAGCCTTTGCCCCATGATTGGCTCCTAGACAATTATAACACAAATAATTGGACTGGACAAAATTACGCCGATGGTCAACATTCTCATTTGCAAATTTCCTACAAGAGCTTAGCTTGTGATCTTCCGAGCAAAATACACATACACAAACTTTAGTGGTATGCATTAATTTGAATTTTACAATGTTATTCTGACTATAATTATTATTTATTGGTTGATATTTATTAGACCCCACTTTGGTGTCCAAAAATTCCAGTGCTCTATATCTATTAGTTAGAAATTCAACAAATTTATCATACTTAGGCAACTCTTCTGATGAAGTACTATTCGTAACGTTAAATTCCCATTGTTTTCTAGTTTCAGAATCAAGTTTTAAGCACAAAATATGTATAACAATTATATCCCAATTACTAGTATTAATACCTAAATTAGCTAACCCACTTAAACAATCGTTAGTTGTATCAATCAGTTCTTTTAAAGCAATAGCAGATTCACTAATAATATTTTTCTGACTAAGTAACCGTTTCAAAATAAAATGTGACAAATAGCGCTTATTATCGAACCTCGCTTTTAACAGATTCCAACACCTATCATAATTAGCCTCAGATATTGGAATTTGTCTGAGCAATTGCTCAGCTTCCCCAGACAATGAACTTTTCAAATAGTGCATTTTTTGCACATTATCAATATTTGAATTGTTATGGATCAAAGATGTGAATAGATCCCGATAAGTGATCCATTCCGTGTAATTACCAGAGAACTTTGGTATTACAATTTTAGGCAACTGGAATAGATCAGACCTATCAGATCTCTGACCTACCTCACCATGAGACTCTATTATTTTGGTATCCTGTTTAGTAAATGTGTTAATTCTAGATTTTAGTTCCGTTTTATAATCAGTGTAAATTTCCTCCGTGATGTCGTAAATGTCTTTCTCACAATACTCGTGATTCTTTAATGCATCACCATAGCTTTTCACTAGAGTTCTATGAGTTTCACAAAAACATTTCCACAATTCCTCTAATGATTCCAATTTTGTTTCACAATATATTTTAGTTATACGATCCTTTGGTGACTTTTTATAATTTACTCTCGCTTTATAAATTTTTTCGTAGTTATCAATTTGCAAATTTATTTCTGAATCCATCGTTGTAAATATAATTAAAATTCAACACGTAAATAAAATATATAGAAACTTCAACAAATGTAAACAAACACCATATAAAATAAACGAAAACTTCAAACACTTCAGTTTTGACAACATCAAAATTTTACTATGACAAGATAAGTGTCAACAACAAAAACCACGAAAAAATTCTAAGTGTTTTGAAACACTTAAAGCCGAAACAAAATCGGGCATAGGTTCCCCGTCGGAACCACTTTTCTTAAAATTTAGGCTAAGTTAATGTAAACAAACCGAATTCTTACAAGTTAAAATTCACTCACACATAAGGTTCAAATTTCTACACCACTACCAATAACGTCTTGTTGACCACCAAATTTCTTCAAGATAACTACCACGTACACACAAAGATCAATTTCGCTTGACTTGAAGACGAAAAAAAATCAAACACTCACTGTTTTTGTCCCTTATACACATTCGTGATGTCACTGTACCAGAACTGGTTCCTGACGGCACCTCCTCATCAGCATCAGCACCGTCCCGAAGTCCAAAGCCGGACTCTCCACCAAGCCTGGACTCCTGCTGCAGCTCCAACTCCTCAGGATGCTGCTCCTCAACCAGCACGGCACCACCACTTCAAAACCGCGTCACCACTAGGACGACTTCCTCACCGACCTCGAAGGACCATGTTAAACGTCGAGGGAGAGCTACTATGTTGCTTTGCTTGAATAAAAGCCAACTTCGTAGATACTAGTTTTTATTGATGATAGTCACACGCTCGCTGTCTTACAATTGTTTTTCTTCTTCTTAAATATGTGTCATAAATAAAACTAAACTGACTGCTGTCATTTAGCTATACGACCTTACAATTCCTATGAACATGTATCATCTAAAAGTAGAAAGCGTACAATAAGTGAGCAATAAAATAAAAACATTCAGTACCAATTAATAAACAGTAAAATAGACACACTTCATTTGCAATACATATAATAATATTGCTAAATAGAATCGTAACACTAAAACGCCAAGCCTTATTCGCTACTAGAAATTTATCGGTGTCTAAAGTTGGGAGCGTTCCCATATGACAGCTTTGGACTAGTTACGTACATCGAGTGTTGGATTATGTTAGTGGGTTTATTATTTAGGACAGCACGCCCAGTTTATTCTCGCAATACATAGAGGAAACGGGACTATTGAGCGTTGAAACATCGCAAACCGTATTTACGGCGTTAGCAAACACTATTACTGGACGATGAATTTATAGATACTACATATATGAGTTCAAATCGTTAAGGATGATTGTTGATAAACTATTTATGGATTTTCTTCCCGAATAATGATTGCCATTGCACACATTACATTTGGATTGTCCCAAATAAATATAAGTAGTCATAGGATGAAAGTAGCCTTGGTCTACCCCGAAGGTAAACGGTCTTGAATTCTATATTTATGGCTTCAAAACTTTGTCAAGGTAAAAAAATATTAAGCAAAATAGCTTTTAATCAATTAGACCGCAAAAAGATTTCGTCAGTAAATAAAGTAAATAGATTTTTTTGTCAGTAGTTATTGGTCTATACACAAGTACTTACATTATTTTGTGCGGTTTAGTGTTACTGCTAACGTTTTCCTTATCCGGTAGATCTCCAGGTATTTTACAGCGCTGCAATCGTGAAATCATTACGGCGTTGCATGCTGTAGCGGCTTTAAACTGCAGAACAGCTTGCATGCTTGCATTTCTTTATATTTTAATGTGGTGGTTTCTCTTGTGTTTTATTACTCCTGGCTTAACGGTACTTTGAATGTTATTCTCCACCACAAGAGCTATTATAGCACATTCGTGAAAATAAATGTATTTTACAAACTCGTGTTCTAAAATTCGGCCTTGTTTTAATGCGACGCAATTCGTGTCTTTATCACATTAGCGGTTTTTATAAAAGCCTGTCCATGCGCCACCTCCCTTGTTGCTAATGACGCTACTTCCTAGAATAGTATTTCTATCATGTAGTAGATATTGGGACTAAGCTAGCTTTCTATCTTCAGCTGTTTTGATTTTGTCCATTTTAAGAGTGACTTTAACGATATGATCGACCATCAGTTTCTTAGTATTTACTGATTGTTGTAATAGCTACAATAACCGTGCGAACTGAGATAGCAATTGTTTAGTCGTAATTCGATGTAATGTGTAGTGAAGATAATTATAGACGGAAAAGAAGAACTGCCTGTGTGCATAACAACTTTTAAAATGTAATCAAACATGTCCATTGTCGAAGTATCGTATAAAGTAAACGACCAGTGAGTTAGTCGGGCGGGCCAGAAAGATACACAAGAAATTAATGATTTCAGCATTACCAATTTTTATTATTGATTCAATATTAATAGTGGACCAAAGTTGTGTCGATCGATTTGGCATGATGATGTTAATGGGGCGATAATCGTTTGTAGCGACAACATAATTATTCTTATGTTGTATTCCTTTACCATTCATACTTGACACACACTCTACCTTCCTTCGATGCTAAACATAATGTACCGCTAAATTCAATGTATGTTGCAATAATAGTTGGTGACATTGTAACAAATCTGTTAATACATAACTGGTGTAGTGAGACAACTCTATAAGAGCTGTGACTATTTGAGCGTCATTTATTATCATTACAACTAGTTGTTCTACATCTCACCGAGTTAATATTGTTAGGGTTGATAATGCTTCTCCGTTTCAAAACTGATTTACATATTTTTTTTTATTTCCTGTTTTGGCTGAAAATCACAAGTGACTCAAAATCTGAATTGCACACTTGTTTTGATTCATAAAATATCAGCAATTTATTATAAGTTATTTGTTTGTGTTTCAAAAACATTGTCTTCAGATTTCTAAATCCGTTATTCTTCCAGTAGATTGACTGAAATAATAAATGAATAACCGCAAGAGGTCAGTAACGTTTGCCCCTATTGATAGCCCTAACCGCAATATTGCTGTGCATATTGCAGTAGAGTGTTATGATCAAACTACGGGTTGCAATTTGTCGGTGATGCGTGTGGGCGGCCATGATTCAACTCGGCACCAGCGGTGGGCAGCTCAAGGACTTCCCTTTTACTGCACCTTCGACTAGTGCACGTGTACGCGAATGTGACAATGAAGCGATCAAGACAACCATTAAGGCTCTATTTCCTCTGTTACAATGTCCATGTAAAATCGGATCAACTGGAACCCATTTTGCGGATGTTCCATTCGAAACTGACACTATTCTAAGTCTTCGTGTATAATGAACCCAAGACGTTTTAAACAATAATAAAATTGCATCTGAAGTCGACTAATAAGTTCGTTATGAAGAAAATTTATCATCAAGAAATTTTACCTATGTTGTGTTTCGATGGAATAGAAAAATTTGATTATGGTGGGTCAAAATCGATTGGTCCAATGGTACCTACGTACTTTCATGTACGATAAGCAAGCAATAAACCGTTTCGTATTCTTACACGTTAATTCTGATATGATGGTGCTTCTTTCTAATCGACCATGGTTTTTCTATAATTTGCTAGCTCACCTTGGTTTCCCTTAGTTCTATACTACCCTGTACCTATTTCTGACCTACAGTCATTAGTTGGTTCGTCATAATACAGTTGCAAGTCATTGTAAGTGAAGTGACCTCTTCTAGTACATATATTGAAGTCATTTATCTTCATCAGAAGGATGATCACATTCGTATTATTGCTTCTACCTATCCAGCAAGTCTTTGTAAGGACATTAACAATCCTGATTGCTTCATTATGATCGACCATCCCTGAAATTTATCTGGTTTTCAGTGGAAGCTCTGAATCGACGGATGTTACTGCGGAGCTGAATAATAAACAATATACCCGTTTGGTCCGACAGTTTGTGTATCGATCCCGGCATGGAATTACATTTCTTTGTTATTACGGCTAAAGTACCATTTGTGTTTCACCCTTGAAATAACTGACGTCATGTCCAGAAGTGGTTGTTTACCAAACGGCGATAATTTTGAAGTCTGTGTTGTTTTGCTGTTATTAAATGTTGTGCAATTTTTTTATGCGAATACTTCACCAATCCACGAACATTTGACTGTATAATAAACCGCTGCTAATTATATTCTGTGATAACGAGTAGTCGGTAATGTAAACGAAGTCGGTCGCCGCTAGGCTCGGCAGACGTGCGCGTCCGCTCTTGATCTTCGTCTCGTCAGCGCCCCAGTGACGCAGGAATTATAATTTGTATAGTGTTATTCCAAAAGTTCTATTTCGGTGATTCGCGCACCCACCCACAACACAGTGGGGCGACGCGCCGGCCCGGCACGACTGCCGACCAGAACCTGGAGAAATTACGTTCAATTCTGTAAATTCGACGAGAAAATCGTCACCATTGTTTGTGTAACTTCAGCATAGAGTGCGATGACAGTGTAAAATGAAGCGAAACGTGAGTACTCGCTGCGATGCATGGACTGAATTATAAATAGGAGTTATGGCCACTTGCTGGTAACACTGGTTACCTCGTGTTGCCAGCGATACGAATGTTTTGTTTACGCCTGAGTAAATTCGCTTTTAATGGTCTTCGCAGAAATCGACTCTATCAAAATATTGTTTGTCAATGCCTGTTGAATTGTTTAGTAGGAACTATTAACTTTGTGGTTGGTACTTTAACAAGATTTATTGGGTAGTTATTTTCTTCATTTAGCCATAATTATCCTAAATGTTTGCAGTTGTTGCGAAATGTATAAATTTGAATGAAAATATCTAGCTCAAGCATTTAGCCTCCTACGTGCGCCCTCAATACCACTTTATATAATTTTCCAATTGGCCTTGATGTATTTCCAGCGTTTTGTTGTGGTTTCGAACTTTCATTACATTTTAACCATACGAAGAGGAACGCAAGTGATTTTCTTATAAACTACATAGTGAAAACGCTAAGATCTTGTTTGAGCTTTTTTGCATTATCCGCCCAGTTATGAAAATCACGCTTTATTACTTTGTTTTTACCTTGTTGAATTTTATGGATAATCCAGAACATATCGTTATATGAATGCATGGTTGAGCATAACAATGACTGCATCTAACAATCATCCTTGTTATCTCTGATGGTGTTTTTAATGGGCAACAAGCAGACGGCGTAATGATGTTATTGTTAATTCTCACGTGACGGGACGTTCAAATTTTCATGGCTTTAAATTCTTAAATGAATGTTCACCCTGGTAAAAAAACCGTCTAATTAAACATTTATTCCTGCTTTATCAGCTAGCTTTAATGAGATGGTAGACTCACCAACTGTGTTTAAAAAGTACAATTTGCAACTGTTTTTTGGTTATAATGTATGTAGGTAGTATAATACTCGTACTCCGCTCTGCTTACTTAAGCATAGGTATATAATAACATAGGCGTACGTTTTAACTAGCTCTCCGCCCGCGTTTCCGTCCGCATGAAGTCGTTTGTCGACCAAAACATGACTCTCATAGGGAAGTGTCCTATGTCCTTATTCAGGCTTTAGCTACACCTCCTGTGTATTCAATTTAAGCGAGACAACACAGTTACTTCCATTTATAATATAAGTAAGGATTTTGTTTCTTTCTACTAAAAAAACATCAATACTTTCGAACGCAGAGTAAAAAAAAGTCCTCTCTCGTTTGTTTAATGACAATGTAAATGCATTGAACTACGTCAGTGTGGCAGTGCTAAAATTAATGTTATCTTTATTGCGTTTCATTTAACGTTGCAGCCTTTGTTTATAAAAACCAGAATAAAGAACAAATATTTTTAAACTCAATTGTTACATTGTTTCTTTAGCGTTACCTGTCTTACAATGGGCGGGGGATGCAATGTGACTCAAAATAACAATCGGAGGTGCGCCTTAATGCATTGGGCGTCAATATCTGCCCCAAAATTTTTGCAGTAAAGTGTTTCAAAGCGTTGCAGGTATACAGCTGCTTCCTGCAAACTAAACAAAGCAAGTATACATATACATATACTTGCTTACTTACCTAATATTTTGCACCAGATCGAGAGCTCTTGACGTGTTCTCGAGATTATTGATCAAATACTTAAGCTGGAGCCTCATTATGGCCGAGATGAGTTTGCGTCTAGTACTTCAGTCTAATAGTAATGTTCGGTGATATCGAAATTGTTGTTGCCATCACAAATGCATGTCCTGTGCAGTCTCGTCAGAATTTCAATGTAGCCGTGTAATCGTGTTCAAAAACATTACAAATACAATGTAATGACGGACGGATCCATTTTAATAGTTTTGACGAATGGCGACCAATCAAGATTTATTAAAAAAAAAAAGAAGAGTTTCAGTTCCTCTTTTCGGCCCCGTGCCATTTAGTCATAGAATGCCCTTCCAGCCTTGTTTACCCTCCATCGATTCCCGGTCTCTACAGGCGGGGTGTGAAACGGCATCATTGAAGGCCTTCAGGGTAAGGGCGACTGGTGCAATAAGGTCTATTGCGCCTGTCGACCCCATATGAGACCGCTTATAATATATTTGGCGGAGACAATCCATTAGTATTACAAATCGTCTAAGGTAGTCTCAGCTTTCTAATCTATTGTCTTTGCGTTTACATGTAGGTCTACGCGCAGTGCATACGATTATTGTCAGGTTAGGTTATAATGTACATTCATTTTTTTCAAGCTTATACAAATTGAAGATATATTCGAAATTAATAGATAGACAGACATCATTGAAAGTCTTACATTGTATACGTAGCCCCAAATGCCAGAAGCTGTAATGTAAACAAACATTGCGATGAAAAGTAATTGCACTCACTCACTCACTCTTTAGTTAGTCACGTGTGTTCAGCAACAGCATTTAAATAAACGAAACGTTTTATAAGCAAATTGTGTCGCATAAGGTGATTTCATTAATCGAACTTGTAAGGAGCGCTGAAGGAAAAGTTCAATAAGGCAGACAATGTAATTGCTATTGTCTGTCACTATCAATAAATTACTTACTACAGGTGATTCACACTGCGCAAATAATGTTAATGTTTAAGGTGTATTTAATTTAAAGTTTAAAACTCAATATTTTTTCACGCTTTATCAGACAATGATAAATATCTGTTCAATTGATTCATTCGGGCAGAGAACATTAAACATGCAATGCTACTGAACTGAAATGGGCGGTTTATAAGACTTGACGTTGAAATAACATGCTAAAATGGTTTCTATCAGTCGGGTTTCGAAAGAAAAGAACACTTTGCGGGCAAATACTTTGGGGTTGAACGACTTGTCGTATCCCGAAACTTCCAGAGTGGTACACAGCGCAGGCGCGGGCCCCGTACCGCTTCTGGAATTTGAATTTTCTCGATGCCCTGTTGACCATCCATTGCTACATAGCTTAGAGACTACCATATACGTAGGTAGCAAAGCGCGCAATCGTCGGTGTCCATACAACACTTCCCCTTCGCGTAGGCCCGGTCTCGAGAACGTTCGCGTGCTTTCGAGAGCCGTCTCGTTGGTCCCGCCGGCCGTATAAATACAGTCGTTGAACGCCGACCGCCGCAGTATAAATTGAGATACGATACGGAACTATTGTTCGACTACGTCAGTGATCAGTATTATCGCGTGCTAATAAACTCTTTGGAAGTGAGTGGACTATCTGTGATAAATTCAGTGATTAGGATTAAGCTATGGAATCTCCAGTTGTAATTGATAAACCACCGGAATATCACGGGAACGCGAGGACCAATGAGGTACGTTAATGTTTTGGGAACATTAAAGAAAGTTTAAATATTAAATTTCGTATTCAACTTCAATGCGATTAGATAAAAAATATTTTAATTAAATTGATTGGAAAGAAATCAAAATTGAATTGAAAAATAATTCACTAATAGTAGTAGTAGGGTGAGAAAGTAGATATATATAATGAAGCTAATATGTAATACTTATATTATTCGCCCTTGTTTTAACAGCACGAAAACATAATAATAACACTTGTAAACAGTAGGTGTGATATTATTCAAAATGTAACGACTTGTTGGTGATATTAGGGACATAATAAACATTTCCGATGTTCACATTTGGAATGCGGCCAGGTGGTGGCATGGTCAAGCCGAGGTTGCACATTCCCTTTTTGTTTATCAGCCGGGCAACGTGGTGTATATTTACTTGTGATTCATCGAAAGTGTTACCAATACTTAGCTCAATACGTGTTATGAAATTTCACCGGCTGTCTTTGTTCGTTTGTAAAGTTTCACAATTGTTTTGAGAAGACGTCTTGAAGAAATCAACGTAAGTTTTTACAAGAAAAGTTACCAATAATCTTAAGAGTAGCCAGTCGTTTCGCATACAAGTGGTCTGAGCAGACTAACAATACCGATATATGTGTTTATTGTTCACCGGCTACCTTACAAGGGCGTGCCACAGGGTAGATTCGTCTTCATCATTTAATTAAACGACGCTCATCTCCCACATGAACCGATTTACAAAACAGATTTCTTTCTATCCTGCAAACTGTAAATATTCGCGTGTAGGTAAACAATTTTCTACGTCACTCGAAGGCGGCGTGAGTCACCGGCTCTGAGAAGCGCGTACCAGCTGTTGAAATTCCATTTATAGAAGTCAAAACCAACTAATGATTCTAATAAATTGATACGTAATGAAGTGCCGGTAAATACATAAACCCTTATTCGTTTGTCTCAAGTATTTCTATTGCTCATTAATTTATTGAAGCTCAGTTAACCAATAAAATGAACATGACTTCTATTAATTGACCAGTACTATCAAATCAATCAATTAATGCTGTGAAGAAATCGCCCACTTTTTTCTGTTAATTTACCTCACCAAAATTAGGAAACGAATTTCAAACAGTTTTCGCCGTCTTGTAAACATTTCGTCCAAAATAGTTTGTGTTGACGTATATTAGCGCTAAGATTTTCATATCTAATTTGCTTCATTTTGAAGTTGGTATCAGTTGATAGTTCAAAGCATTATATTTATTGTTGGATACTAATCATGTCGAATCTGACGCAAGTTAAACATTCTCAGCTGCAAATAACTTACTGTAATACATCATGTTCAGAGGTTGCTCCTAATGATACTCAAAACATCGTAACCAATACTGATATGCCGTCTGCTTTCTCTCAAAGTGCATGCCGCTCTAAATAACTGATTGGTGATTCCTTTGCTAAACTTATCCGACCAATCTATTTTCAATTGATAGTGCTCTTTGAAATATTGCAATACGCCTCTTAAATGTGGCTCACACAGTACAGTTCGGCCCGGTGATGATCAAATACTCGTCTTAATCTATTTTTGTATGCCTTGTTTCGAAAATGGCATTCCTGGTTCATTACAAAATCTTGTTTTGGTTTTTGAAAAAAGAATCAGGCAACTGACAGGTAAAGCAATAATTTGTGTTGCCTCTCCTTTACCTCTTCTATTTTCACCTGAACCAAGTTCACGGCCGTCAGGTTTTCGACAAAAGCGTCCAACCAACTCACTCGATACGAAAAAGACGATCCGTAAATACTGGCCTAACTTAGACGCTGATGTCATTCCAGTATTTATCTTAGATGGCAAAATACACGGTCTATACATAATCGGGCTTAAAGGTGTCCGTACGACGTGTGTCATGACGCCCACACCAGTTGGCGTTGATGCAAATATGGTTTAGGAAGTTTAAAATCTTTCTGGACTGTAGTGACGCGCTTTTTTTGTAAATCGATAATTACTGAATATTCATGTGACTCAAAACAAAGTTTCAAAAGGTGGGTGATATGCGGAACATCCTGTGAATTAATTAATAGGTCAGTCTCGAAATAGGTAATAACGTGCTCCTACGCAATTTTTTTACAATACGATTTGAATAGCATTTCATTTCAATGCGAACTCGTCTCTCGTCTATGATTTTTTGTTAATGGAAATTTCATATTATAGTTTTTGTGTATTTTTGGTGATTGTACATAACGGTACATGTACTGTTACCACCAGTTAATCAAATTGCGTATGCTGAGTTATGTATTGTTACAAGCCGGGTCATTGACACTCAACCGCGTCAGAACGATTACGTTTCGTGTACGACACCTTGTTGCAGTTAATTTTCATGAAAAGTAACACGCAAGCCAAATGTCAACCGCTCTTTCGGGGTCATGTATGTGGTCTTTGTTTCTTTTGTTCGTTTGTTTCTTTTCTGGGAACCCTTTATTCGGAGTTGCATCGGAATGCAGTCTTCTTGTTCCTCTGAGTCGGAGTCCTCTTCGCGAGTCACGAGCGCGCACACGTGCCACCTGTTGGTCTTATTATTGTTATTGCACGCTTTTCCGACAAACGTCCTCCTCAATTCGCGATCGCATGACGCAACGTGTGCTCGCTATCGGTTTTTGTTCACCTCTGTCCGCTTCGGTGACGATGATGTCATCCAAATACAACTTAGCGTCGTTTATGTAACGCTGAAGAAATTAGTTGTATGTATTTATTATTCGGCTCAAATGTTAACATCAATTCACATCCTGTATAGGTCTTATGTCTCTTGAATGCCGGTTTTATCGATGTAAATATCTTGTAAGTCTGCGGCGCGATTTGGAAAGGATATTGTCAGAGCACGTGACGCCATAATCCTTGTTTACATAACACTGTATTTACTATGTCATTAGCAGGAGTTTAACTTTGATATTTGCTGCAAACAAGATCCGATTTCTACCACGACGGGTTCGAGAATGATCGGTTAACAATTGTGTTTTTGCAATAAACAGCTTATATGATCAATTTAGTTGTATTTACGTATTATGATTTATGTTATGCAAACTTTTTGTTGTGCAAGTTGAATGCTCCTTGTGATCGATTTATACTTACGCCCACGCGCCGATCGATTGGCGCAAAATAATATTTCTTCTCGGAATATTTGTCATCTGAAATAATTAAAACACGGTCATTTTATGACATTGGCTCATACAAATCGTAAACATTGATCGCACATGCATCATCTACTTGATCATGGTTATTATTTACCTGATCTCCGTCAACGTTATTAGTCGTTTTGCGATTAGTTCGCCTGCGCTGATCATTCTCGAAACTTCTAGCATTTACAACATGAACGTATAAGACGGGTTTTGTAAACATACGCTGTGACTTTGAGGCTCATTGATTACATTTTTAGCATTCATTGCTCTCGTGTTGCGTGTTATCAATGTCGACGACTTTCCACGTAAATATGAATTTCTTTCCCTTCAATTATATTTTATAATGTAAACTGATTATGAAATCACATTACTAGTTAATCGATTTCCTTGTTTATTTTTATCCGCTGCAAATCCCTTAAGCGAGTTGTAGAAGAAACCGGTCATTAATTGTGCACCCAAATCGGTTTGCGGCTTTGTGAATAATTATAACAAGTTTATTCGTCGTTGAGACACGAAAGTCGCGACAGTAAGGCCGTCACGCCGTCCTTGCCGTATATGGCGATCTCTTCGCTACGTAAGTGCGTATTTATGTATTGTTCCGAGCGCGTGTGCGTGTCGCCACCTGCGCGCATATCCGCGTCTGGATCCCGAGGAGAGATCGATGCAATTACCGCCGGCTTCCTGCTTTGCGAACGACAGTTTTTGTGGGAATCGATTGTTTTTCGTTTACCGTGCTAAGTCACGTGCCGTTGAACGGGTTGCCGTAAATGTGATCGATTAAGATAGTTGATTGTTGATCAGTTCATTAACTTTATGCAGACGTCTACCTTACTAAAGAAATATCGAATCAATAGCACCACCAAACTCCGTAAATATGTATGTAAGTTAGATTGAATCCTTGAGACAAAAGGTCAATACCTACCTAATCGTGTTCATAGACATTCTTTAAAGTAAAAAAAAAAAGACTGCGAAAAATGCAGGAATTGTAGGGCTGCCGATTAAGGTTAGATTACGGTTTCATCCAAGGGACTGTACATCGACGCACAACCAATCCAATTTTGTTCATCCAAATGGCATGAACAAAACCTCAAGCCCTCTCAACACCATTCTTTCGACAAAAAGCCATTTGAAATTGACATTTCAAATCGCTGTATCAAGACTTTTTTCATTTGTCAGCGTTCCTAACATGCCCCGTTTCTCCATTCCAGCGCGGTTTCCCGTTTGATGAGGAGGAGGGGTCGGGCGCGTGGAGCTCCCTCGCGGCGCGGCACCCCGACATAGCGGCGCGGCTGCGGCAGCGGCCCGCCACCTGGGCGCGCAAGCGGCGCCCGTCCAGCCAGGACGCTACAGACGGTGAGGGGGATGCTTATGTTATTGACCACTCTCTCGGACGAATACTGAAGAGACAGTATCTGACAAGTTGGTCATTCCCAGTCGAAACATCGGGCTTAAAAACCTAAGCTGTTTAAAATTTAAAATTCCTTTTTGAATGTGGTACTTATTTGGCCAAGAATAGCTGATTTATCAAAATATCACTTCGGCCGTTATTCAGCTAGTTTCAGTCTGTCCGCTTGTTGGAACTATTGTTGGTATGTTCCCAAAAATACCAAGTAAAATTGAATTAGATAGGGAACTGTGAAACTAAGCTTGCAGAATCGCAAAGGGAGGAGGAGGTTGACTCGTTTTCCTTTAGTTGTAGTCATTATTTTAATGATGTAATTTTGTGAATATGAAATAGTGTGTGCGTTTGACCCTGATAAGATAACGATTTAAATCTGGTGTAGGTTTACCTTTGTCACTTTATGAAACAATATTTTTTCATGTCGCTAACGGCGGCCAAGGTTGAATTTTATCGCCTCGTTAACTCCACCTCCCGTTCAATTATCTCGCTTATTATGCCAGAACACGACTCGCCAACGAAATTGCATTAATTTCAATCGTTTATAATACTAATTGGTGCGGATTAATTTAATTAAACCACATTTAGTGATTTATCTGCACGAACGGAAACACTAAATGTCGTTTCGTCGTTTTCCAGGTTGTGTAAAAAAACGGTTGCTCATTCCAGATTTCGGCGAGAGCTTCGCCGGCTTCGACAGATTCCCGTTCGACGACATCCCGCCAGAGTTCAGAGAACACTTCCCGACACATTGGAACAGACGGTTCAGCGAGCGCGACGAGCCCGAGCAGGCGGCGCCCGCGCAGACATCACAGGCGCCGCACTCCCCGCAGCCCTCCCCCGCGCAGCCCGCCCCCGCGCCGCAGCAGAGCAGCGCCGCCACACAGACCGAGCCCGCGCCCGACCCTGCGCACGCGCTCCCGCAGTACGGCCTCCGCAACACCGTCGACCTCGGCCGCCGCAGCGCCGCAGACCCCAGCCTGGTGGATGACGAGCGCGCCGCCCGCGCCATGTCCGCGCCCCCCGCCGCGCCGCCCGCGCCCGACCACGCCGACCCGCCGCACCCCTCCAACGTGAGGCACATACCGATCTTCGTCGAGGGCCGCGACGAGCCCGTCATCAACAAGAACGTCGACCACGGGACGCACTTCGGCGACGCGAAGCCCGCCCCGCCCCACCAGCACCCGCACCACAACGTCGACCGCGAGCAGTTCTACGACGACGGGCCCGCCTTCCACCCGCCGCCGAACTTCTCGCGCGCGTTCGGCACGCCCTTCAGCAAGGGCTTCCGCCAGGGCCCGCAGCCGTTCGTGCAGCAGAAGGTGTACCCGCAGACCGCCTTCGCGCGCGGCGCCTCGCCCCAGCGCTCCAACTCGCCCAAGCCGCCGAGCCCCGCGCAGCACCCGCACGCCGACGACCCGCGCCCGCACCAGCATGCCACTCCCCCGCCTCCCGCAGCCGCCCGGCACCAGACCCCCCCGCCCCCGCCCGCGCCCCAGCAGCCGCAACCCAAACCCCAGGAGAAACCGGCCCCCGCCGCCAACGACCCCATCACGCTGATCCTCAACATCCAAACGGACGTCCTCAACTTGATGTCCGAAGTTGAGAACTTCACCGGTACCAAAAAAGACAAAAAATACCTGTTCCTAGACGAAATGCTAACTAGGAATCTCATTAAGTTAGATAATATCGAAACGGACGGCAAGGAGAACATTAGGCAAGCGAGGAAGGAGGCGATCAAGTGCATTCAGAAGTGCATAGCGGTGCTGGAGGCGAAGGCGGACAAGGGGAGCGGGGCGGCGGCCGAGGCGGCGACCGCGGAGGGCGCCGCGGCGACAGAGAATGGGGAGGCCGAGATAAGCGAGGCTCCTCAGGAGGCCACACCCGAGGCGGCGGTACAACAGCCGAGCGAGGAGACGCAAGAGAAAGAAATCCGTCCACAAGAAAGCGAACCGCCCGCGCCCGCCGCCGACGCCAAACCCGACGCGCCCGCACCAGACTCCAGCCCCAAACAAACCGGCAAAAGTAAGAAACGCGATAAGAGTAAGGATAACAAAGATAAAGATACGAACGATAGCAATAAGGAGACGGAGAAGGACCAGATGCAGGTGGACGCGAAGGGCGACGCGCCCATGGACGTAGACGGTGCTACTAGTCAATAGTTTAGCTTGCCTTAGAGAATACCGCGGACACTCCGGGGCACGCCGACTCGCCCCGCTAGGGCTAGCTCACTCTGCCCCACTGAAGGCACAAGTATAATCTCCAAGTGATGGACTTCGTGGGGCAAAGTGAAATATCCCCCCACCCCCTGTGCATCACACATGTGTTGACATGTATAGTGTTTGTTTGTACAATTTACGTTTTTAATATTAAAACAAGATGTGTAAAGGAATTTGTTGTCCTTTTAGGATTTAAAATGGTCTCCTTTTATTTAAATCCGAATATTTAATTAATTTATTGTTTATCATTACTTGATAACAACATTTTCATAATAAATATTGAGTCCACAAATGATCTCTTGTCATTTTCATTTACAAAATCCCAAATTATCCAATAAATTCCCATAAATTAAAAAAAAAATTAAATTATTATCATTTATTTATCAGTTCTTTATAAAAACGATTAGGTAGGTACTTACAATATAATTATCAGTAATAATAAAGACATAGGTACAGGAATTACTCTCTATAACTAGGTAATACAAAATAATTCTTGATATTTATATATCACAGAAGCAACTACATTAATCAAGGAACATAATATACAAAATTTAATGCAATACACACTTAAATAAAATTTCACAATACAATTAATAATATTTTGGATATAATGATTGGTCATTGACCCAATATTGATAATTTGATAGTATTGATTAGGTGAAAAAAAGAAAAAGTTATATAAGGGGCCAGGCCTTATTAATGGCACTGAAACATTTTTACATCTGGCAGCACCATACCATTTTATACTTTCGTAGAAGAATTCTACACCCAATGAATTTGAAAGTATTCGACGGAGAAAGTGGACCCGCCATTATGACGTCAAAATGGCGCGACCACTATTCAATCAACACAGGATATTATCTTAAACGGAACACACAATATTTTAATACGATATAGTACGACCACGTTTGAAGCGTTACTAAATCGTTGAAACTGATATTTTAGTAAAGAAATGTGTTCCCATGCCCATACGATTTAGGCGCCTACACAAAATCTAAGAACGACAAAATAACACTTGACTTAAAATTATACCTTTTCTTCATGCGCTGATGCAAATATACAGAACACATTTCTTCAATGAAATATCAGTTTCAACGAATGAGGGTTTCGCTAATGAGAAATTCACTAGATGGCAATACGTAGGCGTGAGGTCCAATTGCAGCATGATTGGTTAATTTTGACTTGACATTGACAGACATGTCAATATTCACCAATCACGTAGCAGTTAGACCTCATATCTACGTCTTGCCATCTAGAGAGTTTCTCATACGCGAAAACCCTCATTAGTAACGCTTAAAACGTAGTCGTACTATATCGTATTAAAATGTTGTGTGTTCCGTTTAAGATAATATGTGTTTTTCATTGATTGAATAGTGTGATGTGAATAGTTTTGACGTCAAAATGGCGGGACCACTTTCTCCGTTGAATACATTCAAATTCATTGGGTGTAGAATTTTTCTACGAAAGTATAAATTGGTAGAATTACTGCATTAAAACCGGGTGGCATCATTTTCTAAATACCTGACGTGGTCCCGCCATCTTGACACTCACATCATCGTATGTCAGTCAAATAAGAAATCCATGAACGCAACATAGAAAATTAATTACACACTAGACAATGAACAGCATTGGGAGAGGACCAAGCTCCACCAGCCATCTCTCGAAGGTTGGCTTTGAGACTGGAGGGAACCAGCTCATCCAGGATCCTCACTCCCACTCCTTCATGACGCGGTCCCAGTCCTCGTCGGCGATGAACGGCTTGTCGATGCAGTTGATCATGTGCTCGCCGCAGAACACGCACTCGCCCGCCACTATGTCGTCTATTTCGTTCTTTATCACCTGGGGAATAAGGGCGAGAGTTGATAGGGAATATGCATAAATCTGCAATCTTGAATTTTTCAACAACTTATGAAAAAAGGCTTAAACATATACTAAAATGTGAAATAAAAATGAAAATCGGTTCACAAACGAAGGATTTATAAGGAATTAAAGTTAATTTGCTATCTCTTTCTTACAAAACGGAGTTTTTTATGGATCGCGTATGGCCGTAGTGTAATTATGACGTCATCTGCCATATCGGATCTCTCTGTCCACCCGGGAACTTTAAACAGCTATATCTCGCTCGTCGTTAAAGTAAATTGAAAAATAGAATTACATTCATATTTCTTCGATATTAAAGATTGATTTCTATAATAAAAAAAATGTGTGCATATTCCCCATTGTCAAGAATATAGGAAACCGAAGAGTCAACTTTTTGTTGCGACCGATTGGATGATCGTGTCACAAGCTTTTAAATATTGAATGGTTTTCTGATTTGCATGTCAAAATTTGTCGCATTTGCTACTGCCGGCAGTTGTGGGTTCGATCCCCACTCCATAAGTAATGTCCTCCCAAAATAACAAATACAGTCGCAAATCACATTGAAATACCATGTTAACCCTTTAAATGCCACGGATTCGTCTCGCGATCGACCACAATAGATGCCGCAGTGCGGTGCCTAGAGAAGTGGTAAGTAATTTCTTGCCAGATAAATTTAGTCAACTCAGGCCTTTAAGTTTTTAAAGACCTACGATCGAGGCTATTATAAACATAATAAAATTTAAAATCTTCGCAACAGCCAGTAGTATTATGCATGTAGGGACACTTTTATTATTAAGATTAAATGAGATTGAGTTAAGTGCAATAATCTTGTCAGAAATACAATATTTTTAATAATTTGTGTTGACCCTCAATTAGTTTGTTTACATTAATTAGTCATCGGATCAGGCTGAAGTATAGAAGGTATTATCTTCGCAGCTGGAAACTATGAAGCTATAGTTACGTCTTTGAGCGGCAGTCCGCTGGAGGTGGCGGTGGCGAGCTCGATCGCGGACATGACGCTCAGCTGCCTCTGAAGGTCTGCCAGCTTGTTGCGCCGCGCCGGGGCTACGGGAAATATATAATAAAAATAACAGGCTTGACGCCATTGGATTGCTGTACTGTAAATTAGATTGGAGAGGTAAATCTGCTGGTTTGTTGCAATAAAGAAATTGGGTTCGCTCGTGACCATGATTGGTGTAACCCAGTCGAAACGTCGGGCAGTAAGTAGCTGTACTAATATCGCGTATAAAGACTAATATTTGATTGTTACAATAAAGCCAATAATTAAATGTTCTTTTAGACACACATTAGGTAGGTAAGAAGTTAAAAAATACAGTGGATTATTCTACTTCGCCTTACCAAGTCGCCCTATTGAAATAAAAGGCAATATTTACTTTTCAGCGGAGCGGCTTGATGAGACATAGTGGAATACACTAGGGTTAGGAGAGTTTCGCTCAGAATATTTCTGCTAAATTTCCCCTGTTTTTCCTAACGGACATACGATGATGGCTTGGAGTAGCCTCGTCCCCCTTGAGGTCACTGAGAGTTTTTCTTAAAATGTCAGTTATTTATGACCTCAAGTAGAAGAATATGGGATAGTTAAAAATTAACACAAATATTGGGCAGATTGACTATTTTTAGACAAGAGTCGTAGTGGACCTCAAATGGGACAAATGGGAATAACCCGTTATCATCACCGGTCTTGTGGGGGAGCGGATGGCTCTCATCCCAAGAACATTTTTTTTTTATAATAGGCTAACAAGATGACCTCACTCCACCTGAAGAGCCAGGGATCATAGGAGGGGGGGGGGGGGGGGGGGGAAACATGCGCTGAATATTCCAATATCCTCACTCAGTATCGGTTGTGTCTCGGCGCGCAGACAATCGCTGTGGCACTTGTGCCCGCACGGGAACAGGTAGAAGGGGCGCAGCAGCAGCGCGATGTCGCACAGGCAACACGCGTCAGTCGCCAGCACCATCGCGCCGCGGTTGCGGAACGACTGGATCTCGCCGCGGACCTGAGATGTTGGTAACGATTAGTGGCGGTTAAAAGGTTAACAAAAATTTGAGCACTTTAAATGAAAAAAATATTTAGGGGTAGAGATTATTGTGCGCATTCACGAGGAAGATAATTTGAATTTTATTCTTACGAATGGAGCTGCCTAAACGCTTTTTATAATTTAATCATTATTTACTTTACATCAGGCACTGCCACTATTTTGTCACTAAAAGTTAGATTTAAGATTTTAAAAAATCAGCTATGATTATGATGATAAAATTACACATTGCTAGCTGTTATTCAGAACATTTTAATTTATAACATGTGACTGAGAATCGTTTAACTGCAACCAACAATTTTCAGTATGGTATTCTTTATTTACTTACTTTTACAAACATGCCAAACGAAATGATTTCATAAAAATTAAAAAAACAATCATATAAATTCACAAAATAATCATTAATTTAAAAGCATAGTATGTCCCCAAACATAATAACACTTATCTTAAATTCATTTCTCTGTACCATCACAATGATAAACGACTGAATTTGCATCTGTTCAATGATTTTATTATTGAATCGGGAACGTACGGGAATATTTGGGTCACTCCTGCATGTGGTAGCGTGGCCGAGCGGTCTAAGGCGCTGGTTTAAGGCACCAGTCTCTTCGGAGGCGTGGGTTCGAATCCCACCGCTGCCAACTTTTTTACGTTTTACAAAATGAAATATAATTATCGTAACAGCTATCTATATGAAAAGTAAAAATATCTTAAATTGTTTGTGATAATAAAATTAAGTAAATTGACCACTTACATATTCCGCAGACCTAGTAGCCTCTTCCATCTCTGCTTTTAATTCTTCTATTTGCGAGTTGTATTCCTGAAAATTAATACAAATATTTTTATTTAGTAAGTAATCTTACTAGTGCCCTGGTTATTAGGAAAATATCTTATTTATTGTTCAAGGAAATAATCAACATCTATTTTACCTGATTCGATGGTGTAACAAACAGATATTGATTAAATGTCCAAGTGACAATTCTTATAAATATAAGCAGGTTCATATTCCAAAGTGATTTCGGGACAACTTGCCTCAAGCGATTGGCAGATGGGCTCCCGGAAGTGGTCGATGGTGACCACGTCGCTAAAGAACGGCAGGATGTCCTCGATCTTGATCAGCGGACACTCCTTCAGGAAACTCATTGCCTCTTTGAGATCTTGGTTTTTGGTGATCACGTGTTCCGCTGTAATTGATAAGGAATATGTTATTAAATTAAGGTACTGCACATCGCAAGGTAACTTTATTAGATACTCTATTACATTATATACTTTTCAATATAATTAACACATTTAAAGCGCCAAGTTATCTTTTGGAGAGACATTTTATGATGTTTAGCTAAAGCCAAGTTTGCTTTGTTGCGAGCAACAAGTTTTTCATGGAAATAGCAAATACATTTCTTCAAAAAACCGGCAAGCTCTGCTTTTGAAAGCTTGTGCTAAGTTTATTATTACAAGTTGGCAGTATTTTTGCGCCAATTTGGTCTTAATCCTAGCACCAACTTATCTCTTGATGCTTTTTAAACGAAAGTCCAGTCCATCATTAATCTATCGTCAAATTCTCATTCGAAGTACTCCCCTGAAACTAGCGCCTAATTCAGACTTGTCACATAAGACACTGACCGATATTGAGCCACATCTGCCGTTGCACCTCGTTCACACTTGACTCGAAGCGCTAAGTTACTTCTTGAAACCAACGTCAAGTTTACTCTTGGAACTAGCGCCAAGCTGTCTCTCGTACCTAGCGCTAAGTTTCCCCTTGCTTTTAGAGCGAAAATTAAGTTCATAAATGTGGACGCCAAGATATCTCCTGAAACTAACGCCAAGTTGACACTTGATACATAAGGCACTGACCGATGTTGAGCCACATCTGCCGCTGCACTTCGGGCTCCTCGGGCGTGTCGGCGACCGCCTTGGCCAGCGCCAAGTCCACCGCCAGCGCCAGTTCTAGCGCTCCCTCCCACAGCCCGAGCAGTGTTGACAATTTCACGCACGCGCGAGAGAGGTTCTTCTCACGGCATAGCCTGTTTACATTCAATAATAAATATAAATAAATAAATAAATATTACACAACATCACATACATTGATCTGATCCCGTGGTAAGTAGCTTAAGCACTTGTGTTACGGAAATCAGGATCAACAGCGGATACACAAATAAACTTAAATATATTTAATAATACACCCAGACACGGAACAAACACCGATGTTCGTCACACAACTCAATAGAATATGCGTAAAGTCGTCAATATAATCTAATTATGTATATAAAAGGAGAAACTGACTGTTTAGGCTACCTACGTTTAGTCGTTTAGGCTGTGCGTTGATATGTCAGTCAGGCAACATATCAACGCACAGCCTAAACGACTAAACGTAGGTAGCCTAAACTACACTTGAAATTTGGTTGGGATGTAGCTTAGGTACCGTAAAGGTGCGCTAAAAGGGAATTCTCGAAATTCCCACGGGAACGGCAATGTATTTCGATTAGTATGTATTTCAATTCGATAAATTATACCTACACCGTGAAATTTTAGTGGTTGTTTTCCCGCAGTAAAATGATTCTATCTTAGTAGTACAAAAAATATGTGCAGTTCTTTTTTGGTTAAATCAATAAATGCCGGTTTTACGAAAGGTTTAACCATAACTCGAAAGCACGTTCGAACCGCTTTATGACTTAGGGTGTAGAGCTTCTTTAGCTTTAAGCATCGATTTCATGCGGCAAGCAGTACCTGAATACGTCACATCTTCAAAAATAACGATAGCTTCTCTCGTTTTCGAGTTGGAAAATTATTATTCTGAAAAATCGAAAAAAAAACATGTTTTTTTTCGACGAATAATTTGCATGATTCGATAGTATTACTTAAGGCAAGTCGTTCTGCCACGGGAAAACAACCACTAAAATTTCACGGTGTATAATCTAAAGAATAATTACGCGTGAAATTGTAATAATCAGCATCACACTTTTACAGCGTAATTAAGTAGGTAATTGCAATCTACGACATTGTAACATTATAGTTTCACGGTGACATATTCATATAATTACTGTCTCATTCCCATTATCTCCAATCAACTTTACAATAATAAAGTGTTAACTACATCTTGTTACCTATTTAAAAAACACTTTCTTATTTTAAAATAGTTCTGCGACAAACACGTATCAGCCAAAAGAATATTTGGCTCGTATCAGCATGTGGTAGCGTGGCCGAGCGGTCTAAGGCGCTGGTTTAAGGCACCAGTCTCTTCGGAGGCGTGGGTTCGAATCCCACCGCTGCCAACTTTTTGTTTTACAAAAAAAAAATTATAAACGAAATTAGGTTCAAATTTCGCATATTGTAAAGCTACACTTAAATAAATATTAAGTCTCTAATTCATTACGACAATACAAAAGTTCATCCTTACACAAATATGATACATATGAATAGAATTAAGTTAATTTTCATATATTTTCTTCTTTCATGCCGTCATAATATGACGCTTATATTATAAGCGCCAGAATTTACTGCATTAGTGATATCATCATCATCAGCCCATATACGTCCCCACTGCTGGGGCACGGGCCTACCCTAAACTAGCATTAGATATATCAATATAAAAAGACTTACCTCAAAGCATAATGGACGTCATAGTTGACCATGGTAACATCATTCCCCTGTCGCTCCAAATACCTCATCAGCGAAGTGTGATCTCTCTCCACGTACAAAGTGAGCAAGTAGTTATGTATAGCCCTGTCTTTCACGTTGAAGTTCTGATTCATGAACTCTAAATACCTAATCACTTCGGAGACGTGTAACTCATCACTTTCACAGGACAAAAACGCCGGTAAAAGTTTACTAGGACTCAGTCTCGCGCCCTGTGTCATCAATGCATTCACCGTTTGCTTCGGAATCTCCTCAATCAAAACCGGTGCAAACTGGTAAAACAACTCGGGTTTCTTCAACGTTTGCAACATACTTAAAGCTTCTAAATAGGATTTAGTGTAAATATGCTGGGCGATGACGTTCTCGTAGTCTTCATTAATCAGTGTTAACTTGATCAGATTCTGTTTGTCACCATGTGACGACATCAAGTCGTAAACAACCGACTTGACGTGCTGCATACATTTCGATACTTTCGGATATAGTAAGAACACTTCGAAATCGCTCTGGATTCTGTGGTATTCCTCCGAGTCGCCCTTCCCAGAGCGCCTAAGCAGTCCCAGCTGTGACAAGTACAACTCGCACATCCAGATGACGATCATGGAAATGAGCGTCTTGTCTTCGTCTTCCAAGGCATCCAAGCGTTGGTACAAATAAACTTTCAGGGCATCAATCTGTTCCTTTTCTAGGAACTTAAGACATACAGCCTCGAAGCTGCTTTGCGTTTCGGCGTAGATCTTTGCACTTTCATTGTATTTCTCTTTCGAGAACAGAAGCTCGGCATGCTTCACATTGATGACGTCGATGTAAGCTGGATTATGCTGACAGTACTCTTTGGCTAGATCGAACTGCTCCTTATCGGTGTATATGCGCCATACGTTTCTCTCCTCTCTAACAACCTTGTATCGGAATACAGCTTGATCAGTCACAGCCCAAATTGTCCTTTTCTTTGGATCTTTGATGATACTCTTCAGCTTCCCATGGCTGCCTGCGAAGGTGTCTTCGTAAACCATCTCATGGTTTAACAGAGACATAGCCTTCACTCTGTCAGAGTACATAAGAAGGACATGGAATTCTGTCAACACAAACGAGAGGGGTGCTTCGTCCTTTGGATTGCTGTCTGCAGGGTAATTTATTAATTCTCCTTGAGTGAATAATGTATTTGAGTTTTGTTGTGATGTGGGATCCAGCTGAAATGAATTTTAAATGTTACTAATATGTTTCGTGTATTTAGTGTTATTAGTGTAGTAATGTGTGGATAAATATAATAAGTTTGAAATTAAACTTAGTCATAATACTTTGACTAGCTTGGTGGAACAGTGGCTAGTAACCCAGGCTCACTACTTACGGTTCCATGATTTCCACAGGGGACAAATATTTGTGTTATGAACATTGGTGATTGTTCTTTGTCTGGGTGTGTATTAAATATGTTTAAGTATATTTGTGTAGCCACTGTCGTCTCTGATCTGTTACGGATATCAGAGACCACGCAGACATCTGTCTTAAGCATCTGCTTAAGCTACTTACCACAGGTTCAGATCGATGTATGTGATGTTGTGTAATATTTATTAATACTGACTGTGGATTAATGATATTAATTTATTTATTGATACATATTTGAATTATTTACTAACCTGACCATAAAACACACCAGGCTCTGTCAACCACGCAAATGTTTTAGGCACATTGTACTTATCAAAATAAAACTGCAATTTTGAGTACTTCAATGTCGAAGGTATTTCCTGGAAGCCAGTCTCTGGCGTGGTGAGGTACGGGTAGAATATGGATTGCAGTGAGAGCTTTCCATCTGTGTACAGAGCATTGCCTATGAACTGGTATAGTCTTGTGGGCGTTGTGATGAAGATGAAGAACTTGCTTGAAAATGATGTGTTGAGTTCCACTCTGTGATACTGGATGCCAGTTATAGGCATGTCTGTCCCATGGCCAATGTCGAAGATCTGTAAAAGTAAATTACTAGAATAGTTCAAGACTATTTTCAATGGAAATTGAGAATAGCCATATGGTGCCACAAGACCATACTTAATATTAATTATGTGGCTATTTTTCTACATTTATTCAAACATGCCATAAAATCTACAGTTCTTGATAAACCAACCAACCAACCATTCACCAACCATTCAATATTTTCCCAATGTAACCAAAGTGCAAAAGCATAATAACACAGTAGTTAATGCTAATAATACATTACCAATCCGTCAATTTCCTTGTTTCCATATAGTGGCAAATAGTTAGGCAGCTTGCAGGAAAATTTAAACATTTTAGAAACACAACAATAAAATAGATTAACTAATTTTAGTTCCATTTACAATAACTAAAAAGCTGATATGTCTGCACAAGTTAATGTTATTCATTGTCTGCACAAGTTAATGTTAGTCAACACTAAACTGTATCATGATTATTATATTACCTGTCGCCAATACTGTTGGTTGGCAGTAAACATCCGATCGCTATCAGCCTCCAACTCAGTCTCAAGTATATGACCTTTGGATGTTCCTAGAAGAATGGGCCCAGTGCTAGACTCAGAGTTGTTCTCATAGTTCCACCCTACTTCAGTCACTTCATAGTTCCGTGACTTGCTCACAGATTTCAACTTTGAACTGTTGCGGTGTAAGTAAACAAGCTCTGGATACCCATCCTTGTTCCTTGCAGTGAATGCTAGGAGAAGATGGAATCCAAGAGGGTCAAGAAATATTCCAGTCAGCTTTGAATTTGGATGGAATTTGGTGTATTCAATTTCTGAAACAAAAGATTTTTATTTTGTAATGGGCCACCAAATAACTTACAGTCAGAGGAGTATCCATTTTCTAATCCATTGCCAGTTAATTTAAGAAAATGAGATTCCACCAATAATTTATAATCTGTTAACTACTAACTACCAGCAAGATCTTAAAAAAAAATATTGTGAAGCCGAACTGTACCTTGATAATCATCAGGCTTCTTCAAATCAAGCCGGAAGAGCTTCCCATTAGCCATGGCCAGCACAAGGTAGTCGTTAGCCACAGCGACATGCGTGATGGTGTCAGAGGGGTTGAAGTTCATCTTCTTCTTGGAGAACATGGGGGTGCAGTCCTCCATGTCCATGTTGATGTACCCCGACGGGGCCACGGGCTCTGCGCGCCGCTGGGACCCTTGGGAAGCTTGCTCATGCTGGTCCAGGATGGACGTCATCTTGCCAGAAATCAACCCTCAGCCGCGATAGGTGTCAATGTAATGGTTCTGTTCTTGTCTGTGAATAATTCATAAAATTCATTATTGTAGCTAAATGATGATCACTTTAGTCCAATAATGTTCCAATTACAATACAAAAACTCACCAGGATTTAACCAGCTTGTACTTTAATAGATACAACAAACTGCAAATGCGTTTACAAACATTGCACGTGAACGCCTACTGCATGCTGTCTTTCACTTAATGTACTCTCTTATATTTTAACTTGCTGTAATAATCACTACAATTTTTAAGGCTTTATTTAAGCTTTGCTGATTTTGTAATTGTCGACAGAGTTTTATTGTGAATATTTGATGTAATATTTGCATTGATAAACATTTAACATTGAGTGATTACAAAATGACAAACAGCTGACAGCAAGATCTGTCAATCAGGTCGAAATTGAGTTCGATAAAATTATTAGCCAAAACCGAATAGTCTAAAAAATACTATATAATAAAATTGTTTAAGTATGTTATCATTTCAATGATTAAGTATAATAAACAATATCAGGGATGTGGCTTCGTTAATTACAATTTATGCGTCCACAGTTAATTTTCTGTTAGACAAAAAACTATAATTAATGAACGCAGTGTTAAGACTGACGTTAGCTGTCATAGACTTGTTTGTCATAAGATATGAAAACCCTTAGTACATTATCAACTTTATTTATGGGTTCAATAAGGTTTATTTTACAAAGACGAAATATTTTATATTTTTGAAGAAATACTCGTGTCGGCATATTTTATTTACTTGCTAATTTGTTATCACTTACTACAAACTTAAAAAGGTTCTAAAAAGATTTACAGATATTGAGCTATGTCATGGAATTTTGAAGTTTAAACTTAATTAGGAACACTGTTGTCAAGGTCTGAACAAGTCGTTTTCCCCGAGAGATATTCCAAATAATCTCCAAAATCCAGTTCAGTTGACCTTGTTAATTTATCAGTTTTACTATCTTTCAGTGTTAATGTCAACTTGTTCCATTTGAGGCGTATCTTTACGTTTACAACAGTTGTTTAGCTGCTACCATGGCATCGGGAGCGTTACTGAAGTCTTCAAAACTTGGCCGTAAGTTTTTTTAATGAAGTTGTGACTATAAATAATAAAGAAGTTAATAAATGTTTCAAAGAAAAAAGTGTTTTAACCCCTGTAATGTAATATTTTCTATTTGTTCCTGTAGTGTTTTCATGGCAAAGTGCTAAGGCTGCTGTGGCTCAGGGGCGAGCCTTCTCCAGCAAACTGTCTGAGCAGCAGCTGTGTATCCAAGAGTTGGCGCGCAATTTCTCCAATGAAAAGCTCAAGCCTAATGCCTCCAAACTGGACCTGCAGGGACACTACCCATTCCAACAGGTGTGTGTCAACATTGTATATTATAACTTCCATAATTACATAACTAAGAATTAAGGTACATATTTTTTTTTACAATTTGTTACTTTATCAGCTCAACATAGTATTTATTTTTATTTCTAGGGTAAACTAAAGGTCATCAAATCCACATTTTATATAGAGCTGTGCTTCATTGGTATTAATTTTCAATAGTATAGGTTCATTGACACATATTTTGTTGTAGTTAATATACAGGAAAAAGTTGTAGGTATATTTAAATCGAAGGAATATGTCAATATTCAAATATGCTAAATGGCTTGAGTGTTAGGTAATAAACAAAACCAATCGCAGTAGTAGGTATTAATACATTGTTTCGATTTTTACTCACTTTGTACTACAATATTACTCAACTTTGAGTACACACAGATATCACTTCATATTTGGTATCTCAAAATTAAAGAATCTTATCAAGTTGTATTATAAAAACATTGAAGATTAGCTCTCTATATTTGTATATGTATGTACCTATGCAGATCATTACCTATTAGATTTTATATTTTATCAATTGAAATGGTACTCAAATGGCTACAGTATTTTCAGAATAAAAAATCAAAAATTATATTTTTATAAGATTTTTTATGGAATCACACAGATGTTAGGAGCTGACTATTCCTCAGCTTATGATTTACTGTATCTCATTGATTATTATGTTATCAATGAGTTTTCTGAGTTTAATAAACATTATTTCAATCAGCTCAAAGAAAAACGAAGGAACTTTTAAGGAACAATAACTTAATTTTTATATTTCAAAATGCACATAGCAATTTTAAGATCTTATCAGTTTTAATGTTATGTTCATGGTCAATGGCTAAGTCAGGGGATACCAGTCACAACTATCTGTCCGGTGGTTGGTGAACGGTATACGGGTAAGCGACCCCGGCTCCTCAAGCTACTATCGACTCAGTCCAAATCACAAAAATGTGTATAGTAAATAATGTAAGTAATCAGTACCTAAGTATAACTTGATTATGAAATATTTAATGTGTCAAGAGTATCATCTTGGAAGATAAAAAATATAGCCTTGATGTGTTACTGATTATACCTATTGGTTAATTAATAAAGTTTAAAAAATCATTATAGAGTAATAAAAAAGCTGACAGCTAATCTCTGCTACAGTGACTATGCAGTCATCATCCAAGTAGGTCAGTATGCAGATCAGCACACAGTATTTAATGTAAATTTAACCAAAATTGGTAAAAATAAAAAGATAAAAGACCAATATCAATTAATGGCGAGTGATGTTACAGTCAGCTTGTCTAGATAGTAGAGAACAGATCGTTATCTTAAACAATGAAGCTACGAGTCAGGGTTGCTATTGACTTCGTTTATTCCTCTCCAAGGTAATAAAGTTGTGGGCCCCACTAACTAAATTTGATACAGGTCCCATCCTAGTCACGCTACGCTACTGCTACAACTACTTAGCTAGTTATTAGCAAATACGTTCTTAAAAGGAAAGAGGCGTGATACTATGTATGTATGTATGTTCTCAACAGCTGAAGCAGCTCACCGACCTCGGTCTGATGGGTGCGACCGTCGACGAAGAGTATGGTGGGCTTGGCCTGGACTACCTGTCCCTGACAGTGGCCATCGAGGAGCTCTCCCGCGGCTGCGCCAGTACTGGCATGATCCTGTCCATACACAACTTCTTATATGCCAACCTAGTTAATGAGAAAGGCACTCCGGAGCAGAAGGAGCAATTTCTGAGGAGTTTCACTAAGGGCAACATCGGGTGCTTCGCGCTCAGTGAGCCAGGTAAGCATTTGAATGATATTAACACTACACATGATTTTGTTTTAGGACTCAGTAAAGTGGCTTATACCAGAAACAAAATGATAATATTAAATACAGTTGATGGTTTATTCGGTTGCATGAGTGTTGGATAAAATAAGTATATTTTTTCACCAACTGGATTATTATTAATAATCCAGCCCACCAATTAAATTGTAAGACCACCAGGTAAGCCATACTTGAGTGCAGGATCAATCAAAAAAGAACAAATTCTTTTATCCATTTGTTAATTCAAAACATTACTTCAGTGATATTTACGTCATATCTTAGCGATATGATCAGTGAGATGTACTTGAAATAATATTTTGGTATGTTTGCGTCGTCACTTAAGCCGCAAACGTAGGTATTATATAATTTATCTGAATATACCTAATGGTTTTTAGGTTTCGTAAATCAATAACAACAAGTTGTAAATGAACAATGAATATTTAGTTAAATAATGGTAAAAAATTATCAAAATTAACATATACTACAACTGAATAAGTCCCTTATCATATAACATAAAAAGTAGCATTGTTCTTGATACCAAAAAAACTAAAAACGAGTTGGCATTTTAAATTTCTGCACTTCTTGACAATATACAAAACGTTTTCAGGTGCAAAACATGTCAAAATGTGTAGTTGTTTACGATGATATCATATTTCGTCTGCAGCAAATCACCTTTTTTTTTTTCAGATGCTGGCAGTGACGTCGCCAATATAACGACCACGGCCAGGTCGGACGGCGACCACTGGATCCTGAACGGGAAGAAGAGCTGGGTCTCTTCCGTGGTGGAGGGCGCTGCCACGGTCGTCTTCGCGACCATCGACCCTGCGCTCAGGCATAAGGGGCTAGCTTGTGAGTACATTTCATTTTATTTCAGTTTGGGCACTTAGTCAGGCAGTTGGTCACCAAAACCGACTTCAAAACAGGAGCTTATTCTAAATATGTTATGCTTTTTGAAAACCAACCCATCAGAATGGGTTCAGCCAATCACGAGATTACAGCGGGATTTTTTTAGGCCTCTTATGTCTCCACTGAGGGGCCTTCCCTAAACTATGGCGGAGGCCTTCATAAAAGCGGACACAGGTTTTTTTGGGAAGTCTTTTTTGTTCTTGGACTTTATCTTGTATCCCACGTTTACCCATTTATAATATAACCAAACAAACCAAAATATTTTTTGACCACAGGTTTAAATTGTACCTACCAATAATATTATGTATTCTATCGTAAAATACAACTTTTCATTATAGACCTTGGCATAAATGTGGTTTTGGCGTTTATGGCGCAAACGATATGCGGGTGATAGGTTTGTGAGTATTTGTAGATCTTATTAGTATGAAAATAAGAGTCAATATCGTTCATATGTTCATCGGATACGGATACGTTAGAGGTCGCATATGTCTCATCCTTTTGTAAGTTAAACTGGAGTCAATAACTCCTTAATCCTGAATAAACAGAATAATCACATTGAACCTTATCTCAAGGTCATAGAGTTTACAATGTTGAAGGCATTTTCACTCATCACCTTACTTTATTTGCAGGCTTTTTGGTGCCCTTGGATGCTGAAGGTGTGTTCAGAGGAAAGAAAGAGCCCCTAATGGGAGTTAGGTATGTAGTTACCATTCTCATATTAAATCACTTACGATTTATTAGTTTATATTAAGTAAAGAAAGTAGATCTCCAGAATCAATATGAACCTTGATTCTATATTAGAATTGGCCTTTTTATTCATGTGATACATAAACACAAAAACTATTAAAAACGGAAAATACACAGAGATAAGACCGTTTTAACGTTTATCTGTGTAATATATTGCGACAGTTTCTTTATCTTAATCGAACTGTGGATAAAAGTGTATGTATTGATAAACTTATGCACCAGTTAGCCTGAGGGAAAATTGGTGAAATAGTATTTTTACATAGCTTTCTATGAATTGGGTTGTTGGGTTAAATACAATTGGTAGGGGTCATAAAATACAAAAAAAAATAGATAAAGTACATAACAAGAGAGAGAAGCCATATAATATGTCAATAATCTTCCAAACATAGTGGTCTGTGCTCGGGAACAATAGGCCCAATGTACAGTCATGAGCACTGATATGTGTAGTTTTATTCAACTTTTTACCTTATCATAACCTAGTAAGAACGCATGTGTACATATTTCAGTGCAGGCGACTATACCATCTCAATGTGTCGTCCTACCTACTAGGGACATTGATAACATTACAAGATTAAGAACTTTTTCTGTCGCTGGTATAGAGGCTGCTGAAAAGCGCCATCTGTTGGTAATGCTTAGAACTTGCTAGTCAGATGTCACAAGTCACTGTTAAAAAAGTACAATGCTGAACGTTAGCACTTTGTACCTGATCTGGTGACATCGATGAACAAATGATATTAATACCTAAGAAACTACTTAAGACTAGGTTGTACGTACGGGCTAGATCCCTTTGCCTTTCCCTGACAGGATAAGATAAATTGGATTAAAAAAAAACGTTGTTACAGGGCGGTGTCAGAGTGTGAATCTGGGCGTGTGTCTGTATGTGTGTGTGTGATGGTTAAAATTAGTAAAACTCTTAAAATGGAAGATTTGGCCGTATGATTTTATCGTTAAACCGATATTTACTACTATTTACTACTAGGGCGGTGACAGCGTGCGACCTGACGTTGGACAACGTGAGGATCCCCGACAGCTACATGGTGGGGAAGCCCGGCGAAGGTTTCCGGATAGCGATGGGCCAGCTGGACCAAGGTCGCATTGGGATCGCCGCGCACGCCGTCGGTGAGTCACACTATCCTACATTTTTTTTGTAATAGGCTAACAAGGTGACCTTACTCCACCTGATGGTAAGCGGTAGTGAGATCCAAATATGAGGCTGACAGGCACAATAGACCATATTGAGCCTGTCGCACTCACCCTGAAGGTCTGCTTAAATGCCGTTTCACGCCCCGCCTGAAGAAAAGAATCATCCACATCCACTCACCCTAATTTAAATGTGTGAAATAGGTAGTAAGGCACTACTAAAATTGTATATTATACTTGCTAGTGCAATCATGGAGAGTGTTGCTATGTTTCAGTTTCTGTAGTTTATATAGTATAACTTTGTGTAGTTACATATAGAATGTAATAATATTTAAAAATTCTTACTATGCAATATTTCTTATGTTGTGATATAAAATGTGAATGTGTGTTTGATGTCTTAACTAATAGAGATTAATTAAGTTTAGGTACCACAGATTTTAATATAAATGAAATATTTTATAGGAATCGCTCAAGCCGCGCTGGACACAGCCATGAATTTCGCCAAGGAGCGAGTTGCGTTCGGTAAAAGTCTCACCAGGCTGCCTTCTGTTAAGGTTAGACCTTCTTAGTTTTATAAAGTGCGTCGATGAACCTCCCACAGAATTAGCGTGATAATGATCTGCTATTTCACCTTATTTTCTTTTTTTTTGGTAATCGATGGCAAGTTAAATTTGAATTAATATAATTTTTATTTCAAATAAATATTTTTTTTTTTTAAAATCACTTCTTTCTTATCTTATCTCTGTACCAGATGTGATTAAATCGTTTTAGTAAATAAGGCGTGATAGCGTAATTTCGTTATACCCGTAGGAGCGGCATCGTATGACGTAAGTATACGAGTTGTTACTTAGGTGACCGACAGATGGAGCTAGGACGTACTATTTTCAACTAAATATACTTAATGTAAATTTAAAATAGCCTCGTCGCCGCCCGTATTTTAAATTTTAAATTCACATTGAGCTTTATAAAGAACTAGCGGCCGCCCGCGACTTTGTCCGCGTATTAATGGGTTTTAGTAGCAATAATGTATTAAAATAGCCTACATACCTTGTAAAATTTGTTATTTATTAGTGAAAGTTCCGTCAACGTTCTCCCATAGTAGGTCCCCCTTCCCAATTACTTCCATGGGTGTCGAATTTTACAAAAAAAGTAGCGCTGGTGTCTTTCAAGTGTGCCAGCTACCTCCAAACCACGTTTTATAAAAATCTAACGTAAAAAATCTCCCATACTAATTTTCACTCCCCCCCCCCCCCCCAATGAACCCCATGGGGGTTGAATTAAAAAAAAGTATGAATATACTAATTGGACAGGTTTGGAGGAGACCTTTGCCCAGCAATACGGGTTAATAAAAAAAAATGTTACTAATTCCAGGACCGTCTAGCGGACATGTGCATACTGGTGGAGTCCTCCCGCCTGCTGGTGTACCGCGCGGCCACCGACGTGAGCACCAAGAACAGCGCCATGGCCAAGTACGTGGCCGGGCGCAGCGCCGCGGCGGCGGCCGACCACTGCGTGCAGATCATGGGCGGCCGCGGCCTCTCCACCAAGTACGACGCCGAGAGACACTACAGGTAAGTGAGAAGACTTCGGCGGCAGTTTTTTAAGTGAAAACTTCTTTAGCGGCGCTGAGCACTTTTTTGTATGGGTAACAACATCTCGCGTCATGGTGATGTGATGCTGATCGAAAAAGCGTAAGATCGTTTAGGCGGCAGGCGCTTGCGCGAATGTTCACGTGTGTTTATGTACAGCGTGTCACGCGTATTCAAGGATGGTGACACCTGATGGTTTGACTGTTGTGTAGTAACCACACGGTTGTGTATTCGTATATGTGAATTATTTAAATTATGGAAATGTATTGTACTTATAATTAAACAACGTTAATATTCAAGTTTTCACTGTTGCTAGCACTCCCGGTGCTATATTTTATTCAAAATCAAAATGACTACGATGATGGGTTGGAATAGCCCCGTCATCAACACCGGAATTGCGGGAGCGGATGGCTCTCACCCCTAAATTTTCACTTTCCACGTCGCCCTAGGCTAATTATTACAAAGGCGCTATGATGTCTGGAGCTAGCTGAGAATCACAGAGCACTAGTCTTGTTTGAATTTAAAAATTTATTTGTCTGTCAATGTCACGTCAAAATAACCAATCATGCTGAAGTTGGACCTCACACGTACGTATTACCATCTAGTGAGTTTCTCATAAAAAAAGAGTCCTAAGATTAGTGTGCTCTGTAATTCTCAGCTAGCTACAGTCATCATGACGTCATCATGTCAAGTGGGCGTGGCCTAATACTCTATGGTCATGGCTGTAGCACGAGATATATACCCTACTGTTACTTTAGTTAGAAGTCTCGCTTCAAAGTAAACTCGTTGTTAACAATATAGGTACTTGTCCTGTTGGAACTAAAACAACCCGATGTGACTCTATGATATATACTATATGATCTACTAGGATATATCAGGTTTTATAATCGATCTTATTTATGTTGATTTGTGGACATCGCTGTTGGTTATGCATTCAACTTAAATGTTTGTCATTTTTTGATTATTATGTAATGTGTACTGTTTGTTGTTCCCAATTAAATAAAATACTAAATAATAGTCATATGGTATGGATATAGATTGGTAGATACTTATCTAGACACCTTAAACTGACACTTCTAATTAATTCTTCCAGAGACGCGCGCGGTACGCAGATCTACGGCGGCGTGACAGACATACAGAAGCGATTGATCGGACACTACCTGCTGAAGGAACACGACGCCCTATAAGCGTATTACATCGCCATACATATAGTATCTCGATATAGGTACTCCTAGCTACAAATTCTCTTCCATTAACATTATGGGATACATTGTACGCGTGATTAAACGGCTCGAGGGCAAATTCTGTAGTGCGCCGTAGAGACTAGTCTATTTATTATGTGTCAAAATCAAAGTATTTATTTGCATTCATGAATGTGTAATAGTTTCAAACTATATTTTAAAAAATCCTTGTAGACGAATTGAAAACCTCCTCCTTTTCGTCGGTTAAAAATGATTTTAACAGCATTCTAGTCTAATCTGTCTTTCGAATGTAGGTCTTTGGATTTTGGAATATAAAAATATTAAATCTTATGGTTCTATGATTATGGTAATTAAATATGTAACACAAAATTATTTTGCTATATGAATAGGTGAAGGTGATTGTGCGATATTATTGTTAAAAAGTCTACCACATTTTACTAACTCCTACCGAGTCAAAAAATAAACTGAATACTTCGGAACTGTACCTAGGGACCATCAAATTTCTTGGTGAGCGATGACTTTTTAAAGACAAAAAATACTTTTGGGATAGAAAACAAGAGGAGAGAAAACTAGATTTGATGTTGAATGTATTAAAATCAGCATTTAAGTGTAACTTATGTAATGGTGCTTGTTATCATAAGAGCTCGGTATGAGGGTTTACCCTTTCTATAAACGCTTTGCTAGTAAGATTAATATTGACCTAGTTTTCGTACTTAATGTGTGAAAGGATAACATTCCATTTTAGGATATGTTATATACTAAATGTGATCCGAATTTATTTGATAAGTATGTTGAAATGCTCAAAGCTTTGTTTTATAAAAAAATAAATAAGTTATTTATTTTGTTCAAAAACTCAGAAATGTATGTCATAGATATTATGCCATGTTTAACTCATAGTAATTATATTGTCTTCCCGCGTTTTACTGCCATATAATAACATAATCTAAGACTGTTGTTATACATACCTACATGTTTACGCTAGTGTATATTATAGTAAAAATATAAATTTATTTTACTACTTTATAACTATGAAATAATGAGCTGAATGTAACAACTTGCTTATTATATAAGATATATTTAGTCATAAAAAAGTTATTTGAATTCAAAATAAAGTTTATTTTTCATAAAGTTGTATATTTTTTATCTAATGATCTCTCTATGGTTAGTAGTAACTCTAATTGGTTATATAGTATGAAAAAGGTAAACTGTCTCAAAGGATGTGCTTTTGGAATTGCTTCATTATATAATATAGAATTTGAGTCTCATGATTCCTAAAAATTCGTCAACAAGAATGATTTTACAGTATTTAATCAAAACTTAACATACAGGTAAGTTAATGTATGTGTTAATACCAATACCATTAATAGAAAATCATTGGTACAAATGATACGACGATTGCAACGACACCTACCGCGTAATCACAAGCAATCCATGTTGTAAACTATTTCACATAATTACAAAGGTAGAACATACCTGGATCAATCGCTAATCTATTATCTCTCTGCTGCGTCATATTTAAAATGACGAAACCAATTTAGCGATAAGGAACGATATCTGTTATCATTCCGGCGCGTACCCACGCCTTGCCTGCGCGCCGTCGAAATGGCTACCTCTATTTATATTCTACTTAGTCTCTTCATAATTTCAAATAGTTTATGCCAGGTGTTGAACGATGCGCGACCATTAGAGATCCCTAAGACGCTCAAACTGTGCGAAGTGTGTGTGTGCAGTGAGATATCGGACCCGGAGGAACAGCAGATAGTGTTCAATATACTGTGCTCTGAAGAAGACAGGATCAAGAATGTGACCGACTTGCACAGAATAGAGTGGCCCTTGAACCCCAACGGGCTGAAGATATCGGCCATCTTTGACGGACTCCACATTAACACTTTGGGAAAGTAAGTACCTATGTTGCATTTTTACGTTCAAATACAGCTTATGCTCTTTTTACCCGACTTACGAAAAGAGTGGCGTAATGTTTTAACTATCAACTTTGCCAAGCAACTTGAAATATGCAGTACCTACACTTTGGTAATTAAACATTTTTTATTAATTACTTACACGTTTATAGGTAGCTAGTACCTATTCATGATCTTGTATACCAGTAGTTATCATCGTATATAACACACCTAATGAAATTCATCCTAATGTTAATTTTTTAATATCAGTTACATACATAATTCAGTAATTTCAGCGTAGGTAGGTACTACCGTGTAGTTCTTAGTTTAGCTACACATAATTCGTTATCCAGTAAAAATTGGCTTATAGGTTTACACTACACTTACTAGACAAAAATGTAGAGACACCTTCGTCATTTCGATTAGGTAAATAAATAATTATTAAGTAATCAATTCCGAAATCGGGATAGACTCATTTTAATAGCGCAAGTGTTTATGTGCACTCTAGAAATACGGTTGATAATTCAATTTGTCAAGCAAAGATGAACGTTCGAGCGTCAATACAGAAGGTGTTATTTATTTATTTATTTATTTATTCAGAAACCAACAGCGTAACAAATAAAGATACATACACATTACATTACACCAATAGGAAGGCTAATAATAGGTTTCCCTTAAATTACAAATAGTAGCTGTTAACGCAATGTAATTAAAGATGTAATTCTAAACTAATTTTAAATATTAACAAATTCAAGTTTCAAGTCCAAAAAATATTTGAAAAGTGCACTTAAATTTTCGCAACATTTACATTTACAAAAATGCCAATCTACCAGGTGCCCAGTATACTTCACCCTACTAAACATGATACATATATACATACACACACACACATATATACATATATACATACACACACATACATATACACATAAATACACACGCACGCGCATATGATGCCCATATATATACATATACACATATACACACACACACATACATATATACATTCGTCACAGTAAGCTTGAGATCAATAAGATAAAGCAAATGAGATGCAAACCTAGAAATAAGTTTTAATGATGTCCGATACAAAAGTTAGACACTTAGCAATTGCTTTTTAATATTTTTTTTAAAAATGGATTTTGATTGATAGAAAATATCTAATTCACTGAACTTTTTATTGTAAGTGTCAGCAATGCGCGTAAGAACAGAATTTTTTGAATAATTGGTGGAGTGATATGGGACGTGAAGAAGAGGTGTATGGCGAGTGCGGCGCTTAGGAGTACACAAAGAAATATTTGCTAATAGTGTTGGACAGTCGACGCGCCCATTCAGTATGTCATGTAGTAGGGACATGTCCGAGATGTTACGTCTATCCTCGAGTGTGTGAAATCCATGAAAGCGACAACTATTTGAATAAGAACCCGGATTTGCTCGCAAACGATAGTTAAGATGCTTGACAAATTTTTTCTGTATGTTTTCCAAACGGTTATTATATAAATCATATTGCGGTGACCAGACTGGACTAGCATATTCTAGTATGCTGCGCACATATGCGTTATAAACTAATTTGAGAGTACCTGTGGTTTTGAAAGGTTTGCATGTGCGCAATACAAATCCTAGATTTTTAAAAGCCTTATTTGTAATGTAATCTACATGTGCACTCAATGTCAATTTACTGTCTAAAAATATCCCGAGATCACGTATAACATTAACGGTGCTAATTGGGTTATGGTTAAATTTGTATGTATATTTGATAGGTTTTATTTTACGAGTGAATGTTATACTTTGACATTTATCTATATTTATACTAATATTGTTATCTCTGTAGTATTGGTCAAGGTTCCCCAAGTCTGTTAGTTACCAAACGCCTAATCTACATTCGCAAAACAAACAAATCTGTCGCGCTTCGGCCCACATTGTGATCGATGGGCCAGGCTAGGTGAACTATGCTAATTAGTAGCAGGTCTTATCTCTTCCCCCAATATAGGACATTGACCTTAACGATAGCGAATAGAGTACCAGTGGTCCTTGATTTTCTTTGAAATCTGGTGGTTATATCTACTTATATGTTATTGTCGGCCCTTCTTTGTGTGCAATGTGCATTCAGATCGACATTATATGATTTTTTAACAATAGACAAATAAATCTTCTTCATGGATCTGGCCGATGAGTAGGTATGGTTGATGAACAACCTGGTGTCAGAGTTTAAACCGCCCGTAGGCCTCTGACATGGCTTCACACACCGTTGAAAAATCTCTCAGGTGTGCTAGTTTCCTCACGATGTTTGATTTGAAAAACACATTGGTACCTGGCGGGGTTTGAAATGGCGACCTCTCGCGTGGCAAGCAACGACCTTAACCACTCGGCCATCGACGCTTTTTAAATGGATACGGCAAATAAATAGGTACGGCCCTAATTATTAGGTATACGATATTGAATAGAGTTGCCACGAATAGTGAATTAGCCGAATACCGAATACCGAATATTCGGCAACGCTATCGGCCGAAGCGCCGAATATTCGGCCGCCGAACATTCGGCACTAAGTATTATCTTGTCGAACACAAAATCGTGTCGCGACCTGTCTTACGTTTAGTTAGTTTCTTCTCCCTAGCTTGTATAGTGAGAGGTTGTTTTCTGAATCTGTGGGGCTACCATGAGTTTAAAACTTACGCACTCGATATCGCCTACGTAAATATGTCTATGAAAAACTTGTACAGCGCCGCTGGTGGTTACGCGAATAACTAAAATCGGCCGTATGAAAAAAACAACTCGATAGGTTTTTAACGTAAGTAAGTTTTCGATAGCCAACTCATGGTAGGCCCTCTGGCATCATTTACGATGAAAAGCGTAATCGTTTGCTACCATCAAATGCTGAAAAGCTTGTTTTTATCCATCACAACTTACCGCTGATTAATTTTACTTATTAAAATATTGTAATTTGGTAATAAATACAAGTCTTTAAATACAAAAAAAATAATATGATGTGACTTTTTGTCCACCTTTTTTTTATATTCGGTATTCGGCCGAATAGGTACTAATTATTCGGCCGAATACCGAATACCAAAAATAGTGGCCGAATAGGCCGAATACCGAATAGTAGCCGGATATTCGTGGCATCTCTAATATTGAATACACCAAATATCTAGGTAGACATACAACGCAAATTTTTGAAGTACCTACATGAACTATCAATGTCATCGCCCGTATACCTGTTACAGCCAACTGCTGTCAAATTATAAGATGATGACTCTTGAATCGAGACGTCATCTCCTCTCAGTAAATCTTCTATATAATATACTACATAACAACATTGATTGTGTGGAACTTTTTAATCAAGTAAATTTTATAGTGCCTAGGAATCCTAATAGTAGAGATTCACGAGTACTTAAAACGTTCCACACTGATAGATGCAACACTATTGCTGGGACACGTGCCCCTATCACAAATTTATTAACCACTTTTAATGATAATTTTAATAGCCTCGATATATGTTCTCTCAATTCCCATAATTTTAAAAAATTTGCCCTAAATAAACTCCAGCCCTAAATAACAATAACATTAAGTCTTACTTTTGTAACAATTACTTTATACCTGTAGTCTCTTTTTGTTTGTTTTTTTTTCCTCACTTGTCGTACCTACCTGTATCTTTATCAGCTCAAAATGTGTTCATATCAATCTGCGGATAACGGTGTTGGTTACACATTTAAGATTCTTTTGAATAAGTTAATATGTAGTTACTTACATGTAATGTGTATCTGTTTGTTATTCTTAATAAATAAAAATAAAAATATATAAATAAATAGACTTAGTAACTTGCCAGTAATTAATATACCTACTTGTCACGTTGCGCCACAATGAAGAAACTTTTGATCTCAGTTTTACTAACTTTTTCAGTTATTACTTTCAGATTATTTCCTAAGTACATAGGTGAGGGTATGAATCAGTTTTAACGTAAACATGTCGGATGAAGGCTTATCAATACATTATCAGAGGTGACACAAATAGGAACGCGGGTATTGTGGCGAGTAGCATTTCATTATCATCGATAATAAATAATGTTTAGGTTTAGTACCTTAACTGATTAATGTTTACATTTATCCTATAAATATTTCATCAAATAGATTTTAGCGAGAACTCTAGCTGGATCATTTTCATAGCTACACTTTTACTTTCATTTCGTTCGTACTTAAAGGAAAGTAAAAACTAGTAAATACCTATTTGAGGTATTTAGGTAGTAATTACAAGTAATTAGGTATTAGATGCCTACATAGAAGTTTAACTTTTAAACACCAGTTTTTTCCCTAACTGACATACGATGATGGCTTGTCATCATAACCGGACTTGCGGAGGAGCGGAGGCTCTAACCCCTAAAATACACCAATCTGGTATCACCCATCGTACTAAACAAGCATTCATCTTTCATAATATTTCATTTGTTCTTTTTAGTGCTCCATATTAGTGTTCTAATGTTAAATTTGGAAAAGTATCTAGCTACTGTCTGCAGTTTAGTTAGGTCCACAGGCCCCAGTAATGTGTTTTTCCACTCGACTACCGCAAAGCGCACTACGGCAAAAAAAAGGGTTCCAATTTCAAATGAACATCTCGTCTCCAGGCTCCCACCTAACACGCAAGTGGAATCCCTGAAGTTCCCCAACAATGCCATCGAAGTGTACTGGCCGGAGGCGCTGGGCGGCGTGCCAGCGCTCCGGCGCCTGTCGCTCGCCGGCAACCAGCTCAGTGCAGTCAACTACGACCTCTTCGCCGGGACTGACCTGCTGCAAGACTTGGATCTGGCCGATAATAGGATATCGGAGATCGGACCTTTGTGCTTCAAGGTAATTGGTGGCTGATGCACCACAATCTATGGCAATCCACAGATTTTCACTTCTTGCTTGGTCGTGGTTATCATTGCGAATCAAGATGAGTAATCATCTTGGTAATACGGTGCCACACAATACATGGATAGGGAATATATGTAGTAACCACTGTTGCAATAGTTCGTTGCTTAATGTCCTTCAAATTCAAATTCAAATTCAAATCATTTATTGCTTATCATGATGGGTTACAGGTGGTAAAATTAGAGTTAAGTACATCATGGTGCCCCTTTAGGCGTAGCAATTTGAGTTACATTTTATTATAACTCCTAGTAATATTCGTATACACCGTGAAATTTTAGTGGTTGTTTTCCCGCAGTAAAATCATTCTATCTTAGTAGTACAATAGATGTGTGCAGTTCTTTTTTGTTAAAATCAATAAATGCCGGTTTTACGAAAGGTTTAACCTTAACTCCTAAACACGTTCGAACCGCTTTATGACTTATAGTACAGTCTGTGGGGACATATAAAAGCCTCTGGTCTGCAAAAGGTGGAGTAGAAAATGTTTTGGCGTTATATTGCTTACGTATGGCAGTTTAATAGAAATCCAAGTTTTCGACCTCGGGGGGCGCATGCGCGAGCCGCCATCTTGAATTAAAGGTGCCGAAATTAGTTTTTTTCTAAATAACGTCTAAACAGTTTACTTTATGACTAAAGTGTCTATGAAAAGCATAAAGAAGACACATTTCCTTCATACATATTTATTCTGTAAGTCTTATAGGTAAAAGTTTACAAGCGATGGAAAAAAAACCAAAAAATTATTTAAATCTAGTATGAATTTGTTACTACGTGTTTGGTCTGGTATAAAAAAAAAACCCAGAAGACTGGGGCTGGAGATATAACACCAATGGGCTCAGTCCAACAACAACAACTGAGAAAGCTGCACCCCCACGCTTTTAAAAGTAATTTCTTGCCACTGTAAAAAAGGATGCAGTAGAACATGTAGTTGCAGAAAAGCTGGATTACAATGCTCTTTTGTATGTGGGTTCTGTAGTGGTCAGTCCTGTGGAAATGCGGTAGAGATTCGGATAGATAACGAGGACAACGATGACGATGAAATTTCATTGCTGGAAACCCATTTTGTTAGAAACAGCGACATTGAAACTGAAAATTCTAGCGAGATTAATGAAGATGTCCACATTCACCTACCTGGACCATCAAAAAGGTTTAAAAAATAATTAGTAAAATTTTTAACCAAAATTTTAATTAAATTGATGATTTTTGTAACTTTTTATTTTTCAACTGCTTTTATGTTTTTACTTATAAGACTTACAGAATAAATATGTATGAAGGAAATGTAAGTAATTTTGTCTTCTTTATGCTTTTCATAGACACTTTAGTCGTAAAGTAAACTGTTTAGACGTTATTCAGAAAAAAAACGAATTTCGGCATTCAAGATGGCGGCTCGCGCATGCGCCCCCAAAGGTCGAAAACTTGGATTCTAATTAGGCAGCCATGCCAAAACAATAGGATGCTTAAACCTTTTCTACTCCACCTTTTGCAGAGCAAAAATACCTGCGGACTGGATTATTAGGGTGTAGAGCTTCTTTAGCTTTAAGCATCGATTTCATGCGGCAAGCAGTACCTGATTACGTCACATCTTATAAAAGAACGATATGTTCTCCCGTTTTCGAGATAGAAAATTATTATTTTGAAAATTAAAAAAAAAAAATTTTTTTTCGCGGAATAATTTGCATAATTCGATAGTATTACTAAAGGCAAATCGTTCTGCCACGGGAAAACAACCACTAAAATTTCACGGTGTATAACTAAATACATAAGAACCAAAACATTCTGAATTTTTCTGTGTCTGCTTAACCACATTTAATAACTTCTAAATGGTAGATAATATGTATCCTTTGTTTCCAGAATTTGAAAAACCTCAAACGCCTGAACCTACAAAGCAACCAGCTCCTCACCATACCCTTGGACGCCCTGCTTCCTCTGCCCTCGCTAGAAGAGATGGACTTGGGTAGAAATAGGATTTCAGATTTGGTGCTACAGAAGACCAACGGTGATACTCCGTCTGGACTGAAGAGGCTATCCCTGAGGGGGAATCAGATTAGATCTGTGATGGTCCACTCGTTTCCTGATGAAAATAGTTTGTATGTAACTTTTTTCATTAATTCTTATGTAGGACCATCCAAATAGGACGACGAATCTGTCCCCGTTCAGGCGGGGTCATAAATGCATTTTTTTAAATTTTAAATTTACTTTGAATCTGTGATGTTCTAACAGCCCCCAAAAAACATAATTTTTTTGTGTATATTCAGCGCACACACCACTACGTCGTTAGTTAGGTAATACAGCCTTAGTTGTATCCGTTGCGTGATTGATTGTGATAGAGCCATCAAACTCGATGGATACAACCGTTTACTTGTTTGAAACATAATATGATTTTGTTATTAAATTAATTAGTTTAGTTATTTTACTGAATATTAAAACGATCCTACTTAAAGTTACTCTCATGTTAATGCTTTTATTTTCAGGGAATTTCTAGATCTATCCGAAAACAAGATTGAACTAATTGAAGATCAAGCTCTTCTGTCTTGTAAATACCTAGAGGAACTGAAACTGGAGAATAATAACATCACTCTCGTCTTTCAACTGCCGCCCGCGCTTGAGGCCTGCAACCTGAGGATGAATTCTATGCGTCATTGGCTTCGATTCCCGGGCGGTATCAAGTTCGTAGACTTGTCCTACAATAGGCTTGAGACATTGTTCAATGCTGATGCAGACTTCAACAATTTAGAGGTACCTACCTAAAGAAAGCTACTAAAACTATTCAGCTAATTCAGAGATTTTAAAATTCAGTATGATAGGAGTTTTTTTCAATCAATTGCAACCCATATTATGTAATCGTTACAATTAGAAATGCAGTTCTTACTTACCTAAGTCGTTCATAGTTTCTCGATTATTGTATACCTTTAAGTAACGGGGTTATTATAAGTATCAGATAGCAACTTTTATTACGTGAATAATTTCACACCTACACCGGCTTTCTTTATTGTAAGTAAGTATGTGATAACATTAAAGTAACCTGACCGTTTTACGTTACAGGCTCTATACTTAGGAGGGAATCAAATCAAGGAGTTCGACATAACGAAGACTTTACCAAAGCTATTTACCTTGGATGTGTCCTACAACTATTTGAAGGAAGTCCCTAAACAAATCAGCGAACAATACTTCCCTAACTTGGACGAACTTTGGCTGGACGGAAATCCGATGCAAAGGGTCTACTTTCCTAATGTTGTAGTTTTGAGAAAACTGCATTTGAAGTATATGCCGAAGTTAGAGAAAATTGAAGAGAAAGCATTCACTAACGTGATCGGAACTGGTGTGCTTGAAGACAAAGAGGATGCCAAATGCTTCGACCTTTACATGTCTAACTGCCGATCGCTGAGTGATATACATAAGAATGCCTTTGAAGGAACTGCTGTGTGTATGGTAAGTTGAAAATTAAGTATAGATTTTAGAAAAAAGTTGTCAATTATAAATATTATTTATTTATAAATTTAATGCACACATAAAATAATATAATAAGAACGCCATCAGCGATCATACATCCTGGGTACATTCTATAAATTCACACAATGTAAGGTGCCTATGTTAATTTACTGACCGTAAATGTTTATAAATACAATCTTTAGAAACTTCTGATAACGTCAATTATTGTGTATTTGTCTAACAGCCATTAAATATTATCAGTACTTTAACAAAACAAATAGCGCACGTATTTAAGGTACGAGTTAATTCCTGTGTAAACATGACATTGGTACAGTTTTCGTGTAAATAGAAGGCGTTGTAAAGCAAGTAAAGCCACACTTTCAAGGCCGTCATTATAGGGCATGGGAATTCCGAGTAATCAAAGGTTTAGTGGGGAAATTGTGGACTACGTTACAGCTATTTTTATTATTTTGACGTAAAAAGAAAGACAGTTAATTTGATAAATCTGTTCAAGTTAGCTGGAGCTCTCTTCGACAAAATAATTAATTTCACGCCTCTTTAGTTACAAGGTATAAGAGGAATAAATTTTTCAGATGGTCTCCAACAAGCAAAATTAAGTCACTTACGTAATTCCCTTATATTCAGCACGTTAATTTGTGATCGTTAATGTTGACATGGTGAAACCAAAGGCGACTCCTGTTAATGAAAAGGAGATTTGCCGTAGCTTACCCAATTTAGCTTTTAGGGCGCTCGCACACGGCGACTTTTTGAAGCGGTGCAGTAGCGATACTGTCACACTCTGCATTCATACAGTCGTGAAGCGGTTGCTAGCTGTGTACCCCCCGCTCAGATTCAGTTGCGAATGCGATGCAAACGCGATACTATTTCCTGCCATCGCTACAGTTCTCCCCGTTCTTTCCGATTCAGTCGCGATGCAGTAGCGCGTTGGTAGTGCATTGGCATATCTACTGTAGCGCGTTGCAAATACGTCTCACGTTTTAGTAGTGATGTTACAAGTCGCCCTGGGCGAACGCCCTTACCTTTGCAAATAAGTCAAACTACCGATTTGTAAATGATACGAATGTCGATAATACGAATTAGAATAAATATCTATCTCCGCAATATCCAATCATGCTACGTATGTGTACCTAAATCAGTCATTCGTGATACCACAACCGATCGTTTACATATATTCCAGCTGGACATCAGCTCCAACAACCTCACGGTCCTCCCTCGGGAGCTCCTCCCGTGGGCCGAGGTGAGCGAGGGCGTAGACCTGCAGCGCAACCCATGGGCGTGCACCTGCGACCTGCAGTGGTTGCTGGACGACCTCATGCCCATTCTGTACAAGAGGCACGCGTACCTGCTCGACGATATCAGGTGAGGACCTGCCCGAGATGCTCGGTCTTTTTAGACGTCCAATCAGTCCGTCATTGCCATCGAAGAGGCAAAGAAAAAAGAAAAGGAGAAGAGTTTCCTCTTGAACTTGTCCGGGATGTTTTAGACTTCCGGAGATCTGTCCGTCATTGCCAATCCTAAGGCTTAAGAAGGAAGAAAAGAATAAGAGTTTCTTCTGATGTGTGTGGTACTCCCGCGGAAAGGATGAGGGCCCAGCCGTATTCGGCCATAGCAAAGTTCGATCTAGTTAATATACGCATAAGCTGCTTATGCATAAGCAGCTTAGAAAGTATTGGAAGGAACCTGGGGGAGTTTTCAAATGAATGTAGGTTCGGTGTGTTTAATTTAGAATATAAAATATCGCGCCCGCTATTGTTGTAGGTGGCCTTATATTTTTATTAGGTAAAAGACTCAAAGAACTTACACATACAAAAATATTTTATTTTTCTGACCGGTCTTTCATTACGCATTTCAGATGCGGATCTCCCCGCGCGGTGGAGCAGCTGCGACTAGTGCACTGGTACAACTGGACCGACCAGACGCTCTGCACTGACTACCTTAGCAGTGGACCGAGGGTGAGTAGGTGTACACCTTGAGAAATAGGACTATAGGAGATGGAACAGCGACGTTTCTCTTCTGTATTCCTGCATCTGGGAATCCATGGTTCACGAACTAACTGCGCTCCTCAAACATCCAACAGTTAGGTTGGATAACCCGAAGAACATATATTCAATATCCACTAGGCATCGCAAGAGCGCGGAATACAAACTTAGTAGGTAAACCAGATCCCGCATATTCACATTTTCCATATTAGATCAGTACGGTACTAGCTCTTTACCTTTTAAACGAGTGTCATTAGCTGTCATCAACCTGGAATCCAGTAATTACCTAATGGCTTATCTGATGTTGGAACGTAATTTACCTACTTTATCGCATTTTGGTATGACCAAACACCTTACGTATTATTGGAGGTTAAGAAATACCTTCCGAGGTTTTCCCCAGGGAAAAGAGATTAATATGTAAGATAGGTTTTGTAACAATGTTGAAACACCATCTCCGCCCACATGTTTCCACAACCAAACAAATCCTCTGACCAAATATTTATCTCCTTCCAGTTGGGGTCATCAATTGAGAATCCGTTCAGAAACATGAGTCTCACGACCCTCATCTTAACCATCGCTATTGTAGTACTGACCATAGTCGCCATGGGCCTGATCATATACCTGGTGGTGACCCGGAAGCAGTACAGCATTCGCAGAGCGGCTCTCAAGCGAAGGAAGCAGACCGAAGAGGATGCCAATAAGAATGGATACAGTGACCAGCTTAAAGCTCTCAATAAAAGCTAACATGGTACTTAATGATGTTGTGGATTATACAACTTTTAGCAGTGAATGAAAGTGATTTAAGTGAATATTAAGTAAATGTTAAGAAGAGTGTCATAAATCCCCTACTCGCCTACTTGTTGAAATTTTTAGTTTTGTGACAAAAAATAACGGTCACGGTTTTTAAATCGTCCATTTATTATACATACCTTATTGTACACACCAGCCAAATCGTGAAGTGCGTTAGAACAAAATTATATTTATTGTTACTGTGATGTTTTATTTGGCATGTATCTAATGGTAATGTAAGAGTGATAATTACGTACAGCTTAAATTGAAACCACCAATGTTAGTCGAATATAAAATATTCAAACTAAATTAATATTAATTTAAAATTAAATATTTAGTTACCATAATGGCTTTGAGCTCTAATAGGACGAAAAGTAATTAAGGTTCGTGTTTTTAGACTAAGAAAATTAATTGTATAAATTACTTACTTTCTTGTTGATAGATAAGGCAAAAAGAAAAAAAACAGTAGCAACTAGTGCAATTAAAATTGTAATATATAATTTATTTTATACTAAAATGTTTATAAATATACCAAATATTTAATGTAAAACATCAAATGTTTAAATAAAAATCTATTTCCCAAATGGATTTATGATTTTGCGTATTTTCGCCGGGCCTTCCCATTTACCTTTCAATAACTTATTCCAGTAAATGTAAGGCAGTAGTTTAGTTTTCACTAAGTAGAAGATCCGACGTTCCTTGCTCTGGAAACAATAACCTTAGTGAATTTAGTGATTCTCAGCTTTAACTTGGAGTGACATAAATAAAAAAATAATTAAATCCGCGATAAAGTACGCACTGATAGATAGATGATGTTAAGTAGCTCAATGATACATTTTTTGACTGGCTCGGTGGAACAGTGGTTAGTGACCCTGGTTGGCGGTTCCAAGAGTCGTGGGTTCGATTCCCACTCGGGACAAATATTTGTGTGATGAACATCGGTGTTTGTTCCGTGTCTGGGTGTGATTATATATTTAAGTATGTATTTAAAAATATCTTTGTAGTATGTATATCAGTCTCTGACGCCCATAGTACAATCTCTGCTTAGTTTGGGGTCAGATGACCGTGTGTGGAAATGTCCTAGATATTTATTTACTTATTTATTTATTTATTTGTAAGTGCTGTCTCTTGCCAGCTTAGAAGTTGTAAGTTCGATCGTCGCTACTTGATTAACTATCAGATTATAATACTTACAGAGGTTGCGGGGGAGCAGATGGCTCTCACCCCTTCCAAAAGTATATTGAGCTAGAGGCAGTGCTGGTTATCCCTGAGGATCCAAGGTAGTCCAACCAATGTAGGTATGGATGGCTTGTATGGAGCATTTTTATGGCTACGTCTGTGTCAGTCTAGCGTAGTCTATTCCTAACCTGGTCAAAGGGGAAGGTCTCCCTGGGCCGCTTCCCGTAGACGAACTCTGCCAGCATGCCGCTGGTATAGGAGGTTAGCAGCGGGCAGGCGCCGTAGCCGTCGTAGCGAGCTACGGGCTCTTTACCGAACATCACGGATGTTAGATTGCGTTCTACCACGCCGCTTTGACTAGCTGCAGATAGAAGGAACCAGTTATTCTCATTTAACAACATGAAAATGTATAGTTATTTATTTATTTTTGGGTAGCCAACAAAGCATACACCATTACTATGAGATCTTAGAAGTATAACATACATTTTGAAGTGCTGCCTCAATTATAAAGGTCACCATGACAAGGCAATGCATTTTTCTATCTCATTACTCATTACACAATTTGCCTAAATTGGAGCTTTACATTATTCAGTGATTCATATGAACAAAGAAGCGGCTTATGGTAGACAGAAAAACATCATGTTTTGGAAGTATACCGATCTATTTTTGCTGCGATTGGATTTTTCTTTTTGAGTGGATTGTATGTACCAATATTGTATATACCAATTTTTTTTAAGTGCTCGTATGTACCAAGTAGTCATTAATATTACTCACCAACAGCAGCAGCAGTCTTGCTATTCGGCGTGTTCAAGCAGTCCCCTATACCGAAGACGTTGGTGAAAGCTCGGTGCTGCAGAGAGTGAGGGTCCACGTCCAGGAAGTCCTCAGCCACCAGCTCGGAGCAGCGGCGCAAAGACGAAGGTGGAGACATGGGCGGAGTCACGTGCAGCAGGTTGTAGGGGGCGGTCACGCGCTTTGTAATGTAACACCACACTTCATCATCATCATTAGTCCATATACGACCTCACTGCTGGGGCACGGGCCTACCCCAAACTAGGGCGATAAGGCCTTAGTCAACCATGCTGGCCAAGTGCGGGTTGGTTGACTACACTAAGAATCTAAGATTTTTTTAGTAGGTGTGCAGGTTTCCTCACTATGTCTTTCTTCACCGTTAAAGCGTCGAATAAACGTACACATGAATTTCAAATTTGAAAAACACAGTGGCACGTGGCGGGGTTTGAACTGGCGACCTCTCGCATGACAAGCAACGACCTTTACCGAGTGGTTTAGGTCGGTCATAAGAAGAAATATAAAGTCCCTATTTCTTGCCAGACCACTATTTTTACAAAATAGTGTTTTGCCCAAGTCTTAAGGGCCCCATTATACTAATATTCCCAGGGCCTCCAATAGATTAAAGATGGCACTGCAGGTGGCAGAGCTTCTGTGGGTTGAGATCAATTGTGAAAAGTAGCCAGATTGCTCTTACCCTTCCTTCCCCGTCTTGGAACACTGCCCCATTGTCCAAATGGTCCAGCTCGAGGCAGTAGTTGACAGCGATGCGTTTGCGCCGCGCCACGCGGACCAGCGCGTCGCGGTACTTCGCTACGCCGAACAGGGTGTCCCCACCCGTGTAGTACGATATGCTGGTTAGGTGGCGGAGCTTCTTCTGTCGGGGGATTAGATCATGAATGTTATTAGTGATCACCGGCGGAAAATTCAATTAAAGCCTCCCAGATTAGTATCGCAAGGATACTGAAAATTTTAACCTACACACACACAAACATTGTAGTTGAGTATATACTCAAATTACCTAGTAGTATAGGCATATTATAAAGTTGCATATAGTACTTTCTAAATTGTATGGCTCAGGTATCCGCGGCCCAGCATATGACCGGTTTAAATCCTACTTACACAACAGGAAGCAAATAGTACAAATCGAATATCACTCTGAATCCACCCGAGAAATTAGGCAGATACGCTCTCAAGAACAGATTTCGACTATTTTTTTGCCGTAGGACACATTTTTTATATAAAGCATCATACTGCTTCTGATCATTCATAGTGTAGATTATAAATAAATTATTTTCTCAGATTGATAGTCACTAAACCTGTAACTTGTAGTAAAGATAGCGCATCCTTAGACATAGGAAGGGTAGGCGCAACGGCACAATCACATTACTTACGTTAGGCTTTACAAAAACTCTAATTTGAGTTCTTTCTTAAGACAGCCACTTCGTTCCTTGGTAATTGTGAGAGCCTCATACCTATCATAGGACAGATATCGCAGAATTCGCAGATTAAAACTGTAGGAGCCTCACACACGCCTCCTACCCTCGCTTGCTTTCCCGTCAGGGTTCCTATGCAACGGTAGGGCCTGTTTTGAGCAATAGCCGGTGGCGTCATGGCAGTAGAAGACTATGTCAGAGTATGAAGCCGCCAAACACCGCGGTGTTTTAGTCAGTAAACCCCCTGGGCATTGCACCCCGCTCAGGAGCTGCGGCTGGCATTTACCATATTTACGTCAGCTGAAGCGTCCGACACACCACTGGGAGAGAACCCCCTCTCCCAGTGACGGTGCGAAAAGCATTTCACCGCGACAACAAAAAAAGGGTTCCTATGCAAAACGTAAACCAGGAAATAGTGAACCTTGGTCCAGTAGTCCTCGGCCAGGTACATGATCTTCTGCGCAGCTCCGGAGCACTTCCCCCCCTCTCTGGGGAATGTGAAGACGGCATGTCCTCCGCGCAGCGCCCGTATGTCGCACCAGGTCTTCACGCAGTACCGCGGAGAGTAGATAGTGGATACCCCACTGGTGGGGTCGTCTAGGGCTTTTTGAAGACCGGGGATCTAAGGCGAAGGCAGTAGAGTAGTGGGTGGAGGGTAATGGTCATGGATTAGCTCGCTACTATTGTGAAATCCTACTGTGAAATAACCAAATTAAATTAAGCAGTTGCTAGTTTCAGGGGTAGTATTGGAGCTTATGAAATTTAAACTGTCATGTTTTAATGGGCCCTAATTGGCTTGGCTAACTGATAGCTTTACCAACACCGTTATAAATATTTTGCTCAACCTTCGTTACAGGCCACGTGGCCACTATGGCTCTAACAAACTTTCTAGATACTGTCAGCGTTTATGCGTTATATGTCTAGAACATCTTCACCGCCCTATACAGCTTACCTTCAAGAGGCTTCAAGTATAGCATTCAGGGTGAAGGCGACAAGCTGACAAGCTCAATAGGGTACATTGTGCGTGTCGACCTCAATATCTTAAAAAAAAAGACTTCATTCCTCACCATGTCATAATCATTGACCAGTCCCACAGCCACAATCATGTACTCGTAGCTGATCTTCTCCCCTGCGCTGGTGTAGACGTATCTGTTGCAAGGGTCGTAGTCGACCACGTGGTCGGGTACCCAGCGGACGGTAGGGGGCAGCACGGACTTCTGGGGGCGGAGGCAAGCGCTGAACCGCTTGATACCGGCCGCTACTAGCGTGAACATGGGCTGGTAGTAGTGGACCTATAAAAAAGGCGTCGATGGCCGAGTGGTTAAGGTCGTTGCTTGCCATGCGAGAGGTCGCCAGTTCAAACCCCGCCAGGTACCAATGTGTTTTTCAAATTTGAAATTCATAAGTACCATCATTCGACGCTTTAACGGTGAAGGAAAACATCGTGAGGAAACCAGCACACCTGAGAGATTTTTCAACGGTGTGTGAAGCCATGTCAGAGGCCTACGGGCGGCTTAAAAACTCTGGCACCAGGTTGTTCATCAATCATACGATAAGAAGAAGTAGTGGACCTGATAGATAATTAAGGATTTTAACTTACGCGAACGCGTTAAACAAGGTTGTATCGTAGGGTCTTGTGGCGACATCCGACAAAGAGCTTCGCACAGCAACCAACAGATGGCGCTTACATACCATCTCCACAAGGGTAGGACATTTGTATGAAACCTACATCTTACTTCAAAGTTTTTCGGGCCACTAACCCGTATAATAAATAGTATACCGACCGGACCATGGTCCCCGAGGACGATCACCTAGCTCAGCGGAAAATTTGTTTAACAATACTTACCTGTAGCCAAATATTTCAAACTAAGCGTACCTATAAAATTACTGTACAGTTGTATGAGTGGAGGCAAATGGACATAGTAGGTACTAAGGTTTAACAGTGACACAGACCTGCGAAGGCTCAACTACTACAATGTCGTCTTTCCCCATCTTCCTCGAGAAGCGCCACGCCATGCTGCAGCCTCCCGCCCCTCCCCCCACTATGAGGAGCTTGCATCTGAAAACAGGAGTAGGTACTAGGAGTTAAGAGTAGGTACCATGGAGCCACCATGGAGTAAGACATTATTATATGTTTTCCCTCCTTCTTATAATCCTGGTGTCTTCAGGCGGGGCGTGAAACGGCATTTAAGCAAGCCTACAGGGTGAGGTTGACAGGCTCAACAGGGTTTGTCGAAGTCATATGTGGACATCACGACCCGAGAGTCTTTTAATAAAAAATATAAAAAAGAATTAAGAGGAGTCGGCCTAACCTACTTTGCACTGCGATCCTTTGTTTTTTATTGGGCGCAAAGCTACATGCAAAAAATTAATTATTATATACACCGTGAAATTTTAGTGGTTGTTTTCCCGTGGCAGAACGATTTGCCTTTAGTAATACTATTGATTCATGCAAAAAATTCCTCGAAAATAAAAATTTTTTTTTTCCAATTTTCAAAATAATAATTTTCAAACTCGAAAACGAGAGAAGCTATCGTTATTTTATAAGATGTGACGCAATCAGGTACAGCTTGCCGCATGAAATCGATGCTTAAAGCTGAAGAAGCTCGACACCCTAAGTCATAAAGCGGTTCGAACGTGCTTTTAAGTTTCGGTTAAACCTTTCGTAAAACCGGCATTTATTGATTTTAACAAAAAAGAACTGCACAAATCTATTGTACTACTAAGATAGAATCATTTTACTGCGGGAAAACAACCACTAAAATTTCACGGTGTATTTAGTACGCTCCATGAGTAATCTACTAGTAGTAAAGTGTCAATATACTCTACCTGATGTCTCTCTTACACGCCTGCACGGTGTAGGTCCGCACCAGATGTTTGCCACATATGGCTAGCATTCGACTTACACCCATCTCATCTTAACATTAATTTAATAATCATGATTTATAAAATATAAATAAACTATATTGAACAACTTCCGTCAAACAATATTTGTGGGCCCACTAGATCTCGTTATTATAAATGTCAGTTATTAGTATTTAAGAAATAACGTTATTATGTTGTTACTTAAGACATAATAACTTCACGAAATAATTAAATGATAAAATCCTGAATATGTAAGTGAAAGTATGTGTAGTGGAATGAGAAGAAAAAATCTTTTATAATTATAAAATATATTTTGTATAATGCACAACATCAAAATAAGTTTAGTATGTACATAAATCTCTATAAAATTATAAATATCACTTTCAATTTTTAGTAGACTTAACAAAGGTTGATAATTTGTTATTTCAATACGATAACTAACAATAAACTTTACTTATAAAATATAATGATACAAAATAATGTAAAATAATATAAGCAACAGCACTTCATGGCCACTAGACTAGCTCTTATTGCAATGTATAAAAGCCTTAGCAGATTTCCACAATACACGCAGCGAATGTCTGTATTTATAAGTGATTTTAATAAGATACAATTTAAAATTATATTTAGAACAACCTCTGTAAACACCAAAGTATTTATCTGGGTGATACGATATTTTTGACAACATATACACAAATTATGTGGTTAATTTACCTATTTCTATAACATCACGTGTCATGATTTTAAAATTGACAACGAATCACAAGGCTTAATTTTTTGTTGATACACCCTGTATCTACAAAAAAATCACTAAAATTTACTTATAACAGCGTTCAGTCTACAACAAACATAGTTCGATTCACTATAAGAAAATATTATTGCAAAGTATTGTCTTAATAGTACAGGATCCGTGGTGTATTTTTTCACTTGATTACTATCAAGCTAATTTTCCGTGAGTAGCTTCATTTTGATAAGACGCCCAAAAAATTCCTGTGCGAAAATTTTTGATTGTGGTAGCTAACAGAGGTAGCAATGATTAAATATTTAGGACCGTAGGACCGGGACAAAGTACCACGGAATTTGTAGGACAATATGACCGTTACATTATATAAATATTAACTAAGTAAAATAATAAAAATCAGCTGGTTAGTAATCATTTTTGGTGATCTCGTTATCGATACAAGTTGGAGGGGAGGTACTATAATACATTTTTCGTAAATAAAACATACAAGACATTTTCATAAGGGAAATAAAAAAAACTAGCTAGATCGACGAAAGTCCCGAATGTTAGTGTGTGAATATTTCAATAGTGCAGTTTATCATTTTTCCTATTCCCAGATACGTTGTAATCAAATTTTCTCCATAACTCCCTGGAATGGCTTATTCCACATTGACACACCAAAAATTCTGTTTATTAACATGATACAAATCAGAAATTCCTGTTCTTTATATATGAAATACTTCCAGATTACTCATACAAAATTCCTATTCTTTCCAGGTACCAACTCAGTTCAGAGTGACTAAACAGTAGTTTACACTACATCAGTATGTCGCTTACACAGTATACATAGTATTATATCGCTATTGCTTATCTAGTTCTTAGCGAAGGGGTTGACGAGTCGCCGCACCCACTCCGGCCCGTGGTAGCGGCCCTTCAACATCACGTTCCAGTACAGGAACGGGAACAGATCCTTCTTCATGTAGTACGCTATTTTGCTCTCTCGGGCCTGGGGAAGAGAGAAGGTTATGGTGTGAGATGTTTGAAGAAGGTAAACATGATCGATGGCGTGAAATTCATAGGTGAGCCAAATAGAAGTTGTTGGCGATAATACGTGAGAAATAGAAATGTAGATGTTTTCTATAGTTGTAGAACAACTCAATCCCGAATTAAAGCTACTTTTCCTTAACCATTCAAAGGCGAAGAGTTATTAAACAGACAAATTATAGATGAAATAGGTTTTTGCAGTATTCAAAAGGATTCCCCTTCAAAGAGCTAGCGTGATTTTAGGTGGCGTAGCCGTTGTAGCGCGCCCTGAGCGCTGTAGTGCCCATCGCTGCCAGCAGGTCAGCTAGCGTTCGTAGCACGGCCGCGCCGTAGCAAGAGGCTTTTACCTGGTCGAAGGGCAGCGTCTCGTGCGGCACGCCGTCGTAGACGAACTCTGCGAGGATGCAGCGGCCGTACTCCGTGAGCAGCGGACACGCGCCGTAGCCGTCGTAGCGCGCTCCGAGCGCCGTAGCGTTCATCGCCGCGAGCAGGTTCAACTCCAAGACGTAGCATTGCCGCGCTGGAGCCAGACACACAATTTTACAATAAACCATATAGGTTTGGCCACTCAGCGGCGGTAACATAAGTGGGAATTATTACAGAGTTGGCGCGGTTGAAGTCAACAATGAAGTCATTAATGTTTATTCACGTTTTTTTTTTTTATAAACTGACTAACGATAATGGCTTGGAGGAGCCTTGTCATCATCACCGGGCTTGCGGGGGAGCGGATGGCTCTCACCCCTAGGTTTATTCACGCAAAACATGTATCCTTAATAGCGCCATTGTTCAAATGGTTGCTTATGTTCTTTCTTAGGCTATGTGTGTACCAATTTTATGATCTACTTATGTTCAGGCTTAAGAAAAATTACAAACATGTTTATTTTGGTACCAATTACAGATGACAAACATTTAAAACCGGCAACGACAACAACCGCCTTTAGTCATAGACATTAGACTGTACGTAAGGTTTGCCGCCCTCTACTCCTAATTACCACTTATCCTCGTCCTTTTCTCCTAATAGGATATAGATTTTTTTCTATCTTTTCCCCTGCTTTACAACTGCGTAAGGTTCAAAATCTGGTGGGATCTATTTTCGGCTTACCGATAGCCGCAGCAGTCTTGCTATTAGGCGTGTTGGTGCAGTCTCCAATACCGAAGATGTTCGGGTACCGCTTGTGCTGCAGGGTGTACTTGTCCACGTCCAGGTACCCTGACAGGTCCGTCAGCTCGTTGTTGGAGCGGAGCACCTCGGGAGTGGACATCGGCGGGGTGACGTGTAAGAGGTCATACGGGACCGTGAACGTCTATTGAATAATAAACAATAGATAAATAAAAAAATATTTTCATATCAAAAACATTTTAACAGTAACAAAAATGTAGAGTAGACTTCCTCTTTAAGAGCACCTGTGCCAGAGACAGCCACTCTTCTTTAACTCATTCTCACAACTAGAATTTTGACGAAACATACTTAGTAGGTACATATTAAAAATGAAATGACAATAGATAAATATATGTTAATGGTCGCGCTTAGACGTGCAAATTGAATCATTGACGAAGGCCTCATTGAATATTAATGACCAAAAAAACCCAATAAGGAGGAACAATATTATAATTCACAACACGAAATGACCAAAAACTACCGGTACGATTGATAAATATGTTTTCTAAACGAATTACTTTCTCCTATGTCTCAACTGTGTGAATGGATCACTTTAACTTATTGGGATGAAGCAACGTTTGGATGGGCGTGCAGTTTCTACACACGCAGTCAGTCAATTAGTCGCCCGTCATCTCACACATACGTATATCTATTCAAATCACATATTGCCTTTTGCACCTACACCTACGTCAGTTTGACTACAGACTATCATAATATGTCGCATCATATTAATTATTTCATGCTAAAGATTTTTTTATTAGTTATTAGTTGCATTATTGAAACAGTGTCCCTAGGCTTAAATTGCTTTTATTCTTCTGGTTCCTCATAACCAGTTCTAAGCCTAAGTCTATGAAAGTTATTCGCACAGTAATCAACCTAAACATGTTCCGATTCTTATATTAATTTTTACGCACCTTACTATCAGCTTTACTGCAAAACGTCGCCTCCTTTGTATCGTGTCGCACTTCCATCAGCACGGTCTGGTAGTTGACCTTGATCTGCTTTCGCTCGACCACCTTCATGAGAGCATCCGCATACTTCTTCACTCCGAAGATGACTGGTAGACACGAGTTGTATGTGACGTTTGCTTTTGACCGCGCGCCTGTCTGTGTGAGAATAAATCAGGCATTGAAGTGTTATTAAGACACGTGTCTTTATTGACGTATGACAAGAAGATGGATTAATAAGAAACTTAACTAAAGGCCTGAAAATAAAATTAAATGTCAGCGCTGACTACATTCAGATGTATTTTGTAATTTAACGTGTTATATGTAAAAATATTTTGAATAGAGCCACGGAATTGCCGTCATAACTCATTATTTTGAAAACAGTCATGTCGTTAAAATAATGCCTGCCTATTGTTTCCGTTAATTGGATGTAATATAAAAAAGATCCTAACTTACAGAAATTGTAAAAGTACCATCTTTAAAATTGGAATAAAAACAATGCCAACTTCTTAACCGGGGCTAACTCACCATCCTCATATACGAATCTGCCAAGTAAGCGATCTTTTGCGGAGCTCCGGGGCACTTGATGGGCGTATCGGGGAAGGTGAAGATCGCTTCTCCACCTGTGAACCTCTGCAGGTCCGCCCACGTCTTCTCCGCGTACTCAGACGAGTAGATCGTGGACACGCCGCTCGACTCGTCCGTTAACGCTTCGAAGAGGCCGGGCACCTGGAATGTGAATAGGAATGTTAGGGATGTGGATAGATTTATGTGACTTTTAGGACCCTCACATAATGCTGAATGGTCGCTAGCGGTGTGCCCACTTTATAAGTGTGACCACGATTCAGCTGCGATGCAAACACATTTCGTAGAGTCGCGACATTATCTTCTTGGGACTTAGCTTGCGGCTGATAATAGGGTTGTTCTGTAAACATTGTCACACAATCTGATATCTGGTATTGTAAATTCGCTACATTCTGAGTCAGTTGTTTTCTTTTTACAGGTAGATGTGGTATTGCTAATGATCGAAGAGAAAATAATTCTTATTACTAATTTATAGTAGTAAAAAAGGTGTCTTTGGAGTAGTAATAATTTTTCCTAAGAAAGAAACTCATTAAGCACCGCCTGAAATCATCAAGAGGCTTAATAACGTCACTGCTTCTGTAATATCTGCTGCTTAAATTAATGCTACTCATTGGATGGAGAATCTTCCCACAACATCATCTGCCCATATACGTTCCCACCGAGGGTGCGTTCCCACGTGTCTACCCTAAACTATGGCGACCAGGCCTTTTTTTAACCCGGTGCAATGCGTTGCGCACCTTCATCCTGAGAGAGGGTTCTCTCCGGTGAGTCAGACTGGCAAAGAGATGGTAAATGCCAGCCGCGACTCTTGGGCGGACTGCAATGCCCAGGGGGTATACCGACTAATACACCGGACCAAGTACCTCATCGCCTATTGGCGGTGTCATGGTACCTGGCATAGCCTTCACTCACAACACCGCGCAAATGGCGATCAGGCCTCAGTCAACCACGCCAAGTGTGTTTTGGTAGACTTCACTTCCCACAGACCCACATACCTTATGGTAATCATTCTGCAGCCCCACAGCAACCACCAGGTACTCGTAATGCACATCATCCCCCTCCGTGGTGCAGACCACTCCCTTCGCAGGGTCGATGCTCGCCGCGCCCGCCTGGAGCCACTTGGCGTTCGTTGGAAGCACCGACTGCTCGCGCCTCCGCGTGTCCGCCATCGACTTGACGCCGGCGCCCACTAGCGTCCATAGGGGCTGGTAGTAGTGGTCCTTGAAAAAGGTTACAGTTTTAAATAAATATATATCTGTGACATTTCCACACACGATCATCGCGTGTCGCGCTTTCAGACAGACAGAAATTGTGACACACCATATCTGTCTATCTGAAAGCGCTACGCTTACACGCCAATGTCTGAAAGCGCTACGCTTTCACGCCAATGTCTGAAAGCGCTACGCTTACACGCCAATGTCTGAAAGCGCTACGCTTACACGCCAATGTCTGAAAGCGCTACGCTTACACGCCAATGTCTGAAAGCGCTACGCTTACACGCCAATGTCTGAAAGCGTTACGCTTTCACGCCAATGTCTGAAAGCGCTATGCTTACACGCCAATGTCTGAAAGCGCTACGCTTTCACGCCAATGTCTGAAAGCGCTACGCCCTCACGCCAATATTACAGAATTGATTCAAATGAAATTTGGTACACAGATAGAAGTGAGCCTCATAAACGATCCCCCTTCGCTGTAAGGCAGAGATGTTATGCGCGATAAAAGACATCACGCGGACGGAGTCGAGGAGTAGCTAGTGTTTTGCATAAAATTACACTACCTACTATCAGGCGCGATTGGCCCGAGAAACCAAATTTTTCAATACGCCTATGCATTAATCATAACATAAGAGCTTAGTCCACATAGTTCCGAATCGGAACCTGAATGTTGTCAAATATTATCTCATTACCTAAACGAGACGACATACATAACTAATGAACCACTTTTTAACGTTGCTCACTAGCTAGATAAGATAGAAGTTTCTAGGTAGAACAGAATATGGGCTTGCTTAATTCACCTATTACTTACATCATACATGAGATGTTAGTTCAAATTCTAATGAGTGATAAATCGAAAATACATCTATTGTCATGATTGGGTGTTTACAAACATGATATGACCTAATACCCAGGCAAATATACCTATCAAAATCTATTGTATCAGATTTCTCATACAGTTGTTGTCACTTAATTTGTTTCCATAACAATCTAAAATGTATTTTTAGGTAGTTATATATTACATATGTACCTATTACATTTATATCTACACATTATTTGAAAATAAACTAGTTAAAACCCGCTCGGGCATATAATAGCATAAAATTTGTTACAATACATATGTTACGGTAAAAGTGGATAGAGTGGTTATTATGTATAATTACCGGTAACTATGCATAATTACTAGTGTTCGTGGTAAAGGTGGTGAAAACTATCGAATTAATCACATTTACCGGTAATTCTATAAAATTACTATACCCTTTGTGTAAATGTGGCAAATAATAAAATAAAACTGACTTGACTGGCTCGGTGAATCAATGGTTTTGTTAGTGACCCAGGCTGAAAAAAAAAGGCTGGCGATTCCAAGAGTCGTCGGTTCGATTCCCACTCGGGACAAATATTTGTGTGGTGAATATCGGTGTTTGTTCCGTGTCTAGGCGTGATTATGTAGTTAAGTATGTATTTATAAATAACTTTTCTGAAAACATAAGATAGAAGATTGAAGTTTGGCATGCAGGTACTCTAATAGACTTAAAGCTTTCTTGCGACGCGATATTGCAAAATTCGTAAGGGATCGGGAGTTACTGGGAAAAAACTTTTGTATGTAAAATCCTGTAGTCCACGCGAACGAAGTCACGGGCACAGCTAGTTATAAAATAAACCAGTCAAGTAACTAGAAACCAAACTTCATGTTTGGTTATTAAAAAAATATTATCTTATAAAAATAAAGTTAAATAAAATTAGCAAATTGGCAGAGAATTTTCAGTGGAAGTCTTAAAATTCTTTCTCGTAAATATATTTTTGAGATTTGAGATTTGTGACATTTGTAATTGCAGAGTACTTGTGATATTTGTCAGCAATGTCAACATTTACCACAGTCGAGCGGGAGTTTTATATAATTACCGGTAAATTTGTATAATTCACTACATTCACCATGTGCGTCGGGAATTATCTATATTTACCGGTGATTATAGATAATTACCGATTGCTCACATTGACCGTAACACATATATTAAAATTGCCATTAAATCTGGAATAATGTAGCTCATGGTGAAGGAGATTAATTTTAGAATAAATTAGATATAATAGTAACACATCTGTCCTCTCTATGATAATAGGCGGGGCATACATACAGTGCAGACGTTTATTTTTATGTCAACAGGTGCCTGATATAAGAAGAAATATTTTATCAACAATTTAAACACGCAATCAATTTATTATGTTTCAGATATGTAGAGAAATATCTCATACCTACTACAGTAAATATAAATGTCACTGTAAAATTGTAAATAACGCTAGATTGCAATCTATCTCGCGAGATTGTGAACTGTCGAAAAATTGTGAACCATAAAATACTGCTTACAATTTAATTTATTATTTTTCTTCAGATTGCCTCAGAAAGCACGTTAAGGCGGTCCTGCGGTTAGAGAACAGAAAGTGCACTTGTGTTTATGTGTACACTTGTGCACTATAATATGTCCTGCACAGTTGGCTAATCTACATTGGCGGGAATTGGTCAAACACCTTATTTTTACTTATCTTATTATTTACTAAAAATATTATATGATTATTTTATTACATCAACTACTTTTAATAGGTACCCAGAATATTATCTTATTATCTCTATGATACTGACACTAGATTAATAATAATAGTGATTAGCTTCTTTACAACTGAGCACACAATCAAGAGATTTTAAAAATCATATTATGTACATATAGATATATAGATATTTATGATTTTTAAAATCTTAAATTATATTACATTAAGAAAACATACAATAAACATATATTTTTTGTTATATTACTTTAAGAAACTTAGTGTCTCATGCAACAGGTAAAGTCCCTTAAGATTAGGCCAGTGTTGACATTGCACTTAGTAAGTACTTTACCTAAAAACATTATTGCAGTAGTATACTATCAATGAGTAATAAATAACATGTAACCTTGGACATGTCATGCTATTGACACTAAACAATGTTTGCAGTCCATTGTAAGTTTATCTGTTAAGTATTTTTAGATAAGATCTATATTTAGTCTGTTTCTGGCTTAGGATGTTTTAATTCAAGATATAGATTTAAGGTAATTATTGAAATACAATATGTTTGGTACCCCCCTAACCAATACCTATTAGTGTCTATTAACATTTTCCGAAAACAACCTAGATATAAGGCTATTTTGTAGTGATAGCCTTAAAAAATTATTCAAGTTTACAAGTTAAAATGACTAGCCACAAAAAAACTTGTAAGAAGGAATAATTAATATACATTTTTTTTATTTTAACAATTCGACCACAAAAGGTTTGAAAAATTCTTACTGCACTGGGCTCTAAGACGATAACTTCATGGAGTTTGAGGCGCCGGGCGAACTTGGCGGCGATCGTGCACCCGCCAGAGCCACCCCCAATCACCAGGAGTTTGCACCTGTTGCATCACAGTGCATTTATTAGAACTGCACACTTAGAAAAAAAATAACAAATGTCAGTCCTAATTTATACATAGTACAGAAAATTATCGGTATTTAAACAGTGAATAAAACGATATAAAAACTGTTTTAAAAACTAAAAAAGTTTACTCACTTTTGAGTCGCATTATTTACAGGAGAAACTGAGAAGTTCCTGATGAGACCGGGAGTCGATATCACACCTAATTTCTTGACGATATTCATTATTAGTGGAAAGAAAACAAAACCAATTAATTAATACATCAAGAGCACTTTAGATTCACTCGAACGATGCTTTGAATGCTCAGGCAAGCAATAAAAACCGCTAGTGTGTTTGAGCAGTGAAGATTTGTTGTTGACATTGGGTGCGTTTAGCCGATACACAATCTTGTCAGCACAGTAAGAAAAATGGCGATTGCTGAGTAGCATAGGCTGACGCGGCTGAGGAATGCTAAGTGGCGATATTCAGATTGATTGATAGATTCTTCATATGGCGGAATAACAGCTAACTTCACTTCTGTCATTTCCACTCAGCATGGTTCTGGCCGATACTGTAGTCAGAATTGTCAAATGCTGTTCAGCACTCTCAGATTCTGACCAGTCTTACTATCGGCTAAACGCACCAATTGATTGCCCATATGATTATGACGTAACGTGACATTAATCGTTGACAGTGACAGTTGGCGTAAAAATTGTCTATGGAGGATGAAGAAAGTCAAATAAATTTAACCCGTTTCTGAACATAATCAAAAATGGCCGACGAGGACGAGATTGACGTTTTAGGAGATTTTTCGTTCAATTCTTGTTTTGCTCAAAATAGTCAAGGAATGTAAGTAAATAATAAACGAATACAACGGATATTCTAATATTTATTTGATCTTTTCAAATAATTAACTGGCTCTCTTTATTGTAATGTTTAACTTGACAGTTATATTGACACCATTTCCTATCTTGTTCATGAAAACAACAACAACAATACAAATTACGTATTAATCGCGTATTATGACGGTCTTTTTCTTTTTTGAACTTGTTAAATTCAATTCTAACACATAATAAGTATTGTTTCATTTATTTATATTTGTATACATAATGGAAAGGAACACGAAGAAAAACTATAAACAAAACAAAGATAGTAAACAATTTAGTAACTCGAACAAAATAAACTATTTCAGTCCATCATGCTCCAATCGGGAAGACACGGTGCACCCTCAGTGGCTTCTAGATTCAACTGCTACTAACTGGTACGACATTCAATCTCAAAGTATCAATAGGTAAGGAACAACAATAAATAAATTCAATGATTATGATTACATAATTATGAGTTTGTAAATAACTTTTAACAATTTGTTCACTTTAATAGGGTAAAAGAAAATCACTTTAAGAGGATAGCCCGTGAAAGCACATCTGAATCTATTGAAGAAATTAACATTGATATCTTTGCAATGTGGACCAAAACCGAGAGGGATTTACTTGTTCAAGAAATGGCAAAATATGGAAGAAACATCCGGAAAATATCAGAAACAATAAAAACAAAGACTGAAGCGGAAATCCAGGCATTGATAGAGGCAGAGTATGGAGTCAATTTGGAGACACCAATATTTGGGCTGGAGAAGCACGAGGACCATGGAGATGTGCCTGCGGTGGTGCAAGAAGAAATTGTCACCGATGACACATTCACTGTCACTGGTGCACTAACACGGAAGCCATTTAGAAAAAAAACCTACAAGAAATCTAAAAATAGCCTTCTCAAATCTAGTATCTTAGACCCTAGCAATAAAAATGATCTCATAGCTGTAAATAATTCAGAGATATTTTATGAGGAAGACTTAATAATAGGATCAACGGAATCAATTGGATCGGAAATGGATTCTGTTGATATTGTGTCTAAAGGTATAGTTAAGAATCATCAAGGTAAAGTAGGAAAGAAGATTGGGAACCATCGGAGGAAAGTATCAAGGAATTTTGATAAACTGTCTCCGAGGAATAAAAGTAAAGATCTCTTGAAGTCTCCTCCGGGCCGCCAGAGGAAGGACTCAAGCTTGTCTGAGGATAGTACAAAGAGCCCAAAGTTGCAGATTGTTTTAGGGTCCGGACAAGCCCTACCAGTGTCCGAGGGGGAGCAAGTGGTAAGTAATAATATAATTAGTATAGTATACAGCCTATACTAGTGAATCCAATCCCTCAAATAATTCACTGTATTCACATTATGTTATTAAGCCTTACCCATAGTTACAGTTGGCCATAATAACTTCTAAGTGTTGATTGTCGAGTGGTTAAGGTTGTTGTTTGCCATGCAAGAGGTTGCCAGTTCAAATACCATATGTACCACTGTGTTTTTCATACTTGAAATTTATATTACAATTATTTGACGCTTAATCCTGAGGAAACCTGCACACCTATGATGAAATTCTTAGGATGTGTAGTCAACCAATCCACACTTGGCCAGCGTGGTTGACAAGTGGTTTATCCTAATTTAGGGTAGGTCCGTCCTCAGCAGTAGGGACATATATGGGCTGATGATAACTTCTAATTGTTTTGTACTCTTTTGTAGATTAAAATAGAGAAAAAGAAGGACTCTGAACCAGAAAGTGACATAGATATAGATGTGGACAGTGACAATGAAGACACTCGAAGCGTGAAGAGCTCCAAAGACGATGCTCCGCCCAAACTAGTCATAGACGAGGCGCCGATAGCCGTGCCTTTGAGGAAATTTGAGCCAATGCCCAGGAGGCAGAAGAAAATTAACTTGGTGAGTTTTATTTCTTTCATATTTATCCTATGAATGAAAGTTGTCGCAGAACTTCAATGAAAGGCCATTTATTATGTTAAGGCAGAACTCATTGGTCACATTATTGTGTTGTGCATTTATACCAATTTATATCATTTATTTTTCTTGATTAATTATATGGAAAACAGTAATTTAATTTCTAATGTATTATGTACAAGATTACACCCCTTTTATTATTTGAGATCAGATAATAATGATGTGTTGGTCCTTAAATATTGAAGGTGAAGAATAGATCATTACTTTGTTTAAGTCTTATGTTGAAAAATTATTATTTGATTATAAATAATAGGGGAAAGAAATAAATGGCGAGCATTTGGGGAGGTCTACGTCCGGCAGTGGACTGAAGTAGGCCGATAATGATGATGAATGAGTTTACGTACCTAAGTAAACTCATTCATCATATTTATATGCATTAAAATTTAGCAAAATCCTCTGTATTAGGAGGTATTTCTATTGTCTCTATATATTTTCCTGTTCAGGACGGCGGCGGCGGCTGCACGATAATGCACACGGAGTCGGGCGACCTGTACCAGATCGCGCCCGAGCCGCGCCGCGAGCGCGCGCCGCGCCGCGCGCCCGTGCAGCTCATCCCGTGCCGGATGTACAACAACGACAGGCCGGTGAGTGGGGGGTTTATTATATGTGTATACTTTATAAGCATAGGGAGTTGAAGGCAATTTAAAAAAAGTTAATACATTTTGCCGATTTTGTATGGCGAGATGATCTGGATGCCCATAATCGGAACTGTTCGGCCTCGCATGGAGATCGACAGCTTTGGAGTGAATTGGAGGAGGCCTTTGCCCAGCAGTGGGATAGGCTAGGTAAAAAAAACAAATTTTTCCAATTGAGAATTTATTCGCAGCAAATTACTATTACTAACAGTGACTATGCAGGGTTGATACAGCTTGAAGCTACAATAACTTGTGTTGATTTTGCGAATTAGGCATTATGCGACTAAACAAAGCTACAAACACAGAATTTTATGTAATTACTGCATACTTGATCAGTAATGTGTCTGTTTGTTTGTGTGTGAAATATATTTGTTAACTATACAGTCGCAGCTAAAAGCTGTGTTAGTACCTACCCACAGCTCTATACTAGCAGCTTCAAGCTATTCATGGCTAGATCTAGAGGTATGGTAGGCCACAAAAGTGAACAGAGGGGACATTCTTGATGGCTTGTATTACAGATGTCAAAAACAAAATAAACATTTGACACTCGATTAACAAATAGTTAAGCTTAATACAAATCCGCTTAGCCTACTTATATGGCCTACCCCACCCGCCTTGGTGCCTCTGTCGCTTCGCTTATGGCAGAGCGGTCGTGATCTCGTCGAGGCGCCCATATTAGTGTTAGATGCGCGGACACAGCTTTTTTTTTTTTTTTATAAAGAGGCTAACAAGATGACCTCACTCCACCTGATGGTAAGCGGAAGTGAGATCCAAATATGAGGTCGACAGGCACAATAGACCATATTGAGCCTGTCGCACTCACCCTGAAAGCCGTGAAAAAGGAGACCACAGCTGCGGCAACAACGAGACAAGGCGTGGAGTCTCGCATTGGTATTGAGCTGTACGGGTCGGAGTTGGCCAGTCCGCCGGACGGAAGGCTTCACGATCTCCCGCCATCTCTCTCTGTTTGCAGTCAGTCGGGCGCAGTCTGACACGCGCCTTTGGTACCTTTGCACCCTTTTTGGTGACCCTAACCTTGTCCATAGGCGCCGTTCTCGGTCCGGCTGCACTATCCGCTTGACCTACTTATGTGGCCTACCCCACCCGCCTTGGTGCCTTTGTCCCTTTTTGGTGACCCTAACCTTGTCTATAGGCGCCGTTCTCTGTCCGGCTGCACGTGTCGGCGCTGGTGGGCATGGACGCGCACGCGCACACGTCGCGCGGCGAGGTGATGGGTCTGGTGGGCGGGCGCGTGGAGGACGCCGCGCTGCTGCTGGCCGCCTACTGCCCCGCCGCCGCCGCCGCCGGGGCCACGCACTGCGACATGGACCCGGGTGAGACTCTGAAAAGACTTTAATGTCTCGGTGGTAGGTGGTGACCCTGGCTGGCAGTTCCAGAGTCCTGCTGGCCGCCTACTGCCCTGCCGCCGCCGCCGCCGGGGCCACGCACTGCGATATGGATCCGGGTGAGACTCTGAAAAGAATTGAATGTCTCGGTGGTAGGTGGTGACCCTGGCTGGCAGTTCCAGAGTCCTGCTGGCCGCCTACTGCCCCGCCGCCGCCGCCGCCGGGGCCACGCACTGCGATATGGATCCGGGTGAGACTCTGAAAAGAATTGAATGTCTCGGTGGTAGGTGGTGACCCTGGCTGGCAGTTCCAGAGTCCTGCTGGCCGCCTACTGCCCCGCCGCCGCCGCCGCCGGAGCCACGCACTGCGATATTTATTTATTTATTTATTTAAAATTAGGTACACTGACAGATTTATATCAAAACATGACAAGTTTGTAGTTACAAAATTAAAATGGGCTAGACAGAAATCCACAAATAGTGTACACAGCATGAATAATTAATTACTTATAATTAAATTAAATTAGTTTATACTTAATAATTAGTATTAGTTGTATCAGTATTAGTTGTATAATCCTTATCTATTTAACTACCACTAGGTGTGATGAATTCATCATCATTTAGGTAATTAGTTAAACACTTTTTATATTGCGAGAAACTATTGTTAAAAACATCAATGCCACTGCATTCGCTACCACGCGCCAGCTCATTATAGGAGCGACACATTCTCACCACAGGGCTGTAGTAAGATGTATTATTTTTATAAACTTGTATAGTGAAAGTATTAGGAAATCGTGACTTATATCGAGTATTGATATTCAATGATGGTATATGATATGGACCCAAGTGAGACAGAGACTCCTAGTTTTTAGTCCAAACCATACTTCTTTATTCTGTAGAAGAACCTGCTGACGTAACCCTTCGGAATAATAATAATAATAATTTATTTCCAAAAAAGTTTTACAGGCATATTAAATTACATTTCCGGGCCCCCACACTAGGCTAGGCCTGTTCTGTGGGGGCAGAAAACATTTGCATACGAGATTATACAGTGGCAATTAATAACAATGTAAAAGGAGATTGAAGTATCTGAAGTATCTGCTTATGAAAGAATATAGTGTGCATGTGATTTTGTGATGTGGATTTGTGCAATGTGAGGAAGCGTGGCGCATGATTAATAGCAAACTGAATTGGCAATAGGCCGGCCTCGTAGCACGAAGAGTGGACGGTCGTCGGACATTGGACATACTAGCATGATCTTTAGGCAATAGGTGTATAGAGGTAGGGGTAACACAAAAATCCCTAAGGATCGAAGTGAACCGATCGGACGGTCCCCGCTAGAAGATAAGAGGCATCGATCGATTGGCTCGGTGAAACAATGATTAGTGACCTAGGTTCACTACCTACGGTTCTTAGAGTCGTGACTCTCTTCTCCCTCCTCGTCTTAGATTCCCAGAGTTCAGTCCAGTAGTTGTTGAGTTTATTCGTTATACACAAAGATACAAATCTTTCCTCTTTATAATGTTAGTATAGATATGTATCTCTGATGCTCATAGTACAACAAGCTTTGCTTAGTTTGGGGTCAGATGACCTGGATATGTCCCAGAATATATCTGATGTTGTGTAGTATTTGTAATATTTATATAAAACTTCTTACATTTTTGGAGGCCTATGTCCAGCAGTGGACAGAAATGGGCTGATGATGATGATGATGAAAATGGCGATGATATCGATTTCCTATCGATCACTCCGCTCGCCAGGCTGGTCGCCGCTGGGCTGGCACCACTCGCACCCAGTGTTCGTGGCGCAGGACGTGCGGTCGCAGCGCCGCGAACACCGGGTGCGAGTCGCTCGTCGTTTATCAGTCTCTGATGCCCATAGTACAAGCTTCGCTTAGTTTGGGGTCAGGTGACCGTGTGTGGTCCCAGTAATAATATTGATATCGATCTCCCGCCCCGGTCTAGTATCTCAAGCGCAGGCGGCGGAGTCGCTGCGCTCGCTGGGCTGGTCGCCGCTGGGCTGGCACCACTCGCACCCAGTGTTCGCGGCGCAGCCGTCGGCGCAGGACGTGCGCTCGCAGCGCGCGCTGCAGCGGGCGCTGCGCCCCGGCCTCGCGCTCATCACCTCGCAGCGGTGGCCCGTCGGCAGGACCGCGTCGCAGTTCCGGTAATACGACACTTTGGATGCCTCTCGAAAATAATTATCTTATTATTACAACACATATTATGAATATTGAGGGGGGTCCCCATACAATGAACGTGTTTTTTTACATAATTGGTACGGAACCTTTCGTGCGCGAGTCCAAATTGCAATTGGCCGGTTTTTTTAATATTTCAGTATGATCTCACTCCACCTAATGGTATGCGACTGTAAGGTCAATATGAAGCCCTTACTTGGAAGACCTGAATTGCCGTTCTACTACGCCCCGCTTGAAATACCTGGGGTTAGATTTTCGACTTTCGTGTTCCATTACACTAAATATAAGTCTTTAAAGGTCTACACGCGATATTAGGAGTCGAAATGTCAGGCAGTAACTATGTATTCGCTACTCCTAATATCGCGTGTAGACCCATAAAGACTAATATCAGGGGTTATTGAAGGGAAGAAACACACGAACTGCTAGGGTATTCAATGATTTATTGGCATTTTTAACCGAAAGACTTTGTTTAATAATATTACGGACAAACTGTGTTGATATTTTTGCATCGAACTGACCCAAATGCTTTGACTTTTAATCGAAATTTATGTAATTTTAATAATTGTTAAGATTATTTTGGAAGAGCGAGGCTTTCCCAACACAGGCGTCTTATGACTGCCTTCTGGGAAGACCCGGCAACGAGATTGTTAAAAATTTTAAGCAAATAAATTACATTTTATTTATTTATTTTTTATTTATTCATTGTTTTCAACACATTACGAGAATCAGGACATTCTAATAAACCCTTCCAGTTGCTTCCGAGTGGAAGAAGAAGAGGGTTCCCCAGAGGGCGTGGGCTACCAGCTGAGCGTGCGGCTGGAGGCGGACCTGTCCCCGGGCTCGGTGCGCGGCTTCACGGAGGCGTTGGGCGCGCAGCTGCGCGAGGCGCGGGCGAGGGCGCACGCGCACGCGCAAGCCATAGACGTGTTCAAGGATGTGTGTCCGCAGGCCAATATGACGTATCTTGAGAAGGTTTGTTGTAAATTTAAAATTTGAAATAAATCGCATTCATGATGATCCCCGCCTGAACGGAGACGTGAGAGCCATCCGCTCCACCGCAAGTCCGGCGGTGATGATGACAAGGCTCCTCCCAAGTAGCCATCATCGTTAGTCAGTTAGGAAAAAAAAATCTTGTTGTGCTTTCTGGTTTTGATTTCGTGTTTGAAAGTTTACTGATGTCGGTATATTGAGTAGGCTTTTTTTGCTTCATTTAAAAAAAACAATAATGAAATTGTACCATCTCGTATCTATGTGATGATTTTATTAGGGGCGAGAGCCATTCGCTCCCCCCGCAAGTCCGGTGATGATGACGAGGCTACTCCAAGCCATCATCGTAAGTCAGTTAGGAAAAAAAAGGTGATGATCTGCATTTACGATGTTACATTATTTTTTCGTTAATTTATTTTGTCGAAAATGCAGTGGTAGTAATGTTTCATCGTCTTCGTACATCAATTCAGTTTGTTTTATTTACACAGCCCAATGAGCTTTCTTTTGAGTACACTCCTTTCTAACTGAAGAAGCCACATCAAGTTTATTAGTAGCAATAATTCCAATGTTCATGTATTCCAACAATTATCCAATCTATTGACTTATCTCAATCGTCACTTTATCAGACCTTTAATTTTAAATTAATCTCCATATTATCCCCGTGCAGTGCATATCGAGCGCGTCGCACCACATGCGCTCGGCGGGGTACGCGCGCGACTCGCCCGTCACCGCCGCGCTGCTGCAGGGACTGCGCGACGCCTTCACTTAGCGAACACGAGGATATCGGCATCGTAGACCAAGCAATAAGGGTGAAACAGTATCACCCTTCACGTTATGAGATATCAGTCGATATGGTGACCATACATAATCTAGCCAGGCGAATTCGTCGAGCATAGATGCGTTGGCAAGATTCTAGCAGCCAATACACTACAACCACAAGTCAGGCGCGGGTTGAGACTCCTTATATTAGAGCAGAAGATTTTACGTGGGTAAGTTTCACCCGCCTGGACAGGATGTCTAAGGCAGGCAACGATCAGTTTTGACCCCCGCCGCATATGTTGCAGATTTTAAGTGCTATCTTAAATTTCAAACCTTTTGTTAGCTAAATTTAACCTTTTCGTTTTAGTATAATTTCACTTTTTATCTGCGGTAATCTCTTGTTTTGAGTAATTACACAAAATATATATCTATATGTAGATAATATATGTATATCGTAAATATAAGCGATACGATTTCGATATCATGAATTTACTATTGTTACAAATCTGTTTTGTACAATAAGATAATAATTAATTAATTATTTTGCAATTCGCATCTTACATTAAATTTTTTATTGAAACCACACATCGATACCCTAATTTTCAAACCTACTAACTCCTCTGGAGCAAATTTTACAGCAGAGACTTAAAACGTCATAATAAATTTAATTTAACGCAATAAAGAAAACCAAAAATCTCGTTGGAAATTATGCTTTTTATTTATCTAAAAACACTTAAAAATCTATTTTTTTTTTATAATCATTGGGTTTTATAATGAAAAAAGGAGTTGTTAGATTTGGTTTAAGCAATAATTGAAACTAAAAGTGGAGTTGTTTGTTTTTATTTTAATCTTAAGCCGAGTACAATTGTAATGAAAATAATTAATGTTCGTGTGGCAAAGCATCATAATAGGCATGATAATCACGGGGAATAGACGACTTAAGTTGCTGTAGATCAGAAAAATTTTTTTTCGTTGTTTTTCTTCTTTCGTCATATAAGTTTTTTAGATCCTCCACGCTCACGGGGACAACTTGGGTTTTCCTTTGATTGAGGATCCTTCACTCCTCGCCAAACCGCAGCTTGTACATTACATCTCTATTACAGTACGAGTATCCAAACTCTTTCTTTAAGAAGCAGCCTCAAAGGAAGTGGACGTGGCAAAGTCCCGATACTGTGACTAGGAACGAGATCGACTTCATCATAGCGGATAGGCGGATAGACATATTTAGAGATGTCTCCGTGCTCAACAGGTTTAACACCGGCAGTGATCACCGTCTTGTTCGAGGCCCTCTAAATATCGACTTTAAAGCCGAACGTGTTCGCTTGGTGAGGTCTAGTCTCCGACCTACTCTACTCCAGACCATGGCAGGATCCGAAACGTTCCAGTCAAACCTGGAGAACCGATTTGCTGCAGTGGAAACCTCAATTGACGTTAACCAGAATCTTGAAAATATGGTTCGTGTCCTCAGGGAGGAAGGATCGAGATTGTGCAGCAGAAGGTGAGGGGGTAGGAATTCTAAACATTCCGAGAAGACCTTAAGGCTAATGAGGCAGCGACGTGAAGACCCACCCGCTACTACATTGGAAGCTCGGGCTCTCAACCGGGAGATCAATAAATGTGTGCGACGTGACCTCCGGTGCTACAATACTCTTTTAATTGAAAGGACTATTGAACAGAATCGGGGGTCAAAGGTGTTTGTACAATCTCTCGGAAGAAGCCACCTAACGAAGCTAACTACAGCGAATGGGGACATTGCTGCTTCAAAGCCGGCAGTACTCTCGGAGATAGAAGACTTCTATGGCCTGTTATACGCCTCGCATGCATCTCGCCCTGATCCCGGCAATGAGAACACTAGAGCCATATTGACACGCCACTATACCGAAGACCTACCAGAAGTTAGCAATAACGAAATCGAGATTGCTCTTGGGCAGCTTAAAAATAGAAAAGCCCTTGGAGAAGACGGCGTTACGACAGAGTTACTTAAGGCTGGAGGCAAACCCGTACTAAGGGAGCTTCAAAGGCTTTTTAACGCTGTGCTGTTTGAAGGGAGAACTCCGGAGGCGTGAAGTAAGAGTGTGGTCGTCCTGTTCTTCAAAAAGGGTGACAAAACCCTTTTGAAGAACTATCGACCTATTGTCCTTTTAAGCCACGTCTATAAGCTTTTCTCAAGAGTAATCACGAACCGTCTTGCGCGAAGACTCGACGAATTCCAACCACCGGAACAGGCTGGATTTCGGAGAGGATACGGCACCATAGACCACATCCACACAGTGCGGCAGATTATACAGAAGACTGAGGAGTATAATCAGCCCCTGTGTCTAGCATTTGTGTACTATGAGAAAGCCTTTTACTCGGTTGAAATCTGGTCAGTTCTGGAGTCCCTGCAGCGATGCCAAGTAGATTGGCGGTACATCCAGGTGATGAAATGTCTTTACCAAGCCGCAACCATGTCCGTCCAAGTACAGAAACAGCAAACAAAACCCATACCATTGCATAGAGGAGTGACCAAGGGGACGTCATCTCCCCGAAGTTGTTCACAAATGTAATGGAGGATTTGTTCAAGACGCTGAACTGGAAAGGACGTGGCATTAACGTAAATGGTGAATACATCTCTCATCTGCGATTTGCAGATGACATCGTCATTCTGGCAGAGACGCTGCAGGACCTACAACAGATGCTGAATGACCTGGCTGACTCTTCTGCGCGCATCGGTCTACGGATGAACTTGGATAAAACCAAGGTCATGTTCAATGAACATGTACTACCGGAACCGATTGCGATTTACGGCACCGTCCTCGAAGTTGTTCAAAAATATGTGTACCTCGGGCAGACTATGCAGTTGGGTCGCAACAACTTTGAGGACGAGGTGAATAGAAGAATTCAGCTGGGTTGGGAAGCATTTGGGAAACTGGTGTTTCTCTGCGTGATCGAATCAGAAATGAGGCGATCCGTCAGAGAACCAAAGTCATCGACATAGCTCATCGCATTAGTAAGCTGAAGTGGCAGTGGGCTGGCCATATCAGCCGTAGAACCGATGACTGATGGGGTAGACGAGTTCTGGAGTGGATACCGCGTCTCTGCAAACGTAGTGTAGGAAGCCCGCAGGCCAGGTGGTGTGACGATCTGCGCAGGACGGCTGGTAGGAGCTGGATGCGAGTGGCCGAGGAGAGAGAGAAGTGGCGTGCATTTGGGGAGGCCTATGTCCAGCAGTGGACTGTAATGGGCTGATGATGTTGATGATAATAAGAAATTGTGAAGTTGAGACAAATCATCGGTGCTTGTTGTAGCTTTCGTGAGTTGACATTCTTTGTGGTGGTAACTCACAATGGTTTCCGTCTCAGATTCATTCTCACTTGCAGTAGGCTGTGTATGGATCGGTATTGATTCTTGTAGTTGAAGAAATGTGAGTATCGAAGGCATCAAGGGCAACATCAGAATTAGTAGCAACGGAAGTATCTTCATAGAACATTGGGAATTGATTAGCTTGGAACAATGCATTATCAGGGTTAGTAATGTCGTTATTAGCAATATTGTTGGCATTCAATGTTTGCACAGAAAGCAACATTCTCTTAGCTCGTGCTCTAGACATATTCCTGCACCAAAGAGAAAAAAATATATAAAGCAAACAAAACAAACCACAACACCACATTATCAAAAAACCATGCGACAAACATATCAACTCCAAGCATCACTCAAACATAACCATAAATAAAATCTAATAACTCCAATCCCCGTGCAAATTTTCCAAAAAACGTGTAAAAATAATGGAACAAGGCTATTTAATCATAAATACACTTCCCTTAATATATCTTCTACTGTTTTATAGCTTCAAACGGTGATAAAACTCACTATAACCATATGTTTTGAACATAAATATTCGGGAACATTCGTACGCTTCAGTGACGCCATACATAATGGCCGACTGCGCGGGAGTTATTCGATTATTTTGTCAAAATCGATGCGTTTCGTTTCATGCGGAGTTGTTTGATTTTCAAATAGCGTTTTACACCAATATAGTTGCGAATCTTGGAGTTATTAGTATCTCAAAAAATGGAGCAAAAAATCTAGTTTCTGCTGGTATCAAAAAGTAATTTTCGTCAAAAAGTGGAGTTATTAGGTTTGCAAATTAAGGTATCGACATGTATAATATATGTACTTGGTGCTGGTTGACAAAATTTGTCAAAAATACATTGTTGGTGCAGAAAACTGTGTGTGAAGTGATTTTTAATCACCGATGTAAATAGGTACTTTTAAAACAACTTTTTAAAATTATCTCATACAAAATAGCTTTTAATACTATGTAATGTAATGTACTACTTGATAAATGTGTAACTTTTCATGACTTCTTAAAAAAATAGAATAGTTCTTGATTTTATATCATAGGAAATAATGTCAGCAGTATTAGTAAGAAAGTTTTATTTATTCGTTAAGTGAAATTCCGCCTGTGTGACCTTTTCTGCAAGTCTGTAACAATTACAATTACGTAGCATCGATTGTCGACTTGTAGTTTTTATTTACTTAATTTCTCTGAGGGCGGTTATGTAAATAATGTATAGACATTTTATGCCTGAAAGACAATAATTTAACATCCTAATATAAGAATTCTTCGACTGGAACTATGTGATTGGAAATGCTGTAAAGGAATTAATAAACGACTGAAAAATTACAAGAGCTTTTTTCTATTGTTTAGCCGCGTATTTCTATAACACACTAGCAATGTTGAGAGCATTTTTTTTTCTTATCTGACTTATGATGATGGCTTGGAGTAGCCTTATCATCACCGGACATGCGGGGGAGCGGATGGCTCTCACCCCTAGTTGAGAGCAGTCTAAACAGTTTGTTATGTATACCACAGTACTTGGCATATTCCCAAAAAGGCCTATCTTTGTGAGAATGATACAATAGTAAGCCACTCACCTTAAATGTAGGTACCTATTTGAATCTAATAATAACAAAACGGATGAAAAATTGCAGAGAACTTAAGGACTTAAAGAAGACAAAGCGATCATAAGATAAGGTATGTGTAAATAAAAGGCAGAAGAATATGGCACAGTTCCAGTTTATTTTTTAAATGTTACATGTGCTAGATAAAAAAATAATACAGTCCGATTAGTGGAATTCTTTACTATTAACGCGGTCGGCGACCGCTACATGTATCATTGCTGAAAGTAATACTTTACGTCAATATTTATTACAAATCGTTTACTTATTTACTCCCACGCCCGCGTACACTCTAAACTTGGAAAACATTATATTTTTTTACAATTTTTTAACAAGCAATTTTAACTCGACATATTTTGAGCCCTCATGGACAATTTGGTATTATTTTTAGGTACTTTTCGAGGTGGTGAAAGTGCCGTATAGCATTATATAATTTAAAAACGATATAGTTCATCTATTTATACATATTGTCGTATAACCGATACGCAACCACGTTAGTGATCTCGATACTCAACGGATATTAACGTAGTACGTCTCAGACACAAGTATTTGATACCCGCCAAGTTACAAAACAACAGCTAGAACACGGTTTAGTTACAAAACAATTCAAATCTTCATCATTTATTCTAACACTTGGAAAAATCAGTTTCGCATAAAACTGCAAAACTAGACAGATAAAATGATTCAAAAACGAAAGATGGATTAGGTGTAGTCTTTGCACGAATGGAAAGTAAGTTGGCAGTGAAGACCCGCGCTCGGCGGCCGACGAACCTAACACCCATACAATAGTAAAGAATTTAGACATAAAACTGGTATATCACGATTCCCGTAAAGAATAAAAAGAAACTTCATTTAAATCTGCGTCCGAGACGTTTCTGGAAGGCGCATGAACGCAATCTTAAGCAATAAATAAAAAAAGATTTTTTTAAATTAAATTAATAAAAAATAGAGTTCGAATCGACATAGCGTTAAGTCTATATTTACAAGTGTTAACTTACATCTAATTAGAAGCATTAACTATGAAAAATTTATCAACATTGAAGGCACATGTTTCCGCACCCTATTCTCATAATTGTGCATTCGTTAGGTGCACTCTTTTCGCTGGCAACACTCCTATATTCTCTATTGGGAACGGTCGGCGACGTAGACGCGCGTATGTAGGTGCAAACGAAAATGTCTAAGAAACAGTGGCAAATTTCAACAGTAGCAAAACAATATGAAGCAATAGTGGTCGCTGACGCCGCGTCGCCGGACGCTCCCATGGACCGGACATGACAATCTATCTTACTTATATTTTACAATATGCAAGTAATAAGTACTGTACGGAACTGCCCGCTGGCACGACGCGTGGTGCGACTCGCCCATAAACCACGAAATGTGGCGTTACATTAAGTTGTATCCATGAATGTATGCATTATACGGACAAGTCGAATAACAATGCTGCTACGATACTGATATGATTTTGTACATGTCAGTATACTGCATACTTCACGGTGACTTGATATGATCGGTACCTTAGCAGCGAGGCGCGGCGCGCGCGAGCGGGCGGGGACTAGCTATCGTAACTAAGTTGACTTAAGGAAACTCAGTCTGGCAATCATTTCGCAGTAGCAACGTATTTCAGTAAGCAATCGACGCCGTTGTATCGAACGTTGCATTCGCGCTAACAGGACAATACCCCTTACGACGATCGTTCAATGAATACAAAAAAAAATGTGGACAGGCTGATAAAAAAGTCAGATTATTAAAGACAAAAATAGTCGGGAAATCCAGTCGTCCGATACAGCGGCGCCGACGTGGTAAAGGTAGAATAAACATTTTTATTCTTACTTCTATTTTGCTAATTAGTTCTATTCACAGCTGCAGAACGGAAATAATTTATATTTACTGTCCACTTAGTGTAATTAATTCATTAGAGCGTAATTGATATTAATTGAGATCCCATTATAATAACGTGATTTATAATTTTGAACCGAGCATTTGGGTACAGAATAAGTAACTTATCATTTATAAATCAGCTGTTTACTAACAAAGTACACCAAAATGAAACTATTGAATAATCAGTCGTACAGACTTTTATGTTGTGACCTGAAGAGTTGCGCTGATAAGCCACGCGCTCTGTACCCAACTGCGATATTTCATTGAAAGAGTCACAATTTCCGAATCACCAATTATAACGAAAGTATATATTTTAAACAGAACACATCTCGTATATCTAAAACATTAATTTAAAAATATACAAACTAAGCAGTCATTCATGTAACACTAGGAATAATATTTTAAAAATCGCGTAACCTTCATACTCCAAAATAAAAAATATCGTACAGTAGTAAGCGTACTCAAATAGCTCCAAGTAAAAAAATAGTTAAAATCAAAGCTAAGAGACGATGAGGAACAGAACTGACCCGGCGCCCGCGGGCGGCCGGCACTCTTAGTCGTTCTAAATAAATAATATTTATGACATTCTAGCGTCGCGCGAGACCTGCTAATATTCGAAACTTATACTACAGCGAGCGAAGTCATGACCGTCGTCAACGATACTGAATACTCAGTAAATTACTCTAAAACGTAACGCCCTGGGCCACGCGGCCGAGAGCGCTACGAACGGCTTTTACATTCAAAAACTTATTGTTTTACGTCACATTTCATAATCCATAATAAATTATATTGACATATGTGTACTACATATAGGTCGCTTAGATTACTTGGGGCAACCGGATCTTGGGGTGATTTAACACGAATGCTTGACATCAACATACTATTATTTGTATTTGGCACCGTCTTTGACTAATACAAATAAGGCCTGATTTGTAAGTCAGTACTTCCGCGCTATCCCCATCACAATGTATGTACCTACCTACTAAATGAACCCTTCATTGCATTGACAGGATACTGGGGTATGGAGGGGTGACTAGCGATTGGTGAACAATGTAACTGGTTGTGGACAAATTTTCTTACAGTCCAAGCTAGGAACGATCATGGAGTGTCATTGCTAGGGATTTGAAGGTGATCGGATCGCTTTTTTTGACAGGTTTGCTACTGATGACCAGTTTGTATTTATTGGTATTCTGACTCGATATTCCCCAGACTGCTTAAGAGTTGTATTTTTTGCATTTACTCATAGGACCAAACCAAGCCTTCCAATCGACATACTATGGACTAAACACTTGACAGTAAGTTCCCTGAAGAAGTGAGACTGGTACTTGGAATTTCAGGAACGTCAGCAATCGCTACACCATGGAGGTTACCACTGGAAGATATTTGAAATGACTGTTCGGTATGTCTCCCCACTCTCCCCCTTTCTTCCCCTACTCGATGGGCTTGACTCTCGCCATGACCTTCCCCTCGAACATGGGCAGCGTGTCGCTGTCGCCGCACACCTCCTCTTGGATCACCGTGTCCAGGTCCGCGCAGTTCGTCTTGAAGAAGTATCTGGAAGGCAACGGACTTGTTATAAGTGGGGTTTATCTGTGATAGTACGTAGTTATATCAACATTTACTTTGAGTACTCATTAGGTGAGGACTAGGGGTTGTCTAAAATGACATCAATTGTTTTTTTTTATTGGCTGGGAGCTATCTAATGTCCGGTCACGATAGGTTATTGTCGGGTTACTTCTCACAATATTCGGAAATTATGCTCTGCTTCTTTCTTACTCTAACCGATTGAGAGTTACAGTATAGATGTCCTGAATGCGAACTTAAGAAAAATGTTGGATGGGTTAGACTCACTTATACCGATGTCATTTTATCAAAAATTTGGAAGATAAAAAATATGAAATTTGATTGGTTTGGTGGGACAGTGGATGGTTACTATGTAATGAACATCGGTTTTTTCTGTTTGTCTGAGTGTGTTATTTATATATTTAAGTATATTGTTTTTGATATCCGTATCCGGGTTTCGAAATGTTCGTCGTAGTCGGGTTTAAATGGTGGGAAAATATAGTAAAATTAGTATTGGCGGTTTAAAATTCGCGAGCACGAGTAAATAAATAAAGAAATGTGATCGTCACCTGTAGTTGCCCCTCCTGGGCAGGTAGTCCTTGAAGAGCTTGAGCGTGAGCGGCGCGGCCGGCACGCGGAACCGGTACGGGACCGCCTCGTCCAGGAACGACACCACCACCGTCGTGGCCTCCGAGCCTGCGCCCCCCGCCGCGCCCGCGCCCGCCGTCCCAGCCCCCGCGCAGGAGCCGCCGCCGCTCGCGCTGGACGACTTGCTGCCGCCGCCGCATCCACTCGCGCTGCCACTGTGGAATAAATAGCATTATTGCAAGTGGAATGCAAGTGTGTGTACACAAACACACACTTGCATTCCACCTTTCCATATTCATTTTCAATATGTACTAGTAAATGTTATATTTCATCAAAATTCTAGATGTAAGAACGTGTTAAGGAAGAGTGGCTCTCTCTGGCACAGGTGCTCCTTGCACTTAAAAGAGGAAGTCTACCCTAAATTTTGTTACTGTTGAAATGTTTTTGTGATGAAATAATTTTTTATTATTTTCTTTTTTATTATTGACATTGTAAAATGCACTTTAGTGTAGTAGAAACGGTATAAATATTAAGAAAGGCCGATTTTAATTTTAAAAAATATATGTATGCCTAAATAATAATGTTCAGTTAAAACTACGCTTCCAGTTAACAACCGACTTAAAATTATCAGTATATGGCGAAACGGCCATTGCTAACGAATCGCATATTTGAACAGGATATATCAACTCGTACACAACTAATTTCTGAAAAATTCTGCTGCGTCCATCAAATATATTTTTTATGGTCCGTAAACTTGATAATTACCTTACTAATGTATTTCATTAAAATTTTCAAATTACTATACAATTCGAAAACCAAAACCAAAATAACGAATGGTCCTTCAAGCTGGATACTTTCACCTATCGAACCATTCACAAACACTAACCGTGGCCTCTGCTGCTGCTTATCCCTGCGGCGGTGGTCGTCCCGATCGGCAGACGAGGCCCTGGACGACAGGTCTCTGTGCGCGCGTCGCTCGAGTCGCTCCAAGCGCTCGAGTCGCTCGGATCGCTCGAAACGCTCGGAGCCTTCGGCGATCCATAGCAGGATGCGGGGCTCCACGCTCGCGCCTTCGCTAACCACCGACACGCCGCTGTCCGTAAGCTCTGTTACCGTCTTCTTGCTGAATGACCTGTGGAATACCGATCAATGTTAGTCAGCATCAAAAGTAACGGAAGCTATTAATTGATGAGTGCAGTGGAGGTAAGTTTTATACTGTTTGTATAAGTCTAGGTTAAACAAATAAATGAAGAAAAATGTGCAATATCATAAATGAAAACTGAAAGTGTCCGGGATATTTACCATGTTGTTTGAATGAGCTTCCGATATTTCGGCACTGTTGCAAGCGCCATGATCACGGGTGAACAAAACAACATGGTAAATATCCCGGACACTTTCAGTTTTCTAATGTGTGTAACCATGACAGTTTACAATTATATATCATAAATGAAATAAAAACGTAAAGGTGGTAATGCCATTCTCCGAGTTAGTTAAATCGCCTGTGCTTGAATTTGTTTGTGTGTTATACACGTGTACATGTATTTATCTAGCAGCATAACTTATGCTAGTGTAATGGTGGATTTGGTACTAGTTCTTTTTCTAATAGGTATATAACATTTCATTACACATAAGAGAAAATAACAAATCAATGTATCTGTTTGAACCTAACAGCATCTAAAAGTGTGAGACTGGTGCCTAAAACAGGCACATAATAATAAAACCTAGGAGACTGTCTAAAAGCGCCATCTGTTGTTTACAGCGTGAACTATCTAGTCAGTCATCGCCACTGTATAAAAGCACGTACTTCTTCGAGCCGGAGTGTGAGTGGTGCGAGACGCCATCTGTCGGTTGCAGCGCGAACTATCTAGTCAGTCTTTACCAATGCAAGCATGACACGTACCTCTTGGATCCGGGATGGGAGTGGTGCGCGGCGTCGGAGTGCGCGTCGTAGTGTCCCGAGTCGGCGGAGAGGGCGCTGGGCGCGCGCCGGTGCTGCGGGTGCGCGGGGTGCGCGGGGTGCGCGGGGTGCGCGGGGTGCGGGTGGTGGGGGTGCCGATGGCGGGCGCGGCGCGCGCCGGGCGGGGAGGCGCCGGGCGTGCGCTCCGACCACACGCGGGACACGTGCTGGTCTGTACACACATCGTAACACATTGTTATTAAGTTATGTCATACGGTTCAACTTTCTCCTATTATGTCGATGTTTGGAACTACGTACACAGCGCCATAGGAACGCGTTACGTACTTATACAGTATACGTAATGAATCAATTTTAAACTAATTCAAGAATTTAATTACCTACTGCCTACTCGAAACGAAAATATATAAGGTTGCGCTCTAAAAAATTACTGATATCGACCAAACTTACCTAATATATCCTGATCGTTGTCATCGTCCAACTGCAACTTCTCTCGAATGGCCGCCGCCACGAGCTGCGGCGGCAGCGCCTGCGTCGACTCCTCGCCGTCACCCTGACACATAAACGACAACGTGCGTGAGTCGAGCCAACGAATCCAACCAAAAAAAATAGGTCAAACTACTTAATAGCTTAAAAATTTGTACAGTTTTGTCTTTTAAATCAACACTTAAGACGGAAAAAGAGGACAAAATGAGGTGTTGTATTACAAGATAGACGTCGCCAACACTAGATTTCAAAAACATTTTCATATAATTTTTTTGTACAAGAGCCATAGTAAGGTCCACATTATGAGGTCGACAGGCACTCGCACTCACCCTGAAGACCTTTTTTTTATACCTGCTTAAGCCTGGTTTTAGACTGGTACCATATGACTGTAACTTCAAGGAACGTTTAAGGTTGTATTTTGTGTGGCACTGAATACGCGCGTATGTGATCATACAAAATATTGGTCGGTACCGACGGTCAATGCTGTTTCAGGCCCCGGCTGAAGAGCCCGGGATCATAGTATAAAATCTGATTAGGGGGCCATCGAACAGTCTCTTATGACGTAGGGGTGAGAGCCATCTCCCCCGCAAGCCCGGTGATGATGACAAGGCTCCTCCAAGCCATCATCGTTAGTCAGCTAGGAAAAAAAAATCTCTTATGACGTCATCATCTCGTATTCCTACCTCAGCAAGGCGCCTCTCGAGCCGTTCCTTGGCGTCCTGGTCGCGGCGCACGCGCTCCAGCTTCTCGATGAGTAGTGGAGCAAACTCCTCAGGAGGCAGGACGCGCAGTTGTTCGGACACCATGCGTTGCGTGCGCGGGATCATCTGTGTAGGCGAACATACATTCGGTTACTTATCATTCCAAAGGCACGATCTTATTACATCCGTTGAAACACACAACGCCGCCCGGTCAAGCGATGTTCGTGTATTTGTAATCAACGGATTTGATGGAAGCTAATGCAACTTGAAATCCGCTTGGCCACCAACCGCGGCGGTGCGCGGTATCGTGTCTTATTCGCCTAACTTAAAGTAAAGCGATCAGACCTCAGGCAACCATGCTGGCCACGTGCTGGGTAGTAGACTTTATACACCCATATAATTTCTTCACCGATTTTCGGTTTCAAGATATTTTATAGGTTTACCTAATGTGGAGAGTAACTAATATCATATATTGTTTTTTTATTCATGTTTGTGTTATTCATTATCATTAATTACGTTATCTGCCATTTTGCGGCAGCCATCTTGGATAGATTTAGATGAAACAAAGAATGTGCAACAAATTTTCACACTACAGCCTACTGCATTGTGTTCTCTGGAAGTATCTTGTCAGTCCGCGACCGCGTGTTTAGAATAACAATACAGGCGAGTTTAATCCGTAAAATTAGTTTTATTCCAGACTAGTGGTCCCGGCAAATTTCATACCGCCAATACTGATTCTTTTTCTATATTTTCTCATTGAAACCTTCCCTGGACTACGATGAACATTTTAAAACCAAAATTACCTAAATCGGTCCGGGCGTTCTCGAGTTTTAGTCAGACTAACGAACAGCAATTCATTTTTATTTATAAGAAGAAGATAATACTGATGTAAACACTAACCATAGCGGTGTCCTGCTCCTTGTTGATGACGGCGTGCCGGTCCATGCCGTGCAGCCGCCGGTGGCGCGACTCGCGCGCCGCACGCATCGACATGCCGTCACTGTCATACAAATAAAAAAAAATAAACACCATGTAGATAAATAAAAAAAATATAGTTAATTATGTATTCTGTCATTTTGTTGGGCGGCCATCTTGGAAAGATTTAGATCAAACAAAGAATGTGCAACACATTTTTAGACTACAGCCTACTGCAACTTTGACTTCGGGACTTTATAGATGGACTTGGGTCAAATATTAGGGAAAAAGTTATTCGATGGAGAACTTTAGTACTGATCTAAGAGTTTCTTGCAAAGAAGATTTCATATCTAAAGTCCAATCCATGAAATGTAAGGTATATGGTATATTGGTCTTCGAAAAAAGGATAAATGATTTTTTTTTAAGAAAAGAGTAATTGTAGTATGTTCTTTTTTAAATAGTAATGTCCGTAATAATTTAAAGATATTTTATTTAAAATATCTTATTACACTTTGTACTAATTACAATAATCAAACAACACATTTAACTACTTTCTATAAAATCTACACTAACACAACCTATTTCTAAAAAATGACGGGGAAATCAGTACTATCACATCAGTAGCGAAAAAAAATGCTATACGAAATCAAAAGCAAATTAAACGTGATCAAAGAAATCAAGGTAAATGGGTTCACGAGAGCGTATTCAAATAATTAGTATGATCGAAGGGATGTTTGTAACATTCAATAAAGCTTACTTACTTGAGGCAATACTTTGAGGGTAAAAATGCAGGATTACTTGACATGCGGGCAATGTCCCTCATAAACAATACCCGCATGTGACAAGTAAGATGGCGACTCTATTTTGATTAACTGATGACACTTACCTGATTTACGTTGTTGATATAAAAACCAGGACTGTACCCCGTATCCGCAACATGCGGGTACAGAGATGCAGGTAACTATACCAAGTATTTTGTTATAATTGTACGGACTGTGGAGCACGGAATCAACCTCGTTGTTAATGCGACTGCTTTATCCAGGGCGAATATAACTGGACGATACTCACTTAAAAGGTGATTCGTGAAAGTGAGGACTGCATAGTTATCCTGATGACGTATGCCGGTAGTCTGAGGGCGAGACTCAATGGCTTACCAGCCTCAGAGTAACCACAGTAGCCCGGATACGTCACGTGGGCGCTATACACCGACCGCTCGCGATGCCTGTACCGATGTACTATACTCACACACTGCTGCCGGAGAGCGAGACGGCGTCGCTGTCGGTGCGGCCGCTGCTCAGCGAGGCGCGGTCCGAGTCGTGCCGCGAGCCGGGACAGTAGCCCGCATACGTCACGTGGGCGCTATACACCGACCGCTTGCGATGCCTGTACCGTTGCCGTTACGTCGAAGGTCAAGGGAGAGGACGGGCAGATTCGAGTTGACATTGGAAATGCGGTTTAATGGTGTGATAATAAAGTTACAAATGGATTTTTATTAGGGATAGGGACAGTGTCGGCATGGTACAGGTGGCATGTCAGCGTAATAGCGTGTTTACAAGGCGGCGGGCGGCATGCGGGCGCGGGACACAAACATGGGGGAAAAACAATACACGGAGAATAAGTCAAGCTGCTCGGAAAACAAACGGAATTAAAAATGGGGTAAAACAAAAGTAAAGATACAAAAAAAATATGGATATTAAGTGCACGGGGCGGCACATGCAGTGGATGGGGTCACACGTTGCTACTTTAAGAAGCTTTTCTCATAAAAAATACGTCAGTATTGCTAAATTATACCAAAATAATAATTTTGAACTAACTATTATCAATACTTGATGATCAATTTTACTACACTTAATTGGACAAATAAAATTTAGAGCATCATATGTAACAGTAAACCAATGAGTGGGCATAGTTTATAGATTATTATTATCAAAGATTTTTCACTCTTTATTCATTCATTAGTCTACAAACTGTGAGGCATTTATCTCTACTATACTGACATATTGAGTACTGTACAACAAAAGTTGCTTAGGGCAAGGTAAACAAGCGTAAACTATTTACTACACGGTGCTGTACATTCCATCGTATTTTTTAATTGTAGCAATCCAATTTCAATATTAAATCAACCATTAGGAATAAATCGTTATTAATTTAATTTCGTAACGCACATGAACTACGTGATTATTGATTACTTCACAGAGGGTATACATTTTTTATTTTTATTTATTTATCTTTTATTAAAAACAGAAGGGTTACAGGCATCTATTTTTAAATTCTGACCCACAAGACAGTTCACACTGTCTGACTGTGCTATAAACGATGGTAAGTACAGCACCGCGCGCTGCGCTCAAGGTATCATCTGTAAAGTAGTTCAACAGCTTGTATACTGACGGTGCGACGTCCGCGTGCAGGCGGCGGGACTGCGTGGCGAGCAGCGCGTCGTGCGTGAGGCGCGCCGGCGCCGCGTAGCCCGCGCCAGTCGCCGCCGCGCCCGCCGCCCCCGCGCCCGCTGGTAACTCTTGACCCTCGTGCAGGGTTGCTAGGCCGCCCACTGATATCTGTGTAAAAAGTAACACACACACACACATTGGAAAATCGTTGTACATAACGCCATTTAGCTGGCTCCGGCTAATATTCATGCGAATCTTGGTCCACTAATATATTACTAGTGTAGTAGTTTAACAATGAAATATAACTTGTTACACAATACCGATGATATGACCCATAATAGTAGAGTTATAAGAAAGATCCTCATAGCTTCTGTTACTTCTATCTTCTTCAACAAACTGATGGAAACTACTTCCTCTTTCTCTTTATAGTATTAACAGATATTAACGGTATAGAAGCCAGACATTACAATTATTAATTTATCCATCTTTACATCACAGACACACAGGGTTGACTATAATTATGTATAAAAGCTGATTACAAGTTAGGAAGCTGCTGACAGGCGCTATCACTTGCATACAAACTGAGTTATTTTTATAATATAAATAGATGTCATAAAACTATTTGGGACTCCTCTAGTGAATAAATCCCTTCAGGAAGGCATATCTATCGGTCCGTCTCTACTCACGTCTCTGGGCGCGTGCGGCGGCGAGGCGTCCGGCGAGGACAGCGGCTGCGTGGCCGCGCTCACGTACGACACGTACGCCTCCGAGCTCAGGAACGCCTGGTACGTCGTCTCGTTGATGGCGCGAGTCACCTGAGAGAACATGACCATTTACAACGACCGTAGTACTAGAAAGGCTGTCACATTACACCAATATCATAAGGCAAATGAATCAAATCTTAATTTATTTATTACGATTGGGGATTCATTTACTTGACAAGCTCGATGGCATAAATAGATGTTCTCCGGCAGATGCGAACTAAGAAACAGGGATGAAATGAAAGTCATTCGACAGCGTTTGCCGTTTTTAGTATGGTAATGCCACCACACAACTTGAAGCTGCTGGTAAGATAGAGGTAAGAAGATTCAAACTGGAACTACTGAATTCAGTGCACAGTCGCAGCTTAGTTTTCGATACTAACAGTTTTAAACTATCTGTGCATGGAAGGTCTTAAGTTCAGGTCAAAGATGTCACATATAACTTACTTCAAAGACCCCATCGTAATGGTGTATGCTTTGTAGGCTCTATCCTTAAATAAATAAACAATGTACTCGTAGAGACGTACCTCCCTCTCCATGGCGTCGAAGACGGAGCGCTCGATGTGCGCGCCCTCCTTGAGGCTCATCTTCACGTGCTGCTTCAACTCCTCCGGCATCGCTAGCTGAGACTTGCGGAGGAATCTGAACAAAAACATTTATGAAAGTTAGGGTAAAAATGTATACGTTACTAGCTTTCCGCCCGCGACTCCTACCGCGTAGTCTTAATTTTCACTTGTTTTTCAATCAACGTTGTCCAATTGGCAATTTTTCATCGTCAATGGGAAGCGGTTTTGGCGACAGATTGGTATATAATATTGTCACGGAGCACCTGGTTCTGTGCCCTTGTGTTCCCTTCAACGGCCAAGTCACACAACACTAATTATAATAGCGCAGTCGGTTAAAATGTATGTAACGCAGTACGTCCTTTCTCTGGATCTAGCTAGACTATATCTGTACCAAATTTCATTTAAATCGGTTCAGTACTCTACGCGTGAAGGCGTATGGCTGAAAATGCTACATAATCAATACATAGTATAAAACAAAGTCGCTTTCGCTGTATGTCCGTATGTATGCTTAGATCTTTAAAACTACGCAACGGATTTTGATGCGGTTTTTTTTAATAGATAGTGATTCTTAAGGAAGGTTTGTATGTAAAATTTACCCGAAGCGAAGCGAGGGCGGGTCACTAGTTGCTTATATTTGCATTATTACTGAGTTTCGCTCAGTTGCAAGTGTTGTAACATTTATCATGTCCACATTTGCATGCCGTGGCAACCTAAAATAAATAAAAGTTTATTTTTATTACTCACTTGTATATGGCGGAGACGACCTGCCGTATCTTGGCGGGGTCGGTCTCCTGGCGCAGGCCCTGCACGGCGAAGTGGAAGTTGAGCCGGTCCACGTGCAGCCCGCCCGCGCCGCCCACGAACTTGCGGAACAGACGCACGCCCTCCGCGTCCTGGGGTAAACACATCATACATACATGAAATGACGCCTTTTTTCCCAGAGCGGTAGGCAGTGATCACTTCCTGCCATGTGCTACTGTCCTGGCACACCACTTTCGCTTATTTCACATCCATCAACACACGTATCATTAGTCTTAAACTTAACACAGTAGAATAATGAATATGTTTGGGATATTTACCATGTTGTCTTATTTCATTACATAGTATAAAGCAAAGTCGCTTCCCGCGTCCGCCTGTCCTATGTCCTATGTATGCTTAAATTTTTAAAACTACAGAAAGAGTTTTGATGCGGTTTTTATAGATAAAGGGATTTAACAAGAAGGTTTTCATGCATAAACCCAAAGCTGCCTCGTTGGTCTATTGATAGCGCTGCGTTAGGACCGAGGGGTCCCCGGTTCGAGTCCGGTGTCGGGCAACATTTGTGTGAGTTTTTCCGTAATTACTCAACCCGGAGTTAGGAAGGTTGAACGCCCGTGGCTCGGAAAACACGTTAACCCGGTGGTCCTGCGCCCAATCTCTCATCAGTCATGTCGAATTGCAGACAAATCGGTATTAAGTACACCCGACGTAATTTAATTCACTTTGTCAAGTTAATATTTTATGCAATAGTAAATTACATATCTTAGAAATCCTTTGATAAAAGATAATACAATTTTTTTAACTTAAAATCAATTAAAAGCATAACATATAATAAAATAATCATAATCCATTCCGTAACTAGTATGTATTTCAATTGAATAAGTGCAGTCGACAGGATATCGCAATGGGCCGGGACCGCGAGCTGTCCTCGCGAATGTTTCTGCGATCACTGTCAGATGCAGACGATCCCCTATCGAGTGAAATTTTAATAGAACCCTTGCAGTTGTAACGCTGTTTAAATTCTATCAACAAATTAATAAGTCTGTGAAGATATAAACTGACATTCGTTTCATGAATAAATCAATATTATTATTATAATTTTTAATCAATAAGAGCGAACTTTTTATACAATATGATAATATTTTGGTGAATCTATTTCAATGGTGAACAACGTGAATGCCATTTATTTTACTTTCTTTGTTTATTTACAAGATAATGTTCTGAAATAATAAATTGAGGAGGATCATAATTAGGGCTTTTAAGTTAACATCTCTGACAATTTGTGAACCATATAATAAATAAGATGTCACTGCATATGGCATGGTTTACATTGTAATAAAGTTATTTTTGAAGTTTATATACAAAACCGGTCAAAAACTAAAAATAAACAAAAAATATTAAAAAATTATGTTACATACCTCGAGCAGATCTGGCAGGCTCCTTGCCCACCGCATGTAGGGCGGCGAGGCGGGCGAGCGCGCCGAGCTCCCCGACGAGCCCTCCGTCTGCTCGCGCCACGCCATGCCCGCCCTGCGAACGATACCCCATTGATCACATTTACAGAATTGCTCACGCGGACAGCGGTACAATCAACTAAGGGGTGAGAGCCATCCGCTCCCCCGGTGATGATGACAAGGCTACTACAAGCCATCACAAGTAAGTCAGGGGAAAAAAAAGGTCCAATCAAAAAGCTATTTAACTGGTTTAGGCCGGAATTCCACCAAAAATGGGCAGAGATGTTTTTAAACATCGAATAGACTTGGGTTATTGACACATCTTTTCGCTTAGCTTCAGTGGAGATTGCTGTGAAAAGATTTGTAATATTTCTATGATATTAGACGACGCACAAATGAGACGTAGAGTGGGGAGAGAGACAGAGACACATCTCCGCTTTGGTGAAGTCTCGGCCTTGGAACTAACTCAGCTACATGTTTGGTGAAACACGGGACTGGAATCTTTGTCAAATCTATCTATAAGGACCAATTTAGAACTAAACTGACATGAGTACGAGAATGAACTCGTAAACCTCCTCCTGCCACAAGTATCTGCGCACTTAAAAGGCGGTCTCAATCACTTGTATTTAAAGAAAATGTGATTGTAAATAAATATTTTTTAATTTTTCAATCTGTAACTTAAATCGACGCCCTAATATAAAATTAATAATGCATTATATATCCCCTGCACAAATGTTTATTTTTTACCACTACTAGTGTTAGCACTGCTATATGTATGAACATAAAATATAGCATAATACATTTAAAATGACTCACTTTGAAGGATGTGGTTGTGTGAACACATATTTGGACTGAGATTTGCTCCTGTCCTCCCCTGAAGCTGGTGGTAGCGACGACCTGTCAGCAAGCTTGTGATCCCAACCTGGACAAAGATGGAAAATAAAAAATTATAATAGAAACAAAACAAACTAAAAAGCTCATTATTATTAGTGCAATGTCACAATAGGTATAATGTAAGTTCATTATTTAAGTTGAATATGCGTGCTAAGACACAAAAACTTAATGTGACCAAATAAAAAAAGTCATGAAGATTATTCAAGAATAAAAAAAATAATCCACCACCTTATACGTTATGCAACTAGGGAAACGGCGTCATAGTCGCAGCCCTTACACAATTACAACGCGCTCATTTATAAATGGCCACTACAAAATGGATGACAAAAAGTATTTAAAAAAAACATAGATCTCACCTTGCGGGTGGCCGCCGATAGGAGTGTGGCTCATGGCGCACAGGCCCTGCTCCCACCCGCGCGCTGCATGGCGAGAAACCACCTGCAACAATACCGTTCACACATTTAAAATGCTGTCAAGTCAACCTAAAAGATATAGAAAATGCTGTCAGTATGACCTAAAGAAACAATGTAACCCTAGATATCTCCACAATGCCATTTGTTAACCCAAACACAATAATATTTTTATTTTCTATGACTGAGTTTAATTGCAATGAAATAAGTTTAAAAATAATAATCCCCTAAGGTTAGAGCCCTATGTAGGTTTAAAATAGCTTCATTTGCCTTTTACTCTTATAAATTCACCCCTACAATCATATATCTTTCTCTTAAACCCAATTAAAGGATAATGAATATGTAGGTACACATTCTCTAAATCTCCCTGTTGTACACAGTTTAATCAATGCTAAGTAGCATAGTGCTAAATTTTAAGTTAAATAATACAAACAAACAAATACAAAAACCAAATTTCAACTTATGATAGCCCATTCCTTCTTTCCAAACTTACATAAGACCTCTTCATAAACACAATTGTATGGCCAAAAGTTAGATAGCAAATAATAGTAAGTCAAACCTTCCGTGACGGGTGTTTAAATCTGATCCGCAGGGAGGAGGCACAAGCCACGGGAAAAAATCAATATGGCACACAATAAAAAGCACTGCCATGTATTATATTAACTTCCTATGAGTTGGAAAGAGACAGCAAACAAAAAATGAAAGAGCGTGCCAAAGTCAAGAGTCTCCGTCATCGATCGGTGTTGGGCAGGGAGCTTCACCCGGAGCAAGACTGTACAAAAGCATGAATCAGGAACTCAAATACTAATATTTAATCTCTTTTCAACATGAAATAACATATCAAATTACAGTCCACTATTAAAACCATAATAAGCATGATAATTCATAACTCAACCATAATAAAGAAAAAACTACTCGGCACGGCACATATTAATTCTTAATAAACTTACACAATGGCACATATTCACAATTATGATCATGTCAAAACAAATTAAATCATAACTTCATGGTTCAATAACTTACTTATAGAAGAAATCATAATGGGGCAAAAAAAAAACACATAATAGACCTTACCATGTTCATTGTGTCTGATCAAACAATACACTATGGAATACTGCACCGGTTAATAGAATTATGATTTAATAATGTAATAGATCCTTAATATTTTTATGGCATAAAAACTTCTTTAAAATATGAAAAGCACAACTGCGCAACGCAACGGCACCAGTCAGAGTGAAAGATCCGACGGAGGTTGAATGCTGAGCACAATGGGGTTCGATCGAAGACATATTCAGCCCTACATAGCATAGAGCTTTATTTGTGATGGGGTTAGTTATGAATATGAAATCAATAACGGACTGTGCTGTTGGAGTGAATTGAGATTTATAAATCACAACTATAAATGACATGGTTTTCATCTTGTTATATTAAAACTGTGTTACCTATAGAAAGTATGGAAATTTATTAGTAATCAAAGTTAAAGATCTACAATATAAAAAAAGAATTATGAACAGAAAGTAGTAATACATAAACAAAAAAATATGTAATAAATGATTATTTCATGCAACTTACAACACAAGAAGCTTCGGCACGGCTTTGTTACTGGCATGTAATGATGTTATTGTGTACCAGATTCATCAAATTTTCATTGAGGATGAGGAGAGCATACAGGAAACAAGTTGTAAACAAAGACGAAGCTCGTAAAATGACCGCTGACAACACACTCCAGCGCTCTCCCGCGCTCGGCCGGCGACTCAAGCACTACGGGGTACTTAGCATTTCAGATGAGCGAATCATCACGGGACGGCTCGCACAGCAAACCTCACCGAACACACCGAAAACCTACGCCGTTACCCGGAAGGGCCATATTTATAGAACCATCCTGAGAGAAACACCACGCGAAAATTTAACTTAGCTTATCACAGCAATCAACAGAGCTAAAGCGAGGAAGGACTGGAAGGATTAACTGAAAAGTTACTTGGAAATAAATAATAAATTAGCTTGGTTCGGATTTGTATACAACAGCGCGTTTGACACAAGACATGCATGACAGCCAGCCATAACACGCACGCCAGCTGTCAGTCAACGCCATCTAGTTGCGGCAACGCGACTCAGAGCCGGCGTGACATGAACCGTTTCATCACATTTGCATACCAAAATACGTCACTAGATGTCGTTAGGCGTCGTAATGTAAAAATAAGTTTTGGCGGGAAGTTTTAAACATTGGAAGTCCGAACTAAGTTAGAGATTTAAGATTTTAAATAAATAAAGGACACATTTACCTGCGTAGCAGCTTATTGCCGCTGCATCGTGTTTGCGTCGCCCTGCTGGTAAATAGTATCTGAAACAATTAAAACCCCAGGTTACTTTTAAGTAGGTAGGTATCCAATGTATTACATTATTAAGAAAATATTATTTAGATTTTTAGGCGACAGTTTCACACTTACTGCAAACCAAATTACTAACATGAGTTAGCCATCTTTACCTCTAACGCAAATTCCGCACAGGATATAATTCTGTAGAACTGACATACAATCACTAAGAGGTAGGTAGGTTGATACAGTGCTTATGTTGCTTATTATTACTTATTGAAGTCAAATTAGTAACGGATTCCAATTGAATTTAGCAAATATCAAAGATAAATGTCATAGTACCTCTGCAGAGGTATTCATTCGATTTGAGAAACACAAGACAGGCCTTGGCGTGGGCGCGCTAAGGTAAATCTTAGGTAAAGTAAATGCACCAATTATGGACGGTTTAAGGATTTGTTTTTCGTTTTTTCTTCATAGTTTGTGTGCTTTGCAATAAACGTTCGCAGGGATTTGGAGGTTAATAAGAAGTCCTTTTCTTAATAAGTATTCGATGTTTAAAATCAGTTATAGGCTAGCTTCAATAAAATATAATTTAAGAAAAATAACCTTTGCCAAACTCCAATTATGGACAGGTAAGATCCAGTTATGAACCCCCAATTATGGACGTTATCCAATTATGGACACCCATTTATGGACATTCTTCAATTGAATGCTTTTTTAAATCTATAACTCAAGAGTATTAGGGTTGAGTAAGTTAGTATAATGAAATAAAAACCATTTAAATTAAATAATATAATAATGTAATAGGTAACTCAAATATCTATCAACAAACAGTTATCAAAAAGTAATCATTTACGAAAGTAACGGCAAAGGCCAAAGTCTTTAAGCCAAGAAAAACCAAATAAAAATGTCTTAATAATTATTTAAATAGGAGACCCCTTCGTTGGTCTATTGGTAGCAAGCGCTGCGTAAGGTCCGAGAGGGCCCCGGTTCGAGTCCGGGGTCGGGCAAAATTTGTGTGAGTTTTTCTGTGATGAAATTTCTCAGCCCGTAGTTAGGAAGCTGGCGGTTGAACGCCCGTGCCTCGGAAAGCACGTTAAGCCGGTGGTCCTGCGCCCGATCTCTCATCGGTCATGTCGGATTGCCGTCTCACCGAATCATGAGAGTAAAGGAATAGAGAGTGCACTTGTGTTTACGCGCGCATTTGTGCACTATAATATGTCCTGCGCACTTGGCTGATTTCAATTGAGATCGGCCGCCATGGCTGAAATTTGGCCGGTCGGACGCCTTATTATTTAAATAACATTTGAACATAATCATCTCCTTCACTTCTCGATCTTTAAGCAAATTGGTTTAGAGGTTAAATAAAAATTTTAAAAAACCTTTACTTTTTTCTATTCACTTTGCCAACAATAATCAAAAATCAAATGTCTTCTTACTAGTTTCATACCTATCAAAATACAGCTATAATCAGTCTCAATAATTACTTATACATAAAATCACTTCCAGCGATCCACTTTTCACCTCTGTGGGAAACGTGACGTGACTGGTTGTGGACCAAGTCGCTGCCATTCTGCCTTGTGCATTGTTTTAACAAGGTTATTGAGTTCCCACGAGTAGCAAGAATATATGACGGGGGAAGGAAAAGGGGAGGAAGGATACTATCGCCTCGGATGATTCGGACCGAGTCGATAGTAGCTTGAGGACCCGGGGTCGCTTACCCGTATACCGTTCGCTACCCACCGGACAGATAGTTGTGATTGGTATCCCCTGACTGTAATATTATTATTATGTATATTAATACCCTGTCTTAAATTATAAATGTAACATGACATAAAAAAACACAAACAACTCAATAATTTTTTTTTTAGAAAAGTTATTCTAGTTATTATTTTCTAAATACTGGATATTTTCTGTCCTTTTCTCACTTCTTTAATTGCATTTGCCATTTGTTCTTTAGTATAAGCTTTTCTAGTCGCCATATCTAAAGTGAAACAAAATTTATTTATTTAAAAATTTTGGACACCCATTTATGGACACAATGTTCATAATTCAATTATTAAATTAAAAGTCTTAATTTGCGACCGATTTAAAAAAAAAGATAAAGGTAAACGATTGTACAACTGTAAGATGTATTTAAAACGTATATTTGTAAAATATCCTTCATGGACAAAATGTCCATATTTGGGTACAGGCTTACAAAAATATCCAATTATGAACATCGATAAATTCCGAGGCTAAAATTACTATTAGGTTTTAGATTAGAATATATAATTAACCCTTTATTATCAGTAATTCAATAAATAATATCATTTTTAACAACAATATTACACTTGTCATAAAAAAAGCTAAAAAAATTTACTTACATGCATTGCGCTCCTTATAAGAAATTTCAAATCTCGACACCAAAACGCACCGCACTAGTAAGAATCGTTATAGTCGAAAATAATATAGCGGAGAGCTGTCAAATGTTGTTTACATCAAATCTAGAATTTTGGTACAACCGATTAATGTTGCTGTTGGATTAAAAATACCTACCGGTTTTTTATTATTGGAGGCATTTTTGAAAACTGTCCATAATGGGGTCCGCGTCCATAATAGGTGCATTTACCTTACGGGAATTAACATTTCGCTTCCGTATATTTGAATTTTGAATTGCGTATTTATGGAAATCATTGTACCTAGATAAGTAAAACAAGAATAGATGCCAATTGTGTGGATTTAGAATCATTATAGCTAGGTAAAATGAAACACTTACATTTTTTACATAACTATGTACGAGAGTTTATGTGTACTTCTTATCATTAATGATAATGTATATAGGACATACATTTCATTGAAGCTCATAACTACTGACATATTTTAATATCAATCATTTATAAAAATAATAATTTGGGAATTCAAACATGCATATTCTTATCGGTCTAAATTGTAAATCTTATAGATTTACAATTTAGATCAACATCAGACTTCAGTCTTAATTATACAGACAGAGTAAAATATTTACGAATACTCGCAAGCATTTATAATGTGAAATTGTTTCTCGCACCTAACTTTCCGATATTGTCATAAACACAAACATGTTCTTTCGCTCGTGAGCAATCAACTTTATGACAGCGAGCGCAATAAAATTAGCATGTCCATACAAATTGTCAAGAAATCAAACGGACAATAAAGTTAGCCGCAATTAACTTAATTAAACACGTTTTGATAAATAAGAAAATATCATAATTTGGCTACAGAAAAAGGTAAAACAACACTGATACATACTCAAGGGGTGTCCAAAAGAAAACCTGTTATTACATGTCGCATTTACATACTCTAAATGTTAACGTATCACTTATATATTCATATAATGGCATGGCACTTATATTCATAAAATGGCAAACATGGCATGGCATGCTGGTGGCGTCGTGGTAGTAGGGCTATGCCAGGAACCATGACGTCGCCAAGGCCATGGAGGTACATCGCGGTGTTTTAGTCAGGAGACCCCCTGGGCATTGCACTTCGCCCAGGAGCAGCAGCTGGCATTTACCATCTTCTCGTCAGCCGCCGGGGAGTCCGACACACCACCGGAAGGAACCCCCTCTCCCGGAGAAGGTGCGTAACGCATTTCACCGCGACAAAAAAAAAGGTAAGAGCCTTCCGCTCCCCCACAAGTCCGGCGATGATGACGAGGCTACTCCAAGCCATCATTGTAGTCAGTTAGCAAAAACACAGGTGTTGGTTAGTCAAATAAACAAGTAAGTAAAAGGTACAAAGCAAACCATTCAAATTTATTTATTTATTGCTATGAAAACGTCCAACAAATCGTACAAAGTTGCCAATTCGCGAAAGCGGCAACTTCGTACGATTAGTTCTCGTGGGCGGTGCTTTATTTTGTACTTGTCATAGAAATCATGACTTCTAATTTATATTTCAAAGGAGAAGTTGTACTGGTGTTGACACCTTTTGTGTTTACCTAGTACTCTGTGCCCTTGGTTTGTTTGCCGGACTTTACTAGAAATGCGAAAATCAAAATATTAATCCTTAAGAAGAAAGTATTGCTTTTAAAAGTTTAAATTCAGCACCCAACTAATTACAGAATATCCAAGTTAATAATAAATCAAATTACTATTACTACTTATTAAAAACATATAAGTCCTGCTTCATTTGAACTCGGTAAAGTGATTGTTCGTAACATTTTACTTCAGGCTGTTGTTTAACTACATAGTGTTCTAAAACTAAAACACACGTATGTACAAAAAAATCTGCCTGATCATAACTTTTCATTGAACTAAACTTTCCCAATGTTTATTCAAACATCTGTCGTGCAGACACTTCCGAGTGTAGTACGAAAAAAAAGAAAACACAAACCCAAAATAGTGCCACTAAAGTAATCCGTTGTTTTCTGCAGGCGGCTGGCAAAAAGAAGGTTGCGACTTCAAAGGGCGAGACGTGCCCTATCGCGCTCTCCCGACGCCGCCTAAGCGCGGATTCACACACGTCCCATCCTATGGAATTTTGAGAAAGACTGTCTGGACCCTATTTATCTAACAACAAACCTTACCTACCAATAAAAAAGTTTATCTTACCAATAAACCTATTTATTTACCAAAATACCAATAACAGAAAATGTTTGAATAAAAGTATAGAAAATTGCTAATATAATTATGTATTCGGATATTTTCGGATCGTTTTTAAAATTCCCTAAAAATTACAACAAATTCGGCCTTTAATATGTTGCTAAGTAATTAGATAGTTTATAATTAAATAAAATTGTTTCATCCCCTAACCAAAACTGCGGTCCTGCGGTTTAGGGTTGTCATATTTTTCACTTTGAAAATATTACTAATTCAAAATAACCTGTCCACAAAATTTTAAAACTTAAAGCTTAAAGCTTAAAGCATAATTGCAGTTCATAGATGTGTTTACTACGAAAAGAAGTTTATAAAATGTATCGATTTGTCAAATCCGCACAAATTTTGAAAATTTACAGTACCGCAGTGCCCGCGAATGGGTATTTTCGATTGCATCCCACAGACAGCACAATTCTCATTAGGCAAGTACGTATTTCCTAGTTTTAATCCAGTTGTCCCGACTGTGCTCGGCTAATCAGTCCTCCAGGCAGCCCTAGCGCGTCCCTAAATCGCCATTAGCCAGCACGCACTAAGCGACTCTTTGATGTGCACAAACTTTCCGTTTTCCTTTGATTGCTATAATGGAACTGCGCCGTTATTACACTAATTGAATTTTGGCAAGTCCGCCCGCATTACGGCGGATTTGACCGCGTACCTGCCCGCTGTTTGATGGCTTTGCAGGTGCGCGACACAGGACACACAGTTGTGTTTACTTGGACTTTAAACTTTTTCTAATTATTAATAGAAAAATTATAGGTTTATTAGATTAAAATTGAAATCAAAAAGTATCAAAAATTCAACATTCTACTACGTATTTTCTTTGCAATTAATACCATCTATCTTTCTTATGCGATTTTTTTGTTTGACAAAAAATTACACACATGGAGGATTCTATGGATAGTTAAAACATTGAAACGTAGTTACTTATGGTTTCCTACATGCTAACATTTTGTACTGTTCATGGTATCTTTTCTGATTCAGATGCGGTCGTCCGTCATCAATCTCGACCACTCACTGGACACTTACCATTCAGGTGAATCAGATCTTAACAAAATCGAGGAACCCCTAATCAAGTAGGCAGCGGAAGAGCTAATCTTTTAAGGAGGCCGCTCGCAAATTTATAATTAAAGTACAAGTTTACCGATAAACGTTAACGAGAGAGAATGATAAGGGATCAGTCGTCAAAGGTCCCCCTTTGATCGGCCGCTTCCTGAGAAATTCCTTTGGCACTACATAACATACTAATCAATTGGGGGTACATCCAATCGGAAAAGGCATTAAAGCCAATAGTTCAGCTTGCGGTAAACTGTTTGCGAGGTGGGAGGGGGCGTCGCGGGCGGGGGATGTTCTCGGCGCACATCAAAGGCGAGTCGAGACAAAGCTGGGAGAGCCTTTTAACTTTATTTAGCGGAGTGGTAAGTTTAGCCGGTCGCGGATCGCTCAGGTTAAAGAGTAACACACTCACTTTGAGCCGGTTGCGGGGAGCAGGGCTGGCCGGCCCGCACCGGCACAGAACATTTAATTAAGTGTAAAGCTTTGACATTCTCTGCTTTACGGCTGTGCACCAACTCAAGTTTTACGAACCGGATGTACTAAATTGAAACATTTTCAACATTTCGCCGGAGCCACCTGTGAGGTTAACGGTTAATTGGTACAATCTGAACTTTCCTTTTAGATGCAATTAAGACTACAACTAGCGCTTATCAACCTGACTATTGCTTTGCTTGATGTACCTAAATACAAAGGATCAACAAATATTTGGAGTACATATCTCTCTAGTTTAGGGTAGGCCCGTGCCCCAGCATTGGATGTATATGGGCTGATGATGATGATGACATATTTAATTGAATTGCAGAAGTTCCACTGGGTAGTGGTGACTTTAACGAGTATTTTATTAGAAATATACACAAAGTTAGCACAGGTCTGAAGATGGTGTTTAAAGTGCTGGTAGTGTTCCTAATAAAATATAAAAAATGCAGAACTAGCCTTTAGTTTGAGAAATTAGCGCTTAATTGTGTATAAATTGACTGTACTATAGTATTAGAAAACTGTAACTGTTCGGGATATTTACCATGTTGTTTTGTAAATAAATATCCCGAACAGTTACAGTTTTCTATAATGTGTGTAACCATGACAGTTTAAAATTATATATTGGACTATAGTAGGTGGTTAGGTAGACTATAGTAGGTGGTCGTGGGAAACTTGCTGGACATTTATTTGTACGGGTGAATTGACCATAGGTTAGATATACTTACGTCAACTCAAAAGCAAATGGAAACTGAAGACTTTTCTATCGTTAATTTGATCAAATTAACTATTTGACATCATTCATTTTGAATGCGGTTTCGACAGCCTTAAAAAAATAAAAATATCAATCAACGAAAATCATTTGACGCGGTTTGCCAAAATGTTTGCGGAAAAGTGACTTATTCGCGTCAACCCTAGGCGGGTGCGGCGGTGGGGGCATCAAACGGGCCCGCTAATGCCGCCCGCGCGGCGTCTCTTTGTCGGCGCCCTTTGAGTCGCGGATGATATCGCGCCGCCCGCCACCTAGCGCCGCTCGGACGAATTGCGAGCGATCGAAACGCGTAACGCCGCGTTTTGCGTCCGCGGAGCGTTCGACAAACGCGAAATTGGCACGGCTATCATACCATTGACGGGTTTCGATTGAATGATTTGGGGATGCATTCGCTAAATAGGAAGAGGATGTTTTCTGAAGATAAAAATGTTCGAACCGATTAGAGTTGCGGAGGGGTGGAACTGTTTTGAGGCTGCAGCTGGGAGCTTTGAAGATATAGGGACTTACATCCACCCCACTACTTAAAGGCGTTAATAGGAAATATGCTTGTATGCCGTAGAAAGCTAACAAAAATTCACTCTTTCACAGCATGCGCATCTCTGCAGTTCCAGTGTGGCTGACTGCAATAAATTCTTACCATTTATTCTATTTGCATACATTGAAGTGGTTTCTTCATCTTAATGTTCCTACTATTAGATAGAGCTAGTACCTTCAACACAGCAAACTTTCAGGTCTATCAATACTACTAGTATTCACTTACTGACAATCACGTATACCGATTCTGTCTGTACACAAAGCAGGCCAATCCAACACAATATCCGCCTCTGTGGAGCGACTCTTAGGAGCGGTTCGATGGCCAATGGACGCAGATGCCGCAGGACACAGCTGCCTCCTAAGAAGCGACCACCTCCTTTGTCCATTTAGGACGGCACTTATTCGATTTACGTGCATCTCTCATTGACGAGTGAGGACCGGTGTAGGGTTGTCCGACAGATTGGGAGGAAATTGCTTAGGGGCAATGTCTTTTGTGTGTCAGCTTGATATAACTGAATTTTAGGGAGACTATTATAGGCAATGTCATTTTTGCAAGTATGCTCCTTGAATGAGTACACAAACAAACAGGGTCGACTATTCCAATCAAAATTATAAGTTACTTTGTTCATTCATAAATGCTTCTGAACGTTGTCATAGTAACGTGAAGCTCTCAATAACCCTCATACAACTCAACACGTAAAGTGGACCCAACCCTTCACTGCATAAATACAAAATGACCCACCACAAACAGCACTTCTCACCTTAACACAATGAAGGTTAACGCGTATGAGAAATTGCATGAAACTGCAGAATGATTGGTGAATATGACATGTCTGTTAATGTCACGTCAATACTAACCAATCCTGCTGCAGTTGGACCTCACGCCTACGTATTGCAATCTAGTAAATTTCTCGTACGCGTTAACCCTTTTAACTTTATATAGCGGAGTGGTAAGTTTAGCCGGTTAGGTAAAGTTTAACCCTCCAAAACAAAACCGTCCAGAAACGCCACGAGGCCGGCCCAAGATAATCCGGAAGCGGTCCTTACACAAATACATCGATTTGAATCAGTTAATAAATCCGCTCGTTACATGCGAAGCGCGTGCGAATCCGATCCGAGCGCGTTCATTACCATAAGCGCACAAAGGGCCAAGCGCTGCCCTTTGACGAATTAGCCTCACTAACATTACCTATGTCTCTCTAATGCGGACTAAGTGTTGCCAACTCGCTAATGGCTCGCGTCGGTGTAATCCAAGAGGAAGTTTTTGTATCGCTATTTTAATTATAAATCATTTTTAAAAATAAAGAAAAACCATAAAGCCGGCAAATTATGTATATTGTATAGCCCCAATATTATCGAACTCAAATAAAACATTCCTTTATCGTTTACTACTAAATGAAGCGTCTCTGTAAAAACTTGTGGCTTGTCATTTACTTCCGGTAATCCGCTTTTTACTACCCAGATATTTAAAAAACATATAAATATATATATCAGTATTTTGAATATATCAGTAAGTAATCTACTTTCTAAAACAACCTTCAAATCGTCAAATATCTATACATATAATGGTGTTGTAACGTACGTTAAAGCAAATTTTTAAAGTATCGACAATATAATCAATTTATTTTACCTAGCCCTACCCAATCCTAACAGACAAAGTGCCTGCCTACTAACACATATGCAAATCATTTGACATTAATGCCATAATAATATCTTTAATTAAGCCTAACAAATACGTGACCATAATTATGAATGGCCAAAGCATTACTATTCCATATTACTACAACAACAAAGCCATGATGATGATGACAATTTACTTGTACGCAAATCTGCAACGACCGGCGTGTATTACCATAAGCGGGCACAAAGGGGCGGCGCCCTTTGACGAATTAGCCTCACTAACATTACCTATATTCTATCTTTAATGCAGGCTATGTAGGCTAGGCGCTCAAAGATTTCGTTTGAACACTTGAAACGTCGAAGTTTCTACGTAAATGGGTTTTGTTACGTGGAAACTTGTAGGAGAAATACCTACGTTTAAGAGTAAATTGTTGTCACTTCACGTAGTTGTTTAATCGTATTTTTAAATGTTTATCGTCATCATCATCAGCCTATCTACGTCCCCACTGCTGAGGAACGGGACTACCACTATCTAGGGCGATAAGGCCAACCACACTGGCCAAGAGCGGATTGGGTGACTACGACAACCTTTTCTTCGTAGGAGACCAGTCGGCTGGGCTCGAACTGGCGAACTCGGCCATCGAGGCGTTATTTAAATATAAATGTTTATACATAAAATTAATACGTATATATTCTCTACTCTGGCGACTAGTTAGTACTTACCGGTAAGTCAATGAAATACAAATATCAGTAGCTTAATTATTGATATTATAATTAACCTGAGAAATAGAAACTCGAACGAAAAAGCTTAGTTCATAGTTTTTAACAACCATGAGTGTTTAAGATAAGGAATACTAAATTGATTGATAAACGAACTTGCTAAAGCCTGGTAAAGCCCTCAAATAATAGTAAAATAGTACGTAAAGTGTTTTAAAATTATCAGTTTTTTTTTATTGTGACAAAGCTTCGCCTGCGGAAATAAATCAGCAAGTGCATAAAAAAGACTGCTGCAAAATTCGGTGTAACATTTAATCCGTCGCCAATCGGCGCCTGAATGGCACGGCAGAAAGATTGACAGAGATTTAATAAAAATAAAAACCAATCATAGTGAGAGGACAGTTCCGTATATTTTATAGCGAATTATAAATCGTTCGTTTTAATCGCGTGGCACGCGCGCCAGGTGGAGGGGGCCGTGAATTGATTTTCCAATGATCAAAAGAATCAAATTCGCAAAGGGAAGAATAAGAGAGGAGAACAGATGGTATCGATACTTAACAGCTGTTGAAATAACGCCATAAAAGTGTTATACATCGAAAGGTGGATGAAGCTCTTTAAAAAGCTTTTTTTAACATTTCCATTTAGTAATTATAATGAGAGTGTAATTATTGTATTCTAATCACGAGTTTATTTATTAACTTATATTAAAATTATTATCTGGTACACCTGTTCTTAATATTTTTGTATTAATGAAATAAAGTAAGAAGTAGTTACTTAATATTTGTGTATCCACTGTAGATTCTGATATCCGTAACACATGTGCTTAAGGTGCAACTTACACATCAGATAAATGTATGTGATGTTGCATAATATTTAAAAAAACAACGAAGCCACTGGTAACATGTTAGAAACAGCATAACTTATTTCTACAATAAAAGTTAATGACTTCAATACAAAAGTTAAATTGTTACCGACAATATTACGAGAAATAAAACTGACTTTAAAATCATCACGTCACATTGGACATGATAGAAGCCTGTCACCTGCCGCATTCACATGATCGACACCGAAAAGCATCGACAAACTCCCCGTGCCCCTAGAAGGAAGGTAATTTATTTGACCAGAGCGCCGACAGACCGCAGCCGCCAATATTTCTGCGTGAACGCCGCCGCTCGCCACGTCAAACGGACGGACAAAAAATTACAAACGTTTTATTAAAAACTCAGGTGTGTTCCAGATGGGATGTGCCTCTTCAAAGTAGATGGTAATTACGTCCGCTAGAACAATCGGGCTTGTTAGCCGGACTCGAGGTCGCGGTGTACACCGGGATGAATGAATGATTATGGTATGGGGGAGATTAAGTATACTGTTTTGATATGGTCGTGGCTAACAAGTTAATATTATTATTGAAGTTCAATCGTGTTCTGCCTTTCGACACGATAAAGTTTCATGAAGAATTTCAATTTTATTCTGGGACTTACCTACTCTGGGGATAACCTACATACCTTACCCCTTTCTAAACTAAGTATGTAAGTAAATCATGAAAAAGAAATTTCGGCGTGTTTAAAAAAGTTAATATTAAAAGAGTTTTTCGTATCATAAAAAATATTACTCTATATTATTTTAATGCTGATATTTGTTACCTTAACGCCTTGACGCCAATCTTTGGTTCCTTATACCGGAGCCGTTCTTAGAAGACTGATTTGACACTTTTTATTTTTGATTTTGCATTTATCCTTGTTAAGAGGAACATATTTAGCGAATCATAAAGAACAACTTTTAAAAATAAGACGTTATTTCAAAATCTGAAATGCACCTAATTATCTAATTATTTGTTTTTTATTACTTAAAATAATTGAATTATAAAAAGAAACGTAAAATTTTCACGCTGTATTACGCTTTTACAAGGTTACGCCGTTTGACACGTTTTCATAGTGACGTAGTGGGCAATACTCACCAGGTATTTTTTAAAAATAGGATGAAGGATTTAATAAGTATTTTATTATAAAAATAAATATATTTTTAAATAAGAAACTTAAAATGAATCTTTTGGATGTGAATTAATGGTTGTAATAAAAATTCCTTAGAATTAGATCTTGCTTGGTTATAAAGTGGAAATAACTGTTACTTATATACTTCGGCAATTTTACCGTTGTCCCTCACTAGTGCAGTCAGTCTGACATGTAGCAAATCGGCCAACTTAGAGCGGCTCTGGTATAATAGATATTTTGAAGAAAACTCTAGCCGTCACACTAAACAGCCTTGTCAATCACAGCCCCATAGACAAAACCACAGACTATAATAGGCGATTCTCCGCTATTCACTGGGCGGGCCAATTAGGCAGGCGGCAAGCAAACTGAATCAATTCGCGGGCGTAACGCGATTTCCGCGGCCGGGACACACGCGCCTATTTCGGCTACACTTTATTCATACTGACGCGCCGTATATATAATTTCCTTAACTGATTATACCTGTAACTATGTTAATAGAACCTCCCCGCTAATTATGTTGGTGAATAGACGAGTCGCACGAACTATCTATTACGAATACCTGTACGCTTGTCTTTGTAATATTGGCTATGTATAACTATACTAGCGGCCGCCCGCGACTTTGTCCGCGTATTAATGGGTTTTAGTAGCAAGGATGTATTAAAATAGCCTACATGCCTTGTAAAATTTGTTATTTATAAGTGTAAGTTCCGTCAACGTTCTCCCATAGTACGCCCCCCCCCAATAACTTCCATGGGGGTAAAATTGAAAAAAAAAAAAGCGCTGGTGTCTCTCCGGAGTGCCAGCTACCTCCATACCAAGTTTTATAAAAATCGACAAACACGTAAAAATTCTCCCATACTAATTTTCACCCCCCCAATGAACCACATGGGGGTTGAATTTAAAAAAATAAATAGCCTATATGTTATTCCAGAGTGCCAGCTACCATCATACTAAATTTCATGAAAATCGGTTCAGTCATTTGAGCGTGAAAGAGTAACAAACATACATCCATCCATACATACAAACTTTCACCTTTATAATATTAGTAAGGATATAGTTAGGTACACGCACAAAACAGTATGTACAACAGATTAATTTCAAACAAACTAACGAAGGTTGAAGACTTTTGACCGGACCAAGTCAGTTGGAATATCAAGAGTAGTCGTGAAGACACCCGAACAAGCCGGTAAAAGTAACTATTGGGATATCCCGACAAAAATCTTAACGAATCTTGTATTGCCATTCATAAATATTACCAATACAAGTGGGTGACATCAGATTTAAACTATCGTGCAACTAACGACTAACATCTCCAATTCTCCATATAAGGCGTATTTGGAAATGTTTAAGCTAATCCTACTAATTTGTATCTGTGGTAGAGCTTAACCATGTCACATTTTCCACGAAAGAAAACGCCGCAATAGTTTTTATTGTAAATGATTTTCAATTTAAAAACGTTTTATCTAAAAGAATACAATAAATGATGGCGAGTACAAAAACGTTAATACCTGCTTTCAAAGGACACTGGAAAGTGGAAATACGTCTGCGAGCATACTTCTGAGAATATAAGGCGGGACCTTTATTCATTACCTCTCTTAGTTTTGTGTATAATTCATAATGTCAAAGAACTGAATGTTGTGCCAGAGTAGAAAGTAACAATATTTTAATACGTGGATCTTACGTATTGACTATGAGAGTGTGACATTTCAATATCTAATAATATTATCATCATCGTCATTATATTAATAACATATTTCACCATATATTTGAAGAATTGTTACTGTTTCTGAAGCTTTTTTCCAGTAAAAAAATATAAAAAAATAATAATTAAAGTGTCCGACTGTTATTTTTCATAAATAGGTAGTGTTGGGTTAGATGCTTTTTTCTTCTTTTGAAGTATGGAACCCGAAAATCACAGCAAGTGTATCCCTGTTTAAATCTGTAGTACCTATGTAATATCTTCAGCTTCGGAAAGGTGCGCTGAACGGCACGGAGTACTCAAGCGAAATTTTTGCCTCCACGCATCTTGACCGCGGCGAGGCATTCCGCGTGCGCTGCCCACATGTCACGTTTATTGCTGACTGGGAATCTGAATGGACGACTGGAATTTCCTAGTCCGATATTATATTTTCGCCATTTCGCATTCCTTTATTCCATTTCGTAAGCATATTTCAATATATTTCGATGAAGAATTTTGAAAAATTTGACGTACAGAAATATTTCATTTTACAACCGCATGTTATGTATTTTATACATATTTAGAAGTACTTGAAATATCACCAAAATGCACGTGTAATATAAATACATAAGAATTAACCCAAGGAACCGAATGAATGACTCCGTCAAATTACAATTATACAGTCAAACGTTAGTTTGATTAACCATGATCCCCTGTGTATTGAAGCGTGCAACAAACTTCATTCGACTCCAATACACATTCGCTTTAATTTGAATTCAAACAATGCACCCGGAGACGCCCCGCTGTGTACCCTGACAGAAACTTTTAACTAGGAGCGCGAGCAAGTCAACAAGTTTCCAAGTCAACGCGCACAATCAGGTGCATCCGAGGGCGGCGCGATCCAGCCCGCCCAACACAATTTGCCTATTCGCCCACGCACTAAGGAAATTGACCGTCACGTGACCTAAGGACGTGACCGACATCGCGGCGACGCGCCAACCATCGCCACACTTAACACCAGCGCTCAAAGTCCAAAAACTTGAGCACCGACCCATCGACACGTGTCTGTCCACCCTTCAGTTACAACTGCTAAATTCGATAGAAAACTATTCGTGCGAAACGTCTTATAAGATGAAGGACAAATTGTCACCGGGGAGGGCTTCAGGAAATTCGTGAATGCGAATTCGTTCGAGGAGAGAGCTCTTTGACGGCAACTTTGCTAATTCGCCGTCCGCTCGGAATGTACTAAGAATATTGTTGCATGCGATTTGTCTCGGTACAATTACGACCTCATAAATCTGATTACGGCATCGGACCGTGCGCTTTCAAGGAAACGTATTGATGCAACATTGTATCATAATTTGTGTCTTCATTCCCTTGTCAAAGTACCTTTTATGTGGCACCAAAAATATACTTAAAAGGCACTCGTTATGTAGAACACAGTGAATTCCGACAATTGAAAATTTGTTCCATCGCAGAGAGCAGGAGACGTCGTCGCCACGCTACTAATCCTTCCTCCTTAATGTTATGTTATCCGTCAGGAAAAACAATCAAAGAGACAATAAGACCCAAGCCCGGGGGTTAAAGCTTGAAGCATTCAATCCGGCATCTCTTTGTTTTTCTCGATTGCGCGGCTGATTAAACGTCCAAACTGTCGGTTACGTCAGCAGGTGAGCCGAGCGTCTGCTGCAATCAGCCGTGGAATAGGGTTCCGTAGCCCTCGGGTCCCGTGAATAATGGACGAGCCCCCGCCTTAATCTTGGGGAACAATGGCGCTGTCTGCACGCGACGTTTTGCATACAATGACCCGTCGCGGATGAGCCCACGGTAATGCGAGCGGGGCTCCACGAGTTTTTCAGGCAAATAGACTTGGGTAATGTGGAATTCAAATTATGTTGGCTCACTTGAGATCGGAATCAATTCGCCGCGGAAGTCGGCAGTCGCTTTCCGCTAGGCTCTGTATCTTTAAAGAAATTACGATGCTGAATGTTAATCAAATCGGTATAATAAACGTTTTAACAAAGGTAACTAAATATCCACTTATAGCTAACAGGGTTTTATGTGTTATCACATTGTACTTTCATTACTTGACTGCCTTGGTCTATTGGTAGCATGTGTCATGTGAAGATCATAACATAAATAAAAAAAGAACATACGGGTTGAATTAAAATCCTCTTCCTTTTTTTGAAGTCGGTTGAAAATTGGTCCGGTAACATTATGATAATGCTTGAAGGTTTCCGCATAAGCAAATAGCAGGTAGGGGTCCATATTGACTCTCATAAAATTTTAAGTCATATTCTTTGTCTTCATAACGATTTGTGTTCATAATAATCACTCTTCATAATTTTGTTTGTCCTAATTTTGTTTCTCCTAATTTCGTTTGTCCTAATTTTATTTGTCATACTTTTTTTGTTCATACTTTTTTTATTCATAATTTTTTTTATTCCTAACAACGGAGCTCATAACAGTTAATGATCATAATTTCTTTATTCATATTGTTTCTACCAAGAATAATTTTACATACGATTTTTTTTCTGAATTTTTTTCTTCATAATATTTAATGATCAATTACTTTAATGAATAATGATGTTACTAAGAACATGAACACAAACTGTCAATTCCCATAATCGCAATTAATAAAAATAATTTAAATTTATTAGTAAGTGGTAGGTCTAGGTAAAACTTAATACATATATAATGATTACTTAGTGTAGAATCCAATCCATACAATATCAGTTAATCAAGTAAATAATCATTATGCTTTCATGCATTAGTATCTCCTCGTCTCCGGCGCTGCGGGAAGTGCAACCCTTCCGCCCTTGAGTAACGAGGCTCTGGCCCCATGCTCGCTTCCGCAGTTTCGGCTTTTGGATCGCCATCGGCGCTTTCGGCGCCTCGGCGACCAGCCTCAGCCGCTCCAGCTCGCCCGGGCGCCTGAGCCTCGTTACAGCGAGCGAGGGCTGCCCTCCTCCGCGCCTCCGGTTTTGGAATAACACTCTAGGGGTAGGGCAGACAAGACTACGTGGAGTCGGTTTTTGCAGCAATTCGTTTCGTTACGTTAATTTTGTAGCAAAATTTTGGACCATTTCAATACAACTATTTTATTTGTACCAAGTACTATTTAATGGAGCTGATCTGGTGAGGATATGGAGGATGCCCATAGGAACTCCGATTCCAGCTCAATTGGATCATAGGTATCGGGTTTCCTATGGGCATCCTCCAAATCCTCACCAGATCAGCTCCATGATACCATATTTCTCTATTGTTACCGGAGTCACTAAGACATACCAAATTTGAGCACAATTGGACTACAGGTATCGGAGTTCCTATGGGCATCCTCCAAATCCTCACCAGATCAGCTCCATGATACCATATTTTTGTAATGTTACTGAAGTCACTAAAACATACCAAATTTCAGCTCAATTCGACCACAGGTATCCGAGTTCCTATGGGCATCCTCCAAATCCTCACCAGATCAGCTCCATGTTACCATATTTTTGTAATTTATTTATTTATTTATTTAGGAAAAAATACAGCTGTTTGTTAATACATTTGACTTAAAATAACTTAAAATAATACATCAGCAATTAACATTTTCCACTACAATGTAATGTTACCGAAGTCACTAAGACATACCAAATTTCAGCTCAATTCGACCACAGGTATCCGAGTTCCTATGGGCATCCTCCAAATCCTCACCAGATCAGCTCCATGATACTATATTTTTGTACAAGAAATTTTGAAGTCGCTGACCCGTATAAAAATCGATCGAATTTTCAATCGATCGAAGTCCAGTCCATAAAAAACGAGTCGAAAATTCGGCGCGCCCCCTTTGCGACACCCCGACCGAAAACAAATATTAGGAAAAACGAAGAGTATGATTAGTGAAATTATGAATTTCAATGGTTATGATTAGTGATATTATGAATTTCAATGATTATGATTAGTGATATTATGACTTTCAATGATTATGATTTGCAATATGTAGGAATAACAATTTTTATGAAGAATGATGATTATGATTTAAAATTTTATGAGAAACATTTTCGGACTTCCAATGTTATGACTTAAAAAATTATGTGAAGAAATGCGCCCCCAGCAGGTAGACTACAAAATGTGCACTAGTGCAGTGTAGCTAATTAGGGAATACAATGTTTGTTTTGCGTAATATCAATTTCTCTCGATGAAAACGAATCCCTGAAGGGTGGGGAGGATTTTTACAAGCTTATATTCGCCTCACGTTTTTTTATGATTTGTCGTTGACAGCAAACGACGTGCGCTATTGACGTCTCGCCGCAGTCCCTTTTATTTGCAATTGTCGACGGGTTCGACGGGCTACCGCGATGGCGATGGGCGGTCGGACCGCGTTATGGCGACGACATTCCATTTTAAAATCGAGATCCCAACCGACTAACATCGGAATCATGACCGCTAGTTTTGACAGCACTATCCGTCACAACTGCGGTTTAAGTGGATGGGGCGAATTTTCGGTAGCGATTTTTGTGAACATTTTCTATATAGAATGTATATGTGTACTGTAATGCAATTCATTTGTCGATACATAGCAAGAGTGCAAGTAGGTTTAATATATTAAGAATCTGGCGAAACGTATAAAATTAAGAGCATGAATTGAAAATCAGATAGTGCGCGCACCACTGTCCAATAAACAGCATGCAGTTACCTCCTTCCACTCGACATCTAGCAACGGTACGTATCTCAACAACATCTTCAATATTTAATGATTGAACAAATTACAAAACCCATTCCAATGATACCATAATAACGTAATACAATTTGAAAATCCAACATCATTAAGTCGCAATATTTAAAACGAACCATCGAGCACTCTGCAGCGTCCACACGCGGAGACGAGCTCAATGAAAACAGTGGTTAACTAAGCTAATAACTTGCGGTCTAGCTACCCCTCTTCCTCCCACAGGAGCGTTTTTAATGACGTGCGAAAGGGACGGAAGTCAATAAGTGAGTTGTTTCGACGGTCTCCGACGCCTTTCGACAGCACTCCTACGGATGATTGGACCTATGAATAAAAGATCCGTCAATTTGTGTTAAATCAGACGCGCGGACAATTATGCGGTTTGCCGAGATTTTTTGGTGATTATCTTTCTAATTATACTCCGCCGTGTCGTAAGTCTGGCTCTTAAGTCATTCCCTCGTTAATTCTATCTATATGACAATAAAAATATAAACGGGATACAGCGTCATTATTCAACAGTAGCAAACATACAGCTGCTTACAATCTGCGTGGTTATGACTGGGCTTATGGCAATTTATATCAACCGTTATGTTTTTATTACATTTCAGCACTTTCTTTTATTGCAAATGATGAGGTATATAATAGATACCTACGTCAAAACTATAACTGGGTGCTATAACACTGTAAGTTATTGCTTTTTGAATAATTCAGTTTAACAAAAAGATTACCTATTCAATTCTGGATAATTATCCAGTGGTCTAGATTTTAACACGAAAATCTGTACCCTCGTAGATTACCTTGATATCCATGTGACAAGTTACTTTTGGGTGCGTGAGTTTTCAATGATTTTTCAGTGCTTCAGGCACTGAAAATTACTAACCAAATGGCGGTAGCGATTAAACCTTTTCAAGACATTTGTCATGTTTGGTATCCCGTACGTCCCCATGTTTAACATCTTATATTATACGCAAGTCCTCAGCAAAATTAGTTTTGTGTATTTCTCCCTACGCATTTTAGCATTATGTTGCATTCAAAGTGCAGTATAATACAAACAGCTTGTCAGGGCCACGTGACTCAAGCTGAAAACAATAAACGTCATCGTCCGATGAATGGGACCCGCGGGAGTGCGCCCGACGGGACGCTTGGGAGGGTCGGGTTAGAAAAATGATAAATCCTTTTTGGAACAGCGACGAAGCTCGGAGTTAGGAAGGAGATGATGGTTCACCTAAACTTGGGTTAACTAATTACCCAAGTATGTAATGATTTGACTGTATTAGATTTTCAATTAAAACAACTGTATATAAAAAGTATGACCTCCTATTTTGAATTTTATGGGTTGAATGACATGAAGGTTTTCATTCATATTCCTATTTATAGATTAGAAGTTTGTTGATAAAACTTATTATGGTTAAATTCAAAATTGCCCATAATCCACTCCATCCATTTTTAGCATTTTTTAAATAGGCAAAATTAGGCCACATTTGGTTCCAAATTAGGTTAGAGCCTTTTGATAGCGTCCGCCTGTGTCAAGGAAAAGAGGCGGATGTCCTTGATCATTTTCAAGTTACCTCCACTAATATGCTAAACGGATAGTCCACGTCTCGGCAGACCGCACCGCCACTGCCGCACAGAGTTTTCCGCTAGTTTTCCACGAGTTGGGAGCGAAGTTGGCGTTTTATACAATCACCGAGCCGCCATTATACGCGCCGTCCGCCGGAAAACCGACGGATGTGTTTGGAAAAGTTTTCGACTAAGTGAGTGTACTTGAGCGGGTATTGTGTCTTTTGTACGCAACTGACGCCGACAGAATGCTTGAATACGTTTCTGTATGGATTTCCCAAAATATGGTACAGGTTTGTTGGAAATCAATTGGTTGGATTTAACTTTTAGTGAGTACTTTTTTTTATAATAGGCTAACAAGATGACCTCACTCCACCTGATGGTAACCGGTAGTGAGATCCAAGTACGGTTTATTATGTAATTTCTTGATAGAGAAAAATGTATTACACGTTTGGCCACATCTGTCAGACCTCTGACAATAGGTCAACTATTCGACAGTTATTACTATAATAATGTTAACACAGTATACACGCACTATCGACTGGTAGTCTATGGCTGGCCGCAAGTCAATGCGTTAATATCATGCGATTCATGTAAATGGCGGTGTGCGGTCTGCCGCAACAGCACGCCGCATCGACATAAGCCGCTAATATGTTATCATCACACTTATACAGTTATTTATTTATTTATATTATACTCTATAGTTACAACAGGCTAAGAGATCTTTATGGCCCCTGTTGGTGACGGCACCATAGAAGAAAGGGGACGCTCATATATGAGCGTGTGAGCCATTTGCTCCTCCGCAAGTCCGGTGACGATGACAAGGCTGGTACGTATACTTCAAGCCATCGTCGTAATAATTTAGGAATAAAAAATGTGTAAGAAAATTAAAAAGTAAATATGCAAGCTGAGCCTGCGCAGCCCCAAAACGCCTAATCACGCCAATGTCAGTGCAAGTACAATAGACAATGTCTACACAATACCAACCAACCCTTTCACGCAGCGTTGTGGACACGGCCTGCCTCCGAAGGCCCCCGCTGAGGCCTGCCGCTAAGGCCTGTCGGGAAAGTAGGGCATCGAAAACCCGTTTAATTTTCAAAACCCGGGTTTTCGGGTTCCAATGTAATTGAAACCCGGGTAACCCGGGTTTTCGAGCTTTTTCGAGCTTCTTGTTTTTTGTTACATTTTTTTATTTCTATTACGAAACATGCAAAACGCTGGAGGTGAACCCGTAGTGAGGGAATTTCAACGCCTTTTTAACGCTGTCCTGTTCGAAGGGAGAACTCTGGAGGCGTGGAGTAGGAAGGGTGACAAAACCCTTTTGAAGAACTATCTACCCATTTCCCTGTTAAACCATGTCTACAAGCAAGTTATTTTCAAGAGTAAAATACGTGCTCGGTGCCCTCGATAGGTTGCAGTGACGTGTTATCCGTATTGTCTGAAACAGTGTCGTAACTAGCCTTTAATGCGCCTGGTGTGAGGTGCGAGGTGCAAAAATACACCCTTGAGAAATAAACTAGATACGGGTCTGGACATTTCTGCGCCCCGCCAGGGCGCTGGCGGGCTTATTTTGATCTTTTGTTCCTTACGACCTGGATGGATCTCACTACCTGGTGGATCTCACTACCACTTACCATCAGGAAAAATGAAGCGCAGCGCCTGCATCGTATGTGGGTGACATCACTGTCCAGCACGTGTTGTTCGGGAGTGGAAAGGAGAGAAGGGACTAGCTGAAATAGCTCTTCAAAGCATTCCCCATTATAGAGACGGTAGAGAACACTTAGACCGGCAAAGTTTTTAAGTAATTGTAGAGGCTCCGGTTTCGGACACCTCCAGATCACCGACAACACGGATAGCTGCAACCTATTGAGAACATCGATCAAGTATTTTGCAGAGCCATGCCAGAGGTGAGAGAAATATTCCACAAATGGGCGAACTTGTGCCTTATACAAAAGGCAGAGCTGCACCGCTGCACTCTGTTCAGGATCCCCAGTTTGCGGGAGGCTGTTCTAATGACGCTCTCATTGTAATCCCGCTGATTCAGGTCGCAACGAACATCGATGCCCAGGATGCTAAGGCTATCCTGTATTGTCCTGTAAGGGCTCTGATGAGTAGAATGGGAAAGGAAAGGAGACACTTTACCACAAAAATACACACCTGTGTCTTCTTGGCATTGAACTAGACAAGATTGCATGCACAACATGTCATTGATATGCAGCAGAAACAAAGTCAGCGACAGGACGGAACCTTCTGCACGCATCGGCCTACGGATGAACTTGGACAAAACCAAGGTCACGTTCACGGCACCGTCCTCGAAGGTGTTCAAAAATATGTGTACCTTAGGCAGACTCTGCAATTGGGTCGAAACATCTTTGAGGACGAGTTGAATAGATGAATTGAGCAGGGCATTTGGAAAACTACGAAGAGTCTTCTCATCGTCAATCCCACAAAGCCTAAAGACGATCAGTGCGTCCTACCCGTCATGTATGGAGCCGAAACGTGGACACTGAAGGCACGGCTAGTCCACAAATTCAAAGTCGCTCAGCGGGTTATGGAAAGAACTATGCTCGGTGTTTCTCTGCGGGATCAAATCAAATCGGGAAGTTAGGCGATCCAGCAGAGAACCAAAGTCGACATAGCTCATCGCATCAGCAAGCTGAGGTGGCAGTGCGCTGCCATCAGCTATAAAACCGACAACTGCTGGGGTAAATGGGTTCTAGAGTGGAGACCGCGTCTCAGCAAACGAAGTGTAGGAGCGATGATATGCGCAGAACGGCTGGTAGGAGCTGGATGCGAGTAGCCGAAAACGAGAAGTGGCGTGCATTTGGGGATGCCTGTGTCCAGCAGTGGACGGAAATGGGCTGATAATGATGATGATGGGTGGTCGACGAACAGACGGATCACCTGATGGTGATGGCAACACCAACATTTACAGAATAGTTCGTGTTTTTGAAGCATTTAAAAAACCCGAAAAACCCGGGTTTTGGTTTTTCAAACCCGGGTTTTTTGTGACTCTTAAAACCTGGAAAAACCCGGGTTTTTAGGACCGGGTAAACCCGGGCTCGATGCCCTACGTGAAAGCCTGTCGTTGACGCTGACAAGCAGTATTCAGTGGCTATGGGATTGGCGGGCCCCATGGGAGCATTCGCTTATATGCTATGGTAAATATTTTTGTCGGTACAATAATTAGGACGACAAGTTAACAATGAATGACTCAAACATTTATGGCTGAAACACTTACTTAATATCTATTAAGTTCAAACTCTTTAATTGTAGTTAATCATGACCAATCCCATGTTACTATACATGCTAGATTTATTTCCAACAAATCATGAAAAACTAGCAATAATAATAACACTTTCGTATCCAATAAATATTAAAGTCTCTTTGACGATAACATAGATTGTTTATCAATAACATTAAAATCAGATCTCACGTGTTTGTTCAAAGCATCAGATATATCGACGGCAAACTTATCTTTTACTTGTATGTAAATAAGTTTCGCCTGAGGCATGCTACTTGCATTATCTTACATTATCTCTTAATACAGCACTTGTAGAGAATGTAAATGTAATCTTGATATCGCTGACATCCAAACAAATACCATTTGTCATAGTTTTAATTCAGAGATGCCCCGCTCTAAAAAGCAGCTGTTTTTTTTATAATACATGATACATGATAATAAAAAATACAATACCTACTGATGATCCTTATTCCTTAAGTATATAATATCTAGTACGTTTAAAGGGTGCATTTTGTGTTTTTTATGTATATTAAAAAAGGTGCAATCCAGTCGAAACGTCGGGCAGTAAGTAGCTATGTTATTGCTACTATTTTTATTGCGATCTTATGGGTCTACCCATAAGATATCTTTAACGTTTATAAGTCCATGTAACATGAAGCACAATGTGGCTGGCCACAATGCCGGCCGACAATGCTTAATCTGGCCATTGCATTACGAATGGAGACGGCCTCTTCGCGAAATTAGCGGCAGATTGGACCTATTGTGCCTGCTTTATTGGATGGAGGTAAGGTTTCTGATGAGTATACTCTGATGTGGGCTGAAGTGGGCTGAAGCTGTTTTAGGGTTTATTATAGTTGGATTTGATAATTTAGAAAGATTACCACTAACTGCAAAAATGTAGTTAACATTTTCGCCGTCGCAAAAACGACCAATAGCGCTACCATGGGTTAGCTACATTAGCGCTGTACATTTTTTCATAGACATATTTACATAGGCGATATTGAGTCTGTCAAATTTAAACTCATGGTAGTGCTACTGGACCATCTATGGTCACACATTTTTATAACTACCGGATCAATATGAATCAGCTACGCAATTAATTACGTACTTTATTATTGGTTACGCTCCATGACACGTATCAATAAACTTGGAAGACGTAATTGCCAGAAAATAACCTTCATTTCATTACATTTCAGCTCCAACCGTGCTTAATACAAGAAGCCATAATTTATGTTAATCAAAAGAAACGAGAAAATCAGAGTCGATCTCGAAGCGATGGGGGCGGCGGAATAAGTTGCAGCTGCCATTGAAATTGGGCTAAATTCGGGAAAAAGTGTAATTTATCCTATAATGACATAAATCCGAACCACGCCAATTGTTTCCTAAGGCTTCGATGAGTGGATTTAGAAGGAGGCTATAACACAATACATATGGTACCGCGGTAACGTATTATTAATGGCTATACGCAGCTCAAATTAGTAGATCAGCTATTAGAATTCAGTAGAAGTTGTTCCAAATGTAGAAACAAATACGATTAGGTCTCATGGGTGACAATTAACGTGCCACTGAGCTTTTGCAATATTGGCTCTTACATTTACTATTATTGCAACAAAGTTACTACCAACTTAGTCAAGAAACATCGTTTAATAAAATAAGCGTACCATATAAGGCTGTAACTGCAATTATATGACCAAGATCGGTGTTATATAGTGTTTAAAATGCGCAGGATGCGACAGTCCTCTTATTTTGCAACTAGTGCGAAAGTTACACCTAATAGGCTAATAAAAACACGTGGTTATGGCTATTAGCTATAATAACTGCGGGCAGGTGGGCCGTCCCGCGCCCGCGGAGCGCGCTGCTGTAACTTATAATCTTGAGAGAAACTCATTGACGTGCCTCCATTCAAAGGCGCTGCAGCTAACAAAGCGCTTTTTAAACATTATAGCGGCGCCGGCAAGCGCATTCAGCGCTGCAATATGCGCGGGCCGTCTGCCGCGGTGCTCCAAGCTCTAGCGTTGCGTCGCCACTCGCTTTCGTCTCCGTTCCCTGGCATTATGCCCCTAATGTCACTTAATTTGCCGTCTAGGGCCCCTCACGTGAATGCAGCCCACGAGAGCCGGTTTAATATAAAAATTTGCTCGTTTTTTTCCCGCGAGACGCGAGATTTAACGTTAAACTGTTGCCTCTTTTGAGAGTAAACGCGTAGAAGTAATGGGATTATGAGATCGGTAGTTTTGGTTCTCGTCGGCTAAAGTCGCAAAGGAAATTAAATTGCGAAGTCGTATTTAAGTTTCGCTTTATTTTTTATCACGGCAGTGCCTTTTAATGTTTATTTAAAATTGGCATTCAGGATTTCTTTGGTAATACATAATATGAAATAATAACGAGCGGGCTCACCTAAAAGAAATCTATCGTATTTTCTTTTCAAACGGTTTTCGTAGGAAAACTCATTAGTGATCGTGATTGATCGGCAGTAGCGTGCGGACTCAGCGCTGGAAGTCGGCTAAAGCGCACAAAAGCGAGGTAAGCCGTTATTATATCGCCGGCCAAATAACTCGTCGACGGATCGCTGACGCAGCGGATTACGGAGGAAGTCCGTGTGTAATAATAAATTGGAGTCGCCGAGAACCGAATTACACGCATTGTACCTGGCGAACGAGGCCTGTGGGGCTACCATGAGTTTAATACTTACGCGCTCGATATCGCCTACGTAAATATGTCTTTGAAAAACTTGTACAGCGCCGCCTGGTGGGTACGCGAAGAACTAAAATCGGCCGTATAAAAAAAACAACTCGATAGGTTTTTAACGTACGTAAGTTTTCGATAGCCAACTCATGGTAGGCCCTCTGATAATATGTTTTCGAGTATATAACTAGTGATGTTACTTGTCAAAAGGAATCTTTTATTGATTCTACCAATGGCTAGCTATTGCATACTCCGTTTGAGTTTGAGATAGTCCCTCAACAAATAGGGAAGACAGTCAGCAATCAAAATAAAGTCATGAAGCTCCGAAAGAAATTCCGTCTACCGAGCCAAGGAATATGCTGACCTTCTAGTCCCTCTTGAGGGTGGCAATTAAGACGGTGTATGAAGTAATATGAACTAATGTATCGTAGAACTTACCTTTAATAAAACTCAGCTGAAAGGTGCGGGGTATGAGGATAATATCATCCTGAAACAACAAAAAAAAAGCTCATTAGCTTCACATACTCGTAATTGTCATCAAAACAATATTAATAATTATAAATCTAAATAATTAAACACTTATAAACCTGGGAAAATAATTATACTTCGATTCACACAATAAAATAACAATTTTAATTTGAAAGGCAATGTATATTAAACATGGCCTTATTATGCATGGACAATTTATGTTAAATGCTGAATCATTAATTGTTCATTGTTTTTAACCGTAAAATATTTCATTTCCTAAGTAGATCTCAATAAATTAATTAAGCTTATAAATGGCAATAAATTTACTAAGACAAAAAATACTATATCTATGTGACAATCAAAGATTACCGCGGCTGCCGGCATCTTGTCTCATAAAAAAAATTGTGTATGTCGGCCTACAAAATAAATCTTCGTTTTCGGCAAGAGTACGTACGATAAACGAAAGTGCATAAACGGCTAAAAAGCCTCCATCCACCCAGCAATAGACAAAACGATGATTCACGCACCCTTTCACGATAAACATTCAAACCGCAGCGCGCGGGCGGCGAACAAAACCTCGTCACTTTGCGGGCTCACGGCAAGTTTTTATCGCGGCGTAAATATTTACGCTTGGCATTGTGGCAATCAGATAATGGCGGTCGGATCATCCGAGTATTTGCCGAGCCATCCAGGTGGCCCGCCCTCGCAAACTTCCTGCTTCGTTGTGGGCTGTGGCTGTTTTTAGCTGGTATTTTAGTCGAAATTGAGATTGCGCCTTGCATGCACTTTAGAATGTACAGAGTAAAGGAAGCATGGTATTTTTTGTTGCATAAAAACAAACAATTGCGTAACAGAATCTGACTTTGTATTGATTTGATAGAATGTATTATGTTAGGTTTATGATTTTAGATAAATAAGTAGATTAGAAAGAGCTTTTCGCAAACTCTATGGGCCTTTGATGAATCGATCACTGTAATGAATTTAAATAGCTAAATCCAAATGGGCAATTAATACCTACGTGTTCAAAATTCTGATCAATTGCTCATAAATTTGGAATTTTCTACGAAGAAAACAGATGTTATGGTGTTATGTGGCCAAAAGGACTTTACTTATAATCCCAGCGAATGACTTGTCATCGGTTCCACTGCATAAGTGCTTTAACTCAGATCTACTTAACAATAAATCCTCACACAAGACCCAAGCTCCCGCACATACAAACAACACGGGAAGCTAAGGCCTCCTTAGCATAAAGGTCGTGATTATGGTAACGTGCCCGGTGGGCTTCAAAGTATCATTCTATTCGTTTTAGGGTTCCACACCCGTATAGTTAAAACGGGACCCTACTCTTAATAAGAAAGACTTCAATGTCAGTTTGTCACTAGGCTGCATGTACCATGGTAGGTGAAAAGTTGCTGTTTATATCGATTTTTTTTTAAATTAATCTGTATTATCTCACTGCTGGGCAACGGTCACCTCCAAACCGGTCCACCGCTCTCTATCCAAGGCTAGCACTTGCCAGCTCCTTGAGAGCTGGACGAAATCGTCACACCATCTTTTCTTAGGCCTTTTCCCCTTCGGCTAAAGCAGTCTTCAGGTACTCATTGTTACGACTTTAGCAAAAAAATACTTAAGTCTAAAACAAAATAAAATCAAACGCTCATTAAAAGAAACGTGACTACTTGCCGTTTAACTTGTTTAAATTAAGAAACAAATGCCATTTCCTATGTGGCCAACACGTTGAGTCACACAGGCACAGCTCACGTCGCGCTCGCTAGACGTCAACACGCGGGCGATTTGCGAGCGTCCCCTATCAGACATCAACGCTGCGCCGGCGCCGGCGGGCTGGCCGCGTGGGCGCAAAGCAAAAAGCCGCCGAGACAAGCACGACACTAGGGCTGGCTGACTGACGAGTAATTTTGAACGTTCTTTTGTTTGGTACACTATAAAACTCTTTTTTTTTTTCATCATCACATACGTTGATCTGATCCCGTGGTAAATAGCTTAAGCACTTGTGTTACAGGTATCAGAATCAACAGTGATATTTAATAAGACGCCCAGACACAAAGCAAACACCGATGTTCGTCACACAAATGGTTGTCCCGGTTGGGATTCGAACTTGGACTCCCGACTCCCGGAAATGTAGGTTTACACCTGGGTCACTAACTACTGTTCCTTGAGTCAGTCAAAACCGAGTCTTTATATTGTTATGTTTTGGCCATTGGGACACAGGCATGCTCGTAATAACTTGGTGTTGATATTAAGCCGTGCGTCGCGGTGGAGCTTCTTCTAGCATGGTGAACCCTAAGGTTCCAATTAGATGTAATGTCGAGATATCTATCAGTTGGCCTTGTAGATACGTTTCAGAACACTATATACTACTGATACTGTCTAAAATTTTTTGGGCCTTGAAATGCTACATAATCCTCATAAAGGTAGAAATCGTTTAGGATATAATTCTGTGTAGATATATATGTATATATCTACACAGAATTATATCCTAAACGATTTATTATGATCTCTTCTGCCCATGGTGTATGTACACCATGGGCAGAAGAGATCATAATAAATTCCAACCGAGCTAACACCAAGGATATGTCAAACAAAATATCAACATACATACATACATAACCCATAAAATGGCACGCTTTTTTCACAGAGGGGTAGGCAGAGATCACTTCCTCCCATATTGTGCTTCGATCCTGGCACACCACTTTCGCATTAACATCCATCAATCTCTTCATGCATGCTCGTCGATTACGGGTACTTTTGATTTGACCGTACATTTGACCTATTTGGTCATGGCAGGTCTTTCTTGGCCAAAATATCAAAACTCTAAGTATTCCATGTCACAACCCTACGCTGCGCGCGCGCCCCGCGAGCATTCCGCCGCGGACCGGTCCGCTCAATGGAAGCCGATGCCAGCCCTATAATTAGGGCCTCGGTACCGGTTTCGGTAATACCGATATGCTTGAATATAAGACTTTTTATTCACTCCTGCCCTTTGAATTGGATGTACCGTTTTTGCGCGGGTGAATCGGCCTGTGGTCAATTCGTAATGATGTTATAAATCTGCTCGGCTGTCTGTCCTACTTCGTAATAAAATTTTGTCGGCCTTTAGTTTATTGGACCTTTTTTATATTTAATTTAATAGTAATCACACTAGCCTCTTGTATAAAAGTTCTCAGTTACATAGAATTGACGCGAACAAAAGCTTATGCTTAAATTGTTATAGCCTTTTTGTTTATTATACCGGTGCAAAAAGTAGTTTTAAAGGAATAGTGCAAGTAACACAAGCCACACGCCTATGTAAACTCATTTTACTAAACTGATTTCACGTCAATGGATCCTAATAATGCAACCCCTAGTGTTCCATTAAATTGAAAACACAATGTACACAATTGCATTACAACAAGGGTATCCCATAAAAATCACAGACAACAAAACCACTCGGGGAACCAAACCTAATTACATAGTATAAGCAAAGCGCATCCGATACAAGTGAATTATAATCGTATTACGGCGGTAATATCGGGAAAAAAAGTCGACTGAGTGAGCGAGTCGCCTGTGGGTATATGGAGGCTTCAATAGCAAATAACGTTACGGGAGCTCCGCAATAGCGCGTTATAAATCTGTAATCACATATTGTTGTGTATACTGACGGAGATTTAAATTAATTCAGGTGAAGTTTATTACTTCCAGTAATTTAGTCTTTGTGTAATAAGTTTACCTTTTCGTATGGCTGTCCCACAAAAAATACCGTATAATTGCAATGTCGAATTATTCTAATAACGCTCTATCCGTCGTCATAAGATTGATGGATTAACCCTATATTTGACGAGTTGCAGTTGTCTATATTGTGGTTAAAGGTAAAGTACGTATGCTTCGATCGATAAACTTTCCTCTTCATAATAACATATCCCCAATTTTCTCGTTTGTTACCGAGTGAGCTGCGAGGTGACAGATGGTTTGCGTAAGGCGTGATGCCAAAACGCTCGTCGTACGTTACTGTTAACGTGCGGAAAGTTTACTGAACGCAGGGTGCGAAGGACTAATCGTGGAGAAGGATAGACTGACAGGGTGCGATTCGACCGTACTAACAATAGTTAACAATAGATGGGTAGCCTATGAGCTGGATGCACCAGAGGAGAAGAAGACAGACATCATAGATGAAACATATTGCACGTACAAAGCTATCTGACATAGGACTTATACCTTTACATGAAACAAAATCTTACAGAATAAATATGGTCGCTCTTTTCATATTCTATTATTATGCTACACTTGAAGTCAAGTTTCCTGAGATATTCTTTATTTAACACACAGTCGAGAATACAGTTTATAGCCACATTTTATGCCTAGCTTCTAAGTTATTTAGATAGTTGGGTAATGTTTGGAGATAAAATAATAAATTGCCCGTATTTACTAACTCGTAATCCCCTAATCCGTGCAGTTCCGTAAGCTCTCTTAGCCGAATATAAGATTAAATGAATAATTCTATGCAGTCATAGTTATCCTTAAAACAAAAGAAGCAATGACGCCGCACTATCGCGCCATCACAACGAACCCTGCTTACCTAATACTAAGCCGTCTTAAGTGGATAGAATAACGCACAACAAACAGCCTACACTAAACTTCAATTAGGAGGAACGGTAAGTCAAATATTCGTATTAGTGACGTCACGAAGGGCCGCCGTAGGTAGGCGGCCGATTCCAGGAACGGTCGCGCCGTAAACTCCTGCGCACAATGCCGAGGCCGATGCGCCCTACAAATTCCGATTCTCATGGTTTTTTTTTTCACAAAACCTCAAAATGTGATAAGCAACGCTGCATCTATTTAGGCTGAGGTATAGGGGTTCATAAATTAAGATTCCCCTGGCCAGGTAATAATTTTACCATAATTTACTGTTTATTAAATCTTACTCGCATGAATTACTTCAGTAATCATCATATACCTTTAGTTTAGGAATGATTCTTCATCCAAGCATTCTCACCTTGTTGAGTGAACACATCATATAAGCCTAATTTGTAAACATAAAACATAATTACGACACCAAACAGAATTTGGCTGTAAGTGTATTTCCTCGTGGTGTTGAAATAAATAAATACTTCGTTGTTGCTTGTTCCAAACCAAATTATGTGGAGCTATCCGAGTATCACTCCACCTCCGGAGCGTTGCGAAACATTCAAAAAGGCAATTTCCAACAAATAAGAATACAACTGACTGCTTTGTGCTGAGAAACTAAAGTTTAGCCCAAGTTGGGGCCCGTTTCTAAGGCCCCGCAACTTTGGGAAACCTAACCGAAGCTCTTTCATCTCTTTTCGTAATTTTATTTAAAGCACCACTCAGTGCTTTCCATTTCGAAATTATGAAAAAACTTTAAATGTTAACAAATCGCAGAGTGTAGATATTTTTGTATTTTCCTTTACAATTAGCCAACTCTTTTGGACGGTTCTTTACACACACACACTTAAAATTTTTGGCTAGGGGATACATATACTGATTTTTAATAAACTTTAATTACGTATAAAACCTTTCATTGAATTATTTTAAATTACTCACATAAGATTATAATAAGTAAAATAAATAAATTTAGATGCCGTGCGATGAACAGTTTTTAGCCATGCCTGTTCTACACATTAACTGGCACAACGCATCAACAATTTAATCATTTATTGTATTTATTCAATCTATTATATTATTTGGATAACTGTATTTAAAGTCAATACAGGCAGTATACATTTCATATTTTGATATTAAAAGCAAATATGGAAATAGAGCCCCGCGCGTGTGTCAAATTAAATTAACTAAACTTTTGATGTTTCATATTTGAAAACTGAATTTTCGATACACACAAACTGTACAAATGGCTCGACTAAATTGAGTAAACGAGCTCCTAAAAGTTCTCAACCATAACATAATATCCCGTTTGAGTTAGTTGAATGGAAGCATTTTCATACCCCATTGGCAAACTAGATGTCCTTAATTAAAGGAGCGAGCGTCACAAGTTTGTTCGACACACGCAGGCACGTAGAAACATATCCGTGCGATTAAAGTTTCGCTACAGCCGATCCGCGTGATGTAGCCTTGCGGGAGTTGGGAGTAGATAGGACATTCCGTATTAATTAACTAAATAAGACTAGCAAAGCGGGCTGAGACGGCGACCTGCGAGCGTGACAGTCGCGTGTCAATAAGACGCCGAGACACGGCGGATTTAAGTATGGGGCGGGGGCCGGGCGCGCCACCCCAGTGTGTGGTTTCCTTTTGATGTCATCTTCGCGCAAACTTTGCTACGGATCGGCTTTGAGATAGAGAGACGGAGAGTGACTAATTTGGCCCAGCATTTGATCTCGAGAACTCCGATGGCGGCGTCCCGCTCGCACCCGACGCCCGCCGCCGCCGCCGGGAAGCTCTTTGCAAAATTTCGCTTTGATCGCAAAGTTAAATTATATGGGAATTGAGCATTAAATGGATACACATGTGAGGGGTAGAGCCGCGCGGCCGGCGGCTGCGCGGCCGGACCGAACGGGTAATATTGTCAAAAATAAAACGCGGGGGGTCGTTTGACGATTACGTCGACTTACATAAATAATGAGCGAAGAGTCACTTTCAAAGTTATACATTTGTGAGAGCGGCGCTTGTATTTAACTCCGCCTAATTTGCCGCGAGTACGCGTACCTTTGAGAGCTCCGTTTTTACTAGTTTACGAAACAGATATTTGCGCCCGCCTTTCCTTTGATACGGCACTTTGTGGAGCATTTTACACGAGTTTCTTTTGAGGCCATTCAGACGGTGAGTAACGAAAGGCTGTCTTTGATAAACACGTGCGAGGACTCTTCAGTACTTATTAGGGGTGCTCTCTTTGAAAGTGCTTCTTGTGAAATCTATTTGAAACGTTCACAATCTCAAAGCGGCTCCGATGAAAGGTGCTCTAATTAAACTGTCGCTAATAAAATTATGTGAAAAATTGAATCTACGAGTGTCCTATTCGTGATTAAAGGTTCGTGAAATTGGAACAATTCGTAGTATTTCGCACTTACACTGCAGACTTTCAGCGCGCTGTCTCGATGAGGGATTATTGATATATTCCGAAAGTTATAAAAGTTATCGAGTCATCGGCACTGAGCGCTCGAAAGGATAATCCGAACGTAATAGAGTAATACGTATGTGAGAGCGTCTAAGTGAATGTTAGTACATCGCTTGCCGCTGGGAGACCTATTAGTAGGTTATTCATGTTGGGTCACACACTCTTGCGAGTCAAAGACGACTCCGCAAAGTGGCGCCTTTGTGGAGCGCGCCCCGGAGCCTCACCTCCGCCACTCTTTGTCTCAGCCGCCCCGCTCGCCTAACACAACACAAATAACATTGCGTCACCAGTTAGTTTCATTTGAATTTCTGTTATTGGACCCGACGTAAGACTTCCATCAAATACGATCTAATTGACTCCACATCAATTATTTCTTTGTTTTCCATCGGGCAAAGCAAAACACATGAGTTTTACTCGGTAATATGGGCTCACGAGCGTCGGTCACAAACAATACGTAATCATCAAAGGGCAACCTATGTGACCGTATTTCCTTATATCGATGATCTGTTGGAGATCAAAGAGATTTGATGGACTTTGATGTTTAAATCTGAAAGACTTAAACTGGTGTCCTTGTGATGTAAATTCTGGGGTTGGGCGGGAGGAAGTTGGCGGGTGGGCTTTGAGGCTCGGGCGACTGTCGTTGCGACGACAACGACGCAGGCTGCGACACCGAAAAACTACAGACGCGACGCTCGCATAATCACCGCCCTCATTGAGAACTGGCCGAGTGTTACTTCAATTACGTTTGACAATTTACAACGCAACGAATAATGAATGAAAGGAAACTTTAAAGCTGTGCTAATTGAGATTTTGCGACTTTGTAGGTACTATGCGCCATGCAAATTCGTTTGAGACGTGCATGTTAAGATTTTATTACTTCTTCGAGTCTTCTTGGTACGAGGTTTTAATTACAAGAGCAGCTTAAAGAGTTTTTAAGTAAATGCAAAATGTCGAATTAGTAGATCCATATTTATTGCTAAAGAATGAACGAGTAGATGCCGGCAGTGGGAGCGCGCCGGTCGGCCGAGCACGCTCAAAGAGAAAGCAACTACAAAGGACACAATCAAATTTTTGGAAACATAAGCATTTCTAAGAAACACTCGAAATCAAAGGGACACCTAATTTATAAATTGCAATTACACCGGTAGCCGCTCACTCCGGAATGGAAAAAAAAATTTAGAGCGAACAGATTACCAACACTAAATTTAATTACAAAGCGAACTCGAATATAACAAATTGGAGAGGATAAACGCGACAAAGTAAAAGAGAAAACACACCCAAAGGAAACTCGCAGCATTGATATAAACGAAATTTAAATTAAGTACAAAGGGAAAGAAGATGAAAAAAAAATCCTTTCATTGAAAGCTCTCATCCCGGAGTCAGAGGGCCGGGCGGCTACATCAAAGACACCTACCGAGTCTATCCTTATCTGTGCGAAACCGAGTTTGGAAATTAGCACAGAGCGATCCTTTTTCTGAGACTGGTGGCCGGTCAAAGACGCCGCGTGCGCACCCTTTCAGGTGCTTTTAGCATTACGCTTTCATGAGCCCACCCCGTGGGGGGGGTGATAATGTACCTAATTAACTATTTCATTCACTTTGCAGCGGGTTTTAATTCAGGCTCCGTGTCCGGCTAATCGCATGCGCGCTTTGATTCGCGCGTTTTAGAGCGGGTCGCCGCCGGTGCCGCGGTAATGCGTGACGGTTTGAGCTTACGTTTGGCAAACATGTTTACAGAATGATTAAAGGCATAGATGTGTAATGTATTTATTTAGCTCTCTAACTAACTAGGCGATGCAAATATCTTTAACTCTTTATTGCTGTAATTTACAATAACGGAGCGCTATCGTTGTAAAGTAAGTGAAACATACGCTGAAAACGTGATTAAAAAGCTAAAAGCATTTATTTTGTTTAATATAAATTGTTGCCAAAAGTAACAAATAGTAAAATTGTTAAATATTTTAAATTTCGGGAAATAACTGTCCCAACAAGTTTATTTTTGGGACTGTCTTTAAAATACACTAATTATAGCTCTCTACTTTTTGTTCTCTGTCCGTTTATAAAAACAGAAATATATTTTTAGTTTTTTTTTAAAAGGTTTTCTTTATATTTGGACTGGTCATGCGTGCAATGATCTTGTCGTCGATCTGTATGTTTTGGACAAAATTAACGAGTACATTAATAAACTATTTACATAATATAGGGCCGAGGAGTTCTGATAGCCTTTCTTAATACTTGTGTATAGTTCGTTTAAACAGATGATAAGAAACTGTATAACGTATTATTAATTTTCATGTTACAGAGATGCACCCAAACGCACGAGGCGCAATGTTTTATGTATCGAGCCAATCGGCCAAAGATTTATTAAGGTACTTTGGGCGCGGGCGGCGATTTCTAAGAAAAGGTGCTATTTATAAGACTCAACTTTGCCGCATCTTCATACGAATGTATAAATATTTCGGCTCCTTTCACATTCATATGTAATTTTTATGTTTTGTACTCAAAGACTAAAGAAGTGTTTCCGAGAAAAGGTGCATTGGACGACTTTTATGTTGCCGGTGTTTTTGTAAAGCGATGAAGACCGTGATGTCAGGTTCGATTTTTATTCGAGTCAAGATATAACTTGCCGATTTCGAGAGTGCGTTCATTATTATTCATTATCATGTTATATGATAATAATCGTATTCATATTTTCGGTTTACTGGATTAGACCGGGTGGAATCAGATAATTATTTAATATTACCGCATAGGGTAGGTAAATAAAGATAACAACGTGTTATTTAAAAAGTTCCCATTAGTTTAGTTCGCAGTAGTCCAGTTATTTAAAACATTTAATGTGATTTGTGACATTCATCACCTTGTGGTGGAGTAAATTTTAAAGTAATTTATCAAGTGATTATTACACAGCAACAATATTATAAGTTCTCGACCCGCGTTACTCTTCGTACAGTGCTATTTAGTATTCGCTATATAAATAAAATCACACTAGACACAAGTAATACTTGTATTTAACATTAAGTTTACCTAGATTTTAGGTATCACCATAAGTTGATTTAGTGTTAACAGTGACTTTTATCTAAATGTATGTTTTAACGGCGGAACCTCTTTCAATGTTGTAAATTATTTTACGACGTTTTTATGTGTGCATGTTATGTTTCTTGGAATTTCAACAACTTGTGATCAATAAATGTTTCTTTTTCATTTTCTTCCATACATTTGTCGTTCATAATAAAATAATAATGAGATCATTAAACAAAGGTAGTACAGTACTCAGAGGTCGCTACGAGTCGTAGTCGATTCGTCAACTCCTACGCAGCGCGAGCGCGTTGAAGTCTTTTATATGAGACACACACGCCACTTTAACATTTCGTTTTATCATAACTTATTATATTATTCATTTGTTAAGGTGATGCAATGTTAATTCATAGACATAGTAGTACAAGCATGGTATTATAAGTGTTGCAATACTACTCTAAAATTATTTGGTTTGGAAGAAAAGCTAAATTTTATATTTACCGGTACTAATTGTAAATTCATGGTAATTATGTTTCTATCTAAAGTGTTAATCTAATATTGATACGATATACAGTGCAACCTCGATATTACGAAACTCAAGGGGATTACAAAATATTCGTTATACCGCGTAATTTGTTACAATGAGGTTTGTTATATAGAGGTTAGATTGGACTCCGATTCGTTTTAACAAGGTAAAAATTTTATCAGCCATTGCAACTTTAAAACTTACAACCGTTATAAACAGTAGGGTTTACTTTACTGAGAATCAAACGACAATAACTGCCTTACGAAGAATTTAACGTGTCTGAACCTGTCAAGACATGAATTACTATTGTACAACTAAGTGGTAATAATTGATAGGATACGTTATGTAAAGGTTATCGGTAGCAAAATTCGTTAAAAAGAGGTCAATAATATTTTCCATTTATTTTCTGCAATGATTAAAATTCGTTATAAAAAGGGTTTTGATAAATGTGTTCGTAATGTAAAGGTATATTTTATATTAGCTTTTATGGATAGTTCTAGGGGATTATGAAAAATTCGTTAAATCGAGAAATTCGTTATATTGAGTCTCGTTATATTAAGGTTACACTGTATTTTCATAATGTTTTTTTCTTTTGGAACGTCACACAATTTCTTTTGATGTACTCCGATTCCCTAATCGAAGTTTTGCCAACGTTATAATAGTTGCGAGCCAACAAGTATCTCGGGCGATATTATGAGTGCATAGAGTGTGAGGCATTGTACAGCCCGAGGGTCGCGGGTTCGGTGCACGGCACCGCGAGGGGCATTCGTTATTGTGTTGCCATTGTTTTAGTGCATTTCATTTGAATGGAGCATATGCGACAGTGTGCGCGTTTCGAAACGACTTCATTTTCAACAATGCTTTGTTGTTTGAATCGTTCTTAAAAGTTCTTTAATGTTGTTTTTTGTTTTTTATAACCTTGGCCAACACATTGAGTTGAGAGAGAGTTGCATGAAAATATTTACGTCTTTATTTCGGTTACGGATTTACTTACTATGGCTGCTGTCCATAATTTGATTAGTTAGGTATGATATAGATGTTAAAGTGAGTTCTACCTAATTTTGACACTACATATAATATTTAAATTAAATCTTTACCTTAGCTTACACACATCATTGCACATGCTAAAATATAATAAAGACTACTTTAAACAATACCCAACTACAGGTGCTACAAAATATCAAGGCCAACCAAGTACTAACAACAATAATAAAATCAAACAGCCCTATAAAACTTAAAAGCAACTAAATCGTCGAATTAATAACCATAAAAATAAAACAATGCTACGAAACGAACAGAACCGTAAAAGTGCCATTAAAGCCGTCGGTGCACAATAAATGCATATCGGGTGCACGAGACAATGGCGGCGGACAATGCATTCCGACAACATTTGAGCTACGACTCACAAAAACACGCCGTGCCTGCCCGGCCGACGATGCCGGCTTCGACAAAAAACCTTCAAACACCACCCGGACTATATCTGTTACAGTTCAAACTTAGTACCTGCTGGCGACAAAGATAATCCAGTTTGTAAACGAACAAATCCAAGTTTTCAAACACTTTAAACTTGTTATAACACTTTATCACTAAAAACTACGATTATCATACATTAGACACTGATTATGTGATTAAAATAGTAATTTATCGACTAAACTAGACTAGAAGATTCACTGGTTACAACTTTTGTCGTTGAGTATTGCAATCAAAAAGTTTTGTAGTTTTTCACAAACTCCGCGGACGCGTCGCGATTTTTTTCAGCAAAACGGCAGCGTCCTGTCTTTGCGGAGGCTGAGAGGCGACTGACAGCTCAGCGGCGGCAACGTGCGCGCGCAGCACGTGGCACCAATGGGGGCGGAGCGCTGGCGAACCGCGGCCCGCGATTGGCCCAACGAGCCCTTTGATCAGCCGCCGACGACTAACTACATCGCTCTGCGCCTTAATCTCGGTAGTAACGTCCTTTTAAAACAGGTAATTTTATTACAAAAATGTGTATACTTTTTATGGTCAGTCGAGCAAGCGTCGACGGCCGCAAAGGGCCCGTCCCGGACCGAATGCAATCCCGATAACACGTCACCGGTCACTACGTCACGGTCAAAGCCTCAAAGGATAAAAGCCACGCGACTTTTTTGACACACTAAAGCATTTTACAGATACTACGCATCTCTTTGAAAAACTGACATCAAAGAGTATGAATACTGGGCGTCCTATTAAATCCATTTCTATTATGATGAGTGCTCAAATTAAATATGCCGTAATTCAATCACGCGATCGAAGACTCTTTGAAGAGTTCTATTTAAAGAGTCTAGCTAATATTACTAGTTCAATCATGGCGTTTGATCTTGTAGACTCGCGTATTATGTACCTACACCATATTACTTTTGAGTCACAAATATATTGGATGTAACTGACATCTATGATAGCATCTTCTATTTGCGAGCGTTTGAACTGAGGCTGGGTTTCAAGGAAGTATTTAAGATGTATACACACTCGTCGGTCACTGAGGTAACATGCCCAAAATAATTTTGGAGTGCATCACTCGTGGTCACTATTTTATGTTAACAAAAACAAAACGTTGCAAAACTAAACATGACCAATATTTTTTTTCTTTCCTAACTGACTGACACGATGATGGCTTGGACCCTTGTCATCATCACCGGACTTGCGGGGGAGCGGATGCCTCTCACCCCTAAACATAACCAATATTATGCCAAATCCAACTAAATAAAATAAATCTAGGTCTAATAATATCTACCTGTCCATCAGATATAAGACCATTTCCGTTTTTCAAGCTGGTTTTTTCTAAATCCTTGCTAACATGTATTACGAATGTGAAAGTAGCTTTGTCGCGCATTTACGCTAAAAGCGTACTACTGATCGATTTTAATGAAACCCAAAACAAATTAAAATTAAATTTGGTACATAGTATAGAGCTAGGTATAGGAAAGACATAATAACTTCATTCAATAGATGTAGTATATTATGCAAATTTTAGCCGACTTTATAAAGGAATTAGTGGTTCATGCAATAAACAAATCTACAGGGACGGATCTCGGATAAACAAATAGCATGTTATAAAATCACACAATAAAGTAAGTTGAATGCAATTTGGAATGTTGTTTTGTTAATAAAATAAAAAAAAAAGGTTTATTTCAAACTTGTAACTTATTATGCACAACTTGCACATGGCGAAGAAAAATACATGTGATTGTATTGCAACACTGTCATAAGCGCAGTGCTATAGGTGTCGCAATTTTTTCCTTAACTGACTACTACGGTGGCTTGGAGTAGCTTTACAAGCCTTGTAATCATCACCGGACTTGTGTAGGAGCGGATTTTTCTCACCCCTATAAGCATCGCAAGCGCAGGATGCGAAAGGTCGTTCTTCCTGCACCAGCCAGACATTGAGCTTCAATTGTCGATTTTAAAATATTTTCAAAATATTTTGTTAAGATTCGGGCAACTGAAAAAACCAAATATGATAGATGCACATATTAGCAAATAAAGAATGTTGTCAAATGTGCATACAATTTGTCAGTATACAAGAATAGCATTCTACCTACGTTACCGCACGCAGCCGATTTCCATCCCACCCGAAAACGCTGCATTAAATGTATCGAGTGGTGTGTATATGCGCACGAGTCGCTACAGTCTAACAGCTGAATACTAAAAGAATAAATAAGACATACGCTTTTTACAGATATACATTTCGGTCAACAAAAGACTTCCTCTACTACTTTCCATGTAGCCACTACCGTCACCGTCGATACCGCAGCGATCGCGGCGGTATTAATAAACCGCGCGCCCGCGGCGCCGGCCCGTCTGCTGCATATTGCCGCGCCGCTCGCACCCACGCCCCCCCGCCCCACATATAATGTCAAAGGGTGAGCGCGCCGCCTCACAAAGCGTAAGTGCAACCACTAAAAGCCAATCCTAAGTTTTATTGATACACATTGTATTGCGACAAAGTCTCCGCCGGCGGGGCCCCCCACCCCACGCGGCGCACAAAGACAATATCGCGACGTCAAAGGCGCCCGCGGACGCCCGCCCGCCGCCCGCCGCCCCGCGCCGCCTAAAGGAAATGAAAAATTAAATTGTCAACACATTTAATATCTGCGAAAACGTGCACGGCGTCGCCTTTGAACGCGCCTCCTTTGCGAAACCTCCGCGGCTCGGCTTTAAGTATTAAAATTTCAGACGTAAAATTGAAATTCAGTTTAAGTTTAATTAGACGTCGCTAGAAGTTCGAAGTCGCATTAGATCAGTAGCGCTAATGAGCCCGAGCACACGTCAGGTGCGGGGGTTCCCCCTCGCGTTTGATCGGCGCCGCCGCTTTGACAATTATTAAAATTTGCCTCGTACCTCTCGGGCCTCATCTTTTTCCGTCGCCTCGATTACGCCACGGGTTTGTCTCATTAGGGCTTTTGTATGGTATCGCGGCGGGCCTTTGATGTGCGCGGCGCCCGTGGTCCACCTGCACTTTTATTGTTCCCGCCCACTCTCAAATTTGCACGCTCCACTTTGTGTTGTCTCTTTGCGATTAGCTCGCTCGCCGAACGCTCTTTGACCCTTCACCGTTCAAACGATGGCTTGTCAACTGTTTGCCTGTACATTGTTGCAATGAATAATTGAGTTTGACGAGTTTATAATAAATAGCGCAGTCAATAAAGGCGGCGCAGCGTGTCCGGCCTGGGCGGCGGGGCGGGCGCGCGAGTCGCGAACACTCGACACCCCTTTATTACTTGTGCGCTTTGTGCGCGCACTATCATCAAACACACGAGTCGAATTAAAACTTTATACGGCGACAATTTACATGGCGTGCGTTATATTGGCGCCCAACGTGGGGCGCGGACAAACAAGCGCGCCCGCGCCAACTCTGTTAAAGCAAAAATTACTTCAAACGATATTTAGCTCGCTTTGAGGAGATAATTATGCGAATGTATTTAAAATCGGGCGGCACTTTACAAAGGTAAGTCCGCAATTCTAGACGAGTTATCACAGGGCCGGTATAATAAGAGAACAACGCGAAGACGTTTTAAATAAAGCTCTGTGAGGAGCAGAGATAAAAGGGAATTTGCGCCGTTTGTATTAGTGGGTGAAATAAAATGCGGCGCGTTTGCCGGCCGGCGCCCGCGCGGAAACCTGCGGGGACATTACAGTTTTTTCTACATTCATTTTCTTTGTTTGAATTTAATATTCGATAGAGGTGCTCGGAAATGAGAGATTACAACGCGACAGCCGCGCCACGGGAATTGCTTTGATTCAAATAGTTGGCAGCGCACTCTGTTGTTATATTTCCTAGTCGCATTTATCGAAACATGGATAGTTTTACATATTACACCCGAGTTGTATTTGAAAGCAATGTGTTGTCTGCGAAATGTAAATAAGTTTAAAACAAATATTTATACCAATATTGTTGTTATCAATTCAATGACATTATAACAGTGATGATGACAAGATTACTTATACTTTTATATGTTGAGTAGTGTTTTGAACGTTTTGGTTCATAGAATGAATCTACAAATAACTCAAATGTTGGCGTTTAGTAACAATGTATATTATGATAAAATTATGCGCCTGAAACGCAGCAGCCAATGTATACTCGTATAAGCAACCGCACGCTACATAATCACTCCGGACAAGAAATCATATTCAGTCAGGGGATACCAGTCACAACTATCTGTCCGGTGGTTGGTGAACGGCATACGGGTAAGCGACCCCGGCTCTTCGAGCTACTATCGACTCAGTCCAAATCATCCGAGGCGATAGTATCCTTCCTCCTCTTTTCCTTCCCCGTCATACATCCTTGCTACTCGTGGGAACGCAATGACCTTGTTAAAACAATGCACAAGGCAGAATGGCGGCGACGTGGTCCACAACCCGTCACGTCACGTTTCCCACAGAGGTGAAAAGTGGATCGCTGGAAGTGATCTCTGCCCTCTGGGAAAAAGGCGTGATTTTATGTATGTATGTATATGTAATATAAATGAAACATTTTATTCAAATAGGTGATTATTTTTATTTGCGCTAATACAGCAACAGTATGATTCTGGCACCTACGGCGGACTACGACAAGAAATTCTTTTTTCAGTTTAGGGTGTTATTAGTTAAATAACGTATCAATCAAAAACATAAATGTGAAATGAGAGCCAAGTTCAATATTATGATAATTGCCTTGGTTGTTGACTTCAACGACAAAAGAAGTGAGATCTAAATGGGTGCCAAGTTCAATGGTCAACCCTGAAATTTATTTATAAGTAACACTATAACATACCTATCATATCTTCTTATAACATAAGATAATGTATGGTGGTAGCCTATGAAGGTCTGTCTTGGCTAGTTTTCATATATGAATTATAGCCGTCGCAAGTTCTAAGCCTATAAGTATTTGTCGGTTTTTATTTTATAATTCCGAAAATTTGGATTGTTGGTAGAAACTAGCGAGCGAACATAATAATACGTTGGTAGGTTTATAGAAACTAGCCAAGACAGACCTTCATAGGCTACTACCATACATTATCTTATGTTATAAGAAGATATGATAGGTATGTTATAGTGTTACTTATAAATAGATTTCAGGGTTGACCATTGAACTTGGCACCCATTTAGATCTCACTTCTTTTGTCGTTGAAGTCAACAACCAAGGCAATTATCATAATATTGAACTTGGCTCTCATTTCACATTTATGCTTTCGATTGGATATTATTACTTTTTGTAGAAAAATATACTTTTCTACAAAATCATCGTAACGCCGTGAACATTTATGAATAGGTAATAATTTTATACTATTGATGGGCGCTAAATATAAAAATAATTATTAATCCCAGTTAATAAAATAGGTACCTATCCTAAGTAATAAATATGAAAACCGACTATAAGTACCTACTCTTAATTGTAAATAAGTAAGTATACCTAAAATACTTAGTGCTCTGCCTTCCCCGGTATATAGGCGTGATTAGGTATTTATGATAAGCGTTCACAATATAACCTAACCTAATTATTAAAAAATTGCCAGTTTTTTATTTATTCCTTTGTATTCATGTAATTACCTATCTGCAATCTGCATACCAAATTTTAACTCTCTAGGTCATTTGGAACTGGGTTAGAATTTTGATCTGTCAGTCAGTCAATGATAAAAATGAGGATTTTTGGACATTAATATCTAAATAACTGTTTGAGATAAGCTTATGAAATTTAGAACACATATTTATCAAGCAAGTCACAATATATGAGCCAAATTTGATACGTTTATGTGAAATAGTTTTTGATTTATGAGGGGTTCAAAAGTGGTTCCAAATGGTTCGTGTAATATTACACACGGTGCGGCTCGCCAGTTCTGTTTCTTGAACTTGGCTTGACACGCTACCGCGTGTCTAGATTCTACAAGTTGATATTAGGGGTGAGAGCCATCCACTCAAGTCCGGTGATGATGGCTACTCCAAGTCATCATCGTATGTCAGTAAGGAGAAAAAATTGCTACTAATGAGCATAATATACTGTCCTGAATTACAGGCAATCTGAATGATGGCTGACTTAAAATGTGCTTCAGATAACTCCAACGATTTCGCTATCGACTCGAGAAGACAAATAACACCTTCATATGTATGTAAGCCAACTTAATAATAATTCCGCAACTTTACTCCCGCATCTACCCTGTTGAACACCGGGCACGTGTTGGCTGACCGGTGCGGAGTCAAAGTTAACGCTTGGCGAGGAGACATCGCTTTGTTGTGCCGAACGCGCGGCGCCTTTCATCTCGCGCCGCCCTCCGCCCGCCCAGGGCTGCGCCCAAACTCCACTCTTTACGTTTGGTGTAGGGTTTTATGGGGAATCTATTACGCTGCACGTTGTCTAGCGGTCAGCACAAGATTGATGGCTCTAGTTCAGTCATCTATTAGTCAGTTATAAAAAAAGGTTTTATTGATAGCTTATGTCCAGCAGTGGCCATAGTTCGGCTAATTTATGAAAAATATTATCTCAATAGAGGCCAAGATAGGAGAAGATAGGAGATAAGAAGGTTTAACCACAGATAAGACTATTGGCGGTCTATGCCATATACTAGACGAGACTTGAACTTGACTACAAGCTAGAACTGCCGGAAATACCCAAATTATGGTGATTATGATGAGAGTAATACATTTATTTTAACTGTTCTCTTTAAACATTATAATTTACTAGCTGTGCCAGCGACTTCGTTCGCGTTTCCCCCGTTTTTTACACATTTTCCACTGTATCTTTGCTCCTATTGGTCGCAGCGTGATGTTATATAGCCTAAAGCCTTCCTCAATAAATGGTCTATACAACGCAAAAAGATTTTTTCAAATCGAACCAGTAGTTCCTGAGATTAGCGCGTTCAAACAAACAAACAAACAAACTCTTCAGCTTTATAATATTAGTATAGATAGATGTAATAAGAACCGATCAATCACCAATGAGCTTTAAATCAACGCGGCGCAAAATCACGTACTACCATACGGCTGAATAAAAGAACACACACCCCCAATCAGCTGGCACTGACGATGACATTCACACGACACAGTGTCCCTAATTAAAATATCTCGTAATTACAACGGCCCTCCCTGCAGCGGCAGCCCTGGCGCTTCTGCATTCCGTTTGATGTGCGACTGGCCGTTCCTATGTTTATACTCCTTCAAATATTAACGCGCAGTGTTTTATGCAGCCTGGGTCATCCCATCGCTGGACTATGGCCAATCGTTTTTATGGAAAAAAAATTGCAACATTATCCTAACGACAATATCGCTTAAATTGCAATATTGTTTTATGGTATGAATTTGAAAAATACGGAGTGGTCATGATCTTAGGACTCATACTCATATCATATCTATCAATCACTTAAGGTTTTTTTTTTAAATTAACATGTTGATTATATTATTTAGCAGATTTCATGAAAGTTCATATAAAACATTTAAAATTGTGTTAAACTATTTATTGTCTAATTCATGGCTTCAGTGCTATTAACTTCAGCTAGCTTCATATATTATGTTATGAAGTTTGATACTTTGCAGAAAGAGTTGTGTTTACTAACAAAAATAACCACTGAAATCAGTAACTTTCCATGCTAACCGTACTACAATTAAACATGTCGTACGTCGCAGTTCCTACTTCCAACAAACAATTTACAAAGAAAACGTCTCCTTTGATCAACGGAACGTATGTGTCATAGTTCTGGCTTTATTACTAGGCACTAAGACTTGCTAAGGAGCTGTCTAGTAGATTATAAGAGTTGTTGTCGGTCTGTAATCAGAGGCGCTCGCCCGCTCCGTTTGATGTGTCCTGTGCTTTCCTTTCGCTACTGCACTTTCGTGTTAAACTGGCTCGATTTGTAAGTCAAAGAATGTTATAATTTTTACGTTGGCTATTCTCACTTTCATATTCGAATTGCGTTGTAATAATGATGTTAGTGAGATATTTATAGAACAGCAGTTTCAATATAGAAAATGGTATAGTATTGGTTGGTTACAAATTACAATTGCATTAAAATGGTACATCAATACATAGTATAAAACAAAGTCGCTTTCGCTGTATGTCCGTATGTATGCTTAGATCTTTAAAACTACGCAACGGATTTTGATGCGGTTTTTTTTTTAATAGATAGAGTGATTCTTAAGGAAGGTTTGTATGTAAAATTTACCCGAAGCGAAGCGAGGGCGGGTCACTAGTTAAATATATAACCCATATTTTTTTAAAATGAAACATGTGTAAAATATCTGTATTATTGTATGTAAATCATTTTTGCGTATTAGAGATAACATAAACTAGCATGCTTTCTAAAAATATTTTAATAACATCTGTCCATTTTACATACACTTAAGTATTATTCATATTAGTTTTCCCAACAATCAACTGGAAGACGCCAAGAAACGCAGGTACACAATTTGCCGATCCCATCAAACATTCGCCACTAGCCTTACTTATTCACGTCAAACCCACGAAATCCACTTACGCCCACATGCTCACTAACTAAAATAAGCCAAAGTATCCAATTGTCTCTCGACATACATCGCGATCGCGACTCGACGTCAGATTGAAATAGTAATTTGGGCGCGCACTCCGCGACGCTAAGTCAATTCGCTGGAGACGATACTGCGGCGCGCGCCCGATCGGCAACGTCGGAGCTGATATTGCGATATTTTGTAGAAAAAAAAGAAGCAACTTGTTTCACACGTCATGGAGGATGTATATTCGTAACTACTTTTATTTAAGAGTTTCGTTCTTGTTGGAGCATTTATTTACTCTACTCTGTTATACATACGATGGATGTAAATAGCTAAAAGATATTTCGATGTATTTAAGTCATTGCTAGAATAGGGATTAATAGAATCGCCACTTGATGTCGGGATGAGAAAACACACAAGCTTCAAATAATTTACTAACCCAAATTAAATTTTTGCTGACCACTTCTCGGATCAAGCTGAACGGCCCGTCCTTGCTTAACGGATCCCTTTTAAAATTGTCTCGAGTTTTAATTCTTCGTTGAAGTTTTGACAGTTCAAAATAACTCTAAGAAGAGCCTGCGTGAAAACCTGGTCAAAACCAAAACCAACGTCACCGGTCGCCACTCCAGCACTCACCACGACAATGTAAAATCCTATCTCTCCAAAGTTCACTTACACCGCTCTCCCCAAGACGAGTCGGTACATTTTTCTATTCTCCAGCAGGCAGATGTTTCCCGCGGATTGAATAGGCAATGCTCAACGCGATAAATTCGGTTTGCGGGCCCGTCCCAGCTACTTGCGCCACAATCTACATAATGCACGGGGCGGAATCGAGGCCTCGCGCTGCAGTCAATCTCGGCGAGAGCAGAAAAATGCAAGATGATTCGTTTCTAAATCCGATTACAGCCCCCAGACCGAGAGCAGATGGTATTGCTCTTCAAATGTCATCTTGGTGTTTTTTTTTATTACTTTTCTTGATACACCTCGAGGCAGTCGTAACTCATCATAAATATGTTGCCAGGTTATAGCCGGGAAGTGTATTGGCGAAACCAGATGAAATCAAATCACTGCAATACTTATTAACGCTACAATATAGGTGACATCGAAAGATGCACTCAAATGGTGGTCTTGGTATTAAATATGGCCCACGAAGTTATCTTGCGAATTAAAAACAAATTCTAGCATTTAAGTAAGATCATTTGTGCTAAATGCGCTCATATTTTAAAACTAATATCCCTATATTAGTTTTAAAATATTGTTAACTTTATCTATAAAGTAAATTTAGATAAAATCAATACGTAACAAGCTTATACTATCAAACAATATTTCTCTCCAAACCGCAGCGCAATGCCTTCCTACTGGTTGAAATTGAGTTCATACTCTTTATTTACCTCTTGCACCGCTGCATTTCATTACACGTTGTTATTATGTACAGATACCACTACCGTTCCGTCTGCATATTTCCATCTGCAAACGTCAATGTTAATATCAGAGCCATCGGATCGGCGGGTGTTTGTGTAGCGACAGCGACGATGGATATTATCAAAGTTGTAAGGCTGCGGTGCCGCCGCGATGAGACGAAACTAATCCAACTTGGGCTAAACGGGCCCGTCGCCACGTGTCGCGTCACGCCGACAGCTCTGTCATCCACTCCGCAACTGCTGTTTGATTTGACTCGAATCATATTTTAATTAGAAACGCTCGTGCTCAAAGAGCTCAGTGCATACTTTGAACTCGTAATTAATGTCAAGTACCTGCACTTAAAGTTCGAAATAGACTAAAGTAGCTAAAGTAAAAATAAAAATACTGGTAAAAAATACTTCTGTAAGATTTAGTTTTAGCTCACAAGCTATTTCCGAAATCTATATGACTATAGGTGTCCTAATGGCTCTTAATACAAGTATTTCAATGAGATATTTCAAAAATCTGTTCTGGTAGCGGTAACATACAGTTATTTGTAGAAGCAGTTGTGCAACTAAATCATCACAATAATACTACAAATCCTTAAGTATTACTGAAGACACTTAAAAGAATCATCAAACAGAGTAAGTCTTCAATAAACATATCTATTCCCATTTCAAGATCTAATAAACCATGTGATTATCGTGAATCACTCGAGACTTGTTCAAACGATGCGTTCTATTAAAATCGCGTACCTGATCAAAGCTCACAGTTGTAATACAACCCTAAATTAACCTGTCAATAGCCATGCGTCGCCCGCTTCTTTCGCGTCGCGCAGCCTACTTCAAGAGGTAATAAAACATTCAATAATTTGCTGATATTGGAACATATACAAAGGCAACCTGACGCCACTTCCTCATACCACCTCCTGCAGACACGGCGAGTCAAAAGGCTCACTTAACCTTAGCGAAACTCAATAACTTTCACTTTAAATAATAAATTCTCCTTTGATGCTGGCCGAAGCCGACTGGTTTGGGGATGCCATAATGTATCGCTGAAATTTGGGACAAGGTTCCCCGTGGGCAGAGACAATGTGGAAGTCATAAAGCTCGTTGTACCCCAGATATCTTTTGATAAATGCTCTTAATTTATTATTGTTTATGGACTACTAAACAATTCGAATTAAATTCAAGATAAATTCAAGCACTGGCTGATCAAAGTATTGACTGGTTGATTATTTTCTCTTAACGCCCAGAATACAATAAACACATTATTATTAATATCTCAAACATACGCGTTAATTAGTTCGTATAATGAATTAATCCGAAGATCAATTATAACTCCCATTAATACGCGCTATCATAAGCCGTAGAAAGTCGGGAAAACAATTAGAGAGACCCACAATACATCTACACAATACATATTATACACCTTCATCCTTTTCTCGTGGCAACTTTAATTAGTTGACAGCATTAATTATTTCATATTGCAGCAGACAGTATGTGCCATTGATGACCCACAAAGGCTGAAAACTCACATATTTGTCACCAACGGTTATCATAACCAACAGCCAATCTAGTCGCCTTACCTGAAAAAGAAAAATAAAGAATTTTCAGCGCGGATATATCTAGAAAATTTAAATCAAATACGTCCTATAAAATGAAAGTCGATATCACGAAAAGCCTACCGATTGCAGTTTTCATACAAACATTGACGGGTAAAAGTAAACTTCCGATATGGAGACTTCAAACGGTCGAAAATAATAAAAACCGGGTTCCCAAAACACCGGGTTGTGTGGCGACCCTTCCATCGCAAAAATTGGTGCTATCGAAGGAGTCAGTGGAATCCCTGTAATACAGCGAATTGATTGTGAGCATAGACAAAGAGAGGCGGCGCCAACGGCCGATATTAATTTGCTGGACGACTAGTTCCGCTATGCGCTGGGTATGCTCATTTTTATCAAAGAGAGTGCAGACAATAAACCCGAGTAAGCCAGTAAACCTGAATTAGTAGGTTTAGATGGCATTGATTTCTTAATTGACGAACATCTGATGGTTATATTACAACAATTCACACGGCACAAAGATGAGAGACAAATTTGTGCTGTGCCCACGTTACTTTTGAATCTACGACCATACAATTAAAATTATAAGATGACTGCAAGTACCAATTTCTAATCTCTCTACCGATGTTATTGAAGTTTCTTGGATTCATCTGTAGAAGATGTATAAGGCTATATTAAAATTAAATTAAATACAAGGAAATGTTACACACCTAAAACGAAAACCACCCTATTCGAGCTAAGCACCAGTAAAAAAGACGGTCAAGTGCGAGACGGACTATTCTTGAGTATTAAACTTTAAACTTGTTACATAGGTACTACAAATGATGTTTAAATCCTATAACCATATGAAAAACACGACTTAGTTTGATCTGTTCAATCATAAAATGTTGCTGATCATGTTATAATTTTGCAGGCAGTATATTTATTATTTCTGCTCGATTTTTTTAATTGCTGCATATTTTTAAGCTGACGAAATTATTTAAATTCTGCTTTTTTGTGGCTCACCGAATTTAATAATTGCCGATCAAATAATTACTCCTCGTTTCAATTTGAGAATAATTTTGAATTCACTTTTGATAAAAGGAGGTACAGTGCTAATAGTAGTAAAAAAGGTAAAAACAATATATCTCTACAACTCTCCTCAAAATACATTAAGCTTTATTTATTTACACCGAATACGTTCCGTGTTGAACCCTAAAAACACAAGACCGTCCGCCTTGCACCAGCCGCGGTCGGTTTCAAAGCAAATTTCTTCTTAAATACATGTTTAATCCCCACAAAGCCTCATTAGGCACTTCACACACCGAACGTAAGTCGCATCTATAAAATATTCCGCGGACCCAAAAGGAGTGAATGCTCTCATTTATATCTCCCTTTGAACTTGAGGTGGCTTTTTTCATTCTTTCTGCGTCTGCGGGGATCGTGTTGCGACTTTGTAATTAAATCATTCCTCGGGATTAAATCTCTCCTTTGACAGATATCGTATCGAACGGAGAGCTCGTCAAGTGCCGACGCCGATGACGTTTCCCCGCGTTCCCTTTTATCATTTTTTTTTATTAAAATCCAAATTGGAAAGGGGTTAAGGGGATCGCGAAAGCTGTTCGTCCAATTATAGACTACTTAAACGGTGTTCGATTGATTGAAGCTATGAATTTCGGATGATTTTTGTTTTCGTGTTGTTATCGAAACGGAGTTAAATTAACAATTAACACGAATTTTATACGCTTTCTGATATAATTTCTGAATTACGTTTCATACAGGAAGTTTCAGTGCTCTATAACTAGCACTTGCTGTTTTCTATGGCCTCAGAGACAAACAAGACAACAGATTAATTGAAACGCTATGGTTCAGCGAATGCAGCGTCTCGTCTAATGCGACAGCGGTCGTCCAGCAACTATTCAGCCAACTTAATTGTCCAAGACCACTCCGGCACGGCGTAAGCACGGCGCTAATGGAGCGAGCCGTAATGCGCTGAACCACCTCGGTTTGTTCATAATTAGTTTAATGCCGGCGAGCGCGATCGAATTAACTAAAATTGCATTGTCAACGGGCCGAGTGCGCACGCCGCAGACTAGGCGGCGGCCACACAAACATATTGTAAGTCGTTGACTGACAGCGCTTTAGGCTGTTCATCCATGTACCTAAATTGTTATCAAACCGACAAAACGGTAATTAAACATTGTTGCAGATATCCAGTGGTCAATTTTTGCCCGGTCCCTGTACTTATTGTCCACATGGTGTTGACAGGTGACTCGATCTATGGCTACTTCCCTCGTACATCGAGGCTGTTAGGTAGCTGGCTACAGTCGGGGGTATTCTTACTATGGTGTGAACGATTCCTAATAGTTAAATGCGGTCTCGCAGGGAAACCTTTTTACAACTTCCCCAGACTGGAAATCACCGAGTTTGTGGAATACTTTATGGGTAAATTCTTTGCATCTTACAAATTATACTGTCTTTCCAAAAGTTAGAAGGCAACAAATCTGATTTGAGTAAGCTTTATTCATGTACTTTAGTTTTTCATTATTTACAGGGCTGTAATTCGCTTTTCTACAAATACTTATTAATATTAATTTGAAACATTAGTTAACGTAGATGAAGAACATTTGAATACTCATATTATTGTTTTGTATCACCAATCACATTACTAATTCGAAAAAACTACCTCAATAGCGCATACATACAACAGCAAAACAGAATGAGTGCCCTTTCATCGGGATCACGCAGATATTAATAACCGCCAGTGTTTGCCTTCCGCTGTCCGGGGAGCCTCCCTGTTTGTAGTCACAATAAGACCAAAAATCGCCTTTAAAAAACAAACCTTTTCCGCTCCTGAATGAAGCTATATCGCGACAAAGGATGGCCATAAAAGCAAATCAATTATAATGGATTGGATAAATCCGCGTCCGGACATGGCTAATTTTTGTGAAACGTAAAAATAGATGAGGCATTTTCAGATTTCATATTTTTGGCATGATCGATGAGACATAGTGATCGTTCAGTGTTGTATTAAGCTTTGATACCAGTATGTTGAAGATAAGTGAATCGATTGAGTGCAATTTAGCAATTTCAATATTAAATTATATTTAGAGCAAATGCAACAAGTCAAGAACATTTATTTTTTAAATCTGAAAATTATTATCTTTTATTTATGAAAATGTGTATAACTCATATTCCTTCACCTGCAGACCGAGATAATTAATGGCGTTCTTAAACTCTCATTCTTATGAGAAACTCAATTAATTCCGACCTCTTTATTGGCAAAGGATATTGTAGTATAGCCATTGTAGTCAATAATACAAACCAATGCACTATTAATACCGACTGCAGATAATAAAATACTATCGAAGAAAGCGTAGCAATCATGTACTAGAGTTGGAAGTAACGCATCGATTCAGCTTTGGTGTCTCATTCTGATCTTCGGGCAAACAAAGCCCGGCGTCAAAGGCTCTGTAAAAAGGAATCCAACGATAGAGGCAGTCAACAATGGGCCAGATAAGGGCTTGCCGTGAGGGACGGGAGGGCGCGGAATATTTTGAAAATGCGGGCACATCTTTTTATATGCGACGGAAACCAAAACGCTGAGGGAAGAATCAAATAAATACGCTGGAAATGTCCAGCACTGGAGACAACTGCTCGCAATCTCTTCGACCGAGTTTCGCACTTAACGTCTCAATCCTTTAGTGCTGGGGGATTATACTGCGTCTACTGTCCATCGTGCAAGCTCGGATCGTCGATTTTTTGGCTATATTCTCCGACGAGATACGAATGATTGATTTGTTTTATGTGCAACTTGCTTTCCGCAAAGAGACGTTTTCTGCGAGAAATATTACTCCCAGCGGAGTCGGTAAAAACCCAACTACGACAAAAAACGACGCTGAAAAAGTATAAAACAAGACTTTTAGAACACTGAACTGAACAAAGTTGCTTATGTAGTTCCAAGTAAATGGACACAGTAGACTCTACCAAAATGCTTATGTTGAAAATTGACAATAATGTCATACAATACTATTTTGAAGTATGCAATATTTACTATGTAGAGATAAGTTTTCATGTTTGGAAAACCGCAGTCACACGTTGTCAAAGTGCTACGGTAGGTAGGTACTTGTGTATGGAACGTGTGACTACGCCTGAATATTGCATACTTCAAAATAGTATTGTATGACATTATTGTCAATTTTCAACATAAGCATTTTGGTAGAGTCTACTGTGTCCATTTACTTGGAACTACATAAGCAACTTTGTTCAGTTCAGTGTTCTAAAAGTCTTGTTTTATACTTTTTCAGCGTCGTTTTTTGTCGTAGTTGGGTTTTAGTTTTTAACTTTTTATTATTTGTACTATTTTGGTGTTAAAGTGTATTTGTGGCGCATAATATTATCAAAAGTTAAATTGATGAATGGTACTGCAGTGGTCTTATTCTGTTAAGTAGTAAAGAAGCTATGAACGAAAAGATGTGAACTATATGCAATCAGTCCATGAATATACGTAAAGTCACATGCAAATGCTAGTAATATATTATATATATTTAAAATGTACAAGTAAAGCGCTTTCCAATGATACCAAACACGGCGTATTTATCTTAACTTTATTTTTTTACTCTGTATGTTTTGTCCGCTAGTGGGCGCCACATTAGATTTTGTGAAACCCTATATAGCCTATAACCAGCGGACAATTAAGACGCTTCTAATGATATGTCATTTGTCGAATTCTGACAAGCAATTTAGAAGTTATGTGGAAACAGATGAACATACATACATACATACATACATACATACATAGCCTGTCAAAATCATAACCCTCCTTTTGCTTTGCCCTAGTCGGTAAAAAATAGGCTTTGTCAATTTCCAGGACGAAGGAAGAGTAACGAAATAATTTATATTACTTAATAATGATAAAAGCCGTGTGGTAACGGCGTAAGAATATAAATGGCATCACCTCTTCTTCGTCTCAGGGAGTCGTAAGCGACAAAGAGACATACGCACAACAACATGTAGTGCGAGAGAAGGAAATCTCGAAACAAAACCCTGGGCCAACCCGTTTAGCCAGCGTGGTCCTAGTAGGCTCCAAATTAGTACAACCAATAAAACCAGGCCTCTAGTCCCCGGCCACAGTAACAGCGGGGCAGGGGGTGCTAAGAATCCCCGGCAGAGTTCCTGCTACCACCCCAAAAACGACAACTAGCCCTCTGGTAACACACAACGTAAGCACGTTCTTGCTGCCACCCCAAAAACGACAACTAGCCCTGGTCACACAAACGTACGCACTTTAAGTCGATAAAAAAAGAAAAATATTTCATCAAACATCTCCCATTTCCGCTTCCGCTCGTGACTCGCGCGCAGGGTATTGCGTCGCGGCGAGGTGGGCTTCCGGCGTCGCTTTGTGCCGCATTGATACAGCGCCGCCGATAAATATTGTGGCGAGCTTTGAGCACACGCGCCCGACCGGAATTATGCATACTCCGCCATTTACTGATAACTCTCTCCTACTTGCCTCTTGCGACTAATATGACGGGTTAGGTCGGCTTTGCTTAAATTACTGATAGACGGCTCACTTTGATCACCTGGGAGAGCACAGTGGATTAGACCACATCTATGTCATTCTATGATTCACTGCCTGGCTTACTAGATTACGAGCAAGTATAATGTTCTGTGTCCTATTGGCTGCGATGTCTCCAGGAGTATGTAAAATCCATGAGGCAGTAAGCTCCTTGAACTACTTAATTCATAATTCAAATTATGAACATCAGTAAATCTGCTAATTGCTTGCTTCACACGGATAATAAAGAACGATTTTCCGTTGGAAATGATATACCAGAATGCTTTTTATAATATTCTATAGGACCATATAAGATTTGTATGTTTTCGTTTGTTGGATCAATCACATCGGATGAGAAAAGAGACAGATTTCAATGAACCATTTTAATGGCAAGATCAAACGTACGCGAATTGATATTTTCCCTCAGAATTGCAATAATTAGGAGCAAAGTAAGAGCAAAAACGTGTAACGCATAAACAGATTCTGTGTCCTTTGTCAGACGGAGTATTTTAGCGGGGATTTTTCGACAGCAAACGCAGCTCCGTAGCTGGATCTCACGTGCGCTCACAAAGGAATTTTATTTTTATAAAGGCAACTCATTACTGTTTTTAATCTGATAACGCGCGTTTTTGTCGCCAGTCGCGAGCGAGCCGGGAGTCGGGTCACACTCGGCGCAACTTGACACTAAAAGTGAGACCAGTTCTTTGCGCGGCGACTAGCGCCACTTTAACCCAAACTCCTGAGTAGCGCTTCATGCGGATCCTTTGCAATGATCGCTAATCTCTTCTCTTTGAAGATAATGTTAATTACTATCATTATAAAAAATATATATAACACTACTATACTACTCAGTTGCTCAAGCACTTGTGTTACATAAGGATATCGACAACAATCATTATGAATTGCAATCCTACTGTATACGTCCCTACTCTTGGGGCACGGACCTACCCTAAACTAGGGCGATAATATACCTATGTATGATTTGTAATCTAGTCACTTTCAGATTACATTATATATCTAATCCATCTACAACTGTACCATACATATGGATTGACATTTGTTGACATTTATATTACAACTAGCGACCCGCCCTCGCTTCGCTTCGGGGATATCTCTATCTCTCATCATCATCTTCGCGATTTCCCGGTTGCATCCTTGCGGAGCCCGGGGTCCGCTTTCCTACTCCTAGCTCTCCAGGGTATATCTCTATCTCTATATAATATATTTCAACCCCGTAAGGGGTTTTACATTCAGAAGTTGTTTCCCAATAACTCCCGTTCCCATGGGAATTTTGTAATATCGCGTTGGAAGTAAGCTTTATGTTCATTAGGGTACCTGCATACCAAATCTCAATCATCTATCTTACGCGGTTTAGATTTTTTCATACAAAAGTTTTTTCCCTATTACTCCCGTTCCCGTGGGAATTTTACAATATCCTGTTGCAACTAAGCTTTTAATTTATTAAGGTACCTGCATGCCAAATTTCAAGCGTCTAACTTATGCGGTTAGTATTTTTCATACAAAAAGATTTTCCCGTTAATTCCCGTTCCCGTGGGAATTTCGGGAAATCCTTTCTTAACGGATGCCTACGTCATAACATCTACCTGCATGCTAAATTTCATCTCGATCCGTCCAGTGGCTGTGACGACTTCGACCGCGTAGAGATGTTTAACGGGTAAAACATTACTTCTTTATAGCGCAGTCGGTTAAAAAGTAGCCTATAACCTTTTCTAGGCTCTGGACTATATCTGTACCAAATTTCGTTTAAATCGGTTCAGTACTCTATGCGTGAAAGCGTAACAGACAGACAGACAGACAGACAGACAGACAGACAGACAGAGTTACTTTTGCATTTATAATATTAGTAAGGATAACTACATCATTGTATCTTGTTTTACAATTATATTAGCATTATAACCATGCTAATACAACCATGCTTTATACCTGTAGATTTAATTAACTCACGAATCTATTCCACTAACTCAACAAAACGTTACCAACGAACCCAGCCATTTCCACTAACGTTAAATGTAGAGACGAATGCAATTGTTCGAACGTAACCATTTTCACTGGAACTAATCTAGTGAGTCTCTTTTCATTCGGATACCTAGACGTTTTCTCGGAAGCATCTCGGTTGGCGGATTGCGTCATTGTTGGAGCCGCTCGGACGACATGCCGGGCCCGTGACGGTGCCTCCGGTGAGTGAGCTCTTCACTCGACGGCATGAGGTCAGCCAAGTCAAATATCTCAGGGGCTGGCCTGACCAATGTTAACTCTACTTATTTTAACGCTGATCTACGTATCCCACCCATGGAATAGGCCGATCTACATGATTTTTGCACATGCTGCTACTTTTTTCTTAATGTAAAATTCGATTAAAATCTATTAACCTTTTACGTAAAGTGTCTAAATCTACACATTTTTACATACTGTTGTGATTATTTATAAGATTTCTTGATATGCAATTGCAAATTGCCATCGAGACTACGCCTGTATGCTAGTTATAAGTCTATTAATAACTAACATGTCAATGTCTGACCACCCTGAGACTCGGTAAAGAGACTGAGCTAAGAGTTGCGTTTATACCAAAATTGTAAAGTTCAATATTTTATAATGTGTTGAATTAAATTGATAATATGAGTTGGAAAATATAATCAAAAGTTGAATATATAAGTTACTAGCTATGTCAACGACTTCTTTCGCGATTCCCCCCGTTTTTTATACATTTTCCATTGTTTCTGAGCTCCTATTGGTCGCTCCGTAATGTTATATAGCCTAAAGCCTTCCTCGATAAATGGTCTATACAACGCAAAAAGATTTTTTCAAATCGAACTAGTAGTTCCTGAGATTAGCGCGTTCAAACAAACAAACAATCAAACAAACAAACAAACTCTTCAGCTTTATAATATTAGTATAGATATGTATAATTACAATGTTCCTTTGTTAATTAACTTACTTCTCTACTTTTAAAGGTCAAGGCCAACTGTCAATGTCATAAAAATATAAATTGATTCATTTGCATGCAAATCCCATAAGGTACCTCGTAATAGGTGAAGGATACACTTTACTTTTTAGTCAAACAAGGTTCCCTGACGGGGCGAGGCGTGGCAGCCCTACGGCCGAACCCTTTGTGCCTTTGATGTCGCCGGCTCGTCGCGGCGGCTTTGATTGATTTCACGTTTTGTTAATTACGTCCTCGCGACTCGACGCCTCCCGATAAGCGAAGACGAACGCGAACACTTGTATTACTTTACACCTTTATGAATGTAAACAAACAATTATACAGCCCAGTTACGGACGAGTCAATTTGGTGGGTGGCTCGGATTGGCAATCGATTGGCCTTTATATGAAATTGGCTTGTAGTTCGCAATCTGGTAAACTATGTTAAACATTTTAGATTGTCATCTTTGGAAAATTATGTTCTATTAGTATTTGATAATACCTAATTCAGTTTGTTAGCGATTTCATTATGTAACTAACTCTTCTTCTGAGCTTGCTTGAGTTAGACCAGAAAGACTATAAAAAGCTCCTATGAACTTTTTGGTACAATTGAAAATTGATCTATACTTTTGCATTTATTCCATAGAACGAAGAACGTTTGTTGTCTCTTGTTCTCTCTTTCAAATTATCGATACCAGATTAAAAAAAAAACAGTGCACTGATTAAAAAAAGTCCTTTCGCAAATCCGCCTCCAGGTGTTCCCAAGTGCGTGGTCGGGATGCACTCGACGGCACAAGTTCGCACCTCTGCGGGGCGACAGGTCCCACCTCCATTCTGCCCTATAGGGTTCTTAAAACGGGCGTCAAAGGGCACGGCCCTCGCGCCAACTTGATAGTTATCTGTGTGAAGACTTTGAAGCGACCCCGAAAGATACACACGGGGAAGTTGAACTATGCGCGCTGTTAATTTAGTGGAGTCGACTCCACTAATGATGAATATTTACGTCATACGATGTCGGTATTAGGCGATAGTTCAAACAAGTTCAAAACCTAAGCTCAGTCCAGAAATTTGGAGACCACTGAATGTCAAGAGCATCAAAATTGCATTTTACAATATTCCTCAAATAGATGTTCAGTCTGTATTCAAGCGCAGTTGTAGAATTGGTGGTTGGAAACTAAACTGGCCTGACTCCAGCATAATAAGCGTTCAGAAATCAGTGATAAATTTCGAACATAACGCCAATTTGTGATCAATTTGATTTATTACGCCAATAAATCAAACAAAGGCAGTTTCTACTCGATTACCGAGCTTTTTTGTAAGAAAATGAATGAGGATTATTATATTCAAGCAATAGATTAACACATTAGGGGGAGAGACCCTAAAAAACCAGCCACAACAACTTCATAATTAGTGTCTGGCAGTGCGCCCGGCGAGGTGCGAACCCGGTACAGCCGTGAAATTGCACAAATAAATAGCGGTAAAGATAATAAATTACAGGGAAATTGCTAATGATGAACGTGGCGGGGGCCGCGGGCGGTGCATTAAGCCGGCGGCAAACATCAAAGGGCCCTTTGACCGAGCCGACTCTCCCACACCCCTGGCGGGCGACTTGCGCGCCACCGCGATCTGTGTGAACTAGTGATATCAATTAATCAAACCTCCGTTCAGTTTGGCTTCTGTTTTTGGATGATATCCGCTTCCGGCGACTTTTTTTGTGTGTTGTGTCAGCTCGAATTAGTGACGATACATCATCTTGTTTTTAGACGAAAGAGATAGGAGTGGGACTAACCTGATTAATAGGTTATTTGGCCCCTTCTCGAAGAGTTACTAACTATTATTCTTTCTCCGTTGTTATGTACCCACCTGTAGTACTTAGTAATTTAGCAAATTGACAAATTCGCACTTATTGTTGTTAATGACTGTATAATTTGGATACGAGCAGTAAACATTTGAAAAATATGGAAAATATACGTTCCCTGTATCAATATCACCGTGAATGTCATTGGTGGAATTAATAACAAACTGATGTAGGTAACTTTAAATATGATGTATAGTAGTATACTTGGTTCGGAAATGTCTAAAACAACAACCAAAGAAACCATTATATTGTCCCTTTTACAATAAGATAATGTAATATCCCGGAAATGCACGGACTGTTGTGAAAATGTGCATGTTCATTGTACAATGCAGATTTTGGGGACTGACAATTGATTTTCATCGGCGAGTACCGACAGTGGCGTGTATGGGCTAGATCAAAGTCTTAATTATTCTGTATCGAGATGACACTTCAAAGCTCTAAGTTAATTTCTGCTTTTAATTTCACTTAACTTTACTGAAACCTATCGACAGTTTAAACTGCTCTAACATATTAATGATGACCAAATAAGTTTTCCATTTGAAATCAAATAAGAACACTACTTAAATGAGATTAATGTATCGACGTACGTCATGTTTGGATTAACTTAGATTTGGATTAAAAAGATTATGATATTAAATAAAATCCCGGTTATAAAAATCAATGCCAACGGATTTTCAACTAGGTAGGGATTTTGACACGCTTGATTATCGTGTTTATAGTAATTCTTAATGTACCATGCCTGTAATTTTGTATGATACAACATAATTATGACATAGTTATGTCAGTTATGGTATACTAATTGGTATCTACCTATACTAAACTAAATATTTATTTGAGTAATGTGCACTGGATTCCATGATATTTTAGTTAATTCATACTTTGTCAAAAACTAAACTGACTTGGAAAACCAAATGTAACGCAAATTTGTAAATAGAAAATTTAATTACGGTAACATTGCACACCAAAGCAGTACAGAAAGTGTGGTTTACAAACAAAAATTAGCGCTACTTCTAAGAATAGAACCGAAAACAAAGGAAGAACATCATTAAAACAACTCAAAGTAGGCCCACCTAGCTTTGCGTTCCTTTAAATCTGCACATGAGTAATTAGAAGCTCACTGTTTCATAGAAAACAATATAACGGTTGAACTGGTGGATATTTTTAGAACGACAAAGAGAAATCAGTGCGACACCCGCTTGACTCATCGCGCAGTTAGCGCGTACGCATTAGCCGATATTAGGTTAATCTACTTTTAATCCGAAAGTAAAATCGTTGTAATTGTGAAGCGGACGTAATCGGAATTCACATGACTCTGATACGGTAGTAACGTTGGTCTGTTGTTAAGGAAAATATTGTGCGCTGTCTCAAAATTAGGTTCAATCATGTTTCTTTTCACTTATGTGCGGGTTTTCTCTGTTAAATATTTAACATAAAGTAAAGTAGATGATTATTTAAATAATCAAACAATCAAAACGATTTTTTTTCACATCATATCCCATATACTTACACAATTTTGATTATTAAATATTCGGTATTTGGATAGAAAATAGGCTTGTTAACTCAAAGCAACGATCCATATCTCTTTTAATCCTCTTGAAAACGTAAATAACATCATGAAAGTTCTACAAATTTATATTCCTAAATGTAGTCGCTATTATCATCACCTACTTACATTTCAGAAAATCTTTGGAGCTGCGACGCGAGCGTAAAGTCGAAAACTTGGATTATTCCACTTTGCCCTACCAGACCGTCCTATTGAATGGTAAAAGAGACGTTTTATAGTGGAACTTGCACTAAATTCCTACAGCATCATTAAATGAAGCCTTTTTGGAGTTTATTGAAATATCATCATTAACCTGGGCTGATGATGATACCGAATCTGGTGCCCCTCGGTGGGGCTCGCACCAACGGGCACGAGTCTACTTTAAGGAGCGATCTGTACCGCTACCATGAGTTTAAAAGTGACAGACTCGATATCGCCTACGAAAAAGTGTCTATGAAAAATTGTACAGTACAGTAGTTGAAAAATTTTAATTGTCTTAAATCGGTAGTATGAAAAAAAAATTTCGATACGTTAACGTACGTAAGTTTCGATAGCTAACTCATGGTAGGGCTACTGGCCTTAGTCCACCACCCTGGCCAAGTGCGAGTAGGTCGACTTTACAACCCCAGAATTTCTTCACAAGTGTGCAGAATTCATCACGAGCATTTCCTTCACCGTTTGAGTATCGAATAAATATTTTTTTTAATTTAAAATACTCGGCCAGGAACGCTACGACTGAAATATATTAAGGTAATATCGATGCCCGAGGCTTAAGCCCTCTCAGTGGGGCGATCTATCTAGGCAAAGTGGAATGATCCGAAAACTTCCCGCACCAGCACCTAGCTACTGCCAGGCGTCTACTTCCAAACATTTCCAACTTACACTCAACAGTATCTGTGCGGCAAAGCCATACGTTTCACGACCAAATAACTCACAAACCTATTTCTGCTCAAAGAACTAACAGCAGGTATAAATAATTATCGGGTGCGAGTATCTTAATAGGGTAATACCCCAAATATATGAGAAGGGATTCAAGGATTTCATAACTTTTACATTATCTATTATTTAGAGTTGAATATTGTTATACGTCGTTTTAACCATGACCCCATAATAATGTAATTTGACTGAGGAAATTGTTAAGCCAATTAAAATATATTATGAATCCCTTTTTTTTATTTATTTGCAACGCCGGCCGCAATAGTGGTCCAAGATCCCAGAGGTGCCAGACATCACTTATTTTCTAATGGACGAAATATATACGATTGAGTAGTGTTGGGGTGTACTACTCGTATCATCATATGACTAGTTGCTACCTTGACCAGACGGCCATTTTTCAGATATCAACCAATCAAGGTACATAGAAACACTGCTCACCTCACTTAAATTCTGATGGCTGATTTTAACATATATTTCACACAATATCATTAAAAATCAGGATTCATTACTCCCAGACACATGCGGTCGGCGGTTTTACCTTACAGACGCTTTAAAGCTATGAAAAAAATTAATTGAGGTCACTTATTTTCTGATGCTTGATTTTTATATATGTTATTCAAACAACTGAAAAGTGCTCATCTGACCGCAATAATTATAGAATTGTACCTTACAAACTATTTTATTAGAAAAACTTAACTAAATTCAATTAAAAAAAGAAAATCTAAAACAGTTGGGTCTGGTGAATGTTTGGCCCCTTGGATCGGTCTGTCCGTTTGCAAAACGTTTTAAAATAGTTGTTTGAATAACATATATAAAAATCAAGCATCAGAAAATAAGTAAAATTAAGTATTTTTTCCAAATTTAAATTCACATATTTATTATTAATCATAGACGCTTGCGAGTCAGTAAAGTATACATAAACCTTCAATATCCACAGAAATCAGTGATTTAGCATTTTGGCATCACTGGCCAATTTTCATATTTCGAATTGGCTGTATTTGTCACATATTTGTAAAGCGTGAGAAAAGCGAACAGGAACTTTTTAACCGACTTCGTTTTATAAAAAGTAGTTTGAAGAGCTAAATAATGATAGATGACGCTGACACATACGAACGTAATTGCGGACAGAACCCAAAAAAAATTATAACAAGTCCTCAAAATCCACAGAAATCAGTGGTAACACGTTCAACCCTTGAGCACTCACAATCTGGCCGCCGGATCGATGTTAACTAAAAACAACTATCAGTCTCTTCAAATCTTTTTGAAAACGTAAACTTAGTTCTACAACTTTATATTTCTAAATGTAGTAGCCATTATCACCTACTTATATTTCAGCAAATCTTTAGAGTTGCGACGCAAGCATTAAGTCGCAAACTTGGATTATTCCAATTTGGCCTACCAAACTGTCCTATTGAATGGTTAAAGAGTGTCGTAAGTTTTGTTGTGGAATCTGCGTCTGATACAAACGAACATAGAAGCGGACAGAACCCTATAAACACATCAAAAGTCCTCAAATCCACAGAAATCCGTGGTAACACGTACAATCAAGGGTTGATACCACAATCTGCCCTCTATCTGGCCTCCGGAGCGTTGTTAACTAAAAGCAACGTTGCTAACTAAAAGCAATGTTGTGGAATCTGCATCTGATACAAAGGAACGTAGAAGCGGACAGAACCCAATAAAATATATATCAAGTCCTCAAAATCCACAGAAATCAGTGGTAACACGTTCAACCCTCGAGCCCCCACAATCTGGCCGCCGGAGCGCGTCCGCCGCAGGTGTCGCGATGTGTCGTTACGCCGAGAGGCGCTGTAACGAGCCACTCCACGGCCACCGACTGAACCGACTACCCGCAGTTTCTTTTCAACGCCGTAGATGATAGCCCGTTATAAATCCGGGATGGCGCGACTTGGTGTCAATTTATCTGACTAGACGATGGCAACCTAACTTACTTGCTGTGTCCGATAAAACAGGGTGCATGCTTTCAAATTTAGGGGTGACTTAAGGTACATATTTTTCTCCATCCATCCATTTCCATCGCATAATACGTATATATGAACATAAAAGCCATAAATCGTTCACTAACTTTACTGTGTCAGATACATAACTAAAAATACTTTGAGGACTGGTCAAATGATAATCAAAACGTTTTTCAAAAATCTTAAAAAAAAGATTAATACGTTTTCCGGATTTGGTCTTTCAAGAGTTTCTCTTCAAAAACGTACATTACATAATAATAGACAACTAACTGCAGTCACTCCATAACTATAGCCCAACCGAAACCACCCAGCAAAGCTGCACTTGTAATACAAAGTCCCATTCACATTATGTACAATCAAACGATTAGTAAGAGGGCAGACTCTTGCACCATTCCGATAGCTGTGCAAACACATCCGTCTAGGGTCGAGGGCGACGCGGCTTACTGCCCTCTTGAACTCGCTTACAATTCCGAATATTCCTTTTAACTTGAGCCCTTTCTATTTTCCTCGTCCACTATAGAATATAAATAATAATAACCTTTAGTTTCTTCTTGGCAAGTAGAAAGCTTGTGTATGCTTAAAGTTGTCTCTGAACCGAAAATCGCGAAAAATAAAAGTTCGTCCAACGGATGCGGGCAATCCTAAGTTACTTCGGGGTTCTTCCAATGGCCAAGACAAATATCGGGCCGCGTTCATTTAGGCATATCTTGCATTCGGAAACTTTTACTCGGATATGCGGGCGAGACTGCCTTTTTATCTTATGAGATGGATTTTCTTTCCAAAACAACATTTTGGACATGAATATAATTTCTAGAATGACGAAAAATTTGTCTGTATTTTAGATTTTGGATTTAAACATTTCCTTCGTTCAACAACTTTAGGAAAGACGGTCAATATATGGTCGAAAAATCATAAGTCCAATAACTTGATCGAAACATCATTGTATCCAATTTCCAGCAAGTTACTCGGACTTTGCACAGCCGGCCATGCAAACAAGTAATCGAATCTTACCGGCATGTTACACAAGTGGCATCGCAAGTAATATGCACGTCTTGTGTACACATACCTCGATCACTTTGTGCGTTGAGGTCGTGCGTCAAATTGGCGCGCACAATTAATGGCCACCTAGCCCCGCTGCTAATCGACCGATGGAATTAAATGACGGACTGCACTAATTGCCCGGTAAGACAAAGCGGCAAACACTCGCCTTTGAACCCCATGTCTAGTGTCACTCGAGGCGTGCCCGGCGTCTGCTGGGACGATGTTGATATTGAATCGAGATGGCGCCCAATCGATTACTGCCGAACGTGCACAGACTAATTACGAATTATGAATCCGTGCGCCGGACGAGCGCTCGCTGCCAGCGCTGCCACAGTGTGCACATTTTCGTGCACGCGATTTCTTCGCTTGTCCATACGTTTGTAATAGAGTAACCAAAATCTTTTATGCGAATAAGAAACTCGATCGTTAAAAACTCGCGTATATCACCTGTGTTTTCTTGACTTTTCTCCTAAGATAAACGAGAATGAAGTATCAGCAAGTAATTTTTAAGACATTTTATATTGATTTTTTTGAAACGGTCGTAATTAACATCAACGAACCAACTAAAATTTAAAAACCTTCACAAGAACGACAGCAATGTAATTGCAATCGCCGGTAATCGACAACCGGCTATCACTAGCGAGCTTTATCGCCCAGCAGCGAGTCCAACACCGCAAACAATGCAGCAATTACAGGGTTTAGCTAAAAAACCGCGCCATACGTCCGCATTCCCGGCGTAATTGCCTGCAATCACTACTGCTACGGTGCAAGGCTACCGCATCGGTCCTGCGATGCATTAGCGACATCTTTCTTAGCAGCATTCCTTGGGTGCTAGTAGGAAGCCACGCGTTCCTACACGGCGGTTAACATACCATTGGTGATTTCTTTGCAGAAATTGAACGGTCCCAAACCTAACTTCACCTCACCTTAAAGCCAATCAACCGCGCACTTAAATGGGTGATAAACAGTTTTTATATATCTGACTCTCGTGTCGATACTAGACTAGTCTAAATCTTAGCCTTGTATATCCACTATCAGTTATACTAGTTATTTCACCAAAATATGCCAGACCACACGCATAGCTCTATCACGGTAATGTTATCTAATAGTAATATAACTTGGCCGTGTCCTTGAAATAAATATCTACAACCGCGATGTCATTCTGATCACATCGTAACACAGAACTGCAATTTCTACGTTTCTCATTCTTCACTCAATGTGTGTAACAGAAGGGCTTTTGGGGTTTTACTAGGTCACATATTTTATGATTTGAATTATACATTTATGAAATGTACATATAAGTTTTGCTACTAAACGTATATTCGACAATTACAATAAGAATGCTTAACTTATACTCGGCGTCTAATTGAGTTGCACTAATTTGGTAAAAATAAATAATTATATAGCTGTATGAAAGTTTGAGGATCTTAGGTCTACTCGATACGATACTCTGTTGCAGTAATGTTATTCCAGTTTTTCTTTACAAGAATTTCTTAAGACTAGCTACGAGATAGAGTAGTGAGAACGATTTTAATTTCAAAATGAATTCGCTCTAGAGAAACAGAGATTTCTTGTGGCGTGAACTTGCAACTTAATTCAGGACATGACGTCATTGTGATATACAAATAAAGAACAAACGAATTATATATTTATCTTTAAGTAGCTTTAGCCCGTTGTCGTTCCTTTATTACGAAAATTTATGACGCAGTCTCGCCAACAATTGCGTATTACAAACCACTATTGGTAACAAGTGCTGCGTTAGGACAGAGAGGTCCCCAGTTCGAGTCCGGGGTCGGGCAAAATTTGTGTGAGTTTTTCTGTAATGAAATTACTCAGCCCGGAGTTAGGAAGTTGGCGGTTAAACGCTCGTGCATCGGAAAGCACGTTAAGCCGGTGGTCCTGCGCCCGATCTCTCATCGGCCATGTCGGATTGCCGTCTCATCGAATTATGAGAGTAAGGGAATAGAGCGTGCACTTGTGTTTGCGCGCACACTTGGCTGATCTGAATTGGGATCGGCCGCCATGGCTGAAATCGGTCGGACGCCTTATTATTTACAAACAAGGAATAACGTATTCCAAACTAATTAGGGGACTTCCTTAGCGTATTAAAAATTTACCGCCAAACTATCTCTTTTATGCCAAAAACTAGCCAAATCGGTTTATCTATTTTGGAATGCTAACATAACGAGCTTACATGAAATTAACAATAATAATATATTTAAATCCCGTCTGGCTTAATTTCTTATCGATTGGACAAACACAAGTACATCGACCAAATTCCTTAAATTAGCGAAGTCCAAGTCAATCGCGATATATTTGAGCACAAATAAACAGGTGGGTAGTTGTAAAGTAATTCCGGGGGTAGGCGGCGCGCGACACACGCCGGGCGCGCCGTCTTCAGAGGGCGGCGGGATCAAAGGATAGGTACACAGTAACCGCTCCCATTGATGTCGCGCACAAAGGGAATTGATTGTTGCAAAACCTCTTTTTTTAAAAAGGAAGAGGGATTGATTACACTTCTGCTTTTTTTTTTATTATGTTTCGCGCTTTCGCTTTGTTTAGTGGACAATTTGAATGTCATGATGTTTCTATGTAATTATAAAACATTTTTATTTTATTTTTATGATTGAAGTAAATTCGACTAATAAAATGATAAATGAGAGAATGAAAATATTATAATTTTTGCTTACCATCAAATGATAAGAGACATCCTTATGAGAATGACATCATTTTAATTGGGTATTGGAAACCAGCACACCTGAGAGATTTTTCAACGGTGTGTGAAGCCATGTCAGAGGCCTACGGGCGGTTTAACTCTGACACCAGATTGTTCATTAACCATACGATAAGAAGAAGAATTGGGTATATTGTATTACAGCATCGGCACTTTCAAACACATGAAGGTGATTTTGACTAAGATTCATATGAAGATTTTTACCAAGCCTGTTACCCTTATTGAATCAATGAAGAATATCAGTATCAGATCAGTGATACTCAACTTGTTCGGTCAACTTGGTTGCTATACCTTATAGCAACTGTGTTTGTTAATTTTCTGTGTGTAAGTAATTTAGAAATAAACTTAGTCATTTTGGTATTATCTATTACTAAATGAAACTGTAATGTTAGAAACTAAGTAATCCATAGATAATCAACATATTTCTATTTTGATTAAGAAAATTACTACAATTGGTAATGGTATGGTAAAATTGGTATTTGTTCTCGGGCAAGCATGTTCACATACTGAGAAAGTTCATTATCAGTAATTCCTTCTACATATGGAATTTTAAATTGTGTTTTAGGGATGATTATTTTATAATACTTAATTGTTATTATTATTATTAAAGCCAAGATTTTTTTTCTTTCCTTATAACCATGTTTCATAAATCTAGGTGTACAGGAAGTATGGTATAAGTACTGATCATGTAGCAAAATATATTAATTTATGTAACATTTCATATGGCTATAACATAGTGCACTCTATATAGGGATCTAAAGGGAATAAATAAAAATAATACTCATGTCCCGTCATAAACGGGCACAATCACCAATATCATAGGTACAAATTGTATGTGAATATAACAAATTAAATCTATTTCAAGTATGGAAATTACAACAATAATAACCATTACCAAACAGTAACTTTACCAAACTATGTATAAAAATGCACTTTTCTATAGTAACCATGGAGCCCTAGGTCTAAATATAAGGAGTTTAAATTAAATAATATGTTTAAAAAAATCAGCTTTACAAACAAATATTGTAAAACAACTTTTGTTTCTTACAGTCTTGTAATATTTGATTTCTTGAAATTTGTGGTACTTGAAACTTAATTATATCAGTGTACATGTAAAGAAACGTTAATTTGCGTCAGCAAGGAACAACAAACTTGATGGCTTCAAGTTGCATTGAAAAAAAAATACAGTCAGATTGGGAAATAAGTTTGGGTTAAAACAAAACTTTGGAAAAGTTTTAAAATCAGTTTGTAGTTCGTTCATTTTGGTATACAATGTAGGCATAACGTAATGAAATGGATTCAAAGTTATTACATGTAAGAAAACAGCTTTTAGTAATCGTAGACAACATAATCCTAACCTTTATGCGTATGTGAATTATTTATAACTATTACTCGAGCACTCGACAAGACATCCATAAACACGTACTGGTTGATGAACTGCGTACACATACATTATAAAGACAAACTAGCATGAAAAGCGTTAATTTTAGAAGTCGTAATCTTGAATAAGCTTGAGTGTCTTACCTCGTTGACACCTGAATCCCCGAGTGATCCGAGAGTTCGTTACAATTCCAGACACTTATTTTACAACTTTCAATAAAAAGTCTTTAAACAAGGTATAAACTCTACACTTAATACAACTTTTCGAAGAGTCTCAACACACGTAAACGTAACGAAAACAATGTTTTCACATAGAAAACAAAAATTTATTCATGCGACTGACGTCGCTTTCGCCATGGTGTTGATGAACATTAGCGGACTCTGTTGGCATTTTTTGAAACTAATTCAATACGCGCGTTCCATTCCATGCAGTATTTCGGCGCTTAATTGTTTGACACACTGGGTCATGGATTTTTTTAAACTATGACATCCTGGGGCAATTTGAAAGACGAGGTGCAATTCAAAAATACTTAAATTAAAAAAAAATTTTGCTAAATTTACAATATACTTATACTTTAATACTAACTTGCGTTAGCAAGTAAATGAAACTTGTCTTAGTATTTTAATTTACCATAGATAAAGATTCAAAGGATTGGGGTAATATTAAAATCGAAATTTATTTTTAAGCTCACAGTGCTTCGTCGATCAAGGGCGCGCTATTGAAAATAAAGATTTACAGCATTCGTGATAACGGAGTTGAATTGTAAGGATGTAGGTTTAGGACTTAAGGGATGCAATAATAGTCTATCAGTTTTTCCTAATATTTTAAATTTCGGATTATTGTATAGTTTTAGATTTAAGGAAAAATTGTAAACTATGCAGAGAGAACGATGTATTTAATTATTATCAACTTTCCGGCTGCGTGGAGTCGTATCTACATTATTCCTTCATAGCGCTGCAGCGCTCTTGATAAACCCTTAGCCAGGTCGTGGACCTCATAATTGTAGGACCATAACCACAGGTCCAAAACCGATGAAAAATTATAGCAAGCTGGACAGACCAGTGGATAGAAATGGGCTCATGATGATGATGATATTATGAATCTGCCTTCTACAGAAGCTGCGGGCACGCAAACGCCGCGGGCGCAGGAGAAAACCGCGCCGTCATTTCTAAGCCTAAATGTATTAGTAGTAGGTATAGATTTAAGAAATAAAAAAGGGTATTAGGATTCATAATAAAAAAATGCTATTGTTAAAACATACTTTATTTCAATCCAAACACAAATTCACAAAGTAAAAGAAAAAAAAAACAGATTCTAACAACCTATGCATAAAGTGTGATGAGGAATATCTCACTATTTTCATTGCTGTCGGCGGAAAAAAATAACACTTTTGCTTTTTTAAATTTCCTTTTCCTTTAATCTTGAATATGTAGTGTTTTTTCTTGCCGCAAAAGAAATAACGAGATATAATTACTTATTTCTCATTGTCTCACTTTACAATTTTGAATTTCCCTGGAAATAGTGGGACAGATATGTGTGATTCAATGTTCAACACATCACACATTTAAAAAGGAAACCAGGACTGAAATATCAGAAAATCGAATACAACACAAAACACCTACCTCTAACACTGAACTTCTACTCCTAACTAGTACTGCATAAAAAGTTATAAAATTGGGCAGTATGTATTAGGATAACTTACAGGAATAGTGTTATCAAAACCAATCAACTATTTTTTTAATTCTGACAATTGATAATCGACAACATTGTAGACTTCAAAAAATGATGTCCACTTAACAGTTTGTTATTCAGTAGAGCAGGTACAAAATAGCAAACAAACCAAAACTTAATAAACAGCGCGGCGGCAATACAGTATCTTCTGAGAGCCACGCGCGCCCCTTACGCTACAAAAATGACTAAAGCGATTTGACTTCTTTCCTTACAAAGCTAAACAATAAATAACGCCAAGAACGCCAAACGAAAATGAATAACTGAGGTAATCTTACTCAAGGAACTTACAAAATAACATCATATTATTTACGTACAAGTGAGTGAATAAATAGAACATTCCTAAACTTAATTTCGTGATGCAGCATGAAATTATGGTTAAATCCTTTTGGTTTGGCTACCTACATGTACAGATATTAAAGTTACAAAACTAAGAATATTCTAATAATTTTCATAATTTTGTTAATTTACATGTAATCATTTACCGAGACAAATAGCTCACACTAAACTACACTTTATCCTTAGTTGTCTATTTCTATAAATTGTTTATTAAATAAAATATAAGTAAAACACACAATGCTACATCTTAAATCCAATTGTAAGCGCTATCATTCCAAAGTTTGGTACACAAGTTTAATGCTAATAAATGAATAAACGAGACAGGACACCGTAGAATTAAAATGAAACAAAATAGAGTAAAATTAAAACACTATTTGAAAATCAGACTCACTGTATTACGATTGGAAAGATCAACTAAAGATTGGCTGTGGTGAGTAGCGGCCAAATAAATATTAAATATTACACAACAAATATTAAAATGACGCAGGGATACATCTACTTATGGAATGCGAGGTTTGTCCCAGTAACCCCACTTTAGGATCTACTGTATTTTTATCCTATTGCAAACCCTAGTTGAACCGATAGGGGGCAAAGTCAACTCAGAAAAGGAATACTGGGACTAAACATTGACATAGTGTCAGTTTTCGTTCGTGCAAACACAGCTTCATTAATTTATTGAAAGTTAATTTCTAGATCAGAGTTAACTGGCCGCAGTTCACCTGAGCCATCTCAAGTCAGGATGTGTGTCACTTCGGCACATCCATTACCTACAACACTATCAGCCTCATCAATCTACCTTATATATCTAGACGAAGCAGTAACATACAGCACTTCCTCATAAAATGTGTGATGCTATTATGATGCATAGTTCATACAGATACTTGTGTTTAATTTGTTTGATTATAAGTGTGATAAAATATAGTAAATAGTAATTCATACACAGTGATGTGCCGGATCATTAAAAATGTATATCCGCGGATACGGATCTGAATACAAATATTTAGTGTTAAGATCCGCGGATACGGATACGGATCTCATAATTATATTGTATTAGTCTCATAATTGTAAAAAGGTAAGAGTTTTTTTTTTCATTGACATAAAAGTGATCAAGATTTTATAACTTACTATAATATTCCTGTAATCAAGATAAAAAAGGATTTAAGTTTTAGTTATTTCACTGGCTTAAAAGTAGTGTATGTTATAACTTTCTCTCATTATAAAGATCTATCTTTCTACCTATCTATCTAATGTTTGCAATATAAAGATGTCCAATATTTGATTACAAGTAATAAAAATTCTCTGAATGGACTTTTGAAGTTTTTAATTCTAATAATCACCTGAAAAAGATCCGTAAAAGATCCGCTTAAAAAGTAACGGACCCGGATACGGATACGGATTTTTCTTTTCCCTCGGATATCCGCGGATACGGATACGGATACGGATATTCGGAACATCACTAATTCATACACAGTATACGCTATGGCAAGTATACCTCAGTTATACTAATCCAATAATTTAATGACTTTCGGTTATATTTGCCATTTAACAATAAAATACTACATTTACTAAACCAACTGCTAAAATCACACACAACCAAGCGTGACAGCTATGATAGACTTGGTGTAGACATTTATCGTAAGCTTTACTGATATAATCAAGATAGTAGAAAACTGAAAATGTCTGCGATATTTACCAAGTTGTTATTTTTAATGAGATCCCGATATGATCACCCGTGATCATGGCACTTGCAACAGTGCCAAATTTTTTAGGGGGCTGATTAAAACGAAAACAACAGTACTTAAATATCCCTAACATTTTCAGTTCTCTAATGTGTTATCAATCAAAATATTGAACATCTAATACAAATTATTTGGTAAGGAATGGTCTATTTAATTTTAAGTATGAATGAACATGCTATTTATCTTTTTCAAGTGTAATGTTTATGAATCCTTCAAATCTCAGGCTGTTTCTTGTAAAGTCTGCACGATTCACTGCACTATAACGACTGCACACCCGCGCAATATAAACGCTCGCCTTACTTCTTCGCTCTCAATGTGTCCAGGACAATAAGCCACTGGGTCTTGCACTTATGCTAACTGCCGATCTTGTTGAGTCCCCTGATGAAGTTGGACATGTCGTACTCCTCCTCGTACTGTTTGTCGTCCCAGAGGTCGGGGAGGGCGTCGAGCGCGCGGCCGGAGGGCCCGGGGGCGGCGGCGCCGGGCGCCGGGGCGCCGCCGTTGGACAGCTGGAACAGGTCGAGGAGTTGGTCCGTTCCCATAGTCTCGATGGCGGCGTTCTCGCTGCTTATTACCGTGTTCGCTGTTTGCAGTTTGAATTTTTGGAGGCTGTAAGAGAGATTTTTATTATATTAATAATCGCATTTTGGTATAGTTCTAGGCTTATGCAATTAACGTTGAACTACTAAAATTAACCTATGACAGACTCTTACAAGACGGACTGTACGCGCCAGCCGCACATTAGTTACTGTACTTTCGCTTTACTGTATTATATTTAGCTTGCTATGCAATATGCCACAAAACCTAATTTACGTTATTAATAAATCAGTGTCAATTCATCACTCATCGGGTTTGGTTATTTAGCTCTCTTCGGAATCACCAACCCTTAGCGTTAGCGTTAGCATACCGTGTGGTTGGTTTATCATATACTCTTGGTAGACCTTCCATTCTTTTTGGTCCTTCGAGTTTACGTATAAACGGGACCTTGCGCGAGTGAAGTCCTGTGTACAGTGAACTAGCGAACTGTGTTTGACTTTTCACATACGTCAGCGGAAAACTATTGAGTATACGTGACACGTGTAATACGGTGTAACTCAGCGTACATCAGCGTCAACTTCAGCGTCCATCAGCGTCAACATTAGCGTCCATCAGCGTCAGCGTTCATTAGCATCAGCATCAGCGTTCATCAGCGTCAGCGTTCATCAGCGTCAGCGTCCATCAGCATCAGCATTCATCAGCGTCAGCGTTCATCAGCGTCACCGAGCCTTCTTTGCGTGAGTCGGGAGACTCGCCTTACAGCAACGTCCAAGTAAGATCGTTCATATTTTTACTTGTCGATTAACGATGGAGTTTGAAGCTTTATTCTCTCGTCAAGGAGAAATTGTAAATGAGATTCAGCGTATCGGAACCAACTTCGGAAAGGATCCAGCGTATCGTAAGACTTCAGAATATCTAAGCATACGTTTAGAGTCCTTAGATCGGTTATGGGGAGAGTTCGAGCAAAATAATAAGAAATTGGAAACTCTGGAAGGTAAAACACAAAGGTACTTTTTAGAGGCGATTTTTGAGCGTACAAAAATACTATAATGAGCTTAGAACGAAACTTACAGACAATGAGCCAGTAGGGTCAGGGTCAGGTACTGAGATAGAGAAGAAGACGAGCGATTTTGGGAGCTGTAAGGTTGAGGAGCGGCTGTCCCTTCAAAGAGCTAACTTCCGAGCGTTCAGGCGTTTGGTGACGAGCATACAGGTTAGTGAAATCTCGGAGAAGTGGGAGCTTGAAGATGAGCTCCGCAGCATCCAATCAAGATGGCAGAATATTGACCAGCTACATTTAGAAATAGACAACATTCTAGAAGGTAAAGATGATATTTATGAAGAAGAATTCTTTAGCGTTGAGAAATTATACAAGCAGGTGAAAAAAGGCGTTAAATCAAAAGCTGTGTGCTACATCTCACATTCAGCAGGCTACTCCTGTCTTGGAAATACCTAACTTTACAGGTAATTACAATCATTGGCCGACTTTCTTCGACTTGTTCTCCGAGTCGATACATAACAACAAATGTTTATCGAAAGCGCAAAAGATGCAGCATTTGAAAAGGTAGAGTCAAGGGAGAAGCAGAGCGCTTGATTCAGCATCTTAATATTTCAGCGGATAATTATGACGTAGCATGGGAAATCTTAACCCATCGCTATAATAACCCACAAGTACTATTCACAACACAAATCGAGATATTCCTCAATCAACCGAGCATCAGCAAGCAGACGTCAAACGAGATCAAGCGACTCTATGACACCACAACAGAGTGTATCCATGCTATTCATAACCTTGGCGTGGATACTAACACTTGGGATCCGATTCTAGTTCATCTGATTACAAAGAAACTAGACACCGACACCTACAACGCCTACAAGGAAGCACGTAAGGCTCCTAGGGATCTAGCCTCGTTAGAGGAGCTATTGGTGTTTCTCGAGAGTAAGTTTATGGCTCTCGAACCAATCCATAAGCGAGAAAAGGATAACGTAACCCCTGCAAGACCAGCTCAAGCATATCAGCCTAAACATCGTTATAGCCCGAGACACAACTTTAACTTCGGTCGATCATTTAAAGGATATCAAGCAGCCGTCACATCCACGTGTAAGTGTCCTCTATGTTATTTCGATCACGAGCTCTATAAGTGCAACAAGTTCAATAACATGCCAGCGGAAACGAAATTGAGGACAGTGGCGAAACTTCGACTTTGCCGAAATTGCCTATTCAAACACTCCAGCGACAAATGCACCTCAATTAAAAGATGCAAAGAGTGCAATAACGAGCATCATACGGTTTTACACGACGCTTGTGTAGGGTTGCCACGCTTGGCAACATTGCCTACCTCTGAGTTGAGACATAAAAATTCTATGCCAGCTCGATATACATCCTCAGCTGAACCGCAAGTCAGTAAGCCTCACGTTGCGAATCATGTTGGTGCTGACGATGAAGAAGTTTTATTAGCGACTGTGATGTTAAAGATAAAGGATGTCCATGGCAACTACGTGACATTGCGAGCTCTATTGGATCAGGGCTCGCAGATAACCTTGATATCGGAGAATGGTGCTCAGCTACTAGGGCTACCTCGCAGAAAATTTAGCGCGTCGATTTCTGGCGTAGGTAGCAGCCCTAAGCATAGTAAAAACCTTATTACGCTAGAATGTAAATCTATTTACGATGATTACAATTTTATCACGGAAGCTTCGATTATCCCACGTGTTATCAGCGACCTTCCGAATGCCACATTTTCTAAAAAATCGTGGCCTCATATCCAACATATGAACTTAGCTGATCCTGAGTACAACGTTTCTAAGCCTATCGATATTTTATTAGATGCCTGTGTATATTCGGATGTAATTATGAGAGGATTGGTGAAAGGAGAACCAAGCGCACCGATAGCGCAGCAAACGAAGTTAGGTTGGATTTTATCTGGTAACATAAAAACTTTTCACTGTAATGTTCTTGTCAATAATTTGGAAGACATCGCCAAATACTGGGAGATGGAGGAAGTACCTAACACAACCTCCGAGCTCACGAATGAAGAACAATATTGCGAGGATCATTATGCTGCAACCACTAGGCGGCTTGCAGATGGTAGGTATGAAGTAGCCTTACCGTTAAAACCTAACTATAGCGAAAAACTTGGGAAATCTAAAGCAAAGGCGATAGCGCAATTTATACAGTTGGAAAGTAAAATGGAACGTAATAAATCGTTATCAGAAAGCTACAAGAAATTTATTAAGGAGTATGAAGACCTGGGTCTGATGCGGCCAGCGAGCGAGAGTCGTGAGACACCGTGTTACTTACCACATCACGGCGTCATTAAACACGATTCAACCACTACCCAACTAAGAGTAGTTTTCAATGCCTCATCAAAAACGAGCACTGGACTAAGCCTCAATGACGTAATGGAGTGTGGTCCAAACTTACAAAGTGACTTGCAAACATTAATATTAACCTGGAGACAATATAAATACGTGATGACCGCCGATATAGAGAAGATGTTTTGGCAGATCATGATAAGAGCGAGCGACCAACATTTACAATCATTCATCTGGCGGAACTCTAAGCATGAGTCGCTCCAAGAGTATGTTCTTACGTCAGTCATCTTTGGAGCAAAAGCGGCCCCTTACCTAGCAATGCGCACACTTAGACAATTAGCCAAAGATGATGCTCTAAAGTTCCCTCTAGCATCCGCAGCGTTAGAAAAATAGTTTCTATATGGATGACTTGCTGACTGGTCAAAATTGCCTAATAAAAGCAGAAGGAATTGCAGTCTCAATTAATTAATATCTTGAAAGGCGCAGGGATGAACCTAAGAAAATGGTCAAGCAACCACCCTGAACTTTTAGATCATTTATCAGCAGGTCAGATTGACACACCATATGACTTTAGAGACTCCGAGTCCCGAAAAACATTAGGGCTTCGATGGACACCCACAACCGACTCATTCGTCTTTGCAAATAAAATTGATTTTAACGGCGAATGCAATACTAAGCGCCAGCTACTCTCTTTAATATCAAAGGTGTTCGATCCCTTAGGCTGGCTCTCACCACTGACCATAAGAGCTAAAATTCTCTTCCAGAAAACATGGTCTTGTGGCTTAGGATGGGACGACAAAATACCTCCATTAATTCAAAGCGAATGGACTGAGCTTCGAGCTGACTTTCAAAACGTAAGCGAATTTAAAATCCCTAGATATTTAGGTGATACACAGCGAGCATTTCGATTATGCGGATATAGCGACGCCTCCGAGAAGGCATACGCGTGCGTGGTCTATTTAGTTGCGAGCGATAATAAAGGTGGGTTCACATCACGACTAGTTGCATCCAAGACGAAACTGACCCCACAGAAGAAAAAGGTATCTTTGCCTCGTTTAGAGCTATGTGGAGCGTTGCTCTTAGCACAACTGATAAAGGTCATTAAGGCTACCTTTAAGAACAACATAAATATAGAAGTATACGCTTGGACCGATTCCATGATCGTGTTGGGATGGCTTAATGGCGATGCCTCTCGTTGGAAACAATTCGTTGCGAATCGTGTGCAACAGATAAAAGAGATCTTACCAGCTTCAAATTGGAATCACGTTTTGTCAGAGGAAAACCCAGCTGATTGTGCTACCCGTGGGTCAACTGTAGAAAAGCTACATAATAATTCACTCTGGTGGAATGGTCCGCAATGGATATGTAATTTCGATCCTAAAAACACAACAAACAACACATTCGAAGCGCCGACGATAGAAATCAAAAAGGTTAGTGTAAACGTAGCTTTAAAGGAACCTAGCCCAACATTCATACACGATTTATTACTAAACAATAGCTCCATCACACGTGCCGTAAAGATAACAGCATGGGTGTCTCGTTTCACAGCGGCACTCCAACACAGAGAGTTCGAACATGATACTTACTTGTCTGCAGCTGAAATAAACAAAGCGTATCAATTAATTATTAAATATGTTCAAGCTAATGATTTTGAAAGCGATTTAAGCAGCATTAAAAACAAGGGTCACGTGGGATCAAATAGCAAGTTAGCGTGCTTAAATCCATATTTAGATGAAAATGGGATTTTGAGAGTAGGTGGCCGCCTCAGTTATTCAAATGTTAGATCTACAGCGAAACATCCGATAATATTAGCCAGCTCTGGTCGCTTGACCGACCTACTTGTTAATCAAGCGCATATCACCACCCTGCATGGTGGTCCACGGCTTACTCTATCATATCTGAGAGAGCAGTATTGGATTCTAAGCGGCATGAGAACAGTCAAACGACAGCTTCGACAATGTGTTAAATGTCGCCGCTATAGCTCTGAAAAACATCAACAAATTATGGCTGATCTTCCTCGAGTAAGAGTTACCCCTTCCCGCCCCTTTTCTAATTGCGGCGTTGACTTTACCGGTCATGTAGATCTGAAGCTTAGCAAGGGCAGGGGGGTGAAGACGTACAAGGGGTATGTTGCAGTATTTATCTGTTTAGCGACAAAGGCTGTACACCTGGAGCTGGTGTCGGACCTCTCTACCCCAGCATTTCTAGCTGCTTTCAGCCGTTTCTGCGCAAGACGAGGAACACCCCATCGGATGTATAGTGACAATGGCACTAACTTTATTGGAGCGAAACGAGCTTTAGATAAGGAGTACAAAGCGATATTGGACACGTTTAATGATGACTTCTTTACTAACATCAGCAATAGAAACATCGAATGGTCGTTCAATGCTCCAGCATGGCCGAGCGCAGGTGGAATTTGGGAATCTGCCGTAAAGTCCTTCAAAGGACACCTGAAACGAGTGTTAGGCGAGCAGAAACTCATGTTCGAGGAATTTGCAACTCTATTGCATCAAATAGAAGCCTGCCTAAACTCTCGTCCACTGTTTGCCTTAACAGAGAATCCTGAGGATACGTACCTTACGCCGGGTCACTTCCTGATCGGTGATTCACTGTTATCTCGACCACAGATGGATCCAGACAACATTAATCTTCCCACACGATGGCAACTGGTGCAGCAAATAAATAAGAGCTTCTGGAAGCTCTGGTCATCGGAATATCTTCAGCACCTTCAGGTACGTTCTAAGTGGCGAAAACCGACCAAGAATTTGGATGTCAACGACATCGTGCTAATAAAGAGGACAACTTACCTCCGGGTAAATGGGCTCTTGGCAGAGTGCAAGAGTTGCATCCGGGGAAAGATGGTTACGTAAGGGTTGTATCTATTAAAACTGAAAGCACCGTCCTAAAACGCCCTGTAACGAAGCTTATACATCTACCTGTTCGTAAGGAAGACGACGACACTACGACGAAGCACGATGATTCTCAGCGGCATGACACGCTAGCACCTGTAAGCACTAAAACAAATCTAGTAGAAGGAAGCGTAACGTCTTAGCAAATTTTATATCACTAGCACTTCTCTTGTTTGTCACATTAATATCGCCGTCTACACAGCAAAATATTGTAAGCAACTCCACATTAAACAATAACCAAGCACTATATTTTGACAAGATCTCGGATTTACAGTTCATCCGAGATGAATGGAAGCTGATAGTCTACTATAATCTTACGGCCTACTGGCAAGCATTCGCCGACATGGAGACTTATGTTAAGCATTTGAAGGGTATGACTATAAAGTCTAATAATTCACAATACAAGAGTATTACAAATCAGCTAGCTCACGAATTAAGTGAATTAGAGCATTATAATCAGTTACTCAGGAGCCCTCCGGCCGACGCCAGAAGAGAGGCCTGATAAACGGAGTGGGATCTATATTGAATTGTTTCTTCGGTGTCTTAGATAACGATTTTGCGAAACAATACGCAATAGACATAGAGAAAATTAACTATAATGAAAATCATCTTAAACAATTAATAAAAAATCAAACCGTGGTTATTGAAGCCGAATACAACATAATACAGCGCAACGAGCAAATCATGAACACACAATTTTCTGATATAAACAAACATCTTAACGAAGTATCTAAAGATCTTAACGAAATACGCTCAGACGTCAACAACGGTCTGTATATTACGTCATCTGCTTTAGGAGCCAACATCATCCTAGAGAACCTCAGACGCATGCAAACCTCTCTCATCGATACTGTGACCGACATCACTCACGGTCGCATCGACACGCACTTGTTGTCAAGCGAGCAATTAGAGGAGCAAATTAATTTTATATCAGGTCAGCTACAGGATGATCTAAAAGTACCTGCAGAGTCCGAAAACATTAGAAGCTTATACAAACTGCTTAAAGTCTTTGCTAGCGTCTACAAAAGATATCTTATAATCGAAATAAAGGTTCCGTTGGTTAGTAGCGAGTTATATGAGCTCGATAAAATCATCGCTATTCCTCGCAACAAAGAAGGAACTTCCTATCTCACTATACCTACCTACCCTTATATAGCATTCAACTTACGAAAGGATGCGATTGTTTTTCTCAATGATTACGACGTGCAAACTTGTCTTCACGCATCTGAGAAGAAAATGCTATGTACCCTAGACAAACCTTTATACGATCTAGACCTCAAACAAAATTTATGCAAACTTACTTTGATTAATTCAGACAAAAACTCATCACCCTGTACTTATGAAGAAACTCCTTGTATGAATAGATGGATTAAATTACATCAGCCTAACGTCTGGTTCTACTCGTGTTGCAATAAATGCAACGTTCGCTCATTTTGCCCAGCTGGTATGATAGTAAGCGAATTAGCGGACAATGGCCTACTCAATATAGGTCAAGGCTGCATTCTTAAAGGAGACTCATTTTCGATTTACGCTCACAATGATTTTGTAAAAAGGTAACCATACAACCATCTTTAGAAGCCCCTGATATGTCAATATTAAATAGAGTCATCGATACTTCAGCGCCAATTAACAACTTCACCACCGAAAATCACGAACAAGCCTATCGTGAAATAATGAATGAGATAAACAACATTAAGAAGGAGTCTGAATCTGATCTCAGCATCCACGACATACATCAGTACTCCATCAGCTATGGACTAGTTGCCATCCTACTGATAGTAGCGGCAGCAGCGGTATTTCTTCGAGTGAGGAGGAATAGACTTCGGCGTTTGGAACTGCCGAGGTCCGCAGCGTCTCCCGGGGAGGCTCCGGCGTGCGGGCACCGCCGATGTTTGTCGGATAGAGTTCGTGCGCAGAGTGAGTGTAGTGAAGTGCGTAAAGTAGGGAACATGGGCATTTTTAGTATAAACGGAGGCACGGCGCCACCTAAACCTCCGCGGTCAGTGTCGATCCCTATGATTTCTATACCGAGTGAATCCCTTAGTGAAGTGATCACGCCATCCGGAGGCCAAGACGATTAAGCGCTACTGAACTTGTGAACTCTTAAACTTATATTTACATTCTTTTATATACATTTCTCTATGCCTTATTGATTTTTTTATAATTACAATTACTTGTCATTTAATATGTTTTTTAAGCGTTATTATAAGTATTTCATATTTTACTAGCTTCCTGTATTATTGCTATTTTAAGAGTGTTTCTTTACTTTTCTTTCTTCTCGCTGGCAAGATGTACGGGCCAGCCGCACATTAGTTACTGTACTTTCGCTTTACTGTATTATATTTAGCTTGCTATGCAATATGCCACAAAACCTAATTTACGTTATTAATAAATCAGTGTCAATTCATCACTCATCGGGTTTGGTTATTTAGCTCTCTTCGGAATCACCAACCCTTAGCGTTAGCGTTAGCATACCGTGTGGTTGGTTTATCATATACTCTTGGTAGACCTTCCACGGACTCTTACGTCTCAACAATTTGTGCTCTCTATGAAAACTCTCTATTCCCTTACACTCAAAATTCGGTGAGAGGGCATTTCGATATGACCGATCGCGGATCGGGCATAGGACCACCAGCTTATCGTGCTTTCCGAGGCACGGGCGTGCAACTTCCTAACTCCGGGCTGAGTAATTTCATTACACTCGAACTGGGGACCTCTCGGTCGGCCTCTCCTTACGCAGTGCTTTTTTTTAATAGGCTAACAAAATGACCTCACTCCACCTTATGGTAAGCGGTAGTGAGATCCAAATATGAGGTCGACAGGCACAATAGACCATGTTGAGCCTGTCGCACTCACCCTGAAGGCCTGCTTAAATTCGCATTGGTATTGAGCTGTGCGGGTCGGAGTTGGCCAGTTCGCCATCAGCACCACCGGTTCTACTGGTCTCCCCAGCCGGAGGCCTGACTCGCTTCGCCCGCACAATACCGCCGCTAAGAACCCATTGATCCGGCGCTTGTCCCAACATTGGTCCCCCCTGGCTCCGGTTCGTACAGTGCTGATCCCGGAACGCGAACGGTCCGAGAGAGGTCAGAGTCACTTGGTGGGTTTTACGCAACTGTATGGTGGTAACAGCAACCGGTCGACAAAATGTCTCCCACCTGAATGCTACCAATAGACCAACGAGGCAGTCTCTCACCCCATAATCTTCTGCTCGAGCGTGTCGCGCGTGATGAGCCGGTACACGTTGACGACCTTCCGCTGGCCGATGCGGTGCGCGCGGTCCATCGCCTGCAGGTCCTTCATCGGGTTCCAGTCGTGCTCCACGAAGATCACCGTGTCCGCGCCGGTCAGGTTCAGGCCGAGGCCGCCCACCTGACGGAGAGGAATTACACATTTATTCACATGTCTAGTTAGGACAGGTATAGTCAGAAAGCATCCTGAGATCGTGCGGTCCGTGAGGTCCACATATAAGGTGGACAGGCACGAAGAGTCTGTCGCTCTCACCAGATATGCTTATATGTCGTTTCACGCCCCGTCTGAAGAGTCCGGGAACATTTATTAACATGTCAAATGTTGTTTTTGTAGCAGGATCTCAGGATGACTTTACTTCATCTGAAGGTAAAAGTGCTATGAGGTCCATATATGTGGTCGCCATGCACAAATTTACTTTATCGAGCTTGTCGCCATTTCACGCCCCGCCTGAAGAGCCCGGGATTATAGAAGCTGTCTGCTCTGCCAGTTGCTGTGAAAATTTGCAATGTAGTCCAGCCGCAGGCAGGTGACGGCGGGCAGGTCGCCGCGGCAGGCCTCGCCCCGGTACTCACGGCGGTGGTGAGCAGCAGCAGGTCGATGGAGACGTCGCTGTTGAAGCGCGTGACGATGGCGTGTCGCTGGTGTCCAGCCGCAGGTAGGTGACGGCGGGCAGGTCGCCGCGGCAGGCCTCGCCCCGGTACTCACGGCGGTGGTGAGCAGCAGCAGGTCGATGGAGACGTCGCTGTTGAAGCGCGTGACGATGGCGTGTCGCTGGTGTCCAGCCGCAGGTAGGTGACGGCGGGCAGGTCGCCGCGGCAGGCCTCGCCCCGGTACTCACGGCGGTGGTGAGCAGCAGCAGGTCGATGGAGACGTCGCTGTTGAAGCGCGTGACGATGGCGTGTCGCTGGTGTCCAGCCGCAGGTAGGTGAGGCCGGGCAGGTCGCCGCGGCAGGCCTCGCCCCGGTACTCACGGCGGTGGTGAGCAGCAGCAGGTCGATGGAGACGTCGCTGTTGAAGCGCGTGACGATGGCGTGTCGCTGGTGTCCAGCCGCAGGTAGGTGACGGCGGGCAGGTCGCCGCGGCAGGCCTCGCCCCGGTACTCACGGCGGTGGTGAGCAGCAGCAGGTCGATGGAGACGTCGCTGTTGAAGCGCGTGACGATGGCGTGTCGCTGGTGTCCAGCCGCAGGTAGGTGACGGCGGGCAGGTCGCCGCGGCAGGCCTCGCCCCGGTACTCACGGCGGTGGTGAGCAGCAGCAGGTCGATGGAGACGTCGCTGTTGAAGCGCGTGACGATGGCGTGTCGCTGGTGCGGCGGCACGGCGCCGTCGAGCCGTAGATACGTGACGGCGGGCAGGTGCCGCTGCAGCAGGTCCCGCTCCACGATGTCGAGCATCTTCTTGAGCTGGCAGAACACCAGCGCGCGGTGCTGCGAGACCGCCGGCGCCTCCGCCTCCGTGCTCGCCGTGCCGATGCCGCAGTCCAGGAGGAGTTGCCTAAAATAATACATTCAAATAACAATTATGTTGCGTAACCAAAAAAACCCGGTTCGTAGGACCATATGTTCCGTAAGAAGGGGTTTTAGACAAACCGTATGATTTTAGACTTTCGCGTTCCATTACACTAAATATTTGTCTTTATGGGTCTACATGCGTTATAACGCGTGTAGACCCATAAAGACAAATATTTAGTATACTATACTGATTCTATATCCTGTATTTTGCACGTCTTAGCCCGAAAATTTAATTAAAGCGCGCGCACGGCAATTATCGCGGCGCGAGCCCCGCACCCCGCGGATGTGACGGTAAACATCGTGAGGAAACCTGCACCCCTACGAAGAAATTCTTAGGTTGTCTAGTCGACCAACCCGCACTTGGCCAGAGTGGTTGACTACGGCCTAATCGCCCTAGTTTAGGGTAGGACCGTCATTCTCCCACTAGGGGAGTGTGTGTAGCCCGTTTTGGGCAATGTCGGCGGTGTCATGGTAGTTGAAGAATAGTTTCGGAGTCCCATGATGCTGCCATTCGGCGATGAGGTACACCGCGGTGTTTTAGTCGGTAAGCCCCCTGGGCATTGCACCCCGCTCAGAAGCCGCGGCTGGCATTTACTATCTGCTCGCCAGCCGTTGGGAAGTCCGACACACCACTGGGAGAGAACCCCCTCTCCTGGTGAAGGTGCGTAAAGCATTTCACCGCGAAAAAAAAAACTTCTACCCGCACAGCTCAATACCAATGCGAGACTCGACGCCTTGTCTCGTTGTTGCCGCAGCAGTGGTCTCCTTTTTCACGGCTTTCAGGGTGAGTGCGACAGGCTCAATATGGTCTATTGTGCCTTTCGACCTCATATTTGGATCTCACTACCGCTTACCATCAGGTGGAGTGAGGTCATCTTGTTAGCCTCTTTATAAAAAAAAAAAGGGTAGGACCGTGCCCCAGGAATGAATTTGGCTGTACTCACTTGAGCGCCGGCAGCTTGGCGGCGTGGTGTATGTCGTCGAGCGAGGAGTTCTGCTGCGCGAGCAGCTGCGTCACGCGCGCCGCCTCGGGGTGCTCGCCCGTCAGCACCAGCTTCGGGTGGTTGCACACGTTATTAGAGTGTACGAGTAGGCTGCACTCACTTGAGCGCCGGCAGCTTGGCGGCGTGGTGTATGTCGTCGAGCGAGGAGTTCTGCTGCGCGAGCAGCTGCGTCACGCGCGCCGCCTCGGGGTGCTCGCCCGTCAGCACCAGCTTCGGGTGGTTGCACACGTTATTAGAGTGTACGAGTAGGCTGCACTCACTTGAGCGCCGGCAGCTTGGCGGCGTGGTGTATGTCGTCGAGCGAGGAGTTCTGCTGCGCGAGCAGCTGCGTCACGCGCGCCGCCTCGGGGTGCTCGCCCGTCAGCACCAGCTTCGGGTGGTTGCACACGTTATTAGAGTGTACGAGTAGGCTGCACTCACTTGAGCGCCGGCAGCTTGGCGGCGTGGTGTATGTCGTCGAGCGAGGAGTTCTGCTGCGCGAGCAGCTGCGTCACGCGCGCCGCCTCGGGGTGCTCGCCCGTCAGCACCAGCTTCGGGTGGTTGCACACGTTATTAGAGTGTACGAGTAGGCTGCACTCACTTGAGCGCCGGCAGCTTGGCGGCGTGGTGTATGTCGTCGAGCGAGGAGTTCTGCTGCGCGAGCAGCTGCGTCACGCGCGCCGCCTCGGGGTGCTCGCCCGTCAGCACCAGCTTCGGGTGGTTGCACACGTTATTAGAGTGTACGAGTAGGCTGCACTCACTTGAGCGCCGGCAGCTTGGCGGCGTGGTGTATGTCGTCGAGCGAGGAGTTCTGCTGCGCGAGCAGCTGCGTCACGCGCGCCGCCTCGGGGTGCTCGCCCGTCAGCACCAGCTTCGGGTGGTTGCACACGTTCTGCAGGTAGTGGAGCGCCTGGGGACGAACCGATGACGAGTTAGATCAATTAAATCTTTATTGCACAAAACAGCTCATTACAATTTGTACTTAACAAAAAATAGTTCTAGAGCTAGATTTGAGTATAACATGTTAAAACATTTAGATAGGATATTGTGATGATTACTTAGGGTTTGCTTTTGCCAAGTTGTGTTAATCACAAATCTATCTACACTTTGCCAGCGCGGTGGACTAAGACCTTATCGACCAAGTTAATAGGAGTCACTCGGTTCGGGATATGGGTTTCACACTAGATGAAATTACGTAGACGTGAGATCCGACTGCAGGATGATTGGTTATTTTTGACGTGACATTAACAGAAAGTCTATATTCACCCTTCACGTAGCGGTTTGACCTCATACCTATGCCTTACCATCTAGTAGATTTCGCGATACCCTTCATTAAGCAATCAATGAAAATCTAAATAAGAGCACTAGTGGTAGAGATTTTCGATGGTCCCAGTGGCATAAAATTTTGCGAAAGGAATATCTTGTCGTCATTGCTCGTCGCCAGCTCGCAGTAGTAGTCCTGCGTGATGTACACAGTGCGAGTCCCCATCGTGCGTCACCTGGAACACGTGCGTGTGCGCAGTGATGTCCTGCGGCATGTGCTGGCGCGAGAAGTGCTCGTAGAGGCGTCGCTGCAGCGGGCTGAGCTCGCAGTAGTAGTCCTGCGTGATGTACACAGTGCGAGTCCCCATCGTGCGTCACCTGGAACACGTGCGTGTGCGCAGTGATGTCCTGCGGCATGTGCTGGCGCGAGAAGTGCTCGTAGAGGCGTCGCTGCAGCGGGCTGAGCTCGCAGTAGTAGTCCTGCGTGATGTACACAGTGCGAGTCCCCATCGTGCGTCACCTGGAACACGTGCGTGTGCGCAGTGATGTCCTGCGGCATGTGCTGGCGCGAGAAGTGCTCGTAGAGGCGTCGCTGCAGCGGGCTGAGCTCGCAGTAGTAGTCCTGCGTGATGTACACAGTGCGAGTCCCCATCGTGCGTCACCTGGAACACGTGCGTGTGCGCAGTGATGTCCTGCGGCATGTGCTGGCGCGAGAAGTGCTCGTAGAGGCGTCGCTGCAGCGGGCTGAGCTCGCAGTAGTAGTCCTGCGTGATGTACACAGTGCGAGTCCCCATCGTGCGTCACCTGGAACACGTGCGTGTGCGCAGTGATGTCCTGCGGCATGTGCTGGCGCGAGAAGTGCTCGTAGAGGCGTCGCTGCAGCGGGCTGAGCTCGCAGTAGTAGTCCTGCGTGATGTACACAGTGCGAGTCCCCATCGTGCGTCACCTGGAACACGTGCGTGTGCGCAGTGATGTCCTGCGGCATGTGCTGGCGCGAGAAGTGCTCGTAGAGGCGTCGCTGCAGCGGGCTGAGCTCGCAGTAGTAGTCCTGCGTGATGTACACAGTGCGAGTCCCCATCGTGCGTCACCTGGAACACGTGCGTGTGCGCAGTGATGTCCTGCGGCATGTGCTGGCGCGAGAAGTGCTCGTAGAGGCGTCGCTGCAGCGGGCTGAGCTCGCAGTAGTAGTCCTGCGTGATGTACACAGTGCGAGTCCCCATCGTGCGTCACCTGGAACACGTGCGTGTGCGCAGTGATGTCCTGCGGCATGTGCTGGCGCGAGAAGTGCTCGTAGAGGCGTCGCTGCAGCGGGCTGAGCTCGCAGTAGTAGTCCTGCGTGATGTACACAGTGCGAGTCCCCATCGTGCGTCACCTGGAACACGTGCGTGTGCGCAGTGATGTCCTGCGGCATGTGCTGGCGCGAGAAGTGCTCGTAGAGGCGTCGCTGCAGCGGGCTGAGCTCGCAGTAGTAGTCCTGCGTGATCTTCGGCGGCAACTCCTTCAGGACGTCCTCTTTCACTCTTCTTAGCAGGAATGGTAACACCTGTAACAATAACCTATATTATAGTACATACTGATAAAATAAGAGTTTGAAGTCTGTCTAAGTTTTTCTTAAAACAATGTTGATTTTAAAGAAACACTCAGACAGCCGAGGCATTTTTTTCGTTTGTGGCGCCGAAATAATTAACAGCAATACCAATCTTCAGCATTCTCTAATTTATAGCAGGTAATTTTGACATGTAAAGAAGTGATATCTATGGTTGTTTTTTTAAATGAGCCTGGTCATAATTTCCGGACTTGCGGGGGAGCGCATGGCTAACCCCTAAGTATTTATGCGACGTTTGCCCGAGGGCGCTCCCTACGGGGCATCTAGGGGTTATAAATATAAATAAATATCTGGGACATTTCCACACACGGTCGTCTGACCCCAAACTAAGCAGAGCTTGTACTATGGGCGTCAGAGACTGATATACATACATAAAATATATATATTTTTAAATACATACTTAAAAACATAATCACACCCAGATACGGAACAAACACCGATGTTCATCACACAAATATTTGTCCCGAGTGGGAATCGAACCCACGACTCTTGGAACCGCCAGCCAGGGTCACTATAACCTCTGTTCCACCGAGCCAGCCAACTGAGGCTTCATCGGTGTGAACACGTATAAAACACGTATAGAACAGGTCTAAAAGGTCCTCGCCTGTCGGTGCAGCGCCTCGACGGCGAGCGCGCCGGCCTGCAGCTGCGCGGGCGCGGCGCGGGCGTCGCGCGCGGCGAGGATCGGCCGCGAGTAGCGCGCGGTGAACTGCCGCTCCGTGCCCAGCAGCCCCGGCATCAGGCAGTCGAACAGCGACCACAGCTCTAGCACGTAGTATGATATCCTTGCCTGTCGGTGCAGCGCCTCGACGGCGAGCGCGCCGGCCTGCAGCTGCGCGGGCGCAGCGCGGGCGTCGCGCGCGCGGCGAGGATCGGCCGCGAGTAGCGCGCGGTGAACTGCCGCTCCGTGCCCAGCAGCCCCGGCATCAGGCAGTCGAACAGCGACCACAGCTCTAGCACGTAGTATGATATCCTTGCCTGTCGGTGCAGCGCCTCGACGGCGAGCGCGCCGGCCTGCAGCTGCGCGGGCGCGGCGCGGGCGTCGCGCGCGGCGAGGATCGGCCGCGAGTAGCGCGCGGTGAACTGCCGCTCCGTGCCCAGCAGCCCCGGCATCAGGCAGTCGAACAGCGACCACAGCTCTAGCACGTAGTATGATATCCTTGCCTGTCGGTGCAGCGCCTCGACGGCGAGCGCGCCGGCCTGCAGCTGCGCGGGCGCGGCGCGGGCGTCGCGCGCGGCGAGGATCGGCCGCGAGTAGCGCGCGGTGAACTGCCGCTCCGTGCCCAGCAGCCCCGGCATCAGGCAGTCGAACAGCGACCACAGCTCTAGCACGTAGTATGATATCCTTGCCTGTCGGTGCAGCGCCTCGACGGCGAGCGCGCCGGCCTGCAGCTGCGCGGGCGCAGCGCGGGCGTCGCGCGCGGCGAGGATCGGCCGCGAGTAGCGCGCGGTGAACTGCCGCTCCGTGCCCAGCAGCCCCGGCATCAGGAAGTCGAACAGCGACCACAGCTCGAGCACGTTGTTCTGGAACGACGAGAAAAATATGAGTATGCCCAGTTTTGAGTGACTCAAAAGACATGTAATTGAATGATATGTAACTTCAAACTGATAATTTTTAGAAGCACAACATTACAAAACCATTCAACAACATTACAAAACTTTAAGTTTTGTAATGTTGTTGAAAGGTTGTGCACGGAGAGAAATTTTAGTCAGTAAACACTGAAGTCTCAAGGATCTCAAGTGTCTGACACAGGTATCTCAAATGTCGGAAACTGTCTCAAGAAACTTGAATCTGTAAGTCATGTCTGAACTCTGAAGTGTCTGGAAGTCGTATCTCAATTGTCTGTGACTCGTGTCCCAAATGTATAACACTCGTGTCGGAAAACACCTGTGTAGCAAGTGTCCGACACTCGTATGACAAATGTACAGCACTGGTAAGATTTTAGACTTTCGCGTTCCATTTCACTAAGTAGCTAAGTAAGTAACTAACTAACTAAGTAGCTATGTAATTTGCTACTCCTAATATCGCGTGTAGACCCATAAAGACTAATTTTACAGCACTGGTGTCAAATTTCTGGATACTCGAGTCACAGTAGTGTTTGAAGTTTTTCAATGTGTCTCACGTGATTTTTGTCTCCAGACCTGTACTTAAATCTCACCTGAATCGGTGTTCCCGAGAGGATTAGTCTATGGTTGGCGACTAGCTGCTTGATAGCCTTGAAGGCTTTCGTCTTTCCGTTCTTTATCACGTGGCCTTCGTCCAGCACGCAGTAGTTCCACTTGATACCGCTGCAATAATAATACAAAGGATTATTAGGGCATTCCACGACTCCCTTTGATCATTTTGTAACAGGACACGATAGACAAATGTGTTTGATATAGATTTAATATAACACTACAATTCTAAATTTGACATAAAAAAAAACGAACACAGTAGCAAGTAGAGTTGATATGGGGGGGTGGATATAAAGAAATTCACGTTCGCTATAGCAGGTGTACACTGGCGGATCCAGTTCGATCGCGGCTATGATTGGGGCACCAGTATTTCTGAATATTATGAAATGTAATGCAACACAAAGTTCAGATTATGTATCTCCGTTCAGAAAGAAGAGAAGAGTTTTGTTGTGTCAGACAAATGTGGGTAGTTGTACAAATGGTAGTAGAACTGTTTCGGGGGTGGATTTAGAATTTCACAACCGCTGTGGCAAACTAAGACGGGCGGCGCCAGTTCGCTCGCGTCCATGATTGGTGTAATCCAGTCGAAACGCCGTGCAGTAAGTAGCAATGTATATGCTAATCCTAATATCACGTGTAATCCCATAACTGGCTAGGTGGAAGAGTGGTTAGTGATCCTGGCTGGCGGTTCCATGAGTCCTGGGTTCGATTCCCACTGGGGACAAATATTTGCGTGATGAACATCAGTGTTTATTCTGTGTCTCTGTGTGATTATGTATTTCTAAATATATATGTATGTAGTCAGTCTCTGACGTCCATAATACAAGCTCTGCTTAGTTTCGAGTCAGGTGACCGTGTGTAGAAATGTCCTAGATATTTATTATTATTTATAAAGACTAATATCTAGTCCGTTCACAGAGCAAACTACGTTACCTGAAGAAGTCGATATCCTTGCGCACAATATCGTACGAGGCCACAATCAAGTTGTAGTGCGAGACGAGCGCGCGGAGCCGCTCGCGCTCCGCCGGCGGACCCACGTACTGCAGCGGCCGCAGGAACTTGCTGCCGATGAACTTGCTCACTTCGAACACCCAGTGACCTGGAAAGGGGATTGTGGGGTTAGGTATTGCTTAAGCACTTCTTTACTTAATAACTGGTTTGGTTATTATGGGTCTACACGCGATAAAACGATAAGCCATGACTGATGCATTTCAGTCGATACATCGAGCAGTAAGTAGCTATATTTGCCATTCCTATGACATGTATATAGACGCATTATAATCAGTTAATAATGTAATGCGAGTCCAAATTCTTCTTACTATAGTTAGACATTTCTTGAGCACCGTTTTTAAGAATTTTAAGTTAAGTTAATGCTTAAAAGTGAATATCAACCAGCCCTTTATTCAAATTCCAATTACGGAAACCCTACTCTTTCCTATCGCCTCATGGGTTAGGTTAGGCACTTATGGCAGCATAAGCGCCTAACCTAACCCATGAGGCGATAGGCCACTACCAGACGATAGGTACCATGAGGGTATGCAGATACCCTTGGAGGCCGGGGCAAAAACACGGCCGCCGCGCAGTTGGTCGAGTTCAAGAGCCGCTGTGCTCTAGCAGAAGGAGCATTGAACCCGGCCCAGAGTTGTCCAGCGGAGACCGGTGGTTGAGGGCGTGGGGACGTCTATTCACATTGCACTCGGTCTCCGTCTGAAGAGCGGGAACTAACCGGTCTTCTTCTTATCGTATGGTTGATGAACAACCTGGTGTCAGAGTTTTTAAACCGCCCGTAGGCCTCTGACATGGCTTCACACACCGTTGAAAAATTTCTCAGGTGTGCTGGTTTCCTCACGATGTTTTCCTTCACCGTTAAAGCGTCGAATGATGGTACATATGAATTTCAAATTTGAAAAACACATTGGTACCTGGCGGGGTTTGAACTGGCGACCTCTCGCATGGCAAGCAACGACCTTAACCATTCGGCCATCGACGCTTTGTAATAACCGGTGCAGCCGGTACAGTATCATCGTCACCTGTGAGCGTGGGCGGGCACACCACCAGCGAGGGCAGCGGCGGCTCGCGCGCCTGCTGCCGCTCCCAGTGCGAGCCGGCCACCACGATGATGGACTGCAGCGTCTTGCCGAGGCCCATGTCGTCGCATAGGACGCCGTGGAGCTTGTACTCGTATAAGAAGCGAAGCCAGTTCACTCCGGCCTGTCGACAATAAATACCAGATGAAATAAGAACACTATACATACATACAATCACGCCTTTTTCCCAGAGGGTAGGCAGAGATCACTTCCAGCGATCCACTTTTTCACCTCTGTGGGAAACGTGACGTGACGGGTTGTGGACCACGTCGCCGCCATTCTGCCTTGTGCATTGTTTTAACAAGGTCATTGCGTTCCCACGAGTAGCAAGGATATATGATGGATGGATGAAAAAAAGAACACTATACTCCTAAATGTAAATATAAGAGATATCTCGCCGCTCTGGGTTGTCGAAAAAATCAAGAAAAATAATAACCACCCACTTTCTCTCTTTAAGTCCTCAACGCTTAGAAAGTAGCGTAATAAACAGCCCATAATAGATCTATCAGAAGAAGATTTGGATGCGTTTTATTGGTTTGTTTTCAAGATTTCGAGCGATGACGGACGCTTCACACAGCAGCGACTCACCTGCTGGTAGGTCCGTAGCTCGGCCGACACCGGCACCGGTATCTTGTAGTCCGGTATCGACTTGGGGTTGAACAGCTTCTCGAGGAAGTCCTTGTCGCGCAGGCGGCGCGCGCGCAGCTCGCGCGAGAGGCCGTCGGGCTCGGCCGCGGCGCCGTCCAGCGGCATCAGCTGATGAGGGACGCTACACACCGCAGCGACTCACCTGCTGGTAGGTCCTCAGCTCGGCCGACACCGGCACCGGTATCTTGTAGTCCGGTATCGACTTGGGGTTGAACAGCTTCTCGAGGAAGTCCTTGTCGCGCAGGCGGCGCGCGCGCAGCTCGCGCGACAGGCCGTCGGGCTCGGCCGCGGCGCCGTCCAGCGGCATCAGCTGGATCAGGGACGCGAAGCAGCGCGTTGACATCACTCGGACAGCGCTGCAGTGGTCGCTCATACGTCCTGGACGAAGACAAATAATTAAAAAAAAATAGTTACGAAGTTATGAAGAGGTTACATAATGAGTCAAAGTCAAAGTATTTATTTGCATTTTTTTTGAGTTTATACATAATGAGGGTACAGTAGGCGCACTGCCCAGTTATTGAGTTATATTTATTTATTTATTGTTTATTCAAAATCCACAGCTCTTAAATAAAAATTACAGATAATCTTCTAAATCACAAAGCAAATGACGGATTTTATATACATAGTTTTAAGTTATATTGCGCTATTACAATCAGAGAAGGTGAAAAAGTTTATGTACTGGTCACTATGCGACTGGTCCTATCCAAGTTTTTTTTTTATTTCATAGAGATTTTCCAGCTGCTACTTTGAGGGGATGCCTCACTTAGCTACTGCAGTCACTCACCCAACAGCGGCACGACGAGCAATGCTATGTAGGGTACGACGCGTAACTGTAGCGCTTCCACCACGCGCGCTAGAGCCTCCGCCGCGCCGCAGCGCGCGCGCTCGCTGCGCACGTCCCCCAGCAGGGGGATCAGCTGGGGGAAACAATACGAGATGTTAATACTGTACCCCTAGTAGAGAAAACAGAGTAAGGGGATGGGGGCGGGGGGCGGACTGGCCTGGCTGGAGTTTAAAACACTTAAGTTAGATACTTTGGTTACTGATATTAGGCACAACACTAAAATATACCTACATAAATAGAAAACCTAACTCACTTATACACAAGACAACAGCACAGTGATGTTCATCACACAAATGTTTGACCCGGAGGAGAGTCAATCTCAGGATTCTCAGGCCTCCAGACTAAGGTCTTTAAAATTTTCTTTCAAATGCGCCTGTGTGTTAGTGTAAGTGTGTATGAACACGCGCATGTGTGTGTGCACCACCTCACCTTACCAACCGGTGCCCGCAGCCCGTCTCGTATGTGCACGTGTCGCAGCCTCACCTCGTCCATGAGCGTGTGCATCACCGGGCCGGGGTCCCGGGCGGCCAGCGCGGCCAGCGCGCGCGCCGCCATGTGCCTGACGGCTGTGTACGCGCTGCGCGTGAGCACGCAGCAGGCGCGCGCGCCGCCCGGGCACAGCTGCGGCCAGAGGGACGCGCCTCCCGTGCCCGCAGACCGTCTCGTATGTGCACGTGTCGCAGCCTCACCTCGTCCATGAGCGTGTGCATCACCGGGCCGGGGTCCCGGGCGGCCAGCGCGGCCAGCGCGCGCGCCGCCATGTGCCTGACGGCTGTGTACGCGCTGCGCGTGAGCACGCAGCAGGCGCGCGCGCCGCCCGGGCACAGCTGCGGCCAGAGGGACGCGCCGTTGTGCCCGCAGCCCGTCTCGTATGTGCACGTGTCGCAGCCTCACCTCGTCCATGAGCGTGTGCATCACCGGGCCGGGGTCCCGGGCGGCCAGCGCGGCCAGCGCGCGCGCCGCCATGTGCCTGACGGCTGTGTACGCGCTGCGCGTGAGCACGCAGCAGGCGCGCGCGCCGCCCGGGCACAGCTGCGGCCAGAGGGACGCGCCGATGTGCCCGCAGACCGTCTCGTATGTGCACGTGTCGCAGCCTCACCTCGTCCATGAGCGTGTGCATCACCGGGCCGGGGTCCCGGGCGGCCAGCGCGGCCAGCGCGCGCGCCGCCATGTGCCTGACGGCTGTGTACGCGCTGCGCGTGAGCACGCAGCAGGCGCGCGCGCCGCCCGGGCACAGCTGCGGCCAGAGGGACGCGCCGTTGTGCCCGCAGCCCGTCTCGTATGTGCACGTGTCGCAGCCTCACCTCGTCCATGAGCGTGTGCATCACCGGGCCGGGGTCCCGGGCGGCCAGCGCGGCCAGCGCGCGCGCCGCCATGTGCCTGACGGCTGTGTACGCGCTGCGCGTGAGCACGCAGCAGGCGCGCGCGCCGCCCGGGCACAGCTGCGGCCAGAGGGACGCGCCGATGTGGCCGCACACCGTCTCGAACACTTGCAGGCGGGAGATCAGCTCGTCCGCTGGTTCGACCTCCTGGCTCTCCAATTCTGAAGAATGCAAACCATCGTTAATTCATATATTTTATATTTCGAAGTTTGTACCCCATTATATCAAGAGAGATAGGCTTTACGCTGGCATTCGATAGTGGGATCACTACTACAATATACAGATTTAGATTATCTAAAAAAATACCTAAAAGGATTGACGACAAAATAAAGTTGCTACATTTTAAAATATTTGAGTTTAGAAACAGATTAATAATAAAAGTTACATGTAAATAAATCTTGACACCTATTTATTTCTTAGGACTTGAATGACAAAGGCTTAAAATCAGTCTAAGTGAGTGCTTGTCTTTTAAAAGGTACCTCCATTAAGAACAAGAGTCATAGAGCACTTGTACTTTCTAAAAGTATCCATTCGCTTATACCTACAGATCAACAAGAATATATAACTCACCGGCATCAGTCATCACCCTGGACAGCGGTTCGGTGATGAACTCCCACAGCTTGGGCAGCTTCTGAGGTAGGTCGTTGTCGAAGTGCTGCGTGAGGCTCGTGAGAGCGAGGGTCGCGCCTCTCCGTTGAATCCGTAGCAGTTTACGTGCCTATTAGTAAAAACATACGAATATAATGTTTTAAATTTCTGTTATATGCAACTGCCAGGATAACGTCCCTGTACTTGTTCGTAAGCGGCCGTAAAGGTCTACATACCTATGAGGTCGACACGTGATTTCTATACATGTCCAAGTGTCCACTTCATAAGTATATTTTGAGAAGTATTTACGCTGTAAATAATTATTGTGCCTCTCCACTGAATTCTGATAGGTCATTAGTTGGGATCGTTTGAAATGATTGACGCCAGTTACGGCACTTAGCAGTGTTGAGCTATTGTTTCAGAAAATTCATGAATCACAAACGTAATTAACTGTAAACTTGAACTTGCTGTCATTGTCGGCTTATTGAGGTCAAGGTCACCGCATCAATGTGGGTGTGAGTAACTTACTTCGTTTTTCTTCTTATTCCAATAGGACGCATGGAGGTGGAATGAATAATATTATTCTCGTGAAAGTAAAATTGTTTACATTGCTGTTCGCAGTGTGACGTTTTAAATAATATTAATGTTAATATCAGACTTTACAATGGTTGCCTACATCCGTTGTAAGTTGCTTATGCTTATTCAGAAATAGAAACAACAGTGGAATATACAAATATGTTTACTCCGACACGGGACGAACACCGAATTCCATCACACAAATATTTGTCCCGGATCGGTACTACTATTTGATTTTAATTATTGCCAACATTATTGTCAGTAAAACGCCGCTACGGCATATTTCCTGTATAGTCCAGTCAAATTAGGTAAAAATCTCGGAATTCGAGATACCCAGCTGTAAGTCTGTAAATACTTAGATATTGACACCCTGAAAGTGATCTCAAAAACTACATATTGTAGGGTGTACGCAACTATTAAATGTTCAAGGTCAAATGTCACAAATATCAGTTTTATGAACTTTTGAGCGAAACGGGAAGTTTTATCATAAAAGTGTGTAGGAGAAAATTACTTATCTTCTATTTATCTATAAAAATTGTCTTTACGTTTTATTTCTAAGATTCACCATTTCAGAGATACAGCGATGCAAATAGTTGAAAAAGTTGTATTTTCAAAAGCTTCCAGGCCCACGTGCGATTGTGCTAGACAGTTAAAATTTTCACGAATGATGTATTTTAGTAGCCTCTATAACATCTAATACTAGAAAAAGCTTAAAACCAATGTTTAAGTGGGTTCTCATACAAAAACTATGGTTTTTTTTTTCTCACACTTGGCCGGTTTTTAACGTGGTTACCCCAGTAAACCTATTCCAGACGACACCTTTTATACATGAAGAACACGTTGTTTATAAGGAAGCCTAGTTAAATAATTGTTTTGTGTTGTTTTCAGTATTCAGAAGATTAAAAATTTCTGCGTTTCATTAAATTAAATTTGGTTAATATGGATCTTCACGTTCATAATCGAGTTAGATGGACAGTTAACATTTTTAAAATGTATTTTTTTTCAGTTATACTTCAAACAGAAATTCTAATAATTGGTTATTTCGTACTTTTTGACCCATAATAAGCAGTTTAAATGTACTGAAACGTATATGTATAGTACTAAAAACAACATAAAACAATTATTTAACTAGGCTTCCATATAAACAACGTGTTCTTCACGTATAAAAGGTGTCGTCTGGAATAGGTTTACTGGGGTAACCACGTTAAAAACCGGCCAAGTGTGAGAAAAAAAAACCATAGTTTTTGTATGAGAACCCACTTAAACATTGGTTTTAAGCTTTTTCTAGTATTAGATGTTATAGAGGCTACTGAAATACATCAGTTGTGAAAATTTTAACTGTCTAGAACAATCGCACGGGGTCCGGAAGCTTTTGAAAATACAACTTTTTCAACTTGTATTTGCATCGCTGTATCTCTGAAATGATGAATCTTAGGAATTAAACGTACAGACAATTCTTATAGATAAATAGATGACAAGTAATTTTCTCCTACACACTTTTATGAAAAAACTTCCCGTTTCGCTCAAAAGTTCATAAAACTGATATTTGTGACATTTGACCTTGAAAATTTAATAGTTGCGTACACCCTACCATATGTAGGTTTTGAGACCACTTTTAGGGTGTCAATATCTAAGTATTTACAGACTTACAGCTGGGTATCTCGAATTCCGAGATTCTTACCTAATTTAAGCTTAAATGACTGGACTAGTAGTTTTATACAGTGAAAACGTCGAGACCATCGGTCCTAAGTGGCTGTTGCGAGCTTGAGTCACTTTTGTAGTCTTTTCTTGCATCTTGTGGCGACGTTTGTGGCTGACGCGTGGCCCGCCCTAGTTAAGTAAAATAAATACTTTATTTATTTTACTAAACTATTTTAACATACACTGATCCGATTCAGTGGTAAGTAGCTTAAGCACTCGTGTTACAGATATCAAAATCGAGTGTGGATACACAAATAAACTTCAATATATTTAAAAACCGACCCAGACACGGAAAAACACACAGATGTTCGTCACTCAAATATTTGTCCAGTGTGGGAATCGAACCCACGACTCCTGGAACAGAAGATAGCGACAATGGTGTTTAGTGAAGGCCCGCGTGCCAACAGTCGTATATGGGCTGATGATAGGGTTGCCAGACCGCCGGGAAATCCGGGATTGTCCCGGAATTTTGCCTCTTGTCCCGTGTCCAGTAATTAGCGCTTATTGTCCCGGATTTCGGAAACTTTTTTTTAGTTTATTACTATTCAATTTGGTCATAGTAGGTATTCATTGTCTACCAAAGTTATTTATTAACTACCACAGTATTTTATCTTATAATTATAACTATAGTTAATTATGTACTTAGTATAGACATTTAAGATATTTTCTATTATAATCACGAGCCAACATTGTTTTAGTAGAATTGTCCCGGATTTGGTAAGTTACCATCTGGCAACCCTAGCTGATGATGGCACCGGCTAGTAGTCCTCACCTCGTCCTCGTGCGGCGGCAGCAGGTCGGGCAGGTCGGGCAGGTGCGGCACGTGCGCGGGGGCGGGGGCGGGGGCGGGCGGCCTCCCGCGCCGCGGCGCCCCGCGCTCCGCCGCGCGCGCCGCCGCCGCCAGGGTTAGGATCCCCTTGTGTTTGTCCACTGGGAGATGGGATATTAGGTTAGACCGCTACTAATGTCTTTTGTTTTGAATCAAAGTTGTATTAGAAACAAATGCTATTAAGCTATGATTTTTATATAGGTTATGAATAGGCGAGACGACTAAAAAATATAATTAGTCCGTTATTAAGATTATTTAAAAATATTGTACTCGTATTTTATTTTGTTTCACAAACAAGAAATTATGAACATATAGTGCTTTGAAGTTTCGTATGACGTCACGTTTAGGTACAATTTATGCGTAACTGTGACATCACAAGCCCCCATTCCAGAAGTTTGATAAGTTATAATTTTGAAAAACAAAAAAATACGTGTCCCATATTTTTGTATAAACTAACTTGCGGACTAAATAGAATAATAAGATTTTGACCCAGTCGTCACGCCTATTGTAAGGCACATTACAAAACGCCCCCATTTCTGTTAATTTATTCGTTTTTTATTTATCTATTTGGAAACCAACAGCTTAAACAATAAGTACTTGCGATGAAATTTTACATATCATAAGGCATCATTAACATTTATCATTATCACAAAGTTATGATCGTCGCTATGATGCCTCACACACACAATAGAACATTAGCACACATAATTATGTATCCTTTCTCTTTCTTTTAAAGTCAACAATCAAAGAAAGTAATGCGAAGTAATTCTGAAGTAAGGCCACCGCCACAATTCCCTTAAAATTATAACATCTACGATTTGCCAGGTAGCTAATCTATAATGAATATATCCGGGATATTAACTATGTTTCCTGACTAGTTAACCCGTGATCGCAACAGTGCTTAAATTATATTAGTGAAAGAGTTAAGTTATAGAATTTTCGATGCATGTTATGATTAATATCCCGGACATATTCAGTTCTCTAAGATCTTAACATATTATTACAAAATTGTAATAATAGAGCGTCGATTATCCGAACTAATTGGGGGACGTGGGTGTTCGGAAAACCGGTATTTTCGGATAATCGAACTACCTACATGTGTATTGATTCAGTCATACATATTTACGTACAGGTATGTAAATTAAAACCATAATATCATTTATCAACTAGCGGTTACTTGGAAGTGACATACGAGTACAATAACAAGTGAACGAGTCGCGACAAGTGCGCGAAAACTGAAGCGCGGGAGGCGCGCAAGGCGAACGCGGGGTGCGGGGCAGCGTTGACCCGCGCGTTACTACTGTTCGGATAAGCGGTCGTTCGGTTGAGCGACGTTCGGATAATCGACGCTCCACTGTACTAACTGTGCGGGCCGTGTCGCAGCGCGGCGTCGGCCTTGGACTCGGGCCCGCTGTCGCTGGCCGAGTCGCCGTCCTCCGCGCACTCCAGCGACACGCGCGGCGTCACCTCCGGGTCGCATCTACAGACAAACGTGCACGTTTTACATACATACAGTAAGTAAGGCGTCCGACCGATTTAAACCAGCAGTAGTGCACAAGTGTGCGCGCAAACACAAGTGCACTCTCTATTCCCTTACTCATAATTCGGTGAGACGGCTACCCGACATGACCGATAAGGACCCCCGGCTTAACGTGCTTTCCGAGGCACGGGTGTTCAACCGCCAACTTCATAAATCCGGGCTGAGTAATTTCATCACAGAATAACACACAAAATTTTGCCCGACCCCGGACTCGAATCAGGGATCTCTTGGTCTTTACGAAGCGCTAGTTACCAATAGACCAACGAGGCAGTTAACACGCATACAAAGAACCGCATTGTACCTTTTTACCTAACTGACTTGCGATGATGCCTTGGAGTAGCCCAGTCATCATCACCGGACTTGCGGGGAGACCACTAATCTTATTGCTTCGCAAAGATAGTCAACACACTTTGGCAAGGAAGTTTAAAGATTAAGTTCTAGGTCCTGTGTGGTGAAAATAAATTTTATTACGAGTGCATATTCGTAACATTATTGTATTGTACCAAAGAATTATGTAATCTTATTTACTTATAAGTAAGCGTGAGGTTGGTATAACGATCGAGAGATGACTAATCGTTTACCTGCGTGTCAGTCAATATTCAATCACAAGCTCAGCCATCGTCTTATGTATACCACCACCACACCCAACTAGATGTTTTAACAGATCTTTAATAGAGTTCACTGTTTAGCATTAGATCTTCCTCCGAGCCCGGTTCTGTGTTCGGAGACACTCTGCGCGGCCTCCGCTTGGCAACCTCACGCCGGGCAGTGTCTACAGCAGCGTGCGGGGGATGCGTACCTGAGGAACGCCTTCAGGTTGACGAGCACCTTGTTGTTGGGGCAGGGCTCGCGCGGCACCAGCTGCGCCAGGAGCCGCGCCAGCGCGTCAGCTGAGCGTCGCTGCAGCTCCGGCGCGCCCTCCTTCTTGACGCTGTCCATAAGCGGTCTCACTACAGGATTTAGTTTTTCCGGTAACGCTCGGAGGCTTGCGCACGCGCCGGCCAGCGCTGCTTGTACTCTGAAACCGTCAAAATTTGTGTAAACGCTGCGAAAAAACATCCCATGGGAAAAAACGAGGGAAATGGCGAGGCACATAGTGAGAGCGTTTCCACATAGCGCTACCGTAGCATTCACCCGTATGTATGTACCCATTCAACTCTACAGCGGCGGCGCCGCAGCGCGCAGTGTATACGGGTGCGAACGACCCGGGGTTATCAGCGCGAGTCAACTCACGGTTCGACGGTGCTGTCAAGAATTGTTTTTTTCCATACTTAAGACAATTTACCCTACGGGCATGGATGTTCACGAAAGAAGAAGAAAATAGAAATATTTTAATGATTGCAAGATCGAGGTTCGTTATAATTCTTACTTTTCCTCATTTTACTCGTTCACTACAACTTTGTTTTGTAATTTTCTGGCCTGGTTGATAGGACCTTTAGTCATGTCTATATTTTACAACTGTGTACCCATCAAGTTACGATAACTTAGTAAAGTTACTCACGACACATTGAAGGTGTTCTGTTCGGTGGAGCACTGAGTGACGGCGGTCTGCAGGTTCTTGCGTCTCTCCTCCAGCGTCTGCGCGGTTCGTTTGATCTTCATCGCGGCCACCATTGGCTGCGTTACTTGCGTCAAGTGAACGACCTATCAAAGATATCACCATGAAATTATCACATACATGGGGCATTACAGTATTGACACTGAAGTTATATATAAGTAAGAGTGTAAATTGTTTTCTTAAACAAAGCTTTTTAATAATAAACTGTACCTGCTCTAGCCTCAAAATGTTGTTGAACTCTTCACCGTCTACTGGTAACTTGTAATGTTTCATCATGGCATGTAAGTCGCGAGCTTCTTGAAGTATTCTGAAATATAAAATATTATGTTTTAATTATGCATTCTATGTTTTTCATCTCCACTCTATACTCTTTCAGTTGCTACACAGTCAACGAAATATCATTTTGCACGATATTAAAAGTACTATTGAGGTTATAATAGTTGATTTACTTAATATTGGCAAATTTCAAGTCAGATCTCAAAAACTTCATACATATAAAATAACGAGTAAGTCGCCCTCGCTTCGCTTCGGGTATATTATACATAAAAACCTTCCTCTCGAATCCCTCTATCTATTAAAAAACTCCATCAAAATCCGTTGCGCAGTTTTAAAGATTTAAGCATACATAGGGACAGACAGACGTGGGAAGCGACTTTGCTTTATACTATGTAGTGATGATGTTAAGGATGTTACGTGCCCAGACCCGGGCCCCCGCACAATGCTATCTTCATCAAAGGAGATATATATACCATAGACATACAGATAATCCCTTGAGTATAAGGATATACTCACCTATTACAGTTCAGCGCGACCTCGTCGTAGTAGAGAGCTTGGTTGAGCGCCGCGTGCAGGGTCGCGGTGAGCAGCGGGGGCGCCAGGCTATTGACCGTCTCGTCTTTATCCTCATTTTGTTTTTGTTCCTCCTGTAAAATGATTTTGATGTTAGTCTTTTTGCAGGTAGGCAGGAATATCATATGATTGTTTTGAGGATATACTTCATTAGCTGTAAGTAGGAAGCTAGGATAGGAGAGAATAGATCAGTTCAAAAAAAACGTATAAGTATGTGTGTATAGTGTGTCACATGGACAAAATAACTGCGCCAAACGAAAGGGCGACTAAAATATTGTACCTACTTTTATCTTTGTTTTAAAGATTGCTGACATTGATTTGAAGCATCAATTGTTTTTGAGTACATATTACATCTCCCAAAGTGTCGAAATATATATATTTTTTACTTCTATTAATTAGTTGACTTACCACATGTCCATTGGTCTGTGTCTTGGCACAGAAGTCAGTGTGGTCGGCCCACGAGGAGATCACCAGGCTGGCCACCAGCCTCTGCAGCGCGCTGCCGGACCGCAGGTACACTACCATTACCTGCATATAGATGGTGCATATTACTGCATGTACTGCATTTCGGTAAAACCTTTCTTCAATTATTTTAAAGTACATAATGCCTTAGTCTTTAGGTCTACACTTAGATATAAATACACTTCTGGACCCTGATAGGTGTAACCCAGTCGAAACGTCGGGCATTAAGTAGCTATGTATTTGCTACTCCTAATATCGCGTGTAGACTCATAAAAATATTAAGTGTAATGGAACGCGAAAGTCTAAAATCTTGCATATTTAAATCATTGACAGACGAAGCTTTTACTAAATACCAAATGTTTCCCATAACATTTTTTATTATTTAATTTGCTACTTACCTTAACATAACAGTCTATTGGGCTCTCATCTTCCGGTTTGTACTCTATACCAGGTGCAGGTTGAACGAGGTAACACGATAATTGACCTGCAACAAAAACCATATCACTATCATATTCGAATAACACATTACTAAGATAACCCACCATCGCTCACTTGACATGCCTAAAATTGGCATATAAGGGTTCCCAGTTCAATTTCTTGACAATTTTATTTTAACCGACATATTGGAGGACTTAGTTATGAGCGTACTGGCTGACAAAATGCTCTATCGACAAGAACAGTTACTTAGTTTACCTAAACTAGAATCCATAATTCGACGGAGTAGTTTGACAGATAGAGTGTTACCATATGTTAGAAAAAATTAATAGTGATGAGGTTAATGGTAATATTTAATAATCGACAGAATTATCCGGTCTAAGAATAAATAGCCGGTTATCTAACAACACCGCTCAATTTATTTTAATCATAATAACTTAGTCTAGAGTGAAGAATAGACTGCATAGCGGGAGCACGACAGTGATGATGATAATGATACGGTATGCATGTAAGTGTACCTAGTACATGCGCGGCCTGGCAGCGCGCGCGCGTCACGTTCCGGTCGCGCGCGGCGCAGGGCTGCGACTCGCTGCCGCCCAGGAACCACTTCTGGTTCGGCCGCAGCTCCGGCGGCAGGCAGCCGTCCCCGCCCGACAGGGAGTTGGTGCGGGTGCGACGCTCCTAGCGACAAGAAAAAAAAATTGGCTGCCTTTAAAATCCGTTTAGTGACGATAGATTTTAACGTGATAAGAAAACACTGATGGAATGATCCCGCTTGAACGGGCACTTGAACCACCAGACCTTCCGATATCGCGACCTCTGAGCTATCCAGGCGTTAGTCACCAATGCGAATTTCCCCATTTTACCCGTTTACCACGGGTGGCGCCACCACCGGTAGTGATCAAACATTTCTTTACAGATAAAGTCGTATATTCTTCATGAGAGATCCCTGTTTCCTCTCAACATGGGCGACGGGTGCATCTGCAGGTGGGGCTCATTACATATACTTACTGGCTATATAAAAAGCGTCGATGGCCGAGAGGTTAAGGTCGTTGCTTGCCATGCGAGAGGTCGCCAGTTCAAACCCCGCAAGGTACCAATGTGTTTTTCAAATTTGAAATTCATATGTACCATCATTCGACGCTTTAACGATGAAGGAAAACATCGTGAGGAAACCTGCACACCTAAGAAGAAATTCTTAGGCTGTGTAGTCGACCAACCTGCACTTGGCCAGCGTGGTCGCCCAGCAGTGGGGACGTATATGGGCTGATGATGATGACTGGCTATATACTGGCGACAGTCATTGTAACTATTTCGCTGGTCTATTTGGCAGTCTCTAGTTTTAGAAGTCGTAGATTCTTCACGAGAGACCTCTGATCTCTTCGCTAGTCTGGCTGTCTCTAGTTTTAGAAGTCTTAGATTGTTGACCTCTGATCTCGTCTTCTCTAGTCTATATTGCTGTCTCTAGTTTAAGCAGGTCGTAGATTCTTCACGAGGCACAGACCTCTGATCTCCTCACGCGCTCACCAGGATCGTATTTTGCTGTCCGCGTGCCGGAGGAAGTCTTAGATTGTTGACCTCTGATCTCGTCTCACCTTGGGCGGCGGGTGCAGCAGCAGGTGCGGCTCGACGGGCAGGCGCGCCGGCTGCATGGCGAGGCACAGCCACGTGGCCAGCACGGGGCACGCGCTCACCAGGATCGTGCCCAGCGCCGCGTGCCGGAGGAAGTTCATCATGAGAGACCTCTGATCTCGTCTCACCTTGGGCGGCGGGTGCAGCAGCAGGTGCGGCTCGACGGGCAGGCGCGCCGGCTGCATGGCGAGGCACAGCCACGTGGCCAGCACGGGGCACGCGCTCACCAGGATCGTGCCCAGCGCCGCGTGCCGGAGGAAGTTCATCATGAGAGACCTCTGATCTCGTCTCACCTTGGGCGGCGGGTGCAGCAGCAGGTGCGGCTCGACGGGCAGGCGCGCCGGCTGCATGGCGAGGCACAGCCACGTGGCCAGCACGGGGCACGCGCTCACCAGGATCGTGCCCAGCGCCGCGTGCCGGAGGAAGTTCATCATGAGAGACCTCTGATCTCGTCTCACCTTGGGCGGCGGGTGCAGCAGCAGGTGCGGCTCGACGGGCAGGCGCGCCGGCTGCATGGCGAGGCACAGCCACGTGGCCAGCACGGGGCACGCGCTCACCAGGATCGTGCCCAGCGCCGCGTGCCGGAGGAAGTTCTCCCACACCTGGACAGAGGGAACAATGTTAATGATTTTATGTATAAATTATGTAGCTTTGAAGTCTTGGATAAACTGAATCGATGTGTGTTATTCATTCGCTCGTACAGGCAAAATTGAGAACGTTATAAGTGTTTAAAGTACTGTCCATTTGCACTTTTCATACAAAATCAACGTACTATCGGAGTATTTGGCGGTCGACCACCTATAAGGTGAAAATCGCTTGGCGCTTATACGTCTGTCAAAGCAAGCCCCGCCCACAAGCCGCGTCCGAGAGCTGCTTTATTCATTTCGGTAGGTATATGAGGCAAGCTGAAAACTTGTCCTATACCTTTAATATTATAACTCAACACAAAACCGCAGACCTGGCTGAGTACCGGGGCTAAACCAAACCCCCAATTTTTCTTATTTTAAAATATATTTTATAATCCAAAAAAATATACTTTGTCAGTTCACCTGACAGGTAGAAGTTCCATCGAAATAATTTGTCTGACAACGTGAGTCTTATTTTTTTGTTATAAATAAAAAGATGAAAAATATTTTTGGGGGTTTGCTTTAGCCCCGCTACTCACCAGTCAGGTCTGCAGTGTCGTGCTGGGATATAATAGGAGAGGTTCAGGATAAGTTTTCAGCTTGCCTCAAATACCTACCAAAAAATTCTTGCTAGCTCTCCTACTATTGAAACGTTTTTGCTTGGATTTTGACAGACTTTCTTTAAGTGCTCTTCTATTGGCCAGTGGGCGGGGCTATTGGCGTTTAAAGAAATCTATTTGAAAAGTGTACTACCGCCAGCGTTGCCGGTAGTACCTAGTGCTAAAACGACACACTACAACATACAGTACATTGAAGACTCTGTTGCTCCACTAAAAGCAGCTTCAGTGTGAATGAATCGTTAGGTAGGGACGGAAGCAACCCTGTGTATCGAGTTACCCCATCGCCCCCCTCGGCGGGGGGGGGGGGGGGGACTGAGTGGAGCCCGTAGAGGCTGTCCGTCTAAGAAACTACAATAAATTCAAGTCGCACAGCTTTGGTTTGACTTTCAATCTCGACACCGTCAATAGGCGATGAGGTACACCCCGGTGTTTTAGTCGTTATACGCCCCGGGGCATTGCAGTCCGCCCAGGAGTTGCGCCAGTCGCTGGGGAGTCCGACACACCACCCGGAGAGAACTTTCAGAGTGAAGGTGCGCAATGCATTTCACCGGGTTAAAAACGTATACCGTGGCGACACATGATATGCAAGTGCCAACCGCAATCTACAGGTGGCTTCTGGCGCACGATTTTAGACATTCGCGTTCTATTTCATTAAAAACTATATACTTCTACGCGTAACAAAAAGAGTAGCAAATACATAGGTACTTACTGCCCGACGTTTCGACTCGTGGCGCCTTTTTCATGCAATTAGCAGAACAACTTCTGTACCTCCTTACTAACTCATCAAGATTTTATTTTTTAGTATTGGATATTAGGTAAATACGCCACTTCTAAACATCTAAGAAACTACAAAAAAAAAATCAAGTCGCGCAGCTATGGTTCGTCTTTCAATCTCGACACCTATCCGACGCGAAGGACCACATTAGTATATTGTAGATACCGACCTGCACAGCAATATCTTGTATCTCGTGCACATGCTCGAACAGTATCCTCTGGTATACGTGTCTCATCGCCTCCTGCAGCAGCTCCGGCGTCCAGTCCAGGCACACATCGGTGGCGGTCCCGTTGGTGCCGTTGGTCTGTGGTTCTGTGACGAGAGGGCGGGTGAGCGTGCGAAGAGTCTGCAGCGCGGCCTTGCGGACCGAGCTGGTGGAGTGGTCGAGGTACGGCCACAGGCGGGGTAGCACGTCCGCGAGGTCGATGGGGCTGAAATGAGGATGATAGTATTATTTATCACGTTCACACTAAAGAATTATATCTAAAAAAAATTTGTAGGAATTCATTAAATCATCTTTTGTTTGTATGATTAAAACAAACCGAAAAAATGTTTATCAAAACACAAACCACTACATGGTATAAAACAAAGTCAATTCTCGCTCTCTGGTAGGTACAGATGTTGCTACCACCCAAAACTGCCCATGAAGTTTTGTGTGGATTTTTTTTAATGATTCATAGAAGGTTTGTCTTCATCGACAGGCTATAAATTAGTCTACTGTTGAATATCTAAATATTTTACGCCCCGTCTGAAGAGCCAGGGATCATAGGAGGGAGGAAAAATATGAGCTGGAAGGGCATTCCATGCCTTAATCAAACGTGGCAGAAAAAAGAACTAAACCAATGGGTGGTTGAATAAGGCTTGATTGCCTACACGCTTACGCAAACCTAGTTTAGGTTATGTTTGCGCCGCTCGGTGGGTAAGGTATATGGGCCGATGGTGATACTCACTGCAGTAAAGTGGCCGCCTGTGGTAAGTCACACAGCGCAGCCAGCAGCGCTAGATAGGCATGCGCCGGCGCAGCCAAGTCATCCTGCTGCTGCAGCAGCGCCCACAGCCGAGCCGCCAGCCGCCGCGCGTGCTCCGCCGCCGCCCGGGCTCCGCCGGCTAGGGCTCCGGCCGCGGCCGCAGACACATCCTCGGCGCAGTCCTCCAGACCGGCGACCAGTTGTTCCACCGCGCCGCATTCGATGCCCGTCTCCTGGAAACACCGTTTAAGTTACAGTACACGTAGCGGTGAACAATTTTTGAATTATTATTTTCCTGTCTCGTCCATTGGTGATGAGCGAAGCGTTACCGAGAGTTAGACAGAGAGTCTCGGATTAAGACATATTTTATGATATGAAATTACTGTTCACGGAGTCAGGAAGGCGGCGGATGCACGTACAAGCCTATAAAATTTCGTAAAGCCTTGCCGTATACAACGAAATTTAAGTGAGAAAAGAGTGCACTTGTGCATATCTGGTGTAGTAGGCCAATCTCCGACTGACTACGATAATGGCTTGGAGCGTATGTCACTCCGCTCTAAACGCCATCGCTGAAATCGGTCGGACACAATTAACCTTATACGTGTAGACTAATCTACCTATAACCGCGTGGTTCACTCACCTGCCTCGCCGCCAGCAGGTACTTGAACCCGAGCAGCGCTCCGTGGCGCGCCTCCCACACCGGCTGGCGCGCCAGCACCCGCAGCAGCGCCGCCACCGCGCGCACGCGCGCAGCCCGCATCTGCGCCAGGGCTACACCTAGCGTCTGCGCGCACGTCTCGCGCACCGGCGCTACCACCTGGCGATAACGGATGGAGAGTAAACAATCATGCCGGCGTTACCGACTAACGATAACAGTACAAAACATTATTAGAAAACTCAAGCGCCATGATCTCGGGTGGCGCTTGCAACAGTGCCGAAATATGCCGCTTATTAGAACAAAGCAACATGGTAAATATCCCGGACAGTTTCAACTTTCTAATGTGTGTAACCATGACAGTTTAAAATTAAAATAGTACTAAACATAAACATTTAGGTATTTACCATCTAACGATAGCAGCTACACAATATAACAAGATAAAATCATCTTACCTGATCCGAAACGAAGTCACCAAATCTATCCAATGCGAGCACGCAGAGCAATCGTAGCGCCATATCTTCTAACCACTCTTGGTGTGCGTCTTCTCTCTGTAAAAAGAAATATCGTGAGCATTTAAGAAATCTATGCTGTTAAACAATTAAATCTATCCTTTTAATTAACCCCCGACACAAAAAGAGGGGTGTTATAAGTTTGACGTGTTTGTCTGTGAGTCTGTCTGTCTGTGGGTCTGTCTGTGGCACCATAACTCCCGAACGTGTAGACCGATTTTGATTTAGTTTTTTTTATTTGAAAGGTCATTTAATCGAGCGTGTCAACAAAATTTAATCAAAAAAATCATACGTAAACGGTCAACAGCAGGCCAAGATAACCATTTGCAGTTCAAAATTAGCGGTTATGCCCCCGACATAAAGGTGGCACAAAATTCCGAGTAGATAGTCTGACACGCTTTAGTTGGTACTTACGTAGTTTTAAAAGTTATTTTTTGCTTTTTATAGGGTTTAGCATTTTTAACTTTTTGTCATAATAATTGCGTACTTTTTTGGGTCGGGGGTTTTACTTAGTGTCGTAGTCACCTGTTCGGGCGTCATGTCCGCGCTCACGCCGGCGGCGGCCACGATGCGCGCGCGCAGTAACTCCCGCAGCGCGCTGGCGGCGCCGTGTCGCGCCTCCCACGCCGCGCTGAACAGCTGCGCCTGCAGCGCGGCGCTCCACCACTCCAGCGGCCACTGGCGCGCCTCGCCCCACGCGCCCGCGCAGTCTGGAACCGGCGCGCCGCTGAACACTGGACAAAAAAAAACAAAAGAGATCAGACAACTGCACAGGTCATATTATAGTGCACAAATATACGCGCGCAAACATATAGTTCAGTGAGAGCAAGGAAATGCAGGCCAACCTGCCTATGTAAGATCAACGCCGCCTTAACGTGGCAGGTTACCTTCGAGGTCTGGGCTGAGCAATGTCTAAACAGTTAACTCACACTTTGACCCGATCCATTGGTATTGGTAATTAATGCATTGTAAATATAAACTCTTAGACCATGACAACATGAATGTAGGAAAAAGGTAAAACCGCAAAAACAATAATAATTAAAATCTAGAACAACATTATCTAACATTCAGGAAAGTGATAATTGACCTTTAAAAACCATATTATTTTACCTGCTCTATTAAAACACGACAGATTTATGGCAACAGGAAAAACTGCAATTTCCAAGTACATAATGAATAAATCGAACTAATAAATTTTCATTGTCGCCAATGTATATTATACATAGTTGATTTAAGAAAACCCCCTGTTCAACCGGTTCACAGTCTAAGAAGCAGAGACAATAGAAATGACGTGCCTTGCGCAGCGACCGCTACTTTTGCTTGTCGCGCGCTTTTCGCTTAGCTTCGGAGACACTATCGGGACTAACCCCACTTCGCCTAGCACAGTTACGTTCCGAAACCAAAACACCGGATTTGTCCCAAGGGCGGAAGAAGTGATTGACGTCGGAACAGATTCACGATATCGCGATGGGAGACAGCATTAAAAAATGCAATCATTGCGCCAGAAGGCAGAATAGGCAAGTGTTCCGTTTCGCATACTTGCGGACAGTATATGGTGAAGTAATTGCCGTTTCGCTGTAATGGTTTTGTCACTTACCCACAAACTCATCAACAGGCTCAATGAGCAGCGTGGGCGGTACAGTGCCACCTCACCTCTCTGCGCTCCCGCGGCTTTTGTTTACTGAACTCCGACCTCACATTTAGCTTAAAGGCTTACACGACACGATATCTACCGGGACCAGCTAAATAGATGTTATGTCACTTAGCCACAAACTCGTCGAAGGGCTCGAGCTTGATCTTCTTCCGGTCCGGCTCTATAGGCGGCGTGGGCGGCGCCGAGGGCCCCTCCTCGCTACACTCTCGCGACTTCTGCTTGCTGAACGCCGCCCTCACCTTTAGCTTAAAGGCTTACATGACACTATTTACCGGGACCAGCTAAATAGATGTTATATCACGTACCCACAAACTCGTCAACAGGCTCGAGCTTGATCTTCTTCCGGTCGGGCTCTATGGGCGGTGTGGGCGGCGCAGAAGGCCCCTCCTCGCTACACTCCCGTGACTTCTGTTTGCTGAACGCCGCTCTCGCTTTTCGCTTAGCGACATTCATCTCGCGCGAGCTGAGCGGTTTCGAAGAGACTATTGGGACTAGCTCTTGTACTGGCCTCTGGTGAATAAGAAAAGTTTCTTTATAAGTAAAAGATACACACAACAGAACATTATCATAAGACATAATTGGGATAATATTGAGATATTGTTTTCCAGCAACTGTACACATATTCATTTACAAAAGAATGACTAAAAAGGTAGGTAAAAGCATAATTATGTAATACAACAATGTTATGCTAAACAATGTCATGGTTCTCTAAAAAAACACACAAACAATATAAAATTGGTTATTACCAGTAAGTTATAGAGGTATTATAAACCATAAACTATAAGCTACCACATGAATAGATAAAAAGTAAAGATATGTATTAAGTACACATTTATTATTGTACAAATACGTTCCGACTTATTAGATACCATAATCGTGAAATAAACCACAACAACAGCATTGGTTTAGTTAATCTATTCTCCAACAAGTAGCTATTTGTAAATATTAACATTGTATACAATGGGATACATTTTAAACTGAAATGAATAAGTAGACATCATAATAATATTGTCGGAAGTAGGCACCTATTGCTGAATGTACGTAATTCATTATTGTAACGATACGAGTTCCCATTGTGTATAATTGTATAACCAGTAAATCGTACCTACTGAGTTAGGATGCTGGCTATATGCATAGCGGAAATGATTGCCACCTTAAATATACTTTTATTTGAACGTCATCATCACAAACAAACTCGTGGGCGGTTATGAATTTAAATTGTAACATTTAATAATGTTCGCTCTGACATTCCGTAAGGACATCAGCATACAAATTCAAGAGTTCCTAATCTATTAGAAACCTCTGTCATAAATTGCAAGTCATTGCAGAGTCAACTTTTTTCCCCAAGTCAAAGAGCAGAAATCCGATTTAAAAAAAATACAATAAACCGATATCAAAATGCGATAAAAGGAACCAAAGCAAGACAAACTCATAGTTGTGTTAAAGGTCAATAATTTAATTAACACTGCTTATGTAACAGTACACATAATTCTATTCGTTAATGTGATAAGTTCAACATTTTATTACGTTATAATTCCAAAGTAATATTAATATTAATTCAATTAAGTGTGTTTGCTCATTCATCGCATGATGGAGTGTCTTGGCCTAGTTGCATTCAATCGTAGGATACTGTGATTTTGTCACAGAGCCCAGAATAAAGGTTAATTAAAGTGGCGAATAGGTCAAATGATAAAATTGCATTTTACGTAGAGCCCGTGTCAGTTTAAGCAATCCATCCCGTGCATACGGGTCTGTATACAATAGGGCATAATTTATTTTTTAAAAAACCTATATAATATTATGAAACACAAAAGACATTAATCCTTTATTCAGTCGCCTTATACTTTCCATAGAAATCTGATTTTCGGACGGCCGTACTATAGAGAACATATTTCGAGCCGCCCCACAACTTATATGTGGGTAAAATAACAGGCGCGAAATTTCCTGTCTTATTCCGTAGTGTGACTAACCCTAAGCTTAATCACAAGTGGCTAGCTACTTATTTCTTTAGTTCTAGTAGATGTGATATTGGTAATTTAGTTCCGGTGCACCCACAGAGGTGTCGACGCAGAGGTGTGACAGAGGTGCAATTTGCTGGTTATACAATGCTGTCTTGTGCAACTTAATGCTGTCGTTTCAGACACCAAGTGTTAAAGGTGAATTAAAAAAAAAAAAAGGTTGGAAATTATCTGCGCGAGCACTAAACGGATGACAAGCGGGAAGTGGCGCAGGACGAGGGAGCTAACCATCGGAGGCCAAGACTCATTTTGGATCACTGCGCCAACTTGTTTAGATTTTTCTACATATTGTTGTACTCACCCTGGCCACATCAGTCTTATTGGTGGTTTGGTTCCTGACGGGGCACAGGTCGTCGTTGGTGTACATGGCGGAGATGTCCACGCCGAGGTGTGACGCCACGTCTAGCCCCAAGCGAGCATTCAGCTGCTGCCGTTGTTTCGCTAGACGTTCTTTGAGGTCTGCCGAGAAATAGGAGCATTAGAAAAAGGTCAACTCTAGCTAGGATGTTGTTTTTTTTTCTAACTGACATACGATAATGGCTTGGAGTAGCCTCGTCATCATCACCGGACTTTAATATATACATAATGTATGTATAATATGATGGGTGGATGGGAAAACACATTACGCCTTGGAGAGGTCGTTTAGATGGCAGAGGGAGTAATTTATTGCCAAAAAAGCTGCACTATTTCTCTTGACATTCATATAAAATGAGAATATCCAAAAAATAATAATAATATAAACGGCGCAGTGTAGTGGCCAAAAGTTGCACAAATCACTTATTAAATGTACCCTAATATTTAAAATAAGACACTTTCCTGACTCAGTAAGTATCGAAATTATTACTATAGTTGTCCAGACAGTTGAAGTTAAAGAAAAAGAAAGACATACCAGCCGCAGACAGCGACTCCTCGTCAAGGTCGTACTCGTGGCCCTCCGAGCCCATGAGGTGGGCGCCGTTCCGCAGCACCGTCTCTATGTCGAACGTCTCGCATCTCAGCCGCCCGTTCTCTTCCGGATCTTTTTCCTCTGTGAACAAGGATAGAGAGCATTTAAAAAAACTAGTGCAGTGGCCTGTTTTAGTAGATACCTACTTAGATTTATACATTTTATACATTAGGTAAATCTGAACAGAGTCCAAAATGTGTAGTCTACACATTTTGGACTCTGTTCAAATTTACCCACAGTATCCGGACCGCACCTTAAACTGATCCCCTAACCCAGACTGTGTTAGGTTCTAATTTTCTCAGCTGATTCTAAAATTAAAACATTCCTTATCGTTCGTGAAGTTCTATAATTAAACAAAAGTAACGAATAAAAAATGGCAACGTGTAAACGTTGATTCAAATAAACGGCAATTAAAAGAAACGGTTTAACTCAAAACATCGCAAAGAAACTTAAACAAATGAAGGCTGTCTGGCTTATTTCCGTTCCTAGAATTTAGGCGATACCATTTTGACCTCCACGAGTCGCCATAAGGGGACCTTTGGGAATTCTAGAAACAAACAATCACGCTCTACACCACGAAATTATATGATATAAAAAACATATACATATTTTAGAACACTGTAACTGTCGTTGTTTTAATGAGCTCCCGATATTTCGGCACTGTTGCAAGCGCCATGATCACGGGTGAACTGTTCAGGGTTCAGTTCAAAACAACATGGTAAATATCCCGGACAGTTACAGTTTTCTAATGTGTGTAACCATGACAGTTTAAAATATTATACCTATGTATGTACCTATGTAATAAATATATTTTCATTTCAATTCCACTATATTTTAATAAACAATAACCCAAGTGACTGCATAGGTATGTAATACCCGGAGCCCCAAAATATTCCACAACATATAATTTGCATTATGATAAATAAAATATTTTCTACAGCCGTCTGACAGCATAATCTAAGGTTAGGCAAAAAATAAACTTTACAAAGGAAAGTATTTGCAAGGAGCAGTGTATTCGGGTGGGGATACAACTGAAAGTGATGTAAATAAAACATTCGTATTCGTCTGGGAATTTGATACAGCATACACGGTCATACACATGACCTTACTACAGAGTGTTTCATTCATTACATGATATATCCAGACTCCGTAGCATTAGGATATACATTACATTACATACCTACACATATTCTTTATTTCTCAAAACCAAAACATAATACTGATGGTGTATTTCTACAAGCAAGGGATTAGCAATCTGTACAATATAACTCAGAGGTGAAGGAAAATAAAGCTTTCTTGAAAATAAGAATAATTATATATTAAATAAAGCTTTCAGAAAATAGGACTAACAATATGCTAATTTTAAACTGTCATGGTTACACACATTAGAAAACTGAAACTGTTGCAAGCGCCATGATCACGGGCGAACTCCCCGTTCACCCGTGATCATGGCGCTTGCAACTTGCCGAAATATCGGGAGCTCATCAAAACAAAACAACATGGTAAATATCCCGGACACTTTCAGTTTTCTAACAATATGCTATCCAAATTTCTTTCCTATGTAATGTCTCTGTCTCCGCAGGAACGAACAGGCGTGATAATCATGTATGTACCCATGTAGGTCTGCAATAAGACAAAAGTGGCCAGCCGTATATGTGTAATTGTGTCTATTTATCCAATTCAGCAAATAAAAAATATCAAACGTCTTCGCTCGGAAAATTAACGTGACTAATCTAGTTTGTCGTTTGACCAAACATGTTTAATAAACATAATGAAGTGAAATTGTTCAATAACTCCTGCTTATGCAACAGCCGGTAGAATGGTTAGCCCGGGTGGTGTTTATTTCATGCGTTGCAACTGCTGAACTATCGTTTTGTGTATGATAATAACTATACAAAACTCCAAGAAAACTAAAAGTGTCCGGGAAATTGTCCACGTTGTTTTGTTTTAATATGCTCCCCATACTCTCCCATGATCATAGCTCTTGCAACAGTGCCGAAATATCGGGATCTCATTAAACCAAACGAGCATGCATGAAGGGATTGATGGATGTGAAAGAAAAGAGGTGTGCCAGAATCGTGACACATTGCCATGTGATGTCTGCCAGCCTAAAAGGCGTGATTTTATGTATGTATTAAAACAAAACAATATGGTAAATATCCCGGACACTTTCAGTTTTCTAATGTGTGTATCCTACAGATCTATTCACATTCTTAAGAAATGTCAAGAGTACTTTACTACACATAAACATTGTAAGGTTTAAAGATCTTTATTTCTCATAAGATTACAAATCACTTACATGAGAAACTAACTATAACTAAGTAATTATAAATACATAACTGTGTTGAACACTAATAAAAAACATTGTAATGTAACTGTGTAAACTTTGGCAATGACGCAAATAACGCTAAAATAATTTAAGTAAACTGTCCGTGTTAACTTTGCCTACTGCCTTTAGGTTAGAAACCAGAAATGAAGTAATTCTCAAATATAATTTATGTGCATAGATAAGAGAAAAATCAATTAACTTTACTAGAAACAAACACCCGGTACACAGAAAAATAAAATGTCATTCACACGCCAACCTAGACACGTTTCACCCCAGACATATACAAACAAACACAACATGACTCATTATGTATGTGTATTGTTATGTAGATTTAGGTATTCAATAAATACCGAGCAACTGGTATGCAAATCGGTACATAAATGAGGTTAGGTAAGCCGTCAGACTTCGTCTGTACCACGCAAGCTAAGCAGCCTAATTCTAGTTTGGAAACAGTTCTGGCCTAGCTTCGGCACGCCCTGGCTGAACGAAAGTGCTCAAGTTGTTCTATTAACATTACATAACAAGGACTAAGTATTATAGATACAACTTGCAATAAATATTTTATATACATAACATTATGCTACTCGGGTATGGACTAATATTCAACATCACTTGTCATACCGGGAACATATTTGTGCAATCGAATCTTCTGTAATAGGACAAATGCAGATAATCTCAGGGAATGAAATCTTCCAGTTTCAATAAATAAAACGCGTTCAACGCGTTAAGAGTTTCGTTATTTATTTACATCTGGTTTATAGATAAAAGTAGCCCATCTTTTCCTTTATTTGAAAGCTTTTATGTCTGTTACCAATGACATTCTGTTTAAATGTCAGACGCAGCGGAGCGGAAGGAAAATATGCAAATTAGAATTTCTAATTAAGGAATGTCTACAGATAATAATTGCAATTTAATCATTATATTAATTGGTTTTCTGGTTCAAGTTATTCCGTTGTGAACAAGAAAATTCTAATTTAAACATACCGGTCATGTCATCTACGCCATGACAAAAGTATACCTAAATTCAAATAGCTGTGTACCATTATGAATAGTTAGTTAGGTAACCGATAAAATAAACGCACATACGTAACCAAATTCAATAGAGTATACAGACAAAAATATTTTATGCTATCTCTTAAACCTTTTAAAATAAAAATACATATTAAATACATATTAAATTCAAAATAGCACTATTAAACGGCTACAATAAAAGGCGACAAGGTCCCTGCTCCTACAGATTGATACCTATTACCTCTTGAGTCGAGCTATTTCAAATCTGGGTCACGCAGTCACTGAGCCAGTGCGATTTATTAAAGGCAATTTTGTCTATGAATGGTGTTAGACTTGATTGTTCTCACGCGTTTAGCTAAGACGACATTGTCACACATTACATTTATGCACGATATACATAGGAGAGCACTTAAACCAGGCTTCTCTTGCAAGTTTTATCTGAAAAACTGACTCTCAATTGAACTTCATCAATAGTCTCTCAGTTAATGGCGATTTAAATTAAAATCATGAAGTATCTTTCGAATATGAAATTGAAATCTATGGTGCTTACTCGCAAAAGTAATATTGAAATATCAAGGTTCAAATTGAAAACGATGCACCTCTTGAGATAAATAAAAAAATCGATAACTCAATACTATGATAAAGAGCGATAAATGAAAATCATAACTGATTTAACCCACAAATCCCGATTTAGGTAATCCAAATAGATAAATCGGAACTGTCTACACATATGCGAAAACTGTATGTAAGTCGATAATACCTGATATTGATGAATATCAACTCACGCCAGAGCATCTTAACATTAACTCATATCACGGTAATACTATCATATTACCGTGCTATATGGAACATTGACAATTTATAATTTGGATGTGAAAGAACATTCATCATACTTTACCTACCTAGTACTGTCTACCCAACATAGCTATTTCATTTTACTGTTACGACCACGAGAGACCGTGCAAGCGGAATTAGTCTTATCGTCGTATGGATAAGGTCTATATTCACCTGCACGATACTACGCTACACACTCTGGTAGGTTGTAGCGAGCTCTAGAGTGTTCTAAAGTAATAATAATAGTACGACCTTGAGAGACCGTGCAAGCGAAATTAGTCTTATAGTCGTATGGATAAGGTCTATATTCGCTTGCACGATAGTACGTCACACACTCTGGTTGGTCGGAGCGAGCTCCAGCGAGTTCTAGAAATTTCGATGCCCGCGAGAAGATTCTCGACGCCACGCGAAGAGCTGCGTCCTCACTGGGTATAAAAGCGGGATGTACGACGCGACGGGACAGTTCCGATTTGGAAAGCGAAGCGAATCAGTCTCCTGCGAACTAAGAGTGATCGAGTGCGTTACCTGCGAATAGTCAGTGAAATTCAGTGTTTTAGTGTGATTCAGTGCTTTAGTGTAATTTAGTGTTCCGTGTTTAGTGTTGTAATTAAGTGTTTCTAATTGTGTTTTTAAGTGTTTAATTGTGTAATTGTTAGTCGATAAATAAATTAATTGTCTTTTGGTGACTTTTGGCGTATCTTGAATTTAACGTACCCCGTTCCCGCAACAATTGGTGTCAGAAGTGGGATTCAAGATGCCTCTTACACCACGAGAAGACAGTGAGGGTCGAGTAACAAGGAGTCAAACCGCGGCCCTGCAAGAGGGTGAAGGCACTTCAACGGAGGGATCAATTCAAACATCAATTGGGCCTGTGGAGCTTGCAGACTTATTTAAAATGCTGCAGACACAAGCCAGCCGCCAGGAGGAGCAAGCCCGCCGCCAGGAGGAACAAGCCCGCCGCCAGGAGGAGCAAGCCCGTGAGCAAGCCCGCCGCCAGGAGGAGCAAGCCCGTGAGCAAGCCCGCCGCCAGGAGGAGCTTGCCCGACTTCAGGAAGCACAATTTGCTAAGCTGAGGGAAGAACAAGCCCTTCGCCAGGAAAAGCAAGACCTTCGCCAGGAGGAGCAAGCCCGTCGCCAGGAGGAGCAACTGGTCGAACTCAAGGAAGAGCTAAGCAAGAGTTTGTTGGGGGCTATTGAAAAGAAGCACGAAGTATTAGAAAAGCAGATTGATGCTCTCAAGGATGATGTGCTAAGCGTCAAGACCCAACACGAAGATCGACTGACCCAACACGAAGATCGACTCACCCAACATGAAGATCGATTCACCCAACACGAGGATCGATTGAGCCAGGTGGATGCTGAGATGCGACAGCTGCATACCAAAATGGCAAGAGTGGGGACCCGGGGTGCTACGGTAGTGTCGGATTCTCCGAAAATCGAAGTACCCCACTTCGATCATGGAGCGACGACTTGGGCAGCATTTTGGTACCAGTTCGAGACGGTGGCTAAAGGAAAGGGGTGGAACGAGGAAGAGTCCTTGATAGCTCTGACTCTGGCTCTTCGTGGAGATGCCCTGCTCACGCTGGAAAACCTGCCTTCGGATAACAGAACTTTAGGTGCTCTCCAAAGAGCACTAGAGGGCAGGTACAGCGACAAACACTTGGAACTCGCGTATAGAGCACATCTCCGCGACCGACAGCAGAAGTCTGGTGAGAGTCTGCAGCAATGGGCAACGGAAATCGAAAGGCTAGTCAGACGTGCGTACGTGTCATGCCCGACAATGGTGGGAATCAATGATCCCGCAAGCTTTCTGTGATGGAATTAGAGACGCAGACGTCAGACACACCGTGAAATTGAGCCATCATCAGACCTTACAGGAAGCTCTAGCCCATGCTTTGGAGGTGGAAGCCGTGCGTCAAGACGCTAGAACTCAACGACTTCGGGAGGTTGTGGTTAAGGAAAAACCTTCTTTGGGTCCGATGTGCTATGGCTGCGGCGAGAGGGGTCATATTCGGAGTAGTTGCCCCAGGCAAAGATGGCCGCATAGAACGACAGTAGCGTCCTCTACACAGGTGGACGCAGAAGAGCTGTCAGGAGCCAGGGCCGTGGGGCGGGCGCTGGCTGGCCAACATCGAGCCCCTACCGTCACTGTTTCACAGATTGGTAATGGGAACAATCTTACTGTGGTTGGACAGCTGAACAGCGTAACGTGTCATTTTACTATTGACACCGGTGCTTCAAGAACAATAGTGCGTCCGGAGCTATTGAAAAGGACTATTGTGTGGAATCAGAGACCATCCGTTCAGCTTCAAACAGCAACAGGCCAGCCAGTTACCGTCTTCGGTGAGACGATGGCGAACATAACCATTGGAGAACAAACCTTTGAATACGGCGTTCTCATAGCAGACATCACGGACGACTGCATCATCGGATTAGACTTTTTAAGAGACCAGAAGTGTGTGGTAGACGTCGCTAAAGGAGTACTTAGTTTCCCCGAACAAGAAGTATTCCTAGAGGGAGCGAGATCATGCGCAGTTTACTGCCTGCAAAATACGACCCTACCGCCGAGATCTGAAACTCTGGTCAAAGTTAGATTCCCTTACACTGCGTGTCAAGGGCGAAGCGTCGTCATAGAAAACTGCGGCGACCACCCGAGTTGGATCACAGCAAGAACTCTGGCAATGACCGGAAAAGGAGCGCTGGTGCGAGTCATCAATCTTAGCGAAGATGAAGTGCAGCTACGAAGAAACTGTGTCATCGGACGGTGCGATGCAGGTCAATCCATCAGAAGGCTGAAAAGGACCCGGGAACCGGAATCCTGTCAAGGAGATGACGTCACGCCGCTCCTAGCAAATTGTAAGGATAAACTCTCTGAGCGGGAACTTCAGCAAGCTAAAAGGTTGTTGCTAGATTTCAACGACATATTTTCGAAGGGTGACCATGATTTGGGAAGGACAGGTCTCGTTAAACACAGAATAGACACGGGAGACGCGCCACCAATAAAGCAGCGGCCTAGACGCCTTCCATTTGCCAAAGAGAAGGAGGTAGCAGACATGGTTGCCGAGATGCAGAAGAACCGCATCATAGAACCTTCAACAAGCCCGTGGTCTTCGCCAGTAGTCCTGGTAAAGAAGAAGGACGGCAGCACCAGGTTTTGTGTGGACTACCGGTTGTTGAATAATGCAACGAAGAAGGACAGCTACCCTCTGCCCCGTATAGACGACACACTGGACATGTTGAGCGGCATGAAGTGGTTCTCAACAGTGGACCTTAAGAGTGGGTACTGGCAAGTAGACATCCATCCAGCAGACAAGGAGAAGACGGCATTTACGACCGGAACTAGGAATGGATTGTGGCAGTTCAACGTCATGCCCTTTGGTCTTTGCAACGCTCCGGCGACATTCGAGCGGTTGATGGAAAGGGTACTGGTTGGACTTCTGGGTGATGCATGCCTGGTCTATCTGGATGACATCATTATCATGGGTCGAAATTTCATAGAGCATGTCAGTAACCTGAGGAAGGTTTTCACTAGAATACGAGAAGCAAACTTAAAACTCAGCCCAAAGAAATGCACGTTTTTCAAGGGAAGAAGTCGCCTATTTAGGCCACATTATTTCATCGAACGGGGTAAGAACCGACCCAGAGAAGATTAAAGCTGTCCAAGAATGGCCTATTCCAGCTAACAAGACCGACGTGAGATCATTTTTGGGTTTATGCGCATACTACCGGCGCTTTGTAAAGAACTTCTCTGATATAGCGAAACCTCTTCATCGGCTCACGGAAGATAAACGAGTATTCGCCTGGGACTCGGAATGTGATCAAGCCTTCGTCAGATTAAAAGAACACCTCTGCACCAGTCCTATACTTGGCTACCCGAACAGAGAAGGAAGGTTTATTGTGGACACTGATGCCAGCAATACTGGCATAGGCGGAGTTCTGTCGCAAGAGCAAGGTGAACGGGAAGTCGTGATCGCCTATTTCAGTAAGTCACTTTCAAAACCTGAAAGGAACTACTGTGTGACTCGTAAGGAACTGTTGGCGGTAGTGAAGACTCTACAGCATTTCAACAAGTACCTCGTTGGAAGACAGTTTACCCTGCGGACAGATCATGCTGCGTTAAAAATGGCTCTTGCAGTTTAACAACCCTGAAGGACAAGTGGCGCGGTGGTTAGAGCAGCTACAGGAGTACAACTTCACAACAGAACATCGGAGTGGTAGAACACATTTGAATGCCGATGCCCTATCAAGGAGACCTTGTCCTGTGGCCTGCAGTCATTGTTCTAAGACAGAGACTAAAGAAGAAGTCCGGATGATTACCACCCAGGGACTTGATAATGAATGGAGCGAAGACGCTATCAAAAAGGCTCAAAAAGAGGATAGTGACCTGAGGAAAATATTTGAATGGAAAGAAGTAGATCAAAAACCTTCTTGGAGCCATGTAGCATCATCAAGCCCCATCACGAAAAGTTACTGGGCACAATGGGACAGTTTGGAGATTAAGGATGGAGTACTCTTCAGGAAATGGGAAACACCAAAAGGGGATCAAACGACACTACAGCTGATTGTACCCCGTAAACAAGTTGCTTCGCTACTGAGGTACATACACGATGGGGTATCCGGGGGACATTTAGGCGTGAAGAAGACCCTAGAGAAGCTGAGACAGAGGTTCTACTGGATACACTGTCGGGAGGACGTCGAAGACTGGTGCAAGAAATGTACGACTTGCGCATCAGTAAAGGGCCCACAAACCAGAAGTAAGGGCAAACTCAAGCTGTACAACGTCGGCGCTCCATGGGAAAGAATCGCAGTAGATGTAGCTGGCCCCTTTCCAGAATCCGATGAGGGAAACAAGTACATCATTGTGGTCCAAGATTACTTCACTAAGTGGCCTGAAGTCTTCGCTACGCCTAATCAAGAAGCAAAGACGGTCGCCAAGAAGTTGGTCCACGAGGTAATTTGCCGATTTGGTGTGCCTCTTGAGATACATTCTGACCAAGGAAGAAACTTTGAGTCAGCACTGTTCCAGGAGGTCTGTCAACTGTTGGGTATGCATAAGACCCGTACTACACCAGCACACCCGCAATCCGATGGCATGGTCGAGAGATTCAACCAAACGTTGGAAAACCACTTGGCCAAAGTTGTGGACGAGCATCAACGAGACTGGGACCAGTACATACCGCTTTTCTTGCTGTCCTACCGATCTGCGATCCACGATAGCACCAGCGCAACCCCAGCAATGGTAAACTTCGGTCGAGAAATGCGGCTTCCGGTAGACGCGTTGACTGGGACACCGCCAGAAGCTCGAAACCAGTAACCGAATATGCAGCTGACCTACAGAAGCGCCTGGATGAAGTACATGCTCTCGTTAGAGACTGCAGTCTAAAATCCAGCGAAAGAATGAAAACCCGTTACGACCGCAAAGCCAACACCGACGGTTTCGATGAAGGGAGTCTGGTTTGGTTACACAACCCACTCAGGAAGAAGGGCAAATCACCGAAGTTCCAGCCAAGGTGGGAAGGACCATACAAGATCATCACTAGGCTGAACGACTTAACCTATCGGATCAAACAAGGGACAAGAGGCAAGCCGAAAATTGTTCACATTGATCGATTGGCTCGTTACCATGGGTCAAATGATGCTCGGGACGAGCATGACTAAGAGGGGATAATGTTACGACCACGAGAGACCGTGCAAGCGGAATTAGTCTTATCGTCGTATGGATAAGGTCTATATTCGCCTGCACGATACTACGCTACACACTCTGGTAGGTTGTAGCGAGCTCTAGAGTGTTCTAAAGTAATAATAATAGTACGACCTTGAGAGACCGTGCAAGCGAAATTAGTCTTATCGTCGTATGGATAAGGTCTATATTCGCTTGCACGATAGTACGTCACACACTCTGGTTGGTCGGAGCGAGCTCCAGCGAGTTCTAGAAATTTCGATGCCCGCGAGAAGATTCTCGACGCCACGCGAAGAGCTGCGTCCTCACTGGGTATAAAAGCGGGATGTACGACGCGACGGGACAGTTCCGATTTGGAAAGCGAAGCGAATCAGTCTCCTGCGAACTAAGAGTGATCGAGTGCGTTACCTGCGAATAGTCAGTGAAATTCAGTGTTTTAGTGTGATTCAGTGCTTTAGTGTAATTTAGTGTTCCGTGTTTAGTGTTGTAATTAAGTGTTTCTAATTGTGTTTTTAAGTGTTTAATTGTGTAATTGTTAGTCGATAAATAAATTAATTGTCTTTTGGTGACTTTTGGCGTATCTTGAATTTAACGTACCCCGTTCCCGCAACATTACGTAAAAACGAAAAATCCAGTTAGGAGCTCAGACACATAACCTTTGACACGTGTAACAGACTTATCGAATGAAATCGTATTATGCTGCCAATAACTATACACTCCAACCGGGGCCGTCCGCCGCTGCCATTGAAATAGTACAAGTAGGTAAGCAATTTCTAAAGGAAAATCGTGAGAAGAACTGCATTTCATTTATTCGTTTACTGCTTTGATTGTGTACTTTACTGTGATTGCTCAGCCCAGTTTGCGTAATAGAACTCAACTCTACGATGGTAAGAGAGACCAAGATTAAGATTTAATAATTAGAATATTTTACTTATATATTATGATGATTAAGAGATTATACATGCTACAAATGGCACTGGTGTTGAAATTTTGAAATACCTATTTGTGATTTAAATAAAATACCATTAGATAAGTCAAATGTTACGAACGCTGTCACAATAGGAAATCTTAAAACGTCGCTGTTTATCTAAAGCTAAAAGAGTCCAGGGCTTTTTAAAAATAATTGAAATAACGAAATAATTTAAATAATTGATTTCGAATTTTAGGTTCACGTATTTTCATATTTAGTTCTTGGAGTATTTCAACTTTCCTCAAAACTAATTAATATTTTTAAAAGATGACTAATATTTATCACTCATCATCATGTTAAATTGTAATTAAAAACCTTGTTAAAATGTATGCACAAAGTCAGGTGGAATTGTGGAAATCGATGAATTAAATACTTTTGGTTCAAGAACCTCATTTTCAGTAAGATAACTTAGTAAGTTCTTCATTTTACGGCTTCTAAGACCAACTTAACCGAACATCAAGCTTTAGTAAAAATACAACAATACACACAAACGCCAAAGTAAGTAAATATTATTAGATTTATTAGCAACGAAAATACGAAAAGCATTCGTTCGTGTATGTTTTCAAAAACCTACATTATTATTTTTGAAAATATTCATAGTAAATTTTTATAAAATTAGATTAATAAACCGAATATTTTACGTTCCAATCAATAAAACTTTACGAGCTATGAAATCGTTTTCGCCTTGTTACTCATTTAATAGTTTATGTAATAATAACCATTCTTGCTGGCAGTGGGCTACACACTGGCCGTAACAATAACAAAGATTACGGTACAAGCCGTTAAAACCAAGGTTATCGACTCCTATCGCCAACTGCAATGGTGACAGGTCGTTTACTTGTTAAACAACAATTACTGCGACCCGGACGAACTTAGGGCCACTGGGAGGTACGTGTGAGCGCCACACCCATATAAAGTTAATTAAGTATCAATTATCTCGAAATAAGCTTTTACTGAGATACCGCTTTTGCGCTTAGTTGGGTAGAAGAGGTAACAAAAACACAGCATCCTTAGATATAAAGGAAAGACATAAGGATAAGGCTTAGCTGATGCTGCCAGGGCGAGCCTAGATCAGCGCTGCTCTTTAGTCTCGAATTTAGGGCTTATAATTGCATTTGGCGAGTGAAATTTACAGATTGTCAGACATTTACTCAGTCACTTTTTCACATTTCAGATAGTACTACTTGATTTTTTTGATGCACCTTATAGGCTACCCTTCGGTATACTGTTTTAGGACGAATTCATAAGAAACAATGAGACTGATTCTCCATTGTACTTTGACCACCATACCATACCATATTTTGATGGTTAGTGATTTATAATTATTTTTGGGTGTGAGTACATTTACAGTGCATAATAGAAGCGACATAGAATGCCCGGTCAGAGTGGTTTATAGGACGGCAAAAAATGGGAAAGTAAGGTCAGCAATGAAAGAAAAACTTGTGAAGAAACCTGAATTTAAATTATCGTAATGTGCAATGAACAGAAAAGTTGTAATGGAGCCTGAGACGGGTGTAAATCGCAAACAGACTTCCTTGTAAATACAAGGAACTCTGTATAAGTCTGATAAGAAAATTCTTATAGAAACACTTGACAAGCCATTACTTCCATACAGGGAATAGTGAGACATACAAGTACCATGAATCTTTCAGCGAACGAAAGTAATTAATAGTCTTACCCTATGACATCTCATGAATAATACAAGCCCAGCCATAGCCTTAAGTGCATCTCTAAGATAAATAGCGTGATCAATGTAGACAGTTAATTAATTCTGAACGTACATTTATCTTCTAGGAGTTCTCGCACTTTTAATGAGCATAAAGTTCTACAATTCATACAGACTGAACTTCTACAACATACGTTTAAAATATTTATCCCGATATTATTCTGTTTCGTGTTTGTTTACCTTCATTATTTCCAAAATACGTTACTGTGCACGTCGTACGTTTGTTACCAAATATTTGCAAATTCTAATAGTAAATAACTCTTGTGACTTCGCTGCAGCTGCTAACCAAGTCCATTACATAAAAAGCCACGTTAAATCCATTGTAAACGCTACTCCTTCGGCATAGAGAAATCAAACACACCACATGGGATTTCTGAAGTGAAACCAAGAGAGTATCAAAGCAAGGAAATACGTCTAGTCTAATCAGCATAGATAAATATTGATATTGTCGGTGAAACGGCAATCATGAAGATAAAACCGGTCAATTATGACACGACGTGCTCGTGTCATGATGCGTACGGTCAGCATTTTAACTATTGTTCAATCGACCTTTATTCTTATTACTAAAATAGCAAGACTCAATATCCTCTACCGCCTAGTACCTAAACAAAGAAAAGCGTAAAAATTGTTATTTTTTCTACTAATAAAGTGTTGCTTACCCTTTTTTCCGGTGAAAGGTGGCGGCTCCCATTCTGGCACATTCGACAAAATAGCTTCCACGGCCTGCCAAAAAAAGAAATTGAAGATATTATTAACTTGTATGATCGTACAACGAACCACATGCGTCTAATGTTAATAAAATAATAAAATGTTCACCAATCAACTTATGGATCCAACAATACACTTGGCTGCACATGTTTCCAATGCACGGGGAAGAAACAATTGACGTCATACATTTGTTTTTGCATTCTATATTTAATTTGAAAACCAAATATAACAGAACCCAAACAAATTTCCCTAAAATGTACATGGATTTTTACATTAATGGAGCTTCCTGTGGAAATTGGTGCAGTACCTATTCGGATTCGTAGCACATTTATGTAGTACGTATGTTGATAACGATTTATTTGTGGTAATTCCCAACTGGATATCACTGTTTGGACTTAGATAAGTAAGTACCCTAAGTAACTACAAGTTACAAACAATTTTATACGACAAGCAAGAATCATGTTTAGGTAATAGAAATAAATGAAATACGATTTCCTGAATACCTGAATGTCCAACGTTGCAGCGTTCAGACTTCCGGAAACATATCAAGACTTATGAATTTTTCATAATACTTAATATAAGACATTGAAATGACATTTGGGACGAATAAAGGTTAAAATTGTATATTCGAAAAGTTATTTTAGTAGGTAACGGTGCAGCAACGTGCAAAAATACTTTTATCTTAAGTTACCTATCATTACAAATAGAATAGTTCATTGATTTTTTTCTTTTTAAAAACTTTAATTTAAGTCGTATCCACATGGTAACAGATGATTAATTTTATTTTCTAGACATTTTTAGTTTTTAGTGTTTTTCCTCATGATAATAAGAAATTCTACTGTTTAGTTTATAGCAATTTAAATTAATTTCAACCATTTAGGTCAATTTAACCAATCAATGCGTACATAAAGGTGCTCTAGGTCAACGATCAAGTTTCGTATATTGATTGGTCCTATCCAATGACAATCGAATTGGATTGACTCGGATCTACGCAGTGTGGGGAAGCAAACTGCGTTCTGAAGATTAATATCTCAATCAGACAAGACAATGTGTCCAATAATGCGTCAACAATGCTGCGACACAAACAAACGACCGCATCTGTGCCTGAGCGCACATTGAATATAAATCGGGCGTAAAATCACTTGCCACACAGATGCGAAATCAATACGGCACCCAATACAGTTGCGTCAAATTGTACATGATGTACAATTTGATGATGATTCATCTGATCAGATGTAGAGTACATCTCTCAACTCAGATCATGCTGATATTCCATGGAATATTGTCTTAGAATGATTAAGATTAACTGGATATTTTATCCCAGACAATGGTGACTACCTCGCAACTTAATTAGTCTTTTAAAAATAAGCATAAATTAATAATCAGCATTCTACATCAAATACCAAAGACTTCTAACGGTATTAATAAGTAATTTCTAACCAAAACTAATATTTTTGCCGCAGTTAAAAAAGAGAAAACAGTTACAATTCTTGAATCAAGATTCCAAAACAGTTTTGAAAGATTTTTGGGTATCGATTATTTTAAATTACAATTACTTAACATTACGTTTAATCTTAAAATTAACACAAAATACAACGAAACATAATTTAGGTAAACTTTGACTTTTACACACATTTCTCATCTTAAACCAACGACTTCATACCCAATAGACACCTAATAGAGGACAAGCGTTTTCAGACAACACATCAGATAAATAGATCTTATATTAAACCACGCCCACTGATGCTTCGTCAGTAACGACCAGATCTGAGACCCGTGAACATCTCTGCGCTCGCTTCCAGAAAAAATTAAAAACCTTGTTGCCATGGCTCCTTGTAGCATAAGATGGTGTGGAAAAGATAGCAAGAGCTCAAATTTTAAAATTGATGGCATTTCGTTTCACCGGTTAGTGTTTTTAATCAATTAAAACTAATATTTTTTGTTTGACCGGAGGCCATCTTAGATGGCCGGTCGGTCGGCGTCATCAACCGCCCATCTCTTTCTTTAACATGCAGTTTTATATCCTTTATCCTTATCGTTCTCCGTGCACGTGTACGTAGTGCTGTACCGTACCAAATACTTAGAATCGATCGATTTCGATTTTTAATTGGATAATTCTTAATTATATTTTGCTAATAAGAGTTGACTTTAATTTATCATATTTTTTGATCAAATAAAATTACCTCGCTAAGGGTTATCCCAGTAATCCCCATTGGAAATCAATGGGGATAAGTGAACTTTTTGTCTACTAATCCCTATTGATGTCTCTGATGGGGATTTGTGAAAAAAGTTGTTGATAAAGTTCACAAAATTATTAATTGAACCAACATATTATATATATAGATGTTTTTAAAAATAAAATCGCTGAGTACAGGGATGAGAAGGTGCCCTTGTTTATTTAGGTATATAATGCAGCACTTTTGTCCAGTAGTTTCTAGTCCCTTTAAATAAATTACTTTCGATGCCTATTTGTTACTAACATACAAATCTTAACTGTTACTGTAAAATTTTCGTTATGTCATCTTCAGCAAACCTGTATCGGTATCCCAAAGATAGTGAAGTGAAAGAAAAACAAATCAAAGCTGGCGGGAACACCGGTTACCATCAGCGTATGATATATAGCGTAATTTGCTCTCGACATTTTACTCAGGATTGCTTTATTAATATGAAAAAACGTCGGAAACTCCTCACATATGCCATATCTTCACTGTTTTTACCACTATTGGTGAGATAATTATGTCTACACTAAGTAATCAGAGGGTGCCGTACCTAAATAAATTTCAGTCGGAAGACACCAATTATGTCTTTGACCTGGCAATGAGTGTGATGCAAAAATATGTATCAACAAGACTTGCATTTTTATCCAAGTCCGTCGATCGCAAGCCGTCAGTCTGGCGAATATTTACAAAATTAATCAATTTTAAAAACGATTAAAAAAACGATTAAATAAATTGTTATACGTAAAACTACAATATACTCTCTTTATTTCACTAATGTCATTCACACGCAATAAAAATAAATAATCTTTTAAAATTTCACCTAGCTATCCGATGCAAATAGTGAAAGACAGACATGCTTTCCGTCTATTTGTCTGTTACCAAGTTAGGCCTCTACCACGGATGTTCATCACACGTCCAACAACAAAGGTGGTCTCTCAGGTTTAGGGCCCATTTTTACCGTTTGGGTATGGAATATAACAATATGTAAAATAAATAAATCAATCATGTATTCCAGATATATCTTAAATCAAATGAAATCCATTAAATGTAGGGAAATATAAATTATATGTCCAAGAAAAAGGTAATTATCTTTTATAATATTTTTAAATTATGTTACGAACTACATCAATTTATCGATTACCTATTTTCAAAGAAAAACTTATGTACCCCATCCCTATGTTTTGTGGTGATTATGTTGCGACCAATTAGCATTCAGCACCCTCCCCCGCGTACCTCAGGTAGTTGACTGAAATGTTTGCATTGCGAATAATTGACATGGGGTGTCTATTGGGTATGAAGTCGATGTCTTAAACACACTTACGCGATGTATAAATTGGCAATGAATTTTTTTTTAAACAATAATTCTTGACTATAATTTGTTTGATGTACCGGTTAAACTAATATTGTATAAGCACACACGAAATATATTATGATTAAACTCATAACATGTCTATATTCACCTTGTAATGTCTGTTTATCGTAAATGTAGCACATAATTTAACTTTGAGGCCTTTGTTTATTTGAATAAATAGAAAGGAGTTCCTTAAAGTAACAATTTAAAACATTCGCTTGAAATATATTTAATTCAATGTAGACACAATAAGTAGTTAGTTACGATCCTACTAATCTTATAAGTAAATGCGTACATGCGTAGTAAGTCATTTCACGACTTCAACAGTCTACAATTTTTACGTTTAATTACTTTACGTATACTATTGCTGAATGTCGTTCACAATGTCGCAGCTCTACGCAACTCTACTACTCAACGATACACTCATTATATGTGTACCCTACACGTATATTTTGAATTTGTACAATGTATTGTACATATTACTTTAATTCAGGGTCCTAATGATGTATAAGGAGTCAAGCCCCTATAAGAGATTGAAAAAGTATGCTCAATACTGAAACGCAATATTCAAAAAGGTTTCAAATTCAGAAGTCCCGAATTGAAACTCTTAGCTTAAAATGTACTTTACACACAACATGCGTATGCACTTTTTAACAAGTTTTCTAAATGGCGTGAAGTTTGAAAAGGACCATTATTGTAGGACATAATAAACATCCGGTGGACTTGCAGCTAATATCAATTCAGCGTCGCATTCACTGGCCGTGCCGACCGCATCCTGCATGAGGTATCCTGCGCTACGCTATTTATATTTCTGCCTTAATTATGACAAATCTTCAATTGTTTTAAAATAGATACACGTAGGAATTTACAGGTTTAATGTCTGTTTTATATGACTTGACAATAATAAAATAATTGAAGACATAATGCCTTCCTATAGACTCCATTGTCTCATACATCATCAGAAACTATGTTGGACTTAAGTAGTACCTTTTTATCCGGTGGAATGTTTTACAAACTGTCACTCAGAGAGGAAGTTCTTATCGGGCCGTGTGTTGGGCTCCCCGACGAGTAGCCAAAAAATTATGAATTGCCTGCCAGACGCGGCAGTGGGTCGTAGTGCAATGTTCTACCGCAAAAAACCTTACCTACCACATCGCCTTATGGACTGTCATGGTACAGTCAGTCAAGAAAGTAGTCTACCAATTCTGACAAAAGTTACTACCTGGGAAAATTTACCTTGTTATTTTATGACGTTAAAACAAATTTCAACCTTAGGGTGGTAGACCACATTTTTGGTTGACTGTACCAAACCTAGTTTGTTAGACACGTGACGCACCTGCGAGGCGGCGACCCTGGTCTCCCAGGCGGGCGAGCGCAGGTGCTTCATGAGCCGCCCCAGCAGCCGGTGCAGCTCCTCGGGGTGCGCCCTCTGCACCTCGCCCAGCTGTCTGGCGGCCGCGCGCCGAGTCGCCGCCCCCGCCCCCGCCTCCAGAAGCACGAACAGACGGTCCAACCTGCAGATGTACCTCATCATTAATGCTTACTTCCTTACTAATATTATAAATGCGAAAGTAACTCTTGTCTGTCTGTTACGCTTTCACGCATAGAATACTGAACCGATTTAAATGAAATTTGGTACAGATATAGTCCAGAGCCTGAGAAAGGACATAGGCTACTTTTTACCCGACTACGCTATAAAGAAGTAATGTTTTACCCGTTAAACGTCTCTACGCGGACGGAGTCGCGGGCGGAAAGCTAGTATCTAATATCTCGGACATTTCCACACACGGTCACCTGACCCTAAAGTAAGCAGAGATTGTACTATGGGTATCAGAGGCTGATATACATACATATACTTAAATACATAATCACTCCCAGACACGGATCACCTATGTTCATCATTCAAATATGTGTCCTGAGCGGGAATCGAACCCGACTCTCGGAACCGCCATCCAGGGTCACTAACGACTGTTCCACCGAGCCCGTCATTGTTATCTTATCCCATCTATCATTCAGATGTAAAACACTGATAATCATGAATTTAATTTTTAAGACAATCCAAAACTGAAGAATGCGCTTGTTTTGCAAGTCGAGTTCTCCAAGCAACTGTGAGCAGAGGTATGACTTTGTGGGCCACTGAAACGATCAGGTCTGTGTTCTAGGCGAATTGATCAAAAATTTATCTACATACATGTATTTTAATCTAAGCCGAGCTAAACACACCTTAAGTATTGTAACAGTTATGTTATCAGTGCCCTAAGCTAAGGAACTATCTTGCCTTGTAGTAGACACATTTACTTATTCTAGTCGGTTCCCAAATGCTGAGTTACATCCAAAACGATAATGATGATACTATTTTAAGAAAGTCTGCTATCGTGTTAGTTTCAACATGCATTTTTTGTTATACCTACGCTATCAGCCCACAAATAAGCAGTGTCGTCAGCACTTTAATTAACAAGTGAGTACGGTAACGTGGTTTTACTGTTTTTCAATCGAGCTCGTCGATTACATGGTCTTATAAAGACGTCAACTCGAGAGTTATCACCTAATAGGTATCCAACATACTCTAATGTATGATGCATATTGTGTGTTCTCAATTCATCTTCGAGATAGAAAACTAAACTACCTAAATTCTCTTAAATGACATGATAGATAATCTTGCACCAAGTTTTATTATTACTGTCAACACCGTATCGTGCGACTTATCAGTTGACACGACACAGTTTGGAAAAAGACCAATCCCAAAGCAACAAATGCACTATATTATATAGGTACATAAACATCGATATGAAAGTCAGATACCTTAAAATGTTTATCCCGTTATCAACTAGTTTTTGACCCAAGCGGCCTTTAGAATGTCGGCCAGTCTGCATAGTGCCCCCAAAACGTTAATATATTAATGATATCTAGAATATGTGAGACAGTCACAGAGAGCTATGCATTTCGGACACTTTGGACGGATGGGTATCCTAATCTTCGTCATTACACGAAGGTAAACTCGGCTAACTAAGTCGTGAAGGTCAATGACTAAAGAATCTTCAAAAACATTACATAACACCGTATCTAAACTTACATAACAAGAACGACGTTGATAGGATTTTAATTTTTAGGAATACCTTTGGCGAAAGTATTGTTATCAACTAATGTTACAACAAAATGGCCTAGATTTGAGAGTAAAATACAAATTCATATAATTATGCACATAGCGATCGTTTTATACCTACTCAGTGGCGTAACTACAGGGTGGCAAGTCGGCAAAATGCCACGGGCCCCCACCCGGTAGGGGGCCCCAGCCGAAAGGGGTCCCCGGTCATAGGAGAATCTCATCATCAACGGGGGGTGCACGGGGCCCCAACCGATGAATTTTGCCACGGACTTCAACGGGTATAGTTACGCCACTGTACCTACTAGTAGTTTAAAATAATATCCCATTACGACCATGTTACCAAGTAGAGAGCGAATCTCCTTGTTTTCTATACACAATTAGAGTATTTCCGTACACAGTACAGTAAGGTGTGAAAGCGTATCCGATTGCCTCGCAAATATTCACTGTCCAATTAGGAACCCCTGTTAACTACTAGCATTTGCAAATGCATCGCCAAATAAATTGTTGTTTCAATATTTGCAGCTATTTAGATAACCCCGATCTTTGATAAGACGAATTTATAAGACCTAGTGAATCGGGACTTTAATACAACCTTATGATCTCCAAAGCAATAACGATAAAGATTCATAACAGGGACGCTTTCAATTATGTATTTTATAATCATACTTTTTAATTTTTCCAGCTCATTACTAAGTGGGCTTGCAACTGTCTGTGACATATCCGTTTAGATAAACTAATAAAAACTGTTATTACATCCGGTTTTGTGGTCTGCGCTCTGCGATAAATCACCCGTTATTAATATAATGGATGCGAAATGAATAATTCTAATCTAAGCTCAAAGTAAAGTTAGCGAAAACAGTTGCGAGATATGCTTGGACTTGTAATAAGGTAGTCTAGCCTAGTTAGATATTCATGAAACAGCGTGATACAGACTTTAGTGACACGTTCTTCGATAGATTAAGGGTGAAGTCACACGATGCATTTATGACCGGGTTTTGGAGAACGCTAATCCCTTCTATATGTGCATGTATCATGGTTGAACTCATAGGGACCTTCCCTATGAGTTCAACCATGATACGAGTGTTTTCTTGGAGCCCAGCTTCGTCAAGGTGCTCCTCATTGTGGATTTATGACGTCCATGGACAGTTATAGCATTCACCTTTTTACGAGTTTGGTGATAGCATAAAGAATTCACTGACCCCTGTTTTTAAACCCCACAACACTCTTCTTCGCCTAAGGAACTGCCTCTACGCTTTAGAGATACAGCCCCCAACCATAGCGAGCAAGATGAGCCTATCGATATCTTTTACGTATAGTTTCAGACAAAACACGGATGCGATGCGATGACGTATTTTTAACGGTGCGTATTCGCTTAAGTACTTAGACAGAGCGATTTTATGATACGTTCCTACGTCACTGCAACACTGCATTGATGTTTGTATTAAAAACGACGCGACGTCGTAACTTATTCGTTGCACGGACCGTGACGCAACGTTGCGTAGCGTCGTCGCCTCACAAAACCAACTCGGTATTATGGCTTCGCTCTTAATACATTATGATCAGAATCTGAGCTTGTGTGTACGCATGGGTGTTGCATCACAGCATACTAAGTAAACAGTTGCATTATGTAAAATGTTGAATATAGATATTCACAAACTATGACAAATATTATACAATGAACTGCTTCAAAAACAATTAAGAAAATATATGCTATTGGAATGAACTTAGAATACTGGACACACCTTCCCTTAATCTTAGTTTATTCTAAATAAATAATTTCTGTGTACATGCTAAAAGAAGTATCACTTACCGTGAAGTCATATTGACTTTAATGTGATCAAATTCAGGTCATATAGTCCTTAACCTGCAAAAAGAAGAAAAACTACATTGAAACAACAATTTCTTACAAACCTTAACTCATTTATCACTGAATAGCAGAAACAATTAGGCACAACATAACAGACCATATTTTACGACCATCAGTCATGAGTTCAAATCATCAACTATTTTGCCGTGAAACATTACTTATCTTTAGCCCAATAACAACAATATTTCTATAAAAAGGTGACCAAGGGAGTCAAAGTAGGACAGAAGGGCATGTTTAAAGAAGGGTGGGGCCCTTTAATAAAATTAACTGTTATACATGGAGGTTGGCTATTAAGGCATATGAACCATATAACAAAAGATCCTTCAAGTATTCATAGGGAACATTAATTTAAACTCCTAAATATAGAATATATTATATACTTTTGTATCAAGTTTGTAATCCGATAGTGTCATCATCATTATTGGAGTTGTATATTGTAGTGTGCGTAGCAGGTTTATTATTACTATAATAATATTTTGAATAGTCCCAAATTTCACAATATTGTAATCATTGGCAAGATAAAAACAATTCACTAAAAATAGTAATATTGGGATTTTACTATAATGTACAACTTGCTTAAGGACTTAAAATACAGCTGGGATACACCAATAACAGTATCACAAACAAAATTTTGCATATCCTAATGTTTATAAGTGTAATGAAACATATAAAACACAGATTTGTAAACAAATCATCTACATTCTGAAACTGACCATACAAAACCATAACTTCTAATTTGTACTCATATTGAGTAGATACTATTATTGTGTGCTTACTTTAATGCTATTATTACAATCTACGTTTGTAAGAAGAAAATTAAATGAAAATATAAATTTTTGTTTCATAAAACCATAAACCACACAATAGGCATATTTGTCAGGGATATGCACTACCTTTTCACAATCAATTTATTAAAAAATAACTCTAAGAAATATTAGTATGTTAACATAGAGAATACTTTGATTAGGTATCTATTACACCTACACAGAAACAAATAGATTTTTCATCCCAAGGACTTATATCAGCCTAGAACTAAAATCCAAAATGGTGACCTTTAAAATGCAGGCTATTTGCAATGTAAATAATTTACTGCACTCATTGCACTAAGTGTGTTTGTTTACCTTCCTTCTAGTTTGTATGAAGAAGTAAGAGAATTGTGAATAACTATTTACCTTACTATGAGTTACTAGCAAACTCCATTGTCTGATGCATATTTCCCAGCTTGCACTTTCAGTTAATGCAGGTAGGACTAGGTAAACAGTATTTGGTTGTAGTCTAATACTTTTAACATTCGTATTTACTTTTTTACGCAACTTGCATTGAATACAAACACTAAATGCACAATAAATCCATCATTGAACACACACTGCTTTTCAAATGGACTTTAAAATCTGTGAAGTATCGATTTTGTCTCGCGTATTGTGATATGGGTACATTTACATCTTTGTTGTGATGAATGTTTAAATTGGAGATGACAAGTGGATCATTGATATCGGCATAGAACTTACTAAAAGTAACGGTATGTAGTAACGCAGCGACCCTTTCACGCATGCTAACATATGGCTGAGCTAATACAATCGTATTGATTATTCCAATTAATGCACCCACACTTGTATTTAGACCTTTCTACACGACCTTGATCGCCTAAAATACACTGCGATCAAAAGTACACACGTAGAGAGTAACAGATTGATTTTTTGATGTCACGATTTTTGCCTACCACTTTGCAAGGGTCTTTATTATTTTTCATCCAAATATTCGCATTTCAAACAAATAATTTGACACCTACCTTCTTCAAAAAGGTTGTTATCAGGTCACTGCATCCAAATTCCTCCATAATTCATGCCACATAATATCACACACGATAACATTTTCGTCAAATTGCACAAACAAAAAAAACCAAAGCGACGAGAGGAAGCGCATCGTTCAAGCTTCAAATTTATACTGACAGCCATGCTGCTGATGAGTCCGTCTTTATTGTGGACTTGCGCGCTGATTGGTTAAACTGGAGCCCATAAAAAATCATAATTGCCTCAAGCGACCAATCACAAGCGAGAAATTCAAAAATTCTTGATTGTTTGCCAAATATCGCAAGATTGAAATGCAATATCGTTCACGTTTAATTTTATCAATTAAATTCTATTTATATTTGTAATAATATAAATACTTATTATTATTTTCTAAAAAGGCAACATCTCATGAAACTTTGTAAACAATATGAATATATGATTCCTATAGAATAATAAAATTAAAAGGTGTTTAAACAATCAAACATACTTTATAGTCAAAAATTTATAATTTATTATGTACGATTGATTTAAATATTATTAAAATAACTATTAATGAATTTATTAGGAATGTAGCCATGTAGTTCCGGTTTTTATTAGATAATTGAACAAAACGCTTTGTCAAACAATCAGCTGTTTATACACACGCGACGGACTGACAGTTTTACTTCATAGACCAGTCGAAGGTTTATTTGAGGTTATAAATTTCATAATTTAGCTTCGTGTGAGCAGTAACTTTGCTTTTGAACAGCTTTAACTATGGGAAAAAGGAAAAATAAGAACCAAGACCGCAAAAAGAAAATTAACCTGGTGTTCGATGAAAGCAAAAGGAAGTATGTGTCATGTAATAATCCCTCGCTTATGTTATTTTGATTGTGTTTTGTGTCGTAATAATGTGCTTGTTATATTTTATAGAGAATTCCTATGTGGCTTCCGTAAGCGAAAATTAGAACGCAAGAAAAAAGCACAGGAGGAACTCCAGCGTATGCTGAAGGAAGAAAAAAAACGAATTAAACAAGAGGTGTGTAGTTACATGATTAAAGCCTTTCGCGGTCCATTAAATTTAATAATATAGACTGTGACTGGACCCTAATTTTCATTGTTTCTAATGCAATATGTAATTAACTTTTCAGAACAAAGAATCATACAAAAAATTGGTAGTCTCCAGCCGACCTATTCCTGACATAGAACAGTTACTAAAAGATGAGTATGAAGATGAGGATGTCAATGTGAAAATTGTGGAACTGTCTTCAGATACTCTGCAAAAGAAAGATCTAGTAATTGGTCAAAATATTCCTAAAGAAACAAATGTAAAAAAAGTCACACCAAAAAAGAAACAAGTCATTGAGCAAGATATAGAAGGAATGGGTTCAGATCATGAAAGTGATAATGGTGAATCAGAAGAAGAGAAAGATGAAAATAACATGAAGACGAAAAAAGAATTGAAAAAAATGTTGAAACATCAGGCCACAAAGAAAATACAGAAGAGCAAAGCTTTCCAAATGAAAAGCAAGCTTGACAGGGTGAAGAACAAAAAGAAATCACAACAAAAGAAGGGCCAGCAAGGGAAGATTCAACCAAGAAAAGATAAATCTAAAAAGAAAATTGGTAGACGAAAACATTAAAATACTTGGTTCATGATTATAGTAATTTTATTCAAAAGCAAAACCATGTTGTACCCATTGTTTTACTGCTTAGTCCTGCCTGAAGGAACCATGAAAAAAATTATTGAAATTGTTCCTCTGTCTGTTATTAATTTGGCATTCAGGGTAATTGTCTATGCAATCTTCTAAGTGACAAAACAATGGAATTATGGTAACATACCAATATTAATAAATTGTAAATGCACATGATCGTAACATAATTTTACTTAGATTTAAAAATCACTTGTACTGTCTCATTTAAATACAAAATAATAAAACACAACAATGATTTATTTTTTAGTAGCTCTTGGCCTCTTTTTCTCAATCACAGTTACAGATTGTTTTATAACTTGCTCACTACCTATTTCTTTATTTCTAGGAGACTTTCTTTTTAGTGGTGACTTCTTTTTATTATCAGGATCTTCAACATTTGAAGTATCTTTATTTTGGGGACTCTTTAAAAGTTCAATAGGATTCTTAAAGTAATCAGCATCACTATTGTTATCTACTGCTTTATTCTTAGGTGTTGACTTTTTATTTTTGCCAACAACAGAAGTTTCTGACTGCTGTGTTCCTGAATCAACTTCTTTTTTAGGTGTGACCTTCCTTTTGTTCTGTGGTTTGACCGGCTCAAGTTTCAGCACAGGTATCTTCTTTTTCTCTTCAAAATGGTCTTCTTCATCTTCAGATTTTATTTCTTCTTTGACTGGTGTCTTTTTACTTGGAGTTTTTCTCCCTTTACCACTTGATGGGCAAATGTCTCTGTTCAAGCATTCATTACAAATGGGACTTATTGGTGTACAGATGGTCTGTCCAAATCCAACCATCAGGTGGTTGACTTCGCTCCACAGTTCAAAGGGGAGCCATGATTGTAGAGCTTTTCTTGTATCCTCAGGAGTGGGTGTTGTTTTCTTCACCCAACCTATTCTATTACTTATCCTGTGCACATGGGTGTCTACTCCTGAAAGAAATTTATTTACATGAGGGATATTTATAGGTCAGCTCTAAAAGCAATAGGCTAATTATTTTAGAATTATACAATTAGACAATTGATGTCACTTACCTATGCCAGTAATCTTGTTCCAAGCCACTTTCATGCATATGTGTGCCATTTTGGGCCCAACACCAGTCAACTTGCAAAGTTTCTCCACTGAGTCAGGAATGTCACCATTATACTGCTCTTTTAGAGTTTGTGTTGTTTTCTTTATGTACTTCACTTTTGTCTGTAAACAAATTAATCAAAAATTCTCAAATTAACTGAATAGACTACACTTTTATCAGGCTATAGTGTACCCCAAATATTCACCCATAGAAAAGGTAGGGGGACCTTAAGCCATGTTTACTTAAAAACAAAACAGCCTTAAGACTAAACTGCTGAACATCCCCATGCCGGGCTCTTCAGGCGGGGCGTGAAACGGATTTAAGCAGGCCTTCAGGGTGAGTGCGACAGGCTCAATACAATCTATTGTGCCTGTCGACCTCATATTTGGATCTCACTACCGCTTACCATCAGGTGGAGTGAGGTCATCTTGTTAGCCTTTTATAAAAAAAAAAACATTTCAATGTAAATATTCTTTTTTTATGCCAAAGTGATGTATACCTTCCAGAATCCAACAGGATATATCAATTTGCCCAGTTCCTCGTCACCCATAGCCAAGACATTGTCTACAGTAAGTCCTCGAGATCTGAGTCTTTCCATTGCAGCAAATGTTACTTGATCCTTGGTCTGGCTGGACAGCATCAAAGCAATAAGGCTCTGGTATCTCATGACCTGCAGAGATTCAAAACAGTAATAAAAAATATTAGTAGGTACAATTCCATATACCTTGTTAAGTGTGCACTTGTGCAGGGTGAAATATGATATGATGGGTTACAATCTTAACTAAAAGGGGTACCTGAAGACATCTTTCACCGAAGAAGAAGGCTCAAGAAAAGGTGGTGTGATGATTTGCTCTAGATAACAAAGAACTGGTGAGTCCTAGCCATAGGCCACAGTTGACAGGTTTGGGGAAGACCTTTGTCCAGCATTGGGACAACATGGGTTAATAAAAATATATACATACACCTATATCCTGAAGTAATCAAATGAAGCATTATAAAGAAACTGATTATGTGGAATGCTAGACTGTTCATCAATAAACACATACCTCTGGAGCTGCATTTTCATCCATGGCCATATGGCAGCCCATTGAGTCCACAGGAGCATCATTGTTTGCCCTCATATTCCTCAAATTAAGCAAGAACTCCTTCCAATTTGGAGGCTCCCAGATACCTGGCTCCTTAACAAAAATAAACAGTTTCTAATTTAATACAAAAATGAATTGGTGAGTTTTTTTTTAAAAGCTTTATATAGAAACACGCAATTACGTGATTTTTTTTTTACATTCAAGAAACTAATTGGGGGTTTTATAATATAATATAGAATATTTACTTGTTTAGTAGGTGAATCTTTTTCAAATTCAATTTTAACGTGTGCTTTCTTTTGAAATTTAAATTGACTCAAGTTGGGAGCTGACGAACTTGGGGCTTCGTCATCTAACGGTTCTGTTTTGACTTTTACTTCAATAATTTTCTCCAAAAATTGTTCTTCAGTAGAAGTACCAGCATCACTGGATATATTTTTTGAGGTAGTTTTAACTCGGCCGCGCGGCATTTTTAACAGAAGTCTAAAAAGAAACGAAATTGTAAAGAATCACCAGTAGAAGTTACGATATTTAATAATCTTCAAACAGGCTAAAGTAGGTGCGTTAAATACAATTTAGTATGCGTTTACTTTAGCGCTCTTTTGTAGCGCGATTTTCAGACACAAGAGAAGTAAGCAAAACAAACAGCTGTCAAATAATGAATGAAAAGCACATGAAAAAAATACAAAAGAACGAATGATAAATGTTCCAAATTAAACGAAAGTCGACCCGTATGCCAGGTCAGGCTGGTCTCCAACGGATAAAAGTACCGGGCACCTGACCATAAATAAAAAAAAAATCTTTTTCTGGAGCCTAAATTTCTGGAAAAAAAGAAAAATGTCATTTAAGACGTGTCAAACGCGAGAGTTGTCAGTCAACTTGTCAATCAATATTCATGAATTGGTTATGGTTAGGTCAAATAAGTTGATAATTTTCTATATTTTCTGATTAAAGAAGGCTAGGAGGCATAAAATCATGCCAGAACTTCTGCTCGATCCTAAAATCCGATTATGGGTGTTTCTACCAATTGTTATTATCACTTTCCTGGTTGGCATAGTAAGGCATTATGTTTCCATTATCCTGTCCTCGCAGAAGAAGATTGAAATTATTCAGGTTCAAGACAGGTAATGAACGGTATATTACTTAATCTCGTTCGCTATTCTAATAAGATATGATTTGAGTAACCGAATAAACGGTTAATAAATAGCTGTTCTATGTTCTAACCTCATTGGTTGTTTATTCTTTGCTTTCAGTCAAGTTATGATACGAGCTCGACTGCTGCGGGAAAATGGCAAGTATTTACCAAGGCAGTCATTCGCAATGCGTAGACATTGGTTTAACAACGAAGAAACTGGCTACTTCAAGGTGCAGAAGAGAGCAGCCGCTTCTCAGGTAGTTAATTTGTTCACATTTGTATACTTACACACCAAATTAATGGAGTTTTTACCTTCTCTCATTGAAGGCATATTCTTCATATAAAGAACATGTTTTCATATTTATTTTTTTCTCTCTTTTAGATTTTTAATAAGTAAAGAAACATACTTATTGGTACCCAAATGTGGTATTAGAAAAATCTATAGGTATTTCATTGAATTATAAGTTTCAGAGTATTTTGCAGTTTACCCTAGGTTCTTCTATTTTCAGAACCCTATGACAGACCCGGGTATGATGACAGACATGTTGAAGGGAAATGTCACAAATGTGCTGCCTATGATTGTTATTGGAGGCTGGATCAACTGGATGTTCAGTGGTTTCCTCACAAGTATGTATTATTATAAGTGATACCTAATGTTCCCAAATGCAATTGGGATACGCTGTATTTTAAATAAATCCACCACTTACTTTAAATTACAATCAAATTGAAAACAAACTATTATGTCAGTCAGTCAGTCACAAGTAGGGGAGTCATCAAGACTTGGCAATATTGCAAAGAAACACAGCATGTAGTTGATACAAATGGGATGTTTTAATTGATTTGAGTGTAGCTTAAAATGCATGCTAAAGCTACTGTATGTTTTATCACATACAGATCCAGTTATTTTAAAATCTTTGAGAACAGAAATAAATATAGATATATGGGAAACTAGTTATCCTATTTTGTATGGCCTATATTCCAATTATAGTATTAAGAGCTTAATACAACACATTTGATTGTCCTGGACTAACAAGGAAATTTTATTTTACAGCCAAAGTGCCATTCCCGTTGACACTGCGCTTCAAGCCAATGTTGCAAAGAGGTGTAGAATTGACCAACCTGGATGCTGCCTGGGTCTCCTCAGCTTCTTGGTACTTCCTCAATGTATTCGGCCTTAGGACAATATATGCCCTTGTTCTTGGAGAGAATAATGGTAAGTAAATGAAGAAAATGTGCTAACATCTATGAATGGTCTGATCTCGGACTACAAAAATATTGTAATGCATTACAAATCTCAATGAATATGATTTATTACTTTCTGACCCCTGATCCAAGCATTGGCAACAGTATAATACAAAATAAATCCATACAGTTTCTTACTATATCAATCTTCTTATTAATCTTGTAGATATGACAAAGTAAAAACTCCCATTTGTTAATAACTCATATTTTTTATTTTATAGCTGCAGACCAGTCAAAGATTATGCAAGAACAGATGTCTGGTGCAGCCATGGCAATGCCCCCAGACCCGAAAGCTGCTTTCAAGGCCGAGTGGGAGGCGCTAGAGATTACTGAGCACAAGTGGGCGCTGGCCACGGTGGAGGCAGATTTGCTCACCAAGGAAAAGACTCAGTGAGCTGGTTGTGGTTAGGTAAAATGCAAGCGACTAGATGTGTTCGATTTTACAACTAGGGAATCAGAAGCAGATCCTTAGGGATCTGCTATAACCTGAGTTTATATTAGTATAAACTCAGGTTTTCAATCGAGAAAATCGAACATCATTATTTCTTTCTATATTTAACTGTTCATGAGGCAATGATACAACAATGACTACGACTTCAATTTGACCTGTCGCTTGCCTCTGTATGTAAAGCATTTGTGTATTAAAGGTGTTTATTCTGTATTTATTTTGTTGGTGAATATTATTTGTAACTAAAGTATTAGTTATAATGTGGTTAAGTAAATTAATTTTACTGGATGCACTGTGTTATTATTTCCCTACTTTATTGCTATTTATAAATGTTTTGACTGAACTGTGATGAAGCATTTGAGCGCCTCTCTTATGCCAAGGGTCTGAACATAAGTCAGGCTCCTCTATTGCCCATGGTCACACATAAGGTCCACATGTTTACATTGTATGGAGTATGACAAAAACTTAACTTCTACTTGAATTCTAGAAAACAAAAGCATATTGGGCAAATAAATTTATATCGGGATAACAAATTAATAACCCCGCCAGGTACCAATGTGTTTTTCAAATTTGAAATTCGTACCATCATTCGACGCTTCAATGGTGAAGGAAAACATCGTGAGGAAACCTGCACACCTACGAAGAAATTGTAAGGTTGTGTAGTCGACCAACTCGCACTTGGCCAACTTGGTCGAATAAGGACTTATCGACCTAGTTTAGGGTAGGCCCGTGCTCCAGTAGTGGGGACGTATATGGGCTGATGATGATGATGAAATTAATATCGAGAAAACGAATGAATAGCGAGAAAAAAAAGTTAAGAAAGAGTAAACAAATGAACATAAAATTTTTATTCATATTTTTCTGATATTTATTTGTTTTCTTAATATTCATTTGTTTTTTAGAATTCAAGATGAAGTTTGTCATACTACAATGTAAATAAATATGTGTGCACCAACCGGGTGGACCACCAGCAATAAAAGGCCAGGGTTAACATGTTGATTGATAACAAATATGCATTTCTATAATATTTATTTCCATGCAAAAGTAGAGTATATACAATGACCTTAATTTCCTGTACAAACACTTTAGTAACAAATGGAACTAAAACTACCATGTAAATGCTTATTGCTTATATGCATTTTAAAAATCTAATACAGATAATGCTGTTATGTGTAATGAATCAGGGCTTCTTAATATTTCATTTTAGTTACAATGGTGTCTACTTTCCCGTAATAATTACATTTGTTCTATGATCTGATCATGTCAAACAATCAAATAAAATTGGAAGTATTGAATAAATTAAAGACATTAAATAATAAAAATATAATTTCTCACTAGTATGATTTACATTGCTAGTTACAATTTGAAATCAGTAATTTCAAAAATGGTTATTCTTACATTTCTATTGAATAAAGATGATGGTATTAAATACGCTACCATTAGTATGTGAAAGTGTGAAACAAATTGCACCAACTGAGCCATTTAAAAACTATGAAATTACAATCTATCGTTATATGAATTAAAAATCAATAAGTAACAGTATCATCTTTGTTGAATTTTTACCAAACCATGTTCTATTGAAAGTAATTACATCAGTTAAATAAGCAGTGATTATCTAAATGATTCACTATCAGTCTCTTCAACAGTTTTTTGGGCAGTTTTAGATGATCAAGCAAGCATATAATGAAGTTTTCTAGTTTCATTTTGTTACATAATTATAGGTATTTTCAATACACTGGTCATAAAATTTGCTCCAGGCATAGGCCTCCTATAAATGATCATACATCTTAAACAGACGACGCATAAATTCACAACATTTATTTGCACTTGAAAATTATTACTTAGAAAATTCGTGAACACAAATGATATGAAGAAACCATACTTCATGGTGATGGTCGTCTTGTATCTGAAGATATCAAATCATGATCAATAAAGCGAATGGATTCATAGTCTGAGTACATAATACATAATGTGCTTAGGGTAGAGGACACTGCTATATAGGTACAGGACCAGCTGCTACAATATTATAACAACACAGCAATCATATTATAATAGGGATGATGAAATGTTCTGCATTTTAGTGTAACTGTTGAAATAATTATTGTCTGAGCTTATAATGCCACATAATTTTTTGAGCACAAAAACACTTTACAAAAATGTAAATTCTGTTTTATAATAAGGAATCATTTTCATACTTGAATAGTCACATTCGTCTAACGAACTGAACCCTTATCATCTTTTAGCAAAAAAATTTAGTCATCTCCCCCTATTTTGCTGTTAGCCAGCTAGAATCTACAAACAGTTCGTTTGTTATACGGTATAACTTTAAACTTATACCGTTTAAAGTTAGGCGATTTGGCGTCTATCTATCCTGCACCACACGCATGAACAAAATTCGTAGTCTAAATTGTACAAAGTTACAAACACACTTTGACGTTACGATGATGATACACGATGTATCTTAGCAGAATACTTTACGATGGGGATAGGTAAACACAATATCATGTGAGTGTATATTATAATCCGTTTGTTGCGATGCGTCCGATACTGGCTGGTCTACGGCGTCCGATGCGAGTTGACGCCTCCTCAGTCTAGGCTCGTCCCCATTAGACGAACAGTGAGCGGCTTCCAGTGGGTTATTCCCATTTGCCCCCTTTGAGGTTCCACTACGATTCTTGCCTAAAAATAGTTGATCAGCCCAATATTTGGGTTAATTTTTATCTGTCCCATATTTCTCTATTTGAGACTACTCCTCGTACCTCGTAAGTCCTTTACTTGAGGTTCCAAGTGACATTTTTAAGAAAAACTCTCGGTGACCTCAAAGGGGCAAATGGGAATAACCCCTTCCAGTTAGTCTCCCTATACATTTTAACATGCACAACTAATTCACTGTACATAAAAAATGAGTAGGCAAACAAAACATAGTAGATGGCGACATTCCATTTCAAATGTATACGAAAGCAATCAGTCAGCCGGTCTCTGCTCGCCCCCCCGGTGCCTGGTGGGGCCTACTTCTTGATGAGCTGCACGACGTCCTCGTCGGCGACGGCGTGCTGGAGGCCGACGCGCTGCGGCGAGTACTTGGTGCTGGTGCCCCACACCAGCGCGTACTTCAGCTGCGCCGACAGCGAGCGGTGGATCGCGTGGCACACGTGCTCGATCGACACGCCCTAAGAAGACACACGATTAGTAAACGACATCACAGAACTTAAGCTATTCACCACAAAAAACAAGATTGGAAGTTTTGCATGTCTAAAATTGTTCTTTCAACAATTTCTATCAAACTTAGTTTTTGAAGTTAATTCGATTAAAAATTGTTACTAATCGAGAATCGTTGCCGCTGAGTATCGATTTCTAAGGGTACGTCTCTAGTACCGTAAAATTTACATCTGTCAAAAAGGACTTCATAAATGGAATAGAGTATAGTAAACGACAGTCCCCGAGTGCCACACGTCTTTTATTTTTTTTAAATAGGCAAACAAGATGACCTCACTCCACCTGATGGTAAGTGGTAGTGAGATCCAAATATGAGGTCGACAGGCACAATACATCATACTGAGCCTGTCGTGAGAACATTGATACAATACAAAAAAATATACAAATACAAGAATCTTTATTCATAACTAAAGTCTCATTTTACAAAAGGGTATGTATGGATCTCATCCTGGTAAGTTTCTAGAACCTGTAGGATGAAATGATACGACGCCGAGCAAGTGCAAAGAGGAAGATAATACTTTTTTTTTCCTAACTGACATATGATGGTGGTTTGTAGTCTAGCTTCGTCATCATCACCGGACTTGCGGGGGAGCGGAGGCTATCCCTCTAAGAAGATACTACTTCCAGTAGCCCTTTCAAGCTATGCTAGCTACAGAAATTGACTACTCCAAGGTCTAAAAATCCCAGGTGCAATGTATCATTGAATCATAAATGGGGGTGAGGAACACCCTCTCCTGCTGCAGCCACAACAGGTCACATGTACTCACAATGCTCACCTAACTAGCTAGTTTGCTATCACCATGCACAAAATCTACATAATTATCAGTAATAATAATGATTACTCACAGCATCAGCTGTTCACTGAGCAACTAAGCACTAAACTTTAGCTGCCAGCATTTGCTGAGCCATATTTATTTGCTTATTTTTTTTTTCAATAACTTTTTTCCTATTTAACATATGATGATGGCTTGGAGTAACCTCGTCATTATAAAAGGACACTTGCGGGGCAGCGGATGGCTCTCACTTCTGAACTTTCTCTAGCTGTTTTTGTTTACGATACAATACAGTTACTCAGACCTCGATAATACTATGTATACAGATTGCCAATGAACATACCCTCCTCAGGATGAGACCATCGTCGAAGTCCGGCGGCTGGCCGGGCTTCTTGGTGTAGACGCGGATCAGCGACAGGTACTCCCACAGCGTCTCCAGCAGGTAGTCCAGGTTCAATTTCATGTTGCAACTGGAAACACAACAGCTTAGTTAAGAAACAAAAATATTGTCGAAGTTTTTGTAGTTAGTGCTCTTTCATACACATTTGCGCTTGAGTGCTCAATAGTCAGTCAGCAAAAAAAATCATTTCTTATCTCCCTAAGTTCCTATAAGTAAAATTTTTGTTTTGTTTATATTTAAACTGTCAAAGTTACACATACATTAGTAAACTGAATATTTCCGGAATATTTACTATTACAACAGTGCCGAAATATAAGGAGCTCATTAAAACAAAGCAACATGGTAAATATCCCAATTTCACACTTTAACATAGAAAGCTCAATCTCACCTAACGACACAAGAGTTGGGCTCGCGCGCTATCCTGTCCACCTCCTGTATGGAGATCTGATCTATCTTGTTGTAAACGTAGATGCAGGGCAGGTAGACCCGGTTCGCCAGGATCACGTCGATCAGGTCGTCCGCTGTGCAGTCTTCACGGAATAGCACCTGCAAGTTTATTTTTTGTAAAGTGTTTTATAAACTAAATCAGGACAACTTTGCTATTGTTATTAGCGTCTTTTTAGTGTTCCATACCTAAAAGGTAAGAATGGGACCCTATTACTAAGTGTCCACTGTCCATATTATTTATTGACCAGTTGATTATCACTTTATTCAACAGCAAGTTCCAGGAAAAGACATGGAGGATCTTTATCACAGTAGATTGTAAATATTGTAATCAATAAATAGAACATAAAATTAAGTATTACCTCAGCATTAAATATTTTGTATTCATGCAGAATCATTTGCACCAATTTTTCATCTACTTTAGTCAGCTGACATGTTGAGTTGAAAGAGAGACCGCCGCCTTTCTTGACCTGAAACAATAGAATTGAAGATAAAATAGAATAAAATAATCATCAAATAAAGGACAAATGTAACTTTATCATCAGCTCCTCAGAAATGTTTTACTAATTGGTATCAAAACTTTATAATCATTATAAAACTTGAAGCATTGTTGGTCTAGACATTACCTTAAAATAAATATTAGGTTTAGGCTTGTTGAGCCTTATGCCGACACTTTCAAGCTCCTTTTCAAGCAGCTGTCTATGTACATAGGGCTTGGTTGCATCTAACATCATCAGCACCAAGTCAGCTGTCCGAGCCACTGCTATGACCTGTGAAAAATAATTGTTGTGGAGTTACATCCCCAATAAAACCAAATTGCTTGCAAAAAAAAATATTACAATAACAAACCTGTCTTCCTCTACCCTTGCCTTGTGCAGCACCTTCAATGATACCAGGCAAATCCAGCAACTGTATGTTGGCGCCCCGGTACTCTATCACGCCCGGGATGCATGTGAGGGTGGTGAACTCATAACTGGCAGCCTCCGAGTGGGTGTGTGTCAAGGTTGAAAGCAGAGTGGACTGGAAAATTATTTATATTAGATGAGGTGTAACTGATTTCACCAGATACTTTGGACCATTTTCAATAAAACAATAATCTTTTGTTCCGTTACTACTTTGAAGTCAAATTATCCAAAATGAAATCGAAGTTTTACATAATATTTTAAACAAATAAGCAATCTTTATAAAAATACAGATTTCAAACCAGGATGAGACTTTAGTCACTACTTAGGTAAATAATACAGGTGGGTAGATTAGTTGAAATACCACATTATACCAATTATCAAGAAAAACCACAATCATTGTTAATGAGACATACCTTACCGACTGATGGAAAGCCAATGAGTGCAACTCTGGCATCACCTGATTTAAGCACATCGAACCCTTCTCCTTTTTCACCGCCTTTTTTCGAGGGCTCTAGAAGCTGCGAGCGATACTTCGCTAATTTGGCTTTCAATAGACCCAAATGGTACTCAGTTGCTACAAAAAAACAACATTTAATTCCATTAATTAGTATATTGAGTAAAAGGTTTTGATTATACGTGTACTTAATAATATACATCCATGTGAATCGGGATAAAATTCATGGAAAAAAGTGCATGAACAACAATCCAATAACAACAATGTATGATGTCTTCCATTATGTAGTTCAGAGGTTGTTTTCTATGGTTCACATGTACGTAAATGCTCAAATAAACAAAACATATGCGTTAATTACCTTTATTCTTTTGAGTTCGGGCTATTTCCTTTTCTATCTCAGATATTTTTTCAAGAATTCCCATGTTTCTATACTAACGGAAAAATATACCGGACAAACCAGAATAACAATTGTATATCCAATAACCAGTTAAAAATAAAAACTACACACTTCTTAGTATTCTACGATAACATTTCGTCTTAAACTTTAATTACAAACGAAGCTTTTCATGAATTTTCAGGTTATCGTATTTTTCGATTTTCGTCAGCGACGTGACAAGTGGTGACAGAACTGACAGACAACAGTTTATTTTTTTTTCTTGTATGCAAAGTCATTGATAAAAGTACAGCCAATCAAAAAATATACTATACGTTAAAATATTTTTATTGTCATTCCATCATAGGGCCTCACCTGAACCGTCTAGATTCTGAAAGCTTAGAAGCTAGAACACAATAAATAATTGGAAGTGGATATCGTTTAAGTAAAGCCGTTTTAAATTTAACTGATTATTTGGCTGTCGTTAATGCGAACGATGATAATGCAAAAGTATAAATTAATATTTCTATATATAAAATGGTACTGCTGCATCTGTACTAGAGAATCTATGTAATCTATTAGATCAAATAGATTTTGTTTAGAAATCCGTTTGGAGTACCATTAGTGAAAGTCGGTAACCAAAATGTTTTAAATTATACAGGACAATGTTTTAATTCAAACCTATACAAAACATCATTAATGTTAATAAAAATAACATGTCACAATATTTACATTTAATACATAGTTCAATTATTAACAAACCATATTATGTAAGATTTTACGTCGGGCAGTAAGGAGCTATGTAATTGTGCTACTCCTAAGATCGCGTGAAGACCCATAAAGACTTATTTCAGTTAAACCATATTATGATGATTTACAGTATGACGATTCATTCATTGCGAATAAACGAAATGCAAATGGTTACAAAATCCATTGAACAGATAGCTCTTGACTATGAAGATGAAAAGAATTCAATGATTGCAATCGCAGATAAAGGTAAATGCGTAAATGTAAAAGTACATTTGAGGACGAGGATAGGATAGAAGAATTCATCTGGGTTGGGCAGCATTTTGGAAACTACGCCGAGTCTTCTCATCGTTAATCCCACAAAGCCTCTTTAGGCCTGTTGACGAAAGTCTTTAATCAGTGCGTAATGACGTATGGAACCGAACGTGGACACTGACGGCACGGCTGGTCCGCAAGTTAAAAGTCGCTCAGCGGGCTATGGAAAGAGCTATGCTCGGTGTTTCTCTGCGGGATCGAATCAGAAATGAGGCGATCCGTCAGAGAACCAAAGTCATCGACATAGCTCATCGCATTAGCAAGCTGAAGTGGCAGTGGGCTGGCCACATCAGCCGTAGAACCGACAACCGCTGGGGTAGACGAGTTCTGGAGTGGAGACCGCGTCTCGGCAAACGTAGTGTAGGACGCCCGCAGGCCAGGTGGTGTGACGATCTGCGCAGGACGGCTGGTAGGAGCTGGATGCGAGTGGCCGGAGAAAGAGAAGTGACGTGCATTTGGGGAGGCCTATAACCAGCAGTGGACAAGAACAGCCTGATGATGATGATGATGATGTAAAAGTACATTATACATATATGATGAACTATAGGTATTTTGAGAATTATATTATATTCTTACTATGTACTTACCTAATGAACTTTTGGATTAATAAACACGTAAACAGATGATTTAATAATATTCTTCTATGTTACAGAAAACACTAACTTGTATGAAGACTTTTATGAGGAGCTAGATAATAGAATAATATCAGAACAATCAATGAACATGATCTTCTTTGGGCCACCTAGTTCCTTTTTGAGAGTCGACGCCGAATCAATATTGCATATTTTGATATACACTAAGAAACACTTAATTCCTATTACTAGGGTTTTGCTAGCTTGGGATATAATAACAGGTGTTTTCTTAGGATTTAAAATAATTTATGAACAATTTGTTGAGCCAATTACATTTTGAAAATATTATCTCTATATCTAATTGTACTTCTAGATGGAAAAACAGCTGCGTTCTTACGTGGTCGTGAGTTACTTGCGTTTGGATCTCTTTTGAATGTTGTGCCCGAAGAAGATTTATACTATTTGAATTTTGGAGATCCTTCAGTGCTTCGATACTTTTCAACGAATTTCTTGGGTTTACAAAGACGCAAGGTTACTAATATAGTAACTTGTTCAAATAAAGGGCTTAAGTTGTTTTGTTTTTCAAAATTATTTGAATTGCGTATACTTTTATTTTGTAAAAAGTTGAATATGAAATGGGGAAATTAATAATCTCACTTTTTCTATTTACAGTATGGCGTTTTAACAGCCGCTTATCGACGTTATTACGGAAATTTTTGGTTTACTAACAGTTCACGGATTAATGAGTTGGGATATCTTTTATGTGGATTCCCATCTTTTGACTTACAAAAGATAACACCACAAACATTTAAGGAAATCAACATTGATGTGTGGAGTAAATTAGGAGGTTGCACAGGTAACCAGACAAAGGTAATAGTGTATTCAAATGTATCACTTCACTACATAGTATAAAAGAAAGTACAGCTAAATACTTTGTTTCATATTCTGGCTGTTTACTTAACTCTTTAAAACTACGCAACGGATTTAGGTGCGGTTTTCTTTATTGGAAAGAGTGATTCAAGATGGAAGTTTTTATGCATTTTGTATGAAGTGAAGTGAGGGTTTAGCTATTGCGCCTTAAAGGCCGGTGCCGTCGGTAGTTCAGATCCTCATCCAGCCGGGCATGAATCTGAATTTTGCCTATTTTAAAACAATAAATAAATTATTATATTATATTGCAGACCCTGTACAAAATAGCGACGCATCCAGAGGCTTATGATGAACCTTACAAATGGTCTTCACATGAGATAGGACGTTTAAATGCTTTGTTTACATGTGAGTCTTAATTTCATTATTAAAAATATAACACCTGAATAATCAATGAAGAAAGACTTTGCATTTTATTTATTAAATAATATCTCAGGTATTCCAGAAGAAGATATTAGTTCGATACAGCTAGAAGCGGTTTCAGCAATCAGTCCTCGAGTTATGAAATTGATGTATCAGAAAAAACTGGAATATTTTACAAAGCAACAGATATTAGGAATGGAAGCTAAAACACGGCGAATATTCATTTTAAGGATGCAGCTTAGAAACAGTCTCGATATGAGCCAGGTCACAGCTAGACGAAAAGGATTCCATCATAATCCTTTTATCCTGCTTATAATTTTTGGTGTCTTTGTCACCCTTATTTAGACTATGAGTATAATCTTGTCAACACAATTGTTAATATAATTTTATGTAATTAAATAAAAGTTACAAACTTACACATGTTATTTATTAAAAATTATGATAATGGAGAATGGAGAGTATTATAAGTTACTGTTTTGTGTAGGTAGAAAAACCCCCAACCATGGCTAAGTGTTATTATTGTTCTCTTACATCCGGAAGTAAAAATCGCGCGAAAATGAGAAACTAAAAGTAAAACGTAATCCATTTTAAATAGATCGTGTATTAAAAAAAGGATATATTTATTTAATTTCATTATATTTCTTTATTTCAATATATAATTACATATTTATACATATTTTCTATTTATTGCTGAACGAGTTTCAAAACAACGGAAGTTCTATTTTCAAACATTTGTTTCTGTATCCTACAATTATAATTAATTTTTCCAAAATAAATAAAATATTATTACATATGACATATTTATGTAAATTCAAGTAATATTAAAAAGGAACTTTAAATATATTTTATTTTTCATTCTATCTCTGTAGACAATAATTAATTATATTTAATTGTCATTTGACTAAAATTTATGTCAAGGTCACTGAAGAATGAAGCTTCCATTTTGTTTACATGACCGCCATTTTCTTCCTGTTTTTTTGTTTGAGAAATCAGTCTCTTTTTTCGGAGTCTTCGCGAAAAGTGCGGTCACTCTGTAGATTATTTTACTTATTATTTAATTAGTTTATTCTAAGACATAAATCTATATTGGCTAGAATGCCTCCTGTTAAGCATTATTCGTCTAGTGAAGTGAATCAGTATGAATTATCGTCGAGATTATTATCATTAACAGAAAACAATACATCTTACACCCTTACTCAAATAAATGGGCAAAGAATCTACAGAAAAGCTCCTCATGCATGGAGTGGACCAGAGCCGTCAAGGAATTGCGAGGTAAGAAATTCCTTTTGTACAATTTGAACTAGCCGCCATTTTTTGAGTACCTACATGGAATCATTAGAATCCCCCGATTCTTTTTATTATCTTAGCTTGGTTATGGACAGGTTGAAATCTAGCTTCAAATTATGCACGTATAATATGGACTCGGACTGGGTTATCTCAATTTGTATAATATTCATGATGTCTCCGATTAGCTCCAATGAGCTTTTAGTGCAACGGGACGCTTTGAAATTTCAAGCGATTTTGGCTTGCTTCGAAAAATTCTTGCTTGTCTGTTTTTGCGCTTGAAATAAAAAATGTGTGATTTCACACAAAGGTCATTTTGGTAAACTTCATCACCAGGTCACTGTCATTCCTCTCGTCCGCCCTGATAATTAGGTGAAAAGCTCATGTGATTATGCCCTCTCTCCCCCTGTAATAGAGAAGTCCGAAGAAGAGCGCCATTACACACTCATTAAAATTTTCAAATTATGCCTCTTTGAACCCTTTGTTGTGCTCTCTTGCGGTAAAACCGACACCAACCAAATGGGAGTCGCCCGAGGGACAGTGAAGTTTGACGAGGTAAGCCGATGTGCCCTTCTAGGCTTCTACACTAACGTATTCTTTTGTCATCGGTTAGTGTACAGTGGAGGTAACAAACTTTGGTTATTTATCGCCTGCGATTCGGTAAAACAACTTCGTAGGAAACCTATTGTTACGTCCTCGGAACTTGACTCCGCAGAAAGCCGAGCTGACACACGTTTTCATTAATAAATTCGTAACATTTGTTTACATTACGTTACTAGGCACGCAGATAAGTTTAGTTGTAAGCACTCATTGTAATCTTATAGGTGGCTTTTATACTTAGGTAGGTATATGGATCTGCTGGTAGAGAATTTCGCTTGGTGGTTAGGAGAGGTAGAGACTGCTTGCTCTACCATAATATATTATAATTTCTATCCTATGCTCCTCGCGTGAGTTTTGCCCAGCGGCAATACATACAACAGTCGGCAATGTATGCAGGTATGTTTCTACACTCCGAGAATAATGTGGACACAAGGCGTCCCAGAATCATTAGGCATTAAGTTTCGGGTCTAGGTATTCAGCTATACTGCGTCTCTGTCTTTTTCTGTCGCTACTATGTCACCATACTAAATGACATGAAGTGCCCGCCTGCATGATACGACGCGATGTTGCGCCGCCCTTCCCGAAAGTCCTTGGGTCAGTGCCGTCATCATAACGGTTGCATTAGTTCACGCCACAGCAAGAAAGAAGACTGATGACGAAGAAGAGAAAAAGGCAGTTACTAGCAATCATTCTCTACTAGGTCCTAACTTATGACGTGAACATCGTTAAGTGTGGCTTGCTGGTATGTCTGTTGTAGCCTTGGGGTTCAAACAGACCAGCGACTGCGGTCAGCGGCCGTCGCAGAATCATGGGTTGAACGTACTATCGGTGGGTCGCAGGCGTCTCTCCTTTACTCGATACCGGAACGTGCCGGGTCGTTTCTCTCCCCAAACTTACGTCCGCATTAGGGACCGCACGACCACGCCCTGAGCCGAAGTCGAGCCCCCCTCAGGCAAACGTCGTTTAAATTTATTAATGGGTGAGAGCCATCCGCTCCCCTGCAAATCCGGCGATGATGACAGGCTACTCCAAGCCATCATCGTAAATCAGTTAGGAAAAAAAAATAGGTGGGTCACGTGGGTCGCCGCACTCGCCGCGCAACTGTCGTCGGCCGTCGCTGGGTGCCCCGCGCCACTGACTGACGCCGATCGTCACCGACACACTGCAACTATCTCCGATATCAAACCTAGCATCATCATGTTAACAGGCACCCTTAGGATTATTGTACTGTAGGATATTATCAGAAAAGGATCGCACTGCCACGTTCGCATGTTTGTTGACTTCGAGAATTCTCTTATTGATAAATGTTTCATATTGTAACAGGTATTCATCGGAAGAATTCCTCACGACTGCTTTGAAGATACTCTGGTGCCGCTGTTTCGGCAGGCTGGCGAACTGTTCGAGTTTCGCCTTATGATCAACTTCTCTGGTTGGAATAGAGGGTAAGTCTTTCCTGTTAGTGTTTACAACAACGTCTGTCTTACGTTTATTGTGAGTTCTTAAACATAACTTTTTCGTCTAGGTACGCCTTTGCTATGTACACGACCGACTGTGAAGCTAGCAACGCTATAAGGATGTTCAACAATTACATGATCCGACCTTCCTGGCAGCTGGGTAAGAAAATAATTCCTAGGTCTACACTAGCTTAACCTTTCCTGTTATCTTCATATTTAGATGTGGTTCCGTAGTCTAGCTCCGTGTTCCTCGTTAGAGACACATCTCTCAACTCTCAACTGTGTCAAATTATGGAATTAAGTTCAGTCATTAAAATTCAATGACTTCGGATGACGACCCACTAAAATACTTACCTATTTTTTGTTTCATTGTAGTTTAAGGTAAGTTAGTCTAACTAAAATGAATTTCAAGGTGTCTGCCCATCGATCAACAACTGCCGCATATTCATTTCGCGCATTCCGCCGACCACGCCGTCCGCGGAGATCGTCCGCCTGCTGTACGCGTTGACGGACGAAGTCCAAGAAGTGCGCATACGTCGTTCGATCGCGTCTTGCGCCGCTATCGTCGAGTACAAGTCTCACCGGGGCGCGGCGATGGCTCGCAAGGCGCTGGTGGCCGCCGCCGCCGCCGCCTGGGGCTGTGGCGCGCGCCCCGCTGTAGACTGGTCGCTGCCCCAGTCGCCGCAGTTGCTCAAGCAGTATAGAGAGGTTTGTTTGTTAGTTTGGTTTTATGTAATCGCGGTTATAGATAGACTCTTTATTATCAGGGTCATACAGGCAAAGTAAAGTGGTCTTCTTTTTCTTGTGTGGGTCGTAAAACCGACCTCACAGACCCTAGTGTCAGAGTTGCCGCGCATAGGCCTTTGACATGGCTCAAGTAACGACTAACAAAGTAAAGTAACTAAAGTCGTGGTAAGATGGCATAATGATCACTGCCTGGAGGTTTTTATCTGGAAAGTAAAGATAGAGCTCATCAGAAACCCTGAACCAAATCACCTACTACTAGGGTTGCCAACTTATTTTACAAAAATAAAAGTATATTCAGATCGGTGAAGAATAATAAACAGTATCTCAGGAAAAAGAACAGTATTTTAATTTTGATCGAGGTGCTCTGAGCAGTGAGTACCGTCTGACGGAATAAAAACCATTTCGATCGGAAAACAGTATTTTGTATACTTTTTTTGTTCAACAGTAAAAAGTATAATTGAGGGAAAAACAGTATAATACTGTTTAAAACAGTATAGTTGGCAACCCTACCTACTACCAACCAATATTCTTATATTTTCTCACAGTTAAGTTATGGTGTTTCCTAGTACACTAATGTCATCATTTATTTATTCCAATTTAGAATTTGTCATTATTACGAAGAGATTCTGGAATCCCAAGTCTTTAGGTACCTACTACAACTTGCGAGGCTGTTGTACATAGTGACTGCAACAACCATTATCCCGGCAGGTGGGCCGCTGGAGCCCCGAGCGCGGCGTGGAGCTGTCGCGCGCGCCGGAGGAGGCGGGCGCGGTGTCGCCGCCGCCGGCCGCGCCCTCCTACACGCTGGAGCCGTGGTCGCAGGCGCGCCGGCTGCGCATGATCCACGAGGCGCAGAGGAATGCTGCCGCTGCCGAGTGAGTAGAACAACATACTTACAACCGTATGAAAGCTTATGTGTGGTTTATGTGGTATGTGGTTGTTTTAAATAATCAAATGATTAACTTAGCCCTTTTGACTGGCTCGGTGGAACAGTGGTCAGTCCCGCCCTGGGGTGCATGCGAGTCTTGGGTTCGATTTCCACTCGGGACAAATATTTGTATGATGAACGTCGGTGTTTGCTCCGTGTTTTATTTAAGTTTATTTTGTGTATTTACTGTCGTCTCTGATATTCATAACACAAGTGCGTAAACTACTTACCACGGGTTCAATGGGGCTACCATGAGTTTAAAACTTACGCGCTCGATATCGCCTACGTAAATATGTCTATGACAAACTTGTACAGCGCCGGCTGGTGGTTACGTTTAACATAAGTAAGTTTTCGATAGCCAACTCATGGTAGGCCCTCAAATCGATGTATGTGGTATTGTGATTTTTTTTTTATTTATCCCCCCTTCATGAATGGGTTTCGCCTTCATTGAGTGATATTGAGAGATGAGTGCGAACATAATATACTTACTGTGCATGTGGGTTGTCGGTAACGTTGGGGTGTGGGCGCAGGTGGTCGAGCCGCATGGCGGGCATGGAGTCGCTGGTGTCGTCGATGTCGTCGCTGGGCCTGGGCGGGCTGGGGGGCCTGGGGGGCCTGGGAGGCCTGGGCGGGCTGGGCGGCGCGGGGTGCGGCGGGCGGGAGCGCGTGTGGGCGGCGCCGGCGCCGGCGGCCGCGCCCGCGCAGCAGGACTTCAACCCCTGGACCGCGCGCCACCCGCTGCAGGAGTTCATCGCGCCCGCCAAGCACGAGTGAGTGGATGCGTGCACGCGTAGCTCGGGTTTTTCGCTGGGGTAATTACGCACGGGTTGTCAACCTTTTTGCGGGCCCTTTTAGTTTAATAGGCGCAGCTGGCGGTCGTTAGCGATATTGCAAACTTGTTCTTAGCGCATCTTGTGCTATGTCGATTCTAATTAATATGCATGATTGAATATTTTTTTCGATATTTTCAATTATGCAGGACTGGACTTGACGACTTCGTCATTGTCACGAGTCACTCTGGGTGCCGCGACTCTACGATACCATCTGATCGTGACTTAAGTTACTCACTCTGTACTCTCGTGCACGAAACCTTGAGAGTTACATATCGTACATTATTACATTCAGTCGATTACATTTATGTCGCATGCACCGAACCGGCTGTAGGCATTGAGCAAAGTAACTAAAAGATTGTAAAAGTTTTTGTTGCCTGTTTATTGTAAGTTAAACAAAAAAAAATATTTTTTGCCAAATAACGGAAAGGCTCTTTTGATGCAATTTATTGATGAATATACATATAACGTATATTACAAAACACATAAACGTGTTTAAAGTTGCATTTGTGCACAAATAGAATAATTACATCATCAAGAGTCGAGAGACGCCCGCCAGCTGACTGCGGTGGCCTTATACATATTGATTAATAAAGGTTTTGCTGCGTAATTATCCGAGCGAATACTAACCACTAACGTTTTCTTTTTATTTTTGTTTCGCTGATTAACTTATTGCATGAATTAATTAAGAAAGCACTTTTGTCTCGTTTGCACCGCTCACTAACGGTGATAGGTTATGGTGGAGTGTGAGAGTTGCGATTTGCATCGGTTTTGTCGTAAGACTGCTAAAAATATCGACTTTCTTTAGGTACACTTTTACTGTTAAATAATCATTACCAGTAAAAACAGTATTTTTCTAACGTTGTTGTTTAATGCAAATGGAAACATTGCCAACTAAGCATTGGGTCTCATTGAGATTGATGGTCTCATCTTATTGAAGAAAATGAAAGTTTTTCCTCTTTCGAACCTACAGAAATTATTTATTTCCCTAATCATGGTATTTATTTATAAACTTGTGTGCCTTCAAGATCATAGTTAGACGATATTTTTAGCTGTTGAGTGAGGCTTCGCATTTTTGTCTACGCACGAATCGACTACATCCACTATTTTAAATAAGCTAAGTAATGGGTATGGATTATTTATCGTAAACACAATAATTTGCACATGCCAAACTTATTACTTTACACACGATTTCTTACTGTTAACGCCTAAAGGTAATTTAGCATTTATTTTAATCTCGCCTGAACGTGACTGGATGGAAATGCGAATGTCCTATGATGTTTACGTATCAGGTACATTGATGCGTCGAACATCTCAAATACCTAAAATGAAGAAATGTTAACAACAGTTACTACACGTTAACTTAATTTTCGGGATGATAATAGCTAGGATGTTGATAAAAAAACACTAGATCATGATACGCTGACTGATCTTATCGTCGAACATCTTGCCTAATGTGCATGCTTCTTTGAACGAATTGATTCAAATTTATCAATTTATGTTCATCACTAACATTGAATGACTACTGGGATGAGTTATCTAATAATGCTATAAAATAATTGCTTGTGGTTTCGCTTAAAACATCGTTATATTTCTTCATTTATAGAAATCGAGTCTATTGCAATCTCTTGCACTCCTTGTAAGGCATAAGAGAGGTAAATTTAGATTTTAATTTTAGACATTGTTTTAAATATAATCTTAAATGTATTTTAATTAAGAATCCAATTGAATGGCATAATTATTTATGTATTAAATTTGAAGCTTTTATAATTCAATATCGGTATATTTAAGCATGTGTCTACAATATTGTTTAATGTTATGAATTAAGGGCAACAGGGCACAGCCCGCGGGCTAGGCCATTGCACAACTGGCAATCTGCATTTTTTGATGTTTTTTCAACGAAATAATAATAATATTCATGTTGTTGTAGTTTACTATATCTGTCTTCTAATAAGTCTTATTATAAAATCAGGTTTTCGTAAATCAATTTGGATCTGTTTTCTCAGAAATGATTAACACAGGCATTATGAAATTAACTATCTACAATAATAAGAAATAACAAAATCTTGACATTTTGTAACGAGACAATATGAATTTATCTCTCGATGTTTTATGAGATTTTTAAATAATATTGCATGCCAGTATGTATTAGATAATAAATTTAAGTATAATGATTTAATTGTGTGCTGTTTCATTTTATGTGTTTGCTATTTTTCCAAAACGCTTGCTGCTAACGAACTTATTTTTGCACTAACTTTTTTCGCCATTATTATCACGATAGTGTCTCCAACAACCAAAAATAAATCAAATAAATCGTAGGGCAATAAATTAAATCTACAAAATGTTCATTGTTTAATAACGCGTTGAACTTTTAATATGTATCAGTAGGTTATTTTGTATCAGATCGTGTTGCAACTATTTTCAAGTTGATTGATTAGATCAATTACTTTTGACCCGGTTTATTGGCTCGGTCATTGTTCATTGCGCCGAAAAGTTGCTATCATTCAAGAAAATTGTAGTGGCATTGATATTGTCTATTTAGTTATGCACTCGGAAGGTATTTCCGCGCGCTGTCGCGGCCCGTCGTCCGTGTAGGACGATGTTTTCCTTCAATGCCACTCCAGCGCACCGTGGAAACGTCTTTGAAGCAAAACATAGGTAGCGCGCGCGCAGGGCGGCCGCCTCGCACTCGCTCGGCTCGGACAACTATGGATTTGTCAAGGGACTGTTAGCGTCTGCGGTAAACAGTGGAAGCAGTGGTAATAGTGTGTAATCGTGCGCATCTTATCGCCCGCGCCATGGCGGTCTTCGACAAGTGGGTCGCACTCAAGATAGTGGAGTTCGTGAGTACTGTTTATGGTTTTCCCTTTGGTAGTTTTGGAAATGTATGCGCTCGGTAGTTTTCTAGTCGAGTAGTTTACACAGTAAGTAGAGTAGAAATAGAAACGTGTAGTGCGGTTGTTGGACTTTGATGAACTTGCCCAAAATTCATAGGCAACATTTTTTTTACTATAAAGCGTGCGTCAGGTTTTTTTTTTTGTAATTGGTCGTAGGATTTTCGTTCTACAATTTCAGGAATAAATTTGACACTTACATACTTTACGTTTACGTACCAAACAGTTGTATAAGTTTTGCTAGTAAACTAGGTAGGTAGCATAGGTGCTATGCATGTGCTAATGTTCTAGATTGTACAATAAAGTCATTATTCCACATTAGGAATTTACGACATAATTAGAGCATTAAGATCAATTAACATTATCGGTCGAGAATGTGTTAAAACTAATGGACATAGCGCTTATTGTTACTTGTTTTGAGTGCTGCTGCTAAACTGGTACCTACTTACATTTGGGGATAAGTATACAAATAATACGAGATTAGAAATAAACTGGATTTAAGAATCCGGTTCAATTGATCCTCTGTATAAAAAGAAGTTGCGAAATAATATTCATTCCTTTTATTTGCGCTGAATCTTATTTTCTCCGAGGAAAGGGAAAGTGTATCTAAACAAAGGCTACTTTTGCTTGTGGGAGTTGTTACTGTTTAGATCTAATGTTTCTAAAACCTTTCCACTTTAGTAGATAACTGATATCTACATACAGCTTACCGGTTCCACCACCCATACAATTATGTAAGAAGTACTAGCTAGGCCCTTCAGTAAGCTGCAGTAAAACTGCCAATAATGTTGACCTTTGTCTTTATCATGTTAACGGCAACGTTGTATAAGATTTGTTTATGGCCACATTATTTATTAAAGCCTATTGCGACATCGTCTAACGCAGTTATGCGCAACCTTTCTGTTGTATCAGCCACCTACGCCTACCTATCGGTATTTGTGTAGAAAAGCATGCGGGTAAGTACCCGCTCATCCTTGCATGCACCGTATCACAAATAGGTATCCGAAATTTTCTTCTGGATTGACTAACCTACTTAAGACCAGAAATGAGAAAGATCAATTTGAGTCACTCAGTCATAAGGTTCCGAGTGAAATTTCAGTCCGTAGGGTACATACATATTTAATTTTTCCGATCCGAATAATCATTCGGCGACATAACTTAGTAGGTACCTTCGTAACTCAAACGCCTTATGCTTGTCCATACAGAGTTTCAAGAGATTAAAATACCATAGAGTTCCTTTCGCCATAAATCTATCCACAGCGTTGAACTAAGGTCGTCGTGTACTTAACTGGGCCACCCGTACATTACAAGCCCAATGGTCCGCAGGTTGAGTGCGGCTGCTAGGTCGTATCGGTTGCGACAACCGAGACCGGTGATGTAACACACGTGTCTCGCTAAATGTTTGTACGATTTTGAAAGCAGTCAATACTATGCACCGCTCTGGGATGTGCACGATCTAACCAGTTTGAAGATGACAGTAATTGGATTCATGCCACATTCATTATATTATTGGTATCTTTGTATGATGATGAAATTCTAATTTGATTTATAATAAAGGTGGAGTTTAAACCGGTTCGTCGGTTGCTATTGTTGTTTACGTTTTAATCTTGCGAACGTTCCACATAGTTACCAATGATGTACCTTCTCAGTCTTAACGAATTTGATCAGATGTTTTGAAGTTTTAACAGTTATGTTATGAATGATATGTTTGTTAAGATATTGCTGCAATATTTTGGTATAATTGGGTAGTTTCCTAAGTCAAATTTTACATGTGATTTCACAATTAATAGTAAGATATAGGCAGATTAATAACATAAGTCAAATTGAAATTAAAATTTCTGACAAAATGAGGCAATAATAGACATTTGAAGTGAGTTGAAGTGAAGGGCGAGTCCATTAAAAATATCAAAAGTGATTAAAATAAACAATACCATATTTCAAATTACATAATTAATAACAACTTTTGCTTTGAGACCATTTTCATAAACGCAATATTTAGTATACTTGCCGAACAAATTTCTGGCGCGTTGCATACAAATAACTGAAGCGTGACGTCACGATTCAGTCACTTTTTGTATGGAGCGTTTTGAGCTTGCCTAAATGATGTGCTATTGAAACAGTAATATCTCGGCGAGTTTTAAAGTTATGACAATAATTCTTTAAGCATTTTTTTTAATGTTGTGTGGTCCATCCATCTACATCAAAATAAAAAAATAGGCAACTACCCTATTATACTTATTCTTTATTTTAGAAGGTGATATGTTTATTGCAATCGCCTTAGTAGTAAATGTCGGTCATACATGATGACACAGATTTTATGCACTTATGCAGTATCTATACATACTGGTACCCGATGTATGTGTCAAGCATTTTTAGATTAATTTGGCAGAACCAGTGATCAACACATATTGATAAAATAGACTATTACTCGTACCTATAGGTTAATAGCAAACCAATCAATGTCATTTTTTGCTACAACTTTTGCGGTAATATAATGTTAATAACGGTGCAATAGGTTTAAAGAAACAGGAAATCTTGGGATTGTGATAAAACAAGTTAATAAAAGCAAACCTTCTTATTCTTGTAGAAGCTGTAATGTCTTAAGTGCATTTTGTATTACATATTTCAACAAGATTCCTACTCTATTTAAGATTCATTTGCATTTTAATCAATCTTACAATCGTAAATTTTTCGGCGATCTTTTTGATTTTTCCTTTTTGGTCAATGATAAATTACGGGACCTTTCGGACTATTTCCCGCAGACTAGCAACATATTTTTTCCTATCAAAGTCCGCTCGGACTAAGAAACTGTTTATTTTTATGTAAAATAATATCACTTTCTGGATCTAGGACCCAGTTTTATTGTATTGTTACGACCACGAGAGACCGTGCAAGCGGAATTAGTCTTATCGTCGTATGGATAAGGTCTATATTCGCTTGCACGATACTACGCTACACACTCTGGTAGGTTGTAGCGAGCTCTAGAGTGTTCTAAAGTAATAATAATAGTACGACCTTGAGAGACCGTGCAAGCGAAATTAGTCTTATCGTCGTATGGATAAGGTCTATATTCGCTTGCACGATACTACGTCACACACTCTGGTCGGTCGGAGCGAGCTCCAGCGAGTTCTAGAAATTTCGATCCCCGCGAGAAGATTCTCGACGCCACGCGAAGAGCTGCGTCCTCACTGGGTATAAAAGCGGGATGTACGACGCGACGGGACAGTTCCGATTTGGAAAGCGAAGCGATTCAGTCTCCTGCGAACTAGAAGTGATCGAGTGCGTTACCTGCGAATAGTCAGTGAAATTCAGTGTTTTAGTGTGATTCAGTGCTTTAGTGTAATTTAGTGTTCCGTGTTTAGTGTTGTAATTAAGTGTTTTTAATTGTGTTTTTAAGTGTTTAATTGTGTAATTGTTAGTCGATAAATAAATTAATTGTCTTTTGGTGACTTTTGGCGTATCTTGAATTAAACGTACCCCGTTCCCGCAACAATTGGTGTCAGAAGTGGGATTCAAGATGCCTCTTACACCACGAGAAGACAGTGAGGGTCGAGTAACAAGGAGTCAAACCGCGGCTTTGCAAGAGGGTGAAGGCACTTCAACGGAGGGATCAATTCAAACATCAATTGGGCCTGTGGAGCTTGCAGACTTATTTAAAATGCTGCAGACACAAGCCAGCCGTCAGGAGGAGCAAGCCCGTCGCCAGGAGGAGCAAGCCCGTCGCCAGGAGGAGCAAGCCCTTCGCCAGGAAAAGCAAGACCTTCGCCAGGAAGAGCTAAGCAAGAGTTTGTTGGGGGCTATTGAGAAGAAGCACGAAGTATTAGAAAAGCAGATTGGTGCTCTCAAAGATGATGTGCTAAGCGTCAAGACCCAACACGAAGATCGACTCACCCAACACGAAGATCGGTTCTCCCAACATGAAGATCGATTCATCCAACATGAAGACCGATTTACCCTACACGAGGATCGTCTGAGTCAGGTGGATGCTGAGATGCGACAACTGCATACCAAGATGGCAAGAGTGGTGACCCGGGGTGCTACGGTAGTGTCGGATTCTCCGAAAATCGAAGTACCCCACTTCGATGGAACGACGTCTTGGGCAGCATTTTGGTACCAGTTCGAGACGGTGGCTAAAGGAAAGGGGTGGAACGAGGAAGAGTCCTTGATAGCTCTGACTCTGGCTCTTCGTGGAGATGCCCTGCTCACGCTGGAAAACCTGCCTTCGGATAACAGAACTTTAGGTGCTCTCCAAAGAGCACTAGAGGGCAGGTACAGCGACAAACACTTGGAACACGCGTATAGAGCACAACTCCGCGACCGACAGCAGAAGCCTGGTGAGAGTCTGCAGCAATGGGCAACGGAAATCGAAAGGCTAGTCAGACGTGCGTACGTGTCATGCCCGACAATGGTGGAATCAATGATCCCGCAAGCTTTCTGTGATGGAATTAGAGACGCAGACGTCAGACACACCGTGAAATTGAGCCATCATCAGACCTTACAGGAAGCTCTAGCCCATGCTTTGGAGGTGGAAGCCGTGCGTCAAGACGCTAGAACTCAACGACTTCGGGAGGTTGTGGTTAAGGAAAAACCTTCTTTGGGTCCGATGTGCTATGGCTGCGGCGAGAGGGGTCATATTCGGAGTAGTTGCCCCAGGCAAAGATGGCCGCATAGAACGACAGTAGCGTCCTCTCTACACAGGTGGACGCAGAAGAGCTGTCAGGAGCCAGGGCCGTGGGGCGGGCGCTGGCTGGCCAACATCGAGCCCCTACCGTCACTGTTTCACAGATTGGTAATGGGAACAATCTTACTGTGGTTGGACAGCTGAACAGCGTAACGTGTCATTTTACTATTGACACCGGTGCTTCAAGAACAATAGTGCGTCCGGAGCTATTGAAAAGGACTATTGTGTGGAATCAGAGACCATCCGTTCAGCTTCAAACAGCAACAGGCCAGCCAGTTACCGTCTTCGGTGAGACGATGGCGAACATAACCATTGGAGAACAAACCTTTGAATACGGCGTTCTCATAGCAGACATCACGGACGACTGCATCATCGGATTAGACTTTTTAAGAGACCAGAAGTGTGTGGTAGACGTCGCTAAAGGAGTACTTAGTTTCCCCGAACAAGAAGTATTCCTAGAGGGAGCGAGATCATGCGCAGTTTACTGCCTGCAAAATACGACCCTACCGCCGAGATCTGAAACTCTGGTCAAAGTTAGATTCCCTTACACTGCGTGTCAAGGGCGAAGCGTCGTCATAGAAAACTGCGGCGACCACCCGAGTTGGATCACAGCAAGAACTCTGGCAATGACCGGAAAAGGAGCGCTGGTGCGAGTCATCAATCTTAGCGAAGATGAAGTGCAGCTACGAAGAAACTGTGTCATCGGACGGTGCGATGCAGGTCAATCCATCAGAAGGCTGAAAAGGACCCGGGAACCGGAATCCTGTCAAGGAGATGACGTCACGCCGCTCCTAGCAAATTGTAAGGACAAACTCTCTGAGCGGGAACTTCAGCAAGCTAAAAGGTTGTTGCTAGATTTCAACGACATATTTTCGAAGGGTGACCATGATTTGGGAAGGACAGGTCTCGTTAAACACAAAATAGACACGGGAGACGCGTCACCAATAAAGCAGCGGCCTAGACGCCTTCCATTTGCCAAAGAGAAGGAGGTAGCAGACATGGTTGCCGAGATGCAGAAGAACCGCATCATAGAACCTTCAACAAGCCCGTGGTCTTCGCCAGTAGTCCTGGTAAAGAAGAAGGACGGCAGCACCAGGTTTTGTGTGGACTACCGGTTGTTGAATAATGCAACGAAGAAGGATAGCTACCCTCTGCCCCGTATAGACGACACACTGGACATGTTGAGCGGCATGAAGTGGTTCTCAACAGTGGACCTTAAGAGTGGGTACTGGCAAGTAGACATCCATCCAGCAGACAAGGAGAAGACGGCATTTACGACCGGAACTAGGAATGGATTGTGGCAGTTCAACGTCATGCCCTTTGGTCTTTGCAACGCTCCGGCGACATTCGAGCGGTTGATGGAAAGGGTACTGGTTGGACTTCTGGGTGATGCATGCCTGGTCTATCTGGATGACATCATTGTCATGGGTCGAAATTTCACAGAGCATGTCAGTAACCTGAGGAAGGTTTTCACCAGAATACGAGAAGCAAACTTGAGACTCAGCCCAAAGAAATGCACGTTTTTCAAGGAGGAAGTCGCCTACTTGGGCCACATTATTTCATCGAAAGGTGTAAGGACTGACCCAGAGAAGATAAAAGCTGTTCAAGAATGGCCTATACCAGCTAACAAGACCGACGTGAGATCATTTTTGGGTTTATGCGCATACTACCGGCGCTTTGTCAAGAACTTCTCTGATATAGCGAAACCTCTTCATCGGCTCACGGAAGATAAACGAGTATTCGCCTGGGACTCGGAATGTGATCAAGCTTTCATCAGATTAAAAGAACACCTCTGCACCAGTCCTATACTTGGCTACCCGAACAGAGAAGGAAGGTTTATCGTGGACACTGATGCCAGCAATACTGGCATAGGCGGAGTTCTGTCGCAAGAGCAAGGTGAACGGGAAGTGGTGATCGCCTATTTCAGTAAGTCACTTTCAAAACCGGAAAGGAACTACTGTGTGACTCGTAAGGAACTGTTGGCAGTAGTGAAGACTCTACAGCATTTCAACAAGTACCTCGTTGGAAGACAGTTTACCCTGCGGACAGATCATGCTGCGTTAAAATGGCTCTTGCAGTTTAAGAACCCTGAAGGACAAGTGGCGCGGTGGCTAGAGCAACTACAGGAGTACAACTTCACAACAGAACATCGGAGTGGTAGAACGCATTGGAATGCCGATGCCTTATCAAGGAGACCTTGTCCTGTGGCCTGCAGTCATTGTTCTAAGACGGAGACTAAAGAAGAAGTCCGGATGATTACCACCCAGGGACTTGATAATGAATGGAGCGAAGACGCTATCAAAAAGGCTCAAAAAGAGGATAATGACCTGAGGAAAATATTTGAATGGAAAGAGGTAGGTCAGAAACCTTCTTGGAGCCATGTAGCATCATCAAGCCCCATCACGAAAAGTTACTGGGCACAATGGGACAGTTTGGAGATTAAGGATGGAGTACTCTTCAGAAAATGGGAAACACCAAAAGGGGATCAAACTACACTACAGCTGATTGTACCCCGTAAACAAGTTGCTTCTCTACTGAGGTACATACACGATGGGGTATCCGGGGGACATTTAGGCGTGAAGAAGACCCTAGAGAAGCTGAGACAGAGGTTCTACTGGATACACTGTCGGGAGGACGTCGAAGACTGGTGCAAGAAATGTACGACTTGCGCATCAGTAAAGGGCCCACAAACCAGAAGTAAGGGCAAACTCAAGCTGTACAACGTCGGCGCTCCTTGGGAAAGAATTGCAGTAGATGTAGCTGGCCCCTTCCCAGAATCTGACGAGGGAAACAAGTACATCATTGTGGTCCAAGATTACTTCACTAAGTGGCCTGAAGTCTTCGCTACGCCTAATCAAGAAGCAAAGACGGTTGCCAAGAAATTAGTCCACGAGGTGATTTGCCGATTTGGTGTGCCTCTTGAGATACATTCAGACCAAGGAAGAAACTTTGTGTCAGCACTGTTCCAGGAGGTCTGTCAACTATTGGGTATGCATAAGACCCGTACTACACCAGCACACCCGCAATCCGATGGCATGGTCGAGAGATTCAACCAAACGTTGGAAAACCACTTGGCCAAAGTTGTGGACGAGCATCAACGAGACTGGGACCAGTACATACCGCTTTTCTTGCTGTCCTACCGATCTGCGATCCACGATAGCACCAGCGCAACCCCAGCAATGGTAAACTTCGGTCGAGAAATGCGGCTTCCGGTAGACGCGTTGACTGGGACACCGCCAGAAGCTCCGAAACCAGTAACCGAATATGCGGCTGACCTACAGAAGCGCCTGGATGAAGTACATGCTCTCGTTAGAGACTGCAGTCTAAAATCCAGCGAAAGAATGAAAACCCGTTACGACCGCAAAGCCAACACCGACGGTTTCGATGAAGGGAGTCTGGTTTGGTTACACAACCCACTCAGGAAGAAGGGCAAATCACCGAAGTTCCAGCCAAGGTGGGAAGGACCATACAAGATCATCACTAGGCTGAACGACTTAACCTATCGGATCAAACAAGGGACAAGAGGCAAGCCGAAAATTGTTCACATTGATCGATTGGCTCGTTACCATGGGTCAAATGATGCTCGGGACGAGCATGACTAAGAGGGGGATAATGTTACGACCACGAGAGACCGTGCAAGCGGAATTAGTCTTATCGTCGTATGGATAAGGTCTATATTCGCTTGCACGATACTACGCTACACACTCTGGTAGGTTGTAGCGAGCTCTAGAGTGTTCTAAAGTAATAATAATAGTACGACCTTGAGAGACCGTGCAAGCGAAATTAGTCTTATCGTCGTATGGATAAGGTCTATATTCGCTTGCACGATACTACGTCACACACTCTGGTCGGTCGGAGCGAGCTCCAGCGAGTTCTAGAAATTTCGATCCCCGCGAGAAGATTCTCGACGCCACGCGAAGAGCTGCGTCCTCACTGGGTATAAAAGCGGGATGTACGACGCGACGGGACAGTTCCGATTTGGAAAGCGAAGCGATTCAGTCTCCTGCGAACTAGAAGTGATCGAGTGCGTTACCTGCGAATAGTCAGTGAAATTCAGTGTTTTAGTGTGATTCAGTGCTTTAGTGTAATTTAGTGTTCCGTGTTTAGTGTTGTAATTAAGTGTTTTTAATTGTGTTTTTAAGTGTTTAATTGTGTAATTGTTAGTCGATAAATAAATTAATTGTCTTTTGGTGACTTTTGGCGTATCTTGAATTAAACGTACCCCGTTCCCGCAACAGTATATATTCTAACCCTATCTTGGATATTTTTCCTCTTAAGCGGAAAATACCAATGGGTAAAATTATATTATTCTATTATACATACGGCACCGTCGATTATCATATAAAATATAGATTTACTCATTTATATACGTTGGACGACATTGACAATGTGGCAGGTATGCACTATCGGAGTCTGCATAGTGGCAGATGTGAATCACCGCGGTACAATGCGTAATATGAATCTGCTTCATTCACCCGTGGCGACCGGGGCGTAATTATTGATCTTTGCTGCTGCATGATCGTTATCTCTGAGGTAATCTTGGTCATTGCAATGCCACTGTCATACTTAATTGTTGTTATTAGATAGGCATACCGAATTATATATTGGGAATCATGATTTATGCTTCATTTACGATGTTACCACAACATACATAAAACATACATTAGAAGTAAGTGTAGCCTAAGTGTAGCTTTTGAAAGTAATATTACGGATTTAATTCGCGTGTTTTGTTAATCTGAACATATTATTTAGAGATGCGACGTTTTGAGTACTTTACAGAGCTCGTGGTCACGGCCAAGACTGAATATAAAATAAAGTGTAACTGTTGGGTAAATTCAATCAATGGATATTTATTAGAAAATCTTTAGCTGAAACATGCAAAGGCAAATTATAATCTTTACCTTAGTAAAGTATTGAATAAAGTTCCTGCGCCGTAACGTACAATTAAATGACTACTGCGTAGCTTTATGTCATATTTTTATGTAAATATTTTAGTACGCATGTGCAATGATTATCTTAGTATTCCATACAGCACCGCTCTATTTGCATGGGCGACGGCTGTGGCAGCGGCCGCGGCTGCGCCGGCGCAGCGCGTCTTCAATGTCGCTCCCACGCGCTGACGTCACCAAGCGACAATCGCTACCACTTGACAGCCATTGTTTAGGGGAGACAATACGGGGATGTGTCGCCCGTCACTAAAGCTGCGTAGTACAAAGGTTTTTTGCGATTTCGCGTTTGAATAGCTCGTAAAGTGTTGATGATGTAGATAAAAATATTGTAAGTAGTTTTGGTTATCTACTTAATAGTAACTGCATCTTTGCTTAGGTGAAAATTTGTTATACTTGCCCAGTTTCTGTAAATACTGCACTACAATCAACATAGCAATGTGGTTTGATGTCATGTTTGTAATGGTTAGAATACGTTTGAGAAATTTATATCCCCATCTTCAGTAAGTAGACTAATACTTATTTATTTTAAGTAATACATATTATAAAGAACCCTAAAATTTGAGTAGTCGCGCAATTAGGTTGGGTTGACAAGTGGTTACATACAGATGATATAATTTATTAATCTAAGAGTCAATAAAGTTGCCGTCTACTAAGATTTACAACCTTTTGACTATTTTATATAATACATTATTTTGATAGATTGTAGAAATATAAAATTTAGTACCATCATAGCTAATGATTCATCGTCCTTGACAGCCCATGAGGTAGTCGAGGTGTTTTATAATGTATACGTTTGTTTCATCAGCTGTTTTGCGTGGCATGTCTGGTCACGAAGCGGATATCCGCCGACGACGAGGTCCGGCTGTCGCTGCTGCTGCAGAAGCTGTCGCGCGAGTGGTCGCTGCTCACCTCCGTCACGTGGGACTCTGTGGGCGGCGCCTTCGCTGAAGCTGTGTACGGCGGTACGTATCTCGTGTCTCACAGCTGCTGTGTCCGTCATGACGAGGTCCGGCTGTCGCTGCTGCTGCAGAAGCTGTCGCGCGAGTGGTCGCTGCTCACCTCCGTCACGTGGGACTCTGTGGGCGGCGCCTTCGCTGACGCTGTATACGGCGGTACGTGTCTCGTGTCTCACAGCTGCTGTGTCCGTCACGACGAGGTCCGGCTGTCGCTGCTGCTGCAGAAGCTGTCGCGGGAGTGGTCGCTGCTCACCTCCGTCACGTGGGACTCTGTGGGCGGCGCCTTCGCCGACGCTGTGTACGGCGGTACGTGTCTCGTGTCTCACAGCGGCTGTGTCCGTCACGACGAGGTCCGGCTGTCGCTGCTGCTGCAGAAGCTGACGCGCGAGTGGACGCTGTGTACGGCGGTACGTGTCTCGTGTCTCACAGCGGCTGTGTCCGTCACGACGAGGTCCGGCTGTGTTTGGTCAGCAGATACGGACGACTGAGTCTGGAGATCGTACCTAAGCTGCGGAGCATACACTTTCTGAATCCGAAAGTCAAACTTTCATAATAAGATCAATGAGATAAGAAGACTGGTATAAAGTCTATGCATATTTTCAGTTTTCAACAATTTATTGCAAATTCCTGCCTACCCCTCTGGGAAAAATGCGTCATTATGTATTGCAAATAATGTTGTATCAAAAAATTACCATTGAGTTTTTCCTATTTTCAGGTTACGTGATAATAACCTTCGGCCTGATTCTGGCGCGGATCTTCCAGGAAATACCCAGAGGAAGGCGAATATTGGAAGGCATCTTTCTGGGCTTTGGCATGCTATTCTTTATTATTTTGGGTAAGTAGCAGTTTTACAGTATATCTTGAAATAACGTCAAATGTGTCTTACATAAATTCAATTAAAAGTTATTATGTTGTGGTTTTGCTACAACCTAACCTCAATTAATTATTGAGGGATTTTCCTAATCGTTCGAGTATTGTTAGTTTAAGAGTCCGATTTATCCTTGATAATTATTTCGTTGATTGTAGTGGTTTCTGCATTTTAGTTTACCTCTAATGCTACACGTCACGTGAGAAAATATTTTCAACTCGATTTTCTTATATCACATTACAAAAGCTTTCCACGAAATATTACAAACGATTGTCTTGTATTGTCTAACAGGTGGTCTAGAATTGGCGTCGTTAGACTCCGTACCAAAGAATTTGGTTGTGAACGCGTCGGTCCTGGGCAGCCTGTCGCTGATCGTCGCGGCGCTGTTCCTGCTCGACCTCATGGGCCCGAGGGTCTACACGGCCACCCATCACGCGCAGACCGACGCCACCTCCTCACCCAAGCTGGAGAAGAAACTTCCTCTCACTGCCCAGGCACCAGCCACCAACGGACACAACGGCCTCAATGGCCACAACGGCCACCTAGCATACGACAACCAAACCTTCAACGGCCATCTGCCTAACGACAAGAAAAACGGACAGAACGGCCATGTACCTCCAGAGAAACCCAAAGACTTAGATATAGAACAAACCAAAGTAAGCAAATCACCCGAAAGACCGAAAGATTTAGATCTCGAAAAGAATCAGATGGAGAAGAGTGGTAGAAAAGATGATTTGTTCGATTCGCCGAGACACGGCTACACGAAATTCGATGATGTCGAAGATATTTTGGAAAAGACCAAATTTGGATCCCTGAGATCGGGCCTTGAAGCAGGAAACTACGTGCGGCTTTCTGACCCTTTGATAGAGCCGAATAGATTGCACTACGAGCAAGAACTCGCAAAGTTTAACGAGAAATACCTTATGGAGTATTTGGACTCGTACGAAGGACATAAAGTGTCGCTGTGCAAGGAGAATTACTTGCCTGAGCTACAGACGCCGGTGTTCTCTAAAGTGAAGACCGGTCGCCTGAAGAGTCTGTACGACGATGTGTCCCCGACGTACGAGCAGCGGCGACAGTCCAAGTCGCCGACCAGGGCCAAGACTGTCCCTACGCCGACGTTGCAGCAGCTAGAGGACTACCTGCGATCCTCGTCCCGGTCACGGCGAGGGGACACGCCCCTTTTCCCTATGGAACCAATAGAGGAGAAGGACAAGGAAGGACATGACAATGAGGGTAGGGCCTCGGGCACGCCCACCGACCCCGGCTACGTCCAGTACACGGCAGGCAAGTGGCCCAACAAACGAGAAATACGGACTCCGAGACATAGTCCCACTTAACGATTCTTATTTAAAGACACGCAACGACTGGTGAATACTTAAGTGTGATTGTTGAGTGTGTGAACTAATCTTAAAATTAGCCATTGAATTAGGTAGATATAAATACTAATATTTTTTTGTACGTAAGATGAACACAATAAATTAATTTGACTACCAAAACTGACTTTACGCTATTTAACCTTTAATTAATATTTATTATAGACACCTGTTTATCTCGAATACCAGAAATCACTTTGGTGAAGACAAAAGAATTGACGAATGAGGTAAAGTCGTAAAAATATTTTCATGGAATCTGTTAATTTGTAGGAAGTTCGTTGCTCCAACACTTAAGTGGAAGATTAGAGTTAATTTTAAAATAATGAGTTTGTATGGCACATACGGGAGGTAGATGGTAGCACGCATGTAGTTTCATTGTTCATCAAATTTGAGTCACACCGCGACTGTGTCCGCGTTGCACCTAGCTAATAGGTACTTTATATTAATTACCGTGTAAAATATTCACAAGATAACACCAAAATCTTATGTTTTTTCCGGGCGTGATAAAATAGTGCAATGTCTGCGCGTTTGATAGCATCACGTCAGTCGTTTAACAAAGGATGTTTTGTTTTGTAAGCATGACTCCAAAAAACCATTAGCTTCTTTGTCAATGGGAAGTCCGTCCTTGTTTTTTGTATTTTTAGGCGGACTAACTGCTCAATTGCGGGTAAGCAAATAAATACTAACATGCAAATGTTGCATCAAAGTTTGTGTGTATTTCACTTTTACAAGTAGCGTCAGTAGTTTTATGAATCGATATCAAAGATTTTTTTTATCTAATGCAGATAATCCCCGACACTTCACTTGCTCCAGTTTCTAATATCTAATCATAAACCTAATTGCATAAACGCTTACAACATGTTGGGTATACCGGAGCCGTTCTTAGAAGACTGATTTGACACTTTTTATTTTATATTTTGCATTTATCCTTGTTAAGAGGAACATATTTAGCGAATCATAAAGAACAACTTTTAAAAATAAGACGTTATTTCAAAATTGTAAATGCACCTAATTATCTAATTATTTGTCTTTTATTACCTAAAATAATTGAATTATAAAAAGAAAACGTAAAATTTCCACTCTGTATTACGCTTTTACAAGGTTACGCCGTTTGACACGTTTTCATAGTGACGTAGTGGGTAATACTCACCAGGTATTTTTAAAAAATAGGATGAAGGATTTAATAAGTATTGTATTTTAAAAATAAATATATTTATAAATAAGGAACTTAAATTCAATCTTTTGGATGTGAATTAATGTTTTTAATAAAAATTTGTTATAATTAGACCTTGCTTGGTTATAAAGTGGAAATAACTGTTACTCATATACTTCGGCAATTTTACCGGTGTCCCTCACTAGTGCAGTCAGTCTGACATGTAGCAAATCGGCCAACTTAGAGCGGCTCTGGTATAGTAGTAACAATAGGTTCAAACAACCTTTATCTCGATGAACATCAAAAAGTTCAATGTCAAAAATCAATTGTCACCTCTGATGATTCAGTGACCTTCGCCCTTGAAACCCACGCTTCACTGGCTCCGAACGAATTTCGCAACGCTCGCTAAAAGAGCGGATTGTCGGTGCACCGCTAATAGGCCTCCGGTGCAGCCCAAGTGCTACAGTTCAGTTCAATGCTCGTGTCGAAATGAATTAGCGGAATGAACACCGCCAATGTCAAACACCAAATCGGAAGACTTGCTTATTGTTGTGCTTTGATGGATTCAATGGTTAGTGTGAGCTAATTGCGTAACGAATTTATCGTATTTTTCAGGAAGGTCGCATCTTAATTTATACAAATTGTTACGTAAAGTCTCAAAGGGTTCCGACAATAATAATAAGTAGTTATTATTATAGGTACCTACATCATCATCATGAGCCCATATACATCACTGGGGCACGGGCCTGCCCTAAACTAGGGCGATATTCCTTAGTACCTACACCCTTACCTACTTTTATAGTTACTGCTACCACTTACTGCAATATCTAACAGTATTTCTTCCTGGTCATCTTATCTAACCTGGCGTTTGTTAGGCGTTCTTTACTACCTAAGGAACTTATACCCATAACACATAGAAAATATGATATACTGGCTTGACTGTAGCTTGACAAGTGCAATGGAAATATAATTTGCAAACAAAGAGACCATCGCCCGTCAAATCGTTGCGTGGGGGCGTAGACTCATACATCTCGCGGTCAGTTCGAAGGCTCGGATTGCGATCTCACAAGACGAATTACGTCGCTCAGTTTGACAAGTAGGTACGCAGTTTAATTACTTCGCAGACTGTATCAACATATAATAAAGCTCGTGTGACACCGCGGAATCGTTATTCCGTGTGACCAGTCTGGCTGTTATTATTATAAGTGGCTGTCCACTCGAGGGCGATAACGTTTACGATAAGTAGCTGTAATTTATTTCATTCATAGTGCTAGTTAGAATTTTTGTATTAGAGTGTCACTGTAAAGTCTTATCTTAACAAGGTTGTAGCGTGTATAGGTCGTATCCTCATTGAGTTACATATTTCTTTTTTTAACAGATCTACACAGATCTTTGGCATTGTTTCCTCCATTATTGCTTAATGTCTGTATGGTAGTACTCTCAAAATATTTCCACAAAATATATATTAGGTATTATGTTAAGGTTCTGAAGTGCGTTATGATCAGATTTATAGTCTGTTTAGCCGTCGAGACAGAACATGCCTAGCTTAGGAGGTTGTAAATTGTACATAGCAATTTATTTTTAATTACCTTTGTTCGGTTTTGTATTCTTCGGAACGTCCGCAACAAAAAATTTGATGTAGGGTCAAAATAATTCATAGTTTTTGTCATCATGTCGTAGGGTAACCAGTATATTGATTGGCACCTAATGCTGTAGGGTAACCAGTATCTTGATTGGCACCTAATGCTGTATTTTGTCTTTGGCTTCAAAAATTTAATTAGACTAACGTTAGTTACAGATTTATTTAGCATTAGTGGATTTTTAGATACAAACAGATTCCTAAAATGATACTACAATTGAAAAATGTATCCTTATTTATTTTAAAAACTCAAAATAATAGACAGTGTCATAAATGTATAGTCATTGGCACTATGGTACAGTGATTGACACTGTAACTTAGTACAATCATTGGCACTCACAATGGCATTGCAATTATTAGCATACTGCCAACCTAGTTACTACAACTATTTAATTAATGCTTAAATTGAATCAGTCTTCTGATGAATTAATGAAAATACTGGAAATCTTCATTATTTCATCGTCTAATAATCAAATCATCGACTTGTTGACGGTATAGACTGAGCGTAATCAATAGGTGGTTGTATAGAAGTGATAAAATAAGGTTCCGCGTCATATGCCGCAGTCCAACGATGGCCTGCCGGCGGTGGGTGTGGGGACACTCCCGTCAGCATTGCACCAACGGCTGTCGTTGAGGGACGGGAGTGACCTTGCGTACCGGGACCCCTGTCGCTCCCCTCCGGGGAGGCTTGAGGGAGCCCAGGGAGGCTTGAGGGAGCCCGTGGAGGCTCCGCCAGTTGAGTGTCGTTGTGCGTGAAGGCTCTGTACACAAGGCCAAGTACCACTGCACCACCAGTAGGCGATGAGGTACGCCGCGGAGTTTATTGGGTACACCTCTAGTGGCCCGAGGAATTGCACCTTAGCCCAGGAGCAGCTGCCGGTCTTTTCCATCTCAGCACCCTCAGCAAGGAGTCCCACATACCACCTAGGGTAAACCCCTACCCAAGGTGAAGGTGCATCAAGCATATTCCGCGTCAAAAAATAAATAAATTAGGATTATAGGATTCAGAAGTATAGCGATTGGCAGGTCTGCCAATGACTGAGCGGTAATATATATTTCAGTGCAATTATTGGCATAGCAAAAACTGCGTGAACACTAATCTTTTTTCGAAAAAGTTAAAAATCATATTCCTAACATAACATCATGACGTAAAGCTAAAATATCCTTCAAATGATTACCTGGAATCGTATAAAATTCACTTTTAACGCACTCCTCACCAAACGATTTCACGTTAAAATTGCCACGAACTTTCACTGTTGACTTAATCCAACAGAAAAACTATTAAGACGTCATTTGGCGTAAAGTTAAGTATTTCTATAAGTAAATGTAGAAATTTGCCGCTGAATAGTAGTTTTTTCATATCAAAAATGTATTTACGAAATTAAATATTTCAAATGAAAGGCAAAAGTGCCAATCACTGGGGGGGTGCCAAGAATGGTACTGGTTACCCTATGTAGAGTCTGGGTTAATTTAGCCCATTCATCTTCTTAGTAGGTACAACTAAAATGACACAGGTAGTAATCTTGTGCCTGACTCACATTAAATTATTGTTGTTCATTTGTAATGCAGGATGAATAAAATTATGACACATTTTATTGCTGGCCGCTGCCTATTCTCACGCTAGCCACGCGGCCTCGCAGATGCGAGTACCTTCGGTGACCATAAGGCATATGTTAAATACATAGCGCCTTATATTTTCAAGTGCCGAAAATTGCTTATTAAAACGGGTAGGTACATAAGTATACTAATTTCGGCAAAAAAGTGCAATGAAGAATTTTATCATAAAATGATACCAACAAATCAGTGGTTAATTTTATGTCATTCGGCATTGATGATTTTTTAACGAGTTGGCTTAATCTACTTATTAATAATATTTTTTTGAAGTACATATGCACGTTATTTAGTAATTTTTATCTAGCTTGTGACGTCTCACTCCTGGGCAAACGCCTTCCCCAATTCACTCAATGTTTGTCGATCCGGGGCAAGAGATCTTTATCTACTTAATTTAATATTTTTTATATTAAGCATGTGAATTTGTATTGCTTGCACAGAATTAAGTTTTTGAACACTATCATATAATATAAAAAGGCCGGAATGGCTAGAAACTAAGTGATTTCTAATGTGGAATCGGATAATTTCAACCACTATTATCCTTCATGGTGTCTTATATGGTGGTACTTACTTACTTTATGTGTTGTACCTTCACGTATGTATTTGAGACGTGATTTTTTACAGTCTAATGCAAATTTCTAAGCAGCACGGGGTCAGCACACATGTTAATCGCGGCCTTGGCGCGCGCATACAAAGGACGACTTTTTACGGAGCGCGTGGGAACAGCCGCGCCGCAGCCTTCGCGTCAGCTGATGCCACCTTTGTAGGGCTGCCGGAGACGGTTAGGCTGTCAACAATGCGGTGTAACTCTTGGAAATACGGTCAAGCGCGAGTCGGACTTGCACATGATGGATACTTACCTTTCTTTTTTCCTGACTGACTTTGAAAGAAAGAAATGTATTCAGTAACACTTAAAACACATATATTTACAAAAAGTAAAAACAAAGGTATGTAACTGAAAAGGGATCTGCTCAGCATGTGTCGAAGAGTTGGGGACACCGCGACGCTGGTCTTCCGCAGATACCTTATCAGACTAACGATGATGGCTTGGAGCAGCCTGATAATGTATCACCGGACTTGCGGGAGCGGATGGCTCTCACTCCTAGGGAAGGATTCCTTTTTTATTTAAATTTGGTAAATGGGAGCTCTTAAATATCACTTTTTCTACTTTTAGTATTTGTTACAGAGCGGCAATAGATCATCTGTGAAAATGTTAATGGTCTACTTACCTATTCATTCTTTTTATTGCGATTAATGGTGCCCTGCGGGCACTGAACCCTAATAAGTAAGAGTTTGTTAGTATGTGCAACGTTATACACCGTGAAATTTTAGTGGTTGTTTTCCCGCAGTAAATTATTCTATCTTAGTAGTACAATAGATACTGTGTGCAGTTCTTTTTTGGTAAAATCAATAAATGCCGGTTTTACGAAAGGTTTAGTCGTTACTCGAAAGTACGTTCGAACTGCTTTATGATTTAGGGTGTACAGCTTCTTTAGATTTGAGCATCGATTTCATGCGGCAAGCAGTACCTGAATCTCACATCTTCAAAAACAACGATAGCTTCTCTCGTTTTCGAGTTGGAAAATAATTATTCTGAAAAATCGAAAAAAAATTGTTTTTTTTTTCGAGGAATAATTTGCATAATTTGATAGTATTACTAAAGGCAAATCGTTCTGCCACGGGAAAACAACCACTAAAATTTCACGGTGTATAGTTGCTATTATGCTAGTTTTGTAGATAGTCTACTTTCCTAATAATTTAGTATGTATACTTTGGAATTGAATTCAATTGAGTTGTAATTTTTAACGAAATTATTATGCACTTTTGATGCACCAGCTGCAACCCTGATACGAACAATACAGCTGTCGAATACTTACACGGAAAAATAATTAGTCATCGAGATGCTCAAAACAAAAGGTGTCGATATAATCAGTCAATTAGTGACCAATATAAAAATTTCAGTATTTTTTTAAATTATCTCATAATCGGTCGATGTGTTCATCGCAATAAATTTTCAAGAGGAAATAAGGCGGTTACTTAACCGATTCATTAGACTTCGCAGACGTTATTGTAACGAAGTTAAAATGACAATTTTGCATTTTTTTTAAATCAGCCGAGTTGTCAACTGTCGCAAGTTAACATTACCCTAACTCAAACGTTAATTATTGTGTATCTAACTTGTAAGTGGGCAAGCTAATTAGTTGTAAAACATTCTGTTTAATCCTTACTAATATTATAAAAGCGAATTTCTATCCGACCGTCTTTCGTATGAACTGGGTGAAATAAATTTTTGTATGAACTGAGTGAGGACGAAGGCTTTTTAACTGACTTCGCGGTATAAGGGTTTAAATGGTTTTACAGCATCGGTTTTATAAAAAATTACTTTACTTAGTAACATAATAATATGTAGTATCTACGTTAGGTTCACATAATAATTATTATGTTTAGATAGTCATCTTAGTTTAGTTAACTATCATTATCATCATAATATATTTTAATATTAGGTACCTACCTAGCCACTTAGTGTTTGGGTAATGTTTCCAAGTTTTTATTCCATTTAATGCTTGCAACGCTTAGAAACTGGTTATAGTAGACTTTACTTGCGCTTATACTCCGAATTAATTAATTACTAACTTTAAAATGTCAGAAGTAAAGGACAATGGGCATTTTGGGCTAAAATAAAAATCACGTGGCAGTCTCAAATTTCAATTGCATATCATAGTTCGTGTCATAAATAAAAACTTATTATATGGCAGTTACTTCGAGTCATGGTTAGATATAGAAATATAGAGTGATGAAGATTGTTATATTTCATTAACGTATTATTACATAACTATTTTATTTTGATAATTGTGTAAAAGCAAACAGCGGATTTTTATTTAAATAGGATAATTCAGAATTACAATAAACCTGCGCCTACGAAAAGTGACTTTTTTTTTTTATAGGTAGTATAAACTCGTCTGACGGAATCAACCAACCACGGCACGATACCAAAATGAAATTCGATTACCTGCTGCGTTTTTAGACACTATTATTATAGACGAGTAAGTTTTTTATAAAAAAGCATTTTTTTAAAAATATTAAACTAACAAGATAACCTCACTCCACCTGATGATAAGCGGTAGTGAGATCCAAATATGAGGTCGACAGGCACAATAGCCTTTCGCACTCACCCTGAAAGCCCGCTTAAAGAGGAGACTATTGCTGCGGCAACAACGAGACAAGGCGTGGAGTCTCGCATTGGTTTGAGCTGTGCGGGTTGGCCAGTCCGCCGGACGGAAGGGCCCCCGTTTCTACGGGTCTCCCTGGCCGGCGGGCTGACCCTCTCCGCCCGCACAATACCGCCGCTAAGACTCCACTGGTCCGGCGCTTGCCCCAGCAATGGTCCCCCCTGGCTCCGGTTCGTACAGTGCTGATCCCGGAACGCGACCTGACCGAGAGAGGCCAGAGTCACTTGGCGGGTTTTACGCAACTGTATGGTGGTAACAGCAACCGGTCGACAAAACTTCTTTGGACGTTTTTATATTGAACCTTTTGTATGTGATTGTATTTATCATAATAAAATCTTAAAAATATGGTCGGTTTTTTATTTTCTTGTAAACCTTTGAAAATATTAGACTTTTTAATAGTTATAATATACACTTAACAATAGGAATATTATAAAAATAAAACAATTTTTGCATTGAATCATCGAAATATACAAAGACAAAAATATTCGATATCTCCTAAACTAACCGGTATATGCTCACGATTTTTTTTTAAATAATGTTGTTTAATAGTGCCTCGCAAGATATACTGATTCCGGAGACTGCCACTCAATTTCAAAAATAGACCAAGCTCCATACATTTTTGCCCATTGTCCTTACCTACCTAGCATGCTGGTAGTACCTATGCCTATAAAAACGCTGCTAGTACCTACCTATGCCAGATAAAATAAATCTTATTACATGCTAGTGACCCGCTCTTGCTTCGCTTCGGGTAATCCTTTCTTAACGGATGCCTACGTCATGTCATCTACCTGTATGCTAAAAGTCGGCCCGATCCGTTCAGTGGTTTGGGCTGTGCATTGATAGATCACTGTATCCGTCAGTATCCTTTAAGTCATACTCGTATATAATATATTGATTCAACGTACAAATAGGTATCATTGCAGTACTAAATTGGGTACAGATTAACTTTAAGTAATGACGTAATGTAAATGGCTGATTTTTTAACTTTGTCATGATTGGTGCAAATGCATGCTACATCGTTATCGCGTTGTTTAGTATTCTTTTGTCATGTCAGAATGTTTGTGTAAACGCCTTCATTACCTTGCAACAATGTTACGTTTTACAATTCTTTTGACGTATGCAAATATCTAAAGAGAATGAGATCTAGAATCTACTAGGTCGGTACATTATACGCACAAAGCAGAGATACTTATTGTAATCGCCATGCATAGTAAATAGTTCTACGTAACCTATGGGTTGCGTGTTTTACCTACCCACAATAGTAAAAAACGTACGGTCTGAAGTTTTGAGGAATTTCTATGAATTTGTAGGGACAGTCTATCCTTGGGAGAGACGATGGTAGGTATCATGACATCATAATAAAAGACATGTTTTAAAATAAAACTTTTATTGGTATCTACAATATAATTCTCGTTACATCGAATATTTTAAATATATTACATGACAAACTTTATAATAAACATGACTGCGACCTTGCCGGTCTTTGGATAATTTCATACAAGGTAAAACGTGCATCGAAAAATTCACTTAAGTACTTTATTGTAAAGATTAATTTAAAGATAGCACCGTTCGCTGGAATTCGAGGAAGACAGTCATTCGAGTAAGGCACAAGAGTGAACTACCGTACATCGGGACCTCAAGGCATTCGCATTTTGTCAAATGGAAATTAACAATGCTATTAATCGTAATAGCTACGAATTCCATCGTAACAAAATCGATTGTCTCAGCAACTAATTACAATAATAGACTAAACTAAATACATGCTGTACCTACAATGTATTGATAACTAAATATAATCTTTAGTTACAGGGTTTGCTTGTTGCGAATATTTATCGATTCGAGACTTTTGATTCATTATTTTCGATTTGTTGAGATAAAAGTATTAAAGCTACTCAAACGTTCATGAGTGTAATCTAATTGTTTGGCGAGTTTTACCAATCAAATATAACTGTCCACTATTTTAATGCATTGGTTTTGACAACATACATTCAAAAGATTTATGCTCGTATATAACTTAATACTAAAACGGTAAAATAAATGTACTTGATGATAACAATTGCATTGAATTTTAACTTTGATAACAATATTATGCCAAATAAAATATTTACTTAAATATAAAAAATCATAATAAAAATTATTCTTTATCTCGATGGTTACAGTTTTGGAATGTTTAGCAAAACTAAATTATAACATAAAAGTAAATTAAGTAATTAATAATTCCTCAACATAAAAGGTAAACAATATCATTTGGTGACTAAAATGAAAATAGAAGATTTTATATAATGTATTTTCAATGCATTTTTTAAAAAACTAAACGCATTTATTTGAGCCCTAGCATATCCTATTCTCATTTTAATCGAGTTCATATAAATGAAGTCCAACAGATACACACGAATGTATGCCATTGAGACCAACATGGACGGAATCTGTTGATACTGAGGTACTAAAGATTGTATACAGCTTATTTAGAAATGTACACTGCACATGCTTAGAGTCTACGTCGTGTTTTCTAGCTGGAATCTGAAAACAAAAAGTACATATTATTTAAAATGGAATATTTTAAGAAAGTGTCAATGTCAACATACCTATTTAACAAAGATGATTAAAGTTGCAAGTATTTACGTTGCTTTTCAATTCACAGTAACTAATAAGAATTGTTAGCCCTTTAACTGCTAACTACGGCCACTTGTAGAAGTGAGCTAATTAACTTCGACTGGGTCAAAATGATATCATACTTAGTGTCTAGTTTGTAACTTAGTGCATAGTAAAACATGGATTTTTAAAAAAAATAAAATTGACAAAGTTATAGATTATCAAACTTCTAGAGTAGGGTGTGTGACGTCACTCCATATAGATAGTCATTCGAATGTTTTAAGCACTATGTCTTTGTTATTTGTTGTTTGTGAAATAAAATAAAAAATAGGTGTAAAATTTAAATAATGTAACTAACGAACTTCACAGTTTTTTTAGTCGTCTTGCCTATATTTCTATTTTATTATACTCTTTCCTCTCTCCCCGTCCCCGCCTCCCTATCTCTCGTCTAACCTGGCGGAGGCGTGCGGGCGCGCGGCGGCGACGTACTGCCGCATCTACTAGGTCGGTACATTATATGCACAAAGCAGAGATATTGTAATCGCCATGCATACTATTCTACACCGTGAAATTTGAGTGGTTGTTTTCCCGTGGCAGAACGATTTGCCTTTAGTAATACTATCGAATCATGCAAATTATTCGTTGAAAAAAATGAAAACTAGAGAAGCTAACGGTGTTTTTTAAGAAGTAACTTATTCAGGTGCTTGCCGCATGAAATCGATGCTTAAAGCTAAAGAAGCTCTACGCCCTAAGTAATAAAGTGGTTCGAACGTATTTTAAAGTTTCGGTTATACCTTTCGTAAAATCGGCATTTTTTGATTTTAATAAAAAATAACTGAACAAATCTATTGTGCTACTAAGGTAGAATCATTTTGCTGCGGGAAAACAACCACTAAAATTTCACGGTGTATACTCTTTTCTCTGTCTCGTCTAACCTGGCGGAGGCGTGCGGGCGCGCGGCGGCGACGTACTGCCGCACGAGGCGCGCGATCTCGTGCGCCTGCTCCGCCTGCAGCCGCGTCACGCGCTGCTGCAGCAGCGAGCCGCACTTCACGTCCAGGAACAGCGTGCCGTCCTCCGACCGGACCTGGGGATTGATGACGAATGATTAGTTTGTGATTGGGAAACGACGAACTACTTTAGTATTTTATACCTACTTTAGTATATACGGAAACACTGTGTTATGGATCTCTGATCCTCGACCAAAACGTATTTGGATCGTATTAGTGTATGTTGTATGCTTATAAAAGCTAGGTTTTTACCAACTTCGAGCTAACAGCTAGCTCATATAAACAATACTCAGATGTTAATTTAAATAAATATCTGATCGGGATTCACGGAAGACCGTATGTTCAAATCCAAGAGCAGCGGTGGAGCAATTTTTCCGTTTTTCGAAGCCCCCAGATAATTTACCTTACCGAAGATACCTTTGTTAAAATAAGGTTAGCATATTTGCAGCTCACATAACCCGAACACATGTGTTAGCTAGCTCGCTCAACAAGTTGGAACTACTAGCGCGCGTGCACTTACAACGTTTATGCGGTTTTAAAATCTACTACAGTCTTGTAGTGTTCCTCCTTAGTCATCAGCTCGGTACGCACCTTCCTGGTGGAGATGAGCTCGGCGTAGGGCCAGTGCGTCTCGGTCTCGTGCGTGTGCGGGTGCAGCAGGTGCACGCCGCGCCGGTTCAGCGGCTGCACGCGCTCGGTACGCACCTTCCTGGTGGAGATGAGCTCGGCGTAGGGCCAGTGCGTCTCGGTCTCGTGCGTGTGCGGGTGCAGCAGGTGCACGCCGCGCCGGTTCAGCGGCTGCACGCGCTCGGTACGCACCTTCCTGGTGGAGATGAGCTCGGCGTAGGGCCAGTGCGTCTCGGTCTCGTGCGTGTGCGGGTGCAGCAGGTGCACGCCGCGCCGGTTCAGCGGCTGCACGCGCTCGGTACGCACCTTCCTGGTGGAGATGAGCTCGGCGTAGGGCCAGTGCGTCTCGGTCTCGTGCGTGTGCGGGTGCAGCAGGTGCACGCCGCGCCGGTTCAGCGGCTGCACGCGCTCGGTACGCACCTTCCTGGTGGAGATGAGCTCGGCGTAGGGCCAGTGCGTCTCGGTCTCGTGCGTGTGCGGGTGCAGCAGGTGCACGCCGCGCCGGTTCAGCGGCTGCACGCGCTCGGTACGCACCTTCCTGGTGGAGATGAGCTCGGCGTAGGGCCAGTGCGTCTCGGTCTCGTGCGTGTGCGGGTGCAGCAGGTGCACGCCGCGCCGGTTCAGCGGCTGCACGCGCTCGGTACGCACCTTCCTGGTGGAGATGAGCTCGGCGTAGGGCCAGTGCGTCTCGGTCTCGTGCGTGTGCGGGTGCAGCAGGTGCACGCCGCGCCGGTTCAGCGGCTGCACGCGCTCGGTACGCACCTTCCTGGTGGAGATGAGCTCGGCGTAGGGCCAGTGCGTCTCGGTCTCGTGCGTGTGCGGGTGCAGCAGGTGCACGCCGCGCCGGTTCAGCGGCTGCACGCGCTCGGTACGCACCTTCCTGGTGGAGATGAGCTCGGCGTAGGGCCAGTGCGTCTCGGTCTCGTGCGTGTGCGGGTGCAGCAGGTGCACGCCGCGCCGGTTCAGCGGCTGCACGCGCTCGGTACGCACCTTCCTGGTGGAGATGAGCTCGGCGTAGGGCCAGTGCGTCTCGGTCTCGTGCGTGTGCGGGTGCAGCAGGTGCACGCCGCGCCGGTTCAGCGGCTGCACGCGCTCGGTACGCACCTTCCTGGTGGAGATGAGCTCGGCGTAGGGCCAGTGCGTCTCGGTCTCGTGCGTGTGCGGGTGCAGCAGGTGCACGCCGCGCCGGTTCAGCGGCTGCACGCGCTCGGTACGCACCTTCCTGGTGGAGATGAGCTCGGCGTAGGGCCAGTGCGTCTCGGTCTCGTGCGTGTGCGGGTGCAGCAGGTGCACGCCGCGCCGGTTCAGCGCCAGCACGTGCTCGCGCCACTCCGCCGCGCCGCCCACGCGCCGCACCGCGAAGAACGACGACCCGAACAGCGCCCAGCGGGATAGCACCTGGAGGGGGAAACACGTCAGTATTTGTGATCATGGAGGGGGAAACACATGTGGCATTATAGATTTCATAAATCGCTACAGGCTTAAAATAAGCCTTCTTAACTTAAAATTACACGTTGTATAAATGTCACTGGCGGTCAATTGGTTAAAATTAGGACTTCTTCGAAGATATATTAATGAAATATTATGAATGCTCTAGCGATACTCTCTCATTAAATATCTAATTGTACATATCAACATAAACAAGTACCGTTATAGTCGGATTAGACATTTGCAGCACTTTTACCTAACAGCGTGTTCACACCTAGCGATTTTTGGGCGATTTCGATCGTGGCGACATCGCCGCGATTAAATAATCGCCGCGAGCTGGCCGCGACGTTACGCCTCATCAAAACTACCCGCTTAGCGTATGCGCCGCATTCTACAGCGCAGGTACGTTCATGTTGGAAATATGAACGCAGCATGCGGCGAAATCGCGGCGAGCTCGCGCCGATATCGCCGCGATCGAAATCGCCGAAAAATCGCTAGGTGTGATCAGGCACTTAGTTGCTACGAGGGGTAATCGCTTCGCATACGTCCGGTAGCGACCGTCCAATACCTGGTCACACATCAATAAACCTGCTTTGGCCAGCCACGAGAGTCGCGTGAAGTAATTTTATCGAGTGTTGGGTATGCACCTGCAGCACTTTGACCTAGTAAACCAGTCCACTCGGTAGTGCAGCAGCGCGGTCCCTTGCGTGTCAGTTACCTGCAGCACTTTAGCTTTGGCGGCGGCGGGGGACAGCTGCCGCGCGTGCGCCCACTCGGCGGCGACGGCGGCGTGCCAGGCGGCGGCGCGCGGCTCGCGCAGCGCCAGCAGCGGGCGCGGCAGCAGGTGCTTGAGGTCGCGCGCGTGCGGCGGCTCGGGCAGCGCGGCGGCGCGGTGCAGCAGCGCCGCCACCAGCGCCGCGTCGCGCGCCGCGCCCGCGCCCGGCGCGCCCCCGCCCGGGAGCACTAGCAGCAGGCCCTCCAGGTAGTCCGGGGCCACCTGTGCACAAACATACCACTCATTAATTAGATTCGAGACTAAAATGTAGGTATCCCTTAATTTGAATCTTTCCAATCTATCTATCATTTTAAAAGCACACTAATAAACACTCGTCGACACATTAATGTACCAATTTCCTGTAAACGAGCTTTTAAATTCACAATCAATAAAACGGTTTCCAAAACAGGTGTCAACTCGTGAGCAAGTGAGCCATTACAAATGTTGTTTCGTGTTGTAGTCGGCTTGCAGTTTACTCTACGTAAACTGAGAGCCGACTACAACACCTGTTTTCGATTTTGAATCTGTTTTCTTTACGTTACAAATAGGGAGCTAGTCTGAAACGCTAATGTAAACAGTGTTGACAGCGGTAAACACCTGGTTCCGAGTCTGAATCCGTTTCCTACTTGTTGCAAATAGGAGGCTATAGTCTGAACAGGTGTGCCATAGCAGATCTAGTTGGGGTCTGAAAAGCCATTGCAGATACAGCTGTCAGCTACATACCTGGTTGAACAGCACCTCGGTATACAACGGCGGCGCGTCGGCGCGCAGCGGGTGGTGCCACACGGAGCGGCAGAAGATGAGGTAGAAGGGGTGGTGCGCGCGCTGCAGCTCGGTCGTCACGTCCAGCACGTATTCGTCGCCCGCCAGCGGCATCGTCAGCGCGTCGCCCGCCACGATGCAGTACAGGGAGAACTCGGCGCGCTCCGCTTCGCTTGTCACGCCGATCTGTCAAGGAGGAACGATTTAGCACGAAAAAAATTCTGTGGGATAAGAATGAATAAATTTAGCAATTTTATAAAAAAAAACTTTTAACTTAAACATTTCTTTAAGCGTGAACGAGTACTTGAATCCAAAAAATCGCACTTATATTACTCTTCTAAATGTAAATAAAAAGGTATGTTATAAAATCAAAACATTAAAAACAAGTAAATAAATAACAGATTTGCTTTGAATCTAAATGCATAAAACAGAATAGTATAAAAATTTTGTATCATGTAGGTACAGTCAGCCAAAATCTGGTGGTAGACCAGATTTTGGCTGACTGTCTGACCTTACGGTTAAGATTCGTTTGAATGTCATGAAACAACAAAGTTAATTTTCCCTGGAAAAAAGGTTGTGTCAGTGGCTATTGTCAACCTTGGCAAACATTACATCTCGCAGAAATTTTTGTTAAAAGTGGTAGATCACTTTCTTGGCTGACTGTACGTACATCTTCCTTGGATTAAGTAATCTATCCTATCGTCATATTCATATCAGCACAGATCCAATGCTTCGCCAAAGCATTCAGACATGAATACTATATTACGAACTTATTGTCTCCGGTTCGGTATTATTTTACTTTTGACTCTCTCGTCTCCTAGCTCTAGAACACCCACTCTACTAAGGCGTCCGACCGATTTCAGCCATGGCGGCCGATCTCAATTGAGATCAGCCAAGTGCGCAGGACATATTATAGTGCACAAGTGTACGCGCAAACACAAGTGCACTCTCTATTCCCTTACTCTCATAATTCGGTGAGACGGCAATCCGACATGACCGATGAGAGATCGGGCGCAGGACCACCGGCTTAACGTACTTTCCGAGGCACGGGCGTTCAACCGCCAACTTCCTAACTCCGGGCTGAGTAATTTCATTACAGAAAAACTCACACAAATTTTGCCCGACCCCGGACTCTAACCGGGGACCTCTCGGTCCTAACTCAGCACTTGCTGCCAATAGACCAACGAGGCAGCGAACACCCACTCACCAGGTCGCAGAGGTCGTTGACGATGTCCTGCACGACGGTGGCGCAGCGCGTGTTGACGACGCGCTCGGCGCCGCCCGGCAGCCGGTACAGCTGCCGCCGCGCCGACCGGCCCGCCGACACCGCCGTCACCTGCACGGGGAAAAGAGGTTAATTAGATGTATGAAAAAATACTTATATGAAAAATTTAACTTATTAAATACACTTCAGGACAACTGTTTCATGGAAGCGTTCAACAAAGTGTTTTGATCTAGATAAAAAAAAATGTTTATTTTCAGTAATTGCTTACAACTAATAGTTTAGTTGTAAGCAATTACTATCTAGCGGAGTCTGCACTAAGCTTAAAGCTTGTATTGCAGAGTACAGACAACATTAAACAATACATTTAAATCAAAGTGTGCGGCACTTTTACAACGAGCGGCATAACTGCAACAGCATATTTGCAAATGCAAATAAATATTTATTTGTTCTGTCAACAATGAGAAGTTTCTTTTGCGCTATTTATTTTCAAAAGATGTACGTAAGTAGTTTGATACACTTATACGAAAATGGGCAAAAAAAACTTTCAATATGTATGAAAGTACTTTGCTACCGAGATCAATTTCTGATGGCACGATAGTCTCTCTCTATCAAGGTCATTCGTTTTTTTGTGGTTTAATTTAAACTTATAATAAATTTGTACTAATTCTGGACCCTTAGTTGTCTGAAAAAAAAAACTAAATTGCCTAAAAGTAAACAACACTGTACCTCCTCAACACTGGGCACGTTCTTACGCCCGCCGCAGCGCAGCGTCTTGCGCAGGTTGGCGAGGCACACGGCCGCGGTGCCCTGGCACGGCCGCCGCCGGTCCGCCGCCGCCGCCGACAGGTACTCCACCAGGAACGGCCTGGAACATACGGTGAAATAAATTAATATATTGATGACAAACAAACAAGATCAGTTTGAATAACGTAATTTTTTGTGTGCATTAAAGAAAATTACCAAGGATACGGTCCTATGACCAAAATAAATTTGTCCGATAAATAATCTGATCTCTGATCACTAGATTACTGTAACTTCCTGTACCTGAAAACCTGAATTTGTTATTTCATAAGGAGAAAAAGTTTATCTACTGTTAAATTTTTGAATACAAACTCTGAGCAGTAAAGAAATAACTCAGGAAATTTTCTAGTTTATTTAGGGCTTCCAAATTCCCGACGTTTCGACTGGGTTACCAATCTTGATCGCGAGCTTTGCAGGCTTCGAGTCAAGAATCAGGAATTCAAGCATAGTTAAGTTACTTTAGATAATGCTGAGCAGGCCTAATATTTTGGTTGGCAAGGCGATCAACACACAGCACGGTGCGCTGCTGCAGTTTGCGGTTGAGCGGATCTCGGGTTGCATTGGCTTCTATAGAATCCAATGACTCTAAATACACGAACATCGTCCGACCACGCGGTCGGCGTCGTGTGTTTGGAATTAACGGATAAGCTTATGCAACTTCCTGCCATGTGCTACAATCCCGGCACACCACTTTCGCTTCCTTCACATCCATCAATCGGAAGTGAGCTCTGCCTACCCTCTGGGAAAGAAGTGTGATTTTATGTATGTATGTAATGCAACTTGGAATTCGCTCAGCCGTCAACTGCTGCGGTGCGCAATGATCGCTTCAATGAGGTTATCGGAGACATACCTGAGCGTGTCCGAGCATGTGAAGTACGCCGCCAGGATGGACATCAGCCGCCAGGCGCGCTGGCAGGAGTCGGCGGCCGGGGAGCGGTTGGACGTGGTCTGCTTCATGAGCTGGCAGTACACCTCGTCGCGAAGCTCCGGCACCGAGTGGCAGTGCTGGGGACGGAGTAGGGGTTAATCTAACAAAATCCTCCGTGATGTGTGGCGCAATACAAACTGTGCCCGCCAGACCAACGGCAACTTTTGATTTGACTAATGATTCTTTTCATAATATGTCGCCGAGTTGTGGCAGCGGCCCGGGGGGTTCAGTTTGTATTGAGCTTAACGTAGACTTTTTAATTCCTTTGTTATAGGTAAAGATTATAGAATAGATTACATAATATAACAGTGTTTTTACTTGCACGTCTTATTTTTTAGGCCAAATTGTCTCTCATTTTTAACCTGCTTAATAAAGCTATGTTTCATACGTTGTAGTTGTTTCTATCTATTGTGTGTTTCACTCACCATCAGCACGGTGTAGACGCACTTGACCTCAGTGAGGTCCTGGTGCATGGGTCTCTCGGGCGGCGTGAGGTCGCCGCAGTAGGCGCGCACGCATGTGAAGCACTCTAAGGCGGGCGGCGCCAGGGCGGGCGGCAGGCGCAGTAACGGCGCCCGCAGGGGCGATGACTGCCACTTCACCACGTCTGTCTGTGCCTTCCACGTCCATTCGTTGCGTTTCGCTTTGCTCTTCAACGATGAATCCGCTTTTAGGATTTCTAGTCTGTTGACAAGAGGAAAAAGAAGTTAGCACGAAACGTCAACATTATAATTTAGAATTGAAAAGTCCGAAGGCGCGTTGCAGACTAAGGGACTACCCTTAGTCCCCCAAGAGTAGTGGATTCGATACCCACTCGAGACAAATATTTCTGTTATGAACATTTTGCATTTATTTTGCGTCTGAGTGCGGTGTGATCGATTTCATACTTTAGAATTGCTGCATGGATGTGCAACATTCGCCATTCTACTCCCCATTAGATTTTTAAAAAATTGCGTTCCTATCTATTTATTGAATAATTGGTACAGTTCTAATTATCCAGTGACCTAGATTTAAACCCAGTTTATTTAGTTCAATCGAATTAGGTAAGTTGTTTGATTTTATTACCTACTTGGTTTATGCCTTTTCAGAACAGCTAGAAAAAACTGCAAATTGCGTTTCATTTAACACATTTGTTGATAAATAACATATCGTTCGGTTTGATTAATTAAATTCGACAACTCGTTTTAGCTCGTAGTCGATTAAAATCTACCATACCTACAGTTTTCGCTTCATTAACTGCGATATTTGTGTAACGTTGTTTTGATCGAGCACGACGTGTGCCTAGGCCGATTGCGTTTATTGGGTTACGAAAAGGGTGGAACGTTTGAACGTTTCTATGTATTTCTACGTTTTGTGTAACTTAAGTAACTACAAGGTTCCGAGTCGTTTGGTTTCTTTCAATTAGTAGATAAATTGGATAAAATTATCACAAAAACTGCACTAACAATAGAATACTACGTGAAATCATGGGCTAAAAACTGAAAATAATATTTTTTTTTTCTTTGAATAATTTTGAGACGCATATAGTACCTAATGATATAACCACGGCTGCTTACTGAACAAACGACGTATTACCTACAGCTTAAATTTACTGAATAAGCAGCTTTCGACTTTTTCCGCCGCGTCATGGCCGACGAATTGCGCTCATAATCCAACTTAATAACTAATTCCTACCAGATTCGGCAGTAACGGCGACCACGTAACTCGATCGAAGATTTGAATTGGCAGCAATTTATTATTATTTAATCAGTATTGATGTTATCTTGTATTAAGTGGCTCATAATTAGTTGTTTACAAATTTTTCAATTTGCATATCATCAACGTGTTCGAGAATTTAAAGCTAGAGCACGATTCTCTACATTAAAACGACAATATTTACAGATTTCTGTAGTCTATTTCTAAACTTAAATAATAAATAAAGATTGAGATTTTGAAAAAGTACACTTACTCAAATTTTACCCAATCAATCAATTAATTAAACAAAGTGTGTACATGCAAACATAACGAAGTCAGTAATAATGTTGTATAGAACTTTGGAAAATAAGATGCAATTGGTTGCAAATAAACACCTACCTTTTAACTAAATCATCTAAGGAAGGACGCGACGATGGCATGTTGAAGTTGTTCATTGTTACACAAACCGCATGTGTTAACGTTACTTGAACAGAATAACGCCCGAACCGCACTGTGCCCACGTTTGCTCATTCTCAAACAGGCAGTTAGTAGTTTTGCTTTTCAAACAACAAGGAAGGGGTTTACGCAACTCATTCGGAAACAACAGCGGAATCCGAATGTCAGCTTTCAACGATTAAATTTACGTACTTAATTGCATTTGAGTAAGTACACGAGGAATGATTAGGTATTAGTTTGTAGAGAAAGAAAATTTCGTAGATAAGTGTAAATTTCTTTCATTTCATGAAACGACATTTATCTACGAATATTTTTATACAATTAGAAATATGCAAGGCGATATATATGAAAATGTAAGTAAATTAAGGCGTATTGAGAGAATCTTTAGTATCTTAATAATTAAAGCTAGATTTATTTAGACGAAAAGCTTTTTCCTAATATTTTTAAATACACAAGTATTTTAATGATAACTATGTACAAGATGTGCACTTATTCCGTAAGTATTTTTAACTGCTACCTTAAGTGGTATCTAAACAACACAAAATGTTATACGTATTTGCATCCAATGCGCGACTCTTCCGCTCCGAGTCAAATTGATGTATCGTGTTCACGTGGGGTCGCGGTGGTCGCCAAAGAATTAATTAATAGATTAAACCTGGTGTACGATGCAAACTAAGCACATCATTTAACCCGTAACATGCACTGGGTGCACTTTTTTTTGCGCTTAGGTTACTTTTCTATTAGAACACGTAAACCTCTTCCTTTGACATGGGTAATAAAAACAATAATTGTGCGGTCGATTAATCATATTAAGCATAGCATGAATACAACGTTTTTCTGTGTTATTTTGTTGTGGTTGTAAAATGTTATTGGCCGAGCGTAATCGTAAGATATTAATTGTAATATTATTGGTTTGTTTCTTTCAAAGTCAGCTAAATGAGGTAACGATTACACGGGGATGGAGGATATGCCTACATTATTAGAAACAGTTTAACTTGCAACATTAATTATCGTAACGAGTAGGAAGTGAACTACGTATTCTGGTGTGGCACTGTGTTTGTAGATACTAAGTACATCGCATTGTCCGGTAATAATGACCACCAACATCGAAGTCGGAGTAGGTCGGTTAGAAATAAGAAAAGTAGAGTCTGTCAAACGATTTTGAGAATTTATTTGGTCTATTGTGATACCACTTTAGCAGTTACAAAGTTTGTTAACGCATACCGTTCGGAATGTTGGCTGCAACTAATGTACGGGCGGCATGCACTTCCTACTCAGATGTAACTTTACAATACCATGCATCGCAACTTGTGCTATTAACCTATTATGTTGTAAGTGATTATGTACACAATAATAGTGGAAACGTTACTGGAAATGCGTTGAACGTAATATAATATGTGGGGGATAAGATGGATAACAATACAAGCAAGCATAATAAAAACAAGGAGAAGTTGTCCAGTACAATGAAATGAATTGGTAGATTAATTTCTAAAGCTGTTCTTAAGCTGCAATTGACTAATTCCTTAACTTTATCACGTTTACTTAAGTGGCATGACTGACAGCATGACCAAAACTGCCAATGAATGTTGACGAGATAATGATTACGCAATAAAATCGGAGAGCGTCTCGTAACTCGATAAAGGATTATCGCGTGCGTCAAGACACTTCACATTTACAGTGTACATACTTAATATTTACGCCGGTTTTAAAGATAAATTCATCGTTTCCAGTTTACGCTTTCCTCCAAAAGTTGCGTAACGTCATAATAATATCATCTGTCACAAAATCTTATGTAGTCCTGACCTCCTTTTAATTATCTTAAATCTGTTGCTTCGCCAGGTTTTACTTGCAATGACGGAACTGTTTTAAGATGGGAGCTGTTTTGATGGATCATGCATGACCTACATTACCACCACAACATTATTCGGGAGTAACCTTATTTCCGTTAATCTTATTGGGTTAATATAAGCAAACAATAATACACATAGTTGTTTACGTCCAAGAGCCGCGAAGCCTAGGTAAATGATAACAATAAGCTATGTTTGCTTAATGACAACATTTTTGGTTTAGGGGTGAGAGCCATCCGCTCCCTCGCAAGTCCGGTGATGATGACGAGGGTACTCCAAGCCATCATCATAAGTCAGTTAGAAACAACATTTTTGATATGGATTCGTGGGATACAAACAAGATAACTGAAGCTTTAATATGGCTTCAATTCCAGGATTTCCAGGGTATGGGATAAACAAGAGCGATAGCTGCCATTATGAGCTGACGTGTCCCGTCTTGATGCATATGCACTAGATAAACACACTATTGAACCAGACCTACTTTGTTTACTACAATGTACTACACAGTACCACATCAGCTTTCTGTATACCAGTCACAATAGGACAGCACTAGATCAATCTTGCCGCTTTCATTCCAGATTCCACGTGCACGTTTGAAAACAAAAAGGTTGCTCACAAGATCAAATTAACCTCTCCATCGCAGTCGGTGTCGCCGGCGCCTTCCGACAAACTGTCACCGGACATTTCAGCTCGCGCGCAGGCCGGCGCCGCCACCGCCGACATCTCTGGTCGGCTCACGAGCGCATACTGCCTGCCTTTTGGCTGCTGCCGGGGAAAGTATCGAACTCCGCAAGGAAGCATATTCGCGAATCACTTAGCATTTCGTTTCGGCTTTCGTTTGTTTACGTTCGGCAGGCTTTTTGCGAGGTGCGCGTAAGAAACGGTTATGCTAATTTAATATTTTCGCTAGGTGCGTGAGTTATGAGACTAATCTAAATTTTATAGTGCTCTTTATTTTTAATTGATCCCATCATCAGATTTGTGGTGTATATTTGATTTATTTATTTTGTGAAATAGGGAGGTTTTTATGTACCGCATTGCTTATAACTTACCTTTACACTTTGTAATATTTATGAATAATCAAATTGCATAAATGAAAATCCCGCTCATCACAATGTTGATCAAATAGATAGTCACTAATAAGTTGTATTACTAAAAAGGTTATCAGGAATTTGACATTAGAATATAACTATCCTCAAATAAAAAAAAGACGTGTGGCACTCGGGGTCTGCCGCGGTATAGCTATTGCATAGCATCGTCCGATTTCGGAGCAGCTCGTCTCGATTCGTGCGAGTTTCGTAGAGTCGTACAATACGTCTAACCGCACGCACACAAACACCGTGCCGAAGTCTACCGAACTGAAACGACGTTAGACGATTGTGAGGTTTTTCGTTACGGAATTTCTTGGTTCGGCCGCCGCGCTCAAAGCCCGCGATAAAAGCTATGCAATAGCTTAAAACATTACTATTAGTAACCGTATTGGATCATCACTGGATCAGTTAACGTTTTTAGATTCAGCTTCCGGGTTTCACGGATAATGTTCATTCATTCATGACTAGTAATACCATAGATTACCGTGCATAAGTCCCGCACAGACGAATCGATAATGATTTATTATGGTATCTAACAACCAGTGTCGAGCTTCGGAGCAGAAAATCGCACACTTGAATGATCGTCTTGTATAAAGTTGTGTAATTACGATTATGACCGTTACTCTGGTGCAATGAGTTGGGGGAGCCGTGCGAACTCTGAACTGAGATTGTGTAATTAGCTGGAATGAGATGATTTGGATTCTTGCATCTCTAAGTGCGAAAAATGAGGAAACTATGGAATTCTGGTATGACATACAATAGAGCGAAAGACGCGGCATGGGAAGGTTTCCTAAAACATTTGGTTAAAATCGTGGGGACACATTGGATGAGTAAGCACATGAATGACAGTCTTGGCGATCGTTGACGCATGTAATTGAAATCATTGAGGACGCTTGTAGTCTGTAGATAAGGTATTTCAGCTTACGATATTAATGTAGATTTAAAGGTATGTGTGTGGTATGTAATTATACCTATTTTCATGGTATGAACTGTTGCGCATTGTCTCTGAGGTTGGTTCTTCTACTTACGGAGAAAGAGATAAATACATTACCCGGCATGATGTCAGTTTTATCCACTTCTATTTACATCAAATAAACATAATGTGACAACATGCTACTCTTGTTATTTTATAGTACTATTGTGTAAGGAATAAACATGACCACACATAACGCAGCACAGCATGATCCCATCCAACTAATCAGGAATACAAAGAACACGCAACCGTTGATTCCCAACATTCGCTGTTCAATACACTTCACTATCGGGATATCGATATCAAACCATAACAAAACACTGTCACCGGAATTTTTCACAAAAAGAAAAACAATAGCGACAAACTCTCTACACTTGTGTGAAACGGCGAAAACTTTCGAACGCGGAACGATGGTGTGTGCCGAGACAAAAGTGGTGTGGTGATACTTGCATTCTGTGCTTGAGCCTCAGCGCGGCGGAGCACGGCATGGTGGAAGGTCGGGCGACAGACTGCGACAGTCGCGCGTCGCGTCTTTGCGTTCCGCGCCAACGACGACCGACAACTAACTAGGGCTGCCCCAGTTTTTTCCCAAACACTTTTTATGGGGCATTGTTTTTGCGTAGTTGCATCCAAACGTTGGGCAAGACCGTACGAACACATCTCATTACGAAAAATCGCCTTACAATGGGGACAGGTTATGGCATAAAGAAAAATATTTGGTTGTTAACGCACACAAAGGGCCGGTAACGATGCGCCATGCTTGAGTAAGTGCGTACCGCGAATGTTTCGGAATGGATTCACTCGCTATGTGTTATTGTTTATGATTTCAACAACACTTGCGAAGACACATTTTTATGTAATCCCTACATAAGACAATAAAACTTATTTCCTAACCTTCAAAATGTTATATTAAGGCATTTTAACCTTAACTGCAGTTTCTCTAACAAAAACGCTGTTCACGGCCCATTTTATTCATAAAAGATTTGTCGTCATTACAGTTAAAGTTCTTAAAAACGCCGTGACAAGGCCATGAAAGATCATCAATCAATCATCAATAGATCATATGTGATAGTTTGATATAAAAATACAACTTGACATGACAATGATTTTAGAGATTGCTGAGTTTTCCTTATGCACTAAACAATTTCTTCTTGATTATTCTGATTGACCCACAAACATAGGAAATAAAACGATCGAGTAAGTAATTTGGATGCATGACATTTCGTCTGTTACATAAGTAGAGAAAACAAGACAACCCTACACAAATCATTAGCAAAAATTACCAAGTAGAACCGCAATCAGTAATCGCCCCAGCACTCAGGATCTGCATTCAATGTAAATAGTCTTCGTCTTTTTTAGAAGCCATTGTGCAAGTGTGGAAACCAACATAGCGGCAATTAAAAAGCCATGTAAATACCCTGGCACTTATTGCTATCCATGATTGCCACCGGGAGATAATACAGAAATTATGTGCTAGTCACCTGTTGCTGACATCCGGATAAGATGATCTTGAACATCGTATGCACCATCAGCTAACAGACTACGATATCATTTGTAACATTCCAGATTTCCATGGTGATTTATATAAAAAGTAATGTTGGATGTCCGTCAACTGCTAATTGTTTTTAGTAATTTAACAGCAAAATAGATACACAAATGATTCCATAGAAGGTCGAAGGATAATATTTTATTATTTGGATTATTGTGACTTTTTTTTACATTTATCCTTACATACTTCCTATATAATACCCACCCACATATAATCTAATTTAGGCGTTAAAAGACATTCCTCGATGCAAATAAGTCTTAATAAAGATGGAAGTAGATCGAGAACATTTAAATGCGATGAGTTTGTAATTATGTATGAGAAATTGAGGAATGTCATCAGCTGTAGTCGCCAAGAGTGTGGTTTGTAACTAGGCTGTAGGACAGCTATGCAGGTAAACGCACTTTGAGTGTATGGCTTTAGGCAAGTAGTCAGCAAACCGCGTACTACTTAAACTGTGACAGCGAAATTTCTAAGCTATTGCTATTACACAACACGGAAATTTTCAACTCATTCGTCAACTTAAAGCCAAGCATTAATTAACAGTGTTTGCGAGTAGTATTGTTTAAAGATAAAAACTTCATGATTCGACGCTATTACAATTGTTATGAAAGTACTTATTTATTTGACAAGAAATAAGTATTGCTTTGATGACTATCATTAGGTATGTAAAATTGCTGGTCTTCTGCCCGCAACTTCGTACGCGTGAAGGCGTTCATCGTTCCAAATAATATTTATTTATTTAGGTTCACAAAATATAGCTCATTTATAGGGAAGTCTGTTAAAATGGACATAAAGAAAGGAAATAGGCTAATCTCCTTTCTCACTGTGAACCAAATATTATTTAAAGCGGTTTAGTAGTTTCGGAGTATATGCTTAAGTAAATTAGGTTTAAGAAAATGTTTACTTGCTAGAAGCCAGACATTTTATTTAAAAAACTCATAAGTACCCACATTTTACCCATATTGAAGGAACCATGTTCATTCGCGTTCATAGACGCACGTTAACAAGGGCACGAAATTACTTTTCAGGCACATTGAATGATACGATAAGTGTGTAATTTCAGTCGTAAAGGATATCATTACTTCGATAAAAATTCATAATTTTAATAGTTTACTTAATCCGTAACCTAATCATTATCTAAAGGAAATAAACAGAACAATGAGTGAATTGCCATTCTGAAATAATGTTTTTTTTACAAGTCACCAGTATGCATAATATTTCTACATTATAAATTCGAACATACTCGTACAAACAACTGTAGCCCACCTGGACAGCAACATAGATTATTACAATGGATGGAGTATTATAAATGTTGCGATCCTATGTACCGATTACGAATATTACGATAGATGCGAGCCATTGTGAGCGTGGGGACCGCGACGAAACAAAACTAAATGGCCAGCTTTTGTAATTTTCTTCCTCATTTCGAGGTCAATATTGGATGAAATCAAGTAATTCTCACCAACACAGTACGAGATTACGATTACCCTGGGTATACATTCAGAAGCGAATTATATTTGAGCAAATAGTAAATCTATTTGCTTGGATAAAAAAAAATGATTTTGTTGTTACTGATTAGAATCAAATTAAATAAAGTTTTGGAAGCTGTTAGTCCGGTCAATTTAGACATTCGAAGTTACATAAATTCCCACCAAGCTGAAAATCGGTAAGATTGCTTAAAATATCATTAAAAACAAAATTTGAAAGTTCCCCATCTTTCCCCTGTAAGGAAAAAATGTTATTCAAGGTCAAAGGTAAAAAAATGAGTTTTTCGCGATTTTCAGCAAAACGGTAAGTTTTATTATTATTTCAAAAATTGTAGATTATAAAATATCTACAAAAACTAAATTTATACTTTTTTTTCTACGAGCCACCGTTTTTGAGATATAACGATTCAAAAAGTTGTAGAAGTTGTAATCGTCATAATATGCACACGTTTCCTCGCCACCAATGAGGTAGTGTACATGGTTTCCCCAGTAGGCCTATTTCACCGGTCAGTTTTAATCCTGTTTTATTTGAAACTATTGAAAAATAATGGATATTAGCAGAGATTGAAAAAATAAAGGCAATTTAAGTTTAAAAAAATGTAGTGAAATTTAATCGTCCGAGTCGTAACTGTCAAATTCTTTTTCTTGTTCTTCTTCTTGATCTACTTGTTCTTGTTCGTCTTGTTCTTGTTCTTCTTCATCTTCATCCTGAGTGCATGTAAACTGCGTCATGGCGATGTATCGCATGTTGCCTCGTTGGAATCAAACTGATCCTCTTCTGTTGGTGATTCAATATTAGAACACGACCGGCCTTGACAATGCGTACATGCGGGAGAACAAAACAATCCGACTTTTTTGCAACCACATTTAGCACTGCATCCCTTTTTGCAGTTGCAAAAAATCGAGTTCAAAAGTTTTTCTGGCGCAGGTGGAAGTAAAGTATGCACTGGTTCCAATGAATTGTTGACCAACTTCCAACCCCAGTCTGTAGGGTCTAGCTGATAACCAAGCCACACTTGAACTTGGTAATATACTCTAAAAGGATGTTGATGAGCAGCAACTGAGGTTGGAGGAAGACAAGCTAATTGTACTTGTTTTATACTTTTGGTGTTTCTAACGAAACATGCTGCATATCTAAACTTATCTAAGCAGGTAGTTTTTTTAGGAGCTCCGTACATAGAAAGAAGAAAGCCGTTGGTAATAATTTCTTGTCGAGTAGAATTACTATTTCTAAAAACTTCAGCACATTCAATTAAATTTTGTTTCTCAAATAGTTTGAATTTTTCCCCTCCTGTAAAATGCAGATGTCGTATCACAGCCACTTATTGCGTGTAAAAATAGTACATGACTTTGACACTTATTCTTATAGTTATAAGTTATGTATATTTTATATTAGTAGTGTAAGTTACAATGACCGATAGGAGAATATTTTAACATATATTACAACTACAGAGATGTATATATACGTGGCGTACTCGTGCATATTATGACGATTACAACTTTTACAACTTTTTGAATCGTTATATCTCAAAAACGGTAGCTCTATGAAAAAAAAGTATAAACTTAATTTTTATAGATAATTTTATAATCTACAATTTTTGTCTAAGGTATTTTTATGATAAAACTTACCGTTTTGCTGAAAATCGCAAAAAACTCATTTTTTTTACCATTGACCTTCAATAACATTTTTTCCTTACAGGGGAAAGATGGGGAACTTTAAAATTTTGTTTTTAATGATATTTTAAGCAATCTTACCGATTTTCAGCTTGGTGGGAATTTATGTAACTTTACTCTTATTTTTTGGTCTAATTTGACCGGACTATGTCTCGAATCTACAATATAAATAACATATAGCGAAAAGGGTATGCCCGGTCCGATGTAGGAGAGGCGTGTAATCTGTCATACAGGTTTCTGCCTAGTACATTGCCTGCCTTTGACATAGTTTCAACTACAATAGTATTATAAAAAATTATGTAATTGTTGTATCGAATATGTGACGAAACAAGTAAAGATTTATTATGTTAATCTTTACACGACATCATTTATACGTATATATTCGATATTTTTAATTATATATTTTGTTTCAGCCTTATCACCCTAGTTTAGAATAGGCCCGTGCCCCAGCAGTGGGGACGTAAATTTGCTGAAGATGATGATGAGTTTGTTTCGGGTAGAGATTAAATATTTAGCCCCAGGTGCAACAGACCACTACCAAACGGGCCATTGGACCAGTTAACTAATATACACGTAATGCATGTAGGCTACAATTACTGTATCCATAGGGTGACAGAGTAATAGTTCAGGTAGAGTGCTTTAGTGGTAGCGGCCGGTTGCTGTGCCACATTTCAGGTAGGTAATGTTAATTTTATTACAAAAAGACCAAGAGCGTGACGGCGGCACGCGTGCCTGCGCCCGCGCATCACAGGGTTGCTTATTGCTGGGCTTTATATCGATCAGGTCGAATAAAAAATGCTCCCGAATAAATGACTGGCGCGGTGGAACAGTGGTAACGGAGCCTAGCTGGCGGTTCCAAGAGTCGTGGGTTCGATTCCCAATAGGGACAAATATTTGAATGATGCTCATCGGAGTTTGTTCCGTGTCTGGATGTGAATATGTATTCAAGTATGTATTTTTAAATATATATGTGCTTATATCAGTCTCTGACGCCCATAGTTCAAGCTCTGCTTAGTTTGGGGTCAGATGTCCGTGTGAATAAATGTCCAAGATATACACCGTGAAATTTTAGTGGTTGTTTTCCCGTGGCAGAACGATTTGCCTTTCGTAATACTATCAAAACATGCAAATTATTCCTCGCAAAAAAATTTTTTTTTTTTCGATTTTTCAGAATAATTATTTTCCAACTCGAAAACGAGAGAAGCTATCGTTGTTTTTTAAAATGTGACGTAATGAGGTACTGCTTGTTGCATGAAATCGATGCTTAAACCTAAAAAAATTCTGCGCCCTAAGTAATAAAGTGGTTCGAAAGTACTTTCGAGTTTCGGTTAAACCTTTCGTAAAACCGGCATTTATTGATTTTAATAAAAAACAACTGCACAAAGCTTTTGTACTACTAAGATATAATCATTTTACTGCGGGAAAACAACCACTAAAATTTCACGGTGTATATTAAATCTTGTGAGGCAAACCGGCTTGACTAACCCGTGTCTGGGTGTATTATTAAATGTATTCATTATTCAAGTATATTTGTATACCCACTGTTGATTCTGATATCCGTAAAACAAGTGCCTAAAGCTGCTTAAACAGGTACAGGTCAATGTATGTGATTTTGTGCATCCTGCCCTCCTGCTACTACCTACATACCTACCTACTACTACAAATACAAGGTATCGAAGTTGGATTCAAGTGTGTTAACTATGCTCTTTCTTTCTTCCTAAGCAAATACTAATCTATACTATAATACTAATAATAACATTCTCAATGACAGGCCCGAGTGGAAGAAGTGTACATGTAATGTGACCTCACTTAAAGTGGGACAAGGGCTTTATTGGGATGATGAATATTGGGATGACTTTTAAAATGATGAGTATTATTGAATCCTGGATTATTGACGCTTGTAGAAATTCGGGAACACTTGACCTCTTCATTTACGAAATTCCATGCATGCTATTGTCCCTCCTTGTCCCTCCCTCCTCCTTGTCCCTCCCCTTGTCCGAGGATGTCGTGGTTTGTGTGTATAAATAATTAATTAGTGGTACTACTCCTGTTGTAACGGCAACTCCGTATTTGTTTCTTTTAAGTGCAAAAAAATCTTATAATAAAAACGTAAACGAGAATATTCTCAGACATAATTATCTATTAGGTCACCATATTCTACTCGATAGTGTGCACTTTAATAGGACTCCTGTAGCTACCAAGACTTTAAAAGTGACAGACTTGATATCGCCTATGTAAATATGTCTATGAAAAACTTGCACAGCGCCCCTAGTGGTAACGCTAAGAACTAAAATAGTTGGAAAAAAATAATTTGATAGGTTTTTAACGTACGTAAGTTTTCGATAGCTAACTCATGGAAGCGCTATTGAGAACGCAGCCCTGCAAACGATGAATTAGCACCGGGCGTTGAGTATTGACCGTTACTCGGTTTGTGTTGCGTTACCGGCTATGCCCAGCGCATGCGATATGATTTATATGTTTTGCGAAAGGAAAATAAAACAAGAGATTCAGTTAATTAAATACATCTGGGAACTCTTCTAATGAGAAGAAAACCAGGCGCCACACACAAAAAACCTTTATAAGTTATGATTTGTACGAGTAACTAGATATTTTAAGTAAATATATTTACAGTTAAACTATTAACTATATAACTAAATGCCGATGCCTTCTAATCAAACCAGTGGTAATTATAATTTGTGTTATTTACGACGAATTATAATTAGATACTTATTATCAAGCATATAAAAATAAATTTATATTGTATTCGAAAGACGGAATCTTTTTATTGTTTCGCCTGAACGAGTCCCTATCAGTTATTAATGTGGACGTAGCATATGCGGTACGACATGCCGTGTCCGGCGGAGTCACGCAGGAGTGTTGCGCACGCGCTTAGAAGGTATTCCGTTTTTTACGTTTCGCGGTGAAATGCTGTAGCTTTGTTTCTTCTTGGTAAGTAAAAGGAAATCTCTTGAGTTTTTTTCTTAATCTGCAATTGTCATTGGGTTGTAGCATGACAAAGATACTCTTTGATCAGTTAATGATAGTAAGTAGAAGATAGGCTAAGAAATTGGAAAATAATGTTTCATTTAACGTTAAGATAATCACCGGGCATAAAGTTTTGCTTCTTTACTTAGTTGTGCGCGTTTAGTTCTATTGTTACAGGTTTTGTTGATGTCAAAAATGTCCTACAAAATATCCAATGAGAACACGTACCTACCTCGTAATATAGCTTGACTCTACCTTATACGGTCAGCTGAAAGTGTCCGTTAGTATATTTTTTCAGAACTAAATTAAGAAGTAGGAGGTACTCACTCAGGGCTCTGTCGGAAGTGGTCCACTGCAAATTGGAGCAGCGGATGTCGGCCATCATGCTGCGGCGTGGTCTGGTCCCTCCTGTCGTCTCTCTCCCGGTCCCGGTCCCGCTCCCTCTCCCGCGGGATGGGCGAGGCCTGCCGCCGCTCCATGACGTCGGTCTCGTCTCGGCTCTCGCGAGACTCCCGGCTGTCTCGCATCTCGCGCGAGTCTCGCGTCTCACGCGACTCACGAGACTCTCGGCTGTCGCGTTCCGGTAGTCGCTCTTTGGACACTCCATTTGTCGTTGGTTTCGGTTGAATCTGTAACAAGTGGATTGATAGCGTTAGAGTTGAAACATTATATAGTAATACTTTGGTAGGAACTTGGGATTTTCTGGGAGGATCATATACTAAAAGTTCGGATGAGATATTACAGTACTCTACGCTACATCACGCATTTTACTATGAATTTTCAACCAATTGAAACATTTCCTTAGATTTCAAACTACAATTTCTTTATGTTTTGTTAGTGTGATCAACAACAATTAATGAAGTACAAAAAGTTTCACACAGTTTCTATTTCAACGTAATTCATTGTTTTCAGCGGTACGCAAAAAAAAACCCTGCTGAAACAATGTTTGTGGATGGCGACTGTCACTGAAATTCAAAAATGTTCAGACCAATGTCTCTTCACTACATACTATGTAAAGCAAAGTAGCTTTCCGAGTCTGTCTGTCCCTATGTATGCTTAAGTCTTTAAAACTACACAATGGAATTTGATGCGGGTTCTTTAAATAGATATAGGGAGTTATGGGGATGGTTGTGGTGGTGTGGTTTTATGTAATAATATACCCAAAGCAAAGCAAGGGCGGGTCATTAGTTCATAGTAAATCATTGTTTTCAGCGATACGCCTGAACCCTGCTGAAACAATATGCGTGCACATTTGTCGCAAGACTATACTCTATTCCATTTATGAAGTCCTTTTTGACATTTCGAAGAACGTAACTCTGCACGTTTCAAATAAATCCAATTTAATATCACTTTTTGTGTTTAATAGGAAATCGTTATTTAAAAAATATACAATTATGTAAAAACACCCTACAATTAATTTACAAGCAAAAATAACTTATTGTTTTTGATTTAACTATTGTTTCTATCTCTGAACTTCAAAATAAAATAATATTTTTTTGCGCGTATGCAGTTACGTACTATGGTCTATGTTTTACTTTTAAACGTAGTGACGTGCCTCAAGTATTCGGTTAGTTAAAACGATCATTCGCGAATGAAAATGAATCTAGCGGCAATGGGACTGCTTATAACTTAAATGCATTTTACAATAAAACGTAATAAAAAGTGCAGTCCTTTGCAGGTAATATGTAAACTTATTAAATAACAAAATAAATTAATAAATCAAACAGTGATGATTAATAACTATAAAATCAAATATAAAAACTTAAAAGAATTGTTGGTTTTTATTTTAATCTGATGCTCATAGTAACTGTTGAGTTACTCCATTACGCGATACAATTCGTATAATTAATTAAGTGTTGCAACTATAGGTACTCGGTGCAAACACTCCTGGCAGCAAACGGTGTCAAACATTCGGTGCCATTAATTAAAGTATTTTTCACCTAAGATGATCCCTGTGACACTTCATTGTGTTCTGAATCACGCATTTTACGTTTGACAAACGAAAATAATTTTATTGCACACTTTTTTCATTTTATTGCGGCGTCATTAGGATGAATATTAAAATAAATATTTTTGTACTTTTGAATGACAAACAGTATTAATCAGTAATTTAATGTAACAGAACATTTAAAAAAAATACCTATGCAGTTCGTATACGTAGAATGGAATGTAGTAAGTTCCATTCTACGTATACTACAGGTAAATACTTTTTTAAATTTTCTATTACATTAAATTAAACTAATCGATACTGTTTCACTTTTCAAAGTTTAAAATGATTTATTTTAATATTTTTCTAATGACGCCATTAAATGAAAAAGTGTTAATAAATTATTTTCGTTTGTCAAACATAAGATGCGTGATTCAGAACACAATGAAGTGTCACAGGGATCATCTTAGCTGAAAAAGAGTATAACGAGTCTTTGACACGAGCCTATAACTGTTATGATCCTTTAAATCCGCAATGACCTTGTTAAAACAATGCACAAGGCAGAATGGCGGCGACGTGGTCCACAACCCGTCACGTCACGTTTCCCACAGAGGTGAAAAGTGGATCGCCGGAAGTGATCTCTGCCTACCCCTCTGGGAAAAAGGCGTGATTGTATGTATGTATGTATGTATGATCCTTTAAACTCAGTGTAAATTTCAAATAACTTAACTATCATTATTCATTATTATTATACTGAACATGCAATCGTGTATTTCTTTTTTCGACAAAAAACAAGTTTGGAAGTTTTGCATGTCTAAAATTGTTCTTTCTATAATTTTTATTAACCTTAGTTTTTGAAAGTTAGTCGATTTAAATTTGTTACAAATCGAGAATCGTTGCCGCTGAATATCGATTTCTAAGGGTACTTCCCTAGTACTGAACTATTGACATCTGTCAAAAAGGACTTCATAATTGGAATAGAGTATAGCAGTAGCTAGTTACGTACGTGGGCGCCGTCCGTCAATTAGCTGCGGGCGGCGCGCGCGCAGGAAAGCGTGAATCGCCGCGCGTCCGGAGACATTTCATTCAGATCTTCTTCAGGGTCGACGTTATTTAGTATTATGTATATTTATATATATTTTAGTTTAAATACACAATTTATACTATTATTTAATACTATAAAATTTAAGCCAGACTAATAATAGTATTGTTATGTGTAGTGTTATGAACAGAAAATATATCCTGTAAATCAATTACATGTTTAAAATATATATTTGTTTAATTCGTAAATAGAACATTTGATTTTAAGATTACAACTTATTTTTTTTTTAGGCAATAAAATGAATCAATTCAAGTAATGTATTTTGATTTTATTATGTAAATCATCTTTTTAGTAGTATAATGTGACATGCAATTAACGATTTACATTACACATAGGAAGCCCTTTACTTAAATCTCTGGAATAATTGGAGTATTTCAAAGTCTTCTAAAGCCATTGTGATATTGATACAATCGTTTGCACTTTGTAGTGATCATGTTTAATAATTAAAAAGAGAACAACATAAATGTACCTAATCCTAATATATCCTGTTTTGTTTATTAAACTAAGTTTTCGTTTTCTATACTAATATTGTTCGGCAACCCTGTGATCGCCGATTGACGCTTTCCTCCGATAAGGCACTCATTTCAGGCACGACTTGCGAGGAGTTATTAATTAGATTATACCATATCTCGACTAATTACCGCAATATCTTATCGAATAATTTAGTATTTATTTCTTTAATATACTTACTTACCTTTCGAGAAGCGTTTTCTCTTATTTATTAGAGTTTCTCGTGCGATGAAAAATTCGCAAGGGATTTAGCTGTTTGGGGGCTGCTTTTTAAGACATTTTAATTAATTGTAACGTATAAATTAGTTAACGGGCGCTAATACTTTGCATATACAGAGTGAGAATATTGTTTTTGAAAGAAGAGCGTCTTTACGAAATGTTACGATAAGAATCATCTGCTTGTAATATATTTAATTTACGCGTGCCATAAATTGTCGTGGTAATAGAATAGCGCGTTAGATAGGTATTTTCTAGTAATTGCCAGTAATAAATGCTTCCTTAGGCCAACATAAAGTTGAAAACATATATAAATTAAATTTATTTCACAAGTACTTTTATTCACTATCCAGTTTATAAAGCAGGTGAAAAGAGACCCATCACGATGAACGTGAAACGCATCTCTCTATATTTTGCACGAATACTTTTTGTTGGCGTTTCTTTAAAGGCGATGAGGTGTTAAATGGTCGCTTTGAATTATCATTTGGTCGTAGTAATGACGAAATTTGCATGTTTCGTGAGGATGGCTGATGAGTTGCAATATTTTGTTATTTTCCATCGGATCTATTTTAATATTTATTATTCAGATTTATTTTAAATCGTAATGTGTTACGCAAACCTCTATCTCGTAAACAATAAAAAGAAGAGCAGTCTTAGTTTTCGAATCGCTTTGTATACTGTTACAAAGGTTCATAATGCCGCTGGACTGAGTAACAAACGAACCGTCAACTTCTGTGACCTACACCAACAAAATTACGATAGGATAGGTCCTATCGCCGGTAGTACGAGTATCTCATGATTATTATCTAATATTTAATACCCATTTTCCACAATTCAGATCGAGTGCTATATACAAAAATGTATTAAGACTAGAAAAAAGAGCGTAAATCAACTTTAAATTAGCACTTTGCGCAGATGCTTAGAATATTTCAGTGAATTCATGATAAAATTACTCATGTAAGAGGATAAATTATAATCCGTAAGTATATGAGAGTTCAGACCAATCATTCTTTTTTAAATTACCTATACATAAATACATTTGTAAATTGATACCTGAGAATACTCAAAAGTAGTGAAATCCAGCAGTAACTTTTATTGGCGCACAGTTACCTAGATCACGGATTACAATAGAACTATAAACATTAAATACCTTTTGTTTCCGTTTCAACGTTTTCCTACTCAACGTCCTGATAACACCATAAATATTCTCCATGGCTGACAACGATCACAACACTGGGAACTTTCACTGAGGAGCACGTACAAAATATTCGATTCACATTAGATTTTTTATTCGATAGATCGATACGGCGGGGTGTGCCGCGCTGCACTCGCGACGCGCGGTGGCAGTATGCGCGCGCGCAGCGGCGCCGGCCCCCGACATCTTTATAAATATTGATGCAATCTCGATGTGTTCGCTCCGATTAATCGCTAATTTTCTTTCGTAATTCAAATACCGCGGGTGGCTACGCCGCTTGTTAGAGAGTATTTAATTGATTATTTTTTTTCATAAAACGTGATCGTTTAGTTTGCTGACGGTATTTCCACTTTAAAAATAAAATAGACACCTATGTCAATATAAATAAAAACATTATTATTTCTATCGATGCATGAGAATAAATCACATTTAAAAAGCACTACCAAGATTTGGACGTGAGTAGTATTTCTTTTAGCCAAAGTAGTCAGATTCTCTCTTATAAATGTTACTCACAACTTATATTGTAATCTTTAATTTAACGTTCAAATGATTTTACAAAAGCTTACAGCGGATTGGCACGTTAAACCTATGAACTATGTCTCTGAAATAACTGACATTTGTGTAACTGTGAAATCGAACATCTAAAAAGAACGAGTTACATGTTACAATTTGATAAAACAGTTGAGAACGATGTAAACGTACTTTTTGTCTCCTCTATAAAACTCAATAAGCGACATGAAAGTACATAATTACAAGACAACATGCGTGCGCGCAACTGATACAGATATTAATGTGAGATATCAGGCCGATGCGGCTCTGCCGTATAATGGAGATTGGTAAAACTGTTTTATATCAGCTCGAATGGAAATATAACTCATATCTCTCTTTAATTACCACAATTTCTTCTAATTAGGCCTTAATTCCCACCGTTATAGAGGCTAAGCTCGTAAAAACTCCACACTGACTTTTATTGCAAGCAGTCTGGTTAGATAAAAGTGTGGGTGGACAAATGATAACGTAAAAACGTTAAGAACATGCATTTATTAAAAACAAAATTTAAAATTCAATTTGTCTCTTGTTTTAGTGAGCACTAACAAGTGATTTTTTGATTCATGAGTCGCATTTGATCACCTGCATAATCACATGCAAAATTAACATCCTTTTAGTGACGTATTAAATTAATTACTAACGTTAATAGTTAATCTAGACACGCGGTAGCGTGTCAAGCCAAGTTCAAGAAACAGAACTGGCGAGCCGCACCGTGTGTAATATTACACGAACCATTTGGAACCACTTTTGAACCCCTCATAAATCAAAAACTATTTCACATAAACGTATCAAATTTGGCTCATATATTGTGACTTGCGAGATAAATATGTGTTCCAAATTTCATAAAGTTTATCTCAAACAGTTATTTAGATATTAATGTCCAAAAATCCTCATTTTTATCATTGACTGACTGACAGATCAAAATTCTAACCCAGTTCCAAATGACCTAGAGAGTTAAAATTTGGTATGCAGATAGGTAATTACATGAATACAAAGGAAAAAATAAAAAACTGGCAATTTTTTAATAATTACTTTTTTTTTTTATAAGAGGCTAACAAGATGACCTCACTCCACCTGATGGTAAGCGGTAGTGAGATCCACATATGAGGTCGACAGGCACAATAGACCATGCTGCGGTTAGGTTCTAATATGAACGCTTAACATAAATACCTAATTAGTGCCTAATCGACTTTTTGACTGGCTCGGTGGAACAGTGGTTAGTGACCCAGGTTTACTACCCATAGTTCCAAGAGTCGTGGGTTCGATTCCCACTCGGGACAAATATTTGTGTGACGAACATCGGTGTTTGTTCCGTGTCTGGGTGTGTATTAAGTATATTTAAGTATATTTGTGTATCTACTGTTGATTCTGATATCTGTAACACAAGTGCTTAAGCTACTTACCACGGGATCAGATCAATGTATGTGATGTTGTGTAAAAAAAAAAAAATCACGCCTATATACCGGGGAAGGCAGAGCACTAAGTATATATTTAGGTATACATACTTTCGTATTTACAATTAAGAGTAGGTACTTATAGTCGGTTTTCATATTTATTACTTAGGGTTATACCCCGTAAACGTAGGAAAATACAGTGACTGATTCAATTGTTTTATATTTATAAAGTCTAGTTTTAGTTTTGAATTTGTCTTTTTCAAAGGACCTACGGCGTTACGATGATATATACTTTTCTACAAAAAGTAATGATATCCAATCAAAAACATAACTGTGAAATGAGAGCCAAGTTCAATATTATGATAATTGCCTTGGTTGTTGACTTCAACGACAAAAGAAGTGAGATCTAAATGCGTGCCAAGTTCTATGGTCAACCCTGAAATTTATTTATAAGTAACACTATAACATACCTATCATATCTTCTTATAACATAAGATAATGTATGGTGGTAGCCTATGAAGGTCTGTCTTGGCTAGTTTCTATAAACCTACCAACGTATTATTATGTTCGCTCGCTAGTTTCTACCAACAATCCAAATTTTCGGAATTATAAAATAAAAACCGCCAAATACCAAACTAACCAAGACAACTAACTAGACTACTAACTAACTAAAGAAAACTAGCCAAGACAGACCTTCATAGGCTACCACCATACATTATCTTATGTTATAAGAAGATATGATAGGTATGTTATAGTGTTACTTATAAATAAATTTCAGGGTTGACCATTAAACTTGGCACGCATTAGATATCACTTCTTTTGTCGTTGAAGTCAACAACCAAGGCAATTATCATAATATTGAACTTGGCTCTCATTTCACAGTTATGTTTTTGATTGGATAATTCATTTATGAAAACTAGCCAAGACAGACCTTCATAGGCTACCACCATACATTATCTTATGTTATAAGAAGATATGATAGGTATGTTATAGTGTTAATTATAAATAAATTTCTGGGTTGACCATTGAACTTGGCACCCATTTAGATCTCACTTCTTTTGTCGCTGAAGTCAACAACCAAGGCAATATTGAACTTGGCTCTCATTTCACATTTATGTTTTTGATTGGATTGTATTTTGTATATTCCGTACACATACATGTACGGACACGTTAGCATGGAGATTGTAAATGCGATTAAAGTTAACCATTGTGATAGCGTGATTAATTAGTTGAAACGTATTATGAAATGGTTTCCTACGTAAAAAGTAGTCCTTTTGTGCACGCTTATTGAACCTACGCGGGGTACGTTATCTGTGGCTATAGTATTTATGCCTTCATATTATGTATTCTTATGTATTCTTCGTGTACCTTATTACCCACTGCACTGTATCCTGTAGTTACAGTCAATGCATATTGATGGTTCCCTCGTTCGAAACCGGATCAGATAGCGTGTCATTGTACCAATAGTGATCAATAATACAAGCGATTGCAAAACTATGACCGACCGTTATGACCGCGGCGGATTAATTAATTGATTAATTACTTTAATTATACTAACATGGACGTTGCATAACGAATGTAAATATTAAGCATTTATTTCCTACAGGTTCTCATTTACTTCCAACAATCACATGTAATTGAAATTCGATAGAGTCATTCGTCTTTAAATGACCTAGCGGTTTCACTTCCTACTAGAAGATCCCGGAATTGCAGGAGGGAGGGAAAACATGATAAGATGAAAATTTGATGAAAATTTTTCAATAAAATTATGATTAATAACTAATTCACATTTCATAAGATTTTCCTTATAATTTCTCAAAGGGAAATTTTCTTCAAGATCAACATTAAGGGCTAGGTCATTGCCCCGTCCCAATTCGGTCCCAACAAGTCCCAAGGACGTGATCCCACAAGTGCACCGTCCCCTGAGCGCAGTCCGGAAGCGATGCACGCGCACTCTCGCTGCGGTCCTCCTTCAAACGGTTAGCATAGTACAGATAACGTAACGGAATGTTAGCTTTGTTAATAATGGACTATTGATTCGCCACTGCTCAGCACAGGTGCAACAGTATTGTCTATTATTATTTGCGCGCTATGTAAAGAGGTCGAGTCGTCGGAACTTTAAATATTTATGTTTAGATTTGTATTATACGCGAGTTTAATCCGTAAAATTAGTTTTATATAAAATAGTGTTTCTATATTGCATAATTTACTTAAAACTTACTTAACCGCATAGAATTCTCTTTGGTAGTTCTAAAGGTCTCAGCATACAGGGACAGTAATTAAGGCTGAGAAGTTCAATTATTTTAGTTTGGCAAAAAAAAATAAAAATCTTAGTTAGTTTTATGTGTTACTGTTGAATATAGAAGAAGGTTTCTCACTGGCTATCATCTGCACTATGCCATAGCGGTCAGCCAACAAGCGTTTAGCTACCGTTATCTTCGGTAACATACCGTACTAAACAATTCTACAGTCTAGAACTTGCTGGAATAGAGTTCCCTCACAAATTTCGTTCATACAAGAGGGTGTAGAAACTAAAAGAGACAGCTACTATATATTATACTGGAATTGCTATCTACATACGTGGCAAGATTTGGAGATTGACAAACACATGTATTACTTGGAAATAATTGTATTTACAATCCCGGTACCGGGAAAATGTTTCGAATGAACGTATTTCATCACATATGTCTTGTCGATTTTTCTTTTTTAATTGGTTCCGACTAAACGAGTATAATTTATTTTCCTGCAAAATTAGTTAAATTTTTTTGACAGGTTGTTAGTCGAAGCCAAATTTCCTTTATTTATTTAGGTATTTAAAAGAACTTATAAATCGTCGGAACAGTAAATAAATAACTAATAGATACGTGATTCTACCACCGGTTCTGAACGCTGATTCTACAAAAATGGTAATATTGCGAACTCGTTAAAGTTACAATACATATTCAGCTGTTCACATACCTTCTACCTACACCGCTAGGGGTAATCGCAACTTCCGCAGACCACCTGCTCTTCATTTCCTCAATATTTCCCCGACATTTGCGTACGTTCGATAAACCGTGTAATGCGTAAGATAATACTGTCGATCCGAGACACTGCGCACGAGTCGTTCGTGAAAGTGGCAACAGACGTATATCTTCGAGTTGTCTACGCGCTAATTTGGTTACGAGCAAATGTAGGATTTCCTGTGAGGGAAGCGAATTGGAACGCGGCTATGGCGTGACGCTGTCCACACGACTGACAAACGGTCAGTTTGAAATGCCCATGTTATGTGGTACATAAAAACGGATTACGTGTTCACCTACTGACGGATAAACAATTTATCTACTACTGGTAGAGCAGTTTGTTAATAAGTAAGAAAATTCAACAAACCATTGCCATACCACCTAAAAATGCATGCATGCATTACTTACTACTTTTAGGTTTTTCTCCAATATCAACCTAACGCTGTGGTAATTACATGGCACATTATGGTATTTACGATCTCCTAGATGAGACACCAAGGTTTTTACTTACTCTAAGAGTTACTACAGCATTAAAGATATCTAAATCACATGTGTCAACTTAAATATCTATCAATACCTCTATAAACCAACAAAAATACCGATTTTTACATAGTATATGTTATGTCTCTTGTTTTTATTATCAGATTTCAACGATAGTCTTCTAAATATTATTACCAGGCTCATCGCTTGACCGATTATACCTTGAACTTTGGTGCAACAAGACTAGCGTAAATAATTTGCCTTTTTAGTTCAGGTATTTGGCTATCTTACATCACGGACAGTGGCTATTTTAGCATCATGAAATTAACAGAAGTACACTCATCCTAAGACGGACTATTTTCTATGATTTTCATAATAATACCTTATTTTATGATACTATTCATGTAAATTGTATGTATCTTTGTATTTAACTACAAAACAATCATGATATTACATCTAAATTAAACAAAAAACATTAGATTATTTTATAACAGTCCAAAAACTCGGATAACATAAAAACACCAATCATAACAAACGATTACGCCTATTTTATATAAATGAATGGTAATTTAACATTTATGTTTTATACCTAAAACGAATTGCACAACGAGTAGCCTTGGAAGATACCATGTTATTAAATGTAATGAGAAGTCAAGTTACTAAATGAACATAACTGTACTGTACTTCGTTTGTAGTGAGATTAATTCGGAATGTAATAAACAAGATATAAGAAGGTAATTACAGCATTATAATGTTTGTCTGCTGGAACTAATAGAATCACGAAACGTCACAATTTAGTACAAACCAATAATCAAGGGAAGCAGAGCGTGAATTTTTATATATTTTTTGGGGAAGTTTGTTGAAAAGTTTGTGTTACTTGAAAGGTCTCTATTTAGATCGGTATTTATAGTAATTCCATAATTTGCGGTATGTGGGTATACTCCAAATAGTTTACTTCCCCAAATACTATGTTTTACTAGATAAAGTAATTATCTGATTGGATTGATTACTGCATATTATGCACACAAAGAAAGGTCCGTTATTTTGGAATCTATATGTTTTCTGCTGTTGGTTCAATGTACAGATATCAAATTCATTTTCAATCCTATGATATGTGTTGAAAAATGGTTCAATATAATATATCCATTGTCTATTATCACTTTTCAGGAATATTATGAGTTTAACACCATTAAAATGATAATGAGTAATAGCTAAGAGCCTGTCCAAATCTTTATAAAGGGAAAACTATTAATACACAAGCATATCTTGGTACAAATAACTAAGATACAGTAAAGAGCTACTTTACAAGTGTTATTGTAGAGCGCCTACGACAAACAACACTTCACAAACAACGCTATGCGCGAGGCGCGCGCGCACCTTCGGCACACTTCGCGCATTTATCGCGTCGTTAGCACATTGCGGCATTTTTCCGAACGGCGCTAGAAAACTGCACTACTCGCTCTTACTCTACTTTATCTATATAAACAAGAATTGATGTTTGTCTTTTTCAGAATCGTTTGGCTAATTAAGCCAAACGATTCTGAAAAAGTGAAAATGCATAGTTAATGCATTTAGGCCAAAAAAGGTATTTGAGTAGTGTGTAGTGATAATGTAGTGGTAACTGGTAAGTTTAATAGGTACACAGGTAGGTAGCCCTGCTGTCAACGTATCGCTTAATAAGTGTTTCTGAACAGACGCCTCGCTTAATAACTAGTATAGATATAAAGTAAACGAACCAAATAAATAAGCCTTAATAAAAATTATACCACAAAACCACACAAAAAATTATAAAAAAAATGCAAGCTGCCTAAGCAATCGATTAGGAGATAATAACAACGTTGCTTTCTGAAATAAGGCATTGAGTTCTAATGATACAAACAAACAATAAAATTTTAAACATAGATAAATAAACTAGATTCTACCGATAGATAAAAAGTACTACGGATACAGTAATGTTATCCTTTTTAATAAGTCAACCTTTCCAGTTATTCGACCCAGTTAATAAATTCAGTTGCGCAGGAGTTTATTGGCCGCGTTACTGGGTTTTATTGTCGTATGCTATTAGAGGTTTATGATTGCTTTTCATTTTCGTTTGCATTCAAATGGTTTTATAGCATGTTTTTATCAATAGCAATCGAACCTCTCTAGCTCAAGTGAGATCATAGGAAATTGGTATATTATCATAAGATGTCTTTTAAAAATCTTGTATAGGAGTGAGAAAATCTGCTTCTGCAGAATATAAATAATCTGCATTTCAAGGCTAATATCTACCGAAAAAGGGTTAGGTAACACTTAGAGAGACGAAGAAGAGAAGTGGTAAAAGGAATTTTATATTTACCTAATTCAGTACATCCAGGATGTAACCACTGATTTCAAACTTCAACAAAAGTGCGATCTGAAAAATATTCTAATTTAACACAGGCAAGTAACTTAGTTTAATTAGGCCTGCTCTACATTATGCTAATTTCAATTGTTGCAGAGTGATCCCGAATTTATTTTCTAGAATGTGAAACTGCTGGGCTATAATATTAATTACGTACAGATTGCACGCAATATTACTGGTTCACTTTCGACAAAGTGTGGGCCGGCACCACAAGTGTCAAAGACCTTACTTTCATCCCATAAGAGGTTTCATTCTGGACCCCATTAATAAAGCCTGAACGTGTTTCTACGTTCGTTATCGCGATATTTCTGTTAGGCATATCTAGTTTATTGAACTTTCCTACCGGACTTGTAGAAACCGTGGTAATTATTTATTTACAAAACTTATTTTGAAATATTTGATTACTGAAAAACAATTGTTCAAATTCAAAGGCAGTAGTGTCAGTTTGCATATGAGGCAATTGCGATACTTATTGTTTCCGACCAAACAAATCCTACATTATTTAACTTATTTTTGTAAAAGGAATCATAAGATACCTATAGTCAGTAAGCCATACGCCATATTAAGTAGCTTATTTAATGTATTAGGTTTTGGAAAATATAGCAGACCTATAGCCATATTAAAAACGACGAGTACCACCAGCTATTATGAACTAGCGATACGTTTAATTGTAATTGACAATATCAGCAAGTAATTGGCGCGCCCAAAGAGAGCGTGACAGCTCCGCTTTCCACAGATAACAGAGCGGCCATGTTCACTACATGCTTAGCGATTTATTTCGGTAATGGCGGCCATTGGTGGCCCATGGAGAATTATGAAAGTTTCCACTAGAAAAAACGAGATACAGTGTTTTGTATTATTTTGGGGAAATTATGACATTTTGTCACTTTCTCAGAACATTTAACAGAAGTAAACGTTTATAGCAGAGGAGACTGGACGGAAGTAGTCTTCGAACCGATACCAAAGACTTTTGTGTTATACAGATCTTTATTACACTCCATTACTAAAGGTATGCACCAGTATCAAATATCTGGCTGTAATGAGACAAACCCTCTAAATGTAACTAAATTGAATAAATAACTGTCGTTTTAGTTACTGTAACATAGTAAAGGCCCTCTGCAGAATAAACACACCTTTACTAGACTTGCTAGGCGATTACTATCTATGTTAAGGTGGGTACTTGAATACCCAGACCGTAACCCATTAAATAATCCAATGGAGATGTAAATAACACTAGAAATGATTAACATAAACGCAGTGGTTCGTTCGTAATGCGCGTTTTGTTTGATCGCGGGCAGATAGCGAAGTGAAAGTTACTTTTAGGCGCAATACAGAATGCAGTCTGAGGTGGCATAATGTTTCCAAAAACGAATAAAACCAGTGATCGAATGTAACGTATGTGACATGTTAATGAGGACCAAATGACAATAATGAATTCTGTCTGCCGCATTTTCATTCTTATTTTTTTTCGTTTTGGAAAGGCTTGTGGGTAACCCCCTTCTCGTAAGAACACCAACAACCGTAGTTCAGACACACCGGCTATATTGTTGTCTATCTAAAAATAATAGACTACTTATTGGCCATTAAATTAATAAGCCCAGAGGCGTGGGAAAATGAGAGCGCGTCACTTTGCCACGGCTACCAAAACTAATGGTTGACGAATGGTGAGCGGAAGACTCGGGGTTTAGTGGTTGCCTGTTTGAAAAATTATGAATCGTTTGAGAAATCTTTAGTAGTTTCTTAACAAAAACGTGTGAACATATCACTCAACACATTAGATATGGTAATTGATTGACTTTGGACATTGCGTACAATGGGCAATTATAATTAGTGGGGACTGATGATATGATCAATATGGATTTTATATTATAATGATTATTGTTTATGCTGTGTTTGGAAAAAAAATTGAGATAAACAATCGCAGTAATTGCGTCTCTGTTTGTCAGCAACATAACAGCAAACAAAACAGGTTCTGCGAGCAATTTATTTTTGTAAACGTGTCACATGTAATTACATCGCCCTACGTGATTAATAGTTAAATATCATTCCCCCTGCCATGTCAGAGGCCTACGGGCGACTTAATAACTCTGACACCAGGTTGTTCATCAACCATACGATAAGAAGAAGAAGATTCCCCCAACGGCTTTCAAATGATCTTTACGGGGTGATTTCAAAACGATATGTAAAGCAGTCATCTTACAGTGACTATTTCCCTATGATTTCACAGTCGACAGGAACCAGAACAGTTTTAATCAATAGTTAACCATTAAAATGAAATCAGCTGCCGGCTGCATCGGCCATTATGAAGCAGGCTAAGTGTCGGTGTCGGACACCGGAGCTACGATCCGTGCTTCCTGCTTTAACAAATGACAACATTTGTTAGTGCACACTCATCAGGCCTATTGTTTATTTTTTTTTACAATTTACAATGAACTGATCGTAGCGTTGGAGCTGGAATTTACAGATGTTTTTTAAGCATCATAAATTAAAAAACTTAAAATTATACAATTAACTTAGTTATCTCGATCAATCAGGACCACTTTCAGTTTTTTTAATCCTAAAGTATGAAGATCAATTATTCTATAAAGAAAATATGGCGGTAGCTTGATGTGCCGACTATACTTGTGTCACTAAGTGCAATGTCTACACAAGTAGCAAGTGAAGAGGCCTAAGTTAACGGTACACGTCAGCAAATTTAGGAGAAATCCTTTGGCTAGACAAATATTTGAAACGTGCATCGCACATTCACCGTGCATATACTTACAACATATGAGCATTACGTTATTTAAAATTCATGTTCATTACGTTACGTTATCAGCTATCAAGGTACACAATAAAAAAATACATACTACAATTTATTGTTTAAGTTAACGATCGACAAGTGACAAATATGGCATGAGTGTGTTTTGGGTGACAATTTTATTATCTCGTGTTGATATTCGACATTAAATTAATTGATTTATATTTCATTAGCATGTGCAAATTTTACAAACTATATGATTGATTATTGTTTTATTTAAAAAAGGCATTATTTTGGCTAAATATGTTTGTCATGATTGATGAATTCAAGTTTAGTATTGACTACATTTTGAAGTACGCAAAGCAACAGAATAGATGATTAGGTGACTAATCACCGAACCAACAGTTGCAAAAGTGCCGGATATAGTGTGTATTAAGCGCCAAACAATAACAACACAGCTTCCTGTATCTGTAATGTTGCCGAATGATTTGTTTGTGTTTCGAAACATCTACTGAGTGACTGCTCATGATGCGTCTACGTGAATCAAAATCAGATTACTAGTAATTAAACCGTTTATTTTACTCTCCTGTTTCTCAATTGAAATCCAAATGTTAAATGATAAGTTCTAACGATTGTACTTGATAGTATGTTACAGAGTACTGTACAGTTGAAGACATAAAAAGTAATTAAGTAAGGTTATTAGAAGGGCGCCGTACGTTTGCTATGTATATGTACCTAAGTAACTAATTAAACTGCATGAATCTACAAGTCTAAGCAGAGATCGTGAGCAAAAACAAAACGCGCGAGCGGCCGATCGTTATCTTATCATCGTTCCTCTAATTACAATCCCATTACGACGCAAAAACGGAACGCTATCGTTTGTCGCACGAGACGCTATGTGGGCTATGGAACGGTAGAGACCTAACCTATCAAATTCCTGAAGGGTCAACGTGTATTTTCTGATAAGTAAGTGGTCTGTAATAGATCCAAGATGTAAGGTCTATAAGTTAGCTATTTCTATCCTCAAATATTGCTAGAGTAAGCGTACGGGTTGAAGAGCATTTTAAATAGGTGCAAGAAACTTTAAAATGCTCTACTTCAGATAATATGCAAATATCGATCTTTGAAAAGGCTAGGTATGTCTATTGCTAGGTAAGTGCATTGTCCAGGATTGGACGTCTTTGGGCTGATATGATGGTTAGTCAACTACACAGCAGAATTTCCGTGTTCCGTTTATGTTGCACAAGTAAATCCCAGGCAAAATCTAGTCTTAAACGCATCAACGACACAGATATCCGCCGGTCGGCGCGTGCGCACCTACAAATGGCTCTCGATCGTTTTCGCTCTTAATCGATGAACGGTGGCGTGTCTTATTCCACTTCGCTGGGTTCCATGTAATTCATGTCAATTGTCTGCTTTTTGCCTAATGGAAAGAAATAATATGTGCTTGCAAAAATATATGTTTGCACTGTTCAAGATGTATATTAATGCGAGCGTAGATTATACAGTAAAGTTGAGATCATTTGCATATTAATTGCAGGTAGAGTATAATTTGCTACACCGAAAAACAAAGCTCAAATGCAAGACAATATGTAGACGTTATATAATGAGACATTTTTTATAAATTAATAAATAACGCACTCTTAGGTAAAATAAGCCAAACGTTTTGCATTATTTATGTATTTTTAAATAGTATTGGAATGTAAATAATGTTATACATAAATACCTATTATTGTAATTTATTTCTGTTTATTAGCTTTCATTCACGATTGCCATTAAATACAAATTAATGGTTAAAATATTCATACTTCTTGGTGTTATTGTGTAACGATAACTTACAAAAGTCTTGTATCGTCACGGCCCGGCTCAATAAACTATCACTCGGTAGGCTTATCTCAGATAGATCACTTCGAACTATGTTATTTGATAGCAATAACAACGGTAACGGTAACAGTCGTCACATCATGTGTCTATAGAAGATGGGAAATCGCTTTTCACCTTGAAGGTTATAGTATAGTGTAGTATAAGTAAGTATATTATCACATCTAAGATGAGATACATCTCAGGTATAATTATATATAATTTGAGTTCAAAACTTTTTAATAAAGAATATATAAATTGCCTACACTGGTTCATAAGAATTTCACTGTACGTACATTCATAGTAATTCACTAGAAAAAAAATTGATAAACTCGTTGATGTCTTTTGTATGCGTACCGCTTAAGACGTGTAGTAAGGCGTAGACAGTATATTTTCAACAGGGGCGTCTCATTGAACTATGCTCAATCTACTCTGGCCGCAGAACTATCTTGGATCGAGTAATCATTCTATCTATTTGATACAAGAGTTTTGCATTGTTTATCAACGAACACTTTCCAAATCATACATAGTACAGTCTGTGGGGACATATAAAAGCCTCTGGTCTGCAAAAGGTGAAGTAGAAAATGTTTTGGCGTTATATTGCTTACGTATGGCAGTTTAATAGAAATCCAAGTTTTCGACCTCGGGGGGCGCATGCGCGAGCCGCCATCTTGAATTAAAGGTGCCGAAATTCGTTTTTTTCTAAATAACGTCTAAACAGTTAACTGTATGACTAAAGTGTTAGACGATGTAATTGGAGGTAATCAAACTGTATAAAAGCTGATAAAATTATAATTGAAATACTTTTACCGATTATTGTTATTTTATCAAGTTGGTAGTAGAAGTGTCAACATATATTGAGCAGATAATTAAGTTCAATATAACAAGATAATATAGGTTACAGACCCACTTATCTGCAATTGGTTGTATTGTATCTTTGAAGAATTCTGAAGAGGCATGACTTACTAATGCGCCCTGACTAATGGATGTTGACACTGCGTTAAGCGACTGGACCTAATTGCACGGATTATGCAGCAACGAAGCGCATGCGTCGGGGACCTGACGCGGAATCGAACTGGTGCTGTAAGTGTGCCGCGCCACACTTCCAGTCAGCGTATCTGGACACTAGGCCATAGGCTTAGCTGTCTAGACCAATCACCGCACTACGTCAGCCAAAGCATACAATGCTTATAAGGCTTCTTACTAAATTCGCAGGTTTCAAAACTAAATTTGAGGTTAGACGTTTGAAGATCTCAAATTCTATAAATTTTAAATAAGAAATGTCAACGTAAACCGTTATCATCTGATATTTTATACAACAACATTATCAACAAGTATAAATATTTATCCAAATTGTCGTGGAAATAACTGTATTACCATTAGAGATGTCTATCTAATTTTTACACGCAGTTGCAAAGTGTCAAATTATTCCTTTGGTTAGTAAAAAAAGAAGCTGGTCTCAATTGCTTTACGCATATATGAAAATACCTGTACTGCGAAGGGCCGTTATTAATTTTAATAATATTAAAAGCTCATATACGTTCGAATTGAGAAACCTCCTCCTTTTCTTGAAGACGGTTAGTAAAATAAAGAACGAACGCTATCACGAAAAACCGAAAGTTTTCAATTTGAATTTCTTTGGTTTACGCCATTTTTCAAACATCAATCTACAAAAGTGCATCGTAATTAATATTTAAATCATCTAACTAACCCATTGTGCCGTTGGCAGCCGCATCGTTCACACGAGGTGATTCGCAGCGGACTGTTGCGCCCGGTCAAAAAAGAGTAGTCCACCTTAAAATCAACGATGAAAGTTCAAATTTGCAGAGCAATATCGTCGCAGTTAGTGGACAGTTGGACAAAACCTCGTTAATTCTAAGGGCGATGGTTCAAATTTGCTCATCATGTTTTGGCGTGGACTCTTCGGAAACGGAAGCACGGTTCGGTGGCGCGATTGTCGCGCGGCCTCCGCCTCCGACGCGTCGGCCACGGGTTACGTGAGCGAAGGACGTTGACGTGTCGAATTGGCCATTGTTGTGATATTTTCCCATGCCCCGCGGCGCCAATTGAAGGATCCGTATGCTTTGATGACAGTATTAGTCACATGTCTATACATCTGACAATGGCGGATTGATCGATTTGATTAAGCCCATGAAAAGACAATTTTGGTTTTGGAAATCATGATGATTATCATGAAATAATAGAATGCTCAAGACCAGTGTTTGTAGATAATATAAAAAATTTGCCTCGCCAGCGTCGAAAGGACCCTATTGAGCGAATATAAGTATCAAAATTATCCACTAATATACAATATGTATGACCGGAAAGAAACCAAAAGTACGAGCAACTTATACACTTTAATACGACTTACGATTTAAAACGCGGAAGTCACTGACAGGGGCAGGTTAAACGGATTGAGTTATGAAAAGATTTTGTAAGGGAAGTGAGTGAAGTCCGGATGAAAATCACACGTAACAGACAAATGAAAGTGGAAAGGTCTATTATCTACAAATACCTAGACAGGTTAGGTATAACGTATACCCCTACAATTACTAAATACATTAGAGAAAGAACTAATTATAGTGTAGCATACACGGATAAGCAGTTACGCTTATTATAATGCGATCACCTGGACCAGTATTATCAATATCTCGTTACCAAGTTTCATACGAAAGGAATGAAGAGCGAAGGGCCATACAATTAGGTAGATTCCGTCTAAGCAGAGAGGCATAACGTCGGTTTCTAGCAAATTACAAGGTGCGAGTACTGCGAGTGGTATTTGACGTAATAACGCGGTTCTGTATCGACAGCTTTGTCTGTCCGTCTGTCGCCCCATGAGCACGCATGTATGATCAACTTTCCCTCGCTGTGGATCGTTCATTGTGACGATTTTTTTCACTTTTTACGGCTCTGGTATGAATAATTACGGCTTTGCCGTCCCTTACTTACGCCATCAGTTGACGTTCATTTATTCTGTGTTTGAATGAATACATGTTCTAATGATCATTGATATCGATCAGGAGAGTTTGTTATTGTAAAAAAGTATTTAATTCACAAGTTTTTAAGGGCCATAATTAAATATACCATAATTAAATATACCATGGCCCGTTTTTTTTTAAATCATAACGACTTTGATTGATCGAATCTCATCCAACTAAATGATTTTGGCAAGTATATCATTGAAATATTTTTTTTACCTTACGCCCGTATATTCGCAGTTGAATACGAAAGTTAACTAATTTTAATTAACAGATTATAAGTTGTGTAATATCTTTTAAAATAGTGGATCGAAAGGTATTTATTAAATAGTTTATACAGAAGCTTGTGGAATGGAATCATTTTAATTAAGTACAGGTATTGCTATTAGGTAAAGGATGTTGGCAATTGAGAAATAGTTTACATTTGTTTATGTCAACACATTATTATTATGTACCTGAGGTATTAATTCCCAGGGTGGATTAACTTTAATCCATCGGGACTTCAAGGAATTTCAGTTTAATCACCGTAATAAAGTTAGTTACGGTCTAGCTTAAACATCTATTTTTGTGTTTGTCAATAATATTAATTATATTTAGACATTATGTATAACATTTATTATTTATTTATTGTCCCTTACGCCATATAGACATGAGGAACTAGTGAGTGTAACAGATATTCCATTTCGTAATGTTAGGTGTTTCGAATGTCTATTATAATTATCAGTCGCTTTACATAACTCGGTGAAGAAGTACAGTTAAATTACATGAACCGTAAATAATGTCTATTGAAATGGCTCTAGTACGTAAATTTGTTTGGTCTAGAAATGTCTAGCGTGTTCAGTATTAAATAGCAAAAAATCTATATTTTGTTATAGGTAACATTCGCTTTGTGACCTGGAATTGAAGATACATAAACATAACTTGTTTGATGTGAACACTACCTTTAGAGTTTGACAACAATGAAAATAGATTATGTTGATAGTCAGCTGGCATCGGTAATAGTAAATTTAGTTTGTAAATATCATCATCATCAGCCCATTTAAAATTTAAAGTTTGTAAATATAATAACTAATTATTTTGTAAATATTTTAATTACACTAGTAACCCTCCCTCGCATAGTTTCGGGTGAATTTTAGATAAAAACCTTCCTCTTCCTTTCCTTCCTGGATTCACACTATAAATTAAAATACCGCATTAAAATCCGTTGCGTAGTTTCAACATTTAAGCATACATAAGGATATAGGGACAGAGAAAGCGATTTTGTTTTTTACTATGTAACGATGTAATGTAGGTTCATGTAAGGCTGCGTTCCAGTCTTCCTTAACACAATTTACTTTCAGAGTATGCCAGCTTCCGAAGGGCGTTTTTTTAGTCATCACGAACATCGCTAGTCAAAGTTCAAAACATTTATCAATGACGGCATTAAGATAATAGTGTATAATAGCATATAATATCACTAGGTACGTCGCGCTCAATTATACTGCTATTTGCTGAATCCCTCATAAAAATATTGCGTTTTTTTATATAATGGGATGGCATCATCAACAAAATTGCTCCACAGTTAAGCCTTCTCGCTTTATTAGAGGCTTTGACGAAATGCCGTGCATTACCGCCTGACGCCTTGCGTCGGTAAACATAATGTGTTTAAAATAACCCTTCGGTTTACGTAACTGACGAGACGAGTTTGCTCGATGACTTGTGAAGTATAGCAATTTATTCGTAGTGTCAAACAATTTCATGTATTATTTCGGTTTAATTGTACTTCGAATACGTATGTTAGGGCAATCTGTGTAACTGGTAACGTGGACTGTAATTGCTTTCAAATACAGTTCACTAATGGCATTAACATACTGAATCTACAGTCATGTTTTGCCTCGTACAGTCGCCGTCAGATATATCGTAGCAGACAAGGTGACCAAATACATCTGAACAATTTAAAATGTCAATAACTTCGATACACTACAAGTAACCATAAAAATCTGAACATTCAGTACTTCATTAAGATCTGAGCAGATGCTTGTCATTAACTTCTGAACATACAACTTGCCAATAATATCTGAACACTTATCACGTCAAGTGTCAATCTGAGCACTTGAGGAAACATTGCAGTTGGCAACTATAAATACTACATATTTAAATAGGAACTCTTTGATAATTTATGTAATAAAATTACTCTGACAGTTTTGAAATGTCTATTGTCATCACAGTCGAGTGTGAATCTGGGTGGGTGTGTACGTGTGTGCATGTGTGTGTGCTAGTTAAAATTAGTAAAACTCATTAAATTTAAGATTTGGCAGTATGATTTTTATTAATTAAAGCCGTTAAACCGTTATTAGTAAATAACGGTTACTACTGTCATCACAGTAATCTGAAGTGTGTCAATGCAAATCCTGCAATAAATCGACGAATGAATTCAACAAAATATAAGGAACTTCTTGAAGATACTTTCCTTTCAACTGCTAAAGTATTTTATTAATCCAGATGAAGACATTACGTTCGTTCAAGATAATCAAGACAATACAGTGCATAACGCTCGTACTGTTCAAACATATTAATGAACAGAGAGAGCTTAGGTACTTTAATCAAAATACCGCCAAAAAGTCCAGACCTCAATCCTATCGAGAACTTGTGGGTTAAAATGGTGCAAGAGTGGAATGGGAATCAATGTCGATCAGAAGAAGCATTAAGAAGACATGCAAATAGTGTGTAATCTCACAGAGGTTGCGTCCTCTGAATTGTTGGTTCACGATTACAGGACATATTAAATGCAGAAGGAGGTCACACAAAATACTAAACCTATTTGATTTATGATGTTTTTATAAAAATTATAAATACTATAAATAACTAAAATCTGTTTTCTTTTCAAATAGTGACTTCCGCCGTCTTGGCCCCCAAAAACCTAATTAACAACACCCATGCCGATTATTTCGAACGAAGTCGACTGGTCGACTGGCTCGATGGCGCATTCGGTAGTGACCCTATCCTATGCGCCAACAGACGTGGGTTCAATCCCCACCCAAGACAAACATTTATGTGATGAACATTTGTGTTTGTTCTGTGTCTGGGTGTAAATATTAAAGTATATTATATTTGTGATACCACTGTTGATTCTGATATCCGTAACACAAGTGCTTTAGCTACATACCACGGAGTTAGAAAGAAAGAAAAACATTTATTAATCACATACACTCACATTGTTTGTTTAACAAACACACATACAGTAGATGTGATCAACAGGTTCTGCCTCAGCATGTGCTGCAGCGGCTGCTAGGACGTTACAGCGCTGATATTCTGGCAGAGTTAGATCAATGTATGTGATGTTGTCAGATATTATTAAGTATTTTGTTAAAGAAATATCGTAAAAACTAAATATTATTTAAATATTAGGCTAACTGTTTCGTTTATTCTACTAGAGTGGAAATCAGAAAAAAAGTGTTTAGCAAAAGAATTAATAAATGCTTTTGACTTTGAATTAGCTAAGTATTTGCTAAAGATAAAGATATTTTATTTTAAACGGACTTAATATTTTTTTACAAATACATTATATAGTCTGCGGTGACCCTAATAGTTATTCCAATGCGAAAACACAAAGATTTACAAAAAGAATTCTTCTGAGACAAAAATCATTATAAATTATTACAGATGCTAAACTTTATTAAATTGATTTCTCAAACGATTGGCAACCTCGCATTGGTACTTCCATGTCAGTGATTTGACATAATGATTTAAAAAAACAATGAGTTTATCTGCATAGATACACTTGACGTGTTGAGTGTTCAGATATTATTGGCAAGTTGTATGTTTAGAAGTTAATGACAAGCATCTGCTCAGATCTTAATGAAGTACTGAATGTTCAGATATTTATGGTTACTTGTAGTGTATCGAAGTTATTGACATTTTAAATTGTTCAGATGTATTTGGTCACCTTGTCTGCTACGATATATCTGACGGCGACTGTACATCCTACATTTAAACTTATTATTATCGATGTTTAACCCAATTAATAATTAATTTCTAACATCACTCAATTACCTCACAAACCTGCTAAGGCTATAAATCAGAAGTACAGTAACGGCATCTTTACCTAGACACGAACCCATAAATGCCTAACAATCCTTACTGATTTAAACCTTATTTCTATTAGCATAAGGTGGTGGTTTAACAGGTTTGCCTTGACTTGTGAAGGGTCATGTTCACGCCTAGCTCTAGGCTCTTGGCTAGGCACGTTGGAATTAAGTTAGATAATAATTTGAGAATGCGCCTGAGGCTGATACTAGTCTGAGGTCATTACTATAAGCACTTGGTGTTGGCATAACTAAAATAACATTAAAGGTTTGTATCCGCAATCAATTATTATGACAATATTTTATGCCTATAAATACGAGCATGTACGCAAAGTTATGTTAAGAAGTCAATTTAATAACCCCTCTGTAAGATACAGTGGCATTTCAACATTACATTGGATTTAAAAGTTGTAGAAAAAGTTAAGAAGCTTAATTACTCCTCTTTATTGTGCGTTAATTTAAAAAAAATCGAAAAATATGTGACCTTATAAAGTTTTGGGTATATACATAGAACGGAACTTCACTGCTAGGCATCATAATTAATTAGTTTGTATTAATATTATAATGAAGGTACGAAAGTGTGTCACGGCACAGCGCGTTGCAGAAAGTGTAATGAAAATAAACTGTTACGAAGAGAAATGTAATTAATAACAGCAATATGGTGCAGAGGTGGCCTACTGGGGATAGAAAATAGACTACACGAGGAGATAATGCTATTGACTCTATGTACACGTAATGAGACGTTTAGGTTGACGCTTTGTTGAAGTACCAGCGCTTTATACCTGCCTCAGAAACTACGAGTTATGGGGTTCGCTAATCCCTGTCCAGTATACCTAAATATTGCTGTGAATATTTGGATGTTCTACTTGTTTTGTAGCTAGTATTCAGAATCAGATCAACGTAGGTATGTGGTGTTGTTTGATTTTATTTCAAAACATACCTACGAGAATGTTCGCTGTTGTTAGTGACTGGTTGACGACAAGTTTTCATTTATGAGCTTTTGATTGACTCTTTTGTTATGACCATATTTTCAGTGCTCGTTGGTGACGGAAAGTATGATGTGTACTAAGTTCATTTTAGAGGTATGTTTGCGATCGGCCGTAAAGTATAATGGTAGAAGGGTATTGCATTATTAGTAACATAGTATTAAAATACAAAGAAGTGTATTTTACAAAACTAAAAGCGCTAAAGCAAAACATCGAACTAAATTTGCTGTGCCCAAAAAGTAGACATAAAAATTTTTAGAATGAATGTAGTTTAACTAATTAGTACAACTAACAGTTACTTATGGAGTATGCCCACTTTAATTATTTTGATTGCGCGAATAATATTGCTGCAAAGTTTTGCCAACACTCGAATTTTCAACATTTTTGAGTAACTGTAGGTTAAATTTTGAAGGCGGCCATTCAAGTAAGACTATAACATATGTATAACATGTCTTGGAAATACAAGGCAAACACAAAGACAACTGGATCGAAGCAGGAAGCGAACCGGTGAATGTTAGAGTTCGACATAAAAACTTTGTAGGAAAGAACCTGACGCTCTAAGATACAATTAATGTCTATTAAACTGTTTGCGCAAATTATGCAACCACTGAAAGAGTTTAACGACGTTTTTACCAATTATGGCTAACTCATGAATAGATCAATGTAGTCTCGAGATCGACGATCCACAAATTGGAAAGTGATGTACACACGCTAGTAAAAGGCAAATAAACGATTCGCAATTATCATTCAGAGCACCAGCTCTATAAGAATAGAGGATAGTAATAAAATTTCAATAAAGCATAAATATAAAGGTTACAATGAAAAGAATTGTAAAAAAATCCAATTGTGAATCTGTCACAGTTGGGAAATGTACATCTTTAAATTACTTTCGAAACAGCTGATTAAAGTTTTTCGACATCCTACGCGACGATGGACGATTTCAACATAAAATGTAAATTGTCTCAAAAGGCAATGGGCACATTCTAGGGCTAAACGTCGCCATCGACTGCGCATTCCAGCCAAATAGTTGACTTGATTTTATGTTAGGTATTTCATGCAATCACCGACCCTCACCCACAAGGCGAATTCAATTCCAAAACATATTACCTGAGCGCTTGTCGTTTCAGGCTTTTCTTTCAGATTCTCGAACCTCGCCAGGATCTCTTTCACAGACACTTTAGGTTCCATTGTCTCCTCGTGTATCGTCTCCATGTGGCCACTAGACGACGACGAGAAACTTTGGGGGCATTTTTTGTTGCGATCCGGGTTGGAGTATTTGCGCGTTCGCGGCGGGTCGGGGTCGCCGCGCGTGTCGGCGCCGGAGTCGGAGTCCTCGGGGGCGGAGGCGTCGGCGCTGGAGGCGGCGCCCTCGGAGGAGTTGATGAGGGAGTCGAGGCTGGGGGCGCGGCGCGGGGGCTCGCAGTCGTCGCAGTCGAGCTCGAGGCCGTAGAGGCGCTGCAGGTGGCGCCAGTTGTCGCGCATGGCGAGCGAGAGGCGCGGGCGCGGCATGGTGCGCGCGCTCCCGCGGCTGGGGCCGGACTGGCGGCCCGCCGTCATCTCGCAGAGGTCGCTACAGCGACTCGCATCCATCGGAAAATGCGTGATCCTGCATCGGGCGCGTTCCGAGAAAACCGTCTCGTGTTCCGGGATGCGGGGGCCGTATTTGGAACATGACTATCGTCGTATTGGTCTAGTTTCTATCGGAAGATTGAATTATGTTATGGCGGTTAACTTTGGAGTGGATTGCATTTTTTATAGGATGTTTTTTCAAGTTTTTTTATATATTTCCAAAGCGTAGATGCTTTCATTCATGGCCGTTTTCTAATGTTTATGTTTTTACGGGTTTGTTGATTGGTTAATATACACGTCTCGCCGCTAGATGCATCAAAAAACACGGACTGCGAGCCAAAGATCCCAGACGATGTTAAGACTTCGGGAGCACTTTCAATTTCCCTCCCCGCGTTATACAACTGCAGGGCGCAGGTAATCTCGGGCTATTTGCATCCGCTCTTCAACGCTTGAGGGCGCCGGGTCCGCTCACCGGCCACTTCCTTTCTCTGTACGATGTGCGTGATGACTTGTGCCTTGAATGGGGTTTGGTTTTCTTTTTGTGCCGTTACGATCACGTCATCGCCTGATGTCACTTATTCGTTCATGTCTTTTATACTATTCTATGGATATATCTTATTGTTGAAGATACAACATCTTCTGACGCACATTTAACTCTCCGTTTAGTATAAGCAAGTGGGGTAATTAAGTGGACTATAAAGGTTTGAGATTAAAGTTTATGGTTCAAGCATTATTCTACCTAAAAATGTAAACATCGAATGTGTTTTTAAACATTAAAACTGAAACCTATATCTCTTTACAAGATCCCATAGCTGAATCTTTTTTGTACTCGGCGTTGACACTCATCAAAAACAAAAAAACACATTAACCTCCTCGTCCGTGACCCTTCCCCTACCCTGTCTTGGGACCCTTTCCTTTCCCTACTACTAACATCTATCTACCCTTCTATCTTTCACCACGTCGGTGGGCCAGTCTAATCACAGGTGTAGCGGACCGTGCGCGGGCGCATGCGGTCGCCGTAACGGGCTGTGCCGCTAGGGGCGGCATGCGGTGTGACGCGCCCGGTAATCGGTTGGATCGCACTTGGGTTGCCGGAAGAGGATGGGGCTTAGCGAATGATATAATGCAGGTGGCAGTCGGCAAGGACACATGCGGGAATTGGTTTAGTCAATTCAATGATAGTTGCATCTGATGAAACAATGGCTTTAATGCACAGTAAATCAGTAGGTTTATGAAACGATGAGAATAAACATATTTAAGTGTAACAGATAAACGTTTGAGTTGATATAAATAGTTGAGATAATAGTAAGTATCAGACAACACATACATTAATAACCTAATGTACATACTTGAATCTGTCATGATAACACAATAGAAAAACGAGACATGCCGAAATATAGGGAACTCGCTATAAGAAACATATAAGGTAAATCAACGTACATATCACGGAGATAATTAGTTTGAAAAAAGCGCCGATGGCCGAGTGGTTAAGGTCGTTGCTTGTCATGCGACAGGTCGCCAGTCCAAACCCCGTCACGTACCACAGTGTTTTTGAATATGAAGTTCATTTGTACAATTATTCGATGCTTTAACGGTGAAGGAAAACATCGTGAGGAAACCAGCACCACACCTACGAAGAAATTCTAAAATTGTGTGAAGTCGACCAACCCGCACTTGACCAGCGTGGTTGACTAAGGCCGGAGTGCCCTAGTTCAGGGTAGGCCTGTGCCGCAGCAGTGGGGACGTATGGGCTTATGACGATGATGAATTTGTCCTAACCGTGTTTCGTATCAATTTAAGTCAAGAAATGTGAGCGATATATTATAAACCTATATCAAATTTAATTTACTGCGCCATGTTACGTCAAGGGGGACTGGCAAACAATTATTTTCTATTAAATACGTCCGTGATGCGGCAGAATATTACGCGGTGATTTGATGGAGGCGTAGATAAAGAACCGCCAGACAATGCACACTAATCAACGGTTCTTAAACTGTGACTTTCCCTGTTCTATGGGCTGTGGATTTATATCCACTACGGGTTTTTCAGAATTCAATTCTATGGTGTTACAGAAAAGTTTGCTTTTCGAAAAGTTTTCGTTCGTAACAACCAATTTGTTATGTCATATCTGCAGTGTAGAGCAAATAAATGCAGACAAATTGATTGATACTGTTTGAAGTAGCTTATTAAAACTGGTACAATCATATGCCGTAGACAAAGATTTACGAGAATGAGAGAAAGAAGATAATAATTACATCTAAGTTTTGTTAGTTCAATGTGAGTCCCCGTCACGGCCATGCGTTAGAGTCGCGGCTCAAACAGTTACAATTACGATATTAAGAAAGCTCATTGAATTGCAGATTCCATAGGTTTACGTTTTACTTGTTTGTAAATGCTGAAGTGGTCTTTGACTTAATCAACTCAATATAGTAAAAGTTTTACATAGTCTTTTGATAGATATTTATCGGAGGCTAAGATAATGTAATTATGTGTTTTACATACCTACTGAAACAAATATTATAAGCTAAAATGCGTATGACACAATTCAAATGTTCGCGATATTTTTTCCGATATTAGCAAGATTTTGCAAAGATTTAAGATTCAGAACTATATTATTTTTGTGTCATCAAATCTCTTTAAATATTTTAACACAAATACTTGTGTTAGAAATCAATTTAAATGACTTTTTTGATATTGTGAAAATATTTATGGAATAGAGATATTTATTTATACGCAAAAACTGTTACAATGTATCGTGCCGTTGTCATGGCATAATCAATAAGATAATTATAATGTATTAGTTTCTAAAGTCATCAGTTGATTTATTTTGTATCGATTATGTTACGAGAGTTATAACATACGATACAATGTGGTTTAAAAATGATTAGTCACGATGTCTTCTTAGCTAAGTATGTCAAATTCTGTTAAAGGCAATATATAAACATGTTTGTTACATAAAATTATCATCGGCGATTGATAGACCTTTCAATAAGATTCGAAAGTGTTACAGATAACTTTACATACTGACAAAATCAACGGCCTACCAATTTCTGTTAAAAATAAAGTGTTTACATAAGCAAATGACCTTTTCATGAAAGGTCATTAATGCCAATATGGTAAAATAAATAGTTATATTCAATTAAAATGGCACAATCGAACTCTTTTAAAACATCAATGAAATGATATTTGCACATTTCATTCATAATTTATTTTCTTTTTTCGAATTAGGTATTTGTTTTTTATATAATAATAGGTACTTATTCTGAATTGAAAAAAAAACGATTTTAATTGTTTGTAGCAGCTAAGTGAGGACTACTGTTAGAAACAGGTTAATTCTAAACAGCTGTACCTATGCTTTAATCATCGTTCAATATAAACAAACTAAGATTTTTTCAAAAGAACACAGTAACACATCGCCTCTGCTGTCTGGTCACGATGTCAAACATCGGTAAGACACCGGTAATGCGCCTCCGTGACCCGAGATGTGCCGCTTGCGTCACGGACCGCATTGCTGCCGTGCTAACGAAGAACGCAGTAAGGAAGGTTTTTGGCAAAATTGAGTTACATACATATTCGGAATCCTCACAATGAGCTCTATTTGGTACTTTTATCCATTTTTTTCTAGCTATTCGGGAAGTAGGACTTTTATTAAGATAAAACGCAGTAAAGCATTTCATCAGAAGTATTTTGCTTAGGAAAACTGCCGTAAAAGACAATACTGCTCTTTGCACTCCGGTATTTCTATGGCCTCAATTAGTTTTCACTAGTTATAATCGCAGTAAAAAGAATTCATGCTATTATGGTATGTACTTTCTTTAAAGTTAATAATTTCAGACGCTACTTTTAAACGCAGTGAAATTAGATACTGCGTTTTTACTAAGCCCTCTTTCTTAAATGAGTTTAATATAAGGTGCAAGTTAAAAATGCAGTAAGTTTAACTGCTGCACTATTTATTGGTATCCACTTTGGGTAACCTTCTTGATTATGCATAAAATAATAGCAGCAATAATGTAGACTGCGTTATTAATTGACAGAAGACAATTTTATGCTTTTGGAAACTACAAAGAAAGATCGCAGTATCGTTGGACTTTACTGCGCTTTTGATTAGTAGCAGGAGCTAGCGGGGATCGGGGAAGTATGCAGGGGCGATAGGTGTCAATTGCACGCACTGCTCGTCCTCGAGTAAGTATATAAATAAAATAATCATAATAACTTTTTGGTACACGAGTGCAAAGACCATAGCTGACACAAAAACCTTTTAAATGGAGGTATGTCATGCCATCGGTATAATGAAACGCAGTTTTGGCGGTTACAAAGACAAGTGAGTTTATTCAAAAGAACACATATCCGAGACAGATTCCACAGACTATAAAATGACAGTCATAGTTTAGTTCTTATAACACTCACTAGATAGCGGTAGGTGTTCAACAATTTTAAATATGTAGTAACATTTTGATACAATAAACAACACCCCCACTTATCAAAATAACATTAAGACTTTACTTTCTGTATACCTAATAACTCCATAAAGTAATAATGCTTTACATTACCTAAACCTTTTGTAAATAGGTCTGCTGGCATTTCAGCGGTTTCCAAATAATTTAATTCTACAATACCAGCACTAATACAATCTTTTAAGAAATGATAACGTATATCTATATGCTTGCTTCTTTTATTAAAATTATTATTACTTAAAGACATCTTAATTGCACCTTGGTTATCATTAAATAAACATATGGTATATGACTCATTTACAATCTCCTTATATAAATTTATTAAATATATTGCTTCTCTACATGCTTCAGCAACACCCATGTACTCCGCCTCAGTACTGGAGAGTGCAACTGTTTTTTGTTTTTTAGCCTCCCATGAAATTACACTCCCTGCTAACATAAAACAAAGACCTGTGTAAGACCTTCTGTCTACAACATTGTTTCCCCAATCTGAATCAACAAATCCTATTAATTTTGAATTTCCCTCATTAGTATATTTAAGCACATAATCCTTAGTCTTTTTAAGATATTTTAAAATTCGTTTAGCATAAGCCCATGTTTCACTATTGTAGCAATTATTAAACTGGCTTAGGAAACTGACTGAGAAAGCAATGTCTGGTCTAGTTAATACTGCCAAATACATGAGTCCACCAATCAATTGCTGATATGGTAAGTCTTGAATACATTTATTATCTAAATTAACATTTAATTTTGGCTCTAATGGAGTATCTGCAACTTTACAATCTGCCATATTAAATCTGTTTAGTAATTGATTGACATAATTCTTTTGACTAAGTGTTACTGTTTTATTAACTTTATCAATATTAACATTCATTCCTAAACAATTCTTTACCTGGCCTAAGTCTTTTAATTTAAATTTAGAAGCTAATACTTTCTTTAAATTATTACATTCGGCAATATCATTTGTAAATATAAAAAAATCATCTACGTAAAGGCTAACAATTGTCCTTTTATCATTATTATTTTTAGTATATAGACACGGTTCTAACTTGGAACGATTAAAACCAATATTTATAAGACATTCATCAACTTTCCTATACCAGGCTCTTGAGGATTGTCGCAAACCATAAATGGCCTTATTCAATTTAAGCACTTTATTAATATTCTCAGAATTAAGCAAACACTCTGGTGGTTGCATATAAATCGTCTCCTCAAGATCCCCGTTTAAGAATGCTGTAGTTACATCAAGATGGCTGACATCTAAGTTTAGTTTAACAGATAATGCGAACAACAATCTCAAGGTTGAATGCCTAACAACTGGCGAAAAAGTCTCTGTATAGTCCACATTTTTCTTCTGCATAAACCCTTTCGCAACCAAACGCGCACGGTAACGCACATTATTGTCATTGTCCATCTTCTTTCGTAACACCCACTTACACTTCACTATAGTCTTATGATCTTTTGGCACATCTACTACTTCCCACGCATTGTTGTCCTTAAAACACTGGAGTTCTTCTTTAACGGCTAATAACCACTGATCTCTTTCTTCACCTTGCAATGCTTCTTCAATAGTGAGACCACTAGCATCATCAAATACTTCCTCTGGCATACATATATTCGACATTCCATACCTTTCTGGCTTCTTTCTGATTCTGCCACTTTTTGCTCGTAGCTCGGGTGAGCTGTGGGCGTCTTCATAGTCGGTAGGTATATATGCATCATCTGAGTCACTTGATGTTTCTTCAACTAGAGTATCATCATTTCCTGAACTTCTGTCATTCACGCTAGTGTCCCCCACTGAATGTGAGTTTTCTTCACCTTCTGTGATTGGTATGCTGACTTCAGGACTCTTCTCATCTTCCATGACAACAACATCCCTGCTTGTTGTGATGCGTTTTGTCTTTGGGTTGTATATTCTGTAGCCTTTGATGTCCTCCGGATAGCCAACAAGAATGTGCATTTCAGACTTCCTGTCCCATTTCTGCCGTTTTTCTTTTGGCAAATGCACCATAACTCGACTTCCAAATATCCTTAGATGGCTTACATCAGGCTTACAACCAGTCCAGATTTCAAAAGGAGTCTTGTCATTTAATGTGGGAAGTGCAGTTCTGTTTTGTAAATAAACCGCAGTGTTTGTGGCCTCAGCCCAAAACTCTTTGCTCATATTAGCATCAAATAGCAAACATCTACCTTTTTCTACTATTGTGCGGTTATTCCGTTCTGACAAGCCGTTTTGTTCCGGTGTATAGGGATTACTTCTTTGGTGAATTATTCCTTCTTTCTTTAGATATGAATCAAATTCTTTGTTACAGTATTCACACCCATTGTCACTTCTTAATACCTTTATCTTCTTATTGGTTTGCTTTTCAACTTTAGTTTTGAATTCTACAAAACAATTAAGTGCTTCACTCTTATGCTTGACAAAATATATGAATATCATACGGCTGTAGTCATCTATAAATAGAATGAAGTATCTAGAACCACCAAGCGACATTTGTTCCATAGGTCCACATATATCCGTGTGAACTAACTGAAGTATTTCCTTGCTTCTAGAACCTTCTTTTGTGAATGGTAGACGGCACTGCTTACCTTCACAACAAACTTTGCATGATGACTTGTCTAGATCAACTTTTTCTTGGAGATTCATCCCTTCAACAGCACTTGTCATCTTATTGAGGTATTTACTGTTTAGATGACCCATTCTGCGATGCCAAGTACTTCCTGGTACAGTCATATTGGCCACTATACTGTCAGGTACTCTCAATTTGTACACACCATTACTTAGCACTGCTGTAGCCACTAATTCATTGTTACGGTTATATACTTCACAGCTATCGGACGTAAACTGAACATGATTACCAGATCGTATCAACTGGCTCACTGACAACAGGTTGGTTGTCAATCCTGGAACACATAATACATCCTTAACTTGAACTTTGAATTCACTTTGATCTGTTACAGTAATAATGTTCACGTCGCCGGAGCATGATACCTGCAGTTTCTCGCCACTAGCAACATATATGTCCTTCTTTTCGTGCTGCTTACTATTCTGGATCCAGTCCTCGTTAGCAACCAAATGCATACTTGCGCCCGAATCAATGTACCAATCTTGTTTATGAAACTTCTCTCTTAAGAATACAGCACTGAACGCATTTGTGGGTTTGTAATGCGATGGTTTCGTATTTCTTTTGTCAGTTTCGGTGTTTGGACACTGATTTTTGTAATGTCCTGTCTTTTTACACCTGTAGCACTTTATATGATGTTTGTTGACATTGACATTTTGCTTGTCACTCATTGGCGCTCTGTCCATAGACAATCTTACATTTTTCTTATGTTGCCACTTCTGGGCACTGCTCGCAAACGCGCCACTGGGTTCATTCAATTGACTTGAACTTACATCCGTTTCCGCCATGTCCATGAGCTTCGTTCTAATGGCGTCCGTTGTGATTTTGATGCCCGAATGCTCGATCGCCATGATCATGGGCATGAACTTTTCAGATAATCCCGCCAATAAGAGACACCCGATCCACTCGTCACTGATGCTAAATCCTGTCCCGCTTAACTTTTGTCCGGTTTCAACTATTTGCGTTACATATGTCTGCATGGATACACAATTTTCAAGGCGTATGGAGATCAAATTTCTTAGTAGAGATATTCTTCTTGTAAATCCCGAGTCGTCAAATAATGCCTTCAACTTGTTCCATAGCTGCAACGTTGTACTGACGTCCTTTATATGTACATACAACGCACTATCAATAGTCATTATCAGTTTCGCCTTAGTCTTCGTGTCATCTGCAGTTTCTAAAATCTTCCCAGGAATCGTTCTTATGCAATGTAGCATATCCTCCAGGATTAGAAAGTTCTCTGCTGCGAACACCCATTCCGTGTAGTTTTCGCGCCCCTTTAGCTTGGGCACGTTTACAAGATAATTGGACGACATTCTTGCAAACTACCACTTAATTGATCTAATAACTGTTTATACACTGTTTTTAGTTCACTTTAACTATACTGGCTTCACTGATAACCGGATTAAAACTTAAACTTTGCTGGGCCCATAACCTATAATGAAACGCAGTTTTGGCGGTTACAAAGACAAGTGAGTTTATTCAAAAGAACACATATCCGAGACAGATTCCACAGACTATAAAATGACAGTCATAGTTTAGTTCTTATAACACTCACTAGATAGCGGTAGGTGTTCAACAATTTTAAATATGTAGTAACATTTTGATACAATAAACAACAATCGGCGAGTATATTTTATTGTGATTTTATCAATTTATCCAATAAAATGTGTGATTGAGTGACATGGCAGTTTAATTAAAAAATGTTGTTTAAGAACAACCTATTATAATGACAATAAGGTTGTTTTAAAATTATCAATTGTCAAATTGGTTGCAATTTTTGTATCAACTGGGTGTTGGTGGTATAGATATCGGTTGGACTCGAGCAGTGGATCCGCGAGTAATGATTGTGTGATTGATTCTGTTTACATAAATAGCACGGTGATTGAAAAATATTTGAAAAATCTAGATATCTCAGTCTCACTGTTTCTTAAGCAGTATTGCCGGCAGTTGGCGGTTCCTATTTCATTATTTTTTTATATTTCTTTAAATAAAAGAGGTAATGCCCTTGGTCTGGATACAATATATTATTGTTCCCATTCTCAAGAACGGTGATAAACATAATATTGCTAACTATCGCGGCATGTCTAAACTATCCGTAATACTTAAACTTTTTGAAAAGATAAAATATGATTCTCTTTTTCCTGAGTTAAGGACCTTTAAAAATATCAAATTAACATGGCTTCAATAGTGGAAGATCTACTGAATCAAATTTATGCGAGTTTATGGACATTACTTTTGAAACCATGGAAAATGGTTTTCAAGTTGACGCCGTGAATAAAAATTTTTCGATAGCATTTGACAAAATTCACACAATTTGTTAATTGCTAAACTCGGCAACGTCGGTATACAGGGCGATCTTCTGATCTTAGAAGTTCAAAAAAAGTTTAAAGTTAACCGTCTGGTTAACTGCATATTTACGAGAAAGCTCCCAAGCAGCAACAGTTAAAGGGTACACTTCTAGTTTCATCTGATAACATCAGGGGTCACACATGCTTCTCACCTGGGGCCCCTCCTTTTTAATATTTATTAATGACACATATAATGCGCTTCTTTATGCTAATGATGCTAAAATATTTACCCTTGTTAAATCTGTTGAGTTCAGAAATCAGTGTAGTCAGTTCCAGAATGACCTAAACATTTTTTGTGAAAACTTTTCACTGAAGGAGCTTAAACTAAATATTGACAAATATCACACAATTACTTACTCCCGTAAAAAAATGCCAATAAAATTTGATTATTGTTTCAATTGTGTATCGATTAGAAGGGTGACAGGGGTTAGGGTGTGTATCTGGGTATTTATCTTGACTGCGAATTAAGCCTTGCATCTCACGTGAATAATGTGACATCCAGAGCATACAGAATGCTGTTATTTGTGTTCCGTCATTGTTAACATTTAAAAATATAGCTACTTACATTATGTTTTATAACTCCTTAGTAAGAAGCCATTTAGAATACGGGTTCACCCACGTATGGCATCCTCTATATACCACTTATTTTGAACAAGGAGAAATAATTCAGAATAAGTTTCTGAAAAGATTAGGTTACAGATTCAGGAATTCAGAGACGCAACTACGGACATTACAAATTGCGGCGGGAGCATAGGGATAAATTATTCCTCTTCAAAATTTTAAATAATACTGTAAATTCTCCATATCTTCTCAGTCGTATTTATTTTAAATGCCCGAGGCTGACTGCTCGTTTTCAAGCTGTTTTTTCATGTAAAACAAATTACCCTGAAAATCGATTTCTTGTTCGTGTATGTAGCATACAGAATGATTTTTACAGTTCAATAGATTAATTTAATTGTAACCTATGTAGGTATTTTTGTTTCCTCCGTAAGGAAAATAAAAATATAAAATAGTACACCTACATGGGTATTGGATCCATTGGATCTGGGTGTGTTTCGTGTAAAAAATATGTGATGTTATTTACATGATGATGATGATGTTTGTTTTATTTTAAATAGTAACAAGCATTGTTTCACTTAATCATGAACCATTATTTGAATTAAAACATTAACATCAGTCTTTCTATAGCTTAAAGAAAAAATATAGTATACTATCAAGTGTCAATAATTCGTGCTGCAAACATCAACTTACTTAATCACAACTTTATTACTGAGCTTACAGATTATATAATTCAGTAAACGTAATAAAGCCACCTAGTGTCATGTTGCCGAACTTGATTATTTTGTATTTTAAAAGGTTATACACCACCGTCATGTTCACGTCATAATTTTTTTAAGGTACTAAAATGATTAAGTTTTTGAAGATTTTTTTTTAAGTTGTGACAATTTTGAAATTCCTTATTTTAATAATCATTTCAAGTATTGAAATAGTTGTATTAACTATTCCTTCGTAATAATAGATAGTTTAAATAAATTACAAGTCAATAGTAAATTTTTTACACTAATTTTTGAAACTATTGCCCACTACCTATTGCATTTATCGTTTGTAGCTAGTACAAGAAAGGTTACAAGAAAATTATGTTTCACTAGAAAAGAACGCAGTAAGTACCAATTATAAAGATAACTTCAATATTTAGTCCCATAAACTGCAAAAATTTACACAATTGTAAAAATGTAATAAAGATTATAGTATATTAAAGCAATAATCATAAAAAAAATTAAGTAAGTGCGTTATTTTCTCTTTATTCACCAACTTTAAGAAACGGAGCATTTCTATAGCACTGCATTTATAATTTCCAGATAAGAATATTTAAGGTATAACTTCACTACTAGGCATAAACGCAGTAACCTGTGATTGCTAATCAAAAGAGCAGTAACTCCAACTTTACTGCAGTTTTGGTTTGTAATCCTTAGTGTTGCCTAGTAGGAACATGCTAAGCATAAGTTGTTTTTTTCGTTTTTCTCTGAATATACTAAACTTACAGCAGATTTTGTTAGTTTTTATAAAAGTATGTGTATTGAGCTATATTTTAAATACGCAACATGTTTAATCACCGTTAAAAAAGTAATCGAAAAATGTGATTATTAAAAAAAAACTTTGAGCGCCATTATCTCGAAATACCGCAAACCCTACTTACTGCATTTTTAATTAGCACGGCAGATTGAGCAACGCTCGGAAGCAGGAAACTGGTTACTTTTTATTTGTTTCGCGTCAATTTTACTGTTAATGTCAGAGTTTGCTTTGTCATGTGCCGCTTTTGGTCAATATTGAAGATTTATATTGGATTGCGAATCGTTTTATAGGGTGCGAACTACTTGAGAATTATGAGCGTATATCGTGATGATTTTGTTAAAATTTTACAACAATTAGTATTTTTTTATTATTGAAAATTTACTTTGACTTTTTTGGTATTCTCTCTTAAAACAGTATAAGTATTTGATTCGCGACCTTTTGATCATCTTTCATCATTAATATACACAACAATGTAAGTAGGTACATACTAGGTATGTTCATAATGTTAGAATGCTTTGAATTAGGTACAATGTATTTCAATTGATGTTCACACACGAGTTAATGAAGACTTGTAACATGAATGTGTGTGGATTTACATTTATTTCTGTCTTATTCATAATTATTACACGCATTTGTTTAATAAACAAGTCGTAATGTGTATTGTGGGCTGGTGAAAGTTTGACATTTGTTAATGTGTTTAGGCTCGGCGTGCATTATGGCTTTGGCGAGATCATCACCGTGACATAATCATCAAATAACATTAGTAAGTTTATTGTCTTACATAAAACATTGGCTTGGCAAAGTAAAATTTGTTAATGAAGGTACTTGCAGTGTATTAGAATCGTGGGATAAACTTGCTTGTACGTTCAAGTCTCACAGACATTATGGGTTCAATGTACTTGTACATCCTTGCTTTGTTAATGAAACTAAAAATAAACCCCGTAGTCCACATAAACAAAAAAACAATATTATTTTTAAAATCAGGTATGATGACCTGAAAACACCTTATTAATTGAGAATATAATAAATGAGTTGTGTCTCACACAATCATAATTTTACAAATCATTATAAACGATACACGGTTATTGCATAATAACGCTAAAGAAGAGAAGTGTTATCGTAATTGAAGGCGGACAAACACGCTTGGAACTTTCATCAAATAAAATGTAAATGTTTATTTAAATGAGGTTGTTTATGTGCAGATTAAAACACATACGTCTGATGTGGCAGTCACACTATGCTACAGGCCTTAATGATTACAAATTCGTTTTTTTTTCCTAACTGATATACGATGATGGCTTGGAGTAGCCTCGTCATCATCACCGGACTTGCGGGGGAGGCGGATGACTGTCAACCCTAAGGTTTTTAGATTTCCGAGTAACTTAGGGAACGACTAAATACATATCTTCGTACCTACTAAGTACGTCTGTAAGAATTGCTACTCGTAAATTGTTGGCTGCACCATTATTTATTGATTCACCGATGCGATGCACAGATGAAAAATAAGTTGCATTGCAATTGTATGAATTGGCAGATCAATAAATTCCGAGACAATGAAACACTTTTCTTGGGACTTTCACACGACTGGCGCGTCATTTAGTAACTGGTAGGCATTTTATTTCCAAGTTTGACACAATACAAGCACTTTTTGTTTCAAGTGATTTCAGAGTTGCGTAGAAATGAGTTATGCTCGACATGAATATTTATGACCCAATTAGCATACGAGAATGAGAATTGCGTAATTATTTATCGATTAGAATTTCGCAAATGCTTGTACTATTTATTATTGTAAATGTGGACATTTATTAAATAAGCGCTGTTGCAATTTGTCTACTCATCCTTTTAAACTAAGCCTATTATGATTGAATTTTATGTTTGTAAAGGAGCTAATTTATTGTGCTTACTTTGCATCTACTTTCCTGTAATGAAAATAATTCAACCTAACGTTGACTTAAATCAGTAATTTTTTTAAATAATCATAAGGTATGATGTTTTTACTAAGAAAAAAATTATCAAAGTATACGTGAGAGAATTCTGAAAATCTTGAGCAGAGTTGCTCTTTTACGAGATTATTCACGCACACAGCAAAGGGAAATTACCTGCGAAAATGTCATTGCATATTTTGTTACCAATCCTTTATTAATGCGGATCAACACGAGGGGCACCACCTTGGGAAGGAGCTTAGCCTAGATGGTGTGTGGTACTTTCAGTAGCTGACATTAGGATCGAGGGTACCCCACTGTTATTAAGTGGTGCACCCCTATCGACGTTTAAGCAGCCGCGAACCTGCAAGCCGCCGTCAGCTGCAGGAGTGCTGGAGCTGACGCAGAGAGCGTACCTGCGCGTGCTGCAGCGCCCACTCGGCGATGAGCGCGTGCGCGTGGTGCGCGAGCGGCACGTGCAGCGTCAGGGGCGCCTCGCGCGCGCCCGTCAGCTGCAGCGAGTGCGGCGCCGGTGCTGACGCGCGCAGCCCGCTCAGCGGCAGCGTGCGGCGGACTTGTAGACCCGCCGGTCCTGGAAACAAAGGGCAGCTTAAAAATCTTGTCAAGGATATCCATTGGGATCCTAATATCCACTGGCTCGATGACGCATGTGTTAGTGACTAGTGCCCCTGTCTTTTGCGCTAGGAGTCGTGGTCTAGATATTCACTCGAGAAGAGAGGGCTGATATATGATGAAGAAGTTTTACTTACTATTGATTCTAATACTGTGGCATAAGTGCTTAAGCTTTACGGGAGCATATACGACAATACCTATGACATTGTCAGATAGTTATTTACGTAATTATAAATTAAATTAGTCGTAGCAAAATATCAGCTAGGATGGTCAAAGTCAAAGTCAAAATTTCTTTATTTATATAGGCATTCACATGCACTTATAAATCGTCATAAATAAATAATTAAAAGATAAGTGATTCTACCACCGGTTCGGAAAGCTGGTTCTACCGAGAAGACACCGGCAAGAAACTCGATAGTTACTCTTTTTAACGGATTATCACATAACCTTACACACACACAATATATATATACCTTTAACATGGCATACCTTTAACACCAATAGTGACAGCAGTATGCGACACAGCCAGCACGGCGTTCTCCCCCGGCGGGACCCTCGCGCTGAACAGCCTGGCGAAGTAGAAGGGCCACGTGCGCGCCATCTCGACCGCTTGCCGCTTGGCCTGCGCGCGCGCCGCCCCCGCGCCCTGCGCGCGCAGCCAGGCCTGCCCCGCGCGCCGCTCGCTCGCCGAGATGCGGAGAGAGGGCAGGTTGGAGTTGATATCGTAGATTATCTAGTGGAAGATAAAAAAGGTAAAAAATCTATGGAGGTTACATGTCTTTGATCTGTCATAAACTGTTACCAAATGGGTCTACCCGATTAAGAATTCAACCACACCCATAGACAGATGACAAAGTGATAATCCTATAATCTATTCCTACTTAAGTCATTGCAAATAACGCTACAATTTTTTTTTCAATTAGGCTAACAAGATAAGCTCACTCCACCTGATGGTAAGCGGTAGTGAGATCCAAATATGAGGTCGACAGACACAATAGACCATTTTGGAGCCTGTCGCACTCACACTGAAGGTCTGCTTAAATGCCGTATCACGCCCCGCTTTAAGAGCCCGGGGTCATACGAGGGAGGGAAAACATGAGCTGGAAGAGTCTTAATGACACGTGGCAGAAAAGAGGAACTAAACCTTTATTTAGGCTTTATTTACCAATAGAGAATTAGATTGCTTATTTTGGCTGTGACATCTCTTATAATATGATATGCATTATAGGGCTTCGCCTCACAAATGTTATACGGTACATCACTCAGCAATCATTCATTTATTTATAAGTACGTTAATTCGTCATATACATAACAATGTATAGTATTATCCTACTCACCTGCGCATACAGTAGGTCCAGTATAGCAGGGTCGTTGTACGTCTCTAGCGGCGCGAACAGCTCCTTGCGCACGCGCAGCTTCCACGGCACGCGGCTGTAGGTCACGAAGGCGCGGTCTGACGGCAGCAGCGCGGGCGGCGCCGGTGCGTCGCCTGCGTCAAACAAAATGTTACCTTATTTGTATGGGTATAAAGAAGAAATTGGTTTGCTTATAAACGGTAGCGGCGGCGCTTCGCCTGTATCAAACTATACTCTTTTTCAGCTAAGATGATCCCTGTGACACTTCATTGTGTTCTGAATCACGCATCTTACGATTGACAAACGAAAATAATTTTATTGCACACTTTTTTCATTTTATTGCGGCGTCATTAGGAAAAATATTAAAATAAATATTTTTATACTTTTAAATGACCAACAGTATCGTTTAGTTTAATTTAATGTAATAGAACATTTAAAAAAATACCTATGCAGTTCTTATACGTAGAATGGAACGTAGTAACTCTGACTAAGTTCCATTCTACGTAATACGAACTGCATAGGTATTTTATAAAAAAATTCTATTACTTTAAATTAAACTAAACGAAACTGTTTCCCTTTTAAAAGTTTAAAATTATTAATTCAATATCTTTCCTAATGAAGCCGCAATAAAATGAAAAAAGTGTGCAATAAAATTATTTTCGCTTGTCAAACGTAAAATGCGTGATTCAGAACACAATGAAGTGTCACAGCGATCATCTTAGCTGAAAAAGACTATACATGTTAGTCAACCTTATTTAAATAAAGAAGAAATTGGCTTGCTAATACACTTCATAACCGCTAAATGGATACCTACAGTTGCCAAAACTTAACAACAAATAATTAGAACAAATCCTTCAAATACTGAAATGGAATGGAACTTCAAATACAGTGGAAACTGAGATGACGGTGGTACCAAGGTGAAAATAAAAGTAATATTATTATGAATACTTACGTTCAATGTGTTCCGTTTTGTCAGTGACGTGTGTGGACACAGAATGCCTCCTTTCGGCTTCGATCTTTCTGTCTCTTTCTTTCTGCGCCATATGTGTTTTGAAGGTGGCTCGCTCCGTCCTCTTCGACATTTCGTTGCTTTCCGTAGGAAATAGTATATCAGAGCGTGGGCTATCACGGGCTCGCCCCACCAGCATGTCTCGTGAATTCTTCCGACCGTTGAAACGCTCGAAATCGTCGTAGAATGGTGATCGCTTATGGTCATCTTCATCCAATCCGATATCATCTTTTCTTCTCTCTGTCCTTGCGGGATTGATTTCGTAGATTTCGGATGCGTCTCTTCCAGAGAAGTTGTCGCGGTCGAGGCGGCCGGGTCCATCGATACCAGACTCCGAGTCCCATTCGTCCCGACTGTGCTGCCGTTCCCTTTCATCGTTGTAGCTTCTTATATCAGACTCGTCGCCCCATTCGTCCCTGACGCGCCGCTCGCGACGGTCCGCTGTCAAGAAACGCGTAGCTAAATCATCGCGAGGAGGCTCAGAATCCTCTCTTCGCCGAGAGTTCCAGTTAGCGAGGAACGCATGACGGTCGTCCGCTTCCCTGTTCTGGTGAACTCCGAAGGTATCTCTGTCTCGTCGCAACTGAGCGAAAGTAGACGAACTGTCAGGAATCGGCGGGGGTGGCGCCGGCTTGTCCGGGGGCGTTGGCGGAGATTTGGGGGGCGGTGGTGCAGGCCCTGGGGGTGCGGGCGGCAGCGGGGGCGGTGGTGCATCCCACCTCATCCCCCCTCCCCCTCCTAATTGACGTTCAAGCATCAACTTCCTCGTGTCCTCCAATTTATTTACAGTGCGCGGCGTCTCGGCCGCTGATGATGAGCTACGTACTGAATGATTAGCCGTCACTCGCTCTAATCGCTGTCTCATTTCAGAACTGAGTTTCAGTTTTCCGACGCTTCCGGGGGAAGGCCGTTGCGCTCCGATTTCGAAGCTTCGGCGAGCCGTTCTCTGACTAGGTGGCTCTCTGCTGGGTGAGACCGGTCCGTCCACTTCGAATTCCTCCCACTCGATCCCTGGCGACGCTTCGGATCGAGACCGTCCTCTCGGCGGCTCATGCTCGATGCCATTCGTTTGTGCCTGAGGGGTGTGCCTCCTCTGTATTTGTCGTAGTTTGAATTTGGTAAAGTCCTGATTAGGGTCAGCGCCTGTTGCGTCTTTGGGCGGTGGCCATCTCCATTTGCCGATGCGGACAGTCTTCGCGCGGCCGTAAGGGTCCATGAAGCCTCGTATTTCAGAGGGGTCTGTGGCGTGGAGCGGTGGAGGCATGGGTGGCGGGGGTGGTGGTGGTGCTCCTGTGGACGAACTCGTCTCGTTTGATTCCCTTCGTATTTTCGGAGCACTTCTCGGTGGAGAATGCACCTGTGCGTGCACAACAGTCGACGCTCGAACCGGCGATGTCGGTTCAGATTCTGAAGGTTCAACAACCTGGCCAGCTAATAGAGTTTGTAGGGCTTGGTTCTGAGCAAGTAGTTGCTGTTGTATTTGAAGGTTTTGAGCCATTGCGCTTTGTAGGAAAGCTCTTTGTAGATTTTGATGGTAAGCGTTCATGTCTACTGTGCCAGATGGGGGAAGGTGAAGACCCATGGCTGCGGCTAGTGCCTCTGGCGTGGTAGGCATCGATGGAGGCATAGAGAGAGCTCCGAAACTCAGAGCTGATGTGTTGGCTGAAGCTGCCCTTGGGGTGGCACCGCCTCCTTTGATGGCCTCTGACAATCCTTCTCCATCAGTGAGTCTCTTCAAACTGTCATTCATGAATATCGGATCAAATAGGTTTGTGATGTAGTCGTCAACGGAATCAACACTCGATTGTTTTCGACTGGATTTCTCTTTTTCTACGTCTTCCTTACCACCACCTTTGATTAGCTCTTGCAAGTCTTTGACATTGTTTAGTGTGTCCATTTGTTCATTGTAGTCGCAGGAAAGGACCTAAAATGAAAATAATGTATTAGTTGACTGACATTTTTCGAAGGCACATGGGACATAAAGACTTTAAAATTTGACATGGCGTTGATGATCGCGATTGGAGATTTTATTCATATTCGTACAAGACTAAAATACCGAATGTTTATTTAATCACGGTGCTATTGATTATAAACATTTCTGGTTAACCTAATTATCCGAGAAAACAATCCCGGGCATTTTTCTATGCTATTGAGGGGTAGCCGTAGCACATGGCAAGATCTGCCTACCCCTCTGGGAAAAAGGCGTGATTTTATGGATAAATAATAAATAAATATTACACAACATCACATACATTGATCTGATCCCGTGGTAAGTAGCTTTAGCACTTGTGTTACAGATATCAGAATCAACAGTAGATACACAAATATACTTAATACACACCCAGACACGGAACAAACACCGATGTTCGTCACACAAATATTTGTCCCGAGTGGGAATCGAACCCACGATTCCTGGAACTGAAGGTAATGAACCTGGGTCACTAACCACTGTTCCACCGAGCCAGTCAAATGTATGTATGTATGTATTGAGGGGTCGACTGAGGCACCCTACTTACTACAGGATGACGACATTTTTCAGGTTAGGTCCCAAAAGTCGATTCGGAGGATTTGAGAATCACTGTTCTAAGGATCAAGAATTACCTGGTCGATGAAGGCGTCGTAAGCGCCGCCGCCTTTGATGCTGGCGGCCAGCGACCGCGCGTCCGACAGCTCGTCGATGTTCGGATCCAGGACTGGCGAGAACAGGTCGTCCAAGAACTGGTCCACGTCTGACGCTTGCGACGGAACACGCACGCGGCGCACGTGAGACGCTAGAGATGGCGCTTCGGAGGTGTCAGACATCGCTGATGATCTGGGAAAGGAGGTTTGATAGGTCAAATGTTTGAAATAAAACTAATTTTACGGATTAAATTTGCGTGTCTTGCCCGTGACCCCGAGCGCTGTAAAGAGCTCGGTACGTCTGGTCTCTAAATAATTTGTTACAATACACCAGAGTTAAATCCGTAACATTATTTAAATTATGTAGCGTGCGCACAAATAATAATAGACGTTACCAAGTTATATGGTGATTGAAAGAGCTTTTGATAGATCGATCGGTTATTTGGAGTTGCATATTACATAATAAGTAATTGATTTAGAATGTGCTGTGCTCATTTTGACGCCCTGAATTACATTATTTGTAGCTACGGCAACATTAATATGGTATAACGACATTGCACATCACATTGTGAGTCAAAAGTAGTGGTTTTTGCTCAGTCGAGAATTGGAAAGTATATCAAAATTTACTCGCAAGACAAGCTCACTTGCACACAGGATTTACTCTATTTAAGGCTAAGGTAAAGCTAGCTAGATTAAAAACAAACTCAAAATTCTATCTCACCTAACTCCTCCAAACTCGGAGCTCTTCTCAATATAAGCGCGACTGGACTGCGAGCCGGCCGGCGCGCGCTTGCCCGCGTACTGCGACTTGATGTACCGGGACGGAACCCGCGACCCCGTGCCGTACTCTATCTCCATCGCTCCCTTACTACTGGCCACACTGGGCGCTCCTCCCAGCCGCTCCACTGAGTGGTAGCGGTCGTTAAGGCGAGATTGGGAAAGCCCAAGATCTGCTAGTTTTGTTGGAGGCGGCGCTGGCGCATCCCCTAGTAAGTTATCTAGCGATCTGCTTCGGACTTTATCGTTGTTTTGCTCGAAGTATCTCTCATTCAACGCTGATTCTCTGGATAAGATATCGTGAGAGATCTTCCTGGAGTAATCGTTATGCTTAGTCATAGTATGCTCTCTGGATTCCCTAGCGTATTCGTTATGCTTAGTCATGGTATGCTCTCTGGATTCTCTAGCGTATTCGTTGTGTTTGGACAAAGTGTGCGAGTCTCGAGAATCTCGGGAGTCTCGGGAGTCTCGCGAGTCTCGCGAGTAGTCGTTGTGCTTCGTGAGCGTGTGCGAGTCGCGCTCGTCCCGTTCGATCTTCCAGTTGTACTCGGAGAGGCCTTCGTCGATGGACTCTTGGAGGAGGCGCTGGATGCTCGGCGATCGGGATTTCGGAGGTTCCGGTGGTGGGACCTGGAATGATAGATTTTATATTAATCTTTCAAAATTAAGCGGTTCAAAAAGTTCTGTGAGAGGTACGCCTATAGTAAACCGGTGTATTAAAAGCTGATTCTCTATACCTGTGGGCGCGCCGCTCGGGAGCGCCGCCCACGTTTCCGCTTCGCACAGCGTCTAGGGTGTACTCGCAGCCCGCCCATTCTAAGGCCTTAGTAAACCACGCTGGCCAAGTGCGGGTTGGTTGATCTCTACACCCGTGGTAGGTCGAGTAGATTCACTATACCTGTGGCCGTGAAGCCCGGTTGGGATCGGCGGAGGAGGCGCGCGGCGGCGGCGCCTCCGGGTCTCCGCTTCGCCCACAGCGTCTAGGGCGTACTCGAAGCCCGCCCATACTTAATCAACCACGCTGGCCAAGTGCGGGTTGATTGGTCTCCACACCCGTAGTTAGGTAGTAGGTAGGTATATAACGAGCTGGTTCACTATACCTGTGGCCGTGAAGCCCAGTCGGGGTCGGCGGCGGCGGCGCCTCCAGGTCTCCGCTTCGCCCACAGCGTCTAGGGCGTACTCGAAGCCCGCCCATACTTAATCAACCACGCTGGCCAAGTGCGGGTTGATTGGTCTCCACACCCGTAGTTAGGTAGTAGGTAGGTATATAACGAGCTGGTTCACTATACCTGTGGCCGTGAAGCCCAGTCGGGGTCGGCGGCGGCGGCGCCTCCAGGTCTCCGCTTCGCCCACAGCGTCTAGGGCGTACTCGAAGCCCGCCCATACTTAATCAACCACGCTGGCCAAGTGCGGGTTGATTGGTCTCCACACCCGTAGTTAGGTAGTAGGTAGGTATATAACGAGCTGGTTCACTATACCTGTGGCCGTGAAGCCCAGTCGGGGTCGGCGGCGGCGGCGCCTCCAGGTCTCCGCTTCGCCCACAGCGTCTAGGGCGTACTCGAAGCCCGCCCATACTTAATCAACCACGCTGGCCAAGTGCGGGTTGATTGGTCTCCACACCCGTAGTTAGGTAGTAGGTAGGTATATAACGAGCTGGTTCACTATACCTGTGGCCGTGAAGCCCAGTCGGGGTCGGCGGCGGCGGCGCCTCCAGGTCTCCGCTTCGCCCACAGCGTCTAGGGCGTACTCGAAGCCCGCCCATACTTAAACAACCACGCTGGCCAAGTGCGGTTTGATTGGTCTCCACACCCGTAGTTAGGTAGGTAGGTAGGTATACACAGTGAAATTTTAGTGGTTGTTTTCCCGCAGTAAAATGATTCCATCTTAGTATTACAAAAGATGTGTGCAGTTCTTTTTTGGTAAAATCAATAAATGCCGGTTTTACGAAAGGTTTAACCGTAACTCGAAAATACGTTCGAACCGCTTTATGACTTAGGGTGTAGAGCTTCTTTTGCTTTAAGCATCGATTTCATGCGGCAAGCAGTACCTGAATACGTCACATCTTCAAAAACAACGATAGCTTCTCTCTTTTTCGAGTTGGAAAATGACTATTCTGAAAAATCGAAAGAAAAAAAATTTTTTTTTTTTCGAGGAATAATTTGCATGATTCGATAGTATTACTAAAGGCAAGCCGTTCTGCCACGGGAAAACAACCACTAAAATTTCACGGTGTATAACGAGCTGGTTCACTATACCTGTGGCCGTGCAGCCCGGTCGGGGTCTGCGGAGGAGGCGCGCGGCGGCGGCGCGGGCGGTGCGAGGCGGGCGGCGGCGCGCAGGGGCTCCCCGCGCGCGCTCGGGAGCGCCGCCCACGTCTCCGCTTCGCCTACAGCGTCTAGGGCGTACTCGCAGCCCGCCCATTCTGAGGGTAGGATGGTTAGGTTAGAAATCGTTAGGTTGAAGCAGCTACAAAACTGATTTCCCACTGACCAAATAAACTAATAAACGCGAGAGAAAAAAATATATTTATTAATTGAACAAAACAGCATTTTCATGGATGAATATGAGTATGCCTAAATAGTTGTAACTTTTAAAAATATGTCAAAAATTATGCCGTACACCAATAGGTACCGGCCGGGTAGGCCGTACCTCTGTATCTAATCTAGGAGCCTTGCAGTAGTTCTACTGTTCTGGACTTCGCTAACCTCTATCCTATCTCCTTGTAATAGGTAGTATTTGACATGAAGTATTTGTTTTTAATTCAAGCTTTAGCTACAACATTAATACTGAGCTCCCTTACCAGTGAGCTGTCCGTTGTGCTCCATGGTGAGCGTCCAGCCGGTGGCGGCACGCGCGACGCCGGCAGCGGCCAGCGCGGCGGCCGCAGCGCGCTCGCACGACGTCCACGACTCCACCTGCACGTGGTGGACAGAGTCTGAAACAACGATTAACATTCATAATACCAAAAAAGCAAACGGTAAAATATAACATCTAAACATAAATAACTCAAAGGTGACTGACTGACTGACATAGTGATCTATCAACGCACAGCCTAAACCACTCGACTGATCGGGCTGAAATAGATCGTGAAGGCCGCAACGGTGGGATTGCAGCAACCAGTCTAGAGATTATATAAGTTTTTTTTAATGATATATATACATACATAGGGCTAGGCAGAGATAACTCCCCGCCATGTGTTACGGTCCTGGCACACCACTTTCGCTTAATGATATATACCTTCGTAAATCAGTGACGACAGCGCCGGGCACAAAAAAAAGTAACAAAATGGACAAAAAAGTAAATATTCCAGTGCGCACGTGACAAGTGACCAGTGCGAACACTCATAAAGGAGGTCGGAACAACCCAACCTTTTTTTTATAACCTACCGTCGTACAGCCTCAGTGGCAACGCCGGCCGCGCGTCAGTCCTGGCCGCGCGCCACTCCAGCAGCGTGGGCGGGCAGCGCCGCGCCGCGCCCGCCGTTCTCGCCGCCGCTGCGCCCGCGCCGCCCGCCAGCCGCAGCAGTAAGCTACGCTGCGTAGGCGGCGCCCGCTCCGATATGAAGCGGACTAGGTACCTAGAAGATAAGGGTGTTGTTCAGTGGCGTAACAGGTAAAATACAGGGTGGCAAGTCGGCAAAATGCCACGGGCCCCCACCCGGTAGGGGGCCCCAGCCGAAAGGGGTCCCCGGTCATAGGAGAGTCTCATCTGCCAACCAACATAGACATTAAGATAAAAAAAAAGAACGGGGGGTGCACGGGGCCCCAACCGATGAATTTTGCCACGGACTTCAGTTATAGGGTATAGTTACGCCACTGGTGTTGTTAGAAAAGGCTGGCATAATGGCTACTGGGTCGTTCTGCTACGTGAGAAATTTTAACAGATATTTATAAATAAATATAATAAATATTACTTTTGGAACCGTAGATAGTGACCATGGGTCAGTAGTTCGTTTTAACGTAAAGATATTTTACGTTATTTACAGAATACAAGAACTAGGTATTTAACTAATTAGTTAACAAAGGTCTGAAATATATTAGATTGACGAACAAACCACTTTATTTCAATATTTACAAAATTTGACGCTTGGTTTCAAGTTGATACACCAACTTTCATAATTAAAATATCATCAGCTTTAAAATCAAATCATTTCGAATGGTATTAAGAAATAATGTAGTTTGATTCTAGCAACACTATTTCACTATAATGATAATTATAAGCCGGATGACAGGTTGTCATAACACATTAGAATATAACGACGCAGAACAACTATAATATCGCTATCGATACGCAACAAAAAAGGTGACTTATCATTGGGATCACTACAAGTGAACAACTGTACTCGTACGGGGAGTAGCTGAAAACCAGCGTTGCCCGGGAGTACACTACCGAGGCAATATCAGCTGAGCTCCTTCCCTTTGCCTCATGCTTGCAACCTGTATGTTTTGTTGTGTTTTTATTTATGTTAAAATTTGTAATATGAGACTATATGTAAATGTATTCTTATACTCACTTATGCAGCGGCGGTCCCGGCTGGAAGACCTGGAGGCAGTGCACCATGAGGTCCCAGACGCGATCGGGCGCGTCCCCGGCGGCCTGGTTACACAGCTGCACCAGGATCTCATCCCTAAGCCCTCGGGACGCCAACCCGCGGGACGCGATGTAGTCTGCTAACACCTGGGCATCCATAGTGCGGTCAGGAAAGATTTCACGACAAATTGGTCACTAGTGTGGTCAGGTAAGGTCGCCGATAAATCGGTTTCAAACACAGCTAGATGTTGTACTTTCGCACTGATAAGATAGTCTTCTAACATCTAAGCGTGTGGTTATTTATTATTATTATTATTTATAGCAATAGATTATAACTTCGGCACTGACACGAATTAGTCAGCTATCATATGTGTGTGGGTGTGTGATCAGGCACGTTACGATTGGTCACAAACACAACTATAAATTCTACTTTCGCACAGATAGTAGGTAAGCGCTGAGTAGTTAAAGTTTTTTGACAAAACAGGTGCTATTTTATTGCTGTCGACAACTCGCATAGGGTGACACTTTCACACACATTGATCACACTGGCAAAACTATTCCTTATCTACCGGCACTCCCCGCGTATATTAGGAATGTGTTTTAGAAAACTATTCATTTTACTAAATAAATACGTGAAGGTAATTAAGGCTTTTGCTTTGCTTTTAACCCAAAATAAAAAGCATGTACATAATTCTAATTTATTCGAACAAACACTAGAACGATAAACCGACTGTTTTTAATTTAGGCTTAGATAAAAGATCTCAGTTTTTTTACTACATATCTACGGGAAGTAACCGCTACGCTAGCCTAACCAAAACTGTAGGCTCAACAAGTGTATGTCTTAGACAGCGGATCTAGTAACGCAATAGAGCGGAAGATTTATGGACTCATGAATGTAATGTTACTCGCATTGCGCAACCGGCATCGATTTAACTGTTACAAAGTGTTTTGACGCGTTTATACCTTTTGCAATTGTGAAGGTAGATGGTTAATTAAGTATTTAGTGGTTCAATTGTTTTTAGGATTTCATTTGAAACCTTACTTTCATACTATTCGCTCAAGAACAAAATTCTTCTGAGATCTCTATTCATATAAAGCAGGTTGAAACACTTCAAATATCTGGGATAAACTGCTCTAATATTTATATGTGAAAACTGAATAATTGTCATTACAATTTTGTCCAGAACCCAACGCACAATTGATCACTTTTTATTTCAAATGGCGAAGAATTTTTCTTCTTTTTTTTTCAATTTGATCGTTTGTTCGTTAGGTGCGGTAAACATCGATTACTAGCTGATCAATCAGTGCCAATCATGACATACTTTTACCTGGCAGCGAAAATTATTTTGGAATTCGAACCAAGTACATGAATTATGTACACACAAAAGTACTTTTTTTATTTCTAGATTGATACACATTGCAATTGTACTGACCTTTTGCCTGGCTTCGTTGCCAGCAGCCGATTCATCGCACCATCTCAGTATCAGCTTGAATGTGGCGACTGCATCATTGAAATCTTGATCCCTGAAAAATATAATATTATTTATTTATAAATTCACTCACGTTGTACGATAAATTTCCTACTCACAACTAGACTTACAACACTACAAATTAGAACACCCAATTTGTAAAAAAATATTACCATAATAAAGGAATTAATAAGAAGGCACCATGGCGAGAGCGACGCCGAAGCATAATCAGAAAAACAAAAGAGCATCAATAAAAAGATAACTGTGGAGTTCGACCGGTGAACGAAGGAGGCCTGCGTTGACTTTTTCAAGAGAAAAACAAAAGGCAAGCAGTCAAATAGTCGAAGTAATGTTAAGTAAATAGGTAACCAACTCGCGATTTTTAGGCTTTAGCCGTTACGTTTTAGTTAAAAAGCACTGTTTCCAATTTCAAATCTAGCCCTGATACATTATTAAAATCACTAACAGGAAAACAGGGCATTGAACACGATTCATGATAGCGTGTGCATTAGAACTTTTTTTCAAATAAAATGTAGAAATAATATCAAATCATTGGCATTAGACTGGCTTCGTAGCATTTAAACAACAAAAGAAGCATTAATATTCATACCTGACAGCTGCTTTCGAAAGGAACGGCCTAGTGATGGGATGCTTCCTAGGGCTGAGCTGGCCGCCGTCCGCGAAGTACACAGAACTGAACTTGTTGAACGCGAACTGTTGAAGATCTCGAGGGAGCTGTATGTACTCCTCTTCAGCGTAGACGTCACCGGAGACCTGGGATACAAACGTTATTTAGAAATAAAAACAAAAAAGAAGTTTGCATTTTGCAAAGACTTTATTCAAACCTATCGTTACCACTGGCCCAGGTGACACATTAGTCTCTTGGTAATACACTTTGATCACATTATACGTGTTTAGGTTTATATTTAAACATACTCCTAAGTCAAAGTCTTGTGATACCACTGTTGATTCTAATATCCTTAACACAAGTGGTATATAGATTTATATATGTGACATTAGGTGATATTTACACTAAATATTAGACGGGCGGCGCCAGTTCGCTCGCGACCATGATTGTTGCAACCCAGTCGAAACGTCGGGCAGTAAGTAGCTATGTAATTTGCTACTCCTAATAACGCGTGTAGACCCATAAAGACTAATATTTACTTTGAAGTAAGTAGGTATAAAATGGTTGACTAAGGCCTTATCGCCCTAGTTTAGGAGCAGTGGGAACGTATATGGGCTGATGATGATAAAAGGGTTGGTAAAGACAATAAGATACCTTGGCCAAATTCTTCTCAGTGTGTGGTGGCTGCCATTCATCAAGTTTGGACAAGATGAAGGCCAGGTCAGCCGGCACCTCGAGAGCTTGGAGACTCTCCGCCTTTGCTTTTTGAGCTTTCTGCTCTGCTGCTCTCCGTCTGAAAATAAGTGATAGGTTTTTTTTAAACAGTCGAATTGGAAGACTATTTTTTTTTACAGCAGATAAAAATGAGTGTATCTACTGTCAGCATAATGCAATGTCAGTATAATGCAATGCAATGCATAAATCTTATGAGAACATGTTTTGCAAATTGGCGTGCCTCTGAACATTTACTAAGTAACTTTGTGCACCTAACTCGTCGAGGAAATTTAGGCAATCGATGAAACATATTGACAATAAATATTTTATGTAAATACGTGTAAGCTATGGTTAAGTAAACACGATACTAAACACGTGTTAAACTCAGTTTTGGGAAACGCATCAACGCTCACGATGTCAGCTGTTATCTACGTATTAGTTACTTATCAATGCTTATTCCCCTATTCACACTCGTAGCTCCGTTACTATCACTGTTTACAAACGTATCGATCATGCACAACAACCTCCTACAGGTGTAAATACCTAACGTGAAGTGAGTGAGTGATCATTCCTTATAGAAAGGTCCTTTTTAATCTCGTAAACACATAGAAGTTATATTTTTATCATCTAACTAAGTACTATCCTTGACCTTTGACTCTTTTTCATACACAGGACATTTTTCACAAAATATTTAATACTAGCGACCCGCCCTCGCTTCGCTTCGGGTATACCTCTATCTCTATAAAAAATATAGCTGTGCCCGCGACTTCGTTCGTGTGGACTACAGGATTTTGATTTTTTTTAACTTAAAAGTAGTCCTAGTTACTCCTTAACATCAGCTACCTGCCACTATATAAGTTAAGTAGAGTGATGGAATGTCGATCCGAGTAAAACTGACAAATAAAGATTCAAGAAGATTAAATTCAAGAAGATCAAAATTTTATCATAAATTCCCTAAATTATGGCGCCTACGCTTCTTGACACGATCACGCTAGATTTCCGCAGGAATAAGGAATTTACTGCCTGTGTCCGTGTCTAGAATCCTATTTTTAAATTAACCAAGTCTTATAAAAATCCGTTCAGACGTTAAGGCGTGAATGAGGTAAACTATTAAAACAAATGATTAAAAATCACTAACTTTATTAGTTTTCTGCCTACTGCCTACGCCTGAAGTACGATAGCATAAATATTAACAGCCTATATCCTTTTCTAGGTTACTATCTATCTCCTAACTAAATTTCATCAAAATCCGTTCAGCCGTTTAAGCATGATGGAGCAAAACTCCCAGCAAAAACCATTAAAAAATCACAAATTCAATTCAGTTTTCTGCCTACTTCCTACCCCCTAAGTACGATGACGTGATTATTTATAGCCTATAACCATTTCTAGGTTATCATCTATCATCATACCAAATTTCATCAAAATCCGTTCAGCCGTTTAGACGTCAAAGAGCAAAAGTTTTGACAAAAACGACTATAAATCACTAACTCAATTTAGTTATCTGCCCACTGCCTACCCCCTAAGAACGATGGCGTGGTTATTTATAGCCTATAACCATTTCTAGGTTATCATCTATCACCATACCAAATTTCATCAAAATCCGTTCAGCCGTTTAGACGTCAAAGAGCAAAAGTCCTAGCAAAAACGACTAAAATTCACTGACTCAATTTAGTTACCTGCCTACTGCCTACCCCCTAAGAACGATGGCGTGATTATTTATAGCCTATAACCATTTCTAGGTTATCATCTATCACCATACCAAATTTCATCAAAATCCGTTCAGCCGTTTAGACGTCAAAGAGCAAAAGTCCTAGCAAAAACGACTAAAACTCACTGACTCAATTTGGTTATCTGCCTACTGCCTAACCCCTAAGAACGATGGCGTGATTATTTATAGCCTATAACCATTTCTAGGTTATCATCTATCACCATACCAAATTTCATCAAAATCCGTTCAGCCGTTTAGACGTCAAAGAGCAAGTCCTAGCAAAAATGACAAAAAATCACTAACTCTATTTAGTTATCTGCCTACTGCCTACCCCCTAAGAACGATGGCGTGATTATTCATAGCTTATAACCATTTTTAGGTTATCATCTATCACCATACCAAATTTCATCAAAATCCGTTCAGCCGTTTAGACGTCAAAGAGCAAGTCCTAACAAAAACGACTAAAAATCACTAACTCTATTTAGTTATCTGCCTACTGCCTACCCCCTAAGAACGATGGCGTGATTATTTATAGCCTATAACCATTTCTAGGTTATCATCTATCACCATACCAAATTTCATCAAAATCCGTTCAGCCGTTTAGACATCAAAGAGCAAAAGTTTTAACAAAAAAGACTAAAAACCACTAACTCAATTTAGTTATCTGCCTACTGCCTACCCCCTAAGAACGATGGCGTGATTATTTATAGCCTATAACCATTTCTAGGTTATCATCTATCACCATACCAAATTTCATCAAAATCCGTTCAGCCGTTTAGACGTCAAAGAGCAAAAGTCCTAGCAAAAACGACTAAAATTCACTAACTCAATTTAGTTATCTGCCTACTGCCTACCCCCTAAGAACGATGGCGTGATTATTTATAGCCTATAACCATTTCTAGGTTATCATCTATCACCATACCAAATTTCATCAAAATCCGTTCAGCCGTTTAGGCGTGAAAGACTAACAGACAGACAGACAGACAGACAGAGTTACTTTCGCATTTATAATATTAGTAAGGATTAATCAGGCATCAATCATGCATCACAAATATCCTTGTGGTCTATGATGATAACAGTCACAATGATTGAAATCGCCAGAAAAATATAAAATACATTCACCAACGGCTCACAGTAGGTACCGGCGTCAAGAGCCCAACTTATAAAAACTTTTTTGATTAAGATACTCACACGCCGTACCTTAACTTCTAAGCTAAATTTACAAATATCCTGTAGCCCTAGACTGAATATTGGAAGATTAGTTTATAGATTAACAAACCCCAATTGGATCTTTGGGGCTGGAATGAAGCCACCTTTTGGCCCAGCGTCAGTAAAGATACATACTTGGCGGCCTGTGCTGATCCTTCAGCAATGCGAACCGATTGCGCGAGCGCTGTCTTCTGACTAGAGCTTGAGCGCGCACCACGCCGCACTGCTTACGCCAGGCCGACCGTACCACAGTACTCCACTATACTCGTACTTGGCGGCCCGGGCCTCTATCCGCCTCCTATACTGATCCTCAAGCGCTGCGAACCGAATGCGAGCGCCGCCCTCTAACCAGAGAATGCGCGTGTACCACGCCGCGCTGCATACACCAGGCCGACCGTACCCCAATATTCTACTATACGTACTTGGCGGCCTGCTGCTGGGCCTCCACACTCCGCCTATGCTGGTCCTTCAGCGCTGCGAATCGCCTGCGCGCGCGCCGCCTTCTGACTAGAGCTTGAGCGCGCACCACGTCGCTCCGTCACTTATACCTGGACGACCGTTCCTCCACTTAGCTATAAGCTAGCTACTAACTTTGGGGCTGGTCTTAAGCCACCTTTTGGCCCAGCAGTAGTAAGCATACATACTTGGCGGCCTGCTGCTGGGCCTCCACCCGCCGCCTATGCTGGTCCTTCAGCGCTGCGAAGCGCCTGCGCGCGCGCCGCCCTCTGACTAGAGCTTGAGCGCGCACCACGCCGCTCCGTCACTTATACCTGGACGACTGTTCCTCCACCTATCTATAAGCTAGCTACTAACTTTGAGGCTGGTCTTAAGCCACCTTTTGGCCCAGCAGTAGTAAGGATACATACTTGGCGGCCTGCTGCTGCGCCTCCACCCGCCGCCTATGCTGGTCCTTCAGCGCTGCGAAGCGCCTGCGCGCGCGCCGCCCTCTGACTAGAGCTTGAGCGCGCACGACGCCGCGCCGCGCTGTTGCGAACCTCCGCCGAGCGGCAGCACCGCGCCACCACGCTTGCAGCTTGACGGTGGACGAGCGGAGCTGGTGGTAGCGTTTCCTGAATAAATGAGAAAGTAAAGGTGAAGTTTTGTATGAGAAGGATGTAACTAAGCATTTGAGAAAACTTTATTGGGATCACGTGAACGTAAACGTGAAGATATCATAGTATTGTTTATCATTTGCGCGAGCACTACACATTTGAAATAAAACTAATTTTACGATTTAAACTCGCGTGTACCTATTGTTATTCTCGCTGTTGGAGCTTGAAACGTCGGATCTCTAAATAATGTTTAGAATAACAATACACGCGTGTTTAATTCGTAAAATTAGTTTTATTTCAAATGTGTAGATATCAATCATAAGCAATATTTATTTTCCTTCGAAATTAATTATTTTGTCGTACTTATATAAAATTTTCTTTTACCAAAAGAAACATTTCATTAATGTTTCAAATTCAAATTGTAAACAGCTTTCAACACAAAACATGTAATTGCTATTGAATTAGCCTAAATAATGTACAGACAATCAGTGACCATTAACGATTGATGCAGTAACTCGCACAAAACACTTTGTCCATCTGACATTATATGTCTGATCGAGTAATACTCGAACGCGTCTTCATAATTGTTTGGTCCATTCTCCCTCACCTGGCAAGGAACCCGCGCACATGAGCCTGCAGCCTGGTAGCCGCGGCACGCAATTTGTCAGCACGCGCCCGTTCCAGAGCTCTGTGCAGCGCTTCCCTCAGGAACACTCGCGCCGCGCCCAGCTGGTAGTCCGCACCGACTGGAAAAAGACAGATGACAATCGTCAGTTCAAAATTGGAAAAAGACAGATTTATATTTCTGGCTGACTACTATTATGGCTTGGAGTAGCCTTGTTATAGCATAGCCGGACTTGCGAGGGAGCGAATGGCTCTCACCCCTTAACACATAATGGATGAGTCCACGCACTATTTGTTGATCCTCGATTGTTAATTTTGCTGATTTGTGGTATTTTTGCTGTTAAACATAGCACCTAAAAGAAACAGGCATACAGGCTAGCTATTAAGGGTCTGCTAAGGGCAAAGTCGCCCCAAGATTTGTACATCCGTAAAAATGTCTTTTCATAATAATTTAACGATCATTATTTACAAAACACATCGTTAGCAATGTTGAATCTACTAATGATGTGTAATATGTACTTGAAAATAAATCAAATACAATAAAGTTTTACTTTTTTGCACGATTTATTCATAGTTATCAAGTGGATAACTATGAATAAATCGTGCAAAAAAAGTAAAACTTTATTGTATTTGATTTATTTTCAAGTACATATTATCCAGTAAATTGTACTCACATAAAACCATAGCCTTAAACGTGTAACATCGTTTTTTAGCCACTTGCCACTTTTTCCCCATTTTGACCAAATTAATGGGATGCTTCATAATTTGTCTTCTAACAAAAGAAGACATAATAAAAAAGTTATCACAACATTTTGAAGCACATACTTTCACACAATCTTTCTAGCGACTGTGTTAGATTATCAGAAAAAGGTACAGTTCAATTAATAAAAATATCACTTTATCTAACGAAAGGTTTGATATACTAACGATGTGATGAATTAATAGTTAACGGTACTGAATGATAACTTACAAAGGAGATCATTATCATCATATCACTATGTTCTAATTGTCTGACGTTAACAATCGATAACGTAACGCCTTACTCTTCTTACGAGCTTTGATCTATTTTAGTTGTAGTAGCAGTAGTAAAATGTAGCAGTAACATTAGCATCACTAGTAAATAAGTATTGCCTAGTTTAAAATTGATGTATTTATGTATATTTTTTTACTACTACATTGTTTCCTAAATTAGCATGACATATAATGTATGAATGAATATGATGACTGTTTTACAATAGAGCAATGTCCTATTCATTTCCGTATCCTTAAAACTAGTAGGCTCGTTTAGTACCTACATACTTTGTTAAATGGTGTCATTAGGTCACGAATAACAATAGGTATTTAAACGCAAGTAACAATTGAATGCTTACTTGCTTTGCTGTTAGTAGGCGGAATAGATTTAAATCATAATATTACATACATAACATACAATAATGCGTATAGAATAGAATATGCAATAACAAATAAATTAAATCTAAATTTTTGCGTACTTAAAATTTCGTATGAGTAATGGACAATTTGATACACCTTTTCGCTGCCCACTGTGGACACAGATTAAATGACAGAATTTAATAGAGGACCATAACATTCGCCACGATTCTCTAACGTGAAAATGTTGTAGCTTGAAATTGTAGTGGTCATACCTACCTCAACTACTACAGAGACTTTCTAGTACCTATGTGTGTCAAATTCAAACAATGCAATTTATATAACCAGTAGGTACTCACCGGCCCCGGTGGGCGGCATCTCCGCAAGTATTGAATTGCAAATTTCTCTGTAGGGCGTTGAGCGCACCGGGGTCGACTTTAGAAGGTACCTGCAACAAATATGTCTGTTTAAAAAGGGATAGTCAATAATAATATTGTTATTTATTAACGGACGGTCAAAAGCAGCAAATAAACTGTACAAACGCACAGTAAGACGTCGAGTGTTAACGTTTCATTTGACTTTATTGTGCGCAAAATACGCAACAATTTCCCAATTGGCTTAGGTCTCTAGATTATTTAGTAACGGTCTTTCATACTTTTGTGTGTAGTTTACATAGATGTACTTACTTACATTATTTGAAGGAAAAACACACATAAAAAATGTATAATAAACTGCAAAAATAGTTTTTTTTTAATAATGCCAATCTAATAATTAATTAATCACAATTCAATACCCAACACCCATGCCTGACTATAAAAAAACATTCAACGTTGATATTAATCGAGTATTGAAACAATCACTTACTGTACACAATATTATACATTTTTTTACGGATTGTGTTGCTTCTTATGTAATTACTAAGAATAAAATTATAATAAAATTATGGTAGCACACTCTAATTTGTGTAGATTAATTAGATAGACATTAAAAATGTAAGTTGCATGCTTACTAAATTACTGCTCAGCAATATAATTTCCTTATACGTAGCTAGGGCAGAAAAAGTAGTAGGTAAGTATGTAATGCTTTCTATTGTTTTTTTATCTGTTAAATTCTTTCAAAAGGCTTTGTCAGAAAACAAGCGTTGTAGAGATGGTCGCTTATTATGAATGACCGAAGCAGTACACTTTATTTATATTAATTGTACATTTATGCTTTTCATGTTCACAATTTTTTTGGTTCACCTAGTTTACTTAAACTGTCAAGTGTAATATTGTTTTTTTACTAGAGCTGCAGTGTGATTCACAAACATTTTTCTTATCTAAGATAAAGTTAGGGGATGGATATATTTTTTGTACAAATGTGTACACATTGTACAAATCATAATATGACGGCAGTGGTGTAGCGTAGTAGGGGTGCGAATGGTGATTTCTGTTTGAAGATACTATTTTAAAAAAATTATACCCCATGCGGCATATAAAGCCACTGTATGGCCCGACTGCCCACTGCCCATCCGTCTTTTGCGATCATCTCGCAACCCAAGCATTTATTTTAGAATAGGTTTAGTCTCACCCAAGCCTAGGGTAGTATTAAAGCCGGTACTGTTACCGGTAACATTCCTCACCGGTATCGATCCACGAAGTTCTGGAAGGGTATCCTGATCGGATATCCGGTCTGGCGGATCTTGATGGTGTCCAGCATGCCAGTGTACCGTAGCTGGGCGAGGACGCAGGGCATGTCGAAGCGCATCGGCGACTTGTCCGTGTTGGGCTTCACGCAGCGGACGAACCAGGGGTTGCAGCGGGACATTGACTCCAGGAGTTGGTGCAGGCTGTCTGAGAACCTGTTGGGGAAAGTAAGTTTTAGTTAGAGCTAGTAAAGGAATTGGAGGAATACATACATACAAACATAAAATCACGTCCTTTTCAGTAGGCAGATATCACTTGCTGCCATGTGCTACGGTCCTGACACACTACCACATCCATCAATCTCTTCATGCATTCTCGTCGGTACTTTTGATTTGACCTCTCTTTAAGATTTAACCTATTTGGTCATTGAAAGGACTTAGAGGAATCATAGTAAATATCGCATGGTACATCTATTTTCTACTTCTACAAATATCTATGTAATTTTTTCCACAAAAATTTTTGCTGTTATCTGTCGATATTTGTCCAACGATTGTGGACCAATCAACACGAGATGTTTGGGACGTCTAAAAATCAAAACTAAGCCTTTGAGCATCCCCATCAGCAGCAGACACGATACTCAAAAGAGCATCCAGGCCAGCTTACCTGGCAGACTAGGGGTGTGAGCCTTCCGCTCCCCCGCCATTCCGGTGAAGCTGCAAAAGCTGTCAGAAACTAACAGCTAAGAACTCTCGGAAAAAAGAAGAAAAAAAATTACCTGGCAGCTACGGTTGGTGTCCTCGGCTTCATGGTGACGAAGCGGCCGTTGGCGCCGCGCGGCAGGGTCTTGTTAGCGTCGTGCTGGGCGCGCAGCTGGGTCGACATCTCGGCCACCAGCGGCACCTCGCTGCTGCAGAGCAGCTCCAGCACGTCGGCGCGGAGGGCGTCCCGGTTCTTGTCCAGGAAACCCTCCACGTTGTACCAGACTTGGCCGGCGTAGTGTTTGATCTAAATCACAAATATATTTTACTTGATGTGCCAGCGACTACAGCCGCGTTTTCTCCAGTTTTTTACAACTTTTCCACTGTTTTTATTGGTCGCAGCGTGATATTATATAGTCTAAAGCCTTCTTTGATACATTTTCTCTTTAACACAATAAGAGTTTTTCAATTCGAACCATTTGTTACTGAGATTATAGCGTTCAAACAAACAAAGAATTAAACTCTTCAGCTTGATAATATGAGAATAGATAACTAAAGGAAAAATAATACAAAAAGACAATAATTCACAACTTTGATTCTCCGTGACCGGATGTAGAATGCAGGTAATGTAACCCTATGAAACCAGATCTTAACATTAATTTTGTACTTACCCCAAATTCACTAGCTCCAAGTCTCGGTCTAGAATACAATTCGTTTAAAGCGTGATTATAATGGCACTTCTCTAGGAACGACGCGTCAGAGGCCCGCGGGAAGTTACTCTCATCGTCCAACAGATGTAGGATTCCCACCGGCTTCTTGCTAAGCAGCTGAATAACTGTAAGGGAAAATAAACTCTTTGACGTATTCATTAAATCATATTTTGCAAGCACGTAGCTCCTTATTGAGCACTGCTTGCTAATATGAAACGATCCCAAGCATTAAATCATATTTTGCAAGCACGTAGCTCCTTATTGAGCACTGCTTGCTAATATGAAACGATCCCAAGCATAGTCAAGCGCGGAAGACTGCCACCATTGTGTATCAATTTACAGTGTACGAACCTGGGGAATTATCATTCCAAGTCAAATTGGACCACTCCAAGCGCTCCTTCTGGTACTCTTGCTGCTCCAGCTTGAATATGTGCTTGTTGAAGTAGTGTTGCAGCGTTTCGTTCGCGTAATTTATACAAAGCTGTTCGAAAGAGTTCTCTTCCAAGTCTTCAAACCCGAAGATGTCGAGGAGAGATATGCGATGGGCGTCGTGTAAGCCAGCGCGGTGCACTATCGAGTTGATTCGCAGGACTAGCCAGTTGAAAAGCGACGAGTACAGGGCTTTAGCGAAAGCGTCTCTCGCGTCCAGGGCTTGGTCGATGGGCAGAGGGGACCGCATGCGCTCGGCCCGCGCCGCCGTCACGCGCGTCGTCAGAGCTCGGGCCAGCGCTTCAGCGGGAACCTTTAACAGGTGCGCCGCCCAGCGCACTTCCGCGCCCCCGCCTAACTGCACGCCCTCCTGACCGTGGCGCAACTGTCTTCTATGGAAGTAAACGTTTCCCAAATGCAACACGGCAGCTAAGACTCGTATAATGTCTTCCCTCTCCGAATCCCCGATACCGAGCACTTGCATGGCGCCGCACAGTGCAGACCAGTCCGCCCCAGCGCCAGCACCGCCTGAATCTCCACCTTGATTTAAATAGAAATAATGCTCCGCCGTCAATAAACCTCTTGTCCGTCTTTGCTCCTCGTCTAGTCCGGCCAATAATTCGTAGAACACGTGATAGTTCCTCTCCCCTGGCGACTGTGTGACGATTCGTGACTTCTCTAGCAAATAATGTGCAACTCTTGCGCCAGCCAGTGCACCATCCTTGAAGTATAATTCCAGTAACTTGCCAAAGCGACTAGAGTTGTGATTTTTTGGTGTTCTAGCGTTACCGAAGGCTTCGAGGAGAGGGGCTGCTTCCAGGATTTGTTCGGAGACGGGAGCCCTGCCCGGGGGGGCGGGGGCCACAGCCGCCAGGAATTGCACGGCCAGCTTGGTGGACTCGGTTTTGCCCGCACCGGATTCTCCGGAGATGAGTATGGCTTGCGGCTGAGGCAGAGAGGCGCGCGCAGCGGCGGCTATGGCAAAGAGGTGAGGTGGAAGGTCCCCTAACGCTTCCGCTGCGTGGTATCTGAAACATACGTTTATATTCTGTCAGATGCAATATACGCATTTCTTTTACCTTAAACCCATAGTGTCTGTATAAATAAAAAGTGAGGTAAAGTTACTCAAAGAAATGGTCCCGAAAAGTAACTAATATTATTCGATATACTCCCTCATTAAGATAGAAAACTAAAAGATCGATCATAAGAAAGTGTGTAAATAAAAGGCCTAAGAAAGTGTGGTAGTTTGGCACCGATATTACCGTAGCCAAACTGCCACATTTTCCTAAGAAATGAAAGTTTAAAATAAAATAAATAAATAAATAAATAAATCTTTATTAGAAAACTTAGTGCACAAAATTAGATCTTAAAATCTACATTACATTTAAAGTTCCGGGTAACAATATGTGTGCCTGAACTAGGATTTTCCTGTGTTTCAGGCAAAAGAGGGGTTATATTGTGCTATATATCACTACAAAAACGTGAAACTTACATGTATTTATCTTATCTTAAGTTACATAAACAAAACTATATATTATTAATAAATAAACAGTCATATGGAGCTGAGCAAAAAGAAATAATTAAATTCTAAAGACATATGAATTATTTAACAACAAGTAATAAAGCTTCAGTGTCTTCGTAGGACATATCCTGAAGAGCTTCTTGGACTGCTTTTTTAGCAGTATTTTGGCTAAGTGGGTAGATATCTAAGTTTGCATTTAATCTGTTATAAAGACGTAGTTTACGTATACTGTACCCATTAACTAGTGTACTATTTTGAAAATTTAATTGCTTTTAGACCTTATCTTGAGGGAATTAGGTTTAAATTATGGTGGCAACACGGTCACCACTATCATACAAAGGGTTAAGATTGCTAGGAACAATGTAACATTAGACCCTCACCTCCTCGCAGTCTGCAGTCCATACAGCGCATCGACGGGCCGGTACGGGTTGACTGCTACCAGGATGGACCCGGCGTACGTGTAGATCAGGCCCTGCTCGTACCGCAGCTTCAGGTTCCAAAGTAGAGCAGCCTCGTGCAAGTCGTGGAGACGGGTCATGTCGTCCACCCCGCTAGGGCCCAGTTCCTCCCGGGGCCATACCGGGTCGCCTTCCTCTTCGCCGTTGCCCATTTGGAGGGCGAAGGTCTGGGGCTGGAGACATAAAGTTTTGTTGTAAGAGTCTTTACTATATTATTTCCCTTTATTTATTATTAAGTGGCATTTGTCCAATTCGCAAGTGATGTTTTTATTTGAACTGAAATTTTTGGTTCTTTGGATAAAACGACAGATATTTAGACTATACGTTTTTCTTACAACATAAAGACCGACTTGTGAGTTTTATCTGTTCTGAACTTTAAACTTAACTTTACAATGTTTTACTACATAATTCATAACTCGAAGAAAATTATTACAATAATGAAATATCGATTATACGTTAGATTAGACATTTAGATCATTAATTACACTAAAGAAACAAAACATTACAAACATGCCAATATATTTGTCTATTAATAACACACACAAAGTAATACGTGTCAAAAAAAAAAGTGCGGCGTAATTAAACAATTATACCATATTGCATCCAATTACTCGCCGTTCCAAATAGTCATAAAAGCCGATGAGGTAACAGTATAATATGATATAACCAGACAATAATAACTATGAACTAGACCGCGCAAACTAAACAATCACTGTGGCGTGAGCGAATTTGTTTACTTGCACAATTATTGCAAGTTAGCAGTTTCCCACTGGCTTCAAAGGAATAACGAAACGTAAATCTGCAACCAGACGGAAAATTGTAACGTCACAAGCAGCTGTAACGGTGACATAACATAATAACGGCTGCCATTTGTATCAAGCCATCTTTCGTGACCCGCAGCCTTTCGCTCTCGAGACCGCCGCTCGCAATTCATTACACTTCGCTTGCGCATATTCATTCCGCATTATCGCTTTGAATACGCAATGGACTGGACATACATCTTTCATGCCGTTGTTTTACGGTTAGCGAGCCATCATGGTGGAAGGTCCTTAGCAATTTCCACGGGCGAACGTCGAATCGGGCTGGACCGTGCAGGTTGATTATCCACTTGGGTGTACTGTTAAGTGACCCTCATTTACTCAGGCATACTTAACCAAATAGAAATGTATATTGCATGGTGATCAATCACGGCCAATTACGATTGTACATACGATCGGATAGCGCGGTGGGATCTGCTTCAGTAATGACCCCGTCATGAATTTGATGATGATATGTTAGCGTTGCAATTCCATTTAAAAAGGTTAAATGTTATTTTGTTCTACTCACTCGCATTAGTAATACATATCTACATATGTTACACAGAATTACCTGGATAGATATCTACGTAAACGTATTAGTTGGTAGATAATGTTCTTATAGCTGGATATTAAAAATATCTGGTACATTTCCATACACAGTCACCTGACCCCAAACTAAGCAGAGCTTGTACTATGGGCGTCAGAGACTGATATACATGCATATATATTTTTAAATACATACTTAAATACATAATCACACCCAGACACGGAACAAACACCGATGATATCAACACACAAATATTTGTCCCGAGTGGGAATCGAACCCACGACTCTTGGAACCGCCAGCCAGGGTCACTAACCACTGTTCCACCGAGCCAGTCAGTCAGTCGTATTAAAATATACGTTATTTAATCAAAGAGATAATATTGGTAATAAAACACATTGAAACGTGTTCAGTTATAAAATGAAATGGTGATTCTTATCATAAAAAGTTAACATTCAACTTTTAACCAACGGACACCTGATTCAAGAAAAATGTGTGACCCAAATAGATGATTTCAAAGATATGCAAATGAACTTGTCACAAGAGAACCAGTTGAAAAAGTATTTACATTCTTGACCAAGACATCTAAACAGAGGGTCTTTAACGGAGCCACGGAGCCAGGTAGCCCTCGCCTCTTTACAGCTGATGAGTTTGACAATACGCTCGCTGACCTTGACAGCGGCTGCATTTTTGTGGTTAGCTTATCTAATGTACTTCGCTTCTTCCTTTGACGCCTCACATCTGGTCGGCAAGTAGACTCGTTCAGTTCTTGTCGGATTTCGCCTCCGGGGTAACAATCACACGAAGCGTCGTATACCCAAGATCTTAAGGATTCTGGTGATGTATTCGGAGTTGGTGCAAAACGCACTCGCATAAGTCTTTGTTTCCGTTAAGCTGACGTTGATCCAGAATTAGGTAAGTTACTGAGTCACAAGTTATAAATTTAGAAATGATTGCATGTTCTTCAGTGAAAGTTAAACGAGTATGAAGATTTGGTACTCGAATCGATTCCAAATTTCGTCTTCATCCATGTCACAGTTGCGTCACTTCCTCAGCCACAGTTTTTCATTTAAGCAACATTCTAGAGAGATTCTCGGGGAACTAGCCACGTAGAGCAACTACCTAGTTAGGTGTGATCCTTACAAGTATTACAAGCCACAGTTTTTGATTAAAACAACTTATCTTCAGGGAACTAGCCGCGTAGTGGATTGGTCGGCGATACGCGGGTTACTGATTGCACCACGTACCACTATCCGGGCCCATATAAGTTGATAGACAAGAACTGTTAGGCCTCAGAGCGGTTGGGAGGATAACGGGGGCTGCTACTGCGCAGGACCGCGAGCAGACACGCAACGAAATGCCTAGATGCCTAGAAGACGATAACAAATTGGGTCAGGTCAAAATGTTTCTCCGGTTTCAGACTGCCACATGCCACTTATATTACTAGGCATAGGTTCCGATGCAGTTGACTATGTTTTGTTAAAGCTTCTTTTTAAAAAATTATAGTTAGCTCAATTTTTTTTTCTCTTATAAACCTGTTATGGAATCCTATGAGATACTCATTTTTGTGACAATTCTACCTAAAACGTAATGTATGGTTCTAATAACAATCTACGAGTACGTTTCTTTGGCAATTACGAGAATGAATTTACTTCAAACATACACTGTGAAAGTTTTAATTCTTCAAGTGTCATTTTTACTTTATTGATATTACGACGATTAAGGCACGCGATCATCAAATATGACAGATTTATCTACGATTTTCACAGTTATTGGCGTATGTATCTAGTAAAGAATTCATTAATGAGATAAATAAATAAGAATGGAATTTGATACTTTCGTTTTACCAATCACAACAATAAAATGGCTGAGTAATATTATTTCTTGTCTGCAAAAAATATTCTGTTTTCGTTCAGTTCATACAACACATCTTACATATCTCAATAATAATGTGGGTTATTGGCATGCAAAGGCTTATGTTACAAATGTGCGATAAGTCCTATGAAGTATGAACCCATGACCTAAACCATGTCTAGTCATGATTCAGACCAAAGCAATTGGCACCGTGGGAAAATACTTCTTATATAATCACGGAACTGTAGAGAATTCTCAACAAATGCAATGTAATTGTAGACAAAGTCTCTGTTTCGGAATAGCAAAGACAGATCAATGAATTAATCAATTTAGAAACGCTAATTTCATTAATTGCCGTCTTTATTCGGTAACTAAGTAACACTTTTGTTTTTATACGCAATCTGATTGCGAAATAAAAAACGAGTTGTGTTAAGGTTAAAATGTTTATACAGTCACAGTTGCAATCTATTCTTCAAGAATGATAGTAGAATAGAATGATAGACTATCATTGAAAAACAAAAATATTTGCCTCTTTCTGACTTATTGGTTTAGTTATTATTAGCATTTTTATTAAACACGTTAAAATAATTTATATTTACACGTTATTATCGAGCGAAAGAGCCGTGAAATACCAGGCGAGCATAAATTATGTGGCAGTGGCGCGAGCCGACTCTCTAGCGGCATTCCTAGGCGGCCTTGCGAATCTTACGATCGTCGCCTTTCGGATGACGGCACGACCACAATAGGTCCCGATGGAGGCACGCTGTTTACCTTTGAGTCACAGTTTCGGAAACGTGATTTGCCGGATGCTTAGAAGCCAACATTTGTGCAACTATCTTGCTCTACAAGAAGGAGACTGACAGAGACACAAATAAAATCTTCGCCGTAGCCCGCTAATTTAATGCCGAAGATTGTGTAGCTGTAAATCCCAGAAGTTTTTGTTGGAAGGTTTTTTATGTCCCTTTAACATTGTCAGTTAATTTTGTAATAGGTTTTACGGTCACGGAATTGATGAAATATTATTTGTGCCACATTGACATTTACGCTTTTATTTTGTTTTCTTATCTGGTAATCTTAACCGATAATATTTTTGTTTTGTTTTACTTGCGTTTCAAATTTATTTTACGGCTGACGTTTTCAGAAAAATTCAGGTGTTCAAAGTGAAACTTAAATCATTTCCCTATATTGTCAATATATCGCTAATGACCAACATCATCAATTCAAGTTTAATCTACAAGTCGCAACACAAACGGTTTGCGTAATTATGCGGATAGCTTGTATTGAATTCCGATTGAATTGATGAATAGTAATGATTGACTCATGGTCAGTCATCATAAGATCAGCGAGAATGGCAAAAACGTGACCGCAAGTTCAAGGCGAGAATTCCTCAGTTTAATGTCAACAATGTTTGTTGAAGAAACAAGTTGCACGATATCTTTTATTTCTTAAGAGTTTCTTAATATTTGGTACATACATAAGAATATGTTGCGTGTTTTGTAAAGTTTAATAATAATAATAATAAATCTTTATTAGAAAACTTAGTGCACAATATTAGATCTTAAAATTTACATGACATTTAAAGTTCCGTGTACAGTTTAAAGCTGTGGTTTGCAATCAATAAGAATTAATGGCGCAGTACTGTGATTTACACCTAATTTATTTTCTTACTCTTTTCTCAAAGCTCGTTGATGTCTTTTGAATGGAAAAAAACCTTTTAGCTTTAGATGTGTACAAGTATAAATTCGAAATGAAAAATTCAAATGAATACAATTTTCTTATTTTATCAACAATCATCAACTAATATGTTCATTAGTAGACGATGAAATTTAAACCAGCCATATTTTTAAAGATGAGATCAGGTAATATTATAAACTCGCTATTTGTATTTTATTGTTGCAAATGTTTTGTATACCTACCTACTTATAGTAGAATATACAAACATGTGATTGTTATGGTATGATATTTGATTGGTGCCTAACATACACACACATCTACTCAAATTGCTGCATAAAGGAAAAGCAAACCTAAAGTCCTGTCACTGAACAGTTAAATAGTTTCTTAATAAAAAATTGTAAACAAAAAAAAAACCGCCTTCAAAAACCCGACTCACTAAAAATTACAAAATAATATAATACGAACATTTATAATCATCTGGGTATGGATTTTATATGTTTTTGAAGGCGGTGAGGTTTATATTTTCAACAGACAAGCACAGATTGCTTCTTTTCCTTCAAAATTTTGATTGGCACCGCCTTCAAAAACATATGAAATTCATACCCAGATGATTATAAATGTTCGTATTATATTATTTTGTAATTTTTAGTGAGTCGGGTTTTTGAAGGCGATTTTTTTTTGTTTACAATTGTTTTTCATACTTTTTAGTGTTACATTTTTTTACCCTATTAGTTCAGCTCACCTGTAATGCTTCTGATATTATAACTAGTAGTCTTAATATGTATACAGTATTGAAAGAATTATTCTTTTACTCCTAACTATTAAGGAGTTGACCTTCCATCATCAGCTCAGCATCATAAAATTATGATTGCAAGAAGCAATGCCAATATCACTTCAGAAAATATATAAAACGCGGTACATGTGCCTATAAAATTTGAGGGTTGCCCTCGATTTCTCCTGGATCCCATCATCAGATCCTAGACTGGTCACCCTATTAGTTCAGCTCACCTATAATGCTACTGATATTATAACTAGTAGTCTTAATATGTATACAGTATTGAAAGAATTATCCTTTTACTCCTAAGTATTAAAAAGTTGACCTTCCATCATCAGCTCAGCATCATAAGATTATGATTTCCAGAAGCAAATGCCAATATAACTTCAGATAATATGCAAAACGCGGTACATGTCCCTATAAAATTTGAGGGTTGCCCTCGATTTCTCCTGGATCCCATCATCAGATCCGGGACTGGTGAAAATGGGACCACCTCGGAAGTGAACTGTATCCAACCAAAAAAAAATTTTTGAAATCCGTCTTTAATTGACGAAAATATCGGTGAACATACATAAAAAAAAAAAATATTATACATACAGACGAATAGAGAACCTCCTCCTTTTTTTTTGAAGTCGGTTAAAAATGAAGTTTATTTCATGCCAAAGCCGAGATGTTTGCTTTACGTCACATCAAAAGGTTTGTCGAATAGACATAGAGAATGACTGGCTCGGCATTTATCACGAAACCGCGTGCCGTACGTGCCCGCATCCTTATTTCGCAACACTATTACTACAGTATGTGATAATTATTATAAACTGCGGTAATCACGCGATGCATTATGTGGTACTGCCACTAGTTATGCATTTCTGTACTTCGCATGTATCTAGGTTAAAGCAGTTTCCTTCCGATGCATTGTCTGATTAATTAATAGTGCTTGCTTACTTTTTTTAGAGACGTTTGATTTTTCTTCTGTAGTTAGATGCAATAAGACTGTAAATATCACATTTAGTGCTTTTGAAACTACCAATATTTTTTTTATGTTGCTTGCAAATACTTGCTAGAAATTAAATTGTCTTATTTAATTTCAATCAAACATAAAGCATAAAACTAACAAGCTAGAAACATGTCAAAAACCCTCGACGTTCCAAAGAAATAACGCTTAAGCATTTAAAATAGAATACTCCTATTACGTCTGAAAATTCTTGATTTTTCAACAACTGCATTATATGTATACGCAGCTGTAGTTGATGGACACTGTCAAACGCGTATGCACAAACACACGCAAGCTTCGCTGAGCACATTTGCAACAGATTTTCCTCAGATATTGGCCGGGAAACAACTTTCGCGCGAAGAATTTCCATTGCATCGACCGTGGTAACTATCTCGTAAACCATGAATGCGAGTGTTGTCTATCAACATATGCTTGTCATTTGAGTTGTTTAGCGTGTTTTGTGTTATAGCGGTGGTAACTGCCTTATTGTACAGTACTGTAGTAAAGTACGTCTATTGAAAAGAATGCATCTGATTTCACGATCGAGGGACTCTATAGACTATTAAACTTTTCCAGCAGACACTTAATCTATATACCTTATACAATTTTTTAACAACGTAATTCTAGAGAGCAAGAGTTTACATTTCAACCCACTGAAAGCAAAAAGCAATATAATTCTTCATGGTGCAATGTCGTCCAACCCCGTTTATATAGTAGTATATCGTATGCTATTAATGTTTTTGACGCTGTGAAATTGACAGAATAGATTCGGTAATCCTGGTTGTATCCTTAAAACTTTGGTTTTGACTGGCTTAGTGGTGCTTAGTGACCCTGCCTGGCGGTTCCATGAATCGTGGGGTTGATCCCCACTCGGGACTAATATTTGTGTGATGAACATCGGTTTGTTCCGTGTCGAGATGTGATATATTTAAGTGTGTATTGATAATATATATGTATGTATATCAGTCTCTGACGCCCATAGTACAAGCTCTTAGTTTGGAGTCAGGTGACCGTATGTGGAAATATTACTAATCACATCTGATTCAGTGGTCAGTAGCTTAAGCACTTGTGTTACAGATATCAAAATAACAGTGGATACCTAAATATACTTAAATATATTTAACTAGCTGTGCCAGCGACTTCGTTCGCGTTTCCCCCGTTTTTTACACATTTTCCATTGTATCTTTGCTCCTTTTGGACGCAGCGTGATGTTATATAGCCTAAAGCCTTCCTCGATAAATTTTCTATACAACGCAAAAAGATTTTTTCAAATCGAACCAGTAGTTCCTGAGATTAGCGCGTTCAAACAAACAAGCAAACAAACAAACAAACAAACAAACTCTTCAGCTTTATAATATTAGTATAGATATAGATAACACTGTAACTGTAGTGAACCTGAGAACCACTGTTCCACGGAGCCAGTAAAATTATTATATATATTTATTTTATGAAAGATGTAGTCCCCACCTGTCCATTGACCATGGCGCTGACCAACAGCACCCTGGCGGCGCGGTGCACCTCCACCAGCTCGCCGGGCAGGGGCGCGGGGGCGCCGGCGGGCTGGAACCACACCGCCGCGCCCTCCGACCACTCCGAGAGCCCCCCGGACCCCGCCATGCTGCAACAAGAGAAACGGGAGGTTAGTTCATGTTATCTACGGCGACACAGAGGTACTCATTTTTAAGCTATTGCATAGCTTTTATCGCGGGCTTTGAGCGCGGCGACCGAACCAAGAAATTCCGTAACGAAAAAAACCTCACAATCGTCTAACGTCGATTCAGTTCGGTAGACTTCGGCACGGTGTTTGTGTTCGTGCGGTTAGACGTATTGTACGACTCTACGAAACTCGCACGAATCGAGACGAGCTGCTCCGAAATCGGACGATGCTATGCAATAGCTATACCGCGGCAGTCCCCGAGTGCCACACGTCTTTAATTTTATTATAAACATACAATCCTTACGGGCTACACGTGCATTGATCGGTCTCTGATCTGATGTACACAAACACTAACCCGGAATTCCAGGGTAGTGAGCCTATTTGGGGGATCGGAAAAATCTAAATATATTTTGACCATTCTAGAAAACTATTCTGACGATGTAACGCCATTTGATTACTCGAACATTTGGTCAATTGGTTCGTCTCAATTTCTCCAAAACCTTACTGTGTTCCTTGTTATGCAACGAAACGACGATGTATAGTTATTTTTGCACGCAGTTCGCTCTAAAGTGAAGCTGTTTTAGGATTTAGTAAAATAAAGTAAAAGTCAAGTTAATTTCCCACATACGCTTTTATTTATAAATAACATGGCGCAACTACCCACATTCATCACATAACATAACACATTTAAAACGAAAAAATGATTGGTTACAAGTAAATTGGGCCTATTGAGGGCAGAGGGTACGCCGGGTAGTCATAAGGGTTCGCGTAAGGGTTCGGGGCTGGAGCGAACTCGTAGGAGGCGCATATGGGGGGTGGGGGCGGGGGCTGCAAGCACAGGGGCGGCGGCGGAGGGGGCTGCACGCAGAACGACGGGGGCGGCGGCGGCTGCACCAGCACAGGCTGCAGCGGCGGTGACTCGTACAGGAACGGTTCTGGGAACGGAGGTTGGACCACGAAAGGAGGTAGAGGCGGCGGGGTGAGGGTCATCGGTGGAGGCGCCGGGGGCTGAACGCTGATTGGCGCCGGAGGCGGCGGCTGGACGCAGACCGGCGGAGAAGGAGGAGGTTGAACCATAATTGGAGCTAGAGGCGGAAGTTCCACAGGTATCGGCGGCAGCGGAGGAGGCTGTATCATTATGGGGCCGATGGGAGGCGGCTGGACCATTATCGGTGGAGGGGGAGGAAGCTCAATAAGCACGGGGGGAGGCAGGGGGATTTCCACAAGCATAGGTGGCAGCAGCGGTGGGTTAACATAGATTGTTGGAGGAGTTGGCGGCGTCACGTAGAGCGGGGGTTGTTGTGGCGGGTTCACACATATCGGCGGTAGCGGCGGCGGGGTCACCGTGATGGGGGGTGGTAGCGGAGGGTTAACCACGAAGGGAGCTAAAGGCGGAGGTGTGACCATCATCGGGGGTGGAGGAGGGATATCGATTAACACTGGAGGTGGTTGGGGAGGTGTCACATACACAGGTGCGGGAGGGGGAAGGGATACGTAGACAGGAGGCGCTGGGGGAGCTTGGATGGTGATAGCTCCGGGGCAACCATAGTCTGGAACTGGTAGTGGTACGATTGGCGGTGAGGGCGGGTATAGCGGAGGCGCGGGAGGGTAGAGCGGGGGTGCGGGAGGGTACAGCGGGGGCGCTGGCGGGTACAGCGGGGGCCCTGGCGGGTATACAGGGGGCCCTGGCGGGTATACAGGGGGCGCTGGTGGATGCACAGGAGGTGCAGGCGGGTAGAATGGAGGCAGCAACGGCGGCGCGAAGCTTAAGGGCAGCGGGCCACCAATCGAGGCCGCCGCCAAGATATCGATCTGAGCATGTGCAGGGTACTAGAACATAAAACATTAACGTTAGTACAAGTAAACTTTTAATGGGTACTTCATAATAAAATATTCATAATAAATTAATATTCTTACCTGGGCTACGAGAGCCAGCACCAGTATGAAGAGTCTGGTCTCCATCGGTGACCGAGGATCGACTTGCCACAAAAACACGTTTACCATAATTTATAGTAACATATTACCCCAGTTTAAGGTGCAACATTACAAATGTGCAATATTATATCGGTTAGTAATACTTATTATCGTAACGAACTCATCGGTGTAGTTGCTTTTCGCCTTATCTTTATTTACCACAAACAGTATAACGAAACGCAAGATTGACACGTGAGTATCAAAAAGTGATTTCGTAAAAATAAGGGATAAGTTCATCAAATCGCGTTTAACGTTTATTTTTATTGATATGGCGATGGAAATTAATATGTCTTGTCATCTGTCAATCGCCATCAAACCTCATTAGCACGCTTTATTCATTAAAATTGTACGACCATCTTAAATAGCGTAATTGATATTAACTTGAATTACGAGTTGCATAAAATACTCAAGATTCCAATGTGCTGATTGTAATAAATAAATGGCAAATTAAATTGACGGAAAGTTTTACCCAGGAGTGCCAATAGAAACATTTTTATATTTATGTTTGTATATGCAATTATCATTTTAGAATATATCGGTTAATCTAATCGGAGGAAGTGTGACGTTTCTCTTTCCGTTTACTTAATATCTTATACTTTTACTTCATGAAATCTAGTTTTGTTACCCTGATATAACATGTCGTTTTAGCTAAACAACGATGAAAGATAAAAATTTATGACTCTAAACGAATCAATGGAACGCACACTCTTCTTTCTTCTTCTTCTTTAAAACACTCCGTTGAATTAGTGAATAATAGAAGCTTTACCACTAATCATATTGAGATTTCTGCTTCGGAATTCATCTTCAATTAACAGAACAGACATGCAACAACAACCAATTTAGATTTCAATGTTAACCTACCTGGAAAGTCAAAGTCCAAGCAAATGTCTGCATGCAACCGCATATTAAACGTCTTACAGCAGACAGACAATCGTCTAACTCTATCATAATCCCTAAGTACAAGCGACCTGAATAGGGTTCATTGAATCCGGGAAACAATGACCACAGAAATACTTCCGTCCGCAAGACAGCAGCCGTGCCCCTGCATACCAATGGTCCAATATTGCATATCCGGACAAGTTGTGAACGCCTGACCTTGTTATAAGTTGCGAGGCGTCGTGCGACTCCGTCATTTGAGTGGGTAGCACGTCTTCCATATGTTGGCTTCGGTCGACCTGCCTTGCTTTCTACGCATGGTCGCCGCGCGCCTAATAACTAATCTTCAAGTGCAGAGAAATTATGCTAACGCAGGTGGAATTGCATCTGCGGAAATGAAATGTGATACGTTGGAGACTAAAGTGATGCTGATGACCAATTTAAATAAATATGGTGTCAATGTTAAACATAATAATGGTAGGAAAACTATTCGCTATTAAACAGGTCGTACAGTTTGTTAGATAGGTGGCAAACGAGCCTGACTTAAAAGATTTCTTGCACATATATGCTGACTGGCTCGGTGGAACAGTGGTTAGTAACCCTGGCTGACGGTTACAAGAGTCCTGGGTTCGATTCTCACTCGGGACCAATATTTGTGTGATGAAAATCGGTGTTAGTTTCGTGTCTGGGTGTGATTATGTATTTAAGTATGTATTTATAAATATATATGTATGTGTATCTGGGAAATGTCCCAGATATTTATATATTTATATGCTGAATTAAAACCAGCTTAATCTATGAAGATTAGCAGGGCTTTGTCACACTTGAACAGGTCTTAAATAAACAATTAAAGGAGAATTTTTGATAATACCTTTCGCAACGCACTAGTAGACTGCAAAACAACAGATTGTTGTTAAAACATAACGTGCCGCATTTCCTGTCAGTAAAGTAAGTAAACGATGCGCTGCAGCAATAAATATCACTAAATACTTATATTGCTTCACAAACCTAGAGCAATTTCCGTTTTTAGTCGCTACAGTAGCGTCATTCTCCATAAATCAAAGATGAAATGAGGCGATTACCAAGTACAACATTCTTACTTATAATAGAGATCTAGCTTCTAGAAAGTCTATTTATCTGATTGCATGTTTGCAATAATTTAAACGCACAATTTCTTGACTATAAAGGGTTGTAAACCTTACGTGAGGTTAATAATAGGTATTTTACTTTTACATTAGCATTCTCCTTTTATGGTGGAAATAAGCCGAGTAAGGAAATTGAGCTTTCTAATAACGTCTTATAATGGAATAATAGGATTTGCAAGAAAAAAAAAGTGCTCTTGGTTTTGGTAAAAAAAAAAAACACTTTCCGAATTACATGTTCTTTAAACATACATAAAAATCAGACTCAGACTAACAGACTTAAAATCAGACCGAATAACAGGTAAATATTCTGAATATGAAGTTCATAATGCATAAGTTTGGAAGGTATGTAGTGTATTATTTATATAATATTAGATAATAAGTAACTAAAATCATCGACTTTTTGTTGACTGTTTAAGTTTTGAAGGAATCAATCTTCATTAATAATATTATATCATGACGCGGTGAAAGAATTTTATGAGCGACTGAAATTTGTAGAAGGGATGCGAAAGTCAAACACATTTTAATCATTTATACCTATATACATATTTATCATGCACAATTAATAAGAATACTATATATAACTTTAACCTTAAGTAATAGATATTTAGGCATCGGTAAACATAGACCGAAATAAGCTGAATAATGTGCATAGCAATAAATCAAACGCGTAGCAATAAACATACATTTATAAAAAAAACAACAATCAAAAGTAAAGCGAATAATGATGAGACATGATGATCATGAAATCACATCTGTCAAATCCGAAGGCGTATTCTCATTAATCATCATCAAGCATAAGACTGAATTTATTTTCACTTATCTCTTCGACTCTTCTAAATTAGCCGTTGCGTTTGTGATACTCACTTGTGATACAAGTTTAATATTCAAGCTTTATTTACAGTGATTTATCTTCTTAGGGAAGCCGCAAATCTTACAACCCAAAGGGTTAATCGGGACCATAATACTAAGACTTCGCCGTCCGACCATCCGCTACCAGGCTATATCGTATGAACCGTAAGGGAGCCATCCCATTACTCCCATTAACAGACTAGCTTTTAGAGACGTTTTACGGGTAAAACATTACTTCCTTATAGCGCAGTCGGTTAAAAAGTAGCCTATATATATATATAACCTTTCCTAGGCTCTGGACTATATCTGCACCAAATTTCATTTAAATCGGTTCAGTACTCTATGCGTGAAAGCGTCACAGACAGACAGACAGACAGAGTTACTTTCGGATTTATAATATTAGTAAGGATTATCTATACTAATATTAAAGCTGAAGAGTTTGTTTGTTTTTTTTGAACACGCTAATCTCAGGAACTATTGGTTTGAATTTAAAAAAAAGAAAAATTGTGCTGGATAGACCATTTATCGGGAAAGGCTTTAGGATATATGACATCACCCTGTGACTAATAGAAGCAAAGAAACAGTGGAAAATGTGAAAAAATCGGGGGAGACGCGGGCGAAGCTGGCACAGCTATCTTTAATAAAATATTACGAAATAATTCGTGCAAGAATCCGACTCGCACTTGGCAGGTTTTTAAACTGTTAAGTAAAGATTCCATTCCATCCATTACCTACTGCTGAATCTCCATTAGAATAATGCATAAATCATATTGCTCTCACTCACCGTCCATTAAAAGACTCCAAAACCGTATAGTGTAACAATTTTCTGTGACTAATTACATTAGTTACTTAACTCCGCTGTTTAATTAACGTTCTGCTTAATATTACGTTCTCGTTACGTTACGTCACTTTATAAATTTACGTAAATGCCTCGTGAGAATTTATGAATGTTGTCGAATGTTTGACATGAAATGTCAAAGTTAATAGTAAAAGCTGGCCATTACAACTAAACTCTAGGATACGATGAATGAGTAGTTACAGACCGTCCATTACTACGTTATACCAGAGCCGCTCTAAGTTGGCCGATTTGCTACATGTCAGACTGACTGCACTAGTCTTTGAGTATAAAGCCACTGGAGATGCCTTACACGGGCGACCCCCTCCGGCAAAGTACATTGGTCAACTGTTCAAACACGTTTAATAAAACTACTTGTCGCTGCACCACCGCCATTTTGCATTGATCTCTGTCGCGTGACGTTACTCTTGAAAAATGGTTAGTTGTGCAGTATTCTCATGTAAAAGGCGATCGAGAGCTCAAATTCGCAACAAGAGCGCGTTTAGTATCATATCTAAGTGTTTTTATTAACTTTTAAACGTGTATTTAAGAAGAATTGCCATTTAAATAAAAAGTCGTTGCGATACGTAAACGACAGAAAAAAATAAACAAGAATACAGTGGTACGGGGGCTAGTGATGTCACAAAGTCAAAAAAGCGACTCGACATTTGAATGAATCATTCACTCCCTGCAGTTAGTTGTATAATCCGTTTTTTACTTTAATTTTGAATTAAATAAAAGGTCTAAACATATGTTATATTTAAATCTTGTAAGATGAATTAGAAAAATTACTTTTCTTTCCTCTGGTCATACGATATTGAAATTTAGTCTGAAAATGAAAAGAAATTCTGTGACTCCCTTAGAGATATTTTTAAAGACATAGATATTTTAACCGTATCCTCTCAGTACATTTTGGACTGTATCTTATATGTTTACAAGAACATACAATCATTTAATATCGGATCCTCACCATTTTAACACCAGTAATAAACATAAGTTTGCCGTTTCAAGGCTCAGGCTTCAAGACTGGAAAGTCGTTCTTGGGTTTAAGCACAAAATTGTTTAATAAGATCCCACAAAATGTTATTGAATTACAATAATCAGTACAAGATAGTTCAGTTCATTCACCAAACTGATTTTATTTTATTCTTTGTGTCATCACTATTTTTTTCGTATGTGTGTTGCGTAGTTACGTGAAAACTTTGTTTGTGTGCGTGTATTGTTTGAAGTGTTGAACATTTTTGTAGTGTGCGTTTATCGTTACAGCAAAATTTGTGTCTGTTGAGTTATTAATTTTTTGGTGGTGTGCTGTACGTGTTTACCTCGCCCCCGCTAAAAGTGGCGAAAAAATTTGTTAGAAGCGTTGACGTTATGGCATCTCCAGTGGCTTTATACTCAAAGGCACTAGTGAGGGACAACGGTAAAATTGCCGAAGTATATAAGTAACAGTTATTTCCACTTTATAACCAAGCAAGGTCTAATTATAACAAATTTTTATTAAAAACATTAATTCACATCCAAAAGATTGAATTTAAGTTCCTTATTTATAAATATATTTATTTTTAAAATACAATACTTATTAAATCCTTCATCCTATTTTTAAAAATACCTGGTGAGTATTACCCACTACGTCACTATAAAAACGTGTCAAACGGCGTAACCTTGTAAAAGCGTAACACAGAGTGGAAATTTTACGTTTTCTTTTTATAATTCAATTATTTTAGGTAATAAAAGACAAATAATTATATAATTATGTGCATTTGAAATTTTGAAATAACGTATTATTTTTAAAAGTTGTTCTTTATGATTCGCGTAAATATGTTCCTCTTAACAAGGATAAATGCAAAATATAAAATAAAAAGTGTCAAATCAGTCTTCTAAGAACGGCTCCGGTATAATTATCTAGTTGTTTGTCTTTTATTACCTAAAATAATTGAATTATAAAAAGAAAACGTAAGATTTCCACTCTGTATTACGCTTTTACAAGGTTACGCCGTTTGACACGTTTTCATAGTGACGTAGTGGGTAAAACTCACCAGGTATTTTTTTAAAATAGGATGAAGGATTTAACAAGTATTGTATTTTAAAAATAAATATATTTATAAATAAGGAACTTAAATTCAATCTTTTGGATGTGAATTAATGTTTTTAATAAAAATTTGTTATAATTAGACCTTGCTTGGTTATAAAGTGGAAATAACTGTTACTTATATACTTCGGCAATTTTACCGTTGTCCCTCACTAGTGCAGTCAGTCTGACATGTAGCAAATCGGCCAACTTAGAGCGGCTTTGGTATAGTTACTATTAGGATAAACACAGTCGGCTGTTTCATAATAAATAGAGGTCCCATGATTTTCTTTTACGTGTATGCAAATAGTAGCTACTTAAAAAAACACATAAGTAATAGGTACTTAAGATTACGTAATGAAATTAAGGGCGACAGGATGGTATAATTCTCTTTAAATAAAACTAGCGGCCCGTCCCGGCTTCGCACGGGGGGACTTAAGATTTTTTACATATTTAATTCTAGAGCAAACTCTTATAAGGATTAAACCATTTAGTTCGAAATCCCGTCGCCAAAATGGCATTACTTTGGAGCAAACATCTAAATCATTAAAACGATTGTTATGGGTAAACTATAAAAGGTAGACAGACATATGCTCTTGCGGACTTTTTTAATGATAATGTTAAGATAAACAATTCATCCATAGAGCATTTTTGTATAACTTTAACTATATGCTCAGCGCACGCCACGGAAGGCCTCAGAAATTATACTTTTTCCCCGTTTTTGAAACATTTTCGGCTACTGCTCCACAACTATAGGACCTAGCGTGATATTATATAGCCTATGTTACTTCTGAATAATGCAGCTTTCTAATGGTGAAAAAATATTGCAATCGGTCCAGTAGTTTTTGAGTTTATTTATTACAAACATACAAAAATACAAATCTTTCCTCTTTATAATATTAGTGTAGATAAATAAATATCTGGGACATTTCCACACACGGTCTTCTGACCCCAAACTAAGCAGAGCTTGTACTATGGGCGTCAGAGACTGATATACATACATATATATTTGTAAATACATACTTAAATATATAACCACACCCAGACACGGAACAAACACCGATGTTCATCACACAAATATTTTTCCCGAGTGGGAATCGAACCCACGACTCTCGGAACCGCCAGCCAGGGTCACTAACCACTGTTCCACCGAGCCAGTTAAAATTAATAGACATTTGATAAGACTAAGCCCAAGGGTTTGTTGATTAATTGGGACCTGCTCCTTAAAATAGAAGGTTTTTAGGGTCCCAAGGTTCCAAACGAATACTTGATAATCATCGAATGCAAAAGCCAGACTAAACTTCTCTCTTCAAATGAAACAGACAGAACTGAACATACAGAAAAAAGCCAACTTAATCAAACAACGCTATGTATGTAAACTACTAATCATATCATTCATCAATCGTCGTTAATCTCGTAGTGATTGAAGAAATTAATCACAAGAAGTGTTCGTCGGTTGCGTAAGCCTTCAGTGTGGGATCGGGGGCAGCGCAGACTGCGCGGGCGCATCCGTGTCAGTGGGGCGACTGGGGACCTGCTTTTATTGAGGAGCCTCCTCAATTTACAGGGTAAGGTGTACAATAATATTGTGATGAGGGAAGGTTAGTATTTTCTGAAGAAAAGTAGGGTTATTTAGGTTTCCCCCTACGCGTCGGTTTGACGGAATGAGGATACCTCATTTGATACCAGGACGAATCCTGGTTTTGTGAGTCAAACTCGGTATACTAAAATGATATAGTCAATGTGGCATTATTTTTTACGGCAAAGTGAAAATGAAACTCCTTGAAAAATTTAATTTTCTCATCGAGTTGAGTATCAATCTGAAGGGATTTTTGCAGTCTGGTTTTCGATCATCATCATCATTATCATCAAATTAATAATTAACCCAAATTCAGATCTAACAAAGATCAAAATCAAAGTACGTCGATTTGTAGTAAGCGTGTTAAAAACGTAAACCAACTACCTAATTCATTAACACATTATAGATAAGTAAATTCCGGAATTTGACGAGATACCCATAAAAGTACATTAATAAACTGGTCCCATCAGGTTTATCATCTAACTGTGGGTTTTCACCTTAACTGTATTCACGAATAATAGGAATCAATTTGAATAAACATGTGCTATAATACGTAAATATGTAAACCTTCTCTGATTAAGACACGATATATTTCAATAGAAGTATTTTATGAATACAAATAAACAAATCGTGCAGTAATACCGATGAAATATTATCAAATTTCTATGTTAAAATGGAAATAATATTTTTTTCCCATGCCTACAGTTCATAAGGTTATAGTTAATACGGTGTCTTCAATAATTCTACAACTTATTAAAGGATAATCTGCACAGATATTTAAAAATTCCATATAAATATTATACTCTGCTGAATTAAGAAATCACATTTAGCGAAAAGTGGTTAGTGTAATGTACGTAAGATGTCTTTCATGACGAATAGAGTTCTGAAATTGTATAGTGCATAATAAGAAGCAGTGAAATGGTTCAATTAGCAGTCGACCTTGGCACTAAACTATTTACCAACAATCCTACAGTCTTTTGAAACGCCTAAAACAATTTATAGTGACAATGCTCTCGCCCAGTGATGTGAAACAGTGGATAAATCGTTTTTCACAACGCCACTCGCTAACTGACAAAGTGGCGTAGTTCCGGGTCAAATTATACCATTGTCGACGAAATTTCCATACCATTGAAGACATAGAGTTTTACAGCACAAGGTTTTAATTGTTGGGTTAAGGAAGCTTTATCTAATTAGATATTACTTTTTTAAATTTTAGTTGAAAATAAATCGGTTATGTATAAGTCGATTATATCTTTATACTGGTTACAACAAAACACCTTAAGGATACTGTCGAGAAACATTCGAATAGTATTTTGTTAATGGCAGTGAAATGAAAAGAAAGTGATAGCGCGCTAACAATTTCCGTAATCGATTGGACTACGTTACTATTATTTAATATCTAGGAGGAAAGTCAGATCACTCGATTACAACCCAAAACATTTAAAACACTTTGATTAAATTGCAGTTAGTAAGCAGAGTTCTTAGTTAGTTAAACATTAAATTAATTTCTCCGTGGAACAAATGAATCTTTAGAAATCAACGTAAGTACACAATTGCCCATTGTGGGTGAACAAACAAACCAATCTGATCTCCTTATTAAGATCGATCGGGTATCATGTAATGAGCAATTTATTTAACTAGTATATAATTAAGGTACATTTCATAACCCGTGCCGCTAGCTGTCGACCGGTTGAACCACATATCCATTGGATATTGCGAAATAATCGATTGTGAAATGATCTTGAACAATTGTAATGGCAATCTTATAATAACTGGTATTAGGTGTTGCGTCGACGCTCCTAGGGTAAATGATAGCTTTCTCAGCCATGACATAAAGTGCCTTCAATTTTGAAATGAAATATCTGTAAACTGTTTTATTTGACGACTAACACATTTTAATCCCCTTAGTGTTACATAGTTTCTAATACGAAACATGGAGATCGAGTCAATATGTGCAGGTTAAAATAGTTAAAGACATTTACCATCAATCACGTTCAATAAGTAACTATACCAGAGCCGCTCTTAGATGACCGATTTGACACATGTCAGACTGACTGCACTAGTGAGGGACAACGGTAAAATTGCCGAAGCATATAAGTAACAATTATTTTCACTTTTTAACTAAGCAAGGTCTAATTAAAACATTTTTTTGTTAAAAACATTTATTCACATCCAGTAGATTGAATTGAAGTTTCTCATTTAAAAATATATTTATTTATTTCAATATACAATACTTATTAAATCCTTCATCCTATTTTTAAAAAATACCTGGTGAGTATTACCCACTACGTCACTATGAAAACGTGTCAAACGGCGTAACCTTGTAAAAGCGTAATACAGAGTGGAAATTTTACGTTTTCTTTTTATAATTCAATTATTTTAGGTAATAAAAGACAAATAATTAGATAATCAGGTGCATTTGACATTTTGGAATAACGTCTTATTTTTAAAAGTTGTTCTTTATGATTCACTAAATATGTTCCTCTTAACAAGGATAAATGCAAAATATAAAATAAAAAGTGTCAAATCAGTCATCTAAGAGCGGCTCCGGTATAAGTTCCATTTCCATGTATAGTTTTTAGAAAGATTGTGTACATGCAGTGACACTCAACGCCTCTACTCTATGTATTGATTGAGACAAGCAAATATAAAACTCTAGATGGGTAATAAGTTGTCAGTTAAATACTAAATACACGCCACGTTCAACAAGAGAACTGCCACTACTAACTAGTATCCATTACGGCATTATTTACAACCATTTCAAAGGCAACATTAAATTAATTACGCAATTTTCACCATTTTCTGCGTGGGCCGTAAACGTGTTCGCGACAAAACAATAGGCTGTGGGATGCACATGTGTGATTATTTTAACCCTGCAATCACAAAGGCTCATTAAATCAAAACTTGCGACGAATAAAACGTGAAGACGATTTCAATCTCTAACGTTTTACGAATAAGACTCTCCTAATAGTTAAAAGACCAGTTTATAATGAGCTCTGGTTTGTAGACGATGGATGCTGTCAGAGGATCTTCAATAGTTGGAGTTTGGATGACGACTGCGTGGCATCAACTCAATGAGTAATCGGTAACTCAAGTCTATCATTTCGTGCATGAATATGTATAAAGAAAAGATGTTGCAATTGCTTTGTTACTCGCTATTAATCACCACTGGATGTCATTTGCATATACATGTAAGTACATACAAACATAAATATTTACTTGTTTGGAACTACCCGTATTAAAGTCCCTAAGATTGAAAGGAAATATTGTCTCTACAGATGAGGCTTAGATAAATGATGATAAGAAACTAATACAAATACGGAATTTTAAGAGACGCTAATCGATTGCAGCTATTGCAGACTTTTTACCAAATACTTAACTGTATTAAGGTTACGACAAACGTCCTTTAATGAGCATAAATGTGCATCAATAGTAGATGATTAACTAAATTAAATAATTACAAACAATAATTCAATAGACTGTATGTATGTAATTGACAGATATAAAGAGAGTGATCAACCCTGACGAAAAATTTGCATAATGGATCATAAAGTGATACACCAACAATTACCATGCATGTAAATTAGATTAGGAAATTACCATAGACACTAGTAGTTACCCTGACTGGTCTGTTATTAAAGATAGTCTGAGCGGATCTGTTGCATAACTATAGGGATTTTTTAAACCTGCTCTCGTACCAGAATAAATTAAACTCATGAATAATAATTGCGTAAGCTGATTAAGCAAGCATGTTTGTTTATCTTGTTCATTACACTATCCCTACTCTGAACTTTTAAAAGTAGCCTATATCCTGTATAGTTGTAACAGCGTAAATATAGTAAATAAGTTAGAGACTTAGGAGCGGAGTCGCCTGACACAAGCTCAATAGCTTAAAAGGGGGCTCCAATCCCTAATGTGATAAGTTTGTTAATAATTTAATTTGTTAAAAAAGTTAATTTTTTTCATCCTTTCTCAGATTCTAGACTATATGTCTATCAAATCTTATTTGCATGGGTTTCGTAGTTTTTGCGACAGACAAACAGGCAGAGATTAAGTACGAAGGTAAGGATATATAACTCAAAGCTCGTGAGCTTTCGTCCTATGTGCTAAATGTTTCAAGTATACTCGTGAGTTTACTTGAACAGTAGCGCTACCATGAGTTTAAAAGTTACGGACTCGATATCGCCTACGTAAATATGTCTATGAAAAACTTGTACAGCGCCCCTGGTGGTTACGCTAAAAACTAAAATCGGTCGTATGAAAAAAAAATATCGATTGGTTTTTAACGTACGTAAGTTTTCGTTAGCCAACTCATACCGCTACAGTTTAGCACTTTTGAGGAGTAGCGGCGCGTGCGCAACTCGCCCCGCAAACGGGACAGGGTCAGTTTCAAGTGTGAGAAGTACCCAACAAAGTTCGAAACGCTGAATTAACCTATCGAGAAAGGTTATCTTTTTCTCAAGAACTGCTTTTTCTTGTACGAAAACTTGCGTAATATGATTCAACGTGACTAATTTCGACTAATACGTATTCTCTTCAGATGTCGGCTCTTTAAGAACATGAATAGAGATTCTCATGTAGTTTTCAATGTAACAATGACGTTACCTAATAAGTTCCCTTAATCTCTTTTGGCAATGACGTGACTTAAACTGTCCCATACACAAACACCGCGATACATAAAGAAAGAAGAATAATTTTAAAACTGTTTACAAACATGTAATGCTTACATTTGACTCACCAGATTAGTCCTGTTTAACATAAAGTGCCTTGTATTGTAATTTTTATAAAAAAAAAGCAATATCTTCCTACAGAAAGTTGAGTTACTGAGCTAGTAAATTAAAGAAAATTCAAGTATTTGTAGCACTAGCAGTCAATAAATGACAATTAGAGACAACTAATATAAAATTGTATCAAATTCATTACCAATTCCTGAATAATAAATATATTTTCAAATTACGGAACAACAGTTAAGTTACATTCAAGTGTAAATAAGAACTCCATTTGATTGACAATAAAATCATACGGCTAATGCCTTTTATACGACCTTTGCATGAACGTGGAGTTATCCACTACTCGACATTGCTCACAATTAATCGAATGTCATTGGTTAAAACACCGACAGCGGTCGTATTTTCTACTATTGTATTAATTCTAATAAAGATTAATACTGTGAACGCTAAAAATGCAATAAAGTGAGCAAATGCTATTTATAAATGTGCGTTTTTACTGTCACAACATGATTAATATCTATACTGATATTATTACATATATAGCTGAAGAGTTGTTAGTTTGTTTGAACGCGCTAATCTCAGGAACTACTGATTCGAATTGAAAAATTATCTTTGTGTAGGATAGACCATTTATCGAGGAAGGCTTAAGGCTATAATATAACATCACGCTGTGACCAAAGCAGCAAAGAAACAATGGAAAATGTGTATAAAAAACGGGGGAAAACGCGGACGAAGTCGCCGGCACAGGTAGTATACCTATAATAAGGTCCAATTTTGCGACCTTCAATTAAAAAAAATCTTTCGTAATACAGCTAAGATTCTAGATTCAGAGATGAATAAGAGATTGGTAGGCTTTAGTGAAACGCTATCATAAAAGGCGGTAATAAAAACTGTCGATAGGTAATAAAAGGAAGAGTGCAACTACCGACTGTGGAAGTTGCGTAAAGCAAAGTGAACACAAAACAAAGATTGAGGTGTTCCTCGTAAAGCATTGTCTGTTATTGCTGGCGTTCTCTACGAAGAAAGTGTTGACATATGCGCGCAATATTTACTTAACGACTGAAGAAAGGTACACACCTTTCTTGTATTTTAAAGGTATGACAACATTACGTAAAAATACTCTTCCCTTGATGTACACGTGTAAAGGTACGTTTATAAAAGTAACATGTTCGTTTTTGAGCCTAAAGTTTTTGTTGACTTTCTCATTAGTTATTTTTCAAATCAAACAGAGCTGCCTTTTTGCGAAAAACCACATCGAGGTTTGATTGATTTCAAGCCGTGTTATAATAAAAATCTTAAATACCAGACGTTACAAGCATAGCCTTACTAAAGGTTAACATAGCAAAGTCAAGTATGATTTAAGATTTTGGCGGTCCATTACTTAAATGAGTTAATACGTTCAATGATAATGACAAAGTCAAATTCCAAATCAAATATGCACCAGAGGTTCAACAGGCCCGTCGATGCCTTTTAAGTTATGTTTCAAAACGTATAAATGTTAGGATAAATTGTTATAATTTGCAAAACTGTCTCATAGTATAAACCCGCACAGCAATTAAGAGTAAACAAGCCATCTTCTTGTGCAAACACTGACCACTCGCGTCACTTTCGAGCCGGCCAGCTGTTGCGGCAAGTTCGTCGTCCTCCACCACGCACCTAATGTTGATGGCATGTCACACAACGTGTAGTTTCTTTCACGGGCTTCCGTGAATCGAGAGGCGAGTATCTGGTCCCTGCGTCTGCGCATGCCTCGTCTCCGCGAGAAAGTCGCCGCGCCCTCCGGTACCGTTGTGTGACGAATTGCCTCATGTCGCAGACACGAAATACAACTTTTATTAAGTAACTGACCTTTGAGTCGACATTTTATCGGTGTGCCAACTGCTATATGCACGTGCTGAGTGTAATGTTATTGGCAACAGCTGCTCCCGAGGGGATGCTTCAAGGAGTATTGTTAGGGTCATAATCTTACATTACTGAGATAAAAATGTGAATTTACAGCCTCAAATAAGTATCTTTAAATAACCTTTCGATCTCGTTAATTTAAAAGTAGTAGGAAAGGGTTTGAAATTGAACATTTTTGCAAACAAGTGAGCAAAAGATACAGGTTCACATAATCATCTGCCGGCATGATATCATGAGGGTAATAAAATCTCATGTCGGCCAAATTAGAAAATTCAACAGATGTTCGCACAAACTTTCTAATCGACGGTCGCTAACTGCGTAACCATTTCCCTATTATATTATAACGACGGTATTACGTATAGACAGACATTCGATGGAATTGTGGTTCAAAATGTGAGCGTTCTACAATATTGATTAATGGCATTTGTTCACGCTATGTAAGGTTTCAGATAAATCAAGAATCTCTAATGTCACTTCTTTGATTCTTCGATGCTTGTAATTTCACGATCTATTTATTGATGAACTAGTTAAGACATGGGCGATTTTGTAAATGCATTGACTACATACTAAAAATTTCGACCTTGACATACTTACTTCGGTTTAGCTATCAAATGCAAAACGTTTTCTAATCTGTCTATACTGACTTAAATTGCATATAAACGATTTTATTCCATTAATCGAAGCTAAACTAATTGATCAATTGAAATAGTAACATTCCAATGTTGTATCCAATATTTAGGCAACTTGATGTTCAATCTCAAAATTTGATGGCAGGGTAGGGACACGGTTATCTGACAAATGAATCTATTTACTACCTATTAACCACAATGCGTTCGATGTTACGGCAACAGGTAGATAACATTGCTATTGTTCCTCCCATTGTTCAAAAGTCCATCCATCCATGAACGTATAACGTTTACGTAACCATCACGAATTCGCGATAAAATTTTGAATCTTCGCTTCATTAAAAAATCCAATTACAAAGTGTTATTTCCTTATGGTCCAAAACTTTTATTGATTCTCATGTTGATGCCGTCGCTCGGCGCCCCGCCGTCTGAAGCCGGCCTCGCAATGTCCACTTCTGCGATAACATTATCTTTTACGTCATATAAAATGCATTAATTTCTCCAGACCGAGAAGGTAATAAATTCTCGAGGCTAAGAACTGGTGCTGGCGACTTTATGGTTTATATTAAGTATGTTATTTTCATAAAACTTCGTCGATTTTAAATAGTTTGTACATAAGCTTGTTTCTGAAATACATTTGCGCAATCACTTTTACGACATTTCATACTTTATAACCTCCTACATACCTGCTTAATTGAAAATGATGAAGATGAGAAATTTTATTTATTCAGAACACCAGAACTGACTGAAGACAACTTCCTACATTATTTCTTTTGGTAAAATTAAATTGTGCTAAGATTTAAGAGGTACAGAGGAAACAAGATGTTTCTTGTATTTGGCACTCAAAATGTACAGCATTGCTTACAGCCATGACAATGATCACTTTTCAATGTTAGCCGTGTTTCCAAAGCAGTGTATCTTGTGTTTTGCACCACACAGATACTAACAAAAGGCGATTGTCGTCCAAGAGGTGCGTGCGCGCCGTAATTAGGGACAGCTCGGGCCCAGCCCAGCGTAATGAATAACAGTAAAGTGGCTGATGAGACGGAAACACTTAATGTTTACACATCTGGCGAAGCCTCCTGTCCGCACCTGTGTTTCAGAAATAATACGAAACTAGGTTTTAAACTTAACGTTGACTTAATTATCCAGTTTCAGGGACTTTGAAGATGGACTAATATAGCGGCCTCTTCACTTTAGATGACTCAAATCAACATACATGAACAACTTAGGCTTACTTGTTGTTAAGGCATCTGTTATGTTTGCTTTTGTTCTAACGGAGTTCACCAAAAATAATTACCTCCTATAAGATCAATTTAATTTACTGCAAATTGAGATGGAAATACCCAAACAGAACAATACAAAAAAGATTAATTTAATTTTTTTTTTACCAAATTGACCCAGTTAACTCAGAGGAAAAAAGGAATAATATTGTTGTAAGATAGAGACGGTTCACTGAGGTTTGTGTCCGCACTTGGCCACTTTCACGACTTTTGGAGATATTATTCACTTGTCCTCTGTACCCTACGGTTCTGGAAACCTGTTCAGATCAACCATAAATGAAGGTTTCGACTGTATTTCATCAGTGGAAAGTGCGTAGATTCGGAGCAGAGATTCAACGAGGAGGCCGTGAAATGCGCGGTCTTGTTCATATCGCCGCGAAATATCTCGCTTTCAATGTAAATTTTGCTGAATAATACCTAACAAACGTCTTGAGCAGGCTAGTGAGTTTTCAAAGAATATATATTTTTACACAATGTTTGTTTTTGTACCGGGCAGTCTTTTGATTCACTTCAACTTTTGCAAAAATGATGAAAATGCAAAATATTTGTTTATCATCTTGCAACCTGTTATTGCTAATTATTTGTAAACATAATTTTTCATTAATTTTCATCAATCTGTACCAGTGTTTTTCTTATTGCCTATCCTTATAATAAATAATTAATACCATTCTCGATACCCATGAGTAACAAGAGAGATTTAACGGATTTGACATGACAGCACCAATATTTGGGTTGTTTCATTCGTCCCCTACAGCAATCAAGAGAAAGATCTTTCTCTCCTTCTCTCTCATACTAGTTCACTCCTTAATCACAGTTTACATGGCCACGGCCAGAAAATAAGGGTATTTTTCCGTTGACCCGGTCACGATGCGAGTTCGACCGGTGGTTGTCAGTGTTCGTCATTTCCAGCCCCATCATTAGACCCGCTACCGTCATTAACGCGCACCAGTTGACTGAGGAGAATTATGTCAATGCCTACAGTTATGTACAAGCGGTCTGATAAAAAACTTTGCGGTCCGCGGCGGAGAATCGATGAGCTAGGATTAGAACAAGTGTGTCAGGTGGAAAACGATCGACTGAGCTCGGCGTTACGGTGTGTTGCGAGATTTTTTATTTGACGTTGTGTGCATCATCAGACAGAGGTTTTTTTTTCATTGATTCGTGCCATTACACATTCATTCATTCGGTCTTTTAACGAAATTTACCAATGTATATGCCATTTTTTCTTTATAAAAATCATTACTCAAATTTTAATTTATGTTCTGGGCAGCTATTTATTAGATGAGTGTTTAGCTTAGAATTTAAATAAAATAGTCATTAGTTCACTGTTTAAAAGGGGTCGCTATAAGATATTTACTCATTGAACAGAACTTTAAGCAATATAACCAACTAATTCATTTGGTCTGACTTATGTTAACTGATCCTCAATATTATTTTTTAAACTGTTGATCAGAGATAGTGCCAATTGTCACGGCAAGTATACTCAAGAAGTTAATACTAGTGTAAATACATAAGTGGCGCAGTTCGCTGACCAGCGCCTGACCGCGGCGGTCACGTATCGCCTCCGTCGCGTATCACTGCCCACGCGTGGGGCTGGGAATGGGACGAGACGTCGAGAAAAACAAGCCCTAACAGGCATGGATAGCGTGATTGTGAATTTCTTAGTATGTCCACCCAGTAGTAGTAACATCTAACATACATAGCTAACCATACTGTTACGACCACGAGAGACCGTGCAAGCGGAATTAGTCTTATCGTCGTATGGATAAGGTCTATATTCGCTTGCACGATACTACGCTACACACTCTGGTAGGTTGTAGCGAGCTCTAGAGTGTTCTAAAGTAATAATAATATTACGACCTTGAGAGACCGTGCAAGCGAAATGAGTCTTATCGGCGTATGGATAAGGTCTATATTCGCTTGCACGATACTACGTCACACACTCTGGTCGGTTGGAGCGAGCTCCAGCGAGTTCTAGAAATTTCGATCCCCGCGAGAAGATTCTCGACGCCACGCGAAGAGCTGCGTCTCTGGGTATAAAAGCGGGATGTACGACGCGACGGGACAGTTCCGATTTGGAAAGCGAAGCGAATCAGTCTCCTGCGAACTAGAAGTGATCGAGTGCGTTACCTGCGAATAGTTTTAGTGAAATTCAGTGTTTTAGTGTGATTCAGTGCTTTAGTGTAATTTAGTGTTCCGTGTTTAGTGTTTTTATTAAGTGTTTTTAATTGTGTTTTTAAGTGTTTAATTGTGTAATTGTTAGTCGATAAATAAATTAATTGTCTTTTAGTGACTTTTGACGTATCTTGAATTTAACGTACCCCGTTCCCGCAACAATTGGTGTCAGAAGTGGGATTCAAGATGCCTCTTACACCACGAGAAGACAGTGAGGGTCGAGTAACAAGGAGTCAAACCGCGGCCCTGCAAGAGGGTGAAGGAACTTCAACGGAGGGATCAATTCAAACATCAATTGGGCCTGTGGAGCTTGCAGATTTATTTAAAATGCTGCAGACACAAGCCAGCCGTCAGGAGGAGCAAGCCCGTCGCCAGGAGGAGCAAGCCCGTCGCCAGGAGGAGCAAGCCCGTGAACAAGCCCGCCGCCAGGAGGAGCAAGCCCGTGAGCAAGCCCGCCGCCAGGAGGAGCTAGCCCGACTTCAGGAAGCACAATTTGCTAAACTGAGGGAAGAACAAGCCCTTCGCCAGGAAAAGCAAGACCTTCGCCAGGAGGAGCAAGCCCGCCGCCAGGAGGAGCAACTGGTCGAACTCAAGGAAGAGCTAAGCAAGAGTTTGTTGGGGGCTATTGAAAAGAAGCACGAAGTATTAGAAAAGCAGATGGATGCCCTCAAGGATGATGTGCTAAGCGTCAAGACCCAACACGAAGATCGACTGACCCAACACGAAGATCGACTCGCCCAACATGAAGATCGATTCACCCAACACGAGGATCGATTGAGCCAGGTGGATGCTGAGATGCGACAGCTGCATACCAAAATGGCAAGAGTGGGGACCCGGGGTGCTACGGTAGTGTCGGATTCTCCGAAAATCGAAGTACCCCACTTCGATGGAACGACGTCTTGGGCAGCATTTTGGTACCAGTTCGAGACGGTGGCTAAAGGAAAGGGGTGGAACGAGGAAGAGTCCTTGATAGCTCTGACTCTGGCTCTTCGTGGAGATGCCCTGCTCACGTTGGAAAACCTGCCTTCTGATAACAGAACTTTAGGTGCTCTCCAAAGAGCACTAGAGGGCAGGTACAGCGACAAACACCTGGAACACGCGTATAGAGCACAACTCCGCGATCGACAGCAGAAGCCTGGTGAGAGTCTGCAGCAATGGGCAACGGAAATCGAAAGGCTAGTCAGACGTGCGTACGTGTCATGCCCGACAATGGTGGAATCAATGATCCCGCAAGCTTTCTGTGATGGAATTAGAGACGCAGACGTCAGACACGCCGTGAAATTAAGCCATCATCAGACCTTACAGGAAGCTCTAGCCCATGCTTTGGAGGTGGAAGCCGTGCGTCAAGACGCTAGAACTCAACGACTTCGGGAGGTTGTGGTGAAGGAAAAACCTTCTTTGGGTCCGATGTGCTACGGCTGCGGCGAGAGGGGCCATATTCGGAGTAGTTGCCCCAAGCGAAGATGGCCACGTAGAACGACAGTAGCGTCCTCTACACAGGTGGACGCAGAAGAGCTGTCGTTAAACTAGAAGAAGCCAGGGCCGTGGGGCGGGCGCTGGCTGGTCAACATCGAGCCCCTACCGTCACTGTTTCACAAATGGGTAATGGGAACAACCTTACAGTGGTTGGACAGCTGAACAGCGTAACGTGTCATTTTACTGTTGACACCGGTGCTTCAAGAACAATAGTGCGTCCGGAGCTATTGAAAAGGACTATTGTGTGGAATCAGAGACCATCCGTTCAGCTTCAAACAGCAACAGGCCAGCCAGTTACCGTCTTCGGTGAGACGATGGCGAAGATAACCATTGGAGAACAAACCTTTGAATACGGCGTTCTCATAGCAGACATCACGGACGATTGCATCATCGGATTGGACTTTTTAAGAGACCAGAAGTGTGTGGTAGACGTCGCTAAAGGGGTACTTAGTTTCCCCGAACAAGAAGTATTCCTAGGGGGAGCGAGATCATGCGCAGTTTACTGCCTGAAAAATACGACCCTGCCGCCGAGATCTGAAACTCTGGTCAAAGTTAGATTCCCTTACACTGCGTGCCAAGGGCGAAGCGTCGTCATAGAAAACTGCGGCGACCATCCGAGTTGGATCACAGCAAGAACTCTGGCAATGACCGGAAAAGGAGCCCTGGTGCGAGTCATCAATCTTAGCGGAGATGAAGTGCAACTACGGAGAAACTGTGTCATCGGACGGTGCGATGCAGGTCAATCCATCAGAATTCTGAAAAGGGCCCGGGAACCGGAATCCTGTCAACGAGATGATGTCACGCCGCTCCTAGCAAATTGTAAGGACAAGCTATCTGAGCGGGAACTTGAGCAAGCTAAAAGGTTGTTGCTAGATTTCAACGACATATTTTCGAAGGGTGACCATGATTTGGGAAGGACAGGTCTCGTTAAACACAGAATAGACACGGGAGACGCGCCACCAATAAAGCAGCGGCCTAGACGCCTTCCATTTGCCAAAGAGAAGGAGGTAGCAGACATGGTTGCTGAGATGCAGAAGAACCGCATCATAGAACCTTCAACAAGCCCGTGGTCTTCGCCAGTAGTCCTGGTAAAGAAGAAGGACGGCAGCACCAGGTTTTGTGTGGACTACCGGTTGTTGAATAATGCAACGAAGAAGGACAGCTACCCTCTGCCCCGTATAGACGACACACTGGACATGTTGAGCGGCATGAAGTGGTTCTCAACAGTGGACCTTAAGAGTGGGTACTGGCAAGTAGACATCCATCCAGCAGACAAGGAGAAGACGGCATTTACGACCGGAACTAGGAATGGATTGTGGCAGTTCAACGTCATGCCCTTTGGTCTTTGCAACGCTCCGGCGACATTCGAGCGGTTGATGGAAAGGGTACTGGTTGGACTTCTGGGTGATGCATGCCTGGTCTATCTGGATGACATCATTATCATGGGTCGAAATTTCATGGAGCATGTCAATAACCTGAGGAAGGTTTTCACTAGAATACGAGAAGCAAACTTGAAACTCAGCCCAAAGAAATGCACGTTTTTCAAGGAAGAAGTCGCCTATTTAGGCCACATTATTTCATCGAAAGGTGTAAGGACCGACCCAGAGAAGATCGAAGCTGTCCAAGAATGGCCTATTCCAGTTAACAAGACCGACGTGAGATCATTTTTGGGTTTATGCGCATACTACCGGCGCTTTGTAAAGAACTTCTCTGATATAGCGAAACCTCTTCATCGGCTCACGGAAGATAAACGAGTATTCGGCTGGGACTCGAATGTGATCAAGCCTTCGTCAGATTAAAGAACACCTCTGCACCAGTCCTATACTTGGCTACCCGAACAGAGAAGGAAGGTTTATCGTGGACACTGATGCCAGCAATACTGGCATAGGCGGAGTTCTGTCGCAAGAGCAAGGTGAACGGGAAGTGGTGATCGCCTATTTCAGTAAGTCACTTTCAAAACCTGAAAGGAACTACTGTGTGACTCGTAAGGAACTGTTGGCAGTAGTAAAGACTCTACAGCATTTTAACAAGTACCTCGTTGGAAGACAGTTTACCCTGCGGACAGATCATGCTGCGTTAAAATGGCTCTTGCAGTTTAAGAACCCCGAAGGACAAGTGGCGCGGTGGCTAGAGCAACTACAGGAGTACAATTTCACAACAGAACATCGGAGTGGTAGAACGCATTTGAATGCCGATGCCCTATCAAGGAGACCTTGTCCTGTGGCCTGCAGTCATTGTTCTAAGACGGAGACTAAAGAAGAAGTCCGGATGATTACCACCCAGGGACTTGATAATGAATGGAGCGAAGACGCTATCAAAAAGGCTCAAAAAGAGGATAGTGACCTAAGGAAAATATTTGAATGGAAAGAAGTAGGTCAAAAACCTTCTTGGAGCCATGTAGCATCATCAAGCCCCATCACGAAAAGTTACTGGGCACAATGGGACAGTTTGGAGATTAAGGATGGAGTACTCTTCAGGAAATGGGAAACACCAAAAGGGGATCAAACGACACTACAGCTGATTGTACCCCGTAAACAGGTTGCTTCTCTACTGAGGTACATACACGATGGGGTATCCGGGGGACATTTAGGCGTGAAGAAGACCCTAGAGAAGCTGAGACAGAGGTTCTACTGGATACACTGTCGGGAGGACGTTGAAGACTGGTGCAAGAAATGTACAACTTGCGCATCAGTAAAGGGCCCTCAAACCAGAAGTAAGGGCAAACTCAAGCTATACAACGTTGGCGCTCCATGGGAAAGAATCGCAGTGGATGTAGCTGGCCCCTTCCCAGAATCCGATGAGGGAAACAAGTACATCATTGTGGTCCAAGATTACTTCACTAAGTGGCCTGAAGTCTTCGCTACGCCTAATCAAGAAGCAAAGACGGTCGCCAAGAAGTTAGTCCACGAGGTAATTTGCCGATTTGGTGTGCCTCTTGAGATACATTCTGACCAAGGAAGAAACTTTGAGTCAGCACTGTTCCAGGAGGTCTGTCAACTGTTGGGTATGCATAAGACCCGTACTACACCAGCACACCCGCAATCCGATGGCATGGTCGAGAGATTCAACCAAACGTTGGAAAACCACTTGGCCAAAGTTGTGGACGAGCATCAACGAGACTGGGACCAGTACATACCGCTTTTCTTGCTGTCCTACCGATCTGCGATCCACGATAGCACCAGCGCAACCCCAGCAATGGTAAACTTCGGTAGAGAAATGCGGCTTCCGGTAGACGCGTTGACTGGGACACCGCCAGAAGCAGCGAAACCAGTAACCGAATATGCGGCTGACCTACAGAAGCGCCTGGATGAAGTACATGCTCTCGTCAGAGACTGCAGTCTAAAATCCAGCGAAAGAATGAAAACCCGTTACGACCGCAAAGCCAACACCGACGGTTTCGATGAAGGGAGTCTGGTTTGGTTACACAACCCACTCAGGAAGAAGGGCAAATCACCGAAGTTCCAGCCAAGGTGGGAAGGACCATACAAGATCATCACTAGGCTGAACGACTTAACCTATCGGATCAAACAAGGGACAAGAGGCAAGCCGAAAATTGTTCACATTGATCGATTGGCTCGTTACCATGGGTCAAATGATGCTCGGGACGAGCATGACTAAGAGGGGGATAATGTTACGACCACGAGAGACCGTGCAAGCGGAATTAGTCTTATCGTCGTATGGATAAGGTCTATATTCGCTTGCACGATACTACGCTACACACTCTGGTAGGTTGTAGCGAGCTCTAGAAGTGTTCTAAAGTAATAATAATATTACGACCTTGAGAGACCGTGCAAGCGAAATGAGTCTTATCGTCGTATGGATAAGGTCTATATTCGCTTGCACGATACTACGTCACACACTCTGGTCGGTTGGAGCGAGCTCCAGCGAGTTCTAGAAATTTCGATCCCCGCGAGAAGATTCTCGACGCCACGCGAAGAGCTGCGTCTCTGGGTATAAAAGCGGGATGTACGACGCGACGGGACAGTTCCGATTTGGAAAGCGAAGCGAATCAGTCTCCTGCGAACTAGAAGTGATCGAGTGCGTTACCTGCGAATAGTTTTAGTGAAATTCAGTGTTTTAGTGTGATTCAGTGCTTTAGTGTAATTTAGTGTTCCGTGTTTAGTGTTTTTATTAAGTGTTTTTAATTGTGTTTTTAAGTGTTTAATTGTGTAATTGTTAGTCGATAAATAAATTAATTGTCTTTTAGTGACTTTTGACGTATCTTGAATTTAACGTACCCCGTTCCCGCAACAATACTTTAAGAATTAAACTGGTTGTATGTATTTAAACATGAAGAATTGTTATTGATATTCTTTATTATGTGGTTACAAACTTTCAATATTGTGGTTTTTAGACTTAGTCACGTCAAAATTGATTTAAAGCTTGTTATATACTTTGCGATTTACCTTATCAAGTTAAAACGTAGTCCTGTCACTACGACGTCTCAAGACAATACACATGAACTAATGAAAACTAGGTGAACTTGGCAGCATGAAAGAAGTCTGGCCTGGCCACCACAACAAGGGTAACGTAAATCTAGGGCTCGAATTCTGAATGGAAGCTGCGTGCGAGAAAGCAGCCATTGATACTTTCAGTTGACATTTGGACCGGCGCACGCGTCGGCATTCGGCCGCAATCGACCCAGCACTTAGTATGCGGTAGGCGTAGGGCTCGCCGAACGCAAATATTTAACACAAGAGTGGCATTTTCGCGAACGAAAGTGCTGAAGAAAGTTTCTCCGGTGCGGAGATGGAATTTTGGAACGACATTGTCAGTCTGTAAGAAACCTGTGCAAGTTAAAATCCGGATTTCCTCCTATTAAGTCTTTGTTACCTAAGATTCTTGAGATAAGTAATTTTCGATATATCTTAAGCTTTGACACTTTTCTTGAATAGTTCCAACTGTGTTGTACTTTCTAAAACAAGTCAAATCTAGAAGGATTTTTTTGAAATATTGTCTAAAGTTCAAGCAAGAAAGCGTTCGGTAACATAAAACTTCAAACTTTTGAAGTTGGAAACTAGATTTTATTAACTTCAGCTGGCCACGAAGACACCTAACTTCCGAGTCGTGTGTGGCCGCGGGCGCGTCCAATTTGCAATGAGGCCATTGTTGTCGGACGCCAACTGTTGCACATTCTTTCAAATCATTGCACTGGTTCTATCGCGACCGTCAACGTGTAGGATATCGCTTAGTTTCTGCTCGCACTGAAACAGTGTTTATTAGCAAAGATCATAAGATTCTAATGCAAATAGAAGATAGAGTTTTTAATCAATACAAATCATGGACCATAAACCATTACTCATAACAGAGCTTAGCGATTGTTTGATAAATATTTCTTTGAACTAACTTAACTTGCATATGATTCAGCTGTGCGATTGCCAGAATTTTTCTATTGTTTTAGGATCGATGACATCCACACAACACAGCTTTTTAAACAGATGATCAACCACAAAAATGTTGAAGGAATTTTTATTATCCCACACTTCGTCATAATACACTGTCCTTAGAATCATTGTGATTTTTAAAACAGCTATGTTTTTTGTGCAGTCGGCATAAAACCTGTGATTAAACTACCATAGTCCATTAGGTATCAGAACACTGTGAGAGTCTGTTTTAAGAATCTCGTAGAAGATAGGGGCAAACTCAGAGTAAATAATCGAGCAATCAAGCATTTAGAACTCTAGCCACGTCCGTACATGAACCGTTCCATTTCTTTTTAAAAGGTTTTTTTTATTTTCAAAAGTAAAACGTGCCAGCAGTAGTACGATTCACAATCGGCCGACGATGTCTTTTGTCTCTGGTCGTCCATAGACACGAAGCGATGACTGATGTATTGACAGAGTAATGATTTCTCTTTGTTGGTGCGGCGGTAGTTACAGCCGACAATGGTAAGTGTTGGTGAAAGACGTGCAATCGTGTCGAGTTGATTTTTCGTTGATAGTTCAATTACAATGTTGCGACTTGAACATGCGGGCTTAGGCAGACTTAATTATATTTGTAAACTTTCCAGGCATAGTTTTTGAACTCAAAGTATTTTTAACTAGTTGTGAAATAGTTGCACCATGTAGGGGACTTGACTATTGTTGTCATTCATTAGGTATCATAAAAATAGGATGGGGATTTTACTAATCAAATGAGATTTTGTAAAACTCCTAGATATTAGGAAGATCAGCAACAGTTTCGTTTATACCTAATTAGTACACCTTTTATGCTTCTGCGTAATCAGTGAGATATAACGCTTTGCATTAACTTAGGTATTACAGTAGATATGGTGGTGTGTGCTTAAATGGAACGCTTTAGTACCTAGGAAGAACTCCGTCAGCCATGTATGTATTAACACGGATACCTGTCTATTTCCAACAGCAAATTGCATCCGAGGAATGTCGCCGAATGCTTTACGCTCCAATTGGGCCCTAATAAGAGACTGCAGTGTGCAATGGCGTAAGCGTAGGCCGAGTCAAAACATAAATTATCCCCCGTGTAATGACTGCGAACGTAGATTCTGGACTATCCTAATAGGTACTTCATATTGTTATGTAAACTATTGTAGAGCTTATTCTATACCTAACTTATGTATCAGAAAGGAAGTAATAAATTCAACAGAGATCATAGATGTTGATAAAAAGTCAGCTCTAAAACAATGATTCTGTTATCTTTTAGAAAAATGGTCGTCGGTGGAGAAGAAATTGATGAGTAAAAATAATGCCACTCAGGTATTCACTTCTTTAGCAAGTACGTGCAAAAGAAAGAAAATTTCTCTACTACACAATTTATTTATCAAAGACCTATACATACATTCTAGTTTCTAAGTACTCCTTACTATGTCGCTGGCATCTTCTTCGGGTTGAATAACAACCGGTCGCGCAACTGGCATTTGACGAAACTTTGTGCTCATACACCCGTAAAGTCTCTACGTTTCCACTTCTGTTGTGAATGCAATAAAAATATTATTACCCAGACCAGACATTTGTAGGATAATATGGAGGCAATCGTTACGCCGGGGCTACAGTGGGGCTACCATGAGTTTAAAACTTACGCGCTCGATATCGACTACGTAAATATGTCTATGAAAAACATGTACAGCGCCGGCTGGTGGTTACGCGAAGAACTACAATCGGCCATATGAAAAAAACAACTCGATAGGTTTTTAACGTACGTAAGTTTACGATAGCCAACTCATGGTAGGCCCTCAGTAGGTTGCCACGGTGTATATTTGTGTGCAACTATCTTGCTCTACAAGACGTAAAGTGACAGTGATAAAATTCTTCGCCGTAACCCGCAAATGTATCCCAGCCGTAAAACTGCAATTCATTGCAAATTGCTCCAATATTATGAAATGCACAATAACGTATTAACTTGGACTTACTAAGTTAAACTGTCATCGATGGATGTCGATTACATCTATTCAAGTTTAGGCGCTTCAGCCAAATTTCCTTAATACTGGAAGTGAGGGCCTGGTCTGCTGACGATGAAAAGGCCACTTCAAGCCATCAATGTTGCCATTAAGAAAAAAAAACTATTTTAAAGTTATTAAGATCAAATGGCGGCTTCACCGAGTCTACTTGAAATGTTAGGAAGGTATTATAAAGACGGTGACATTGTGGAAAGCTTATAAAGCTAATGCTCTGTATGTGGCTAATGATGCATCGATTTCTCTAGCTAACTTGCCTTGTCGTCATATCTTGACATTTTCTGAAAAGTGAAATGATTCGCTAAGACACCTACGGCTACTCATTAAAAACTGTCGATTTAGACTTAAAGGTAAATCCTATCATATAAATAAATAAATATAAATAAAAATTGTTTATTGGTTTTCTGAACATAAATTGTACATAAATTGTTGGAGCCCCCTTTTAAGCATGAAATTGCCTGTACCAGGGGATTCCGCTCTTTCTTAGATATAGTATAATCAATCATATTGTTTGTGTAAAATGTAAAATGTACTTACGTATACAAAGTTCCTAAATCTAACAAACAAATAAATAATGAAAAGTTAAGACTTCACGGATTATTCATAAGATAATGTTATAGCTGTGATTAAGGTGATTAAGTACATACATTTTTGCAATATACACAACTGAGCATACATTATTCAATTCGTAATCAGGTCAAAAGTGCAGAGGTCAGTAATAAATTGCAGTTAGTAATCGCAACCTGTAATCTAAGGCCCGAATGGCGCATATTAAACTTAGATTGACCATTAGAGTCGCAAAAACGTACCTAAATGTTCACACAAATTTTGATGACATCATCTAATCAACCTTAGGATATAAGCCTTAAATACTTGGAACATTCCACTCGACGCTTAATCTAAAGTTGTTTGAAGATGTTCTTAATTTTCCTCTTTGTTGTCAGTAATACTATGTATTATGCTTAGGTAACTATACTAGAATCAGAATCGAAATGTTCCAATTAAATTACATACATAATGCATTTTATGTAGTCTTTCGTCCCCTCACACAGTTAAAAATGTATGAGGTACGAAAACGAGGTCGCTTACTTATTTATTGAAAATCACTTATTGTACAACGTAATGATCGAAATCCGCAAGAAAATTGTGGATCGATCATAATTACTCGATGCGTGCAAGACACTAATGCAGGAGCTATTTAGACATCCGATAGCTTTAAATCGCTCGATACATCCGCGAAACCGAATCAAATTAATACAATAATTTTATTGATGATCGCTTTCTATGAAATAGTTTGCGAGACAACAATCGTATCGATTCGTGAGCGATCTATTTATGTCTTTTAATGAAATCTTTAATGAAAAATCGAGCGAATAACGTCTAGTTTTTGAAGAAAATAGGTCACGGTTAAACTATGAAGATATTTTATTCGTAAAAGGAATGTTAGAATCTCTGATCTTCATATTTAACTAAAGAATATAATTAGTCCATAGAAATATAGATAATTAACAAACACAATTTTAATAGGTACCAGTAAAAAGGTATTTTAAGCAACTTTTATCATTAACGAGGCACAATTATTAATTGTACAACCGATTCATCATTAGTCTATGTATTGTGCAAACGACTAATTGCAAAAACGTAGGCGCACCTTCACATCTTTCAATGGCAGAAACAGCTCCGAAAAAAGAATTGGCATTGATAGAAACAATTGTTCCGTACGTGGGTAATACACATAATACAGCGGCATTGAAGATAACTCATTTTAACTGTCTCACACCTCAACAACCACCTATTACTGAATTAAGACGTCTAACAACTCTTGAGACGTTCAGCGCAAACCTTACGCAAATGTTAACTGTGACTTTCAATTTGTATTATAACTCGGCCATGGACGGTATAATATACCTACCTATTTACACGCTGGCGGGCTATCCGTCAAACTCTGACTCACTTACCGCGAACTAAGCAGCTTGCAAACAATTATTAAAAGTGTAGGATCTTCGATCTTCAAATAAAATGTTTATTGAGCATTCAAAACGTGTTTCTCCGTCTGAGATCATCAGCTAATGAAGCATTAAGCGTTCTCTAGCGGATACAGTGATTGGGGAAAATTATTTAGATTTATTTTAGAGATCATATCTGTATTTTCATGATTTTTTTTATGATTGGCTAAGTGCATCATGACCTACGGCCATCTGTCTTACTGTTACGGACTTATTTGCTTTGCTTGTTGACTATTACACTATTATCCTGAGGGCCTACCATGAGTTGGCTATCGAAAACTTACTTACGTTAAAAACCTATCGAGTTGTTTTTTTCATACGGCCGATTTTAGTTCTTCGCGTAACCACCAGCCGGCGCTGTACAAGTTTTTCATAGACATATTTACGTAGGCGATATCGAGCGCGTAAGTTTTAAACTCATGGTAGCCCCACTGGTCGACCACGTCCAAAATAGCAAACTTTAACTGAGCAAAGCATTTATGGAGGAGAAATTCTTAATGATTATTATAACTATGCAAAATTTCGCACGCAAGGTCCGAGAAAAAGTGTGATAATGGGAGGTACGTATAGGCTCACGTTTTAGTTGTTAACAGATTTTGAGGCTTGAGTTTTTTCTTAAAAGTTGATAAATCGGTGAGATCGTTTTTAATTTTAATTAGATTCTGATGTACCTACTTAATTCATTTCATATTACGTTATTTAAATAACATACTGAATTAACATAACCATACCTCGTTTGCTGTTTTAGCACATCGACCTAGAAATGTCAAATGTTGTTAATACAACAAAAAATATACCCTGACAGTTTATAACTGGCCCCTGACCTTTATGCTGCAAATATTCTAAATAAATATTATTAATAAATAAAAATAAATATTTATATTCAAGCCTCATTTGTAACAATAGACTTAATCACGAAAGTAGGTACAGTCAGCTAAGAAAGTGGTCGGTAGACCACTTTTGTCAAAAGTGGTAACTTTTGACAAAAGTTTCTTTGACAAGTATCGATCACTAAGGTTGAATATCACTGACACAGTCTTATTGCCAGGGAAAATTTACCTTGTTGTTTCATGACGTTCAAACGAATCTCAACCGTAAGGTGGTAGACCACATTTATGGCTGACTGTACCTTCTATGAAGATTTGCAATCTTCTTCAGTTTATTCATATGTACATGCCTTATACTTAATGTGTTTTGTACTTCCAGACACTTTTAGCAAGCGCCTACGAGTAGGTATAAGATTCTACAACGGTTTGGCAGGTACGTGGACCAGGTGTAATACCTAGTATCCTAGTAGTAGAGTATAGTATCCCACCCATAATACCAGGCAGATGTACATCTGGCTACTCGTCTATCCATTTTCATTTTCTTAAAGCTTTTTCTATGTGCCTAAATGTCAAAACATGTTTCTAAATTATTTTCTTCCAAACTCCCAAACACAAATGTTTCAAGATGTCTCATTTTACTTCACGCTATTTCTTTAATCCACGCCTATCATAGATTATTATCTGAAGATTAATAACTATACGATATCGTATACGTGTTAATAAAAAGATCGCATGATTCAAACGTGACCTCCCCGGGTATCATTCTCATCGGTATCTCGTAAATGCAGTCGTATAGCGACGGAAAATGAATGCATGTAATTTATCTATGCTTAGAAGATTAGAATGCATGCACAATTAGGTGTATCTATGGACATGATCTACACTGGCGATTAGGTTAAAACATTCTTGTGTGGAGCGCTCGCTGTTTTATAGGCACTTTGTAAAATCGTACCGAAAATGAGAAGAGATGCTTTAAAGATTGTAGATTCAAAAGAATCAGGAAGAATGGTACATATTCTCAGATTTTTCTCATTGATGATTATTATTCAACTTCTGTCACAAGAACCTTGCAAAAAATAGCAAAGTAGGTTACCTACCTACTCAATTCCTATAACTAGGTGCGAGAGTCGAGTGCAGGCATTATTCGATAAGCATTTTAATTAGGTACCTAAGTTTCTGTGAGCATTTGGTTTGTTGATAATAACAAATTGGGCGTAGCACAATAGACCCAGGTGTGTGCTCCGTTATTTTCTCACCAATTTAGGAATTTCTGATCACCCAACTTACTGATGTCGTCAAATGCTTTTTTTGAAAACATAAGAAAATAGCATTTCACTTTGACTGCTTCTGGTGTGTTGTTTTGTAACAATAGTATACTTTGTTATAGTATAGTCATAGTATATCGATCGTGTCGCATTATCATGAGAAAGAGATTATCGGCGAGAGTTCCGTTAATGACGAGATGCTCTAGTTTCCAATGCGCAATGTCCACTCGTTGCAATGAGCGTAGTATCCGGAAACTGGAGTTTCCCGCAGTGTGCAGAAGGATTTTGAACTGATGCCGCATTAGGTATTAGGTAGACCGTCCTATCATTCTGAATGATTAGGTGTGCCCCGCCAAAAACAAAAATTGATTAGGTTTGGTAGGTAGGCAGGTAGACAGCCATCAGAGCCGAGGATGATTAATAATTAACGATTTCTTTCGTTGGTTGTAGCATGTAGGCATACAATAACTTAAGTGCCTTATATGTAATTTCAATACCAAGGTACATCTACATACTCGTAGTAGTTTGGTTAGGTATTTTACGTACATACAGGTAATTTTGAGTAGGTAAATATTTGTTTTTTTATGGATTTAAGTTTGAGATATTACCTACCTACCTATGGGTTTAAGTAAACAGTGGGTAGGTAATTAGGTGGGTATCTTGTCTAGGTAGGCTGGTAGGTACCTCACACAGTGTAAATGCACATTTTCAGTTGCCTACTTCATGTTAAGGCGGCGAGTTCTTTGCCCCAAGGTCAGTGACCGGGGTCAAGACGTAAGGCGGAGTGACCTTTCATTTATAACTACAGGCGATACAGGCATCTAAGTGGTTAGGTACCCAAGATTAAGCCTGAGTGAAGTTAGGGGGTGAAATTGTTTTAGGTCGGTACTTAGGGAGGCAAATAAGAATGACTGATTACGATTAGAATATGAAATTGTTAATGTTAGAATAAATTGGTAGAGGTTAGGTAAGTAAAACATTTTCAATTACTTTAAAAGTTTAAATGGCCTACTTTGACAAAAAGTAAAAACTAAATATCAATATTTTACTTGGTAGGCAGATCTTGGATTGCTTTGCAAACAACTTATCAATACAGCCTCTAAATACTTCATCGAAGTCATTATCAAAGACATCACAAGACGAAAAAATCGAACACAACAATACTATACAACGTCACCCAGACACGTACACCCTCACAAGTAGACTTACAGGTAAATAATCGACGAAACACCCGAAGTTCTTGAAAACCTTCGTCAACTTTCACAAAACTTCATAACACAAGTGTTGGGCACTGTACTCACAATATTATTCACTTAGAATTAACAAATAAACACTCGTATAACGGCAGTATACACTCATATTTCGACTGAACCGAGAGAGGCGAAAATCGGCGACTAGCGCCGGCCCGGGCGAACCAAAAGACTGGTTGTGCCGCGGAGGTTGCGTTGCGCGAACGCACCGCATTCCATGAGTTCTAATCAAGCCACGTAAAATACGCTTCTCTCTATCCTACCCACGCAGAACAACCTCGCGCGACAGAGACGGCATACGCGTTCATACATACTGCCTGCCTGGGATAGGTAGGTAGGGCCCGTTATTCATATGTCGCAGTCGTATTGTATAATCCGCTGTATTACATCACGGCTAGCCGTTATCAAAAACAGGGCCGTTATGTATTACGGCGGATCAACGATCAGCCGGATTGAATAAGGCTGAATGAAATTCCGCCGGGATGTGTTCGGCGCTAAACGTTACTCAATGCGGCTAGCCGTAATGTCAAAGAGCGGGTCGTTAACCGCTTCTTTGACCGTTTTTGGTTCCCATGTTTATAACCGAGAGTTTGATGGTGAAACAGAAAAAAAATATCAGAAGCCTATATCTGGCAGATAACGATATCTATCAGATAACTATCTGAAGCTTTATCTGTAACCGGTGAAACAGGCCCTAAGTGTGTTATTTAGTTTCTAATTCATATTACTTAAAAAAAAATCTTTAGTTGTTATATTATGTATTATACTTTCGCACCTACGCAACACAAAGTACAAACCTATTACATACCGAGTAGGTACATAGTTAGTTAACCTTTATTTTTCTCATTAAAATTGATTTTCAATTAAACCCTGTTTTTTAAATTAAACTAATTTTACGGATTAAACTCGCGTGTATTGATATTCTAAACATTATTTAGAGATCCGACGTTTCGAGCTCTTTACAGCGCTCGTGATTACGGGAAACCCTGTTTTATTTTGTTATCACATGACGTGGTCACCCTACAATATTGAATAAAGTGCAATACGGCTGAACGTTAGTCGCCAAAATGAAGAACGTATCGTAATGTCAATCCGGCTGATCGTTGATCCGCCGTAATACATAACGGCCCTGTTTTTGATAACGGCTAGCCGTAATGTAATACTGCGGATTATACAATACGACTGCGACACATATACCAACACAGGTAAACGTAGTTTTAAATAAATAATTAAACCGCATTTCTACACACAGATTGAATGCGAGATTCGCAATGTATTAGGCACTGTATTGGGTGGGTGGCTGGGTAACAAATAAAATCAATTCACTTCTTATGTCAGTTAACTGCGATCACAGAAAGTGGTGTAGCCGCAAAGGCTTTTGATATGCCTTAATACAGAACGCCCAGCTTGAGAACAAAACTATCTGCTGCTATTGCCTGCCTATCCACGTAGGTTCATTTATGTTTTTTTAATTTTTTTATTTGACATATATAGCTCTTATTAATGGCAAAACTAATTTTAAAAGTAGCTTTATCTACTGGGTATATTGTGTTTAGGACCTAAACGCTGATAAGATTTTCTACCATCACATAATGTGTGTAAACTGCCTACAAATAGCCTACCAACTTAATAGAATTTACAAATATCATACGCGATAAGTGGAGCATAACACACTACACTTTTTGCAAAGTAATTATAGTCTTCGGTTGGTACGCTTACTGCCAAAAGTGAAAGCTAAAAGGCAATTAATCAACAAATATAATGGGATTCGAAAGAGGGTAGTTTTATGAGGCATGGTCTACGGCCTACACACACACACTCATCGAGTATCGGATTGTTTATGGATTTATCCAAATTATGCTTGATTGAATTAAATACAAATTAACTCCTTAAGTCATATACCATGACATGTAGAAATGTAGTAACACCTCTACTTTAAACGCCTGATCAGATGGAATAGCAATAAATATTAATACGTGTTGACACTACTATATAAATTGCTCTGAATTATATGAAGAAACTAAAAGGTAGCGTACCTTTTAGTTCCATACATCCATTCTTAATACAGTAAAACCCGCTTAAGACGATTTCTCAGGGACCCGATCAAAAACGCGTCTTAAGCGAGAAAGCGTATTAAGCGGGATAGGGAAAAGAACACGAACTATATATATAATTAAGTATTAGGTATTTTAAAATTTCGATATAATAGTCATTAAATTGTACGTATAAATTACATTCACATTATAAAATTTTAAACTGTCATGGTTACACACATTAGAAAACTGAAACTGTCCGGGATATTTACCATGTTGTTTTGTTTTAATGAGCTCCCGATATTTCGGCACTGTTGCAAGCGATCACGGGTGAACTGTAGGACTGCGAGAATGACAGTAGGTCTAAGGGCAGACATATCGGTCTACCCTCTTTCTCAGTCTTTTATTACGCACGACACCACTACCATCGTTCACATTATTGTCACTACATTCACATTGGTTGATAAATCAGTCATACCTAAGCCCGAATTAGTGGACTTCCCTCAGTCGAAAGGCATTCGGGGACTCCTTCCCATACATAATACCTCGTCATTAGACCCTACGGCATGCGTTACAGAAAGTTTCTACGACGCGGGCCCTGTTGCATGCGTTTCAAAAATAAAAATGCGCTTTTAAAGCGCTCGATCTGTCGATTTTGGGCGTATTAAACGGGATAACAATCGTATTAAGCGTTAAGAAATGTATGAAAATATATCTTAAGTTGCTGGGACTGGCATAAAGTGGCGTATTATGCGGGAAATCGTATTAAGCGTGATCGTCTTAAACGGGTTCTACTGTACTTTAGTTCAAACAGGTAAACAGTATCCTATTAAGAAATGTCACTGTGTCGCTCTCCAGTAAGTAAGTACTAGAATTATCTCGCTTACTAATCATGGTCCAACTGTGGAAAATGGAAACTATACTCGTATGAAGAGTTATTATTTTGATGTAAAAGTCTTGTACCTAGTTCAGATCTTAAGTATTTTCTGCACGATTGTCCCAAGGTGATTATTAAGGAATCCATTACTTTACTATTTCATCGATTATTGTGTGAAATGGTTCAGACTATATGGTGAGTAGGTCTAATATATTAATGATTTAAAATTTATAAAAGCGTCGATGGCCGAGTGGTTAAGGTCGTTGCTTGCCATGCGAGAGGTCGCCATTTCAAACCCCGCCAGGTACCAATGTGTTTTTCAAATTTATAATTCATGTGTACCATCATTTGACGCTTTAACGATGAAGGAAAACATCGTGAGGAAACCAGCACACCTGAGAGATTTTTCAACGGTGTGTAAAGCCATGTCAGAGGCCTACGCGCGGTTTAAAAACTCTCGACACCAGATTGTTCATCAACCATACGATGATAAGAAGATTTAAAATTGAATAGGCCTAGAATTGGTGATATACGCTCCGTGCTGGGGTCATCAAGCAGGTGATCTTTCTTATATGTTCAGATTATGGTAATTGTCTCATTTAAAATAAAAATTTTTGGTGATGTGGCTGTATGCTATTTATGTAAAAGCCATGAAATATGTTTTAAAATAAAATATGATTGAAAACAAGGCCAGAAATTAAAAAAAAACTGACTGACAGCTGTCAAGTGTCAAACTGACGACGCTGCGTGCGAGTGTGCAAGTCAACAAAAAATATTATTTTCGTTGCCTGCCGTGACACGCTGAGAGTGTATAAAATATAAAATCGTAATCTAAATTCCTTCGTATTTACATTCATAATGCCAAAAGTACGCCGGAGCAGGAAATCACCACCTGAAGGATGGGAGTTAATAGAACCAACACTTGAAGAATTAGAACAGAAAATGCGAGAAGGTATACATTGTTTTTAGTTTTATAGTCGCTTGAAGATATACAGAATCTTAAACAAATTAATATTGATATGCGTCTATTTAATTCCAGCTGAAACTGAACCTCATGAAGGAAAGCGAAAGCAAGAATCCCTGTGGCCGATTTTCAAGATTCATCATCAAAAATCACGGTATATTTACGATCTGTTTTTTCGCCGAAAAGCCATCAGCAGGGAGCTGTATCAGTACTGCTTGGATGAAAAGATAGCAGACGCTAACCTTATTGCTAAGTGGAAGAAAACAGGTTATGAAAACTTATGCTGCCTGAGATGTATTCAAACAAGAGACACCAATTTTGCCACAAATTGTATCTGTAGAGTACCTAAGAGCAAGTTAGAGGAGGGAAGGATAGTGGAGTGTGTTCACTGTGGCTGCAGAGGATGCTCAGGATAATGCCAATCAATCTCATAATGTGTTTTAGGCATAATGTTTTTAGGTTACAAGTCCTGTAATATCTCTACTATAACAAGTACTTTTTCAAAATATTCATTTTGGAAAGTATTATTAATCCATCTAATATCAACCATTCAAAGTTATTGATATATAAATACTGTAACATTTTAATATAATATGAATCTTCATTGTTTCTTTTGTAGATTCCGAGGAAAACATAAGATTTAATAAGCAATGACTCAAATCCAATATGTATACAACCTAATCTAAATCTTAGTAATCATTCTGAACACTTAAAACATGAACACAGATTTAAAAATTAATGGATAAGATACACTGGAATCCAGTAGCGCTACCATGAGTTAGCTATTGAAAATGTGTTAAAAACATATTGAATTGGTATACTACCAATTTTAGTTCTTTAGCGTTACTGCTGGGGGCGCTGTACATTTTTCATACACATTTTTATATAGGCCATATAGTCTGTCACTTTTAAACTCATGGTAGTGCTACAGATTATCTGGATAATATTTGTTTGCATTATTGAGATTCATGCTGTTCAGCTGTATAGAGGTAATAATAACATCCAACCTTTCAAAATATGGAAAGGTTAGCCTGTGACCACCACTGACATCACCAAGACTCCTAATCACTGTTCTGTAATGTACAAATATTTAGAAAAACGGAAAAACATCAACTGCCTCACTGCAGCCCGGGGATTCAAACACAATTTTTCTAAATATTTGAATAGCATATAATAGCTAGCCCAAGCACTTATAAATCTTAAATTTAAAAAACTGCCCATTTGATAATATATTTAAATGTGTAAATAAGAAATATTGATACATATTCCCTAGTTGGTGTTCTCCATTTCTGAAACAAAATCTATACAAGTACATAAAATGTCATTGAAATATTAGTTTAACAACACTTTTTGATTCCTATTCTGATTGAACTTTGATAATAAATGTTTTATAATTAATGCCATGTTTTAATATTATGTTGGGTTGGGTTAGGGTTTCAAAGAATACCAATAAGGTTTTATTCAAGACTTTATTACAATTAATTAACAATAATAACAAATTACTCTTTTAAATTTAGTTTATTCTTACACTATTAAGAATTCAAACTATAAAATTTTATAATAACTGAAATGTCTAATTTAGACATAATATGAAAGTAATAGAAGATACTTATTATAAGTATTATACTTAATCAATATTAAGATCAATACTAGAAGTAAATTATACTTTGAATACTTAAAATTATATAGGTAGGTTTTCACTAAATAACATTATTATTATATCAGTCTATAAGCTTTGAGCAATAGTAATGAGTACTTTAGAATTGCCTTAGTAATATAATAACAAAAGTATTCAATCTAATTTAATAATAAACATTCAAATGCAAAAATAAAAAAGAAACGAAAAATATCCATCTAGGAAATAGAACAAAAAAAGGAACACAAAAATTTTTAATTGCACAAAGTGATTTAACATCTGGATATTCAATCAACAAATTTATAATATCCTTTAATAGGTTAAGTATTTGCGATTTTCAGATTATAAGCTCGTTAATTTTACAACCATTTTATCAGTCTTTGTATATTATTATTTTACTGTATTTACACTTACTTACTTATTAATCTGAAGAACCTGATCACACAATTTCTGCATTAAAATTGCTAACATTTAAACCATAATAGTTTTGTGCTCTAGCTCATTTGATAACTCAACAAGCAGCTCTTTGTATATAATTGGATTCATATTATTGCCCAGCAAATAAAGAATGAACCAATCGCCGAAACTGAAACGTTTAATGATTCTTGAGACAACATTTCTGTTGATGTATCGTAACTGAGCCATTATCAATGCCGTGCGTATTGGGTAGAATGAGATCGTTAATAAACGGAAGAGGACAGCCGCTGTGGACATGAAAGCCAAGAAGATGAGCCAGAACCAGAGTATGATAAAGATTTTTTCATTGACAATGTTCAAGGGCAGTACGCAAAGACGGTCCTTCCATTGCAGTGTGCCTGAGGGGCCGTAGTTGCTGAGCCAGCATTTGGTGAGCTTCGGGAAGTAATGGTCCATAGGGCTGGCGGGTGGGTAGTCCGTCGGTTGTGCGGACAGGCGCGGCGCATGCGTGAATGCAGCCACCATAGCGCCGTAGTTGCGGAAAGATCCTTCCAGGAATATGTCCAACAGGAATATTTGACCAACCTGTAAATGATAAACCAAATTATGACTCATGAGCTTATTAATCAATCAAGGGTGCAGATAGGTGTGAGAAAGATATTCTTTAAGTTGTTCTTGTTACTTCACAAAGGTGCAGAATGGTAGGATTATAAGTAATTGAACAGATTCTACTGACATAAAGGCATTTCCTACATAAAAGTGAGTATGTATAATAGTAGACCCACCACATTGATAAGGTTGAGGAGCTCGCAGAAGGCGTACCGCAGAGCATACATGTTGTGTGTGTAGATGTTGGTGTAGCTGAGGTACGAGACCAGCTCGCCGCGTCGATACTCCGACCAGTCCTTCGTCACCAATGGGCTGCCTGCATTGTTTCGTAAAAATTCGTTTATTTACACTCTTTAGTGGAAAACTTTTTTTATTATGATTCGATGTCAAAAGCAGTTTACAATGGTATTTCCTTAAAACCTTTCAAACAGAAATTCATGTGTGTGTCAATCTAGAATTCGCCTTCCTGGACAAGGTCTTAGAGTTTAGTTCACCACTGGGTGAACAAAACTCTAAGACTGTCTATAAGTACTCGGTTTTAGATTTGCAACCAAGAAGTTTAAAAATTAAAGATAGGAGGAGCAGCATGAAAGTATTTTTAGGGCTGCTTACTACTTTTTATTTATGTAAAACATACAGGAAGCGCTTTATGTGGGTAGTTGTTAACAAATATTGTTAAGACCCACCATGCAATGTCAATCACATGTGAAATTGCCATCAAACAAATTTAGGCATTGTGAAAACAAGTCTAGTCTAATTTGGATTATATAATAATAGGAATATCTAGAATGATAACATGATATAAACATTAAATTTATTTTTAACTAAATGATTTGTACACTTTTATGTATAAATTATAATTATGAATAAATAAATTCATCAATATGACCGTTTTGATTGAATTACTTTTTATAAATTTAAATGTAATGTGTGTAAATTTTTAATAAGTTAAATATAAAAAATCATACTCAAGTCAGATGCCAAAGCTTTCAGCCTGCCTCCTTCCCAGATTTTCCAGAGGTACCGAGGGGTGTAGAACATCACCGACTGGCCGAGCAGTACAAAGCAAACCCATTGGTAGTATGTGTGTGTTATCCACTCATCGCTGGCAGACTTAGCTGGTCCCACTCCAGGATATGCAATGTTCTTTCCTGGTAAATGTAGAAAGATTTATTTAATTTTTCATTTATTTAGGTTTATTACTAGATTTTTAAGACTACATAAATGCAGTTATTTCTCAATAGTTTGAAGAAACATCTATATTGATAGTTAAATTTAATTGTTGTCTCAAGTAGTCAAATAATAACAATAGTTATTCTAGTTTTAACAAGTATAAAATGTATTTAGGAATACAGAACTAACAAATTGGCAATTTTGATTAAAAAACTTATAAATTGATTATGAGAAAAAGTCTCGAGTAAATCAATAGCCAGAGGGTAGGGTAGTCAAACTACCTTAGTTCATGAGCAGACCAGACATAATGCGACTTGAATTTCATCAGCTTCCTTTGCTGGATTTGCCTGAATCGTATTCAAAAATGACTTGCTCCTATAAACTCTTATCATAATATTATCACTTTACGTGTACCTAAGAGTAATCACTTACCAGGTATTCCGTTTAGGCGGCTCTTCAGAGTATAAATTCCGTAAATCCAGCAGTAGCTGTTGATCGCATCCTTGTCGGCATCTTTCTCGCTATCACTCATACAGTGGATTGGTTCGCCGAAAAACTGTTTTGAAGTCACCATCAGAGTGAAAACTAGCAGCATGATCACTGTTGCCTTGTAATGCATGCGAAATACGTTATTGTCTGTACAAACATTTTCAAACTTAAGAAATGCCCGAAAGGGCATAAAAAGGTCTATCATCTTGATAGTTCGTATTTGCAATGGACCGGATTACTTAATAATATGCTTGCGCCAAAGTTATTTTACTAGATCAACAACTACCTACACAACTTCAAAAAATTATCAGTTTTTCCGCCATAAGACTATTTTGACAGATAACATAAACGAAATAACTCTAGGACCATTATATCCTTTATGGTACAACAATTTACCGAACAGTATGTTTATGGTACCTATGCTAAGACTTAGTTTGCCACCCACCGCTAGATGTCACTATTTAGCAGTTTGGCGGTCTTTTTTTGTAGACCTTACCTTTAGTTAGACAAGCAAGACATTTACCGTTTGCTACCAGGAACATAATAAAAATATTGTATTTTATATCAGCTTGCAGTTATGATAAGTAAGTAGCAGCCCCGGGTGAACCCAGGTAAGTAGCTATCTAATATGAAGTGAATCCTCTTTTCCTACGATCCTTTTTTTTGGTTATTTTATCTCGGAAGGCAAAGTTCAATGAACTATTAATAAAAACCTTGCATACTACTAATATGGTCCAATGAACTCCTTAGTTATGGAGTTATTGGTCGTAGGATGTGGCTGGATAGAAGGTGTAGGTACCTACTTACATCTGCAGTAGTCAATTTTGCAATACTTCATCATATTAACTAGCCATAAATCAATTTATATTTGGACTGACTTGGCATAACCGTGGTTAGTGGCCCTGGCTGGCGGTTCCAAGAATCATGGGTTTCCACTCGGTTCGAGTAGGTACAAGCTTTGCTTAGTTCTGGGTCAGATGACCGTGTGTGGAAATGTCCGAGATATTATTTATTTATTTATATAAGGATGATTACCTTCAACAAATATAACGAAATAGGTATGCTTTATTTCTTTATGCCAACGAAAACGCATTATAGGTAACGCTTTATAAAAAGACTTGGAAATCTATACCTACTGGATATTTACATCTATAAACTTTTTATTCACAAACATATGATTATATATTCTCTTTGGATTTGTAATTGCGGACATTTTATAAATTTAAACGTTTTTCAAAATGTTTGTAGGTACTTTTTTTTATTATTAAAGATTTTAATAAAACCACTCGGTAGTTACTATAACAAATTTTATTCCCCTTATGTAATTAACTTCCATCGCTTAAGAGTTAAAGTTATCATAATTATGAAATATCATAAAATACACACACCACTTTTAATAACAATACGATTGTGAAAAAAAGCGAAAATTGGGAATGTAGGTACTACCTTTAATAACTAGGCCACTTAAGGACTAAGTAGACTGGTTTACCTAATATTGAGCAATTTGTAGCCTAATTTAGTCAGTTGCACATGAAATAAACGTAGATAAAGTTGATAAATTTTAATCTTTGGTCCTTTCGAACCACTACCTAATAACATAAAGTGAATTTTACTATAGTCATTTTGCTGTTAGATTAATATCTTCTTATTACTTTGTTACATGAGAGATTCTAAAAAATTAAGATTACTTAGTCACATTCCCGAAAATCAATCACAAAACCATTAAAACAGTATTTTGCGGAAAATTACTATTGACAAAAAAATTTGGTGCTCGAAGAAACTTTTTAGAAGAAAAAGATTTATGACATTATTAATGAAAAGTTAATAAAATTACATTTCTTTAAATTCTCCCCATAATCAGGTACTATAACGATCGCAAGATTAGAGTGAGAGTGTGTCTTATCAAGTATCCTAGCGCGTCTTGCTAACTATCCCATGACTAGGCAAACCTTACTTTATACAACTCATTTGTCTCACTCGGCGCTCATAAAAAAAAACCTACGATTTTTTGTACAAAATTGATCCTTAGGCCTATAATTTGCTTTTGACTATTTCATGTTCAGCGTCGTCTTCTTCGAACGCTATGTTTCCTAGGGCGAATATGTTGTCGGGGTCCAGAGTCTTCTTGGCAGCTAGTAGCAACTGTCTTCCGGGTTCGCTGACTGTCTCTGTGTACCATTTCTTGCGAATTTTTCCAACGCCGTGATGGTGAGATATTGAGCCTAGGACAAGGAGGGTGAACACATGATTAGGAAAAAGAAACAAAACGGCTTCTAAATATAGTTTGGAAATTGTTGCTTTTCTTCTTGAAGCACAAGACCAAGGATTTTTGTTGGTTCAGGTGGACACCCAGCCATCGGATAAAATTATATGTCTTGTTGATACTTAATGAATCTCTGGTGGTAATAATCGGGAGAAATTGTACATTTTTCGTCGAGTGAGGATTATTTTAAGCCAACCTCTACAGCTTCCTTATAGTATAGCGAAGATATGTTTCAAGATTAATTGATATGTAAACTAAACATTTACTAAAAATATACTAGAACAGGATCAACCAAAGCGGTAATCCAGAGACAGAGTCTGTCCTGGACAAGTAGTCTGAATATTCTGTTAAAAAGTCTCAAAATCTTATGCTCTAAAATGAACATGTATGTATATGTCGGATTTGACACTTACCGCCGCAAGCGATGATCTCGTCCCGAGCTTTCTCTTCAATTTCCTCGAAGGTGACCACAGGGTCACTTATATGCACCGAACTGAATCCAAAGTAGAAGTAGATGCAGCAGCCAGCGTCATATCTGAAATTGACATTTTTTCAGCCATTAGGTTTACGTAACTAAAGGGTAAAAATTAGACTATTACTGAGCTTTAACTGCCGGACTACCAGCGAAATCTCAGTAATAAGGTCCCGTCTGTCACCAGGCTATGTCAAGATAGCCATAGCGAGATAGTTGAAATTTTCTTTATGGGTAAAAAATCATGCTTGTTATATGAGAGCCCCTCCCATACAACAAACATTGGTACGCAGCCCGTGGTGCGCGAGTCTGACTCGTACTTTGCCGATTTTTTTATGTATGTAGTTTAAGGTTTGGTGAAATAGGTAAATTGAATCATGCAATACAAATAAATTTCAGCAATCACAAACGGATATCCAATAAATTAATACATAATCACATGAATCACTGTAGGATGTAACGTACAGGCATTGTTAAATGTACAACATTCAATTCATCAGCGCATTGCAATACAAATCAGGCACATTATAAAAGTATTTTGGCGTAATTTTTTACCGATCAGTGCCTCAAGCGGGTAGGGGTTCATGAACCGAACGACCCTGATTATATGAGGCAAAACAGATGAAAAGTCTAATAATATTCGTAAGAGACAAATGTTTTCTCGGTAAGAATTGTTCTTATTGTCCTAGGAAAATAACACATATTAAATATTATATTCTTGTTTTGTTTGTTGTCTTGGTTCACTTGCTGTCGCGTCGTTTAGAAGAACCCCCATCATAAGATTTTTAGAAACAGTGTGTGTGTTTACCTTGATGTTAAAACTGTTCTAAATTTCTTACGAAACGGGGTGCGTCTAAAATCTTCATTCTTCGTACGATGCTTGAATGAACGCTATTATACGTGCCTTCGCTTAGATGAACCCCTATCATAAGATTTTTAGAAACAGTGTGTGTGTTTACCTTGATGTTAAAAAAATAACTGTTCTAAATTTCTTACGAAACGGGGTGCGTCTAAAATCTTCACTCTTCGTATGATGCTTGAATAAACGCTGCGCCACGTGCCTTCGCTTAGATGAACCCCAATCATAAGATTTTTAGAAACAGTGTGTGTGTTTACCTTGATGTTAAAACTGTTCTAAATTTCTTACGAAACAGGGTGCGTCTAAAATCTTCATTCTTCGTACGATGCTTGAATGAACGCTGTGTCATGTGCCTTCGCTTAGATGAACCCCAATCATAAGATTTTTAGAAACAGTGTGTGTGTTTACCTTGATGTTAAAAAAAGAACTGTTCTAAATTTCTTACGAAACAGGGTGCGTCTAAAATCTTCATTCTTCGTACGATGCTTGAATGAACGCTGTGTCATGTGCCTTCGCTTAGATGAACCCCAATCATAAGATTTTTAGAAACAGTGTGTGTGTTTACCTTGATGTTAAAAAAAGAACTGTTCTAAATTTCTTACGAAACGGGGTGCGTCTAAAATCTTCATTCTTCGTACGATGCTTGAATGAACGCTGTGTCACGTGCCTTCGCTTAGATGAACCTCAATCATAAGATTTTTAGAAATAGTGTGTGTGTTTACCTTGATGTTAAAAAAAGAACTGTTCTAAATTTCTTACGAAACGGGGTGCGTCTAAAATCTTCATTCTTCGTATGATGCTTGAATAAACGCTGCGCCACGTGCCTTCGCTTAGATGAACCCCAATCATAAGATTTTTAGAAACAGTGTGTGTGTTTACCTTGATGTTAAAACTGTTCTAAATTTCTTACGAAACGGGGTGCGTCTAAAATCTTCACTCTTCGTATGATGCTTGAATAAACGCTGCGCCACGTGCCTTCGCTTAGATGAACCCCAATCATAAGATTTTTAGAAACAGTGTGTGTGTTTACCTTGATGTTAAAACTGTTCTAAATTTCTTACGAAACGGGGTGCGTCTAAAATCTTCACTCTTCGTATGATGCTTGAATAAACGCTGCGCCACGTGCCTTCGCTTAGATGAACCCCAATCATAAGATTTTTAGAAACAGTGTGTGTGTTTACCTTGATGTTAAAAAAAGAACTGTTCTAAATTTCTTATGAAACGGGGTGCGTCTAAAATCTTCATTCTTCGTACGATGCTTGAATGAACGCTGTGTCACGTGCCTTCGCTTAGATGAACCTCAATCATAAGATTTTTAGAAACAGTGTGTGTGTTTACCTTGATGTTAAAAAAAGAACTGTTCTAAATTTCTTACGAAACGGGGTGCGTCTAAAATCTTCATTCTTCGTACGATGCTTGAATGAACGCTGTGTCATGTGCCTTCGCTTAGATGAACCCCAATCATAAGATTTTTAGAAACAGTGTGTGTGTTTACCTTGATGTTAAAACTGTTCTAAATTTCTTACGAAACGGGGTGCGTCTAAAATCTTCACTCTTCGTATGGTGCTTGAATAAACGCTGCGCCACGTGCCTTCGCTTAGATGAACCCCAATCATAAGATTTTTAGAAACAGTGTGTGTGTTTACCTTGATGTTAAAACTGTTCTAAATTTCTTACGAAACGGGGTGCGTCTAAAATCTTCACTCTTCGTATGATGCTTGAATAAACGCTGCGCCACGTGCCTTCGCTTAGATGAACCCCAATCATAAGATTTTTAGAAACAGTGTGTGTGTTTACCTTGATGTTAAAACTGTTCTAAATTTCTTACGAAACGGGGTGCGTCTAAAATCTTCATTCTTCGTACGATGCTTGAATGAACGCTGTGTCACGTGCCTTCGCTTAGATGAACCTCAATCATAAGATTTTTAGAAACAGTGTGTGTGTTTACCTTGATGTTAAAAAAAGAACTGTTCTAAATTTCTTACGAAACGGGGTGCGTCTAAAATCTTCATTCTTCGTACGATGCTTGAATGAACGCTGTGTCATGTGCCTTCGCTTAGATGAACCCCAATCATAAGATTTTTAGAAACAGTGTGTGTGTTTACCTTGATGTTAAAAACTGTTCTAAATTTCTTACGAAACGAGGTGCGTCTAAAATCTTCATTCTTCGTACGATACTTGAATGAACGCTGTGTCACGTGCCTTCGCTTAGATAAACCCCTATCGTAAGATTTTTAGGAACAGTGTGTGTGTTTACCTTGATGTTAAAAAAATAACTGTTCTAAATTTCTTACGAAACGGGGTGCGTCTAAAATCTTCATTCTTCGTACGATGCTTGAATGAACGCTGTTCCACTGTATCTTCTTGCTTAATAAGATTAATAATTTAGAAATAGTAAGTAGACATGGACTACTGTTATGGTATGGTAATATGATTATGGACGTTTAAATAATCTGTCAAATATCAAATTAACCTATTATTTGCGCGAACACTACCTAAATTTAAAATAAAACTCCTTTTTAGGGTTCTCGCATTATGATGACTCTAATTTTCTATGAGTCTTATCAGAAAAAAATGTTTTATTTCAAATGTTCCAAATTTGAAACGAAACGGGGTGCATCTAAAATCTTCATACTTTGTGCATTTCTTGTATGCTCCACGAAACCGTTCCACGTGTTTATGATCAGAGAAACTCCAATCATAAGAATTTTAGACACAGTAGCAGAGTTTATCTCGACGTTAAGACCTGTTCTAAATTTCTTACGAAACCGAGTGCCTCTAAAATCTTCGTTCTTCGTACGATGCTTGTATCAATGCTGTTCCACGTGCGTTTGCTTAGAAGACCCCCAATCGTAAGATTTTAGATACATTTTGATGGTATATTATTTGATTATAAAAAATGTTCTAATGTCTTTCGAAAAGGAGTGCGTCTAAAATCTTTTGCCTTCTTGTTAAGCTTGTATGGACGCTAGTTAATAATAACAAAAAATAGTACATAAAAATTACAATAATAGAATATGGTGTAAAGATGTTACAGTTATTTTGTGTACATGTGACACCAACAATTTAAGCAAGCAATAGTCAAAAAAAAAAGGAGCGTCAAAAATTTTCTGTCTTCTTGTAAAGCTTGTATGAACGCTGGTTAATAATAACAATACAATAGTACAAAAAAATACTATAATAGAATATGGCATAAAGATGTTACATTTATATTGTGCACACGTGATACCAAGAATTTAAGCATGCAAATATCAAAAGATAAATCAATTCTTCTACACAATCTATGGTCTTCATTTTTCGTGCGAAGCTTGTATTGACGATGTTCCACGTGTATTTACTTAGAAGAACCCCAATCGTAAGAATTTAGATTCATTTTGATGGTAAATTATTCGATGGTATATAAAAAATGGTCTAAATTTCTTACGAAACGGAGTGCGTCTAAAGTTATCTTCTGTCTTCAAATAAAGCTTGATTGAACGCTGTTATATTACAGTGCTTGACGGTAGGTTGATGTCAACGAAAAAGGCAATAATAATGTCACGATGGTTGACGGAATATCATATTTGCTTGTGTACCTGGAAATATACTGTAACTTACTTGTGGTCAGAATATTGGAAAAAATATTGCTATTGAAAATGAGTTATGTTTTTCCCGGATGGGGATCATAACTCAAGCCACGCTTAGATGAATCTACACAGTTTCTCATTGGCCGAAGATTGCTCGGGCGACGGCCGAACTCGGAAGATAGAATCAAACACTTGTCAATTGATTCTAAAACCGATTTTAGAGTACGTAAGCCATAAAAGTGTGTATACAGAACCAAAATGCCATCCAGTCAATCAATTTCTGTTCTTCCGACAAATATTAATAGGTCAATCGATACGTCATTAGTGTTAAATCAGAACACAAGATCTTTTATCAAAAACAAAAAATTTGGGAATTGAACTAAAATTAACAATAGGAAAGAAAGATATTTCTCCTTCAGTCTATTTTCTTCTTCAAGGTTTTTCATGAATTCTTCTTGCTACTTTGTCGACACGAAGTTCAACCTCTTAAGTAAGGCTCCTAGATAGGTACAAATAAACTGGTCTATGAATCTTACTAACGAGGTGAAACTTGTTTATAGGAAGGTAGGTATTGGAAGTTTTCAAAAATAAAGTTGGCAAACAATCCTGAAAACTGTAAAAAAGAACAACATAGCGGATCCAAAGTAACCATCCATAAAGTTAGAAGTAGGTACATACAGTGGAAATTGAACTGAAAAATCTTTAAGTAATAAACATCGGAAATGGGTTACAAGGATGCTATTTGATTTATCGTGAAGCAACTGACTTTTAGAATCACTACAAACAAAAGTTAGAACAATAATTTTACATCACAAGGCATACATATCGATAACGCAACAGGTATTTAGAAAACGTTACGTTATTATTTGTACATGTATTTCGCTTTATTATTATTTATATTACACTGTACATTATATATTGAGTTTTACATTGAGATACATAATTTATAAAATATTTTGAAACGACCTTCCCAGAACTACGTAAAACAAAAGAATTACATATTACTATATACATAGGTATTCAAACGGATAAGTGTCGCATATAAATTCAGTATTTGTAAGAGATTATTGAAAACCAAATACACAAGTAAACAACCTCGACAAACGTCGACCAACTTGTCAGTTGATGTCCTCATACGTCAGTCTACTTTGGGAAGCAGCCTTCGTACTACTGTATTACGAAATGCTCTTGTTATTTTTCTATCCCTTACCTTTGCAGATTTTTTCACCAAGAAGTGTCCCTCAGTGGAGGCCCTTAATTTACTAAGTGGCATGAATAAATTGTAGCAAGCTGTGTATATCTTCCCTAATCTAATCATAATTGTGCAATCAATGAGCTTTTAATTGTAGCAAACTGTCTTTTTAAAGAAATATAACTTGTTTAAAAATTAATTAATTAATGAAAGTCGAGGTTCATGAGAAAGATAATAAGGTGGTAAGTGGATAGGATACCACTTCTAGCGTATTATGAAACAGATCTGCCTATGTTCGTGTCACTTGTCAAAGCTCTAGTTCTAGGACTGTTTCCACATGGCGCTAGCAAATTAGTCACCCTTAGATTTGTTCGGAGACCAAGCACTACGGCGTCTGCAGTGCCATGTGAAAACAGCCTAAGGGTCCCTACTCACGTTTGGGTCAACCGGCACGAGATGAGGAAGTGCTGGATGCCTCTCTTGGCACACTCGTCGCGAACGCATTGCTTCACGTTCCTGCAGAGGGCCAGCGTGCGGTCCCAGGGGACTGAGGTCTCGAACGACTCCGCCACCACGTTGAAGTCCATTGCTAAATCCTACGGAGAAATTTATTTGATTGTTCTGTGTTTGTGGTTAGCCTATGCCCTAGTAGGCAAAAGCTGTCCGCAACTTTTTTTTAACTATATTATTATTTTACGTGTAAGCACAGTTTTCAAATAGTTGATAATGATTTAATTTTTGTTTCAAATGTAATCTGTCGGTCTCCTGGTTTTGTTCCTTCCTCCTCCTCCTCTACGATACAGGACCTTTCCTAGTGTGGGACCTACTGTAATGCTCAATATTTCACAAGTTTCTGGAAATAAACTATTTGTATTTGTATTTCTCAATTGTTTTTATTACCACTATACTGGTATTACCTTTGTAAATAGTATTTTTGTATAGAACCTAACGATTGTTGCCTTGGTTACTGCTGGCTGCGTTCCCATATCACTTTGTAGAACCTTCTTACCAGTCTGGTAGCAATGAGTAGGCATTCGAAGACAAATCATAGGTAGTCTGTATTTAAATAGAAGAATCATAATATTCTTTGTACCTGAGGACAAAGCTCTTCGTCCACAGCGACGTCTATCGAGTTTGCATTGTGGTTGGTGGTTAAGTCGGCGGTGGCATACATCTATTAATAACCGCATCGCAGCTGTTTAATGTGGACGCGCGACAGTACCGCTACGAAATGTCAAATAGATGAGGGGCCTAAGTTAGTTATGAAAACTACTCACCCTAAGGTAAGCAATGACGAACGTCAGCGTGTACCCTCGTTCCCCATTCTCTGCGCCACCCGGCACTCCTCCATACTGCGCTGCTATGCTGTTCAGCGTCTTCTCCTTATCGGCCACCTGGTCTGCCGATCCCTCCATCAGAAGGGTGACGACGCAGAGCTTGGTCGGGTCGAAGCCTTTGATGCGGGTGATGTAGAGGCGCTTCAGGCCGTCGAGAAGGACTCCACCCCAGCTTGAGGTCGTTTTGAGGGCTTGCCCGAAACGGAACTAAAGCAGTAAACAATGAATTAGGTGTGTGAGTGATAAGAAGTGGAGGAGATGTACCTAATTGCCCTTTCCCATTATTATGTAATGTAACTTGTGATCAATAAAGATTGAGTCAGAGATGTGGTAGTAATGTAGAAGTCCCAGGATATCACAGGCTTCTTCATTTACAAACCCTATTTTGTATGTCCTACAGAGAATGCATGAGTGGTACCAAACATGGTACCGCAACGTTACCTGTTCATTGTCCATGAGACGAATGCTTGAAGGTTGCAGCCGCTGCCTGGCCACTTCCCTCTCGAAGTGGAACCCTGAGTCCCAGTCAGGGAACACCAGGGACCCGTACCGCGTTACAGCCGGCAGGGGGCGGATTTTCAAGGTTACCTGGACATTTCAAAAGCATTCTTGCAAAAAGTTATGGTGAGTTCCATAAGAGTGGGAGCCATAAAATTTCGGTCAAAGGCTAAGTTTTAGCATTCACAAGCGAATTTCAAGACTTAGAGTATAGGGGGTTAAAACTTCAATATTAATTCATAAAAATACTTTATTATTATAATTTCGTAAAGCCCATTACAACAAGTTTAAAACTGGACATGAAATATGAAACGAAATAGTTTGAAGAACTTACTTCTGTAACAACCCCAAAGCATCCTTCAGAGCCCATGATGACATGCTCCCATTCCGGCCCGCAGGATATCCTGGGTACTCTGCAGCTTTTCTCAATCACACCACGCCCGGTGACCACCTAAAATTTTAAGCAGCCACTCAGTTAAAGTGTTGTGAATGCTTTATAAAATCTATAAACATGTATTAACTAGCCTACCTTCGTTTGGACGATGAGGTCCTCGATGTTGCCGTAGGTGTTCTTCTTCATGCCACTGGCTCGGGTGGCCACCCAGCCACCCAAGGTGGAGAACTCGTAGGAATCGGGCTCGTGGCCCACGGTGTACCCACGCGCTCGAAGTTCACGCTCCAAATCTTGACCCACGATGCCAGCCTTGTAAAATGTCATACCACATATTATAGGAACACGTTGTCATATTATAGGAACACCCTTATGTTTATTACCTTGAAACATTCCATACCACATCTTTTACCCTGAAAAAACACCTTGAACCTTTACCTTTACCACCCTGAAAAATGTCATACCAAATATTTTTGGAATACCTTTTAGTACCTTTATTACCTTGAAAATTGTCTCAATACCAATGATATTATAATGAACAAAAGACGCGATTTGTGAGACACAAAGAAGCCCTAATTCAGGAATTTCATGATATAGGTATCGTTTCATAGGTTTCTCTCAATTGCATGCTTTTTCGAATCTTTTGTTTCTTATTAAGATTTAAAGATTAGTTCCTAGTGTAGGTGTCATACTTAAACTGCTGTAGAAACATACTTAGTAGCTTAATATACTGTTAATACGAGGGGGAGTCCATTCATTCGCAGTGAATTAGTGTCGAGGTAGCGCTACCTAAACTCTGTCCTGTCGCGGTAAAGGTAAATCTTCCCGCAGTCAAGATATATGGCATCTCGTCATAAAGTCAGTCTTGTCCAATTAAGTGTTAATACGAGTATACTGTCAACCAAGTTGTTACCTTATTTGTTGATAATAAACATTTTTGAATTTGTATTTTCGTACGTATGTCAGTAAGTGTGTGCACACAAAATATTTTTAATTTATTATATCATTGCTTACCACACATTATATGAATAATATACCTTTACAATTGTTACCTAGTAAAATACAGGTAAGACCTCCACCATGTGTTACCAATATTACCAAATTTATCTTTACCATACTTACCATGAAACATACCTTACCAGATATCAAAGAAGAACCGTTACCATTTTTTTATTCAAACAACATAGCACAAATGAAAGGAACACCAAGTGTAAATGATTCAAGTTCAATAAATGGTTGTATCTGTTTATACTCGTACATGTCTTTTAAAACTAACTTAAACTAAAGTTCTTAATTCTCACTGCATCACATGCAGTCTCTTTTTTTACAATACAGTGCACTAGACCTTCGAAACCCAAACGTCTACCAAATACATATGTCCAGTCATATTGAACATTCAGTTTTCTACTTATTTACTTAAGTTTGGTATGCATTTGCCGAATTCGCTTTCGAAAGCTAGTAGCTTGCAAATTTAGCTGTAAATTGTGTCTCATAAGAATGGACTAATATGTATTATGGCTTTCCCTAGTTTACCTTCATATGGCTTAACAGTAATAGAGTAATTACTCGTTTTAATTTCTTAATAATTAATCTACCAACATGCAAACAGGCATCTTGAAGATAGCTAAATCAAGCGCTTTTCCTCAAGTTTAGCTGAAAGTCTACGTATGTCTCGGCTGTAACGAACACGTTATTCACATAAAAAACTAGCATGCTCTAACACTGACCTGTATTCTAGCCAACAGCTGTTCCTTATCCAGCCATAGGATCGAGTTCATCTCGCTGGTGTCTAGCGCGACGATGGGGCGGCGCTCTCGCTCCGGGCACGTGATGGACCCGGAGACCGAGGTGCCGCCCCCGAAGGGGATTAGGACGAAGCTGAATCGGGACGCGCATTGCACTATCTGCTCCACCTGGTTGGACCACGATAAAGCGGTGAGAATCGGGTGTGATGGGAGCTTACTATGGGCTACGCAAAAGCTATTGACTGTAATTTGATGTGATACGTGTGTGTATGACTTGTATTGTAGCACCAATACCGAAAATAAGTACATAATCAAAATGATTATGTACTTATTTTCAGTTAAAACATAATTCGAGTCATCATCATCATTTGAATGTACCGAATATTAGCAAGACGTATGAACCAATTGGAAGAGATATGTCATGGCGCATGCGCGGATTTCGGTCCGCCATTTTGAATACCGCCCGCCCGCGCACAGGCGACGAAGTACATATTTTGTATAAACTCTACCTTAATAATTTATAGGATTGTGCTCGTGTTAACTAGTAGCACCATGTGTCTATAGGACTATGTCATTAGTACATCTTGCTGTATCCAGCGCTCCCGAACGAATGAAGCGATTTTGATTTTGTTCTTATTTTCAGTTAAAACATAATTCGAGTAATATTTTAATAACCGGCATACATGTATGTTTTGAATATTAATAGAAGGCTTGAGTAGCATTAAGGACTCATATGTTATTATAGCGCATGCGCGGATTTCAGTCCGCCATTTTGATTTCACCCAGCCCCAGGTGGGAGAATTTATTTCTAAAAACGTTTTAACTGAATATTTATTGCATTATATACAGGGTGTAACAGGGGGGGTGGATCATCGTAAGTCAATCGATGGGGGACTTCAATACCTATCGATATAACCCCCATGTATGTTCAGCGATTTTCAATAGTTCCAAAATTATTGAGATTTTTGTGAAATTTTTGTAAGAAGCCGGAATTCAGTATAAAAGTCTTCACTGTAGCTTATCTACTGGACTTACTTGCATGATTTTTTTTCTAGAAGTAGTTCAATAGTGGGTCTTTATAATTATGATACCGATTTGAGTCATAACCCTATCATATTGAAGTAAAAAAATAATTCTTCACAAAAGTTTTACGAATCGAATTGTGTCTACCAACTTTCAAAGCCTCCAGTGAAAAAAAAGTGCCTGTGTTTATAGCCAATAATGGAGCCCATTATGAACACTTACTGTAAAAAAAACAATTAATAAAAATTATGTAAATTTTCTTTGTTTGATTTTCACCCCTTTAATTAGCAATTCTGTAAAATTACTGCTACTAATGTTACTAACATAGCATAAATTTGCTGAAACATATAGATTTATTTTTTAAATTAAAGTTTTTCATGAAAAATAAAAACACTGATTTATGGAACCTGTGCCATTCGCGTTCATTTTTCGTTTCGATGCTCTGGCAGTAGCGGTATGAAATTTTCAGGGTATACTATCCATGAATGTAGGTAGTTTTTGAAATAAGTTCTAGAAAAAAAACACAGGCACTTTTTTTTCACTAGAGGCTTTGAAAGTTGGTAGACACAATTCGATTCGTAAAACTTTTGTGAAGAATTATTTTTTTATTCCAATATGATAGGGTTATGACTCAAACCGGTATCGTAATTATAAAGACCCACTATTGAACTACTTCTAGAAAAAAAAATCATGCAAGCAGGTCCAGTAGTTAAGCTACAGTGAAGACTTTTATACTGAATTCCGGCTTCTTACAAAAATTTCACAAAAATCTCAATAACTTTGGAGGAACTATTGAAAATCGCTGAACATACATGGGGGTTATATCGATAGGTATTGAAGTCCCCCATCGATTGACTTACGATGATCCACCCCTCCTGTTACACCCTGTATATACTTATAGTGCGATACTAAATCAATTTAGCAAGTACATAACTAGATTTGCTTAAATCTATTAAATACGTTTACTGTAAGAGAATGTCACCGAAAAAATGTTTGTTAATCATGATCATTTAGAAAGAAAGCATAGTTTATCCCAAGAAGACCATTACAACAACAAATAGAAAGCAACAGGTGTGTGTCTCTAAGGATACGCGCAGACGTCTTGAGCGCAGTAAAGAAGTCCCGCCCACTAGGACCGGACGAGACTTGATAGATCTCATAACTTCAAACATACGGACTAATATGTTCCCCATTTCAGCCATCGACCGATTAGTCATGACCTTTTAATTCAAATGGGGATAATGTTACCTAATCAAAAGACAAAAGATTTTAACTTTTAAAAGCATCTGAGTATCTACTATTTAGAACTGAATGTCATGGCGCATGCGCGCATTTCGGTCCGCCATTTTAGATCCACTGTGGACCCAGTCCCAATAAGGCGAAAATTTTTTTATAAACTTTTATCTTAATGTTTATCATAAAATACTCTGAGTGTTACTCTGCTCGTAAAGGTGAGGCGTGGAAAACGAATTAGATCAAGTCTGTTAAAGTTTATTTTCAAAAAATCATTATCATCCGGAAAGGACACAAATTTATCTGTTTTTACCTCAAGAAGAGGCTATTAGAACAATAAAGAAAGCAACAGGTGTGTGTCTCTAAGGGTAAGCGCAGACGTCTTGAGCGCAGTAAAGAAGTCCCGCCCACAAGACTCGAACGAGACTCGATTTTTGATTACTCGTGCTAGTCTGCGTTGGTAAGGGTGTGGTATCCGTAACTTCACGCATGCGTACTAAAATTATTCTTTACATTGCCATTGACCGGTAAAATATAGTTTAGTAAATACACCTTTTTAAAATTCTTATGAAAATGGAGATTCTAAAATTACCCCATAGAAAATAATATAGTAGACTTTTATAGTAAAAGCACTCGAGTACTGATTTGTGACTGACATCATGGCGCATGCGCGGATTTTGGACCGCCATTTTGGATACAGTTTGGACCCAGCCCCAAATAGGCGAATATTTATTTATAATCTAAATATTTATATATATCTTTATCTTGATATTTATAACGTCATTATATGGACAACAGCGGTTGTGCAAACGAATCATATAGTAATAACTGCTTAAAACTGTTAAACTATAATTTTTTTTTAATCAAGATAAAGGAAAGAGTACATAGTTCATCTGTTTAAACCCCAAGAAGAAATCAAAGACAATCATTAGTAGCAAAAGAAAGCAACAGTTAAGTGTCCCTGGGTAAGCGCAGACGTCTTGAGCGAAATGAAGAAGCCCCGCCCACAAGACTCGAACGAGACTAGATAGTTATACCTAAACTACTGAATTAGTAAGGGTGTGGACTTTCGTACCTTCACGCATGCGTACTAATAAAACTCCGATTTCCGCACTCGATCGCCTCGGCTCAAGTAAGATATTAATTATTAATACTTTTATTTCGAAATAGAATAAAAATGGCGAGATTAAAGTCACTTAAACGAAATCAACTGAATTTTACTTATTATAAGTATTTCAACTAATATGAATACGGCGCATGCGTGGCTTCGGTCAGCCATTTTGTATTCCGCCCAGCCAATGTAACGCGTAAATTATTTGGTATAAGCTTTTATCTTAATATTACATTATTTTACTCACACACAGTGCTACTTCTTAACGTGGGTTGTACGAAACGAATATAGACAAAATACTAAACTAACAATTTACTTAAATCTGTTTAACGCCTTTATTTTATTAAGTGATCATCAAGCGGAAAGAACACGTAGTTTATCTGTTTCAACCCCAAGACTTTCAAAAAAAAGAAAGCAACAGGTGTGCCTCTAAGGGTAAGCGCAGACGTCTTGGGCGAGGGAGAAGTCCCGCCCACAAGACTCGAACAAGAACGTTTTTCACGTTAATCATTTTCCGTTTCCGATTACCGCCCTCCCTAGGCCTAGTAAAATATTGATATTAATAGTTCTTTTAACAAAACCGAAATCAAATAAATTTTATTTGTTATAAATAAATATTTATACTCAAATTTCTATACACCAATCTCCTAATAGAAATAGTAATGTCTGTATTAAACAATTGAAATTCATAATCACATCTCTTACTCGCAATAAGTCCACTTTCTCTCCCGAGCACAAGCATCTTCAATGTCTCCATGAGATCACAAGAGATGCAGCGATGCAACAAGCGCATCGAGTGACTACCGATGTACCTACTGATATCGATTCCGCCCAGGCAGAGATGGCGGGGGGCGGGGTGAGGTCTAGGCTACCTGCGCGTGCCTAGCTCAGACCCCCAGACGCTACGCATGCGTATTGATAGCCTCCCCGGATGCAGGGCTCGGCCGAAATGTGCAACTCTTCTTTGTTCGTTAAAACATAAAAAATAATAAAATTATGGGACCAAAATTTCGAAAATCGATTTTATGACTCGAAAGTGTGATGCATTCTCAAATTGATATTTTCAACTGAAGTCATTTACGAATATACGAGAAGTAATTACTATCAGAAGAATTAAATGAATAAAGATTTAATATTACAAATTAGCAACAAGCAAGCACTAATGTGCTTGATTATGTTTTTAACAATTTTTAATTAAATTTTGAAGGAACATGTCGCTCTAGCTCGCTACTACTAATAACACGAGGTCTACTGTGCTATCAAAGTAGCTTTCCTTAGAAAGCAACAGGTATAGCAGCAAAAGATTCTAGTAGTCACCCCGAGATTATAGTCTTATGAAAAAAATATTTAAAAAGGAAAATAAATATATCGGCCTGATGCAATATTGATCGAATGTTTATAGAGGGCGCATGGTACTAAAGCGCATGCTCGTTTCACAACCATATTAAATATCAAAATGGCGGCTCATCATAGCGTCCCTAGCTTAGGCGGGTTTAAATTGAAAACGACAACATGGCGTCCCGGCATACTCGTACGTCTACCATATCTTCATAGATAGGATTATTTCAGGAGATCGGGTAGATTTATGAGAGAGACGATGGACATTTTTAACTTTTGAGAATTTTATTGCTTACCTTTAAAAGCCATAGGTATATGGGCAAAAGATGTGAGGCGTTATTATTGCCTTTGAGTAGACGCCCCGAGATTATGGTTTTATGAAAAACAAAATTTAAAATGAAAAAGAAGATTTTGGGTCATCTCTGCAATATTGATTGAATGTTTAAAGAGGGCGTAATGTACTAAAGCGCACGCGCGTCAAAATTATATTACATTTCAAAATGGCGGCTCAAAATGGCGTCCCAGGCTTGGGCGGGCGGAAGCCGACAAAATGGCGTTCCGGCCATTACATCTGCCCTATCTTCCTGTCTCATTTTTGATTTTTTTTACTTTTTCGACTTTAATTAACATAATGCATTGCCTTTCTATATCTTTACATATAATAAAAATGTAATGGTTCGCTGTCTATGCATGGATGATAAAAAATATTATATCTTTATCCAGGCAATAGTACCCAAAAAATATTCTTTATTTTTTTTCTCTTTGTCTATGTGTTTATGCACGCTAATATTTAAAACGGCGGTTTTCAGTAATATACGTATATAAGCTCTCTTACCCGCTAGGTAAGATAATAAAAATAAAATTGCTGATGTTATCAAAGAGATACAGACAAAAATTTGCAAAGTTAATTTATCAGTTATAATACCTATCTAAGAAACTTATCCAATAAGTTCATATATTTTAGCACTTACATGAACTATTTCAAAAATACCAATCTATTTGTACCGATACGGGTGGCCTTTAAAGAAAGTCGTACGTTAGCGGAGACCCTTATATTGAATCAGTTTCCTTAGGCCCGGGACTTACGGGTCTTCATAACATAACTTGAATAAAATAAAATAAAAGTTATTTTTTGAAATCGGTATCAAATGCTATAAAGTAATACATCGCATTTAAAATTCGCTTAGGCAAAAGTAAATTCTTAATATCGACAATAATTGACCTGATCGGTTCAATATCGCCAATGTAATCAGTCTAATAGGAAAAATGTATTCGCATAAAAAATAATTAAAAAAAAATTAAAAACATCATACCTGTATACGGTCCTCTTAGCACACACTTCAAACTATTCAAATGAATCAACATTTTAATTGAAATAACTATAAAAATTTATCCCGAGTTTAGACTTTCTAGACGACTTTACAGCTTCGCGTCTGGCTCGGTAATGGTATTGATTCCAACCCCAGGCAGGAGCTAGGCTCACCCTGATGCACTATACACCCGACGTACATCATATAGGTGTATTGAATAGATGCTGCATCGCTTTCCCGCGGGCGCGATTCGTTGCAGTGTGAGCAAGATGGATTGCCGGCAGACGTCCAGATGTGCATATAATGAACCCTAGGGAGTATATTGATTCGGGACCTGATTGGCGCATCGCAGCGCAATTGCAGCTATCTCGTTACCTGGGCAGCGCCGGACAACCGTCTGGCTGTATTGATTTATGGCCAGTATTATTACTATTATTACAGACGCCCGGATTTATGCGGGAGCTTGATGCTACATTGTACCTACCCCTTTTGCAAGTACTCAGAAAGGTGAATTTAGAATTATCGAGAACTTAAGACGCTACGGGTGTTTGAGTGAATCGTAAAGTGTAGGTAGTAGTTTTAAGCATTTAAGGACTTTGAATTAGAGAATAAGATTTAGATTTAGTAGAAAAGTAGATAAAAACATGAAAATTGGTCCTAATAAAAACACTTGGTAGGTGTGATCCTCAGGTTTCTTAAGACTTGATGCGTCTGGGGCCAAAGAGTTTTAAAACTGTTTTAATACCTTGCCTTATGATCAAAGGCTATACTTCTATAACCCTCACTATGTCATCATCATCATCAGCCCATATACGTCCTCACTGCTGGGGCACGGGCCTACCCTAAACTTGGGCGATAAGGCCTTAGTCAACCACGCTGGCCAAGTGCGGGTTGTGGTTCGCTACACAACCCATATCACTTTGTAATAATAAATAATACGAGTACATACCTCTTCATGGCTCCCCGGCCAGATCACAGCATCAGGTATCCTCGGAAACTTGTTCGCCCTCACATAGTAGATATCTTTGAGGGTCTGCCCGTGGGATCTGATCAGTCTGTCCAACCCCTCTACGGACACCGGGGCTATCTTCTGCAGCTCTTGGCAAACGTTCCCTGGTAATCTGCTCTCAGGGTACGAGGTGGGCGGGTCAGGTATCTTGGGATTATGTTTAGGGTCTATCCGGAAGTTGTCGTACACCCATTGCCTTAGGTGAGGCAGCGGTTTTTCTCCAAGCGCGTATCTGGAATAGGAAGGTTGAGTTAGTTTAGCTGGAACTCGGTGGAACAGTGGTTAGTGATCCAGACTCACTACGCCTACGGTTCGAAGTAAGAGTCGTGAGTTCGATTCCCACCCGGGACAAATATTTGTGTGACGAACATCACTGTTTCTTCCGTGTCTAGGTGTGTTATAAAATATATTTAAGTATAGGTGTAGGTATCCTCTGTTGATTCTGATATCAAGAGCTTACATACCTCGAGATGAGATCAATAGATGTGAGGTTGTGTAATATTTAAAAATATAAAGATTTGATTTAATGATCGCCTTGTTAGTCTATTGGTAGTAGCAAGCACCGTCCAGACCGAGAGGTAATTGTGAGAGTTATCCTGTTACGAAATCAATTACTTTGTTGATGAATGGTGGTGTAAAGTCTAAATGCCTATCTTTCTAGGAAATTACAGACGTTCATATGCATCAGATCTACGCACTATACGCATACTCATGTAAGACAATATCTATGTCTATCTATGTAAGATAGTAAAGATTGAGAATGCTGAAGCTTGCCTATTCTTCAGCTTTACTACAATAGTAGACAAACGAATGTCTCTTGTATTTATTTGAACACATGCTGCACATAGCTAAACAATAATAATATAGCTAGCTATTTATTTATCGGGTTATCTTGGAAATCGAAGACACATGCAATATGCATATTGCAAATATGCAGAACAAACCGCTACGAGCACTAATGCTTGCTCTAGAACATCACTGATAATAACCACTCTTAATTATATGCAGTTAACCGGAAACGCAGTTACTAAGAATATATATTCTGGAACTGCATTAAGAAAACCACTGGATCTACGACATGAAAATAAGAACTGCTCAAAATACAAGTATTAGGTTTAGAGGTAGGTATGTTATTGTTAAACCTTGAAAGTCTTAAAGCCCGAATAATTATTCGATAAAAATTTCCCTGTGTTTTATTTGTAAAAGCATTTACCTGCCGTCCTTTTTAAAACCTAGCGTGTACTTAGTTCTAACATTAATAATCCGAAAAAATCGTCCTTTTTTAATAAATCCATTTTCATTACATTGATTTGAGTACCAATTTATGTCGGTAAATCTCAAGAATTACTTCTAAATCTTAAGATATCAAAGTTAGATCGCTTACAGTTACTTACATTATGTTACCTCAGTCTATTTTCCAAGATGAAGAGCAAAAAGTTCAACATCAACATTCACTTATAGGTGAACGAAATAAAAACGTTAATCATCCAATGATAAAAAAACAAGTGCAAGTGACCATCTTTACCCTTTATGGTTTTATCTTCAGCTTGTGATAGTAATGAGGTATGACATGTAACCGTTTTTCTAATGGAAATAGTTCAAAGTTATTAATGATGACAAAATACCTACCCTTCAATAAGGTATGTGTAATGATTTTTGTTGATTGTAAGTAGATATTCTTAAAGGTCGGTTCTTACTCTTGCAAATATTACAATCCCATTAATGTTTTGCCTTGTGTGTCAATTTGCTCACAATAAGTAAGACGTTTGTCAGTTCTGTGTAAATCTTTGTGTTTATGTACAAATATTACAATTGCTAATTAATGTATGGCATATTGTTTAGATAAATCGCACCATATTGTAACGTCATCAATATTTTGCTGTCATACGTTTACAGAAATTGGTTCTTCTGGAGGAGTCAATAAAACGTACAGACAATGTCACTTTCAACCGAGTTTAGGTATCACGAGTACCGTGTATTTTATCCACAATCATGTTGACAATAGGTATGAGGTAGCCTTACAAATTGTACTACAATTCGGTTCCTAAATTGTCACAAAAGAGTATTCAGGAGCCTAAGACCTAATTTGATCGAATTACTTAAACTAATGACTAATTCGTATTTTAATTGATCGACCGGCTTGTTCGTTATCGTAATAATGTTTTGCAGTTAATTTAAAGGTTAAATGAAATTAATATGTTAGATCATTTATAAAAGACCATCCTAGTAGACCCGTAAAATATCTACAAAAAGTTAATAAATAAATAAGTATATTTTGGTACAACCACCAACGATACAATGTCAATATCTTTCATACTCATAATAAAAACTCCTAAGAGAGAAACGACACTGCTCACCACAGCTCTAATGGCACGGCTTAACTAGTGCAATTAGCGTCATTACCGAAACACTAATGACGCCTGTCCCCTTGCCTAATACAGTATCACCTAAGCGCGATGGAACGCGTCAAATGAACGGATAGCGCCAATTTAGTGCCAACCGCCCACACCCGGAGATCAGCGGACTGCACTGGTCATGTCGAGTTGACATCACTTTCTTTCTACGTGACTTTAACAGGAATATCTCAGTGGCATACTGGCCGGTATGTAATCTAGTAAGTACTTGTGCGAACACATCTATTCAACTAAATAAAATTGATCTAGATGCAACAAGTAAAATTAAAGTGTCTGTTTGTAATATTAAAATAACGACTTTTAGTAAATGGGTATGAATCTTATATCGGGAATCAATAACAAAAACACAATTCCAAAAAATGCTGTCTGTCTGTCTGTTTTTTCCCGCTAATTGCGAAACGACTGCACCGATTTTGAGGAAGTTTTATATTTGAAACCAACTAAATCGGCAAATCAGCGCAATGATGAGAGCACAAAAATGTTATTTAAGATAAGGCTTTATGCTCAACTAAAATGCATGTAATTAAGGAGACCACTAGTCTCCATAATTAAGCCGACAACCTGTAACTAAGGCTGCACCATATCATCAGAATTTAGCTCTAAGGAACTCTACTTTAAAGCTGTAGGTAAGTTCTTGTTGGTTGAAATAAGTCTTTATGGGTCTTCACGCGATATTAGGGCTACTCCTAATATCGCGTGAAGACCCATAAAGACTTATTTCAGTGTAATGGAACGCGAAAGTTTAAAATCTTACAAAAAATTCTTGTTGGTTGTCAAAATAAATAAATCCGTATTCGGCCGTTTCATTGTCAGAAATTGCATCCTTTTATTTAAGGTACTTAGGTTACTCAGTAACTGGAAACAATCTGGCTAGCAACAGAATGTCTGCAGCTGCATCGTCGAAGGGTGCCGGAACCCTCGTGGTGCGCGACCGGTTGGCTCCCCATCCGAGTAAAATGGAACCCTGCGTAATTTGCTACTCGAATGATGAATTGGGGTTCCTTACATTGAAACGAGCGTCAGTCGGACATGTGAACTAAGGGTTCCAATTTAAAAAAAACAGCAGAGAATTACATTATCTGTGAAAATTTCAACTGTCTAGCTATCATCGCTCCTGACATAAATATGGTGAAAGACGGACGGACAGACAGACGAACAGCAATGTCTTGCTAATAGGATCCTGTTTTTATCCTTCGGATACAGTGCTAACTATATGCAGACGTTAGATGGAGTTTACTAATGTTTGGCTAAAAAAAGTTTCGTAAACTATCAGATCGCAACCTATTTTACGTATTGCCAATGTTCATTGAGCAAATCTCTTAACTACTTGGCATATTGTTGTTTAACAAATTATTGTTTAGCAATGTTTCATTTGACAAATTTTTCATTTCACCAACTTTACTATTCCCAACATTTTGCAAGGCAAATGATGTACCAATTTTCCAAAAGATGATTGACGATGAATCTGACTAAGTAAAAGTAAAGTAAAAGTGTGTTGTCAATGTACTATGTACGAAAGGTACAGTTGCTACAGGTTAATTTGCGAAATGAAATTTCGCAGTTGATGTTTTTGCGAAGTGACATTTGATGAAACATAATTTGGTCAAATGGGAGGACACCGACTAGCTCGATGGAGCATTAATAATAATAATAATATAATTCATTTATTCAGATAATTTAAAATCCATTATTCGTTAGTAACAATGTTCTTATATCTATGGTTAGTACTTAAATTATTTTAAATTAATTTGGTATTATTAATTAATTAATATAATAAATTTGTTCCGCATTCGGGTTTTTTAGGGCCGTGATCCAGTGCTGTCTCAGAGCACTATCCCACCTTCCCGCCAAAACTTTTAGAATACTGTTGGGGCTGCCAAGCATTCTGTATTGGGTAGAGTGGATTTTTTTTCTCATGATGGCATTAAAGCCGTGTACGTGAGCGTCGGCAAACATGCCAGACGCACTGCAGTGTCTCGTGACTATAGCGCCAAGAGTCGTGGGTTCGGTTCCCACTCGTCACCAATATTTGTGTGATCATCATCATCAGTGTTTGTTCCGTGTGTGGGATACCACTGTTGTTTCTGATATCCGTAACACAAGTGCTTTAGATACTTGTGATGTTTGTTTGTTATTTGACGATGATGATGATGATGATTACCTGTGTCCTGTGAAGGTGGCTGTGTCGTCATACAGCTTGAACATGGAGTCTTTGTATCCCCAGCCATACCACTTCAGGAGGTCTTGCCTGGAAAGAATAGTATGATTAGAAAATAGAATAGTAAAATATGATTCAAGACTTTCGCTTTCCATAAGCGTGCAAACTGAACGCACGCGGGCGGCTTATACAAACTTAGGCTGATTTTAGAGTCGCGCTGACCGCACTCTGACCGTCAACGCTGAAGGTCCAGTATGCTTAAAGATTATAGGGACCGTTCTTAAGTAAAGGATATGTCGACAGGGGAAGACCAAGAAAGATCTTTGATGACCAAATAGGTCAAATCTTAAAGAGATGTCAAATCAAAAGTACCCGTAATCGACGAGCATGCATGAAGAGGTTAATGGATGTGGATGAAGCGAAAGTGGTGTGCCAGGACCGTAGCATATGGCAGGAAGTGATCTCTGCCTACCCCTCTGGGAAAAAGGCGTGATTTTATGTATGTATGTTCTTAAGTAACGCTGACTGGTAGGCGCCGACGCCCGATAAAAAAACCTATCGGCGCCGATGATTAGCGTATTGTCAGCGCGATTTTAAAATCATCCTTAAGCATTTGCATCGTGTCGCGCGGTATATCTTCTTTAAATAAAACTGTAGAGTTGCAATTCTGTTCATTGAATATATATCCAAAATTAATATTGGAGGATGTTTTTGTCTGTCTGTATGTGTATAGGTAAAAAACTACTAAAGCTTGGTTAAAACTTGTTAAGGTTGTAGTCTAAACTCCTGGACAGGTAAAATGCATGACATAGGAGCCGAGCAGTGGCGATAAATTGAAGCTAGTCGGATGGAAAAGAGTTTTCCAGCAACTTATCCCTGCATACATTGTTTATACACATATTAATATTATTAAATAAAATAAAATAAAAAATCGACTCGATGCTAGACTCGATGCTTAAATAAAAAAAACGAATAGATCACGCTGCCCAATAGGAAATATTAATGCCTTTTTTTTATGATTTATTAAATCTTAAGTTCAGACGGAGGGGTTTGATACGGATAATAATGTCAGTTTTATCAGTCGCCATACATGTAACATAGAAAGGTCTTGTTTCCGTTAAAGTAATTCAATACCAACCGTATACGTTTTGACCTCGCTCATTTTAATTTTAGTTTTAATTTTTTCTAATATATTTGTAAAATGAATTTAAAAATATAACTACAAGTAACATTCACGATGTACTTCAAATCGACTATGTTAAATTACTTATTTTTTGTATGTTGTCTAAATATACAGATAACACAATCATGACTGATTACAAGATAAGATATATACAGTTGACCGATATACCAGTCACTGGAACGAACCATATCTCGTTGTAAATATCCATGCTTACAAATAGGTATAAACTTCAAGTATATTATAATATCGATCGTAAACCGAAAACCGTAGTAATCCGGGTAAAATACATATTTGAGGTTGCAACTCTTGGCATAGAGTTTTTTAATGGTAAAAGCCTCAAATTAAATTTCAAAAGTCCCGAAGTGTGCAAAAAAATTCAAGGTCAAATGTACGATAGTCCAAAATTTATTAAGTGTAAAATAACACAAGTTTTTCATTCAAAAATTTCACAATATTTATTTACCTATCGCTTGCCAACAATGACAATAATGTTTACAATGGTCATCTGTCACTCACTAGCAATGTCATCGCGCGCGGTCCTTATAGTGCTATAATATTTTTGGCATAGGAAGGAAATGTCATTGATATTTGATATTTTCCAACTCCTAAATAAAGTCATCCTGACTTTGTTTGCCTCAAAAGTCTATAGCCTTTACATTTCATATCATTGAAATAAGATTTTAGCAACATTTGTCGGAGGTTACTTTGAATTATGTGCGTCATGCCAAAGCAATCAGAGTTATATGGTAATGTTCTGATTTTACGCACGATTTTTCCGTATCCTCTGTTTAATGGTGTTCGTAGGGCGGAATACCTGGATTCAATAACTAACCCTTTGTATTGGAGGCTAAAAGTATGCTAGTTCTTATTCTTACTCTTTTGATGTCATCTTTAAAATCGGTATCATAGTAATTAGGTACTTCTTTTTTTTGGTATAGTTGGGATCATAGGTTCATTCTTTCATAATTCTCTAGAACCTTCTTCTGACAATATCGAAATCGGTTCAGCTGTTCTCGAGATTTGTAATTAGTAACACAACCAGCGATATTTTTCTACAAGCTTTTATTTAACTTGCAATGTATGTATGTATGTATGTATGTATGTATGTTTGTGTGTTCGGGTGGAATTTTATAACTCAATTTTAAGGCACTTGCCCTCAACCGATTGAGCTGAAATTTTGCATGCACGTGTATATCCGATGACAATGCAATATTATTATGACATGGAGCTGATCTGATGATGAAGTCGGAAGATAGCCATAGCAACTCAGTAATTAAATAACATAACCACATCGAGTTTGGGCTCATTTCATTCGACTAGATGAGTACTTTGGTGCTAGATAGTAACCAAGGTCTGATGATGGAGCCGGAAGACAGCCAAAGGAACTCAGTACTTAAACGACACAACCAAATCGAGTTTGGGCTCGTTTGATTCGCCTAGATGAGTGCTTAGATGCTAGATGGTAACCAGGGTCTGATGATGGAGCCGGAAGACAGCCAAAGGAACTCAGTACTTAAACGACACAACCCCATCGAGTTTGGGCTCGTTTGATTCGCCTAGATGAGTACTTAGATGCTAGATGGTAACCAGGGTCTGATGATGGAGCCGGAAGACAGCCAAAGGAACTCAGTACTTAAACGACACAACCCCATCGAGCTTGGGCTCGTTTGATTCGCCTAGGAACTTACAAGGTGAAAACTAAAAAGTATAAAATAAATTAAGGTAAAAAAATCTTTAAAAACAAGCTTTTTATTTAAATGCGCTAAAAGAAAAAAATAAACTTTTACACTATAACTTTACTGTCAACTTATAACATTTCAAATTCAACATATTTGACACAATTTATATGTTTTAAAAGCTTGTCGCGAGATTTAAGTACCTACTCGTAATTTTAAAAGCAAGTTTTAAAATACCTGCCTATTAAAAATTTTAAACTAAGAAAGTAAATACGAGTACTTAAATCTCGCGACAAGCTTTTAAAACATATAAATTGTGTCAAATATGTTGAATTTGAAATGTTATAAGTTGACAGTAAAGTTATAGTGTAAAAGTTTATTTTTTTTCTTTTTAGCGCATTTAAATAAAAGCTTGTTTTTAAAGATTTTTTACCTTAATTTATTCTACAATATGGACTAGAGGTCCCGGCGCACTTCATACCACCAATTGCTATTAATTTTGTTTTACATTTCCACGCAATTTCCTTAATAACCTTCTACTGTCAATAACTAACACAACTAAAAAGGAATTAGCGCAATCGTTTTCGCTGTTCTTTGAGATTGGCGCTTGGTAACATATTCAGAAATTTAATTTTATATTGTAGATAACCTTTGGACTCTAGTCTGAAAAATGATTGACATTTGTATTGGAGTACTAAACTAAATTTATTATTGCTACTTCCCATTACAACTTCAATCCATAGTTTACGACCGAACTATTACTATCTATTAATTTTTAGAGCCGAATCAACTTGTATTATTTTTCGTACGTCCGTTCTTTTCATGACGTACCTTAATGATGATTTGATCCTACTATGATATATTAGGGATAATTATTGGAAATGGCTACTCAAATATCTCTACTATAGATACAATCTACAGTTGCTGAATAAAAGACATAAAAAAGGTTCCAAAATAGTAGGTAGCTATATCCTAAAGATATACTCTTGATTCTGTTTAGTGAAAATATAATTTCGGAAAAGATTAAATTATAGGCAAAACAGAGAGCCTTTGATAAAGATAAAGTTGCGGGTTCATCTCGTTTAACAATTGTAGTATGTCGCTGTCTCGTTGTATACCTATTGTACTGTCACCAAGACATAGTAGGAGTCGAATTCCATTTTTCTAACCCGTACTCATTATAATGTGGCTGTTTATCAACAATGCAAACGTGACACAAACAATAAACGCGGATCATCTAACACAAACACGCCTCCCGCAAGTTACGCAGACACAATAATATTTTTAGACCAACGCTATGGTAATTATAACCCGGCGATCTAGAGTGGGCCACGGCACAATAACGGCATATTTCCTAACCCACAAATAGAAACATTAAATGCTACATCCATCATTTCAGTGATCTAATCCAAACCCTTCTTCATACCCAATCGGGTATTTATATAAATGAATTTGCATGATTGCGTATCACTCAACTTTCTGAAATAAAATAGTTTCCTTTCTTTTCAAATATATACGACTAAGTATATACGTAGAGTTTACCTTTTTTTTAAGTTTATCTTATACAGGGTGTCCCAAAAAGTAGTGTCAAGCGGAAGTCCTGAGATAGAACACCCCGTGGGGCATCCGAATCACCCCCATGTATGTTCCGCGTTTTTTTATAGTTTTCGAGTTATGATTTTTTTTCTAAAATTTTGAGAACAACTGACCTAACCGACTAAAAATATTGAAAAGAAAAAAGTATTTGACTTTTTTGAGTAATTCTTTTTGCAAATCAATTTTCATGAGTTTTTCTTTAATGCCTAAAATATTTGTCTCCATAACTTATATGGAAAATATCAAAATTATGGTACAAATAGAAAAGTTACGTTCTGTAAATAACCCCCCTAAGTAACTTTATGTTGATGTTGGTTAAAAGCATATGAGTCAATAAAAACAACCATGCGTAATCCTTAGGGACATTTTAAAGGCGCGTTTAAAAAAATATGTGGATATCCATAGCTGCTCTACTATACGTTGCATCAATAAAAATAGTGATTTGTTTATTTATTCGAGAGACCTAAATGTTGTATAGTCATCGTCATCTTATATTTCAGTCCACTGCTGAGTATAGGCCACCCCCAATGTACGGCACTCCCGCCTTTTCTCGGCTATATAATATGAAGTTATTTTTATGTTATGTGAGATTTTTTTTGGAGGGATTTTCCGCTTTCACTAGCATTATGATGCTTGCTGAATCAGTTCTTTCGCGAGCGGGCCTATGTGTAATCTTATCGTTATCGTTGCTTCAGACGATAGCAAATTGGAGCCATTAGACGTTTCTTGATAGTTTCGGGCTCGTTTTAGGTTCATCAACGAAACAATCACATAACGTGCCATGTGCGAAGGTTAAAAATATAATGATCAAATCAAAATGGCTGAAATTTTTCATCTACATATTATAATTTCAATGCGATCTAACAAATACCCCGTCCCATTCAACGTATTTTACTGACATCTTTCTTATTTGCATTATACAATCTTGCTTATCTCTAATTCTTCGGTTGTTCTTCGCAAAATATATTGACATGTTCATCTCATCAAATTCTCTTTAATCAGATTTTATTAGCATAGGTCTTGCAGTCCGAGTCTCAAATGTCTCAGTGTCGTTAATCAGGGGACTTGGTCAAACGGATGGATAGATCTGAGTCACTCTACATTGGCATTAAAAGCACTAAATTCTTGAGTGACACACGCTCTGCGTTTGTACATAGTTGGTTTAACGATAGCATTCATCAGCACTGGACTTATTTATTTCCAAGTCCTAACTTCTCTATATAGGTAATGAGGAGGTAGAACCTAATGTCCATTTTATGTGTTTATCTTTGTCGTAGTAGGTACTCTATATTTTTTTAATTAATCATAATGTGTTTTTGATTCGCGTATGTATGTGGTCATACTTTTCAATTTGTACATGTTTCGACCTAAGTAGTCGATCGGAATCTGATTTCTCAAATTAAAGATAATTTATGATTTACACTTAAACAATAGAGTACTCTGACAATAGTTATCGTGATTTCATAATTAATACTTGTTTATGTAAAATTATGCACAACAAATTGATCACAAATGAAGCGTGTCTTTTTCAAACGTACACAAACGTCACAAATTTACATTACGAGAATCGGACCACTTTTAGTCATAGATATGTTATTATATTATATGATTACGTCGTATGATACCTTATCAATGATAAGTAACTATTTACTTTTCAGGCCACGCTAAATTATTGGTTAGATAAAACCGACAAAAACGAGGTTTTAACAAAATGTACACTCCCCTAAACCTATCCTAGAAACTAGGGTCTATTGTTAGGCTGTACGGGCTAGATCTCTTTGCCATACCCTGATGGGATAAATTGGATAAAAAAAGGCCTATTGTGCCTGTCAACGTCATATTATTATGTAGACCTCACAGCCGCTTAACATCAGGCGGAGTGAGGTCATCCCATTATTAAAAAAAATAATGTTAACTTCTCTTCATTGTCGTCACTGGGCTACTAATGTATGCCCTACCAAGGTATGCTATATATTTAACACGTTACAACACTATAAATGATTGCACTAGGTACATTATGATGATATATTTTGAAAATTTACCGACACACTGAAACAATGAGTTGAGTTATATGCAAAAATATTGAACGCTCGGTAAATAGAAGACATTCAGATAAATTGAATTGCGTATTGTCTTCACTTCAGTTAGGTCGAAATATCAACATTATTGTCACCCCAACATCTTCAGAATATTTATTTAGGTTTATGTTATGACTCTTTAAAATCGTTGTTTTTGTGTTACTTTTATGGGTAGGTAGAACATCTTATTGAGTAGAAACAATTTAGGGGATAAAATTTAATTGCTGTTTTATTTACACCTAATGTGTACCATACCTAATAATATTTAGGTTTCTGTTATATTTTTTTTATTATTATTTATCTATTTTATACATTTATTTGTTATAAATGATGTATGTAAACATTTTGTATTTTTACCTTAGCTTATCGCGATATCGCATAAAATTCCTTTGGAGAATACGAAAATTACGAAAATGAATAAAAATTATAAATACTCTTTTTTCACTATGAGTGTATTTTTTGTTTTTATTTATTTTAATTCAGATATCTAATTTTGTTACATCTCTTTTTATTTACAAAAATCAAAGAACTTTGTTAGCACCTATTGGTTATGCCGGTAAAGGTACAATTTTAACAAAAGTTTACTATAACTGAAAGGACAAAATTCGAAGAACCCTTAAAAGTTCCCATAAATTATAGTTAAACATTCGTTTCCTCATAATTAAGTGTCATTTTAAACTATCTTTATCACTTATCACTGGGTATTGATTTTGGGACTCACCTCTTTCTTGGTATTGCACTTTTAACTTTTATTGCAGTATCGGTACTTGAATTTCCCGTAGTTTTCTCACTATATATTTTTTTGGAATTGTTTACTGTACTCGCGATGTTTTCCGCGTTTCGCGTCATGTTTTTAGCGTTAGTTTCAGACACAGCTGACATTTTTACAAGAGGCGACGATTATAGATTTGGGTCGGAAACCATTTGGTACGATTTTTATAAAACCGCGCAGCCCGCCGCGCATGTTTTGACAGACAGCGCCGGTAAAACAGTTCCCGCCCAAAAGCGACATCTGTTGCGTGGTCCGCACAAGAAAATGTGAGTGGAATTTTCTTTGCTTTTCATAGAGCTTTGTGACGAGATGAAAGTTAATTTTCATAGAGGGTAGCGTGTGTCACAGTATACAGTATTCTATACCTACTTCAAAAATTGGCTAGTATTTGAAAATATAGTATGGTAATTAAAGGTTTAGGTCAAAATATAGGTGTTGTATTCTTATGTCTTAGTGTTTCTAAATGTTAAATGATTTTAATTAATAGCCTATGTAAGTGTAATTTTTCTTAAACCTTAACTACTCTTAATAATTTCAGGAATGAAAATCCAAAACAAGTATTGGATTTTATTACTAAGTTTTAATTTCTTATATTTTATTTAGATTTATTTCAAGACTGCTCTATACTATAAACTATTAATTAAAACTAGGGGTAAAGAAGTATAAATGGCTGGCCCGATTGGCACATTTGGAAGCACCTCTGTCTTTTTTGTGTCGTATGTACCTTACGACTCGTAAGATAGCAAGTTCGGGGTTTGTTCCGTGTCTATTTTTTTTTTCTAACTCTCATCACCGGGCTTGCGGGGGAGCCGATGGCTCTCACCCCTAAAGCGGATGGCTCTCACCCCTAATGTTCCGTGTCTAGGTGTGTTATTTATACATTTTGATTTATGGATTTGTGAATTGTTCTTTGTGTTGTCCACTGTTGTATCTGATATCCGTAACACAAGTGCTTAAGCAACTGATATCGGAATTAGAACAATGTTTGTGGTGTTGTGTGATATTTATTATTTATAGTTTAAAGCTGAGAGACATCATAGCAGCAGCAACATTTTTATGGAGCGTTTGGAGTGAAACATAAACCAAATGAAGTGCTATTGAGACTGTAATACCTACTACTACTACTATAATGGTGTCCTTACCATTGTGTGGTTCGCCTAGGTAAATTAAATTTAATTATAGGCAGCTAGGTACCCTATTCGGCATTGTAATAAAAAGACATACTTTCCAAATTAAATATTTATTGTTTTCTAGTTTTACGTTGTACAAAATAGGTATACTTAACTTTAATACACAATAAAGATAAGTTAAAGCGTGACTTGCAGTCAGATTAAGTTTTATTGAATAACTTAACTTAGATTTGTTTAATTTAGTAAACAGTTCAGAGGGAATGATGCAAACTGATGAGATAAATGTAGGAATAATAAATAGATGACATAAATTATAATTTTACGGTAAGTTAAACCGCTATTTAAATAGTATGATGATCGACACTGGTAATTTAGAATTTGGAATGATTGATTTGTAATTTTTGCAACTAATATTACCGCTTAGCTGTGATCTAATTACCTATAAGAAAACGAAGGTCAATTAGTGCATAGTTACATTATTAATCAATAGGTACAATAGGTTATATGTAATGAATTTCCTACTTATAAATGGGCTTTATAAAATATTTATGAAATGAAGTACAAAATTATTAAGAGTTGATTTATATTCATAAATATCCAACTTCAAAGATAGAACTACATATACCTATATAAAGGTTTGGTATGAAGTATAGTCATTAATATTCGGATTTCATGTTTTCAGTAGGCAGCACAAAGAAATATAAAAATATATTAATGATCAGTGTTACTATTTAATATTCCATTAAATTCAAAACCAAAATGAAATAAAAGCCACCTCATTCAAATTATCTACAAAACGGGTTTACATAATATACTATGGGCCAGTGTCACTAGTAGGTAATAAGTTCCACTAAGATAACAAAGTAGCAGTGTGTTGGTACTTATCTCAAACTGTTAAAACGGGCCCTTAAATAGGTACTATACCTAACGGAGCTACTGACTGCAACTACTAGAAATAAGATGACTTCAGTTTATATTTTTTAAATATGCAAAAAATATTCGTTGCTCTTTGTTTTAAGGTAAAGAAAAGAGAAGCCCAAGTCGCCATTGCAATTGACAAATTCGATCTTCAGTTAGAAGAAAAATTCATTCACGATGGTCCCCAATGCTTCTTTATGCTTTTTATTATGGGTATAAAATCCTTCCATCAAATTGAAATCCAAATAGCGAATTGCAGTTAATAGTTCCAATGGCAATGTACCTTTATGTTTGTATATATCGGCTACACCTACGTAATAGTTTAAATTCGTTTCGCAGTCTTACTAACCGTCTAAGCACCTATAGTTGACCTAACTCTATGCAAAGCGGACTATTTACAATCAATATTATAAGATACGATATAATTTAACAGTCCTAAAGTTATTTGAATTCGTTGTTGTTATAAAACTATGTTAAGTAAGATTATATTAATCTAGGTATGTGTATTCGATGTGTTCACCATCATAAACATTATACATTATAAATGACTATTATACAAATTCACTTCTGCCATGTTTACATTGAAATGTTATTCAGTGCGTATTCGGCATAATTTATTCGCGTAAAACAACCTTACAAAATTATTTTTCAAATTATGGGATTAAGATTATGGGATCGATGACATCTTCAAAAAGATATAAAGATCTTCATGACTTGTTTTAAGACACTCAATCGTATTTATCAGTGGTTTGAATATTATTTATTTACACAATACAATTGCTAATTATTATTCTTGATAGGACTAAAGTAAAGGACAGTAATTTCATAATGATATATAAAAGTTCACGGTTTAAAAATCGTATGATATGATTGTTATAAAATTACTGACCGTCTCTGACTTTTTAAGCCTCTAAAGACAATAGCCTCATCTTATACAATAGCTACTGGTTAAATTTTAAAACGGCACTGAACATTTAAAGTGTTAAGTTAATCTTTTGCATTATTTTAATGTCTCAGGTTTCCTAATAACCTTATTATATTATACGTGATCGACTATTATAGCGCTATTAGGAACTGAGATGGATGGGTTGAATCTGGCCGTCGGCTAGAAAATACTTTATTCAAACGGACATCGGAAACTATCATTTAAATATCATTAGAGCTGTTGGTGTTTCCCTATCGCTTACAGTTCGGTCATATCTTTACGTTAGATTACAATGTTTCTCAGATTCACTAATGCATTCTAATTTACAAGCGTCCGGAGAGCTGTCCGAATTATGGGAGCAGCCTGTGGTATTCCGCCGACTTCTTGTTCTTTTCAATGACATAAAAAGATTTGGGCTTTCCGTTTCCTGAGAAGTATTTCCTGAAGGACGTCTTCTTCGCGGGGACGTAGTATGCGAGGGCGTCTATGGCGTTGGGGTGGTCGTTGATACCCTTGGGCCAAGTGGGTGTGCTTTCCACATCCACGATCTCATCGTCGAACCTCGCCTGAGGTCGGTTCTTGGCTAGCTTCTGCAGTACTGGTATGTTCCAATGGTAGACTCTGGCCGGTTTGCCGTTGCTGGTCATCTGGAGGGGGAGGGTCCTGGCTGCCGCGGGGGCGGGGTCTGCGTGCGTGTAGTAGCTGGTGTTGGGCGGTAGCTTGATGACGTACATCCTGGAGTCGCCGCTAGCGTGCCTCCTGCCCTGCTCTGCTAGTCTCTTCCTGTGGTGTGCTGCAGGTATCCTAAGCTTCTTCAGGCCGAGCGAGCTGAGCAGGTCATGCGTGGAGGGATCCTTTCCATCCAAGGTGAGGTTATTGTCGTGGATGGACGATGAGGCGGGAGCCGCGGATGCTGCGGCGATGGCAAAGAGCATGACAGCAACAGTTCTGAAACAATTGAAGAATTACATTATAGACTCTTTATTTGTATCTTTTAACATCTACCTAATATAATCGCAATTGAAACTGTTTTAAAATAATTGTTTGGGGATTTTTGGTAGTGATTTGGCATTCAAAAATTTGAATCACAATTATTTTGTGATGAATAAACAACCATCCTACAAAATATTCTTCGACAAGACTACGTCAACGAAGTCTTTCTGTATTCTTCTAATAGATTGGTAATGGATATTATAAGTACTCGATGTTAAACAATTGAGATGTTCCACGAAGGCATCTGTCAAACATCTCTAAAGTGCATTGACACAGCCTCGTGTCGGAGTTGCATTGAAACGTGAAAACGCAAACAGTACCACAAACTAGCTGTCACTGCGTCCTCTTTTGAACTCTACACTATTAGCATGATCTTCGTTACCGTTGGATACACCAATATAATTTATGAAATCAGTAGTAAGTTCAACAAGTAATAATTCAATAATATTTAATCTAATTTATGTAAGACAATCTTTATTTATTTTTTTATGACGAAAATCAAATGTCCAATGCATACTCAGTATAAAATGAACTATACGATACGATACGATACATACCTACTATTGAATGAATTACTTCACAATATGTTATTATGTTTGATAGTCGATTGCTTTATCTACACGCAGAAACACATCTTTCTAATAATATTTTTCATTCATGTTAAACATGTTTTCAAAAATTAAATAGAGAGAATATGCAAAACCATATATTGCTCTTTGCCAGCTTGAAAAGCTAATATAGTCCTACTTTACTTATGTCTGAGCAGTAAACATTCTTACAGCTAGAAATTTTACACAACGGTAAAGTAGGCAAACATAATTAAGTGGCCTCAAAAGGTTGCTTATGCCCAAGCCGTAAGGTCTAGGAATTCTAATATATGTTTAGTGTAAACATTGTTGTTTCATTACCACTTAGACGCGGTTGTTTGGTTTAATTACTATTAAAACTCTTTATGTAAACAGTAATAAAGTTAGCCGAGTTTCCGGACAGGATAAGCTTTTAAAGGGCCTCATATAAGGCACGATTGATCGGTCAGACAATTATCTAGTTTCAGAAATCGACAGTTTATATCAAAAACGTAGAATGGACGTTGTGTTTGAATAAAAGGCTTATTTAATCGAAGGAGACATTGGTTGGTGAACACAACAATTGGTGTGTGTTGTGTTATATTATTAAATCACGTCACCATTCCCTTTCAACGAATTAAATGATCGATTGTAACTGTTATAGGCAATGTGTATAATCCGGTATTGTATAGAATACCAAGGTATTCTATACAATGCCTAAAACGTTCAGGCAATGTGTATAATACGATTAATTTTACACATTGCCTAGGTATTGTATAAAATGCCCGAAGTGCATCAGGTAATGTGTATAATGAACGACCACGGGTAGGACCTTAAACATTTTTATTTATTTATTATTCAGACAGAGTTAATCAACCTTAACCTCGGTATATTTTGAATAATATGTTATTGCTTTGCGTAGAGGGGTTAGGTAGCATTAGTTTTGAGTCCGTCCATTAACCCATAAATGGTCCATCCGTGCATCTGTCACCAGGCTTTAACTCAAGAACAGTGATATCTATATTGTGTAGTTGCAATTTTTTGATTTTTGATTTCATACACTACTTGCTGTGCCCGTAACTTCGTTCGCGTGAACTACAGATATTACATATAAAAGGTTTTTCCCAATTACTCCTATTACCGTGAGAATTTTTCAATATCGCGTTGCAAGTAAGCCTTTCGTTTATTAAGGTTCTTGCATGTCAAATTTCAATCATCTTTGTTTCGCGGTTTAGATTTTTTCATACAAAAGTTTTTTCCTGCTAACTCCCGTTCCCAAAAATATTTTCTCAATATCCTGTTCCAACTAATCTATAAGTTTACTGTGGTACCTGCATGCCAAATTTAAAGCATCTAACTTAATTGGTTTAGATTTTTCATACAAAAAGATTTTCCCGCTAATTCGCGTTCCCGCAAGAATTTCGGAAATTAATTTCGTAGTGCACCTCTACGGTACCTTAGCTCCGTTATTTCCAATTTTCAAGTGCGTCGATATATCAGTCAGTCAGTCAGTTTCTCCTTTTATATATTTAGATGTTACCGGACAAACCCGATTTCAGGACAATCTCGTTTGGCCTTGGATAAACTATGTAGTACTTGCGAGCTCAGGACTTCGTGGCACCCTAGACTGAGTTAAAAAAGAGTCCTATTTGTGACGGAAAAACTAGTTTAGCTTAGGCCAAACTAGTTTGTCCTAGAGGACTCCTATGTGACTAACGTGTGTAACACGTGTGTTACATGTATAAGTAATGACGTAAATGTATTTTTGAATTGTTTAATTTTCGTATTAGCAAAATTTTATTTGTAAATTTTTTTATTTTCCAACACCTGTAATTAATATTTATTATTTTTATGTTGACATTATTTATTTAATTTTTTTGTGACCAAATATTAGATGTTTAGATCGATTGTGCCAAACATGCTGTACACACTTAAAAGTGGAGTTACAGCCTAAATACAGTATATTAGCATGTTGTTTCATAATGTACTTACTGTAACTTAGTAATAAACGCTCAATACGCAAGAAACACGGTATACCACCCAATAAAATGCAATATTTTTAATCAGCGCTTTCTGCTTGTGACAGTTAAAATTAGGATAAGCTCTCAAAAGATCAGTAGGTACCTATATAACTAACCAAATTACGGAGAACACAAATCGATTTAATACATTACCTAAGCTTCAACTGGCATTCTATACAATGCCTAGGTATTCTATACATTTCCTAGGTAAAGTGTGAAATACTTCAAACATTGAGTATAATTTCATACATTGCCTAAGCAACCTCGGCATTCTATACATTTCCTAGGCATTGTATAGAATGCCTGCATTATACACATTGCCTATAACATAACGACTAATCGTTTCGCGTGTGTGCGACCAAGCAATCGCTTGTTATGTTGAAAACAGATATTCGAGCTAAAGCTTCGAGGATGTTATATTTTAATTTAACAATTTATATACTACTACAATAAAGGTGTGCGGCAGACTCGTCCGTCTTCTAGGAACCAAAGACAATGACTAAGTACGTGTGCTTGTGAAGTATGTGCAAGTTAACGTGTTGGTATGCAGGAATATTATGATAAATAAATAGTTATTGACAGATACTAGTTAGGTATGTTACCCAAAGACACGCATTGAATCTTGCCCATCTAAAATAGATTGGTAGTAGGTATTCTTTCTAACAAAGAAAAACATTTTAACCCAAAATGATAGCTATGAAAAAAGTTAGGCCCTTTTCATTGTACACCTTTGCCTACAAAGACCATAACAAATCGGCCATAGACAATAGGCCATTATATTTGATATTAGAGCAACGATGATCGCGCTCCACTTGCAGAGTGTGATGCCGCCCTAATGACACGCAGAAAAACACATTGGTACTACAGGTATCGTTTTAACCTGCTTTCTTTGCCTTAATGAACAGGTATATTAACTTGCCTGGGGCAAACATGTGTGGAAACAGTAAGGAGTATGCATTGAAATGATAGATGGATACCCAGATAAGAAAAATCACCAAGGTTGTTGGTGTACGGTTTTCATTTGAGTTGCCGTGTAAAGGAATCAAAAGTAGTAGGAAGTAGAAGTACTAAAAGGTATGAGACACAGCTTGGGTGTATCTCTTTTTCCTTATTTTTCAACTATTAATGAACATCAATGACGGTTTGTGTACAGCTCGTTCTGCGTCGTTGATTGTTTTACTGTTTTGCTTTTACTGTTTCTAGGGCATCATTACGAGTAAAATTGGGATGGGCACATAATATCATCATAAAAACACGATCGCTATTCGTATGAATGAAGAAAAAAAATTTGAGGTTTTTTATCTACCTACACATAACAAATACAAAATAGAGGAAGATCCCAGAGCTGCCAGATTTCACTTATTTTCTAATGGACAAAATATATACGATTGAGTAGTGGTGGAACCAAACATTCACCAGACCCAACTGTTTTAGAGTTTTTTTAAATAAAACAGTTTGTAAGGTACAATTCTATAATTATTGCGGTCAGATGAGCACTTTTCAGTTGTTTGAATAACATATTATATAAAAATCAAGCGTCAGAAAATAAGTGACCTTAATTAATTTTTTTCATAGCTTTAATGCGTCTGTTAGGTAAAACTGCCGACCGCATGTGTCTGGGAGTAATGAATCCTGATTTTTAAAGATATTGTGTGAAATAAATGTAAATCGGTAGCTAAAGCTGTATGTACCTACTTATTCTACTATATTATTTACCTTCCCACTAGATCTACCACGCAGTCCCACTGCCATACACTTTGTGGAACTAAATGTACTGGAGTGGAATCGCCTAGTAGAACTAGTGGGTTGAATCGTTTAGTTGTGTCAACTTAAAGGCTTTGTACTAGAAAGTACGTCTTAGATGAAGTAGTTTGTTTACAAACATTTGATTATCTCCAATCTGACTTAAGTATACTGTAGCTAGAATTTCTAGATTTGAGCAGCTTATTAGTATGCATTAGTTGACGTCTATTACCTTCGCTACGAGAACGAAAACGAAAAGGAAAAGTGAAAAGTCGTTCAATTACTCCAATTGTCGCTATTAGTCTCAAGTGACTTGGTGACGTGCCCTATAATACACCCCTCAGTTGAGGTATGATTACAGGGATTTAGTATGAAAGTGAACAATTAGCAGGGTTTCATCTCAAATATAGTTATTATGCATGTCAAAGTTTGATGGATAATGTCGAATAGGAGGAGCAGTTTCTATTTTTTGAGAAGTTACCTTTGTCGGAGTAACTAGAGTGTCATTTTACTTATCTACTATTTACCTATGTATGTATGATTTGATTTAAATGTGTTTGGTTCGGGTTTGGGCACATTAAAAGGTTTGGTTGTTGTATTTTAAGAACAACTTTCCTTTAGGCTGCCTCAAAACAGTACTACCCAGACCTACAATTAATCAAATCATAGTAATAAGAGAATGAGTAAATGATAAAATCACGATTATTATCTTCAGCTATTTTATTACAACTTACTTACTACTACGTCAGTATAATGTACACTAATATCCATTAATGATGTCACAAATAGGTTTGTAAGATTATAAATGGTATATTTATGTATAGGTATATTATTTTATACCTTTACTACTTACAAATAGTTAGGAATGTATACCGGTTTTTCACATTATTCGCGCTTTACAGCGCAATCGGCCTATTAAGTCGTACATAATGGTATTTTGCTATAAATAAAGGTAATAAATTGTGTCAAGCAATATAATTTAAATGTTATATGTATGAAAACTTAGTGCAACAAAGTGATGCAATGCCAATAGTTGCATAAAATAATTATAGTGCACCATGCTTTAAATAAAGAAAGTAATAATCATCTAGCTACCACCACAGTATCAGCCAGCTTTATATCTTGACTTGCAAGGGAGACCAGGGGGTGTATTACGACCTGTTTATTCCAGTTGTTTTGACTGGCTCGGTGGAACAGTGGCTAGTGACCCAGGTTTACTACCTACGGTTTCATGAGTTGTGGGTCCGAATCCCAACCGGGACAAATATTTGTGGAACGAACATCAGTATTTGTTCCGTGTCTGGGTGTGTTATCAAATATATTTGGGTATATTTGTGTATCCACTCTTGGTTCTGATACCCGTAACACAAGTGCTTAGGCTACCTACCACGGGATCAGATCAATGTACCTTTATGATGTTGTGAAATATTTACTATTTATTTAGTTTGTTAAAATGGGCATCGGTATATGCTTAAGCTTTATGATATAGAGCTGTTATTACTACACTTCTTTTAAATTTACAAAGATTATGGAGGGGTTATATGAGTCTGTATGATTCCACAACCATAGCGCACAACTAAGTGTACGAGGAACACGAAGTTAGTCGATGCCCATTCTAAAACTGACTGGAATTAAGAGGTCGTAATACGCTCCCTGGTTCTAGGAACATTGAAGCCTTGAGACGTCATGTTCTTGCGGTCCGACCCTGACATTCAGTGCAACCAGTTATGCAGCGGCCGCACTGAGCATCCTGGCCGCAAGTGACCGATTTCGATAATGGTTTTTGCGGCCGACCGTGAAGGTACCATCACCGTTGCTCAGGGGGACCACAGCTTCAAAATATCGCGGATATTCATCATTAAGTTAAATCCCGTCAAATAGCAATGACTATTACTTTCCTACGTAAAGACAATCGTATACGCGAATATAGATTTGGACATATAATATTACAATAAAATGTTATTATAATATATACTGGTGACCTGTAACACAGGTTTCAATACGAAACCTATTTCAGGCACCAGTCCACACTTGGGCTAAGATCGATTGTTCTTAGACCTAAGTTAGTATTTCAAAATGCTTGAATTGTGAAGAAAAATAAACGTATTATTAATATTATTATTATAATATTGATTTCAAAATCGATATTGTTTGTATCTTCGGGATACTAATACTAACCAAAGACCTTAACAAATTGATGATGGCCCTCAGTTTATTAGACCAGTTTAAGATCATTATAAATATTGACATCTATACCTACTCGAGATTGTTCAAGTTTCCCCACAGCGTATCGTAGGTAATTAGTACTTAGTAGATAGTAAAAAGAAAACTCATTATAAAAGTAGTATATTTATCATATAGACATTGACCTAATTCCTTGTAGGTAGCCACCGCCTGTAGTGGCGGTACCTAATAAAGCTATTTATCGCCGTAGTTAGATCTTAAACAAGCTATAAATTAACATATCAGGTATTTAATAGTACTTATTTAACAGCGACGTAGTAAGGGAGGTATAATAATAATTTTATATCTAAATCAGGTTCATGTTATGCGGAGGAGAAGGTAAATTCCGTTTTGATAAAAGCTTGCTGATTTGCACGTTAAATTCGTAGGTAGTGTTAAAACGTTTTAAGTTATTAGTGCATTATTGAATTGATGTATTTCAAAATTACAACAGCTCACCTATGATTAATCAGCTAAGCTTTTATGAGTAAGTAGTAGGTAAATAGGTATTGTTTATGTTTCCTTTATTTTTACATAATGCCATTAATCTTTGCGTTGGCGAAGTTTGCACAACAGTTAGCCAACGAGACCACAAAAGCTCTCATAACAATTATTAAAATCAAACAATAAATGACCAAATACATGAACTTACTTATGTGGTAGGGCTCATCAGAAAAGTAGGTTCACGCAATCCTGCAAAACATGAGGATGCCTGGCCACAGTAATGTGTCGTCGCTATTTTAAAAGTATACAATTAAGCGCTTTAATCCGCTTTAATCGACAAGGTGGTCTGCATTGGTGGCGTTCTTTGGAACTACACATCCAGGATACCAAAGGATTTTAGCCCTTTAAACCCCTGATTTAGATGCGAATTTCGCACGAAACTCTTTTGCGTAGTGGATTTCAATGTACGTAAATAGCATTCCAGCTAGGTATAGCACCCTATCGAGATAATGAAGTACTCGCTAAGAATGTCAAGCGCTTGTATTTTCATTAAGTTGAAATCGAGAAGTCTGCTTTATATTTAGAAGGCATGTTTGTAAAAACGGCGAGTGAGTACCCGATAAATTAGTCGTGTTATCTTAAGGGGATAATTGCTTATCCTGACACATTTATAGAGATTATGCGAGATGTAGTGTATGTATTATTTGTATTGCACCATATAGGTAGTCAGCAAAATATCTTTGGGTATTGTAAAAATCGCATATCAACATTCTAAGATCTTCTTTTATACGGGGAGGGTTTAAGGAATTTGCCCGCTTTATCATATTATATTGTATTGTTTTCAGATACGTGGAATTATACGGAGCTAGCAACCTGGATTTGCTCTATTCCCGTCGTTATGCGTATTAAACTTCCTTGCTATTCGTATGGTCTAACGTGTTTTGGCTATTTATCCCAGCATATACCTAATACAATCTTGATGATGAATTCACTTATCAGTGTCTACAATGTCTGTTGAATAACACTTTTGCTGTACAGTTAAACAGGTTAATAGGAATATTAGGTTTAGTAACCGTAGTTGTCCACTTCAACACGATGTATATGTTTTAGCAGGATTAATTAGACCAAGAAATAGAAATACAAAGTTGCTAATTCCACATTCAGATCCGGTCGGCCTCAAATAGTCAAAGATAGAATCAAAGATACTAAATCATATCTGACGTGGACCCACGTTCGAACGATTTATAACTTAGTCCTGTAATTCAATTGCCTGCGTTCGGAGACCGTTCCCAGTCGTGTACATTACTGGTTGCAGAAATCAATTATAGGAAATGAATAAGTCATTTATGTGGGTCAAATCTATTTGGCTTTTGACGTATTTACAATTCCGCGATTGTGAATAATGGTTGTCCTTACCTATAGGGCTGACCGCTGTCCAGGTTCTATTAAATGAAAGATATTACTCTTGTTACTGGTTGAATATTAAAATAGAGTATGTAACGCCTAATAAGACATCGTGTGTTTCAAAGTGATCCATTTCAATCAAATATATGATGATAAAAGTTAGTAACATTTTCCCGTTACCGTAACATACCTTTTGACGTGCTATCTGGGCTAATCTTTATAGGATATGAGCTTAACATTCTAGCCTGTACAATTGACTACTCTGCAATGGGCACGGATACAAAGTACACCATTGGGCTCAGCAATTCTATCAATTTCCTTAAACCTCTGCGGCATGTAGGCTTACTGCTTGCGCGCGCGCACCAGTGGTCAGACCCTAAGCTCTGACCCGGCCTAACCCTCCACGGTGAAGCAAGATTTATGAACCAACGACCAACTTATTCGGCCCTAAGAGGATTATTTATTGCCCTGTGAAATCTGAATTCTGTCGTGCAATGAAAGGTTATGTGCGATAACAATTCCGCTTTTGGTGTTGTGTGATTTCAAAGGGTTAATATTACGGCCCGTTTGTTTAGGTGTTTATCCGTTAGGTATTTTCAATTGTATGGTTCTTATATACCAAAAATTTTAACTTTTTAACTTGGTTCTAATTGTAATTTTATAATCATTTTCCTGACACTTCATGTAATGGTAACGGAAATGGAAATACCTCCTAGAAATTTCATGTAGAGCCCATCTTCTACCACGAATACTAATGCCACACACCTTAGTCAAATTATTTTCGTTTAAATGCTTCGGGAAATTTCATTTAGTATGTGTGGGTTCTACAAAAGATATCAACGAAATACGCCGCAGAGGCATACAATCTGCCCTTTGCCATAGTAACTTAACTTATTGAAGCTAGATGTTCAAATAGCTATGTAGACATAAATTCCTAAGTGGTACAGAGGAATTATTATAATGATTTATTTCCAACACGCTTAAAAGCAACATTGTGGCCAACGCACCGGGCTCGATAAATGTAATCATAATTTTATGCCTTAACGTAAATGATTTCGTACGATAAGCCTGTTAGCAGTGGTTTTGCGCCTACATTATTATGTATGTACATACTTATATTTTATCAAATAACTATATTATTGTGAGTAAATATAGTTTGAAACTAACAAGCTGCCATTTAATTATAAGAGTATTTTTTCAACAAACATTTTTCTCGACTTTTTTTTACTTATGAAGTCTAAGCTACTTCTTCTTCGTAAAAGTAACCTCGATGCAATCAGACTTTAAGCAATCGTGCTCTCTTATATTTTGTAATGACTGATTGACTTAACACTTTTAGAGATAGATAGTTGAGTCCTTACATACGTTGACGTTCCCTGGTGTCTCCCATAACGCCGCATCATCCACGGTTCTGACACACATCATTAGTCAACTCCTCAATCTCACACTGGGGCGGTAATCGGCGCGTCTAATGAGTGACTTTACAGCCCTCGACCACTCATTTAGTATTCGCATCCATTACGAGTAATCTTCCAGATTTGTTAGATCAGGGGAAACTGGGGTAAGCGGAGCGAGCGTTAGGCTTTACGTTAAACGAAGCAATTACGGAAGGAATCTCTCTGATACAAGCCAAGTGTATGTGCGTTCCTTTTCCTCGAGACACGGGTAATTATTCAGGTACACCCGGTTTCTGCGGTGGAGGTAATGGCGATTTTATAGACGTGATCGTGTAAGCGAAAATGTAGTCAACGTACTAGAAGATGTTTAACAGATCGCACGGTCGCTGCTTGAAATAGGATTCTTTCCTTGATTTACTATTGGTATATAAACTGTCCATTTAGCCAATCTCTTAAGCGTTCGTAAAGCTCTTAGAAAAACAAATAATGAAAAGAACTTGCGTTGAAATTAAAGCAACTTGAAGTCTCATTCAAAATTTATTTTCTAACAAATTTCGAATACACTAAAAAAATTATCATAGTACTTGTTTTTTTTTTAATTTCTAATAGTATTTGTTGTTTGCTCATAAAGCAAATTAGCGTAAGGACAAATGAGCATTGAGCATGATTGCATACATAAATTCTACCATTTGGAAGCGTCTACGTATTGGAAACGTACGATGAGTATGTAGCCTATGGAATGAACACAAGATTACCATACGACTGGTAGGAGTAGTGGTATTTTATCGGATTGCCGTTTGCAAGGGGACTAGGTTATCGGCGGTGAATGTGTCAACCGTGGCATGCGGCTAGCTACGTTGACCATATCACAATAAATACCGCAACGGCACGTCCTACCTGGCATGCCTCACGGGTCATAGTGACCTGTCTTGTGGGCTAGGGTCAGCACGCCATCTTTAATTTTGAACTTTTTTTTAGAATATGGTGTCGGAAACCAGCTGCTATCTTAATTTAGCGAAGAAGGTGCAGGTTACATTAGCACATTTGTGTTGTGTACTCACACATGCTTTTTTAAACATACCTAACTGACCAAAATTTTGTTGGGTTGCTTTATAGCTGAACTAGCTGTGCCAGCGACTTCGTTCGCGTTTCCCCCGTTTTTTACACATTTTCCATTGTATCTTTGCTCCTATTGGTCGCAGCGTGATGTTATATAGCCTAAAGCCTTCCTCGATAAATGGTCTATACAACGCAAAAAGATTTTTTCAAATCGAACCAGTAGTTCCTGAGATTAGCGCGTTCAAACAAACAAACAAACAAACAAACAAACAAACAAACAAACTCTTCAGCTTTATAATATTAGTATAGATTGGCAATAATATGTTTGGCTACATTGTAAAAACTGTATTCATACATGTACTTGGTAATTAGTTTATCGGAAGCATTCCCAGTATATCACCCAAATACACGAGAAAAATAAAATTACAATGGTTAGTGGCATTCTGTCTGTCAAACACAAGGTTATGAGGAAACCATTTGCGCAGAATACAGTTATCACGTCACATTTGTGCTGATTCTCATTGAATATGTGTATTTATTTTACTGGATAAAACAGGTTACAAAATATAATTTTAAATCAAATGTAATACTTACAATATTTCTAAATGTTACGCAGCTGTTGTAATTGTTGCATTATGGTCCTTCCATTAGCATTTAACCATTTAAAAATTATAATTTTGAATATTGTTTTCTTCTAGTAACATAATTGATTTACTGTTACATGATAACCTACTTTTTATGTTGAACTTTAATCCAATCCATTAGATTACCCAGGCGTAGATTAATGAAATTTAGGAAAGTTATTCCTTACAGCACAATTAAGGAGCAAGCGTTCCACAAAAAATAAACACATACTTTATATACGGCACCCTGGCTGTGACTCGCAATTTATCGGATTTTTAAATTGATTAATGGTCATTGTACTCATTTAACGATTGCATTCCTCATCCACCTTCTGCTATGTCCAGTTGTCTAGTTCTGTTTATATACCGTAGCTACGCCCTGCACTTGCGCCAATAGATCAATAGGTCATCCATCCAACTCGATGCTCGTAAACCCTAGAAATGCAGGAAGCATTCACCTAGACTTCCAAGTCTTGTCCGCTAATTGAAAATACCTAGTCTGACACAATCTTCACGATACCGCCGATATGGTTGGGCAATTTCTTACATTGGCCACTAAATTGTATAGAGATCGATACAGAGTAAAGATTCTAGTGTTAATTTCAGTTAGAAGAGTAACGTGTCATAATTAAAGTAATTTATTTTCCGATGATTCAATTCGATGATTCAGTCTAGTAATAGTGATAGTATATTAAATTTATTTATATTTTATTAAATATTTCACAACATCACATACATTGATCTGATCCCGTGGTAAGTAGCTTAAGCACTTGTGTTACTGGTATCAGAATCAACAGTGGATACACAAATATACATAAATATATTTAATAATACACCCAGACACGGAACAAACACATAGGTGTTTGTACATAGGTTCATCACACAAATATTTGTTCCGAGTGGGAATCGAACCCACGACTCTTGGAACCATAGGTAGTAAACCTGGGTCACTAACCACTGTTCCACCGAACCAGTCAAATAAATAGTAATTAGGTTGTAGAAGAAAATACACACTTCGATCTTAATATACACCTACCAAAAGCACGGTAAATCTCGGCCACTTTGTAGTCCTAGTTAGACAGTCTGTTAGGTGCCCTAGAAGGCTGTATCACTAAAAGGGCTAACTGCGGGCTGAGAGGCACGAAACGTCTTAGAGTGAGCTAAGTGACACATTGTGCGCCAAACAAGGCAGTGTCACGGTAGAGTCGCTCTCAAAAGTCATTATTATCTTTTTTCGTCTCTGCAACCAAAATTTAAAGTAATATTTAAATTTAGTTTATATATATTGACTCAAAGAAACCTAGAGATCCAAAAATTATTACAGCAAAATTGTAAATGTTTATTAATTACTAGCTGACCCGGCAAACTTCGTACCGCCTTAACGTAGCTTTGATGCACTACTTTATTTTGTTAACCGACTTCAAAAAAAGGAGGGGGTCTCTCAATTTGACCGTATATATGCTTTTTATAGCTGACAGTTGTCCCATATTAGGTATGAGTTACCTATTCAATTTGGTCTCGTCATAGCTGAGAAGAACTTTGCTAATTTACTCATATCCAGCAATACAATAATTGCTTTCAAATGACTTCATTTGGCGCAACAAAATTTATTCGAGACAGTTTTTGGCCTACTTTTAAGGTAAATAATGATAATGGCAAATACTATGAGTTAAATTTCAGAACCCATATACAAACTTCGCATAGCTTATATTTAGAGTTTTTATTTATTTATTTATTGGTTTACCAACAATCATACACTAATACATGTTTAAAACTAAGTAACAATTAACATTAACTAAATGTACAATATAATAAAGGCAAACACTGCATGCTAAAGTGTTTACATGTGCACTACTAATAAATGTTTATGAAAGGTACAAAATAAAAATAGACTAATTGACTATGTCTAAGAATAAAATTATGATCTAACTATTGTGATTACTTGATTTCTAAAATTACAGTTAGAGTTCTTGACATATTTTGTTTTGTTTTAAAGACTAAGAAGTTTTTTGTTTGCTAATAAGTGTTTGTTGATCACATTAAGTTCACAGCATAATATCGATTTTGGTAACTCTTCTACCCAATATTACAATTTTGATATAGCTTAACAAAAAAGGTACTTATACTGTTAAAGAATGGTTTGATATTTGGAAAACTTCCCGAGATGGTGAGCTCAAAACGCTTCATAAAAATGTCGCAGTACACTATGACGTCACAACGTGTAATACTGTATGCATATCGTAAGTGCTTTGTTCAGCAGCTATATCAAATGTTGCGTTTACTAATATATTTTCATAGTGAAAGTTACTATTAATTTTGTATTTAATACGATGGCATAGCATTTTTGAAGAATTTTCGCAGTTTTGAAATGGACTTTCCGACCCAACTTCAAACGTCTATTATTGTCTCATTTCGTCAGAAATTTTAATTTCAATTTGACTAATGTTATTAATTTACCTATATCTTACTATTCATTCTGAAATCGCATGTAAAATTTGTTTTAGGAAATTACCCTATTGTGTCGATGGAAAAATGTGTGATGATGTTCCACAATAGATCTTCACCAAATTCTTGTGCAAACGCTGATCAACTTCTTTTGCTGAATTGCCCATAAAATATATTTGCAAAAATTTCTTGTTTTAGAGATTAAAATATCTACTTAACCGTTTAATACAGGTATGAACCGTATTTATTGTAATGCGATCAGCTAACCTTTCCTTCTAAACCTAAACCGTGATGATGGTAAAATGTTTGACAAAAAACCTTCTTTAATTTGGTCACTATACATAGATATCGAAATATTTGTCAATAAACGAACAATGAACATGTCAATTAGATGTCACTATTTTGCTAAATGAAAATCTCTGGAATAGACAATAATTGAATAATACAGATGCATGTTGTCGATTCAAACCCTTCTAATAATCTGAGGTATAATTTTCGAAAATTAAAAATCAAATTAATAACTTACACAAATTAATGTCTAAAACAATCAAATATAACAGTAGGTACCTAAACTTTCGAGACATTTTACAAAAAATGAATTTCTGAACGCACACATGAATAGTTGTTACAGTATTTGACAGGATTGGACAACTATAGTAATTTTCAGCTATGATGAGTCCTGTGACACTTCATTGTGTTTTGAATTACGCATTTTACGTTTGACAAAAATAATAAAATAATTTTATGCACACTTTTTCATTTTATTGCGGCGTCATTAGGAAAATAAATAATTTTATATTTTTAAAAGAGAAACAGTACCTATCGTTAAGTTTAATTTAATGAAGTCAGTTCACTCACTCGTAAAGATTGGACGAAAGTAGTCGTGAAACAAAAAGTACCATAGAGGACTGGAAAGACCAACTTGAAATAATTTTTGGGGATGGTGACTCATCAAGCGATTCTTCTGACAGTGATTTTTCAAATACTCAATAAAAACATTTACTCTCTTCTTATTATTTCACTTAACCGAATAGCGCTATGTAAAGCATACATATATACAATAAACGTTCACTATGATACATAAATAAAAAACATGCTTTCAAATTTGGTAGTTTAATAAAATCCATTTAATTTCCATATAAAATATTATCACAGGGATCATCTTAGCTGAAAAGGACTATATAAAATTTGACACAATGATTGACGTTTCGTGTCAAGTCAAGTCCCACGGGAACTCTGTAAAACGGGATAAAAAGTATCCTATGTCCTTCTCCTGGCTCTAAGCTACCTCCCTACCAATTTTCAGCCAAATCTGTTCTGCCGATCTCGAGTTATAAGTGGTGTAACTAACACGACTTCCTTTTATATATATAGATTTTATTTTGTTTATTCAAATTCGACAGCTCTTATGTTAGTTTCACAGATAATAACATATTTTAGTGGAAAAACTTACAAAAAGAGAATCGAAAGACAAAATATTTTCAGCACCACACTATCTTCTAAATCACAGTACCTCCTCCATAACATTCCAGCAAGCCGTCTAATGGGCATACATAGTAGAAATTATGTTTTAACGTGGCCGATTAACTATCACACGCGAGGCCATACATCAGGGCGCCCATTTGTCAGGCGATCAATTCAAGAGTTTCCCGCTTAAAACTCCATTAATCCAGCGCAAGAGCAGCCTAATCGATTCACCGCAAATTGGTTTGATGACTTTTTTTTATTTATTTGTTGCTTTGAGCGATTTGTCATTTATAAATAGGTTCTAAGGTGACAAAGCTGACAGTCTCCACGAAATTAACTTGGGATTCTATGTCAGACTTTATCAGATGCATGCCCTTGCGATGATTAGAGAGATCATTATATTTTGATCTAAAAGGTTCAAAGTTTACAATAATTAATCCCCAGAGGTCTAGTATTTATTGTTTATTCAATCTTATTCAAATATCAGAGAAATGCTATAAAACTATTGACACTCGTGTTATTTGTAATTTTCATATCACTAAATTGACTTCAGATCTTGAACCAAGTTTCTGATTCAAAAAAAATAAATCCAATACATTCCAAGGCCTTAACTGATCCAACGAGCAACAGTAGCACTAATATGAAGCCATTTGACAGACCAAGACGATAGCTGTATTTATACGAATCATACCTAATGGGGAAATCATAAATAATGTATGCGTTTACGCCCGAGAAAATAGAAAGATAAGTTACCCCGGCTCTGATATCTCAATGCCCGGATTATTAACACGTTCAACCACTGTTGCTTTCTCGCCGACCACTTTTGGCCCAATACGAGTTCGCGGTATAAATTGACCACAGTGCATAGTCCTCATAAGTTATGGAAAACCCGTTCCTAGGTATTAGTCGCAGGATTTAATGGACACTTTTAGATGGGAGAGAAAAATTATTAGCAATTACAATTGATGTCTTTAATCCGCCGTCGACTTGGGTGTTACCTTTCAAATACCTAATAAAGCAGCAGGTGGCTATATAGGGTTGTCGATTTACATACTAAGACTAGAACCTATGCATAAATTTTATTTCTTTTCTTACTTTTTGCATCAGGTTTCTCAATCATATCTTTTTAATTGTGTGTTGCTTCATATAAGTGCTGAAGAACGTGCTTCTTCCGTGTAACGAGTCTTTTAGGTTATGGATTACAGCAAGTTATTTAAATGACTTATTCCTATTATAAGATGCAAGCTCTGAAACCGTGTTTTTTTCTATAATTGACGTTCACAGGTAACCTTGGCCCATATATGAGTTCGATAGGTACAATATAACCTATAAAGCCTATCGCCCTAACCCTGAATATGATGTTTCACGCCACGCCCTGAGAGTTCTGGAATATATTATTTTTTATTATTTATTATTATTATTAAATCGGAATATGTTACAGACATCTATTTAACATTATGCCCCACAAGACAGTTTACACTATCTGACTACGGGAAGGGAGAAAGTACATAACCGTACCAATATTCTTGATATTTTTTATTTCATGAAAATAAATAAGAGCTTCCACTTCATCTTCAACGTTAGATAGGGCAGCGGATATTACTAAACAATTTACAAATCTTCCTTTAGATTTAGTTTATGCAGTAAAATAATCGACGATGACGGCAGGACATGCCCTCATCTTTTATGGGGCGACACTGAAGTTATGATGCGGTTCTCGATTGACAACCTACATCTCTCCTACTTCGCAACAAAGTTGACTGTGAACGTATACAAATTAACACAATAATTGCAACTCCAAGATTGAATACTAAATAAAAATGAATAAGGCATGCGCATTATTTTTTTTTTTAAAAAGGTGTTAATATTGAATTGCTGCCTATTAACTTACGAGCATTTTAATTCAATGCATAAAAGAAGTGGAGTTTTTAAACTAGAGGTTGACATGAGAAACTAGAACATAATATTTCTATCCTTTCAGAATGACCTAGTTTGATCCAACAATCTATTGTAGGATCTATCCTTTATACTGTTAGAGATTTTCATTTAGCAAAGTAGTGACATCTAATTGACATGTTCGTTTATTGACAAACATTTTGATATTTATAGTGTCCAAAGAAGCTTCGTTGTCAAAAATTTTCAATCATCATGTGTTTAGTTCAGAAGAAAAGACGAGCTGATCGCACTACAAATAAATACGGTTCATACCTTCATCAAACGGAGAAGATAGATATTAAATCTCTACACAAGAATTTTTTTCAAATATATTTTATGGGCAATTCAGCATAAGTAAAAGTCCGACCGTTTTCAGCCTTGGCGGCCGATCTCAATTGAGATCAGCCAAGTGCGCAAGACATATTATAGTGCACAAGTGTGCGCGCAAACACAAGTGCACTCTCTATTCCCTTACTCTCATAATTCGGTGAGACGGCAATCTGACATGACCGATGAGAGATCGGGCGCAGGACCACCGGCTTAACGTGCTTTCCGAGGCACGGGCGTTCAACCGCCAACTTCCTAAGTCCGGGCTGAAAAACAAAGAAAAACTAACACAAATTTTGCCCGACCCCGGATTCGAACCGGGGACCTCTCGGTCCTAACGCAGCGCTTGCTACCAATAGACCAACGAGGCAGTTCAAATTCAGCATAAGAATCAGTATTGATCAGCGTTGTGCACAACAATTTGGTGAAGATATACACATCCTGTCCTTATCTGTTCGTGTTAATTCTTTGTACTTCTTTTGTCTGTCATATATGTGTGTTTTTGCTTGAGTTTTGTGTTTTGTATTGATATAATTTGTTGTATACCTATTTGTTTATGTTATGTGGTCAATAAACGATTTCTATTCTATTCTATTCTATATATTGTGGAACAACTTCACACATTTTGACACAATAGGGTAGTTACCAAAGTCAAACTTTTCATACGATTTCATAATTCATAGTAAGATACAGGTAAATTAATAACATTAGTCAAATCGAAATTAAAATATCTGACGAAATGAGACAATAATAGACATTTGAAGTTTGGTGGGAAAATCCATTTTAACAGTGCGAAAATTCTTCAAAAATGCTATGCCATCGTATAAAATACAGAATTAGTAGTAACTTTCACTATTAAAATATATCCGTAAACGCAACATTTGATATAGTTACTGAACAAAGTTCTTACGATATGCATACAGTATTTATTTATACACGTTATGACGTCATAGTGTGCTGCGTCATTTGTATGAAGCGATTTGAGCTCGCCCGAATGATGTGCTATTGAAAATGTTTCAACTATCTCGGGGAGTTTTCCAAATATCAAACCATTCTTTTAACAGTAGGTATACCTTCCTCATCCAGCTATATCAAAATAAACATATTGTAATATTGGGTAGAAAAGTTAGCAAAAATTGATATCAAGCATTAATAAAATTATTGTTAGCGCGGTTGAATTGCCACAGATTACTAAATAAGCTATGCGAAGTATTTGCCATTATCCTTATTTACCTTGAAAGTAGGCAAAAAACTATCTCGAATAAATTTTGTTGCGCCAAATGATGTCATTTTGGATTTGGGGAGCCCTATGTCCCGCAGTGGACAGGAATGGGCTGATGATGATGATGAAATGATGTCATTTGAAAGCAATTATTGTATTGCTGGATATGAGTAAAAAATATGAGATGAGTAAAGTTCTTCTCGGGAAGTTTAATATGGAGGATATTATGGATTCCAGTTCAAATTTAAAAGCTACTTACTCATACCACAACAACGACAACTTTCAGCTATAAAAAGCATATATACGTATAATTGAGAGACTCCATCCTTATTTGAAGTCGGCTAACAAAATAAAGTAGTGCATCAAAGCTACGTTAAGGCGGTACGAAGTTCGCCGGGTCAGCTAGTATATAGAATAGAATAGAATAGAAATCGTTTATTGACCACATAACATAAACAAATAGGTATACAACAAATTATATCAATACAAAACACAAAACTCAAGCAAAAACACACATATATGACAGACAAAAGAAGTACAAAGAATTAACACGAACAGATAAGGACAGGATGTGTATATCTTCACCAAATTGTTGTGCACAACGCTGATCAATACTGATTCTTATGCTGAATTTGAACTGCCTCGTTGGTCTATTGGTAGCAAGCGCTGCGTTAGGACCGAGAGGTCCCCGGTTCGAATCCGGGGTCGGGCAAAATTTGTGTTAGTTTTTCTTTGTTTTTCAGCCCGGACTTAGGAAGTTGGCGGTTGAACGCCCGTGCCTCGGAAAGCACGTTAAGCCGGTGGTCCTGCGCCCGATCTCTCATCGGTCATGTCAGATTGCCGTCTCACCGAATTATGAGAGTAAGGGAATAGAGAGTGCACTTGTGTTTGCGCGCACACTTGTGCACTATAATATGTCTTGCGCACTTGGCTGATCTCAATTGAGATCGGCCGCCAAGGCTGAAAACGGTCGGACTTTTACTTATGCTGAATTGCCCATAAAATATATTTGAAAAAAATTCTTGTGTAGAGATTTAATATCTATCTTCTCCGTTTGATGAAGGTATGAACCGTATTTATTTGTAGTGCGATCAGCTCGTCTTTTCTTCTGATCTAAACACATGATGATTGAAAATTTTTGACAACGAAGCTTCTTTGGACACTATAAATATCAAAATGTTTGTCAATAAACGAACATGTCAATTAGATGTCACTACTTTGCTAAATGAAAATCTCTGAAATAGACAATAATCTGAATAACATAGATGCATTTTGTCGATTCAACACCCTTATAATAAGCTAAGGTATTATTTTCGGAAATTAAAAATCAAATAAATAATTTACACAAATTAGTGTCTGAAACAAACTATTATAACAGTACCTAAAATTTTGAGACATTTTACTAAAAATGAATTTCTGAACGCACACATGAATAGTGACTGACGTTTCATGTCAAGTCCCACGGGAACTCTGTAAAACGGGATAAAAAGTATCCTATGTCCTTCTCCTGGCTCTAAGCTACCTCCCTACCAATTTTCAGCCAAATCTGTTCAGCCGATCTCGAGTTATAAGTGGTGTAACTAACACGACTTCCTTTTATATATATAGATATGCGTTACAATGTTTGCGGTTTAGATTCAATCAGGGCATATTGTAATTGCATTCGTGACTGCAAAGTGCAAAGGTGCGAGGAGGAGGTAGACTAAGTTGAACTGATGATAGCCTAGAATATAAAAAAAATAAAAAATATTTATATTGATCAAAACAACATTTTTTTATTTATTCCATGATTTTAATATAGCACTTTCTTAGATGCAGATAATTGAGTTCTGATATTTACTACTGTGGCTACCCCTGACTCTCCTTTCTAAATACCTTGCAATATGAATTGACACCATCAATCTCCCATATTGCCCTATAGTCCATTTTTTCTACAAACAGACTATGATGATGCCTAGTCTTACGATCGCAAAATCACTTGCGGGAGAGCGGATCGCTCTCACCCCTTATCCTATACGTTATTGTATTTGCATATCACGTGAGTGTTCTGCCATGTCCAATATGGCTGGCCATACCACATGTGCACCGCGCCTAAGATCGATCCCTTGGATAGTAAATCAGTAGGGCCGACCCTGGTCCCGTTGGTGCCCCATTCCCACAGTAACTCAGCTGGCGTGCCCTGCCCTGGGCTATCGGCTACAAACACAGTAAAACATATAGCAGAATAGGCAATCTATTTTTTTATTTTATTAATTTAATTATAATGCTACTTATGTCATTATTGGGATATAAATAACGTATTGGACATGTTTTATAAATGCCTCTCATAGTAGAAGCATGCATAAAATACCGCTTATACGTTGGATATAGATCCAGAAGATAAATTATGAGTGTAATTGATTTCTTTAACGGAACGCAAGCTAAAGTTTGGTCACTATGGTTAACGTTTTCAATTTTCCTTAATACATCCGGTACCAAAGTAAAATAAGAATTCTAGTAACAAAGATCAAATTGCAAAATATTGCAATAATAGACATTTATCTGATTTCTGAAGTGATACTTTTAAAGGTCATAATGGCACACGATATTATGATATGAAAATGTATGGCCTAGTATTGATTTGATACTATATAGTATGAAATCAATACAAGGCCCTTAAGATTTTCATGATAGACACAGATGTACGTATGGACTCGTATGATATTAGTACTATGTTATACGATTAAGTTAGGAAACGCGCTGTATTCAAACGGGCTTAATAATCTCTGTCGGGTCTATTGTTATGTGTACTATGACAAGGCTGCAGGCGGGGTGATATTCACCGACTAAAGCCGTCTAGAACGTCTGATACGACTTGTAAAACAATTTGCATTGTACGGTTCTGAAGGCACTAGTTTATTAGGTTCTATTAGATGATCTTTTTGCTATTGGTGTTAGACTGATGTTCCTGGAACTTGTACGTTTTCTTTGGGGAACTATATACTTTATATCGGTAAAAAATCGAAAGTATCTTCAAGTGATATTGTTGTTAACTTGTTCTTGCAGTGAACCCTTATCAATGATGGGGTGTCATCAGGTAGTAATTTAAATCAGCATTTAATTGTATCTTTATAGTTTTTAAATTAACACTTCAATATGCTAGTGTAAGGTGGATTCAGCTCTAGAGTTGTCAAGTCTAAATTTGGTCCAACCCATTTAGATAGGATAGTGTTCTTCTTACTATTACGTGCGCAATTCAACTCGTACCAAATGCGAGCGTCACCGCGCCTACGCCGCCAAAACTAGTTGCTCCTAAGTGTTCCTAACTCCCGTCCCAATTCCGCCGATTTATCGTGACTCCTGGTTGCATAATGCGCTCGGTGACCGCTTGACCTCGAGCGGGGTCAACGCACCGCGTCGCATGCGCTTTCGTGGACCCTTGACAGGCTGCCATGTTGGAATTTGTGCGCTTTTGTTTTAATGGCGCGAATATGGTAGGTCTGCGTTGACATATGACGTACTTAATTTTGTTTTTTTTTCTAATTTGCTTATTTTAAAGGCATGGGTCTAGCGCAAACAGCCTTTTTTGTAGCGTACAATATCATTATTTTTACAATAGATTTTCATTTAAGTAGCCAAGCTGTAATTAGTTGACCGGTAACACTAGCTCTTACGAGTAATGCAATAACGTTCGATTCGTATTTTAACAGAAAAGAGTCGTAAATTGTCTAATGAGTTGGCCGTATCATAATAATCATCGTACGCACAATCAATTTTTGTTTATGTAGACTAGTTCAGTAAATCATGTAGAGACAGTAAAAAATGAAAGAGTTACTGACGCAATTTGTTTCTCATTATGAGTGATACTTTAACTGAAATATACTTTGGTATTTTATGTACTTACTAATCTGCATTATTACACTATAGTTTATATCCTATTAAGCAATAAAAACATTTAAAACTCTGTGTAACAATAATAGCAAGTTAGCAAGTCTTGCTTCAATAACCGTTGACCTTATAAAAAATGCACTCGGCAAATCGAATAACTAATCGGACGGAACCGTGAACTCGATTCCGCCTCATCACGGAGCTGTGACGAAATCAATATTTATGGTGTCCATTGTCTTACTGATGAGGAGCTTGTTTATCAAAAGCTTCTGGTCATTGTTAAAGTATTACGCTACTTTACCTTAACCTTTCTTAATTAAAATAAATACGCACTCGTACTAATCTTTGTGCTTTCGTGAAAAAAATTGGTATAGAGATAAATAGATGTAGAGTTTTATTTGACTGCGCTAATAAGAGAGGAACTTTTAAAGAGGTATATCACTACATACTATAAAACATTCTTGCTTTATACTATCGTTTTGTAATCTTAGATCTTAGAAAAGTAAAAATATGATTTAAGATTAAGGTTTATATGTATCATCCATATTATAGTAGAGCCACATTGTTAATTTTAACAAATTGCACCGGTACGAATCCGGGGCAAGTCACTAGTATTATATCATAATGGACATGACCAGAGGTCGGACACTTCTGGCCTCTGGTCCTCATCTCACTAGATGAGGGCTAAGCTGATTGATGATGAACGAAGATCTATGAGGTTCGCTTGAACCAGCGGTTTCGCGACTTACTAACACGAATCGATGCACCACTCAGCCGCGCCTACGATTATTTCACATAACCTCTCTTTATCTCTGTCACGGTAGCATAAAGATAGGCGCCGGCGCAGGCGTGTGATCGAACTCGCTACCCGCATCAATGGAGCTCTTACGGCAAAACCTTCTCAATAATTACTGCCTTTAGATAGGGGAACGTGAGGAAACTTGCGCGTTCAGGTAACAATTGATCTAATTTGTATTTGTATTCAAACTTGGTAATATTAGACGCTTATGATAATTACGTATTTATCATTAACCTTTTAGTATTCTTGTTAATGTGTTTTATTGTGTTTGAAATTGTTTGTTTATGTTAATTACCTTTGAGTACCGCATTTTAGAAGCTCCTTCCAGGTTTTGTCTCGCCAACATTATGGTATAAATTATAATTTCAAAGAAAAATGCTCTAAACCAGTTCAAAGGATTAGAGGATTAAGTTTTAAGTAAGATTAGGCAGAAATATTTAGACAAATAAAAACCTATTTAAATTTAAAAGATCGATGACAGGAACATGGATGCGCAATAACGAATCGCATGTCAATATTCGTAATTAATTCGATGCTCTGAGCAAAATGATCGAAAAAGACATGTTAACGAATCTTAAACGATATGAGATACGCGTTGGTAACTGTATGTGTTGACTTAACAAGTATGTATGTCCATATTTAAGCGTGTAAGACAACTGTATGTTTGAGCATATAAACATTTTTTTAATTATATACCTAGGTTTCGCATACATGTAACTAGATTTATTTTTCTAGTTTATGATAAAAATGAAAATACCTTCTGAAATAAAGAAGGAACTTAAATATACGAATCATTGAGTAGGAATCCGAATATATTCCGCAAAGTTTCCTCGTAACCTTACATCGATATCTCGATTAATTCGCGTGAAAGTTTTTATGTATTTTTGATTGCGATTTATTACACGAGAACCGATGAGGTCTAGACAAAATAATAGAAGGCAGTAAAAATGGCACACGATAGAGGCGGGCCATCGATCCATAAACTAAGCTCATAAATAACAATGGCATCCATTATTAAGGTGGCTAAACTAGTGAAACCTGGAATTACGGTCATTATTCGTAATTTTATCCGCAATTTTTTTCAATGCACCGCCCCGGCTGACGTTCTCAATTCTGAGCGCAGGTTTTGATGGTTAATAACGTTGTAATAAATTTAGAAAACGAAGTGAGTAGCCTTAATAACTAGTATTAGTGACACTGCCGTTTAAATTGTATGGTAATTGTACCGCTTTGACCCATCAACGCTACGCCGATTATATGCTCGTACATCACTAGCTCTAATCATTTCAGTTTCCTTTAGGTAAGTGAAGAGAAGCTACAAGCTTAATTAATGTGAATTTTATTATTTTTACTTTCAATAAAATTATTTACTACACTTGAAATCATTCTTACCTCAGCAAAGCGTAACATTTTCTATAAATAAAATTGCTTTCTATAAAATGATTAAAACAGTATTTGCTCTATAATTAAAAACCAATAAACTTAACTAAGCTTTTTACTATTCGAATTAGGTTTTATGAAAATAAAATAAACTGGTCTGTGGAAGTTAAATGCACATTGACTTCTCATAAGTAAATAAACGAATATATCCCATATATTGTTATGTGCAGTGAAAAAATAAAATAGGTTCATGTTTCGTCATCTTACTAAAGGCCATTTTTCTAGAGTATTGTACTGGCTCATTTAAAAAAACAATAAAATCATCAGTTCTTATATATCCGAAAAAGGTACATTTTCTTGTTTTTTAATATCTCCACAGCGAATAAAAAATACTCTTCAAGATCTGGCAAATACTAGAACCGTCCATCAAAAACCACTCCCGCGTTGGTGGTATCTAATAAAGTAACATGATTAGTTCAAGCCTTTTTTCTAATAGGGTTCCCTTTAACTAACCTTTTGCGAAACACTATAGTAATTTATTTTTTTCTAGATCCTTCTAGTATTTCTGTCGCACATGACAGACAATATAATTTGAACGGGAACAAGTAGAAGAACAACATAATGTGTTTTAAATATAAATGATTGAATATTAAAGGTTAAATAATATTAAGTGACAATACAAAAAAAAATTCAATATCAGTTGCCAAATATGCTGCGCTATGCTGCTCTGGATTTCCACACTATAAAAATATTATAGTGGTGTAAGATATGTCCGGCGAAAGTTTAAATGGATGATTCCGAGGGGGTGGCATTCGGTGTCATATAGTCGAAGTAGCGATATACGTTAGAAAACTGAAACTGTCCGGGATATTTACCATGTTGTTTTGTTTTAATGAGCTCCCGATATTTCGGCACTGTTGCAAGCGCCATGATCACGGATGAACTGTAGGACTGCGAGAATGACGGTAGGTCTAAGGGCAGACATATCGGTCTACCCTCTTTCTCAGTCTTTTATTACGCACGACACCACTACCATCGTTCACATTATTGTCACTCAGAACTCGATCCAGACACACTACACTCACGGTATCACTTCTTTTTTCCTCGAAAACGGACACATTTTTATTTTTATTTTTACATAAACGTATCACTGGATGCCATACTTTCGCTAGTTGAAACCCGTCTTCACGATTGAAGTTTTTGAATTTTTTAATTTCAATTGCTTCCCTGACCAGTCGTGGTATGTAATGGCGTTCTGTCGAAAGTATTTTTGGGTTATGTAACTCAATCCAGTGGTTCGTTCCCGATTCTAAAAGATGTTGAGCGATTGCCGATTTTTGTGCTTCGTTGTTTTTGACTGCCCTGATATGCTCTTTCACCCGGCACGAAATCGTCCTTTTTGTTTGCCCTATGTACGAGCTTCCGCAGCTACAGTCAATTTTATAAACGCCTGGTTTTTCTAAAGGAAAGCTATCCTTCGGTGAGCGTAGAAATTGCGATACTTTTTTAATATGCTATTAAAAAGAAGACGGGTCGTGAAGACGGGTTTCAACTAGCGAAAGTATGGCATCCAGTGATACGTTTATGTAAAAATAAAAATAAAAATGTGTCCGTTTTCGAGGAAAAAAGAAGTGATACCGTGAGTGTAGTGTGTCTGGATCGAGTTCTGAGTGACAATAATGTGAACGATGGTAGTGGTGTCGTGCGTAATAAAAGACTGAGAAAGAGGGTAGACCGATATGTCTGCCCTTAGACCTACCGTCATTCTCGCAGTCCTACAGTTCATCCGTGATCATGGCGCTTGCAACAGTGCCGAAATATCGGGAGCTCATTAAAACAAAACAACATGGTAAATATCCCGGACAGTTTCAGTTTTCTAATGTGTGTGACCATGACAGTTTAAAATCATATATTGAGCACCGGTACGGGCCGGATATTGCAAAATTAGTCAAACAACTTGAGCGCGCGCGGAAAAAGAGTGAATGTTTATCGGAGTCCTTATTATTTCTAGTGAAGTGTCGGGACAATGACGTGATTCCGGTATGTGTGCGTATAAAACCTCGCCCAGACATTTACGGCTCCGCGAGCGTTCTACGTAACGCGAGCATAAAATTATTGCGTAAGGCAATTAGGAATTGCCGTTATCGACTAGACAAAATTCAGTGTGAGTTGTATAGTATACACCTGGAATGCAGTGCTGTGTTGTCCGTGAGTGATTTTGAAAAGTGTGATCGTATAACATACTTACAAGCCCAACGTTCGCGAGAACTAAGTGCTTTGAAACAGAATGGTAAGTTTGAATCACTATTGTATAAACAGAAGCGTGTCCCCTACCATGATGACTCACCCAAGCGACGCACTGTGATAAATCATTCCGATAAAGTGTTGACTAACGCAGCATTACAAGTACTGGAGAAAGGGCTTAATTACGCTCCCACATCTAAACGCATCCCTTATGAAGGAATTATAGGCACAGTGGAGGAAGTAGTTAGACGTAACAAAATTCCCGCGGCGGACGCCGAAATCTTGAGGCAGGATGTCGCCGTTGCCTTACGTCATGCGAAACCGCCCAAAGCAAATATTTCTTCAGAAGAGCTTTCCGCACTGAGAGACCTCTGTAATGACAAGAGTGTGATAGTGCTGAAAGCGGACAAGGGAAATGCAACAGTACTTTTGAATGTCACTGATTATGACAAGAAAGTCAGAGACTTACTCAGTGACATTAGTACTTATCAAAAAGTGAGCTATAATCCGACGAGTAGGACGTATCGGGCAACCCAGAAGCTCATAAAGGAATGCAGGGTGGCTATTGGGGATGATATGGCAACGTATCTCCAACGACCAAGAAACCTCCAACCTCCCAAACTATACGGACTACCAAAGGTTCATAAGCCTAATGTACCTTTGCGGCCAATAGTGAGTCAGATTGATTCTCCGACTTATGAATTGGCGAAGCATGTAGCCGGTATCCTACAGCCTTTGGTGGGTGGCACCACATCGTACGTGAAAGATTCCAGGCATTTTATAGACATTCTGCGACTTAATAAGATCAATAAGAACGAAGTGATGGTCAGTTTTGACGTGGAATCACTGTTCACGAACGTTCCCATTACTGACTGCATTGAAGTCATTAAGCGTAGAATGGAAGATAATGATATCCCTATGGAATATGCCAAATTGGTGCAACATTGCCTTTCTACTAATTACTTTATATACCAAGGCGAATACTACCTCCAAATAGACGGTGTGGCGATGGGCAGTCCTGTGGCCCCAGTAGTTGCAAACTTATGGATGGAACATTTTGAAAACAGAGCCATTGCCACTGCCCCTATAGTATTAGGATTTGGAAAAGGTACGTTGATGACATTTTTAGTATAGTAGAGGGTGATGAAAGTACCGTGCAAAACTACTTGGCTCACTTAAATAGCATCCACGGGAAGATGAATTTCACGTACGAGATGGAAGATAAGAGGAGCATTGCCTTTTTAGATGTGTGGGTCAAAGTGCGTGAGGACGGTTCTTTCAGCCATTCGGTATACAGGAAGCCTACTCATACTGATCGCTACCTACATGCAGAGTCACATCATCATCCACGCCAACTGAACTCTGTAGTGAAGTCGCTTACAGACCGCGCATATAATCTATGTGACGAGGAACATATAAATGATGAACTTGAACACGTAAGTGACGTCCTACGGTGGAATGGATACAGTGGGCGAATATCAAGACCGACACGTAATAAACGCCTGGTTTATAGTGTAGACCGCCATCCAGCATATTTGCCGTATGTAAAAGGAGTGACAGATAAGATCTCAAACATACTTAGGAAAATCTCCGTAAAAACTATCTTCACTCCTCTTAAAAAAGTATCGCAATTTCTACGCTCACCGAAGGATAGCTTTCCTTTAGAAAAACCAGGCGTTTATAAAATTGACTGTAGCTGCGGAAGCTCGTACATAGGGCAAACAAAAAGGACGATTTCGTGCCGGGTGAAAGAGCATATCAGGGCAGTCAAAAACAACGAAGCACAAAAATCGGCAATCGCTCAACATCTTTTAGAATCGGGAACGAACCACTGGATTGAGTTACATAACCCAAAAATACTTTCGACAGAACGCCATTACATACCACGACTGGTCAGGGAAGCAATTGAAATTAAAAAATTCAAAAACTTCAATCGTGAAGACGGGTTTCAACTAGCGAAAGTATGGCATCCAGTGATACGTTTATGTAAAAATAAAAATAAAAATGTGTCCGTTTTCGAGGAAAAAAGAAGTGATACCGTGAGTGTAGTGTGTCTGGATCGAGTTCTGAGTGACAATAATGTGAACGATGGTAGTGGTGTCGTGCGTAATAAAAGACTGAGAAAGAGGGTAGACCGATATGTCTGCCCTTAGACCTACCGTCATTCTCGCAGTCCTACAGTTCATCCGTGATCATGGCGCTTGCAACAGTGCCGAAATATCGGGAGCTCATTAAAACAAAAAAACAACATGGTAAATATCCCGGACAGTTTCAGTTTTCTAATGTGTGTGACCATGACAGTTTAAAATCATATATTGATATACGTTAGATTTTTTTTTTTGCTTGATTTTAACATTAAATGATAAGGAACCTTCGATACGCATCGCAAGCTTGTATTCTCCTTTTTTTAACCGCACATCGGTCAACGGCCGTCCCCTAACCGCACACTAATTCGCTCCATTCTTCCAAACGCGTAACTATGTGAATTTGTCGTAATTTTCTAGATTGTCTTCTTTTTAATAGCATATCCGCTTAGACGCTGAAATGTGTTTAAGACTACGATATTTCTCGGTGTATAAAGTATGTAGAAAAGAGCAATGCAACGGGACGGGTATATACTTATTTATATATAGAGTGCAAATATACCTAATTAGGATTCTACGAGTACATGCATTTTTTTTTAAAACTGAAATTAGGACTATCATACAGCCTTACAAATGTATATTTCCTGTTAAACTATCTTCACGAGTCATTTAGCGTTAATCATTGTCTCCAACATCATTGACGCGTTGATGTCTTTACCTGCAACAAAAAAAAATTACATTAATATCGAATATTTTTCAAAAATAAGGAAAAAATGTTCTAATAATAATGTGAATTATGTATTTATTTATCTGAAAAGACTGTATATGATATTTGTATGCTGTTTGTTTGTTTGTTGTTATCAACAAACACATAAAATCTTTCTAAAATTCTAAGGCCAATCTCTTTTCCACTGAAAAATGGACTTACTACTCCGTCGACTTAGTCTGCCCCAAGGGGATGCATATAGAAAGTACATATTACGTATCAACGTGTGTACTATTTTATATGCTATCCCCTTGCAATGTACAATAAATTCATAACTACAAAGCCGTTATTTATACCTTATTTTATCAAAGACTTGTGACTATAAATTGCTTGTGCATTTGTTTGAAAATTTATCGATTCATTAAATGTTTATAGGTAGTAAAAGTACATTTCGGTTGGTTATATAGATTCATGTTGTATTAACTCCTGGGCCATTGCGTTTCATTAGCTTTATGTTCTGTTGGGTATAACAGTGAAGACGTGAAAGATTTACTGACTCCATTAAAATTAAACAGCTTTTTAGTTTGGAATTTTATTGTTTAGACAACTTTAGAACTAGAACAAAAATAGTATTTTTATGTATTGAAATAAATAGAATACATACTTAATTTATATTACTTTATTATTAGTTTATGTGACAGTGAATCATTCATAATTTATTTTCATGACAAAAAAAAAATATACGTACAGCTCGCGTAAACTGAAAGTTAAGATTTTGGGCTAGTTTTTTATTCACATCCATATGCTGCACCACGTTGCAAAAAAAACCTCGTCTTAAATAAACGATAACACATCGTATCAGTGCAAATAACTCAAAAACAAAACGCACAATTCTTAAATTTTATTAAAACCATATTCTTTCTACCGTAAACGTAGTTTAGAGGCAATGGTCCTTTGCCAACTTATACAGCAGCATTTGAGATTAGGTAGGTATCTATAGGCGAGTCAAACTTATACTTTCGTAATTACTGAAAGGCCTTTTAGTTTACAATGTATATAGCACTATTAATTTTAATGCGCGTGATGTGAATCCAACATTTTATCCATTTCAAGCCAGTTAGTAACGGTTGGACGCCTCTGTCTCGCATTTAGCACTTTTTGCGACATTTGCATGTGAAATAGCCAACTCTTTGACAAAGGCATTCCCAGTTTATGTGCCAAATAATGAACATTGGGATGATTTTTTACAGAAAGATAAAGTTTACGTTTCTAAATGCAATTCTAATTGCATCACATTGCTAAGAACGATCTAATGAGTATCAGATCGTATGTTTATTAATAAGTGGAGAATACAATGCGTTTCATTAACTTAATAGCACAGAATTATTAAATGCAATCAAAGAATTGCTTTTTGTGCAGAATATAATTAAATTAATTAATCTAATAAGTTCCGTTTCATTAAGGAGAGAAAAACTAGTCCAAATAATTTTAAACACGTCTGTCAATCATTTTGTCATCTTGTCGTCTAGCGTAACGAAAACAGTACGATTTCATAACGTGTCTTAAGGATGATTTCCTTTCAATTTAAAACTGTCCCTTGAAACATAATCCTTTAAGATAAACCGTCTATCTTGTTAGTGTTCATACATATTTACAGTACAATAACACTTGATTAGAACTAACGAGGCTAATGTAGAACGTGCCCCAATACTGTCATCAAGTCATCAGATCTTCAGATCATCGGATTACGGCGTTCTTCACAGTAATCTTGTTAATTAGATAGATACCTTCGTAATTATCTCGATGAGGCATCAAGTGGATTGAATCAATTTATCTCTCTTTAGATCCATGTTAGTGGACTTATGTTTGTGCCACGGGTTTGATCTCTATAATATGCTTATTATTTTGATGCGTTTAATGAGTTCTACCTTCATATAAGTCTTACTAGGCAGTTTGTAAGCACATACTTCCCAAATAAGAAACGTAACACGAAACATGTTCTTACTCTTAAAACCAAACATTACACGAGCTAAAATAACTACTTACGTACCGGAATTATTTCTGAAAATAGAAGCTAACAATCGTGTACGCGACTTGTAAAAAGTTGCAATGCTGGTGAGTAATTGCGTAGATTATAATTAAACGATACTAAATGTCCGAGGCATCTGAATCATTTTAAACGTACAAAACTTTTGTCGAGTTCCACTGTCATCGTACCGAGGTGTTGACGGGGAATGCGAGATGATGAAGTAAACTGGGCAATTAATAAAGTGCTGGTGGAAGTATACATTTACTTTACTTCTAACTATAGGAAATCATTTTAATGCCTTGACAATATAAATGGCATTCCATTTGATTAATTAATCAGCAAATGATATAACGAGATATTAAAAGTATGCTAATTCATAAATAATAAGTTGACTGACCGATATCGTCTCCGTGTGGCAACGGATCTCAATAAATATTAGCCCTCTATTATGTATGTACCCTTGAAGGTTAAGGCACAAACCGCTAGCCTAGTAATACATTTATTATTTCAATTCAATTAAACCAGTAGTTTAAGAGTGTAATATTTAAGACTTTGTTTTTGCATCAATTTCCTACCTCATGGAAAAGCAATAAACAAGTATTACTATACTTGTGTAGTATTATAGTGTTGTTGTAGTAAATATGATATTAAGTATCCTATCAAATAATAAGTTTTTCTTTAAAATTTGATTTTGTAGTAAATAATAGCAGTAAAAATGCACACAAATATCAAAGGCAGTTATTTACACCCAATGACATAAACTAAGCATTGGTTAGACACCACAACGCAATGACAACAACGACCTTAGCAAGTCTGAGACCTAGGCGCCTACATCCAATTAGCGTGATATCTCAGTCTCCTTTTTTACGTCTAGGTTCTAGATTTTCCTAGATAGGATCTACAAAAGATTTACCTTTTATTGGACAGTCTACAAATTGTAAGATTTTATCGACTTGATAGACGTCTCTTGTTTAAACAATAAAATTTTTAGTGTTACTCGTAATTTGTGCTGCAATAAAAAATAAATAAAAACTATGTTCTTTTCATTTATCTACACACTAAATAAAATACTAAAACTAACTTAAATATGTATTAATTACTTAAAGTAGTTTTAATTTCAATTGGAAGCGTTTGCACTATAAAGCAATTGGTTTAGATGAATGGCTAACTCTAAAATTGACTTATGCTAATCAGAACAGATCCCTTAATCGGAGCCATTTGCAACAATCATGGCCGCCATATTTATAAATTTGTTGTTGTCGGTGTATATCTTGACGTTCAATACTGTTAGGTGCATTCACTTGAAATAGGCGCAGTTAGTAAACCCTTTTCGTAAGCCGCAAGTTACTTTTATTGTCTACCAAATATATTCACTTAAAGTCGGCGGTTTTGAGAATTCCCCTAGTTGGCGCTTGGTGCATTTTATTACCCCACAAATGGCATAGCGGATATTCCAGAATGTAAATGGCCTATAGTCTGGATCTGCCCTAGTGCGTATCCGTTGTCAAACAAGTTCCCTTATTTGCGTTCGAAAACTAACGAGGTCTCACTGGAGCAAATTAAATTGAACATGAAAACGCGCTTCTCACGAGAGGTGGAGTTGACTCCGTACTTGCTAGTACAATGACAGGTCTAAGACATTCGTACTGTAATTCTCAACTAGGTACTGAAGTCGTCGCGTCATTAGGGGTTAGAGCCATTCGCGCCCCCGCAAGTCCGGTGATGATGTAGAGGTTACTCCAAGCCATCATCGTATGCCAAGGAAATAAAGTCGTCACGTCAACATCATTAGTAGGTGTTGCCTATTGGTGTGTTGTATTGAAAACCTTTTTTGGTTTCATTTGAAGGCACGGATGTCCATCTTCAACACGTAACCACAAGCAGGAAATATTTATATTTTAACAAAAAAAAATCTAGCAAATTGCGTTTTTGAGTTAGGGAATGTAATTTTATAAAGGGAACTTAATGATAATGGTTGAGGTATTATTTATATTGTGTACTGCGAATCCAAATCAACGTATAGCCTGCCATACAATTCAACCAATCAACCTGTTCCCACCTTAATAAGTTTGTAGAAATTTAAAAAGCCAAGCTGGTCAAGTGCTAGCTGACTCGCGCACGAAGGATTCCGTATGTTTGACATTCATTATTTATTTTGAAGTACAATATTTTGTATATATTTTAAGCGTTTATTCTGTTGTTTATATTAAGCAAATGACAGCAAACATTTCAATGGCCACTTAATTCTTTTATTGTGTTTGTTTCACTCAATGGGGAATATGCACACATTTTTTATTATAGAAATCAATCTTAAATATCGAAGACATATGAATGTAATTCTAATTTTCAATTTACTTTAACGACAAGCAAGATATAGCTGTTTAAAGTTCCCGGGTGGACAGAGAGATCCGATATGGCAGATGACGTCACATACGCGATCCATAAAAAACTCCGTTTTGTAAGGAAGAGATAGAAAATTAACTTTAATTCCTTATAAATCCTTCGTTTGTGAATCGATTTTTATTTTTATTTCACATTTTTGTATATGTTTAAGCCTTTTTTCATAAGTTTGTAAAAATTCAAGATTGCAGATTTATGCATATTCCCTATTGTCCAAATACACCTGTACGTAATACAACCTGCTAAGATACAGTCAAGCAAAGAGTGAAGCATTGGGGGCCTGTTTATACCGATATGGTATGGTACGGAATTCTAAAAAACGACTCAATAGCCGTTTGTCCATTCCTGATGGATTCAGGTTTCCAACAGGAGTGACCTACTTTCTTTTTAATTTACAATGGCGCCAAGTTAAATGGTGGCAAGTAAGTTGTCCACGCTGTTTTATTAAGCAATTATCTGTAATAAGACGTTCATTACACGTTCAACATGTATTAAAAACAAGTCAACGATAAAGAGTAATCATGTTGTTTACTTTAAAATTAGTCTTTAAGATACCTATTCGTAGCGTAAAGTAGTCTGTTTAATAAACTTTTTTATACTTTTATACTCATCTATGGTAATCAAGAATAAGTATAAGTATTACACTAATGTTTTATTGAAGATATAGATAAATGTAACAATTATTTTTAAAAAGTAAAACGTCACGCTACGTTAACCTCGAAACTCTTCCTACATTTGAAACAATATTAAATGTAGAAAGAATTGTAACGTTAATGAAGTCACGTTTACTCACGGAAGGCAGGTGGCACAAAGAATTTGTAGCTGACAAGCTCGTTTAAACGGGAGTCCTATTCCCTTAACTAACATTTGCCGTGCATTCTTGTAATAGTCGTATATCCTGGCCTACAGAATGCGGCAGCAAAAGGTCATCAGGGAACAATAAACAAATCCTGGACACCGATTAAAGTTAACGCTACCTGCTTGCGCAAACCACCATATTTATTACACAGTATCTGTTAAAGTTGTCACTTTAAATACTTTACACCGTTAGAGTGTGCAATAACAACAGTTGTTCAATTTGTAAAACCTGGCATCCGCATAAATCTGGTAAAGTAATATTCGTTTTATTCACAAAAGTAGCTTGCAGTTGCTGTAAATTTGAGGTTATTGTATGTCTTTATTCATTTATACAGGTTCTAGCTTCTGTCTTACAACAACCTCGTCTTGGACAATAGAATATAAATTGTCTAAGAAGATAGAGAGAGGGCATTATTTGTATTAAAATGCCTGACCTTATTTTGTATGTTAATGTTCTTTAAGATACCAAACCAATAATTACCTTTCTTTCTTTTTAAAGCAACATCAGAGGCATCGAATTGCAACGAAACTAGACGTAGCCCAGTCGTTAGGTTAATCCCTGCTTTTCAGCCATATATGGTGCGTATCCATTTCAGATTTGATATTAGTACCCTTATGATTGTACTACAATACTTGCGCTTGATGATTATACAGTAAAAACTGACGGTCGTCCTTCCAAAAAATGTGACTGAAGAGACAGAGAGTGCATCTAGTGCACTAAGTATGATGAAGCCAGTTTAGCACCATCAATAAGTTTGGCCGCTGTGCCTTGAAACGGATGGACAATATTATTAATATAATCAATACGATCAAAATCCGGAATTAGCTTTAGCGTGGGAGTACTTCAGGGGTGCTAAGCCGATAAATGGTCCAACTTCTCCACTTCTAGTACTTCGCCCCCGCCTACGGGCCGTGCAGGAGTGGGCAGAAGATAAAGTGCTAATTGCCACTGGAGTCGCACGAGCCGCCGCGCCCGCGCAGCCCAGACCAATGGCGTTGCTTTTAATTATAACTAGTAAACCTGCCGGAGATTAGCGATACCAAACACCCAGCCTAGGTGTGGGATTGTCACTTACAAATGTTTACGTGCCTATAACAGTCTCCTACTATTCTATTTTACTTTGCATGCAAATTATTTTCACTGAAACATACCAGGATTATAGATTATTTTTGATAACATTAGTGAGAGTCATCAAACATTAAGAGAGAAATGCGAATAATTTTATTCGCTTTCTACCTACGATAAAAAAGCGGTAATAATTTTACCTACTAAAATATCTGTAAAATTACAACAGTTATTGGACGTGAATTATCATTTGGATCTTATTATTAATGCAATAAAAATTCTATTCACCAATCAGACAAATTGGTTAGATTTATGCGCACGTAACTATTTTAACACTCTCATCGATAGCAATCTACAAAGAATTTTCCGTTAATCGTGTCAAAACTATTCGACAAATATGATGTTATTTAAACTGAATCGATTGACGCAGCGACGAGACTATTAAAATGTTCAGAATTTCATTAGAAATGTAACTTTCGATCGATTAAGATGTATCGATAAGCGTGCTTACGAATTTCTGAGTATTGCTGAATGATGCATTTGATTGCAGCCAATCAGACGTATCGCGGATCAAAGCGGTGCGGTTTCACCGATTTGTCCACGCGAACTAGCAATGTACCCCACGTTGCAATTGATGTTATTTTGTTAGTGATAGCTTTCGAAGAAACGAAATTAGCAGCTTACAAAGAGACACCGTTATATCTACGAAAATATAGAAAGCAAGAAATGCTGGGACAACAAATCTTGAGTCGTATGTTACGTTTTACTTATAAAATTACTTTTGTAACGAGCTGTCTCATAAAAAATATTCAACTTGAACACAGACACATTCATTCTGAAAATAGCAACTACTTTTAGTTAAAATGTATGTTGTTGTACGTCAGACCAAATATGGTATTAGAGCAGCGTTAACGAACTGCGCCGTAAAAAGTGCGACATACAAAAATGATTTCTCCGTGCCCAGGGCACATATTCAGAAAATGTTGGTGGCAAAAAATTAAAAAATTGTCGCTGAAGTGGTATAGCGACAAGGCTTTTTGTAGACAAACAAATTCCCCTGAGTTACGAGACAGAGGCACGCAATTATGCGCACGCAGGCTGCGCGGGCGCCGCCTAGACGCGCAAGAAGCCTTGAAAGTCATCTAGCCTCCTTATTCACGACGGGTCGGAATCGGATTCCAATTCGGGAACTGTGATTCTGTCCATATTTTTTAACTGTCACGGTTACACACATTAACCATCAACATCAACCACTGAACCCGCGAATATGGCGCTAGAAATATCAAGAGCTCATTGAAACAAAACAACATTTTAAATATCCCGGATATGTTCAGCTGCTCTATCTTAACGAAGTATAGTATATCCTAATTTGATTGTCGTAAAGTGTACTGTAGAGCTGTACTAGGCTGTAGAGTAAACCAATACTGGGGGACATGAGGATCGAAATCTAGGATTTTTCTTTCAAATTCTGTATTATGTATTGAAAAATATAAATAAAATGTAAATACGAGTATATAATAGCTCCAAGCATAAATACTTATGAATGCTTTATGTCCTCTTCGTTCTATGATCTTACAACATCAAATGCAATTTACTTGAATGGCCATTTTTTCATTTTTGCAATGGTCCTTTGATATTGCTGGCTACGGCATAATATTGTGGTATTTAACTATAATGCGCACTTAAAAGGATACACGTATTATAAGAAACATAAATTATAAGATTAATTTATGTTTCCGCTTTGATCGACGAATACTTTTATATTCTATTCGTCCAATTAACATAAATAAGTATTTATCTCCGGTCAATTTCATGATATTTTATAGTCTTCAGATATTTCTATTTTCTATACAAACGCAAACGTATGAGTACAAACCTATGGGTATTTTCACCTTTTATGAAACTTTTTATACGAGTAAGCATAGAGAAACATTTTTTTTTTAATTAATGTCTTCGATACATTTATTGCTCAAATTTACCTACGAGTAAAGTCTAATAATAAGCGTTCGACAGATTTCTTTGACGGATCCGATGTGTTCGACGAGAGCCTGCCTCATTGGTCTATTTGGCGGCAAGCGAGAAGTCCCCGGTTTGAGTCGGGGTCGGGCCAAAATAAAGAAATTTATCTGTTAAGAAATTATACGGTTAGGATGTTGACATGTCTCTAAAAGCACGTTAAGCCGGTGGTCCTGACAAGTCTAAATTGACACACTTTCTGTGTTTAGTTTTTGTATGTAAAGTTATGTCATAGTATACTAATAATATACATTACAATACTAGGTACCTTAGCACCCCCTTGTGTCTTCTTACACCCTAATAAATATACCTTACTCTACACTACTCTCCTTTTCTGCATACGTTGATGTGAGTATCAATGTAAGCTATGTAAATCACCAATAATCAAGTTGAATGCTTACTCATGAACACTATTTCTTGAACGTACACGAAGCCACGACTTTATGCCCCAATTTTATTGTCAGCCAGTGATTTGTTCTATCATAGACATTCCTCCCATTCTCTTATAATGATTCAAGATCACGCAAGATGATCCAATATTGGGAAGCTGATTTATCGGACATTAATCTAAGCGGAGCATACGATGACAGTAGAATTTCCGCAGTTTAAAATTATTAGTGAAACTAGGAAATGTGATTAGAGAAATTATAGTCGATTGAAACATTGTGAACAAGCAATATTTTCTCATTTGAATCCACATTGTGTTCAAAAGGTTTTTTGCATCATTCAATGCTTCATCATTAAAATCTAAGAACTACTAATATATTTTTGATCCAATTTATAAAATAGAGCCATTAAAGAGCCAAGTTAATAAGTAGGAATTACTAAAATAAAAAATGTTTCATTACAATAATCAATAAAACCATACGATTGGTAAATACTTTTATTTTTATTAGTACGTGGTTGAATGTAAACGGAAGCGAACACTTGGGTGCCTAATTTATTTTGCAATACAAGAATCTATTACACTTTCGCTTTTATAAACACTACACACCAAGCAAGAGCCTGGGGCATCGTATCGAAAGCGCAATCAATTCAATAAACATAGCCTTAAATACCTCGTGACATATTCAATTCGGTTCAATTATATATGTAACTGGAACCAATTACCATCAAGCTAGACTAATTGTGTCAAAATTGATTAGCGCAATTAACCGACGAATGCAGAAGCAAACATCGCGTTTCGGACGTTTTTTTTTTGCAAGTAGATACACTTTCAATTTTAGGATCAGTGTCACGCGCTAGAAAGAAACCGGAGTGGTTTTTAAGAGGCGTCTGAGATGCCACATTTTTTGCTTATATACACCTACGTTTGTTATTCGAAAACAAGAATGGGCAGAAAAAGTTGGATGGACTGTATCAATAGTATAAATTTGTGTGCTGTGCCAAGTCTGTCCGCTTCAAATGTAGATTGAATCGAATTGATCTTCCTGTTTACTTTCAAAAGAGCATTTACAATTAATATATTTACTTGTAGTAATGGGTAACTTGAGGCGACATTCAATCTAAATATATTTGTACACGGTCGGAAGATAATTAGTATTTGGAGCACCCAATATTAAGATCATATTCTAATCCGACATCCGGCGCTAAGAAGATAATCGCATAAGTAAAAGTTATCATCTATTAATAGCCAAAGTGGAACTACTATGTGCGAAAAAAATCTGCCCAGACCAATAGACTTGACGTGATTAACACTCGCAAGATAACGCATTGATGTGAAATAATGATAAATGACATGGATTATTCGCATGACTTGTCAAGATTAATCTACTACTTAGCCGCGAAAATAGTCAAAATATTCGTGACGACGTCGTAAACATTGAACGGTAGTGGCGGTAACTGGTTAATATTTGTAAACATATGCATATGGGAGACCGTAATAGCTTTATTTATGGCTGTGGCTAAAACATATTTCATATCTAGACGTGCATGAACTTGAGATAGGCAATTAATATGAGAGAATGTGTCAAACTAAACATATTGATTTACGAACTATTGTAATGATGTCCATTAACATAGTTTGATAACGTGCTGGATGAGGGTATTGGCCTCGAACATTTAAAAAAAATTGTGAAATTTTAATTATTCACACAAGCCCTGTGTGTTATAAACAGCGCGGCGGCCATTGTAACACTTTCAGAAGTTTTAATTGTGCAGGTTTATTGACACGGTTTTCCTGTATCTATTCGCTAAATTACCTCAATAAAAGTCTTCCCTAGAAGTACCAACAATAAGAATTACCATAAGCTAACATGACTTCCTCATAAATTATTACCGTAGTAGTTTCGGCTACATTCAAAGGCTTCCAAGTGCCAGCCTTTCCAGGCATTTGTTAGTGTCGTATGGGAAATCTAGACACGCGGCAGCGTGTCAAGCCAAGTTCAAGAAACAGAACTGGCGAGCCGCACCGTGTGTAATATTACACGAACCATTTGGAACCACTTTTGAACCCCTCATAAATCAAAAACTATTTTACATAAACGTATCGAATTTGGCTCATATATTGTGACTTACGAGATAAATATGTCTTCTAAATTTCATAAGTTTATCTCAAACAGTTATTTAGATATTAATGTCCAAAAATCCTCATTTTTATCATTGACTGACTGACAGATCAAAATTCTAACCCAGTTCCAAATGACCTAGAGAGATGAAATTTGGTATGCAGATAGGTAATTACATGAATACAAAGGAAAAAATAAAAAACTGGCAACTTTTTTTTTTATAATGAGCTAACAAGATGACCTCACTCCACCTGATGGTAAGCGGTAGTGAGATCCAAATATGAGGTCGACAGGCACAATATACCATATTGAGCCTGTCGCACTCACCCTGAAAGCCGTTTCACCCCTCCCTCCCGGAACATCGATATGAGAGGCAAATGGGGACGTGAAAGAGGAGACCACTGCTGCGGCAACAACGAGACAAGGCGTGGAGTCTCGCATTGGTATTGAGCTGTGCGGGTCGGAGTTGGCCAGTCCGCCGAACGGAAGGCACTACCGTTTCTACGGCTCTCCCTGGCGGGCGGGCTGACCCGCTCCGCCCGCACAATACCGCCGCTAAGACTCCACTGGTCCGGCGCTTGCCGCAGCAATGGTCCCCCCTGGCTCCGGTTCGTACAGTGCTGATCCCGGAACGCGACCTGACCGAGATAGGTCAGAGTCACTTGGCGGGTTTTACGCAACTGTATGGTGGTAACAGCAACCGGTCGACTCTAAACCGGATTTTATTTCATTTCATTTCATTTCATTCACCTAATTAGTGCCTAATCACGCCTATATACCGGGGAAGGCAGAGCACTAAGTATATAATTTAGGTATACTTACTTATTTACAATTAAGAGTAGGTACTTATAGTCGATTTTTATATTTATTACTTAGGGTTATACCCCGTAAACGTAGGAAAATACAGTAACTGATTCAATTGTTTTATATTTATAAAGTCTAGTTTTAGTTTTGAATTTGTCCTTTTCAAAGGACCCACGGCGTTACGATGATATATACTTTTCTACAAAAAGTAATGATATCCAATCAAAAACATAAATGTGAAATGAGAGCCAAGTTCAATATTATGATAATTGCCTTGGTTGTTGACTTCAACGACAAAAGAAGTGAGATCTAAATGGGTGCCAAGTTCAATGGTCAACCCTAAAATTTATTTATATGTAACACTATAACATACCTATCATATCTTCTTATAACATAAGATAATGTATGGTGGTAGCCTATGAAGGTCTGTCTTGGCTAGTTTTCATTTTATAATTCCGAAAATTTGAATTGTTGGTAGAAACTGGCGAGCGAACATAATAATACGTTGGTAGGTTTATAGAAACTAGCCAAGACAGACCTTCAAAGGCTACCACCACACATTATCTTATGTTATAAGAAGATATGATAGGTATGTTATAGTGTTACATATAAATAAATTTTAGGGTTGACCATTGAACTTGGCACCCATTTAGATCTCACTTCTTTTGTCGTTGAAGTCAACAACCAAGGCAATTATCATAATATTGAACTTGGCTCTCATTTCACATTTATGTTTTTGATTGGATTACCATTTAACTGGGACCGACTAAGCGTACCCGGCACAAATGGGCGGGCCACGACAGCCCGCCACATTCTGACGTGCTAAACGGTCCTACGAAGATAAAAGCTGTACAGTTCGCTTGTCTTAATGTTTTACTTAATTTGTCAATAGATGGCATAACTATCAAAGCTGTTTTGCCGCGTCTGCATCTCGCAAGCGTTTTGATTTCTCAAGCATATAGGCTAGAAGGAATTTGAAAATTAATAAAACTTTACCCAGAACACGAAACGACTTGTGTTTCATTCAAGGGCTATTCAGGTCCCGTTGCATGAGCACTGCATATTTTATGTCACCAACCTTTAAAACCTAAAACCTACCGACGATATAGGCAATAACAGCTTTACGGCCGAACACCGAGAAGACAATTAGATATTTGACAGTTTCAGCTGCGAGTCATTTATATGGGGGTTTTGTATTTGAATCTTACTTAGTCGGCAAACATCTAACGATCGTTTCAGTAGGTACCCTTTAGTTGTCTTTTTAGGATAATTCCTAAAAGTGGAAGACAATCTGCCGAGCTCTGTGGTTGTGCTCAGAGTCCATGGTACTAATATCATTTTGGTGTGTGCCACTGCTTCATAACTCCAAGAATTGATAAAAAAAAGACGTGTGGCACTCGGGGACTGCTGCGGTATAGCTATTGCATAGCATCGTCCGATTTCGGAGCAGCTCGTCTCGATTCGTGCGAGTTTCGTAGAGTCGTACAATACGTCTAACCGCACGCACACAAACACCGTGTCGAAGTCTACCGAACTAAAACGACGTTAGACGGTTGTGAGGTTTTTTTCATTACGGAATTTCTTGGTTCGGTCGCCACGCTGAAAGCCCGCGATAAAAGCTATGCAATAGCTTAAAAACTTGTACCTGCCACATATTTCTAGGTAAAACGATTTAGATATAGCAAAAATAAATGAATAAACAATGTTTTTGAACTCAATGACTAATTCGGAAGACTAAAAAGTTAAAATCGGGTCAACTACTTACTAGAAAATAATCTTAGTATTAGTCACAAAGAAGCTATAAACCACTTTGAAGGTTTAACAACCAGTTTCAACTGTTGTAGTCTTAAGTACTGGTTTTAGCGGTTAAATTGAACCCCGTACTTTTCGCGGAGGCAGCGTGAGTCACCGCATACGTTATTCTGCATGAGAGGTTGTACGCCCCAAAGGAAATTAAAGAACTTTAACCTCTTGTGAATGGTGAAGATATGACTCAATTGATGCATTTTAATTTGTATGCAAAGAGCATAGGGAATGCAAATTGTAGCGTAGTGTGTTGCTACTTTTAAAAACTTGCCAGAGATTAGTGAATGTTTGAAGTTTTATATTTAGTATAGTGTACTGTACCTATATGTGAAATGAAATAACATTATTTGCTAGAAATATGATTGAATGATGTGATTCGTAAGTAAAATCATAAAAATAAAAAGCACATATAGTTAAACAAGTAAATATATGATATGACATTAGTAATCATAAAAATTGAATTATAACCTACTTTAACTTTTGAATGTAACAAGCAGGTAAAGGTCGAATGCTTTTCGATTTTAATACCTACAAAATTGCAATAAATTACTTCATTACCCTTGATATTCATTTGTTACATCTAAATACTGAAATAACTTAATAACAGAACTTTAAAAAGTTTCAGTCAAAATAACGGGAGAAGTAAGGTCTTCTTTCATATCGTAAGGTAGCTTACATTTAGCTTGAGGTCAATGACTACGGTGGTCAGGCGGTGGGACTACGGGCTTGTCGTAGGTCAGGACTCGATGAGTCACTGGAGGCCGACCTGATTAGCATATGAAGGTAATGTTAAATGAATTATCCCATTACTTCTACGGGAATTCATCATGGTAATATGTTGCCAACTGCATAGATAGAGCAACGATCTGTAACGGCCGTTAGTTACATTGACTTCTGTTCAAAGGAATTCGGTATATGTGTCGTAACCTTGTCGTATATTTGCGCATTTCATGATATTCGGCCATTATGACCATTTTATGTCTTAATTTCATAAATTGGTCGCGTTTCTTGAAATATTGCACTACTTATTGGCCGTTTACTATACTCGTATACATACTTTCATGGACACATATTAGTCATAATTGTTTAAAGTAAGCGAAGAAATGATTAGTCCCTTCTAGGTTACATTTTATTCTGTACAACAATATTATTATACATTAGTTTGTAAGTTTAGATTGTATAGTTATTAGTTTTTGATTGTATAGCCCTCATATTGCAGTGCCTGACAAGGGCAACTAAGTATCTAAGCTCTATGTAAATACAATAAGATCTTTGTAAATACCTCACACTTAGTTGGCAATTAATACTTTGACTTGACTTTGACTTGACTTGACTATACTCTTTTTTACCTAAGATGATCGCTGTGACACTTCATTGTGTTCTGAATCACGCATTATACGTTTGACAAACGAAAATAATTTTATTGCACACTTTTTTCATTTTAATGCGGCGTCATTAGAAAAAATATTAAAATAAATCATTTTAAATTTTTAGTTTGTCAAACGTATAATGCGTGATTCAGAACACAATGAAGTGTCACAGGGATCATCGTAGCTGAAAAAGAGTATAGTCGATACATATTAACAGCCTCGTTCGAGACATATCTCATAAAATATTTGTAGTCGACGGGGCCCGTATACAAATAAAATAATTTGCGGTTTTCTGCACTGAAACTGTTCAAACACGACCGATGCGTCGATACTGCAATGCGTATTGTCCGTCCGTACGGGACTGCAGTGAAAGATTTCACACATTCGTTTATTCAGAGACAAACCAAAGAAAATTACCAATTCAAGTAGACTCTGTTGGAAACGTGGAGGAAAATGTCGATGAAGGAAAGGATACAAATCTATTATTATGCTTAAATGAAGTTATCTGTTCTAATCTATTCACATATAAAAAATAGTGCATTTATCTAATTACTACTTTAAACTCAATCTCAATCTCAAAATATTTTTGCTTTTCCATGTTATACAATGGTGTTACTTAAATTAATTATAAATTCTCTAGCAGAAATCTGAGATTATGACAGGTGAGTTCTTCATTCTATACATGATAACCGGTTACTAGTTCTATTATAACGGTAAGAGCTCAAAGTCGCTGAATTGAAATATCTCCAGTTAATACAATACTGAAATGTCGGGGTTATGGTCAACTCAAGTCTCCGTATGTCGTCAATGCGATTTCATTTCATTTCTTCCGCGTATCTAAAATGTTATTGTCATGTTTCTCCAAGAAGGTTTATAGGCCAAAGAAAATTGTTATTTTATTATCTGTCATTTGAGATTCTATTGCAAATAATAAATGTTAAGTGCATGCACTTTCATGGGCCATACACTCATGCACCACCTTTTACCAGTAAAATTAGAACGGTTTTCAGGTAATTCTAGCTCATGGAAATAACCATTTGCATACGACATCAAAAGGTATTAAATATAATCAATGGGTCTTAAAGCTACTTAGATAAGTAAAATATAGGCTACTTAATAATAAAAATACGTAATAAAAGTATTTTTAACCAAAGCACAGATACCAAAGCATAAGCACCAATAGTAAGTATAAATGGTACTTACATTGTAACTATAGACAAAATCAGCACTAAGCTAGCTTGAATCGCAGGATCCAGTTGAAATTTAATAACTTGTTTTTAAAACAAAATAAACGGAAATTATAAAGTTAGACTAAAAAAGCATTTTTGCAAGCTTTTATTAGTGCAAGAGTTTTCACCGACTAGTGCTTTTCCTTCAAAAATTCCGTTACATTTCAAATTCTGGAACGACCAATCGAATACCTACACGACATGCATTCCTAGCCACTTCACACTCAGTAAGCAATAAAATAAATGGTCGTTCTGATAGGAATGCAGCGGTGTTTTCATATCTAGACGACATCATTATATCATATTGCATACTTATGCTAAAATTGTTAATGTCTTAAAACTGCACGTGAAGTAGGAAACTAACACAGCACACGTACTTAAGTATATATCTTAGGTAGTCGACTTTATTGATAAAAGAATAAAATCTTAAAAAGTTAATTTTATATTTGACTATGGTCAAATATTTGGAAGCTCTAAATACAAAACTTGCAAACCAATTTTGGATTTGTAATTTGTTGATCTTTCGTCGTACCTAAGACATTATACAAATAGGTTTAGACAAGTAAATTTTATTATGTTTCAGTTCATGACGGGAACAACATTATACCCTTTCTCTCTCCGTAGTCGGACAAAGCGAATCACGACAGTATCGTGTCGTACAACGTACTGCCTTTGTAATGAATTAGATTCTCTCGCAGATAACAGTATTTTATGAAGTCCGTGTGTTATTGTCCTGTCTGGGGGCTATGGGGTTTGCCATTGTCTTAGCAACCAATGGATGCTAGTACACGATAAAAGTATTTTGTATTGAAATTCCTTTGAATACTACTTACGAATCGCTTCGCCGTGGAGTCCCGTTGAAGACGGTAAAGTATGAAAGATTTATTTTCAGGAACCTAAAACAGCCGAATTTTGACTTTTTCGTCAATACCAACACAAAGGTACACCTGTATAAATTGCAATCACATTTAATAAATGACTTACTAACGCCTTTACCAGGCAAAAGCTCTAAAGACACTCCCTTCAACATCATTAAAACATTTGACCACGTTCGGCACATCCAAACGTCAACATGTTTGTACGCCCGTCAATAGGCTATTCTACTATTTTTCCAAATATTTTTTAAAATGTTCATTTACATGCGATAGTCAGGTTGTAATTTTTATTTTTGCAAAATATTTATCCTGTAAGCAGGGAAAAAAGATCAAAATATTGTCGTAAAATAAAGGCGCCAAAATGCCGACCGCCATATTGTGACGTCAATTGTACTAAAATAAAGAAATGTCAAACGCCGCGTGAGTGATAGAGCAGATACGCCTAATCAAACAAGTTCGTGTTTTTAAAAAATATTACCTACTACGATCTAGACACGCGGTAGCGTGTCAAGCCAAGTTCAAGAAACAGAACTGGCGAGCCGCACCGTGTGTAATATTACACGAACCATTTGGAACCACTTTTGAACCCCTCATAAATCAAAAACTATTACACATAAACGTATCAAATTTGGCTCATATATTGTGACTTGCGAGATAAATATGTGTTCTAAATTTCATAAGCTTATCTCAAACAGTTATTTAGATATTAATGTCCAAAAGTCCTCATTTTTATCATTGACTGACTGACAGATCAAAATTCTAACCCAGTTCCAAATGACCTAGAGAGTTAAAATTTGGCATGCAGATAGGTAATTACATGAATACAAAGGAATAAATAAAAAACTGGCAATTTTTTAATAAGTAGGTTAGGTTCTATTATGAACGCTTAACATAAATACCTAATTAGTGCCTAATCACGCCTACCGGGGAAGACAGAGCACTAAGTATATATTTAGGTATACTTACTTATTTACAATTAAGAGTAGGTACTTATAGTCGGTTTTCATATTTATTACTTAGGGTAGGTACCTACATTATACCCCGTAAACGTAAGAAAATACAGTAACTGATTCAATTGTTTTATATTTAGGTATAAAGTCTAGTTTTAGTTTTGAATTTGTCCTTTTCAAAGGACCCACACGACGGGGTACGGCGGGGTGTTACGATGATATATACTTTTCTACAAAAAGTAATGATATCCAATCAAAAACATAAATGTGAAATGAGAGCCAAGTTCAATATTATGATAATTGCCTTGGTTGTTGACTTCAACGACAAAAGAAGTGAGATCTAAATGGGTGCCAAGTTCAATGGTCAACCCTGAAATTTATTTATAAGTAACACTATAACATACCTATCATATCTTCTTATAACATAAGATAATGTATGGTGGTAGCCTATGAAGGTCTGTCTTGGCTAGTTTTCATATATGAATTATAGCCGTCGCAAATTCTAAGCCTACAAGTATTTGTCGGGTTTTATTTTATAATTCCGAAAATTTGGATTGTTGGTAGAAACTAGCGAGCAAACATAATAATACGTGGGTAGGTTTATAAAACTAGCCAAGACAGACCTTCATAGGCGACCACCATATATTATCTTATGTTATAAGAAGATATGATAGGTATGTTATAGTGTTACTTATAAATAAATTTCTGGGTTGACCATTGAACTTGGCACCCATTTAGATCTCACTTCTTTTGTCGTTGAAGTCAACAACCAAGGCAATTATCATAATATTGAACTTGGCTCTCATTTCACATTTATGTTTTTGATTGGATTACCTTATTTTATACTCTATTCCAATTATGAAGTCCTTTTTGACAGATGTCAATAGTTCAGTACTAGGGAAGTACCCTTAGAAATCGATATTCAGCGGCAACGATTCTCGATTTGTAACAAATTTAAATCGAACTAACTTTCAAAAACTAAGGTGAATAAAAATTATCGAAAGAACAATTTTAGAAATGCAAAACTTCCAAACTTGTTTTTTGTCGAAAAAAGAAATACACGATTGGATGTTTAGTATAATAATAATGAATAATGATAGTTAAATTATTTAAAATTTACACTGAGTTTAAAGGATCATAACAGTTATAGGCTCGTGTCAAAGACTCGTTAATTAATGGCACCGAATGTTTGACACTGTTTGCTGCCAGGAGTGTTTGCACCAAGTATAGTTGCAACACTAAATTAATTATACGAATTGTATCGCGTAATGAAGTAACTCAACAGTTACTATGAGCATCAGATTAAAATATAAACAAACAATTCATTGAAGTTTTAATATTTAATTTTATAGTTATTAATAATCACTGCTTGATTTATTATTTATTTTGTTATTTAATCAGTTTGTACATATTACCTGCAAAGGACTGCACTTTTTATTACGTTTTATTGTAAAATGCATTAAAGTTATAAGCAGTCCCATTGCCGCTAGATTCATTTTCATTCGCGAATGATCGGTTTAACTAACCGAATACTTGAGGCACGTCACTACGTTTAAAAGTAAAACATAAACCATAGTACGTAACTGCATTCGCGCAAAAAAATATTATTTAATTTTGAAGTTCAGATATAGAAACAATAGTTAGATCAAAAACAATAAGTTGTTTTTGCTTGTTAATTAATTGTAGGGTGTTTTTGCATAATTATATATTTTTTAAATAACGATTTCCTACTAAACACAAAAAGTGATATTAAATTGGATTTATTTGAAACGTGTAGAGTTACGTTCTTCGAAATGAAATTGAAAATTGAAATTAGAATAGAGTATAGTACTGTTGACGTCATACCGAAAAATCATGGCGGTCGGTGTTTTCGGTCACGTGATATGCAGATAATAAAAACTTCAATTTTAAATTAGAAATATAAAATTTATCTTACGTTTTTATGAAAAAATAATATAATTTTTGCATTCCTCGGCACAAAAACTATATAAATAAAATTATTTCACATGTTTATATTATAGCATGAAAAGTGCCTATTATTATCGCCGTCTAATTTCCTGCGTTAATTGCTTGCATTTTACAACGACAATAACATCTGCATGTGTTTACAACTTTATTATACCAGCTTTATAATCCCATCTTACTTTTTATCGGGAGAATTTGACGTTTATATGCAATGTAGCGAGTTGTATCGGTGTTTACAGCCGAAGTGGCTGTGCATGCCCGATCCGATGTATTTATGGTCTGGTCTGAATTAAGGGCAGTGGTTTCGAGTATTAGACCATCGAGATACGCAGCTGGATACCAACAGTATTTGCATACAAAATTGCGATTACGAATATTAGAACGGATAGTTGTCATCGGTTAGTAATTTATAATGGGTTGACTTTCTACGGTATTGAAGACTTGTGGTACATGTTTAACATCAGACTGAATACATAATACATAAACAATTCTAGTTTGTAAACTTAAAAATCGTAACATTGTTAATTTATAAATAAAATATTAGAGTCGTTTATCGCTCAAAGGTCTAAAGGTACAAACTTTCTTTAGCCACACTAATTGGTAGCGAATGCCACAAAAACTAACATACAACAACATAACATATTTGATCCGATATAATCGCAGATGACTTATAACCTTTTACAGGTCCCTCCCTGAATTAAAAATAAATTATTAATTTAGCAAATTCTTAGGTGAAATGCACTTCTCGGGCGGCCACCATCATCCCGCAAAAAAGGCTTTCATTTTAATTGAAACGTGATATTATTAAACTTTAAAATCGATCAGGCTTACGACGACGCTTGGGCACCTACATTCCCTTTGTGATTTTATAAGTTCCACGTCTGGACATTCATTGTCCAACATGAATTGAAGAATAGAAGATAATATGTGATTGAAATTACGCTAAATGACGTATCTACTGTAATCAGAAATGTGATTTTGACGAAATACTTTCGCTACAAACTTTTGTGTAAAGTGATACGACACAATAATGCATATTAAGAAAAATAAATATACCGGCAGTTGGTATTTTTAAATATGTCTATTGGTCAAGCAAATGATCAAACTCAAATTTAAGATTTTCATTTACAGAACGACACTTTACATAAGTAAGTATATAAAATTAATCCATGACCTCGGCAAAGAGTATTGTATTACAGGCGCAATAGTAACGATTGTGAAGTAAAATAAAATTCCTATTAAGAATCTCCCACAAAGCCACAGAAAGGATACAAAATAATAAAGGATCTAAAAATACCAATCCACATTATATCCTAGTATTGCCAACGTACTGGCTTATATCAGGCGATTTCCATGGGCTTATCCGTATACTTGTTTACCATCACAACAGTGTAAAGAACCACTGGACCACACTGAATGAGACTTACAAGTAATTCAATAAAAGGTAGACGTACGCTATAAAGTGTCATCCAATCAAAAACATAAATGTGAAATGAGAGCCAAGTTCAATATTATGATAATTGCCTTGGTTGTTGACTTCAACGACAAAAGAAGTGAGATCTAAATGGGTGCCAAGTTCAATGGTCAACCCTGAAATTTATTTATAAGTAACACTATAACATACCTATCATATCTTCTTATAACATAAGATAATGTATGGTGGTAGCCTATGAAGGTCTGTCTTGGCTAGTTTCTATAAACCTACCAACGTATTATTATGTTCGCTCGCTAGTTTCTACCAACAATCCAAATTTTCGACCGACAAATACCAAATTAACCAAGACAACTAACTAGACTACTAACTAACTAACTAAAGAAAACTAGCCAAGACAGACCTTCATAGGCTACCACCATACATTATCTTATGTTATAAGAAGATATGATAGGTATGTTATAGTGTTACTTATAAATAAATTTCAGGGTTGACCATTGAACTTGGCACCCATTTAGATCTCACTTCTTTTGTCGTTGAAGTCAACAACCAAGGCAATTATCATAATATTGAACTTGGCTCTCATTTCACATTTATGTTTTTGATTGGATATCATTACTTTTTGTAGAAAAGTATATATCATCGTCACGCCGTAGGTCCTTTGAAAATAACAAATTCAAAACTAAAACTAGACTTTATAAATATAAAACAATTGAATCAGTTACTGTATTTTCCTACGTTTACGGGGTATAACCCTAAGTAATAAATATGAAAACCGACTATAAGTACCTACTCTTAATTGTAAATAAGTAAGTATGTATACCTAAATATATACTTAGTGCTCTGCCTTCCCCGGTATATAGACGTGATTAGACACTAATTAGGTATTTATGTTAAGCGTTCATAATAGAACCTAACCGCAGCAGTGGTCTCCTTTTTCACGGCTTTCAGGGTGAGTGCGACAGGCTCAATATGGTCTATTGTGCCTGTCGACCTCATATGTGGATCTCACTACCGCTTACCATGAGGTGGAGTGAGGTCATCTTGTTAGCCTCTTATAAAAATAAAAAAAATAAAAAAAAAACCTAATTATTAAAAAATTGCCAGTTTTTTATTTTTTCCTTTGTATTCATGTAATTACCTATCTGCATACCAAATTTTAACTCTCTAGGTAATTTGGAACTGGGTTAGAATTTTGATCTGTCAGTCAGTCAATGATAAAAATGAGGATTTTTGGACATTAATATCTAAATAACTGTTTGAGATAAGCTTATGAAATTTAGTACACATATTTATCTCGCAAGTCACAATATATGAGCCAAATTTGATACGTTTATGTGAAATAGTTTTTGATTTATGAGGGGTTCAAAAGTGGTTCCAAATGGTTCGTGTAATATTACACACGGTGCGGCTCGCCAGTTCTGTTTCTTGAACTTGGCTTGACACGCTACCGCGTGTCTAGATATTACTAACATAATACGTAAAAAGAATCGATACTGAGAACTATTTTTTGTGGCATGCATTGTAGCCGGCTGGCAAGTACATACATTCTATACAGGAGTGACATTCTACATAAGTTTGTATTATAAATGCTGTTTGTCTGTCTTGTTTTCACATGAAATTACTTATTTGAAAATGGAATTTGTATAGAGACAAAATTAATATAGAGACTAAGGTAGGGCATGTAATAGAAATGTTTTAAGCGAGCAGTAAGCTAGTAGCTAATAAAAGTTTTGCATTATCGCTAAGAGTAACACTAAAAGACTTTGTTATCGCCCAAGAATAGGCGGATAGTGGTTGACATATTCAGTATGAAAAAAGAAAACAAATAAAATTAGACATTGACCCGGAAAACAACGGTAAAACGTATGGTACAAATTAGCGGCTCCCAACGAAACTATTTGCATTCAAATCGGTTGATGGTCAACATCTGAATAATGCATATTCAGATGTTGACCATTAGTAATGTCACACGATTGACAACGGTGGCGCGTCCCGTTTGACACGCTGACATAATCGTGTGGTCACCACTGAACGGTTCATTTTTAAAAGCGTCGGCACGATTGGCTTTTGGACCGCGTCTAATGTGAAATGTAAACAAACAGTTAGATCGTCTGACAAATTGGAGACATGAGAATACTTTTATTGTGTAAAGTTGGGGAAATGTTCCGGCGTTTGTACGGAAGCGATGATCATTAAGAAATGTGGTAATAATAATCATACATATTTATACTATTACATGATCACCAAATTATCTCTACATATGATGACATGACGGCGTATTCACGACAAAAGTACTGAACCGAAATTAAATATTGCTATATAGATAGTCCGGAGTCCCGAAAGAGGTTAAAGGCTCCTCAACGGAATCATCGGTTGACCAAAAAATAAACATTTCTTTTTATTTGTTCTTTTTAATACTTTTTTTAAGTAATAATTCACATTCATGACCCCGCCTGAGTGATTACATTATTTGTAATGTATTAAATTTCCAAGCATCTGTTTTCTAAAATTCCGAAGAGTTAATTTTTTTGTAACTATTACAGAAAATAAGATTGATTAAAAAATAGCCGTAAGTATCTCGATATAGAACACACATGGGTGCAAGACTCACGACCTCCTTCGCCCACACTCCTTGTGTGGTCAGTCAACTTTGTTTTTCTACTTAGACAATGGTCAACAAAGCGCCACTTCATTCCGCCTCGCCGCTCACAGCGCTTACTTCAACCAACTTCAATGAAAACCTGTTCTAGTGTTAGGGTGTACGAATTTAGGATTCCGTAGCTCAAAAAGAATAACCGAACCTTTAGAGGAATTTGTTGTTAGTATCTCTGTCTGTCAAGCCTTATTCTCAAGCACGCAAATGTCACCGCTTGTAGCCGTAAATATATCTATCTATCGACGTTATCCAATAAAAATACAGCCGGTAAAACTGAAAATGTGATCGCTTGTAGCAGCAAAAAAATTTAGACTCTATCACCGTAATAGTACCAATAAGTAAGGTGAAAAGACCTCAAAAAAATGTATACGTAGTGGTTTTAAAATTCTCACAACTGCAAAGAATCCAGGACTGGACAAGAACGGGGCCATACTTCAAACACGTCTTTCTAAGAATAATAAAAATAATAGGTTCTTACTTTGTAATGTTCATCATTCTGAGCTCTTCTTCGATCTTTATTTCAATCAAATCCTGATGATCTCTAATTTTGATTTTAGATATAACAAAAAAGTCAGATAATGAATTTGGAAAACGCTGCAATAAATTCATATATGTTTTGGACTCATATGCCAGTTGACCACATAGGTATGTGGACCTACATATGTAGGGGAGACTGGGGAAACTTGATCCCTGGGGAGACTTGATCACCCAGTGACAAATCAAAAACTAAACGCCTTATCTAGTTTTTATATTGGCAACATTAATCTTTGTTGTCTATGGTGAACAAAAAACGTCATTTTGACATCTTTACGTAGGCAACTTCAGAGCAGTGCAGCCATTTTTATTTTCCTGTGCCAGAATTTCTTTCGGAAAGTTTTTCATTTGTGTTTTCTAAATAATTGAATGAATAATAACCTGAGTATGTGTCAAATTCAATGAAAGCAGGTTATTAAAATTTGCATTTATATGTATTTAATTTAATTACCGTTTTCTCTTGACATGAAAAATCATTTTTTTTATAAGAGCACTCCCGGGTACACTTGATCCCGGTAAGATAATTTGCCAATAATGTTTTTTCTTTTGTTTTAAATTAATTATAAAATATAAAAGAAAAAAGAGGGTGCAAAACCGCGTATTGGAGGGTAACACGATCAAAGGTACTGCCAAAGAGTATCGACCAGCTTCAATAAACATAACATTAGCTGTTTCTTTGAAAATTTACAAAAACTATTGGTTAAGCATCATTTTGGAGCGCAAGCTATCTGGAATATTGACGAGACGGAGCTGTCCTGTACATAAACCTAAGAAAATCCCCTATGATCAAGTCTACCCGTTACTAGGATCAAGTCTCCCTGAATATGTTAACTTCTTCCTTTTGGAAAGCTTTCAGAAAATGCAATAAAAATAAATGTAGCAAACAGAAATATAATAATCAAATAATGGGGAACAATAATAAACAATATTTACTAACTATATATGTATGTATTATTTTCATAGAACTAAATTTAATAAAAATATAAGCATGAAACCAAAATGGGGATCAAGTGTCCCCAGTTTCCCTTACGAGTATTTCTACAACTAGTTGCGACCGACTAAGATATATTGAATCAGGATCTAATGAAGAGCAGGGGATTGTGAAAAATGTTGCGTAAAAACTTGGTTTCCACAGCCTCTTACTATATTTAGCTACCTCCTATGAGGGTATACTAGACTTGATTGATTGAAATACGATTAAAAAGGTTCTAATCTATATCCGGTGAGTTGACAAGTTGCCTTTAGAAAATATATTGCCGATGCTAGTGAGCGATAAAGAGCAGTGCGAAAGGGAAGGTATCTATAAATCAATCATAATTTATTAGTAGATGTGTTGACTAATTCGTTCTTATCAGTTAGAACTATATTTCATGACGTCTTTGCATTATTTTTTCACATGTGGAAAATACGTTGGATCTATGCTCTACAATATAGTGCCCAAAATCGTACGCGTAGTTAATAATCATAGTATTTTTTTTACTATAATTAGGTCATGATAAACTAATTATTGTAACCTAAAAAAATGAGTATAATGAATAAAGTAACCAAGCAACAAAGTGGAATTACAAACTCTAACACAACATTGACCTAGCAATACTTAATACTCTCATCTCGTCTGCATTTGTTATGTCGACAACAAATACATACAAATGCTTTCAACAATTTTGCATACAAGACTGGAAAGAATGCGGTTTTTTTTAATTTCTCACGGTCATACGCAAGTCGTAATGTCAGTGGTGACAATAATGGCTGCTTCACGGATTCAAGAGGCGTCTCGGGCTCATAGGCGCGTCGATCCATGAATGACAATATAACGGGGTATGCCTACTTAGCAAATATTTTTGTGAATTGTGAACGAGTTCGCGGGCTTTGGCTCTGGTTAACACGATCGGGTCATCGCGGTCACGACTTTGTTAGCTGTTATGGATCACTCTTGCATTCTTTGCTGTTTGACACTTACTTAGATACTGTTTTTTTTTCAATAAAACTCATGACTGTGCTTACTTTACTTCTAGATATTCGGCTATTATTATCCGGTTTTAAATAAATAACACAGAAGATATTTCTATTTAAAAATAATGATAAGGTGCTTCGATCCCATAACATACTTTCCCTTCGATGTGATGTAGATAGATTCAGATCAAATCACAACTTTAAACGAATCAAAATATTTCTGTTCGAAACCCTTAGTTATAAAAATCAATTGTTGTACGTACCCATATACCATCAAATACCCTCCTAAATTCGGCTTTTTGAATCAGGTTTAACATCACTTACAAAGCATCGCCTGCCAATCGCATGTTTTATATGTCGCGGCAAAGAATTCTTATATGCGTAACACAGTTTGCATGCGCGCTTGGGCGCCGCGCTTCTAAAACCATACTAATGAGAGTCGCGGTAGCAATCTCAGAACTGAATCGAATAAGTAATTGATTAAAAAAAATTATACCGTACCACATCGTCCCCCGTTTACATTTAAGGAGTTTAGTTCTCTTACCTGTAACAAAAAAAATATAAATTAATATGTACCTAAAACAAGATAAACCATGCAACGTCAGACGGAAATAATCTCTTCTTCGATCTTCACACTCACATGTCACATATTCGATTGATTAATTTGAATGTACATCAAACAATTTCACTTCAGTACTGTCCCCATTTTAAAACAAGCTTTGGGAATTCCACGCGCTAATAACCTCTCACTGAGCTTAACCTTTTCAGCGCCAAAGTCTGATATATCAGACATTTAAGTTTCGTGCCCTCGCCGCCAAAGTCTGATATATCAGACAAATATATCTTACCATTTTTTTCTTATCGTTATAGTACGTGACGACACATGCATACAAGTTTCGGACAGTTTATACTTTAGTTAATAAAAATATAAATTTTACAAAGTATTATAATGTTATTTTAATGATAAATTATTAAAAACAAAACCGTGTTGAATCGACTCGAACTCTTTTTTATTTTTATTTGAACCCTCAGCGCCAATGTCTGATATATCAGACAGACAGTGATGTTCCATTACAATGTTCCTACCAAAACTATAAATCTCGTACTTCAAAAAATAAACATTCAAAAATGTAAAAATTATACAGGTTTTTGTTTTGGGCATATTTTTTGGGGTGTGACGAAATTTTACCACAGAAAACACTTCATTATCGAATTATATTTTTGCATCAAATCCAGTAAATTGCAAAGTATGTCACAACACTATAGCGACACGATCATGCATGAGTCTCGTACGCCAACGTCTGATATATCAGACACGGAAGTGACGTCAGAGGCGATAGATGTTTCTAGAACTACTTATTTTGTGCTGTACAATGACGGTAGGAGATATCGATAAATTATGGAAGTACCCTGCAAAATCATGTTATTTACTGTGTTATTCTTTGCGTTGCTGTGCTGATTTATTACGATTGTAAATTATTATTTATTGAAATATTACCACTGCAGAGGAGTTGATTAGGATTTTAGAAGGAACTGATGATGTTGAATTTGAAAGTGATGAAGTCTTGTTACATAATCAATAGGTAAGTTATAAAAAATTATAATACTATATAGTATTCTCAATATAATGTAGTTACTATGCTCTGACACAATAGGTATAGTGTTTGTAATTTTTTTATATTGGAATATTGGAATAAATAGATTTATTTACGTTAGAAGAAAACTTACCGGTCATTTTTATTTTTTATTTCATGTAACACAATACATATATAGTGTTTGTAATGTTCTTATCTGTAAAATTGGACATGAATTTGGAAATTATTTATTAGTTCTTATATGCTTTCCATTAGAGATATAAATTTCATGTAAATGGTGCTTTAAGCGAGCAAGGTCATCATTAAAGGAAATTATTGCAGCAATAGCTGCATTAAAACATATATTTCTCTGTTGTTACGGGACTTTACATTATTTCACTACAAAAAGTAATTAAAAGGCTTTTAGCCATGGCAATTGCAAGAAAAACAAAATTGAGATGACGAATCATCAAGCTAGTAATGTAGGTAGGCAAGCCGCAAGTCATGTAGTGTAGGGTGAAATCTTACAACATTCAATCGTTTTTGTCGTTAAAATAAATATAACCTGATTTAAGGATTATTAGATATACGATCATCGGAAATAGTAAAATAATTATTGTCTCCATCATTTTATTAATTTAGTAATTAAATCAATCAATAAGTTCAAAGTAATTCGTAAGGTATCGAAGTTTATGACCGGAAGTTGACACTTCACTAACACTCGCTAAAAATACATATTATTCGTACGCCACTGTCTGATATATCAGACACGTAGTGATGCAATTATCGTCATAATTACTTGTTGGTTTTTTCACTGTATTATTGCACCACTGAGATTTCAATACATTCAATACATGTTTCACAGAGTAAAAAATAATAAAATAAACCCCAAGAACTTAACTATATATATATAACACATAAAATAACAATATATATTTTTTTATAATGATTTATTTATAACAAATTAATAATATCGATACTCAACGTTGTCAGCACTAGTAAACCAACCACTTATATTGCGGTGGCGTGTGGTGAACGTTTTTGACGAAAACTCGTGGCGTGGAAAGGGTTAACTGATACCTTCCCGAGCTTTTACAAATGCCATAAAAATTCAAAGGCCATTATTAGGGCCGATTCGCATACATTATACGAAAGTATTTTCCTGTTTCTATATGGTGGTATCGAGAACGATGTTTGAGCGAAATTGATGATGTTGATTTTGAAATATGCCAAAAGTAAAATTACTTTTATTGTTAATACGTTAAAAGCTTCACAAGGAAATGTCAAACTTTCCGTGCGATAAGAAATAATAAACGTTTTCGTAAATCTTGATCCTAACATTAGACTAAAGTATTTAGGCAATTCCAAATTGATTCATGCGGTTTCTTTTTTCATACACTTTTTTATCAACGTGTATGTAGCAGTTTAAAAACTACCTTTCGTAGCCTAACGATAAATTTTGGAGTCTTCCCGTTATGTTACAAAAAAGGAGATCGTTAGCAACTCTGTTCTCGGTAAAAGAACAACTAATGAAATGCAAGAAATACCTGTGGTGAAGTGACAAAAACAGAGTTAAGAGCTTATCGTATGCTAAATCAGTGTCGAGGCGTCACAGCGCGGCGACGAATTGATTGCATCCGTGTTTTGTTTTAAAAGATCATGATTAGCACTCAGTGCTACAACACGTTAGCGATTTTGTTTTGGTTTTTGCTCGAGTAATTCATTGTATAAGGCTTTTTGTTTCTTACATTACACAAAATAGTGATATCGAAAACCCCCTAAGTGCTTATAATAATGGCCTTATGCTAAAAAGAACAGCCAATGTAAATTGTTAACATTTGTGTCGCGTCGCTAGCAGTTCATAAAAAAATGAATAGTTACACAAATTTACATGATATCAGCTAATTCAGAATTAGACAGCCAACTACTATACATCTGTTAGCTAGTTACAGCTTCACTAAAACGCCTGCCGGCAAATCACCAAACCTTTTAGGCCTGCCTTTAACTAGAAATAGCGCGAGATTGGAAAAATTTAAAACAAGCAGCCGTCGCGGGAGGGTCGAAACGGCTGATTCGCCGGAAGGGGAACGGAACACAAAGACTCATAGATGCTTATTCCAACATCGAAATGTGAAATTCCGCTGTTGAGAAAACGGGAAGGTTACAATGTCACTTCACGTCATGTTATAGGATGAAAGGCGTGAGGGTAAGCATCCTTCCTGCCTGTCTTGTTTTGGCTCAGACATTTTTCTTTGGGCTTACGTTTTAAGAATAGAACATTTGGTGGTGCTCTAAGCATCTCAAGAATTTAAAGGTTGTATACGATGTTAAAAGGAAATAAAAGTGTAAGGATGAAAACCGTCTAGGTATTTGATATTTACTGAAGGTCTGTACTTAGGTCTGCGCTTTTCCAAAGCATTCCTGCTATTATTCAAAAGTCGGATTATCCTTTATAACTTTACTGTTCTACAAAGATAGAGAATGATTATAAAATTGAATAACATTTTTATAAACCTTATCCACCATAATTAGAGATACCTCTAACGAGCGATGTTTGTCGGTTCATAACGCTGATATAATAAACCTACATAAGAAAACATGTATAAAAGATCCTGAAATACAATCCACATGATACATATCCAATGTCGTGACAATATATTTACGCATGTTATTTATTATATGATAGACTATCAACAGCACTGCATGTAAACCTAATTCGCAATCGTCCTCTTTACATAAACCTCAATCGATAACCACGACAGTTATCGAATCAGAATCGAGCCTATAAGTCAAATTAGCGTAAGCGCCTTATCTTGCACGCCATGTTTGTCAACAGCGATTTAAGCATGAAAAGGAAAGCCGCCTTCGCCGGCGAGAAAGCACATAAATCTATAGCATGAGAGCTGACACAAAAGGACTGTCTAGTTTTTGTTTATCTCGGTCCGTTAGGTCGGTCGGACCGGCGCGGTAATTACGGACCTGTATCAAGGACAACTCAAATATAAAGATTCCATTAGGCTTGAGTCTGGCTTTTGATTAATTTTTTAATCCATTATTTGCTCTAGTGCTGGGAAACCGGCTGGAAGTACCATAAACTACTTTAAGAGCGTAAAATAAAACATATGGTTTCTGTAGCAATTTTGTAACTCCATATGTTTATTGCATGCTAGCAAAAAAGGTTTTAAACGTTTCAATTCGCTCTTTTGATTCCGAAATGCCGCTAAGTGAGTGCAGTAAGTGAAAAACCAACACAAAATCTAGACCCGATCCGGTATCTCTCCAGGACCTTTATGTAGGCACATAAAGTTAAATGTTATGCCACGATACGTACTCGTTTGAATCCTAGTCGATCTTTAATGTGACCGTTTCTCTTAGTACCTCGATGTATCGATTACAAGCCCAATGTTAGTTGTTTTCAATGGTTGGAGCCACGTGCAATTGCATCTAACGGCTGCACTGGTTTCTGTGAGGGCAGGACGAACCGGTCTAATTATATAATAAGCTTGACTGACTATTAGTTACCGACACACTGCTTTAAAGACACCCGCTCACGATTAATCAATCTTAATTTTACAAGGTCTTTAGTAGCTTGCTTGGCTCGTAAGTTGTCTATCTAATTAATACACCATTTTGAAACTATTCTTCATTTTGACCATTAATGCTTATTTTGAACCCAAACAGTTGAATAGTCCAGTCATTTAAGCTTAAATTAGGTAAGAATATATAGCTAAGTATTTACAGACTTACAGCTGGGTATCTCGGAATTCGAGATACCCAGCTGTAAGTCTGTAAATACTTAGATATTGACACCCTAAAGGTGGTCTCAAAACCTACATATGGTAGGGTGTACGCAACTATTAAATTTTCAATGTCAAATGTCACAAATAGCAGTTTTAAGCACTTTTGAGCGAAACGGGAAGTTTTATCATAAAAGTGTGTAGGAGAAAATTACTTATCATCTATTTATCTATAAAAATTGTCTGTACGCTTAATTCCTAAGATTCACCATTTCAGAGATAAAGCGATGCAAATAGTTGAAAAAGTTGTATTTTCAAAAGCTTCCAGGCCCACGTGCGATTGTGCTAGACAGTTAAAATTTTCACGAATGATGTATTTCAATAGCTTCTATAACATCTTATACTAGAAAAAGCTTAAAACCAATGTTTAAGTGGGTTCTCATACAAAAATTATGGTTATTTTTTCTCACACTTGGCCGATTTTTAATGTGGTTACCTCAGTAAAACTATTCCAGTCAACACCATTTCTACATGAAGTACACGTTCTTCTTATGGGAGCCCCTTAAATAATCGTTTTATGTTGTTTTTAGTATTACAAGTCTTTCGCGTTTCAGTGCATTAAAACTGCTTATTATGGGTCAAAAAGTACGAAATAACCAATTATTAGAATACATTACATTACAAATATACATTTTAAAAATTTTAACTCTCCATCTAACTCTATTATGAACGTGAAGTTCATATTAACCAAATTTCAATTTAATGTAACGCAGAAATCTTAAATCTTCTGAATACTGAAAACAACACAAAACAATTATTTAACTAGGCTTCCTTATAAAGAACGTGTTCTTCATGTATAAAAGGTGTCGTCTGGAATAGGTTTACTGGGGTAACCACGTTAAAAACCGGCCAAGTGTAAGAGAAAAAAAACACAATTTTTGTGTGAGAACCCACTTAAACATTGGTTTTAAGCTTTTTCTAGTATAAGGTGTTATAGAGGCTACTAACATACATCATTCGTGAAAATTTTAACTGTCTAGCACAATCTCACGTGGGCCTGGAAGCTTTTGAAAATACAACTTTTTCAACTCTTTGCATCGCTGTATCTCTGAAATGGTGAATCTTATGAATAAAACGTACGGACAATTTTTATAGATAAATAGAAGATAAGTAATTTTCTTCTACACACTTTTATGATAAAACTTCCCGTTTCGCTCAAAAGTTCATAAAACTGATATTTGTGACATTTGACCTTGAAAATTTAATAGTTGCGTACACCCTACAATATGTAGGTTTTGAGACAACTTTTAGGACGTCAATATACAAGTATTTACAGACTTACAGCTGGGTATCTCGAATTCCGAGATTTTTTCCTAATTTGACTGGACTAGAATCGAATTAAATCAGGAAAAGAGGCACTGGGATTGTATGGTGCAAGTTTTAAAAAGTCCAATTTTCATGCAAGCGGATGTTGAAAACATTAAAAATTATTTGAGCTTCTTACACGAGCGCTGTAAAGAGCTCGAAACGTCGTCGGTAGTGTTCGCGCAAATAAAAGACAATACTATATACTTGTATCCGTTAACTTCCTTTATATCTGTATAATCTCCTACCTAATTAACAATATTTTAAATATGAGATTCAATAAATTTGCATTAGAGAAAAACCTCGGAGCTGGCTCGTCGAATATATACGCGTTTCAACGCCTATGTCCGGGAAATATCTACTCACTTAAACTAGCTACTAAAATACGTGTTGACCACCTTTACAGGAGTGTGCCGACAGCCTAAGCTCCTCGCTCAATCAACTGGCTACGGGGTGCCCACAGTGACACCTTGATAGCATGCTTACGGCATTTAGTTATTGCCTAGTCGATCGAGTAGATTAGTTATTGTAAGCATGTATTGTTTACACTTCGCAACAATTATATATTTCAATTGGAATTATTTAGTGACTTATGTAATTTAAAACTTACTCTCATAATTTGTCTGTCACTTCGAGCATGCATACAAATATTATTATCGGAGTAAAAGTATTATGTGAGAGAAACAGAGAGTACATCCTCTAAACTCTTTTATTTTAGTAACAGTTCAATTGCTTTCGTAAACTTTCAATACTTACTTAAAATCTCGAGTAAGTAAATACATATTAGATAAAATTTCTACTTAATACGTAAAATCAAATCTTATATAATTTACAGTAAGATCTTCATGGATCTAAATCGTTGACTACATAACATCTGCACGATTAGCCATAAATGTTTCCCACAAACGTACTGAATGTCCATCAACCAGCCGTTTTATTGTACAACTGTAAATAAATACCAAGCTAAATGATAGTTATGAGCATGCTTGCTTTTATTTCCAAATTATAAAGCTGTAACCCACGTAGCTATCATTGCCGCGCTTTATTCCCCCATAACTCCGAGGAAACGCAATCGTTGATGGCACGGGATTCATGATAATCGTCTTTTCATTTAACACCTTTTCCTGTCGCCGACACAGGTAGGTAAGGGAACCTCACTTCGTTGAATTAATAGGTTACTTATTTACTTATAAGACAGGTTAAAGTGATGTCTCGTTGGTCTATTGGTGGCAAGCGCTGCTTAAGGACCGAGGGGTCCCCGGTTTGAGTCCGGGGTCGGGAAAAATTTGTGTGAGCTTTTCTGTAATGAAATTACTCAGCCCGGAATTAGGAAGTTGGCGGTAGAACGCCCGTGGCTCGGAAAGCACGTTAAGCGCCTGCTGGTGGTCCTGCGCCCGATCTCTCATCGGTCATGTCGGATTGCCGTCTCACCGAAATGAGAGTGAGGGAATAGAGAGTGCACTTGTGTTTGCGCGCACACTTGTGCACTTTAATGTGTCCTGCGCACTTGGCTGATCTCAATTGAGATTGGCCGCCATGACTGAAATCAGTAGGACGGTTAGTGATCCACTACCTACGGTTACAAGAGTCTACCAACCTACGCAATGATGGTCATCCGTAATCTAAACTCAACTAATTCCTTCAGAATCCTACCGAAAAACAGCTTAAACTGCCTTTGGAAATATTTTAGAAAGGGCATTTAATATGGAATGCTTTTATAAATATCGCAACCAGCAATTACACGCGACTTCAATCTTCATTAGAAGCAGTTTCGAAGAATCCGTCTCATTAGGAAGTAGTATGAAAGTAACCACTTGAAGAGAACGCATTGCTGAACCTAGTCAAACAAGCCTACTAACTCGGGAACAGTGAGCGTGCCAATAGATTATATTTCTCTACAAACAACAAAAATTGTATTTGTTCTCATACATAAAAGATGTGTTTAGTTAGCCAGTATTTTCTTCGTATTAATTTTTGAGATAACAAGTCAAGAATAATATAATTACAAATATTACAATTGTAACTGGTACTCTAAAAAGCTGTAAGTGCGAGTTGACTTTCTTTGTCATACTCGTAGGTACTTTTTAGGATTTGACATACAAATATTTATCATACATCGTGCCTTACATTTGAAATAAAAGTAACAATTTACTGATAAAACTCGCGTGTATTATACTATGTTGTTCCCATACTCTCATAGTTCGGTGGGACGGCAATCCGACATGTCCGATGAGAGATCCTAATATTTTTCACAATAGAAATACAAACACATTTAAAGTAATTTACTTAGAAAATTATACGATAAGGGCTTATCTAGAGTAAACAAAGAGCGCACTCCTACAAGGGAACCGATTGAATCCTTGTCGAATTTATTTGTTCTATAAACGGGAGCGGCTTGTAAATCGTGTGAGAAACGGTCTATTGCTCGCGTGAGTAAGAGCATTCAATCTATATGCGACGGTCATTTCTTTTTGGTCGTCTTCGTTTAAAGTACTGGCCTTTGTCCAATAATCCATGTATTTACCTGCTTCCTTATAATACTTTAAACTTTTAAGAGCTTTATTCAAAATCTTCACTCTTATTTAGAGCTTTCTTCTTGTCCATAAAGAAGTTTTCTTCTCAAAGCTCTGTTAGCACTCTCAACTACTTACATATCATAACATGAACCTTTTCTTTTAATAACAACCCTAGAAATTCCTTCTTGATTTTTTTGGTCATTACAATGTAATGGTGTAGAGCGGTTTTTAATAAAAAAAAATCAATAGACGGTTCGCGTGGATTATAGACATTAATATCCGACCGTCTATATTCACCAACCATGTATGAAAACACGGAGAATTTTCTTGACAATTTATACACTTTTTAAATGCATCTGAGCGGATAATATATGATGGATAACTATTTGCCCATAGTGATGGATGAGAAGTGAAATTGGAGGAGACGGTCTATTCCGATTTAATGGATTGCATTGATATAACATTTCCGACGGTTCGTTGAACCGCTTGGTTAATAGTGGAGCGCCTAAGGCCGTGTCCCCAGTAGGCAAACTGTTAGCGGCCGACTGAGTTAGCCGCAAATTTGTGGCAAACTGAAATTTGAGTTAGCTGCAAACCCTAACCAATTTCGCCAAACAACTATGTCGCCGTCGCCGACTAGAATCGGTTTTGGTGGGAGTCGGCCGCTCACTGCTATAGTCAGCGCGTGTAACGCTGCAAACTGCGTATAGTGAGCGCAAAACTAGCAGAATGTGGACACTCCATTTCAAATATATGGAAGGGCGTACTAAATCGCTACGCCGCATACTCAGTCGGCCGCTAACAGTTTGCCTACTGGGGACGCAGCCTTAAGGTTTATACCTCGGAATCCAGGGCCAGTCGATGAATCTTTATATCAAGTTTTGAAATGTGTTTAGAATAGTATATAAAAAAATGTTAAAAAAAATATTTTGTGCGATCTCAACTTTTTAATTATTATTTTCTATACATAGTATAAAATGATGTTGCGAAGGGCGCCCAAAATGTGTTTGTTACCTAGGATCTCAAAAAGTACTATATCAATAACTATGCTGTTTTCAATAATGGAAAGAAGACATTCCAGGGATTCTATAGGTGTATAATTTAGGTGTACCTATTTAAGAAATTATTAGAGTAATCGTAACAGTTGTCAGACGGACGGAAGAAAAACGACTTCTTGACACGATCACGCTAGATTTCCGCAGAAATGAGGAATTTTCCCGCCGTAAAAAGTAGCCTGTGTCCGTGTCTAGAATCCTTTTTTTAAATTAACCAAGTCTTATAAAAATCCGTTCAGACGTTAAGGCGTGAATGAGGTAAACTTTTAAAACAAATGATTAAAAATCACTAACTTTATTAGTTTTCTGCCTACTGCCTACGCCTTAAGTACGATAGCATGAATATTAATTTCTCTAAGTTCTGGAAAGAAACTAGTAAACACGATATAAGGCCTGGCCTCCCGGCGAGCGTGGGGGGGAAGACTGATGCAATCGAGATAGCAAACTTGTTTCGCGAGCATTTCAGTGTACAGTCTCCACTAGGTCCATCTGCCGCTGTGGTCGATGCTGGGCCCGGGTGCCAGCATGGTGAGGAATCCTCAGTCACCTGCTTCACTGCCAGTCAGATAAGGGCAGCGCTGAGGAAAATGACCGGCGGCAAATCGCCGGGACATGACGGGCTCAGCATCGAGCATTTCAGGTATGCGGGTTTTCATTTACCGAGGGTGTTATCTGTGTTTTTCACTATGTGTATTAGTCACTCATATCTCCCACAAGACTTAATGCAAACCACAGTTGTACCCATAGTGAAGAACCGGACGGGGGACATCTCGGATAGTGGAAACTACAGGCCGATCTCGCTAGCGACTACTATCGCTAAGATATTGGACGGTTTGCTTGACTCCTGCTTAAGTAAGTATCTTGACCTGCATGACGCTCAGTTCGGCTTCCGACCAGGTCTATCTACCGAGAGCGCTATAGCAGGACTTAAGCATACTGTCGAATATTACACTAGACGTAGGACGCCGGTGTATGCCTGTTTTCTTGACCTATCTAAGGCCTTTGACCTAGTTTCGTATGAAGTGCTTTGGAAGAAGATGGAGAATAGCCATATTCCGGCAGAAATACGGAACCTGTTCAAATACTGGTACACTAATCAGATAAATATGGTAAAATGGGCAGGTGTTCTCTCGGATGCATATAGGATGGAGTGCGGGGTGAGACAGGGGGGATTGACGTCTCCAAAACTGTTTAACCTTTATGTCAATGATCTCATAGTTGAGCTGAGCAATATGCGAGTCGGATGTTCTATTGACGGTGTAAGCATTAACAACATCAGCTATGCTGATGATATGGTGCTGCTTGGCCCGACTGCGAGCGCCATAGCGAGTATGTTGCGAGTGTGTGAGAAGTATGCTGCCATTAATGGGCTCATCTATAATGTTAAGAAGAGCGAATACATGGTGTTTAAGGCCGCTGGTGGGTGTCCGGAAAACTCATACTTGATTACCCTTAATGGCTTGTGCATAAATAGAGTAAATAAATTTAAATACCTCGGACACATTCTTACAGACGACCTTAAAGACGATGTAGACATCGAACGAGAGCGTAGGGCACTGGCAGTTCGAGGAAACATATTGGCTCGTAGGTTTTCCCGTTGTACTGATCAAGTAAAGATCACGCTTTTTAAAGCATATTGTCAGAGCTTTTACACGGGAAGCCTATGGGTCCACTACACCCAGAGATCGCTGAGTGTCCTACGTGTTCAATATAACAACATCTTCAGAATGCTGTTGCGACTTCCACGCCACTGTAGTGCATCGGGAATGTTTGCGCAACACCACACGAATGGCTTTCACGCCATCATTCGTAATAAAACCACATCTCTGATAAACAGACTGCGCGCCAGTTGCAACAGCATACTGAAAACAGTGGCGGATAGGTACGACTCACACTTATGGAAATGTATGGTGCGAAGAGTGATTTGAATTGTATCACAATGTTTCGATGTCTCGCCACAATAAATAATATTATTATAAAACCGAAAATTAAAATTATACTAACACTATTTTGATAAGATTAAATCGTATGTTACTAACCCTATATGAACTGTAATGATTGTTTGAAATAAATATTTATTATTATTATTATTATTATTATTATTAATAGCCTATATCCTTTTCTAGGTTACTATCTATCTCCTAACTAAATTTCATCAAAATCCGTTCAGCCGTTTAAGCATGATAGAGCAAAACTCCCAGCAAAAAACGATAAAAAATCACAAATTCAATTCAGTTTTCTGCCTACTTCCTACTCCCTAAGTGCGGCGACGTGATTATTTATAGCCTATAACCATGTCCAGGTTATCATCTATCATCATAACAAATTTCATCAAAATCCGTTTATCCGTTTAGACGTCAAAGAGCAAAAGTCCTAACAAAAACGGCTAAAAATCACTAACTCAATTTAGTTATCTGCCTACTGCCTACCCCCTAAGAACGATGGCGTGATTATTTATAACCTATAACCATTTCCAGGTTATCATCTATCATCATACCAAATTTCATCAAAATCCGTTCAGCCGTTTAGACGTCAAAGAGCAAAAGTCCTAGTAAAATCGACTAAAAATCACTAACTCAATTTAGTTATCTGCCTACTGCCTACCCCCTAAGAACGATGGCGTGATTATTTGTAACCTATAACCATTTCCAGGTTATCATCTATCATCATACCAAATTTCATCAAAATCCGTTCAGCCGTTTAGACGTCAAAGAGCAAAAGTCCTAGCAAAATCGACTAAAAATCACTAACTCAATTTAGTTATCTGCCTACTGCCTACCCCCTAAGAACGATGGCGTGATTATTCATAGCCTATAACCATTTCTAGGTTATCATCTATCACCATACCAAATTTCATCAAAATCCGTTCAGCCGTTTAGGCGTGAAAGAGTAACAGACAGACAGACAAAATTTTTTTTTTTTTTTACAACATCACATACATTGATCTGATCCCGTGGTAAGTAGCTTAAGCACTTGTGTTACGGGTATTTTTATTTACGGGTTAATTATTTTTGTAAATCATTATTTTTTGTAAAAATTTAATAAATTAACATTGAAATTACTCAGCAAACGTAAGTTATCACATAAACAATTGAAATTTCAACTATAAATTTTTTTTGTAAAAAAAAAATTGTTGTAAACGAGATCGGCCATTTTTTTTTTTAACTTTTTTCTTTCAGGTTTTAATAATGCAATCAAGCACTTTCTATACACATTCATTGACTGGCCCTGGATTCCGAGCTTTTACCATTTTCATGTTTTACGGAACTCCACTATAAGTAAACAAAGGAATTGTTTCTACATTTTTGAACTCGATATTATATTGACACTTATTTGGTGACACTTTGACGTAACGTTTTGGTGTTGTCATTTAAATAAAAAAAAAGACGTGTGTGCTCGGGGACTGCCGCGGTATTCGCTATGTGCGCGATGATAGCGCCCCTAGTGGCGACAACTATTCTGGACTTGAGATCTGTCATATCATAGCAACCAGATGTTTTGATATGTCATATCATAGCAACTAGATGTTTTGATAAAGATTTTCGACTAGTTTTTCAACACAAAATAAATAAAAATTGTATAAAGTGAGTGTGTATATTATACCAAGTGATTTTCTTACTTCACAAAAATATGAATATTATTATAAGTATTGAATTTGCATCGTTTACGTTACGTACGTAACGTTTTTACAAATACAAGGGAATTTATGAAATTAAAGCAATTTGACACATGAAAGCTCAGAATTATATCACATTTCTGTCACGGTCGATTTGCAACGGTCGATCAGTTTCGTAGAGTCGTACAATACGTCTAACCGCACGCACACAAACACCGTGCCGAAGTCTACCGAACTGAAACGACGTTAGACGATTGTGAGGTTTTTTTCGTTACGGAATTTCTTGGTTCGGTCGCCGCGCTCAAAGCCCGCGATAAAAGCTATGCAATAGCTTAAAAAGTTTCAACATTCACAAAAGAACGCCTTTTACAAGTCTCAAAGCTAAATCTTCAGCAATAAGATCCATTCCTTGCAAACACATTAAGCAAACCGCTTTAACTGCTTCACCCATACCGGTGCAAAAGTAACCTATCAATTTAAACTTTAACTAAAATTATCCCTCTCGAGACGTGTTCCAGACTGCATTAAGTCCCGACCAAACAATACATCTTACCGCAATTAACAATGGCCTCACTTTTCACTAAATATTGGATCGCGAAGACTGCGCGCGCTCGCAGCCCGACAGCTGTCTGAAACTTAGCCCGCTTTACCTTCCCTAGAAATTCAATACGAGACAAATAATTCGTTGAGTTCGCCCGCGATCTTGATTGGTGTAACCCAGTCGAAAGTCAAGAAGATATGTGGATGATACTGTATCTTTTAGCGTTTTAAGAACACGAGAGTCAAAAATCTTAAATAATTTGCTTCTTGCGACTAGTTAATGTTTACTGCACATAAACAAAATAATAAACAGAGTTGGTGTTACTTAAATATAGTTACTACTTATAATCAAAGAGTACAATAATATACATAATCAAAGAGTACAATAATATACAAATTTAGGCCATCTTATCACTATTAGTGATCACTGGCAAATTATTTTCATAGGGCGTAACTCAAGTCAAATGATGATGATGATAACCTTGTAATAGTTTTAAGTTTTGTGAAATAAAGAAATTATTATTATTATTATTATTAAACATCGAAAATTACATTTAACCAAAATTCTGAAAATCTGGTATTCCATATTTTTCATACATAAAATATGTTTGTTTTAAAACAGCAATCGCTATAACGTAAAATAACTCGTACAAGGACTAAGCATGATAAGTTTTTAAGTTCTTACTTAATTCGCGGTAATAAATGTCATCCCTATAGGACACTAATTCCAAAATTATATTCCCAAGAGTACTGTTTCCTGTGTTCAAAGTACATTATAAAGTTCGCGAGACGCGTTTGTCAGGTTTTATCTAGAAAATAAATGTTTAGGAGTCTTCATTTGCACTTTCATGACTGCATGTTCACAGTCATATAATTAAAAAGAATGGAAGGTTTTAGAGATAAAAAATGCAATGCAATGCAATTCTTTCAAATGTAACTTATTAATTAATGTTATGTATGGAATAATAAAAGTTTTGCTCTTATTCACATAAGAACTGAATCCTGACGGATTTTGATGCATTTTTTTTTTATAGATGGAGGGGACGGTTTGTATGTAAAATTCACCCGGAGCAAAGCGAGGAGCATTAAGAGCTTAATGCACAATCTTTTACAGGTAAACAATACATGCACTTACAGGAGTATTTAAGTAATATAGTATTTTAAGAAATAATTACATGTACAATATATATATGAAAAATTAAAGAGCAACAGCAAATTAAAATAAAATAAGAAATAATAATAATAAAACATCTAATTACGGGTAAGAGTGAATTCACGCTCTTCGATCAACTTTTTCGCTTTTTTCTTGAACTGGGCTAGTGAAAGACCGTGAATATCCAAGGAGTCACCAAAATAATTGTATGATTTGCCAAGTCGCGAGTATTTAAAACGTCTCCAATTAAGAATAAGTGATCATCTTACCATACTTAAAGCCCTTACAACATTAACAGTTTGTACCGATATATTCGCGAAGTGGGTCAGGATAAAGAAGCCCAAAGGTTCAAAGTAATAGTTTAGTCAGTACTTATGTCAATCTCTACAAGACCCATATTTGCATCTGACTGCAGCGTCCAATTTTACGTGGGCCGTTGTGGGTCACCGAATAATGCTTCATAACCTAATAGACCGTGGGAGGCCGCATTTGCATCGGGCTACTTACCGCTCGGAGCTTCATCTGATTTTATTCGGACACAGTTTTATTGTTAGTGATCATAGTGGAGATTATAAGGTTATTCGTTCATAAATTACAGTTTGTTTTTTGACCCACTGAGATACGCAATATTAGCTACAAAGTGGATCCCTAATAACATCTTATGCACTTGCAGCTTTTAGAACAATATCTGACGTTGTTTTAAGTAATACCTAGGTCTTTTCCGGTGGCATCATGTCTATACTCGTACCAATTTAAAGCGCATTAACTTTGAATAAAATAATTATTTACTGTATTTAAAAACGTATACAGAGGTAACTAAACACATCATTGACAGCATGCCAAAAAGATAATGAAAAAGAAAATGCTCAGCAGATGCCGCCGGGGCGGGCCTCGGGCTGAGCTGGTTTTCAGCCTCTTCCGTTTGCAAACATATATAGATTTTTGTCAGGCATATATTGTCAACATGCCAGATAACAAAAAAATAACAAATTTGCCTATCCCCAGACCATACAGAAGTCGACCCAGTTAAGCCGCCCGCGCGTAACGGTCCAACTGTGGGAAAAGTGATTCACCTTTAACAGTTTGGGAAAGTATACTACTTGCTGCTGTAAAAAGTTACACATTGTTATGGCGGCCGTGGGCTGTTTACGGAAAACAAGATCGTTTGCGCAGATGGGTTGCAAGTGGCTTTTTTTTTCTAGCCATTTGTAACAAGTGTGGGTAATGATCTCTTACTCATAAACACACGTTCGCGTAGTAATAGATTGCACCGTTTTATGGCAATATAAGTTGTTTAATACCTACTAACGTGGGCTAGTAACTTGTCACTATGTTCTCTAATTAAAACAACATTTATGGATTAAGTAAAGTCCATTAAGTATATATCCTATACTTATGAATGTGTTTTTCAATAATTTTGTCGATATAATATACCACCTTCAATTTCCTAAATTATGATCCAATTTTCTTCGATCTTATTTTACGATGTGGTGGAACGCACGCCTTAAACGTCTTCGATTTTATATTTAGATACAGGCAAAACCAGCACCCAGACGATATTTTAACAGAAACAACAAAGTAAAAGGAAAAATGTTCACAATCAATAAATCACATCACCATTTCTCTGCACCGTCATTACCATACTCAAATTAATTACACGCCAAAGACGGTAATTGGGCTCGTCTCAAAGTCGAGATGCATTTAGATGCAGATAAGAGAGATGAGCAATGGAGGCGAGTGAATATAGTGCGTCCAGGAATGAGGAAACAATGCGGAAAGTGAGGCAATCAGTCGCTATCGACGATGGGGATCGGTCGCCTTCACTGAACGCAGGCAAAACGGGTGGTATTAATATTTTATGACTGATTTACATTAAGGCTGAGGGTGACCGAGCGTAATCTTTAAGTTTTAAATTGCGTTATCATGCAAATGTAAGTTCACTGAAAACTCACTTTATGTCGTACTGGCCAAATGTATGGTGTCGAATGCACCGCAAATTGCGCTACCGAAACGTCGAAGCGCAAAATTATACTAATTTTTTCTCAGCCTTAAGCATTAACTTAAAAATAAAGTTCAAGAAGCTTCAGAATTTAAGTTATGAAGATAAGAAAGCTCGGGACAAGAAAAACCTAGCTATTACCTTAAAACCAATTAAACTACATGTGGTAGTTCTACAACTAATAATAGTCTCATTGAAATGTAATCAACAGTTTTCGCGTAAACTGATAATAACGATAATTAATTGCAGTTAGAAAACATTTATCATCAGTCGATAGAGATCCGATAGAGATACATACGTTACAAAATATGTAATTATTTTTTACAAAATTCATCATCCGTGTCACTACACTATCAGATATAAAAACGTGGGTATTATTATAAAACTAATGATTTTTGTTCCGTACCGAAGATTCTTTTCGCTTTTAACACTTTTTCAACCCCGTTGTCTCGTTTGAAATATCGGTCACGAAATCGCGTGGGCGATCAGACATGCGAAAAATGACGGATTACCATCATATCACGTCAAACTATTAATTTACATGTGTTTTTGTGATGAAGGAAACTTGTCTCTGTCAAGCATTTGTAAGCGTTGGAAAACAATGTGATCTACACACTTTGGCTAGCAAATTTACTGATTGTGACCGCACTAATAATATCGCTTGATTGATTTCATTTGAATGGTTCGCTGGCATTTGAGTACAGATTATATAAAAATATTTGAGCAATAGAAGAAATTGCAGGAATATCTAATATGGGTTTGGTTTAAACTCCACAATACAAAAACGACTCTATTACGAGTATACGTTGCAATAAAATTAAGTAAACAAATCAGTAAAGCGGTCATTACTATGGTGCCGAGTCAACTGCATAGTAAATTGAAAGAAACAACTGGATTAAATCACGTAATCGCATGCCCTAACATAACTGAGCGATTAGTAATTTATTATGTCTGGACTACTGACTAGTAGACTCAGTGCTGGTACCATACGGCCAGCAAAGTAACCTGATACAATGACATTCATCATGATCCTAATAAATAATAAATAAATAAATATTACACAACATCACATACATTGATCTGATCCCGTTGTCAGTAGCTTAAGCACTTGTGTTACGAAAATCAATCTAGTTCTAAGTGAGTGTGTCTTTTTCATAAGAAACGCTATTGTGTATAATTAGCTCAAAAACATTTCATACGTTTTATATCAGTAGTCAAGAAAAAATACGACTTCCATAGCACATTTCAAGAGCAAAACAAAGATAAAGAAAAATGCCAAATACTAATAAAATTAAGAAGATTCCACCCACTAAAGAATGAATTACGAAGCTAATAAGAAGGCAATTGTAATTTATGTCTGTTAGTACATTTTATTACTTTCGCAGGAACATCATTAAAATCGCGGCAATACGTTACGTACCTAATGAACATTTTTAAGTTCACAGCACGAATAGTCCTGACTTAAGGCGTTTCCTCCATAAAGCTTTTTAAAAGGTCAATAATTTGTGAGCAATATCTTTACGGAGACCCTATAGATCCACAGTATATTTTGTTGGGTGTACACTAAAAGTATATTGCTTGCACTTTTTTTTAATGCAATACACTTTTTTCTTAGTGAATTAATATTGCATTGATGAAATGTAATTTATTTGAATACTCTACTTTACCTCCTTAATTTATACGTGCCACAGCTTTTTACGAAGCTTTTTCAGAAATCTCTAAAACAGCTAAACAACCTTTTTAAGTTTTGAACAAAGCTATAATCGTTTTTGTTCATAAAAGAGCTTAATATTTGCGTCAATATGAAAGCTCCTCTAGTCGCGGCCTCGGCAGTGCGGTCTCATAGTGGAAGACTATTCGGTTTACGACAGCCGATATAACTCTCCGGTTTTATGCTCTTCCAGACTAGCGATCACCTTTTCAAGACTTCACTTATAATTACTTTACAGTTAGACACCCCTGGGTTTGTTGAAGCCAGCTATGATTGAAAGGATAGTTAATTAAATGAAAAATCTGAAAACATTTATTCTCTTCGTGATTGATTTTAGATTGCTATTGAAACTGAAATAACTGTGCTATTCAGCGATATATCTCACTTTTAAGACACTTTTTTATGATTTTATTTAAGTAAACGAGAGTTAGTTATTAACACATTCTTAAAGAAAGAAAATAGTATTAAATATACTGTTAGATGTTTAATCCATAGATACACATGTCACACCAGTGTTTAGAGCTCATAACCAGCTTTAACTTAAAGAAACATGCGTGTCGAAATAGAGAATCGTGCTGCAAATAAATATGTGAGGTCGACCAACGACTTGAGTATTTTATTTATGTATCATATTCATGTGATAGTATTTTCATAATGCAAATATGCGCCACCTTTGCATTTTATGAGACATTGCATGTATGCGCGATATTTGCAAAACGCTATTCACATGCTTGTCTACTGTGAACTCAATTCAAATGAGGTGAAGAATCTTTCATGGTAATAATCTAGTTTATACATAATGTAGGTTGCTAACCATACTGCAACTGAGGATAAGTCGTATATCCTTACATGCCGTACAACATTTACAATTAATATCGCCACGTAGATAGATTCGATGCTCTATTTATTTTACATTACTACATACATTAATTTTTTAATACATTTTGAATTTAATGAAAAAGAAATCAATAAATGGAGGTGAACCGTAATTTGTTATCCAAATATTTTATGCATCAGAATTTCATGTAGGTAGGTGAGCATAAAATCCCTTAAAAACTTAATAACGTGATAAAAGAGTAACAAACCTATGTATTTTCTACTCTTTTATTCGCTCGTAGATCAATAGTATACAGTTTTTTAACGTGTTTCATTACGTTAAAAAAAACGTAACTTAAATGATTTATAAAAAACAATTTTTGGAGTGAAACCGATATGTCATACGAAAAGACCCCATAATGAATAGTTTACCAATATAATATCGAAAAAGTTTGGGTGTTTATCAATGCAAAAATTGTCTGTGCAATTTTCCATAAATTACTACTGGACATTATCAAATGAATGCCTAAGATAGCTCGCTAATGCACCGACGGGGTAAGTGGCAAACGTGTGATGTTCATCGGAGTCTTTGCCCAAGTACGGAACGAAAAGTGCGTGCTAATTGCCAATAATGAGGAGGAATCATTATGTGACGTGTTGAACTGTCGAAAGGAAGCTCGCTCATTGATTAAGGAGAGCTTTTAAAGTATACTACGAGTATACGTCTTTAGATAGGATGTTCGTAGCTTCAGATACGATATTGCGTGTGGCCTTACCTTATAAAAAAGTTGAAATACAACTTTTTTTGTAAATCATATCTAAGCCGTCATGTATCGGCTTTATAAAATGCGTAACAAAATATCAAGACACATCTGTACAAGTACTGGCATGACACATGCGTTGATCAACGCAGACAACTAATCGTTAGTAAGCGCGTGCGCCGCGTCCAAACTTCAATCCTTTCTCAATCCCGCTTTCCTGGAATGAACCACACACGATACAAATTACCGGACCATTCTCCCATAACATTCGTGTCAACTTCATTAATTAGCCTTTCGAGACTAATTGGCTTTAACGAAGCTTAAGTTTTCATTTGTTTTAGTTTCCGCCCCCCAGCGTGCTTCGAGTAAGCGTAAATCGTGAAACATTTTCCGTGCTAAGTCTAAGGAAGTGAAATAAAAAAGATATTGTTTACACTAGCATGTAATTAAGAACAGAAATATCTGCGTTTATGCCCTTTAAATATCGCTCAATGTTTCAATACCAACTAATATTATAAATGCGAAAGTGTGTTTGTTAGTTACCTCTTCAACTTACTCGCGATTCTACACTCTAAATCAATCACCTTGAAATTACACAACAGATGAAGATTATCAGAGAGGTAAGGTACCCTATGTATGAACATAGAGTACCTTACCTCTTATCCGAAAAAAAAGGTAGTTTTGAAAAAAAACGGTACCTATATTGTTTAAATGTAGCACTAAATGTGCTAGATACTAGATGGCGCTTAGCATTTTCTAAAATTGGGTAAGTAATAGCTATTGCTGTGGGCATTAACGTCTTACATGTAGAGCTATGTACCTGTTCCACCCGAATTCAGTTATTCACCGACGCAACATTAAAGGGATTACCAATGTGTAAAATAATTTCTTAATAACGACGCGTGTCTGCCTTTGCAATTATTTCGACGGATAATAACACATGACGGAAGGGCGGCGATAACATCTCCGCGATTAGGGTTGCCAGGCGTCCGGATAAAGAGAGCCGGACATAGGAGGTCGTAGGAACGCATAGGCTATTATTGGCTTAGTTAGGCTTTTAGTCCGGACAAAACCGGACAGTCAGATTTTAGTTTGATGTCCGGTAAAAATAAACAGCGTCCGGTTTGTCCGGTTTTTGTTAGGTTATTATTTTTCGCGAAAAGCTTGATATTTACGAACAATTCTGCCTCGTCCTATAATAATACTAAGACACAAAATCCTCAGTAAAGTTGGGTGACCGGTCTCTTTACCTAAATGTCCGGCTACATGATTTGGCGACTTGGCAACCCTACCCGATGCATATCAAGGGTGCCAACGCTTTGTGCAGTTCACTTAATAATTCATTATTCGCTAATTACGATGATACTCCGGTAAATTGAGTTAACGAGAGACCTGTTAGACTGTCTAGTCATTATATTTAAGACGTTACGACTAGAAGTACATGCGACAAATAGCTGGAAGAGTTGAGAGTTATCATTTTATGGGACTTAAATTACGGCTAATTACTACGGGATACCGGGAAGTCGCAGATTTGCTCTGAATGACAATACTAACGAATAATGCCTAACCACCAACTTTTGTGCATACTAAGTTTCGTTGACTGACTTTCATTTGTCTCTACGAGAAATAGGTTTATGATTTTTAGATTACGTAATACACTTGTTGTTAACAACTTTGCTATATTACTGAAAATGCTGAAACCCACTACACGTAACGTACAATACACTAATACTAACATAACTGTTTTATGTTTGTATTAATTGCTGAAGGCATGCAAACTTGTTAAGTATTACAAGAAACGCACACAACATACCAATTAGATTAATGTGTTCAGAAAGACCGCGTACACTACCCAGAATTATATTGTAAGAACTAAATGTTACATATTTTCATGCAGATATATAAATTGCCGGAACTAAATGGTCCCAATCGAATAATTAATCACCATAGATATGGTGGAAACCAGGTATTAACGACACATAATTATATAAATAAACATGAGATGTCCATATTCGCACGCGATCAAATGATATCTGTATCATATATACTCTGATTCCGTATACTGACTAATGAATATTAATACAAAAGAACAGAACATCTTAGATAAGACAACCAAAAGTGGACCATTGTGCGGTATTTTAGCCTATTAAAATAGCTTGTTCAGTTAGTTTCGCAAACGAATTCCATCACAGCTATCAATTAATTAGAATGAAGGTGTCCAACCGATTTCAGCCATGGCGTCCGATCTCAATGGTATCAGCCAACTGCGCAGGACATATTATGGTGCACGAGTGTTCGTAACACAAATACTTAAGCTACTTACCACGGGATCAGATCGATATATGCGTTGTTGTGAAATATTTGTTTTAGTTTAGTGTGCCCGCAAACACAATAACTGCACTCTCATAGTTCTGTGAGACGGCAATCTGATATAACCGATGAGAGATCAGACGCAGGATTGGTCCCGAGCTTGATGTTGCCAATGAGAGCTTACCGTGCTTTCAGAAGCACGAGCATGCATCCACCTGCATGCAACTTACTGAGGACGGAATTTCTTAACAGAAAACTCGTAAACATGACCCAACTCTTGGCCAGTAGCGGTACCTGAGTACCATGAGGCTATCGAAAACTTACGTACGTTAAAAACCTATCGAGTTGTTTTTTCATACGACCGATTTTAGTTCTTAGCGTAACAAAGGCGCTGTACAAGTTTTTCATAGACATATTTACGTAGGCGATATCGAGTCCGTCACTTTTAAACTCATGGTAGCGCTACTGAACCCGGGATCTCTCGATCTTTACGAGGCATTTGCTGCGATTACCTTACCATCGACCAACGATGCAGTTATTTCTTAGATAGTAAATTAGTAAACATTTTTTTATATTTTTATTTTAGTATCACATACCTATGATTAAAGCTAAAATGTACAAAATCTTAATCGCAGAAATGTATTTTATATAAACGCTACAGCTTACTATGTAAATTGAAAAAGAAATATAAGTACAGCTTTATGAGCAAAAATCAACATGTAACATTCCGAACAAGTATTTTTCTGGATCCCCATCATTGCAAGTATTGCATAATCGACATAAGTACAGTAAGCAGCAACAAAGAAGGTATAATTTACTTTTAAGATAGCATTGACCTTTCTGTATTACATTGTAGTATATAAGAATAATTAATTAATTTTACGGATTAAATTCGCGTTTGATGCTAAACATAAAACGACGGGTCTTAGTCCAGTCAAAATAGACAAAAATAAGTGCTAACTTAGACAAAATTCGCATAGAGCTGAAAATTTCCAGAGACGTTAAATACATCATGATAAACGAAATATCAAAAATCCCCATCAATCCTACTTCTGCAAAAAAAATTATTCAAGGTCAAAAGTATAAAATTAAGGATTTTTCCATTTTCTCGAAAACAGTAAGTATTATCGAAAAAATAGGTCAAACAAAAGTTGTAGATCATACAATTTTCTACAAAAATGATCCAATCACTTTTTCTTTTCCGACTCACCATTCGCGAGATATCGTGGTTTTAATCATTAGAAAATTCATATTATACATAATATGCATTCATCTGTTGATATCGTTTTTGATCGATATATGACCTGGAATAGGTTCACTAGGGTAACCACGTTAAAAACCGCCCAAGTGTGAGAAAAAAAAACATAGGTTTTGTATGAGAACCCACTTAACACGTTGGTTTCATGTTGTTTCTAGTATTAGATGTTATAGAGGCAACTGAGATACATCATTCGTTAAAATTTTAACTGTCTAGCACAATCGCATGGGGGCCTGGAAGCGTTTGAAAATACAACTTTTCAACTTTGTGCATCGCTATATCTCTGAAATGGTGAATCTTAGGAACAAAGTGTTTAGACATTTTTTATAGATAATTACGTGATAAGTAATTTTGTCATACATACTTTTATGATTAAACTTACCGTTTCGCCTAAAAGTGCATAAAACTGATATTTGTGACATTTGACCTTGATTATTTTTTTTTGCAGACGTGGGATCGATGGGGACTTTTGACAGATTATTTGTAATAGTGTTCCCAACATTCATGCCAATTTTCAGCTCTATGCGAATTTTTCCTAGGTTAAATGTCTATTTTGACTGGACTATCTCTAAATAAATAAGTTTATTAGTATTATATGTGAGTTTAATCTGTAAAGTATAATTTCAAATGTTTAATGTTCGCGCAAATAATGGACAGTAACTTATTGTCTGAACCTGCCCTCCTATTCATTTGCGTCGAAATCTGAAACTATGAATTTAGGTTAAGAAAAGGATCTATTTTGTTTGTTCGATTAAACTTCCTAAAGGAATTTTACCTACTGAAAGCCTGTTCATTTACAATAAGATAGATTTGATTACTATAATAATATAGCCTTACCTTAGTTGATTAAATAAACAAGGGCGCAGTTATAGAAGCTCGCACAGGGCGCAAAAAAGTTCACTTTGGTTTCAATCGTAATCAAAATTTGAGAAAACCTCATTACAAAATGTCCTAAGCATTGAATTAACAGATATATTGATTAACATGAAGACTGTACCACAACTACAGCTCTACGTCACAGAACAGATAGCTCAGATCACGTGAAGTACGCGGTATGTAATTATAACTAGCCTCCGTTCCTAGCTTAGGTAACCCAGGATCATGTATAACTGGTATCGGGAGTCTAAGCGCATAGAATACTTAATTTCACTATCGGAAGTCAGCCGCACGACCACGGGCTGTGGTTAAAAGGGAATCACAGTGAAGTGAGCTATAAGATATTCTGATGAAGTGCAAAGCTAAGTAAATGTTGTCATCGCCATGTAGTTCAAATGTCGTGCTTAGTAATACATACATGTTTACACTACATATATGTATGTAGAAGTTTTTGAACTAGCCACTTACATCTTTCTTTTTTTTATTTCCAGATCGAGCAATTATAAAACCTACTATGTTGCTAATATGTATACTCCCGTACTGCAGAAAGCTAACTTATTCTTATAGTATTATCATACTATAGCAGATCTGCTCAGCGTTGCCAGAATGTTACTTTTGTAACATTTTACGTTACTTTTGGCCCTCCAATGTTACTTCCATGTTACACCACACTCAATGTTACTTTTATGTTACTTTTGAGAATTTTGAACAAAATCGTGTATCGGAACGCATTTATGAATATAATGTTAAGTCATGTTGGCACGCTTGATAGAAAACAACATGGCGTTGTTGGCCAGACTGACCATGGACTGACCAACCAATACGATTGTTTGTCAAATCTACTTATTCACTCACTCGTGTGTATTTCTCAATCTTTCATCCCGCTTACGTGTGCGAGCGTCGGATTTGTTTGTGGATGTGACGACCGCCTTCGACGCTCGCTCGCTCAGTCGGTTCGGTTTTTTGTATTGATTGATGACGAAGCAGGTTGGTATTGAACGACATTCATAACTGGATTAGTACTTTACATAGATATAAATACCTAACTGACTGTTACTTTTTTTCTTTTCAGCGTCAACCTTTGAGTATAAAGCCACTGGAGATGCCATACACGGGCGACCCCCTCCGGCAAAGTACATTGGTCAACTGTTCAAACACGTTTAATAAAACTACTTGTCGCTGCACCACCGCCATTTTGCATTGATCCCTGTTGCGTGACGTTTCTCTTGAAAAATGGTTATTTGTGCAGTATTCTCATGAAAAAGGCGATCGAGAGTTCAAATTCGCAACAAGAGCGCGTTTCGTATCATATCTAAGTGTTTTTATTAACTTTTAAACGTGTATTTAAGAAGAATTGCTATTTAAATAAAAAGTCGTTACGATACGTAAACGACAGAAAAAAATTAACAAGAATACAGTGGTACAGGGGCTAGTGATGTTACAAAGTCAAAAAAGCGACTCGACATTTGAATGAATCATTCACTCCCTGCAGTTAGTTTTATAATCCGTTTTTTACTTTAATTTTGAATTAAATAAAAGGTAACCGTATTTAATATTTAAATCTTGTAAGATGAATTTGAAAAATTACTTTTCTTTTCTCTGGTCATACGATATTGAAATTTAGTCTGAAAATGAAAAGAATTCTGTGACTCCCTTAGAGATATTTTTAAAGACATAGATATTTTAACCGTAGTCTCTCAGTACATTTTGGACTGTATCTTATAAGAACATACAATCATTCAATAAGAAATCGGATACTCACCATTTTAACACCAGAAATAAACATAGGTTTGCCGTTTCAAGGCTCAGGCTTCAAAAGACTGGAAAGTCGTTCTTGGGTTTAAGCACAAAATTGTTTAATAAGATCCCACAAAATATTATTGAATTATCTTTTTATAATTTCAAACTTTTTATAAAGTCGTGTCTTGTGAAAAAAGCATATTATAAAGTAGAAGACTACTTAAATGATAAAAATCCATGGAAATGATGAGCTGCTCGCTTGGACATCAATGAATTATGTAACTTGTGAATTTTTATGTAATATGTGATTAATTTATTTACAACTTGACGTGCAAAAGTATTTCATGAAAATCTATTTTCAGAATAAATTATTATTTCATTTCATTATTAATTGTAGCAATAAAATATTTCGAGGCTAAGTCCGGGGCTATGAGTGTATGTGTTATGCATACTATACCATAAACTAGTATTTATATAATAGAAGTGTGTATCCTTTTCGATTTCCAAGAGATCAAAAGATAAAGGAGATATGGAGAAAATTTTGTAACAACGAAAATCATTCTTGGAAACCCACACGTAGGTACAAGTGTTATCTAAAATGCTAATAACAGAAAGACATTGATTAAAGTTGCAATACTTTCTTTGCGAACATGTCCTTGTTTGGTAAGTAATTTTATTTCTTTATTTTTCCTGAATCTGTTACTGCTTCTATATAGCACATTATATATTCAGTTTTTTCCCATGCAATCAAACTTAGGATTAAATTAAAATATTAGTTTTTTGTACTTATCTTCGAAATATAAAGGCTTAGGTCATAAGGGCACACAAACAGACAGACACACATATAAATAAACAAATTTTTACATTTAACAATTTTGAAATAATCAGTACAAGATAGTTCAGTTCATTCACCAAACTGATTTTATTTTATTCTTTGTGTTATCACTAATTTTTCGTATGTGTGTTGCGTAGTTACGTGAAAACTTTGTTTGTGTGCGTGTATTGTTTGAAGTGTTGAACTTTTTTGTAGTGTGCGTCTATCGTTACAGCAAAATTTGTGTCTGTTGAGTTATTAATTTTTTGGTGGTGTACTGTACGTGTTTACCTCGCCCCCCGCTAAAAGTGGCGAAAAAATGTGTTAGAAGCGTTGACGTTATGGCTTCTCCAGTGGCTTTATACTCAAAGGCGTCAACAGTCGATTATGCGATCAACAACACAATTGTTACAAATTTTTACTTTTAATGAAGAGTCAAGGAATGTATTTCATTTTCATTAAAAAAAATACCATTATTAACGTATGTTGCCAAATTCCACAAAAAAAAGGCAATGTTACTTTTTCTGACAAAATGTTACTTTTTGATCTGTCTCGTGTAACTTTTGACTATCGGCCACTGGCAACACTGGATCTGCTCTCTTATGCTTGCATCTTATGTGACTGATCTCTCTCAGCCGTATCGGATTGCCTCTTCACCGGACTATGAGAGTGTAGATATATAGAGCGGATCTGGACTAATATAAATATACATTTTAATATTTGGGCTAATATACCTATTGCTTGCTATTATTTAACTACAGTGAAGTATGCGCCAGGGTAACACTGTCCTCCTAACAGCAATTTTGCAGAAAGGTCCCAGCGGAAAGATCCTTAGGGTTTTAGAGGGAAAAAGTCCAACATTTGGTAACCACAATGTTCCCCGGCGCTGTGATATTCTTCAGAATTTTATCCCGGTTAATGCGCATCGTCCATAAAAGGTACTCTTCGCTTTTGGTTTAAGTTTCGTTTTAGGAAACTGAAAATGTTCGGGATATTTACCATGTATCCTTATGTCATCGAGTTCCCGATATTTTTTTACGGGACCCGTGATCGACGCTTGCAACGATGCTGAAATATCGGGAACTCAGTAAAATAAGGAAACATGGTCAATGTCCTGAACATTTTCAGTCGTCTAATATTGTAACCATGACGCTTCGCTTCGGGTATATTGAATACATAAAAACCTTCCTCTTGAATCCATCTATCTATTAAAAAAAACCGCATCAAAATCCGTCGTGTAGTTTTAAAGATTTAGCATAGCAAGCATACATAGGGACAGACAGACGCGGGAAGCAACTTTGCTTTATAATAAGTAGTGATGTTTCGTAGTTTCAAATTAAGTAAGAAAAGCCACACTGACAATAGAAGTATGCGTGGCTTGCGCCCAAGCTTATGCCTACATTAAGATATTGCTATTAGCTATTACATTAAGATTACGTGAGGATGAACCCAGCAGTTAACCCCGCTACCGGTCTGACCGATAAAGTTAATGCCAACATTATGATAACTATTTTAATAGTATAATATAGCTTCCGGTTTTTATGCGTGTAAATACGAATCAAAAGCAATGTTAGTAAAACATTGAACGTAATCAAACTGTCACGGAAAAGTGTTAATTGTGATTTTTATAAATAGTTTTTATTTTATTGTTTTCCGTCCGCGTAAACATGACTCCATTATAGCGAAGCCGGTTAAAAACAACATAAGATACATTGCTCAGTCTGTTAACTATGTGTACTTACTTAATTACATAGAAATCGGTTTTGGCGTGAAAGCTTGTCTGACAGACAAATTTATATTTGGCATGTAAGGATTGATTAGATATAAAACTTAACTGAAGCTTTGGTAAGCGCTAACCAACACACGAAATGTATTTTAACTATTTCATAACTAGCATTTTCTGAACCTTCAGGCCACATGGACTATTCCACGCTGTCCAAAAGCTGTTATTACAAATAGGTCAAGGATCTCTGTGACAATCGAACACTCATCATACAATTATATGATATCTTATTCATGACATTTTACAAAGCGAAAATTTGTTTTATGTCTTTCGTCAATAAATTAATTTGGTTTAGGTACTGTTAAACTGGAACATTTAATATATTATTATTTTTTTTATTACATACGCAATTAGAATTATGACTGTTTTTTTTTACCAAGCTACGGATATTATTAATATATTTTACTTTATATTATTTACCTATGAATGGATTGGAAGACCGTAAACGCTTCTATATTAAGCAATATTTTTTGATAAATCTATAGATGATATTTACTTATTAAAATAAGCTGGTTAATAATGTACTAACTCAACGTAACTATTTCATACTAAAAAAATATAGTCATAAACCTGCACAGTAAAGTCAATATCTCAGTGGGAAAATAAAAATTAAATAACAATTAGACATACAATGTTTCCGAGTTCATACACACAACCAATCATCCAGATCTCGACAATCAAAGCTTATTTACATGACTCTACCTATCACTTGAACGTACATACAGTTACAAATGTTATTATATTATCCCAGGGCGATAATTCGTATGTTTATGTGACTCTAATAATTAGTCATTAAGGCCATAGGTGAGTTCTCTTCACACGAAAGATCCCGTGGGAGATCTCACCTATTGTTAAAATGGTGGGGTGACCAAATGACTGCGTGAGTACTATGCACTAGTTGTGTGTTTCATTAATGATGCAAAGTATTCTATAGTGCGTATTATAAACTCAATAGGTTTAGATGATACCGATCGGAAGAGGTTAGGTTATCGATGACGTAGACGTGTAATTTTATAACTAAGTCAAAAGTCAAAGTTTGCACCAACTTCTGTTGGAACATAAAGAATTCTGAATCAAATTTATTAAAAAATATATATTTACGACTGACGATACCCATAACCATAAATTTAAAAATAAACAATGTTTTCTGTGAACGTTCAATTTCCATATGCAAAGCTCGACGAATATCGCACGGTATGAAATTAAATTGTCCGATCATTTAAGTTTATAATAAAAACAGCAGGGTCCTCCAGGGACTCTTGCCAATAATAACACTTCAAGTCTCGTAAATAATCCCGTCCATAACTCACTAACACACGTAAATCATTATTTGTGAAAAAAGTTTACATCACACGATAACTGCACCTCACAAGTACCTAACAAATGCGAGTTAAAAAGTGCAAAATTGCCTGTGTATTCACCGCATTTTAGATAGTTATTATTTTTATACGAATTGTTTGAAAACAGAATCTTAAACACGAGTTGACTTATAGAGAAGAAACAAGATTCCATTTCTTAAAATACCTATGACAACTTATTTACTAACATAAAACAAATGAAAACATTACTTTTTGACGTCAATAAATAAATGTTTTTATTGCTCACTTGAAAGCTAGTAAATCAAAAATGAAAGGTTTTTACGATTTCAATTGAATATTGATTCTAACAGACTAGATACGATAAAAATAATAACATTAATTTTACGAGAAATAAATTGGCTAATAATAAAAATATTTATACAATTACGGACTCGTTCATTACTATGCAATTTGCGTTGTTCCTTAAAGGTTGTACCTCAAAGTTAACAACTTAGAATCCCAAGACACCTATCAGCACTTTAAAATTAACGACTGCAAGTCTTCAGTCATTCTTGCAAGCTTTTTATGGTGACAGAGTGCATTGCTCAGTCGTAACCGCGGTCAAGGTTTAAAGTTAATTAACGGATAGGTTACTAACCTTAGTAGTGTCCTCATGTTTCCGTCTGGTTCAAAACAGCAACGGCACAACGGAATGTCTAGTTCGGAACTCGCGAGTTCGCGTGTTTGTGCGATACGTCCGCACTCGTCGGCGTTGTGTGGAGCTCTGCGGCGACTGGCGGCCAGCACCTAGTATTAGCTTGCAGGCTGCAGCGGGGTGCATGCAGGGTTGCATTTCCGATGGTGCGGAAAAGCCCGCGACTTCCCCGCTAAAGCGGAGCAATCTAAGTGATCAACGCTACAAATTATACGGTTGAACGGACGTGCGCTTATTTGAGAACACGTCACATAGGACCTTTAAGGCGAACAAAAAATTGGGGCCGGGGCTTTTCTGGAAATTCCGAACGTAATTTGCGCTTTCTTTTTTAACGTTTCGCAGTGTTATGGGTAATTTGTCATTTTTTGTCGGTAACGGAATGGATAAATACCGTAGTTAGATTTATGTATTAAAAATATTTGAATATTTTTTCTAATAATTTCTGAATAAATATGAATTATCCTACCAATATAAGTTTTTAAAATTATTTGCGGGTGTAACTACTTTTGATGTAATTTCAGAGTTCTTAATAGCTGTGAAATTATCTAATTGATCGATAATGCAAATGTAACGTATGCTAAACATGATTAATTGTTATGATAAAAAAAGCATTGTGTTTTGACTCTCCTAGAAACTAATGAATTGAAAAGGCCATTCTATATCTTTTCTTTTCCTTAATTTCATACCGAATGAATTCTTTTATGTTTCTTTCCTTTTTTTCTTTAAAATTTAAATGATAGATTTCTCCATGTACCAAATCTATTACTCGAGATTTTTAACTAAAATGAAAACTTCCTTTAACAGATTATTAAAAATAATTAACTAGTACGAAATTGTTTGGCGTAATTAAACAAGTTTCTTTAGTAACTAGTGTACACTCACGTACAATTAAATGTAAACACATGTAATCTTATTCGATTGTAATAGGGTTCATTATTGGATGGCTTTGTATACATATACGTGCTTATGACTGTACTGTCTGTGTGTAGAGTTGGTTCAGAGAAAACAAACATTCGCACAAAGAAAGCAACCCATAATTCAGCCTTAGAGATATCGCTGTTCCTAGTTAGCCAATTAGAGAAATAGCTGGTCTAATTTACTGGGACCACCGGATCAGTATTGCCAGTTGTATGACAACTCACTCAACCATGCTTCATCAAATACTTATAATCAACCAATTTATAACCAATATCATTATTATCTAATTAAATAATACAGAAAAATAATTAATTAAATACACAAGTTAATAATTAATAACAAACTAACGCGGTGTAAATCTCCATTGTATACATCACAGTAAATTTATTATCAACAGCTTCCGATATACAAGAACAAGAAACTTTCTGGAATTGCTTACCCACTTACAATTTAATTGGGGTTATAAATTGTAATTTTATTACAAATTTATAAATTGTATTTAAACTTTCCACACATTCCATAATAAAATTGTATTAATAGTATATCGCTCTAAAAATAGATTTTTATCATCTACCCGCACCTTGAAAAAGCGACAGTGCAAAACAGTTGAAAAAATCTAAAATTCGGAGATTCAGATTAAATTAGTTTGCTGACGAATTACGGAATTGATTAGTTTTGTCGTTGTGGCAACACCGAGCCAGCTCTGCTCGGTCAGGAGAATTATCCCCTGTAACCTTGCAATTTTCAGATTTGTATCACTAATTGAAATTGGTTTAAATAAATAGCAATTTCAGATACGGGCCTCCTTATCAGCTTTTATAATTTGTTATTAGGAAATTTCTAATGAATTTACTAACTGTATGATTTACTGTAGATATAAATGGTTTAAATTAATATCAGTGTTGTTGGCAACACGGACGATTTCATAGTTTGAGTACTTCTTATTCATCATCAGCCCATATACGTCCCCACTACTGGGACACGGGCCTACACTAAACAAGGGCGATAAGGCCTTAACCACCCTGGCCAAGTGCGGGTTGGTTGACAACACATTCTCAGAATTTATTCGTAGGTATGTAGGTTTCCTCACGATGTTTTCCTTCACCGTTAAGCTTTTTACTAAGTAGTCATAATGAATTAACAAATAAATATTCGGGACCTCTCCACTCCCGTGTGTGACCCGTGCGTCAGATAGCTGACCCCAAGCTAAGCAGAGCTTGTACCATGGGTGTCAGAGACTGATATACATACATTGTCATATATTATTACACCCAGACACGTAATTAACACAAATGTTCATCACCGGAATGTTTATCCCGTGTCCGAGTGGAGATCGAACCCACGAAACCGTAGTCAGGGTCACAATCCACTGTTCCACCGAGCCAGTCGTCAATAATAGCCCAATTGATATCTACATACAGTCACGCCTTTTTCCCAGAGGGGTAGGCAGAGATCACTTCCAGCGATCCACTTTTCACCTCTGTGGGAAACGTGACGTGACGGGTTGTGGACCACGTCGCCGCCATTCTGCCTTGTGCATTGTTTTAACAAGGTCATTGCGTTCCCACGAGTAGCAAGGATATATGACGGGAGAAGGAAAAGGGGAGGAAGGATACTATCGCCTCGGATGATTAGGACTGAGTCGATAGTAGCTCGAGGAGCCGGGGTCGCTTACCCGTATACCGTTTACCAACCACCGGACAGATAGTTGTGACTAGTATCCCCTGACTGATAAATAAATAAATAAATAAAACATTATTTCCTTATAGCGCAGTCGGTCAAAAAGTAGCCTATAACCTTCCCTAGGCTCTGGACTATATCTGTACCAAATTTCATTTAAATCGGTCCAGCACTCTATGCGTGAAAACGTAACAGACAGACAGACAGACAGACAGAGTTACTTTCGGATTTATAATATTAGTAAAGATTTATATTACTAAAGCGCTTAAGTATCTTAATTATTTATAGACGTTATCTATTCCAATGACAGTTCACAGTATAACACCATAAAGAACTTAGAATTAATTTAAATGGCCGTTTTCTGCTGCAACTGACAGTTACAGTCCTTTTTATGGGTTCCGTAGCCGGGGGGTAAAAACGGGTCCCTAATTATTACTCGGACTTCGCGATCTATCACCAGACTGTATCTGAAGAAACGCGATAACAAAACAATTGAGATTTTCACAAAAAAAAAACAACAACATCGCAGCGTGACGTTATTGGTCGTAGCCTAAAGCCTTCCTAGATAAATGATCTATTCAACACAAAAAGATTTTTTCAATTCGAACCAGTAGTTCCTGAGATAAGCGCGTTTGTTTTAACAAACTCTTAAGCTTGACAATATTAGTATAGATTTAACTTGAAACCATCTAAGTCCCTGTCAAAACATGTTAATAACTACAAAACACCCAGTTACCCCGATTACTATCCGCGTTCGCAACAACTCTATCGTTCATAAACCCATTCCAAAACCGTGGCACGGCGTATCATTACGAATTTAAGGCAATTTATTTCTATTACTGCAAATGAGAGGTAGTCATGAATAATAATGATAGCTTTTACGCGGTCGCTTTTATTATACTATTATTTGTGCATTAACATAGATCTCCAACTAAGAGCGAAAGTGTAATACACATCGTAATATGAATTTCGATAAGAAACTTTGATCGTTTGGTTGAGCTGTTGCCTTTTTTACTGAAAATTGTATCAACTGAAAGTGCAATTAGACTAGAATGTGTCTAGAAATGTAAGTCGTAAATATAACGAGGTGTGCAAATCATAAATTCACTCGTGTAACAGAAAAGTGAGTCGAATCTAAATATTTTCTACTGATATGTACATTTCACATCTGCCCACATGAAGACAAGTTCTTAAGCATGGTTGAATCAATAAATTATTGAATAAATAAATATAAATATAAATATTACACAACTTCACATACATTGATCTGATCCCGTGGTAAGTAGCTTAAGCACTTGTATTACAGATACAACAGTGGATACACAAATATACTTAAATATACTTAATACACAACCAGACACGGAACAAACACCGATGTTCTTCACACAAATATTTGTCCCGAGTGGGAATCGAACCCACGACTCTTGGAACCGTAGGTCGTGAACCTGGGTCACTAACCACTGTTCCACCGAGCCAGAATGCTTTATAACCTTTGTTTGAGTACCTAATCAAAGGATCTGCCAGAATATCAGCGCTGTAGCGACCTAGCGACCGCTGCAGCACATGCTCAAGCAGAACCTTTACAGAACCATCACTTTTACGGCATGTGTGTTTGTTTGTTAGATAATATTATTGTGTATGTGATCAATTAATGTTTTCTTTCTTTCTTTCTTTGCCTACAAAATAAACTTTGTCATTTGACAATGTCTGTCTGCTGCGCCTCCACGCCTACTGCTAAACCTACATTGTAACCGACCTCTCTATAAGGCAATAAAGTTTCACGTGCTGAAACAGTCGCAGACGTCAATAATAGAAAAAAAAACTACATATGCGATTTGCTTTAACGTATAACAAATATCATTTTAATTTCATTTAATATCGACTTAAAAGATCTCTACAAAATCCCTTAAGACGACAATTACAAAACAAAAAATATATAATGTTGTTTTTGATTAGGTAAGTATGATCTCGTTTCATTAGTTGATTATTGCGTCTAGACTATTATTACCGAGCAGTACGCGACTTAGTACGAAATATGGCACAATAATATTATATATATATATAGAAAATCGTAATTTAATTGCCATATTTTAAAAGATTTATAAATCCGCCAACAACAGTACACGCTCGATCCTTATCTGTAACTACTTATGCGCCATATATTATCTGCGCAATTTTAAATTAGATTATAATAAAAACTTAGCTTCATAGACGCATCTAATTAGACAACAAACATCCGGACTTTCCAATTTTAAGTGTAACATTATTTAAATTGCTTTCATATCCGTAAGCAGACATTGTTTTACGATGCTTCTCTATCAAAACATCGATCCACACTTACCGAAGTTGTTGGGCTAATTGTCAATTATCATTTTGGGCGCGCTTAGTCTTTTTTTTAAAAAGCTTTGTTTATAATAAATATATTTCATGTTGTTGTGTCTGTTTAATGAAATTTCAAAATGAGAAATAATCATATATGAACATATTCCTTACATTCAAGTGGTAAACATAAATATAGTTAAACAAATATAATAACTCTCACACACAAGAAACAATAATAAAACTGTGAACTGTCAAATTTGAAATAAAACTAATTTTACGGATTAAACTTGCGTGTATTGTTGTTATTCTAAACATATTATTTAGAGACCCGACGTTTAGAGCTCTTTACAGCACTCGTGGTCATGGCTATAAATTAATTTTATATCAAATATTTAATTTAAATGCTCCTTTACCTCTTTCCTTTAACAGGTGTCGTATTGATAATTATTGTAGGCGATTCTTCGTTTCGCATTCCATAAAGAAAAATAATCTGTAATTTTTTTTAGCTGTCTTCTTTTATTGCCAAGCTTGTTGTAATATAAGGATTATCTTAAGGCTAAATCCAAAATCGTGTCACGTCAAATCTCCTATCTGTGTGGAATCAGTTCGTCACCTGGAAAATCTTGTTTTTATCACTTCATCCATCAACAAGTCTGCTAGAGTTGTGTTAAACCCATTTTACTTTTCGAATCCAACTAGACACATTTAACATCGTATTCCCATTGAAATAAAACCTATCCGCCCCTGTGGATATATAACTTAGTAAATGCTATTTAAAGTTGCATGCACGAAGTTGACAAGTAGTTATTCATACAGAAATAGCAACATGTTAATTCTATTTCTCGCCCTAATAAAATACAAAACGACATCAAGATACCACTTATTTAACCTGAGAATATAAATTACGGACGTTACAAGTCTCCTGATTAATTGAAGAATCTTAGTACTTGTAGGCATATTGAATATATTATCTATCTGCTTTATAAATTATCTGCTTTGTAGGCGGCTTTTTAGACCTTGTAGTCAGTAATTCAGGAAAACGTTTTACATAACAAATAAACATTACACAACGTCACATCACATACATTGACCTGATCCCGTGGTAAGAAGCTTAAGCACTTGTGTTACGGATATCAACACTTATAACACAAGTGCTTAAGCTTATAGCTATATATGTGTGTGTGCATTGTACAAAAATTTACATGCAGTCTTGAAATTATGTTCATAGTTTGCAACCAGTAAAACAATATTATTAATGGAATCGAAACTTAAATTTTTGGCGAAATGAGACAGCAGAAGACATTTAAAGTTGGGTGGGCAAGTCCATTTCAAAATTGCGAAAAACATTTAAAATGTCGTTGTCATCTTATAAATAACAGAATTAGTAACATCTTTCATTATGAAAACATATCCATAAACAAAACTTTTGATGAACCTGCCGAACAAACTTCCTAGGCGCTGCATACAAGGAACAGGCGTGTGACGTCACACGCCTGTTCTTTGTGTTCGAGTGGTCCATCCAACTATATCAAAATAAAAAAATAGTCAAATACCCTATTGTGATCATGATTGCGACTTGTATTATATTTTCAAGTTAGCACAAAAAAATAACAGAGATAATGTCAAGTTCTATTCTTGTCTACCGTATCTGAAATGATCACTTTCCATTAACAGATTAGCAAAGAGATGGTTTCATTTATGTTATCAATGAAACTTTGCTGCGAGCATTCTAGAAAATCCTGTTTTGGGCATAAAATATCTTTCCGAGAAATAACGCAGTCGGTGTAGGTGGATGCCCGTTATGTTTGGTCGCACAAAATGCTTATTTGCGAAATATAAACACTAACTGTTTACTAATACCATCGAGAATCTTTAAATTAGGAGCCATAAAAGTAGACGACCTTTGATCTACAATTTTAAATCAACCACGTTCAATTACTTTAGTAATTTGAAACTATAAAATATTATTAGAAATGTGCATAAAATGTTAATTACTGTGAACTTCAAGTGCAGTGCAGTTGAAAGTAGGTATTAGAAACGGAGACGTTAGCTCTCATATTAATGGCCTAATATTATCTTATATTCCAATATATTTTAGTGATATATGGAACATGATACGATCAATGTTTAATCATAAATAAAATTAATAATTTAAGTCTGATCAAATAATTATTTTGCCTTTTTCGATAAATACAGATGGAGAGTCAGAAGAAACTTACGTAGATTTAACAAAAAAATGAGACCGTTTACGTGAAGTAGTTTATAAAAAAATGCTATCTTTGAAAGCTTTGTCGTGAAAGCACGCCATACAGACAGTCAGAGTAAGTTTCGCATATAAATATTAAGGCTAAATAACCGCTAAATACTACAAACGGAACACATGTTTTGGCCTTAGACGTTAAAAAAAAGTAATTAAAAGCTACGGTTTGTGGCCGTGGACTGTCGACGACTCATCTTGGCGGAAACGCGTTGGCGCCACTCCAAAACCGTATAATCTTCAAATGAAGACCGAAATTTCTACCACATAAGAACTAACATAAAGTCCTATTTCATCCTTTTGGCGTAGAGATAAAGTTAATTTTAAACTGGCCTAAGAAGCATAATAAAAGCTCGAGAGTCGATGGCAAAAGGATTTGTTAATTTCGTCTCCAGACAACATTACATAAGGTATGATTTCAAGCTAGCATTCACAAAAATTATAAGGATTTCGGCAATTTTTCATTAAGCTCATAAAATATTTATAAAACAATACAATTAATTTATTTATTTAAAGAATCACCAACGTAAGATACAGCGACAAAAGTTACATAAAATTATAAAAACATAAAACTAACTGTTCTCACAATTATAGGCAATTACAACGTGCAATTAACATAAAAATGAACAAAGGGAGGAAATAAATTTAAAAAAAATGACAAAACAACGAAATTGCGATATGCAAATAATTTACAAAAAATTGTAGTTAAAATAAAAATAAATATAAACATTCAAAAATAAATGAAATATACTTCTTAGGTAGGTACGTCATAATAACTAATTAAACTATATTATATTAGTCAAAATATAACGTCAACCATTAGTCAACGTTCATTCATTCATTCCGAAAGCTCTAACGGATTTCAACGTCCTCTCATTCTAACGGTCCAAATATTTTATGTTAATCAAATCAAATTATATTTTATTTTCAAAGATAAGCCTGGAAACTAGTCTTAATTGGTGGCCACAATCCTTGCTCCTTATAAAAAGTGAAATCAAACTAATTAATAACTCTATCGGTCGTATACTGAAACGGTAATAAAATGTCTGACTTGTAATTAAGCGATTGAAAAGGTTCTAAATTAAAAATAAAATACGGGTTTCAATTAGAAACCTTTTTATTGGTACCATAATAGAAAAGTGCTTCAACAAAATACTAATTTTCAACTACTGTAACATAACTCTAGCTAAGAGGAGAGCGATAAGAAGGATAAGAAGTGTGATAGTATTTATGTGTTATGTCCCGTGCTGTCAATTTAAACCCTATACCAAAACTTGTCATCAATAAAAAAATGCGATGACCAGGCGTTAGGGAATTCTATTACGTTGTAGGTTTATGATAGCAAATCAGGCGTCACAAGTAGCGGTACCATGAGTTGGCTATCGAAAACTTACGTACGTTAAAAACCTATCGAGTTGTTTTTTTCATACGACCGATTTTAGTTCTTAGCGTAACCACCAGAGGCGCTGTACAAGTTTTTCATAGACATATTTACGTAGGCGATATCGAGTCCGTAACTTTTAAACTCATGGTAGCGCTACTGCTCTGTCGATCGACTAGCTAGACAGATGATGTAAGAATGGATACATAGTTACATAGAGTCACGCCTTGGACAATGGATGGTTAACATTAATATGCTAAATTATATCATTATGTTTAATGTAAACATAAACTGTCATGGTTACACACATTAAAAAACCTGATGAATTTATTTTCTTACGTAAATAATCTTGAGTTGATGACGTAGAACTTATCTATTAGTACCCCTTTGGCTATTATTCATTTAACTAAAGTCGGAACTTGATTTTTTAAAACCTTTTAAAGGTGGCATAAATTCGAGAAAGTAAATTAATAATCTAGACATAATTACGAACATATCATTATTAATTAATTAATTAATTGTCCGGTGGTTGGTGAACGGTATACGGGTAAGCGACCCCGGCTCCTCGAGCTACTATCGACTCGGTCCGAATCATCCGAGGCGATAGTATCCTTCCTCCCCTTTTCCTTCCCCCGTCATATCCTTGCTACTCGTGGGAACGCAATGACCTTGTTAAAACAATGCCAAGGCAGAATGGCGGCGACGTGGTCCGCAACCCGTCACGTCACGTTTTCCACAGAGGTGAAAAGTGGATCGCTGGAAGTGATCTCTGTCTACTCCTATGGGAAAAAGGCGTGATTTATGTATGTATGTATGTACGAATATATAATTATTTTGAGTAAACAACAGTAACCTTCTAGTAACTTCAAAAACATTAAAACCTCTTAAAAACGTAAATAGTCGGTACTACAAACAACATATATTATGTCATAGTTATCGCGTCAAATCTATACAGTCGGCTTACAATATCATTTGCTATTCGCAATTGAAAGAAGAGCATACGAAGTCGAACAAAACATTTTATCGTCCACATCTCCATCGGAAGCGTGAAACGACCAATATCAATCGAAGGGATGGCAAAGGCAAAAACCCTTTAAACTCGGGCCCGTATCTCTTCGATTACGCATATAACTCGATTTCTTGCGACCTGCCTTAGTACCCCATAACATTATGCTGGAAAAAACTGTCTAGTTGTATGCACTTGGCTTGATATGGTTCCGGGGGTTTAAACGGTCATTTTCTGGATAAAAATGCAGCTTTCGCGTAACAAACACAATTGAATCTAACTTTAAGGATTGCCGTAATTAAAAGCTCTAACTTTTACTAATATCAAACCGAAACTTTATAACTTAACTGATAACAATTGTAACATGATTTGTGAGTATAACCTACGATTAAAAAGAGTAAGTGTCGAATTTCGTGTCTGGGTCTTCACGGGAGAATTAATATTGCGGTATAAACGATTCATAAGGGAAGGGCATGTAATGTGCCAATATGAATTAAGTATTTTCATTGGATTTTTTCATGCAATTTTAAGTGTCATCTGATTATTGTTAGCACAATCCATTATTTAATTTTATCGGTTAGGGGGAACCCTTAAAATCCGAAATAGGACATAAAAAGGGAAAAAATGGGTTATTTTTTTCCGATCACGTCCTTGCGTATTGAATTAAGATAATTTTGTTTTATCTGTCTGTATGTTAGTTATTAGAATTGTCTTTAATAGATACTTTTTCTCCGAAAGCAATGGAGGTACCAATATGCGTTAATAATAGTCACTCATCCGAAGGTCCCTATAGAGACAAAAAGACACCGCATTTTCTCTATTTCGCAGCAGATCCCTAATAAATAGAAGCGCAATAACCCTACGCAAACACTGCGATCCGCCGCAGTTAACCTGACCGCAGATATTTAATGTAAAACTACCACGTCCGATGCAAAAACTGCATCCTAGACTTTACCTAGGACGCTCTTGTATTGAAATACATATCAGATAACATCACATACCTGATCTCGTGGTTTAAGCTTAAGCACTTGTGACACGCTAATCAAATTATATGTAATTCGTGCGATTTTTAATCACACAAATACCTGTCCCGGGTCGGAATCGAACCACCGATTCCTAGCTCAAGAGGCAAGGGCCAAACATACACTTTAAAATCAGCCAGTATCTAAGTATTCCAGAATAAAAAAACGTATCTCATTTACATCAGTTACGCTAGACAAAAACTAAAACCCAACTACGACAAAAAACGACGCTGAAAAAGTATAAAACAAGACTTTTAGAACACTGAACTGAACAAAGTTGCTTATGTAGTTCCAACTATGTAGAGATAAGTTTTCATGTTTGGAAAACCGCAGTCACACGTTGTCAAAGTGCTACGGTAGGTAGGTACTTGTGTATGGAACGTGTGACTACGCCTTTCCAAACATGAAAACTTATCTCTACATAGTTGGAACTACATAAGCAACTTTGTTCAGTTCAGTGTTCTAAAAGTCTTGTTTTATACTTTTTCAGCGTCGTTTTTTGTCGTAGTTGGGTTTTAGTTTTTAACTTTTTATTATTTGTACTATTTTGGTGTTAAAGTGTATTTGTGGCGCATAATATTATCAAAAGTTAAATTGATGAACCAACATGTTTTATATTTTAAGGGGACGTAGTAAAGAAGCTATGAACGAAAATCTAAAAGTCTTGTTTTATACTTTTTCAGCGTCGTTTTTTGTCGTAGTTGGGTTTTAGTTTTTAACTTTTTATTATTTGTACTATTTTGGTGTTAAAGTGTAAGTATTTGTGGCGCATAATATTATCAAAAGTTAAATTGATGAACCAACATGTTTTATATTTTAAGGGGACGTAGTAAAGAAGCTATGAACGAAAAGATGTGAACTATATGCAATCAGTCCATGAATATACGTAAAGTCACATGCAAATGCTAGTAATATATATATATATTTAAAATGTACAAGTACCTAAAGCGCTTTCCAATGATACCAAACACGGCGTATTTATCTTAACTTTATTTTTTTACTCTGTATGTTTTGTCCGCTAGTGGGCGCCACATTAGATTTTGTGAAACCCTATATAGCCTATAACCAGCGGACAATTAAGACGCTTCTAATGATATGTCATTTGTCGAATTCTGACAAGCAATTTAGAAGTTATGTGGAAACAGATGAACATACATACATACATACATACATAGCCTGTCAAAATCATAACCCTCCTTTTGCTTTGCCGTAGTCGGGTAAAAATGAATACGTCCGGGATATTTAGCATGTTTTGGAACTAACCAACTTTTGTGCCTGAATATTAATGCAATATGATTAACTAGCAATCGTTATTCATATCTTATTGCAGACGTTTTCAGTATTAGAAGATACATGAACTATGACTTTTTCTTCTTTAAACGAATAATTGAACACTATTTACGAAGTCACGAAGATTACATACCGAAACTGTACAACTGCTACATCTTCGTTATCGTTACATCCGAAAGCCAGCATAAACTAAAAGTGCTTTAATTTCGACTTATTCGGTGCGTGAATCTTATCTGATTTTGATGGGGACAATTTCAAAGATTACGGCTTTATTTATTAGGTTCGAAGAACATACGCACATGTTAATAAATTTTAATATCACCTGAAACCTAGTGTATGATCTACAAGGCACCCAGGTAGGTATATCATGTCAGTGCCTACCAATAACAATTTCTGATTGAAATTGTAACAAAATCAATAATTATTCTTTAAAGTCAAAAGTAACCGATTTATATACGGTCTTAAGATGTCATAAATAAACTGACATGATAAATATAAATTCTGACTTAATAAAATCACCAAATTTAGTGAGACAAATTCTGTGGCTGCTAAAGAAATGGATCAATACATTGTTGACTGACAAAACATGAAACACTATTTAAAGTTTGTTTCTTCGTAAAAATATTCAGAAATCGAATTACTACTTAGCCAATCAATTTTCGATTCGTCACATCTCTGTACAAGCTCGGCTTATGAACTAAACTAACCTCATAAAGTAAATGGAACCAGCGGCCAAACTCGCAGACATTAATAATTGAAAATATCTTAATAATTACATCGACCATTCAATCATTCAGTTTAATAGTATTTGTAGCGATGATAGCGGCGATTTGTGAGGAATGCATTTTCTAAAAAGCTTCGTCAGTGAAAATTGTGTTATGTAATATGCCACACCTTTGAATCTAGTAGATCGAATTAACTACATCGTTCAATATTCAAAATCTTCGCAGATCTCCATAGGCGAGACGACTAAAAAAATGTAATTAGTCCGTTATTTAGATTATTTAAAAATATTGTACTCGTATTTTTTATTTTGTTTCACAAACAAGAAATTATGAAGATATAGTGCTAGTAGTAAGTAGTAGTTTCGTATGACGTCACGTTATAGTACAATTTTTGCGTAACCGTGACGTTACAAGCCCCCACTCCAGAAATCTGATAAGCTATAATTTTGCCAAAAAATACGTGTCCCATATTTTTGTATAAACTAACTTACGGACTAAATAGAATAATAAGATTTTGACCCAGTCGTCACGCCTATTACGTTTTATGTTCAATTTATTTGATAGCTTGGTTTTAATGTAATGTATTTAAAGTAAAACATTGGGGGGAATGGGGGGCTGCCCCTTCCCCCCATTTGGTACGCTCATAAGCGAATATGTCTCTTTTCATAGATTCTAATTCGGTCCTAGTAAATTATTGCTCTCAATCATAAACATCAAAACAATATAGAGACTGCATAAAAAACATTTTTAAGGACGAGTAAAAATAAAATAATTTTCATTCGGAAATTAATTTGTAACATCGCAGGATCTAAAACGTTGTACACAGACATTATACGACACCTAATCAGCCAGTTGTGAGGATCGTACTAAGGGCCCGCGGCGTTTCTCACGCCAGACGCAAATACATAGATTTAAATAGCACCCATTACTCGCATTTGGCGACAAAAAAGAAGTAGAAATTAGTTACCTACGTTAGTAGTTTATAAAGATAAAGGAAAGGATTGAGTTTGGAAAGGATATATGTTTTATTTTTGTAAAAATAGGTACCTAATTCATTTATGAAATAAGATCAATCATTTAGGGATAGTTCCTTTCAAAAATATTATATTATGAATTTTAATAAATAGGTACTGTATATTTACGACGGTTCCTGAGATTTACACAACATAATATACTACGGTACTAACTCATTGGTGTAACCCAGTCGAAACGTCGGGCAGTAAGTAGCTATGTATTTGCTACTCCTAATAACGCGTGTAGACCCATAAAGACAAATATTTAGTATTAGAACCAGTAGTCTACAAAAGAGCGTCAATGGTCGAGCGGTAGCCAGCTTGAACCCGAAATGTACAGCACTTATTTTCTAATTTGAAATTCATATGTACGTATATTTGACGCTCTTTCGGAGAAGGAAAACATCATGGGCAATGGTCGTTAGAGTAAGTATTGTTTTTAGTTAACACGAGCACCCTAAACAGCCACTGAAATTATACTGACTATTCTATACAAAATTTTCATAATGCGATTAAAATTCAAAGCCACGTAATTTTTGAATTAGGTAATCGGACGTAAAGCTTAGTGATAGCCGCCACCTGAGTACTCCGATGTCAAAAGCCAGCCCTGGTCATAACCAGAGCTGATGCCATTACCGCGGCCGAGCCTGGCGCCGCGCCATATACGACGCAGCCCACGATACCAGCCCGCGTTTATGGTAGCCTGGTACCATAAAATTAAGTTTATTCGGCCAAGTGCTTGGAATCCGATTTATTCGCCAGTAGTTGGTCGACTGCAACCAATTTACGGTTGAAAAATAACTCTATCGGGCACTGCGTTTTTGTAGGCGATTTTTATGGCGACACGAGTGAGATAGCTAAGTAATAATGCTGTGTTGGAGAAGTGTTTCTTTCCATGCAGAATGAATAATTCATGACAAGAAGGTCTTGTTTAGTACATACATAGATACATAGTAATCAGAATAGGGAAACACAAATTATATCAAACCATCTCTCGGTGATCGAGAAGTATTTAGTGAAGACGACGCAGACGTAAAAATAACTACTAACTAACTACTACTAACTACTAATCAATTTATAATAACACACACATTCACGCGATCACAAATAAAGTATTATAGAAGAAAGAAAAAAATAGAAGAAGAAATACATTTATTGATCATTAAAAGAAATATATAAACAAAGATAGAAAAACGCATGCACATTTGTATAATGATCAAAAGGTTCTGCCTCAGCATGTGCCGTAGCAATCGCAAGAACGCGACGGCGCAGATTTTCTGGATTTGAGGACTAGGTACATCGAAGAATTTTAATATGATTACACACTCCCAAAGAATACTTAGACAGCATACCTTAGCTACCTATTAATACCTACTAATTTGCTGACGCATCAAAGTTACCGAGAAAATATGATATTCATTTATTTGAAACTGCCACTCCACTTGGCATAAGTCTGATTATGATCTGATGAGGGAGTGATCCAAGAGATCACACGGCGTAAACATCTGCATATCGCCACATCTAACAAATGCAACCACTTGTGTTACTGTAATTAAATAATCATTTCTTTTTTGTTGAGCAATTTCCAAAATTACCTCATAATTTTCTTATCATTACTTTGATGCATGCGTTTCACTTTCCAAATTACTCTGATAGATTTCTTACAGATTAGTAAAAAATGGTCAAGGTATATTTAAAATATTGTCTGTAAATTTTAGTGTTGCTGATAACTCACAGCAAATAATAAGTAAACTTTTACTCAAAATCAAAAATTTTCAAAAATTTTTTAATATAATTAACGCAGTGAGGAATGCACTAAGATAGAAATATTTCCTGCAATATGGTTTAATCGAGTCAAATCTCATTTGTTTTATTTTCTAATGGCACAACTCCATTAGTCTAAGATTTATTTTTTGCTCCACCGCTTTGGTTCGTTTAGAAAATGAGAAATAAATTGGTTGTGCAATTGAATCTTAAGATTCCAACTTAATTTTTTATAGTTTAACAAATCGCTCACTGATATTCGTTCATTTCAATGTGTGTTCTCATTATCATTGTCTTAGAGTCTCGGAATAGGTGTACGAACCATTAACATGCTTACAACGTCAGTATTCATTACACGCCCACACAAAATGCAATGTAAAGCAGTGAATTTGATTTAAAATTTCATTATTCTCGGACCTAATAAACATGTATTAAAATGTTAAGTTAATTAAAAAATAATTGTTCACGACCTTGTTGTTAAATGTGTCCGCTCGCTCTTATTTACATTCATTTGGGTGTAATTACTGGTTTAGTTACGAAGACTCGGCTCGGCTCTTGTTCTTAGTGATTTGTTGATTTGATAGTATGGTATTTGATAAGGTAACTTAATAAGTTTAGTGTGTTGTTTAATTATTATACTACAAACTTTATTGCATCTACATTTTTACAGACGTTGAAAGTGAACATGAAACACACAACAGATAATAACTTGTACTTGTAATTAATCGAAACTAAGGCGAACAAAATAAATTTATTATTTTAGTGCTAGTTAGAGCCCTAACGTACCTACATTTATAATACCTATAGATAATTAAAAACAATAATTTTCTAAACATCGAACACAGGTAAGATTATCATGTCGGTCTGGGCGACAAACCTACCTAATGCTGGACAATTTAATCAGCGTAACTCCGATATCAACAGTTTTCCCTTAATCAAGCATAATCAAGTCATTTCCCTTCGTGTTGAATCGCATGATTAGGCGCAGATTTATCACTAATAACGTTATCTTACACGACTTATTCCGGCCTGACGTCCTTCCAAGCCATTTCGAAAAACATACGTTAATTAGTTAGTGAAATTGGCCTGCAACTTAGAAAGTAATCAGAATAATCGCCAATGCCCAGTCGGATTATAGTAATTTCAACGGATACGTGACGTCCGTTATAGTTTTCTTCATTTCCTACATAACTAAAGGTAATTTCAGTCAGCGAGAAACGAGTTGACGAAATGAATGACATGTTACGTTCTTCATGTTGTTATGATTTACGTTCCGGTACATTCATAAGTACATCACTGACGATATATTCAACGATTATCTTCAAAATATAGGTTTAAAAAGAGTTAGTATGTCAAGTTAATAAGGTATGTTTGATTTTTACCTTTGAGTTCTATTACGAGTAGTTAAAAATCTAGAATTCGTGACACACAAACGCTTTATAAGGTACAATACATAGAAACTTTACAATCCTTCGTTAGCTGATTTTGGCCCATTTTTTTCAGTAAGCTTTTATATTTAATTGTTTCTAAATTCACGCTATAAATAAAAATAAGAAAATTATAACGACTCTTGATTACTTATAAAGCAATGTGTAAGCTCAAAGTTATCTAGAAGGCTTATCAACATCGAATACATTAGCATCTTATCAGCTGATAGTACGTACATAGTGGAATTGCGAGTATAGCCTTCTTTACCCAACAAATCAGTGGGTCAAGCTTCCTCAACAGTTAGAAATAGTCGCTGACCACATCTAATCAACCAACATCAGTAGATATAGATCAGTGTAGGTACATGCTACAGGCTAATTAGGGATTGGCTTGCGGATAGAAAACGTCGGTTTGTAAATTAAAATGCAACTGGATGATGTGTGCACAAGACCGATCGTTATGGAGATCGTTGAGGGAGGATTTTGCTATGACCGTCTGAAGTAGTGGACGTCCTTCCGATGGTATGGAGATGATGTTGAGACAACTCGTTATGCTTTAATGAGTTGCCTTTACGTGAATGGTCGCACTATTTTCTTCTCTTAGTCAAATTGATAGATAATAAAATAGTAAAATGGGTCTTGCTGAGTAGGTACCTTCTTCTTCTCTTCTTCTTTAGCCTTTCTCTACCATTTTGGTGTAGGCCTCCTTCAGCTTCTTCCACCCTTCCCGACATTGAGCTCTTTGCATCCGATTCGAGCCAGCATTTTTCTTCACGTCATCCTTCCAACGCATTTGAGGTCTACCTTGGGGAAGTTTTTGACCCCACGGTTTCCATTCAAGGAGGCGCTTGCACCACGACTCGTCCTTCCGGGCAACATGTCCAGCCCATGTCCATTTGAGACTAGCCACTCGTTTCGTTGAAGTCAGAGTAGGTACCTATATCTTATTAATTTTTTTAACCTGTATCATCTGAGCGTTGGGCAAAGGTCCTCTCTTCCAAACCTATCCATTATACATTATTTGATGCATGAACCGTAAATTTTAAAAATCGATTGTAATAAATTTTGCTTCTACTTTTCCGACTCATAGGTTTCACAATTGTATAGAAGACAACAATTCAAAAACGTGGCTTACTACAGTAAAAGCTTAGAAAACATGCGCTTCACAAACATTATAATTTAGAAATCATATAATTAGTTAGTACCATTTGGATTACATTAGGAAGCGTTTAGAATATTTAGCTACTCTATCATTAAATTTCACTAGCATCTCACAACTGCATTCTTAAGAACCAACCATATGTTGATACGTCGTAAATTAAACAAGTTTTATATAACATTTGTATACTATATAAAATAGATAGTTGGTAATGCTTTAATCATGTAGGTTAACTTCCGTACAACTAAAAGACAAACTAAACGACTCACTTATTCTACAATAGGGAAGACCAAATCTAGGAGAGATTTTACGGATAGTAGATTGTACCTATAACAATCAGATTTGTCTGAAGTTAGTCAGTGTAATAGTTAAATATATTATGTAATAGTGTAATTGGCATGTTGACATGTCGTTCTAATGGCATAATATATTGCGGGAGCTAATGATTCTTACAGAGTACCTTTTAATATTACAAAGAAATGCAAAGAATGCTTCTTTTCTCTGCTCCGTGCCCTTACGTCATGAAACGCTCTTTCAACTCAGGTGTTTGCCAGGTCTTCAGGATGACGGCGACAGGCCCAATAAGTTCTACTGTGCCTGTCGACCTCATATGTGGAGAGCACGCCCGGTTACCATTTGGTGGAATAAGGCGATCTTATATGTAGATTATTTAAAAAAAACATGTTTTAGTTTCGGCTTGATAAACATGCCTAGTACACTTGTATGTACCTATCTATAGCTTAATTACTCCTACTCTTACCTTCTAGAGGATCACGAGCATTATAGATCATAGATAACTATATCGTTGTCTGATCAGTAAAGTGAGACTAACCAAGTAGCCTACCTAAGTAGTTAATGCGCGTGTATTATGACTCTCGCTCGCCTCATAATGTATAGTAGAGTTTTACGAGTTAATCAATTATTATCTATGTACAGAACTAGATTATCATAATCTTATCATGTGAAGCTTTCACTCAACATGTCTAGTAAGGGTTGCACGTTATTTTTTATGTGTTTAATTACTCTTTAGCCAGACACAAGCCTGAGTAAAATTGATATACAGATATGCATTTTATTTTAAATTAACTAATTGGTTAGTCTCTCTTTAACCACGTAGTGACGGTAAAATATTTTAATGTGACTTGAATAAAATTTTACTGTGGTTAGGTTAAATAATAAAAAGCTGCATTTATCTACCAATCTCTAAACTATGTAAATAATATCAATATCGTCAACAGCACATATGTATAATACGTCCCTATTAAGGAGCAAGACAAGAGCCTCGGTACCCTAAACTCGGGCAATGTGGCAAGTGCAGGTTGGTCGACTTCACTAAACCTTACAATTATTACTTCGCAGGTTGTTCCTTGCAATATTTTCTTTTACCGTAAGAGCGTCGAAGGGTTTTAAAATACATTGGTAGGTACATGGCGGGGTTTGACCTGGCTACCAGAGTCCGACCGATTTTGGCCATAGGCAATATCTGATTGGAGATCATCCAACTGCGCAGGACATACGAGTACTATAGTTCACAACTGTGCTCACAAGCACAAATGCACTCCCTGTTCTCGCACTCTCATTGTTCGGTGAGACGGCAACCCGACATGAACGATAAGAGATGGGGGGCAGAACCACCGGCTAAACGTGCTTTCCGAGGCTTGACGTGCTTCAGAACTGAATAATTTCATGACTGAAAAACTGATACAAATTTCACACCGTCGTTGAACCTGTGACCCTTCGCTCCTTAGGTACGCAGAGCTTGCTACTAATAGACCAACGAGGCTTTACAATCTACCTGTGTTATGGTTCTACTACATGCTGTATACACCATGGAAAAAATCTGATTGTGCAATGAATCCCCATGAGTCAATCCGGGTAATTTACCGACACGTTCATTAACTCTGACGGTCATAAAACCGCACATCGCTCGGATGCAACTAGCGTTTTTTGGAAAATGGAATCGGTATCGCCATTAGTGACAATTAACGGTATCATAAGTGGTATATAAATAAAGTAAATAATGAATTCATCAATTTAAACACTAATCCCGAGCGGGCAAGATGGACGTAAAGATATTGGTGAGATTTTTAATTATTGGTTACAAAAATATACATAGCTAATTAAATTAAATTACTTATATAGCCCTTGTAAGTGCATCGATACAAAGATGGATACCTAAGTAGGTATTAGAAAATTGTAACTGTCCGGGATATTTATGATCACGGGTCATGGCGCTTGCAACAGTGCCGAAATATCGGGAGCTCATTAAAACAAAACAACATGGTACATATCCCGGACAGTTACAGTTTTCTAATATGTGTAACCATGACAGTTTAAAATTACCTAAGTAGGTAGGTACTTCACTATAAAGATTGTTGGTTGGTTTTATTTGAATACATTTCTTCTTGGAACGACATTAGAATGTACCTTTTATTTACTTTCTTATTGTATAAATCGTCGTAAATTAAAATGAACCATATTACCTCCTTTTTATATTAACCAAGTGTATCTAACTGATTTAATGTCTACATACAATTTCTTGCTTTACAACAGGTGACGCTGTTCGGAGCCCTGGTGGCCACAGCCTATTGTCAGACCAGTTCGGAACCACCGACAACTGAAAGCACTGCCTTTGTACAAGGAGTATTCATACCCGCCGACGCATTGAAGTCACTCCAGGAGAAAGCCAAGCAGCCTGATGCCGCCGCACCGGACTCGCAAACAGAACCGCCCAAAGTGTCAAAGCACTCCGACCAAATATCACCTGACCAACCCGAAAACCAAGGATATCAAAATCAACAGATGCAAGACCCACAAATGAACCAACAAATCGGCAACCAACAGAACTACCCCGCTCAACCGATCTATTCAAACCAACCGATGCTAAACGGCAATCAACAATACCCACTAAACCCACAAATGGGTTACAATCAATACGGCTACCAGCAACCAGGTTACCAACAACCTGGATTTCAAAATAATTTGGGTCCGCAGACATTCGCCCCAAGCCAGCAAGCAATTTTACTAACTCAACAACCCGGGTATCAGAATCAACAAGGAATGTTAAACAACCAACAACCATATCAGCAATCAATGTTAGTTGCTCAGCCACCGAACCAGCAATTGTTTTTCCCTAACGGGCAAATAGTACAACCAAACATGGTTGCTAATCCTAATGTAATGGGGAATCCCGTCCAAGGCCAAAATAATCTATACACTATGGTCCCTGTGAATGGTCAAAATCCTATGCAAAACCCTAATTTAGGTAATAACAACGGGTATTTTGTCCCTGTACAACAACTACCATCTAACCCTATTTTATTAAATAATGGAAAATAAGGGAATACTTCAAATGTACCAGTCATGTATCATAGGCCTATGTATTTTACAAGAATAAAGGATTTCATGTGATTCTGATTTTATTTAAATTACCTTACCTACGTATAAACAAAAGCTAATAAATATTTATTAAAGCCTAAACATCACAAAAATTCAAATCAAAGTCACAACAAGCTTTACATACTTGTTTATCACAAATTGAATCCAAAGCTATTGTTTTTTTTTCTGTATGTTGGTACAACGAGTCGTCAATCACTCAGATCTGTCAGTCAAAGATCGAGTCAGTCAATCTTATTACGCTTAGCGTCCTCGAAAATAACAGTGCGGTGTTTTGTACTTTTTTGTTAAAATATAATGACGAAAAGTTGAAATCCAACAACATGTCGTCCCTAGAACCTTCTCAGAACAAAACATGGGAGCTTTCCCTATACGAACTACATCGTACACCCCAAGAAGTGATCACAGACGCGACAGAAATAGCTGTCTCCCCACGAAGCCTGCACAGCGAGCTTATGTGTCCTATTTGTTTGGATATGCTGAAGAAGACGATGACGACCAAGGAATGCCTCCACAGGTTCTGCTCCGACTGCATAGTGACTGCTTTACGCTCGGGCAACAAAGAATGTCCGACGTGCAGAAAGAAATTAGTGTCCAAACGTTCTCTACGTCCAGACCCAAACTTTGACTTACTCATTTCCAAAATCTATCCCAGTCGGGACGAGTACGAAGCTCACCAAGAGCGTGTTCTTGCTAAGTTAAGTATGGCACATTCCCAAGCATCTTTAGTAAATTCCATAACTGAAGGTATAAAGATGCAATCCCAAAATCGCCCGAATAGGTCTCGGAAAACTCAAGACGAAGGTCCTGCGAATTCTAATGGGACTAGCGAGACTGCTTCGAATAATGGCAGTAGTTCAGCGGCAGTACCTAAGGATGGTGCATCCACTACAAATACTTCAAATGCAGCCGGGCAGTCTGCTTCAAACCCTGCATCTGTGAGGAGTACTCCATCTCCAGTGCTTTCAAACATAAGCTCACTGTCAAAAAACACCAGCACCACTAAAAGAGCTAAATCAATATTAACCTCGGAAAGAAGTGAGGAAAGTGAATCTAGTGATGGCAGGTTAGTCTGGCATTCATTTTTTAAAAGTATTTACGACAAAATTTTGCAGTTGTATTTTTTTGAATCGGTTCTACATTTATATTTTTGACATTCCAGGACTGAAGCTGAAAATTCTATGGATACAGAAGGTGAGGGTGAGCCATTGAATCCCAATGAAATCGAACTTGTGTTCAAACCGCACCCAACAGAGATGACCAGTGACAACCAGCTCATGAAAGCACTCGGAGACAGCTCTGTCCGCTATCTGAAAACTGTTGCCAATGCTTCAGGTAAATTCTAGTTCAAAAACATTTATAATAATTTACAAGTGATTGCCTGTTTTTAATTTATAAATGCGATATTTCTCATTTTTTTTTCAGAATAATATTTTCATATATGATACAGATTAGAAGAAGATTATGATGAAAATGTTACTGTAATCTTTCATCATAATTAAATCTTAATCTAAACTTTTTGAAACAACACATTGCAATTGAATTAAAATATTGTGGACCGAGGAACACTTACAAAATACTTGTTCCTTATGTATGAATTGTGAATGTACAAACAACTTCTTTCAACTCCTTGTTATTGTAATGTACTAATTATCTACTAAATTATGTTTCAGTTGACCATCTCAGCAAATACCTGGCTATGAGACTTACATTGGATTTAGACGCAGAGCTACCAGACACATATCGTCTTCTCAATTTCTGTATCTATGTGGCACCAACGCCGGGGCAATTTGTACCACTAGCTGGTTCCCAGACTTTAAAACAAATTAGTGATAAGTTCTGGAAGGTAAGTGATATTATATTATATATATTCAATTAAGTTCTAAGTAAATTATATTATGTACTTTAAAATTAACTCGCAAAATAAATAATGCCATAATTTCAATAAAACTAACATGCATGCATTGAACATTATAGGTGCATTATTTCACACATTTTATCAATTTTTAGTTTTTTTAAATGTCATATCTTTTATTTCAGGCAAACAAACCGTTGGAAATGTACTACTCATGGAAAAAATCTTAGAAGTAAATTAGATTTAATATCAACATAAGTTAGATTGTAGTACTAAATGATGGAAAGTGATGTACATGTTTTAATGTAATTATTAATTTTACTATTCTTAAAATAATGAACATGGACTACAATTTTAAAACAATGCAATTATCATTAATCTTAAAGATAAGTATAATTTAATAAATTAAATTAAATAGAAATATCTTCAGGTACAAATGAAACCAGTTCTTTTAATATTTCAATAAAATTTTCTTCATTTTATCCATACATACATCATACGATTCTCATTTGATTTACGTTGTATTATGGGTCTGATTTAGTATTATTATAGTAATTATTCAGTGTCAGTTATTAATGTATGTAACGAATACCATTTGTGACTGTTGCTGGATCAACAGTCTTAAGAAAAGCTGAAAATGAAAATAAAATTATAATAATGAACATTTGTATTTACTTTATACAATTTTTTTTTGAATCATTATGTTATCATCATCATTTATGATAACCTTAACTATTTATGAAAACGAAAGAATTAGCTGTTTAGAGGATTTAATACAGAATCTTAGAACTTTACATACAGCAACAACAGCAACAGAACGTAAAAAAATATCCTAAAATTTCCATCCATGATAACATTATAAGGTAGGTACATATTTATTATTTACGTTGGCATTACTGTCTGTCACCCAATTCTATAAGTCTCTCATTCGTCGTCATCATTCGTTCTTTTTGCTGTCAATGTTAATGTCATTCAACTTTCAACAAAAAAAACAACTTGCTTTGCTGAATGCGGTGCGGTGCAAAATGGCAACATAAATCTAAAAGAATCGAAACTTAACAAAATGTCGTCCCTAGAACCTTCTCAGAATAAAACATGGGAGCTTTCCCTATACGAACTACATCGTACACCCCAAGAAGTGATCACAGACGCGACAGAAATAGCTGTCTCCCCACGAAGCCTGCACAGCGAGCTTATGTGTCCTATTTGTTTGGATATGCTGAAGAAGACGATGACGACCAAGGAATGCCTCCACCGGTTCTGCTCCGACTGCATAGTGACTGCTTTACGCTCGGGCAACAAAGAATGTCCGACTTGCAGGAAGAAATTAGTGTCCAAACGCTCTTTGCGGCCTGACCCTAACTTTGACCTTCTTATTTCTAAAATTTATCCCAGTCGGGATGAGTATGAAGCGCACCAAGAGCGAGTGCTCGCTAAACTTAACATGTCACATTCCCAAGCATCTTTAGTGAATTCCATAACTGAAGGTATAAAAATGCAATCTCAAAATCGGCCGCAAAGGTCACGGAAAAATCAAGATGAAGGTACAGGCCCTGCCAACTCAAATGGAACTGCTAGTGAAACTGCTTCGAATAATAGCAGTGGTTCTGCTGCAGTACCTAAGGATGGTGCTTCCACAACAAACACCCAGACTGCGGCAGGACAGTCTGTATCTAACCCTGCATCTGTAAGGAGCACACCATCGCCTGGACTATCAAGCATTAGCTCTGTGTCAAAAAACACTAGTACTACTAAAAGGGCCAAATCAATATTGACCTCTGAAAGAAGTGAGGAAAGTGAATCTAGTGATGGCAGGTCGGTCTTGAACATTTTAAATTGTCACCTACATATTAATTTAGTTATTTTAGATTTATAAGTCAATATTGTTCACATAGAAGGTATAAATGTTGCGCCGACCCCACTTAGCGTGGGATAAGCGCAGGAGAATGATGATGAAGTCAATATTGTTCACAAATTGAATCACATAGAAAGCATAGAATAGTATTCAGCTTTATGTATGACTGACTGGTCTTCATCCATTTATACAATTTCCAGAACTGAAGGTGAAAATTCTATGGACACAGAGGGTGAAGGTGAACCTTTAAATCCGAATGAAATTGAGCTTGTGTTTAAACCACATCCAACAGAGATGACTGGAGACAACCAGCTTATGCGAGCTCTTGGTGATAACTCTGTCCGCTATTTGAAGACGGTTGCAAATGCATCTGGTGAGTTGTGTTGGTAATACTAACATTTTAATAGATAAAAAAAATCTTTAAAAACAAGCTTTTATTTAAATGCGCTAAAAAGAAAAAAATAAACTTTTACACTATAACTTTACTGTCAACTTATAACATTTCAAATTCAACATAGGTATTTGACACAATTTATATGTTTTAAAAGCTTGTCGCGAGATTTAAGTACTCGTATTTACTTTCTTAGTTTAAAATTTTTAATAGGCAGGTATTTTAAAACTTGCTTTTAAAATTACGAGTAGGTACTTAAATCTCGCGACAAGCTTTTTAAAACATATAAATTGTGTCAAATATGTTGAATTTGAAATGTTATAAGTTGACAGTAAAGTTATAGTGTAAAAGTTTATTTTTTTCTTTTCAGCGCATTTAAATAAAAGCTTGTTTTTAAAGACTTTTTTACCTTAATTTATTTTATACTTTTTAGTTTTCACCTTGTAAGTTCCTAAGTCTGTTCATCTCATTCAACTCATCTAGGCGAATCAAACGAGCCCAAACTCGATGGGGTTGTGTCGTTTAAGTACTGAGTTCCTTTGGCTGTCTTCCGGCTCCATCATCAGACCCTGGTTACCATCTAGCATCTAAGTACTCATCTAGGCGAATCAAACGAGCCCAAACTCGATTTGGTTGTGTCGTTTAAGTACTGAGTTCCTTTGGCTGTCTTCCGGCTCCATCATCAGACCTTGGTTACTATCTAGCACCAAAGTACTCATCTAGTCGAATGAAATGAGCCCAAACTCGATGTGGTTATGTTATTTAATTACTGAGTTGCTATGGCTATCTTCCGACTTCATCATCAGATCAGCTCCATGTCATAATAATATTGCATTGTCATCGGATATACACGTGCATGCAAAATTTCAGCTCAATCGGTTGAGGGCAAGTGCCTTAAAATTGAGTTATAAAATTCCACCCGAACACACAAACATACATACATACATACATACATTGCAAGTTAAATAAAAGCTTGTAAAATGGATACTAAAGCACCTAAGGCACATAATACAACTATGCTAAATGTTTGTTTGTTGAAGCAAGAAGTGTTTGTAATTAAAATGTTTATTAAATTTGACTTGTATGTATATGTTATTTTATATCTAGAGTGATCTCTCAAAACTTATAATAATTTTTTTAGTTGCTTGTCTTCATTGGAAAATTATTTAATTGGAAAATAATTCAATCCAATTGGACTTTAATGTACTTGTTACATTACACATAAAACTTGATAATAAATAGTTATAATGGTCTTTGAGCTAAATGAAATTGGTTAATTAAATTAAATGCTACTCTAGCATAGAAAATGATGTATGGTATAATTCATTTATATATTGTTTTTTTTTTTTGATAGTTTATTTAATTAGGGCTTATGTAATGTTCATAATGATTTTATTTCAGTTGATCATCTCAGCAAGTACCTAGCCATGAGACTAACTTTGGACCTGGATGCGGAGTTGCCCGACACATATCGCCTACTCAATTTTTGTATATATGTGGCTCCATCGCCAGGTCAATTTGTGCCTTTAGCTGGCTCACAGACTCTAAGGCAGATCAATGATAAGTTCTGGAAGGTTGGTAAAATTATGATGTATTTTTTTTAAACCAAATTCTGACCATAATCACTAGCAAAAAAATTTTTTATGTAAGTAGGTATTATGATTGTTACCTATTGATGTTTCATTTCGATTAAATTATTTTTTTTCATTTCAGGTAAACAAACCACTGGAAATGTACTACTCTTGGAAAAAGACTTAGAACAGTATTGTGATGTAATTCTATCAACTTGTATGACATCTTAAAATGATGAATTATTATATAATAGCTTTAAGCCCTTCAAAATGTGATAAGATAATGGAATTGTTTCAACTAGCAATATGTATTTATAAAATAATAATGGAATTTTAATGATTTTAAATAGATACCTATAATGTATAAATTGATCCGGTTATTAAAATTATTTTAGGTAAACATTCTTTTCACATAAAAATGTTATTCATAAATGCTTTATTATACTATGTGAATGAATTAAATAAGAAAGTACTGTAATAAATACAGTCATATATGGATACAATTATATTTTATTATTTAAACATTAATAATTTTATTCTATGAGAAAAAGTGATTTTATTTAACAACTTTACCTACTACTACAGTTCGATGTGATAAATAAACAAAACTGTGTTTTTAATAATAATTTAATTCTTAGTAATTAAACAACTAGTTTGTGATCTTTGTAAGGTAAGTATTTAAAATAACTAGTAAGCGCCTCTGGACGATTTTAATATCACAATATATAGGTATAGCAGTCTAACTATATAAATACCTAATAATACAAGGGTGCAGTTTTCTGGAATGCAGAAGGCGGAAATAGTAAACACATAGGTATTCACCATTCGTCACATTGATATAAATAAATAAAAAGCTACATTCGAATTGCAACACTTATTATATGGCGCCAAATTTGAACATGCCTCAAAATCAAAGGCACAAAGAAGTTCATCAGTTTTCTAGTTCCATTTCATTTTGGGACAAACTGCCTCCTGAACGCATTGTACTCCCTTCGAAGTGCTTTAGTAGCTTCTGATTTTAAGACATTTAGCACCTCTACTATTTCTTCTTGGTTTTCCGAGTCCCTTGCTATGGTCAACCTTTCCATTGTAGCAAAATCCAATTCTTCTATTTTATCAGCCTCATCGATTAAACGGTCAATGTCTCTCAAATAACTACGGTACGAAATGTTTTCAGCGCTCCCTTTGTAATTAATACACCTATCTGCGTGTTCCCAAAAATCCAGCACCCTCCGACCATCTTTCATTTTAGAAGTAAACATGAAGTTTCTGAAAAGCTTCCTCCCCTTTTCGTCGTTGAGAACATTTTCAATTTTATCCGTGAATCGGTCTAGATCTGCTTTAGTCACTCCTTCGTAGTCATCGCAGCCGCAAGCGACGAAACAATTTTCCATCTTATCGTCATTCACCTGACACTCAATATTCCCATGTTTGTTATTGATTTATTATTAACTGTTCACTCATATTCACATTTTATGACGTTCACAAATCACTTGATTGGAGTAAGAATTAAATTATTAAATCGTCACAACTATATCACGATGATTCACCTTAGCAAAAGGTAAAGATGTGATCAAAGTGGCTACAACTGTAGGATGTGATATTGTGAGTGAGGTTAACTACAAAAATAGTTCACATCACGAAAAGCCGAGGCGTAAATAAACTGCGCTCGTGTGCGTAGCTATCGGAGCGCGTAAGGCGGAGCGGAGACATCAAGTTCACGACTTTATGATAATAACTTGTAAAGCGCATGCTCACTGAACCATGGTTCCACAGACTGTATGAGCCTACTTTGTTGTTGTGCGAATATTAAATTCTACATCTTAATATTAACAACTATTATATTCCCCCAATAAATTTACCAAACCAGATAGGCAGGTAGCAGAGAATGTGACTCGAATAAAACTGCGAGGGGCATTACATCATGTAAGGTAAAAAAAAGTCGTGACCTCGGTTAACGGCAAGCGCAACTCATTCATGGGAAATAATTTCGAGGTGGTGCCGGCAAGACAATGAGTTGACTGTTGAGTATTATCTTGGTACATACGCGAAGTTGCGTGTCTTTATACAAGCTACATAATATCGTAGTTATGTTCTAACTTTATCACGTCTGTCTAACACGGTGTAGCTAGAAAGCTGTTAGGACTTTTAAGAGTTAATATTCATAAATACTATAATCCATCTCACACCGTTAAAATACGGTCAAAACAATAGTATGGTAGGCAAATAATGTAAGACTAATCGGGGCAACCAACATATACCGTATGGAACTTATAGAATTCAACCTAATAGGTAGCACAATAACGAGGTTATTAAATCTAGCTCACCAGTCGCAACCAAATTTATTCTACTTACGATGTTCATAAACACCTACTGACTGTATCTAGAATTAAACAAATGAGAAGATTATATTACATGAACCTCGTCACCTCAATCGGATTGTTAAGTTGTTTTGCTATATCAATCTGTAAAGGCGCACCATATCTACCTGCACCACAGCCTGCACTTACTCTTTGCCATCTAGAATACGAGAAATTCTTGTTGTGCTTAGACTTACAACATTAATCCAGCAGACAAGTCTAGCCTTTGCCTTCGTCAACAAATGCGATGATGAATGCGAAAGATAGGTCTTATATCTTTTAGTATGTATGTAAAGGTTGCTTGTTGTTGGTAGTACCTACACGACGAGTGAGTTAATAATATTATTATGCATACATACATAATTCTATTATATTATGATATTATTTGATATTTTCATATTCATGCATTTTTGCTATTATGTATTTTGAAGATAAGTATGACTCATGTATAGATGGAGATGGATAAAGATATAAAAATATTGTGTTTTTTTACTTACTATTTAATTAACAGTAATAAATATATTGTTCTATCTATAGGCATTATTAAAATTAGACAAATCTGCTTAAAACAACAAGGCTGGACATGTAGCTACCATTATGTTACAGAAAACATAATTAACTGATAAGATAGTAGATAGATTGGAGTAAATTAGGGATTCGATGTTTTAAAAAATACCGAATATAATGTCCGGCTACAGAAGTGATAGTTAGATATTTAACGTAGTTATTTAATCATAATATGCCGAAGACCGTGCGAAGTGGAGAGTTAGGAGTAGGAAAGCGGACCCCGGGCTCCGCAAGGATGCAACCGGGAAAACGCCAAGATGATGATGATGATGATTTAATCATAATATGACCAAAACATGTTTTGTTCATAATTCATACATACATACGTAGTACGTACAGTCAAACCTTTTTTTTCCGGGGGGGAAGGCAGAAATAAAATCCTGCCATGTGCAACCTACGGTCTTGGCACACTTCTTTCGCTTCTTTCACATCCATGAATCTCCTCATGCATGCTCTTCGATTACTTTTAAAAACATTTTGAAATACTTATTAAGTTAAAGCGCTTTGTTAATAAGACTTGAGTATTGTATTAAATACAACAAATTGATATCAAAAATTGCCATTTAGAACGAAATATATTATTTTGTGCCGTGGCAATACCCATTTTATTATCTGTGCCATAAGAAATTATTAGGGAAGTACGCGTAATAATCGATATAAATATGTATTTTTATCGATTAAATATTTTATAAAACTTGAACCTACAATCAAGACAATTTTATTTTGTTTTCTCTAAATGAGTTAATATGTTCAATTTGTATACAGTTGTTAATTTGTTATCAATAATATCAACTGTTGTTTAAAAGTAAATACTTGAAATTTGTGTTAGGCATCTCGAATGAATGTTACACTAATGAAATGAATTTGCCCACCAAACTTATTGTTGTAACATTTGGTGCAAAAACAGTTTGGATTTCATTTATGATTAATAGTAACAATATAAATTAATTATTCTTTTTAATTTATGTGATAACGAACTACAATAAAAGGAACCATCTACAGTAAATGTTGCTTAAATCCGATTAGTGTGCTTCGTTATTGTCATTTACGACGCTTTATAAATACAGATCTTCATTTTAGAACAGTGAACAGACCTAATTTATACTATTTTTATTGGATGGAGAATGGAATGTACATTAGAAAACTAAATAATTTTGAATGTTAATCGATTACTTATGAAATCGAATAACGAAGCCCAACCCTAGTAGACAGCGTTCTCTCGCCTCTCGCTGACGTTCCATCGTTCACTCGGCCATTTTGTAGTTTTTCCGGCTACTGATACACGTGTTCTGCAGGTTATACATAAAATAGTTCAAACCTATAACATATTCTATTCTTTTTTGTGGGAAATTCGAATAAATTGTTATATTTTGCAGCGTGTCAAGATGGCAGTAACAAAGAAACCCGTGGCTAAGAAAGCCCAACTACACCAGAAGACTGGGAAGAAGGGAGTCAAAGGTGGCAAAATCCGCGGCAAGGGCATCAAGAGGAAAATCAACCTCAAGTTTGTTATTGACTGCACACACCCTGCTGAGGACAGCATCCTGGACGTAGGCAACTTCGAGAAATACCTGAAGGAGCACGTCAAAGTTGAAGGCAAGACCAACAACTTGGGAAATCACGTTGTCGTTGCCCGCGACAAGACGAAAGTCGCCATCACAGCTGGTGAGATAAGTTTCATATTAATTAAAACAAGTATAAGTCCAAAGGCAAATTATTAGCATGTGCCCTGAATGTAATTCTTTAATAATTTTCACTTTAACTTGTCAAATTTGAGGTTAGGTTTCGTTCAAGTCATCAATACCTACTCAATGATCCAATCAGATCATGATAAAACTATTAATAATTTTCTTAGTCGATAACCAATATGTTGGTACTGTTTCTTCTATTGAAAGAGCAATTAATTTTAATGCAGTGTTAGCCGAAAAATTACTAAATCTGTTTTCCTCCCAATTTCAGACATTCCTTTCTCCAAGAGGTACCTTAAATACCTGACAAAACGCTACTTGAAGAAGAACAACCTCCGTGATTGGCTGCGAGTGGTTGCATCTGCGCATGACTCTTACGAGCTTCGCTACTTCAACATCAATGCCGACAGCGACAATGAAGACAATGAAGATTAAGTTGTTCTGAATACAGTAGCTTTACACTAATCTTTGTTTTTTTTATTTTAGTCACAGTGACTCCAAGCTTGGTTCTTCCCCATGGCAAAGGATTCCAGAGAGCTTGTGTACCAACCTTTAGAAAGTGCCTTTGGGTAATGCCCATTAACTCGGCCCTTGGGGAACAGAGACACCTTCTCTGTATCCCACTTGGGTAATTCCTGTCTGACGCGTCCACGTCGCGGGGGTGGGCACCCTCCACCCCAGTAGGCCGGGGTGACAGGGTGGCGAAGTTCAGCAGGGACCCTTCTGTGGGGTATAACGCAGAACCATTGCATTGGTACAGATCATGCAAGGGTATGTGGATGACTAAAGCTAAAATTATTTTTAATCCAATAAAACTTTTAACATTTAATTTCAAATGTCTGTTAATGCTAGCTGCCCTCTCCTGAAATATTGTATATTTTATTTGCTATGCAAGCTGCATTTTGATAAGTCATTTCACATTTATTATTATTACTGGTACTTTTCGATTTTTTCCTTACTGACTTATGATGATCGCTTGGAGTAGCCTCATCATTACTAGACTTGCGAAACAGATGGCTTTCACCCCTAAAATTTTCCTAATATTGTGCAATACATTTGCCAATGTCTTTTAGTAATATTCATGTATGAAGCCGCTGCAGCCAGTGCAGACCTAACTGGTTTAGAATTTACTCTCACACTGCACTTATTATGTGCAACAATACAAAATGAATTAAGGTTGCAAGAATCAAGTTATTTATAAACAGTGTGAGAGTAAATTCTAAACCAGATACGTCTGCACTGGCTGCAGCGGCTACATACCTACATGAAAATTACTAAATGATATTATGGGTCGGGGTGTCGCAAAGGGGGCGCGCCGAGACTTAGAAAATTTTCGACTCTTTTTTTGTATGGACACTGGACTTAGAAAATTTTTGACCAATTTTTATATAGGCCAGCGACTTAAAAAAAAATTCCATACAAAGTCTCGGCGCGCCCCCTTTGCGACACCCCGACCGATGTTATGTGATAATTTGCACTATCTCTGCTGTAGGTTTCTTTTCAAAATCGGTCCAACATAACATTACATTCTAATACTGGAAAAGTCCTGTCTATATTTTTTTTTGTCAAAAGCTGTATCAATTTTACAAATTCACATTCTGGGGCAATAAAGTGATTACCCAACTCCTTTTTCCACTAGCATATTGTCTCTGGCAGTTTATAGATGTACGAAGTTGATAAGGTAGTGGTCGTCTTTATTTTCGTTTAATTCTGGCGATGGGCCACACCACACAGGACAATGGGAGTACCAGCTCCGGGCCGAAGGGTACCTACTTAACTGTCTAGCTATGAGTGCCCCGTAATTTGACCACGTTGATAGGAAGTCCAGACGGGCAGGTGAGTACCACCTAACGAATGCCCATATCTCATGGAAACTGGGTTATTCATGGAATGAGGAATATAAAAGCTCCCTTCCCTTAGCAAATTGCCATAGCAATGTAGGGTATTAATATTGCTTGTTTCGATCTCTCAGGCACTTTGATAGACAATGTTTATTTACCCTTTATAAGGGTAATTATTATCTATATGGTATGTAGGACTAACAACCACCCGCCCTTAATTCACTTCGGGTATATCTCTATCTCGTGAGCGTCAAGATGGCGGGACCACGTCAGGTATTCAGGAAAACATGCCACCAGGATACAATATACAGTAATTCTTCTACCATTTCAAAAGTTCGTTGAAAAATTCTAATTTGAAAGTGGTTCCGCCATTTTTTTTATATCTATCCCGTAATGTCCCACTGCTGGGAAAAGGCCTCCTCCAATCCACTCCATATTTGTCGAACGGTAGCAAGAGATGGCCAGTTTGGATGTTGGGCGTCAAAATGGCGGGATATTAGTAAAGATGGAGGTACACCTTTGTCTACAATAATATATTAACAATATTATTGTATATGCACCTATATACGAAAGTATATGGCAGTCGCGCCATAATTACTGAACCAGATTTAAAAACAATCTAGTACACAATATATAGACAGGCTAAGGACCTAACAGGCTACTCTTGGAGAATAATGGCTTACGCAGTAAGCGACTTTACACCTAAGAATATGTAGGTACGTGTATGTAGATAAGTAGGGCATTCTACGCAATGTACATGTATTATTTTGGCAGAAGAAGAATATTGCATGTTGCCAAAAACTAATGGTCCAAGATCCCAGAGCTGCCAGACATCACTTATTTTCTAATGGACAAAATATATACGATTGAGTAGTGTTGGGGTGTACTATCATCATATGACTAGTTGCTACCTTGACCAGACGGCCATTTTTCAGATATCAACCAATCAAGGTACATAGAAACACTGCTCATCTCACTTAAATTCTGATGGCTGATTTTAACATATATTTCACACAATATCATTAAAAATCAGGATTCATTACTCCCAGACACATGCGGTCGGCGGTTTTACCTTACAGACGCTTTAAAGCTATGAAAAAAATTTTACTTTTACCTATTTTCTGATGCTTGATTTTTATATATGTTATTCAAACAACTAAAAAGTGCTCATCTGACCGCAATAATTATAGAATTGTACCTTACAAACTATTTTATTAGAAAAACTTAACTAAATTCAATTTTTAAAAAAAAAATCTAAAACAGTTGGGTCTGGTGAATGTTTGGCCCCTTGGATCGGTCTGTCCGTTTGCAAAACGTTTTAAAATAGTTGTTTGAATAACATATATAAAAATCAAGCATCAGAAAATAAGTAAAATTAAGTAAAAGTAAAATTTTTTTCATAGCTTTAAAGCGTCTGTAAGGTAAAACCGCCGACCGCATGTGTCTGGGAGTAATGAATCCTGATTTTTAATGATATTGTGTGAAATATATGTTAAAATCAGCCATCAGAATTTAAGTGAGGTGAGCAGTGTTTCTACGTACCTTGATTGGTTGATATCTGAAAAATGGCCGTCTGGTCAAGGTAGCAACTAGTCATATGATGATAGTACACCCCACCACTACTCAATCGTATATATTTTGTCCATTAGAAAATAAGTGATGTCTGGCAGCTCTGGGATCTTCCTCTATAAAATCGACGAGTCAATTACATAACAACACACATTTAAAAATTAGTGCTGTATAGAGGATGCTTATACGGTACCTAGATGAAAATATAAAAATAGAATGCACAATAAAAACAACAGTAAATAATGTATATTTTTTATTTTCAGTAAGTAGGTAAATATTTATTTACATAAATAATAATAAAAACAATTTGACTTAAAAATTGTTGATTTAGATTTACATAATTGATAAGAAAAGAAATTGAAACTTAATTTCTAATTCATCTAAGTATCTTTTGTACTATGCTAACGTTACAAGATTCACTGCCGCAACAATATTGTCCAATAATGAGAAATACAAATGCTCTAAAGTTCGAAGGTAACATTGCACTGGGTTCGGGGCGTTTTATCAGCTAAATACCAACTTGCTAATTGTTACCACATCTATTAAATATATAGGCACATTTGATTTCAAGGACAACCTATGTTCCTTTTGATAATTAATTTAATTGGGTACTGCTGCTTGTGATTTCATTATTTTCATTACAATAGCTAAATAGACAATTATATAAAGTGACACACCTTAATAGCAAATCATAAACTCGTAAATTGCATATTGACCGCAATTCGATTTCAAGATATTAAAATGAAGGTTCGAAATGGATTAGCAAAATCGGTTATAAGTTGATGGTAATAGAATCCTAACAATTTGCTTAATTTTGGGTTATTCCACTTGGCCGTACCAATTCGCCCCACTGAAAGCAATAGGTAATATTTTCCCTTTCAGTGGAGCGTATTAGATGAGACAAAGTGGAAAAACCTAGTAAATTTTCTGGTGTGTTAAAATTTTGGCATGCTAGTACCCGGCCACATTGGTTAGGCTCAGTTCGGCGACTACCCTAGTGAGATGCTCTACGGGTTGCTGGTTCACTTCCCGGCGGCGATCTCCTTCATGCGGTTGAGCGCGGATCCGGCGCGGAACCACGCGATCTGCTGCTCGTTGAGGGAGTGGTTCAGCTTGATGCGTTCAGACTTGCCGTCTTTGTGCTTGATCTCGCAGTCCACAGGCTGCGATAAAAAAAAGAAAGTAAATACATAGTTCATAAGGTAACTTGAACACATAGATTTTTGTTCCATGATGATGGCCACCAAACCAATTAACATAATAAAATTATATGAGGTTCTTAATTCAATTCAATTGAAGCAATGTGTTTAATTTCCAAGGTTTATTAATACCTATCAATTTAAAAAAATTAAATATACAGTCGCGTGTCTGTTACACTTTAGTTAGGCCACCCCCAATTTATGACGTCGGAGTTTATGACGTCGGGGATAGTTGAGTGCAACAGCCCATATTAGGCCCATATAAGCCATGTTAGGATCTTTATGTGTAAATATGCATATATATTAAATATGATTTCGAGAATTTGTATTTGTATGTGCTCAGTGTATAAATCTTGAGAGTTTTCTACAGTTCTATTTTCTTAACTGACATACGATAATGGCTTGGAGTAGCCTCGTCATCATAACCGGACTTGCCAGGGAGCGGGTGGCTCTCACCCCTAAATCCATCAGTGAGACTGTAACTTGTAGGTACTATGGTTTGTCTATGGTGTCTTACCTTGCCGGGCGCGAGGCTGTTGAGTCCGAGCAGCGAGATCTTGTCCGTGGGCTGGATCTTGTCGTAGTCGGCAGCGTTGGCGAAGGTCAGCGGGAGCATACCCTGCTTCTTCAGGTTGGTCTCGTGGATCCTAGAACAAGCATTGTTCGTTAAAAATAGGTTAAATGTGTAATCTCTAAAACTTTTAAGACCAATTTAATGTGTAAGTGTACTCTATATCCCTGTCCCGCACTGTACACTGTACACTGTACGCACCTAGCGAAGGACTTGACGATGATGGCGCGGCCGCCCAGGTGCCTCGGCTCGAGCGCGGCGTGCTCGCGGGAGGAGCCCTCGCCGTAGTTCAGTACCCTATATCCCTGTCCCGCACTGTACACTGTACACTGTACGCACCTAGCGAAGGACTTGACGATGATGGCGCGGCCGCCCAGGTGCCTCGGCTCGAGCGCGGCGTGCTCGCGGGAGGAGCCCTCGCCGTAGTTCAGTACCTATATCCCTGTCCCGCACTGTACACTGTACGCACCTAGCGAAGGACTTGACGATGATGGCGCGGCCGCCCAGGTGCCTCGGCTCGAGCGCGGCGTGCTCGCGGGAGGAGCCCTCGCCGTAGTTCAGTACCCTATATCCCTGTCCCGCACTGTACACTGTACGCACCTAGCGAAGGACTTGACGATGATGGCGCGGCCGCCCAGGTGCCTCGGCTCGAGCGCGGCGTGCTCGCGGGAGGAGCCCTCGCCGTAGTTCAGTACCCTATATCCCTGTCCCGCACTGTACACTGTACGCACCTAGCGAAGGACTTGACGATGATGGCGCGGCCGCCCGGGTGCCTCGGCTCGAGCGCGGCGTGCTCGCGGGAGGAGCCCTCGCCGCAGTTCAGTACCCTATATCCCTGTCCCGCACTGTACACTGTACGCACCTAGCGAAGGACTTGACGATGATGGCGCGGCCGCCCAGGTGCCTCGGCTCGAGCGCGGCGTGCTCGCGGGAGGAGCCCTCGCCGTAGTTCAGTACCCTATATCCCTGTCCCGCACTGTACACTGTACGCACCTAGCGAAGGACTTGACGATGATGGCGCGGCCGCCCAGGTGCCTCGGCTCGAGCGCGGCGTGCTCGCGGGAGGAGCCCTCGCCGTAGTTCAGTACCCTATATCCCTGTCCCGCACTGTACACTGTACACTGTACGCACCTAGCGAAGGACTTGACGATGATGGCGCGGCCGCCCAGGTGCCTCGGCTCGAGCGCGGCGTGCTCGCGGGAGGAGCCCTCGCCGTAGTTCAGTACCCTATATCCCTGTCCCGCACTGTACACTGTACACTGTACGCACCTAGCGAAGGACTTGACGATGATGGCGCGCCCGCCCAGGTGCCTCGGCTCGAGCGCGGCGTGCTCGCGGGAGGAGCCCTCGCCGTAGTTCAGTTACCCTATATCCCTGTCCCGCACTGTACACTGTACACTGTACGCACCTAGCGAAGGACTTGACGATGATGGCGCGGCCGCCCAGGTGCCTCGGCTCGAGCGCGGCGTGCTCGCGGGAGGAGCCCTCGCCGTAGTTCAGTACCCTATATCCCTGTCCCGCACTGTACACTGTACACTGTACGCACCTAGCGAAGGACTTGACGATGATGGCGCGCCCGCCCAGGTGCCTCGGCTCGAGCGCGGCGTGCTCGCGGGAGGAGCCCTCGCCGTAGTTCAGTACCCTATATCCCTGTCCCGCACTGTACACTGTACACTGTACGCACCTAGCGAAGGACTTGACGATGATGGCGCGCCCGCCCAGGTGCCTCGGCTCGAGCGCGGCGTGCTCGCGGGAGGAGCCCTCGCCGAGTTCGGTACCCTGTCCCTGTCCCGCACTGGCGTACGCACCTAGCGAAGGACTTGACGATGATGGCGCGGCCGCCCAGGTGCCTCGGCTCGAGCGCGGCGTGCTCGCGGGAGGAGCCCTCGCCGTAGTTCAGTACCCTATATCCCTGTCCCGCACTGTACACTGTACACTGTACGCACCTAGCGAAGGACTTGACGATGATGGCGCGGCCGCCCAGGTGCCTCGGCTCGAGCGCGGCGTGCTCGCGGGAGGAGCCCTCGCCGTAGTTCAGTACCCTATATCCCTGTCCCGCACTGTACACTGTACGCACCTAGCGAAGGACTTGACGATGATGGCGCGGCCGCCCAGGTGCCTCGGCTCGAGCGCGGCGTGCTCGCGGGAGGAGCCCTCGCCGTAGTTCTCGTCGCCGACGACGCACCAGCGCGCCCCGGCGGCTTTGTACGCGCGCGCGGTGGCCGGCACGGCGCCCCACTCGCCGGTCAGCTGGTTCTTGACCTTGTTCAGCTCGCCGTTCTCGGCGTTGGTGGCGCTGGGGATTATTTATTTAAAAAAAAATAATATTAGTTACAGTTTCTCAATGGGTATGAATAGAAATTGAATATAAAATTATATGGGTCGAGTGAACGTCGATGACCAACGTGGCACTTTTTAGCATTAATTCGATCCGTTTCTGTGATAAAACTGGTCAGGAGTAGCTGTTGAACTATTTCTATAGTAATTTAAAGCTATGGCTACTAAGACAGTTATTTCAAAGAGACGGATCAGATTCGAATAGCACGTATTTGCGAACACTCCAAGGCTGTCGCTTCAGAGGACGTCGCATTTATTTTCAAATTTGGAATTCATATAAGTACTAGTTCATATTCTCCTACTCTTGTTTACTGAGACCGGCTCGACTTACTTTTGGGTAGACAAGCGGCTCATGGTAGCGCTACAGAAGCGCTACCATGAGCCGCTACTTAAAAGTGACAGACTTTATTATATAGCCTATGTAAAAAAATTCTATGAAAAAATGTACAGGGCCCTAGCGGTAAGGCTAAGAACTAAAATTAGTAGTATGAAAAAACAATTCTATAGGTTTTTAACGTATGTAAGTTTTCGATAGCTAACTCATGGTAGTACCAACTGGGCTTGCCGATTGGAACGAATAGAATACATCTTATTTTCACGAAAAAGTAAGTAATTAAAGTATAATAATCTAACATTGATCAACACTCACGTGATAAACATATTGTTGGAGATGTTGTCCAAATGGCCGCGGTACTTCAGCCAGGGCCCGGCGGCGGAGATGTGGTCGGTGGTGCACTTGCCCTTCACCTTGATGAGGATCGTGAGGTCCGTGAGGTCCTTGCCGTCCCACTTGTCGAAGGGCGCCAGGAGCTGCAGCCGGTCTGATGTGGGGGCGACGTCCACTTGCACTTCTGTTGGTGGTATAAGTGGTTAACTTATTGTATGGGTGAAACCATGTTTCTATGCGAATATGTTAGTGTTCAGAGGATTGGCTGAGGAGGATATATTTTTTATAGGATTTTCTCAATATTATATAGATAAAGATGCTTTGAACAAAGGCATACATATGACATGGCAAGACCAGATTTACAATTTAAAAATTTTTATAAATATAAATACCTACTAAAATTAGCAAAATGTTAAACAAATAAATTTGTTATTTATTTGTCAAACATTTTGGATTATAATGTGTGTAAATCATACTATATGATCTTTGGGCTGAAGTTCAAAGCATCGAATACGTTTATCACTTCCGTTTAGGTCTTAGCGGTTTGAAGGTTGCTAGCTAGGTAAACAGGTATTAGGGTCATTCTACTTTTTAGTGCAGGTTTTTATGACTTTAATAAACCGTTAAATTTTGATATTTATCGTACATTTAAATCTATACTTATATCTGAATCAAATAATGATCTGCAATAGGATGTGTGTTTTACTGTTGTTATCTTTTTATTTCGACGTTTTGTAGTCTTCGATTTCAAAATTATACAACTTTGTTACGTCCCTAAAGGTAGTATTTTTTGTACTGTATTTTTGGGAAATACCACTGTGTTACCGGTAAAAAGTATGAATAATATACTTCTAAACAAAACTGCATAGTACGGTCCGCACACTGTTGCAGTCTATTTTACATTGATGTGTAATTTTTTTTTTATTTATAAATTTACCTTAATAATTTAATATTTTCTACGGGGGACAAAAATACCTGCACTAAAAAGTGGAATGACCCATTAGGTAAAGTGTTAGTTTGGTAGCATATATCTATACTAATATTATAAAGCTGAAGAGTTTGTTTGTTTGAACGCGCTTATATCTGGAACTACTGATTCGAATTTAAATGTATTATTGTGTTGGATAGATAGACCATTTATCAAGAAAGGTTTTAGGCATCTTCACGCTGCGACCAATAGGAGCAAAAAAACAGTAGGAAATGTGTAAAAAACGAGGGAAAACGCGGACGAAGTCGCTGGCACAGATAGTGTAAATAATTGTATTTTTCCCTTATGATGTATAGTAATAAATTTAATAATAGACAATTATGTATGTTTATCTTTAGGTACATACTGGAGCCGTCAGCGGGCGGGTGCTCGTAGGTGTCCTGGCCGGGGTCGAAGCCCTTGGCGGGCAGCTCGTCCGCGAACGGGTCGGACAGCTTGAACTTCTTGCCGTCCTTGCCGGTCAGCTCGTCCGTCATCGGGTTGAAGTCCAGGCGACCTGTGGGGAGACGAGAAAGGCTTATAAAACTTACTATAGAAGATGGCACAAACATAAAATTTATTTTAGTGTCCCATATTGTCTAAAATGATTTTTTGACCATTTGTCTTGTAAAACCTTGGACCAGAATATCTGACTGGATTGTCTGTCCATCTCAGGCTTTTGAATATTTTTGGCTTTAGAATAAAAAACAAATTTACTGATCTCGTTGGTCTACTTGTGGAAAACACTATGTAAAGATCGAATGGTCACTTTTGTTAAGAAATTACTCAGCACGGCTCAGGCAGTCGCTGGATGCACGAGCCTCAGAAAGCACGTTAAGCCAGTAGTCTTACAATGGAACCTGATCTTACAATGGTCATGTCTGATTGCCGTTTCACCGAACTATGAGTGAGGTAAATAGTATCAAGTAATGAGGAGTATCAAAATATTTTCAGTTTTCTAATGTGTGCTTCTAATATCGGTAACACAAGTGCACCTGTGTTTGTGCACACTTGTGCACTATGGATTGCCGATGAATATATTTGTAAAACGAATTTACATTTTAGTTTTTTTACAATGAACTGCATGTTGCAGTGTGACCTTATAGCACTACATTGATTTTGTATGAAAAGTGCAAACAGTCAGAACTTTATACACAAATAACTTTTTAAATTTTGGTTGTATGTCGAAACGAATTACACATATAGATTCGGTTTATCCAAGACTTCAAAGCTGCATAATTACCTAAAATCATGAACATTCTCCATTACCTGCGAGGGACAGCGCTGTGACGAGCTCGGGGCTGGTGACGAAGCAGTGGGTGGCGGGGTTGGCGTCGTTGCGGCCGGTGAAGTTGCGGTTGTATGACGTCACGATGGTGTTCTTCTCGCCCTTCTTCACGTCCTTGCGGTCCCACTGGCCGATGCAGGGGCCGCACGCGTTAGCCAGGACCTGGGGAGATGGGGGAGTTTAGATTTCTTTTTTTTTTGTTGGTACCTCAAGATGGAAGTCCAACGTTAAATAGATTGCTGTACGCACGCACACAGTAATGTTTAGGGGTGAAAGCGACCACGGGTGAACTGTCAGTTCACCCGTGATCATGGCGCTTGCAACAGCGCCGAAATAACGGGAGCTCATTAAAACAAACAACATGGTATTTACCACTGTCCGGGATATTTATCCCGGACAGTTTCAAGTTTTCTAATGCGTGTAACCATTTAAAACATTTCTTTTGAACAAACCAGGTGAGTTTGCAAACAAATCAAGGTCCTCAAGATTAGAACACTTAACTCGAAGGCTTTTAACAGTTAGTTAAAAGCACATGAAATTTATAACATAGTTTTCAAATAGTTGATAACTATTCAGTTTTTGTTTCAAATGTAATCTGTCGCTCCTGGTTTTGTTACTTATACCACGATACAGGATCTTCCCTAGTGTGGACCTACTGTAATGCTAATATTTACAAGGCATGTAGGCTATTTTTCTGGAAATAAACAATTTGTACAATATACTCACGGTGCCTCCGAACTCGCGGAGCGTCTGCGCGATCCCGTCGCGCTCGATGGTGGCGCGCACCTGCTCCGAGCCGGGGGTGACGTTGAACGGCACCTTCGACTTCACGCCGTGCTTCAGAGCCTGCGAATGAATTTAAAAAAAAAAACTTTTTCAAAGTGAACTCCTGCAGAAAAAAAAACATACGGGTCGAATTTAGAACCTCCTCCTTTTTTTGAAGCCGGTTGATAAAATTCGGAAATCTGATTCATCATCAGCCTATATACGTCCCCACTGCTGGGGCACGGACCTACCCTACACTTGGGCGATCAGGCCTTAGTCAACCACGCTGGCCAAGTGCAGGTTGGTTGACTACACAACCTAAGAATTTCTTCGTAGGTGTGCAGGTTTCCTCACGATGTTTTCCTTCACCGTTAAAGCGTCGAATAATCGTACCTACACATGAATTTCTTATTTGAAAAACACAGTGGTACGTGGCGGGGTTAGATTTGTTGATGTTTGATTTTGACCTCAAAATTCTGAGTGAACTGTTTTAAAAAGTCATAGAATTATAATGTATGTTTTGTTATTGTAATTTTATAATAACTATAATCAATCTTTTTTAATTGTTTTATGAGCACTAAATTACTATTATCTAAGTGTTGGAAATAAAAACGAATAACATAAGTAAGCTTTGTGCAATAGTAATAATTTGTACACAGCAATAAAATATAACAAACTACATATTGTAATTAACTACTAAACATAATGAGGTGATGATTTGAATGATTTGTTTGTTTGAATAACAAATGTTATTTAGTACCAATAATGCCTCATTGGTTTTCGCATAAACTAAATAAATATTGCATAAATACATAAAACTATTTTTAAATTACATACTTATTTTTGTACATGTTTACTACATAAGTAATCGATAACATCATAAAGGTAAGTTATCACTCCATAATAATATAAACACTTATTTCATTGACTTCGGTAATAAATATTTTTGCATTATGTTTACAAATACGTGCGCTTATCAATAATGTCAACGCGCGCAGTGACACCGTAATGAGTTCGATATTATAACGGTTGCCAACGAGTTATAGTTCAAGTTCTCAGTTTGTTTATTTGTTAAGCCCAAAATGTATGACATTTTACTTTATGAACTGTTGTCTCACAAATGAACACAGTCATTTAATAAATCTGGTTTAAATGCACTATTCGCTATGTGCGGAGTGGGTGGTGGGGGACGGCAAATCGATCGAAGCACACGATGTGTGACAGAAATGTGATATAATTCTGAGCTTTCATGTGTCAAATTGCTTTAATTTCATAAATTCCCTTGTATTTGTAAGTAAAAACGTTACGTGCGTAAAGTAAACGATGCAAATTCAATACTTATAATAATATTCATATTTTTGTGAAGTAAGAAAATCACTTGGTACTCACTTTATACAATTTTTATTTATTTTGTGTTGAAAAACTAGTCGAAAATCTTTATCAAAACATCTAGTTGCTATGATATGACATATCAAAACATCTAGTTGCTATGATATGACAGATCTCAACTCCAGAATAGTTGTCGCCACTAGGGGCGCTATTATCGCGCACATAGCGAATAAAGCGTCATCAATTTGAAACCTATAGAAATTGTAACCCTACTCTTTTGGTTACTGACGATCTTGCTATAAATAATAAAAATACATATTTTTTAAGAACACGTTAGATAATGCTTAAACGGTGAAGAAAAAACGTTAGGTAACCCACAAACATACTCAGAAATTAAAAGGTTGTATAGTAGACCATCCCGCACTTGGCCAGCGTGGCAGACTAAGGCCTAATCACCCTAGTAAAGGTTAGGCCCGTGCCCCAGCAGTGAAGACATATATGGGCTGATGATGATGATGATGATGGTTGGGTGGTTGGGTGGTATTCTATGTTAAGCTTGTGACTGACCTCCTTGACGATGCTGGCGCAGCGACCCTTGTCCTCGTAGGAGGAGTTACATAAATAAACTAACGTCCTAACCTAACCTCAAATTAATTTCAGTGAAAAAAAAAACGTTAGGAAACCCTACCTAATGTGTAGTCGACCAACCCGCACTTGGCCAGCGTGGTAGACTCCTTAGTCTATAGGCGACAAGGCCTTCCTCATCGCCCTAGTTGAGGGTAGGCCCGTGCCCCAGCAGTGGGGACTTATGATAATGATGACGATAGTTAGGTAGTATTCTATGTTATGCTTGTGACTGACCTCCTTGACGATGCTGGCGCAGCGGCCCATGTCCTCGTAGGAGGAGTTGGTGCAGGAGCCGATGAGGCCGACGCGGATGTCCACGGGCCAGTCGTGCTTCTTGGCGGCGTCACCGAGCTTTGAGATGGGGTTGGCCAGATCGGGAGTGAAGGGGCCGTTGACATGCGGCTCCAGGGTTGAGAGGTCGATCTCGATCAGCTGGTGAGATTGGTGATAGGTTAATATCATACGGTGGGAGTAAAATTAAGTCAATCGTGTAAAAGTACTGATTGAGATTGATGTTTCTTTAATATCGTATGGTTTTTTTTCCCTAACTGACTAACGATTATGGCTTGGAGTAGCCTTGTCATCATCACCGGACTTGCGGGGGAGCGGATGGCTCTCACCCCTAATGGTATAAAAAAAAATATTTTATACAAAAACAAAATATCACAAAATATTTGCTGTAGGAGGGGATTAAACCCAACTAATAGCGCAAGAGTCAGGCGGGGGCACTAACAATTGCGTCATCGACCCAGACAAGTCGTCAAGTCGTTTGGCTGGGCTTAAACAATGGTTCAAGTCCCGCATTTTTTTCATATCAATTTATTTTTCATTTAACTTTAGTCAAATTCGGAGGTTCTAAATATTTGTCTTTATGGATCTACACGCGTTATTAGGAGTAGCAAATTACATAGCTACGTACTGCCCGACGCTTCGACTGGGTTACACAAATCATGGTCGCGACCATGGTTGGTGTAACCAGTCTAAACAAATATTTAGTGTAATGGAACGCGAAAGTCTAAAATCTTACATTCGGAGGTTCTAACTTAAAGCAAGTACAAATAGGAGATAGCTTACAGTGTACTATGATTCTCAACTAGCTTCAGACGTCATCACATCACCACCATTAATAAGCTTATAGCATGTTGTGGCTGCTTTAGAATGGAGTGAGATAAATAATATCCCCACACCCCCTGTTGCTTCCACCTATGGTACCTACTGCTCCATAGCAAAGTACGAATTATAAAGAAGTATACCTCTTCATACTTGCTCCGAAGGTCCGCATGAGGTTCCCTACACCCCCTGTTGCTTCCACCTATTGTACAAACTGCTTCATAGAAAATTACAAATCATAACTACACCTCTTCATACTTGCTCCGAAGGTTTTATATGAGTTTCTACTATATTTACCTCGTCGTAGGGAGCCTTGGCGTCGGGGGTGAGCAGGTGCTTGTAGGTGTTGGCGTTGGCGGCGATGTCGTGTCGGCCGGTCGACTTGAGGTACGCCTCCATGCGGCTGTTGTATGGGAACACCTGTTGGCATGAAGTTTAGACCTTAATGCAAAGTAAATACTAATAAGACTAACCATCTCAAACAGTCATCAGAGCAAACACTCTCTTCTTCATCTGGGGTTTTGATGGGGACTATGCAAGTAGTCTGAGAAGAAATTCGGTGACTTTGCTTTTATAACATTGACGTATTTTTTTCTTCTAAAATGATTATCTCAAAATTAGCACGATAGATAAGTGATTCGGTGCGCTACTACGACTGGCTTAATGTGTTTTCTGTGTATTTTTAACTCACGCAGCACTTGTTACCACATTAGCCAGCAAGAAGAATCATGGTCAGATTTTACCTGCGGCACTGGCAGGCAAACCTGACCGGGCCCCCTATTTATAAAGTCTTCGTGACATTGGTATACGGGAAACATATGCTCTGTCACTGCCAATTACTTAGGTTAAACAAGAGGATGAGCATAGTTTTCGACTAAATTCTAAATGTAATCACATTCCATTGGCTAGAACTACATGGAAGGTCCCGGGCCAAAGGCTGGATAATAGTACTTTTTTTTAAATAGACTAACAAGATGACCTTTATTCCCCTGATATGCGGTAGTGAGATCCGCCTTGACTATTCGGCCAGCTTTGCTGACCCCGAACTTCACTCTAAGCCTGGTTTATGTAATCTATGTATATGTAACTTCAATGAGCGTCTAAGATTGCATTTTGTGTGGAATTGACTACCGCTGCGGAACAAATCCGCGAGTATGTGATTCGCTCCATACAACAAAATACTGATCTGTACCGACGGTCGAGTACCACAGTAAAACCAGGCTAAACGTTCACAACTGCTACTCACGCTGGTGGTGGCTCCGATCTCCGCGCCCATGTTGCAGATGGTGGCCATGCCGGTGCACGAGATGGAGTCCACGCCGGGCCCGTGGTACTCCACGATGGCGCCCGTGCCGCCCTTCACCGTCAAGATGCCGGCCACCTTCAGGATCACGTCCTTGGGGCTGGTCCAGCCCTTCAGCTTGCCTGTGGGACAGGGTTTGATTTTATATTTCATCGACACGAGAAACCAAAGATGGGGATCCAAAATAAAAAAAAAATTTTTTACTGTCTCGGTGGAACAGAGGCTAGTGACCCTGGTTAGCGGTTCCAAGAGTAGTGGGTTCGATTCCCACTAGGGACAAATATTTGTGTGATGAACATCGCTCTTTGTTCCTTGTTTGGGGTCAGGCCGTATGTGGAAATGTCCCAGATATTTATTTTATTATTATTTATTTATTTTTTACTTTTGACTGACACCTGATCGCCCTAGTTTATGGTCCAAGATCCCAGAGCTGCCAGACATCACTTATTTTCTAATGGATAAAATATATACGATTGAGTAGTGATGACTCATATAAAAAATCAAGCATCAGAAAATAAGTAAACTTAATAAATTTTTCATAGCTTTAAAGCGTCTGTAAGGTAAAACCGCCGACCGCATGTGTCTGGGAGTAATGAAACCTGATTTTTAATAATATTGTGTGAAATATATGTTAAAATCAGCCATCAGAATTTAAGTGAGGTGAGCAGTGTTTCTATGTACCTTGATTGGTTGATATCTGAAAAATGGCCGTCTGGTCAAGGTAGCAACTAGTCATATGATGATAGTACACCCCACCACTACTCAATCGTATATATTTTGTCCATTAGAAAATAAGTGATGTCTGGCAGCTCTGGGATCTTCCTCTATTAGGGTAGTCTTGTGCGTACCTCTTTTGGGCTACTAATATGGGCTGATGAGTCTTTGACGAAATGACGATAAAAGATTTTTACATACACATGAACAAAAATCGTATTACAGCTAAGTATTACTCCAGCACCGGTTCGTAAAATATCGATCCTACCAAGAACACTGTACAGAAACTCATTAATTAGTCTTTTCATTTTAAGCTATAGTATAGACATGGTCACACACGAAATGAAATGCAACTTTCTTTGATGTATTTTTTTTATAAATCACTATACTATGTCACAATTTCACGTAATTATGCATTTTCAACGATATATATAGGTATATTATGTTACATCTATGAATGTCATAATCGACTGAATTAATTTAAAGCAATTAATACACCAGCTGAGAATACAAATGTAACTGTTAGACCAGGCTATCTAGTAACCCTTAGGATATAATGTTCTGCACGTGATCTGATAATGAGACAATCACGTATCTAATTTATTTGTCCTAGACATAACAATCATAAGATGTTTAGAAATTAATAATATGACTTAAATGGGACTAGGGAAAATTTTAAAATGTTATAAACGATCACAAATCACTTTGTTCCTTGATTATTTGGGAAGTTTAAGATAAGTTTTTGTGGTTAGTGAAATAACAGAGAGAGAATACAAAGAAATTTTGAATGATTTTCATAAAACATGGTAAAATTTTGTGTGTCAAGTATTCCTTATCATTATGCGTAGTTTATTTATCGCAATCAGATGTGTGCCCCGTTAATATCGGTAACTGTTTCAAATTACGTAGAATCTCAGATAAAGTGAGTAATCATGCTGCATTCATTTATAACTCGAGTTAAATAACATATTTACGAGAACTTTAGAACATGCAAATTAAACATTCATTATTGTTTTAACAGTAGTTATGTTTATTTGTTCAAGTGATCCGGTATGGAAATTTTAAATGCATGCAACTATGTAGATATTTCATAAAGTTTCATTATAAAATTTCATAATGTTACATTTCCATCGATACCTAATACTCTATTATCTTGTTTATTTTTTTATTTAGATCGCGTGACACTAAACCCAGAACATTATATGTAGTATAATACATTATTTAGATTGCGAAACATATCGTGTGTTCCAATATGTAGACACATTTGACAGAAACTATGTCAACAGAAAGTAGATATTTTTAATAGATACGGCGACGATCGTTCGAAAGACATTGGACCTATTCTATGCATCGAAGGTTCTGGAATAAATTGGTCTCGTGTATAGGATGTCGTCTTATGTTAAGTGTGGAATATGAAACGCAATAATATCACCAGCTCTACTACGCAGATCGCATTCAATGAACGCAAATTGCCGGTTATGTAACTAGCTGTTGTAGCTATTTCTGCGGCGAAAAATGGCACATTGAACTTTTAAACTTTTAGTGCTTGTTATTTATGACCATGACCTTGAAATCTACAACTTGATCTATGTTTTATTCCTAAACCTACTGAATGTTATTTTTAGTACCTTGATTTACTACTGCATTTTTTTGCGTCAAACGCATACTGTAGAACTTATGGTGTTTTTTTACTCCGGAATATTGGATTGTTGGTTGCTTGCCCATTAGGTTCAGGCTTACACCTACAAATATTAACTTAAAGATATTAATACAATGATTTTACATTTAATATATTTTGAACTATTGAGGCTCTGAAAGGCGACCGGACCAACTACCAATAATAATTAAAAAAAACCGGCCAAGTGCGAGTCGGGCTCGCGCACAAAGGGTTCCGTAGCAGCAAATATAATAAAAATCAACCTATCTCAAAAACTATAAGAGATACTTTGATCAAACCAAAAATCGTTGAAAGAGTTAATTAGCATGCATCACCTCTATTTTTTTTTAGAATTTTATACCCCGTAGTTATAAAAATAGAGGGGGGGGGACATACTTTTTACGACTTTGAGAGCTGATATCTCAAAAACCGTTCACTTTAAGAAAAATGTTTTTTAGAAAACTTTATATCATTTTAAAAGACCTTTCCATTGATACCCCACACGGGTATATACATCGAAAAAAAAAATTTCATCCCTCAGTTACATGTATGGGGGGCCCCACCCCCAATTCTTTTTTTTACTATTTAGTGTCATATTTTTGTAGCGGTTCATACAACACATATTCTTATCAAATTTCATCACTGTAGTACTTATAGTTTCCGAGTAAATCGGCTGTGACAGACGGACAGACGGACAGACGGACAGACGGACAGACGGACATGACGAAACTATAAGGGTTCCGTTTTTGCCATTTTGGCTACGGAACCCTAAAAATCATTAAAAACTCTTTCTGGCATGGTAAGTTTGGCTTGTTTCATAACTTTGACACAGATTAATAAATCTATCAGTGGATCGCGTTATCACTGGCTATTAATCAATCAGATTGAGAACACCATTTTGGCGGCTCACCTGGGATTTTGGCATAAATTGACGTTAACATCATCATTATTATTACCACTAAGGTATAGCATGTTGTTTGTAACATGTGTCTACTTGCATATAAGTCGGCATGTTTGTTTTCAAAATAATGCAACCCCAAGTTTTAGCACTATGTGTGTTTTTCGGTGTTACTGTAGATTTTAAATGGGTGGAACAATTTTATTAAGAAGCAGTATTTCTATTTAAGACAAATTTATCTAGAGATGGTTGTTAAACATGTTTCAAAACGACAGTCATATTTTAAGTTATACATATTGATTCTTCTAATTTATTTTTAAATCAATACCTACTAATTCAGAACTTCATTGTTAGCTCTTGGCAATCACAATGTAAAAGAGTACCTATGTGAAATTTATGGCAACGAACTTGTTTACTTTCTCTGTGGAACGCTAAACGCGTTATATCATACGCTCACAAATACATAATTCGAATGCTCGTCCATTTATAAAAATCAGAGTACGCAGTGTCGAGGTTACTTGGCTCGCCGCCACCGCTATCGCTCAATTCGTGCCCCGAATAAACGGTCATCTATACAACGAAGATAGTTCTTACTTTTTATACTATCTTCATACTCTTCTTTGTTGCATCGCTTCAGAACCACCGATAAGTTATTAATACCGCGAGTAAATTAAGACTTGACCTGAGATTTATCGTAAAATTATCGCCGTAGGCATAAATAAATAAATCCGGTTCGAATTTGGCCGTTTGTGGAATGTGTGGTGTAGATTTATCATTAAGTTGAGCGGTGTAGGTATTAATTATTTATAGAATTTAAATTATATTTCTTTCTTGGTATATGGTTTAAAATAATGATATTCGTCATAGTACAAAAGGTAATAAATACAGAATTAGTCTTATCTGTTAATATTACAAATGTAATAATAAATAACCTTATGTTTAGATATATTAAAAATATGAGTGCCGATTTCTTTCCTAGATAAAGTAAGGGAAGAAAGATAGATCAATATCGGAAAAAATAACAGCGCCCGCGGTAAACACTTGACCAATCCTAGCAAGTGTTAAATGAAAAGGCCAATATTATAAAACAATAACAAAAGTTTGGTTGGACCACTTCGGCGGAGCGAGAGAAAAAAGACAAAAATAAACAAACTGGCCATCTAAAAAGAAAAAAAAAACCTTTTTAAAACTCACCAGTCAACTTGACCCCGATGACCTTCGGGCACTTCAACTCCCATGGAATGTCAGCCATCACGTCCACGGCATCGGCACCACCGACACCTGAAAACCACACCATTGTTATACATACATACATAAAATCGCCTTTTTCCAGAGGGATAGGCAGAGATCACTTCCTGGCATATGCTATGGTCCTACCATTGTTATTCCATGCAAAAATGGACTGATGGATTCGGTTGACCATAATAGTTTCAACAAAGTCACAAAACATCAACATTACAAAAAGGTCCTACATAGTGTTTGTATTTAAGACAATCAAAAATTAAAAAAATGAATATGCTTAAGTGGTAAGATGTATGTATCACAAGAAACATAATGATTGCAACTCTTTTTGTTATTACAAAAGTGTGTACTAATAAAATTATTTTCGTTTGTCAAACGTAAAATGAGTGATTCAGAACACAATGAAGTGTCACAGGGATCATCTTAGGTGAAAAATACTATAATGACTGGCTCGGTGGAACAGTGGCTAGTGACCCTGGTTTACTACCTACAGTTCCAAGAGTCCTGGGTTCGATTCCCACTCGGGACAAATTTTTGTGTGACGAACATCGGTGTTTGTTTCGTGTCTGGGTGTATTATTTAATATATTTAAGTATATTTGTGTATCCACTGTTGATTCTGATACCCGTAACACAAGTGCTTAAGCTACTTACCACGGGATCAGATCAATGTATGTGATGTTGTGAAATATATAACTAATCCATAAACTCACCAATGCAGAGTCCACCGAGACCACCACCGTTGGGCGTGTGGGAGTCGGTACCGATCATGAGCAGACCGGGGAACGCGTAGTTCTCAAGGATGATCTGATGGATGATACCGGAGCCGGGCTTCCAGAAACCGACGCCATATTTAGCACCAGCGGTCTCTAAGAATTTGTATACTTCTTTGTTGATGTCCTGTGAAATTTGAATAACTTAGACAATGATGGTAAACATAAGGGTGGAATGTAGCATTAAAGCATTTCCAGCGTACTATATGACAAGATAAACATGCTATATGTATTGCTATACTGATGGCCCAGACTCAGAGGTTGTTCCTCATTTCCGCACATGCCATTAAGTCATGAAACACCCTTCCAGCTCAGGATTTCCTTTCTCGTACAAACCCTGGGTTATTTTTTTTCCTAACTGACATACGATGATTGCTTGGAGTAGCCTCGTCATCATGCTGTGTGAAACAGCATTATACAAAGCGGCTGGTTCAATAAATAGTTATAATAATTTATATCCAAAAAAGGTACAATGGCATGTTAAACACACACTAGGCTAGGACTGTCCTGTGGAGGCAATAGCTTTTCTAGTGCATTGACCACAAATGCAGACTTAACGTCTGCTTACTTACAGATGGAGTAAGGTCATACTGAATATTTTTTTTTAAATAACCTGTATCATCCCACTGCCAGGCAAAGGTCCTCCAAAGCTGTCAACCGATCTCTATCAAAGGCTAGTACTTGCCAGGTCCTTGATAGATGGACTGAATAGTCACACCATCTATATATATTTTTTTAAAAATACATATGTACAGTAACCAATTACCTTAGCCCTGGCCAAGTCCTTGTCGCCTCCGATCTGCGCCTCAATCAAGTGGTCGCAGTGGATGGTGGAGGGCACAGCGACACGCGGCAGCCCCGAGGATATGAACTGCAGCATGGCCATCTGCGCCGTCGCGTCCTGCATGGCCACGCGGTCCGGCCGCAGGCGGAGGTAGCTGGTGCCGCGCTCGATTTCCTAGCCATTATTAATAAATAGATAAATAAACTTTTTTTTGACCTGTATCAACCCAATGCTGGGCTATCCAAGGCTAGCATTTGCCAGCTCCTTGATAGCTGGGCCAAATCGCCACACCATCTTAACCACTCTCCAAAAAATGTTTATTGCTTCATAAATCTTACACATAAATTGCTTAAAACAGTGAGTGAAAGGAAACATCTCAGCATGGCTTATCTAGAAAACTAGATAATGCTGTTTTTCAGATGTTCCTGTTCTTCTACAAGATATATATATATTTTTTAATACTAAAAAAAATTGCTTATATTGTTGCATTTTACTAAAGAGCTAAGTATCTGCTCTAACATATTAATTAGTCAGTTCTTCCTTGTAAGTGGTTTATTAAAAGTATAGAGAATTGTAAAAAATCTAAATTCTGTATTGTGCAAAGTGTTTCATATTCTATCAAATTCAATCCAAACACTTGAACCCCAAGTCCTTGACTTATGTAAATAACAAAATAGGTAATATGTACAATTATTGCATATAGGTATTTACAACTCATAAGAATTTAAGCTACCTATACCTTAATAAATTGTGATAACCATTGTTTACACTGGACTTATGGTGCTTGTGAAGTATCAAATTATGGCAATGTTTGTTTTTGTGATATTTAACATGTTTGTGTTAATAGTGTATCTTTAGGAAAGTTACATTTTATATAAATTTGTATGATATTTCTGTCATACAACTATATATTTTTGGACAGTGGATCTTACATAAACTAATATTCTAAGCAAATCTAGTTTTGAAAAGTTAAACAGATTTCAACTATTCAATGTACAAAATTGGGTCATGCACCCAAAAGAAAGTATAATTCTTAACATTTCAGTGACTTACCTGTCCCTTAGGGTCATCCAAGTGAGAGTATAGCACCTTCTCCGACAAGGTCATGTCACGACCTAACCTCTTTTTGACCACCTCCAAATTCTTTGATAACTTGTCGTAGGGCAAAGGGGCCTTGTCCAATTTGGACATAGCTACCTGCAAGACATCATAAAGGGGTTTAATGACACTGCCCTATAAAGAGGACTTAGTTTTTCAGCATAACATTGATTACATAACAGTGTTATGTCTGCACAAAAAACAAAGAAATTCTTGGTTTTTTGAGAGACTTGGACGTACCTGAGCCGCGGCGGCGGTGAGGGGAGACACGCTGAAGCATCTCTGCTGAATTTCCACCAGTACGGCCTTTGTCCTGCCACCCTAAAACCAAAAAGTTTTCATCCATCAAAAACTCACAAAAAATACTACTCTCGAATCTAACACGCGCCAAACCAGTAATCGAAAACATCCTGTTGAAGATATTGCGAGAAACCCACACGTAACCTTACGTAAAGTTCACAAGATGTGACCCTAGCCACTATTATCGCAAATTACACCTAAACGATTCGCGTGAATGATAATGTTGTAAACAAATAGTTTATACGATATTAATCAGTCACTGTCCAGTTTGGGATAAAACAGATAACGTTTAAAAGGGAGCATGGATTAATTTATGAAGAACTCACCTGGCCATGTAAAACTCTCATACAGTGAGCCATGGTTGCTGGACTTTTGTATGACGATATAAAATTTGTTAAAGGTTTTTATTTAAATAAAATATTAGCGCAACATGGATTGATCCAATTATTAGGCCGTCCTGATCGACTGCTAGATGCAGTTCAAAATTCAGCGCACACGAATCACACACTTCCACCGCTTTTAGCGATGTCGGCAATTTTGGCACTTTGACGTTTCGTTCGGCAGGTCACATTTTTTTTTCAATAAATATGTTGCCAGTTTATACTAACTCCCTTGTAAAAAGGAATTGTAAGCAATATATGATGTGTGTGAAATGTATTTATTCCTTTTTAAAAAATGCAGTGTGTCCCTGGGTAAACTGCAATCCCGGCTGGAGGTAAAACTAGATCATAAATCATCGAGGAAAAAAATATAAAAAAAAATTACAAAAAATATTTGACTTTTTTATTGATTTTATAAAATATTGCATAGCTTTTATCGCCGGCTTTGAGCGCGGCGACCGAACCAAGAAATTCCGTAACAAAAAAACCTCACAATCGTCTAACGTCGTTTCAGTTCGGTAGACTTCGGCACGGTGTTTGCGTGCGTGCGGTTAGACGTATTGTACGACTCTACGAAACTCGCACGAATCAAGACGAGCTGCTCCGAAATCGGACGATGCTATGCAATAGCTATACCGCGGCAGTCCCCGAGTGCCACACGTCTTTTTTTAATATTTTTACTTCCTATGGCCTCAATGTGCAAAAAAAATATTTCTTTAATATAATTTTAATAAATTTGAGTTAAATTAAAAAAAATAGCACAGATAAACGTAAATTTACCATAAAAAAAGACAATTTATAAAGTGATGCCTTATGTTTTGTAAACAATTTGTTATTTTATAGACAAGGCAAAGAGTTTGGCATAGTTATAGTTTTTATTTTAAAGTAATACAGTTTGTAGTTTTCAAGAATTATTTTTTAGCAAAATCGTTAAAAAAATCAAATTATTTTTGTAATTTATTTTTTATTTTTTTCCTCGATAATTTATGATTTAGTTTTACTCCCTTCCGGGATTGCACTTTACCTGGGGACACATTGTATATTTATTTTCAGTTACTTTTGCGGATACTTTTCCTGAAAAACATGTAAAATTTATAGAAAACCAGATAATACTTACAATCAACATTTTTTATTTAATAATCCACAGATTTTGTTTAGAATATTTCCAAAGTAAATTACATATAATGTATGTAATATCAATATTATTCAAGGGGCACGTGACTTCGTCAAACAATATTTTAAATATTGTACAATCTGGGAAGTACGAATTAAAGGCATGGTAATAATGGTCCGGTTCCGAATCGATTGGCAACAAATTAAATGTGCATAATTTTTTCTTTTAATATAAAAATAGTGACCAGGAAAAACCCTTCATCATATATTTTTGATGTAATTAATAAATATGAAAATGTTTAAAAATATACTGATTGTTCTAAATACTACATGTATTATTTATGATTTCAAAATATATCCTTAATAACACAGGTGGGCTTATTCGGACATGAAATCATAACATGTATTTTTTAAAGAAAGGTGATTGGTTAATGCCCCTGCCACTTTAGCTCATTCGTTGTTTGTGTTGTCAATTGTCCATTTATAAACGTCACAAATTGACGTAATTTGGCGTAGTTAGACACAAGCAGTTTGTTGTTGATTAAAATTCCGGAATACTTTTTTGGGAAGTATTGTTTGGTCGAAACTTTTCTACGAAATTATCATGAACATTCAGAAAACGAATAATTATAAATAGAGACGAGAAATAACTCTTCGAATTGATAATAAATTGCCTGCACAGGTTACAAAACCTTGACAATGACCAATGCAACAATCCAGGTAACACCCACTTTATTTTACATAATTTTTCATGCTTATGCTAAATTTCTGATCTGCACGAACAAACATTTAAGTTTCCAATATTCTCAGGTTTTTATTTTACATTTATATTTGGGATTCTTCAACTTCAAGCCAATCTATGTATTCCAAACAAATTGAATAACATTGGTTTTGTGCCTTAGGAAATAGAAGGAATAGACGATTATTGGGGCCCTGCATTCAGATCTGTATATGAAGGTGAAGGACATGAAGCCTTTGTGCAGCAGCTGGACGAGAGAATCAAGCAGCATGATAAGGAAATCGAGAAACTATGCAACTTTCATTACCAAGTAAGTAAATTGTTGAACTTGATTAATTTAAGATCCAGATTCTTGGTCCAGGGCAGAGAGATCATTTTCTATGAATCTTTTTATTTTTAAATATAGTATTAAGAATTGAAATTCAATGTACTTCATTGTTTTGAACACTGGTTCATATTTGTCGTTTCTGATTCTCAAATATTTTCAGGGTTTCATAGACTCAATCCGTGAGCTGTTGCAAGTACGTTCTCATGCAGAAGAGTTGCATGGAGAAATATCAAATGTTGATGCAAATGTTAAAGAAGCTACTGAGAGTAAGTAAATATACAAATTATTATTAAAAAAGATTCACAATTAAAATATACAGTTCACATAAATTGTTGTAATATCCCAGGTAAGTGAAGACTAGTATTAATCCATAATACATACCAACCAACAATACAAATGTATTGTTGAGCTGGGATGGTTTTCCCAGCTCACTGGGCAGTTTTACTAGAAACTATTGATAATACACATCAGTTTACATATTTGTATAAGCATTTTTCTGAATATATAATAAGCATGCTATTTATCTTTACCAAAGGCATCTGCACCAGAGCAGATGAGTTGATTAGAGCTCGCCGAGTGGAGTTGAATATTGCTTCCACAATTGAGAAGATGGAACTCTGTCTACCACTGCTCACCACATACTCCAAACTGAAGTCACAGGTTGAAGCAAAAAGGTAAGTATCTTTTTTTAATTTAAAATATGTATATGCGGTTTGACTTATCTTCACATAAATGTTTTAAATACAACTTTGTATATTAGCAAATCTAAATCTTCTAAATCATAAAATGTTAATTCTGAAACATTTCTAAACCCGATCGAAATGATTTAATGCAAAAGCCTTGACAGTCAATGTATTTATTTCGATGTTTTACTTCACTGTTAAAACATCCAATAATCATACATACATATTTAAAATTTTGATTAACAAAGTGGTATGTGGCGGGGTTTGAACTGGCGACTTCTCACATGGCAAGCAATGACCTAACCGCTCGGCCATCGACCCTTCACACTTAATTATTGCAAAAAACACTTAATTGTTGCTATTTCATCTACAGGTACTATCCAGCCCTAAAGACGTTGGAGCAACTAGAGCATGTCTTACTACCCCGAGTGGGCCCTTATAAGTGGTGTGCGCAGATCTCTGCCGACATCCCGCGCCTGCGCCAGGCCATACAGGACGCCTCCATGGCTGACCTGAGGGACTTCCTCGAGAATATTAGGAAGATGAGCCCGCAGGTATGTTTATGAAAACCGATATCAGTAACACATGGCACAAAATTTCGAGTAGATAGTCTGTCACGCTTTAGTTGGTACATATATATTATATAGTGTTAAAAGTTATATTTTGCTTTTTATAGGGTTTAGCATTTTGTCATAATATTTATACCTATTCTTACACATTAGTGTTATGGAAATCAGAATGAACAGTGCAATACATGTTATCTACCTTGTGAACTGACTAGTTGGTCTATTGGTAGCAAGCGCTGCGTAAGTGAGTTTTTCTGTAAAAAAATTACTCAGCCCGGAGTTAGAAAGCTGGTGGTTGCAAGCCCGTGCCTCAGGAAACACGTTAAGCTGGTGATCCTGCGCTCGATCTCTCATCGGTCATGTTGGATTGCCGTCTCACCGAACTATCAGACTAAGGAAACAGAGAGTGCACTTGTGTTTGCTTTAAAGCTTGTGCACTATAATATGTCCTCTGCTATGGCCGAAATCGGTCGGACGCCTTAATTATTATTGTGTCGCATATTTTTTACCAATTCTATGTATAATATTATCTTTTCTTTCAGGTGGGTGCCATGGCGTTAAGACAAACACAAGAGATGTTGGGGAGAAGTTTAGCTAGCATAGTGAAGAACAAAAAAGGTATACATTTATGATGTAAACAATTTATTTGTACTCCACATTTTTCTTATTTGTTTAGGCCAAGCCTATTTACATTGATGTGATGACGTCACCGTGGCCATCTTGGCCAGCATGGCGAGAAAGACAATTCCAATAAGCTGAGCAGATGCCTTACCAACTACCTTTGAATTTTTGATAATCATCATCATCATCAGCCCATATACGTCCCCTCTGCTGTGGCACGGGCCTACCCTAAATTAAAGCGATCAGGCCTTGTCAACCACCTGGCCAAGTGTGGGTTGGTTGACTACACAATCTAAGAATTTCTTCTTAGGTGTGCAGGTTTCCTCACGATGTTTCCCTTCACCGCTAAAGCGTCGAATAATCGTACATATTAATTCCAAATTTGAAAAACAGCTTTACATAATATTAACTGAATAAATATTCTTTCTTTCATTCATTCCTTTTGTCGTGTCCTCTCAGACATGGCGGTGCTGGGCATCTCGGCGAAGGAGGCGGCGGGCCCGCAGTGCCCGCACGAGCTGGTAGACTTCAGCCCGTTGCATCGCTGCCTGCACATACACAGTGTGCTGGGCGCCAAGAACGACTTCATACAGTACTACAGGTAAACTTTTTTAGGTATTTAGTTAGTGTAGAAAAAGAAAGAAAGACACATTTTAATGTAAATGCCTGCGCCTGAAATTGTTAACTTTTCTTTGTATTTTCGTCAAATAAATATGTATAAAAAACATGTATGTTTGTCATAATATTCTTTTCCTTTTATAAACTGTTTAACTTACAATTTATAGTAAATTTTGGTTAGAACTATGTTTTGATTGTTCACACAATAGATGGCTTTGCATGTATTCTAAATCGCGGTGATAATATTTTTTGTAAAACCCACCTATGATTTTAATCAACTTGATTTTTATATTGCATAGCTTCTATCGCGGGCCTTGAGCGCGGGGACCGAATCCAGAAATTCCGTAACGAAAATCCTCACGCTCGCCACTCGTCTAAACGTCGTTTCAGTTCGGCAGTCTTCGACACGGCGTTGTGTGCGTGCGATTAGACGTATTCTACGACTCTACGAAACTCGCACGAATCGAGACGAGCTGCTCCGAAATCGAACGATGCTATGCAATATGCAATAGCTTAACCGCGACAGTCCCCCAGTGCCAAACGTCTTTTTTTTCTTTTACCTAGTTTAGCAACCAAACCAAACCAAACCAACAAATAGACAAACTGACCATTCTAAGTAGTTAATACTGATTGCTACTATCTAACACAATACTGTATATTATGTTTGTTTTTTTATAGAGCCCAACGGAAGCACCAAGCCCGCTTGGTCCTCGTTCCCGAGGGTAACCTGCACGACTCGCTGCAGAGTGTGAAGAGTTACCTGAGTGCGGTGCTGGGGTTCTTCATCTTGGAGGAGCGGCTGCTGCATGGCGGCGCCGGGCTGGTCTCCTCGGCCTGGCTGCTGGACACTTGGGGCATGGCCGTCACTAAGGTGCCGACGAAAATAGATCTATGAAAAAAACTAAAAAGTCAGACATAGGTACTAAAGTGGAGGCGTGCGGGGGCGCTTGCAAAGAAGGTTATTATGGTCGCCTAAAAGCGAGGCTCCGCTTGTGCGTTGCGCTGTGTTGCGTTGTCGTTGCGCTGCGTAGGTTTTCTATATTTTTTTTCTGAAATGCCACATTTTCGACGTTTCTATGGATCGACGGGCAGGGGACATGCGGGGGGAAGGTGCTGCGCTGCCACGACATATCTATAATCATCATATCATATCTATATCTATGATATTACAAAAGATGTGAACAAAAAGAACGTCGACGTAACGGAGCGCTCGCTCTATTAATAGCCGCATGGTCGGCGGCAATCGTCCTCAAAAATGGAGGCAAAAAGAGATGGCGTGACGACCTGGATGCTGGAACTGGTCTGCTCTAGGTGTCGATTGACAGTTTCAGAGTTAGGTACTTAACCCTATGCTTTTGTACCGTGCCCAGTTAATATATAATTTTTTGCTTTTCAGGTGGCTTCTACATTGAGGAAAAACACATCACTCGTGACGGACCCCACGCTGATGCTCACCATCAAACATCAGATTGTGTTGTTTATCAACACTCTCAAGTAAGCATGCATTTTTGTATATCATTACCACAACTAACACACATTAAGATGATTTTTTAATTATATCACTAATGATAATAAAATTATGTGAAATAAAATCCTGTGTAATATTTATTTATACTTTAATTCAACTTGCGTGCCATGGTAATCCGGAAGATGAGACTAAAATAATTTAGGATTTGTCTTTGCGTCATGGCACTCGATGTCGTGGCTGAGCGGCGTCCGTTTCAGAGGCATTATATTTTGTTTGCTGTGTATCTTACATAATAAATTACATTACAAATAATATACTGTAATCTACTTTTAATGTTTTGAATACATTTATTTTTTAGCCCGACTATGGTGAAGCGAAAAGGGTTATGAATTTGACCTGTTTATGAGTATGTAGGTATCTGTGTATGTATGTTTTTGATTGGTTCTCTCATAACTTCTAAACGACTTATCTAAATTTAACAAATGAGGTATCATTAGAAGCGCCTGTCGTCCGTTGGTTCAGGTAGTAGCCGTAGTCGTAGCCACGAGTCGCTACGTGGACATGGACATGTTGGATTATTTTTTGAATACACTGTGTTGTTGTGGTATTCTTTCTTTCTTTGTCCATTTTTTAAGATGCTCTATGGTTGTATGTCCAGATGCTACGGCCTGCCGCCGGAGCCGCTGCCGCTGCTGCTGCAGGAGATGGCGGAGCACTACACCGAGGTGCTGATGCAGCGCTGGGTCGGCGTCTTCCGCGACATCCTCGACAACGCCTCCTTCCTGCCCATTGAGGTAACTGTTGACTTAGGCACTTTGCCTATATTTCGAGAGTCCCACACACCACCTTGGGTAAACCCCTGCCCAAGATGCATCAAGCATTCTCCGCGTTAAAAAAAGGCCCTTTCCCCATTCCGTGGGGACTTGAGTGGCCGTTTAAGAGCAAAACGGTGGCGGCGTCGTGGTAGTTGGGCTATGCTACGAACCATGACGCCGCTAAGGCGATGAAGTATGCCGCGGAGTTTAGTGGATACACCCCTGGGCATTGCACCTTATAGCCCAGGAGCAGTCGCCGGTTTTACATCTCAGCACCGGCAGCCGGGAGTCCCACACAACACCTTGCGTAAACCGCTGCCCAAGGTGACGGTACATCAAGCATTCTCCGCGTTAAAAAAAGGCCCTTTGCCCATGACACAAAACGACTTTCGCAGCAATGCCAGCAATGATTCAGGACATATAGCATTTTGACTGCCACCGAACTATGATAGTAAGGGATCAGATCGCACTTGTGTTTGCGCGCATGCTTGTGCACTATATTATGTCATGTGCACTTTGCTGATCTTAATTGAGATCGGCCGCCATTACCAAAATCTTAATGCAAACGCGTTACTGTCGCAACGCTGCGAAGCGAGCGAAAGGTGAAACGGTCAGAACTCATGGTCCGGTTTACTGCTTGAGTTTTGAATTTCTTATTACTACAGAAGCTGCGACTATATTTGAATTCGCCCTAAGGAATCACATCAGATCTGGTGTTGCCAAATGTAGTTTCATCATAATTTCTAATCTTAAAAACATTTATTTGCAGGTTGAGAACCAAGAACAGTACGATGGAGTAATGGACACTTTTCCGTACGATGGAGAAGAGCTGGAAACTCAACCATTCCCAAGGAAGTATGTAATTTTCAATATTTATAGACTTACCTAACTTTGAATTCAGCATGTTTTAAATTAAAATTTCCTTGGGAGTTTGTTTAAAAGAAATCTCTGTTCTAATTAATAGGTACTAAATTTAAAATAAGTTTTCGACAAATGTAAAATTTTGCTTGCACTTGGCAGGTTTCCCTTCTCATCAGTAGTGCCGGGCGTGTACGTGCAAGTAAAGGAGTTCATCTACGCGTGGCTCAAGTACTCCTTCGGTCTCGGCCTAGGCGGGAGCCGTCGAGCCGCCGCGGCGCGCCACTCCGCCTCGCTGCTGCTGAGCCGCTCCTTCACCGGCTGCCTGTCGGCGCTGTTCAGGAGGCCGCTGCCGCTGACGCAGCTGGTGCAGGTAACTGTGAGCAGCACAGGCGCCAGGCACTCCGCCTCGCTGCTGCTGAGCCGCTCCTTCACCGGCTGCCTGTCGGCGCTGTTCAGGAGGCCGCTGCCGCTGACGCAGCTGGTGCAGGTAACTGTGAGCAGCACAGGCGCCAGGCACTCCGCCTCGCTGCTGCTGAGCCGCTCCTTCACCGGCTGCCTGTCGGCGCTGTTCAGGAGGCCGCTGCCGCTGACGCAGCTGGTGCAGGTAACTGTGAGCAGCACAGGCGCCAGGCACTCCGCCTCGCTGCTGCTGAGCCGCTCCTTCACCGGCTGCCTGTCGGCGCTGTTCAGGAGGCCGCTGCCGCTGACGCAGCTGGTGCAGGTAACTGTGAGCAGCACAGGCGCCAGGCACTCCGCCTCGCTGCTGCTGAGCCGCTCCTTCACCGGCTGCCTGTCGGCGCTGTTCAGGAGGCCGCTGCCGCTGACGCAGCTGGTGCAGGTAACTGTGAGCAGCACAGGCGCCAGGCACTCCGCCTCGCTGCTGCTGAGCCGCTCCTTCACCGGCTGCCTGTCGGCGCTGTTCAGGAGGCCGCTGCCGCTGACGCAGCTGGTGCAGGTAACTGTGAGCAGCACAGGCGCCAGGCACTCCGCCTCGCTGCTGCTGAGCCGCTCCTTCACCGGCTGCCTGTCGGCGCTGTTCAGGAGGCCGCTGCCGCTGACGCAGCTGGTGCAGGTAACTGTGAGCAGCACAGGCGCCAGGCACTCCGCCTCGCTGCTGCTGAGCCGCTCCTTCACCGGCTGCCTGTCGGCGCTGTTCAGGAGGCCGCTGCCGCTGACGCAGCTGGTGCAGGTAACTGTGAGCAGCACAGGCGCCAGGCACTCCGCCTCGCTGCTGCTGAGCCGCTCCTTCACCGGCTGCCTGTCGGCGCTGTTCAGGAGGCCGCTGCCGCTGACGCAGCTGGTGCAGGTAACTGTGAGCAGCACAGGCGCCAGGCACTCCGCCTCGCTGCTGCTGAGCCGCTCCTTCACCGGCTGCCTGTCGGCGCTGTTCAGGAGGCCGCTGCCGCTGACGCAGCTGGTGCAGGTAACTGTGAGCAGCACAGGCGCCAGGCACTCCGCCTCGCTGCTGCTGAGCCGCTCCTTCACCGGCTGCCTGTCAGATATATCGGCGCTGTTCAGATGTAGGACACTTGAAATAACTGGTATCCCCAGGAAACTTGGTCTACTTAGAAAGTCCCTTCGAGGTCCTTTCGTTTAATTTCGTCGCAAGCTTTGAGTACCTGCATCTCTTGACCAATCTCTAACTCACTGAGCCAAGACATTTTGATTAGGAATAGATTAAATCGAGTCGTCGTACTTAATATTCAAGCGTATCGGTGTCAAAATAAACAATTCGATTGTCATCATCATCAGCATCATTATAATATCTCCAAAAAATATTATCCAATCTCACAATTAATCAGGTAAAATAATAACTTTCACATAAATTGCGGTTTTTAAATCATGTTTGATTTGTTTCAGATAATCGTGGACACTAAATACTTGGAAGACGCTACACTATGCCTGTACGAGTTTATTAGCAACATTACCGGATCTGAACTTGTGACCACTCAAGTAAGTCTTACTCTAAAAATTTGTTTCCACAAAGCTTTTCTGCTCTTACGAGAACTTCTCAATAAATTAAGCGCTGTAAATACCGGGCATCTGATTGGTCTACTTTGACTAAGACATTAACGTCTTAATATTGGATCATTTGTCTACGTCAGTCATGGATGTACCCATCTGATTGAAAGCTTTTCTACTGTGGTTGCTGTTATTGTTATTTCAATGTATATTTCTATCGTGTAATCACTATGCACGATAGTAGTGGTCTCAACTGTTTGTCCTACCTTCGTACACCTGAATTGTATACTAACATGGTTTTTAAAGATTTATTAAGATTTATTATCCCTAACACTATCGATTCCGAAATGAACGATTTTTATTTTTATTTCATATTTTTTGTACCCAATGAGTTTGTGTGTTTTTTAACAAAAAAAATTACAAGAGGAACATTTTTGTTCCTAGACGGCGGGCAGTATGTTCCAAGCGGCGCGCGACGACGCCGAGCAGCAGATATGCGACAAATTAGAGAAGAAAGTCGACGAGTTCCTTGATTTGGAGAACTATGATTGGTTGTTAGGTACTTAATCCTTACTAGTCTCTCTTAATCGTATTATAAATGCCAAAGTTAACTTCAGTTAACTTTCATGTCTGTTAAGAACTGACGCCTCACCTATAATATAATAATTATACTTACTGAACTAAATTAAATGACATTTTGATAACTCATCATCATTATTATCTGAAGACAATAATATCTCAAACTCACCAAAGCATCATATAATTAGTTTTATTTGTATGTTTGCTACCTTATTGCTCATGTTAATAAACTTTTGTGAGCGCGAATTGAAAATGTCAACTTTTATGGCGATATTAGTGACCAACCCCTCGCTCCGCTTCGGGTAAACCTTTCTTAGCGGATGCCTACGTCATCATAACACCTACCTGCATGTCGAATTTCAGCCTGATCCGTCCAGTGGTTTGGGCTGTGCGTTGATCACTATCACTATGTGAGTCGGTCACCTTTGAGTTATATATATTTAGATTTTGTATGTTCTTCAACTATCATTAGATCGCTGACCTAATATTTCATGTTTTATTCCCAGTGGAGCCGACAGGGCAGGCCTCGTCGTTCGTGACGGACATGCTGAGCTACCTGCAGGGCGTGCTCACTTCTTTAGAACAGCTGCCCGAGCGAGCCAGGTCAGTATCACCAACATAGTCAGCCGACATCATCTATGATCATCATGGTTGTACGCCTACTAGGGCGCCGACATAGTGTTACAAACATACTTTATTTAATATCAATGTTTAATGCCACCTTAGGTTTTACAAGTAAACAATTTGATTGTTTTTTTAATTCATGTTATGTTGTGCGAAAGTATTTCTCATCATACTATCAAATTCAGTTGATAGTTATCAGTTCAAAATAATAAAATTACATTCAGTGTTAATAACACATTATTTGATATGTAATGACAAAATCTAATTTATATGTGGCACATAAGAACTTTGTAAGTTCTGTATGTCTCATTTTGTGTTTACAAGTATGGTTGCAAAACTATACATTATGCATGCATAAATAGATAACATTATATACGATATACGTATATCATGATATACGATATACGTATACTCAAATATAGTCTGAACTATAGATAAAATAGTCAATAGTAAAAACAATAGTCCCGACATTATATTTTCCGAGTTCATTTGTCTCTTTGCCTACGAATCGGTACTCAGTTCAAGGACGTCCACCGTCATCCATACATCATGCCAAGCGATAATTCCATTCACGAATACATTACACATTACAACTGTCCTATTGTGTTGGTTTGTTTTCGCAACTAAAACAAAACGCTTGTCATACTCACGACGCTCTAAACTTGACACTAGGCAAGTGTAATAATATAACGACTGTGTGTTGTGGGCGGGGCAGTGACGCGTATGATAAATCGATCGGCTTTAAAATTAGATTTTTCAACTTAACCTACTTTAAATTTCTTTATGTACTTATTTGCTATGTTTTGGTTGCGGTTTCAATCAACTGCCAATATTGGAATAATCCGCAGGACTCAATAGTCCTGTAAATTTGACTTTAAAATAGTTCAATAGTTATTAAAAAACCGACCAAGGTTGACCCGAGCGCGAAGGTTTCCGTGTCAATATTGTAATGAAACATTTTTTTGTATAGGAGCCCCTTTAAATATTTATTTTACTTTTAGTTTGTTGTTATTGCGGCTCAATAGAAATACGTCATCTGAGAAAATTTCTTTGTCAATATAGAAATCTGACTGAAAATCCGCGATCCGGCTTTTTTTTGACTGCGCTGATGGCTTGGAGGAGTCCTTGTTACCTATTGTCATTTGACTTGCGGGGGAGCCTCTTATCCCTTAAAACTATTAGCGAACGCAACGACTGGTCTGCTAACATACATACAAACATAAAATCACGCCTTTATCCCAGATAAGTAGGCAGAGATCACTTCCTGCCATGTGCTACGGTCCTGGCACACCACTTTCGCTTCTTCCACATCCATGAACCTCTTCATGGATGCTTTACTTTTGATTTGACCTCTCTTAAAGATATTACCTATTTGCACTAAATATTAGTCTTTATGGGTCGGCAATATTGATCGAGACGTTAAGAATAGAATGAATGCTGGATGGATGAAGTGGCGACAGGTCTCGGGAACAACTTGTGACCCACAAATGCCCCTCAGGGAAAATTTACAAAACGGTCATCAGACCTGTCGCGATGTATGGATCTGAGTGCTGGGCAATGAAAAAGACTGAAGAGAGGAAGGTGCATGCAAATGAGATGCGTATGTTGAGATGGATGTGTGCAGTAACAATTTTGGATAGGATTAGGAATGAATATATAAGGGGAAGTCTGAAAGTTGCACCAATTTTAGAAAAGGTGAGAAGTGCAAGGTTAGCTTGGTACGGGCATGTTATGAGGAGGGAAGAAAGCCATGTAACCAGAAGAGTGATGAGTATGAATGTCAATGGACGTAACGGTAGAGGCAGGCCGAAGAAGACATAGATGGATTGCGTGAGAGATGATATGGGAGTGAAAGGAGTAGACACAGAGCTGACGAATGATAGGTCCGAGTGGAAGAAATACACATGTTGCGCCGACCCCACTTAGCGTGGGATAAGGGCAGGAGAATGATGATTAGTCTTTATGGGTCTACACGCGTTGTTAGGAGTAGCAAATACATAGCTACTTACGGCTTTATGGTCGCTAGCAAAAATCTAACATGACCTATTTGGTCTTGGAAGGTCTTTCTTGGTCAGCTAATGTGCTGAAAATGCCAATAAACATTTGTTTTCTCAGAGTGGCAGCAGTGCGCGCAGCTACCAACCGTATCGCGACGCGCCTCCGCAACCTGCTGTTAGACCCGGCCGTGAAGCAGATCTCCTCAGGCGCGCTGCACCAACTCGACCTGGATGTGATCCAGTGCGAGCAGTTCGCGGCCAGCGAGCCCGTCGCCGGCTTAAGGGAGGGAGAGCTGCTGGAACACTTTGCTAGCTTACGGTGAGTTGAGTAGTTCCAGTGATTCAATAGAACTATTGTAGCACCTTTTTACGTAGCACTTGCCAAGTGTTGACCAGGTAGTCCCTGGTTTTAGATCAGTGAGGGAGATAAATTTGTGTATATTTTTCTGTTAAGAGTACACTCTGTCCAGAGTCATAAAGTTGGCCTGCAACCAGCCTCGTGACACGGCTCGGCTCGTTACTCTAGCATGAATTAGCACGTAAATTTGGTAGTCTTACAATTTATCTCCCAGCGATCATATCTAATAGCCGTCTCAACAAACTATGCGATTGAGAAAACAGAAAGTTCACAGAAAATCCCAAAGGTACGCTGACACCTGATGGTGAAATGAGAGTTAAGCGTCAATGCATTATAAAATAAATTAAGATTAGAGCCATAAGAAGGAGCCCTAGCATAGTATTGTCGGAAATGTCACTCACACATTGCCCCAAGATTAGATCCAGTTTCTTCACCTGTAACTTCTGTCCAAAACAAGCAAATTCTGTTCAAACATCTCAAACTCCCCTTCTATTCCAGCCAACTCCTGGACCTAGTCAACGGCTGGGAGTGGTCGTCGTACCTCCACGACGTAGGCATAGAGAACGGTAAGTACGCATTGGTAACGCCCCGCGACGCAGCGACCCTACTAGAGAAGTTGAAGGAGGCTGAGCAGAAGGCGTCCGTCTTCGCTGTGCTGAAGAAGAACGAAAGAGACAGACGCAAGTTGCTCGACACCGTCTTGAAGCAGCTGAGGCAGTTGCAGACGCAAGATGGCGCGTAGGGTAGGTTTGTATGAGGGTACGGTCTTACTAGTTCTACTATGAAGAATCAATTTTGCAACTTAAATTTATTTAGTATTGTCTATTTATTTGCTCAAAAACTACACATTAAATTTACCTGATTATTATTATTTTCCGAATAGAAACTTGGAAGTCAATTTTGAAGCCAATGTAATATCTTGAATGATTACCTACTATGCATGCATTGTTAACTATGTGACGTCTTCTTATCCTAATATGAGAACACCCGTAGGTTGTGGACTACTTATTTTCAAATCAAAAGGGGTCATTATAAGAAAGATGAGGCTTAAAAAATGTAGTAAAAAAGGTCTTGCAGTTTCAGTTGAACCTATAAGTGGAACTAGTGGGAACGTGTACTTTACGATGAAACAAAAAGCTATACTATCTGTACAGTATATAATATATAAACTCGGTGCTTACTTAGCCATAATGTCGTGTTTTTATGTGTATATTGGTTTATATTATGAAAGTATCACCGACTGCTACTAATTAATCGAGACCAGTGTATTTTCTATAAGAAAAGTTGGAAAAAAATATTATTTAAAATAATAAAAAAAAATTAAATTATTGTTTACCTGAGGTTTATGTTACAGCTCAATTATATAAGATGTTGTATTATGAATCGCCCGGCTTTGCCGCCTGCTGTTTTGTAATGCTAACTGACGTTTATCTGTATAATAATCACGTCCTGCGTAACTCTAAACGCTGTGTAATAATGAGTATGACTTTTGAAATGGGCGTGGTTATATTTTTGCTAAACAAACGTAATATTAATAACAGTATTATTATGATTTGTCAAAATGATCTAACTCATTCATTAAGTCGATACTTTGTGACGTTTGGTTATTTATCTATTTGTCATTCTTTGCTATAATTATGTAAACGAAAATGATTGTAATGTATACGTTATGAATTTTGTAGAAGTATATCTACTTTCAGATTTGTTCATATAACCAAAGCGAAATAACCAATCAATTGAAAGCAGGACTAAAGTATCTAATTGTGCTGCTACTATTATTATATAATAAAACCAATACTTGTTAACTGAAAAGGTGAACTTAATTAATTTCATAGTTGCTATACATTTTTTACACGCAAATATCATAAAGCATTATGAGTTGCTATAAGCAACATAGTTAGACGTTTTATATTATGTTAATAAAGATAATTTAGTACATATTTATTATCATTCATTAGTCTCATTGAGCAGTCAAAAGACTAGACTAATTGCAGTATGTCAATCAATAATTTATAATGTGTCTGATCCGGTTTCGTTAGATATTTGTTGAATGTAACATTAAGTTTTAACTGTAGTGATAGAATGCATTTAAATTATTTAAAGAATACATTGTTTATTAATAAACTGTTTATTTTACTCATAATTTTTATCATTGGGACCTATCCTTTACTGTTAGTAACGTAGGTACCTAATTATGATTTAAAATTAAACATACAACTTCTGTCATCTCATTCACTTCTATTCATGTCAAAACTCTTTTTGGTCTAGTCGGGTACAAAAATACTGTGTCATTCAGATAAGGTGGACCGATTATTTTTTCTTATTAAAATTACTTTACAAATGTCCGTCCATGTCAAGGAATTATCTACTCAAGACACCTACAGACGACTCTGGTTTGATTGTATGTAGGTTTGATTCATTGTAATAAAAACTAACTCCTTGAACGTATACATCAAATAGTAACAATTATGAAATGTTACTTGTCTGGTTATTTCATTAATAATATGGCGCGCCTTACTAATCCGTATAAGTAAATAGCAACTACCCACATAATACCCTGACATAAAGTAGATAGATACCTAAAAGGTAATCGATTTAAATCTACTCGATTTAAAAAGCGTATTGCGCAATTGGATGAGGGGTGCGCGTTAAATATGTGACATTCGCGTGGATGAGACAAGTCATTTAGATTACTTACTAGTTATGCAGTTAATCATTAACTTGAAATTGGACTGCGATGTTTTGTGATATATCTGGGTTCAGGTGTGGCTGCTACATATACAATACATACCAAATATTTTTTTTTATGAAAATGGTGTAACTGAAAATACTCTGGTACTTACCACCTACATTATAGCTTGTGGCTAAGTATGTTAGAACCCGCGTCTGAAAGCGTTATCAGGAGAGTATACGTTCAAATCTCGGAACCTCAGTGCAGCAGTAAACATTTTTTTTTCACCCATCAGAATGACGTTACATAATTTTTCAATTTTTTCGCACATTAACAACTACTGTCCCGAAGCTAACAGGTAAAGCATATAAGTAGATATTTTAAATTTGTTTTGTTAGCTGACAAGACAAAAGTCCAATATAATGTGTTCTATTATGCCAATGCCTGTTAAAGGGTTAAAAAGAAAGTGCTTTTAAGGACGGTATAGTACAGTGACATTGCACAAGATCTAATATCTAGATCAATGCGTCAGATGGTATCTTATCGCGCGTGCGCCGGCGAGGCCGCGTCGGGTCGCGCCCAAAGCGCCAAGGATGCCTCGTGACCTCTGATTGGCTGTTGAAAGGTAGGTTGGTTGAAATTAGCTGAGACTCATAATGGGTGCGTTTAGCCGATAGACAGACTGGTCAGAATCTGAGAGTGCTGAACAGCATTTGACAATTCTGACTACAGTATCGGCCAGAACCATGCTGAGTGGAAATGAGAGAAGTGAAGTTAGCTGTTATTCCGCCATATGACGAATCAATCAATCAATCTGAATATCGCCACTTAGCATTCCTCAGCCGCGTCAGCCTATGCTACTCAGCAATCGCCATTTTTCTTTCTGTGCTGACAAGATTGTGTGTCGGCTAAACGCACCCAATGATCTACGTTATAAGTACTTGAACGTTATAAGTACTTGATATAATGAGTGATCGATTTCTCTGTTATGGATAATGTGACGTTTAGGATTCAGCGAATAAGTTAGTGCATGTTGGTACCCTAATTGGTTAAAAGTCGGATGCACATTGCACATCTTAAAAGAAGCATTTTTTAAGAACGTTAAAGTGGCGGCATGATACCACCCCTCTCCCATGCGTCATTGAAAAGGTTAAAATAAAGAAAGGGTTACTAAATATTTTTGGAAATTTAGGGTCTGTAAACCAGATCCAAGACGCTAGGTGGTAGGCATTTCAAGGCTTGCGACAAGATCAAGGGATTATTTCAGCAAAGGTCGACCTCGCGACTAACAGTATCGGGTGTTGCGCCCGACATTCGCAATGCTATTGTTCCACATTTATTAATCGCTTCAAAGAGCTGTGACAGTGATCTGCGAGCATTCAGACGTCGATTTTGACAAATGGAGGCGTCGCGGGTTCAACTGGACTGCTTGTTAGGCGATGTTCACATTTTGCCAAAAATGTATTTCTGTATCGTCACTGTGAACAGCGTGTTACGAACAGTAACACAGTTTTGACATAGCAACCTAAGTAACTAATCTACTTAAATGTATGTAAGATTTAAGACTTTCGCGTTCCATTACACTAAATATTAGTCTTTATGGGTCTACACGAGATATTAGGAGTAGCAAATACATAGCTACATAATGCCCGACGGTTCGACTGGGTTACACCAATCATTCAAGTTCGCTCGCGACCATGATAGTACTCATTATGTAGCGGTACTATGAGTTGGCTATCGAAAACTTACGTACGTTAGAAATATATAGAGTTGCTTTTTTTCATACGTCCGATTTTAGTTCTTAGCGTAACCACCAGGGGCGCTGCACAAGTTTTTCATAGACATATTTACGTAGGCGATATCGAGTCCGTAACTTTTAAACTCATGGTAGCGCTACAGTAGTAGGTATCCGGTTTTATTCTGCCTAGATGACGAATAAGTCCTCACCGCTGGTGGTAAGGGGATTGTGACGCACTAGCGCATTTGTCACATCCTAGGCAAATTTCTGGTCAAGGGCAAGTCTCTAACAAAATGTATGGTAAGTGCACAGTAAAAGTTATCTGACTCACAGTGGACGTAGTGTGGACGCCGCCTCGGTCCTTGCGCAGGCGCCGCTAGGAGCGTGACTCGCCCACTGCTTTGGCTATAAATGCTGTCTAGGATAATGCGTACATGATTGCCCGCATATATGCTTGAAAAATTGACCTTTGATTTGTTGAGGTTAGACAGATGAACCTTCGTCATTCTAATTCTAATTCTAACATGTATCGTAGTGGCTTTGGCAGTTCAGGGGTTGAAACAATAAAAATGATGATGAATGATTATGTTGATTAAAACAAATAGGAGAAAGTAACTTGTGATATTAATATCAAAGACTTAGATAAATACGTGGAGAAATCGGTAAAAAGTATGGAAATTCGTATCATCGTTACCTAGGCCAGTTCTTAAGTAGGTACTTGAAATGAAAAGTTGGCGTGACGAAACTATATTTTTCTTCGGAATCGTACAGATTATATACTTTAAATACTTATGCTTGACAGGAGCTGATAACAATGAAAAACATAGCAAAACTAGTATTTTTAAGTGGGTGTGCTTAGACGTGTAGATCATACTTATGAAAAGGCACTTCACTTAGATATTAATAATTCATATCAATTAATAATAATAATAATTTCTGGGACATTTCCACACACGGTCACCTGACCCCAAACTAAGCATACTATCGTAATAAACATAATACATCGATATTTATAAATACATACCTAAATACATAATCACAACCAGACACGGAACAAAAACCGATGTTCATCACACAAATATTCGTCCCGAGTGGGAATCGAACTCACGACCTCTGGAACCGACAGCCAGGGTCACTAGCCACTGTTCCACCGAGCCAGTCAATTGAAGACTGGGATGTCTCTAAAACTTATTAATCCTGTCTCTGACGCTTATACTACAGTCGGCAAATAAAGTAACTTTATTTATTATAATTATATTAAAACAGACAACTAACAGAACCTGTATCACTATAGCTATTTTTTCTGCTGACTAATTCATTCATTGTTTTCTTATCTTAGGTAGGATTATGCAAGTATTTTAATAAAACACATACCGCTGAGTAATTATAGGTATGAACAGAAAGATTAATAATAATTTGAGCATCTGTCAGGGCAAAACACGACAGTTATCTGCATGAGTTGGCATTTTGCTATCCTATGCTTACGTCATAAAGCATAAACTGAAATATATGGCAAATGTGACTACTATATTGGCCCATTCCCGGAAGCCGGGCCTTTCTCACAAAATGCTTGTTCTGAGTCATCCATAGGTACTTGCTACGTAAATCATTTGAACGGTTCATTTTTGTTGTTCAAGTTTTCTGCTATATATTTTCAAGGTCCGTCCGCCTACGTCTTGACAGTCCCGGTTGTGTACCTAGTGTTGGGCTGATGGCCGATATTCGGCCCAAGTTAAAGCCGAAAACTTGACTCATAGGGTTGCCATCACCGAAACTGGTGTCACCGGACAAAACACAGCAAAACCCCGGATATAACGGTCGAAATAAGGTTTTTTCCCCCTGAATATCGAAATCCGATCTCTAAAAAAAAGACTATAAATATTTTCCCCTGAATTCCGAAAATCGGATGTTTAAAAAAAACGAGACCGTCTAAAAACAAAACCCGGACACTTTGAACACCCCACCCCGGACGGCTTTCAAACTAGGACAAATTCGGGGAAACCCGGACGCAACCCTTACTCATGCCAGACAAATTAATTTGCTGTTTTTGTGGGTACAAACAAATGAACGAAATAATTATTTATTTATTTTGTAAGTATCTAGATCGTTAAGCAGGTTTGTGTCATCAGTGACAACAATGACTATTGTCATTGAATGTTGAATGAATACCTATATGTAAGTATGTATGATTGCCTGGTATTTATGGTCGTATAGCCAATTTTCTATATTGAACATTAACCTTTTTTGATGTTAAAATCCTTCTATTAACTTTAACTGTTAGATATGTATACGGTAAGTCAGGCAGTTGATTTGGCCGAAGAGGGCCGAAAGAAAATGTACCTAGTGTTGGACTCTACCGCGCGGCCACCGTGGGAACTAATTACTTATACGTACGGTATTGTATTAATATTAATAGTACAAATGTATGTATGTACGAATATGTAACATCTGATTACAAAGGAATGTGTGAATTTTCTGTCTGAGTTCCGGTTTCTGAGTCATACTCAGATGTTACTTCACATTTTTGTTTATTGTTTGGAACACAATAGGTACCTTTGTGTTTTATTGGAGTTTCTTATCAAAAATTGATTACAGATAATCATGCATGAATTTCTGGTTTCAGTATTCTCGAATTTCAGTAAATAATATTTCATCATCATCATTATCAGCCCATATTATGTAGCCACTGCTGGGTCACGGGCCTACCCTAAACTGGAACGATAAGGTCCTAGTCAGTCAACCACCCTGGCTAAGTACGGGTTGGTTGACTACACGTCCCAAAAAATCTTCGTAGCAGGTTTCCTCATGATGATTTCCTTCACCATTAAAGTGTCGGACAATCGTACATATGAATTTTAAATTTGAAGAACACGGTGGTACGTGGCAGGGTTGAAAGCGTCGATGGCCGAATGGTTAAGGTAATAAAATAGGAACTTTTATTGCAATAAAATATATATTATTTTTCTATTCCATAAACAAAATCATAAACTTAAAAACTTTTAGAAACAAGTTTTAAATTTATGAATTTTCCTATTGACTAACAATATTATGTTGTTGGTAACACTGAAGGCAAAAGATCACGTGGCCGATCACCAGCACGATAGACCGACCAACTCCAGAACATTAACCCTTCTCACAAATTCCACGAGGTAGTGAGGTGTGCAATGGACCGCAATCAATGGCGGAAATGCATCCGCACTCAAATGAAGAACATCAACCACGATCATCAGTCATGATGGATACGACCAAGAAGAGAGAACAATATTATGTCTGATACCATAAGAGCACCGTAAATAATTTCCAAGATAAAGTTATACACCGTGAAATTTTAGTGGTTGTTTTCCCGTGGCAGAACGATTTGCCTTTAGTAATACTATCGAATCATGCAAATTATTCCGCGAAAAAAAAAATTTTTTTTTGAAATTTTCAAAATAATAATTTTCTATCTCGAAAACGAAAGAAGATATCATTCTTTTATAAGATGTGACGTAATCAGGTACTGCTTGCCGCATGAAATCGATGCTTAAAGCTAAAGAAGCTCTACACCCTAAGTCATAAAGAGGTTCGAACGTGCTTTCGAGTTAAGGTTAAACCTTTCGTAAAACCGGCATTTATTGATTTTAACAAAAAAGAACTGCACACATCTTTTGTACTACTAAGATAGAATCATTTTGCTGCGGGAAAACAACCACTAAAATTTCACGGTGTATAAAGATCATGATGCAAAGTATCTTGTATGTACTTATACCAACATACATACACCTAATAAAGTAGTAAATATGGTGGGCGCCCAAGGGCTAACATACGAAACAAAACAGGAACTCATAAATAACTAACTACCATTTAATTAAGACTGGACTCTATTACGAAATAATATCAACCATCAACTTATGAAATATAAGTAGCAGTTATGGAAGACCAGCCAAACATGATGGTGATACCTATTTGATTATTGTACCTACCTTAACAATGGTTAGAAACCTTCTTTAATAAAAATAGACTCTGGTTTACTGTAGGGAAAAGTTTGTCTTTCAAAATAGATACTTACTAAAGCGCTCACGCATTAAAAGTTACAAATGTTTCATATTAAGCGGATTGCTTATTGATTATTTCCTGAAAATAAACTGACGGAAGAAGCGTGATCTACTTAAGTATCAATACATATCTAGTAACTGTAGAGTAAAAAAAAAGAAAAATGAATACAAAAAGACAGGGATGTGCGAGTCGGACTGGTGGCTTACAACGGTTCCGGACATATTAATATTAAAAATATATGAAATTGTCATAACGGCAGTATACTAGAATCCGTAATTCGGCGGAGCGGTTTGACAACTTCAAATCGCATTATGTTGCCAGGTTCAGCCTAGTGTTGTTTACATCGATAATTTTTTAATTGATCCTATTCGATCAGAACAACAAATCGATTCATTTGTATCGAGTTTTATATTTAACCGTTTTAAATAAATGTAATAATTAATGTATTATTTAAGACTTTAATGTGCAAGCTCCACATTATAAAACATTTATGATTAAAATTGACTTGATGTACTAAGCATGAAAATATCGATTGATGTTAAACCGCGAAACTGGCACGATTTCGCATTACTTAATTATGGCAGCACTGTAGGCTTGTAAAATAATGGTTTTGTAAATCATTCGGCTTCCGTACCTTGGATTTCTCGACGCGATTGTGTTTCTCCGTTCATATAGCATATTATATTGTTTTGTTATTCAGTTAATCATTGCTTAAATTCCAATTTTTTTATACAATACCACTTAAAATTACTCTCCTGTAAAATTTATTTAAATTAATTGAGCGGTGTTAAATTCTGTCGATAATTAAATATTACCATTAACCTCATCACTATTTATTTTTTTCTCACACATGGTAACACTCTATCTGTCAAACTACTCCGTCGAATTATGGATTCTAGTATAGGTAATGATTGAGCCGTTTTAGAGATTATTATAGTGTGCACAAACAGTTACCTGTAGTGACAGAGATATTGTACTCATATGTAGAGATGTATAGATCTGTAAAAAGCCTGATAATAGTTAAAATGCCCTGTCCATATTGGAAGTTGTAAACCACTTATTCAGACAAATACTTAATTGAAACGTAAGTAAAACATATCTTATTGAAGGTCATAGCTTGAACTTAATTCTGAATTTATCCGCAACTCCCACACACGCAAATTGCGATAATATATTGACTCGTTTTTGCTGGGCTTTTAAACGAGTAGCTTTTGCTCTAGATCTGTCAATATTTAGATGTTGTAAATGTGGTTACTGGTTATGTCTTTTTACGTATCAGATGCATGTTATGAAATGTTTATCATTGTGACACAACAAGGTTTTGCCATTGCTGAATTCTTATCTGATAAGATTATGTTATGTGAATTACTGCAATATTTTTCTTTGTCCTAGTGGGTACGTAGGTAGGTACAAAGGTTTATTATTTTAATTATAGGGTTGCGCAAACAATTAACCTAACCTCTTATTTACTTCTAAACCTAAATGATTGGCAGTGACAATTTACGCGTGTTGTTTACCTATTATTTTATTGCTTCTGATATAAGTTCCGAAAATACATAATTAAAGTTTCAGATATATTTATTTGCCCTTTTATACAGGGTCGTGGATCGTGGGTAAACCACCCACGAAATAGGCACTAGACGCTAAAAAGTGATATTCTAGCTAAATGATAGTCTAGCTCTAAACCTTCATAACATCAAGCCGATCACCGAGCCTTCCTATATCGGCGACACTGTAGAATATGTTACTGTATGCATTGTATACGTAACACCCATAATTTTTCCAGCCTATGCAATTAAACCTCTCGTTATTTCCCAGTTATGCAAACTCAGGAAACTAGACTAGCCAGAGCAGCAGGTTCATTCGCATTTATTCTGAAACTTAATGTGAGTAAGGTCAGCAAGTTTGTAGGCATTTCTAAGGTATCTAGTAGAATAGATACCTATCTAATTTATTAGTTTGATCTTGGTTTAAAAAGGACCGTGACCCTTTGCGAAATGTCAGATTAGAGATATAGGTAAATGGATACCTGGAAAGATATGTGATACTTGTCAACAGGTCCGGTCAATTAGTTTGATATGGGTTAATTTTTGTATACCTATAGCGGTACCATGAGTTGGCTATCGAAAACTTACGTACGTTAAAAACCTATCGAGTTGTTTTATTCATACGACCGATTTTAGTTCTTAGCGTAACCACCAGGGGCGCTGTACAAGTTTTTCATAGATATATTTACGTAGGTAACTTTTAAACTCATGGTAGCGCTACTGGTTATGACCGTTCTGATTTGAAGTGTACTTGTACCAGTAGACCGGAGGAAGTGGCGGAGGTCTTCACTACACAGTATAATACAAAGTCGTCCCCGCTGTGCCAGTCTGCCCAATTTTGATTTGTTTGCCTTCCCTTAAATCCGGGCCTGATTCAAGAGGAAGGTTCATGTAGTGTACATACGAGTATAATATACCCGGAGCAAAGGGACGGCGGCAGGCGCGTAATATATTTTAGTATTTATTTACAAACATAAATGTACATTACATAGTACAGTTTATGAACCCTTTAAGGGTGTCGCAAATCATCATATATCTACATTTTAAAATTACTTAATCTATGGTTTACTTAATAACTTATTTGATTGGGGTATTTATAGGTGTTATCATGCACATTATAATCGAACCAAGTAACTATCTAATAATCTAATGGAGGGCACGAGCTACGTATGTTTTCTTATAAATAAAATACACTTGTCTTGTCGACCTGTTATTGCATATTGTCAACTCGAGTAGGCGCTTATTATTTGATCGAATAACAAAGTTAATCCTTTGTGCTCCATATTCACACTTATCGTTTCTAATCTAACCACATCATAAATACATTAGTCATTTTCGTAGAATACATCATATATTATACCTCCTATGGAACTAACTACTTAGCGATCAAATTTAGAGATAAACGACTTAAAATCTCTTGTATAGTTATAAGTGCTAATAGTGGTATAGCAATATTACCTACTTGATCACACGTAGACACATCTAAAGCTTGAATCACTTAAACTACATACATACATACATAAAATCACGCCCTATTTCCCAGAGGGGTAGCAGAGATCACTTCCTGCGATCCCCTTTTTACCTCTGTGGGAAACGTGACGTGACGGGTTGTGGACCACGTCGCCGCCATTCTGCCTTGTGCATTGTTTTAACAAGGTCATTGCGTTCCCACGAGTAGCAAGGATATATGACGGGGGAAGGAAAAGGGGAGGAAGGATACTATCGCCTTGGATGATTTGGACTAAGTCGATAGTAGCTCAAGGAGCCGGTGTCGCTTACCCGTATACCGTTCAACAACCACCGGACAAATGGTTGTGACTGGTAACCCCTGACTTTTGAATCACTTAAACTTGTGTGCTTTAAAGCACTCCCACTAAGCATTGTACACAAGTATGTATATTTGTGTACTCATCGCATAAATGTCATTCATGTATCACATGCTCTCCAAGGCCTTAAAAAGGACTAGGTATTGTATTACACGGTCCCACTCCCCCCTAGGTCCGGTGTGCACCTGTCATTGCCCAACTGACGGGTAGCGGGTTCGATTTCCGATAACGCACACCATCGCAAGTAAACAACCGGCCTTAAAGATTAAAGATTCAAAGATTAATAAGACTGTACTGATTGCGATCTTGTTTTACCGAAGCGGTCAATTGTTGTTTTGTACTCATTTTAAATGATCTATTAAGCCCTATTTATTATTAGATACTTGGCAGTTTCAATTAATCGTATATTCAGTATATACTACTTAATGATTATATAAAAAGTTAAAGTAAGAGAAATATCATTGATCTTCTTAAATTACCTTGTAGAGTGGAGAATCTGTAGAGCAAATGTTTACGTAACTTTTATTACACGAATGCAGTTTTCATTATTTTATTTACTGACTTTATGTACTTTGATGAACCGACCTTTGATGTTACCATGTAGGTTGGTAAATAATATGTAAGATTTTTTGTTGGTGTTAAATGAAAATCCAAGTTTATGTTTGGTGTTAACCAAATATTTCGCATTTCCTCTACTAGGTAATACTGAGTAACCAATAAAATGATTCAGCGGATAATTATTATGGTGACAGCATTCCCCGAAGGGTAAGAGACCGTATCATTGGCATTTGCAGGTAATGTCCAATGACCAATTTAACTATAGGCCGCTGGTATAAGTAAATCGATTTATTTATGGTTACATAAAATATTGGTAATACTTGAAGATTACATTGCTTATACCTGTTAACAGCTCTACATGTAGATGTTTACAGAAACCCCGCAATCTTCCCTGATATATTTACATGTTAAGCATGTACTTACGTGCATACATGCTTAACTATGTATAATTAAAAAAAAAACTTTTATAGCTTAGAGTCTGTATAGGTATCGTTTTTCTTTTCTTTAATTTTATAAAATGAGCCAGTTAGGTACTATGTTACTGTCTAGTTATGGACATGTTCTTAGATGTTGCTTTCCTTTGAATAAATTAAGATTTTTCAATTGGAAAATTTACAATGAAAACAACTACAAAAAAAATGTAAATCAAATCAAATCAAATCAAATCATTTATTGCGTATCACATTAACATGTTACAGGTGGTCGAAAAAATTAGGTCTACATGTGACGCCCTGTTAGGGCATAGCAATTGAGATCTTACAGGTGCTAGGCTAATTTTACTTATACAATGAGTAGGTTAATATTTACTTAATAATACAATAGTAAGACTTTACTAGTAATAAACCAGCAAACAATTATAAAACTTAAAAAAAATAAATTCTAACAAAAGTAACACAACATAGTATAACAAATAATATATTATTTTATTGGGATATTGAAGTATTATTTATATTTTTATCATTGAAAAATTCGTTTATATTATAATAACATTTACTTATCAAAAATTTTTTTAAAACTTTGTTAAAATGGATTAGTTTTTCGTGGTGTTTTATGAAGTTGGGGATATGGTTATAAATTTTTATCATCATGTAATGTGGGCTGGAAGTAACTAATTTTAATTTTGAGAAGGGAACTTTTAGTTTGTGTAAATTTCTGTTATTTCTCTTGGTGTCCTGAAGCTGGGTGTAAAATTGTGGATATTTTCTAATAAATTGGCAGGCCTGATATATATAAATAGAAGTTAAAGTTAATATTTTATTTGCTACAAAATGCCCCTACAAGATTCCATCTGATCAATGTTTGTCAAGATTCTAATGCACTTTTTTTGCAGAATGAAAACTTTATTAGCATCACATGAGTTTCCCAAAGAACAATACCGTATGTTAGCCGGGAGTGTGCATAGGCATAGTAGGCAGTAAGAGCAGTGTTGAAATCTGTGACTTTCTTAAGATTTTGCAGAGCGTATATAAAAGACGACATTTTATTTAACAGTTTTTGAATGTGACTTTTCCAGTTGAGGTGAGTATCTAGATCTATTCCTAATAAGGTGGCAGTATTGACATTTTCTAATATTGTGTTATTAAATGCATAAGATATTTGAAATGTAGTTTTCTGGTATGGTTTGAATTGAATTAATTTTGTCTTATTTAAATTAAGCTGTAGGTTATTAATTTCAAGCCAATTAGTTACACTTTGTAATGTTTTATTTAATTTTTCTTCTAATTCGTTGTAACTATATGAACACGGAATCAAGATGGAAATGTCATCGGCGAACAAGATGCATTGGTCTTCTAGGACGTTCGGGAGATCATTTATGTAAATTAAAAATAAGAGACATCCCAGGACGGTACCTTGAGGAATCGATCCTGTGGCAAGTATTCTATCTGATCTAGTGTTTGTTATTCTTCCGGTTTCAAAGTTTGTGTGCTCTATTTCTACATGTTGGTATCTATTGTTGAGGTAAGATCTAAACCACTCATATGCAACACCTCTCACACCTGTCACATATAATTTGTCAAGTAATATTTTATAACAAACTCGATCATATGCTTTACTCATATCCAGTAATAGCCCTACTGCTGTTTTTCTTTTATTTATTTCTTCAAAAATTATTTTAGTGTATTTGTAAATTGCTAAAATTGTAGAATGTTTTTTCTAAAACCATTTTGATTCTTATTGAAGACATTAAATTTGTCATAGAAATCATAGAGTCGGTTTATCATTGCAGATTCAAATATCTTAGATGAAGTGGGTAATAATGAAATGGGGCGGTAATTATTTATATCATTTGTATTTCCCTTCTTATGCACTGGTTTTATTAACGATATTTTGAGGGCGTCTGGGAAAACACCTTCAGAGAATGATTGGTTAATTAGCATAGTATAAGGGAGTGAGAGCTGCTCAGAACAATAGTTTATTAATTTAGGGGGGATTTCATCAATACCACATGATGTCTTATTTTTTAGTTTTTTCAATAATAAGCATGTTTCTTTTATATCAGTTGGTCTTAAAAAGAACGTATTCTCCAAGATATTGTTATTATGTGTCCGACTACTTGGTTTTGAGGTTTTGTGTGTGTTAGCAATGGAGGCGAAGAAGGTATTAAATGTATTTGATATTATTTTTGGATCTTGAAGCGTTTTATTCTCTGCGGTTGTGATTTCAATGTTTTTAAATGTTTTTTTATTTTATTTGTTTCAGTATTTATTATTTGCCACATAGATTTTATTTTATTTTGAGAACTTTCAAATTGTTGTTTGTTTCTAAGTTTCTTTGATGTAATCAATGTTTTTTTAATATTTTAGAATACCTTTTATAATATGTTTTGAGATGATTATTTTTATGTTTTGTAATTAGCAATCTTAGGAATCTTTTATACCGGCACGATGTTTTTATACCTACTGTAAGATAAGACTTTAGTTTAGTTTTAGTTTTAATTAATTTCATTGGCATATATTTATTTAGAGCATTTTTCATGAGCTCATTGAAAGTATTATAATTTTCGTTAATGTTTTTATCCGACCTTAATAAATTGTCCCAAAGTATATTAGAAATTTCTTGTTTAAATTTATTCATATTTACTTCGTTATATATTCGTTTATATTTTGTGAATTGATTTAAGTGGAAAGTGTAGCGGGGTATTGTAAATAAAATACCCTTATGATCTGAGAAACCAAGTTCTGAGACAGATATTTTTGTATATTTAGTACTGAAATTAGTAAATAACAAGTCTATGCATGTAGCACTAGCTATAGTTACCCTAGTAGGATCCCTAATTTTTTGATAAAAGTTATAAGATAACATTAAGTTAGACAATCGATTCTTTTCATTACTTTTTATAAGAAAATTCACATTAAAATCTCCACCAATCATTATATTTTTTGAGAAATCTTTTTTTGTTATTAATGTTAGTAACCTATCAAGGCAATCATAAAATACTTCAATCTCCCTTTTACTATTTGGCCAGTATATATTAATAATTAACAAGTTTTCTTTGGGCAATTCTAGAGCACTAATCTCAAAAATCATTTCTTTAGACATAGAATTAATATCTATTCTTTCATAGTATTCTAGGGTATTTTTTATTAATATGGACACTCCACCACAATCATGTTCATTCCGGAAAAAAGATGAACACAGTGTAAAGTTATCAACCATAACTAAATCAGCCTTAACATTGTTTAGCCATGTTTCAGACATACAGATCACTTGTAAGCTAGGTATTTCTTCCAATAAAGCTTCAATAAGGTATGTTTTACTATAAATACTTTGTACGTTTTGGAATAATATAGTTATATTAGTTTCGAAAATTAGAGTTCTTAGATGTATGGGCCCCACTTAGGGGTGGTATGCCTTGCACAGGAGTATTTCTACCTGGGGACGGGGGGAGTGGGCGTGGCGAAGGGGGTGGCTGCGGGTAGGTATGCTGGTGATGATGGTGTGATGATGTTCTTTCATTATTTTCCTTTTCATGTAGGTTGATTTCATCTAATGTAATTAGGATTGTTTTGATAGGATATCGAGCTTTTTGCTAGAGTAATTTTAGTGTTGGTTACCCTGTGCTGTAATCATTTCTCACGACATTAAGTTATCAAAAAGGATTTAAGTACAGTAAAACCCGCTTAAGACGATTTCTCAGGGACCCTATCAAAAACGTGTCTTAAGCGGGAAAGCGTATTATGCGGGAAAGGGAAAATAACACGAACTATACATATAATTATGTATTATTTCAAAATTTCGGTATAATAGGCATTAATTGTACGTATATATTGCATTATATACGTAGTGTAATTAAAATTACATTCACATTACATAATTTTAAACTGTCATGGTTACACACATTAGAAAACTGTAACTGTCCGGGATATTTACCATGTTGTTTTGTTTTAATATAAGCTCCCGATATTTCGGCACTGTTGCAAACGCCATGATCACGGGTGAACTGTAGGATTGCGAGAATCACGGTAGGTCTAAGGGCAGACATATCGGTCTACCCTCTTTCTCAGTCTTTTATTACGCACGACACCACTACCATCGTTCACATTATTGTCACTACATTCACATTGGTTGATAAATCAGTCATACCTAAGCCCGAATTAGTGGACTTCCCTCAGTCGAAAAGCATTCGGGGACTCCTTCCCATACATAGCACCTCAGTCATTAGACCCTACGGCATGCGTTACAGAAAGTTTCTACGACACGGGCCCTGTTGCATGCGTTTCAAAAATAAAAATGCGCTTTTAGAGCGCTCGATCTGTCGGTTTTGGGCGTATTAAACGGGATGACAATCGTATTAAGCGTTAAGAAATGTATGAAAATATATCTTAAGTTGCTGGGACTGGCGTAAAGTGGCGTATTATGCGGGAAATCGTATTAAGCGTGATCGTCTTAAACGGGTTCTACTGTATTAATTTATATGTGGTCACGTGGTAACGCACATATTGGTGGTATCATAAATATTCGAGTACATTACAGAAACACGTGACACTCTGTAAGGGCACTGCAATGTGTGGAAAGTAAGTAAATGTGGTTTTGTTTATTTTAATACATCGCGTGTTTTCTGCAATTGGCTAAGGACAGTTGGTATGTGCTTGACACCATTATTCAGTTGTGCTGGTGAAAACTTGACATTCGCTATAAATATTAAGTGCAGCTTATAATTAACTTGTGGCCTGCCATCGTTTGGCTTCAGGTATAGGGTTATACTTAAAAACCTTCCTTTTGAATCCCGCTATCTATTAAAAAAAACCTCATCAAAATCTGTTGCGTAGTTTCAAAGATTTAAAACATACATACAGACAGACGCGGGAAGCGACTTTTCTTTGTACTATTATATGTACATTAAATTAAACTAAGCGATACTGTTTCTCGTTTAAAGGTTTAAAATTATTTATTTTAATATTTTTCCTAATGGCGCCGCAATAAAATGAAAAAAGTGTACAATAAAATTATTTTCATTTGTCAATTGTAAGATGCGTGATTCAGAACACAATGAAGTGTCACAGGGATCATCTTAGCTGAAAAAGACTATAAGTGATGATTAATCCCCTCTTACGGTATACTAAGTAGTAATACCTATATGAGATAAAGTTGATAATGATTATTATGGTACACCTGTAAACCTACTACTCATTTTTTACTGTTCTTTATGTTCTATGTTAATTACCCCTTGATGACTTTGAAGAACTTGTGACACCTGCTGTGAACATTGGTTGGTTTTTGAAATTATCGATTGCACACATATACCAAAATGGCCTTATTTAAAAGTAGTAATTACGTGGGAACCTCCTTATTTTTACAAGTTTCTTATATAATCACGATGTTACATGTTATTGCAAAAAAACTGGCTTGGTTCCGTAAAATACATATTTGTTATTACTGCATATTAATGTTTTTGGAAATAGTTCTTGTTATTGATTATAAATGCCATACCTATTTGTAAAGAAAGGTGTAAATTATAAATCTCACTAATTACTTTCTATAGTATCAATACCTAATTAGTTACATATTTATTGCCTTAAACAGTTATGAATTTAACATGTCTCAGTTTAAATAGTTTGATTTATATTTATCAACCGTTGGAAATTTAGGTCAGCCATTTTCGAAAGTAGTCCATCCAGATTGCGCGACAGAAAAAAAAATAAAGGCCATTTTTTTCGTCCTCGACGACGACAGAACATAAAGTGGGGAGTCAGCTGACTGGGAATGTCTGCCGAAGGCATACTTTGAACATGAATCATAGAAACATCCAGGCAGTGTCGGAACTAGCATTTTATGTGCACGGTGCGAGCTTTTAAAAATACGCCCTTAATAAATAAGGCTAGATACAGGTCTGGCCATTTCTGCGCCCCTCCAGGGTCTACGCCCTGTGCCTGGGCACCGCTGGCACCGCCCTAGTTACGGCACTGCATCCAGTACTGTAAGAGGTTGTAATACTGCCCGTATTACAACCTCTTAATTCCAGTCAATTCAAGAATCGGCATCGACTAACTTCGTGGTCAATTCTGGTACACTTAATCAGTGGCGTAGTGTACACCAATATAGACGTAGGCAAAGTCGCATCTACGTTGGTTGTCATACAGATTGATATAACCCCTCCATCATATTATACATTTTAAAAAGAAGTGTAGTAATCTGCTAACGGCTCTTTATCATATACATACCGATGCCCATTCTTGAATTGATTGGATGTAGAAAAAAATCGTTCTGTTTGTTTTTGCTGAATACAAAATGACCGCTAGCAATAGTTCTGTGTTAAAAGTATCTATTTGCATAAATTATTCATGATAGAATTAATATAATTTATTGATGTCACACGCGAGATATCAAACTGTCTATTCAGCTTTTTAAGTTGTTGACAATCTTTTCCCGAATGTTTTTAATTCATACAGAAATACAAATGCTAAATTCTAACTGTACTAGTAGTGGTTTAGTAGCATTTCTTAAAATAAGAGTTAACGCTGAAAAAACGGTTTTTTGCAATAAGGGTTATAATTTTACGAGGAAAACAAACACACGACAAAAGCAAATCTCATGTGCATAAATCTCTCAAAATCTGCTGTGGATCTAATGACCGCCTAATAAAATCACTATTATCAAACCAGGAACCAGTACAAAACTATGCAGGATCAACACGGGCTCCGGTATTGATGATGATTACGCTTAATGAACATGTCCATTTATTAGGTCGGAATGAGTGAACGGATTGCACCGAGTTAATTACTTTGGGCTGTATTTAATTTGCTCTTTGAAATTGCTGTGGTTGATTGACGTGGCGACTCTTGATCCTCCATTAATTGCCAAAACATTTTTTTTTCATCTCGACCAACATGTCACGAGTTATTTAATGCAATAAGCTATTACTTGTAGGATGTACTACGTATGTATTATCAAGTCCTCAGACTTCAGTAGCCAGTGGGCTACATTATTATGATTTTACCCACAGAAATACATTTAATATGTCCATAAAAAGCTAGAATCGTAGAGTAATCATTAGAAGTTATTTACAAGACAAATACTTGTTATATGGATCAGCACTACAAAATTACCGACGGTTCTGCGAAGTTCGATCGAAACAACATTTTATATTTTATTATAATATTTGGAAGAAAAATTTATCGAATACTGAAAAGCATCACAAATTTTGTAAATCAAAATTAATAAAAATCTCAGTGTGAAGGTAGTCTGGGTGCAAGGTAGAGCGTCTGCAAAGAAGAGCATAACTTAATAAGTAATTTTAAGAAACCCATTCCGGTTTTATGGATTGTAATATCGCTATTAATTATTTATTACATGTTATTAAGTAATGAACGTATCGATATCGACCCAATAAGTTCAGGTTCATTTAGCACCACGACATTGACCATGTTTTGGTAAACACTTAAGTTATATGGACTTCGGGAACTTTAAAAAGGTTGTAAAATATCTGTTACGGATTATACTGGCGTATTATTATGTAATCTGCTGTTTCGTTCAAACTTGAAGATATAGGTAATGACAGTGGGATGACAAAAAATGTAGTAATAGATATATATCTAGTAGTAGGTATTATGTATTAAGTAGTATTATTACTTTTAGAAAGAAACTTTGTGATTTAAAAAAAACAGGCCTTTTTAAAAACTATGTCTACTATGTACCAAAAAAAAGTATTAAGATACTGTATCGTGAAGATGTTTTGTCATAAAGCCTTCAGTTTGCATTCGCTATTCATTTAGGATTAAAAAGTCAATTTATATCAAGGTTTTTATTATGCTCCAAAATTTTATCTCGTACATTTGTCGAGCACCTTGAACGCATAACTTATGCATTTTATTGTCGAAACAGCGTCCAGCTCGTAGAATTCAGATCATTTTTGTTTTTGGCTACTAAATGCGTATCTGACTATCAACTAAATATCAGTCATTAGATCATGATAGTCGATTGAGATAACTTTTGAATGAGCATGCTTTCGTAATTTTGAATGGGACAGTTTTTTTAATCGTTCTTTTTGGTGCAAGTTTAGTTTGAAGTTTAGTGCTGTGAGGTAACATCGAACTTAATGCACAAGTGTTAAACAGCACCACGCCTATGTGATCTCAATAATCTCGATCGGAGCGTTTCGCAAAACCGAATTTGCATATTATTATTCCATAGGATCGAATCGTGTATGAATATTATGTTTCAGGGCCGTAACTAGGGATGGCCTCGGGGTGGAGCTTTTTTTTAATCTTAGTCAATAATATACAGCCAGTGAATATTTTAGAGGCATGATTATGTAGATATTAGATTATCTTATTATTACGTTGTACAGTGCGTCTATTTCATCACGACTAAGGTATAAAACAAATCGCTTCTATGTATACTGAGATTTATAAAACTAAAACGTAATGGATTCTGATGTGTTTTTTTAAATAGAGAGACTCCGATAATGTAATTATAATTAATCTTTGATTTAGCTCTTGGAAAAACGCAGTCGGTTTCAGCTAAGTTTTACCATTGAAAAGTTTCTGGATTACTACGTGATTTAACTTCCCTTTAATTATTTTTACTTAGTATTAGGACGAGTGGCGTGGCTATTCCGGCCCTGTGATTGGTAGCATAGCATATGCGGTTTGTCCCCTCGGGCCGAAACGGTTACACGTTCGACTGTTTAAGTGCCACATTTAGATAAGTTGAAGGCGAATCGATCATTTTGCTCGGGTGCTTTTTGCAAACTACTAAATGGTAACAGGATATAGGGCCACGGCAATTTGAACCCAAACTCACGCTTAGGTTATAAATAAGTATACTTTTCTATGGAAAGTGCATATAATGCATGCAAGTAAACTGTTTTTATGCAGTTTAAATACCAAAACATTTTCTTATCGAATAGAATAGATTAACCGTTTATTTGGCACAGATATCTTTAAAATATTGATCACGTTCTAAATTTTGTTTGCTCTAAGGTTGAATTATTCTTTATAAAATATGACACGTGGAATCAGAAGGTCATTCATTAATCTGGTGTTGAGATAAGTAAATATATATTTGCGTTACGTCTAGATATCAGTACCAGCATCGTAGGTGCGCCACGTGTAGATAATCTTAAGGACTTTGGTTGGAAATGCTCTATGAGAAAAACCCCTTTAAGGTTGTACATATGATGTACGCATTTGGCACAGATAGGTGACAAGATTTTTTTTTATGTAGTTCTTGTTTTTATGTGCTATGGACTTTTTAAACAATTATATTTTAGTCAAGATCCTTATTCCATACATGAAGAGGTTGATTGATGTGGAAGAAGCGAAGTGGTGTTCCAGGACCGCAGCACATGGCAGGAAGTGATCTCTGCCTACCCCTCTGGGAAAAAGGCGTGATTCTATGATGAATGTATGTATGTATACATGTATTTAGTATATATCGTATTCCTGCGTACATTCAGAAAGTGAAGTGTGACCTACAAAATTACTGCATAAATCAATTTGTAAGTCTTGCATGAATGTGAAAATCTAAAAGATAGCAGGTAAATGTACATAATTTCATTTGAGTCAAGTATCTAACTTTCGACAGCAGGTCAAGTAGATATTCTTATATTCGTAGTGTAAGTATAATAGATTGAGAAATGCAAAAGTTATTGTACAAAACAATAATTGAATTTATGGCCGATCCGAATCTACGCGGGCCGTCCGTAAATAAGATACAACAATCATTCTTTCTTATTAAATTTAAAGCTCTTTCAAATTTTTGTTAGTTGTTTTTATATAAAAGGACACATTTTCCATCCCTTGGTTTATTATGTGGGTAGTTACTAAATACATAATTTAACGTAAATGAAGAAAGCAATAAATGGAAACCGATTTCAGTTCCTGCGCTCTACTCACACCATATATTATAGGTATATGTATGTATATCAGCTTAACTAAAAGGCAGTTGCATTCATTACCTCAGTGTAATACGGTTGTTGTATTGGCGACCTCCTTGGCTTCAGATAGAGCATAGATAATGGTCCACAGCTGTAGACAATGGCAGGGGGAGGGCCGGCATGCGCCATATTGCTAAATGCGCATGTGCATATTATGCTAATCCTACTTAATATTAAAAATACGAGTGTCAAGTCGTTCAAGCAACTGTTGTTAGTTCTTGACAATATACATACACGTAGGTACTATGTGTTGAAATGTCAAATAGGTAACTTAAGGTTAGGTTATGTACAATTGAACATACATACAAAAGTGTTCAATATATATGCTGTTTTAGAAATAAACAGAGACAAAATCAGAAACATGGAAAGGAGTGTCAGATAAATAAGGAATATATGCAGAGTATGATATCTTGTATTTTAAATTGTGACTGTGCGTGCCTGTAATATATCCCACGGCCACCAAAAATATAAATGTGAAAAGGAGAGCCAAGTTCAATTAAAAAAAATGCGTGGCTATCGGTTTCGCTGCAAAAATAATGAAGATCTAAATGAGTACCAAGTTCAATGATAATTGATGTCATTAAAAAAATGTGAATAAGAGTTTAAGTAGGAGACTTGACTTTGCTAGTATTTATCAGAAATTAAGTAATAACCGTTTGAACTAGCTTCATGAAATTTCGGCTTCTGCAGGTCCTTATAGATATCATTAAACATACGTTGTTTCACGTGTTTACGTTCCATAGTTTTTTGGTTTTAGAAGAGGTAAAAGTAGAACCAAGTGGTCTGTGTAATGATACACGTGGCGCCGGCTAGCCAGTTCCTTTGTTTGAACTTGGCTTTGACACGCGGCCGCGTATCCAGATGAGGTAACAATAATGTAACTTCTTTAACTTACCATTTGTCACTGCATCACATGCTATGGGCAAACGGGCCGGGTATTATGTAACGGGGCCCAAAAGTAGGTAGATACCTAAGCCTTGCCAGGCATTATCGAGGCTATATGAGTTCGGTATAAGCATGAGCCTATGGAGGTACAGACAGATAGTAGATATCAATTAAAGATAGTTGGGATTTCCAAAATACCATCCAATTATATAGATAGATACGACTAATAAGATAGTACATTCACAAGCGTACCGACATGTCATGTGACAGAAATTGTAATGAGGGCTGGCTAAACAATTTTATTTTCAGCTATAGAATTTTATTTGCAAAATAATATCTAGCCTATCTTAAAAGTAAGTTAATTAGACAATAGATTTATCACATTTTAAACAAATCAGCTTAATCAGAGCGTTAAATAAGTTATCATGGACGTACTCTTTGGTGCAACTTAAGCATATACTCGTAATCATTTATAGTAAAAGAAAGCAAAGAAATTTAGTAAACATACTATTTAACACAATAAAGGTTTAAAATTGAGATGCATGAATCGTTCGTGGAAGTATTACCATTTAGAAACAAATTGCATTAAATTTAACTGTATCTTTGAATTGTCAGTGAAGTATATGAACCAAAAATATTTATTTTCATTAATTTATCAACAACACGACTGACAAAATGCGTAAACAACGTCACTTCACATTTCGTAATATTTTTTTGCATTGAATCATCGTTTATGGGATGCTTATCACGTGAATTGAAATCATAATACGTAGGTACTTAATAGGTAGCACGATTACATTTATGTGATAAACTAAAAGTGAAATATCAAAAGTCTGTTTCGGTGGGGCTAGGGTTCATTCCCAAATCGTTGGGCTTTGTTCCCGGGAAATCAAGCTCGAGAAAAGTCGAGAACTCGAGAAATCATTTTTCTATGTAGAAATTAAATCGCCGTTTGCTGTGTTGCGTGGCGGCGTAGGCCAAAGCACAACGGCACCCTATGAACTCGCTGCAAGCGCTCTGCGGCGTCATTTTTACACGTTCATTCGTGTTTCGACTCTAGCCAAGTATATTTTACTTAGTGAGTGTTTCACATATTATGCGATAAATTGAAATTTAAAAGTTTCATTGACACATCATGGCTTATTATTCATATTATTTTTATCAATAATATAATCTGAATATGATCTTCGATTTTACTAGGTACGAGTACCTATCATATTCTTTTCTATTATTTTTTAGTCAAACTTTATCACATAAAATAACTAATAGTCCAGTCATTATAGAAAGTTCACCTCGGAATTCGAAATACCCAGCTGCAAGTCTGTAAATACTTGTATATTGACACCCTAAAAGATGTCTCAAAACCTACATATGTACGCGACTATTAAATTTTCAAGGTCAAATGTCACAAATATCAGTTTTATGAACTTTTGAGCGAAACGTTAAGTTTAATCATAAAAGTGTGTAGGAGAAAATTACTTATCATCTATTTATCTATAAAAAATGTCTCTCTTCGTATTATTATGGGTCAAAAAGTACGAAATAACCAATTATTATAATTTCTGTCTGAAGTATAACTGAAAAAAAATTATTAATTTTAACTGTCCATCTAACTCTAAAATGAACGTGAACATCCATATTAACCAAATAATGAAACGCAGAAATCTTAAATCTTCGGAATACTGAAAACAAGACAAAACAATTATTTAACTAGCCTCCCATATAAACAACGTGTTCCTCACGTATAAAAGGTGTCGTCTGGAATAGGTTTACTGGGGTAACCACGTTAAAAACCGGCCAAGTGTGAGAAAAAAAAACCATAGTTTTTGTATGAGAACCCACTTAAACATTGGTTTTAAGCTTTTTCTAGTATTAGATGTTATAGAAGCTACTGAAATACATCAGTCGTGAAAATTTTAACTGTCTAGCACAATCGCACGTGGGCCTGGAAGCTTTTGAAAATACAACTTTTTCAACTATTTGCATCGCTGTATCTCTGAAATGGTGAATCTTAGGACTAAAACGTATAGACAATTTTTATAGATAAATAGATGATAAGTAATTTTCTCCTACACACTTTTATGATAAAACTTCCCGTTTCGCTCAAAAGTGCTTAAAACTGCTATTTGTGACATTTGACCTTAAAAATTTAATAGTTGCGTACACCCTACCATATGTAGGTTTTGAGACCACTTTTAGGGTGTCAATATCCAAATATTTACAGACTTATAGCTGGGTATATCGAATTCCGAGATTCTTACCTAATTTAAGCTTAAATGACTGGACTATAACTGTACTTAGACTAATTATATTTCCTATTTTTCTAAAACAACAACACACAAGCTTAGTTTTAAATTATTCTGATAAGTTTTTCTTATGTCGGTAATTTGAAATTAATTAATGTGTGATTTCAAATTTGTTAGACGAATATTGCCAGTTGTGTTGTGTGTATCACATATTAACCTAGGACGTTATTGGAACCAAATAATATGAGAAAACGTACGGGAATGTAAATTTCTCGACAACCCGAGAAGACCCGAGAAATTAGCCTCGAGAATTCTCGAGACCCGAGAATTTGAAAACCTCGAGAAATCATGAACCCTAGGTGGGGCAGTGGTTAGCAGGACCAAGGCAACGGTTCCAAGAGTCGTGGATTCGATACCCACCCTGGATAAACATTCACGTGATGAAATTTTGTGTTTGTTTGTTCCCTGTCTGGGTGTGAAAAGGTATTTAAAAAATATCTAAGTATATCATTCTCTGATATGCATAGTAACAACAACCTCTGAACTCCGCCTTAGTTTGGTGTCACGTGGAGATGTCCCAAATATTATTGCATTATATTACCTATAAGAAGCCCACAATTTGTAATACAGTAATACCCCGCTTTACGCGACCCCATTATACGCGGTTTCACTATAACGCGAATTCTTCAGGGAAATACAAAATGCTCTTTCAAATATTTATTCAGGTTTGGACATACTGCAGAGTATAGACAATAATGATGACCGTGTCTTGACCGTGTGTCAAACAATAAAAAACAGTGTTGGGTGTTATGAACGTATTTTACAAGAACGTAAAAAAAACGCTACCCAAAAGACAATAGATGTATTTTTCCGTAAAAAATAATTAATAGTAACTATGTAATGCATAAAGTGTTCTTTGAATTAAAGTGATTGATTAAAATGATTCGTGTTTTTTTGTATTAAATTTTGGCTATGTTAAATCATAAACCTCGATATACGCGAATTTCAGTTAACGCGATTTTTTCTGGAACGCATCTCTCGCGTAAAGCGGGGTATTACTGTACTTATAATTGAGTTATGGTGTACTGTAGACCTCGGGATGGGTCGATATTTGAGACGGCGAATGATAACCTATCAGTTATTATTACCAAGAGATAACAGGGATGGGTTTTCGATTGGTTATATATTTATAAGTGAGTATATGGTGCCTATGATAAGAAACTACATCAAATATTTAATGTAGTTACTATACGTATGTATGTACTCAACTTATGTCTTTATTACGTACCTACCTACTCAAATTATTTCTAGTGAAATGAAATAACTAAGTTAATAATAAGTTTTTGCAGTTCTGCGACTGGTCCTAAAAATAAGACTGTTATTTTAAGAATAGACTCTATCTTTGATAGAATATTCCTGTTTGTTATCTATGTAAAACTGTCGTAACTGGATATTTCATAACCTAAGTAGCTAGCTTTTTTCTATAAATACAACTAAATAAGCATTACTGCTAAGCTTAACCACTTAATTAAATAAATACATAATCATTACATCAGTCTTCTTCAGTCTCACTTGATAATTTCGTAAAATACTTTTGCTTTCAGATGACTTCCTTCGAGCCACACCGTCTGTAAAAAAAAACATTGAATTTGAAGTTATTTTATGTAAGTTATTTTGTTTAGATGAAAGAGAGATGAGAAATGCAGATGTAACTTTATAGAGAGGAGAGTGCAGACTATCTAAGCCTTGCCAGGCATTATCGAGTCTACATGAGTTCGGTATAAACATGAGCCTATAGAGGTATAGACAGATAGTAGATATCAATTAAAGATAGTTGGGATTTCCAAAATACCATCAATCTATATAGGTAGAACGACTAATAAGATAGTACATTCATAAGCATACCGAGGATTTTCTACATGTCATGTGACAGAAGTTGTAGTGAGGGCTGGCTAAACAATTTTATTCTCAGTTTTAGAATTTTATTTTCAAAATAATATCTAGCCTATCTTAAAAGTAAGTTAATTAGACAATAGATTTATCACCAGATGTAACTTATGTAACAGATGTAACTTTATAGAGAGGAGAGCGCAGACTAGTCGAGATGAAATCGTAACTTAAGGTAGTACAGCACTTTAAAATTGGTGTTCCATATTTTTTATTCATCAGCGACACGAAATCTACAATAGATTGAGAACAGAAATATTAATTTATAGACTAGTGAACAAAGTAAACGTCGATGGCCGAGTGGTTAAGGTCGTTGCCCGAAACGTAACACTGTGTTTTCAAATTTGAAATTCATATGTAAGTAGGTACTATTCGACTCTTTAACGGTAAAGGAGAAACATCGTGAGGAAACCGGGACATCTACGAAAAAAATTGTAAGGTTGTGTAGTCGACACTTGGCCAGCGTGGTTAACAAAGGCCAGATTGCCCTAGTTTAGGGTAGTCCCGTCCCCCAGCAGTGGGGACGTATATGGGCCGATGATGATGATGAACGAAGTAAGAAGAAGAAGGACACTAAAAAGTCATATCATACCATAGAACTGTTGTGTTCGCCCAATTCCTTTTCTATGTGCAAAATTTTCCCGTCTGGTTGTTTAACAATTTTTTTCATAATATTTTCGCCATGAAGTGTGTATATAACTTTGGTCTGTAATATAAAAAAATCAAATCAAATCATAAGGGAAAGTTTCCCAGAAGAGAATAACATAGTATTGTCGATTCACATATTATCAAGAGGTTTGCCAGTTCATTAACAACTATCACCACCACGCAAGTTATTTTAGGTTCTTCACCCTGCATATAAATATAATTTGCACTGTCCATCTAAAGGCACGGCCCCATTAGGCAAACATTATTTTCTCCTAACCAACTACAAAAATCGCCAATGAGTACAAGGCTACTCATCATCACCGAACTTGCGGGGGAGCGGATGGCTCTCACTCTTAGGCTGACAGGTCAGCGCCGACGCCCGATACAAAAATCTATCGGCGCCGGAGATCACGTCTCGTCACGTCACGTCGTCAGCGCGACTCTAATATCAGCCTTAGTGAACGGCACACAGTTTGCTGCATTTACGACTAATACGCAGCGTCTGACCCTGTTTAAAATGTATATTAAAGTGAGGAAAGCTGGAAGCAAACTGTAAGCTGTTTACTGTGAGCCTAGTGTTCCTTAAAAGTCTACCTACTTTCTTGCCATCGATGCGTTCCAGCTCGAACTCCTGCCCCAGTTTGAACGTGTATTCAAAGGTCAGCTTATCTGCTTCCGCGTAGAAGTGGTATGTGTCTGCGTAGATCCTGGTGTAGGAGAAGATGGGGGACTTGTGCCTCAACACGTTCGCCAGGTGCTCATCACCATCTAAACAGAAGACGATCAAGGACCTAAGAATATAGAATTAGTGACTTCCAGGTAGGGGCGGATCGTCACTTCCTGGGGCCCTGGGCTGAAACCAACGGGGCCCTGTCTAATTATACATTTTTCAAAGTTTAAATCGTTCGCATATTGTCAATCAAATTGTTTAAAACCTGTTAATTGTTAAAAAATCATTTTAAGCTTTCGCGTTCCATTACACTAAATATTAGTCTTTGGTCTACACGCGATATTAGGGTTTTTTTTTGAGTTCGGTCGCGACCATGCTTGGTGTAACCCAGTCGAAACGTCGGGCAGTAAGTAGCTATGTATTTGCTACTCCTAATATCTCGTGTAGAAACATCAAAACCTGTTAATGACAGGGGGTGGCCCCTTACCCCCACGGGGCAGGGGACTGTAGCCCAAACAGCCCATATGGACGATCCGCCCCTGTTTCTAGGCAATTACAAAATTAGTGGCTACTTCTTTTTTCTTAACCCGCGGTGCATTCCCACATTGTATAACGAACAGAATTATATGTCACTCCTACTGACTAAAAAATCAGAAGTGTTCCTCTTTGTGCGAGTTTGTCAGAGAACGCATCGCCAATCAGGAAGTGTTCCTATTAAGGCCTAAATTATTAGGCCAGTGTATGTGAGCAGATCGCTTAAATAATTCTTAGCTCAGTTTTGCCGATCGATTGAATAGGATATGCAATGTCCATGTTAGCTAGAGCTTTATTAGATGCGCTTAGTCGTACAAATTCATAATTACGTGCTCGAAGCGTTCGATCGCTAAGCTATCGGCAAGACAGTAAGGTACATATCATAGTGTTACACGAAATAACTTGTTTATTTGTAAGGTATGTTTACTTCATTTCTTAATACTTTATCTCACTTACGTCCTTTAGCTCTAATCAGAAATAGGTAACACATGTTTCATACTGGGGAAAAATAAGCAGATATTCCGATATTTATAAAAAACGGCCTAGTACGAGTCGAACTGGCCCACCAAGCTTTCCGTATCATTGCAGCATTTGAAATTTTCACAATATATTATTTCTCATTTATGGAAATTTCAACTGACAGACAGACAGCGAAGTCTCCCGATACGTTATGGATACTAAGTCTAATAAACGGTATAGTCTCTTATAGTTGGAAGTGCATTTACAGAAAGATGGATATATAATATGTTTGAATTGATGAAATCTTCTTCTTCTTATAAATAAAAATGAATGTTCGTTAGTCTGACTAAAACTCAAGAACGCCCGGACCGATTTAGGTAAATTTGGTTTTAAAATGTTCGTCGTAGTCCAGGGAAGGTTTCAATGAGAAAATATAAAAAAAGAATCAGTATTGGCGGTATGAAATTCGCCGGGACCACTAGTTTAAAATAAAAACAACAGAAAAACTACAAACAAAATTGCTGTGATATAAATGACAATAGCTCAGCGATAGGTTTACCAGAGGCAAACCACTGATTTTCAGATATAGTCATAAGAGGACAGACACGTCATATGCTATGCACGTAACCCATAAAAATTTAAGCACTAAATTGAATAGGAAAAATGTTTTCGCGATATCCGCTCCGTTATTTAGTTATTTATAAATTTGTCACAGCACCAATAAAATAGTTTGTAAGTATCGTAACTTCACGAGAGCATAATTTCATTACTCATCCTACAACCACACCGTATGATGAACATGGTTTATTTTTATTTATGTATTGCACGAGACACAAGACTCACATGACTTGATCAATTTGTCCACATTCTCGCATCCTATCCTGCGATATTTTTTACCGGAGAAAGACATCACTGTTTATTCCACTTCACAGTATTATTATGTCTCTATCCTATCGCCTCTGGCCCACTGTCACACGACACTGAATCAGGGATTGTTGGCGTCCGTTTTGCAAAGTCATTCGCGATAAGATTTAAAAATAATATCTACAAATTGATTACGTATGTACACGCCCGATAATAGGCATGTAAACACGTGAAAGCTTGTGTCAATTAAAACATTAATTCTTATTTACTTTTTTCTTTTTATTAAAGGGATGATTGTAGGTTATTAGTGTTTTTTTATAATACTAGCTGTGCCAGCGACTTCGTCCGCGTTTCCCCACGTTTTTTACCCATTTTCCATTGTTTATTTGCTCCTTTTGGTCACAACGTGATATTATATAGCTTAAAGCCTTCTTTGATAAATTGTCTATCCAACACAATAATCATTATTCAATTCGAACCAGTACTTCCTAAAATTAGCGCATTTAAACAAACAAAATTCCACTTTATAATATTAAGTGAAATAAACAATACTTTAATCCAAAAATTACGCAGCCTAGTACATTGTCCCATAAATAAATAATGATAACTACATATTTGGGACATCTCCACACATGGCCATCTGACCCCAAACTAATCAGAGCTTGTACTATGAGTGTCGGAGACTGATATACATACATAGATTTTTATAAATACATACTTTACTTAAATATATATTCATACCCAGACACGGAACAAACACAAATGTTCGTCACATGAATAATTGTAACCCACGATAATACACCATTGCTAGCCTACTAAAACATACTAATAATACACTACCAATAAGTGAATTAAATTCAAAATGCAGAGCCCTAAAGGCATACCATTAATGCATAAAGCTTATCAGTCATTTAGTTCTCATCTATATAGTATGTATTAATAGCTAAATCCGTGATAAAATTAACAAAATTAACAGCTCAATTGTTGATTTGCTAAAATATTCATTCAATAATAAAGTTATTTAATCATTGCGTATTGTTGCCGCATATTGTTGGCTGCCATTGTAATGTCACGGACAAGACCGATCGTCTCTGTGAGTACATGCGGAACTGTCATTGTAAAATCAAGTATATTGTTAGTATTTTGGCATTACATAATTAAATATTATGTGAGCATTCCAAAGACGAAGGCCTTAGCATTGATCAAGTGCATATGATTCACGTAGTCGATAGAAACCAACATAGTACCTACGTATGGGTAGAGTCCAACAGGGTAACTCATGAAATTCCTGTTTTCTGATTAATTGAATAAATACCATACATGTTTGTAACTTAGTAATATTTAAGGTATTAGACGATTACAATTTTTTTTTATATAGAATGTAAAGTAAAATGTGGGTACAACCGGTACCTATCTTGTATTTGGCTCTACATAGTTTGAGAATTTTTGATATAGAACAGCCTTCCTGTTCTTATACAGTAGAGTCTTCCGTGATTAAGATATTTATACAAGCCTCCTTCGCAAAAAATCATTGATCTTAAGTGAAAATGTAAAATGCATAATAATTTTCAAAATTTCTACTGTACTTTTGATGAAATATCTACTGACTTGAATCATATCATTCAATTTGCAGCCTCACACCTCTGAAGGAAAAGCGTTCGCGTCAACAACAAATCAACACACGGCTCCTTTGAAAAACCGATCGATCTAAAAAGTTGCACCGACGTAATAGCTTAACGAGTGCAAGTTCCAAGTTCGAGTGAGCGCGACCTTGCGCCTGGGGCGGGGGCGCCTGAGCACGGCGCGCGCGCAGCCCGGCACTCGCGCGCCACCGCCGACCCGACCAACGCGCCTCCAACCGCGACATGACAGCTTGACTTATTTATTTTTAATATAAACTTTTTAATTTTTAACAATGTGGACTTGGGTGTTCTGCCTGGCCGGCCTGGTGGCGGCCGCGCAGAGCGCCGGCGCGGGCGCCGCCCGACTCGTGTGCTACGTCGATACGGCGTCGACGGAAGGCTTTTCCGAGTGCACGCATCTAGTTTACGCGGGCGACGCGAGGGGAGACAAACTAGAATCGCTGCTGAAGGACTATAGGAAGAACAACCCTCGCCTGAAGATTGTGCTGAGAGCGGCTGAGACTGATAAGGTAATCTTACAGTTGTTATTTTGAAATGAGATGTTTTTGGGGGTTCTAATTTAGAACCTTCCGCTTTACCGTATGTTTGGTGGTTGGTAAAGGTCGGGTCCTTAGAAAAAAGACGAAAAAGGTTTTATCGTTCACGCTGATAAAGCCTCTTTCGGTTCAAAAAAATAGACGTTTTTATATGTTTAAGCTTTTCCAGGAGAGAAGTTGTTTCTAAGTTGCTCATAACAATAGAGTCAGAGAAGTATTGCTATGCCTGAACAGAACTACCTAGTATTGACTTAGAAATCTGAAATTATGATTCACAAGCACTTATTTGTTTCAAGGAAATGAAAGCTCTGAATGTAAGTTTCAGGAAAATGAAAGTTGCGTTTCAGTTACGTATTTGTTTATGTTTTGAAGCAACGTCTGAAACCATAAATGAAACCGTAAATACATTGTTTGGCAATGGATATTTCTATATTTATTTTCTAATTTTTTAAATAGCCTGAAATCACAATGTTGAAAATCTTATTCATTTACAGGTGTGTTTACTTACACCTGTTCCTATTTATCCTTTCCAAGAAGTTATTCCCATAATTCACCTAAAGTAGGCAATGGAATTAACAGAGATTAATGTTTGAATCAGACAATTTTTTCCACTATTTACTGAACTTGCGAGGTCGCATGTGAGTTAACGGATTTTCCGCGTCAACGTTCACATTTTTTTTAAATGGGCTTTTATTATTGACCGAACCTAAACCAAACCACAGATCCAAACCAAATCTGTACCAAATAACTAAACGTCGAATAATACATACATACATAAAGTCACGTCTTTTTCCCAGAGGGGTGGGCAGAGATCACTTCCTACCATGCGATGTGACACCTAATATTTGTAATAGACTAAGTTAAAGTAAAGTGAAATAAATATTTGTACCATGCCGTAGCATAGTCCTGGCACACCACTTTCGCTTATTTCAAATCCATCAATCTTTTAATGCATGCTCGTCGATTACAGAAACTTTATAATAAACTTAGGTGATCTTTAAATATTGCCAAACGCCAGAGAGTATCGTAGAACTGTAACTAAAAATTAATTTCAATGTTTTATTCTCTCTTCAGACTTCCTATATAAACAAAACGGTTTCTGACAATGAACCATCAAATACTTAACATCTTGCAGAAGACAGTAGGTAGACAAAGCATCAAAATTGCAAGTGAACATTTCAAAACGACGTGTATTTAGCTGTAGCATATTATGTGTTTTTGTAACAACTATTTATTACCATATTTGCATTAGTACATGCATAATCATGAACTGTGTACGTGTGACGTAATTGGGACAATTAGGGTTTTACCCGGGTCTAACAATGGCCTCATCTGAAGTATGACACAAACTCTTTTGTGTGAAGGTGTTGGCTGATGGTGGAAAGTTCAGTAAACATCCATTGCTAATTGCTCTCTTTGTTGCTGTCTTGTTAGCATGCTAAGCACCTATGAGTGCGAACAGTTTTGTACGAGTTAATGTAACTTTTCGTACGTGTTGCCGAAAATGTGTTAAATCCTCTTTGGTCAGAGCTTGTTTGGATACTTATTGATTCAGTTTTATTTTGTTCAATAAATGCTCATATCAGGTGAAATTATTAAGCTGTGTTCTTAGTTAACACAGCAAAACTAATACATACTTATATAGGACTAGCATTCCGCCCGCGACTCCATCTGCGTAGAGACGTTTAATGGGTAAAACATTACTTCTTTATGGCGTAGTCGGGTAAAAAGTAGCCTATGTCCTTTCTCAGGCTCTGGACTATATCTGTACCAAGTTTCTTTTAAATCGGTTCAGTATTCTATGCGTGAAAGCGTAACAGACAGACAGACAGAGTTACTTTCGCATTTATAATATTAGTAAGGATAAGAAAAAGAAAACACATTGAAAGTAACGTTCATGAAATGGGATCGTCGGTGCTAGGTAAGGACTCAACTATTTGTGTTACTGAAATTTGTTAGGACTAGTTACGTTATTTATTTATAAATAAAACGTTATTTAATGAAACAAAATCAAAATTATAACGGTTCAAAAATTTGCAACGTTTATTTTTGATGCAAATTATCTTCTTCAGTAGGTCACTACTCTTGTAGATCTGGTATTCAAAATTGTTTTTAAGCATTTTGTTCATGCGGAATTGCAGATCCATAAGTGCACGCATAATATACGCATATTATTATACGTGATTCTTCGTAACGATTTTGGTTAAAATACCAAAGTACCTTTGGGTTTGCGCAAGCGCATCTCAGATGGAACTTTACCCTCTGAGTGTTCGTGTATTTAATTTTTAAATGCAGCCCGTTATAGGAATGTTGCAAAATGAGACACTCAACATGTGGGCTCCGCGTACTCTCGTATTTTTTTTTGCTTTAACTTCCCTGCTTACCTCATTTTTGCGATGACATTCATCGCCAAACTGCCTGCAGGGTGACGAAGATTAAGTCACGTCGGCGATCATGAGCAAGCTAGCGCTACCTTTTTTTATGAGTACCGCCAAACTTTCGAATAATGTAATTAATTTACAATAATAACAGTTATTACTTAAGAAATGTGTGAAAAATTATTATAATCGTATTATAGATAGCAGATAGTCTTTAGGACTATACATATACCTAATGCAGTGAGGACATTTCATTTTTTCTCATTTTTTATTAAACAATGCTTAAGTAGGAAAATTAATATTCCAATCGTCCTTTTCAGTCATATTTGTTTGTCTTGAAAATACATTGTGAAGTCGTATATGATTGACGTCAAAATAAAATATTCATGAGCACCAATGTCCATTTTCGTGATAACAACAAAGTTAGATGCATTTTTATAGCTTGTGTTTCTACCTAAAAGTGGCGCTAGTGGCTCCGTCGCTGTTAACCTTTCGGTCCCTTGAAACTACTTATTAAACATAATAAAGGCCCTTCGGCCTTACGCAATACGCAGAAAGTATCTAGAGCGCGTTCCTATATACGTGCCAATTGCCATGTGTCATTATTACTTAACTGTTATGAAGTCATTTCATTGATTTATATCGAGTTTAAGCTTCTATCAGATCAAAAGAGCCAGTAGGTATTACCGATAGTGGCATGGTTAGTATGAGTGTGTATTCTTATATGGTAATTATATTAAGATTGCCCGAGATCTTTTTCCCGTGTTAAGCTTTTAATTTACTCGTTACACAGATAACAAAGCTCGTACGATACGGTCGACTACTGAACAGAGAGTTAAATATTTGACTAATTTTAAGTAAGGTGACGATTAGATTCTGAAATATACAGTTAAATGTATTATTTATAAAACCGACGTAATTTGAAATAGTACCTATTATTCGCTCGAAAACAGGTGTACCCGATGTTACTGAGAATTCGGCGAAGATGAAGTGGGGCTGGGCTGGGCTTATCGAACGAACCCCGGGAGATGGGCAAAATTGGTCACCCAGTGGCAGCCGAGCGGTCGTCGGCCAAGGGGAAGACCAAAAAAGGGATGACGCGACGATCTCGACGCCCAAAACCCAACTGGCCATCTCTTGCTACTGATCAACAAACATAGAGTGAATTGCGGGAGCCTTTGCCCAGCAGTGGGACTTCACTGGCTAGATTTAAAAATATATATGAATTAATGATTCAAGACGCCAGCGAATCTTATAATTCTACAACTTTAAATGGTCTTTGGGTTTAAGCTTAAAATAAGGGTAAGGTCACCCTTATCGATTCTATGTATCTCGAGTAACACGTTATGAATTACATGGGTTACATCGAATCGGTCGTAGGCGGACGCGGTGACGTCATCAAGTGATCGAAGCCTCACCTAAGTACGTAGGCAGTGCAGCTGACTGCAAATCGTTTCGCCTTCCGGATATTTGATTACCTGGAGCGACAGAGCTGGTTGGTTTTGCACGAAGAATTTTATTTCGCAGGCGAGTTGAAGAGTGTGAGTTTTAACTGTATCTTCTGACAGAACGAATTAACGTGTTCTCTTTCTATTTAAATTACCTTCCTAGAATAAAGCCATTTATGGGGATAAATTGTAAAGAAATAAGCATCCTGAAAACATCCCGATTGGTGCTGGCAGCTAATCTTGGCTGCATAACAATTTATGTAGTTTACAGGTAGGACCTAAAATTTTAGTGGTCTGGTACAAATATAAGAAGCATGGTTGCTACTAGCTTTTTAGCCACCAACCTAATATAAGTTTGCTGCTGGCTGCCCGTTCTCTCTCAACCTGGTAGGTATATAATACCTACTTAATTAAGGCAGCCAGACAATCCAATTCCGCCGGATAGAATTCAGGCCCTGGATCAAGAACTTAACGTCTACTTCCTTTAGAATATTTACGATTATTGGAGTTTAACCAATTAAATTGTATAGTATTCTCTCACCATCACCGCTCTGCAGTTCTCACGTTCGCAACCTCGCAAGACGAATAAGGCGTTCATTGAGCACAGCTGATATTATGTTTTTCTTTAGTTTGTCAATAGGCACTTGGATTTATGGGGTTTAGAACCAGCAGCGTTCTAATTGATCTCAATCTGAGTTCTTGTTTAGTAACGTATGTCTATGAATATTGCATTTGTCTAAAAATTGCCGATTATACGTACCTACTTGACTTATTTTTATTTGTGGGCGACATTTTGTAATTTCCTACTACTACTACATTCTTAAACCGGAATCAATAACTGTTAGTTACTTAGTCATCTTACGTCTCCAAAGATAATTGAATTTTGATAAACCTCACTTAGTATCTACCTACAAAGCATTTTGATTAGACTCATTATTATTAGACCGGTCGTTTCCGGGTTTAAATACTATTTGATCCGCACCACATACATATCTTAATAATGACGGCTCCCATTAACGGATCAAAGTAATGGATTAAACGAATGTGGAGGTCAAACCGCAAATATGATTTGAGGCAAAAGGTCATATATTACTCATACAATTTACATTTTAACAGTTTAGTTTGAGGAGGAAGTAAAATGCTCCAAATGTATTAAACAATTTCTAGATACGTTCCTACATCGTGACTAAAGACCTCTTGTAACATTTGCGGCAATGTTTTGATGCGTGTTTTTTAACATCCTGGATGTTATCTCGATCTATGTAAAATTTAACAATGATGTCAATCAATTTAGCACTAATGGTATTGAGTGACTTAAAAAGAAAATTACTTTAATCTAGAAGTATTTTAAGCTGGAAACTAAATGCTAATAGCTCAATGATAACGAAAAATATTGTTCCTATTAGTACCTATTACATACTTTTTTTTCAATTAGGTCATCGGCTACGCAATCTAAGTAGGTAGATATAAAAAAAGAATGGCCAATATAATTCGTTGTTTCGATATGGTCGTACATTGAAAAGCTGTTCTTACACACCTTTCGTTTAGATAAAGATCTAATAAAAAATTTGACACAGCGTATAATTGATTATACTTTTATTACAATGCTTTTCCTTCGGTACTAAGTAGGTATATAGTGTTGTTATCTTCTTCAACTTGGTTATACTAAATTAGGGACGCTTTTAATTAGACAATCTTAATGTGTATGTTAAGTTAGGTCCTAAAAGGTTATAGAATAAAAATATTAGTTGATGATAAAGCTTTCGCAAGAAATAAGAATAGAAAGAAAGAATACATTTATTGATAAGTACAAGAAATATATAAACAAAAATAGACAAACATGCACATATGTATAACGATCAAAAGGCTCTGCCTCAGCATGTGCCGTAGCAATCGCAAGGACGCGACGGCGAATAGAATAATAGTTTATTAAGTAATTTTCTCTCATTACGCCCATTAGACAAGTGGCATTCAGTGAACTCATTACGGAGCCTACAATAGAAATGCTTTCGTAGACAATTTCTAAAATAATAAAGCGAGGTGGTTTTGATTGATCTGTCTACGTGGGCGGGTAACCTGACTCCTCAATGTCGTTATATGGCTCCGGCATAACGCCTACAGCATATAACAAGATCCGTTTATATGTTTTGGTTGGCAAGTGCGATTTGCCTTTGTGTATTGATAGGCCGAATTCAAAGCATCACAATACATATTTCAGCAAAATAGGGTATTTGACTGTGGTTGTTATGTTTGCCATTTTTATGATAATCAGTAAGATTTAAGTAAAACAATATTATTAATGAAATCAAAACTTAAATTTTTGGCGAAATGATACAGCAGAAGACATTTAAAGTTGGGTGGGCTAGTCCATTTCAAAATTGCGAAAATCATTTAAAATTACGTTGTCATCTTATAAATAACAGAATTAGTAACATCTTTCATCATGAAAACATATCCATAAACGCCACTTTTGATGAACCTGCCGAACAAACTTCCTAGGCGCTGCAAGGAACAGGCGTGTGACGTCATACGCCTGTGGACGTTTGTATGGAGCGTTTTTGAGCTCGCCCAAATAATGTGCAATTAAAATTGTAATATCTCGTCGAGTTATCGAGATATCAAAGTGATACTTTCAACAGTGTCTTTGTGTTCGAGTGGTCCATCCAACTATATCAAAATAAATAGTCAAATACCCTATTGGTATTTACTTCACCCGTTCAATGACAGCTTTGATGACAAACTTCTTAAGCGATGCATTTGAAAGCTTAGCTTTAAAGCTTTTGTACTTTTTTTTCATATTTGTATATTATGTAATTGGGTCGATCAACTTTTAAGTGTACATCAGTAAAAATTTTTCATTTTTAAATTTTATTCGTCAATTAAGTTTGTTTTACACATTTGCACTAGATTATTATTTATATTTTAAGAATTAACATAGAGTAGTGCAATTTATACAAATAAAATAGTAAATTTGACTCCGAAAGCCACATGACTCTAGCTAAAGTAGTCTCTTGGACAACTGAACTAAATAGGCTTCTGAACGTTAAAAATTCAGTCAAATTGCAAATCGACACTTTATTCTCATTAAATATAGGACATATTTTAATTAATTATCCACAAATAAATGACATGGCTTTTAATTAATAAGTTATTCCCAATAATATTATCCCTGGGCAACGATGACCTTCAAATGTAACAAACTTTTCATTTAACTAATAAAATAATAATTTATAGAGTAATATTTAACAGTCTATGAATTTACTGTTTATATTTTCATTCATATTTGAAAATGTTTTAAAGCTCTCTGTTTTTTTGAAAGTATTTATGACAATAATGTATCTCTCAGAGTCAGGGACAAAGTGTTTGTCCAGTGGACATATACGGTTGTCCATAGGACATACTCGGGAGTTCGAAGGAAATACTAGGATAGAAATCGCCTGTATTTGTTTTTTATGTAAAACAAAACTACAATGTGAATGTGTCTTCAATGACGTGACTAATAAATGGAAGATAAAGTATTTTTTTATGCCAATTCTATTAAATTTGTCCTAAGGACAACCAAAATGTCCCATGGACAACGGTTTTGGTTGCCCAAGTGACCGGTTGTCCGAGTGACATTTATCTGTATTTGAGCACCCTGGTAATAAATAATGATATTTTGATTTAGGTCCTACGCGCAGTAAAAATATAGACTAAATAGAATATTTTCCACTTTAATTTACTGAGATATGTCAAATACTTAAGTTTTTATGCCGGTTGTCCGGTAGACACACAATAAAGCCACCCACTTCTTCAAGACACACTCGGCCGACTGGCGACGCGGAAAAGAAGAATGGCGGTTGGGTGAGTGCTGTCAATGAATTAATCGACTTGTTGTCAAGGCACTGATCACACCACCTGTGCTTTGTTTTCGGGACTTTTTTGCCGTTGTCCGGAGAACATAAGGATATTCAAATATATGAGGGACAAAAATGAACATGCCTAAAAATTGATAAAATTTTTAATTAGACAAAAATCTATATGCTAGAGACATTATAGACACTGCAATAAATAATTATGTACAAGCGCAATAAATCGCCCCATATATTTTTTGTATAAAGTAATGTTTCATTTTACTAACCTACTGGGGACACACAATAAATCACTATATCAGATGGTTTTTCAGCCGGACAACCATAAAAAATCAAGCATAATAGTGATTTTTTTAAAAATTATTTACTGGTTTATTTGCTCAATAACATACGAAATGCTACATATGTCAAAAACCAATGAATTTTATTTAGAACTGCGATTATTGGTCAGGGACACAACATAATACTGACATGACAAATAAAAGTTGATCGACCCAATTATGCTGTTTAGTTGCAAACAAATACTTTTTCGGATTTTAGTATTATATCCATTAATTTATATTTTAGTGTTTGCATTTCTATTTATAGAAAGTATCTTACTTAATTTCAATAAGCTTTATCACACATCTGAATAGATTATTTAATCTCAATAACTATAAAAATAACGTGTTATCCAGGAAATGCCTTAATCAGATCGGTATGCAAGTACATAAATTCATATTGACGAGCAGATATCATGAATAACGGCTAACAATACTCGTATTCTTGACCTTGGATTTGGCAGTTCAGGTCAAGGTCAGCTGATTGTTATCAGCTATTGTCAACTTGACAGCTAGCCACTTTGACGTTTGTATTGGAATGCAACCGCCGTGTGTGGGACTATTGGTTGACGTTTCGATGGCGCTTAATTAGTGCCCCTGGCTCTTACGCCAAGAGTCATAGGTTCTATAGATCTATTCCCACTCGCGACAAATATTTGTGTGATGAACATCGGTGTTTGTTTCGTACCTACCTGGATGCGTTATTTACATACATTTTTTTAGTTATATTTTTGTAAACCGCTGTTGTTATCCGTAACAAAGGGCTTCAGCATTTTAACACTTCGGAATCGGAGATGATCTATGTGATGTGGTTTGATCCTATTTCATGAGATCTGTGCCTTATGGCTTAGGAGTAATGATTTCTTCGTCGCTGTCGGCCAGTTGGCAGGCCGGTCATTGTTAATGATATATGCATGAGGCGTGATCGTTGTATTAAGATGTGGCGGACACTCATGGTGTGAACTTAGGTTTATGTAGGGCAAATACTGTATTATTGCTTAGATAGATATTTAGTAGCAGATATTTAGTACATTTAGTAACTGCCTCGTTGGTCTATTGGTAGCAAGTGCTGCGTTAGGACCGAGAGGTCCCCGGTTCGAATCCGGGGTCGGGCAAAATTTGTGTGAGTTTTTCTGTAATGAAATTACTCAGCCCGGAGTTAGGAAGTTGGCGGTTGAACGCCCGTGCCTCGGAAAGCACGTTAAGCCGGTGGTCCTGCGCCCGATCTCTCATCGGTCATGTCGGATTGCCGTCTCACCGAATTATGAGAGTAAGGGAATAGAGAGTGCACTTGTGTTTGCGCGCACACTTGTGCACTATAATATGTCCTGCGCAATTGGCTGATCTCAATTGAGATCGGTCGCCATGGCTGAAATCGGTCGGACGCCTTTATTTATTTATTTTCAATTGTTTAGTAGCAGATCCATCCATGGGACACTGGCGGGATCAGGCTCCTGCCTGAGCTTTCACTATCAGAAAGTTGTATATTTTTACCTATAATTATTAGTGGATTTGGGGATATTTCATTGGTAAATAAAGCTCAGCAGCTACGATGATTACCACCCAGTTTCTACATTATTGTGTTATGCGAAGGAAGTATTTACCTAATTTCAATAAGTTCCTCGCATTTACCTTCTGATTTCTCATTTGAGACAGCAAAACTTCAATAAATTCATATTAAACTCAACATTTTTATGATTCTGTGACCACCCGTAAAGTATGTATATTTCAAAAATTTTAAGTTCTAAAGACCTAAGGTAGGTCTTATGATGTAAGCAAAGTGACTTAATATGCAATTAGGGCATAATTTAAGAAAACATTTTACTTCAGACAAGCGGTTAATATTAAAGCGCGTTTTGAAATCCGCACGACTGCCAGCAAGTATTAGTATCAGTTACGCACGTTTGTACCTCTACATTGAGCCGTTAAGCCAAAAGCTCAACATAATATACAATATCCAACTGACAACATGAACCTCAAAGTTCCCTTTTTTCCCGAGTTAAGCTGTCACACTGTAAATCGTTGTAAGAACTTCGTAAAATAATTTGCAACCAATCACACAACATTAAAAAAGCACTTTTATGCCCAAAGAGTCATAGTGTGACAGTTTACAGAGTCACTTCTTGGGAACAAAGGGCATGAACACATGTACCTAAAACTCATAATCCCAAAAAGCAAAGATAAAGCGGAGGCCACACGCGCGGCCCGGTCACGCCTCGACATTGAAACTTGCACTTTTATCCTGCACTCGAGAGCTTTCACTTCACTTATGGCTATCGCGGAGGTCAAGGTTGTGTGTGACGTAAGAGTTACATGGTGTGATATAATCTCAGTTGATGTGGTGATACGCCTATTAAGTCGGATTCGATTTGATACCGAATGAAGGCACTGTATAGGTATTGATATTTCTTGTAGCGATGCGCAGCTATAGATACTTAGTTAACTTAGTACATGTATCCGTATGCAAGAAATATCTAAGCGCATATTAAAAAGTAAACTGTGGTTAATCAGTACATACTTTAAATTACTTTACTGTACTCGTACTAATCAGGTTGGATTAGATTATTTAATAATTTATCATAAATAATTATGAACTGTTATGGTTACCTACACACATTAGAAAACTGAAAATTCACGGGAGCTCATTGAAACAAAACAACATGGTAAAAACCCCGGACATTTTCAGTTTTCTAATTTATAATAATTAACTTTGTTTAAATATTGTATTCACTATATACCTACAACTTTACTAAATAAAGCAGAATGTAATTGTAAATTCAGTGTTTTGTATAATTTAAGAAAAAAAAAATTATGTAATTTTTTAGTTTAAAAAATGTTCATCAATACACGCTTAATTGCAATGTTGGTAAGCTTTGCCCAAACTAGAGGAAAACGACCTATCGAAAAAACCCGATCGGTTTTCGACATTTCGACCGTTTCAAGTGTTTCCCAAGTAAAAAAGCAATTTAATCCACATTCCGTCGATTGCGCAATTCCGCGAAAGTATGTAAGTAAGTAGGTATCACCTGTCTACCTACTTACCGCGTCCTTCACAAGTTCACCGAATGAACGAGTGAATGACGCAAACAGATCTCTTCACGTATATGATCCACTTAAAATTATAATTACTTACATGATCTTACTCATATAGGAGGACTACTGACTCACAGAGTCAAGAACAGAGTCGACAGTGTCTGTCGTGCTTTTCCGCTAATATAAAAAAAATGTATAATACAATTGCAAAGACTAAAATTTTTACGTTGAAAATATCTTCAGGCGGATCGAGTTGGGCGGTTGAAATTAAGGCGGAATGTATACCTACGTAGCACCAGAAAATAGGAAGGAAGGTAGTACAAAGCATTTAGGCAAGATAATGGCTAACTAAAAACCTATCCTGAGATGTAGACCTAGATCTATAACAATTCAATTGTAGGTACGGGACCGGGCCAGAAAGACCACATATTATGTGCGAAAGCCGTAAAATTGTAAAAAATTTTGTTTAGACCCAAAATCCATACTCCATTTGGGCCCCAACTGATTATAATACAGTGCCCCAGTAGTCGCATTAACTACGATATTGTCATAGGAATTATTATTAACGTCCAATGTAAGGTAACCGCATTATAAACCTGCACGATTTATCTTAACTATCGTCCCAGTTCCCCATATGCACTACTTCCACTCATTGTATCCTTTCGAGCGGTGCAATAAATTGCATTTGACCAGATACCGAGATAGTATGTTAGCAACTTATTTGCATGCGAAGCATAATGGTACTCTTATGACGGCAAGGTGCGGCCATGTAATAGGATTGTGTGAGGTGATGGTATGTGATTTATGAACACGAGCCGGCTCAACTGTGTTAATAAATGTATTGTTAGTTTGACATTAGTGTTGTGACTTGAACGCAAGGTTGGACAAGCTAAGGAGGGCTATCAAGCTTACTGATCGATGTTATTATTATAAAGCTTCTATCTACTAGAGCTTTTGCTCTATTTTTATTTGGCTACAGAGAGAGAAAACTTGCAAAAATGTAATGTTCTGTATAACAATATGTAGAACTTACGTTAGACGGAAGATGGAATGAGAATTCAAAACGTAATCTAAGATAAAAGCTCGCACGCGCTGGTAATGCTGCCATTTGTTTCTCCTCATTGCATTTTACATTAAGCTACGCGGTATCTTGGTAGAGACATGTGTTGTTGTGTGCCAGCGACTTCGTCCACGTTTTCCTCCGTTTATTACACATTTTCCATTGTTTCTTTTCTCCTATTGGTCTCAGCGTGATGTTATATAGCCTACAACCTTCCTCAATAAATGGTAAAATGTTTTTTCAATTCGAGCCAGTAGTTCGCTTTAGTTCGCATTAGATTAGCACGTTCAAGCAAATAGACTATTCAGCTTTATAATATTAATATAGTACAGATTAAAGGCTAAAACGAAAAACATTTCATCAGTAAGTATTGGGTGTGTTCCTCACTTCAAATGAGTTTACTTAAAAGTTAAAGGCGCACGATATGTCTATTTATGTTTGTTTAACCAATATTATTCTAAGCTCCTTTATTAAGATAAGTGAGACACATAACACCATTTAGTATTACAATTTATAGCATCATAAGCAACTATAGCAGAATTTAATGTTGTGGTTGCTTATTTTATTTGTTTAATTTTACCACACCTTCCGACTTGCAACAGAGGGCAGGGCTTACGCACCCTACACTCAGTGGCGTAACTACAGGGTGGCAAGTCGGCAAAATGCCACGGGCCCCCACCCAGTAGTCGGCCCCAGCCGAAAGGGGCCCCCGGTCATAGCAGAATCTCAACTACCAACACACATACACATTAAGGTAAAAAAAAAAGAATGTGGTGTGCACGGGGCCCCATCCGAAGAATTTTGCCACGGACTTCAACGGGTATAGTTACGCCACTGCCTACACTGCACACTGAGCGTAATGACATAAACATAGTGACGTTTTAAGTAGTTAATCATTTAGCATATAAAAGTTGGTAGAGTATGAACACGCACCACTGATATTTGTTTAAGGCGCCATGGAATCCAAAAACTTGTTTGTTTTTAAGCGCGCTATACTGTTGTACTTAAAAGATTAAAGTAAATGAATGAAACTTTAATATTAAAATCATTATTTTACCAAGCCGTTTACACGTTTAGATCCTTATCTATAACACTTAATCTTCGATCTAGTACTAAATTCTGTTTAGGTACCCAAGACGTGATAATTAAGCCATGTTCCCATTTAGTCACCTAATAAATACCTCATATGCATTGCAACTATGATAATGATAGAATGAGCTCCGTTCACACTTAATGTCAGTATGCACATAAATTATGCCAATATCCACTCCTTTGTGTCCTAGGTGATACGGTGCAATATGGAGTGGCATTTGAAATAAATAATATATTGATCTGATTGCCCTTTCACAGTGATTAAAAGGCGTGAGTAATTAGTCGTCAATGTCAATGGCTGTTTAATATGAACGGATATGAATGAATTTATTATGATTCTTAGAGTTTTTTGAGAAAATATTCAAATCGGTCAAGGCTTGCATGTATACATAAAATGTATATTATAGTGTAAATTATACACTTTACTTTATGTAAATAAATGAGATGAAATGTATTAAATTTGCATACTTTTACTTTTCAATCAATCAAGCGGCAGTAAAAAATGATATTACAAATAGCAAATAGATAAGTAAATTAGTTATATTGTCTGATATTTTAACAACAAAGATAATGTAATGACTAATTAGGACACATTTTGACGTAGATATATTAATAACTAGGACCTCAATTTACTGCAAATGCATAAACCATCATAAAGTTGGATTTTTGATCATAAAAACACACAACGCATTATTTACATACTCAGACCAAACAGCTCTAAAAATAATCCATACTAATAACGACGAAAGCACGTATTTCATACATTGTTTATTTATAGATTGAAGTTGATTCATAGATCATTATTATATCACAGGTTTCGAAATAAGCTCAGTGAAGTTGTTACATAGTACACACGTACACACTTGTACCGATTGCAAGTGATCGATCATATTCCCTCACTGGCCAATTATGCGCACTGTAAGCGATTATCTTATCAATTCATCAATAGTGCGACTAGGAAAGGAAATAACCGTTATGTTAGCTTTTAAGTCAGTAGCGGTACCATGAGTTAGCTATCGAAAACTTACATACGTTAAAAACCTGTCGAATTGTTTTTTTCATAGTGCCGATTTTAGTTCTTAGCGTTACTGCTAGGGGCGCTGTACAAGTTTTTTATAGACATATTTACATAGGCGATATCGAGTCTGTCACTCTTAAACTCATGAAAGCGCTACAGCAATACCATAACTTATGGTGAGATTTTTGTACGCGTCACAAAGTAGGATCCCACTCTGTTACGAACGTGGACCCTAACTGGTTCCCGTTTAGTATCAATGGGCCCTTTTGTTGAGGATATTAGTTGTGAAAACGAAAATATTATTATTTATTAATTTAAAAATTGTTTTTGTTGTAATTTAACGAAATTGCACATTACATGCATAAACTAATAATACATTGGTTTACGATTTAACTCGAATGCTACAACTATGTTGCAATACAATGTGCGAAGTTTTCTAATTAATAACATACTGTCATTTGACTTATTTCAGGTAAAGAAGTATTACCGTTACTTACCTGGCCAGTGTTAACAACTGCATTTTTCCCAAAAATTTTCCTCGTGTGTATTTACATATACATTTATTAGTTTACGTATCTATGTCATTCATAAGGTAAGTGAACACTGAAATTAATCAAGATAGTAAAAAGATAGTCACATTTTTTTATTTGTCACTATCTTTTTCCTTACAAGATTTTTCAGCATATTATCCTCGTCCGACGTAGACGGTTAAAAACAAGTGACAAACTGAACAATAAAAGCAAACTTATGTAACACTGTCAAATAATGATAGTAGTTACTATGTCATGTGCGTAATTTATGAAGTGTCAGATCAGATAGCCCAAGAATCGAACGGGGGACTGTCGCCTTACTAGCCGCAGGTCACAGAACACTTACGCACACCGCCTGCGCCCGCGTACGCACGCAAGACCCCATACTTATTTCCCAACTCCTATGTTTGTTACGTTCAAAGATAAATTATATATCTGTAACAGGAACCTACCATTCCTACCAATCAGGTTACGTTTACTTCAGAACTTATCTAATGGATTAACGAAATTAACCTTCGTGACTCGGATTCGATCATTCTGTTTGACAAGCGTTTTCTCAATGGTAGATTGATAGATATATTGTAACTATTATTGATATTATTTTCATGTACTCTGTAAGTTGGGTTAATTATGTAGGATATAGAAAAAAATCGAACATGATATTATGCAATATTGTTTAATTAAGTTTGAAAAAGGTATTTGTAAAAATGTCACATTTGAAGGTCAAATGTTAATTAGGTTAAACTATAAGAGAAAAAAAGCTTATAAAGCCACCTATTAGCCCAACTACGCCTTACACGGTATCATCTAACCAAAGGGAGGCGTGGTTCCATGTCAACAGACAATACTCGACAAAGATATTCACGCGCATACTTCCTACACACATAAATAACATTTCCCACAATCAGATTACCGAACACTACTTAATTTACAAGTAAATCGCTCATAAGACAATAGGGCTCGCATACGAATGGCTACCAAATGTGGTCTCTGGTAGTTCGACGCCCATTCCATGTCTTTAAAGACCAGATCGTCTCTCAGAGGCCGTTCATTAAACTATTTGTTTCCGCAGCATTGTTTCTTGTAATTAGACCAAGGATGCGAATGACATTGCTATACAATTAATGGTTTATTTGGAAGATGGATGTGGGGATATGTGGAGGTTTCCATTGTGGTACGTTGTTTTGGTTTTGCATAAACAAAGTGATTACTGAATGAAATATAAGTTCAAATCGTATTGTAAATATTGGCACAGGGCCTTTTAATTAGTTGTTAACCGGAAGCTTTCAGGTGCTACGCATTAATAAGTATAAATAGTATGTTCTTGTGTAGGTACATGTAGTAAAAAATAGTAAGGACGATATAAATCAGAACATTTTATCTAAAACGTTTCAATTTCCAAGCCCTATCAGCCTTATTGTTAAAGATGTTTTTTTTTTTATATATTAAGCTAACAAGATGACCTTACTCCACCTGATGGTAAGCGGTAGTGAGATCCAAATATGAGGTCGACAGGCACAATAGACTATATTGAGCCTGTCGCACTCACCCTGAAAGCCCGCTTAAAGAGGAGACCACTGCTGCGGCAACAACGAGACAAGGCGTGGAGTCTCACATTGGTATTGAGCTGTGCGGACGGAAGGGACCCCGTTTCTACGGGTCTCCCTGGTCGGCGGGCTGACCCGCTCCGCTCGCACAATACCGCCGCTAAGACTCCACTGGTCCGGCGCTTGCCGCAACAATGGTCCCCCCTGGCTCCGGTTCGTACAGTGCTGATCCCGGAACGCGACCTGACCGAGAGAGGCCAAAGTCACTTGGCGGGTTTTACGCAACTGTATGGTGGTAACAGCAACCGGTCGACAAAACTTCTCCCACCTGAAAAATGTTCTACAATCTAGAATAGATGTTTTACAATCTAGAATCAACATATGTATCTCCGATACCTATATACATATGTGCAGTGTGAAGTCTTTGTCTAAACTGTTGCACCATTAGTTAACAAAGGCCAACGAGAAAAATACCGCCTCACATGTGGCAATGGACACTCGCCGCGCCGATGACACGGCAATTAAGACGGATAAACCCATTAACGGGCACAATGATGTACGAAGACACTGCGAAATGGACTCCATTTGTTCACGTGCGAGAAAAACTCGTGTCCAACAAAGGTGGGAATTATTTAACATCCGCCTTACGAAATACGACTCTATCGAATGGTGTCCACTAATCTCCTCAAACATAAGGGTCGTCTGGCCGAAGGCCTTTGTTTACAGTCCTCTAGAATTCTCTTCCAAAATTTAAGCAATATTTTACAGGTGATGCTTAATTGCATACTACTCGAGATTACGATCAACAGATTCACTTACATCTCCATCTACCAGTACCAACTTCCAAGCTTCGGAATATCAGGGAGGTGACAGCCTAAGAAAATGTATACGTACCTACAGGACCTAGCAGTCCTAGATTTAAAGGCTTCAATAGTTAGCACAACGAATAACTCAGCTATGATTTCAGACAGAAGCTGAATTAATGAGCTCCTTATTGGAACACTCCTTGGAAAGTCTGTTTGTCCCAACTCAATTCGCGCAACTATTTCATAATGCATTCAGCTTTTAACCGGCTGATATCTGAGGGCAATGAGCAATATATCAGTGAATTCGCGTGTCTACGTGTGTCGCAAAACCCCGGCACTTGACTTGTGCTCCTAATATGTAACTCGAAGGAGGTCGTATATCATTCGGTACAGTCGCGGGGAACCAGTTCCGCGCAGTCAGCTGGCATTGGGTGATTACACTTACTCACTTTTCGAATGCGGCTTTGCATACATAATACGTTTAATCCCTGTACCTCACACATTATCGTTTATAGTATATAGATAACAGTCTATAGATGTCCCATAGTGCACCTAAAATACAATTTACAAAGCTAAAAAAATAATAAAAAGTGCAAGTTAGACGTCCACAATGGCCATTCCAGGTGTCCCTTTGGTTAATAAAGACTTTATTAGGTATAATGTACACTTATTTTATATACGTACGTAGTAACCAACGTTTTTTTTAAATATGGGGGATTTATTCAACAGTGTTTATTTTTATTATATAAGTTATACAAGTTTATTCATTCCGTTCAGTTTAGCCTTAACGTTCCTATGTAAATGGCATATTTATCTTATGAATTTATGTATATAAAGTCTATGTACCTACAGCCATTCAGTTTTGAGTCCAGTCTCCTCTTGATTCTGGTTCAGTTTTTGAATCCTAATTGACTAAGTATTTTTGGTCACCTCCGACCACCTAAGTTTTAAGCACTCCACATTATGTTGATTGCTGCAGTTATATTTGTATTTATGCATATAAACTGCTCGTATGCAATCGACACACGCCCTACGCAATTTAAATTAGTTAAGGACATTCACATTTGAACACTTAGTTATTTATTACCTTTACTGTTAATTAATGCATGTGTGAATTAGCCCGATTATTTGTCAAGGGTGATGTATTGGGATCGTTAGATACGGCGGGATTGGTCTGTTGATAACTGGATCAAGCGGTGGTTGCGCGTTGACAGGGACCTCAATCATGTCGTTGGATTATCTAGGTTCTATTTATAGAGGTAGAGTTTCTGATAATTCACTGAAAGGGGGCCTAAAGTATTTCGTACATACTGGTTCCTATTTAACATTTTTTTTCGCGGTGAAATGCTTTACGCACCGTCACCGGGGGAGGGGGTTCTCTCCCGGTGATGTGTCGATAGTTACGTAGTTATGTTACTTGTGGTGACTACTATCCACGTAGTAGCACATAAATCGTCATTTATATGTTACCAGTGTCCCGCCCTCGCTTCGTTTGGGGTATAATATGAATAAAAACCTTTCTTTTTAATCCCTCTATCTATTAAAATTAACTCTGCCGTTGCCGGTCCCAAGCCCGGATGAGAAAGGAGGAGGGTTGGTCCTGGAGAAGAACGTTTCCGCCGTAAAGTGCAACGCCGAGCATCGGGCGGCGGTCAAGTAACCCGACACCTCCACGCATTTCATGCAGGAGCGGCCTTAATGACCGTGAGGTACTAAATCACCTCAAAAGATTACCGTGGAAGGACGCGGGCACCCACCACGTGTATTTGCCCAAGAAAATACCCTATGAACAGTATGATCACAAGAGCGAGTTCGTTGGACGATCCGGCTAACACCCGGCGCCGCCTGGTAACCGGGCCGAGCGGTGTGAAATTGGTGACCGAAGACTCTACCAGGATGGCTCATCAGGTCCTGGCTGGCGGTAATGCTACTGATGCACTCAGTAAGGGCAAAATCTCAATCCAGAAACAACAACGGATTGCCACTTGGAACGTTCGTGGCCTCTTGGCCGCAGGAAAATTGGAAATTGTTGAAAGGGAATCGGAGTCACACAAGCTGACCTTACTAGGAATAACCGAAACACACATTAGAGGACAAGGTCATCAACTTACTCCCAATGGTAATACACTTTTTTTCTCGGGGGCAAAGAATTCTAGCAATAACGGCGTAGCCATATGGCTGCCAAGACGTCTTAACAAGTATGTACTAGGATATAACCCGATCTCTGATAGAATAATCTCCTTGAGACTCGACACCCGTCCTTGCACTCTCAACTTTGTGGTGGTGTATGCACCAACAGCTGCAGCCACGGATGATGTTATCGACTGCTTCTATAACGAACTGGAAGCTACTCTCTCTAAAATACCAAGTCGTGAGATAACACTATTAATTGGAGACTTTAACGCGAAGGTGGGCAGCACGCTGATGGACAACCACATCAGGAAGACGGTCGGAAAGCATGGACTAGGAGTCAGAAATGAGAGGGGCTCTCGACTCTTGGAGTTCTGTATCAGTAGGAAACTGACCATTATGAACACATACTTCCAGCACCACCCTAGACGCCTATACACCTGGGTGTCTCCCGGGGACCGCTGCCGAAATCAAATTGACTATGTGATGATCAACAGCCGATGGAAGACCTCGATTACAAACGTAAGGACGTTCCCGGGCGCAGACTGTGGCTCCGATCACAGTTTACTGGTAGCTAATTTCTCCCTTCGCTTGAAAACGATGAAGAAAAGGAGCCCCGTTAGACCAAGAACACTTAATCCAGCGGAAGCCAAAGAGTTTGAAGATTGTCTGAGCTCAACGATTGCAGAACAGCCGACCCCTTTGAGTTGTGCCATCAATAGGCAGTGGGAAATTCTAAAAGATCACATATGGAAAGCTATAGAAAAAAGCACTAAAAATCGTACACCTCCGCCCATCCGACAAGTGTGGCTTTCCATTGACACCTGGAAAATTATCGAGGACAGGAAAGCTCTGAAGATCGGCGGTTTGTCAAAGAGAGAAGATCGTGACAAATACTCAGAGATGTCAAGGGTCATTCAACGGCAATGTCGGCATGATAAAAACAACTTCATTAACCGTATCTGCCGAGAAATTGAACATCATTCTCGAAAAATTCAAACTGCAGACCTATTCAAAAAAGTAAAGCTCCTATCTAAAAATTTTAAGCCAAAAACATGGTTGATTGAAGATGAGGATGGCACACCATTAACAGATCTGGACGCAATAACTAACCGCTGGCGTAATTACTGTGTGCAACTCTATAGAAGCCCCAATGCCGATAATCCCACTCATAACAAGATCTCATGGGACAACCTGAGCTTTGAGCCTCCGATTATGCGATCAGAGGTAACAACTGCATTGGATGCTCTCAAAGCCAAAAGCTCCTGGGCCTGATCAGCTTACAAGTGAGATTTTAAGAGCGATGGGACCGTATGGAATTGGTGCTTTGCACAGAATCTGCAACGACATCTGGCAGAAAGGGGAGTGGCCTATCGACTGGACGAAGTCTGTAATTCTTCCGCTTCATAAAAAAGGCTCCACGGCGAAATGTGACAATTACAGAACACTAGCTCTGATTTCTCATGCCAGCAAAGTATTGTTACACATCATCAACAACAGGATCCGTCATTTCTTGGACTGGCAGATACCGCAGGAGCAAGCCGGTTTCGTCAAGGGCAAAGGCACTCGAGAGCAAATTCTGAACATCCGCCAGTTGATTGAGAAATCATATGAATTCAATGCTCCTCTCGTATTATGCTTCATTGACTACAGCAAAGCCTTTGACTGCGTTATCTGGTCAGACCTCTGGAGAGTGTTGAGGGAGATGGGAGTGCCCGAGCATTTGGTGGCACTTATTGAGACCCTATATCTGAGCAACCAGGGAATCGTAAAGATTGACAATGTGACTTCCGAACCCTTCAATTTCGAAAAGGGTGTCAGGCAGGGCTGCATACTCTCGCCCATTCTATTTAACATCTATGGAGAGTACATCATCAGACGGGCATGCGAGGATTGGGACGGTGGAGTCACGATAGGTGGTACTACGATCTCCAATCTTCGATACGCAGATGACACCACCCTTGTTGCTGCAAACGAAGCTGAAATGGTCGACATCCTAAGAAGAATGGAGAGGATCAGCTTAGAAATGGGTCTTAAAATCAACCTCAGTAAAACCAAACTTATGGTGGTTGATCGCGGTAATAAGCTTCATTTCACTGGCGCTCTCAAACTCGAAACGGTTGAGGATTTCGTCTATCTTGGAGCTAACATAAGCAGTAATGGTTCATGTGAAAAAGAAATTAGAAGACGCATAGGGATGGCTAAAAATGCTATGACCCAACTGCAAGGAATATGGAGTGACCGTAACATCTCCCGAAAACTAAAATGTCACTAGTGAAGGCTTTGGTTTTCTCCATATTCAGCTATGGGGCCGAGACATGGACGTTAAAGAAAGCTGACCGCGACCGCATTGATGCGTTTGAGATGTGGTGCTGGAGGAGAATGCTTCAAATCCCATGGACGGCCTTCCGCACAAATGCGTCTATTTTGCATGAACTTAACGTAAAGACCCGGCTCTCTTCTGTCTGCCTTCAAAGAGTGCTTGAGTTCTTTGGTCACATCGCCAGAAAGGAAGGGAACAACCTTGAGCAACTCATGGTCACCGGCAAGGTTGACGGCAGAAGGCCAAGAGGACGTAGCCCAGCTAGATGGACGGACCAGATTCGAACAACCTTGGACACCAGTCTACACGGGGCTCTTCACTCGGCCAAGGAGAGGAATAAGTGGCGAAAAATTGTCCGGAACAAGATCATCCCGCATCTAGGGAATCACGACCCTCAGCAATGAGGATAGCGACGCGAGGAGGAGGAGGATTAAAATTAATCCGCAGGAAAATCCGTTGCGCAGTTTAAAGTTTTAAGCACACATACGGATTTAGGGACGGAGAAAGCGACTTTGTTTTTTCCTATGTAGTGATTTAGCTAAATGATAAATATATAGTTTGACTTTAAGGTGAGCCATATGACTTAAAATGCACATAGAATATGTTAATAATACTATCCTCCAATTAGATATGGTTCCGAATTTCTTAACTGACTTGTATGTAGTGTACTGTGTGTAAGTAGGTAAGTCTTGGATTTTAAAATCAAGTAGATGATTGAAACTTATTTTTCAAGTGGTTATACTTAGTTTGACCCTGTTTGTTTCTTATTATTTAACAGGTTGTACTATGCAACACTGTACCATGCTATTTAATTGATAAACGTTTACATAATAATACTAGTATTGATGAATGTAATGTATGTATTTGACACACGCCCTAGGCGATTCAAATTACTTTAGTACCTGCGATAATATTCGTATTTGTAACATTCAGCGATTGATTGCTCTACTACTAATTAACGCACGTGTGAAATGATTCCGATCCTTGGTCATTTTGCGCAAGACCTAAGTTATTACCTAGACTCAGTCCGGTAAGGAAAATGACCTCATTTTTGGAATGCGTGGGTCGGCTAGCGCACAATTTATAAGACAATTGTAGAAAATGAGAGGAAAATTGTTGACCTCATGAGTTGGTATTTAAACTGTGGTTTTACCTGTTTGTTTATTTATTAAAATGTTTATGAGCGGTGGATTGGTAACTGTAAACTATTTTGGAGCGTGTATTTGGGTAGCTTTTTAATTATGCCAATATTTTTACATGAAGGATTAAAGGAATAAGAGGTGAAGCTTAAGGATCCATAGACATAAAAATACAAAGACTCCTGAAAATAAAGTTTCATTCTGATTTTATTAATATAATCGTGCCAAGCCAAACATTTACAATCCACGTGAATATCATAAACAGGCGCCCTAAACTAGTTTGTAATTATAAAATATAATCTCACGAATGCTGTGGCCGAAGATGGATTATTGAATGTAGAGTAAGCCGTGCGTAGTGTGACAATGGAATAGTTAGAACAGTAACACATGACGTAACGGATTAGTTATTGAGGTTGCCGGTCGCCACGGTTTGGCGGAGACGCGGCCGTGGGGCGCGGGTTCAGATCCAGATCAAGGTACATTCTGAGATGTGGTTTATCCGTGTACACTCTCGTTTCATCAATTAAACCAAACAAAACTAAAATCCTTACTATAATATTATAAATCAGAAAGTAACTCTGTCTGTCTGTCTGTCTGTTACGCTTTCACGCATAGAGTACTGGACCGATTTAAATGAAATTTGGTACAGATATTGTCCAGAGCCTAGGAAAGGTTATAGGCTACTTTTTAACCGACTATATGTATATAAGTAATGCGCTATGAGTAATGTTTTACCCTTTAAACGTCTCTACGCGGACGGAGTCGCGGGCGGAAAGCTATAATATAAGTAACATCCAATATCATATGCATTGTTCTGATTCCGAAAAAGTAGCTTACACATTCGTGTTACGGATATTAGAAACAACAATGGTACGCACAAATATACCTAAATATACTTAATAACACACCCAGGCTCGGAACAAATACCGAAGTTGGTCACACAAATATTTGTCCCGGGTGGTAATCGACTCATGGAACCGTAACCAGGTTCATTAACCACCCGCGCCAGTCTACAGTCAAAATTAGGTTACCTAAACATACACATAAAATATACACCGTGAAATTTTAGTGGTTGTTTTCCCGCAGCAAAATGATTCTATCTTAGTAGCACAATAGATTTTTATCGAAATCATTGAATGTCGGTTTTATGAAAGGTATAACCGAAACTCGAAAGCACGTTCGAACCGCTTTATTACTTAGGGCGTAGAGCTTCTTTAGGTTTAAGCATCGAAATCATGCGGCAAGCAGTACCTGATTACGTCACATCTTCCAAAAGAACGATAGCTTCTTTCGTTTTCGAGTTGGAAAATTATTATTTCGGAAATTAAAAAAAAAAATTTTTTTCAAGTAATAATTATACATAGTTTGCATGGTTCGATAGTATTACTAAAGGCAAATCGTTCTGCCACGGGAAAACAACCACTAAAATTTCACGGTGTATTTTTGTATTGTAATTATGTTACACTTAAAATATTATTTTGAAAATTCTGTCACATAGTGTAGACTGTATTATGTGACAGAATTTTCACATCTTTTTTTCCTAACTGACGTACGATGATGGCTTGGAGCAGCCTCGTCATCATCACTGGACTTCGGGGAAGCGGATAGCTCTCACCCCTGAACATCCACAATTTATTTTTTATTTTTGGATTGTTAGGAAAAAGGAGTAGCTTGTTATCAAGTATGATCATCATATTAGGTTTATAGCTATGCTATAGTTTCTCATAGTTGACGTACTCCGATTGCAATCCTGTAATTGCTAAAGCGGCTAGTCCTGCAATTACAGTTTAATGCAACATAATCCAATGTTCTTATCCGATCAGAATCCAATAGTCTCGGTAACATAAATGATTCAGGTCAGACTTTCGTGTCTAATGCGTTTCAAATGGACTTTAAATCAGATAAATAAGTACCAAAAATATCTGAAACCTACGATTTTAAGTCACCGTCTTAAACTTTAGAATCTACCTTTATTTAAGACTAGCGACCCGCCCTCGCTTCGCTTCGGGGATATCTCTATCTCTATGTAATATATTTTAACCCCGTAAGAGAAATCTTTTTTTTTATCTAAAAAAGCCTATGACACTCAGGGATAGTGTAGCTTTCCAACAGTGAAAGATTTTTCAAATCGGTACAGTTGTTTCGGAGCCTATTCGAAACAAACAAACAAACAAAAATCAAACCTTTCCTCTTTATAATATTATTATATTAGGTACATATTAAATTGACTCCCCGTACCCCAGTGCCGCTTACATGGAGCCTACATCGCATGCTGGCTAGCTGAGCGCGGTGGCAGCAACCACGCGACTTTTTCTAATACTTGCATTTTTAAACTCGTGATATCTTACGAATTAAATGTCCGAATTGAATAATTCAAAAAGTAAGAAAAAGGTATTGAAGCCGTCTTGAATATTAAGTAATTTATTTTGATAAGGATTAATACCAAGGTACAAATAAAGAGCCCTTTCAAGCGGCGGCATATAAATTAAATTTTTAGAATAAAAAACCGCTTGCTGTGACATAACTATAATATTTAGACATATGCTGTCGCGACACTTTTTGTAGATAATGATGAGTTCTGCAAAGTCTTAGTAAATGGTTTTGTTCTATCTTCAATAGTTTTCGCAGCGCAGGCGACGTAAGGAATTTTTCAAGTCTATTTTTTACACCTTGGGTTACATTATTGGAGTTTTAGTAAGGATCCCTAATTTTTTCAAAAATATAATATACCATATGTATCTTCTGAATAATGCAGTTTTCTAATGGTGAAAAAATTATTGCAATCGGTCCAGTAGTTTTTGAGTTTATTCATTACAAACATACAAAAATATAAAAATACAAAAATACAAATCTTTCCTCTTTATAATATTAGTATAGATATAGATACCTACGTCGATAGGAACTCCTAATTAAAAGTTCCTACGTAGGTATAAATGTTGTGATGGGGCGTATTACGACCTCTTAATTCCAGTCAGTTTAAAAATCGGCATCGGTAGCTACTTATATGATAAAGAGCTGTTATTACCACATTTATTTTAAAATTTACGTAAATGATGGAGGGGTTATATCAGTCTGTACTATTCCACAGCCTTAGCGCACAACTAAGTGTACCGGAAACACAAACTTAGTCGACGCCCATTCTTATACTGCCTGGAATTAAGAGGTTATAATACGTCCCCTGATATGCAATTGTCCGTCTAATGGTAAGCGTCTACCATTCGGTATCGCAAGCATTGCATTCGTCGCAGGTCATACAAATCCATTTCGTACGGGGATTATGACAAACTATAGTTACCTACTCGTACAATCCGTCTGATGCGATGCGTACGAAGTGGACCGGTGAAGGCTTAGCCTAAACAGACACAGATAGGCAACGATGTTATCACAACCATAAACAAACCTGCATCTTTTAATGTGACTCCATAACGTGCAAACCTGCAGACACTCCCAGCTTACGCCATTTTTCATCGAGGCTAAGGTTTTGTTTATGGTTTAGTCTATGCCCGCGGCGTCGCGTGGTCGGTCCAATGTCGACCACTCCGTTTAAACAACAGATAAACCTCACATCGTATGAAACACATCCGTAATAACGAATTATTGCGACTATGTTACCATCATATGCTCTTAAAATTAGCATAATATTACAAATTGACCCAGATTCGTTTAAATTACTTCTTACGTTCTATTGAAACCTGATTTTGTACGATATTTTACAATATGTAAACCTACTATGGACAGAGATTCAATGGTTTGACCTTTGCACCCTGGAAGATGAGAAGTCCCTTTCCATGTCAATATACTTTTCTATTTCATTATCTATACTAATATTATAAAGCTGAAGAGTTTGTTTGTTTGTTTGTTTGAACGCGCTAATCTCTGGAACTAATGGTTCGATTTGAAAAAATCTTTTTGCGTTGTATAGACCATTTATCGAGGAAGGCTTTAGGCTATATAACATCACGCTGCGACCAATAGGAGCCTTTGCTCTTTATACAATGGAAAATGTGTAAAAAACGGGGAAACGCGAACGAAGTCGCTGGCACAGCTAGTTTATTATAATTTATCTACATCATGATAGGCCAAGGTCTTAATCTAGCCAGTCGGTAACCATTAAAAAAATGCAGCGCGCATTTTTTAATCTTTACTTCGATTGGTTTATAGCTCCATTTTAATGTTTTATTGCAACGGATATTCCTACTTTACCGATCCGAAAATACCGTTCACATAATTGCCAGTTACAAACTTAATTGAACCTCGTTTATCTTTTGCAGGATCTGCGCACATTGCTGAAATCGAAACATGTGCAAGGATTGGAGATATACGACGCCCACAAGTCTCTTAACAAGTCGAAGATCATGGAGACCGTTGAAGATGCTAAGAAGGCTCTCAACGCCAACGGCGGTGGCCCCCTACTCCTGGCGTTGCCGGCACACCCTGAACTCTTGGCGAAGTACTACGACCTGAGAGTGCTGGTGAAGAAGGTGGACCTGATGATGGTGCAGACCCACGATTTGGGCGCGATGAAGAAGATGACCTACCACCCCAGTCGGCTGAGTGGTCTTTGGGATATGATGAATACGGTGAGTAAATTAACAAGGGTGCCAGTAGGAGCCAACTGTTGCTGTGACGGTAAATTTTTGAGCATAAGAGCATAGGTACTTCAACATCACCATTATGTTAATTACTATATTAAATGCTAATCTATCTTTTGAACAAGTCAATTCAATCATTTTGTAGCAACTGTTAGTAATCAATGAGGTAACCCAAACATATGGGGAGTGTCTTTACAAATTCTCAACTGAAGGTAAATTAGAGGAAATACTTTAAAATTAAATTAGGATAAAACAGATAGTTAACAGGAAAATTGAACTACCTACTGACTTTTTAAGCAAGTATATGTAGTTAATTATACCTTTAATGTGATTCATCACTGTCTCAAGCATTTTTATGCAACGGTCCAGCTCACAATCCCAACCATGACTCACTTTGTCACTTAAAACTAGTAGTCGTGTAGGTATTACGTCATGTTTTTCTTAGTAATTGTGTTAAGTACAAAACTAGACTGGGCCTAGATGAAATTGAATTGTGAATAATTTTTAGGGGTTAAAGCCATCCGCTCCCCCGCAAACCCGGTGACGACGACGAGGCTACTTCAAGCCATCATCGTATGTCAGTTAGGAAAGAAAATCTTATTTCCCGTTTTGGCATTAAGCCCTGAGTCGCCACTAGTTCGACATACAATCAAGGCTCTTACTGATAATCCCCATTATGTCACTAACTGTAATTTCAGATGATTGAAAGGTGATACAGTTATTTGGTTGCATCACGAGTTATGTAAAACAATTGCATTCTTGCTTATTAGACAACAGGTTAGGTAACAGGGTACCTGTATGAGATCTTTGAGAGTAATAAGGAAATGCGTCAGATTATCCGGTGTTTTCCATACATACATACATTAGATGTGCAGAAAGAGCTCTCTAACAGATACTAGATGAACTGGTTTAGATTGATTACATGGGATTAGTTGATACTTGCAAATGATGTTGTGTTGTTTTTGTTATACAAATCAATACCTACCACATACTGGCCACTGCTTTACGTAAAAGATAAAATAAATAATCTATTTACGCTTTTTGAGCTTCCCAGCTCATGGCTACTTATTTATGCATCTTTAACTTAACTACAACATATTATTTTATTACATATGTATAGTCACATAAATATATAGGTATATTTATATGTATGAATGAATATACCTACTCGATCGTGTCAAATTAATTCAAGTTCCAATAATGATAATATCTTAGTAGAGGATATAAAGCGTGGGAAAATGCAGCTTTATGTAGATAGGTATTGATTTAGAAATACTGATCTTCCGACCTAATTTCATAAGCGCTATTTCTGCAGCGAGTTGAGTAACACCCATGATATATTGTATCGTATCATCAACCATATCAATAAAATTTGCATCCGAATATTACTTAGTTACTTTATTTAATTTCGATGGCCTCGTGGTTTAATGAAAACTGTCATTACCACTCATTATCGGTGTCCATATTCTCATTAATTACGTATTACAACCATTCATCAAGCGATTCATTCATGCCTTTCGTGTGGGTAATTCAAATTTATATCCATCATTATTATATTCGAATAAGCAGACATGTATTTAATGTGCTTTCGTGATCCTAAGAAGTAGGTAATACCATAATTCTGTTGTAAGTAATTCTGCCAAAGGAGTGCACATGCTAGTTGTTTTGTTAGTTGCGGATCCCTTTAAGGGCTTTTTGGGCAGCATCCCTGGTACTCCCATGAATAAAAAGAACCCTGTCAATTTGTCTTGGATTTGCAAAACATATATTTAACATGGGTATTCACGGTAAAGACAGTAGTAAATACATATCCTTCGTGTGCCTAAAGACCCATATGAAATAATATTAAATTTAATGGAACGCAAAAGGCAAATTGTATAAAGCAGATTGAGTCTATTACCACGAATGGTTGAGTAATTAAGGGTCTCTGTCCCTGATTGATTGACAAAGTCATGGACTGCTACTTAAGTCCGTCAAGGCGTTAAATGGACAAAATACTATTTCAGTCATTTAATTGTGTCCTTAAAAAGGTATAGTGCATCTTCTTTGACGCCGACCGCACTATACTTACGGCCCGTTTAAAAGTCTATGGCGAAGGTAAACTAGTTCCGTTGAGAAAAATCTAACAAGTTTAGCCCGAGAACTGGTTCAGGCATCTTCGCTCTTAATACGAGTGGACCTAGGTTCATATTACAGTTACGCAATCTCATACCAGTTAGCACATCTGTTTGGGAGATATCTAGGTCATAGATCAGGTGGATCTTTAAATTTGCGAGTCATTTGAAACATTTTTTATGGGTGTGTTTAATCGTTTGTCTGCCTCGTTGGGTCTACTGATGAAAACGGTGGGACCGTGTGAATATTTCTGTTAAGCTTGAGATATAACTTAGCCAGAGCCAGGAAATTGGCGGGCGCACGCCTGTGCCCTCAAAATAACGTTAAGCCAGTGGTACTGCTCCTAATCTATCTTCAGTCTTGACCAACTGCCGTTTCACCGAACTATGAAAGTTAGGGAACAATGTCTGCACTTGCGTTTACACACGCACTAGTGCACAATAACATGTCTTGCGCAGTTGGCTGATCACCATTGAGGTCGGCCGCCATGGCCGAAATCGGCCAGACACCGTGTTATGCCTAGGTAGTGGTGTGTCGTTACATTATACCTAGAGGGGTGAGAGTCATCCGCTCCCGCGCAAGTCCCCAGAAAAAAAAAACATTATGCCTACTAGTCTGTCGTGCGTGCATAATTTTATTTGCGCCATTGCGGGCCTGATCAGTGCAGGAGGGAGCATAATTTGATTTCTATTACATGGCGTTGCATGCTGGCTGTACGCAGCTTGTAATTTAGCGTTTATTTATCTGGCGCAAGGCGTAATTTATTTGCAAGTGTATAGTTTGTGTCACACATAATTAGATAGCGACATTATTTCTTATGTAGAAATGACTTTCCCGTATCCTGTGTCACAATCACTTTGCAAAGCTGGTTCAGTAAATTACAAACCTACTTACTACTACACTTCAATAATGTTTTGAACTGCACTTGTGAATGTAAATCGATACTCATAATCATACGAAATTGTTCTAAGATAATTATTTCTCTTTGGCACTAGATTGTCCGCATTTTGAATTATAGTTGATTACACTTTTATACGTTAAAAAAAAGGTGCACCATTAATTTAGGTATTGTGCCGATACAAAGTGTAATCTGCCTGATCATAGGTGTGTGCTTGATAGGTTGTTTAATAGCATTGTTTGTATATTGTGTGATGCTTCAGTAAAATCCTCAACCGAGGTAGGGGCCTTTCGAGGTGACCGGGTAAATGTTAAACGCAGACCAGTGGCAGGGTGGAACAGACATGTTCGTGATGCTCACAGTGAGGCAAGGTGTAAATATCGGGTTTGGCTGGAACATAATAAACCGCATTCGGGTTTAGTACACGAAGAAATGTCGGCATCGCGTAAGGTTTTTAAAAGTAGACTAAGCTGGTGTCATAAGCACCAAGACCAGATAAAAATGGACATACTTGCCTCCCAGAGAGCATCAAATAAGTTTGATAAATCCTGGAAGAGTACTGGTAAACTTAATTTGAAGCCGGGTTTGCCTGCGAGTGTAGGTGAGCTGAGTGAGCCTAAAGCCATAGCGGATATGTTCAGAAAATATTTCAGTGTAAAAGCCCCCTTACCTTCCATGACGACTTCTGAGCCTGACATGTGTCTGACGGATGATCTCTTATGTTTCTCTGCTAAAGAGGTAGCAGCTGTTATAAATAGAATGACTAAGGGCAAGTCACCGGGTCATGACGGGCTCAGCATCGAGCATTTTAAGCATGCAGGGGTTCATTTACCAAGGGTTTTGAGTATGCTATTTTCGCTGTGTTTAAGTCATTCATATTTGCCGAGGGCTTTAATGATAACAATAGTGGCTCCGATCATTAAAAATAAAACCGGAGATATTTCTGACAAAACGAACTATCGTCCCATCTCACTCGCAACTATTACAGCTAAGGTACTGGATAGTGTGCTTGATTCCCATCTAAGTAAATACATAGAATCACATGACGCGCAGTTCGGTTTTAAGCCTGGACTGTCAACCGAAAGCGCCATTCTGGCTCTCAAGCACACTGTCCGCTACTATACTGATAGGCAGACTCCTATATATGCTTGTTTTCTTGACCTGTCCAAGGCATTTGATCTTGTATCATATGACCTCCTTTGGCGAAAGTTAGGAAAACAAGGAGTCCTCCTTGTTTTCCTAACGTTTGAGATCACCTCTCTCCTGAAATTTTGGTACGCGAATCAGGTGAATAGAGTGAAGTGGGCCAACTCTTTTTCTGAGGAGTACGGGTTGAGCTGTGGGGTGAGACAGGGGGGGGCTAACGTCTCCCAGGCTTTTCAACCTGTACATAAATGAGCTCATCGTCGCCCTCGGCAGCATGCGTGTCGGATGCTGGGTTGATGATGTTTGTCTAAACAGTATCAGCTATGCGGACGACATGGTGCTGCTGGCGCCAACGGTGGGTGCGCTCAGGAAAATGTTGAGTGTTTGTGAGAAGTATGCCTATGATCATGGTCTTTCCTATAATGTTAAGAAGAGTGAGTACATGGTTTTTAAGGCCGCAGGTAAATGTCCTGGTGATGTACCCGACCTAATGCTTAACGGAGTGAGACTTAACAGAGTCTACCAGTTTAAATACCTGGGTCACTACATTACAGACGACCTTAGAGACCATGTCGATATAGAGAGGGAGCGTAGAGCGTTGGCGGTCAGGTGTAACATGCTGGCTCGTAGATTTGCTCGCTGCTCGAATCAAGTTAAAATTACGCTTTTTAAAGCCTATTGTCAAAGCCTTTACACTAGCAATCTATGGATCAGCTACACAAAGAGATCGCTTAACGTTCTACGAGTCCAATACAACAACGGCTTCAGGGCATTGTTGGGGTTGCCTCGATTTTGTAGTGCGTCGGAGATGTTTGCACAGTCGCATACGGATGGCTTTCATGCTGTCATCCGCAAAAAAACATCATCGCTGCTAGCGAGAGTGCGAGCCAGCTCCAACACTATCCTGATGACAGTTGCGGGTAGACTGGATTCACCCATTTTGAGGCATTTTGTCACTCTACTGAAGCCAGTCACTTCGTACTACATACCTTAGTATTGTATTGATAGATTATTTGTTTTAAGTTCTAACATAGCTATAAGACTTCACTAACACAAAATGGATCTTTTGTAATCTATAGAAATAAATGATTATTATTATATTATTAAAACTATTCCTTTATTAAATTTTAACAGCAAAGAATATATTACATTTAGCTAAGTTAAAATTCGCATCAGCATTAAGTTTTATTTCGGTCTTTCCCGCACTTTAGCCAGACGATTAGATCATTGTGCATGAGAGAATACCTACCATTAAATAACACTCATCAATTCTTCCAGGATTCCGTGGTAGACTTGGTGGTAGGTCTGGGAGTCCCGGCTTCCAAGGTGGTGATCAGTCTCCCGGCGACGGCGCGCCAGTTCACGCTGGTGAACGAGACCCTCAGTACTCCGGGCAGCCCTGCGGTGGAGGACCAGCCCAAGGAGATCGACCAGGCCCAGCTGTGCCGGCTGCTGCAGAAGGGACGGTGGACCATAGAGAGGGATCAGGATCTGTCTGCGCCTTATGCTTTCAAGTGAGCAATTTGTTATTTAGAACGTGTTTTACTTTAAGCAAAACATAGGTTCATCTTTCGCATTTACGCAATATACCTAATTTGGCTTAGGAAAATATTCGAATTGGATAACTTTATCGTACAAATCTACTCGTAGCTATGTTTGAGTTTGTGTACAAATTTCGAATGATTTAAATGTTTTGAAGAACTCTTGAGATGGTAAGACATTAAATTGGTAAGGCTGGATTGTAGACATTCCTGCCTAACCATATCCATGCATAGCTGCAACTAATCTCCATTGCATACTTCAAGGTACAGATAACATGATAGTAAGTATACGCATAGGTATACTATAGCGTCATGTCTGTGAGATGTGTCTGCCTTATCGGGAAGATCCGCCGTAACTTGCGCCAGGCTACGTGTTCGCAATACTTAACGATCATCACTCCTGCGCAACCTTGTTTAAAGTGTTTTTGATGTCACTTTTGTTTTGATGGATTTTTTAATGTCACGGTTATGAATATATAAATATACCTAACATCCTGTTTGAAAGTCAATGTTATGCTTAATTTACAATTGGAAGATATCAATCACAAATAAGCGATTGCGCTCCAGCATTTTCCAAACATGCGTAGGCAAACATACAAACATTTCGTCTTTACCAGCAGTGGCGTAACTATACCTGTTGAAGTCCGTGGCAAAATTCATCGGTTGGGGCCCCGTGCACCCCCCCCCCTCCTTTTTTTATATCTTAATGTGTATGTGGGTTGGCAGATGAGATTCTCCTATGATCGGCTGGGGCCCCCTACCGGGTGGGGGCCCGTGGCATTTTGCCGACTTGCCACCCTGTAGTTACGCCACTGTTTACCAGTTCGCCACAAGTGATGCAGGGGCAGGAGTCCCTACTGCCTATACTATCACAACGGACTCTTCCCCCATACTTAAATAGAATTGGGTGCAATGAAAACGAAACGAAATGATGGCTTGGAATAGCTTTGTCATCATCACCCGAATTGCGGGGGAGCGGATGGCTCTCGCCCCTAAAGATATCAGTTACAAAAGCGCTGTGAATAGAGACACCCGAACTGATCCAACTGTTTTGAACCTTCTAACCTCCTCTCCAACCCAATTCCAGGAACACAACCTGGGTATCCTTCGAGGACTCGTCGTCGGTGGACGTGAAGGGAAAGTACGCGCGCGTTCGTGGTCTGGCCGGGCTGGCCCTTCATAGGGCGGAGCGCGACGTGGACACTCCCTGCGGGCCCTCCCTGAAGCAGGCGCTCGCGAAAGTGCTGAACCAGCAGAGCAGAGCGCCAAGGGCTGCTGTTTTGAGGTTAGAAATGACAACAACTAAGAGCGTTCTTCTTTTCAAGCCTGTTTGGGGTTCGGAGAGAACAGAACATGGGTGTCCTTGGAGGACTCCTCATCGGTGGACGTGAAAGGCAACTGCAATCGGTGGGCAAAGTCCTGAACTCACAGAGAAGGGCGTCGACGGCTGCTGTTTGGAGGTAAGACTAAAAGTTAGCAAAGCATCTACCTTTTTGTTAGCTTGGATGGAACAAAACCGAACAGGAACACACCATGAGTCGCTTTCGAAAACTCCTCTTAGGTGGGCGTGAACGCAATTGCGCATAGAGCTGCTACTTTGTGGTTAGACGTAACAAAACAAAGAGCACCTCCCTTTCTGAACCTGCCATGTGACAGTTTAATTTTTACCTCCAGATCTGGCCTGGAGGGTCTGGGAAACTTTTAGGCGACACTCGGAGACGAGGTTTAAGCAAGATTAAGAGGCCAATTTGAAACCTTTTTTACTTGGCTTACTTTGCTTGAATTACGTAACGTTACAGGCCAGGCCAGGCCTCTTCACTAAGTACCAAGTAAAATGAATGCGTAAGCTTTTGGAAAAACCAAGGTGTTGTTGACCACATTCCTGAACACAATATCTCAACACGTAGGCGCTACTAGTGCCAACTCACGTTTCGAGAATCACATTTACAGCGTTTATCTACATTTACCGCCTATTTCAAAATTCATACTTACTTAGTTTAGACTACCTGTTAAACAAAATTGGTTTGTGTATTTTATAACTTTAAATTTACTTTATGTTTAGTAGTAATATTCACTACCCTACTACTACCCACCATCATAATCAGCCCATATACGTCCTTACTGTTGGGGCACGGGCCTACCATAAACTAGGGCGATAAGGCTTAGTCGACCACACTGGCCAAGGTTTTGTCGACTACACCACCTTAGAATTTCTTCATAGATGTGCAGGTTTCCTCACGATGTTTTCCTTTACCGTTAAAGCATCGAACAATTGTACATATGAATTTCAAATTTGGAAAATTCATTGGTAGTTTACGAGGCGGGGTTTGTACTGGCGACTTATCGCAAGCAACGACCTTCACACTCGGCTATCGACGCTTATTTACACTATCCCACAAGCTACGATTGTTCATGAACACTTCTATGACTCCAGGTCTTTGGAGCACGAGATCTTGTCTGCGCCGGCGCAGGCTCGCGCGCTGGACGCGCTGCAGGTGTCGCCCTACCGCATCACGCAGGTCGTCGACTCCGACGGCGTCATACACTCCATCAGAGAGGTGACAAGTTGTTTCATATTATACTTATACCATCCGATACATTGTTCCGAATATTCATAACTGCTCAAGGGTGAGAGCCATCCGTTTAGGGGTGAAAGCCATCCGCTCCCCCGCAAGTTCGGTGATGATGATAAGGCTACTCCAAGCCATCATCGTAAGTCAGTTAGAAAAAAGAAAATCATAACTGTCGCTCACTATTGGGACTTTATACGTTGTTTCCATGAGAGGACGGAATAGAGTAACAGATAGAAATAGACCTATTTTTTTATTCCGAAACTAACATCTACAAAAGCAAGGCATTTGTGTTTCGAATCAGAAACAGCAACCGTTCAATGTACAAGTTATACTTACAAACACACTCAGAGGTTGTTTTTATTATATTACCTGATACACAGCTGTACTTATTAAAAAAGAAGAACAGACGGCTGATGGTACCTAGCTTTCTTAAAATATCTTTAGGTATGTAAGAAGGTTTATTGGCGAGCAAAGTAATACCTATACAAGTCGCCTACGTCTACATGGCATCTATGGCTTGATTATCGTTACTTCCCGTAAAATTTATAACTGGGCCAGTGCCAGGCCCTCCGATTTTTGGTGTCTGTGCTTTCTCTTGTTATGGAAATATCGAGTAAAGTTAGCGTATCCAAAGTGCGGCAGATTTTCTTGGTTACACAGGAAAACACTATAACGACCCCTATACTTGTTTGCAGGACACTCGTACAGAGTTCACATGCTCGAGGCAAGGCTACTTCGTGCACCCGCGCTCATGCGCGCGATTCTACCGCTGCGTGAAATTCGACCAGCTCTCCCCCGAATACACCGTAAGTTCTACTACTATAGATATTCATTGACTGCCACGTTGGGCTATTGGTAGCTAGTGCTGCGTTAGGACCGAGAGGTCCCCGGTTCGAGCAAAATTTGTGTGAGTTTTTCTGTTAAGAAATAACTCCGACCCCTAGTCAAGAAGGTGATGGATGCACGTTAGTGCCTCGGAAAGCACGTTAAGCCGGTGGTCCTGCGCCTGATCTCTCTTCGGTCATGTCAGATTGCTGTCTCACTGAACTATAGGGTAAGGAAACAGAGAGTGCACTTGTGTTTGCGCGTACATTTGTGTACTATACACACAAACGTACGCGTAAGTAACTGCTTCAATACAGACAACGATCTGGTTACCTGGTCTATCTATACGCAGATTACTTAACATACGATTACCTTAAGTAAAGCTATTTTTTTACTGGATTGACTGTAGAAGAGACCTGAAGTGATACTCGTAGCTATACCTGCACCAGTATCCATGCACTGATTTGTTCAAGTTTGATAAGTAACGTTTTATAATAAGTATAAATCACTAGCTGTACCCGCGACTTCGTCCGCGTGGACAACCCTTATCACTCAGGGATATGAAAAATAGATGTTGGCCGATTCTCAGACGTACTCAACATGCTCACAAAATTTCTTGAGAATCGGTCAAGCCGTTTCGGAGGAGTATGGCAACGAAAACTGTGTCACGAAAATGTTATGTATTAGATATTACTAACTAAAAATTTCCATATCTATCAATTTTATATTGTATGAAGTCAAAGTTTCCATCCTAACTAGGCAAGTCTAAATTGAAACGACCCTATTTCATACAGAAACCGTTTCTAAAAAAGTCTATTTGTGTCAATCAATCCGCAAAATAAGAAGCCAACATATTCTTGTGACTCAACATCCCACCGCATATTCCAGGTGTTCGAGTTCGACTGCCCAGCGGGTCTGGCGTTCGACTCCCGGTACGAGGTGTGCGTTTGGCCGGGCAGCCTGCCCCACTCCCAGGCCTGCCCTGGATCCTCTGAGATCGCTCCCGTGCCCCGAACGCGGTTCATCTGTCCTGATCATGAAGGTAATTGGCCTGTATTTGTAAACTGGCTGCTTGCCTAAGCTAGATACATATGTAGGAAGCGGGGATACAATATTACAACATACTAAATAATTACGTCAGTTATAAAAAAACTGAGCTAATACTTTATTAATTTCTGTAATGAGAACCATAGCCATCACTTTTATCAAAGAATAATCTTAGCAATTGTAGCAAATGCCCAAGGCATAAACTACAATCAGAGTTTGATTTATTAATTACAAATTGCACAGCGGCAGTTTTATAATTAACTATAATAATTAATTCGACAATCAAATTAATTATTCAAAGGTGTCTAGGATAAGCTATTGGATATATGAGACTTAAAAGTTTATAATTTGAAAAATCCATATCAGTTCACATTTGCAACCTATCTTTTGGACAAACATCTTTAGTACTCTACCTCTAGTTTTCACATTCTAAAAACCACCTGCATATCCGAGGGTATACATTTTTGAGTCGGTTAAAAGTAGTTAGGAGGTACAATCAACCATTTAATGTCTCTAACAAACTCCAGGTTACTATTCGGGCAAAGTGATAGAAAAATTCGCATTGATGACTCAACACCTGTGTAGCTCAGTTGGAAGAGCATCCGACGCGATATCGGAAGGTCCGGTGGGTCATGAATGCGATTTTTTTCAAATTTTAAATTTCAAATTTTAAACTCCAGGTTACTACGCCGACCCTGAGAACTGCCGTTGGTTCTTCGCGTGTCTCGACCACGGGAAGGCGCCGTTGACAGCCTACGAGTTCCGGTGCCCCTTCGGGCTGGGTTTCGACGCTGAACGCCTGCGGTGCGACTGGCCCTGGCTGGTGCCTGCCTGCGGGAACATCGCGAGATACGAGGCTGAGGCACACGGGTTCTCCTCTGCTGCTCTCACTGGTAAGCAACGGTGGTGACGCTTACCAATTTACAAGTAATTTATATCAGTTACTTAGGTATGCATAATGTTACAATGTTTTGGATTTGCTTTTAAGCAAATATTTGCTTGTGTTGGGAGACTGCTCTCTTTGTCGATACAGATGGATACATAAGTAAGGAAATTTTTGAAAAACTTATGCAGAAATACTTTGTGTGTGCGCATGTAAGTGTTATCACGTGTCATGTGCTCTTATTTCCACATTATTTGAATTAAGCATTCAATTTCATCATAACCCATCGAGGGTTTTTGAATTGAATCTTACTTTTTTGAGAACATCTTTTGTACATTATGGAAAAGCAATAAATATTTTGAGTTCTCGTTTTCAACCACTCGATTTTTAGGGAAAGCAAGGGAGTAAATATCTAGTAGGTTATTTATTTGATTATAAAGGGAAGACAATTGTCTTAAATATTGTCTGACACCGACAAGATAGTTCCGAAATCAAATATCAAATAGCACTTTCAGACGATCTCGATACTAATGACAATACAAGTGCGCATGCGCACATCACACGGTTTTGGGAAAACCTCAGCAATATTATTTTGTAAATTCTAGACCCTAGAAGCCTACCTAGAGCAAGACTTTGATCATGCAATTCTCATTTATCGAACGTCACGTTTACTACCGTCACTTTTTACTTGTGTTATACTCACAATTCAATGTTTGTTGATTCAAATAAATATTTATAATATTGTACAACTATTTACAGGTGCCGTGGGCTTCCAAGGACAAACAGCTGACTCTATTAACGTAGCAGCCCACCAGAGCCTGGTATCCGGCGCATCCCTGGACAACCTTGTCGGTATCCAGAGCGGTTTCCTCACCCAAGGAGACGCCCTGGACTCCAACTTCATCGCTTCCCAAGAATACTCCAACGGCTTCGCTTCAGGACAAATTCAAGGACAAGGTTTAGCCTACCAGACTGGAGGTGCTGGTATAGCTCAAACTAACGTAGGCCTTGTTCAACCGACGAAATATAGCGAAGGTTCTATCATTCTAGACGATTACAGGCTTCCAACCAAATCTAGTCACGGCAACGCTCAAAACCTGGTTCATTCTAATGTTCAAAGCGGATACAATGGCTACAGTGGTTCTGACTCTGGCAATATTGGAAAGGGTATCCAGTATCAAAAGGTAGAAAACTACGACGATAGCGACAATTCTGGCGCGTACGTTCACGATCCTTCGGGAGACTACGCGGTTCCGTACAAGCATGAAGACGCGCCCGCCGTACCTTATGTACACGATGATTCCGCTTACAAAAATTCCGGAGAATATAACGATTACAACCAGTATTCCGGCTCTTATCAAAGCAATTACAACGAGAAGTATGCTGATAGCAATGGACAGTACGTTCACGATAACTCTGGAGCATACGTTGAATCCAACTCAAATGCCCGATACAATGACAATTCTGGCACATACAACGCTGGTTCGTACAATGGCGGTTACTCCGGATACAATCATGATGACTCTGGCAAGTATGTAGCAGGAGTGTACAGAGCTGATGGACATATCGGCGCCTACAATCAAGGTGCAGCATTAGGCCTTAACACCCAATCGAAGAGTGAAGTTAATGTGCTACATGGTTACAGCACTGCCAATTCTGGAAACTACATCAGCGATTCCAAAGCTTACAATGGCGGTGCCCACACCTTGACCGCAGGCGCAATAAATGTCGGTCTAGTAGGAAAAACGACTCTTGTTGATACTGGTTATACCGACCAGGTCAATTATCAAGCGCAATCTACTGGGTATAATACAGCCTCCACCGTGAGCCATGGAACTACTCACCAAACAGTTCACCCAGCTCATGTGTCGTACATCTCGCAACCGGCCGTCTCCATTCACCATGTTGGTACCGACTTCCATAACTTAGACGGCTATGGCTATGTTACCACTCCAACATCATCAGTTGTACCTACAACAACCACACCCATTGCAGTCACCACGGCTATACCAACTACTACTTATAAAACCACTTATGTGCCTGAAGCTCCAAAGACAAGTATCAAACAAGTATTCGGATATACGCAACCTGCTGTCACGTACGTCAAACCGACAGTGATTGCTGTCAAACAAGAATACGTCACTCCTAAAGTAGAAGTATACAACCAAGGCGATGCATCTTATTCATCGGGTGCTTATTCGAGCCAATCTATTAAGTCTGAATCATCAGGGTACCAATATGCAAAACCGAGTATAAAATTCGAAGATGGAGTAACTTACTCCACCCCCGCACCTGTCGTTTCTGTATCTACCTACAAACCGGAAGGCTTCAGCCATAACCAGCAAACGCTTCACAAAGTTGAATCTGTTGGCTTCGAATACTCCACACCTACACCTGTATACGAAGAGCCTTTTAAGAAAATTGTTGCTTACACTACGGGCCCATCTGTAACCACTTACGTTCAACCTACGGTAGCTACCGTGCCTCAGTCTTTCAGCCATCAAACCATCCATAAAGTTGAGAGCAATCAAGCTGCTGAAATCGGCCTAGCCGGTCAGGAATATTCAAATTCTGGAATCAGTTATGAGCAACCCAAAGCTTATGTTGAGTACACGACAGCTCAACCCACTGTGGTATCATCAACATATCAACCCCAAGGATTCAGCCATCAAACCTTGCACAAAGTGGATGCTAGCAAAGTAAACACCTTCTCTCAAAGCTCAGGTTACGAATACAAAAACGCACAAGTCAATGGTTATGAATATAAGAAACCGGAAATCTCATTTAACGAAGGCTCTCAAACTGTTTTCGAATACTCCACGCCCGCACCAGTTGTGTCCAGCACATACAACCCCCAAGTTTACAGTCATCAAACTGTACACTTTGAAACTCCCAAAGTTGTTGCAGTCTCTTCTACTCCTACACCTAAAGTAGAGTTAACGTATCAACAACCTGCTGTTTCTGTGTACGAAAATCCGATCTTGAAGTACACTCAAGAAGCAACACCTGTGACCTACGTAGATACTTCGTACAAACCACAGTCTTACAGTCAGCAAACTATTCACAAATCAGTCGAAAGTAATGTCTATCAACCATCTGTTAGTGTAGGCTCTGCAGCATACCAAACCAGCTTTTCATATGAACAGCCAAAGACAGTAGTAGAATACACCACTGCTCAACCTGCTATTGTACAACCTTTAGTAGTCAGCCACCAAACATTACATAAGGTGGAAGCAAACAAGGTTCAAACATACTCTCAAGAAGCCGGATATGAATATCAGCAGCCTGCAGTCAAATACGAAGAAGCACCTAAAACTTACATTCAGTACTCTACGCCTACTCCAATCGTCTCATCCACCTACACGCCTCAAGCTTACAATCACCAAACCATTCACAAGGTCGAGACTCAACACTATGTTCCAGTATCCTCGACAGCTGTTCCTCAAGTAGAGCTAGCTTACCAGCAACCAGCTGTTTCTGTTTATAAAAATCCTCTGATAACTTACACTGAAAATGTCACTCCAGCGCCTTACGTGCAGCCCACTGCTGCGGTTTATACCCAGACTTACAAACCAATTGTTCAACAACACCAAGTTACCCATGTTAGCCAACCCGTCCAATATCAGTTGAATGACGAACAATCTTACGCACAACAAAACATTCAATTGAACCAAGGAGGATACTCTTACAACCAACCGGAAATACAGCGAAACGAAGAGAACTTGAGTTCCGCTAAGTCTTACTCGGACGCTAGCGTGGTATCCCATCAGGTGTTCCATCAAGCTAACATTCAAGCTCAACCCGAGAACAAATTAGTTTATGTTTCAACTACTCCTTCGACTCTGGCTTACGAAGACCATTACGTAGAATATGAATCTCCAAAGAAAGAATATAAGGCACCAGAATACATTCCACCTAATACGGATTATCAACAATCATATTCAGTTTCATCGACTGCTTCTACACCAATTGTCCAGCAACACAGTGTTGTTTACCAGCAAGATCAAAGTGATTACAAATCAGCGGGATATTCACAACAGTACGAGACTCCAGTACAACAAATATCTTTCAGTACATCTCACGTATCGGAACCGAAGAAAGAATCCATTCATCTTTCAACTTTCCCTGGTACTAAAGTAGTCACAAAGTACAAACAAGTTGCTTCTTATCAAACACCGGAAATCCAAGCTGGATACAAAGCTGAAGAATACCTGCCACCTGTCGTGTCCACCGAAACGCCATACATAGTGTCTTCTACATACGCCCCCACAACATACTCTAGCTCTACTACCCGTGAGTATTTGCCACCAGCATCTGAAGTAAAATTCGATAACACTTACTTGCCACCCTCAACAACTGCCAAACCTTACGTTAAATCTACCACACAAGCGCCTACTTACAAATATGTTGAATCGACTACAGCATACCAAGCTCCCGATTATCTGCCACCACAGGAAGACACTAAGACAGTTAATTTTGAAAGCTTTGGATTCAACAACTACGAGGGTTCCTATGATTCCAAGATCCAATACAACCCTTACCAGGAATACAATGCTCCAGAAGTTGTAGTATCGTCTACGTATGCGCCTGTCACAAGAAAGCAGAACATTGTGGTTGAGACTGCCAAATCTCATTTACTTGGGTTCGGCACGGTAGGCCCTGACGCAGGTCTTGTCTCCCCCGTCACATACACCACTGCTGCTCCTGTTGTAACTACAACATACAAACCAATTGTCAAATCTACTACCAACGCTCCAAAATACTATCAATCAACAACGGAATACAAGGCACCTGAATATTTACCGCCATCCGAAGAAACTGGAAATGTTAACTTAGGCTTCGGATACAAGAGTGCTGAAGCGAGCAAGATCGAATATAACCCTTACCAAACAACTGCTAAAACATACCAGGCACCAAGAAAACAGAACATTGTGGTGGAAACAGCAAAGAACCACCTTCTCGGTTTTGGCACCATTGGAAATGATGCTGGACTTGTATCGGCTGGTACTTATTCCACCGCCGCGCCTGTCATCGTGAGCAGCGAAGCTTACTCTACCGTACCAACGAGCACTTATAAACAAGAGTTGGTAGAAGTAACTCCATCTCAAATACCGTTCCGCAGAACTAAGCCCAAAGTGGCTGTTGTGACTAAGATAAACGATTTCAACCCTCTGCTTGTTAGGAAGTTAGGAGCTGTGTGCAGCTGTCAATCGCCAGTAGTAGTACTCAAGGGTAGAAGACCAAGCGTGCAAGTGGAACAAGACTTTGATGATTACAGCAACGATTACGAGAGTGCCCGTGGAGATATCAGCGATAACGAATGGGCCCAGAAATCTGCAAGACTGCGTGTGCCGGCCGTTAAGGCGGTAACCGCTGCCCCTGTGGTTACGTCCAGTTTCAACCCCATCATTGTACCTGATGACTCTTACTACCAAGATCTTCAAGAACAAGATGCTTACGAATCGGTCACTCCTAAAGACATTTATTCGCAAAATTACGCATCTAGTACCAATGTAGTATTTTCAACGACCGAGAAGATTGTTAGGATTAGGCCGAGAATAAAGGCCGTCACTGTAGCGCCTACATACAAAACTGTATTGTTGGACCAGGAAGTGGCACCTAAGGTTGTTGTCAACAAAGTGAGCGCTGAAGCTTCCGCCATAGATTCTCAAGCTTTCGACAGATACGGCCCCGGAGGTTGGAGAAGCCGAGATGAAACGTTGCAAGGATCCGTGGACTGCCAGAGAGCCGGTCTCTTCCGTCACCCGAAACAATGTAACAAGTTCTACGCCTGCCGGTGGGACTGCACCAAGCAACGATTCACTCTCCACGTTTTCAACTGCCCGGTCCAACTGAGCTTTGATGAGAGTTTGGGAGCCTGTAACTGGCCTAGCCAAGGACCCGCTTGCCAGGGAGACACGCTTCTAACGAACACATTGTAAACAAAAGTGATAATCGCCAATCCGTGCCATTGAAAATGTTACAATGATACATTCTCATTTTTGTACAATAAGTTAATGATGTCTCTCTTTCATTATTTTAGAAGCCTATTTATTTGTTCAATTTTTGTTAATGTTATTACGTAGTTATTTATTACTCATTTACTTTCAGCTTTTACATTTCTTCGCATTGCCATCAATCATCGGTTGAACATAAGTTACCACTGCCTAGTTCATTAGTGTGTTACGTTTTTTGTAAAATAGTAAAGTCATTTTTTGTACTTTTATAAATTAATTTTATAGAATTGATACGCTGTAACTGTAAATATATCATTTTAATAAAATAAAATTGCTTTATTTCATCGTCAAGAATACATGTCATAACAAAGCAATACTAACAAGTATTGCTAGTTACTTAAATATTTAATGTCACTGGTTTCTCGACATCGGCCAAAGTATGGGCGTACTTTGTAACAATAGGCTCAACTTCTTCCTCGATAAATTCTGAAACTTGCTCAGGAGCCCTTCCGATAAATGTTGAGGCGTCCAAGATTTTATCTAACTGTGAAATGATAGGTGCGAAGTAAGGATCGCTCTTCACACGATCGATCAGGTCGTTGTCCTTGCCGTGTTGCTTGACTTGGGCTCCAGCTTCGTGCGAGAGGACTCTTATCTTCTCGTGACACACCTGCCGGTCACCACCGGATTGCACCATAGCCATAATAATGTTTTCTGTTGCCATGAACGGTAGTTCTTGGGCAATATGACGCGCAATCACTTTCGGGTATACCACCAAACCCTGGCAAATGTTCAACAGGGTTAATAATGTAGCATCAGCGGTTAAGAACGCCTCTGCAAGAGTGATGCGGCGATTGGCGGAGTCATCCAGAGTACGTTCCAGCCACTGGACGGCGTGGGTGTTAGCGGCGTTTCCGTGCAAAGTGATCAGATGGCGAGCGAGAGAGCAGCATCGTTCAGACCTCATCGGGTTCCTCTTGTAGGGCATAGCGCTCGATCCTATTTGGGACGCTTCGAAGGGCTCTTCCAATTCTTTGCGCGAGGCAAGCAAGCGAATATCTGAGCACATCTTGTGTACTGTAGCACCAAGACCAGATAGTGCGGAGATGACTTCCAAATCCACTTTCCGGGAGTAAGTTTGTCCGGTGACGATGTAGCGTTTGTCGAAGCCGGCTAGCTCAGCGACTCTTTTGTCTAAGGCTCTCACTTTTTCGCCGTCGCCCTTGAAGAGTTGCAAGAAGGAGGCCTGGGTGCCGGTGGTGCCCTTGACTCCTCGGAAGCGCAGGTCGTCGCGCGCGCGGGACAGCGCCCGCTCGTCCATCAGCAAGTCGCTCAGCCACAGGGCAGCTCGTTTGCCCACCGTGGTCAGTTGGGCCGGCTGTAAGTGCGTGAAGCCAAGAATCGGCAGAGATCTGAAAAGTAATAAATTATAATTTAATTTTTTTTTATTGTCATACACAAATCAACGAACATACTACAGGAAGTTCATAGACAATATATCTGGACCATTTCGAATATTTTATGTAGTCATAAAAAGTTCCACAGGTTCGTTGTATGTAGCTAGCCTGCCTAGCCTAGATTGTTCGGATTATATTTAAAGACGAAAAATAGAAAATTCTATTCTTACTTATTCTACCCAAAACAGGTTGATTAGATTTGTATCTTACTTTATTAATGGGACTTGTCATTTGTCCTTTGGATAGTTTTCTAAGTCAACTTAGTCAAGTACGCCCGACAGCAGTGGGTGTTGTACGAAATTAGAGAGACCCACCTTCCCCCAAAAGTCCAGTAATGATGACAAGTCCTCCAACATCGTTGTCCCTTTAAAAAACCAGCACTCACTTGAACTCATCAGCGAATTGCGCCAATCTGCTGATAATAGCAGCAAGTCTTGGCAGCAACAAGTCGAGTCCGTGCTTCAGCACGATCAGGTCGGTGTTGTCTCCGACGTAGCACGACGTGGCTCCGAGATGGATGATGGGCGCGGCGCGCGGGCAGCGTTGAGCGAGCGCGTGCACGTGGGCCATAACATCATGGCGGACGCGTTTCTCGTGCTCGGCCGCGCAAGCGTAGTCGATGTCGTGGATGGCTCCCTCCAGCTCCGCGATCTGCTCCTCCGTGATGTCCAGGCCTAGCTCCTGGAATTGGAAGGAGAGACACGTTTTAATTTACACTTGATCATTTGCCAGGACTTTTTTAAATCTGAAAACTAAGGAGTGCAGTAGACTGCATTATTATTTTGTGAAATTATTGTGTAAGTAAGTGCTGGATATAAATAAGACAATTAAAATTACTGCAATGAAAATATAGTTTTTACAACGGATTTGCTCTTTTATGCAGACACAATAGATAAGGGTAGTTTCCTAAGTCTGATGATGATTTTACACGCCATTACATAATTATCAGTAACACTTAGGATAATTTTTAGGTATTATCAGTGAAATCTAAACTTAAACATCTGGCAAAATGAGAAACCAAACCATATAAAGTTGGTTAGTAAAGTTCATATTATCCATATTATTAAACATCCTATATGTATGTATATCTAAAGCCATCTTATAAATCAGAGAATGGATCCCAATATTTGATATGCCTGCCGAACAAAGTTTTAAGCTATGCTTGCAGAATAACTACAACAGGTGACGTCATAGCTAGCTACAACATTTAATTTTGTAAGAAGCATTTTGAGCACGTCTAAGTAATATGCTATTGGGGATTCGAAAATTAAAATCAACCTATTTATAGCCAGTAATTGCCTTCAGTAAAGTTATAACTTTGTAACCTTTCAAGTAAAAACTGAGTCGCTATTGACTTCTAAAGGAATCTTCACAGATTGTGGTCACTCACGCTATGCAATGTTTAACAATAAAGACGTTTTTGGCATTAAAACAAATAGCTTGTATGAAACATCTTCAAACTCCAACGTCACAATTGTACATCGTGTAGCATTTGTACCAAATAAAATGAAGTACAAGTCAAAATAGATCTTATTCCATTCTGTTTTTGCATCGATATTGTATTGGATCCCAAAGAACTTTGTTAGCAGGTGCCTACAGTACCTGCCCTAGTAATTCGTGGATGTGATAAGATAAGCTATGTGGACGATACTGATAAACTACACAAAGCGATAACTAGAATATCGCCCAGTGGCGAAACGACTGTTAACAAAAACAGACAAAAGACAAAGGAATTTATGTGATCACTCATTAAATAGGAGAACTGAAGTTGAAGTGCATTTATTTGTTTTTTTTAATAAACTTGAAGATTACAAACAAGTGAAAATGGTGTCGGTACAGACGATAGCCACCATAGTGGTGAAAGCCTTCAAAATTGTAAGTACACGACTACTCGATTTTCAACACATTGTTCTTCAAGGGAATCGATTTGGTGGAAAGCGAATCGAACACGCTTTTTGTGCAGGAGGCGCCTTTACTTTAGCTATTGTTACCGATGTTATCGGTAAATGTTGCAAATTGGCCAGTGTTTTTATTATTTGTCTTTTGTGTATTCGTATAATCTCTGTTCAGTCGTTTTTTTTGTTTGTCGTCTTTTTTACATTTTCTATAGTTCATTAGATGTACCTAACTTGCGATATTATGCTCTAGCCGTATAGATAACAGATATACGGTAATACGGCTGTGGGTGTGGTTATGTCGATAAAATAGCTCAGCCCAGACTAGCCACCACTCTCATCTATTCCATTACTTAGATACCTTATCTATTTATGCCTAAATGTGCTACACTAATTGCACTCAATGAGGTCATTGAAGAAGATGTTGTTTCATTAACGAACGCCTGAAATCACTCCGATCGTAGTATGAGTAACTAGGGCGTTATTATGATTAATGCCATGAATGAATCATTGCATGCCCCTACTACTGAGCAGGGCTTCTATAAAATTAGACCATAAACAATGGGACGGGATTCATTGAGTTCGATTCGTCAATACGCACCTACCACAGGATGATGTCATTTAGGTAGAGATTAGGAAGAGTTCTTCTTGACTCAATTGTTATTTATTTAATAACGTTGAGCAAATTGTTTTTTTTTTTTCAATGTAATTAACATTAAATAATCAATATTGCTATCGTCTCTATTAGCCTATATGAGGAAAGATAATCTAGGCGAATGAATCCTTAGCGATAACCCTCAAATTATTTAATTTGAAAAGTACTTTACTTCTCCTACAATGGGTCTTTATTCAGTATAACTTTATACAGTAACAAATGAATAACGTTCATAATTTAAAACGTGTTTCTAATATGTTGCCATATAATCAACACTCAGTGTTTTAATTTGCCCGGGCTGCGAGGCAGCGGCCTCATTTCCTATCGTTCTGATAACGCCACACCTCGTTGATACAGGTTTAATGCGTTTCGTAGGAAAGTAATTGTTCGACTGTTCATTCACAAAGTGTTGGAAAATTAAGTAGAACAGGAATTACAATACTATTTCACGGCATTATGTGGTACATCTTTATACAAGCAAGGTCGTGTAAAGATTTGTAAACTTAATGCAACTTCTAAAGAAACACTTGAACTTTTTCATTTGCAATATTTTATAGTAGATCTAATGTATATTCTTTATCTTATATGACTCATTAAAATAGTGGAAATAAATTGAAATTTGAAAATATCTGTAACTCGTAGTAATCTCTTATCTACTATTAACGTTAACCGAAATTCCGAACATAGCGTTATGGCTGTGCTTAAAACCTACTCGTCTAAATTAGTCACATGGTCGTATAAAGCACCTCAGCCAGTGAGTAACTGTCGTGAGTACTTGATAAGGAACTGTTTGTCTGTTTTGCAACAAGACGAAGGGCGTCACCATACATTACCCACGCACGCCACTTTGTCACATACAACCATGCTCTAGTTGGTATTAAACAAAATCTTCAAACTTCTCAGCTGTCACGCATTTTGCCTTCATTGACAAGGCAAGGAGAGAAATCACAATAACAAAATGCTTTGATGCTAATGTTGCTATGTAAACGGAAACCAGGACTTTAATAATGACTGACTACTTATGAAACTTACACTAAACAAAACACAACTTACATACTTGTCATATAAAAATAAACACTATTCATTTGTTATGGTACCTACACAAACAGATAATATAGGATATTATAATATGGGTATCAAAATTACTTTACTAATATAGGCGTTTCACAACCGCTTATAAATCGTCAACACAAAAATAATATTAATTCTACCAGCAATACAAATTTAAATTTAAAAAGTAATAATTGACATCTCCGGAATCGTGGTAGTATAAAACGATCATCCAAATATAAGCGACAGGATTGAAAAGCATAATAAAACATTCACATCACACCCAGACTACAAGTGTAATATTTAAGCAACAGATTTTTCAAACAAAAAACCATAAAATAATTTTCACGAAACACCTAATTTTACATTGTGATACTTTTCTTGCTTTTCTAGCCCTTTAAATTGATCTCATGTTCAAGATTCAAAGACGCATCTCTGCCCATGAGGGACCTCACGTTCTCCAGGTACTATGTTATCTAGACCGCATGAGTTATTCATGAGATGATGATTGCAGAGATTGCCTTTTGTCAATGCGCATACTGAGATCAGATCATATGTAGCTGTTTGAACTGTAGGATCACCAAGTTTTTTGATCAAAAGGAGGTTTTTCGTTGCTAGTTCATCACTTTTTACTTTTCTACTTTAGTAAGTAGGTATGTAGTTAAGTAAATAAGATAATCAAGAGTTTTAAACATTCACATAATACTGACTAAAACTCCATAAAACTGATTTTAATCCACTAAGGAAAATTGTGAAAAAGGGGTAAAAACCCTTTTTACATACATCATCCGTTAATATTTAGAAAAAATAGAGAGCTTTCAGATCAATTAAAACTTAATAGTTTAATGTAACTTAGTTTAATGAAATTGAAAGGCAAAAAGAGCGATTCTTCCTACCACAGGCGATGTTTTGTCTAAAAGGGAGTTCCCACACCTAATATTTCTAATAGTCTAAGTTACTAAAATAAATATTTGTATTTGTATTGTATTAAAACTACATATCAAGTTTTTCTCGGAATAAATTAGTTTCCAGAACTGAGTAGGTATCATAGTCAAATCGAAGGCGTTATAAAAATAATGAGTTTTCAGGGAATATACAAAGCGAAGTAGTCACTCAATAAATAAATGAATAGTCAAAACACAATCATACCTTAGTCTATATCCTAACTGGCACTGATATGACAATGGCGTCCTTTGGGCTCTGGACAATAACACGCATTTACCTTGAAGCACCTATTATGTGCCCATTATGTACTACGTGATTGAGTTGCTTTATGTAATTCAGTTATTGTTGATCATGATATGACTTTGATATTTGGCAAAGCGAAGATAAAATAAATAAATATTACACAACATCACATACACGAAATATACTACATATATAATAGGGCGGAAATCGAACCCACGACTCTTGAAACCGTAGGGGTTCAATTTATTATAATTTATAATGTGACCATCGTGTCAATACAGAAATAGCATTATTCTACCAGTTTGGAATGTCGATACTATCGAGAAAACTCTGACAGTTTTTAACCGAATATTATGTAACAAATTGTAAACAGTCAAGTTGTATGTTGTTGCAGAAAATGTTCGATGACATATCGAAGGCCCTCCACTCCACCACTAAGACCCACTACAATGTTGTGATGGGGGACTTCAACGCTAAAGTGGGAGTACAATTTTGCAGTGAATCGGTAGTAGGGTCCCACGGTTTTGGAGCTAGAAATCACAGGGGTCAAATGCTTGTCAACTTCCTCGAACGGGAGGGCTCTTCTTGATGAACTCTTTCTTTAAGAAGCAGCCTCAAAGGAAGTGGACGTGGCAAAGTCCCGATACTGTGACTAGGAACGAGATCGACTTCATCATAGCGGATAGGCGGCACATATTCAGAGATGTCTCCGTGCTCAACAGGTTTAACACCGGCAGTGATCACCGTCTTGTTCGAGGCACTCTGAATATCGATTTTAAAGCCGAACGTGTTCGCTTAGTGAGGTCGAGTCTCCGACCTACTCTGCTCCAGACCATAACAGGATCCGAAACGTTCCAGTCAAACCTGGAGAACCGATTTGCAGCTGTGGAAACCTCAATTGACGTTAACCAGAAACTTGAAAATATGGTTCGTGTCCTCAGGGAGGAAGGATCGAGATTGTGCAGCAGAAGGCGCGGAGGTAGGAAGTCTAAACTTTCCGAGAAGACCTTAAGGCTAATGAGGCAGCGACGTGAAGACCCACCCGCTACTGCACTGGAAGCTCGGGCTCTCAACCGGGAGATCAATAAATGTGTGCGACGCGACCTCCGGTGCTACAATACTCTTCTGATTGAAAGAGCTATTGAACAGAATCGGGGTCAAAGGTGTTTGTACAATCTCTCGGAAGAAGCCACCTAACGAAGCTGACCACAGCGAATGGGGACATTGCTGCCTCTAAGCCGGCAGTCCTCTCGGAGATAGAGGACTTCTATGGCCGGTTATACGCCTCGCATGCATCTCGCCCTGATCCCGGCAATGAGGACACTAGAGCCATATTGACACGCCACTATACCGAAGACCTACCAGAAGTTAGCAATAACGAAATTGAGATTGCTCTTGGACAGCTTAAAAATGGAAAAGCCCCTGGAGAGGACGGCGTTACAACAGAGCTGCTAAAGGCTGGAGGCAAACCCGTACTGAGGGAGCTTCAAAGGCTTTTTAACGCTGTCCTGTTTGAAGAAGGAGAACTCCGGAGGCGTGGAGTAAGAGGGTGGTCGTCCTGTTCTTAAAAAAGGGTGACAAAACCCTTTTGAAGAATTACCGACCTATTTCCCTTTTAAGCCACGTCTATAAGCTTTTTTCAAGAGTAATCACGAACCGTCTTACGCGAAGACTCGACGAATTCCAACCACCGGAACAGGCTGGATTTCGGAGCGGATACGGCGCCATAGACCACATCCACACAGTGCGGCAGATTATACAGAAGACTGAGGAGTATAATTAGCCCCTGTGCCTAGCATTTGTGGACTATGAGAAAGCCTTCGACTCGGTTGAAATCTGGTCAGTTCTGGAGTCCCTGCAGCGATGCCAAGTAGATTGGCGATACATCCAGGTGATGAAATGTCTTTACCAAGCCGCGACTATGTCCGTCCAAGTACAAAATCAGCAAACAAAGCCCATACCATTGCATAGAGGAGTGAGACAAGGGGACGTCATCTCCCCGAAGTTGTTCACAAATGCAATGGAGGATTTGTTCAAGACGCTGAACTGGAAAGGACGTGGCATTAACGTAAATGGTGAACATATCTCTCACCTGCGATTTGCAGATGACATCGTCATTCTGGCAGAGACGCTGAAGGACCTACAACAGATGCTGAATGACCTGGCTGACAATTCTGCGCGCATCGGCCTACGGATGAACTTGGACAAAACCAAGGTCATGTTCAATGAACATGTACTACCGGAACCGATTGCGATTCACGGCACCGTCCTCGAAGTTGTTCAAAAATATGTGTCCTTTGGGCAGACTATGCAGTTGGGTCGAAACAACTTTGAGGACGAGGTGAATAGAAGAATTCAGCTAGGTTGGGCAGCGTTTGGGAAACTACGTCGAGTCTTCTCATCGTCAATCCCACAAAGCCTAAAGACGAAAGTCTTTAATCAGTGCGTCCTACCCGTCATGACGTATGGAGCCGAAACGTGGACACTGACGGCACGGCTGGTCCACAAGTTAAAAGTCGCTCAGCGGGCTATGGAAAGAGCTATGCTCGGTGTTTCTCTACGGGATCGAATCAGGAATGAGGTGATCCGTCAGAGAACCAAAGTTATCGACATAGCTCATCGCATTGGCAAGTTGAAGTGGCAGTGGGCTGGCCACATCAGCCGTAGAACCGACAACCGTTGGGGTAGACGGATTCTGGAGTGGATACCGCGTCTCGGCAAACGTAGTGTAGGACGCCCGCAGGCCAGGTGGTGTGACGATCTGCGCAGGACGGCTGGTAGGAGCTGGATGCGAGTGGCCGAGGATAGAGAGAAGTGGCGTGCATTTGGAGAGGCCTATGTCCAGCAGTGGACAGAGATGGGCTGATGATGATGAAGTTGTATGTTTGGGTTTGTAAAACAATACTACTAATAAAAAATAATTTTTGAAAGCTCTTCGTTTCCAATACGTGGAATTAATTTTTGAAGCCAAACGTAGTCAATGCAAATTGCAAATTGGCGGCTGGTGAGACCAATTTATTCGTTTTTGTTAGGAACTGCCCAAATAGTGATAGAAAAGTTAAAATGACTGTGGTAGGTGTTATAGCAGCAAAATAATGGATCACTTCGTACTACTTCTTGAATTCATCATTATCACAGACTGGTGTATTTCAAGGAAATCTGGACAGATCGTATAAGATACGCAATGAAGATAATATAATTTATTCATCCAGTTAGTTACAAGAAAAGTAAAGGTGACTATGCTAATAAGTGAATTAATGAAGTATATTGGGTTAGGAATAAAGAAGATTTGAATTTGACAAGTCAAGAGGTTCCAATGAAACAAGACGAGAACCAATCAGAACTAAACTCGTTAAACGTCAAGAGGAAGTCGCGAGCCGTCTAATTGTTTCGGTCCGGGCTTCCTGCTGACAATTAAACGGGCGTAACGATAGCAGATGTAATCAGCCGGGTACAGAGTAGTCGGGGATGCAGAGGAGACGAGACAAATACTAAGCGGCGTACAGCGAACATTCATGGAAATATCCTGCTGTAAAAGATGTAGAAGGACAGAGTGGAAGGAATAATAAGTTTTAAAATGGCATAAAATCTCAATGAAATGTTCAGGACATCATTGAAATGCATTAACCTAATACGACATGTCCCGATATTCAACATTGTAAAACAAAGAATTCGCAATATACCTAAACATTTTATTGAATGCGTTATTGCATAGCCATTACAAGACACAAATCATTTACGCAAATTAATGACTTCGCCCATCCATCATTGAAAAATGAAATCCGAAGATAAATTGGAAAAACTATGTAAGTAAGACAACATAATTTGAGACCGTTGCAATGGAATCAAACTGAGCATGAAATTTATCTTTCCGTTCGTGTCAAGGGTATTGGTGAAAATATAAAGTATCTTGATTGATTAACCGGTAACTATGGCGCAATGTTTTAAATGATACCTAATCAAAGCATAATTAGCCTAGCTTAATAATAACTAATGCCGAACTTGCGCTTTCGTAGAGTATTGAATTATAAATATTATAATTGTAATTTCTGAATTGAAAAGACTAGGGTCCTCTTTCTGATTAATATTCGGATTTAGAAGAATGTTTAAGAGGATCAGTAAATGTCTTGAATAAACCATCGATAAGTAAGGTTTTATTTTAATTATTCACATTAAAGTGAAATATGATTGCGCGGTTTACTGAATGAGCTTTTTTGCGACAAAAATTGTGCTCTTACCTATGTAAAGTTTACTTGTCTCGGGTGACATTATTTTTCTATCTGTCATGTGCGCTATTTTGAAAATTAGCTTCATAAGGCACAGGTGTCATCAATCGGTAGTCTCTGGACCTGCATTGGTCTACGCTCTTAGCTCCTTGAGAGCATTAACTTCTGACCCCGAGTGGGTGACGGCGGCTAATTGGACTTATCCTGCACCCTGAATACCCTCATGTGCACCTTACAATGACACATGTTTTTTTTTTCATTTGGTTAGTACCTACCTAGGTAGACTTAGGTTCGTAGTGTCGTCTTTGATTACGGCGCGGCGTGGCAATTATCGATTGCAGGTCAATGCCACTACATAAGATTTGAAGGCATTACTAAAAATGTATTAATTAAATATTTACTTTTATTAATTAGATTCAATAAACAAATTTTCAGACCTCTTAAAAACGTGTTGCGTTTCCTCCAAGGTATTTCTCCGCTATTGGTGGTTAATAGAATTGTCAATGAGAAAATATTTACGGTTCTATTGAATGTATCGTCTTTATGGCAATAACAACACGATTTTTTAATTTAAAAATAAAAAAATCGCATTCATGATCCCGCCTGAACGGGGACTTGAAAGAGGAAAGCGAAATTTTTCAAATTTTAAATAATATTACAGCTTTAAAAAGCTTTAAAACAACAAACAAAACACGATTTTTGTATATAAGGAACAACACAGGAACTTGCGGAAGCAAAATTGCACTACTTTAAATCGCGAGATCAACAGTCCTGATTGTCCATTCGAATCGCACCATTTGTCAAGCAAACAAGAATCAATTTCGTAAATCTATTGACATTCATTAAATTGCATTAGCGGATTGCACATATTGCTTTATCTATTATCATTGTATCAACGAGGTCTCACATCGGCGTCGCAGATGGGGTATGGTTCAGCGATGCGACTCGACCTCGCCAAGTACAGTCAGCCAAAAAAGTCTACCACCCTACGGTTGAGATTCGTTTGAACGTCATGAAACAACAACGTCAATTTTCCCTGGGAATAAGATTGTGCCAGTGACTATTGTCAACCTTAGCGATCGGTACATCTCGCAGAAACCTTTTTCAAAAGTGGTGGACCACTTTCTTGGCTGATTGTACGTCGGGAATGCGATTGATAATCGTGATGCATCCACGATCCGCATTGCAACTGTGTGCATTATAACGATGCATCGGATAACATGACAGTTGATGCTTACTCAAGATTTTTTGCATAACTGTTCACCTAAATGTCTTCCCCACACTTATGTGGTATGACAATCGATGCTAAGTCGTGATTTTTCGCATTAATCTAAATGTGATCTCTCCCACTCACTGGTTTAGTTTTACCTCTAGGCAATAAAACATTTTAGAGGATACATAATAACAAAATATATTCTTCCATTTATCGTTTTGTCTTCAGCTAACATGCCGCAAACTTCGTACAGCTACACTTATTTCCGTATAAATAAGTTATTTATTTAAAAAAAAAATTAATCATGAAATTGTCTGCAATACCTCGGAAGTTATTGGCAATTATTAATATAGATGTAATTTCATGATTTCAGTCAAAATAGAAAATAGTTTAGCCAGTTGTATTAGTTAACTCGGCGATATTATCAAATAACGCTTAGCTAACACTTCCTGTGAATTACTGCTCAAAACACGGGCAATAAAATCCCTATAAATATTTTTTAATCTGACCGTTTCTGGTAGAGCTATATAACTGGAATAAGTAAGTATGTACGCAGAATTATTTCTGTGCATAAACAAATTGTTACGTTACTAAATTGAGGTCGACGATATTTACGCTTTCCACTTACGACTATAAAAATATAACATACATAAAATGCATAACCACCACTGCACTTGTTCTAATATCGATCTGCCAAGTGATGGCGGCTAATGATTCATGGCTAATGAAATATTCATTGTGATGTGAGAATATCAAATGATAATTGTTTAACGTCCATCAACTGCCATATTACTCGTAAAGCCATTGTTCCTATAAAATCAATATTAAAACCAGGTGTACCTAACCTAATTTTGTATGGTATTTTATCTGCTTCACTTAATTTGGTCGTTAATGTTGCAATATGGCTTTTGTCAGTGGTATATGCCATTACACCTAGTAAAGACAATTAAGAATAGATAAGTATTACAAAAAGCCACTAAAACTATGCAAAATAGTACTCTGTATCTATGTACTTAGTCTCTATGTACAACAAACAATACAAATTGCAAACTTTTCTAACAACCAACAGAAAATATGTATTCACATATCGAAACGCGTACAATTGCTGTCTTGATATGCTATCGTTACTTATCAGCATTACACAGATAAGGCATCATAAAGAATAAAAATACCGTGCATATAGGAATCGACTACTATGAAAAGCTACTTTATCTAAAAGTACTAAAATTATCTATGAGTAAGTCGGCGATAATTTGTTGTTTAGTCAGAACGTATTCTCTGAAGATCGGAAGTAGGTTGATAAGCAAATAATAAGGCGTCCGACCGATTTCAGCCATGGCGGCCGATCTCAATTGAGATCAGCCAAGTGCGCAGGACATATTATAGTGCACAAGTGTGCGCGCAAACACAAGTGCACTCTCTATTCCCTTACTCTCATAATTCGGTGAGACGGCAATCCAACATGACCGATGAGAGATCGGGCGCAGGACCACCGGCTTAACGTGCTTTCCGAGGCACGGGCGTTCAACCGCCAACTTCCTAACTCCGGGCTAAGTAATTTCATTACAGAAAAACTCACACAAATTTTGCCCGACCCCGGACTCGAACCGGGGACCTCTCGGTCCTAACGCAGCACTTGCTACCAATAGACCAACGAGGCAGTTAAAATAGAAAATAGCAATATAATGATAAGCAAATACCGGACATATAACAGGAATTAGTCATTAAACAAACATCTCTAATGAAATGTATGTGAGCAACGACGACGTAACTACAAGAATCACTTGTTTTTAATATCAACGATAAAGCGACACCGAAGCGGATCATTACAAAGTAAGCTAAAAGGATGAGCTGTAAATTCATTCCGCTTATTTTCAAAGTTTTAGTAAAATGAAATTATTTAATTAAATTAAATTATTTGCGCCAAATCTCTTAACGAATTTACATATTATGTTCTGAAGTTTCGTCTGCCTATTCGTCTGGCAAAGCTTTTAGATAGCAACAAGATGGTTGTCAAGTGTAAAAAGGACATTATCGGATAGGAGACTTTGCAACATATGTAGTTAAAATATGTGATATGTTATGTATAATGTGCACAACAAGATACCACTGGCATCTATAGTAGGTAGGTATCACTGCCTTTCCCATCCCCGTATTAACCATAACCCAATCTGTTCCATCTTACAGGTCCTGAACATCATAATCCTGGTGCTGTACCGGACCGGCTACAATGGGGAGTTCCTCGGAGTGGGGGGCACCTGGAACCTCAATGAGGAAAAGAACCCTGACGCAGAGATCGTGGCATCCGGAGTCATCGTTGGCTACCTCATCTACACCTTGGTGCAAGCCATCACCTATCTCTTCGGAACTACAGAACACAAGAGGTTCTACTACAGATTATTTTCACTGCCAGAATTTTTATATTTCAGTGTTTACTTTTTTAGGACACATATCATATGTACAAACTGAATCATTCAGTTTTGCCAGAATAATTTTCAAGAATCATTCTTAAAAAAAGGATTAAATATTTTATACCTTTTACAGATCTTGCAAGGTTTGGATTTTTCCTATATGCAAATATTAAAAACACGATTATTCATAAAGGTATTTGGACATTTTTAAAGTAAGAGAAACCTAAATTATATAGGGGGAAATGATATACACCTTGTAGTTGACCAGCTCAATCGTCATTTGGCACTTAGACATCCATTCCAAAGCTCCCCTAAATTGCATATTTAAAAGACCTGAGAAAGAAGAAGGGGAAGGCTGATAGGGTAACTAGGCATATAAGCAGAATATGTAATTATAACAATGAAGGGCATCATTATGATATCAGACGTCAGTATCCATTTGATATATAAGCCATTCATTTGGTAAATAAGTAATTTGGTAGAAAAGCCATGTGGTGGTACAGCGACAGGCTCAATATGGTCTATTGCGCATGTCGACCTCGTATGTGGATCTCACAACAGCTTACACTCAGGAGTGAGGTCATCTTGTTAGCCTTTTGTAAAAAAAAATTTGGTAGCAAAAATAAAGCTATAAACTTATGTTACAGGGCTCTGTCAGAGGTGGTGATGAACTTCGTTGGAGTGTTCCTGTGGCTGGCGGTGGGGGCCGTGGCGCTGCACTACTGGGGAGGCTACCAGGGAGAGCACCAGTTCCAGTGGGTCTACGCTGAGAGACAGGTACAAGGGTTGATTGGACAAAGATCTGGGACAGGCTAACGGTTAGGTTTCCGGTGGTGCAGCGGACGGAAGGCTATGCTATTTCACGCTGCACCACCATACTGCTTTGAGGTTGCACCGCGGAGTTTTAGTGGGTACTCCCCTGAGACACCTTCTCAGGAGCAACTTGTCGGTAGACCCAGTCTCCGGCAAGCCGGGAGTACCGGGAGACCCACCCACTGCTTTGGGCAAACCCCTGCCCGGAGTGAAGGAGCGTAAAGCATTTAATCACGAAAAAAAAGGCTAACGGTCAGACTAAGGCTGCCTGAACGCAGATGACGGGCTGCGGGATAGAGAAACTGTGAAATAGTGACCAATAGGATACAAAAAACAAAGATTTGGTAAAATGCTAGTGGTTAACCTACTAAGTTTCTCCCGACACGTACCACTGTCTTTTTCAAATTGTTTTGTTTTTTGTATTAACTTCTCAGGTGACTTAAGGCCAGAAAGAGTTTTAGACGAATAGAGTCAACCGTATGGATTGTCCAGTTAATATTATGTTGCTTTGTCTTTCAGGTCGGCATTGCTGTTGGTGCCCTGTGCGTCATCCAAGGTGCCATCTACTTATTAGACACCGCGATTTCCGTCATACATTACACGAAGGAGATGTAAACGGTTAAAATAATTTAAAATTTAATAATATTAACATTATTTTAACTAGTTCTAACGTTATTTCCTTTTGCGAACAGCCAGACACAATAGCTTCCCACCTCGTTTCGTAGATGTAAGATGTAACTTTTTAATGTCCGAACTTATTTTGTAATATCATGTTGTTTTAAAATAAATTTTATTACTTACACAAATGTAAGAAGTTTTTTTTCAAGCACCTAATATTTACCCTATGGTTTAGTAATTCGCTGAATACCTATATACCTGTATTCGATGTCCTAACTTACCTACTCTTCCATATAATTCTTCCTTCCATATAGCAAATAATATACACTACATATTATTATATGAACCTGTATGGTGTTTCCCTTTGATAATTAACTCGTATAAAATAATTGATTGTCATATTTGACCACAATTTAAATCGTCACCACAACATGACTCTTCCATTCATGACATTACTCAACACCATGATTCATCATAGATTTTCCTTAGATTTCTTCTCTTTCGTCAATGCATAATTAAAATATGCAATTAATTATAAGTAATGATGCAAGTTATTTCTTAACAAAATTATGCATTTGCTCTAACTTTTTTCTTTTTATTTTCTTCTCATCATAAGTATTCTTAACACGCATGTTTTATATCTCATCTTTTACCTTGACAGGTACGGGTTAGTAAAGTCCAAGAGCTAAATTGTTCGATTAATGTATTAGTGGGGTTTTAACATAAAAAAATCTATGTTTAAGATTACAAAAACAAATTTTAATTGTTTTCTATGACATATGGAAAACCAAACACTTTATACAAACATCACTCTCACTCCGAGAGTGATGTTTGTACGTTCAAAGCAAATATGCAATTTGACAAGATTAAACGTTAGTATAGCACGGTGCATAATCATGGCTGTTACGGGCACGGGCCATGTAATAAGTGGCAAGTGGAGCGTGGAGGCTACTCGGCTGTGGCATCTGCATAAGAAAATTATGTTATGTTATTTACCCGCGTGGCCTACTAGCACACACTGATGTAGATGGATTCGATGAAAAACAAAAGAAAACAGCCATCTGTGAGCGATAAATGACAGTCGTGAATCAGCTTAGATATAGACAGATGAGAATTTTGAATGAAATAAATAATAGGTACCCTTTTTAAAACGCAGTTGGGTAAAAATATATTGCTAAAAATGTTAGATGATGAACATGCCGTAAAAACATATTGCTAAAATTTTGGATGACGAAATTGATGTTTTCGGAAATATAGCCTATCATTACGTTCCATTTAAGAGATAAAAGACTGCAATTAATTAAGACTATTCTATGCAAGACTAATATGACTCCATGGTACATCTATTTTACCTTTTTTAAATACTATATTACATGCTCTCTAAAACCATGCAGTTATGTTTGTTAGTAAGCGCCATGTCGGTCGAAGCTGGAGATTTGCAGTGGTCGTCACCACGTATCGAAATAGTAGAACTTGCTATAGTCTGCCAATGGCCTCTATCGCGTGTAAAAAAATCACTAGATAGCAATAAGTAGGCTCCAGGTCCAACTGCAGTATGATTGGTGAATATTGACATGTCTGTCAATGTCATGTCAAAAATAACCAATCATGTTGCTGGACCACGCCTTCGTATTGCCACCTACTGAATTTCTGATAACCCTCATTAGCATAAACGGGACTAAATCCCAATTCTGCTCAAGTAAACTGATATAACACATTAGGTAGACTATAAGACGGATTATAGTACGGTAGATGTGAGGTCCCAGTGTCAAATCGGCCAGGGCGTAGGTCAAGTGGCAGTGCGCGCGCGCACGTTCCCTCGGCTAGATCCCGAATAGTGGTCAGTGCGGTCACCCTCCTGTGCTATCGTCCGTACTTGTGAGTAATATAAATATTCAAGGGGAAGTTCTTAATAATCATTTTTGGTACGACGAAAGGTAGAGCGATTATATTGACGATCTACCCCATCTTATTTCGGCGGGCTAGTGCTAGTTTATTATAATTTTGAGTTTCGGTGTACAAATCAACATATTCTTTCAAGTGAAACTGGTTAGTGAGTGATCAAATAGAAAATAGATATACAAACTCTTATTCCTTAGAGTATTGTAATTTTCATGAGATTTGAGAATGAATAAATCGCACGAATTCAATCTATACGCTTTCAGCAAATGAGTTTTGGCGTCAATATGATAAAGCTTTATGCCCGTTACATCAGTGTGTTGGTGAATAAGATTTAGAATACGGCTTTTTCTAGGTCTAAAAACGTGATCAATACTGAGTGCAATTCTAGAGTTATTCTGTAATTTGTATAATATGTACCTTTTGGTCCGTTCCATACTCTTAATTAGTCAAAAAGAGCCAAATTAAATGTGCTACTTTCTCAAATCTAGTCATAATCGTATATAACTATCATAATATTAAAAATAAAAGTAAAATGCTTCAATGTAAAGTGTAACGCAGTTGCATAATTGTTACATAACTAATTAACAAGACACACATGTTATTCTTGGAATGAATTGCCTCCGGAACACAAATAACATATGAAATTACGCATTTATTGTAATGTAATGCACTAAACTCAGATGGATATGATAACTGTTACGGCTTGTGAAGACAGGCCTGTCGTAGTTCTGTCTTTTTTGCTTTACTAAGACCGGCCTTATTGTAGCAAATAAGTATGTTCGGTACTTGTGATATCGTACACATGTAGGTTTTAGCAAAACACCTTAGTGTACATTTTTTTGTTTAGCTTATGCTGTCCTACTTTTGGGAAACGCCTACAAAAACACTACCTCATGAAATATGAGTGAGCTGTGTGAGGGACCAGACTCTGTTTTGGGGACATAAAAATTAGGACCTGCGCAGACTGATCTACATTGAAGCAGTTCTAGCCGAAATCTGTTGGTCAACAAGTTTTTTTTCCTAACTGACATAAGGTCATGGAGAAGCCTCGTCATCATCACCGTACTTTCGGGGTCGCGGATGGCTCTCACCACTATAGGACAACAAGTCACATGCCTAGTATGACTTTAAGATCAATCAGTTGTTAATTTATTACGTATAAAGTCCACGTAATTGCTATGGCTCTTATAAAAGCTAAAGCTCCGATATATTAAGCTTCTTAGGACTTTCACTAGTGTATCGGGCCCTTGTCTCGACTTCCAGGTCAGGAACCTATGGTTGAGAGCCCAGAACAGCCGCCGGCGAGACCCGAGAGCGAGACAGCCGATTATTTGCGAGACCTGTTCCCGCCCAGCTGTCGGGAGTTTCTCTGCGAGCTGGACTTCGAAGCCGCCACCATTGCTCCCCTAACAGACTCCGTGAGTACACTCCACGTGATGCTCAGCGGGAGGTCCACACATGGGGACGACAGACCCTATTGAGAATATCGTCCACGCCCTTAAGGCCAACTTAGACACCGTTTCACGCCCCGCCTGAAGAGCCCGCGATTGTAGGAGGGAGGGAAGACTAATATCTAGTTTTGTTTTATTGATTGCCATAGAACCTCTATGCTAAGCATAACACAAAAACTTTTTTTTTGCAATAGAACGTCTATGGCATTTTTTTCGGTGTCAGTGTCGTGTTTTAAGAATACTAGATCAGATTCAAAGGCGTACCATAGAATGCAAGCGTTTAACGTTTTTAAATAACGTTTTCAAACCTAACTGGTGTGAATTTAGCAAAAAAATTACTTAACTTTGAAATAGCGAAGATCCGCATGTCTAAATTATTATTAATTAAAATAATAAATGCTCATAATTTTATTCATGACCGTGACAAAACAAAGACAGACATAAATATATACAAAGGCATCTTAGTAACACGGTATTAATTACCGTTACGGATATTTGCATAATCATCAACATTTTGACAGCAGTAAGTACTTCATTGTTTGTTTTTTATGATGATTGTTATAAAAAGGAATAAACGTAACTTAAATTTTATCTCTGCATAATGCATGTATTTGCATTGAAAAGTAAACCGTGACTTTATAGTAAAAAATGTGCATGATTATTGTTGATTATTATCTCTACAACTAAGTAAAGTTAGAAAATGTTATTATATTCATTATCCTTGCAATTCTGGCTACGACACAACTCATCTTTACATAGGCACATGTCTACTAATCGCGTTGAAAATTTACAGCGATTTTCGTTGAGAGTTTGTATTAAATAAGGTGGTTTAATATGTCAGTCGATTAATTTTAATGGTCAACAGTATACCTTTATTTGACAAATGTCGTTTCACACGCCCCGTCTGTAGAACCCGTGATTATAGGAGGTAGCGAAAACATGCATCTTTAAGGGCATTCTACGCCTTAATGGCACGAGGCAGAAAAAAGGGACTGAACCTCTTGGTCCAAGCCACCAGCGCCTGCATTGTATGCGGATGGCAGCGCTTGTTAGGAAGTAGAAGTGCTTTAGATAACGCGATTCGTGTGGCCGAATACGTTGGATTTAGGCATCGAATTGAAAAAGAAGAAGTTGCCATATACTCCTTTATCAGAGTCGACAGATGTGCAAGTGTTGCGATGGCAACGATTCGCGTGTCTCGTAACGCGTTGGCCGGGCGCACAATGGCGCTCTCTGCGCGTGCGCCGGCGCGGCTAACGCGGACCGCACCCGTTGCGACGGTTGCAGGGTTAACAGAATCTTTTACAAAGTATTTGTATCAATTTGCATATTTTATGTTGTTTCCATATAACACATTATACTTCATCATTATCATCATCTGCCCATATACTTCCCCACTGCTGAAGCACGGGCCGCTGGCCAAACGCGATTTGGTTGACTATACTTCGGCTTCGTCCTCGGGATTAGCAAATAACACTTGTAGTACCGCCCAGTAGTTCGCCTTTGTCACACTATATTTGAGAAAAAAAAAAATATCTTTGACGTTTGGTCTGTCACTTACCCGCCGCTTCATTCGCTTTTTAGTGTCGCCAACGATCACACGTAGTGTCTTCATTAAAAGTGATTTTTTACAATGCCTTAGCTAAAAAAGTGAGGATAAATACGAAATTAGAATAGAAAGTTCTGCGAGAATGTTATTGTCGGAGTACCTAGATCTAAATCATCGGATAACCGGTCCGGCTCGAGTCTCAAGGTCAGTCGTATTAACTTAAATGATAATTTCATCGTAATATTTTAACCTTATTTTCAATTATATGCTGGGTTCTCGTGACACTCACCTACCCAGTAAACCAATTTTACAAAAGTATTATTGGAAGATTTTCTCTAATTAGTAAGCAAATCGTGTTTTAATATCAAGAATATTAAGCACGCATAATGTTAAGCACGCAATATTAAGCATTCATAATGTTTTTAATAAGTAAATGTGATAACGTCGTGTTTTATATGGGTTTTACCTGTAATGTGGGTTTGCGTATTTCTCTTTGAAGCTGTGCTACCCAACGAGTTAGTTTTGCGTACACAACTTTGGACTGTCTCTTAGCTAATGGTGTACTCGGTATTTAATAATTATAGTACACAACGAGAGGTTGTTGTTTACAAAAATGTCGACACTCTTATGAAAAGTTTGACGACGTTTTGTAGGGGAAATGTGTTTTATAGGATATTTCCGGGTAAGTAAGTCGTGTAATATTATATACTTACCTGTTATGTGGGTTTGCGTACTTCTCTTTGGAGCTGTACTACCCAACAAGTTAGTTTTTTGCAAACAGTAGGTACTGTGAGCTATTTCTTAGTATATTATGTACACTGTATTTATTCATTACATTACACAATGCATTATTAATCCGAGAGGTCGTTGTTTACAAAACTGACTACACACTTATGAAAAAGACGACGTTTTGTGAAGGAAATGTGTTTTAAGGATATTTCTGGGAAAGTAAGTCGTTTTATATATACTTACCTGTTTTTTTTTGGGTTTGCGTACTTCTCTTTGGAGCTGTACTACCCAACAAGTTAGTTTTTGCGAACAATAGATACTTTGAGCTATTTCTTAGCAAATTATGTACATTGTATTTAATAATTACATTACATAATACATTATTAATCCGAGAAGTAGTTTTTTACAAAAAGTGACATCACACTTAAGAAAAGTTTGACGACGTTTTTGTCAAGGATATGTGTTTTTCGTGGGTTATTCCGGGTAAGTAAGTCATGTTATATATACTTACCTGTTATGTGGGTTTGCGTACTTCTTTTTGGAGCTGTACTACCCAACGAGTTATTATTGCGAACAGTACTTTGGGGTTATTTCTTAGCTAATTTGTACACTGTATTTAATCATTACAATGTGATGTGTTTGTAAAATAAGGGTTTGCGTACTTCTCTTTGGAGCTGTACTACCCAGCAAGTTAGTTTTGCGAACAGTATTTTGGGCTGTTTCTTAGCTAATTATGTACACTGTATTTAATCATTACAGTGTGATGTGTGTTATAAAATACGGGTTTGCGTACTTCTCGTTGGAGCTGTACTACCCAGCAAGTTAGTTTTTGCGGACAGTACTTTGGGCTGTTTCTTAACTAATTATGTACACTGTACTTATGCATAACGGAGTGATGTGTTTTATAAAATACGGGTTTGCGTACTTCTCGTTGGAGCTGTACTACCCAGCAAGTTAGTTTTTGCGGACAGTACTTTGGGCTGTTTCTTAAATAATTATGTACACTGTACTTATGCATAACGGAGTGATGTGTTTTATAAAATACGGGTTTGCGTACTTCTCTTTGGAGCTGTACTACCCAGCAATTTAGTTTTGCGAACAGTACTTTGGTCTGTTTCTTAACTAAAAATCATATTCAAGGCAAGAACGTAATAACGCTTGATGGGGTCGCTACGCCCGAGCCCGAGGCGCACGTCTGTCGCGACGCTGAATCCTCAGCAGAATGCGAGGTCATGCGCGGCGCGAGTGCGGGTCCGAGGCGCTGCCTCCGACTGACGGCGGCCCTGGCGCTTCCTCCGCCGCCACATCCCACTCCGCCACTGCGTTACCTACTGAGGAGGATTTGGAGTCCAACAATGCAATGCTGGACCAGACCATCCTTGAAATATTAGGAGACGACCCAAATGTGTCCATTACCTAAGGCGCGAAAATTCATAAAGACCTAGCGGTCAGATTGGAGCATACTTCTACGCATGGGATTTCTAAAGTACTCCAAAAGGAGTTTAATGAGAAAAATTTACTGCCTTGTAACTGCAGGCTTATCAATGCCTTAATTAATACTGAACGCGATAAAAGTATCGAAATTAGGTTGAATCAAACCGCTACTGCCATGTTATCATGTCTAAGTCGTGCAATAAATTCTCTCATTACTAAAGCTGATGCAGAACAAGATTTGGTGAAGCTATTGATGGCCCCCTCCGAACAGGACCAGGCCATCGAACTCATCGAGGCCCTCGCAGCATCAGCCGTCGCGCGGCCGGCGCTAGACGATATACAGGCAGATTGCCTTATTTTATGACCAATGGACCCTAATCGCCAACGTCCAACAGTCAATCAGTCCTTTCTTGTAATAGAGGATATAAAATCCCGTTTACTTGTCCAGTTACACAAACATCTGTCCCAACAAGTAAAAATCTTTCTTATACAGAAAGCTCAACTTTACAGAGGCAATAGATAACGTAATATCTACTGGAGCCATATCCAGGTATCAGCCAATAAAAAGACAGTTTTTTGTCAAGCATATTTTTAGTGCCCAAGCCAAATGGTAAACACCGTCTCATTTTGGAATAAAAACATTTAATAAATTTATAAAAGCAGATCAATTCAAGATTGAAAATCTACGTACAGCTAAAATTAATTACAAGAATATGTTACATGACAGAAGTCGACTTAAAAGACGCTTACTAATTAATAAAAAGTCATCCTGATTCCAGAAAGTTTTTATGATTCCAATTTGACCAAAATATATATGAATTTAATGTATAACCATTTGGTTTGGGTACAGCGCCATATATTTTCACTAAGGTAATGAAACCGTGTGAAATGATGAAGTCCATTTGTTTGTTGCCGGACTAATATCAACAAATTACTTAAATATTTTTTGGCTAATGGCGAACAATGTTTGTTTAATACAACACAAACCATGAAGCTAATCACTTCTATTGGTTTTATAATAAACAAAGGGAAGAATCTTAGGACTTTAACCAATTCATGTACCTTTTTAGGTTATTTTTCTAGATTAGGAAAATTTCCATGTCACATTACCTATAGATAATTAATTCCCGATTTATTTATTTTTTCTTTCACAAATTTCATTTAAATTGAATTGCACTTAAGATTGGATTATTAGTTTCTGTTTGTCCTGCTGTGGAATACAGCTGGCTATTTACATTTTTTTTTTGAGCGGATTAAATATTTAGGTTTAAAATTATATAATAACTACGATAAATATATGAACTTACCTGCTGGAGCCTGGAGGAAAAGTGCAATACAAAAACCATTTTGTAGGATTAAAGAGGATAAACATGACTTAGAAATTTTCTCGGATGTCTCAAATACGGGGTGGGGGGCTGCCCATGGGAGAGAAACTGGCTGGCTGGCTGGCGGTTTGTGGAGAACTCAAAAGAAAACGCAACATATCAGCTATCTAGAGGTTCAAGCTGCTTTTTTCTGGTTAAAAAAGTTTGCCAAAAATTTGACTAACCGCCAAATTTTACTACGCATTGACAACACGACAGCCATGACTTACGTAAACCGAATTGGAGGTATTCAGGTTCCGCACCTCACAGATATTCCAAAACTGTTATGGCAATGGTGTGAATATCGCGGACTTTAAGTTATGGCATGTTACATAAGTTAGTCAGATAACATTACGGCCAACGCAGAATCTAGGCGTGTCGGATATAGAATGGGAATTGGCGGATGGGGTATACCAGGAAATAATCTTGAAGTTCGGGGAACCCCAAGTCGGCTTAGTACCTCTGTGGCCTACATAGCCCTGGACCCACTTTTAACAGTCTCTTGTTATCTGAAAAAATAATTTTAAAGCTAGTAAACATCCAATTTTATCTCTCTAATTCTAGCGATCACGACATACACACCAAGCTTACCCTGGTGGCAGGACTCTTATGCGGACGGCGTGGTTAAAGAGGAGTGTTCCCCCGTCAGCAATTGATGTTATTTAGGCATCAATATCCAAAAAATCCTATAAACAATATGTAGTTTATTTACGGCGCTGGATTAATTTTTTGTGTCGTAAATAATTTAGGAGAAAGTGACTGAGTCAAATGGTTTTTTCAAAAGGATATTTCGGTTTCGACCTCCATTACCTAAGTATCCCATAACATGGGATACTTCCATAGTACTTAATTATGCTAGCCAATTTTACCCAAATGAAACATTAGATATTAAAAAACTTTCGAAGCAACTCATAACACTCCTAGCTCTTTTGATACTATTGGTACAAAGCATATTGAGATTTTCTCTACCAAAATAAATATAAAGATTCCTGAATTTCTTAAAATAACACGTAAAGGTTCAATACAACCTATTTTAGTATTGAAATTTTTCGAGAGGCCCGAAATATGCCCGGCAAAAGCTTTACATGCTTATTTAGAAAGAACAAACCTTATAAGGAAGGATATTGACTCTCTCTTACAATATTAATAATAATTTATTTATTAGCAAGAAACACGGTTACATAAAAAGGTATTAAATATTAATTCATCGCTTTAAAAAAGCTATTCAAAGCAGTAGGCTCCCAGACCTTAAGTCGGCGGATTAACGAGATGTTCCACGATAGTAGTATCGATGTAGACGTATTCACCGCGCACAGCTCGAGCCACGCTGCCACACCCGCGGCTCATCGCTTAGGCTCAGTCTAGAACAAATTAGACGAACCGCTGGATGGAGCGGCTCCTAGAATACATTCTATCGGTTCTATATTAGAACCACAAGTTATTTAAATGCTGATGAAGACACTTCTTTTACAAAAACAATTGTTAATGGAACCCAATGAATCAAACCAGATGCTTGAATTGTTCCAATAGATTATGCTGATTTATATAATTAGATATAAACACAATATTTCATTATTTTTCTCTCAAAGTCTACAAGTGTTATTTGCTAATCCCGAGGACGAAGCCGAAGTATAATTTATGATTAAACGAACTTACCTGTACGTGAAGTTCTATCATAATTATACGAAGGCTTCGTCCGAAGGGATTAGCAACCCTCCCCCCCTGCGAAAGCTTTCTCCCTTTTTATGAAATATTTTCAGCTATACTCGTACTCTAAACTTAATGAAGCGGCGGGTAAGTGACAGACCAAACGTCAAAGATATTTTTTTTTTCTTTCTCAAATATAGTGTGACAAAGGCGAACTACTGGGCGGTACTACAAGTGTTATTTGCTAATCCCTTCGGACGAAGCCTTCGTATAATTATGATAGAACTTCACGTACAGGTAAGTTCGTTTAATCATAAACTATACAACCTAAGATAATCTTCGTAGGTGTACAGGTTTCCTTGCGATTTCGCAGTTAAAGGGTCGAATTATCTTATACTTTCAAGTTTGAAAAACACAAGTGGTACGTGGCGCTGGCGGTGTTTGAACTGACGACCTTTCGCATTGCAAGCAAAGACCCTAACCACTCGGCCATAGTCGCTTTTTAGGTATTCTTTGATAAAGTAAAATTTACCAGTATGATGGGTTCCCAAACTCTTCTACACTGAACCGATGAAAATTAATTATATAAAAAGCTTGAAATTAAGTGGGTGATCTTAAATAAGCAGATGATTTTAAATGAGCCTTGAGCCGAGCTGACGATTTCTTCTGTTCTGTATCTGATAAGTAACAGGAATCCAACTTGTAAGTCATTTAAATTTTGATATTGACAACCTTAGTTACAGGTCGCTACGCTCATTTCACTAAGTAGCTTTACACATCCATTCATGCCTCGACCCCATTTCAAGCACGGCCATTTCAATCGCAAATAGTAGATACTACTGTATACAAATCCTCTTTTAAAGCTTTGCTACGACACTCCTACAAATATTTAGACACAGAATACTCTGCATAATAACTTTTGCGGTAAGCACAGTTAGCCGTTAACGTAACTTTTAATTTTAGCCGTTGGTAATATTTAACTATGTCAGTACACCTTCAGTGGTATCTTGTGGTTTGTTTCATTGTCGATATTTACGTGGCAACCTTTTTGACCAATTCTATTTTTAAAGGCACATTTTTAGTGCTTGGGTTTTGAATACAGTCAGGACATTGAAATGGCAAGAAATTAGTTGTTTTAGTTTTCGCGAGCAATTCCAGTTATATATTTAAAGTTAAAAAGTGTGTTTATGATGAAGAATATTATGATAAATGATCAGATTTTGAGTGGCATGAAAACGGAGACTGCATTACTATGTGTGTTTGACGAACATACCGACAATGGAACTATGCATAACATCAACAAAACGCGGGCCCCGGCGAGTAACGGCATACTTGGTCAAAGAGTATGATGCGGTGACATTAAATTTTTTTGTGGACAAACAAATAAAACACAACTAGTATAACATTTATAAACTTGCGTTCTAGCAGTAAACAGAGATTCGATTTCTTTCAATCCTATAGGGCATATATAAATAACTAATGTAGAGTTCAGCATTTCCATTTGAAAAAGCTTATTGATGTTCTAATTTTCAGATCGTAGTGAATCGTTTGTGGATTAATTGGACTATGTACTTATTTAATACCGACCATGAGATAGAAGACAATTTCGTCAAGCTCGGATATTTAGGGGTGAGAGCCATCCGCTCCTAAACAAGACCGGTGATGACGACGAGGCTACTCGAAGCCATCAACGTATGTCAGTCGGGAAAAAAAACAGTTAGTTCCTATATGTATAATAATAATAATAAAAAAAAACGTTTATTGCTTCATAAATTTTACACATTGTTTCTTAAAATACTAAAAGAAAAGTGAGCAAAAAGAAACATCTCAGCCTGGCTTATCTAGTAAACCAGATAATGCTGTTTTTCAGATGTTCCTGTTCTTCTATTTTACCTATATTATATGAAAGTAAAGTAGGTAGGAGGGCTTAACCTTTTCAAAACTTATCAACAGAACTTTTGGATATTGGTACCTATGAGGCTCATTCCAAGCCAAGACATACCAAGGCTTGTCATAAGCATAAAAAAGAGCTTATTCTTTGACAAGTGAACTGTTGATGACTGTCTGCGCGCACGCTTAAGCCGGCCCAAGGGCCGATTAGCATGAAAAGTGGGCTGCGTTGCGCGTGACGTCTCAGTAATGCGTTATTAGTTTACGCTGCCCTGAGAGAATACGAGCTACCACGTTAACTTTGTCGTCGACCGTTTCTGGGTCAAGTCATTTAAGTATAAGCGTTAAGAAACAAGAATAGAAGAAGGCTGAGCTGAAATCATGTTCTGAAGTTAAAATTGTTGTCATAAAACCAAGTTATGGTCGGAACCATGCGATCTAACTCGGAATATGCATAATTGCATAACATCTTCAAACATTTAAGTTAACTCTTTTTTAACAATTTCCCAGTTGAAATACTAACATTTTAATAGAATAGAACAGGTTTTCCTGGTACTGAATGAACTTTGGACAAATACCATTACCATCATTAAATCATAACAATTCAATAGGGTTGGGTTCCTGCCATTCGTTTCGTATAATCAACACCAGTAGAGCTACACAGGTGATCGAATGACGAGCATTGTCATTAAAAATCAAACGCCGTCCCTGTCAAAAGGTCATTGACACCGTAAAGGTCCTCCCCCAAGAAGTGGGGCGTCGCGTTATTTCCAAATAGGTCAGCACCAACCCTCGGGCAGAACGGTTGGCGCCAAAACTGGCGACGGCGGGGCGCCAGCGGTCCCGATCAATCCGACGGGATAATACGACCAGACAAGCTTTTGACTAGAAAAACATAACGCTACATGTTTTTCTAGGCAAAAGCTTTGATAACTTTCTATGGCTGATTTAATACTTTTTAATAATATTTATTATGGTCCTTCACACGATAAAAGCAGCAGAATAGGGGAACCTGTTGTACCTAGGCCAGTTTTTGATATTTTTATTTTTTATAAATAAATGGTAAGAATAAGATCCGTCAAATAGGGAATAATGGAAAGATCAGTTACTCAACTATATAATAAATACATAAAATATGAGGATTTTCGGCCAAGCTGGAAACAAAAGCAACTTTAAAAAAAGGAAAACTGTCAAGGTACAACAGACCTGATGTACCTTGGACCGTTCCAGTTGTACTTTGAACATTCCAGGGTAGAATGAAGATAAACACTAGCAATTGCAGCAGAGTTTTATTTTTAATATAGGTAAGTACAACAATAATGCTCATACCTATAATCAACAAAAACATTAATGTAAATAGCAGATTAACAGTTAACTTAATTAATAGTCTCTTGTCTCTTTATTTTGTGTCAATAACATAAAAAATGTTCACATATTTAAATATTTATTTTTTGCCTTATATAAATAGAATAAAAATATAATCAAAAAATATGTTTTTATAAGGTTATATTATCTATATCAAAATTATCTATGTATTATCTATGTCCAAGGTACATACTCAGTTGGGGGGCCAAGGTACAACATCATAACAATTTTTAGTTACAACTTGTTTAAACACACTTTTAATTGAGGTTGGGTTCTGACAACTATACTATCTAAAACCTTAATAAACTGAGATTATATCGGAAGTAAAAGATATTTTATAAATACGTATCGTGACAAATTAAGAGGCCGTAAGAAAATTCCGCAAAACGAACTTTTAAGGCAAAAAATAATAAATTACCTTTTTTAACTGCATTGACCCGGCGCCGGCGAATCACAACTAACTTCACGTGAGTCTTATCAAAGCAGGCTTGGACTGCCATATACAATATTATTGTAAGGCGCGGGAGTTTACGAAAAATTACAATTGTCCTAGGTACAACACTGTCCAAGGTACAACAGGTTCCCTACATTAACATAGTTTGACTTATCGACTCGTTCGGACGCGACCATGATTGGTGTAATCCAGTCGAAACGGCGGGCCAGTATGTAGCTATGTGGATAGCTATCCTACTATCATTATAATGTTTAGGTCAGGTTTTTAGGGTTAATAAAAGTAGTTCATTCTTCTGTAACAGCTTATGTCAAAAGTTCTTGTAGAGCAATAAGGAAAAATATCAAAAGTTACTGTAACAGCTACAAATATTACATGTTGCCATACAGAACATCTCATTTTAAAAATAATCGACTAAAGAAATGGATTAAATTGAACCCGCTGCACACACGGACGTTTGTGTACTAAGTATAGTACTCTTCTCAATTTCCGTGTGTCATCGAATGTTTTTTATTAGAAATAAGTATAATTAATTAAAAAGTATACATATTGTTTGTTACTAAACATACTTTAACAGATGTTCATGCGGACCTAGTTTAGATATTAACTTAATATCGAAGCAAACCTGATTGCTATGAACCAGTATATTACATGCAAGACTAACATTACACGTAGTACTACTGTTTATTTACTGCGGTAACATTAAATTAAGCTACAACACCCATTTGTCTGATTATCAATCTTAACCCAAAAGTGGTAGAAGTCAAACTGTTAAGACCTAAAAGTTTGACTTGTTCATCTACATTTATTGGTGTAGGTACAAGCCAGACAAAACAATGGTCCCTCGAAGTGTCGTTCGCTCAACGTGTTAAACAAAGCGGTATTGTTTGCGTCACTCGGCACGATAAAATTGCACGTTTACAGCTAATAATTCATTAATATGCACCCACTGCCTGTATGTGTTTGCTTCAGTTAAAGGGTTGACTTAAAAAAAAAATGTCACGCGAAAATCGTGCTTGAAATAATTTATCGCGGAAACATTGTAGGAACAGTTTGTTCGGTATGCTTACTGATTTTGTTATTGTTTTTTTTAATTACCTAGTTTACCTTTGAGTGTGATCAGTTAAGTAGACATTGATAAAAAAAAATTGGGCTCTTTTGGTAGATATCCTGGCAAGGAAATAAGAATAAAAATCTTAAAAAAAGCAAACTTATGTGCTAAGCTGTGATAGCAATAAGGTATTAAGTGTATAACACTTGTTGAAATCTATAGATAAAACCTGTAATTTTACTATTAATTATTCGCTAAGTGAATCGCTTCATGCCACTCATTAGAATTGTCAACGCCTATTAATTAAACTGGCCTTGTAAAGCCTTCATGGTCGTCATCGCTTTGAAACATAAAGGGCTCAGTAAGTACTTATGTCCTTGATATAGTAACTTGATACGTACATATTATATTATATAATGTATTATTATACACTAGTCTAATAATGACGGTTTGGTCTGCGTTTTTTCTTACCCGGCTATTTAATATTTTACAAAAACATTGTATACATGTAAACAAAACAATTCATTTTTTGGCTCTGAGGGGAAGGAATTGTATAAATAATAAAGTTTTCGTTAAAAAAGCAGATCGTTTCAAGAAACTTAGTTGGTTTCAGAACAGTTATAATATTGTTTTTCATCAATATAACTAGCACCCACGTATATTACAGGAGAACAAAATATGAGTCTCAATCCTTTGATGATTTGTCTCACTTTAATTGAAATGACGAATGACTAACCCATGGATAAACAAGTTAACCCACATTTATGTTAGTCATAAAGCACGGTTAGTGACGTTGTTCAGTTTTCATGTTTCAGGGATTTCAAGTTAAGGCAATTGTTACAGGAAAAAGTTCGATAGTAGCAAAATAATGTACTGTTTTACCCGAACGACGACGCATTCATCTTCAGTTCTCTGAAACTGATTTATTTCGAAACACTATATTTTGTTAATTATTTTATTATAATGGGACTACTTACGAATAGGTAGCAGCAATTTTATTTTAATTTTATTTATTTTGATCGCGCGTTCATTTAAAATTAAAAAAAAAACAACATTCGATTCATCTTATAGCTAGGATTATATAAAATTTCACTAAACTATGGGTGATGTCCGAATAATGTCATTGACATAATAATTTTAAAAAAAATAAGTACCTACTCATAACTCGACCGCTCTTCCGAACCATGTGAAAATTGAAGCTTAAGTGCAAGCTATTGAGTGCATTTTAGTGTGACTGGTTAAAAAGATATTCGCATTATAGATCGGCGGGTGCGTGCGCGGCGTTATGCAGCTATGCGCCCGCGCATGCGCTTCTAGACCGGAAAACGCTAGAAAGTGGCTTTTCAATTTTCGAATAGCTACATAATAAACGATCTGGCCGATTTAACCGGCCGTTGTAGCGCTGAAACCAATCATTGCGCAGAAGGATTGTATTCACTATGTTCAGATAAATTAATCCTATATATTTACTGTTTTGAGTACCAATAGGATATTGTAAGAAATAACTATTGTTGTATAGGGTTTGTAATAGTGACGAGTTAGCAACTTTTATTAACAATGTTTTTTGTAATATTTCGATATCTTCGATATTTTAAAGAATTTTCATTGTAATAAAATATTTTTTGTGAGATAATGTATTGTGAATGCTTATAAATTATCAGAACAACAACACGCCCCATTGACATGCACTGACGATGACAGAAATCCTTGAAATCCGCCATTATTTTAGCTGCACTGTAACTCCAAACAAGCTTTTTATTTATGCGTCCTTAACGCATGAACGATTGAAACGATCGCTTGTTACAATATACAAAGTTATACAGGGAAGTTGGCTTTGCCGACGTGACTACGTGGAAGGTAGGTTAGCTCCCAAGAGTGTGTAGTACCAGCCAGCGTCGGACTGGCCATACAGTCGGGGTGGCATTTGCCAGCCGGGCCCCAGCCTGCGCGGGCCCCCCACAGGCCTGTGTCGCCCGCTTGCATTTCTCGGAAACTATACTTCTCACAAAAATATTGCTTATACTATTAGCAAATTGCCTTGTCAACGAATACGTTTAAAATGACTTTATGTCCTAAATTAAAAATTAAAGAAGTCATTAACAAAATAAAGAGATCGTTCCTTATTTTTTTTATTTAAAGCAAAAAAGACGCATTGTTTCCGAGATATCGTGAAGAAAAAAGTGTTTTCTCATCCCTTTTTCAAGATGGCGGCCGGGAGACAAGGGCCCCACAAACTTGAAGTTCTATTGACCAATCAATGACCACTGCGTCCTCTCATAAATGCAATATTCGGTCCTTAAATTGTAACAATTCAATGTAATGGGCTAAGATTGCCGGAAAATGATCGGAGAAATATTTCGCTTTCCTTTATGTACACTCGAGAGAAATGAATCCGGGTCACTTAAAGAATCCGAAAAATTTCGGTAACTAAAAATTCTAGGTTAATGCAATAAATTGTATTCAATACTACTTAAATGAATGTAAAAAAGTATGAGTCACCATACATTTTATTTACACAAAATAGTGCGATTTTTTTCTTCGAAATTTAAAATACCGGTATTGTTGGAACTGTTGAATACAGAATCGAATCTAATCAAAGATGACGAAAACAGCAGCTTTTACGATCGAGTCATTAAGTACAAAGCTGAAAGTTCTTCTCTTTTTTTAAAAAAAAATACTAGCTAGGTTTATACAGGGTGTCCCAAAAATTATGTCAAGTCCTATATGAATGTTCTGAGAAAGAACACCCCGTGGGGCTTTGAAGCACCCCCATGTATGTTCCGCGGTTTTTTGAGTTATTGTTTTATTTTAACTTTTGAGAATATTTGACATAACCGATTAAAAAATTCTAAAAAAAAGTATTTATTTTTTTAGAAATTCTTTTTGCAAATCAATTTTCATGAGTTCTTCTTTAATGCCTCAAATATTTGTCTCCATAACTTAAATAGAAGTTTTCAAAATTATGGTACAAACTGAAAAATTATGTTCTGTAAATAATGTCTTAAATTTCAACTTCAAATTTAAAATATTAGGATGTAGCTCAGCTTTCATAATCATTAATAAAAACTAGTACTTAACAGGCGACTTTTGGTGGAAAAATCATAAAATTTGTCATTTGATTAGGAAGCATTATTTGGACATTTTATTATTTCTGAAGTTAATAAGATTGTTAACAATCGAAATTATTACAGAAATGGTAAGATTTAACCATTTGAGAGTTTAATTTGTGATATTTTAAAAATAAATTAAGTTTTGAAATGGACCTTAAATGAAAAGAAGGAAGTGTATTTAATTATTAAAAAATTATTAGTGATCGCACTCAAAGTCCGCAAAGAAAGCAGAGTTCCTCGTAACAACAGGATTTGTCATGCGAAAACAGTGTTAAAGCAATGAAACCTAATTAAACAAAAAATATCGATACCGGAAGTATCAATTAAGTTAAGGGACATTTTGGGCAAAATGAGTTATATACATCATTGAAATCGGCTCGTTCTACTCCATCGACTGGTATACTTGAAATTACGATATCTTAAAAAAAAAAGGACCCTTACAGTAAGATTTTCTGATGGACTAAGCACATTTCAACAGAAAAACACAATGTAAAGGACGTGTTTGTGAACGTCGACAAGTTTTTTCCAAAATTTCTAAAAAAAGAGAAATTGATTTTTTAGAAAATCTTTTTGCAAATCAATTTTGATGAAAAAATATCACAATTTTAATTAAAATTTATTTGCAAAAAGAATTTCTCAAAAAAATTAAATACTTTTTTCTTTGGATTTTTTCTAAATCGGTCATGTCAATTATTTTCAACAGTTTAGGAAAAAAACCATAACTCGAACGCTATAAAAATCGCGGAACTTACATGAGGTGTATGTACTAACTCAGGACATTCGCTTGACACTATTCTTTGGGACACCCTGTATGTATATTATTTGTTATAGGATTTACCTGTAATTATTATTTATAATACCTACTTATTATTTAAGTATTATAATATTTTTTTTTACTGTTATCTCGATTTGTGTATCTCATTATTTTTTGATAGTATCCCATCACCGTGATTAGTCTCGGGCCCTGGGCTACTTAGGGTTATGAGCCATCCGCTCACCCGCAAGTCCGCCGAAGCTGAACAGGCCTCAGACGGCCATCAGCGATCAGTCCCTTCCGAAAAAAAAAAACTCGGGCCCTGGGATTGTGATTTGCCACCCGGGCCCTTGCGGCCCAGTCCGACCCTGGTACCAGCAGTCACGACTGTGCCCTGAACAAAGGCAGGACGGAATAGTGACGAGGTACGTTGCAGTAGGAAGGTTAACTTTGAAACAACGCCAATGACACGACTAAGTGTTAATAATTGTTGAGAACGTATGACAGGAAGCACATCCAAAAGCATATTAATCAGTTTTATTTGTTTTGACATAAGTTTGTCGGTCTGAGGTAAAACAGATAAAAAATAATAGAGATATTGTAAAAGGACAATCAAATAATACTGCCACACCTATAAAAATATCTATGAGCATCACTGTGTCACATTTAATCCCGATATTTGGGTCTCCTAGAAAAGCTTTTAGTCCCAATAAAAACACCATACAATGATCTAGTTCAGTTACGACTGCAAGTTTTGGCCTGAGTCCATTTAGGGCATTAAACCAGGACATAGCTGGCCTTGGAAAAGAGAAATTAATAGAGAATGTAAGTTTTCCAGTTTCTAGGATATTGTTATGAAAAATATCTTCATTGGTAGAGACGTTTTGAATCTATCATTCACATTAAAAACTAATTTCATCATCATATTATCCCTAAAATTGTTTAGATAACTTTTGCAGCTCAGGTGCAGAAATTGGAAAGTACTGCATATCCTGGGACTGCTATTAATAGGCCAGCAGTCGGTCCGCCAGCAATTAAAGTAGATCTCTCTACGCAGCGTCCGAAAGCCTCTAATCTCGCAGTAATAACAATCGGAAATTGCAAATAAAAGCTGTTCCATATTACCACGGTGAAAGCCCACCAAGTGTGGAAGTGAGCTGTCACCACAGCATCCTATTCACCGAAATTCACACGCAGCACAAGATAACATCACGAATCATGACAGCCATCATCATTGCTAATGGCCAAAGCGCGACCCACCACTTTTATTGACCGGTGTCATTTAAAACTAGATTAGAGTAATTTCGTTTGTGATGGGAGAATTTTTGTGTTTCCCATCTTTTCTAATATAAGGCAGATTACGCATTGTTGTGTCGAATGCGGATTGCAGTTAGCGCTTTCCAACGCGAAATTAGTTTTATTTTCACGATGAGTTTGAGGTTGTAAATTTTGAAAGTAAATTTAGAACCAATCCATAGTATTTCGATGGATTTGTGTTTGATTTTTGAACATTTTAACCAATTAAAAAAACGAGAAAATTTTCAAGTAACTGTATTTTTTTAATCTCAGCTAAACAGTTGGGGTACCTACAGCGCGGTATTAAATTGAATTAAAATCTGAACCTCTTTAGTTACATCTGTCTCTCATATAGAAATAATGTAGATGAAGTTCAAAATATATGTTACGCATACACACCATACGTAGTCCGTCCAAAAATAGTAAAGACCGTACCATAACCCTTCATTGAATACAAGACTACTATAATGCCTCGTAAAATATGAAACAAAACAGCAGCCCAACAAATGTAATCGGATGTTATGAAATGTAACCGTTTCGCAACTAAATTGAAGAAACGACTTGCAATGGCCACCGATAGTCGATTAGAGAAGATGGAAGCCAGAATGGACAAGTTCAATTTACGGTAACAAGATGAACTTGGTAAGTCAACTTCGAGTGGACAAGGCGCGGCACTCAACAGATCAAAGAAAGTGGTTGCGTACTTTTAACATTGTAAATAAGATACTGATAAAAATCGTGGCATCAATTATCCTACTACCTATTTTAATTTGATTTCAATGGTCTCGGATGTAAAGTTTAGATATATAATCCGTTAAGTAAATAGCGATGAGTTTAGGTATTAAACATAAATATATATTTTTAATTGATTGTAGCAGTATACATGTAGGTGTGAGTAGTGTACGTACATGAAGGGTAGTCATTCATTTTAATTAGATTTACAATTTTATGTTAAAATTATTATAAACATTAGCAAAAATGTCGTTTTAAATTTCACAGTACGAAGTTTTTGATATACATAAACAAACGCGTCTATCTGTCCCTATGTCTGCATAAATCTTTAAAACTACACAACGAATCTTTTTGCGGTTTTTTTTATAGGTACAAGGATTTAAAAGGAAAGTTTAAATGTATAATAACCCGAAGCGAGGTCCCTAGTTATACATCAATTACAAAAAGCTTATTTTACAGAATCAGTTTAGTAATATAGACGACGTTGATTGGCTGCAACTAGCTTTATGATGGATGAAAGTTGCTCACCATAAAATACAACATGCTACAACCATAACATTGGCGGTTGTACGCGACTAGGCGAGGACCAAACCGATACGTCTGCTTTCAATCTACATCTGTCTTGCTTAGTTTTTTCGAATGCCTAGGGTTAGCAATAATACTATATCAGACGATTTAAGTATTATCTTTCTAGCATTATTTACTTAGGTCTGTGTATGTACAAAGATTTTTGAAACTTTAAAAGGCTTGATTACATTACATAGTAGATGTTCAATGTTGTACTTCGAATGCGACGAATCTTGAATACATGCAACTTGCTAAGAGAATAAATATTAACAAGACGTATTTTACATAAAATAACATTATAATTTAATCGTAAGTTAAATTAACGTAACGTTTATTTTTTCATAATAATTTCAAAAAGAAACAAAATAAGTAGGTACATAAACGTCGAATGAATAAATCGAGTCACACCCAATAAGGTAATTGTTATGTTATTGTTGAATTAATCACGGCGTTACTGGCAAATGCAATTACGTAAATCCTATGAGTGACATGAACTGTAGATAAAACAATTGAAAACCCTGCATGAGACAGAGGCATAGACGCACTACGAATCCCACGGAACGGTAGTCGCCGCGCGCCTTGCTTACAACGCACCCGCCTCCCGACTAACGTTGCACCGCACGGAACGCGCATCCGAAATTCGAAAAAAGTGGGTGATACTTTTTAAAAAAAGAACAAAGTGACATTGCAGTGTTCCCTTTTTAATCTCCGCAAGGAGTTTCGGAGTGTCTTAGGTAATTATGAAACTTTGGATTTATTATTTTTGTTTTGTTTTTATCAATTGACTTGATAAAATAAAAGTTAAGATAAATATATCTGTATAATAATGTATTATATTTATATACGTGTATTTTTAATTAAGGCTTACTCGCCTTTTTTAATTAAGCGTAACCGCCACATTAATAATGTATTAGGTCTTGAGGCTTCAACTTGTCGGAATAAATGTTAAGTTAAACTACAGACGTAAAAATGTAAAATTTAAATTTAATAATTTACTATGACATACAGGAATCGTCCATTAGGAAAAACAAAGAAAGTCTTACCCTAATTATGATGTATCCTATAACAACACGATTAAAGTTGTTTACTCAAGCCACGCATGCGCGTCTGCGGAAATCCATTACGCAAAAATCAAAATTAATGTAACTAAAAGTAGTGAACAAGTAAATACATTTCGAATAACAGTCAAAAAACGCTTTGCAAAAACTTCATAATACTAATTCATAAATCTTACATTGTCGTATTGATACTTTGTCCTCTAATTTTTCTATACACCGCTTTTTTCTTGTGACGTTTTTAGTAGCATATTTGGATTGGTAGCCTTGTAGCAATGGCTGAATGATTTTAATCAAAAGGAAGCGAAAGAAAAATAACTGAATGGTCCAGGACACAGTCTATACTTTGATTACTCGTTAATTCGTTGCAAGGTAAATTAGGGTATACTTCTTCAAAGGTGCACAGTTTACATCGATTACCATAAAATTAAATGCTTAAAAGCTTTTAGAAAGGAAAAATAAAGCAAAAAGATATAAACTGATTAGGATTCGTAAATAGACGCAAATACAGAACAAATTCATTAAAATCATATAAATATTTGTCCCGTATGGGAAAAGAACATAACTCACGACTCCTGCGCAAACACATGATGACGAATCAAACGACGGCGTTAACTTTAATTAAGCTACTAATAAGTCGAGTAAAATTTAATCTAATAACATCACTGCACTAAATTATAATTAGAGAGTAACTACTTGAATTGACAATGGTGCGTAGGATGAGAATTCTGAGTGACGCATCATTTCAGCGGCGGATGTAGATTACATGAAACAAAGGGAAAATGTCTGCCCACACCATAAGTTCAATGGTGTCCAGACAATGAGTACGCGTGATTGCTTTATTATCAACGGAATAAACACACGAATACAGCAGATTTATATGCTTAGAAACAAGACTTAACACTTAGCTAACTAGTCGATCCAATCGACACATAACTGCATAACTATAATTCTATCAGATTGCACAACTGGTCACAAATAAGCAAGTACCAAGTACTTTGATGTTCATGTAATTATGTTCCATTGATAGTCTAGTGATTATTTCAACGGTAGGAACAGGAGCCACATTAAATTATTAAGCTCTCAAGTTCTTTCATGTGTAAAGTTTAATTTATTAATACCAAGGCAATACAGTGATCATATTCTCTTCTTAGAATATGCTTATTTATGACTAAACCATGTTAACGGACAAAATAAATGAAAGAATAAAGAGGAATCAAAACAACAAATAGAGACATCACGCTACGAAGGCGGGGCCGGAATGTCCTGAAGCCAGCTATCGTTCCATCATACTAATTGTTTCGACAAAAGTCAATTTGTATGCATGGCTTTCCGACAACAATACAGACGAGCCAAGCCCTCGGCGCGATAGCCCAACCTCAAATCCATGGTATAATTAGGAACGTTTTACGTTATCAAAGACAGACCCTGCCATTATGGTAACACTAATGAGATAACGCGACCACATATTTCAAAGCTAGCAATCAGGGCACCGTGTTTTCTAATCAGATGGCGAATGATCTGAAATAGTTCGTTGTCATGAATCTGCTTTTCAATATTATAACGACCATATTTCCGAAGTTAACTTAAAGTTAACCTTGTTCTTTTATAATATGTTTCTTTACACATGCAAATTAGTGACTATTTACTCAGGGCCTGGTAGACAAAAATACGTACCGAGCTTGATCCTTGAAGCTTTTTCAATTTATAAATATGTAACATTTTAAACTTTAAACTCCATAAGTTACCAAAAAGCTGTTCACTATTTTCAGAAGACAGTTATCCCATATTGTAGAAATATTAGGAAGATATAGACTCAAACAATGAAATATTTAGTCTTTCATGACTACAAGCCCTGTCAAGAGTTCGAACGTCCGTTCTCGAAATAATTAGTTTGAATCAAATTATGCGCGAGTTTAATCCGTATAATTAGTTTTAATTCAAATAAAATAATGAGTTCGTTTGTCAATGTGATTTCGAGAGTATCTTTTTAATTGATCTAACGATTTCGACTCTCCAAGAGTAGCGAAATCATCAACCTCTGACACGTCTGCATAATGAATAACAAAATCGCAAGAAAGCCGATGTTCAAGAAGGTTCTGTAATTGCGCATTGAAAGTAGCGACCACGCATCGCCGTGTGGCGCATAAATAATAACATTAATCAACCGATATTGCATCTAATAACTGGTTGCATTTGGACAATGCACTGAAATCAAATCCAACATCCAATATTGTAACTTAAGCTTTTTAAAAAATAAAGACGAAGGAGGTTAGCAATGCAATGTTCGACTGTAGGAATTTTGAAACGGTTTACTTAGCTCGTCTTGACAGGTAGACAGCAGACACGATATATTGGTTGAAGAAATAAAATAAAATCGAACAATGAAAGAAGATGGAAATAAATAAATTATATTTGATGATTGGAAGCATTAACATTGGATGTATGAATTATCTGACTCGTGATTGATTTACTGAATCCAGACAGCATTCATCTTATTCAGCAATTCAAAATGTTTATTGATGATGATTGAGATGATAATTTTAAGATAGATTCCTAGAGGCGATATTGTGAACATTTCTAAACTTCTAGTTTGGTATAATACAGTTGAGTGTGACATTAAAACAAAGCATCATCAGACACGACATCTTTTGAGATTCATCTGTTCAGATTTGACACACTGGCTAGGTAGACAAAAGAGCCTTATGGCATTTTCACTGTCGCATGAAAAAGCATCCACGAAACATGATTGGAAAGTCGATGCGTGCCGGCGCGTCAGGCACCAGTGACCAGGCATCCAGTGTGGCTTATTTATGCCACGTTTCTACTACTACACGCGAACTGACATATTGCACTTTTACGTATTATCAAGTTTTAGAATGCTTATGAGGAGCGCGTAATACTAGGTTGGAAGTACGATGCTTCTACTTATTTATCGGTTACAGGAGCCCAGCGAGAATCGTTTGATGTGTAATCAAATTGATGCATGTTGAAAAGTAGGTTTTTATTATTTTTATATTAACTGAAAAAAAGTCTGAAATAATGTGTGAAAATTTGCACTCGCGATATTTGTGCACTACAAATGAATAAACAAACAGGGAAATATAAACTAAACCGTTTAAAATGGATTATATCAAAGGGAATAGACAATGTTTAACTGATTTTTCTTAATAAATAAACGCTCCATCGTGTAATGAAAATTAATACATAGAGAGGTAGTTATAGTGCCAAATGGAGTTCAAAGTTTTGTCCTATAATATACTTTTTTAGTCTTGCAAGACAAATTTTCGGAAGAAATTACAATAACAATATATCATAAAGATTATCAGAATAAATCAGGAGCGTATAATTACTAGCAGTGTGCGTCGTTAGATCTCGGGATAACACATACCTAACCTTAACTGGTAGTCAAGTAGTTGGATGAATCATGGCATAAGATTTTAATCTTAGATCAAAATAATCTTATACATGGAATATGTATCTTGTCTAGGTAATATGTAAAGAGATGACAAGCTCGACACCGCGATGGCTTGAAAACTTAAACTGATGTGATTTTTGGCTTTAATTTCAACCGATTTTAAGCTTTCGCGTTCCATTACACTAAATATTAGTATTTATGGGTCTATACGCGATATTAGGAGTAGTTGAGTTCGCCCGCGACTATGATTGGTGTAACCCAGTCGAAACGTCGGGCAGTAAGTAGCTAAGTATTTGCTACTCCTAATATCGCGTGTAGACCCACAAAGACTAATATTTAGTTTAATTTCAACTGACTGATGGAGCTACGGAGTGGCATTTTTTTTGAACCAACCCAATTTCCAGGTGTCGGAGTACGGGGGCGGAGGGCGAGTGGTGTGGGCCATGTCGGCGGGAGACAGGGAAGCGGAGGCGCAGGCCAAGAAGGGCGAGGAGGGCGCAGCCCCCGACCGGGACAGCCGGGCCGCGGCCGCTCTCAAGCAGTACTGGTGCGTCGGGCTCCGGGCTGTCGAGCTGGTGAGTGGCGCCATTTTGTTTTTTACTTATCCTACGTCCAGGATAACCTCACTTCAGCTAATCGTAAGCAGCCGTAACGTCGACATGTCAGGTCGACATAGATCTATCATTAGTACATTAGATCATATTGAGCCTGTCGCCATCACCCTGAAGGACTGTATACGCGTAGGTGCCGTTTCACGCCTCGCCTTTAAAACCTGCGGTTAGGTATAATTGAGGAACCACACGAGCTGGAAGGCCATTTTGTTCGTCTTTTCTAATCAACAACACGTCAGGCATAAGACGGTTTGATACTAACACGGTATAAGGACGTTACAAAACCTGTGTCACGCCTGACGGTCTGTTGACAGTGTATTCTTCATTTAGTTTTTTTTTGTTGCTGATTGGAACGTCTCACTCGAATAGGCACGCCAAGACGATGTTTGAGTCGCACTGTTGTAAAGACAATCAATAAGTGCTTCTAAGAATACAATATAAATTAAGAATAATGAACGAATATACTTTCGAAATAGGCGAATGGTAATCGAACAGTCAAATACCCTATGTATGTTGCAGGTCTATAAGACTTGACCTAATATATACCTGGTTCAAAATTTTAAGTTTGAGACGATTCTTTAATTTCTTTTGAAATCATTTATTCTGACAAACGTTTTAAGAAAAATTGTTTTGACATAAACACACGATTAAGAAGAGAGAGAGAGATTAATTAACATTTAGGATGAGACAAACAAGAGCTTATTGAATCCAGCACAATCTTGTTACCTGAAGACAGCTATCAGTCCCCGTTTATACCACAATCGACAGATACAGTTATAACCGACAAAGGTAAACACCGTGCATCGATGGGAACAACGCATATGTACCCACGGTCATTCCATAATTATCCGCAATTACCTTGTCCTTGAAAGCAGCAACTCTCAGTTCAGCATTACTCATGGCCTCATGGCTAGGAAGTAGGTATGGACGAAGTAAAACAACTACACTCAATTATAGTGATTAGCGGGTAACATCTGATGTAACCACAGTGTCAAAGCTACAGATGTAGATAAAACCTTTATTTGCGTATGAAGCTTGTATCTCACGTTTATGTTTTTACCTTGTTTGCATTAACAATACATAATACGACTATAAAACATTGTAGCATAATCAGTGCAATAATAATACCACTGAATATTAAATATCTTCTCTTCTTAGCCGTAGTAGGTACTACATTTCGGATAGGAGTTACACCCCAGGGTTTTAGTCGGTAGACCCCCTGGGCATTGCACACCACCCAGGAGCCGCAGCTGGCATTTACCACCCTTTCGCCAGCCGTTGGGGAGTCCGACACACCACCCGGAGAGAACCCCCTCTCCGGGTGACGGTGCATAACGCATTTCACCGGGATAAAAAAAATCTAGTAGGCTAAGACGGTAAGAAGCTAAAGTTAAACATAGCTAGTGTAGAGCAAATCATGAATAAACTTCGTATACCAGTTTTTATTCATAAAACAATTACCCAAACAAACAGATCAAACGATCTACTAAGTCTTATAATGCACACGACTCCATCCTAACACTCAGAGGTCGTCTCGTCTAAGTTAACTATGTTCAGAGCTTATTACATACAAGACGGTGAGCTTTCATCTCTATTTCTGTTAAAACTTGATGGATGTCACATGAACCAACAGATGTCGTTGCAAACCGCAGACAATTTGTGCAAAACAGGTGGCGAAAGAGAAAACCCGACGGTATGAAAACACCACTTGCATTGGAAAATCGTTTACCTGTGGTTCCGCGGATATCAACGGAGAAAACAGAATGGCTAACACTTTCACTAAGCCCATACTGTCACTACTCGTCACTGATTCGTTAATTTTTTCCTGATGTACGTGATCTTAGTTCAAAAGACAGTGAAGACTATGTTCGTAGAAAGTTGGACAAACCGTTTCGTAGTTAATGAGTTGCAGTAAAAAAGCAATTTTTGCAACCGATTTTTGGGAAGATTGGCAATAGCTCTTGGTTTTCCTGTTATCTGTTGCTAACTAAACGTAGGATTTGATTATTATGTTTTTTTTTTTTATAAAAGGCTAACAAGATGACCTCACTCCACCTGATGGTAAGCGGTAGTGAGATCCAAATATGAGGTCGACAGGCACAATAGATCGTATTGAGCCTGTCGAACTCACCCTGAAGGCCTGCTTAAATGCCGTTTCACGCCCCGCCTGAAGAGCCCGGGATCATAGGAGGGAGGGAAAACATGAGCTGGAAGGGCATTCCATGCCTTAATGGCACGGGGCAGAAATGAGGAGCTAAACCTCTTAGTCCGAGCCACCAGCGCCTGCATTGTATGTGGATGGTAGCGCTGTCCAGCACGTGTCGTCTCGCACATGTCTAAGTCAACTCAACACAAAAGTGTGACCGATAACTGTCAACATCGTTCAACTTGTATACGAATACGTATAATCTAAAGGAGAATAAATTCATGATAGATTTTGAAATTAACTTCGCCTCTTTTAACAAGTTCTTTGTATGCAGGTGATCGCGGTAATCGCCGTGGGGCTGATGGTGGGCGCGCTCTACTCCCCCCAAGTGGTCGAGAGGAATGTCCACCACATTGCCGTCATCTACTCTGCTTATTCGAGTAAGTATTTACAATTTGTTCCTTATAAATTATTCACTAGATTCAAAAGACTGAAACCTCGACTGACCATTAACCATCAGTTACTTAATAAAGTTAAATTCCTGCTTAAGGTTTCAGCCTAACAGATGGCTTAATATAATGATGTTGCATTTGATAATGTGTCTGTTTCTTGTGTCAAGAGTAGTGGATTCGATGAATATTTGTATTTGTTACAATAATAATACTGTTTCGTATCGACAAGTAAACAATAACGTGGAACCGGATGATTGCGAAAATGTTCAGGATATTTTTACCAAACCCATTGAGGCTTGTTAACTAACTACGCAGCCATGACCCGACTGCTACTGGCTGCTGTTTTTGTTCTAATCTTTCAATTTAACAGCTGCTCTTAAATGCTTGATCGATTCGGTTCTGTTTTGTTGCTGGTTTAAATACGAATGGACACACATTTTAAAACTAAACTTTGCGTTTTACTTATTATACATATTTAATTATACTAACAGAACACAAATCATGAATGAATTGTAAGGTTTCTAAATTAAATAGAACATGTAAAGCAATTCGCAGGTACACAGTTTATTTAATATGATAATTAAGTTAACTTCAACTTCTTATTTAATTTATTTTAAGGTAATGTAATAGGGAAGAGCCAAACTTTTTTGAATTATGGTTCACCGTTACTGCTTCGTAAGCAGTAGACACTGCCATTGACTTTTTGCTCATCAATTTCCTATTAATCACAGCAAACGCGGATGTCATTGCTCTATGTTTAAAGTTGTTAGAATCTCATCTACATACATTTCCTGTAAATTACCTGCTTGTAATCACAGTCAAAAATTGGTTCATAGATTTTTTGCTGCGTCAGTATTTATTTTATACTCAGTTAAATCATAATACAGAATCTAAAATCGATTTTGTAATGCTGAATTGATTTTACTTAATTTGATATTGTGTTGTGTTGATTGATCTTTTTCTTCTTCCAAGATTAAATCGTGAGATTAGCACGCAAATAATCGACAAAAAATGTCAGTTGTTATATTAACCGTGGATTATTTAAAATTTATGTAATTTGTGAGGCAATTACGCCGGTGACACCGCCATTCTGCAAGGGAACTTGTGCAATCGGTTTCACTTCTTGGTGATTGGAAAATTGGTTTCATTGAACTTGGTGGGAAAGTGTCGAACGTAAACATTGAGCCGTGCCATATGAGCCATATCAGTCACTATTGATGTATTGTGCTTCCTTGTTTAGCTGCGTCTAGCGGTAATATCTCATATTCAATGTCGTTGAGTTATGCATTTACTGGATATTGATCGTGGGATCGAATTCATTTGTTTTTACTCAACATAGACAAAATGAGCCTATCTTATACCTCACCTCGATAGATATCGAAGATAGGCTTATAGGGATTTTTAATACTGATTGATAGTGCCAACCAACCCAAACATACTTATTTAAAGTGCAATTCTATGCGTTATAAAGTGAAGACATTTTGGATTTTCCAATGGAAACTTTATTTCTTAACATCCTCATCTCACCTCATCTTCTATTTCTTTTAAATTCTCTATCATTTACTATGTTTTCTTTGTTTTCTTCTTACACAACAGACAATATTACAGATGGCAGTAGCTGTACGCTTTTAATTTTTATACTGTCTTAGTATTCTTCAATAGCAAATATTCAGATGTTATCATCATTTTCTCAGGTTTCATCATCATCACCGGCGTGCTGATCATCGCTCGGCTGCTGGGAGAGTCGGCGGGATGGAGGACATCCCTCGGGTTCTCTGTGCTCGGAGCGGTCTTGTTCACCGCCGCTGCAGCCGTCATCTTCTATGGTAAGTTTAACTGAAGGGAAATTAGGACTTTACCACATCTGTGCATTATCTTTTCACTGTCTTTTATTTTTTTATCGTCAGTAACCGATGTTTTCTGTTCGTTTTCTTTCTCTAATTTAATCGTTTTACTATGGTATTGGTGCTTAATCTATGTTGTCCATTACCAATTTTTTATTAAAACAACAACACCTTCAAATGATAATAAAACCAGTAAGCCGGAATAAAATGATAAATACATAAACATAAACAAAGTGTTAGATAGCTAACGTTCACAACGAACGATCATAGATAATGACTGTTGGGTACTTAGTAATCATCATCATCAGCCCATACACGTCACCACTGCTGGGGCACGGGCCTACCCTAAATTAGGGCGATAAGGCCTATTACTTAGTAATATTATTCGCGTTTTTAATCATGATACCACAGAGACATTGACAAAAATTCCACCTCGATAAACTTTTTGTATTTTTTTATTATTTATTATAACTTTCATTTTTTATTACACTTTACAAGTAAGTAAGAGAAAAGGTATGGGACGATATCTGATTGCATTCATAAATTTTCAATAGATTGGTCGTGTTTGGTATTCTAGGATGATATTAAGCAATATTTTATCAAGTCAATAAACACTTTATATTGTTGTTAAAATGGCCTATTGTTCACTTAAATAAATTACTATTTCAATTGTTTCTAACATCTACTATCTCATTACAATAAAAGCTGATTAATATGCAAGCGACACCTCAGAGCCACATAGCTGTTTAAGGAGGGACCTTCGTGCTCATTTGAACTATGCGATCCTAGTCTTCGGGGATTGGTGTTAAGGCTTCCGCCCGTTTCTATAACGATACTGATATGAATGAGAAATCAATTAACGGTTATTTCGATTTTTATTCAGGTTTTTTATTTTTTAAAGCATCAGGGCTTGGCGACGTTCAAGAAAATAATTGGCACAACTTCAAAACCTATAATTGTTTATGGTAAATATGTGAAGATTGCCGTGGAGTTTGTAATGAAGGAAATTATAACTGTTATAATTGTGTTTTACAGACTGGCACAAATCCTACTACATCAACCAGCGTCCCAACAAACAAGCATACGACCTGCTCATCTCGTCTGGCGTGTTTGCTATCATCAACGCAGCCGTCTTCATTGCCCATGCCTTCTTCACCTTCAGAAAGGAGGCCGACTACTAAACTGCCAGTTACTTTCCAACTCTTCGATCAATTTCGAAAAAAAAAAGGTTAGATGATGCTTGACAAAAAAAAAGCCGTTTAAAAATAAGTCGTTGAGCGTATCTTTCCATTTCAAAGTTAACTTTTCGAATCAACAGCAACGAAATATAACGGATGTCATTATTGGCGCAAATATTGACATAAACAATAAAAACTCTCATTAGGTTTACGTAACTTTAAACATAATTATTATGATTTCATATTTACTTATCAATAAGGATTGTTCGATTTGTAAAAATAACATTGAGTCTGCTTAAGCTACATTTAGGTTTATTTTTAATTTCTTCTTATTTTTTAAGTGATGTACGGTCCCGTTGAATAGTTTATGTTAGTTTCGTTACGAATAAGTAATGTTTTTAAACATGGTTGCCCCCAATAAAGCAGTTACGTCGAATAAATTTAAGTCAGTAATAATGTTTGCCCTTTTGCTGCAGCTTATTAAATTCCGAATTGAAACCTGGCGTTTTGATCACTGCCCTATGCTGCAGCTATTGATTGAATATGCACATGAAAAAAAAATCACGTGTGTATTCGGCAGCTAAAATTCTGTTTAAAATAACATACTTCATTGCACAACAGATTTTTTATTAACCTACAGTTTTCCATTGTTAAAATGCACAGTGCAGCTATGCTTAGAATATCAGATGACAGCTACCTTTAAAATTATATTGAATATTATAAAATGCAGCTATTTTAATTAAGTGTTGTATGTAGGTATCATGCAGCTATAATAAAAATAAACTTTTTCACATTAAGTGAAATTTTTAAAAATGGTGCAGCTAGTTTATGTTTTTGTATTTAAGGGCTAAAATAATCAATGGACAGCTTTATACTTTTTTACGGTTTTAATTTTTTATAGAAAGTTCAGTAGCTACTCCACGAAGAAAATTCTATGTGTAATTAATTTTATATTTATGGTTTATTAAGCGCATTTTTGATAATTCACATTAAAATCACCATAGAATTATTTACTCATTTACATTCGGTAGAGCAGCTATTTTGTTTTAGCAAATTCTTTTTTTTTGGCCGACAGTGCAAGTAAAACTAAGGAAATAGAACTTGTATCAACACTTCGTAATGACGAAATAGGTTAAATTATTTTAAGTTTATCATTATTGTTTTTAATCAAGATGATCCAATTTAATTGGTAGCTTTATAATGTTATTATTGTGTTAATTTTATCTTGTAATTGTTACTGAGACATTCCGCTAAGACCAAATTTTAGTTATAAGTGATATTTTAACAGACATACGTAATACATCAAGTAGATTACGATGGGTTAAAACACGTAACTATCGTTGATAACTCGTACCAAGAAAACATATTATTATTTTTGTTATTTATAAAGTATTAGGTACGGTATTTATTTTTTCAGTTATATTTTTAGATATTTGCTCCGATAAATCCGTTATTGACATTAATTTTCTTCACTTATCATAAATTCAGTTATTTATATTTTTGAGCTTAAGCTATTATTTTAGATACGAAATACCACCGTATGGATTGTTATTATCGCATAGTTTAGACACTTGTTCAGGAAATTATAAAAATAATGTAAGTCCAAGTTATTATGGTCCTAAATTTGTAGACATTACTTTCCATTTCTTAAATATTTTAGTTTATGCAAAAAAAACATAATATGTATCTGTATTACGTATTTTTATTTTAGTTTTTAATAAGATTGATTGTACTGGCTACTTAATAGTATTTTTTATAGTGAAATAACTTCAAAATTTTGTTATAGGTATAAATGTTTCATATGATCAATAATGCACAAATTGATTTAGATAGGTGAAAGATTTTTTAGGTAAAAATAGATAATATTATCGACATCTTATAGGCATCAATCCCAGTGAAAAAGAAGGAAATTATAGAACCTGCTTACAATGAAAATATTATTCAAGAATATACCGAATACTACTCTCTACTTCAAATAAAAACAATAACATGAATGTATTTTGATACCTACCTTAAGCGAAAATTGAAAAGTAGTTAGGTACGTTATATTTTAAATTCTTTATGGATTGATTGACGATTTGACCTTTATATATTTAGTGGATCTCTTATAATTAATATTTCATTATCGGTGGTGTGTTAATTACACTTATTTATTTCGTATTTATTAGATAAGGTTATTTTTAAAGGGAGAACCAAAGCAGTAATCAGTATCCGTCCAGTTATTGTAGTTAAGTTTCTCTCTCATTATCTTTGCTATGCCTATTCATTTAGACCGGACTTGGTTAATCTTACAAATCATTACTTTATCTCTATTAATAATTATTTTAAACTCAACTAACAAAATGTCCTAAAGATACGTAGGTATCAATCATCTTTAGGTAAAACATTATTAATATAATAATAATCTATCATTTTAATTTAGTTATTAGTAAATGTAGCCTTTTGAAGAATGCAAACACATTTTATAGTTTTACGAACTAATAATAAGAATAAATATAATAAAAGTATTATAATGAGCATACATAATATACGTATATTGCGTAACATGGGGTAAAGTGCCCAGTAATCAGCCCTTCAAAAAAAATTGTTCTACAATTATAATTTTTTTTCTAAAAAATACATCAGATACAGGCTGGCTATTGGGTCTCTTACCCAAAACCTATGTAACCGGCGCTAATGTTACCTTACACCCGCTCCCAAACCACAATATATACAATACATAAATCATTATAAAAGGTACTCGCGTCACAAAATTGTATTGAACAATATTTGTCGCCAATTTTCGACGATGTATTATTATTAATTATGACATATTATGTATTCGTTGATTAATAAATGAATAAAATTAATTTATCTACACATAGTGTTTTATTTTATTACTTTCCCATATTTTCGGCATAAAGTTATAAGATCAGGACACAATCACTCAATCAACCATTCCTAAATAAATTAACAAGCGAGAACTCGTCTTTTATTTTCTAATCAAGTACATAATAATGGCCACATTAAATCACTAACATTTCTTAATTTGATAATTTTATAGTTTAAGATTATTATTTACACTAGATATTTTCATGTTTAGTTAATATTTACTTTATTTCCTTTGCGTTGTTTATACTCTCAGTACAAAAATAATCTTAATGTCACTGTCAAAATGACAGATGTCAAAAAGTAGTTATGAATGGCTATAATGATGCTTGATGAAAAAATATTTCTAAATCGCATAAAACTATTATAGTATAGATTATAAAATGAACCCTACTATGCCACTTACCTTTTCAGCTTTAGCCAAATAAATCCAGAGCTTCCTCCATGTGGAAAACTTCTTTTGGTCGCTAAAGTTGTACTGCATTTCCTTCGACGCATATCTCGTACTTAGCGGGGACCGGTAGTTGCAGAACTCCGTATTCTGTATTTCGGCGGGTGCGTCAATTGAAAACATCTTGTTTTATTTAGTCGAACGCTTTTTGTACAACTTTACACGGACTTAACCTCCACTAGACCGCCTGTCGCTGTAAACAGCTGACAGTTGACTGAGTACAATCCTAACCTATCAACTTTCAAGGCCAGCGGACTACGCGGGAGAATTCAATTTGATAACAAGGTTATCTCGGGCTAGGACTGACGAAACCAAACGTTTACGACGAGTAGAGCGTTTCTCCTAATTCTATAGGTGAATAGTTACGTACACGTGGGATTTTTTCGATACTACTAGTGAATATGGCAGCCAAATAATAATATTACGCTTAGAAGTATAACTAAGTAATAATATATAAATACGAAACAATTAGATAACTTATAATGTGATGTAACATGATGTAATAATAGGTATTGTGAGAGATAGCATTGGAACAAACAAACAATGACGCAAATTGATTCAATGAATGTCCAATGTAGATATGGATAGGTTGAAATATGTATGTAGGTACAATATCTTTACAGGTTCACAAATGTGGCATATGACATCAGTTTTACATTTAAGGTTCCAATGCTATGTGCAGGTACATTGAGAAAGAAAGAAAATACATAAACAGTGGAAATATAAACATTTTATTTACAGTATTCATATAGTCAATAAAATACTTGCACCATCTAAATATACATGAGAGAACATACTGCAAAATAATACATGTGAGATACATAAAAAAACACAATATTTTACAAGTAATTTGAGTTCACTTCTTATACTGTTCTAGAGATTTTTCTCCAGTTCATTACTGTATAATTTGCAGGCATTTACATTGGCAGTTAGAAGTTAAGAATATACTGAAAATAATACAACAGAGCTTTATAAACAACATTCTTTAAATTTAACCACAAACAATTGACACACATAACATTGTTTGTCAATTGTTTTTGAATTTATAACTACATGGACAGTATCATAAAATCCTTAATGATAAGGTGGTCAGTCATTTAATTATAATTATTTGTAACATTAGGTAATATGTTATGCCTATAAACACAGCTGCATTTCACAATAATATCATTGATTGATATAAGATGATGAAATGACAGTATCTTAAACAATTTTTCATAAAAAACTTTTTGGAAAGTATTTTTGAAAATATAGAGTAGTAGAAAAATAGGTCCTGTATTTGGGTATTGCACTATGTATAGTCGTTCGACAGAGGTTGTTCACTGGGTTGTTAGACTTTGTTCTTCAACGACTTCATCATTTTCTCCAACTTCATGGCCTTCTGCAGGTCTCCGCTGATCTTCAGCTTGCCCATCATGAACGCTGTTGCGGGCTTCAACTTACCTATTGTTTTAGAAAATCAATACATTAATCTCTATACAATAAATATGGCTTAGTATACAAAGTATACCAGTGTACAGACACAGTTTTTTGCAAAACATTAACAATTGACCTGATACCGAAAGAAATGCACCTCAGAACATGATTTTGAGAGAAGAGCAATTGCTTTTTCTTTCCGATTTTCTAAATATTCCACTCAATGCTGTTTTTATTTTTTTATTTAGCCTGTGCTGTCCCACTGGGCAAAGGCCTTCCCATTTTACTCCAGAGCTCTCGATCTGCGGCCAAGGCCGGCCAGTTTCTGTCATGGGCATCCAAGTCATCTCTCCAATGCTGTTGAATATACAAAAAATGTGAGTAGAATGCGGTTGTACGCGTGCCTCACCAGCGAACATCTCCGTGAAGTGGTTGCTGTCCATGGTGAGGGTCGCGTCGGGCGGGTTCTTGGGCTCGCCCTGTCCGCACGAGCCTTCGCCGTTCTTCAGGTCCAAGTGCCATACGCCTTCCTCCTTGCCTGTTCACGTACAAGATCATTATTTATCGTCATCGGCTCATATATGACCCCACCGAGCGAGCCAAACCTTCTCTAAACTAGGCTTTTTTTCCAAACTGACATACGATGATGGCTTGGAGTAAGGTGACGATGACGAGGCCATACCTCGTCATCGTCACCGGACTTACGGGGGAGCGGATGACTCTCATCTCTAAACTGGGGCAATCAAGCTTTAGTAAACAAAAAAAAAAAAATTTTCTTTCTTTCAAAAAAAAAAAACAATGATGATAACAGTAACTAACAATTGCCGTTATTGTATAACGAAACGACCAAAAATTTAATCATGTAGGTATGGGTTACCCTTTCAATATACATGTTAAGGGAGGCACTATAATCATATTTTTTATAGTACGTATCTAAAGTTGTAACAATAGCACGAGAAACACACTATTTGCGAAAATTACTACTTTTTTATAGTAAATTACATATCTTGGGTTTCTCTACTGAGAAAGCTAGTGATTCAATAGTTAACTTAATCGTTGAACTGAAATATTCCCATATTTCCCATATTTACCCTTAACATTAAACTGGTACACAGCCTGGGTCTTTGCGACCAGATCGGCGGACAGGGTTTTGCCGATAGACGTGAAGAGTTGCGGGATCTGACCGCCAGCGCCACCAGCGGGAGCGTCAGACTGAAATACGGACGAATATAATTGATATAGATTTTATTGAACACACTGGCCGACAAGGCTGTTTGCTGTCCTATTGAAACCAATTTAGATTAATCTGAAGGTTCGATGAGTTAAACATAATTTAAATATAAAGTGATCCGATTACGACTTCTTGGATTTTTTGGTTTAGGCCCGACGTCATAGAGCCATACTATTTTTTTTCCTAACTGACATACAATGATGGCTTGAAATTGGCAGAGAAAAAAAAATATGTTTAGCACATCGAAACAATTTAGATTAATGGAAATTGGTATAAGAAACAAACGAAAATAAATGGTTGCCTGTAAAGTCGGTTTTACGGGCGAAGATTTTACGTGACAAGGCATTCGGCGGGCCTCTCTCTCGTTCGGTGACTCATCGTAACGTTACCGAGCGTTACACTTTTTCATAAGTGACTCCCAGCCGCAACCTAATTTAAGACGTTGTCACGTCAAAATATTTTGATGGCCAGTGTCATTAACATGTAAAATATGTGCAGTTATTTCAACTCAAGTGTAACTAATGACAGACAAAAAACATAAATTAAATGGGCATTTGCGCCAAACATGCAAGTAATCAAACATTAACTATTCAAAGATAAAATGCATGTATAGTACATAAGTAAGCGCTATCAAACACGAGAATCAAGAGAGATACGTACACTGTGACTGCTATTATGCGTATGCGTTTTGGAAATAAGATTTCTAAACTATGAATTGAATTTTTTTTGTTAATTTGATAGTCAGAACTTATAACATATTATATTAATAAAATCATAAAGCCAATAATAAATACAGTATCTCTCTACTTTCAAACATGTTAGTATGAGCAGTTAAAATAGGCATAAATCTATATTTGGTTATTTTTAACACACACAGAATCTAGCTAGCCAGCAATACCCAATAGAGAGGAATCGTCATTCTATTTATTCTGATGACGATAGAAGAGATGTCTAAAAGTTCAACATATTTGTTGCATATCACAGAAAAAAGAAATCATCGCTATCTATTGGAGAAGAGCTGGCTATAAACACAATAATACAAAACAAGCGCCACATGCAATCAGAAAAATAAAAACAACAAAACATGCACATCGGAGATAGTGGTCAAAGCAATAACTTCCGGGTAATTTTGAATTTATAAAACCTTTTTCACAGGTGTCTTTGGTTGCCCGTCGACGTCCAAAAAGAAGTCTAGTAAGAGATTATCTTTGTTACCTGCGGACAAACGAATATATCCAATTGAATTTTAATAGTAATGTGGCAATTTTGAACACGTTATTCCTTTGCATCTTTCTGATACAAAAGATTGTTTCGTTACGTATAATTTATACGCTTTGTTAACTCTTAAAAGGTCAATTCGAAATGTGAAAATTTGAAATGTTCTCTTTATTATTTTAAGGGTTAACTTCCGTAAGTTTTCCGCCGGTTTCTTTTTGAACGTCCAGTTATTTAATTTACCTGTAATTTTGAAGTGAGGATGAAGTTTTTATACTGTGACTACTAAATCCGGGATCAATCACACGATCACAGCGCATAAAACACAGCAAAGGAGTTTGTCCATTAACTCTTGTTCCACGCATAATGTTTGATGTGGCAAAAACGGAATTATGTACTCCGTATATAGTGAATGATACTTAACTTTTTTATGGTATACACTCACTGGAAAAGGTCGAGGAGTTATTATGTCAAACTTTCAGGTTGATTTTAGAATCACGCTCACCGCATGCGCAAATCAAACGTTATCTCAATCTACATGCATATTGATGTGTCAGCGAGATTCGAAAACCACCCCAAAAGTTTGAAATAAAACTAATTTTAAGAGTAGTCCAAAAAAATTGACTGGCGTAACTCCTCTCTCTATTTTCCCTAACTGACATACGATGGTGGCTTGAAGTAGCCTCGTCATCATCACCGGACTTGCGGGGGAGCGGATGGCTCTCACCCCTAGGCCGTAACTCCGTTTTGTGAGCCAAAGCGTGCATAACCCAGCAGTTGACGACAAACTCCTTCGACCGTTCTACCATCGTGTCCGCCACACTTCCCCGACCGACCTTCTCCTTGTCCCGCCTGGCGGAGGTGTGGTAGCGGCGCGCCTGCTGCACCATGGCGGAGTGGTGGCGCAGCGCGCGCGGGTCGTCGATGAACCCGTCGATCAGCAGGTTGTCCGCGTTCTCTGCGCAAACCGACCCACCTCACTACCGAGAACCACGCATAGCTGGTCGAACAGACTGCTCGCGCGACACGATACCAATTCTTCTTTTTCTATGACTTACGATGTAAGATTTTTGACTGGCTCGGTGGAACAGTGGTTAGTGACCCAGGTTCACTACCTACGGTTCCAAGAGTCGTGAGTTCGATTCCCACTCGGGACAAATATTTTGTGTGACGAACATCGGTGTTTGTTCCGTGTCTGGGTGTGTTATTAAATATATTTAAGTATATTCGTGTATCCACTGTCGTTTCTGATTTCCGTAACACAAGTGCTTAAGCTACTTACCACAGGATCAGATCGATGTATGTGATGTTGTGAAATATTTATTTATTTATTTTAGACTCTCGCGTTCCATTTTTTTTTTCCTAACTGACTAACGATGATGGCTTGGAGTAGCCTTGTCATCTTCACCGGACTTGCGGGGGAGCGGATGGCTCTCACCCTTAACGCGTTCCATTATTACACTACATATTAGTCTTTAAGAGTCTTCACGCGTGCGACGAAGATTGGCGACGCCAGTTCTCTCGCGACCATTATTAATGTAAACCAGTCGGGCAATAAGTAGCTTTGTATTTGCTACTCCTAATATAGCGTGAAGACCCCTAAAGATTAATATTTAGTGACTTGGAGTTGGAGACTGGACCGCAATTAGGAGAAATGCTTAAACTAAAATTGGAAGACAATACGTTGTTGGGATGTTCGGGTAATCCATCCCACGAACTCTGACCTATCTTGCGATTCAACCGCTGTGTCTGCACACAGTTGATGATGATGTCGAGTCGAGTCAATACGATTGAGTTACTCACTAATCATAGTTATACTCATCTCAACTCTCATTCTCGCGTAAGTGCCGCGTGGCGCCCTTATCGTCAAATCATCACAGAATTAATTTTGCTGGGCAGATTCTATTTCGTCTTAATGAGGGTGTTCGCGTATAAGAACTTCACTAGATGGCAATACGTAGGCGTGAGGTCTAACCGCTTCGTGATTGGTGAATATTGACATGTCTGTCAATGTCACGTCAAAAATAACCAATCACGCTGCAGTTGGACCTCACGCCTACGTATTGCCATCTAGTGAAGTTCTTATACGCGAACACCCTCATTGTGAATTTAAATTGGTCAATGACTAATATAAAATAAATCTTCTAACACTTTCGATTCACATGGTAAAGCTAAATGTTAAATCCCTAATTTCATTTTGACAAACAATCATCAAAAACTTCAACACTTTTGAAGAATATCAAAGATTGCCCTCTATCTCGATAATCTTCCACGTGATTAATGGCAATTAAATAAACTAAGTGAGATATTCAAAAATAATAAACTTACTAGGATCGCAGGCGTAAGGAGTCAAGTCTTTGATGCCGGCCTCGAGGACAATGTCTTCATCGATGATGAAGTTGCCGGTGAAAGTCTGAGGATTCCTGGAATCAAATAAAATCTTTGTTAGACATCAATACTTATGACTTAAGATTTTAGACTTCCGCGTTCCATTACACTAAATATTATTCTTTATGGGTCTACACGCGATATAAGGAGTAGCAAATACATAGCTACTTACTACCCGACGTTTAGACTGGGTTACAAAAATCATGGTCGCGAGCGAACACAGTATTTGCTACTGCTAATATCGTGTGTAGACCCTAAAGACTAATATTTAGTAACAATATTACTAATTAGAACGTATTTCGTGTATAGGAGGGATAGAAACTTAGCAAAGCCCAGGTGCTAAATTGACGGAGCTTTAAGGCAAGTAATTACTTTTAAATTTTAATCTATACTAATAACATTTAATATAAAGCTGAAGAGTTTGTTTGTTTGAACGCGCTAATCTCAGAAACTACTGATTCGAAATAAAAATATATTTTTGTGTTGGATAGATTTATTTATGGAGGAAGGCTTTAGGCTATAAAACATCACGCTGAACTGACCAATAGAAATAATGGAAAATGTCTAAAAAATATGCGGACGAAGTCGCTGGCACAGCTAGTCTTTTAACATTAATGAAATACTGATACCCTACACACTGTCAGTTACCATTTTTAGACCGACATTACTCAACTTTTTTTAAGGTTTACAGTTACTATCATCAACAGTCCATATACGTCCCAACAGCTGGGGCACGGGCCCTAATATCATATCATAAACTAAGGCGATCAGGTCTGAGTCGGTTCACACACCTTAGAATGTCTTCCCAGATATGCAGGTTTCCTCACGATGTTTTTCCTTCACCGTAAGAGCGTCGAATAAACGAACATATTGAATTTTAATTTTGAAAACACATTGGCACGTAACTGTGTTTGTACTGCCTACCTATCGCATGGAAAACGATAGCCTTAACCATTCGGCCATCCCTCAAAATAATAACTCCCCAAATTCACGCCACTTCTGTCTTTCTTCGGCTACTCGCTAAATAAAAAATAAATTATCTTTATGTAATACCTGCACATCATTAAATACGCAGCGTCAGACACGATCTCTGGCTTGCGGCTGGTCGAGATGTCGCCTGTGAGCATCTCAATAGCGGCCGTCGCGATACCTGAAATACAATGTTTACTTAGTTAACCTTTTCAATGTACGGTCGGGAATTTTGGCAGTAGTACACTTTTCAAATAGATTTCTTTAAACGCCATTAGCCCCGCCCACTGGCCAATAGAAGAGCACTTAAAGAAAATCTGTCAAAATCAAAGCAAAAACGTTCCAATAGTAGGAGAGCTAGCAAGAATTTTTTGGTAGGTATTTGAGGCAAGCTGAAAACTTATCGACTGGGTTACACCAATCGTGGTCGCGAGCGAACTGGCGCCTCCCGTCTTCGTCTGCCATTGCGGTTGTGAATATCTTAACCTTAGTTAACCTTTTCAGTGTACTTCATATAGATAATTTGCCTTGTCATCATCACCGGACTTGTGGGGGAGCGGAAAGCTCTCACCCCTAAGTACAGATCAAATAAAATAAGATCATGTTTATAAGATTTGTGACAGTATGTGATTATTGTTCATCAAAATGTCATGAAATGTACGGCTGGCTTTGAAAGAAAGAAAGAAAGAAAAATATTTTATTTAGCACATTCTCACAGTAACAAAAATAGATATAAAAAAAGACTTAAAACTAAAGCAGAATGTGCCAAAAAGGCTTTCACTCAGCATTATGCCGCGGCCCTACGGGACCACGACGCTGATTTTCAGTAACTTTTTGAAAAAGAACAAAAACAAACATTAAAACACTAGAGTTACATTGAGTTTCTTTGCCTACTTTTGCCTTTGTAAATTTAAAAAAGAAGTGTAGTAATAACAGCTCTTTACCGTTGGTAGGTATACCTATTGATGACTATTTTTGAACCGGAATTAAGAGGTCGTACGACGCCAGGACGCATAAATTACCAGTAGGTATCTAGTTTTATTTCTCAAGGGCTCCGTATTGTAACTCTCACCGGGCGCATAAAGGGCAAGTTACGACACTGCCAAGCAGACTCACCGGTCTTGGGCCACAGCGCGTTGACGCCGATGTTGAAGGGCTTGAACTCCTCGCTCATGCCGAGTACGCACATGGACATGCCGTACTTTGCCATCGTGTACGCCACGTGGACGGAAAACCTGTGAACCAATAGAGATATAGATTAATGATAAAAGCCGGCCAAGCAAGGCCCAAGAAGGCCTGGCTTGACGTCGTAGTGGATGACATGCGTGCCAACAAACTCTCCGTGAAGGATGCCGGTGTTTGTTCCGTGTCTGGGTGTATTATTAAATATATTTAAGTTTATTTGTGTATCCACTGTTGATCCTGATTTCCGTAACACAAGTGCTTAAGCTACTTACCACGGGATCTGAGGGCCTACCATGAGTTGGCTATAGTAAACTTACGTACGTTAAAAACCTATCGAGTTGTTTTTTTCATATGGCCGATTGTAGTTCTTCGCGTAACCACCAGCCGGCGCTGTACATGTTTTTCATAGACATATTGTGCCTGTCGACTTCATATTTGGATCTCACTACCGCTTACCATCAATGTATGTGATGTTGTGTAATATTTATTATTATTATAAATAGATTAGAGAGATATGGATTAATGATAAAAGCCGGCCTAGTGCGAGTCGGATTAGTTTTTCTAACTAACTTATGATGATGGATTGGAGTAGCCTCGCCATCATCAACGGACTTGCGGGGGAGCGGATGGCTCTCATCCCTAAGGATTTGGGATGAATAATCACTACATAGTATGAAGTAAAGTCGCTGCCCACGTTTGTCTGTCCCTATGTATGTTTGAATTTTTAAAACAACACAACGGATTTTGATGCGGTTTTTAATAGATAGAGAGATTTAAGAGGAAGGTTTTAATGTATAATACCCGATGCGAAGCGAGGGCGGGTCACTAAGGAAAAATAAAAGTGCTAGTCGAAACGTGCACCTTTAAATATTAGTTTTTTTTTGTTATAGCGGCTATATAAATATAATATATAAATATAATATATAAATATAAATACTTCATCTGTTAAAATTTCAACTGAATATCACACCGTTCTTTAGAAAGAACCTAGTGACAGACGGAAGGACGGACGGACTGATAGCAGTCTTAATAATAATAAAATCCGGTTTTTACCTTTAGATACCTAAAACCCGTAGCAGTAGGTAACCTTAAAAATGAACCTTTGAAATGTGCGTACGCGCATAACTACCGAACTTCTGCACTAAAATTTGATGATTATTTCTGTTTTGTGACAGTTATTGTTACGTTGAAACAATAAAATGTTATTTTAAATGAAAGATCTATTTATTTATTTTATATTTTAAAAAAAACATCGTTATACCCAATGTGCCACTTTAGATTATCTTATCTCATATTGAATTATTGCGGGAGATATAGTATTGAACTAAAGTATTATGGTTATTAAACTTTCCTAAGACACCATAAACAACTTTTCTGTGCAGTAACCCTGACCTAAACCACATGTTACATCATTTTGGTAGTTCAATAATTATACAACGACGAAATTATGCAAATTAATGCAAATTTATACAGAAGAAGAATTTACCCAACATGTTACAAACTGTCAAACATAAACTACAATCAACATACATTGCATTGTGAAAAGGTCACATAATATTGTATTAATTTTTTATTGTATTTGGTTTTAAAACAAATACAGTAAAAAGTAAAGAAATTGTGAGTGAAACAATATGATTGTTTAGAAGGTTCAATGCTCTTTCATTTATAACTATAATAGTTAAATCCACTGAAATTAAGGGGTTCACTGACTTTTCTATATGACTAAACTTTCTTATATGAAATAAGAATAACATAACTAATTTTACGGATTTAACTCGCGTGTAACGTTATTCTAAATATATTATTTAAAAGCCCGAAAGGCTCTTTACGACCCTTGTAGTCACAGGCAAGACTGCTTATGATCACGAATGCTGTTAAATTAGTTTTGTTAACCGACTTCAAGAAATGGAGGAGGTTCTCGATAAGTCTGTTTTTTTAAGTGTTTGTTACCTCATAACATTCGCCTGGGTGAACCGATTTGGATGTGTTTTGGATGTTTTGTCCAGTTCTGACAATGGCATCCATGAATGATGGAAGGTCATCTCCTTAATAGTTAGAAGTAAAATGACAATTATTTCAATACTGTAGTTATATTCAGACTACTAGTCATAATATCAGTAGTATTTCAGGTGAACTGAACAACACATAATGGACTGTACCTTATATATAACAACTATGTAATAACGTGTGACACGCAATAAATATTTTGAATTTGTTTCGAAAAAAATTAGGGTGCAAAAAAATGTAAAACCAAAAATATGAAAAAAAAAAAATTTTAACAAAAACAGAACTGCCCTCAAAATTAAAAAATAATATAGTACGAACATTTATAATTATCAGGATAGGAACTTGATATTGTTATGTAAGAAACAAAATAAGACTATTGTAGAAGTACATACCAATGAGGGTTCATGTTGAGTGGTGGGGAGAGGTTGATGATGTGGGCATGGTCACTGTTCTTGAGAGCCGGCAGGCATAACTTTGATCTGTTATGAAAAAAAAGGAACCTTAAAATATATGTAAGAAAACATTTAAACAACATATTTAAAAACACAAGGAACAAATGATTAAGCTGAAAAACAACATTTTGTTTGGAAAAGTATGTTTATTTGTTTTAGTATGCATATTTCTTATTTAATAATATTTAATAGTGTTTAAGCTGTAACTTACTCAGAATCAGATAAATTACTTTATTTATCTCATAGTTGTCTTATTAAAGATTTTATCAAACTATAAGTAAGATGCTTTGGTATAATAATTAACTTTGATTGATCAATAGAGGTTACACATTTATCTACATAATTGGATTTATAATTACTATCAATTGAGGTAAAAATAATAGCATAATTATAAACAATAGATGCTATTGTTTGTACTTACGCCAAGAAGGTGCCCCTAGTGTTGATATTATGCATGAGGTCGTATCTCTTCATATCAGTCTGTGCTGTGCCCGTAAGAGAGATTGCCGATGCATTGTTCACCAAAATGTCGATACCGTTGAACTGCAGAAACAATTAAAAAATAATATAATACTTGACATGGTAGTTTTAACCCTTTACTGGGTAGAAAGTTTATATATTCCCACCAAAATCTGGACCTTAATTACATGATCAAGTCAAGTAATTAAGGTCTAGATTTTGGTCCAAAACCAATGAAAATTTTCAACATGCTATGCCTGGTAGAGGGTTAATTTTGCCATTTTGGGAAACATTAGGACAAGTTTGATACTTATAAACTTCAAAATTAAGAGTTAACTCTAACTATTAGTAAAATATTTTTACTACATTCAAAATATTACCTTCTTGATAGCTTCATCCACAGCTTTTTGCACTTGTTTCTCATCTCTTACATCTACAACAAGCGGTAGAGCTTTCCCACCAAGGGCTTCAACTGAAAAATATAATGTACTATTTATTAAAATGATAAATTTTTAAATAAAACTGTCTTGCACCTCACCACAAGCACTGACAAGAGCTTGAAATGTTGGCCTCTAAATAATATGCATATATAGGATGGAAAAATACATGCTTCACAAAATTTGTGATTATCAAATCTGTAATGTTTGCACAAATAATATATTATATTACATATTTTGTACATAATTTTTGGTTTCTACAGAAAACAATCAAACAAACTTAAAAATTTAATAACTTTATGTATAGTAAATTGTCTTAAAAATAAGATAAGATATTAAAAATTACTTCAAATAACCTACCCAATTTATTGCAGTCTTATCTTATTTATTGCTGTAGGAAAAAACAAATTAATCTACCTGTATATTAATATACCTACCTAAGCTCTTCACTTTTAAAATAAATAAAAGCTTGTAAAGAGACAAAATGTAGAATATCTAATTCATGCTTAACATAATGTTATTGTAAGTGAATCTCTTTTGATATAATAATCAATTAAATTTACAATTATCAGCCTTCAGAATTGTTTTTAAGGTTTATAAAAAAAAGATGCAAAGTGTTAAAACCAGACATGATTTGAATCTATAAATAGGTCATAATAAATTTGTCCTGATGCATTTATCATGGAAGTCTTAAGATCATATAAAAACATGATATGTTGTTTATAGCTGCTTGGATGTTGGGTCAAGATCAAAGTCCAAGGCAGGTGCCAAAAGCAATAGACACTAGTCATCTGCACTAAACATGACTTAAACTGCTTTTCAACACAACGAAAACCACGAATTCTAGCTATTAAGACCCCGCTGGTTCACTTACTTTCTTCGGCGGCGGTGTAAATCGTTCCTGGGAGCTTGGGATGGGGCTCAGCAGTTTTCGCAGCCACAACGACGTTCGCGCCATCCTTCGCAGCCTTTAAGGCAATCGCCTTGCCGATACCCCGAGATGCACCAGTTACGAACAGAGTGCGACCCGCCAATTTCCTAACAAAAAAGTAAACCGCGCATTCACTTAAACTGGAACAGAAATAGAAAACCTGCCATCCAAACAAAACCTTACCCAGTATTTGCCACTAAACTCATTTTGATTTTATGCTTCAAGTCTACCGTCAAATTTCAATTGGAAACTGAATACTTTTTTGTGAAAACCGACTATGGTGCTGCGAGTTCGGAGTACTTTGGACTTATTAAAAATTGTGACCGATAAAAAAATAATGTATTCTGTCCTACAACAAGATAACGCTTTTGACACTGACACTGACGTTGACAGTTGTGACGTGTACCCAGTTGCCAGGTTATGTTATAATTTTCTTCATTATATAATCAGCTCACAATGCAAATAATATCATTTAACTAGTTTTATTAATTATTCATACCTATTTTTCAGGCCTTCTAAAATTGTTTATTTAATCACTATAAATCGGATTTTTATTAGCATTTATGCATTAATTTTTTAGTATTACCCATTTCATATTTTTCTTGATGGGTTAGATTAAAAAACATATAACATCCGGTTTTATGCGCGCGCCAATTTAAAACTTTTCTGCGTGCGTTCGTGCGCATTTTGTTGTCACAATGTTGTATTTATTCTGAACGAAGGACCTCAAATATGAAACCTTACTTACTTTTTATAATAAATTACCGCCTTTTAGGCAAGCCCGATTTAAATTTGTTATTTATTGCATAATGTGGTATAATTTGTGTACCATTACCTGTTGCAATTTCTGTTTTCAATTCAATTCAAAACATTATTTTTAAATAAAATATGTTGCAGATCACTATAATTGATACTTCATCAATAGAGATCGAACTGAAAATGCTAGAAGATTTATCTACTATTGTGGTGAGTACCTTATTTTTAGCATTTCCCATTAATACATAATCTTCTTTCTTCTTCTTCTTATCTTATGGTTGATGAACAACCTGGTGTCAAGAGTATTTAAACCGCCCGTAGGCCTCTGACATGGCTTCACACACCGTTGAAAAGTTTCGCAGGTGTGCTGGTTTCCTCACGATGTTTTCCTTCACCGTTAAAGCGTCGAATGACGGTACATATGAATTTCAAATTTGAAAAACACATTGGTACCTGGCGGGGTTTGAACTGGCGACCTCTCGCATGGCAAGCAACGACCTTAACCACTCGGCCATCGACGTTTTTTTAATAATTAATTAAATACATAATAATTAATTTTATATATTTAATACTGTATTAATCTTTAGTAGGAGCGAAAAAATAAAAACGAACTCTAGAAAGATTTGAAATACATTTATTTTGTGCATCACTTCATACGCCCACTCTCTCTAAGTCCTAATTTACAACACCGGACAGGGTGAACGATACATAATAATCTAAAATAAAACTATGTTTTTATTATTTATCATAAGACATTTAGTTAGGCTTCATTACAATTGCGTTTTCCTTTAATTATGGCTCGAATCTTTTATTACACCTTTTACTTTATTACATTTTATTCATTTCCTTCTAATTATCTCTCCTTTTGTACACTGCCACTACCTACAAAATGTACAACTGCGAAAAAACATAGGAAATATAAATACAATAATTTATATTTTATTTCATTTGAGTATTCTATAATAGCACATATCTCAATAACCTGATTCATTCTCACTCATTCAACTATTGGGAAATAGAGAATAGTTTTAAATACTACATAAATAAAATTTAATAGTAGAATACTTCGATAAGAGATCTATGGTGATTGATAATTACATTTAGAAGCATTTAAGTGAAGGAGAAAATGTAATAAAATTATTTTGAAATCTTTCTTGTTTTTGTTTAACAGAGCTTTGGTAGAGACATTTTAATCTAAAGAACTAGGTAATACATACCTATACTCTGCATTCGTCAATAAAAATATGTATATTATATTTTTCATGCCATAAAAATGTATGCAATAGGTATAAATAAGTTTTATTTACATAAAATATAACTGCATTTTTGCATAATACACAATTTGTAATTTTATAATATGTAAAACATTTAGGTATCTGAATATGGATTTCGTAGAATAATAATACTTTTAATGAGTAAGTAGTACACTCATAGAATCATTGCATGATTTGTAGATTTTAGACAAATATTGTTTTTTTGCGGATTGTGAACCCTGTTTTCCTCAGAGATATGATTATTAATGTGTCTTTCAAATTAATCAGGCACTTCTTTTAAACGTTGTATAAGTAGATATAATATTGTGACGGAATAACATACAAAATATTAAAAATATTTGAGCTTTACAGAAAATTTTCATGCTTTATTTTTTTTTCATATTTTCATAATATAGTTTTACAAATTCTTTGTAACATCTGATAATAACAGCATACCCAAAATATAGAAGTAGGAAACTAACCTAAATGTATTAGTGAATAAAACTCATTTCAGTTTGATTCTAAAGTATACTGGCTATAATTAATGTCATAACATGCATGATAATCTCCCAAGCCATGACAGTTTAGCTCAAGATATATTTTTATGATTTTGTAAATTCATGAACCATTACTAGGGTACCGTAAACTAGGAGACGAACATTGTATTTAAATATAGTACGAGAAGAATTTGAAAACGATCTAGACAGAGAAAGCTAGTTGGATAATATTATGTACTTCTAACACTTGTCTCAATGATAATAGGTATTTTTCTTTACTCTGAATGAAAAAAGATCCATAACACTTGGCCATTCTAGCTAGCGTTTTCGCAGAACACACTATTACTTACTCATGAGGCGTTTAAAATTCTCAAAGATGTGATGGTTAATAAAACTAGATACGTAGGTATTGGATCATCTATATAGTTCGTAAATTGCAGTATGTACTCTAGTTTCTGGTCTAAAGTATAAGGTTTTATCCATCAGTCAGTATTACTCTCACCAAGAAAAAATTAAACGCCTCGAGTAGAGGCATGCAACATGTTTAGCGAAATATTTTACAGTGAAAAGCACCATAAATTCTGTTTTAATATTCCTCTATAATTACTCACAACTTTGTCTTAACTATTTAAAGCATCAACATAATAAGAATTGGCACCAAAATAATCATTTATACTAAGTAGCTATGATCATAGTTCATTTTAAATCAATGGTCATAAAATAATGGTTAAATTTTTATTTCGTAAACTGATTCCATAGTGATATATTTTTCTCTTATTGTATTCTAATTTACCTACACTAACTCCGACCATTTATATCAGAAAATCTTCGGACGTAGCTATACTAAAATTATAATATTAAACCTATCCAATCTATGATCTGTTTCGAAATTATGTTTATTATGAAATATTTATTCATGGTAAATGAACCTTACAAAAAATTTGATATTTTAAGTAGCCCCATGGCCAATTTATTGTTTATTTTACATTTTTCCGAAAATTTGACACAATTAAAAAAGTTCAATAGCATGTAAACTTTACTTCTTAACTCCCAAACAGTTCGTAGATTGTTAGGTCCAAACTAAGTTCCAGATCATATGTAAGCGGGTTGCTTCGCAGAATGCTGCAAAGCGGCTAGGACGTCGTGTTTGAGCCTGACATAGAGCCGTCCCTTTCGCCAAGGGTTTTGCAGTTGGAGGGGCCTGAAGTCGTCTCGGAGGCACCTCTCTCTGGCGCCTATGACTGCTACCAGACAGAAGTCTTGAAGTTTCTCGGGTCCGTACACCGGGCCGGACTTGCCTTTGAGGACGGCGGCCATGTTGAGCTGTTTGACGACGAGGTCGATGACCTCGCGGGCGGAGGTTCGCGGCGTCACGTGCAGCTTGAGCGAGGTGCCCGCTGCGAGACCGGTTTCGTACGCGGCGAAAACCTGGAGAAGAAATAAAATTCTTGTTATTATTATGAACAGTGCAATAGTAGATCATCATCATCAGCCCATGTAAGTCCCCACTGCTGGGGCACGGGTCTACCCTAAACTAGGGCGGTAAGGCCTTAGTGACCCTGGCCAAGTGCGGGTTGGTTGACTACACAACCTAAAAATTTCTTCGTATGTGTGCAGGTTTCCTCACGATATTTTCCTTTACCGTTAAAGCGTCAAATAATGGTACATATATGAATTTCAAATTCAATAGTAGATAGAGTTGAGAAATAAAGTCATTGCGCCGATATAAAAGTAATTGTATAATTACGTACCTACTATTTAAACGAGTAAAAATTATAGCAACAAAGATTGCGAATATAATTACCTGAAGAATTCCAGGTTGGTCTGGAGGTGGCCTCGGCTCCGCCGCTTTCTCTTGACGTTCCTCACTATCACTTCTTTCATCAGTCTTTGGAATCTTATTGTTATACTCGGCGTCTTCCTGTGTTTCCAGCAACGGTTGCCGCTTCACACACATGCTCGGCTTCGCGAACAGATCCTGGCCGGTGTCAGTGTAGTCCACATCTGACGACTTTACGTTGGTCATACTTTTAGAAGTGATGACGGCACTAGTCGTCCTAAAGTGCTTTCCCTGCGGACGGAGTTTCAAAGGAACTGATGTCGAGGTGATCGGACAGCTCTGGCTCTCCGAGTCACTCGAGAGGCTCTGGGCGGATTCAGACACGTTTCCCTTAGATGTTCTCATGCTTATCATGCTTCCCGGGTAGAACCCTTTCACTGTGAGCAGCGGACTCGACGTGTTTGACACGCTGGAAGTATTAATACTATGCGGACGAGGTTTCTGCTCCATATTCTCATTCTGAAGGACGAGAGTATCTTCACTTCGAGACGGAGGAAGACGATTGCTAGCAGCACTAGTGTGGGAAACAGGCGATTTTATCTCAAACTGTGAATTGCTGCTCATGTAATTATTGCTCATATTACTAGATTGCGTGAACTGAGAATCAGCACTACCCTTTCTTGAATATTTACTTTCGGCGCTCAGGTATTGGGAGCTACTCAAATTGAGCGTTGATACTGAAGTTTGGCGCGGTGCTAGACTCAACTGCTGCTCAGATTTGCTGAACTCCGGATGTAAATTGGCGTGGTTACCGTTTCCGGCAGGGCCGGGCCAGGATCCTCGCCCTGGCGAAGTCTTCGTTATTTTACCATCCCGTGCAGTATTTGGTATTTGTAGGAACTCCACTTTCAGATTGGAATCTTTTTCATTGGTTTCTAGTTCAGGTCCGTCCGTGCCAATCAGAGAAGGAGTTTTGTCTAGCACGTATTTGAGTAGTATACCGGAGCTGGGTGAGCTTTTGTCTTTGTCTCTCGCAAATCCTATGAGGTCCATCAGCCATCGTTCCGCTTTCCACACTGTGTTCAAGCTGTTCTGTAGGTCTTCTAGTTTGGTTAGACGTTCTTTAGCGGTTTGCAGTTCAGTGCAAGAGAAAGCCTCTCTATGGGAATGGGTAGCGAGCGCTACGTCTAATTCCAAAACGCAGCTAAGTTTGGAGTATTTGTTCAGTATGTTGCTATGGTAGGTTTGGAGGTGGATCATTTCGAAGGCTTGTATGGGGAGGCTGAGCAGGTCTCCTTTCTGTAGTAGTATTTCTTTTTGTCCGGGGACGGAGCAGGCTTGCTCCGCGGGTGGGCAGATCATGATGAAGCTAACGTCGTTGTTGAGTTCGATGACCTCGAGGTCGTATATGCGGTGGGCTACGACGCTTTCCAACGGGATCTCCATTTCCCTGAAGAGGCGGCGCGCGGCGCCCGCGATCAGGTCCAGGAACATTTCTTGAGATTCTGAGGGTTTCTCCTGGGTGCCGATCGGGACGAGACTGTTCACGGACTGGATTTCCTCCGAGGGCGCTTTTCCTGAATGGTTTCTTAAGTGATCCCATTCCTCTCTGTAAATATTAAAAAAAGTTAAGACGGTGATCTTTTAACTGCTTTTCTAAAGCTTTTTTTTTCTTCAAATAAAAGACTTCAACGCGTGCTTTTTGTTATTCATTATAATTTTTTGTGATGTTTATGTTCATAAATTAACATTACCTACTTTTTTCAAGTATGTTTAACTTTATGGAAAGTTCTTATCAAGAAAATTAAAATAATAATAACATTTTCAGATTATTAAGATCAGTATGTAAACATAAAGCAATCAGTTGCTACACTGCCGCCTCGTTAAAAAAGTATACCAAGCTGAAGCTGCGCAGGACCAAGCTTTCCAAAGCACGGGCGTGCAACCGCAAACATCCTAACTCCGGGCTGAAATTTTCTTACAGAAAAACTTACACTAAATTTTGCCCGACCCCGGACTCGAACCAGAGACCTCTCGGTCCATACGCAGCGCTTGCTACCAATAGACCAACGACGCAGTTAATAGACCAACAAGGCAGCTTATAGACCAACGAGGCAGATTACAAGTGTGTTAATCAGTAGCAATACTAACGCGGAGACGTGCGGGTTCCCGCGCACGCGCGTGTGCGGCGGCACGTTGGGCGTGCGCGCGGGCGCCACGATGCGCACCACCTCCACCGACGACTGCAGCTTCAGGTAGCCCAGGTACAGCCCGCGGGGCAGCTGCACCCGGGACACCTGTGGACGAAACATAATACAATGAGTATTGTAATCAGCCATGTCATATTGTTTGAGAATGTTCTAGCAAAATACTTTAAAACTTGTTGAACTTATGAAGAAAAGTAAGGTCAGCTAAAGTAGCAGTTCCCAAAAGTAGGAAACACTGTAATTGTGAGCCGAGACCGCCTTCCCTGACTTCACGCTGTTCACGCAAGGAAACGACACTGTGTCTTGAGTCTCACCTGATGGTACGCGATCTGTTCGTGCACAGAGGCCATGAGCAGTTCGCCGATAGTGTTGTCCTCGCACGACCGGCGCGAGACCACATTCACTAACCTTACGCTGTTCACGCAAAAGAGCACCACTGTGTCGTAGGTCTCACCTGATGGTAAGCGATCTGTTCGTGCACAGAGGCCATGAGCAGCTCGCCGATAGTGTTGTCCTCGCTAAGAACGCGGCGCCGAAGCCTCGCGACTGGTGCCCAGCGCGAATTGAGCGCCGAAACTGCTTTCACTGACTTCACGCTGTTCACGCAAGAGAGCACCACTGTGCCGTGGGAGTCTCTTAGCGGCTTGTGGTATAGTTGACCTGTGAATAGCAATTTTAATGTAAGACTTCAATTGCTGGAATGTGATAAGAGCCATCCGCTCCCTCGCAAGAGCGGTGATGATGACGAGGCTACTCTAAGCCATCACCAAAAGTCGGTAAGGAAAAAAAAATAGAATTGGATATGAAGCTACATAATATTTCATGATAAGAGTTTAAGGTGGTTTTAGTGTTACTTACATTGAGGATGAAAGTTGAAACTATTACTCAAAAGGTCATAAAGCATTAAGAAATAGCGATATATTTAGAATACACTCTTTTAATGTTCTTTCTAAGAACTTTTTATTTTTCTTCAGGTCCATTACCCGCAGCTTAACTTAGCTTAGCTTAAATAGGATGTTCAAATTAGCTGATAAAATGTTACGGTAAGTAATTTCATCTCAACTTCGTGAAAATTGCAGTCACACAGTTCAAGAATCTCACCTAAATCCTGTACACAAAGGGCGGACTGCATTTGAGCGGCGGCCGTTAGTAACTTTAGCCGGAAGTGGATAGATGATGAAGTGTGCTTCTCCATATCTGAACGCAGAGATTTCACGTCGTCCCAGGAACAGGAAACCTGTAAATTAACCATTTAAATATTAACCAGTTGCATCAATACGTAGATTGAAAAAAAAACATGATGGGAAAATTATAAAAAAAATTAAATCAATTTAATTCATACCTTCATTAGCCAATGGAAGTCCGTGTAAATACAGGTGGGATAGGTTTCGTCGACTTCTATGACGGGAAGGAATTCCTCACTGGTGACTAGCACTTTATCTTCGTGATACAGGATGCACGCCAAATACACGCCCCTGGAAGTAAAAAAAAAACAGGTAAAGTGATTGTGCTTTTAGCCTAATTCCTACCTATTGCTATTATATTACACACATATTATATTGTAGTTATTTTAGTTAACCAATTTGTTTATCACTAAACGAGAATGTAGATTTAACACGTTAACATTATATATCACAAACATCCGGTATTAGTATGAAATCCGACTACTCGGTATTATTTTGGCCACTAAGTATATACGAAAAGCTCAAAGGATATATTGGACCTTAGGGGTGAGAGCGATTCGCTGCCCCGCAAGTCCGGAGATGATGACAAGGTAACTCCAAGCCATCATCGTAGGTCAGTTAGGAAAAAAAAGGTATATTGGACCATGGTACCTGAGCACGATCACCTAGCCCGAAGATCTTCCCTTTTAGGATCTTTCCTAAAGTAAGTAGAGCATACCTCCTAAGGTTTTTCTGGAACTTGCTAGCAGCCGTGAACAGCTGTCGAATATTGGACCGTGGTCCCCGAGCACAATCACGTAGCTCGGTGGAAAATCTTCCCTTTTATGATCTCTCCTAAAGTAAGTAGAGCATACCTCCTAAGGTTTTTCTGGAACTTGCTAGCAGCGGTGAACAGCTGTCTAATAGTGGCGGTTTTCTTTCGCGGTAGGCGCGGGGGCTGCGCGGGCGGGCGGTGGCGCGCCCCGGCCGCGGCCGATGCTAAAGCCTCGAGGGCCGCCGCCGCCCCGCCGGAGTCGCCACGTGTGGCCCGGGAAGACACGTCACGCCAGCCTGGAAGAGTACCAAGGAGTTGTTAGAGTTTGATATTTATAAGGCAGTGTACACACGCATACACCTTTGCACATACATACAATCACGCCTTTTTTTTCAGAGGGGATCCTTCCCCACAATCCACTATTATGGATTCACTCACTATTACGACTATTTTGGATTAAAATTTTATAACATTGCCGTATTCAAATATAATGAAAGTAGTTCAAAGTAGCGGCGATAGCTCAACGATGGAAGTTTCCCATCCCCGTCTAATAACGATAATTACCTAATTATTTTTTAGCAATTTAGATTTTTGAACAAAATACGCTCCGATGTATTTTTTCAACAAACACGAGAAAACTCTCGTCACTCGTCGTCTCATCTAAACAGATGGACATTAAAGATGCAATTTCTGAGAAAAATTACTTGAAGAGTCATTGAGTGAGATAACCCGCAGACATCGCGTTAAACCCATACACAACGAAAGTAATATGATTTTATTATTTAATAGTGATTTAATTTCGCAATACGTGTTAAATAGGTACGTGACTTTACGTAAATTATCGTGCCCGATCGCCCAAGTTTAGGGAAGGCCCGTACCTCAGCAGTGAGAACGTATATGGGATGGATGACGGATGATGATGATTTGTATTTATAGGTTACCAGTGCTCCCCCTTGCTCAGTTTCGGGTGAATATTACTAAAAAAACCTTTCTCTTGAATCTCTCTATCTATTAAAAAAAACCGCATGAAATTCCGTTGCGTAGTTTTATAGACCGTTGCGTAGTTTTATACCTAGGGATGTAGGGACAGAGAAAGCGACTTAGCTATGAAGTGACTTGTCACTTACAAAACCTCACTACAGGAAGCACATACAAAACCTCAAGTCAAAAAGATTAAAAACAAACTCACTGCTGGGCACAACGCTCCTCGGCACCGAGACTCCGAAAGCGCCCCATCCCTTGATGTTGCCCGCAGCGGCTCTGAAGAAGTACCGTCGGGACACGCGGGCATGAGGTAAGTCGAGTCATGGTTTGTGGTGACGGACCACATAGGCACGCGAGATCCTCCTGTCCAGTAAACCCTCACCTAAACATATTATCCTTGCATAAGCCAACCTAAAGCTTAAAGAAAACTCACTGCTAGGCACAACGCTCCTCGGCACCGAGACTCCGAAAGCGCCCCATCCCTTGATGTTGCCCGCAGCGGCTCTGAAGAAGTACCGTCGGCCGCGCGTCAGGCCCGTGGCTAAGACGCGCGCGCCCGCGGCCGGCGCGGCGGGCACCTCCCGCGTGCCGCACACGTTAGAGAAGTCCGCGCGGGATGACCATTCCACTGGAAGTAGAAGTTATCATTCTTCTTCTTATCGTATAGTTGATGAACAACCTGGTGTCAGAGTTTTTAAACCGCCCGTAGGCCTCTGACATGGCTTCACACACCGTTGAAAAATTTCTCAGGTGTGCTGGTTTCCTCACGATGTTTTCCTTCACCGTTAAAGCGTCGAAAGATGGTACATATGAATTTCAAATTTGAAAAACACATTGGTACCTGGCGGGGTTTGAACTGGCGACCTCTCGCATGGCAAGCAACGACCTTAACCACTCGGCCGTCGACGTTTTTTATCATTAAAAAGATCGAATCGAAGAAGAAGTTGTCTATATTAGAAAGATATTTCTACAAAGTGTGCGAAATATTTGAATACTGAAAATGTTCGAATATTTATAATGTTGTTTTGTTTTAATGATCTACCCATATTTCGGCATTATTAGGAAATACGGGACACCGTTAGGACTACATTATATCAAAGCCAGTACTCGTACTTGTGTGTTGACCTGTGATCATGGCGCATGCAATAATGCCGAAATATGGGGAGGTCATTAAAACAAAACAACATGGCAAATATACCGAACTTGCACGGGAGCGGGATGGCTCTAACCCATAATAGTTACATACAATGAGGCTACCAGAACCAGAGTGACCCAAACCACATTTGTAATTTTTTAGTTGACTACCGAATGGTTCAAAGGTGATTTCAGTAACAATCACAGATGGTGTTGAGTTGAGAAAAAGTTGTGTCATTTTGATTCTTATTCCATATTAATAAAGTTTACTCGTAGTGGCCCAGATCAATTGGACGATGCCATTGCGGCTCATATGTCACTTGGGCCACTCTAGTTCTGGTGGCATTCATCATCATCATCATCATCATCTTCGCGTTTTCCCGGTTGCATCCTTGCGGAGACCGGGGTCCGCTTTCCTACTCCTAAGTCTCCACTTCGCACGGTCTTCGGCATACTCTAGTTCTGGTGGCATTCATCTCCTTATTACCTTTGTACTTAGTAACGATCGGTGGGTCCCTCGCGGCGGTCACGTGCCCTCGCGTATCTCTTAGCCGCACGGTGACTGCGTGCGCGCCACACACTTCCAACTCGGGCGGCGGCGTTGAAAAAGTTGTGTAGTGGACCACACCATCGCGGCTCATATGTCGCTTGGGCCACTCTAGTTTTGGTGGCCTCATAATATTACCTTTGTACTTAGTAACGATCGGTGGGTCCCTCGCGGCGGTCACGTGCCCGCGCGTATCTCTTAGCCGCACGGTGACTGCATGCGCGCCGCACACCTCTAACTCAGGCGGCGGCGTTGAAAAAAGTTGTGTAGTGGACCACACCATCGCGGCTCATGTCACTTGGGCCACTCTAGTTTTGGTGGCCTCATAATATTACCTTTGTACTTAGTAACGATCGGTGGGTCCCTCGCGGCGGTCACGTGCCCGCGCGTATCTCTTAGCCGCACGGTGACTGCATGCGCGCCGCACACCTCTAACTCAGGCGGCGGCGTTGAAAAAAGTTGTGTAGTGGACCACACCATCGCGGCTCATGTCACTTGGGCCACTCAAGTTTTGGTGGCCTCATAATATTACCTTTGTACTTAGTAACGATCGGTGGGTCCCTCGCGGCGGTCACGTGCCCTCGCGTATCTCTTAGCCGCACGGTGACTGCGTGCGCGCCACACACTTCCAACTCGGGCGGCGGCGGCGCGGCCGGCGCGCGGGTTTGCTGCCAGCCGAGGAGCAGCCGTCTGGAATGGGAGGTGGGTTTAGTCAACATCATCATCCCATTGACTGGCTCGGTGGAACAATGGTTAGTGATCCTGGCTGGCCGTTCCAAGAGTCGTGGGTTCGATTTCCACTCGGGACAAATATTTGTGTGATGAACATCGGTGTTTGTTCTGTGTCTGGGTGTGATTATGTATTTAAATATGTATTTTTAAAAATATATGTATGTATGTATATCAGTTTTTGACGCCCATAGTATTGGGGTCAGATGACCGTATGTGGAAATGTCCCAGATATTTATTTATATACGTCTTCCCCACTGCTGGGGCCCTAAACTAGGGCGATTAAGTCCCAACCACACTGGCCAAGTGCGGGTTGGTTTACTTCACAACCTAAGAATTTCTTCGCTGGTGTGCAGGTTTCCTCACGATGTTTTCCTTCACCGTTAAAGCGTCGAATAATCGTATCGTAAAACATATGAATATGAGTTTAGTAGCTTAGGTGGGATACCTAAACAATAAATACGTTTCGTTGTTGTTTTAATGGGAATATAGATCTGACCCTTAGAGTGGTTCCGCATTACGTCCGTTCAAAGTGCGATTCGTCTCCGCGAAAGACGGTAACAGAGTCACGGCATTTGAAAAAAAGTATAACGTTTAAGCGGTCGTGTACACTTTTGTTGTACTCACTTCAGAGTTCGCACCCTCCGCTCCCAATGCTGCGCTTGCTTGTCCTTCTCGGAGCCGGCGCCGCCCGCGCACCCAGTGGTGCCTGCCTGCCCTCCCGCCGACGACCTGTACATATAGACAAGTATCTTATGAGTCCCGGATATATGTTAATCCTAGATATAGATAAAAGAAAAGAAAAATTACAGAGTTTTGAGGCTATACTGATATTATAAATCTGGGGTCGCAGGCCCCGTAGACAAAGTAACAACATCGAAATGATAACGAAGTTCGGAAAGAATAAAATGTATGGGATTACAGAGTTTTGAGGCTATAATAATATTATCAAGCTGGGGGCTCAGCAGCTGAAGAGTTTGTTTGAACGCGCTAATCTCAGGAACTACTGGTTCGAATTAAAAATCTTTAAAAAAATGTTGTGTTGGATAGACCATTTGTCGCGGAAGGCTTAAGGCATCATAGATATAACATCACGCTGCGACTAATAGGAGCAAACAAACAATGGGAAATGTGTAAGAAACGGGGAGAAACGCGAGCAAATTCGCTGGCACAATCTCGCAGGGCGAAATAGGTAGTGTTTTTAGAAATCACCCGATTAGAAATCAGGTACAGGACCAACGGCTAAATTGAGTAAGTGAAATAAAATGTAGGACCTATGTATTGTTTAATGGTACACAAGAAAAGAAAAATTACAGAGTTCTAGGAGATAAATTAATTAAATGTGGTAACTTTTCCTTCATTATAATAAATTACGTGAGAAAGCGTCAACTGTCTTTTGAAATCTGTACTCTAATCATGAAGATAGCAAGATGTTATAATTGCCTAATTAGATTGCCGAGGTAAGGTGACAAAGGAATCGCAACTTCATTGCTATGTATACGGTATACATAAGGCTCATACGTACCTAGGTAAACATAAATGTGTAGCTGTATAAAGCATAATATCTTAAGCGCAACACACACTGAGTGAGTATAGGTACATCTACGTCGGCAACTTTTGATTGACTCAGATTTTTTTCATATAGACCGCCGGGTTGTGACGGCGGGATCAAAGTGTATTGCGCTTACTCGACGAAGTTAGTTATATATGTATTTAACTAGTGACCCGCCCACGCTTCCCTTCGGGTATATTATGCATAAAAACCTTCCTCTTGAATACCTCTATCTATTTAAAAACCATCATACTCCGTTGCGTTGTGTAAAAGATTTAATCATACATACAGAACTCAGACGCGGGAAGCGAGCTTTATACTAAGTAGTTATTTATATATTTACCGGGTGCAAGCGTCATCCCGACAGGTCCGCTCCGGCGCACAACCCACGACCTCATGAAGACGGGACTCCCCATCACGCAGCAGTCGCCTAAGATGCGCTCCTAATGCCTCCGATGTCTTAACTGGAATGAGGAACATTATACATTCGATTAGAGTAAATCGATAAAGGATATTACATCCGAATAAAGTTATAGATCCTTAAATTATTCATTCGATTAGATCAAGTCCAGAAAGTGGTTTTTAACCCGTAAACTGCCCATAAAATCGTAAAGCGTGTATGTGACCAGTTGCACGTTTTAGATATAAAATCACTTTACCTGAAATAATCAATCGATAACTTGACAAGATCTGGAGTGCGTAGGTAAATACAAAAAGTAGGTAGGTACGTATGTGAAAGTTTTTTTCTAAGAAAATAAAACAGGCTATGTACTTTAAATCTCATTAAATCATATCAAGTCCATCTCTTATAATCCAGTCCGCAGGTATTTTTGCTCTGCAAAAGGTGGAGTAGAAAATGTTTTGGCGTTATATTGCTTACGTATGGCAGTTTAATAGAAATCCAAGTTTTCGACCTCGGGGGGCGCATGCGCGAGCCGCCATCCTGAATTAAAGGTGCCGAAATTCGTTTTTTTCTAAATAACGTCTAAACAGTTTACTTTATGACTAAAGTGTCTATGAAAAGCATAAAGAAGACAAAATTACTTACATTTCCTTCATACATATTTATTCTGTAAGTCTTATAGGTAAAAACATAAAAGCAGTTAAAAAATAAAAAGTTACAAAAATCATCAATTTAATTAAAATGTTGGTTAAAAATTTTACTAATTATTTTTTAAACCTTTTTGATGGCCCAGGTAGGTGAATGTCGACATCTTCATTAATCTCGCTAGAATTTTCAGTTTCAATGTCGCTGTTTCTAAAAAAATGGGTTTCCAGCAATGAAATTTCATCGTCATCGTTGTCCTCGTTATCTATCCGAATCTCTACCGCATTTCCGCAGGACTGTCCACTACAGAACCCACATACAATAGAGCATTGTAATCCAGCTTTTCTGCAACTACATGCTCTACTGCATCCTTTTTTACAGTGGCAAGAAATTACTTTTAAAAGCGTTGGGGGTGCAGCTTTCTCAGTTGTTTTTATTGGACTGAGCCTATTGGTGTTATATCTCCAGCCCCAGTCTTCTGGGTTTTTTTTATCCCAGACCAAACACGTAGTAACAAATTCATACTAGATTTAAATAATTTTTTCGTTTTTTTCCATCGCTTGTAAACTTTTACCTATAAGACTTACAGAATAAATATGTATGAAGGAAATGTAAATAATTTTGTCTTCTTTATGCTTTTCATAGACACTTTAGTCATAAAGTAAACTGTTTAGACGTTATTTAGAAAAAAACGAATTTCGGCACCTTTAATTCAGGATGGCGGCTCGCGCATGCGCCCCCCGAGGTCGAAAACTTGGATTTCTATTAAACTGCCATACGTAAGCAATATAACGCCAAAACATTTTCTACTCCACCTTTTGCAGACCAGAGGCTTTTATATGTCCCCACACACTGTACTATTAGGCTCACTTAGGTTTTGATAGTAACGATCTTCATTTGACATTCGCGATCAAACGTAAACTTCTATTGTTGGAAAGGTAAAAATACTAAAACTTGGTACTCTTTTTACCCCAATAGTTTGTGCGGCAGTTCGATAGATCGATAGTCCCCACTTAAGAAGTTAGCCCCTCGGGCCATTGCCTTCTTTGTTTCGGAGTTGTTCTGACATTTGTGTTTCGCGATGTTTCGCCCGCCTTTGTAATACATACGAGTAAACAAATGCTTTATGCTTGAATAAACAACTGTTTGCCTCTATCATTTAGTTATACTCCCCCTTATTTACAATATCTAGGAACCGGATTCGTAAACTATGCTGTATCTCATTAAATAAAAAGACAGTGACAATGAGCGAAACTTATTGGTGACATTATCTCTTATCTATAATTTTGTGGGTGGGCTAAACTAGGCAATCGTATTATTTCTGACCCACCTCTGTGCTTACAAAATATAATGATTGGATTTATCTAGGTCCAGTTCATGCGATAACGAATCAGATGAAAACAATAACGAGATTATATTTGATAAACGTGCGATAGTGTCGCTTATTGAGAGTTTATTATCCAACCTCAATCCTGCTATCGGTTAATCAGTTAACGAGGTTTTTGTTATTTAGGCGTTAATCAACGAATGGATTTCATAATGTAACGAAATTTTCACCAATGATAAATGGTTTGAGATAAAATTGAGACTTAGGTGATACCTACGATACCCATGTTATTTGGCTTTATGTGTCTCAATAATAATAATAACGTTAGAAAGCAAACTTTATGTATCTACATATGTTTATGTTCAAGTTTGTTATTAAGTGGGCTCGAAACGGTTTGCCTTTTAGTTTACAACGGTTCATGTAATAATATTCATAAGTGTAAGTATAATTAATAACATTAATAAATATTAAATTAGCACTTACATTGCGTGCCCTCCTTAGCTCCAAACTCCATGAGCATCTTCGCCAACTGTCTGTTGGTGGACAGCACTGCCACGTCCAACGGGGACAGCCCATCGGAGTTGAGGCTGAAAAAGTAATAAGTAGGTAATAATTCAAAAAAGTACTTAAGTACTACTAAGAAACAACCTCAATATTTAGAGTCATTGCAGGAAAGTCTAGTTACCAGTTTTATTAGTGTATTCTTTGATTTTTTTTACTAATATAAAATAAAATATTGCTTCCTCGTTTATAAAAAAAAGTAAAGTTGGATTGTATCAACCCGATCGAACGCGCTATTCGATGTAAGCCGATGAAGAAAAAAATTGAAGACGAAAAATTTTAACACTTCACACAATGTACCTAGGTACCTATTTACCTAATACTTAGTCACTATTTTATTGACAAGAAATAAAAAAAATCTACTTATACGAAATAAGCATTATTCAAAGATCTACCTATTCGCTGAGATTGAGGAAAATATTTGCAAGCATCGTGGAGGGCCCGTAGCGACGCGAATGAAGAGTGACATATTTGGGTTATTCCCTCCGGGGGTTGCGAGATGGGAGAGAAAAGGCTTTCCTACACAGATGCCCATTAGTTTTTCTGTCGAAGTTTTGTTTCCATTAACCCAGCGAAGAAGGAAACGTTAAATAAAACATTGGATGTGGTAAAACGGTCTCGGAAAGAGTCACGGAATCAGATCGACGTTTTGAAAAAAGACTTATAGCTTATTCGGTCATTTTGTTAACGATGCCTAGTTTACTGTCAGCATTATTGAAACGGAAACTATTTACTTACCTATCTGTATGTATTCCTGATTACTTCCATGTGGAAGTGAATCTAATGTAAGGTGCTGTCGCAATCTAACGAGGTTGGAAATAACCTATCTACTTATTCGAACTTTAATCAAAGAAAAAGGTAACTAATCCGACTATGCAATTAAGTTACATCTTATTCAAAACTTTCACATCATGTAAATAAGTCAAAAGCTCTATGGGAAAAATGGATTGCTGAACCGGTACACCCTCAATGATGGGGTGGGGTATGTGGTTTAGTCCATGAATAATAAAATGTCATCATCATTTTCTATGTTATCACAATCTGATAAGCGTTTCTATGACTTCACGCTCTTACCGAAACTGAAGGACAAGTGGTAAATTGAATCAAAGATTGTTATTGTTTACTACAATTTTAGTGATATTATGAGCCGGAATCAATCAGGGCGTAGACATTCATCATCATCGGACGCGAATAGAGATAAGTGTGGTCACATCAGAATTTGACATCCTCCATACCCTTTCCCGAGATTATTAAAACAGTTTTTTCTTACGGACAGAAATCGAGAAGCGCCCTCGAGATCTGAAGAACATAGTAATATTGTGTTAATAGTTTTAGAAGAATTTACTTATCTTGGAATTCCTTTAGTAAAAATAACATTAAACTCATTTTAAAACACAATTTAGTGAAAGATGACAGAATTATGAAAGTGTTTACTGTTTACATACATAACCTACGGTTGTTCACACATTTACTCTAAGATAGAGGCTCGAAGATAAGAGGAATCCCTGACAAAATCAATCACTACAAGATCCGTATCTGACAGTGATTTTGTTGTTTGTCCATTTGCAGTTCTTGGGTGTTCGGACTTATAGTAAATAGTGTTGTTGTCAATGACTTCATCTTTTTATGCCTAGTTGAACTTTTGTTGTCGCTTAAATCTTCAATATGTTTAATGTAGGTTGCTAGCAATAAGAGGCTGTTTGTTTGGAGAACCGTCTTTTATCTTAGTAAAATTACTGTTAAAATCTTATTACATATTAAATAAAACGTTTCATCTCTTTTTACATAGTAGAAGTGTAGAGGTTTTGAAGTACAAATTGAAAATATTTACAAACTATTTGACATTAAATTGAGTTGAGAGTTAAATCAAAAGTTCATTTGACTGATGCTGATATCTACGAGTATAAATAGAAAATAGATTCTACAACACGAGATCGTGTAGATAGATAGTTAAAGATGTTCTATGTACTTAAAACAATACAATCTAGCAGTGTATTGTTTTCAAAGAGCATGGATCTAATCAGAATATCTTATGTAGAACAATGAATCAAAAACTTGTGAAGATGAGAATACAAGGTATTGTAAGTTGATATATTCCCATTGTAAGTACCGCCAAGGAAGTCCTTGAAACTACGCATCTGCATTTCAGTAGGACTTTGAACTCACTAATCTCAACGGCTGTGTTTTAAGTCATCTATTAGATATCGTAAGAAAACCTGAATTCACCACGGGATTAGAAGGTGTCGTGGATCATGATCAGCAAGTAAAAATTCTTTCTTGCTGATCGAAATGGTCGGTTTACAAATGTTTGTTATAAATATTCGCAAAATGTCCCAAATTTTGTATGGTACATAAACTCATTTTAAATATTTGCTGCTAGAAAAATTAAGACCTAATATCAAGAAGTCAAATTGTTGTCAGTCACCTGAGTGGCATTATCATGATGGCCGTGTTTATGAGCTAGCAAACACTACTAGCGCGAACTTTATTTTAAGTTTTGACAACAATGTTTCAGATACAAAGCGCTAAAGATAAAACATTGTTGGTATAAAGTTATGACTAAGACCCCCAGGCTAGATGAAATAAATTTAATGCCCTTTTTCTTAGTAAGGGTTGTTTTCCATCAAAGTGAAGATGTGACGAGAAGTTTGATAAGAGAAATATGTAGGATATCGTATAGAGTCAAAACGTTTGCTGTAAAACTTTTGTGAAACGCGTTTTAATCTAGTTGGGTCTACCTGATAATAATGATTTACAAAGAGGATACTAACCTATTGACATCAACATCGGTAGACTCCAAGATGTTTCTCGCTTTATCCAAGTATCCATGTTCCACCGCCGCGAAAAGTGCTGAAACAAAAGAAAATTAATTTTAACCTCATGAATTGAAAACGCATTAAAATGTAGATTCAACATAGTAATTTCCTTGAAGACAACTTTTTGTTGTCGTATCTTCTCCAAATTCCGCGTAAAATATATTTAGTTTTAATTAAGTTATAATTAAACCTGTACAAAATTTTTCACTCTTAAAACAAAAAAAAAAGAAAATTTTACAAAAGAGCCCTTCAAAGTTGAAAAATAATAGAAAAAAAAACCAAAATACCATGCAAATGTATGTTAACTTGGGCGATTTTGTCCTGGTGCGCGCGCGCGTCCTTCTGTTGCCGCCGCGTCGCCTTGTCGAGGTGCGGGGGGAGGGGTGCGCACGCGCTCAGCGACGGCAGCTCCCCCCCGCACCCCTCGAGCAGCGCGCCGTACTGCAGCTCTATGTAGACAAAAGGGGAAAACTTAAAAAAAAAAAACAAAAAGAAAAAAGTTGGTAAAAAAAAACTTTTCTAAATTTTTTTCAAAAAAATTAAACTATACCAGATAAAATAACAAAAAACCTGAAAAATTTCCGTTTAAAATAGAAAAAATAACAAAAGTAAAAACTCAATACATTGATATAAATAAAAATGGAGGCAACTTAACAAATGTAAAACCTGAAATCGAATACTAAAATGTTTAAATTATTGGAAAATCTGTTTTCTTTTTTGCACACTCGAGGGAGCATTTGTGCACTATGTACACAGGTAGGTATTGGCTAGCGGAAAAGCTTGTTTTGATTGAGGTTTGGTTCCGTCATGTTTTTTTTATAAAGCCATTCTTTTGTATTTTCACCTTATCACCTTTAATAAACACCGTACGTGGTCAAACTTAAAAAACAAAAGTGGCCGCCGCAAACAGGTACGTACTACAATATTCATCAACGATCAGTACGTTCACGGATAATTCAATGCCAGGTGGATTGTATGTAAATTCGTAAGTTTAGCACATTTGCCAACACACGACTGCCGGTTTGACCTCAGATTTACACTTCTTGATAAACTGTTCGCGAAGATGTCAAAATCATGACTATTCCCTTCGTATTGTCCTTGTCGAAAGGCAATACTATGGTATTTATATAAACATTACAGTCAAATTAAAAAAAAAAGCGCTCCAGAAAAGAGGTGACTTTAATAGTGTTAAACTAAAAAATGGCGACCTTTAAAGACAGTTATTAAACAAGCTTCAAAATTCGAATGGTAAACTGCATGTCCTTAAGACGAGGTTGAATCAAACAACCTTATTTGGCACCATGCAGTCCATTACGATTAGGATTTTGGCCAATCACAGATTCGTGAGGCGAACAGCTTACACTATGAATAATACAAGACCGACGACTATAGTATAGTACGATCAGTAGTGGCTAATAGTGGCTCTATTGGGTATATGGTCCGTAGTTATGACAGCAATCGTGTTTGAAAATATTTTCTTTACAAATACCTATATTGTTTTCTATTTAGAAAAAAAACTAAAGCAAATTGCCTATCCTTCGTTTTTTCAACAAAATATTGAAATACACACGTAATATGTACATTGTAAAAATGGAATTCTTTAATGGTTTATACTAGTAGGTAGGCGTTGTTAATCTTCTTAATTGCGACAATAAGCCAAAGTAGCTATTGCCTAGTAGATAACGCACTAACTTGTATCTAAGAACTATTCGCACCTATTTAAACATGAAAAAATACGTCTATAATGCTACTTAGTGCAAATATGTGCTTTTGTAAGTACTCAATTATTATGACATCATTATGGAGCATCGTTTATTTCCCCGTTACATCACTCGTTCTCAAATTGAAACAGTGTTTCGAAAAACATTTGTAATGGTGTGTAGGCAGATATACAGTTCATTAGAACTTAGAACATACCTACTCACTGAAGACAATGAATGTCTTTGGCTCAAGGCAAATCAATTCGCACATTAACGAAACGACAAACGAAAGCATCACGAAATCAATCGCCATAACGACATGAGGTGAAAGGTTCCCACCATTGTTCAGCAAACACGTTATTGTTCCAATCGTTCGTGACTAGGTAACGTGCGTGGACGCATCGCGTGGGCATGCCTTACTCAATTCTGTCTAAAAAGCGCATGAAAGCAATAGTGATGTATGGTGTATCGGCCGTAAGGCGGAAATGTAGCGAGGCCGCGGACGCCCGGACAAAATCGGTTATGGTACCGCGCAACCTCCACACTCCGCAACGGAAGTAGATGCAACTAGCAGACAATCACTATCCGTATTTGGAACACACACACACACTAAAACACAACACTGGCTGGAGATGAAAATATAAAAAGAAAAATCGCGAACTGACCACAATTTAAGAAGTCTAGCATGTCAGTCCATTGCAGTATCATTATTGCAACTGAGGTGGTCGCACGGTTTTGAAGCTGGCTACCATTGTGTGCACTATCTCGATCTCATGTGTCGTATCTGGAATCTCGGAGAGCGCGAAAGTGACACCTTGCAGCGACTAACTAGGTTGAGTGCAAGTTCAATTTAGATCTTAAATTAGTTTAGCGCTGAGGTCGTCTATGATGGCTCTTTCGGAGACGAGGTGTCGAGGACAGTTCTGCCTTATTCAGGGCGTATTTGTACCGTCAATAATTAATACTAGAACGATTTAATTCACTTACTATTATTTTGTACTCTTGAGGTACCCATAGTATGAAGCTACCTACAGTTTTAAAGCGTAGCGATAGACGAATTATTTTGTTAAGAGTTCTGTGAACAGCTACGAACGGTTTGGCGTATCTAATTATCCACACGAGCTCAGTTAAGTAACGGTTTGCTGTAATTTTGAATAGTCGCAAAAGTTATCTATGTATTACCCATTAAGTTAATACAAGCTAAGTTTGAATACTTCTGTTCAACTGATTCTATTTCTGAATTTAGATTTTATTTTTCGGTATTATGAAAGTATTATAGTATTGAAGTACGAGACGATTCCTATTCACCTTCTTAAATTAGATGGCAACATAAAGTCCTTCCTTCATGGAGATGAAAAATGATAAAGATCCACAAAGAGATATCTACCTTTGCGAACCTAACCGCTCTTAGAAAACTTTTCTTTCATCGGAACTTTTAATAACCCCCTCCCTATTATTTCTAATGATGGAAGTTATCTATTGAAGAAAGTAACAAAAGAATTACGATCAAATCGGTACATAGGCATTCGAATTTATGAAAGGTCAATGTCTCCACTTTCAAGAAGAGTCATTATGTGGTAACTCTGTGTTGGCACACGCTCTCACGGGCTATTGTGAATTTTGGTTTTATGTAACGTTGAATAACGCCATATTATGTTTTGTAATAAATAATAATTGCCGGTAGGGAAGTCAGGTAACCAGTCATTAGTTCATTATGGTTACCGTTTTCTTTTTTACGCATTTATAATGGAACGAAACGAGCTTATGTGCTACTACATAGATTTTGTTTTCAGGTTCCATGAGAGGTACTCGATTAGCATAATTTCATTCAATTGTATTGTGGGATTCATGTAAACATGTTGATAGGTTACATCAATACTAGGTAGGTACATATCTGTATCTTATACATTTATAATTCAAAACTCGTTTCTATTTGTTAATCTAATTACAAAAGTAATATGTAATAAAAAAAGGTAACTGAATTCTGTTTTGAAAATTCAAGAATAAATGCATTTCAGTAAAAAGCTTAAATATACTTGTGATATGTGATGTGGTATAGAGTTACCTCAACTCATATCATAATGCTTAAAACACATAACATATCCCACAGTAAACCTTTACAACAATGTTAGTTTACTCTTTACACCGGCTCAATATCTACAGCTTAAAGCTGACAAAACATAATCCTTCGAAAAAGATTCTAGTATTACCCATCAAAAGAATATTGTGCACATTTATACGACATGGAGCGATTTAAAAAGCTACTGGGTCAACTTTGAGCAAATCCCTACTCTTTGAGCTTCACAGATCCGCCGTAGGGCAGGCTTCTGATAGTGCGGAAACTAAACTACTTTTGTATTTTTTGCCTTTGACTTAAGGTTCATATTTGCAAGTCGAATTATTATTATGATGCATAATATCAGCATACGGGCAAAGTTAGTGTTTTAGTTGCAGCAAAATGCGGAACGAATCTCCGATACTTCTTGATTAGTTTTACAACGTCATTGATTATTCGTTGCATCTCACAGAAAAAGAACAATATTAATAAATATATGAAAAAGGGCGAATTCTACCTGTATAAATTAGCTTTTTCCTTACCGACATACGATGATGGCTTGGACTATTCTCGTCATCATCACCGGACTTGCGGGGGAGCGGATGGCTCTCACCCCTACTATAAATTAGCTTTTAAAATGGTTTTATTAAGAAGAAAGGAGATAGGAGTACCTCGTTCGCAATGACATAAGTCATCAATTGAACACTTTACTCAGCACTTACAATTAAATAACTTGATACCTTTTCATATTTGCTAAATATTATGTTTGGAATTTAATCTTATTTAAGCAATGACTACCTTCTAAACTGTGATGCTGAAGAAGATTGGAATTTCAATGATAACATTCGTTGTAATCGTTTGCACGATGTTGTATGATGATAAGTGATGTTTAACTTCTTTATGATGATATGAATAGTAGAACCAGCAAAAAATATTAGGACCTCTAACCGAAATTTCGGACTCTAGTTATGTGACTATCCATAAAACTAGATAAATTTGGAAAGAGCAACCTCATAAATTCTGGAGCCCGTAAATTTTATTGGCTATGCCCCACACCGCAATAAAAGTACTTAATAAGAGTGGAATTATCTATGCCTCTTACACGGAGCATTTCTCCTCGGTCCGTGAGAACTTTGGGATTGTAGCCATTTGTAAGTATTGTGTGATGTGAGATTAGGTACTTTTTTATGCAAATACGAGAATTAATCTTAGGGTAGTCTTTTAAATTGACGATTCTATTACAATAAATCAGTAAAAAAAAATAATTAATTTAATTTCTAAGAAAAAATAAGCATAGGAATATTGTAAAATAAAGCCGTCGTTATCATAAGATTTCCCTACAACCTACAATTACTGCCCTTAATGGCACCGGAATGAGAAATATTTTGTTTCTAGTTTGATAATATCTTCAACTACGTATAAATAAGCATACGTTTGAAATACTACACTAACGTGGGAATTAACACAATAGCCAGTTTCCGTATACGAAGAGCTAAAGCTCAAAAACCGTCAGCTCGTTTGCCACAGTTTTCTCTTTCTAAATCGATTTGGCAAACTGACTGTTCCTTAACAGCTATTAAAAAAGAATATTAGTCTTTATGGGTCTACACGCGTTATTAGGAGTAGCAAATTACATAGCTACTCCTAATAACGCGTGTAGACCCATAAAGACTAATATTTAGTGTAATGGAACGCGAAAGTCTAAAATCTTACATATTAAAAAAGAAATTAAAAACATATCGAATCTGCAATCTACAACCAAAACAAACGTTGCGTGTGTACAGGCCGTTTTGCGTCGAGGAACCATCGCATTGGAAATTGAAATGATGTGAGTAAAACTTAATTGCGGGTTACCAAACAAGAGCGATGCCGTCTTGCTAGACCGCGTCGGTGTTAACTCACACACGTTACAAGATAATCTGAGTATAATCATACTCATGTTAGTTATGACTAGCTAACCGCCTGCAACTCTGTTCGCTTGAAGACTTCGGCGCGGTAGCATAGTCGGTTAAAATGTTGGCTATGTTCTTTCGGGGGGTTTAGACAAACTGGGTAGTATAATTTTGGGATTTCAATTTATATGATTTTGGCGTGACAGACAGACAGACCAACAGGCAGAGTTACTTTTGCATGTACAAATTTATAATTAGTAAGGATCTTTTTTTAGCCTTTAGTTTATTACATGTGCGTGCATACGTTGACCGATATCAAGTTAATATGTGTAACTAATTCCATACAACTGAATGAATTCTTATTGATGGCCAGATCAAACAACAAGCCAAAAATGGTCGTTATATCTATATACCAAGCTGGGTCTTAAAGATCTGGACAAGCCTATATCTTTAACCAGTGTATAAGAATATACACTTGTTGATCGTTCTACGAACACTTTTGCTAAGTAATCGTCTAAAGATTCAATAACACAAATAATAAAAAAAAAGTTTTCTACTTCTCTACGAATGTATCTGTTTGCGAAACATTGTACCTAGTTATATCACGTATTAGGAATTTGGATTTTAGTACATAATATTGCATTCCTACATGAAGTACGTTCTGTAATGTTATATCATATTCAGTTCCTACTCATATCCTTAACACGTTGAAAATTACTTAATCACCTAAATAGTTCAACTAAGAGATGATCATGTAACATAGTATCGTCTCGTCTATTATTTGCACGAACATATTATTAGGAGACCCGAACGTTTTAAGCTCTTTAGGTACAGCAAACGTAGTCACGGGCAAGACTCGCATTAACTTAGTTTTATTTTAAATTAGTAACCCGGCCTCGCTGTGCTTCCTCTTAAATCCCTCTATCTATTAAAATCTAGAGCTATTTCAGCTAGTACCTCCCTCCCCTTTCCACTCCCGAACGACACGTGCTGGACAGCGCTGCCATCCACATACAATGCAGGCGCTGATGGCTCGGACTAAGAGGTTTAACTCCTCATTTCTGCCCCGTGCCATTAAGGCATGGAATGCCCTTCCAGCTCATGGTTTCGCTCCCTCCTATGATCCCGGGCTCTTCAGGCGGGCTGTGAAACGGAATTTAAGCAGGCCTTCAGGGTGAGTGCGACAGGCTCAAAATGATCTATTTTGCCTGTCGACCTCATATTTGGATCTCACTACCGCTTCCCATAAGGTGGAGTGAGGTCATCTTGTTAGCCAAACATAAAAAAATCTATTAAAAAAAACGACTTTGTTTTATACTATGTAGTGACAAGAGATGTAGGTAACGTTAAAAGTTCAATATAGGTAACATAACTATTTCCGACTCACTTGAGTCATTTTCGCTTGTGAAAGCACTACAGTCTTTAAAAATTTTGCAGTCCTATTTAACACTGCCATTTCGTAAGAAGTGTTAACACAAATCACGCTTCATGGCGACGGAATTTCTCGCTTATTAGCTATAAAATGACCTCCTTACCGCTTGCAGGATTTACTGCGAAAAAATGAATATTCATAACGAAAACCTGTACAATAGCCTGAAAAGCAAGTTTCATATAGGTGTGAAATTAACGTTTTACCTTTTTTTTCAGTAAATTGATGGTCGTAGTTATCGTAGTTATACACCATCAGGGGGTAACAGTGGCGTAACTACAGGGTTGCAAGTCGGCAAAATGCCACGGGCCCCTACCCGGCAGGGGGCCCCAGCCGAAAGGGGTCCCCTTCTTCTTATCGTATGGTTGATGGACAACCTGGTGTCAGAGTTTTTAAGCCGCCCGTAGGCCTCTGACATGGCTTCACACACCGTTGAAAAATTTCTCAGGTGTGCTGGTTTCCTCACGATGTTTTCCTTCACCGTTAAAGCGTCGAATGATGGTACATATGAATTTCAAATTTGAAAAACACATTGGTACCTTGCGGGGTTTGAACTGGCGACCTTAACCACTCGGCCAGCGACGCTTTTTTCCCGAGGGGTCCCCGGTCATAGGAGAATCTCATCTGCCAACCCACATCCACATTAAGATAAAAAAAAGGACGGGGGGTGCACGGGGCCCCAACCGATGAATTTTGCCACGGACTTCAACGGGTATAGTTACGCGGCGTTGCAATTCGTTAAAAAGCCATCATATTAATGTACCAATAAATATATTAGCTTAATAACTCTAATTTATTTTTTGGTACCTACATTAATATGATGATTATGTAATTGCTGTGTTTGTAAATATTCTTAGTAACAAAGCCAATTCGGAAAAAGTTCTTACCAAAGTTATCATAAGAATTTTACTATTTATTTACTTTAAAATTTGTATCCATGCAATATACGTGTTACTCGCGTTTATGGCCTATCATTTATTTTGCAAGCCTCATTCAACAATACCTACACACAAAATAATATCGGTTGCACCAAATGTTATTAATTTTATTGTTATTAGGCAACTTACAATATTATAACTGTATATCATAATGTCAAAAATATATTATTGTACCAATATTTCCTCATAGTAACACACGTTGTGTTGGAGACTTAATTAATTTAATAAAGGTTAGTAACTTAACGAATCTGATGTTAAAACTGGTCTTTCCTATGTATTTCCTAATAATAAAATAACATTATAACACAAAACACTGTATAGGGAAATAACCTAATACAATGTTGCGACTCATTCGATTAAAAAAACCGAATCATATTATTTATAGTGAACATGAAGGTAATGAGTTCGGATCCTGCACAGTTGGAGATGAGTTAAATGCTTATCAAGCTAGCTGGTTTGAAAATCTACGAACAAGGAAATACGAAAGAACTAAATGTTTAGAAATAATTTAACCCAAGAAAAAGTTATCTAGTTTAGTCCCCTAATGGAAACGACAGTACCTACAAATCACTTCAAACAAAAACTTGTCACACAAAAGGAATACTTTTTATTGATTTGGAAAACATATAGATCTGCATTGAGTTAACTGATCCAAAATAATAATACATTATGCATACGTAAAGTGCTTGATCCCATTTTATTATTATCTTTCCCACAGTGTTGTATGAATCAGTGAATTCTGACAAAAACTAGCCCCAACGTATTTATCACTTTATAAAAAAGTAACCCACCATAATACCGATCTTCAGGCATGAAGGACCGACCAGAGAGAGAGAGAAAAAAGTAACCGCTAAAATTAGGTTAATCCGCCGCAAGAAATACATTGTCAAGTCAAGCAATAGGCGAGTAGGCAAGTCGATTCGATCATACACCCTAAAAAAACTGAACAAACAGCCTTTAATCGCCGCAAATCAAAATTGAAACGGCTTTGGTTTACATACGTTAGAAATTGATTTGAATTTTTAAATTTCGGGTCGACTTATATAACTGACAACTTTTTTTTGGGTTTTATTTTAGTGGCCCAACACTTTCGACGCTTACGTGCCAGTACCAAATCAAACATTAAAACAGTTAAGTTTTGATTCGTTAATAGAGAGTTTAGTAAATCACTTAAGGTAAATGCACCTATTATGGACGCGGACCCCATTATGGACAGTTTTCAAAAATGCCTCCAATAATAAGAAACCGGTAGGTATTTTTTTCCAACAGCAACATTAATCGGTTGTACCAAAATTCTAGATTTGATGTAAACAACATTTGACAGCTCTCCGCTATATTATTTTCGACTATAACGATTCTTACTAGTGCGGTGCGTTTTGGTGTCGAGATTTGAAATTTCTTATAAGGAGCGCAATGCATGTAAGTAAATTTATTAGCTTTTTTTATGACAAGTGTAATATTGTTGTTAAAAATGATATTATTTATTGAATTACTGATAATAAAAGGTTAATTATATATTCTAATCTAAAACCTCATAGTAATTTTAGCCTCGGAATTTATCGATGTTCATAATTGGATATTTTTGTAAGCCTGTACCCAAATATGGACATTTTGTCCATGAAGGATATTTTACAAATATACGTTTTTCATACATCTTATAGTTGTACAATCGTTTACCTTTATCTTTATTTTTAAATCGGTCGCAAACTTTAAATTTAATAATTCAATTATGAACATTGTGTCCGTAAATCGGTGTCCAAATTTTTAAATAAATAAATTTTGTTTCACTTTATATATGGCGACTAGAAAAGCTTATACTAAAGAACAAATGGCAAATGCAATTAAAGAAGTGAGAAAAGGACAGAAAATATTCACTATTTAGAAAATAATAACTAGAATAACTTTTCTAAAAAAAAAATTTTATTTAGTTGTTTGTGTTTTTTATATCATGTTACATTTATAATTTAAGACAGGGTAATATACATAATAATTATATAACAGTCAGGGGATACCAGTCACAACTATCTGTCCGGTGGGTGGCGAACGGTATACGGGTAAGCGACCCCGGGTCCTCGAGCTACTATCGACTCAGTCCAAATCATCCGAGGCGATAGTATCCTTCCTCCCCTTTTCCTTCCCCCGTCATATATTCTTGCTACTCGTGGGAACGCAATAACCTTGTTAAAACAATGCACAAGGCAGAATGGCAGCGACGTGGTCCACAACCAGTCACGTCACGTTTCCCACAGAGGTGAAAAGTGGATCGCTGGAAGTGATCTCTGCCTACCCCTCTGGGAAAAAGGCGTGATTTTATGTATAAGTAATTGTTGAGACTGATTATAGCTGTATTTTGATAGGTATGAAACTAGTAAGAAGACATTTGATTTTTGATTATTGTTGGCAAAGTGAATAGAAAAGAGTGAAGGGTTTTTAAAAATTTTATTTAACCTCTAAACCAATTTGCTTAAAGATCGAGAAGTGAAGAAGATGATTATATTGAAATGTTATTTAAATAATAAGGCGTCCGACCGATTTCAGCCATGGCGGCCGATCTCAATTGAAATCAGCCAAGTGCGCAGGACATTTATAGTGCACAAATGCGCGCGCAAACACAAGTGCACTCTCTATTCCCTTACTCTCATAACTCGGTGAGACGGCAATCCGACATGACCGATGAGAGATCGGGCGCAGGACCACCGGCTTAACGTGCTTTTCGAGGCACGGGCGTTCAACCGCCAGCTTCCTAACTACGGGCTGAGAAATTTCATCACAGAAAAACTCACACAAATTTTGCCCGACCCCGGACTCGAACCGGGGCCCTCTCGGACCTTACGCAGCGCTCCTATTTAAATAATACTAGCTAGTTAAGAGGACATTTTTATTATGTTTTTCTTGGCTTAAAGGCTTTGGCCTTTGCCGATTACTTTTTGATAACTGTTTGTTGATTGATATTTGAGTTACCTATTACATTATTTTATTATTTAATTTAAATGTTTTTTATTTCATTATACTAACTTACTCAACCCTAATACTCTTGAGTTATAGATTTAAGCATTCAATTGAAGAATGTCCATAAATGGGTGTCCATAATTGGATAACGTCCATAATTGGGTGTCCATAACTGGATCTTCCCTGTCCATAAATGGAGATTGGCAAAGGTTATTTTTCCTAAATTATATTTTATTGAAGCTAGTTTAAAACTGATTTTAAACATCGAATACTTATTAAGAAAAGGACTTTTTATTAACCTCCAAATCCCTGCGAACGTATATTGCAAAACATACAAACTATGAAGAAAAACGAAAAACAAATCCTTAAACCGTCCATAATTGGTGCATTTACTTTAGTTCATTTTAATTTGTACACTAGGTTAAATGCAAGGCCGATTTAGCTGTTTAACTTCTCCGGACAAAGACAAGACAATTTTGCCACCTTTTTGTTCATACGAACAGATTTTTTGTAACTGAAAGGTTTGTCTTTTCGGGTAAAGTCTAGTCTTAGTTAATACTGATTTTGCAATTCTTTAGTTTACACAATGTGTTTGCTGAAATGTTTTGGCATATGTCAACACACGCCTGTTATGTTAATGACCTGTAACTATTATTGCTCAGTTTTGCAACAAAAAAGACGATCTCACACCATCTTTGTACCTACCAATTTAAAAATTGGTATAGATGAGTGCAAATATTGATGGATAGCTAGTCATAATCCGCATAAGAAATAGATACCGCGTTATTTGCAATATTTTGTTTTATTCTTGCTTTTAATTACATTATCTTGTTGTTTTTTATCAGGTTCATAGGGGGTTTGATAGTAGCAAAGTAGTAGTTGCAGGTGATCTAGATAGTAGCAAATGTAATAATACCGGTGGGGCGGCTTCCACAAGCCTATGATACTGAACCTACTAGACCGAATTATTGATACAGATATCGTTCTATCGGATTATAATATTAATTAACGAATATGATTTTGAAGATTTTCTCCTTCATCAACTTCAAGGCTTATAAAATGTGTTTAAGAACAAATCACTTGCTAAATTGTGTACTTATAGTATTTCATAAGCTGGGTCTTATTTTGCTCACGATAATTAAGTGATCCTTATTGGATCACTTAATCAGTCAGTCAAGCTCATTTGGCAATTTCCAATTAAAGCAATATTTATGTGTGCCTAATTTTGTGATAACGCTAATCAGTTCTAGCGATACGCTTCATAAACGAAACATTTATGTTGACAAGAGCGAGTTTCTTTGCATCCTAAACAATTGTATAACTAAACCTTTGATGAAGTAAAGTCAACATCACTGTTGATTATTTAAAAAGTCTTATCTTAAACTTATGGCTCTGACGTCAAAGTTCAGTTTTATCACCACCCTTTTCCTTTAGGGCTTAAATAGTATTACTAATCGCAAAGTGAAGTTAAACGAACTAATGGCTGTAAAGAAACATAATTTCATTATAATTGAAGCAGCAATTACAGTGGTTGTGTATTGTAATGTTTATTCATAGACATGCGTGCGATGCGTGCGAAAAACGAAACGAAATGATTTGTTACGTACTCAGGTAGGCTGATGGGGACATTGGCAACTTCCGCTCCTTCGGTGGCGTGCTGAAGACGAACGCGGGGTTGACGCAGCCGCGCGGCGCGCCCGACGAGTCGCCCTCCGACCCCCGGCGCACCCGCTGCTGGCACATCACATCCGTCATCGACTTCGCCGACTCCGACTTCCCTATCCCCTTCAACTTCTTCTTCTTATCCGGCGAGTGGATGTGCAAAATCGCCGCCGCTTTAGGCGGTATCTTCTCCGGCACCATCAACTCCTTCACTGACTTCTGCTTCTTATTCGTGAACAGCTCAGCGAACTTGGACTTCTCCACCTTCCGCCTCTGCGGCTTCAGGTTGAGATCGATATCGCCGCTCTTCCTCCTCGGCTTGACGTCGGGCTTCTTGCGCGCCATGGCCGGCGTGGTGGGCTTGTACGTGCCGTCCACGCCCGTGTAAGCCACGTCGTATTCCTTCTCTGTGGACCAGATTTGAGTGGTGAACAAGACCGTGTTTTTCTTGATCTTATCGAGGTCGTCCGCGGGCTCGTCTTCCTTGTTTGACCGCCAGCGGTTGCCGATCAGACGCAGGGACGCGCGGACGGACCGGGAGCGCCGTAGCCCTCCTTGCTCCCTCTTGAACTTGTCGATGAGGGTCTCCATAGCCCTGCGCGGGACCGGGGGGCGCGGGCCCTGGGCATTGCACGTCGCGATCGACTACGCGCACTCTATTCACTCGAACGATAGTTACGTGAGTCGTCGACGTTCACTCTTAGCGGCGCTGCGGCGGCGAATGCGTGCTGTGCCGATGTTATGGTGGGATTGGTAGGGCCGCTGGGGCCTGGAACTCGCGCTGCCCGGCTCGCGTCTGCGACTGCTCTCGTTTGCACAATCATTTGATTTGATACCTTATCAGATACGACTGTTTGGAGTACGCGTGTCATCGCGATTGTGATTTGTTTGTAGTGACGTAGAGCAATGGAATATTAAGGACAAGTTCGTTTTGACTGGAATATTTTTCGAATTTGTAAATTAGGTTATGAAAATATACAAAATTTATTATCAACTAATCAATTTCAATGAAAAATTAGGTATGTAAACATGTAGAAAGAAAAATAGATACTCATGCTTTGTAATAATTGCTTCAAATAGTAAATATTGTTTTTCTTTCTATGGAACTTCATACTATTAGTTAAATATGATTAAGTAAGTCTTGTATAAATATCACTCACAAAACGAAAGCGTCTCAAACCAAAATACAAGACAGATAAGTCGTTAGCCTCGAAGGCGATTGCATTACGCGAACTTAATTAGTTAAATATATTAGGCTTGGATCAATTTAACAAGCAGTAATTCATATTTGATCTGTGTAATGAACTAGAAATGAAGCGAGGTCGTCAACTGGTTTGGAGGTCGGTGAAGAGATCCTTGGCGTGGTTCTATCAATTTGTCTAATTCATTGGGCATGTCTTTTTAATAGGGATTAGATACATTGAACATCTTAAAAATATATACAAAAGAAGGAAGGAAGTTTTCGGAAGCTTTCACAGCTTTATTATTATACGTCACAGCCAATTAATTGGTTTCAGTCACGTGTTTAAATTACTATTTTCAAGGAGCTCCCCAAGTCAATTAAGAGTTGGTGTTTAAAAAGTCATTCCATTTCTATTTTTCTTTCTGTTCTATAGCGGAAAAACTACTTACAAGCCACGCCTTGTAAACTTGCGGCATCCAATAGAGGAGTAGAGACAAAAAATATGAGAAGGAGAAACTTTGAAGCCGAGACAAAGGCAAACTAAAGGACGCTAGCACTAAGAAGTCGTTGATTTTTTGTCTTATGCCAGAACTTTGCAAAAAAGTTATTGGGATTCCGAAATTAAACATAACTTTATGATTGATTCACCAATATAGAGGGCAGTTTTCATGCTACCATTTGTCTATCTATGTTCTAATTTTACAAAACTCGATAACTTTCTATCCAATGTTTGTCTTTGATCTTGAATAGTTAAAGTAGGCAATTACGATTTATGCCTTTGCCATCGATTAGATAGTTCTAAGGAACTAGTTTCGTTTAAATAGAGAATGGCATAATATTATGATGGTTGCCGAATCGTGCGGTATTAATATTAAACGAACCACCATTTTGGGCCCAACGTTACAGGATTAAATTATATATCAAAAAATCGGTCTATTTTTGTAAGTTAACTTATAGAAATCTTAGCCAAAACAGCAATGGCCAACAGGGAAAAAAGCAGATTTTTTTTATTTTCCTTATGTTACTGGTTTTGTAAATGTTCATTTATATTATTTATTAATAACGTAGCTATCTTCGCAAACGTGATACAGTAATCTATCCATAGAGTATAGTAAACAGAATCTACTTATGACATTGGTCGATTTGATTGATGTCGATTAATAATTAAAATGTTTTATTATTTATCATATTTATTTAGATCGTATCCGAAATACTATCATTCGGAGACGTACCGGAGTCACGGACATTACATCGATTGTGACGAAGTTGAAGTGGAGACGGGCCGGACATATGTGCAGAAGAGAGGATGGCAGATAGGCACGCAGAATTGCCGAATGGAGACCTAGACTCGGACGCAGAAACGTTGGGAAACCACCTATGCGCTGGGCCGACGATATCACAAAAATATTGGGCAAGACCTGGATGCGAGCAGCAAAAGACCGGGTCAAATGGAAAGCACATGAAGAGGCCTATACCCAACAATGGGTGATACAGGGCTGAAGAAGAAGAAGAAGACGCACAGTTTTTAGATGCTATTTTTTTTAGATGTAATATGATGATAAGGATAAATAAAATAATTTATTATTATTTTGTAATGACCTGCTTTTGTTACATTTATTTTTTTATACTGTACTGCTCTGTCCAGCCATAAGCAAATATATGCATTTAGAGTTACCTAGTTCATTATTCGCTTTAATGAAATATCTAATAAATTGACTGGCTCGATGGAGTAGTTGCTAGTGAATTCTGGCTTCTAAACCAAGGGTCATGGGTTCGAATCCCACCCAGGATAAATGAGGAGGAGACTGACACCCAGGAGAATGTCTAAGATATAAGACTTTGACTTCATAAGTCGAATGATTGCAATATCCATAGATTTATTCTCATTACCTACTATGTAGCGTGCTTGCGTGTGTGCGCGGTGCAATGGGGCGCAGGGTTGACCGGGCATTGCGCCGTCAACGACGCTTGGGAATATATATGTTGTTAATATTCTGTTATTAATATTCAGAATTACCCAACAACTTAACAAATCACAAAATCATATTTCACGGACACATGCAAGGTTCCCTGACCAATATAGATGACATATAGCCTATCTCTTGATACCATTTTACCACTTTATCTGTACTGTTGGATAGCTTGTATACAATATGTAATGCAAAACTTAAAAAAGAAACACCCTACAAGCTTTCTTTCATAATAGAAAAACAGATAACCTCAAAAATATTCACTGTATTTTTAGTGATTTGGCCATTGCGGATCAACATGAAAATTCGTCTCATGGAAACCTTTTATATGCTTTGTCTGATGGCCAACTTTCAGCTTTGTAACGTTGGGCCCAAGTTTGTATGGAATCGGGTGTTCTCCTTTCCACTCGATAATAAAATATGTAAATCAGTATTTCTCGTCACGACCGCCATGCGTGGTGGCGGGAATCGTGGTCGAATCGGGTGAGATTGTAACAAATCTACTATAATCTACTATCTAGTCGAACTGCAATCGTTCGCGGGCTGTCGAAGAGTGATGTATTAGCTGAATATTCAATAGGGCTGTGGTGCCCTCGCTGCAACACTTCATATCTAGTATCGATACTTGTTTTAATGACGGCTCTTAAGCCGTCATTAAAACAAGAGAGAGAGAGATAAGAGATAGGAGAACTTCTCACGCCCCAAAGAGACGGTTGATCCAAAATATTATTACTAAAAAATCACAAGCTTCCTAAAATATGAATTTTCAAGCTTCAACAACCAACTTACAGATGATACTACATAAAAATGCTATAATGAAGATTCATTTTAATTTTCTATTTATATTTAAGGTTATATCGTAGATGATACGCTAGTATATATCTTCATAGACAACCCTAACCATAAAGTCAGTTTAACTGGCCACTGCGATCGATCAATTGGTTACATTATTGGACATAGTCAGAGTACGCGTTACTCTTACAGACTTAGCGTGTTGAGGTTATGTAATGTATATTTTACACTATGAAAGAGACAAATGATGAAATTTGTTAATTCGTTTCTTTCCATAGCACAAAAGGGTTATTCCATTTACCCCAACCAGGTCGCCGCACTCATAACAAAAGGCTAAGGAATATCTCCACTTAGAGAAGACGATGTGTGAAGATGCTTTGTCTATGAAAAGTAAGAAACTACGGTTAGCTCCTGAACAGTTAATAAATCGTCCTTATGTAGAAATAAATTATCTTAATTTTATATAATTTAAATGTTTCGTGGGGTTTATATTCGTATACGGCACCTATTAAAGTATTTTTTTTATTTGATAATTTAATTTGGTTTGAAAACTTCACTTTCACGTCACGTCACTTTTACTTTGTGCAGGTATTTGAAACTCAGTTACGAGCTACCAAGACAAACACAATGGAGTATCTATTCACCAGCATCTAAACATATTGCCTAAAATAACCCTAAATAGATACATCTCGTCTTTTCAACCCAACTAAAATAATATTATCTAAACGTCCGTTTAGATTCAAACTTGGTGACATTGATATAGGACGACATTTTTAGCGGCGGACACTAACGTGATTTATTATGAATGAAGTTTAATTCAAGCCTCTTGACAATTTATTCGTTGTTGACTATCAGTCAGAAGAGCACTTTTTCTCATATTCTATAATTTGTAGAGGTATTAGGTACCTAAATATTAGTCTTTATGGGCCTACACGCGTTATTAGGAGTAGCAAATACATATCTACTTACTACCTTCGACTTGGTTACACAGATAATGGTCGCGAGCGTACTGGTATTAGTATTGGGTATCTGTTTATCATCTCATTATTCATCAATGAACCTGAAATAAGTAGGTTATATCCGAATTTGAAACAAAAATCTCGGGTTTTGGTAACATGACAAATAAGACTTCCTGATACGTTTATCAATTTTCTGACAGTAAACTATACGATCATCTAGATATAAACCTAGTGCCGGAACCAGTTGATTTCGAGTTGAAATTGGGAACGAAATTCTCGTTAAAGTCAAACGAATTCTGCCGTTCTGCAATCCAACCGAATCTGCCCAAATTTGTCGGCAAGGCGTCAAGACTTTTTTGCTCGCACTCGCCAAAGCTAGGGAACAATTTCGAATTTAAAATGGGAATTCGGATTGTAAACCCGCGGGATTTCTGCGGAACGCCCGCGCCCGCGTACCGAAATCAATTTGATCTTTCCACGCTTGTACTAATTGGTGTGTGTTATTAAAAGTTTCTGTTTTTTTTCACACATATTTTCTAGGAGATGATCAAATTATACAAATTTATTTTTATCATTAAATTGATTTCATTGATGAGAGATGATCACAAGTGAAATAATCACCCATACTGTCTACATGATATTTTAACCTCTATTTGCGTGTATAAATTCAAAACTTTCATTAATAAAGTCTAATCTATTTTAAGCCAAACCATTAACATAGCAAACGCCCCACTTATAAACCGTATTTAGGTAGGTAGATCATAATTATTCATAGGGAAAGTCCGCCTGAAAATATTTCGATAAAGCGATGAAATGTTATAGGTAGGTAGCCATTTGGTAATACTTATGTACTGTCTGTATTTGTAAACAATTATTACCTACATTTTCGATATTATTTCCGCTGTAAAAGGATATGTTAGCCAATATTATTTAGTTTAATAGTAGGTACATAATTACCTGATTTCATAAAAATCCATTAATATACATAAGTGGAACACTTATTAGAAATAAAACGTTTAAGGATTTTGGGGATATAACGGAAACAAAATAATTATTAATTTATCAATAATTTAAACCTTGACACTAAAGGTAAATTTGTTCTTTTTTATTATTGTTGGGTTGTAAGTAGGTTTAGTATATTCTGAGCGTTTCTGAGAGTAGAATTCTGCATTCTACTATAACAACATAATATGGATAAATAAAATAAAATATTCTCATTATAAATGAGTAAAGTAACGTTACGTTCCATCACGTTTAATTAAACTTGAACAGAAATGTAGCTTGAGAATGTGTGTAATTTTTTTATTCTTAATAATTATCACAAAAAAAAATTCATTGTTAGTTACTTGATTCTGCAAAACTAATGTAATAAACTTCCCAGAAAATAAATACGACTTGCTTAGTAAATTGCATTGTACGCACGAGTTGTTTTGTAACTAGCTTTTTAATAAGTTTTTAATGCTTATAGATTAACGCAATGCCTTTGAACGTTTAAATTATTGTTTTTTTTTATTAAAAAACAAGGAGATAAATGAAATTTTATTTGTCTGTTGTAATAAAGTGGCAAGAATGATATTATCTACTATAGGTACGTAAAAGGAAACCTAAAATTATATTAACGATATTTTTTTTTGTTTCTCACTTCCTCAAAAATAGCATTGACTTAGTATGTACCTAGATTTGAAAGAGGTGAAACAAATGTTTATACTCAATACGAAGATTATTATCCTAACAATGTAGTTTGAACTTGAAAACGTTCAAAATACCTAACATAACTGCATTGATACGCTTTGGAATGACGCCCTTCAAAACGATAAATGGGTTAGGTATCCCGACAAAGCCCATTCACAAAATGTCTTTGTTCCCATTCCCTTGCAGGTAGCAGGTGCACTGGGTTGCCCCTAGCCAGTACCCTTCCTGGGGTTTTGTGTTGGTTTCCGCCATTTTTTGTTCGCTTTAGCGTCCCAGATGAGCTGTTGGCCGAACGAGACTCGAAATATTTCCATTTGAAACACTTTTTGATAAACAAATGTTTTACTTGTTTTTATCAGTTAACTTTTCTTCGCCAGTAGAAGTACGAATAAAATCTCTAAATACATTTTTGGACACCAAATTTTGTACTGAACTTTTTTTCGTACGTTTTACTTCTTTAAGTGTAACTCAAATTTATAATAGGGTTATTTTTGTCTCTTTGGCATACTTATAGCCGTATTTTTAAGTATTATTAAAAATTAAATTAATTTCACTGAGCTTAAGCCGAATTTGTTAAACAATCTACCATTTGAAGTACATCACGGTTAGTTAGTCACGGCAAGCGGTTAAGTGACATTTAATTTTAGGTAAGTAACGCCAGCTTTATCTTTTACCTTGTATGTTAAAAGCTTAAAAACCAATTACATTTACGTAATCATTTAGTTCTGTCGATATGAGTGCATTGACTAACAAGTGACATCATACTCGAGTTCCTATATGATGGCTAGTCAATGAAAGGGAGCTTTCATGGACAAGTTTAACAGATAAGTAAGTACAGTATACCATTGTGGCCATAGGCATGTTATCACTCTTCTGTCCTACATAATAACGATGGATCGTCGAGGTTTTTGCCACCCACTTTACGCCGAGTTTGAAACCAAATGAGGATAATGACAGAGTATAGGATAATGAGCGTTGTCACCAAAACAGTTAACGAAAGTAGACTGGGTTAAGGAAAAAGCTTCAGAAATGACGTTCGAATCGAATGCGATTTGGCAAAGAAAATCATATGATTTAGAAGTCATTAGAAGACAAAACTAAGACAAGTTTTAGATGGACGAACCAGCGGTTAGGAAATGATGGGAAATCTTTTAAACGGTTTCCGTCTGTACAATTAGTGTTCTAATACTTTAAATAAAATAATATGAAAACAAATATGGCGTTAATACATTAAAAACTCATTTTAAATTAACCGATTTAACGTCAATATAATGTGATAGGAAGACAATATCTAACTGCTACAGAATTATGGTTGTCACATCTAAATCAAGTCCCTTCTGTTATTTATTCAATAATTTGTCTCCGCTGCCGATTTTCGAGCAATCAGAATCTAATTTCGTCGAAAATCTTTCGATCCCGTTAAATTTGCGGGTTCGCTACCAAAAAACGGTTTGCCTAACTTCGAGCTTCTGTTGGATGGTAAGGTAAATACCCAATCATGGTTTGATAGCTGCCCGAATCGAACATTTAACTAAATTTCTCTTTAAAAGAATGCGCCCGTTGAAGCGTTCGTAATTGCTGACGTGGATTATTATTTCCAAATTGATTTAGATCAGTGTTCTGGGAAGGTCTTTTAGTTTGATTAAAAACTGTCTTAAGATATTTTAGAATTTACTTAGGATAAAGAAAGTAACACAACGTCGCCAAGGGATGAGAAGTGAGAATTTCGAAAGCGTCTAAGACTGGAAAGCCTAAAGTTGGAAATAATCAATAGGTTGAACTAATCAAAACTTGGCTAAGAACCGACCATATTGAAATCGACAAAGACCACTGTTGAAGACAATCTAAGTACAAAATACTTGCCAGTACCAGTTGCATAAGTCCAGTGGAAAAAGTAAAGAAAAATAAAATGCAACTCTTGTTTGTCTTCGTTCTATAATGAGCCCGCTTGCAACGGAGACGTTCGCAACACTTAAGATGCAAATTTCCTACGTTGACCCATCAACCTAGTTTCGATAAGAGGTAAAATTATGGCTCCCCCTCAGATACTCTTTTCGAGAAATGGTTTCGCTTAGGGCTGCGAATCAGGAATGCAGATTAGCAATGATTTACGTTCAGTTTAATCGACGTGGCGGGTATGGAAATGGAGGTAGGACCTTTTTGCTGGTAACGCATCTATTGACTGCTATGATTTAAGATTTGTAGTCCCTGAGACTCCATTATGTATAGTGACATGGCGTAAATAGTTGGTTTGTAACTACTGCTGCAATTCACCAATCAAAACGTCGGGAAAAATCTAAGTAGGTATATTAATTTGGTACATTAACATACTCGTAATTTCCGATAGACTTTTTTGTTTTTAACAAACTGTTAATCTGTAGCCGTGCATTGCTCAATCAGAAATTTTATTAATTACGCTTTTCAAGTAAATTTTATTTGTAGTACCTAGTAGCTCAGAACTATTCTTATTAATAAAACAGGGCAAAACTTATTCCCTTATTTTTAGATTCGTCAGGATTGATCGAGATATTACCTACTGAACATTTCGTTCATTGCAATTTCTATTTAACTTTTATTTCATACTAGCTGTGCCAGCGACTTCGTTCGCGTTTCCCCCGTTTTTTACACATTTTCCATTGTATCTTTGCTCCTATTGGTCGCAGCGTGATGTTATATAGTCTAAAGCCTTCCTCGATAAATGGTCTATACAACGCAAAAAGATTTTTTCAAATCGAACCAGTAGTTCCTGAGATTAGCGCGTTCAAACAAACAAACAAACAAACAAACTCTTCAGCTTTATAATATTAGTATAGATTCTCAAGATTTGACAGTTATTACCTATTACATCGGCTTTTTTTTCATAGCGAGAATAAGCACTTTTAATGTGTTATTCACTCGTAGTAATCATTAATTTTCTCTCCAATAAGAGAAGTTCGGACTGTTGTTCATAATATATTTGTTTGCTTCAAAATTAGATCACTCATTGACCCTTACTTGCTAGAAAGTCTGTGATCGTTATAACTAACTAATAAACGGTCTTCGATCTAATTTTGAGGGTACCGAAACATAAATTATTTCAGGCAAATGAAATTATTACTTGAATACTAATATACCTAGTTAGTTAAACACTTTGACTTTGTCGGCGAGAGTTGATTGGTTAATGGGTATATCTAGTTATCGACAGACATTTTTGTATTATCGGGATGTAAAATATTATTTAGAAAGTAGCCTTATTAGTTTTATGTTTACTATAGACTAATTTATTTAAAATCATCATTTGTCTAAATAGGTACGAGTAAACCTCGAGGTTTATTTAGCCAAATGATGATTTTGATCAATTCAATGCTACACTGTTATTTAAAGAAGATTAATATATTAAATGAATACGTAGTTAAATGCCATAAATGTCTTTGTATGCCAAAGTCAACGCGCAAAATAAAAACTATTAACACATAAGCTCGTAAATATAATAATATCACTATATTAATGTGGGTAGATGATATTATTTATCACAAAAATAATAGTGAAAACTATGTACGATAACATTGTTATGGTTTAAGAAAACATTTTCATTACGAACACATAGTTAAAGATGTAGGTATTAATACATCAACGACCGGTAACATAGTTGTATAAATCTATAGATAGACAGATGGGAAGGCGGTTAGAAAAAGACCAGTCTGAATGTCTGATTGCCTTAAACAGTCGAAGGTCTCAAATCAAAGATCGGGCTGCGCGAGTTCTCAGGTTGTTTGTAACGAGCCAGCTGCTCCAAACACGTACTTATAAATTAAACCTACACTATATTCACCTCAAATCATCACTAACACCAAACAAGGAAATGTCTTTGAACCTACTAACAAATTCAACTGTCAACATAACCACACTTTCACTGATTTGTTACACCAATTTCAAAAGACTTCTTGTATTGTCACACAAACGCACAGAATCGACATAAGAAACAGTTTGTTATACACGAACATGAACGAATTAGTCCGATCCATTGATAACTATCGATAAATCGAAGGAGTTTGTGCGTGAAACGTACAACAAACGGTTCAAAACATACTAACTTAACGTAACGTTCGCGTAAACAACCGCTGCGGTGTGAAGTTGGCGCGGTTCCGTCAGTCAGGGTCGCCATGTTTCAAGATGGCGGACGCAGTGCGGGCATCCGCACGCCACTAACCGCGCCAGTCAACGGCCTTTGATGAATGGGGCGAACGAATGAACTTTGACGAACCTGTTCGATGCGCGAGCGCATCTGTGCACTAGTTTGATGAGATTTGACGGAGATATGCACGTGGACTGTTGCATAATTCACTGTATATATTACGGTTTCTCGCTGACAACACGTTTACTTATAAAATAGCGAATGCATTTACAGCTGCACAGCGTTGTAAATGCATTCTTGTTGCATTTTTGTTGTGAAGACCCATAAAGACTTATTTCAGTGCACAGCGTTGCTATGAATAAGTACCTACCTTAAAAGCAAGGCTTATTTACAATATTTTTACTGCAATATATTGCAATTTTCGTATATGGGTATTAATTTTGAACGAAAATTTATTTTATTTTAACGATTTTTCAATAAAGCTTACCTATATGTTTAAGAAAAAAATACGAAAATGCTTACCTACTTAAAATGTATTTTATGCTTATAGAAATGAATAGACCAAAATTGTAGTAACTCTAATACGTAAGAGAAAATTAATGCTATATATAGATAGAAATTGTATAGAGGACAAAAACAAAATATGTAAGTATTATAAGCGACAAATTGAGGAAATAGCAAGTGGAGGTATCACAACTTCCCGCTTTTATTTGCCTGTCGTAACAGCTATTGAACACGGAATCAGTTTTCGTAGTATAACTGTCATAAACGTCTGCCAAACATCATGGTGATACCTTGCGTATAACATCATTCACCTACTGACCGACAATGTTCTTCCTTTTTTGAAAGTCAAAATGATTAAGGCACACATCCTTTATGTACACCAATTATTATCAATACTTTTCTGAAAGCCACGTTAAAGTCGATCCAACCAAACGCGAGATAATCACGGAGAAACTGAGAATCACTTTTTAAGTCGAATGAAAAAAGTTTTAGTAGATTGCTTACATATATTATACTTTTCAGACGCGTGTCCTTTTTAAGATAATAAATTTGTCATGTAAACATTTTTCGAACAACCAGCCAGCTTACCGTAGCAAGTTTAACAAAACTTGTAAAGACATCCAGGGCATGTCGTCCCTTCAGGGTAAATGCACCAATTATGGACGGTTTAAGGATTTGTTTTTCGTTTTTCTTCATAGTTTGTATGTTTTGCAATATACGTTCGCAGGGATTTGGAGGTTAATAAAAAGTCCTTTTCTTAATAAGTATTCGATGTTTAAAATCAGTTTTAAACTAGCTTCAATAAAATATAATTTAGGAAAAATAACCTTTGCCAATCTCCATTTATGGACAGGGAAGATCCAGTTATGAACACCCAATTATGGACGTTATCCAATTATGGACACCCATTTATGGACATTCTTCAATTGATTGCTTAAATCTATAACTAAAGAGTATTAGGGTTGAGTAAGTTAGTATAATGAAATAAAAACCATTTAAATTAAATAATAAAATAATGTAATAGGTAACTCAAATATCAATCAACAAACAGTTATCAAAAAGTAATCGGCAAAGGCCAAAGCCTTTAAGCCAAGAAAAACCAAATAAAAATGTCCTCTTAACTAGCTAGTATTATTTAAATAGGAGACCCCTTCGTTGGTCTATTGGTAGCAAGCGCTGCGTAAGGTCCGAGAGGGCCCCGGTTCGAGTCCGGGGTCGGGCAAAATTTGTGTGAGTTTTTCTGTGATGAAATTTCTCAGCCCGTAGTTAGGAAGCTGGCGGTTGAACGCCCGTGCCTCGAAAAGCACGTTAAGCCGGTGGTCCTGCACCCGATCTCTCATCGGTCATGTCGGATTGCCGTCTCACCGAGTTATGAGAGTAAGGGAATAGAGAGTGCACTTGTGTTTGCGCGCGCATTTGTGCACTATAATATGTCCTGCGCACTTGGCTGATTTCAATTGAGATCGGCCGCCATGGCTGAAATCGGTCGGACGCCTTATTATTTAAATAACATTTCAATATAATCATCTCCTTCACTTCTCGATCTTTAAGCAAATTGGTTTAGAGGTTAAATAAAAATTTTAAAAAACCTTCACTCTTTTCTATTCACTGTGCCAACAATAATCAAAAATCAAATGTCTTCTTACTAGTTTCATACCTATCAAAATACAGCTATAATCAGTCTGAACAATTAATTATACATAAAATCACGCCTTTTTCCCAGAGGGGTAGGCAGAGATCACTTCCAGCGATCCACTTTTCACCTCTGTGGGAAACGTGACGTGACTGGTTGTGGACCACGTCGCTGCCATTCTGCCTTGTGCATTGTTTTAACAAGGTTATTGCGTTCCCACGAGTAGCAAGAATATATGACGGGGGAAGGAAAAGGGGAGGAAGGATACTATCGCCTCGGATGATTTGGACTGAGTCGATAGTAGCTCGAGGACCCGGGGTCGCTTACCCGTATACCGTTCGCCACCCACCGGACAGATAGTTGTGACTGGTATCCCCTGACTGTAATATAATTATTATGTATATTACCCTGTCTTAAATTATAAATGTAACTTGACATAAAAAACACAAACAACTCAATAAAAAATTTTTTTTAGAAAAGTTATTCTAGTTATTATTTTCTAAATAGTGGATATTTTCTGTCCTTTTCTCACTTCTTTAATTGCATTTGCCATTTGTTCTTTAGTATAAGCTTTTCTAGTCGCCATATCTAAAGTGAAACAAAATTTGTTATTTAAAAAATGTTGAACCAATTTTGGACACCCATTTATGGAGACAATGTTCTTAATTGAATTATTAAATTTAAAGTCTTAATTTGCGACCGATTTAAAAATAAATATAAAGGTAAACGATTGTACAACTATAAGATGTAAGAAAAACGTATATTTGTAAAATATCCTTCATGGACAAAATGTCCATATTTGGGTACAGGCTTACAAAAATATCCAATTATGAACATCGATAAATTCCGAGGCTAAAATTACTATGAGGTTTTAGATTAGAATATATAATTAACCTTTTATTATCAGTAATTCAATAAATAATATCATTTTTAACAACAATATTACACTTGTCATAAAAAAAAGCTAATAAATTTACTTACATGCATTGCGCTCCTTATAAGAAATTTCAAATCTCGACACCAAAACGCACCGCACTAGTAAGAATCGTTATAGTCGAAAATAATATAGCGGAGAGCTGTCAAATGTTGTTTACATCAAATCTAGAATTTTGGTACAACCGATTAATGTTGCTGTTGGAAAAAAATACCTACCGGTTTCTTATTATTGGAGGCATTTTTGAAAACTGTCCATAATGGGGTCCGCGTCCATAATAGGTGCATTTACCTTACTCGTTTTCAATTATTAGTTTGTGAAAACTTCGGCGAATTTATTCGCAAACTTCCTCACGAATTAGGTTGAATTGAACAAGAATTTGATTACTCTGCCATTTATCAGACGGAGTTTCATTTGCTTACGTTTCCAAGTTTGCTTAGTGGATTTAGGGATTGTGTTTCGTTTTCAACAAAATTGTAGACAAATAAGTAAGTAGTAAGTAAGTACCTAGGAGATATTTTTAAAAGTAAAAGTCGTTAAATAACTTTTCGTTATTGTAAAGCAGCTATAAAATATATAGGTACATATGTATGTTATAACTAGTGGTCCCGGCGAATTTCATACCGCCAATACTGATTCTTTTTCTATATTTTCTCATTGAAACCTTCTCTGGACTACGACGAACATTTTAAAACCAAAATTACCAAAATCGGTCCGGGCGTTCTCGAGTTTTAGTTAGACTAACGAACAGCAATTAATTTTTATTTATAAGAATAAGATTATGCCTATATTTCTGTCTTAAAAGGGCAGTAGATTCTCAATTCGGCTGAATGTTTCATTACGAATAAGTAGGTAAAATACAAAAAAAAATGCATTATAATATTTATTTAAAACCATTATGTCAAATTAATTTCAAAAACGAAAATATTTCGCTACCTTCGCATAATATTCTTTAGGTGACGTGTTAAAAGGGCTTAACGGAGGCAGCCAGAAAATGGCGTGAACTTTGAACAGTTTTTAATTAGTAAAACAATTTTAAGTAACTTCGTTCCGTACTACATCTAACATGAGGTATTTGTGTCAAGAAGTTTGTATTGGTTTTCGTGTCTGATTAATTACCAAAGCTGGTACACACGAAACCATTCAACAAAACAGTGTAAGGAAATCGATTTATATTTCCTCGAACGTTGATCGAGTGAGATATAAAAGTGGATGTTACCGTTTGAGTAATTATTTTGTACGATTGTACAGTTGCGGTAATATTTTTTTTTTAATATTTATGTCCAAGTTACAGAATATGAATTTAAAGATTTAAAAAATCGTAAAACATGGTCTATAAATTCATGACCTATTTATATTATAATATCAAGTGAGATATAAAAGTGGATTTTACCGTTTGAGTAATTATTTTGCTTTATATTTCCTCGAACGTTGATTACCCATTACCCATTTACAGTTAAAGTTTTAAAATTTACTATTTTATGTCCAAGTTACAAAATATGAATTAAAAGTTTAACAAAATTTTGAAACATGTTCTATTAATACATGACCTTAGACTGTACGATTCATTTCACAGACCAGAACAATCATGTCTAGATTAAAAATTTACATTAGAAATGATAAAAAATGTCAACAGAGAGATATCGTTTAAATTACTTCCAAATAATTTACCATTGTAGCAACTAAAATGTAGGCATATTCAAAAGAGCCAACATTATCATACTGACTGTACGTACGTCCGATATTGTAATAAGTAACAGATTGCACTGCGTTACATTTCACACGTTATTTTCCGACACAAGTTAGTCAGACATAACACGGGAATAAAACTCACGCACACACTCAGTCACTTACTAACTCGAGTTATTCGGAAGTTAATGTATCTTTGATTAGTAGCAGGAAAACCCAATAAGTAATGCAAGTTGGATACCTCATTACCCAAAGTTCCAAAGAGGATTAACATAATTGGGGACTCCAATGAACGAACTAGCTTATAGAAGTTGTTAAAGGGGATTTGTTTTGTCGCCTAAGTCTCTTAAACTCTTTGGGTTATCCTCAAAGGAAAGAAATAGGGATGGTCTAAGGATACCGTCTATATTGAAGTTTACGTAGGTAAGTAATTTGGTCTTCTTGCTATTTATAAACTACGGTCTACACATCCGAAACTTAGATCTTTTAGATAGGTTTAAGCAAATGTCTATTTTAGATGTTTTGATTACCTAACTACTTATTTATTATCTACTTTGAAATTAAAATGTCCATACTTTGTAGGTAAAATCTTCTACTTACATAAGAGATTAAAACTAGACTTACAAGTAATTGTGGTATTATATTAAACTTTGATACCATTAGTGCAGCTTTTTCTTGAAATCTCCGCTTTATCTCCATGCAATGAGTAATAAACCATGTAGATGGACCATTATGTTTTACAAATGTTGCAATTTAGACGCTATTATGTTTCTGCTGGCTACAATGGTAGTAAATGCAAAAACTAGGGCCTGGGTTAATCTGTCGTATTTCTATTAACAATGAGTGAAATTGAGGTAGGAGGTGGCGATGTCTTTTTTTGTTTTGGAAAACAAAATCTATCTATTCTTGGGTATCCGACAGTGAATCTTATTGAGCACTGTGATTACATTTCAGAATATGCACTCTCAATCATTTAATTTTATGTGGTAACAATCAATATGACCCGAGATAGTTTCCTACATCAGACGTAGGATCTCTTTTGTGACACAGAGTAATCATGGCCAAAGAGATTTCGTTTCGTGCCTTCAAATCCGAATACAGATAAAATGCGTTCGATCTAGCCAGGCATTAGTGTCTATTTCTAAGTACTTGTCATGTGTTTAGAATACACCAGAAAAAGGTGTACTGTTGTATCTGGTGTTGCAATACGCCGTCACTACATTGTTTTTTGCGCTGCGTTGCGCTGTAGTAGCGCGGATAGTGAAAGCGTTGGGAAAACGTATTACGTACTGTACGATTGTTTTCTGATTAATTACAAACGGTGACGTGGAAAAACTGAGATGCCGATCTGATATGAAGGAAGCATAGGGCGAGGAAATTGGATGGGAAAGGAATGGGTGATGTAATCGGTTGAAGCAGTGGAAAGTCGATGACAATGTTGATTATGGTATGGCGATACCTTTCGATTCCCATTAAAGCGATATCTGATCTTTATTACCAATACCTACCTGCACCATACCTATGTAGGTGACATTTTGCCTAAGATTTTACTTCTTTTTTCTACTCGCAGATTTAATACACAATTTGAAATAGTGCAATGAAGAAATTTATCCCTTATCTACCATGGAATTATGAAACTACAACTAGTAGAAAAGAGCACTTTTGACATGATCTGCTTTAGGTTTTTTTTTTTATAATAAGCTAACAAGATGACCTCACTCCACCTGATGGAAAGCGGTAGTGAGATCCAAATATGAGGTCGACAGGCACAATAGACCATATTGAGCCTGTCGCACTCACCCTGAAAGCCCGCTTAAAGAGGAGACCACTGCTGCGGCAACAACGAGACAAGACGTGGAGTCTCGCATTGGTTTTGAGCTGTGCGGGTCCGAGTTGGCCAGTCCGCCGGACGGAAGGGCCCCCGTTTCTACGGGTCTCCCAGGCCGGCGGGCTGACCCGCTCCGCCCGCACAATGCCGCCGCTAAGACTCCACTGGCCCGGCGCTTGCCGCAACAATGGTCCCCCCTGGCTCCGGTTCGTACAGTGCTGATCCCGGAACGCGACCTGACCGAGAGGACAGAGTCACTTGGCGGGTTTTACGCAACTGTATGGAGAAACTATTTGCATCTATCAAATCAAAGTAGTATGAAACAAATGCACCTGACCTAGCCTTTAGCCTTTTACCTTAAAAACAAAATATTACAACTATTAGACTTGTGCCTTGTGCCTAAGCAGTCGATTTAGTAGTTAAGCCACCCGAAATAGGCAACGTTCGTCAAATGCGTTACACACCCACCATATCGGTCCTGTTTATAATAAAAAGTATGCCTCAACCATCCTGTTCACTTCCATAAATTAAACGAAAGGTATTAACCGTACCTCACGCGAATTCCGAACATGATAGTCGTTAATCACGATTCCCACGTCAGGAGTTATTTGGGCGCGACGACAATTTTTCACCGACTTTATTACGCAACTCTGAGCGTGTGAAAATGTTTTATTATTCCCATAATAATATTTGCGCGAAAAATATGATAATTACCTTCATTTGTTTTCAAGAGGCGATGCAAAGTTTGTTAAGCTCTGATGTTTTTTTTTAACTTTTTAACGGTAATGGTGACGGAACGTAGCCGTTTTATCGCCGAGGTTGTTAAAAATTATCCTCACACTGTGTCTGCCTAGTAAATCCTAGCCTAGGGAACAAAATTGTTTCATATTATGATACGTGGACTATAGGGGTTGTAATAGACAACTACCCCATTGCTACATTATTCTGTAATGCAAGTATTAAGGTAGCTATTAGGTACATTATTCAATTAATAAATTGTCGTAACATAAATAATAACCGTCTAAAAGCGCGTTGTTTATAAAAGTATCCAGACAGGTTATGTAAGTAATTTAATGTTAATAATAATCATCCTTAAGCTCAGCTAATTTCTAATTATAAGGTGACTATCCTAATTACGTTGTTGGGAACGACTTCGTAAAGAAGGTTAAATTAAAGCAAAATTAATTAGCGACACGGTGACAATCCGTTTTCTTACGCTTGGCACAAAATTGTAGACGACAATTATTCGAGTGCTTTATTTTTGTAGAGTTTCAAATGGAGCAGGTTTCCTTAAGATTCCGCGCATAAAGCGTAAATAACAAAAATACATAAAATTTCCTTAAACGTTCCATAGACTGGCTCGGTGGAACAGTGGTAAGTGACCCTGCCTGGCGGTTCCAAGAGTCGTGGATTCGATTCCCACTAGGGACAAATGTTTATGTGATGAGCATCGGTGTTTGTTCCGTGTATGGGTATGATTATGTATTTAAAAATATAAATATGTATGTATATCAGTATCTGACGCCCGTAGTTCAAGCTCTGCTTAGTTTGGGGTCAGATGACCGTGTGTGGAATGTCCCAGATCTTTAAATTTAAATAAAATATTTAAAATTATGTGTTTCTTTTTAATAGAGCCGTTTCGTCCGTTTAAGGTAAATGTAATGCAACATGTTTTTTACTTTCGACGTTATGTTAGTGTTTAAAACCTAATCCGTTTTATCTAGATAGTCAACGTTTTGTATACATCCGTAAATTATTCAAAGAAACTTAACTTGTCGAAATTAAGATTGCTATCTGCATAAAGTTACCTGTGTTCTCACACTAATCTTCTGCATGCGTATGCAAATATACCACTCTTTATTAGGGGTGGCAATTGTACAATTTCGCATTTAACACGATCATCTCAGTGTGATACCTAATAATATAGGTATTCTAAATTGAATGCCCATTCGTACTATCTCTGACACTGACATTAGCTTTTTTTTTATTAAAGGTTGTTAAAATGACCATGTCTAGTTAGTAATACAGACGTAAAACACTAATTGCAACTAAATAAAATTACAAATAAAATTGGCATAAAGTGATCAAATACTTATCACATAAGTATATAATCTTCTTCTTATCGTATGGTTGATAAACAACCTGGTGTCAGAGTTTTTAAACTGCCCCTAGGCATCTAACATGGCCACACACCGTTGAAAAATTTCTCAAGTGTGCTGGTTTCCTCACGATGTTTTTCTTCACCGTTAAAGCGTCCAATGATGGAGTATATAATCGTTTTACTGTATTTTTAAGTTTATTTAATTTGATAATTTAACTAAAACACTTGTGTCTAAGCAGCCCTATACTTTAACGTCCTCGTTTGAATAGAACTGAACGAAAAGTTAAACGATTGTTTCTCAAGATAGTTTGTGCAATAGCAATTTGTTGCTTTTTGTTTGTCTATTTTATTACCGTTCTCTTAGCTTGGAGTGATTGCGTCATTTAATTCTATTTATGCATTGATAGACCTTTGAATACAATAGAAAATAAATTGCTTCTAGACATAGTTATTTTTGGGATTATAATTCAACTGAAATTTATTTATACCGATGTTAAATTTTGGCCAAAAATCATTTAGAAAGGATTGGCGATTCGGAAGATCGCTTTACGATTTTAATGAATAAGATACTATTAACATGAATAAATTTGTAAAATAGTAAAATTTCGATGTTGTCAAGGAAATAAATTCCAAAAAAGTCAAATATCTCGTATTTGCACATTGACTTAAGATTTAGTTTGAAAAATTTACCATCAGAAATATAAGTGTCGATTCCCAATAAAGTTAGCGCGCGTTGATGTCTTTTGCGCATTCTACGAACGCACTTCTATAAAATCCACTTTAAAAGCCCCATTAATATTTCTATGCTCGACACTAAAATGCTATTAAAATATTTGCAATCGCAGTAAAATACCATGCAGCTGTTTAGTTTTTTTAATCCCGAGGTCCAGGAAGACCTCAACCTACAATATGAGGTCAACTGGCTTAATTGAACCTTTTGGACTTGTCGCCCTAACCCTGCCTTAAGTGTAATCAAGCTGAAATAAAATTCCAATGAAAACAAACAGCTACAATTTATATTAATCACTCCACTTGCTATTTAAAAGGTTCCGGCTTGGCAATTCCATTCCGGATTTTTACAATATGAAAAGAAGATTATTAAGAATACTTGTAAAACGAAATGGATCTTTTCGATTCGCTCCGGATATTTTATACAAATTTCCGGTTCGTCGTAGTCGTTCCGGAATTTCGCAATTGGCCGCGATGCGTAATAAAGAAGACATGCAAATGCCGTCCGGAGTCCGGGTGTAATCGGGGGGAATAATAAAACTCCGTCGATCGCCCTAACGATGATTGCGAGCACTGAACATTTTCGTTGCCTAAGGCCATAGTAAAATATTGGGCGGAAGTACGACTAATGTTTTAGTGTCTTAAAAAGTTGCAGGGTTTTGCTTTAAACGGTGATTTTGCATTCCAATTTAACCAAGCTTTTGTATCTTTTTCAGAAGTTGTAGAAAAATCCTTAATGCTATATACGAGATGATTCGTATACGAGTTTTATGATTTTTTTTTATATACTAGGCTAACAAGATGACCTCACTCCACCTGATGGTAAGCGATTCAAATATGAGGTCAATAGGCACAAATTGTATTATGTACATTAAACATTATGATTAAAGTGGAAAGTCCCCGTAATAATGTGCTGAATGCTGCACATCCATAAGTTCCTAACCGTAAAAATACTTAAGAACCAATATTCAAAGCATTGTAAAGGAAGTACAATTGTAGAGGATTTGGTTTGAAATGGCAATACTTTGCTCAATTGCACTATAGACCAAACGGACAATTATGCAGAGATATCCTGCGGACTTTCGCACCATTGTCTCTGTGAATTTTCCACGCGTCAACATTTTATTGCCTTTGAGTGAAAAGCGAATTACTTCGAATTACATTCGAGGATTCGATCGTTACTGTATTAATTGAACATTTTATCGATTTGAATGTTTACTTTTTTTGGTTATGGAGGTCAGAGGTCTGTCTGAATGCGTTTTTACGACATGACTACTAATTAAAACGAAATGAGGTATACAGATATAGACTTTTGGAAATATTTTAACTGACTGCGTTTTATGGGATTTCTTACTATAAACCTGTATCATTCCACTGCAATGGTCTCCTTCAAACCCATCTAGGTTCTGCTCTCTATCCAAAGCTAGGTTTTGGGCCTTTGTTTAGAGACTGCAGACATAAATTTGGAGGGACTGTAATTTTCGATATATGACTTTACGTAATGAGAGATGTGGATAGCTGAACCATAAATAAGCTGCATTGACGATATTTTGTCACAGTAGGTTGGTACTTAGTAACCACCGTTCGTAATCGAGCTAACTAGATTTTTTCACTGTTTATTGCGCGCGAAATAAAATCCCCCAGGAATTCCAGCTTTAATTGCGTCCGACTGCGGCTCATTTGGAGTCCCAATTATGGAATCCGAGGTCGACCCGCGATCTCATTACCCGGACTTGGGAGGGCACCACTCGCAGCACAATGCCAGAAGCCTGGCTGGGAAATCACGTGGAAATACCAGATTAGTTGTTACACAGATTTGAATTGGGGTAGAGAAAGTTAAAGTTCATTCTGATGCTTTGGGTTTGTTATTTCAATCTTTAAAAATGGGTATTATCTGAATATTGGGTACTAATGACCCGCACTTGCTCGCTTTGGGTATATTATACGTAAAAACCTACCTCTAGAACTACCCTGTATCTATTGAAATAAAAAGCGTCGATGGCCGAGTGAGTTAGGGTCGTTGCTTGCCATGCGAGAGATCGCCAGTTCAAATCCCGCAAGGTACCAATGTGTTTTTCAAATTTGAAATTCATAATATGTACCATCATTCGACGCTTTGACGGTGAAGGAAAACATCGTGAGGAAACCAGCACACCTGAGAAATTTTTCAACGGTGTGTGAAGCCATGTCAGAGGCCTACGGGCGGTTTAAAAACTCTGACACCAGGTTGTTCATCAACCATACTATAAGAAGAAGATTGAAATAAAATTGAATAAGGATCTTAAAATAAACAGCCTGATGACAAAAATAAAATGAAGTATAATTAAGAGACCTAACGTTAAGAGCTCTTTACATCGCTCGTGGGCACGGGCAAGACTAAAGATTGTAATCTGTAAAATTAGTTTTACTTTACAAAATACAAAAATCTTTATAACAAAATTCTCATTTTACAAAAGGGTATGGATCTCATCCTGGTAAGTTTTTAGAGCCTGTAGTAGGATGAGAACGCTCCTCGAGATGATAGTTACTAAAAGTCTTAAATTTAGCAAGCATTATGTCTAAAAGTTAAAGATTTAGGTACTACTTTATGAATATTTATAGTGTGTACCATATTTTATAAATACATTTAATACATATATTTACCATTCGCGAAAATAATAGGCAAAACTATAGACAGTAAAGTCTTATAAATATGGTCCCGTTTTTACTCCTTCGGGTATTGAACCCTAAATAGGTGACGGTTTCAAATGAATACCATTACGTTTATTGATCGCAAATCAGCAATCCAGGTAAGTTTATACATCAATTATTAAGTTCATAATGCATGTACAGCGTATATATATATACATACATACGTGCGTATGTACATATGTTAATTACAGTACTGTTTGCGTTAACTTCATTGTGCATTCGAGCCGTACGTCATAAAACAAGGTTTATTAAACCGCATAATTACATACAGGGTTGGGCGACAAGTGTAAATGCGGGTATTTACAGATTTTATGATCCATCAAATACTTATGTTGATGAACATGCGCCACGCATAAAATCAACTTATGATCATACGAACATGATTCACTATATATTAAAACGTGTAAATTTTGTTTTGAACAATTGCGAATTTAACGCCCAAGAATTACTTATAAATAGTTTTAATTTCTTGACACTTTATCTAAGGTAAAATTTTACGCAGACAGAGTCGCGGACAGAAGCTACTAAGTTTTTTAAATGTTTTATATTCTTGTTTCATGTTAATTTTATCTTATTAAACCTAAAGCTAAAGTGAGTGCTATTTCTAGCTGGATCTACATTAAGAGAAGTCGTTAGATTTTCCATTACAGATAACATTGATGTTATCTTTTCGACTTTAACCCTTAACAACCCACAAGTGTCTCGCGGACACATTTTTGCGTTTAAGTTTTGATAAAAACTAAAGTATTTATTTATATGAATCGGCCTTTTACCTATTTGATCTCCAATGTTTTAAGATTCTAAAAGTTCTTTTAAAATATTTATAACATGTAAGATTTATTAGTTATTTTAAATATACAAAAATAGTACTTCATCAACCCACAAGTGTCCAATAGACACAAGAACATTTTGTTTGATAATGTGAACAAAGATTGTTTTATATTTATATTATCGTATAATCTTATGATGTCGGGTGGGTCATAACGATTAATATTTTATAGCCATAATAATCTGACACCACTTTTTTGTGTTATAATTGTCGTCTTTGTTTTCGTCTCGCATATCAGTGATTAGACAAACAAGACACCACATAATAGTCCTCTTATTCAGTATTATTTAGATAAATAGATAAAGGGCAACCAATAAGACGTAAACTTCAACTTGAACATGTTTACAGTAACGATGAAAATACTTTTGTGCATACTGATTCGAGATTGAAAAAAATGTGACAGAACCAGCAACTGTAAACGGCAATGAAAGAATTATAGTTATAATTCTTGAAGTGAGGGTGATGATTATGATTCATGAGTGTAGGTAGTAGAGTTCAGTATAAAACGAATAGGTACCTAGCAAATTCAAAATATATTTATTTATATTAGATGTTATTATGTAATGTAGTGTAGGACGCCCGCGGCCAGGTGGTGTGACGATCTGCGCAGGACGGCTAGTAGGAGCTGGATGCGAGTGGCTGAGGAGAGAGAGAAGTGGAGTGCTGGCGTGCATTTGGGGAGGCCTATGTCCAGCAATGGACAGAAATGGGCTGATGATGTTTATGATGATGATGAGATGTTATTATATGACAGGAACACACGCAAAATAAACAACACAAAAAAAAAAAACTATTTATGCGTGAAATTGCAACATTATTGGTAACACCTCATACACGGAGACAAAGTAAGGAAAGTCCATCAAGAAAGCACTTAGCACCCATGAACCATGTAGAAGCTGACCTACTCAATTATCTGAATCTGCTGTGAAAAGGATAAAGCGTTGTTAGTTTACTCTTCGATATTAACAGCGTTTCTATCAAGTGCTGTGGTAAGTGCAATCATACAATGACTACTACAAATTTTGAAAAAATATACATCTTTAACTACACAAGTGCAAACATTCATTACTGAAGTTCATTCTAATATCTTTTTAATTTAAATAACTTGTTTTTCACTCATCACACCTTATATTTATCAAATGTGTCTGTTGGACACTACTGGTCAGTTACGTTACAAAAGCTTACTGGGTAGTTAAGGGTTAACAAGTGGTTTAATAAAGTAAGATGTTATTTTTTTATGCGAATAATGGAAATGAAACATTGCTGGAAGAAAAATACTACTATAAGACACTTTATTGCTTTTACTTAGAGAAGCGACATAAATAACATAATCTATATATTTTATCCCTTAAAGAGTGCGTCGGAGCTTAAATTATGCTCTAAGTAACATCAGGATGTCCTATTTGGCCGCCAAATATATTCAGGTTGAGAGGAAAGGTCTTCCCTATGAATTCTAAATCAGCCCTTCCGTGAAAGGGCCGTTTTTTAAATACGCCCAATGTTTAACTGGCCCTGGAGGGAAATCGGGAGTGATTTTAAGAGGATCGACGCCGCTTTTTGTTAAGGAGATTACTTGCGTGATTGGGTGGTTGAGAACGGTTTTATTTTTATTGATTGGATAAAATTGTTAATAGTAGGTATCTACAGATACTCATCAATCAGCGTGTAAAAAGATATCGTTCAGCTGATAATGTTTATGTGGTTTATCACGGTCATCTCAGGTAGAAAATTGCTAAAAGTTTAAAAACTATTCATCATCAGCCCATATAAGTACCCTCTGCTGAGGCACGGGTCTATCCTAAGCTAGGACTATAAGGTTTCAGTCAACCACTCTGGCTAAGCGCTGCTAAACTATTACTGAGCATTTATAACCCTAATGACTAATAAGCGGTTGCTACTACATACATACATACATAAAATCACACCTTTTTCCCAAAGGGGTAGGCAGAGATCACTTCCAGCGATCCACTTTTCACCTCTGTGGGAAACGTGACGTGACGGGTTGTGAACCACGTCGCCGCCATTCTGCCTTGTGCATTGTTTTAACAAGGTCATTGCGTTCCCACGAGTAGCAAGGATATATGACGGGGGAAGGAAAAGGGGAGGAAGGATACTATCGCCTCGGATGATTTGGACTGAGTCGATAGTAGCTCGAGGAGCCGGGGTTGCTTACCCGTATACCATTACTTACGTTGCTACTACGACACACAATAATGTATAAAAATAAGTTTATAATATCAAGAGAGCTAAAAATATAATAAGGGTAAGGTGCAAGGGTAGCTCTACGATCCAAAATAATGTGTATTTCTATAGAGGGTTGATTAGAGTGGAAAATGAATGTGTGCGGTGAAGTGTTCCGATGGTCGCGGTGTGCTTCGGAATGTGTCTTCTATTAGGGCTGCCATAGCACGAAATTGTATTTATTTAAGTTTTTATATCTCATTAGCTGTGCCAGCGACTTCGTTCGCGTTTCCCCCGTTTTTTACACATTTTCCATTGTATCTTTGCTCCTATTGGTCGCAGCGTGATGTTATATAGCCTAAAGCCTTCCTCGATAAATGGTCTACACAACGCAAAAATATTTTTTCAAATCGAACCAGTAGTTTCTGAGATTAGCGCGTTCAAACAAACAAACAAACAAACAAACTCTTCAGCTTTATAATATTAGTATAGATAATTTCTAATAGTAGTCACAACTACAGAATATAATTTGTACATTACAGTAATATACAGGTTTATCTTTATACTAAAACTGTGTCCCATTAATGGTTGCGCAAGCATTTACTTTTATATAAATTAAACTAAAAGAACGGTACTTAAACATACATGCATAATATATAATTTTAAACTGTCATGGTTACATACATTAGAAAACTGAAAATATCCGGGATATTTACCATTTGTTTTAATGAGCTCCCGATATATCCTACAGTTCACCCGCGATCATGGCGCTTGCAACAGTGCCGAAAAATCGGGAGCTCATTAAAACAAAACACCATGGTAAATATCCCGGACAGTTACAGTTTTCTAATACAAGCATAATGTTTCCATTCGTATTTTGCCAAGGCTGAGTAAAATATGAGTGTAAGGTTTATAAAAGATTTACTTTGAAAATATGTATTTTATTTAATATATAAAAACAAACGAAACCAAATAATAATCTCTGAAAACAATAACTCGTACAGATTTCGCATTCATCCCCTAATTGGGTTTTGAGTTTAATCACAATTTGCGATCGTCGGTTTCACAATTAAGCGATGATTTGTCTCGTTTGCTCATTATGCGCACGCCAGCCAGCCCTATTTTCAATTTGCCGGGAATTCCGCTAGACTAGATTAATTTGCTGACGATTGTGTACGAGTGGAAAGACTTAGGACACTTGGGATAACTGTCAGAGGTCTGAGCTGATGATTCGAGTAAGACGTGACATGGACTAAGCACCTAGCTTGGCTAATAAGCCAAAAAGAAAATCGTCAGCCGAATCGTGGGTGGATAGATCCATGTAAGGTCAGCAAAGAAAATGCTACAGTATTTTGTTTTTAAGTACCTCGTTAAGGAATGAGATAATTTTTTTAGGTAATATTTAAACATGTGATTGTGGACTGGTAACTTTTACTTAGCACTTATTGTTATATAACATCATGCTCGATGTAGCTTTGGGTGGCATGAAAATCTCAAAAATATTAATAATTGAATAAATACTAGAAAAAATGATATAGTAGTTATGGATGTAGACATGAACTGTTTGTATTCTACGTGATACAAGTTTTGCACATTTGTTCTTGTTATATTGTTATACCTAACTTGGTCTGAGGTCAGGCTATTTACTCAGTAGTTAGATTCTTTCGTGGGCAAATCAAAAAGGGTTTGCAAACATTAATTAAATACATTGACTTAGCAAACATTTATGTGGATGCAGAAAATCCACGAGAAAATCCAATTTAACTTTCTGATAAAGACTCTGAAGGTTAATGCATAGATAACGATCACAATGAGCCATCAATTTTATTAAGTTTGGTGTAAAGTTCTTTGACTCTAGAGTGCGTCATAAATGGCAAGAGTCACGCAATAAATTTCATATCCCATACGGAATAGAAGTATTGTTTTGAACCTCAAAAATCTCTACAGTAATATATTATCAATATTATTGGTTGATATTTCGGTATTACTTTTTAGCAATACCAGGTAAAAAGTACCCGAGTACTAAATCCGGCAACCAACATTCATTGAAGCGGAAACAGCGCTAGAGTAAAAAGAGTATTTTCTCTCGTTCAAAATTACTAGAAGCGTGGATAGGTTAACCTTCAAATGCCCACGGAACGGCGACGTGACGAAGAATACAGAAATTATGTAAAATAAGCTGTGAAATACTAACGAACACCGGGCTTGATCAAATTATGTAGATGTGCGTGTGCGCCCGGCCGCCACATATGCTGTTGACTCTGAAATTAGTTTGTTATGCAGTAAACGACCTGAACAAACAGGGGGTTAACTCGCACTCTTTTCGTAAAAAAAATCGGAAAGGTGAGAATTTATTTTCTTTTACGAAAAAAAAAGAAATAACTCATTCATTTAAAACGTTTCATTTCATTTTGGGATTTCGTCAGATTCTTTATTTAGCTTCGCTTTAAATTAAATTTGATCTAAACATAGACTCATGTTTAAACAGCTCTAATTTCAATTCATGTTGGTGATTTAATTATCTATTTTAATCTATGAAATAAGTTAAACATTAAGCTATTTTAGTGAAGGGATCAGTTTTCTATTATGGCTTATTTTAGATCACGTTTTGTATAGATAATAATAAACCAGAGGAGTTTGATGTTCGAAAATTTACTGTTACGTTATTGTTTTAAATAAACTTTGCTTCATAACCAGCATTGAATTATTTGAACCGGTTATATAAGTATCTTTTATTAAGATTACTCATTTAATGACTAAACCACCATTTACAATTTCGTTATATGTCAGATTTAGTCTGATGTTCCGGTACTTTCTCAATATTAATTTTATTATAAACTGTATGGCGCAATTAAAATAAAACTAAATTTACGGATTAAATACGCGTGTATTGCTATTCTAAACATATTACTTAGAGACAACAGACATTGTAGTGTTCGCAGAAATAATAGACAATAATATTGGATGTAATTGGTATTAATTGAAAGTTTTTCTGGTGATCTGGTCGCTATTTCGCTGTGCTTAATTTGAATGCAACAAACCGAAACAAATTATGAAACTGGAATGTAACAGCTAGATATTAATCTAGACTGAATGCGAGCAAATGTAATTTTCTGCCATAAATACAATAATCATGATTCACATTTAAACTCAAAAAGACCGAAATACGTCCAATTTGTAAGCTACTAATGAAGACCTTCGGGTATTTTGTGCGAAAATTTCACACATTTCGCGCGCGCCCGCCACGTATTTATTTTTACAACCTGCCGTTTAAAAATAGCAGATTTGCCACGAGTTGCTCAAATGGGCAGACGTACGAGTACGCTAGGCGCTGGCTGTTATTATATCAGTGGCACTCAAACTTTTATCATAGAGGTCATAAATATATGGTCTTAGTGTAGTATAGGCTTAAAACATTATATATAAGGTTCCCGTTATCCTCGTCGAGAAGGACCACCAGATGACCATTAGGTTTAGTCGCCCATGACAAGGGGCCGCCCTTGTCTAAATGTAAAAGTAAATGCATTCAAAAAATGCTTAAACATTCATTTCATTATTCTATTCAGCTGACCCACCCTATAAAATGCATGATTTCTTTAACTATTAGTCACATACATAATATGATCATTGTATAAACTTTTCAGATAAAAATTGGTTGCGATCCACGTTCATGATTCTGCTGGGTTGTATATCGGTCTTATTAAAAGGGCCATAAGTCAGGCGCCCGCAGGTTGACTATAGCTGCATTATACCCGTTGCGTTACAAAATCTCGCCACTGACTATCTACATGAGCCTTCCGTAGAGAAATGTGTGGGGTGGAACAAATTTGTACCCTTTTCACGCGCCTGCGGTTTCGGTCAGCATTAAGGTTGTAGCACACATATCAACTACGAAAGGATCGTCACCGTATTGCCTCGCGTCTGGAGGCAAAGCGATTATGTTACGATTTCGATTAGTTGCAGTAGGGAGTTTCATACAAAGACTACTGAAAGTTAGAGTTGATACGTTTACGAGTTGATATGTGTGCTACGACCTTAACTCCTCATCGCTGGGACCACGTGTATGTGCCCACTGGACCAAAACATGGGGTTGTTTCAAGACATATTAAACCGTGCGAGTTTCTGGACATTTGGATTCTCACGATGTTATCGGGTCAGCTGTTGGTTTCGTTATATTGAGGGGATTTTCGTATGGGAGGTTTTATATTTTATTACTTTGTTGATATGGTAATGTAGTTTTATAAAATCGAATTACACTAAGTTGCAAACATCTGTCTCATTTGATATATTATTTTAATGTAGCAAGAAACAATAATTATTGTAGAGCTCATAGAATGTAGTTTAAAATCTAAAATATAATCTTGAAAACAAACTAATCAAAATAAAGCAAATACATGGTGATAAAAGTAATATAATAAGATTTAGGTAATTGTAGAAAAAGACTATAAGTTCATATTATTATGTAGACAACACAATTTCTATTCCCGCAATCAAAAAACATGTTTAGTTAGTATTTATTTCTTTCCCCATAATTTGAGGGCATCTACGACGCTTAGCGTAGACTGAGTAAGATCAGTATTTGCCGTAAGCTCCTGTCGCCGGAAGCCATATTACCTTTTATGTTCACAACATAGCGCGCTACTTACCTCCTCACCTTAGGCAGGCGACTCTAACCCTCAATTATTGGCCGTTTATAGTACTAGAGGCGCTGTAGTATATTCGCAGTAGGGTTGAATATTGATATTATAAGTAAATAAAAATAAACAAACATCAGAACATCACTATGTAGTTAAGATACAGAGATAAACAGATTAAGCTCGTGTTGAGATATCAGAAGCAAAAGTGGCTTACATAAATTAATATATTTAAACAGAAAAAAACACACATATAGGACAGCCTTTGAAATCTTTATCAGATAAATATTTCTCCCAGGTGGGATGGGAACCCATGCCTTGCATGACTTCATGGTCCTAGCGCAAAAGACTAACACGCCAAATGCGCCATCGTGGCATCGAGTTAGTCAAAACATACGTATGTCATATGTCATAGTTACATACATAAAATCGCGCCTTTTTCCCAAAGGGGTAGGCAGAGATGACTTCCTACCATGTACTACGATCCTGGCACACCACTTTCGCTTCCTTCACATCCATCAATCTCTTCATGCATGCTCGTCGATTACGAGTACTTTTGATTTGACCCTTCTTCAAAATTTGACCTATTTGGTCATGGAAGGTCTTTCTTGGCCTTCCCTTGTCGACATTTCCAAAACGAAAATAAATGGAACATCACGGTTTTCGTTAGAAAAGATAATAGTTTAAATTAAATCCATCATGATATCTTTGTAAAAATAATTGGAAATTTAACCTTTTAAGTAACCATTGTAAAATGACAAGTGTTTACCAGCCCTTACAGTAACTTGTGTTTAGTTTCCCACTGGACAGCCCTATAATGGCGACACAGCATTATACCTCCGTTACGCGACCCCGATGGCGGTTGGCTGGAGAAAGCAAAAATATCACTAGTAATACGACTATGTAGCTTAAAAGGTTAGTTTTTGTTGGGATACAAAAGCCTTCTGAAAGTACCAGATGTAACGTGTGTTATGCTTGCCTTATTTATTGAGAGTGTTTGTAACTATTTACGTACTTTTAGTGGACCCCTTTCAGTAACAATGATAAAGCGACCGCCTGATTTTGGCCACGGCGACCGATCTCCATTGAGATTAGCCAAGTGCGCAGGACGTATAGTGTACTAACTCTGGGCTAAGTAATGTATAGAAAAACTCACACATTTTTGCCCGAACCCAGACTTGAACCGGGCACCTCTCGGTCCTTACGCTGCATTTGCTACCAACAGACCAACGTAAACGAGGCTGTCAACCCCCTTTAATTTTAAATCATGGAAGACATTGAACATTAGTATTGTTTTAACTAAAGCTCGAGCAAATCTCTGACCATTACGTCGTAGATTTTTTTCCTAACTGATACGATGATGGCTTGAAATAGCCTTGACGTCATCACCGGGCTTGCAGGGGATCTGATGGCTCTCAGAAGATCGTAGGTTTTTGTTCTCTAACTGACCAACGATGATGGCTTGGAGTAGCCTAGTCATCATCACCGGACTTGCGGGGTACTCCTTACTTAATCGGAACTGTAACGTATTCGCGACGTAAGGGTGATGAACCCTTTAAAGTGGACATGTGTGCTACGATATGGTCTTATCGGTTACAAATAGTAGAAAGGTATTTAATTTACGGCTTAAAACAACACCAATTCAATTAAGAAACTGTAATAATTAATGACTGGCTCGGTGGAACAGTGGTTAGTAACTCAGGTTCAAAACCTACGGTTCCAAGAGTCGTGGGTTCGATTCCCACTCGGGACAAATATTTGTGTGACGAACATCGGTGTTTGTTCCGTGTCTGGGTGTATTATTAAATATATTTAAGTTTATTTGTGTAGCCACTGTTAATCATGATATATGTAACAAATGTGCTTAAGCTGTTTACAACGGGATCAGATCAGTGTATGTGATGCGTAATATTTATTTATTTATTTATTTATAATATCTAAGACTGACATTGTAGTTGACGATAAGCTGCTTTGGACCAAAAGTGGGTCAAGAGGATATTTCTTGAGGGATTGTTCGGAAACCTCAGACAGGAGTTCATATAATAAAAAACTATCATCCAATAAATGGACGGTTATAATCTAAAGAAAATGCATGTTCATTTCATGTTGGGAATTGCGGGGGACCATTGCCCTACTGGTAGTAGTGGTTCCTACATAAAAAAATTGAACTAGGTAAAGTGTGTGGCTAGATAAAAAATGTCTCGTAATCATTAACTCGTAATAATTGAAATCTATGGGATGGAAGAACTTACAAAAAATAGCAGCACCTACTAATTACTAGTCATAACTGTATTCCATTCAACAAAAACAATATAAAGTTACCACCTTATCAAAACCGGATTCGTGTAACCAAAGCTTAATAAGGCAAGTACCAGTGAGTCACTGCATTATCAGCTTCCAAGAAGTATTGTCGGCACAAACCCGCCCAGTCCCATAAAAAGTCTGTCTACCTACAACTAGTCTACTCATGTGACTTTGCTCTCCTTGAAATTCAGTTAGTGTAAACAATTTATTTATCTACGCAATAAAAAGGTATATTATGTACTTAACACATAACATCTTTAATACATAATTCAGTAACAAGTGCTTTTGTTTATAAAATGTTGAGTGAGATTCATGAATAAATTTATTTTATTATAAAAAGGGGTAGGCCCTTTTAGAAATAGATACCTACTGTAATCTTATAAACTTAACATACACGTTCGTTATTAACAGATAATAAAAAGGTCTCTAGCATACAACAGAAGTACACCTTGATTTTTTGTGTGATTTAATTTTCAAATTTGAAATTCGTATGTTCGATTATTCGACGATTTAACGGTGAAGGAAAACATCGTGAGGAAACCTACACCACACCTACGTACGAAGAAATTCTTAGGTTGTATAGTCGACCTACTCGCACTTGGCCAGCGTGGTTGACTAAGGCTTTATCGCCCTAACTTAGAGTAGGTCCGTGCCCCAGCAGTGGGGATGTATATAGGCTGACGATACGATACTTGTATACTACACCAATACAAGCCATAAAAAATTCAAGTTGAATACAATTGTCAACCGAGTACGAGGATTAACAATAACTATCCTGCTTTGATAAAAAAGTCACGTATGACATTTCTCCTGCCTTGTCGGTCAAGGGGAAATGTGATGGACAGACAGACACAGCCTTCTTATCATACTTAGTTTATACCTAAACTCGACCTAATACGGTGTGAGGAATTCGCTAACGAAAACACTTTAGCATGCGAAACGCGACGCCGCAGAATGCGCGTTGGAAAAATTATAATTCCCAACGAACACTCCCAAATGAACTCGCAAATTCCAAGCCTGTACTAAATATATTTATTCTGGTTAGGTGGTGAAACATACGTATTTAAATGGCCCTGGTTACATGTCGCCCTAGTTTAGCGTAGGCCCGTGTCCCAGCAGCAAGGACGTATATGGGCTGATGAGGTTACATAGGAGGGCTGAAATGACAGGGAAACGTTGTTCGGCCATATGATTTATTAATCGTATATCTGACAACACTTTTTTTTTCACAATATTCAATTTTTTTGAGGGTAGTCTATGAGAGCTATAGAAATCAAGCTCATGATTCAAAGTTATCTAACTGCGGGCGGAGTTCGTTCTCCTACTTAGTTCGACCTATTGTTAACTGCGAAATATCATTAGTATAAAATTACAACTGACTGTGGTTGCTAATTTTCATACTAATGAAATTTGGCAATTAACACAGTCATGCAGGCTCGTAAGATGCTAACGAATACATAGACGTATTGTTTGTAGGATCTAAAATGAATGGATGAGGTCACGGTCAAGATGAGGATAAAATAACAATCGGCTTCTTCTGTATGTAGGTAGAACCCTTCTTTTATAATCGATGTTCAGGTTGACCTTACTCTGCCTGATGCTAAGCGGTCATGAGGCCTATTTATGAGGTCGATAGGCACAATATACCCTATTGATCTCGTCGCCCTCGCCCTTAATGCCTGAATAGATTCCTTTTCACGCACTGCCTGAAGAGCCAAACCAACCAGCGTAAAAGTTCCACCAAATATATATTTGAAAAAAAAAAATTAACGGGCGTCAAAAATCAAACGTCAAATCTGTATTCAGGAGGAGGAATACCGGAATAGTACCAAATATCAATGATAGTAGTTTGCTCCTTCAATTTCATTCCCAATGCTCAGTCCCCATTAGCAGCGTGGTGTATGCGACGCGCCTTACGTGACCAAATTTCCAAGTTTCAAGTTTATATTTTTAGAAGCTAGCTGAAAACAGGAAAATGAAATTCCTGAACTTTCGCGAGGAGTGTTGCATTTTAAAGTGAAATATAACTCAGTCGAAATGCTCGCAAACCGGGAGCTTCTCTAGGACGACGTCGTTTGAAATAATACACTTACGTCTAAATAAATGTGTTTAAAGAGTACGGTTACTGCAGATTACTGATGAAGCTTTTGAGGATAAAGGAGCCGGCTGACATTTGTTTATTTGAGACAGCTAAGGGTTGTTAGTTCTGAATGTATTATTGTTTTGTTGAATTAAACTAAAATGTATCACATACATAAGGTTTTATAAAGAATTTGACTGGCTCGGTGGGACAGTGGTAAGTGACCCTGCCTGGCGCTTCCTAGAATCGTGGGTTCGATTCCCCCTCGGGACAAATAGTTGTGTGATGAACATAGGTGTTTGTTCCGTGTGCATTATGTATTTAACTATGTATTTATAAATATATATGTAGACTATTATAGAGACTGATAGTCTCTGACACCCATAGTACAAGCTCTGCTTAGTTTGGTGTCAGATGACGGTGTGTGGCAATGTCTCTCAGATAATATATGTTTTATGCGTCATCATTATCATCCGCCCATATACGTCCCCACTTCTGGGGCATGGGCCTTCCCTAAACTAGGGAGATAAGGCCTTTGTCAACCACCCTGGCCAATAGCGGGTTGGTCGACTACAAACCTTAAATTTTTTTGATAGGTGTGCAGGTTTCCTCACGAAGTTTTCCTTCACCGTCAAAGCATCGAATAATCGTACACATGAATTTCAAATCTGATTACAGTGGTACTTGGCGGGGTTTGAACTGGCGACCTCTCGTATGGCAAGCAACTACCTTAATCACTAGGCCATCGACGCTTTTTTTACGTTTTATGCGTAGTTATAGATAAAATTCGTTTGCACTTCTGCGATTGGAAGACACTCCTTTAAAATGTACGAGTAACTTTACCGGAATACAACCTAACCGTTTACTAGCATTACTCGAATTAATATAATTGCTGTAATAAGCAAAATACTTTTACGTACAATCTAGTTACCTAATAACATTAATTGAATGAATGACGTCAAATTCTATCACTTATTTTAATGAGCGTACTCGTATTATATTTAAACCAATTAAGTTAATTAATGTCGGAATCGATTGTTATATACTTTTATCTTGCGGAAATAAGAATTAAAGTAAGCAAGTGACTGGATGCTATTGTTTTCTGTATCTGTCTATTCCTGTGGATTTGTGGTATGATGCGAAACAGATAAAGTCGGTATCCAATTTTGTATGTTGTATAAAATATTTCTTTCATCAACGCAATGAAATAAATACAACGCAAAGCAATTTTATCACATATAAAATCACATAAACGTACGTTGAAGATGTTAAATGAAATATACTAAATGTTTTGCTTAAGAAATTCTAACAGAACTAGAGCAAATCCTGTAGACAAAAGGAGCAAATACAAAAAACATAGGAATATAAGAAATAACACATACTTATAACATAATCATAATCTAACGGATTTTAGTCACAGTGCGTGCACTTAACGGAAAGAAGCACATACGGACCATCTGCCAACTTATACCCAAAAATTAAGCTGGAAGTTGTTCTCGCTTTTATGATGCTTAGATATACTCTAGCCAGGCCATGTGTGACAAATTGTTTAACAAAGGATGGGTGTTGTTAACCATACGTGCATAAAAAGGTTAGCTATTGTAATTTTTTCCCACGAAAACTTCCTTCCTTCCGTCGACATAAGAACTTAATTGGCACTTAAGTACATTAACGTAGAGGCCGATTATGTTGCTACAAGTAGCATAGGAGCTCTATTATTACAGAAAAACTACAATAATGTTGGGACAAATTTAGCATTACCATTCTATTTCGCTCAATTGGTTCTAGAAACCTATATGTTTGTAGTCGTAATGTTACCTGTATCCTTATTATATAAGGTTTATACAAATAAGCCTTAACAAATAAACAATAACGTTTTGAAAACGGATTCGAATCAGAAAACATGTTCCATATTGATCTGGACGATTGACTTTCCGAATCCGAATGTTAGGTAGACATCTCCGAATTTGAACAAGATGGCCAATCGTTAAAGAGGGCCTTCCCACGCTACGTCTTCAGACACAGTGTCACTACTGGTTTAGATTTCCGTATGAAATGTTTTTTTTAGGGCAATACGACTGGCTCCTCTCTGTCTGATAAATAATGAAACCGGAAATCACATCGGAAACCATGACAACAGACATGATACCAATGCACATTATCAATGGGTATCGCCATTTACATAACACTACTGCTGTTCAATTACGTATGATCTTTTAAGATGTATAGACCATTTGAATAAAAACTAATTTTAAGAATTAACTTGCGTAGGATACTATTCAAAACGAAGTTATTTAACCCCTAACCAGGCTTTGGTACATTAGAGCCCACATTATTATGGACCTTAACCACCTCAAATAAGTATTAGTCTTTATGGGCCTACACGCGATATTAGGAGTAGCAAATACTTAGCTTTAAGTGTTCGCTCACGACCATGATTGGTGTAACCCAGTCGAAACGTCGGGCAGTAAGTAGCTAAGTATTTGCTACTCCTAATATCGCGTGTAGACCCATAAAGACTAATATTTAGAGTAATGGAACGCGGAAGCTAAAAAACTTACACCTCAAATACGGTACAAAAGCAAAGAAAAATTACAGCATGCTGGGCCTGGTTACGGGTTAAGCACTTAGACACCTTTCGAGGTCTTTACAGGACTCATTGAAACATGGACAGGGATATGGACATGGTCACACTGGAAAGACTTTCCGTGACGTGAGTTTAATCAATCCGTAAAGTTAGTTTTATTTCAAATGAAAAATAATAGTCAATAAATGTATTGTCTATTAATTCCATAATGGTGCATAATCAAACCAGTTCTGTCTATTTTTAAAAGGCGACGTGCGTTCTCATTTTGCCCTACATTAAAGTGGAAGTAAATATTATGAATGTGCCGAGTAATGTAGCCAATGTTAACAATGTTACAATCGTGTTGATGTTATTGTTAATACGGGTGACGAACCCTGACTAATAGTAGTCATGTTTTGTTTTAACTGCTCTTACTGAACTGTACGAGTGTAGTAGTACACTCAGCAGAAAGTAGAAAATGTGGATCGGAGCCACTTTGATATCAAACAATCTACGATTTACCTTATTTTTTTAGTGTGTTTTTTAAGTGTGTTAAATAGAGTAGAGTTGCCTAAATTATATTTTTATTGTATTCAAATAGGTACCTACTATTACAAGAGATATTTTTGCTCAAACTAATATTGTAGAATTTTATTCGGGTAATGAAAGATAATATCATAAAATCTATTTACATACTTTATCTTTTTGATTTTTTTAAATATACTTTTTTAAATTATAATATTCTCATAATAAGAAACTTTGCCCAGCATTGGGATATCACAGGCTAGATAAAAAAAGAAACTTATAATTTTAACGACTTGTTTCATTTCACATTTACAATAACAGTTATAAAATACGACTACCAGACAGACATGCGTTCAAGTTACCTGGTCTTCAATAACTTGTAAGTCTGTAACTGAGGTAAACTGGATAGGAATGGACGAAACAGGGTTTATTAATGTCATTTCAATGATATTTAATATCCGCTTCCACGTAAATTCGATATTAAGGACTTAAGTTCGTACTTGGAAAATGTCTAATTATAAGAAAAGAGCTTTACTCAGAACTCTGCTAAGATGATATTTCGATAATTGAATGAACCTTTAACATTAAATATGAGACGCGAACTCGCCAAAATACACCTACACAATTCGAACTCAAAGGATTTGGTACAAACGATTTTTCTGACGATTAACCAAAGTGTAACAGAGTTTAACTCTCACACGTAACAGGTACCGCCTCCAATAAAATGTTCACTTTAAAACCAAATTGGTAATACTCACGTTTGAGCTTTATTTTGATACTATTCTTCGGACTCCAAGACAACAATCCCTGTATGTCAACAATGCCTCGAACATTCATTTACTAACACAAACACACATTTTTTTTCTCACACACCATCACTTGATCTGTCATTTTTACGAGGTAGCTAGTATTAGTACACAATATAAAGTTGAGTAACGATTCCAATTGATAAACGTGGAAGTAATGATACGAGTTACGATACAATACAAAGAACGTGCGCAAGCGCAACTGTCACCGGTTTCCGCTGTTAGTCGCCAGGTGGCGCGCGCTAAGGTAGACAGAGACAGCACTACGCATTATCAGAGCGCGTGCGAAAGGGACAGGTGATCAGCGTAGCCTTAAAAGCTCTATACGAGGCTCTGTATTGGCACGGATTCCTAATAATATGCATTTTTTACGTGGGCGTCACATTTCGCTCGTTTTATTGTGAATGGACGTAATGGCATAGGTAATGGTGTCTCTGTTTGAATGAAACCTCTTGCTGGGAAACAATTTGTGCAGCATTAGGCCGACAACAATGTGTAATTTAAATTTTAGATGACCTATACAATAAAAGTGAAGTTTATCGCGATATTTGGCGTTCGGTACTACTTACTGGTTTTTGGTTGCTTATATAGGTCATACAATATGAATGTTGTTATGATATTTAAATAAAAATGAGTTTATGTATTTTGAGATAAATTATTATTAGTTTCTCCATTATATTCCTTTTTGTAATAGGAGTAAGAAAGGTGAAAGATAAGCAATAAAAAAATGGAATCATACAACTTCGTATCATAATATTAGTGTCAGTTGAGTATCAATAAACTAATAAGGTCGATCCCAAAACTATTATGTTAGAATCTAGATCATACAAACCGTTGCAGTCACGAAAGTGCTTCCTTAAACCTAATTATAATGGGGTATTGATCAATATGATAGGTTTAACGGCAAGATCAGAAGTTAGTTTATATTAGACTCTAAACTTACTGAGCTAAGATTGAAATTGCTTTGGTCGTTGTTGATGGCTGATAATACGATGCGGTCTCTAATTGTAGTTAGATATTTATTAGTAAATTAGGTAACTAAAGACCTGTTCACATTTACGAATGTGAGCAACAGTTATATGTATACTAGTGAGTGATTCTTCCGTTTCGTCCTAATCGCCTTTCCAGGCCAAAAGTCATTATGAATATTGTAATTAACCTTATTTTTTTATCCAATAAGGTAGGACGTACTTTTATCTTGAATATCCATCATCTATATCAGGTTTAAGATTCATAATAAAAAAAAGTTTAGAACAAAAACATGCATTTTTTTCATTCCTCTCCTTGTTCAAATGGTCCCTCAGAACGTTGTGACACATATTTGGTGACTTTCCTAGGGGAAATGTACATAATTTTTATTCTTATATACTAATGTATTAATTGACTATTATAAACTTGCAATACAGTATTTTTTATACGTGTTTAACATAGAAAGAATCGTCTTTAAAGTTTTGTCAACCCAAAAACAACATTTCCTTCCACGAAAATTGAACATTAAATTTTTAATGCACGTACTATACTATCTATTTCTTGCCAAAAAAAAGACACTCCCTAGACCATAATGCGTCGATACAAGTCATCAGGACAGGACGCACGCTGCCCGGACAAAATATTTTCACGATTTAATTGCTGAAAACAGCGTTTGTCACGAGAAGTAAACATTACCTTCCATAGTTTTTGTATGTAAGTGTATGACGTAAAAAAATAAAAATTAACTTTAGGTAACAGCCTACTGTAGGGTCTAGTTATCAATTAATTATGAATATCTAGCCTTTATTAATTCACGAGTAAATTCAGAAAATCCGCTCAAACTTCATTCCCTTCCGTATCATTCCCTTCCATTCCCTCCAATTTTTTAACGGAGGGGAATGAGTCACTTTGGAGGGTAATGATTTTTTTTTAAATATAAAATTAATATGTTCCTTAGTATGTCTCTTTGTTAATTTTTCTTCTATTATTTTGATTATATCGAATTATAACTTGTGTAAGTATATGTCAGTATTATTGTACTTGTTAGTTAATAATAATTCCCCGCTGCTTCTTTCTTTCTGTCTGCCTTTCTGTCTGTTCGCAATAAACTGAAAAACTACTGAACGAACGGAGTAAGTAGGTACCTAATTAATAATGAAGGTTTCGTGAAATATTCGATTATTTTAGATACATTATACATCCGCAACAATGTTGAAGCCGAAGTAAAGGGCAACTAAAAAAGAAAAAATAGCTAAAGACAGATTGCGAAAGAAGTTAAAATACGCAGAAATCAAGGCTGATCATGAAAAACACAAATTAGAGGAGTAGAAACAAAAGACTTTGTAAACTACTTTGTAAAAAAATAAAAGAAAAAAGTCCTAAGTATAACAGACATGACGGCACGACAAAAGAGGGAGCAAAGACGAAGATGGCGAAAAAACTCAAAAAATAAAATTAAATAAGCTGAAAGAGCGGAAAAAATTGCAAAGAATTTTAAAAGATAACTTTCCACCCAGTAGTGAGACTGAGAAAATTATAAAAATGCCAGATCCTACCTCTTATGTTACAAGAAAAATTCACATCAAGCCAAAGTACACCGAAGACACATTTAATGCATAAAAAACTAATAATCCAACGCAATGAGGAAGCTGCCATTCAGATCTAAAAAAGCAATAATAATTTTACAGAATAATTGACAAACTAAAAAAAGAGAAAGCGATTTGAAGAAGACATTTATTCATGGAACGGAAGTTACAAAAAGATAAGGTTCAGGATAGCAAAGAAAAGAAAGTAAATGAAGTAATAAAAGACATAAATACTGTGAAGGTACAAGTAGTGAAAAGGAAGCTATTGTTTCATGAAACAGTTTGTCGAGATGTATCAGAAAAATACAAAAGCCTTCCGAAAAAAAAGAAAAGATCTTCTGCTGGAGATATAACTGATAATTCGAGGCTCTAGATAATAAAACTGCGAAACTAGAACAAAGTATTGAAAATTTTCTACAAGAAGATGAAAACAGTCAAATGGCGCCAGGAAATACGATTTTTTCTTTTCGAAGAAGCAAAAGTAATATTTGACAATATCCCATATTGTTTGAGCCTCGAATTATCAATTATATCTCCAGTAAAAGATCTATTCTCTTTTTTCGGAAGGCTTTCGTATTTTTCTGATACTCTTCGACAAACTGTTTCATTAAAAAAAACTTCTTTTTCACTTCTTGTACCTTCTCATTATTTATGTCTTTTATGACTTCATCTTCTTTCTTTACTATGCTATCTTGAATCTTAACTTTTTGTAATTTCCGCTCCATAAATAAGCGAGTTCTTAAAATCGCTTTCTCTTTTATTTAGTTTGTCAATTTCATTCTGTAAAATTGTTATTTCTTTTTAGATCTGTATCGCAGCTTCCTCATTGCGTTTGAAGTAGGTACTAGTTGTTTTATGCACTAAATGTGACTTCGGTGTACTTTGGCTTGATGTGGATTCTTCTTGTAACGAGGGTCGTGTACTGGATCTGGCATGTTTATAATTTCCTCAGTCTCACTACTGGGTGGAGAGTTATCTATTAAAATTCTTTGCAATTTTTTCTGCTCTTTCAGCTTATTTAAATATTTTTCGGAGTTTTTTCAACATCTTCGTCTTCGCTCCCTCTTTTGTCGTGCCGTCATGTCTGTTATACTTATGTTATTTTTTCTTCGTTACAAAGTATTTCCTCTTTTGTTTCTCCTTCTCTAATTTGTATTTTTCATGATCAGCCTACTTAGTTGATTTTTTAACAAAGTTTTTATTCTAGAAGGTTTTTTTGTTGTTTTTTTTTAGTTTTTTATTTTTATTCATCATCCTTCTAACGCTTATTCCCATATTCATATGGGGTGCGCTTGAATATTCCATTCCTTTTTGATAATTTTTCCATTACTTTATAAAATAACAACTACTATATTCGTTCATGAATAACACATGTAATTTATAAAACAAAAGTTTGATTACACACCCACGTCTTTTATTTATAGTCCAAAAATATTTAAAATCATATACCTACCCAAGTTATAGGTACGTAAAAGATTTCATCTTCTGATTGTTCATTACTTTCCATACAAAATCATTAAAACTTCCGTCATATTTAATTTTATTTCATTACCTTCCAAATTCAATCATTACCTTCCGCACTTATTTCATTACCTTCCGTGGGTTCATTACATTCCATCTATTTTCTTGACAATTAAAGGTTTTTCATGAAGGCCTTTACTGATAATCTATACTTAAAAGGTACATGAATGATTATACGCAACTTTTTTTGTAAAATCGATTAAAAAAATTATTTTCTCAAATTCTTTGAGATTTGGACGAAACGGAAGAATCACTCTAGTAGCATATAATATCAGTAGAAGGTAGTAGATACCTGTTAAAATAACGTATAAAGCCAGAAAGACGTTAGTAATGTTACGTATAAGCATAAGTTTAGCAACCCAGTTATAATATTGCCTAAGGGTTTCTTTCTTTTGCAAATATACTTTATACACAAGCTAGATATTACCAACTAGAAAATTGTTATGCCTTCTTATCCATTCTATGATCAGCCCATCTGTCAATCAAATTAAATATTCAAAAAAGGGGGAGAGGTGAAGTCAGGCGTAGAGTTAATGGTGACATGTGGCGGGGGCGGCGCTATATGAATACTGTATCAAGATGCCCTACTTTATTGAATTTGGAAAATAACCAGTAATCGAAGTTAATTTATCTTCTATTAAAGGTAACGCTGCCCTTACAAATTGCGAGGCCGCGGGGCAGTAAGTCTGCGTGGCCCTTTGCCCTTCGTATTTGATACAAAAGGTTTTTTTTTATTATAGAGAACTCCTAGGATAACCTCACTCTACCTAATGGTAAAAGGTCGTGAGGTCTGCAATGACAACATATTAGGTCCACAGGCGCTATAGACCTTATTGAGTCTATCGCTTTCACCCTGAAGGCCCGCTTATATGCCGTTTCATGTCCCGCCTAAAGAGACTGGGATTATAGGAGGGAAGAAAACATGAGCTAGAAAGGCATTCCATGCCTTAATGCACGTGCACGTGGCAGAAAATTTACCTAACTGGACATAGTAAGTCTAGTCTTATGGTTTAAGGACCTACTTGACAAAAATATTAGTTAAAACTTTATTATTTTTTGGCCCAAAGCCACTACAGGAGCCAGACACCGGTCGATTGCATTGCCCGGTTATCGTTAAGGCATTCTTCTTAAGTTCCCAACATTCCCAAATACCTACAAGTGTAAGATAAGCTGATTAGTGCCTGATATTAATGATCACTTTAAGGGAGATATTTTTAATTGTTATTCCCACTTGTATTTCGTAGAAAAGAGATCCTTTTTTTAAATAAATGCGAAAGAAACTCTGTTTGTCTGTCGCGCTTGAAAATAGAAACTATTGGATCGATTTAAATGTTTGCTACATAGTCTAAACCGAGGACATAGATAATTTTTTAACGCCTTCGTTAACATAACTTGTTGAAATTTTTATGTCAATAAGGACAAAACCCAATGAAAATTTTCAACCAGTGAATAAGGTCCAGAATTTGGAAGTACTATATTTCCCTCTGCCCGCTCAAGGTTTAAACGACTTCACTCGAACGCAATGACGGGCGGTAAGTAAGTGTTAGTGTGTTACCTTCAACGTGGGAATCGAATCCCAAGTATCATGAACCATTACCGCCACTACAGTCCCTCTATATTCCCGAGAAATGCATCTTAATAATGCGAACACTGAGTCATCAATATGAATGCGCCCTTACAAGTTACGAGATCGAACTATGGCCATCGCCCATGGTCTAACTGTAATCGGAACTGGTTATACCCAAGCAGTGCGGTTTCTGCGATCCGTCTGTACTATGTCGGACTATGTCGATGGTCACATTTTTGCGACATTCTTAGTTATTAATTATAAGTTTCCCGCCCGTTACTTCGTCCGTGTCAAATCAATTATTGTGTACCACATTCCTCCCTTATAGTGATGTTGGCTAAAAATAAGGCTTGTCGATTCTCAACCTTTAGACTACCTGTGTACTAAGTTTCATTAGAACTGGTTCAGTAGTTTTGGTTATGGCGTAAAAGCGCAGAACAAAAGACTGAGATTCAGTTACTTTTGCATTTTTAATACATATTATTTATGATTAAAATAAAAAATCTTGTTTCTTCCGCGGGAAAACTATGATAATAGCGTTGTCAAAGGTTAAATGACTTTGCCAATACTTTATTTGCAAGAAAAAGGTTCAACTATCTCTCTGAGTAAGTAGTAAACAGTAGCTAATGATTCCATCATAGTCTAGGCGTCATAGTACTCGGTCGGTAGTAACAATGTCAAAAAACAATCCCTTTTCGAATCCCCGATAGATCCGTCAAAAGGGTTCCCGGACAGATGTACTCCGTAATCCCGCATGTAGACTTTCCTTTTTCAGGTGCGGGCCCCCAAAACCTTTAAATAGAAAAAGCCAGCAATCCACAGATTCCCGCGTCGCTCCAGCGGGCCCTTTGCGTGCTTTTGATGTGGAAATGAGACCTGGAAAAGGAATATCCCGAACACCGCGCGCATTGAGCCCGTAGATTGTTCTGGAAAATCATTTTCGAACTCGTTCCGGGCCGTCGAGATGAATGTCTTTGAGAGACATTTTAGGTCTAGTTGTTTTTAGGTTAGGCTGGTAATTGGTATTTTCATTATTGTTTGGAGCGGTAAGCCTATTGTTTATTGGAATGTTAAATAAATTAGCTAATTAAAGTAATTTTACATACATTTTAGTGTGCAACCGTTAAGTAGTTGTATCGTTGACGAAAGAAAAACGAGCCCAAAGATACTGCTTATAAAATTAGCAAGGAGATCACTCGATTTGCTATCTTCTAACGCACCTATATATGTACCTCTATATGTTGGAAGCTCTGAGCTCATTTTAAGTTTTCGTACCTACTAGCTCGTGTAAGAATACCCAACGATTTTTTTAGTAATTAAAGTGAGCTAGGTACTTTGATATCCTAAAAGCAAGGAGCCAATTAATAAGACGTCTCTTTGGCACTAAAAGAGCGAGGGTAAACATGAGTAGGTAACTACTGACTCGGAGTTCACAGTTAGCTTAAAGTTATCGTTCAGTAAACACTGTTACCCGAATGGGAGTTGGATGTTAAAACTACATAGGAGCTCTAATAATAATATTATTCTGTTTGACAGGTTTTGGTTATGGCATAGTCAATATAACAAAAGATACAAAATGCAACCAATAGTTTTCAGAGCTTTCAAAAATTTTCCTTGTTTAAAGGATGAATTATGAAATATCATTGCTTTATTGAACATGTTGATTTTATCAAAGTATACCAGGTAAATGGAACCTATGTGTATTTTTGTGGACAGATTTCTTAAAACAATTTTAAACATTGTGATCAAGGACCAGACTGGTTCAGTTTTGAAATACATCCCATCATATCTTAGTTAGGATAACTTGTATCTAGATAATTTCATATGATATTACATGTTTATTTTAATATAATTATATAATCCTCAAAATGATCTCTGTATGTTAAATTACATTTCGGAATCAGTAGGATTAACTTAACACATTTGGCCCTCTTATCCTAGCTAAATAAACATATGGGTAAATTGATTTTGGCTTAAGCCAGAGTGGATTGGTTGGCACAATTAGGTACACAGACTCTGTGTGTGTATCCTGGGTAGTTGGGATGTGTGTGCGAGTCCAATTAGAAGGGTAATCAAAGACACTTGTGTAGATAGTAGCACTTGCTTTAATTATTCGATGCTAAGCATAAACATAGGGGAACTTAGCACCAGCTGACGCTTCTGTATGGCCTTAATACATCCATTGTAATATTAATGATATTGTCTTACTGATATTCGATAAGAGATAACTGCGCAGAATCTATTATATACTATACTAGTGACCCGCCCTCACTTCGCTTTGGGTTTTTTATACATGAAAAGCTTCCTCTTAAATCCCTCTATCTATTAAAGAAGCGTATCAAAATCCGTCGTGTAGTTTTAAAGATTTAAGTATACATAGGGACAGACCGACATGGAAAGCGACTTTGCTTATACTATGTAGTGATAATATTATACGCTCATGTTTGCTTAAAACCAGGGGTACTTTCTGCTAGTCAGTTTGTAGTAAAGTTATGGAAAATTCTTAAGAATTTATAGTAAGATAGTTTTTTGGGCTCAGGATAACTTACTGTTAAACTCGATTTATGTTAGCAATATGTGTGACCATGATTTGTTTGCTATTGGCTTAAACATAGGCGTTATTATTAATCATATTTTAACGTTACTTTTTTAAGGTATAAAAGTCAAACTAACTTTTACTAAGAACTCACAGACAGCCAGACTTACAGTTTACTAGTTTGGAATTTGAGATAAATTTAAAGAAAAGGCAAATTTATGCAAATGAGGGTCGTAGTTCTCGCAGACCGAAACTAAAGTTGTAAACAACATCATATAGAGCATTATGCCTTATCTTAAAACTTTTAAATAAACCATTCAACAACGAACTTCTATACTTAGTTTTTATAAGACATCATTTTTAGTGGTGACTTTCTTTAATAAATAAATTATTAAAAACTAGTGCTCCTCCGCCCAACCCCGCCCGTAGGCCTCTGACACCAGGTTGTTCATCAACCATACGATAAGAAGAAGAAGCCAAACCCCCCTCGCTTCGCGTCGGGTAAACATAAAAAACCTTCCTCTTGAATCCCTTTATTAAAAAACCGCATCAAAATCAGTTGCGTAGTTTAAAGATAAAAACACAAATACAAACAAACTGCTTTATGCATATTTATACATATGTATGTACTGATTGATTCCGTTTGTAAATAACGAACAAACCCATAATGATGCTTTGACTTTCATGCTAAAAGTTAAAGCATCATTATTTTCTAGGTACACCATATTTATACTGCAGTTACTGTTTTGTTATTCAGCACTTAATAACACAATATCTCAGTAAAGACTCCTGTCTTGCAGTTGTAGTCTTTCGTTTGTTCTGACAGTAAATATTTATCCCTGAGACTAACTCCCTCTGAAATGGTAATAGCTATAGATGTACTTCGCACAGTATAAACGGATCGAGTAAACTAATAACTAATTTATTGATAGATAGTTTTTATATAAGAAAGATTAAATAACTTCAGTTAACTAACATGACGCTACCATGATGGTAGAGGAAATCGAAAAGAAAAGTCATTATGTAGTGTAATTTTACGGATTAAACTCGCGTGTATTGTTATTCTAAACAAATTATTTAGAGATCCGACGTTTCGAGCTCTATCGGGTGACCACTAGCGCTGTAAAGAGCAGAGGTAAGATTAGTTTAATTTCAATTGTGTAGTGTAGTAAATAATAGACAATTCTACTTTCTGTATGTAGTATCATAAATTATTTATTTCATTTGCCCATAACTTTTAAGAAAGTAGAGCAGTCATTTGGCTTTACTGTGTCTACAATATTTACAATTATTGTCTCTTCTTTTAATTATGTGAATCGTAACCAACGAACTTATCTCACGCCTCCTAACTTCACTGTGTCCACAAAGTCGCTTCGTTGGCTTTACAACCGCAATCATTTCAATTCCAGTCTCCGTTAGGGTATCTGTTAACAAGCTCTTCTTGGCATTTATTTCGAATGAGCAAAAGATTATGTAGTCCGGTTTAACTTGAGGATGACTGGGAAAAGACCTAGGGGCTTAGCTAGTTGGCAAGTTAAGTGATGCGTTGAAAGATCTTAAACTGTACTTCGACTGGCTCGGTGGAACAATGGCTAGTGACCCAGGTTTACTACCTACGGTTCCAAGAGTCGTGGGTTCGATTCCCACTCGGGACAAATATTTTTGTAATATTATAAAAAAAATTAGAAAATGGCTCACTTCATGATGTATCAAATTGAATTACTGGATCATCAAAACGGCATACCTATTCCATTGGAATCATCAGGGTAAAGTTGGCTAATTAACAAACAAAATTATATCACGATTGCGTTGCAATCAGTCCTCGACACATTTTAATGATTAATGAATCACAATTCTGATTAAATTTTGTAATTTGTTAATTAAAAGGATTAGGCACCATTCTATCAAGTTTTTATGCCTTTGTGGATAATTCAGGCTCTAAAGTACGTCTTTGAACATTTATTAACTTTAGTCATTACGAGCTTCGAACATTTTTAAGCTATTGCTTAGCTTTTATCGCGGGCTTTGAGCGCGGCGACCGAACCAAGAAATTCCGTAACGAAAAAGACCTCACAATCGTGTAACGTCGTTTCAGTTCGGTAGACTTCGGCACGGTGTTTGTGTGCGTGCGGTTGTACGACTCTACGAAACTCGCACGAATCGAGACGAGCTGCTCCGAAATCGGACAATGCTATGCAATAGCTATACCGCGGCAGTCCCTGAGTGCCACACGTCTTTTTTTTAACTAATACCATATTCAATACAATACAATATGTATAGTGCTACCTACATATTTTTTTAAAAAGTCGCTTTAAAGCATTCACATTCCCAACTAATCAGCCACCACATTTCTTATATCACTACATAGTATAAAGCAAAGTCGCTTGCCGTGTCTGTTTGTCGCATCTATGCTTAAATCTTTAAAAGTACACAACGGATTTTGATGCGTGTTTTTTAAGAGGTAGAAGTATTTGAGAGGAAGCTTTTATCCTACTAATATTAGTAGACTAACTAACTGCAAATTTTTACGTTTATAATATTATAGTTATAGTTGTTGTAGTCAGGGGATACCAGTCACAACTATCTGTCCGGTGGTTAGTGAACGGTATACGGGTAAGCGACCCCGGCTCCTCGAGCTACTATCGACTCAGTCCAAATCATCCGAGGCGATAGTATCCTTCCTCCCCTTTTCCTTCCCCCGTCATATATCCTTGCTACTCGTGGGAACGCAATGACCTTGTTAAAACAATGCTCAAGGCAGAATGGCGGCGACGTGGTCCACAACCCGTCACGTCACGTTTCCCACAGAGGTGAAAAGTGGATCGCTGGAAGTGATCTCTGCCTACCCCTCTGGGAAAAAGGCGTGATTTTATGTATGTATGTATGTATGTATATAATATTATAAACGTAAAAATTTGCAGTTAGTTAGTCTACTAATATTAGTAGGATAAAAGCTTCCTCTTAAATACTTCTATCTTTTAAAAAAAACACGCATCAAAATCCGTTGTGTACTTTTAACGATTTAAGCATAGATAGCGACAAACAGACACGGGAAGCGACTTTGCTTTATACTATGTAGTGATATAAGAAATGGTGGCTGATTAGTTGGGAAAGTGAATGCTTTAAAGCGACTTTATATGTAGTATGTAGCGAAAAAAATATGTAGGTAGCACTATACATATTGTATTGTATTGAATATGGTATTAGTTTAAAAAAAAGACGTGGCACTCGGGGACTGCCCCGGTATAGCTATTGCATAGCATTGTCCGATTTCGGAGCAGCACGTCTCGATTCGTGCGAGTTTCGTAGAGTCGTACAATACGTCTAACCGCACGCACACAAATACCGTGCCGAAGTCTACCGAAATGATACGACGTTAGACGATTGTGAGGTTTTTTTCGTTACGGAATTTCTTGGTTCGGTCGCCGCGCTCAAAGCCCGCGATAAAAGCTATGCAATAGCTTAAAAATGTTCGAAGCTCGTAATGACTAAAGTTAATGAATGTTCAAAGACGTACTTTAGAGCCTGAATTATCCACAAAGGCATAAAAACTCGATAGAATGGTGCCTAATCCCTTTAATTAACAAATGACAAAATTTAATCAGAATTGTGCTTCATTAATCATTAAAATGTGTCGAGGACTGATTGCAACGCAATCGTGATATAATTTTGTTGAAATTTGGTATGCCGGTAGCTGAAGCCGCAGAATAACACATAGGCTTCTTTTTATCCCGGAGTTCCCGCGGGAACAGGGGTTCCACGCGGACGAAGTCGCGGGCGGAAAGCTAGTGTATAATATACCCTATGCGAAGCGAGGGCGGGTCACTAGTTGTACATATTTAGTGTCAAAATAATGCAAGTTACTTCTTATTCTCTACCTCGCTTCTAAATTATTGGCTTAAAAGTTGCAATCTCAAGAAATCTCGCTGCAGTAACTGTAATTAAAGTATCAAAGGGGACAGGTAACATAATAATATTCCTTTGGGGCGGGTTGGTTAGTTCCAAAGACAGAGGGCGCCACAAGAGAGCCTTGAGATGTTAATGAGGTCGCCACTTGGGGTTGTTGTTCGGACAGTGGTATTTTTACTTAAGTTTCGTCAAGGCAACGATGCAGATAGCATCAGGGGCCTTTTGCCTATTTACATTGAGTAAAAGGTACTCTTCAAAGAGCTTTTGATTATGTCATTTTGAAGAAACAAAGAAGGGGAGTCAGCTATAGGTAAGTACGAAATAATGACAAGAATGAAGCCAGAACTACAAAGGAAACTTTAAAATAAACTGGGAAAGAACAAATCATACGTATGAAATGGGTTATATGTTAAATCTCCGGATAATATTTTTGTTAAGCATGACATTTTTATGTAACAGCAAAACGTTCGCCTTATCCTGTAAAACTGTCTTATCAAGAATTCCACATTTCCGTGAACTCGGTCATGTCTATCAAGTGGCAACTTTCCGGGTAATTTAATAAGTGTTTTCTCGGAAAGTTTAAGATAGCAAAGTTGGCTAGACCTTGCTGTTTCCACAACTGCAAAAGGGTAGTTCATGGGTGTTAGTTTTCTAGAGAAAATGCTGAGTACATGCTTTTCCAGTGTTCACACTGAAAAGACAACTCAGCAATGAGCTCTTTGTGCTTGCTACTTGTAAGCTTGGTGGATTTGTTTCCTTTTGTGTCACTAAATAAAGGTTTTTGCAATAAAAAAGGAACTTCCGGTTTTCCTTTTTAGCAATCTACTTATCTTTTAAGTCCTTCAGTTTAGAGTTTCAATGTACAGCAGCTTTATTTGTCTATTAATGTTTAATTCCATGCAAAGACCATTACTGGCCAAAATTCTAGAGCTAACTAGAGTAAACATAAATTATTGAAATGGTTGATGGTTTCAGGTACCCTAAATGATCCGGACATTCCAGTTACTTTTCTTATCTTTATTCGGTTTATTTTATCAGATCTCATAAAATCTCTCTGATACACCCGAACACTACATTTGAAGTATAAAATATTTCTACGTATGTACTCATAAACTTTGTTAACAACAAAATATTACATTTGATTATTTGTAGTAAAATCTTTATCCCCATCAACGTTAACCGACCTGCGACACGTATATGTGCTCTACTATTCACAAATGGTTACGTATCTAAGCCTAGCTAGAACCCAACTGGGACTAGGCTACTTTGCAAAGTGTATCTGAGTTATGGCCCGACGCCCCAAAGGACGGTGTATTTATAATATCTCGAGGCTGAGTTCGATTTGCGAATGAAGCGGCTAAGTGGATGCGTTGATATCGAATAGTGATGTATTTGTAGTGGTAACTCTCGATTTTCCGTGCAAATGTTAAGTAATAATAAATAAAACTTGCTACTTTTTTGTTCTAGTCTTAAATTTAAATTTTTTTTTTCATTATAACTTAACACATCACAAAACGTAGCAATTTTGATTTTGTCTTAGATTTAACAGGTACGATATTTTTTTTATAATGTCTTATCCTAATTATTAGCCAAAATAGAAGCCCAGTAAATTTTAATAAATATGAGTTTAAATACTCGTATTACTATGATTAATGGCGAAGGAAAACTTCATGAGGAAATCGCGAGGATATTCTTCGTAGATGTGCAGGTTATATTGTTTACAAATAGGTGGTCGTTATGCTTAATGAGAACAAAGAAAACGTGAATAACGGAAATCGCGAGTTGAATTCAAAGTTCCTTTTCTGTAAAGTTTTAAGGCGAAGCTCTGGCGTACTTTTGTGATTTCCTCGTAAAGAAAAACTTTGGAGAACACTGAAAATAACGAGGTATCTTTGCGTGATTGTAATGGCCTTATCATTTACCACAGACGTCGGAGTTGGATCGAGATATTTCGTTGATGAATGTTCATCAGAAAGTGTAAGAATTTTGATATCCGGCGAGTTTATTTAGCTCATTACTTGAGATATTTTGATGGGAGAAAATTCTAACCCAATTATTTAATGCCATCTTGAAGGTCTTCCTTATTTATTCATTACTTGTTTTCTGATAACCAGCTATGTCGTTTAGTATATTTTTATGAAATTGTTTATACCTAATTCAGTTTTTAGGAGATCTGGCTGCCTCTAAGAATGCCGCTGCTTATTCTTTCTTTTGAACGGTATGGAAAAATACTTACCTAGCTTAACGTTCAAATATATACTTACACTCGTATATGGCAAGTGGGTATGATTATTTTCACTGTACGTTGTAGAAATGCATACCTGTACTGATAGTAGTATGATGCTCATCGGTCAGCGCCATCTGTGGGTTGCGGACAGAACTTGCTTGTCAGGTGCTGCCACAGGGAAGTTTTTTAAAAGTACAACTCACCAGCTTGCCCCCTCTGCGACTTGGCCCTTCGCCCCACAACGGGAGAGGCGAGGCTGAAGGCTCTATCAGTTCTGGTGGGCAGCTGAAGCGTGGGTTGACTGGGCTCGGAGTGCCGCGCGCAGATCGCTGCTTCCACGACTGAGTCGATGCTGGCTGACCGCGGCAGTTGACCGGCTGATTCTCGTCTGAGGGAAGAAAGGACCATTGAAGGAAATTAGTATTTATTAATATAGAAAAACACACCACTTTGACAGAAAGTTAATGAAATATAATATTATTACTTTATTTATTACTCTCGGGTACCGCTACTTGATATTTATTACCGCTTCTATATTTGCATTTTTTTACCGCCTACTCCACCTTATGGCAAGCGGTAGTGAGATCCAAATATGGGGTCGACAGGCACGGTAGACCATATTGAGCCTGTCGCACTCACCCTGAAGGCCTGATTAAATGCCGTTTCACGCCCCGCCAATTACATTATTACCTTTAGTTTTTGAGTATTGGACATGGTCCGATTGTATATCTATATTATTTCTATAATTTACTGAAAAATGTATTATATCGTTAAGTTTATTTATGAGCTGCTCACATAAAGTTGGTCCCGCATCTCAGAGACATGATATCTCTGATTCACAAGATTCTTATTAATTTTCTTCCCAATATTGCTCGCAGCGAGTTTCGTACTCAATATGCGCCCAATTTTCCGGGCCGCCGTAATTTCCGAGCGCAAAAATTAAAGATTAACGTCATCTCGCCTAATCCAGCCGAACACAACGGAGCCTTCAGCCTACCTGCGGGAAATTCGCGCCTCAACCGCGCCATTTGCATTTTGATCGAACCGAGAACTGTCTCCGACAAACGGCTGTCAGTTGTTTTAAAAAAAAACTAAACGAAATCGAATTTCAAACTACTAAGTCTGTATTTGGCGAGGATCTCTTTTTCGTGGTTATAAAATAAAAAATACGACTCCAAATGGGTATTGTGAAGTCTTCAACTCCGGCTGTCAATTGTTTTATATTAAGAACACCAATAGCTTTATTGAATAAATTGTAGATATTGGGCTCCGTTACTGACTGTACTGTTTTATGCTCATAACAAAGTGTAATTGATATACCATACTATTTTATCATCATATAGATCATTATTATGTACATCGTATGATTAGCATATTTTAAATGTACTGAAATATTGCCACCAATGTGCCCCCTAAATAAATGAACATAATTGTAGATCTGACAGATCATCTGGTTAACAACCTTTATGTCGTTACCTTATGACCGTTTTAGGTTATGAACGTTTAAAACACACTGAAATGAACCCAGTATCCTCGAAATTCATTCAAAACCTCGTACTGATCTGGTTTACGCAACCCGTTTGCCAGATGTTGTTATGAAAATAACGACTATAGAAGACAAGGGATAATTTGACAACCCAGAAGGAAAACGCCGTCGTGATTTGTTATTTCGCTATATTATTGTACAATACTACTTTGTTTACACTTCGCCTGGTACTGAGGATGATCCCGAGGTTAACAAGATTCCTTATTGTGTTCCTTTCAAAAAAATAGAGCGAAAGGTTCGCGTGAATCGCTCATTGTGAATATTTCATTCTTGTAAGAGGTTTACAAAAATATACGTTCAAGAGTAAGATTCTGTGGATTTGGTTTCGCTGTAATCTGTCATTGTGACGTAAAGATAGAAGAGGAATACAGAAAAGAAAATTTATGGAAAGTTTACGTTTGCAGTATGTTTTTAACCGATTTAAAAAAGGAGGAGGTTTTCAATTCGTCTGTATGTATACTATATATATTTTTTTATGTATGTTCATCGGTATCTCCGTCAATTATTGACGGATTTAAAAAAAAATTCAATATGAACTTTGTATCAGCCGTCAAATATTGTCTTCAACTTTATGATATAAAAAATAATATTCCAAGTGATTTTTTAACATAATTATAACATTGAAAAATTAAGGTAAAAAAATCTTTAAAAACAAGCTTTTATTTAAATGCGCTAAAAAGAAAAAATAAACTTTTACACTATAACTTTACTGTCAACTTATAACATTTCAAATTCAACATATTTGACACAATTTATATGTTTTAAAAAGCTTGTCGCGAGATTTAAGTACTCGTATTTACTTTCTTAGTTTAAAATTTTTAATAGGCAGGTATTTTAAAACTTGCTTTTAAAATTACGAGTAGGTACTTAAATCTCGCGACAAGCTTTTAAAACATATAAATTGTGTCAAATATGTTGAATTTGAAATGTTATAATGTGACAGTAAAGTTATAGTGTAAAAGTTTATTTTTTTCTTTTTAGCGCATTTAAATAAAAGCTTGTTTTTAAAGATTTTTACCTAATTTATTTTATACTTTTAGTTTTCACCTTGTAAGTTCCACCCTGGTTACCATCTAGCTCCAAAGTACTCATCTAGGCGAATCAAACGAGCCCAAACTCGATGGGGTTGTGTCGTTTAAGTACTGAGTTCCTTTGGCTGTCTTCCGGCTCCATCATCAGACCCTGGTTACCATCTAGCATCTAAGTACTCATCTAGGCGAATCAAACGAGCCCAAACTCGATGGGGTTGTGTCGTTTAAGTACTGAGTTCCTTTGGCTGTCTTCCGGCTCCATCATCAGACCCTGGTTACCATCTAGCATCTAAGTACTCATCTAGGCGAATCAAACGAGCCCAAACTCGATTTGGTTGTGTCGTTTAAGTACTGAGTTCCTTTGGCTGTCTTCCGGCTCCATCATCAGACCTTGGTTACTATCTAGCACCAAAGTACTCATCTAGTCGAATGAAATGAGCCCAAACTCGATGTGGTTATGTTATTTAATTACTGAGTTGCTATGGCTATCTTCCGACTTCATCATCAGATCAGCTCCATGTCATAATAATATTGCATTGTCATCGGATATACACGTGCATGCAAAATTTCAGCTCAATCGGTTGAGGGCAAGTGCCTTAAAATTGAGTTATAAAATTCCACCCGAACACACAAACATACATACATACATTGCAAGTTAAATAAAAGCTTGTAAAAAATCAAATCAAACGTCTGTTGTTTAAGCAGAAAAACGATAAGAATAGTGTGAAAATCTTTACATGCACCGGAGTGGCTGAATTTCAGCGCCGTCTAAGATTATCACTACGTAGTATAAAACAAAATCGCTTTCTCTGTCCCTATATCCCTGTATACGCTATAATCTTTACAAATACACAACGGATTTTGATGTTGTTTTTTTTAATAGATAGGGGATTCAAGTTTTCATGTAAAATTCATCCGAAGCGAAGCGAGGGCGGGCCACTAGTAACTACATAATTAACAGTGGTTAAATCGTAATTCATTTGCACCATTTTATTTTTTTACATCATGTAAATGTCTCTACGCTATAGTTCCTATCATCATCAGCCCATTCCTGTCCACTGCTAGACATAGGCCTCTCCTCTATAGTTCCTATAGCTTACCCGAAAACTTCTAACAATATACGATTACAATAACCGTGATAGGATAACTTTGACAGCATTTAACCTTCTATTAATAGTTCTAGAGTAATACAAGTTTGCAGAAAGTAATCTGTGGATGACTGGGAGCTTACCGAAGTTACCTTAAGTACCAAGTTACGTATAATGATTCGTCTAATCGAAGTTATTTGGTATTGTATAAGTTAACACTTATACGAACGTAAGTACATATTGTAATTATTCTTCGTAGGTAGTTCTAAATATGATTAATATTTAGCCGCATAACTTAATGATGCATGAACATTTAGTTTTAAAAATAAAACAAAAGTTGTTAAAACAATGCACAAGGCAGAATGGCGGCGACGTGGTCCACAACCCGTCACGTCACGTTTCCCACAGAGGTGAAAGGTGGATCGCTGGAAGTGATCTCTGCCTACCCCTCTGGGAAAAAGGCGTGATTGTATGTATGTACTTAGTTTTTGAACCGAAATTCATTGCGTCGGAACCAATAGACAGAGCTTGCATAAAGCTTAAGTCTTTAAATGCCATTGTTGGGCACATTATTATTAGGTACATTTTTTTAATTGACGAGAAACGAAATAAACTTGTTATTTGTTTTTAGTGTTACTAATATCGCAGGTTAAAGTCTCCTTCAAGCCAGGCTTGGAGATGCACTTTGTTAATCATAGAACAAATTCAAAGAACATCTGTCTTCAACTACCGTTAAGGCCTACCTACCGTAACTAGCCATGAAAGCCTCAATTTCCCAATACAATGAGCACCTGCCCACCCGTTTGCTAAGATAAGATGTTAATATCCGGACAGCATTTATTTGAAAGGCCTGCTGAGATTGCCTTAGGCAGCGACACACTGGCGCCACCTTCTTTTAAAAGAAGTATTCCGTCAAAAAGCAATTTATTTTTAGGGCTCCCAATCTTGAAAGGAAGATAAGAAGCCGTAGGATCACTTCGCTGTCCGTCTGTCAGTCAGGACCTTTTTTATCGAGGCGTGGAGGTGTCGAGTTGAAATTAATATCGAATCCTTACGGTACTATAAAACTGTGAATAAAATCAACTTTATGTGGTATAAAAAATATAGCCATTTGGAACCCTTATTTTCAAACATTACGCAATAATAGTATATTACACAACATCACATACATTGATCTGATCCCGTGGTAAGTAGCTTAAGTACTCATGTTCTTACCTCATACAAGAATGAATCAACACTGGATACACAAATATACTAAATTATATTTAATAACACACCCAAATACGGAACTAAAACCGAAGTTCGTCACTTAAATATTTGTCCCGGGTGGGAATCGAACCCACAACTCTTGGAACCGTAGATAGTGACCCTCGGTCACTAACCACTGTTCAACCGAGCCAGTCAATGGAACAACATAACACCCCTAATGTAAACACGCCGATAAGATCGCGGGTGCTAATCAATCAAATCAAAGATACTAAAAAGACGAACCAAGACTCCGTATGTCTCACAAGAGAAGTGATTCAAGCCCAGTCCCTAGTGGCCGTATCTACACAACACGGAGAGTAGGCATATAACGAAGCTACCCCGCTGTGGCCACACATTCTACTCTGTAAACACCGCCTACATTTTCTCCTGTTCAACATTCTACTGTTGTAAGTAATACAGTAATACCTACTTGGGCAGGAACGAATACGTCGCAGTACATTTGGGAAAATCGTCGTTATAGTATAAAGCAAAGCCGTTCCCAATGTCTATCTATCTCTAATGTATGCTTAGATCTTTAAAACTTCGCTACGGATTTTCATGTATTTTTCAATAGGTGGAATAATTGATTCTAGAGGAAGGTTTATATTCATAAAATATCTAAAGCGAAGCGAAAAGCGGTGGGTCACGAATTATATCAAAGAGTACCTAAATTAAAGGATATGCTCTGTAGGAAAATTTTAAAGATTATCTACAATTTTTTTACCATTAAAGTATCTATTTTGCACATATTTAGACATAATACTTTATTTGGACAGTTTGTGTTTGACTATTATGATTAATAAACGGAAAGCTAGTTATTAATAATGCTTAAAACCATTTTAACACTGTTAATTTATAAACAGTTCAAAACTCTCAAAACTACGGCAACTCTTAATCCAAGAGTGGAGCTTAATAAAAGTTAAATATTCTTTTCAACTCTCTCAACATCAGTTGGCGCGAGATCTTGTTCTAAGTTGTTTTCCGAATTAACATAAGTACCTTCCCTATTTACATAAAGACAAGTAATAGCTACTCATTTAAATATTATACGAATTCCAAGTGAAGACGGGGACTGGCTGTTTCAAGCTGATTTGAGGTAAGAAGGTTGATGTAAAACCGATTTTCCTTTGAATGAACCGGAACATAGGTAAAGGAATAAATTTTGTATTTAATAAAGGAAAGACTTTTTTCTTTATTTGATAAATAGTGAAGTTTTTCTTTTATGTTTTTCAAATGTTAGCCTTCTACTGTTCAGTTATGTTTACATACTTATGAACCTGAATCCTGACTGTGAATCCTGTAACCATTTCCATAAAGTCCCATGATCTTTTAATGGAACCAGATTATTATTTAGTAACTTATTTAGGGACTCTTTGTTATGGAGATAGATACTCCAGCATATAAATGATACAATTACTAATTCAGAGCACGACTGATCCTCTACTTCATTACTATTAATATTAATACGATGATATCTAGTTGATAGCCAACCGCAATAATCTCATGGCAATCCGATCCTCTATAAAAAACGCCGACAACGCAACTCGTAATGAAGCCAACTTTTCTGTATGACTTCCTAAGTCTACGTGAGGGAACTGTGCGATCATAACGCCAACATAATAAGACCTTACGATAAATATTGTTTCCCACATCACATATAGAGATAAGGCGCCGTGAAGTTCTTTGCAATGTGGCCGGAAAATTTACTTGGATTTCCCAACCAAAAATTCAAGACCCTACCGTAGGAGGCATGACTACCCACTCCAGTACTGCTATGACGGCTTTAAGGATCACGTAACGTGGTTTAGGGATTGTTGTCATGAGGCTTCAGTATGTAGATTCGAGGAAAAATTGGCAATGCCGAGTCCCAGCGATAAAATTGGCCGTATCCGTAACAGCGACGGAGATGCGAAGATTTTCAATTTGAATCATTTGCGTCGAGCCCCGCTTGATGGCAGCGAAGTTTCGACTAGGATTGGTGTTTTATGTTTGTTGAGATTTAGTAGGGTTGCTTTGAGCATTCACAAGGCAGAAATCGTATTGACTTGACATATATAAATAAGCTTGTGGGTAAAAGGCTTTTCCTACAAAGGAAATCGTGTGCGATCTTAGGAGAAGCTTGTGTAATATTTTGCTATGCACATTGTATCTTATGTTACTTCAGAAAACCTGCGAATAAGAAAAGGAAATATGTTGTATACTTGATTCGTCCTAAAGTTCTTGATATTAAGATAGATTTTAATCAACAATGAGACATTTGAAATAATTTGAAACATTATGAAGAGATTAATATTTTGATTAATGTAGTTTCAGATTACCACCAACTAAACGCATTCTATTTGTTAACTTTATTTAATTTTCGAAATGTAATTACATTCATATTACCATTAATATAAATAACAATTAATAATTTTCCACTATTAGACTTTGTCGGAATACAAAAATCGGTCAGTAATCAGCATTACCGGGTTCAATTCTGTGTAAACAATACGCAATTAATATGCGGCTCTGGTGATACATGGCTTCGCAACAGCCGGACTTTCGTGACCCGATTAACGCCTAAATCACTGCCCATTATCCGCATAAGCATTGTGTTTACCGGGTCATTTCGCCCGGAATCTTCTGGGCATTGTGTCAGCTGGCCGGATATCCGGTTACAGTGGGGCAGTGTCGAGAGTCAGCTGTCAAATTGAGTTTGTGTAGGTGACGGGTTTCCGGGTGGTCTAATTTGATGATATATTGATGTAAAAGGGATGATGGTCGACGACGATGGTCTTTATCTATATGAAATCAATAATTTAATTTGGTGATCCAGTTTATTAAAACGTTAGTTCCATAACGTACGTAACATAATTTCATGACGAAGTAGTCCGCTATCAGTTGATAGCGGTTGTGATTAAACTTTCTTATGAAGAAAACTGTCGTCTTTAGTCTTTCTCGTGACCACGAGCCCTGTAAAGAGCTTGAAACTTCGGGTCTCTAAATAATATATTAACAATACACGCGAGTTTAATCCGTAAAATTAGTTTTATTTTAAACGAAGTAACTCATTATGAAACATTAAAGACGTATGTTATGATTAAATTATTCCTCTACATCAAAATTATCATCAGCCCACATACGGTCTCCACTCCTGGGGCACGGGCTCACCCTAAACTAGGGCGATAAGGCCTTAGTCCACCAGGCTGGCCAAGTGCGGGTTGGTTGACTACACAACCTTAGAATTTGTTCAGTGCAGGTTTCCTCACGATGATCCATCATATTTCAGAAAAATGCTATTAAACCGTAACAGTAGGTATGTAGAATGCTACATTATGAACTGTATGATTGATGGTAATGACTATGAAAGGTTGCTGCTGCCCTGTTAATATTTACATCGTATTTACGAACTGTAACAACTGCCTCGTTGGTCTATTGGTCGCTGGTAAGGACCCTGATTCGAATCCGGGGTCGGTAAAAAATTGTGTGAGTTTTTCTGTGAAATGAAATAACTCAGCCCGGAGTTAGGAAGTTGGTGGTTGAACGCACGTGCCTCGAAAAGCACGTTAAGTCGGTGGTCCTGCGCCCGATCTCGCATCGGTCATGTCGGATTCGTCTCACCGAATTATAATTATGTCTTGCGCACTTCACTGATATCAATTGAGGTCGGCTGAGCCATGACTGAAATCGGTCGGACGCCTTATTTACTAACTGTATTTATTGTTTTGAGTCTTGGTAACTATGTATAATTAAATCTAATGACATCCGCGATCAGTAAATCATATGGGACAGACGGGCGTGTACTCGCTAACAATTCCGCACAACCTGCCCTAGTGCCCACTATTTCGGCAACACGCGCTAAAATTGGGCCATCAAAACCACGGACGTGTCACTCCAAATCACGCTGTTGAGTGCACGCCATTGGGATTCAGAATAACACGCATGAGCGTTAGAGGCCGCTTGTCTCATCTAATTTATGTGCCCTGGATCGAGCCCAGGCGAGCAGAAGACACGTATGTCAATGATTTACCCCTAAAGTACCTTTTTACACTTGTACTTCAATAGAATAACGCTTCAAATATCAAGACAAAAAAATGATTACTTGAAACATATCTGCTATCATGTACAGTAATTAAAAGAGCGTATTGCTACTCGTTTCTCTATCTTATCTATTGTTTTAATAGCTTTGATTCCTTTTTATTCAAATTGCATGCAGTATTGTAAATCTTTTTTCGACTTGTAGACTTCTACTCTAGCCTAGTCTAGTCTAGTCTTGTAGATCTTTATAAGTTTTTTGATCCATTAGGTAGGTAATAATATGCGGTCAAGATTTTCCTTCAGTTCCATACATCTTGTTTGTAACATAAAGTGCATCGAATAAAACCGCTCCTACAAGAGAGGGTATTCAATCAAGCGGGTGAAAATACACCATGCCATGGCATAGAAGGGTGAAGTGTAAATCGTCACCGTGATATATCGAACGTGAAACCTCGTCACGAACAAGCTCGACACGAGATGGGAATCCCGACACCGTATCCACGCGTTACTCGCTCCGATTGAGACATGTTTATTACCATTATCCGGCTCGAAGGACCATTTTGGTTTGCAGACGTTGTTATATATTACGTACAACCATTTGATACGATGTTCATTTCTATTCAATCCTACATAAATCGATCGAACATGTTAAATAGCGTAATATATAATTTTAATATGTCATTTCAGTTTTCTAATGTTAAATAGCGTGCCTAAATATGTAATACACATATGGTCATATTTTAGATTTTTTTAAAAATGTTTACTAAAATTGGATTTGTATTGTATCTACTGGACCAAAATATTATGTAAATGCTGATTTACTATTTCTGTCAGGGGATACCAGTCACAACTATCTGTCCGGTAGTTGGTGAACGGTATACGGGTAAGCGACCCCGGCTCCTCGAGCTACTATCGACTCAGTCCAAATCATCCGAGGCGATAGTATCCTTCCTCCCCATTTCCTTCCCCCGTCATATATCCTTGCTACTCGTGGGAACGCAATGACCTTGTTAAAACGATGCACAAGGCAGAATGGCGGCGACGTGGTTCACAACCCGTCACGTCACGTTTCCCACAGAGGTGAAAAGTGGATCGCTGGAAGTGATCTCTGCCTACCCCTTTGGGAAAAAGGCGTGATTTTATGTATGTAAATGCAGATTTACTCTATTGTAGAGTACTGTTACGTGATAAATAATTTTTAATTTAGCCAAAAGGACTTTTAACAAGGATCAACGGTATTTTGCCAATAAGAAAAAAAAATTTAAAACGAAGCGTGTGCGGGAAGCTTCTGTCAGTGTCACTCAGCTGTGACACATTCATGTGGCTACAGAGCTGCACTGAAAAAGCTAGAACTCTCTGTATTAGGGAGGTGTTAATACGTTTATACGTAGAGTTACCTAATCAAAAGAAGATACTAGTACAGTGAAGGGTTTGTAAACAAAAGATAAGTAATGAATTCTTTAAAATTATTGTTTTATACTTGCATGTTGAGCATGCATGAAGAGACTGATGGATATGGAAGAAACGAAAGTGGTATGCCAGGACCGTACCACATGGTAGGAAGTGATCTCTGCCTACCCCTCTAGGAAAAAGGCGTGACTGTATGTATGTTCTATGTTTTAAATGAAGAGTTAGGTTTATTAACATAAATTGAACGGTTGAGTATCATCGGAGACAAAGGTAAAATACATTTTTTGAGGAGACGTTTACTGAGATTTGATTAATTTTCTTGTGGATCAATTGTTGTGATGTAATCTTATCCCTAATCCTTGTCAAACCGAAATTGAAATCTATTAAAAATGAATGATGGAGGTAAAATGTACGGTTTATTCCCTTTTCCGTATATTGCTGCATGTCTTTGTTGCCTTTTTTCGGGTAAACGTCAAGCTTTTTGTAGAGTTTATGTTTTAATAATGGACTATGTTATAAATAGTTTTCCATGACTCAAGATATAATGAAGTAGAGTTATGCTCTTAAAATGCTAACGGAACGCTGTAAATAAACGTGGGCGTTTAAGCAATTATTCCTATATTTTATTGTATATACATTTAAATAATTTAATACAACAGATTTTTGAGTAAACGTACGTTCAAAAACAGGTTCTTTTTTCTATCTAATTAAAAAATCCCCATCAAAATCATAAAGGGATAGGAGAAAGCGATTTTGTTTTATACTAGGTATGTAGTGAATATTAGAGATTGCAACCCGGTATGTTTTTCAACCCGGCCGGGCCCGGCGGGGCCGCCCGGGTTTGTACCAGAATATAGTTTAGGGCAAATAACAACCAGCCCTTCATTGTATTTCATGGACAGAAGGTAGAAAACATCCTGGAATACCCCTACCTTGGTCAAGTCACCGTCACGAAAGGATAGTTGATAAAAGTATCCAAGCAGCGTTTGGCAAGCTCGCCGACGTCCTGAAGAGCAAACGAATTTTTGTCTTCCTCAAAAGACGCGTTTATGAACAATGTGTCCTGCCTGCAATGACTTATGGGGCTGAGACCTGGACACTGACAATGAAACTTGTTCATAAACTCCAAGTTGCCCAAAGAGAGATGGAACGAGCAATGCTGGGAATATCAATCGCAGACCGAATCCGAAATACTTTCATTCGGAGACGTACCAGAGTCACGGACATTACAGCGATTGTGACGAAGTTAAAGTGGAGATGGGCCGGACATATGTGCAGAAGAGAGGATGGCAGATGGGCACGCAGAATTGCAGAATGGATACCTAGTCTCGGACGGAGAAACTTTGGGAAACCACCTATGCGCTGGGCCGATGATATCGCAAAATTATTGGACAAGACCTGGATGCGTTCAGCAAAACACCGAAGTGAAGAAATCACAAAAAGAGGCCTATATATACCCAACAATGGGTGAAACAAGGCTGAGGAAGAAAGAAGAAGAATCAGTCTCTAAATCACGAGTTTTTTAATACAGAATTAGTTAGTTTCACTTATGAACAGAGTTCTATACAGAGTAAAGAGAAAGTCCTGCTTACTTAAAGTTAATTACTAATACTAATGTAGCTATTTGAAAACATAGTATTAGAACGGCAACCTCACGGTTCGCAGCCCTTACCATGCCAATTTTGTACAAGTTAGAGCTTCCGTGCCGCAGTTTTCGTACCTACCGGGCCCGGTGTGAATGGCCGGGCCCGGTGGATGTCTAAAGGGCACCGGGCCCGGTTTGCAATCTCTAGTGAATATTTAAAAAAAATGCCCTAGGAAATTTGTTGAACTTGCTTTTGACAAGTTAAACATTGCCTTTAAAAAAACTAAGAAAATTAACGAGTCCAATCGAGTAGTGCTTTATTAGATCAAAAGGCGTGAACTTATTTAGCCATTGTATCGCTCGGTCGTCCGCTGCCCAAAAACCAATTACAGTTGGTTAATCAACATTGTTTTCGCGTCACCTTTAACCTTTTGCGTGACAGGATTACGTATTATACAAAGGTAAGTAATGTTTGTAAAATCTCGATATTTCGAATAATACCTACCTAAAATGTGTTTATTATTTGAGCTCCTAATAAAAAAACACGTTTTAATGATACTCACTTAATTTTTCCCTTATTTAAGTACAGGTTTAGAAAACATTTTTTTAAGAATCAGTTTAATGTGAGATAGAAAACTTTTAAGAATAATAATATCAAATAATCGTATTATGTTTATCATTGAAAACTAACATAGCATTATCTCATTTCAAAGTTTAATTTTCACTCGGGCTACACATAAACGCCGACTCTACATTTCTCAACTCTGAATGTGAGAACTATGAATATTAAGATTCAATTCGCTGGTCCCTAGTTGAGACAAGAACCTCCATACAAAGTTTAATATTCAATTATACCTTGTGGTGGAAGTTTATCAAAATTGTTTTGGTGTTTACTTAAACCTCCATTGTCTTAAGAATGTTTGAATAGGCTCTATTGCATTTCGTCCAATTTGGTCTTGATTTACCCACTGCCTTATAAACCGCTGTAAGCAGTTAAAGATTACTTAAGAAAATACCTTCTGAGTTATAAAGCGGACTTAGTTAAAATTGGAGTGTAATTATTAGACTTTATTTTCGTGGATGATTTAATGTTTATTATTTCAACTTTGTGAAAGATCAAAGATTCGAGCATTTAAATCGTAAGGTTTTATTATGCTGCAATTTGCTCTAAAATGTATTGTGCACCTCTTTGATATGTTATGTGATTCGCCTAAAAACTGCCTTCTTTCGTTAAAACCTACGTAGGTTTTACAGATCCCATAAAATAAATTCAAGTGATTAGATAATTTTTCCTTCAATTCCTTATGTGTTATTCAATAAATGAGTTCGGATCTATTTTGGAATAAAGAACAAATGGACAGCTTGGGTCATAAAATTAGATCTCTGTGGCTCACTGAAATGAGTTATGAGTGAGTCAAGTCAACGTAGCGTAGTGTAACTCAACTCTAATCGAGTAACAACACACCGCGGGCGACATGGCAATCTCCACCCCAATTTATACTGTCTCCGAAAATAAGTTACATTTCCCATTTATATTTCGTATCGGATCAGGGAAACAGTTTAAAGTTAACCTGCAGTGTAAATCATTGTTATAACTTTGTAATCTCATAACCAACCTTTTTATAGCAACAAATTGGTCAAGAGTGAGGGGAACTAACTTGTAATTTTTGCCTAGAAAAACGACTACGCGTGTTCCTTATGTAATTTTATGGGCAAATCAACTAAATTAAGTCGTTTGAAAATATTTCATACAGATAGTGGACATAATATTGAAAGATCATAATAATTTTCTCGCTAAGTAGAGGCGAATAATCTACTACCTTAGTATTATATTTTTTAGTGGCACAACTCGTTTGATATAAAATATTCAGTCAGTTTAAATTATACGTACTAAAATTGTATGACTACTCTGACACACAGTAACGACAATATAATCGTAGCCATGATTTTAATAAGTGTCATTAGGTTACTAGTGGAGTTCCGTAAAACATGAAAATGGTAAAAGCTCGGAATCCAGGGCCAGTCAATGAATGTGTATAGGAAGTGCTTGATTGCATTATTAAAACCTGAAAGAAAAAAGTTAAAAAAAGAAAAATGGCCGATCTCGTTTACAACAATTTTTTTTTTTACAAAAAATTTTTATAGTTGAAATTTCAATTGTTTATGTGATAAATTATGTTTGCTGAGTAATTTCAATGTTAATTCATTAAATTTTTACAAAAAATAATGATTTTGTAAAAATAATTTTACCAGTAACTATATGACACAACGACGGATCGCAGCCCCCGCCACCGCCATCTCTGCCCTCGGCATTGTAAATGCATCTTGTGTATTAATCCTTACTATCCTAACTAATATTATAAATGCGAAAGTAACTCTGTCTGTCTGTCTGTCTGTCTGTCTGTTACTCTTTCACGCCTAAACGGCTGAACGGATTTTGATGAAATTTGGTATGATAATAGATGATAACCTGGAAATGGTTATAGGTTATAAATAATCACGCCATCGTTCTTAGGGGGTAGGCAGTAGGCAGATAACTAAATTGAGTTAGTGATTTTTAGCCGTTTTTGTTAGGACTTTTGCTCTTTGACGTCTAAACCGATGAACGGATTTTGATGAAATTTGGTATGATGATAGATGATAACCTGGAAATGGTTATAGGTTATAAATAATCACGTCATCGTACTTAGGGGGTAGGCAGTAGGCAGATAACTAAATTGAGTTAGTGATTTTTAGCCGTTTTTGTTAGGACTTTTGCTCTTTGACGTCTAAACGGATGAACGGATTTTGATGAAATTTGGTATGGTGATAGATGATAACCTAGAAATGGTTATAGGCTATAAATAATCACGCCATCGTTCCTAGGGGGTAGGCAGTAGGCAGATAACTAAATTGAGTTGGTGATTTTTAGTCGATTTTGCTAGGACTTTTGCTCTTTGACGTCTAAACGGCTGAACGGATTTTGATGAAATTTGGTATGATGATAGATGATAACCTGAAAATGGTTATAGGTTATAAATAATCACGCCATCGTTCTTAGGGGTAGGCAGTAGGCAGATAACTAAATTGAGTTAGTGATTTTTAGCCGTTTTTGTTAGGACTTTTTGCTCTTTGACGTCTAAACCGATGAACGGATTTTGATGAAATTTGGTATGATGATAGATGATAACCTGGAAATGGTTATAGGCTATAAATAATCACGTCATCGCACTTAGGGGGTAGGAAGTAGGCAGAAAACTGAATTGAATTTGTGATTTTTTATTGTTTTTTGCTGGGAGTTTTGCTCTATCATGCTTAAACGGCTGAACGGATTTTGATGAAATTTAGTAAGGAGATAGATAGTAAGCTAGAAAAGGATATAGGCTATTAATATTCATGCTATCGTACTTAAGGAGTAGGCAGTAGGCAGAAAACTAATAAAGTTAGTGATTTTTAATCATTTGTTTTAAAAGTTTACCTCATTCACGCCTTAACGTCTGAACGGATTTTTATAAGACTTGGTTAATTTAAAAATAGGATTCTAGACACGGACACAGGCTACTTTTTACGGCGGGAAAATTCCTCATTTCTGCGGAAATCTAGCGTGATCGTGTCAAGAAGTCGTTTTTCTTCCGTCCGTCTGACAACTGTTACGATTACTCTAATAATTTCTTAAGTAGGTACACCTAAATTATACACCTATAGAATCCCTGGAATGTCTTCTTTCCATTATTGAAAACCGCATAGTTATTGATATAGTACTTTTTGAGATCCTAGGTAACAAACACATTTTGGGCGCCCTTCGCAACTTCATTTATACTATGTATAGAAAATAATAATTAAAAAGTTGAGATCGCACAAAATATTTTTTTAACATTTTTTTATATACTATTCTAAACACATTTCAAAACTTGATATAAAGATTCATCGACTGGCCCTGGATTCCGAGGTATAAACCTTAAGGCGCTCCACTATACATGAACTTTGGCGGTCATCAAGCAATCATCGTGACGCAATGAGGGTGTTCGCGTATAAGAACTTCACTAGAGGGCAATACGTAGCCGTGAGGTCCAACTGCAGCTTGATTGGTTATTTTTGATGTGAGATTGACAGACATGTCAATATTCCCGAATCACGACGCAGTTAGACCTCACGCCTACGTATTTCCATCTAGTGAAGTTCTTATACGCGAACACCCTCATTCGGTGTTGATAGAAGAACTAGCTTTTAGCCCGCGACTTCCGAATCAGTAGCGTTACCATTAGTTTAAAAGTGACAGACTCGATATCGCCTATGTAAATATGTCTATGAAAAACTTGTACTGTTCCCCTAGCGGTTACGCGAAGAACTAAAATCGGTAGTATGAAAAAAAAACAATTCGATAGGTTTTTAACGTACGTAAGTTTTCGATAACTCATGGTATCGCTACTGTTCAACAGTTCACGAGTTATGCACTTAGCAACACATACTTACCTTAATGAGCGTTTTCACCAAAACGGTTAAACAAAGTAGACGGTTTTAAGGAAAAAGTCGTGTGGCCCTCGGGGACTGCCGCGGTATAGCTATTGCATAGCATCGTCCGATTTCGGAGCAGCTCGTTTCGATTCGTGCGAGTTTCGTAGAGTCGTACAATACGTCATATCGCATGCACACAAACACCGTGCCGAAGTCTACCGAACTGAAACGACATTAGACGATTGGGAGGATTTTTCGTTACGGCATTTCGTGGTTCGGTTGCCGCGCTCAAAGCCCGCGATAAAAGCTATGCAATAGCTTAAAAACTGCAGAAATGACGTTTCTAATGAATGAAAATAAATATTATATGTAATTAGCCACGCCTCAGTTGCTACGCTGCTGGTATCTATGTCGCAGTCGTATTGTATAATCCGCCGTATTACATTACGGCTAGTCGTTATCAAAAACAGGGCCGTTATGTATTACGGCGGATCGACGATTAGCCGGATTGTCATTACGATACGTTCCACATTTTTGCGACTCACGTTCAGTCGTATTGCACTTTATTCAATATTGTAGGGTGAACACGTCATGTGATAACAAAATAAAACAGGGTTTAATTGAAAATCAATTTTAATGAGAAAAATAAAGGTATGTATAATAGGTTTGTACTTTGTGTTGCGTAACCTAATATAAAAACTAAAAATTTTTTATAGAAATTAAGAATTAGAAAATTCGCAGTTGGGCATAGGAAGACAAATATTTCAATAGCCTTTTTTTGAATATAAAGTTTGTTTTTTACGGTATACAGCATTTTGTCTCGCCCGCCGTGGCCAATTTCCTTATGAATTTCCATCAGAGTATCGAAATATTGCTCCATGGGTATAACGCGAATGCTATGGTCCTCAAGATTATTATTCAAGATCAGATAATCTTCACCAGCAACATTCATAAGGTCATATTTTTTGCACCAATAATACTGTGTAGGATTCCACCCAATACCAGAATCCATAGCCACTTTAGCAGTTTTGATATGAAATATAACCTCTACAACTCGTTCTTTTGTCCATGAGACATTGAGACGAATAGAAACAGTTCAATTGCACGTCCAATTTATTCTTAAAGTCACTATTTACACTCGTATTTGTCACGTTTATTTCTTTAAAACCACTGTTAAAATCACATTTTTGTGAAATACTTTCTGTATTCGAGGCCATTGTTGTTATTATGACAGGCAGCGCCGCGAGCGATAAACATGGGAACTAAAAACTGTCAAAGAGGCGGTTAACGACCCGCTCTTTGACATTACGGCTAGCCGCATTAAATAACGTTTAGCGCCGAACACATCCCGGCGGAATTTCATTCAGCCGTATTCAATCCGGCTAATCGTTGATCCGCCGTAATACATAACGGCCCTGTTTTTGATAACGGCTAGCCGTGATGTAATACGGCGGATTATACAATCCGACTGCGACATCTACATCATCATGCGTGGCCCTTGACCAGAAAAGTCTGACGATCGCTGCCCTAGACTCTAAAGGTGCATTTACATTAAACGAGCGAATGCTCATTCTATCCCCACTACATCAAATTCTCTACGCCTACGCCTGTTTACAGTAGGAGAATTTGATGTAGTGGGGATAGAATGAGCATTCGCTCGTTTGATGTAAATGCACCCTAATATGTAATAAATTGTATTCAAAGCGATTCTATAGTTTTGGCGTAAAATTGTGACAGACTAATAGAGTAACTTTCTTAATATTATTAGTTGGATGAATATTATTAGATCGTAAGCATTTATAATATTGATATAATAGTGATTAATCTTTAAGTAAGTATCATAAAGTTTGGCGGCCATCAAGCAATCGCCGTGACGCGATTAGGAAAAGCCCGGGGCTGCAATTCACGGAACAATTTGGGACAACTTTAGCACCGTTTCCGATACTCATAAACGCTGTAACGCCGTAAAATCACGCCCGCGAAGTGATCGTCTGATTTGGGGGCTGGTTCGTGATCGAATAGACTGATGTCCGAAAATTATATTGTGATAAAAAGAGGTCATGGTTATTGAAATGCGGATCGACCATGCGTGAAAGGAGTGTTTTCTGGTTTTAACATGTTTATCAAACACTTTATGACTGGCTCGGTGGAACAGTGGTTAGTAACCCTGACTGGCGGTTCCAAGATCCGTGGGTGCGATTCCCACTCGGGACAAATATTTGTGTGATGAACATTGGTGTTTGTTCCTTGTCTGGGTGTGATATATGTATGTATATCAGTCTCTGACGCCCATAGTACAAGCTCCGCTTAGTTTGGGGTCAGATGACCGTGTGGAAATGTCCCAGATATTTATTTACAAACCGCATCAATATAAATATTACATAACATCATAAACATATATACGATGGTTTCCGAGCTAAGTTGCTTAAGCACCCACTTGTTTTACGGGTATCAGAAACAACACAAATGATGAAATAAATAACACTAACACTTTAAATGTCATAGTATGTCTATGTCATACTCATCACACAAAAATGCATCATCATCAGCCCATATAAGTCCCGGGCGGGCCTCCTATCCTAAACTAGAGCCATCAAGCCTTAGTCAATCACGCTTACCAAGTGCGGGTTGGACGACTACACAATCTTAGAATTTCTTCGTAGGTGTGCAATACACAGTGGTAAGTCTGAAACGGCCATCGACGCTTTTGATAATATTCATCACGAAATTAGCCCACGACTCTCACGTAAAAGATACAACTCGCAACAACAATCAAATGTCGATATTATACCAATTTTGTATTGCCAACCAATTACCAAATTCTACATTGGTAAATTTAATAATTCTTCTTCCAGCCTTTGCCTTAGTGATTTACCACAAATTACAGCACCGCCGTTACTAGCTTGCTCCGATTTCTAAGTGGGGCAGCGCTCTACATCCGAATGCATCATGTTACTGCGACGAAGATCAGTCACATTCGTATGTGGGCACTCGTAATATGTGAACTGCAAAACGGCGTATGTGCATCGCGTTGACAGCACAATATCCGGAGCCGAATGTACCACGTGTATACACTAGCTTTAGGGTGTATACTTGAGTATACACGGCCTTAATACGTTGCTGCATTTTGGCGCTGCTGATTCAGCCCGTTGATTGGTGAGTTTTGTGTTGGTGGATTTGAAAGCTGCATTTCGAACGATTTATCTTTTAGGACAGTTGAAATACGAGTTTTTTTTACAAAATTTTCAGCGCTTATCTAGGTGCTGGGTTGTAATCAGCAGTGGTCATATATGTATAATCAAAAAGTTTAACTCTTAACTGTGTTTTATCTTTAAATCATTTACAAACGCGGTTTATTGGAACAATTATAATTAAAAATGTCTATATATGTTTGTGAATTAATAAGATAATTCGCCACTATATGTGCACACATTCAAGTTATATCATATATCATTTCAAAACTAGTTATTCCACAGTTGAAACAGTCTGCAACGTGCAATCCCTTATAAAACTTTCATTCCTCGTAAGAAATTGCATCTTTGTCCAGTCCACGTTATATTTGCGGTAGTCTAGGGACGCTTAGCCGTGAAAACAGGAAATAAATCGCTTGTCAGAAACCGTTCCGCGGGGTCGTATGACAAATAAGGCCACTTTTACGCCAACAGCAGTTTTACAAAAATTGAGAATGTCGATCTTAATAGATACGAATACTCGAATATTGGATAATTTTGAACGATGTTGCAGACGGACTAAATATTTTTGAAAAGTGTCTCAATTCTATTTTACAGTGCATAATATAATGCACACATTAATAGTTTTTCCTTTCAAGAACATGGTTAATGGTTTTGTATTTTTCATAAAAAAGAGACCTCGCATATGATTTGACGAAATCGTGAAAAAAAATTGTGTAACGTTTGTGTACTGTAGCAATCAAATAGGAATTTTGCATGTTGTCTTTACACACAGATAATAGCGATAAACAGAGTTTGGGGTTTGAGACACACCCGATGTACCTCTTATATTCTATTAAACTTACAAAACAGCCGCTCCTCACCCCAGCTCATAGGTACAACTATGAGTATCTAGGTTCAATTCCGGGCCGAGTCCCGGCTTAATTAGCATATCCTGGCTTAGATATATTACCGGGCCGGGCGACAGAATTACTTCACGCTCGGAATGGCCTCGAAATTGATATTACTAGACCGCCATATTTTACTAACTCGTACAATTTACAAAACCCTTGAGTTGGGACCTTAGTTTTATGTGTTTTCTGTTATGAATAGTAGTTTTTCTTCATGTTTATTTAAACCTAATAGAAAACACCGTTAATAGATTTTGAATTTTCAGCAGTCTATTTATTATAATTTACAATTAAAGAGGTTTAGTTGATATCATCATCATCAGCCCATATACGTCCCCACTGTTGGTGCACGGGCCTACTCTAAACTAGGGCGATAAGGCCTTAAAACCACACGGTCCAAGTGCGGGTTGGTTGATATCAAAGAAACCGAATGATATAATTCAGTAGTAAAATATGTTAAAATTAGTCTTTATGGGTCTACACGCGATATTAGGAGTAGCAAATTACATAGCTACTTACTACCCGTCGTTTCGACTGGGTTACACTAATCGTACGACTAATTTTAGTGTAATGGAACGCGAAAGTCTAGAATCTAAAGTAAAATATGTTGCTAATAAAACTTTCGTATAAATATTTCACCTACTTAATCAATTTAAGTCTTATAATGTGCTGTGTAGCATGTTCCTTTTAATACATTATTATACATGTAGTGATGTGTAGTACATACGTCTCCCGTCTAATTTGGTTAGAAACACATTATTACAATCTGGTATGACGCGACACACTGTTTTAATGTATTCCTCTTAAGCCTTGTTAAACTAATAATAATGCTTCTTGTCGATGCGACACACCAAGTCAACTGTATAATGTTTGTAGAGCTTAAAAATAGCTTAAGATTTTGCATATTGAAAACGCAATTTTCTTTGCCGAAATGGAAACCGCTTATCTAAGCTTAAAGCTAGCAAACTCAACAAAAAAATAAAATTTTGTTTGTGAAACAGTTGTTCCTTTTAAAGAATACATACTACTAAAATTAAAGAAAGGTTTACATCAGACTGAACGTTTCTCTCAATTATTACGGGACAAAATACATTTTACAAGCATTTGCCTGGTAAAATTGTTGATAACGCTAAAATTATTATGGGTTTATCTAAGACCAAAAATAGATAATAGGCAACATATGAAATTCTGCATAAAGAATTAAGTAAGAGTTTTCTTTCACTTTGTACAATATTGAAATTTGCACGTAAGGATAGAACAAGGAAAACTCACTCCTATGAACACAGTTCTATTCTAGTATACTCACCGCTCCCAGGTCAGCCGCCTTTGTGTTGCAGTAGTAAGTTCCTCGGGGGTCATGCGGACCCCATAGTTGTACTAAGCAAATAGTTCTACTCTACTAAAAAACTTTTCTACTACTCACCGCTCTTACATCTGCCACATTGGTGTACCAGTAGTGAGTTCCTGGGGGTCATGCAGACCCCATAGTTGTACTAAGCAAATACATAGTTCTACTCTACTAAAAACTTTTCGACTACTCACCGCTCCCAACTCAGCCTCCTCGGGGTATCAGCCGTGAGCTCCTCTGGGGTCCCGCGGACCCCCTGCGTCAGGAGTCGTGCCAGCCGCGACCCGGCCGAGCTGCCTGTGCTGGACACTGACCCGCGGGGAGTCGGGACTCTGAAGCAACGGGAACACTTGGTAAGTGGAATAAATGATGATATAGATCTTTTTTTTGGATTTAACGTTTAATTTACATACATACATAAAATCACGCCCTTTTCCTAGAGGGGTAGGCAGATATCACTTCCTGTCATGTGCAACGGTCCTGGTACACCGCTTTCGCTTCATCCACATCCATCAACCTCTTCATGCATGCTCGTCGATTACGGGTACTTTTATTTGACCTTTCTTTAAGATTTGACCTATTTGGTCATGAAACGATTAATTTTGTGCGATTTAAATCCGTTAATGCTATTTTATTTCTTATATTATCGCGAACATCATGTTAATAACGTTGTCAATACAATCTCATTTCAATCCCCAAATAAATCAGGCCATCTATAAAGTTTCGTAAAGCTAATAAAGCGCAGATGCTGCCCGGCTTTAGTTTTCCGTAAAGACTTGCGCTTTATTGTCCAGGTACATTTTATAGTCCTGTTTATTCCGTAGCTGAATTACGGCGGATCCAAGCCAGGCAATGTATTAGTCCCCAGGTAGGTTTACAACATAATACTAGTGCTTTTGGCCTTGTGAAGAAAGCGAATAAAATGAGGCAATCCAAAGCCAAATAAAAAATGTAAAGGCCGTAAAAAATAATTCTGTATCAAGATTTTTGGTTGAAGCTGCCCACTACAATGATGCAAAGAAAATAAGACATTTTTTTTTAATTTGCCAAAATCGAGCAATCTGGGTGTAAGAAAATATAAATGAGACTGACTGAATAAGAAGAAGACTAAATGCTGGTCAAATAAAAAAAAACATTATTAGAATTTTAAATTTGACCAAAATTTTGAAAAACGCACGCACGCAGTCATGGCACCAACAATGATGTACATAAAGATGTGTAATGGTATGATGGACCATCATCATCATCTTTATGTTTACAAAGATATTATAAAAGTGCATCATACCTACCCTCCGCACGCTTTAAGAAGTAAAAGAGGTAGCTACAGAAAAACGTCCACCAACTCAAGCAGACAATACGTTTCGTATCTTATCCTCTATCGAATTCAAATAAGACAAAGTCTTGTTTGTCTTCGAAACTTCGCCAATGACATCAGATTTTGTCGAAGACCGCAGTTTTATGCTAAACAGCAACTACTTTCGTCTTGGCTTTGTTTGCATTCCTCCAACTATAATTGATGACGGAAACTTTAAATTAAATGTTGTCCGATAGAAGGAAGTTTTTTCTTGTGGGTGGCAAGTCATCAAATAGCTTCTTAACTAATTTGCATCCCAAAGGTTATGGTAATCTTTACCTACTTTTTTATAAACCTGAGAAGAATTTATATGTTTCTTCTTTCCCTTAAGCTTCACGGGGCAAATGACTGGGTGTTTTAGGTGAACGCCTTGAAAAAAATTTCATTGAAACACATTTTACTTAAGCTTGTATCACATCTTAAGGTGAAAAACTTAATGGATGGGTTAAGAACCAATTTCTAGAGCTCCATAAAAAATCATACCACTACTAATGCCTAATTTATTCAGTATGTTCAGAATTTCGTGTAATAATTTTTGATGTTCTCAACGCGATAACATACAAATAAATGTTTTACTACTAATTGTTATCGGGTTTAGTCCAAGCGAATACCTATTACTATCATTATTATAATTTAAAAAATCAGAATCGTTATGACCTCCACAAATAAATACTTCAACAAATCTGGAATAGGTACCTCGCTCTCCATACGATTCTTCAACCGATTGAACATCGTTAGTCGAACATAACACGCTTTTCATGATATTGCATCTGAACGGACGGATGCAAGCAAAATGAATCCTGAATAGGTCACGATGCTCCCTCTCCTTTTATACCATTGCATCGCGTTTTCTTTGCATCTTACAAGATGGAAAAATATGAAAAGAAAGACGTCCATATTTTATTACCTTTCTATGTCTATTTTAGTATCCTTCACATGTGATGCGTGTTTCGGTCAAAAACATGTACTTATAAAATAATCCTTACTAATATCACTACATAGTCTAAAGCAAAGTTGTTTCTCGCTTCTGTCTGTCCCTATGTATGATTAAACCTTTTAAACTACACCGGATTTTGATGCGGTTTTTTAATAGATAGAGGGATTTAAGAGTTTATAATATACAAGAAGCTAGACGAGGGCGGGTCACTAGTAATATTATAAATGCACTGAACTATATATACTGAACCGATTTAAATGAAATTTGGAACATATATGTATATAGTCTAGATCAAGAGTCGTGAGCGAGAGAAAGGTCGTAGGCTACTTTTTGACTTACCTACTTCGTTTTAAGGTGTCATGTGTGGCGCGATAAGACTCAACGCTGACGGATTTCCGTGCAGAAGTGTAGCTTTCTGTTACAGGGTCTGCTATAGGGTTTGGGTACTATATGCCCGATTCTGCATCAGGTAAATGACACTTATGACCACACAAGCTTGCAATTGCAGCGGAAATAAAAATATAATCTAATCATATGAATATTCCAAGATGTGGAATGACGTATACTACCGTTACATTATCAAAATTCGATCAATGGTTCGTTTTGTTCACTTTCCTTTGAAATGAAATGTCAATCAAAATAGAAACTGTATTTATTGGAAGTTTATTAAACAGGTTCCACGAAATCACAATGTACCTACAAAATCAAAGCGATTAAACATCTTAATAAATCAAATTAATTACATTTGAAAACCTTGACGTAATAATGAACAAATGACCTTTACCTTACAATTCTTTTTACCAAATTTTGCTAAAGGAATCGTCCATTAGAGATTTGGAAACTTTCCGAAGGAATAGCAGAAAAAGGATTTTTCTTAGCCAAATTTTATTTTTCTTTCTTACAAAACGTAGTTTGTGAGTGGCTCGGGAGGGAATGTAATGGAATACGGTTTATTTTATATTACACTAGTTACCTCAGCAAATAATTTAATCTTACTTCTATTTAGTAACAAAACTTGGAAAAGCGCAATTACTTACTATAATATTCTTACTTATGTATACAAATTCGTAACTTTTAACAACAAGATATAGATAATTCGATATTTACTAAATTCTCCCCCAATTCTAATCCTCATTTCTACCCCGTGCCATTAAGGCAAGGAATGCCCTTCCAGCTCATGTTTTCCCTCCCTCCTAAGATCCCGAAATATTGCGATAGGGACTTAGAAAAATTTGGTTATTTAAAAAAAAATCATTTACTAAAATTCTAGTTATAATTTATAGAAAATCCTTAAATCCTTACTAATCCATACTAATTACTAATAATATAATTACTTAATTACTAATATTACATTACTAATATTATAAATGCGAAAGTAACTCTGTCTATCTGTTACGCTTTCACGCGTAGAGGACTGAACCGATTTAAACAAAATTTGGTACAGATATAGTCCAGGGTCGGAGAAAGGACATTGGCTACTTTTTCACCGACTGCGCTATAAAGAAGTAATGTTTTACCCGTTAAACATATCTACGCGGACGGAGTCGCGAAGAAAAGACGAAGTCATTTATAAAAGGAAATATTATTTACGACGTGTATGGACGTAGTCAGATATCCCGCATAATATGAAGTTGCAATACTCTTAGATGGTATTACCGTACTGTTTTATTTTGTAATTTCTTCTGTCACGTCACTCAAAGGTTCTGCCAGAATAGCAGCGTATCATACATACATACGTACAATCACGCCTTTTTTCCAGAGGGGTAGGCAGAGATCACTTCCAGCGATCCACTTTTCACCTCTGTGGGAAACGTGACGTGACGGGTTGTGGACCACGTCGCCGCCATTCTGCCTTGTGCATTGTTTTAACAAGGTCATTGCGTTCCCACGAGTAGCAAGGATACATGACGGGGGAAGGAAAAGGGGAGGAAGGATACTATCGCCTCGGATGATTTGGACTGAGTCGATAGTAGCTCGAGGAGCCGGGGTCGCTTACCCGTATACCGTTCACCAACCACCGGACAGATAGTTGCTACGGCACATGATGAGGCAGAACCTTTTGATCATTATACATATGTGCATTTTTTTCTATTTTTGTTTAATATACATATTACTTTTAATGATCAATAAATGTTTTATTTCTTACTTTCTTTACTAGTATCGTGCCATTGACGACCCAAGGCGGTGAAGCGGAGTTGTACCCATTCACTGGGGAGGCGACAAATAGCCGTCCGATCTCGATTGAATGGGAAGGTTGACTCGTGACTCGGAACTGCAATTCCGAATGGATGAAATGCGCTGTTATTTTTGTGTAGGACTGGGAAAGTTGGTTTGTTAGACTGGTAAGCTTTATTGTAATGTCGCGATCCATTTTAGAATAGTGCATTTATATTTATACAGAGCGTGATTTTGTTAGGGCGCAATGAGGCAATCGCATAAGGCGTTTGACACTGAAATTATGTAATGGCATAAGTGACTATTTCATATTACTAAATCAGTGTATGTAATGCTTGGATATATGTATAAGGGGATACCAGTCACAACTATCTGTCCGGTGGTTGGTGAACGGTATACGGGTAAGCGACCCCGGCTCCACCCCATCTCGTCACGTTTCCCACAGAGGTGAAAAGTGGATCACTGGAAGTGATCTCTGCCTACCCCTCTGGGAAAAAGGCGTGATTTTATGTATGTATGTTGGAATAAATAAAATTCAAAATGTTCGGAGTTCGTCAGTGCATTGCTAAATGTTTGTAGAATTATTGTATGGAATTTGCCAAAAACACGTTACATCATTTCATGCGACAATTTGGTTAAGATCAAATCCGCATTGGATTAATCTTCACTAATTTATTTGCGCGCCAATTTTCCTTATGGGCTGCCAAAGCGGCGGAAAGAGCATAAAAATGTTTTTTCGTGCAAATATGCGGCCTGGATATTAAATGTTCCAATCGGTTTCACTTCTTCACTTAACGGTATTACTCTTTAATGAGGTTTTACTTGAAATACTGCTTAGTTACATTTTTTACTTTTACTTAATTGCTTCTAAATTATAATAATTATATCAGTCTTGCCCGTGACCAAACTTGCGCTGTAAAATGCTCCAAACGTCGGGTCTCTAAATAATATGTTATAACAACAAACGCGAGTTTAATCCGTAAAATTATTATTTAAAATGTGGTCGCGCAAATTAATAGACAATATTTATCAAACTTAGAAATGTACAATAAACTGAAAAAAAAAAACGCCAAAATACTATTTTCAAAAAGGGAAATGCTCCAAAATATTATACCGTGATATGTTAGTGGTTGTTTTCCCGCAGTGAATGATCTTAGTAGTACAATAGATTAGTGCACTTTTTTTATTCAAATCAATAAATTCCAGTTTCACGAAATGATAAACGAAACTAGTAACCAAGCTCGAACCTCGGTCATTCTTAGGGCGTAGAACTTATTTTGCTTCAGTAATCGATTTCTTATGGCAATTAGTGCCAGATTACATCACATCTCATAAAAGTATTATTACTTCTTAAGTTTTCGAATTTGATGATTATTTATTTGATGAATTCTTTTTTTACTATATGACTATGTTGACTAATTGCCTGGATAGCTCAGAGGTTAGAGCAACCGACGCGATATAGGGAGGTCCGGTGGTTCAAGTCCCCGTTCAGGCGAGGTCATAAATGTGAATTTTTTCAAATTTTGGATTGTCTTTTTTAATTAAGCTCAACAAACTAGCATGATTCGATATTACTATAAAAGGTAGTATAAAAACCTTTCTTGCAAAAATCGATTAGTGGTTTACATATTAATCCAAACTAATGCAATAAACGGGTGCATACAAAGTTTCGGTTCAAAGTTCAATAGGAAGGGATGAGCAACTATCTTACGGGGGTAGTAAATCGGAAGTTCATGCCAAGTTAGCCTAAGTTGGACGCAAGTTAGAAACTTTTATTAACTAGCGAGGGTTAGGCGATGAGGGATTGTTTCGTTAAGCCTCAGGAACTAAGCTAAAGGTATATACTACGCACAGGATAGAACTGCTAATTGATAGTAAGCATGATTGATTGATCACGTTAAGCCGGTGGTCCTGCACCTGATCTCTCATCCGTCATGTCATTTTGATTGCTGTTTCACCGAATTATGAGAGAGGAAGCAGAGAGTGCACTTTTGCTTTGTTTGCGCATTTGGCTGATCTCCATTGAGATCGGCCGCCATGGCTGATATTTGTTAGACAGCTTAATTCCGAGCATAATCGACTAAATAATTAAATAAAGTAAATAAGGTATGTGAGTATATTAAAGACAATATTAAGGGTACGTTATGGACAGAGAAGTAAATACATGGCAACTTACTGCCCGACGATTTGATTGGATTGCACCAGTCATGGTCGCGAGCGAACTTGGCTGGTAATAGAACGCGAAAGTATGAAATCTTTTGTCAAGTACGGTTTCGCAAAGTTTACAATATGTAATTGTTGTACATATTAATCTATACTTATTATTATATAGCTAAAGAGTTTGTTTGTATGAACGCGCCGAAAGGATTTTGGCTATATGACATCACGCTGCGACCAATAAGAGCAATAAACAATGGAAAACCTGTAAAAAAACGGAGGGAAATGTGGACAAAGTCGCTGGCATAGCTAATCTTCTTATACAGGGTGTAACAGGAGGGGTGGATCATCGTAAGTCAATCGATGGGGGACTTCAATACCTATCGATATAACCCCCATGTATGTTCAGCGATTTTCAATAGTTCCAAAGTTATTGAGATTTTTGTGAAATTTTTGTAAGAAGCCGGAATTCAGTATAAAAGTCTTCACTGTAGCTTAACTACCTTACCTGCTTGCATGGTTTTTTCTAGAAATAGTTAAATAGTGGGTCTTTATTATTACGATACCAATTTGAGTCATGACCCTATCATATTGGAGTAAAAAAATAATTCTTCACAAAAGTTTTACGAATCGAATTGTGTCTACCAACTTTCAAAGCCTCCAGTGAAAAAAAAGTGCCTGTGTTTTTTTCTAGAACTTATTTTAAAAACTACCTACATTCATGGATAGTATACCCTGAAAATTTCATACCGCTACTGCCAGAGCATCAAAACGAAAAATGAACGCGAATGGCACAGGTGCCATAAATCAGTGTTTTTATTTTTCATGTAAAACTTTAATTTAAAAAATAAATCGATATGTTTCAGCAAATTTATGCTATGTTAGTAACATAAGTAGCAGTAATTTTTAAGAATTGCAAATTGAAGGGGTGAAAATCAAACAAAGAAAATTTACATAATTTTTGTTAATAATTTTTTTTATAGTAAGTGTTCATAATGGGCATTATTATTGGCTATGCATAGCTTAGACCTTCTTAAAAAGCTTTTTTGGAGGTTGTGGAATGCTTCTTTTTTGTAAAATTTTTCAGGGGCCCAAATTGTGACAAGGCAAAATGTAGTAGTAGCATTTTGCAACATCCGAAAAACCTTTGTAAAAAGATGTCGTACTCGTTTATGCATAGCCAATAATGAAGCCCATTATGAACACTTACTGTAAAAAAAAATAATTAACAAAAATTATGTAAATTTTCTTTGTTTGATTTTCACCCTTTCAATTTGAAATTCTGTAAAATTACTGCTACTAATGTTACTAACATAGCATAAATTGGCTGAAACATATCGATTTATTCTTTAAATTAAAGTTTTTCATGAAAAATAAAAACACTGATTTATGGCACCTGTGCCATTTGCGTTCATTTTTTGTTTTGATGCTCTGGTAGTAGCGGTATGAAATTTTCAGGGTATACTATCCATTAATGTAGGTAGTTTTTAAAATAAGTTCTAGAAAAAAAACACAGGCACTTTTTTTTCACTGGAGGCTTTGAAAGTTGGTAGACACAATTCGATTCGTTAACCTTTTGTGAAGAATTATTTTTTAGTAAAAAATAATATTATATATATATTATATTGGAGTACCAATATGATAGGGTTATGACTCAAATCGGTATCGTAATTATAAAGACCCATTATTGTACTATTTCTAGAAAAAAAACCATGCAAGCAGGTCGAGTAGTTAAGCTACAGTGAAGACTTTTATACTGAATTCCGGCTTCTTATAAAAAATTCCCAAAAATCTCAATAACTTTGGAACTATTGAAAATCGCTGAACATACATGGGGGTTATATCGAAAGGTCTTGAAGTCCCCTATCGATTGACTTACGATGATCCACCCCCTGTTACACCCTGTATATAAAAACGAATCGCAAAATGTGTTGGTAAGCGCATAACTCAAAACACCTGAACCAATTTGGCCAATTCTTTTTTTAAAATGTTCGTTGAACTCCAAGGATGGTTCTTACAGCGAGAAAAAATCGAATAATTGCCGGGAAATCCCTAAAACCGCCCTTTTCTTTTTAATATTTTTTGACAGGGCGAAGTCGTCAACTAGTTGTTATAAAAAAAGTCGCGTGATTAGTTTGGCACGGGACCCAGTTTGGTTCACCTACTGTTATTCACTTGCCACAAACTTTTAGTGCTCATATTGCCAGTCAAAGTATACATCCTCCTCAAATGGTTTTACACATTTTCCGATCGTAGTGCAACGCTGCTGCAGTTTGCTTTATCGGTACCTCGTAAATCTTATCTTGCGTCTTGCACATTTATGTGGGCAGCAGAGCCTGGGCGTAAAGCCTTCTACACACTGACGTTGACACTTTTAAGATTAGATAGGAAGTAAGGTGTTGCTATAAAAACACAGCGCAAAGTCTCTATAAACCTTGTTTAGTACAGTAGATCGGTAAGACTTAAAATACGGTACAGTTTACTTGAGAACCTCATCCCTATCTAAATACGTTAAAAATATGTTTGACATTTATGTATATGAATAAACGTAATGGGTAAGTACTTCGTATATTAATGTTTTTACAAAAATATACATACATACAGCTGTGCCCGCGACTTGTTGAGGGTGGACAACCCTTATCACTCAGGGGTATGAAAAATAGATGATTGCCGATTCTCAGACCTACTCAATATGCTCACAAAATTTCATGAGAATCGGTCAAGCCGTTTGGGAGGAGTACGGGAACGAACATTGTGACACGAGAATTTTAAAATATGTTTATATGTCCAAAAACTTTAATGCACGAAAAATAGATAGAAAAATATCTTTATTTTATGATTCGTCTCTCGTCGTATATATCTCGTCTTTACTACCCAGCTGAACTCTCTCTAAGATCTTCACCTCATAACCTCACCCTCTTATTTAAAAGTTTCGAGAAATAAGAAAATACGGGTAATTTTTCGCTGCGAATCGGAAGTTTTACCGTTATTGTTAAATTATGATTATGTTTAGAAAAACGGAACATATTCAACTGCCTCACCGCGGCCCGGGGATTCGAACACTTGTCTTTCCGGGAATCGCGCCCAGACGTGCATTACCATCACACCAGACCAGCAGCTATCTATTGAAGCCGTCAATTTTTCCCGGAAATGACCTGTTAAGCCACAGGTGGCGCAATCTACTATCCGTGATACACACTAACAGCTGTAGAAATCTCATTACAGAACTACAGAATCTGATGACACACTGGCAATAAAAGTCAATTTAAAAAATTTTAAGTGCCAAAGCTTGCACTAGCTGTTAATATTTAGAAAAACGGAAAAAAATCAACTGCCTCACCTTTCTAAATATTAGAACAGCTAGTGCAAGCTTTAGCACTTAAAAAAATTTAATTTCCATTAATTGCCAGTGTGTCATCATTTTCTGTAGTTTACATTTCTGTAATGAAATGTCTACAGCTGTCAGTGTGTATCACAGATAGTAGATGGCGCCACCTGTGGCTAACAGGTCATATACGGGAAAAATTCGACAGCTTCAACTAATAGCTGCTGGTCTGGTGTGATGGTAATTCACGTCTGGGCGCGATTCCCGGAGGGACGGGTGTTCGAATCCCCGGGTCGAGGTGGGGCAGTTGAACTTTTCCATTTTTCTAAATATTAAAACAGCTAGTGCAAGCTTTAGCACTTATAAAATTTTTAATTTCCATTAATTGCCAGTGTGTCATCATTTTCTGTAGTTTACATTGCTGCAATGAAATGTCTACAGCTGTCAGTGTGTATCACAGATAGTAGATGGCGCCACCTGTGGCTAACAGGTCATATACGGGAAAAATTCGACGGCTTCAATTAATAGCTGCTGGTCTGGTGTGATGGTAATGCACGTCTGGGCGCGATTCCCGGAAGGACGGGTGTTCGAATCCCCGGGCCGCGGTGAGGCAGTTGAATTTTTTCCGTTTTTCTAAATATTAGAACAGCTAGTGCAAGCTTTAGCACTTAAAAAAATTTAATTATGATTATGTTTATGTTAACACTTTCCTATCGTAAAGTTATACGAGTCTTTGGAAACAATAAAAAGTGGAACGAGTTTAATTCCATCGTAATTTGCATTATATGTATATCTGAAAAAGTTATTTATCTGCTTAGATATCACATACATACATACATACATACATACATACATACATACATACATACATAAAATCACGCCTTTTTCCCAGAGGGTAGGCAGAGATCACTTCCAGCGATCCACTTTTCAACTCTGTGGGAAACGTGACGTGACGGGTTGTGGACCACGTCGCCGCCATTCTGCCTTGTGCATTGTTAGATATCACGTGTATAATAATAATATAATCTTATATTATTGAAAAGCTTTGCCTCATCGTCTCATTTCGACTCTTCTCTGGAATAATCTTCCAGTATGATTGAATTTTTGGCTTCATGGCACATTTGATAATGCTTATGTAGTTTTTAGTTAAGGAACGATCTACTTAACCAACAAAAGGACAAATTTGTGACCGCGATTGAACCATGTTTCCTAAATTCTATTTCACAGCAAATATATATTTTGCACTACACCAGGCCACAGAACGGGACCGATGGCGACAACTAGTTGACGGAATCAAACGGACTCACGAACCTCAGCAGTGAGGGAACGATTGAAGAGATATATTTTTAAGTGCTTAATATTGCAGTAAGTGTGTGTTAGTGTATTGGAACGAGAATGCGAAATTTAGAACGGTGTAACTTTGAAGGGCCCGAGTCTCGGTGGAGTAATTGAATTTTTTCTGATTTTCCAAATATCTATTCCATAATGCCCATAGACAATAAATCTGTATTTCTTCTTAAAAGCATAGTGCAAGCATATATCTGTGCTTACGGGCCCAATGCAATCGTAAACCAAATCTTTAACCAATTTTCACCTTGAGCGCGCAACCGGCCTCAAAAATGTATTTCTATGGAAATATCTCCCCGGATAGAGCCGTATTGAATAAGAGCGAGGCATGAACGCAATCTCGGTATGAGAAGGAATGTAAATCTAATACACGTCTTGGTAATGTGTATTATTGCGTGTTGACATTTTGTCACCTTTGGATTAGATACATCAATAACTATAACATCCTTCGTCCTTAACAGGGTAATAGATTTTTATACTACACAGTACAGAAACACGTTGATTCACGTTTTTGATGGGTTAATCTTTTCTTTACATTTTACATAATCAGCTGATAGGTATCAAGGTGTGACTTTGACTGTAGAATGTAGATACTATTGTCATTGTCAGCCTATATCTAACTACCAACATAAGAAAACTGAAAATGTCCGGGATATTTACCACGTTGTTTTCTTTTAATGAGCTCCCGATATTTATTTATATCACGAGTTCATCCTTGATATCTGGGTATACCTGCTATTGTTAATACGGTAAAATATTGGGAATGCTGGATAAAGTAAAAACTACCTATATTTCTAACTGACTTTTAAAAATATGTTTTCTTGTCAGTTCTAATCGAATGTAGTTCAGTAAGCATAGTGTACTTACAACAAATCTGAAACCCGACACAAAAGATGTCGACCAACATTTTCTCTACAATTCTGACCGACCAATCACGATTTCCTTTAGCAACGAAGCAAACGATTTTCTTATCGTTTCATTACAGAGCATACGTGGGGCGGTACATTTGTTCGTGTTCCAATACACTTGTATGCTTAGCCGCAAGGACCGAATCCAGCCAAGCCCCTAAAAAGAATCAATATATGTACCTATGTGTTCTCCTACTTAAACGGTTTAAGTTAGAAATGTCAGCGTATTTCGAAATCACGTTTATAAGAGGGAGTAACAACTTCCGTTCAATCACTTGGATTTTGTAAGTGTATCATGAGAAGTCGAAGTTGTCGTTTGTCGCAAAACTTGTATTCGATCTTAATATGCAAATGTGCAGTATGTATGATTGTCCGTCATTCACGGCAAATGGGAGCGACGAATTGACGTGATTTTTAAAGTGGAGATAGATCAACTGGAAAAAACATCTCTCAAGTTGAATCTCATAAAGGCGTCTTCATAAAAAGAAATCAGATAGATGAAAGTAATATTTTGACATGCAATTATTCTGACGGTTTGGGTAACTGTAAGTAAATGGTTGAATGAATGAAAGTAAAGATATAGTTTTAAATATGACTTCCAAATTCCACATTCGCAACACCTGCATCAACTTTTATTTAAATCGGTTCAGTTGTCAAGTCAGTACTTTCATGTAAGCGTGACCGACAGACAGAGTTCCTTTCGCATTTATAATGTTAGTAAGGATTCTACTCTCTAAAAAGCTGTCCTTTTCAGGTTTAAACAGAAGGTCGCGTTCGTCACTTAAGGCGGGGGCAGACTCGTCGTGAATTATTTATGCGAGGTTAACGCACTTTCTGACGAGCGCCTCGATTGCTAGGTTATTGTGGCCCACTTGTTTGTGTTCGCATTTATAATGATAAAAAATGTTAAGGCTCATATAAATAAAATAAGTGTCTAGGAACGACAACACGAACTTACCGTTTTCAAATGACAAGATACATTAAATATTTTTAGCTAGATTTAAACAAGACATCCATAGTTGGATATGTACTTATTTAATAAGATATGTATAATAAGAAACATCGTCCTAGTTTACGGTAAGCCCGTGCTCCAGCAGTAGGGACATATATGGGGCTGATGTAATGATAATGTAAAGAAAGATTTAACAACTTTACATTCAGTTTTCGCGTAACTTCTAAAAGTTTCTACTTTACTTAATTAGTAAAAGTTTATTCATAATTTTCTATAATATCATTATTTTTAGTAGATTCGATAGATATTTTTTCGGTAAATTAGTTTTCTAGTATAATTGCAAAGAAACGCATCATACCATAGATAGATCACAGGATCCTATATAATATTTTGTCCACACAAAATAAAATATGACTTAAATAAATGCGTCAATCCATCAGTGTTCAGTATAATAACAGCCTTGTTCCACGTATATAATAAAGTTATTTCGAGTCTTTTTAATAAACACTGATGATTGATGATCGTAATTCCTTGTAATTAGTCTTCTTTATTATTCTGAAGTAAGTAATAACGGAGAAAAGCAATACTGTAATGGCATCGATCCAGTGCCTTGTAGAGCATAATGACATTTTGATAGCGCTTAAGTAATTAACTTTTGGTTGAAGTACGCAAATGGCTTCCGACTTGCTAACCATTTTCATTAAATATATTTGACTGCAAAGTTATTATGAAAACAAAAAAATAGAGTACTTATTGTCTATTTTTCAGGCGCCTTAAATAGAGAGGAGCGAATAGGTTTTTAGAAGACCTTTGCCCAGATGTGGGATGAGAAAATAAAATGTATCAATTTCATAGTAATCATAGCTTTATTTATTTTTTTTTCTGGAGTTTGGTACTAAAGCCAAACATCTAAAGGCTAGATTTAAAAAATATATTCAATAAGAAAATATACATAGATTCACCGCGCCCTTTTATTAGGCAGAGAACACTTACATGTGCTTAAAGGTCCTGGTACACAATTTTCGATTCTTTCACAACTATCAATCAATTAAATATTATTGGCTTTATGGCTACTTACAAAAAAAATCATACATATCAATCAATTAATGAATCCAGTAAAATCATACATATCAATCAATTAATCAATCTCTTCATAAAATGTTCTTTTTAAAAATACTTCTCCCCACACATTTTTTTTTCAGTACTGGGTCTAAACCGTAACTCATAGGCTTGCTTTGCTTTGTAGGTAATTCGTACAGTATCACTTGTTTCAAAGTCACGTAAACCGCACCTGCATTTGGCCGGACTACGCTAATTAGAGCATCAATTACTGTGACGAGACGGCCCGAGTTACCCACGTTCTTGTTTTATAGACCTGTTTATCCCAGCAAAAGACAATGTTGTTGAGCTTATTTAGGAAGCTGGTATTATTTTGTATTTATGTTTTTGGACAAGCAGTTAAGTCAGTAAAAAAAGCGATGGCCGAGTGGTTAAGGTCGTTGCTTGCCATGCGAGAGGTCGCCAGTTCAAACCCCGCTACGTACCACCGTGTTTTCCAAATTTGTAAAACACAGTAATTCAGATGTACGATTATTCGACGCTTAAAAGGAAAACATCGTGTGGAAACCTACGAAAACATTGTAAGGTTGTGTAGTCAACCAACCCGCACTTGGACAGCGTGGTTGACTAAGGCTTGATCGCCCTAGTTTGGGGTAGGCATATGCTCCTACAGTGGGGACGTATATGGGCTGATGATGTTGATTGGAAGCTCAAAGATTTTTTTTTAAGTTTTACTCAGCAGTTATTATGCAATAAATTTTAATAGTTATCTTATTATAAGACATGCTTATATAAAAGTCAGATATAGATGGGTATTATCTATGCCTGCGTCACTTCACATCTATTTTAAACTCCAGGAAAAGTTAATTACTACCTTAGTAAGTAATTGCGGTATTTTAATACCAATATGGAATGGGACATTTAAAAACCCATAGAGCGTTATGACTATAATATTGCTGGTTAGAAAGCTACTGTAATCAAAAGTTAATAAATTATTGTGGTAGTGCATAATCTAAAAGACTGGTACTTATGTGTACTGAATATCAGTGTTTGTTGTGTCTGGGTGTGTTATTTATCAGTTCGGAAAGTAACAAACATAACTTAATGAGTTTTTTAGCTTATTAGCCAACTTACGACACCAGACACGAACTTACGAGTTTTATCATTATCCAGTGACGAAAAGATAACATCTTTGCAAGATTGCGTGGATAAACAAAATTATTCTTTACGTTGAATAGTCGGAAAGTAATGACGAATAATCCTAGATTTCCTCTGAATGAGCTAGTACAAATCACGAGGTCTAGACTAGACTGTGGCTAGGCAATCAGACTGCATGGAGCTGATTGGGCTTCCTTTGTATGCTCTTTATCTTGCTTGATTAACGCTAGGTTCATGCTTGACTGAACGCAAGTTATTTCTATGAACTTGTAGCGAGATTTAGATAATACAGTCTTACTTTGAGGCAGACTACTTTAAGATGATTCGTAGTATAAAAGTTAAGCTTTTCTACTCTACAACTTATTTCATTGATATGACGTTTGAACGAAATTTTCTGAATTCTTTTGGTAATTAACTTTCACGATTATAGCGCTGTGATCATCAATATTAGGAATTAATCCCGCGAGAGCTCGCGAGAGAGAGAGAGAATAAAAAGTAGCCTTTATGTCATTCTGGGTCTTCAACTACCAACATACCAAATTTCATCGTAATCGGTTCAGTAGTATTTGCGTCAAAAGAGTAACAAACATCCATACTCACAAACTTTCGCATTTATCATATTAGTAGAATGTAATTACTCTTCCACCTGAAAATTAAAGAACGATAAGTTCGATCCAGTTATGTCTACGGGATCACGGAACTTTAATGAAATAAAACTACCCTCTATCTATACTATAGCACAATAGTGACTGATATTGCGTAACAGCTGTGTAATAGATGTCGGTAGTGTAGCTCATATGTGATGTAACGAGGAAATATCCGGAGACGACGGAGCCGGATACATCCGTACCTGCCTGATGAGCATGTTATTATTGAATATTAGCAGAGGGGATACGACTGTGATGAATCAAATTAGTTTAAGCCAGATTCCAACCCGTGACTTGATTCGCTTGAAATGGTAGGGAAGATGATCGTGTTTTGTTATAATTGATTCTACCAAAATAATGTTAATACCGCTGCTTTATTATTGGTTAAAACTACTAGCGATTATTACACGGATAGCTATTATTGTAATTATACGGGAATAACCATTTATATTTCTGTTTTGTTTTTTCTCATTGGTATCTTTAGAAGCAATTAGTATTAACAATATATCAAATTTACGAAAACAGTACTTTCATTGATACACTGATTCAATGGTTGGGGTACTGTGATTATTTTTATACGATGAAATATGCGTGAATAACTACACATAAGTAACGGGAAAATTGAATTCTTGCCGTAGCACGATAGCAAATAAGTTTAAGATTTTAAAATTTTATGTTCCATTATATTTAATAACGGTTTTATGGGTCGTACTTGAGTCAGTAAGTAGCAAATAAACTTGTTTCCTTGTTAATGCTAAGATACTATCGTAGCCTCGACGTTTGCACCATGAGTGACGTAACATGGGTATTTGCCATGACTGAAGTAAGGTTTTGTGATATACATTTGTAATTCAAACCAGGGCGTCGCAAAGTCACGAAAATAAGCCACATGGCGACCACAGTGGCGTATATTAATAATGCATGTGACGGGGTAGGTGAGACTCGACTACGGAAATTTATCAGCGACGTGACAAAAGCTGTCGTATACAGCTTAGAATAACCGCGTTTTTCAACACGGAGAGCTTTAAGCGCCTTAGAGATGTGCTTGGACGCACGGGTGAAAAAGGTTAGACTATATTTATGAAACAGAAAATTTTCCGTTTAAATTTGTAACTTGTTGTTAACGTGTAATGACAGTTATCTGTTTGTGTTCCATATTAAATTAATAAATAAATTTAAAATAAATAAATAAATACATGGTTTTGTAAAACTTTCTTCACAATTTTCATAAAGGGTAAAGTGAAGTAATGAAATGTGCATCGTTAATTTATCTCGTTTTTTCATAACTTACATACTTATGCTTTAAGCCTTGAAACCACATATTTTCTACCATCAGTCGCTAACTTATACGCTAATGCGAACGCTATAACGCTGTATGCGAACTGTATTTTAATATTTATACAGAATCAATCGTTTTATCAAATAAAATCAATGCATTGATGTAATCAGTAGTTGTATACATCTTGTTAGATGTGTTATGAGTAGGTATACCTAAACGCAATAATGATTTCTAGTGCGAAGTGATTTGCTGACAGCTGCCATAACACGCGCCTCATATCCGTGAAAGTAACGGAAATTATTAATGCAACCTACCCCTTAAGTGTAACTCGTCACTGACTCGGAAATTCGTGAATCAAGCGTAAGTGACACACGCTACTTCGGAAATTAGCTATGCTATGCAAATTTCCCGTTCTCACGGCAGAGAAAAATATTTTTCCCGGGTGTGGATTGAACTTAAGACCCCGGGCGCAAGATATAGTGGCACTAACAACGATGCTACCGAGCCAGTTATGATAACCTACATAAGTTATAAGAATCACGTTTCCTTAAAATAGAACAGTTAGAGACTACATACAAAAATCATTACTTTTTAATAGAGTTGAATAATTTGATTATATCTACTAAGTACTATATGTTGATTTAGAGAGTTTGTGTGGTTGTGACATATGTCTAAATCCCGATACATGACCAATTAATATCGCCATTAACCAAAATGATGAGAACCTTATTTTCCCCAAATACCCAATTCTATTTCTTTATATAAAACCTCCGTATTAATTTTAGAACCCTTACAATAATGCTTACAACACCCTTTTCGCCTATAAAGCCTCTTACCCACTCAAAAGGTACATATAAAATAAAGGTGCCCTTAGCATTAGGGCAGCCTATCTATGCTGTAATACATCGGTACGTTAACGTTACATCGAAAACTAATCTCTAAGCCAACCGCAGAGGGTTTATAACCCTATTGCACGTTGAACCCCCAATTAAGAATGTGGTCGAGCCTCTAAGTACAGCCTAATGAACACAGTTATTCTTGTGGTCGTTTACTAGATCTACATACATTTGTTTCAGTCAAAATGCTACTCGTAAATACTGAAGTGAAATTGCACGGTATTACATTACATGAGATCATTGGCGGGGGGTAATAGGGGTTTCGCTGATTTTCTGTCATTACTCCATCGCACGCTTACTGTTACATAATAAATCACTTAAGTTGTTAACTGAAAACACGTAGTATGACTCACAAACGTGATTGTATTGCTGTTTACATTTTTAACAACGGCAACTGAATGTTTAGTTCCATCTATTCATTTAAAGCTTTACTAATCTTACTAATATGAAAGTTTGTAAGTATGGATGTATGTATGGATATACTAATATTATAAACGTGAAAGTTTGTAAGTATGGATGTATGGATGGATGTATGTATGTATGGATGTTTGTTACTCTTTCACGCTCAAACTTCTGAACCGATTTTCATGATATTTGGTATGATAGCTGGCACTAGCTGGCACTCTGGAATAGCATTATAAGCAACTTTTTAATTCAACCCCCATGTGGTTCATTGCGGGGGTGAAAATTAGTATGGGAGAGTTTTTACGTGTTTGTCGATTTTTATAAAACTTGGTATGGAGGTAGCTGGCACTTCGGATAGACACCAGCGCTATTTTTTTTTAATTTAACCCCCATGGGGTTCATTGGGGGTTGGTGAAAATCACTTGATTTTTATAAAAACTTGGTATGGAGGTAGCTGGTACTCCGGAGAGACGCCAGCGCTATTTTTTTTTATTCCACCCCCATGGGGTTCATTGGGGGTTGGTGAAAAGTAGTATGGGAGAATTTTTACGTGTTAATCGATTCTTATGAAACTTGGTATGGAGGTAGCTGGCTATTTTAATACATCATTGCCACTAAAACTCATTAATACGCGGACAAAGTCGCGGGCGGCCGCTAGTAATTAATAATTCAATCAAAGTAATGTAATTGAGCGGAACGATGCACATGCGAAAGTGATGATCAGCGAAAATGGCAAATTTATTATTTTGCCATGTTTTTCTTGTTCATTTATGTGTACTAAATCAACACTTTCTTTCTTTCTACTTTTAAATAAAACCTTCGGTTTTCTTCAGAGTACTTCCAAACCCGGGTAATTTCTTGACTGAAAACACTAACTAACGTAACACCCACTTAAATTGTTTGCTAGTCTTAGCTCTTCCATTTCTACAAGGCTACAAGTTAGCTTGCTACGGGTCTGCACTAAACAGACTACGGTATGATGCTACGGGTGCACTACGGCGCTGCTACGAATTTGTTAGCTTACTACGGAAGTAGTGGAGGCGTTGTTTTTTGGTGTAACGGTAAAAGCAAAATAAATTGAACGCTTCTGCCTTTTACTGTAGTGTGTAATATTAAAAGTTACTTAGTTACTACTAACTAAGTAACTTTTAATATTTATTGTTGGTACAGTTAATTTTGTAAATAGTTTATTTTTAGTAGGCAGTGGATGGATTTCTTAATTTTAAACTCGTTATTATATTGTTAAAAATTAAATATCTAACTAAGTATACAACTTTGAACTGTCATGGTTACACACATTGGAAATCTGACGGGTCAACAGTTGTCCTATGATCATGGCCCTTGCAACAGTACCGAATTCGGGGAGCTCATTAATGTAAGGAAATATTCCAGATATACTCAGTTTTTTATAATCTCTAAATCTTTGTATCTGCAGGTTATTTCTTTATAGTATGATATTATAATTCAGTCTTATTCAAGGTTTGAAAGATAACTATTACACACAAACAGCATATCGTTATATTACAATATCATTCAAGTAATTACGGTAAGTATATCATGCGTCTGTAAATATGTAATGTATATTTGAATATGGCCTTTGAAATTGAAGGTTATACCGCATTAACGTAGAGTGCGGGACATCAGAGAGGTTGACCTTTACGTGAAAAGTCTACTAGCTCTGTGATAATTGGTCTAAATAACAAATAAATAAAAACAAATCATGTTCTTCAATAAAAACAAAATAATAATAAATAAAAACAAATCATGTTAAAAGTGACGAGACCACGATTTATTCAAAGTTTAAATTAAGTTTCTTTACTGCTAAAACAAGAATGCATATTGCTTATGCTAAGTTTCGTGATATAAACTATTAGTCATTAGACCATAAAAGAATAGATTAGAAAATAAAACCTTGCCAACTTTTCCTCTTAATGGCTTTTAAGTTGCAGTCGTTAATCGTAGTAATAATATTTTATTACCTTTTTCTCCAAAGACAGGGTAATAAACAGTTAATAAACTTTCAAGTCCTACGCTACGATCGTCACGAATGCTACGTGAGCTACGAACCGTTCTACGACGTTTGTTGGATCGTAGTCGCTCGTAGCCACCGCAACTACGCCACTGCGTCTAGCTAACTTCAGTCTTTGACGGTGTTCGGTGAACCGTGTGCTACCATTTCATGATAATTAAGTGAACTAATTAGGCTAGTTCACTGTTAGGCACTGCAAGCATGAAGGCTGAAGCGTAATATAACATATAATAATATAGATCGATGAAATAGTTCCGTTGTAGTTGAAGTTGAGAAAATGTAATGCTTGTCAATTGCTAAATCTGTAAGCTGATAAAACGGGTTAATCACAATAACAATTATCTTGTTTTACCTTTTCATATTGGATATCGTTTAAAAATTATTTAGCATCAGTTATAATCATGATATGCAATTTTGATCAAGGCCATTTCTCAACAATGACATTTCAAAACTACCAAATAGCGCCATCTGTTGTTTAATGGAACAGTATAAGTGTCAAAAGTGCTTAATAGCGCCATCTCCCGGTCCACGTCTAAACTAATATCTACCAACCTCAGCACGAGCGAGTCGGCGCGCTCCTCGCTGGCGATGCTGGCGCGCGGCGAGCTGCCCAGCCGGCTGCTAGCGGACTTCCGCCGGAGGTCGCGAGCGTCGCCGTCGTCCTTGTGCGTGAACGAAATTCTCGGCGCGTGCGCACGGTACCCGCTCACTTTGTGCGCGGACACGCCGCGGCACAGCATCTGGCTTTGGGTTATATCTGTTGACAAAATAAAGGGGTAAGTATGGGAAAGGAAACGTTAGGCGCAACACTGATTATTCGGTTTTAAAAAGAAAATAAGGTGTCCAACCGAATTTGCTATTATGGCCGATCTCAATCTGATATCTGTTTACCAACCAATTGGCTGATATCCAACCAACCAACGAAGGAACTGTGTGTGTGTGTATAGCCAACTGTATGTAAGACATGTCATAAGAGTAAGCGCAAACACCTGTTGACATTTTATAGAGCACAAGTGTGTGCTAACTTTCGTTGACAATAATTAAGCAAGAGTAGAGCCGAATCACTTGTATTCCTGTCCACTTTTTGGATATTTTGCTTAAATCTGTCAATATTATCAGGTCTTCATGTATTATCATACCGCCTACTGTACACTTATCATGTCGAAATCACTAGAGTACACGATCAGGGCTTAATAAAATGATAACAAATTCGTGACTAAAGAAACATATCTAGAAAAATCCGACCTATTGTTAAAGTTGTATTTTGATGGATAAGAAAATGAGCTTATGGTTTTCATGATCAAGTTGATTCGATCATTTTGCAATCTACTACTACAATAAGAAGCCACACATTTATTTTGCAAGCATTTTCATGTTACTACAATATTTACTAAGAGATCGTAAATTCGGTACTGAAACAATATTTTGCTTGATCACGAACTGTGGCCTACAGCTGGCTGATTTGGATGAAAGTACTTCTTTACAGCCATCATATGTTTCTTCATACAAAATAAACATAGATTCCTAGAAAACATACAGATTTATAGAGAATTCTAATTATTAGTTTTTTGTTTACTTGGCTAGTGTGTTTTCATCAGTCTGTTTTGATCGAATCGGTATTTGTGTCAAGTAATTTTACGAGTACATCTGAGCATACCTTTTCCGAGCACTCCAAATTACTATCTGCTTTCAAAGTACAATGGTTTTTTATCACGCAATCGTTTAATCTGTCATCATTGTGTTGCGTGTTCTTCGCATTGTTAACGAGAGGCTACATACATTGTTCATTCCTATCAAATTAGGGAAACAAACACAATTTAGCGCAATTTAAAGATACGGCCTTGAGACGTTCTTTTCACACATTTCGCGAGGAGGAACAATCTATCTGCAGGGCACTTCTTTTTGATGTTTTGATTTTTTTCTTTGCGATGATAAGCATACTCGTAAATAAGGGTGTTTGAAAAACATAGTTTACAGACGAATTTGGTATGGACAAAAACCATTTATTTCAGACACTTGCATCCATGTAGTTGCAGACTAGTTAGTAATAGCGGCTGTTAGTAAAAATTTTTAGAGCGAAAAGTATAAGTTATGATTTTATTTGGATTAAATTATGATAATGGTAATTACGAAAGGTATTTCGTTTAGGGTACGCTCTTATCCCTCAGTGTGGACGTGTATGAGCTAAATAAATAAAAAAGATAGCAATATATTTCAGTTGATCAAACTGTAACAGTCCAGTACCTAGGTTTTTCGAATCAATCAGGTGAAGTGCGAAAACACATCTTGAACATAACATTACCCTAACATCACTCGCTTTCGATAGTTGGGTACGAAGACGAATAGAGTAAAACGAAAAGACATGTTTCCGTCACGTATCGAACAATAGCCTAGCGTAGGGCTGCCATTATCTAAATTGCTTACTCAGGATAATACATAAAAACTATTAATTATGGGTCTACGTGCGATAAAAAAAGCAAACACATAGCTACAGGATAATACGGCAAAAATCCCGGATTTGGTCGAAATAAGGTTTTTTATCCGGACACCTCTAAAAACAACTTCTGACAATCTTCCAAATTGAGTTCATCGTGACAACAAACATATGTATATGGTATAAGGATTAGGTCACATATAGGTTTGAGGGTTTGACCCGGACACTTTTAAAACCTTCTAAACCTACCGGATGGCCCCCACACGCCCTTCAAACTAGAACAAACCCGCAGAATATATATATTTTGTTTCATTATTTATAAAAACGTCACTCAAATAGGCCCCAGCCAGAATACCAGCGCCCCAGCGGCTTCTTGTCGTTGTGGCATATGCTGAAGCTGGGACCTAGTTGACCACTGATCAAAGTTGTTTATTTTTCCTAACTGACTAACGATGATGGCTTGGAGTAGCCTTGTCATCATCACCGGACTTGCGGGGGAGCGGACGGCTCTCACCCCTAAGTCTGATCAATGTTGTGTTCTATGGTGTTTTTTTTTGTTTTGTGGTCAATGAATATTTTTATTATTTATTATTATTAATCCCGGACTGCCAACCCTACAGTAACGAGTGCCACTGTTCCAGCGACCCGTCCTCACGCTGCACAATTTATAAGGCGACACTACAAGTTGAACTGCAAAATAAATTGCCGCGACGCTTCGGTTTGCTCGGGAAACGACACGGTTTGCTACATCGCACGTTTGTCACAACGAAACTTAATTGAACGTCTCCGTTTTTTTTTAGTTCGAACTTTTCATTCCGACAGTCACGCTTCGTCCCACATAACTCGTTTTTAATTTCCTATCTGGAAATGAAAACATGAATTAAAAAATAACTTTGTACGTTACTTCTTTATTGACTCAATTTGTAAAAGTGCATATTAAATAGCCGATTTATCAATCAAATTATCTTACACAGTTTAAACAACACCTTAATAAAAAAAGTATAATGTCTAAAAGCGAAAGGAAATTACCTACCTAACTACCGTTTTAATATTCACCATTTACTCCAACTATTAGTCGGATGATAGAATAAGATGAAATTATGGTTTCTACGTATCTACTATGTCTTAGGTTAGACATAGTAAATACGTAGAAACAAGTATATATAAATTTCGTCTCTAGTCCAAAACGTTCCATTTAGAAGCAAAGCTCGCAGCCAAAAAGTGTTTATCAAAGTTTCAAAAGCGCAAAGAAATCCCGGGCATTCGCAGACAAACAGCGAGTGGCGAATAAACATTTTCCATCTTCAAAGATAATTTCCCCGGCAACGTAAAGGTCAGGCAGCAGTTTTAATACGTTAAAACAAACGTACCCTTACACTTTATTGCCCTACCCGGCCCTTCCCATCAGCTTGAGACTTCAATTTACGAGATGGCACCCGAATGTAGTCTTTTAACGGAATCGACGATAATGTAGAGGAGATACTTCTGTGTATGGATGTGCGTGAGCGCATTTAGTGTTTAGGACTTTTCTAACTAACTAATTACAATTATAAGGCGTCCGACCGATTTTGGCCATGGCGGCCGATCTCAATTGAGATTAGACAAGTGCGCAGGGCATATTATAGTGCATATGTGTGCGCGCAAATACAAATGCACTCTCTATTCCCTTTCTCTCATAATTCGGTGAGACGGCAATCCGACATGACCGAAGATCGGGCGCAGGACCACACCGGCTTAACGTGCTTTCCGAGGCACGGGCGTGCAATCGCCAACTTCCTAACTCCGGACTGAGTAATTTCTTTACACAGAAACCCACACAAATTTTGCCCGACTCGAACCAGGGACCTCTCGGTCCTTACGCAGCGCTTGCCACCAAAACGACCAACGAGGCAACGAGCAGAGAGCTCTATCTATCAAGATCTAACTAATTCAACAACAAGAAAAAGGTTCTAGGAGTCTTTCTGTTACTTTGTTTCGTTTCTGTTTTTTCAGTGCTACATATAGCTTCAGTAAAGACAATTTGTATTTGGGCATTTACTCAAAATCATAATGAGAATGTGGGTCATTGACAATCTTTTAAATTAATAATAAATCTTATTCTCTAACTTCTAATTATCACTAAATAATGCTTATATTATCCGTAGAAGGTTCCAAAGGTATTCTGAACTCTCAACAGACAACTCTATATCTTCCCCCATTCACATATGTTATTTAAACTGTAATTTATATACAAGTCGGACTTTATCAACTCGTTACATTCGCAAGCCTGAGCACACATTCCGAACAACTCTAGGGACCCCAAATAACTGAGAGATATTACCAACGGGGGAAATGCTACAATCAACTTGCTATTTCGATTGACCAATCCTGGATAGTTAATAGAAATCTCGACATTCATTTAAAATTTGATTGAAAACTTTTGTTCAGAATAAAGTACGACCAGTGCAGTATAATAATGTATTAACAGTTATCATCAACATCATCATCATTAGCCCATATACGACCCCACTGTTGGGGCACGGGCGTACCCCAAATTAGGCCGGTCAGGCCTTAGTCTACCACGCTGGCCAAATGCGGGTTGATTGGCTACACAACCTTAGAATTTTACAGAAACCTATATAATAATTTTCAGATAAAACTATTTATGTATGAAACTCTACACGCAAATTAGATATAAGATTTAACTTATAATCATTAAGGAACCCCACGATAACTCGTACTTTATACAGAGCTCGTGTTCACGAATGAATGAAAATGACATATGTTTAATTAAAAAGTTTTAGTCGCTACCGTTATTTGGTGAATCAAATTGTGTATTCCGGTACACTCATATAGAACTTTAACTAGCATTAGGTCTTGCAATAAAAAAAAATAGTAAAAAAACTAGCATATTTCGTTAAGAAAACACACAAGGATGTTTGAAAATTAATTATCAAATTTCTTGGCAGGTGCTAACGGAAACTACAAAACAAAACAGGAACAAAATGAATGCCGTCAACAGGCCAAACACGGACGGGCGATCGAAATCCTCAATATCCAAGGAGGCAATAAAAAAATACCTCTCACATACCGATTCTCTATTTCCGAACGACTGCAAATATTTGCGGTGTTAAATAATGGTGCAAACACAAATTTAATAAGAGAGAACGCTCTATTTTCTTATTTGAACAATTAAATTGATTGAAAGAATCAATATATAATTTTAAACTGTCATGGTCACACACATTAGAAAACTGTAACTGTCCGGGATATTTACCATATTATTTTGTTTTAATGAGCTCCCGATATTTCGGCACTGTTGCAAGCGCCATGATCACGGATGAACTGTAGGACTGCGAGAATGACGGTAGGACTAAGGGCAGACATATCGGTCTACCCTCTTTCTCAGTCTTTTATTACGCACGACACCACTACCCTCGTTCACATTATTGTCACTCAGAATTCGATCCAGACACACTACACTCACGGTATCACTTCTTTTTTCCTCGAAAACGGACACATTTTTACATAAACGTATCACTGGATGCCATACTTTCGCTAGTTGAAACCCGTCTTCACGATTGAAGTTTTTGAATTTTTTAATTTCAATTGCTTCCCTGACCAGTCGTGGTATGTAATGGCGTTCTGTCGAAAGTATTTTTGGGTTATGTAACTCAATCCAGTGGTTCGTTCCCGATTCTAAAAGATGTTGAGCGATTGCCGATTTTTGTGCTTCGTTGTTTTTGACTGCCCTGATATGCTCTTTCACCCGGCACGAAATAGTCCTTTTCGTTTGCCCTATGTACGAGCTTCCGCAGCTACAGTCAATTTTATAAACGCCTGGTTTTTCTAAAGGAAAGCTATCCTTCGGTGAGCGTAGAAATTGCGATACTTTTTAAGAGGAGTGAAGATAGTTTTTACGGAGATTTTCCCAAGTATGTTTGAGATCTTATCTGTCACTCCTTTTACATACGGCAAATATGCTGGATGGCGGTCTACACTATAAACCAGGCGTTTATTACGTGTCGGTCTTGATATTCGCCCACTGTATCCATTCCACCGTAGGACGTCACTTACGTGTTTAAGTTCATCATTTATATGTTCCTCGTCACATAGATTATATGCGCGGTCTGTAAGCGACTTCACTACAGAGTTCAGTTGGCGTGGATGATGATGTGACTCTGCATGTAGGTAGCGATCAGTATGAGTAGGCTTCCTGTATACCGAATGGCTGAAAGAACCGTCCTCACGCACTTTGACCAACACATCTAAAAAGGCAATGCTCCTCTTATCTTCCATCTCGTACGTGAAATTCATCTTCCCGTGGATGCTATTTAAGTGAGCCAAGTAGTTTTGCACGGTACTTTCATCACCCTCTACTATACCAAAAATGTCATCAACGTACCTTTTCCAAATCCTAATACTATAGGGGGCAGTGGCAATGGCTCTGTTTACAAAATGTTCCATCCATAAGTTTGCAACTACTGGGGCCACAGGACTGCCCATCGCCACACCGTCTATTTGGAGGTAGTATTCGCCTTGGTATATAAAGTAATTAGTAGAAAGGCAATGTTGCACCAATTTGGCATATTCCATAGGGATATCATTATCTTCCATTCTACGCTTAATGACTTCAATGCAGTCAGTAATGGGAACGTTCGTGAACAGTGATTCCACGTCAAAACTGACCATCACTTCGTTCTTATTGATCTTATTAAGTCGCAGAATGTCTATAAAATGCCTGGAATCTTTCACGTACGATGTGGTGCCACCCACCAAAGGCTGTAGGATACCGGCTACATGCTTCGCCAATTCATAAGTCGGAGAATCAATCTGACTCACTATTGGCCGCAAAGGTACATTAGGCTTATGAACCTTTGGTAGTCCATATAGTTTGGGAGGTTGGAGGTTTCTTGGTCGCAGGAGATACGTAGCCATATCATCACCAATAGCCTCCCTGCATTCCTTTATGAGCTTCTGGGTTGCTCCGATACGTCCTACTCGTCGGATTATAGCTCACTTTTTGATAAGTACTAATGTCACTGAGTAAGTATCTGACTTTCTTGTCATAATCAGTGACATTCAAAAGTACTGTTGCATTTCCTTGTCCGCTTTCAGCACTATCACGCTCTTGTCATTACGGAGGTCTCTCAGTGCGGAAAGCTCTTCTGAAGAAATATTTGCTTTTGGAGGTTTCGCATGACGTAAGGCAACGGCGACATCCTGCCACAAGATTTCGGCGTCCGCCGCGGGTATTTTGTTACGTCTAACTACTTCCTCCACTGTGCCTATAATTCCCTCATAAGGGATGCGTTTAGATGTGGGAGCGTAATTAAGCCCTTTCTCCAGTACTTGTAATGCTGCGTTAGTCAACACTTTATCGGAATGATTTATCACAGTGCGTCGCTTGGGTGAGTCATCATGGTAGGGGACACGCTTCTGTTTATACAATAGTGATTCAAACTTACCATTCTGTTTCAAAGCACTTAGTTCACGCGAACGTTGTGCTTGTAAGTATGTTATACGATCACACTTTTCAAAATCACTCACGGACAACACAGCACTGCATTCCAGGTGTATACTATACAACTCACACTGAATTTTGTCTAGTCGATAACGGCAATTCCTAATTGCCTTACGCAATAATTTTATGCTCGCGTTACGTAGAACGCTCGCGGAGCCGTAAATGTCTGGGCGAGGTTTTATACGCACACATACCGGAATCACGTCATTGTCCCGACACTTCACTAGAAATAATAAGGACTCCGATAAACATTCACACTTTTTCCAATAATGTGAACGAGGGTAGTGGTGTCGTGCGTAATAAAAGACTAAGAAAAAGGGTAAACCGATATGTCTGCCCTTAGTCCTACCGTCATTCTCGCAGTCCTACAGTTCATCCGTGATCATGGCGCTTGCAACAGTGCCGAAATATCGGGAGCTCATTAAAACACAACAACATGGTAAATATCCCGGACAGTTACAGTTTTCTAATAAAAGAATAAATTTTACATTAGTCATTCGTTCAATTCAAATAAAGTTTAGTAAGTATACAATAAAAGCTAATAAATGGGTGTGTGATCGGATGAAGTAGTTTTTCAAATAGCCAGTAGTTTTAATTTTATCGTAGCTTTGGTATGTAGCCTATGAGGAAGAAATAAATTAATATAAAAGTTGTTACTCCAAATAAGACATCAAACATAATATTCAAGTTACTAGGCAAATTAATACGTTGTTAAGGTAATATATTATTATTAGCTTCATACCTTGAAGCTACCAGAAGTGACAACAGCCTAAATAATAACATTTCTCTGTATGGGAATTTCGAGAAAATAAATGGGATTGAGGAAATGAGATATGCGAAGGAACAGAATATATTGTAACGTTCCGAATATTACGTGCGGTAAAGGAGTAGCGAATAATGACTGCGGCACATCAAAGAATGGAAGCTCTCAGAGCTAGAGCTTTTCTCGTGAAATTAGTGCGGCTCTGAAAATACCTATTATGGAAGATTCTAGACTGGTATACTGGCTGAATATGCGATATAATAATGTGACTTTTGTCAACGATAACTTAAATTAGGTGATATGTTATTAACTATTGCATTGCATTTATGCTTTCCAAAAGTATATTCGAGTGCCTTAATGTGCCAAAACTCGTAGCAAGTTCTTACTAATATCATTATGTGCGACAGTAAATTTTGTCTGTGTGTTACGCTTTTGCGCTTTTACTACTCAAACGATTTAAATTGGTAATGAAACAGAGATAACCTACAAGATGTGAAAGTACATTGAGCCGATTGAGCCATAAAATACAACTTCACGCTGACAAAGCCAAGGTCAGAGGCTAGTATCTCCCACCGCTGTTACAAAGGTGTGTAATAGATGTGATATCTATTGCATAGCTTTTATCGCGGGCTTTGAGCGCGGCGACCGAACCAAGAAATATCGTAAAGAAAAAAACCTCACAATCGTCTAACGTCGTTTCAGTTCGGTAGACTTCGGCACGGTGTTTCGTGCGTGCGGTTAGACGTATTGTACGACTCTACGAAACTCTCACAAATCGAGACGAGCTGCTCCGAAATCGGACGATGCTATGCAATAGCTATACCGCGGCAGTCCCCGAGTGCCACAATTCTTTTTTAAATACCCGTTAGACTGAAGCTAGAATAAATTTTATCATATCGAATACCTACTTACACTACATACATAATAAGAACTATAAAGAACAACTGTTACGATTCCAACTCGCCATATTGCGAGTGTTTTACTAGCCATAAAATTGTTTAGTGAAGTGCTGTTGTTGTTTTGAATATATTAAACTGCATCGTAAAAAAATACTATAAAGTTTTCAAATTTGCCGTTTTAATTTTTCAATATCCGTTGTAATTACATATGAGAATTAAAAGTCGTGAAGGACGTAATATTAAACAATTTTTTTAGTCTTTCATGCTTTACTTGAATGACAAGAACTTATTTTAACATTTTATATTTTTTTATTTACTATATCTATCACCAATTATCGACCAAACGTAAATAATTGAAATCCTCCCTTTTAGGGAAGTTAAAAATAAAAGCTGATGGTCTTAAAGAATATTTGAACAAAAATACTATTAAATCTACTACTTATCATAGAAGCGTATGATAACCAACCCGCACTTGGCCAGCGTGGTCGACTAAGGTCTTATCGCCCTACTTTAAGGTAGGCCCCTGCCCCAGCAGTGGGGACGTAAATGGGCCGATGATAATGATGATGTATGATAACATTCCATTTCACGTACTATACAAGTGTACACTCTTAACCAGCGAAAACCATTATGCATTTCTTGATAAAGCTCGCATAGCATCGCAGTTATATGAATAATGCTATGCAATAGGATGCTCCGACGGTCTGGATACTTTTTATTTTATCTCTGGGAAAAACGAGACTCGCAAACATGCTTCTCTTTGTACACTCAGTTGAAAAATTACAGTCAGGATTGAGGAAATATCGGATCCTTTTTGAATACGGCAAAATATGAAAGTAAAACGTATTTTTACCAAAATTTTAAAGTATCAAATGAAAGCAGCAGAATTTTGATTCCACGTAAAAAATATACGCAAATAGAGATAATGGTCAAAATGTGATGTTTATTCGGGATAGGTACAAAATAAACAAACATAAAATATAAAACGGATTAAACGAAACGGAAACTTGAGTTTACTACTACCCCAGAGATTAACTAATATAATAATATACGTAACACGAGGTACGATATAAGATAATACATAGCCAATTTACATGTACGAACATTTCAAAGAATATACGAGGTGTTAGAATAAGCTTTTACATAGTCTCAGAAGCTCGCGGTAAGTGAGCGTAACTTAATTTACTTAGCAGAAACAAGGAGCTTCTTAAAAGGGGTTCATGTATAGAACAAGTAAATAAAATTGAAGTGTCTGTTTGTCATTTTAAATAAACGACTTTTTACTAAATGGGTATGAACCTATATCGGGTACCAATAACAAAAACACAACTAAGAAGATTTTTGTCTGTCTGTCTGTCTGTTTGTTCCCGCTAATCTCAGAAACGGCTGGACCAATTTCGACGGGACGTCACTAATACGTAGCCAATTACACAAGGTACATTATAGGCTATTTTAATTTCCACGCGAACGAAGTCGTTGGTAGCTGCTAGTTTTAAAATAACAATATTTATATTAAGGAGTTCTTGAAAAAAAAGCTTAGTACTTAGGTAATGATTTAGGTGGAATATTTTTTATTAAAAATGTCTGAATACGAAAGTTGAAATTAATTAAACAACATTATAGATGGTAGTTAGGTAATTGAATAGGAAAGGAAGGTTTCAACTGAAATTCGACATGAATCCGGACTCAAACCCTTTAAGGTAATTAAATTTCGTTAAAATTCAGGTAAATATTCGTAAGAAACAAATAATACCTTCGGATTAATAATATTTGCCTCCTGAATGGCGAAATTATATTCATGATTCTGCTTTGTATGTCTATATTTCATTAGTGGAAATCTTAAGAAATTCAAGCTGATGGTTTTCAATTTCATAATTAATATACTTAGAATACGTTTAAAGTAAGTTTATAATTTCTGGAATTTAATAACATTATATCAAAATAACTGAGAGTCAAAAAAGATGTAGCGCCAATTGATTTTCGAACGTCGAAACGAGTTGTTTAAATCTACTTTAATGTTATAATTAAATGAAATGCTTCTACTTCGTTTTATAGATGTACTTACTCCTTGAGTAATAATAAATAAATAAATAAATATTACACTACATCACACACATTGATCTGATCCCGTGGCAAGTAGCTTTAGCACTTGTGTTACAGATATCAGAATCAACAGTTGATACACAAATATATTTAAATATACTTAATACACACCCAGACACGGAACAAACACCGATGTTCGTCAAACAAATATTTATTCCGGGTGGGAATCGAACACACTCTTGGAACTGTAGGTAATGAACCTGGGTCACTAACCACTGTTCCACCGAGCCAGTCAATAATAAATCAAAATAACCTCCAACCAAAAAAAGCGCCTTTGTTTCAATACGACATAACCACTTTTATAATTATAGCAAGTTAAAAATTAAACAAAATTTAATTTAATGAGATAATTTTTCACTTCGTTTTAAAAATGAACCGATTAGAACTACTAAGTAAAGGATAATATTCAATTAACTCGCTTTTGTAAACTAAATCTTTAACCCCTTCAAGTCCCTAGTTATCATAGAGAGAATGACGATGACCGTGATGATGACTAAGCTACCCCAGCCCCCAGTCAGATAAGTAAAAATATCGAAACGTCACATGTGTAAAACACCAAAGGAAGACTTGAACTTACCTCGCAACATTTCTTGACATCCCACTAGGACCAAGTTAGTATGAATATTTAATACCGTGAATGAGGATAATTGCACGGGTTCCTTTTAGCAGGCCTTAAATATGAATGGAGCGGGTGTCAGCGACAAGTTTGGGCATTATATGAGCCTCGGGCCAGGCCATTCAAAAGGGAGGAAATTCTTAAGTAATGTTTTAGTTTGTACTGTTATGTGAAGGCCGAATAATCTTATGGGCAGTTAGAGAATATTAAGGGGCAGTTACTGGCCTTTGGGTTGGTAAGTCAAGACTACTTTAAAATAAACACACTTTTATAGGGTTTAGGATTATGAGATAGTTGTATCCCATAGTCCTAAAGCCAAGCCAGCTTGTCAATTGTCCAGTTAAATTACGAACTAAAATCGTTTATGGCATGTTTACACGCGCATACGTGTAATATAATAATAAAAAATTATTTCATTACAAAAACATTTCAACAGTAACAAAATGCAGGGTAGACTTCCTCTTTTAAGTGCAAGGAGCACCTGTGCCAGAGAGAGCCACTTTTCCTAACACGTTCTTACATCTAGAATTTTGATGAAATATAATATTTACTAGTACATATTGAAAATGACAATGGAAAGGCGGAATGCAAGTGTGTGTTCGTGTGTCTGTATGTGTGTGTGTGTGTGTGAATATACTAATAATTAATTTAGTTTCAAAATTAATCAAACGAATACCATCGATGTTCGCATTTTTTTTTATAACCCGTTTCATCCCACTGCTGGGCAAAGGTCTCCTCCAAACTCGTCCACAGCTCCCTATTCAAGGCTTGGGCTTGCCAATTTTTTGATAGCTGGACCAAATCGTCGCACCATCTCTTTATTTTGCCACAAATCTCTGTCTATGACAACGTAGAGCGAATTTCCGAATGAATGTTTATGTTTGTTGGACACTGGTCATTACCTACTCGTATTGAGTTCAGTCCCTGTGATCAATCGTTGTGTATGAAACAAAACCACTATATTTAGGGTGTCAAAGGGAACTTTTGTCACTAAATATTTAAAAACCTAACTCGTTCTCATTTTAGATGCGTTATTAATCGATTTGGTATAAGTCACGCGAGGTAAATGTGATAGGACATATTACTGTTTTTTTTAAAACGTATCATTTTATTTTGTTTCCTCGACTATACAGGAAATAGTTCTACATAGTCTCATTCTCTAAAATCGCCAGTTACGCGGTAAGCTTATCCTTACTAATATTATAAATCCGAAAGTAACTCTGTCTGTCTGTTACGCTTTCACGCATAGAGTACTGGACCGATTTAAATGAAATTTGGTACAGATATAGTCCAGAGCCTAGAAAAGGTTATAGGCTACTTTTTAACCGACTGCGCTATAAGGAAGTAATGTTTTACCCGTTAAACGTCTCTACGCGGACGAAGTCGCGGGCGGAAAGCTAGTAGCGATACACGTGTACAATAACGCTAAGGATGAAAAAGGTATAATTATGCGACTTTACATCCTAATGTAACTTAAAAAATACTAAAATCTTGGTAGAGCTATATCAACATACTTTCACCACACTACATTTTTAATATCCGGATGCCTTGTGCCATTTTCAGGCGTGGAACGCCGCAGAATAAGCAAGAAGAATGCCGCCTGAAAAATTCAACGTGGAATGAAAGAATACACCTCAAGACGACACTCAGAAAACACAGATACTTTTCATTTATGTAAGTATGTGTTATGTAAGTCGTATGCTGATTTGGTACGCAAAAACAAAGGCTGAACATAACACACAGATAAAGATCAAAGATAAAGATATTTATTTACAAAAACATGTGTAAGTATGTACATAAACAGCAAAGCATAATATTATGGGTTGGTACAAAAATAAGTTTCAACATGTTTTACCAACTTTGGCGTGTAAAATTTAAATAAAACGTAGATAAATAACTTCACATCATTATATAAAAATTAAAAATTATTACTTAATTATTCAAAAAATATAAATTAAATTAGTTACATGCGTCCATAGGATTCAGTCAAAATGTATCATTGAAAAATTCATCTACACTGTAATAACATTTCTCAGTAAGAATTTGCTTAAGTTTCTTTTAAGGGAATTTTTATTTAATAATTTTAAATATTCTGGTAGCTTATTATATATTAGGGGTGCCATACAGAGGAGACTTTTTCTCAGTAATGTGGTTTTAGCAGGATATAGGCACAAACGGTTTCCATTTCGACGGTTACGTACAACCACATCACATAAACGCGGAAATAGATGTGGATTACTTTTGACAAATAAAGCTACCTCAATTAAATACAATGACGGAAGTGTCAGAATTTTATGCTTTCGAAATATTGGTTTGCAGCTGTCCGTCATCTGAAGACCAAACATTGCTCGGATACACCGTTTTTGTGTTTTAAAGACTGTATCCTTATTCACAATAAATGCTTCTTTTTTAAATGTTTCACATTTATTTTACAATAGCTTTAGCTTGTTATCTATGGAGCCTAATATTTACTTATCCTTACTTATAATATTATAAATCCGAAAGTAACTCTGTCTGTCTGTTACTCTTTCACGCATAGAGTACTGGACCGATTTAAGGAGTACGAGAACGAACATTGTGACACGAGAATTTCATATATAAGACTAGCTTTCCGCCCGCGACTTCGTCCGCGTAGAGACCTTTAACGGGTAAAACATTACTTCTTTATAGCGCAGTCGGTTAAAAAGTAGCCTATATCCTTTCCTAGGCTCTGGACTATATCTGTATCAAATTTCGTTTAAATCGGTTCAGTACTCTATGCGTGAAAGCGTAACAGACAGACAGACAGAGTTACTTTCAGATTTATAATATTATTATATAGGAAGGATTTCTTTGATCTTGTTTTAAATTTATAAACCCATTACGAGCAGCGATTCGTTCCATTGTTATTATATCTATGTATAGACAGTCTCTGTTTTGGAAGCTTTACAGCTTTATTGACTCATCCTCATGGAAATTATAATAACCTTGTTTATCATTTATGTACAAAGATAATTTGGCCCGACTGTTGCCACAAACGAAACAACCGTCCTACACTTAGTTTTTTCCCAGTAACCAGTAGAAAGTGGAATGAAAATACGCCGTTCCGAGAAATAAATATTTATGAACGCAGGTAGATTGGCGAATCACGCAGACATTGCTCCCAAGGTCTGGAGGGATGTGGTAATTGTTATTTTTTGCAAGTGTATCATTTCTCATTTGAGTGGTTACATCGTGTTAGTACTATGTTCGGAGAAAAGCAGTATTTATACAGTGCGAACGTGTTTTATTAATTTGACATATGTTTTGAGCGAAATAAGTAGGTATGCAATGTTAGATACATACGACTTATATGTATGTATGTATATGCCTTTTTTAATAAAAAAAATCAAGATGACGATTATGCGATTTAACGGTATACAAACAAACACATACTTATGTAAGTTTTATAGCAACCGAATAATTCAGAACCTTAAGGCGCTGCTTTTCTCGCACTCACTTTAATCTAAAGACAAAATTTTAGGCTCCATTTAGCATTGCCATAAAGTTAACCTGTCCATTGCAAAGTGCGTAACTCAGTTCTAGAGATACTTCTGGAAGAAGTTCTATGTAATATCAAATCAAAATTTTTACTAATATAGCAGATGGATACCTGAATATAAAAAAAAATGCAAACCTAAAAGTGTGGTACTGATAATTATTAGAAGATTTTCTAATAAAGAAACGATAGTGACAAAAGAACATCAGGTAATAATAATAAAGCATTTTATTTCAGTAAATAATTCTGTAGGTACTCATAATCAGTCACAATATTCCTATAGATATTTAATATTGATTCCAAAACGCCCAGTGCTCATACCACGCAAACGATGAACTTAATCGTAATAAAGTTTTCATAGGTGATTCGTACATTGTCAAGGGATCTCGTTTATACTTGGACGAGTCACTGACCCCATAGGCTCTCAGGTTACCTTCCACAGACCTCTAAAGCTCTGAAACCTAACTATTTTCTTGTTTTTCTACACCCACCGTATGCGTTAGTTCGAATTTGCAATGGAAATGTGGATAGAACTAAATTTACATAGTACACGGATTCCTTGCCTGCACTGCGAAATTCTAGACGTCTTCATAGAAGAAAACTCCTAGAGAATAAGTTTTGATGAAACAAATATTGTGTAGCTTTTCCTTCTGTCGTTTTTTCAATAGCAAACGCAGTGCATAACTTCTTATAAGTTCGAAACTGCAAGCTCGAGTAATGCTTTAATGTTGTTCAAATGTAAAACTATTTGAAGATTGTGTAAGTTGTTAAAGTTTGTTATGGAACATCATAATTACTCTTGATGCTTAACACTAGGTGCTACCAAAGTACATTTAAACTTTGCTTCTGAATTTGAACTTCATTATTCATAATAATATATTTTAATAACCATGTTTTGCAAGTTTAAACTCTGTCTTATGTCAGTCTATACACATAAATGTCGGACAATGTTTTATATAATTACCAAGTCGAATAAGAACAGCAATGTATTACCTAAGTTGTAAAATAATTTTGTAAAAATATTTACCTCTATTAGAACAAGAAGATACAATTATATAAATATTTAAAAGTAATAAGAATCGTAGTTTTACAGTAATATTGACTTTATGAGGATTTAGGAGCTCTTTGGACACACAATACACATTTATTGTGATCTAATTATTCTATATTACGATTACAACTTGGTTTAGATATGCATAAAATATACGCTTCAAGGTGGCAAAATAATGAACTGATTTGATGATCTCAGTTTTACAATATAATACCTAATAATATGAATCATAATGCGCGTGTAAAAGTTTTAGTAAAGTTTTGGGTTGACTTTAAGGTTGAACCTTATAGGGTTAAATCATTATAACCCTTTTATTATGAGTTCATCTCAACCCTCAGCCGAAACGTTGCAATCTAAGTTTCTTGACAAAGGCGAAGCAATTTCCCGCACGAAATGAACTTAAGCATATTCGGTTTGATTCGACCAGTTTTGTGCTCAAAATATAGACTAAAACCCACAGTGCCACAGGCATAAACAACAATAATAATAATGAGGCGTCCGACCAATTTTGACTATAGCGCCGACCTCAATGAAAATCAGCCAACTCACAAACTTTTTTTTTTCATAATCGGCTAACAAGATAACCTCACTCTACCTGATGGTAAGCGGTAGTGAGATCCACATATGAGGTCGACAGGCACAATAGACCATATTAAGCCTGTCGTACTTACACGTTCCGCCCCGCCTGAAGAGCCCGGATCATAGGAGGGAGGGAAAACACGAGTTGGAAGGGCATTCCATGCCTTAATCACACGTAGCAGAAAAGAGGAACTAAACCTCTTGGTAACGTTGTACTGCTGTTCCCTCACTCCTATACTTCGGTGTGACGGCAATCTGTCATTACCTAAGCGAGATCAGGCGCACTACCACCCGCTTAACGTGCTTTCGGAAGCACGGGCGATCAGCCAACTTCCTGACTTTAGGCCGGGTAATTTATTAACAGAAAACTCACACAATTCGGCCGTAAGTGGTTACGCGGTACTTCGTACCAATTCATCTTCAGACCAAGATGCGGTCAATAGGCATAAATAATACTGAACCTAAAACTATCTGCGAGTATAATCTAGCCGGCGAGATGGCTCTCTGTCCAATAGCAACTCGATCTAACTTTAATCGAAGGATCGAACGGACGGAATAGGTAATTGGACTTTAGCAACAGTTGTTCGAAACGTAGGAAGCCGGCTTAGGCGCTCGTCTTAGTTTCTCTCCGGCGATTTTAAGAAAAATCCTTTGTTCCCCTTTTGATTATAAAGTTTCATGCTCTTTCTATCATGATTATATAGTCTTGAACATGGAATTATCCAACGTTATGTTACTAATTAAATAATTATGGATAGATACTGGACTATAGAGCGATCCTTTTGAAAGTTATCGTAAGTTTTGTTTTAAAAATGTTTGTCTGTCGCACTTTTACACTAAAACTACGTCCATTTCTACGCTAAAACTACCAATTTCAGTTGATGTTCATGGAAGACTGGTTTAAAAATATTTTTAAATAACGAAAACAAATTCTGAATCATCCAAGCGTAGGTCAAGCATTAAATTATTGTTTCACTTTCAATTAACCAATTTTAATTAAGAGATTTGCTGTTGTCTGTGGAGTAGGGTTCATTCCCGGGAATTCTCGACCTGAGAATTCCCGGGAAATCGTTGGGCTTTGTTCCCGGGAAATCAAGCTCGAGAAAAGTCGAGAACTCGAGAATCATTTTTCTATGTAAAAATTAAATCGCCGTGCCCTGTGTTGCGGGGCAGCGTGGGCCAAAGCCCAGCGGCAGTCCGGCGCCCTTTGATATCCCTGCAAGCGCTCTGCGGCGTCATTTTTACACGTTCATTCGTTTTTCGCCTCTCGCCTAGTATATTTTACGTAGTGCGTGATTCACAGATTACACGATAAATTGAAATAGAATTGGTAATTGTTTTCAGTTTGATTGACACATCATGGCTGTATTATTGACTAGCGACCCGCCCTCGCTTCGCTTCGGGGATATCTCTATCTCTATGTAATATATTTTAACCCCGTAAGAGAAATCTATTTTTTTTATCTAAAAAAAGCCTATGACACTCAGGGATAGTGTAGCTTTCCAACAGTGAAAGATTTTTTCAAATCGGTGCAGTAGTTTCGGAGCCTATTCGAAACAAACAAAAAATCAAACCTTTCCTCTTTATAATATTATTATAATTACATATTACATTGACTCCCCCGTACCCCAGTGACGCTTACATGGAGCCTACATCGCATGCTGGCTAGCTGAGCGCGGTGGCGGCAACCACGCGACTTTTTTCTAATACTTGCATTTTTAAACTCGTGATATCTTCCGAATTAAATGTCCGATAATATAGCCTATGTTACTTCTGAATAATGCAGCTTTCTAATGGTGAAAAAATTATTGCAATCGGTCCAGTAGTTTTTGAGTTTATTCATTACAAACATACAAAAATATAAAAATACAAAAATACAAATCTTTCCTCTTTATAATATTAGTATAGACTAGCTGTGCCAGCGACTTCATCCGCGTTTCCCCCCGTTTTTCACACATTTTCTATTTATCTGCTTCTATTGGTCGCAGCGTGATTTTATATAGCCTAAAGCCTTCCTCGATAAATGGTCTATACAACGCAAAAAGATTTTTTCAAATCGAACCAGTAGTTCCTGAGATTAGCGCGTTCAAACAAACAAACAAACAAACAAACAAACAAACTCTTCAGCTTTATAATATTAGTATAGATATTATTTTTATCAATAATATAATCTGAATATGATCTTCAATTTTACTAGGTACGAGTACCTATCATGTTCTTTTTCTATAATTTTTGAGTCAAACTTTATCTAATAAAAACTAACGATACATTAATTATACTACATAGCCTCATTATATTTCCTATTTTCCTAAAACAACAACACACAAGCTTAGTTTTAAATTATTCTGATATGTTTTTCTTATGTAGGTAATTTGAAATTAATTAATGTGTCATTTTAAATTTGTGAGATGAATATTGCCAGTTGTGTTGTGTGTGTATCACATATTATCCTCCTCCTAGGGCTAGGTTCCTAGGGCTTATTATCAAATTGAATTGCGTTTGTTATAGATAGATGTTCAAATACTAGCGGGTTGGTGAGACATTTAGCACATGTGCATAAAATTAATATTACTAAATGCAGGACCCAAGTAGAATCCGAATCTGAAGCATCTACAAGTTCAGGTGTGAGTGCACCGAAAAAAAGCAGACCTGGGTATGAAAGTATGCAGCAACAGAAACTAAACTTCAAAACTCCACTGATACAATCATTGGGTGAAATATTAGCAAGGCTGACCGCAAAAGACGGCTTCACCATAAATGGAATCACAAAAAGTTTTTTTTAAAGTTAATTATGTTTTTGAATATAATCAATAAAAGTTTTATGATTAACTAGCTGTTCCCGCGACTTCGTTCGCGTGGACTACAGGATTTTACATACAATAGTTTTTCCCCGCTACTACCGTTTGCATGGATTTTTTCAATATCCTGTTGCAACTAAGCTTTAAGTTTACTAAGGTCTACTTGCAGTATAAAAAATGTGTTCACAATATTTGGGTTTTCTCTGATATCTTTCGAATGGAATGTCCGAATTGAATAATTTAAAAAGTTTTATAAAGATATTGAAATATTCGTTACTACAATGTAATTTATTTTGATAATGTTTTATTTGAAAATACAAATATAGAGCTTTTCCTAGCGGCGGCATATAAATTAATTATATTGAAAATTAAAACACTTATTGTGACATAACTATAATAGTTAGATATATGCTGTCGCGACATTTTTTGTAGATATTAATGTGTTCTACAAAATTGTAGTACATTGTATATTTCTAAAATGAATACTTTCCGCAGCGCACGCGATATAAGGATTTTTGTTTTACATCTTGGGTTACATATTTGGGTTTTCCGTACGGATCCCTACTTTTTTGAAAATGTAATATAGCCTATAACCTTCCTCGATAAATGGACTATCCAACACTGAAAGAATTTTTAAAATCGGACCAGCGGTTCCTGAGATTAGCGCGTTCAAACAAACAAACAAACAAACTCTTCAGCTTTATAATATTAGTATAGATTTGATACTTTTATTTTAGAGAAACACCACTGAATTTGTTGACGTTATTGGAACCAAATAATATGACAAATGTACGTGAATGTCAATTTCTCGACAACCCGAGAAGACCCGAGAAATTAGCCTCGAGAATTCTCGAGACCCGAGAAATTGAAAAGCTCGAGAAATCATGAACCCTACTGTGGAGCAACTTTTTCATTGCTCCAAAATCAGGGTTGTTAGCAGTTAACCGTAATCAAAATATTTCATTCAAAAAGCCAAAAAACAAATGAATAGAATCAAATTTAATTAAATATATAAATTAGATGTTTAAACGAACAACCATTTTATAAATATTTTCCCATAGTTTAACATAATACTAAGTATACAATTTCCGTTCCCTGCCGGTGAAAGCTAGAACAATCCATTATGTTCTGTCGCAGACGTTAGTTTTTGCCGCTATACGTAGTTCAGTTGACCTTTCCTAGTGTTTGTACAGTATATTTTTCTTTGCCAAAGAAGTTTCTCTAATGGAAGAGACGGATTATATGGTGTGCACAGTTAAAAATAAAGTGGGATGCTTTAATTCTATGAAATGAAGGAATAAATTACATATTATTTACAGTTTCTGACAAAATTTAAGATAATTGAAGGTTTTATTTGCTTTTAAGCGCTTAGAGGTTTTTATTAAAATTAATTCTCCCAACAGGTTTTATAGCTGTACTATACTGAATGCTAAAATAACCATTAATTATTTCTAGAACTGACGAGAAGACACAGTACAATTACTTCTATGCTCAGTTTTTATAAGCGTTCAATATTTCATGCATTTCGAAGTTTCTGTGTGAAAGAGTAACAAACATCCATCTACACACACACAAACAATAACTTTTGACAAATTTGTGTTTTAAGGATATTTCAAGAACTCTATGTCTATAGAGGCTAAATAACCTCGATTAATAGAATAAACGTGCTCTACAGTTTTATTCCTCACTAGTGACCACTGACCCGTCCTCGCTTCGCTTCGGGGATATTGTACATAAAAATCTTTCTCTTGAATTCCTCTATCTAGTAAAAAAAACCTCATCAAAATCCGTTACGTAGTTTTAAAGATTTAAGCATACAGACAGACGCGGGAAGCGACTTTGCTTTATACTATCTAATTAAGCTTACATTTTGTAGATTAATGAAAACAAAGTTGTGGCAATTCGAATAACTTTAACTTCTTTGATTAAATGCCTTCAGCTCAAACAATAAGTGTACGTACAACTATACTACCATACTTTTCCACATATAGATCAAGCAGTTACAGGAGCAAGTAATTTCCCTTGCTAATTGCGCCCCCGAAACTCTAACATAACTTGAATAACTACATATACATTTTCTATGTTCCACCTTTGTATGATGTACACTAAATAAGCAAATAAATGATTTGATTTTGAAAAACAAAAAATTGTCCCAAGTACAAAGGAATCGAACCCACAACTCCTGGAACCGTAGCCAGTCGCTAACCATTGTTCCACCGAGCCAGTCAACTTTAGAACATCCCCCTTCAAAGATAACCAAAGGAATCTTCACCCAAATAATTCCCGATCAAAGTCTAGCGGTGTGCAGCACACTCATAATCTTAACCCTAAAATTCGGTCACGTCGGCCATTAAAAATGCAAATTCCGCGTTCGGAATCCCCTTTCATGGGGGATTCATTAAATTGTGCCGGTCCATCGGACCGACGTACCCTGGCTCTAGAGCTATTCTGGGGTATCGCGGCTGAGGTGAGAGCCGCCATTGTCTGTCTAGCATTACACGAGAAGGGATTGTGTGGCACTTGACGGGGAAAGATTTTCCGGATGCATAGCGTGGTTGAAGCCATTCGAATACGGATTGGGATTCTGATTGGTTGTCATCCGGTTTTTTTATTGAAATTTAATCGGAGATTTTATTTGAGTAACTCGGTCGAGCATTTGGTAGTGCATCGGAATTTTGTGCCAGGAGTCACGGGTTCGATCCCGACCTGAGACAAATATTTTGTATGATGAACAACAGGTTCTTTAAGTATATATAAGTACGTACACCACTGTTTGTGTTTAATATTCTTAATCAAAGTACTTAAGCTACTTACAACGGAATCAGAACAATGAATGTAAGGTATTCATATTTATTTGTTTATTAGTATCTACTTTAGTCAACTAGGTCAGTTATAACCATTCCGTGATTAAGGTTTAATTTTTAAAAGTAAAATAATATATAATTGCAAGACTAAACGATGCTGTCAGTTTGCGTGAATCGGAACACACAAAATTATACCCGAGTGGTGTTCTGGTTATTAAACTTTTTCAAGACTACTGTCATCTCCAAACTTCCGTGACTACAAAATTCAGATCTATAAAATTTAAAATGTTAAAAATCCAAAGAAAACGGGTTTTATTCCATCATCGTTATAGTAGATGATATTTTTTATAAATGTATTGTTTAATTTTCTTTTCAATTAAAAGAGACAACAAACAATATCGTTTAATGAACCATCTTTCTAACAGTTAAAATGATTCCCCTTCGTCACCCTTAAAACGTAATTAGATCATTTAATTTCAGCTTTTAGTTTTCACGTAAAGGTTGAAAATTATATTAATACGAAAATTAAATTATTCAAAAGCATTCCAAATAGTCACAAACTTTGGAAATAACGACAAATATGAGAACCGGTCTCATGCATTCGCACAAAGCAATATCAATATCAATGCAGCTTGAAATCTGATTGTTTTGACCGGCGCCCGCTGACCGAATCATCTAATAATACCGTTCATTCAGTATTCACGAACGAATGGTGACGCCGTTGCGACCCTCGTCCAATGGAATACCCGATGACAAGTCTGTTTGTTCGGGAACGAGCTACTACTTGGGTTGCCTCCTTTTATTAGCTGAAATTTAATATTTTCCCCAACTAACCTAATATAAATTAAAATAAATTATCATCATCTTGGGAAATTTAGGGAAAACTTCTTATACTATAATATATACTACACTTCGGCCATCTTATTTTATTGAGTTTGAGTTTAGTTGAGATGGTACGTTGTGCAAACTAATCATACTATCTCAAAATATAATATCAAATCAAAAATATTAGCAACCCCTTCCAGATACGCCACAAGTGAAAGAAAATACAAAATTTTAAGCAAGTAGTTTGAGACGTGCCACAACAACATAAACCGTTTGCATTATTAATTCATACAAGACATAGGTACCGATAAAATAATACAGGTCTTATACCAGGGCTTTCAATAGAAAAGACATTGACGGTATAAGCGTCTCTAGGATTCAACATTTGTATGGCATAAACTTGGCGACTTGCCAACTTGGAACGTGCATAATCACTAATCACACGCTCGAATTTCTAATCATCGTTAGTATTCGGCCGTACATTTGATGGTGCAGTTGTTAACTGCCTCGTTGGTCTATTGGTAGCAAGCGCTGCGTAAGGACCGAGAGGTCCCCGGTTCGAATCCCGGGATCAGGTAAAATTTGTGTGAGTTTTTCTGTTATGAAATTACTCAGCCCGGAGTTAGGAAATTGGCGGTTGAACGCCCGTTTCTCGGAAAGCACGTTAAGCCGGTGGTCCTGCGCCCGATCTCTCATTGGTCATGTCAGATTGCCGTTTAACCAAATCATGAAAGTTAAGGAATAGAAAGTGCACTTGTGTTTGCGCGCACACTTGTGCTCGTATATGTCATGCGCACTTGGCTGATCTCAATCGAGATCGGCCGCCATGGCTGAAATCGGTCGGACGCCTTATTTTATTTTAAGCAGTTGTCAACCCTAAGCCAAAATTTGGGAGTCTGTTGAGCAAATTTCGGACTGGTTCCGTACACGGGCGTGTTTAAACAGGTTTTGTTGTTGGTTAGTGCTGCGGTAAACGGCCGGAGTTACGCCCATACATTAAATCAGACTGTCATACTCAGTCGCCAGTGGGCAGATAATTTACGTGTATTACCTATTTGTGACAGTTATCGAAGTGTGTGCGGTTGAGAGGCGAAACGTTATGTCATGTTAGGGTTAACGGATCAAAGGATCTTAGCATACAACGCCTACGGCTTACCTAGAATGTTACGTAGGTATATTGAGCTATGTATGTGTCTTTATAAGGTATATTGTATAGTAAAACTATTCCATTCGAATAGAAAATTGAATTCTCAAGCAAACGGATAGATTTGTATTTACCCTACCACCAAACACTATCAGCATTCCATAGCAAATTTTCAGCATCTTCAGATATTACACACTTACAAAACACGTTTTTACTTTATAGAACTAGATATGTAACTAGGATTTTAAAAAGGTGAGTTATTTAACACGCCATGTAGAGACATTATAACTCAATAATCAATAAGAGTTATAGCACGTTAGCGTAACACTCCGTGGCAGTATGGGATCTGCTATCGGACGCGTCCCCAGGTTGCGGATAGGGGAAGGCCTCCCAGATATGGGGGGTACCGGCCTTGTGCCGGCGCGGACAGAAACCCAGCAGGGGGGAGGACGTTCATCTCCCTCTTGCGGCGTCGTCGCTGCTTTGGTGACGCGCGCGCTCTTTCTCCTACTCTCCGCTTTGGAGAGTGGGTGACAGAGCGCCCGAGTGGCGTCGTTTGTAGCGGTGGAATTTCTTTTACCATCCTTTTTCCGTCGTTGCAAGTGGCTGTTGACCGTTTCGGTCATGTCGTTAGTGGTCTTTTGACGTCGGATGGCAGAGAGTCTCTGCGGCGCGGCGGGATTTGCATTCTGCGGTCCCGTCGGGCAACTTGTCCCTAGCTGGGCTGCATCTCTGCAGGTCGGCTAGGGGTAGGGGGGTTTATTTGCTTGCGTAGATAGCCCCAAGAGGAGACAACCTCACTAAAAATCCAAATCGGGGAGTTTTTGGGTTCAAGAGGGTTGGCCGTACCTCTTTAAAAAAAAACGGCCAATTTAGCATCATGAACACGTCGAGTAACAGTTTATTACCCCAGGAGGGTTCCCACAGCTCCGCTGTGGGGGAATCCCTCCCGTCGCCTTCGGGTGACGGCTGGCCCACGTACTCTGGGGGGGCCACCTCACGTGTTTATGATGGAGCTGTGGTCGTGGCCGGGGGTAGCAGCCCGAGGCGTTTTAGGAGTATGAGCGAAGACGAGTTTGCGTCATCGCGATGCGGTGTAGTGGTTGGTGGTGTAGGGAAGGCTATGGGCGATGAAATCGGACCTAGCAAGCCAAGGACCCGGGGGGCGTCTGGCATTCTGTCAACGTCATGCCGGGACCTACGTGAGGAAGTAACGCGGATGGAAGACCCGATATTTTCGGTGAATCCATTCGAGGTTCTAGGCAGAGAGGAATCCACGGCGAGTAAGAACAGAGCGTCGTCGATTAGTAGTAGAGAGTCGATCTTTATCAGTGCCTCTGAAACAACTTGTAACGAGGACTCCGACACTCAATCCAATAAACCTCGAAGTTGAAGGCGCAGCGAATTCGCTAAAAACAAACGCAAGAACTCGGGGTCCGAAAATTCAGATGGGTCAAAGGTCAAAAGGCCAACAAAAAAACAGCGGGGACGTCCCCCTAAAAATATTGAAGGGAAGGCCAGGGCGGCAGCCATTCGTGAGGTTAGTGTAGCCAGACGCAATGCGGCACAAGCCGAGCTAGAGGCGGCAGTCGCGGTCAGAGAGAGGAAAGCTTTGGGGAAAACTGAAGATCAGGATGTCTCCTCTAAACCCGTTGATCTCGCCAAGGCTTCGATGTGGGAGATCGTCAAACAGGCGGAGGAAGACTGTACGGAAATCATCAGAATGTCCTCTGCCTCTATGAATTTGAAAGGAAATTTCAAACGGGGCTTCGTGGACAGGGCGGAGTCAGTGAAATCCGCACTGATGGAGCTGACGAACAGAATTTGCAACCTGCAAACGAGGGTCACAAAGCTGGAGAAGTCGGCGGCGTCTGGTAAAGATGGGAATGCAAGGGTTCAGCCCAGATCCAACACCGTGTCCTCGTCGCCGACCTTTGTGCCGGCAGCGGTAGTGGCGGAGGCAGAGTCAATGGAGGTGGAGAGATCTCCTCCCTTGACATCGTTGATGTCAACGCCATTCGCACTGGACGAACTGGCGGAAACAATACGCCGAGTGTGCGAGGAGGAACGCCTCAAGCATCTGCACGAGGATCGCAACTTCGCGCGCACTCTCATCGAGGGGATCGAGGACAGACTTCTCCCCCCCAAGAAGATTCGCCCACCCCTCGCCGCCGACAAGAGGCGGGAGGAACAAGAGGCGAAGAAAAAGGAGGCAGAGGAGGTCACTTTTAAGGCACCTTTGGCGCCTAAGCCGCAGCGCGTAAAAAAGACCTCTGGGTCATGCCCAGCAGTCTCGCTTGGAAGTCCAGCACCTGGCCCGTTGAGAGTGACGCGTTCACGGTCTGTCTCGTCCATCCCGGTAGCTCCACCACCTGAGCCGTCGATCACGGAGCAAGAGAATGATTCCCATCTACCCTCGACCACCCCCGCCAGACTGGGATGGACGGAGGTCGTCCGAAGGAAAGGAAAAAAGAGAGGGAAGAAAGCAGCGGCTCCTGCAACTGAGCTCCCCCCAGGTGCGGGCCCTATACAGGGCAATAAGAATGGTGCCAAGATGGCAAGCCCCCCCGCGAATACAGCCGTGACTGGGGCTAAGAAGAAGGAGACCAAGAGTCCCCCTACTAGGGGAAAAAAGTTGGTCGCCCCAAAGAGCGCCGCCGTCGTTGTTACCTTGACGGAGGACGCTTTCAATAAAGGGGAGACCTATGTGTCGGTCCTTAGAAGAGCCCGCAAGGCCATGGACACGGCGCAGATGGGACCGGCTCGGGTGCGGCAGACGGCTACGGGGGCTCGCAAATTTGAGTTCCCCGGAGCCAAAAGCGCGGAGCAGGCGGATTTGTTTGCGGCCAAGATGCGAGAGGCGATTGCCGATGTGGCGATTGTCTCTAGGCCGCAAAAAATGGTGGGACTGATCGTTGCTGACCTGGACGACTCGGTCTCCAAGGAGGAGGTAGTGCAACGCGTTGCAACAGTGGGTGGATGTGCTCCCGAAGCAATCAAGTCCGGCGAGCTTCGCACAGGTCGTGGGGGTGTGGGCACGATTCGCCTACATTGCCCAATAGTCGCGGCTAAGAAAGTGCTGCAAGGTGGTCGACTTCTGGTCGGATTTAGTTCCGCTTTCGTCCGAGTTGTAGAGGAAGACCAGCTCCGCTGCTATAGGTGCATGGGCCTGGGTCATACGGTCGCCATGTGCCCATCAGCAAAGTCACGGTCCGGGCTTTGCTACAGATGCGGCAAGGAGGGTCACTTGGCCTCCACTTGCTCCGCGAAACCACACTGCGCTGTGTGTGCGGAGAGCGGCAAAAAGGCGGACCACGTCATGAGGGGGGCTAAGTGCAATCCCCCCAAAAGGAAAGGGAAAGTGAGGACCCTGCTTCAGGCAGAGTCCCCTGCAGCTCCGGAGGCTCCTGTAGCTGGGCCGGCAGTTGCGATGGAGGGCATTGAGACCACCAATAATGTCCAGGTCCAGCCGTAGATCATTTATGTTGGCGAACACCAACCATTGCCGTTCAGCCCAGGACGTGCTCTCTCAGACTATGGCCGAATGGTTGGTGGACCTGGTAGTGGTCTCAGAGCCGTATTGGATCCCCCCTCGCTGGATAGGGGACTCAGATGGAGTGGTCTGTGTGGGGACGCGTCTGTCGTCCGATGCTCCCCTTCCATCCCTCGTGGAGAGAGGAAGCGGCTATGTGGCTGTGTCCTGGGATAGGATAGTGGTTGTTGGCACCTATTTTTCGCCGTCGAGGCCGCTTCAAGACTTCCTGGACTTTTTAGACGCCCTATCTGGGGTTTTTGGTCGCATCAGGGGCCGGCAGTCCATCTTGGCCGGCGACTTTAATGCCAAAGCGGAGGCATGGGGTAACCCTGCTGACAAGATCAATCAGCGCGGTCGACGTCTGGAAGAGTGGGCATCGGCCTCCGGTTTGTCCATCTTAAACCGGGGGTCGATACAGACATGTGTGCGGCATAATGGGGGATCCATTGTAGACGTATCGTTTGCTACTCCCGTTCTCGCTGCACGCGTGTCCAACTGGAGGGTGGAGTTGGGGGAGACTCTCTCGGACCACCGCTACATCCGGTGGGAGGTCTCCCTCCGTGACGACGTCGTTGCGACTGCTTCGGGCCGTTCCTCGTTTCCAAGGTGGGCTTTAACTCGACTTGATAGGGACATTGCAAGGGAGGCCGCCTTTGTGCAGGGTTGGTTCGCTCCCCCGGTAGACGGCGTGGATGTCGACGTGTCGGCCTCGCGGCTCCGCGAAGCGCTTACCGAGGTATGTGATTCGTCCATGCCTCGGGCACGTCGACCAACACCACGCCGCGCTGTTTACTGGTGGTCAAGTGACTTGGCGGACCTCAAGGCGGCCTGCTACGCGGCCCGCCGTGCTTTTCAGCGCTGCCGTCGCCGCAGGAGGAGAAACCTTGAAGAGGAGGCGCGCCTTTACGAGGCCTACCAAGACGTAAGAAAGGCCTTCAAAGCTGCCATTGGGAAGGCCAAAGACCTGGCCAGAGAGGAGATGCTCCGGAGTCTCGATGACGATCCTTGGGGGAGACCATACAAGGCTGCGCGACAAAAACTGCGCCCAATAGCTCCCCTGTCACCGAGACCCTGGAACCATCTCTTCTCATGCAGGTGGTGCGCGGTCTCTTCCCGCTCAGGGACCGTAATTTCGCGCCGCCCAATATGTACGGCCGTATGCGCGCGATTGCAATATCGGAGGCCATCCCTATACTGACGCCGGAAGAGTACGACGCAGCAGTCCTTCCTTTTCGTGCAAAAAAGACCGCCCCCGGTCCAGATGGCGTTCCGGCCAGAGTCCTAGCCCTTGTCTGCGCGGAGATGGAAGATTCCTTTCGGGGCCTCTTTGACCAATGTTTTGCGGTCGGGAAGTTTCCGAAAGTATGGAAGGAGGGCCAGCTGTGTCTAATTAGAAAGGAAGGTCGCCCCGTTGACTCCCCATCCGCCTACCGGCCCATCGTCCTTCTTGATGAGGCCGGTAAGCTTTTTGAGCGTATCATCGCTGGGCGGATCAACGACCACCTGAGAGAGTCGGGGCCAGACCTCTCGGACCTGCAATTCGGATTCCGGGCGGGGCGATCGACTATCGACGCCCTATCCCGGCTAAAAAGCGTGGTTCTGAGGCAACTAGGGAGTGGTGGTGGAGTGATGGCGGTGTCTTTTGACATCGCCAATGCTTTTAACACCATCCCCCACTCTACTATCCTGCAGGGGCTGAGTTACCACAGGGTCCCAAAATACCTACGGGCCCTGTTGGCAAATTATCTGGAAAACAGATCAGTGGCGTTTATCACGCGTTCCGGCGAAATGGTGCAGTACAGCGTCGAGTCCGGTGTTCCACAGGGGTCCGTCTTGGGGCCTCTTCTGTGGAACATCGGATTTAATTGGTTGTTGCGCGGTGTTCTCCCCACGGGCACGGGTGTTATATGCTACGCTAATGACACCCTTGTTACGGCCCGAGGGAAGGACTTTGGGGAAGCGGCGGAAAGAGCCACAGCCGCCAGTAATATCATTGCGGAAAGGATCCGGCGTCTTGGGCTTCGTGTGGCGCTGGAAAAGACCGAGGCCGTTTACTTTCACGGACCTCGGAAAGGACCCCCTCCCAACGCTTATATCTTAGTTGGGGAGTCCGAGTAGCAGTTCAGCGCCACATGAAGTACTTGGGTTTGGTGCTAGATGCGCGGTGGCAATTCCTACCACATTTTAGGGGGCTGTCGCCGCGCCTGCTTAACCTGAGGGGGCCCAGGGCCAAATGCCGGCGGCTTTACGCCGGTATTCTTCGTAGCATGGCCCTCTACGGAGCGCCCATCTGGGCGGATTCCCTCCATCACAGAGGAAACACCGCCCTACTTCGTAGGCCCCAGCGGGTGATTGCGTGCCGGGTGGTGCGAGCGGCGTGTGCATTAGCTAGCACCCCGCCCTGGGAACTGGAAGCTCGTATGATGGCCAGAACATATCAGTGGCAGGCCGATCTGAAGGAGCTGGGAGTCCGGCCCTCACTAGAGGAGCTCTTAACCCTCGCAAGAGAGGAGCGGGAAGAGCTTATTCGGCGGTGGGCATTGGAGATTGAGACCGCCCCATCGGGTCGCCGCTTATTGGATGCGCTCGGACCGGTCCTGGAACACTGGTTCGAACGAGCGCATGGGTTCCTATCCTATCGCCTGGTGAAGGTTCTGACCGGGCACGGCTGTTTCGGTCAGTTCTTGCACCGCATCCAGAGGGAGGATTCGCTCATTTGTCGGGCTTGTGAGGTGGACATCGACACGGCTGATCACACGCTCTTCGTGTGCCCGTCGTGGTCCGTAGAAAGGTCGGCCCTCAACACCGTGGCCGGCCAGGTAAACTCCCTCCCCCAACTTTTGGCGGGGATGTTACAAAAAAGGGAGGTTTGGGTGGCGGTCGCCTCGTTCTGTGAGGCAGTTATCTCGCAGAAGGAGGAAGCCGAAAGGGCGCGTGAGGATGATCCCTCCGCCCCGGCGCTGCGAAGGCGCAGAACAGGGCGTGCGCGACGTAATTTTATGCTTCAGTTTGCGCACTCCAGCGGAGGCCAGCCGGCGGTGGGTGTGGGGACACTCCCGGCGGCATTGCACTAACGGCCGACGCTGAGGGACGGGAGCGACCCCGTGTACCGGGTTGCCCTGCGCCCCCCTAGGGGGCTAGAAAGGAGCTCTTTGGGGCTGTTCGCCGGTGGCGTCGTGGTAGTTGGGCTATGCTAGGAACCATGACGTCGCCAAGGCGATGAGGTACATCGCGGTGTTTTAGTCGGTAAACCCCCTGGGCATTGCACTCCGCCCAGGAGCAGCGATTGGCATTTACCATCTTCGCGCCAGTCGCCGGGGAGTCCGACACACCACTGGGAGAGAACCCCATCTCCCGGTGACGGTGCGTCAAGCATTTCACCGCGTCAAAAACGTTAGCGTAACACTGACAGTTCAATATAAACCCTTTAACTAGTATACGAAGTGCAACACGCCTCTGAGACGTATGATAAATAAAACAAACTTACTTTGACTTACTCGGTGGAACAGTGGTTAGTGGCTGGATTCCTTGGGTTCGAATATTTCGGTCAAATCTCGGGACAAATATTTGTGTGACAAACATCGGTGTTTGTTCCGTGTCTAGGTGTGTTATTAAATATATTTGAGCATATTTGTGTATCAACTGTCATTTCTGTATTTCGATAACACAAGTGCTTAAGCTACTTACCACAGGATCAGATGGATGTATGTGATATTGTGAAATATTTATATTTTAAACATTGAAGCAGTATTTAGAAATTACATACATAAGGTCAATCGGATCCGTAACCCGGAAATCATAGGCAGAGAAAACGCCAACTTAATTTTGAACAGGGTTGAATGATACAGGATAATGAAGCTTGGGAAAGGACATAGTTAAGGATCAAATTGGGTCAGAGTGCATCAAGACACGTATTTTCACAAGATAAGAGAGATTGGAGACAACGAAGTACCCTCACTGTAAGTATGACCTATACCTTTACTATTTTAAGGGATCATAGAGTTTTATTTTAAACTAGTGACCCGCCCTCGCTATGCTACGGCTACATCAAACACATAAACCTTTCACTTTATACTCTATCTTTACAAATAAACCGCATCCAAATCCGTTGCCTAGTCTTATAGATTAAGGCATACCTACGCGGTAAATTACCTTTTTTGTAGTGACAAGCAATCCCGGCAAACTACATACCACGAATTTCATTACCTTTCTACGTATTCATTCATAAGAATGAAAAATCCTTACTAATATTATAAATCCGAAAGTAACTCTGTCTGTCTGTCTGTCTGTCTGTCTGTCTGTTACGCTTTCATATTCGTAGGCTACTTCTTAACCGACTGCGCCATAAGGTAGTAATGTTTTACCCGTTAAACGTCTCTACGCGGACGGAGTCGCGGGCGGAAAGCTAGTAAATTATAAACTAAATTACTCAAAAGGTTTTTAGACAACATAATGTCATTGACATATGTAGTCGATTGGTTTTATTTCCAAAAGTGCTTTCTGAGAGAGTATTCTATGAACATTTTAATTCAAGCTTTAATTCACTGATTAACTCGTTACATTTCGTGTTTATTACAATAATAATAACTAATTCCATTATTCCATTGCCTATCAAATGTATTCATGTAATCAAGTAACAAAAAAATGGTCAATTTATATAGTCAAAACCCCAGGTCTCTAAATTATTACGATGAGAATAGTAATACATGCGATTTTAATCCGTAAATTTGACGTTTAGTTTTTTTTGCAAAGTATTTACGAGAACATCGTACAAACTTGCAAATACTATCGGTAAGTGGTCTCAAATTAGCACCTAATGTTGCCAGAATTCACTGGAATTATCCTTGCGTACATTTCCACGGTACAATCAACTGCACATTACCAAACAATACACATATGGCGGACAGTTTCGCGTACGATCTGTCTGGATATTAAGCTTGCAGTGGACAAACTATAATGATAGCACAGGAACCAATTTAGAAGGGTTTGGAGATGTAAATGCCGGGGGGGTAAGATTAAGGAGGGATTTTAGAGGTGATCATTTTTCGGGTTCTGAGGCTGAAAAGGAGGAACGGTATCCTTACAGGAAAAATAATATTTTTTTCCATCTCTCTATCAAGACTAGGAAACATGCTGAAGCAGAAAGTAAAATAAAAGGTAAGCTTCCCCTCTCTTCCCCCTCTTGAAACTCTAAAATGTAAAGTAAGCCATTTTGATTCTTGTAGAAAAAACCAGGGTCGCGGTGTTTGCCGCTTCCTTAACACACACTAAGAAGAAGATGTTTCTTTCTGGGACTCTCACTGATAGGTTTACTTAAAGAGAAACAGTTTTACTTACCTTACATTATTTCAATTTATTTTAATTTTACCTTTTAAGCTCAACTTTTTCCGTGTGGGCTACCTTGTCCCAAATCCGGCCCTGATAAAACTCATGCCCAGAACTAGGGGCGGCGATGCGAATGGACAGTAAATCGTCGCTAAGTAGTTAATGCTGGATGTTGTTTAGCGTGAGTTTAGTTCCGCGTTTTGACATTTACTGCTGCGAAACTGTGACGCGTATTGCGTTTAATAGTACACAACTATACACATATTATACATGCTATTATATATAATATAACTACTATCGACCCAGTCCTAGCTCCAATCTTCACAATATAAGTACCGACTAAGATTTCAAAATGAGTATACTACAACGTTTTTTTTATTTAAAGACTTTTTGTAAAAAAAAAGTTTATAATTATTTTTATCACGCCGTTTTTATCTCCGAAAAGCTTGCGATATAGTAGTCATTAAACATAGGCTAAAGACAAAATCCATAAGTATGTACCTACATATTTTTACAAATCTCATATGTCAAAAACAAATCCTTAAATTAACACCCAGACAAAATTCGAAGGGAACCCAACCTACGACTATTATTATCACAGGAGATAGGGGCACAATCCAAATCGCCATTGAGCCAGTCAGTCAGATATTGTACATAGTCTCATACATATTTTTAAAATGAATATGTATTGCAACTAACTCAGATATATTGTCACCTAGACGACACATAATCATTCCCTAACTGGCATACCATGATGGCTTGGAGTAACCTCGTCATCACCGCTGGACTTGCGGGGAAGCGAATGGCACTCACCCCTAAGACAACCATTTTCGTAACTCCCTCTCTGTCTCTCTCTCTCTCTCTCTCTATCAAAGAAATGAAAAACGTCAAACGCTTTTTCCACAATCTTCAATCTTTATTTTAGTTGTAAATGTAGATCCTGTTTTACAATATACAGAGGGCCTACCATGAGTTGGCTATCGAAAACTTACTTACGTTAAAAACCTATCGAGTTGTTTTTTTCATACGGCCGATTTTAGTTCTTCGCGTAACCACCAGCGGCGCTGTACAAGTTTTTCATAGACATATTTACGTAGGCGATATCGAGTGCGTAAGTTTTAAACTCATGGTAGCCCCACTGGGTACAAATTCTGTAGGCTGTGCCAAAACAGGGTTTTTAGGCGTTGCCTTTTTTATTCCCTTTCGTCAAATTTAGAAAGGAACGTTTTGTCTTTATTTTATTACACTCCACCCGAGTGTTTCGTTAAGATTAGGCTAAGGAAATCAGTGGAATTCACGGGATGATAGTTTACTTGAAATACCTAAAATTTATACATTTTTGTTGTTAGTATTTAGAATATAAGTAGTAAATTCGTATACCACTTTTACCTTGTACCTTTTAATCTTCACTTTCATAAACATCTATGCTTTCTATTAAATCAACTTAATGTTTAACATTAAAAAGAATCGTCTTCTTTTATTGATTTTTTGTAAACGGTTTTTTTATTGTTTTTTTTAATATGTCCTATTAAAAAAAAAACTTAAGTAACGGGTCCGTCTTTTTCGTCGTCAGTATGTTTCCAAATCTGAATAGGCATTTATTTTTTAACGCTTTTGCGTAATCAAGGCGCCCACCAAGGAAACGGTCCAAACCGTTTTCCCGGAAATTCGCTTGATGTATTCATATTTCAATCTTTCGCGGACCAAGGTTTTTTGCTTACTTTGCCAAATTAATACTTTCACCACAATTTTCGCGTAAGTAAGCAATTTTTGATTACGAATATTTTTGATGAAGTGGCTTTAACAAATTTCAAAAACCGACGAGCAAGGTGTGGTGAAGTGAGAGCCGGACTCGAACACAAAGGGTTCCGTATCAACGTGGTGAAAAAAAAATACGTTTTTGTATGTAAACCTCCTAATATTCGTTTTATTTTATTAACAGAATCGTTGTGGGTAGCTGTACAAATGACATTAGTGCTGGTTCGGGAGTGGATCAAGAAATTCATAACCGCTATGGCAGACGAAGACGGGCGGCGCCAGTTCGCTCGCGACCACGATTGGTGTAACCCAGTCGAAACGTCGGGCAGTAAGTAGCTATGAAATTTTGCTACTCCTAATAACGCGTGTAGACCCATAAAGACTAATATTTAGTGTAATGGAACGCGAAAGTCTTAAATCTTACAGAATCGTTGTATGTTAATTAGAATAAGTAAAGTAGTTGTTCTTGTTTTATTTTTATCGTTGTGTTTGTTATCATAGCGGCAACAGAAATACATATTTCTGAAAATTCAAAGTGTCTTTCCATCGCGATTCTTGAGACAGAGCCCGGTGACATACGGACGGACAATTGGACGGACAACAAAACCTAAATAATAAGGTCCTATTTGGTAAGGCGTTCAAAAACTCAAAGGAACAATAAAAATATCTTCCCCGTCATAGTTTATTCAATACTATTTCGCCTCTTTGCTTCGATAACGTGACAAATTATTTATAGATTTGCATAGCGTGACAATCTTTGCATCATAATTTTATTTAATTTGCACTACAGTAGAGTTATGTAGAGCACGTGTTGAACACGTAACAAAAGAAATCCTTGTCAAAATTGCCACCAGCCATCCTACATCAGTAATATAATATAGCAGTTTTGGCATGACAAGAAATTTACAAATCATATCAACATTTCGCGAAGGAAATGCGACGTGACGGGAATATCTATGTAAGTTAAGGAACTATTAGGAAATTATTCACTTTCAAGTCATCAGGTATTTAAAATAATATGGTTACACCATGACAGTTCAAAGTGGACTATAATATTCATATTCTACACCATGTTATTATATTTTTATGATGTAAATGTACCGGACATATTCAGTTTACAAATATTTACAGTTCCATATAATTAAAGCAACACATGAAACTAACTACTTACCACGTACTTAAATTTTGTATCTGTTACTGTTGTTGTATCACATGCAGACAGAATATGGTATGTTTTGCTTTTCACTAAAAAAATTAAGCACACATGAACAGCAAGCAGAAAAATAATGTTTATGTTACAAACGGTAATGTAACAACTGTATTTGTTTACTCTCATTTCTCTGAGTAAAAGACAATAACCTTAGTACACACCACAGCCGATAGTACGTACATCTGTTTCCCCCCTAAACACAATTATCGGGGAACACAAACATTTTTTCATTTCCTGAAGCATTTTATCGGAGTACACTCCGTTCGACACCAATCAATTTCACCGTAAATATATATTGCGGGGGAAAAATAAACGGCGCGTAGTATTTGGTCGTCGCGAAATGTTTACGAAGCGTCGACAAGAGAAGACAGCCGTAAAAACGGGTACAAGCAAACCAATTTGTAGGGTAATGAGCGTTTCTCGTTCTTTGTTTAACGTTAATAATAAAAATGTGCGTCGTAACATTTGAAACCGTATTTTTTAAGTGAAGCGGGTTCGAAGAAAATGGTCTTCAATAATGTTTGATCGTGAACACTTCATTTCATAAATTATTCTACACGCGATATAAACAGTAGGAAGTATGTAGCTATTCACTGCGGTTTCAATTTGGTGACACTTATAAAATGGGTTTAGTCAGGGGGATACCAGTCACAACTATCTGTCCGGTGGTTGGTGAACGGTATACGGGTAAGCGACTCCGGCTCCTCGAGCTACTCTCGACTCAGTCCGAATCATCCGAGGCGATAGTATCCTTCCTCCCCTTTTCCTTCCCCCGTCATATATCCTTGCTACTCGTGGGAACGCAATGACCTTGTTAAAACAATGCACAAGGCAGAATGGCGGCGACGTGGTCCACAACCCGTCACGTCACTTTTCCCACAGAGGTGAAAAGTGGATCGCTGAAAGTGATCTCTGAAAAAGGCGTAATTTTTTGTATTTATGTATAAAATGGGTGCGAGTGAACTCTTGCGAACTTTAATAATGCAAACAAATTACACCAAATTCACACGAAAACTCTGAAAGTGACTAAAGTTAGAGTTTTAGTAGCTCTACCTTATATAACTACCTGAATATTTTTCTAACTGATTACTATAATGGCATGGAGTAGCCTTGTCATCATCACCGGACTAGGGGTGGTTGGCCCTTATGTAAAACTACCCTCTTCCAATCTAAACTTTACCTTTTTTTCCTGATTCCAAGTAATCAAGTAAGACAATGGGGCGTCATCGCGTGACGATACATCGGTTGTCGTTAAATCACGTCTTTGTTGCGACAATCCAACGGGTTTGTCGTGAAGAACTCAAAATAAAACCTAACCCATACGTGTTTACAGCTGTTATATAATAAAGTTTCATGGGTGTTTCACAGGCCCACGTATAGTGGCAGTCTTAACGAATTCTCGATAAATTCTGATACTGGATTAAGTAAAGCTATCAGAAATATCACTATCTAGATAAAATAAGACAAAGTAGTTTTTTGTCTGTCTGTCATTAGCATACTTGCTTAGGTCTTTAAAACTTAGCAACGGATTTTGATTCGGTTTTTTAAAAGGTAGGTGGAAGGAAGTAAGGATGGGTTGCTAGTAAGCAATATTTGGGGTAAATTTGTTAAAATTACAAGTTCTCCATGAACAATTTTTAATAACAATAAAAGCAAATATAATTTGAACAAAAAGGATGTCACTGTACGGTCATGTAGAAAGTTAAACACCATTTGAAATACTTTATAAGCTACTTCCACAGACCATTTTTTTCCCAGTTTTACCTAAGCTTTCGTTGATCACATTTCGGAAAACTCGTAACTATATGAGGTGCTCTACCACAAAAAGAATGGCAAAAACTTCCATCGATGCCGCAACCTCCGACATTAGCACCGGCCTCGCTACGCTATCTCTACATCGGCATACATTAACTTGGCGAGCGCGTGACGAGGTATAAATCAGAGAGATCGCAGCTTATGCTGATATGGCAGCGTTGCTACGCCGCGAATTTTCGCATAAATTACCCTTTAGGGTTTACTTAGTCATTCTAGGATGGCGGTAGCAATAACAATAGGTATTGGTCTCTATTATTTGCGCACACAATAGGTGTACAAACGGCTTCCCGAGTTAAGTACGATAGTTTTATAGTCGCTTTATACGAAGATGACTTATCTTTTAAGAGTTTAACAATGTTTAACGATTAGTAGTAAGTAGGAAAACTCCTTGAGGAAACGAAGAAATTCTAAGGTTGTGTAGTCGACCAACCCGGTCTTGGTCAGGGTGGTTGACTTAGGTCTTATCGCCCTAGTTTAGGGTAGGCTTGTGCCCTAGCAGCGGGGCACGACCTCTCTCTCTTCTTAATTACATGACAAAAAAAGGTTGATCGTTTCTGGAAAACTGGATTTTTATTACAAATGTGAAAAAAAACCGATAAAATTAACTCCTTGCCAGATAACCCATGTCAATATACAATACTACGAGTTGTATTAGCGTATCCATTACTTCTTTATAACAAAAGCGATATTAAAAGTATTATTATACTATTTTAACATTCGCAGACTCTTGGACTTTATATGTACCAAATGTAATTAAAATTGGTTTAGATGTCATAAATTTTGGTGTGACAGACAGATACCTCATATTTGGATCTCACTACCGCTTACCATCAGGTGGAGTGAGGTCATCTTGTTAGCTCATTATAAAAAAAAGAGATAAATTTCGAGTTTAAAATATTAGTAACGATAACATAAAAAGATGACAAAATACTCCTTTGCTTGCTGCAAATAGGTTACGTAACAATGTTTCGCAACAGTTTTTTGAACGTCACTTTTTGTGCTGTACCCACGATATTTCCACGCATATCACAAATCCTCGCCAAATCAAACAAAAACAATGATCAGTTGCATTTATCAACATTGTGTTGCATTCAAGTCACGTCATCCGCTACATCGTTTAGCCGAAATGGCTGTAACTACAGCTTTATGGATCGGTAAAGTTCAATCGATGGCAACACAGGGGTAAATATTTAAAAAAACGAGAAACGACAGGCATTTTAACGCACGCTCTCCGTTGTTATAGAATGAATATCCGTGAGACTCTTCTTTTATCAGTTCAAAATAAATAGTAATAATTACTTTTCTAAAGTCTGTCTAAAGACTGAGCATAACATTAAGTTCAGTAATTTATCTTACTACAAAACCAATTCCATGACTTGGTTCAAGTAATTATTCTCTACATATGGAAAGTAGGAATCTAAATTTAAAAACCTGAAAAAGCATTTGTTCTGTAATAACTATTATTATCTGTTCGTCGTTTTGCAGAAACTTTATAACTCATCAATATCATTCAAAATATAATTATGGATGTTAAACTATAACTCTTAAGTCTGAAAGTTGCACCAATTTTAGAAAAGGTAAGAAGTGCAAGGTTAGCTTGGTATAGGCATTATGAGGAGGGAAGAAAGCCATATGACTAGAAGGATGATGAGTATGAATGTCAACGAACGTAATAGTAGAGGTAGACCGAAGAAGATAAGGATGCCATCCATCCCATATGGGAGTAAAAGGAGTAGAAACAGAGCGGACAACTGACTGGCCCGAGTGGAAGAAGTAGTAAAGTACAGGTTGCGCCGACAAGAGCAGGAGAATGATGATGATGATGAAACTCTAAGTCATAAGTAATACTCGTATATGAAAGTATAATCATATATCAGTGGGGCTACCATGAGTTTAAAACTTACGCGCTCGATATCGCCTACGTAAATGTCTATGAAAAACATGTACAGCGCCGGCTGGTGGTTACGCGAAGAACTACAATCGGCCATATGAAAAAAACAACTCGATAGGTTTTTCACGTACGTAAGTTTACGATAGCCAACTCATGGTAGGCCCTCAGATAGCTTAAAGCCGTAGTATAACACCAATTAACTCTACAATAGTATACTAAAAAAGAAAAAAATACAATACTCAGGGTCCACACGCAGTCCCGTTGAGTGCGAGCCAACACTTTATACTTGCAAATAAATGTTTTCAGTTGCCCGAGTCCGGGTGACGCCCGGGTTTTTAATAAAGAAATTAATTAACGCTTGCAACGATAGTTGAATAATTTATAACCTCACCGTCTGCATTAATCCTTTGGGCGATAACGATGTCGCCTTTGGGTTTAGACACAGTACATATTGCTACAGTGAGTTTTTTTTATTTTTTTTTATAAAGAGGCTAACAAGATGACCTCACTCCACCTGATGGTAAGCGGTAGTGAGATCCAAATATGAGGTCGACAGGCACAATAGACCATATTGAGCCTGTCGCACTCACCCTGAAAGCCGTGAAAAAGGAGACCACTGTTGCGGCAACAACGAGACAAGGCGTGGAGTCTCGCATTGGTATTGAGCTGTGCCGGTCGGAGTTGGCCAGTCCGCCGAACGGCAGGGCCCGCGTTTCTACGGGACTCCCAGAACGGCGGGCTGACCCGCTCCGCCCGCACAATACCGCCGCTAAGACTCCACTGGTCCGGCGCTTGCCGCAACAATGGTCCCCCCTGGCTCCGGTTCGTACAGTGCTGATCCCGGAACGCGACCTGACCAAGAGAAGTCAGAGTCACTTGGCGGGTTTAACACAACTGTATGGTGGTAACAGCAACCGGTCGACAAAATGTCTCCCACCTGAGTGTTTCATACTCAGCAAAAAATGTTTAATAATTTGAAATAGAACTAATTTTACGGATAAAACTCGCGTGTATTGTTATTCTAAACATATCATCTGAGTGCCACACGTTTTTTTTAAGTTTCGAGTTTTTTGCAGTGCAGCGCTTGTGGTCACGGGCGTTGTAAATGTGTAGTTTTCGCGCAAATAATAGACAATAATATGGTAAAAATTCAAAATTTCAAAAATGGTGAAATTCAACTCTATCGCTTTGTTTACCGCGTCTGAAATCTTGTACATAGTTATATGGTACAACAACGTACAGTGTTATTACTTACTACAAGAGCAAAATGGGAGGCCTTTTACTAGGATTTGGCTGTCCATCTATCCAAGATGTATCTCTGGAACAGTAACAGTCACACAGTTGAATTTTTTACAAATTATATTGTTCTGTAACCGCAATAACGACGAATACAAACAGTGGACAAAAAAATCAAGATGGCTCCCTTATGCCATATAGTATTTTTAAAAATACAATGGAACCCTTCGATTGCAACTTCGACTCAGAATTTTTTTAGCTTAGGGTTTAATATTGCTATAAGGGATAGAAACGATTCAACCCACGTGATCGAAAGCCACGTTGGATGTTCCACACTGCCCTGTATTTCAGGTTTGATGAGTATGTTTTCAACACTTTTTCCATAATTAATGAGTTTGCGACGTCCTTTGAAAAACCCTTGACATGAAGCCCACTCGAAACATAAAACCGTTACCAGTTATCATTATGCATAATTTTATATCTAAAGTTTAACAAAAATTAAAATCCTTACCAATATTATAAATCCGAAAGTAACTCTGTCTGTCTGTCTGTCTGTTACGCTTATAAAGTCCAGAGCCTAAACCAGATTATTAACTTTTAAAATATAATATAGCTACAAGGATATATTATGAATATAGTAACCTACCTCTTGAATCACTCTACGTATTTAAAAAGCCTGAGCTAAATCCATAGAGCAGTTTTAAAGATCTAAACATACATAGGGACACAAAGCGGGAACGGGATTGTTTTATACTATTTAATAATTATGAAGAAATTCTAAGGCTGTGTAGTCGATCAACCCGTACTTGTACAGTGTGGTTGACTAAGGTCTGATCACGCTTGTTGAAGGCAGGTCCGTGCCCCAGCAGTGAGGACGCATATAGACTTATGATTGATGAAACAATATAGAGATAGGGACAATGGACCACATCTTCGTTGATCTAACTATTCATACTTAAAGTACACGTGTAAAACCACCATTGCACCAAAGACACGAGTACCCACCCACATAAACTGTACGAACACACCAGATGCATTGTAAAAATCAATGCAATCCTGTATCGCCCTCCTTGGTTAATGCTTTCACTCTATATTGAACCTGTGAAGGCAATCCAAAACTTATTGGCGATTCAAAACTTTCCAGACGTTTTCAGTAAAAGAACTCAGAATATTACATTACTGGAAAGTCCTTATTTGGTTTCCTAACTTTTAAATGTCAATCTCTTATTGAACAGTAAATGCAATGTATCCGCGTAAAATGTGAATGAAGTTGTCAAATTATTTTGTTAATCAGTTCATCATCATCATCAGCATCATATACCTACCCTTAACTAGGGCGATCAGGCCTTAGTCAACGACGCTGGCCAAGTGCGGATTGGTCGACTATACATACTCGTTCTCTCACTTGCAGAGTTCGTTTTTACAAGAACTTTAAAATTCTGTATAAAATTTCCCGTTAGTTACTCCAGAATCATGTTTTAATCAAAACAGATTACTGGCATATTGTTCCCAGCTTGTAAGTACTCGCGTTCCTTAACAAATTACCTGTCAAGAAAAATAATCAATTTCCTCTCAATAGCGGAGGTTCGACAAAGGCTCTACCGGCGTTTTATGTAAATAATTTCACCAATTTCCATGATTCCGAACGAAAATACAGCACTGATACAACGCTGGCTTTGATTGGGATCCGTGACGACCGCAGGCCGACCAATCCAACCGACCCCGTTCGTTAGCCAAGCCAATTTGTCCTCTCGTCCGACCAAATTGAGTATATTTTTGCAATTTTTTTCATTGTTCTAACAGGTAACGACTTTATTGTATTATCTAATCAAAGGATAAAGGTATTACCTACTCATTGATTCAATTGCGATTTTTATGTTGTTCTTACTTTCTAAGTAGCACGATAATACAACTTAATTAATTAATTGCATAGTAATCAGTGAGTAAAATAATAATCAATGAAATTCTTACATAATTATTAACTTAAAATATTTAATTTCTTTATTAATTTTAGTTTTTTTTAGGGTCTTAAAGTACCAATTTAAAAATCGCTATCAAACCAAAACATAAAAAAAAGATTTGAGAAGTTAATGCAACATATCGAAATATCGCTTAATCTCAATTTTCATATTTTCTTTCTCATTGTTACCTTGAAATAACCTGCCCACAGCCTATTGTAAACAAAAAGGTCAACATATTGGAGAAAAGGTTACATTAATCTTGCCCTATGTATACAATTCAACCAATACGTACCGATAAAAATGCAATTTTCGTCAAATTGATAGAAGGTGTTCACCGTTCATAGCAGACGACAAAGAAAACGAAATTTCCCGAAACAAATTGAAATCCAAAAGGTACAAAGTACACACACGTCCAGAACGATATTAAAGTTCATTTTCGCATTTTATCAATCTTGCTTTGTTTGATCCATGGATTTTTGATGCAATATTCCTTTTTGTATTTTAAATTTTATTCATCGAAATTGGTTACCTAACCGCATTTGTTTAGTTATCATGTGGGATAGATAAAACGTAGCTGAATTATTCTTAAGACTCTTAAATTCCCTTATTTCAAAAGCGTCGATGCCCGAGTGGTTAAGGTCGTTGTTTGCACTGCGTGAGCCATGCTTGAGATGCGCCAGTTCAAACCCCGCCACTACGTTATCAAATTTGAAAATCATAATTTTAATCTGTCATGGTTACACACATAACAAAACGGAAATTGTCCGGGATATTTACCATATCAGTTCACCCGTGATCATGGAGTTTGCAACAATGCCGAAATATCGGGAGCTCATTTAAACAAAACAACATGGTAAATATCCCGGACAATTTTAGTTATCTTAAATTTGAAAATTATATTCGACGCTCTAACGGTGAAGGAGAAACATCGTGAGAAAACCTGCACATCATCATCATCATCAGCCTGTTCATGTCCACTGCTGGACATAGGCCTCCCCAAATGCACACCACTACTCTCTGTCCTCGGCCACTCGCATCCAGCTCCTACCAGCCGTCCTAAGCAGATCGTCACACCACCTGGCCTGCGGGCGTCCTACACTACGTTTACCGAAACGCGGTATCCACTCCAGAACTCTATCCCAGCGGTTGTCGGTTCTACGGCTGATGTGGCCAGCCTACTGCCACTTCAGCTTGCTAATGCGATGAGCTATGTCGATGACTTTGGTTCTCTGACGGATCGCCTCATTTCTGATTTGATCCCGCAGAGAGACACCGAGCATAGCTCTTTCCATAGCCCGCTGAGCGACTTTTAACTTGTGGACCAGCCGTGCCGTCAGTGTCCACGTTTCGGCTCCATACGTCATGACGGGTAGGACGCACTGATTAAAGACTTTCGTCTTTAGGCTTTGTGGGATTGACGATGAGAAGACTCGGCGTAGTTTCCCAAACGCTGCCCAACCCTCAGGTGGGTTGGGCAGCGTTTCGACAGGCATTCTTCTATTTCTGGGTTGGAAAAACCTGCACACCTATGAAGAAATTCTAAGGTTACGTAGTTGACCAACCCGCAATTGTCCAGGGTGGTTGACTAAGCTTGATCGCGCTAGTTGCAAATAGGTCCGTGCCCCAGCAGTGGGGACGTATGATGAAGAAACGATATCGAGATAGGGTGGGACACATCTTGTTAAACTAACTATTCATACTTAAAGTACACGTGTAATACCACCATTGCACGAAAGACACGAGTGTCCACCCACACATACAGAACACATCGGGTGCATTGTTGCATCCAGATATTGTTTTCGGTGAGGATAAATGGCGGTGTTCCCGGCGCGTGATGAATGCAGCGCGGATGGGTGAGCCTCCTGCAGCTACCCAGGTGGTGCAAGGTGCAGTTGGGTGCATTCTGAGAGCAGGGTCAAATCTTGAAAATGAATAAAACTGAAGAGTTTGTTTTTGTTTCTTTAGACGCGCTAACCACAGAACCTACTAGGTAGAATTGGATTTTTTTGTTTTTTGAGCGAAGGAATAACGTTAAATGTGCAAAAAACGGGGCAAAACACGGCAAAAGTCGCTGACACAGGTAGTCCTTTATAAAACGGTCACCATTAGTGTACCATTATAATTGGTAATGAACATCTTAATTGGTCTAGTGATTTAGGTGTGAAAGTGCGACATTCGGAATTATTTAAAAACCAATATTTATAAGCGATGAAGAGAAATGTGGGGTGCGACTTTTTCGTCTACATGTGTAAAACAATCGCACTAAACCTTCCACGTGTCCTTACTTACACACACTGTTCAAACAAACCGTATGCATTGCAAAGTTGGTTCTCGATGTGACCGGGTGCATTGTAAAAATCTAGAGAATGTTTTCGGCGAGAATAAATGGCGGTGTGTTCCCGCGTGATGAATGCGGCGCGGACGGGGAGCGCCTGCTGCTATAGCGGGTGGTGCAAGGTGCAGTTGGGTGCATACAAGCACACATTCTCAGCTTCTTGACTATTCAAACTTAACTTAAACCTACGTCTCTAGGCTTCTAGGTTTCTAGGCTAAATCTCATGCTAGAGGTTCCCAGTTCAAACCACTGTGTTTTTTACCCGACTACGGCAAAGCAAAAGGAGGGTTATGATTTTGACAGGCTATGTATGTATGTATGTATGTTCATCTGTTTCCACATAACTTCTAAATTGCTTGTCAGAATTCGACAAATGACATATCATTAGAAGCGTCTTAATTGTCCGCTGGTTATAGGCTATATAGGGTTTCACAAAATCTAATGTGGCGCCCACTAGCGGACAAAACATACAGAGTAAAAAATAAAGTTAAGATAAATACGCCGTGTTTGGTATCATTGGAAAGCGCTTTACTTGTACATTTTAAATATATATATATTACTAGCATTTGCATGTGACTTTACGTATATTCATGGACTGATTGCATATAGTTCACATCTTTTCGTTCATAGCTTCTTTACTACTTACTAACACCAAAATAGTACAAATAATAAAAGTTAAAAACTAAAACCCAACTACGACAAAAAACGACGCTGAAAAAGTATAAAACAAGACTTTTCGAACATACAATCCTATTTTGAAGTATGCAATATTTACTATGTAGAGATAAGTTTTCATGTTTGGAAAGGCGTAGTCACACGTTCCATACACAAGTACCTACCTACCGTAGCACTTTGACAACGTGTGACTGCGGTTTTCCAAACATGAAAACTTATCTCTACATAGTAAATATTGCATACTTCAAAATAGTATTGTATGTTCTAAAAGTCTTGTTTTATACTTTTTCAGCGTCGTTTTTTGTCGTAGTTGGGTTTTATTCAAATTTGAAATTCATATTTACGGTTATTCGACGCTTTAACAGTGAAGGAAAATATCGTGAGGAAACCTAGACACTTACGTAAATTCCAAGGTTGTGTGTGTAGTCACCCAACCCGCACTTGGCCAGCGTGGTTGACTAAGGCTTGTTCGCCTTAGTTTAGGGTAGGCCTGTGCCCCATCAGTGGGGACGAATATGGGCTGATGACGATGATGACCAATCGCTACAACCCGTCTCTTATACCAAGTCCTTATGGCGTTGGATTGCAGCCAAAACTGAATTCCTTTTCATAGCGCTTTATTATAACATTTAGAAAGTTATTACTTTTCGAACTGTATTTTGCATCAGCCAACACCGATATCCCTAATACTATTTCGATCCAAATCGATTCGGAACTTAGTTTATGAATATTTTGCCACCTACTGCGAGTTTTGATTGAATAAAAGGTGCACTGAATCGCGAAAATTCAGATTTTCAGATAAATATTAAAGTAAATTTTGATATTTCACACAATTGAACGCATCCCTTTTTTACCCGACTACGGCAAAGCAAAAGGAGGGTTATGATTTTGACAGGCTATGTATGTATGTATGTATGTTCATCTGTTTCCACATAACTTCTAAATTGCTTGTCAGAATTCGACAAATGACATATCATTAGAAGCGTCTTAATTGTCCGCTGGTTATAGGCTATATAGGGTTTCACAAAATCTAATGTGGCGCCCACTAGCGGACAAAACATACAGAGTAAAAAAATAAAGTTAAGATAAATACGCCGTGTTTGGTATCATTGGAAAGCGCTTTACTTGTACATTTTAAATATATATATATTACTAGCATTTGCATGTGACTTTACGTATATTCATGGACTGATTGCATATAGTTCACATCTTTTCGTTCCTTAAAATATAAAACATGTTGGTTCATCAATTTAACTTTTGATAATATTATGCGCCACAAATACACTTTAACACCAAAATAGTACAAATAATAAAAAGTTAAAAACTAAAACCCAACTACGACAAAAAACGACGCTGAAAAAGTATAAAACAAGACTTTTAGAACACTGAACTGAACAAAGTTGCTTATGTAGTTCCAACTATGTAGAGATAAGTTTTCATGTTTGGAAAGGCGTAGTCACACGTTCCATACACAAGTACCTACCTACCGTAGCACTTTGACAACGTGTGACTGCGGTTTTCCAAACATGAAAACTTATCTCTACATAGTTGGAACTACATAAGCAACTTTGTTCAGTTCAGTGTTCTAAAAGTCTTGTTTTATACTTTTTCAGCGTCGTTTTTTTATTAAAAGTATTTCACTCAGTGTTATTCCATCTATTAGTCTGTATTCCATATAGGGTACATTTAATATTTACCCAGTCAAACCTTACCTTGATTAATTACCTAATAAGCAAACTAATCTTCGTTAAACTTTATGACATATTCGTATTAAAAACTGCCGATTAGTTATACGATAATAGTTAGATATTGATACCAGAGGGCCTACCATGAGTTGGCTATCGTAAACTTACGTACGTTAAAAACCTATCGAGTTGTCTTTTCATATGGCCGATTGTAGTTCTTCGCGTAACCACCAGGCGGCGCTGTACAAGATTTTCATAGACATATTTACGTAGGCGATATCGAGCGCGTAAGTTTTGAACTCATGGTAGCCCCACTGATTTGCCGATTAAGTAAGTTCCACATTAACAACTTCCTGTACAAAATTTTAATTCAACATACATACATACATAAAATCACGCATTTTCCCCAGAGGGGTAGGCAGAGATCACTTCCGGCGATCCACATTTCACCTCTGTGGGAAACATGACGTGACGGGTTGTGGACCACGTCGCCGCCATTCTGCCTTGTGCATTGTTTTAACAAAGTCATTGCGTTCCCACAATTAAAAGTTTTAATTCTAGCTCTACTAAACTCAACATACGGCCGAAGTACTACAATTTTCAACGAACAAGCACAACACAAAATCTATGCATCCATAGCCGCCACAGTAGCAGCCGGCTACTTTTTGCTAACCCCTCGCGTGATTAGGAAATGCATCGGCTAAATGGCCGAAGAGGAACGTTCTGCCATCACGCGATACCAAATGGAATATTTTTAAAGCTGAAACTGTAGATAGCGAGCCATATTTCACTGCCGCAGTAGTATAAACAAAGGAAATAGAGACTATTATCGTTTGCTGACAACCGCTGATTTGGTTCAGTTTACTTACACAGTTTAACGAAACCCTATTTATTTATCGTAATGGAATCCGTTGACACTTAATTTTAGTTTGTCATGCTGAGTTCTGAAAATGACGCATAATTTAATGCTGCAGAGTATAAATTATACTCACAATAAGCGTCGCAGTAGCTAGCTGTAAATAATAAAATTACTGGCCTAATAGTAACAAAATCACTTAGCTCTTTGTATCTTTATTAAACAAGCCTACAGTTTATGGCGGATACAATTAGTAAGTTTCTGAACGCTTCGTATGTCCACATTAAATTTAGTTTCTATGCGTTATAAAACGATTGTTCTTGAGACAAGAAGTACACATTATTACGGGTTTTAGTTTTAGTAGAAGTAGTTACGCGACAGATATTATGTAGATATTAAACGCTCACTCTAGGCCTAGAGCCTATGGTGACTCTTTTTTTATGCAAGGATGATCCAGGATGACCTCACTTCACGTGATGGTAGGCGATCGTAAGGTCCACATATGTGGTTGACAGGCACAATATACCCAATCATAGAACTTAATTAGTGTGTGGGCTCAAACACGATGCAAACGCACAAAGGCATCGATGTAAAGGAAGGCTGTGGACGAATCAATAATAATCGACTTGGAAACAACGCATGACGATGTGGAGCACCGATTAAGGATTATTCTACTAAAAAGATCCGAAAAGATGTTAGGTTTCGGCGGGTCGATCTGTGCGTGCTTGATAGGGAAGCCAGGCGCGATGATGGCGGGCAGCGTGCGCGAGAATTTCTTCCTTAAAACTTACGTCCATATTAGGCGCCCTGAGCCGAAGTTCGAGCCCCGCTAGGCCCCCCTGAGGCTAACCTTGCCTAAATGTCTAGTGGTGTGAGTCATCCGCTCCCCCGCCAGCCCGGTTAAGCTGAGAAAGCCTATCTGCAGGCTACCAGTCAGGGTCCCACAAAAAAAACTAATTTTAAACTGTCATGGTTACACACATTAAAACAAAACAACATTGTCAGTTTTCTAAAAAAATAAACGAATTTCCCCGCGATAGTTCAATTTAGCACGAATCGCGACGATTCGACTAAAAAAGGTCTGAAAAGTTGACTAACCATTGTTAGGTCGCTGCGGGTCGATTTGCGCTTGCATGATAGAGAAGCCGGGCGCGATGATGGCGGGCAGCGTGCGCGAGCGCAGGAGGGGGGGCGGGGCGCGCCGGCCGCCGCCGCCCAGCGCCTCCGCCGCCGCCGCCGCTGCCGCCGCCGCACTGGAACAACATGACGATGATTAAAAAAAGCCAATGATCAGTTGGACGCGTACGGGGAGTTCCGTGCAATACTGCATGTACCTACGGATCCGTAAAATTCAGTCTCGCCTGACTAAGGGGTGAGAGCCATTCGGTGATGATCACCGTAGTCAGTAATGAAAAAATATTCACGCCTTATCTATTGAAATGATTTAAATAAATCATATGATTCTAGCTGTGTCCGCGAATACGTCTACGTGGAATAGTTATTAACGCGGTTTAGATTATTTCACACAAAAGTTAACACCCGTTCCTATGGGAATTTTGCAATATCCTGTTGTAACTAAGTTTTAAGTTATCTGAGGTACCTGCATGCCAAATTTCAAGCTATCTAAGCAATATAGCTAAGGATTATCCCTCTAATTTCCGTTCCCGTGGGAATTTCGAGAATTCCTTACTCAGTGCACCTCTACGGTACCTGAAATTCGTCCCTTTCAAATTTCAATTGTCAACGTTTCGCCGTTTAGGCTGTGCGTTGATATGTCAGTCAGTTTCTCCTTTTATATATTTGAGATGAGATGAAATTTGGAACTATTAACCGACTGCACTTCACACGGATAGAGTCACAGGCATTAAACATAGTTATATGAGTTGACTAGCTCTATATTGCATTTGGCAGTGCCTTTGTCCTAGCCATGATGTGTGGGTAATATTCCGAGAATCACAGGTATAATTACGGTGTTGCCTAAGCGTAGCTGTCGTGTGGCTTCTGACCCACTTTGGTTTGGTCCTTTGACCTCTAGTTGAGGTTGAAGGAAGGGTTATAGAGTGAAAACACACACACAGTTTAACAATATTATGTAACTAAAGATTTGGATAAGCACGTATAAATGTCACGTTTTTGTCAGTGATAGATAGAATACTATACTAGAATCCGTAATTCGACGGAGTAGTTTGACAACTTCAAATCGCATTATGTTGCTAGGTTTAGCCTAGTGTTGTTTGCATCGATAATAATTTGTAATCTGATTCGATCAGAACAATAAATCGATTTTTTTTCGAATTAATTTATTATTAAAAAATTTATTACATTTTTATGAAATAAATTGACTTGTACTAATCAAGAAAATTTCGATTGTTGTTAAACCGAGATACTGGCACGATTTCGCATTACTTAATTGTAGCAGCACTGTTGGCTAGTGAAATAATGGTTGACATGATGACGCTCACCTTCATTTGTAAATCATTCGGCTTCCGTACCTTAGATTGTTTGATGCGATTGTATTTCTCTGTTCATGTAGCATATTATAGGTAGGTATTGTTTTGTTTTTCAGTTAATCAGGGCTTAAACTCCAACATTTTTATACAATACCTCTAATAATGCAGACAAATAAAATTATGCAGACATTTTTCACTCTCTTTTTAATTTGATTAAAATAAATTGAGCGGTGTTGTTAGATAACCGGCGATTTATTCTTAGACCGGATAATTCTGTCGATAAATAATATTACCATTATCCTCATCACTATTTATTTTTTCTAACACATGGTAACACTCTATCTGTCAAACTACTCCGCCGAATTATGGATTCTAGTTTATAAACATGTAAGTTCCTCTTTTGCCTGAAACACAAGAAAACCCTAGTTCAGGCACACATATTCCCTGAACTTTAAATGCAATGTAGATTTTATAAGATCAAAAATTGTCAGCTATGTTTTGTAATATTTTTTATTTTATAAATAACACTATTTAAGCGAAAGCAAAACTTGAGCTAGGTCGACTATTGGAAATTCAGCAGTAACTACCCACAAATTGTTACAGACAAAATTAATTACAAATTTCATATGAATATTTATGAAATCAGAGAACCGTGTCTTAACTTCATCACTTTCAGAATAATTCATTGTACGTCACATTCGATAAGGTCAAAAGTAGTGTAGGTGTCTACTTAGATGAAACAAAACTATTAATATGTTGTTCCGATGATGGTTTACACAAGATATAGAGATCTTATAAGATCTTATAAGATATATTTACTCCGTTGCCCATAAAAACAAATACGTAATGTTTTTAGAGAATTCGTTATAAAAATTAAGTAAATTTAGCCTTATTTTTATTAGAGCTCTCTTCCACAATCCACAAGTCAAAGAAAACAAGTTTTTCAAGAGGGGCACAATAAGGCATCAGTTGTTACGTTTTAAGAATCAGCAACCAGCAAAAATCAAATGGCCATCATTACTCGAAGAAAGGTGATGCTACAAAAGAAACACTATAGCAGAAATCACCTCAGCTACATGGGTAAGATAAGCGTCTAGTTTCAACGACACCTTGACATTTGTCGCAGAAACCAGATATACCTTATTGAGAGCTGAGATGAAGGTCGGACTCGCACCAAGGGTGGCAAACTATATTTAACTATCTCCGGACTCACTCATTCACTCACTCACTCGCATGAACGCTTAAGAATATCGTGACGTAAATCACGGTCAAATACAGGTATGTATTTTATAAAATTAATATAAATGATACAACATCACATTTGTATATTGATCTGATTCGAGGCTAAGTTGCTTCGTCACTTAAGTTAAGAATATCAGAAACAACAATGGTATGCACAAATGTGTAAATAAAACCCTCTACATAGAATAAATATCGACGTTCATAACACTAACATAACACTTAGATGTATTTTTCCAAAGTGAAATCAAACCCACAACCCCTTTCACAAAGGACAAGGTCACTACCATACGCGCTATTGAGCTAGTAAAACACTGTGGCAATATAAGAGTGTAAAATTACGCCTAATAGCACTCAATATATCAATATATGGGCTGATGACGACATCAATATTAAAACTAAATATTTGTCTTTATGGGTCTACACGCGTTATTAGGAGTAGAAAATTACATAGCTAAAAAGTCTTCGAAAGTCTAAAATCTTACATCAATATTAAAAGCTTTAAAAAGTGAGGTCCAATAAAACACACGAAAACAATGATCATTATAATAATTGTGTTTACACAACAAAACACATTAAATCTTCGTAGTACTAGTACTGACCACTTCTGTGACGTTTTTACTGACTGTACTCGCTTCTGTAGTCATAGTTACATTAGTAGGTTTAACTTCAACTGTCAATGTTGTAGCACTTTCCGTTTGACTATCTACATTGGATATCTTTTTATTAACATCATCATTAGTGCTAGTAGAAGTACTAATACTAGTACTTTTATTGTCATTGTCTCCGCTCCTACGAACTGATGACTCACTTCCAAGGTTTGGTTTAGTGACGCCCAAGTGATCAGTATCTTTTTGATTTTGACAGTTAGTCATGACTGATTTTCCTGCAAATTGTAAATTACTTTATTATTCGATACTGGGTTCATTGGCAAATCTTTGCTATTATGTTTACATCTTAAAATACAAAAAAATAACTAAAGCAGAAAACAGTTTCTTGACAATCTATCAACGGTGGTAGTTAGTCCCTATTGATTGATTGCTTAGTAATGATAAGCTTTCGGCTTATTTTCCTCAATAAGGAAACCATTTCCGTGAAAAGGTCTTTGAACACATTACGCCATCTTGTTATTTATGGAGATCGACCTCGGAGGCAACGAGCACTTATTAAATAATTACGCCTTATAATTTCCTATGAATTTTGCTTCATCGTTAACTTTCAGTCACTTACAAAACTAAATGTTTTATAGACCGATAGAAAGCGTCTTAATTCATTACAGTTCAAATCAACTACAAAATATTATAACTAATTCAAAAACCCTATCATAGACAAAGAAAATATTTTTGTACTCTCACTAGGTTCAACGACAAAAGACCCATTAATTACGTTAATGTCTTATCTATTTCTCTTACCCACGAACAAATTATTAAGTCCAGGGATATAAATGCCCCCGTCCACGACGCCCAGGTCCAAACGGGCTTTACCCACATTAGATATTCCGTTCGCGTCCAAATTCAATGTACCTCTGCCTAGAAAAATAATAGCGAATTAGTATTCATTCGCTTCTTCATTTAAAAAGTAAGAATGTTATTTCAGGCTCCGTTGAGAACGTTTTTATGCAAAATCGAATAATTTTAACGCTGAGAAAAGAACTTCAGATTATTAATGGACTGCCTTTAAAGGGGCTTGCAAATTACAAAACGAGCGAAGTTTGTCCAAAATCGTCATTGATAGCGGGATCATAATATTTCAGCATTAAATTTCGCAGACTCTTCAACAAGATTATATTCTAGCTACTTCAAGCAAAAATAATAGTTTTATTATGCCTATACGTAATCTGCAAATTTTAGACATAATTTCGAAGTTTTATCTAGAATCAGAAGACTCTTGACATTTGTCATAATTGTAAAAGCTAATAAGATTAATCATAAAGGTTTAGGTTCTGTGTGAATCATTTATTTAGGAAAAACAGTAAATACATATTCGCTATGTGCGCGATGATAGCGCCCCTAGTGGCGACAACTATTCTGGACTTGAGATCTGTCATATCATAGCAACCAGATGTTTTGATATGTCATATCATAGCAACTAGATGTTTTGATAAAGATTTTCGACTAGTTTTTCAACACAAAATAAATAAAAATTGTATAAAGTGAGTGTGTATATTATACCAAGTGATTTTCTTACTTCACAAAAATATGAATATTATTATAAGTATTGAATTTGCATCGTTTACGTTACGTACGTAACGTTTTTACTTACAAATACAAGGGAATTTATGAAATTAAAGCAATTTGACACATGAAAGCTCAGAATTATATCACATTTCTGTCACATCGTGATTTGCCGTCCCCCACCACCCACTCCGCACATAGCGAATACCTACAATACAATTTTCTTTCTACACTTGAATTATGTCAATACGAAACATTTTAAAACCGAATGCAGACACTATCACGCCGTATCGTTTTTATACTTGTATTGATCATCAACAAATTATTATTATTTAAACAATTACCAGCACTTCCAAATTTCAAAAGTACATCTGCTTCGCCAACAGCGCTAATTCCACTTGCTTTCAATTTTAGATCAACATTGCTCGGAATGGCGTCGCACTTATTTCCTTCTAAGTTGTTGTTATCTGATTTTTCAGCTTTCTTCTTCTTTTTGTCTCTGACCTCTTTCAATTTAGATTCCAACTGTGAGTTAAAAGGTTCGAATGATAAAAGGGGTTCCTTGTAACGCAGAGATACTTTCGTGGTCACGCTTAAAGTTAAGTAGTTTGCATTTCCCACTCGAATAAGTTTGAAAGTTCAATCAGGAAAGTAATTATGTCGCAACATCGAGAAAGTTTGGTATCGAGACTTTTCACTAATAAATCGATTTACCACTTTTTTTCCGGAATTATGGACCAACTAATTTACCTATATTATGATCTTATTAAGTCTGTCTATACTTGCCATTTCCAATAATATGTCTTTTTGTTCCAGAAATGCCTCATCAACAACATCATGCCTTCTTTTAGACTCCGCTGGTTTTAAATTACTACCTGGACTAGAAACGTGTGCTGGTACTCCTATGTGTATCTAAAAAAAACACATATCGTTGTTCATGAGACTAATTGTGTACGAAACATATTGGGTTCATCGGAATCAACCTAATATTTGTAGCGGAATCGAACCCACGACTCCTGGTGAAACAGACACTAACAAACGCATCAAAAAAATATCCGATATTTTGGATCTTAATCTACCAACCTACCAAAATTATGGATTAAACTTTAATTAAGTTTATCTACTCAGCCAATTACAGAAAAAAACTTCTATCTCAAGCTTCACTTTCTTGAATATTATACACAAGCCAGTCTTTCAAAGCGTGCAGTACAAGAATATCCTAAACCGTATCGTTTAAAAATATCCAAAACAGAAATACAGGAATTACCAGATACGCAAGTAGGAACCACGTAAGTGCCATTGAGTGTACTCTGCTACCAACCAAAGAGGCTGAATGTCGGATTTTACGAGCGCTGCAGAAATCGCGATATAAATAAATACAATTTTAATGCATTTTATTACTGCAACGTGCACCGAAATGGCGCCCATTTTGGCCGCACGAGAATAGGATTAAATCGCGACAAAGAGCTCGTAAAGTGATGAATGTAATTGGTTTAAATCCATGTAAGTGAGTTACACGGAAAGTGGGGCCAGCTTACCACTGAACTAACTGAGCTACCACGTCAAATGGCTAACTACCACCGTAGATGGTTTTAGAAAATGTATCATGAATGTGATAAGTAGGCATACCTAACATTTTTAATAGTAATAAAATCACAAATTGATCTGAATAAGGGTTTTCGCATATGAGATCCACTACATGGGAAGAAGTAGACATGAGGTCTAACTGCTGCTTCTTTGTAAATATTGACATATCTGTCCATTTCATGACAAAAAATAACCAATCAAACTGCAGTTGGACCTCTCTACGTATTGCCATCTAGTGATTTTTTTCACCAGCATATCTCATTGGTTTAAATAAAGTATTTGAATATTTTCATCAAAATTAATGCAACAACAATCAGAAAATATAATATTACTTTGTCTGCCAATAATCGCCATTTCTACATTTCATTAAAAATTAGGTAGGTTTATTACGAACAAAGAATTTAATATTCCAAAATCGTATCGCCTGTAACATATTGTAGCTCTCATCTTTTTGCGTACGATTAGCGAAAACATTCAGTATTCGCAATACGACGCCAATGTCACATACGATTCCTATTTCGCAACTTGAATCATAAAACAGACGGCCCATAAATACGAAATCGATGTTTCGAAATGTCGAAATACGACCTATTTTATTTGCTTACAATTTCAATTGGACCTTTATTCCCCCGTCGACGGCTGCGATTGAGAACGGTAAGTAAATTCCCACTTTTTAAATTGCCGAAACTTTTGCTTTACCCTCAAAGACACTCGGTAATGTTCGCGAAAAAGTTACGGAGATTGATCGCATTAACAAGTTCGGATTTCGTTATCATCCTTGTAAATCTAAGGTTCTTTCTTTGTGTTTCTTGTTTAACTTGTTAGCTATAACTTTCGTAAAACATATGGGAGTGGAGAGAGCGTTGTATCAAAATTGTCGATGCTCATGTGTATGAATTAGATTAATACTGTGTATAACATTATTTTTGCACTTAAAGATACATGGGACAGGTCGATAACAAACGAAATCATTATTTAGTTTACTTTTTTTTTTTCATCTTCATCATTCATTTCATTATCGTTGTGTATTTACGTAAGTAAGTATATCAATACAAGTAAGTAATTAATGTGTATGTTAATTTTAATTATTTATCTTTTTAGATAATGATGTTCCCGTTGTTGACGGTTATCTTAGGATGTCTCCTGGCAGTGCAATGTCGTGAAGCAAGCAAACCTTTCAAAACGATGCCCACTATTACCGGATCTTTGGTTAATCTCGGCAAAATGGATATTTCATTCCATTTCAATTCTAAAGGTATTTATGCCGCATTTGCTTTTAGTACAGTCTGTGGGGACATATAAAAGTCTCTGGTCTGCAAAAGGTGGAGTAGAAAATGTTTTGGCGTTATATTGTTTACGTATGGCAGTTTAATAGAAATCCAAGTTTTCGACCTTTAGGGGCGCATGCGCCAGCCGCCATCTTGAATTAAAGGTGCCGAAATTCGTTTTTTTCTAAATAACGTCTAAACAGTTAACTGTATGACTAAAGTGTCTTTGAAAAGCATAAAGAAGACAAAATTACTTACATTTCCTTCATACATATTTATTCTGTAAGTCTTATAGGTAAAAGTTTACAAGCGATGGAAAAAAACGAAAAATTTATTTAAATCTCCAAGTTCAAAAATGGTATTGCATTAAAATAAAACCCAGAAGACTGGGGCTGGAGATATAACACCAATGGGCTCAGTCCAATTACAACAACTGAGAAAGCTGCACCCCCAACGCTTTTAAAAGTAATTTCTTGCCACTGTAAAAAAGGATGCAGTAGAGCATGTAGTTGCAGAAAAGCTGGATTACAATGCTCTATTGTATGTGGGTTCTGTAGTGGTCAGTCCCGCGGAAATGCGGTAGAGATTCGAATAGATAACGAGGACAACGATGACGACGAAATTTCATTGCTGGAAACCCATTTTTTTAGAAACAGCGACATTGAAACTGAAAATTCTAGAGAGATTAATGAAGATGTCGACCATTCACCTACCTGGGCCATCAAAAAGGTTTAAAAAATAATTAGTAAATTTTTTAACCAAAATTTTAATTGAATTGATGATTTTTGTAACTTTTTATTTTTCAACTGCTTTTATGTTTTTACCTATAAGACTTACAAAATAAACATGTATACAAAAAATTTAAGTAATTTTGTCTTCTTTATACCTCTTATAGACACTTTAGTCATACAGTTAACTGTTTAGACGTTATTTAGAAAAAAACGAATTTCGGCACCTTTAATTCAAGATGGCGGCTCGCGCATGCGCCCCCCGAGGTCGAAAACTTGGATTTCTATTAAACTGCCATACGTAAGCAATATAACGCCAAAACATTTTCTACTCCACCTTTGCAGAGCAAAAATACCTGCGGACTGGATTATTTCCTGCTCATACAAATTTTGTACAGGTAAACGTTTTCAGAGTAGAAAACTAAATATGTCCGGGATATTTACCTATGTACAGTCAGCCAAGAAAGTGATCTACCACTTTTGACAAAAGTTTCTGCGAGATGTGACGATCGCTAAGGTTGACTTTTTACTGACACTATCTTATTGCCAGGGATATTGACCTTGTTGTTTCATAACGTTCAAACGAATCTCAATCGTAGGGTGTTAGACCACATTTTTGGCTGACTGTTACTGTACTGATAGCACGACATTGTCACGAGTCTATTTGTTGATCCGTTACTAATGTGTGAAACCATGACAATTAAAGTTTTCAAATCTCCTGTAATTTTCAGATAGTATTCCAAAATTGGAAAATCAAATAGCAGCGCAGCACTCATTCCTGTTTCCGAAATCAGAGCCGATCGTGGAGGAGCCTTGCCTCTGCTCTGGTTTGCGAGGTATGAAGGACAATCATCCCTCGAACCTCCTCAACAAGATCCTCACAAGTGGTGATTTGTTCTCACACAAAGAACCCACCTCTTCCACTCTTTGCTGCGGGTCTCACGAAGCCCAAGAAGAAATCGTCACATTCGAGTTTGGGCCCAAAGATGGAATGCCGATGACCCCACATCAGATGCTACCCAAATTACCATTTATCTTTGAAAACATTTTCCCCAAAAGGCCGCCGTTATCCCGCCTATCTCAAATGCCAAACAAGGCCAAAACTGTTGAAATATTCCTTTTCCCAAAAAAGAAAGATGGCCAAACGTTTATGCCAATAAAGAAAGATTATGTCAAGAAGGAAAACAGCATACAAGCAGTTGGGGACAAAGAGCTCAGAAATGACTTTAAGACTTTGAAACTCAGGCCGTCATTTCCATTAAACTTTCAATCATCTGTGAAGAAAGACCTAACAGCTCAAGAAAAGAATGAGATTAATAATCAGCCCGATAAAGAAGAAATAGAAGCTACTACTGCCAACACCACTAATTTGGTTGAATAATTTCATTTTGAGGGTAATTAAAACCAATATTTCTGTATTTTTATTTGTAATGATATAAATAAAGTTCCATGGAAACATTTTAAGCTTTCTATTTAAAAGCAGCCTAAAGTCAATGCTTATGAATACTTAACAAACGGCTGCAATATAACACTGTTATTAAATTTCTGACACAAAATTTTTCGTGTCAGAAATTAATAAAATAGTATTCAATTAGCATTTAATTAAATTCCAAACTCGTATCCACTTCCTTTGTTAACACACAGTTGGATTATTTGTATTCATTTACCATCAATAAACAAACACAAAATTGTATTTGTCAGTTTTTTAGCAAGAAAATTCAGTTAATATATCATTTCAATTTGTTTGATGCATTTGAACGAAAACTCGTATGTCCTTCTATTTAATGGAAATTGAAAAATACAGTTTCGTTTTATTCACTGTATGAATTTCAAAATTTAGGGTAGCAATTTCCTCTACCTCCTGAAAAGCGAGTTTTTCACCGGATGCCTAGATTTATTCAAAAATAGCCTTAACATCGAATGCATAAAGCGATTTTCCCGAACATAGCGTTAGAAATGCAGGATTAGAACAATGAATTGGTCCTTTCCCTCTTTTGCAATGCGCTGCATTCTCCACTATCCATTGTTTGCTTAACAAGGATCATAACAATGCAATCCTCTGTAGTAGCAGCAACGAATGTTCAACAAATTGATGGCACAATGCAAGAATACATAAGCTCGGTTGGATCTGTTCAGTTCGCACTCCAACGCTTGCTGAACAACGTCGTTCCGAGGTGTAACTTATTGTAGAGGAGCAATGTAAGCACCACAGCCTCTGATTGGCGAAACATTGTTCGTAAGCTGGATACGTGATAGGAAAACAAACAATATACTGTAGGAAAGTAAACAGTAATGCAAATTGCTGAACAATGAACAAATATCGCATCTAATTTGGCTGGCTCGGTGGAACAGTGGTTAGTGACCCTGGCTGGCGGTTCCAAGAGTCGTGGGTTCGATTCCCACTCGGGACAAATATTTGTGTGATGAACATCGGTGTTTGTTCCATGCCTGGCTGTGATTATGTATTTAAGTATGTATTTATAAATATATATGTATGTATATCAGTCTCTGACGCCCATAGTACAAGCTCTGCCTAATTTGGGGTCAGATGACCGTGTGTGGAAATGTCCCAGATATTTATTATTTATTTATTTATTTAATATGAGCAAGTTGGCCATGGAAATTTATAAAACAGCTAAGTTATATAAAGAGCAACCAACCAGTGTAACCGAATTAGGTTAACATATTGAAAAAGCATGTCAGCTATTTGAAGACCTAGATCGATCTTTTTACCTAAGCAACATTAAAATACGTAAATTTATATATTTCAACTAAAAAATGCTCCAGCGTATTTGGTATTTAGACAACTGCGTACTACGCCGGTGTTCTACTAATAATGTCGTAGTTATGTGTTTCTAAAACATAATAATATAAGCTTTCCTTCAGAAATATTTACCAATTAATACTTTGACTGCCACAACACAAAATTATTTTTTACATTCATACATAACATACATAAAATCACGCCTTTTTCCCAGAGGGGCAGGCAGAGATCAATTCCTGCCATGTGCTACGGTCCTAGCACACCACTTTCGCTTCATCCACATTCATCAACCTCTTCATGCACGCTCGTCGATTACGGGTACTCTTGTATTATTTTTTAAAATTCGTGAATTTAAAAAAGAACGTATATTTAGACTTGTTTAACGTGCTAATAATTGTTTTATATTACGAGTTAGTAAGTTAAATAAATGTAAGTTTCACGTTTTTGTAAGTGATAAATAGCACACTATAACTATGTCAACCCTCTTTTGCCTGAAACACAGGAAAATCCTAGTTCAGGCACACATATTGTTACCCGGAACTCTAAATGTAATGTAGACTTTAAGATCTAATATTGTGAGCTAAGATTTTCTAATAAAGATTTATTTATTATATATATTATATTATATTACATATCTTTTACTAAAAATAAAGATTTTTAATTCAAATCGGAGTCAAAGTAAATTGTGTCGCTGGTATTTTTTTTGTTGGTGAGATAGCATCGTTTACATTCCCTGCAAGTTGAGCGGGAATTCATCGGCAGGCACCGCTGCATAATGAGCCGCCATCTTGGATTGCAGATTTGCGTCCGCAATGATACTTTTTACATGCAATCATTCATTCATTTTATATCCTCCCTACTTCTGAAATATTTAGTAAGTAAGTAGTCTGAGTAAATTACTATTTGATTGCTTTAACTTCCATTTTTGTATCTACAAATAGTAATTTTAACACAAAAATTGACAACTAATCATAAATTTTAAAACTACTTCGAGCAGAATACTCACTGTTTCTCTTTCCTCTGCTGCCGTTTCTTCTTGAAGGCCCTCTTGACCCTCAATAGTAGGAACGCGGCCCGGTCTATAGTTAGCACGGAAGGCCGCTTGGCGGCGCTAGGCTCGTCCATCCCCTCTTCCTCGCCCTCATCGCACAACCTCAGGCCGAGCCATCGTTGTTTAGTCGCAGTCCTCGTTGTGACTTCGAAGCGAGCGGACGTATATTTTGTTGAGACGTCTCACGCCCGTCGCATAGTTTTAAAAATAGAGTTTGAACTTTTTCAAATATTTTTCGTCAAAGAGGTTGGATTACGAAACACTACAGCACACGACTTTATTTACAAACTTTTTTTATTGCGTAATGTCTATCTAATTCAAATAACTAGGGTTTCTACCAACACTAAGTTAACACTGCAAAATGACACTAATATTCACTGATTTTAACGCACTACACTTTGAACACCGATCACCTGAAACAAAAAGAAATAGTCTTTAAAAACACTCCAGAAATATTGTAATTTATTTCCTATTTTAAAAATACATTTATAGTTAATATACATTTTAATTTCAATCAAATTTCATTTAACCAATGAAAACTTAACAAAACCATTCAATCCTTCATTAAAAACAAAGTATCTGCGAAAGTAAATTTACGATTGATTAATGTCTGATGCATACAAATTATACGGCTTTTGCATCCTACAGTGTCAACAAGAGAGCAGAACTCCAAATTATTATTTGATTTACACCGAAATCAACTTGTTCAAGACAATGAATTATTCAGTGACGCAATCACAGTTTCCGATATAATTATTTAATTTACCAAAACTTCTCGAATAGTCCGGACAGCTGTTAATAGTGTTAAGACTTTGGTTATGCGTCCTAACTTATAAGGTTGTGAACAACAACTTAGAATTGCTGTTAGATAAATATATAGATGGATATAACATCTCTACTTTAACGCACAGAAGGATAACAGAGAAGAAATTGGAAGTCAAATTTATACCAAATTCTATTATAATTATATCATTTTATTACAGAAATAGTCGAGCTAGTTTAGGGTAGGCCCGTGCCCCAGCAGTGAGGATATAAACTGTTGATGATTACAGAAATAAATTTCCACCACAGATATTTAAGAGTACTGGTATCTATGCAATATTGAAAAGTACAAAGATTACATAAGCCTTTATATACATACAATATGGTATATGTTCTGTAAGGTATTGTAATAATAACGTGCCAGATGTTACCCATCAGTCATAATAAATCTTTTTCGCGAGCTTTTTCTGCTTTTCCTACGTGATGCTGAGGCGTCATTCATACTCATCATATTGTAGGCTCATAAGTTGGCGTTAATCTTCGAAAGGACTGAGCATGTTGAAATATTTCATTGGTCTTGGACCAAGTGACGTCACGAGTTGAGTGAAGAGTATATATCATATACTCTACCTTTACCAAGACCCGCCAAGGTGTTGAGAAGTCCGTTTTCAATCACGAAGGATTATACTGACACTTTCCAATTTCAATAAAATCAAAGAGTTTGTAACCTACAAAAGAGGATTAAACCGCCAGCGGATTGACTATTTGTAAAATTGACAATTATTTCGTCCTAGGGATAGACTAGTCAGTCATTAACCAAATAACACCTTTCAAATGTGTAACTAAAGAGATGGCTACAGACTAAATACTTAATACAAGTGATGGCAAGACTTATTTCGAAAACCCGTCACGTACTATCAGGAACAAAATCTAAATAAGAACCAAGTTTCTTTGTCCCCGTGTTTTAAACAAAGAAGTAAGATGCAAGAATATCCCGTTGTCATTTTAAAGGAATGAATATTGTTTATTTGCTATTGTGTGGGCGTGCAGAGTTAGAAGATTGGCTTTACATGACGTGAAATAAGTTTACAAAGTAAACGAGTTATTTATTTTAATGAAAAACAATCATGTTTGTATGTCAGTGAATTACGCAACCGCTAGAAGCGAAACTAGATGTAACATCTTTTGGTTTTCTTCTTCGCGGTTCTGTTAACATAATAACATATTTTATTCCACCCCCTTACCTTAGGCAAGTAGTAAAAGAGAAACCATAAAGTTTTCCAAGTAGGTACCACAATAATTGGGGCAGATATCTGACTGGTGAGGCGTATAAATTTAATGGCGCCATCTTTGTTGTTCGCTCGGCAAATGACACTCCATCATTCAGGTTATGAAACTTTTATGATGAGTGGACTTTTCTACAGAAGTGTCAGGGTCACACGTTATGGGCGGCCATTTTGCATTCCAACAAGTTTCTCGACAATTTAAGAAGAAGGAAAAATTGTATGCAAATGAATATCCTATAAAGTGCTTTAATAATACGGCCTGAATGAAACTTCATTAAATTTATACGTTAATGATATTTACTAAGATAAACAATTACAGAAGTATAATGTTAACCCTCTATCTAAACCCTAATTTTAAGCCCTATGCTATTTTATTGACAAAACGGTAACGTATTTGACTTTTTTTTATTAGGTAGGAGCACGGAGTTATATCACACCGATTAAACGTATGTAAAAATAGTACCACTGTAAATTGACCAAAAAATGACCAAACATGTGCGATCAACGGGACGCTAGTCGCTAATATACACTTTATTCGCAATGTAGTAAGGGTCATTATGGCGGAGTGATCAAATAGGGTGATTTGTGTTCGGAACGACTGCAGTAATAATATGGTTTGATGGCTTATTTGGTCTCCTTCCTGTTTGTTTCTCATGCCATATCAAGATTTACACAATGTGTTTGGTGAAGGTATGTAGATATGCGAAATAGGAGCGATTTTACAATGAAATTTGGGTTTTATCATCAGCCGATATCAAAGGCGATCAGGCCTTAGTCAACCACCCACGATGGTCCGTGCGGGTTGGTTGACTACACAACCTTAGAATTTCTTGGGTTAGGTTTTATATTCTGATAGAATTCAAATAATTTTGGAGACGTTCATTACCGTTGAAAACTTGATATTACTTTAATAACCATTAAGAGCGGCCCGCTTCTGATTATTTCAAGTCATTATTTTGATAATCGTTGTTATAACAATTACTTACTACCAAAAATACTGTATTACATACGTTTCTCATTAGAATATACTAACTTACTAATATGTTAAGCTTTTTCTATAATTTCATAAAAGTTTCTTAATTTATTTTTATCGTAAGTAAAGTAAAAATATTCTGGTCTATTAAGTTACTTCAAAATATGAACTTTACAGCTAAAATCTAATATACGAAAATATGACTAACATAACGGACCACAAAAACCTCTAATTCTGGACTCTATTATGCACATGGGTTTTTATCTCTTTTATAATTTGTTCCCGATGGCATCGTAAAACGTCATCCGGCGGAAGTGAGTCGTAGTAAACAGATATTCAAAATAGACCACCATCACTATCAACTTCAAAGTTTAAACTAGATTTTTGATGTTGCCAATAGTACGCAATTACGCATTGAACATTTTTATACTACTTTTTCGCCTGCCCGTATTAAGTCCATTATTCAATAGATGCTTTTCGCCCGCAACTCGACACAGTGTATCAAATTTGAGAGATGAAATTAAGGAAATATGTTAATATAAGTTAATGTTGAACTGACTGCTTTATCCGTTTTGTCATACCAACACGATAATAACTAATCGTTTTAACATGTGTAAGCTTTAACGAAATATTTCAGTCCATTCTTAGTTCAATTTAATAAACAATACCAATGTGCTACAGTTATAAACTTAAGCACATGGCTATGGTTTTTTGTCAACCGCTGTGGCAGTTCGCTCGCGACCATGATTGGTGTAACCCAGTCGAAACGTCTGGCAGTAAGTAGCTATGTATTTGCTACTCCTAATATCCTGTGTAACCCCATAAAGACTAACATTTACTGTAATGGAACGCAACAGTCTACAATCTCACATGGCTATTGTTTACTAGTTACTTCCTCTACTTGTACTATGTCCAGAATGAACTGGTCCAACTCGTTCACCAAATATGGGGTCGTTAAATTGGAAATACTGTCGTTTTATGACAACGCTTTTATTCTAACTTGGTTTATGAGGATTCTGGTAGGTAAATATTTTTCAGTTTGTTATGGGTTATTGACTTTAATTATGGTATGGTGAATACTGCTTACACATATTGAGATATTGTGATATAAACAATAGTTATGACAAAATTTTATCATTATATTTAGTCTTTTAACGTTTGGACCATTGAAAAACCAAAAGATGGTTATTCAAATGGTGTGGTTTAATTGGTTTCAAAATTAATGCCACAATTGTAGGCAAAAATTTTATCATAACGTGACATTATCCAAAACTTCTAAAATAACGGACGGTACAGAATGGAACAACGGACTTGTATTAATATTATGTATCAATTTCGCGAACTGAAACTACTTATGCTGATATGACTTACTCTTGTAATAGCGCTTCATACAAACAATATGTTAGGCTATTATGAATAACAAGATTTTCTTATGTTAAAGTTTTAAGAATTTTTATTAATCGCCCAATCACAATTCCAATTACCGACTGTAGCGCTTCCACTGCGTGATTACATAGAACAATAAATAAAAAATAAATATTTTTTTTTATCTCGCCTGCCGTGAAATCCGAATGAACACAATTGTTTCGCCAATCGTATTTATATAAGCACACAAAACCTCGACAAATCCAGCCAATCTCTTGAGCTTCACAGATTTAACGTGGGCATTACGGCTTATGTAGAAGTAAATACTGTTTTATTTATGAAAGCGAACATTTGTGATTTAACACCCACTCTTTCTTTAGACTTGGGAATAGTAACTTCTTTCTCTTAATGTTCTTTTGTGCAATTCACTTAATCCAGCCAGGGTTACAGGGTGTTCACATTAACGCGATTTCACGGCGAGGCGATATCGCTGCGATAAAAAAAACGCCGCGACCTCGCCGAGATCACGCCGCGATCTCGCCGCGATTTCGCCACGTGCTCATTTTGAATTCAAATCTCAAATTATCTTCATTCCCATCAGAAAGAACCTGCGCTGTAGAATGGGGCGCATGCGCTAAACGGGTAGGTTGGATGAGGCGATATCGCAGCGAGTTCGCCGCGTTCATGTGTGCGATTGCTGCGATATCGCCGCGATAAAATATTCACCGCGAGCTGCGAGATCGCCCAAAAATCGCTAGTGTGAATAGGCACTTAGTAAGTTCGAGCTGACGGCAGGCGTGAAGACGCCGCCGCCTTCATTACACAGGCCTCCGTCGAGGGACGGGTGAGACTCAGTGTACCGAGTCGCCCTGTCGCCCCCTTCAGTGGGGGACTTGAGTAGAGCCTTTTATACGTTGGCGGCGTTGTGGTAGTTGGGCTATGCTAGGAACCATGACACCGCTAAGGCGATGCGGTACGCCGCGGAGTTTGGTAGGTACACCCCTGGGGACTGCACTAGAAAACCGGCAGGCGGGGACAGGCGGAAGGAAAACTGGCAACTGCTCCTGGGTTAACCCAGGAGGCTCAAGAGCAGTTGTTTTCCATCTCAGCACTGGCAGCCGGAGTCCCACACACCACCTTGGGTAAACCCAAGCCCAAGGTGAGGGTGCATCAAGCGTTCTCCGCGTTAAAAAAAGGATTTAGTAGGTAGATTTATTACAATAAAATTCCCTAGTCAGTTAGCATAAACTTTACCGAAATAAACTAATAACAGACCGAATTATTTATAAACTAACAACAAACCGAATTATTTATCTGCAAATAACTACATAGACTAATGTAACAAGAACTCTAAACACTGTGCTACAATGAATTCAAATGCCATATTAGACTCGAAAAGGATATTCACAGGAGGTCTTATTGTACTGGTTGTGAACCCAGAATAGTAATTAAAAGTTGAACACTTACTTTTGAGTTATTACTGAATGCCGGCGTAATGTCGCTTCTAATGGAGCGGTTATGTGATAGACGAAGTTATTCGAATTTCGCCTTTATTACTGAGAATATATTATCTACTGACATCCAAATGGGGACTGGACAATTTAGTTTACTGAAATATGAAAACGTAGCTTTGTAAAACATAGTGTGATCCTTTGATAAAGATTATTTTGAAATGATTTGCCTTCTTGTGGTGGTTTCTGATTTCTTATATTTTGGGATACTTCAATAGTGTGAAGGAGCTTTATGATTGTTTTAGGATGCTGACAATCGCTTTTAGTACATGAGGTGACGGGGATTAAAAAGTCCATTTAGATACTTTTTACCTATGGTGTACTTTTGTTTAGGTATGTGTAGTGTGTACCCATGTGGGTAGTGGATACAAATACAGCCCATACACAAGTGGCTATTTTTATTAAATCCAGTCCACGTTCCTACATAATAAAAAAAAACTAGTATTAATTACAAAATTAAGTAGATACGGTAACCCAATCTCTTTCAAAGGCTACACGTAGAACAATAGCGGCTGTGGCGACAATAGCCCTCTACATTGTGCCGCCTCTGCGCGACCGACGGGCTTTTTAATGGTCCCCATTAAAAAGATAAAGCTTAGTTGACAAATATCAAGTTACTTCAGTCCTGGATCGGAAGGTGTGAAATAGAGCAGCCATTTTGAACAATGCCCGCGTTTTATACCTACCTTATCGCCATGTGAGAGCTTATACATACTTACTCGTACATACACACGCCTTTTTCCCAGAGGGGTAGGCAGAGATCACTTCCTGCTATGTGCTACGGTCCTGGCACACCACTTTCACTTCATCCGCATCCATCAACCTCTTCATGCATGCTCGTCGATTACGGGTATTTTTGATTTGATCTCTCTTTAAGAGTTTATATGGTAACGTTTTTAGTTAATTTCATTTGGACTATGCTCATCGTCACTTATGATTTACCTGGTATATTTTAATTGGTACCTGGTATCATTTAATTATTTGGTAATTTAAATGAGTGACCATATCTTACCTAAATAGGAACCAGTCCTATTCACAGCACGGCGGAGATATAGCTTCGGAATTCCGAATCGTATTCAGAAACTATATCTCCTTCTGACGACTATATGACCTAAGCAATTCATAGTGATTTGCAAGGTTTTATATATACTTATTTCACGATGTTTAATACACATAATTAAAATAAAACATTGTAGCATTCGTGCTACGATGTTTCGGTTTAACAATTCATCAGAATAATTGGTAAATCGAAACATGATTTCCAATAAAAACATCGTACTTTTTTTCACATGTCAACCACATTTTTAATGGTCGCACGGGAAAATACGCTCCAAGGCATTTCCGAGCTTTAAGAAATTTCTTAATTAAAGTGAACTTCAGAAAAATATGCGCAGCTCATCATTATTGATTACTTGCAACTCATATAGGAGAAACCGAGAATTTGATTGAAATATTAACGTTCCTAACGTTAAAAAGCGTCGATGGCCGAATTGTTAAGGTCGTTTCCTGCCTTGCGAGAAGTCACGAGTTCAAACCCCGCCAGGTACCATTGTGTTTTTCAAATCTGAATACGACTACGATTACGATATTTGACGCTTTAACGGTGAAGGAAAACATCGTGAAGAAACCTGCACGCCTACGAAAAGTTTCTTAGGTTGTGTAGTCAACCAACACGAGCCCAGGTGGTTGAATAAGGTATTATCGCCCTAGTTTAGGGTAGGTGCTTGCCTCAGCAGTGGGGCTGATAATGATGATGATTTTCGTAACAAAAAATAACAACAAAACACACACTTGTTTGCAAAGTACATGCGCGTAATGAGATCAATGAATGTATTAATTAATATTAATGGACCTTTCATTTCTATACCTTATTAATTTACATTTAAGTCACTTAAGTTTTTTTGAGCGCCTTGAGTAGCACGCTCTCTGTATGACAAACTTTCCTTGATAAAGATTTATACAAAACTAATATAACATGAAATATAATAAACCTAACAGAATAGGTACTATCATAACCACGTTAATGTATGAATTTAATTAAGTAAATGTGAAATATGATAGCAATACCGCTGTGCATAAAATTCAAATGCTTTTAATACTCAGAGTAGAGTATCATTCTGTTTTACTCGACTTGTGTAGTTTTAATTAAAATTTTAGGAACATGCAGATAATATGAATTGAAAGTGGAAAACTCAGTTCAGAAAACCGAAGTGAATCTGCTACTACGATAAATGTTCTAACATTTAATTATAGAATGCAATTTATTCAACAGGTACTTTTTTTTCGTTTGTATGGAAGTGTGAACGAGTAAAATATATTCTTGTTTCATTTAGACATTAAGCTATTGCGGTATTACGAACGTGACAATACGACCCGCTTGAACGGGACAGTACCGCTTTCAGGCATTCTGTCCCCACATATATTATATAATACGTCACTAAAATCTACTTGCGCAATCGACTAACCTTAAATTAATTAATCTCAATAATTGATCTTCGGCGCTATAGCCGAACTAAACGATATGTTCACACGAAATTGATGCTTCATAAAACAAAGGCATAAGGCACCCTAGTGAAAACTAACATAAATTTCAAAACACTATATCCAGTCTAAAGCCCTAGTCTAGACTGGGAAACGTGCTTTACGCCGAAACTAAAAGAACTATTTGAAACTAAACCAATTCCGTCAATCCTCTCGCTAGACTTATTCCTTCAAATCGATCGTCCATTATTTTATGAACCAAATTGACTTTTCTCGTAATCCTTTCTTGAGATTAAAAAGTAAAATCATTGAATCACATCTCATCTACGTTAATTTATCTTTCTTAGAAAAATTCAAAGGTAACTGGTACCTACCCTTTGAAAGGAATATATAGGTAGGTATTGTGCTCCGGTAATTTTGCTGCTCAAAAGAAATTTTGATTCTAGATCTTTTGTATGCTAAAGATTTCCATCTTTACGTAAATTGGGAACAGAGTTTAGTTACATATCAATTTATAATATACTTAGAAAAGTCTTTTAAGAAATGTCCAATAAATAGATAATCTCTAAATTTATTAAACTTTCATCAATTTCAGTTGTAATTTGTGAAGAATTGTGTTTTTTTCCATAAATAAAGATTACTTACATTATAGCAGTAAATCTCAACGGAAATCAACCAACTGAGTAGGACAATTTCCCTAGAATCTGGGCTGATTCCTGATCCTCAGAGACAATGTTTTCGCAAATGCAGAACGATTTAATCCACCGAAGGGAGTGTTGAGCCGGATTAATGGCCATTATAAATACTGGCGACAGAAAAACTCCCGTTTCTTAAGTGCTTACTACCATTGGTGGAAATAAAAAAAGTAATGAAATACCTGGGGAGGTTATTCTAGAGAATGGTGCTTATAATTGTCGTTTACTTGCATCGTTGGTTTAGTTATTGCGTCACGCGAATACTGAAAGTTCCCAGGATCTAGATCTGAGTCGACTATTTTTTTTAAGTACAGGGTTTATGAAAAAACCGGTATTTTGCTTATAGAAAGTACTAAATTCTGTTTAGTAGATTGCGCAGAATGTATTCAAAAATGCGCGAGAAAAAAAACTGTTGCCGTGAGAATTTAACGCGGGTGAAAACGTCGATGGCCGAGTGGTTAAGGTCGTTGCTTGCTATGCGAGAGGTCGCCAGTTCAAACCCCGCGACGTACCACTGTGTTTGTCAAATTTGCAAATCATATGTACGATTATTCGGCTCTTTAACGGTGAAGGAAAACATCGTGAGGAAACCTGCACACCTACGAATTCTTAGGTTGTGTAGTCAACCAACCCGCACTTGACCAGCGTGGTTGGTGGTTGACTACCGCCTTATAGTTTAGGGTAGGCCCGTGCACCAGCAGTGGGGACCTATATGGGCTGATGATGAAAGGTGCGGGCAAAAGGTAGTTTGTACTATAAATAACTACATGTGCACGTAACGTCTTGACGTAAACGAAGTAAGGAGCTGTGAAATAAAACTTTATACCCCCCTTCTCCCAAGGGCAATCCACCATAACTCCACGTGGAGTCCAGAGATACAGCACTTAAGTGAAACGGCACCTTTTAATCCCGACTGTTGAGTCCGATTTATCGCCACTATAAATTTCCGGTACCGACTATTTTCACACCTTCATCTCTTTAAGTAGTTACTTTGGTAATGTGAAAATGTACGGACGTGTTTTCACGAAGTGTCATTGTGTATTGCGCACTCAGGTGTAACTGAACTGAACTATCAACGTACTATCGGCAACGCTGGCGGTCGACCACCTATAAGGTGAAAATCGCTTGGCAATTTCGCGTCTGTCAGAGCAAGCCCCGCCCAATTGTGGTCAAGGAGCTGGCGATTATTTTTTGGTAGATATTTGAGGCATGCTGAAAACTTGTCCTGTACCTCTCCTATTATATCCCAACACAAACCCGCAGACCTGGCTGAGTACCGGGGCTAAACCAAACCCCCAATTTTTTTTATTTAAAAATATATTTTATAGTCCAAAAAAATATAATTTGTCAGTTCACCTGACAGGTAGAAGTTCCATCGAAATAATTTGTCTTAGTGAGTCTTATTTTTTAGTTATAAATAAAAATATGAAAAATATTTTTGGGGGTTTGCTTTAGCCCCGCTACTCACCAGCCAGGTCTGCAGTTTCGTACTGGGATATAATAGGAGTGGTACAGGATAAGTTTTCAGCTTGCCTCAAATACCTACCAAAAAATTCTTGCTAGCCCTCCTACTATTGGAACGATTTTGCTTGGATTATGACAGATTTTCTTTAAGTGCTCTTCTATTGGCCAGTGGGCGGGGCTAATGGCGTTTAAAGAAATCTGTTTGAAAAGTGTACTACCGCCAAAATTTCTGGTTGTACATAATCGTTTTATTTGTTCATTTTAGTGCTGACCCTACGTGAATGTGTTTTTATTATCCCATTTGAAATATTCGAAATAAAAATAATATGTGCTTAAATATATAAGTAACACACACACGGAACAAACCGTTGTTCTTCACAGAAATATTTGGGTGGTAATCAGTCAAAACGTATAGTCTCATGGTAACTTAAGTTAATATTTAAGGAGCTTTAAATACCCATCGAGCCAGCCACAATGAGTTTAGTATTATACTTTCTTTAAAAAATATCTAGTATCTAATTTATTATCCTAAGAACTATTCCGACGACACATAAAACAACTAAGTACATACTTAAATCACAAAGTATTTAGCAACAAGTTTAAAGTTTTAAAATCTGCTCTGCTCTTAGGGTGGAACTTAGGCGAGACTTTGACACCGCTTTGTGACAGCAAACTCTACGTTAAAGTTAAGAACACAAATCCACGAGTCAGTAAGCTATTGTAGAGTCACGGTATTAGGTTAATAGTGGTTTGGAACTTACGCACAAGTTATACAATACTTGTTAGTTTACTACGAGTACATAGTACGAAACAAAGCCGCTTTTGTCTGTCTGCCTATACTAAGTTTTTGAGTTTGATGCGGTATTTGTAATAGAGAAAGTGATTCAAGCGGCTTGGGTTGAGAGTCATCCGCTTCCCCGCAAGACCGGTGATGATGCCGAGGCTACTCCAAGCCATCGTCGTATGTCAGTTAGGTAAAAAGATTCATTAGGAAATTTCATATGTAAACTTCACCAAAAGCTTATGTACGAATGTTTAAAACAACGCAACGAATTTAATAAAAAGACAAATTCAAGAGGTAGGATTTTATGAAAAAATCACCCGAAGCTAAGCGAAGGTCTCTATTCAACATTAAATTAACCATTTCAAAAGAAGGTACATAATTTTAGCTCTTCACAGTTTCACTTCACCATACGGCTTTGGAGTGCTGCAGCTGGTAATAAATCCTCCAAAAGGATTTGTACCTAATTTGTGAAATCCTACCCTTTTCAGGAGTCTACAGTTTTCGATGTGAAATAAATTTCCTAAGGATAAGCACCTTATTAAAATCTGACGCGAGCTCAATCAATAAGCCGTAGCGATATCAGAAATAATAAGTGAAAAAAGATAGAGGTTCTGTGTAGAAGATCCTTTGATGTATTCTTGAGCGTTGATTTTTGTTAAAGGAACTCTCTTGTACGGGGTGTGATAGTAAACTAACAGAATCTCAAGTCTTCATGGTAATTGGCTACTTACAAACACTCCAGTCCTCTTAATTCATTACAAAAGTAATAATAGAATTGCTCATCGCAGAATTGGTCTCGGGGGAGATCATCTATGACTTTTGACGCAAGAGCCAGCACTATCAAGCCATTCAACTATAGCATACTTTAGAATATGCCTCGTAATAAAAAACCTGAGGATTAAAGCTCAAAGGTTCTCATGTTAACCCGTTGAACCCTAACCTTCTTACGCCCTACCGTCACATGAAAGGCTGTTTGTTAGGCAAAATTGGGTGCTGAGCGATCGCCCATTGAAATGTAAAAAGGTTGCTCCTAAAATTCTAATGAGGCACCCAAGGTCACGTTGATACAGGTTAATTTTTAGTAGCAACGCTTTTAAAAATTATGGAGCATTTTGTCCGCCAAATAAAATATCATGGGAGATGTCTGCGGGGAAATTAAAAGCTGATTAACCAGCCAGTTGGGGAAATATTATACCGGCATATTATTATATTTTGCATTTATCCTTGTTAAGAGGAACATATTTAGCGAATCATAAAGAACAACTTTTAAAAATAAGACGTTATTTAAAAATGTCAAATGCACCTAATTATCTAATTATTTGTCTTTTATTACCTAAAATAATTGAATTATAAAAAGAAAACGTAAAATTTCCACTCTGTATTACGCTTTTACAAGGTTACGCCGTTTGACACGTTTTCATAGTGACGTAGTGGGTAATACTCACCAGGTATTTTTTAAAAATAGGATGAAAGATTTAATAAGAATTGTATTTTAAAAATAAATATATTTATAAATAAGGAACTTTAATTCAATCTTTTGGATGTGAATTAATGTTTTTAATAAAAATTTGTTATAATTAGACCTTGCTTGGTTATAAAGTGGAAATAACTGTTACTTATATACTTCGGCAATTTTACCGTTGTCCCTCACTAGTGCAGTCAGTCTGACATGTAGCAAATCGGCCAACTTAGAGCGGCTCTGGTATAAAATGTTACTCGTAATTTACAATTTTATGTTTAAATTTTAATCTTTCTGATAGATTTGCATTGACAATCTTACAGCTATTGCAATTTATATAAAATGTATTAAAATACATAAAATACAGGCATCTACAAGCTATGAGAAATTGAACAGTTTAACTTTTGGTTGATTCACAGTTTGAGGTAAAAAGATTTTATTTTGGAAAATAAACTACAATTCTTAGCTTTTCAAGCGGGGCGTAAAACGGCATTAAAGCATTCTTTCAGGATGAGGGTGACAGCCTCAATAGGGTCTATTGTGCCTGTCGACCTTAATGCTTTATATGTGGACCTTACGGCCACTCACCATCAGGTGTGATCATCCTGAACATCATTTGTAAAAATGTCAGTTTATGAGATACAGCTTGGTGACAGACAGACTGACGGCGGAGATTAAGTATAAGGCTCGCGTGTTTTTACCTTTTAGGTACATAACCCATGAAAAAAGTAACCACCTAAATCAAATCGTAAACATACACCTCGTTTTCACAAATACACCCTCACAAACTTATTAAAAACTATTACAGAGTACCATGAATTCACGACTCCGACTCGCACGTGTCTCCTTTCCTTAGCCAGCTTATATTTTATCTCTTCCGCTAATTTCCCGTCCCAATACATTTTACTTAACTCTGTGTCCGACAGAAAGTGCAACGGACCGGGGAGCGTGACATGCACCTTGCCTTGGGGCTTTATTGGGAAACACTCGACATTTTATAATAAAAAGGTTAGTAATAATAAACACCATATATATTTATCTGATTCTGTTCTAAGTGTAAGCACTTGTGTTACGTAAAAACAGCACTTCTCCTTCTTATCGTATGGTTGATGAACCTGGTGTCAGAGTTTATAATCCGCCCGTAGGCCTCTGACATGGCTCCACACACCGTTGAAAAATTTCTCTGGTGTGCTGGTCTCCTCATGATGTTTTCCTTCACCGTTAAAGCGTCGAATGACGGTACATATGAATTCAGCACAAAAAAAGCACAAAACAGCACTGAAATCCATGAATGTATTTTGGGGGTTTATGTTTTAGTAAGCCTTTTAATTCTGACTGGCTCGGTGGAACAGTGGTTAGTGACCCAGGCTCCATTACCTACTGTTTAAGAGTCATGGGTTCGATTCTCACCCGGGACAATTATGTGTGACGATCATCGGTGTTTGTACCATGTCTGGGTGTAATTTAAATATATTGAAGTATATTACCAACCCGCACTTGGCCAGCGTGGTCGACTAAGGCCTTATCGCCCTAGTTTAGGGTAGGCCCGTGCCCCAGCAGTGGGGACGTATATGGGCTGATGATGATGATGATGATGAAGTATATTTGTTGATTCTGATATCTGTAACGTAAGTGCTTAAGTTACTTACTACGGGATCAGTTCAATGTATGTAATATTGTGTAATATTTATTTATTTATTAATGTTTAGATTGTGTCGTCACATCATATTTGCCAATCAACAAACAAAGCGAACAATTTGTCTAGGACTAGGATAAAAGTTAAGAAAGATTTATCTTTTGCTTAGTTTAAGATAAATAAACAAATAACTAACTTTTAACAATATGCTTTTAAGCGACATAAATAAATATTTTTTATGAAAGGTCAACACTTAAAGAGCGTTTTGTTTAGCCTCGAAAATCAGCTAGGACCGTCGACCAGTCCTTGATTTTATTACTTTCCTTGAAACTCACACACATCATGTAGGTGAAAACCAACACTAGGACATTGTTGTTCTATTTCAAGTTGTTCATTCCAGAACCCGACATAAAAGGTTATGAAACATTGACTATTTTCAGCTATCACTACATGATAGATGACAATCCATTGTTCCAACAAAATATTGTTGTTTCAAGCGAACCAAAAGCTCTCTATTATTTAAACCATGTAGATATAACAAATAGTTGCCTATTTGTCACGATTCAACCTCCGACCGGAAGTCGATGATAAATTCTAGTCTCCAGCGATTTCCGAATACATCACAGCGCGTCGCGTTTGCGCTCGCTTTCAGATGACAAATGGAGCTTGTGACTGGCTAGATTCTATCTAGACATGTTTATTCAGGTAGAGGCTAAATCCGATAATTACATCAGCGTTTGCGTCACTAACTGCGGGATTATTTGATGCAAGCATTGAGTATTGTGGGAAATATAAATGAATACTGTTTTTATTAAGGGAAGGTGATTTTTTTTCGTTACATTGATGATTTAGGGTTTTTCATTAGCTACAACTGTACTATTAATATGTTTATATTCCCAAAAGAGTGAAATAGTATCTAATATTTGGATATTTGTACCTATTTCATACATAAGTGCAAATAACTGTGCAAAAACTTTGACTCCTATTTTGATACAAATTTAATAATCGTCTATGTAAGATCTCATACTAGAGTAGAATATGCTTGAAGGATATCATATTGCATAATCTTATGTGTGTACGGAAGGATCAACAACGATTATTAGATAGTAATATTCGCAAAGTTAGACTAGCCAGGGAGTATGAGAACTGAAGTGAACTGTGGCAAGGAAATGTTGACAGTAGAGGCTATCGACACACATGAACGGTCCTGTGTTTGATTACTAGTCCTTCCTCCATTGCACAAAATAGTATATTATATCAGATAACTTAGACCTTTAAATAACATATAACTATCTATGTATGTTATTACGTTTGTCTAACAACTATCGACTGGCTCGGTGGAACAGTGGTTAGTGACTCAGGTTCAAAACCTACCCTAAATTACGGCGATTAGGCCTTATTCAATTCCCACTGACAAATATTTGTGTGACGAACATCGGTGTTTGTTCCGTGTCTGGGTGTATTATTAAATATATTTAAGTATATTTGTGTATCTACTGTTGATTCTGATATCCGTAACACAAGTGCTTAAGCTACTTACCACGGAATCAGATCAATGTATGTGATATTGTGTAATATTTATTTATTTATATTTATTTACTATCAAAATAAGATCTAACAAAACAATTTACTGTTTAAAGTCACTTCTATCATGTGTTCTATGGTGTTTTCTCTTTCTTTTTTGTTGTTGTCTACCCTAAATTACCTACGGCGATTAGGCCTTATTTAAGCTTTTGTTTAAACTATCACAAATTCATTAAACTGAACTATCCAAAACTCCTGAATGTTCTTCAATAAACAACAGAATAAAACCAGAGACATAATTTTAACAAATAATATAAGACATTTTATCTTATTTTTGAAGGCCTGACCCCTGAGAATACTTCACTGCCTTTCTGTAACTTCTTAAGAAAATCGTAACAAAACAGAATCAGGCACACAGTAATCCTTTTACAACATTTCACGCCCAACTGATGTCCAACACAATTTCCCTTTCACATCAAGCCTTACACGTTAGGTTAGGTTACATAATACATTGTATGTACATACAACCTTACTAATATTATAATTGCTACAGTAATTTTGTCTGTCTTTCACGCCAATGTACCGATCCAATTTTAATGAAATGTGATTCACAAAAAGATTGTGAGGTAACCTGCAGACCTATGATGAAATGCTAAGGTTGAGTAGTCGACCAACCAGCACTTGGCCAGCGTGGTTGACTAAGGCCTTATCGCCCTAGTTTAGGGTAGGCGCGTGCCTCAGCAGTGGGGACGTATATGGATACGTCAGACCATTCTGATGATGATGAAAATCCATATTTTAAACTTTTTCACGCCTTAACAAATATACAATTTATTAAATTTTGGTTCAAAGATAGTTAGGCCCTATAAATGACACACTTAGTGCTTTTACCAGTTTCAAGCCTGAAAAAAGTTACACTAGCTACTTTTATCCCACTGCTCTAAAGAGAGTAATGTTTTACACGATAAACAACAACTTTACGCGGACAAAGTCGTGGACGGAAAGCTAGCTATCAACTAAAACGTCATGTTAACCCTTAGCACCCGGTGTATTGGAAAGTAAGGCTAAGAAATTACTTCTCTAGGATCGATTGATCCGGTCGGAACCAATATCCTCTACTCGGGTCTCTTGGACCCCGGGTCTAAGTGGCCCTCAAGTAGGGTTGGAGCCAGCAATTTCGTGTTGCGGGAAAATTCTTAAAAGAACGAGCGTCAGGGGGTTAGCAACAAAGGGTTTTTTCGGGATATTTTGTGGAATGCTGATGTGTAATTTTCATTACTTAACTTTATTTTTCTACACGAAAAGCTTATTTTTGCAAGAAAAACCTGTCGAAAAAACATTTTAATATGTTCCTTAAATATTGTATAAATAATAATAAAAAATAATAAAATTATCATTACACATTTTTTAACTAAAGTGAGTGAAGTGAGGAAAGAAGAAAAATATTTTGAAAGAAGAGACTGTTTTTCTTATCAGGTTTTGCCAAATCCAAAAAAACAAAGCGCTATGAAGTGACCAGAATGCTCGCTTAATTTCTGCCTAAATTATATTTGAATTGCCCATATAATGTATTTGGCATGATACAGATTTCATTACATGCCAATAGCCTAATGGATATTTGGGCTAACATCTATTATTAATAGGCCGCTAAAATGTATCATCTATACACTACGCCCGCAGAATACAGAATGAGGGTCGGGCAGTATCACAGGCTAAGATTACCGGGTCCTATTAATAATAACACAATCGGTCTAAGATAATTGTTCTAGCGACCACAATCGCGTAGAACCACCGCAAAGTAAGCCGAAACTTACCACATCGTGTCTATTGCATTGAAATTTGGCAATTTGACATTTGTATCTAGCGTATTAGAGCACAATATCGGAATTTCAGCTTCCTGGCGACGGATTTATCCTTGATGGTTCTCTATTTCATCTCATAAAATTTTTATCCATAATTTTACATCTCATAATGTTTTATGTCCGAATCATCATTTGTCCGAATAATCATAATCCCTAACTACATTTATCATAATATCACTTGCCCTAAAATCGAAATCCCTAAATATTATTTACCCTAAAATCGTTTGCCATAAATATCACAATCTATAAAGTTTAAAAGACATAAAAGGCTTTTCCATAAACGTTATAAGTCCGAAAATACTAAAGGTCCTAAAATGTTTTGCTATAAATATTACAATCCATAATATGTGAAATGCACAATGCTATTCTATAATTTGTTACAAATCCTAAATATTCATTTGGCAAACGAGACATTTAACAACAGTACCATCTTACAAAAACTGACTTATTATGTGTGACGAACATCGGTATATATAAATATATTTATATTTGTGTGGGTATCTACTGTTACGTAGAAATTAAACAGTAGTAAATATTTTCTGGCGCTTCGCCGGCCGCTGCCGCGGCACGCTCGCTTCGCTCGCTCGGCTCGCGCGTTTTATGGTCACCAGTTCTAACCTAACCTAACCAAAATTCTAACCTTACCTAACCAAATTTATCAAAATAATGATTTTCCAAATATTGTGTTTTAATTTGACCCGTACCATATCAATTATCAGATCGATTAATAAAAGAAACATTTGTCAAATAAAACATTTTATTAAACTTTTAAGACCAATAGTAGTTTGGTATGATAACTCAGTTGTTAAATATTCATTTTGCAAAATAATTATGAAAATTTAACTGTTGATCATTTGGTCAAAAAGTAAGTAATTTATAAAATGTTGATTTGACGAAACCATTTTTTGGCCAAACATTTTTTGAATAAAACAAAATTATAAATAATCATTCATAATTCGGACTAATAATATAATGATAAAGCTCCATTCGTAGTAACGAACATTATACTATGTAACACTTCGGGCATTTAACTTTATAGCAAGTAATTTTAGGAGATTTGATTATTATAGAATTCGATATTATGACATGTAGTGTATTGACAAGCACGAACTTGTCTCGTGCGCATACGTCACGCGCGGCGGAAAAGGACGATACAGTCAGTGTCCGACCGGCCCGCTACGGGGGCAGTGATGGTGCGTTGTCGAGCCAATATTAGGCGTGCTTAGTCAGTGGTATAGTGCAATACACAGGACACTACATGTGGCGATGAGGACAAACGTAAGTACAATCATTAATATCATAAAAAGAAAGGAAGAGGAAGAGCTATGTGACAAAATAAAGTGCACAAGATAAGTTATTCTCATAGTAGACATCTACATTCCATCGGTCCGGTTGTTTCAAACGTTAGTTATTGCAAGATACCAATACAGGTGCATAGCTTACAATTGTAGAATATTTTAAGAACATTTTGCTATGATAAAAATAACAGCGGGTAGTTATGCACTCGCTACTGATCCTGCAAATTGCCATTTGCGTATTTCGTAACGGTATAGTTACCAGATGAAATGACTTTTACATTGAATTATTGTAACATAGCATTACTTGAATATGAAAATATATAAATCACCGTATTGGATATGCGTTCTGATGTTGAAATGTTTAATTTGTTATGTAAATAGGTACCTACGTTCCTTATTCGATTATATTCCTATGCTGCTAAGTATAGGAGGTAGGTATCGTAGGGTACCTACGATTAATTCTTGGTTGCCTCTGAACGTAGCAACGTAGCAAAAAATAAAAATACTATTTGAATAAGTTGACCATTCAATTGGTATCTTCAGGACTCACGTATACTTTAATGTATTTATTCCATTAATTAATGGAAAAAGACTTTCTATGACTATTGATATACCTATAAATATTTACATATCTAAAGCAGTTAAAATTGAACTGATTGAAATTGATGTAATTGAAATGAAAATAAGTAGTTGTCTTTCAATGTGTTTACTTATTAATAGTTAATATAATGAAAAACACCTCGGTCGGCCGGCCGACCGGCTCAGGAATGCGGACCTTTTGTTCTTTTTGTTGTTTCTACAGATAATTCTTATATTTTCAATAGATTTAATATGATGGAACCACAATAAAGGTAAGCAGACAAGAACCTGATCATTAAATTGAGTTTGGTATTATGAACATTTTTCATAATATTGTTTAAACAATATTATACCTATACTTATCATACTATTATGAAGCTGAAGAGTTTGTTTGTTTGTTTGAACGTGCTATCCTCGGGAAATACTGGTTCGGATTGAGAAAATCTTGTTGTGTCGGATAGATTATTATTTATCGAGGAAATGAAATGAAATTAATGGAAAATGTCTAAAAACGCAAAAGCAGATGATCATTGAATTGATTATTCTAGATTGCTGGTCAAAGCGGATAAAAGTAATCCGATCATTCAATTGATATGAAATAGACAATATTATGTTAAATAAAAACTCACAAGCAGATGATATAGATCTGAATCATTAAATTGATTATTACATATTGCCCCATTTCACAATACCCCGTTAATATTGTTACATAGTGCCCCATGTGCAAACTCCTTATTTTGCAATGATTTTTTTGTACACAATTATACAACGGGGTGCTATTTTCATAAAATAAAAGAAAAATACTTTTCACACATTGTTAACGTTACCAAGAGACATATACGGAAACAAGGTGTATGTTAGTTACTTAGTAACCTTATTCACTTTAAATTGAACTTTTAGTTGTTATTAAATGTACATGAACTTTAAGGATGCACACACTACAGCGCTGGTGCTAGTTGCATGTGTTCAAAATAGTCTTCTTCAATATTGTACATACAATGATAGCTACCTTATAATCACAAATACTAATAACAACTTAAATAATTAATAATAAATATGGAGACTTTGTACTGTTGTAAACAACTTTATAATATAAAGTTTGTTATTGGGGATAGGTGACAAATTTGAGCAGATTTATACTCGCTGAGTTTCTGGTTATTAAATTAACATACTTAGTGTATGCAAACAAATGTTTGTGCATCGTTGGTAATAATAGTGTTACAATTTACCATGGTATGATTTATCTTATCTGGCGATAAATATTTAATCGTATATAAACCCGTTTGTAACAATGTGCTGAATACATAAGCTACATAAAATATGAAGCATTTTAATAAAAGGAGGACTCGCTGCCGATTACGATACAAGATTAATCCTAGTAGAAAGCAGACATTCAAAGACTGTTAACTGCGAGTATATTAATTTACTATGACCATTAACGACCTAATTGCAACAGTCAATTGTATCTTTTACTTTTGGAAAAAAATATTATTATTATCAGTGATTGCATCACGAGACTACTGAGTCTTTGATTATTATTTTTTATAATATCAGGTCTTTCCTATCTTCTCGGTCTTATGACCGATATAACAGAAATTAGGAAAAAGCGTTGCTAAGTACCTAAACTTCTTTATTAGCTGGAATAACAGTGAACTAGATTATATGTGTCTTATAAATTACACATTGTTCAGAACTCACCTTGTTTAAAAACTTAATATTTATGTATAACGTTGTGTTGATGGTGTAGCTTGCTCAAAATAAATATTAACCATTTAATTGACTCAATTGTTATGGTTCAAAAGTACTTACGGAAGAACCTTTATGAAATAAATTCAATAGAAAATAAGAGCAGTCTTTGATGTGTCATGCTAGGGAAACAATAATAAAACGCTGAATGATAACTTGTTGGAAGAGCCAACGTTGCAGAAAGAGCTAAGGTACACGGTTTTGCGTTGGAGAGTTAAACCTTTATGCTTGACAGTAGATATTATCAAAATGTATCGACAGATACAAGTTAATAACGTTGATACTGACGAGGGGATACTGTGGAGAGAGGATACGAGTGCTGAAATTAATCATTATATAATATCGAGACACCTTTGGCGTAACTTCCTCCCCATACATTGCAGCAGTCAGCTTGTGACGAAGGCGAACATTATCCGCTAGGCGCTGAAAAGTTTGTTACCTATTTTTATAATATGGATGATCTAATATCAAGGTTTTCGAACAAGGAGACACAGGAACACAGGACACAGGAACAGATGAATGAGCTATTAGCCAAAGGAGGATTTGAACTTCAGAATTGGACAAGTAATTGTCAAGAATTATTAAAAGAAATTAAAGATATAGAAAGAGAGGGAAGTCAGGATGAGGTTAAGGAAACTCAATATATCTAGGAAAGGAAACAGCGACAGAGCGCGTTAAAAAATAGGTGTTGGAATAAATCAAGTAGAAATTATATAATTCCCCAAATTCGATAGATCGAAGATATCTTAATCGATATTGCAATTGATGAAACTGTTGGACCTGTAGCTTAACCATGCCGGTGAATAATCAATTCTTCTTAAGAAAAAAGTCAAAAATAATAAAATCAAGAAACTACTTGATAGTGACATGATTGAGCCAGCAAAGCAGTCATCTAAATGGGTTCCAAATATGGTTCCCATTATTAGATTGGAAATATTGTGGTCAAAAGCCGTCCATTAAATTGGAAAAACTGTGATCTTAAGATGTCCATTAAATTGGAAATATTGTGGTCATAAGCCGTCCATTAAATTGGAAAAACTGTGATCTTAAGATGTCCATTAAATTGGAAATATTTTGGTCATAAGCCGTCCATTAAATTGGAAAAACTGTGATCTTAAGATGTCCATTAAATTGGAAATATTGTGTTCATAAGCCGTCCATTAAATTGGAAAAACTGTGAACTTAAGATGTCCATTAAATTGGAAATATTGTGAATATGATCTTGTGATCTTAAAAAAAAAAAAAAAAAAAACAGTGAAATTGTGAAGTAACAACTAGAAGCCTACGGAAAAATAATTCTATTCCCTATCTGGACGGAAGCAGAGCAAATCTGGTCATTGAATTGACAAGGAAGATATATCACTTAATAAAACGAAAGTTAAATACTGAATTTAAGTTGGGTATTGTATGATGCCAGCAAATTGGGTAAAAAACCCAGCTGGACCATTCAATTGGTTGGTTTCAAAATGCCTCACAAAAATCCACAAATGTGCCAGTAGAAATACAACCTGGGTGTATGATGGGAGTGAAACGCGCATTACAGGCGACTTCTGAGGTTGCTGTTGATATGCTTGACTCCTTCTTGCCGTTTTTTCTAAAGGTTGTTCGATGTTCAATCGAGATTACCACTTAGGAGATTTCTATAGGATATGCGTAGAGCTTGATATTGATTATTAGGATCAAGAACTTGCAGTGTTTCTAGTGAGGAGACGAAGTATTGGTAGTAGAAGAAGTATGTCAAGTATTTCTGAAAATGCATAAGTGAAGTTAGCGTAGAGCACGTATGCGCATTCTGCGCGTGTCGGATGGCTTTATATACCACTCGGCGCCCATTTGGACGGCGTCTGGTAGACCATAGAGGTAAATGCCGTAGCATGGCATTAAGCATAACCAATGCAATGAGTAAAAGCATCAAACATTTGGAAAGACTTATGAATTTATAATGTCATAATTCATTGCCCACGGTGGTATACTAAACCTAAAACTGGACACGATAACTGACATTCATTTTGGATCATCTTATAATATCAGGTCAACTCATATAAGAATTGAACATTATATCAGGCCAGCTGCCAATGAACTGACCGAAACTGAATCATCTTTAAAATCAAGGCAAAAATAAAAAAATATAACATATTTTGATTTTTGAAATCAAAAGTCCATTGATTGCAAGAGACTATTTCGAGATCTACCAGCTCGTACCGATTCAGCATCAATGTGATCAATATACAGCCTGTTTCGGAATATGTAGCCATGAATATCCAGAAGGACTCATTTCTGACTATAGATCACTCTGATCTACAAGCATGCAATCAATATGATGACAACGCGATCTAAAGTCCATTACAACAGCCAATATATTACGTCAGATCAGTCTCTGTGTAAAAGATGACGTGTCTAAACAATAGGTTAGTGACCATCATGAAGTGCCAACCTATATGGTCACAACTATACGTAACAAAAACACACCTTTACTCGTGATGTGAATCATGCACAGTACGTATCATATGCGGGAATCAAGTTACATCGGAACAATTAAATGGAGATGACATTATCAACCTTGAAGAATGCATTACAAGTATAAAGCATAAAACCTTTACACATTTTCTCATAAACTCCAATGAAAACAGATAAACACAGAGGCATTGTACTGAAAATAGAGATCCCTACTATAAATCATATGATGGAATTAGAACTTCTCATTATTAGCGAAACAAAGATGATTAATGAAGACTTTAACAATCACACCCAAGTTCAAACAGATTTGAAGGGAATAGGATCTCAAATAGATCAAAGGATTTTTCATCTCATGATGTCACAATACGTGCTGATAAACACCGTTATCATACGTGCAGCCACGCCATTGCACTTATCCGGCTCGAAAGACCATGAAGATTAACTGTGCTTTCCGTACAACTTTATCATCCAAAGTTGTAGAAGAAAATATTGATTTATTGATACGTTATTGCTTATTACCAGGTGATGATTGCGCTAAATGTTAGCTGAGTTAGGAGAATGATATTGGAGCGATTTGGGTGAATGTTGCTGGATGGAGATTATGTACATGTGTTACACCGTACGTACGTACAGAAAAAAAAGAGAGGGTAAGAAGGATGTATAGCGGAATAAAAACTCCACGGAATGTTGTTTTGAACTAATGGATAAAGTGTATGTTAAGAACACAACCAAAGAAACTAAGCTGACGTTTATTTATGACCATGTACCTCATACGGTAGAAAAACAATAGCCGACGATGTATTTATAATAAACTAAACAACACTGTGAGAAGAAGTGAAGTAAAACTAGAGAAAGAGAAATACTCGGTGAGTCCACTTCAATTTAACAAATAGATAATTTGTTTGTGAACTAAATTAGTTATTTTCAAATATCTAACTAATACTTCATTGCATGTTTTTATGACACATCTTCTAAATTAAAACAAGAAAGGGATGTAGTGTATTGACAAGCACGAACTTGTCTCGTGCGCATACGTCACGCGCGGCGGAAAAGGACGATACAGTCAGTGTCCGACCGGCCCGCTACGGGGGCAGTGATGGTGCGTTGTCGAGCCAATATTAGGCGTGCTTAGTCAGTGGTATAGTGCAATACACAGGACACTACATGACACAAAATGATTAGAATTAAAGACAATTAGGAATTATGAAATTTCGTACATTCGAACATTATGGATTTTGATGATTATAGCAAACGTGTTAGGGATTTTGATTTTCGGACAAACGATTTTCGGATAAGAAACACACTCCCATCCTTGATACATAAAACATTCAATGGAATAGAATAATCGTTTATTCGGTACAATTACTCAAAAACCGGCCAAGTAACACCCAGCCAAGGTTTTCGTATATATTTGTTACTAGCTTTCGCCCGCGATTCCGTCCGCGTTTAACGGGTAAAACATTACTACTTTATAGCGCTGTCGGTTAAAAAGTAGCCTATGTCCTTTCCTAGGCTTTCCCGGCAGTTCAGGCATATCTGTACAAAATTTTATTATATCGGGTCAGTACTCTCCAGACTGAGTTACATTCGCATATATTATATTAGTAAGGAAAGGATAGCGGCATTTTATTTTCCTTTTTCCTAACTGACATACGATGATGGCTTGGAGTAGCCTCGCCATCATCACCAGGTTTGCGGGGGAGCGGATGGCTCTCACCCCTAAATTAGAGAGGCAACAGAAATACCTACATCATTCTCACCCCTAAGTTATAGAGGTAACAGAAGGTAGTAGGTAGTTGCTCATTGTAAAAAAATCAACTGTCTATCACGGTTTTTGACTTACAAACTGGTGACAGACTGACCGACGGAAGGCCAGCGAAGTCTTTAATAATAATGGCTTAAATTTCACCCTTTAGGTACGAAACCCCAAATGGTGGTTAGAATGTCGAAAGACTTAACTTATTCCTTTTTAACGATACCATGGTTAAATACAATCCCGGATTAAGGGTATCTGGGTATTAGAGGAAGCAATTAACAACAGACATCTGAACCAAATAAGGAAATCGGTATCTGTTTCCGCTAATTTACCCATTTCAACCACAGTAGGTTGATGGCGCCACTTGTGGCTTAATAGAGTACGATAGAATTATTTGATAGGTCAATAGTAGATGGTTTGTTAGTAACGTATCATAGAAAATAATCAATCATATATTTTAATACTGATCTTTTGGTATTCTATCAGTAATTTGTACTATTGAGAGCATTGTTTAAATAATCAGAATGTAAAAGTAGATTATGGGGATGTTTATTTCAGAATGCTAACATATGAAGCTATGACAGACATCTCTAAATTGATAATTTTAATTATATCAAAACAAGTTTCTTAAAGTATAAGATGAGAACATGTTTAGATAAGGCATTACGGTACTGAACCCTTTACACAAAAGAACAACTCTGACATAGCCTTAGGAAGCCAGTTTCATTACAAAAAACTCCAGAATCACCTAATAAACACCAGATTAGCTCAACCTAGGCGCAGAAGATCGTACAGTACATATTTAATGACCAGCCCTGCGGTAAATAATTAACAAATCTATTGTGCCTGGCCGCTTCGACCCGCATTAGGTGCCAGAAGCACATAAATAATGGTTAAGAATTTTCCCACGAACAGAAATAACCTCAACTCCTTGCTAAGGGATATTTTTTCATCTAGACGCCAAATGAGTGATGTATCTTCCGCCGAACGTTGGGGAAATGTATCGCTTTTTTGTTCACTGACGTTTCACTACACAAAGTAGTACTTGACCAAATTACGGTAAAGGAAAATGAAATATTCGCCAAAGTCATACATTTCCTGCAAATGTTATTTCACGTATACGGAAACCGGTAACCCGAAACCTAACTAATAATCGCTGCTTTGCTGTCAAGTTCAAAGTAGGGTCTAAATTCTAAACTCCCTTGAAATAAATAAATAAAGCGACGTTTAAGCTCTTAAATATTTAAGTGTGGGTTTAGTTTTCGACCATTGAGCTAGTTAGCGTACCTACCGGTCAATTTTCGACCGTAACGCTACCATGAGTTTAAAAGTTACGGACTCGACATCGCTTACGTCATATTTACGTAAGCGATATCAAGTCCGTAACTTTCTATGACTTAAAACTTGTACAGCGCCCCTGGTGGTTACGCTAAGAACTAAGATCGGTCGTATGAAAAAAACAACTCGATAGATTTTTAACGTACGTAAGTTTTCGATAGCCAACTCATGGTACCGCTACTGGTTAGTAGGCTGTAAAGTTGCACGGCCTAGGTACTACAATTGCGTGTAAAACATCTAACTTATTTACTTCAACTTCATCAATTTTATTACCACTTAAAATAACAATGAAAATATCGGCAGCTTTCCAATGCATATAAACCATTTGCATTCAGTGCAAGAAATGCACGAATGTGCACGTACGCAGATGGAAGTATTGAGCCTGATTGGCCGGAAGCCAAGCCTGGCTGCGATACACCGCAGCTCAGGCAATTTGACGAAAACATGCAGGTGAGCGGAAAATGTGGATTTTCTAACATTTTCGGATGCATTGTTTCAGTTTGCTGAGTAAATTTGGTATCTATTCGATTTAAATTCGCTGTATGTTCAAAACAGAAAGAAGGTATTTATCGCAAAAGCACAAAATATGGCAGATTGAAAATAAAACCTCAAAATATTTGCTTATATTAATTGATCGTGATAGGTCGACAGATAGTATCATCAAATACATACATAAATAAAATCACCGAATTAAATTAAACATTCCTAATAAAAATAAAAAAAAATTGCCTACTTTTTACTGGCTACCTCAAAAGGAAGTCATTTTTCGTGAGATAAATGGCTACGTGGATATTTTTTTAAATAATCGGCTAACAAAATGTCCTCACTCCACCTGGTAGTAAGCGGTAGTGAGATCCACATTTGAAGTCGACAGGCACAATAGACCATAATATAGAGCCTGTCGCACCCACCCTGAAGGCCTGCTCAAATACCGTTTTGTACATCCTGCCTAAAGAAAATATTTATAAGTATAGTAATTGAAGCTAAGCATGTATACCTTACACAGACCTGTCGTATAAATCTTAGAGTTGGCAGGCGCTCTCCTAGTGCAGGTTGCACCGCGGAACATCTGGCTGACTGCGGCGAGCTGGCTGCGAGCCAAAGCTGATACCGAAAAAACGTAAACACTCCATTTGCCGCTGAATTCCGGCCACAAAAGATTGGAGGCTTCGTCCCGCTTGACAACTTACACTGAAGACTGAAATAATAGCACTTAAAAGAACCTACAAAGACCTTTACAGCGTTACAACTTGCGGAAAACTATCACGGTAACCCTCTTCAAATAATATGATATTATTAAGTTTAGACACGTAGTTCCTTACTCATAATTTATAAATGCTTTGTCTCTCTGTCATTGCACTTTCATGAAATATTTGTCTTTATGGGTCTACACGCGTTATTTGGAGTAGCAAATACATAGCTACTTACTGGCCGACGTTTCGACTGGGTTACACCAATCGTGGTCGCGAGCGACAATATTATATAAACAAATATTTAGAGTAATGGAACGCGAAAGTCTAAAATCATACATTGCACTTTCATGCCAAGCCTACTAAACTTAAACATATTTGATATACAGGGGGCGTATCACAACCTCTTAATTTCAGTCAATTTAAAAGAAGGCATTTGTAAAAATTTGCATCGGTAGTTATATGATAAAGAACTGTTATTACTACAAATCTTTTTTAAAATAACACGGAAGATGGAGGTGCTATAACAGTCTGTATGATTCCACAACCATAGCGCACAACTAAATGTACCAGAAACACGAAATCAGAGAAAGAAGTTCTTAAACTGACTGGAATCAAGAGGTCGTAATACGCCCAGGTAGCCAGGTAGTCTGACCACCGAGAAAGGCTGTAAGCGCATTTTTAACCAACTTCACTATAAGGAAGTAATGTTTTACAATGAGCTGGCTCCAGGCCAAAGCTGCTACCGAAAAAACGTTCTCACAATACTCCATTTGCCGCTGCTTTCCGGCTACAAAAAATTGGAGGCTTCGTTCCGCTAAAGAACTCACACTGAAGACAATAATAGCGCTTGAAAGTCCACAAAGAGCTTTAGAGCTTTCTTTTAATTAGTAAATAAAGTATCACTTGCAATAACAGGATCTTATTAGGTTTAGTTTTTCTTTGTTTCCTCACTAATTTATTAAGTTCACATTCTTTCTTCTTTACTTCCTCACTTATGTTCTATATTTATATAATATGTACTCTACTTATTTATATTTATTTGAAAGTCCACCAAAAGATTTAGAGCTTAAGAAGTAACTATCACGGCAGCCCACAGCGATTTATTAACTATTTATAACTTTTTATGATTACATCTTTACTTCCATATTCAATAGTAAGTGCGGAGGTTACTTAGTCTATCGTGATCCTCACCTCAAAACTACTGAACCGTTTTGAATAAAATTTGGTACATATATAGTCTAGTTACTAAGAAACTACAAAGGCTACTTTTAACCAACTTCGTTATAAACGTAATAGAGTAATACAAAAGAGTTTGTATTATCAAAGTATCTGATGACAACTCACAGGATTTTTAATCAACCCCTAATCTTTATTTTAACATTCAATTAAAATAAGCATTTAAGAATTAAACCAGCAGGAATATTTGTAAATACCAATTTATTTATAAAGTCATACTATGTATTTCGTTTACGAACGACCTTGAACCGTACATACATACATACATAGCTACGGTAAAAACCTCGCATTGTTTCAGTTTTAATATCCGACCCCTAAGCGGTCATCAGTGGGTTCTCGTATTTCTAAAGACCCATGTCACGTTGACACATTCAATTAGAACAAGATTAAAAATGTTGACCGAGTAGGTACAGGGTGTAATCAGTAGAGGGTGGTTCCTTGGAACGTATGCTCAAAATGCTCATTAGGGGTGAGAGCCATCCGCTCCCCCGCAAGTCCTGTGATGATGACGAGGCTACTTCAAGCCATCGTCGTAATCTGTTAGGAAAAAAATGCTTAATGTGTTTAAATAAAATTTTGTTTTGTTTCTTTCTTATTAATAACTTAACGCAAAATCCTGACTATATACATACTATCTATTTATTTTTATTTATACTTTTTAAATCTTTTTTAGTATATTCGTGCGATCCACTTATGTTTCTGATTCCATAATACATGTGCAAAACATTTGCCAGAATTCGCACTATGCGTTCAATCTCCTCCCTGACAAATATGTATTGAACATCTGTGTTTCTTCCGTGAAACGTCGTTTATGAATCTAGCAGTACCTAATTCTAGTTAACGGTATAAAGTATTGGTCTAGCAGAGCGACGGTGATAGCATCTGCACTTTACACTTCACAACCTTGCGAAAGGGTTGTACGAATTAAAATAACGTCATTAATCTAAGCTTAGATCTTTTAGTTAATTACGCCATACCAAGGTACGAACCCGCATACGGTAATGTAATCACCACAATAGCGGTAGGGAAACCACCTTTTTGTTTACAAAACACAGGCATTACATGAACATCGATACTTCACCAATGCTCAACCAAACGACCTATGCATTTGATTAGTGGCAAGCATCATGTAAATAAAACATATTAGGCGTCCGACCGATTTCAGCCTTGGCGGCCGATCTCAATTGAAATCAGCTAAGTGCGCAGGACATATTATAGAGCACAAGTGTGCGTGCAAACACAAGTGCACTCTCTATTCCCTTACTCTCATAATTCGGTGAGACGGCGATCCGACATGACCGATGAAAGATCGGGCGCAGGACCACCGGCTTAACGTGCTTTCCGAGGCACGGGCGTTTAACCGCCAACTTCCTAACTCCGGGCTGAATAATTTCATTACAGAAAAACTCACACAAATTTTGCCCGACCCCGGACTCGAACCGGGGGCCTCTCGGTCCTAACGCAACGCTTGCTACCAATAGACCAAGGCAGTTAAATGAAATATACGTAACCTAGCGCTGTAAGAAAATACATAAAAGAGAGTTAGTAGAGTACCCTCGTGCCTCGATAAGAACGATAAGCCATTGGTCTTCCACAAAATGGACAATAAGTACCTACTGAAGGGTCAAGTCAGATTGGCCGTCTCACCGACCTACGTGAGTGAAGGGCGGAGAATGCACTTGTGTTTGCGCGCATACTTGCGCTCTATAGTCCTGCGTAGTTGGCTGATCTGTATTGATATTGGCCGCTATAGCGGAATTATTATTTTTTTCACTTCACATAAGAACACAAGAACATTTTGACTGGTTCGGTGGAACAGCGGTTAGGGTCACAGGTTCACTACCTACGGTTCCAAGTCGTGGGTTCGATTCCCACCTGGGAGAAATATTTGCGTGACGACCATGTAATACTTTTGTGACAACGACGCTGTTTGTTTCGTGTCTGGGTGTGTGTAGTAAATATATTTAGGTATATTTGTGTATCCACTGTAGATTCTGATGTCTGTACTACTATATTACTATAATAAGTGCTTAAGCTACTTACCTTTATATTTATAGGAATCTATCTAAAAACACAAGTCGGTTCAAACCTCTACCACCAAGTACGCGAAAGTCTTATATATCTTATTAGTATGGTAACCCCGTTCATTTAACGCCCCACGGTTTGATTACGTTATCTCAGCTCTGTAAAGAGACAATCAGCTCAATGTGTACAATTCTAATTGTTAAACTTGGGACTGGAAACGACATTAATGAGATCTAAAGCTCATATGGTTTTACGAACCTCTCAATAGGAAGTAATATGTAGGTTGCTCATTGTTTTAACGCAAATTATATCATTAATAGATGGAACATCTTTTACTAACTTTAGTATTACTGTATTTTATTTTATATATTTCTTCTTTCATACCATATCAAATTAGATTTAGTCGATCAGACATGAAGAAAACGTAACAGAGACGGAAAATACTACAGCATACTCATACGCCACACGTAGGTAAGCCGGATCAAGGCGTGTGAACATATTTAATGACATACATACATAAAGTATGAGTCGGCAATCCGACATGACCGATGAGTGATCGGGCGCAGGACCACCGGCTTAACGTGCTTTCCGAGGCACGGGCGTTCAACCGCCAACTTCCTAACTCCGGGCTGAGTAATTTCATTACAGAAAAACTCTCACAAATTTTGTCCTTACGCAGCGCTTGCTACCAATAGACCAACGAGGCAGTTACAACTATGTACAGACGCTATGAGTCACACTCGCTAGTAGATCAGCAGCACTTGGCGCTCACAACCTGCAGAGGCGCGTGTCTCGCTACGCCCTCCACCCCGCGCTGCTGCTGCAGATGCTGTGAGTCCTAAAGTGTGACGCGGGGAAGGACGGAAGGCGTGACGGGACACGCATCTAAGTTTTATCCAACAGGGATTCTCTGAACCTAGTATTAGCCGACATGGTATCGGATAGACTTAGTTTTATCCAACAGGGAATGGCTGGACCTAGTTGTAGCCGGCATAATGAAGGCTAGACCTAGTTGTATCCGAAAGCCACTTACTCTTGGCTACACCTAGGTTTAGCCAAGAGTAAGTGGCTACACCTAGTTCTAGCCGGCTAAACCTAGGTGTAGCCGCACTTCGGGTATTAGCCGTAACATATATATGCTTAAATCTTTAAAACTACGCAACGGATTTTGATGTTTTTTTTTAATAGATGGAGGGATTCAAGAGGAGGGTTTTTACGTATTATATTCCCGAAGAGAAGTGAGGGCTTGTTGAAAATAAACTTAAAGGTAGACACTTTTAGCAGATTGGTGTTTGACTGACTGGCTCGGTGGAACAGTGGTTAGTGACCCTGGCTGGCGGTTCCAAGAGTCGTGGGTTCGATTCCCACTCGGGACAAATATTTGTGTGATGAACATCGGTGTTTGTTCCGTGTCTGGGTGTGATTATGTATTTAAGTATGTATTTAAAAATATATATGTATGTATATCAGTCTCTGACGCCCATAGTACAAGCTCTGCTTAGTTTGGGGTCAGATGACCGTGTGTGGAAATGTCCCAGATATTTATTTTATTTTTATACTTTTTAGGGCATGAAACACCGTGAACATTTCGATCAACTTATGACATCGTGACAATCGTCCAGCTGTGCCGTCCTTAAAAATACCCACAACCCAGGAATGTCCCCGTCGCCTAAGGAAGTGTGTTCTATTATTACACATGTCTATAGTCGGGTCAGGGGTCGACGACCCGCCGGCACCAGTCAATTTGTCCTGAATTATGACCTTTAATGGCCGACTCGCAAGCCATGCTTTACGTGCAATAATTATCGTGTTCTCTCGGCTTTGATGTTCGATGAGAGCTTTAGGGAAGCGACGTGAAGTTTTAATTGAAACTTCCGCCGCGTTATTAATTTTAAAAGTGACATTTTTTTTTATGAAATTTCGAACTGTCATGGTTTCTTAATATTTTTCCGGGATATTTATGTTGTAAGCGCCACGGGCGAGCAAGTTCACTAATGATTGTTTTTTACTTTACTATAGTTTGATGAGCGTGCTATACCTACTCGTATTTTCAGCAAATGTTTCTCGGTTGAAAACTGAAACGTTAAATTACATAATTCACTTCTATTTAGAGGTATTAGACGTAGTAAACTCAAAACTACTAACTTCAACATTAACTTTTATAAATCAACCAAGTAGAAGGTTAATATAAACTTTTGAGAATTCCGACAAAAGGCATTGTAATTGCTGTCCTAACACGAATCCAGAATAAAATAAAACACCCTATTTATTTCGGTATTTACTGCAGGAAACCCAATTTTACGCATTATAAAAAAGCGATGTTTTACGAAAAATCGTTACAATCGCGACTAATGTAGATTTATGAGTCAGTCCATAGCCGACCTATAAATTCCGGGACGAAATTCTACACAGATTAAATTTTTCATTTTACTTTCCACGATTTACATTTTATTATTATCGGTGATTAAAATTGCAAAGTTGTATACTTGATGCCTTCACGTACGCAAATTTAATGATTGTATTTAAGTTACAGATAGAAATAGATATATATTCGTAAAGCTTGTTGAGTATTTGCCACCATATTTATTTCAATACAGAAGCCTAATAAAATATTAAAAATAGTGAAAACATTAAAGCTTTACTCAGTCTCAGACTTATCATAATTAAAAATCTTAATCACTGAAGTAAGTCCCAATCAAGATCCTTTTAAATGTACGTATCATATTAAAACATTATTTCGAGCTTTAAAAAGAACGATTGTATAATAAAAGTAAACTCAAACCTTTTCTCAAATAGGTATGTAAGAATTGAAACTTAATTATAAAGACAAAGCGCATAAATAAATTAATACAAATAAATAAGCAGAAATAATCTAAACTCCTTGACTAATTCCAAGCCCATTTGAATTATTGTATTGTACAGTCAGCCAAGAAAGTGGTCTACACTTTTGACAAAAGTTTTGGCGAGAGGTAACGATGGCTAAGTTTGACAATAGTCACTGACACATTCTTATTGCCAGGGAAAATTGACCTTGTTGTTTCATGACGTTCAAACGAATCTCCACCGTATGGTGGTAGACCACATTTTTGGCTGACTGTACCTCAATCATATCCACACAAAGACATACTTCTTTTGTTTTTAACCCCCGACGCAAAAAGAGGGGTGTTTATTGACGAATAAAACAGTATTATTCACAAAGTTTCCTGAAAACTGAAAACTAGATCGGTACACCCCTCTCCGTACTCAGGTCATCGCCCCCGCTAGACAGCTGATTATAGCGATAAAATATTTTCCCAATCTTTCTTTATAACGTCATATCTCATCATAAATCGATCGCAAGATTGAAACACGGGTAACTATCAATAAATCAAACACATAAAATGAACGTACTCTCCGGCGTTCTGAGTTGATGTATCATAGCTTTTTCTTGGGCATACTCAAACGGTTTATTTTTTTAAAATAAGTATTTAAATGAATGGCGTAAAGAATGTGAATGACAGACAATGGACACATCGATGACATACATATGAAAAACAAACAGACTAATTGAGAACCTCCTCCTTTTCGTCGGTTAATAAAGCTGTTTAAAATCGTGTTTGGGTTGGCGTTAGTAGGTACGGAAAATGAAAATGAAAAATGTTTATTCAGTAATTTTTCAAAGGCACATAGATCGTGGTCAGTGTCTCTATTTAAGCATAATGCCTGTATTTGGGGACGCCGCTCTTTCATTCTTAACATTAATAAAGATTGCTATTAAATATGAGTTAAACAAAAAACCAAAACAAGGAAAAAACATGGCGTATTAGCTACTTACTGCTAAGTTTTGATTGTAAATAGTAACTACATATATCATTTGATCGCGTGGACAGGGAATGTTTTAACATTGTCGGATAACCCACCGTTCTTTTGTCCAGTTGATCTTTTAATTGGTCTTACGCAATTCAGCGGACTTTAACCCATTGCATACGATTAACAAAAAAGTTACAAGAACTTTTTAAAGGACCATAAACTACGGCGGAGATTGTTCCTCCCTTACGCATAAGAATAGCGAAGTATGTAATAACCCTACCGCACGGTAATTTAATCTTCCCTAAAAATAGCCCTAAAGTGATATTAATATCCGGATCCGACGGTTAATTGGCCACCTAAGGGCCCGGCGGAAGCAATAAGCCCTTTACTTACCTTTTACACTTAAATTATTGTGCTTGAAAGATGACGGGGAGAGAGCTTTTATTGATATTGATACCCGTGCTGAAATCCTTTCTGAATCTCTTTCATGAATATGCTGCAAAAGGATTTTATCAAGTCTTTTTTCTTACACGAAGTTCGTTTTGTTTGACGTAACGTTTGAAATGATTGCGATAGAAAAGCTCGTTAAGTTGAGTTGATGGTTTATCATTTAGTATTACATTATTAACATAAGTTTCAGTAGAAAGTATAAGACTTTATATTATTCTTCAAGCTCGCTTTTAAACATTTTCATACATATGTAAGTAAAAATAACGGGCGCATCTTATAATCACTCAAATATAATAGCACTCGCACCACACTACCCAATATGATGGCTTGGAGTAGCCTCGTCATCACCACCGGACTTGCGGGGGAGCGGATGGCTCTCACGGCATATTTTTGTTGTTTAGTTAAATTATGTTAATGTTCATTCCATTTAATGTATAAATATAAGTCGTCTATTAATGTACAATATTTATGTGTCGTCAATACTACCTTTATATTCGGAACATTTTCCCCACAGGACAGGCTCAGCCTAGTGTGGGGATCAGATCTTTACGTAATTATGTGTGTAATCTCCTCTCGCCCTCCGGCCTCGTTACTGTGCGCACGTATTTCTTGTATTTTTGTTTTATTTTAAATAAATAAAATTACTGGAACTTCGCCCCCGGAGCCCTGCACGAGACTGCCACTACTGGAACTTCGCCTCGAGTCTCCGCAGTACCCAGTGGCGGATTTACAAATTTGCCGCCAGTAGGCTATTGAATTTTTGCCGCCCCTACTGTCCTTTGAAATTCAATACGTTAGTTTAGTTCACAATCATATTAAAATACCTACACTATATGAACACAGATCTCACAAAATAATGTGTAAGGTATGTGTAGTCGGTAAACGTTATTTTTAACCGACTTCAAAAAAAGGAGGAGGTTCTCAATTCGTTTGTATGTATAATATATTTTTTTTTTTATGTATGTTCACCGATATTTTCGGCAATTATAGACGGATTTCAAAAATTTTTTTTTGGTTGGATAGAATTCACTTCCGAGGTGGTCCCATTTTCACCAGTCTTGGATCTGATGATGGGATCCAGGAGAAATCGAGGGCAACCCTCAAATTTTATAGGGACATGTACCGCGTTTTGCATATTATCTGAAGTCATATTGGCATTTGCTTCTGGCTATCATAATCTTATGATGCCGAGCTGATGATGGAAGGTCAACTCCTTAATAGTTATGAGTAAAAGAATAATTATTTCAATACTGTATACATATTAAGACTACTAGTTATAATATCAGTAGCATTACAGGTGAGCTAAACTATTAGGTTGACCAGTCTAGGATCTGATGATGGGATCCAGGAGAAATCGAGGGCAACCCTCAAATTTTATAGGCACATGTACCCCGTTTTACATATTTTCTGAAGTTATATAGGCATTGCTTCTTGCAATCATAATGTTATGATGCTGAGCTGATGATGGAAGGTCAACTCCTTAATTGTTTGGAGTAAAAGGAGAATTCTTTCAATACTGTATACATATTAAGACTACTAGTTATAATATCAGTAGTATTACAGGTGAGCTGAACTAATAGGGTGAAAAAAAATATGTAACACTAAAAAGTATGAAAAAAAATTGTAAACAAAAAAAAACCGCCTTCAAAAACCCGACTCACTAAAAATTACAAAATAATATAATACGAACTTTTATAATAATCATCTGGGTATGAATTTTATATGTTTGAAGGCGGTGCCAATCAAAATTTTGAGGAAAATGAAGCACTCTGTGCTTGTCTGTATGAAATATAAACGGCACCGCCTTCAAAAACATAAAATTCATACCCAGATGATTATTATAAATGTTCGTATTATATTATTTTGTAATTTTTAGTAAGTCGGGTTTTTGAAGGCGGTTTTTTTTTGTTTACAATTTTTTGTTAAATATTTTGTACTGCACTTACAGTTTAAAAACAATACGAACATTTCTGTTAACAATCCGGTTAATGGTCACAATGAGATCAAATAAGGAAAATGTATGCATTCCTGAACTAAATCAGTTTCTAAATCATTAGGATACATTTTTTCCAACGAAATGGCTTTTTCGGGAGATCAATAAATGTGTGCGACGCGACCTCCGGTGCTACAATACTCTTTTAATCGAAAGAGCTATTGAACAGAATCGGGGGTCAAAGGTGTTTGTACAATTTCTCGGAAGAAGTCACAAAACGAGATTGCTCTTGGGCTGCTTAAAAATGGAAAAGCGGCTAAAAGCTGGAGGCAAACTCGTACCACAGAGCCATATTGACACGCCACTATACCGAAGACCTACCAAAAGTTAGCAGTAACAAAATCGAGATTGCTCTTGGGCAGCTTAAAAATGGAAAAGCCCCTGGAGAGGACGGCGTTACAAAAGAGCTGCTAAAGGCTGGAAGCAAACCCGTACTGAGGGAGCTTCAAAGGCTTTTTAATGCCGTCCTGTTTAAAGGGAGAACTCCGGAGGCGTGGAGTAAGTGTGGTCGTCCTGTTCTTCAAAAAGGGTGACAAACCCTCGACCTCCTATTTCCCTTTTAAGTCACGTCTATAAGCTATTTTCAAAAGTAATCACAAACCGTCTTGCACCAAGGCTCGACGAATTCCAACCAACGAAACAGGCGGATTTCGGAGCGGATATGGCACCATAGACCACATCCACACAGTGCGGCAGATTAAATAGAAGACTGAGAAATATAATCAGCCCCTGTGTCTAGCATTTGTGGACTATGGTCTATGAGAAAGCCATTTTGACTCGGTTGAAATCTGGTCAGTTCTGAAGTCCCTGCAGCAATGCCAAGTAGATTGGCGATACATCCAGGTGATGAAATGTCTTCACCAAGCCGCGACCATGTCCGTCCAAGTACAGAATCAGCAAACAAAACCCATACCATTGCATAGAGGAGTGAGACAAGGGGACGTCATCTCCCCGAAGTTGTTCACAAATGCAAAGAGGATTTGTTCAAGACGCTGAACTGGAAAGTACGTGGCATTAACGTAGGTAAATGGAGAATACATCTCTCACCTGCGATTTGCAGATGACATCGTCATTCTGGCAGAGACGCTGCAGGACCTACAACAGATGCTGAATGACCTGGCTGACTCTTCTACGCACATCGGCCTACGGATGAACTTGGACAAAACCAAGGTCATGTTCAATGAAAGAAAGAAAATAAATTTATTTAGAGCATTAAGTAAAAACGGTACAGAAAAGAAACATATGTACTAACAAAATATTTAAAAATAAAATAATGCTACTGAAATGGACGCCACTCAGCTTATGCCACGGCGTCGAATGCCATGACGCTGATTTTCAATGGCACCAGCGAGAGGGACGCTGTTGAACAATGAACATGTACTACTGGAACCGATTGCGATTCACGGCACCGCCCTCGAAGTTGTTCAAAAATATGTGTACCTCGGGCAAACTATGCAGTTGGGTCGAAACAACTTTGAGGACGAGGTGAATAGAAGAATTCAGCTGGGTTTAGCATCATTTGGGAAACTACGCCGAGTCTTCTCATCGTTAATCCCACAAAGCCTAAAGATGAAAGTCTTTAATCAGTGCGTCCTACCCGTCATGACCTATGGAGCCGAAACGTGGACACTGACGGCACGGCTGGTCCGCAAGTTAAAAGTCGCTCAGCGGTCTATGGAAAAAGCTATGCTCGATGTTTCTCTGCGGGATCGTATCAGAAATGAGACGATCCGTCAGAAAACCAAAGTTATCGACGTGGTGCATCGCATTACCAAGCTGAAGTGGCAATGGGCAGGCCACATCAGCCGTAGAACCGACAACCGCTTGGCTAGACGAGTTCTGGAGTGGAGACCGCGTCTCGGCAAGCGTAGTGTAGGACGCCCGCAGGCCAGGTGGAGTGACGATCTGCGCAGGACGGCTCGTAGGAGCTGGACACGAGTGGCCGAGGAGAAAGAGAAGTGGCGTGCATTTGGGGAGGCCTATGTCCAGCAGTGGACAGGAAAAGATGATGATGAAACACTATTGTTTTCATGATCGCATAAGTACCTATATTTGCAGTGCCTTTAGTAATCTTTTATATACGTCTTTTTTATTACGTCCGTAATCCTAATGTGTATACATATAATTTTAGGTTTTTTTTTTATTTTTGTATGATAAAAAAAATTGGTCAAAATTTGCCGCCCCTCAAAATCTGCCGCCCTAGGCTCCAGCCTACTCAGCCTATTGGTAAATCCGCCACTGGCAGTACCCTGAATTCGCGAACAGCTTGGTGAGACGATTAACTAAATTTTTTCGTGTTCCCAAGCGGATTCGATCCGGCGACCTCAGTTTTTGAACCTGCGCCTGTATCGATTGAGCCACGCAGTCAGTGTGCGGCCGCGACGAATTTAGCAGTCATAAGGGAACGACTGCTAACTCTCAACGAGTGACGAAAGCTAGAGCTACGACTCTGCACGACGAAACCCGAATACTATCCGTGTGACACGAAGCTTGTTGCACGGGAGTCTCCGGCCCACAGCGCATGACGTCAGCGCTGCGTCATAGCGTCGCAGGCGACTACGGCGCACCGCGCGCGCATTGCTGCAAAACCAACGAATACGAGCGCGCCTCAAGCTTGATCTGCTGCAGCCAACACAGGATCTTTTTTGTGTAAATGAGATATGAAAACGTACCCACACTGCACTTAACAACACATGAGCTATGAGCGAGTCAGACTCTTCTTCCGCCGTTCGCACCTGTTACAAAAAGTAGTGAACGCAGCCTGTCCCTGACTCCCACGCAGAAGGGGTGCGCTTACTCTTTAGCGCCTCACCACCGTTGATACAATAACCACAAATTAATATGCCTAAAACGCAGCGTTCTCCGCAAAAAACTGCACCTTCAGGTACCCTATCTCCATTTGGATCAGACCCAAACCTAGAAGACTTAAATAAGCTGGATAAGGATGAATTAATAAATATCACAAAACGTTTGAAACGCAAAGCGACCGAGACGCCCTCAGGCTCCTCAATAGTACAAAAAATTGACGATCTGCGGGCTTCTCAGGACAGCAAGTTTGACATCCTAACAGAAGCAATATCAACCATACTTGAGCAAAACAAAGAGATCAAAAACTCAGTGGAATTCCTTTCAACCACATGCGAGAGCCTGTTGGTAAGAGTCGACTCGCTAGAACATGAAAATCAGTTAAACAAAACAAAAATTCAGAACCTGGAAAACAAGTTAGAGTCCATAGAACGCCAGGCTAAATCCACTGCCATCGAAATAAGAAATATACCAAAAGGCGTATCGGAACATACAAAAGACCTCACAACAATTGTCAAAACAATCATCTCGTCCATTGAACCGGAAACGCCACTTCAGGACCTCGAAATTCGAGACGTTTTTAGAACGAAGTCAAGTACTGTCATTGTCGACTTCACCACCACACGTCGGAAAATAAGTACTATCGCCAAACTCCGAGAATACAACAAAACCAGGAAAATCAACAAAGAGCAGCAGTTGAATACTCAAACTCTGAACTTACCCGGAACAGCTAAACCTATTTTTATATCCGACCACCTAACAAAAAGCGGTGGCCACCTCTTTTACCTGGCCAGGAGTTTAGTCAAAACAAAGAAACTAGCTGCCGCTTGGACGTCACACGGAAATATTTTGGTTAAACGGGCAGTAGATGAACCGCCTGTGCGGGTAGCCAGTGAGGAAGACCTACAGAAACTTACTACCTAATCCAGAAAATATATACGAATACTGTAATCTAGGCAATATAATAATTATAATAAAATTGTTAGTCAGTAAATATTGTTATATGAAAAAAAATTGTAAACAAAAAAAAAACCGCCTTCAAAAACCCGACTCACAAAAAATTACAAAATAATATAATACGAACATTAATCTGGGTATGAATTTGATATGTTGTTGAAGGCGGTGCCGTTTATATTTCATGCAGTTTTCCTCAAAAATTTAATTGGCACCGCCTTCAACAACATATCAAATTCATACCCAGATTAATGTTCGTATTATATTATTTTGTAATTTTTTGTGAGTCGGGTTTTTGAAGGCGGTTTTTTTTTTTGTTTACAATTTTTTTTCATCCTTTTTAGTGTTACATTTTTTTACACCCTATTAGTTTAGCTCACCTATAATTCTACTGATATTATAACTAGTAGTATCAATATGTACACAGATTTGAAAAAATTATCCCTTTACTCCCAACTATTAAGGAGTTGACCTTCCATCATCAGCTCAGCATCATAACATTATGATTGCCAGAAGCAAATGCCAATATAACTTCAGAAAATATGTAAAACGCGGTACATGTGCCTATAAAATTTGAGGGTTGCCCTCGATTTCTCCTGGATCCCATCATCAGATCCTAGACTGGTCAACCTAATAGTTTAGCTCACCTGTAATGCTACTGATATTATAACTAGTAGTCTTAATATGTATACAGTATTGAAATAATTATTCTTTTACTCATAAGTATTAAGGAGTTGACCTTCCATCATCAGCTCAGCATCATAAGATTATGATAGCCAGAAGCAAATGCCAAAATGACTTCAGATAATATGCAAAACGCGGTACATGTCCCTATAAAATTTGAAGGTTGCCCTCGATTTCTCCAGGATCCCATCATCAGATCCAAGACTGGTGAAAATGGGACCACCTCGGAAGTAAACTCTATCCAACCAAAAAAAAATTTTTGAAATCCGTCTATAATTGACGAAAATATCGGTGAACATACATAAAAAAAAAAAAAAAAAAAAAAAAAAAAAAAAATATTATACATACAGACGAATTGAGAACCTCCTCCATTTTTGAAGTCGGTTAAAAAGTAAAATAGAGCTTTAAATTAACACAATGAATAAATAATATTAGTTATCTACATTGTTCCACTACTTTATTGTTATTATATGTTTTGTTTCTACGAGTTATTATAATAGAATAAACTTCTGTAAGTGCCATAAAAAAAAAAACCCCCCACACACTTTTGTATACATAATATATCACACACTATATACGTCACGTGTAACTATAAACTACTGAAAATATTGTTAATAATATAAAAATACCTACTTTATAAAACTAATATAAATAAATAAAGTAATAAAAAAAAATAGTTGAAGTTATAATACATAATTGAATAGTTAATTGAATAATTGTTACTGATAATATGAACATAAATGATAATAAATAATACTCAATAATATTATAAGTTAATACAAATAGAACCCTAAATTGTAAAATATACTCACTATTTAATTTCGAAAAATAAAAATGATAAATAACACAATCCTCTTCTCGAATGACTTGGATAATTTTAATATATCAGAATGTATTTCGTGCCATCCAGAGGACTGCAAAAACATTATCTCTAGTAAAAATACAAAACTAACAATTCTACATCAAAATATTCGCAGCATTCAAAAAACTTTGACGAGCTGGATTTATTCTTGGCCCACTTAAACATAACATGCGACGTACTACTCCTCTCGGAGTGCTGGATCAATGAAAACAGTTTGATACCGGAATTGGCGGGTTACAACTGTCATAAAACCAACGATAACTACAATCAAAACGACGGAGTTGTGGTCTACATTAACAGCTCATTACCCTACGAAATCGAGGAGCCTATATGCAACGAAGCAAACTGCCTATTGATTATGCTAGGAAACGAGACGGTAGTGGTGGCCATGTATAGACCTGCTGGATTCAGAAATGTCGATAAGTTTCTCGAATCTTTAGGCACAATACTTGAAAGTCTCACTAAATACAAAAATCTTATACTTATGGGCGATATAAATATAAATTTATTGGAACAGTGCTATGTGACAAGCAGATACTTGGAAACACTGACTTTCATGGGCTGCTTACCAGCGCATAACCAGCCCACTAGAGGAGATAGTAACCTGGATCATGTCATTCTTAGAACAAAGCTACCCACATCTACACTAATAATTTCTTCCACTTTGACTGACCACTACTCAACAATGCTATGTGTAAGCGGCTATGCCTTCGGTAGGAACAGACGCTCAAACTTCTACACAATTACAAATACCGATTATGAGAGGATTCAAATTGATATAGATAAATTAGACCCCTTACGCATATTAGAGGACCTCGACGTGCATGGCTCTTTTAACAAATTACATACTTTTCTAGAACAGACGGTAGCCAAAAAATACTACAGTTAAAAAACAAACACGTAAACAATTTTGTAAAAAGCCTTGGATGACTAGGGGCTTCTAAGATGCATAAGACATAGAGACAGATTACATTTAAAAGCGAGAAAAGAACCTGGAAATGATACTATACAATTAATTTACCGTAGATATAGGAATTATTGCACGAAGCTATTAAAAAAGTAAAACAAGGATATGAAAGGCAACAACTTGAAGCAGCGAAGAAAAATAACAAGAAACTGTGGTCTATAATCAAAAATGTATCAAAAACAAATATCCAACCGCAACACAACTCCCATGCTTTGTTAAAGGACAATCACGATACACTCGCTTCACTGAACGAAACAAACAATTACTTTTCCAATGTTGGTAGCTTATTAGCCGAACAAATACCAAAAAATGTAGACAACTTGCCACTCAACCCATGCCCTCCCTGCGACTCATTTGGTATGCTTGAAACCTCCCTAAGTGAAGTGGATACATTGATAGCATCTCTAAAAACTGATTCTGCTCCTGGTTATGATGGAATCTCATCAAAAATTCTAAAAATGGCAAAATTTAAACTTACACCGCTACTTGTACATCTATTTAATGGGTGCCTATCAAATGGTGTCTTCCCCAATGCACTCAAAAAAGCTGTCATAGTTCCTATACATAAGGGGGGGAAAAAGGAAAAGGTAGAAAATTACCGCCCCATCTCCTTGTTACCAGCGATATCGAAGGTATTAGAAAAAGTTATTAACAACCGACTAGTCAAATACCTGGAAACTAAAAACTATATTCAAAAGCACAATTTGGGTTTCGTGCGGGCAAATCTACATCAGATGCGGTACACGAGCTAACTGACTTTGTTGCAAAAAAATGGATGCTGGAGAAAAGTGCCTAACTATATGGATCGACCTAGCCAAAGCTTTTGATACCGTCAACCACTCCCTGTTACTCAAAAAGCTGGAAAACATGGGCATCCGCGGAACTCAACTCGAAATCCTTAAAAATTATCTTTCAGGCAGGACCCAGCGAGTTAAAATTGGCAACAACTGGAGTCATGAGGCAAACGTTAACTGCGGAGTTCCACAAGGAAGCATCTTGGGTCCAACTCTGTTTCTCTGCTACATTAACGACCTGTGTGATATGAACATCGAGGGTTGCAAGATAACTTCCTACGCCGACGACACTAGTCTGACCTTTCACGGCAAAACATGGGATACAGTCTATAAAAACGCCCAACTAGGCTTTGACAAAGTTTGCCACTGGCTTGCTGCAAATTCACTTTCACTAAATGCAACAAAAACAAACTTCATCACCTATAAATTAAAGGGCAATTCCAATGGTTCTGTCGCACAAAAAATAAAAGCGCATAATTGTTCTTTTCCCCAAACACGGAATGTAATTGCCCAACCATACAGGAAGTACCCTCTGCAAAGTATCTGGGAGTAATAATAGACCAAAATCTGAACTTCAAAGCGCACATCGAAAATCTGTCTACAAAAATTAGGAAGCTAACATATTTCTTTAGGAATTTAAGAACCGTGGCAAACAAGCAGCTAACACTTAAGGTTTACCAAGCCCTATGTCAATCGCTGCTCACATACTCTGTTACAACCTGGGGGCGCAGCCAAGCCGTACATGATGGAACTTGAAAGGGCACAACGATTTGTTCTAAAGGTTAGTCTCTTTAAGCCCATACTATATCCGACAGTACTATTACATAAAGAGACAGGTATGCTAACCGTTAGGCAGTTATACATTTTAAACATCATCCTGAGACAACATAAACGAGTAGATATAACCAAAGACCTAAACAGAATAAGAAGCTGTAACAAATATAAAGTGTTTAATACTAGACCACCCAACACCAGCCTCATAAAAAGATTCATTTGCTATCAGGGAAGCAGACTCTATAACCGAGTAAACAAAATTTTGGCTATGACTGACAAATCTAGCTTCGAATGCAAAAAAGCAGTAACTTCTTGGCTAAAAACCCTAAACTATATCGAGACGGAATACCTTATCTCCAACTAATTACGAAAAAAAAAAAAAAATAATAATAAAAACAAAATAAACCTATAAATAAAAATAAATTTCTAATCATATAAGTATACTTATACATACATATTATTATACTAAATATATATGTATATATATACTTATATAATTTACTAATACTTCTAATTGATAAATAATATGAAAAATTATAAATAGTCATTAAATATTTCACTCATTCTAATAATATTAATCTACAAATATATTAATCTCTAATTCGCAAATGCACTTATTATTTCACTCCACGCACACTTAACAAAGGCACTAAATCAAGAATGTATCTCTATAGTAATAAATGTAATAAGGGCGGAGCCTGGTGATCTGAAAACAGCAAGTTTTCATAAACTTAGTTTCAGACGCCAGTCTACCACACAACTACAATTTAATTAAGTACAATTATTGTCAGTAGTCTGTTAGCATAAGTTTTGTGGAAGAGAAATAAAATTTATTTATTATTATTATTATAATATTTTTTTGTACTAAATTATTTGTATTCGTAAAAAAGCTTAGCACTTCAAAGTAGTATAGTTAAATATAGTATCTATAGTTAGTCGTTTCTATCAAACTATTTCATATAGGAAAAGCCTTAAGCACTTACGTTGCGTTTACCGGCTAGGTCATAAATGTATGACCTAGATTAAAGTATGGCCATTTAAGATACTTTACTGCAAACGACTATGTTGTTGACATTTCAAACAACAAAGTAAACCTGACATTAGAAAACTGTAACTGTTCGGGATATTTACCATGTTGTTTTGGTAAATATCCCGAACAGTTACAGTTTTCTAATGTGTGTAACCATGACAGTTCAAAATTATATATTAAACCTGACATGTTATTAAGCTTTATAAGTAATTTGACTGCTTTTGTCTTGAGAATATGTGATAGTTAATTATTCCCATTAAATTGGGAATATGTTTTAGTTAATTATTCTCATTAAATTTTGCTCTTCATAATAGAATCTTCATTGGACAGCTACGCAAGTTATACATAGTCAAATTAATATGAAATTAATCGCTCCTTCTTCATAAGTTTACCTCGTACGCCAGGGGTTTTCGCCTCGTACCCGCTACAAATTATCGTATGTGTAAAATATGTCTTTATGGGTCTACACGCGATATTAGGAGTAGCAAATTACATAGCTACTTACTGCCCGACGTTTCGACTGGGTTACACCAATCGTGGTCGCGAGCCCAGTAACCCAGTCGAAACGTCGGGCAGTAAATAGCTATGTAATTTGCTACTCCTAATATCGCGTGTAGACCCATAAAGACATATTTTAGTGTAATGGAACGCGAAAGTCTAAAATCTTATATCGTATGTGTGTTCGTAAACACATATACTCGTGTATACATATAAACATAGATATTAACCCGTATCCGATTTTTGTTCATACATTTAAGTAAAATATGTATTTTTTTGTATTATCCGTAACACAAGTACACAAGTTATTTATTTCGGAATCAGAATAATCTTTAAGATGTCAATTATTCAATTATATCGACATGTTTTTGTATGAAGAGCTTTATAAGTTATGTTAAATATAATATAGTTCAGTAAGTCATACAAAATTCATATTATCTTTATTTGTTTACTAAGTATTTCAATGAAAGAAAAATTTATTATTTGCACACGACAAAATGAAAAGTTAAACACACATACCTACATTTCATCTCTTTACATACAATTTATCTTCAAAGAACTCACTTTGTACTTTTTCACTGAAAGAGTTAGGTATGTAAGACATCACTGGAATTTGGCGAACACAAAATAAACATTTGGCGATCTTGTTGATTGCTGCGGGTCGGAGGTTGAACAAACAGGATAGTTACATTTACCTACAAATGAATCAGATAAAGTTAGCAGCCTCCCAATTAGGGATGGGTAACGCTGAACCTACTGTAAACTCATTGAGTTAACTAATTTTATAGTTAACTCATTTTTCTGAGTATCATAATACTCTCATTTAAAATTGAGCGTACTTGTAGGTTTTACGAATCTAGTGCGTAATCGAAAAATATTCTTTAAAATACTTGCTTTATACTACTGAATTATGCACTTATCTCTTTTATTTTTTAATTAACCCGTACCATAACGCTTCGATCGAAGTTGGTATAAAATAGATTTATCTTTCCTTGGTAGGGACTCAGACCACCTGTATGCACTGCATAGTTGTATCTGTTTCGGTTTATTACTTGAGTTGCCCATTTGATGAACAAACACCTACAAACAATTCAACTATACCTCAGTAAATTAGTAAATAATTACATAAAATATATGACTGACATTTAAATAAAGAGTTTGAGCATTAGACAACTGAAACGGGTGAACTGAGTGTTCCCCCGTGATCATGGCGCTTGAAAAAGCGCCGAAATATCGGGGGCTCATTAAAAAAAAACAACATGGTAAATATCCCGGACGGTTTCCGTTTTCTAATGTGTGTAACCATGACAGTTTAAAATGACATAAAGAGTTTGAGCTTTTTATTTCGAACCGAGTTATCATGACGCAAATGTGAGTTGTTTATTGTGTCAGCGCATTACACTGCGCCTGAGAAATTGAGTTAACTCAAAACAAAATCCCTGTTTCCCATTCCTATTTCGAAATGGCCGGGCACCGGGAAAATTAGCCTCCACTGTCGGGATACCTCAAACTTCATCCCGGGAAGTTTGTCCACTGAAGTAGCTTAAGTACAGGCGTAAACCGGAGTTGACATTAATTTAATTAGGTTATGAAATGTTCGAAATCGGCTGAAAATCTCAAGTTGGTGCAGCACTTTTAGTGCCAGAACATCATAGGACGTAGGTACTACCGGCCTACTTACTTATGGTATTTATATGCTTTTTGGTGTTATCACAATCTAAATTTACAAATAAATAAATATTACACAAGATTACATTGATTTTATTCCGTGATTTTACTTACGCATTTGAGTTACGGATATCAAAAACAAAACAGGTAAGTATACTCAAATATATAATTAACACATCCCACACGGAACCAACACCGATTTTCATCACACTAATATTTTACCCAATTCGGAATCGAAGCCACAGCTCTTAGACGTTAGACACAGAGGCACTATCAAATACGCCACTGAGCCAGTCAATAAATAAGTAACAATCACTGGCGTCAAACTACGCCATCTCTGATATCTCCTATCAAAAAAGCCACAATAATCCAGATCAATGTCCAACATTATGAGGCTCGTGTATCCAATAAATGGAATCCGTAAAACAAAACCGTGAGATTCTATAACAAATTACCAACCGTTAGGGATCTTATTATTTTGCTCCTCAGACGCTCAGAGCGTCTAGACTGATCATTTTCAATCTGAGCTAACCCTTGCTTCGTATTAAAACACTTAATATTATTATCTTTGTACAGACAAGATAAAAAAAAGAGAAAAAAAGTTTAAAATTGACGCAAGCATTATTCTTTTCGAAGCTTTAATAGTAGCAATGATAATAACAGTATCACTTTAGTATTACGTTTTTGTAGTATTTGCACTATTTTTTTTTTCAAATGGATAGCTCTATTAGAGTTTTATGTCTAGACAATATAAGAAAGACGTCGTTAAAAAAAATATTTAAATATCTTCAAGCAGTGTTTCAAAGTACGCGTTACATTTTAACCAGTCTTCAACGAATAAGTTTTAAGGTGTCGTGAAAATTTTCGATAAACACTTCATTAAAATCCAAGACGCCCTAAAATAAATTCGTAGAAGATTTACCACTTAATTTTATTAGACAAGATCAAAGTTAATGTAGTACATACTTTAAAAAGTAAGGATTCATAATCTTGAGAAAGATTTTATTTTTATCTTGAGTATCAAGACAATGACCCTCAATTGAAAACATGTTATAAATAATACATATAACGACAAGGTTTTAAGACTTTCAGTAGACTTTTTTGCTTCATCGACGTTTGCTTTAAATCGTTAAAATTTCCAAGTGCTGTTTCTCAAATGTTATTAAAATTATTCTGGATTAATATTAAATTTATTACGGATTAAGTATAAATTCATTAAAATAAATAATGAAAAATCCATAAATAATTCCACTTCATCATTGTAAACGCGAAAGTTTGTGAGCAAAATAATATATGAACGGAAAGAGTGGACATTTATTACCCTTCGAAGCAAAAACTACTGAATAAATAAACGCAAATTAATATAAGTTATTAATATGAGTAGAAGTGTTAACCTTAATACCCGCATTATCCCTCTATCCGGGTACAATCGAAAAAGGTTACACGGACATAAGCCGAACATCGACAAGCTCTAACTAACTTTAAGCTGAATCGAGTTAAAATCGATTACGTCAATGGTTTATCTAACTAATTAGAAGATAAGAATCACATCAAAGAATCAACGGTGCGTGAAGCGGGCAGAAGATACGGAGAACATGACGCTTCGCTACTGCTTTCAAGGAGACTGATAAAAAAATAAAAATGAAATAAATACCTATTTGGGACATTTCCCCACTCTATCATCTGACTTGCTTGACTTGCTGCAAAGCTTGTTATGGGCGTCAAAGATTGATATACATATACCTATATATATTTATAAATACATACTTAAATACATAATCACAACCACAGAACAAATATCGATGTTCGTCACACAAATATTTGACCCGAGTGGGAATCTAACCCACGACTCTTAGAACCGCCAGTCAGGATTAGGTACTAACCACTGTTCCTCTGAGCCAGTCAAAATATGTGATATGAGTCCGATATGTTACTACAGAAAAAGTTAAATTTATGCCGATAAGAATGTTAATGCTAAACTACACGTAGATCAGTGCAAAAGTAATTTTGTTATTTATCAAGAGTCATTATTGAGAGAAAACTCAAATTTGTTGTTACAGTCTAAATCAATTTGTGGTCGCGTGTACTGCATAGTTTTTTTTCAAGCATTTATACATATCTCTTTATTATATTGCGAGAAGAAAATAATCGATTCTTTGAGTTTCCGCATTACACACCAATCCTTCAAACCGACTTCCGAAAACTAAAATTGAACATTACGTTTCACCTTACATTTAACATTGAAACATTACTTCCCAAATTCAGCTAACCCCCAAATAACCGTTGTATTTCACATCCGTAAACCACTCACAATACCGAAAACGACTTCCTACATCTTAATAAAGCAACAGTACCCGCATCCATTTTTATTTTGGACATGACAGATGGTTTAACTTAGCGATGCCCTTAGGACCCGACTTTCACACCCTACTCTGGGACCGGAAAGGAAGAGTATGAAAAATCGGAGAGAATCCATCAGTGTACTGTTGTGTACTTTTTCTTTTATTTCGGTGGCCAGTAGTTTGGTATTTGTGCAACTTTTGATGTGGCGTTTAAAAGCAAATTCAATAGAGACACATTTTTATTGGAAGAGTCGGGTCAAGTACGTTTAGATTCTGGCCTTTCTGAATTAATACTCAGTGCTCAGTACACTTCAGTACGGAAAACCATTTATCTGTCTTTTTGTTATGATCGCTCTGAGGTTATGTAGAATTTTTGTCTAGACAAATTGCTATGAATTAAAGAGTGAACATCACATACATCTATACAACTAAATAAAATTGAAGTGTCTGTTTGTAATGTTAAAATAACTTTTTACTAAATGGGTGATGAATCTATATCGGGTACCAATAACAAAATTGTATTTAACAGTATTTCTGTTTGTTCTCGCTAATCTCCGAAACGGCTGTACCAATTTCAACGGGACTTTCACTAATAAATATCAAATTTCATAAGGTATATTATAGGCTATTTTAATAAATCATTGCTGCCAAAAGTTAATATTCAACGCGGACGAAGTCGCTAGCTTTCAGTATAATACGTGCTGCGACGTTAGCTGATAAGAAAACGTAATTTTTCAATTCACAAAGCAAACAAAGACATACCCTACCTACATTAAACCTTTCAGAAATCTTAGAATATCTCAGCGAATTACGTCAGTTAACTGTCAAGGGGGTGTATCCTATTACCAGTAGCCTTGTATCAGACCCACCTAGACTCATTTGCTCATAGTAACAGAGCCCACGACCAAAACCATGTCTCATAGCAATACGGCAAAAACCCTATAAAATCTTTAGATTGTATGATTCTGAACCCGACTAGGTATATAGTAACGGTCGAAAGTGTAGCAACTGCGTGGGAGGCCATTTCTGCTGTGTCAAAAAAAAAAGGCAGTCGGTATTATAGCAATACGTCTGATAGTGATAATGTACATAGATTTTATAATTGTATTACGAAAAAGTTTGTTTTCAGACATTTTGTGCGTAGCACATAGCCTGAGCGCATTTTTGAAAATGTCAACAAATTTAGCCGACCTGTATCATAGCAATACGGATAATTTTTTTTTTAACTTTTCGTTTTGCTGTCTTGATTACCAAAAACCTGTTTTCAGACACTTTAAGTGTAGCATATGGAGTATATGCTAAAACGAAAATAACAAGTGTGCTTTAAATAAAACCAAAACTATTAAATCAATCAGTATTTAATTTCAACAGCCTCATCGCTTGTTACGCCCCTGCCCCTTTCTTACTATTATTCATTGGTTTCATTCAAGATACCTCAATACGATTCTTAAATGATATCTGAGTATCGAAAAGTTGTCTGATAGAAAAGATGCTACACTTCATTTGTCTGATATAAATTTTTTGCACGTGTGGACAACTTATTCTATCATGTCTAGCAATTTTCAGACATATTGCTATGATACCGATCGGTAAAATTTGTTAACATTTTCAAAGCGGTCTCAAAATTTTATGCGTCTACATTTCCGTCTGAAAATTGTTTTGTTCGCATCAAATAACCAAAATTTACTAATAAAAAAGATTTTCAGACGTATTGCTATGAGACATTTTTTTTGTCTCATTTTTAATCTTTTTAAGTGATTTTACGGGTTTGCGCTACACCACTAACGTCTGAAAAATATGTTTCCGGTATCTCAGAATCATCATTTAACTACAGTCTGCAAATCAGACATATTGCTATGATGCAGTTCGGTAAAATTCTTTGACAATTTTGAAAATTCGGTCAGATCAAACGCTACGCGGAAAATGTCTGATATTGGTATTTTCGAGTTCAGAATAATCTTATCTATCGATTTGATGCGGTTTTAGCCGTATTGCTATGAGACAAAAATTTTGGTCGTGGGCTCTGTTACTATCAAGGATTACCTCGCATCATGGAACAATGCTGTCCCTCAGGAACAATGGGCGTCAGAGACCACTCATTATCCAGATGTGGAAGGCCAGACTGAATTGACCGGATTTTTCCCTGAAAAGTAATAGTAAGATAGGGTTGTCAGTTACAAAAAAGAAAAAAATAAAGACGTAATTTTGGACATCGAGCAACCGCACAAGTTTATCATCTTAAACCATTATTGATAGACTTACAGTATTTTATTTATTGTGTTTAAAGAGCTCTAATGTTATTTTTTCCAATTTTTAAAAGTTTTTAAAAATGTATATTTAAATGTGTGTTTAATTGAAATATTTTTTGATGTTTTGATTGGTTTTTCATTTCGTTTCATCATAAATGATGCGATTGTTTTTTGTTTTGAGCTGCAACATTGAAACTGTAATAAAAACAAGGAAAATTAATAATCTAACCTCATTTACACGCATGAGACCAGTCCTTACTAGAAGTGTAATCATACCGGCATACAAAATATACCACACTGTTACTTCAATCCATTGAAAAAGAAATATATTGTTAGGACACAGACAGCATGTTGGTTAAAAAGATAAAAACATGAAGTGGAACGCTGGAGTTTGGACTGGTCCCCAATTGAATTTCAACTTAACCAATTCAGATGTCAACCAATATTTTATAACGAAATACTTTACATTTTGCACGGGAAAAAATGCATCCACAGAATTGGGGCTAGCGGGATTCGGTACGATTTTGTTTTGAATCTTTATTCATTGGTAGGTACGGGTGGATCAAATTGCTGGAGCCGGGAACAACCGCGGTACTTAAACAAATTGGACGCGAACTGGGTGAAACACAAAACGAAATATTAATCATTGGGATTGATCGAAGCCAACATTTACCGTCATCGTTAATCTATTGCCATCTAATTTTTAAGGGCTTTTTGTGGTAAATTAAATGTTATTTGATTTTGTGTGTATGAACGGTACCTTACTTTATTATATGATGTAATGTTATTTGTCAATACCCTTAATGTTATGACGGATAATGTATCTAATAATAGTTGAATGTAGGATAAATAAATAATTCCTCGATTCATCTTTATCAAAATCATAACAGAGTCGAAAATAAACCTATGCATTGTTAAAGGCATAGCCTGTGAATATTGAATCAATTTGTCTTGAGGCAATTCCTCCAATAGAAAGATGGAGATTGGCAGTTTCCTTTTTTCCTAATCAAGTTAAATCAGAATCAGAACTGTTCTGTTATTGCTAATGGAAGTGACCTGGTTTTGGAGAAATGCCATTTTGATTGGTATTGTCGAAGAACTACTGGCTACGATAATCCTATTAGGTAATTGAAGGGCGGAAAATTCAAGATGATGAGACTTTTTCTTTGATATTTTTCTAATACTTCCTTAAAGTTAATTTAAAAGCTTGTTCACGATAGCTTCAACACAGAGTGAATAGTGTTTCTGAACAAAGCGCCGATCGCCAGTTGCGAACATTTTTAATTTTTAAGTGCAATTAGTAATAGTATATAGCGCTAAATAGTTGAAACATAGTTTATATTAGTATATAAAACAATTTGTCATAGTTTAATATAATTTATAGTTTGTTAAACTCACATTTTGCATAAGCTTTAGTTGAGGCTTTAGCTTTTTTATTGCATTGTTAACATATTTTACTATTACATGTTAACTAGATTCATTAATTATTAATGTAAGTTTGTTTATCTCATAGTAACGCATTGTTTTTCAAGTAGACCCGAAATACTGATTAGTTCTTAAACCTATTTTGTGTACCTACTGTTACGAAAACAGTACACAAAATAGTTTTAAGGCCACCTAACATTACAAAAATTAACTACTTGTAACATTACCCAGATTCAAATTTCAAAAGGTAAGTAATATCGAATGTACTTAAAACACAGTCATTGGCTTTGCTTAGCGCATTTATTACAACATAATACGTCACCAATTAACAGCTTACTGCAGCTTAAAGTTCAGTTGTTTACAAAACTTTCTATGCGACCATTAGTTACCCAGCCGGGCGGGTAATTCCCCTCGATCTTATGGGTAATAAAGCAGTTGGCCACTACGCTGCAACTCTTGAACCTCATAAAACGTGATTGAATGCAAGTTGTAACGTTATATAAAACTTTTATTGAGCTTTTAAAGTATCCGCGTAAAGCTATTGTTATAAATTGTGCAGTATTCCTGAGTAGGCACAAAGTTGCGCATTTATAGTTTTTAATTGCTTTTAGGGTGCCCTTCATCAGATAGTAGAAAAGTATAAATCACCATTTACAAAAGGCTAGTTACTTAGTTAACGTTAAAAACATAATAGCTCGCAATTATTGGCCTCAGAAATAGGCTAAAATGTAAAAATTATGCAAAATGTTTATTTGAGGCCTGAAGTACTGAAAATTTTGTTAAACATCTTTGAACAATAATCCTCCCCACCATTAAATAAAATAAGAAAAATATATGCCATTTTACTCGTTCAAAAACTCGCCGTTTTTACCCTTTAACAAACTCATATTTAAACAAACGTGGATTAACGTCAATATATTTCCACTGCAGCGAATTAAAATCTGTTCAAGTTAAGTAATTCAAAGCTTTATTATTTTCCTACTTTAGCAATCAGGTACCTTTTCAAATATTTCAGTACCTCGATAGGTTGCAACAACGTGCTATCCGTATTGCCGGTGATGTAGAGGTGTCCGAAACCCTAGAGCCTCTACAACTACGTAGAGACATTGCCGGTCTAAGTGTTCTCTACCGTCTCTATAATGGGGAATGCTCTAAAGAGCTATTTCAGCTAGTCCCTCCCTCCCCTTTCAATCCCGAACGACACGTGCTGGACAGCGCTGCCATCCACATACAATGCAGACGCTGGTAGCTCGGACTAAGAGTTTAGTTCCTCTTTATTGCACCGTGCCATTAAGGCATGGAACGCCCTTCCAACTCATGTTTTCCCTTCCTCCTATGATCCGGGGCTCTTCAGGCGGGCGTGAAACGGCATTTAAGCAGGCCTTCAGGGTGAGTGCGACAGGCTTAATATGATCTATTGTGCCTGTCGACCTCATATTTGGATTACACTACCGCTTACCATCAGGTGGAGTGATGTCATCTTGTTAGCCTATAATAAAAAAAAGCTGGCGCCATTTATAAGCACAGTAATAGTATTACCATGATTAAACCCTTTATTTGAACCTTATCTACCGGACAAAAAGTTCAAACCTAATGAAGAGTTCCGACATGCTATGGCCGATTAAGGGTTTTGGGGCCTAATGTTACTAAAAATGCCTTACATTTTTAGTAACATTAGGCCCCAAAACGTTCGACGTCTAACATCGCTTACAAAAGTCGAGGTAACAATGGTGAAAAAGTATTCCGCTTTGAGCAACTTCCGCTAACGAGCGTGCGGGGTCGCCCGGCTCCGCCAAAGCCTCAGTAACGAGGAGCGCCGGGATAAGACCCGTTACCGGCCGTTACTGCCCCGTATGTGCAGTTCAATGACCTGATTCTGGTCCTAAAGAGGCTTATGCAATGTTCGATTAACCCTTAAAAACTCCTACCATATTCAACATTCTAATTGGTTTTCGCCGGTATTACAATTGCTGAAGGTCCAAAAACTGGTGGGATCTATTTTCCTGTTGCCTTATTAAGGGAGGACGTGAATACCATCTGATGATATAAAAAACGGGCAAGTGTGAGTCGTACTCGCGCACAAAGGGCCCACCATTAGGTGTATTAACCTGTTGCGGATAATGACGACCTGAACCCCTTGTGACAGACAGATTGACAGACCCACAATTGAGTCCCGTTGGAATACTTCAGGTACTCTCTCATAAAATGAAGAAGAAACCTGAAGAACCAAAATATTTACCTACTTTGGAATATTATAGGTACTAAATCAAGGCTTTATCTAGTCTCTTGAATAATAGCAATACGTGTTAATGATAATAGGCAGCATAATAAAAAGAAAAGAAACTACGTTAAGCGTATAAATTATTCTGAATTATTTTTATATTATACAGTTCTGACAACATTTACTATTTAAGTTAGAAGAAGAGCATAGCATTTGCCATGATTGTAATCTAACTTATACCTTACTAAGTATAAGTAGGTAGTATTGCATATACCGTGTGTATATAATAAGCAGGAAAATAGTAACCAAATCAACGTTATTCAAAAAGAGACATATTATTATATCTCGTGCTCCAACTCTTCTTGACAGACAGCCGTGAACTTTGTTACAAAACGATTTTGTGGAACAAAAGAGATTTATCAAGTGCGCTGAAGTTTTATGAAGGAAATCTCCTTCATATTGTAATGAACTGCGTATTAATATTTGAATTCAAATCTGTAGTCAGCGCGGATACGCGTCCCGGTATCTAGATTCAGTTAAGAATATTATGATGCCACCAATGACTTATCGCGTTTTCCGAGGCACGGGCGTGCATCCGCCGACTTTCTGACTACAGACTGAGTAAAATCTTAACAGTTAATCCTTCACAAATTTGACCCGACCAGGGACAGAATAGGCGTGACGACTGGGTCAAAATCTGATTATTCTATTTAGTCCGTAAGTTAGTTTATAACACATATTTTTTTGTTTTTGAATTGATTGAAAAATGACAAAATTATAGCTTATCAAACTTCTGGCGCTTGTGACGTCACGGTTAGGTAAAAATTGTACGTAATTGTGACGTCATACGAAACATTCAAACAATTCTAAGCACTAATCTTCTTAATTATTTATGAAACAAAATAAAAAATACGAGTACAATATTTTTAAATAATCTAAATAACGGACTAATTATATTTTTTTAGTCGTCTCGCCTATTGTGGACTTCTAAATCTTGCCACTTATTAGTGAGCACCAACCAACCAACGGGGAAGTTATAGATATTACTTCAAGCCCATCGTAGTGACTAGGCTAATATCTAGTTAAGCCTTGCACACTGCTACTATATACAAGATAAACGCTCATCTTTAATAACATTTGAAGTCAATGAAGTGCTGAGAAGTAATAAGTAATTGCCAAAGTTATACGAAATTAATGCAAAATCTGATTTACATTTAAGACGTTCCTTTAAGTTTATTTAAAACTGAGTTTACTAGACAAAGAGTATTTTCAGATTAAGTCGACTTGACAAAATTAAGTATACGAATATAGGTACGCTTTTTAATTAAATTTTATCAACATCAGAATTTTGTTTAATTTTTTTTTTCTTACTGTCTACGATGATGGCTTGGAGTAACCTTGTAATCTTCAGCGGGCGGATGGCTTTCAAGCCTAAAAAAAATCCACTTTACCTACGACAGTAAACGCTCATACAAGAACCCTGTCCGAAAACCCTTACACGATAAAGATATAAAAGTTCCCTCTTAGCTGATAAATCCGTAGAAGGCATTGTGTCGTAAAATTGATCCGATTCGCGTAAATCGCTTATTTTGTCTCGTCTACGGTGCCCAGTGACCCGTATGAATATTTGTAGGGTTACCCTTTGACGGTCTCAGGCACTATTGTTACCAATCTGATGCCCCGAAACTTTTCCTGATCTTGACAAAGCTTTCAGAATGGGTATGATTTTAGCCGTGTTTATATCTTAGTAGGTACGTTTCTATAAACGAATATTGTGCCAAATGTAGCGCCTTTTATACTTTTTGACTGGCTCGGTGGAACAGTGGTTAGTGACTAAGGTTCAAAACCTACGGTTCCAGTCGTGGCTTCGATTCCCACTCGGGACAAATATTTGTGTGACGAACATCGGTGTTTGTTCCGTGTCTGGGTGTATTATTAAATATATTTAAGTTTATTTGTGTATCCACTGTTGATCCTGATTTCCGTAACACAAGTGCTTAAGCTACTTACCACGGGATCAAATCAATGTATGTGATGTTGTGTAATATTTTTTTTTATTTTATTTTATTTATTTTATACTGGTTCATATTTTGATGATTATTGTGTTTATGGATATTTTTAACTATTTGTCACTGCCGACTGTTTATTCACATCCCACTGTTGGGCCAAGGTCTCCACCAAATCTGTCCTCTTCTCTCAAGGCTAGGAATTGTCAGTTTTTTTTTTATTTGAAGCAGATAGTCACTCTATCACAACACACGGTAATATATTTGAAATTATTCGTGTTACTTCCTCGTATATCTTTATCGCGCAGTAGGTTTACGAAAACAGCCGTAGGCAGTGTCATGTCTTAACACTAGTTAGATTCAACGCCCGTTTCAGCGCTTTCAGTGGCCGGAAACTATAAAACCATCCATGCCTTGTAAAAGTTCATTTTGTGATAAAATCGAAAACATCTGAAGTCGGTCTAAATAACATATTCGTCGCCGATATAAAAGTCAAATGAACAACGAATAAACGTGATTATGTTCGTCGTGACAAATATTATTATTTTAGTGGCCATTAAAAGAGGTAACGTCGTAATCCACCAAAAACATGAAAGTGAAAAAGGAGAGCCAAGCTCAATACAAAATTGGTGCGTGACTCTGGGTTTCGTTGTTTTCAAAAACAGTGGAGATCTTAATGAGTGCCAAGATCTATGACAATTGCTGTTATTTTAAAAAATATATTTGATCTTAATGTAGGTAGGACTCGACTTCGCAAGTTTTTATCAGAAATAAGTATAAATATATTAGAAAACTGAAAGTGTCCGGGATATTTACCATGTTGTTTAATGAGCTCCCGATATTTCGGCACTGTTGCATGCGCCATGATCACGGGTGAACTGTAGGTAGGACTGCGAGAATGACGGTAGGTCTAAGGGCAGACATATTATTATCGGTCTACCCTCTTTCTAAGTCTTTTATTACGCACGACACAACTACCCTCGTTCACAATATTGTCACTCCGAATTCGATCACGACATACCTACTACACTCACGGTATCACTTCTTTCTTCCTCGAAAACGGACACATTTTTTATTTTTACGCAAACGTATTAACGCTTGCAACAGTGCCGAAATATCGGGAGCTCATTAAAACAAAACAACATGGTAAATATCCCGGACACTTTCAGTTTTCTAATCCATGACAGTTTAAAATTATAAAAGTATAAATATATGTTTACGATTTGGTCCAGCTATCAAGAAGCTGGCAAGTGCTACCTTAGATAGAGAGCGGTGAACAGGTTTGGAGGAAACCTTTTCCTAGCAGTGGGATGATACAGGTTAATTTAAAAAAAAAATAATCACGAAGTAATGAAAACTGGCCAAGTTAAGTCTAGCCTACTTTATACAAGTCTAGCCTACAATACACTTGGCGCCGGCTAGCCAGTTCCTTTGCTTGAACTTAGCTTTGACACGCTGCCGCGTGTCTAGATATTTTATTTCTTAAACTTTTTAATATTAGAAGCGTTAGAACTGTGTCAACGAGTTCGATTGGTTCCGTGGTATTGGCAGCTTGAATATCGGACGATGGCAGAATATACGATGACACGATTAACTTTTTAAAACTCAGACGGAATTTAAATTGAGAACTTTATGCAGTTCGGATTATTATAATATTCATAAACTTGACTTCGATGCAGCGAATACGTAGTTCAAATGAAGACCTAGCTTAGTATTTGCTGATGTATTGCAATTAACGTCAATTACTTAAATTAATATTTAGTCTCTTTCTCAAATCTTATTTTCTCTTATGCCCATTTAAAGCCATGTGATAATAGGTAAAGAAAAATAATTTTATATTTTATAGAAAAGTCTAAATTCTTTTTCACCGATATATAAAAATATTCTATTCAAAGTACAATATATATTGTAAAAAAATAACGAAATTAGCGTCTTAATTCTACATATAGTTAGCTACGAATGCTGAAAAAAATACTAATTGCTCTAATTCAATTTTAGTGTACCTAACGAAAAATTACGGCGATGAATTCTAATAAAATATTGCCCTAACAAAACCCTAGGAACTTCCATTTCAGTCTTGTGAAAGAGTCTCCTCAATCTTGGCTCCAGAAATTAGTCTCTGAATGTAATATTTCTGTATTCCCTTGACTAATGACCTATTATTAATCTTGGGTGTTGAGGGTAGAAAAGTAAAAATTACGAGGTCCCTCACCGACCAGTTTGACAAGACCTGTCGTTTAAAAGGGCTGGTTACATTTTGTAAGCGTTTTATTAAATTTATAGATCATGTTACCATGGCTCTTAAATGTAAAAGATAAATATTTGGAACGCCATCTTTTCTTTAGTCCTCTTCTTACAGGTACACCCACAATAATTACCACAAAACTTGGCTTTTTAAAGATTATGTAGGAAGTTGTGCGGTCCTTGTAAATAAAAATAAGGTTTTTTTTTACATCTGAACAAGTTCAACGAATCTTAATCAGCAATGGCATGCAATGGATCTATTTTGCTTTGTTCATTAATAAATCATTATTAAAGTAAATTTTCTTTTATCAAACCCGGGTTTCTCTTGATAATTGCGATTTTCTTACCGTAATCCGAATCCTTAAAATGACAAACGTAACAAAAATAAATAACGAAATCGGTCCAACCGTTCACGCGTGATTCCATGACTAAGGGAAATGGAGATTAATTCAAAGGAAGATAAATTTTAATACGAAATATCTCAATAGTAATAGTTATAACAACCTGTTTTAACCATAAATGTAACTCGAAAATAGACCTTGTTATACCACCTAGTCTCTGAAAGCTCTTTAAGCCGTTGAGCCCCCTCCCGAACTCTCCACGTTTGTCGGACCATTCCCTAACCGGACTAGGGAATATGGACGAGAGTGCATCATTGCACTTGGATCTTAAAATATTACTCCAGGTGCTAAAATTATTGGACCGGTCAAATATAATTCGGCAGACAGATAATTCGAGCATCAAGGATGGACATGGTTTAATATTCTAACGTCGATTCAGATATTTTCTTTTTTTAGATGTACGCACATCTAGATGATAATATAATAGTGCGAATTGTCACATGTGCACTATTGTTCCCTGAAGTAATTTAAGTGATTTTTCATAATTATATGTCACTATATTTAAAAAGCTTGAAATAACGTCTAGTGAGCGATTACCAGCAGTATATGGCTCAAGTAATAGCATAGTAGAAGTCTCAAATATGTCCTTCATCCAGTAGAGACTCCATCAGTTATACTGCAAACTACTGCAAAGCCGCGCGATGTGGAAGCAGATAAGTAATTAATAATTAAGTAATTAGTACTCAGCAGATATCAACTAACGAACATGTCTCGCTGAAAAATTCGCAAAGCTCCTCTAAACTCCATCCTGCGAGAAATTAATTTACAACAACAAACGAACTTGAAATGAGCTGAATTAATTCCATTTGTTAAACAGACGGCACATACGGGGCCCGGCGGACTCACTCGTTCGTCCTTCGTTTAATTAAAAACAAACTGGGGCCATAGACAATTTTTGATCCCGATCACCGATCTTCATTTTGATTTTTTTAATTATGTAGACAAAGATTACGGTTGATGACAAATGTAACGAACAATTCAATAGTAAGTTTCAGTCAACTAAGTTCAAATTATTATTTAAAATCTCTTCTTTCCAAGTGAATGCCATAAACAGTAAACCAATACATTGTATGTTAAAGCTACATATCAATCATTTCAACGCAGATATGAAAAGATCCATAACTACCCATTACTATTTGTATTATGCTCTTAATAAATGCTAAAGCTAATTATAGTCACCTAATGATTCTGATTATGTTTTCTGATATCTCCATATTTATTTACAACCAATCTTACGCTACATTTGAAGGTGACTGTGCAAAAGCGAAACAATATCTCCATGTGGGCAAGGAATCTTCCCAACAAACATTTGTTTAGATTACGCCCTCCCTCGGGAGTAAGGGACTTGGGCATTCGGAATGTTGACAATTATGTGCTCGCCTGTTTATCACTGTGTGACCTTCCTGTTTTGTTGTGTTTTATCCCAAGTTTACATAAGGTCAGACAAAATATACAAAGTATTCATACTTGTCACGGTTTTTCCCTTCAAATCCGCAAAGACAACTTTCGGAAACAACGAAATATTATACTGGTTTAGTTTTAAAAATAAAATAAAGAAATTTTATATCTATCAATTTACATTGAGCTTTAATAACATTAAAAACAATAAATAAAAATATTTTTATATCATCAATACATTTATATAATTTTATCTTACTACCTACATAAATACCTATAATGGGATCAATAGACGTAGAAATTCATGAAGTCTAGTAAGAAAATACCTATGATTGATGAGAAGCCAAAAACATTTATTGTCATTGATTGACAAATGATAAGCCCACATTCACAACTTAAGTACAGTTAAAATGTTTATACTTAGTTTTTACTGTTTTTCACCCGTCGGGTACAAAATGTCTCATGCAGCGAAAAACATTTCTAGAACATTCTTTTTACGTTATGTACCGACCGCCTAGGGCGCACTTGCAAGACCTAAAACTCTTTGTAGACAAAGATGGCGCCTGCTACACACTTCACGCTTCCTGACGCGGAATCAACTTTGAAACTAGTTGCTGCGAAATAAATGTGTTATGAACTAGAAATTAACGAACGAAGTTCACAGTTAACACGTTTGTGAAATGCAGTTGTTAGTTAGGGTGAAATAATTTGATTATCAATAGCGAAATGTACGTATGCCATATCTACAAATACTCCTACATTGCTTTAAATTTAAGGAACGCCGTCTACTTACTTACTAATTCTTTCACATCATTATTTTATTTTTGATAACAGAAAAATTTCGACACCTTTTTGCGTCCGTTTATGGATTTTAAATTACGATTTAATTCAATTACCATATTCAACCGATTCACTGAGTCGAGAAAAACATAAGACTACCCATTCTAACTAATCGAATATAGGTGCAAATATAAAATGCCCACACGACATTCACAAAGAGAAATCTGTAAGTTCGGAATCACATAAAAGGCATACCAGTAGCGGTACCATGAGTTGGCTATCGAAAACTTACGTACGTTAAAAACCTATCGAGTTGTTTTTTTCATGCGACCGATTTTAGTTCTTAGCGTAACCACCAGGGGCGCTGTACAAGTTTTTCATAGACATATTTACGTAGGCGATATCGAGTCCGTAACATTTAAACTCATGGTAACACTGCAGTGTTTGCCTGCCAGCCGATGTGTTTCATTAGCATTACTGAAGCAGAGTATCCTCAGATAAGTTCCTACGTGAGCTCAAATAGCTCTTTGTTTTGAGCATTTACTTGTAGGAAGATGAAGGGTTTGAAATTTTCACCTTCAGAATGTTAAGAAAAGAAAGAAAAAAATTGTAACTTATACTTATATATTTTCTCATACAGCACTATTTTCTATTTACATAATGTAGTAAGTACAAATATCTATAAAATATCTTTGAGCTTTCAGCTTTGGTATCTCCTTTTACACTATCCTTACTAATATTATAAATGCGAAAGTAACTCTGTCTGTCTGTCTGTCTGTCTGTCTGTCTGTCTGTCTGTTACGCTTTCACGCATAAAGTACTGAACCGATTTAAACGAAATTTGGTACAGATATAGTCCAGAGCCTAGAAACGGTTATAGGCTACTTTTTAACCGACTGCGCTATAAAGAAGTAATGTTTTAGCCGTTAAACATCTCTACGCGGACGAAGTCGTCACAGCCACTGGACGGATCGAGATGAAATTTAGCATGCAGGTAGATGTTATGACGTAGGCATCCGTGAGGACAGGATTTCCCGAAATTCCCACGGGAACGGGAAATAACGGGAAAATCCTTTTGTATGAAAAATACTAACCACATAAGTTAGACGCTTGAAATTTGACATGCAGGTTAACCTTAATAAATTAAAAGCTTAGTTGCAACAGGATATTGTAAAATTCCCACGGGAACGAGAGTAATAGTGAAAAAACTTTTGTATGAAAAAATCTAAACCGCGATATAGATAGACGATTGAGATTTGGCATGCAGGTACCCTAATGAACGTAAAGCTTATTTCCAACGCGATATTACAAAATTCCCATGGGAATGGGAGTTATTGGGAAATAACTTCTGTATGTAAAATCCCTTACGGGGTTGAAATATATTATATAGAGATAGAGATATACCCGAAGCATAGCGAGGGCGGGTCGCTAGTATGTATATATTTCTGGTTCACTAACTTATTTGTTAAATTTGCGTAGGTAGGTATTTTAAACTAACACTAAGAATATTCTTTATCTTCTTAATAATGTTGGCGTTAGCCAAAGTTCAGACACAAATTTCAATTATTAAATATTTTATTAACGATTTCACACTTTGCAAGTAAAACACTTTATAAAAATTACACATATTTCACAATTTACATTTACACTGTTTCTTATATCAAGCAGGAATACCCTCCGTTCGCAAAACGTCGCCTTTATATAATGCAAGTTACCGGAAACCGAAACGCCAATCATGATTATATTAGTTAACATTTAGAAATATATTTTATTGATTAATCCAAACATCAAAGAGGGCTCTGAAATCTTTTAAAACTATCAACAAATTAAGGATTAAATTAACAATGCCTATTAGTATTATTTTAAATTACAGACAGAACTCATTCTAACAGTGAACCGGAAACGACAATTATAATAATTTATGAAATAATAATTTAAACTTACAAATATACTTTCGTACAATATTTAAGTAAATAATATTAAAACAAGCGGTTTTAATATTATTTCATACCATGTTAAATTAAATAAAATTATCAACACGAATTAAATATCCATAACAGGAAGTTACTTAGTAATATTATTCGTTTCAATATTTAAGAATTACACTTATAAAATAGTATTTTATCATCAGTTAGCATAGTTAATTGTATTATTATTAAATTAAAATATTACAGTTCGAAATACCTTCTAGTCTACAACCGGAAGTTGTAATATTATTTAAAGATTAACCTAACAGCTCGGCCATCCTGTAAATAGCGAGTCCCTTCGCGTAGGTATTTAAGTAGCAAAAAAAAAATACATAGTTTTATTTCGGCTTTGCTTAAAACTAAATCTAATATCCAACAGCTCTAATTTTGTACTGCATCTGATTATACATATAAGATTATGGCAGGAAACACTTTGACTAGGTTGAGAATATTAAATCAAATTAAAATATTAAACAGCCTCACAACACAATAGACAAAACAAAGAGAAATAAAAGTAAATGAACATATTTAGACTTGTCTAACGTGCTATTAATTGTAGAATATTACATACCTATCTAACTAAAAATAAATAATCTTAAGATTAAAATAAAACGTAGGTCACAGGTAACCTACGCGGCAGTCAACGTATTAATAAATTAAGAATAGCACTTATTAAATCAAATTCTACATAATTAACCAAGGATTACATTTCAGATAAGCATTACCCTATTCAAATAAATATTTATTTATTTATTGATTGGACAGCTAGAGAAAATCACATTAAAGAAATCTTAAAATTAACTTTAACACGAACAAAACGTCAAAAAATCCTTTGAAGACCACATCAGGCTCCAAAAAGTAAGTAATTCACGGACGGATATCATAAACATTTATAATATGCTAACTACAAATTAAAATATCAAACAATTCAAGTTAAATTGGGTTATCTCCTAAAATAACAAATATTAATTAATGAATTCTTTAAATGAACAATGTTTAAATATACAAAAATAATACCAAGAGATAACTGAAAAACTCGTTGACTTTAGCCTTAAATTGCTGGAATGTGTCATTGAAGATATCAACATTGTCAGAGCCTATTGTACGCGTCAGTCAGTCGGTATGTTGCAGCGTGTGTCTGGACGTTAGTGCAGGCCAGTGATTTCCTAAAAAATGGAACCGGGTATCGTAGTAGTTTGCAAGGAACCCTTATATTTATTTTACTTAGAAACTGTGGACAGTCTATAACATTTCTTACAGTCTTTTAAAATAAACATTAGGTCTAAAAGCTCTCGTCTGGTGAAGAGACTGTCCGTATTGAAATGGTGGAGCAATATTAAACAAACAACAAAAATTACTCAACAATACCACAATCACCACAATACTTACATCGATCCGACCCCGCGATAAGCAGCTCAAGCACCTGTGCTACGGACATCAGAATCAACAGTGGGTACACAAATATATCAAAATATATTTAACAACACACCCTGTGACGGAAAAAGCACAGACATAAGTCACACAAATATCTGTCCCCGGTGGGAATCGAACCCACGACTCTCGGAAACGTAGTAGGTAGTGAGCACCTCCCACTATTCAACCGAGCCGGTCAAATGTTCGATTATTCGATGCTTCAACGTTGTAGGAAAACATCGCGTAGAAACTTACACACCTGCTAAGAAATTCCAAGGTTGCGCAGTTGACCAACCCGCACCAGACCAGTGCGGCCGACCAAGGCCCGATCACCAGTTTAGGGCTGGCCCGCGCCCCAATATTGAGGACGCATATGGGCTGATGATGATGTTGATCCAATTTATCATTGTCGTGCTTATCATTTTCCTTTTTGCTCCATCATCGCTAGAACCACTGCAGAAATCTATCAAATCTCATCCAATCCACGGTTGATTAAGACAATAGTCACAATATTCTCACGATAAGTACCCTCTACATAAGTATACGTCAATAACATTTTAAAATAAAGAGTCATAAATCCTTTATTAACTGAGAACGAACACCTCAAATTTAAACGACATATTTTACACCTTTCTGTTAAGTCTATCAACTTGGTATTTTTATAAAACCAAAACGCTAAGTTCCGATACTTATCCCTCGATTTCAATTAGTAAATACAACGCAAAATTCGACACCTGCTTCTCAGTTTTGATTTATCAAAGCTACTAGAAGACCATTATTATTGCTATTAGATATTCTGGTGCCCTATCCTTTCACACTTAGAACATGGTTGCTCAGTTGGGTTGCAAATAAATTATCTTATGTTTCAATTATTTGCTACCGGCCTAGGATCAGTTGGCTTATTAACTGGAGTTATTTCCCAAATCAGATCTTAGTAGGATTATCAGTTTTGTATCTAGTATCAACTACTTGAATGGCCAATCTTAAAACTATTATAAAGCTGAAGAGTTTTTTTTTTTTGGGAGACATTGAATCTAATTGAACAACTCCTTTTATGTTGGATATAACATTTATCGAGGAAGGCCTCAGGCTATATTACTTCACGCTGCGACCAATAGGAGCAAAGAAACAATGGAAAATGTGTACAACAAAAAACGGGAGAAAACGCGGATGAAGTCGTCGGCACAGCTAGTCAAAAATATTGAAGGACCTAATTTGGTTGTGAAAATTGCCCATTGAGCTCCAATTTAACAATCATCGACGTCTTGAATTAAACTATCTATCGCTTACATACTGATCATTCTGTAAAGATTCAAAATATTAATCTTAGCATAAAAAAATAAGTTCTCATCTTTCTCCGTAACGTTTATTGAGCATTTCAATAAGACGTTGCGCATTGTACTCACTATACGACATTATTTAAAGAGTTTCTATTAAATCCAACTACATATACTTCAATGGATTCTAGAGCTTGATACCATGACCCACATATTTAGACCATAAATTTACGAAGCGAATTATGTATTATTTCCTTTTAATCAATCCGTGTTAAAATTGTCTGCTATTTGGATATCGAATTCCGATATCACATTATTGCTAAAAAGGCAATTTCGGTTCAAATTATTCCAGACATCCTTAAGTAACGAAAAGTTTATCTAAAATCATTTCCAGAGACCCTAGAATGATTAGATGTTGAATGGGTTTTCGGCCCACTCGATCATGAACTAGAGAGCCTGTGTTCCAGCCCTTAACCTCGGCCAACCGATAGTCCTAGCCCTTGACCTCGGGCATCCGATAGTTCCAGCCCTTGACCTCGGGCAACCGATAGTCCTAGCTCTTAACCTCGAGCATCAGACAGTTCCAGCCCTTGACCTCGGGCAACCAATAGTCCTAGCTCTTAACCTCGAGCATCAGACAGTTCCTGCCCTTGACCTCGGGCAACCGATAGTCCTAGCTCTTAACCTCGAGCATCAGACAGTTCCTGCCCTTGACCTCGGGCAACCGATAGTCCTAGCTCTTAACCTCGAGCATCAGACAGTTCCAGCCCTTGACCTCGGGCAACCAATAGTCCTAGCTCTTAACCTCGAGCATCAGACAGTTCCAGAGCTTGTAAAACACACATACATACATAAAATCACACCTTTTTCCCAGAGGGGTAGGCAGAGATCACTTCCAGCGTTCCACTTTTCATCTCTGTGGGAAAAGTGACGTGACGGGTTGTGGACCACGTCGCCGCCATTCTGCTTGCTTGTAAAAAAAAATACAAATTATTAGAATGTTCTAAAACTGCATTTCATTCGTTATTTAATGTCCATAGTCTATATTAAATTTCTATCTATTTAGAAACTCCTTCACCGCTGTTAAAACCAAAGCACAGGGTGCATCATACTCGTATGTCCCTTCCAAAAATCCTATCTATCAAAAGATAAATAACTTCAATGCTTGGCTATATAATAAGGAACATGAGACCGTGCAAATTGTTTGTCACGTAGTATAAGTCAATATGAGGTTTCGGTATGGCGTTCTAATTTTTCTAATAATATCTTAGGCTTAGAACGGATACATTACATTTCATTAATTTTAAAATTTTATGTTTATTTAGTTCAGTACCGTATGCAGTTAGAAAAATCAGAGCTTTAACATACGTTAAAAGGGAAAGATTAGCCCACCTCTTATTCCGGTTTCAAGATTACGGTCCTCTTGTGTAGGGGTCCGCTTGCGACATATAAGTCATTTTTGTACTACAGAAAAGAACTATCCGATGCATATATGGTACAAGACCGCGTGACTTAGATATGTACATTTCCAATTTCCATCCGTTCACCCGTAGCCTCTCCGTGCATTTTAGATGTTATCATAGTTTATAAGAACAAGAAATCTTTCAAAAGGCAATCGGATTTTTACCACTTTAATACCAAAAACAAACATAAGCTTATCGTTCCAAGCTTCAGGCTTCAAAAGATTGGAAAATCGTTCCTAAATTTAAGCATGAAATCGCTCAACAATATCCCGCAAAAAAAAAATAGTGCAATAGAATTGCTTTTCCAAAAATCAATGAAGTCGTATCTTTATATATAAAGCAGAAGACCACCTTAATGACAAAAATCCATGTACATGTGAGCTGCTCGTTTTAACATCCAAGAATAATGTAACTTGTATATATATTTTATTGTGATTACAGAAATATTTCTTGCAATCTACTCGCAGAATAAATTGAATAAATTATTTCATATAATTTCAAATGTATACAACTTAGCACATTCATTCAAAATATTGAACAACCTTACTCATTTCTCGGACCTATTGTCCAAGTGTCGTTAGTTACATTATTATCGCCTCCGTTCCATGCAACGGTATTGGATAGCAATCCCCCTATTTCAAGAATTTGTAAATTGTTTCCTCTTTTTTCCTTCAAATTAGAAATATTATGTAAATTAAAGATCAATGTACATAACATTACTGCATTCGTATCATGTTACACTAACTTGTATAAGGCGTCCGACAAATTTCAGCCATGGCGGCCGATCTCAACTAAGATCAGCCAAGTGCGCAGGACATATTATAGTGCACAAGTGCGCGCACAAACACAAGTGCACTATTCCCTTTCACTCATAATTCGGTGGGACGGCAATCCGAAATGACCGATGAGAGATCAGGCGCAGGGCCACCGCGGAACCGGCAAAACGTGCTTTCCGAGGCACGGGCGTTCAACCACCATCTTCCTAACTCTGGGCTAAGTAATTCTATTACGGAAAAAACTCACACAAATTATGCCCGCCCCCGGACTCTAACCGAGGACCCCTCGGTCCTTACGCAGCGCTTGCTACCAATAGACCAACGAGGCAGTTCCACTCACAATTACTTGTATATAGACAATGTAACCAAGTAGTTATTGCATAATTTTTTTAACTTTTCCTGTGTAAATGAAATAAATAAACTACTAGGATTCCGACTCGACAACATACATCCACAATATTCGGGTTTAAGTTCAGAAAATAGTGACCAGCTGACAGACAAACTTGCCCGTTGTAAAGTATCTATAAATGCGTTCAAATCCTCATAATTCAAACAGACATAACGGGCTACAAAAACTTGTCAAGATTATTAGTTTCAATTACAAATCATTATTCGGGCGAGCTCAACAACGCTCGACAACAAAAGTATCATTATAGTTGCAACGTCACGTCCATGTTATCTACTTGCAATGCATTAGAAATATGTTACGCATGTATACGAAATATAATGGTATTAAATATTGTTTTATCCAAATGCTTCTGTATGGTTTTATCCAACCCATAATGTATTTGGTTGACTCAATAACTAAAATAATTAAATTAAGTTCGCCAACAATTACTACACCTATTACATAATTTCCACTGGTAAACATGAAAACATCACACGCTAAATGAAACACCCATCTTTATTGAGAACCAGCCCTGGTTCTCAAAATGATCACGTTTTTGCAATAAGAAAAATAAAAGAAATGGTCAGCTGATCAAATTGCGATAAACACATTACATGTATTCGACAAATAAGTTTTAGTGGACGTTATCATGTTCCTCGTACCCCCATTACAATAATATAGTATTAAGTGACCTAGCTTACTAACATTCAGGGTTCAGTTCTTTCATCGCATATACCGCGAAAAGAACATATCCATATCTTATCTAAGTCACATAAATAATAAAAAAAAATTATTCCACTATAAATCAATCGTATCTCCTAAACGGTAGATCCACGCGCCCTCCACTCATTCGATTGAGCCTTCAGGAAAAGTGACCTTGTCGTGTCCTTGACTTTTCATGCCGTTTTATAATTCTTTCACATACTGCCAGTTATACCTCTTAAAAGTTTGATAAAGATCTACATGTAACATGGCACTTTGCTTGTGTAAAATAAGAACAGTAACATAGTGAACGATATCTTAATTACCTTATCCTCCACAACAGCTATTAGTCTAGTTATATCGTAAAAGTGAAACAATAATGAAATAAAAAAAATTACCTTAATTTTTCTCCACTTAGGCGTGAGAGGAAATTTTGTATATCCTGTACGATCCCACTTCTGAACTGTTGGCGTTAGCCAAAGTTCAGACACAAATTTCAATTATTAAATATTTTATTAACGATTTCACACTTTGCAAGTAAAACACTTTATAAAAATTACACATATTTCACAATTTACATTTACACTGTTTCTTATATCAAGCAGGAATACCCTCCGTTCGCAAAACGTCGCCTTTATATAATGCAAGTTACCGGAAACCGAAACGCCAATCATGATTATATTAGTTAACATTTAGAAATATATTTTATTGATTAATCCAAACATCAAAGAGGGCTCTGAAATCTTTTAAAACTATCAACAAATTAAGGATTAAATTAACAATGCCTATTAGTATTATTTTAAATTACAGACAGAACTCATTCTAACAGTGAACCGGAAACGACAATTATAATAATTTATGAAATAATAATTTAAACTTACAAATATACTTTCGTACAATATTTAAGTAAATAATATTAAAACAAGCGGTTTTAATATTATTTCATACCATGTTAAATTAAATAAAATTATCAACACGAATTAAATATCCATAACAGGAAGTTACTTAGTAATATTATTCGTTTCAATATTTAAGAATTACACTTATAAAATAGTATTTTATCATCAGTTAGCATAGTTAATTGTATTATTATTAAATTAAAATATTACAGTTCGAAATACCTTCTAGTCTACAACCGGAAGTTGTAATATTATTTAAAGATTAACCTAACAATAATATCATCATTTATAGCTAGTCAGATAATTTAAAAAACTTCATTCACTCTGAAATCTCATCATCAATTTCAGAACACTTCTCGCGAATGTTTTCGTTTGATTTGTTCGATAATAAATGTTAACGATCTATGGACATTATTAACTATGACGGTATCTACCCACTCCACTATACTATAATTCATAGGTAATACGTCACAGTTTAATAGGTTGGACAGTAAAGAGTCTTAACATCTATAGTAATCATTTCATAAGATCTTGACTGGTTATTATAATGACCGTTCCAATTTGTATTTCCCAAAAGATTTAGTTTAGGTCTACTCATTCTGTGTTTTAGAGCATTAATGATTTTTTTTATATGTTAACTATTTCATACTATGTTGATTATAAATATAAAAATTCTATACGATTCCAAGGAAATAAAGATAAGATATTTTAATATCTTTTTGAAGTTAAACTTCTTTATCGGTGTTGGAAAAAAATTTACCGTCACATTTTTTCGTTACGCGCCATCTTAGTTTCACTTCTTACGTGTGTACACTAGAACACGCACACATTTTTTTAAATTAAAAAACTGAACAAAAACAAATAACTACCTAAAGCTATAACTTTCACAATGTGTCCAGTAACCACAACTTAAGGTCGGTACTTAGGTCATAGCAAGAGTTAGGTATTATTTAAGTGCCTAAATAAAGTCTGTAGCTAGCTGTCTAGACGGTGTCGTGTTCGCGTCTGATACGTCGCTGACACTTCTGAAATATCTTTATGAAATAACCAATACACGGAGGTCAGATTGAGGCTATAAATCAAAGCTACCAATCACAGGGCTGGAATTTTATCGGGTTGAGAATTGTTTTCTTTTGTGATTGGACGCTAGAGCTGAAATTGGATGGACAATATCAATTAATTGTTAAGTAAGCTTCCGCCCGCGACTCCGTTCGGTCCTTGGAGTCGTATATCGTGTAAACCATTAATCTCTCATAACCCAGTTAGTTTCAAAGTCTATGTTCTTTCTCGGCTTCGAAACTATATGTTTACCAAATTTCTTTTCAATTGGTTCAACATGTGTAGGGATTTGTGTATACCAATCCTGTTTTCGATATCCTTAACACAAGTGCTTTAACAACTTTAACGTAAAACTTACTAAATGTGCTATTAACTGCTGTTTTTAAGCTATTGCATAGCTTTTATCGCGGGCTTTGAGCGCGGCGACCGAACCAAGAAATTCCGTAACGAAAAAAACCTCACAATCGTGTAACGTCGTTTCAGTTCGGTAGACTTCGGCACGGTGTTTGTGTGCGTGCGGTTAGACGTATTGTACGACTCTACGAAACTCGCACGAATCGAGACGAGCTGCTCCGAAATCGGACGATGCTATGCAATAGCTATACCGCGGCAGTCCCCGAATGCCACACGTCTTTTTTTCTTACATACTTAATCTCATTTGTGAGGACCTATAACTGATTTCTTTATTGCAATTATTGTTAGCTTTTGGTAAAAATGTAAATCCTGGTCTTCCTAAAAGAAACAAATAAATATTTATTTATTTATTATGTGTTAGATTTCCTCACGCTTAATTTCCGAGTTGGTGCTAAATATGTAATGCCACTGCATCGCCCTAATTGAACTAGACGAAAAACCCATTTTGTTATCATGCGATATTCATGATACACAAAATGGATAAGTAATTGGTTTTCGTGTGAACAGAGCAGCTGTTAAATAAGGCTTTGTCGATGTACTGTTACACAAGTGCATTTTAAATGCAGATATAATTTTAACCGCGATTTCACTAACAGAATGTTAAATCAACTAATTTATTTCGGCTTCCTTAATCGGAAAGTCTTTCTAATTTTTTTTCTGCTCTCCGCCGTCTAAGATGACCTCACCTGATGGTAAAGAACACATTAGAACATATTAGGCTTGTCGCCTCACTCACCTTGAAGGCCTGCAGAATATCCGTTTCACGCCCCGTCTCCAAAACTCAGAATCAGTCTGCCTGTCCACCGGTATGGAGCAAGGCAGCAGAGCGAAGAAAAGGAGTTACTTTAACCAGTAGGTTTTTACTAAATAATGGTTCCTTGCATCCTATTGATAACTAACTGCGTCGTTGGTCTATTGGTATCAGGCGCTGCGTTAGGACCGAGAGGTCTTCGGTTCGAGTCCGGGGTCGGGCAAAATTTGTGTGAGTTTTTCTGTAAAGAAATTTCTCAGCCCGGAGTTAGGAAGTTGGTTGTTGCACGCGCGTGTCTTGGAAAGCACGTTAAACCGGTGGTCCTGCGCTCGATCTCATATCGATCATGTCGGATTGCCGTCTTACCGAACTATAAGGTAAGGGAGCAATTATGTTTGCGCGCATACTTGTGCACTATGATATGTCCTGCGCACCTGGCTGATCACAATTGAAATCGGCCGCCATGGCCATGGTCGCACGCCTTATTATTATTATTAATGGTTACTATTTCTTACTTTCTCCGCTCCGCAGCCTTGTCTCTCTCTGGTGGACAGGAAGCCTTATAAAAAGGAAGTAAAACTAACAGAAGGGTATTTTACTACAGATTCTGATGTTCAGGTTTAGAAAAATCTTTAATCCGTCACTGTCATACAGTTAGGTGAAGAAAGAGATAAAATCAAATGCAGTTTCTAATTTTTTTTTATTTTTTTTATAATAGGCAACAAGATGAACTCACTCCACCTGATGGTAAGCGGTAGTGAGATCCAAATATGAGGTCGACAGGCTCAATAGATCATATTGAGCCTGTCGCATTCGCCCTGAAGGCCTGCTTAAAGGCCACGCCCCGCCTGAAAAGCCCGGGATCATAGGGGGGAGGGAAAACATGAGCTGGAAGGGCATTCCATGCCTTAATGTCACGTGGCAGAAACGAGGAACTAAACCTCTAATTTTACTAGACCCAGTACATTCCCTACTGAAACTTGTCTGACTGTGTGAATGTTTCCGTAGCAGAGACAAATATGCCAAAACAACAAGACAAATGTGTGAATGCGGCACATAAGTTGTGGTAATAATAAAATCGTAAACTATTTAAGTCATAATACCTGTTTATTTCTAGAGTTATGGACTCGACAGTCGTATGATTGGGAAACTTTATTTATGGAATCCTATTTTAAAGTGTGGTTAATGGTTTTAGAACAGAGAAAAGATAGATCGTATAATCTCCAGTCTTGGAATGTCGAATGCTTCAGCAAATTAAATCAAAGATTAGTATAAAATTGTTTATGCGTTTTGTTATTTCTGTGTCAAATTCCTGCTTTATAAAAAAAATCAGCGCGATTTGAGATTGAACTGTTGATTACGTTGTCTGAAATAAATTAATTAATAAAATTTATAAGACCAAATAATATTGAATTGACGGACGGACAAAAGATAATGGAACTGAAGGTGGGCTGTGGGACCGCGGGAATTACACCAATAAAAAAAATTAACTGCATAATTATTACTAAACATTGCACTTTGATTACTTTACCATCAACTACACGCCTTTACTGTTTAAATTGCTTTACAGTACCAACCTTCGCAGCTTAGGATAGTGCATCGAAATCATTTTCGTTTAACTAAACTGTATTTAAAGGTCTAAATCATGTTGCAGACATTTGTAATTATGCCAGAGTACAGGGACCAAAGCGTATTATCTACTTGTATTAACTAGTAGTAAGTTTATCCTAACGGTCAATGTGACATAGACATACAATTTAATTAAAGCTAGCTCGGTATTAATTGTATTTGAACGTAGGGCCGGAGTCGCAGTGTCAGCGACGATTTTGTCTTACGATGCTTCGATCTTAAATAAATAATAAATATATTACACAACATCACATACATTGATCTGATCCCGTGGTAAGTAGCTTAAGCACTTGTGTTACAGATATTAAAATCAACCTTGGATACACAAATATACTTAAATATACTTAATACACTGGGTGTGTGACACGGAACAAACACCGATGTTAGTCACACAAATATTTGACCCGAGTGGGAATCGAACCCACGACTCTTGGAACCGTAGGCAATGAACCTGGGTCACTAACCACTGTTCCACCGAGCCAGTCTCAAAGACTGAAAAGTTAACGACCTCTTAATTCCGGTCCTAGAACGCCAAGAAGCCGCCCTTCAGCTTCCCAGGCTCTCCTTACTACTCGATACCGGCACGTGCCGGGTCGTTTCTCTCCCCAAACTTACGTCCGCATTAGGGACCGCCCAACGATGCGCTGATTTCAATATAAAAAGGTCATCAAAATCAAAATACGGCAATAGTATGATTCGACCACCGATCGAAATCGATTCAACCTAGAAGACTCCGGCAAGAGTCTTGATACAATAAAAATAAGGCGTCCGACCGATTTCAGCCATGGCGGCCGATCTCAATTGAGATCAGCCAAGTGCGCAGGACATATTATAGTGCACAAGTGTACGCGCAAACACAAGTGCACTCTCTATTCCCTTACTCTCATAATTCGGTGAGACGGCAATCCGACATGACCGATGAGAGATCGGGCGCAGGACCACCGGCTTAACGTGCTTTCCGAGGCACGGGCGTTCAACCGCCAACTTCCTAACTCCGGGCTGAGTTCAGATTTCATTACAGAAAAACTCACACAAATTTTGCCCAACCCCGGACTCGAACCGGGGACCTCTCGGTCCTAACGCAGCACTATAGCTACCAATAGACCAACGAGGCAGTTACACAATTACAGATTAGTGCTTGATACAATATATACTTGTTGTACAATATCTATTTATTTTTATCTTTGTGGTTTGTCTACAACACGACAGTTAACCATACCGCTGAAAGACCAACCGAGTCTTTACATTACGTAGTTACCCTGTCACATCTCAGTTTGATAGCAATAGTTGCAAACTCGTTTACCTCTAATAAATCCCTAGAGTTTGCATATTAAGGATATCTCCGTATCGAAAGCCTCGATTTCATGGGTACCGTCCCTTTGGGGTCCGTATCTACTGCTGGAATTTGCGTCAATAAAAACAAATAGTGGTGCTATCGACTGATACAATCTTACCTATGCAGCTATGTTTCGTTTAGTATGTTTTTTTCTGCGTTTGGATATCCATTAGTGACTGAGCCAGAAGGAGGGTTATATTTTGGGAAACCATATATCTTATATATAAAATGAATCGCAAATGTTAAGTTACTCAACAACGCCTGAACCAATTTGGCCAATTTTTTTTTTTTAATGTTCGTTGAAGTCCAATGATGGTTCTAACCGCGAGAAAAAATCGAATAATTACCGGGAAAACCCTAAAAACAGCCCTTTTCTTTTTCACATTTTTTTGACAGGATGAAGTCTGTCGGGTCAGCTAGTTTAATATAAGTAGATCTTGAATGTCTTACACTGCGAACAAATACTTTTTATATTTTATTGTCATCGAAATACCTAGTACAGCTTCATTTTAGGAAAATAGGAAAAATATATAAAGCTTGTTTTTGTAGAACGTTTCAGTTGGATTACACCAATATCGCAACTAGCTGACTGAATTTTGTAATAATTGGATTTTGGTTGTAGGACCCTGGAGTAAAGAGAGATATCCCGAGCCGATATGAAAGCGTTATGTAAACGAAACAACTTGTAAATTGGATCGGATTTTCACGAGAATCATCTAATATCCTCTACAATGTGTGAACACTAAAAGATAGCGACCTATTTCCTCGATCGGTTACAATAACCTCTCGCAAGTTGGGCAGTAAATGCTTATAATATTAGCCGGGTGAGATCAAACTTTTATGGGGCTTTTATGGCACTATCAAATCTTCTTTCGCCATTTTCCTACAGATGAGTGACGAGATTAGTCTATTTTGATTTTTGCATTTTAACATAGTTGCAATGATCGGATCAATTGGTTCGATTAGATAGCTTTATCTGTTACGATGTTCCAACAGCTGTAGATACTTTTATCGTATTGCTGTGTCTACGAGACTTCTAATTTCAATTTTGTGTCTGGCTCGATTGCACCTTTAGTAGTGCCTTGTCAGTTGTAAGTACATGAGTGTATGGTATACACACACATTATGTGTAATTAAATGTATTAAAACATGATGTTTCTGATATCCGTAACACAATCGCTTTAGGCAACCAGATCAACATAGGTGATTCTGTGTAATATTGGTGCATTTATTTCTGTATCCTTCCTGGTGCGTTAATACTTGCCGCGGATCACACTTAACCATAATTAATCTTGATACTGTAATCCGGACCCCAATTTTGTTAATTAATAAATGCCACAATTGGGCCCTGTGATCGAGCGATAGTCGTCTGGCTGACATTTACAAGCCAAACGGGCATTTCAATCAAGGCTATACATCTATAGTCTTTCTTATAGGTATGTATACTTACAAGATGTTACATAGATGCGTATATTTTAACTAGTTTTATAAATATTGCACAAAATCACGTACATTGATCTGATTCCGTGGTAAGTAGCTTAAATCACTTGTGTTACAGATATCAGAATCAACAGTGGATACACAAGTACTTAAATATATATAATAACACACCCAGACACGGAACAAACACCGATGTTCGTCACACAAATATATGTCCCGAGTGGGAATCGAACCCACGACTCTTGGAACCGTAGGTAGTGAATCTGGGTCACTAACCACTGTTCCACCGAGCCAGTCAAGAGCTTTAGACCATACACCGAGTGATGGTGGCGAACTTCAGACCATTCACCATAATAATTATAATATAGAACAGAATCGATCAGAATTTGCTTTTTAAAAAGAACCTTACTCTCACATGACAAACGCATCAAAAAATAGGTACTTAGCTTAATATTACCCTTACTTAAATTAAGGGTTAAAATGCATATTTCAGTCAAAAAGAAATCAATGTCACCCTTTTCGTGTAGTAAAATATTATGAGTGTGATAGAGCTTAATATTTTATACTAGGTAATAATCGAATACATCCTCTAAAACAACATGTGTATACTTAAGTTTGGAAATTGTATCGTTATTTATTATTTCATATCGGACGGAGTTGCGAACTAAATTATAAAATACGAAACGGACGCGCCACATCCTGATTCTGACTTATGAGTTTTCATTTCACCGGAACAACAGCGCTAAAATGCGTCCGGTCTAGACATTTTTACTAATTAAAATGTACAGACCAAGTCCCGAACTGTCCTCGGCATCCATTCAGTAAATACAATTAACTTCAGGACTCAAAACTGGGAAACAACTTAATTACTTCAGCAAGCCGGATGTGGCATGTATGAAGAAAGAAAAAAAAATAAAAATAAAATACAGAAATTTCTCTGGGATGGTTGTAAATTTTCACTGCGGCATTGTTTCTCATGAAATATGGGTATAGTGAAAAAGCGTCGCAAAACAACAAACGCGTTCCTGACGAAAGAGGTTGCATTGATAAAAAAGTTTATACATATAGGCTCAGAAGCAAATCATATGGGACCAGAGCCCAGTGCCGTAACTAGGGCGGTGCCAGCGGTACCCAGGCACAGGGCGCAGACCCAGGAGGGGCGCAGAAATGACCAGACCTGTATCTAGTCTTATTTATCAAGGGTGTAATTTTTTAAAGCTCGCACCGGGCGCATGGAAGGCTAGTTCCGACACTGCCAGAGCCATTTGATGGGCTGGCTTTAAGCACCATCAACATGGCATTTAGGGAACATGTTGATAACGATCATTGGGAACATTGGAAGAATAAATCAGGTATGGTTCACTCCAAGAGCTTTATCGGCGACAATCCGAAAGAATGGTTCAAAACCATGATGGGTGGAAGCAGACTTCAAAGTCGACTACTCGTCGTACTCTACGTCATTAACTTGTATATTATATACTGATTTAGATGAAATTATCATCAAATAGCGATTGTAGAGCCGGCAAGGAAGAAGTGGAAGATATGAAACATATCTAATGTGAATGTCACTCACTTGACTTTGTTCTTCTAAGAGTAGGTGTATGGAGGAAGGGGTAACACAAAAGGGTCAATCCCTGAGGGTCGTAGTGAACCGGATAGATGGTCCCCACTACAAGATATGATCTATAACGCTAACGCTATCTATAATATACTTTGTTTAGTTTTAGACCCCATATTCCATTACCCGATAAGGTACGTAACTTTACAAGGGTAGGTAACTAAGTATTGAAGATCCTGTTTTAACAATAACACCTGTAGCAACACTTAGTTCGCAATAAAAACTTTGACTTTGTTGCATGCATGGGTGAGTTATTTACCTATTTAAGAATGTCTGTGTACCACTGTTGTTTCTAGGACCGTCACACAAATGCTAAACATGGAATCAGTAGCGCTACCATGAGTTTAAAAGTGACAGACTCGATATCGCCAATGAAAAACTTGTACAGCGCCCCTAGCGGTTACGCTAAGAACTAAAATCGCTACAGTAGCGGTACCATGAGTTAGCTGTCGAAAACTTACGTACGTTAAAAACCTATCGAATTGTTTTTTTCATACCACCGATTTTAGTTCTTAGCGTAATTGCTAGAGGTGGTGTACAAGTTTTTCATAGACATATTTAGATAAGCGATATCGAGTCTGTCACTTTTAAACTCATGGTAGCGCTACAGAACTTATATTGTGTACTAGCTGTGCCAGCGACTTCGTTCGCGTTTCCCCCGTTTTTTACACATTTTCCGTTGTATCTTTGCTCCTATTGGTCGCAGCGTGATGTTATATAGCCTAAAGCCTTCCTCGATAAATGGTCTATACAACGCAAAAAGATTTTTTCAAATCGAACCAGTAGTTCCTGAGATTAGCGCGTTCAAACAAACAAACAAACAAACAATCTCTTCAGCTTTATAATATTAGTATAGACTAGCTGTGCCCGCGACTTCGTTCGCGTGAACTACAGGATTTTGATTTTTTTTTAACTTAAAAGTAGTCGTAGTCCCGTGAAAATCTTTTCTGCCACTTAAGAAGTTAGTCAACCGGAAGAAACATTTAAAACAAAATTATTTTGGTTTTTATCATCATCATCATCTGTTGTTTATCGTGTAGTAATAAATAAGTATATTACACAACATCACATTAATTGATCTGTGGGGCTACCATGAGTTTAAAACTTACGCGCTCGATATCGCCTACGTAAATATGTCTATGAAAAACTTGTACAGCGCCGCCTGGTGGTTACGCAAAGAACTACAATCGGCCATATGAAAGAAACAACTCGATAGGTTTTTAACGAACGTAAGTTTACGATAGCCAACTTATGGTAGGCCCTCTGATCCTGCGGTAAGAAGCTTTAGCACTTGTTTTTATCAGAACAGTGGTATACATTTAAATATTTAAATAGACACAACCAGACACGGAACAAACATCGATATTCATCGCAGAAATATTTGTGCTGAGTGGGAATAGAACCCAAGAAAAGAAAAAAAAAAAGAAAAGGCCAAGTGCAAGACGGACTCGCACAACGCAATTTATTTTTAAAGTTTACGCAATTCTCTGTACTTGACGTTGCTTTATTCTAAATTTTGAGAATCTGAGTATATCGCAGATAGGGTATACCCCCACTTGCCATAATTTCAGTTGCCCGAATTTCATTTGCCATAATATTCAAATGCCCGAATTTCATTTGCCATAATTTCATTTGCCCGAATGTTATGTTTGCCATAAAATACAAGTGACATAATTTTAACTGCCCGAATATCAGATTCCATAATGATTCGAATGCCATACGTATTGTTATCCATATTTTAATTGCAATAATTTATGCAACAGAATTTTCAAACGCCATATATGTCATACTCATTGTGTACTTTATTAGTTACGTGTTAGAAACGTTGTTTCCGTGCCATTACATCATTTCCCACCGAAAAAGCTTGTAAAATAGGTTAAAAGAATGATAAAAAAAATAGGTTAGGTTAGGTTAGAAACATGAAAGACAACGCACGAGCCGAGCGAGCGAAGCGAGCGTGCCGCGGCAGCGGCCGGCGAAGTGCCAGAAAGCCAATCGCTTTTTAGGACAAATATTTGGCGTTAGGAGTATGGCGCTTAAAAATTCTGTTGCATAATATTATTGCAATTAAAAATATGGATAACAATACGTATGGCATTCGAATCATTATGGAATCTGATTTTCGGGCAATTAAAATTATGTCATTTGTATTTTATGGCAAACATAACATTCGGGCAAATGAAATTATGGCAAATGAAATTCGGGCATATGAATATTATGGCATATATCTTTCGGGCAAACAATAGATAACCCGCAGATAGTAGTTCCCTTTGCGAGTGTCAAAAATTGGCAGCATAAATGAATGTTTCTTTTGATTGTGTTGGCTCAGGCGAAGGGACAGTAGACCTGAGTATTTGATGTAACTTTCGGTTTGATATTTTCTCCTTGACAAAAATTGACGATGATAAACGGATCCTATATAAGGGGTTCGGTTATTCTTTTCGACGTACGAAATCCTAAAATCTATGTTTATAGTGAACAGCTTCCTCATATTGAATAGATCATCTTCAAGTAATCCTAATTGTTCATCGATCAATCTATACTAATATTATAAAGAGGAAAGATTTGTATTTTTGTATTTTTGTATTTTTGTATGTTTGTAATGAATAAACTCAAAAACCCTGCCACGTACCACTGTGATTTTCAAATTTTAAATTCATACCTATGTACGATTATTCGACGCTTTTACTGTGTGCTTGAATCATGTTCTTTCTTAATCCCTGGCAAACCCCTCATTTTCTCTTTTCGAATTTTATGCTTTGCCAAAGTAAATATGCTTATGCTATACTTTTTTATGTTGATTTTCATATTATTTTTTGAACTCAATATTGAATTTGTTCAATTTGATTGAATATTTAATACCCGGTTGGTGCATACAATGTATTAATCGCATTGTGATCATCTCATCCTTTTTTCTGATACCAAACCCTTGAGTATTATATAATATCAATGTATTTTTTGACAACCAACCTTCTTCAATTCGGCAATTATGGAAATTTGAATGCTCTCGTTAATTTGACAGCTTAAAAATATGTCAATTAGATGAGACTATTTTGTTAAATTAAAATAGAAAAAAGGCAACAATTAGAATATTTTCGATACATGTTGTCGATTCAGAACCCTTCTGGTAATTTAGGTAATTTAATGGCACTCGAAATTTATCAATTCCAAAAGACAAACTTCACATATTTGACGTATGGTATACCTACATACAAACTTTTCCACAATATAATATCGAAGTAATACGTAGAGCACAGTGCCATCTTTTGAACTACCAAAAACTTATCACGTAGGTACTTATGTTATATCAAACTTGACAGCATTTATGGCATGCTGTACAAAGCACGACGCCATCTATGTGTAATTTTATGAACAATAGCTGACCCAACTGACTTCGTCCTGTCAAAACAAATTGTAAAAAATTGTTTGAAATTTGATTTTTTTTACATCTTGGGTGACAAATTTGGGATTTTCGTACGGATCCCTACTTTTTTTGAAAATGTAATATAGCCTATAACCTTCCTCGATAAATGGACTATCCAACAGTGAAAGAATTTTTTAAATCGGACCAGCGGTTCCTGAGATTAGCGCGTTCAAACAAACAAACAAACAAACAAACAAACAAACAAACTCTTCAGCTTTATATATTATATATAATATATATATATAATATATAATATATAATATAGCCTATAACCTTCCTCGATAAATGGACTATCCAACAGTGAAAGAATTTTTTAAATCGGACCAGCGGTTCCTGAGATTAGCGCGTTCAAACAAACAAACAAACAAACAAACAAACAAACAAACTCTTCAGCTTTATATATTAGTATAGATAACAGGGTGGACCAAAAGTATTTTTATATTTGAAATGATGAATTAAAAAAAACTAATTGCAATAAATTTACTGTTTTATAGCTGTTTATTGTTTTGAAAACAAGACAAAATGGGAATTTATTTTTAAAAATAACGTCATCCATATACGTTTCATATTTTACTCCTAGCTAGAAGCCAAAACCGTTAGTGGCACGCTACGTCGTTAACATCAGCTAGTGCCCGTATAAACTCTTAAATGCAAATCCAATTTACGGTTGGCCCACGCTGGTGGAGTAAGACATTATTATGTCGTTCGGATTCACCCCGATTTGGCGGTCAGCCAACCGGCTATTATGATAATCTGAACGGGTATTCCATTGGTCACATTCATATTACTACCCGAGCCAAATAATGAAAACGATAGACATAATAATATCGTAAATATCCGTTTAGCCGAATAGTGAATAGATATTCCACCTGTGCATGCTGTAGGTACGTAAATTGCGCAATTAGCAAATTTTAATAGGACACCCAGCGCAGTTAAATGAGTTAGCTTAATGAGCTAATTTGATTAAAGATTAACAAGTTCAGTTAACGCACCGCAGCGATGCCCAATTCAATTAAAATTAATAAATATTCCAGTACCATACGAAAAAAATTAAATGAAAATGTATAGTCAAAAAAAATATTTAATACCTACTGCGCGGGTTGAACACGGTTCGAAATAATGATAAATAGGCACCTTTTCATAACGTCTTTCCGACGTTCGGATTCGAAACATTAAATTAAACCGTTAAATAACATTATCAGCCAAGTGCGCAGGAAATATTATAGTGCACAAGTGTGCACGCAAACACAAGTGCACCCTTTATTCCCTTACTCTCATAACTAGGTGAGACGGCAATCCGACATGACCAATGAGAGATCTGGCGCAGGACCACCAGCTTAACGTGCTTTCCGAGGCACGGGCGTTTAACCGCCAACTTCCTAACTCCAGGCTCCAGGCAGTAATGGACTCGCACAAATTTTGCCCGACCCCGGACTCGAACCGGGGACCTCTCGGTCCTTACGCAGCTACCAATAGACCAACGAGGCAGTTAAATTTATAGATTAATAAATATACAGAGCATAGCTTCCGAATACGAATCGGAATCCGACGGGTTGACATTAGGAGTGCTGGTCATTATGTTATCGGCTATAGCCAGGGTACTTTACCATAATATTATATCTACCGTAAAGCATGAGTATCAATTCCCCCCACCATTACTATCCCGTTAACCTAATTGTTCCTCCATACCCTGAACTTGGCGATGGCCCAGAAGCCATTACGAACGGGAGGGCAAACCTTGACCTTGACTTGGCAGAGGGTCTTAGGACCTTCACTTTCTACGAGCTCTGTTTGGGTAGTTTCATTCATAACCAACAACAACGTGACGTAGTAAACACTATATTTACTATCTATATCTTACATTCCCTCTGTCGCTAAATACCATTCGCAAAACATCACATACTCATTTTCATATTCTAAAAATATTATATCCTCAAAATACTCTTTTGTATGAATTTGGTATGTACGAACTTACTTAGAATTAGAACTTACGAACGAACTTTGAACTATAATATATTATTATGTTTTTAGTTACCTTCCTTCTACATGGCTACAAAACTAAAATACAACTGACTGGAAATATCTTAAGTCCAGCATGTTGAGACATAAGTAGGTCAGTCTAACTTTTGATCACAATTTGTTTTTTTTTGATGAAGTTACATAATAAAATTTGTCCGCGTTCTGTTTAACTACATATTTCTAACCAACTTAAAAAAAGGACGAGGCCAGAATGTTCCACCATGTTTTTATGATGTTCACCGATTACTCCGCCATTTGCAGACAGATTTCCAAATTATTTTTTAGAACACCCAAGTGAGTTGGGGCACCCACCTGAATACGTAAAGTAAATATTATTGGCTTAGCTTCATTTAATACACGTACCTCAATAAACCGATAAATTTATCGCTAAACCCGACGATATTATAAAATATAAGGGAACATTAAACGGAATTATGGATAAGTTATCCCCCGAATATCGAAAATGAATACAAATGTGTCTTCGCTGAAAAGATATGGCTAAGACGCACGTTTTCATGAAAAAGAAAATGTAAGTAACAAAGTTAATAAAGAAAATTTCTGCATAAAAGTAATCGATGATAATTTATATAGGTACCGTACCTACCTTAATTTCAACCATGTAATTTACTAGAAAATTTTGTAAATTGGTCAAAAATAATAAATAAAATAAGGCGTCCGACCGATTTCGGCTATGGCGTACAATCTCATTTCAAAACCGCCAATTGCACAGGACATATTATAGTGCATAAGTATGTGCGCAAACATAAGTGCACTCTCTGTTTCTTTACTCTCATAGTTCGGTGAGACGGCAATCCGACATGACCTATGAGAGATCGGGAGCAGGACCACCGGCTTAGCGTGTTTCCGAAGCACAGACATGCAACCGCCAACTTCCTAACTCCGAGCTGAGTAATTTATTTACATAAAAACTCTTTTTTTAATTAATGCAATAATATGGCTGTCTTAAACAAATAAATAAAGTACTATTATTTATAACCATTATCATTATGTATGAGATGGAACAGAGAGTGCACTTGTGTTTGCGTGCAAACTTTATATGTAATACATATATGTATAATATATGTAAGTATTTACCATTACAATCGGCGGCACGCCGGATTTGATAGGACACCATAATTTATAAGTTGTTAATATAACATAGGTGGATTTGCCACAATTTTCAAGTGAGAACATAACTTAGATAGGGATACGATTTTTCTTTAAAACAATATCTATTTAACCGAAATCACTCTCATTTTTTCTGCAAATCGAAGTACCATTGTTTATCAAAGTTAACCCTTGACAGTACCAGTGACCGCAGGCCGCTAACCCTCAGACCTGGGTCTCTCAGACCCACGATGATTGAACACCAATCATTAGGGCTTGACTCCCAAATAGAGTATAAAGCATCTCAATTTCAGCCGATCTGTTCTCTGTTCTAGCTATCAATTTCTCCTCGCTGAAATATATCAGATTTTATTACCAAAATGGATACCGTTGTTTTTGCCTTATCAAATGAAGGCAAAAAAAACAGCGGTAATACGATTTTACTACCGATTTTGCCATAACTTTTACTCCGGGTGTAATTGACTAAGTAAACATAAATGGTTGTAAGTATTACTCATATAGCAATTTTATTTGTATTAATGCATTAAAAATTCAAAACTTGCCAGAAATATGTATTTATAAGTGAAAAAAGTATCCATATATAGTTTTTAATGTAGTGAAACGCGAAAGTCTAAAATCGTATGTCATATATCAAAATAAACATAAAATAATGAGCCTATCAGACATAAGTCACTCCAATTGGAATGATGTATAATGTTTATTAATTCATTCCTATTCACCTTCCTTGTTCATAAGACATAATGAGACATAAATATTCAATTCGTAGACAGGCGTAAACGTTATTTACCGGTGGCAATTTCTTTTTAGGATTCCGTAGTTTATAAGGAAAAACGGAACCCTTTTATAGGCACTTTGACATGTAGTCCAGTCAAATTAGGTAAAAATCTCGGAATTCGAGATACCCAGCTGTAAGTCTGTAAATACTTGTATATTGACGTCCTAAAAGTTGTCTCAAAACCTACATATTGTAGGGTGTACGCAACTATTATTTTTTCAAGGTCAAATGTCACAAATATCAGTTTTATGAACTTTTGAGCGAAACGGGAAGTTTTATCATAAAAGTGTGTAGGAGAAAATTACTTATCTTCTATTTATCTATAAAAATGGTCTGTACGTTTTATTCCTAAGATTCACCATTTCAGAGATACAGCGATGCAAATAGTTGAAAAAGTTGTATTTTCAAAAGCTTCCAGGCCCACGTGCGATGGTGCTAGACAGTTAAAATTTTCACGAATGATGTATTTTAGTAGCCTCTATAACATCTTATACTAGAAAAAGCTTAAAACCAATGTTTAAGTGGGTTCTCATACAAAAACTATGGTTTTTTTTTTCTCACACTTGGCCGGTTTTTAACGTGGTTACCCCAGTAAACCTATTCCAGACGACACCTTTTATACATGAAGAACACGTTGTTTATAAGGAAGCCTAGTTAAATAATTGTTTTGTGTTGTTTTCAGTATTCAGAAGATTCAAGATTTCTGCGTTTCATTAAATTAAATTTGGTTAATATGGATCTTCACGTTCATAATAGAGTTAGATGGACAGTTAACATTTTTAAAATGTATTTTTGTTCAGTTATACTTCAAACAGAAATTCCAATAATTGGTTATTTCGTACTTTTTAACCCAGTTTAAATGTACTGAAACGTATATGTATAGTACTAAAAACAACATAAAACAATTATTTAACTAGGCTTTCATATAAACAACGTGTTCTTCACTTATAATAGGTGTCATCTGGAATAGGTTTACTGGGGTAACCACGTTAAAAACCGGCCAAGTGTGAGAGAAAAAAAACATAGTTTTTGTATGAGAACCCACTTAAACATTGGTTTTAGGCTTTTTCTAGTATTAGATGTTATAGAGGCTACTAAAATACATCATTCGTGAAAATTTTAACTGTCTAGCACAATCGCACGTGGGCCTGGAAGCTTTTGAAAATACAACTTTTTCAACAATTTGCATCGCTGTATCTCTGAAATGGTGAATCTTAGGAATAAAACGTAGAGACAATTTTTATAGATAATTAGATGATAAGCAATTTTCTCCTACACACTTTTATGATAAAACTTCCCGTTTCGCTCAAAAGTTCATAAAACTGATATTTGTGACATTTGACTTTGAAAAAAAAATAGTTGCGTACACCCTACAATATGTAGGTTTTGAGACAACTTTTAGGACGTCAATATACAAGTATTTACAGACTTACAGCTGGGTATCTCGAATTCCGAGATTCTTACCTAAATTAAGCTTAAATGACTGGACTAATGGTCTTGCCTGTCCGTCAAGAACCTTTTTCTTACAATATGCAGATACAGTAATGAACTTCGATATCATGTTTTCTTCGACATCTGCGGTCCCTTGATTCTATAAAATATTTAAACTTCTAATATAATGCAATCCCTAGACAAATCTATCAATATGTGTTTATTTTCAAGCTGGAAAAGGTTTGAAAATCCATCTTTGATTTGAATTTGAATTTTCATAAATTACACAAGGCAATCAAAACCCCTAAGGTAACTGCACCTAGACCTACAAAATTGTGCTACAAACTTATAATTTCTGAGTAAAATTGTTCTTACAGAGCGAGCAAAGGAATATTACTACATCTAAAAAAAATATGTGTAAAAGACATTTTGTATACAAGTTCCTACAGAACCCTCCGGCGTGAGTCCAACTCTTAGTTAACCGGCGTTTGTCTATGGAAGTTGAAGTTAATATGCAAACGACGGCCAGGAAATATTCATCGTTTGGAGCGCACATGTTGCAAGCCCCTATTTTCAGGGAAACAGCGGACAACATCTTTAGATAACGCCCCGTACTCCGGGTAACTTATTGAATAAAATATTAGGACGAACGAAAATTGGTAGGCAGGCATATTGCGTTATAAACTCGAGTTTTTGATCAGTGCGTTTTACGAGATAATGCGGACAGTAAGTTATACAATCGGTAGATCCTGTTTTATTTTTACGGCTTAGGAGCACTCAAGTACGTTAAAAAATAAGCAAGGTTCCCAAAAAAGTCAATGTTATCAAAATAATATTTTCTACTAGCTTTCCGCCCGCGACTTCGTCCGCGTAGAGACGTTTAACGGGTAAAACATTACTTCCTTATAGCGCAGTCGGTTAAAAAGTAGACAGACAGAGTTACTTTCGGATTTATAATATTAGTGAGGATTAAAAGATTCTCGGGATGAATTCGTTTCACCTGATGGTAAACGATCGTGAGGTCCACATATTATGAAGTCGACAGGCACAATAGACCATACCATCCATACTGAGCCGAGTGACCATATTGAGCATTAGAAAACATAGCGCTTGAAACAGTGCCGAAACATCGGGAGCTCATTAAAACAAAACAACATGGTAAATATCCCGGACAGTTTCAGATATCTAATGTGTCCATGACAGTTCAAAATTACCTATTGAGCATGTCGGCCTCACCCTGAAGACCTGCTTAGATGCTGTGAGTCCGGGATTCCATAAGGGAGGGAAATCACGAATTGGAAGAGCGTTTAATGGCTTGAGACAGAAAAGAGGAACTGAATCTTTTGGTACGGACCACATGCCTGAATAGTGCGTGTGTGTAATAACACCGATGTTTATCACCAATATTTCTCTGGGACTGGGAACTAAACCTACTACTAAGTACTCTTAACGCAAGCAACACAACCAAACACGCTATAAAACCAATAGCAACAACTTACCAAATTATCATCAGCCATCAATATTAAACTCCTAGTAATCCATAAACCAAAAACAATTCGCTCCCCTATACCGTTCCTATTATACTCTATGGTCAAACCCCACATGATGTAATAAACTCAATTAAACACCAAACTTAAACGGCGGTAATTTTCTCGCGTAATCCGTGTTTGCGTCACCTCATACGTCATAATTTATTACTCCGCTCGTATATAACATGTGTCCGGAACACGCTTGCGTCAGGGGAACGCGTGGGAACATCCCTTTACTTCCTCAGGCAACATTAACAAGACTCTAAAAACATTATTATGACACCTAGAGTTCTGGAGGCGACCGTGAAGTTCATGAAAAGGAGAGTTTCTTGTACCTCTTTAAGGTGACAGTTAATAATTACTGCAACGTTGGTGTTTTGGTAGCAAGTTCTGTGTCAAGAACGAGAGGTACCCGATTCGAGTCCGGGGTCGTCAAAATTTGCGTGAGTTTTTCTGCTAAGAAATTACTCTGGAGTCAGGAAGTTAGCGTATTACGCCCATGCCTCGAAAAGCACCTTAAGCGTGTCGATCAATGGGCATCGCATTGAGATCGGCCGCCCTGGCTGAAATCGGTCGGACGCCTTATTATTAATAGTTACTAATATTATGAAATGAATTAAAGTACATTTGGTATAAAGTTAGAGAAATGACAAAGGTTACTTTTTAATTAAGTTCACTATAAGCGGGTGATGTTTACACGATAAAGGAAAAGTCTATAAAAAAAAGTTTGGTTAATCCAAACGTGTGCACTGTGCACAAAATATACATTATAATGTTCAAACTGTTGAAAGTCATATTTACAAGTTAGTATTTTAGTTTTAATAACATTATGAGAAACATTAATTTAAGAGAGTCTAACGCCCTAAGCTGTAACTAAATTGCGAGGGTCTTCAACAAATGTAAGAATCGAATTGACGAAAATGTTCATCTAATTTTAACTACTGAATGATCCAATTGTACGGATAACTCGCACGTCAGCAAAAGGTTTGGTACGACTGAGGAATACGGTATCATTTGACATTGAATTCAGGGGTAATTTCCGCGTTACTCTGGCACTTAAGAAAGGAAATAAAAAGGGAAATGTTTTTGAATGCATAGCAGGACTATACTACACCCATTTGATGACGCCCCTGTATCTAAGTCAAGAGTCATCAGTTGGAGTCCCACTCAGGTCAAATATTTGTGAGATGAATATCGGTGGTTGATCCGTATCTGGATATGGTATTTATATATTTAAGTAGGTATATGTGAGTATTTAAGTGCGCCGAACAATGGTAACTTACAATTACAAGCCAATAGTGATTTCTAATCAATCACTATTACTATTCATAGTTTGAAAAATATAAATAAGCAGATGTTTATATTCAAACCGGCACAATAGGAAATAGAAATAACGATCTTTATTGTCCTTCTTGGGTAATTCTCTTTCGTAAACAAAACGTTAACATAACGTGACTGTGAATATATCAAAACAATTTAATGACTAATAAACTCCGGCCATAAGTGCACACTATCTAAGAAATAGAGAATATCTTTAGGTTCTCGATGATAGGATTTTCCATTTTTAGTTAAGTCAATTGTTGGTACGGATTCGTGGTATGCAACGCAATATAATATAATGAAAGTTGAATATCAAATACTGAGAGTTACGGCTTTGTAGCCGCGAATTGCTTTATGCAAAGTGTAGCCGTGTCTTTTTGCTCAAGACTTGACTTCCGTGCCCCGAACATTTATTTATCGCTTTTTACCGTACGTATATGCCATAAAACTTTAACTTTAACTGCCTCGTTGGTCTATAGGTAGCAAGCGCTGCGTAAGGATCGAGAGGTCCCCGGTTCGAGTCCGGGGTCATGCAAAATTTGTGTGAGTTTTTCTGTAATGAAATTACTCAGCCCGGGATTAGGAAGGTGGCTGTTGACGCCCGTGCCTCGGAAAGCACGTTAAGCCGGTGGTCCTGCGCCCGATCTCTCATCGGTCATGTCGGATTGCCGTCTCACCGAACTATGAAAGTAAGGGAATAGAGAGTGCACTTGTGTTTGCGCGCACACTTGTGCACTATGATATGTCCTGCGCACTTGGTTGCTCTCAATTGAGATCGGCCGCCATGGCTGAAATCGGTCGGACGCCTTATGCCATAAAATCTTAAGAACGTCGCCTCTAACTAGGACCGTGAAGACATAAAAGTCGAAGACAAAATAAAACTTTTATTTTGATCTTTAGGTAAATCTTTACAGACACGTGGCCCAGGGAAATACATCACTACATAGTATAAAACAAAGTCGCTTTCTCTGTCCCTATATATTAGGAGTAAGAGCCATCATTCAGGGGTGAGAGCCATCCGTTCCATCGCAAGTCCGGTGATGATGACGAGGTTACTCCAAACTATCATCGTAAGTCTGTTAGAAAAAAAAGACCCTATATCCCTTTGTAAGATGTAATCTTTAATTTTGATGCGGTTATCTTTTTATATAGTGCAATTCAAGAGAAAGTTTTTTATGTAAAATTCACCGGTAGTCGCGGGGCGGGTCACTTTTATAATATAAAGTTGGTTTCCGAATATTTCAGTCACCCAGTAAGATCACTTCATACATTCGGTTAGATAACTTACACTTGAGTAGGGACCTCTCAATGTTGTGCAGCCAACCCTTTCCCTTGATATGTAAAATAACCCCATGAAAGGGTTGGGTTCGTTTTCTGATGCGATTAAATTATAAGTACATAATGGTTTTCGTGTGTTTGAACTAAGAAGATAACCATAAATCGTTAAGTTTTGCCAAATTCTAAACTCACACAATATCGTACCTAAGTGTCGCTCGTCAAATATAATCAATCGCCTTTTTAGTATCAGCGTTCTAAAATGACAACAGAAGTTTTTGCTCTCAAATTGAACACAACTGAAAACGGATTCACTTTCCAAGATATACTATTTGTTCCTGATTCCATTTTATCGTTCTCATGTGTTCGAACTGAGAAGATAACCAAAAGGTTAGTAAGCTTACTCTTACATGCTTGCCGGGTGAAAAAATACGACTTGGTCATTACAATAAGCCAAATAATTATCACACAACATCACATACATTGTTCGGATTACAAAAGTAGCCTAAGCACTTGCTTTGCGAATATCAGAAACAACACTGGTATACACTGGTATATATTTTTTTATTTTATAGAATCATATCACGTATAGAATCACTTCGACCAGTCCCGCAGTCAGATAGTGTAAACTGTCTTGTGGATCATAATGTTAAATAGATGTCTGTAACATATTCTGCTTTAATAATAAATAAACAAATATACTTCAGTGTATAAATAACATACCCAGACACGGAACAAAACATTGATATTTCACAAATATTTGTCCCAGTGGTGATCGAACACACGACTCTTAAATAATAGACTATTTTATCATTTCTTTGATGAAAATTCCTTACTTTTCTAATCGAAAAAAGTGATCGAAGCGACTGTCCTCCTCTAATCACGCTTTAGGTACATCACTTTATTTAATTTCATCGAACATAGCTGTCGAAGCCTTGAAAAGTACCTTCCAACGAGGAAAATCTATATACCCATACAATTCTTAATTACATGAACTGCCCGCGCATAAAACACCACAAACCATAAATCATGATAACGATTTCAAATCCTAATCTATTGTTATGTTTGACTTCGACATTTGTTTGAAACGTTACAGCGCATTATAATAAACGTATTTACAGCTAATTGTAATAAATGGTTTGTCATAGATTAATACACGCATATCTGTTTGACTGACTCAGTGAAACAGTTAGTTAGTGACCCATGATCACTTTAAACGGTTCCAAGAGTCATGGGTTCGATTCCCACCCGGGAAAAATATTTGTGTGCTTAACATCTGTGTTTGTTCTGTGTCTGACGTGATGACCTTACTCCATGACTCCATCTAATGGTTAACGGCCGTAAGGTCCACGTATGAGGTCGACAGGCACAATAGATCATATTCATATGTCTTCACCCTGAAGACTTGCACAGATGTCGTGCAAAAAACATGAGCTGGAAAGGGCATTCCATGTCTTCATGACACGGGGTAGACAAACTAAACCTCTTGGCTCGGGCCACCAGTGCCTGCATGGTTAACCGATTTAATTTTGCCAATTTCTAAACTCACACAATATCGTACCTAAGTGCCGCCCATTAAAAATCAATCGCCTCTTCAGTGTCAGCGTTCTAAAATGACAACAGAAGTTTTTGCTCTCAAATTGAACACAATTGAAAACGTATTCACTTTCCAAGATATACTATCTGTTCCTGATTCCATTTTTATCGTTTCAACAATGTTTTTTCGACGAGACGGCGGCTGTTTATACAACCGAAGTGTGATGGAAATGAAACAAATTAATATTAATGCAGAATTGAGTCGGCGCGTATCGGCGCGGCTTGCATCATTCCATGTGCAAAATAGTTTATATTTAGTAGATAACTAGATTTTAAAGGACATCGGATATATTTCTATGGGTCAGTGAAAGACAGGAAAGCGTGGAATCGCTATTTTTAGTATAAACTTGACCCTTTTTACTACAACATCAGCTATGCCAGCGACTTTACCCGCGTTTTCCCCCGTTTTTATACACATTTTCCAATGTCGCTGCGTGATGTTAAATATAGCCTAAAGAATTAAATGAATATAAATAAATAAATATTTCACAACATCACATACATCGATCAGATCGTAAGTAGCTTAAGCAGTTGTGTTACAGAAATCAGAAACGACAGTGGATACTCAATATACTTAAATATATTTAATAACACACTCAAACACGGAACAACATCGTCACACAAATATTTGTCCCGAGTGGGAATCGAACCCACGACTCTTGGAACCGTAGGTAGTGAACCTGGGTCACTAACCACTGTTCCACCGAGCCAGTCAAAGAATTCATCGATAAATGTTCTATCCAACCCAAAACGACATTTTTTTCGATTCTAACCAGTAGTTCCTGAGATTAGCGCGTTCAAACAAACAAACTCGTCAGCTTTATAATACTAGTATAGATGCTAAGCCACTTGTGTCACGGATATCAGAAACAACAGGAATTCTCAAATATACTTAATTAGATAAACAATACACCTAGACACGGGACAAACATAGTTGTCAAGAAACAAATATTTACCCCAAGAGGGGATCGGACCCACGACTCCTAGGAAAAGAGTACTATCAAGCCAGTCAAACTTCGATCAGTGTTGCTAATTTTAACGATAAAACCCACTGCGATATTCGGTTTTTTTTAAATATCTGGGACATTTGCACACACGGTCATCTGACTAACCCAAACTAAGCAGAGCTTGTACAATGGGCGTCATAGACTGATACCCATACAAAGATATTACAAATACACACTTAAATACATTTTCACACCCAGACACGGAACAAACACCGATGTTCATCACACAAATATTTTTCCCGAGTGGGAATCGAACCCACGATTCTTGGAACCGCTAGCTAAGATTGCTAACCACTATTCCACCGAGTCAGTCACCTTCAGTCTTTCGACATGTTGTGGCAAAGTGAAATAGCCTAAATTCAAGTATTTTAATTTGTTACTAGTAAATCTTTGAAATTTAGATTTATCTCATGGTTCTCATGAATAAGGAATGATCATCTATATTTATACTTAAAGGCTGTGTTGCGACGCGCCCTCGCTTTCAATATCGAGTCACTGAAACCACAGACCGCACAATGAAGTAACACTTCACAACGAATTACGAAATTTACCTCACATGTAGGAAGGTATTGCAATTAAGTGTAAGAGTTTGACACAGTTAATTGGATTATCAAACTAATTGTAAGGATGGGACCGGGAGCTCTACTTTCATAATAAAGCCTACCTATGTATGGGGAGTTGTGTCACACCACTACACCACCCCCCTTATTCTTGAAAAAAAAAATACAATTTTTGTTCATTTTCACATAAATTTTGCTAATTATCAAATAAAAAAAAAAATATCGGAAGATTCCAGGTTCGAGTCCTGGCAGGGTCGCCATGTAAGGATGGGACCGGGAGACGTCAATGAAAGATGTTATCTTGTTGATCGTATATTGTAACTAACTTAATTTAGACTTACGCTCTACTTTTATAATAGTAAGCCTACCTATGTATGGGGAGGTGTGTCACACCACTAATAACCCGCCCTCGATTCGTTTCGGGTATATTATAAAAACCTTGAATCCCACAATCTTATTTTAAAAAAAAACATAAAAATCCGTTGCGTAGTTTTAAAGATTTAAGCATACATACATATAGACAGACGCGGGAAGCGCCTTTGCGTAATACTACGTAGTAGTGTAGATCAGTTAGGATCCCCTATACAAAACGACTTTCTAAAACATTCGAATTCGGAAAATGTTTACTTCATTGAAACTTTCAATCGATTCGGACACGAAAGACACAGTACATAGTTTCCGAAACCGAATCCGATTTCGACGCGTTGTGAATAACAGAGCTGGATTCTGAGGCTTGGGTTACTAACACCGCCTTGTTTTCAGGAAACCAAACAATTCTTTCCCTTTTTTTTTAACGCGGAGAATGCTTGATGCACCTTCACCTTGGGCAGGGGTTTACCCAAGGTGGTGTGTGGGACTCCCGACTGCCGATGCTGAGATGGAAAACCGGCAGCTGCTCTTGGGCTAAGGTGCAATGCCCAGGGGTGTACCCACTAAACTCCGCGGTATACCTCATCGATTTAGCGGCGTCATGGTTCCTAGCATAGAACAATTCTTTCCCTAACCTAACTTTATTGACAACGCACCGAAATCAGACCGAATTTGAAAGCTTTGTTCTAGCTCTTTCAAAACCTAAGCGAATGAGGGTGATAGAACAACATCATCATCATCATCATCAGCCCATCGCAGTCCACTCCTGGACATAGGCCTCCCCGAACGCTTAACAAAACAATTTCAGAATTCTACTAGAACTAGAGTCACTACATTTAATCATAGAACATACATTTTCCAAATTAAAAAGACAGAATTTTTTTGAAATAAAGAATGAACACTTTTTACAAATTAGATGATACCTGTTGAGCTTCTACTTGGTACCATAGAGATGCTATCAGCATTGTGAAATACCTACTTATCTGTACTCTAATGGATGACTTTTAGAGAAAAAATACTCAAAGCTCTGAGGAAATCCTTTGAGATTCTTTGCTAGTCTACCTGTAGGATTTAATAGTGTTAAAACATATTACTTGTATAGTTTTTGTTTTGATATTTCACATAGGAATCTGTTTAACGGGTCAACATCAATATTAGGTACTATATGCTCATCATCATCAGCCCATATATGTCCCCACTGCCCGGGCACGAGCCTATTATAAAGTAGAAAACTATTTAAATTATAAAAATCCATGGACATGATGAGCTACTCGCTTAGACATAAAGGAATTATGTAACTTGTACAATTTATATCATTTCACACATTCACACACACACACGAACTCACAGTTTTCATTCGTTTTATTACTATACATGCAAGTATCCCTTCTGTTTTTTATTATCATTTTTAATTTTATGGAATATTTCCACAACATTTTTCGAAACAGTGCCGCTATACTTGATGTTTAACGTAAAAATACCCACTCCAATAATAGCCGAACCACTGACTCTTTAAAGCTCAGGTTTTCCTATTTTGGAGGTCAGGGGATCCAACGTATTGTAAACTATTACGAAGTTTTTGATTGTATGTGTCATGTATTATGTATTGTTAAAGTTTGGAAAATAAACCATTATTATTATTATTATTTCATATTTCAATTCATTTTGAGTAACTTTATTCAACCAGCTACTCATTACTTCAATGTAACGGACGCCAACAAGACCACTCAAGTATCTCCTTCCACAAAGCTATGAATATCTCAGCACTTTATATAGGAACCGAGCGATTCCCACTGGACCCCAGATAAAGGTTTCTTGTGACAAATCGAATCCACATAAGTTAAAACGGAAGTGAACGGAAGTGAGCGGAAGTCGGCCTCACAATGACTGCGCTTCGAATCGTTTTACCTCACTACTTTCAGACCTGTTTAAGTTTTATATTTTATCCTATTGAGAGTTAAATAGGAAATGGTTTAACGTAGTGATCTTTCATGAATGAATTTCACTTAAGCGCTATGTAAAATTACTTGACTCAAATTTGTCATCATGACACATTTTTCTTCACGAACTCTTGAAATCTGCGAATCTACGTGTTATAATTAAATTTTAATTCAATTATTCTAGATTTCTTACTTTTTTTTCCTAACTGACTAACGATGATGGCTTGGAGGAGCCTTGTCATCATCACCGGGCTTGCGGGGGAGCGGATGGCTCTACTTTTTATCTATTTTTTATTTTAAGGGTTTACTGGAACTTTAAGGATTTGATTGTTTGTACCTCAAATTGCCCTGAAACTACTGGACCGATTTAGATGCAAATTGTCATAGAGATACATAGTCTGAGTACTTTCAAGAACAAGTTATACTCTTTTTATTCCACTTCACTCATAAGATTGCTGCGTTTAGATATTCAATCTAAGCACTTAGTTTAAGCAAAGCTTTAAAAGGAGATCCGTTTCAAATGCCACACACGCAAAGCCGTGGGCGGGAACTAGGTTCACAATAGTTTAATTATTTAGGGCAGTGACATACCAAGTCACTCTCCGACATTTTTACCTAATGACTTTGCGAGGCAGATAGCCGTTCCCCTTCATCTTTATTCCTAGCCCGTATGATCGTGGGCAGGACAGTATTATACGTATATTTATCTCGCAAGATACAGTTCTTATTCTTAGGTACCTACATAGGTATTCTTTTGTCGAACTCTTATTTAGATCTTGTCGACCTCATATGTGACCTAAGCAGGCCTTCAGGGTAAGTGCGACTGGCTCAATATGGTCTATTGTGCCTGTCGACCTCATATTTGGATCTCACTACCGCTTACCATCAGGTGGAGAGAGGACATCTTGTAAACTTGTTTAAAAAAATCAATGCTCATTTACAAAGTTCGCGTAGCACAATTGAAGCAACATTATTGCTTTCAGTGATTTTTCTGCATATATTAAAAATATATTACAGATATAGCTCATGTGTTTGTGTGTAGTACTTGTGTGCACGGCTTATACAATTGTGTTAATAGCGTTTTAGTATAATAATCTTCTTTGTAACATACTTACTCGTAATTACTGTCAATAAAGTGTTGGTATTTGTAGACGCATTTTATGAACGAACATGATAATGAATATCATGATAAATACAATGGTACTTACATATGAAATCAAGGTAACAATAATAAACGGTACTGAGATGGAATTGTTAGCTGATCATTTTCATGACTTATTTTGTCGAAGCATTACCGATAAACACGACACGGTAAAACCATAATACAATTATTATGATAGAAATAAGCCTCTTACCTATGTGGGAGAGCACTCTTACTGCCACTTTATTTCGTAAATATAGAGACTGTTTTCTGTTATCTTTATGTCCTTGAAAATGGCACAAATAGGTAACAGATAAATTATATATTTTACATAAATGAGATCACATAAAACTCTACTGTTAACTGCTGTGTTATTTATTTAAATAAATAAATGTAACCATATATAATTTCAAACTGTCATTGTTACACACATTAGAAAACTGTAACTGTCCGGGATATTTACCATGTTGTTTTGTTTTAATGAGCTCCCGATATTGAGGCACTGTTGCCAGCGCCATGATCACGGGTGAAATGTAACCATAGTTCCTGAATACGAATCCGTTCACAAATTGGAGAGCTGGCTTGCTAAATCATAGACCGCACGTTAACAACGAAACATTTGTAGGAACAATATTTACGTTTTTACGAGTAAAACCTTCTTCAAAACTCCATACTATGTAGGCAAAATATTCTTTTTTTTTTTATAATAAGCTAACAAGATGACCTCTCTCCAACTGATGGTAAGCGGTAGTGAGATCCAAATATGAGGTCGACAGGCACAATAGACCATATTGAGCATGTCGTACTCACCCTGAAAGCCCGATAAAGAGGAGACCACTGCTGCGGCAACAACGAGACAAGGCGTGGAGTCTCGCTTTGGCATTGAGCTGTGCGGGCTCACTCATTCGCGTGCTCCACATTCATCATAAAGTTTTTACACAGATACCTTACACATGGTAGCTTTTTATGACGCAGCTACCACAGAAAGTTTAATGTCATTACTTTTTACTTCCCAGCTACCAGAGATATGAATAAACTGTTTTTTTTTGGGTCATTTAAAATACACTCCTCGCAATCTAGGGTCTTGCGCATTTACCGCCATCTATATGCAAAATACCGGTTTATCACAAATCCTGTAACTATTTTCGGGATGAAAGGGACCCTACCCATACTTACCTTTAACATGAATAAAAATATAATGAAATATCACGAATATTGATTAAGTAAATAAAAGCGTGAAATGGTAACATTCAAACACACTCGCATTGATCTTAAGTTTAAGAATGTTGCCACTAACAAACAACCATTTTAAGGAAGGAAGTTTGCTGGATCCTTCAAGTAGCAATCATCATCATAGCACATATTGTCACATAAATTCGTTATGATTAATATAAGGGAATATGATACTCGTTTGCTGAAACGTTTACGGAGTGGACACATGTTTCATCTGTCCTGCTACGCCTTCCTGACCTTCGGGATTGGGTAATGTAGCTGTCACTGTCAATCTTTTGTCTAGGTCAGAACAGATCATCTTTTCCGAATTCAGATCCGTCAACCTCCGACATGTTTAACTGGACTGACTGGTGTATTTATTTATAGGATTTACGATAGATTCTTCGAAATATTTAAATCAGTCAACATCACACATGTCATACCTGATTCCATAGAATTACCTCCTTCAGCACGTTACGGAAAATAAATTCAACCGTGAGATATAAATAATAGACCCAGAGTAGAATAAAACGCGAGACATACCTACACTGATATTCATCGCCCAAATATTTATTAATCAAATTGGGTAGGCATCAAACCCACGAATCTCTGCGCTAGAGGCAGGGACCCTAAGTATCCAATCGCCATCAACTCCTCATAAATAGCTTCCTTTCACACGCGTTGATTTATTATGCCTATGCAATATGCACATTTTACAATTATCACAGGCTTTACAGAAACCTGCCAAAACTGTAACAAATTGTAACCAAAATGAAACATGTTAAGCTTTTGATCCCGAATTCGCAATATTGCAATAATCAGATAGGACAGATAAACAACTAAATGACGGCTCGCTAATCCAGGGACCAATCATAGATTTGTTATTGCCATGCGAAATTGAATCAACAAATATATTTGGGTAACTATAAATTCGTAATTTCAGATTTCGACTCCTATTGTGGCATGAAATAACTATACATTTCAATGTTCGTGTCCCCTATGGCATGAATGGCTAATGTATTTTAATTTAAAAATAAAATTGAGTAGGTACTTTTGCATTGATTTCAGAATCAAAACCAATGTGCCGACATCATGTAATATCTAATCTAGCTATTTGTAAGATATTGAGCTCGTCATAATATGATTTATCGGCGATATTCTTTCTCTAGATTACTCAAATTGATTCGATTTGAGAGAAAACTACATTGACAATAAAATTCTAGTACCTATAACGGCAATATAACATCATATATTAAGTTGAGAGCCATGTGGTGATGATGACAAGGCTACCAACCAGCCATAGTCGCAGTCAGTTATACCTAACCTACCTAAGTACCTAAATAGGTACCTAATTTATAGTAAGGTTTAATTTTTATCCTCAAGTTCATTCATTTATTTTAGTAGATATCTACTCTAATTTGTTTAAACATGTCGTGTCTACCTATAATTAGGTTTTACAGTAATTATTGGTTATTTTATAATTCAGATAGTTACCTATAATTTAGCATAAAAGGCTAAAATCTGTTGTTAGACATAGGTCTAACAACAATAATAATAGTATTAAATAAATAAATATAACATAAGTGTTTCAAGATTTAATCCTTCAATTCAATACCTATCTGTATTTCTACGGGCAGTCCTCTAAATCAGATCTGGTGCGATCGCGATTTCATTAAAAGTATAAATTCCACGTCGCCAGGCGAAACAGTCTAATCTAAAATTCAAACCGATTGTCGAATCCGAATAATCGAATGCCAGCGAATATAATTTAGTAACTTCACACAATGGTCCTATATTGTTGCCGAGACAACAAATACTCTCGCCATTATTATAGGCTAGTCAATTTCCCCAGTTTTCTTGAGGTATTTTGTAGACTTAAATTATAATGCTACTTGTCAGCTTGTCTTGTTTGTTTACACTTTCTATTCAGTATTAGTAATAGGTAACCTAGTTATGCAGGTTCTATGTCTTTAAAAACTTCATTGTTTTTTATTCCTTGATAGCTTGGAGTAGCAACGTCATCATCACCGGACTTGCGGGGGAGCGGATGGCTCACAACCCAAAACCTTGGTGATTAGCGCCATCAGAGGTTCTAATCCCGAGTGAGGTCAATTAAGTAAATTTTTCTGTAAGAAAGTACCCAGCTCGGATTCCGGAACTTGGCTGTGTTAAACACCATGCCCCGTCTCGTCAAGGCGGAGACCTATGCCTGACCATCGGTAATGTTGATTGGTTCTACAATAAATCCTGCGCAGTTAGCTCATCTTTGATTGACCGCCATAGTCAAAATCGGTTGGACAAAATCATAGTACTTAATAAAGATCCTTTCTACCTATCTACCTTTAATTACCTAAACTTGCTGAAACCGATACAAATATACTCCAAAAGTCAGACTCCTACATTACTAGGTTGGTATATTTTCATACAAACATACCTACCAATAACGGTAATTGCGAACATTTAGTTTTCCGTGATAAACAAACGTGTCCAACAGCCCCCACACATCACTTAATCAGGTCGATAGTTCTATCAGCTTGTAATGAAAATAAATTCCTTCAGTCGACGGCAGTGGCACACTTGCTGTGACGGATAGACACTACCACCTTTAATTAAACCTTCCTTGTACGTGACACATACACATACAGACAAATGTAGTTTAAAGGCGTTTTATTTTTATGTATAGTAGCGTCTATCATAATAGATACCCACTAAAAGTAGCAACATACAAAAGAAAATGCTAAAAACAGCCTAATTTAACTTTAAATAAATTCAAAAACTTACCGTTCAACTTTTCACGATGCCCTAAAAGAAACAAAAACTAAAACTCCCGAACTGTCAAACACTAAACAAATCCAACCTCTTTTTTTAGTTTCACAGAATTCAATCCGTCACTCAAACTTACTGGCCGTCCGACGAGTAATTTAAATTAGTTCGTAATTTGAAAACGCGCGGAAAACCGTTCTCGGGCGCGCGGCCGGCGAGTCGAGGCTAACTGAAGGGCGGCGCGTGAATGGGCGACGGGGCGCATGCGCTCTGCGTCTGAATGAATATTTTTCCAACGGACTTTCATGATTTTCACACAGTTTTGCGGGAAAATGTGTTCCGTGTTTAAGTGCACCCGGCGGCGGGGTTTGTTCTAAGTGCTAAGTAAGTTGCCCGATAGATATTGCAGGGCAGAGTTAGGTCTTGCGACTACGAGTTTACTCACAGATTTGGACGGGTTTGTTAAGAAAGTAAAACTTTTTTTACTATGTTTTATAGGTATGATAAGTACCTAATCGCATTTTTAGTGCATAACGCTGATTAAAGTGATCTTAATAAATAAATTAATGTTGACATACATAACTGCACCTGATGGTAAGCAGTCGTAAGCACACATGATACAGACAGGCACTAACGATAGAACCTATTGAGCCTGTCTTGAGCCTAAAGAATTCTTTGTATTAACTAAATTCTATGTAGGTAAAATAAATAAAATATGTAAAAAAATGGTAGTAGGTAGGTAATAAAAAATAAACATCAGATCGCTTTTTTTTTAGTACAGCCAGTCCTTAAACATGGGTCTTCCTAGTTCTACTTTTTCTCATAAAAAAAAACTATGCAATAAGTAAGTAAGGTAAATGCACCTATTATGGACGCGGACCCCATTATGGACAGTTTTCAAAAATGCCTCCAATAATAAGAAACCGGTAGGTATTTTTTTTCCAACAGCAACATTAATCGGTTGTACCAAAATTCTAGATTTGATGTAAACAACATTTGACAGCTCTCCGCTATATTATTTTCGACTATAACGATTCTTACTAGTGCGGTGCGTTTTGTTGTCGAGATTTGAAATTTCTTATAAGGAGCGCAATGCATGTAAGTAAATTTATTAGCTTTTTTTATGACAAGTGTAGTATTGTTGTTAAAAAATGATATTATTTATTGAATTACTGATAATAAAAGGTTAATTATATATTCTAATCTAAAACCTCATAGTAATTTTAGCCTCGGAATTTATCGATGTTCATAATTGGATATTTTTGTAAGCCTGTACCCAAATATGGACATTTTGTCCATGAAGGAAATTTTACAAATATACGTTTTTCATACATCTTATAGTTGTACAATCGTTTACCTTTATCTTTATTTTTAAATCGGTCGCAAAGTAAGACTTTAAATTTAATAATTCAATTATGAACATTGTGTCCATAAATGGGTGTCCAAAATAGGTTCAAATTTTTTAAATAAATAAATTTTGTTTCACTTTAGATATGGCGACTAGAAAAGCTTATACTAAAGAACAAATGGCAAATGCAATTTAAGAAGTGAGAAAAGGACAGAAAAAATCCACTATTTATAAAAAAAATAATAACTAGAATAACTTTTCTAAAAAATTTTTTTATTTAGTTGTTTGTGTTTTTTTATGTCATGTTACATTTATAATTTAAGACAGGGTAATATACATAATAATTATATTACAGTCAGGGGATACCAGTCACAACTATCTGTCCGGTGGGTGGCGAACGGTATACGGGTAAGCGACCCCGGGTCCTCGAGCTACTATCGACTCAGTCCAAATCATCCGAGGCGATAGTATCCTTCCTCCCCTTTTCCTTCCCCCGTCATATATTCTTGCTACTCGTGGGAACGCAATAACCTTGTTAAAACAATGCACAAGGCAGAATGGCAGCGACGTGGTCCACAACCAGTCACGTCACGTTTCCCACAGAGGTGAAAAGTGGATCGCTGGAAGTGATCTCTGCCTACCCCTCTGGGAAAAAAGCGTGATTTTATGTATAAGTAATTGTTGAGACTGATTATAGCTGTATTCTGATAGGTATGAAACTAGTAAGAAGACATTTGATTTTTGATTATTGTTGGCAAAGTGAATAGAAAAGAGTGAAGGTTTTTTAAAATTTTTATTTAACCTCTAAACCAATTTGCTTAAAGATCGAGAAGTGAAGAAGATGATTATATTGAAATGTTATTTAAATAATAAGGCGTCCGACCGATTTCAGCCATGGCAGCCGATCTCAATTGAAATCAGCCAAGTGCGCAGGACATTTATAGTGCACAAATGCGCGCGCAAACACAAGTGCACTCTCTATTCCCTTACTCTCATAACTCGGTGAGACGGCAATCCGACATGACCGATGAGGATTCGGGCGCAGGACCACCGGCTTAACGTGCTTTTCGAGGCACGGGCGTTCAACCGCCAGCTTCCTAACTACGGGCTGAGAAATTTCATCACAGAAAAACTCACACAAATTTTGCCCGACCCCGGACTCGAACCGGGGCCCTCTCGGACCTTACGCAGCGCTTGCTACCAATAGACCAACGAAGGGGTCTCCTATTTAAATAATACTAGCTAGTTAAGAGGACATTTTTATTTGGTTTTTCTTGGCTTAAAGGCTTTGGCCTTTGCCGATTACTTTTTGATAACTGTTTGTTGATTGATATTTGAGTTACCTATTACATTATTTTATTATTAAATTTAAATGTTTTTTATTTCATTATACTAACTTACTCAACCCTAATACTCTTGAGTTATAGATTTAAGCATTCAATTGAAGAATGTCCATAAATGGGTGTCCATAATTGGATAACGTCCATAATTGGGTGTCCATAACTGGATCTTCCCTGTCCATAAATGGAGATTGGCAAAGGTTATTTTTCCTAAATTATATTTTATTGAAGCTAGTTTAAAACTGATTTTAAACATCGAATACTTATTAAGAAAAGGACTTTTTATTAACCTCCAAATCCCTGCGAACGTTTATTGCAAAACATACAAACTATGAAGAAAAAACGAAAAACAAATCCTTAAACCGTCCATAATTGGTGCATTTACTTTAGGCAATCAATGTGTTTTCCCAAAACTCCAGCCAAAAAGTCTATTTTAAAAAAAACACACACACATACATTGTGCCTTCAGCCGAACGAGCGTAGATAGATTCCGTTTTTCCGATAACGTTCCGGATTCCGATACGAATTCTCTGAAAGCGATGCCGCATACCACACTCCGATATGCCAAATGCGGGCACAATAAAAACCGTAGGTATCTAACACCGTTTGTTTTTTCGAAATAAACGGTTGAATTCGTTGACCTTGGTATGAGGGAAGGTAGGTAATAATAGATACAGATAGGTTTCTTTTAATTATAGATAAGTTCCTAATTATTTACCAAATAGTCGAGACCAGGGCTGTCCAAACCAAGGCTTGAATTGATCCGCAGAATCATTTTAACGGATACATGCGGAATTGGCACAAAAGATTTAGTCTAAATTTAAATTTGAAAAAATTCGCATTTATGACCCCGCCTGAACGGGAACTTGAACCACCGGTCTTCCGATATCGCGTCGGACGCTCTAACCACTCAGCTATCCAGTTGTTGAATCACCAATGCGATTTTAAGCGGCTTAATTTACATTAGAGCTTTAAATGACAATTCATTAAACAACAATAAATATCCAGTCAGGGGATACCAGTCACAACTATCTGTCCGGTGGTTGGTGAACGGTATACGGGTAAGCGACTCCGGCTCCTCGAGCTACTATCGGCTCAGTCCAAATCATCCGAGGCGATAGTATCCTTCCTCCCCTTTTCCTTCCCCCGTCATATATCCTTGCTACTCGTAGGAACGCAATGACCTTGTTAAAACAATGCACAAGGCAGAATGGCGGCGACGTGGTCCACAACCTGTCACGTCACGTTTCCCACAGAGGTGAAAAGTGGATCGCTGGAAGTGATCTCTGCCTACCCCTCTGGGAAAAAGGCGTGATTGTATGTATGTATGTACAATAAAAAAAATAAGTTTTAATCTGTTGCATTTAACTAAAAGTGTAATGATGCATGAATACTATGTACCTACCTACCTACTTTATTTTTATATAACTATTTTGGCCTGGTTTTGGTTCGGGGACAGTCCTAGTCGGGTCTAGACCAGATTTAAAAACAATTTCGAAATTGTGACATAATTCCTACTAATTGAAACCATTCCATATTTTGAAATCATTTTATTTTTAGAAATATTTTAAATAATACGAATAGTTTAATTTATACAATTTTATTATGTGCTTACTTACACCTCACCTATGATGCCAACTGTACCAAACCTACGCCTAGACCTTATTTGTGATAGTCGTTTAAAACTAGCAATAGGGGCGGAAGTTTTATTTCAAGCAATTAACGAGGCAACGGTTAAAAAGTTCGCTCGTGCGCGCGGGGCCATTACCACACATTACTGAAAAAGCCGAGTCCATTTAGATGGGAACTAGGTAGGTACTGGCATTGTTTTTCAACTGGTAAGAGTAGCTACAGGAACATGATATAAAGTGCATTTTTTATTTAAGTTTCGAAATATAAGTGTTGTGAGACAGAAACACTTCTTGTACGCACCTAAATGGCAATTTGCTTTTTTTTCCTAACTGACATACGATGATGGCTTGGAGTAGCCTCGTCATCATCACTGGACTCCCCCGCAAGTCCGGATGGCACTCACCCCTAGTGGCAATGTGCTGTTTCGTTGGTCTATTGGTGCCAATTCCCACATACCAAAAGGTCCCGGGTCAGGCATAAATTTTGTGTGGCAGGCATCTATACAGATGGTGGATACACGCCTGTGTCTTGGAGAGCACGTTAAGCCGTTGGTCCTGCGCCGAAACCGAAACGCTCATGTCGGATTGCTGTCTCACCATACTGAGAATGACGTTAGAAATACACTTGAGTTTGCGCACACAATTTTACTATATTATTATGTGACCCACTTAGTTAGCTACCAATACCGAGCCCCGCCACTTTGGAAGGTGCTTTTCACCAGGCACTAAACGCCTGCGTTGAACAAAGGGTTCATTGTAATTATTTTACCAAAATACTTGACATTATTACCGGCACAAAGCTCTATTACCAATAAATATAAATGCGAGCCTCTCAACTAAACAACTAAATAGAATGAAGTGCATGTTTGTTTGTAGTATTTAAATAACGACTTTACTAAATGGGTATGAATCTATATCGGGTACCAATAACAAAAACACAATTTCTGTCCATCTGTTCATTCTCACTAATCTCCGAAACGGCTGAATCCATTTTGACGAGACTTTCACTAATAGCTTATTCTACAAGGTACAATATTATGCCATTTTAATAAATCATTGCTGCCAAAACCATTTTCACGCGGACGAATTCGTGGGCGTGGTCTATTAAAAATTAACAATAACACTTGTGATGCCGACTGTAAAAACTGAGCAGAGAGCAGACTTCATCACATCTGAGCAGATAGGAATGTACGTTCCTGCACGATATAGCAAATTAAATGTTCGCTTTTGTAACCGTCAAAACCCCTCGTACATCTCTCTATGGAACTTCATACCCACGATCGCAATTAAGAAAATAGCTGGTTACGACATAAGTGAATTATAAAGTTAAATACGTAATATCCCAGATTCTTTTTATAGTTGGTATTTCAATATATCAGACATTTAGGGCGCCAAAAAAACGATAATTTTGAAAACTTGTCAATATATTAGACAGGAAGGTATTCAAATCCCCTTTTAGTATTTAATCAAGTTTATTTCATACCATCATCAATAACAATCCTGTACCAAAACAAAAACATCGCCTATACATATAATAATATACAACTAAAAAAACAGGTATTAAAAAGCCATAATACGTTTGAAACATATCAATTTAATATGATTTCTATAAACATTACCTATTGTATAATTTATAAACCGAAATCTTACACTGACCATAATGGAATTACAAAATTTTATTTGTGACTAAATATACGGGATGAAGGTACAAAAAAACTTAATAATATACTGGTGTCTGTTTATTAAAAGTGTGGTTCCGGTACGAAGTATTACCCGGGCGGGGCGAAGGCCCGGGCGGCGTAGGGCGGTATGGCGACTACTCGATGACGGTTTGTTCTTCTTTCACGAAAAATTCTACAACCTCCTCCACTGTGTTCACCTGGTCGGTGTCCAGACCGTCCGTATCCACGTCTGGAAATTGAGAAGTTGGTGTTATACATAGGTATTACGAAAGTTGTTACACTGGGACATTGACATCATTGAGATCGTAAAGAAACTTTTGGATGTACTTCTTGAAGCCAGTTTATGTTTATTAAAGAGATGGTGTTCTCTCCCGATGGTGTGTCGGACTCCCCGGCGACTGGCGCGAAGATGGTAAATGCCAATCGCTGCTCTTGTTGGGTGGACGGCAATACGCTGGGGGTATACCGATTAAAACACCGCGATATACCTCATCGCCTTAGCGACGTCATAGTTCCTAGCATAGCCCAACTTCCACGACGCCACCGGCTGGGACATTCACCTCCCTGATCACATTTATTTGCATTTTTATGTCCGGGTAAAATCTTTTCAAAGCATCAACACAACAATCACGATATGACTGTAGAACGCGAACAACCATGGTTGGTGTAACCTAATCGTATCGTCGGGCAATAGGTAACTATGATATTTATTTCGACTTCAAATTATATCGCGGCAAGTTTAAGCTATTCATCCATTCATAGTCCATTGTATATTATTTGATACAATTTTTCTCCTAACTGACTACGATGATGGCTTGGAGTTGCCTCGTCATGATTACCGGACTTACAGGGGAGTGGATCAAGGCTCATTGCTGCTCAACAGTATTGGTTTGTGGGACATTTTTTTTCCTAACTGACAGATGATCGCTTGGAGTTGCCTCATTATGATTACCGGACTTACAGGGGAGCGGATGGCTCTCACGCCTAATGTCGGACGAGAGCGACCATAATACGATAGATAACTATTAACCCCACATGTTAGGGGGAGTACTGGACTGAGGGTCGAAGTGAACCGGTTATATGGTCCCCACGATAAGATAAGATAGGGGGAGGACTCACAATTCCTGAGCTCGAGCCGGCGCGGCTTCTGCTCGCTCCACTCGAGCGCCTTGGCCTCGCGGTACTCCACGTACTTCTTCATTTGCTCCGTGCGCTTCGCCACCAGCTCCTGCAATACGAACATACACATGTGGTCAGGAACTTCGCTAATGATAACGAACATACACTTTATTGTTAAATACTGCACATGTGCAAGGGGGGCGGGACAAAATATTATTGCTTTATTCCTTCTCTAATCTCCATTGAGCCTTGCTGTTTATCGGTGGACAGGCAGCCTGCACGGGTTTTAACGTATTACAACTAATATTATAAGTATACTGACAAAGACACAAAATAAAAAGTTACTTTAACCTAATATAGCCACGGCGTAATAAATTTAGCAGGTGAGTAAACAAATACTGAATACCTCTGCCAGTCTAACACGTTACTCGCTTATTGTCTCGTACAAAAAGTGCGCGAAAAAGTCGTCACAGAAAATTAGTATCCTATTTTTTTCCCGGCAATGTTGAACTACAAAGACTACTAAACAATACAAGGTCCGAGACTACAAAAACTTAAGCCTAATTCCGGAGACACAAGTTCCCCAGCCCATCCGTACCTTGCTAGCCTTGCTGCTGCGCATGCGGTCCTTCGACTCGAACTGCGAGTAGTACTTCTTGAGGTTCTTCTTGATGTCCTTCTGCTGCTTCTCGGTCAGCAGCGTGGGGGGCCGCGGCCGCCAGTGGAACTGCGCGAAGCCTTCCTTCATAACCCTAGAATAGAATAGAAGCAATGTCGGATAAGTAAAATGAAACCCGGCCAAGTGCAAATCGGACTCGCGCATGCAGGGTTCCGAAGCAATTATGTAAAAAAAAACATGTTTGTTGTACCCCTTAATATTTTATGTTTTTCAATTTTTAGTATTTGTTGTACATAATTTGTGAACATTTCAGCTTTTTAGCTATCATGGTTTATGAGATACAGCTTGGATACAGAGAGACAGACGGCGGAGGCTTTTAGCTTTCAAGTATGGAACCCTAAAATGAAATAAAACAAGGTGATGTAACTATGTAGTGATTAGTGACCCATTCTCACTACCTATGGTTCCAAGAGTCATGGGTTAACCTTATGGCCAACCCATGACTCAAAAACCTTTTTTTTACTAGGTGTGTGAGCCTTCCGCTCCCCCACCAGTCCGGTGAAGCTGCAAAAGCCGTCAGAGGCTAAAAATTAAGTCCAAACGAAAAAAAAAAAGCAATGGTTTTTGACTAATTTAGTCCCTATCCATGTATATATCTTTTCTTAGAAAGGATAGGAAGGTGGTAAGCCACCATCTTAAATCTCCCTGCCAAGTAACTTTATTTATTACATAATCATATACTGACCTCCTAATGATCTTGCCCTGGAAGGACCAAATGTAGTATCCACAGTCCATCTTGCACTTGAGCGAAGACACCCCAGTGACAACATAGCGGCCTGTGGGATCCCACTCGATGCCAGACATCTGCAAACATAAGGGTGCTTAGTAAACATATGTCGAAGAGGGTGTTACTAAAGTACCTTACTTTAGAATTCTTAAAGGAATATACCACTATGATTAATTAATTGATAAGAATGATATGTCCTGCATCTAACGAGACAACAGTTTGTCTCCATGTTTTAACAAAAATGTCTTATCTGCTCTATACAACACAGACAAGTAAAGGGGCCAAAAGTTATCCAAATTATGAATGCAGTAATAATGGTTACTTCATATCCAAATACACTTAACACTTATAAGTAAAACAATTTACCTGGTAGTGGTTGGCCACATTCATGATTGTGAAGTCATTAGTGTCGAGGAATTCCAAGGCACCACCAGTCAGTCCCAAGTGAGCCAGCACAATGAACTGCCCAGACGGAGACCAGAACAGATGGTTGAACGGCTTCCTCTCGAACTTCTTGAGCAACGTAGGTGCTTGACCAGTGTTAACTTGGTAGAAGCTGATGCAGATGTTAGCGGGGTCACCGTGGATGATAGAGAACTTGGATCCGACAGGTTCCCAAGCGAAGGCCTGGATTGGCTCCTTAATCTCGACCGAGTCGACGGGGATTTCCTTCTCCCTCATGTGGAAGATCTCGAAGTTGTAGTACATTCCAGAGTATTTGATCTCATTCTTGTCTTTCTTGACCTTCGAGTAGCGGTCTACTTTCACGCAGAGGTAGTCGCCGCTCTTCTGCCAGTGGATCTTGCAGTCGGCTACGGAGAACAAGTTCTTCGACCGGATCTCGGTGCGGTTGGGGAGCTCAAGAAGGGTCACTCTGGCCGGGACATCTTTGTCCTCGGCCACCCAGTAAGCTAGTGTGTTGTCTGTTGGCGACCAGCTGAAATCTCTGTAATGGAGATGAGGAATGTGTTAGCACAAAACATAATGTTGACAAATTTGATTACAGATTGGCTCGATGGCGCATTGATTAGGACAAAGAGCCGTGGGTTCGATTCCCACTCAGACAAATAATTGTGTGAAGAACATTGGTGTTAGTGTGTGTTTTTATAGTATTTTTGTGTTTACCATTGTTCTTTCTAAATATCTGAATAAAAGTTACGCAATGTGACAATGTATGTGCAGATTTCACATTACTATTTATATAAATTCAGTATGTTACAGAATTATATAGTCGAAAATTTAGTTATTTTTAATGAATAATCTGCAAAATAAGTTCTAGTAAAGATACATGAAAACCCTGACTGAATACATTTTAAGGTCAAACAAATATCACAAGATTCCATTTTACCTACATTTGTCCTTTACCAACATGTGGCTTTATCACTAATGTTTACCAGAATATTGTTAACCATCACTTATTTTTGCTTACCAATAACTCATGTAATAACTGTAAATAATTTGATTTCTCTTTTATGAGGTATTACATTGAAGACAGTTACTTTGGCATTAATAATAGTATTAGGATGGAAGAAGGTTATATATTTATACAAATGTGGAAGAAGCGAAAGTGATGTGGCAGGACCATAGCACATGTCAGGAAGTTATCTCTGTCTACCCCTTTGGGAAAAGTTAATGTGATCCCATGGTAAGTAGTTAAGCTACTGCACATGTGTTACAGATAAGTACCAACAGTGGATATACAAATATATTTAAATATATTTAATAACACACCCAGTCACAAAACAAACACTTATTATCGTCACACAAATATTTGACCTGGGTGGGAATCGAACCCACAACTCTTGGAACTGAAGGCTGTGAACCTGGGGAACACTAACCAATGTTCCACCGAGCCAGTCAGAAATAAATATTTTTAGACTAACAAAAAATATCTCCAACCCACCTGATACCGGGTATCTTGATGGACTTCTTGTCGAGCAGACCAAAGCCGGGCGTCTCGTACACAGAGAGCACATCCTGGCCCAGCCTCGCGAAGAACCTGTCGTCCTTGCTCCAGCGGAAGATCGGCCACGTCACGTACTCGTCAGGCGGCGGGAAGCTACGCTTCTCTTGGCCTGTCCTGGTGACATAGGAATTTGACATTACCCCCAAATTACTTAACAGTGAACATAATGTGTGCTGCAGATTTTACGTGCCAACGAAGTACCTAAACTAATTGGCTGTGGATCCTACGCGCTATCACGTTGTAGCACCACCTGCTAGGGGTGAGAGCCATCCGCTCTCCCGCAAGCCCGGTGATGATGACAAGGCTCCTCCAAGCCATCATCGTTAGTCAGTTAGGAAAAAAAAAAAGCACCACCTGCGCCATTGTACCAGTACCACTATGAGCCGAATTGTCAATATGATGGTTGTACTCTTGAGTTTTGAAGATGCATAGTAATCAACAGTAAAATCATTAAAATTGAAGTTTAGAACTTGAATAATCTGAATTTCAGAATAAGTTTAGCCAAATATTTCAAATCAAGAAATACTATTAATTGCTTTCATTAACAATGGTATAATAATAATTTTAAATTTCTCATTTATTTACCCAGTCGACTTTAAAGTGCTTCCATCTATATGACCATTAATATTTTTACATTAACATATCAATACAAAAATAATGAAACTAACCTGATGTCCCAGATAATAAGCTTCTTGTCATCTCCCCTATCACCGCTCGGTGAGAAAGTGACAATGTAGTTCTCGCATGGTGAGAACGAAATGAACCTCGCCTCGGGATGGAAGAACTTCTGGAACTGCGAGAACTTCGGTCCGGCCCAGAGGGCGACGCCCCGCCAGTGGAACGTGGCCAGGTATGTGCCCAGCGGCGACCATACTGCGTACGTCTCTGTCCAGTTCTGGAACAGAATAGATTGGAGAGTAAGAGTGGGCAACTTTTTAACAGGCAACTCTGGGGGGAGTAGTATATCCTCATAAGGCCCGATGTCCTCACACGAGACAGACACAATGGATTTTCTATTGTGTCTGGTTTTCTGGGCCTTATGACCATAGATTGTGTGCACAAACTCGAAACATATCAATAGCTCGAAACAATGCTAGAAACAATTAAACTGAAATACATATGGTACCTATGATTTAAAAAAAAAAGATGGTTAAAGCATACTACCCACTTGGGATCCTATCAAAAGAAGAATAATATGGTTGCATGACTTTTTAAATCCTAAAAGTATGCTCTACTGAAATCTAATGTAACCTTAAAAGCCATGCCATCTAAGCCAAGGTTTTTCTAAGTTGAAGTCATAAAACTGATCTGCATTCACAACATAGTTGAATGCAAAATAAGTCTATTGGCCAGTTAAAATGCATAAAACAAGTCTGGCTTATTAGCATTCACTTCATGCATCAAACCAGTAAACAGCTCAGTTCATTGCTACTTACACTCTGTATAAGTAAGCATTTAGTGAAATAAGTCATATACTACCTAAATACTGTGTCATCTTAAGTCACACTCTTAATGTGAAACTAGCTGACAGCAACAAAGAGCATTATGATGTTTTTCTTACTAAGCACATTTTTAAAAAATTTAGGTCACATTAATTTCAATAACTCTAAAATAAATTAACTTTGCTGATGATGATGATGATGATGATGAAACTAGACCAGGTAACAATAAGCATGTGGTGAAGATCAAAAAACTAATTAGTTGAGCTTATTGATATCAGTTACCTACATACAAATTACCTTTTTGAATAAATTACTTAAACAGATAAAAAATGAATATTTTTACATGTTATACACAAATACTTAGATCTTTTTTCACAAAAGAAGTTTAGTTTGTGCTTACAAAGACAATACCAAATAATGTATAGTGCTTATACCAACAAATTAACTATGAATTCAACATTAATCTTTGTATATTGATAATTTTGCATATCTACTTTCTACTGTCTTTACTATCTGTACCTAAGCTGTATTGGCAATATCACCAAACATCTTAGAAAAATATTTTCATTATTGTTTTCTCAAATAATCTCATATACCTAAATAATCTCAGGTACCTATTTTTACTTAATGTTTAAATTGTGTAAAGTCATTCTCTTTAATTTTAACAAATGCCTTTGGATGCTCTTTAGACTTACTTAACTTCATAGAAAAATTCATATAAATCAAGGTTCTCAAACTTACCGGCCTCTCTTGCAGAGACACAGGCTCTGGCAGGGCGTTCTGCCAGACCTGCAGGGCCACCCCAGTTCCGATACCGACCAGGAACTGGTCGTACGCATCTGGGTCCATGAGGTACCATTGCAGATCTGATTGAACCTTGAAGGGCAACGGCGCTGGTGGGTCCCATTCTTTGGGAATATCTGAGTACCTGCAAAAGAGTACCAATTTAGAAGAGTCTATTGTTTGAAATACAGAATATTTATGGTTCTTTCTCTCACTGCCACCAAAAATTTACCTACTTGAAAAATTACAAATCAAACTTTTGATTAAACATCTATTTACAATCTACAATTATTTTTTTAAAACCTATGTTTAATGTATTTCAATTTGAAGGAGTTTTCTACCTTTTTAGAAACTATGCTAGGAGAAAGTTGTCAGGTTACAATTCTAATTACTGAGACTCAAGCTAGTCTAGTTCCATTAAGTCACTACATATATCATCCAGTATCATGCTTATACAATTAAACTCTTTCAGCCTTGTGAAACTATTGAACAGTAATAATGGGCATACATCACATGTTATTTTATGCATGATTATAAACAGTTGCACATTTAGCTTATACACATAAATCAACACAATAAACCACAATTTACTTGCACTAATTAGTCTGGTAATCTGTTAACTTATTTCACTGACCTATGTTTTCAAAACTAAAATAAAATAAACAATTTGTTTAAGATTATCTGCAAGTGTGATTTATAGTCATTAGCACTAATGTACAGGACAAACTGTAATAACTACGTGTCATGAATACTGATAAATTGGTACTTACTTTTTGAAATCAGTGAACAGATTCACTAAAAATGTATGCTGCTTATCTAATTTACAATTATTTGTTGCCTTCACGGCCTCCGCGGCGTTCTGAGCGTTACTGTATTCTAGGAAAATGAAGCCTGTGGTGACCCCAGTCTCCGTGGTTGGATAATACTCGTTAACGATCTTTCCGAATTTGCTAAAGATCTTGTTTATGACGCTCTGCAGCTTCTCCAGCCGCTCGGGGCCGACCTGCGGGCACCCGTCGACCACCACAACGTTCTCGTAGCCATCAGACTCCTGAGGCTTCTGCTCGAGAAGGTCCGCTAGCAATTCTGCAACGTCAAAGTTAGGTTATGTTTTATAACCCCACATAACATCACAATACCGCAAAAAACACCCCAAAATAAGGTCACATTATCACAATTACACGCACTATATCACGTAAATACCACGAAAATAATCACATCATCATCGAAATGCCTGAAAATGCGTGGGTGACGCATATGGCCGGCCCAACCTCCAATGTAACTTTTCCTACCTTCGTCCGGAATGTCATCGACGAAGCCTTCCGGATCGTCAAAATCTGGCTCCTCGTCATAATTCTGCTCCTCATTATCACTTTGAGGAGCTGGGTTCACTTTTTCGTCGCCTTTTTTCTTTGCCATTTTGACGTTATAACGTGTGTTACCGGAAGACACGCCATTAGTGGACTACCCATAGAGTTTCAAGCCCTCTCGTGTATTTTTTCTCAACTTTCACTTTGACGCTTTGCGTTTCGTTTCTACACCGGTAACTCAAAACTGTCTATGGTCAATAATAAAATTGTATAGTTGGGTCAATCTTGAAATTGGACGTATTTGGTTGATTCCCCTGGCACTTTTTAAAACATAAGAGTTTAAACTTTTAGTATCATAAGGCTAAATAACACCTCATTGTGAACATATTTCTCTAGTAGGCATCACTGTCACATGTTTAGATAAAAAGATATATGACTTTAAAATTTTGGTGCCAGGGGAATCAATACAAGATGCCAGGGTAATCAAAATAAAAACATTTTGTATAGAATAATCGTTTATTTTAATTAAACGTACCAGTATTTTGGTTTCATTTTGGTTCTTTAGAGTCATTATTGATTTTAAAAGAAGTTTTATAAAAAACAAAACAACAATATCTATCTTTAAGGAACTATCAATCTACTATAACAAATCAACATAATTATCTAAAAACTATCAAATTATACTTAAAGGCCATAGCCCCTAGTTCCCGGCAGCGCCGCTATTCCTGGTCATGGTGGCGACCATGGTTACGGCTGGACGGCGGGTGCTAAGAATCCCCGGGCTACGAGAGGCTACCAACAAACACTAACCCTGGCGACGTATAACGGACGCACGCTACGGCTCGACTCGCATCTGGCGCAACTTGAGGTAGAGCTTGAGAAGATTAGGTGGCACTTTCTGTGGTTGTCCGAAAAGCAAGAGAGGACACCATAACCCTAGAATCAGGACACCTACTGTACTTCCACGAGCAAGACTAACATTCTCAAGGTGGCGTCGGTTTTCTCGTCAATAAGTCCCTCTTTGACAACTTAGTGGAAATGTCTAGTGTTTCGAGGGTAGCATGATTAAGCTCACCAAGAGTCTTAGCCTCAAAGTGGTGCATGTGAACGCACTGACCTCTTCGCACTCAGACGATGAAGTGGAGAAAATGTTCGATGACATACCGAAGGCCCTCTACTTTACCACCAAGACCCCCTACAATACTTGTCAATTTCCTCTAACGTGAGGGGCTCTTCTTGATGAACTCATTCTTTAAGAAGCAGCCTCAAAGGAAGTGGACGTGGCAAAGTCCCGATACTTTAACTAAGAACGAGATCGACTTCATCAGGGCGGTTAGGCGGCACATATTCAGAGATGTTTACGAAATCAACAGTGATCACCGACTTGTTCGAGGTACTCTGAATATCGACTTCAAAGCCAAACGTGTTCGCTTGATGAGGTCTAAACTTCAACCTACTCCAGAAAATGATAGGATCTGAAACGTTTTTGCCAAACCTGGCGAACCGAATTGCTGCAGTGGAAACCTCAACTGACATTAACCAGAATCTTGAAAAATCAAATCACAATATGATGCATGTTCTCAGGGAGGAAAGATCGAGATTTGCGGCATGAGGGGCCGGGGCAGGTAGTCTAAACTTTCCGAGGAGACTTTGAGGCTAATGAGGCAGTGACGTAAAGACCCACCCGCTACTACATTGCAAGCTCGAACACTCAACCGAGAGATCAATAAACTTGTGCCACGCGACCTCCGGTGCTACAATACTCTCTCAATCGAGAAAGCTATTGAACAGAAGGTTAGAAGGAAGAAGAACAGGGGTCAAAGGTGTTCTTAAAATCTCTCAAAGGAAGCCAACTGACAAAGCTGACCACAGCGAATGGGGACATTGCTGCTTCAAAGCCGGCAGTCTCGGAGAGTAATCATGCACCATCTTGCGCAAACACTCGACGAATTCCAACCATCGAAACAGGCTGGATTTCGGAGCGGATACACCACCATAGACCACATCCACACAGTGCGACATATAAACAGAAGACCGAAGAGTATAATCAGCCCCTATGTTTAGCATTTGTGGACTATGACTGGTCAATTCTTGAGTCCCTGCAGCGATGCCAAGTTGATTGGCAATACAACCTGGTGATAAAATGCCTCTACCAAGCCGCGACCATATCCGTCCAAGTATTGAATCAGCAAATAAACCCATACCATTGCAGCAAGGAGTAAGACAAGGGGGCGTCATCTCCCCGAAGTTGTTCACAAATGCAATGGAGGATTTGTTCAAGGCACTGTACTGGAAAGGACGAGGCACCAACATAGTCAGTAGAGACGCTGCGGGACCTACAACGGATGTTGAATGACCTGGCTGACTCTTCTGGGGTGCGTAACCTATAATCATAATATGAGAGTATGATAATGTAAGGAAGCTTTGATTTCCCTGGCATTTTGCCAGGGGAATCAATGCCAGGGGAGTCAAGAAAAGTTAATCTTTTTTCGATTTTGTTTCAATGGATTGATTTTTGCCAATGATTATTATAAAAACAATTAATAGTCCTATATACCCTACTATTAATCCTAGTTAAGAAATTCCTAATCATCAAAAAATATTTTTAAAAGTGGTCAGGGTAATCAATGACCTAGTGAAACAAAACCAGGGGAATCAAATTCAAACCTTCATAAATCCGGCTTGGAACCGTCGAGCAGGAAACCTCTCCTCATGATGTTAAGAGCGCGACTAGAGCTACTTGCTGATGTTCACGCCTTCGCCGTAGACTTTTATAAAAGCAAGACAGGTGGCATTTTGTGACGCGCCAAGGGAATCAATCGTTGCACTCGGACAAACACAAACCATTTTGTAATCACAAAACAGTGATTGGCACAGACTTGGTGTATTTTTTAAATCATTAAATAACTCACCCTTTACCTATTAAATCACAAAAAATCTTAAAATTATGACTATAAATAGGTAAATTGTTAACGGTTTGTTAAAAAAATGACAAAGGGACAGCCCAAGGGAATCAAATATTAAGGCTTCGAAATTTTTTTTCAGATGGTTAAAGCTGAAATAAACACCTTTTTTGTTGTGCCCCATTTAATTTACACATTAAAGAAACAGCAAAAAAAATCTTACATTAAAACTTAAACTTTATGGGTAGTTTTTGCCTTCGGACAGTGTTTTTTTTGGCTTTCAAGATTGACCCAGTTGTATCTGTAACCAGAAACAAAACAAACAAACACGCGTTACGCGCCATTACAGCTGAGTATTTGGCGGGTAATTTAAACAACCAAATTATGTGAACAGATTATAATATCGATTTAAATTGTATTGTCTACTCGGCTAATAGAGGAAGATCCCAGAGCCGCCAGACATCACTTATTTTCTAATGGACAAAATATATACGATTGAGTAGTGGTGGGGTGTACTATCATCATATGACTAGTTGCTACCTTGACCAGACGGCCATTTTTCAGATATCAACCAATTAAGGTACATAGAAATACTGCTCACCTCACTTAAATTCTGATGGCTGATTTTAACATATATTTCACACAATATCATTAAAAATCAGGTTTCATTACTCCCAGACACATGCGGTCGGCGGTTTTACCTTACAGACGCTTTAAAGCTATGAAAAAAATTTTACTTTTACTTAATTTTACTTTTTTTTGATGCTTGATTTTTATATATGTTATTCAAACAACTATTTTAAAACGTTTTGCAAACGGACAGACCGATCCAAGGGGCCAAACATTCACCAGACCCAACTGTTTTAGATTTTTTTTTTAAATTGAATTTAGTTAAGTTTTTCTAATAAAATAGTTGGTAAGGTACAATTCTATAATTATTGCGGTCAGATGAGCACTTTTCAGTTGTTTGAATAACATATATAAAAATCAAGCATCAGAAAATAAGTAAAAGTAAAATTTTTTTCATAACTTTAAAGCGTCTGTAAGGTAAAACCGCCGACCGCATGTGTCTGGGAGTAATGAATCCTGATTTTTAATGATATTGTGTGAAATGTATGTTAAAATCAGCCATCAGAATTTAAGTGAGGTGAGCAGTGTTTCTATGTACCTTGATTGGTTGATATCTGAAAAATGGCCGTCTGGTCAAGGTAGCAACTAGTCATATGATGATAGTACACCCCACCACTACTCAATCGTATATATTTTGTCCATTAGAAAATAAGTGATGTCTGGCAGCTCTGGGATCTTGGACCATAAGGTAAAATTTGAATGCTTGTGCATGCTAGTTTTATAAGTTATATTATATGAATTATTTTCATGATACCTACTTATTTACTTATGTATTTTTACCGTGTACCTACTACCATACTATACGAGTAGGTACCATATTTAATAATTAAAACTATAAATTACGTTTTTATGAATTAAATTTAATTACTTTTTACCATCTGTAACATAATTAGCATGAAAAAAAATTCAGCTTATTTATTACGGACATAGCGAAAACGTAACAAACAGTGAGTCTCCAGACCACTTAATTGTTATGCATTGTTCATTTTTAAAACAATTACCTATTCTTCAAAGTGCCTGACAAAATAACAATGCATTCGAAAATCTCAAGTTTTTTTTGTAAAGCTTAGTCAGCGTAGTCTTTCAGCGCCCAGGCAATTTTCATGTCAATTATTTTTCCAATACTGCAACGAATTGCAACGTTTTAGTCCAGCGAGCCCCATGTGTCGAAGATGAGTGGTCGTCCAATTGTAATGATGTCCGATTTCGAAGCCAATAGAACACTACAATATTATGAGTAAGTTTGTATGTACTTTCACAAAAGAATTAATTGCTACTTATTTATATTTACTTATATATGTCACCGTAAAATTGCAAATAAGGATAGATTGCAATCTATCTCGCGAGATTGTGAACTGTCGAATAATTGTGAACTATAGTTCACGGTTGACTTTAAGGCCGACCAATCAGGGACAGCCTTAGGACAGCCGTCCGAAGGCTGTCCCTGATTGGTCGGCTATAGGCTATGCCTATAACTGACCAATCAGGCATTGACATCATTGACAAGTGACATATTTAAGATCGCAATTTATCAGTTTCACTTCGATAGATTGCAATCAGATGAATAATCACACGATAAATTGTAAGCATCATGTTATGGTTCACAATTATTCGACAGTTCACAATCTCGCGAGACAGATTGCAATCTATCCTTATTTGCAATTTTACGGTGACATATATATTTGTTACAAATTTTCGAGTTTCAAGTATAGACCAAAATTTATTTCTTTTAAAATCTTATGCATTGCCTTTTATCAAACAATTCATTTGATAAATTGATTTCCCCTAAACCCTACCTACTTAGGTCAGTAGAGAGTAGGAGTAGTAAATAAGTAGTGAATTGGGGTTTTGTCGATGACTTTACCTACTATAAAATTAACTAACGATAGCCAATAGATAATTATTTACCTCCTCACTAAGACAACAAAATAATATTTATCTATAATAAATAAACAAAATGTGCGTAACTCGCAAACAACATATCCGCATAATATGGACTTCTCTAGCGTTCCAAGAATCAGAGTCGTATGAATGCCCGGGTCACCGCACACGAAAATTGAGGTCGACCAACATGCATCGGCATTGCACAGGCACACACTCGCCCTATGTCGATGTAGGCAATGCACTCCCGCCTTATCTGCACGGCATAAGGGCTATTATAGAAAGGTAAAAGTATATCTTTTTGATGCCTATTTGTAGTGATGCCAGTTCGAGTTACCTAGCTACCGGTATTATCGCTAAGATTACAGTCACGTTATTTCATTGACGCTTCTGAGCTTTACTAGCATCAGGTTTGGACTTTGATTGAAACCAAAACCTAAAAATCTTAGCCACGAATGTAATAACACCACATAATTACTTATTACCTTAGAAGTATAATTTTCATACACAACAACTGTAAATGTCGGTTAGCTACATGCTACACTTTTATTATATAGCTATGACATTTATTGTACATTCTTTATGCCAGTTTTAAACGTTCGTGAATTTTTTCCGATTTTAAATTTAAAGTAGAGCTACGTAGCACTAAAAACACAAATTAAAAAAAAAGGTTAATTAAAAGAAAGACTTTCATGACCAAATAGGTCAAATCTTAAAGAAAGGTCAAATCAAAAGTACCCGTAATCGACGAGCGTGCATGAAGAGGTTGATGAATGTGGATGAAGCGAAAGTGGTGTGCCAGGACCGTAGCACATGGCAGGAAGTGATCTCTGCCTACCCCTCTGGGAAAAAGGCGTGATTGTATGTATGTAAAAAAAATGTTCCTAAGTTACCTAACAGCGTTTGGTATTTATGTATCTTCAACGTGACCATCTAGATCCTGAATTCACTGTATAACAACAATTTAAAATACTAGCTTTCCGCCCGCGACTTCATCCGCGTGGAAACCCTATTCCCGCGGGAACTCCGGGATAAAAAGTAGCCTATGTGTTATTCTGGGTCTTCAGCTACCTACATACCAAATTTCATCGTTATCGGTTCAGTAGTATTTGCTTGAAAGAGTAACAAACATCCATCCACACATACAAACTTTCACGTTTATAATATTGAAGGAGAGGCAAAAAATCCTTACTTCCTTACTAATATTATAAATCCGAAAGTAACTCTGTCTGTCTGTCTGTCTGTCTGTCTGTCTGTCTGTCTGTTACGCTTTCACGCATAGAGTACTGGACCGATTTAAATGAAATTTGGTACAGATATAGTCCAGAGGCTAGAAAAGGTTATAGGCTACTTTTTAACCGACTGCGCTATAAGGAAGTAATGTTTTACCCGTTAAACGTCTCTACGCGGACGAAGTCGTCACAGCCCAAACTATTGGACAGATCCAGATGAAATTTGGCATGCAGGTAGATGTTATGACATAGGCATTCGTTAAAAAAGGATTTCCCGAAATTCCCACGGGAACAGGAATTAACGGGAAAATCCTTTTGTATTAGACGCTTGAAATTTGGCATGCAGGTACTTTAATAAATTTAAAGCTTAGTCGAACAGGATATTGTAAAATTCCCACGGGAACGGGGGTAACAGAAAAAAAAAACTTTTGTATCAAAAAAATCTAAACCGCGTAAGATAGATGATTGAGATTTGGCATGCAGGTACCTTAATGGACGTAAAGCTTACTTGCAACGCGATATTACAAAATTCCCAGGGGAACGGAAACAACTTCTGTATGTTAAATCCTGTAGGACACGCGAACGAAGTCGCGGGCACAGCTAGTATCTAATAACTCTCTTTACTTAGGAAAGCATACAATTATTCGAGAAATAAACATATTTAATATTTTACCGGTACTTTAATCTGTCTATTCAAAAACCATAATTGTTAAGCACAACACTAGTTCACACTACGTTACGAACTTCCTTCGAGACGCATAGGCACGCACCATTGCTCACCTTGATAGGAATTAATGATGCTGACGTGAAAACATTGAACAAAGACCACTTAGCACAATGTAAACAACGTCACGTTAGATCATCTATGTTAATTGCGTGATGGCCTTTTGGATGGGAAAAATGTAACATCAGGCTCTACTAAGTATTTTTTTCCAAGAAGCTTAAGATAGGTTAGCTAGGCTATCTATAAAGTAAACAGTACTCTGGCGATATGATAGAGCAAACCTTGTAAATAGATTACCAAAAGAGGAAATTTACCAATTTCTATATAATAGAAGAAAAAGAATCCGCCCAAACTCCTATGTGATTAAAAAGGGGAAAATGCTTGAATGCAAATTAAGGCCTCGAATTTTCAGAAATGTACGTTATATCCGTATAACTTAATTCATAAATACAACTAAATAACATTTAAGAGTATTTGTAGGTAATATTTAAATAACGACTTTTATATGATCTAATATTATTCTGTATCGGGCACCAATAACAAAAACAATATTGCAAACATTTTTGTCAGTCTGTCTGCTTTTTCTCGCTAATCTCCGAAACGGCTGGACCAATTTTGACGGGACATTCACTAATAAATAGCTAATTTTACAAGGTAGGTACGTACATTGAAGGATATTTTATTAATAAGGATTAGCTATTTCAATAAATCATTGCTGACATAACCATTTCCACGCAGGCGAAGTCGTGGGCAGCCGCTAGTACTCAATAAACATAGTAAGTGTATGTGTACGTAATATCTATTTATTTAAATGATGTTATGAAGTTAGTAACAACTACATCAGTCACTACAGTATTTACACAACTAAAACCTATAGGGAAAACCTATTTTTACCTACCTACATCAGAATCTCCTTTTAATTAAATCCATGAGTCACATACGTTCTGTCTATATTGACAATGGTGACTATGGCGAGCCTATTGTTTACGATGACTTAATACTACGTTCGGATGTTGCGTGGAGCTTACAGTCATGGTGTCCCACTTTCTAGCCGAGCTTTAGATTACGGGACCACGTGGCAAGATGCTGAGTACATGGTACATACCTCGTCGTTGTAATCTGAGAGACCACTGCTAGCTATAATGTTGTTTTCGTGATTAGATTAACACGTACTAGTTTCTTCGTAGTGAGATGGCGATTCTGACTTGCAAGATTTTGTAGGAAAGCTATTCTCGTATTTCATTGTGGTATCAAAAGATATACATACCTACATTATGGATAGGTATATTAGTTACTGTCGTCCGTCGTCAAATCCTTTAAACTTATTTGGCTTAGAGGAATTAATGGAACACAAATGTTTAGACTATGATTTATAGCTTACTATAATTATATTGTACTATTATAGTGACCCGCTCTCGCTTCGCTTCAAGTGAATTTTACATAAAAACCTACCTCTTTAATCCCTCTATTAAAAAAAAAACGCATTTAAATCCGCTGTGTAGTTTTGAAGATTTAAGCCTACATACGGATAAACGGACAGAGATAGCGACATTGTTTTATACTATGTAGAGTTTAAAGTGTTAATAATAAGAAATTGTGATGCTTAAATATGTTATCTATAGTTATTTTTAGTAATAACCCTCAGGACTTCATAGGTGTAAGAGTAGCTAACATAATCGGTTGCTACCGCAGCAGCCAGAGTGGCGCACAGTTTTAAGGTGCATTTCGTCACAGTGCTTTGACCGACACAGGTTTATGCTCTTTTGATAAGCCGTGAACTATAAATAAGGGCATTCTGCGCTGCTATTCCAACCTGGAAGCTATTAAAACCTAAATACCTATATGCGTACTGATGTGAATACCTACCTATTAAGTTAGTTTTAAACAGTGGTTTTAAATAAATAAGTGGAATAAGAACACGCACATTTGAATAACCCAGAAATTCTGAGTAATAGCTATAGGATTAATTAAAATTAATAGCATACAGTACTTTAACAATACGCTATTATTTTAGGATTCATAGAAATTTGACTCATTTATTTATCGCCCTAGTTTAGGGTAGGCCCGTGCCCCAGCAGTGGGGACGTATATGGGCTGATGATGATGATGACTTAGCTTCAACTAGATTCTGGAGAGATTGATTTGCCAAAATATTATAAAATGATTATTGAATTGCCAAAATATTATAAATGTTACAATAATAATCGCTTAAAACATACATTTTGTGTTTTACTTTAATATGACTTTGCGTAGTACTCGTTCTATCAGAATATTTTAAGATTGTCATTAAACATGTATTATGTAAATAATAAAAGTTATGTAGATGTTTTTAAATTGGCAAAAGGCCCGTCAAGTCCTTTTGTTACCTACTTAACAAAGTAGTAAGTACCAAAGTATTCCATTGTGGTAATGTAGGTATGTGTAATGGATGACTAAATTCACGGTAAATGTATGTGGAACCTAGTAAATGAATAATTGAAAATAGCGACCCATTAGTCATATCGAATGATTCAAATAAGTTTTCAGTCAATTTCAGCTGTATTGATACAGGCGTTTTTATTATTCTAGTCTATGTATGTAAGTAAAATGTTAAAAAAACAGAATATTTCCGGGATATTACCATGTGTTTATTTTATTTTAATGAACTCCCGACATTTCTGCATAGTTGCAAGCGTCATGATCACGTAAATCTTCTTCTTTCTTATAAATAAAAATGAATTGCCGTTCGTTAGTCTGACTAAAACTCGAGAACGCCCGGACCGATTTAGGTAATTTTGGTTTTAAAATTTTAAAATTTAAAATGTTCGTCGTAGTCCAGGGAAGGTTTATAGTATTGGCGGTAGGAAATTCGCCGGGACCACTAGTCTTTAATAAAAATTAGATAACAATTCCTTCCTTCTATCGAAGTGTTATAATATTATAGATAGAGGATCTATGTATTTAGATAGTGCATCGCGTTACGCAATAACGAAAGTTCTCATTAACATTTTACTTGCCCAACTAGCAGTTGATCCGTTGCATCGGCTAGATCGTAACGTCATATACCGTAATACTATTAGCATTCATTCAACATTGGCTGCGAAGTTTTTAGGTTACTTCGGCGGCTGTTGTATCGTGTGATTCGTGTGTACGATTGTGACACCTTGCATTGGACCGCTTTGGAAGCGGACCTCTCGATTCAGTGCCTTTTCTACCGCGCGCGAGAGACGCCGCGTTTCGCGCGCATTTAACTTGCAACCATAGACTAAACACATAAAACCCTATCCCGAATATTCCCGCGAAAAGGTAATTCCGGCTAGGACTTTGTGTTACTTTTTTTTATTAGTTGCCAGTACGCTGGAGAAATAAAAAGTGATGTGAAAATAGTTTTGTGTCGCTCTTGTTGTTGTTTTCAAGTTAACTGACCGGCTTACATTTCGCTTTGGCTTTATTATTTGGTTTACTGAATCGCGACCGGTGGTGTTTGTTCAATTGAACTTTATCATTATGCTTATCTAATTAAGCAGGTATTCCTTATCTATGAGAAGTAGAATCTAACTTGTAGTAAAACAAATAGCTACACTTCATCTCGCTATCACGCGTGTAATTGAGTCTAAGTAAGTAGGTACCCCGTTAGGTGTATGTCGAACAAGTTTTTTTGTGGTTATGGGAACTCGATGGGGCCCCAGCCAATCACAGTGACTGCGTGACGGCTTAGATCGATTAGCTCATCTACGTTTAACTATTTTAATGTTTATGTTGATAATAACATAAACATTATCTACAGCGCTTCTATATTAAACATGACAGTATTTTACAACCTATTATTGTCTATATCCTTTAATTGCTTTACAATTTATAATTTTTGCTTGTCAAAACGTTAATTTTGAACCTAAGTAAATAAGATATGTTATGCAAATGTGGAAGACGGGTATGATTTCCATTATTTGAATTTATTCGACTGCGAATTTTAATTAATATTTTCAATATTTTTAAATATAATAATTACGAGTACCTAACATATTAATTATTTGCACAAATAATTATGTAATGTATGTCAAAATTATATAATAGCCTATTTTGTCTCAAAATTAAATTTTACTAATAGTTGAGACGCCACGAAAATTACGGCAACGGAGTTGAACAGCGTCTTATAGAGCTAAAAGTAGCTCTTCTCTCTTATCTTGACGAAAAAAATGGGAATCTTATTGTCTTAATCAGGGGAATTCTGTAAAATAAGGAGCACCGTTGATATTCTTAATAAGGCAAATGAAAACATTTAAGCTTATTAAAAAAGTAATTTTCTTTGACCCAGAGCTCGAAATAGAAATTCTGCGACTAACTAGGTAAATGGTATCCTTGCAATCTTTTCCCTGAAAACAAACAAAGCCGATTACACTTGCACGATTTCATAATTTTCATCAGTAAAATGCTTACAGGAGTCTAGGTGTTGCCAGACCGGAGATTCCATTATCTATGCTCTAGTAAGCAACGTTATGAACTTAGACTACAACAATAGATTTCCTAGGTAGCACGGCGAGCCTATGTTGCTATTTGCTAGTCAATTGATTTGGTTTAACATAGTATATACGATTATAGTAAATATTAGATGTTTGGTATACATATACACGTATACGTTTTGCACTAGTAAAAATTACGACATACAATTTTCAGGTCTGTTAAATGAACCATACCAATTGCTGCATTTTTAAGTATGTTGCCATCTGTGCTTATGCCTACTAGTCCTAATAAACATTATCGCCATTACCAATCAATGAAAAAAAAAAATTAATAAAACCGGCCAAGTGCGAGTAGGACTCGCACCAGTAGCGCTACCATGAGTTTAAAAGTTACGGACTTGATATCGTCTACGTAAATATGTCTATCAAAAATTTGTACAGCGCCCCTGGTGGTTACGCTAAGAACTAAAATCGGTCGTATGAAAAAAACAATTCGATAGGTTTTTAACGTACGTAAGTTTTCGATAGCCAACTCATGGTACCGCTACAGAAGGGTGCCATGCCAATCTACACTAATATTATAAAGCTGAAGAGTTTGTTTGTTAGAACGCGCTAATCTCAAGAACTACGGGTTCGAATTAAAAATATTTTTTTGTTTGATAGACCATTTATCGAGGATGGCTTTAGGCTACATAACATCAAGCTGCGACTAATAGGACTAATAGTAGAAAATAAGTAATGGAAAATGTGTAAAAATCTGGGGAGAACGCGGACGAAGTCGCTGGCAGAGCTAGTATTGTATAAAAATTATGTTAGTTCTATTTTCTATCGGAGCCCCTCATGAATATTTTTATTGTATTGGTTGACACTTGTGAACATTTCAACTTATTCAGCCTATTCTTGAGATACTGCCTGCGAACGTCTCTATAATGGGGAATGCTCTGAAGAGCTATTTCAGCTAGCCCCTCCCTCCCCTTTCAAGTCCCGAACGACACGTGAGCTGGGCAGCGCTGCCATCCACATACAATGCAGGCGCTGGTGGCTCGGACTAAGAGCTCGGATTAAGGCATGGAATGCCCTTCCAGCTCATGTTTTCCCTCCCTCCTATGATCCCGGGCACTTCAGGCGGGGCGTGAAACGGCATTTAAGCAGGCCTTCAGGGTGAGTGCGATAAGCTCAATAGGGTCTATTGTGCCTGTCGGCCTCATATTTGGATCTCACTGCCGCTTACCATCAGGTGGAATGAGGTCATCTTGTTAATCTTTTATAGAAAAAAAAAGAAAGACGGACAGTAAAGTCTTAGTAGTAAGGTCCCGTTTTTACTCGTTGGGTAAGGACCCTAAAAAAAAAAGGCTAATTTGAGCTTATGATCGCTATAGTATTGTCTATGCCAAGTCCAACTATAGGTACTGGACAAACACAGTTTTCGTCATTTATTTGTTCATAGACAACAAATAACGATGAACGCACGTCGTAACCCGGCTAGGACGGAACTATTCCGGATAATTATAACCAGCCGTAATTTATGTTGTTCTATTTATTGACATTAGAACTTGCTTTTATGTTAAACTGACGTAATGCACGCCAGGAACTGGTTAAATAGTTAATATCTATTTTAAAACCGAACCATCTTATTGCTGGCTGGTATTTGGAACATCCTTTGATTTTTTTTAAATCGCATTACTGCCATTTTGTTCCGGATGTATGATAATGATTTCCACATTAGGTACCTACCTACAAGTTGGCCACTTTCCAAGTAAGACATTGACAAAGAAATGCAAAGTAAGATTGTGCAGATTGCAATTTAGTAAGTAATAGCAATTTACTGAACAATGGCTGAATAGATTTGCTGAGTAATGTCTGTTGAAATCGATTAAGTTGTCATTAATAATCTAAAATCTTTTGGACCTTCGAGGTCGTAATCTAACAGCGTTAACATGCCCAAGACAAGAGTTGCGTTGCATTAAAAGTGGTGTTCAGTGGCGTAACTACAGGGTGGCAAGTCGGCAAAATGCCACGGGCCCCCAGCCGAAAAGGGCCCCCGGTCATAGCAGAATCTCAATTGCCGACACACATACACATTAAGATAAAAAAAGAACGTGGTGTGCGCGGGGCCCCATCCGAAGAATTTTGCCACGGACTTCAACGGGTATAGTTACGCCACTGGTGGTGTTCATGAATAAAAAAGTATGGACAATTGGAGAAGGTAGCTCACATAGAAGAGATATTTTAAAATTCGTTCCAGAACTAGTACCCTCTTAAGTAGGGTAAATCTTGGCTAAAAATTCAAAATTTAAAAAAAACACCCAAGAAAGCGTAGGTAGGTCTGTACAATTGTATTAAAAAGAGAAAATTGATATTACTGAATAATATATGGAATCGTGTTGATTTACCACGATATACCGCTTAAATTAAGTGGAATAGAATAAAAAATACCTACAGATTATTTTACTTTGCAGAGTTCACCTAAAGATGGGCTGGTTACCACTATATGTGGCGACCCTGGTGGCGCTGTCCAGCGCCCAGGAAACTTGTCTGTCGGTAGACAACGACCCATACCTACTCTTTGGAGAGAAGACCGCCTACATATTCGCTAACCGAGGTCTTTCCAACAACAACAGAGCCCACGATGTTCCTGGTAAGTTAATTTTTGTTTTAACCGAATTGAAATGTCAAAGGGGAGCAATGTTTTTTTTATTGACTCTGGCCACAGACATACAGCGGTAAAGAAAATTGAAAACATTAAAAAAAATGTGTTTCTGTAGTCTTTTTCCGAAATATGGCAGAAGAATGAAATATCCCATTTTATATTCTTACTAGCTTTCCGCCCGCGACTTTGTCCGCGTAGAGACGTTTAACGGGTAAAACATTTCTTCCTTATAGCGCAGTCGGTTAAAAAGTAGCCTATAACCTTTCCTGGGCTCTGGACTATATCTGTACCAAATTTCATTTAAATCGGTCCAGTACTCTATGCGTGAAAGCGTAACAGACAGACAGACAGACAAACAGAGTTACTTTCGGATTTATAATATTAGTAAGGATGTATCCCTACATATTAAAAATTAAATGGTACCTACTTTGTAGTCACCGATTAAATTGAAATGCGATAGGACAGATAGTCTAGGTCTTGATAAAGGGTGTAGGCTTTTTAACCGACCTCGCTATGAGTGAGTAATGTTTTGCACGGTATCCCACTACACCGGAAGCTAGCACATCATAATTATCTGCTCTAGTCCTCCACTCCACAGTTGACGCTTGTCAAACAAGCAATTTCAACTTGGCTTCGTGAGCGCGTTGGCAATTTTAATAAGCTTCTGCAGTTTTTCAGCGACGACAGAGCATTGAAACTTTTAATTAAACGAGCTCAATAACACAATAGATAGTTACGTACAACCAATGATATTATCCTTACTAATATTATAAATCCGAAAGTAGCTCTTTCTGTCTGTCTGTCTGTTACGCTTTCACGCATAGAGTACTGAACCGATTTAAATGAAATTTGGTACAGATATAGTCCACAGCCTGAGAAAGGACATAGGCTACTTTTTAACCGACTGCGCTATAAAGAAGTAATGTTTTACCCGTTAAACGTCTCTACGCGGACGAAGTCGCGGGCGGAAAGCTAGTATTAAATAAGAGGCAGAGATTTGTTATAAGCGCGCGTTTTGTAATACCTACACAAAGGTGCCCTAGTCCAGGCATTATGTTTGTAATATATCATCATGTTACATAATAATATCCCAGGTTTACTATTTTACGTACTTTTTAGAATCTTTTGTTTCATATGGCAGTAAAATGTCAACAAAAATTGCACGCCACAGAATTAAAACACAAATTACTTTAGCTTTATATAAGTTTAATAAATCATTACGTACAACGTTTGATTATTAAGAAATTATCTACTCGTACTTCATCGCTTTCACGTGCAATATCAATGCAATCTAGAGGTACATTCCCAACGTCAGCAAAAGTTTACATCCTAATTAAAATAATGGGCATTCCAACTTTGCCCCGGGTAGCCGCGCCCTTGGAAGCTTCAGGTCAGTTCTAGGCGCGGTGAGTCTAAGTATTGATCTTTTTCTTACCACATCTATTGTGAGAATTAAGATTCTAATACGTGTGGGGCTACCATGAGTTTAAAACTTACGCGCTCGATATCGACTACGTAAATATGTCTATGAAAAACATGTACAGCGCCGGCTGGTGGTTACGCAAAGAACTACAATCGGCCATATGAAAAAAACAACTCGATAGGTTTTTAACGTACGTAAGTTTACGATAGCCAACTCATGGTAGGCCCTCAGGTATGGAGGTAGGTTAGAAAAAAGCCTTATGGTAACGGATCTTGCGCGTTTGGTCAAAACGAAATATGTATATATTTTTTTCCTTACTGACGTTCTTTGGTGATAGCTTTTAGTAGCCTTGTCATCATCACCGGAATTGCGGGGAAGCGGATGTCACTCACATCTAATGCGGGGAGCGGATGGTCCTCACCCCTAACGAATAGATATATAAAATTACATCTTCTTACTTGAGCTTATACCTATTAATAGTAGGTATTTACGTGAATTTATTACTGTACTGCGGTTATAGGTACTTACTGCCCGATCGTATCGGCCGTCTCCGTCAGTAATTATGTACAACCAGAAATTTTGGCGGTAGTACACTTTTCAAACAGATTTCTTTAAACGCCATTAGCCCCGCCCACTGGCCAATAGAAGAGCACTTAAAGAAAATCTGTCATAATCCAAGCAAAATCGTTCCAATAGTAGGAGGGCTAGCAAGAATTTTTTGGTAGGTATTTGAGGCAAGCTGAAAACTTATCCTGTACCACTCCTATTATATCCCAGTACGAAACTGCAGACCTGGCTGGTGAGCAGGGCCGCGCCGACCCCCGGCAGCGCCTGTGTGCGAAACCTATGAAGCGCCTCTTTTTTAACGAATCATCATAAAAACGAATTTAATTTTTGAATGAATATTTTTGATTGTTAATTTTGACTGAAATAAATGTTCTCCAGTTTTACAGTACTTAGATAATTATCATTAATATCTAAGTGTACAAAACTGTGGAACATTTAGGAATTAAGATACTAAATAGGTAAATCCCGTTCGCTTCTGCTTGTCAATTACCTACTGCGAAAAATAAAACTCGAACAAAATTTTAACATGCTTTATCAATACAAAGAATTTAATACTTAAATATGAATCGCAAAGAAGCTGACTTTTTTCTAAGAATAATAATACTAATATGACTATTACCTACCTATGTAATGTTTTAAAAAAACAACAAGAGTCTTAACATTTGCAAGAATACAAAATATATTACTGAAATTATAATATTTTCACTTTTCTCGCTTTCTTGATTGCGAAATCCTTAATAGTTTCATGAATGTCTAATGGTCTATGGATATTGTTGCTAAATTAGTTAATCTTTCCTGACTCATTGTAGAGCGCAGGTAATTTTTTATAAGTTTTAATTTAGAAAAGGACCTTCCGCGCTTGCTACTGTAACTGGCATAGTTAGCATAAATCGTAATGCCATGGTACCTAATGTTAGGGCATACAGCTGTCAAATTGTTTAAATATATAAATTCAAGAATTTTCACTTATTATCATTACTTAATTTTTTGAAAAATGGCTGACAAGACATAATTTCTTCACACAAATCATCGGCGTTAATATCCAATGAATCATTTGCTGAACGTTTCTCCTGTTAACGATGACAGCTACTTCTGAATCGACTTTGATCTTGGTCATCACTTAAATTAAATAAAAAATTAAACACGTCGTTGTGATTATTCAATAAATCAAATCTTTCATCCACGGAGGATAACGCTTGGTCTAATATACATATAAAAAAATGCATTAATTTTAAAAGAGGTTTTCGGATCATTTATAGTGTGGTCTTCGTGTTCATAATCAAAACTCTTTGGAGTTTTACGACTTCCTAGGGGTCTGGATCTGGAAGTTTCAAATTCAGGTTCGACGTCTAATTTTTCGGCAACTTTTTTGGCATCACTTATAGTCCGGTCAATTTAGACATTCGAAGTTACATAAATTGACCACCAAGCTGAAAATCGGTAAGATTAAGCTTAAAATATCATTAAAAACAAAATTTGAAAGTTCCCCATCTTTCCCCTGTAAGGAAAAAATGTTATTCAAGGTCAAAGGTAAAAAAATGAGTTTTTCGCGATTTTTAGCAAAACGGTAAGTTTTATCATAAAATATGTATGACAAAATTACTTATCATCTAATTATCTATAAAAATTGTCTTTACACTTTGTTCCTAAGATTCACCATTTTCAGAGATACAGCGATGCACAAAGTTGAAATGTTGTATTTTCAAATGCTTCCAGGCCCCCGCGCTATTGTGCTAGACCGATAAAATTTTTACGAATGATGGATTTCAGTTGCCTCTATTATCGCTAATACTAAATACAACATAAAACCATCACTTAAGGTGTGCTCTCATACTAACGCTTTTTTTATTTGCTCGCACTTGGACGGTTTTTATCGTGGTTACCTTAGTAAACCTATTCCACATTAACGTGGTGACCATGGCTTAACGTGGTTACCACGTTAAAAACCGGCCAAGTGCCAGCAAATAAAAAAAGGCTTTCGTAGAGAAAAGAAAAAGAGCCCACCTTGAGTGATAGTTTAATGTTGTATTTAGTATTAGATGTTATAGAGCCAACTGAAATACATCATTCGTGAAAATTTTAACTGTCTAGCACAATCGCACGGGGCCTGGCAGCATTTGAAAATACAACTTTTTCAACTTTGTGCATCGCTTTATCTCTGAAATGGTGAATCTTAGAAATAAAGTGTAAGACAATATTTATAGATAATTAGGTGATAAGTAATTTTGTCATACATACTTTTATGATAAAACTTACCGTTTCGCTCAAAAGTGCATAAAACTGATATTTGTGACATTTGACCATGAATATTTTTTTTTGCACACGTCGGATCGATGGGGACTTTTGACATATCATTTGTAATGACGTATTCAAGGCCTGCACAAAAATCCAGCTTGTTGGGAATTAATGCAACCTTACCCATAATTTAGATGCTAATTTGACTGGACTATTACAATTTCTTCAAAATTTGTGTCTGTTCTAATCTTTGAGTATAAAGCCACTGGAGATGCCATACACGGGCGACCCCCTCCGGCAAAGTACATTGTTCAACTGTTCAAACACGTTTAATAAAACTACTTGTCGCTGCACCACCGCCATTTTGCATTGATCCCTGTCGCGTGACGTTTCTCTTGAAAAATGGTTAGTTGTGCAGTATTCTCATGTAAAAGGCGATCTGAGAGATCAAATTCGCAACAAGAGCGCGTTTCGTATCATATGTAAATATTTTTATTAACTTTTAAATGTGTATTTAAGAAGAATTGCCATTTAAATCAAAAACCGTTACGATACGTAAACGACAGAAAAAAATAAACATGAATACAGTGGTACGGGGGCGAGTGATGTAACAAAGTCAAAAAAGCGACTCGACATTTGAATGAATCATTCACTCCCTGCAGTTAGTTGTATAATCCGTTTTTTACTTTAATTTTGAATTAAATAAAAGGTATAGACGTATGTTATATTTAAATCTTATAAGATGAGTTTGAACGATATTGAAATTTAGTCTGAAAATGAAAAGAATTGTAGCTATAAAATATTTCGAGGCTAAGTCCGGGGCTATGAGTGTATGTTATGCATACTATATAATAAAAGTGTATGTCCTTTGAGATTTCCAAAAGTTCAAAATATAAAGGAGATATGGAGAAAATTTTGTAACAACGAAAATCATTCTTGGAAACCCACACGTACAAATGTTAGCTAATAACAGAAAGACATTGATTGATGGTGCAATAATTTCTTTGCGAACATTAAATAGTCCTTGTTTAATTAAGTAATTTTATTTCTTTTTTTTCCTGAATCTGTTACTGCTTCTATATAGCACATTGTATATTCAGTTTGCTTCCCATGCAATCAAACTTAGGATTAAATTAAAATATTAGTTTTTTGTACTTATCTTCGAAATATAAAGGCTTAGGTCATAAAGGCACACAAATACAGACAGACACACATATAAATAAACATTTAATATCTTAAAATTTTTACATTTTACAATTTTAAAATAATCAGTATAAGATAGTTCAGTTCATTCACCAAACTGATTTTATTTTATTCTTTGTGTCATCACTATTTTGTTCGTATGTATGTTGCGTAGTTACGTGAAAACTTTGTTTGTGTGCGTGTATTGTTTGAAGTGTTGAACATTTTTGTAGTGTGCGTTTATCGTTACAGCAAAATTTGTGTCTGTTGAGTTATAAATTTTTTGGTGGTGTGCTGTACGTGTTTACCTCGCCCCCCGCTAAAAGTGGCGAAAAAATTTGTTAGAAGCGTTGACATTATGGCATCTCCAGTGGCTTTATACTCAAAGGTTCTAATTTCCGTCCGTTCAGAAACTCACTCATACTCATACAAACTCGGCGCCTCTACGGTTTAAAATAACTAGTACTTTTTCTCTGGTTCAAAGAACTGCCGCCGTTTTAACGTTGAGCTCGTAAGGAATGTAAACTAAAACCCTAAACGTAAAATGAAACCATAAACGTGAATAATAATAAACATTGTTCAATAAGCGTTATAGATGTTTTGTTGTTTACAAGGCCTATGTTGCGCCTATTGTACCTACTTACTTGTTGACAATCATATAGGTAACAAAAATAATTTAGGAGGCAGTGGCGGTGCGGCGCCCCCATTGTCTTAGCGCCTGTGTGCGCCGCACACTTCGCACACAGGGGCGGCGCGGCCCTGCTGGTGAGTAGCGGGGCTAAAGCAAACCCCCAAAAATATTTTTCATATTTTTATTTATAACTAAAAAATAAGACTCACTAACACAAATTATTTCGATGAAACTTCTACCTGTCAGGTGAACTGACAAATTATATTTTTTCTACTATAAAATATATTTTTAAATAAAAAAATTGGGGGTTTGGTTTAGCCCCGGTACTCAGCCAGGTCTGCGGGTTTGTGTTGGGATATAATAGGAGAGGTACAGGACAAGTTTTCAGCATGCCTCAAATATCTACCAAAAAATAATCGCCAGCTCCTTGACCACAATTGGGCGGGGCTTGCTCTGACAGACGCGAAATTGCCAAGCGATTTTCACCTTATAGGTGGTCGACCGCCAGCGTTGCCGATAGTACTTAGATGAACTTCACGTTTGACAAGAAAAATAATCAAATTATTATCAACGTTATCGTACTAAAACACCGAAATACTTATTCGTGTTGAAGACGTTAACAATTTTTAAATATATTCGTTGTTATACCTTATAGTCGACTGCTTGCTTTAAAACCATGAAAACATCAAATTTTGCAGAGCAGTGCACTTACATAATGGTAGATATAGCGATTAACTTAGAATGGGATTACTTAAGCGTGACACTAAAGTAGGTACACGAATCTATAGAAATCGCATGAGACGATGCGTTCCGTTTTGATTTCGATAAGTTCATCGGACGTTATGCGCATTTGGTGAGACACCAAAGAGAATTTATGTTTATGATGACTGATATATTTTTGCACTAGACTACGGACACAAACACTTTAACTTGTTACCATTGCTTCCAATACCAACAAAAAAAATCCTATCCCTTTAAAATATCAGACCTATAAAAATAAACATTTACGGACATGGCCCAATTGTCAGTCTTATGTTTGCTGCTACGCTTCAATTTATTATGTGCAGATTTTCGCTACTTACTTGCCTTATTTTTTGTGTATAGTATACACTGTGGACAAATAGGGAATAAAAGTAACCAGGTTTGTAACAAATTCATCTACCATGTAATACCTACCCACCTAGGTATCATAGGTAGGTAAAAACTACTAAAAAGATCAGACCTATCTACATAACCAACTTTAATTGAAGCTGATATAATCGCCTAACAAGTGAGCTGTATTACAATTTAGATAATTACTGTTAAGCCAACTCGTTGGATAGCTAAAATTAGTAAATTTGTACAAAAAGCGTAATTATTACTCGCTTTATTATCGTTAAAGGAGCCTGCAGAGGCAATGGCATTGGACTAGACAATGAATAGAGAACAATTTGTTATTGCGTAAAGTGCCGGTCATTCCACTCGGGAAAATGTATAATAAAATGTTGTAGTATGAAATGTTTAAAGGTGTTTTATTCATGATACAAACATCGCGATCTTAGCTGATTTCAGCAAAGGAGTACCCATTAAATTTTATTTTCTTTATTTTTTCTAACTGACATACGATGATGGTTTGGAGTAGCGGAGCGGATGGCTCTCAATCCTAAAATTAAATACATACATTTTTAGTAGCGTTAGTTAACTCATCATTTCGATGTGTTAGTGTTTAATTAAATCCTACTAATATGATTAATATCTGGGATGATGAAATGTCTGACCTATCATATCACGCAAAATTGCATGCTAGAGTGCATTTTTAGTTTAATTCCTAAAAAGACGATAACGCCCAAAAGAGAGTATCTATTAATCAGTCTACGTAAAAATTCAAATTCAAAATATTTATTGCGTATCACACGTTTTGTTAATAAATGTACAAAGAGTCAACAACATCATAATTTATTTAGCACAGAATGGTTTTTCAGCACCAAATGAGTCCATCAAGTCTAAATAAAAAAAATCGGGAAATGGGGGCGCCTTCAATCACGAATTTATTGCAGCCCCCAGTTTTCCCCGACGTTTACAAGGGCAGTTGAGGCATCATTAACTATTACTAGTGTAATTTCGCCGTTCCGATTGGCCGGTGTGCACCGCAGGGTCACCTACCATATCCCAGGAATTGTCTTGAGATTTTTCGTCTTTTCTCAGGAATGCGGTCTGATTTTGCGAATCTCGTGATATCTCAGGATTTTTAATAAGACACAGGTTACATTGTATAAAATAACTTTAATGTACCTATAGTTAAACCAACTCAAAATAACCTTATTTTGGTAACAATTGAACAGTTAAATTATATAGCTATTTATCCAAGTAAAACTACCAGTGTATGAAACGATAATAATACGTCTTTCAGAGAAAATCTCAAACTGTATGAAATCTCAGGACTTTTCCATGGAAATCAGGCCTTTTCTCCGACCTTTTTTCATCTGGTAACCCTAACCGGCCACCTGACCTAAATAGCTCTTTCACACGAGTTGCCCCCCTTGCATGCGGACTGAGATAAGCCCATTATTTCTAGGGGCTGTGCTTATGCACCTGCAAGCGTGAAATGCATCTGACCTTGCTGTTTTCATAATAACACGTTAGAAGGCATTTAAGATATCGATCGACGGAAAGTTCGGTTGAAACATAGTGCCTATTTCTTATGTACGACGTTAGTTTGTAGGTAATACAGCAAACTACAACCTTTTTAGATTTACTGCGCCAAAGATGTCATGTTTAATTCATATGAGCCAATTTATAACAGCTACTGGAGTAGAAATTATTATCCACATTAGTAGTGTAGCCCCGAAATATTAGTCCAAAATATTGTTTGGCAAAAATTTGTTTCATATTGGCGATGAACATAATTTCTCACATCTAGCAATTAAAGATCGTACCTACGATACATACGAACATGGACAATTCAAACCTGACAGATATCATCATCATCAGCCCATATACGTTCCCACAGCTAGGGGCACGGGCCTACCCTCAATTAGGGCAATAAGGCCTTAGTCAAACATCCTGGCCAAGTGGGGGTTGGTTGACTACACAACCTAAGAATTTCTTCGTATGTGTGCAGGTTTCCTCACGTGAATATTATAAATTTCAAATTTGAAAAACACATTGGTACGCAGCGGGGTTTGAACTGGCGACCTCTCCTCTCATGGTAAGCAACGACCTTAAACACTCAGCCATCTACGCTTTTTTCGAGGAAGTAGAAGAAAATATTAAAAATAGAGCCACGTCTGTCACTTCTAGTCGGGAAATTTCCGATCAAATTGATTGACATCACAACTTAACGAATAAAGTTAGGGCGGGGCATCAAGCCATTACAGTTAAGTAGGAAACTAACTTATTATTCTTTCCAATCTAACCAATCTTCCTGACGGCTCAATCACTCATAGTTCATACAACCTTGGGTCTCTAATAGCGTGTGTCGGATGCTTATAGATGTTCTAATCTACTTTGAAGGGAGCAAAGTGCCAAAGACCAATCAATAGACGCGTCCAATTAGCACTAATAAATGCCCTCGGAGGTGGTTGATTCATCGCTTATCGCGCTGGCTATTTTTGTAGGCTCATTTTTAGGGTTCCGTGAGTTTTCGTTAACATAAAACGCTTTTTGATTCACTTTGTCCTTTTTTACTAACTGACATACGATGATGGCTAGGAGTAGCCTCGTCATGATCACCGGACTTGCGGGGGAGCGGGTGGCTCTCACCCCTAAGACGGATTACTCTTCCCTTAAATACCTTGGTCCGTTTAAAGCCGCGTCCATACTTGGTGCTATAAACGCTACTTTTTCGTCAGGTTTGGAAGGGGCCTCAATCCTGTCAATATTTTTTTCCTTGCTATAGGGTCCAAAACCTTCTAAGTAGATAGGTAATTGGTAAAAACTATGTCCATATTAAGTTAAGTCAATATCCGATATAATGCTATGGATGTATTTCTTTGTAAGTTAAAAATTCTCGCTTCTAACAATGATTGGTATGGTCAAAACGTCCGGGCTGTAAGTAGCTATGTATATGTTACTGTCTTTATAGCGTTGAAATCTTCAAATCAATGTTAGCGAAGTACGAGACATTTGTAGGTGAAACCGTCTCACTCTTGACACTTTATATAGGACGGAAGGAGCGTCATCGCGACCATGCCATGCCACAACATGCAGTGATGGCGAACGAACTATTTATAGAAAGACCTAGTGTCTTATTGTGTGGATTTGTTGGGAATCTTCCGCGGATAGGTATTATATTAAACTTACTAAACCTCTACGCAAATAATCTATGAAAATCAGACCTCTCATACAATATCCCTTGTGTCATACAATAAAAGTCAGGACATTATTTAACTGATAGGTACACTGACTTTTGTAATTGATATTCCGGTCTGCTCTGTAATGTTTTCTTTCATTTTACACCTGTAAAATTGTAGAGGTTGTTATCTCAGGTCTAGGCTTAGATAGGTACGTATTATAGCATAGTTATATGAAAATGCTGGAGGTATATGATATTAAAGTGTTAAAATATCTTCACTCAGCACTAAAACATTATAAAACTTAATTACTAGTTACATTAACTAGGTCAAATCCGTGTGATTTGCTGGTATTGTTAAGATCTATTAAGTTCTATCAAATGTACGTATTTCTGTGTAGCAAAGAGCATACTAAATTACAACAATTTCATTTGCTCATAGGTAAATTAATAGGGCAGGTTGCAGTTGAAATAATAGGTCATCATTAAGAGGTCATCTGAAATCTTTTTATCCCTTTTATCCCTATCTAAAATTATCGTTTTTATATTTTACATTGAAATATTGTTTTCAGGATGTCAGGCAGTCGCGTTTTGGATGCTGAACCGGCACGGTTCCCACAACCCTGAGGCTGACGAGATTGAGAAGCTGCAAATGTTAGCTGACATCAGGGACAAAATCGTCAGCAACCACAACAGTGGCGAAGCGAGGAACAACAAAGTGAGACTTGTTTTGTTTTATTCTAAGGGCGTGTCCCCATTAGGCGAGTAGTGAGCGACTGACCGCCTTTGCTTCTAATAAGACTAATATTTCTTGTACGTAGGTAGGTACGTGCCCTTAGTAAGGGAGGAATAAACAAATGATAATTAAATTTCAATCATCTTCTTAGTCGATAAAGTAGGTAGGATATTTAAAGGGCCCGCTTAAACTGTCAAATCGTGATCCCACATATAAACTATGTAGGTAAATAGTTTTTTAGGATTCATCATCAGCCCATATAGGTCCCCACTGCTAGGGCACGGGCCTACTCTAAACGGGTTTTTGTTTTGTAAACTGCTGTTTGTTTGAAAAAAATTGTCTATTCAGTACTCTGTTCTCAGCCGCTCTCTATGATGTGATATATATGTCACCGTAAAATTGCAAATAAGGATAGATTGCAATCTATCTCGCGAGATTGTGAACTGTCGAATAATTGTGAACCATAACATGATGCTTACAATTTATCGTGTGATTATTCATCTGATTGCAATCTATCGAAGTGAAACTGATAAATTGCGATCTTAAATATGTCACTTGTCAATGATGTCAATGCCTGATTGGTCAGTTATAGGCATAGCCTATAGCCGACCAATCAGGGACAACTTAGGACAGCCGTCCGAAGGCTGTCCCTGATTGGTCGGCCTTCAAGTCAACCGTGAACTATAGTTCACAATTATTCGACAGTTCACAATCTCGCGAGATAAATTGCAATCTATCCTTATTTGCAATTTTACGTTGACATATACACACTACCTAATATACATATATGTGATACATTTAAAATCGTAAACGTATTTTTTGTAAACACTATAGTTAAAATCTGCACCTGCGGCAACACTTTGTCTACTGAACACTGAACACTTCAACTAATATTAGTAAACATCAACCGTTTTACGAGTAAATGACTACTCTTTAGCTGTAAGTAGTTTCTTAAAATTATTACGTACTAGTACTCTGAGGATTTTAAGTATGATAAATTGGCAAGCATCGTAGAAAGCTAGAGATAGAAGCTTTTATGTCAGTCATGAGATCGTGAATAATCAAAGCTTAACAGCAACATGTAACAGCTTATATGATTTAAGACTCGCATTCCGTTAGTTTAAATAATTAAACATATGACCTTGAATAATATTGTAGAGACGCTATGTATTTGCTACTGAAATTATATTATCGCGCTAAGTCCACGTGAATCTTATTTACTATCTACCCACCCTCGCTTTCTTCGGGTTCTTTACACGTGTAAAACGTCCTTTAGAATCACTTTACCTATTTCAAGAAACTGTATCATATTTTGATGCAGTTGTGAAGTTTTCAGCATACATAGAGTCAAATAGCCAGCTTGAATTACTGTGTTGTGTCCTATGTAGTAAATATTAATGGAAATCTATTAATATCAAAATATAACTTTGACTGCCATGGTAACAAACATTAGAAAACTGAATATCTCCGGAATATATACCGTGTTTTTTTATTTGATGAGCTCTCGATATTTCAGCCTTGTTTCAAGCGCCATGATGATGGTGCTGACTCGAGTAATTACTTTCTTTTCGTGTATTCCAACTCTTTTCAAACTTTCCATTAAGTATATCGAAACAGGCTGATGGCAAGAACGATACTGTTATACAATGTAGTATGAACTACAAAAACCTTTACCGAACATCCCTTCACAGCAACGCATCTGCGAGTCAGACCTGAACCTGCTGAGCCAGTGGCGGTGGAAGCCCAACCACAACCTCACGTTTGCAGGGGACCTCACCAGCGATGGCTACCTCAGCCAGCAGCAGCTCGCCCAGGCCTGGAAGCAGAAGTACCCCGGCCTCTTCACCGACAACAGCCACAATTACCTGGTATGGAGTGGGATTTAGCAAAATATTCAAATTTTCTTGGTACGGGATACTGGGATGTACCTAAGTAGATTAATCAAAGTTCCTGTCATCATATACCTAAATATATGACAGTAGAATCGAGTATAATTCACAATTTTTTGTTAGGTATGTGGGATTCACCGAAAAATGCTGGATTGCTTCGATAAACTATTTGTGCAGCGTAAAGACCGTAACCACATTCACCGGGTTTGATCTTTGTCTTTACATAAATCTTCCCTCTACAACTCTACCAGGGCTGAGGAAATTGATATTGGCATACCCTTATGCCCTGGAAAGCACGATTAGCCAGTGGTCATCAAAAAATGCCATAATTTAAGAAATAATATAAAGTGCAGCTGTCTTTGCGCCTACACTTGTGGACCCACAGAAATATAAAAACATATGCGCTAACTTTCATGACGTTAAAATTACACTAGCATTATACACGTTCTCTTTGACATCAAATCATTTTCTTTTTCCAGTTTAAATACGCAGACGACAAGAGGTCGGCGACCTCTTTCCGAGCCTTCTCAGAGGGCCTGTTCAGGTCTATGGTAGACAACTATGATCTACCCAGAGAGAATAACGAGACCACTCTGAAAGTAAGTGAACTATACTTTCTGTACTCGTTGGTTACATTGAACCTTGCATTGACCATACAATATATTCTGTAGGGTAACTTTGACTATTGATTCTTGCGAAGCTTGAAAGACGACAGAAACGTACCTAATCTTTCAAGTTTGACTTAAGTTAACTATAAGTAAGTTAAATTAATTGTTTTATGTGGGTATTTTCAGCCATACAAATACTGCAACGCTTGGAAGTCCGATGTAGAAGATAACCAAGACACGTACTCACAGAGGCAGATCTTTGAATCGAAGCAGGAATACAAAGAAGTAAGTACAAATCTCTACGTTATAAGTTAGAAAGAAAGAAAGAAGAAAGAATAATATTTAGCACACAAATAGAAACAAACCAAACATACAGAAAATAAAAACAAACCAAACATACAATTTTGTACTAACTACAACTACTACTAACTAGTTAAGTTCTATAGTTTTTAGATTTGGTGTAACCTTAATCACAATGATTATGTTCTATTCGTGAAGACTAATACTTACTTCATCGTTACTGGAAACGCACTTTAACCTATTCTTAACTGATTGTTCTGATATTTACAGATGATTACCAACGTCTCCTTACGTCTAGGCTTCAAGTACGACCTGGAAGCGGAGATCGTTCGGAACATCTACCAGATGTGTCGCTACAACAAGGCATGGGATGTCACACAGATCTCGCCGTGGTGCGCTGTAAGTACTTATTTCTTTGGAAAGCTATATTATATTCGTTGTGTAACAGAATATTTAGACTAACATGATTGACCTGTCGTCAGTCTATGTTTGAATAGGCGATACGACTAAAAAAAATATAATTAGTCCGTTATTTAGATTATTTAAAAATATTGTACCCGTATTTTTTATTTTGTTTCACAAACAAGAAATTATGAAGATATAGTGCTTAGAAGTTTCGTATGACGTCACGTTTAGGTACAATTTTTGCGTAACTGTGACGTCACAAGCCCCCACTCCAGAAGTTTGATAAGCTATAATTTTGTCATTTTTCAATCAATTGAAAAACAAAAAAATACGTGTCCCATATTTTTGTATAAACTAACTTACGGACTAAATAGAATAATAAGATTTTGACCCAGTCGTCACGCCTATTGAACCGTCGTTAGGATAGGGAGGGTTGGGGCAAGCACCCGGGACGCTAGATACTCAAAGGGAGTTAAAATTAGTGACTATTTTATTTTGCCTCTATGAATTGGAGCAAAGAGAATGGGCGACTCAGAAAAATCCCCCCAAGGCGTCGTGGTAACAAAACACGATTCTGCTCAAACCCTATGAAATTCTAATATATTCATGACATTTCTTGATATTCTGAGTCAAATCCTTACAACTCTTTAACATTGTGAATAAAACAGCCTATTTCCCATTGCAGTTTCTTAATTTTTCTAACTTAGTTATAAGACGTCTCATAATGGGGAATGTACCTATACCTACATGTGCTGTGTATGCCAAAAACGCTCTACCATCCACCCATTTTTACCCGACTGCTGTTTATATTTACCTTATCAATGAATTTTTATCTTGTTTCAGTCTTTTCAGTAGTAATTGTAGTATCCATGCAGGCGGGTTTTTTTCATCTAACTAGTCAGCACAGTACAATGGGACTTTACAACTGTACCTATTGTAGTTCTCCCAGCACTTGCTTGGTAAAATGGGGTTTACAATTATTGTACTTTACAGGCTTTTACAAGAGAGGACCTAAAACTTTTGGAGTATGCAGAGGATCTTGAGACGTATTACAAGTACGGATACGGCAAAGACTTGAACAAGAAAGTCGGATGCGCTTACATCAAGGATATGATGAGCTTCTTCACCAACCACGTTGAAAATGGTAAGAGAGCATTTAACGTGGTAATGGCAACCATATTGCCACCATAATTTAAACGTTGTAGCCTTAAGATAAGGTCCAAAAGTAATGAAAATTTCAAACTAGTATACTGGTTAAAGGGTTAAGAGCAGAATGAATAAGTATGTTGACCAAGGCCAATCGAAGTAAAAAGTTAAAAAAATCGCCATGTTAAACCTGTGCTGCTATTCTATAACCCAATCTAGAAAAACTCCAGATGCTAGACACCTTTATTGAATTACATTAGGGATGCGAACTCTACACCAATTAACATCTATTCGTAAACACACGGAGTGTTCATGATCAAACAAGCCTGGCGTGTTATTGGCGTAGAGATATAGGTACTTGTCGAACACGCGTGTGTAAATGCGTTTTTCAAGCTGCCAAAACAATATAAAAAAATATCATTTACCCTACATTGATATCTTCAATTAAAAAAAACCTACTCATTCTTATTTTATAATACACTAGTTGACCCGATAGACTTCGTCCTGTCAAAAAAATATGAAAAAGAAAAGGGCTGTTTTTAGGGTTTTCCCGGCAGTTATTCGATTTTTTCTCGCCGTAAGAACCATCCTTGGACTTCAACGAACATTTAAAAAAAAGAATTGGCCAAATTGGTTCAGGCGTTGTTGAGTTATGCGCTTACCAACACATTTTGCGATTCATTTTTATATATAAGATTTTCATTTACAGAAGCCCCTCAACAACCCCGCGTCACAGTACAATTCGCAGACTCCGCGGCACTCCTACTGGCCTTGGGGGCGGCGCAGGCGCACGCCGACCCGCTGCCGCTCACCGGAGACAACTACCACTCCGCCGCCATGCAGGCGCGCCGCTGGGCCACCTCCAACATGGCGCCCTACAACGGGAACCTCGCTGCCGTGCTCTACAAGTAAGTTAAAGAAAAAAAGATAATATACAATCTTTGGTCCTTCGAGCCGGATAACCACGGTCTACTAATTTACAAAAAACCAAACAAAAGTAAGTTTAGAAAGGATGCAGCTACTGCTACTAATATAGAATCTTATGATCCATTTGGTCCTTCGACCCAGATCATCATCAGAGTAGATGCCGCCGCGCCGTCTGGAAATTAGTTCATCAGGAAGGCAGCTACCGCCATATCAATAATACGGGGCTCCAGGAGTACTTTTGGCTCTCCTCCTCCATTTTTACCGATCCCGGATTTTATTCTGTGGCTGCTTTTCACAGACAAAAAACCCGAGATCGTTGGACCATCACATTTAGTCCTTCAAGCCAGATAGGCAATATTTACTTGGGTATCTACAAAGTCCAAATAACATTTACTGTACTCAATAAATACCTAAACTATTTACTTCCAGATGCACACTGAACGGAAACTTCCAAGTGGACGAGCAATACCAACTCCTGTTGCTTGAGAACGAGAAACCCATAGCTCTGGACTGGTGCCGTGTGGGGCTCTGCAAGTGGTCCGAGGTCGTCAGCAAACTCGGCGAGGTGGCCAACGCTTGCGACCTGGAAGCCTGCAACCACGGCAACGCCGTCAGGGTCAGCTTCGCTGTGGCATTGGTGGCTTTCGTTGTACGATTCTTCGTGTGAACAGACCAGATAAGACTTAAGTGATCAGTGATTAAATGGCAAAGAGTAACAAATGATACAGTGCCCAAGTAGGTAGGTATGTTAGAAGGCCATTACTGCGCTTTCGTTGGTAACAGATATAATATTTTACGTAGCCATGTACTTGGCAGGTACGGTAGTAGTCTAAAAGTCTTGATGGGGGGAGTTATTCTGTATTTTCTGTTTTTAACCCTTAAATGCATGCTGTGTCCAAATGTTAAGTAAAATTATTTAATTGGTTTTCAATCTTATTACAAAGGGTTAGAGTTCAAAGTATGTATGTTTAATTCATGCATTAAAGGGTTTAAGGCTTTTGATTACGTGCTAACATATTTGAACAGTTACATTGCTAACAGCAATGATATAAAATTGCATAAAATCATGCAATGATAATCTGGACACAAGTCCACCCTTGTTTGTGAAACTGTGTCATCAAGATATATTTGTGGAAGGTTTTAAATTAAAGTTTAAAGCATATGCCAGCCTTAACGATGGAGGCAACCAACATTGTACAAAAAGTAGGTACGTAAATACTAATTACTTTTAAACCAAAGGTTTTATTCTAACCTATTCACTGCTACTTTTAACCGGTAAGAACATATAAATGGTTTTAAATGTAATCTATCGAGATTTGTTCAATTAGCGACAACCATCTACTTGCTACCACACCGATTAATAATATCTTCGTTTTATGACATTTTTGAAACACGTAGTTTTTATTATAGCTAAGATTCTTCAGATTGCTAAGCTGCCCCACCAAAACTTGTGTCGCGCTATTGCGACACAAGTTAGCTTGTGAGCATGTGAGCTTAGTATTTTAAAAGCTTTTTATGTAAGACTTAGTGACAAAACTTTACATGTGAAACACCAGACCAATATATCTGTAGTCATAAAATAAGATATATTGAAAAAAAACACAATAAGTGATGAAAAGGCTTGAAATTAATTATTTAGCTTGCACGAGTGCAAATACATATAACAGTTAAAAACAACAAATTATAATATGTGTCTGTATTTCTGTACATACTACTGTTAGTGTTTCTGTTATTTTTATTTCAGGAACTATATTTACGATTTTTTTTTACGATTTAGCTGATTTTTTATTTCATATTATAGTATTTGTGCCCTTTAGATTTATGAAGATAAGGTACACAATGTTTTATGAATCAATTTTATTATATAACATGTACTTACCTAGTTACATAAGTATAAATGTCTGTAAGTTATTAATGAAGTATTTGAATTTACCAAATTATTTACGTTTTAGCATTTTTTGTCGCATTTAGCATATAAATGAATCCAATAGATATCGGTAGCTTTCCTCAAGCTTTGTGTATTTGTTTAAGTTATTTAAGTACTTTACAGAAATGTCTCTTGTTTATTTCTTGTATAATATATTCTATTTAGCAGATGTTGTGAACGTTATTATAATTGTTAATGAATTAAATTACTAAACTGTTAATGTTTTCAATATTCTATTGTTGTTGTAATTGCACCAAATAGATCTTAGCTGACTGGTAAATAAACAAATATAATTAGAGATACAATGGATTTTTTTCTGTGTGTGCACATCATACAGCTATATTTTTGCAGATACAGAGAACATCAAAATATGTTATGCGACAGCTAATAAGCCTGTGTGATCAAATACTGAACTAAAAATACTGTATGAAGTTAAGAAAAGATATGCTGAATAAAAAAATATTTTAAACAGCTCCCTAATTTGAGTAAAACTTTAAAATAAAAATATATAATCATGAATAAAGGATTTAGTGAAAGTAAAAAAAAAAGTTATAATTAAACTGTTTATTCATTTACAAAAAATAACAACCTATCAATAAATCACATTGGTGTCATACACGATATTTAACACAGTTTATAAGATATACAATACACTGCATTTATGTAACAATTGAATATTACACACAAAACAACTTGGATGCCTGATTGGCTCGATTAACTGACTCTTTCAATTATAGAGTAGGTACAAAGAGGATTTTTATGAATATTTTCTTGTAATATCGCATTTATTTATTTATTTGTTTATTCAAAATCCACAGCTCTTAAATAAAAATTACAGATAATCTTCTAAATCACAAAGCAAGCATTGATTGACTCAGTGGAACAGTGGTTAGTGACACTGGCTACGGTTCCAAGTGTCGTGGCTTCGATTCCCACCCGAAACAAAAATTTGTGTGACGATCGTCGGTGTCTTTTCCTTGTCTGGGTGTGTTCTTAAATATATTTGTGTATACCACTGTTCTTTCTGATATCTGTAATACACGTACTAAAGCAACTAATTTCGGAATCAGAACAATATGTGATGTTGTGTGATATTTATTATTTATATCTTATAAGAAAATATGTATGCTGGTCATTAAACTTTAAGTTAGGGCTTTTTATTTTGGCCTCATAACCCTTTAAATGGTAGAGGCAACCATATTGCCATCATAATTTAAACCTTATTCCATAAAGATAAGGTCCAAAAGCAATGAAACCTACAAAATAGTATACTGGCTAAAGAGTTAATGCTGCCACGCCCAAAACATAAGACACGCCTACTAACATTTTTACCATTATGACGTTAGGAGGACCTAGTAAGCAATCAGTGATGTGCCGGATCATCAAAAATGTATATCCGCGGATACGGATCTGAATACGGATATTTATTGTCAAGATCCGCGGATACGGATACGGATACGGATCTTATAACTTTCTATTGTATTAGTCTCATAATTGTAAAAAAGGAGGTTAGAGTTTTTTTTTTCATTGACATAAAAGTGATCAAGATTTTATAACTTACTATAATATTCCTGTAATCAAGATAAAAAAGGATTTAAGTTTTAGTTATTTCACTGGCTTAAAAGTAATGTAAGTTATAACTTTCTCTCATTATAAAGATCTATCTTTCTATCTACCTATCTAATGTTTGCAATATAAAGATGTCCAATATTTGATTACAAGTAATAAAAATACTCTAAATGAACTTTTAAAGTTTTTAATTCTAATAATCACCTGAAAAAGATCCGTAAAAGATCCGCTTAACTTTTTAAGCGTTTTAATCCGGGTCCGTTCCTTTGAACGGACCCGGATACGGATACGGATTTTTGTTTCCCTCGGATATCCGCGGATACGGATACGGATATTCGGAACATCACTAGTAAGCATCACAGAGCTCGCATCTAGGCCATATCTCCTCTTTGTACATGTCCCATGGCAGACACTTTGCCAATAACACGGTAACAGACCTTCCAATCATTTTGCGCGTATTACAAATGAAAAGTTATTGATTAATATTAACATTACAACTTCAACATAACAACTGTAAGGAAATTGGAACTATATGATTCAAAGCATTTCTATTGATTTCCAGCTAGTTTCAAATAATAGGTTCAAATCATGTTGACAACATTTTATTATTGTCTAACTATTAACTAATACTAACTAATAAATAAGTTAAAAGAAACGATCGAGATAACATACCATTTGTGGAGAATACATATTTTATATGTAGATTATTTCAGTCGATTCTATAGAACAGAATCGACGACATTTGGCCACTTATTATTAAAAAATAAAATTATGGATTCATTCTTCAGAGTTGCATTGAAAAATCTGGTTTAGTATATGGGTTGGCAAATGTTTCGTTTGATTACAAAACCCTCGATTTTACAACTATTATGTATCTCCATAAAAATTTGGAGGCATAATATATCAAAAACCAGATATGCATTATATAAGTCTACTTGACGTTATAAGTATTATAAAGTATACTTGAATAAGAAACAGACGACCAGACTTTTTTTTCAATACAATCTGAACAATGAAATTCGATATAACTGATAAATATTATTTGCATGACACTTAAGCTTGAAACTAAAATGATACTTAATTATATTGGTTGCGGACCATTTACTCATAAGGCGACATTAATTAAAGTACCTACTTAAAATGTCGTCCGATCGATTTCGATATTAACGGCCGTCCCTTAAATCACTACTCAACTTGTAACGATTCGTCGACACTTGTCATGAAATAACACAATAGATTATTGACATATTATGGGCACTTCCTCAGGGCAAAATCAGTTCTTAATCGGATTGCTTATATTCTCATACAGATATTTTGAAGGTAATATTTAACCTCTAAGGCCATTAAGCTATACTTATTTTCGTCTAAAAGTGTTGCCATTTCAAACTAAAATTAAAGCCGCCGATAAATGGGGAAAGCATAACAATATTATAATTTATAATGTATGGTAATGTGTGCTTTGCGACCTTTCGATTTAGCTTGGTGACTCGCAATTAGTATCATGATTATACTGAATAGGAACCTTGGTTCATCTGTTACTGCAGTCATTATGTGTTAATATTACATATTAATATGTAAAAATTCCAATTAAGAAGTTCATTTCAAAGTTATTCATTAATAAACTTACCAGCATAGCATACAAATCCATAACAAAACGAATATGTAGAGAACAGACATAATTATCTCAATAACAGCAACCTAAGCAATAATGTTTTAAAATATGGAAATTCATATAACATCACTTAATTATTTATACCATTGTTACTCCAACGATCTTAAGACGCATTCACTAGGCAGTGGTGATTAAATATGTGTTTAATTTGATAACCTAACTAGACCCGCAATCACATGTTCTCGTGGGCACTGCTAGAACTAATGTTGCGAGTCCGTTTGCCACTTCCGGTGGCAGACTTATTCTTGTGTCTTTTCCGTTCACTGTCTTCTTCACTCACACTATTACACCTAGGTTTAGGGCTTAACATAGTATCCGAACTCACTGATTCCCTTTGGGACTTCTTCCTTTGTCGTTTAGGCACATTTTCGCCTATCAGCATTTCGTTGAACTCTCTCTGTCGGGCCTCCCAGTACAGATTCTGTCGTTGTATGACCTCCGGGTATTTGGCCTCGAAGGCGACATCTGGCGGGAGGAGCAGTTCCCAGCCAGTGCGGGGATTGTATTTGGCTACTGACTGCATGATTTGCAGGACGTCTTCGGGCGGGAGTCGCACGGCTGCGGCGACTTTTCGCCTGTCCACGTACGAATGTTGCGTGAAAAGGTATAGCTGGAAGAAGAAAAAGGTTTTTTAGAATGATCATTGAAAGTAAGCAGTATGTTTGTAATTCGATGTAAAATTACCTATTTTGGATTATTTGTTTTTTTTTAAGTATTACCATATTAGTAATCTAAGCGTAGGAACAATTTATGATTTGACAAATTTATTTACCAACTTCTTCTAGTCTCAAAATATCGATAAGACTTGCCGAGAGATTTTTCATACTCCCTCCCACAGAATTTTTTACAATACAATATTATCAGGATGATTTAGTTTGGAAGGTTCCTATAACACCGGCGGGTGCGTGTGTGTGATTGTGTGTGTTCATGTGCGTGTGAGCGTGCGTGCATGCACGTGTGTGCTTGTGAGCGTGCGTGCATGAACACGTGTGTGTGTGTGTGTGTGTGTGTGTGCGTGCGTGGCCGTGTTCGTGCGTGTGTGTGTGCTACGTGTGCGTGCGTGCGTGCGTGTGCGTGTGTGTGTGCGCGGCGGTTGCGTGTGTGCACGTGCGCCTGTGTGCGCGTGTGTATGCTCAGTAGCTCTATACTCACGAGGTGGTCCCTGGCGGCGCACAGCAGGCGCGGGGGCGCGGGCGCGGCGGGGGTGTGTGTGTGTACTCACGAGGTGGTCCCTGGCGGCGCACAGCAGGCGCGGGGGCGCGGGCGCGGCGGGGGTGTGTGTGTGTACTCACGAGGTGGTCCCTGGCGGCGCACAGCAGGCGCGGGGGCGCGGGCGCGGCGGGGTGTGTGTGTACTCACGAGGTGGTCCCTGGCGGCGCACAGCAGGCGCGGGGCGCGGGCGCGGGGGGGTGGTGTGTGTGTACCCACGAGGTGGTCCCTGGCGGCGCACAGCAGGCGCGGGGGCGCGGGCGCGGCGGGGGTGTGTGTGTGTACTCACGAGGTGGTCCCTGGCGGCGCACAGCAGGCGCGGGGGCGCGGGCGCGGCGGGGGTGTGTGTGTGTACTCACGAGGTGGTCCCTGGCGGCGCACAGCAGGCGCGGGGGCGCGGGCGCGGCGGGGGTGTGTGTACTCACGAGGTGGTCCCTGGCGGCGCACAGCAGGCGCGGGGGCGCGGGCGCGGCGGGGGTGTGTGTGTGTACTCACGAGGTGGTCCCTGGCGGCGCACAGCAGGCGCGGGGGCGCGGGCGCGGCGGGGGTGTGTGTGTGTACTCACGAGGTGGTCCCTGGCGGCGCACAGCAGGCGCGGGGGCGCGGGCGCGGCGGGGGTGTGTGTGTGTACTCACGAGGTGGTCCCTGGCGGCGCACAGCAGGCGCGGGGCGCGGGCGCGGCGGGTGTGTGTACTCACGAGGTGGCCCCTGGCGGCGCACAGCAGGCGCGGGGGCGCGGGCGCGGCGGGGGTGTGTGTGTGTACTCACGAGGTGGTCCCTGGCGGCGCACAGCAGGCGCGGGGGCGCGGGCGCGGCGGGGGTGTGTGTGTGTACTCACGAGGTGGTCCCTGGCGGCGCACAGCAGGCGCGGGGGCGCGGGCGCGGCGGGGGTGTGTGTACTCACGAGGTGGTCCCTGGCGGCGCACAGCAGGCGCGGGGCGCGGGCGCGGCGGGGGTGTGTGTGTACTCACGAGGTGGTCCCTGGCGGCGCACAGCAGGCGCGGGGCGCGGGCGCGGCGGGGTGTGTGTATACTCACGAGGTGGTCCCTGGCGGCGCACAGCAGGCGCGGGGGCGCGGGCGCGGCGGGTGTGTGTGTGTACTCACGAGGTGGTCCCTGGCGGCGCACAGCAGGCGCGGGGGCGCGGGCGCGGCGGGGGTGTGTGTGTACTCACGAGGTGGTCCCTGGCGGCGCACAGCAGGCGCGGGGGCGCGGGCGCGGCGGGGGTGTGTGTGTGTACTCACGAGGTGGTCCCTGGCGGCGCACAGCAGGCGCGGGGGCGCGGGCGCGGCGGGGGGGTGTGTGTGGACTCACGAGGTGGTCCCTGGCGGCGCACAGCAGGCGGGGGGGGGGGGGGGCGGCGGGGTGTGTGTATACTCACGAGGTGGTCCCTGGCGGCGCACAGCAGGCGCGGGGGCGCGGGCGCGGCGGGGGTGTGTGTGTGTACTCACGAGGTGGTCCCTGGCGGCGCACAGCAGGCGCGGGGGCGCGGGCGCGGCGGGGGTGTGTGTGTGTACTCACGAGGTGGTCCCTGGCGGCGCACAGCAGGCGCGGGGGCGCGGGCGCGGCGGGGGTGTGTGTGTGTACTCACGAGGTGGTCCCTGGCGGCGCACAGCAGGCGCGGTGGCGCGGGCGCGGCGCGCGGGAACACGTCCCGGGAGCGCGGCGCCCACAGCCCGCGCACGCAGCACGCCGCGCCGCTCAGCGCCGACAGCAGCGCCGCCTCGCTCAGCCGACCCGACTCCGTCTTGACTAGGGCGCGGAGCTCGTTGAACGTCATCAGTTTGGCTGGAACAGAAAGGGACTTGCTAAAGGACTGAAGCTACTGTATGATCATCAGTCCATTGTATGGGGTGTCTTAGGAGCGTAATGAAGGACCAAATGCCGATACAAGACTCAATTAAGGTTAATCATGATACAATATACGAACATAGGATACCTTATTACTACACCACACCATATATGTCCCTACTGCTGGCTCATTGGCCTAACCTAAACTAGGACGATCAGGATTTAGTCAATCAAGTGGATCAACACACCCAACTTGTTTTGCAATAATCATGCTGACAAATCCCGGTGGTCCAATCTGCTGGGCAACTTCCTCTAAGTTGAATGGCTAACTCGGCTGAGCATTGGAATGCCACTGTTTCTTGCGATGGGAGTCATGGGTTCGATTCCCACCCGGTACAAATACCGAACTCTCTGCCGAACCTCAACCGACAACTTAACTCGGTTTTGTAATTGATATTTATTCTGAACTGAAAAACCGAAAACCAGACCCGATAGTCAGGTTAAGGTTAAGTTAAGAATTTGTTTTTGTATAATATACCCGAAGCGAAACGAGATTGGGTCACAAGTAAATCATCAATAAAAAGTTCCAACACTCACCGCTAACAAGTATCTCCCTAAGCTGGTCGTGCGGGGGCGCCCGGGTGGCCGGAGCCACGTCCGCCTCGTCGGGCGGCGGAGCGGGCACTAGCGCGCGCACGTACTCGCGCGGGCGCACGCGCAGCGCCGACCCGTCCGCCGTCGTCATGCTGAACAGCTTTAGACGCTCCAGCTGTGGAGATAGAGTTCCTTTTAGACTGGCACTTTGGAAGGCCTTTTACCAGAAAGGCCTTACCTTTTTCTCACATCAAAGTCAAAGTTTTTATTGCTAACTAAGTGTCATTACAGATGTTATTATTAAAAAACAGGATCTTTTATACTTCAAAAAAATGGAGAATTTATTATGTTGGGTCCATTACACAGTTAAAAGGGATTTTTATTTATTTATTTATTTGTATATTCAAAATCCACTGCTCTTAACCCATTCTTGGTCGCTGTGCCAATTTGGGAACACTTAATTTTTGAGGGTATGTGAAAAAAGTATTGACTTTAGTTAATAAATTCTAACATTATTATATAAATAAAAGTGTAATAATTACATACAACAATAAAAAAAATTGTTACATAAGATAGATTTTTGGAATTTTCAAATTGAATTTAGCTATTAAAGTACCTGTTGAGGTAAGTGGCTGTTTGTAATTATTATATTTTACACATCAAGTAAATTATCGTGAATGGTTATAATTATTCAAATAAAATAAATAGCCTATCTTATGAACACATTTAAAAAAATCTTCAATGTATTTTTTACCATTTTATAGTACCTAAAATATTACTGTGCCAATTTGGGTACACTGGCCACAAGTGTACTAGGATTTTACTTTTTGCAAATTATTGAAATGAACCACCAACGATGCTATATTGTTATAGTAACAACTATTACAGTTTAGAGGAGTAGTAAATAACATCCTTGAAGATGATGATGACAGCTTGGAGTATATTTTGACTATAATTCCTCCAGAATCTTCTTTTGTTACTGACGAAGAAAGGATTTTGATGATGTTTCAGCTACAAAAAGTGGGTTGATTCTTACCACTGGTTATTATTTTTTCTTTGACGTTTATTGTGACAAATCAAGTATGTCTGGAGCAAAGCCATAAGGCACAACAGTTGTAAAAATGGTGCAAAAAGTGAACACTAACAAGCTGGGTTAGTGTTCACGTATCAACTTTTTTGATAACTTCTCAATGAATCATTCAGAAAGTATCAAATAGTAATATTTAAGAGATCTACTGAATTATTGATTTACGTCTATAGGCTACTGTCCTACTGGTAGCATGGTATCATTTGTGACAATTGACTAAATAATGTCCATTACCAAATTTGAAGGAAATTATGAAAAAAATCAAAGCAGAGTTTGAATACAGATTCGATATTTTGGATTGCTGAAAATACAACACTAATTGTATGAATGACTTTTTTATGATTCATATGAACTAATAGGGACTGATTGTGGGTAAATATGGTATCCAGAAAAAAAAAACACCATAGAATGATATGGAAATTCTCTACTAGTTCCATAAAGGTAACTAAGGTATGTGTGACACGATCAACTCTTTGGTGCCGATTACTTTCTAAAAAAGCTTCCAAATCACGTTAGTTGTGTTATTTGTCTATAAGGAGCCGAAATACTTGAAAAAAAATTAAAAAAATACTTAGAAATGAGAAGACATGGTTTACAGAATAATACTCACAGGTGGCCACTGTGCCAATTTGGGCACACCCCTATAATTTCATAATTATATATTTTTTTTATCTTTTTTAACATTTCCTCACTTATTTGTGTTCCCAACTATCATTAAATAAAGAAAATTCTAAATTTATTTTTTCCGTTTTGGTTTGACCATTAATGGGTTTAATAAAAATTACATTGGATGGGGTGGATTGGTGGGATTGGATGGGGTGGGTTTTAGGTTGGCACTTTGGACGGCGGAATGTCTTTTACGAGGAAGAGGGTTCTCATGTCTAGAACCAGTGGAGAATTTATTAGGTCCATTACAGACTTAAAAGGGATAGGGTGGGTTTTAGGTTGGCACTTTGGAAGGAGTTTTACCTTGAAGAGGGTTCTTACATTCAGAACCAATGGAGAATTTATTACATTATATGTTAGGTCCATTACAGAGTAGAACATGGTTGGTTTATTAAAGTGATAGGTAGCCCACAGATGCTGCAGAGCTGAACAGTTTCAGACACTCAGTTGTGGCTCTTTCAGGTCGGTACATTGACAATTTAATAAAAAAAAGTAAAGAAATTGTTAATTGCTTCATATTCATATTATTATGTTGTGGATGAAACCGAAACTAAAGCCAAAACTAGATAGATAACTGTCAAGACCTATATGAATGCCTGGCTGATCTGCTTTGATATTGGCAGCTTTACTCGAATTTGCATACTTAACAATTAACATTTAAACATATTCTAGTGTCTACTAACTTTCACCAAGTAAGAAAGCAACTTCTAAATTGCTTTAAATCAATATGCTATTTAAATCACACAACAAACTTACCTCAGACTGGTCTGTGTCTGAATGTTTCCATAGAGTGTCATACCAAGGCTCCTCTGATATCCTCTGTGATATCGTTTCAAATGACTTCTCCCTAGCTTTTTTTGCCACTTCAGTCTCTTGCCTCGCGAATTTCACAGTCACCTGAAAGAACAAATTTACTTTGACTTGATCCTTTGTAAAACAGTTTATACATCAAATCCACAGTTTTTTGGTATGATTTATTTCATCATCAGCCCATATAAGTCCCCACTGCTGGGGCATGGGCCTACCCTAAACTAGGGCGATAAGGCCTTAGTCCACGCTGGCCAAGTGCGGGTTTGTCGACTACTCAACCTTAGAATTTCTTCTTAGGTGTGCAGGTTTCCTCACAATGTTTTCCTTCACCATTAAAGCGCCGAATGATGGTACATATGAATTTCAAATTTGAAAAACACATTGGTACCTGGCGGGGTTTGAACTGGCGACCTCTCGCATGGCAAGCAACGACCTTAACCACTCGGCCATCGACGCCGATGAAATGAAGAAATGATTTATTTTAAGAATTTTAAATCCAATTTTCAAAGCTTTAATGGTGAAAGAAAACATAACGAGGAAACCTTCACTTGTACTAAGAAATTATTAGGTTGTGTGTGTAGTGAACCAACACGCTTTTGGCCAGCATGGTTGAACAAGGCCTTATCACCATAGTTTAGGCTAGGCTCGTGCCCTTGCATCCATGAAAATCCATGAAATCCAATTTTCATTCAGTTAAAAAGTAGTATGTTATTCAGGTAAATAAACAATATTTTTGTCCTATTCAAGAGCAGATTACAGTAATACCCCGCTTTACGCGAGAGATGCGTTCCAGAAAAAATCGCGTTAACTGAAATTCGCGTATATCGAGGTTTATGATTAAACATAGCCAAAATTTAATACAAAAAAACACGAATCATTTTAATCAATCACTTTAATTCTAAGAACACTTTATGCATTACATAGTTACTATTAATTATTTTTTACGGAAAAATACATCTATTGTCTTTTGGGTAGCGTTTTTTTTACGTTCTTGTAAAATACGTTCATAACACCCAACACTGTTTTTTATTGTTTGACACACGGTCAAGACACGGTCATCATTATTGTCTATACTCTGCAGTATGTCCAAACCTGAATAAATTTTTGAAAGAGCATTTTGTATTTCCCCTGAAGAAAAACTTTGCGAAAATTGAAATTCGCGTTATAGTGAAACCGCGCATAACGGGGTCAGCGTAAAGCGGGGTATTACTGTAGTGAGAAGATTAATTACCTGTTGAGCTTCTGATTCCTTTTCCTCATCATCAGAATTTTCATCTTTACTCTTATCATTTTTACGTTTATCTTGCTTATCGAAATATGAGCATGCTGGTCTCATCTGCACTACACCTAAAAGTAAAAAAATATATAAATTAAATTACCCTTTTTCTCTTCTTGAGTGTGTAAAGTAGAAGTAGTAGAAAAAAAAATTATAGGTTTAGTAGGTTTTCAAATATTAATTAGGAAGCCCAGAAAAGTAATACAAGTGCCAAATAATTATGTTACTAATTATGATTCTTTAATCAATGGATCTTTAATTCACAGTGGTAATATGACATGAATATAATAAATAATATGATTTTATAAATCAGTTGTGATTCATGTTATCGGTAATTTAAACAGCTGACACAATCCAAAGTTACACACAATAACTACAGTGTTTCATGAACACAACCACTTATAAAGGCATAATTTGGCATGAAAGGTTTAAAATATGTAGATAGAATAATATTAGCCACTGTTCTTAAAGTCAAGATAAAAGAAACAACTCATTCCAATTTGAAATAAAACTCATTCTTACCTTGTATTGGGGTACAATGGAGTTCTTTATCCTGCAATATTGCCACAGCATAATGCTGAGTGTCAGTGCATGGTGTACTGCTTTCATACACAATTTTATCCATAACTCCATGCCTGAAGTATTGTGATCTATCTTTCTCTTTCACATGCCATGAAGACTCCTGAAAAAAAAGCACTCTTAAGATCAATACCTTTATTTATTCATAACTAATTAGTACAGGAGACCTATTTAGACATGTAATGCCAATTGGTTAAAAAATTCAATCGAAAAAGTTGAAATAAATCATCATATTAGGTAAAATTCACCTTCACATGACATTTTCAATGTTATGTTTATTATTTAGAATAGTTATAATAGAAATTATCGATTGCTAAGTTTACCTGATGGCCATCTGTATTTAGCGCTATCTGCTCTCCCTTCGAAGGGCAATATTTTTCGCTGTAAGTGTCTAGGCCTACTTCCAATCGAACCAAATGGTTCTTAGGCTTCACTGCTGCATTAACTATGTTCACATCCTTCCAGTCTCTATTGGCCGGCCTCACCGGAAACTGATAAATATAAAGATTCTTGGCAAGCGCCTGAGACAGAAACACCGGTATCTGAAATGAAAATGATGATATATTTCTAATTTCTAGTGCAATAACATAACCTAATTAAGTATATACCACGTTGCATCGTCATAAACTGATAGAGTACCTCCTGAACGACTGGATCTTCTTCTTCCATTTTTAGTATTTGTTAATTTTTACTTAGACACTATAACATATCAAAAATAGTAAAATTATTAATAAGTAACGCCTACTTCGAGTGTTGTAGGTATTCGTGAGCGGACGATTACAATTTTTGACAGGCCTAATTTGACAGCGACAGCGGGCAACCACTACAATGAGTTTTTTTTAAACAGTAATCATAAACTTGGCCCTAGGTGGGTAGTATACAAACAGATGCATATTGTAATACATTTTCGATGTTAGAAAGCTCACGATAAGGCGTTGATATAGAATTTATTACCCTTATCATCCTGAATTTCCAACAACATTCCTATTAACACAAGACGCGTGGCTTAATGATGTAATGTAATGTCGCGTGTACATAATACACTCACCACACTTTCCATCTGTAGATGGTTAAACTTTAGCACCCACTAGGATCACACTGAACCTGGTAGTAAACCTGGAAGCAATGAACTTTGCTTCCAGGTGGACTTCCTATACATTGGGGTGAAGTGGGGACGTGCCCTTAATGAGTTTTTAAACGTCATCCTAAATCGACATCACGAATTCATTTTTAAAAGAAAATTAACTGGCAGATAGTTCACTCAGGCAGGCAGAATATTTCAAGTTTGACAAATGGTCTCTGAATCTTCTTAACACAGTTTTTATAAATTTTATTTATATTTACATGTATATTACCAACAATTAATTATTCAATCAACTTAACAGTATTTTGCGTAGTGGTAAATTTTTTATTCATGAATAATTAAGTCCATTTAGAACGGGAAGAAATATCTCAAAATAACACAAAATGTCTGATATGATAATAAATGGTAAAAAATGCACAAACAATATTCAAAGTTATCTCTTAGTCCAAATATTTTCTTAAAGTTTTTAATTATTTTATCTCCTTTGCATCTTTTTATATTGTATCTTCTTCTTTCTTAGTTTCTTTAACATAGACTTACAATATTACTATTTAAATGAAGCTCTTCGTCATAAATTAGAAGCCTAAATAATTTAATCTACTGGCATTCATTACACCGTTCAGGCGGGGTCATAAATGATTTTCTTTTTCAAATTTTAAATGTATATTGAGCTTTTATAGCATTAAAAACAACAAATAAAAATCTACAGGGTTACTTAATGTAGTTTTGAACTTTACTAACGTATTCTTATCCTCTCCAGATTCTGTTCCAGTCGATAAAAAATGGAGCGAGCTAATAAAGTATAACATATTTATAATGAAATTAGTTGAATTTGTAAGTACCTAACTTACCTATTTGTAGTCTCATAACTTTATCTGTGTTTTGTTAAGTACCTAGGTCTTAATTAAATATGAATTCAACACATGCATGACACGGAATATTCTGACGCGCGGAAAAATATTTAAGTTGGTTTCATATATATTTATTTGTCTAGTGTCTTTATGTTCGTGTGATTTGATTATCTTTTTCTTGCTTATAGGCTATTTCTTTTGTAATCACAATATTACCGATGTTTATGCCAAAGCCAAAAGGACACATGTACTGCATATCGACTGGGCCTACGCTTGTCATATCATTTATATTTATTATCCTATATTTGCGAAGAAGAGTTCCATTATTTATGGAAAAAATGTATTTATTTTTTCAAATAATGTTCACATTTGGTGCGTTTATGCAATGCTTTTTATTAAATTTAATACGGGTGTGGCTGTGGTTAATATACGGAGTATTTTATTTTGCGTTACTAACTGCACTGTCACTAGATTTATTTCTGATAGCAAATGAAAGAGGGTGTACATTTAGCTGTGCATAATTAATTCAATGTTTTATGTATACCTTAATGTAATAATATATTAATTTTCAAACAATACAGTGTTTGTTTGATTGTATTATATTTAAAGGAATAATACATTTTGAACATTGGTCAGCATAGTCGTATTAGTATTTACATGAGATATGAATATAAATTAACAAACGGTCTATTTCATTCAAGAGATTAATAGGCATCGTCAATTTCCAATTACTAAAAGGTAAAGTCACTAGTAAGTTACCCTAACTACCAATGAATAATTTTGCTCAAACTGAATTTAACAACCGGCGACATAAAGTTATTCATCTTTCAGACTAACAAAATTACGAAAGTTTCACTTAAAGATAAATGTACATGTAAACACAGCAAATCACACTTTTAAAAAATACTTTGTCAATGCGCAAGATCTGTCAATGTCACAAAAAAAAACATTTGAATTGAATATTCTCTCTCCCACGAAGCGAATAATTTACTTGATTCGTTTGTTTTGATTGGAATGGCTTTTGTTTCCTATTTAAGGACAATCATAACCCAAACTATGATATATGAATAATCATCAAATCACAGTAACAACGATGTCTCTAGTCATAGGTAAGGTTTTTGTTGTTTATCTATTCGATCAAAACATGAGTACGTTTACTTTTAGGTAATATCGAGTTTACTCATGATCCTACCGTTTGTGTTGAGTGATCCGGGAGTATTGTACTGCGTGGCTGTGTCGCCAGCGGTTATAATGTCCCTGATGTTCGTGGTGCTGTATTTAGTGGACCAAGTACATGATCTAGCTGAGCAGATGTACCTTGCAACAGAACTTGCGTTAACCGTAATAGCCTTAGTTGTGAATTTGGTCGAACCAACAGCGGTTGGCGCAGTATACGGAGTATTTTTATCGCATTTGTTAATTGCATTGGCTATAGACCAATATTACGTAATTAGAGAAAGAGGTTGTGCAGTATTAAATTTGTGACTGTTTTGTTTGTAATAAAATACTTGAAAGCACTTTTGAATGTATCATTCCATTAGTCTGTTTAGTAGTTTTGTTATTCAAATTTTAACTCTGATTATGAGCCTGTATTCATTTCTTAATTTCCAACAAATAAGTAATATATAAAAGTTGCCTGACAAATCTAGTCAAAATAAGTAGGACTCCATAATAAAACATCAATATTAAAACAGCTAGTGCAAGCTTTAGCACTTAATTCTTCCAAATTAAAATATCCCATTTAATATTGAAGATAAAAACCACAGTGAACAAATTGCTCATATCTTACTTTTAGGTAGTGGCACTCCTACTCAATGTCATCCCCCATGTGGTGAATCCCGTGGACATCTTATACTGCCTGGTGGCCGCGCCTACTGTCATGCTGTCCTTGCTTATAATGGTGCTATACGTTGTTGACCAGGTACAATATGAGGCTGAATTTTATTATGTCATCATCGAACTTGTATTCACTTTACTTGCATTTTTTAACCTTTTCATTGTACTGGAAGTAAGAGGCGCCATATACGGCCTATTCTACATTGACCTGATTATTGCATTCTCAATGGATATCTATTACCAGCACAAGGAAAGGGGTTGGCCTCTATAATAACTGTTTTAAAAAACAAATGTGCCATAGACTACACAAGTAAACATTCCGAGGTCCTGATAAGTGTGATAACGGCATCCTGTAACCACAAGTTGCTATCCACATTTGTATTTTAATCAAAAACTTCAAATGCTTGTTGATAGATTCAGAGAGTTTAAACACTTTATAAAGTGTACATTGATAGTGATCATGAAAGTTTTTGTGAAATTCATTCTGAGACTTCTCAGAAACTGTAATGGTGGATGTTTGTGGATCCTAATGCTTTTGAGTATAACAATAATATATTTAATATCTAATTGTGTCATATTGAATAGAGATAGTTGTGATGCTAGAACTAAAATCACTAGACATAATCCAGTCATATTATGGTGGACAAGCTTCCCTGGAACCAGAGACACTAGAGAATGTTCGTATTACACCAAATGTGATACATATAGTGGTTTCGCTTCATCTTACCCTGATAATGTGGGAGCATATCTGTTTTATGGAAGCGAAATAAATGGTAGCTATTTACCCCAGAGAAGAGCTGAAGATATATGGGGACTATACCATGAGGAATCACCAAGAAATCAAGAGTTACTGATGCATGAACCCATGTTGAGTCTATTTAATTTCTCAGCTACATTTAGTCGGTATAGTGATGTGCCATTTCCATTGCAATATTTAGATTCAATTGAAGATGTGACAAGTACCGAATATTATGTGCCAACATCAGTAAAAAATAACTACCTAAAAGAGCTGGCTCCAGTGATGTATTTGCAAACAGATTGCGAAACATCGACCGAAAGAGATGATTATGTAAAAGAGCTCATGAAATTTATAAAAGTAGACTCATATGGAGTATGTCTTAATAATAAAGAGTTGCCAGATAAATTTAAAGGAGATTATTTGAATAATTTAGATGAAGACGAATTTCTCAATTTCATAGCAAGATATAAATTCGTTGTAGCTATAGAAAATGGAGTGTGTGAAGATTACATTACGGAGAAGTTTTGGCGGCCAATTAAAGTGGGGGTTGTGCCAATCTACTTTGGCTCCCCATCAATAAGAGACTGGCTACCAAACGATAATTCCGCTATTCTTCTGGACGATTTTCCCACGCCAGAAATGTTGAGTGCGCATTTGAAGAAATTGCTAAGTAACGACGTATTGTATGAGGAGTACTTAATTCATAAGACCAAGAGTATTATTACGAATTCGCGGCTTGTGACTGTAAGTCTTAAGACGGTACACCAGGATAAAACAAGGATCAGTGTGGAAACTTTAGAATGTCTAGTTTGTGAAAGTTTGCATAGGAAACCAAGATTAGGAACAAAAATAGTGGATAAAAGTCATTTTAACTGTCCTCAACCTATATCTGCTTTGACACTTTCGGTGAACCCTTCTAACTCTTGGGTCAGTTCTTGGAAAGACGCGAAAAAGAAAGCAGAGAAATTAAAGGAACGTTTAACAAATAATTGAGTTGTATATTTTTATCTTCAATATATTTTTTGAATATATTATTATGTTAAAATAGTATTGTATTTGTATTTTTTTCACAACCACTATTGGCACATTCCGTCCAACGGCGATATTGGCAGGACGTCGTAGCGGAATCCTCTCTTGACCACATGGGGGATTTTCTTGGGGACCATTCTGTAGGAAAAATAAGGTATAGGTAAGACTTAGGTATTAAATAATATACTTATGCACTTAGCTTATATATCTAGGACCTTTAAAACACACAATATTTTACAAATTTCATGTAGAACTCCGGAACTCTCAAATTCTTGGAAAATGTATATAAAATCCTGGATTTTGGATACATATCAAGAAATAAGATTATGTTACTTACGAAATGCAATCGATGATGGGACACACAGACAGACACAAGGTGCATCCAGTACAGTCGTCTGTGACATGCGGTATATGCGTTTTTGAATCGAACCTGCAAGAGTTAAAACATTAGGTATTTTTGATGTAATATGGAAGCAAACGCACTGGAATTTAAAAGTATAAGAACTTACTCTATAGCTTGGTATCCGGAATCAGCGCAGGCCATGTAACATTTCCCGCAGTTTATACACATGTCCTAAAATAAAATAATAATTAACCAAAGTAATTGGGGTATTTAATATTATTTTAATTGGAAAACAAAGTTAATTGTCACACCATTTTTTCATAATGAAATACCTATTAATGTCTGCAATCATCGTCCTAAGTATCTATATCTAACGAAGGTTTTGTAATTATTTACACACACATTACGTTATACATTGCAACTGTGATATATAAGTTCCTCCCAAACGCCAAATTCTTACATTAATTTAGGTGCAGTCGGCCAAGAAAGTTTTTGAAAAATTTTAGCCTAATATATGAAAAGGTACATAGGTAATATGTATAAAAAAACGCCGCCAAGAAGGAGGAGCTACGGATCCAGGCGGAGAAGGAGGAACTGGCCAGATTGGAGGCACTTCGTCTGGCCAGAAATAATGCCGGATATGGTGTCATACTGCAGATGGACATGGAGGACATGACGGTCGAAGAAATTAAGAAGGGGGCTGAGAATGACTTAGAACATATCCTCTCGCTGACCACAAAATCCAAAAATCTTAAAGGAGGCTTTAAAAGGGCCTTCAAGGAGCTTGCGACAACTCTCAATAATAGAGTCGTAGAGTTGGCCCAGCGAGCATCGTCTGATGAGACGCGACGACTTCAGGCCACAATGGACCGGTGGGCCAAAGATATGGCCGATATGAAGAAGGCCCTGGCGCGTTGCCAGTGCGGCGAACACCAGCCGCACAGGAGGTCTCCGCATAGGAGAGCGGGGTCACCTATGTTGGGGACCCCTATGGACGTCACAGAGATGCCCAACGCGTCTCAAGCGATGCCACAAGAGGGTCCTGAGAGTCTGGAGGCGCTTATGCGCAGGGTATGCCATGAGGAGCGGGTCAAGGTGCTGCAAGAAGACCGCTTCTTCACCCGCTCCTTGATTGAGGGGCTAGAAGACCGCCTGCTGCCAAAAAAGTCATTGCGACCGCCACTAGCAGCAGACCGCAAAAAAGCGGATGCCCAACCGGAGGCCTCTTTTAAAGCCCCCGAGCCCCCAAAGCCCCAAAGGGCCAAGAAAGGGAAGAAGACAGCGACAGAGACAATGACGATAGTCTCTGCAGCCTCAACACCGCCAAGTCAACCGGCTCACATAAGTCCGGAGGCCAATGATGGCGGGAACGATGACCCCTTGTTACCGTCCACCACGCCAGCGAACACATGGACCACGGTAACGAGGAAGTCAAAGAGGAAAGCTCTGAAGGAGGATACTCCAGCCGGCAAAACTATGGCTGTAGCTAAGCCAGATAAGGACAAGAAGGCGCAAAAGAGTGTTGGGAAGAACAAAAGAAAGAGGGCTCCCAAGAAAAAGGTACTGTCTCCCCCCAAGACGGCCGCTGTAGTAATTACTTTAACTGCAGAGGCTGAGAAGAAGGGGGAGACGTACGAGTCTGTTCTTCGCGAAGCGAGACGGAACCTCAATATGGAGGAGCTGGGCGTGAGGCCAGCAAGGGTCAAGCAGACGCAGACCGGCGCCCGGAAGTTTGAGTTTCCGGGCTCCGACAGCGCCAAAAATGCTGACCTCTTCGCCGAAAGGCTCAAGGTGGCCGTCTCTGGCGTCGCGGTCGTTACAAGGCCGCAAAAGATGGCAACCATAGTGCTATCGGACCTTGATGATTCCATTACCAGGGACGAAGTTGTAGCCAAGGTCACCGCCTTGGGGGGTTGTCCCTCCGACTCGATTAAGGCGGGGGTCATACGTAGCGGTCGTGGGGGTGTAGGGACAATCCGCCTACAATGCCCCATCACAGCCGCCAAAGTCGTCAAGGACGGTGGAAGGCTGTTGATAGGGTTCAGCTCGGCCTCCGTTAGGGTACTCGATGAGCAGCCTCTGCGGTGTTTCCGGTGTTATGGAATTGGCCATACCCGCGTGCGCTGCCCATCTTCCATACAGCGTGAGGACCTCTGTCTGCGATGTGGCAAAACCGGACACAAGGCCGCCGCCTGTGCCAGTCGTCCTCACTGCGCAGTATGCGCGCAGAGCGGTCGGAGGGCCGACCATACAATGGGGGGGCGCAGCTGTAACCCTCCACCGAAGAAGGGAAGGGCGAATCCCAGGACCGGGACACTCGCCAGCGTCGCACCGGAGGCCCCAAGGGCTGATACGGTCGCTGCCATGGATATAGTGGAGGAGGACAATAGCACCGATAATGTCTAGCACGACCTCTTTCTCCTTCCTCCAGGCGAATATTAACCACTGCCGCTCAGCCCAAGACATGTTGTCGCAGGCGATGGCGGAGTGGTCGGTAAACGTAGCGGTGATCGCGGAGCCGTACTATGTGGCCCCGCACTGGCTTAGCGACTCCGACCATTTGGTCGCGATAGTCGCGCGTCCTTCTACCGACTCTCCCCCTCTAAATGTAATCGAGAGGGGGAATGGATTTGTAGCCGCCATGTGGGGGGATTTTGCCGTACTAGGCGTTTACTTCTCCCCTAATCGTCCGTTTAGTGAGTTCGAGGTTTATCTCAACACACTGACGGCGGTAATCAGCAGGGTGAGACCCCGGCAACTACTTCTCGCCGGGGACCTGAACGCGAAGGCAGTCGCGTGGGGCAACCCAGCTGCGAAATGCAACCGGCGCGGTCCTGCGTTACAAGCCTGGGCAATATCTGTGGGGCTCTCTCTTCTAAACAGGGGGACTACTCAAACGTGCGTGCGACAGCAGGGGGGGTCCGTGGTGGACGTAACGTTCGCCACCTCGGTTCTAGCAGCACGTGTGCAGGACTGGAAGGTCGAGCTGGGGAAAACTCTTTCCGACCACCGATATATCCGGTGGAAGGTTTCCACTCAACAACGTCTCAGCCGAAACTCCGCAGGAGCGCCCACATCGGGCCAGCAGGTCTTCCCCAGGTGGGCTCTAACTCACCTGGATCGCACCATAGCTAGAGAAGCCACCATCGCCCAGGACTGGTTCGCCCCTCCCTTTGATGGCCCGGTAGATGAGTCCGCTGCCCAACTGCGGCACTCTTTGACTGAAGTGTGCAACGCCAGTATGCCCCGGTCCCGTCGTCCTGTCCCGCGTCGTTCAGTGTATTGGTGGAGCGACGAAATCGCTGATCTCCGGGCGGCTTGTATTGCTGCCCGTCGAGCAGTCCAGCGTAGTCGCCGCCGTCGCTTGACTAGGGATCTGGAGGAAGAGGCCCTTTTATACGTCCGCTATGTGGAGACCAAACGGGTCCTAAAGAAGGCCATTGGAGAGGCCAAAGATCGCCGGCGAGCCGAGATGCTTGAGGGTCTAAATAACGATCCGTGGGGGAGACCGTATCAGGCGGCGCGTAATCGTCTCCGCCCTATTGGTCCACCACTGACCGAAGCCCTCGATCCCGAGCTCCTGGAAAGGGTCGTGCTGGGCCTTTTCCCACCACGCACCGACTTTACTCCTCCAGTGATGGGTATCCATCCATCGGTCATAGAGTCGGCCATAGAACCTCCTCCCCCAATCAACGCGGAGGAATTCGAGACAGCTGCAGAATGCCTGCGTGCCAAAAAAACGGCTCCTGGGCCTGATGGCGTTCCAGCACGCATCGTAGCGCTAGCGACCGTTGAAATGGAGGAGCGGTTTCGGGTCCTCTTCGACAGATGCTTTGCCGTCGGGCGATTCCCGCAGCCTTGGAAGGAGGGCCATCTTTGCTTGCTGCGCAAGGAGGGGCGCCCAGTCGACTCCCCATCCGCTTACAGGCCCATTATCTTACTAGATGAGGTCGGTAAGCTGTTCGAGCGCGTCATCTCGGCGCGTATCAATCAACACCTCCGGGAGTGCGGCCGGGACCTATCGGACGCTCAATTTGGGTTCAGGGCGAAAAGGTCTACAATCGACGCCCTGGCCCGTCTGCAGTCACTATGCAAAAGAGTCATCGGCGGCGGGGGGGTGGTGTTGGCTGTCTCGTTCGATATTGCGAACGCATTCAACACCATCCCTCATACCACCATTCTGGAGGCGCTTTCTTTCCACGGAATCCCCGTCTATCTCAGGACACTACTCAAGGATTACCTCGAGGGTCGACGAGTCATCTTCGTCGACAAGGGTGGCAATGTTAAGCGTCACACCGTGGAGTCTGGTGTTCCGCAGGGGTCGGTACTTGGTCCCCTCCTGTGGAACATCGGATTTGACTGGCTGCTGCGGACAGCACTCCTCCCGGGCATGAGCGTAATCTGTTACGCTGACGATACGTTGGTGACTGCCCGGGGGAAGACGTACGGAGAGGCGGCCTCTCTGGCTTCAGTTGGGGGATCTTTAATAGCCCGTCGTATCGGAATGCTAGGGTTGAGGGTGGCGCTCGAAAAAACCGAGGCCATTCTTTTTCATGGCTCTCGGCAGCGCCGCCCTCCCGACGCAAGCATTATGCTAGGCGGAGTCCGGGTTCCAGTGGGGTCCACGATAAAGTATCTGGGCCTCACGCTGGATAGTCGATGGACCTTTGGTCCGCATTTCGAGAAGCTGGCGCCGCGGCTCCTTAAGGCTGCGGATTCGTTTGGGTGGCTCCTACCCAATTTGGGAGGCCCCAGGACCAGATGCCGGCGACTATATGCCGGCGTCCTGAAATCCATGGCCCTCTACGGGGCTCCGATCTGGGCGGAGTCGCTCAAACACAGACAGAACGCGGCTTTCTTACGGCGGCCGCAACGGGCGATCGCCCAAAGAGTAGCGCGGTGCTACCGCACTGTGAGCTACGAGGTGGCTTGCGTGCTCGCCGGGACCCCTCCTTGGGATCTAGAGGCTCATGCGCAGGCCAAAATTTACCAGTGGAGAGCCGAACAACGGGCTCAAGGACTGCATCCTGCCCCTGAAGACCTCGGGGCAGTGAGGAGAGAAGCGCACTCGGATATGCTGAGTGCTTGGCAAGAAAGGCTCGCAATAGTCCCGTCGGGTAGGCGGACCTTGCACGCCCTAGGTCCGCTCTTAAAACAATGGCTGGAGAGGCCAGGCGGCTTTTTATCATATCGCCTGGCGCAGGTACTCACTGGACACGGTTGTTTCGGTCGATTCCTGCACCAGATACAGAAGGAGGAGACTCCAATTTGTCAGTCGTGCGGTTTGGCCGAGGACACGGTGGAGCACACATTATCGTCGTGCCCATCGTGGACTGCGGCCAGAACGATCTTAACCGGAGTAGTTGGAGCGGACCTCCCGCTGCCGCGTATCTTTAACGGCATGCTCGAGAGGGAAAGGGCGTGGAAAGCCGTCGCCTCCTTTTGCGAAGACGTCATGTCACAGAAGGAGGCGGCCGAGCGGGAGCGGGAAAACCAGCCCTCCGCTCCCCCTCAAAGAAGAAGAAGGAGGACCGGGCGTGCGCGGCGAGCTTTCGCCCGCGCTATAGCGCCAGAGTCCAGCGGTGGCCAGCTGGCGACGGGTGTGGGGACACTCCCGTTGGCATTGCACCACCGGCCGCCGCTGAGGGACGGAGGATCCCGTGTACCGGGTCCCCCGTCAGCCACCCACTAAGGGGGGTGGGGTCTGCAGGGCCTGTTACGGGCAACGCCGGCAGCGTCGTGGCAGTACAAGACTGGCTTCAGAGACCCATGACGCCGCCTTTCGGCTAGGAGGTACACCCCGGTGTTTTAGTCGGTAGACCCCCTGGGCATTGCACACCGCCCAGGTGCCGCAGCTGGCATTTTTTACCACCCTTTCGCCAGCCGTTGGGGAGTCCGACACACCACCTGGAGAGAACCTTCTCTCCGGGTGACGGTGCATAACGCATTCCAACGGGATAAAAAAAAAAAAAGGGTGATATAGCACTTTCCTTAGCCGACCTGAACAAAAATGGCTTATCAATTATACTTACATCATCAATCAGCGCCACCACCTGCTTGGTGTTATCCAGATGCTTGTAAGTTCCCACTCTGGACAAAGCTTCACCTAAAACGTCTTTTATCTTTGGAACTGGTGCCAGACCATTGACCTTTCCATTTGTCAGGTAACTCTCAACTTGATTGTTCTGAAGAATATCGGATTTGAGTCGTTTCTCATGAAGTAATTCCTCCCGTTTTTTACCGTATGGGCCGAAATGAGCAAGAGCCTGAAAAACAAACAGTCGTCTAAAAGTGGGTTTATGATAACACATTGGGATTAGACATGCGATTGCGAACTGTGAGAGTGGGGAAACCGCACTCGTGTTGGCATTAGCTAAAAATTCTGGGGATTACCCCAGAAGAGTTGAGCAAAATTACAGTAGAAACTGCTTACTTCGAGACTTTTAACTATTCTACTTTTCCCATGATCGGTCTAATAAGACTTATTTATCATAAAGAAGAAACTATACCTTGCCATTTTCATCATACAATGTCTCCACTGGCTTTCCTTTCTGGTGTTTGAATGATGGGGGCGACTGACCAGTCCACCCATCCAGTCCTATCGATCTCAAGTACAGCAGAGCCTTGAGACCAGTTATGTAGTCCTCTACGACTGTGAAGTCTTGGTTCTGGACTGCACTGCATATCTGAAAACATAGAATTTGGTATTTGAGCTAACGAATTTCCTGCTAATTGTTATATAGAGTGTTAAGACTACACAAAATCGTTTCGAGCACACAATTTTTTCGTTAAACATTGGTTATATGATGACAATACTATTCTCGATAATTAGTTTTACTTTAATAAAATCTTAGCACGTAAAAGACATGCATCTTACAAGCCCGCTCCATTCCACTCATGTTCCATCCGTGCCTGCAAAACTGTTCAAGACGTAAACCCACCTGGACGACGGGCGCTCCGCACATGATGAACTGCAGCGCCGAGTCGGCGGAGTCGATGCCGCCGATGCCAAGGATAGGGAAGCCGGGCAGCTTGTTCCCGATGGCGGAGACTGCGCGCAGCCCCATAGGGCGGGTCGCGTTGCCCGACACACCGCCGTATGTCGTGTGCTTTTCTACACCTAAAGGTTTCGATGGTTTAGGCTTTATCTAGACCAAATGTTGCTCGGCAAGACTGCAAAATGAAGGCATTGCCGTGGCTGTGGCGACCGTGGTAGAACAATCGGCTCGGGCGATATACGATAATGCTTAGTTAGTAGAGCCGCGCGCACTCTGCAAGCCACCGCCACCGCTCCCGCTTGTTTCCGGTTTGCAGCCTTAGTTTAATCAAAATAATTGAAATAGATCTGCTTAGAGAGATGCAGGGAGATTTTATGAGCCTAGTAGTTTTGGCTGTGCGTTGATATAAAACACAACACAATAAAACTTATTGCCAAATTAGGTTACTTACCTATTTTGCGACGACTTTATAATTTTATTTTATAATCGATCATTATTAATTTGGTCACCAGGGCGTAAAAGACACTTTAGTGGCATGTGGTAATATAAAGATTGATGATAATGACGAAATAACTTGAAACTTACCAACTGCTGGCCAGGGTGTGGCATCTGCTTTTACCGTCATTAGACCAGAGACAGTGTTGATTGCCGAAACACCATCCGCTCCTCCTAAAAACATAAATTATTGAGTTCAGTCTAGGAATGAAAGCCAACCGCTTCGACAAGTTCTTATCATCGTAGTCAGTACAGAAAAAAAATATCGAAAGAAGTGGTGAAAAGAACGTATAGGTAGATGTATGTTAACAAACCTTCATAAGCAGCCTGGGCGATAGACACAATGTCGGTTATGTTCGGAGTCAACTTCACGAAGAAGGGAATCTTGACCGCTTTGCGCACCCATTGGGAAATGCCCTTGACTAATACTGGATCCTGAAAAATTTAGAATGAAATATAAAAATAGTGGTCCCCAAGTATGCTCAAATCTTTAAAACTACAAAACGGATTTTGATGCGATTTTTTTAATATATAGAGGGATTTAAAAGGAAGGTTTTTAAAAAATAAATGGCGCCGAGTGAATTTCAAATAGTGCGAGAAAAAAAACTGTTGCTTTGGGAAATTAAAGCCGCGGCAAAGGCTAGTTCGATTATAATTTTTTTATTCACCTGTCCACAAGCAAGTCCCATGCCCGACTCGCCCATACCGTGCGGGCAGGATAGGTTCAGCTCCAAAGCATCAGCTCCTGATGCTTCCGCCTTCTGCGCCAGCTCGGTCCAATCGGCCTCGTTGTATGAACACATGATTGACGCTATTACTACCTGTGGAAGGATGAAAATGTGTTTGGTGGAGTTTAGGTTTGTACGCGCGATAGGAACTCGCATATTGCTTGGTGATATGATCCTGATATGCTGGGAGGTCTCTGGATGAGACTGGCGCAGGACCGAGGTGCATGGCGTTCTACGGAGGAGGCCTAGACCCTGCAGTGGGATATTATAAAAGGCTGATGATGATGATGACAAAGTTAGAATTCAAGCTTACACGGTCTCTACGAAAAATGCCCACTTAAGTCCAGACAGATTCTTCAAGAGGATTCACAATGTAAAAGTCTCGCATCAACTGTGAAGTATCCACTTACTTTAGTGGGGAAGTCCTTCTTCAGCTCCACGATGCTCTGGCACCAGTAGTCGGCGCACTTCTCGGAGATCAGCTCGATGTTCAGGAAGGAGCCCTGGCCTGGGCCGAAGTTTTCACCCGAGGTTACTCCGCGTACTATCCGGGGCGATACATTTGTTACCAGATCCTGGAAATGTGTTCGACCATTTGGTTAGGTACTTCTTAGGTTTAGTGTTTTGTCATCCACACCGCAGCTACTTTTTGTGGTGGAAAAGAATAGAACACGATAATACTAGGTAACATTTTTCAACTTTTTATATTCTCTATATCTTCTATTCTCGTAACTAATAACTTTTTGTTGTCTAATGTGCCTTAGTAACACTTGAAAACGTTGATCAACAAACAGTAAGGTGTGGATACGCCGTAATATTCCCAATTCGGGCAGAAACAAGCAGTCGTTCGTATTTAATTATTAAGCATTCCAATTATCGACAAATCGTGTCGGAGGCTTAATGTTTCCTAAAGATTTTGTACAACTGACTGCTGACTGGTAAAAGAGGTTGGTTCTAACCAGGGCGTTGAGAAATCTTTTTGGGCTACGTCTTAGCTTTCAGTGGAAGAGGCCCTAGGTGCCGGTGTCCCCAACCCCCTTGTCTATTAGTTCGTTACTGTTCCTATTAGCTTAAGGACTGAGGAAATCCGCTCCTGGTTCTCACCTTATCAAGGCCAAAAGTCTTGGTGACAGCGAAGCCCCAGCCTTGCTCGAAGGCTCTTCGGATCATGGCGGAGGCGGTGGTGGGCGGCGCGCTGGCCAGCCCGAACGGGTTCTCGAACCTGATCCCGCACACCTCCACCGAGAGGTCCACCTCATCCACCGGGCTGTGGAACTTGGGCAGCTCGATCGGCGCATCGAATGGGAGGCCCTGGAAAACGATAGAGTATTTTATAAACTCAGTTTTGATAAACCTAGGGATCATCTAGATGACTTAACGTGTCGTTCCATAATTATCTCAAACATAGAAATAAAATAGAGAACCTGCAGATTAAAACCGATATTTCCATGTCATTTTTAGTGTGAGACATACCAGAAATATAAATTAAGATTCACTGCACGCGGTCGGCCGCATTCGAGTGAAGTCAATATCAACTGCATGCAGTCGTGACTGTAACCGACCGCGCGAAGTTGAAGCGAGTTGACCACTCGAATGCGGCCGACCGCGTGCAGTTGATATCATGACAGCACGAAGTTGAACATGCAACTGCATGCAGTTAAATATATGGACCGCGCGCGGTCGCTGCGATGCAGTCCGTCTGATGTCAGCCTTAGAGTATAGAGTGGTCTATAGTGCCTGTCGACCTCATATTTGGATCTCACTACCGCTTACCATCAGGTGGAGTGAGGTCATCTTGTTTGCCTATTATAAAAAAAATACGCAAAATACCACACTAACCTGTAAGTAGCAGTGCATGTACCAGGCCGCTGTCTTGCCGTCATTGACAGACTCCACGGTGGTCTCCGCGACCCCAGCCAAGTCTCCTCCTACGAAGACCTTAGGGTTGCTCGTGGACTGCATTGTGGCACTGTCCACTTCTGGTAGGCCCCATCGGTTCAGTTTGACGCCGGACATCGCATCCTTCACTGAAATGTTTTCATAGATTATAGGTAGACTCTTTAATGTATGTACTTATATACAAAGTGCTTCATGCACTTGAAATTATTCTGAAGTTCATAATTTTGATATTCATTAACAGTGAGTGATTAGGCTATCCGGCTCGAAGGACCATCTTGTAAAGCTTTGGTTGCTCAAAACGTAAAATGACTGCCCCGCATAATTGTTTAAACAGAGTTTCCTCCATAGCCGATAAAGAATGCCAATATTATGAGTAACATACCTTCACTATCGTACAGGCCTGATCCAAATGCGGATATGATAAAGTTGGCTTTGAGCTGCAATATTTGGTCCACATCTTCAATCCATTCTCCATCGTCCAATTGTTCGGTGCGACACATTTTAAGAGCGGCAATCTGAAACATTCATAGGCAGGCATGTCATCGCAGATAACTACTTACTTAGAGGTTATTTATGAACGTAAAGTAGTATTTTAAAATATCTTACCCTGCCATCTTTTACAATAACTTCTTGTGGCGACATGAACGGAACAAATTCACATTTTTCTTCTTTTGCCAAATCGACCTGTATAGAAAAAAAGTCAGTAATTTTTAAATTGTCCTACAGATTTCGGTTATGGTTGTAGTATCGTATCTAGGCAGGTACCCGCCTAGAATTATTGGTACCTATACATGTAGGTAAATCATCATCAGCGTATCGCTGTCCACTCCAACAAATGCTGGTACCGTCCCATAGGTAGGTACATATAATTAGAATAGGGGTACCTATTCTGTAAGTAGGTATACTTATTATCACAATCCACCATATTATTAAATATCGGCTATGATTAATTGACACTCGAAGTATGCCAGCATTTTGGAGCCACTAACTTCTTCCAGTTCTATGATTGGTCGGAGCTTACCTCTTCCGGTACAGCCCGGATGTTGCTAAATCCTTTCCGGAAGACCACGTAGACCCGTCGGGCGCCGCAGCGGAGCGCCGACGTGGCACAGTCGAAGGCAGTGTCTCCAGCGCCCAAGACTATCACGTTGCCATGCAGCTCCGGCAGGGAAGCCTTGCAAGCGCACATGCCTGTCAACATAAGTAAAATTGGGTACCACCTAGTTAATATTTTTTTTTCGATCGATGGAAAGGACCCTTGATATGATAATGGAAAATAGATCCCCCAAGATTTTGGACGTTATGGCGTTTATAATACCGGCCATAACCATTTTTTTTTTTATATGCTGTGCCCCATCAAGGGCTAATTCATTAAGACTGAAGATTTGGCTGTATATTTCAGTCAAAGTCCACAGGTTTACAAAAGAATGATAACACCATAACACTTCACACTATTTAAAAAATATATTTTTCTTTTCAATTTATAAGCAAGAAGCTATATTTAGCTTTCTGACCAAAAGGATTACATACTAATCCTATTGGATTAGTAATAATTTAGGTCACGAATGTTATTATGGCAAGAACGTCGTCTATCATAACAAAAAACCTGTAGCCTTTATCAATAATGTTTCCGCATGAGGATTTATGCCATTAATTCCAATTAAGTACAATCCAACTGATCTCTAATTCTTTTTGTACCTACTAGCTGGGCACACCATAGCTCTGTTTACGGTCAACATACCCTTTTTGCTTCCTTTCGATACCAGCGGCAAGAAATCTTTGCTAGTATAGAAGCCCATATCTTGGGTGAGTCCTTTGAATATCGGCACGGATTTAGGCTCTGGTAGGCCGATGCCCAGGAACACTGCGTCATGACCTTCTTTGAAGAGACCCTGAAAAAGATGAAAGTCTGTTAGATCATAGATATGATGGAAAACGAGTAAAGTACGAGTTGGTAAATGACTCCACATAAAAGCAGATAGCGTATAACTCGCGTCTGAGGTAATTACTTAGTGATGCATCTCTGAGGTAATTTCATAATGATGCATAGAATCCAACAGTAATTTTAATAAATACAGTTACTATGTAATGATCGTAATTATATTTGTGATTTCAGCATTTATGAGTTTCGAACCTTGAGATAAACCTTCGTAGCACAGTATTTTTTTCTCTCAGGTTGACATATTATTCAGAATTATCAGTGTGGTAAAGAAGATTATTTTTCATTTCTCCAACCAATTACCCAAAAGTCAACTAAGTAGGTATGTCTGCTAAAATATTGGAATTGAAACTTACTTGAACTGTTATATCCTTGGTCGACAACTGGCGCCCGGTCTCAAACTTGACTCCCAAATTCTTCACGAGTTCCACTTCGAACTGAACCACGTCGAACGGAAGCCGGTATTGAGGTATCTCTGAAGAACTATCAATCATATGTTAAAAATACTTTTTTTATAAAGCGTGTAGAAACACTGTTGGGCAAAAATTCTTGGGAAATCAAAAATTTAAACAAAATAAATTTTCATCAAAATCGGTTCAGCCAGTCCGATTACCTATTTCTTACTAACAAACATACTGTATATTATTATTTAAGTCCGGTGATGATGACAAGGCTACCGAGCCATCATCGTATGTCAGTTAGGAAAAAAAAATCTGTTGTGCGAGATAGCAAAGTAACTGTAGCGATAAACATATAGTTATGCATAAGTAGCTACATACCTAATTAGGTTACCTGTTTACCTAAATAGGTGTACAGACCGCTTTATCTTTAAGTCAGTAGGTGATCCTATTATCTAATAAAAACTATTATCAAACTAATGACATTTTACACTTATTGTTGGCAAGACGACAATAATTATTATCAAAACACTGGTTATAACAATAACAAGCGTAACAAGTAAATCACGTAACGTAATTACCTAGTATTTGATTAGTTAGTTCCGAATTGGCCCCCAAATATTTAGATAACGAAGATAAAAACACGTTTTTTTCAAAGGTACTTAAAACATTATGTACTCCCTCGAAATCGGTTAAAATTTACCTAAGTAACTATTTAACTTTTGGTGTGTAAGCGCGGCAGACGTACATAATTACTTTCGCATTTTTCATTAGTAGGTACAAGCATTTGTTGTACAACGACGAGTATATAAATTTTTCAGGTCAATAAATATATGGTAAGGTTTATGGCGTCGCGGATCAAAACAGAGTCCGTTGAGTGGAATCCAACACGCTCTAAGCTCAAACGTTCACCGCCTTGGCAGGAGAAATAGGTACACATTAAAACGAATCAAAATAAACTATAAAGGGGGCTTCCAATAAACGACCTTTATAAAAAAAAATCCATTCGTGCGCGAGTCCGACTCGCATTTCACCAGATTTTATATCTTGACGATTTCATACCTCAGCCCGCCCAAGTATTTCTCCTTCTCATACACGGTGATGTCCTTATACCCAAGCCGAGCTAGGAAGCAAGCACAGCTGATGCTGGCCGGGCCTCCCCCAACGAGGGCTATCTTCTGCTGCCCCCCTCTGGGCAGTGGCTTCGTCTTCGGGTCCAGAGTTTGGGGTATGCCCATCTTCATGAAGATCTGTAATTACACTGTATTCAGATGATGCTCTCAACGTTTTGCCGGTTGCATCCTTGCGGACCCCGGGGTCCGCTTTCCTGCTCTTGTCTCTCCACTTCGCATCCTTCACGGAATGTTAAGTATTCAGATTATCTATGGTAATATTATAAAGCTGAAGAGTTTGTTTGTTTATTTGAGAGAGCTACTGGTTCGAATAGAAAAAATCTTTTTGTGTTGGAAGCCATTTATCGAGGTAGGCTATAACATTTCGCTTCGACCAATAGGAGCAAAGGAACAATGGAAAATGTGTAAAAAACGGGGGAAAACGTGGAGGAAAGACGCTGGCACAGTTAACACCTAATATTAGTTGCTTGTATTAGCACAATAGATCTGTGCACTTTTATTTTATTCAAATAAATAAATACCAGTTTTACGAAAGTAATAAAGGAAACTCGAATGCACGTTCGAACCGCTTTATTACTTAGGACGGCAAGCAGTGTCTAATTACGTCACATCTTTTAAAAGAACGACCACTGCTCACGCGAAAATTTTATTTTGAAATAATTTGCATTAATTAAATAAGGATTAGACTGGCAAGGAATTGGCAAGCCCAAGCCTTGAAAAGAGAGCTCTGGACAAGTTTGGAGGAGACCTTTGCCTAGCAGTGGGATGACCACGGTTAACAAAAAAAAAGAAATTAGACTATTTTACATAAGGATGATGTTGGTACAGCTGATGATTATGTAGGTACTCACGTCCACAGCGAAGTGCTGGAGTCCGCCGATGTTGATGGCGCCCTCCTCACTAGCGTGGAGGTTGCAGCCCCCCACACAGAGGTCGCTGGTGGGGCACACCATGCCGCACGTCAGACCCAGAGGGTTGTCCGATAGGATCGCCTTCGCCGCTCCGTAGTAGTTCTGGGAGAAATGCAGGTGTGAGGACTTTTGTGAGAGAGCGTCTCATTTAAAAAAAATGCTTCTGTGTAAGCTTTGGATTTGCTACTGTTTTTATCGTAGTATTGTCTTTTTTGTGTTTTAGCAAAAGAGATAGATACAGTTAAGGCGATCTTGTTGCCATTTACGATATCTTCCAGATCCCTACGCTACTATGTGTAAATATACTTCTCATATGCATTTTTCAAAAGGTTGCCGACACACGAATATCGTCAACAGTTCCCGATCCCTGAATTAGATAAGTATTAGACTATTATACAGACTAACACTTAAGGGGTGAGAGCCATCCACTCCCCCGCAAGTCCGGTGATGATGTCGAAACTACTCCGAGCCATCATCGTGTGTCAGTTAGGAAAAAAATGTAAAAAGCGTCGATGGCCGAGTGGTTAAGGTCGTTGCTTGCCATGCGAGAGGTACCAAATTAACCCCGCCAGGTACCAATGTGTTTTTCAAATTTGAAATTCATATGTACCATCATTCGACGCTTTAACGGTGAAGGAAAACATCGTGAGGAAACCAGCACACCTGAGAGATTTTTCTACGGTGTGTGAAGCCATGTCAGAGGCCTACGGGCGGCTTAAACTCTGACACCAGGTTGTTCATCAACCACACGATAAGAAGAAGAAGATAGGAAAAAAACAGACTAACCCTATTAGCGATACTGGTGATGAAACTCTTCACGTCAATCTGGGTAGGGCAGGACTTCTGGCAGGGTGCATCGGCGCACTTCAGGCATCGCGCCGCCTCCTTCAGAGCCCCACGCTCCGAGAGCGTGGTGTGCTTGATGTCGTCGAAGTTCTTGACCAGGGTTGGACAGGTCTGCATGAGGGAGAGGAACCTTATTAGCAAAGGTACGGACTACGTGTACCTGTAAGCAGTGCATACATAAAATCACGCCTTTTTCCCAGAGGGGTAGGCAGAGATCACTTCCAGCGATCCACTTTTCACCTCTGTGGGAAACGTGACGTGACGGGTTGTGGACCACGTCGCCGCCATTCTGCCTTGTTCATTTGTTCTGCCTTGTTGTTGTGTAAGCAGTGCCTTTAACAAAAAAAACTCCCGACATCTAAGATGATCTCACCATCTAATGGTCAGCGGCAATAAGGTATGAGGTCGACAGGCACAATAGACTCTATTGGGCTAGTCGCCCTCACTCTGAAGGCCTGCACAAACGCTGGTGCACGCCCCGTCTAAACCCAGGATTTAAGAGGAAGGAAACACACTAGCGATAATATAGCATAAATAAACGCACCCTTGCAACAAATCTATCCATTTCATAGACACGTCAATTGCAAGTAAAGAGTTTCATCAACTTGAAGTTGAGTTATGAGCTCTTATCAAATAAACTTACAGTGCATTTTCTATCGGTGTTCCTTTTCCAATGTTGCTTATTCTTCTTAGTCGCAGCTGACGGGACCAAATTCGTGAAAGGTTTCACTGTTGGGTTTAACTTCAACAGATTCTGAAACAATAAAACTAATACATATTATTATTAACTTCTTACTCCTACGCCTACAACATTGAAGATAGGCACAAATCTTTATTGTAAGGTGAAAAAAGATCACGTTGGATCAAGGACAGTTACGAGTTACTTAGGTAAGTAATCAAGCGCGAGTTGGACTCGCGTACTGAGGATTCTTTACCTATTCTATTTTTTTTTTGTATAAAAGCCCCCCTGAATTCTTTTAAATTTCTGCTAAAATATCAGCGCCGTTGCATTCTTGGTAAATATTTGTTTTAATTTGGTTTGTATTTTTATTTTTATCGTCAATAATTGTTTTTCTCTCTTTCTTTTCTTTCATTTTTTGTTATCGGGAACTGAAATTCATCATGTGAAATTTTCAACAGTCTAGCTATCGCAGTTCTTGAGATACCGCCTGATGAAAGACAGGTGGACAACGAAGTCTTAGTATGTAATGCGGCACCGTTTTACCCTTTAGGAATAAAAGGAACCCGTAAAATAGACATTTCATCACAAACTTTAGTTCATTCAGTTTCACTTGCTAAAGGATTTAATAATAGCCGTAATCGATGAAAGGCCGATGACATTGACATCTAAAGATAGAAAGATTCCTACCTATTGTTATTATATCCGAGTAAACAAATACGTTTGATTTATCTGTTCCATAATAACTGAAATAGGTACAATACTGATACAGGAGATGACCTGATGACCTAGCATCGTTCACATGACTAAAGAAACTGAATTTACATTCTCCCATTAGGAATTGCCTTTACGTAAATTAAATTATTGTCATTACCGCTGTGAATAAGGTTAAGTTGTTCTTAAAAGTCGTTGCAGATCAATGCATTTTTCTAATACCTACTGCTATTAAAGACGTTAAAGGCACTTAGTAGGTACGGTCAGCAACATAGTCTTAATAGGTTTACTCTCAAACATATGTTTAAAAAAGCGTCGATGGCCGAGTGGTTAAGGTCGTTGCTTGCCATGCGAAAGGTCGCCAGTTCAAACCCCGCCAGGTACCAATGTGTTTTTCAAATTTGAAATTCATATGTACCATCATTCGACGCTTTAACGGTGAAGGAAAACATCGTGAGGAAACCTGCACACCTGAGAAGAAATTCTAAGGTTGTGTAGTCGATCAACCCGCACTTGGCCAGTCTGGTCGACTAAGGCCTTATCGCCCTGGTTTAGGGTAGGCAGTGCCCGTGCAGTTGGGACGTATATGGGCTGATGATGATGATGATATGTTTATTAAGTAAAATGACTGTTTCTGCTTCGAAACGTAGTTCGATATTTTAATTGCAATTTTCTTGAATCTTTCTTATATTTCTTGAATATTCATACGATTATGGAATAAATGAAATAAATATAACTTCTACTTAGACGATCGTTAGATGTTGATTATAATTGCGACATATTTAAACTGCAAAATGTTTAATTATTCGCAGTCAGTTCACAGATTTTTTTTGTCGTAAGTTGTATCCCCACCACAAAAAGAACGATAAATATTTTGAACATTATCCACGTTCATATAATAATTTACCTAAGTGAAAAATAAGAATTGTACTCCTTTGTGGTAGGTAGTTAACGCATTATCTTAGTAGATACAATAAGAACGAACGATACTAATTAGTAGATAGTGTTGCTGCGATTTGGATTCTTAATTAAGTCAGTTAAGATTTGACATTAACAACATCCAAGACCAGAACTGGTTTTCATTTGCTATGAATTAATCGAGCTCTATTGCGCAATACGATCCTAATAGTCGTTTAGAATGCACTGGGTCATATTTGTTACACTGTTTATGAATGCCATTATAAAACGTAGATGAGATAAATTTATACGTCCATTTCAATGCCGAGTACATAGTAAAACATATGTTGCATTCTGTCAAACATTGTAAGTAGATTGTTTGTGAACTACGATAATTTCTTAAGATTTTCATACAAACTTCGTCAAAAATGCCATCTTCCACTAAAAACACAACATATTTTAGTACTGACCTCGATATCCGGCAACTCTTTACTCAACAAGACCTTTGCCATGTTGCAAAATGAACCTTAAACACTTGAAATAAAATCTGTTTTGACTCGGAACGAATTCGAATTTTTATTACGATGCAGTGGACTGCTCACTGGCAGGGCTCACTGGCGACTGAATGGATAAACATGTTTCGCCCATTTACTATCACAAAATAGTCAAAATATACACTCTTAACTCCATCACATAAGGTACACATTTGCGTAAACATTTACATTTATAATCTTTGTTCTCCGTCGAACTGATATGTGACCTCACTATCTTAACTTTTCATGTATGGTTTTCGATAATAGACTTGAGTGAGATCAACAAATTTTGTTTAAATAGATAAGCCATACATCATACTATTTATCAGTCCTCAAATAACTGATAATGGGCGGTTGTTTACTGGGTTTAATATGTTGGACGCCTTGAAAATTCGCAAATTATTTTTATGTTTCAAGCTCGTAATGTATACGTATTTAAGTCTTGATAAGTATCTATTGTTATCTATTTAAATATACCTCCTTACCTAGTTATGGATAATGTAAAAATCATTAGTCAGTGTGATTCTTCAAAATTAAAAGATACTAGAAAACTAAAATATCCGGGATATAATACCATGTTGCTTTGTTTTAATTAGCTTAGTTGACCCGTGATCATGGCGCTTGCAACAGTGCCGAAATATTGGGAGATCAGTAAAACAAAACAACATGATAAATGTCCCGGACATTTTCAGTTTACTAATGTGTGAAACCATGACAGTTTAAAATCATATGTTAAAAGATACTATAATTTAATCATTTCGAAATATCGGGATAACAAAATGAAACAAACACTTGAACAGTTAATATAAATATATTTTGAATTATTCAGAGGCTTTACAATATTTGGAAGAATTATCGGCAGCGTTATACCTATCGATTGAATTACATATGACACACAGCGCTTTCCTATATCAAGTCCATCTGTATAAAAATAATAATATTATACAAGCTGTTATTCGAATAAAAGCAAGAGACAATACATTCTTTTTAAAAGGACAGCGGGATATACAATTCATAACAATGTTACATAGCTAACACCAATAGAAACGATACATAGGAAGTAATACGTGACTATTTATGTGAAATTACAAATTCAATATAACGTTGTGCACTGACTCACAAAGCTGTTGGACTAATGAATAAACAAAAGACGTTTAACGAGTCGCGTAATAACTTTTTTCTTACGTCACTTTCAAATTTGTCCGTGGCTAAGAATTTAAAAAAAAATCTAGCAAAATTTTTTTTTTACCTTGGCGGATCTATAGAATCTCAAATCATATTGCACTGGCTATTGTTTACATGCAAACAGTCGCAATTTAAATTGCGTGGGTACATAAAAAATGCGCAATTTTATAATAAACGTTCTAGGTATATTGACGAACATACAATGATAGATTTACTTATACCGCCTGTCAGTGCACGACACAAAATTAACAAAGAAACATTACATGTTGCCACACAGGTACATACTTAAAATACATTTAATATTTTATTTAGTTCAAAATGAATATACAATTTTATTAATAACCGCATTAGCAGCTTCCATTTCAACTAATGTTATTTATAAATGCGATCAGAGCCCCCTACAAATGTATCTAATTATTTTATTATATAAAAATGCGACACCAAAGGGAATGGTGCGTTAGCCTATATATTTTAGTTAATACTAAATTTACCGTTATTTACATGCTGATTCTTCTAAATATTTGCATCTGAACAATACATATACATTAAAATCTTACGGCTATGTCTGTTTTGTGCAATTGTTGGTGCTTTCTTGATGATAGTGGGAAGGCGACAGTTGGATTATGTGACGTAATAGCGCCCTGCGGGATTCTATATACCAACGAGGTATTTTATCTAGGCGTATACCGAGCTATGTATATTTAATAGACGTTACATTGAATGGTTTTATGTGAACACTTGTCTAAAGCTCTGGCCACCATATTGCCACCATAATTTGAACTTTATGTTGTTGACTCAAGGTCCAAAACCCATGAATATATACTGCCTTATATGGTGTCAAGTCCATTTTTATATATATTAAAAACATTAGATGAGCCGACCTTATTATAATAACGGCCGCAGAATACGTAAAGGTATAATGTACTGTACGCCTAGATAAAACATATCTACAGTAATACCTGATCACAAGGCGTATCTTGCTTGGGCAAGCAATAACAATTGCACACACTAACGCGAACTTACGTGTACTATTTCATCTTACATTAACATATACTTTAGGAGTGGATTTAGACAGTAATTAACTTAGTGCCGTATGTAGTATATATAGAAAAAAAAAACACCAGTACATCTGTCAGTTAATAGGCAAGTGGCGAAATGAAGAATTGGAAAGGCCGTGCCGTTTTTTTTAGTCAATTAAAGCCTAAACCCGTTATCACATTTTCAGCGAAATACCTCCCAATACGACCTGTTTGTTACAAGAACTAAGAAATACCTTTTCTTCTTACGATTTCAGAACCTAGCTACATATAGGGTTTAGTCTGTTCTATCATTCTCCTTATATCCTAGTACTTTTTCTTTAAACATCCACATACAAAGTGTTATCTTAAATTTTTAAATCCGGATTTTGGAATTTTGTCACTTTATTAAACATACGGAAGTCACTTTTCATTAAAAGGAAGTATATGAGAGTAAATGACATTTAAACTAGATTTAGACGAAATGGTATTAGTTGTAGGTACCTACAGTAACAATATCTTGATAGAGTCACTGAAACGCAACTCGATATGACTAAAGTTCTAGTATTTCTTAGTTCATGTACAAAACTAGGTATACGCGGCCGGATTGAAACGAACGATATTGACAATATTTTTAATTGTATACTTGCGTTTCAATTCGGTCGTTTAACGATACAGTTGTGCGGTTCACAGTACCCATGAAGACAAGAATATACTAAACATTGCTCGCATTCGGAATCGTTCGCTATCGATCAATTGGCGATAATACGTTGGCTAACTTATTTTAGAATCTTCTTCGATTTCTTCTCAACTTATCATTGTACCCTACTTGCTATGTAGGTACAGCTTTGAATCTCTAAATGATGTAATGCTAATGAGGTAATGCAAGGTCGAATTTAGCCCGAAACGAGTGAATTGCCGAAAAACGCATAAAAAGATCTTTTGGAAACTTGCCATTATAAAATTGACGATTACAAAATCACTTAACCCATTCAATACTGTGCAACATTGAAAGTATAACAGTTCTTGCTAACATTTTTATTATTATTATTATATTTAGCCAACGTATAATCGCCATGTAACCGCATAAACTCCCCTAACTAAGCTTAGCTAGTTTCACCGATATGTATGTAACGTACAGGGCAATCTCATTCACGCGGGCGCTTAAGTTATATGTCTGCTACCAAGCCTTGTGGTACTGCGGTGGGTATTAAAAGCTATAGTTTGGTCAAAGTTTGCACATTTCTTTACGAGTCAAAGAATAAAATCAGTTTTAATTATATTCTCCCATATAAGGACATTTCTCTAATGACATTCCAACGCCATTAAAACGGATGTCGTGCGATAGTGGCGCCAACTTCTTCCAAACTAACAACCAATACAAAAAAATAGTAAATTAAGTCATACATAACACCGCTAGTACTCTAACACTTGGTCAATACAGAGTTTTGGGCATATTGAAAAATCTACACGCTTTCACAGTAGCATAAGCGGTCATAATTAAAAATTAGCGTACATTTTTGGGACTAATACGTTAATACATTGTCTCTTAAACAAGGACGCTTTATAACAGCGAATGGAAACTTATACATGAAAGAGACATTTCTTTTTATGATTTCATGTGTAAAGTCCAAATCAGCGTCCATTTTTTTAAATATACAACAATCAACATTCAATCTTATATCAGTTATATAAAGTTCATGTTCCCGTGACATGTTAGGGTGTTACTTAAAGTGCATTTGTTTAAGAGCCAAGCCCACACGATTAGTGGATCCGCGGACGCATTATTAAAATCACTTTCTTAACAAATACTGTACTTATCGACATACTACATTGAAATACAACAATCGGGAACAAAAATAAGCAATAATAAATCGAAAAATATAGTCTCTGCCTAACACAAATTTCAACAATTCCATTTTAATCACCAACCGCTAAGAAAAAACATTAAAGAGTTATTAAAAAAAAAACAATTTGTACCGAACAAAGAACTGTCAGAAACAATGTAGGAATGTTAACATTACGCTTTGTATGAATCAAAGGGTTAAAGGAAAGCACCCAAATGCGAGTTACACTCTATAAACACCGACGGTTACCTGAATTTGTTGCCATTGCCTGTCCACAACTATCGCTACGGACGTGAAAAAGGTTACAAATCGGATTTACGCAGCCAAAAAAAAACAGTAAAAAATTGACTTAGGCGTTACCGTGGGAGCCTTACCGTATACAAAAGATCAATATCCAATTTGTCACCTTCACTAGTAGCAACACTTGCGTTTCGACCGGCAGATGGCGTTGACATGTGGTTACGTCAACTGTCAAATTCTGTTCCAGATTATAATATAAAAGCGATTACATGATACGGACTCACTCACACCGACCCACGTTACATGAATGCGAATTAACAGTAAATTAACGTCGTATGCATTAATGCAGTCCATAGCGCACTGTCGGGCCGCGGGCGGGTCTACGGTGCGCTGTTAGAAAGCTACGCTGATCGTTTACACTGGCTTCCGCGCTACGCTATCTGTAACAACGCAGAAAAATTAATAAATAAATATAATAAACTAGCTGTGCCAGCGACTTCGTTCGCGTTTCCCCCGTTTTTTACACATTTTCCATTGTATCTTTGCTCCTATTGGTCGCAGCGTGATGTTATATAGCCTAAAGCCTTTCTCGATAAATGGTCTATACAACGCAAAAAGATTTTTTCAAATCGAACCAGTAGTTCCTGAGATTAGCGCGTTCAAACAAACAAACAAACAAACAAACTCTTCAGCTTTATAATATTAGTATAGATTCTGACCACGATACATGATATAAATAAATAAATATTTATATTACACAACATCACATACATTGTGCTGATCCCGTGGTAAGTAGCTTAAAAGCATTTGTGTTACGGAAATCAGGATCAACAGTGGATACACAAATAAACTTAAACATATTTAATAATACACCCAGACACGGAACAAACACCGATGTTCGTCACACAAATATTTGTCCCGAGTGGGAATCGAACCCACGACTCTTGGAACCGTAGGTTTTGAACCTGAGTCACTAACCACGTTTCCACCGAGCCAGTGATGATAGTTGTTCGAAACATCTAATTTTGGATTATTATGTTATTACATCTTATCATCTAAGACAGATAGGACTCAGAGCCAATAACTAACCACTATACAGTCGCATGAAACCCGCTGTTAAGTGACTCCGACCTATTGCGTTCCGGGATCAGCACTGGAGCCAGGATCTTAATCGATATCAACCAACTGCGCATACTATAGTGTTGAGACGGCAATCCGACTCGATCGATATGAGAGATCAGTCGCAGTACTTCCGGCTTAAAGTGCATTCCGAAGCACGGATGTGCATTTCTCAAGAAATCATCGATTTTACCCGACCCCGAACGCGTCTCGGTGCTTACACAGCCCTTGTTACCAATAGTTTTTTTTTTTCCTAACTGTCTACGACGTAGTTATAACTCACCCCTAAATTTCAAATAGATCAGCAAGGCATTGATGTGTGTTTAATACCTGAGCGGGTCGCCGCCCTTACAGCAGCGCGCACTTCCGCCGCGGCCGCACGGGCTGCACGGGACACATCACTACTCGTATGGTCTGCGATTTTGTGTCGGGATATAATAGGAGAGGTAAAGGACAAGTTTTCAACGTGTCTCGAATATCTGCCCAAAAACTCTTGCCAGCTCTCGGACCATTATTAGAATGACTGGCTCGGTGGAACAGTGGTTGGAACAGTGAGCCTGGGTCACTAGGCTCACTATCTACGGTTTCAAGAGTCGCGGGTTCGATTCCCACTCGGGATAATATTACGAACATCGGTGATTGTTCCGTGTCTGGGTGTGTTATTCAATATATTTAAGTATATTTGTGTATCCACTGTTGTCTCTGATATCCGTAACACAAGTGCTTAAGCTACTATATATAAAGGCCTTTACATCTAAATAGATGATTTATGTAGCATCTTGCGGTCTATCACGGCAGCTGCGCTCGTGGCTGTACAAGAAAGCTAAAGCTACTATTATTTAAAAAAAAAAAGAACTGTGTTCAGTACCTGAGCGGGTCGCCGCCCTTACAGCAGCGCGCACTTCCGCCGCGGCCGCACGGGCTGCACGGGACACATCACGACTCGTATGGTCTGCGATTTCGTGTCGGGATATAATAGTAGAGGTACAGGACAAGTTTTCAGCGTGTCCCAAAAACTCTTGCTATCTCTCGGACGATTATTTGTATGTGTTCAGTACCTGAGCGGGTCGCCGCCCTTACAGCAGCGCGCACTTCCGCCGCGGCCGCACGGGCTGCACGGGGCACAGCACGGCGCGGATGGCCTCGTCGAACACGGTCTTCAGCCCCTTCTGCGTCAGCGCGGAGCACTCCAGGTACTTCACCGCGTTGATCTCCTTCGCCATGCCGAGGCCCTGCCGGACAAGTTTGAACGGTCATGTTACATGTAAGAGAATCCCTTTAGCCATGCCGAGGCCCTGGCGGACAAGTTTGAACGGTCATGTTACATGTAAGAGAATACTCTTAGCCATCCGAGGCCCTGGCGGACAAGTGGGGAACGGTCATGTAACATGTAAGAGAATCCCTTTAGCCATGCCGAGGCCCTCGCGGACAAGTTTGAACGGTCATGTAACATGTAAGAGAATCCCTTTAGCCATGCCGAGGCCCTCGCGGACAAGTTTGAACGGTCATGTAACATGTAAGACAATCCCCTTAGCCATCCGAGGCCCTCGCGGACAAGTTTGAACGGTCATGTTACATGTAAGAGAATCCCTTTAGCCATCCGAGGCCCTCGCGGACAAGTTTGAACGGTCATGTTACATGTAAGAGAATCCCTTTAGCCATCCGAGGCCCTCGCGGACAAGTTTGAACGGTCATGTTACATGTAAGAGAATCCCTTTAGCCATCCGAGGCCCTCGCGGACAAGTTTGAACGGTCATGTTACATGTAAGAGAATCCCCTTAGCCATGCCGAGGCCCTGGCGGACAAGTTTGAACGGTCATGTAACATGTAAGAGAATCCCTTTAGCCATGCCGAGGCCCTGGCGAACAAGTTTGAACGGTCATGTAACATGTAAGAGAATCCCCTTAGCCATCCGAGGCCCTCGCGGACAAGTTTGAACGGTCATGTAACATGTAAGAGAATCCGTTTAGCCATGCCGAGGCCCTGGCGGACAAGTTTGAACGGTCATGTAACATGTAAGAGAATCCCCTTAGCCATCCGAGGCCCTCGCGGACAAGTTTGAACGGTCATGTAACATGTAAGAGAATCCCCTTAGCCATCCGAGGCCCTCGCGGACAAGTTTGAACGGTCATGTAACATGTAAGAGAATCCCTTTAGCCATGCCGAGGCCCTGGCGGACAAGTGGGGAGGGATGGGTAAGTAACGTGTGAGAGCATCTCCTTAGCCATGCCGAGGTCGCGTCTTACAAGTGGGGAACGGTTAAGTAACATGTATAATAGCCCGTAAAAAGAGGTTTTGGTTGTTAAGGCCATGCGAGAGGTCACCAGTTCATCAAACCCCGCCAGGGCCGCCACACACCACTGTGTTTTTCAAATTTAAAATTCATGTGTACGATTATTCGACGCTTTAACGATGAAGGAAATCATCGTGAGGAAACCTGCACACCAATGAAGAAATTCCAAGGTTGTGTAGTCATCCCACACGCACTTGGCCAGCGTGGTTGACTAAACCTGATCGCCCTAGTTTAGAGCAGGCCCGTGCCCTAGCAGTGGGGACGTATATGGGATGATGATGATTGGCCGGTAAGTTAGATTATACAACAAAATAGGGGACACGAATCTTTTGATTTTTCATTTTTTTATAATAAACTCTTAGGATGACCCCACTCCACCTAATGGTAAGCGGTCGTGAGGTCCACCACATATGAGGTGAGAGGCACATTATACCCTATTGAACCTGACACAGAAGGCCTGCTTAAATGCCATTTCACGCCCCGCCTGAAGAGCCCGGGATTATATGTATGAGAGGCGGAAAACATAAGCTGGAAGGGAATTGATTGCAACTCATCTACTTTTAGAGTGGGGCGGGGAGTGCTAATAATGTCACTCCTAGGAAAAAAAAGTACCATAACGTTACGTCATCCGAAACATTTAAGTACTTTTTCTTCAATCTTAATAATTACTTGTTAGTTAAAAAAGTAATTATCAAGATTGAATTAGTTGATTGAGATAGTTCCTCGAGCTACTATCGACTCAGTCCAAATCATCCGAGGCGATAGTATCCTTCCCCCGTCATACATCCTTGCTACTCGTGGGAACGCAATGACCTTGTTAAAACAATGCACAAGGCAGAATGGCGGCGACGTGGTCCACAACCCGTCACGTCACGTTTCCCACAGAGGTGAAAAGTGGATCGCTGGAAGTGATCTCTGCCTACCCCTTTGGGAAAAAGGCGTGATTTTATGTATGTATGTATGTTAAAAAAATAAAAATTGCCGGCAACTAGAAAAAAAAAAACCACGTTAGTCCCCTACCTGTGGGTAGGTGATGGGCGCCAGCTTCTTGTCCTTGAGCTTCTCGATGGTGTCCTTGTCTTCGCGCAGATCAAGCTTCGTGCCAACCAGGATGATGGGCGTCGACGGGCAGTGATGCCGCACCTCTGGGTACCACTGGAAACAAACATTACTACTTTGAGTACTACAGCATGGATTTGAAAGGAAAAGAGATTAATGTGTATGTAAGATTTTAGACTTTCGCGTTCCATTACAGTCTTTATGGGTCTAAACGTCGGGCAGTAAGTAGCTATGTATTTGCTACTAATATCGCGTGTAGACCAATAAACACTAGTACATATTTAGTTTGTATTTTAAGCGAAAAATGGATTTGAAAGGAAGAATGAAGTACTACTGTAGAAAGTTCGAAACGTCGGGTCTCTAAATAAAATGTTTGGAATAGCAATACCCGCGAGTTTATTCTGTTAATTTAGTTTTATTTCATATGTAAAGTGTTCGCGTAAATAATAGACAATCTTACTATACTAAATTATTTCTCATTAAAAAATATTGTGTGTATGCTGTTCGCAAAAAATAACTTCAAAAATCTCTAAAATTGTGTTTTTATCACATCAAAAACGGATATGACTCCAAATTGTCAGCATTTTCCCAGATTTAAAATTAGCGACACAAAATTTACAAGAAATGATGTGTCTAATATTGAGGAGGCCTTCTTGCCAAATTCGCAGACTAGTGAAATTCGCCCTGTGAATGGAGCTGACTCCATTTTTCCTCGGAGATGAGGGTTCTCTCTGGGCTTGTGCTGAACTCCCGACTGTCGATCCCATGGTCAAAACGACAGACGTTTGTTTCTGGAGAGGTGACACAGGTGTTGTCCAACTAAATTCACCATCGCTATGATAGCATCGTGGTAAAAAAGTGCGTTTCCCACCACACGTGCTCTTTATGTTTTATCAATCTCATTTTTAGGAATTATATCCGTGGAAAGTTTATAGATTTTAATGTATTAAACTGTGAACTACCATTAAAAATGTGATGGCAATAAACTATATTACCTAATTAATGTAAGTATGCACTTAAACGGAATATACTTGGCCTGTCTTCAAGCATATTGTTTGCAAGATAAATATTAAATATTGAGTCCATAACATATAATAAGGCTATCAGCATAATGAATCATCGGTGTCAATACAAAAGTTTCGCTGATAAATAATTGCTTTATCTTGCAATTAGTCATATTATTAAATGTTTACTTCTAGAGTTAATTTTCCATTTCTCTTCCATTAAGCCGACGGAAATATAAGTGGCCTGAGCTCATGTCGTTTATAAAATGTTATAATCTGTGTTTATGGGTAGCTATAACATAAACAGTGGCTTAGTGGTTAAGTCCGCGATGTTCATTACGTATCACTGGGTTCTAAACCTGTTAGCTTGACTATTAAAGTGGCCTCCATCGTATTCCGGAGAGCATTTTATGCCCGAGTGGTACCGAGTTCCAGTTATTAAAGAAAATGTTAATTTGTCAAACGTTTTTGACAATTAAATTATAGTAGCCAGACCTAAGTGGCAACAGCAACAAACAAGCATGTCGTATGTTCCACTTCTCTACAAAACTGGCCACTTAAGGCAGCGATGGTCGTTTAATTGATTGTACAAGTGCTAATGCTACATTTGCTGCAACGCGACATGCTTGCATACTGCAATTAGCTGAAAATATAAGTTCGATTCCAGTATCTGGTACCAATTTTAGCTTAATATAAATGTAGAAATATATTTTGTTTCTAGCAATATCGCTTTACCGCTTGCCAGCAATAGACCAAATAGGCAGTAGAAGATCAGTGTTAGTATTGTATGCTTTAGAATATTTACAGGTGGGAGACATTTTGTCCAGGTGGGAGACATTTTGTCGACCGGTTGCTGTTACCACCATACAGTTGTGTAAAACCCGCCAAGTGACTCTGACCTCTCTTGGTCAGGTCGCGTTCCGGGATCAGCACTGTACGAACCGGAGGCAGGGGGACCATTATTGCGGCAAGCGCCGCACCGGTGGAGTCTTAGCGGCGGTGTTGTGCGGGCGGAGCGGGTCAGCCCGCCGGCCAGGGAGACCCGTAGAAACGGGGTCCCTTCCGTCCGGCGGACTGGCCAACTCCGACCCGCACAGCTCAATACCAATGCGAGACTCCACGCCTTGTCTCGTTGTTGCCGCAGCAGTGGTCTCCTTTTTCACGGCTTTCAGGGTGAGTGCGACAGGCTCAATATGGTCTATTGTGCCTGTCGACCTCATATTTGGATCTCACTACCGCTTACCATCAGGTGGAGTGAGGTCATCTTGTTAGCCTCTTTATAAAAAAAAAAATTGAATTTTCACATGATTTTTTGTTAACTTTGTCCATGGAATATCCTTTTTCACTGTCTGCATTCCGTACCACGGTCTTCAACTCATCTTAGCCCCAACGGCTGGCGAAAAATGGTAAATGCCAGCAGCGGTTCATGTGAAAACATCGCGGCGTCAAGGGACTCCGAACTAGTCTTCAACTATAGTAGAGGACTTTGACTAAAGACGTACAAAGAACCAACATCCTTTTGAACTAAGTGTAGCGCTCCGTATCACGGTCCCCAACTCACCTTAGCCCTGACGTTCTCGAAGGAGGCCGGGTTGACGAGCGAGAAGCATATGAGGAACACGTCCGTTTGGGGGTACGACAGCGGCCGCAGCCGGTCGTAGTCCTCTTGCCCGGCCGTGTCCCACAGGCCCAGGTTGATCGGCTTTCCGTCCACCATCACGTTCGCCGAGTAGTTGTCGAACCTGGAATGGTGGGTGAAATTGATGTTTTAAATGCCGACGACAAGAGTAGATCAAGTCCACTTTGAACAACGTCACTATCTTTTGTTTTTCACGTTGTTCTATCTACGCGAGGTTTTGGTGCAACACACGCAGCTGATATTACCATTAAGTCTCTCAGCATCATACCTATTACAAATTATAATACCGATAATTTACAAGGATCCCGCCAATACCAATGGTTTAAGATAGATTAGTTGAATCCATGCTTTTTAAAAAGCAAATAAGATTCGATGTTGTTGTCATGGTATTTGGAAACCTAAAATCTCATCTACACAAGAGGCTATAAATACAATAAAATAAGAGTTTGAATCTACAAAACGATCTTAATTTATTTTTAAAATCTGGCTGCAAAATTATAGATGATGCTGTGGATTTTAGATACATACGCACATTTTCCATTTCGAACTTTTAACGAATGCCTAAGCACGTTTTTTGGCCCACAATCGTAAGTCGACAATCCTTTGGGTGCGGACGACGCCTTATATTTCGTTTTAGAAAGAACTTTGGTCCAATCGTGCTTCGATGTCACGATTCATCCAATACTACCAGGGACTATCTGATTGAGACAGCCAGTGATACCTTCATGATTACATTGTCTGGCCAACAATAACACAGCATGTCTGATCATGCTTATGTCATGACAGAAGCCAATGGTAATAAAGCTGGACAATCGATAATAAATATAGCATGGAGAACAACCGTCTATCATGATTGTAATAGATGTCTTTCATGTACTGATACGAATGCAGATTGTAAACGTAAATGTGTCAGATTGCAAAAGAATACCGGCTCCATTAATATACTCGTAGTAAAATAGTGGTAATAGAAACTAGATATCTTTCTTTACATAGGATGATGATTGATTAGAAAGTGCCTTGTAGGATTTGAGATACTTCAAACAAGTTGTTTTCTATTGACAAAGACCGGACAGCGCAAGATCTTTCAACTATTGCAGTGTTGCTGCTTACATTCTTAAAAGGCAAAGATTAATGAAAAATTGTAATAATAACGTTGCTTTTTTTTATGCAAGGGAATAACAGCTTGTGCGTACTTGTTAAAAATCTAAAACATACATGTTTTAGTATCTAGTGTAGTAAAACGGAAAGTAAGTTAAAGTAAGTTCTTGCAACATGAAGAAAAATATTACTATATCTTTATAGAAATTCCACGTTTACTCATGAAAAGACTTAAATAACGTGACAATTTCAACCAGTTTTTGCCCATGCGTTATTAATTTTTATTAAGACTTTTTGCTGTTAATTCAGATTAAAATTAATCATAGCTGAGTTTAATGTTATTAAAAACATGATAACATTCGCAGGTTAAAGTAATCCAAGCATAATTCACAGGCTTGTAGTTACATGCTTAAGGAAGTCGGGAATTAGAATAACTAATTTATGCTTCCAGTGGAAAACGGTTGTATAACGGAATACTAAACGTGACAAGAACAGGACGCCAAGCGGGAGGAAATTAGACGCGCAATAATTTCCTCTGCCTTATAGCCCGTACATGACCAATTATGAATTTAATATTAACCCTTCATTTGCAGACGTCAGTCTAGATAACATAATTTACTGGTGCATTTTCCAATGTCTACGTAGCCGTAGCATTGATACATAAGAGTAAGTACGTATAAGTAAGGCGTCAGCAGCTCTACGTAGGAGTGGTATGAAATTTGACAATTTAACGGTTAAGACCCGTTCGTTATATTGTAATGTAACGAAAAAATTCGATTTTCATAATACATATTTTGTCGACGAACTTGATCGACATAAGTACATATATTCAATTCTTGCAAAGGTACTCTTGCCATAATCAATATTTATCAACTATGCTAATTTAAGTTCGAACGATACCAGGCACAATTTTAGGATCTATACATGCAGACTTTGTAGAACCAATTTCAACCTAAAAGCAGCTTTGAATGTCGGTCCACGTAGATGCAGAACTAAAATTTAATTTACCACTTCGTACGTATCAGACGTTCCAACAAGAAATTGTGTTAGAATTGAGGCCATATTTCACAGTACGATATTCTGACAAATTCAATTGACACGGCTACCGCCTTCATTCAATTTTAAAGGCGATTCTTAGTTTTCCACAGGTGCAGTGTTCAGATGTACGACATACAACACAGTGCTGAGAAAATATTCAAAATAATCTTATTTTGAATATACGTAGTATAGGTATAATACTCACACTGTAGGTATGTATTCTCCTGGGAAGGCATTTGTTGTGTAGCTGATGAGTAGACATGTTTTACCGACGGCTCTGTGGACAAGTAAAAAGATTTATTAATTAATTGTACATGTAATGATATTCAAGCTGAGACACTGAATATCTGCTTAGGTGGACTCTATAATAATTACAATTTCCAGACTAAAGTGTATGTAGAAAAATTGAATCGCTTTGAATGACTTAAATGTGCAAAATTTTCAATAGTATTGGACCAATGTCAAGTGTTTAAGGCCCAAATTATCGGTGGTAATATATTCCCCATTGCCCGTAAAAGGGTTAAAGTCCGCACATCACTTTGAAGCCGTGCCCAAACGCAAGCTCAACATTCATTTTCTAAACGTGACCTAACACCTCTGCGCTTCACACCATTTTAACTTTGCCGAGTCCCGCACCTCGGCGGGTCGTTGTTAACTCCCAACTAGTGAGGTCTCAAGACCTGCCCGTTGGCCTGACCTAAACAAAAAAGGTCACTTAAGCACGCGCCACGGGACAGGCGATGCGTAAACTACCAACGAGGACATAAGCTCGCCGCATTATCTTGCTTCAACAACTTCTAGGTGCACTGGGTGAGAACTTTGAAATCTTGCTCGGGAACTATTAAAACTTTAAGCTGATAGTGTCCGAGATAAAAGTCAGGTGTGCACCTATCTGCATCGCAGGCATCGAACGCATCGGAGTTTATAATACAAGCTGTACGCTGTTCGATTCGAGTTGCGAAACTCTCCGTGGCTCAAATAAGAAAATCTTGTTAATCTTGTTATCTATGGATTTGTCAACTACTCATGTGCCTAATCAAGGTGCAATCCCTGGATTCCGATTGGCCAGTAAGAGTTTTGAAAATGTATGTAAGAGATTTCGGGGACAGAAAATTGGGCGTTTTTTTTAAAGCCAATCTCTACTTAACACTGGTAACTGGCATTGTAACTCCTCTTGGTAAACCTATGGTTACACAGTCTTTGTTAAATTGCTTATCAATTACATAGATGCCATGAACGCATTATTCTCGCATTCCATTGTATTCATTCCCCTCTTTACACGTCAAGAGTTTCTGTTCAAGGCTTTTCTTGTGTGAAAGGTTTTCGCCAATATTATACCCACGAGTGTGCACCACGTACGAAGCGAATTTTCTAGAAACCATTTCCTAACGTTCAATGTCATTACTTGTAAAATTTTTCATCTAGCACTTTCCTCGGGACTTTTCACAAAAGCAAAAAGTTTTTTTTTATATTTATGAAGGACCAGCGATGCTGTTTGTAAATCTAATTAACCTCATTTCGTGACTGGACTAATTGATCTCATCTGCTTCATGTAATAGAGGGATTACTACAAAAATGTTTCGTAATATTTGCTTTCATTATACAATAGTCCTTTGCTCATTCAAGATCTTTGGACTTTATCATCATTTGTGCTTACTTTGTTTTAGGTACACGATCGTCCGTATATGTTAGACATAGATAAGATGTAATAAATCAATGCTCCCAATCTTCAGCATTATCAAACAGATAAGATAGTTATAAATAATATGCCATACGAGCATACATACATGTACGTCTTAGTCGTAATTGTATTGGGCAGAAATCCAATTACATGCATCAAATTGGTGAAAAGTTAAGTGCCGGTATTGAATAATTAAGCAAAGTAAGACAAAGAACATTTAGGTAGCTATCTAGGTAATGCGAAACTTCAAATTCAAACGAAAATTAACATCATTATCACATTGTCTGAAATGAAAAATATTTTTTCCTGTTCCTAAAAAAACTGTTACAACATTTTCTGCAACGACACACAAAATAAACATGTTAGAAAACCTTTTCCAATTTTAAAATTGCTTTAACAAATATATTCTGAATACCACCATGGATTTGAGCACGAACAAAGGCTAGATATCGGTTGAATTCCAAGAAATAAAAGGGACAAGGTTCATTAAAAATTGCATCGCGTCTCCGTGGCCGTAGAATGCTAAAACCCGACAAATTGAGATGGTCGCCGCTTCAGAGCTCGTCTGGAGGTCAGAGAGCAGTTGGAATTGGCCGAGTTTTATTGCCGCGTTATATTCAACCCTCGTATACGCGACATCCTGTCAGATATTCTATTAGGGCTGTGCGACTGTGGATTATTATAATTTCGATGCGATTGTTTATGAATGTAGTGAGTTTGCGGAAAAACCGATCTTAGTTGTATTAATGTTAACCTAATTATCCCTAACCTAAACGGTTTTAGGGAAACATGTTTCTAAATATACACACTCAGGAAAAAATCACATCACCGGATATTTTGTACCTCGTGGATTGAACTTAGAAATCCAATTTGGAATGATTAATAACTAACTTAGATAACTATTATATGCAAAACTAGAAACAGCAAAAATAAGCAATGTTTCATACAACAAACAACTGGTCGCTTAAGAATGCTTGGTAGCCTTGTCATCATCACCGGACAATTCACCCCTAAACCTGCCACGTTCTTGTGTTTGTATTCAAGCCGAGTGAAGTCCTTGCAAGGATAACCTATGTATGTATTGCCTAACCTGCCAGCCCTACCCATATATCTCTGCAGTTAATGAAGGATCGACGACTGCCCGTCCATAACCGGCGCATACGCATCTCTCGCGTCGACGTCAATTTGCTCATGCGCTTTGTACCGGTTGTCATTTATTGCTACTGATATATCGGTGTCCCACATTGATCGGACGACGCTTTGTTAGAAAGTACTTTCTTTAGCTTACATACTTTCGTTCTTTTACTTTTAAGTTTAGATTATAACTGATTTGATTGTAACCTAGTCTATAACATTACCTACACGAAAATCTTGTATGTATGTATAATAGTATAATTCAGATTAATTTCAATATTTTGTCCAATTGTACTGATTTTTTTATTCACACTTAGCTCTATTTGTATTGTCAAGTAACTTTGGATATCTTTAAGTGATTAAAAGCAATTTAATTAAACATTGCGGTTAAAATTTAAACGACATCTAACAATGAAGCTTAGTCACACAACACAGTTGATAAGGAAAAATAAACGACTAACAAAGCAAGCTATGAACTTAGTATCAAAAATACGTACCTATGTTTCTACGTAATGATCAAATTCCATCAGTTTTGGAGTTATTTGGACTAGAGCAAGATAAATCTATGGAGCACTGTCAAGATGACGTCAAGGGGCCAGTCATTCCGTAGTAGGTGAGTCAGTGTCCGCCACTACAATCGTACCAAATGACTCAGGCTAGGTCAAGGAGGAGTAAATATTGAACTTTAATCGTAAAGAACTCGCCGTGGTTTATTTTCAGAGCGTCGAGTGTTGACGAAATACGATTGGACTCGATTCGATAATCGGTTTCATCCATCATCGGGCGTCGAGTAAGTTCCAGGGACGGTAAATATCCTCATATTTACAGTCTCGTGTTATAAACGAATCGAGGATAAAGCCATCATGACCTTATGTCGCACTATGAAGATAGAATGATGAAATAAGAACCAACTACTTCTTTAAAACAGCTGACTTACTTTATACGATTATGGCATATTTTAATGATTTATAGTTGCCATTAACTTTAATGCCATAGCTATCTATAACTGTAATTACATTTTAGATTTCAGGTCAACTGACTTTCTGGTGTTGATGGTCTGGTGAAGATAGTGTAGCTAATATTTTTTAAGGAAATTGCTGTTATATGCTACTTCATGTGAATAGTACCACCTACGTATTTTAATTGGTTCCATTAACTCAAAGAACTAGAATAATTGTAATATCTATCACAAGGCGAAATATAATGTAAAGAAAGTTTCCAGTGTGCTATGGAAGGCTTGTTGTGAATTGAGCCCAAAATATTTATAAGAATATGTGGTGTACTATGTGAAATTTGTCGTACAATAAATCACAGGATAAACTCGCATACAATGACACAACAATACGCTGTACTTGACAATGTCAGCCGCAAACCGTAAAGCCGACCAAATAAAAGGTCCGAACCTGGAGGGTTATCTTCAAACATGATTGATAGAACGGCCAATACTAAAATAACTCGTAACTTTTTACTATTCTACTAATTTCGTATTTTACAATCGCATATTTTACTTTTCATGATTATCAATAGACGTGTTTATTATGAAGAGCGTTGTATTTATTACCTTCGCATCTTTACAGCATTTTTATAGCGTTTTAATAGGCTGCCAGGCTTTAAGCTGGCCCATAAACTGAATAAGCATCTCTATGCCACAAGAGAGCAGCTAAGTATTGAGAAAATTTTATTTTGAATCCACATCTTACTGTATTAAATTATTTGCTTAAAAACAATTAAGATTTGAACAAGAGACAAACTTAATTGCAATAGAAACGCAAATGCCTCAAGTCCTAACAGCAAGTCAATTAGCAAGTAAGTAGATCCTATTTACCAGATATATCAAAAAGTAGGACATGAGCGAAATACAAACTTAACTACACCCATGTGTATTATGTACCTAAAAGGACATAGTAAGGGCGCCAAAAAGCGTGATCAATCATTTATTTTATACCCACACATGGCCCGACATTTTAAATTTAATTACACCGCCATTCCGGCCATATGTATGCCACGGCACCACTTTCAGGAATACTGCGAACGAATCTTCGTAAATATTACTCTCTATGTTATTCTCCGGTTCAAGGAATGCGAGCGCAATAATTTATCGTTTGTTATTTATTATACTCGCATTAAGAACATGAAAACTTCTTAGAAACACTAATTCGTATATTTTAAGATAGGTAAGTGTTAATATTTTATTGCATTGCTATCTGGAATCACGATTTCAGAGCGGAATGCGTGTAGGATTTCTTTAATGTGGATCGTCAATTTATGATTTACTTTTTTCTTAATTAAAAGTAAACTTTAAACATTCCATATGATTTCTGAGTACCGCTACTCTCACCATTCTTCGATGCACGAATATACAGAGAAAAATAAAGATGGATGCTGTCGCAAAATCAAAACACAGCGGGTGAGCTCGGGATAGGATATAAATATGTTTCGTCACACGTATGAGCCACATTTAGTCTTTCCTCGTAATAGTTTTGTTGGTGAAGGCAGCGTAATATTTATGTTAGAGTTAACAGAAACGGAACACAAGGTGGATGATATCATTAGAGTATTTAAACCGAGTTTAAATATTATACCTTGACTACTGAGTATTTAAACTTATTCCCTCGTGTTCCGTTTTATACACAAGTTATTATGTTATGTTATTGTATAAAAATACTGCTTGTGATTCACTTGAAATTACGGAAGCGAATTACATGTTTAATGTTTAACGAATAAGCATACACAGGCATTACTTAAATTTCATTAGTGACCTGATTGTCATTGTTTTGCATACAAACGTGTAGGTATTTATTTTTGAGAATTCATTTAAGTAGATTATTTCATTGCACAAAAGGTAACAAAATATATGATTTGAAATCATTAGAAAAGTTAATTTACAAATTAAAGAATTTACTAAATAGATTTATCACTCATGCAACTAGTTTTCAATACTACAATATCTTTTTCGTTTCCGACGAATGCAGTGGATCCAGTCTCTTACCTAGGACCTTGCGAGCGTGCATTGTACTCGGCTTCATAATTGACGCGTGTTTTTGCTAATTACCTTTCCGGCTCATAAGCACCGAACACAGTTACCTCAGTATACCGCCGGTTAGCTGAGTTAATCTAAAACAATCTCACGGGCAGCGCAGTGGCTTCGATAAATCATTGGCTAGGTCGCCCAGAGACAATCAACTTGCAATAACGTTAGTAATGAACACATGGCCACTTGAATATGTTACGGACCAGTTGACATTTTGCTGCGGATTAATTGTATAATAGGCACTTGTCTGAGACGCTCCACCGTAAGTTAGAAGGGGGGTCAAAATTATCAAGATACTAGTGGTCCCGGCGAATTTCATACCGCCAATACTGATTCTTTTTCTATATTTCCTCAATGAAACTTTCCCTGGACTATGACGAACATTTTAAAACCAAAATTACCTAAATCGGTCCGGGCGTTCTCGAGTTTTAGTCAGACTAACGAACAGCAATTCATTTTTATTTATAAGAAGAAGAAGATTTAAATTAAAGCTTTAGAAGTCCCAGTTTTATGATAATACGGATCGGGGCTAGGTGTTAGACATCCACTCTCTCGAAGTTCAGTGATGACAAGGCGGTTCCAAGCCATAATCGTTGACAGTTAGAAAAAAAAGTTGATCCTCTTATAAAAATCAAACAAACTGCAAGTTTTGGTGCAAGACCAGCCCAATATGATTTCTGTGCATCCTGATCATTATTACAGACTCGTGACAAAACTATCTAACCACGTAAACCAGCACAAAATTCTCGTTCACAAAATAGTTTTATCGATGCGACGTGATTCGATTAGACGTTATGAGAGTGAGCGGTGAACGATTTATCCGTACCATTTCGTAATTTGGACTTAATCCAGTACAATTTGTAGCAGAGCAGCGGAAAACAGTATAAAAGTAAGTTTGTGATTACGACGAGCTAGCCTATATTTTTAATATTTAATATTTATTTATTTATTAATGAAAGGAATGTTAGTTTATACATTTACAGACTTATAACTGAATGAACTCAAGTAAAACATCTTAAACTAACAATATTACACATTAGGCAGCGGCCGCTGGACTAGACTCTAGGCCTATATCGCAGGAACTAGATACAGGAATAAGATATATTTTATAACATCATACATCCAGATCGTAACAATTCAGCGTGGAAAAATAACGAAATCACGTTCATCAGACCTATTCTCCAGAACTGAATAGTATTAGCCAAGAAGAAAGGTTTGCTGGCTACTACTTTATCAAATAAAGAAACTAGTCACTTATTCGCAAGGCACTGATAAAAATATCAAACAAAAAGTCTCACTGCTGCAATAACTCATACAGTGGGTCGCACAATGAACTCTTCGCTTGCATTCAATTGTTCGTTAAACTGAGTTGAGACAACGAATGTTCGTGTTATAAATTGTTCTGCTCAACACCTAATTTTCTGCTTATTAGATAATATCAAAAGATGGTAAATGTGTCGGTCGGGCGAGTCGTAATACCGCGCTTCAACGGTACCGAATGAGTAGCTGAAGGTAGATAATTTATCACGAGATATGATCTTGACGATACGAGTACACAACAAAAGTGCAGTTTTGTTTTTTCCACTTTCAACCTTCTTCAAAAATAGTACAGTTAGTTTGTTATTTATCCTGAACACTATCTACAACAATTACAAAATAATATCCTTGGTTTTGAATAAACAATGAATTAAGATAGCATATATTCATGTAACCATATGAACCATTTCTGCCACAATAGCAGCTGCTCCAATCAACTGGAAAAACCTCGTATAAGTTTGTCATTTAACTTAATTTGTGCAAATCGAGACGAACACATTTATTCGTAAACTTATTCCATTACATGTCTATTTTTTTAGCAAAACTCATTCTTCTGTCATATATGTCAATTAGATGTGTCACCGACTTCGTCCGCGTTTTCCCCGGTTTTATAATTCTTTTTTACAGTTTCTTATTTATTAATCCAATGCTCCTATTGGTCGCAGCGTGATGTTATATAGCCTAAAGCCTTGATAAATGTTCCATCCAACACAAAAATATGAAAAAATATTTTTTATATTTTGTTCGTGTTATAAATTGTTCTGCTCAACACCTAATTTTCTGCTTGTTAGATAATATCAAAAGCACTAGTTCCTGAGATTACCGCTTTCAAACAAACAAACTCTTAGGCTTTACATTATTATTACATATAAATATAGCGCACCTTGCAGCAAGTCGTCTAATCAAGATTGAACCAGTTAGGCTGGTTAGTATGTCAATAATGGTACATAGCCTGAGATTTGTTTTCGGCACAACGGCTAGAACAAATGTAGGTCACCTGGTTATCGATCAGCAATCAGCATTGATGGTACTAACCGCCACCTATACCTATCTCCGTCATACGTGTCTACGCATTCGCTTGTTGTGTTCTCAAAGTAAACCTAGGTTCAATATAGTTCAGTTCAATTTTACTTGTAGGTAGTTCTCTATCCTAATAATCTTTGTTTGTATGAAACAACAAACATACGATTTAAGACTTTTGCGTTCCGTTAAATTAAAAACTATATGGGTCAACACGCGAAAAGAGTCCGACGAGTACTGTACGACGTTTCGCCGCTCGTCTTCATCTGCGATAGTATTTAGTTAATAATGAAACAAATTTGAAGTAAAAAAATGCACTTGCCAAAATTCTACCACTGATAAAATTTTTGTAAAACTTCATTGATTCGCAACAATGAGACAAGTACGAATCGTACATGCCATTAACACAAGAAACACATCGGCAGATAAAAAAAAAATACACAGGATATCTATAAAATACCTTGTATTGTTCAAACACACTCGGACCTTATCAAGCGGAAACGTGTCTAACATAACAAAGAGAAAAAAAGTCAAGTGCATGACGCATTTTCTCTAGAGATTGTGACCAGCTGATTCATAACCACGTCGAGCCACAGCGATTTAACATGTGGCTCAATTAAGCCCATTCCATGTCCAATTCGTGTCAGCTCGTAATTTTAAAGTGTTGAACCGTTCCTCTCAGATGTACTTATATATCTTTTAACACGATATTAAAAAACTGTAACGCTTAAGAAAGTGTCACAGCCGTATTCTAAATTAATAAAAAAAAATTTACAGTTTACAAAGACACATAAATTCAAGATTTGACTTTGACATCTAATTAATCGATAAAATCAGCGCTCAAATATCTAATTATCGTTGCAATATTCGGCAGTAAAACAGTTAACTCAACTTCATATAATAATCATTTGGATGAACATGACGATAGTACCTAGTACTTTTACGAATGTGGCGATAATATTTACTCGGAATGTGTTATGGCAAGGGAAGTTATAAACCAAACATACATTTGTACTTATGGATGCAAAGTTCACTGCCCCTCTAATGATTACGAAAGGATACGAGTTATCATTACGGACTATTTATTTTTCACTTAACCATATGGCTGGAGATTATTACATGTATCTATTTAATCGAGCTACTAGGTATAAAAGCGAAGTTTCCGGTACTATTTAAAATATACGACATACCATTTAATTATGGTTAGGATTTTATAGATAAGATGTTTTGTCGTCTTTGAAAAGTCTTACGTTTTTATATTTAAGGAAACTACAGAGAAAAACTATAGCTATTAAGTAGGTATATTTGATAAGATTTTTCCCAAACGGGTAGGCAGAGATCACTTCCTGCCATGTGCTACGGTCCTGGCACACCACTTTCGCTTATTCCACATCCATCAACCAACACAATACTCTACAAGTTAATTACTCTGTGTGAAGTGTTTAAACCATTCATATACTACTGGTACCTATATTTGCATAACGTACAATAATAATCCACTAAGTACTGTAATGAGTAACGCCAAGACCCTTTGCCGTGTATGCGTCATTCGTTCTCACGAACCATACCGAATGACTTGGCTAACACAGTGGAACAAACTGCTATGAAGCATCGCAAAAGTAGCACAGAAATTGTCGCCAACTCAATGGCATACCGCTTTCAGTAAAATAACCTATCATAATACTAAATAAGCTCTTTATTATGAGATTAAGAAGCCAATTAGCAAATCAGTATTTACTTCATATCTTTCAAATTGAATGTAACGCAAAATGTTCCTTATTTCAGTGTGCCTATTAGCATAAGGCTGCTCCAAAAACTTCTATTGATTCCTGTCATTGCCAATGATTCACACCATTCAGTCATAATAAACCAATTAATCTAAAAACATGCTTTCAAAATTTCAGTCAAGGATGTCAAATAATAGTTTCATCGCGTATCAAAACATACCACGAAGATAAAAACATATTGGTAAACCTAACTTAGGGGTGAGAGCCATCCGCTCCCCCGCAAGACCGGTGATGATGACGAGGCTACTCCAAGCCATCATCGTATGTTTGATGTTGGAAAAAAAAGATATATCTAATTCACATAATTTTCACACACTTCACACAATCACTTTACATAATTTTCTTTATCAGGTGGTGTGTGTCTCTACCGGTATGGCTACAACGATTCATGAATCAGACTTGGAACGTGTTATGCAACACAAAACCAATTCTGTGTACCATAATGCACATAAAGCTGTATACAATATATAATCCTTACGTTGAACATAGTTGAGTTGTTATAATAACTTCACAATTTAGGGCATATGGTCGGCTACGAACGGATAACATCTGGATCTGTAGAGATAAAAAAAACGAGATGCTAGAATGTAAGTAGAAGCATGTTCGCTATCGTTTGGATTAATAAATAACAATCTGTAATTATAAATATTGCTCCATGTCCCATTTAGTATAAACTTACCACATTCTATGGGCATTTTATATCGGAACAAACATCTTTCATCAGCCAAAAGTAGACCTTTATTACAACTTTTCTGACCTTCATGATTCATAAGTAATTAATATATAAGAAATAATCGACTAATCCATACTAAAATAATGTATGCGAACTCTATCTGTTAGCCTGTCGCGCTTTCAGATACACAACAACTGATCGGTTTAAACAAAATTTGATACACAGATAGTATAGTGCCTGAGAAGGGACATAGGTATTTCAACCGAATGCTATAATAATTTATACATATAAATAAGTGATCAAGTGGGCAGAGTCGCCGGCAAAAGCTAGTAGAAAAATCCACTTGTACTTTCTGGATATTTGATACATAGAGTCATAGATACTCGATGTATGTTGAATCATATATGTATATACGGAGTCCTCATGCTAAAAATGAAGATATTATGTCAACTAAGCAGCAAGTATGACATCAGGACAGATCGCTCCAACAAACGTTTTTGGCTGAGCATATTTTGTGGAGCCCGACCACTTTAGCCCCTGATCCAATTTAGTTGTGAAGCTAAGTATGCTAATTCGATTTACATCTTAATTATAAAGCCCAGACAGCCTAATTGAACCGGAGACAATGGAATATAGTAGTCTTCTTTTAATACGTACCGTATTACAGTTTTAATAAGATTAACAAAATTATTGAGTTGACTACGCTGAGCTCTACACAGCTCTGTCAAGCTTGTGCGTTGCTGCTCTAGCGGAACTATTCAGAAATAAGCAGATATGGGTAAATCTGTACGGTAAGAAATAATAACTCAACCTGCGATAAATTATGTATTCATTTCATGAAACTTCATTATCTAATTAGGTAGCAATGAAATTATTGCTTTCAACAGAATAATCCACGTGGAATGTTTTAAAACACGTTATCTATTTGTTACTTAAATAATCAACTAAAATGCGCCTTACTATATTTTCGGTAACTATAGACGGTTTTACCACACAATCTACTACTTAACTCCTATCGAAAAGCGATTAAAAGTATATAAACCACCAGAAACTATTATTTATATATTTTTAATCAGAATGCAGAATATTTTAGAAAACTGAATATGTCTGAGATATTCACCATATTGTTCTATTTTAATGAGCTTCAGATATTTCGGCCCCTTTTGCAAGCGCCAAAAGAAATAAATATTTTGGCGCTTGCAAAGGTGTAATAAATATCCTGGACATATTCAGTTTCCGAATATGTGTAACCATGATAGTTTAAAATTATACATTGCAGAATACTATACTAACTAACCGTTTCAATCAAACTGACATTCTCCGTATTGAACAAGAACGCCTAATAAAAGCAAACACGAAACGCATCTTCGTATCGTATCCCGCTTCCGTCCCTCAACACACACCCTTGTATTCACTCGTCTCATTTCATATCGCATAAAATGACGTCCCATCAACGAATTCAGTATACAAATTGGCCATTGAATATCCCCGAAGAGGGTGATGTTGTGACACGATCCGGGAACATGCCATTGGCATAACAACACGTAAAAGGGACATTATTGAACGTGTCGCAATAAATATCACATATACGGGACATTAAGCGAACCAACATTTACCGAGGATTCGATATTTTCGCAATGTGTTGCGAATGTGGAGAAATCTCGAGTCGATTTTATAAAAGTAAGCTTTGCGATTCATGTTTCGTTCAGGTGGCGTATAGATTAACTTAGCACCGGTAGTAGCGAATAGTGTACGTAATAGATTATGGCATTCTGTTGCTTTTGTTTGTTATCGATAAATAATAGGAACAAAGAACAATGGCACCGCAACGCTGTTACGACTTCCGCGCCCGATATCGCCATACCAGCGAGAGCGAAAAACAAAAGTTTTTTCTATTTTGCATGCCACTATTTTTGGGCTATGTTTCCAATATGGCATCAGAGCCAGACAGCTGTCTGACTGAATGGAATTTACACGTGAAATGGAAACACGATGTACGAAACACGAGTTTGTTTTTAATTTAACCAAACCCAGATTCCCTTTGATATGCAATCTGTTAGTTAAAACCGGGATTTTTAGGTAGTTGTTCGACTGAAATTTACAACCGTAAATATTATGTGGTTTTAAATACGTATACCTACCTCTACGTATGAAATGCAGTCAAAAGTAGCTCGAATGAAAGGGGAACGACAAAATTGGACATGCTGCATTGGCATAGCTATTCCGCAGCTATGCTATTGAGGTTGCACTCCTCTAATATGAGGAACTGACCAGAACTGGACTAATAAAAGTTTAAAAACGGCTTTAAATTTTCTGACCTAGTTACAACACAGCATCCCTTTTTACGGTTGAAACAAAAACAAAAGCGCACTCAGGGGAGCACTAACACAGGAGGGCGGAATACGTGAGAGGAATTGTTAGCACAACACATAAATAAATACAGAGAAATAAACTATGTGCATATAAGTAAATTGTTTCACGGAAATGTACAGAAAACCCACCTGACCCATGAAATCTATTAGAGAGAACAAATAGAAAATAAATTTATTCAGAGCATTAAAGGTAGAAAGGAAACAAAATATAATACATAATGCCACTGAAATGGACGCCACTCAGTTATGCCACGACATCGAATGCCATGACGCCGATTTGATTAATCGAAAATATTAGAAGAAGATACAGGTGTAACAGCACAAAACATTTTTTTTTTCATGTTTAACATACAACTTTAATGAAATATGTACATGATGGAAGGGACATAAGGAAATCAAGCTATATTGGGAAGTTATTAAAAATTGCTGACTTATTAATAACCCAACTCTAATAAGCTCCATCTAACAAGATCGAGGCAATAACAAAACGAAAACTGCGGAGACGATGAGTCACCAATTCATGATTCCTGGATATCCTGAACGGCATAGGATATGAAGGCTCTTACAAGAATTATGTATGACTCAACATGTGAACGCATTCTTACTGTAACTGATTTTAATTTGGATGCAAAAAAGAATAATACACGGTTTATAATACATTGTTACTACTTTATAATAATGTTTCTATTAAGTAGTATCTATTACAATTTTCAAAGGAGTACCTATATTTAACTGAATTATTAAGTGTTTTGGTTACTTAACAAAAATGTTTCTGCTACAATCTCTTGCACATAAAGTTTACAAATATAATATTTGTACTGTTTTAGTATTTTGGTTAATAAATATCAAAGTCCAAGTTCCAAAATCCTATAAGTTCCATCCATAATAATCTCAATCAACACCAGTCTCTCACAAAGGTATGTTTATTTTACTGTTAAGAGCATCCATATTATATGTCTAAATGTGTATGTGTACCTTTGTGAAGAGAAAATAAAACATATTTGTATTTGAACTTTTAATTACATTATCAACACAATTTTAAAGATACCCACAACCGTCACAAAACATATAGAGTAAACATTGTATGGAGCGGTGAAAATTTCGTGGCAATAGACAATAATGCATCGGAGGTAAACCAACTTCCGTATTTCCGGGCTGAATTGCCGACCCCTTCCGCCGAGGTTTATAGCTGGAATTAAGATAAGCAATGAGCACATAACACTGGCCAATTATAATTTTGCTGTTTACCCACCGAAATAACGCAACAGATAGCGGGAAAGAAAGCAAACACCATTTTGCAGTAATAGCGGCGCTCCAATTAAAATGTTGTTCTACTAAGTATGTTAAGGAGAGGTTGCCTACACTGGCTATCCTACAAGAGAGCGCCTGAACGGTTCGATCTTGGCAGTATTTTTAATAATGTCAATTTACAGTTGTTTATAATGTCAAGCTACATTTCTATTGAACGATTTTAAAATTACAACAAGGGATCCTAAAATTTTTAAAATATTTAAATCGTCTAAACATCTATCGACTAAATTTAAAATTTGAAAAAATTCGCATTCATGATGAAATTTACATTAAGCTTTAAAAGCATTAAAAGCAACAAATAAAAATATCTATCGACTATATCGTATACATCGATTTACTGTGTTTACGACTGGTTTCGATTATAATTGAATAGAAAACGTCAATATTTTAGTTTGCAAGTCACATTATGTAACAATAATGTCATATATCATTGATAATATTTTATCATTGTTAACTTTATTATAACAAGATTTAAGAGTAGTTTAAATAATCAAGTCACATATTACGTCTTAAGCAAATACTTTTTTTTAAATAATACCCTAATCAGAACTGCTTTGCCTTAAGATCCATTTTCGTACAAATGGACCTTCTGGAAAGCTCTGTTCGTTCATTATTGACTTCCAATGTTTACACCTGTTAACGCTCAGCGGTTAGCTTGAAAGTAAAAACGTGTTAATTACTTACAATGGGGTCGAGACTTTATTAGGCGGATTAGGTAAAAGCTTGAAAGTGTATTTAATAACTAATGAAGAAACAACACACACAAAGGTATTTCTTTATAAGTATTTTTTTCTGCTTTACTAAGGTAGGGACCAGTAGCCGAAGTAATATTGTTTCATTTTATACAAGTTGGGTATTAAAACTTCACTTCTGTCCCTATATTTCTATGTTTGCTCAAATCCTTTAAACTACGCAACGGATTTTGATGCGGTACTTTTTAATAGATAGAGGGATTCAAGAGAACGGTTTTTATGTTTACTTTACTCGAAGCGAGGGCGGATCACTAGTAAATAATAAAGGAAGTTTATAACCAAGTATTTAAAACTTGTATTCCCTTCTAAGGCGACATTTTGGATATCAAAGAATTTTCCTATAAACATAAATTCAATAAGTCCAAAAACGATAACTGAATTTCTCATGCTTCGGAATTTTCGGAGTTCAGGGTAACTTAATTTTCTTTCAAATTAAATTAATTTATTTTGGCTTGATCCAGGCGGATATATACGTAATAACCGCATTATTTAAGTCTATCAAATAGCCTCGATGGATACAATACATTTGCTAGGTTACATAATTTTGCTAATAGTCTTACTTGCTAAATAGTGTCAAAAACTTCATCATAACTATTATTATGTACATCATATTAAATACAATACCATTGTTTCTAACAATAATTTATTCCATTTCGGACCCAAATTCGTACATGAATATTGTACTGTATTGATCTATAGTATTTCATCCGTTTTATTACGGATTGATTTATAAATAAATTATATTTGAATAGAGAAACTGTGATTCCATTCTCAATTAATTTTGATCAATTTCAATGTTGTCTAATAATGCACCCTAATCATAAAAGACTTTGTTTTTAAGTCCTGGTATTCTTTTGTTTTTATTAGATTTCTTACTTTATTTTTAAGACCTGATACTCTTTTGTTTTTTATCTAGACGACATTTTCTATCTATATGCACTATCTACATAGTACGAGCATCTAACACACACAGCACCCACTTGCATTCTCCCACAGCGCAAGATCTATGCATCGCACCATTAGCCATTGTGACGAAACAGGTCACACACGGCGCGGTAACAATCAGGATCGGGCCAACACCAGGAACTGGGGCAGAATAGTAATTACTTACACGCTAAGGGTTATACGGGGTACGTAAGGGTACAAGGGGCATGGATCTGAAAGAGCTTTGTGCGGGAAGTGGGAAAGTGGACCCGGCGAATCGCGCGTCACGGTTTGCTGGGCAATCCGTGGAGCGTTTGTGATGACTGCCCAGCAACCCGGTTCAGCGCGGAAAATTGAAATAACTACTAGGGACGGCGGTTTATCAAACGTACCCGGTTTCTTGCTTAGTGATTTTATTTAAATAGGAAAGTGTAAAGGTTTGATAAGAAAGATCGATCAATGATCCCATTTCAAAACAATTCAAATATTAATAATTCACAAGATATTTGCGATAATAGCATATTATGTGCTATTATCGCAAATATCATGTGAATTATTAATATTAATAAAATATATTTGAATTTATATTTATATATTTGATGTATGCATCGGCATTTAATAGTATTTACTAAGTTCTAGAATAATATTTGTACTGACATTGAAATATTTTTTTGTTAGTATTTTGAGAAATCTTTTGCTAAATAAATACTACATTATTTTTCTACCGTTGCGCCATCATTAGTTACATATCTATGGAAGCAATAAACGTAGGTAAGTAGTCTTATTTATAACTAGCACTCAAAATAATCTAAGAAGTACATGAGAAATTTTAAAGTAAAAGCTAAAAACTTTAAATCAATATCTATAATTGCATATTGCATCGTCATTTATGTGTTCCAGACGGTTTTAAGTAATAGAAAGCAGACGTATGGCATCGTAATAGTGAAACCAACATATATATTGAAGTAAAAATATATTTCGTTAAGTACTGTCAGGGCACTTAATAGGTTCGACAATTACTTTCACTTCAGAGGTCGGTGGTGTGACTAATATAAGGCTGTTCTTATGACATTTTATTGTGTACACTTACTTGCAGAGTTACTACATAGTTTCGATTAATAAAACATATTATCTGTACAACTGAATTGAAAACACTGAAAATTTAAGTGTCTGTTTGTAATATTAATAGACTATACTTAATAGGTATGAATCTATAAAATATTTTTGTCTGAATTGAAAACACTGAAAATTTAAGTGTCTGTAATATTAATAGACTATACTTAATAGGTATGAATCTATAAAATATTTTTGTCTGTCTGTCTGCCCAATTTTACAAATTTCCATGCGGATGAAGTGGGTGGCCGCTAGTTTGAAATTAAACTAATTTCACGGATTAAACTCTCGTGTATTGCAATTACAAACATATTAATACGAAACCCTAAATAATATGTTTAGAATAGGAATACACGCAAAAACATAAAAGTTAGGTTTTTGTAGTTACATGATTATAACTTGGACCCGAAAAAGGGGTGAGAGCCATCCGCTTCCGCGCAAGTCCGATGATAATGACAAGGCTACTCCAAGCCATCATCGTATGTGAATTAGGAAAAAAACTAGCGTTCACATAATATTATTAAACTTTTTGTCAGTTACGTTAAAAATACCTATTCCAATGAATAGATTCCAATGAACACAAAGACTACTGTCCTATTAGGAAGCTATGTAATACGCGATAAACGTCTTCACGGAGTCGTGGGCGGATAGCTATTACAAGAATATGTCACAACACAATGTTACGTGATCGTCAACAATATTAGATCACTAACATTATAGGCACACCAATATAGATCATTCGGAGATACGTGCATCGGATTCATGAATAGATTAAAAAAACATTTTTTGCATATCCGGCCTTGGACCAGCCCACGCGAAACGCTTTCTAAAAAAGAATGCGGACGACATAACTACAACATTCTCATACCGTCATACGATTCAAATAGATTTGACATTGCAGTCGGTTTTAATGCAACCCTCGCGGTTCCATTAAATTACTCGGTACTCGTCCGAACTCACTACTCCATTACAATATTTCTGCGCTTTACCACTACTAGCAGTGCTTTTAACGTTTCGTACTGAGCTATAGCCGTTCAACCAGTTATCCTGAGCCGTGCGTATTGTTTATTTTTCACGATCGTCTGAGGAGGAGCGTAAGGACTCGGAGGTCATAGTTGTGTGGTTGTCTCCATGCAAAATTCCGGTGCTAGCCGGATCGACCGGTTCCCACAGGACGTGGGGAGAGCAAGGTTGGGCGTTTTAGCACGCACGTGCAGCGACGGCACAGTGCAATGGTTAAAAGTGAACCAGCAGCGAATAGGGACGGGTCACGAACGAACAGATTAGTTTAATATATAATTATAAATTGTTACATCATGGTTACACACATTTGAAAACTGAGAATGTCCGGGATAGTTACCATGTTGTTTTGTTTTAATAAGCTCCGATATTTCGACACTGTTGCAAGCGCCATGATCACGGGTGAACTGTAGGACTGCGAGAATGACGGTTTAGTGTTTAATCAATTAAGTGCACAACTTCCAAAATGTAGTATTTGTCAAATTGAATACTTTAGGTAAAATCACATTGTATTATCCATTATTTGCGCGAACACTACTCATTTGAAATACACAATTTAGATAACTGTCATCTTAAGTCTTCGTGACCATTAGCGCGATACATCGGGTTTCTAAATAAACTATGATTAGAATAGTTTACATGCCAGATGCATATAATCCGTCACATAATTATTTACAACGATAAGATAGCTCTCTAATACTTATACTCTGGTTTATAGTTGAAGTGTTAAACCCTATATCGACATACTGTACTTATGTTAACAGAGGAAGTGCAAAGTAGGGGTAAAGTCGTCTCACTGTTTTTGTTCATCGTCACGGTGCAATGCGATCACGCTCGAATGAATCGGTCTTAATACATGTATAATCATCGTACAGATCAATCCGTATAACGTTAACAGTAACAACAGCTATGAGTTAAAGACACATTATCTCAAGTGATTTGTAAACGTAACCGCGAGTTTTTCCCACGTTTGTCGCAATCGTTGACTGTGACTGATGTGTACGAATGAACGATAACTCTTCTCATGGTTAAGAATACTCGAGTTAAAAGCTACACCGTAAGCATGACACATTAAAAACGATTGCTACAGCAATTTAGCCACGTTCACATACAAAATGCTTATGAATCTATGTAATAAGATCTGTTGTTGAAATTCGAAACGTACCCTATTTTCGAGTTAACGTTTGAAGTAGACAGTAAAAACGTACACAAAGTTCGGCGCCAATTACGGGTTTGAATACGGACGCCGATGAAAAAGGGGCTGTTTACGGGAACGAGAGCCGAGATTTGAGGCCAACTCAATAACCAGGACTGCAGTCTGCAACTCCACCACTTGAGAGTAGCAAAAAACAGACACGAAAACATCGCTTCCCGCAGTTGATAAAAAGTTTTTGATGCGCTTCGTTTTCCATTTTGAAAGCGAGAATCGTATCCTTACTGTTTGAAGGTTTACCGATGCGGAATAAAAAGCAGTAGATTCACCTTACGTTTGCTTTGTGTTCCTAATTGCTGAGCAGTCTAGTAAAAATGTAGTCATTTCCGCATAACTTAGTTTCCTTATTCAAACCTTCATTTGCTGTGGAAAATAAAGATGTTTCCTTTGATTAATACTAGTGAAACATTCTTCTTGTGATTATTTCCTTGATGTTTAGTTTATTTCTTTTTAAAAAAGCTATGATTATGTGTGATTCAAGTATGTCGATGTTCTCGAAAAGTGGACCTTTGATCAATGATAAGTCAATACGAGTAGATAGCGAGAAACGCTATTGAGTCTAGGGAATTACCCACATTAAATTAATCGAATACGATTTTATCAATAAGGATTTTGTGAAATTGCACCGAAGAAAAATTTTTTCCTTGATTTCCAGTTCCCTAATAAAGCGTTGAAGGTCTTCATGATATTAATCAGTAAAGTGTTTTTTAAAGTAAATAACGGTTAACCCTTTAACATGTACATACAAATTCGAAATTTTCGTTAATTTTGATCCTTATAAAGTGAATAATGTTTTAGTTTTTAGTTTTTTGTAGCCATGTAGACTGGCTCGGTGGAACAGTGGTTAGTGACCCTGGTTGGCGGTTCCAAGAGTCGTGGGTTCGATTCCCACTCGGGACAAATATTTGTGTGATGAACATCGGTGTTTGTTCCGTGTCTGGGTGTGATTATATATTTAAGTATGTATTTAAAAATATCTATGTATGTATATCAGTCTCTGACGCCCATAGTACAAGCTCTGCTTAGTTTGGGGTCAGATGACCGTGTGTGGAAATGTCCCAGATATTTAATTTAATTTAATACCATGTACTTAAAGGGTTACTTATTTTATCTGCTTTTGAAAGGTAAATAGTAATAACCACCAAACTAGATCAGACACTTACGTGTTAGCATCCAAGTTTATTCAGGGGCATCGAAAATTTTCAAATTCAAGTCAATAGAGTCGTGCCTAAGCAACCTTTTGTTTACAGTCGTTGAACAGAGGGCCTACCATGAGTTTAAAACTTACGCACTCGATATCGCCTACGTAAATATGTCTATGAAAAATTTGTACATACGGCCGCTGGTGGTTACGCGAAGAACTAAAATCGGCCGTATGAAAAAACAACTCGATAGGTTTTTAACGTAAGTATGATTTCGAGCGTGCAGCTGAAACCTCATGGTAGCCCCACTGGTCACAATGACCGATTGTAGCCGTTTCACCTACTACTCCGGGATCTTTTGTCACCGCCAACAATTAGTCACAGAAGTCTCGCAATCGTTAACATTTTCGGTATGGCTGTAATGTATTCTAAATCATTTTGGGTTATGAATACTTGTTTACTAATCAGATATGTACACACACACAACATAAAAGGAACAGGTATTGTGTAGATACTTAAATAGCATTTTGATATGGCCACGATATAAATTTAAATTATGTGAATTTTATGTCACGCAAAAAAAAACATATATGTACTTAATTATGTTTGTGGCTTGAGTATTAGATAAATGAAATGACATATAAAAAAAATATTCTTTATGTGTATAAAATATGTTCCATTTCTGGTTTTGATGATGGAAAAAGCAATACTTATGAGAAGTCATGGACAATAACACAAATTCAACATCGAACAACTTTTACTTCAAACACAGTAAGTACTTAGTAGGTACTCTGTACGTTACTTAATAATCTGAGGTAACGCGTAGTCCTGCCAAGCTAATGAGAACATACATATTTGGGCAAATGAGGTTAAATGGCGTAGTCATGGAAACCAGTCGCGTAGGAAATGTTGAAATAATGTTTACTATCAAAAAGAAAACACAGCCGAATCCCTTCTGTTTCATGGTCGGATCGGTAGCAGACGAACTGAATTGCCTACTTATTATAGAGGCATGGGCTGGGTCATTGAGATCAAAGAAATACTTGAAATGTAAACCCGCGTACCGTTTTAAATCGGACTGCTATTGATTTTATGAAGTTTGCAGTTCCAGATGAAAAAACTTCCGTCCGTAGTGATTTTTGATCTTTGTTCTTTTGGATTGATATTACCTGCTGTATAGTCTTCGAAACATTTCTAAACCGTTCGGAAAAGGATTTTGTTCGAAAAATTATTAGTACACTTGATTCACACAGGAAATACAATTTATATCGTCATTCTAAATATAAATGCCATTTCTAACGTATCTCTCCCAACATGAAGGACACTTAAGAATAAATAAAATCTTGATATTTTTATCAACGTTTAGTGTCGACAATTCTTTGAATTATAAATTTCTGTTTGTATACTGCATACGTATTATGCTAGTGTGACATGACGTTTCCAGGATATTAATAATAAACAAAAGGAATATTTGTTTGATGTCGCAACAGTGGACGGCATTAATGTGACAAGCTTGTTTTTGTTAGTAAATATAGGGGTTTCCCAAACCATAAACCAGTGCATTCCACTATGGATAATAAGATTAATAATTGCGTCATAAAGTGTGACTATATACATGTAATTACACACATGTAATTATTACATGACAGCACATGGGGAAATGATAATAGATACAATACATATTATGTTTACATTACTTTCTAGATTTCCAAAGGAATGCCTGTCTATGTAATGTCAACCTCTGAATACTATTATTCTATTCTATTAATACAGGAATATAAAAAGCAATATCTTATAATTTTTACAATATCACATACATACATCGATTTGATCCCATGGTAAGTAGCTTAAGCACTTGTGTTACGGAAGTAGTATAAGGGATAACACTATCATATCACTAACGGATTAGCCATAGAAATAGTAGCAAATGCTAGTCTTCATCTTTGAATACCACTTCAAGTACTTCAAATCTAGAAAATGATATAAAAAATAAATAGGTATTTACTTAATCTACTTAATTAAATATCACTGAGGATTAACGAACAGCTGTCGACAGCCACAATGATTTAATGAATCCAATCGGAGTCAAAAGCCACTATAGTAACCGCGGATTTGTCCAACACTCGCTACAATAATTTGATTACGTTACAAAGCGAGCTGAGTATGCGGGCGCAGGCATTCAGGGGTCGTTGTTATACAATGTACGTTCAATGTATATTGCACTCGACGAATGTTTACTGCCGCTATGTGATCATTTGATAGACAAAACGGCGAAGAACTGCATAAGTATAGAGTGGTAAGACTCATATGCACTGATAATATTTTATAGCCGTAGAGGTCTATTTATATTTAGTACTGCAGTAGTCAGTCAGTATCATACCAAACAAAGTAGATAGCATAATGTTTCGCAGATAACTCTTCATAGCCCATCCCCATAGCGGATGTAGTTACGCTCACGTACCTCTGTCTGTCTGTGTCTTTCACGCCAAAACTGCTGCACAGATTTTATTGAAATTTAGTAAGCTACATAGTTAGTCCACAGTCTGAGAAAGGAGATGGGGCATATTTTTAACAGACTTGTTAAATAAGAAAGTGCTTTACGCAATATGCGATTCTAACCGGTGGGAGTTGTGGACTTGTGGGCGTAGAGCTAGTATGCAATGAAAAGTACCTACTAACACATGGATCACTTAATGGACATTCAGGCATGGCGGACCTCATCATCATCATCAGTTCATCTCTGTCCACTGCTGGACATAAGCCTCTCCAAATGCACTCCACTTCTGTCGTTGTTCGGCTACTCGCATCCAGCTCCTACCAGCCGTCCTGCGCAGCGCTAGTGTTTTTAGGATGAAGAAATAACATTTACCTACTTCAAACGCACAATTCTAAATAAACAAGGAATGTTATTATAATAAACATTTAGAGATATTCACGCTAGAAGCCGACCCTGGCTCACAGTCGACAGAATGAGTTTGAAACATAAGTGAATTCCTTGGAAATGAAATTTCATGTCAACAGAGAGGCTTAATTATTATTCCGTTCATGTAAGCAACAAACGCATAAACTACATAATATGTTTGATCCTACTTAGATACATACAAGTTGTGGTTCACCGCTAATTGGATTAACCTTATGTGATTGTAAATGATTACAATCTAGCCATGACATTCTATCCCGCGAAGTTCACTTCGTACGAACAGATTCCTTAATTCGTTAACTAATTTTAGAATACGCATCCATGTCATCGAAAACAATTAAAAATTAATTATGTGTTTTTGTATTAAAAAAGTATACAGTTAACTTTTTTTACTACACCGTTTTACCTAGCTAATACTTTGAAACCGAATCAGGTATTAGAATAACTTTCACCATAATCTAAAATCTAACGTTAAAGGCAAGATTTATTAATTGAACATTCGAAACACGGAAAAGAAACAATAGAACGCTAATTATTAATTATATTAAAAACAACACAACTTTATTATTAGAACTGGCTTGATAATTAAGTTAACAAGATTGTAGGCACGATCCTCGAATAATTGACTTATCGACTTTTCAAACACAGGTGTTTATATATCTTTTTTTGTTTTTACGTGGTGACTCTTGCCACCACTAAACCAGCAACGCAGACGAAGTTCAAAGTCAACAGATAATTTATAATTTATTATTCGTAGGTAAACATTTTCTAAAATATTTACATATACATATGCTGCACAATCTGTTTTATTAAAACGCGCAACCAAAAAGAAACCAAGCTCAGATGAATAATAGCCAGTCTTGTCTCGATCTAAATGTTCACTTTCAACAATAAAATAAGTCTTGATCCTTGCGAGCAGATAGTATACGGTATGTTCCAGTTTTCTAGACGCTTTTAAGTCGTTTCACTCACCTACCATGCTCTAGCCATAAAAGCTATGATGAGCCGTTTATGCGCGAACGGTGCTGTCACGTCACTTTCCACGCTAAGATTGACGTGATCGATTACTATGTAAGGAGTTATGCTAAATTCACTTTCTATTTTTCCGTTCCTTGACACTAAGTGTAGCTTATTTCTATTCTTGACTATTAGGCATAAGGTTGCACGAAAAGTAAAAGGATTTGAACTATTTTACTACTATATAATTTTAAACTGTCATGGTTACACACATTAGAATACTGAAACTGTCCGGGATATTTACCATGTTGTTTTGCGTTTTACGCCTTTGCAACAGTGCCGAAATATCGGGAGCTCATTAAAACAAAATAACATGGTAAATATCCCGGACACTTTCAGTTTTCTAATATTTGACTACTGATTGCTGATAATCGAGTTTATCTTTATAGAGTTAGGTACTTTAATAAAGGAAACTACTAAAGCAATAAAGGAACGCGTCAAGCTACTCCCATTACCGGCGTACAGTAAAAAGATACCTACGACGACCGTGAGGGGAACAGTGGGTAATGTCAGATGTCATCGTCGTTGCGGATCCTGACCTTGGCCACTCGCGTTCGAGTGTGCACTATAAATAACTATTTTATTACTATTTACCGCACCACGCTCGCATAGGTCCCAAAACGAGGCCACAAAATCTATTACTTTTACAGTAGTCCCAATTTATCGGTGTTTCGCGAGTTTACGTTTGCGTTAACCAGTTCATGGCCGCGAATTGCTAGGGACATAATATTTTCCTTAAACCTAGAAAAGTATATAATAAAGTAAGTAAGTAGTATTCGCTTTCAATTCGCATGTATTAGAACTAGCTGTGGCAGCAACTTCGTCCGTTTTTTTAACATTTTCTATTGTTTCTTTGCTCCTATTGGTCGCAGATGATGTTAATAGCCTACTGCCTTCCTCGCGTCTATCTATCACATAAAGATTTTTTTAAATTCGAACCAGTAGTTCCTCCCTTAAAGGATGCCTCATAATAACCTAACCCTACGAATTGAGTTCTCAATAGTCAACCTTCGCCATAATAAGGCAAAATCGATGCTACAATGATAGTGATCCATGGCACAATAGCGGAGGTCGTACGAATGATGATTACGACGATTAATTAACCAGACTAGACTAATGACAGTGCTATCCCAAAGATAAAACCTGGCCATAACTATAAGTTTCTGTTCTTAAACCTAGACAAGAATCACGTTACCATTTATACTTTCTGTGTAGCTTTAACATGTGTATCACTACATAGTATAAAGCAAAGTCGATTCCCGCGTCTGTCTGTCCCTATGTATGCTTTTTAAACATTTAAAACTACACTAAGGATTTTGATGCTGTTTTTTTTAATAAATAGAGGGATTTAAGAGGAAGGTTTCTATGTATAACACCCGAAGCGAGGACTGGTCACTAGTAGTAGGTAATAATTTGATGTGTCAGGTCAACGACTCATCGAAAATATTCAATACGGAACCTTGAATATTCTCACACACATTACTGTACACGTTGCGATGCGACTGTGGTGCATATTTACTGAACGCAGTTAATACTGATTGGTTGGGCAGCGGTCACGAATTCCTGGATCTCCAAGGGGTGTCGACGTCTAGATGTCGTACCTTAAACACCTGGGCTAGATACATGGATGGATGGCATGGCATACATTGATTCGGATCAATGATCCCCCCGGGCGCAGTACCAAGGTTTGGCCCCGGTTCTACAAAATCGTAGACCCGGGACTGCTATATTGTACGATTATTCAGGAACAATATTTGAAAAACTAATAATTACCGCTACCTGGCTTTTAATGTTGCAGATACCGAATAGAATACGCCTGAAGGATATAGTTGGTTAACTGATATTCTTTAAACTAGTTTAAGGGTTCTAAAACCAGTATAGGTACGATACTATTTTGAAAATTTTCATTGCTGTTGGACCCTTTTTTGAGGGTATAGGGTTTAAATTATGGTGGCAATATGGTTGCGATTACCAGTTAAAGGGTTAGATTAAAGTATACGTTACGTGAGGTACGTGTCTATGTATTGGTCAATAAATATTTTTCTTTCTTCCCTCTTTCTAAAATCTCTCTAAGGTACAACTGGCAGTACTTTTAACGGTATTTAAGCACACTTGATTGCACATAGCTTTATGTGTTTCCTGGTCTACGTATCATTGAACATTGTATAACGGGCTATTTGCACGTTAGTTCTTATGTTATGCACCCATTATCGATCAAACTGTTGCAGTTTTCAATTCTTTAGGCATATAGGCACGTCATATTCGTAACAATAGTGGCAGTGTAATCACCACATTTAATTGATCAAATTAACAATCCTTACTAATATTATAAATGCGAAAGTAACTCTGTCTGTCTGTCTTTTACGCTTTCACACATAGAATACTAAACCGATTCAAATAAAATTTGGTACGGATATAGTCCAGAGCCTGAGAAAGGACATAGGCTACTTTTTAACCGACTGCGCTATAAAGAAGTAATGTTTTACCCGTTAAACATACCTATTCGAGCTGCCTTTAACGATTTTCAAAGAACGTAACCTTCTAGTAACTTCGTGCTTCGAGCAATTAAAGGTCAAATCAAGTAATCTCATCAACACTATTTTGTTTTGATCTGGCGTACAGTTGGCTAATTTATTCGATGTGCAATCCTCCTTGATATTAAAGTGGAAAGGAATGCTGATAACCCTAACTAAACAGAAGGTTCGCAAGGGCGAGTTAGCTTCAATTACAATAAATCACGATACCAATCAACCTGAGTAATACAATGCCGTAGGTTATAGGCTCCGTAATCTGAGATAGGTTTACCTAGGTCATCTGATCTACAGAACGACCTCTTAGCTAGAATGCGACGGATAAGAAAACGGTAGCGATAATATCGCTTTCTTTTAAATAGTGGTGTTTCGTAGTAATTTGTAATTATTATTGTTTATAGGTTTTAACATACCATAGTGCAACAGGTCGCACACATAGGTACATGCGACGCAACATATTTTCTACAATCCTTCTTAATCCTTACTATAATATTATAAATCAATTAAAAATCAATCAATTAAAATATTATAAAGTAACTCTCGTCTGTCTGTCTGTTACGCTTTCACACATAGAATACTGGACCGATTTAAATGAAATTTGGTGCAGAGCCTAGGAAAGGTTATAGGCTACTTTTTAACCGACTGCGCTATAAGGAAGTAATGTTTTACCCGTTAAACGTCTCTACGCGAACGAAGTCGCGGGCGGAAAGCTAGTACAACATAAATATGGCGTCCGACCGAATTCGGCCATCGCGGCCGATCACAATGGAGATCAGCCAACTGCGCAGGACATATTATAGTGCACATAAATGTACGAGGCTTTCGGGGTGAGAGCCATCCGCTCCCCCGCAAGTCCGGTGATGATAACAAGGCTACTACAAGCAATTATGTATGAGCAAAAAACAAGTGCTTTCTCATAGTTCGGTGTGACGGCAATCCGTCATGACCGTTGAAAGATCAGGCGCAGGACCACCGGCTTAATGGGCGTGCATCCGCCAACTTCCTGACTGCGGGCAGAGTAATATCTTTACAGAAAAACTCACACAAAATTTGCCCGACCAGGGACTCGACCCGGGGACCTCTCGGTCCTAACGCAGCACTTGCTACCAATAGACCAACGAGGCAGCTAAGAATACATAATAATGAATATAGCGTGAGAAAGGAAATAGGCTACTTTACAGCCAATTTCGCTAGGTATTAGGGCGTAATTTTCTACGCGATAAACGACTCCAAGCGGACGGAGTCGCGAGCGAAAAGCGAGTTTATAAAAAAAGAAGATTATTTACAATCTACCTCATTATGTATTTTATAGAGACTAATTTTACCATTGGTAAGGACTATGGCGTGGTTGACTAAGGCCTGATCGCCCTATAGGCCCATGCCCCCAGAAGGGATATATGATGGGCTGATGATGAAGGCCTATTCATTCTATCAAAGCGCAGTTTACATTGACTGGTTTTGTTCTAAACATCCCACAGCCTAAAAATACTGAGAACTGAATGTGTTATCTGACAGTTGATTACATAGATAAGATAAACTAACTTGTCATTGGCCTATGACAGAAATACCCATGAATATAGTTTGATACAGTTGCATTATAAAAAGATCATAATTCACAGCATACTGTATGGTTTCTATTTGGTTCAATTCCCCACCTAACCTGCACTAATATTTATATGTCTGCATACTGTCATATCCAAATGACTTTACCAATTTTAACGGTTCACATAAAATTTTTTTTCATCATCATCACAGGACTTGCGGGGAAGCTGATGACTCACTCCTAAGAACATTGCTTTTGCTGTTTAGCTATTAAATTGCTGTTTACATGTTTAGACTTGTAAACAATGTTTTTGAGCACAAGACTACCAGATGATCCATTTATTTATTTATTTATTTATTAAAAAGGTACACCAACAGTATGTACATATGAAAGAATTACAAAAATACTTATTTATGGAATGTTACACAAATCTGAACTAATTCCTTATGTATGATATTGACAACTACCTGTGCCAGGACTCCATCCATGTGGAAAAAAGACTTAAGACACAATTTTTTGATATACCCGCCCCTTTAAATGCCTAGCAAGAGCAAAATGGTGTGTACATACATAAAATCACTTCTTTTACCTAAAGGGGTAGGCAGAGATCAAGTCCTGCTGTGTGTTACGGTCCTGGCACACCACTTTCGCATCATCAATATCCATCAACCTCGTCGATTACGGGTACTTTTGATTTGACCTCTCTTAAAGATTTGACCTATTCGGTCACGAAAGGTCTTCCTTGGTCTTCCCCTGTCGACATCCCCATTTATATCTTCTGTTTATACCCTTCCCTAATCATTGTCATTCATTCATCCTCTCAATATGACAAACCAAACCATCTAAGCATAACTTTCTCAACTCTAGTTACTACATCCTTTTTTTACACTACAACATTCCCTAATTATTATTTCATTTCTAATTCTATCACTCTGTTTCACTCCTAGCATACTTCTAAGTGCTCGCATTTCCACTGTGTATATCCAACTTTTGCTTCCGTACATTAGTGATGGGATCACCACTCCCCTGTGAACTGCCAGAAATGCCTTTTTGGACACCTTCTGACTGTTCACAAAAGTGTGCAGCGCTCCATACACAAAATTACCAGCATTCACTCTCCCTTCAATATCGCGAATGGTGTGCGATTACAAAATTAAAATGTTTCTTGTGAGTTAATTTTGAAAAGTTAGACTATATTGTCACACGACTTTTATTTAGATCATTTAAGAGAGATAATTCATTCATACACAATTTTTATGTATCTGGATCAGATTTGCAGCCACTGATCATGAATAATTGTCCCCGTTATGCACACATTTTCTATTGTTTCTTCACTCCTATTGGTTATAGCCTAAAGCTTTCCTGAATAAATGGGCCAATGGGTTCCTGAGATTTGCAAGTTCAAACAAACTCTTAAGCTTAACAATATGAGTATAATATTAATTTGTCATTGAAAATAAAAAAAATTGTAACATGTAACATTAAAAACCTCTTAAGTATTACAAAACTTCTACAGCTTAATTAAAGCACCATACAATTTTGTAGTAAAACTTTACAGAAAAAAATATTTGATGGTTCAATAAATAAATAAATAAAGTAAACAATCATGCTATGCTTTCTGTCCACCCACATGCCCTTTGATATATTCTACACACATTATTTTGAATGCAAGGTAAACTAATCTTTGAGTCTGATGCCTACAAAGATAATTACATTATCAAACCAATGTAAGTATTAAGGAAACATTGAGGTTATAAAATATTGAAGGTATAAATCGTTATAGGCATAAATAAAATAAATGCAAATTCATGGTTATATTTTGTCATAAAATGATTTAGAAAAAGTGACGTTGATGAATATGTCATTCTAGCCTTATCGCCAGGTAGGCATCTGCCGAATTATTGAGTACAGATATAAGTATTATCATTAGAATTGCAATGAGGAAATCAAAATGATTATCACATAATGAAAAGCTTCTGTTCCAAAGCGGTGTGTAATAAGCACATAATAGCTCATATCAAGACGATTCAATTTAAATATGACGTCAGTCCACAGTTTACCAATTTGTAACATTACGAACTACGGAAGCTGTGGGTCCTTCGAATGTAAATTACAAAAGAAGAAACTTACCCGTCACCGACCACGACACACTTAATCGCCTGCATTATTCCGTTTTACACAACCGTTCCCACAAATAAACCACGACAAGGGAGCTCAAACCAATTGCTTGCACTACACGGTTAATCACGTCTATAAAAAATTATAATACACTGACATCACATTCAGCACTCGTTTACAGCGACACCACAGTTTTTAGATAACAATATTAGTCTCATATCTTTATAGTAGCGATAAGAACAATTCCGTCCACAAGTCAAGTAAATTCTTCGTCTACTTTGGCTTGGAGACGTTCGTTTCGCCGATCGCGATTACGTACGTAGTACGTACGTAGGTACCTATTGCAATAACGTATGTACAACGGCAAAAATGTTACCATATAAAAAAATTAAATTCCTTTAACTTCACATCCACAAAATACACCCAAAAAGAATAAACAACAATACCATGATTATAAAGTTAATCGATTTTTTGAAAAAAAAATAACTCAGGAGAATAAAAACATTGAGGCTTAAGCAAAATTATTGTGAATTTCTGACAACTGACAGTAAGACGTCGACGACGAACGATGATGTTACGTCTTGGTAAAGATATATCTCATATCAAGATAAATATTTAGCCGAAATTAATGAGAAGCACACTTCGATCGAAAATTAAATTATATTCTGCAATACATCTTTCGATAATTTGAATTTAGGGACACCCAAATATATTTTCGTTATTTAGAGGTAATATTAAAAAGTATGCAACACTTAAATAATCATAGACAATACGTTTTTTTTTTATGCGGCCAAGCAAACATCAGTTATGAAAAATTATATATTTTCATAAACAAGAAAACATTACGGACAACATAAATACAGTTATATTGTGTCAAAAAATAGCTTTCTAACTCAAAAATTAATTTTTTTTTTGTAATAATCAAAAACCGGATATTGCCGAAAACTATCACATCACTATATACGAGCATGCATGGCGCATACTTTTCCGCGTTTCGTGTTTATGGTTTGAATGAATTGTCTGGTCTATAGTTTATGCTATTATGGCCTCACTTCGATAAATGTTGCGCGGTTATTGCGTGATTCGATTGTTGATTTGTAAATTAATATGGCAAAGGGTGATAAAGAATTAGAAAAACCTATAGTGAATAACGAGTTGCCCAATCCGGAATGTAGAAGTGTTGATCATGAAGACTCTGAATCTCCACAAGAGCAGCCTTTGGATATCGGGGAGCATTATTTGGTTCGGCGTTCGGATGAGTCATGGCACCCGGCTGAAATTATACAGACGCGTTACAATGCCGCAGAGGGTTATTATGAGTACTATGTGCACTATGTGGGTTACGATAGACGGCTGGACGAATGGGTTTCCCGCCACCGGGTTATGTCCGACAGGTTTGACATGTGCGAGCAATCTAACAACAACATAAACTCCGACCACCTCCTCACAGACAAGTCCGGCCGGAAAATTACTAGAAATCAAAAACGAAAACATGATGAAATCAACCATGTACAGAAATCGTACGCTGAAATGGACCCAACCACAGCCGCACTGGAGAAGGAACATGAAGCTATTACTAAAGTGAAATACATCGATAGAATACAAATTGGTAAATACGAAATCGACACATGGTACTTCAGCCCTTACCCTGATGAGTACGGAAAACAATCAAAACTATGGATCTGTGAATATTGTTTAAAGTATATGCGGATGGAAAAAACATACAGGTACCACTTGAGTGAATGTACCGCCCGACAACCCCAAGGCGCCGAAATTTATAGAAAAGGTACAATAGCAATATTTGAAGCAGATGGCAAAGAACATAAAATATACTGTCAGAACCTCTGTTTATTGGCAAAACTGTTTTTAGATCATAAAACATTATATTTTGATATAGAACAGTTTTTATTCTACATCCTATGTGAAGTTGATAAGCATGGAGCTCATCTTGTTGGTTACTTCTCTAAGGAGAAGGATTCTCCTGAGGGAAATAATGTTGCCTGTATTTTAACACTACCTCCTTACCAGCGCCAAGGCTATGGCAAGCTGCTCATTGCTTTCAGCTATGAACTGTCTAGGCTAGAACAAGTGGTAGGCAGTCCAGAGAAACCATTGTCAGATTTAGGCAAGCTGAGTTATAGATCATATTGGTCATATGTTTTGTTGGAAGTGCTTAGTGCAAGTAGAGGCACCTTAAGCATCAAGGATCTTAGTCAGATGACAGGTATATCGCAAACAGATATAATCTCCACCTTGCAGTCTATGAACATGGTAAAGTATTGGAAAGGGCAGCATGTCATCTGTGTTACGCCAAAGATTGTAGCTGAACAGCTGGCCAGTTCTCACTTTAAAAAGCCACGGTTGTGTGTGGACCCCTCGGCGCTGCGCTGGACACCACCAAACAAACAAGGACATTCTGCAAAGGCTAAGAAGTAGTACAGGCTTACAGGCAGGGCTTAGAGAATGCTGCATTAGTCACACAAAAGACTTCTCTAGGTACAGGCCTGTTTAAAACAATCTCTAGTTTAGTTTAATTGTTTGATATGCAGTGGATAGATCAGTGCTAGAAGTATTATTACAAGTTATATTGTAAGTTTACAAATAATTTTAACTAAGTATAAACAAATGTTATAATGTAATTTTTACAGTGCATTTGTTGAAGTATTAAGCTTTACAAGGTTTACTAGTGGATAAATATCCTGTGAAGACATGTTAGAATTGTATCAAAATACTAAATTCAGGTACATATTCATATAATACAACAAAATAATAGATAACTTAAAATAAGAGGTAATAAATGATACTAAAGTATGATGGGCAGAAATGTATGGGATGGGTACAGTCTGCCAAAAATGTGGTCTACCACCCTACGGTTGAGATTGGTTTGAATGTCATGAAACAAAAAGGTCAATTTAACCTGGCAATAAGATTGTGTCAGTGACTATTGGCTACCTTAGTGATCATGACATCTCGTAGCAGCTTTTTTCAAAAGTGGTAGACCGCTTTCTTGGCTGATTGTACATGCAACTAATAAAAACCAGTCATATATAGTTGGAAAGCTCTTTTCATGTTCATCTTTGACAATATTTTAACTCTTTTTGTTTTTTACCATTTTCTGACCTCTTACTTAGCATTATAATGCTGAAAGTATAAGCTGAAGCAAGAATACACATAGAATTATTTTTTTTCCATACATAAATTTAATTTTAGTTTAATTGTACCTTTTTCCCACAACTAATTGAGACTAGCCCCTATAATAACTGATGAAAGTCATGAAAAGAACTTTCTAACTACATAGGTATGTCTGGTGTTTTTGGTGGGTGAATGCTTTCTGCCCATCCTCCTTTGAGGCATTAATTCTACTCGATGGTCATGATCATCACAAATTTTGTCATAATATAACATACACTTCCAATATATTCTAATGCTATAATTTAGTAGATCAAAGATAGAGATATGTTTATGTTGTAGATTAAAATTTTTGCCCACACATTCGTAATAAAACCTTATTTTATTGATTATTTAATTAGTGAGATAAAATTTCCATTTATAGTAAATTGCTTGTTATGGGGTTACATCTACATGTATGGACTACTACCTACTTTAGAAAATAGGTAAACAAAATTGTTACATTATGATATTCTGATTGTATTCACCATATTGGAATTAATTGTTATGAAAAATTATGTGATTATAAAAATGACAAGGGAATCACCATAATAATTGGATACCCATTAAAATTGTTTCTACAGTATCTGTCCATTGCATAGTACTCAGAATCAAAACAAATGTACAATAGGCAGAGCTATCTAGCTGTGTAGTATTTTTGTATCAATGGAATTTGTTATAAAAATTGGAAAGAATTTGCATATAAAATAATTGTTAAATATAATACCCAACCATTATGGAAGTAGGGATATGTGCATATTTTTTATACCATAAATACATGCTCTTGCCCACCATCTTTTTCAAATAGATCTGTTTCTACTTCATTCAGTTCCTTTTGTACTGGTAATAGTGATATTATTATTAAGATAGTTTTACCTAAGTTTAGTTATTTGCGCTTTATATAACATTCTGTTGACGAAAATTGAAATCATCATTACATTTTTCATAACCCCTCTTTCATACCTACATTTAAGATTAGTTTAGATTCTTAGAAGTAAGTCCAAGCCAGTGGTATTAAGCCACACATTTGACAATCAATGAATGAAAACTGAGTAAGTACTTATTTGTATTGTTAAATAATAAATTGAAGAGATACAAAATATGATTAATGATTGAATCACAGGTGTTATGGAGTGGTGGATGACTTTGTCACAATGTCCAAAATGTGAGTTTCGCCTTAGGAGTATGCTCACACTAAAGCAGAAATAGCATAGTTATTTTTTGTAACAGCTCTGGTATTCTTAGCTGATGAACAACATTATTATAATTACCTAATTTCGTGTTTTAAACAGGAAACGTGTTAGTAAGTATTTTTTACTCATTTTTCGTTTAATGCAATGTTTGTTTATTTTTTCACAAACTGGTAGATTGCATTTAAACGTGAAAGATTTTTCCATTGCTGAATAATTAGATTCTGTGAATCATTATATGTTTTCACTGTTTATTTGTGATAATTTTTAATTGTAAGTAAAAATGTCGAGAATAAAAAATGAAATAATGAAAACTACTTCTATTATTTATCATAGCCTCTATAAACCCCTATAACCATGCAAATTATATTTTCGCCTACAGGGGGCTTACAAAAAGTTATCGAAACGATAACGGAGTTCGAAAATAATAAAATGAATGGGATTGACACTAGACGCGATAAATCACGTGGTCAAGCCCATACATTTTGTTCTTTTCGAACTTCGTTATCGTTTCAATATCGATACCTTAAATCTCAAATGGCGTAACCACCAAAACGCAACTTTTCAGGAGAGCAAAAAAACGAAAAAAAAATTTTTTTTGTATTACTTTGTCAATTTTAATGCAGTGAAAATGTTTTATACATCAAATTTCTTAGAATTTTGAGATAAAGGCTTCAGTAAGAACTCTTTGCACCTAAATCTTATTTAACAAACTAGAAGTCGGTTACGCTTGTGAAAATATTACGAAAAGGCGTTTACGCCTCATAAAAAACATGATTTTTAAGAGGTGAAGGTCGTATCTCCCGAAAGTAATTGTCTTTTGTGCTTTAAAATAACTAAATAATGAAAGAAAACGTACAATTTCCACTCTGTATTACGCTTTTTACAAAGTTACGCCATATGTCACGTTTTCATAGTGATGTAATGGGTAATACTCACCTTGTAAGTTTTATAACAGGATGAAGAATTTTTGTACATCGGAAATTTCACTTTTAGTTATACGTAATTCGATTAATTTTGTCATTCGTAACCCCTGCTGCTGTATATTCACCATACATTTATCTATGTATTCAGCCATTTGCGTATTTGTGCGCATAGATTACGTTCCTCCGTGTATTTATTATTTTTGTGACCGTTACGTTGACTTTGGCGCGTTATTGGTCTTTGATCCTGATTTGTCTTTGGGCATTGATTTAAAATGTCGAAACAAGGAAAAGCAATAAATAGCCAATGTCTCCGCAATCTTAATCCCCCCGCGCATCAATACTAACAATAATAATGACAATCATGTGTTCAGCGATTTTGGGTGTAAACGCCTTTCTTTTGTATTGCAATTTCGAAAAAAAGCGTGTCTTACGAGTTACGCCGGAAAATTATGTCCCTTACACCCTTTTTTTTTGACATTTTTTTCACGTCACAATCATTTCTAGGGGCGTAACCACCAAGTAAATTAGACTAAGCCTTTTACGACCTGTTATCTTATGAAAAGTGTTCAAATCTATAAAAAAATTGGGTCGTAATAACCATTTTTTTTGCGAATTTGAGGATTTTAAATATACAGATCGATAGAGAAAAAAAAACTGAATAAAACTGCATTAAAAAGTCATTTTGGCCAAATTGGCGGTTACGCCATTTGAGATTTAAGGTAGCGATATTGTTACTTTGTCTACGGGGCCTGTAGCGGTACCATGAGTTGGCTATCGAAAACTACGTTAAAAACCTATAGAGTTGTTTTTTTCATACGACCGATTTTAGTTCTTAGCGTAAACACCAGGAGCGCTGTACAAGTTTTTCAGACATATTTTCGTACCTAGGCGATATCGAGTCCGTAACTTTTAAACTCATGGTAGCGCTACTAGTTAGACAAAATACACCTTATACTTATTTTGAGTTATATTATACTTAGTGTTCCTTGCAGGGCCCCTGTAATAAAATTAAGGTGTCGTAATAAACCCGTAAAATTACGTTGGTAGCAAGCCATGAGTGCCCATACATGGGTGCCCTAAATGCTCATTTTCCTGCAAATGCTTATTTTCCTTTATCACTGGGTTGTCTCATCACTAGGATTGGGTCTGATGGGCTGTAGTAAGTAGTAGTAGTAAGCTTTTGTAAAAAATGTACAGCGCCCCTAGTGGCGATGAAATTGCTCGACGACTATCCTCATAGATTAAAAGCACCTTCCATAAATTAAACGTTACATAAAATCACATAAATTGATCTTATCCCGTGGTGACTGGTAACTAGCTTAAGCACACTTGTGTTACGGATATCAGAATCAACAGTGGTACACACAACTATACTTAAAATATATTTAATAACACACAATATTTAGTAACAAACACCGGTGTTCGTCAAAAAAATATTTGTTCAGTAGCACTACCATGAGTTTAAAAGCGACACATCTCGATATCGCTTTTGTAAAAAATGTACAGCGCCCCTAGCGGTAACGCTAAGAACTAAAATCTATTTCTCTCTCTTCAATCGTTCCCTCACTGCTGAGGATCGTGACTCCGTTTTATACCGTCAACTAGTTGTCTCCATCGGGCCCGTTCTGTGGCCTGGTGTAGTGCGGCGCTAACATATACTAAAATCGGTAGCATGGGGTCTCATCCCATACATTGAAAATCATATTCCCAAAAACTACAACAGATGGCGACACGAGTATTCATTTGTTGATGATGATTATGCAAATCCCAGAAAACGATAAATCCAACCATTAAAAATATATAAGCTAGTATTTAAAAATATGATAATACATAACCAAATAAATTAAAACCCTTTTACATGAATATTTTCATAAATTTAAATTTGCAATAATATTTGTAGTTTTCGTGAGTGCTAATCTGGTAGAACGCCATCTAGTTCAAAAAATGACTACAGTCCGTCATCAACTAGATGGCGTTGTTCGCGTATATTTTATATTGGATAAATTATAATTCTAGATTATTTAATTTCTTTTGTTAAAACAAGAAAATAATATGACACGAATATAAGAGTTACTTAACTATCAACTACAAGAATGATTAATCTATTCCTTAGATTAATATTTGGTAACATTTCTCCGAATTGTAGTAATAAATATTCCCTAACGCAACAAAAACGATTCAACTATCTAGTTTAAAAATTGGAAAAAATCTCATTCTTGACCCCGCCTGAACAGGGTCCCCGTTTAAATAGAAATTAGATGTTTAAATTTACATAGAGCTTTGAATAGCACTAAAACAACAAATAAAAATATTCAACTATAAATAATTGGTCATAATTTTTTTTTAAATATTTTTCGAGTTTTTGCTTCAAAAATATATTTCAAATAAAATAAATATCATACAACATCACTTTCATTGTGTTCATTCAGTGGTAAGTAGTCGTATCACAAATAAACTTAAAAATACGTATATAAATAGCACACCAAACACGACGCAAACAACGATGTTCCATTAAACAAATATTTGACCCGAGTGGGAATCGAACCCACGAGTCCCACGACTCTTGACGCATGAGACAGGGGCACTATCCAATACGCCATCGAGCCAACAGCCATCCAGAGAAGAAATACTATATTATAATTTTTATATGAAATAGATATTATTAACACAATAACTCGAATTTCTTCTATCGTGAACTTTTAAGTATATTCTCATTTTAAGTATATTCTCATTTTAAGTACATTCTATATATTGCTGCATTGTCATAAATCACCATTATAATTTGATTTAAGTCAATGGTTCACTACGCATAATAAAATAACAACTTTATTTTTAATACATTTTAACAAAGCCTAAGGTTTCGTCCGCCTCCCGCGCGGCACGATGTACTTGCGCGCGATGATAGCCTACCGACCAACGCGACCGGAACTCGCTTGCTCTAAAACTCAGAGAGCTGCCGCGCGCACACGGCGCTGCTATCAAAAAAATAATGATGCAGATATTCTGTGCCTTATCTCGAGTAATTGTTCCCGAAATTTTAAATTTGTGCCTCCAAGGGTTCGGAGTTATTTAAGATAAACTGATTCTGCTGCACGAACGTTCGTCCAGCAAAATATTTTTTATTTTTTTAGTCTATCTGGATATAAAATATGCAAAAAGATAGCTTACATACGGCTGTAATTGTGCCGTAAAAATTAAATTTGAGCCTCTTAAGATTTAAGAGATATTAAATTTTTTGCTGGGCGAACGTTTTGGCAAATGCTATATATCGGAAACGGTTGGACCCACAGTGATGATTTTTTTTTATACAGATACAGTATATTTGTGCGTATAATTTTCATAAACATGACTAGCATGGTTCAGGAGTTAAATTTTTTTACTAGAAAATTAAAAAAGGCTCTAGCCCTCGAATGAACATAACCAGGGACTTCGCGTTGGTGCCGACAGTTACCTATTATATATTCTCACGATCCTATAAAGTTTTGATTATTGGCGAGTTATTAACGAAATTGTATTTTTGAGGTTATTTTGATCCAAATTACTTAGAATAGGAAAACGCTAGTTTTCTGTGAGCTGGCTTATTACATTCTTAAACAATAATTTGTGCCATATTTTAAGAATACGTATACAAAAAATCAGGTCAATATACCCATTAGATTAGACAAAGACGCTAAAAAACCTTTCGAAATATTTTATTAACCGACCAAATTCGAGTGAACATTAAAAAGCGGCCGCAGGATACTTCAAGCTATCCTTCCGTACTTGATGGTGTTAATGAAATTAAAATACTACAGATAGTTGCATAATTGTTAAGTTAGAACATATTTTATTAAAATGTGATATTTTTTCATTAAAGATATATTCATTGTTCTTAGACAACCGCAAAAAAATCTGCTTGTGTGTATACCCGTTAATTAAAACAATAATGATGAAGGACCATCGAAATGTTTTTATAGATTACCCGAAAAATTTGAGTAGACATAAAAAGGCGACCTCTTTGTTCAATCTGCTAACTAGTTTATTGCGTTGACTGACGCTTTTTCAATAAAATTAAATGTTCGGTCTAATTAATCAATGAATGTCGTCATTTAATGAACGCGCTAGGCATACAATCAAATAGCTGATTACGGACAATTAATTTGTAATATATAATAATACACTACAAATTATAGTGTAGGTATTATTATTAACAAAAAAAGCACATGTTATTTAATGTCTCTATTATAGAATATGTTCCAACTTAACAATTCATCACGCATCTGTTCTGTTTAAATATCTTTACAACGCCATCAAATAAGGAACATAAGCTTGAAGTATCGCGAGGCCGCTTTTTAATGTTCACTCGAATTTGGTCGTTTAATCTACCAAAAGTATTTCGGATGGTTTTTTATCGTTTTTACCCGACTACGGCAAAGCAAAATGAGGGTTATGATTTTGACAGGCTATGTATGTATGTATGTATGTATTTATGTATGTTTGTATGTATGTATGTATGTTCATCTGTTTCCACATAACTTCTAAATTGCTTGTCAGAATTCGACAAATGACATATCATTAGAAGCGTCTTAATTGTCCGCTGGTTAGGCTATATAGGGTTTCACAAAATCTAATGTGGCGCCCACTAGCGGACAAAACATACAGAGTAAAAAAATAAAGTTAAGATAAATACGCCGTGTTTGGTATCATTGGAAAGCGCTTTACTTGTACATTTTAAATATATATATATTACTAGCATTTGCATGTGACTTTACGTATATTCATGGACTGATTGCATATAGTTCACATCTTTTCGTTCATAGCTTCTTTACTACGTCCCCTTAAAATATAAAACATGTTGGTTCATCAATTTAACTTTTGATAATATTATGCGCCACAAATACACTTTAACACCAAAATAGTACAAATAATAAAAAGTTAAAAACTAAAACCCAACTACGACAAAAAACGACGCTGAAAAAGTATAAAACAAGACTTTTAGAACACTGAACTGAACAAAGTTGCTTATGTAGTTCCAAGTAAATGGACACAGTAGACTCTACCAAAATGCTTATGTTGAAAATTGACAATAATGTCATACAATACTATTTTGAAGTATGCAATATTTACTATGTAGAGATAAGTTTTCATGTTTGGAAAGGCGTAGTCACACGTTCCATACACAAGTACCTACCTACCGTAGCACTTTGACAACGTGTGACTGCGGTTTTCCAAACATGAAAACTTATCTCTACATAGTAAATATTGCATACTTCAAAATAGTATTGTATGACATTATTGTCAATTTTCAACATAAGCATTTTTGTAGAGTCTACTGTGTCCATTTACTTGGAACTACATACGCAACTTTGTTCAGTTCAGTGTTCTAAAAGTCTTGTTTTATACTTTTTCAGCGTCGTTTTTGTCGTAGTTGGGTTTTAGTTTTTAACTTTTTTATTATTGTCTAATCTACTGGGTATAATGAACTGATTTTTTGTATACGTATTCTTAAAATAAGGCAATATTATTGTTTAAGAATGTAATAAGCCAGCTCACAGAAAATGTGTTGCGTGAGTCAGAATGTAAAAATAGTTATGTAACTCATTCTGTTTTAATAATAAATAAATAAAAAATAAAAATAAAATAAAAAGTAGCGTTTTCCTGTTCTAAGTAATTTGGATCAAAATAACCTCAAAAATACAATTTTGTTAATAACTCGCCAATGATATGTAGCAGGCCGGCAAAACTTTATAGGATCGTGAGAATACGTCATAATAGGTACCTGTCGGCACTAACGCGAAGTCCTTGGTCATGTTCGTCTTTTTCATTTCCTAGGAAAAAAAATCATACCTCCTAAACCATGCTAGTCATGATTGTTAAAATTTGAGCACAAATATACTGTATCTGTATAAAAAATCATCACTGTGGGACGTGGGTCCAACCGTTTCCGATATATAGCATTCGCCAAAACGTTCGCCCAAACTTAATATCTCTTAAATCTTAAGAGGCACAAATTTCATTTTTACGGCACATTTACAGCCGGTAAATGCACCTATTATGGACGCGGACCCCATTATGGACAGTTTTCAAAAATGCCTCCAATAATAAGAAACCAATAGGTATTTTTTTTCCAACAGCAACATCAATCGGTTGTACCAAAATTCTAGATTTGATGTAAACAACATTTGACAGCTCTCCGCTATATTATTTTCGACTATAACGATTCTTACTAGTGCGGTGCGTTTTGGTGTCGAGATTTAAAATTTCTTATAAGGAGCGCAATGCATGTAAGTAAATTTATTAGCTTTTTTTATGACAAGTGTAATATTGTTGTTAAAAATGATATTATTTATTGAATTACTGATAATAAAAGGTTAATTATATATTCTAATCTAAAACCTCATAGTAATTTTAGCCTCGGAATTTATCGATGTTCATAATTGGATATTTTTGTAAGCCTGTACCCAAATATGGACATTTTGTCCATGAAGGATATTTTAAAAATATACGTTTTTCATACATCTTATAGTTGTACAATCGTTTGCCTTTATCATTATTTTTAAATCGGTTGCAAATTAAGACTTTAAATTTAATAATTCAATTATGAACATTGTGACCATAAATGGGTGTCCAAAATAGGTTCAAATTTTTTAAATAAATAAATTTTGTTTCACTTTAGATATGGCGACTAGAAAAGCTTATACTAAAGAACAAATAGCAAATGCAATTAAAGAAGTGAGAAAAGGACAGAAAATATCCACTATTTAGAAAATAATAACTAGAATAACTTTTCTAAAAAAAAAAAATTTATTGAGTTGTTTGTGTTTTTTTATGTCATGTCACATTTATAATTTAAGACAGGGTAATATACATAATAATTATATTACAGTCAGGGGATACCAGTCACAACTATCTGTCCGGTGGGTGGCGAACGGTATACGGGTAAGCGACCCCGGGTCCTCGAGCTACTATCGACTCAGTCCAAATCATCCGAGGCGATAGTATCCTTCCTCCCTTTTTCTTCCATAAATATCCTTGCTACTCGTGGGAACGCAATAACCTTGTTAAAACAATGCACAAGGCAGAATGGCAGCGACGTGGTCCACAACCAGTCACGTCACGTTTCCCACAGAGGTGAAAAGTGGATCGCTGGAAGTGATCTCTGCCTACCCCTCTGGGAAAAAGGCGTGATTTTATGTATAAGTAATTATTGAGACTGATTATAGCTGTATTTTGATAGGTATGAAACTAGTAAGAAGACATTTGATTTTTGATTATTGTTGGCAAAGTGAATAGAAAAGAGTGAAGGTTTTTTAAAATTTTTATTTAACCTCTAAACCAATTTGCTTAAAGATCGAGAAGTGAAGGAGATGATTATATTGAAATGTTATTTCAATAATAAGGCGTCCGACCGATTTCAGTCATGGCGGCCGATCTCAATTGAAATCAGCCAAGTGCGCAGGACATATTATAGTGCACAAATGCGCGCGCAAACACAAGTGCACTCTCTATTCCCTTACTCTCATAACTCGGTGAGACGGTAATCCGACATGACCGATGAGAGATCGGGCGCAGGACCACCGGCTTAACGTGCTTTCCGAGGCACGGGCGTTCAACCGCCAGCTTCCTAACTACGGGCTGAGAAATTTCATCACAGAAAAACTCACACAAATTTTGCCCGACCCCGGACTCGAACCGGGGACCTCTCGACCTTACGCAGCGCTTGCTGCCAATAGACGAACGAAGGTGTCTCCTATTTAAATAATACTAGCTAGTTAAGAGGACATTTTTATTTGGTTTTTCTTGGCTTAAAGGCTTTGGCCTTTGCCGATTACTTTTGATAACTGTTTGTTGATTGATATTTGAGTTACCTATTTTATTATTTAATTTAAATGGTTTTATTTCATTATACTAACTTACTCAACCCTAATACTCTTGAGTTATAGATTTAAGAATTCAATTGAAGCATGTCCATAAATGGGTGTCCATAAATGGATAACGTCCATAATTGGGTGTTCATAACTGGATCTTCCTGTCCATAAATGGAGATTGGCAAAGGTTATTTTTCCTAAATTATATTTTATTGAAGCTAGTTTAAAACTGATTTTAAACATCGAATACTTATTAAGAAAAGGACTTTTTATTAACCTTCAAATCCCCTGCGAACGTATATTGCAAAACATACAAACTATGAATAAAAAACGAAAAACAAATCCTTAAACCGTCCATAATTGGTGCATTTACTTTATGTAAGTTATCTTTTTGCATATTTTATATCCAGCTAGACTAAAAATATATAAAAAATATTTTGCTGGACGAACGTTCGTGCAGCAGAATCAGTTAATCTTAAATAACTCCGAACCCTTTAGAGGCACAAATTTAAAATTTCAGGCAGAATTATTCGAGATAAGGCACAGAACATCTGCATCATAATTTTTTTGAAAGGAGATATTTTTTGCTGGGCGAACGCACACAATGGCACGCTCTGCTAATTTATAATTGACGTTTTTATATTAAGTATTTTGAGCAAGTACGTATCTTATTTATTATTCGGAATTACTTTAACTTCAAATGAAACTACAATAATAATGACTTATCAATATTGAATTAATAAAATATTGTTATGTAAATTAAATTACCTTGGCTGTTTCAATACAATACTTAAAAATAATAATAAAACCACGTTCCGCAACGGGGTTTTAGTAAAAGTTACATAGACCTTTGAATAGCACTAAAACAACAAATAAAAATATTCAACTATCAATATTCGGGCATAAAAATCTTTATATTAAATACTTTTCTCTTAACTACTTACGAGTTTTGGTTCAAAAAATATATGTATAATTCAAATAAAATCACACAACATCACTTTTAATGTTCCGATCCGTGGTAAGTGGTTGTATCACAAATAAACTTAAATACCTATAGGACATTTCCGACCTCGCTCCCTTGTATTGAAGAAAGGTAATCGCCGATAGAGGTGTGTCGACAACAAATATTTGTGTACGTATATAAATAGCACACACTAACACGGCGCAAACACCGATGTTCGATTATACAAATTTTTGTTCCGAGTGGGAATCGAACCTACGCGCACGAGTCCCACGACTCTTGACGCATGAGACAGGGGCACTATCCAATACGCCATCGAGCCAATCAGCCATACAGAGAAGAAAGGATATAATTTTTAATTACATGATATAGATAAATTATTTAACTCATACATTATCGTGAACTTTTAAGTAGGTATCTTCTCGTTTTCGTTTCGTAAGTACATTCTAGATATTGCTGTATTATAAATCACCATTACATTTTGAAATAAATCAATTGGTTCACTACGCATAATGAAATGACAATTTTATTTTAAATACATTTTAACAACGCCTAAAGTTTTGTCGGACTCTCGCGCGGCACGATGTACCTACTTGCGCGCGATGATAGCCTACCGACAACCGGGCCGCGCCAAAGAGAATATAATCACTAGCGCTTGCTCTAAAGCTCAGAGGGCTGCCGCGCGCACACGGCGCTGTTACATATTAACGGCACGCTCTCTGCTATTTTATTATTGACGTTTTTATTAAATTAAAACGACAATAATAATGACTCATCAATATTGAATTAATAAATATTGTGATGTAAATTATTAAATTATTATTGTTATGTAATAATTTACATAACAATATTTATTAATTCAATATCTAATAATTACCTTAGCTGTTTCAATACAATAACTAAAAATAATAATAATTGATTAAAATGTTCTAATAAATAATTTACCTAACAATCATTGTTCTATCGAAAAAGGCCCTCACAACTCCTTTTGTACAAGTGACACGCAGCTTCAAAGCAATATCAACTTCACGAACATATTGTTTTGGTACACTTTCGCACTGTCGCAGTAAACAGCCCTTTGCATTTTGCGCGCGAGACGTTTTCCTTAAAAGGAGGCAACCCTGCTCTTGTGTGAGGTTCGGTTACTCGCGCGTGCGTATTGTCATTCCGCGACCCTGTGACGTCAAAGCTGTTTGGGAGCCTTTACAGCGACATCTTTTGATGTGCTTTTTCGACATGCGTTTACACTGGATGGGAATGGCTCGCTCGCTCTAGCGACATCTGGTGTGCAAGACGGAAAACAGACATGGCGCGTGAGATGCCCGAGTTATGATGTCTACGTTTCAATGTATGGGATGGGGTATCTGTATAGTTATGTTATCTGTGATCGGTAGTATGAAAAAACAATTCGATAGGTTTTTAACGTACGTAAGTTTTAGATAGCTAACTCATGGTAGTGCTACTGGGTGGGAATCGAACCCACGACACGTGGAGCCGTAGATAGAAAGTCTGGGTCACGAACCACTATCACCGAGACAGTCAAAATGTTTCAGTATTTATCCGAGAAAAACAGGGTCTTGTAGGTTTTCAGTGGCCTATTCAGTGCCGGATTAAGCCAGCGCGGGGCCTGTAGCAAATTCTGTCAAGGGGCCCTTGCTTTGCTTTAGGTTCTCAAGTTTAGGGTATTAAATAAAACAAAATTGTTACAAATAAACTTTTCTGGATTTAATATGGGCAAATTTAGAGATAACACTTTCAATATCGACTTCTTTAAGCAAATCATGCTCTATATTCAACAAAGTGAGATGATTAAGACGTTCTTGGCCCATCGTGTTCCTTAATTCATTTTTAATACGTTTTAATGTTGAAAAAGAACGTTCGCCACTGCAGTTAGTGATCATGAGAGACAAGTAAATGCGCAAGGCAATTTCTAAGTTTGGGAAACACGATTCTAAAGAATTATTTAATAAAAGTTTATAAAATTGCTGTTCCAGAGGCTCCTGTTTCGTGCTGTCAATAACAGTAGCCACATCTGTTTTCAGCAGCTCTGCGAACTGCACTAATTCGCCACCTAGGCTGTTCTCCAAATCATCTTCGTAAGCACTGACCATACTTGAGGATTTTTCCAAAATCTCTTCTGTTGTAAGAGATTTTAGCTGTCGAAATACTTCAAAAACACTAGTAATCTTATGATATGCCTTCATACGTTTAGTTAAAGCAGACAGTACGTTATCAATAATGACAATAAACACCTGAACTTCGAAACGTTGTCCAGGTGTTTGATTTTCAACTAAGTCGTCGAGTGTAGTAGAGCCGCTGAAATGGTCGTACTTTGTATTTCGCTTGATTCGTCTTGATGTCTGTTGCTGGTATTCTTCACAGTTGGTCAGATCTTTGGCTCTTACCTCATTGTGGATCGCATTGCTTGGACATAGCTATATAATGATTCATAAAGTGCGTATCCCGTATTAAGGTCTTGATCAGACGACTGCAGCGAAGCACTAGTCGCTTGCAAGCGTTCTAGGATTCCATTCCATGTAATTGTAATTATTTCCATTTTTAGCTTATTCATCGTTGAAACTAGTCCGTAAGCTTTATTACGGCACTCCGCTTTTTGATCCACGTCGTTGAAAATGTCTTCCAAAACTTGCTTAATAGTAATAAAACCACATAAAAGTGCTTTCGTAGCATCAGCGCGGGCTGACCACCTAGTGTCCGATAACCGTTTCAAAATCGGAATTTTTAAGGTAGAATCTTTAAGTGCGTTCGTAAGACGACTCCATCGATAGGTAGAAGCGGAAAAAATGTATAGAGATTTTCAATGAAATCGAAGAAAAGTAATGCTTCTGTACAGCAGTCTGCAGCGCACTTAGCAACCAAATATAATGAATGTGCAAGACAGGGAATGTATCCGGCGTACTTATTTATTTCCTTAACTCTGGCTTAAAGTACAATTTCGGCTACGTAAACTCGCAAAATAAATGTATACCTATATAAAAAAATGAAAATCTGGCCGCTTGAAGGGTAGAAATAGGGTTGCCAACTATACTGTTTTAAACAGTATTATACTGTTTTTCCCTCAATTATACTTTTTACTGTTGAACAAAAAAAAAGTATCCAAAATACTGTTTTCCGATCGAAATGGTTTTTATTCCGTCAGACGGTACTCACTGCTCAGAGCAGCGCAGCCGAGAACCTCGATCAAAATTAAAATACTGTTAATTTTTCTAAGATACTGTTTATTATTCTTCACCGATCTGAATATACTTTTTTTCTTGTAAAATAAGTTGGCAACCCTAGGTAGAAATGTGGTTTAATTTCAGATAAAATATAACGTGACGAAATCGAGTTTTATATTTTCAGATGGGAGTAAAGCATAGCCTAAGCGCTTCACGCTTAAGTCATACTATCTAATTTTTTTTTTACGATCAAATAGGAGTTGGAGCGCGGGGGCCCCCCCAATGCGCGGGGCCCGTAGCATTTGCTACTCCTGCTATATGGCTAATCCGGCACTGGGCCTACTAAAATAAAATTAAGTCATCAGGCACATCAAATTATCAGCCCATATAGGTGTACGTCCCCACTGCTGGGGCAGGGGCCTGCCCGGGCGATCATGCCTTAGTCAACCAAGTGAGGGTTGTTCGACTGCACAATTCAACGTTGAATTGTGTCAATGGGTTGTAAAGTTGAAAAACGCACGTTGTAGTGTGGCGTCATATGACTACGCTCATTTTGTATGTAAAGTGCAAACGAACAGAACTTCAAACACGTATCTTCGTTCAACGTTCTTAATTTTGGCTGTACGGGGAACCACACATATCGTTTCGGTTTATCAAAGACTTCATTCATAGCTGCATATTGGATGTCTCAATTTCACAATGGATTATGTATTGGCACGTTGGGTTGTTTATATTTGCAAAACGAATTAAAATTTTTGGACTTCGAGAAACAATATTTTTCAATGTACCTACTGCATGTTGTAGTGTGACATCATAGCACTACGGTGAATTTGAAAAAGTTACGATTACTTGAGATAAGGCACAGAATATCAGTAGCGCTACCACGAGTTGGCTATCGAAATCTTACGTAAGTTAAAAACCTATCGAGTTGTTTTTTTCATACGACCGATTTTAGTTCTTAGCGTGACCACCAGAGGCGCTGTACAAGTTTTTCATAGACATATACACCGTGAAATTTTAGTGGTTGTTTTCCCGCAGTAAAATGATTCTATCTTTGTACAATACACTTGTGCAGTTCTTTTTTATTAAAATCAATAAATGCCAGTTTTACGTAAGGTTTAACCGAAACTCGAAAGCACGTTCGAACCGCTTTATGACTTTAGGGTGTCGAGCTTCTTCAGCTTTATGCATCGATTTCGTGCGGCAAGCAGTACCTGATTACGTCACATCTTGTAAAAGAACGATAGCTTCTCTCGTTTTCGAATTGGAAAATAATAATTTTGAAAAATAGAAAAAAAATATATTTTTTTTCGAGGATTTATTTGCATGATTTGATAGTATTACTAAAGGCAAATTGTTCTGCCACGGGAAAACAACCACTAAAATTTCACGGTGTATACGTAGGCGATATCGAGTCCGTAACTTTTAAACTCATGGTAGCGCTACTGCATCATAATTTTTTTAAAAAGCGATACTTTATTGCTGGTCACTAGTCACTACACTACGCACACCAAACAGTCGGAACTTTAATCACGCATAACGTTCTCAATTTTGACTGTATGAGCAAACGATTCAGTTTATAAAATACTTCAAAGCTGCATAATTAACCATTAGTGTTTTCTCGAATACTTACTATGGTAAAAATTTTCAGCTCCAAATGGTTTCGTATATAAATATATATGTTTATGACGCTACTACCATCTTTAGAAGACGTTTAAATTCGCTTTCTTAGGTTTGTTTACATATTACGTACTTACCTACATATAGGTCGACCTAATAAAAGCTTGCCATATAATCGGCGTACCAAGGGAGAGGGGGGGGCTCCCTTCAGGTATTTTAGCTGCCTCCCCTGGAGACTGTTGTCAATTGCTCCACTCTGGCTTAATAGGACCTACAATTTAATTCGCCCCCCCCCCCCCTCCCCCCTGGCTCAAAACCTGTTAAATTAGAACTAAACCGTAAGCCTAAGAGCCACAGTGTATATATGGGTATCTTTGGGACTTAATAAATGAAACAAATTCATCACGATATCTATCATTTTAATTGTATTTTTATATACCATTTCATTTTGCACAATTATTGAACACTTAAAACACTATGTAAGGATACAAAATGTTCAGTATGATTGATCCAATGTCTATGGTAAACTGTTTTTTGTGCGCTTTGTAACCGTTAGATCTAATTATGAAAATGCAGTTAAAAAATAACTTTTATTTATAAATAAAAAGGTTGTATAAATTCATTTGGATCACTGCCCTAAGAGACAAATTGGGATATAGACTTTTTAAATTAATATTTTCTAGACAGCTGATTGTCTTGTCCAGGGGACTTCCCTTCATTTATTATAGTTGATGTCATTTATCCCTGCGTAGGTAGGTGCGACGGAGCGCAGTGCAATGTGATAATCGCTGTATTCGCTATGTGCGGAGTGGGTGGTGGGGGAAGGCAAATCGACCGTGACAGAAATGTGATATAATTCTGAGCTTTCATGTGTCAAATTGCTTTAATTTCATAAATTCCCTTGTATTTGTAAGTAAAAACGTTACGTACGTAACGTAAACGATGCAAATTCAATACTTATAATAATATTCATATTTTTGTGAAGTAAGAAAATCACTTGGTATAATATACATACTCACTTTATACAATTTTTATTTATTTTGTGTTGAAAAACTAGTCGAAAATCTTTATCAAAACATCTAGTTGCTATGATATGACATATCAAAACATCTGGTTGCTATGATATGACAGATCTCAAGTCCAGAATAGTTGTCGCCACTAGGGGCGCTATCATCGCGCACATAGCGAATACCTACATCAATTATTTGAAATAAATGAAATTTCAGTACCTAATCAGACTATTCTAGATTTTTAAGTGTTTTTGTAATTATAAGTGAACATGCCGTGCCTCGGAAAGCACGTTAAGGACATTGGGCCTCACGTCGGATTGCCGTCTCTCCGAACTATGAGTGTAAGGAAACAGAGAGTGCACTTGTGTTTGCGCGCATACTTGTGAACTATAATGTCCTGCGCACGTCTCTGATCTTAATCGCGATCGGCCACCATCGCCGAAACCGGTCGGACGCCTTTTTATTATGTGAAGAAAAAATAATATCTTTTCGAAACACAAATTTTGCATTGTGACACTTTTCATGGCGTGCGTTAGGTATGTTATGTACAGTCAGCCAAAAATGTGGTCCACCACCCTACGGTTGAGATTCGTTTGAACGCCATGAAACAACAAGGTCAATTTTCACTGGAAATAAGATTGTGTCAATGCCTAATGTCAACCTTAACGATCGTTACATCTCTCAGAAACTTTTGTCAAAAGTGGTAGACCACTTTCTTGGCTGACTGTACCTAGATTCAGTAGTGAGATGACTTCCTAGATGTATGAAACTGACAACGTTATTTTGAAATGTGGTATTATAAGCAGCCACCGGCACAAAGATTTTATTGATTTTTGTTTGCTTAATGTCATCAATCAAACTGAACACGTTGATCCATAAACAATGGGGTTGCTGCCCTATTGTACCGTTATATATTTCTTTGGACCTTTGCATTCTAAACGCCCGGAGAGCAGATAAATTAATACTATAGTAGGTACCTATTGTTGATTGAAATTAACTAAGAAGATAGTCCGTATATACCTATAGATATTTTACTCCAGTATTATTTGATTTCTTATCCCTAACTGACATACGATGATGGCTCGGAGTAGCCTCTTCATCATCACCGGACTTGCGGGGGAGCAATGTCTCTCACTCCTAAAGTATTTAACATTAATATCAAACTGCCCTCCGGCCTTCAGAAATGTTCTTTGGTGGTTTTTTAAGTACAACCTGATATACATTCGCGGCTATATGGAGTCATACGCACAGCTTAACATTACTTCACGATTCTTTAGCGTTAATATTCAACACTTATTACAATAAATTACAATATTTTTTTTTATAGTTTAGTAGTTTTTTTATTATCATCAGAACAGACTTCTAACCAACATAGTGTTACATTATCTACGTACTATATATATGTAATTCTACTAAGTTACAATTAGTGTTAAGAAGTTGTTTACAAATGTTCAAAAGTTACAACATCAATCATGTACTTAAAGGGCATTACAATATTAGTGTTATACATGATAATAATATTATGTATATCAATCTATGGCAGAGCCGACCTCTAAATGTGCTGTGCCAAAGTAATTTTTTACATTTTCTAGTTCCATTATTGTGATAAAATCACTTTAATAATTTATTATTTATTTTTTAAAGTGAAAGACAATTAATATAGGCATGTATCAACCTATTCATAGCTTTTGCAAGCGGAAGAATTTTGGTTTATATCGGTATAAATGTAAAAATAATAAATACATAATACATAAGTGGAACATAATATGATTTTGTTCAACATATTCTGAGTTAATTTATTAAGTGGGTTTCGTATGTGACATTAAATATACAACATAGAACATTACAAGGCCGGCTCTGCATATTGTGATGAAAAATATAAACTGGACATCTGGTAGGTATTAAAACGGTTTTTTTTTAAATTATATTAGAGGTATACTAACTCTTGCCCTTAGTAAAGAAATGCACTTAAAGTAAATTACACAATATTCGAACCAGATATACTTACATAGGCTGATATATAAAATAATCTGTTGTTAAAGTATAAATTATAGGTACTTATATACCAACAGTAACTTGCACTATGTTGAGACTCAATTGTATTTATAATTTATTTTGTAATCAAAACATACTGTATAACTGTAAGAAATGACTATATGGAAGTATACATAGAGAACATTTAGAAATAATAGATATTTTAGCCTGTTACAGATAATATTCATTCCACCTAAGTATTTACATCTGGTTCTTACAAAACCGATCATGTAACTTCACTATTCAATTGATATGACATTATAAATAATATTGCACATTGCCGTATAGCATCAATAACATATTATTTTATTAAACAATCAGTCACAATATTTCTTTACGAAATATTTTCATTGCATCAGATTTTTGATGAAAGTTACCATTTTAAGTTTCGAATAATAACGAACGAACTTTTATATGAAATATTATAAACATTTGACAGGCGACTATTCATAATTCTCAATAAAAGTATCACGTGAATGCCACATTCGGTCAAGGTAAAATATTGTGACTAGTTATTTTTTAACAAAATTGCCATTTTTGGCCTGGTCGCTTGGACCTTAAAGCCGTTTAACAAAAATAACATTAAATCTAACAGACCTGCCTACCTGCCCTCACTACACGACTGATATGGCCGAACACTCAACTAATCTGTCAACTGTACTCTCCCGAAACAAACAAACAAAGCCTCTACCTTCTATAGATACACACATTATTAAATATTCAAACGGCACTTACAATACAACAGTACCTAGCAAATTATAATACATATTAAAGTTAATTAGCGACATAGCTAGACATTATACATACAGTATATTCATTGTATAAGTATATTTAACTGCCTCGTTGGTCTATTGGTAGCAAGCGCTGCGTAAGGACCGAGAGGTCCCCGGTTCGAGTCCGGGGTCGGGCAAAATTTGTGTGAGTTTTTCTGTGATGAAATTACTCAGCCCGGAGTTAGGAAGCTGGCGGTTGAACGCCCGTGCCTCGGAAAGCACGTTAAGCCGGTGGTCCTGCGCCCGATCTCTCATCGGTCATGTCGGATTGCCGTCTCACCGAGTTATGAGAGTAAGGGAACAGAGAGTGCACTTGTGTTTGCGCGCACACTTGTGCACTATAATATGTCCTGCGCACTTGGCTGATCTCAATTGAGATCGGCCGCCATGGCTGAAATCGGTCGGACGCCTTATTATTATTATATTTATATAAATAAGTATATTTTCTAATCTTAGGTAGTTGTTAAATCCCGTTTATATATTTAATTCTAATCTAAAGCAAAGACTTACATCTTTTCAGACATAAAACTATTTTCCACCATATAGTCCTCCACATTGAATCCGCCATCTTGATTTTCACAAAATGGCTTCCTTACATCTACCATTCCTCGAGATATAGACCACGTCTAAGGCTAAAGAAATGCATGAGAGAGTACATTTGAACAAGAAAAACGTCAACATTATTGCTAAGAACTTTACAAAGAATAGTTAGTGCAAGCTATGGAAGTGACAAAGACGTCTACCTACGGGCTGGCTGGCGATCCAATTCGACCCATCCGCTTTATAACTTCAAAGTCCACATTTCACTACCATCTGACAATACCCAAGAGTACCTATGTCCCACTTACTTGTGCTGAAGATTCAGCCAAACGTGTTTAGTAATTAAATTTCCCAAGATTCTCGCATATTTTACCTAATGAACCTACTTTTTTGAAACGCCAGCAAGCGGAATGGCACCATGGCCAACGTATCATTTCAATAATTAAATAATCAGATACATTTATTTGTACTCGAATTTAAGCCTTGCAGGGTTCTCAAATTCACATGGAGACACTTTTAGCTAGATGGCACCACTTTATGTGAACTCCATCAGTAACACTAAGTATAGATTTTTCCAAATTTTTTTGCATTTGCTACCAACATATCGTATCTTTTGGTAACTGAACATAACACTTAAGTTCCCGACTAGATATTTATTGTAAGTAGAAATTGCAGACATATTAAAAAAAATATCTGCTAACTGACGGTACCTACAAAGTATATGCTATGCATAGCTAAAAGTTATATCCATATATTTAACGACCACAAATGTTATATACAGAAGAAACACCTGCCAATTTTACATTTAGGACAAAACACTGATTACGTAACTATTGAAATGCTACGCGATTTAAACAATTAACTCTATTCAAGATAGGAATAATCCTAAAATATCATCTTTTAAAAAAATACTATGATCTTGGATAAAGCGCTTACACATTAATATAAGTAGATATATTTTATAATACTGAATGCATGCACAGATAACATTGATTGCATTTGTGGCTAGAAGTGCAACGCTGTATTTACTTAAAAAGTATTTTTTTAACCGAATCTTGTTTTAACTATATTTGGTATTTATTTATTACATACGTACATGAGACAATTAGAAAGACGTAAGCGTAATCCAGATATGATCTGGAAAAAATGTCCCTTTTAATACATACGTTTATGTATTGAAGAGGCACTTATTATTCTGTTAGAATAGATAGCGTCACTTTTGTATATTCAGGTCAAAATTGTAACTGTTACTGAATACTTTATATTCACGACTTTCTACAATACATTACAACGTTGCACTCCGGTTGCACACCCAGTACAATTAGCACTGGCAAAAGCACATAAAAACACTTAAATTTAACTTCAATTTCCCTGCAACAATGAAAGCTTAAGTCTTACCTTATTAGCGGCGTCACTGATAAATTGTTCGTACGGGGTATTGTCACTTAAAATAAACAGATATTACGCTATTGCCGCTACAAAGACGACTGACAATTCCTTGAATACGTACGTAGGTGTAGCCAAAGGAGGTATTGTCAGCAACTCTGGTTTAAACGTCGGGCAATAAGTACTTGGCTATAGGCTTTATCGCATTTTCACCCTTAGTAAATATTTTTGCAGTAATGTTGACTTTATTGAACGAAACTAATAAGCTTTTGTAAAAGACAGTACGTTCTTCGTTTGGTGGTTCTTGCTTGGCAGCAAGTATTAACGAAATTAACGATAGGTGGCGCCACCACGTTCTAATAAGATAAGACATTGAAAATACATATGTCTGTCCGTCTATCATATTGCGGTGCGTAACAAAATCGGTATCATACATTATGTGTAACGTTTATACTTGAACTGTGACATATAGACTAAATGTATCATACCAATCAGTTGTCGCGTCAATTCTTATTCCAGCTTAATGTATAAACAAATCCTTTACATATTACCACGTCATCAGAACTCTAGATATAACGTTAAAACGGAGATTCATACGATATGATAATATTATCTACATTTATTAGTAATAGATAGATTTTTCTTTGATAATAGGTATATTTAAGCTTCCAAGCCTTTGTAATGAGGGTGTTTCATGATTGCCTGAAAATCTGGAATACCCACATTGCATACGATATACTTTTAGCCTTATGATGATGACTAACACAATTTCAAGACTGAAATGTTTAAGCTCCATAGCTCAATAGAATAGAATGCATGAACACAATATGCCCATTTAGAAGACGCGCTTGCTAGAAAATTATTTATATACGAACATGATAATCTGTCTGTATGTTCAGTTGTCTTTCATATTTATTGTGTTAGTCAAGTACGTAAGACGAGCGAATAGCTTGTTAATGTAGATAAATACGTTTACTTCTTCTGTACCTATGATATATTCGTGTATTTAGAATTTGAACAGGGTGATAATATATTAAAGCGTAGAAATGGCACAATGGATAGTTTTGACGATGACACAAATGTATTAAAATAAACAAAAACAAATATCACATTTTGAATCACGAGATGGAGTGTACTTTAAATAGTTTCATGTTATTTACATAGTATATATGTTTTTTACAATACATATTGGGGTAATATTGTCATAAATACACATACCTACAAAGCAGGTACTGGTGAAGCGATATAAATTACGATTCGTTTTATATATTTATATATATTTTATTTTATGTTACCGTGACAAAGTTTCTCAATATTAAATAGGTACGAAACATTGTTTATTTAGTAAAAAAAATACTGATTGCAAACGTTGAAAATAAGATAGTATATAATATGTAAGTAAATTTTAAGGATTAAAGTAATCTAGTACAAACATAATATTTATTTTAATTCTGTGGTTTTCAGTAAAATAAGATAATTAAAATTAGTATAAGATTAAAAACGTTCTGATTACATACCTTATATATTAAGAAACAGTTCACGATTTATGCTAAAGCAAATTTTGAGAAAAAACACGATATTTTATTTAAAATGAGATTACACAGTATTTGAGACCAATAATGTAAGAAAGCAGAGGGTAAATTATATTAAAAACTTAACTGACTTGGATTTATCCTTACTAATATTATAAATCCGAAAGTAACTCTGTCTGTCTGTCTGTCTGTCTGTCTGTCTGTTACGCTTTCACGCATAGAGTACTGGACCGATTTAAATGAAATTTGGTACAGATATAGTCCAGAGCCTAGAAAAGGTTATAGGCTACTTTTTAACCGACTGCGCTATAAGGAAGTAATGTTTTACCCGTTAAACGTCTCTACGCGGACGAAGTCGCGGGCGGAAAGCTAGTATAATATAACTTAAAATTACATACAACGATGGATGCGATGGCAATGTTAAGTAATAATTAAGTACAAAGGTTTGTAACTTCACTAATCCTGGATGAAGCATACATTGAATTGAAATGACGGTAAAATTCTGGTTTAAAATTACATGGTATTAAAGTATTGAACTGATTACTTTGCAGACGCCACTGTTACTACATTATGATATCAGAAATTGTGCAGTTTATAAAGATAAAGTGGAAATATGTAATACTTTATCAATATATTTAGTTCAGGATCAGATTTGCATACATTGCAGTAAAGAGCTATAAGCTAGCTACACACTCATTACAATTTGATACAGCATTGATTATGAACTATGTTTTAACAGCGATTTGTGACATGTTAAGTTGATTTTAACCTTTTATATAGGATATTTCACCAAGAGGTATCCCTGTGTCTTCTTATCTTGGTTGTTTATAAATGGATACATTTGCACTCTTGCTTCTTTGAAGGATCCTGCATTAATTATTACTTACTGAGGCAAGCACAACCGCGTAGAAATCGCTGAACGCGTCACTCGATCCCGCTACGATTTAGTAGGTGGGTGCGGTGTAGTCGATGTTACCTGTAAATGTATAAAATCATCCTATATAAAACTGGTTCGATTTCATTTAATCTCATAGTGAGGATGAGTCGCACCTTTTTTTTTACATAAAAGTTAACAGGATGACATCACTTCACCTGATGGAAAGCGGTAGTGAGATCCACAAAAGAGGTCGAAAGGTACAATAAACCTTATTGAGACTGTAGCACTCACCCTAAAGACCTACTTAAATGCCGTTTCGCGCCCCGCCTGAAGAGCCCGGGATCATAGGAGGGAGGGAAACCATGAGCTGGATGGGCATGCATTTAACCCTTTAACCAGTAAATTATTTTGAATATTTATTATTTTGAGGGAATAAGGATTAAATTATGGTGGCAATATGGGTGCCATTACCAGTTAAAGAGTTAATCGCATGGGGCACAAGAGGAGCTTAACCTCTTAGTCCAAGTCCCTAGCGGCAGCACTTCTAACGAAATGGTACCTTGTACAGTCAGCCAAAAATATGGTCTTCGGTTGAGATTCGTTTGAACGTCATGAAACAACAAGGTGAATTTTCCCTGGCAATAAGATTGTGTCAGTGAAAAGTCAACCTTAGCGGTCCTTAAATCTCCCAGAAACTTTTGTGAATGGTAGACCACCTTCTTTGCTGACTTTACCACTGTAGGGCTGCGGGTCGGGCGCGCCGGGAGAGGCGGGGTAGGCGGGGGAGGCGGGGGAGTACCTTGCTGCTGGTGGGTGAAGGGCGGCTCGCTGTAGGCGGGCTGCGGGTCGGGCGCGCCGGGGGAGGCGGGGGAGTACCTTGCTGCTGGTGGGTGAAGGGCGGCTCGCTGTAGGCGGGCTGCGGGTCGGGCGCGCCGGGGGAGGCGGGGAGTACCTTGCTGCTGGTGGGTGAAGGGCGGCTCGCTGTAGGCGGGCTGCGGGTCGGGCGCGCCGGGGAGGCGGGGAGTACCTTGCTGCTGGTGGGTGAAGGGCGGCTCGCTGTAGGCGGGCTGCGGGTCGGGCGCGCCGGGGAGGCGGGGGTACCTTGCTGCTGGTGGGTGAAGGGCGGCTCGCTGTAGGCGGGCTGCGGGTCGGGCGCGCCGGGGGAGGCGGGGGAGTACCTTGCTGCTGGTGGGTGAAGGGCGGCTCGCTGTAGGCGGGCTGCGGGTCGGGCGCGCCGGGGGAGGCGGGGGAGTACCTTGCTGCTGGTGGGTGAAGGGCGGCTCGCTGTAGGCGGGCTGCGGGTCGGGCGCGCCGGGGGAGGCGGGGGAGTACCTTGCTGCTGGTGGGTGAAGGGCGGCTCGCTGTAGGCGGGCTGCGGGTCGGGCGCGCCGGGGGAGGCGGGGGTACCTTGCTGCTGGTGGGTGAAGGGCGGCGCGCTGTAGGCGGGCTGCGGGGGGGGCGCGCGGGGGGGGGGGGGGGAGTACCTTGCTGCTGGTGGGTGAAGGGCGGCTCGCTGTAGGCGGGCTGCGGGTCGGGCGCGCCGGGGGAGGCGGGGGAGTACCTTGCTGCTGGTGGGTGAAGGGCGGCTCGCTGTAGGCGGGCTGCGGGTCGGGCGCGCCGGGGGAGGCGGGGGAGTACCTTGCTGCTGGTGGGTGAAGGGCGGCTCGCTGTAGGCGGGCTGCGGGTCGGGCGCGCCGGGGTAGGCGGGGAAGGCGCCGGGGGAGCCCGCGCCTTCAACCTCGTACGCGGGCGCGAACGCCGCCTCCGCGCCCATGCGGAACCGCTGCAGCGCGAAGAACGCGCAACCCACCTGTCGAGAATGGCGAGGGACATCGTTTTTAAATCCTATTATAGCTGTGGAACCTTCTTTGAAAGTCTGATATATAAAAAAAAATATGTTTTTTTTAATGAATTTGTTGGTGATTGTTATTTGCGTTTATGTTACCCTGGTGTTCTCTGTCATAACCTCTCTATCATGAGCGTCTTGTTGTAGCATTTTGTGTTTTTTTCTAACTGACTACGATGATGGCTTCGAGTAGCTTTGTCATCATCACCGGACTTGCGGTCCCCCGCACCAATGGCTCTCACCCCTAAATTGCAACCTCTGCAGAGCGCGATGTAATAATACATTGTATGTACGAGTAAATTTGAATAAAAAGAAAAAATCTCACCCAAGCGAAGATGGAGAAGAAGCAGAAGGCGATGGCGCCCTGCATGTTGTTCGCGGTGCCGTTGGGCGGGCTCTCGGTCTTGCCCCACGCGTTCGACAGGTAGCAGAATCCGACGAAGTACAGGAACGCCCAGAAAGCTGAAAACAGATAACATTTGACATAACATTAGTCTCTTGACTTGACGAGAGCAGTTCGATTCCCAATGGAGAGTGTACGATTTTTAACGCACATTAGGCAAAATCAAAAGGCATTTTCGCTGTGACGATTTCCATACCTATATATTATTATGTAATTAGAATAATTAGTGTATATCAACTATCTGTCCGGTGGTTGGTGAACGGTATACGGGTAAGCGACCCCGGCTCCTCGAGGTACTATCGACTCAGTCCAAATCATCTGAGGCAATAGTATCCTTCCTCCCCTTTTCCTTCCCCCGTCATATATCCTTACTACTCGTGGGAACGCAATGACCTTGTTAAAATAATGCAAAAGGCAGAATGGCGGCGACGTGGTCCACAACCCGTCACGTTTCCCACAGAGGTGAAAAGTGGATCGCTGGAAGTGATCTCTGCCTACCCCTTTGGGAAAAAGGCGTGATTTTATGTATGTATGTATGTATGTATATCAACTTAACTGTAACACTGTAAACAACTCAAGATACGTTAACCAACTTACCTCAACTATGACTATTTCTACTTCAAATTATGGTGTGCTGTACCAGCGTTTAGTTGAGCTGTGCCTCAACTAAGCGCTGGACTGTACGTACAGACAGATATTATAGTTTTTGGCCGAAACAGGCCGAAAAACGGACTGGCCTTCAGTGTAAGTAAGATAGGCTAGATAGGGTTGTGCTTGTCGACCTCATATATGGACCTCACGCCTGCTTACCATCAGGTGAAGTAAGGTCATCCTAAACGTCAATCATAAAAGTGTACGATTATTTTTAGAAGGCCTATCTTTTTAATTTAAACATGTTTTTCCATGGTATTCCTTTGGTAGCCAGGGGAATAGCTGTAAATTCCTAAATGGCTGTTGCTTCACAGTATTCATACCGCAGTCGTATCTCGAAAGTTCAATAAGGCGCGTTACCTAGCTTGTCGAAGAACCGCGTATGTAGGTAGGATATCGCCATGACCCCTCAATAAAACATATCACGAAGGTGAATACATAAATTGCCCGCATCTTGCCGGGTCAAATGATATGAACTCATAGTCAATTTCATACAGATCACATTACCTACACCTTACTTTCGCGGTCTGATTCGATCTTATTTGGCTTTGAGGATGCGCCCGTAGGAATGAGATATATTATGTAAATCCCTATTATAGAAAGGCATTAACATATGTCTCAATCCACTTTCCGAGTTCTTAAGAAATAAAAGACATTTCTAAAGTGATTTATTTCTTCTATTAGGTTATGTTTCAACATTAATGATAATGGCTTTGAAAGAATTGCAATGGAACGACACGTGTACCTCTATTTCGATAGCGTATGAAGCCACAGAGGAAATCGTTGAGCCGCATTCAGCGTTCATATTTACGTCTATATATGCGTACAACTATTGTATCTTGAATTCCGGCAGAATGTCTCGAATGCGATAAACCGGAGAATACGAATATAAATATTACACAACATCACATACATTGATCTGATCCCATGGTAAGTAAATAAATAAATTAATATTACACAACATCACATACATTGATCTGATCCCGTGGTAAGTAGCTTAAGCACTTGTGTTACGGAAATCAGGATCAACAGTGGATACACAAATAAACTTAAATATATTTAATAATACACCCAGACACGGAACAAACACCGATGTTCGTCACACAAATATTTGTCCCGAGTGGGAATCGAACCCACGACTCTTGGAACCGCAGCTTATGAACCTGAGTCACTAACCACTGTTCCACCGAGCCAGTCAAAAGCATTTACATATGTCTCAAAAGTAAGTAGCTTAAGCACTTGTGTTACAGATATCAGAATCAACAGTGGATACACAAATATACTTAATACACACCCAGACACGGAACAAATACCGGGAATATGGCCTTTAAACATTGTATATCAAGCCCAATTTCCTTTACGACTTCGTACATGGGCATCGATGGGTGTCGATAGCTGTTTCCGGCCTTATACTAGGTGGAAATAAAATAGCTTCTTCCATGTTACGTAGGAAGGTAAAAGTTTGCTTATAATAAGATGTTACAGTACTTACGTCTTAATGATTTGGGACTTTTGGGACCCCACGTTACGTTTTAAACACTTATCCATCATGTAAGGGAAGACGTTTACATAATTTTTTAGCAACAGTTTTATTTTATGTTTGTAGTGTTCTATAACTATGTACCTACATAATTCAACTTTTATTTGTTTAGAACCTGCATGGCAAGTAGCCAGTGTGTATCTAGGGATCCTCTCCAGTTTCCAATACATCGTCCATGTAAAGTTCCCAGTAGGTAATAAAGTTGCTAAAGTATTGAACATTCTCCGTCGTCACAGCGTCCAAGTTTGTCCGACATACATTATATTCTAAGTACCTGCAGTAATATAGGTTGGTGACGTAACCGATGATAACGTTTGAAGCCTTGACACAGAAAAACATCGCAGACACTTTTATTTTTACACACTGTGCACCTAAATTTGATGGAAATTTAGTACAGATATAGGAAGGTATAGGATAATTTTAACATGAAAGCGAGGGCTTGCGTACTTGGAAGTCCGGGCCTATTAAGGTGAAGCTGATTTCATAAGCTAATAATACTCACTGCAACATGATCTATCAATCGGTAATACACGTCTAATATAGAGTAACTAAGTGCTTTACCTTGCTATATTTTGATAGAGATTTCAAAAAAATTAATTATTATAACTTCCTATTTCATGAATTACGTCTGGTCTGGTACATTATGAAACTAATTTGCAGTTTCATTGGAAACGAAGAGATTCCTTCCTTCTTCCATTTTACGTGATATTAAACAACAAATAGCAAAATAAGTTTTGAAGAATGCTGTTATGCTCATATATAGGAACATCTGCAGACTCATTGAAAACCATGGGTATTCTTTGATATCCTTTGTCTTCCATTCGATATTAAACTACAAACAACTAAATAGGTTGAAGCTATCTCTTCCATCCCACAAATAGGAACATATCTAATGGAAACGGAGATCGAAAGTGTGTTTGCCCGTTTCGAGTCAGCTGCTAAGTGGGTATTAAGTGGAGGGCTAATAAAGTTAACCGGAGGGTCAAGGGTTCGCAGCCGAGGCGTCCAGCCCACTGCAACTGCTACTTGCATTAATTTGAGCTTGACCTTAATAAGCCTGGCGATTCCAAGTTCTAATTAATTTGAGATTTTAGAGGCTACTTTTAAGACAGTCGAACTAAACATTCATTTTATGGTTCTGATTTTTCGATGTGAGGTCTCTTGATACAAAACTTCATGTACGCCAAACTCATTATTCAAGCTTTAATGTGGTTTAAGAAGCTTTTTGTGTTATCCCATAGATTCTGTCTACATTATCGTAATTAATTTTAAAAGTGTCCAGTAAGTAGGTACGTATGCAGTATTGTAGGTAACATAACTGGTAACTTTAAGGGCAGCGAAATTTTAAAGTTAGTTAAAAAGGGATTAGTATTGACTACCCCACATCCAATTTGGGTCAGGGCTAGTACAAATTCCGCTGTCTACTTGTCACATATTTTTAGACTTGGTTCAATACCTATTAGCATCAATACTGGCTGTTAGCTAAGCTAGACTGGCTCGGTGGAACAGTTGTTACTGACCCTGGCGGTTCCAAGAGTCGTGGGTTCGATTCCCACTCGGGACAAATATTTGTGTGATGAACATCAGTGTTTGTTCCGTGTCTGGATGTGAATATGTATTTATCCATATCTATGTACGTATATCAGTCTCTGACGCCTATAGTACAAGCTCTGCTTAGTTCTGGGTCAGATGACCGTGAATGGAAGAAATGTCCCAGATATTTATTTCTTATTTATTTTTTAAGCGAGTTAAACCTAACACGGTACGTATAATATTTCTCTTCATCGTTCATCATAATCTCCATCATAATAATTGCTTTTCATCTTTTTAACACCGTAACATCTACCTGTGAAGGAGTCCAGTGCCAAAATTACCCTATGAAAAACGTAAGTAATATATTATAAGCGAGTTTTACACACTGACCATAAAGATAACGTTCTGAACATCGGACGAACATGGTCGCTAGAAAATTAGTTTCATATGGATTCGTCCAAGTTCCTTCAAGTGGTAGGTATGAAACAATTTGCAGTCCGCTAAACAGAGTGCAAATACTGCATTCCGTATTCATCCGTAAGTACGTTTTGTGTACATTTGCATATTCATGGAAGTACATTTAAAATACATTACAGCACTGTGCCGTATACACAATAAGCAGTTTAATATGAGTTATCAAACGATAAACCGTTTTTTGAGTGTTATAAAAAGTTACTGAATTTCCATCGTAATACTTATGTACTTATTGACTGTCTGTCTATCACATATTACCTATTTGATGAAATTCATGCCTATGAAACCTTATTCAGAAATCGATGGTTACTTTTTTATTTTCCTGACTGACTATGCTGATGGCTGGGAGTAGTTATCATCATTATCGGACTTGCGGGGGATCGGCTGGCTCCGAACCTTAATCGATAGGTCTTTTGAGTTCCTGATCCTATTATCACGGTAATATTGTAAACAGTATCCTAATTCGGATATCGGCATGCGCTAAGTATCTGCGCAGTCACGATTTTCGCAGAAACGAAAGGAAGGTGTGTTGTTTTTAAACGGCTTTAGGTATTTATTGCAAAACTACGGCGGAGTTACAATATACAATGTACTCTCAGATAGTGCGATACAAGGAGTTATAAAATATAACTTACCGGAGAAGCCCAAGTCGGCGAGTACATAATGCTTCCTAGTCTTCACCGACGACATCTGCTCAAAGAGGTACTCGCCAGCGATGAAGCCGACGGAGGCGATGAAAGCGATGACAGAGATGCCGACTCCATAGTTGCAAGCGTTCGTGTCCTTGTTGTACACGCAGTACTCCTTGCCGTCCTTGTCTGTATACCAGCCCTTAGCCGATATACAGCCCATCACGATCACGCTGAATAACTGTAGTGTGTTCAATAGAAATAGATAAATAAAAGTCCATGCCAAATCATGTGCAATAAAATGTAATCTTTTATCATTACAATAGAGTTAATTCTTGAATGGGTACATATTACTGTTTATAATAAGTACTGGCTACATTTATTTTTGATATTCGACGAATTTGGTCTTGCAGTGTTAGTAACTCTTATTTTTTAATATTTATCATCATCATTTTTATTACATTAAGGTACCTATTAAAAAGTTTTAATTGCTTAACCCTTTTTGCTTCTTTTGCCAATGTAATTTCAAATATTTTTATTAATTAAGATTGCCTTAATTATCCACATAAAAAAAATGTAATATACCTAATACTGAGCAACAAAGAGCTGATAGGCTATTCTATCATGCCTTTAAACCTGAATCATGCACATACATCCAGGTTAAATTGTACTTATGAATAGATTTATCTTAACAGTCCCTATAAAAAACTGTAAGAATATTTAATTCACAAAAAGGGTTCACCAGGACTAAAGCAACATCACATGGTTCCATCAGTTAGTCAAAATTAGAAATATATTTCTGTTTAATACTTGTTTTAGAAGATGAGCCAAAATTATTTGATGAAGGATTTATTACAAAAACTAATTTAAATGATAAATTTACTATGAAATTGTTACAAACTGTTGTTACACACAGAAAAATAATTGGAATTATATTAAGTTCTTAAAACAGTTCATCATCATCATCATCATCATCAGCCCATACTTGTCCACTGCTGGACATAGGCCTCTCCAGTTAATCATTACTTAAATATTGCTTCATTAGATGTTAAATTAAAAAAAAAAATTTGTATGCGCCTATTATTCATAATGTAAGAATTTTAAAACAATCCATAACCAATTATATGTCTTACCTCACCATCACCTACATGGCTATCATAGCACATTCATATCATAAATAATACTAGATTTGATAAAGAACAGTTTTCAATATAAAACATATTTATTTGTTGTAACTAAAATGATATTTTGAGCTGCATAGACCAGACTCACATAAGTTTTCCTTAGACATTGTTATGTTATTACTATACAAGGTACGGTGTACTGTAACATAATGTTACGGTTGAATAAGAACGAATATAACTGTACCAGTTAGCGACGCTTATTACATGAAACAATTATGGCCATTAACAGGAATGTGGAGCTATTTAGCCTCATAAAAAGTTACCAAAACTGTTTTCTACTCAAATTTAGCATGTTATGTAGTGTCCTTACCCAGCATACCGCCCTGACTATCACAGGGGGTCTTTGAATAAAAGCCTGAGGGTCGAAAGCCCCACCAGCCTTCCCACCGCCATATGCGCCACCCGTATCCATTTTTACACTTTTGTAATAACTTTTCACAAATTAGAACACTAAATCAAATGTCCATCAATAGCTCAATAGTCAAACGACCTCTTCAAACCCCGAATACCAATTTGTATTATCGATCGCACAGCGAGCGACGTACAGATGACAACTAGAAAATGTGACATTTCGTTCTCCACACTCAGTCAGTTTTACATCGATCGTGAATGGTGCGCTCTGATTGGTCGGAGTAGAAAACGTCATCGATTTTATCCAATGGCCGCTCAAGGATGTTGGATGAATTTCATGTTTCAGGATTTTCGTGGAAAATGCTTTGTAATGTAATTGAAAACCTAATTCTGAGTTCGTTCGTTGTTCGTTCATTGAGTGAGACCTCTACATTTTCTTTCTTTATTTTCATGATGCGCTTTTAATTTCAGTGCATTAAATTAATGAAATTGTTTTTATGTCTTATAAACGAATATATGGACTTAACTTTCTAAGTCCATAAATACTAGGCTATTTAAAAGTGGTTAACGTAACTTTTTAAATAGAGTAAGTATAGGTCGCTTTGGCCTACTATTTTCATTCTTGGACGAAGGAGAGTAAAATAATAATTAATGAAAGTACCTGCCTGTACATTGCTTAGTTTAGTGCTTCCTTCGATATGCATGGATTTTACAGTTGGCAGGAAGAGGAATCAGAAAGCTAATAATTTACATATAGGTGAACACTTCCATACGTTTAGCTAGTTTAGCTACTCGTAGATACAAAATTCCTTTTGATATCCATTTTAAAGTAAGTACGGCAGGTATAGAACCTACTCGTTTAAGAACTTATGCATTTCGGCGTTCGCCGCTACAATTTTTGGAATGATGCTGAAAAAGGGCAAGGGAAAATCAATACAATAATACACAGAGTGGATATTACAAATATATTTATTCAAATTAAGAACTGAATTATAAAATAAGTAAGATATGGAAGTTAAGCTGTGTCAAGTAAAATTACAAACAATAAAAATACAACATTGTCGTCTGCGGCCGCCACTCGATATAATTTTGACTAGTTCAAAGAACAACTCACATAATATTAATAGTTCATTGATGTTTCCATGAAAACTATATTTTTTTTAATTATTTTTATCTAGCACCTTGTAGCTTCATACAAATTAAGGCGTGAGTGGCGGCTTCTAACGTGTTTCTTCATAAAAGGGGTACCTAATGTTCACGTGAATGTTAACACCACGTTTTAAAAATACATTCATTTTGCACCGTAGCTATAATCAGTCGTAAAAATCGATAGGCGTATTCCCCACTTACATACAAAAGTGTTATTTTAAGCGGGATAAATCGTGGTGTTAATATTTACGTGAATCGCAATCAATTCTGAAACCAGATTTAGCGTAACATAGTCTATCGTACACAATCTACTTAAAAAAAGTGGCAGTGTATTTTTTTCATTTCTTTACCCCAAGTCTCGATTCAAGAATTTTACGCTCCAGAACCCATTTAAATATTTCTTACACGTCTTTTCAATTTTGTAAAGAATAATTCAGTATTAATAATGTAATAAAAAATGTCTAAATACGAGCTGTTATCAAAGAAGACTGTTATGTAGAAACGTTGTGTATTATGATATTTACAGAAAGCTTATTTGTTTATCTCGTAATATTTTCTATATTAAGTTGTTATCATTGTACATTTTCATGGTGTTAATAACAGAGTTAATGATTAAAATGAATCTTCTTCGTAATCATTTAGGATATTGCATTGCTTCTAGTCTGGTATATCGAAAACTGTTAAGGGTATGTATTGTCATTCGTTTCAATGGAAGTAACCTACATTTAATAGGGAAAGGCATTTCGTTTCATTTGTATATGAGATGAATGTAGGTTCATATTTAAATAGTATGTATAAATGTTTATATTCATAAGCATGTATGATGGATGATGGTCTAATTATAATGTTTAATGTTCTCAATGACCAGCTACAACGCATCACAACATCAGAAACGACACGAAAAAGTCTAAACCATTTATGGCCTCTAAATATCACGTTTACGTGGACATGCGTTAAAAATATTAGGAAACAAAAAAGAGATCGTAATTTTAACGCTTACATTATGTAGGTATGTCATGTCGCATCAAGTAAGGAGGTACAACATGCGATTAAAAGTATGGCTACCGTGAAAGGCGCGAAAACTCTTTTGTTTATGGGCATTAACTTTTTTTTTGTGTTAAAGATATTGCTAAAGCCGAATGTGGGAAACATCTTACAGTCGCTCGTAGAAGCATGGCATGGCAACGGGCATGTCCTTAATGCAATACAAGAATGTTAACATACAATATCTATGAGGTCTATCACTAAATGAATGTCTATGATACATTAATCACGTAACCCCCTAAGTTTTCACACTATCTCTAGAGCTAATATTTTGTATAAATTCTAACTACATCTCTACATTTAATCGAGTACTCTACAATTTTATTATTGTACATGAAAAACTAGCTACTGGGATATATTTTATCTATGACATAATTTAAGTAAAATAATATTTACAAAAATAGCCACTTCATCTGTTTTGGATCCTTCTAAACCTAACTTCCGTCACTCCATTGAAAAAATAAACCGTTGTTTACATGTATTAAATAAGGAACTAATCATTTAAATAATAAAACAAAACCACACGTTTTACTAAACTTGAAAATAATAATCATAATATTCATATTTAAAACGATATACGTCGAATATGTATAAAATATACTACATCGGTACAAATGCTAAGTAGATAGAAAACTATAGAACTATAGTACACAGTGTATGTATGTCCAGTGGATAAGTATAATCGCTGGCAATGGCAGGACGTGTATAGTAACAAAAGGACTGTGCTAAGCAAGCGGAGTCGATAACAGTTCATATGGACAAGTACTTCATTGCTTTCCTCATGTATTATTTCACACTTTCAAGCCACCTGGCATTGCGGGAGATATCCTATTTAATTCGAAAATGGTCTAATCAAACAGAGCAGGTATACTTAAAAAGCTAAACAATAATTGTCATGGCTATACAATTTTCTTTCACATCTGTTTAGATCGGATTGTAATAATCCCTATCTAAATTAAAATTTAGTTTGTTGCATTAAATTTTGTTATTAATTGTGACTGACGTCACATGTTACACTCATTCTCTTCTTCAGGGACACATATAATGACGTCATTGGATTCACCTACTGTTTTTTTCTTTTAAAAAAGTAAAAAGAATCATGAATATCAAATTTAAAAAAAAAAGCATGTTAACGAGCCTCAGGATACCCCCGCCGACGGCGCCACAATCGCACGAGAAACAAAAACCGACGCGTTCTTTGGAATTCAAAAAGTGTCATTCGAGTTCACTTCAAACTTCAAATTCGTCCTAGGAGTCCGCGAGGCCCTGTCGTTTCTCCTCCTCGAGCATAGCGTCGAGTTCGTCGGTGAGGTTGGCCAGCATGTTGCCGATGTCGTTGAGCACGTCGGCGGGCTCCGTGCTCTTGGGGTCGGCGGGGTCCGCGTGGGGCTTGTGGTCGGGTCGCGGCGGGAGGGCGGCGAGGGCGATGCCGGCGCGGCCGTAGTCCGCGGTGTGGGGTCGGCCGCCGATCTGACCCCGGTTCTGTTTTATCGTGCCCGCGTTCTCGTTCGCGAACGGGATGCTGTCCGACTCGGTGCTCGAACTCGACTGGAAGTGGAAGGGGATGTTTTATAGGCAATATTGTATGTAATAAAAACAATAATTGAAGAAATATGAAAAAAAATTTAACATGTGTCTACTTAATGTTGGAAGGGATAAGTTAATTCATTTTAGCTTTCTGTCCTAAAGAAGTACAAGATTATAGGAAAAGAGGTTTTATTTGTTTCATATTTGTAAAACAATGCACAAGGCAGAATGGCGGCGACGTGGTCCACAACCCGTCACGTCACGTTTCCCACAGAGGTGAAAAGTGGATCGCTGGAAGTGATCTCTGCCTACCCCTCTGGGAAAAAGGCGTGATTGTATGTATGTATGTATGTATGTATATTTGTAATTCTGGTCACAAGTATTTAGCGCTCCCCTTAGATCCGGGGCTGACTAGACAAACATGGCTAAGAAAATGACATTTCCGCAGGTTCTGGATCTCTTCGGCTTTTTTTTCCCTAACTACCGTGATCGTCAGCATCACCGAACTTACAGGGGAGCGGATAGGTATTTTTGGTTTAGCTTCGACTTCTATATTATAATCATGACTGTGAACCTATATTAGATACATTAGGCTAAGAACTTGAAATGTACAATTACCTTAAAGCTGGCATCGGATCCGGTGCGCAGTTTATCATCATCGTACCGCCTGGGCGGTGACGAAGGCGCGGGCGGCGGCGGCAACAGCCCCGTGCTCTCCAAGGACACGCTCAACGAATCCGAGCTCGGGTACGCCGGAAGACTCAGCGGGAGACTCTTCTCCGGATGTATCTCGACAGTCGTCTGACCGAAGCGAGTGAACGGCGCGTACTGAGAACTCTGGCGCTTGGGCGGCTCCGGGGGCGGCTTGCGCGCTACATGCGGACTCGCTCCATACGCCACGCGCTGCAAACGCGCCGAGTACGCAATCTCGTCGTATGTGTAGTCCGGAGACTTGTCCCTATACGCCGGCGTCGCCTGAATCTTCGCCACCGGCCGCGGACGAACCAGTCCCCTCGGACGGGGCAACGTCCCACCCCCCTCGTAGGAGCTGTCGTTCGTAGGCGTTATGTCCCCGTCGTCGTACGACCGCCGCCATTGCCCGGTGCCGTAGTAGAACCCAGCGTCGGGCGAAAACGTCGTGTGTGACGTCCTCTCAGACGGATCCTCTAGGCTCTCCAGAGACTTGCCGCGGGGGTGGCGGATCTGTTGACATATTTACCACACGTCTTACTAATCTATCGCTTTCAAAGCAGATGCTTTCAATACGTACATATAAATAAGATTCGTTACATTACAAATACAATACTGAGAGTTCATCAAAAACAGATATTAAGTATACTTAAATAACATTCATTAGATACTGTTTATTTACAAATTATGAAAATCTTGTCACGCACGATTCAGTGAGGATTATACCTAATCAAAATACCTACCATGCTATTTCTCACTCGATAAAGTTATTTAAACGTACATAATTAAATGTTTTAGTTCGGTATTATTTTATAAATACATGCTACTGCCAGTATAAACTTACCATAAGATTTAATATGTTTTATAATAAATACTTATAGTTAAACTACCGTGCAAGCGCAAAGGTTACAGCGGAATACACAAATAATAAACACAAAAAGATCACACTATACACAAACACACACACGCAAAACATCATTGCGTTCTCGTTTACAAAAACTGGTGCATTTTAAAAGCCGGGTGCTCGGTGCATTGAGAACGAACTGAACTGTCAAACAGCAGTGCCAAAGGAGGTTGTCATACCTGAATGGGGACCATGTCAGTGCCACATAGGGTTGTCGGTAGGGCGTCAAAGTTTAGGTCGGGGGGTTTATGGTAACTTCTCGCGTGCCTCTCCCACTGGTAATGGAGCTCCCTCGGATATAAATCCTGATTATGTCCAAGGTGCGGATTGTGTTTGGAAAAGAAAAGAAAACAAAACATTCACATGCTGCTTCGGCTAGTGGTATGGGGTGAATGCAGCGGATGATGGGCGATGGGCGACAACCCTGCGACTAGTCACGGGACCGATTCGTTGTCGAATCGATTATTCGATTTGAACAATTCTCTCCTCTCTATAGAATATAGTTCTGAATACTCTAAAATATAGTTCTGAATGCTCAAGAACCATTTGTAATTTAAAAAATACATATACCACTCGTCAATCGGCACTCATGTGTTTTTCTTTTGTTACCTATTTATTTAGCAATCTTTTTATTACCTGGTGTTACATAGGTTTATGATATATATTTTTATCTATGGAGTTAATATCATTAAGATATTTGTAAAATACATAAATAAGAATAATGTAACCAGTTAGAATAAGCCGCCTCATATAAATAGATAAGTTACATCATTAATTATTATAAGTAGTTTTTTTTAATAAAAGCAGGTTTATAGTCGCAGAATTGTTTAGTCTCATCAGCATCAGTGGCGATGAACATAGACTCTAAAGTCTATATGCGGAATGACATCAATTTGAACTCATCGGGAAATGATAAAATTTTGAACGATTCTTCATTTCATTTTTGAATCTCTTGCGTGCCAATTTGTCCCAAAGGAACCTTCACTTTCCCATGTGTCCACATCTATTTGGCTCGCAACAAAAATATCTAGCTGTGTGCTAGGTTTTCCACATGTAAAACAATAACAACCAAAGCCGTATAGGCTGAAAGGAACGATTAGTCAAAATATTTGAAGCTAGTTATATAAAACGCTTTTTGTTAAAAACAAGCGTAGTTAGTACATATCGCAAGGAAATAAAACATTATTTGTAAAAATCCGTAACTAAAACTGAGAAAACCGTAAATTAAAAGTTAAAATTGAGAAATATAAATCAAATTTAATTCATTAAGGATGGTGAATGAAATTAGATGAAAATAAAAAGTGTTTAAAATAAAACAAAATAAATATAGATTTGAAGTGATGCTTTGAAAATTTATGTTTTTTGATTGACTGAAACTTCTAACTTGCAATCTATTTTGAATGTTAAATTGAGATTAAATTGTTACACACGTGATAGTGGATAAGCTTCGATAATATTGTAAATTAACTTTATGAAAAATATAAAAAAGATTTATTTCCACAATAACACTGGCAATTGAGACAAAATTTCTAAAAAATCGTATGATCAAAATTAAAAACAATTATTCTAAATTCGATTGTCATCTTTCCTCAAAAAAAGTTTTCAAACATCCACTGTCACGTGACACATCTAAGAGACCTATGGGGCTACCATGAGTTTAAAACTTACGCGCTCGATATCGACTACGTAAATATGTCTATGAAAAACATGTACAGCGCCGGCTGGTGGTTACGCGAAGAACTACAATCGGCCATATGAAAAAAACAACTCGATAGGTTTTTAACGTACGTAAGTTTACGATAGCCAACTCATGGTAGGCCCTCTAATCGTCATTCTAAAACATCACTACAAACGATTAGGGCGCGTCCCCACTAACTCACAGTGAGTGGCTGACAGTTTGCTTCCAGTTTGCCTCCCTATATACCATATTATACCATATTACCAGTAGGTATACATTTTTGAACATTTTATTGATTTGGACCTTATGTTGAGGGAATAAGGTTTAAATTATGATGGCATTATGGCTGCCATCACCAGTTAAAGGGTTAAACTGCTTAAACGCTGCGTATCAGGCGCATAGAGCATGAATAGGTTTTTTTTCTAACTGCGATGATGGCTCGGAGTAGCCTTATCATCACTGGACTTGTGTGGGAGCGGATGGCTCTCACCCCTAAATGGAGTAGCCTTGTAATCATTACTGGACTACGGGGGCTTGGCTATCACTCCTATAAGGGCGAAAGGCACAAACTGCGAGCGATTCACTGTAAGCCTTATAGAGGCGTCCTTAAAAGTACCATGCTATCATCAGACTGACCTGTCCTGGTTGTATCCTGGTGAAGTCTAGCGAGCCCTGGTTGCTGATGCTCCTCTTGCCAGCTCTAATGTCCTTCACTCTCTTGATGGCCAGCAGTATTTTCTTTTGGTGACCGAGCCTAACGATTCCCATGTCTTCTAAGTCCTGGAAATGTGTGACAGATGCCAAGGTGATATTTTTTCTTATGGATATTGTCAAAAATTACCTCTAATGAAGGATTCTATTACTGTTAAATTGTATAAAGAGAATTTGAAATAATATTTTTGCGACCTAAAAATCAAACACATACTTAATACTTAATTTTAGATAAATGTATTAGTTCTATTAGGGTTCCGTAGCCAAATGGTTTAAAACGGAACCCTTATAGATTTGTTATGTCTGTCTGTTTTTACTTCTTCTCTAGGGTGATTTTCAACTAGTCGATGAGTAGCTTGGCGGAATGATTTGATAAAAAAAACCTTAAGGGAAAAATCGAATATACATATAATGATTTATATTTACGTACCTCCCAAGCTAATTGTGTGACGTCATGTACTGTGCGGTATCCTTGCGCAACCAGCGCAGGGCCGTATTCTTCCAATCGTAGCAGCCGCAGCCATTCTTCTAGCGAACCCTGTATTTTTAAATACAAAGATAAATAATGTACACAATATGTAAATATTAATGAAAGTTAACATGTAGGCAGCTCAACAAGTTTGGTCAACGCATTGTTCGCGTGTTTGCTTTAACAGAATTGGCTGTATAAGACTAATTCCAAAGCCATACAATTTTTTTTAATTCACTGCCTGCAATAAAGTTTCGAACTATCAAAATATAGACTTGGCTTAAAGGACCAGGCCAAAAATTATTTTTGGAAGAAACACTACCAAAACTTACTAATACATACAATGAAGCTCCTTCGCTTTCACAGAATGGAAAAAGAAAGACAAAAAAAAATATACTAATCGGTATTTAATCACCTGCATGTATCATTATGGATTCCAAAGAGCTAAAATAATAAATAATAATAATACAGATCCACTCTGAAAACTAACCGGTATATAATCAGGGAGGTTATCCGGCACGTTCAAGTTGGCAAGCTCGGCTTTTAACCTCTTCCTATGGTTCGGCTTCTTGATGCCGACTGCCGTGAGGTCTTCGGGAGTCATCCTGGTGACAGTTGGTAGGTCGTACCCGGCCTCAATAAACAGACGAGCGTACTCCTCCATTTGCAAGTCGGCTAGCCACGCGTGGATTATGTCCGGGTCCTGAAAACGGTAAACGGTTTTTGTTAGTTTATGTTTCTTTTCTTCTTCTAATGTGTATTGGTGATGTGTTTGTGGGATATATTACCAGTACAACTGCTTTTACGTTGGGTAACTAGATAATGTAAGATCTCTAAGTAGTGTTTGGTGAAGAAGTTTAGTTTAGGGCCCAAACTTTGGCAGGCAAGGCAATTATTCTTGTCATACAAAAAATATTACTGTAGTTACAAACAAAAGTTACAAATAAGAGGGAGGGGGATGTTATATGGAAATCTCCTCTTGCATCTCTGTTCTCCAGGAGTAAAGTGGGTAAGCCCGTGGGAGACACCGAAAGGGCAGGGTGGCTTTGCATCAGGACACGGTAGAGCAGTTGATCTTACTGGGCTTTACACTAAGAGCTGGTTCCCACTTGTCGGGTGTCATATCTTCTTTTTTTTTTTAATATTTGTATTTAAATCGGTTTCCGATAAGTTTGATCTGCATTACAGCGGCGTAGCGTAGTGGTGCGGTGGTGGTGATGGTGGTTCAGATACCCACGCTACGCCACAGCAGCTCCATATAAAATGCTCTGCTACTGGAAACGTGGGAACCGACAAGTAGGAAACCGGGGCTAAGGCTGCCTGTCCACCGGAGCGGAGCGACAGAATTTTAACCAACTAGTGACCCGCCTTGGCTTTGCTTCGGGTCATCCTTTCTTAGTGGATGCCTACGTCATAACATCCACCAAATTTCAGCCCGATCAGTCCAAAAGTTTGGGCTGTGCTTTGTCAGATCACTATGCCAGTCAGTCAACTTTGAGTTATATATGTCACCGTAAAATTGCAAATAAGGATAGATTGCAATCTATCTCGCGAGATTGTGAACTGTCGAATAATTGTGAACTATAGTTCACGGTTGACTTTATACCGACCAATCAGGGACAGCCTTCGGACGGCTGTCCTAAGGCTGTCCCTGATTGGTCGGCTATAGGCTTTGCCTATAACTGACCAATCAGGCATTGACATCATTGACAAGTGACATATTTAAGATCGCAATTTATCAGTTTCACTTCGATAGATTGCAATCAGATGAATAATCACACGATGAATTGTAAGCATCATGTTATGGTTCACAATTATTCGACAGTTCACAATCTCGCGAGATAGATTGCAATCTATCCTTATTTGCAATTTTACGGTGACATATATATGTAGATAGGATTGCACAAAATCTTCAGTGGACAGATTTTGTGCAATCCCATAGTGTATTGTGTACTGACCGGCAGTCCCTGCGTGATCATAGCGCGCACGCGGTCCGCTGTGTCGCCACAGTGGCACGCCGCATGGTGCAGATGCGGCACGCGTCCGGACGCGCGTCCGCTGTCCAGCGACGCGGACGAGTGCCGCGACCCGGACCCGGCCGAGCCGGACGACGAGCCGGGGCTGTCGCGACCAGGACTCTGGAAGGTTTAAAAAAAAATGGTGAAAATCTTTGTTGAATGAAGAATTCTTCTTCTTCTTTTTAGGAGCCGATGGTGTAGGCCTCCCTCAGCTTCTAGAGAAAGTCTAAATGGGACCGTCATCGACAGGGGAAGTCCAAGAATCAAATTAGAAGTACCCATAATCGACGAGCATGCATAAAATATTCACGGATGTGGATGAAGCGAAAGTGGTGTACCAGGACCATACAAGTAGCATACGGCACGAAGTAATTCCGTATGTATGAAGAATCCATCATTTTAAGCAAGAGTTCCTCATTTCTTCCTGTGGCATTTAGTCATGGAATGCCCTTCCAGCCCATATGTATATTGTATAGCCTTTATAGCCCCGGATTTTTCATACGTGAAACGGCGTCTATGGGCAGACATGGGCAGTGACACTCAAACGAGCATCGTTGTTTGTCCCTACAAACATCAAAGCTCATCGTTTCATACATACATAAAATCACGACTTTTTCCCAGAGGGGTAGGCAGAGATCACTTCCTGCCATGTGCTACGGTCCTGGCACACCACTTTCGCTTCATCCACATCCACCAGCCTCTTCATGCTTGCTCGTCGATTACGGGTTCTTTTGACCTCTTTTTAATATTTGACCTATTTGGTCATGAAAGGTCTTTCTTCGACCTCAACTATTGAGACATGTTGAGTTTTGGGGCAATGGTGTCCCATTAGTTACCTGTGTCATGTCGATGCCCTGGTCGTCGCTGAGCGCTAGCTGGTGGTGGTAGTAGACGGCAGCCTTGTGCGTGAGCGGCTGCGAGGGCGGAGGGAAGGTGAAGGTGCCGCCCCCTGCCGGACTCTTGCCGAGGCTGCCGGACGCGCCGGACACCCCGGACACTCCGGACACGGTGCTGCCGTAGTCGGAGTGGTCATCTGGAAGGTTAGATAACACTGGTTAGCGTGGATAAGGATTTCCGTAAGTTGAACACCCGGGACAGAATTATTAATAAGAATAAGATTTTTTTCATTGCTCACATGAAAATTTTACATAGTATGGCACAAACACAAAAAGAAGAAAAAAGGTACAGTAAAATCAAATGACCCACTTCGCGAATATTATGTTTGAAAATGCACTTAGTACTTTTTTAACATTGCGTTAATACGTCCAATCACTGCACATTATACATCCGTACGTAATCCGTGTCTAATATAATGAGCAAATTTCTATTAGAAGAATTGGCTTACGGTGGGTTAGGATTTATTTGGTTCGATTGTACGTAAAATTGCAGTGTAACCACGAAGCAATAAAACATTAACAATGACAGTCACGTCTACAAACCGTACGTTACAAAATATTAGAGACCTACTCGTATACAATATCCGTGGCCATTACTACTTAGGTCACATAGCATTCTTGCAAGGTGGTATATTATGGCTGCCATTTGGAAACCGATGATTACTTACAAGAAATGATAACATGTGTTTACACCGATAGCGACCATATGCAGAGAATTCACATAAAATACACGAAATCTGCCGTTTGCGGCTTAAGACGGCACTTAAAAGATTGCACACTTTTTTTATAGTTTTACATGATGAATTTCGTTTCAAAACTAGTTTCTGAAGAAGGCTATCTATCATCTGGAGATTATCTGAGCCGCTTCGAGAATACACCGCGAGGAATTAAATGCCCACGCTGGCTTCTGAAAGGTTTCTCAATATGCTTGAAAGCTGCGGTGGCGCAATCTGCCGAATTTTACGCCGCGAACTTACTTATTTGTGAAGTTGATTAAAAATGTTGATGGATTATTAAGATAAGTCTTGATGGATTTACTGCATTGCATAAAAAATACCCACTGGTAAATTCTTCAATCGATTCAAATACTGACCTCGACGTTTCTCACGGGTTTCCCTCTATTAGGGATCCAGTAGATATTCCTAATGCTAACGCATAGTGGTAATCCAGTTTATACATAAGTATATGTAGATACATCGATAAAATGGACAGATCTGCTCAAAACCAAGAAGACACATTGGATGTGGTCCGCACAAGACAAATCAAGAACTAAGAAGCAGTCTTGCGACTGTTTCGATCGATATATTGACCTATGTAGAGCATGAGACTTCAGACCTAATTTATTTTTTTATTTTAACATATCTGACATTTGCAATCAAGGAAATCATTATGTTTTTGTACCGTCCCATAAACATCTAATGTCACAAAATCCTGTTTCCTTACAGACTTGGGTAAATTGTGATCAATGCAGTGTTCTTACCCCACTATTGTCTGGTGTGCGAACGGTGGCCACTCTCGGTGGCTTCTCATAGCACGCAATATCGATACCTTAAATCTCAAATGGCGTAACCACCAAAACGCAACTTTTCAGGAGAGCAAAAAACGAAAAAAAAAAGTTTTTTTTTATATAACTTTGTCAATTTTAATGCAGTGAAAATGTTTTATACACCAAATTTCTTAGAATTTTGAGATAAAGGCTTCAGTAAGAACTCTTTGCACCTAAATCTTATATTTAACAAACTAGAAGTCGGTTACGCTTGTGAAAATATTACGAAAAGGCGTTTACGCCTCATAAAAAAACATGATTTTTAAGAGGTGAAGGTCGTATCTCCCGAAAGTAATTGTCTTTTGTGCTTTAAAATAACTTAATAATGAAAGAAAACGTAAAATTTCCACTCTGTATTACGCTTTTTACAAAGTTACGCCATATGTCACGTTTTCATAGTGATGTAATGGGTAATACTCACCTTGTAAGTTTTATAACAGGATGAAGAATTTTTGTACATGGGAAATTTCACTTATAATTATACGTAATTCGATTAATTTTGTCATTCGTAACCCCCGCTGCTGTATATTCACCATACATTTATCTATGTATTCAGCTATTTGCATATTTGTGCGCAGAGATTACGTTCCTCCGTGTATTTATTATTTTTGTGACCGTTACGTTGACTTTGGCGCGTTATTGGTCTTTGATCCTGATTTGTCTTTGGGCATTGATTTAAAATGTCGAAACAAGGAAAAGCAATAAATAGCCAATGTCTCCGCAATCTTAATCCCCCCGCGCATCAATACTAACAATAATAATGACAATCATGTGTTCAGCGATTTTGGGTGTAAACGCCTTTCTTTTGTATTGCAATTTCGAAAAATAGCGTGTCTTACGAGATACGCCGGAAAATTATGTCCCTTACACCCTTTTTTTTTGTCATTTTTTCACGTCACAATAATTTCTAGGGGCGCATACACCAAGTAAATTAGACTAAGCCTTTTTACGACCTGTTTATCTTATGAAAAGTGTTAAAATCTATAAAAAATTGGGTCGTAATAACCTTTTTTTGCGAATTTGAGGATTTTAAATATACAGAACGATAGAGAAAAAAAACTGAATAAAACTGCATTAAAAAGTCATTTTGGCCAAATTGGCGGTTACGCCATTTGAGATTTAAGGTAGCGATATAATATAAGACCTAGCTGACTTTATGTTTCCTTATCAATTTCAGTAGCTAACATTTCGGTTTCGGAATTTCTCTACGTGATCAAATCAGAAATGAGGAGATCCGAAGAAAGTTGTTGACATAGCCCGTCGGATTAGCAAACTGAAGTGGCAATGGGCCGGCCACGTAGCACGAAGGTTGGACGGTCGTTGGGGCCGAAAGATCCTTGAGTGGCCACGTAAGTACTGGAAAGCGCATCGTGAGACGACCATATGGACCGACGCCTTTTTTAAAATCATTTAGTCTCGGAGAATTAAATTGTTAAAGTTTGTTCGCAACTTGGTGAAAATAGCTGGGTTTTGTTGGATGCAGGTGGCCGTAGACCGGTCACGCTGGAAAATTTTGGAAGAGGCCTATGCTCAGCAGTGGGAAGCAATAGGCTGAGATGATGATGATGAACATAAATACGAAATAAAATTAAAATTAAAAAAAAAACCATTCCGGTACTGACCTCTAGTGTGTGACGGCGTATCCGGCGGCTGGGGGTACGCCTGCTCCTCACACGAGGCGTAGCCCTGGGAGCCGAAGCTGGAGCCCGAGTGGCGGTGCTGCGGAGTGCCGAACGCGTCGCCCGGCACCGCGGGCGGGGGCACGCGCTTCGCCGTCGCCGCCTTGCCGGCCCCGCTACCGCCGCGAGACATCCCGCCCACTGGAAACATGAAAATACATAGTTCAATAATCAGAAAAAAAACATTTGAAATAAAACTAATTTTACGGATTAAACTCGCGTGTATTGTTATTCTAAACATTCTAAAGAGGACAGTTATTAACCTTTACTCTTGCAAGTGACTATGAGCGCTGTAAAGAGCTCGAAACGTCGGATCTCTAAATAATATTTTTAGAATAACAAATAATACACGCGAGTTTAATACATTAAATTAGTGTGTGTAGTGCTCGCGCAAATTATAGACAAAAATATATACATGGGTCTATTTCGAAAAGCTGTTTTTATTCTATCTAACACACGATGATGGCTTAGAGTAGCCTCATCATTATTACCGGATTTGCGGGGGAGCGGATGACTCTCAAACTTAAGCGGAAAACGGAACTATGTAGTTCAACTGCTCCACCGCGGTCCGGGGATTCGAACACCCGGCCTTCTGGGCCCATGTATAACATACATTAATCTGATGATATTATCATAAACAACAGTAATTTACACAAATAATCTTAAATAAAAAAAAATTGCCCGAAACAAACACCGATGCACATCACACAACTATTTATACCGATAATAAAACATGCTTAAACGGCGATTCACCAACGTTATGAATGTGGCCTGCGAATGCGGTTTCTTCCTACATTCCATGTTATTAAATGTCTCAACCCGCATGTCCGGCAATACACACTGAGTGACTTAATGGGCGCTTCAAATAGCACTTTTCGCGTGGCCTGGAACTGTCTTTGAATTGCTGTCACATTTAGTATTTAAAAATAACGATGTTCATTTATTTTATACGATCAAAACCCTCCAATTACCTTCAGAGGCTCAAAACTGACATAATAGTAAAAACTAATAACATATTAACGCAAAATAAACCTTTAATAACGCCCCCATTTGTTCCATTAAGATCATTTTCGCACCTAACCCTCCCTGTGGCGGTAAACTCTTCACGAAGCGTTATCTTTGGGTCGCAGGTCTGCCTGCCCCATATCGGGGCAAGTTAGGCGATTGTTGATAAGGCGAGGGCGAATCCAGTAATGAGTCGGAGCCATCATCAATCATGATCGGTCTCGTACCGAGTCGATCACCAATCCGATCGGATCGGACGCCTAATTGCTGACGCGGTTAGGGTTGTGATCGCGGACTCGATGTCAATTTGTTTCTACTGTAGTTACAAGGCTTCCTAAATGTAATGGTTACTGTATAGACATCGGAAGATAGTGTTAATTGAACACTATATTTTTATGTTACTCAAGCTTTCAAGAGGAACTAATTGCATACACGTGACCAGTTAAAACATAGGTAATTTGTTGATTGTACTTACATGTACATTTACTACAATGTGAAAACACATAAAAATACTACAGGCGGTTTTACAATCTGTTTATTAAGTATTTGAATTTGGGGAGGAATCGTCTCGTATACACATTTGAAAAAAGCTTGATTATTATACTCTTCCCGCTTGACACCCCTAGTATGATCGATAAACTTAAGCGGCAGCAAAAAATACATTAAATTAATTGCGATGCAAACCTACGATAGCCGAAATATTAATCTTAAGATTTTATGAAAAGTAACTTGTACCTTAACCCAGGAAACTTTTAAGACAATTTTTTCCCGATAAAGATCACACCCTTGCAAAAAAAGCTCAACAAATAACTTTACCATGACTCATACAACGGCGACCAACAAGACAGATTCGTATGAATATTAACCGTTATTTTTAATAACGTAAATATTTTCTTGCACCGACGGCTTTCTTTATGTTAAAAAATTTATTCGTTCAATTACTCGCACGCAATCATCGGAATATTTAAGGGACCATTAAGATACAATATCAATAAAGCACTGAGACTTGCGAGAGGAGTCTCTCGATTTTAATAACAGCCCCATAATGTAATAATTGTCGGGCAACATAACCCCGTGTAGGTTTAGTGTGTCGTAAAATTATCGAAGTTGTTGAAAAATATCGATTTACGAATCGATACGAAACGAGTTGCGGTTGTGAATAATGAACAATGAATTTAAATGGGCAGACTTTATGAAACTCTGGAAGTCGAATTAACTTATGATTTAGTATTCGAGTACGTATAAGTACTATAAGCAAATACCAAAATCCGAATTATTTTCGTTAGTGAATACGTCAAGTTGGTGTCTAGTCAAATGAAAATAATTTAGTTTGTTTGCTAAGATTAGTTTTAGCATGCTAGCAAATCGGTGCAAGCTAGACATGATGTGGTATGTAATGAGATTTGTGAGAAGTTAAGCTAATGTCCACATATATTTTATTTCTTTCCAAGTTACTAAGTATCTAAATAGAAGAATTCTTTATCAGCTTTATAAATTTTAAGCTCATTACCACCCTCTCAGCGCAGGTAAACTTTAAAATATAGCAAGCGTGCATTACAAAGTTATACGCTTGCTCTCAACAGCCTAAATTGAGAGGGCCATAATTCCGGCCTCTTAAAACCAGGTGTCTCTACAAGTTAACTTTGTCATCGCCCCTAATACCCAAACATCAGGAGCTACTTTCTTTTATCACCTCCTAACTGCCCTCATTACTTCCCGGGATCACTTGCCCACCTAAAATTTGATGGATCTCCTTGACATAAGCCGTTGGCGTTTTACGACGGATAAATGCACGGAACACAAAATAAAGGTGTCCAGTCGATTTTTGAGACGGTTGCGAACCTCCTTTTTTGTTCTTCTAAAAGAAAATAGAGAGTTATGTTTTTTTATTCGGTGTAATCAAAGAATACTTGGCTTCGGCCGCAATACCTAAGAAACTACTTAAGATTAGGCTGTACGGGCTAGATCCCTTTGCATTTCCCTGATGGGAAAAAATTGATAAAAAAAAGAACGATTACTGTAAATTTGATTTTTTGAAGGCATAATTTTGACTATGTTTACTGTGAACGGATTTTGTTGGCCTATTTGAGTAAGCTGAGGAAATTGTAGATTTAACCCTACACTGCATTCAGTCCCTTATGTGGGACAACCAACAAAATTGATTTTTTTTCGGATTTGAAACATTTAGTGACATCTATGATTACGCAAGGCAAGTGACGACAATCCATGGTATCCATTTAGTGCATTTGTTGAAATTAGATGGCAATAGTAATCGCTCACTCGGTCATTCAAATAAAAATTTTGAACTTTTTTCGCGCGCCGCGCGTATTCAATTTTTAAAATTTAATAAATAATACTTGTTTACGGTATACAACAGTGGATTAATTGTTTTTATGTCAAAATATCTGTGAACTTTACAAATGTAAGAATTCTTTTTTTATTTGGCTGTGTTTTTATACTTAATTTTCAGAATTACCGTATGTACCAGATGTGTCACTTCATGCAGTAGGGTCCGATTTTAGGTGTGTTTACTGATGTGCTGATCTAGTTTTATTTTAGGTAATGGCTATAGAATATCTTATCTATAGCTCAAATCAAAAATAATTTGATGGTACCAATAGGCAGTGAAGATAAACAAGACTCCTCAGGTGCTTCAGCACCATCATACGGCAACATCATCATCACTTGAAAGTGACGATGATGTTGCCCTATTTTGATCTACCATCAGGTACAAATCCGCAACTCCATTATCAGGGTCTTGTGATGGTGATATGCAGTAGCCTATATCAACTCTGGCATCACCTTAGTAGAGCACATCTGCTCATGGATGAGCAGAAAATCTGCTCTTGGATGAGCAGATGTGCTCTACTAAGGTCTCTAATTTCCTGCGCTAAAATCCACCTAAAAAGCCTAATAAATATAAATTAGAAAACTGAAACTGTCCGGGATATTTACCATGTTGTTTTGTTTTAATGAGCTCCCGATATTTCGGCACTGTTGCAAGCGCCATGATCACGGATGAACTGTAGGACTGCGAGAATGACGGTAGGTCTAAGGGCATTCCAGGCATTTTATAGACATTCTGCGACTTAATAAGATCAATAAGAACGAAGTGATGGTCAGTTTGACGTGGAATCACTGTTCACGAACGTTCCCATTACTGACTGCATTGAAGTCATTAAGCGTAGAATGGAAGATAATGATATCCCTATGGAATATGCCAAATTGGTGCAACATTGCCTTTCTACTAATTACTTTATATACCAAGGCGAATACTACCTCCAAATAGACGGTGTGGCGATGGGCAGTCCTGTGGCCCCAGTAGTTGCAAACTTATGGATGGAACATTTTGAAAACAGAGCCATTGCCACTGCCCCCTATAGTATTAGGATTTGGAAAAGGTACGTTGATGACATTTTTAGTATAGTAGAGGGTGATGAAAGTACCGTGCAAAACTACTTGGCTCACTTAAATAGCATCCACGGGAAGATGAATTTCACGTACGAGATGGAAGATAAGAGGAGCATTGCCTTTTTAGATGTGTTGGTCAAAGTGCGTGAGGACGGTTCTTTCAGCCATTCGGTATACAGGAAGCCTACTCATACTGATCGCTACCTACATGCAGAGTCACATCATCATCCACGCCAACTGAACTCTGTAGTGAAGTCGCTTACAGACCGCGCATATAATCTATGTGACGAGGAACATATAAATGATGAACTTGAACACGTAAGTGACGTCCTACGGTGGAATGGATACAGTGGGCGAATATCAAGACCGACACGTAATAAACGCCTGGTTTATAGTGTAGACCGCCAGCCAGCATATTTGCCGTATGTAAAAGGAGTGACAGATAAGATCTCAAACATACTTAGGAAAATCTCCGTAAAAACTATCTTCACTCCTCTTAAAAAAGTATCGCAATTTCTACGCTCACCGAAGGATAGCTTTCCTTTAGAAAAACCAGGCGTTTATAAAATTGACTGTAGCTGCGGAAGCTCGTACATAGGGCAAACGAAAAGGACGATTTCGTGCCGGGTGAAAGAGCATATCAGGGCAGTCAAAAACAACGAAGCACAAAAATCGGCAATCGCTCAACATCTTTTAGAATCGGGAACGAACCACTGGATTGAGTTACATAACCCAAAAATACTTTCGACAGAACGCCATTACATACCACGACTGGTCAGGGAAGCAATTGAAATTAAAAAATTCAAAAACTTCAATCGTGAAGACGGGTTTCAACTAGCGAAAGTATGGCATCCAGTGATACGTTTATGTAAAAATAAAAATAAAAATGTGTCCGTTTTCGAGGAAAAAAGAAGTGATACCGTGAGTGTAGTGTGTCTGGATCGAGTTCTGAGTGACAATAATGTGAACGAGGGTAGTGGTGTCGTGCGTAATAAAGACTGAGAAAGAGGGTAGACCGATATGTCTGCCCTTAGACCTACCGTCATTCTCGCAGTCCTACAGTTCATCCGTGATCATGGCGCTTGCAACAGTGCCGAAATATCGGGAGCTCATTAAAACAAAACAACATGGTAAATATCCCGGACAGTTTCAGTTTTCTAATGTGTGTGACCATGACAGTTTAAAATCATATATTAAATATAAATTGTTGATGCTGTGCGATGATAAAGGATGAGCATACAATTTCGAGATATACTCTGAGATGGAGAATAATCCAGATCTGAGGCTACCTAATAAGTCTGATTTAGGCAAGAAGGAAAAACGGTATCCAGAGGAATAGGTATGCAATGTAAATGGCACAGATATCATCACCGTAATGTAGTATGACACAAACTTGTGGTGTTGTCTTCATCTTTTTTAGGAAAAGAGCCTACTCTAAAAGTAAGAAGGTTTATTAAAAAAACAAAAGCAATTTTATAGATATTCACTGCCCAAAAATTGTACCCAACTACAATCAGTACATGGGTGGAGTCGACGGTCGACCTGCTCGACTTATTCCTGGGGAAGTATAAAATAGAGATGAAGACAAAATAATGGTATTTGAGATTTTTTACCATTTCCTAGATAACATCACTATATTTATACTGAAGATATACAGATAAAATCACCATATAAATAGTTGGTTGCTATACCGAGGAGCTGGGGAGATTCAACAAAGAGCTACGCCGCTGAAATTCTAGAGAAGACTTCAAGCTAGAAGTGGCAAAGAGCCTTTGTACGTGTGTTCAACTATATCCAACATAAAAATCTGGCCGTCTTGCAGGAAATTATCTGATAGAGACAAGAATATAGCGAAAGCCAATATAGCAACTCTTCCCACTCGTCTGGTCTGGTCTGGTCTGGTGTGATGGGGTGGAGCACTTTCCTATGTGGGGGGGTATAAGCGCCAGTAATGCAAGAATCCTGGCTGCAATGGAAAGTCGTTTGTTGTGGTTAAAAAATGCAGAATCGAACTTTGTTTCCTCACTCCACCTCTAGATATATTAGCAAAATTAGGTAGGCCACTGCATGATGTGCCATATGTGGAACTGAATAAAAAATTTAATTTTCTCCATTAATATTATTTTTTAATTTTTTTACCCGTACTTCCCGGGTTCTAGACCACAAGTATGAACTGATAAAATTTTTTATATTGAAAAAAGAAAAATCATGCAGTGTAGGGTTAACATCATTCAAATTGTAGCTAAACGAGAGATTAGTTTAAATCGATGTTGAATACCTAAGGCTTATTTATTCAACATAATTGCTATTTATCAACAACTCTGCGCAGGAAATATTTAATGTTACACGATATTATTTTAGATATGCTTTAACCTGCTAACAAATATAACTCATTGCCTTGAAACTGATCAGAGTACTGATAATGTATTATGCCACTTTAATATTCTTTGTTCAACTATAACGCGATATTATCGACTGATAGGAAGCAATAACGGCTAATTTCACTTGATTATATGTCAATTTTGCATTAGGTATACTAAGCTATGTAAACGTGCCAATAGATCGTGATCTTGACACTAGTGGTGTTTAATGTAATAACTAACATGATATGGGACGTTATGGCATATATAAAGACAGTAAGGTGACTATCATTCATTTGCATGTACCTACTCTACGCGTACTTAAGGATATGTTCTGCTATTGCTACAATACTGCCGTTTCAATTTGCTATAAACTTTTAGTTTCACTTTGAGTGTTTTCGTGTGTCATCATTCGATTTCTGTATAAAAAACGAAAAGTAAAAAATTACCTATTCCAATAACATTTCAGAAGTAAAGCCATCGACGAAAAATCTTCCATATCTATCGTTAAAGTTCATACTAAATCATTATGATCATTGTGTGTTTAATTGGGTGAGAGCTCCTCCGCAAGTCCGGTGATGATGACGAGGCTACACCAAGACAATCATCGTATGTTATGGAACAAATAGTGTGTTTAAGGATATATTCCCATTGTTTTTTTTGTTTGAAAATTGCTACTTTCGTTAGAGAATTGCTATTTCCGTTAAGGAATAGCTGGTCCATAGGCTTCTACGACCAGACTGATTCTATACTGTGACACAAACAGTAGCATGTAGTAATAAATGCAACTATCTGCTAATTACTGACCATTAGTCGTCCGCTTGAAACGTGTATCGAAGCTTGAAATGAGGACTTTACAACGATCGATTCAAAGATTACAATAATTTGTTGGATTTGTGGAACCAGCGCCATCTAGGCGCAATTTGTGGTATCAATTAGCGATGGTTAGGGCACCGATATTCACATTCCAACAAGCAGACAGTATTATAGCCTATAATAGTCCTTAAGTGGCGCCGGCGCTCATAGTTTTTATATGTAAATATTAATTGTATGTATGTTTAATATTATTCGCATTATATTGACTAAACTTGTATCAAAGGTCTATTCATCATCAACAAAGCAACTTTGCAATGCAACCTTTCCTGATTTTCTTACAACAAAATAGACAATTGTAGGTACGGGCTAACTTAAAGATATAAAATTGCAGATTTAAATACAGGATTCCAAGTCGTTTAAGTAATTTCTAGGAGGTATGGATAAGCACGTCTGTCGTTTATTTTATTCAACCGACTTTAAACTCAATACCCAACAAGTAGAGTTGCATATCATGGAAATTGCTTGACATTTTTGTGGTAGTTTTATGTGTTGGCAACTTGTACACACTTATTTGCAACACAAAGTGAATACTACTCATTACCGCAGCTCAGTCGCTTATTATTTGATGCTTTACGCCAGCCAGATTCTCACGGGAAAATGATATTATGGGTTCAGAAATTAGAACTGATATGAGGGAAAATAAAAATTACTTAAAAATGGATCAATTTTAGTGAAACAATGGCATATTGGCGCCACAGGAAGTGGTTGTGTAACTCTCTTCGTTCGAATTATTCGCCCGAGTAATTCTATGTTCGGCCTATTTTTGAAAGTGGTCGTTAAAAATCGAAGGAAGTACGTAATAGTTTTATAGTGGCTTTCATCACAGCCGTAGTTTATTATAGTATCGTAGTGTTTACTGTTCTTACACTGAGAATAGTAAAGTGGTGCAGTCCAGACAGAATCAGTTGTTACTTTTTGGAGAGTTCGCGGGTCTTAATTCTATAACCATTAAGTTTTTTTGTTAATAGAAGGAGTTACGTGCTTACGGATAAATAAACTTTAAGGTTCTTTGGTAAATCTGTACAATTTTATAACACGTATGAGTATAAGCGTAGTATGTGCTTAAGGTATGTTGCTACGTAACTATAAGCGATGTTGGAACAATTTTGGTAATTTTAATATTAAGAATGGAAACATTTACAGCATAGAACATAATAATGCTTCGATCATGAATCAGTAATCGCAAGCGCCACCCAAGAAGTTATATTATCGTTCGTTTTTGATATATAAGTCCAATTGTTAATGAGACCGTGTATGTCTAGAATATATTGACGCTGAGACGTTAATTAGCGATTCTAGACTCTATTACAATAGCCATAAGTAGGTAACTCTTAAATATGTTAAAGGGGAACGATTCTAAACTAAATACTTTATTACGGTGAATTTCTAATCAACATACATATTCAGGTCCGCGGTAGATAACCGTTTAATGTAAGAGTTGGGCGAGCATTTCAGTCTGCAGTCTAGTGTTATCTATGACCACTTTCTTCAAAAAATAATAAGGACAATACACTCAACGGTTTAAGCCAATTCAGTATGCTTAAATCTATATGACATGATTTCTTTTTAATGAGAGTAAAATGAATGTTTATTATCACAAAATCGCTTTAAGATAAATAATAAAATGTCTTTTGTTTATGTTTAAAAATTCAATTAATGCATAACTATGTTCCCTTATGCTAAAAAGTAATTCTATTAACACGATAGCAGAAAATGTTAGTAAATCTTCGCATGAAGGTCGTATGAATCCTGACCTCTTAAATGTACCTCTTTTCAAGCAGTTTGTCTATCAATTTTAGCCTAACAACCAGACAGTTAACACAACCTTTGAAAGCTGACGTAAATCGTAAAAAATAATTAACTTAGACATAATAACTTACGAAAGTCCGAATGAAGAACGCGTCGCCTGGCGCTAGGTGGCGCAAGACTTCAACGTTAATGGGAGAGTGGATTACAAATGCAAGCCTCGAAAGGCTGTAAACCATATAAAATTACTAGGTATTTTAATGTCCCGCGAATAATCTAATAAATAATTATACGCACCCCGAGGACAGAGTACGTGTGCTTGTTTGTTCCTTATTTATTTGAGCTATAATTAAATAGAGAATTATCAAGATTATGCTTTACTGTAACCTCTCCGTCGTTTATCAAATTAATGTTGGTCTTAGAGCAATCTGCAGATGTGTTTTGGTTGCACAAATCCTCATCTGAAATGCCGTTTAATTTCAATAAATAACGGTTTACGCTTTCGGGCGAATGGCGCTCGGAAATATTCTGGATTTGTATTGGACGATCGAACGATGTCAAACAGTTTTCGCAAATTGTAAATCTTACGTGAGAATTACTCGACATGGCTATGCGCTGTTGTACTTTATTGGGAATTCGCAGTAATCTTATATTAACTGGCATAAATTTAAATTATTTTGTTGTATAATCATCTTTGTGGGTAAACCATACTTAACAGTTGAGTGAGAGATATCTGCTCTGCCGCTTAGTGCTGAGAGCCATCTGAGGGCCTACCATGAGTTGGCTATCGTAAACTTACGTACGTTAAAAACCTATCGAGTTGTTTTTTCATATGGCTGATTGTAGTTCTTCGCGTAACCACCAGCCGGCGCTGTACATGTTTTTCATAGACATATTTACGTAGTCGATATCGAGCGCGTAAGTTTTAAACTCATGGTAGCCCCACTGTTCCCCGACGACAAGGCTACTTCAAGCCATCATTATAGTTTATTTATTTATTGAAAACCAACAGCGTAAACAATGAGTAGTTGCAATGAAATTTTACATATCGTAATGGGTCATTAAAATTAATCAGGACAACTGAAATCATTCTTTTAGTCCTCAAACATGAAACAAAAGCCGATTTTAGAAATTACCCGCGTAAAACAGGGTCTTAAACCGTGTTACCGAGTAATGCGGTTACCTGGAGCTCAATTGCGTTGAACAAAGCAATCGAAACAAAAGAAACACGGGCATACTTGATTGAGTGAGTATTGAAACCCGAATAATTGTTATCGCTAGACCCTGTTGCTATGCTGTCCTAGTCATGGGAATTTACGTCGGGACCACTACGCAGCTGGTTATCGGCGGTGACTAATTGACTGAGGACAATACAGAACTTTCACTGCACTTGAAATGCCTTGGAAAATGCATTTTGAGTGTCCCTTCGTCGTGTTCAGATAGAGGCTTATCGCGACTACTTTCTTGGTATGGTTAATGAGCTGTGATGTTTCGTTGTGCTGGCTCTATTGTTGCCTTGTCAAGTAACGTATCCACCATTTGTTTGTTCTTTATCTGAATATAGCCATGTGTTTTTATTTGGGGTATCTAAGGTTCACCTGGTGTTTTCGTTGTGACATTGCTAAACTGTGTGTTCTATTTCAATTCTAATTTTATTATTCCAAAATAGACACCATAGTCTAACTCTACTGCTAATTGGCTTTTGGTGATGATAATGTTCAAAACATAATTTTTACTCCATTGAAAAATAAATAGAGTAAAATTTTTAATGCCAAGGAAATATCAGTGGTGAATTCATACAAGTTTAGGATTATTTGTCAAAATGTTGAAGATTACAAAGTTATATCGAACGAAAACAAAGAAACCTTTGCGCCTGGCACTGGTAAACAATCTGTTTGTGAAAGAGGTATTTAAGGGGAAACAAGAATGAAAAACATCGGCTTATTTGCTGAAACCTTAGCGACTCGATCGATTATGGCGAAATAGTAAACAACTATCCGTTACTAAAAGCCATGAAACGACAGCAACTCGTATGTATAGTTCTAATTCGTTGCATGGTATATGACACACTAATCAGAAATCAAAAAAATACCTAGCCTTAGCAGCATCATACATCACATCATACTTTGGCGTTTATTTAGAAAATTCCGTTATATTAATCCAAATTTAGGAGCTTCGGTGTAAAGTATTTGCTCCCTAACAGACTAAATTATTTAGTTTCCAACTCCTCACAATTAATCCCGCTACTGACACAAACGGGAATCGTGTTAGGGAACATTTTTATTAGCCCGCGCCCGTTCTCTTTAATTAATCTCCAGCTTTAATTAACTAAGATGCACTCTACCAAACGCTAACACTCATCGTTGCTGCCTTTCCTTCTCGAATTAAAGTTTCAATTTGATTGACACGCAGAATGATGGAGCGATAGATAAGATGATATCCTGGCTATGACAGCGGATATGGTATTTACGGAGATATTTTTATAACGCTCATAAAACAGGCTTATAAAATGCGCTAAGAGCAGTTATTATGGCGGAATATAAAGCTCCATTGTCTCAAGGCGGTGGAGCGTGCTTGTGCCTGTATGGATCCCTCTATGGAGTGCCATTGTTCCGGTGATAGCCAATAAATGTAGCACGACCGGTAATGAATCTGTCGCTTTCACGGTTTCTGATGTTATAATTCCATCATCGATATTCTTTATACGGCGCCATGATGTTTTTATGGCTTCTATCTACGGTTCGTCCTTTGTGGATTTACTCGGATCGGCAACGGCTGAATACTTTTTCACATAATTTCCTCGTATTGAGTCCACAATTTTATCAGTTGGACTTTTGAAGCCTCCTCAGAACTGTTTGGAAGATTTAAGACCACTCACTGGCAAAATATATTATTTGTACCTATCTACAGAAGACAGTAATGACTAAGTTCTAAGGACTGGATATCTATTAGATTTGTTAATCAAAAGGACTATAAAGTATTTAGGTAAAGTGCCCAACTAAGTGTTTCATCTAAATCTCGGAATGCCACAAGGTGCGTTAATCAAAATCTTAATGGGTTCAATTTATACGACTCAATTTTACCAACACCTGTACATTTACGATTTTACTCGGAATATATTTCTCAGCGTAATAATATTTATATCGACAATCCAACTTATGAGCGTGTATTAATATCACCTGTTTCGCTATGCCTATCAATCATATTATCTGATACCTGATCTGCATTCCTCAATTAACCTATAAGATACTGGAACAGACTTGCTAGGATGATATTTTCGATTTTTTTTGTTAAGGTATCTTCACACTATGGCTTTAGTTTATCGCCTTTTCAAATTACCACTAGTGCGCTAAATAAATTAATGGAATCACTTCACATTTTACCCCATTGCCAAAGCAAGGATGGTAACGGTTTTAATTGTCTTTTGGCTTCATGGTCGTAGAGATAAAATTTCCTAGTGAACCTCCCGTATTCGGTTAGACATAGATTAACTAAACCACTTTACCTTGGTATATTTGATATTCTATTAGTTTTCATGAAGAATCTGCTTCAGAACTTGATAGTGTCGTGACAAATAAAATCTCTTTCTAATTACAAACTAGTGTTTTGGAATGGTTCACTATTAACTATCCGTATTTTTAGCTACTAGTAGGTAGGTACGTATAGTGTGCAGATACCATTACTCCTATGACGCCATACGCTATGCGTAATTTGTTATTCAAGATGGTAGGTCGATTCGTTCCACGATGTCACAGACTCTATGAGACTAATTTTATCGGAATCGATCACTGTTGATAAAAAAAGTTTGGCAAAACCTTTGTTGATGAACTTTGATGATATATATATTTTTTTATGTTTTATCTGCTCTGGAATCTCTTAGAAATTCTTATATAACTTTAAGTCTATAGAAAACAATAAAAAAACATTGTAATACAGTACACAAGTACTATTTTCGAAAACGGATGCGTCCGATAAGATCTCAGTCCTATTCAGACGTTAATTCATAACACTTCCTTGAAATATCAAAGAAATGCCACTTGTTATCATATGGCATGCATGGGTCGTTTACGAGAAATCACAATTAATCAATTTCACGCACTCCATGAAGCAGGAAGCTTTTAATAAATTTAAAACTTTTATGAGCACGATCATTGAACATAAGAAGGATGTCCAAAGGTGATTGATCGATGTAAAGATTATATTATTACGAGAAGACCGTTTAAAAAAATGTTACTGGCACAATGCATAATACTTAAAGATGTTAAAAATATTATATTCCAACTTCTTAGTCCTCCGATAGGCTTTTGTTTAACTTAAACATTTTATTCCTTAAAAAAAAAGAAGTTAAATGTCTTTTTCATGTGTACACACTTGTTTCTTCAATAGACTGTAGGTTTTATTTTAACAAATTTTACGGATTAAACTTGTATTACGTGCATTGTTATTCTAAACAAATTATTTAGAGACCCAGGGTCTAATTAGTACAGGGTAAGTTTATTTCAAATGTGTAGTGTTCGCAAATAATAGACAAATATTTATATTAACTTTTGTTTTCAGCCAGTCAGTATGTTGCCCTTTAGTCGCTTTCGTTTTGAGACAGTTCTAGTTTCGAACTAAACTAAAAGAGGAATTTCGACGCGCGTAGAGAAGTGAAAACAAAGGCACTGTTATCACTCATTAGACAAGAATTAGCCGGTCCATTGAGGGCACTGCTCGCTAATGGTTTAAACGTCGGCAATTAGTTTCGGTTGCACAACTCGTGAACATACTATTGTTTGGTATTTGCGCTATTTGACTTACTTAGGAAACGAAATTTTTGATTGTGATTACATGCAACGATTGACCTTTAATTATGTACATGACTAACGACCCGCCCCCTTGGTTCGCTTCGGCTATTTCATACTTATAAACTTTCTTCTTGAAATAATTTACCTGAATATAAACTACGTCAAAATCTATTGTGTAGTTTTTATATATTAAATATATATATTGAAGCATACACAGGGACGGACAGACAGCGGACATGACCTTATTTTATACTATATGTAAGTACTGCATAATACTTAATCTCTTTTTTTAATACCTACCCGTATGTTATCGATATACTTAATGACTTTAATATTACACGTCTGTATTTATATAATGTATAATATTTAACTACTAAATATTGAAAACATTAATAAATGCGGCAATAAGATAAAAACATGTTCGGGTATCTACAGAAGCTAACACCACGTAATGGGCTTAATCAGCTTGTTGCTCCACCCATCTATCTATCCCATCATAGAGGCATCACCACACAGGCAATAACACCAGAAGTCAGACGGGACAAACACTTTTTGTAAATTTCTTGTCAGATTTGAACCAACGCGCGTTAACATTTCCATTAGAGCACGACCTCGAAGCCATTGGGCTACGGAGTTAGTCATTGTGTGCGTGAAAACAGCTGTGATATACAGCTTCCACGGTTAACGCCATCTAGTAGATACTGATGGTACTAACACACGCGTGCTTGTTACGGTAAAGGTTTCCGACAGAAAATATTATTATTGTTATATTTACTTGCGATAATTTTTCAAAGTAAAGTTACATTGTTTTCCTTTAAATCAATGTAAATATAGTGTTTGATGGTCTTAATGTAATACGGTCTTTATTTTCGCTGTTTCATCCTACGTTTCCATGGCGTTGTTCAGAGACTGTTCGTCCGTCATCCAAGAAGATATAGGTTCGTATCCGGTCAGAACCAAACATTTTCCCATGTGCTTTTAAATGGCGTCAAAATTCTTATTTCGACGTCTCCGTCAATGGGATACATAATTTGGGTTAGCAACAAGTTGACGTATCCTTAAGGAGTCTGCTTCTTTAGTTGCCCATACAACTTTTTGTATCCAATATAAATTCTACCTAACCTTTTTTTTGCCGTAGCATAAACAGTTCATATTACTTAGGTTACGTAACGTAAACTTACTTTTTTGCATTAATTAAGCTACATGTTTTTACTTAACTAAGTTTTTTTTAATAGCGAAAAGGGCTTGTCGCCACCATTTTTTTACCAAATGAGTCTTTAATACGTAATTAAAATGTAATCAAGCGCATGTCATTCGCAACTAGAACATTCAATTAACAACATAGTTTATCGTATGTTAATGCTCGATATGTGAATTCTCAACTTAATTGCATTTCCAACATTACTGAACTCTTCATTATTTATGGTTTGTTATCATTAAACGAAGTTTAAATGTGGTTTTATCTTCTTTTTGCCACAATGACTCTCTTGGTACATTTAAAGTGATAAAAAAACCATTTGAAAAGTTTCAAATAGACTCACGGGAGCGATACCTCAATCATGATACGAGATACGAATGAAGAACGCTTTTCTCGAATTTACTCGTATCTAAATTGACGTATTTTCAATTTATTTCTAGACATATTGATGAGATTACGCGACTTTTGTGAAGGAAAATACGTATACTCAAACGGTTAAAATAAATAAACTACGAATAATGTACTATGTTCGTATTTAATAAACAAAAGAGAATATATATGCTGGCTGGCGGGTACGATCCCCATTCGGGACAATGATTATACGTATTCGTATTATGATGTTGAACGTTTCAACATTAATATGATAAGTAATTGTATTTATTTAATCTTCGTTATTTATGGATACGTCGTAAATAAATAAATGCATGAACTATTTTGCTTTCTATTCTGCTCTCCTAAAAATCTTCATTTGTTATTGTGGATTTAGCGCCCCCATGAAACTGTCGACCGGGGCAAGCGCCCCAGTTTCCCATCCTTTAGATCCGGGCATAGCGTCGATACTACTAACTGCGCCCGCGCGCTTGTCTATTTATCCCTCGCTTTATAAGTCTTACAAACCTAACCTACCTAATATGCCTATTTTCAGTATCCCCGCTCAGTCTATCAGCGTCTAGGGAAAGTGGACACTGTCAACGGACGTAGGCTGCGCGGGCGCAACTTTGTTTCACTTCCTCCACTCGGCATTCCCACGGCTATCAGATCTACCGATACAGCGGTAGGCGGTAGGTACCTAATGGCTGTTATCAACTACTCGCTGCCGTGAACATATTACCTCAGTGATTACGTTAATTAGATTCGAATGTTACACCAGTGCGATGTCTGCTAATGAACTGTCACTCTGTTATTTCCTGCCGTCGTTTTTTTCACCTAGCTTTTTATTCGGGTTTATGGAAGTGACTGAAAAATATACATCAAAACTAGACACCTTTAGTCCCACCTCAAAATTTATGAGATAACTTAGAAGAGACAAGGTATTTTATCACTTATTCAGGTCACTTTGAATTTGTAGGTTGCCTACATATATTTTCCTTTATCTCTGTCTAGCTAGTGACTTTACGTTATCACAAGCGTAAATTAGATTTGAATGTTACTTAAGTCGCCTACCATGTTTGTTTATGCTTTTCTTTATGTAATAGTAGCTACAGACTAGACTACCTTTAAAGAAAAATTGGTAGAACTTCTAAAGCAAGGTGATTCTGTTTGGTGTCTATAACAAGATATTTTCCGAGAACCGCTAGTTACGCCCCTCGTTTCGTCTCTAATTGCTTCCAAGAAACGAGTGAATAGTAAATTCGGGATCTTTACGTTACGGTAGGTGTCTAAACTTTTTTGTTTTTTAAGTCGACGAATGAAAGCTAATTAATATTTTCAGGGCAAAACTCACGTATATAATTATGTAATGCACGATTTCCCAGCAATTGTGATAACGTAAAGCGAGCATTTTCTTTAAATAAGTATTCACGAAAATATAAGAAATATATTATTATGTATACGTGTGTTTACACGCTATATAAAGAATTTATTTGTGAAGGGTTTATGACTTAATTAGTGAGTTAGTAAATCAAGAAAATAAAAATCTCATTATGTCTTTCATACTTCCCAAGCTGTCAAACTATCAGACATTCCCAAAATGACTGACCGTCCAATATGTATCCTTACAAATTGAATTCCCCATAACGTTATTCAACAGTATTAAGCATAAAATGTAATTAAAACCGACCGGGCGTACGTTCATTAAACGGTCAGTAATTAGCAATTTTGTAAATGGGCTTATTCATTAATTTGCCGGGCAAATTAAGCAGCCTTAAACAAAGTGGGGCCGGTGTTTTCACCTAGGCATTACACCCGGCTAATTTGTGTAAGAGTTTGCCGCAATTAAACATTAGCTTTGCGTATTGTTTACTTAGAGAATAAGTTTTGGCTCTATTATCTGTTGCTTTGTAAGAGAATTTTGTCTCAGACTACTTAGTACTTACTTAAAAGGCTGTTGAGATTATCAGGGTACGCTTTATTATGAATGGTCTACAATGATAATTTGAAATCTTCATCTTCGTCATTCAATGAAAATGTAACTAACTATTTCACGTTGCACGTCTTAAAATGGGTTTTAGATAAATGCGAGTAGAAGTGTAATTCTTCTTAGTTTATATCTATCGTATTTTGTATAAATGTATAATTGTTGAGTACATGTTTGAGAATGACATTTTCTTCACTAGGGTACTTGATAGGAATTTCGAGGTTAAAATATTTTTTAATGCATTATCACGAACTAATTCACAACCGTACCCGTTGTAGAAATAATTAAAACGTTGTGCGAACATGAAAAAAAGAAAACAAAACGTCATCCCATTTAATAACTCACAGAGATTGTAATCCAGTCGCGCCCCAATTATGCGTGAGGATTGACAAGCCCGAAGTCGTGTTAAAACAAAACACGGTTGTCCTTAAACTGAATTTTAACGTGGAAAACTCCCATTTTTCCCCTTCACCGAGTCCCCAGGGTGGGGAAACGGGGAAGTGGGGAGATGGGGAAGTGGGGAGCGGTAGCGGCTCTGTAAACAAAACCGTAACTTTCCGATAATGTTGTTTTGTTATTCAACGGTACGGGAGACTGTGAAACTGTTTATAACGTAATTTTAGAGTTCAGTGTGCGCTTGCGGAAGTCTGATGGAATATTAGATTATTTATCAGAATATTGATAAATAAATAATTCATTAAATTCAATGCATTTTCATCTCAGTAGACAGCGTTGGTTTTAGGCACCTATTTTTTTTGCCTTTCATGTCGTGATGGTAATTAATGGTGTATAATTTTGTAATTGTATTGTCTCCCCCGGCTATCCATCGCTTTGTAATTCCCAGAATTGAGAAACACAAAGTGCAATAAAAATATAGAGTACAACTTTTTTAATACCAAGAAATTAAGTGTGGTTTCAAAGAACGTTAAAATAATACTTACAACTGTTAAATTTCTTTTAAGGTTTTCAAATTCCCCTTTATTCGCGAGCAAGTACCTAACAAAACTAACTCTAGCCGTGTTTAACTAAATATTCGATATCGTAATAAGGTTTTTAACTAATTATAATTTTGCCAAACCAACTGGAATACTTTAAACCGACTTTTAATTTATAGATTTTTGAGTGTCCATAAACTTTAATAGGGCTGCGATTAGATGGCTTCTAGTTCTTGCCTCAGACGTCGATTGGAGCTAACGTTTAATAGAGAAACTGAGCGGATATTTTTAATGACTATTAATAAGGCCTGCGCAGACGTGGGACAATTCTTGGCGTTCGTTTTAATTACATAAATGGCCCTTATTTAATATTGAAAACGAACACAACGGATAAAAAAGCACCGCTTGCCAAAAGTCTCATGAAGAATTAAAGACTTCGAGAGGAATAAAACGGCAGAAGTATGAAAACATATGCAAGGCATAAGGCATCAGTCTGCGACGTGAAACGACACGAAAATAATTTACAGGCAACAAAAGATAACACGCCGACACTGTTGAATTTTAAACTGTCATGGTTACACACATTAGAAAACTGAAACGCAGATGAACACCCGTGTTCATGGCGCTTGCTACAGTGCCGAAATATCGGGAGCTCATTAAAACAAAACAACATGGTAAATATCCCGGACAGTTTCAGTTTTTTAGTGTTGAATTTAGTGGATATTTCGCAAAGGCAAAAGTCCTAGAAAGATTTTCTCCCTCTATGGACAATTTCTATCTTATGTACACTCCTTTATAGTTTCGAAACTTGGATTAGCAACGTGTTTATTGACAGCCATAAATATCCATAGACAATCCGAAGGGTTGAATGGAACGGTTTCCACTTTATGAACAGTCGTTATTAACGAGTTATGGTGGTCCCGCTACTTCATCTGCAAAGTCAAATATTATTTTGACTTACCTCATTTTATGGGCATTTCGGTTTATTATCTTTGTAAGTAAAGTGGTGTTTGTATTTGTCGTATTATGTAGGAGAACTTACCTGAAACAGAAAGAAAAACATTATAAGCATACAATATATATCAATATCACGCTTTGGTTCGAAAATTAAAGTGATTTAATTAATCTTAATTTTTGCTCGGCTTTAATATGATTTTGTCAAAGCTAATAATGCCTTCCAAAGCACATAACCGGTATGACTGACGCAATTTAATAAGATAGGCGTGCCAAATAACATAATAATGTCATATTTAAGAATAAGACATAAAACGCTATAAAATTATGGTTATAACACATAAATGTACTCATTTCATTAGCCAATTCAGGGTTTTATGATTTATCAAATCTTGCGATATAACATAACAGGTATCGATTAAGTATGATATGTTAAACGGCGCCTACAAAGGCGACATATTTGAAATAATTTATGTAAAAATAGCATATAAATTTCGGCTCTTGTCGTTTTTGTCATCGTAATTTATTTGTCTGTCTGTATGTATGTAAATGTGTCTTTTAATATTCAATGTGGCACGTGGCATGTATCATTAACAAGATTATGCTCTGTCATTTCATTAATGATGGTGGTTTTATTTGATAAGCTTTGAAAACAGCGGTACTAAACATTATTTGACAGTTGATTCTGTGAACACTAATTACTTTTTTTTTAAGATCGTGGCATAATGCCATCTCTGGTGCGTCGTATCTGTTGTTTTAAACGATTGTACTCGTTAAGTTGCTGTATGGGAGCAAAAGCAGTGTATAGTGAAATGACCACGACCATTCTGACAAGAGCGCACCGAAGATAAAGTTGAAACGCAATTATGATATAACCGGCTTGATGTTTATGAAGAACGGTTCAAAACAGACGGACAGAAAAGTAAGGAAGACAGAAGTTAGCTCTAATCTAGTTAGTATGAAAGGTAAGACCGGTAGAATATGCATAATTAATTGTAGAGTAGATTATATTGTTTTTGCCACACTTTGCACACGGAGCGTTATGTAAGTGGTAGTTTCGTTAACGATAGCAAAACGCTGGCCCAAAACGTGCCCAGGTATTTTTAAAGTCTGTCAAGATGATTCACGGGCTCGTTCCGCGATTATCTAACTAACGCAACGGTATCGCAGGGGCTAACTGTGCGATTTTCTTTTGTGCAATAATGGTTATCTATCTATCAATCTTCAATCAGATTTCGTAAAGGTTTAATTGATCAATCGCCAGCAAATGAGACGTGTAGAGATAAATAAGAAAGGCGCTTGCGCATTCAAGTCGTGACTAGAAGTTAGGGCTGCCACGCGTCTAGGTAAAACCGGAAATAGTTAACAAAAAGCTTAACTTAATCTAAATTGATATCCAGGCAGAATAACAATATTTGTCTTTTGTTACTGTATTATTAATTTTCATTTCATTTATAATTATGGAACACCTTCAATTTGTTTTGCTAATTGCCTGCTAATACTGATATATGTACTATAATTACTAGCCCGTTGCTAATATTATAAAAGCGAAAGTAACCTGTGTCTTTTATCAGTGGCCCACACGCCAGACCGTTCGTTCATAGCCTAAAAATAAGATATTTCTACACCGACTAAGTTATACAGGAGGCTTTACTCGATAAACTACTCCAGTCCAGTAGTCGCCGGCGAAAAGCTCGTCCTTAATTCTTAGGGGTGAAAGCCTTCCGCTCCCCCTCAAGTCCGGTGATGATGACAAGGCTACTCCAAGCCATCGTCGTAGTTAGTTAGGAAGAAATAAAAGTCCTTAACAAGGTACGATGTCCTACGTTTTTACCCAAATATCCGGATAATCTGCCTAGCCTGTGAATATTGACGTTTGAGAATAGTTATCAGGTAAGGCGACTTGTAGCGTTACCATGAGTTTAAAAGTGACGACTCGATATCGCCTATGTAAACATGTCTATGAAAAAATGTACAGCGCCGCAAGTGCTAACGCTAAGCACTAAAATATTTAGTACGAAAAAAAACATTCGATAGGTTTTTAACGTACGTAAGTACGTTATAAATCGATGGCTAACTCATGGTAGCACTGGCTACCCCGGGTAGCGGAAGGCGTAAAGGAATAGATAGGGTAGCCTACCCGATCTTCCTTTCTAATACATATTTTTTGTAGTCATTATACGTATGCGTAGAACGGTTGTTATTAGTTTTTTGGTATTGATCAGGAATAGATCGGCTACCCTACCGGTAGTGGGTCAACGGGTACTCTGTTAGCGTAATGGCGCCGATGCGCGCGCACTTAGTGAAATTATGGACAAGAAACATTATTGTATCGAACGTATTAACAACTTGACGAGATGTTTTGACGGCGACTGCTCATCGACGATTTGTCGGGTTAAGTAATTTGTGTGTTTGCCTAGTCCGTTGAGTGTAGACAAGTGTGTTAAAATAACTATGGTACAACATAACTGTGTGTAATTTCACAGTATGACGATTCGAAATATAAATAATCAAATTCCGAAAAAAAAAATGAAGCTTGATAAATCAAAATTTAAATTTCATATTTCTCATCACAATAGCCTTCGTATTTAGCAACCTATAAAAGTTGTCAAACCAAATTGAAGCTTAAATAAACATAATCTTTATGTACTATCCGCAACGCTGGCGGTCGACCACCTATAAGGTGAAAATCGCTTGGCGCTTACGCGTCTGTCAGAGCGGGGCGGGGCTTACTCTGACAGACGCGAAATTGCCAAAACGTAAATTGTGGTCAAGGAGCTGGCAATAATTTTTTGGTAGATATTTGAGGCATACTGAAAACTTGTCCTGTACCTCTCCTATTATATCCCAACACAAACCCGCAGAAATGGCTGAGTACCGGGGCTAAACCAAACCCCCAATTTTTATTATTTAAAAATATATTTTATAATCCAAAAAAATATAATTTGTCAGTTCACCTGACAGGACCTGACAAGTTCCATCGAAATAATTTGTCTTAGTGAGTCTTATTTTTTAGTTATAAATAAAAAAGATGAAAAATATTTTTGGGGGTTTGTTTTTAGCCCCGCTACTCACCAGCCAGGTCTGCAGTTTCGTGCTGGGATGTAATAGGAGAGGTACAGGATAAGTTTTCAGCTTGCCTCAAATACCTACCAAAAAATTCTTGCTAGCTCTCCTACTATTGGAACGTTTTTGCTTGGATTTTGACAGATTTTCTTTAAGTGCTCTTCTATTGGCCAGTGGGCGGGGCTAATGGCGTTTAAAGAAATCTGTTTGAAAAGTGTACTACCGCCAACATTTCCGATAGTATGTTAATGAATGAGTAAATACTTAGCTACTAGGAACAACCTCTATCGAGGAATATGTTAGCGACTGCAAAGAATTGTGTAATTAAGATAAATGTTTTACGTTAAACAAACATTTCAGTCTTATATGCCTACTTATGTAAATAAAAGTTGTCGTTAAAATCTCACGGGAAAATCTCAATGTCCATTCCTAATCGATTCTTGTAATGCGATGCTTGTCACACAGTCACCTGTCACTCAAATACCGGTGTTCAAACATTTACTTTTTAATCGTCTAATCGTCGAATCATACGGCCAGCTACTCGTCTCGAGGTTAGGAATTTTGGCGCCAAGCGTCGGTGAAAGCGCGCTTGATAGCCCCGGGCTCGACATTCATCAGTGTCAATGCTTCGTGTGGTGCGAGAAAAAAAAACAAAAATCGTTTTATCTTTTTTTGTGCCAATTCTAAATTCGAACCAGATGGCGCTTTTGAGTGATGTTTGCATAGTAAGGAGGTAGGTAAGTGCTTTTGGATTGAAGAAATCTGTTTCGCGTCATGTTTTTTTTTTAATTATGGGTACATTACGGATAAGCAATCTACACATTGAGCTTAGTAAACTAAAATGGGCCGTTGCTTGGGAGCGTCCTGCTGGTTTGTGTAACGTTTTTGTTAATTTGTCTATCTATACAAGTATTTCATACGTTTCAATGAATTCTCTTTTACAGAAGGTTACGTAATAGACCAGATTGGTACAGAAATATCCCTTTAACAGATTATTGTTAAATCACATCTCTATTATATTCAATGACCGAAGGCGGAATTCGCGCCAAGTTTGTAAGTAATGCCAGTCCCAACACTTAGGGTTTGTAAACGCGACAATTTGTCCACGGCAGATTTTAATCTTGCGCGAATGCATCATTGCGAGTTTGCTTTGGCCGCCGTGATAAATGGTGCCAATTGCTTGCATAAACTGCGACTATTTGTATCCGGACCAGAAACTAATTCTGACAAATAGATCTGAATTGAATGGGGCATAATTTCGTGGCCGGTAATGAGGGGACGGAGATGACAAATCAAAGTGCCCCGTTCGAGTTTGAAATGCGGTTGTGAAGCGAAACTACTAACTCGGTTAGTTGATTACGGACATAATATTATTGCGGCAGCCGCAATAATATTGACGTTCGGATCCTAGTTTGAATCAAGATGGCGGTTGAATGTCAATTTCGGGGTTGCGATTCGGCTGTGTCTAAAGTTTAATAGATAGCTAGACGTTAAATAATAATAATATGTACATTTGTACAAAGCTAGTTAATATTAATTACTGTTAAACAATAATTGGTCATACATATTCGTGCTACTTTATTTTTAAAGAAAAGGAATTTATATTTATAAATTAATAAAAATATATCAAAACATCTAATCCTTTAACTACCAAAGCGTTGAAACCCTAATAGACGACCGCCATGAAATCGTAGAAAAAGATAAGTTCATGCAAGATGAAATCATAAATAACTGTTGATTAGATTCTCATTAATTCGCTTCCAACCCATCCACATACAAGACTACCTGCTTACGCGCTAAAGCTCGATAAACTATGACCCTTGATACCGGTCTGGTAAAATGTAAATGGTGCTCAGACGACGGGAACATTCTATTAAAGTGCTTACGCAACTAAAATCATTCTCACCTATAGGTAAAGAAACACTGGTAAGATTTTATCGTCATGTCGGTAAGAGTTTTTCCTTAAGGCTGTATGGTAAGCTTTTAATGTTCCATAATTTCGCATTTCAGTTAATAAAGTGGAGAATTTGTAACCTAAAAGATGCCATAGTAAGCTAAAGACGTTTCGGATCGATTCTGGGAATGGTAATGTATTCATTCGTCTTTCTATAAGCAAAGAGCGAATACAAGTCAGACTTTAAAAAACCCCAGAAGCCAATTACAGATTTGAACCTACTCATTGGCTAGGATACCATTAATACCGATTTATCTTTCGTAATATCTGTTTAAGTAAAATTACTAATGTTTAATTGTCTCCATTAATAATATAAAGGAAATTATAGTGGTTATTTATTACGATCACTACTCGGTATATGGGTGGTCAAAGGTTGATTCTATTAACTCGAGACAAATTGTATTTAAATAAATTGCATGCAATTGGTAAACATTTCAATTTAAATTAATATTATGTTTACCTTTAAAGGAATTGAAAATTTGATTAGTTGTAAAGTTAGGGATTGCATGTCGAATTAGAGAATTGCAATCTAGTACGAATTTAGCTAACGCTGGACTAAATATTAGTCTTTATTGGGTCTACACGCGTTATTAGGAGTAGCAAATTACATAGCTACTAACGCTAGACAGTCAAGCTGAGTTATAATTAAAAGATTATCCATTTATTTGCATACAATTTCCTGATATGCTGGTGTATAGATACACAAAACCATTCATTATTTCATCAAGCAGCAAGATTGCATAACATTTATTCTAATCCACTGCCAAAAATACAAAAACAAAGTACATACATACGAGTAATTTTACATATTTGGACCTTACGTTTAAGAAATAGGTTTCAAAACGGGCAAAAAGTATATTATTTTTGACGCAGACAGCACATTGTACGTAGTAATCCGATATCTCCAACATATGTGTGGTCTGTTGCTCGAAAAAGCATATTTTTATTTTTATTAACGTCTTTATTGACTCATGCCAATACATCGACCGACTTTTACTGTCGATCTCTTTGTTATTTTTTATCTCCTTTTAAAATTACAACTATTGATATGGCTTTATTGGTAAAAGCGGGATACGTTGGGTGACTTTAAATTATAGTAACAGTACATTGCCTTACGGAATTCGGAAAGTTTTATGAATTTTTTTCTTCAGAAGGATTGTGAAGATTTTACTAAATGTCGATTTGAAGGCAGTAATAAAATCGTAAGTTTCAAAATAAGCTGAATTTATGCAGTGATAATATTTTGAGGGGCCCAAAATCGGACCAACATTAATGTTCTCTTTATGAAGTAAGTATGAAATTGAGGAGTTTCGAATATGAGTTTTTATGTAATAGTTATAGCAAATTATAGTTTATAATACCTACCTCGAGAAATTTACATCATTATAGAGAAATTGAATGTGTTTGTTATTAAATGTTATTCAGAGCTGAAACTATCGATCACTATTGTCTCTGTATTAAAGTGCTAAACATACGCGTCATCACAAAAAAAAATAAGCTACATTAATACATTTGACATAAGGTTGTCATTGGAAACAAATTCGACCTTCCGCTACAATTGGGGCGGGCGGCAGTTTGACCGGACGGGTAGCGATGTGATCGAATTTTCGCTGCCATCAATCAATCGGTAACCACCGCTTGGAAGGGTTGCCTCTGTAGCTCCAACACATTAACTACTATCCAACGAGATACGGTAGAAAATGTATTGTTTCTACTCGCTGAGGTTCATGAAAACCAATGTGTTAACTATTTAGAGGCTAGGTTTAACTTGACTGAGAGGTATCTAACTGAGTACCTAGTGGTTCAAAAACATGCACAATTTCCACGATTACTTTGACAAATGTACACCGAAGAAGTGAGAAATTCTTCGGATGCAGTTTTCGTATGATTTCAGTTCTCATCAGCAGCATCTTAGTTTTGCTGTTAATTAAACAGTTCTTAAGAAAACTTAACTTCCTAACGCTTCATTGCTTATTTATTACTTCCACTACTATAGAGATATTTACATAATAACAAACTATTTTGAACAATTTCTATCTACATATAGCAGATTGTCTAGTAGGAGCTTACGTCAACGTTAATACGATTAGAATTGGTCCAACTACCACCAGAGGGCCTACCATGAGTTGGCTATCGTAAACTTACGTACGTTAAAAACCTATCGAGTTGTTTTTTTCATATGGCCGATTGTAGTTCTTCGCGTAACCACCAGCCGGCGCTGTACATGTTTTTCATAGACATATTTACGTAGTCGATATCGAGCGCGTAAGTTTTAAACTCATGGTAGCCCCACAGATCTATATTGGCAGCCCTAGAACGTCAGCTATTTTGATTTACTAGCTGGTTTGTGCGGCTGAATATGATGATGCATGCTCGTATGAGCGATTAGGGACATTAACGCACTCAATGCAACGTTGCCAAATCGGTTGTTTATCGCAGACAACGTGAACTAGATTGAAACGTCAAGTCCTACAATGAAAGTGTAACACTTTTGTCGACGATTGTACTGGTAGATGGTGACTAGTTATTTCTATTAGGAGATTACTTTTCGGGCCAGTTCAATTAAGGAAACGAGATTCAAATTGTCATGGCTTTGGGAATGAGGGAACACCCTAGATGACTACTAATGGAAATACATCCTTGTCGTACGTAACTATCTGTTAGCATTGAATTCCAGTTAAAGTGAGGAGGCGACTCAAATGGGAACATTTTTAATTGTTTCTTTAATAGTTCACACGACCTTCACGACTATCTTGAAATTTGTGACAACTTTAATCTTGAAACAAATTATTTCAATTGCCAAAAAGTGATCATAATACTTCGTAGAACATAATCCAGTGAATGTTTTTGAATCCTACACATTGTTCGTTACAAGACCGTTGCGTAATAAGTTATTTAAATGCCTACAATAAAGACAGTAAATACTGTGTAAAGGTTATTTTATAATGCAAGTCAAAGCAAACAAGAGAGGTCAGGTCCAGTGATCTTTAGATAAACTATAACCTGCCCCGTGACATCTACCGGCAAGCTGCATAAACCTATTTCTGCGTAGCTTGTAATATTTGCGACTATAATTTTATAGCATATGCATATTATAAAGCAATGCACTTCACAAGTAACAACATGTAGTTTTTGTACAACATGGAGACCAATAAAATAAAATTGGATTTTCTATAAATGTTTGATAGTAGGTGAATGCTGATGTTGGAAAAATATTTAAGTGGCTGTTTGAAAAATAGTGATGGTAAAATATAGACAAGAACAAAAGAATAAATAACAAACGGTTCACGGAATGGATAATGATCCGAAATATTTCACATTCAGAACTTTATGTTATATGCCAAGTACAGAAATAGTTCCTTTAGTGAAATATGTAGGTAGTCGTACATAAACATTTAGAGGTTGACATTTACGCAAAACATAATGCAGTCAGTCACTCAGTGCACAAGAACTGTGCTCCTGGATTTCTAGAAAGTAAATACTAAATACCGCTATGTCCAATTTGAGAGAAAACTGACTTAATTCAGCTAACTCGGAAAGTGCAGCTAAAATTATGACCTCATAGAATATATGACTTGATTTCCTTGTACTCATTTCATTATCAAAATCATTAATTGTCTCAACGCTACATAACATCTACTCTATCAGACCTGTTCATATCTGGAACAGCATGAAGTGAGAAGAAAAAAAAGTAGTCTCGTAACGTACCTATCCAACCATTCTAGGATCTGCCGAATAGATGAAGAACAAATGAAAGGTGCCAACGACCCGTTTAATTAGGCGTCCCTGTGCTTCCGCACCCCGCATTGACTCCTTCCCAATTACGATCAAAACGAACCTCCTTCGACTTGGGCTTTCCCGCTATCGTCGGATGGCGTTTGAATCGTAACCAGCCTTTCGCAACAGATGCAATATTGCATTACGAAAACAGTATTCAAGGGACGGCGGGGCCTTTGGGTGGCTAAAATGTTATGCATCGTTTAAATGATTTACAAGGCAATACAATGTAATGGTTTCGCTATTATTTATTCTATGTGGTGGCCGTGCTGTGTCGCTGTCACGCTAGGTGTATACAAAGGGACGAATAGGAGAATCGAACACTGCGTTTCTCGGAAATCGATGGAGTTATCGATTTTGTACGATCTTCAGATAGAAATGTGTTTTGTTTAAAACTAGGAGTTCTTAGAAACCAAATAGGTTTTTGAAAGCTTATGAATCGCTGTGTGGTTAACGTAGGTATCCCATATTCCCATCGTTTTCAATTAGTATGCCTTGATCAAACATCAAATTCCTTAATCACCTCACCAGGACATTATGATGAGGCAAGCGTACCCTGAAGATAGCTAGCATCACTTTTTATAATAAGGAAAGAATTTGACAATGTAAGTAAGAACATTTAAGTAACCTCACTTGTAGTTCGTTGAACCTAAAAAAGGGGGATTTTTCGAACCCTATAGAAAGAGCAGCATTTTATCTCCATCGCATCCGCGGTCGCATTGTCCCAGTATCGTGCGATGTTAACGTTGTTATCTGCCGGGACGACGTGTCGCTTATAAATGATATTAGTTGCGTGTACCAACGGTAACGATACTCGTTATATCCAGTTATTGCGATAGCGATATATCGATAGTTCTGTTCTGATATGCAAGCGTTATGTGCCGGGTGGTCTTCGTTCGTTTTTAATGAGTTGCGTACACCAATAATAAGATGCAAACTACTCTAAAACACGTAAAGATATTTGTAATAAAATTTTACTATTATGTTCTAATGTCTCGCTTAATACGTATTTTGTAATGCTCCTAATATAATAAATGTTTTGCGAATCCGAAGTCTAGTACTTGACAAAGTTGATAAGACTAATTTTCAAGAAGTTTCAACACTATTAAAGTAAATGATGACCTATTTAAGTCCACTCCAAACTATTGTATAATAATTCATAAATCCATGATTTAAAATGTAAACAAAAATAGTCACAACTTCCCTTAAAAACTTACCCAAAACGGAAGGTGGACAAAATGGTCCCGTTTAGTTCCACCATAACAGATCTTTTGTTCTCCGCTAATGTACCGCTGTATCTTTCATCCTATTGTGCGACGAAGTTAGATCCTATTGCATTCTGGTTCGCCAAACATGGGCATACTTTTACGATCCGGCGTAGGTACTGTTCGCAATTTCCCTAGCTGGGGGCAAGGCTCTGGACCTTAGTGCAGAAGTGCAAGCAATTCTGCTTAGCGGTAATACAAGGAGAAAACTAGTAGGTATTTACGAGTGTGTATTTTCACAATCTAATCAGAAAGAACAAAATTAAACATTAATACAAAGATTAGCTGATACATGGAACAGAAACAAGAACAAGTAAAAAAAGGAACATATTATTTAAAAGTTTAGCTATAAAGCAGTTTATATGAATCTTGATAACAAGGTAACTTAATATCCAATCAAAAACATAAATGTGAAATGAGAGCCAAGTTCAATATTATGATAATTGCCTTGGTTGTTGACTTCAACGACAAAAGAATTGAGATCTAAATGGGTGCCAAGTTCAATGGTCAACCCAGAAATTTATTTATAAGTAACACTATAACATACCTATCATATCTTCTTATAACATAAGATAATGTATGGTGGTAGCCTATGAAGGTCTGTCTTGGCTAGTTTTCATATATGAATTATAGCCGTCGCAAGTTCTAAGCCTACAAGTATTTGTCGGTTTTTTATTTTATAATTCCGAAAATTTGGATTGTTGGTAGAAACTAGCGAGCGAACATAATAATACGTTGGTAGGTTTATAGAAACTAGCCAAGGCAGACCTTCATAGGCTACCACCATACATTATCTTATGTTATAAGAAGATATAGGTATGTTATAGTGTTACTTATAAATAAATTTCTGGGTTGACCATTGAACTTGGCACCCATTTAGATCTCAATTCTTTTGTCGTTGAAGTCAACAACCAAGGCAATTATCATAATATTGAACTTGGCTCTCATTTCACATTTATGTTTTTGATTGGATATCATTACTTTTTGTAGAAAAGTATATATCATCGTAACGCCGAGGGTCCTTTGAAAAGGACAAATTCAAAACTTAAACTAGACTTTATGTAGGTACCTACCCTAAGTATTAAATATGAAAACCGACTATAAGTACCTTACTCTTAATTGTAAATAAGTAAGTATACCTAAATACTTAGTGCTCTGCCTTCCCCGGTATATAGGCGTGATTAGGCACTAATTAGGTATTTATGTTAAGCGTTCATAATAGAACCTAACCTAATTATTAAAAAATTGCAAGTTTTTTGTTTATTTCTTTGTATTCATGTAATTACCCATCTGCATACCAAATTTCTCTCTAGGTCCTTTGGAATTGGGTTAGAATTTTGATCTGTCAGTCAGTCAATGATAATAAAAACTAAAACCCAACTACGACAAAAAACGACGCTGAAAAAGTATAAAACAAGACTTTTAGAACATACAATACTATTTTGAAGTATGCAATATTTACTATGTAGAGATAAGTTTTGGAATGTCATGTTTGGAAAACCGCAGTCACACGTTGTCAAAGTGCTACGGTAGGTAGGTACTTGTGTAGGGAACGTGTGACTACGCCTTTTCAAACATGAAAACTTATCTCTACATAGTAAATATTGCATACTTCAAAATAGTATTGTATGTTCTAAAAGTCTTGTTTTATACTTTTTCAGCGTCGTTTTTTGTCGTAGTTGGGTTTTAGTTTTTAACTTTTTATTATTTGTACTATTTTGGTGTTAGTAAGTAGTAAAGAAGCTATGAACGAAAATATGTGAACTATATGCAATCAGTCCATGAATATACGTAGAGTCACATGCAAATGTTAGTAATATATATATATTTAAAATGTACAAGTAAAGCGCTTTCCAATGATACCAAACACGGCGTATTTATCTTAACTTTATTTTTTACTCTGTATGTTTTGTCCGCTAGTGGGCGCCACATTAGATTTTGTGAAACCCTATATAGCCTATAACCAGCGGACAATTAAGACGCTTCTAATGATATGTCATTTGTCGAATTCTGACAAGCAATTTAGAAGTTATGTGGAAACAGATGAACATACATACATACATACATACATACATACATACATACATACATACATACATACATAGCCTGTCAAAATCATAACCCTCCTTTTGCTTTGCCGTAGTCGGGTAAAAATGAGGATTTTTGAACATTAATATCTAAATAACTGTTTAAGATAAGCTTATGAAATTTAGAACACATATTTATCTCGCAAGTCACAATATATGAGCCAAATTTGATACGTTTATGTGAAATAGTTTTTGATTTATGAAGGGTTCAAAAGTGGTTCCAAATGGTTCGTGTAATATTACACACGGTGCGGCTCGCTAGTTCTGTTTCTTGGCTTGACACGCTACCGCGTGTCTAGATAAAGTGGCAACCCATCAACTACACTAAACATATGCTGTAAGAATTTTAATTTCAGATTCTTTACTTAATCGTAAAGCGACCATTCTAAATCTAGACTAGATAAACTTGAGTATTTTAGAGTTCATGTGTTGAATATTGCTGGATTAATATTTATCTCACAATCTACATTCCAGAAATGCAATTTTCATTGACTTTAACAATCCAGTTGGCTTGAAGGCAGCCCTAAATAGAAGCTATTTATTGCATGTAGCATCAGTACTAGACATTAACTACCTAATTAGTGGGTTCGTACGAATGAGAGCAAGTGTTTAGAATTCCAGGAGCCAATTCAGGTATTATATTGGCTCGTAAAGACGTCCACAGGTTTATATAAACATGGGAATTGGTGAACAGACGTTTAATGTTGGCCTGAGAGATTTATGTTGTATTGGGTCACCTAACAGTTGTTCAAAAAGAATAGGCAAGTTTTTGACACATTTGCGAATTTTTAAAAATAACCTTACCAAATTTCTCTAGACGAAAACAGTTGTTTTCTGATTTATAATGATTTGATTAATTAAAGATCAGATGCTCTGTTACGTTCACGCTTTGGCTAGAGCAAATAACATTCATTTCTATGAATTTCCACTAAATTCTGAATTAACCTTTTTATTTTACAGCTTATTTATCGACCTCAATCACATAGCGCTGATACAGCGTATGTTCGTACTTACTATGATATATGAAACCTATCTAATTTGGAGTCAGAGGTGTAGGTAATTGCAACACAATTTTCTTTTACCGTTCACAGCAGTGCATTTTGTGGTCATCTAATGTCAGTCGTGTGAAACGGTTCCATGATTGAGGAAATGCATTTAGGAGCGCTGAGGCAATCGTAATAAAGACTGCTGAATTCCCCATCAGACATTTTGAATAATGTTCTACATACACGTACATATCTGTGTATCATCATCATCATCATCATCATCAGCCCATTCCTGTCCACTGCTGGACATAGCCCTCTCCAAATGCACGCCACTTCTCTCTATCCTCGGCCACTCGCATTCAGCTCCTACCAGCCGTTCTGCGCAGATCGTCACTCCACCTGGCCTGCGGGCATCCTACACTACGTTTGCCGAGACGCGGTATCCACTCCAGAACTCGTCTATTCCAGCGGTTGTCGGTTCTACGGCAGATGTGGCCATTTCACATCTGTATCTGTGTATGTATATTCTATATAGTTTTTTCCTCCTTAGCCCTTTTTCCTAACACAGGCTTCAATAAAATGTCCCTTTCAATCAGTCTTTGGGGCCTGATCTTTTTGGGGTCACGTTGGGTCTTAATTCAATTTCTGCTTTTGACAGAACCCCCGGGTCTCATTTACCTTTTGTGGGTGCACAATCAAGTAATACTTAATTACAACGAGGATACACAATTTCCCTTACGGTGTAGGTAAATTAATGCGGTTTACTTTATTGCTTCCTTCACCTAATATTTTATGTTTCCTTAGCACGTCATTAGATGCTAAACGTTTCTGATTAATCGATAGTTTATTGGCAATTGATTGCTTGTTGTAAGAAAGTGAGTGTTGGTGGTGGGGAATGTTACCTCCTACAGAGTGAAATCGAAAACACTAGACAATTCGCCTTTATCACGTTCAAACTGATCGAATTTAATGTGTATTGAAACTAAGTTTTTAAGTAAAAATCACATGAGGGCAGGCCAATGAATAGTCTTTTCTTCGGGTTTGAAACATTCAAATGCTTTCAAGAAGAGAATTTCATTAATACGATTCAACCCATGTTAAAACCAAATCCTCACATTCCAAATTGAAGTGACCACAATTAAGTATTTTACTTTTCGCTAAATTGAGCGGTTCTTTACCAAATCAGATTGAGTTGTCGACGAAGGCTTCGGTTTCACTGTAATGCCTCCCATAATCTGCTGGTCCTAAGTGCCTTATAAGCAATTACTGTCATTCGCGTTTCAAAATTACCATTTATTCACACTTTAAAGTGTTAATTCAGTTATTGGTGACTTATTTATCGAGCGGTTCTTGCAAATTCAACAGTATTGAATTGTAAGCAGAGGAAATAACTATGTCGCCAATGTAAACATACGGTGCGAACGAAATTGTGTTGATAAATTGGCGCCTATACGCCATATTTCAAGATGGCGGGCGCAGCTTGTTAGCTATTGCCAACAGGCGCGTTGCATGGGGGGGGGGCAATGGGCAATTACCCCCTCGGATGCTTTAAAGAAACGAGATTATCTGTGAAATACTCTTCGTTATCATTTTTGCATGCGATATCAGCCCCCTGGTATTCGGAAATATTTTACAAAACTCGCAATCCCGACGAGGGGTAAAAATGCATGCATACCTTTGGTGCACGGATATTTAATCAATAGGTAACTTTAAGCTGGAGTAAACAGCTTACTGATAGATAAATAAATGCAATATTAATGACCCTAAATAGTCTTCATATATATTTGCTTTATTTCTAGGTAATGTTAATCGATAAAACTTAATTGACTTATAACTTAATCTCTGAACAATATTCACAAAATGGCGGAGTCGCTCTCATTCCGGCGCCAGCCCACTCGATAACCAATCCGGACCTGATTTATGTCTTTGCTTCCATTTCATTGGTCCGCCGTCACTAGCTGGCAGTAAATGCATAATCGAATGCTTTATTAAAAATAAACAACATCAAAACTGCCTATATACGCCAGGGCTACATTAGCACATTAGCGAACTTCCTTAGGGGTGAGATCCATCCAAGTTGCCAAGGCGACGGCCAAGCCATAATAGTAGTCAGTCAGAAAAAAGAAATAACTGGCTACAGAAAAAAATATGATACTTATACGAATATTCGTCATAGCTCGCTAATTTAGCTGCATTAAACAATTTAAATTATAGGGACCTATCCGACAGACCTCGCAACACACAGTTTTATTTCGCCGTCAGGATGAAGATATTTGCGATTTGCAAAATATCGACGTCGTGGGTGTGTTCGATATCTTTGGTTGGTTTATGCAGACTGGCTGATAGGTACAACGCAATTCAAAGATTGCATTGGTTCAGATTGTGGGCCCTTTTAAACCTATGTTCATACTATGCGTAGAGAAATAAAAACAAAGAAAAATTCGGCGTCAGTGTGTATCACTAACGGACGGTGGCGCCATCTGTGGCTTAACATGGGGAAGAAATTCGACGGCTTCTGTAGATGCTGGCTTAGCGTGAGGAATGCATGACTGGACGCGTGGGTGCCCAAGCTAAAGATGGAACAGTTCATATTTATTTCTGTTTTCTAAAAAAAGGATATATTTGGCCAGTGCTAACAGCTCCTTCTGCAAGGACACCAAGAAACGGCCACTAGCTATCCATTACAGATACAGTTCACTGTCACCAAGTGCATTGCAGTGCATTGCAGTGCATTGCAGTGCGTGATTTATCACAGCGCAACTCGCGTAGGCGTCAAATGTAAGTATTTTCTTACTGTGCTCCTCGCGGTTCAATCTCAAAGTTGGCATCTCTGATTCTAATGGCTTCTCGTTTTATGATTTACGGTTTGTTTGTCCACGTTGATGTGTATTTAGAGGGAAAGCCGTGATTTATCTGATTGCCCGACTTATGTGCGTATAGCGATTGTAATGCGACATGCATAGATACATAGATAGAATATTGGTTTGTGCTTACAATTGATTCTCGAACATTGACCGGTCATTTCTCTTTATGTTCGTGTGGATGTGATTGTCTAAGTCTTCTTTTACTTTTTGTTTGTTTAATAAATTATCTTAACGCTACTATGTCGTAGAGTGTATGTATTGCCAAGGACTTTACAGTTTTTTAAAAGCGATTTGGATAAGTTGGGAACTTACCTTGAATACGTTAGTGATCCTTTTCTGCCCGTTGTTGTTTCCTTCATTTCATGAGGTTGCTAATAAAGCTATCTACCGATGAAATTTAATAAAATAATAACCTAGCTAAAACTTGTGCTAGGCAAGTCATATAAGTTTAACTTAACATACGTATTAGCTTTGTAATAGTGGGCTTTCAGACCAAACAGTGGTATATCCAATATAGCTTATACTAGTCTAATCGCAAGGTTCTCCATATAAAATATGACGATTAATCTTAGCTTTCCACGGCTAATTCTGCACCCAGTGTAGATTTGGCTTTATCACCGTGTTCTGACGCCGATATCTCATTACAATGCGTCTTAATCACCGAAGCAAACAAAGCGAGCGTACACTATCTTTACGACTCGTGTCGCTGGACAAATTAGTCGACTGGGCAGCCCTAGCCAGGGCTGCTACGAAGAAATTTGGTGGGAATAGGACTTAGCGCGATATTAGGTCCTGTAACAGTTATTTGACGAAGCAATTTGTCGAATTTGTTCCATCGCCGCGACCGTCATATGGCGGTATTTTAGCTAACTTTAATTTTTTTTAAAAGTACCTCGATTTTATTCATACTAGTATGTCTGACTGATCTAACGATGAGTCGTTTGATTCCCTTCCATAATGATATGTACTTAATTTTTAGGTGTGATTTTCAAAGTGTAAAAACTTTTGTTGATAATTGAGGATGGTTTCAGCATAGTGTTCGATCTAGTTTAGGAAAACAGTATGTCTACTCGATACAGACCCACAAACCTGAATACCGATTTTTCTTACCAAATATATATAAAAAAAATCTGTCCATTGAGTGAGAATGATATACCACCTTGACCGTAGATTCGATTTGTTTACTGTCTGTCTATCAATATCTTACTCTGTGGCAGCCCTAATAGTGCAAAGCCAATGGCGTGTGACGCCTCGCTCCAATCAATTAAGCCGCGACACTGGGCAGTGTGTGGCGCCTTTATCTGCCGCCGCACTGCAGTGTGAACGCGGCTTTATCGGCGGCCTCAGACGATGCAGATGCGTTTTAGTGCACACGTTGCAGTTATGAAGCATTTATGGGCATAGAAGTGGGAGATGGAGTAAGCGATAAAGGTTTTCAAAATAATAATTTTAGGGGTTTGACAAAAAGCCAAACCTTTGAAGAAAGAACACATTCTTTGCGAATCGTACCAATAATTTTAAAAAATCACGTGTTATGTATGGAAACCCCTTAAATACTATGTACCAGTTTTTATTTTTATTGTACAGATATGCATAATTAATTTGTATATGAATTCAACTGTTTAGCTTTCGCGGTTCTTAAGACATAGCCTAGTAACAAACAGATGGACAAACAGCGAAGTCTTGTGACCTAGGGTTCCCGTTTTACACTTTGGGTACGGAATAATAATTAATGTAAATTTTGTTGAAAAAAAAATACAAATACGATCAATTTTTTACTGGGAAATCGAAAGCCGACCGACACGACCTGAACCGTCCTAAATATTTAGAGCTCAACGTAACATTTAAAAAAAACAACAACCGAAACAAACTCCTCAACGATCATTCGCGCTCGAAACACGTCACAGTTGATCCTGTGACGTCACAACCGCTCGGATGTGACGATAACTGTTATTTTTTACGATCTCGCTAGCTCGTGTCCTCCTGTATTGTTACGTCGCTTTTTTAATATTCCACCCTAAATTTCACCGTATTTCAAATGGAAAAGGAAGGGTATTTTTTCATGGCGCACTCGTACCTTTGAAATTCTATCCTTTCTGAGGGATCTAAAGGGTCACGGCTTCAGAGCCCGCCCTTTGAGTAAGTTAAATTATTTATAATATTGCACAAAATATTCTATTCCATAATAAAAGTAGCGTTTGTAACTTAGTTCGGTAAAGTATATATTTATATATATATCAAATTGAGAAACATAAAATGTATGTTTGTCCCCGTCAAGTCAGGTATGAGTGTGAATTTTTCCAATTTTTAATTTACTTTAGAGCTCTGTATAGCATTAAGAACAAAATTAAAAATATATGTGTGTTTATTTAATTTTCTGTTACTAAGACCTCAGGAGATAACCTACCTTGGTTTAAAATGCTGTCACAAATCTCCATCAAACCAAAGTCCAAAACAACTCTGCGAAATTACCTAAAACTCTTTTAAGAAGTCTCTACGATAAGCGTCTACAAAGTGGATAATACAACAAGTTGTGTTAGACCTAGGATAAATATTCTCAATATAGTTTCATTTAGCGCCCTAGCGAAAATCAATTAGTAATGCCATTAATAATTCCTCGTCTGTTTCGCCAAAGCGAACTAGCTTGTACTAAAGCGACACATACAAATCGTATCCCGTATGTTGCTGTCCAGCAGATTATGATATATCCGTAGGACCATTGCCTAACGACTCTCCACGGTAGTAATTAGCCTAGCCTTGCTAGTTACGTAAAACTAGCTCGAACCACACCCTTAATACAACTGGAAACTGGAACATACGTCAACCGTTTCAAAGTGCTTGAGACAGCCATTTCGATTGTTAAGAAAAATACGAGAAAAATAATGGATACACGGTCAGTAAAGACTATTGACTAATTCAGGTATCGAGTTCAAGCTGTCTCGTCACACTTCCATAACAAGAACGAAACAAGTGAGTCATTTGTAGAAAACACAGAACACATTTGTCACACTAAAAACAGCAATGAACTAAGAAAATCATCATAATCTCTGTGGGACTTCAATCAAGGAGAGAATAAACCTCTTAACTGTTCAAATGCATAGTCTATTGAGTGTCACATTACTTTATACATAAATGTGAAGACTAGATCTCTCTTAATATTATCAGATTTTTTTTTTCTAAACTGAAATTCGATTATGGCTTGAAGTAGCCTCGTCATCATCACCGGAATCGCGGGGAGCGGATGGCTCTCATAAGAAGCATTCGATTTTTATAAAGATGGATCAAATTAGAATTCGATTTTTATGAAGATGGATTAAATTATAAAAAAAAATTACAATCTAGAATTCGCTATTACATAATCAAACAGTGATAGATAAATAAAGAACATTTAACAAGAGTTTATCACTTCACTATAATCAACAAAAATAGGTACTATCAACTAGAACAAGATCAATTTACGTAATGACAGTAGTTTTAGCATAAATTATGCCAGTCGTATTATTAGTTATTTATTGAACAAACTATACACAATCTTTGGACACCGAACGGGTAGTGAAACAACACTTACATTTCAATGGGATATCTCGTTAACAGAATATTATGGTTAACAAGTGTAACAAATCTGCGGGACTTGTAACAAACTGTTACAAATCATAGCGGGGGTATATCAACCTGTCAACTGGGCCCGAGGCCAGTATCTTTTTATGCACGGTAATCTTTTTTTTTCTTTTTAGGGTACCGTACCCCAAGGGTAAAACGGGTACCCGCTACTAAGACTTCGCTGTGAGTCCGTTCGTCTGTCTGTCTGTCACCGAGCTGTATCTCAAAACCGGGATAGGTAGACATTTGAAATTTTCACAAATTGTGTATTTCAGTTTTCGCTATAACAATAAAGAAAATCCCAAAAAAGAATATTAAAGCGGGCTCCCATCTTTGCTTCAAAGTCCTGACCGATTGGTCCAAAAGAGTGGTAATGTGTTTATGTACAATATTGGTACAGAACCTTTCGAGCGCAATACCGACTTGTATTTGGCCAGTTTTCTTTTTTCTTTTTACCCTGCCGTATTTTTCGGCAGGCAAAAGGGGTTATTTGAGGTTATACGTCAACTCGAAATGTTTAATATCGCCAATTACAATGAATCTGAGGCAGGGCAGTTGTTAAGCCGCCTCGTAATAAGTGTAACGATGGTTTGAAGACTTCCATCTTGAAAGTAATTCATTTTACTGGGTTATCTTTTTAAATTTTTTTAACTCTCTTCAAAAATCGAAGAGCTTTAAAAAAGATGGCTATAATATGTAATATTCACTTCCTCATTCGCGGCGGCGACGTGGTCCACAACCCGTCACGTCACGTTTACCACAGAGGTTAAAAGTGGATCGCTGGAAGTGATCTCTGCCTACCCCTCTGGGATAAAGGCGTGATTTTATGTATGTATGTTATGTACTCCCTAATTTAGTTTCCGAATCTTTTGCAAGTTTTCTAACTACATAATATTTCATTTTAACACTAAATTATCGTAAAATCGCATGCCTGAAAATCTCATAATGAGAACTTAGCATTTGTCAATAGTTATAAACAGTTGTCCTGTTAAACAGTTTCAATCAAAACTTTACGGCGTAACTTTTTACTGGACATAAAACGTAGAACACTGCAGGCGGAGTTTCGAGACAAACGTAAAATAGCAACTTAACGATTATCGACTTGCTTGTTTATTTATCCCATTTTACACATAAGTGTCCGCACTTCAGTAGCCGAAGGCACGCTTATCATGATTACGTAAACGTCAATGTCTTGTCCACATTTCCTTAAGTACTTACTTGAATTCCAACTCTTAGTTAATGAAGATACTATTGCAAATTCAATATACATTACGCAAGTGCTAAAAGAGGTTTCCACTTGGCTAATACTTAACAAGTAGGATATTAAAATTACCTGAAGAAGTGTGAATTCGATGTTGCCGTTTAGTAAATCTAATTAATATGGTACTTAAAACGTCCTACGTCTAATTTTAATGCTTGTTGACCATGTGGAATCCATCTGTGCGTGAATAATCCAGGTATTACGTATTAAACGTTTTCAACCTGATACCTACTACTAGGTTTACAATTCACGTCATATTTAACGAGCATCCGAAACACAATATGACCAATTATCATAACGTCTAAGGCTTTCTTGACCTCTGCATATTATAGTTATTTTTGTTTATAACTTTAAAAGTTCTTTTGACTTGATCATTAGTACGAGTTGGCTGATGCTAAATCAGAACGATTTGTGCCCTGTGATCGAGTATCAAGTAGAAATCAATATTAAGTCAATAGTTAATTGAAAGTCAGTAGCATTGTACTTATTTGCTACTGTTTTTGCAAAGTCCGACTAAACGTCATTAAAACTAGTATCTTAGAACGCAAAAGTCTAAAATCATATTAAAGGCTGAGCAATCAGCAGTAGCTGTCAAATAACTTAACCACAGACTGATGACGCAAAATTCCTGTAAAGATTCACACAACCAAAACACGCGTTATATTTCGTATTCCGACCGAAACCCCTTATAATTCTTGCGCAAGAGTCTATGCAGTCGTATGGCGTCGGATCGGCGCATCTCAAAGCGTCACGTGCGCAATGCGTATGCGCACCTCTTAGGGCCACTGCATAATATGCTACTGTTAGTATCATTTGGTTCATCATCGTCAGCCTATATACGTCCCCACTGCTGGGGCACGAGCCTACCCTGAACTAGAGGGATCATGCTTTAGTCAACCACGCTGGCCAAGTGCTTGTTGGTTAACTATGCAACTTTAGAATTCCTTCATAGGTGTACAGTGTATGATCTTTTCTACATTATATGTCTACATGGTAGCAAGCGTTTGCATGTTAAGCTGGTGGTCCTGTGCTTGATCTCTCAATCGGTCATGTCAGATTGCCATCTCACCTAACCAAGATAGTGAGGGTACAGAGAGTGCACTTGTGCTTACGTGCACACTTGTCCACTACAGAGGTATGTCCTGCGCATTGAGATTAAATAGGTTAAAATTTAAAATTTCCATACAATTTTGACCTTAACTTTGCTTCAAATAAGAAATACTTAAAGTCCGAATATAACAGATTTTTGAGTTTTTGTTAACGCTAAAAGTAGCGTATGTGCTGGCCCTTATGCGTTTTAGTGTAGCAAGGATGCGTCGCACGCGCAGACGGTACGAGTATAAGGCTCGCGACGATACAGAGGTAACCAGGGGATACTGGAATGTGTTCGCGTTTCCTGTGCCACGTTTCCTTATTGCTACCTGCTCGCTCCTTAGTTCATTTTATTTATTTAATAAGAGAACCAACTGATCTTACTCCATGAACATACGTTTAATAATAATGTTAGCATTTACTAATAAGATGACGCCTGATGATGATTATTTGATCTGACGCAAAATGTAGAATTGTAATTCAGCTCATATACGTCACCACTGCTGGGGCACGGGCCTACTCTAAACCAGTACGATAAGGCCTTAGAGTCAACCACGCTAGCCAAGAGCGGGTTGATCGACTACACAACTATAGAATTTCTTCGCAAGTGTGCAGGTTTCCTCACGATGTTTTCCATCACCGTTAAAGCGTCAAATAATCGTTAATTGTAATTAATGTTACCGAACACTGTTCTACGCCACAATTAAACTTAGTAATTACAATTTAACTTACTTTTTTCGTTAGATTACAATCTACCGAAGTAAAACTGTGAAATTTTAAGGTATATTATGCATCGGAATGCATCAGACATCCCTAAGACGTGCACAGTTGCGCATGCAGCATAATAAGAACAAATCCGAGAAACATGGACGCTCCTGTCATGTATTGTTAATAGCCACGCCACGCCTCTACATTCGTTTTCTTCTCACTTACGGCTGCAAATATACATATTATACAAAAAAAAATCACAACACTTGTGTAAGGTATAAATCCTTATTTCGATTGCATTACACGGATCATGATCAGGAGCGAACTGACAAGTCGCGACAATAAGTAGCTATGAATTTTCTACTGTTTTTTATGGAATGATTTCCAGGATGACATCAATCCACCTGATGCTATTCAGCAGTGTGGTCCACAAAGGTAGGCAGGCACAATAGTTCAGTTCTTCAGTTTGTCCACCTCACCCTGAAGGACTGCTTAGATGAAAAGTCCAGGATTATAGGAGAGTGGTACAAAAAATTTGCTGGAAGGTCATTCCATGTCTTAATGGTACCGGGCAGATAAGAGGAACTGACCCTCTTGGTCCGTGCGAATATTATACACCGTGAAATTTTAGTGGTTGTTTTCCCGTGGCAGAACGGTTTGCCTTCAGTAACACTACCGAATTATGCAAATTTTTTATCGAAAAAAAAATTTTTTTTTTTCAAATTTTCAAAATAATAATTTTCCAACTCGAAAACAAGAGAAGCTATCGTTATTTTATAAGATGTGACGTAATGAGGTACTGCTTGCCATATGAAATTGATGCTTAAAGCTCAAGAAGCTCAACGCCCTAAGTCATAAAGCGGTTCGAACGTGCTTTCGAGTTTCGGTAAAACCTTTCGTAAAACCGGCATTTATTGATTTTAACAAAAAAGAACTGCACAAATCTATTGTACTACTAAGATAGAATCATTTTACTGCGGGAAAACAACCACTAAAATTTCACGGTGTATTTAACTAGCTGTGCCAGTGACTTCGTCCGCGTTTTCCCCCGTTTTTTACACATTTTTCATTGTTTTTTGCTCATATTGGTCGCAGCGTGATGTAATAAAGTCGAAAGCCTTCCTCAATAAATGTTCTATCCTACACAAAAATAATTTTTCAATTCTTACGAGTAGTTACTGAGATCAGCGTGTTCAAACAAACAAAACTCGTCAGCTTTATAATATTAGTAAAGATTAATCTTAAGTCTTAAATCTCTCTTGGAAATCATATTGTTTTTTAGGTCAGAGGCACCCCTTAGCATTCGCCATGCGTCAGGCGTGGGCGTCTCGGATTTATGTCCCGTGCCGAAATTTGGACGCGGAGTTGCGTCTGCGCATTGCTAATGCATAATGCACGGTGCATTTAAAACTTTGTATGTACCTCTTGGGTTTCTTATTTAGAAAGATACGGTTGTATGTGTACATACGAGACCCAATGTTGAACTTTAAGAGATTCTTTGCAAGACTAGAGGTACGAAAACTTCTATAGTGTGGTTTTTTAAGTCTACACTGTAAGAGACATACTCAAAATTGTTTTAGGAAGAAAGTTTCCGTTGCATAAATGCAATAAACATCTTCCTTCATTCAGCTTTAGACTAAGAGACCTGTTGATCATTGATGCTGCAAAAACACAAAAGTTAAATGAGTTTTATCATCATCAAAACTTCCTTTACATTTTATTCAACTGTAAAGTTATTCGACCCTTTTCTTTAAATTGGGTTGAATTATTATCATATTCTAAGTTACCTTTAAATGGTACAGCTGTGGCGCCTAGAGTACAGAAATAATAAAGCTAAAATAGTAATTACAACCTTGTACGCAAATAACCGTTACTTAAGAATTATATTACTATCACTTCGCCTGCGGTAACGATATAAAATTCTATAAGCAATTGAGCACAAGTAGGTTCTTAATATAATCAATTAACATAATGTGGCGATACCTCAGGGACGGTATTATTGCAAAAATTTGGTCTCAACTTACGCCCATTGAACATTTACTTCGACGATAATAATATGCAAATTTAATATTCAAACGGTTTGCTCTCAAAAGCTGACCTGATGGTCGTTCGCGAAACGATGAAAGTTTATTTGCCTTGTTATTCAATTAAAATACTGCGGTCTTGATCTTGATATTCGTACGAAGGGTATAAAATGGTAATAAATACGTTATTGAATGTTATTAAAATTAGAAGCTTTGGAATTTTCCCACGTCATTTATAATACTCGATAAATAATTAACCCGGCGAATATCGAAAATTTTATCGTTTCAAAATTAACAAGCAATTTGAAGTCAGACGAAAATATGGCAATGTAAATTAATTATTGAGATCGTATTTTCTATTTTACCATTAATTTTGGCCGAACATCACAAACATAAAATAACACCTCATTATTTGACATAACGAGTTGTTTACAAATCGATTAGGCACAGTTTCCATTAAAAAACGAATAAAAATCTGTGTCCGTTTTATTTGGCGTGACTGCCGAAATAATTAGTTGTTATAACGTTAATGGGTGTTGAGCTATTAACGTTATTATTAGCGTTATAATGGGAGCATCCAAACTGCTTTTAACGGAAGTCGTTACGGAGACTTGACACGACACAAATATCGTTGACGATACCTACGGATATTTTTTGTCGCATGCAGTTAAATTACTAAGATAAGAGTCCGAAGGAACAAGCCAAGTTCGTGAAAGCAATCAGTTTAAATTGGTAGCAAATTGAAAATAAAACTCATATCGTTACGTTTAATTGAATGGGCAGTCCCAATATGTTATACAAATCGTCCAGGTGCGTATTGCATTTGTTTCTTAAATGAAACTCAGAAAAAAGTTAATCATAACCAATTGACGGTATGACAGCTGATTAGAAGTGTGCGAAATTGGTTAAGTTATATAACGTACCGATTTGGTATTTTTGACTTCCGGTTGAATGCATCAAATCGTTTCTGTCCAAGACTAGGTACTAAACATTGAAGTTTTTTATTTACTTTAACTTTCTTGAGGGTTTGGGTGGTCTTTCAAGTGCGGTATCATAGAACTACTCAAATGCTTGCCTTCCTTCCTTTTATCTCTTAATTAGTTATTCTTTTACTTTTCTCAAATATGCCGCATAGGATGTGTCGGTACTGTCGGTGTCACGTTTTTTGGGACTCCATTGTTATATCCCATGAATGCCTTTAATCATTTCCTTAACAATATTCAAACATGCCGCGTCTGAACAAATAAAGATGCCAGAACTAAATTACTTTATATTATCAGTGAATAATTAGAAATGACCACTTATTCATTTACATATTATAAATTTGTTTTACTCCTTCTATATCAATAGGTTTTAGAGACTACGAAGTAGAAAAACTTAATAAGTAGACTATGTCTACTGTGTCTTTTAAACTAAGGATTTAGATTAAATTTGGTAAGAATTTCAAGATCAAAGCATGCACAAAACCTTTTAAAATAGATTAAAAACTGACAACAAAAAATTTATAAACACGGTATAAAATCTGCACACAAAATTATTCGTCTTCGATTGGAATCGTCTTAGAATTATCATCGAATACATTTAACAATTTCTTTAACAATAAACATGAGATGATATGATAAAAATTAATATTAAACATGAGGTAGGAACAACCGAAAACCATATTCATACACAATTTATTAATTCAAGTCACGTCAGAGCCACACGTGTCCCGAAGGCGTGTCTTATTGTTTTTATTCATAAATAACGATGACGTTATCGTTATTATAACGTTTAGTATTCGTAACGGGTGCATCACTCGTGTCGCTCATATTTGACGAAAGTCACGACATCAGATGAGACGCAGACACCGTCTGGCTCGAATAATGAGTGCCTAACTTAAATAGGAATTATCGATAATACCATGGAGGTTTCGAGAAACCGAATGTGCTACTGTGCATTTAGATAATGTATTATTGTGTTATTAACAGGAAATTTGTAATATAAAGTAACGATATCTTTTCCAGTTCTTTTCATCAACCGTTACGTAAGTTACGATTTGTTTAATTTTCAATTCCAAAATTATAAATTTATCAGTTTTATTGTAAATCCGAGATAAAAATTTGTAGGAAAGGTGCTTTGACTTATTATTTAGTTTGTAGAATTAAAGTATTATATTCATTTCCTACTGTAGTTTATCTTGAATCCTTTTATAGTTCTCATAATTCTAAACGACATGCCATGACGAAGTTGCGTAAGAATGTAAAAATAACTATAATGACCCTTTGATTGGCGCAATAAATCAGGCTTCTTGCTTCAAACGCACCACTAAATGGCTGCCGTAAATAACGTCTGCACTCATTTGCTACAGTTTGATATATTCCAATATCACGTGTTGAGTTACATAACATAACGTTTTGGAAGTAGCCGTTATTATAACGTTATAATTTTTATTGCAATTCGTTATTTTCTTTCGAAAATAGCCCTGCTTTGCATTTAACATTTGCATTATTAAACATGTGCAGATTAAGTTTGCCAAATGTTTCTTTTTCCTGGGTTATAATCATTAAAAATAATTGCCATAATACGATACCTTAACATAAAGTAATAAACGGAAGAGCTCCTTCAATGTTTCATTAAGTCATGATAACCGGAACAAATTATATTCTGTTCCTCTAATTAAGAACAGATGTGAAAGAAAAACAAAAAACAAAATGGCTGGCTCGTCGAGTGCAGAGATAGAAATTTTATGGTGGCAGCGAGTGGTTTGATTTATTTGTCTTTGCTTTTAACTTTTTTTAATGTCATCTGTTTTTGCGCAGGAACAAAAAGCAGATAATATATGGGCATGTAAATTAGTACCGCCTTCCGTTTGACCAATAGTTTTTATTTCATGTTGTCAACAAGTTCAAAAGAGTTTGGTTAGATTAGTAGCGTATAAAGTTACGGTCCATTAACCTAATTTTGACTATGTTACATGTAAATATGAGCTTAGTATTAGTTTGTTTATTTAACCTTTAAAATGTAGGACACAGTCATAATCGTGGCTTACGCGGTTTTATTTTAAAGTTCGTACCGACCTTCAATAAACTAAATTTTTGTTTAGCGCAACTAACATGACTGGTAAACGCAGACGCATGGCTGATTTTTTTTAAACTTGTCGAATTTGCAATTAGATTTTATTAAACGAAAACGAATCCAGATTCCAGACTTTGTATGTAAGATATGATCCGTGACTTTGTTTTTAATTTTTGACGTATTTTGGGAACTGAAACTCTAACGAGTCATTATTATATTAATCTTAACAAGTCAAAGGTCAGTTGACAATCACACCGACTTTACTTGTAAAAAAATCGGCGTAAATTCCCAGTTCTGATAATAATTGAAACTTGACCGTCTTTATCATGTAGTGGAGTTAAAAACCAAAGGTCAACCAACCTGCAACGGCCACATCTTGTGGTCCAAATAAGGTTATCACGTGGTCGCTTGCAAAAATATTCGCCATTCCCACACTCGATAAGCCTGATTTATAATAACTTTAAAAAACTGACATTATTATTTATTATTGTAACTGTATCTGCGTCAGCGAATACCGCTCTTTTGACATTGGAAATAATGAGCGATGATAACAATGTTTTTGAAATAAAACTAATTTTACGGATTAAACTCGCGTGTATTGATATTCTAAACATTATTTAGAGATCCGACGTTTCGAGCTCTTTACAGCGCTCGTGGTCACGGTTAAGACTAAAGTTGACAGGTGTCTTTATTAGTGAGTTTAATTACTACCGTCATTTGGTGTGATATTTTGTGTGTTCCGATTCACGCATACAGAACTCACAACATTGTTAGGTCTTGCAATATGTTGTTGTTTTTGACGGGCTTGGGATATTATGGTCTTCATGATAGGATCCCAAGCAGGTGGTACACTCCAACCATCTTCTCTATTGAAATTAGAATGTTTTTTAATCTCAATAGCTTCTCTCAGCATCCTAGGGACAAAACGTTGCTCTTTCACGAGGATTTGAGGTTTGTCAAACCGGATATAATGGTTGGGTCCGTCTAGTGCATGTTCACATACTGCAGACTTAGTTTCTCGCCTATGTTTGACGTCAGCCATATGTTCCTTGACCCGGGTACTAACACTTCTCTTTGTTTGACCGATGTATGAGAGGCCACACTCACAGTCTAGCTTGTATATGCCTGCATCTTGAAGAGGAATATTACACTTGACAGGTGGTAAAAATTGGTTAATCTTCTTCGGCGGCTTGAAGTAGGTATTTATGGAAGCACGCTTCAAGATGTGTCCAATCTTGTCAGTGACACCCTTCATGTATGGTAGTACTGCTGGCTGTCGCTCCACTGTAGTTGGCTTCACTCGGCTTCTGTTCCGCGTTCGTGGTATTTGGAGCTTGTTGCTCCGTAGTACGCGCCTGACATGCTGAAGCTCAGCTGCCAGGTGTGTGTCATCACAGATGCCTCGTGCCCTCTGAAACAAAGATTTCCCCACGGTAGACAACTGACTAGGATGGTGGTGAGAATCACCGTTCAAGTACCTATCTGTATGAGTTGCTTTACGATACACAGTATGACCTAAACTATGATCTGGATTTCTCATAATCAGAATGTCAAGAAAAGCTAGTTTATTATTTGACTCTAATTCCATTGTAAACTGAATACTAGGATGTATGGAGTTTAAATGTGTTAGAAAGGCAGAAATTCTATCAGTTGGTAGTATTGTGAAGGTGTCATCTACGTACCGTTTATAAAACCGAGGTGTTACTGGTGCAGTAGCAAGGGCCCTTTCCTCAAAGTCTTCCATAAAGATATCGGCGACAAGGGGTGATACAGGGGATCCCATTGCTACACCCTCCATTTGAACATAGAATTGTTCCTTCCACAATAGGTAGCCAGATGTAAGGCAATGTTCCAGTAATTCTGCATACTCCATTGGTAGGTCAGTCTTCACTAGTCTTCTCTTAACAATTTCAATGCAATCCTTAACTGGTATGGATGTAAATAAGGACTGGACATCAAAACTGACCATGGTTTCATTATCAGCGATGTGCAGGTGTTCAATATCACTGATAAAATGGTAGGAATCCTTCACATAAGCTTCGGTGTTGCCTCTTAGTGGTGATAGTATCTTCGCTACGTGTTTCGCCAATTTATATGTAGGTGAATCAATTTGGCTCACGATAGGACGCAGCGGGGCATTTTCCTTGTGTATTTTCGGCAGCCCATACAGCTTCGGTGGTTTTGCGCACGCAGGAATCAGTTGATGGACATCCAGACTCAATGATTCGGAAAGTTTCTTGACAAGATCCCTAGTTTTCTTCAACATCTTGTTGGTTTGGTCGATTTTCACCGGCTTGTAGGTCTTGTCATCCGATAATAGGTGTTGTATTTTCTCATCATAATCTGACGTATCCATAACTACCGTCGCGTTACCCTTATCTGCGCGGAGAATAGTTAATTCCGGCTTAGCTCGCAAGTTCTTAAGTGCGATATATTCGTCTCGAGGAAGATTCAGTTTCGGCACTTTGACTCGACGCAAGACAGATGAAATATCTTGACGTATGGCCTCCGCATCTTCCTTTTTGACACTATTTTTCACTAAGCAATCCTCGACGCTGCAAATAATGTCTTCGTACGGTATCCTACGAGGTGCAATCGCAAAATTCAAGCCTTTTTTCAGCACATTCACGGTGGGCTCATCCAATGTTTGTTTACTTAATATGACAACTGACTGACAGGTTGGTTTATCTATGGAAGATGGATTGTCTATGATGACATTTCTTGCGTTTCGTTTTTCTGTTTGTTTAACGGCCTTGGCTAGAAGCGTATCATATTTTGAAATTTGTCTCATCTTGCATTGATCGTATTTCGCTTTTTCGCGTTTATTTAAGACGTCAATGCAAGAGTAAAAATCCTCCACTGTCAGTTGTGATTGCAAAACATCAGATGAAATTCTCACATTATTGTCAATGGTACTTAGCTCAAAACGATGCTGTTGGATGAGATGACGAAGTAATTTCTTGCTGGCTTGTTGTAAGATTTTAGCGCTCCCGTGTATGTCATGTTTAGGTGATATCTTGACACACGGTGGGATGAGATCACGATCACGACATCTCTTCAAGAAAATCAAGGATGATAGTTTCCTTGCGCGCTTAGTCTTCAAATCTTCCAACCGCCGTATTTGGTTTGCGGTTTCCAGTCCGTACTGGTGCACATAGTATTGTCTATTTTTATTTGCGCGAGCACTACACATTTGAAATAAAACTAATTTTACGGATTAAACTCGCGTGTATTGATATTCTAAACATTATTTAGAGATCCGACGTTTCGAGCTCTTTACAGCGCTCGTGGTCACGGTTAAGACTAAAGTTGACAGGTGTCTTTATTAGTGAGTTTAATTACTACCGTCATTTGGTGTGATATTTTGTGTGTTCCGATTCACGCATACAGAACTCACAACATTGTTAGGTCTTGCAATATGTTGTTGTTTTTGACGGGCTTGGGATATTATGGTCTTCATGATAGGATCCCAAGCAGGTGGTACACTCCAACCACCTTCTCTATTGAAATTAGAATGTTTATAATCTCAATAGCTTCTCTCAGCATCCTAGGGACAAAACGTTGCTCTTTCACGAGGATTTGAGGTTTGTCAAACCGGATATAATGGTTGGGTCCGTCTAGTGCATGTTCACATACTGCAGACTTAGTTTCTCGCCTATGTTTGACGTCAGCCATATGTTCCTTGACCCGGGTACTAACACTTCTCTTTGTTTGACCGATGTATGAGAGGCCACACTCACAGTCTAGCTTGTATATGCCTGCATCTTGAAGAGGAATATTACACTTGACAGGTGGTAAAAATTGGTTAATCTTCTTCGGCGGCTTGAAGTAGGTATTTATGGAAGCACGCTTCAAGATGTGTCCAATCTTGTCAGTGACACCCTTCATGTATGGTAGTACTGCTGGCTGTCGCTCCACTGTAGTTGGCTTCACTCGGCTTCTGTTCCGCGTTCGTGGTATTTGGAGCTTGTTGCTCCGTAGTAGTATCTCTAAATAATGTTTAGAATATCAATACACGCGAGTTTAATCCGTAAAATTAGTTTTATTTCAAATGTGTAGTGCTCGCGCAAATAAAAATAGACAATACTATGTGCACCAGTACGGACTGGAAACCGCAAACCAAATACGGCGGTTGGAAGATTTGAAGACTAAGCGCGCAAGGAAACTATCATCCTTGATTTTCTTGAAGAGATGTCGTGATCGTGATCTCATCCCACCGTGTGTCAAGATATCACCTAAACATGACATACACGGGAGCGCTAAAATCTTACAACAAGCCAGCAAGAAATTACTTCGTCATCTCATCCAACAGCATCGTTTTGAGCTAAGTACCATTGACAATAATGTGAGAATTTCATCTGATGTTTTGCAATCACAACTGACAGTGGAGGATTTTTACTCTTGCATTGACGTCTTAAATAAACGCGAAAAAGCGAAATACGATCAATGCAAGATGAGACAAATTTCAAAATATGATACGCTTCTAGCCAAGGCCGTTAAACAAACAGAAAAACGAAACGCAAGAAATGTCATCATAGACAATCCATCTTCCATAGATAAACCAACCTGTCAGTCAGTTGTCATATTAAGTAAACAAACATTGGATGAGCCCACCGTGAATGTACTGAAAAAAGGCTTGAATTTTGCGATTGCACCTCGTAGGATACCGTACGAAGACATTATTTGCAGCGTCGAGGATTGCTTAGTGAAAAATAGTGTCAAAAAGGAAGATGCGGAGGCCATACGTCAAGATATTTCATCTGTCTTGCGTCGAGTCAAAGTGCCGAAACTGAATCTTCCTCGAGACGAATATATCGCACTTAAGAACTTGCGAGCTAAGCCGGAATTAACTATTCTCCGCGCAGATAAGGGTAACGCGACGGTAGTTATGGATACGTCAGATTATGATGAGAAAATACAACACCTATTATCGGATGACAAGACCTACAAGCCGGTGAAAATCGACCAAACCAACAAGATGTTGAAGAAAACTAGGGATCTTGTCAAGAAACTTTCCGAATCATTGAGTCTGGATGTCCATCAACTGATTCTGCGTGCGCAAAACCACCGAAGCTGTATGGGCTGCCGAAAATACACAAGGAAAATGCCCCGCTGCGTCCTATCGTGAGCCAAATTGATTCACCTACATATAAATTGGCGAAACACGTAGCGAAGATACTATCACCACTAAGAGGCAACACCGAAGCTTATGTGAAGGATTCCTACCATTTTATCAGTGATATTGAACACCTGCACATCGCTGATAATGAAACCATGGTCAGTTTTGATGTCCAGTCCTTATTTACATCCATACCAGTTAAGGATTGCATTGAAATTGTTAAGAGAAGACTAGTGAAGACTGACCTACCAATGGAGTATGCAGAATTACTGGAACATTGCCTTACATCTGGCTACCTATTGTGGAAGGAACAATTCTATGTTCAAATGGAGGGTGTAGCAATGGGATCCCCTGTATCACCCCTTGTCGCCGATATCTTTATGGAAGACTTTGAGGAAAGGGCCCTTGCTACTGCACCAGTAACACCTCGGTTTTATAAACGGTACGTAGATGACACCTTCACAATACTACCAACTGATAGAATTTCTGCCTTTCTAACACATTTAAACTCCATACATCCTAGTATTCAGTTTACAATGGAATTAGAGTCAAATAATAAACTAGCTTTTCTTGACATTCTGATTATGAGAAATCCAGATCATAGTTTAGGTCATACTGTGTATCGTAAAGCAACTCATACAGATAGGTACTTAAACGGTGATTCTCACCACCATCCTAGTCAGTTGTCTACCGTGGGGAAATCTTTGTTTCAGAGGGCACGAGGCATCTGTGATGACACACACCTGGCAGCTGAGCTTCAGCATGTCAGGCGCGTACTACGGAGCAACAAGCTCCAAATACCACGAACGCGGAACAGAAGCCGAGTGAAGCCAACTACAGTGGAGCGACAGCCAGCAGTACTACCATACATGAAGGGTGTCACTGACAAGATTGGACACATCTTGAAGCGTGCTTCCATAAATACCTACTTCAAGCCGCCGAAGAAGATTAACCAATTTTTACCACCTGTCAAGTGTAATATTCCTCTTCAAGATGCAGGCATATACAAGCTAGACTGTGAGTGTGGCCTCTCATACATCGGTCAAACAAAGAGAAGTGTTAGTACCCGGGTCAAGGAACATATGGCTGACGTCAAACATAGGCGAGAAACTAAGTCTGCAGTATGTGAACATGCACTAGACGGACCCAACCATTATATCCGGTTTGACAAACCTCAAATCCTCGTGAAAGAGCAACGTTTTGTCCCTAGGATGTTGAGAGTAGCTATTGAGATTAAAAAACATTCTAATTTCAATAGAGAAGATGGTTGGAGTGTACCACCTGCTTGGGATCCTATCATGAAGACCATAATATCCCAAGCCCGTCAAAAACAACAACATATTGCAAGACCTAACAATGTTGTGAGTTCTGTATGCGTGAATCGGAACACACAAAATATCACACCAAATGACGGTAGTAATTAAACTCACTAATAAAGACACCTGTCAACTTTAGTCTTAACCGTGACCACGAGCGCTGTAAAGAGCTCGAAACGTCGGATCTCTAAATAATGTTTAGAATATCAATACACGCGAGTTTAATCCGTAAAATTAGTTTTATTTCAAATGTGTAGTGCTCGCGCAAATAAAAATAGACAATACTATAACAATGTTTGTTCTCAATTTATTAATTAGTGGAAATCTTTAAAAGCTCGAGAATTGAGTGTGAAGTTAGTGGTCTAGTCTAGAGTATAAACTTCATGATCTATGCAAAAAATATTCCTTGCTCCATCAATACACAGGTTTTTAAATACTACTTTTACGTATTCCTGACAACTAGTCATCCAACCTATAGTAACAGCTTGGTTGACATTCTATCGGAACAATACACCACATCGACGTAAAAACAGAACGAGTTGTAAGTAAAGTAACTCTATTTGCTTTTCCTAATCACGACGTTTGATCTCGCATACATGATTATGCCATACTTACCTATATAAATAAGAATAGATATATATCCAACGTTAAAGCTTCCATTTCAAATAGCGAGCCTCACGAATGAGCTTCCAAATTAAAATAAACAAAATAAATCTACCTAACACCAATGTACCCGAGTTCATTTAGACAGAATTTCACATTTAAAATCTTATTAGGGCGTTTGAGAGAGAACTCATTTGATGCGATGTCTCGAAAAGCTCGGAGGGGGGAAGAAAGCTCTTTCAGAGGGTTCTGCGCTGGAATGAATAATTTGGCGTAATAGTTTTTCTTAGTCGACTCGGAGAGCTTAGCTTTTAAAGCATGTGAATACGGTGTATTGGTTTAAATCGCAGGTAAATTGAGGTGACACATTCCTGTGAATTCGTGCACTAGAGCACATACAGGCTCGGTGGAAGAGTGGTTAGTGGCCCATGTTCTCTACCGACGGTTTCAAGAGTCGGAGGTTCGATTCCCACCCGGGACAAATATTAGTGTGCCGAGTGTCGGCGTTTGTTCCGTTATTTATTATAGATCTTATGACAGGTGAACAAACATCTCTACTGAACTGAATAGTAATCTATATATATAAAAATCAATGCCACTTTTCGTTGTAATTCCATAACTCAAGAACGGGCTCACCTATCCAAACCAAATGCTTAGGATTTGGTCGGCATATTTAGTAGATGGTTTATGTGAAGTTTGCATAAAATCGGTCGAGCCGTTCCTCATTTGTCACATTTTTGTAATAAATGAATTCAATAGAAACTTTTTTCACAGAAACTTTTTTGAAGTTTTGTTGACAGGACAAGCACGTTGTTATGTCATTCATGCCGTCAGTTCATTTTGGACGTGGTTCGCTACGTATAAAGTGAAATAAAATAAACAAATCGGAACATCAAATTCATTTTTTGCAACCTGAGCAGGAATTCAACTGTAATGATTTGCGTTTATTTGTACAATCGAATATAACCAAATTAAATATTCAGCAAAAACATGTATATGATACAATCATGCAAGCCGTTTCCAATAATGCAGGTGGATTATATTTTTTGGATGCACCTGGTGGCACAGGTAAAACGTTCGTTATATCATTGATTTTAGCGACTATTCGATCAGATCAGAAAATTGCACTAGCACTTGCATCTTCGGGAATTGCTGCTACATTATTAGAAGGTGGTCGGACCGCACACTCTGCATTAAAATTGCCATTGAATGTACAGGTGATTGAAACTCCAACTTGCAATATATCGAGAAATTCTGCTATGGCAAAAGTTCTGCGATTAACGTCAATTATTTTATGGGATGAGTGTACAATGGCGAATAAAAATCACTAGAAGCATTCAATCGAACAATGCAAGATTTACGTGGTAATCAACAGCTTTTTGGTGGTGCTTTGATATTACTTTCAGGGGATTTTCGTCAAACATTGCCTGTCATTCCTCGATCAACTCCTGCTGATGAAATAAATGCCTGCTTGAAGTCATCAGTTCTTTGGAGATATCTACAAAAATTGACACTAAACATTAATATGCGTGTTCACCTACAAAATGATCCAGCTGCCCATGAGTTCTCAAAACAATTGTTAGAAATTGGTGACGGCAAAATACAAAATCGACAGAACCAACGGATTGATCGCTGTACCGAACAATTTTTGTACAATTGCGCAATCGATAGATGAATTGATTGAATGTGTTTTTCCGAATATTGTTCAGAATTACAGAAATCATGATTGGTTGACAGAACGCGCCATTTTAGCACCGAAAAACATTCATGTCAATGCAATTAATTTTCAAATTCAAGCGAAACTGCCAGGCGTAGTCACGAAATATAAATCAATTGACAGTGTTATGAATCAAGATGAGGCAATGAATTATCCAATTGAATTTTTTAAATTCATTGGAGCCGGCTGGTATGCCACCGCATTGCTTGAATCTGAAAGTTGGTTCTTCGATTATATTATTGCGAAATATTAATCCACCAAAACTGTGTAACGGAACAAGATTGGCAGTGAAAAAGTTATTGCCAAATTTGATTGAAGCTACGATCTTAACTGGTAAATCAAAAGGAGAAGTTGTTTTGATACCGCGTATACCTATGATTCCAACTGATATGCCTTTTGAGTTCAAACGTTTACAATATCCTGTGCGTTTATCATTTGCGATGTCCATCAACAAGGCCCAAGGTCAAACACTTCACGTTTGTGGTGTGAATTTGGAGGAACATTGTTTTTCACATGGCCAGTTATATGTTGCCTGTTCCAGAGTCGGTACCCCCAGCCGTTTGTTTATTTATGCTCAAAATGGAAAAACAAAAATATTGTTTATCCAAATGTTTTGGATTAAGTGTGTTGTAAATAGCTAGCAATTGATTTCGATTTTAAATAAAATATTTTTTTGATTAAACAAAAGTTTTTAATATCAAACACAAGGAGAAACTACGAGCGAAGCACTTTGGAGCTACCAGAAATGAGGAATCGGCTGTGTTCGTCTCTGAGCAGCTCACTGCCAAAGGAGCTAGACTGTACTTCATCGCCCGCGATCTCGCAAAGACTAAGGACTATAAGTTTTGCTGGACAGCTCATGGCCGCGTTTATCTCAGAAAGAGTGAGAACTCACCGGTAATCTTAGTAAGAAGTGAATCGCAGGTGCATAACCTAATGCTGGCATGACTCATTTGCACTTGTCTTCTGTATCAATCTATTATCAACTGCTATTTCTATTCTTCATTCGTACTTGTAAAAACAAATATGATTACAGGGTTATTCTACACGCGACAATGTAGTATATTGTCAAACATCGCAATGCCACATGAAATTGCATCTCTCACACAGGTCAACAATTACATGATACACTTTACTTCGGAATACACCAACTACTCACACTCACATACCGATACACATATTACAAACACTAAGCCATGGCTTAAGCATGGAGCGAACTGCATAGTGGTTTTACTCATTCTACTGTCAAGGAACAGCAATCAACATGTATTAATTGAAATCATTTGTGACTTTAAGCACTTACAACAAAATATACTTAGGTCAAACAATAATAATGCAGCGCTAAAAAGTAAGGACGGTATACTCTTTAGTTACAATGAATAATCTGTCTGTTAATATGAACGAATTAGACAGCTTACAGTTAGCCCAATCTGCAGCATGCTCCGTGTATGATTTTTCAAGGCTTACAAACATAACAAACTCAGACATTACCATAATCTCCCAAAACATAAGGAGCATTTACAAGAATCTGAATGACCTTCTAATAACTTTAACTCAGTTTAAATTTTGCGCTGACCTCATAGTACTTAGCGAATGTTGGATTGTTCCAAACAAACCTATACCGGAAATACATAACTATACATACTTTGCTACTACAAATCACTTAAATCAATGCGATGGTGTTGTGGTCTACATAAAGAACACATGGAACAGCAATGTTAAAGAAGTTATTATGAGACATGCATCAGGCCTATTAGTCACTATAGGTGGTCTTAACGTACTTTGTTTTTATCGATCGCCGTCTAACAGTAATGCTGAAAACTTTATTACTTCTTTAAATACTCAACTCAATACCCTAAACTCTAGGAAAAACATAGTAATAACTGGTGATATCAATATTAATATTATACAAAAACCAAACGAATCATGTCAGGAACGTACAAATAGATTGTCTTACCTAAACATGCTAGCCACTCATGGCCTGCTACCGGGCCATACTCTGCCCACTAGAGATGGTAATTGCATTGACCATTTCATACTAAAACTAGATAGATATAAATACACAGCTTCTATTTCTGTTATTGACTCATCTGTTACCGACCATCAAATGATCTTCTTGAAGCTGTCTAGCCACACTACGTCAAAGGACAGGAATACCAAAACTAAAACGGCATTTAATATGGAAAAAGCCATCATATACCTAAAAGAAAATAACATAAGCGAGATGTTGCACTATAATAATCCAATATCACTAACCAATCATTTAATAAATGTCCTGCGGCAATGTATTCTACTAAATACTATCACAAAACCGATCTTAAGTAAGGAACGTCTTATCAAACCCTGGATTACTCTGGGAATTGTTAGGTGTATCCGAAATAGAAATAATATGCAAGCTAGGGTCCGAGCAGATCCCCATAATACTGTTCTGAAAATCACATACAAGAGGTACAGGAATTACTGCAACAGCCTTATAAAAAAAGTTAAACGAAAGTATGAAAGAGATTTGCTTGCTAAAAATAAAGGGAACCCAAAAAAACTCTGGAAGACAATAAATAACATTACTTATCGAAAGTCACCTCAGACACAAAATTTAGAATTGCTGAACGGAAATGCGATGCCTCTAGACTCTGTCAATCTAGTGAACGGTTATTTTATAAATATAGGTAAACATTTAGCCGAAAAGATTATCTTGGATTCATCTTCTAATAAATGTCCAGACACAAATAATCAGGAATGCACCCACATGTCATCTTTCGTGCTCTTAGATACAGATCCTGAAGAAATATACTTAACCCTAATGAATCTCAAATCTGATAGTGCCCCTGGGTGGGACAATGTAAATACTAGATTCCTAAAACATGCAAATGAGATAATTGTCCCCGTAATCACTCACCTGGCCAACTTATGCTTCCGATTAGGGATGTTTCCACCTGCGCTAAAGCAAGCAATAATAACACCTGTGTACAAGGGTGGTGACAGAGAAGACGTGTCAAATTACCGACCCATTTCTGTTCTTAGTGCGATTTCAAAAATTATCGAAAAACTTATTAATAAGAGACTTATGGATTATCTTCAGAAGTTTAACCTGCTCTCAGACTGTCAATATGGCTTTAGACAAGGAGTTTCTACTGAGGACGCAGTAATAGCACTTACGACTCATATTGTCAAAGAAGTCGACAGAGGCAATAAATGTGTTACAGTGTTTCTTGACCTAAAAAAAGCATTTGACACGGTCTCTGTCCCCATTCTTCTACGCAGGTTAGAAAACATCGGTGTAAGAGGTCCACCACTTGCATTATTCGCTGATTACCTTGGGGAACGAAAACAAGCGGTCAAAATAGGATCATACATCAGTGATCAATCTCAGGTGACCTATGGGGTACCTCAGGGCAGCGTCCTGGGGCCAACCCTATTTTTAATATACATCAATAGCCTATGCAGCATAAATATTGACCACGGTAAAGTTTACTCCTACGCAGATGACACAGCTGTAGTATTTACAGGAAAGACTAACGATTCAGTGCGTGATTTTGCAGAGGCGGGACTAGGTAAAATAGCTAACTGGCTAAATAATAACTTATTGACCCTTAACATCAATAAAACCAATTATATCTACTTTTCTAAATACAACAGCAGTCAACCAACTATCGATCTCACAATTAAAATACATAGTTGTGACTGCATAGGTAATTGTTCCTGTGCTATCATAAACAAAGTCCAAAATACTAAATACTTGGGAGTGGTAGTTGACCAGCGATTGTCTTGGCATGACCACTTGGAATTGGTTATGTGCAGGATCCGTAAGTTGATATGGACTTTCAAAACCCTAAGACACATCGCTGACAAAAATCTACTAAGACAGCTTTACTTTTCACTAGCTGAGTCAATTCTGACGTACTGTATCCCTGTGTGGGGAGGTGCAACTAAAGTAAAGTTTCTGGAACTGGAGAGGGTTCAAAGGTCTTTACTAAAAGTGATGTGGTTTAAACCTTACAGATTCTCAACCACCGAATTATACGCTTCCTGTGGTCTCCTCTCAGTTAGACAACTGTACATCCTTTGTTCGGTGTTAAAATTACATAAAACTTTAAAATATGATGACAACAAAATAACTAGAAGACGGAATCATACAGTGGCGCCTATTCATCACTTTAAAACCTCTTTTGCAACAAGACAGTTTCAGAGCCAATCTGCCAAACTGTATAACACAATGAACAAGAATCTTAACATTTACACTAAGACGAAATTTGAATGTAAAAAGATACTCTCAGACGCTCTCAAAACTTGGAGCTATGCTGAAACTGAGGCCATGTGTAACCTGCATAAAGAGTAGATACTAAAACACACAAACTCTCTCTCTCTCTCTCTCTCTCATGCACACACATGCACACACACAAACATACATACACTCACTCACATACAAACACATGCATACAGTCATTAAGTAACACATAAACATAATCTTCACCGTCTCTAATATTCCCTATTTTAATAATATGTAATAATAAATTTTTAAATTGTTTGAAAATAAATTTTAACATGTTAAAATAAATTATTAAATTTATGTAATTGCGGCTTGTATTTCAGTCATATTGTAACACAAATGTAGTAATGAATTGTATTTTATTGAATTGTTTTAATTATATTATTTGTATTGAATCTTATTGTAATGAATTGTATTGTATTGAATTTACTGTGGAAGAGCGGGATCTCCTAACACAAGTGCCTATGCGCTTAAAAGGAGATTCCAATCATATAAAACTCTATTGTAAATATGGTACTGAATAAAGATTTATTTATTTATTTATTTATTTATTAAATGAATTTGATGTTCCGATTTGTTTATTTTATTTCACTTTATACGTAGCGAAGCACGTACCGGGCCGCTAGTAGGAAGATAAAATGTAATACTCGTACATACGTATTCATACGAGGATATATTCGATTGATCGATTAAGGACATTTCAAGTCTTGTGTATAGCACGATCCAATATCCACCAACATTTCTAAGAATTCCCTGTAGATATGAGAATTTAATCTTTTAGGTTATACGAGTATAAGAAAAAAAAGAAGGGAGGGGGGATTCTGTATCAACCAAGCAGGCGGCTGTTTTGACGAGCGATGAAAGAAAAATTACATCCCCTTCTGAATAGTCCAACTTTCATTCCGGCGAAATTAACTTTTGCGCATTGAAAGTGAGACTGGTATTTCCTTTATTATTTCTCGATTGCATTATACAATACTTAACTAATTAAGATATTTCCTTTATTTAATTAAAATCGTACATGTTGCATGTAAATAACTTACATAAATATTAATCTTTTAATTCAAGTGTTAAAAATTACAGAAGTTTTCCAATATATTAAATATTAAGCAGCTCATTAATAAACATAATAATATTCCACTTCGAAACCAGTAAAACGTTAAGCTGTCTTCGCGTTAACGAAAAATAAAATTGTCATCTCCAGCGGCCAACAAAAAAAAGGCAAAAAACAAGCCAAGTTAATGCTAGTTAAATCATTTTCCGTTGCTGCAATAAATAATACACGGTGCACAAAAGAATTTCCTGCCGGAGAGCCGGGAAGTTGGTAAAAAAAAAATAACACCGAAACAAGCGGTCTGGACTGTGAATAATTCAGGCAAAAAGAATTCCTGGTCCGTGTTGATTTTCCACCGGGATTGCTGAGCCCCTCCCCTGGCAAGGGTTGGATCGGAAAGGATTTAAAACGGTTGTTATGGAATCTTTCGCGGGGGCACTGTGCGTTCGTCCTACGGGGTCCTACGGGGGACGGTACCAAACAATGTTCGCTATTTGTGCAGTTTGTTGCCGCATCGGAATGTTCGCTTATTACCTGAAGGGCGGCAGAAGTCGCAGGAAGAAATATTTTCAAATGAAAAATTCCAGTACTAACTATTCTTTTTATGCACAAAGTTGAACAAGGTTCTTGAATATTCTTACTTTCATTTCGAAAGAATATCATAGTTCGAAGCAAATAGATCATAACCCTTCTTATGCCGTTGAGTAAGAATTAAACACACATACGTGATGAATTTGCTTTATACACTTAGCTACAAAAAGTTTATTTTATAACATTGTTCTTATAACTCATGTTCAACCACATCAATTATCTGATTTCAATTTGTTCCGTCTCGTAAAACCTTAAGCATTAACATAGCTAGAGCTGTTTATCCATATGCTCAGTAAAATATAATCCCATAGCTAAAATAAGTTTCAACATCGCTAAACTTTATCATAACCTTGAACGCATTTTTCAGAATAAACGACGTGTGACTAATCGTTTGCTAGCTATTTCTCAGAAACATGCTATGAAGAAATATGAAATAAAAAGAAAAGCTAAGGAAGTATTAAAAATTGATCCGCAGAGGTGTAAGGCGGAGAGCAGGCTTCGGAGTCTTATTAGGCCGCCTACACACACTCGGATTATAGTACGGGTGTACACCCACTCATGCATTTGTGGAAAATGAATAAATTGCGTGGTACGGAGAGATTGAGAACACATTAAGTTAATATCCATAACAAAAAGATACTGCACATATTACGGGCATCTCTGTCAAGGCACCACGATTTTAACATACATGTGGATTTGGCATATCGATATAATTTTAGTTTAAACTTGGTATTTTTGGTATCGATATCGTTAGTTTATGAGTTCAAAGGGTCATTCGTTTTGGTGATCTTTTAATGACGCATATTATTATTTAATTTAGAGGACGTTTGAAAGTAGTAGCATGATTCCGATTTTGTTAAAAGCATTTTATCTGGTCCTGAGAAACGTTACTTAACCATTAAAATATTGAATAAAATTATATCAATATCATAACTTAAGCAATAGCTAAGTGTTCAATAACATTATGTCTACAGATTTTACGACATATTATCAGCGTTTTCTATCTATTATAATTTATAGTTATGGATGAAATAAAAACACCAATTCCTTATTTTCCTTAATCGAAGTCTAGCTATTAAAATAGGTATAAAACCATTACACTATAGATACTACTACTTACTCGTAAAACCAGATCTTAAAGTTCATTCACTATATTATTATGTCCAGTGAAAATGTATGTTGATATCGCACCTAATGAGATAAGGAATATTGCTTTAACCATCCGCCTATTTTGCTACCCGTGTATCCTATGCCTTATAAGGCATCTTCAATGTTCCAATGTGCACCGTCCTTTAAGCGGCCATTGCGACTTCTCCGAAGGGAGTGTAAACGTTTTTTCCTCGTTCCGTTTAGATTTTACGAGTGAGACGCCATTTTAGAATTGCCTTCATGGGTTCCTAGTACGCCCCTGGCTATATCTGAATTATTAAACCGATTCGCGCAACAGGGACGTATTTCGACGCGCGGTTTTATTGAATGCCGTTACATATTTAATAGAGAATTAAATCCGATTTAGTTTGATGAACATGTGATGCACATTCCAAATTTTTATCTACGAATTTCACCTACTGTAAGGAAGAAAATCTTAATCCGCACCTGCAGTAACTAAAATGCAATTAACTATAATTTTATTCCAGAATACCCATGGTATGACCGTAAAATCTTCACTTACATGCTTTGGTAACGGTAACGCAGTGCAGTACTGACCGAACGAATGTCTTTAACGGGAAGGGAACCGGTACTCACCTGAAACAAAAGATGAAACGATTAAATAATACAATTAATTTTCAAAAGGACAGCCGCTGCATCATCGATCGCATCTTTATTGCGAAGGGAGCTTTGGCGGTGCCCTTATTCATGAATCACATATGAACATTGAACAATAATAATTAAAACTCAATTGTGATAGAGTCCCGATAGGGAATAGCCTCATCATAGGTGTATTGTCTTGATCTCGATAATGTTCTAAACATGGTATCCCTTAGTCTCATAGTGATGACGATGCAAACTTATTATCAAACTTATTAGGCCTCCTCGAGATATACGTCAAGGTCATATTCAAAGTACCAAGCATTTAATTAAGTAGAGGCAATGGGGGGCATGGGCTGTGGAGAATTAGTAGTGTCAGTTTAAATGCTAAATTGGTTCAATAGTAGTCATAACATAGGTAGGGGTGAGAGCCATCCGCTTCCCCGCAAGTCCGCTGATGATGACGACGCTACTCCAAGTCAGTATGTCAGTTAGGAAAAATTAAGTAGTCACAAGTAGCTTTATTGCTAGCAACATTACAAACCCAGACCCCACTGCAACATATGCCCAATACTCAACATATTATCAAAAACCTATAAGATTCACATATGTATAGTATAAACTGATGTTTATCTATACTAATATTATAAAGAGGAAAGATTTGTATTTTTGTATGTTTGTAATGAATAAACTCAAAAACTACTGGACCGATTGCAATAATTTTTTCACCATTAGAAAGCTGCATTATTCAGAAGTTACATAGGCTATATTATATTTTTAAAAAAATTAGGGATCCTTACTAAAACTCCAATAATGTAACCCAAGGTGTAAAAATAGACTTGAAAAATTCCTTACGTCGCCTGCGCTGCGAAAACTATTGAAGATAGAACAAAACCATTTACTAAGACTTTGCAGAACTCATCATTATCTACAAAAAGTGTCGCGACAGCATATGTCTAAATATTATAGTTATGTCACAGCAAGCGGTTTTTTATTCTAAAAATTTAATTTATATGCCGCCGCTTGAAAAGGCTCTTTATTTGTACCTTGGTATTAATCCTTATCAAAATAAATTACTTTATGTTCAAGACGGCTTCAATACCTTTTTATTACTTTTTGAATTATTCAATTCGGACATTTAATTCGGAAGATATCACGAGTTTAAAAATGCAAGTATTAGAAAAAAGTCGCCTGGTTGCCGCCACCGCGCTCAGCTAGCCAGCATGCGATGTAGGCTCCATGTAAGCGGCACTGGGGTACGGGGGAGTCAATTTAATATGTAATATAATAATAATAATATTATAAAGAGGAAAGGTTTGATTTTTTGTTTGTTTGTTTGTTTCGAATAGGCTCCGAAACAACTGTACCGATTTGAAAAAATCTTTCACTGTTGGAAAGCTACACTATCCCTGAGTGTCATAGGCTTTTTTTAGATAAAAAAAAATAGATTTCTCTTACGGGGTTAAAATATATTACATAGAGATAGAGATATCCCCGAAGCGAAGCGAGGGCGGGTCGCTAGTTATAATTAAGGTAATCTAATAGCATTAATTATACAGCGCGCAAATATCAAACTTCCTACGGTAATAGGAGTTGAATATCAGATGACAGTTAAGTATATTAAGCTATGGTGTTTACGGACTAATCACAAAACGTGAGAATACAACCAGTATCGATATTTTTGCGGACTTATCGCGCACATATCCCAACTTTGACGGTATTAACCAACGTACTAACTTACAGTTGGACGTATAATTAAACTCCTACGCAGTTTTCACGGCAGCCTAAATTTCCCAATCCATTTCGCCCACGCTACAAGCGAAACAAGTGAAGTATTTACTTGAAACTTACTTTTATAAGATTAAAATGTAGTCCGATTTGCATTGACGCGATAACCGTATAATGAAGGCGGTCGCCGGCGCCAATAGATCATGGTAGATGGCGCCAGTGAGCGCTTGCGCAAGTCGGCCATAGATCAATTAGCAAAAGTTGTGCGGATAAATGCTATGTTTTTTAGTCAAAGGTTTTGTGAAGTGATGACGTGGATTAGAGAAGTATTTGCGATTTGTGTGAGGTTCAAAGTTCAATTCAGGTACATCGCATTTTTAAATAGCTGGTAATGTTGCTTTGATCTATCTGACGTAATCTGACAGATAAATGAATTGAAACGGGATGCTTCAAGTTTTTAAACTTAATGATTATAAAAAAAAAGTTGGCTTGAAAATTAATTTTTCCTACAACCTTAAAAAGAAGCATTCATTCTATTTTTCTTAACAATATTGAAGCTCTTTGAAGCTCTCGTAAACAAATAAGAATTCTTCATTTACTTACTATCTCTAATCTAAGCCAGTTAGCAAGTTGTTACCAGGTTACCTATTTTAATGGAAACAGCGACGTTATTATGAAATTAGAAGCGGAAACCGTATCAAACTCTAATCACGTTTGTAGTCACAATGTAGTTTCGAATCAAAATTGTGTTTCCTGTTTCAACTTGGTAATTCTGTGCGAAGGCTAAATTGTGTTCCCCTCCTGAGCTTCGTAGCTACTCTTTGGTGTGCGGTTGAGAAGTGTAACAATAACCCATCTGTTTGTCTACGAACCAAATAGATTTTACTAAATATTAGCCTTTATGGGTCTACATGAGATTAGGAGTAGCAAATACACAGCTACTTACTAACAAATTGATTTTGCAGTCAAGTGCGATGATAAGACTAGGTATTACGTAGACCGAGGCTTCTTTGTGTCGCTTAGACATACATAATTGTTGTACGTTTAGAAGATTTGTTGTTTAGAAGGATATGCATAAAATTAGTAAATAAAAAGCGATTAGTGTGCTAGGAAAATGACCAAGGAAATTCCAATCAAGAATACTTTTTATTTGAATTTGAGTAGCCCTCGCATCAAATCTTTTGAGATAAAAATTAAAGAACAAATAACTGGCATGGAATGACTTAATTTAATAAGCGATTTTATCATACTCTTGTTGAAATACTAATAAAGGGGGGAGTCTAAACAGGACTTAACCAAAATTGGATCAGCGGCTCTGGCCTTGTTCAGACAAACAAAGTTATGTTTAAATTTATAACATTAGTATGGATGTATGTATAAATTCAGTAAGCTAGACAGACATTCAGTCCACCGAACTTATTAATGGATCTTATCATGGAATTCTAGAGTGGGTGGGAGTTCCTTAGCTGGTCCAAAAGCATACCTACCGGTTATAATTATATCGATATGCTAGGTAACTAATATTAACAGAATTTTGATAGCCGTCTTTATTTATGTCAACTCATACTACACCTTTACTAGCCGGGCCATGTATTCAATGTTAAGTGCTTATTTTTTTAATGAATTTATGTAATAAAAAAAAAGAGAAAACTTAACAAAAGCTAACGGCAAAAAAAGATTGTTCGATCTTTTACGTAGGTTTCTCTAAAGGTCATTCATCTTGAATAACAGAATTATGTAACTCTAGTAGGCAGTGCTATTTCCATCCTCAATTCGCCATAAACAGAATATTCACGAATAGATGATTCCCCTTGTAACGTTGCTTGTACCGGCCCACACAGCCGTACGAATAGTTTCAACTTTGCGCAGTATTTTGCAGATAATTTATTAAATAGCCCTGTTATGTTTCAAATAGTTCCGATTCCTGAACCACGACCGCTATTAAGTCACCTCTTGGGAATCACGATTTCATATTAGTGTAATGCCCGGTATTTCTCCTCGCCCATATATAGCGGAATATCGAGAGGTGATCGGTGGCTTAAGGAGGTATTGATTAACTAACTTACGCCAACATAGTTGGGATATTTCACGAACAGATAACATTTTAGGTGAATATTACGTAACATCACCCATATTCACAGCACAACTAAAACTTCTGACGTAAGCAACTACCGATTACAGCCAGTCAAAGATTAATTGCAATTGTCATACAACGCACTAACTCTACTACGATACTATAACAGTATTTCCACGTTTCTCAAACAAGGTACTCAAGATAACTAGCTAAACAAAGCTAGTACAAGTTAATAAACGATGGACTAACAGAAACAATATAACCTAACGATATCGTAACGTACGCGAATCGTTTTGTCCCCATTCTATTTTGGCGTGACAAGGCGGGATATAACAATATGCCGGCCATTAACGTCTGTCCAATTGTCATTCACGATTTGTTTGATACGTATAGTGAGACTATGATATCATTGGCCTACCAGGGTCGAATGACCAGGGATCTGTGGGCGGCCGTGGGCGAATACCCTGACCTATACAGCTCTAACACCATATTCGACTATTACTTAACTTTATTTACTCAAATAGAGCATTAACTTACCTTTATTGTTAATTGCTTACACACAGCACTGCACATTTAGCGATTCGAATATCTTCTGCAACTTTAAACTTTACTGCATTGATTTAAAAGCTTGAGCTACCATATTTTTGATGGCAACTAGACGTTGAGTTATGCAAATTATTCATGTAGTAAGTTAGTTACATGTGCATATTAAAATGTGCAAAATATTGAGTGCTAACTGAATATGATTTCAAAATCTTAGCTAATTTTAAAGCTCACTGGGTTAGATCATATCTCGTTGTTTTAGCATAAATCGCACGTACAATATTTATAAGAAACGGTAGTTGCAAGCGTTAGCCAAGTGGTTCTGAACAGTTGCATCCTGTTAGGACCGATGAATACGTTATACTACAAATAAAGCACGTAGATTATTAAATAAAATAATGTTTATCTTACATAATAATTGGACACAAATCAAAGAAGACTTGTCTCCGCCCGCAATACCTAAGAAACTACTTAAGACTAGGCTGTACTGGATAGATCCCTTTGTCACCAGGGAAAGCCCTGATGGGATAAATTGGCCAAAAAATATACATACATACATCCATAAAATCACGCCTTTTTCCCAGAGGGGTAGGCAGAGATCACTCCCAGCGATCCACATTTCACCTCTGTGGGAAACGTGACGTGACGGGTTGTGGACCACGTCGCCGCCATTATGCCTTGTGCATTGTTTTAACAAGGTCATTGCGTTCCCACGAGTAGCAAGGATATATGACGGGGGAGGAAAAGGGGAGGAAGGATACTATCGCCTCGGATAATTGGGACTGAGTCGATAGTAGCTCGAGGAGCCGGGGAAAAATATAGATTGACGAAATGTCACAAAATAGAAGAAATAGAATGTCACAAAGTTTTTCTTCAATCCATTTGATAGACATCATAAAAATCCTGTAACAACAAACTATACAGTTTGAGATTTGCATCAAGCAATTTTGATCTGATCTCAGGTCACGAAGCCTCTCGATCTTCAGCGCTTGCCACTATCAAAAGTACAGGTGCGTCGTCAAAGCATTCAGCGGACTAATAAATCTGGGCCCGACTAATTGCAAGGTTGGAGCCATTGGTACTGTCGCACCCACGGCGGGCGCCGGCTGGTGAAAGGTGACAATTACTTTATAGATACTTCGGTTTAAATCGCGAGCCGATGTTGTGCGTGATGATATAAGGTACGACTTTTTGCTGTGCAACAGCTTTGTAAGGGGCTTTAATGGAATACTCGTTTCTTGTACAATTGACGATTCTTCGAAACCTTTTTTAAACATCTGACCTACCAATTCCCGTAAAACTTGTATTTATCTGTGAGTTTACTGAAAGATATTGCTGATAGAGATAATCTTATAAATTATATCTTATAAATAAATTGTATTCATTCGCTCTCAATGTATTTTTTTTAATGTTTGCACCTTGCATCTCTTTAGTACATCTTGCATATTCCGAAGTATTAAGGATTTATTTAGAAAACTTACGCTTACTGTTAATATTTCATAAAGACAACAACAAAATAACGACCCATTTCAAGGATACACACACCTCGGTTAATAAGATACCCGCGTCCCAATTGGAATTATTACCATACGTACACCTACAGATATTCCGGCTCGTAACAAAAATAAACCAACTTATCTTGGACCTTGATAAGCCAATACGCCATAACGTTCCGTTTCAAATATTTGAAGGCCCGCGTATTTTCTTATACCGTATTATCTAAGTAAGGATGTTACATCTAATAAACATCAAATGGACAGATAAAACTCACAGATATGGAACGGATAACTGGGAGGTTATTTACGTAATCTTGGACAAATAAAATATTGCGATCCTGCTCCACGAATATCGGTCTTGAGACCTAGTATTTACGAGTTATTTAGAATGTGAGGTGAATTAATAAATGGATAGAATGCTGGCGCCGGGGTCCGCTTCTCACGACTTCTTCACCCACGCTTTTTGGCGAGGACTTAGTACAATGTTGAAGGATAGGAGTTAATTTCCTAAGTTGAATTGCGCCCATATAGATACCAATAATGATCTTATCATCTTGATTTATGGGACCAGATGTTGTTTGAAAGCCTCTCTCTTGATTAATGTGCCCTTCCGTGGGTCTGCACAAAGCATCATGGCAATAAGGAGATGTCACGACGGTACATATTTTAAGCACGCCATAACGAGAAATGTAAATTTTGAACTGTTTATGTAATGAAGAATGGAAGTTTCAATTTGATTTTAGACATGCAAATGTCTTAGCCAGTCTGTGGAAAATTCATGTCCCTTAAGTTGTCTGTCAGTAAAACGAAGTTAGTAAGTTAGTTTCTCTTATGTAAGCTATCAGTCGTTCAGACAATTCTCTCTAGTCTGGAAAGGAGTTGGGATATACGATTGATACCGGTGTATTTAATCACACTTTTGTTTCTGAGGCATAGCACCAGTGAAGTTAATTACTTAGCAATGATGCTGGTTGAATAAGGTACCCTAATTGTGGTAAACGTATGATTATTTCACATATCATAGGGAGCATCCGCATCTGCTCTATTACGTCTATTTTATTATTCTCATAGTAGTCATTATATTATTTAACAGTTCCTTCATTTCGAATAGACGTACCGTAGACGATTTGTTCGTCTTCTACTAACTACGCATACACTCTGACGTCACAATTATTCCCAGTGTCATATTACATAACTCTAATACTGTGGACACTAATCGCTTCAGCGGATTTGGGCAAACGATAATACAGTAAGCATGGTAAACTCGTTAAACGAGCTTAACAGACGTCTTAAGCCGTTTTAATAAGGTTCAGAATTTAAGAACTTTTGATGTTAGTCCAATAAGGTTTATTAACTGGCTTCTAATTCTAATCGTGTGATCATATTTTATCATAATATTTGGCCAATGTATGCTGCATGTAATGAGAAAACGGGCGAGCTTCAGTTTTAAATATTAAGTATTTGAGTGTATACTTTATTAGATTTTGCCTATGCATCTGTGGTAAATTAGTAAAAATCACTAAAGAGACTATCGTTATTGTTCCGTTACATAACATAAATCGACTGTTTCTCTTCAGTTTTTCAAACGTATCTCAGAAATAGCATTGTACATAAAACACCGCCCATAAGTACTCCCGCGCCTAAAAGGTCGAGAAAGTTCTGTACCGACATGGCAGTCTGCACCAAATATAGAGGATCAAATCAAATTCAAACGTCAACCGTTCTGCGCACGCGATCAGACCTGCGCGCGCGCATACATACATTATTACATACATACATTATTCAGGACGACGCAACGAGTCCCGTATAATTACGACGTAGAATACATTACGTTCTAAAAGCCCATGTTAAATATATTATGTGCTATAAATAAGACCAGCGCTGGTTGCTTGACAAATTGTATCGCTGTATGACGCCAGAGTATTCGGATCTGTTGGGCAATCAAATGTCAGATGATTGTGAATTGTGTTTGACGCGTACGCCTGTTACGGTATAAAGGTATTATGTTAAATGTCACAATTAATTATCACAGAAGATAAGCACATAATTACCGTAGGACAACCTGATCAAAGCGTTATATTAGGTACTTTTGTTTAGTATGTACGTATCCATTAAATGTTGTACCAAATTTCGTTTAAATCGGTTCAATACTTCAATAGGTAAAGCGCGGCACACAGACAGACATAATGAGTTTCGCTTTTATAATATTAGTAAGGATTTCAAATACCATTCAGCTATTACACATATGCGCATATGTATAGTCTTATTTCGGCTTGATTAATTCGCGGCACCGTTGTGCGTCACGCCACACAGATCTGTTTCGCAATTCAAGGGGCGTTATGGTTGCATTAGGCGGTTTCGTCCCGCGCTTATGGGATAATTCCGGGGTAATGGTGCAGAGCGGTTGCATTCGCGTATTATGCAAATACTATGCGCTCGTGGCGTGTGCAAACGTATTGGTTGTAGGAAAAGTCTGTACCGTTATTTTCCGAAAACGAGACAATTGGACGGCACTGCCAAAATGTGTGGATCGTTACCGTGCAAGAAGTGTTTTGAAGTGTCTGGTTTAATTTGTGAGCAGTATCAACCTTGATGATTCCAAAAAGATTGGGAAAATGTTTTCCAGTTTACAATTAAGTTTTAAGTAATCAAATTTAAATACTAAATAAACTTTTTGAGTTTTAAACAAACAGTAAAGTATGAAGCTCAAGCAAGCTCAAAACCAAACCAATATCACTTGCTGACATTTTCATATTGACCTCTTGTATTATTCATGCCGAACTAAACTTATTTCCACAGTTACATTTCCTTTCAAGCTCGCCGCCACCAGTATCACTGTACGAACAATCAGCAATACAATTTTACAGAACGTCTTTGTTTCCTGGCTCCGTCTAAAATGCAGTTGCATGTTAGCAAGGCAGTCGGGAAGCCGGCGACCACACCACTTTGCATTGAAAGCGCTTGCAATGGGCGAAGGCTCCGCGGGCGTTGGCTCAATAACAATACCGCTTCTGCACAACTCCTGTAATTGTCCGGGAAGTGGTTCCTGTGTCGATGGACGGGATAGTTCACGGTGTGAGAAGTTTTGTTTGGGAAGAATAAATTGACTGGTTCATCTATTGCGCGTTCATCTCAGACTTAGCTATGAGTCATTTTTAAAGTCAAGTCTTACTATTTAGAAAGAACATTAGTGCAATTGAATATTGTTATTTTTATTGCTAAGTCTAGTGAGGAAATAATATAGACAAGTTCAAGTCTAATTCCTACAAATGGAGGTAAATTCAAGTTTCTATCACCTGTCACCAAGCAAAGTTTTCTGTCTTCAAGTAAGTTAGCAAAATGTGCCAAAATGAAACACGATTTCAATAAGGGTTAAAATATTTAACCAATGATCAAGTAATCTTGACTTGCATAAGCCAGAAGATAAAGATTCACTACTCATAATCCAAGATCATACATATACTTCTGGTTAACGAGTATTCTTCAGAATTTTCTGTACAAAAGGCGGAACGACATAACGGTGGCTTTCTCCGAGCAAATATTACAACTGGTTTGAAGCCATTTTCGTCTGATTAAGATACTAAATTTGGCGCGCCCACTTCTGAGCTAGCCATAATATTTCCAGCTAATTCCATGTTATTGCTAACGACGACACTTAACTCTGTTTATCTAAGGTCAAAGTTAACAATCGAAGTAACAAATTTACTTCTTTGCAGCGCGTGTTATGGTAATGGCGTCTATTCTCGAGGTACACAATCGGTCTAAATTGGATTCGGTTGCGTTCTTATGTCAAAGGGATAAGGTCCATAATGAGTTGGTTTTAGCGGCAATAATTATGCGGAATGGTATGACCGTTGAATGCGATGTTCCTTTCTGGGCATGCGTACACTTGACACGGGCACGGCAATGTCCATGCATCTTTGGATGGCGTGGTTTAAGGGATGAGTTGCAGCGTTTGCATTCCTTGCCAGCAAGCCGGCATTTCTACGCCCTTAATTATATGGTTGTATTGTTTGTGAATTGATTACATATTAATTGGCTTGTTGTGTCTAGATGCCGACCTCTTTATCTATATTAAACAAAATTATTTATTGCGCAAGAGACAAATTCAACATCTTATCAAATAAGTGTACAAAATGTTAAATTCACCGTTTCACAAACTAGTTTGGCTTGTTTATGGCTAGTCTCCAAAAACACACTATTATCTGATACTAAACAGTGTTAATATTCACAATCAGGATTGCTTCTAGTACAGTTGGCCAAATTAACAAAGTGTTTTGGAAAAATATCAGCTTATATCTTGGACCAGTTCAACATTCTGCTGGTGACAATCGGAACAAACGTTGAGTAATGTATCCTGGCATGACCCGCGACTAACCGGCGACGACCACCGACTGAATTTTTAACCAAACTCCACAGTCGAGAGAAGTACAATAGATTTTCAAATGCACTTGCAGCAGCCAGTAACTCTGTGGCGTGTAGACATGCGCAAATCATGTCCGGAACTGGATTGAACATGGAACGGTTAACTTGCCCTCCGGAACTATGTCCGTTAACATATCCATGTCCGGACATGTTAACGCCGTTTCAGGTATCGCGACGTAATCGATCTTAGTTCGCCAATGTGTATTCATGTCCTCCGGAACCATGTCCGTTAACATGTGCGCGGACCTGTGTAGTTCCACGGACATGTTGGCGACGTTTCAGGTATCGCGACGTAATCGATCTTAGTTGGCCAATGTGTATTCATGTCCTCCGGAACTATGTCCGTTAACATGTGCGCGGATTTGTTTAGTTTCACCGCCATATTGGCGCCGTATTATGTATCGCGATGTAATTGATGTTATGAAAATTAATATTATATTGGTTCGAGTATTTATAAATCAATTGATTGTGTATTTACATAAATTTTATTTTTATTTACATTTGATTTTTTTTCTCTTTTTCTTTTTGTTTTTCTTATTTGGTTTTTTATCATGCATGGTTTTGATTTTTTATTACAACGCACGCAACGAGCGCAGGCAGGACAGCACACGAAATGTTTAATTATCTCAAAATATTTTACAAACTCTCGTTGCAGCGTCAGTTTCAAAACTAAAATTGCAAATATTACGATTATCGATCTTATGTCCCTAGCAATAAGACACACGTTACTAATACGGTGTCTCCCATATATCTGTCTCAGTCAAACCCGCGCGCCGGCTCATGTTTTATCTCTTTCGCTCATACACGACATTACGATGCGACAACATCGTATATTCGGCAGTCGGCGCATCGGCGGTGATCGGGTCAAGCTCGGGCGGTGCCGCGCGGCGGCATGTGAGCGGCCAAGCGGTCGGACATGGTAGGACATGTGAACATGTTAAGCGCGGCGCTTCGGATCGGAACTAGACAGGTGTCGGATATGGTTCCTGGAACTATTAAGGTCCGGAACTTCACACACATGTCTGTGGCGTGGGATATTGTACAATCTGTACTATTTGTTTTGGCTATGTATTCGTGCTTGTAGCTATCAATTGATGATTCACCAAAAGGAAAAGACTTTACGGCATTAACATTAGGAATCACAAACACATACATATAGATTACACTAGTTAATTCTAAGCAGACAAATTTATCGAACTCATTTCACCTTACCATCCAAACTTATGTTTACTCGTAAACATTTTGGTAGTTCCACGCGTGGGCGTCAAACATTAGTGCTTTGTCCAACGTTCAGATTTTACGTCCACATCTGCTTTAACTGTTCCTCGTAATCATAAAGTGCATTATTTATGCACCAGATACGTCTATCGCCTTGCAAATATCTCCGCACGTCTCTGGAGACATTTCTTAGAGAAGCTTTCGAGTTATCTGGCTGTTAAACCGGAGTGGTGATAACGGGTGTAATCGACCTGCTAGTGCTCAGGGCACAAGTGAATTTGCTACTCAAACGGGTCTGATACTATCCTTGGGTACTCGATTTATGCATTTGCAGCTGTCTTACGGGCCAATGGGCAAGTGAGACGGAACTTTCGATTTGTTTTCTGAATTCGTATGAAATATAAGTTTTATCTTCTAATTTATAGTTTCTATAAGGACCTCATAACTAAAGTGGTTTCAATATTTTTTTACGAGTAGCATATGGCATAATGCATAAAAGTGGTGTATCTGAGTTTCAATAAGGTATCCACTGACGTTGGCTGACTTTGGCTTTCGCCCATTACTTTAAGGCTAGTTGAAAATAGTGAATTTGAAACCATATCACCTGAGAGGGACGTTAGTATCTTGATACGAACGTCCCTATCAAGTAAGTAAGAGTAGGATAAGGCAATTAGGAAGACTTGGTTGAGATTACCCTAAGACAGGAATACATCGATCAAAGAAAGAGGCTTATGCTGGCAAGATATCAGAAACTTGATGTTGATGTGGCGATAGAATTAGGGTTAATTATAGCTCAGGCACTATCTATAATCTGAATTGATGTTTTTACCGATGACACGACTTATGATGACACAAATGTACTGTGAAATTGCAAATTGTTAAAATGTGAAGCTTATCCGGGTATTGATTAGGTGATAGAATGATGGAATATGATGAAAATTATCAATGTTGGTAGCTTTTTGTAGGATCTACTTCCGTTCTCGGATATATCATCACTTAGGTCAATATCGTAAGTGCTATTTAATGACACAGCATATTAGCTTCCTTGGCATTATGGTAAAAAAAGATGTAAAAGGAAGCACAAGTCATAACAAAAGAGAAGAAAAGCAGAATTACTTACAAGTGCCAGCATTAAGCAATAAACAGTTGACAACATTGATGAATTGCAACGAAATCAAAAGTAGCCTCCGTAGAGGGAACCGGCTGGTCTCCACAATGCATCATGCTGCGTCCTCGAAGTCATTACAGGCTCTGTGGGCGCCCCATAACTCGCCCGGGCTCCACGGGACTCCGTTAACACACAACAATCAGATTTATGTTGTGACATCATTCATTTATAGTTCATTTTCTTGGTAGTGGAGCGGTTCGAAATTTCGTTGAAAAGAGGAAAATGGCCTTGAAGGATTGTCCAATTTGGATAAAACATTATCTCACTATATAACACTCATAGTTTTTTTTAAAATAAGGATCAGTCAGTTATAATACCTGAAGGTCACCTTCTAGCCAAAGACGAAATGTCTGCCGGGTCTACAAATGATTAAAAACTTGATGAAATCTAATTGACAGTTGGAAGTTTTTGTCAGGTGTTTTATAATTGCCTATCAATTAAATCAATATCTAGCTATTGAAAATTAATTTTTACAACAAAACGACGTAAAATGAGAGAGAACACTCGGTGTCACAAAAAATACTCTTTAAACTTATTTTCTTTCTACATACAGAGATACGTTGTGTCTTCGAAACAGGCCCACACTCAGACGATCTTGTAAATTGCTCTAACTTGATTGATGGTTCGTTCAGAACGCTACATCCCATACATCAAAATGATACCAATAACAATAAATTCCAATTTGTACTCCAGCTGTAACGGTGTAACTAGTTTCAGAAGACTCGTTCAAACGACTCGGTAAATATTGTAAATACCGTTTGTTCTACTAATTAGTTAATATAACAGTGTTGCCAGTCGTATAATTTACGACGTATCGACTGATTGGCTGGTTTTACGACTGCAAGTTGTTAATTACATAACAACTAGTTGGCATTGGGCTATTGACAATGAGCTTACGGCGGTGACTCCGCCGTCCAGTTATCTAACATGTGTGGCGAATCAGTCAAGGTTTGTCGGACAGAATTTGATTGGAACAAGATTTGGTCTTGAAATGCAACTAATAGAGAATTTTAATCCTTTTTTTCCTAACTGACAAACGATGATAGCTTGGAGTAGCCACCATCACCAGACTTGCGGGGGAGCGGATGGCTCTCACCCCTAATAAATTATTAGTTATTTTATGTATTGCTGCATAATATGACCTTCAGGAACAAAAAAAGAATCCTGCGAACCTCATCCTTTTTTCTCGTCTGTTGAAAACAACCTTTCTGAATACTCTTTTTCCCTCTAGAAGTCGAAATAGCCTGTTCATTTCTGCAACACTAAATAACCGTTGCTATCGTTAATAATAATTATATTCTGCATGTTAATTTAATTGTCCACAAAACATTCCCATTGGTCACATAACGGATTTAGGCCACCAATAGATTCTAATAGCATTTGTTGCATCAGATATGGCTAATCAATTTCTGTTTATGCGCTCTATAAGAGGTTGTAAAGTGACCCGGGGTCTCAAATAGGGTCAGAGGTCAGTTTAATCACGCAAGCTAATCCTAGCTAATCAGATTTGCCAAATTAGCTGATAATTATCTCGCTGAAGAAATTGTTCAATTAGCCAATGGTCTCTCAATGAGGTTTGCAAAATAATATTAATCTGATATTAGTGGTTGGCACGATGGAGTATTTCATATTGTTGTCTTGTCCCTTTCTGAAGTAGTCGTGGGTTCGTTTATATATTATTTATCATATATTTTCGATTATATTATTTGTCATGATGTCAAATATTTGTGTTGGTTCCATGTCCAAGTGGGTGTATACATATTTTGCATGTCTGAACCATTAGGTATTCGATTTGTATCCTTAAAATGCAGTACTATAAAATATATTTATGGATGGTCGTAGGCCATTCTCAGCCTCTCATGTTTTTTTTTGGTTCGTCCATATTAAGAAGAGGCAAAGGAAAAAGACATTAATGCATCCAACCCTTTTTCGTTGTCTTTTTACATTTTTATCTTAAGGTCTAAATGTATTGGGCAATGAATGAATAAATCTTCATTCAGATTCGTTGAGGATTGCACAGGCAAAAAGTATTATATAACCTGCTCGTATTTTGAATATGTAGTACTGATTAAAAATATATTATTGTTTAATTTAAGTTTGTATACCCTTTCTCATAGTACTTTAGTTAAAATGCAGATATATTAAGTATATTGTACGAAGATCGCACAAGATAAGTGTTTCTGTAAAGTTCAATGTTAACAAATTGCAGTACTTAAGTTTTTCCCATGTAAATTTTTATATTTTTATTGCGTAGTTAAGCAGTAAAAAGTAAAGTTGGTAAGTTATCAATCACAATACTAATTGCCGTATAAAAATTACCTGCCGGTCACCAGTCGTGATCAGAATACGCAATACTTGCTGGAAACTAGAAAAAAAAAACACTCACCCGACTATTCGAGAAGTGTATAGGGTTGATACGAAAGTCTGCAATTGACACTAAAATTATGCAAAAACACCGGAAGCCTGAGCCGAAAACCTTAATTGTAAAAAAGTAAAGGTTATTTAAAGGGAAACCTATGATCACTGACCAAACACTACTATTGACAGTCAGTTAGCATACTGCCAAACGAAATACTTCCACGCATTTTCACACATCTTTTGAAGGATGCTAAATCAATAGAAAGAATTAGCAGCTTACCCAGGTGACATAATGCAAGAATGACATCAATGACCTTCATACACCAAATCTATAAATACAATATATAACATACACTTTAAATGTTAAGGAAAACATCGTGAGGAAACCTGCACACCTACGAAGAAATTCTTAGGTTGTGTAGTCAACCAACCCGCACTTTCCAGGGTGGTTGACTAAGGCCATATCGCCCTAATTTAGGGTAGGCCTGTGCCCCAGCAGTGGGGAGGTATATGGGCTCATGATCTTTATAATGACGACTTGAAACGCTTGCTATTTTTAATTTTCGATACAACATGCATACATTAAGCCTAACACTTTTTTCTGATGATAGGCAGGGACCTTTAACATTCTAGCCCACTTTTTATCTTACTTATCCACTTCATACTCGCTCAGTTTAGTGGCTCGACCCAACCCTAACGAAGGCAATAAATAAGCAGTTCCAGATAGTGCCCGCGTGGGCGTACGACTGGTTTCACTCTTTTACTTCTGTTTTTATATCCCGGTTTGCTAATATCGGTGCGCGGGCGCTTCGGCGCTTGCCTTATATCGGCTTCGGGCCTTTCAAATCACCGCGACTGGTATTATTTAGCCGATCGGCATTTCCTGTGCGAATATGTGGAGGAATTCGATAGATGTCGTTGTATGGTGAAGTGGAAATTGTATCTACCGATACAGAATCATGAATGAAAGTATTTTAGAAACTCGATCGTAAAAATCGTACTTATGTCGGGTTCAAAACTTTCGCTTTAGGGGTGAGAGCCATCCGCTCCCCCGCAAGTCCGGTGACGATGACAAGTCTACTCCAAGCCATCGTCGTATGTTAATTGGGGGAAAAAATCTTTACTCACACTCACGCACTGAACTAGTTAAGAGGACTGATGCAACTAAAAAGTAAATCTTCATTAAGCATTTGTAAATATTACACTTGTTATGCTTAATACTGAACCCTATCCAAACAATGAAGCATTGGATCTTAATAGTTTATTACTACATACTTGTATTGTCTGGCAAAATAAAACTGAGTTTTTATAGTCCCATTAATTGCATTTGATTGATACTAACTCATGTTACTGCAGCAGTCGAATCGCATTTGGTGCTTTATACTAAATTAATTCTTTAACTTTGTAATAATCAACTGAAACATGAGCTTTAAGCTCTTAAGCTTAAGGTAATAAGGAGAAAAGTCGAAAAGCAAAATCTCGGGTGTTCCATCACTATTTTGCTCTTATTACCAGGATCGTCGGTTTACATTATTGCAGCGAATACTTGCAATGTTAATGGAAATGTAACTTGCACCTTTACGGCTTTTAAATGGTCTCTATCGAGCGATTTTATGTCACTAATGAAGCTCCGAGTACATAAATCTACAGGCTAATTAAATGGGATTGAGTACGCAAAAACTGCAAGTAAAGCATTTAAGTGATCTTATTAAAGCTTTGAAAAAAAATTGTCCAAGCCAGGATTGGACAACCGTTTTATTCCTTATTAGGTCTTTGCTTTAGCTAGAACCTTTAAAATGCATTGCGGCTAAAATGCCGACAAAGGACATTAAATTAGTATTGAAATATACTGTGTTTTGTGTCGGTGTTGATTACACCTGGGACAATCATTAATAAATATTTGGATTTCTACGTGTGTGTGTGTTTAGTTAATTATCGCAATAACAAAGTCAAGAAGATAATCAAAGTTGTCTTAAGTAACATCGGACAAACTTATAATCGTCTCAGCAACAATCGTCAGAATAAATGTGTTAGAACCGTAAGATTCATTCACTGAGCTTCCGACAAATTAAAAACAACTCCGACATTTGAATGTTCCCCACAGTGATCTGGAACTGACATAATATTTTTATAGTTAATCGATTTTCTTAAAATGAGACATAAACGTCAAAGAAAAAGGTGAAATGTATGATTTAGAAGCGGTTTCGACCCAGCAGGAGTTATAAGACAACCCGCAGTCGGACCAATGGTGTTAACTAACTTAATAGCTTCAAAGCATATTGGATATATGTATTTTCTGTATAGTCGTTTCTACTAAAACAGTAGGGACTTTTGAACACATTAAGAAGACTCTTGATTAGTTTTTGGAGGTGTTTGACACTTGGTACTTGAGATGTTGATTCGATTCGAGGTCATTCGCCAAATTGTTAATTGCAATTGCAGGTTACAATAAGACTTGCTAAAAATTGTGTAAGTCTTGTAACAAAATACGAGTAGTATGCTGAAAGAAAAGTTACTATATTTTAATTTACCAAACACCAATTGTACTTACTGCCTTACGTTTGGCAACTTGTTAAAAAAGTAACCAACCTCTTTACCGAAAAATCTCAAGTGAAAAATACTTCTAAGTCTACTTACAAGTCCAGATTTGTCTGATGCATATATAAGAGGCTAAGTTTAGCCATTCAGGGCTCCCGGTGTATTCCAAGGGTCTAACTGCCGCATTATAGCACCATAAATCCTCATACATCTTTTATGTTCGGTATAAAATTTGTGATTTGTTACAATTTGTCATGTGTTCACCGGAATATTTTATGGGTTTTATAAGTATTCTCCGTTACATTTTACTATGAGTTTATCTGGCTTCTGCGCAGTAATACTATCCTATTTGTATGCAGTCTTGGTTATGAAACCATTTACAACGTCTCTATTGGACTTTTCATATTCTAAACGGGGACAGTTTTGCTATGATTTAGGGATTAGCATGTCTAGTTATTACGTTGAGACGATTATACTCTGACGTCTGCCACTAATACAGGAATCATAGTACCTAATTTTAAGATGGTTAAGCGTTCAGAGTTAAATTTAATAGAGTAATGAGTATAAAAGTCAGAATCTAAGCTATACTTATGATAGTTTCGTTTTCGAATAAGTATGCATTTGAATGTGAATTGTGTGAAACTTGATATGCTGTAATATATGCTCTAAGTCTAACGCTAATTTTACATAAAGTAGATTTGACGATTTTGAAAAACGGGAAATAGAAAATCTATAACGTTTCTTAAACATAGTTTACTCAAGCCATAGTATCCGGCCATCCATAGACTAGACTTAACCATAGACTATTTTGAATTTCATTTGTTTTTTTTTTCTTAAACTAAAAGGAGCAATGACATTGCCTATCGGCAATTAAGACAGATCAAACACCGAGAAAAAAAAACACGTAATATTCATGTCAATGACGTGCACGCGCGGCGAGATCGCCTTCTATGGAAGCTGGGTTGATACGATTTAATCACATACTCTTTGCTAAATAAGCAATGATTATGTAATATATGGCCATTGGACAGTGTTGCTAGAACTCTACATTTGGTTTGTACAACACTTTGGAGGTACGCTTTTTACTAATTAACATTGCAGAATTTACTTAGTACTTTTATTCGTTTTGAATTAAAATCTAGGGAGTCTTATTGAACAAAAATTATCATCACAAGACGTGAAACTTTTTTTAGTATTAAAACTGTAAAAGTTGCGAAAACAATTGTTTTAAAACATGTAAATAATATTTTATGATTGCTTTGTTGTGTTCACTGTTAACGAATGCAACGACAAATGTGATTGGATTTATGTCTGAAATTTTATAGTTTGTACCAATTAAAATTGTAACTGTACAATATTTAATACTGGCAACACTGATTTTGCCACAGTGATCGGTAGAAAGGAGATTTTTAACTGTTTCAAGTATTTGCTCCTTTTACTTTTCGAAAGTATTGTTAAACGGAGCAATTATAATGTTTAAGGAAAACAAGTGAATTACATATAATTAACTTGTCAAATAGTAACCGCGGTTTGGTTTGTAATTTGCGTCACATTACGAGAGTGACGTTACGTCTTTATTAAGAAACAATCGATGTTAAATAAAAGCTTGATATGATTTCATAAAGACAATTTTAGAATGTACAATACATAGTACAATACCTTGTATTGTATGATATCGACGCGATGTAGTGATAGGTTTGACTAATATTCTAAGCTAAAATGAAAAAAACACCATGTAACCTAATTCTAATGTGTATTCATATTGAAATCGAAACTCTACATTTTCATAAATAAGTATCTGCTTTTACAACCATTAAATTTCTTAAATATAGTTCAGAGGTAAATACATACATAGTATCACACCTCTTTCCCAGAGGGTTAGGCAAAGATCACTTCATGCGATGCACACGACACATACATATAATACACCCTCTGTGTATACTCTCTGGTCTCTTGTAAATGTCATACTTACATACATATTTCTAAACAAATGCACACTCGTCTCGTAGAGGCAGAGACAGAGCGAGTGATTACTCACTCATCAATACAGGCATAAATCTCAGCTCAATAGTTATTGTGTGCATTGAGACACTGTAGTTCGTATGACTTTACTTGATTACTTGTTAACTATGAGATTAACGATAGTGAAGAGATAAAATGACAACTGTATTTTCTGTGTGCTGTTAAAATATTAGATAAGGTATGTTAGGTACATACATATAATCACGCCTTTTTCCCAGAGGGGTAGGCAGAGATCCCTTTCAGCGATTAACTTTTTACCTCTGTGGGAAACGTGATGTGACGGGTTGTGGACCACCTCGCCGCCATTTTGCCTTGTGCATTGTTTGTAAGTTAGGTACGCTTTGTTAGTCTATTTTTTATGTATAAATGAATATCTATTCTAATATTATAAAACTGAAGAGTTTGTTTGTTTGTTTTTTTGAACGCGCTAATCTCAGGAACTACTGGTTCGATTTGAAAAAATCTTTTTGCGTTGTATAGACCATTTATCGAGGAAGGCTTTAGGCTAACATCACGCTGCGACCAATAGGAGCAAATATACAATGGAAAATGTGTAAAAAACGGGGGAAACGCGGACGAAGTCGCTGGCACAGTTAGTACATATATATTCTTAATAAGCTATAAAAAATATCTTAAACCATTAATAAATGTACCTTTATTTTATCTAAGTAGAAAAATGCAGTGTATAGATAAATAAAAAAAATGCATATTGAAACAAGCAAACATCGGGCCAGATGAAGCAAAATAAAATAGGTGCGAGTACCTTTGACACGTCCAAACGCATTTACTGTTTTTTAGCCCGATTTTGATGAGGATGACTTAATAATTATTTCCCGGCTTTCCCTCCCCTGGCTTTGCTATAAATCGGCTCGCTGACCGCCGTCGCGCGCGGTATCGACAGTGCAATTCGTCTGCGGCCGACAATTTATGCACCTCGCATGGTATGAGAAATACGATCACTTTGTTAAGTCGTCGTGTTATGCTGAGATAGAGACCATGAGCAAAGTATTTGGTAGAAATAACTTAAAATATTATTCATGCTACATACCTATTATTACAATATACTTTATATGTCATGATCTCCGTTTAGAAATCGCAATAAGCGTTGTAGTTGAAAAAGCTTAAAAATATGATTAGGTTTAATACCAAAAACCAGTTTTTTTAACGATCTGTTTATTACTTCGTAACTTTTCAATTTAAAAGAAGCCAGGCCGTGAGTAGGCAATTTTTTTAAAATAAATATCTTATTTAGTAAACATAATGAAACTTACAATTCCACTAAAAACTCTCGCCTTTTCCTTTTTCCATTAAAATCTCGCTAAATGTAGAACGTTAACGACGTTTGTTGAGCGATAAGGAAAATCTTTATCAATGCCGACTTCGTTACATATATAAACGATGACTGTGGAATATTTATACGCACATATTTACGAATATAATAATAATAATACGTTCCATTTGTACGTCCCGTAATCTGATCAGTTTTTCCCATGCTCATCCATGTTTGTGTTATGGTGCAATTTGAATTTCATATCACGTAGTATCTTTATCATGTTTACACAGTTTAATATGTTATTACTGCCCACGTCTTCTGGTAACCGATGTTTGGTATCTCCACAGTGTCACCTCTCGGAGTTTATTGCGTAATGACAATTATTTGATATTAAACCACAATAAACAGATATTGTGGACGTGTTGTTAATGCGGTTTCCCGGGGATGCCGCCTGCGGTTCGAATCTCGACATGTGTTAACATCCATGAATTAAGTACTTGTTTATTCAAATAACCCTGAAGGATTGTAATGTCGGAATGTTAAATGTTACATCTTAAGTGTGTGTTAAGAAACAAGCCTTATTTTGTTGAATAATAAGCATGTTATGTGCTATTAACTCAATTCTAGACACCAAATGATCATTGACGAAGATTTTCAGCCGCGTATAACAAAATAACCGCTCTAAAAAATCATATTACGCGAAGGCAGTAGAATAATACACATTTTAAACGGAGATATATCTCTCAGGGAAGTCATAAGCAAAGTTTACTAAATATTTGACTCGACACTTTCCAAAGGCAGGCCCGCTAGGGACGCATATGATTCCAACTTTTCCCTTATGTCTCAATATGGGATGGAACATTTGAGATTAAACAGATTATATGCCATAAACTGTAAACGTGTTCTCAGATCTTTATCAGGTCTTTAGTTATTTTTATCACCGTGGAAAAGGAATGAATTGAGCTGAATTTTAATCAAATTTCTTTGAAGATGTATTCCGTGGCGTTATGTCATGAAATTATAACGTTGCGGTGGAAAATTACGTTTTTACTTTTTATTTACTTTGCGTTGAAGAACTCTACATCACTTTTAATGTGACGATGTTTGAACCACGCCTTTAAGCCTTCCTTATGTAATAATAACACTTGGGCTGATAATAGGGCTAAGATAAATTCATATAAACCTACACAAACCAACACATTATACTATGACTCATACCATTTCTCATCAAGTATACTAGAGGATTTGTTTTTCCGGAGATTAAGTTCTAAGTTCATCAACATAAACGTCTCAAAACATAGACAGCACAAAGATGTAGTAGATTCGGATTATCTTCTAAGTCTGTTAGTTGAATAAAATAATAATTGTGTACAAATGAACTAGTCTGAAATAATTAGCATTGTGAGACAACAAGATTGCAAATAATATTAGCTAGTGTCTGCTGGTCTAATTTCAGAAAACACTAGTGCAGTTGATGAGATTGCACTAATCAAGTTATACTTTACCACGTTATATCTTGCACTAGTCAAGACTCCAGACGCGACTCGAAAATCTAATAAAGCATGTAAGATTATTTATGTAAGCTTTTAGCTTAATTAACTTAGAATAAATTAAGAGCATTATTTAGTAAGCGAAGCAAAGTGTTCAGCTATTTATTAGATTAATATGATAAAATGAATGCAAATGAGTTTGTGTAACACTTATTTTCAACTACGATACTGTTTAGTCAACTTGTTCATTCATAGACCACTGTGTTTTAATAAAGGGACATTCGAACTTAGACTATCAAAGATTCGAATACTTTTTCCTATTTCCTGCAACAAAACGGTTATACGTATGCGGTAATCTACTGTGCACTGAGAATCTGAACTAGGTCCTGTCGTCATAGCATCATCGTCATTAGCAGGCTTGGCGTTAAAGTCACTTGTTGTGGTAGCAGACAACGACACACATTGCTTCATTATAGGTGGTAGTAATTTTTATTTGATAAATTACTACCAGACCTTACACTTGCTCCAAGCTTTCCGACTCTAAGATCTCTGACAACCGGAACTCAAAAACAAAAAGCTCTCCCTCAATCGAGGCTCACCTGTCTGGACGGCTAGCCCTAATAAAGTAATTAACTCCTATCACTTAAAGCGTATTTCCTGGCGGCGTCTAAGAAAGGCCAAGCAAACATCCACCTTTTCCCCGAAGATAAAAACCAGCCGTAAACTCTATCGTTAAGATAAGCCTGTGTTAATTTCATAAGAAACTATTAAGTGGCTCTTGTGATATTAACATCGAACTTAACTTTCACTTGAGATTTAGCCGTAATGACTCCATCATCGTCAGCAGGCGTAGTGCAACGGTTTGGATGTGTATTTTAAATTGTGTTGAACTGTTAATGTTTTGCATCCGGTTCTGTAATTATAGCGTGTCGAATTACCGCGACACTCCTATTCTGATTACGTGAAAGTGTATCATCGTTTTAACACCTGTTTTCGTATTTACCTGATTTAAATACGTGATTGAACCAAAACCACTTAATGACCATCACAAAATATACTGGCTATTGTTATTTGCAAGGAACAAAACAATGTTTTTTTTTTCATAACCTTTATCATCTCCTCCAAAACCACTGCTATCTATCCAAGGCTAGGACTTGCCAGTTCTTGAATACATGGACCAGTTCGTCACACCACCTTTCCTTGGGCCTGTTAAATGTTTCATTTTCCTAAAAAACTTGTCGCAGCTTATCATATTAATTAATATCACGTACGAAAGTAAATTTTCGTAGGGTTTAACTACCATACTCGTAGGCCTTTACTGTATTCTCTACTAGTGACCCGCCCCAGCTTCGCTTCAGATATACTATACATAAAAACCTACCTCTAAAATCCTTTTTAAAAACCGCATAAAAATCCGGTGCGTAATTCTAAAGATTTAAGCATACATAGGGACGAGCAGACGCGGGAAGCGACTTTGCTTTATACTTACTATGTAGTGATAGTTTATATTGTAGTCTAGTAGTCTACCAATGTAGGGGAGAATAAAGGGAATATTTACAAACCCTCTTGAATTAATGAAGTGGCGCGTACTACGCTCGAGACGGCGATCAAACATTTAACAGTTTACGGACGACTCCTCATTATGAGGAGCATAGAAAATATTTTCTATACGATAGAGAAATTCGCCGTTCAATTACTTCAAAAGTTTAGTCTGTTATGTTGAAGATACAAATTAATAAGATTAACTCATACAAACATTATGTATTGTAATATGTTAACTTTAGCAAATATGTAGTTTCAGTTGACACTAAGTAAATATTTTAAGTATTTTTTTTTACATACAGGAGCTTTTTATTTCATTGCATTCTATAATATAGCGTCAGGAAAAAATAAATCCATCACTTCTGTGCCCGAACATCATCAAACAACGAATTTAACGTTTATTACATATTATAAATGAATTCATCTAATAAACCATGAAATTCTCTACGGGATTCATATGTTTATCTTCCACACATGAGGAAGCTGCTTTGTGAAACTAATCCAACCGAATGGCAACTTCAAAGCGGACTGAAAGCTCAAGGAAATCGTAAATTATTAGGATCAGAACCAATCGATTTATTTCAGTGCACCTCACGTTGTAAATTCTAATAGCGAGCTTTGGCATGTAAGATGTTAATTACAAAATTAGTATCTACATTTTGTAGTCTACAAATGAAAGGATTACTGAAGCCATAAATTTACTATACCTGTAGAGATAGTTAAAACTATAGAATTAAACTGGTATCAAGATGACGATCTTTAAAAATACAATTGGTGCTAGAAAAACTCTTGGACCTCTACACATCAGAAATTGCATCAAAAACAACAAATCCGGTTAGTAACACGAAGCACGGAAACTCAATTTGCCAAACAAGAATAACGGAATCCTCTAAAACGTTGATGCACAAAAAAACTTTAGGCTATCGACGTATTTGCATCCGAGAACGAATCAATTAATCGAAGAATGTCTGCTATCGGCACCAACGCCATAAAATAGACTATGAAACTGTGCTATAAAGATTACGATTGAGGTAATAATGTTATAAATATTGTAACAGAAGACGTGTTTTACATTGTATTCGATGGAAAGTAGGACGGAGAGAACGCTTAACACATATAATTGAAAATACAGTTTACAGCTTGCATATAAATTGTCTTTGATGTAGGTAAGACGTTTCGACGACATTTAATGGACAAATGTTGTTTATAAGTTCATGTGTTTTAGGGCATTTTTATTGTACGTATTAAAATGGCAGTATATTCATCAGCATTGCTTATTGTTTCGCTCGCATTTATTGAACGGAATTTAAATGAATCAAAAGAAACTGGTTTTCAATAATCCCGTTCTGCAACAGCCAATGACTAAGAGGGTCGTTATGTAGAATATGCGGAAATCTTCAAGATTCCTTTTGGTATTGAGGAAACTTCCCTGTATTATCAATTCATTGATTCCTGGTCTCATGTCCTAGAGTTGTCTGATTTTTTTTCCAAAGACGATGATGGCTTGGAATAGCTTTGTCATCATCACCGGGGTTGCGAAAACCACTAGCTTCTATTGCAAGTATCGTCTATCTGTGGAAACAATTTCTAAGCAAGCTTGCAGCTCACGTTTCGTTTCTTGCGGCCCCAAACCTGATCGGACCAGGTTCCAAGAATACACTCTTATGTCAGTGCAGTTTTTGCTACCGCTCCGTTGCCCTGCGCCCGCGCACACAGGAATATCTCAGCACACTCGTCGCGTTCCTTCCTTCCTTCAGTTTTTATGTTGACGTTTTGCAGTTTTATTTTCCATTGTTTAGTTCCGTGGTTATGATGATATTTGAAATTCTCTTAGAATTTTTTATTTCTTAGTGTTTTATTTCTTTCTTTTGCAACGAGCTTTGTTTTGATCTTTGCTTTGATAGCACTAGAGAAAAAAAACTGCAATATTTCTGCAAATATAAGTTTTTATAGATAATACCAGCATAATTCATAAGCTGGAGGAAGTTGCTTATCAAGATAAAACTTGAACAAGAAATCTTTTTGATCACAGTTTGTTAACATGTTTGAAGGATAATTCACGCATTTATAAAACAGAAAGGAACCTAACAAATATTCTTCAAAATCAAAATACTGCGAATGAGAAAGTAAATCTCAACAGTAGGACATCCGCACCAAAAAAACTAGCCAAATTAATTAACGCAACAATTGATTTGTAATCTCTCAAAGCTCCTGTAACCAGACCGCTATCTCCGTCGGTAACTCAACGTTACGATTTGGTAACATAATAGCTTTGTCGAAACGAATTAAAATCAACTTGTTGATCGGAACTCGACACGAGTCTATTTAGTACCGGCTAATCTGCTCTAATCCGTCTTACTGCCAAGCGAATGGCAGTAAATTTCGATATTTATTTGACTTAATATACTTTAGCCATTAGGAAGGCACAATTGGTAAGCTTCGATTGTTCAGGATTGTGTAAGGTTATGCTACCTTATTACAGTATTGCCGGGTATGTTATTTTATTTCATAAGCTTTATCAGCTGTGTTCATTGTGTAGAATCTATAGTTAATGATGAGTTTCATCATTAGCTACATTTGAAATGGGAATTGATTGCGATATCATTGATACGGATTAGTATTGCTAAATACACGATATGTAATATAAGCAAAGATACGTTTCACTGAACTTGGATTTGCAACAGCAAAGGGATAAGGCTTACTCATAAATCATGTAGGTACTGTGAAAAACTTTTGAATTGCTCAAACGCACAAAAAATGACAATATACTTTTTAAAACCGCCAATCATATCGATGTCATTTTGCACACACTTCAAATTTAAATCCTTTAAAAACAAATGACGGCAAAAGTCATGTTCTTCCGTGACGTCACCGCGAAGTATGCGGATAATATCAGCCCTGATAAAACTGCAACAAATCGCTTGTCATGACCGCTCCGTACTTGGCCCGCGATCTGCATATACCGTTATGCATTCCCAATGCAACTTTGGTGACAGTAACCGATATGAAACACAATATTCAACTCTATTGCAAGCGCATAAAGGTCCTGATCCAAATACTAGCGGTAAATCGAGCTTGGGAGGTAAGGACAACGACAAATTGGACATGCATACAACCAGGCAAAGGAATTGTTATGTTTACACGTTAATTGCTGTTAATTATTTTGATTTCTGCCTGCGAGAAAGGACTGCGGGGAATGTTAAAATCTCTTGAACATTCCTTGTACTTTCGAGGAGGCGGATGATGAAATTGTGTTTTTGACATTTTGAAATCGCCAAGATTTATGACATTTAAGTAATGTATGAAACATTTCTGTTCATTGTTGAAACCTGGCTTTAATAAAGTAAATTCTTACATTGTTGGCGACTCTAGACAGTATTTGTGATATCAATAAAAAATAGGATTTTCTTCTGGACTTCATATACAAAAAGCTCACAATATCTTGGTAAGTTCTTTATTAATGTTCTCAAGGTCCTTACATCCGTAGTCATGGTCAAAAATATGCTGTGAGCAAAGTCCGACCGGTCCAGACCAGATCGGACCGAACACCGACACAATCTATTCTTTTTGTGGCCGACGAATGTGATTTATTAGAATCTGCTAAGCCTACTTTCTTCTAGTAATTATAAATATCTATATGTTATAGGCAATGTGTATAATGCAGGCATTCTATACAATGCCTAGGAAATGTATAGAATGCCGAGGTTGCTTAGGCAATGTATGAAATGATACTCAATGTTTGAAATATTTTACACTTTACCTAGGAAATGTATAGAATACCTGGGCATTGTATAGAATGCCGGTTGAAGCTTAGGTAATGTATTTAATCGATTTTTCTTCTCCGTAATTTGGTTAGTTACCTACTGATCTTTTGAGAGCTTATCCTAATTTTAACTGTTACAAACACATAGCGCTGATTAAACATATTGCACTTTATCGGTTGGTATGCCGTGTTTTTTGCGTAGAGAGCGTTTGTCACATAGGAGTTCTAGAATTATTCAAAATTTTTATAATAATAATTTTTAAACTCGAAAACGAGAGAAGCTGTGATTTGACGTAATCAGGTACTGCTTGCCGCATGAAATCGATACTTAAAGCTAAAGAAGCTCTACGCCCTAAGTAATAAAGCGGTTCGAACGTGCTTTCGAGTTTCGGTTAAACCTTTCGTTAAACCGGCATTTATTGATTTTAATAAAAAAAAACTGCACAAATCTATTGTGCTACTAAGATAGAATAATTTTAATGCGGGAAAAAAACCACTAAAATTTCACGGTGTATATGGGTGGTTTTAAAAAATATCGGGAGGTCCGGTGGTTCAAGTCCCCGTTCAGGCGGGGTCATGAATGCGAATTTTTTCAAAATTTTAAATTTACATTAAGCTATAAAAGCATTAAAAACAACAAATAAAAATATAATTGCCAAATGCAACCATTCTGTATAACATTTCTGTAAAGAAATGTTTGCGGGCCGGTAGTGTTTGATCACTACCGGAGGTGGCGCGACCCGTGGCTAACGGGTAAAAGGTGATGGAAAAGTTCGCATTGTGACGTAATTGCCTGGATAGCTCAGAGGTTAGAGCAACCGACGCGATATCGGGAGGTCCGGTGGTTCAAGTCCCCGTTCAGGCGGGGTCATAAATGCGAATTTTTTCAAATTTTAAATTTTCAAAGAGGACTCTTTTTTTAACTCAGTCTAAGGTGCCAGGAAGTCCCGAGCTCGCAAGTACTACATAGTTTATCCAAGGCCTAACGAGTTTGTCCTGAAATCAGGTTTGTCCGGTAACATGTATGTTTATGATCAACTAATTGCAACTACATATCTAGCTATCACTGTTCTCAAGTAAAAGCCTGGTGACGGATGGACGGACGGAACCATTCATGGGTTAACGGACGGACTCAAAACCAATGCTACCGAACCTCTCTACGCAAAGCAATAACATATTATTCAAAATATACCGAGGATAAGTTTGATTAACCCGTTCAATATCAACATTTTGAACTTGACATTAACAGGAACATTACTCTGTCTCAATAATAAATAAAATGAAAATGATTAAGGGTCCTACCCATGGTCGTTCATTATACACATTACCTGATGCACTTCGGGCATTTCATACAATACCTAGGTAATGTGTGAAATTAATCGTATTATACACATTGTCTGATCGTTTTAGGCATTGTATAGAATACCTAGGTAATCTATACAATACCGGATTATACACATTGCCTATAACATATACAAGGCGACGCATCAGCATACAAGGAATGGTATGCATGACACTTCGAGATTGATGAAAGTGCTTAAGAAACTTCAGTATAGTTAAGTCACTTTAAAAAGTAATAGAGGAAGATCCCAGTGCCGCCAGACATCACTTATTTTCTAATGGACAAAATATATACGATTGAGTAGTGGTGGGGTGTACTATCATCATATGACTAGTTGCTACCTTGACCAGACGGCCATTTTTCAGATATCAACCAATCAAGGTACATAGAAACACTGCTCACCTCACTTAAATTCTGATGGCTGATTTTAACATATATCTCACACAATATCATTAAAAATCAGGATTCATTACTCCCAGACACATGCGGTCGGCGGTTTTACCTTACAGACGCTTTAAAGCTATGAAAAAAATTTTACTCTTACTTATTTTCTGATGCTTGATTTTTATATATGTTATTCAAACAACTATTTTAAAACGTTTTGCAAATGGACAGACCGATCCAAGGGGCCAAACATTCACCAGACCCAAATGTTTTAGATTTTTTTTAAAAAATTGAATTTAGTTAAGTTTTTCTAATAAAATAGTTTGTAAGGTACAATTCTATAATTATTGCGGTCAGATGAGCACTTTTCAGTTGTTTGAATAACATATATAAAAATCAAGCATCAGAAAATAAGTAAAATTAAGTAAAAGTAAAATTTTTTTCATAGCTTTAAAGCGTCTGTAAGGTAAAACCGCCGACCGCATGTGTCTGGGAGTAATGAAACCTGATTTTTAATGATATTGTGTGAAATATATGTTAAAATCAGCCATCAGAATTTAAGTGAGGTGAGCAGTGTTTCTATGTACCTTGATTGGTTGATATCTGAAAAATGGCCGTCTGGTCAAGGTAGCAACTAGTCATATGGTGATAATACACCCCAACACTACTCAATCGTATATATTTTATCCATTAGAAAATAAGTGATGTCTGGCAGCTCTGGGATCGTGGACCATAATGAGACGCAGGATATATGTTCAATTAAGTGTCACTACATAATCGTACACCGATCGATGTTTAATTTATACTTCAAAATACAACACCCTTATACGCAGCAAGAAATACATCACGTGAATTTAGTGACTAATCTGGAACTTACTATTTTATTTTTTACGACTCATCCTCACTGTCTGAACTTTCTTCTCGCCAAAACTACTTAGGTAAATGTACATCGATTTAATATTAATTTGGTACACAAGGAGTCTAGAGCCTGGGAAAGGCCACAAGCATATAAACCGACTGTGTTGAGAGGAACTTATGTTTGACGTATTAGGGGTGATAGCCATCCGCTCCCCGCAAGTCCGGTGATGATGACGAGGCTACTCCAAGCCATCATCGTAAGTCAGTTAGGAAAAGAACTCCACGCTAACGAAATCACGAGCAGAGAATTAGTATTATTTTTACTTATTCACAGTTCTTATTTATCTCAACAACGAAGTACTATTACTAAAAATTGTAAACAAAAAAAAAACCGCCTTCAAAAACACGACTCACTAAAAATTACAAAAATAATATAATACGAACATTAATCTGGGTATGAATTTGATATGTTGTTGAAGGCGGTGCCAATTAAATTTTTGAGGAAAACTGCGTGAAATATAAACGGCACCGCCTTCAACAACATATCAAATTCATACCCAGATTAATGTTCGTATTATATTATTTTGTAATTTTTAGTGAGTCGTGTTTTTGAAGGCGGTGTTTTTTTTGTTTACAATTTTTTTCATCCTTTTTAGTGTTAATTTTTTTTACACCCTATTAGTTAAGCTCACCTATAATTCTACTGATATTATAACCAGTAGTATCAATATGTACACAGATTTGAAAGAATAATCCCTTTACTCCCAACTATTAAGGAGTTGACCTTCCATCATCAGCTCAGCATCATAACATTATGATTGCCAGAAGCAAATGCCAATATAACTTCAGAAAATATGTAAAACGCGGTACATGTGCCTATAAAATTTGAGGGTTGCCCTCGATTTCTCCTGGATCCCATCATCAGATCCTAGACTGGTCAACCTAATAGTTTAGCTCACCTGTAATGCTACTGATATTATAACTAGTAGTCTTAATATGTATACAGTATTAAAATAATTATTCTTTGACTCATAACTATTAAGGAGTTGACCTTCCATCATCAGCTCAGCATCATAAAATTATGATAGCCAGAAGCAAATGCCAATATGACTTCAGATAATATGCAAAACGCGGTACATGTCCCTATAAAATTTGAAAGTTGCCCTCGATTTCTCCAGGATCCCATGATCAGATCCAAGACTGGTGAAAATGGAACCACCTCGGAAGTGAACCCTATCCAACCAAAAAAAAATTTTTGAAATCCGTCTATAATTGACGAAAATATCGGTGAACATACATAATAAAAAAAAATAAAAAAAAAAAATATTATACATACAGACGAATTGAGAACCTCCTCCTTTTTTTAAAGTCGGTTAAAAATAAAGAGGTAAGCATACAAATTCTAATTCAATGTGTCAACAGATCATTCATGCTTGATGTGTTTATTTGACAAGGTCGATTGTAATCGGATACTTGACGAAATATACGCCGAATGTCAGATGGTGCGACGATAGCGGGCCAATTTAATCAATTCATTAAAGTTTTTGTTCATAGCTGTTTATGGAACGACGTAAAAGATTTGTACAAAGAGGCCGTCGCTTGACAAGATAATAATTACAAGTTCTAATCCAATCTTTCGACCATGTATTGTTACTTTGTGTTTATTAGATTGCCCATGCAAATCTTCGGCTTAAAATCGTTTGATTTACCTTATCAAAGACACATGCCGATTTAAGCATCTCATATTTTGTAATGAATTATTTTTTCTAGTTTAGGAACTGAAAATCTCTGTGGATTAGTTTACGTATACACCTAAAAGGATTGAGAGATTTTTCAACGGTGTGTGAAGCCATGTCAGAGACCTACGAACGGTTTAAAAACTGACACCAGGTTGTTCATCAACCATACGATAAGAAGAAGAATAGGCTTGAGAAAAGAAATAGCAAACATGTTGTTGCAAATGACTTAAAAAACACCAATTTAGACCCAAACGATACATATTTGAGGCTGTACATCAGTGTAACACAACACACGCATCTTCATTCACATTAGCTAAACAAACGGCCTTGCGTCGTTCACTCGCAAAGTCGCAAGAGACGAATTAATTACTATTCGTGTGATGACAATTGTTGGAAGGTCGACGTACGAGACCTAACTGCCTGTGGCATTGACTTTTTAAACGTATTATAGGTAGATGTTTTGGCTTAGCCGTAGACAATGTCGAGACGAAGTGATTAGTCTTATGGGCTGGCGACATGATAATAACAGGCTGTGTTTGGATAATTGAGTGAACTTTTAACTTGTTAATAGGATTGCCTTTAGCTGTTCAATATGTATTTAAATTTATGAAAGTTTGTTGTATGATTTTTAATTAACAACGAAAACACACTTAGAAGACATTTATCTACATTTCACACGAATCTCTTGTTATCATTAATTGTTTGTTGATTAATTTGGTGGCAAGATAGAGTTATGATAGTAATTTCAGTATTACTGCCATTTTCTTACTTCATCCAAGATAAAACCTAAAAACGACGTAACATAATGATTTCAACCAAAAATAGAAACAAAATTAGCTTAGATAGCTTACAAAGGTATTCTTAATATTTCCACACCAGGCGTTCCATTTACGAACCTAATCACCCTTACGACTATGGGGGTACAAACCAAAAATGTCCCTATGGCGGTGACAGTAATGCGAATTGGCAGTTAGCCCGAATCAAGGAGATTCGGGCGTTGTTCAACGTCGCACTGAATGGTTCAGGAATGCGTCGTCAGAGGACAGGGTGGCCGGGCCATCAGAGCTGGTAATGTGTCCGACCAATCTGCCGCAATTAGATATGACGTGAGTCTACTTGTGCACGCGCGGTCCAAGTCATGAGAGATAGCGGATTCTAGTTCCTAACTTCGTCTTTGTTTGTGTGAACTTGACTCTTTAACGAAGTCGAGTCGAAAAACGAAGCGAATGTGTTCCTGTTACAACGATGAAAGAAAATATTGGACGAAAATTAACACAAAAACGTTCTCGATTTGAAATTACATCTAAAACTTAATACATACCGCCAAGTAATCCCGTCAAAAAATATTTTGTTGTATTGTTAAGAAAATAACGTTTACAAAGTCGATCACTACAAATAATTTAGGTAGTAAGATACCTACTCCAAAATTGAAATTTGCATCATATTATTTTTGTTTGGAATTCACTCGAATACCGGCCGCACAACGTGTTATTTCACCTCATAAAGCCGTGTCAGTCCTGTCAACTTTGGCGGGATTACAATGTTAATAATCATTAAATTATACACTGCATAACTGGACGGTATTATGCAAAGCGGCCAACGTCCCATCGCTTATCTCTTGCGGCCTCCTAACTGTAATTTAATTGCGTTTGGTTTCAAAACAAAACAAAAGAGGATGGCAACTGGTTTCGCCTCCGAGAACACTTCGCATTGCGAAACGTATACTTACAGAGTTGCAGAAAAGGCGTAATTGTGGGTATCGAAACTTACCTGTGAACAAAAAGAGAAATAATTAGCTCCGGTAATGGGAAGCGTCGATTGAATGGATTAGCGGAGAAACCGGCAATCCGGATTTGCATGTGGTTGGTTACGTAAAAGAAGAATAAAAACAATTGGGTTTTCTACCAACTTTGTGTAAAAAGCGGATAAGGATTCCAACGATTGAGAATGGTAAGGAATAAGATAATGATTAAATTTGTGTAACGTATTACTATCAATGCACTATCCGACCAGTCGTAAGTAAATGCACCATGTATTTAGCAACTGGTATAATATTTGATCATTACTTAAATCGCCGAAAGGTTACATTGATGCAACCTATATTCACAATAGGCGTAACAATTGGGTCAAAATCTTATTATTCTATTTAGTCCGTAAGTTAGTTTATAGAAAAATATGGGACATATATTTTTTTGTTTTTGATTGAAAAATTACAAAATTATAGCTTATCAAACTTCTGGAGTGGGGGCTTGTGACGTAAGGCTAGGTAAAAATTGTACCATAACGTGACGTCATATGAAACTATGAAGATAAAGTGCTTAGCACTTTATCTTCATAATTTCTTGTTTGTGAAACAAAATAAAAAATACGAGTACAATATTTTTAAATAATCTAAATAACGGACTAATTATATTTTTTTAGTGGTATTGCCTATTAAAAAGTTATTGTTACTGGCCAGGTTCATCTCGCAATTTTACAAAAAAAACATCCAGCAGCGATTTATAATACTCTGATTGATTGGATCGAGGTCAAACTAACACCTTCCCCGACTTTGCCTACACCTGCACTCGTAATTATGTAATAAATTTTATAAATGTAAGGTCGATCGTGGTTCGTGATCGATTACAATGGATGGGTCAACATTGATATCTGTTTAACTAATAGTATAAAGAGCCAAGGCTGTGAATACGGTTCTATTGTATCTGGCAATGATAAATTGCTTATAAGGATCTCGCACGCCCCGACGTACAAAATGTGTTATAATTATTTAAACATAATACCTAACGTGTACAATCTAACGATGTTAAAAGGCTTAATGTCGAACAAATAGGATAAAAAAATTAGCTAATGCATGAAGTATGTAATTGAAAAATATAAAGTGGGGCTTAATACTTTAGTCTAACGGTCGAATAACAAGACTATGTTTAACCGACGATTTAACTTCCATTGTAATTTTTAATGAATCTTCGCTTGAAATGTCAAGTAGTTAATTGATATTTTAGCAAAAAGACGTTAGTCCTGATATATTATAATAAGGTTAAGCTTTAAGGCAGTCCCCATACACTTCAAGTTTATCTCTGTAAGTCATCTCTAGGGTAATACATAATTGGATCAGATCATGACGGAATGATCTTTTAATTTTAATTACGTTTATTGGTTCGTGTTAAAAAAATACGTGTGAGCTTCGACCTTGGGAGTTATTGTATTCCATTTATATTGTTGCTTCAGAATGTCTGCATGTTAGTAAAACTATGCTTGTATTATTGTAAAATAGATGTATGGATATCGAATTTTGTATATTAATATTGAAAATAATAAAAGATTATGTACTTTGTACAAATTATTAGAAATAATAAAAAAAATATATTCTGTACTATACAGCTTTCCGTCCGCGTAAAGACGTTTAACGGGTAAATCATTACTTTTTTTATAGCGCAGTCGGTTAAAAACTAGCCTATGTCCTTTCTCAGTCTCTGGAGAATATCTGTACCCAATTTAATTTAAATCGGTTCAGAACTCTGTGACAAAAAGTTACTTTCGCATTTATAATATTAGTAAGGAAGTAAGGATTTGAACATTTCTGTCTAACCTAAGATAATTAGGTACAATTTCCGCCCTCCTCTCGGTAATCCATCATTTATTAGCCGATCGACGAGTGCACGAAATACCGAATCAGATTAGCATATTCATTTGCGCACTGAACTGCTATCTAAAATGCAAGCTCGCTGTTAATGCCGTCTGAAACTTAAGCTCGCCGATACTCAATGCGAGCTACGGTGATTGGATGTATTAAATACGTAGCTAAGTATATTTAAAACTATGTCGCCTTTTGAATTTTGTATCGAAGCTTTTTTGACAAAACGCAGAATTGAAAGTACATTTCAAACATTTTTAGGCAAATCGGAAGATTAATGGGGGATAGAGATTTTGTCGTTAATTTGTCTTCGGATTAATGAAATTTAGATATATTATAAAGAAAATACTAAGGCGCGTGTGTTTAAATGACGTAGTAAATTTGTATTTTATTTCTAAGATTCTTCATTTTAAAAACTATAGTTGAAATTCAATTTTTCTTTTTTAAAAATAGGCATAACATAATAATGAAATACATATACTTACGTAGACGACCACTATACTTTTAAAAATCAAAGTGTTGTTGAATTCGAATCGACAAATACCAGAATTACGTCAAGAAATCCAACTAAGACTTCTCAATTCATTAGTTAAAATAAAAAATATTTACCACCAAATACATAAAGAGTACATAGGACAAGCACTTAAGCTACTTGTCTTACAAACTCCTTTATATTCTCATGCATCCGTGTGCGAAGGGCTTTTGCACTAAGGTTACAGACTACCGACCGCAGGTAATTAGGCGGAAATATTTGCGCGGCTCGGAGTCGAACCCACTATCTTCCGACATCGCGGCGACGTCCCTCCGATGTCGTGAACAAAGGACTTGGGGTTTTTTTAGTTTTTGTAACGTTCGGCCTCTAAAATCTTGGGCATTTAAGGTAATAAAAGTGAGGTTAATGGTGGTTCGTTTGGCCAGTCACGTTATAGTTAGTTGTTATTGGTCAACAAACAAAAAAAATGGGCACGTACAATTGATAAAGTAGGTTACTCATAAAAAATTATAAGAACAAGAAGTATAAAAATACAACGAGATCAAAATTATACAATCAATGACATCGATGCTTAAATGAACTAATTATGTATACACCGTGAAATTTTAGTGGTTGTTTTCCCGCAGTAAAATGATTCTATCTTAGTAGTACAATAGATTTGTGCAGTTCTTTTTTGTTAAAATCAATAAATGCCGGTTTTACGAAAGGTTTAACCGAAACTCAAAAGCACGTTCGAACCGCTTTATGACTTAGGGTGTCGAGTTTCTTCAGCTTTTAGCATCGATTTCATGCGGCAAGCAGTACCTGAATACGTCACATCTTATAAAAGAACGATAGCTTCTCTCGTTTTCGAGTTGGAAAATTATTATTTTGAAAATTTGAAAAAAAAAATTTTTTTTTCGACGATTTTTTTCATGATTCGATAGTATTACTAAAGGCAAATCGTTCTGCCACGGGAAAACAACCACTAAAATTTCACGGTGTATACTCGTATGTGTCTTAATTAGACACAAAAAAATAATAATTTAGAAACGGACCCAAGCTAAATTCGATCAAATATTTCTTAAATTTTGCACAATAGGATGTGATATAAGTTTTTAAATAAGGATCGAGAGGAACGCACAACCTCAATATAAGTTTAAAACAAACGTAGCGTCAGCGACACAATGCCTACTCACTTATAAAGCTCCGAGGATCTTATTCCTATACGCATAACAGTCACTTTTGTTGCAAACCGTAAAAGGTCTTCAAGAGTTCGCGTTACGCAGAAAAGCAATTCGTTTTTGCCCATAAAAAATTGTAAACAAAAAAAAAACCGCCTTCAAAAACCCGACTCACTAAAAATTACAAAATAATATAATACGAACATTAATCTGGGTATGAATTTGATATGTTGTTGAAGGCGGTGCCGTTTATATTTCATGCAGTTTTCCTCAAAAATTTAATTGGCACCGCCTTCAACAACATATCAAATTCATACCCAGATTAATGTACGTATTATATTATTTTGTAATTTTTAGTGAGTCGGGTTTTTGAAGGCGGTTTTTTTTTGTTTACAATTTTTTTCATCCTTTTTAGTGTTACATTTTTTAGCACCCTATTAGTTCAGCTCACCTATTATTCTACTGATATTATAACTAGTAGTCTTAATATGTATACAGTATTGAAAGAATTATCCTTTTACTCCAAACAATTAAGGAGTTGACCTTCCATCATCAGCTGAACATTATGATTACAAGAAGCAATGCCAATATAACTTCAGAAAATATGTGAAACGTGGTACATGTGCCTATAAAATTTAAGGGTTGCCCTCGATTTCTCCTGGATCCTAGTCCCATAATCAGATCTTAGATTGGACCCTATTAGTTCAGCTCACCTATAATTCTAGTGGTATTATAACTAGTAGTATTAATATGTACACAGATTTGAAAGAATTATCCCTTTACTCCCAACTATTAAGGAGTTGACCTTCCATCATCAGCTCAGCATCATAAAATTATGATTGCCAGAAGCAAATGCCAATATAACTTCAGAAAATATGTAAAACGCGGTACATGTGCCTATAAAATTTGAGGGTTGCCCTCGATTTCTCCTGGATCCCATCATCAGATCCTAGACTGGTCAACCTAATAGTTTAGCTCACCTGTAATGCTACTGATATTATAACTAGTAGTCTTAATATGTATACAGTATTGAAATAATTATTCTTTTACTCATAACTATTAAGGAGTTGACCTTCCATCATTAGCTCAGCATCATAAGATTATGATAGCCAGAAGCAAATGCCAATATGACTTCAGATAATATGCAAAACGCGGTACATGTCCCTATAAAATTTGAAGGTTGCCCTCGATTTCTCCTGGATCCCATCATCAGATCCGAGACTGGTGAAAATGGGACCACCTCGGAAGTGAACTCTATCCAACCAAAAAAATTTTTAAAATCCTTCTATAACTCACGAAAAGATCGGTGAACATACAAAAAAAAAAAAAAAAAAAAAAAAAAAAATATTATACATACAGACGAATTGAGAACCTCCTCCTTTTTTTGAAGTCGGTTAAAAGATTACTACGCCTAAACACTTTCACCGCTTGCACCCAAGGAGCTTGAAGCAACACTTTATACCGGCCACGTAACATATTCCATGTGGGTTGCATAAAATTTCTAATATTCTCCAAAATTGGCGCGACGAAATTGACGCAACACACTTCTTTGGAATCCTACGATTCATATGATGGGTGTATTGACAAATGTATAGTGTTGTTGACTGAGCATTTTCGTAAGTTACTGTTAAGATACACCAGAAATCTGACCTTAACGTTGTTTGATTAACTGTTCAACGAGAGTAGTGAACCAGTAAGGTTTTTAACATATTTTGATTTAAACATATTTGCCTTAATCGTCTTTTATCATTCCAGTGCTTGGCAAAAATATTCTCGAAACCTGTCCACTGCTGCTATCGGTGAAGTGTTAAGTCTAGACTAATAAGAGCTAGTATTAGCTCAAAAAAAATACCGATGTCTGAAAATTAACAGAGGCTGATATGAATCCTCCGTATATCAGAATAAATGATGGTTAATGTCAACTCCTACAGCATTGCACATCTACCGAGACAAAATTGACGCAAGTACCGCCTATTACCGCTCGTAAATACCAAATAGTAGCTGCAATTTCTCTTGTATCGAGTGCATTAGATTAAGGAAGTAGCTGCGGCAGTAAATTCGTTTCGACACCGGAATGCGACTGAGATGTCATTGGGCCCACTGCGGGCGGAATGCGCTGCCTACGCCGCTGATCAATCTGCTGGTTTGGCTGGTGATGTAGGCGAGGGTCGGTGGCTAGTGGTTAAGGTTAGTGGCTTCTATGAGGAAGGTGGCCGGTTCGAACTCCGTTATGTTACCGATGTGTTTTCAATTTTGGGAATCATATGTACAAAGGTAAAATAAAATAAAAATTGTGTCATTATTTTTTAAAATGGAAGAGGGTGAAATTATTATTTAAGGAGTAGAAGGTGCTATCTAAGAAGAGTGGCATCACCTACAGGAGCAAAGCTCTTCAATAAGATAAGAAAGAACATGTATTTTTCTTACCTATTCTTACCTATCTAACGACGTATTCTGAATAATGTCACGACCTCTGTCTAGTTTCAAACAAAACTGTTCTGTATAGTAATAATATATGATATTCTGTTTAGTGTCAATTGCAAGCATACCAAAATATGAAATATCAAAAATTTCTCAAACCAAAACCCTAACGGTTGTCGAAATCAAACTGCAGCAATCATGCTCCCATTTGAGTTATTCCAATCTGACTCTTAAACAGGCCAAGACCTGTAAACGCCATGCACACGTGAGCCGATTTGGAAGCAATACAACAACGAACTATCTTCCCACACTCACCCGTATTGGTCCAAAATCACTTTGGTAACGCACATTTTACGTTCAGGTGTCGTAAAAAACACCAGACTATTTTATCGTAGGGACGGAGCGTTTTTGTGGACGTCGTAAAGTACGAGCGGTGTTAAATTCTCGCATTGTACGCGTTCGTGTTATGTTTACGGGAGTGTTTTGCTCCTGAAATTATCTATCTGGATAGGGAAGTCTGCTTGGTGGTGCTGTTGTTCCTAGGGACAGACATGTCAATATATTGGGGTTGAGGTTTCGTGTGTAAACGCCCTAATCCGCAGATAAAAATAATAATATCTAGATAAACATTATGTCTTATTAATGTATAAGAACTTTGACTTTGCACTTCTTTAAAAATCTTATAATAAAAAGTAGGCTGGAACTCCAGATAACAATATATCTTATCAGTATCCCCCCACTGCATGCTTATAAAATTTGATCCCATCACTAATTTTTTCATGGACCACACGATGAGAAACGACTAAGGCCTTGTCGCCCTAGTTTACGGTATGCCCGTGCCCCAGCAGTGGGGTATATGGGCTGATGATGATGACACGATGAGACAGTTTTTAAGAAAAATATAATTTTGAAGAAAGTTGTTCTGTTATTTTACAATCGGTTTACACTGTGATAAGTTATATAAATATATATGATATCGATGTATATAAACCATATATTGAATCCTGTTCGTGTTACCAGCACACATGAATTTCAAAGATGCCGCCCACCCGTTAACCAGACATAAATCAGTTCCTTAAGATTAAAATATCCGTCACCCAAGACAGGACAATTTGCTCGATACCGTCGACCATGCTTTTATATCAATTGGCGATAAGTATTTCGATTATGCACCAATCAAGACGAAAACTCCTGACATGCATATGCATGCATACAGGGTAATGAGGATGACAGTAAACCAACAAGTTTAATTCTTATTAATATTACTAAAAGCGTCGATGGCCGAGTGGTTTAGGCCGTTGCTTGCCATGCGAGAGGTTGCCAATTCGAACCTTGAGCCACTTCTTAGGTTGTGTAGTCGATCAACCCGCACTTGGCTAGGGTGATTGACTAAGGTCGCTCTAGTTAATGGTAGGCCCGTGTCCCAGCAGTGGGGATGTATGTGAGCTTAAACTACTTCATTAAAGCATTAAAAATAAAGCTTTTTATAGAAATAGGAACATAAGCTTACAATATGACTTCTAACAATTAATTTCTAATTATTAATTAATTGAATCATATAATTATAAACATAGCAAGCTTATTTCATGCACACATATATAAGAAAGAAAGAAAGAAAAACTGTTACTTAACTACTACTTATTATGCTAACAATCGTATTGGAAGGTTTAGGGTGAGCGCTGTTGCCGGAGATACAGGTTACTAGTAACCTAGTTCAGGCGCAGATGTACTACTGCCTGTTTACCTTTAATATTAATGTAGTAATGTAACATATGTGCACATAGATATAATTTAATGTAATATTAGAGTTAAGGTTGAATAAATAAATTATTATTATTAAAAAAAAAACATTGAACAGTGAAATACTTGAGTGGAGGTTCCTCACCACTTCCAATACAGTGCGGTAAGTACTCAATACTCGTAGGAGCGCCGAACATTCTGTCACGGGCCTCGGGGCACGATTATGTGGTGTGTTATTAAATAAAAAGGTGCCAATTAAAAGGCTCCGGCGCACAATTACCGCCGTATTGGCAGGCTTTGAGGCTATAGAGCTAGGGCTGCTACTGGACGTCTATTAGAAACGTATCTTTAAGAAAACTGAAAACGTCAGGGATATTTACCATGTTGTTTTGTTTTAATGAGCTCCCGATATTTGGGCACTGTTGCAAGCGCCATGATCACGGGTCGAACATTATATCCCGGACATTTTCAGTTTTCTAATGTGTCTAACCATGACAGTTTAAAATTACATATCTGTAAGGTTTATTAAGATATATATCAATGCCTACATAGGATAAGGTGGTAAATAAATGGAGGAAATTACTCTTTTTGATTGATCAAGTCCACCAAATCTAACTGACTAAAATGATGGCTTGGAGTAGCCTTGTCATCATCACCGGACGCCTGAAGAGCCCGGGATTATTTGAGGGAGGGCAAACATGAGCTGGAAGGTCGTTCCATGCCTTAATGGCACGGGGCAGAAAACCATTTTTGACAAGGACCACGAAAATTTGGGCTATCATTTGCCTTTACGTTCAAATATTGTCAGCGGGCGGAACTGGCATAAGACCGGAAGAATCGTCGTACTTTAAACATTAAATGTGATTAAGTATTGTTAGACTATAACTTCTTCCCTAGTGTAAAGTTTTTCTGTTTTGTTTTTGACTTTGTCTCTATGCATTTTATTTTTATGTTCCTGTGTTTGTATTTTTTTAGTTAATTAAAGGTTCTGCCAGAATATCGGCGCTGTAGCGTCCTAGCAGCCGCTGCAGCACATGCTGAGGCAGAACCTGTTGATCACTTCTACGGCATGTGTGTTTGTTAAATAATGTTATTGTATGTGATCAATAAATGTTTTCTTTCTTCCTTTACTTTCATGTCGAAGGCCAAGAAGCACATCGGGTCGATGAGCCAGCGAAGTAAGCAAGCATTGTCAGCCCTGTGAGCTGCTCTTGCGCAGTGCCCATTGCGCATGCGCGTGATTGATACGGCGACGTGCGACGGCGTCTGTCTGTCCCGCCGCTCCGCTGTATTGGAGAAACAATTTCACGTGCTTGTGTGTGACCGTGATAGATCGTGAATTATTGGTTGACTAGTAGCGACGTGTGTGGAATATTGTTGCTAGATGTCAGTGGTGTATATTTACTAGCTGAGACAAACTAGTTACTTATAAGTTTAACTAAATTCGTCCCTAAAATATACGACAGTCATTCATAAATATTAATTCATTAAAATTGCCATCAGTGCTATAATTTGATTGATTCTAGTAGGAGACTTGTCATCGTACGTTGTGCTAGCTACTTTAACTTTTTTAGCCTGATTTTTACACAATATCCCGAATATAATAAAGTAAAAGTAAATACCAAATAAATACTTTTGAAAATGAAATAAAAATTAATTTCAGCTTCTACAAAAACTAATCACCGAAGCCAAAAAAGTGTTCAAATTAAAAAATATCAGTGGTAGAGTCTGTTTCGAACTCAATTGAAATCGTTTGCAATACGATATTCGGATAATCGAGATAACTATAATCTGTATTAGGCCGGGCACGATCCAAACACTTGCCCATATCTGGGCTATATCGGCGCGCGGCCAAAGTAACACAGATCATTTGAGATATCACAATTTCAGCTGACCAATACTGGATTCAAGCTTATGACTTACGACTTCGCGCGGGCGTTCAATTGCAATTGGCAGGGCCGGACTCAGAGGTTAAGAGGCCCTGGGCCAATGGTACTTAGGGGCCCACCAAGATAAAAAGAAAGGGAAAAGGGGCTTACGTGTGCCAAAATAAAGGACAGAGATTGAAAGGGCAACATCGGAGCACGATCGACATCGAATTAATGTGTAATGTCAGCCATTTTAACAATCCGTTCGAGGTACCAATATCCGAACGTAGACTTAAATATTTCTTTTAACATTTTAATGGGCTTGATTTGATGGGCTGCCAACCTTATGGTCTGTTTATTTAAGTTATTTTCCATGTTTGTCTTATCTGGGGCCCCAAAAACCACGGGGCCTTGGATTGCCGCCCTAACAGCCAAATCAAAGATTCGGCCCTTGCAATTGGCAAATACTTACAGCGATTCTCATTACTCCAGCATCGCCCAGTATCGCAATAGTTTAAATGCTAGCCTGGGCCATTAATACTAGCACTATTTAGTTAGGTTTCGATCAAAACAGCGTGGAGTTTTGTTTTAGTGGCGCCGACAAGACGCTGTGTGGGATGGCCTACCTGTCCGTTGGGTTTGTCTAGAAATAGACTTGCTAGGAATAAGGGCTAGCACTGGAAATGACGAAGGACTGAATTTTTTTCCTTACTTAGTACTATGATGGCTTGATGATGTCACAATTATCGGACTTGCGGGAGACCGGATGGCTCTCACTAAATTATTAAGTTACTCAAGAAATATTTTTGTTTGAATTTTCAGCTCCGACTTACAATTTGAATATGTTTATTTATTATAACTAATAATGTTAATTTATTAATTTTACAAAAATCTTAAGACATGGAAAACAGGTATCTGCACTACCTAAACATATTATAATCACAGTATTGTCATAACACAAGTATTTTTTGTGACTTTGTAGATAGATACAATTTTATTTGTTATATTATATTGAATAAACACAGCATCTTGTTACATGTTACCTAGTTAACTTTGTAAGTTACCAACCATTATTACCTATTTTCAAAGCCACTTCCAGTCAACATTTAGAATTAGCGATTTATTCAGGATTCCGATTGGTCACGACGTTACCATAGCAGTTGATTTATATGAGAATAATTTATGAGCTACTGTGATAAATGTTGGAAATATTAGTGTCATTATTACATTGCTTTAGGGGCATTATCGGGCTACAACTGTGACTACGTTCAAATGAGACTCAATTTTATGGTCCAGGAAATATATCAAATAGAGCTGTTTGACGCTGCATTTGATTAATCTCAAAGTTTATAATGTGAAAATAATACTTTAAACTTTGTTAAAATGCAAGTTAAGTACATATAATTATATGATGACGTTACCAAAAAAGTGATGTTTTTACTAAAAATCAAAACATTACTTATAATTTTAAAAATATTTTCGAAATGGCAACGAATAAACGTCCACAAAATAAACGATTATAATAAAAACCATTTAAATTTCGCCTTTTTGGCAAGTTGAGCTAATTCTAAATATTTGCAGCGTCGCGAGAATAATACTGCTCGCCATAAACCCGCCTACCACTGACCCAATCCGGCTTTAAACCTCGTTTATCGGCAAAATCTTAATTTTACGACCACTTTACGATGATACAGACGTTGAAAAAGCAATTTATTGGGAACACCTACCGGTGGAATTAGAAAAAATATTGAATTCCCGACGCTATGGGACATTCCGAGCCGTGAATACTTATCTATCGTCTAGCCGGTTAACTTAATTTATTCTAAGCTATTCAATAAGCGTAGGTATCTGCTATTGTTTTGGTACCAAGCTTGTCTGTTTCTAACCCGAATTATATCTAATTGTATTTTATGAGAGTAAAATGAGAGATACACTATGCATGTATGAATACTCCATCATCATCATCATTATCAACACTTATACGATCTCACTGATGAGGCACACGGTCCTACCCTAAACTAGGGCGATAAGGACTTGCTCAACCACGCTGGCCAAGTGCGAGATGGTCGACTACACAACCTTACAATTTCTTCGTAGTTTTGCAAGTTTCCTTACAATGTTTTCCTTCACCGATAAACCATCGAATAATCGTACATATGAATTTCAAACTTAAAAAAACACAGTGGTACGTGGCGGGGTTTGAACTGGCAACCACTCGCATGGCAAGCAACGACCTAACCACTCGGCCATTGACGCTTTTACGTACAATAATCGTAATAACTGTCAGCTCTGATCACCGTTCGCAAGTGCTTAAGCTACTTATTTTCAGATTATTAATCGGATTAAATTACACGTAATAACATAAATCAATGTACATATTAATATGTATATTACACAATGACATGCGCAAACTCATCTTTCGCAAATACCATAAACCAGCGTACTGTTAATAAAAAGGCAATACTAAGAGTATTATGACACAGAAGTCTGGTTGAAGCTTTTTGTACGGCGTAATGAGAAAATAATATTTCACAAGTTTTTACGCGAACTGAACGTAATTTTGAAACAGAATGGAAACGTGTGTTTAATTGAACTCCATGTTTTTACCAAGTTGTACAAATCGATGGACAAGTTTGTTTTTGAGGTCGAAGTATAACCAATTTGTCCGTATATAGAGGAATATTAATTTAGTTTATAATGGTATTGAAAAAGATATTTATTTTCGATTTTTAAGTTCGATATATATTTTCTACTATGACCATAGGACACAGCATGATTAGTATAGATCATATGTACATTTGATTTCTTGTGATGCCTAAACTCTCTAATATTCATTGGGGATTTTTAACTGTACGTCAGTAATCAAATAAAGGTTAAATAGGCAGGCTATATTTGTTATCACGTCACTTTGACTACTATTGAATGAGTGGCAAGACATTGAGTGTCTCAAGTGACAAGTGAGAATAGACGCCAACTTAATTGACGCATAATAATTAACAGATTTATCGTAAATATTGTTCCAAATCACTCTAGTATACAGTTTAAATGGTCCTTCGAGCCAGATATTTAAGAACGACCGCTCAACAGTCTCATGAATAGTTTCCGTTACAATATACCCTAGTTCCCATCCAGCCCACTCCGTCCCTAAGCACTATTAAAGCTCCCAATAGAAAAACAATATCGGATCTCCCGGATACAAATGTGTAAAAGAAACTCTTTCGTCCGGGGACGATCAGACCTGGCTCATGCCGACAAAATAACACGGCATTATCGGCCTTATCAGAATTTTCGGCACGTCTCGCGTTTACACCGCGCTGTTTATTTTAAATAAGGTTTCGTTAAGTAAAAGTAAACCCGGGGGATTTGTGCCCCACTGAGCTGAATGAAAAATTAAGGGAAATATTCCGATTATTTTCTTTGGGGCATTACAATTTTTGCGGCGCGATTTTCGGTGATGTATTTTTTCGGACGAATTTACCGTGTTATGTAGTTTGGGTTTTATTTTTTGTTCATTAAGCATCATTGTTGTATAATAGGTGTATCGTGTTTTTCATTTGAGTCTCCATTATCAAATGTATTTAAATCTTTTCTAGTATCTAATTACCTGGTTAAGAACAAAAATAATCCTTGGCTTGGCTTGAATGTACACTTATCCAGTAGTAGAACATCAAAAAACTTAAAAAAAACATCTATTTCCTCTTTGTTATTTTCCATCGGGCTTGAATTTAGACTTACAATAGATGATTAATGTAACGTGAAAGACGAGGTCCATAATTAAGCACAAACAAATCCACAGCCCGTCAGAGCGATTGAATTACCTGTAACAAGACGCGAGCGGGGCCCGGGGACCGAACTAGTGAAGGTAACAACAGTGAGGCAACGACGTAAACTAGTTAGGCTATCAAAAACTATATATTATCTCTAATCTAGGAGATCCACACTAGGGCGACTGGCCCGATGGAACAGTGGTTAGTGAACCTGGCTTGCGGTTCCAAGAGTCGTGGGTTCGATTCCCACTCTTGACAAATATTTGTGTGATGAATGGGTGTTTGTGCCGTGTCTGGGTGTGATTATGTATTTCAGTATGTATTTACAAAGATCTATGTACGTATATCAGTATATAATACAAGCTCTGCTTAGTTTGGGGTCAATTGACCGTAAGTGGAAATAAAAAAGAGTAGCAACTACTTACTGCCCGACGTATCGACTGATTGCACCAGTCGTCCTGGTGGCTCGCATGTAATGGAACGCCAAAGGCTAAAATTGTAGTCAGGCTATGTGAGGATCTATGCCGCCGCCAAGGCAATGCGATATGCCAAGGAGTTTAGTGGTTATACCTCTGGGCAGTGAACTTTCGCAGAAGATTAGCTTCCGGTATTTTTAAATCTTGTCACTGTGGCTGGGAATCCCACACAACACCTCGGGTAACCCTAGGTGTTTAGGATAGACCCAAGGTGGGGGTGCGTACTTCCGGTAAGATAAGATAACTTCCTAACTACTAGCGACAAGTTTATACATACAAAAACATATGTTTATACTCATCCGAGACTAAAATTGATAAGCTACGTAAGTTTTATATCAGCGCACTTTTAGATATACAGTTTTGATACTTATATGAGCTAAAATAAACTTGAAATACCTACTGGTATTTTTTCAATTGTGCCAATTTCCAGCGAAGGAAGAGGGCCATTAATTATTCAATATCAATTCCTTCATCGTGCCCCGTTTAGGCGGTGAGGTAGTGAAGTATAGAGTCGCCACCCTGTTACATTCCCTATAGCCTATAACTAAGACAATTTAACAGCTTTCGTGTGTCGATTTTGGTCGCAAAAAACTTGGAAAACGACAAGTAAATACAAGAATATTACAAAATATCCCTATTAGTAAACTAAATGATGCTATTGCAAAAGCTTATAAAGTTTGCTGACCAAAAACTGTTAGAAACTAAAACGGCACGATAAATAAACAGGCCTGACTGAATACATACATTATGAGCCTTGTTTTCTCTGGGAAAGATATCTGCCTTAAGGCAATATTTTCGATACATAGTACGTCCGATGTTCATGATAGGTTACACGATGTATTTGTACTACTAGAAGTAACAATCCACACATTTATCAACTTTATTTGAATCATTTCTAAACCACTATGACTAATCCATCCACGAATCAATTTAAATATAGTTTCGATATCATTATGGCTAAGATATGGTCTGACTATCCGCCGCCATTCGCCTTCTGAATATGGTCGGGCGTTGAATACCAAAATGTGAGTTATAGACTCAGGCAACAGAACGGCTCGAGCAATGCGGTTTTGGAGGAATCACGTTACCGATTGTTCGTTTCGGATTAATCCGAGACAATCGAGATGGCGTACACGAAGTGTTCGGAGATTGCGGCATCGACACCACGGAATCGGAGGTGTTGATTTGTTTCAAATGTGAAACGTTCACGCGAATGATAGACGAAGCTATTTTGCATAGTATTGATGCAATCAATAGGATAAGAACATTTTCAACTAAATAAACTTGTATTTTTCTGAATTGAGGAGCAATAAACTGCACCTCACATTTTTAGAGGACATGGCATAATACTAGATTGAATGAGTTCAGGAATATTGGTGGTAGGACTGATCAATTACTAAATAAATTGATCTAAAATTCGTGCAACGTTAAAAAGATAAAATTTCAAATGATCTAAAACAGGACCAGTAGTTTCAATGCCCTTTCGACACAAACAATCTAAACTTTCCTCTTCCTTCCTTTTATTTAGAAAATATACGTTAATTTCTCTGTGCAAGCAACCGATGCAGCCAATCACGATGTAGTACTTAGTCAGATCTAGTTTCCCAGTCAATTAGCCTAACACTAAAGCCCTTGTTTCGAGGTGACACCGTAAAAACCTGGAAGAGGCTATTTCCCTCGGGCACAAAGGAATCGATAGCTATTGTGATTCCCCTTCAACATTAAATTATATGGAGGGTGTGTTCGGTGGCATCGCCATCTGCTGGGCGATAGGCTTTGGCTTTTATCAATATTTGCTTATTTGATTTTAGAGTAATGTGAATGGGAAAGGAAAATTGTGTTTCGCTACCGAGTAAGGCGCTTCTATCGCACAGTGGGAAGTGGATCAAGACTTTGTGCATGGGTTGGAGATCGCGTAAAAGTTTATGTCACTTTTGTGTTCGCAGCACTTTTGATGGTGTTCTCTATGTGCTGTATGAGAATGACATATTTTCTTTTGAAAAACATCTACTTTGACTAGTAGAATTCGCGTATCTTCATATAATAATAACACGTGATCATGGCGCTTGCAACAGTGCCGAAATATCTGGAGCTCATTAAAACAAAACAACATGGTAAATATCCCGGACACTTTCAGTTTTGTAATATAATAATAAGTTTTAAACTGACTTTACTTCAGTAACAGTTCAGGGCATATGATCAAAAATCTAACCGAAAAAACGGGTTTTTTTTGAACCGACAAAAGGTAGCTAGTATTAGGTAGCCTCTCTACCTAATAATAAACCAACAAACATTCCATTCCACCTTCTAAAAATATCTACTGCAAAGAAACCTCCCCCCCCTTTCGGTTCAGTGAACAATGTTCACAAACAAAAGAGTAGCGATGATGACAGATGGCCCTAATTAAGTTTCAAGTGTGTTTATTAACCACCTGGGATAAAAACTGAACTAGCAACGCTCCTACAACCGGTGAGACGGTAAACAAACTCGTAAAATAAATACATAAACGCACAGTGAGCAGCCGCGGTTGCGCTTAGACATTAAAACTTTTACAGTACATCTTTAATTAGAAATTTTATTAGGCTTCGCAGCTGAAGATTAAATATTTCATAGGTTTGAGGTTAGCTATTTTGGACATTGTTTTTGTCCTATAAAAAATCACACAATCAAAAGGCCATAATCAGTGTAGGGTTTAATGGGGAACTATATTTTTCAGGAAATTAGGTAGTAAATATATAACGATAGGAGACTATGACTGGAAAATTTGCACAAAATTGTAATTTTAAAATCATAATTTATATTCCATTGTGTTTTATATGTAAAAGTTTATAAATGTAACAATATAAATACAGGGTCGTTTTAATATAACCTAATTACCCAGCATAATAAAGTTATAAAATTAATAATAATTGTATTGTCAACGATCCTTAATAAGCCATGTACGTCATAAAAATGCAAGCTATGCCCATCTATGGCATTATATCAACGCAATGTGGCGATACTGATCTTATATAAATATATAACGCGATACGATAAAGATAAGATAATTATTATAATAACCGATCGTTGTTTTGTAAACTGGCGTAATGTGTCCTTTCGTTATCATCGAGGTCGTCAAATGATCCCAGTTTATATCTTGGGACAAAGTCTAGATTAACAGGCTCATTATTGAATATACATATACATGTCATTATATTTCAATTCATAAACTCATAGACAAAAAAAATTGTTATGAAAGTACACAAATATTTGAAAAAAAATAACCTTCGGTTTTAGTGCTAAAGTTTCTTTAAAATTCAAGCCTTACTTATTACGTTATTTAATCTGCATATATAATGACCTGTTTATTTTTAATCACCGCAAGTATTTTGGTTTCGTTATTAGCTTAAAATTATATAGTAGCTCTTACTTAATATATCGTTGATAGATGAATGAAAGTAAACTAAAAAATAATTGACAACTGTAACAGAACATTATTACATACCTGTCAGATTGACAAGATGCTTATTTCGTCTACGATAAGGTCGAAAATTGAATGCGTGTTGCGATGAAAGCTTACGTATATTGGCTAGATTACCGAATAAGCTCTCAATGGACCACGTGATTGATTGATTGGGCAATTAGCTGTCAAATCACAACGCACCGGTAACAGGTGTTTAGAGACAAATCGTCGCGTGTAGGCAGGAACGTGAGGAACAACGTCACGTTGAGCTTCTGTTTGTTTTTGCTCTTAGATTTGATGAAAAAAATACTAAAGCAATTATTTCACGTGCGATTGAGACCGATCTGTCAAAGTGACAGTTGACACATTGACAAGTTCGAATGACATGTTGATTGCTTTTTTTATTATGCTAATGTATTCATAACAAATAATATAGCGCGAAATAGGTACTTGTTGGATAAAAACATATTGTCTGATCCATGTGTGTATTCTATGTTAGAGATCCTAATAAATAAATAAATACATAATACTTACTTAGGCTGCGTGGTTAAATCTTTGTTGTTTTTACTGATTTGCTTTTTTATTTAATTTTAGAATAAACGTCTACAAACTTATGTTATGTTAATTCATAAATATTTTTCATAGCAAACATCGTTTGCCCAGTTTTTATTAGGAGTTGTTTTCCTAAGGAAATAGTATGTTTGTGTCACTAGTTTACTGGTAAAATTCATTTGACAGGACCTTGAATAGCATTTGTGACATGTGAGTTAAAATTTTTTGGTCCACGAGTGCACTTTTCAATCCTATTTACAATTAACTTTCCGCCCGCGACTTCGTCCGTGTGGGAACCCTATTCCCGAGGGATCTCCGGGATAAAAAGTAGCCTATGTGTTATTCTCGGTCTTCAGCTACCTGCATACCAAATTTCATCGTATCGGTTCAGTAGTATTTGCTTGAAAGCGTAACAAACATCCATCCACACATACAAACTTTCACGTTTATAATATTAGTAGGATATTAATGTTCTGTAAAAGATGATGTGACCAATTAAGAAGAATCCATAACGTGTCAACGTTGTCGAGAGCCATTAAAAACTATATGTTCAACGTATCCCCAACCTATAATTACGATAATAAATGACTACTTAATTGGTCAAAAGTAAATAATACAGTAGTACGTCAATATATTTTAAAGTTAATCTCACACGAGTGTATTGAGCAATGCCCGCGGCCGCCTCTCCCAACACCATATATGTACTCTAAAATAAGGCTAAGGGCCACAAATAATGACGGATAATGAGCAGGACAGTGCGAAATATACTTATTATTAAATTTATTTAGGTATTATCTCGTGATAAGTCATAGAGGCTAAAGTGTCATTACAGGGAGGGAGGTATGCCGCTGTTTCCATTAAAAATGTGCGGAAAGGCTGAATGTTTATTTTTAAATATTATTAGGCGTTAAAAAATGTAACCACATCTTACACCGTAGCTGACAGATGATACGATATTAAGTTACGAAAAATCACTGACTTGAATTTTTCTAAGAAACTCTTGGCCATCATCGAATAAGCTATGGACAGGAAAGCATACATAACATGATTTACGTTATATAAGTGACATTTTTAATATGTTTAATAAAACCAATGTTTTAAAGTAAAAAAAAGTAAATAAATTACTTGCATGTTGATCTGACCTTTACACCACAGCTATCAGTTTAGGGTCAAAAGACGGGGCGGGATCCAATTAAAGTCAAAAAAGTCCTATCTTGTAATGTGAGGGGCACGATTCGTTCTCAGGCGCGGTGAAAGCCCGGTGGATATGGCATTTCGTTAATGACACATCATGGCTCACCAGTAATTCCGTGTTTTATTGCGTGGATTACCAAAAATGTTAAATGAGTGATAATAAAGTTGCCCCGGCAAAAGAGTGCCCTGACGAACGCCGGACAGCGGACAGACCATAATTTACGCTTCGTTGTTATTTCGACGGCAGATCTGACGTTTTCGTAAAAGGTGATGCGGTATTTTGCATAATTAAACTTGAGATAAAGAAATTGAGCGTATGATTGTCGAAAAGTATAGTAATAAGGTCGCGGTTGATGGGGTGGCGATATCGTTTCATCTGAGAAAAATTATTAACTTCACAGCTACGTCGAAGTTCATTTGTATTACCACGTACCACATGACTGATATGCGATATTAAGTAACTATGATTATAAATAAATCCCGAAATTTTACTTAATTGCGTTAAACCACTCAATTCAGTGATCGTCCACCGTATGTCTACATATAGCCACAATGTCAATTTACTTACATTAAATTTGAAAGTATATTTAAACAAAATGTAAGATAGATTTGCTTGCTTCATTTAACAACCAAAATAAATAAAAGACCTCCTCTAAAACAAACAAACAGCTGTTATAATTTCGTTTTCAATAACAACCTAAGAAACACAATTATCTTACAATGACAACCCTGTAGCGGACACTAAATCGTCGGACATTAAAACCATAAAGGCGAATGAAACGTCACTTTAAGATTATTAAAGCGAACGCAGACATGTTATTTACTATCCACTCTTACCGTAATATCTGTAAAACGGATTATTATGTTGCACGGGAATCAAATGGGTCCTACAATGTTTTGTTTCGTCCACGGAGACGCGGTTGCATTTAGGTGCCGCTGTAAAATGAAATGGCTATAAATCTTTTACTTCCTAAAATTTCATGTCGTCGGAATAATGTTTGTACGTGATCTGAGCGAATTTGAATGTCACATTGTTGCGATGCGAACATTGAAACGCTTTTAAATTTATATTTTTTTAAATTTTATTTATGAGAAAACGCTCCTTGCTAGAGAAGTGCTGGCCTTGGATAGAGAGGGTGGACAGGTTTGGAGGAGACCTTTGCCCAGCAGTGATGATACGGGTTAAGTATACCAAATATTTATGAGAAAACGCAATGGAAAGGTCAAACTATACTGAGAACCCAATCATAAGTAGATTTTAGTTAAAAATATAAAAAGATTAAACTTGTTCTTGAATTAAATTAAGTAGGAGATCGGGCCAAGGATCGAGGAGATATTATATGGACTGAAGATGTGTATCGATTTTTAAGGTTAACATAGACAAAATCCAGAGATGGGCCCTTTTTGATAAGAGACGTCAAAACGTCACGAATAGCCAAATAAACTGACATTGGAATGGGGTTTTGCGCCTCCGGTAATCTGTGATTTAAAAGATTCAATATGATACAGATTAGGCGATCGTAGGTATATATTTGGTACATAAATAAAAAAGCGTTGATGGCCGAGTGGTTAAGGTCGTTGCATGCCATACGAGAGGTTGCCAGTTCAAACCACTGTGCTTTCAAATTTGAAATTCACATGTACGATTATTCGACATCTTATCTGTGAAGGAGAACATCGTGAGAAAACCTGCACACCTACGAAGAACTACTAAGAAATTCTAAAGTGGTGTTGTCGTCTGACACGCACTTGGCCAGCGTAGTTGACTCGCAGCCTGATCACCCTAGTTTAGGGTAGGCCCGTGCCCCAGCAGTGTGGGGACGTATATGGGCTGATGATGAAGTATGTATGTAGAGTACATAGGTATTTAGGCGATAAATCTTATTTCCGAGTTGACGTTTGAAATGATAAGACGGCGTTATCTCACCTTTCCCAGGATTAGGCTTATCTAGTGTCCGCGGCGGCCTAGCGTCTGTCATGAAGCGACACTTGTGTTGGCCGTTTATCTGTTTCTATGTACACAATCCTTTATGAACTTTGAATAATGTTACACACTTGACGGTTTGGTTAGTGTAAATATTCCGTTATCCAACGGACATTTGCTAGGGAAGAAGTGACACATGATATGATAAACAGAATTTGAATACCAAAATGTTAATACAGAGGTTTTTCGCACCAGCATTATTACAAGTAACTAAGAGGATTGATGAAACGGTTTTTCTTTCTTCCCTAACTGACAGTTAGTATTCTATTTTTAATTGACACAAATGATTCATAAAAAAATACAGTCATCTTGAATTAAATATGTATTTTGATCATACATAAAAAAATCACAATAAGGGTATTAGCCTCTACATAATAAGACATGACAAAAAAATTACTTTTAGCAGGTTTCTTTCCGTAAATTAATATTTACCGCTGACACAGTCATAACATTTTTATATGAAATCTCTCTCGGAAACCGGCAAAGAAGGAAACGTCCCATTGTAATCAGCAAGTAAGCTATTATTTTCGCAGTGTATTCTCTTAATCCCCGTGCGTAATACGGAGCCCGGTATCTTTTCATACATTACGGCAGTAGATTACAAATGTCCGGGGGAAAATGCTTTCTTTACAACAGATTGGCCGGGATTACGGCATTAGAGTATACAAAGAGAGAGTAGAGAAAGAGAGGCGTTTTGTCGGACGAATGATGGCGTCGCATTGTAGACTAGAGACAATTAGTTGCAAGGCTGCGCTCCTTTTTCGAGTTGAAGATTGGTGGTCGACTATTATGAGTCACGATACTTGCGTAATGGCATTTCTAACTTCGATATTGTTATATTTTGTATTGTTGCTCGATTAAGAGACAGGTTTCTGTTGTTTCAACATGATAAAAAGTAAATAACCAACAGACAAGAGCAAAAGATTATATTTGATCCCGAGAAAAGTAGCTTAAACACTTGTGTTATGGTTATTAGACACAAGTTTGAAGAAGTAATAAGTATCCATTTCCGAGCAAACAGCTAAACGTTCTGCTAACTAAAACTAACTGTCTCAGATAAGAAATATAATTTATCGTTTACCGGTAACGTAAATCACTTCTACGTATCCAAAATCAAATTTAAGATGAAGAACAGACTTCTTGAAAATACAAATACATAAAACAGATTATCCTAAACACTACTTTTAAAATACGTTAATCTGATAATCATGGTATGCGGGCATACTATAATTAAATCCGAAGATGTGCCTGCCTTACCTACAATTACAAAAGTAAGCTTGCATTAAAGCTCCCCATCGTCTAGAATTAGCATTCTTCCTTGATCAATCAAGTCAGTTTGCAAACTTTGCAAGTGCCCGTCTCAAACGCCACCGGCAAAGCTGTAATAACACTGCAATGACGTTTAAATGTCAATTGAAATGCCTAGCCCGAGTTAAATGGGACAATATATAAACTGAGACACGCCATTGTTTCCGATTCTTTACGTACGAGCTAAATGTCAACAGGTTTTAGACGATGTATGCGAACATTACATTTATTTCAAGTAAGGTAATGTGTTGGTGTTGAATGGGAATCAATAGGTGATACATGTCTCATTTGGATGGGTACTCAAAACAACGTGTCTATTTACTCAAATGCTAATTTTAATTTGTTATATCCAATCTTAACCACTTCGTCATGTACTCTCGGAAAATACTGATATGAACAACTGATCAATTTAAAACAATTCTAGGCACAATTAAAAAAACTATTTGTAGTTTAACCTTGGTAGGTACCAAACATTTACTATAGCAGTCAAAATCGAACAAAAAGCAAGGAACACGTCAAAACAAACAGACAGACATGGGGAAGGGTGTACCGGACCGACAGTGTCTCAGGGGCTTGTTGGCTAGGGATCTGTCGCTTGAAGGGACAAGGCATAAGTATACGCGGTTCAGTGTCTACTAAGGAGCAGTTCTTTTTGTACTCTTGTTATAATTACATAGATCTGGCCTGTCTTGTCTTGTGTTGTAGGCGGTAAACATAAACAAATTAACTTGCATGGATTGCGTGGATAACACATGAACGTTCAAACATGGTACAAATAATTCCAGGCGACTGAATTACTATAACTTATTCTGGTAATTTCTATAAAATTATATTTCAACACGATCTTAACACAGTTTCATACAATGTTAATGAGCGTACACATCACTAATTGCAATGTTCATTTGATAGAAATAAGGCCACAATCAAAACGTGGATGTAGAAAAAAAAACAAAAGAAGTATTCCACAGACATTCACTTTCTGCATAGATGTAACGAAACAATCACATATCTATACCCACTGTCAAGAGTTCACGATAAGGCGATACTTCATCACTGATGTAATAACCTACATTCAGATTGGACAATGGATGGACGCACTTGCGGTGATCGATTGAACATCGAGATTGGTTGTGATCATCACTTCCGATCTAATTGGTGCCATTGGGATCCACTGGCGTATGAGATTTGCTTATGAAAGTTCACTAATGATTTGGTCATTAGAGTATATTTGCAACATACGTACCTCTAATTGCAATGCAACATACTCTTCTAGCGTTTTATGTAAGTTGCAATATTAAAATAAAAAGATGTATTATAATTAGATACATTACATTGCAGTATTACTCGTCTCCGATGTTGTAACTTCAAGTTACAAGTTGTATATGCGGATACTTACCTGAAACAAGAATAATGATTTATTAGATCATGTTGAAATAAAGAGAAAGGAAATACTTCAGTACTACAATGGCATATCAGTTGTTTTTTATTCCGATGCAAAGAGAAATCAATATCATCAACCCAAAACGCACTCAGTACATTCGACAGAGGTTCTTTCTCACTCTCACTCACTATAAACCCATCGATGCGTCCTTATCCCACACCCCATCGTTCAATAGACCAAATATTCTATAGAAATGAGTAAATCCTTAAGCCATTGTGTTCACAAACACGTGTGTCGCGAAACTTCGGCTAATTCCACTTAATGGCTGCTTTTTAACCGACGCACAGAATAGAACTCTATTGTGACAGGAATAAAATATGGTTTAAGTTGTCCTTGGGCAAATAAAACATCGCGGGACCACACAAAAGAATGAGTAAATCAAATATTTTGAAATTTCGGCACGACAAATTAATGTCGCCAAATTACGCTTACTTGTTTGCGCTTTTTAACTTGGGAAAAGTGGAGTTAGTCTTATGAGAACAGAACTTTATTAATTTCGTTTAAATCAACTTGGATTTGATATTTGATTTCTGAAATAATTGTCGGTGTTATACGACAATTTATTTAGAGAGCGATTTCTCTAAATAAATTGTAATTTTTGCAAAGTGCTCCCAATCCTTACAAAATTTCTATTTGATTATAATATGAACAAATTTAATTAGCATTAAAATAAAAAATAAAATTTGTTTATTTTCAGTAATTGCTTACAACTAAACTATATCTAGCGGAGTCTGCACTAAGCTTAAAGCTTGTATTGCAGAGTCCAGACAACATTTGACAATGAGCAACAATTTTCTGAATGAAAATATTAACCAACTATCGATTATCCTGGTGTTAAAGTCACCAGTTCCAAAGCCTAAGTGCACTATGCATAAGTGTATTTTACTAACTTTCAAGGATATTACGGTTCTAAGCGACCCGTTGGCTTGCAAGGCGTATAAGGAACAATACAGCATTCAAACACGGTCTGGTAAGGGCATGCGTGCCTTCAAATAATGGCCGGGAATCCGAGCCTTCGGGACTTATAAAGGGCCCGTTTTTAGGGTTCTGGAAGGTAAAGATGAAAACGGAACCCCGGCGCTCTAGTTGTCAGACTGTCTCTCAAGATCACTTGCGTCAGAAAGGTGTGGAGGTACTTAGTTGAAAATAATATCTGATACTTTTGTAGAGAAACCAAAAGTTTCAATTAACCTTTAGACAAATATTTTTATTTGTTTATCTATCACAAGTATAATAAAGTCTTGTAAAGTTTATTTTTGTGTTGTTGTCTGAATAGAACCCAATTTACATATAAATCGGCCCAGAACGCAAAAGGCGGGAGTCCGACTCACACTTGACCGGTTTTTTGTCCTATTTGCCGTCTTAAAGACTGGCTGCTAAAACAAACAGCATTCAGTTTTCGAGGACATTAATTTTTTTCTTTTGTTTTCGGAAATTATTTGGGTATTTGGTAGTGCCATAGAGTTTAAAGCTCTAAATCATAGATCATGTCTTTTTTAAGTGATTTGAAGCTTATTGTTGAATAAAGTTATCTAGCCTGTGATGTACCACTGCTGGGCATAGGCCTATAATTCACTTCATGTTTCGTCCGATCGGTAGCTAGAGATGACAGTATGGTGTAACAACTACTGTTAATTAATTATGTATTAAAAATAGAGCCATCTTCTTCCCCGCAAGTCCGGTGATGATGACGAGGCTACTCCAAGCCATCATAGTATGTCAGTTGGGAAGAAAAAATCTTTTTAACTGTATATTTTTATTTTAAGTTTTTTTTTTTATAAAAGGCTAACAAGATGACCTCACTCCACCTGATGGTAAGCGGTAGTGAGATCCAAATATGAGGTCGACAGGCACAATAGATCGTATTGAGTCTGTCGCACTCACCCTGAAGGCCTGCTTAAATGCCGTTAAGTATTTATCCGTAATTTACCAGACTTTTTGGCAATTATTATCATATTAGTCACGTCATAAATCCTAAGACCCTTCCGGTGTGATGACCCTACACCACAGGGCCCAGGGGAGAAAGGAGAAGAAATGCTTAACTTTTTATAAACGTTTGTACGAATGCTTTGTGCCCAATATCTAAATCACAAAAGAGGGGAAATTTTTCACGGACACAAAAGAGGTTCTGTATTTATTAAAATGTTGTCAACTTTCGTTGAGCAGACGGCATTGTTGGATGCTGTTACCTCCTACGTCAACGGTGCTTTGGGATTGTATATCTTCATGATTAATGTAAATTGGCTTCGAGTTTGAAGTGAATTTTTTAGGTAAAAAAATATATAGAAATGTGATTAAAAAATTTATGAATTTTTCACCTTTTTCATTCTCTATCATCATCAAACCAGACACAATAGAAAATGTATAGTTTACGCTTTACGCAGTTTTGTGGTACCAGTCAAAGTGTTAACCTTATCTAAACATACTCTTCTGAAGTTAATAACTCATAAGGATCTCTACTGAACACCAACAATACCTGTATCACCCACAACCGATACTGATAATATCCAGAATAATCGATACAGTTACCCGTCCCAGTTGCGAGATCTCGAAATCGAGATAATCGATTATAAATCATATCGCATCGGCGCGGGGCGCGGCAACTTCTGCTGCTCACGTCAATTAGGTTAAATTATGTGAGCGACACTTCCCGGTCTCGTAATATACGAATCGATTTAAAAGTGGGATATCGATAAGATCGGCGAACAATACGCGGTTGAGGGGATTTACACGGTGCAATTCTTGCTTCGCGGATCGAGCTTTAACTATTATCGATATGTTTGTGGAACAAACATTGTACAAAATTCATAACTATACAGTTACAGAATACTGCCTGTAAACCATATTAATTATGAATTATCGAATGAACTACCTACCTATTACAAATTGTTGTATTATATAGGAAAGCTACTTTACCTTACACAAAATTATCAGGTTTAGTCGAGTCGAGTGCGTAAAATAAAACAACTTACAATTCTTAAAAGTATCTACTACCGACATAGCCCTCGAAGTTTAGACATTCAAAACCAGCTAGATTCCATCCATTCAGGGGTGTAAAAAAATAAAAAAGAACTTTAATAATAAGATAAAAGCACAAGGACGTATCATGTGAACACCAATTCCGGAAGACGATATGATTCAAAGTTTATGAAAGCGCGCTCATTTCCAACCGAGGACGCTCAATGAAATAAACTCATTACTGTGTCCTTGTTTCAATTGTATGCGGTCTGCCGTATTTTTAAAGAAACATGAATTTACACTTCTCAGTACGAGACACCGTTTCATTCTTTGGAAAGAGGGACGTCTTCAAGATCCATAATTCATGATATTTATGGTGTTTTTTGCATGGAAAGTAAAAGGTGCTCATCAATTTCCCGAACGTAGTTTCAACTTGCAGGCTGTTGAGTGTGGTTTGACTGATATGAAATATTATTACAAACTAAATCTAATCCTTTTTTAAAAGCTTTTATTATGCGTATATGATGCGATGTACTGTCCAAAGTACTCCAAAGGAGATACGTCCTATCATTGCATGTGATTGCAAGAGCGTTCTTAAGTAACTATTTTAGAACCGTTTAGCATTTCTACCTAATAAATATGTTCGTCTTTTTTATCTTACTATACCTCGATTTTAGTACAGGGAGTCAGGAGGACTAACAAATACACTTGCGTGCAAAAGTGCCCCAAAAAGGGCACATTTTTAACCCTTAACTTCCAGCGAAGCAAAAAAGAAAATATAAGATCTAATGTATTTTATAGAAGTAGTTTACTGAATATAATCTTGAATTGCCTTCATTTACACTCAACACAATCCAAAGACAATCCAATTACAACTTCTCAATCTGCCAACATCAAAGGGCCTACGACAAACACCGCACGTACATAACTAGCGTATGATTTAACGTTACTGCATGCGATTTACGTTAAATTACTGTGTAATTGACATATTCCGAGTCGCCGTGTAATTGGTTGTTTGAGACGCGGGATTCCGGTGTACATTGAATATCAATAACTAAGTACAGAGGTATTCCGTGGGAGGTGTTATACGAGGACAATAAACACATGGTTGTAATGAAACGCGAATGCTTTTGCGTTGATATACAACAACAGTCAAATGATATTATGTATTTTTATGAAACATAGCGATAATGTTTGTATATTCATGTTGATATGAAGTTATTTTGGTAACGTATACTTTATTAGGTGTCTCGTTTACACAACCTTACACATTGTTACAGAACATTTCAGGTTTATGTAAAAAAATGTGCTTTATTTTTATAAGATTAGGTAACTTATTGAATAAGGTCATAAGATAAGGTATATGTGGCTGTTGTTTTAGTTCATGTCACGAAGTTCGCACACACGATACATTATAGTTAAGTATCTTGTTCTAAGTCTTACCACAAAGTGTGCAAACATAGTCCCATACGGCACAATCGGAATGAAACTCTTATGACAATTCAATAAGGTTCACATTACCATTACAGGATTCACCTATTTTGATCATGCCCCTTCATCGTAGCATTATAATTTACATCGGCAACTTGGCTAAGCCTCTACCCGAATTAATTCAAAGCAATAACAATATAGCTGAATAATAGTACGTAATCCGTGCGTCCGTCTCGAAGGAGCCTCGCAATTAATAATGGGACTTGGCAACAACTGCAGATAATGCCATCGACAGTGCAGATAGACACAGACCGGCAAATACATGTGAAGATTATGCCATCGACACAGTACAGGTAAATTTTAGACCTCATGAGTCTAGACGCGAGAGTAGCAAATTCGTATATACGTAGCTAATTACTGCCCTACGTTTCGATTGGATTGCACCAGCCATGGGGGCTACAGCTTACTACTCCTAATATCGCATGTAGACCCATAAGGACTAATACTTAGTGTAATGGAACGCGAAAGGCTAAAATGTTACAGTACAGGTGAACCGATATTTGTACTGCATAATCAAAATCTGTCCTATGTGTGTCGGTACAGTCACAGCGTTCAACTATAAGCCTAAAAGCCTGACCAGACCACAAACCTTTTATCAACCCATAGTTCGATAGGATAATACATTAGCAGCTATTTTCGTACCAAAGCATAAACAGCCCGAGTACGATAGATAGTATAGATAATATGAGTAGTCTGCGGTGACTGCAAAAAAGGCATTTACATGCCACGTTGGTTTGGTATCACGGGAATTATTTTACCCGTGGACTTACGAAAATGAACTAGATTTCTCTGTTATATATAACTCTAATCTGACTGACTGATGTCAGACACTATGTAGTAGGCTGTGTGTCGATAGCCAAAACCACTGGACGGATCGGGCTGAAATTTGGCATGCAGGTAGATGTTACGTCGTAGGCATCTGAAGCGAAGTGAGGATGGGTCACTAGTTAATTGAATAAAAAGGCAATAAATAACGGAGGTATTAGCAAGTATTTAAAAACGGTCATATATTTAAGTGATAGATGCGGAAAGGGATTGTCCTATCCATTAACCAAGAAATGTACTTTCCACGATAAACCATTAACGACCAATTAAATTTGAGCTCATTTAAAAGAGAGAAACTAACTCCTAATGCCACGCCAAATGCTTAGGACTGTAGATAAGCATCAAACGTTAATATTTAAGACCTAATGCCACTGCTTTCTAAGTTATATTATGGTTGTTATTCTAGCACATCTCATCTTAGATGTAAGCTTGGCTTTCACGATTTATTGGCTCATAATGATAGATTAGACGGTGTTTCGTCTGTTACGTTGGGCTCATTTGAGCCCCAGTGAAAACTGCTAGTGCCATTTTGAACTGACCTAATAATCTGCTCACAACCTGCAGTTACGATTTGGGACAAGTTAAAGACGATAGACGGTATTTTATTTTTCATTATATACAGTTGATTTGAGCTCAATAAGACTTGGTTTTTGAATTTCTTTTGTTTCTTCGAATGTGCGTTGAGGATACTTTCCTCGTCATCATTATTGTAAATTTGTGAGAAGCAGATGAATTTCACACCTAATCTTAGTTTACTATTTCGGACAAAGGATCATACACGATTTGCCTAGACGATGTTCGTAACGCTTCAGTAAAAGAGATACCCATTATCACTGTGGATTCAAAATCCTTGTACACATTATGTCCTTCAGATCATGACATTGCAGGAGCTGTTCTTGCGCTTTATTCGAATTTAACCAACATTTTCAAACAATCCGGGGCTCTTCAGGGGGGCTTGATTCCATTTAAGCAAGCCTTCAGGGTGAGGTCGGCAGGCCCAATAGGGTCTATTGTGCCTGTCGACGTCATATGTGGACATCACGACCGCTTACCAGGTCGAGAGATCATCTAGAGACCTTTTATGAAAAAACATTTTTTCCTCTTGTTCCTTAGACCACAAGCAGACGGCAAATATCATGTCCGTAGTAGGAACGTGCCTGCAGACCGCGGGTACGTGACAACGAGACGTCAGATAGAGCAGATTAGCAGTTATACCACCACATGTAATATTAGCACGGTTGTCCGACTGCGATAGGTGGGTTACAATGAGTAAAAAAATTGTAAACAAAAAAAAAACCGCCTTCAAAAACCCGACTCACTAAAAATTACAAAATAATATAATACGAACATTAATCTGGGTATGAATTTGATATGTTGTTGAAGGCGGTGCCAATTAAATTTTTGAGGAAAACTGCGTGTGAAATATAAACGGCACCGCCTTCAACAACATATCAAATTCATACCCAGATTAATGTTCGTATTATATTATTTTGTAATTTTTAGTGAGTCGGGTTTTTGAAGGCGGTTTTTTTTTTGTTTACAATTTTTTTTCATCCTTTTTAGTGTTAATTTTTTTTACACCCTATTATTTAAGCTCACCTATAATTCTACTGATATTATAACCAGTAGTCTCAATATGTACACAGATTTGAAAGAATAATCCCTTTACTCCCAACTATTAAGGAGTTGACCTTCCATCATCAGCTCAGCATCATAACATTATGATTGCCAGAAGCAAATGCCAATATAACTTCAGAAAATATGTAAAACGCGGTACATGTGCCTATAAAATTTGAGGGTTGCCCTCGATTTCTCCTGGATCCCATCATCAGATCCTAGACTGGTCAACCTAATAGTTTAGCTCACCTGTAATGCTACTGATATTATAACTAGTAGTCTTAATATGTATACAGTATTAAAATAATTATTCTTTTACTCATAACTATTAAGGAGTTGACCTTCCATCATCAGCTCAGCATCATAAAATTATGATAGCCAGAAGCAAATGCCAATATGACTTCAGATAATATGCAAAACGCGGTACATGTCCCTATAAAATTTGAAGGTTGCCCTCGATTTCTCCAGGATCCCATCATCAGATCCAAGACTGGTGAAAATGGGACCACCTCGGACGTGAACTATATCCAACCAAAAAAAAATTTTTGAAATCCGTCTATAATTGACGAAAATATCGGTGAACATACATAAAAAAAAAAAAAAAAAAAATATTATACATACAGACGAATTGAGAACCTCCTCCTTTTTTTGAAGTCGGTTAAAAATGGTCCAGCACTATGAAATACGTTTAGAAAAAAATCTATCGCGTTCTGGCTAGGTTAATGCAGTTCAAATTCAGATGCCTCTTTTATTATCCAATAATCATCTTAATTGTATTTTAACAATCAAAAGAAATTAATTCTTTAATGAAATGTTAATAATACTGATTTGCATAGACCGACCAAAGCAAAAGTTAAGCAATGCATTAGACATTCCTAATAGAAGTGAGTACTAAAATATGGACTAGCTGACGGCAAATAACGAAAGAAGGAACGATACCAAACAATAAACAGAGAAAAAACACTGACATTCATTGAATATACATCATACCCACTGTCATAGATAAACAGAACAATAACAATACATATGTATTGAAGGGAATACCTCCAGACAAGCATCAAAGCTGGAGTGACACAACACAGTTATACTTACGTATTAACGAAAGTAATTTCGCTAAAAGACAGAAGCGGTGTCATCCCTACCAATGAATACTGAACACTAGTGAGCGAACGATTTCGGTTTCGGTTACGTAAAGTTTCGGCGAGATTCTAGTTTCCGCATTGATTTCTGATCAGAAAGAAAATCTTACGAATATTTAGACACCGAAACCGCGGGTCTGTAGTATAGCGTATAGACTAAATTTGCCAAATCCTTATTTCTTTTTCTTTTCTTTTAAAAATAACTTGTCTGTATTATTAAAACACACATAATTCAGTAATAATTCAAAGATTGAGATAAATATTAAAAATACTACAATTAATAAACTCTCAACTTTTGGTCACAACTTGAGCGATAACATTTCAAACGAACTCCGTTCCCAAAGTCAAAAAACTTTCAGTTACAATTTCGGCCGTAACCGAAACATTTCAAACAGACTCAGTCCCGTTTTCGGTGCCGGTAGTGAACCCAGGTCTGTCACTAGTGAATACCCGATGACGGCTCAACCTCCCCTCTATATTAGGCGTATTATTTCCGCTACAAGCTTGCGCGCAGGCAATTTTAGTAAGTATGGATGTGTGGAAACGGGGAGTAAAAACTGCGACCTTTTTGAAAGGGAAAGCGCACCTTGGTAGGTAGAATGCGAAGTGCGGTGCAATCTATGTGTTTTCGATGGTATTATACGTAAGGGTTACATGTAAATGGCATTTCCTTGTAATATTGTTTGTCAGTGACAACTATAAGGTAATGGATAGTACTACCACAGTTGTTTCATCATCATACATCACATAGTCATACATACACTCAAATTTACACTATTACCTAACCATCATTAACTTAACTATTTTAATAATTTTATATTTAGTTTTCTAACTTATCGCTCCTAATATTAAATTAAACTGTCAACACTTAAGATTAATTAATTGTTTTGTATACCTTAGCTGCGGAAGGGCCTGGTGACCTGTGTCACAGATTTTAACTAAATCTACTTCAGGCACCAGTCCTTCACAAAGCCAATCACCTTAACAATTTTGTAATAATTAATGTAATAGGTTAAGTATGCTTTGTGAAGTGAGAATAAATGATTTATTATATTATATTATGTTTCGTTTCCGGTATATTATGCAATACATTATACCTTCCTCTAGAATTCCTGTATCTTTTAAGAAAAACCCATAAAAGCCCATCTGTTGCATAGTTTTAAAGATTTAAGCATACATACATACAGACAGACGCCGTACGCAGGGAGCTATATACTGTGTAGTGATGACAACGTGTCAAATTAAGACCCGTTGGCCATTCACGCTGCATGTTCACTTAAAAAATATTATTGAAAATCTAATTTCACGGTAGATCAAGTTCCTTCTTTTACTTTGTGTTTTTATTCCTCAGTACAATAATATGGCATTCAGTTACCATTGAATTTCTCTGAGAAGAACCTATTTCACTTTAATTCAATTACAACACAATTATTGAAGGTTCTCTTTCTAGGTCACTCTTTATATACGAAACTGATAAAAAATGACTTGTTTTATTTCTTTTATAAGTTTAGCCCTATTTTATTTAAAAATCTAATAAGATACCCAACACCTTAAGTACATACGATTCTATAGCCAATTTATGCAACGTATTAATATAAATCGACGTCTATTATTAACGGCTTCATTACAAACGATATTTACACAAGTGTATTCTATTTATACAGTCTAATTGATTGGTAGTAAGGCGCCAGATATGCAGATATGGGTATATAATAGTGTTCACATAATGGTTTTATATAAAGGAATGAAATAAACAAATATTTACATGCAAATTTATAACGGCGTATTTAAATCATTGTGTACAATTGTTAGTTTATTACTATACATCTACATTTAAATAGGAAGGAATGCTGTTAGGAATGTTTTGTTAAACTTAAGTAGATGAGTAATTGTTTAAGTAATATCATAATGTATAGCTTATTAGTAATAGACTTGAAACACATCAAGACAAAACTTGAATCTGTGTGTATATATCCTGTCCATCTTTTTGATACACTTTTCATTACAAAAAACTATGTTCCGGTAGTCGTATGTATCATGTGCATACATTGTCATCTATTTTACAATATTTTTTCCATTTAGTGTATGCAAAAACCTTTTTAGGTCTTTGAATGTCGATATCATTGTCTACCTTTTTGGCCACCATTGCTTCCTACACAGTTGGTCAAAAGTTGAGGCGTAAAAAGAACTTCAAAATACATTTTATGTATTACATATTTACAAGACATTTATTAAGAGTGCGACTGCGACTTGAACGTATTCAAAAACGTTTTTTAAATCACCTGGCCTTTTCAATTAAAATTGCGAAAAAGATCCCTCGGTACACAAAACGCTTACAATATTTTAAAATGGACACGTTAGAGACGAGAAGAAACGCTCACGACCTCATGTTCTTGTTCAAAGTGCTTAATTCTATGGTTGACAGCCCCGATATTTTGTCCAAATTCAAATTTAAAGTTCCCCTAAGATACCCTAGATATCCTATTAAACTGCTCTGCCCTCCTTTCCGTAAAACTGTAACCGGTTCCAATTCCCCACTTGCAAGACTATGTCATATTTATAACAAGTATAGCAACGAATTAGATGTTTTTGGTACCTCTGTTCATAAATTTCGACGTCTAATACTTGAAAAAAATAAAAAATTAAACATATAAAATAGAATGTTAAAAATATATATATTTATATATATTTATTTGTATATTTGTGATATGTTTTGCTCGTAGTAGTGGTATATTTTAATTAGTATATTTTAATTTGTAGTCTACATTTAGCTCACTCTAGCATGTAGTGTTTACCTATGAAATATTGTGCTCTTAGTTATAAGTATATTGTGTATTTTTACTCTGTATGTATTATTGTACAATTGGTGGTAAACCAATAAATAAAAAATAAAATAAAATAAAATAAGAGTGCTACTTACGTATTTAACAGGATTGTAAGTTATACTTCAACAAGATATCACTCGCAGATATGCATGTAGGTAATGTAGATCGAGATGCAATTGCTTGAATTTTATTTTTATTTGGATATCGAGTTTACTTAAGTCTGCTGATAATTGCAGCAAATTGCATGAAACTACTTGGCTAATATGATATTAACTATATGAAATTGGAACAAAATTCATATATATTTTTGGAAAAAAGAAATAAAAAACACAACGACTGTTAATCATCGCACATACTTGTATCTCTCTACTAATCAGCATTTACTATTTCTTCTAATATACATAAGTATTATATTATATGCAATACATACATAATCCATTATTATTTATCATCTCCATCTTCGATTTAACCACATAAACTTTGGCGAATAACCTTTAGATAAAAGGGTTATTATATAAATGAGATATAAGAGTTACCTATGACTCCAAAGAAAGTTTTATTTTATTAGTCATTTCACATAATAGAAACGCTCATAACATTATTCCTTTGCTTCATTATTTATCGTTATGGCTTAGTCAGAAACAACCTCGACTGAAACCTAGAGGCCGTGGGTTTGACCCTGGGTACTGTATAGTCATTGAAACACCATGTACATAAAATAACATATCTCCTAGATGAATGGTAAGTCATGGTATTAAGTCCATTTACGTACAAGACGTCGATACTCGGAGAAAGACCTTAAATTGTTAAACATTTAACTTATCGCTTACTTCAAGAAAGGGATATTATCTTTAAATATTGAGACACAAGCGTTGAATACTGTAAATGAAAAAGTTATCATACTTACTACAGTGGCGCTACCATGAGTTTAAAACTTACGCGCTCGCTATCGCCTGCGTAAATATGTCTATGAAAAACTTGTTCAGCGCCGGCTGATGGTTACGCGAAGAACTAAATTCGGCCGTATGAAAAAACAACTCGATAGGTTTTTAACGTAAGTAAGTTTTCGATAGCCAACTCATGGTAGGCCCTTCGTAGTATATTTATATTAATGCGATAGTTGAAGTTGGTAAGTACTATAATTAAGAAAATTCAATTAATAACAATTGAGATATACCAATATTTTTTCTGTTTTGTTTTGTCGTCTTTGAGATAGTTGGTAAAGTATGTTCATAATCATTTCGATACAATTTTTTTTACAATATTTTTAAATTACCACATATAATTGACCACTAATGGGCGTTTCATATGAGCACCAGTGATAAATCGTATCGTTTAATTACGTGAATGTATCGGCCGATATTAAATTATAATTAATATGTTCGATACTCAGCAATTATGTCAGGTTAAATTAAGTGGTATCATTTACAAATAAAATATGGGGTTTGTCTCGGAACACCGACTAATCGGTCCGCTGCTTCACGGCAAACAATTGGTTAATTTACATAAAAGAAAGCGCTTAATTCGGTTAAGCTCTACGGTTAATCGCTGGTTTAAACTAACTAAGCTCCTCGTGGTCATTTGTACCCGTCGCTCCAATAATTAAAGCAGACAAGCCAAGCGCTGTAAACGGTTAACTGCCTTTAAATAACAGAATAATGAGAAGCGTAACCGGATCTCCAAAGGTTAAGAGTAATGTTTTCGGGTTGGTTGTGTTTAGTTAATGAATGAGGGTAATTAGAGTGACGATCTCGATGTTTAAGGATGTCTTGAAGACTCACATAGTAGGAGGTTCTTCCAGCTTCCGCCAAGGGCTCGGAGGCAGCGGTGGAGTCGGGGTGCGGGGGCGGGCGGGGCGCGCGGGGGCGGGCTCCTCACGTCTCCCTCCGAGGAGCTGCGCGCGAGCAACGACCCTCTATCCCTCGACAGGGACCTACGCCTCCCGAACGGCGCACCTCTGACCGTCGCGAACGTCTCCTCACACGTCACACTGTACGTCTCTAAAGGTATACCCTCCGGCTCTTCTCTTCTGCTCCTAACGGAAAAGGTTCTTCTGAAGCCATTCGCTAGACCTTCCATTGTTTTCCTTTTCGGTTTCGGAATCTCCTCAGAACTTATGACGGTTATGTCGTCTAGATCGTGAGACTCGTAGGACCTGTAGGTCCGCGGCAGCTCAATGCCGGTCAAGTCCTCGACGCCGCCATGTCGGTATCTGAGCGGCCGAGCGCGGTCGATAGTGCCAAGTTCATCGTAACTCCTGTATGTCGAAGATGCCCTGCGCGGCGCTGGCGGCCGGCCAGCGCGGTCTATCGTCATTTTAATGCGATGCCCAACTTTTAGCGGAAACCTGATGAAGAAACAACGCATTTAAACTTTCGTTCAACTTGTGACCGACAATCTTGGCTTGCATCTTGACATTCCCACGGTCCGTGCACCGCTAACAAGTTTACCTATCTCCCGGGGTAACATTTGTTTGTTTCGAGGTATGCGGAACAAAAACATTGATCGATCGCCCCGAATTTGAGCCGCAATTTGTCAACCCATTGCCCCTTTTCCTCGTTCACGACACCTCGAAAAAGTTGGACGTATTAAATTTCTTGTATCGCCTCCGCATACGGACCGGAGTGAATTTATGTGTGACCAGAAGCAACAACAGTTAGCTTAGTGTTACATTTGCGTGTACGACAACCGTTTAGCATAACATTGTCGTGACTAGCAGAACTTCAGGAGTTACATCGTAATAAAATTTGTTTACCATCCCCGTAAGCGCCGATAAGGCGAACCTATTGATATGTTCACGAAAACTTGGGACTACCAAATTTTCCTGTGGTATTGTTATTAATCTCCGAAATACTGTTCCGTGAATAAATTATTGCGAAAGCTGATTTATGAGGCCGGCGGCATCAAGGAGAAATGTTAAACAAAAATAGTCAGCTTATTTTGCGGAGTTCAAAATGTTCCTAAGTTACCTAATAAATTACGAGGAAAGACAAAGTTTGTGTTTAGGACTCTACTAAAAAAAAATGCTCAGCTTAAACTTTCATTTCGATAACATTACTAACAATTCGAATACGATCAAAGTGGGCAATTCCCTTGAGTGCAGACACTATAACAAACAATTTGTTAGTCTAAAACTCCGTAGACATAACCTAAGGCGGATCCGGTCCCACTTAAGTGTTTGCAAACTACATCTTCATATTTGGGAGGTCGGCACTCGAGCCAGGCACAAGTGGCTAATTGTGTCGGCACAATTACTGCCAATTGCATTCTCTTCATGTCTCCTCGGCCGACCACTAGAAACAGATCCGATTAGTGGCGGTATTCCGACAATTATTGGATTAACCAGCTTCCTCTACCAATTACTTCATTGAAAACATCCTTTTTTATCCGACTATCGAATCCAGCATGAGTGAAAGTACATTAGTATTGTCTATTATTTGCGAACTCTACACATTTGAATTAAAACTAATTTTACGGATTAAACTCGCGTGTATTGTGATTCTGAACATATTATTCAGAGACCCGACGTTTCGACGACAGCGCTCGTGGTCACGGGCAAGACTTGCCCGCAAGCTCGCAACGTCGGGTCTCTAAATATTATTTAAAATGAAAGTATTTTGATCAAAACGTATCGCTATGAGCGGTTAAAGTGCGTAACATTTAGAATAAGCGAAACATTTGCGAAGAAAGTTTTTCGAACTCGCAACTCTCTCGTTTACTTTTTGCGTGCGACGAACATTTGAACACATTGTCACTTTGTCTTGCGACGAAAAAACGTAATTGATGTCGAGGCAAGTAAAAAGTACGGGATTGTGGAGGCAGCGAGAATCGAACATTGAAACAAGACGGTTTTGTCAAAGACCTTCGTTGTTTTACTTAAGACATTTGGATACGCAAAACGAACATTTTCTCTTTATGAAATTATTTTTTATGAATGTCGAGGAGTATTCATAATGTATGCTGATAAGACCGATATTACGCTGTGTGGGTGTTTCAGCAAACAAAAACAATGTTTTCGTGACTGAAACTAAGTAAATAGATTGATTTAAATAGACGCTTTATAAATGATTCCAACGTAAATCCCATAATAAACCATGTTTTGTTCCCAAATTATAAACACGGTACGATAACAGTATATTTCAGTGATGGCTACAGAAATAAACCTCTCGTTTAGTTTATTGATATAAACGGAACACCACTTGTAATATCAAGCGATATATCGCGGATAAAATTAGACTCGACCGAGAGTCGAACCAAGTGTTGAGGACGTCTTCTACAGAGTTTAAAACAGGAAGCTACTAATGGCCGCCGCTCCTGATAAATGCATTTCTTTTATAGTGCTTTCTTGTTGTTTTTGAATGTTGCTTGAGAGTTAATAAATGCCGTTATACGTCTGTGCTTTAGTGTAAATATTTACGCTATTTTACGGACATACACTCTAGTATAAAGTCTCTAGAATATGTAGAATTTTTTAACCAAATACTGGAATTATTTCATGAATTGATTAAGCTTCTTTCTGTACGATAGGATATTAAGTTACGTATTTTAAACGTCTCAATTTTATAATGTTCAATCATATTAGTCTTTGTTTGTACTAATCTCATATACTTTTTGAATCTAGGTCAAATTGTAATAATGAAAACAAAACAACTATCTGTTGGGTATTCGTAGGTAAATATTGTTGCATATTGGTTGTGCAACCAACCGAATATGGATTCGGCCCCAGATGCATACGCACCTATTTGGTGCGAGGAATTTATTAATATTCGATTTGGCCTCTTAATATAAGGACGGCAGTTAACTATTTACTTCTTGAAAGTTGTTATATTTAGTAAGTATGTTAAGTTTGACGGGACAAATAAATATGACACGATTTTTAGTAATTAAATAAGACATTTTCATATACGTAGAGGTAGAGTTGAAATGTCTACCTACATTTCAATGTAGGTATTCTAGGCACTTAGGGATGTTTCCCTATTAGTGGAAAAATATGAAATAATGCCGTGAAGGGCACTCCCTAAGCCAATTCAAGTCAATAAATTTCTCCAAAGCATAAAACTTTAAATCCTAAGAAACTTATTGAATAAATTCAATTCACGGTGTTTGTGAAATTGATTATTGCCGTAAGCCGCACAACTATCTTGCATGGGACATAACAGCTTGATCATATCCTGGACGTTCCTATTAGTCCATACATTAATCCCCAAGGAACATACTAGGGTATTGATCAATATACTAAGCCGTCTGAGACGATAGTGGACTTGCTAATTAAACTAAAATACGTCCAGCAAGCAATAATGTGCCTTAAAACTTGCGATTAAGGATTGATATTGCTAATGAATTATTGCTAAATAAGCTATGGGGAATTTCGTACAGTTAGCATTACGAAATTCTTAAGAACATTGTCTAACATGCGAACTGCAGAAAAAATGCGCATATAAAAAAGTCAAGTCATATAGAAATTCTTAACCAATTAAAAATCTTCCCTTCATAAAACCTAAGTGTGTTTGTTTTGTAACTTTATGAAATCATCTATTTATTTATTATCAAATATTTACAGCGGAACGGAATTTTATTTATCAATAAATTTCTAATTGTCATTAAATATGTTTCAGAGGAATTTATGTTGACATGGTATCTTCTTGTGTCATGACCTATATAAAATGCACATTTCTAACCTTAAGAAGTATAAGGACTCTACATAAGGTTAGCTTTGTGGCGATTAGGAGAGATAACTTAGGTTCATAGGCTTAGTCGCATCTAGCGATATAAAGCTGCAAAAATGAACTTCGTTAAAGACTATTCCTATTGACATTGACTCATGACCCTTCCCAGCAATGTTCACACTTGACATAAATTATGGCGAGGTACAAAGGACGCGTCGACGTAGCTTTATCGTAATTAAAGGCGAATAAATACGCTACTGGTGTCGACTGCCTCATTAATTGTTCTGACACAGATACCAAGGCGTTGAGATGACACCGCGATACTGATAGCCAATGCGGTTGCACTTTAAAATGTATGCAACATACGGGGACCTACGTCTGTACCTAGGTACTATAGGACCTACGTCTAGAGTCTAGAGAGTAATCTGTCATAAACCACCAAGAACTTCATGCAGATGAAGGTATATTACCACTTTTTATAAGAAACGAGTATCAATTACAACCACAAACAAAACAAATACGTAATTAGTAGCCTATAATGATTTCCAATGGGTCTCAATCTTTTACAAATTTAATTGACTAATAAAAAAACATTCCTAAGATTATGCATCCATTGTTATTGTAAAATTGTTTTCTACTATCATGCGTGACTGCCCTAGATATACCATACTTGGATGATAGCTTAAAAGCCTATCATCATTACCTTTGACCGTATTGAAATGCCATCACATCCTGTATGTGCAATCTTAAACAAACACACACACAACCAGTCACGTTTATTAAAATCGTGCACGCAAAAAATGTAAGAGTAGAGCATTTCGAAACAATATCTCTTACATGGACACAGTTGCACAATGGTACTTGCGTACGGACTGCCTGATAATTTATGTAGATAAACCCTTTATTCGCGTAAAGAACGAGGCAATCCAACTGGGAATGATATCGGGCACAATAATGAACTGTGCAGTAAATGGTCACCTACATGGACCGCGTTAATATTCGTGCGATTTTTCTGTGGCGTTATCACCGTTATTTCAGCTTATCGAATTATTAAGACAGTTTACAGAAGCGGTGCTGCAATGAGTTTGCGATGATGGTCGGTAAATGATGCAACTCGATATTGCATTTATTAAGTAAACTATTGGAATCGAAGTTGGCCTTTTTAATGCTGTACATTATTGTTCTTGATCGAATCTTGCTTCTGTATTTCAGATTGAATTTAAACTGCGAAGCTCAAATATATTACTTCATTGTACGGGTTATTTTTAATACTATGTAGAAGTAGGTATAGTAGTAGGGCGTCACATGTATTTTTTATACCATAAACGTTAAGGATGACCTCACTCCAACTGATGGTAAGCGACCGTGAAGTCCACATGTGAGACACATTGACACAAAGTAAACGTTTTCATTTGATTTACTATTTCGTCAATGAACCTAGACGCCTTCACTCTTTTATGAAGAAACAACATAGTTCCTTTAAGAAACTTCAGAAGAATTTAAAGATTAAAAAGCATGAACATTGAATTAAAGATACAAACGCTACCCTTTAACATTTAAAAGGCGCTACATCAAATTACGACGGATCTTTTACACGAGACCACAGGTATCTTACAACACCCGGAGTCATTAAGCGAAGAGACGTGAATGGGGGGTGACCACGCGACACCTGCGCATACGCCGATTATAATGAACACGATGCCGCCGATACAAAGACACGCGATCTGATAGCAGAGTAATGCTGGGAATGAGATAAACATTGGTGTGGAGTCAATTCTTGCGGAATTGGAGCAAAGCATGCTTTTTGTGCCACTCATGTGAACTGCATGTTCTGTCCTAAAAGTGTCTTAAAATCCCAAATCATGTCAAGTCTAAGTAGCACTTTGAAAAACAAATTGGCCGCAAATGTCAATCTATGAGTGTTCTATTTGTGAGTGAAAATATCATTGGGTTTGACTGACTTAAAAAATAAATACATACCTACTGTCTATGGCAAAAGCTTTCTTTATGAGGATCAGATTTGATCCGGAGGACAAACGAACATTTATCACATCGAAATGATCGGGTTATTTTTAAGACCATTATGTACCTTAATTCTAATATGAAATTCAACTTAAAAAACAAAGATATGAAGATAGCGTAAGACAATACAACACAACCAACAACGAAGTACTATAACTCAAAAAAAATATTAACGCCACAGAATATAATTTAAAAAGACACCTCTTTAAAATATTATCCTCTAATATGGACATACATGATCTATGGGTGCACAGAACTTTATGAGTTTTCGATCCGTAGAACCTATGCAATTTCAACCTTATTGTTAAAGCTTTAAGGGGGCAAATAGCAAAACGTATTGTCCTCAGGCAATAAGAAATGTTATAGACGAGGATGCTATGACCAAAAATAGAAGAGTTGGAACACTTAAACGTGCCCATAATTAAGATTGATTTACGCTATGGGACAAATTATTATTATACGCGTGTTCGTAAAGAAGGACTAAGAATAATACGAGCTTGGTTTAATGTTTATGATGTAATTATAAAAAAACTTATTAGATAGTACAGTATTGATATATATTTAGAAAAAAAAACATACCTACTTATTTACTCTATATTAAATCGATGTAGACTGCTCCTTTTATAGGGCATAAACTATTTTAAGTAGAAATATAATGTAAATACAATATAAAATAATAATACATATTTGTCATTTATGAATAAAATCAAATGAACTATATCTACATACACATAAATCAATACGAAGAGGTATGTCATCACCAACATTAGTCTTCTATAAACACAGAAAGTGTACATACATCGATGTAAATTTTATCTATCTCTTTTTATCTATAACCACTTTATTGCAGTAGGTACAACATGTGAAATTCGATACAACAAACCGCAAATAGGCACTAAAACAATTTTAACAGCGATACTTGGTTGACACTATTAGTAAAGAACGGTAGCTAATGCGATGGGCAAACAAGGCAAAAACTCGGTATCGGCCACAAAACCTTCCCGCTAACGAGCCGGCCGCCGACCATCCATCAGTGAAGGAGAAATCTGCCTCGTTGATAGCGGTAAATTACCTCCACATTGTTTTAGGGTGGCCACTGCTGAAACTAGGAAGGCGAATGCGATTATACGTATTTGAAGAAACCACAAGCTTTACTTGCATTTTAGTAACTATATCTTACAGGGTAGAGTGTTACGCAAACTTGCAAACTAGCTTCAAATAAATGATTGCCAATCTTGTTAGTAGTGAAATAAATAACAAGACTAAACCGAACATTTTTACTGCCCCAAATTTCGCTATAACTATTATATTTGATACTATATTCAACAGGTCGGTTCTTTGGCACGGTCATAAAAGCAAAATATTGATAGCTGTTAAGATGATTCACTGCTTTCTTATACCAATCGTATATTTGCCAAACCTTTTGTCTTTCGTTACTACTTTCACCGTGTATGACTTTGATAATTATCACATCACATCTCAATACGAGTTTTGACCGTGCAAAAGTAAGATGCGTTAATACTAGTGAAAGTCCAATTGCCCTTAGGCTATCTATGATAGAATATTTCTGATGCAGGGATTAGAGATGCTGACATCTCCATAATGCTACTTGAATGGCTGATACGGAATATCGTGGACCTCAATTAAAATGAGTCGCATGTCAAAAGGCATCGTTAGCGCGAGTCAGGATCACGACACGGCAAGGCGCCCCGCAGCACACAATACCCACCTACAGTGAAAGTGACTATGTATGGGTAATTGATTAATCTCTCTCTTGCCCCCCGGGCGTCCAATAAAACATATAACGTTAATAATCGAGCGCCGTAATTGTAAAATCGATTCACGAAATCAACTGGAAACGCAACTTGCGAAATTGCAACAATATTACCGAGGAAATACAAAATCATATCTGCACGTCTCCGTCGACGCCATTATTTTTGACACCATAACGACAGGGTTCAAAATGAAATTTCGTGTAAACAAGACAGCGAGAGCGTTGAAAGGGAAACGATTTGTTGCTCAAAAGCGGGGCACGTCAGGAGGCGCTGGGGACGCGAGCCCAGGTCATTCATCAGTGAAAGCGGGGACACACTGATAGTCCTAAATTACCTCGGGCTAGGGGAGGCCGCCAGAGGCCCGTGAGCTCTCACAAAAGGCACAATGCCGAAGAAATTGCAAATCATCCGTCAATGGATAGTTGTAAACGACCTCATGTGGTAAGCGACACTGATGTAAAAGCAAATACAGGTTGCTGACAAGATTGATCGCCACTTACGACTGCACAGGTGTTTTAAGGTATAATCAAGTGTGCAGGATAATCAATACTGGAATAGGGAATAGGCACGAGTGTGTGGTATGACGAAATTGGATTCGCAAATGAAAGCAAAACAAAAAGCGACGAATATTGGAAGTGTTGGCGGGCCGTGCGGCGGGATGCTGCCAATCTCAGGCAGCTCGTTTGCATTTCGAGTGCACGCTGTTACGAGGACCTTTATTTTATCTTTTAACGGGCAGCTGTTTAAATGAGAGCCAGTTTTTGTGCATTCCACTCAATTTTTAACGAGATTTCCCCTTAAAACACGGCTTTGACAGTTATTTAAACATTTCGTTGTTTGGCGGAGATGTTTTTGTTTTTAGCGTCGCGGTCGGTACGTGAGGTCGCGGAAGGATCTCTTTAAACTTGAAGATGTGCTGGAGTGCTCTCAGTATTTTGGGTTGAAATTTGCAAAGATGTAATATCGCACGTAGGTACCGGTGTCCGCGTCGGAGTTGGAGCTTGTTAGCAGTTAGTTAGCGAGATGATGCGACTTGTCAGCGGCCAGATCCGCAAGAGCTAAGCACGCGACATTATCGATTCGCATTACCATCGGGGACCGGGTCAACATGATTATGCAGTTTCATAATTTTCCATAGCGCCATGACGTGCCCATAATTACTGTGGAGACAATCAGATATGAAACATCGAGTGTTTAAAATCTCACGACAAAGCTCGTATTAGAAAGCTGGATAGTAATACCGTTAAAACGCGTCCGGTTCGATAAAGACACAGCGAAATCGTATTGAACTCATATTAGGATCGTTAGAGGTAATTGCATATCATGCAAAAAGCGGGTCGATGGGTTAGCGTAAAAAACGTTTGCGCTCCGCAACTCCCATTGTGCTGTGATTAATATAATTTTTATTTGCTTTGATTGTATGAGCGTATGCGTGTGTCTATCGTGTGGTTGGGAGGCCGTTGACATCGGGTCGGCGATTGGTCCGTTTAACAGTACCCGTAGTACCCGCTTGATGGATTGGCCTGTCAGACGGGTCCGAATCGCTCTCCTCCATTGTACCTTCGTCTAATTTCAAAAAGTTAATATTTGTCGGAGCCAAATTAATAATCATGTTCGGTGGACGGGTTTTTAGAGAGCGGTTACGCTGTACTGTAATTTCGGATTTGATAATTTAAGAAAGGTGGTTATTTGAAATTAATTTATTACATTCATGTGCAGAAGAGGTCAGACACTATTTCGCAATAATGATACTTTCTCGATTAAGGATCATAGACCATTTTGTGGAAAAGTATAATCACTTTTAAATCATTACACACATAAACAGGAAACATAAAAGCTTTCAATAATAATAATTTTTAATAATAATAATTTATTTTCTCCACAAACTAAAAAGGTACAATATTAATAAAAACTAGTAGTACATTGCATTGAGTGTTTGTGGAATTCAATGAAAATATTGTTATGACATGTAAAATCCCACAATATCGAAGAGGTACATAAAAGATAACATTTGTTCAAGGCTGCGTATTAATCCCAGGTTGATGACAGATCACCATTGATAGCGAGTTACGAAAGTCGCCAGCACGATGATACCGATGATAATCATTGGTTAACGGTCGACACAATCTGTGGTTATAAATTGAGTGTTCAAACAGTGCCCCGTGTTGAATATAAATTGTTTGAGACACACACGGCGATTACTTTGTCATTGTTCACGCTTCGACTGTCTTATGGAGTCATTACGCTTCCTGAGCAGTTAACCTAAACAATTAGATTCACGGATGAACTTTAAGGCGACGCAATAAGACTCAATTCACACTTCAACCTATTTCTAATCACTCACTCTTTGATACTTTCTTCTGCGCTTAATTCTAAAAGAAATAAGAAGTAAGTTTCATTGGTTCTAAACTTGTAGTTGATGGGACAATTCGTATTCTTCAGCCATTTTAAAGTTCTATACTTTAAAGTTTTCATTAGTTTCTTTTACTGGGAAAGGAATCATTTGAATTCTTGGTTAGCTAGTAACTAGATTAAAAGGGTTAAATGAAACAGCTGTATAGTAAATGTTTTGAACTATGAACAACTTTAGCATTGTATTAATTATAATAATATTTAATACCTATAGACTTACTTAAGAGAGTAAACGAGATAAACATAAGACAAGTATGGATTTGTGTAGTCAACCAACCCGCACCGGGCCAGCGTGGTTGACTAAGGCCTTATCGCCCTAGTTTAGGGTAGGCCTGAACCCCAGCAGTGGGGACATATATGGGCTGATGATGATGATGATGAAGTATGGATTAAAAGTAAACTTTGAAAAGAAGACTCCCGTTTAGTAAACCTAGTCGATGGTAAAACAGATAATAATTTAATACATTGGTAGAGTCTTACCGAGAAAACAACGATATCTGCACAACGTGAATACAAATGAACCATCAGTTATGTCGTTTAACAACGAAATTTAAATTGAGTCCGCCTGTACGTGATTTATTGAAAAATTGTTAACATCAGAGAAAACTTTCCAACGGTGCGCGGTTAATATAATTCAACTGTAGGAATAACGACGTGTTTTTGAACGAAATTTTAACTCTGTCCACAATGGTTAACGAAATAATAAGATTATTTTTGTAAATTAAAAATTGTTTTGACGAAGAACTCAAAATCTGTGCTGAGAATTTTAAGCAACTTGTATTTAACACATATCTACCATATAAATAAACCAAACTTTATTCGCATTCGATGTCCTTAAAGTAACATACATCCATATGAAAACATTAAAGAATAACATACAAACAAAATCTTGCCAAACTAACCGTTACTAAGAAATATTAGATCATTATTTTATACAACATTTATTATTAAATGTAATGGAACGCAAAAGTGTCACAATCGAAAAAAAATGCCTTAATGCTATAATGGTTGACGATGCAAATCCAAAAAAAGCGTACAATGGTTCAACGTGTTAACATCACATTAGCACGCGCACAACATGCAACACAACATCTGTTATACAATTATTATCTCAAAACAAAGCACGAGACGCACAATTAAGCCCAGAGAGTGCACAAAGAAAAAGAATATGAAGGCTATGAAGGCTAATTGTAGTCCCAAACATGGCGGTGAGATTGTATGTGTCAGCCGAGTAAGGCGCACGCAGAGATATACATGGATGCCTTGACTAATCGCCGCACGACCGAATAAAATGGGCCGAGTGTCGAGACACAGGATGACTTGACTGACTTTCATGAGCGAATCCGGTGAAATTGTGTTCATTTGTGTGTGGTGGGAACAGTTGTTGGCAAATAGACCAACCAAAAGTATGATACTAAGGTTTAGCTACTGTATAGTACCAGAAAGTGTGGTATCTGTTACTACTTATTAAATAACAAACACGTGGCTTGGTATAGAAAGCTCGACCCAATCAACAAAACCGACAAAACCGTCATAGCTTTTTACCGACTACAAAAATGGAGAAGTTTCTCTATTATTCGACGAAATATTTTTTATGGCGTTCATGGAAACAGCCAACCGTAATATTATGTGGCGGCTTATACAATCCGACCATGACATTGTACAGATATTATAATAAATAAAAGCTTGTAAAAAATAATGCAAACTGTTCGGAGACGAGCGTTAACCACATTGTTTAAAGTTTGGGTTACAAAGGGAATAGTTCGCGAAGTATGGCTTTCACCACATTTATACGCTAGCGCCTTTGTGGCTTGTCAACGTTCATTACAGGAATAATTTCGTTTTTAATTCCATAATTTTATGTACAATATCTAGACACGCGGTAGCGTGTCAAGCCAAGGTTCAAGAAACAGAACTGGCGAGCCGCACCGTGTGTTATATTACACGAACCATTTGGAACCACTTTTGAACCCCTCATAAATCAAAAACTATTTCACATAAACGTATCAAATTTGGCTCATATATTGAGACTTGCGAGATAAATATGTGTTATAAATTTCATAAGCTTATCTCAAACAGTTATTTAGATATTAATGTCCAAAAATCCTCATTTTTATCATTGACTGACTGACAGATCAAAATTCTAACCCAGTTCCAAATAACCTAGAGAGTTAAAATTTGGTATGCAGATAGGTAATTACATGAATACAAAGGAATAAATAAAAAACTGACAATTTTTTAATAATTAGGTTAGGTTCTAGTATGAACGCTTAACATAAATACCTAATTAGTGCCTAATCACGCCTACACCGGGGAAGGCAGAGTACTAAGTATATATTTAGGTTTACTTACTTATTTACAATTAAGAGTAGGTACTTATAGTCGGTTTTCATATTTATTACTTAGGGTAGGTACCTACTTTATTAACTGGGATTAATTATTATTTTTATATTTAGCGCCCATCAATAGTATAAAATTATTATACCTACTCATAATATTTCAAAGGTACAAGAAAATATAGAAAATAACACTCAGAAGAAAATTATACCCCGTAAACGTAGGAAAATACAGTAACTGATTCAATTGTTTTATATTTATAAAGTCTAGTTTTAGTTTTGAATTTGTCCTTTTGAAAGGACCCACGGCGTTACGATGATATATACTTTTCTACAAAAAGTAATGATATCCAATCAAAAACATAAATGTGAAATGAGAGCCAAGTTCAATATTATGATAATTGCCTTGGTTGTTGACTTCAACGACAAAAGAAGTGAGATCTAAATGGGTGCCAAGTTCAATGGTCAACCCTGAAATTTATTTATAAGTAACACTATAACATACCTACCATATCTTCTTATAACATAAGATAATGTATGGTGGTAGCCTATGAAGGTCTGTCTTGGCTAGTTTCTATAAACCTACCAACGTACTATTATGTTCGCTCGCTAGTTTCTACCAACAATCCAAATTTTCGGAATTATAAAATAAAAACAGACAAATACTTGTAGGCTTAGAACTTGCGACGGCTATAATTCATAATATGAAAACTAGCCAAGACAGACCTTCATAGGCTACCACCATACATTATCTTATGTTATAAGAAGATATGGTAGGTATGTTATAGTGTTACTTATAAATAAATTTCAGGGTTGACCATTGAACTTGGCACCCATTTAGATCTCACTTCTTTTGTCGTTGAAGTCAACAACCAAGGCAATTATCATAATATTGAACTTGGCTCTCATTTCACATTTATGTTTTTGATTGGATTAAATTGTACAGCCACATGTCACAAACACTAAAAATACATGGCATAGTTCAAATTTATGAAATCTATTTTTTATCTTTTTTCATACACTATACTTTATCATCAGTGGGATCTCATTATAATATTTTAATAAACTCGTTTCACTCATTACTCTAATTGATGATGATGATGACATCGAGGCAATCTTAGGCTTGCAACAAAATTAACTTACTCATTAACGGAAGATCCAACCTATGTCGATTAATTACTAAACTTGTTTATAACTACATGTAGCTAAAGAGAGAATCGTGCGAATAATATTAATAAATAATGAAGGTCGCCCGTTCCCAGTAGCTCATTAATTGTATTATTAATACTAAATAGCTTAGACGTATCATGACCTACGAGTATAACTAGTGATAAGAAGCGATAAAGATCTTCTATAAAGAAACAATATTGTGTAAATCTTTTTTATTGTGAGAGAGAATTTGTTTTTTTAATTTGGATCTCAACGAAATCTTAAAGTAACCTATTCAATCCTGAAGTATCGATGACGTGCAAATACTATTTCGTCTAGAAAATCCATTACTTGAACAATTCGAAAGGTCAGACTGACATAAGGTCACATGAGCGTAGGTTGAGTAAATTCTTATCAAACAAAACAATGACATATCTTCTGACAAAGATATCCATCCAAACAGATGCCGTAAGATTAATGAAAACGTCCTTGGGTTGTATTGTAACGTATATCTTCAAGAATTACATGTAATATGATATGAGCATCTTCATTCTGAATGAAAGAGTCATGCTCAGCTGTATGAAGACATATTAAAACAATTATAGCGTAATTTGTACTTATTTGGCACTTGCAAATCATTATAAAGTGGATTGTATCACGTCATGCAATTGTTTTATGTCTAAACTAGAATAATAAGATAAAACTGGTTTGTTTAAACACTAACGTATTACACTTGATCGAAATAGAAAAAGATAGAAGAATCAATGTTAAAAAGCAGAAAGAAATTGAAACCAAATTTTACCTCAGATTTCCACCGATAACGTAAAATCCAACGGTTCGATAGGTACGTGAGCTTAAAGAAGTCTCTTATATCTTCCCAGTAATCCAAACCACGGAGAGGATCCATACAGACTTGTTGCAGTCAAGTGCTGGCTGGGAGCCAAGCTTTTGAGCCATCGCACCTGCATTTTACGCAGCAACACAAGTAGATGGTACACGCAAATTAATTAGACCGAAAGATATTAGACATTTTAATCTGCCTAAAGAAAACGCGTTTATAAGAATGAAGCATTGGAGATCGCATAGAAAAAAGCAAAACTCAGAAGAAATAACAGTGATCATAAATGCTTTGATATTTAAATTGTACCTAAGAGGTGGAAACCCAACGTGGAACGGTAATATAATATTCCTTAATATCAGTTCTTAAAATATTTAGAATTTTAGATATTTGCATATATCTTTTATGCACCATACCAATATCACGAAGGCCAAACAAGAATTCAAAACAGCCAGCAATGTTTGCATCCCAAATCTAAACATTGATCATATACATAAATTCCTACTTTAATACAACCAGATGTTTATCTCTACACCTTTACCGCATCAAAAAATAATTCGAATAGTTATTGACTTTTTATTTTACCATCGAACTGCACAATACCGTTACTGATTACCATAAGACAATTAATGGTGTGGCTTATTCTGATTTTGGCCGAGTTCCGTGTCCCAAATCGTTTTGAAGAGATTTCTTGAAAATGGGTGTTTCCTACAACAATGCTTAGGAAACGGATACACGTTTCTTTACAAATCACAAAGGAGGAAACGGGACACGTGGCTCCACTAAACCCGACGTTAGTTTACATTCGCGGTGAAAGGTTTAAAGTTGTACGTTAAACGTGATACGGCTTGGAAACTCGGAAATAATAACGAGGAATATTTACGACACTGCCTAGGAGACGAAAGAAATATTGTATCGACTACAAATGCAGAGTCCATAAAGATTCATTAGGGATTATTTAGTCATCGCTGATAAACTTGTGGAGTGATTTAGTTATACTTCGAATTGAGTATAGATACTACGCTCAGATTAGAATCTGAGCGTCCATTTTAGTTTATTAAGCCGACCATTGTTCATAGAATAAACATGAGGAAACCGGCGTTAGAGTTGAAGAATATAAACACAACAAAAACATATTTTTACTTGATATTCTAACGTATTATTCATACGTTTTCGTGTGATTAGAAATTATACCAATTTATTTGCCTTTTGTCAATTAACATTTAATGTAATGATATTAAACTCTTTGCTAGGTATGTAGTAAAAAACAGTATCTTTTACCGTATCAATATTCAGAAATATCTTCACAGTTGGTTGGTATGGTCATGAATCCTCTTTTCCTTGAAAGTCCTTAACCGGCGTGCAAGATATGTACGCCTGCCAATTTGCACTTCGCTCAAGGACTCAATTGTTTAAATGACACACACAGATATTTATAGCCAATCTACATACGTTTACTAATGATAAACACTAACTTTGATGCCTACATTATTCAAATGTAATCAACCTTGTGTTACAGCGCATTAGTCAGTTCTTATACAAACTTTCTACCCAAGTAAGGTTAGAACAGCAGTTTATCGAGGAGCGTACACATGCTGTTCGCCGATAGAGTTTATTGGAAAGATCTTATTTAGTTTTTTCTAGATAAGCAGGAAATCACAGTAAACCATATGTGAAAATGATTTTTACGTGGAAAGCTGACTTACACTAAATATTATCATTAAAACTTATTTGTAAACCGTGGTTTTACAAATCAAGCCCACTTGAATTCACGGGAATTGGTAGCCTAAATACACGAGTAACTTTAGAAAATTCGGTTGAATTAATATCGTACTCGTGTAAGAAAATTGATCTAATATTCGTGTGTTATTTACGAAGTTCGGTCGTGCCATGTAAGCGTGGGTGTACCAGATCTCAATTTGATGCCATCTCAACGACACGAGCGCTCCCAATATCTAGAGCAAAGCAAACAAGTCGGTGATAGTCCAGTTTTCCAGCAAATTTATTTTCAACGATACCGCTGTGATAACGATTTTATCAAAGCAAGATAAATTGATACGGTGTGCCGCAGCGCGGAAATGGCTAATTTTGAAAATTACATTAGAAATTGTTTGCATGAAAAATGTTGCGTGATATGTAATGGTGCTTTCAGAACAAATCATTTGAGAAGTATCGACTTTCCTTTAAAGATTTCTCTAGTTGTCATTAAATTGTTTACTTGACTTATTTATGAGCACAGCAGCTTGACAAGAGCAGTACCATAAACACAGGGAATGGAATCGAAGTAAAAAATATCGACACTTCGTAACATCCTAATAACAAAATAGAGGAAATTAAAAAAGTCACATCTGTGACGATCACCCTCGCAAACGAATCCCTTCGAAACAAACAGGATAACAAAAAACAGGGGCTGTGAGAAAGTACGAGAAATTTTAAAAAGCGTTCCTTTTCCGGAGTTGGGTTAAAGAGCATACATCACAGGTACGATGTCATCCGGTCCCAACGCTCAAGGAGTCGCGATACGTCAATGCATTTAATTAACAATATCATTTATCAACTGTATTGGATTTGGTAATCACTGCGACCGTTCAAATTGAAAATCAAAATTTTCTTTGTCGAGATTGGGAGTGATTAACGATGTAATGTCATCGGGTCTGCCCCCCGTCAGACCACAATGTCCAAGTCATGCCATATAATAGCAATATTGTAACGCTTTGGCGTCAAGTAAATTACCTTCTGTGCCGTAATTAACCGTCATAGCTCCATACACGCGAAACCTTTATGAATTAACAACTCCAATAAACATGTTGGAATCTGATATTGTTGCATGAAAAATAGAAAACAAAGTTGATTTGTAAGCAGCTATTAATAAAATGGTATCGTTGTATAACGAACACGTACGCCCCAACATACATATTGGAGCACAGGATATGGTAATGGAGCCAGAGAAATGGAAGGCGTAGAATGTTAGACTATTTTAGTGTAACTTCGAAGTAAGGGCGATTTATTCTCGGCTCTATTTCCTCTTGAGACGGTCGCGCAGACGTTATATTACTTTTACCAGATAGATTCGTCGATTAGATACATTAATGTGGGTGTCAGTTGTGGGCACGCTATTTATAGTTGTAGTAACCAGCAATTTGAAGTGCGAACTGACGTTGATTGAGTTGCGAAAGATTTCCAAAGTGAAAACAAAAGGAACACGAAGTACAAGCAATATCCGAGTAGAAATGTATACGCCGACATGGCGCAATTCCAGAAATTCAACTTAAGCCTATTCAATTACTTCAAGAGGAAAATGAGGGATTAAAGGTGGGATAAGATTAATTATATTAGAAATGGGCTCGTCTTCCGCACTTCCTGCTAAGAGGTTCTATCTTTGGGCACTGAGAAATTAATTTCGACATAATAAATTAAATCGTGAAGTAAATTAATACAGAACGAACGAATTTTGCGGGAGCTCCGGAATTTTGATATTAAGTGGAAAGACCTTCCAATATACATAAGTGCAATAAAATACTTAACGCAGCAAAAGCTGTAATTTTTAATAAAGATAAAAAAAACTGCTGTTATAAGATTTAAAACCAACCATAACCTCTTAAAGCTTAATGTCTGTTGTGTTGTTGTTGTTGTGTCAATTTTTTATCGCTTCATTCAGATGTCTTTGTAAAGCAAAAGTCCACCTGGATCCACAAAACGACGATTTAGTTACCATCTGCTGGCTACACACTCGAGGGTATAATTTAGTTGGCCTGTTGTGAATTTGGGGGCAGCTGTCGGGCAGGTGTTTGGTACGTGCCACATTTTGATGCATTCGCTGCAATTTCCATGACGAATTATCATATTGCATAATGTTTACCTAATTTGTGGTTGAAATTACATAAATGTTATTCATATTTGGAGATTAATTATGTTGATAATGAATTGAAATGCTTTTCTCGAATCAAGCAATTACTACTTTGTAATCGTACAATTCGTTTTCTGTAGATCGAAAGCGATTGGACAAAATATGCTTCAAGATACCCAAATTGTGTTTATAAATTCGCATTTACACGCTTTCTGAGTCGCATAAATATTCATATGACGTTCTCAGCGATTACTCAAACTGGAGTTTGCACGCTTTACTGTTTACCTCAAGTTTACAATGTGTTTACACGCCTTGTTACTTCCAATACGTTTTCAAATGGAAGTATTGTGTTACATGTTTCCACTTGCGAACCTTGTTTAAGCTTGTTACTATGTTTTACGATTATTTTAACGACTTCGGTTTTATTGCCATGACTCTGGTCCAACTCTAACGAAATCGCATATACGAGTGCGCTTTAAATAAAATTAGTTCCGTATTGCTAGCGGCTTTCGATACTAAGAAAGTCATGTTGAAATTTTTATCCCATTCACGATTAGAATGCGATTAATTGCAGCACGGATAAGGATAGAGAAATTATGGAAACACCTAGAGAGTCGATAGTTATCTCGGAGGGTCGGCACGTCGCCGATCCCACAGTTGTCAATAGCGAGTCGGCGCGAGCGCAGGTTGCCGTACAAGGCGATCGGTCTACGAGCCAGCACCGATCATCGGCGGAGGAAAAACTCGGCCCTACGAACCGGACTTGACCTCTTTGGGTCTTAGAAACCCATTTCTGCAAGATCGCAATCTGGATAATGATCGCTATTTTTCTTGAGTCACGGAATTTTGGGTGGTTGTATTTTTGGTGTATAAATATCGAGCGATAATATCGGGTCCTTAAAAGTTTTAATGGGGGAATAATGAAGCTTAAATCTTGCTGCACGCGAGGTTAGCGAGATGGAGATAAAGGATGGCGGGTTCGAGGTGCGCGCATCTGCCGGCCCACGTGCCACCCGCGCCCGCGCAGGTTTCTCTTCGTAAACTTTTTTTTGTTTCCGAGCGCCGAACGCATTCATCATTTACAACAGATGCGTTCTATAATAACAGGGTAACCAAAGTAATTCTTTCTTTAATTAAATTTCATTCTCCCCTCGGATTTGATTTCATTGCGTAGGCGTCTGTTCCTTTTGTTTACAATTGAGTTTGCTTTAGTTTTTGTAATCGTAACTTGATGTTTTGGTACAATATTAGCACTTGTGTGAACCATATTGGCCTGAATTTGGGCGCACATGTGTCGAAGGGAAGGAGGTATCTGTTTTTTGTCAGCTACCATCTGAGGTCCGTAACATGTGCAAAATTAACGCTTTTTGTGAGCTATGCTCACTGAAGGAGGTTGAGAGGATTCAGTATAGAGTAAAAAAAATTAACCTAATGCAGCTGTAGAAAAAATTATTATAAATTGTATACCATTACAAATTCTACCGGTTCTAAACGATTCAATAACCGGACTGTATTAATGATTAGTACCTACAGAACTACAAGCAGATATAATGCTACTTCTCGAAAAAGCATTTGTTAGTTCTGTTTGTTATTTCAAAGGGTTTATCTTCTACATTTCGAGCCATGGTCATGCTTATAGCTCAGTTGTGTAACCTCTATGGCGGTGATTAAATCTCACCATTATTATTAACTGGCTCCATTCAAACACCCACTGGTGCCAGGCGGTTTGGAACTATGCCGTCCACCCACCGCTGGTCCCGTAGGCGCTGCAGGGTCACACACACAAGCCTCTATTCATATCTCGACTTCTAAACTCACTGTTCATTGTTCAGCTACTCAAATTTACATTCGGAGAGTCAATGTCGTCTGACAGACGCAAGGTCCGCCATTGTTTTGGCGGGTTCGGTGGTCCGGATGGAACGAGCCATACATTTGAATATCTGAATTAATAACGTCCCCAACTTCCCGATAACACCACGGTGCTAAGTGCGTCGTGCAAGCCAAGATCATCAGATCCACATAGACAACAGCATACCAGACAACGAACAAATCCAATCATGCAAACATGTGGGGACTTTACCATTAATTTTCATGTTACTATTCAAGAGGACCATCAGCACGAGTTTCCAGAATTAGTTTTAGCACTTGAAACACACTTTCATTGTTGTCGAACGTCACAAACACTGCAATCATCCGATCCACTTGAACGCGAGTGCACTAAGTTTGGTCACAAGTTGTTGGGGGCCGCGGCGTGCGGCGCGGTTTCGTGCGAGCGGCGGACTGGAGACCGCGCGAGTCGGCCGGCCGCGCGCCCTTCCCCCGCACTCCGAACACTGCACCCAACAAATCTGGCGACGGCTCGATCGAACTGTCGTGACTCGGCGATAGATTAAACCCACCTTTGTATGAAATTTCTTCTCGTTTTTACGCGGGGATCTCGTTTGAGTAGGTCGTGATTTTGACGGGACACGCTCGTGTGGGCGCTGCCGCGATCACCCGCTCGATAATGTAATAAAGCGAGATTGTAAAATTTATTTACGCTCCGCCATACCGTTATCTGACATGTGGCACTCCGAAGCGCATCGGTGAGTGCATCGATAAAGAGGACATTGCAACACGACACCATAAACTCCGATCCCATAGATACCGCTTCAATGCTATCTAAAATATCGATGTTTGTTCAGTTGTTCGTATTATAAGATTTTTGTTCAGATGCTAAGGAATAGGAGGAAAACCGGATTCGATAGAAAGCCACCGAGATTGATGAAGTTCTTTGATCTTCAAGTTTAATAAAGATACAGCCAATAAATCATTGCGCACATTATGAGATCGATTGATGAAGATTGAAGAACGATAGAACTTATTATGCAACTTCATATTACAAATAAGTTCATGATTCATTACTTTCGAATTGTTTTAACGTCTCGCTTCAACCTATGAACCATTTCGGTCTTTGCTTTTTATATAAGAGGTGTTATTAATCTGACACGTTTATTATACGTATTATTTGGGATAAGCATCTATCAAATAACGGCTTTCGTCTCGAGCTACATCAAAGTGTGCCCTAGGTCCCGAATTAAAATCAAGCTTATTCAAATTTCGATACAAACCAATAAACGGAAATGGAGTTTCTCTCCATGTAATTAGATTCATAATCCTTTCTCCGCCAACAGATGGTACGGGAGCGATAAACCGCAGCTAGGGATCGTCCATCAACATCGTGCCGTCGGTTTTGGTTTTTTTATATTTGGGCAACTTCCGAGAAGGTCGAAACGCAAGGTCGTCAGACAGGTCACGATCTTCCTTTTCTGGTTATGATTGTTAAAGTGTAGCAACAGATGGGCTACGATCCGTTTTGTGTTTTTCGTAAGGAATATCGGACTTCACTTTTAATTAGTTCCTCAAGATGTTCCGTCCAAAACTTTCCGAATCAATAAGTACCGCACCCGAGGGCCGGCAATGCTCAGCAAGGATTTGAATTTAAAATATTATTCACAACTTCACGGTAATAATTTTAAACGGATTCCAAGTGTCGATTCTCGTAATTACGCTCTTTGAATATTGCCTAATAAAGACGGTAGTTTTTGGGTCGTTGCACTCCGTGCATTTAATGCCGAATGCATATTTGTTTGAATACAGTTACGGCACTTTCGTTAATCGGAACAGATTGTTACGAAATTGGCTGTTGTTTAATGAATGCATAATCAATGCTCTCTGTTAATTAAGATTATACTTATCTGAATTCGAATTGTAGGCCTGAACGACGACTGTTGAATATAATGTAATTAAGAGAAATCTCAATTTGTAATAAGTCAAATAAATAAATAATGCGTGAACACAATATGAAAATTATTGTTGTTATTACAGATACAAATCATGATGGTTACATAATTCATGCAATAGGCTAGCGACGAGGATTTCACGACCCGCCCCAGTGTAACTCAAGAATCAATACACATCATCTCAAATTGATAAATACATTACCTATTTGGATGACATCATCTGAGGGTCTCGGATCCCTATCATTCGTCGTATTATTCAATAAAAATCCGTTCCCCCCTTCCTGTACATGGCTGTATTTCATAAGATTAAGTTTATAATCTGCCACGACGCCTACGCCTTTTCTTGGCCCACTTGTCTTGGATCCCACACGATTGTCCTTTGAACACTTCCTTTATCATTGTGAGCTTTCAAAGCGGCTTGTTCTACATGCACTTCAAGTTTATATGGTTAATGATTCTGTTTGTAACAGTTTACGGTGACGATCAGGGTATTGTTTTGAATTGATAAAATTATATCAGCTAAGGTGGATTTGTGCATTATTGGATTGTGAGCTTTTGATGTTGAAGTTGAAGATATAAATATGACTATAAAATAGGAAGGAAGAAAAAATAAAAGCTTGTTATGATGGCGGTTTATATTTAAGGCCGTGAAATATCCGCTACCCCGTATCCGGTGGTGATGGACAAGGCTCCAGGCAAACCATACAAATGAATTAGAAAAAAAAGATGACTTTAAATGTTAAAAATTATCAAATAAAATAACCAGTATAACTAAAGATCACCAATGTCTTGAAATAAACTCGAAAAATAAATTAAACGCAATATATTTTTATTATAATCAATGAAAGCTCAATTGGTAAGCTTAATTTTAATTTATTTTTTACGACTGCATGCCGGAATAAAAAAGTAATAATTGTTACAAAGTTGCTTGTAGGTTAACAACAAAATGAGGTACAGTTTGCATAATATATTTTAAGCTAAACAAACATTTGATACAGTTGGCTGTTACAGATGGCCACTTAAGATAAATAAATAGTTTCTAAACTATTCAGTTTTAGATGAAACACCCAAGATATACCAGTGTACATTAGCTGGTAGCCTGACTACTTCAAAAGATGCTAATCAGAATTTGTATGTTGGGCTATAAGGTAAAAGTAATGTGGACACGCCAAGCTACTATTTGTTACCACAAATCAACAGGCCAATGACTTCCAATCACAACAGCAATAAAATTGCTATACGATAGCAAAATTTGTGTAGAGGGAGTGCTGGAGACGTAAGGAAAAGTGGTCTTATTACGTGGGGCATAAAGGTCAGTAGCGCGACTGCATCTGTATCGGTTGGGTGCTATCTTGATCACGATGTTAGGAGAGAAACGCTATATCATATTATAACGCTTCGATGCTGCGTCTGGTTAGTGCTTGTGTACAGGTTTTTAGATCGTGAGATCCTGGTTAGGGGGCGACTATTCGGGCGGTAAGACTATTAGTTGGGACTGAGACTGGGTTTAAGTCTTACAATTGGTGGTTTAATTTCTTACTCTTTAATCGGCTTTGTGCTATCAAGAGTTTCGGGAAATCCCTAAGGTTTATTTTTAATACAGATGAGGTGATTATATGGTGATGTTTACATGATTTTTTTTCCATATTCAGTTATCAATATGGTCTACAACCTTGGTTTACTACCTTGATAACTGTAATTATAACCACTGCAGTACTCTTTGGTTTTACTAAAAAAGTACATACAGAAATCGATAAAATTATGATCAACGCGAATTCAGCTTAGTAAATTAACAGTTCAATTATGTAAATACGACGTTGCAATTAAATAACTTCGGATTGATTCTAAATATAGCATTGTCGTAATTGGCAGCAAGTCGGTATGGGCACCGAAGATTTTATTTTTTTAATTCGGTGAGCAAATAAAAGACCGCTAAGTGGCGTCTGAGATAGCGCCATGTTTTCTGGATGAGCTAATTAACAGGAATCGTGTTTAATATTCAAAGTTTATTAAGTACAGAAAGTAATGGTGGCATTAAGTAAGTTAGTGCTTTAATGATTTATGACGTAAGGGGAACGTAGACTGAGATGAATGAAACATACAATCTACTGATATATTTGCAAATAAAATATATCCTTTAAATTTTAATTCGTCTGTCTGTCTAGACCTGTTGTGAGTAAATATCAAGTTGATACCAAAAACAAATTTTAACAACCCCTTGCATCTCTAAGAAAAACATCTATCTAGCGCAAATGCAATCTAAAGACATGGCTTTAAGAATTACTTTTTCATACATTCGTACATTTACAGTGGAACTCCCATAATTATGAATTATTATTGGAAGTCGGTTTCAGATATTTTCAATCCTTGTGCGCCGACATAACGATAAAATAATTAAACTGACAGACAAAACAAGCGTCGGTGTCGTAAGTCGCGTCCATTTTAATTAAATAAATGATTTGATATTTCAGTCGATTAAGCAAATTCGCAATGGCGCGTAACGCAATGAATTACTTTTATGGTAATTAAAACGAGACTGTCGAAACTGAGATATGGATTGGGAAAAACTAAACGAGGCAATGGACTGTGTAGTATTGCATTGTTATCATTAGAAAACTGAAACTGTCCGGGATATTTACCATGTTGTTTTGTTTTAATGAGCTCTCGATATTGCATTGTTATCTTTGGTCTAAGATATTAAACTTTTAGGACAGTAGCAAAATACTTTTTTTAAATCTTACTCACATATAAGCTTTCAATTTATCTTAATTAATCTTAGTTCCCGGATTGTAGAAGTCAGAAAGGAAATAATCTATACTAACATTATAAAGCTGAAGAGTTTGTTTGTTTGTTTGTTTGTTTGAACGCGCAAATCTCAGGAAATACTGGTTCGATTTGAAAAAAATTTTGCGTTTATAGACCATTTATCGAGGAAGGCTTTAGGCTATATAACATCACGCTGCGACCAATAGGAGCAAAGATACAATGGAAAATGTGTCAAAAACGGGGGAAACGCGAACGAAGTCGCTGGCACAGCTAGTTCTAATATAAAACCAACAAAAACAACTACGAAAATCACAATAAGAAAATACACTAATAAAATCGATGACCGTATATTTACCATTAATGAATAATAATTTATTCTCAGTACCAAATAAACGGCTGGATTATCTACGAAATATTAAACACTACACCGCAATACCTATTTTCCGGCCATCGCAGTTCCCAAATTATTATGATCATGATTATTATCTGCAAGTTATGTTCCTAATGTTTATAATTCCAAGGGAAATTTCATTTCTGTGCTCAAACGTGTAGTGTGTGCGCACAATAATCTATGCAAATAGCTCTGCTTATTTTTAGTGGAGTATCGACCATTTAGATGTAGGGTAGGCTTTGTCGACTTACAAATGGTTTTAATGGAATGGGGGAACTAATATGTGGCTTATTCGCTTCTTGAACATAAGTTTTAAAGTGATTTAGAGAAGAATCCGTTTTAGGGGTAAGAGCCAACCACTTCTCCGTAAGTGCGATAATAATGACAAGCCATCATGGCAGTCAGTAAGGACGAGGGAAAATGCTAATATTGTAAATTATTTTGATTAGACACTGGTTTAAAAATATACCACACTGGTTAAACCAAATAAAGTTAATAACAAAGCATTCTTATCAAGTTACGAATCATTATCGTTCCTTTCGGATAATGACGTCACTGTTTCTAGGAAAATAAAAACTGAATGGAATTTTCTCACGAGCAATCGACAGTATTGTTAAAGGCTTAGACATATTTGGTGTTACTTTTATTAAACGTTACAAGTTATGCACACGAAATGAAGTAATGCATTTAGTAGGCATTAAAATTTCCATCGTGTGGTATTTTTAGATTAAATTTGATCATGTTATTGTTTGTTTGCGTCGTCTGTATATTATGGAAATATTTAATTACAACCTTCAAATTTATTTTACAAAATCTCGACAAGATTGCAAAGATTAATCAACATTGCTGGATCTCTTTCCAAATAAGGAAGCGTGAGAACAAGGATACTTTTAATAACATCTTAACATCATTCATTAATTTAGTCATACCATGTTTACCAAACAAATTACTAATTAAAGAGCACTCCGAAAATTTAAGCGAAATCTTTCATTAAACAGTCGGGTCGTAATTAGAGTTTCGTTGCCCTTTATGCTAATCCGCGACATATAGTATGTACGCGGGATACATACGTGTTTAATATGTAAATGCGGCCTCTTCCTGCACGCCTCTACCTTCCAATTATTTTGGTCTGTTTGTCCAAAGAAAACAAATGGGTGCGATTGGCAAAAATGGGTACAGGCAGATAGCTGACAATTTGAACGTTAATATATTCAATATGGTAATTAATAAGTTAGTTACTATTGTCCATTACTTACGCGAACACATTTAAAATAAAAATAATTTTACGGATTAAATAATTTTACACGCGAGTGTGTTAAGGGTTGTTAATGTATAGAGAGTTATTGATATTCTAAACATATTATTTAGAGATCCCACGTTTCGGGCAAAGCACTGTAAAGGGCTCGAAACATAGGATCTCTAAATAATATGCTATAATCTTTAAATATATTATGTAACAGTTAGCTATATATATGTAACTTTAAACTGGCATGGCATTGCATTACACAAATAAACTTAAATATATTTAATAATACACCCACTGACACTGAGACACGGAACAAACACTGATGTTCGTCACACAAATATTTGTCCCGAGAGGGAATCGAACCCACGACTCTTGGAACCGTAAGTTTGAACCTGAGTCACTAACCACTGTTCCACCGAGTCAAAATATCGGGAGCAGAGTAAAATAAAACAACATGTTCAACATCCTGGACAGGTTCAGTTAGGGTTCATAAGAAAAAAATAAAAAAAACAGAACAATTTAAGCTGTTTTTTTTTAGTAGCCTCGTTCTCATCACCGAGCTTGGAGCGGATGGCTCCCACCCCTAAGTTGAAGCTGATTGAAATGGCAATACATCATCAAATACATCAGTCCATATACGTCCAATCTGAGGGGCTCGAGCCTACTTCAATCTACACCGATTAGGCCTAAATCAATCAACATTTTAAACATACTTTCGCAATATAAGCATCCTAAATCAGATTGCCAAGTAGCAAAGGGCACATTTTCATATAATTTCCAGCGCCAATATAAAGATAAATAAGAGAACGTTGACAAACAAGATTGATTCAGGCTATATAAGCATTGACACAAGGATTCTGTCCGCCCATAAATCCTTTGGAGGGCCATAAAACCATCGACAGGTGTTTATTGCTTTATTATTTATATGAGAGATAAAACCTTGACTATTTACTGGTAGTTTCGAAAACAAAATACATAGATAAGATTGGTGCCGCTATGTCTCCCAATATTTTCTATGTCAACATTTGCTGCGTACATAGAGGGACGTTAGGCAACGTTATAGTATCGATATCGAGGTAATGATTGATTGGTATAAGCTTATCAGTGAGTGATAACGTCAAAATGTCATTGGAACAACTGGAGTAAATATTGGAAGTGTACTTATTTGTTGTACAATAATAAATAAGAACGATGAGGTGAACAATCTGTACAAACTGATTCTACGTGCTCGAGATCATCTTACAAATTCCCTTAGGAATATACATTTAAGTTAAGAAATAATTCGAAGTTTACTTTATGAATGATGGCTTTTTAAAAACATAATAGAGCCTTATTTATGGATTTACTACATTCTTCAGTGAAGACAATTAAAAAGCTAGGATTTTGAATGTTACGTTGGATAAAAATCAAACCATGCCATTTTGGTTGTAGTTAAATGAGATGCGGGAACCGCCTAGGGTAATGTGAGAAAAGACCTAGGTCTAGATGGATAGCAGATGACACGCAGTAAACGTTTAAGGCGTTACGAAGGCTTCGGAAACCTGTTGAATACTTCAAGGAAACCGAATGCGTTACCTTGCGACGGAGCGGCAAAGATTTGCTGGTGTTTCTAGAGACGACTTAACACATAATATACAACAAAATATTTAGAAGTGGCGAGAGTTGGACTGGAGACTCTTATTGATGGAAGCTAAGAGTCATGTAGAGTCGATGCGACTTCCTAGTGAGTAAGTTAAGATTGAAATAGTGCTTTTGTGTTTTGTTTTTCAATGCAAACGCAAACATAAAATACTCAGTCTCACCTACAAGCGTGTGTCTGGCTATAAAATGGCGACGGGACATGATATTTTAATATAATGCACCGTAACGGAGCCATCCCTCATTGCAGGTCCTAAATTAATCACCCCTATCAATTGAGCGTTAAAATATGTAAATAAAATTGTTCGAAATAGCCACGCCAGCGGTATGACGGTTGTAGGGCGGCCATCTGGAGAAAATAACACAAGACTTTCAGACTTAAATTATCATTATACAATAATATTATTAAGCAGCAGGTCTTCATTAAAAGACAAAAGTTCATAACAAAGTGTTAGTTGTCAAATTATTTATCGATGGTACATGACATAAACAAAATATTTTGTATGAACATTGAATTTAGATTTAAAGGCCAGACAAAATAACAAAAGATTACCGCTATATAAATAGTCATTAAAGATATACCTAGTATAATTTTACCCACCGGTTCTGAATGTTAATTCTACTAAGAGTAAATGAATCGTACAGTTACAATATTTACTAGTGAGTTTAAGGTCTTCATTTCTGAGAAATCCCTCCTATTATTCTGCGCCTTTGTCCATCAACAAAGCAATCGTTACAAAATGTTTCCTTATCCTCGTTTCCCTGAAATTTGTGTCACTCTACAGTAACCCTACCCAGACCGCCAGCCGACCAATTAGCGGGCGGGAAGGTTTGTATCGAATTACACAATTTTTGTCGGTTCGTCTTCCCAAAATGTTACTTTTAAACATGATATAATTTTCCAGTTTAAAAAATATAGACGGATACTTTTATTGCGTGAAAGGAAATAATTATGTATGTATAGTTGATTTTGAATTTTGTTCTTGGAGTCCTAAGATTGTTCAAACAGTCTATGCACATCTATACATGCATATGATTACTCTAGCAGGTACTGTCTTTGTAGTATTTGATATTAGCACCAAAATTCTTTTAAAGAAAATCTATAATATAAAAATGAATCGCAAAATGTGTTGGTAAGCGCATAACTCAACAACGCCTGAACCAATTTGGCCAAGTCTTTTTTTTTTTAAATGTTCTTTGAAGTCCAAGAATGGTTCTTACGGCTAGAAAAAATCGAATAATTGCCGGGAAAACACTAAAAACAGCCCTTTTCTTTTTCATATTTTTTTGACAGGACGAAGTCTGTCGGGTCAAATAGTAACTGATAAAGTTAATTCGTATAATATTAAACGATAAGATCACGATATTGACCACATTTCTTCAATATGTCCGATTAAAGGTGATAATATAAATAACTGCATTCGTAATTTGTAAAGAATGTACGCCCTTGACTTGTTAATTTGTGTTTATTTACATTTAAAATCGTTAATTTTGTGCATTATCGCGAAGTAATGCAAACGCAAAATAATTGAAATTTCGTATTTACTATAATTATTGGCAATTTATTTTTCATAATTGTTTACGACGCTTTCTTTGAGAGTTTTATCATTTAAGAGCTTGCTTAATTAGATGACTCGGGATTTAGATTTCACGTATATTTAGGAATCAATTTTATCTTATCAGTTAATGTAATGCCTCCCATTAGAAATCCCATAGGATTTGCTCATAATATTTTCCCACACTGTCGTTAGGACTGACACTAAATATATTTGAAACGAATATATTAATAAGAGCTTCAATTAAACCAAACAAAAAGTATAGAGTATTAAATGAGTCTGTTACTAATTTAATGTATTTGAGAGTGGGTTTCTGAGAAAACAGAGCACAGGAATGATTTAATTTTTAAGTATGTTTCAGAGGAGTAAAAAGATGCGATTTGTAGTATGCGTTTCAGAATTGCATTAAGTCCATTATTACCACCGTGTCCATAAAGTAACGTACATCGTTGCATTGTGTGGTCGATGGAATCCATGAGGCAAGTTGATGATTTTTTTTCTGCCTTTGTACAAGAAGTCAATTCTTCAATTATTTTAAGCAATTTAATTTTTTTTCTTTATTGACGCATTTCCTTATGGATAAAAATGCTATCGAAATTACAATCTAGTATTAAAAGGTTAATAAGTAATTTATGTTCAAATGTCTAAGAATGTGTCCATTATCACTTTTCTTATTATCTCTATTAGGGGGAAGACACTTTGTTCTTGTGTTCATAATGTTTTTATTTAATGTCCTACGATAATTAACATCAAATTACATGAAATCCTTAAAAATAAATTTTGAATTGGAATTAATTAATTTAATTTAATTACTTTCTAGTTTAGAAATTCAATACATTTTTATTTGATCGGATTCAGTTGACTATTGTATTTTAAGTTCAAACCAATATTCAACTGAACCAACCGACCATTTCTTTCCTCACTCCCGCCATTTCCTTCGGGAGACAGAAACTGTCGGTGTGTCTGTCTGTCCGAGTCGTAAAAATAATATCCATTATTATAATTGGGCCGTCCCGTTCGTGGCACGTGTTGTTTCCTTCACTGAAATAGTTTTAATGCGTTTTTCCAGATTCCTCAACTGATTAGTTCTGCTTCTGTTCGCTTTTAATAAGCCGAAAACGTCTGTTCACGTTTTTCATTAGTTTCTTTGTTGTTGATTCGTGTTAGATACGTAATAATGAAGATTGAGTTGAGAAAGACGAGATAACGTATTGTTGAAACGTAGGTATTTTTTTTTTATTAAATCGTCTATAATACGGAATGAAATAGAACAGTAAATGTGTTAAAGATAATGTGTGTGTGTGTGTGTGTTAAAGATAATGAAACCAAGGTTTTATAGCTAAATCAATACTCGATTAGGTCACGATTATATCATTGTATCTAATAATCTAAAGTTAATCCGAAACGCAGCTTCCACAACACTCTCTCAAATAAGGTAATTAGTTAAAGCTTATACTCGTATGCATTAAGGAAATAGTTAAACATGTTTACACAAGTCTATAAAAAGGTGAAAGTATTTGCAATAACCATATTCTAATAAGAAACCTGGTAACTGAAGACATCGGGTGAGATTTCCGATAAGTGAACTAAGAACGATGGTGAATTATCAACGCTGATTCGCCATTAGAAAACATTACTAACAGAACACAAGTTCGCTTTGAGTGCGCTTATCTTGCTTTCTTTATTGAGCTTAGACCACATTACAAATGCAATTAACTAAATAACAGTAAATAGTTCACAAACTAAGCTAAATCTTCTATATGTTTAAATAATTTAAGGTGTCTCTGCTTCTGTGTTGTGCCTTTGTTTCATCATAAGTAAATTTACATATAAGAAAGGGTGTATTACTCTCCTATTGTCAATCCCATATAATATAAATATAGACGGACAGACAGACGTGCCGAAGCTATTATTCGTAGCCAAGTGATTAAAAATGAAAATCGATGATTTATATAGTGGAAGCTATCGCGAATGTCTTTACACATTTTTTTTTAAATATTACACAACATCACATACATTGATCTGATCCCGTGATAAGTAGCTTAAGCACTTGTGTTACGGAAATCAGGATCAACAGTGGATATACAAATAAACTTAAATTTATTTAATAATACACCCAGACACGGAACAAACACCGATGTTCGTCACACAAATATTATGTCGACCAAGTGGGAACGAACCCACGACTCTCGCGAATGTTCATGAACGTGAGTCACTAACCACTGATTATACTTCGCAAGAATATTAAAAGTTGTTAAATCATCTTCAAATGCAGACGCATATTAATGTTATATTGACTATCTAAGGGCGGATTTTTCAATGGCCAGATAAAACTAATAGGTGAGGTAAATGATAAGAGGCCAAATTATGGGCGTTTTGTTTCTAAGAGTGAGTGTCAGTAGTGACGTGTCCTTATTTTTGCCGGCTTATATTTTATTTCTCCGTTAAGCTTTATCTAGCCATTGAAAAATTGGCCCTAAGTCTTTTTATTCTTGCCTATGACCCACACTACACTGTGGCTGCAACGCAGGCATAATAAGCCTATTTACATAGCAGTATGGTGGTAGCTCCATGAATAGTAATGCTGTATTGAATGACACTATAAAGTTTGTTGTTTGAATAAACTTTTTGCGTTAAAGCTCAGCCATTTCAGATCGGAATCTTAGTTGCTAATTTGTGCAGTAATTATCTTTGTAATCTTTGAGAGCTTGTGACTTTGTTGGCTGAGGCATTTACTGGTAATTACGCAAATAAAAAGTTGTTATCTTTGGAGCGAACGTCGCTGTCTTTAGTATGAAGGTTTTCGAAATAAGGCTGGAGACATTCTGACAACAATGTATAATTAGTTGAAACATTCATCGTAATTGGTAATTAAAACTGGTTCAAATATCAAACAAATAATTTTCCTATTTCATCGCAAAATAATGATAAAAAAATGTGATCGCACCGTATTTGGGCTGCACTAAGTGGAAATTTATTTTAGAGCTTACCACGTTATTAACATAAACTTAAATATTTGAAGTTATTGTAAGTCAATTCGTTATTAGGGAAAGTTGCTCCTAAAAAAACTTTACTGTGCTTGCTAAATTAATGTGCCTTTTCCTACCAGTTCAAAATACAACTTAAGAAGTAAGACGTACGCACAATAGCCCTTGATTGCATGTGATTCTCCAAACGCAAGCGTGTGATGTCTTTACTAATTAAATAAAATCTTTTTTCATAATCATCCACCCATAAACGTCCCCAATGCTGGGGCATATACCTACCCTAAACAAGGGCGGTCAGGTCTTCCACCTGGCCAAGTGCGGGTTGGTCGACTACACAACCTAAGAATTTCTTCTTAGGTGTGCAGGTTTCACGATGTTTTCCTTCACCGTTAAAGCGTCGAACATATGAAGTTCTAATTTAAAAACACGTGGCGGGGTTTGAACTGGCGACCTCTCGCATAGCAAGTAATGACCTTAACCACTCGGCCATCGATGCTTTCGTCGAATTTGATACCTCATCAGCACGGCAACATAGATCGGTGTCGTAACAAGCATGCTTTTGTAATTGTTGCTTTTTGCAAAACGCGCGAAGGTCGAACGTTTTAATTGTCAGAGGACACGCCTCTTTGGGAATTTGATAACATCTAATTCGGAACGTCGGAGGTTAAGCTACTTCGCGGAAACTACAAAGGATAAACCTAAAATTTAAAATTAAGTTTGGGAATGTTAGGCGTTGGATCAAATTAAAAGGTCCATCTCTATTAATGTATTAGTATTATTAATCCAAATGTAGCTCTATCTATTGGATAACGACTTCGCGAACTACTTAGCCGATTCTAATAACAATTAAGCACAGATAAGCTAGAACCGAGCATGGGAATGGACATCAATGTCTAATAATAAAAATAATTATTGCACTACAACCAACAACTTTTTATCTTTTGTGCAATAAACTATTTCTCGAGGATGAACACAGGCCAAAGCTCATTCCACGATGATAGAAATCATTTATGGTGAATTGAAAATTTACCTATTTTAGTTGTAGCTCAAGTTACAACTGATAGGAAAGTCAAAGTTATCTACTAAGTAAGCGCACATAATCTAATATAACTCAGAATTGATGTACCTTAAGTGTACTATAACAGTATTAGACTTTTATATATGCAAACTTTGAAGGCAATTTATGATGACTACCCGAATAATTTCGCGATCAATCCGTCTCCCGAAAACCTCTAAGTAGACAAGTGATTGTGTAACGTTAAGCTATTAAATTCAAATAGTATGATCATCGTACTACTGATATAGCCTCATTGTGTGCCAATCACGTACTAACTACATCTTGACAGATGACCAACCCTTTTGAGGACAACTGTCACACAAACCATATGTAGACATAGACGAACTATCTTGTAAGAAGCAATACTATTATAGATGCAATATTAATCAAAAACAACCATTAAACTTCTGACAAGTCAACCCTAATCAGGCCGTGGAATCTCGATGCCTAAATAATTCAACTTGTATTAAAATAATGTAACTACAAAAATATGTATTTAAAAAAAAGCTGCGAATCATACGAGTATATTCTGTAAATATAAGTCGTGTAGAGTGTTCTGTAGTGTGACAGCTGGTGCAGTTAAAACCACTATTTAAACATTTATGAGACAATATTTTTGCTTATTCAGAATGTTTGTCATCTTAAAATTCAAAATGATATAAGTCAGAATTAAAATCCATGTCAGTTTTGAGTTAATGTCGACCTAATTTAAAACGATGAGGTTATTTTTAGCAACAACACTTATTAGTTTACACATTAATATTACGAAACAAGAAAAATATCAGTTCCAAATTATTTTGATGCCGTCTGATCCAATTAAGACGTTTTGATTCCACAATTTATGAATCCTTTACACATATTATTCGATTTATGTATTAAATAGTTATACTACAATACTTTTACAATTCAGTACCAAGTGCATTACCATTATTTTTTAATAATTGATATTTAAAATGAGGTTCTGATTATGAGGTCGACAGGCTCAATAGAACATAAAGAGACTGTCGCCCTTACCCAGAAAGCATGCATATATTTCATTTGACGCCTTTTATTAATCATTAGACTGGTAAATTTCCAGCCATCGATATATTCCTTGACCCTATTTAAATATTCTTTCATAACAAAGCGTCTCTATCACACCACTCAACGCCTAAGCATGTTCACGATTAATTTTTATTATTTCATAAGTGTCGAATAATAACCACGTGTGTCCCGATCCCTACATCTGTTCCCTGGCGTGATTGGCGTTCACACGTTCGGTGAGGCCTTCGGTCCAGCTTAATTATTATTAATGAGGACATGTTTGTCCGATAGATCGCGCTGAGCGAGCTACGAACGAACGAACTATCCCGACGATCTGATTGTGTGTTTGCGCGATGTAATTTGTATTAATGCGACGTAAATTGGAATTATTATAATTGTGGATTTATGAGCCGTGGTGAAATATTTACGTAGAGAGAAGTTCTTTGTAATTTGAATGAATAATTTGACTTTTTTCATTTATTTTCCATCCGCTAGTTGACGAAACTTTTTGATCTATTTGTGTCATTTGTCATTTTAAAACTAAATGCAAAAGCTATCTAAGCTAGATATTGGTACACAAAACCTAAAACATTTATTTTGGTACTATTTTCGCTAAAATTACGATCTGATTGTTTAGATCCGACGTTTTGAGCACTATGTAGCACAAACATGGCAAGTCCATGTGGCTTGCATAGGCTTATTTTCCCTAACTGACTACGATGATGTCTTGGAGTAACCTTGTCATGATCACCAAAATTGCGGGGGAGCGGATGGCCCGCACTCCTAACTTGCATAGGCAAGACCATTTGGAGAGATCATTTATACACTGACACTTTATATTCTTGAACCATGTGATTTGACTAAAAGTCGATTAAACACTATATACCGTTTACTTGCATCCTCTCACGCGCAACTATCCCACTTTACGTCCACACCCAAAACGGTGGTCAATAAAATGGGGCATTTTTCTCACGGTAAATCTCCGATCTTCATCAGTATGCGTAGCCGGGCGCCGCCACTATCGCTCACCAGGCCGATACAAGGAATTCATAGTGCCGGCCATGGACAGGGAAACAACTCATTATACCGGGGACACAATGCTTGAGGGGCCTGCAAGCGTTAGTTGGTCATCGTAATGGCCTATCCTACTATTAGTATTGTCTATCATTCGCGCGAACACTACATATTTCACGGATTAAACTCACATGTATTGTTATTCTAAACATATTATTTAGAGACCCAACGTTTCGAGCTCTTAACAGCCCTCGTGGTCACGGGCAAGACTGACCACGTGCTCTGTATAGAGCTACAATTATTAATAGATGCACAAATGTGTTAGTTACCTCGGCTGCTTTATCTAATCAAGATATCTTTCACGCAGACGAAGCCGTTGGCGGAAGGTAGTTAAATGTATATTTGTGTATCCAAAGTAGTTACCAATTTGTACCATTAATTTGGTTATTCTATTCTTATATGTATAACACAAATGCTTAAGCCACTCGGCCCGGAATAGGATGTATCATCATCATCATCATCATCAGCCCATTACAGTCCACTGCTGGACATAGGCCTCCCCCAAATGCACGCCACTTCTCTCTCTATGGATGGATGGATGGATGTCATCATCATCATCTTCGCGTTTTCCCGGTTGCAGCCTTGCGGGCCCCGGGCTCCGCTTTCCTACTCCTAACTCTCCACTTCGCACGGTCTTCGGCATCCTTTACGGAGAGTTTGTTGGCACGCATGTCATCCACTACAACGTCAAGCCAGGCCTTCTTGGGCCTTCCCCTTCTGCCGGGACCCGGCGGTAGCGACATGGCTAGACACTTGTTCCCTACGTAGTTTGCCGGTTTCCGTAAAACATGACCGTACCAACGTAGGCGGCACTCTTGCAGTTTATCAGCGATGTCTCGGACATGAAGGCTGCTGCGAATTCGGGGAGTTCTTTACGCGATCTGCTCGCGTAACTCCCGACATCCAGCGCAGCATCTTCATCTCCGTGACCCGCAGTTCCTGCTTGTGCCGCTCAAGTAATGGCCATGCTTCATGATGGATGGATGTATATGTGTTATTAATTATGTATTTTTTAAACTTTATAATCTATTAAAGTGTCAACAGACATGAGTCGTATAAAGGTCAGATAATTCGGATTGTTTACACATTCAAAATTATCAAAATGTCGCGGTCTGCGTATTGACATTAGCCAAATTCACCTTGTGATAACAAATGTCATGCCTATTAGTAAAGACTTACATAAAACTTTTATCGTACTTTAAATCCAATCATAAAAATCTACTCATTAATCATTGCTCAGCAATCAAGCCACAAAACACATGTTTGAAGTAAAGCACCTAATTGGACCGCGACAGATTCCAGCGGTCCCTACGACCCTCAAAAGCAAACTCAATTAGGAACGAGCACTTAGTTACTCAATTTCACCTTCACAAAACGGCATTAATTACAAAAGGGTGTATTTAAAGTACGAGTGCTTGTTGAGCGAAGAATCGCTTGTTCGCTCGCGAGCGCTCTTTCCGCTTCGCTCGCTCATGAATAGTCATCGGCCTCTCATCTTAACCCTACCAATACCCGTCTAATTTAAATTTCATATCCACACCGAAGGCTAGTGATGGACCAATGTGATTATTGACATAATACTATACTAGCTTTACGCCTGTGACTCCGTTCACGGTAATAAGTAAGTCGTCTATGGTAATAAGTACGTAAGTAGTTTATCGTGTAAAACATTACAAAAAATTATGAAGAACCGCTCGATCGATTTTATGCAAACTTAACAAAATCACATTTTACACTCCTACTCAATGGTCCGCACAAAGCTTAGACAATTGATTTGGATAATTGAGCCCGTTTTGAGTTGATAGCGCGAGATTACCAAAATTACACTAATGTTAAAAATATTGTGTGAACAAGACAAAGTAACTTTATTAATTTTCATCTATGATGCCGAAACAATATTTCTAGACTAATTAATCCACCTAACTATCATCATATACCATAATACTATTTCTCGATTACCTTAATAATTGATGGTTAAACAAACTTACCTAAAGTGAAGTTTGACCGTAATTGTACGAGACGTTGCATCCGAAGAGATTTATGATAACACTTGTAGTCCACTCTTCAATGTATTAGGCATCGAACACTATTTTAGAATACTGAAAAAATAAACTATTAAAAAGACATAAGTCATCCTCATTTTACCGCTCACCTGTGACATTGACGTCTTGTGTCATTCGTTTTAGAGCTAGTTTTGCAATAATGATACTTATAAAAGGGCTATTAAGGGAGGGTGAACTTATCATAAATCTCTTCGGATGCAACGTCTCGTACAATTACGGTCAAACTTCACTTTAGGTAAGTTTGTTTAACCATCAATTGTACTTCGACGTTGCATCCTCGAGATTTATGATAACACTTGTAGATGTTCAGAGTACCTACAAGTTGCAAAACACATCTTTAAATGGAAACTTAAGTGTTTTAACTTATTAGTTTCAATCAGTCTTCATAAATTATATGGGTACCTAATAATTCTATATTTTAATTATCATGCACATAATCGACTACTGTGAACAGCCTGTGCAATAGCATCATGATTTTTATTTCAAATAATCTTTAATAAAATCTGTTAACCACCTACGAATCGCCTGTCCAATTCGCAGTTTTCCTTAAGATTTTTATCCGAAGACCCTATCTGTTTGCTGCTGAAATCAAAGCATGTCACAAACTGATAGCTCACAAACTGATAGCTCAAAAAACTTAAGTATTTGTATCACCGTTAAAGTGTTTTATTTTTATAACGACGACTAATGGTAAATCTTGTCGTGTGTAAAATGGTTTTTACAAGTAAACAATAATATCTCACGATAAGTATCTATAGTTTGTGGTGAAAACAAAACTGCCTATTATTTCGCAAAGTTAATTTGAGAAGGAGCGATTGAGGTGGTCACCAATCGGAGCTAAAGGTCTAATTTAATCATCTATACCAATACTATTAAGAATAAATATTTCATTGTTTGATTGTTTCATAGAAGAGGCTCTGAAACCACTTGAAGGATCTCAGAAAACTTCCATCGTTAGAAAGTTACACTATCTGTGGTGAACATGGGATATCAATTTTTAAGTGTAATTCTTTCACTTATCTTAGTTATATTGTTAAACGGATTAGGGGCCCATATCTAAATATATTGAAGTGAATATAGCACTTCACTTTATATTGTGGTATGTAGCTTAGTCTATACCAGCCCATGATTTAATACAGTCAATAAACAGATGTGTACCAAGGAACATCTTGACAATTCCCGGTCCCACGTTAGTACAATATGTAATGTAACCCAAGGTGTAAAAAAAAAAGAACCGTATAAAGCGTTTTTTGTCGCATGCGCTGCTAGACTATTGATATCCTATCAGTATATTTTACCATATTAAGGAACGTATTATCAATATCTATCAAAAATATGCACCAGCATATGTCTCTATCATTGTAAAAGCCACGTCACAAAATAAATATACCCGACGAGTCTATTATGATTTCAATGTTAGAGAAATAAGTCCAACATTACTAACTCAGATTAGAGATGTGGTGTTGGTTGTCAACAAAGTTTATATGGGTATAAATAATACTAGGATCCCAAGTTGTTGTTGTTTGGCTTTGGCAAACAAGGTTTGGTTTTATAAAGACCCTTAAAATCGTTTTCCAGGCATTTTGAACGCCACTCATTCGATCTCTTAACGACATGGCAGTCGCAATGTCCATCCTGAGCAATCTGTCCATTGCGTGGCTTTCTGCAAACCAATTTGCTTCCAAGTTGTCTCCATCTCCAAATACAAGTATGTAGTTAATATGCATTTCTGCATCAACAGTAACCCTCAGGCGTGTTCATCTTGGTAACAAAGGAAGGCCAGAGATAAATAACAACCGGTCAAAAAAGGTCATAATTATGATTTCCACAAATTAAAATCTTCCTTCAGGCAATCTGCTAAGTTCATTTTCCCATTATTATCCTCAGAGTAGAAAAACATCCTACCATCCATAACCCATCAGTGGTATTTTAATTAATTCTTGATCTTATAAAGGCCTTTTAATAATAAAGCACTTTCGAGCATTAGAAAAGTTGATTAAAGCTTCCCCATATAAACCACCAGTTAGGATTTCACCCCAACGTTTAGAGACTCCATCTACTATTTCTGGTTCAAACGGTATTTACCCGACCATTGAGTCACTCAAAATATCTAGAAAGTCCGAAGATCGTTAGCTTCCTCGAAGGTCAGCATATATTATAGCAGGGCTAGCGTTTAAAAGGATCGGAGTTTTCCTTCGTACAGATCCAAGTCGTGCTCTTGTGCCACTGTAACTACCGATCGCAAGTCAATCCAATTCTGGTTCCTTATATAGTTCCTCATCGTTTCGGTATTACCAACTCCCGCAGGCGACGAGCTGCCCGAGCGCGCTGAGTGGCCATCTTAAGGTTTAGACATAATTTGTACTTAGTAATGGCTATAATCATGTCAAGGTAGTACACAATTTGTACATAGAAAGACCATAATCTCGTCATGGTACTACATAAGTTGTACATAGAAAGACCGTAATCTCGTCACGGTACACAATTTGTACATAGAAAGACCATAATCTCGTCATGGTACTACATAATTTGTACATAGAAAGACCGTAATCTCGTTACGGTACTACAGTTTGTATTTAGAAAAGACCGTAATCTCGTCACGGTACTACAATTTGTACATAGAAAGACCATAATCTCGTCATGGTACTACATAAGTTGTACATAGAAAGACCGTAATCTCGTCACGGTACTACAATTTGTATTTAGAAAAGACCGTAATCTCGTCACGGTACTACATAATTTGTACATAGAAAGACCGTAATCTCGTTACGGTACTACAGTTTGTATTTAGAAAAGACCGTAATCTCGTCACGGTACTACAATTTGTATTTAGAAAAGACCGTAATCTCGTCACGGTACTACAATTTGTATTTAGAAAAGACCGTAATCTCGTCACGGTACTACATTCTTTGTATTTAGTAGTGACTATGGAACACTACATACTTAGTACTGTCATGCCAAATTCAAATATTTATTTGCATACAAAGTGCAGTTACATAATTTAAGTCAAGGTATTACATCCTTTGAATAAGTATATATTTATTTATCCTTAACACTCTCTGTTACTAGGGTTGCCATCACCTTACTGGTGATGCCGGATAAACACAGCAAAATCCCGGACATAACAGCGGTTTCGAAGATCATGAAGATTGTCGGTCACATTAGGTAAAACCTGGGCACTTAATTGATCCGGAGAAATCCGGACGAATGGCAACCCTATCTGTTACGCAATCACAGCATAGAGTACTGAACCAATGAAATTTGGTACAGATATTGACCGATTTTGAATCGACTTCTCTAAAAAGAAGTAATGTTAAACGTTTCCACGCGGACGGAGTCGCGGGCGGAGCGCTAGTATTATATATACTTATGTATATTTTGATATATTTCATAATAGTCGCAGTAGCCGAAAACGGCTAAGAGTCATTTATTCACTATTCTCTGTAATGCATATTATGTGTAAAATCATATTTAATAATGCCCATATATATACTATATAACAATACTACACACATCATATAATATCACCTTTATGCACATCCCAATATGTATTTCCATTTATTACCTATTCATATTTCAATTCACTTATATATATCTTCTATATATTTCTTCTTATATGTATTATTTAAACTATGTGTGTCTTTATTTATACCATGTTGTATCCATAAACATACTGTCCATAATATTTCAAGAGTTTTTACTCTATTTGTTGTAATATCCAATTATTGGCTTTGTATCTTCAATCATGTGTAATTTTTACTTATGGATTTGCTGTTGGATATCCAAACAAATATATAATAATACTAAACACATCATATAATATCTCCTTTATACACATCCCAATATGAATTTCCATGTTTTACCTATTCATATTTCAATTCACTTATATATATTTCTTCTTATATGTATTATTTAAACTATGTGTGTCTTTATTTATACTGTGTTGTATCCATCAACACACTGTCCATAATATTTCAAAAGCTTTTAATATATTTGTTGTACTATCTTAAATCATGTCCGAAGAACAATGGAGATGTGATTGACTGTACACCTAAACGGGGGTACAGGATTGACTTGGCCAACTTGGACCAATCATTATTCCTGTGGTTTTGTCATTTATTATCTCCCTTAAGACATATTTAAATGTTAATGAAGATGGAACAAATAGGATTATAATCTACTCATGCACTTTGCATTTACTCGTATATGGGTGGCAAAATGATCTTTATCATAAGGTGATGGTGATAACTGTCATCAGTATCAATAATAATGAGTCGAGATTCTTTATCTGTCTCCAGACCATTTTTGAACTCAATATATGACACACAACATGATTGACTGTCGTGAGATTTTGATTAAGTTGACATCCAAAAAAATAAATAATTTATATGTTCTTGTTACAATATTATATAATTTGTATTTAGAACAGACTGTAATCACCTCACACATAATTTCTCTTAGTGTAAACTATCATCACAGTATAACATAATGTGTATTTAATACAGAGTACGTCACGGTACTACATATTACAATACTAAAACACCGATTAAACTTTAGCCATAGCTAAATATTCCCACCAAATTCTGAACTTTATTCTTTTGACATAAGGTTCAAACCCAATGAAAATTTTCAACAGGTTCAGTCCGTTGCAGGATTAAAAGAATAACTTATAAACAAGTCATAATTATGACTCACTACAATAATTGTTTAATGATCAGTAATTTTAATTGTTATAATAATGTTCTATTTTACTTAAATTTTAAGTTGGTTTATAATGTTTATAAAGCTAAAATGTTATTTTTATATATTTATCCTTTATGTGACTAGCAATAAATGATTTTGCTTTGATTAATTCTTCTCAGTATGGACCATAATCCTATCATGGTACTATAATGTGCTGTGCCAAAAGGCTAAACAGAATAAATATTCCAATTTAAGTTACGTTTTAGTTAATATAGGGGGAAATTGTTTATGTAAAACAAAACATCCATAACCCTACTTTTTAGGTGTCATAGTCATAAGTTATGTTTATTTTATATAGTAATTTATTGTAATTTATAATTACGCTTACTGCACTATTATTATCCACACCGCATTGAGCGTGTAAAACCTTTGGAAGTGATAAATTTAATCAATGTAAAGCACTTACCGGAATCACTGGATGTTTGTTGTTTAAGTAACTTTCTTTCGAGATTTTTTGTGATTAAAATGCTCGAAGTCCTTACTTACGTTTCCCTTTCTCATAATTTACACTTACACTGTTTATTACTGCTTAATTACTCACTTTAAACAATAAATTACATGGATAAACATAAATCGATGCCCAACACGAAAAGCGAATGACACAAGACGTCAATGTCACAGGTGAGCGGTAAAATGAGGATGACTTATGTCTTTTTAATAGTTTATTTTTTCAGTATTCTAAAATAGTGTTCGATGCCTAATACATTGAAGAGTGGACTACAAGTGTTATCATAAATCTCGAGGATGCAACGTCGAAGTACAATGGCCAATCTAAGATTACACACAACAAGTTAATAAATTATGATATATTATATTCGCCAAAAAATTGCTTTAACGATGATTGCCGTAATATCACAAAAATATTCCCAATTACTTCCACCCAAAAGTTTCGGTATAACAAATGAATTCTATAACCAATTCTGGCAGCCAAAGACCCGATTCTAGAATAAATTTAGACAATCGATTAATCAACCCGAATATGACAATCGATCGATCAGTTAATTCAGTGTCAGATTTTAACAATCGATTAAATGTGACGCAGAAGAAATGATTGTTCGTGCGGCGCGAAATTTCTTCCACATGGCTGCTCTCATGAATAGTCAACACCTCGCCATTATACGGATACCGTCCAACTTAATCTCGACTCCAGTTCAAAGTAGCTAACGATAAAATCAATGATTAGCTTGTTACTCGATCGAACGACTGAGACGTGATTACCCTTTTCATTATACAACTGGATGTGTTGAAAATTAAGCTATAGCTAGTCCAAACCGATTAATGACATATTTTAGTTTGTGTACCATTAAATTAAATGAATACATCGAATTTGAACACAAAATCACTCACAAAATCAATTTGTTTATCATTCCTACTAATAAAAAAGCTAATTTTTGTTTATTTGATTAAATAGACAAACATTAACTTTTTATCCCTTCTATTTTCTTCTCGCACTTCGCCAGCGTGGTTGGCTAACGAACGACTGATCGTCCACTTTAGGGTAGGTCCTTTAGCTTTGCATGCATGTATGTACGTACTACATAAAAAATCTTCCAGTATATATTTATTGTGCCCGTATCTTAAACTCAATCAAGAGTCTGAAAAGACGTAAAATATTATATTTCGTCATCGGCGTAGCACATCACTATTTCAACGCGTCAAAACCAACACTCGTGGCTCCAAGGGCGCGAAATAAACGGCTTATGATGCCGAATTGAAAACAGCTCTTTCGAAAAACGCGAAGAAAGCCCAACACCTGATAAGCATCGTCCCCGCACTTAATCTGAAGGGAAATAAAAGAGTAGGTATTAAAGGTGAGCGTTTTGCCGCGTTGAGATGCTTTGAAAATAAAACAATGGGTGCTAAACATGCACAGCTTCAGTCTGGTTGTGTAGCCCATACAATCATCATTCACTTCATTGGGTGCCTTATTGAGAAGTCCCGGGTTTGAGTCCTTAAAAAGTTTTCTGTTAAAGATTGAAACGTTTGTCGTTTAAATTTATTTAGGGGTGAGAGCCATCCGCTCCCCCGCAAGCCCGGTGATGATGACAAGGCTCCTCCAAGCCATCATCGTTAGTCAGTTAGGAAAAAAAAAAAAAAGATTGAAACGTTTTTTTTGTCGCGGTGTCGCGAGAGTGGGGGTTTTTTCCCAGTGGTGTATCGGAGTCCCCAGCGGCTGGCGAAGAGATGGTAAATGCCCAGGGGGTTTACCGACTAAAACACCGCGTTGTACCTCATCGTTTGGCAGCGGCATGGGAGTCTGACTTAGTCTTCTACTGCCACGACAAAAAAATAAATCCTAGAAGTTGTTGGAGTTTATAAATGTGTTTAATTATTATATCACAATTAAGGAGATATAATCATAAACAGACAGACAAAAGGACAGCGAAGTCGTTGTAATAAGATCCCTTATAAGGTTGTAATAAGACTTTTTGTTAAGAATCTACTCAGCCTCAAGAGTTAAAAAGTTGTCAAGAGTCAAAAAGTTGTCGATGTTTTTTTTTATTACCAATTCATGAGATATAAACTCGTGACAGATATCATAGTCTCAGTAATAGGATCCAATTTTTACCCTTCACGTACGGAACAGTAAAAGTACTTACGCAATTATGGCGGCCTGTAACCCAAACTTACTTCAACACAGCGTAGAATATAGCACTTCTACAGAAAAGGGTTTCGCACCGACAAAACTTTCATTGTTAAAACTAACTTGTATTTTAAACGAAAATGTAACATTATGTAATTCAGTTTTGAATTTAATTTAGTTTAATCTTCTGTGCCACTACACTTTATAATTGATTCAGATATCAGATTCAAGTTTTAATTAATGCTGGGTGATGTTCCGTTGTTATGAACGCGTTACGTTGAAATAAATCAACGTATTATTTTGTTTAACGAGTGTAACTGTATTGCTATGCATATTGAAAATAAACAATATTAGGGCATAGATCAGAGGTCAATTGAATGTAACATGTTAATTCAAAAGTGCTAAAGCTGTTGGATATAATAAAAAATATTAAATATTTCTCTCAAAATAGATAGGTAATTATGATTATTTAATTATTTCATATATGTAGCTTAAATTACCAGTTACGTAGCAAGTATGTACCACTGAAGAGGATTTATGAACACTGGACAGTACCTGAAAAAAAAAAGAAAACAAATTAATCAATATTCGTCTAATTTCATTTCTTTTTAAATATGTGAAACACAATAATATTACATTTTCTAAAATTAAAATGAATCAAAAAGATTTCTGACAGCGGTGGGATTCGAACCCACGCCCTTTCGGACTGGTGCCTAAAACCAGCGCCTTAGACCACTCGGCCACGCTGCCCCATATCTACAGTGGTGAATATACATTGTCCGTTCATTACTAAACCCTTACTACTTCTATAATCGTGGAAATTCCCCCAGAACATAATACCCCTAATTGGGCTAACGGGATGATAAATATTTGTACTGTTAGATAACTAATCTTATTGGCTCCGTCTTAGACGGGTAAAAAAATCCAACTAATAAAATACATGTACGTCACTCATACTATGATAAGCATTAAAAGGGGTAAAATCATCATCATTGTCAGCTTATTATGCAGTCCACTTAAACATAGGCATCCTCAAAAGTATCAAAATTACTACACCTAACTAAGTACATATAATGAAATTGATAAAGGAACAAAAGTTTACTATAAAACTTATTAAGTACAATATTAAATATTTGTCTTTATGGGTCTACACGCGTTATTAGGAGTAGCAAATTACATAGCTACTTACTGCCCGACGTTTCGACTGGGTTACACCAATCGTGGTCGCGAGCGAACTGGCGCCTCCCGTCTTCGTCCGCCATTGCGGTTGTGAATATCTTGATCCACCCCCGAAACAGCACTAATGTAATGTAATGATTTAGTGTAATGGAACGCGAAAGTCTAAAATCTTACAAGTACAATATTAGGTTGATTCTCTAAGATCAATTTGTACCGCACAATGAGTGTCCAACACTCTCATTACTGCCAACGCATTAGACCTGAACAAGGTCTAATTTAGCGACGCACCTCATTTGCGCCGATCAGTCGAAGGCACTTATGCGCGAGACGGCCAATCATTACGGATTTATGTACGATAATAACTCGGTCCTAGGCGAACGCCCACTGGCGCGTACCTTTTAGCTCTTCCACGGAAAGGGCGTATTTGCATCGGCGTTTGTAATGTGTGAGCAAGTTTATACGGATGTGTCCGTTGAGGCGTCACAGAGATATTTCCAGCTAGAATAACTGTATGAGTTGTATTTCTCGCTCTGGATAATTGTGACTTTTTGTTCCATGTAAATATACATTCAGTTAAGTCTTTTTGAGCTACATATCTTATCCAATAACTCATAAGTGCATGACTACTTTGTACATCAAACAAAGGTGTGCCAGAAAATCGTAAGTTCTACCCAACACCTCGTCTTTTTTTTCGCTTTTGTATTTATCATACAAAGTTATGTTCAAGTATCGTTTGGATTTTATGTACAAACTCTAGGATTAAACTTAAGCACAGTTTACACTGTTACATGGAACATAAAACTATTTCTGTAATTAGGTTTTTATACGCCTTATTATGACTTTACTACGCCTCGTTTCGAAGTTAATAATGGTTTGTGAAATCGCCGCACTGGTTACGCTCTATTACATATTCATAAAAATAATGATTGTGAATGCAAAATTGGTTGTGACGGTATGAAAAATTATCTGGGCAATTTTAAGAGAGAAAATCTAACTTGAAATTCGTATTTTATGCGGCATGAGTGAGTTAACCAAGCATAAGTATTAAGCACAGATAACATAAACTATACAGATACCCCATCCCATACATTAAAACGTAGACATCATAACTCGGGCATCTCGCGCGCCATGTCTGTTTTCCGTCTTGCACACCAGATGTCGCTAGAGCGAGCGAGCCATTCCCATCCAGTGTAAACGCATGTCGAAAAAGCACATCAAAAGATGTCGCTGTAAAGGCTCCCAAACAGCTTTGACGTTACTAGGGTCGTGGAATGACAATACGCACGCGCGAGTAACCGAACCTCACACAAGAGCAGGGTTGCCTCCTTTTAAGGAAAACGTCTCGCGCGCAAAATGCAAAGGGCTGTTTACTGCGACAGTGCGAAAGTGTACCAAAACAATATGTTCGTGAAGTTGATATTGCTTTGAAGCTGCGTGTCACTTGTACAAAAGGAGTTGTGAGGGCCTTTTTCGATAGAACAATGATTGTTAGGTAAATTATTTATTAGAAAATTTTAATCAATTATTATTATTTTTAGTTTTTGTATTGAAACAGCTAAGGTAATTATTAGATATTGAATTAATAAATATTGTTATGTAAATTATTACATAACAATAATAATTTACATCACAATATTTATTAATTCAATATTGATGAGTCATTATTATTGTCGTTTTAATTTAATAAAAACGTCAATAATAAAACAGCAGAGAGCGTGCCGTTAATATTTTAATCTGTGTAACAGCGCCGTGTGCGCGCGGCAGCCCTCTGAGCTTTAGAGCAAGCGCTAGTGATTATATTCTCTTTGGCGCGGCCCGGTTGTCGGTAGGCTATCATCGCGCGCAAGTAGGTAGGTACATCGTGCCGCGCGAGAGTCCTACAAAACTTTAGGCGTTGTTAAAATGTATTTAAAATAAAGTTGTCATTTAATTATGCGTAGTGAACCAATTGATTTAAATCAAAATGTAATGGTGATTTATGACAATACAGCAATATCTAGAATGTACTTACGAAACGAAAACGAGAAGATACCTACTTAAAAGTTCACGATAATGTATGAGTTAAATAATTTATCTATATCATGTAATTAAAAATTATATCCTTTCTTCTCTGTATGGCTGATTGGCTCGATGGCGTATTGGATAGTGCCCCTGTCTCATGCGTCAAGAGTCGTGGGACTCGTGGGCGTGGGTTCGATTCCCACTCGGAACAAAAATTTGTATAATCGAACATCGGTGTTTGCGCCGTGTTAGTGTGTGCTATTTATATACGTACACAAATATTTGTTGTCGACACACCTCTATCGGCGATTACCTTTCTTCAATACAAGGGAGCGAGGTCGGAAATGTCGTATATTTAAGTTTATTTGTGATTTGTGATACAACCACTTACCACGGATCGGAACTTTTAATGTTCCGATCCGTGGTAAGTGGTTGTATGTTGTGTGATTTAATTTGAATTTATATATTTTTTGAGCCAAAACTCGTAAGTAGTTAAGAGAAAAGTATTTAATATAAAGATTTTTATGCCCGAATATTGATAGTTGAATATTTTTATTTGTTGTTTTAGTGCTATTCTATATTCTATGTAACTTTTTACTAAAACCCCGTTGCGGAACGTGGTTTTATTATTATTTTTAAGTAGGTACCTATTGTATTGAAACAGCTAAGGAAATTTAATTTACATAACAATATTTTATTAATTCAATATTGATGAGTCATTATTATTGTAGTTTCATTTGAAGTTAAAGTAATTCCGAATAATAAATAAGATACGTACTTGCTCGAAATACTTAATAAATGCAGACTCCAGATTCTTAATTTAATAAAAACGTCAATTATAAATTAGCAGAGCGTGCCATTGTGTGCGTTCGCCCAGCAAAAAAGTATCTCCTTTCAAAAAAATAATGATGCAGATGTTCTGTGCCTTATCTCGAATAATTCTGCCTGAAATTTTTAATTTGTGCCTCTAAAGGGTTCGGAGTTATTTAAGATTAACTGATTCTGCTGCACGAACGTTCGTCCAGCAAAATATTTTTTCTTTTTTTAGTCTAGCTGGATATAAAATATGCAAAAAGTTAGCTTACATACGGCTGTAAATGTGCCGTAAAAATTAAATTTGTGCCTCTTAAGATTTAAGAGATATTAAGTTTGGGCGAACGTTTTGGCGAATGCTATATATCGGAAACGGTTGGACCCACGTCCCACAGTGATGATTTTTTTTATACAGATACAGTATTTTTGTGCTCAAATTTTAATAATCATGACTAGCATGGTTTAGGAGGTATGATTTTTTTTCATAGGAAATGAAAAAGACGAACATGACCAAGGACTTCGCGTTAGTGCCGACAGGTACCTATTATGTATTCTCACGATCCTATAAAGTTTTGCCGGCCTGCTACATATCATTGGCGAGTTATTAACGAAATTGTATTTTTTTGAGGATATTTTGATCCAAATTACTTAGAACAGGAAAACGCTAGTTTTTATTTTATTTTTATTTTTTATTTATTTATTATTAAAACAGAATGAGTTAGATAACTATTTTTACATTCTGACCCACGTGACACATTTTCTGTGAGCTGGCTTATTACATTCTTAAACAATAATTTTGCCTTATTTTAAGAATACGTATACAAAAAAATAGTTCAATATACCCATTAGATTAGACAAAAACGATAAAAAACCATCCGAAATACTTTTGGTAGATTAAACGACCAAATTAAAAAGCGGCCTCACGATACTTCAAGCTTATCTTCCTTATTTGATGGCGTTGTAAAGATATTTAAACAGTACAGATGCGTGATGAATTGTTAAGTTGGAACATGTTCTATAATAGAGACATTAAATAATATGTGTTTTGACGTGACAACGTCTTAAATTAGGTTGCGGCTGGGAGTCACTTATGAAAAAGTGTAACGCTCGGTAACGTTACGATGAGTCACCGAACGAGAGAGAGGCCCGCCGAATGCCTTGCGTCTCTCTCCCACTCAACTATGATCGGTCTGCCGCGCGCGCAGCACTAGAGAATTAGACGTTGTCACGTAAAATCTTCGCCCGTAAAACCGACTTTACAGGCAACCATTTTTTTTTTGTTAAGAATAATACCTACACTATAATTTGTAGTGTATTATTATATATTACAAATTAATTGTCCGTAATCAGCTATTTGATTGTATGCCTAGCGCGTTCATTAAATGACGACATTCATTGAATAATTAGACCGAACATTTAATTTTATTGAAAAAGCGTCAGTCAACGCAATAAACTAGTTAGCAGATTGAACAAAGAGGTCGCTTTTTTATGTTTACTCAAATTTTTCGGGTAATCTATAAAAAACATTTCGAATGGTTCTTCATCATTATTGTTTTAATTAACGGGTATACACACAAAAATATTTTTTTGCGGTTGTCTAAGGACAATAAAATTAATATATCTTTAATGAAAAAAATCACATTTTAATAAAATATGTTCTAACTTAACAATTATGCAACTATCTGTAGTATTTTAATTTCATTAACACCATCAAGTACGGAAGGATAGCTTGAAGTATCCTGCGGCCGCTTTTTAATGTTCACTCGAATTTGGTCGGTTAATAAAATATTTCGAAAGGTTTTTTTTCGTTTTTGTCTAATCTAAGGGGTATATTGATATAAGGCACAAATTATTGTTTAAGAATGTAATAAGCCAGCTCACAGAAAACTAGCGTTTTCCTATTGTAAGTAATTTGGATCAAAATAACCTCAAAAATACAATTTCGTTAATAACTCGCCAATGATCAAAACTTTATAGGATCGTGAGAATATATAATAGGTAACTGTCGGCACCAACGCGAAGTCCCTGGTCATGTTCATTCGAGGGCTAGAGCCTTTTTTAATTTTCTAGGAAAAAAAATCATAACTCCTGAACCATGCTAGTCATGTTTATGAAAATTATACGCACAAATATACTGTATCTGTATAAAAAAAAATCATCACTGTGGGTCCAACCGTTTCCGATATATAGCATTTGCCAAAACGTTCGCCCAGCAAAAAATTTAATATCTCTTAAATCTTAAGAGGCTCAAATTTAATTTTTACGGCACAATTACAGCCGTATGTAAGCTATCTTTTTGCATATTTTATATCCAGCTAGACTAAAAAAATAAAAAATATTTTGCTGGACGAACGTTCGTGCAGCAGAATCAGTTAATCTTAAATAACTCCGAACCCTTGGAGGCACAAATTTAAAATTTCGGGCACAATTACTCGAGATAAGGCACAGAATATCTGCATCATTATTTTTTGATAGAAGCGCCGTGTGCGCGCGGCAGCTCTCTCAGTTTTAGAGCAAGCGAGTTCCGGTCGCGTCGATCGGTAGGCTATCATCGCGCGCAAGTACATCTTGCCGCGCGGGAGGCGGACGAAACCTTAGGCTTTGTTAAAATGTATTAAAAATAAAGTTGTTATATTATTATGCGTAGTGAACCATTGACTTAAATCAAATTATAATGGTGATTTATGACAATGCAGCGATATATAGAATGTACTTAAAATGAGAATATGCATAAAAGTTCACGATAGAAGAAATTCGAGTTATTGTGTTAATAATATCTATATCATATAAAAATTATAATATAGTATTTCTTCTCTGGATGGCTGTTGGCTCGATGGCGTATTGGATAGTGCCCCTGTCTCATGCGTCAAGAGTCGTGGGACTCGTGGGTTCGATTCCCACTCGCGTCAAATATTTGTTTAATCGAACATTGTTGTTTGCGTCGTGTTTGGTTTGCTATTTATATACGTATTTTTAAGTTTATTTGTGATTTGTGATACGACTACTTACCACGGAATGAACACAATGAAAGTGATGTTGTATGATATTTATTTTATTTGAAATATATTTTTGAAGCAAAAACTCGAAAAATATTTTTAAAAAATTTATGACCAATTATTTATAGTTGAATATTTTTATTTGTTGTTTTAGTGCTATTTAAAGCTCTAATGTAAATTTAAACATCTAATTTCTATTTATTTATCTATTTAAACGAGGACCCTGTTCAGGCGGGGTCAAGAATGCGATTTTTTCCAATTTTTAAACTAGATAGTTGAATAGTTTTTGTTGCGTTAGGGAATATTCATTCCTACAATTCGGAGAAATGTTACAAATTATTAATCTAAGGTAGAGATTAATCATTCTTGTAGTTGATAGTCAAGTAACTCTTATATTCGTGTCATATACCTATTTTCAAAATTATTTTTTTAAATTATACAAAAGAAATTAAATAATCTAGAATTATTATTTATTTAATATAAAATGTACGCGAACAACGCCATCTAGTTGATGACTGACTGTTGTCATTTTTTTTACTAGATGGCGTTCTACCAAATAAGCACTCACGAAAACTAAAATTTTTATTGCAAATTTAAATTTATGAAAATATTCATCTAAAAGGGTTTTAATTTATTTGGTTATTTATTATTATATTTTTAAATACTTGCTTATATATTTTTAATGGTTGGATTTATCGTTTTCTGGGATTTGCATAATCATCATCAACGAATGAATACTCGTGTCGCCATCTGTTGTAGTTTTTGGGAATATCATTTTCAATGTATGGGATGAGACCCCATGGTATTAAGTATTGTATAAAAGATGGAGATAATGCGATCCATGAACAGAATACATGTCACTAGGTATATGGTATATTTGGGCGTAAGATGTGTCACTAAACACTTACACAAGTAAACAGATTTTGTATTTGGGCATAAGCACGCTCAAATTATTTCAACAATTAATTTTAGAATGAGTCACGTATAACGAGATGGCTGTATTTACTAAATGGAAGGGATTCACCGGCCTACGTTAAATATTTAGCATCCAATGTGGGCTGCTTTGCGGGAATGATTTAATAATAAATGTTTGTTAAGATTAATCACTTTGGTTAAGGGCGTTTTAATGACATTTTAGCTAAACGATTTTATACCGATGGCATAAAACAAACAATATAATAAAAATATATGTTCAATGCCGATTTTACGATCTCTTTAAAGAAAGCAAGAAAATAATAAAATGACATCAAAAATAAAGTGTACGTTATTTTTTATAAAACACGTCAGTTTAATTGCTAAATACTTATACCTATTAATTAATTTAATGGGTATAAGTATAATGTATATAATTCTTCTAAAATCAATCTATAGAGAAAGAAGTTCAATCATTTCACCCTCTATTCTCAGTGGCTGAAACCTTCGCATTGTTTTACCAAGACCAATTGAAACATAAATCACTAATACATGTTTTGTTCCGTTATTATTATTGGTTCAATACTTAGAACCCTACATCATAAGAAACATCATAATAGTTCCCAGCTTTTTTTTCCTAACTGACTTACGATGATGGCTTGGAATAGCCTTGTCATCATCACCGGACTTGCGGGGGAGCGGATGGCTCTCACCCCTACTTAGTAACCAGTACCAGCATAACTTTATTCGGAAAAGCTTATTGATTCAAAAGAGCAAATCGGAACGCAAACGCAATCATAAAAGTGCGTCCGAGGCGGCCGAGTGCCGAACGTAATTTGTGGGTCTCGTCTCGTCCTATAACTATAAATCTCGAAAGAGACTGATTTACGATTCTATAAACAGGCAATATCGTCAAACTTATTTAAGTACCAATACCGCGTATAAACGGTTTAACGGCTCCGTCTTGGTGTCGTCCAGTTTTTGAAAGCGATTTGCTGTTGTATAAACGAAAGTCGGATATTTCGTATATGGTAGACCACCAACAGATTTCTTAGCCAATAATATTGTATCCCGGTCATTTCATGCGGAGATCATAGAAAACGTGTTTGAAGTATATAGAATCAAAAACTGTCTCGAAATTTGCAAAATTAAAAAATCGTAATCGTACCGTTTACTTGGAAAAATATTATTTTAGTATCTATATAAGTGATAGGTTATATTAATGATTTGAAGATATTGATCCCAAAATAAAATATTCTTTATTTATTTACTACTAGTGACCCGCCCTCACTTCGCTTCGGGTAAATTTTACATAAAAACCTTCCTTACGAATCACTCTATCTATTAAAAAAAAACCGCATCAAAATCCGTTGCGTAGTTTTTAAGATCTAAGCATACATACGGACATACAGCGAAAGCGACTTTGTTTTATACTATGTATGTATTGATTTAAATAAACATAAATTAGAGAGATTCATTATGTAATTATAAAAAAATTCTAAACACAATACCAATTTGTTTCTGGCGTACGAAAATCTAATAACGTCATTGTATTTTATCATTTAACGTTAAGAAGCATACTTAATTAGGTAATAATTCATTATTATTCCACAAGCCACTGGTTTATCTAAAAACTAATTTATTTACTGTGAAATACTCGAGTAATGAACATATCTTTATTAAAGATTTTCTCGCATATACGTAATGATTAATACATCGAGGTTTTGCGTTTGCCCTGAGGCCGGACGATAGGGAGGGGGTAGTGTAGGTCATTTTTGATGTCCCAGTTTTATGGGACGTCTCCATATTTTCTAAGCTTTAACTTACAGGACACAACGTAAAGGACAGTGTCTACTGATACATAACTTTTTCTGCAAACCCGAGCATGAAGTAAAAAATCTTGGTAGTTTACTTAAACCTTCACCAATTTAAATTGAAACCTGTAGCTCACTTTGTAATTATATCCCAAAAATAATATACATACTTTTCCAACTGACATGTATGACCCTAAACGCTTCATAGCACTTGGTAATACGGGATACTAACACGAATAAATTCATTATAAACAACAAATAAACGCCCTTATTAAATACTTCGGGTCCGAAACTCAATCCGTCAATTGTCACCACAAAAGGGACAATAAGAAAAGCACAATAAATAAGGTATCTGTCCCAATATTAGGCGCTAGGGGACAGCACTATGCCGCGCCCCCATTAGGCCCAGCCGCTCCCAAATCCCTACTTATTTTAATCACTCTTGTACCCCGCTGGCTTATATCATGCGTGTTGTTGATGGGCCCTCGCCCTAAACAGCCATAATGGACCCTAAACCTATTGTCTGAAAGTCTTTGTTTCAGTGGACTCGCCGCCCTCAACTAACTCTCAAAGAGGAAAACATGAAAATAATGTGCCGCCTATATAGGTGTATGCGACGTAGAGAGATTTAAGTAAATTGTTCTTTGTCATCGTAAAAGTGTCCCCTGTTCGCTGTGAACTTGGGGCGGCTGTCAATTTTAGTTTCGACTTTTCCTTTTAACTACACTTGCACATTTGAATAATTTAGTCTTTTACGGTCGCCAGGTCAAAACAAATCAAAGGAAATGCGAATTCAAATATTAATAAATTAATTAAGATCAAAAACATCAGATACACAGAACAGAGTATGTGATGTTTTCCGAAGTAAGTTGCGAAGCAATTGTGTTACGTTATATACGAAACAATATGTGTATGTGTATTTAAGTATAATTGTGTGTACCACACACAATTATACTTAAATACACAAATAATTTAGGGGTATTAATCGAAATAACTTTAAATTTGAAGTAAAGTTATATGAAAATACATATTACAATGCTAATAAGTTGTACATCTTTACTCATACAAACGAATACGTCACTAAATTTACTTGAGGGACATTCCTTCGCTTTCATCAAAACCCCTTGTAATTTGCTGTTTCTTAAGCGGGCAGTTAGCTGGATGTCGGTAACACTGGTAAGCCGATGGTTAGCGCAGATTATCGCAACCCGGCTCACCCCTTACCCGTTAGGGGTCGTTGACCTCTAATTAGATGATAGTATACCTATAGTTGGAAGATTCACATTGATACAGTTTGTACGAAGTTAGCGAATATATCCGAGGTCTTCTTTCTTTGGATACGTTTGATTGTGCGTGCTCTTCGATTTTACAATTCTGATGCTCAATACCAAATTGAAAATAGAACAAACAACCCCGTTAAAACATACCCCGCAAGTTTTTGGGTATAGGCAGACTAAATAGAGAAACGTTTAATGCCTAAGTTTGTGACAATACTTTGGAGTGTTAAGCGATTCGGCTGATATACCATTTAAAACTCGATGAATCTAGACAAAGTATCATCCATCATACCCTTTATTAACAATAACCTTCCTAACTGACTACAATGATGGCTTGGAGTAGCCTTGTCATCATCACCGTACGGAGGGTGCACCCCTAAATCTCAGTCCATACAATCAGGACAATCTACGAAGGCTTTAGAAGTTTTAGAGACCATTATATGACATTCTGAAAGCATTATTTCGTCCACCACCAGCTCCCTAGATTCTATAAAACGAGACGATTTGCCCAGTAAAGGAAGTGGCTGGCATTCAAGTACCTAACACACGCCCCGTCGTAGTTTTTGCGGCGGCACCCCGTAGGCGCCATAGCTCTCTCCCGCTGATCCTACTAATTCCTGGGGACTGGACAAAAAACCGTATTGCGAGTGGACGCCGACGGCTGTCGCCTTTTGATGGGCAAAACATTGCGACCGGCTATGCAAGGATATTGGCCACCGGTACTCGTTTTGATTGTATGTCTTGAAATTGTATTTGAACAACTGAGATCCTTTTTGACACAAGCATCTTTTTGACACGCTCAAAACCATAATATTTTAACTACTTGTGCACATTAAGTATGATCTTCTATATTCCTTAGGTACCTGCAGTGCCTTCTGAGGCATGACTGATTTAATAAACCAATGCGAAAAGAAAAATATTTTAGTATTTCTCTTCAATATTTTCACGTGTCAATAGACAGAATAATTTTGAATGAAAAACGATAAAAGCTCAACATTTGTGCAATTGATATTCATAAAACATACACATAATTCACCATTCGTAAACAAATGACGATGATTCAAACTCATATCTTAAACCGTATCGACACTATTTGACTACCAACGCTTCAAAAGCTTTAGATTCGTGCAATTTTGAAAATGGCGTCGCATTTTAGCGAGATAATAGTAGTTTAAAAGGTCGACACCCCGCCGTTAGCCGAGCAAATCTCTTCAAACGTCTCCGTAGAAGCTTTGATAGGATTTAATAATCTTTCTCAGCTAGACTTCGTTATTGGAATTTCGTTATCAAAGGTTATTGATACCATACAATTAGGCTCTTCCAATAGTATGTGATTGGGACCTTCTAATTAAATTTATGGTCGGTATATTAGTAATCATATGATTATTATTTATTATCAGCAATGTCGTTTCGAGAGAGAATTTATTAGATTTATAATATTTTGTGCCAATATGTATTTTGTATATGTATAGGTACGGGATATAATCCAAGCATAAACGGTCTCTAAATGTATTGATGTTTACTTGTACAAGGTATATATTTTTACATACGCAATATAGTCAAAAGTATAGCTACCATAAAATATAATGCGTTTAAAAAGCTTCATAGAATGATTACTGCAGTTGTCAAGTAAAATGCATTTTATTGTCTAATCGGAACAAATTACGGGTTTCACGTCACTATCTATGCCAATGAATTGTATTGTCATGGAAATACAGCTATTGTGTGAATAAATTGTCACTAGTTTTAGCGATAAGCTTCGTTCAAATTACACGTTAAATGTAAAATAGCAACTACATAGTTCTTTTCAGTGTCTTGGGACCAAGTCTCTTCCTAGTTTATATGAACGAGTTATGTAACTACAAACCAACCAATGCCTCTATTTATTCATATGCAGATGACACGGCACTTATATTCAGGGGCGACACTTGGGCCGCAGCAAAACAGATCGCTGAGAGAAGCTTACAGCACGTAACTATTTGGCTACGTAGGAATCACTTAACTTTAAACGTCTCCAAATCTAAATTTGTAACCTTCTCAATTAATAACACAACACAACCTAGCTCTATCTTTGGCATTAAGGCACACACATGTAACATGGCTATAACGAATACCTCTTTACCCCAACATCAATGTGACTGTCTCGAACTGGAAAAGGTTAATCAAATAAGATATCTGGGTGTACTACTTGCTGATAATCTATCATGGAAAGCTCAAATCTCCCTTCTGACATCTCGTACAAGAAAACTTATTTGGGTATTTAAAAGGTTAAGAGATGTAGTCGAACCGCATTTACTCAAGTGTATTTACTTTGCATTGGCACAATCTGTGCTCAGCTATTGTATAAGTTCTTGGGGTGGAGCTTGTAAAAGCTATATCATAAAACTGGAAAGAGCACAAAGATCCATTCTTAAAGTGATGACACAAAGACCCTTCCGGTACCCGTCTGCACAACTGTATCAGGATTGCCAAGTACTTACTATTAGACAGATATTCATCCTTCATGCTATTCTTCTTAAACACTCAGAGCTGCAATATAACCCACTTCTCACAAAATCAAGCGTAGATCCCATAAAAGTATGCGAGACCATCACCCACCATACAACCTTCCTCAGAAGACATTGGTACTTCCTTGCCCCATATTTGTATAATAAAATGAATGCAATATTGAATATTTACCCAAAAACACATTATGAATGTAAATCATTAATAAAAAAGTGGTTGCTCAAAATTAACTATAATGATACTGAAGCCTTACTCACAATAGCTCAATAGCATTATATATATACATATTTATCTATTTATATATTATTTTGAAAACAATCTAAATATATATATATCACCTATTCCTCCTTTTATGTATGAATATTTGCATATTTTATTAAAATACACAAGTGTGCGCACACATACACCACACTCACAAACACAACACACATACACACTCCCTCTCTCTCTCCCTCTCTCACACACACACACACACACACACACAGACACACACACACACACACACACACACACAGACACACACACAGACACACACACACACACACTCTCTCTCTCTCTCACACACACACACACTCACATACATACATACACTCGGCTGAGCAAACGTTACAACTGTTTTAGCTAATCCTTACATCACATCCTCCCCAGTGTATGACTAATTGACTAAGTATTACGTTTCGCGAGTGGGACCTGGAGTCCTGAAATACAGGGTCTCCCTAGTTTAGGCTCCAGTTTCACACGCATTGAGATAGTCTGACAACATTGTTCCATTTAACATTACTTACCATTTAAAATTTAAAATTATATGTAAAATTGTAAACTTGCGTGTGAAAGAATAAATGCATTTTTATTTTTTATTTTTTATTTTATTATTTTCACGTGTCAATAGATAGAATAATTTTGAATGAAAGACGATAAAAGCTCAACATTTGAGCAATTTATATTCATAAAACATACACATAATTCAGCATTCGTAAACAAATGACACTGACTCAAACTCATATCTTAACCCGTATCGACACTATTTGACTACCAACGCTTCAAAAGCTTTAGATTCGTGCAATTTTGAAAATGGCGTCGCATTTTAGCGAGATAATAGTAGTTTAAAAGGTCGACACCCCGCCGTTAGCCGAGCAAATCTCTTCAAACGTCTCCGTAGAAGCTTTGATAGGATTTAATAATCTTTCTCAGCTAGACTTCGTTATTGGAATTTCGTTATCAAAGGTTATTGATACCATACAATTAGGCTCTTTCAATAGTATGTGATTGGGACCTTATAATTAAATTTATGGTCGGTATATTAGTAATCATATGATTATTTATTATCAGCAACGGCGTTTCGAGAAGAACTTATTAGAGAGAGAATTTATTAGATTTATAATATTTTGTGCCAATATGTATTTTGTATATGTATAGGTACGGGATATAATCCAAGCATAAACGGTCTCTAAATGTATTGATGTTTACTTGTACAAGGTATATATTTTTACATACGCAATATAGTCGAAAGTATAGCCACCATAAAATATAATGCGTTTAAAAAGCTTCATAGAATGATTACTGCAGTTGTCAAGTAAAATGCATTTTATTGTCTAATCGGAACAAATTACGGGTTTCACGTCACTATCTATGCCAATGAATTGTATTGTCATGGAAATACAGCTATTGTGTGAATAAATTGTCACTAGTTTTAGCGATAAGCTTCGTTCAAATTACACGTTAAATGTAAAATAGCAACTACATATTTTTTTATTTCATGTCAATGGCCGCCATGATTGAAATTCTATCATGATGGATATCGTGATAAGAATCGGTACTTTTGTACTTATGCGGCTTCAATAGATACAATAGAATGTTATTTATAGACTGAACTTAAATGTTGCTTAAGGAGCAAAGGAATATTTTGTACTCAGGACAATTGCGCGAGTAACGCGAAAACGCCACCATTGCTGGAATTACGATTTCGAAGAAATGCAATTGGATAAGATTTTAAAATCAAGTATTTTCACTAAGTATACTTTGTTAGTATGGATTAAAAAAATCATATTCATTCCTAAGAAATTGTATTCAAGTACTTGTCTTTTTACAATATTTTAGAAAGTTAAATTTTTTCTCTTTTACTTTGGATGAACTTATTGACAAAAAGTAACAAAATAAGATTTACGAGAAAATACCGGAAAGACAAATTGAAAATTTTACACTTTCAATTCGAAATATTTTGAATTTAGCTTTGTATGGAACCTACTTTACTTTTACTTTCAGGTATACGGTCCAAATCTAATATCATTTCAGTATTCTAGTGTCGTAGTCGTATAAAGTATAATTGTCCTGTAACATCTATACTAATATTATAAAGCTGAAGAGTTTGTTTGTTTGTTTGAACGCGCTAATCTCAGGAACTACTGGTTCGATTTGAAAAAATCTTTTTGCGTTGTAAAGACCATTTATCGAGGAAGGCTTTAGGCTATATAACATCACGCTGCGACCAATAGGAGCAAAGATACAATGGAAAATATGTAAAAAACGGGGGAAACGCGAACGAAGTCGCTGGCACAGCTAGTGTCAGAATAACCGTAAGTACATTTAGCATTTCATTTGTCGTCTGACGTACAGTATTGTGATTGCGGGCAATATCTCGACGACACACTGGCACAAATACCTCTCATTGTGTCGATAGACTCAATGAGATATTGTTACGTCGATAAAGACCGATGCACACGCAAACGCTCTAATACAAATCAGACATTCGTTTGGTACGTATCGGAAAGTTATGGCTGTGGCTTCTTCGTCCTTTTGCAAGATTAGACGGAAATTTTGGTACATTTTTTGCTGGATTCATAAGTACGGATTAATGTAGAAATTTTGTTGGTATGAAAATATCTGATTTAAACGTAATTTGTAAATCATGGTATTCGTAGTGTGCAAACTTTTAATAAAAGGTGTAATTGCTTAGAATGTAAAATGTAACGAACCGCTTGAATCACATCAGTACTATACTTCTCTTACTATATCTATAGCGATATTAGGAATGGACTAGACGGTCGACGGGAATTTGTTTTTTATTGCCCTTCATAAAATGGTAAATACCAAAGTCACTGTGCCAACCAGTTGCTTTTTGCACCACTGTCACAATTGTAGATTCAACATCGTCAAACAACATTGCGCGAACCGAGAAAACTTAAAAGGGGGGAAAAGCGGGGCCAATTAATGTAAATAAAAAAGAAGCAAGCGTCTAACACGCCGTAACGAGACTAGCTACACGACACGTAACGGCCATTTTTCCGTCGCAAAAACGTCATTAGCACCGTGTTACGCGACAAATGGAAAAAGGGCATGCTCTGACATTCATCATTGGTAGGGATGCGTGGGCGGTTGTGATTAATACGAGTATACAGTCGATGAGGTGCGTTTGCGTATTGCGCCCGTGTATTCGAAGAGATACACGGGTTTCTACCATTTGATGAATTAAGAAGTTATGAGAAATAAAACTAATTTCACGGATTAAACTCGCGTGTTTTGTTAATCTAAACATTTTTTATTTTATTGTTTTACTTAAAATGTGTAGTGCTCGCACAAATAATAGACAATACTAAGTTATAAGAAGATTTGGCTACGTGAAATATCGAACATAATGATTCATAATGCACAAATCGGTCGGTCGCTCTAAATAATATGTTTAAAATAGTAGTAGTAAGTAGTGTTCGCGCACGTAATACTATGATCCAATACTGCAAATACTTATGTAGGGAGACTGCAAAATAGTGCAAGCTCTCACATAGTCGATACATCTTGCTAAGTCCACACATCACTACTGGCCCAGAATAAAAAAAGCGTGTTTACTTCGCAATATCCATATTGTACTTCGTGCGTCGAAGAACAATGTTTGACGAGTGGGCTCGTGACGCGCGGCAAAATATTGTTCTACCCGCAGTTTTTACTCTTGTTATTTCCACTGTTTCCGCTAAATTCTCGCCGTGAGCAATTCTGGAAATGGCACAAACTGTTTCAGAAAAGAAACGAATATATTCATGTACCTATAATTACATTAAATGTTCATTTCGGCTGGTAGGATTTGGATTCAAGTAGTCGAGGATATGCAGGAGTGGCGAGCTTATGGGGAGGTCTACTACCAACAGTGCCCCCAGTTATAGACTGACGATGTCGATTTCTAAAGTGTTTACTTATCATTACTCCCTTATAGAGAAAGAGCCTTCGTCCTGACACAGTCCAAATGTCAAATATTTGCTTCGGCTTATAAGCAATAATATTATGTATAAAATCCGTCATTTGCTTTGTGATTTAGAAGATTATCTGTAATTTTTATTTAAGAGCTGTGGATTTTGAATAAACAAATAAATAAATAAATTAGTAATGATCATTAGCTTTTATAGCTGATATTCGAGAAGGAATTAAAACTTTGCCTATTCTGTAAAATGAGCTTACTCACATTCTTACATACATCAACAATATTTTTTTCTCCATCTCGATAAAAACAAGCAACATCATCCAAACAAACTATAAATTTTTGTTTCCCAAAACTATTATAGACGATTAGATTGCTTTCCATTTCAAACAGTCCAGTTTATTGACTCTAGGGGACACGGTCCGGATCGCTCACCGCTTGCATTATTGATGCAGCTGCTAATGATGATTGATGCGGTGCGAACTTGACCCCTGGCTCCTGGTCACTAGAACTGGATATAGGGGTTTGAACTTTGATTAACATGTCGACTAACTGTTGAAGGATTTTAGATGGGGAAAGCCTTTATCTTAGGTTAGGCGACATATTTTAGAACTAGTCTTTTATATAATAAAAGGGGAACTGATTACTATATTATACCATTTTACACTTTTGCTTTTATTACACTAGGTCATAGTTACCAAGTAATAACAAAAGATCAATTTTCTATTGGTGTTCCCCAGTTTAAATTTCGACTAAAACTTCGGGCAGTAAGTAGCTGTATTTATACTAATACTGCATTAATGATCACTTGAAGTGTCAGTGAATATTATTAGAGCTTTATTATATATCGAAACACAACACGTTTATTTTTTTCAAGTAAAAGTGTAGGTAATCTAAGTAAGTTTTCCAAACAAGAAAACCCCAATAAAAATGATAGGTAGGAACATAGTTCCCTTTCTACGCACGACGTCGTCGTCAGCGAAAAATATGACAAATCACAATGTCCCGAATGAATAAATACGCGATGTGTCACATCGGATGTCGGAAAGCGCGGAGTCACTATCGACGTTCCGGCAGTGTGGGGCGATTCGGATCCGCGGCCGGGCGAGGCGATACCGCGGACTCATTAATCACCATCGGTTTAGGCTGACCGGCTTCGACACATACGGTTACGAAGACTGGCGAGTAAGGATAGCTAGGAGTATTTATGATTTTTTGTTTGTTGTTTTAATACTATTTAAATTTACTGTATTTATTATCTTTTTAGACCTATAGTAAGGTAAGCAAAAGAGCATATCAATGCAATGCAATTATTTACAAGAAATGCAATGCAGTTCGTACATAAAATACATGCTAAGGTATTAAAAGAAATCATACACAAAGTTTTTATTATACTTATTCTAATTATTATTGCTACTTAAATTGCTGGAAAAAGCTAGTATATTTTACAGAAAATCGTGCTTAGTACTAAAGTGTTTTATGTATTTTGGTTTAGCTTTCCGGAGCATTTTATAGTTCTTTATTTTTTTCCAGACATAGTACTGAGCAAGGCCCGCAAAATTTTACTTACTTCTGTATTATTTTGATTGAAACTTGTAAACGTGAGCATTATTGAAACTGACGCGCTTTCAAACAATTCTGACTAGATTGATTAAAATTAAACGTGGTACACAGTTAGTTTAGTCTAAAGCCTGAGAAAGGAGAGCCGATTAAAAAGGTAAATTGTGAAAAGCAGCATCGACACACCCGTAAGTATCACTCATATCGGCGATCGACATTCCCATGCGATTACTTTAACAAATCTGCCGGCGCGAGCTCCCAGGGCCGGACTCTGTGAAGGGACTGCCCTTAATCAAAGCTAAAGGATTACGCGGATTGAGGGATGTCCGTGCAATGCGGTCATCCGTTTCGTTTGCCACTTATTGGGTGCATTTGGAAAAGGGGAACTAATAGATAAATCGTGTGCGGTATCGTCAGCGATGGCATATGGCATTAACAAAAAATATATACGGTCGAATTGACAAAACATCGTAGAAAATTGTATGCCGATTTCATCCGATAAAACCACTAGAAGAATACACATAACTAATCGTCACTATCTGCTGTAACTGCACTATAAGCTGTAATGAGGAAGAAGCAACCTAAAAAGTACATCGTTTTGTATGCATTAAGATATCGTGAAGTTAGCAATCAAAGTTGCTGGTATTTTGGGCGGGAATGTATCAACGAAAAATATGTGCATTGAATTTTATCCCATCACGTTCCGAGTACACTTTACTGTCGCTAAAGTATCAATGAACCGTCATCAGTGATTTTGAATACGAGGACAGTGTCCATTTCATTTGCGTGACAAAACTTTATGAAGCCACCAGCCATAAGTGTCCAATTTAAAGCTTTTTCACCAGCCAAAACTCGTTCCTTATTCGTTCCCACGAAGCCGACAATTTTTACCGTCTCCAAAAATGTACAAGAAAAAGAGAACACGCTCATAACATTCGATAAATGTATCTCAAAACAATGTCCCAAGATTTCAGCTTTCACGTCCGAGCGTACACCGTAATATATGCCGTATCCGATATTTATAGGCCATGTTTAGGCATTTCGGGGCGCACACACAGGCCGGGTTTTACCGAGCCTTCGTTTATGCAAAAGTAATCTTTATCCCAAAGGGTTAAAGTGGGTTGTGAGGGCAAACCTAAGGAGACACACGTCTATGGTAGACCGTGTAAAGGCCCATTCATGTGTCGTGAAAGCCTGTCGCATAGACAAGGGATCGCAGGCGCCGTAAAAATGATTTATTTCCGGGATACACGTAGATGTGTTATCGAGTGCTGTCGACCTCGGAGATGGGTAAGAGTGAGTTGTACTAATGTGTTGAATATTCAAGGGGTTGTATTTGGTTACTGTGGTAGCTTTTTCGGTAAAAACGTATAATCATACCTCTTTTAATCATGTATTAAGGTGTATCATACGTAAACAACCACAATATACCTCTCAGCGAAGTAGGTTTGCGATACTATTGAATTTCTGAGTAAAGGCTTTACTCGTATTACCAGACTTGATATAAGAGAATAATTCCAGAGGCAACTGTACCTCTTCATGCATTTGCCAAATGGATATACAAACTCGAAAGAAAATATCTCGATAGATACTGCAGAGACAAAAAATACAAACAATTTGATAAGCTGAGTAATTCCTTGAACTGTGATTTATTAATATGGGTCCCTAAAAGGTCTGTCCTCATATAAACACTTTTTTGACGTATTGATTTGTGTCCCATTATTTACAACCGACTGAGGAATGTTAATCGATTTAGTCATGGTTGAAATTTTTAAAGTGAATTGGGGTTTAATTAATGTCGTCGTAAGTTTGTTTCTTGTGACTAACACTACATTTTTTATTTTATTGAACGTTTTGTCACGAATTCAAAAATGAAACACATAGTAGGTAATATTAAAAGTGACTTTTAGGAATTATAGATTACTAGTGAATTTTACAGAAAAACCTTCCTCTTAAATCCCTCTATCTATTAAAAAAACCGCATCATAAGGCATACATAGGGACATTGGGTCAGAGAAAGAAAATTTGTTTTAGACTATGCAATGATAGTGATATTGATAAATAATTTCTGTCGATATATTAATTTCAATTACTTAAGTAAATTTATTATTCCACTAACTTCAGATAGCACCATGATAAGCTAGTTACATGTCAAATGTTTACCTACGAAACCTGAACTCTAAACATACTCAAAACTTTGTCAAGAAATCCCAACTAATAGAGCGTACAACAAACATCTGTGCAAAACCAAACATTCCTTTGAGCGCACCGCACAAAGTAATTGAGGCTAAAAAGCTCAGCTTTAAAAATCAGTACCTTTGTTTTAACAGGCAATCCTATTTAGAGCCGCGCGATTGTTACATCCCCCATTTTTCCACAATTCCGCGGAACAATCCGAAAAGGGAGGGAGCTCATTTTACAGCGGCGTGCGCGATCGCGCCCGGGAGCTTTGCGAGACACCCTGTATATTTGTTTAGGTTACATCCCTTTATTTACATAAGGGCCCCATGCAAAATCAGACTTTAATTGTGGGACATTTAGGTTCGATTCGGATTGTTCGCGTCGCGGGGGCACGTGTGCGGTACTGAGGTTGTGGTTTGAAGGTATGCGGGTATTTCATGTTTAAACAGACGGGTTTATTGACCTTGGCTGTAAGCCAGATTCGGGAGCAGACAAATTAGATGCCATCGGAATTGCCTCGGGGCCTGAACATATCAATGAGTCTGCTTGCATATGTAACAAACTAAGCAATCAATTTGCCAGGTGACAAGGCGCTTATAAGATGCATTAGCATAGTATGACAACGTGGATAATTTTTAGCTTTTTATTACTACTGTAAAACAGCAATTATTATTGTTACATCAAGAACATAATGTCGTAAAACACAGTCATCAATACAGCGTATGTGCGGACTGGTATAGGCTGACCTTCATCAATACTAACTTAGTAAGTTAGGAAAAAGGAATCGTATTCAGAGACCAGTGTGGCTACCATGAGTTTAAAACTTACGCACTCGATATCGCCTACGTAAATATGTCTATGAAAAACTTGTACAGCGCCGCTGGTGGTTACGCGAAGAACTAAAATCGGCCATTTGAAATAAACAACTCGATAGGTTTTTAACGTACGTAAGTTTTCGATAGCCAACTCATGGTAGGCCCTCTGATCTTTTTAACAGTTTGAGGCTCTAAATCTCTATCTACCCGTAACATAGCGAATCACCCCGGATGACCTGACCCTAAGAGCTTCGATGCTACAAAGAGACACAGTCAGATAAAGCGGTCAAAATTTTAAACACCCCTATTTTGCGTCACGGATTAAAAACATGCTAAACATCAACAAGGATCAGGTTAAATAGATAATCAAAATTCAAAGATTGCCTTATCTTCATGACAGAGAACTTTACCGCTAAAAAAAAAGTTTACAACCTCACGACACCATCAAAACCCAATTTCTAAAAGTAAAAAAAAAAACACAAACAAGCACATTTTCCGCATTAATATCGGCGAGCAAATTTGTTTATACATAAACGCAAAATGGTCTCCGGGTGGGTTTTACGTAAATGCAATTTAAAATTCATGCCTGTTAAAACACCTTTCATCTCTCTAATGCAATCTATCGGCCGTCTCTCGGATAACCAAATAACACCCCTTCTAAGTACACGGTACCGGGGTGCGAGATGTTGGAAACTAGAGATGGGCAATGTAGCAAAATTTCGTGAGTCATAGCAATAAGTCAAAGGATGACTAAAAAAATATCTTTGTCCAATTTCCTAATCCAGCAACTGGCTAACAATACTTATTTACTGCTGTGATATGCGCTTATTCACTTCCAAATCAAAAATCTTTTCGTATGAAAAAATCTAACCCGAAGCGAAGCAAGGGCGGGCCGCTAGTAAAATTACAATGCAAGGCAGTATGTGCTAAATCCTCCTCCTTTCCCTTTATAGATACCTAAATGAGTCAGGTGTGTATAGCATACTACGAAACTAAGAACTAAGAAGACACAATATGTCTTCTTCCGTTCAACAAAGTGTGCCAGAATTAAATGACTTTATACAGAAAGGCTTCTAGGTAGGTATGTAATGTAAGATAATATGGCAATAAATTGACGCTATCGTCACGTAAATTTTTCGTCTGAAAGAGTGCATTGAAACACCCACCAGTGAGTGAGTTAGGTAACTCAATGAGTTAAGGCAGCGCAGCACTGCCCATCTCTAGGAAACTTTAAATAATAAATTGACACTCTTGTCTGGCTTCGACGCGGACATCCGACTTAGTGGGAGCTTCATTGATTTCACTATAAACTTCGACACTACTTCATGCAAATTTAGTACTTAGAGTTTCCTTATTCGATCAAATTTTGTTCTTTTTTTTGGGTTGGAATATTGAGAATTTTCAGTCGTACATTCTAATTGACGTTTTGATCCGATTATTATTTTTAATGTTATGGTTTTGTGATTTATATGTAGAAGTTTATTCAATAACGTTGATCGTTAAAAATGTACACGGCTGTTTAAACAACACTTTGTATGTAACTCAAAGAAGCTCTGGTAATTTTGAGTATGCAAGTACATGTGAGTGAATACATTAGTACAAACATACTTCAGCAATAGATTACAACTTGTTAGAAATGTAAATACATTAGGATGGATCGTTGAGGTAAAGTGCAATGATCTCGAGACTTTTGTGAGAGATTCTGTTAAGTATCGTAAGTATTTCACTACAACTCAAGTCTATAAAGCTGGAGTGGCAATGGGCGGGTCGTCTGTACAGAATGAAGGACGATAGATGGGTCAAAATCGTAACACAATGTAAGATGAATAAAGAAGGTCCTACCGTAGAGCTAGGCCCAATAAAAGATGGTGTCACGACTTGGTCCAACTACCAAAGTGGCAGTGGACTGGTATGAGCAGATCTTGAGAGTAGTGAGATGGCTCACGTTATAAAAACCTTAAGAACTCACTCTCTAACTACTACTAAACATACTGGTAATAAGTAGGTACCCTTAGTGTACCAGTGATTAATTAGCCTTTATTATGAATCTACTAGTATTTTTCCTGTGACTCCATCCGCGTGAGGTAGTTTATAGCATAGGACTGACATATATCTACTATTTTACAGCCAATTAAAATATTATCGCGTCCATTGAATTCCATAAACACTTCCGAATGGTTTCCATGTGCGTTCTTGTAATAATATTTATTACTGAGAGATAATGGCAGGTGATTATTCTTTTGTTCGATTGCAGTAATTAAAGTTCTTGTTGGTTAGTATAACCTTTTGAATTGAAAAAAAATGTCATCCGTGTTAGGAACGTAGTAATTTTCTAATAACATTAATGAATGACCTCTGTCTAGATTACTTAACTAAACCATATTATATACCTACGACAAGTATATCTCGTGATTCTCGTGTTTGTTAAAAGTTGTGTAAAACCCGCCAAGTGACTCTGACCTCTCTTGGTCAGGTCGCGTTCCGGGATCAGCACTGTACGAACCGGAGCCAGGGGACCATTGTTGCGGCAAGCGCCGGACCAGTGGAGTCATAGCGGCGGTATTGTGCGGGCGGAGCGGGTCAGCCCGCCGGCCAGGGAAACCCGTAGAAACGGGGGCCCTTCCGTCCGGCGGACTGGCCAACTCCGACCCGCACAGCTCAATACCAATGCGAGACTCCACGCCTTGTCTCGTTGTTGCCGCAGCAGTGGTCTCCTCTTTCACGGCTTTCAGGGTGAGTGCGACAGGCTCAATATGGTCTATTGTGCCTGTCGACCTCATATTTGGATCTCACTGCCGCTTACCATCAGGTGGAGTGAGGTCATCTTGTTAGCCTCTGATAAAAAAAAAAAAAAAAAAAGATCTTAGTAAATGAATTATATATTTCATAGCGACTTCTACAATTTGAGCAAACTGGATAAAAATAATATAGGATTTTGCGAGAAATTATGAATTAGCTAGTATAAAAAATATAAAAAAACACTTAAAGCTTGATCATCATTGCAAATTACATACATTTTTCATCAAAAATTAAAACCATACAATTAAACAAGGGTTAATTTCGCATAACACTTCCGCGCGCGACAGTACCAGTCAAGGCGCAATGCGTGTAGTTAATTTCCAGGCAACGTCTTTGTAATGCAAATTCGTCGCCTCGCGCCGTGATACAAACATATTGGAATTTTAATGGTGATGAACACTTCTCCGCGTGATGTTACCTCCAGGGCGTTACACGGGGTAATGAAGGGCAACCTAGGTACAATCACGGAGATGAGTGTTGTTTTTTTTTAGGTTGAGTAATATTATAAAGTGACTGTACAAACAGAAGAATAACGTGTGCAGAGAACTTACGCTGTTTTATTTTATTAACGGTGAATTAAAACTTTATTTACATTCAATTTAATAAATTTTAATCAGCATTTACTATTTAGGTAACAGAGGCAATAAGGCCTGAAAGTGAATTAATCACATTACACTTCGTCGTAAATTTAGTTTTAAGGTTCCGTAACCATATCCACAACCCGTCACGTCACGTTTCCCACAGAGGTGAAAAGTGGATCGCTGGAAGTGATCTCTGCCTACCCCTCTAGGAAAAAGGCGTGATTTTATGTATGTATGTATGTAACCGTATGCTTTAAACTTTCATGATCACACACATTCGAAAACTGAATATGTCCAGGATCTCTTTCTGTAGTGTGTCGCGATCGAGTTTGGAATGACTATATTTGGAACGATGGTAGTGGTGTCGAACGCAATAAAAGACTTAGAAATAGGGTAGACCGATATGTCTGCTATTAGACCTCTGATAATGGCGCTTGCAACAGAGCTGAAATATCCGCAACTCATAAAAAAAATCAACATGTTTAATATCCCGGACATATCAAATTTTCTAACCATGCATTCAACATGTCACAAATGAAGTCGACAAAACCAATACTATTAAATAAGTAAAACATAAGTATACATACCAAAAAACCACGAAAACCGATGTATTTTTGAGGCGACAACGCCGTCCAATTAAGTATAAAGCATACAACGCCATTAGCCGTCTGAGAGACAAAGGGGCTTATTAGTTAATTCAACACAGCTTTTGTTGTCCGTCGGACACAAAGAAATGTTGATTATAAGTTAATTAAAAAAGCCGCTTCTGAAATTAAGAAAGCGAGAGTACGCCGAGACGAAATCTATGAAATTGAGCCTTAATTTGGCATCAATACGATTTCAGTGGAAGTTAAAAATAAATAAAACACGTACCTGCAATGTTTATTCATTTAGCCCGAGATAAATTATTATAATAATGAAGATTATAGTTTGGTATTATATTATTTTCATTTGTTATGTTTTAAACTTTTAATATGGTTAGTTTTTAAGCTACAATATCAACCTAAAAATATTAATAACATATGAAATTTAGTTCCTCGGTTTATTGAAATCTATTGTCGTTCTAAGACAAGTTAAGTATCTTTGTTAAAATGCAGATCAATTTTAGTGTAAAGTTTTCAGTCTCAACGCTCAAAACCTTTAAGTAGGAATTTAAGAAAACTAATTAAGCCGCTATTAAAAGTTTTGAAAATGAAAATAAATTACTTCGAAGAATTCTCTTTCACTCAATCTTCTTATCTGCCAATAAATTAAAAAAAAGCGTATTTAATAAGCTCAGTATGACTAGGTATTCTTAAGTTTTGAAAATGATCATAAAGAATTCTCATTTGTACAATCCTATATAATAAAAACTCTGTACGTATCTAACCCTAAACGTTGGCTGGAAAACTTTTCATTATTATTATTCGGCGTACAGTCTCACACATATGCGGCCTTAGAAAATTTAAAGAGGAACATTTGAATGGTGCATATAGCCGCGTTTATTTTTCCCAAATGGTACAGTGAGCGACGAAAACAATTGTCGCGTTTCTACAGGAAGGAACACGGTAGCGCTAACCGTATTAAATAAAAGGTTAGCTTCGTAAAGTCAGCACAGTCATGTAGAAGACAGTGAGAGATCTGCGTCGAAGTCTTTTGTTTAAATAGCGTTTGATCTTGCGATGCGAATAAGTACTATTTTTATATATCGTTAAAATTATCTCCGTTAAAAAACATTCAAAACAAAAATTCATGTGATATTGAAATAAAATGACTTGTTTATATTACCGCTATATTTGCATACTCGGTCACCGAGAATTTCGTATGTCTATGACATATGTCCTTCTTCTAAGTCGCCGTGCCTAGCAGATTTTGGGTCCATCTAGAGTCTAGACCTATAGTAGATTTTATTTTTTTATCTGGTTTTAAGTCCTTATACGTTAAGGAGTACTATAGATAAAAAACCGGCCAAGTGCGAGTCGGACTCGCGCACGAAGGGTTCCGTACCAATTATGTGAAAAAAAAACACGTTTATTGTATGGGGACCCTTAATATTTTATCATTTTAAATTTTAAAAAATTTCAACTAATTAGCTATCACGGTTTATGAGATACAGCGGAGATAGACAGACGGACGGCGCAGCGGAGGCTAAGTAATAGGGTCCTGTTTTTACCTTTTAGGCGGCAGAGCTAACTGAAAGTGTTATTTACGTAACAACTTTTAAGGACTACCTAAAACTTATGAAGTACAAAAGGTGTGGACGAGCTCACCGTCTCCCCCCTGAGTGTGGCAAGCGAATCGCCGTCGACCGGCGCCGGCGCCTTCCGCCGCGCACAACCGGCCGATTGTGCGCGGGAATGCACGCTAGAGATTAGCGGGGCGATGCGAGCCAGGCGGGGCATCCAGGGTGGATGGTATGGCCAATGCCACGCTGAGATGTTAAGGGTTCTGTTGACAGCTCGTCACTTTTCGTATTTCGTCACTTTAGTTAATACGTCTCATTGATTATGACGTCTCTCGGCTTAACTAGACAACATCTCTTACATGTCTCATGCTGTATTTCGTCACTTTCCCGATTCGTCCGACGAGCATGTATAATCAAGTATAATATTATTAACCATTTTTTTCGTTTATTCGTATTACTTCCATTGATTGGTCGCATGATGGTACTACTGTGATGGTTAACCATTTAACATATTTCGCATGAGGCCTTTACTATTTTATTTCTATTATTAAAAAAAAAGCTCACTTTGCGCATTTTAAAGTAAAAAAAAGTTGACTTACTATCCTCAGTGAAATCAAACGTGCTGCGTTATTATATACAAGACTAAAGTGCGTAGCAGTGATTTGGCCGAATGCGTAAAAAAAAATGTTTTATTTATTATAAAAGGAACCAAAGAAGAGGAAAGCAGTAGACATTTTTGTATAGGCTTCAAAGGTAAAGAAACTCGTTGATCGATGTAACGATTTTATTTTCGTGATTTTAGTAATAAAATATATATTGGATAAAGTTTAAAATTAAATATTAATAATCTAGATTTTTTCTTTTAAGCTTGCTTGTACAATGTCGGACGAATCGGGAAAGTGACGAAATACAGCATGAGACATGTAAGAGATGTTGTCTAGTTAAGCCGAGAGACGTCATAATCAATGAGACGTATTAACTAAAGTGACGAATTACGAAAAGTGACGAGCTGTCAACAGAACCTGTTAAAGGGTTAGCAATACATATTCAAACTCTTTAACCTTTACAAACAAATGCCACTGATATTGAAGTTTTTGACACATTTAGCATGAATTAAGACGTATTTTCCAGAAGTACGAAGAAGTAGAAGTTTTTAGTAGGAAAAACATTTCTGATTTTCTTTGTAAATAAAAAAGCGCCTAATTCTCATCTTGTCCTAGGTAGCATTATTTATTAAATTAATAACTGATGCAACAATGAAAATGTAGAGTCTATATTTTTTTTTAAATTGTAAGTTAAATGTCGAATATTTAGCCATTTACTTACTATGGCAAAAATATCAGTACAAAATACATGCGCTAAAGAAATGAATCAATCTTAAACATACAATCCTTAATCATATATATACACACGTGCGTAGTAATACCAACCGTTTGATTGTATCTGTGCCCCTTCCGTTCCAACAACGAACCCTCCTAATATTAATACGCCGTTTAATCAACAAAGCACAGACAACTCAAATGAGGAGTCTAAATAATATCTCAATTACAAACACAGACTCAAGATTTATCCATTCCACTCCCCGGAATGTCTTCCATTGTAAACATAACAGTATTAAACTGTTAGTGGAAGCTCTTCGACAACCAACTATCTAGGAATGCCTCACCTAACACAATCGTCGGCTATTCAATTATTTATTCAGCGTAGGTAAGCAGACAATCAAGTTGTAAGATAATCGGGTAACTTATTGCTTGGGCGGTGACTCGGTTCGCTTATTAGGTAGGTAGTTAGATTTCCAATCTTGCATAAGGTAAATAAATAATAATAGCGCGTTTGTGCAGTTGCAACCTGGTAATGCATTCAATTGTTCTTTCCTTTTCTCCCAAATTGTAAACAAATGTGTTTGGTGATCATCTCTACTATACTATTATTATAAAGCTTTAAGTTCGTTTGTTTGAACGCGCTTATCTCAGGAACTACCTGTTCGAATTAAACACATTTTTTTTGTTGGGAAGACCATTTATCGAGAAAGGCTTTGAGCTATATAACATCACGCTGCAACCAATAACGGGAGAAAACGCGGACATGTCGCTAGCACAGCTAGTCAGTAAAATTGCTATCGACTATTAATGGCATGCCTTTAAACCGATAGATGTCCTTATATAAAAGAACGCACTCTGTATTTGCTCATTTTTTGCAGTAAAGAATAACTGTCACAAACTTTTCATTTCGAATAAATGTTTTTAAAAATCTCTCATACATCACTTTCTACTAGACACTAACCTGAATCAAATTCGTTCGGGAATGCTAAACTTTAAAAAATGCTAGAAATAGATTTCCTTTTTTAAGCTGAGCAGTCTAAAACCTAAACTGCAGACCACAGCCGAATACCGATGTTTCGGGTAAACAAGTTTCAGTGCGATTGAATCGTAAAATCTTATTACATCAGATAAAACAATTCGGCGTGGACTGAGCCATGACATTTGAGATCAAGCCATGCTTTATTCATGAACTGTTCACATCGTATTCACAAGAACTGTTTATTTAAAAACGTCAGATCCAACAGGACATTGATCATCCGATTTACGATGACAATTTCATTGAACTGGTTTCGCCACATTAATGTCTGCTGATACAACGCTTTTGACAGCTATACAAAAACAATTTTTAAAGAACGGATTAAAAAAATATACATCAGTGCATAAAATTGGCTCTGAAAGAAACAGGACAATAGAATAAAAATTCTCATTCAAAACATGATTTTGGCTTAGCCTGACAATCCAAGATATAAGTGAACAACTGAAATAAGTCTTTATGGGTCTTCACGCGATATTAGGAGTAACAAAATTACATAGCTACTTACTTAATTTTGCTACTCCTAATATCGCGTGACGACCCATAAAGACTTATTTCAGTGTAATGGAACGCGAAAGTTTAAAATCTTACATAAGTGAACAACTGCCACATATACCTGCATATCTACATAAGAATCGCATCTATTAAAAAGCTCAAGCTAAAGCTTCAGCCGGCTTTAATACGTCGCTTGGTCTAAACTTTAGATCAGGCGACGTGCTAAAAAATTCCATTTGAGTTATAAACTACCAGCATCAATAATGCAGTTGAACGGTTGATTTCTCATGGCGCAGAATTCATCCCAAGGCTACTTTTTAATAAAGCGCGTCGTACAAAATGTGCAACAACGAAACAGCCCGAAGAAATGGAAGAAACTTCTGAACTTCACTCGCGAATTTCTTCGCGTTTGGCCGGTCATATTGATTCGAGGATATCACCGAGAGCACAAATCACAAAGGACCGGAATCAGGGAATCGCCACATTTCAGGCGTGGCTGGCCGCATTGCAAGGCCCTTCGCCCTTTCAGCTTTGAGGCAAGCCTTCGATAAAATGTTATTGACTCCATACGGCTGTATTGTATCCGTGCAAGATATTGTTTTTTGGTACATGTGCTGAGTCAAGGGGTGGACTTAGTAATAAAACACTTAGTATTAAAACTGAAAAGTGACTTCAAACTGTGAAGACGAAATGTTAAATTTAATTTATTTGACAATGATTCTAACTTCTGTAATCTGCCTATTGTTTGCATATTTTCAAAATGAAATAAAATTTTAGTCTGAAATACAGCTTTATTTGAACTTTCTAATAATCGTTTTTATCAGGCAAGTATACTAGTTAACTATCCAATAAATGTTTTAGTCAATGATAATTTATGCCTTGTCATAAATATTATGTTATTTTTAGATTACGTAATATTCAAAATAGCAACATAAACAGTTCGTTTGAATAAGAACAAACGCAGCAAAAAATATTTTACAACATTTTAAATAGGCAAAACTATTTTCACAGCGTTGTTTCAGTTATTCCTTGAATATAATATATATTCTCATTCAGTTCGTACAAACGGAATCACTATTTAGTGCATAAACACGCCGGGTACCCTCCGCTCATTACAATACTCATTTCCGTTCGCGAACGAAAACTGCTGTGGCTATTTTCATCTGAAGGAGCTTTTATTCCAAGCTGAACTGTACTTACATTTAAATTAAACAACTGTGAATTTTAGTTGTGCTGTTTTTCTTTTAATAGTTTTTGTCTGTCTTTAGTCTTCATAATTATTTTATACTAGTGACCAGCCCTCGCTTCGCTTCGGGTAAATTTTAAATACAAACCTTCCTTAAGAATCACTCTATCTATTAAAAAAAAACCGCATCAAAATCCGTTGCGTAGTTTTAAAGATCTAAGCATACATACGGACATACAGCGAAAGCGACTTTGTTTTATACTATGTATTGATGATTCAATATTTTACGATAAAGTTCCCGTGTTTCTCAAACGTTACTATATAAACAACACTTCGTTATGGAAACAACTTAAAATATTATTGCCTAACCATTCACGTGGTCAAAACCTTTTGGAATACTTTTTTTGTTCCTAAACATAACATAAAATGCAACATGAAACTAATCAAGACTATACAGGGTGTCCCAAAAAGTAGTGTCAAGCGGAAGTCCTGAGATAGAACACCCCGTGGGGCATCCGAAACACCCCCATGTATGTTCCGCGATTTTTTATAGTTTTCGAGTTATAATTATTTTTCTAAATTTTTGAGAACAACTGACCTAACCGACAAAAAATATTCTGAAGAAAAAATTATTTGCCTTTTTTGAGTAATTCTTTTTGCTAATCAATTTTCATGAGTTTTTCTTTAATGCCTAAAATAATTGTCTCCATAACTTAAATGGAAATTATCAAAATTATGGTACAAACTGAAAAGTTACGTTCTGTAAATAATGTCTTACAATTTCAACGTTAAGTTTAAAATATTAAGAGGTAGCTGCATGGCTCCTAAGTAACTTTAAAAACTGAGCTAGACTCTCAGCTTTCATAGTCATTAATAAAAACTGGTACTTAATGGGCTACTTTTGCTGAAATCGGACTACAAAGACAGAGAGGTGAAAACATCATAAAATTAGCCATTTGATTACGAAGTATTGTTTGGACATTTTATTATTTCGAAAGTTAGTTAGTTTGTTAACAAACCTAAATTTGATACAGGAGCACTCAGATGCAAACATTTGGATGCTTTTTTTTTGTTTAATTTAGGTGTCGTTGCGCTCACACTGTTTTCACATGAAATACGTATAATATCTTGGTCACGACGAACTTGACGAACTTTGCTTTCTTTACGGACTTTAATAAACTTTTACTTATAAACTTTTTACAATAAATAATCAAAAACAATTACTTTTTTTTTCAATAAAATTCCCATTTTTAAATCTTAATTTATTTTTTAAGTATCACAAATTATTATTTTTTAAAGTGGTTATTATTTGGCATTTCTGGTATAATTTCGATTGTTAACAATCTTTTTAACTTTAGAAATAATAAAATGTCCAAATAATACTTCGTAATCAAATGGCTAATTTTATGATTTTTCCACTTCTCTGTCTTTGTAGTCCGATTTCAGCAAAACTAGCCCATTAAGTACCAGTTCTTATTAATGATTATAAAAGCTGAGAGTCTGGCGCAGTTTTTAAAGTTACTTTGGAGCCATGCAGCTACCTGCTAATATTTTAAATTTAACGTTGAAATTGTAAGACATTATTTAGAGAACGTAACTTTTCAGTTTGTACCATAATTTTGAAAATTTCCATAGAAGTTATGGAGACAAATATTTTAGGCATTTAAGAAAAACTCATGAAAATTGACTTGCAAAAAGAATTACTCAAAAAAGTCAAATACTTTTTTCTTCAGAATATTTTTAGTCGGTTAGGTCAGTTGTTCTCAAAAATTTAGAAAAATAATTATAACTCGAAAACTATAAAAAATCGCGGAACATACATGGGGGTGTTTCGGATGCCCCACGGGGTGTTCTATCTCAGGACTTCCGCTTGACACTACTTTTTGGGACACCCTGTATTCATACATAATAAATTTCGATTGAACCCCTGAGAGTTCTTCCCCTAGCTTAAATGCGCATTACGATATTTACATACACAAAAATAATTGGAAAAACAAACTCATGAGTCCATGCGTGGCACTTGGAAAACTCCAAACATGTTTGTTTGACTACTTGTAACTTGTTGAGTACAAAACTTGCTTGCGTTTAATTTAATAAGGCTTAGTAACTTTTGCGACTGCTTTTAATCATTATTTTCTCTGGCAAGAACTTGTAACCAATTATCCTTCGCATGATAAATTCGAAATATACCCATACCAATTGAACGAGGCTGCGAACATTTCACAACCAGTGATTGAGATCCCAGAAAGAAGGAGACATGTGTATATATCTACTCCACAGCAAGTCCTACGATGATGGCAACGCTCTACTCCAAGCCATCACCGTAATCAGTTAGGAAAAAAGAAAGGCGACATGTAAGAAAGTAAAAGCAAGCATACCCTTAAAATCCGACAACCACTTGACGCGGGCGGATCCCGTCAACAAATGTGTACCACAAACAAATTGGAACGTTGTGTATCAAAATTAACAATGTAACCACGATTAATATCAATTTCTCACCGCTGGAACAAGCATATGATCAATTCAGTCAATTTTTCATCGGTCTCGGTCACACGTCATGTGCCGACGCCATTATTGATGGCCACCAAACCGGCACAATTACAATAATTGAATCAGGAAACGGTTCCCCTTACGAGGCGGGGTATAAATAAATCAAAAGGGCTCGGACGATGCTCCCGTGTTTATTTATTTGAAGTCGGCACACGATAAAAATCCACGGCTTATGAAACTGTCGACGTGAAACAAACTAATGTAAATAGGGAGGGTGTTTTTTTTTCTTCTTTTGTTCCTACAGCCACGGGTAGCCCAATAAAGCGACGTAAAGAGAAGGGAATCATGTACGTACAGTTTAAAAATAACATTCTAAGACTATATATTTTTTTAATGTTCTACAGTGTATAAAGTAAGGTTGCCACTTATTTCTAATTAAAATTAATTGCCATTAGTATTTATACATGAATAAATATAATGTTTAATATCTGTCATTGTACTGATATAATATTCAATATCTGTCACTGTACTAACAACTAAGCAATCAAATAAAAGATTATATAGCATAATAGCGAGATAATTAGCTTAGCTACAGTGACCCACACATGTAAGAAGGTAATTCAATCCACATGAATGCATAATTAATCACTTAAACAATTCCTATACTATACGTAACACGACATCTCACGCGATGTCCTAGAATGGCTGTAAAATGATTCCGTTGACATAAACCATAGACAAGAGCGGCGGGGCGCGGAAAACCCCGCTACGCGTAGACTCGGAAACGGCGGGAAAGTTGCCCGCCCGTCCGCCATTTTCTCTCGCAGTTGAACGGAAAGCTACACGCATTCAAGCTTGCTTTTACCATTAATTGTCAGGGATATTGTGTTCAGGTATTAATATCAGTTGGTTGGTTATAACAAAATCTAAAAATGTGTGCTTGGTTTAAACACCTTCTTTTATGCTCTCATATTAATAGGTACAGTCAGCCAAAAATGTGGTCTGCCACCCTAAGTTTGAGATTCGTTTGAACGTCATGAAACAACAAGGTAAATTTTACCTGTCAATAAGATTATACTGACTCGGTTAGACTGGCTCGGTGGAACAGTGGTTAGTGACCCAGGTTCATTACCTACAGTTCCAAGAGTCGTGGGTTCGATTCCCACTCGGGACAAATATTTGTGTGACGAACATCGGTGTTTGTTCCGTGTCTGGGTGTGTATTAAGTATATTTAAGTATATTTGTGTATCCACTGTTGATTCTGATATCTGTAACACAAGTGCTAAAGCTACTTACCACGGAATCAGATCAATGTATGTGATGTTGTGTAATATTTAAATTTATTTATTTATTTATTATGTCAGTGATGTATGTTACTTGGCTGACTGTACATATTTATGTAAATTATGTGGAGGTGTTTATTAGGGCGTCTGTTTAAGCTCAATATAAATTGTAGTATATGTATAATAAAAGAAAAATCCCAAAGAAACGAAATACCTACTCGAAAAAATATGCCTAATTAGAAAAAAGGTCTGGAGTAAATCACCTCCGTTCGAAAGACCATTTCATTAAATAACTTAAGAGGAAATTATGTAACAAATTAAGCTCCGCACTCGCATAATTAGTTTAAAAAATGTTTACGTAAATCACTTAACGATATCTTGGTTGTTCTTAGACGGGCGAACACTTCTCTAATCTTATTTGCCTAATAGTCTTAACGCTTACGTAGAACAAAAACATGTTAGGCAATTATGCGTTTGTGACGTATGACCATTACTTTTGTTAGAACACAATGAAATGTTTAGTGGGTATGTTTTAGATTCACTGATGGATTTTAGGACCGTCGCCTTATTGAGGACTTTATTAAGCTTGACATCAGATTTTTTTATCTACCGTTGCCTAATCGGGTTTAAGTGTGGTGAATCTAACATCATACGTAATATATTGATTGAATAAATATATTTATATGTATCGATAATTATATCACGGGATCAGATCGATGTATGTGATGTTGTGAAATATTTATATTTATTTATTTATGTAGTTATTAAGAGCACTAACATATCTATATAAACTAAATTATCGGCTGATTATTTAAGCCCTATAACTTAAATTATTTAAGTCTTCCCCAGTGATACTTAGTTGCCTGAATTTCAATCAATTTACAAATGACACTGTTGATGATGATGATGTAAAATAACCACCCGAACAATGTAGATCGATTTGAGTAGCAAATACATTTTGACCGAGACCCACCACAGATACTGCAATCGGTATAGATTATGATAGAGAAGTCGTGGACATTCAAAAACTTCAACAACAACAACAACAAAAAAAAGTAATCGTCTGTGAAGAATTTTCATCACACCATTACACCGCAGTTACGTAACAACAATTTCTTTTTTATCAAAAGAAAAAAGTCGTCTTGAACCGGCCATGTTTGTGACTACGTGTCGAATTCGTACAAACAAATTTGGAATGGGCTTGAAATTACAGCGTTACAAGTTTGAGATGCAATCTGAGGTGTTTCGTATCACTCGCATTATCAGGGACATGTGTTGTGCACCTCCTGTCGATACGGAGTTTATGAGACATGTCTTAATACGAATATAGCGAATATTCGCGAGGCGGGAGTCAACTTTCGCTAACGAATATGGTCGGGGCGGGTTTCGTTTCGACACAATCGGCATCACTTTTAGGGCTGTTCCACGCACAATGATGTACCTAAATTAATAAGTATTTGTTTTATGTTGGAGTATAATTCTAAGGTTCGGTTCTTATGAGGATATATTTAAAACACACAGTGATTAACAAAGCTTATCAAAACCTTTGTTAATCACTGAAAATATATTTATTACATTTTTTTATAACTTAAGTTTAACTAATAAAAAAATAACGAGATTATGTCAAAAGCCCCAGAATTAATAAATAAGTTGTTTACACAAGACTGAAAATTGTGACTTATGTACAACTAAGAAATTTTAATTGCAATCTTGTCATCGCTTGAAATGATGAAAAGTTAAAATAAAAAATTGTTTTTAATATTCTCTTGAATTCGACGTGTCATATTTGTAGTATTGGCATATTGACAGACAGACATTGTGAATTAAAGGTATCAGAAACTTAATTCAATTTCGTATCGGTGAACGAGCAAAACGGGCTTAAAGGTTACAACCTCCACATACGCGCCTGTACTTAATAAATATCTGATACGCTCAATATATGCAAATTCGTATATAAAAGTCAATGGAAGATAGCTATAAACACATCATTCTTTCACGCCTCACTTTAAGCCGATTAGTAACAGAGTCATAAAATGGCAGATCGTTTAATAATCGGTATCTATATGGAATTAAAACTTTTCCCTATTAGGTTACAGTTATTAAAGTGTTTAAGGCATACTTAGATTGCATACTTAAATTAAACAAATATTCTGTAGCTAGTTTTCTGCTTGCGATTCATCTTTCGTTTGTCGCTCTAAATATTACATTATAGTGAAGAAGGATAAAACTAGTCTATGCCTTTTCATTCTCTACTATCTCTGTATCAAAACCCATTTATTTTATTAACAGGTTTAGTTACCTACAGTACTTTCCCATTTATATTAGTAAGGACTTAAGTACTACATATATGTACTGAAGAGGCAGCAGGGTATAGAAAGGTTCTTTGACTGGTACATGGCGATACGAAACGAGGACATCACCCAGCGGGTGAGGATGCGGCTGATTGGATACGCACAGAATCCACATCATTTGCTTACGCACAAAATTAACTTTACTACACGATCTTCTTGACCCACGCGTACAACTAACTTAGACCTAAACAATTCATTCAAATATAAACCTTACTCCATTCATTTAACAGCTGTAGACTATAGCTATATTTACCATCCTACACAGATATATCTTGCGACAAAATTATACCGAAAACATTAAAATGACAAATTTAAAGGCAATTTACTTGGGCGGAGGAAAAACCATCTTAATTACTTTATGAACGCCTACAGTTAGCCCACGGTGTATAATAAAGTATTCCGTTAAGGATATAATGGATACTTGTAACATAATTAGGGGATCCTGCGTTTACCATTATTGTGTACTTGATACATTAAAGCGTGCAATTTTTCTTTCGAAACTCAGATGAAAAGGTAAGTTTTGGATTGTGCAGTGTTCTTGTGTAATAGAATGTTGAACAATCAATAGTATATATGATATGATTACAGATCTCATGGAAGTATTCATGAGACCAAATAATCAGATGACTATTGTCATTTTCAGCCGATTTTTAGATATAAACTATAACTTTATCAAATATGGGCAAGTTTTAAATTTAAAATGCGTTGCTTTAACTGATTCTTACTGATTAATCATAACAATATTTCGGCCTTATGTCAACAAATATGTTCACAAATAAGTCATCCTTATAAGTTAGATGACGTACTTATATTAGATCAAGTAGTAAGTAGTTCACCCGTGATCATGGCGCATGCAACAGTGCCGAAATATCGGAAGCTCATTAAAACAAAACAACATGGTAAATATGAAATTTTCAGTTTTCTATGTAGTAACACACTGAACAATCTGTCAAGGTCTACACACGTGTTCAGTTTAAACTTAATACCGCTAAACTACAACCTTTCCGACACAGAGTATAGTGAACTTCTGTCATATCGCGCGATATCAAACTTCTGCGACACTGTCTCTGTACTCGAACTTCAATCGTCTCTCGCGCAATATCAAGTAACGCACTCAAGGTGGTGCTCAAACACTTTCGCCTTGCAAGGGCCCTGGAACAGCCCTAGTAGGGCTCTAGGGTTGCCAATTACTTCAGCGAAACATAGATAATACACTTCGAAAAATTGAAATATTTTATAGAATACTAAAAATATACAATGTACTTTTACTTATTTATTTTATAAAAGCTATATTTTTTTCACATCAAAAGTTAAATGTAGTAACGCTTTCATAAATTTAAAATAAAAACAGATTAATTTGATAGACTGCGGTGTGGAACAATATAGTGTTTTTAGATATGTAAAACAAAGGATTCCAAAGCGGTTTTTAAAAATAGATAGAAGGTTTCAACAGGAAGGTTTTCACACACGAAGCTTAGGGGTGAGAGCCGTCCGCTCCCCCGCAAGCCCGGTGATGATGACAAGGCTACTCCAAGGCATCATTGTAAGTCAGTTAGGAAGAAAAACACACGAAGCGAAGCGAGGACGGGTCAATAGTACAATACTAATATTTGAATAGTTTATGGTATGCAGACCCCATTACAATATATTACTCGTATATCCGGTTGGCAACCCTAGTACTACAGACTCACATACTCAAGCTGCTAATTAATGCAAGGTAATTACGAGACGAGGCGATATTTTAACGAAGTAATCGCAACTCTTCGAGCGCGATCTCTGATCGGAGTCGCTTCCGACACTTGATTGAAGGGCAGGGGATGGCGACGTGGTAAATTGACACGTACAAAAGTTATGGTTTGCCAATTTCCTTTGGTTTGGTAAAGTTTGTGAGGCCTATTTTCTAGTGATTTATTATGTGGAACTTCTGGTGATGATATAATATCCTCTTAAAATAAATAGCAGCAGGTCTTGTAATGCACAATACTAAACACCTTATAATTTAGTTCACTGCGAACTAAGTTCAGTGAATCTAGAATGATAAATCTGGAAAATGACCCATACATTTTATAATTTTGGTACATTACTTATGGCAGTAGCGATATTTTTCATCAACTAGTATTTTATCTAATACATTCTCAAGCCTTTCTTAGATTTCAGACCAAGAGCTAGTCTAAATAAATTAGTTAAGTTTAGCTTGTGTCCCAACGACAGCTATTGTCAAACTACCTTCTAATCTTACCTACCGGTGCGCAGACAGCTTCTGTAGCAAGTATGAACTATCCGATCCAAGCTAAACAAAACAAAGTTACCTTAGCTAATAGCTTGCAACCTACTTATTGGTTTGAAAGTAAAATGAGCCTCATAACAACAAATAAGACTAATAAAATGCAATAATTTCGAATGAATAATGCATTTTCCAACTAACTCACGACCAATGGTACGGACTAAAACATTCGCTTCAGCAGTCATTTGATAAATAGGGTCCAATTATTAACCCAATAAACATGGAAGCTAATATTTTACTGGCATAATTGTACTGTAATCTGTAAATACATGACGTTTGAGTTATGGGCGAATGTAAGTACTAAACTGTTAGTTAACAGTTTCTAATGGTACTTGAAAAAGCCGAAAGATAATATTTGTAGGTATATAGGTAAAGTGAGACCAATAGTGCGCATGCAAACGTTACCAACAAACCTGTAAATGTCTCTAATATAAATACTGAGATAATGTCTCGCATAACCTCTTAATAAGATATCAGCCAATTTACCTGCAACAAATAAAAGATTTTATAAGTTTTTAATGGAAAAATATACTTCGGAAACATTAGTCGTTTTATATCACTAATAATTACCAAATAATAAAACAAAACATAGGAATTATAATTACTTGAAACTAATAAAACAAATCAGGGTTTTCCGCCTATAAAATATAAGTGCAAAAAGGTGTGAAGATATTTATCTAATATTTAATTTACTGTCCGACCCCAGGCTCCTTCGGGCGGATGTCGTAAAAATTAAAAAATAAATAAATCATTGCCATAGCGCGTGACGTTTTAATAACCCTGACAAATTATTGAGCCATTACTTAGGAGTCGGTCTATAAAGGAATAAAATTATTTTTACTATTAACTATATAATATTTTATTTATGATCACTATAAAGGCTCAATTAAGTTTCTACTTACACAGGTTTACCTCTGGAATAGCTTTTGTTGCTTAATTAGTGGTCGCAATTATTGCTTCGTAATTCAATATTTTATTTCACGGCGTAAAATAAATAATTAGGAGTCCCACCGAAAACATTACGTACGTACACGTGTAAGGAAGACGAGAAAAGTCAAACAGTTATTATATTCAATGTAAAGCGAAACCTCTACATCATTCTACTACTACTTGTAGACTACTTATAGACCTTGGTCTAAGTTCAAAAACAACAATATACTAATGTAGTTAAAATATATGGAACACTACTGGTCATCCGCATTTTGACAACGCTTTACAAGACAATGAGAAATAAGCAATAATCAGAAGCGCTAAATCTCATGAAGTCGAGAAGCAATTCACGTCAACATTATCACTTAACCTGACCAATGGTTCATCTTAATTAATGCCTCTGGCACTTTTGCTGAGATTTCCGCTTGAACTACGCGAACTTCAATGGAAGATAAATGGGGCTTGGTATTTTTTGTTCTATAAGGAAACAAGGACGGAATGTAGCTCTATTAAGACTGAATTGTGCGGTCAAGACTAGTCTGAAAGTAAGTTCAGTATGACAAAGTTAGGGAGTCTTCGTCGCTGTACTGGTGATACAAGACTTGGTTAAAGAATACTTCTAGTGCTTTATAAGTTAAGGAGACCGATCGGATAAAAACACATTTTATTTTATACTAGCGACCCGCCCTCGCTTCGCTTCGGGTATATCTCTATATCTATATAATATATTTCAAGCCCGTAAGAGATTTTACATACAGAAGTTGATTCCCAATAACTCCCGTTCCCATGGGAATTTTGTAATATCGTGTTGGAAGTAAGCTTTACGTTCATTAGGGTACCTGCATGCCAAATCTCAATCATCTATCTTACGCGGTTTAGATTTTTTCATACAAAAGTTTGTTCCCTATTACTCCTATTCCCGTGGGAATTTTACAATATTCTGTTGCAGCTAAGCTTTAAATTTATTAAGGTACCTGCATGCCAAATTTCAAGCGTCTAACTTATGCGGTTAGTATTTTTCATACAAAATGATTTTCCCGTTAATTCCGGTTCCCGTGGGAATTTCGGGAAATCCTTTCTTAACCCTTAACTGGTATCAGGGGTCAAAATTTACCCCATTGCAACATATTTCATAACATAACTTTGCAGTTTTATTACCTACACTCCGGCGCATCTAGCTAATCTCATTACGTCGCGGGGTGCAGCGGGCGACGGACTTTGGTGGCTCTAACATTACTGGGAACAGAGGCACATACCCTGTTGGGGTCAAAAATCACCCCCGACACCAAGTATAGCGATTTACACACAGGACACTATATTGACAACGTTTTTTTTATTTTTTCAATATATAACCATAGTCATGGTCGGTTTATTGAATGAGGATCAAATCACACAATTATTGGAAGACGAGGATCATGTCTCTGGTCCAGAAACTATTCCTGAAACCACAACAGCAGCTGTTTGTGACAACAAAGACATTAGTGATTGCGAGGAACCAGAAGTAGCTAGCTGTTCTGAAGAGAGTGTCTTAGAAACAGACTCGGATTCCTACCAAAAAGTGCGGTAAATGTTTTCTTTTCATATGTAAAGAACATACTGCAAAAGCCATTACATGTACCAAATGTTAAGTATTTTGTAGTGTATAATTTTCTCACTTCATAGCAATTTCGTTTATCTTGTCATTTTTTTTGTATTTGATTGATCTCATTCAAGGTGTCTTTTTTTGTTATAACTATTATATAAGAAAATAGTATAAAGCGTTATTTTGCCATAATTATTAGATTTTTATAGAATTTAGGACTACCAAACTTGACTCTTAAAAAATAGTGTTAAAAAATTAATAAGTTAAAAAATGTTTAAATATAAGTTCTTTTTTTGTTTAAAAGTTTAAAAAAAAATGTTTGTACCTTAGATTAAAAGTGGTTTTACTATATAAAAGTAAATAGTAGTATAATTAAAGAAAAAAACATTATTTATACCTATTTTTAGAAGTGGGGTCATACTTTACCCCTGATACCAAATAAGTTGCCCTTTTTTGCGAATCCAGTTAAGGGTTAACGGATGCCTACGTCATAACCTCTACCTGCATGCTAAATTTCATCTCGATCCGTCCAGTGGCTGTGACGACTTCGTCCGCGTAGAGATGTTTAACGAGTAAAACATTACTTCTCTATAGCGCAGTCGGTTAAAAAGTAGCCTATAACCTTTTCTAGGCTTTGGACTATATCTGTACCAAATTTCGTTTAAATCGGTTCAGTACTCTATGCGTGAAAGCGTAACAGACAGACAGACAGACAGAGTTACTTTCGCATTTATAATATTATTAGTAAGGATTGTCCACAATGTCCACTTTATAAATAGTGTAATTTTGTATTTCATTATGGACTAAATCGTATTAGAACTGAGAACTGTTAATAACACCTGCTATAAATTTAAATACATAGTGTTTTTCACAAACTGATCCGAAATGATTCAAATACCTTAAATAGCACGAAAACGTTGACATATAAATAAAATGTTTATAGAACTCAGATGCGTCTTCTGTTAATTTAACCCCAATTAATTTCCCGCCCTCAAACTCGGTACGCCGCCATTTTGTGGCAAGTCCGATTGTCATAAAATGGCTGCTTTTGACGAATGAGCTTATTTTGCTGTTAATTGAACATTCAGAACTGCCGAGGTTGAGGATTATAAAGTTTACGGCTCTTAGAAACGAGAGAACAGTAATAACCGTGAAATTCGTCGAACTGAGCTGCTTTTATCGTTGACAAAGCACGGAATATAGAGTCACGTTTTAGTTGACTTAATTTTTTTTTCATCACAAAAAAACATAAAAAAAGTTAATTTAATAAAGGTTTGCTCAGGATAACGTACTCCAAACCAGCGACCATGAATGAAAATGTAATCGAAGTATTGTAGTACATAATTACACGAAGATAGACGATTTAATGCGTAGTGAAGGGCATTGTGTACATGTAGGTACGCAAATATATAACTTAGCATTATTTCCTTAATAAGTATATTAAGAAGTACGTGCCTCTAAAAATCCAGTACAATTTTATATTAGAGCAAGCTCTTTCTGGTGTTTGGCCGATAAATCAAAGTCTTTTGCCTCGAAAACCTGCATCTAACGACGCGAACAAACCCAATTTGATTGAAACGGAGTTAGTGCCTCCCATTCGTCCCAGGCCAGGTTAGGAAGCAAATCGGCTAGATTTTTCCACCGAAGAAGTAAAACAGACGCTTGTTTGCAAAACAAGACTAGTGCATACTTGGTGTCAGGAAGAAGGTAACACAAAATATGTTATTTTCTATAAATCATTCTAAATCATATTAACTTGTTTATGCAAATATGTATAACATTTTCAACAAAACAATGATAAGGTCGAGATGTCGATTCGACGATGTTCTTAACATGCATCTACTTAGTTATAAGTATCCTGACCACAACCTAACAATATACCATTATCATTGTGAAATAATAAAAATCAATTTTGTATCGTGACTACAAACCATTACATATAAAGCTTATCGACGCCTTTCCAATTGACATATTATTATTGCATCATTAGCATAATAAGCCTTTGCAAACCTGTTGATACGTGAGTATTCTGGGACCTGAAGCGCTGCAAAGGACACTAGATTGAGACTATTAAGCCGATTAGGTAGAAAGCGAATATCAATTTATGTGCACACTTTCTAGGGCGGCCAGTGTACGAAACAGTACGTACCCGGACTGCAACGTGAAAATGATTTACGTAGTAGAAGAAGGAAAAGCAACCCGATTTCCCCGCTACATAAATCCAAGGCAGCCCGACCTAAAAGAGTTATAAACGAATCACATTTTTCCATTCAGTTCCGACCAGTATTTCATGCGGGAAGCGAGCGCCTTCAGAACGCCCGGATATGCCACGGCATGTGTTGAATTAAATTGATTTTCAGGGCACTCAAACAATTTGCGCGATATATGCAAAGTTATTGAACGCTGTGTCACGGTAGCACGTGTTATGCAAGCTTGGTGGTGAATAGTCGACATTAATTGATTGACTGAAGGAAAAGAGTAATACTTGCGAAAAGTGACATATGGTTTGAGAAACGGTTGAGTCAACAATGTAAGATTCATTGCTAACCAAGTTCTTTATGCTAGTGACCCGCCCTCGCTTCGCTTGGGGGAATTTTAAATAAAAACCTTTCTCTTGAATCCTTCTATCTATTAAAAAAATCCGTATCAAAATCCATTGTGTAGTTTTGAATCCAATCAAAAACATAAATGTGAAATGAGAGCCAAGTTCAATATTATGATAAATGCCTTGGTTGTTGACTTCAACGACAAAAGAAGTGAGATCTAAATGGGTGCCAAGTTCCATGGTCAACCCTGAAATTTATTTATAAGTAACACTATAACATACCTATCATATCTTCTTATAACATAAGATAATGTATGGTGGTAGCCTATGAAGGTCTGTCTTGGCTAGTTTCTATAAACCTACCAACGTATTATTATGTTCGCTCGCTAGTTTCTACCAACAATACAAATTTTCGGAATTATAAAATAAAAACCGACAAATACCAAACTAACCAATACAACTAACTAGACTACTAACTAACTAACTAAAGAAAACTAGCCAAGACAGACCTTCATAGGCTACCACCATACATTATCTTATGTTATAAGAAGATATGATAGGTATGTTATAGTGTTACTTATAAATAAATTTCAGGGTTGACCATGGAACTTGGCACCCATTTAGATCTCACTTCTTTTGTCGTTGAAGTCAACAACCAAGGCATTTATCATAATATTGAACTTGGCTCTCATTTCACATTTATGTTTTTGATTGGATATCATTACTTTTTGTAGAAAAGTATATATCATCGTAACGCCGTGGGTCTTTTGAAAAGGACAAATTCAAAACTAAAACTAGACTTTATAAATATTAAACAATTGAATCAGTTACTGTATTTTCCTACGTTTACGGGGTATGACCCTAAGTAATAGATATGAAAACCGACTATAAGTACCTACTCTTAATTGTAAATAAGTAAGTATACCTAAATATATACTTAGTGTTCTGCCTTCCCCGGTATATAGGCGTGATTAGGCACTAATTAGGTATTTATGTTAAGCGTTCATAATAGAACCTAACCTAATTATTAAAAAAATGCCAGTTTTATATTTATTTCTTTGTATTCATGTAATTACCTATCTGCATACCAAATTTTAACTCTCTAGGTCATTTGAAACTGGGTTAGAATTTTGATCTGTCAGTCAGTCAATGATAAAAATGAGAATTTTCGGACATTAATATCTAAATAACTGTTTGAGATAAGCTTATGAAATTTAGAACACATATTTATCTCGCAAGTCACAATATATGAGCCAAATTTGATACGTTTATGTGAAATAGTTTTTGATTTATGAGGGGTTCAAAAGTGGTTCCAAATGGTTCGTGTAAAATTACACACAGTGCGGCTCGCCAGTTCTGTTTCTTGAACTTGGCTTGACACGCTACCGCGTGTCTAGATATTCAAGCATACATAAGGATAGAGGAACAGAGAAAGCAACCTATGTATGTAGATATTACCATGAAAGGAAACCTGATCTCGTAATAAGCTCCAATTTCTTCAAAGTAAAAAAAGAGGAATAATCTTTAAAAACACGAGCCTACCCTAAACGACAAGACCTTAGTCAACCATCCTGGCCACGTACGGGTTGGACGACTACACAACCTAAACCTAAAACCCTGTGCCTGTTCTTCACGATGTTTTAAATTTTGAATATCAAATTTGAAAAACACAGTGGTACTACCGGCAACGCTGGCGGTAGTACACTTTTCAAATAGATTTCTTTAAACGCCAATAGCCCCGCCCACTGGCCAATAGAAGAGCACTTAAAGAAAATCTGTCAAAATCCAAGCAAAAACGTTCCAATAGTAGGAGAGCAGCAAGAATTTTTTGGTAGGTATTTGAGGCAAGCTGAAAAATTATCTTGAACCTCTCCTATTATATCCCAGCACGACACTGCAGACCTGGCTGGTGAGTAGCGGGGCTAAAGCAAACCCCCAAAAATATTTTTCATGTTTTTATTTATAACTAAAAAATAATACTCACGTTGTAAGACAAATTATTTCGATGGAACTTCTACCTGTCAGGTGAACTGACAAAGTATATTTTTTTGGATTATAAAATATATTTTAAAATAAGAAAAATTGGGGGTTTGGTTTAGCCCCGGTACTCAGCCAGGTCTGCGGTTTTGTGTTGAGTTATAATATTAAAGGTATAGGACAAGTTTTCAGCTTGCCTCATATACCTACCGAAAAATTCTTGCAGGCTCTCGGACCACAAATTGGGCGGGGCTTGCTTTGACAGACGTATAAGCGCCAAGCGATTTTCACCTTATAGGTGGTCGACCGCCAAATACTCCGATAGTACGTGGCGGGGTCAAATGTGGCGACATCTCGCATGGCAAGCAACGATCTTAACCACTCTGCCATCAACGCTCTTCCAGTTAGTTTCTCATATTGTGTACTAATTCAAAGACAGGCCCGCACTTCAGCATCCTGTCAGTTTCCGGCCATAATCTCCTTTGCGGGTATAATTTTCCCCATTTCATTTCGTTATTGGATTCCCGCCGTCGGCCGGCCCAGTTTGCAACTTTGATATTTGTAATAAATTTTTATTTACTCCCTAATGTGGTCTTTAAGTTTTATTGCTATCCGTATTTGCATATCTACTTTTTGTGTCCGGGCATTTTTTATTATTTTGTTAGAGGATTGATTGCTGTAGCTTGTAAAGAATCAGCTATACACCGTGAAATTTTAGTGGTTGTTTTCCTGCAGTAAAATGATTCTATCTTAGTAGTACAAAAGATGTGTGCAGTTCTTTTTTGTTAAAATCAATGAATGCCGGTTTTACGAAAGGTTTAACCTTAACTCGAAAGCACGTTCGAACCGCTTTATGACTTAGGGTGTAGAGCTTCTTTAGCTTTAAGCATCGATTTCATGCGGCAAGCAGTACCTGATTACGTCACATCTTATAAAATAATGATATCTTCATTCGTTTTCGAGATAGAAAATTATTATTTTAAAAATTTCAAAAAAAAAATTTTTTTTTTCGCGGAATAATTTGCATGATTCGATAGTATTACTAAAGGCAAATCGTTTTGCCACGGGAAAACAACCACTAAAATTTCACGGTGTATACTTCCGTATTTATTCTTTCTGTGAATATGATGGTGTTTTATTGCCTAAAAATAAACAAAGATAATAGTGAGCGTCAATATGTTAAGATACCGTCTGACTCTATGTATTTTTTAATATAAATTGCTTATATGTAAGATGTACTGTTACATACACTTTTATTCAGCAGATTAAGTGACTCTAAAACAAGTACTACTAGTGAAATATACCACCAAAACGTACCATAATAACACATATAAATCAGCATGTGACTACATTTCTCCTAACCCAACCAGGACGTCCACAGTAGTCCATATCACTCTAATCGGTTTAAGCAAAACTGACTCCATAGTCGATTTAAAGCAGGATGCTCACCAAGTGCACTAACAACTATTAGTGGTATGCGAATAAAACCTTCGCCGCGTATGAATAAAAGCCTGATTTATATTTACCCCGCGTAACAGGTTGCTCCCAGCGCAATATTATAAATTTTCTCATTATACCCCGGCCAGGCCACTTTCTACTCAGCGATCTAATATCAATTACCTGTTCGGACTTTTCATTTTATTTATAGGACATGTTATCAATACACTAATTTAATATGGTTAATCTAATTATGCTTTTTTTTAATAGGCCGCGAAGATGACCTCATCCACTTGATAATAAGCGGTAGTGAGATCCAAATATGAGGCACAATAAATATACCATATTGAGCCAGCTACACAACCTAAGAATTTCTTCGTAGGTGTGCAGGTTTCCTCCCGATGTTTTCCTTCACAGTTAAAGCGTCAAATATGAATCCCTATTTTTTTTTATTAACACTTGCATCCGATCATTTCACATACGCTAACACATGAAGCGCGATATCAAAATCGTAACGTAAGTATATCTACTGACGTTGCTGCTTCTATGAATACATAGCACATATAATACATTTTGATTTATATTTTATCAGCCGTTGGGGTGTTCAGTCAAATAATCGGCTGCGGTTACACAGCTGGTAGTGAGCTGTTTGTTGTCGAACTGACTAATGATCGGTTAGAGTTAAGACAGCTGGGGACGATTAATTAAATTATTTTTGGGAAAATTACAAGTTACGAACATTTGCTAAATCAATTTAATACAAATCGTGGTATTTGTTACTTTATAACCAATGTCAAGACAGAAATGACATGAATACTTTAGTTACGAATTGTACTGCATTTGTCACAATAGTAGTATAATTCACTGGATTTGTTTTATGATCACAGATAATACTTTTCAATTCATTATGATATTTATGTTATGGACCAAGTGATTAATGCGAGCATTATTAATAATGCCCGAGCATTATGTATAATGTCTAGGCCTATCGGGCCAAGTGATTAATTATTATTTCAACTTCATTATTTGTCATTATGCGCGGTCATTATTATATGGCTATGTGATAATTTGAGAAAAATAATTGTCTTTTGTGCTTTAAAATAATTTAACAATAAAAGAAAACGTAAAATTTCCACTCTGTATAACGCTTTTACAAAGTTACGCTGTTTGACACGTTTTCATAGTGTCGTAATGGGTAATACTCACTGCGTAATTTTTAGAATAGGATGAATAATTTTTGTATATGGGAAACTTCACTTATATTTTAACGTAATTTGATTATTTTATCATTCGTAACCCCCCGCTGCTGTGTATTGATCATACATTTATCTATGTATTCAGCCATTTTCGTACATGTGTGCATAGATTAAGTTCCTCCGTGTATTTATTATTTTTTGTGACCGTTACGTTTGTCGCGTTATTGGACGTTGATTTTGCTTTGTGTTTGGACTTTGATTTAAAATGCCGAAACGAGGAAAAACAATAAATAGCAAATGTCTCCGTAATCTTAATCACCCCGCGCATCTATACTAAAATAATGACACTCATGTGTTCAGCGATTTTGGGTGTAAACGCCTTTATTTATATTGCAATTTTGAATAATAGCGTGTCTTACGAGTTACGCCGCCAAATTATGTCCATTACCCCCTTTTGTTATGACATTTTTTTCACACCACATTATTTTTAGAGGCTAACAACTTTTTATATTAAACTATTGTATATCAAATGATAAGATTAATTAAAGTTTTTTCTACATAATAAGTTTGTATTACTTTGCCCAAAAGGTGATAAACATTATGTATAATGCCCGGTCAAAGTGATTATTTGAATAATTATTATTGAATTGCACTCTCATATTGGGCATTTTTCATATGGACCGGGCAGTATAAATAATGCCCAATTTATCATTTGGTCCATAACATTTATACCTTAATCTGAAAACAACGAATAAATTCAAAGGTTAATTACAAACACCACACCACGTTCTCACAAGAAACCACCTGTCCTGCAATAATTAAAGTACAACTTAATTAACAATCGGATAAAGAAAACGGCCGGTTCGATTCCGCGTTATGCCTTTAATTGTGTCTGTTTAATTAAACTATAATGTGGCAGCGAGTTTCGATGTCAGCATACATTCATTTTACCACTCGATTTCATTCGAGAACCACTTGTTTTTCTCTTGATTTTTTATTTTGATTCTGTGAACAAGCGAAACTTGTCGGCGCTTTGTGAAATGCGACGAATTGAGATTACTTTCCGTGTTTCATAACATTTGTGGTCAGATTGAATAAGTCAATAATTATATATCTTTGCATTTAGTAGTGTCCGTGCGGATGTTGTTCACTTATTTAGTTACTCCCATCACAAAATATCAATCTAATGTAACGTACCCATTATTTATTTACGGCGTCACAAAATAGTGATCATCCGATACCCCCGCTCTGTAAATGTGAACAAAAACAACGTCTAGGTATAAGTGTGGAGCGGGACGCACACCCCACGGAATCAGCTGTGCGCGTGGCGATACATCACATCGTGTGCAGTGACAATCGGAGCCGCCCCTCCCGACGATCCACCGTTCGGTTACGCACAGCAGGGACATAGGACTTGCAGTATATGTTGTGTTATTTATGAACTGGAAGAATTTACTTTGTGATAACGATATACAACAAGCGAATAAACGTGACAAATTAGTCGGCAAAGCTTATTATATAAACTTGTTCGATAGCGCACTTGGTAGAGTACCCGTCACTTGCCGGGCTAGGAGATGTGAGTTCGATCCCATTCCATAAATAATATAAATTTATAATGTGAATTTCTTATTATTTTAATTTAATCATTTCTTAAAAAAAATTTGTATGCCGTGGGCGTTGGACATTGACTTAATAATTCATACTCAGTCAGAGTATGGTATTATCTTAAATGATATTTGATCAAGTAAATAAATATACACATTTACATTTAAGCACCTAAACAGAAACAGAAAATCTATCCTATCCTGGTAAGCTTAATCTATTCAGACTACTTTCATAATAGGTGCTTTCAAAACTCGTGTATTAATCACCAACCTCTAATTCCTACTAACTAATAATAGCTTACTACATCCCACGATTAATTAATCGCACAAACGGAGCCACTATTGAAATGTATCGGCAAAACGGTAATCAAACGTGTAAAATGTTATCCCAATTTGCATAATAACGGGAATATTTCGTTAGCACATTTGTATGGATAATCAAAACCGTCAAACGAAGTGAGACTCGGTCTTGTGTGAAACGTTTTACACGCTGGTAGCTGTCATGTTTGAGGTAAATATTATTTCGCCGCTCCTACATATACGGGGGCATATTGACTACTGAATATTTCCGTTCGATTAGTTAATTATGTCAGGGTTTGTTTACAAACAAAACTGTTGCGCGTTAGAAGTCTTAATTTAATAGGTCATCATATAAATCGTTAAACATATAAAAGTAAGTAATGAAAATAAATTACGTTATGGTAAATTTTATTTCAACAAGAACATGAAGGTGCTGGCAGAGACAAATTTTAATCTAAGTGAATGTAAGTTATGTTATAAGCTACATACTGAATTATTTACTAAAATGTTTACTGTATGTAGGTGTAGGTAACTGAGTAGATTTAAAATGTTTATTGTTTAAATAATCAGGACACATATTAAATGTAGAGAGTAAAGTCATTTAAAATACATATTTTTTTTTACAGAAAAGCATGTCTGTTCAATATTTACAAAGCACGTTTCCGTCATTAATCCCACAATAGGGGTCACAGTTGCCACTCTGTGTAACTCCAAAATTTCCCATACAAAGATTTCGCACCCTTACGCATGTAACGATACGACAGTCCTCAGACGCAGCAAATGAGCGCACTCAAAACACCCTCAAAGGTTTCTCCCCTCCAATGCATTTAGTTGCAGGTGCCTACTATTTTTCTTCTCCGACAAATTCGTATGAGTGTCTCTATATAGGATGTGAGAGACGCTATGGGAGCATTTCCTTTTATTGTAGAAAGATGGATGTAGTTTGCAAAGCGACAGGGTATGATAACGTGTTTATTAAAGCGTCCGTAGTAGAGACAGTTAGAGTGCATTTGACAACTAATCGTTTATCATGATTACGTCGTTTTCTGTATTGAATGGTTTTATATCTATTGACGTCATATTGCTTCATGGGCTGTGATATTTATATATCACATCACTTTCATAATTCTGCAAAATCAGAAAAATGTATTTTGTTGAATAAGGTACTCATTAACTATGGGTAACTTAAATCTGGTATTTACAGTAGTGAAGAGAGCTAGGTTATATATATGTATTGTACTAAAATTTATATTTCTATAGATAACCACTCAACACCTGCTAGGTCGGAAACAAAAATCACCCTTCACTGGAGCCCTATCCAGACAATCAAGCGAATCTGGCTCCGTTGAGTCAGACATTCGTTAGCATAATACACGTTGTTGATAGCACCATGCCGAGGATTGCTTCGCCTCCTCAGTCGACAACTATCCCGTCTCGAGTACCGTACTGAGTATTGTTCATGCTAATTTAGAACATGGAAGCCGAGGGAACGATTTCAGGGGGACAGTTTTTTGAGTAGCTCACTTGACGAGAAGTTTTAACAGGTGTAGCAGGTGAGATGCGTATAAAATATGTATCTGATACGGTTTTTATTCCCTTGTGATAGGAAAATGAGGTTATTAATGAAAGAAAGTGGTATTGATTAGACAGATTAACAACAAAGTGATCTTGTATGTCTTTCTTTTAAAATCCGGATAAAAATGGACAGTAAATAACCAAATACTTGAAATAAAATAAAGATCTATCAATATATATGCAGCATTTCTCCTTTTTGAAATTCTGGAACAATAGTAGCAAAATTTCGAGAAGCAGGCGGGGCCAGCAGCTAACCTATTCAAAATCACTTCACAAAAATTGTCGCTGAAGAGAGAGACCGTGTTTTGTGAAACTCAAAGCAGCGGTGCAGCAGCTAATCTGCGCAACGTTTTTGTGCAACGTTGCCGGGCAACGATACTGTACAACGTTATTGGCGCGTGATTTCTAGCGGCTGCGGAGGCAAGCCAGGTGCGTTTTATAGGCAAAGAGCAACCTCTGTTTTGTTGGTCTTCCTCCTAACGTTGACACGGATAAGTAATGAGGGTAGTTCCACGCCTTGAATCGCATAAATAGGCAGAGTCATAGAAACAGAAGGGTTTTACACAGATTGTTACTTTTGTAAAATTATATGGATTTTTTTATATTATACCAGGTGGCACTGAGTGCACCTTACAAACCTTTTGATTGTATTAGACATGATATTAAGATCTAGAATTAGGCCACGTATAAGTTTAATGCGAGCCGACTTCTTTTACATATGTATATGTAATCATAATCAAAACCTACGGAATAACATTAAATACTAAATAGAGTTTATCACATAAGGAAGTTGGAAATTCATAACTCTGAAATTACATAGTCCTCACCATTAGAAGTGTAGAGAGACTATTGTTTAATAACTTTACTCGTAACAAAATAATAATTCCTGGCCACCAATGGCTAGAGGCGATGAAAGGGGTACCAATTAGTATCCCCAAGCTATGCAATCAATAAACATTAATTATCCAATGATACTGTAACATTATCGAGTACAGTAAGCGATATCTAGACACGCGGTAGCGTGTCAAGCCAAGTTCAAGAAACAGAACTGGCGAGCCGCACCGTGTGTAATATTACACGAACCATTTGGAACCACTTTTGAACCCCTCATAAATCAAAAACTATTTCACATAAAGGTATCAAATTTGGCTCATATATTGTGACTTGCGAGATAAATATGTGTTCTAAATTTCATAAGCTTATCTCAAACAGTTATTTAGATATTAATGTCCAAAAATCCTCATTTTTATCATTGACTGACTGACAGATCAAAATTCTAACCAAGTTCCAAATTACCTAGAGAGTTAAAATTTGGTATGCAGATAGGTAATTACATGAATACAAAGGAAAAAATAAAAAACTGGCAATTTTTTAATAATTAGGTTTTTTTTTTTATTTTTTTTTTTTTTTATAAGAGGCTAACAAGATGACCTCACTCCACCTGATGGTAAGCGGTAGTGAGATCCACATATGAGGTCGACAGGCACAATAGACCATGTTGAGCCTGTCGCACTCACCCTGAAAGCCGTGAAAAAGGAGACCACTGCTGCGGTTAGGTTCTATTATGAACGCTTAACATAAATACCTAATTAGTGCCTAATCACGCCTATATACCGGGGAAGGCAGAGCACTAAGTATATATTTAGGTATACATACTTACTTATTTACAATTAAGAGTAGGTACTTATAGTCGGTTTTCATATTTATTACTTAGGGTTATACCCCGTAAACGTAGGAAAATACAGTAACTGATTCAATTGTTTTATATTTATAACTAGTTGACCCGACAGACTTCGTCCTGTCAAAAAAATAGGAAAAAGAAAAGGGCTGTTTTTCCCGGCAATTATTCGATTTTTTCTCGCCGTAAGAACCATCCTTGGACTTCAAAAAGAGTTGGCCAAATTGGTTCAGGCGTTGTTGAGGCACTGAACATTTTATAATTCGACACAACCATCGTTGTTGTCTGCCCTCACGTGTCTGGGGGTTCGGGTCGCGCACCTCAACATGAGCGCGCCGCCACTCGCCGCCGCCGCCGCCATCTCTGCCCTCGGCATTGTAAATGCATCTTGTGTATTAATATTAACATAAAAGTGTTATGATATGTATATATTCGGAATCCTCATTTCATCAGCTTCAATTTGATATGCATTTTGTTTTATGTTTATTGGTCTATGTCGGTAGGAACATCGAGTAATTGAAAAATAAGATATTTCGTAAATTAAACTTGAACACCACTAAAATCGTTATTGTGGCTAAACCTTAAAGGATAGACATATGCTATTGCAGACTTTTTTATAGAACTTTTTGAGAAAAATAATTCCCCCATACATTGTTATTCTGTATTTTGAGTTATTTCAGCAGCGCACGCGATGCAAGCCTCCAAAAAGCTCGTTTTTCTTCCGTCCGTCTGATAACTGTTACGATTACTCTAATAATTTCTTAAGTAGGTACACCTAAATCATACACCTATAGAATCCCTGGAATGTCTTCTTTCCATTATTGAAAACTGCATAGCTATTGATATAGTACTTTTTGAGATCCTAGGTAACAAACACATTTTGGGCGCCCTTCGCAACTTCATTTTATACTATGTATAGAAGTCTAGTTTTAGTTTTGAATTTGTCCTTTTCAAAGTACCTACGGCGTTACGATGATATATACTTTTCTACAAAAAGTAATGATATCCAATCAAAAACATAAATGTGAAATGAGAGCCAAGTTCAATATTATGATAATTGCCTTGGTTGTTGATTTCAACGACAAAAGAAGTGAGATCTAAATGGGTGCCAAGTTCAATGGTCAACCCTGAAATTTATTTATAAGTAACACTATAACATACCTATCATATCTTCTTATAACATAAGATAATGTATGGTGGTAGCCTATGCAGGTCTGTCTTGGCTAGTTTCTATAAACCTACCAACGTATTATTGTGTTCGCTCGCTAGTTTCTACCAACAATCCAAATTTTCGGAATTATAAAATAAAAACCGACAAATACCAAACTAACCAAGACAACTAACTAGACTACTAACTAACTAAAGAAAACTAGCCAAGACAGACCTTCATAGGCTACCACCATACATTATCTTATGTTATAAGAAGATATGATAGGTATGTTATAGTGTTACTTATTAATAAATTTCAGGGTTGACCATTGAACTTGGCACCCATTTAGATCTCACTTCTTTTGTCGTTGAAATCAACAACCAAGGCAATTATCATAATATTGAACTTGGCTCTCATTTCACATTTATGTTTTTGATTGGATAATTATTAATCGATTAGTCTGTCTGGATGGAGAAATATATCAACTTGTCGGATTCCGTAGTTTATAAGTATTTACGTGACGAATAAATACATCGAATTAGATGAACACGCCCTGGTCGTCGATTATGGAATGAAACAAGACATTTCACGCTATAACGCTATTTTGGATCCATCTTTTAACCACCACTTTACATGCCATCAAAACATTCCATGTTCCAAGGCAACTTTTTCAAATTAGTTACAATTGATTCATGTTATATTTAGATTATTAAAATAAAATGACAAAACATTACAAAGATAGGCAAGTTGTATGTTTAAAACGATCTGAGTCGAATATTTGTTAGCCAAGACTGTTACAACACAAAACAAAATCAGTATCTTTACGCATTTGTTGAAACCTTTTTGTTCTGAAGATCGTGCATAATAAACGACGGATTCATTAAAGAGAATCAAGAAGCTCTTTATTGGGAGATTGAGAAATTATGTTAATGGAATATTAAACGGTGTTTTGGTAGTTTGTTTGGGGGCCATAAATCATTGATCATGTCCGCATCAACTCGGAACTAGGTGGTCCTATTATAAGCCCATTAGTCGTGTGACGGCTGGCGCGGTTCAAATGTTAGTAGCTATAGTCGAAGATAAAAAAAAAAGATTTTTGGGATTAAGATTTTTGAAGTTAAATGATGATATCATTTCCCGTTGTCGTATCGTCTCCATTATACATACTTTATCTTTGCTACAAAAGGGCGTCTAAACTCTAGTCATCCTAATTAGTGTAAATTAAATAGTACGAGTAATAGTTTATGGATCTACACGCGATATTAGGAGTACCAAATACATCGTTTTTACAGCGAAAAATAATATCGATGCTTCGACAGACAATATCGATCGCGAAAATCAAACTCATATCAAAACAGATAAGGCCCAGATACATCAATGCTCTGATAAACGTTTGTTAACCCTGGTGTTGCCCTAGTTTTAGATTGTTAGAGACAAATAAAACTCTTCAGATAGAAGATAGATGAGTCCAATTTATTCCCTATGCTACAAAATTATGTGAGGAAAGTACTCATAGGTAAGAAGTGTGTTGTAAAGTTGAAAGGGTAGGGTGACCACGATTTTGATGGGTCTGTTGATAAATATTTAATTCTATTGTATTGGACGTGGTGTCAACAAGAATATGATTAAATACTTTTAGTAATAGAGGATTGGTCGAAGCTATTAAATCTATAAGTGTCTACTATACACGACATTTAAACCTTCCCCAAGCGAAAAATACCACAAACAGCATCCGTCCCCATATGAGCTCATCATCGATTTCCCTAATGACACCGCTCCCGCTAGAACAATTCTATTTATTATTCGTACCATCTGTATTGTATAGTATCATCATTGTAATGTATAGGCGGATCAGTGTCGGTTTAATTCGATTTATTGTCTATGAAGTGTCGCGTTACTAATGGCCTTCCAGCAAATGCTGCTTAGTGATTTATAGAAGCTTGTTTATGTTTTGGTGGAGACAACTTTAGATGCATCTGGATACTTTTATAATAAATTATAACCGCTCTCCGCGTGAAGAAACAATAACGAGCCCAAGAGCGTATAATTCGATTCTAATTGTAAAGCAACTCCTGAATCCACCAATAAGATCTTCGAGATCTCTAATTATAATTAAAATTAACTATGGTGTCTTTAAATAATAAACTTGTTTCGAAATTTATCAAATGTAGCAATTTTATGATGACACAAGAGATAGTTGTAAAGATATCTTCAAAACTTTGAGGCTGTAAACTTCGAACTGTTAAGATTTTTGTATTGTATCAATTGATAACTTAGAAAAGAAGCTTGAATATGAAAAACATTACATGAAAATCCGTTCTCCGCTTAGTCGGATCAAAAAAGATAGAATAACAGTTTACGTCACCGCTCCTACGCGTTTCCCGCACAATAGTAAATATTATTCTCTCGTCTGTCATGTAGCTCACATTTCGCTATTCCCAACGCTATATGTTTTACATACAGTTTAGGTAAGTACTTTTTCACGGGAACGCGACACTTTGTCTTCACATTTCCCACTGAAATCAAAGGAATTCCGAGGAAAATAAAGTCAGAGGTTTTTGCTACGAAGAAAAGGGGGAATGCAGTAAGAAAACCGTATATCATAAGGAGGGAGATATCTTAGGAAATGTCCAACTCGCTGGTTTATCGCTCCGCCACTGCCCGACGAAATATATTAGGGTATAAAGAATTTACCTGGTAATATCAGAATTAATTGTGACAAAACGCCCCGATTGCTAGAGATTGAAGTTGCTTTTAAGAATTATCTCTTCGATTCTCAATAGTCATAAATAAAGCATGTATTATGTTTGTATACACTTTTGAAAACAGCATAATGAAATGTTATGCTTGTAACATATCATATACTTGGAAAGTATACATACGATTCTGATTATGATTCTATGCTAAATATTTCATTTACCTTCCACGAATTCACATACCTACAGAACATTCTAGAACTTATGATAAGGGTAAAATAAACAAATTTGTTTTTGTCAAAATTATCCAACATATAAAGCTTCCATCAACATTGTTCAACTTAAATAATACCTGAAAACATTCGCTGATTTACAGTAATATTATTCTGAAGCCATCGATTCGAAGTTCCGCACAGAAAGGATAAAGTGAATAAATCAAAGTCCGACCTCCTTTGACCGATTTCGAAAGTGAAACACGACTTTTCCTGAACACCGGTCTAGACTGGGCTAGGTTATATCTCGGAGCTGTACTGGGATTGATAGGGCATAAACAGTTCGGTAGTACTAGAATATCCTATTTCTCCTAGTTCTCAACATGATACAAGAGTGCGATTGCTGTGTTGTAAAGTTGAAAGGGTAGGGTAACCACGATTTTGATGGGTCTGTTGATAAATATTTAATTCTATTGTATCGAACGTGTTGTCAACCAGAAAATAATTAAATACTCGTATGTTGCAAATACCCATAAGATATTGAGCTTTTAGCTTCCAATGGTAGGACCACTGCAGATTCTTTATCTAAGGTTCTAATGACATGACGTATTAGTAAGTCCACAAGTAACACACTTAAAAAACAATTATCCAACTGAATCTGTCCAGTACTACAGTTCCTTCCAAGTGATCTCTGCCTACCCCTATGCGAAAAGGCGTCATTTTATGTATGTGTGTATGTACTACAGTTCCTAGCACTCAATCAAACGGTATCCACCCTGTAGCATAGTTGTCAGTCGTAAAACGTCATCCTACGCGTGCATAGACGTCGCCCTGCCGTCGTGCCGAGTGACAGACGTCACTAGGAGTTGTGCTCGAATGGACGCAAGGTACATTTCCTATCGGCTATTTGTCAAACAAGGTGTCACAATGGTACTACATAATATTACTCCACGGTGAGAACCGCTCCCCCGCAAGTCCGGTTATGACAACATTAGGGGTTTGAGCCATCCCCTTCCCCGCAAGTCCGGTAATGATGACGAGGCTACTCCAAGCCATCATCGCATGTCAGTTAGGAAAAAACAAAGGTGATGACAACAAGTCTTCTCCAAGCCAACATCGTAGTTAGAAAGAAAAAATCATGCAACCAATACTCAAACGAACTAGAAAACGACTCGCTCTTTTAAAATCCGATCCCCTTTAGAGCATAAGGACACCTTTAAGCTTTATTTGTGTTTCTTATAACGTTTAAATAAGCAAGCCTTAGGAGTCAAGTAAATAGTTCATCTTTATCATATAGTGTGTAACTAATACTGTATGAACTCAAATAGAATTTTATATTTGTTAAAGAACACCAACCCAATTTACGAACCAAAGTTATGATTTCAAATAGTTCCAAAAATAAAAGTTACGAAATTTAGAGCTCAGCTAGAGGAAAATATAATACGTATCTACTACTTTCAAAATACTACACTAACGAATTCATTAGAAACGAAAGTTCTTACAGTCGACTATCATCACTTATCATAAGGCAGCAACATTGACTATTAAAATCCGTGAAAACCAGAAGCCCCGAGATACCGTCAACGATTACAATCATTATAATACCCATAACGATTCTTGCTATCCACATTTAACGAACAGACCAATTAATCCCGGTCCCAATCAGCGCGGACACATCAAATACATCAACTGTATCTCAATTAACAAGACGGTTACAGCTAGCGGACTACTATGAAGACATATTTCGTGAAAGCCGCCGATAAACAACTCCGCTTTCTGATGACCCTTGGAAAAATTACGGCGACGGCGCCCTTAAAGTGATTGAAAGTAATGAGCTATCTGTTTTACTGTTAATGGGGACCAGATTCTAGGCGGTTGTTGGACGCAGCCTCGTTGCACTTAGGTTCTCACTTGATTATGGTGAGGTATACGCGCTGCGCTGATGTGTCATTCTATTTTAAATTAACGTGAACAACATTGAGTCTCGAAGACAAGTGTAGGTGTTATCACTCTTAAAGGTTTCAATTTAAAACTAATTGCAACTGTAGATATTCAAAAATTAAAATATGTGTAAAGAAATAGGCAAAGGCATACGATGTCAGCAGCCATTCCATATGAAGAATAAGATGCGCTGACATCATAGAGTGTAATAAAACCCTGACACCCTGACATCCTCAAAAACTAACAAAGATGATGTATTATAAAACCTTGATAGTTTCAAGTCATCATCATCATAATCAGTCCATATACGTCCCCACTGTTGGAGCACGGGCCTACCTTTAACTATGGCGCTTAGGCCTTAGTCAACCACGCTGGCCAAGTGCGGATTGGTCGACTTACACAGCCTTAGAATTTCTTCGTAGGTGTGTAGGTTGCCTCACGATGTTTTCCTTCACCGTTAAAGCGTCGAATAATTGTACATATGAATTTCAAACTTGAAAAAAATAGCGGTACGTGGCGGAGTTTGAACTGGCGACCTCCCGCATGGCAAGCCACGACCTTAACCACTCGGAAATCGACGCTTTCAAGTTTAAGTTTTCAAGTAATGGTTTCAAGTAACAAGTCAACAGACTTTCTTTCACCAGGGGCCCTACCTACCCCCTAGGGCCAACAGACGTGGCACCACGTCAGCAGACAGCACTAGCGCCAACCCAGCCCAGGTTCAATTAACCGGCGTGATTTGTGGACGGATGCGGACGTCAGGCGGGGCTCGCCTGCCGAAGTGCCTTCGACAGCCAGCTGACTTTCTATAAAGATGCCTGCTACCACTGTCGTTGAGGCAATAAATCTCGAAGGCTTTCGTTTGCGCGAAACGGCGCTGACGACTGGTTCCAATGTGTGACTTCAATGAAGGAAAGATAGATATAAATATAAGTAATAAATCTACATCTACACTAATATTATAAAGAGGAAAGATTTGTATTTTTGTATGTTTGTAATGAATAAACTCAAAAACTACTGGACCGATTGCAATAATTTTTTCACCATTAGAAAGCTGCATTATTCAGAAGTAACATAGGCTATATAATATCACGCTAGGTCCTATAGTTGTGGAGCAGTAACCGAAAATGTTTCAAAAACGGGGGAAAGTATCGTTTCTGAGGCCTTCCGTGGCGTGCGCTGAGCATATAGTTAAAGTTATACAAAAATGCTCAATGGATGAATTGTTCATCTTAACATTATCTTTAAAAAAGTCCGCGAGAGCATATGTCTACCTTTTATAGTTTACCCATAACAATCGTTTTAATGATTTAGATGTTTGCTCCAAAGTAATGTCATTTTGGCGACGGGATTTCGAAGTAAATGGTTTATGGTGGCAGGTAGCTGCTGTTAAGGAGTAACGTAGACAACTTTTAAGTTAAAAAAAAATCCTGTAGTCCACAGCTATATGCTCAGCTATATATTATATAGAGATAGAGATATACCCGAAGCGAAGCGAGGGCGGGTCACTAGTATCACATACATTATAACTTTAAATTATCTCGATTACACTCATTAGAAAAGTCAATATTTTGTTTTTTCAGTTGTCCCGTCATCATGGCGCTTGCAACAGTGCCGAAATATCGGGAGTTCATAAACTTAAATAGATATAACACACCTAAATACGAAACAAACATCTACATTCATCACACAATTATCGGTCCCTGGTGGGAAATGAACTCACGACTCCTTGCCCAAGAGACAGGAGTACTTAACTACTAAATGTGCCATCTAGCCTGATAGAAAGAAAACCCAACACATAGAATGAGCAATATGAAATAAGAATCACCAGCAAAAAAATATGACTTATTCTTGTCTTAAGCGAAATACTGATAAACAAGTATGATGATTACGATGATGATCAGTCGTCATTTAAATAGTAGATTCTCATTTAGCAAAATGAACAACGTGTAACATAAATTTTCAGAAAAACTACCAGACTTTAATCAATTTACATTTGCATAGGACATAGCCAAGCAATTCAATCGAACAGAAAGTAATATACCTCTACTAGACGATAACCTATTAATTTCAATCAAAACCAATTGCTGTTATTCGCATATCAATGGGAATTCTAAGAAGCCGACAATTTGCTAATCCTATCGAACTCTAGCCATGGATGTTTTCCAACATGCTAGAGAAAATAACGTATCAAAAACTATTAGCAAAGTTCTATAAACAAAACTGGTAAACATTTAAGCCTTACAATATTTGCTTACTCCACTCATATTTGTTTTGTACATGTTTTAATAAAAAATACAACAAAATGTGTCTACTCGTATTTCAATTAGCGGTTAACAGCAAAAGACAATCGACGATACAGATCCTTTGAAATGCTAGTGATTGCTATTTGCTGAGGATTAATTGTGTTTTTCTTTGTAAAGCTTTGCCTTTGAACCGACTCTAAATTGAAGACTCGAAAACAAAGGACGTGAAAAAACCATTTACAACACGAACTCGGCAAAATGAACAATAACTCTCATTTCACTTCTTGGATACTAGTTAATGCTTAGTTCTTATTTACTTCTATTGACTCATTTCAAAATGTGTGCCTTCGCGTCTCATTTCGCTTTCAAAACATTCAGCTCATTACGATTGACCTATATCTTCTGTCTCTAAAACCTATTGTTGCTAAACCATTGTAAATCAAAGATTTATCACCCCGAGTTTATTGCATATCGTTCCACTGTTATTGTTTAAATGATGTTTGTCGTAAAATTGCGGACAGCTATGGACCACATAATTTCACTTTCGGCTTAAGTCCCTAATCAAAGCTTTCACAAATGTAACTGATCTGATATTCGTTCTCACTTTGAGTCATACATCGAAAGTCTGTATCCTCGAACTATATATCTCTTCCGATTTAAAATGGTTTATGGTTCAAAACACAGCCTACCTCTTAATGTGCTTTGTGCACAATAGAATTTGATCCGCAACGGATCGATTGAAAGCGAAAACTACATCAGGAAAGCTACTTTCAAAGCTAATTTATTGTGGGTATCAACGCGAACATTTCCTCGATAATAAATTGGAAATCCGATTTCCAGCGAATACAGCCCACCAATACGGACGAATGACAGCTTAGTTTCACCGAACATTGTCCTGAGCCAACAGATATTATTTTCAAGTTTCGTTTTTGTTTTAATAGAAAAAATACAATTCGATTACAGCGATACAGTGGAATAGAGAATAATTAATAAGAGATACATAGATGCACATGGAACAAAGTGGGACCTGTAAAAGACCATCTGATTGATTAGAGAATCAATATTTGGAAGACAGTCCAAAAGAATAGATAGCTAGAACTTCTAGCGAGAAAGTAACTTCGCTAAAACTTCCCTTTTCAGCTAGCTCCAGTCTAACAACTTGCATCAACGTATTAGCATTCCAATCAAGGCTACCTTTTTGTCCATGCCTCGTCGGATCATAGATAAAGGCGTGCCGAGGATTTGTACGCGACCAGTCGACTTTTACTTTAATTAATGTAAGGGGTGTTGCCATACTGAAGCGGATTAATTACCTCCCCATTAGTGGTGTACGGTAACAAATGGCGTATCGATACTATCGCCACGTGATAATAGGATCGGCTGCACCGATAGCGGAAAGTGCGTAGAATAAACAGCAATATTGATGATCGACATTTTATCGATGAAATCAACACTGACTTGGGTAGCGCTATTTATGAGAAAGGCCTAGTAAGACTAGGGCGTATAGAATTATAAACTTGAATCTTTATTGGTCCGTTGTACTATTTCCGTGTGGCACTAAATAATAATCCACTAATACTGTTTAATGTCCAACAAATTCTTAATAGTAGTAGTAAAAGATTATACTAAAATGCATAATTTAAATCAGCCATGTCTTATTATAAATGATATTAAAATTTAGATAACCTCTGTATGATGTCTGGTTGAATTGATAACAGCAGCAAGTAGTAAAATCTATACAGTTTATTTTACAGACACGACAAATTACTATAAGTTCAAGTCATTCTATATCGAGACTCTCTGTTCAACGTTATCGATCATATTATTATCGACAGTCGACATGTCCAGGCGCAACCCTAAATCGCGACCGGACGAGCACACTCCCTGCTCTTGATTATAATCGTGAAATTTAAATGAGCTGTAAGAGAACTGTGGCTGACGTTTATTTAGTCACACTTTGTTCTGTATAAGTTTCATCTTAACTGCAAAACCGGTTGCGAGTCTTATGCAGATGCTATACAAAGTCCTGGTCAATGTGCACTGACTAAGTTTTTTGTGTTTTATTTGATTTTATCGAATATCTATAGAGAAAAGGCACAAATAAATAGTTTTAAATACATATCTGTAAAAACTACTAGGTATTTAAAGTTAGGTAGCGTATGTTCAAAAAAAAAAGAAGCAACCACTGTTTTTTAGCATTCGTTTTTCACAAATGTTAAAAAGGTTGGAATTTTTATTCAAAGGGCCGACTAAAATACAGACTCGGTGTGACAAACACTTATTTAATAACAAATGTACACTGTACGTACGTAATATGTAGTCTGTTATATATCTATATACAAATAAACGTACCTTTATGGATTTTAACAATCATGCCTAAGAAACCTAATAACCGTCACTTTCAGCCCTAAACCTATAGGACTTCCACAGCTTAAACCTTTAAAACATTGTTACCCTTTCTAAACAATGGTAAGTTCTCACGCGTTAACGGTTCAGCCGTAAAAGATTCCCCGTACTCCAATGAATAGTCAGCAATTTCGCGGAGTTGCACAAAACCGACCAATACGTGCGCGTGCGCAAGTTATGGTGTATTAAAATAGCCAATGAACGTTTACGGTTACCCGTCTTAAGCAAATTGTCTATTGAATACTGATGACGGTCCATTCAATGGGCTGAAAATTCGATGCCCGTTCGCCACTATAACTGTGTCTTTTTGTGCCAATCAAAGGGATTTATTGATATGTCAGGGTTCACATTCGGAGTGACAGCGGTATGTAACACGGCAGTTTGTATGAGTAAGATAGATTTCTAATCTCTTTGTTAAAATAGGTTGTAGAATCATACTATTATCATACAGCAATGTATTGACCATAAACTGTCTATAAGAATAAAGTAATTTTGATTTTATTTAAAGAGCTTTGCTCTCGTCTGTAAAGTGGCATGGAAAGCTTGTTTTCTGTATCTTCTTCCTTCCTTTTTATACAATATTATTTTTTTAAAAGAGTATGACGTTGTGCATACTACATGGTGACTGAGCTTTTAACCATAAGTAAGCAGTAGGTAAGATTAATAGGTGTTCCTTTAAAAACACAAATGCATGGCCAGCATGACAAACACTGTTCAAACAAGGCGCCAATACGGTATCATACATATACATTTTCACTGCCACTTTCACCAATTCAGCTGGAATATTTCAATTAAGAAAATTGTGGTCAGTGGACGCGCCAGGCGACCGCTTGGGATAAACGCAGATGTATGTAATTGGCTGTTTGCTATGTTCCGACTAGTGATGTCCATGTATTTCGTCCTAACTTAACAGCTAGGCAGAATTTGTAACCACAAATTACCAGCGATCAATTATTACAAAGTGATCTTAGTGGAAATATATCAATAGTATTTATGAATAAAGACAACTGTCAACTTTAGTCCTGCCCGTGACCACAAGCTGTAAAAAGCTCGAAACGTCGGATCTCTAAATAAAACCTTTAGAATGACAATACACGCGAGTTTTATACGTAAAATTACATTTGTATTCAATTAGATTTAATAATATGAGTCGAAGCTTTACAGCACAGTGTAAGTAGCTTTTTATTTGCTTCTGTTTTAATCGTTCTAAAACCCATATTAAATATCATTAAATCGAATCGAATAGTACTTATTAAGTTAATGTCGCAGATTATTTACTTATACTATTAATCTCCTCTTAAGATAGAATTGTAAAGAAAAAACCAGTTCACGTAATTCAACTTAAAACACTTATAATATATCTTTTCTGTAATTAAAACTCAGGGACACCTGTCCCTATAATTATTATTGTGGCACAGGTATCTCTAAACGTCCATAACTACTTCTTTTTTTATTATAATGAGCTAACAAGATGACCTCACTCCATCTGATGGTAAGCGGTAGTGAGATCCAAATATGAGGACTTCTTTGTGGATTCGGGCTTTAAATGGCTGTAACCATCATCATCAGCCCATGTACGACCCCTCTGCAGGGGCATGGGCCTGCCCTAAACTAGGGCGATAAGGCCTTAGTCAAAGCTAAAGCAGAAAGTCTCAGTCCAACACTAGTGTTTGCACAGCCGTAGATAACAAGATACGGTACTTCACTGATATTCAATTTATTGTATGATTACAGCGGGACAGTGGATTTACGAGCGGTGCCGATTGAGGTATCAATACATACAAATGAGAGAAAGAAAGTGCCTGGCTCTATGTAAGTAAAGATATGGACTCACAAGCTAACAGGGAACTTATACGAGGATTAATATTCGAGTATTCTTGTTACGGTAATGTAAAATAAAAGGAAATTTTTCAGCCTACCTAAAAATTTTCACCTAAAAAGTAAAATGTTAAACTTACATTTTACTTTTAAAGTAAAATGTAAGTTTAACATTATACCACGAAGTAAAATATGATAGAAAATAATTTATAGATTAATGTTATATTGGGTTTGTGTTTGGGCGGGACAGGCAGAAATCGCTACGAGTATTATCACAAACGGTTTTTTTTCCTCTAACCAACTGAAGAGGTTAGAACTGGAATCAAACATAAAACTATGGACACAGGGTTTAAAACTGCCTTTGGATCTCACGCTGTGTTAACATCCACTATGCCCATTAATTAATAAATTAATGCATAGTAAGCATATTCATTGAATAAAACAACTTCATTTGCCTATATGAGAGTTCGACTTTACTTAGTCTTGAATTTACACAAGGTGTGTGCGATTGAATTTCGATTTTACACTACAATTTTCTAAATATATATGAAGAAATCGTTCTTTATACGACTATATAAAATCTTGATGCACTTTCAAATTATTTAATACTACACAATGAAAATATTACAATATTAAAGTATGGAATAGAAAGCTTTGAAAAAATAGAGATCTTTACAGCTGCGCATTCACAATCGATAGGTGAAGAAGTAACAGACAAAGGCCGAATATACTGCATCAAGAAAACTCATGTAACAAATGAACCAATACAATCCACACTTTAAATCCCTAATAAGGCATAAAAGTCACCACAAAAGAACTATTCAAAATCACACCAATTTAATCTACATCATAATTCAAGGTATTTCGTAATCGTATCATTCGAAGCCAAACTGTTATCGCAACAAAGGCATCAAGCCATCCCACGCGGCCAACAAAACTGTCAATTTATCCCTATAAAGTCTGGGCTCAATAAAATGTCGAGATCAAATGAAATTCCCTGACAAAAGATTACATTTTAATTCAGTGATAAAACACTTTCTCTGCGCCGGATAAGGGCGTATCGATCCAGGGAATGTCTTGAGGAAGCGTCGGAATGGCAGTTTTATAGTCATCGTGAGTGTTTTGATAGAATCGGACTGGATGCGGCCCGGGCACAGTAATGATAGGATGTTTGCGATCATAAAATTGGACGTGTTACTTCTCTGAATATGGCTACGTGCAAGATTTTTCAATCATGCGAGGTCATGGACCAATAAGCTACGTAAGCCACTTTAACCGAAAATAAAGTAGATACAGATAGAGGCAAACGTATGTTGCAGCCCGGCGATAAATATGAAGTTGTTAACGCATTTGGTACACAATTGATTTAAATATCATATTATGATTGTTCAAAAAGATTATTATTTAAAAAAAATGATTGTTTCGTCATTAATTAGTTTATATATCAGACATAGATGAAAAGTATGAAACTTGCATAATTATGTCGTCATGATGTTACAATACAACTATCAAATCGTCCGCACTTGGGTAAATGCATTCAATATGCAAATAACTTTCGATACATACGCATATGGGCAGTTTAAGGATACGTGCTTGATCTATAACCTTTTCTCGCCTTACTCCATTAAATTTTGAAATCGATCATCGTAAACCGTAGGTAAGCTCTTCACAAAACGGCACTCGTCAGCACAACAGAAACCTGTAGCGGTACCATGAGTTAGCTATCGAAAACTTACGTATGTTCGTTAAAAACCTATCGAATTGTTTTTTTTCGTACTACTGATTTTACTTCTTAGCGTAACCGCTAGGAGCGCTGTACGAGTTTTTCATAGACATCTTTACATAGGCGATATCGAGACTGTTTTAAACTCATGGTAGCGTTGCTGGTGTTTTTGTCCGATTCCGATAAAGCTATACAAAGAGTACTGAAACTTTAGGTTTATAAACTTTATGATTCTGTTATACGACTTGATAGCGTCATCGATAATGCTGTAAAATAGTTAAGAAACTAAATCGCGATTGAAGTTTCAACAACTTGAGTACTTAGAAGTGATGCAAACTTTGATTGTATTTGTATAGTACTGAGTATTGATATCTTCCCACGCTTCTATTTGATAGAAATTGAAAGCAACAGATTACATTTTCATTAAAATTAAATCTTAACTTCAAAAATAGTTGTCCGTAAACCATCTGACTTGCATACATTTTATTTATTTAATTTCTTATTAGGTTTAATTTAGATATAAAAACTCCATTCCAGAATCTTCGATCGTCTTAATATCATTGAACATTTTGTACCTCCGAAGCCTTTTCGTGATTACTTTACTTTAACTCGCACCATTCGTACAGTTTCATTGCTTTCATTGACGTCCCTTTGAAGAAATGGGATCCTACTATTACCCACTGTAACAAATAGTGCCAAGTGTATTTAAAAGAAATTTTTCAATACCATCATGCAATAAATGAAATGAAATGCAATTTACTACTTTCCAAAAAACAAATTGAATTATATATGTTTCGAAACGAAAGAAATCTCTAATGATTTCCCATTTAAAGGAGAACCACCATTTTGGGCCCAACGTTACAGGATTAAATTATATATCAAAAAATCGGTCTATTTTTGTAAGTTAACTTATAGAAATCTTAGCCAAAACAGCAATGGCCAACAGGGAAAAAAGCAGATTTTTTTTATTTTCCTTATGTTACTGGTTTTGTAAACGTTCATTTATATTATTTATTAATAACGTAGCTATCTTCGCAAACGTGATACAGAAATCTATCCATAGAGTATAGTAAACAGAATCTACTTATGACATTGATCGATTTGACTGATGTCGATTAATAATTAAAATGTTTTATTATTTATCATATTTATTTAGATCGTATCCGAAATACTATCATTCGGAGACGTACCGGAGTCACGGACATTACATCGATTGTGACGAAGTTGAAGTGGAGACGGGCCGGACATATGTGCAGAAGAGAGGGTGGCAGATAGGCACGCAGAATTGACGAATGGAGACCTAGACTCGGACGGAGAAACGTTGGGAAACCACCTATGCGCTGGGCCGACGATATCACAAAAATATTGGGCAAGACCTGGATGCGAGCAGCAAAAGACCGGGTCAAATGGAAAGCACATGAAGAGGCCTATACCCAACAATGGGTGATACAGAGCTGAAGAAGAAGAAGAAGACGCACAGTTTTTAGATGCTATTTTTTTTAGATGTATTATGATTGTAGTGTTCGTTAGATAACTTATTTACTTTATTATCGGCTCCTTGCCTGGAACGCCACCTCGGTCACTTTCCCGCCTCTTTATGTTCGTCTGACAGCTTCCGTTTTACTACCTTTTTATCTATTGACCTAGGCTAAGGAGACGACAGCATACGGCCATACAGCCTACTAACATCCACATACACTACAATGATGATAAGGATGAATAAAATAATTTATTATTATTTTGTAATGACCTGCTTTTGTTACATTTATTTTTTTATACTGAACTGCTCTGTCCAGCCATAAGCTAATATGCATTTAGAGTTACCTAGTTCATTATTCACTTTAATGAAATATCTAATAAATTGGTTTTATAGTTGACTGGCTCGATGGAGCAGTTGCTAGTGAATTCTGGCTTCTAAACCAAGGGTCATGGGTTCGAATCCCACCCAGGATAAATGAGGAGGAGACTGACACCCAGGAGAATGTCTAAGATATAAGACTTTGACTTCATAAGTCGAATGATTGCAATATCCATAGATTTATTCTCATTACCTACTATGTAGCGTGCTTGCGTGTGTGCGCGGTGCAGTGGGGCGCAGGGTTGACCGGGCATTGCGTCGTCAACGACGCTTGGGAATATTATGTTGTTAATATTCTGTTATTAATATTCAGAATTACCCAACAACTTAACAAATCACAAAATCATATTTCACGGACACATGCAAGGTTCCCTGACCAATATAGATGACATAGAGCTTATGTCTTGTATACCATTTTACCACTTTATCTGTACTGTTGGATAGCTGGTATACAATCTGTAATGCAAAACTTAAAAAAGAAACACCCTACAAGCTTTCTTTCATAATAGAAAAACAGATAACCTCAAAAATATTCACTGTATTTTTAGTGATTTGGCCATTGCGGATAAACATGAAAATTCGTCTCATGGAAACCTTTTATATGCTTTATCTGATGGCCAACTTTCAGCTTTGTAACGTTGGGCCCAAGTTTGTATGGAATCGGGTGTTCTCCTTTAAAAATATAATGCAAATCCATTAAACATTAATTTTAAAACTGCACTGCTACTTTAAAGGACAGATTGCCAATACTTTCCATGTTCTGTTTGAATTGGCAATTAGACAGACATTACTTGACAGAAAGGGCAGAGGTTCTCAAACCCATAAAAGCTTCTCAAAGCTCGCATATTATCCCTAGCATTCTCAAAAAGAAAACAGTAAATCCGTACATAGTTTACGACACACGGGTGCATAACGACGGCCCGTATGAGATTTACTTCGGTAGTAAGTGGCCGTTACAGTGTTAAACTTAACTGGCCGTTTCGTACGACATAAGTTCCCACATTTATTTGCCTACTAGTAATTTCAAACACGGCTGTCGTAATGAAGACCACTATACCTTTCCACCGCCATAAAACGTTTTTAGCGGTTCACTTTACACACTCACTTGGCATCGGTTACTTTGCTATTCCATACTTTGTCTGTCAGTAGTTTTATGATCACACGTTCCGAGAACAGTCTTGAACGGGCACGTTATCTTAACGGCAATATACCCTTCACAAATAACAAAAAAGGTAAATATTTGTATTACTTATATTCGTATTTATAACTCTACATATCAACAAATGTGTTCTTTGTTTAAAACATCGGACACAATATGTCATTGCAATGACATTTATCGTTTATGACTCTACAATCTACATACATACATAAAATCACGCCTTTTTCCCAGAGGGGTAGGCAGAGATCACTTCCTGCTATGTGCTACAATATTGGCACACCACTTTCGCTTCTTTCATATCCATCAATATCTTCATGCATGCTCGTAGATTAAGGGTACTTTTGATTTGACCCTTCTTCAAAATTTTACCTATCCTTTACCTTTATACTCTACGACCGCTTATTTTTATAATGGACGGTCATCCACCTAATGGTGGATGAACGTCCATTATAAAAATAAGCGCATATTATCTCTAGCATTCTCAAAAAGAAAACAGTAAATCCCTACATAGTTTACGACACATTATAAAAATAAGCGCTGCTGCTTACCATTAGGTAAGCAGCCGTAAGGTCCAAATATGTAGACGACAGTCACAATGGGCCCTACTGAGCCTGCCGCTCTCACCCTGAACACCTGCCATAGATGCCGTTTCATGTCCAGCCCGAAGTGAGAGATTTGCGGTGGGAGGAAACACAACCAGATCCAGTGACCAGAAGTGAACTTTTACTAGATGAACTATCAACAAAACGTATAAACCACTAGTTTTGAGTCATACGTTTTGTTCATGTGCGGGGATAGTAAAACAACGGCGCGATTTCTAACGCGCTACTGAAAAACTCTATATTGACACGGTCTAAAAGTGCGTCCATCTTATTCGCATCCTGCGGACATAAGTATAAACTCCGGTGCGTGGCAATACGGATAGGTGGACTAGCTACAGAGGCACATAAATAGAAATACCTTAAAGCGGGTAGCGGTTTATCCACAACCGCAGCACAACCTTCCATTGCAATCGCGATAGCATGTAACTTGTCGTAACTTGGAACAAACTCGACTGATTTTTCTTGAACAAATTGAGAACGGTATAATTAAACACCTACGAAATCTGGAATTCGACGGCTCGTTTTGTGAAGAATGATTATGTAAGTTTTAATTAAATTAATTTTATTGAAAATACCTTTGTGCGGATTACAGTTGGACAAGTCTTTGTTCAGTTATGGTATTAAAAAAAATGGTTTCATCATCGAGGCGTAAAAGATAAAATATATTACTTTTATTGCCTTTTTTCTTTTAAAATTAGCAGAAAATCAATTGGATGATATTCAAATGAAACATCTGTAAGAACTTTAAAAAAATATTTAATAAAAATAGACAATACTAAAATATTTGCGACTGGCTCGGTGGAACAGTGGCTAGTGACCCAGGTTTACTACCTACGGTTCCAAGAGTCGTGGGTTCGATTGTTCGATTCCCACTCGGGACAAATATTTGTGTGACGAACATCGGTGTTTGTTCCGTGTCTGGGTGTATTATTAAATATATTTAAGTATATTTGTGTATCCACTGTTGATTCTGATACCCGTAACACAAGTGCTTAAGCTACTTACCACGGGATCAGATGTATGTGATGTTGTGAAATATTTATTTTTTTATTTAATTACAAGCTTACTGAAAAAGTGCTAGTCGATCGCATATGGCCTATTTAATCCCATTCCCACCATTCCATCTATCCCATCCCACATTAATATTATAAAAAATAAAGACATCCATTCCATTTCGCTACGATTCTTACCATAAATTAATCGATAAACATCTTCAATGAATTTAACATCGTTTTTACGGTTACAAAAACTTTTGATGGACGAAGACAAGTTAACCACATAGCTGTATGCTTTCCGATTTTGGTAAGGCACGTTAAACCACGTCTTTCAGGGTTGATGAATGTATAAAAATCCGCGGTAGATTAGCGAAGGCGCGTGGTAGGAATGCTTAGTGATAATAAGTGCCGGCGGACCTTACGATTGACTTCCACTTAAAACTTGAACAGATAATCAAATGATATGGTAATTAAATTACAGTTGAGGTTAAATATTGAATTTTTTACTGTGTAATTGAAAACAGTTTCAATGAATATTTAAAAGGTACCTTTTAAAATATAATATAGAAATCAATTAATAATTTGGATCCCGTAAGTAATCCGTCATTTCATATGAAATGAAATAATAGACATAATAATTTTGAAAATACATTAACAAGATATACATGCATACACTCTATAAAGAGTACGCTACCCAATCGAAGAATCAATAGTATCTACTATACTAGCTTAAGTGTTTATAGATAGAGCCATTCCCGATTATAGAGGCTATTTCCTATTTCAGGATAACACAAGTCCATATACCGAAGCTTCAGCCAACTTGGAACTAAGCCATTATACTATAGCACAGCTACATAAATAAATAAATTGTATTGCCGCGAAAAGCGCCATATCTTAGGCGAGCTATAAGAAAGCCATTCAGTGGAGAGCAAGCTTTAACTGGCGATATCTTCCGCATTGGCTCCTGTGACTTGCGGCGGTAACTCGCGCGCATAGTTTAGGGGATACATAGACTTTTTAACCAACATATTGATAAATAACATAATGTTGGTATATTTTGTAAATTTTTTTTTAAAGGCTTAAAAGATGACCTCACTCTATCTGATGGTAGTGAGATCCACATTGAGGTCGACAGGCACAATAGACCATATTGAGCCTGATTAATATACGATTTTATTTTTAATTATTTAAATTAAAAACGTAATTTACAAGGCAATTACGAAAAACCTCACAATTATAAACTTAATAGTTAGAAAGTTAGAGTTTAAAATGATGTCCCTAAATACGATATAATCATAATCTATTAATTAAAAAAATATTTTTCCTACCTTTAAAATATTACCTTTTATTGCATATATTCTAAAACTATCGTAACATAAAGGCTTGTTACATTTCCAAACCATCGTAGCTCTAAGACTACGACTTCAGTGTAAGAAAGTACGTGACCGCAAACCGCAGCCATACTGCCACCGTTTTTGGTGAAACTGCATTACTGTACACCGCGGGCCTGCACTTCCACATGCACTCTACACGCATGCATATAAAGCTCACATTACCACAGCAATCCAAGATTAAGCCTGTAACAAGTTTCCCGATGGCTTTATGAAGAATTCACATGATACAGCTGCATACCTCACGCTCCTCGGTAAGTATGGAATCCACAGCTTTTAATAATAAAAGTGGCAGTTTATTATTACTGAAACACCGCTTCTATAATTGGATTCCCAATTAAAACAATGATGCAACGTAAAAAAACAAAACGCCGGTGTCGAAACGAGCGAAAATTTCAATAACGAGAAGTTTTCTCCGAAAGGGTTACTTTCGCATAAGATTCCATTAGGAAATTAATTTTAATAAAGCGAAATCCTGTGTAGTTCTAGTTAAGAAACGTTGGAAAGCAGTCAGTAATGAAGTCGTCTCGTTAAGCGAACTCTCGTTTGCATACAATAAAGAAATGCAAAATGAATTAGCTACCAATGCACTGAGATATAATGAGTTGACGCTGTGCCATTGTGAAAGGGACTCTGAAAATTCGCTCTGAAGGTGGAAGTTTGCTTGTGCTAGAGCTATTTACAGGGGATCGCAAAATACAGTTGCAAAACTGGCTATTGACTGGTTTGTGTCATAAAACGTCGTCTTCCGCCTCACTGCGGCTCGACCGGGGGAGGTGTGAAGAGTATAGCATTTACACAGATAACATAACTATACAGATACCCCATCCCATACATTAAAACGTAGACATCATAACTCGGGCATCTCGCGCGCCATGTCTCTTTTCCGGATTGCACACCAGATGTCGCTAGCGAGAGCGAGCCATTCCCATCCAGTGTAAAAGCATGTCGAAAAAGCACATCAAAAGATGTCGCTGTAAAGGCTCCCAAACAGCTTTACTATAAGGTTAGATACATACATATATATAAATAGGGTCATATGTTATAAGGTCGCGGAACGACAATACGCGCGCGCGAGTAACCGAACCTCACACAAGAGCAGGGTTGCCTCCTTTAAGGAAAACGTCTCGCGCGCAAAATTCAAAGGACTGTCTACTGCGACATAGTGCGAAAGTGTACCAAAACAATATGATCGTGAAGTTGATATTGCTTCGAAGCTGCGTGTCACTTGTACAAAAGGAGTTGTGAGGGCCTTTTTCGATAGAACAATGATTGTTAGGTGCATTATTTATTAGAAAATTTTAATCAAATTTTATTATTTTTAATTCTTGTATTGAGACAGCTAAGTTAATTATTAAATATTGAATTAATAAATATTGATATGTAAATTATTACATAACAATAATAATTTACTAATTTACATAACAATATTTATTAATTCTATATTGATGAGTCATTATTATTGTCGTTATAATTTAATAAAAACGTCAATAATAAAATAGCAGAGAGCGTGCCCTTAATATTTTAATCTGTGTAGCAGCGCCGTACGCGCGCGGCAGCCCTCTTGAGTTTTAGAGCAAGCGCGGCCCGGTCGTCGAATAGGCTATCATCGCGCGCAAGTACCTACATCGTGCCGCGCGAGAGGCGGACGAAACTTTAGGCTTTGTTAAAATGTATTTAAAATAAAGTTGTTATTTTATGATGCGTAGTGAACCATTGGTTTAAATCAAAATGTAATGGTGATTTATGACAATGCAGCAATAGGGTATTTGACAGTGGTTGTTATGATTGCCATTTTTATGATAATCAGTAAGATTTAAGCAAATCAATATTATTAATAAAATCAAATTTAAATTTTTGGCGAAATGAGACAGCAAAAGACATTTAAAGTTGGGTGGGCAAGTCCATTTCAAAATTGCGAAAATCATTTAAAATTTCCTTGTCATCTTATAAATAACAGAATTAGTAACATCTTTCATTATGTAAACATATCCATAAACGCAACTTTTGATGAACCTTCCGAACAAACTTCCTAGGCGCTGCATACAAAGAACTTGCGTGTGACGTCACACGCCAGGGGCGGTTTGTATGGAGCGTTTTTGAGCTCGCCCAAATAATGTGCAATTAAAATTGTAATATCTCGTCGAGCTATTGAGATATCAAAGTGATACTTTCAACAGTGTCTTTGTGTTCGAGTGGTCCATCCAACTATATCAAAATAAAAAAATAGTCAAATACCCTTTTCTAGAATGTACTTAAAACGAGAAGATACTTAAAAGTTTAAGATAGAAAAAATTGAGTTATTGTGTTAAATAATATCTATATCATGTAAAAATTATAATATAATATTTCTTTTCTGGATCGCTGATTGGCTCGATGGCGTATTGGATAGTGCCCCTGTCTCATGCGTCAAGAGTCGTGGGACTCGTGGGTTCGATTCCCACGCGGGTCAAATATTCGTTTAATCGAACATCGTTGTTTGCGTTGTGTTTGGTGTGCTATTAAATACGTATTTTTAAGTTTATTTGTGATACGACTACTTACCACGGAATGAACACAATGAAATTGATGTTGTATTATATTTATTTTATTTGAAATATATATTTTTTGAGCAAAAACTCGAAAAATATTTAAAAAAGATTTTTATGCCCAATTATTAATAGTCGAATATTTTTATTTGTTGTTTTAGTGCTATTCAAAGCTCTAATGTAAATTTAAACATCTAATTTCTATTTATTTATCTATTTAAACGAGGACCCTGTTCAGGCGGGGTCAAGAATGCGAATTTTTTCCAATTTTTAAACTAGATAGATGAATAGTTTTTGTTGCGTTAGGGAATATTCATTCCTACATTCGGAGAAATGTTACAAAATATTAATCTAAGGAAGAGATTAATCATTCTTGTAGTTGATAGTCAAGTAACTCTTATATTCATGTCATATATTTTCTTGTTTTAACAAAAGAAATTAAATAATCTAGAATTATAATTTATTTAATATAAAATATACACGAACAACGCCATCTAGTTGATGACTGGCTATTGTCATTTTTTGGAACTAGATGGCGTTCTACCAAATAAGCACTCACGAAAACTACAATTTTTATTGCAAATTTAAATTTATGAAAATATTTATCTAAAAGGGTTTTAATTTATTTGATTATGTATTATTATATTTTTAAATACTAGCTTATATATTTTTAATGGTTGGATTTATCGTTTTCTGGGATTTGCATAATCATTATCAACGAATGAATACTCGTGTCGCCATCTGTTGTAGTTTTTGGGAATATCATTTTAAATGTATGGGATGAGACCCCATGGCATTTATTATAGTTACGCGGCGCGAGATCACATATTAGCTAAGTGACGTATGGCGTGCAAACATCATTATTTTCAAAGCGTGTGACAGCTCGTTAATATGCAAGAAATTTCCCCGCGCTCTGTTTGATATAGCTGTCAGTTAAGAAATGGAAGTCGTCATTTTCGCTTACTCATATATTTTAATTAAGTAGCGGGATACCATAGGGCGTAAAATGTTGTGGCATGTGTCAAAATACCAGTGTTTTAATATACTCTAACGTATTTTCAATAAATACGATGATAAACTAAATACAGCTATATTACCTATTATGTGTGTTAAACTAAGTATACTCGTACATCAGTGAAACTTTAGTTTACTCATGAAACTTTCATAGTGTAAAATACATGATATAAATACCTGCTTGAAGCAATTAGTTAAACGCAACATCATGACAATTTATATTTTCTTTACATAAACTGTAATCAGATAGGATTATTTTACCATTTATAACGCCAATTTCAAACTCGTGCTTACCTGAAAACAAAAATTGCTATGGTTAATAAGATTTCATCAAAATATCTTGACATATATTACATTCATAATAAGTGTTCAATGTAAGTCGATAAAAGTATAAGGTACCGTCTAACTTTAACTTTTATCTTGCTGAAAATCCTTGATTTAGAGAAGCGAAAACAAACATTTCCTAACAACCACCTAATTTCGTCGAGTACCTACTAAACATCATGCGACTTTTAAAATATTACAGCTGTACTATACCTCGTTTCTTTGAAAGCATCGCTCTAAATATCGCTCAATTTCGCTCCCAAGACACCGAGTATTTAAAACGCCACTTCGTTATTAAAAACCGTCTCTTTTGGAAATCCTTGAAAACTGCCCCTGGAGAGAACAATCCCACTTTGTTGATAATTTTCGGCATCAGCTGAATATTTATAGGTTACTTTAGCATTCATTTTCCGTGCGTTTCTTTTCTCGATCAGAGGGCCTACCATGAGTTGGCTATCGAAAACTTACGTATGTTAAAAACCTATCGAGTTGTTTTTTTCATACGGCCGATTTTAGTTCTTCGCGTAACCACCAGCGGCGCTGTACAAGTTTTTCATAGACATATTTACGTAGGCGATATTGAGTGCGTAAGTTTTAAACTCATGGTAACTGGTGTTGTTTAGATAGGTATAAGGTAGGATATGTTCATATCTTATGTACTAATCTTTAAAAACAGTTGAACTGATTTATACTTGTTAATGAATTAAATATTATACTAAATAGATTGATCGGATTCCGCGTTAAATTGCTCAATCATTTGTTAAGGATACCTTTACAATAATGATATACACGTATATTGTGTTAATTATACATATTTATACATTGAACTATATATACTTAACGGACCAAACCACAAAGTTTTTAGCCCAAATATTTGTCCCGTCATTCGACGCTTTAACGGTGAAGGAAAACATCGTGAGGAAACCTGCACACCTAAGAAGAAATTCTAAGGTTGTGTAGTCGACCAACCCGCACTTGGCCAGCGTGGTCGACTAAGGCCTTATCGCCCTAGTTTAGGGTAGGCCCGTGTCCCAGCAGTGGGGACGTATATGGGCTGATGATGATGATGATTTGTCCCGTATGGGAATCGAATCAGTCTCTTGGCGCGAGAGACGGGGTCTAAAAATGTATCATAATCAAAATTATACGTACGGTACATATACCCAATTCCTATAGTTACATATGTGTTAAATGCCCCACTAACACTGTAACTTCCTCCATATGAAATATCGCTCCCCCGTGCTACATTCCGTAAACAAATCGCCATCGATAGGCCACATCGGTCATGCGAAGCCTCTCAAACAGAAACCCATGTGTTGCTAGTTCCTGACATATTTTGAGTTGCTACTTTTATTACGGGGGCGCGATACGTTATAGTATCGAATAGTAAAGGTGAATCTGCGGTTTGTGTATTAGCGGGTACTTTGAAGAAACGTCAAAGTTAAATAGACTTACCTATCAAGGTAGCAAATTGACAGTTGGAGTAAAGCAACAACAAATGTTTGTACTTTTACTTTTTAACTTGTTATATTATATTCAAAATTATAACTATAAACAATTTTAATGTGACAAACAACTTAGGCCCCCAGTTTATTCATATGTCACATGTTATTACAGTTTAATATTATGAAAAAAAAAAAGGAATAGATAAGTAACAAATAAAAAAAATCTTACAGAAAAAACATATTTTATTGCTAAGAAAAGTGCTGTTTAACCGACTTCAAACAGAAAGCAGGTTCTTAATAGGACAGATTTTTTTTTTCAAAAGAACAACATCGCCGTCAGACAGACCGCGGTCTAAGGTGAGCCCGCGAAAAGGGAACTCTCCCAAACTAACTCCCCGGAGGGCAATGATTTGACCGCACTTTTACAAACTTCGCTCCCGCTTCAGTATGAGGATCAAGGTTTTATGGAACCCTCACGGAGGCCTCCGTTTGATTTTAACAAGTCCTCACACATGGTTGTCAATTTCGCGCGCGCTAGAGAAAATGACCTGTCGATACTATTCGGAAACGATTTATAACTAAAATGTTTAAGGTTTCGTATTCTGTTGCAAATAAAATATAGGTTAAGAAATTAATTTAATTAACTTCTTTACCTAATAATATTAAAAATACAAATTTTTACCAGTGGGTACAGAATTATAACATTTAATTTTAAGTTTTGTCGTATTTTAGAAAGAAAGAAGAAAGAAAGAAAACATTTATTGATCATAAATTAAAAAAAGAAATACAAAACTAATACAAAACATACAAATATATTTATGATCAAAAGGTTTTCTGCCTCTATTTTAATACTATGTATACGACGACTTTTATACGTATACACGTATAAAACTAAGAGATGACATGTTACAATTGTGTAGTTAAGTGCAAGTCTGTCTATAATATTATTATTATAAAAAACATCTTTCAGATATGTCTACTAAAGTAAAAAAGTGACATTAAATCTTTGCTTTATTGCATTAGGGGTGAGAGCCAGCTCCCCCGCAAGTCTGGTGATGATGATAAGGAACAGTTACTACCCCAAGCCATCAAAATACATATTCAGTTAGAAAGAAAAAAATGCAAAAAATACTTGATACTATACGCCTCTACATACATCCAAATACAGAACAGATGACATTTTAATCTCTCCAGGCGATCGACGGCAGTACCTAATAATTGCTATGCTACCAAGTTCCTCATTAAGATGTTGCTAATTATGGTGATAGATAGCTGACCGAGGCCTGTGGTTAGCTGTGAGAGAGGATGCTTGTCAATAATATAACGTGCAATTAAACGTAACGAGAACATGATCAATTTATTTAAAGAAGAATAATTTCAGCCTTGCGTAGAGTCGATTTCTATAAATATCTCTGTCATGGTTGTTCAGTAACATTTAATTTAAGGAATAAATGCTTTTAAAAAAAGTAAAGTGCGTGCTACAAATGCAAAAAAATCGTCACCGATGGTTTCTTTGTTTCTAGAAAAGGTAATTAATTATTAGAACGGTTTTTAAAGGTTATTGTTGACTGTAACTGAACAGCCGTTGATTCAAAATTAATAAACCTTATGCTTAATATCAGCCGCATGCTAACGTAAACTAAAGCTAATGTAAACTTAACTATTTGACAATTTGATTTGCGTAAATTTAAAATGTGTATGGTAGTTTTGAACTTAATCAGTATAGCTCAAATGTATAATAGGCGAGACGACTTTAAAAAATATAATTAGTCCGTTATTTAGACTATTTCAAAATATTGTACTCGTTTTTTTTATTTTGTTTCACAAACAAGAAATTATGAAGATATAGTGCTTAGAAGTTTCGTATGACGTCACGTTTAGGTACAATTTTTGCGTAACTGTGACGTCGCAAGCCCCCACTCCAGAAGTTTGATAAGCTATAATTTTGTCATTTTTCAATCAATTGAAAAACAAAAAAATACGTGTCCCATATTTTTGTATAAACTAACTTACGGACTAAATAGAATAATAAGAATTTGACCCAGTCGTCACGCCTATTACCGTATTATCATTCGGTCGTATGTGAGGCGCTCCCCAAAATCTGTCTCCAAATACTTGCTACCACATCGACAGCTTAGATATTTCCACATCAACGTCAGTCACACAGAAGTAGCTCTAAATTATGCGTCCGATTAGACTCACAATGCGGCTCAGTAGGCGGGTAAGACGGTGGCCAAGTTAATTGTTTATTGTTCCAGCCTTTAGCCCTGATATATCTTATAGCCCCGGGTGTTTGCGTACAATTGAAATTTTAACTGAACTAGTCTAGTGATTTAGTAACGATTCTGACTTTCGTATTATGTAAGATTTATAAGTGAGTAGTAAGTTGGGGTAAGATATTAAATTGAAATCGTTAATGTTATTCGGTGATTCATTGTCTTTGTTTACCTATTCCAAAATCACAAATCCTTTACGACTAGAATTTGTTTTTTGCTGAATTAAGAAATAGGTCCTTATGAAAGATGAATAATAACATTTTTTTTTAATTTATTTATGATTACATATTTTTCATGGGTTTAATTTCGCTTAAAAGCCTAAGCTTAAAATATCAAACGTTTCCAAAACATCAAAAAGATAACCTCGGTTGCGAACCAGCCCGAGGCAATATTTTAAAACGATTTTCCATTTCTCTGATTGCATAACAGCGAGCATTTTTCTCTCAACGCCACGGAATAAGTATGACTGGCGTCCCTAACGCTACTCACAAACAATACTTGTTACGCAACATTGAAATGGCGAGGTTTATTCGCAAATAAATTAGGCAAGGAAAAAGATTGGAATGAAGCCAGAAGAAGAAAATCGATGGCTCAACGGCAGCGCTGTGAGGAAATGTGCCAGTTCAAATGAAATTAATATTGCGGGCTGGAGACCGCGGCACAGTTGATTTGGTTTACCCGCGAACTGTTCACCTTTACGCCCACGTAGTTTCTGCCGGGAAATAAACAATTATATATTTATTGTACGTAGTCCTTATAGTCCAGTCATTTAAGCTTAAATTAGGTAAGAATCTCGGAATTCGAGATACCCAGCTGTAAGTCTGTAAATATTTAGATATTGACACCCTAAAAGTGGTCTCAAAACCTACATATGGTAGGGTGTACGCAACTATTAAATTTTTAATGTCAAATGTCACAAATATCAGTTTTATGAACTTTTGAGCGAAACGGCAAGTTTTATCATCAAAGTGTGTAGGAGAAAATTGCGAATCATCTAATTGTCTATAAAAATTGTCTGTACGTTTTATTCCTAAGATTCACCATTTCAGAGATACAGCGATGCAAATAGTTGAAAAAGTTGTATTTTCAAAAGCTTCCAGACCCCCGTGCGATTGTGCTAGACAGTTAAAATTTTCACAAATGATGTATTTCAGTAGCCTCTATAACATCTAATACTAGAAAAAGCTTAAAACCTAAATGTTTAAGTGGGTTCTTATACAAAACTATGGTTTTTTTTCTCACACTTGGCCGGTTTTTAACGTGGTTACTCCAGTAAACCTATTCCAGACGACACCTTTTATACGTGAAGAACACGTTGTTTATATGGAAGCCTAGTTAAATAATTGTTTTATGTTGTTTTTAGTACTATACGTATACGTTTCAGTACATTTAAACTGCTTATTATGGGTCAAAAAGTACGAAATAACCAATTATTAGAATTTCTGTTTGAAGTATAACTGAAAAAAAAATACATTTTAAAAATGTTAACTGTCCATCTAACTTGATTATGAACGTGAAGATCCATATTAACCAAATTTAATTTAATGAAACGCAGAAATCTTAAATCTTCTGAATACTGAAAATAACACAAAACAATTATTTAACCAGGCTTCCTTATAAACAACGTATTCTTCATGTATAAAAGGTGTCGTCTGGAATAGGTTTACTGGGGTAACCACGTTAAAAACCGGCCAAGTGTAAGAAAAAAAAAAACCATAATTTTTGTATGAGAACCCACTAAAACATTGGTTTTAAGCTTTTTCTAGTATTAGATGTTATAGAGGCTACTAAAATACATCATTCGTGAAAATTTTAACTGTCTAGCACAAACGCACGTGGGCCTGGAAGCTTTTGAAAATACAACTTTTTCAACTATTTGCATCGCTGTATCTCTGAAATTGTGAATCTTAGAAATAAAACGTACAGACAATTTTTATATATAAATAGAAGATAAGTAATTTTCTCCTACACACTTTTATGATAAAACTTCCCGTTTCGCTCAAAAGTTCATAAAACTGATATTTGTGACATTTGACCTTGAAAATTTAATAGTTGCGTACACCCTACAATATGTAGGTTTTGACAACACTTTTAGGGTGTCAATATCTAAGTATTTACAGACTTACAGCTGGGTATCTCAAATTCCGAGATTTTTTCCTAATTTGACTGGACTATTAAGGCTAATTTCTCATTTACTTCTCTTAACAATCCTTTGATTTTGTTTTCGTACCAGGGATACATGTTACTCGGTTGAGATTAAAGTTATCTTTTAAGTTTATAATTTTAAACTGTCATGGTTACACAAATTATAAAACTGAAAATGTCCGGGATATTAGCAATGTTGTTTTGTTTTAATTCTTGGGCTCATTACAAAATGGTAAATATCCCGGACATTTTTTTTAAAAGTTTTCAATGAACTGTTAAATTCTATTGAAATACGGAAATAAAGTCGTCTCTTTTATAGCCTAGACAATTGATAGAGTTTCAGGGCACAGATTTTCTGAATCCTAACGTCGAAAGACAGTACAAAACCATACTTACTATACTACTATTGATCAGCTTTTACTAAATTCTAGGTAAAAAACACACACGCTAAATTATTTTCATAAAAGCCCTACTTGGACAAATATATTAATGTTTCTAAGAGTCCACATCCACAACTTCATAATCCATGAACCATACTTCAGATCTTGGAAACTTCGACAATGCACTTCTACTAAGAAACTTTTCCCCAGTTCCGATCGTATTATACGCGGGGAGGTCAAACAAACTCGATTAAAAACTCCGACTCGGAATGTGAGGGAATAGTGACTGCTTATCCTTGGAGTTACCGACTAAGAAGCTAACTCAGGTCAAGTTATGGTTTATATGAGTTTTTGTATGTAGGTATTTGTCATGTAAGATTGTAAACAAGGATATTAGTTATTAAGGTATTATGAATTCGTCATATTTCATTCAATATCATACAGCATATTAAATACGTACTTACTTACTTATATGTCAGCTTATGAGTACACTAAAATCTAGATAATTGATTACTTGGTTTAATGGTGAATGCGTAGGAGGTCTGAGATATCCGAATTTAGATTACATATCAGGTAAAGAAATATATTTTTCTTATCGTGTTGTGTTCTTCCAATAAGTTTGTCTTAGTCACAGTAGATGTAGTAAATACCTATATACATTTTTGGCTCATACATATTGTTTATCTCAGAGATCTCACTTCGAGAAGCTGCTTCAGGAGATCCGTGAGAGGCAACCAACAAGATGATTGATGGTGATTAATGGGGTTTACACAGAGATACTCCATTAACTTCACATAAAATAAATTAATACTCAGAGCGAAGGCACCTGTTCTCTTAAATAAAGGTACGAATTTTATGCAACATTTTACGCAGTTGAAAATTGGTTGAGTTTTTTACGAATACCGAGTGCAACATTGTTGCGTGCGCTTAATTTGAACAAGAACCAGTAACTAAAGTCATCTAACAATTTTCAATAAATTATTCCACACAATCGTGACTAACAAAAGGCCATCATCACATGCCACAATCCCTTAATGAAATATGCACGGCCTAATATCCACACTGAGTGCGTAAAATATTCACAGATTTCGAAAACCGCAAATTTCAATACGCGAAATGTGAACGGGATAGGTCCAAACGTCCCGGGGTCGTCGCGCCCATACATCACGGGGATGATGAATAGTCGCGCGAGTGTTAAACGGGAATTGATACTGGCCGGTAATTAATAGTCCATATCTCGCGAGCGAAACATGAATTAAAAGAATGTTTCGCTTGAATGTTTGAATTTTTTAACGTCGAGCTTTTTCGTGGAGTTTATGGCGGCTTGGCTACCATTTTTTACTGGCCTGCTTTTTGTTTTTTTTTATTTGTGACGCTAGACATAAATTCATTGCAAATTTTAATTAATAGATTAAAAATATTTTTTTAAACAGCTTCATTAAAAACACAGAGAGGCCTCTGAAAAACGAAAAAGATTCAGATACCTTTGGGTGGATTTTGACCTAAATATTATGCAAGGATTTTGTACCATATTCAGCATAGTGCTTTGAAGATTATTACCTCAAATAAAAGGAAAGTTGACCAAAACAATAAAATACCCAAATCAAAAAAACACTTGCGTATCGATTTCAAAATAAAATTGCAAACATCAGTACAGTCCGCTCATCATCCATCAGCGCCATTACCTAACACATTCAAACCATTTACATACACTTACCGAAGCTCTTACCTACCGCACTTTTTTAAGCGCGACCCTAATTAATTTATCGACCGTAATGAATATTGCGTCACAGTTCGAAGGGACCGGCCCTTAATACGCTCCGTCCTTATCAAAGTCGGGTCTTAACAGCATTACACGGCCCATTCTCGGAGGTCCTCAACATCCCATACGCACAGTCTCTATAGGACCTTAACACCTTAAAATCCAATCACGGCGGCACCCCCGATATTAAACGCCGTTTAATTACCGAATACAATAGTGATACTGGGTTATGACGTCACAAATATAGGGGACAATGGACCGCAGGGGGCGAGTTTTAATTGTCAGGGACACGGTTACGACAGGTAGGTGATATGGGTCTTACCTGGTGGAAGTGTGGCCGTATTCCAAAGGTCAGTGGGTTCAAAGTCGCGTGATTGAGTCCAGGGATGGTGGAGACACGTCTTTGTTTCCAACCTGTCCGTCTATGAATGCTGGCGACTTGTTAAGCTGTATTGTTACATGTGTACCAGTTTGTGTTTAGAGTGTTCGTTTGTCTACTGTGAATAGACGTTTACAGAACGTCAGCTTAAAACACAGTTCGGTTAACAAATGTTGTGTCAATAGGAGATAATGCAAGATATATTTTGGTACTTTTTACAATCGCAAAAATTATTAAAAAAAAAATATTGAAATAACATTGGAAATCAGTTAAATCTAACGAGACTTTTCAAATAGTAAGCGTTTAACGCCCGAAAAAACCGACGTCACTATTCAAGTCAGTTGCTGTATCAAATCAACGACGTCGAAGATATTTCAGTAATTCCACAATAACGACACAACACCATATTAACATTACACTTATCTACCGAACCAACAGCCAAACTGAATGCCAAGATTATTTCATACTTAAGCACACAATTCCTTTGTACGCAGTCCTTCTGAACTTTGGCTAAAACCCAACGACTGGCGCAATGGAGTCGATAAGAATATTCTATGAAACAGTGCGAATTAGTATTCGCCAGTGCTACCTATGATAAGAATCTGCCAAGAAAAAGCTCCCAACCGCAAAGAAATGCAAATATTTTAAAAGGTCGGGGATGTCCGAAGCGCGGTGTGCATACGAAAACTTTCACTCGGGTGAAAAATGTCTGATGCCCTTTTACGGCACCTTGACTTGTTCTGATGATGCTGCGATCATATGCGCCCACTAAATAATGTATGGATGCAATTATGTCACGGATCATTAATGTTCGTAACGTCGGACGCGACGTTGTCGTAAGAGTATTAAGGCTATCGAGTCAAAGGACAGTAATATAAAAGATGAAGTATTTTAATGTTGGTATTAGATAACGGTTGCTTAACGGACTGTACGACTGTTTTAATATTCTTATCTCACAAGAAAATTGGCAGATCGTCCGCCAATCTTTCAAAGCAAAATTTAAAAAGAGTATATTATACTTACCTATTTCCTACCCCTCTGGGAAAAGGCGTGATTTTATGTATGTATGTATATCAGCCTCTTCGTCATTATGACAATCTGATTTGTTAAATATGATATTTAAATATTATACGTGCATCTAAATTGAATTTAAAATAAAAAATAACGCAATTGAGATACCATACAAACGATTCTTATTAACTCCCCAAATCATTAGCTTCTTAAAACGCAATCAAATCGCACCCCACTCCTCGATTACTAATACTAATCCATCGGACGAAGGCCTAATCGATTCGCCATTTGCGGCCTCAAGCCCAGTCCTTCCCGGCACTAGTCCAAGCGGCAATACACAATACTAATTAAGTATGAAATTAAATGAACGCGCCGCCTCTGTTCTGCCGCTAAATAAACAATGTTGATAAATAAGAGGTTTATTGCGTGATTGGTGTTAATGAATGCCCTGTAAACACGGCCCGATAAAAGAGCTTGCACTCTAGACACTTAATTGCCGACTGTCCAAGCCTTTTAGTGCTTAAAGGTATAACGTGGTGCATTGTTAAATGCGGAGCGTATAATGAATAAATATTAGAGTAAACTCGCTCTACAGACTCTACAGTAGGCATGAACGTATCTATATTTTATTATAGATCTGTATAGACGTGTTTATGTATTATGTGTAATAATTACATAATGGTAGCTCCACGCATTTATAGTTGCGGTATGTAGGAGCCTTAGCAATACGACAGAAAACAAAAATGAAATAAAATAACTATTTTATAGTTACTTAGCAATGGAACAAGAGAATGACATGCAACAATAATAACATTTTGTTAGTTCTGCAGAAAAAATGCATTTATACCGCATCTTTAAGCAAACAAACTTGCGCCCTCAGCCAGCATAAAACTGGTTGCACAACGAAAAATATTACCGCAGCTGTATTTTAAAAGTACAACCTAAATAACAAAAACACGACTACTCAATTAACTCTGATAGAATGCAATGCAAAAAGACCAAAAGAAACGAGTTGAGAACTTGTTATTTCCTCATGAAAGGAAAGAAATATTAATTGCATGCAAAATTGGTAGTATCGGTCTGAAAAGTTTGCCTCTCAAAGGGATCGTTTTCCCACAGGGCAGCGGCAAAACTTCGGCACAGCGAATGTCTTGTGTTCAACCTGTTACTTATGTTGAACACTTGTCTAGACGAGCGTACAGCCTGAGTTTTGATGCGAGATGTAAAGTTAGTATTTTATGCGAGGAAATGTAGAGTTATTAATAAGAGGTCGTATTGCTGAGATTACTTATGACGGAGTTGTAAACTACAGAAAACAATAAAAGGAGTCCATAATATTCCACACTTCCATTTGGAATAAACTAAATTTAGAGATCAAAATCACGAACAAAGTTTTATTTATTTATTTAGGAAAAAAATACAGCTTTTTGTTAATACTTTTGACTTAAAATAACTTAAAATAATACATCAGCAATTAACATTTTCCACTACAAGTTAATACATTTAGTGTTGTGTGACGAAATTTACTGAAAAAGTAAGTTTTTAAGTAGAATATGTTCTTATTATACTGACATTAATTTAATTTCTTTCTACATCAAGACAACATCAAGCTGGAATCGGCCCGGTACTTAACTCAAAGGTGCAATCGTAAAACTTAACTTCACTTTAAGAGAGGGTAAATAGATCGCGTCTATTGCGCAAATAAAATTTACGGATTGCAGGCATAAAATAAAGTACAGCAATTACACTAAGTCCATTAAATTTACTATCAATTGAATAAAACTACTTCTACAAATTCGTAAGAGGACGCACGACAGATGGTTGTGAAATAAATTCATTATTCTTTACTACTATTCATTATCCTTATGTAATTACATACGTAGAAGTAGGTACTTAGTTTAATATAAACATGATTCATCAAAACTTTTAGACCAAAATTAACATGAACACAAATGCAATCCGCTACATTGTATAGTAAAAGTTCACCAAAAAATAAAATTAAATCTGAACCACGTAACAGTCTGAACACGCCCAACTTAGATTAAACTCTTTTTCTCAGTCTAAGCGCCCGGCGTCCATGATTATTCTACTGGGAAATATTTTAAAAGTCCTTATTCGCCTCACCGCTCCCAGATTTATTTGTTAAAAAGAATATTTTCTTCTACCGCACTCGCGGCGGTCACAGATTTCCCGCAAACTTTATTTTGGATGCCTTATACGGATAGGTTACGAGCTAGCTTGAATGGCTGGCTGGCGCCGACAAATCCAATAAAGAGGCATGCCTCCAAGAAATTTATGTTATTGACCGGATTATACCTGACGTGTGAGAACTGGGAACTCGCTACAGGCCAGGGTAGCCAGAGCTCTGGCATTACTTGCATTCCCCCCTATTTGGTGCGGAGAGCAAGTGGATCGGAGAGGGAGCGGGGGTCAAGCAGAGTGGTCGCATTATTGATTGTTCCACTGAACACCTTTTTCGACGCGTCAGCCTTCTTGTACCCTTCGAGGGTTCCTGTTCTACATATTACGTGCTAAACGGTTTTGGATGCTTTCCATCATGTTTTGATATATTATTTCCCGGAGGGGTAAAGTTATATGAGCATTTTGCGTGAGTTTTTATTACTTCGGCGACTGACTGAATACTTTTGAAAGTAGAGAGATTTAAACTTCGACTTGATTAACGAGCAAACTCATTAATGAAATGCTTGGTTTAATCCGATTTGCGTTCAATATGGTAGATTGATAACCAGTATTATTCATGGTGTCTACTGTTTTAAAAAATAATCTTGGTTCGTATTGTCTATTATTAGCGCAATCACTTTAGGTACATGGGAAGTATATGTAGTTAAATGGAAAAGAACTCACTTACCTATACAAATTACACGCAATTATGTTGATGTTTCATCCTACTTGAATATTACTTAGTACGAATATAACTTATGCTGGTTGCATCTGCCTAAATTATTGAAACCAAAAATGTACTAGCTACGTATGAAAAAAACCTATCTTAGTCCTTCAATTCCCATAATCATTCCAAGTCAAGATTGCTGTATACAGCCTCCTGAAAAGTGAGCCGGCATGGTCCGGTGATTTATCCGGCGGCAGTAAGCGGTCCGGTTCAATCCGGGTCCGGGTAAAAAATGGAGATTGCTACGTAATAAAGCTGAGTCCAGGATGCATCGTGCGTGCCCCAAGTACATATGGCCGCGTTACCGACAGACGCATTAGGGCGGGAGTACATAGAAGCGTTGGTTAGCTATAGAAATAAATAAACATCTAACAACAGCACGTTGATCGGATTCTTGTGTAGGTAGTTTATGAGCTCGTGTCTCCTACATAAAGGGATCATTTTAAGGTACCGTGAAGAAGCTTTTTCCTCTCCGGAATTAGTAAGCTTACTGGTATTAATACCTCGTATAAAGACATAACTCAAACGATTAGCCATTCAAAGAGCCAAATGAAAGGTTATACAAATCAATTGAAAGATACATTTCATAAAAGCTTACCGCCCAGAAATATTCACTTTCTGAAATGTATAATAAAAGCGAAGATAAAATAAAACTCTTGAAAGCACAATAGGGGTTCGTGGGAGGACTATCGAGGACGGCACAAGTTTCCTCTTATAAGGTTTTGTTTAAACCTCCTCTCATCGAGTTGGTCGTAGTTTAATAAATAATATGAGCAAATGGCTGCCTCAGCTTATATTTATTGCAGTTTCGAGGGTTGACTGCAGTTGTCATGTCGTATGCCGACAAGATTTGTGTTTTATTGTGCATCGTTAGGAATGCTAAGTACGTACTTAGGTACTATTTATGTCGGCTAAATGTTTTCTGGCATGAACTGATTTAAATAAGTGCGCTAGACGTTTTATCAGGCTCCTTTGTTTGTTGGAATATAGTACCTATTTATCAGGTAAAAACTAGCGCATAGATTGATGAGTCCACTCGCGACAATAATTGGTGTAATCCAGTCCAAACGTCGTCTAGTAAGTAGAAGTATTTGCTAAATTTACCGAGTGTATACCGTAGTATATTATTCAATGAAATGGAACGCGAAAGTCTTAAATCTCATATCGCACATAGATGTTAAACATTGCAAATTGTAATTAATCACACGAATAATAGATAATACAATAACACAATTCTATGCCCTAGATCAGACTAATGCTCGACAAATATGAATATAATCCACGCGTTCTCCCAGAGCCGGATCTAGAGCAACAAAAAGTCGCCAAAAATAAAAGATCTACAACCCCACTCCCGGGTTAACGTATGTGACGGGACCCTCGCTCCGTCCCAGGGGTCGCCAGGGCTGATCAAAGGCTGCAGATTTATGCACTCCTCGGCCGGCCATCATGCCACGACGGATTAGGGGAAACTCTCGCTTCCCGGATGTTTGGGAAATTACTGTTTTTGTTTTATAGCGCGCTAGGCACGTAGACTAACTTTCAAATCAAATGTGTTGAAGTTTTTGCGGTGTGAATTTGATTCCGATATTACTTAGTAGTAATAAGATTTCAGGACTAAACAATGTATTTGTTTTGCCGCACCCTAACACATTGAATTATTTTGAGGTGAAGGTTTGCGCCGCAAATAAAGACAATCGAAAAAGACCGGAGCTACCGAAGATAGATTCTATTTATCGACGTAGGCTTCTATCCCCAACATATTTAACCAATACTTAACAAACACGTATAGTCTTCTTCGAATTATGAGTGACCTGTTTAGTTACCTATAGCACTTCTTCTCGGAGTCTTCTCACTAAAACTGCTTCTCATCCGATTATAACGCCCTCTACATGCAAAACCTTCAACCTAACAAGCTTCGGCAAGTCCACAGGAGGCGTCGAAGAGGCGGTTACCCCGCTAACAATAGCAAAACGGTTATAATGAGAGCAAGTTAGCGATACAAGCGGTCGGTGACGTAAGTCTGCTCTATCACGACGCCTCCATTAGCCGATCGGCTGCGGGACGCTGGGTCAGATAGATAGCCGTAGGAATGCAGCTGATAATATTGTAAACGTTTGTAGATGTAGAAACTGCTGGCTTTTCGGTCGCTACTTCGCTCGTGTGGATTCGCTTATAGCGAAAACTTCGCTTTTAAAGCGAAGAACTCATTTATGGTGTAACTCCTTTACAGTTAGAAAACTGAAAGTGTCCGGGATATTTACCATGTTGTTTTGTTTTAATGAGCTCCCGATATTTCGGCACTGTTGCAAGCGCCATGATCACGGGTGAACTGTAGGACTGCGAGAATGACGGTAGGTCTAAGGGCAGACATATCGGTCTACCCTCTTTCTAAGTCTTTTATTACGCACGACACCACTACCCTCGTTCACAATATTGTCACTCCGAATTCGATCACGACACACTACACTCACGGTATCACTTCTTTCTTCCTCGAAAACGGACACATTTTTGTTTTTACATAAACGTATTACTGTAGTAATATAGTAGTAGCGATCGGTATGAGTTGGCTTCCTGTATACCGAATGGCTAAAAGAACCGTCCTCACGCACTTTAACCAACACATCCAAAAAGGCAATGCTCCTCTTATCTTCCATCTCGTACGTGAAATTCATCTTCCTGTGGATGCTATTTAAGTGAGCCAAGTAGTTTTTCACGGTGCTTTCATCACCCTCTATTACCTTTATTGACTGCAGATGTGGGAGCTCGTACATAGGGCAAACGAAACGGACGATTTCGTGCCGGGTGAAAGAGCATATCAGGGCAGTCAAAAACAACGAAGCACAAAAATCGGCAATCGCTCAACATCTTTTAGAATCGGGAACGAACCACTGGATTGAGTTAAATAACCCTAAGATACTTTCGACAGAACGCCATTACATACCACGACTGGTCAGAGAAGCTATTGAAATTAAGAAATTCAAAAATTTCAATCGTGAAGATGGGTTTCAACTGTCGAATGTATGGCATCCAGTAATACGTTTATGTAAAAACAAAAATGTGTCCGTTTTCGAGGAAGAAAGAAGTGATACCGTGAGTGTAGTGTGTCGTGATCGAATTCGGAGTGACAATATTGTGAACGAGGGTAGTGGTGTCGTGCGTAATAAAAGACTTAGAAAGAGGGTAGACCGATATGTCTGCCCTTAGACCTACCGTCATTCTCGCAGTCCTACAGTTCACCCGTGATCATGGCGCTTGCAACAGTGCCGAAATATCGGGAGCTCATTAAAACAAAACAACATGGTAAATATCCCGGACACTTTCAGTTTCCTTTACAGTTATACTCATATTTTTATAACATTACTCCCGTAAAGCGCAGTTGTTATAAAAGTGGCATTTAGAAGTCTTATTTAGGCTCTATACTAATTGTGTACCAATTTTTATTTAGATAGGTTCAGTTTTTGACGTGAACGCGCTACATAGAGACCGGCAGAATTACTTTCGTTATAAGGTAAAAGACTTTCTGCAACTCAAAACATCTGGTACAAATAAGATTTTCTCTAGGAGAGCGAAGATCAAAATCACTTTGTTAATATCAATCTCCGCTTAATAAGATGTTTCAGTATTTGGCCGTATGTCTTATAATTTAATGGCAATACTAGCTACACATAATAACCTACGTGAGATGTCTCACGTAAACTGCCGAATTCATTGATAACAGACACTTACAAACATTGACTATTACGAAGATGAGACACTCCCGGCAATAGTACAATCGGAATCCGATTCAGCAACTAGTTATTGTAATTTAAACCTTATTGTCAAGCTCTTGAGAGTTATTATAGCTGACAGTAGTTTGTGTTATCTTCCGATACAAACTGTTCAAACATTATCTTAATCAGTTCATGGATCTACGCATTTCGTTGATATTGAAACTGATAACGCGAAGCGCGTGGCTTCCGTCTTGAGGACAATGCCTTTGTTGTCAATTTTGTCACTTGATTTACAAAACAGAATTACTGGTTAGTATACGTTCATTCACAATTATTTAGGTTCTGAAGGTAAAGATTCCAGCTAGAGACCTTCTTCGTTGAAAGTTTTACTACAGAATACAAGGATTTACACCGAATTATAATAGTGTTAATACGTTTTTAAAGTGCTTTGTACTTACGTGTTGTCTAATAAATGATTTTTTGAATTATGACGATTCTATTATATCGTGATGTGTTAAGCTCCCAAGATGAGATGCAAGTTTTGTAAAAAACGTTCCACAGATGAGCTAGTTTTTACTCAAGTCAGTTTTTCACATTGCATCGTATTAACACCGTATCCCAACAAAAACCAACACAATCCCATTGCTTCTTATCTAACCATATTTACATACAAACGTATCCAATAATATGCGCATACGCATTGCATTGTTTCAATCATGAGTCTGAAAAAAAACCTCACTAAGCGCATACATCTGATAGCTAACCTTTGTTCAATAATGAATACATTTGACCACACATTAATTAAAGTACAAATGTTTAGCAACAATAACTCATTAAGGGTCACCGGGCAAGGAAGAAAGCTGGTGGCATTGGGGTGAAAGGGCAAGCGATTAATAACTTAATTACCAGTGCCGTAACTAGGGCGGTGCCAGCGGTGCCCAGGCACAGGGCGCAGACCCTGGAGGGGCGCAGAAATGACCAGACCAGTATCTAGTTTTGTTTCATGCATGGTAGTTAGTAGGTACATTTTGTTTTCTGGCGAATATGGTGTAGACGCGCCCTCTGTACTATCTATATCTGTATGGCATTTTTCAAGCGATCTTGAAACAACAACACTTGTAAAGGTGGTTAAAAAGGTATTTTACGCCTTATATTCAAAACGAGCTTGTAGATATTCTTGCCTCTGAGGTCAAAAAACAAATTTTAGACGACTGGACCAAGATCCCGGCCGCCAGACCTACGTCATTTTAGCAAAGCTAGAATTTCCATGACTTATAGTCTAGTATGTACTTAGGAGAGTACGCGTACTCACTTGCTCGAAAGCGGGGCCGTTTCACAGGTAGCGCGAACTAAAGGTGTCCCAAAACAGAGGCAAACTACGTCATTTTAGCAAGCCTAAATTTGACGTATATAACTATGTGGTACTATTTCCAGACTAATTGTAAGCTGCCAGACCAATCCAATGGGCCAATTATTCTGCCAGACACCTCAAAGGTTCCCTGTGAGTGCAAGCTTGAGGGCGTATCGACGTACAGCCTAAACGGCTAAAGTTAGGCACTTGAAATTTGGAAGAGGCGTAGCTTAGATACCGTAGAGGTGCACTAAGAAAGGAATTCCCGAAATTCTCACGGGTAAAAAAGCGTCGATGGCCGAGTGGTTAAGGTCGTTGCTTGCCATGCGAGAGGTCGCCAGTTCAAACCCCGCCAGGTACCAATGTGTTTTCAAATTTGAAATTCATATGTACCATCATTCGACGCTTTAACTGTGAAGGAAAACATCGTGAGGAAACCAGCACACCTGAGAATTTTTTCAACGGTGTGTGAAGCCATGTCAGAGGCCTACGGGCGGTTTAAAACTCTGACACCAGGTTGTTCATCAGCCATACGATAAGAAGAAGAATTCTCACGGGAACGGGAATAATCGGGAAAATCCTTTTGTATGAAAAATTCAAACCCCTTAAGTAAGACGCTTGAAATTTGGCATGCAGGTACCTTGGTAAACTTAAAGCTTAGTTGCAACAGGATATTGTAATTTTTTTTACTGGGAAGGGAATTAGCGGGAAAAACTTTTGTATGAGAAAATCGAAACTGCATAAGATAGATGATTGGAATTTGGCATGCAGGTACCCTAATGAACGTAAAGCGTACTTGCAACGCGATATTGCAAAATTCTTACGAGTACTTTGTGTCATTTCTGTATTTGAGCAAATATTTTTGAATAAACAATTTTTGTCTTAAAGAAATCTACTAATAGTCCAGTCATTTAAGCTTAAATTAGGTAAGAATCTCGGAATTCGAGATACCCAGCTGTAAGTCTGTAAATACTTAGATATTGACACCCTAAAGGTCTCAAAACCTACATATGGTAGGGTGTACGCAACTATTAAATTTTCAAGGTCAAATGTCACAAATAGCAGTTTTAAGCACTTTTAAGCGAAACGGGAAGTTTTATCATAAAAGTGTGTACGGAAATTACTTATCATCTATTTATCTATAAAAATTGTCTTTACGTTTTATTCCTAAGATTCACCATTTCAGAGATACAGCGATGCAAATAGTTGAAAATTTTGTATTTTCAAAAGCTTCCAGGCCCACGTGAGATTGTGATAGACAGTTAAAATTTTCACGAATGATGTATTTCAATAGCTTCTATAACATCTAATACTAGAAAAAGCTTAAACCAATGTTTAAGTGGGTTCTCATACAAAAATTATGGTTTTTTTTTCTTACGCTTGGCCGATTTTTAATGTGGTTACCTCAGTAAAACTATTCCAGTCAACACCATTTCTACATAAAGTACAAGTTCTTCTAGCCCCTTAAATAATCGTTTTGTGTCGTTTTTAGTATTATAAGTCTTTCGCGTTTCAGTACATTAAAACTACTTATTATGGGTCAAAAAGTACGAAATAACCAATTATTAGAACTTCTGATTGAAGTATAACTGAAAAAAAGAAACCTTTTTAAAAATGTTAACTGTCCATCTAACTCTATTATGAACGTGAATTCCATATTAACCAAATTTCAATTTAATGAAACGCAGAAATCTTAAATCTTCTGAATACTGAAAACAACACAAAATAATTATTTAACTAGGCTTCCTTATAAACAATGTGTTCTTCATGTATAAAAGGTGTCGTCTGGAATAGGTTTACTGAGGTAACCACGTTAAAAACCGGCCAAGTGTAAGAAAAAAAAACACAATTTTTGTATGAGAACCCACTTAAACATTGGTTTTAAGCTTTTTCTAGTATAAGATGTTATAGAGGCTACTAAAATACATCATCCGTGAAAATTTTAACTGTCTAGCACAATCGCACGTGGGCCTGGAAGCTTTTGAAAATACAACTTTTTCAACTATTTGCATCGCTGTATCTCTGAAATGGTGAATCTTAGGAATAAAACGTAAAGACAATTTTTATAGATAAATAGAAGATAAGTAATTTTTTCCTACACACTTTTATGATAAAACTTCCCGTTTCGCTCAAAAGTTCATAAAACTGATATTTGTGACATTTGACCTTGAAAATTTAATAGTTGCGTACACCCTACAATATGTAGGTTTTGAGAAAGCTTTTAGGACGTCAATATACAAGTATTTACAGACTTACAGCTGGGTATCTCGAATTTCGAGATTTTACCTAATTTGACTGGACTATAAGTACTTTCGTAAACAAAAATAAATAGATTTATTTTTATGCACATTTGTCCACTTTATTGTCAGAGCCTGGTTAGAGCATTTTTCAAGGGCGCAATTTTGAAAGCTCGCACCGGGCGCATAAAAGGCTAGTTACGGCACTGTTAATTACCAGCTCTTAAGACTCCTAATGGGCTGACCTGGGCCGCTGGAGCGTGGGTACCATGATGGCTTGGCTATCACGAATTTCCGTGCCGATCTTCGATAATCTTGCCTTCAGTAATAACCATACCATAAGGGAATTGCTTAACCGATACAATTTAACTGCAATATTCTCAATTGATTTGGCTTGTTTATTAGAACGTGCCAACCTGGGCAGGTCCATATTTTACTTTATGGTTTAAGACGTATAAGGTTAATGATTGAATATGCTATGTGATCAACTTATTAAATAAGCTACAATATAGAAATATCATTAACCCAAAAGTCTTATTTTACTAGTTATCCAAGCTTTAAGCTTAAAGCTAGCAATATCAACAACTATTGGTGTTACGAACTTAACGTCTATTTAATAATTTTTATTTTCAATTGTGTATACGTACACGACTTACATACCAATCAGACCTCATCAACTACGAGTACTTTAATTATAACTTACCTAACTAAGAAGATATATAGTATTGATATATCGACTCTGGAAAGCGTTAGAAGCGCACAAGCACAAAGTCAAACGACTCCCATATATTACACACAAGTTGTATTAGCTTCTTCGAGCTAAACATTGATTAGTAAGCAAACGTTCGGCGAATACAACATACCGTTTACTAAAAGCACACATTCGCTAACTAATTCTAAGTAAACAAATGAGTTCAACGTAGCGAGACCGCACCGCCGGCAGAACCGAAGTCAAATCCTTGCACAGAGCATGTTTATTGAATACATTAAAGTCTAAGATTTATTTGCTTCTGGGGAGTCCTGTAATTACAAGCGTTTTGTCAAGGCTAACCCAAGGTCGGACATGATATCCGTTTTACTTAATGACGTAGGACGTTTTACGTGAGCGTGAGTTATTTCATTTGATTTTCGCGTAATGAGCTAGAGGTCGGGGCTAAGATATAAACTTGAGATTTCACACTTAGTTCTAAGTTGTATAGTTATTTTGTTATCGGATTGATCAAGCGGCTCTCAAGTAGGTCAGATGACATTGTGAAATTGACCCGCTGCTTTTGTGGTTGGCATAACAGTGGATACGGCGGCAGTAATTCCTAACCTTTCAATATTGTTAACCCTGTGACCTATTAGGAAAACTGATTTTACTCCGACTTCATATTTAAACAATGCGAATATCAAACAGACATTTTCCTTCATTAGTCACAAACTGCACTTCAGCCTTGCACTTTACACATTTTAAAAACATAGTAAAGATCAAACTACTGCTTCAGTGACTCTAAAACTGTAGGAAACAGGCGTGTCAGTATGGAAAACACTAAAATGCATATAAATCCTAAATAAACAACAATTCACGGTCTAAACAATTAGCGAGCTAGGAACATACCTAACATCCGACACCAAAGTTGTAATTTATGGGCGACTTATATAGTTTGCGAGATAGTTCTAGCCAGAGGAAAGGCGGAGTACAAGTAAGGAATATACTGCGGGCTTGCTTACAATTAAATAACAAATGTCAGTGCGTTTGTTTCGAACTGGTATAGAAAGTTACCTGCGTAGATAACACGGGGCCCGGCTCGTTTAATTGTGTTGGCGACTAGGGATCGTGTGACAAATATGAATCTAACGATGCGACATTCATAACGGCGGACATTATACAAGGGCAGACTATAGCAGAGCTGTTCTCGATAGCCACGAAGTTTCTAATGGAATGGGCATTCTGTTTACGGCTAGATATTATCAACAAGTGGATGGATTCTATGTTTAAGTTTAGAATATCAAAACATACAAGGCGTGGCGTGAAAGTTGCTGAAAACAACTGGGAGATAATGATGAAAGAAAATGATGACAATCACAGAACAATAATCTGACCATATACATGTAAGCTTTGTCATGCAGACTGGATTTGTTATGGTATTCTGAACATTGTTATCTTTGCTCTGTTGCTTTTTATTTTAATTACCGTTATTTTTTAAGGTAGTAAATATTGAACTGGTACTTTTTGCTATGGCACACCCAGACTGTATGACTTGGCTCATTTACATTTTGTAACATGATTGTCGTTAAAAAGAGCCACTATCGAGTTTCTTGCCGGAGTCTTCTCGGTAGAATCGGCGTTCCGAACCGGTAGTAGAATCTTATTATTAGTAATGTGACGATTTATAAGTGCATGTAATTGCCTATATAAATAAAGACATTTTTGATTTTGATTTTGATTTTTTTGAAAAACATGTGCAACGATTGCAAGAATGTTTGGGTCATTTGGACCAAAATAATTAAAGCTTAAAATAATTGCTAAAATTTTAGAAACATCACCGTAACTACCATTCGTAATACTTTAAACCAACGATATAATACTTTGATGTCACAGTGTAATGCGACATAAACCCGCGTTTGCACTAAAATGCGTTCCAAATCAAATGGAACTAATTAATTCCCCTCGTAATGTACATTGTGGCCTGCTCTATCTTTATTTATTGGACGGCTGTGCCCTAATTGATGTCTTCGTTCTGTTTGATGTTTCCTCTGTGCTATTTTACGACATGTAATCATGTTATCCGTGAAAATGAGAACCAAATGTCCGGCCATAAACGTAGTTTTTCTGATATCCCAGTAAAATGAAGCTTCAGCGTTGGGCACGGTACTTGCTTAATTATATTTTTTTATTTAAAAAAAATGTCCAAAATTCAGAAAGTATAACAAAATGTTTTTCTACGAATAAAAGAACATTGAAGTACTGAATAAATTCCCACAGATGTAAAAAAGCACGAAAACACAACTTTAGCCGTAAACAATGAACAGTGAATTCAATAGCAATCTTTAATAAAAAGCACACTTTAAAAGTGTTTTTACAAATTTTAAACAATGGAGAAAACCACCGCACTTGAAAATTAAACCGACGTTTTGAGGGCGAAGAAACTCGCGTTTCGACGTGAAATTATAGAGGAACGTCATCACCGAGCCCTAAAGAAGAACAAAAGACTATTATTACACCCCTTAAAATCAAAGTACGCTCTTTTAAGCGCTTTTGATACCGACTGTCCCGCTGTAAATGGTCATTTAAAAAGGCATTCTTCCCATAATTCCTGAACAAAATAATACGCTCTCCGCCTCAATTAGGTAACCAGCCATAACTTTGTAACAACTAACCCACTTTTGCGGTAAATTGATTAATAAAAGTGATAAAGGCTCCATAGTAATGGGCACCCGGTGAGCATTGCCGGGAAAAGTGGTACCTACGTGATTTACAAGATCCATAGTAATAATCGTCACTTTCTATAGGATAAGTTACTAGTTTATAACGAGCGAGGCTAGTCTATAGATAATCTCACCATTCATATTTATTGGGGACCATTATAGAGACTAAAATTTACGGGTATTCAAATAACATTTTTATGTTATTCGATTTTACTCAGCACACGAGTACTCTTACGTTTTCCTATTAAATTACTTTGAAATATTACGTAGCGATCACTATTTTATCGGTTACTTTCTCAGAGTAATTTTAAGAATGTACTCCCATAACAGCGTTTATAGCTTTCATCCAGTTTTGTGCCTAATATGTTACCTTTCACTAGATGGAATCACTATGTCAAACTACTACTATCGCCTTATGATAATATTTTGATACAACCCGTCACACTTAACGTAAATGAGTGTGTATTATACTTAAATGGTAATATTATAGTTCGATTCAAATGTAATTTCGAGTCTTGGACATCACGGATAGGGCTTTGGATGTGTCCTTGTTACTTACGCCAGGATCAATGGGTTCGATCATACCCCAGGACAAATATTTGAGTGTTAGCACTTATATGTACGAGTACATGTTGCGTGTTTAGGTGTCCTTATCAAATGAGTGCATTTTAACATTGTTGTTTCTGATATCCGCGTATTGCAAACTAAACCATGATTATTATTGGAACATCAACAATTCAACATACACCGGATGCAAGTTTCCCTTCACCAACGGTGTGAAATACCGTCTCAAAATTGGCTTACAATGTCTGCTCTAACATGTTGCGAACCCGGAACAAAGTATCATAAGCAGAAGGGTGCAATTGTGGCATCGGTGCCCATCAAGGTGAACATGGTGTCGATAGAAAACAGATAGATCCCGCTAGATACTGTCGACGAACTGCCCTCCGCAAAATACTGATAATATTAACGCATTTCTTGTTTGTTATAATTTAAATGAGTCTAAGTGAAACCTTGACATTGTATTCTCTATCGCTAATTAACCAACGCCGTTATCATGTTTGGCCAGGCTGATCAGGACTAGGCAATAGCACTGCTCGATCGATTAATCCACGCGTAAGATGACAATTTCACTTCGACAAATTGCGATTCCCTTGTGCGCGCGCGCACGTACCTACCATTTTTGTTATCAGTAGGTCATCACATTTTGTTTTCCTAACTGACATACGATGATGGCTTGGTGTAGCCTCATCATCATCACTAGACTTGCGAGGGTGCAGATGGCTCTAACCCCTTGTTACATATCACAATTTTACCACTTTTTCGATACTTTGCAACATCGCAAGACAAATTGTAATCTAACGGTTACAATTTTCCGGTGACACACACACGACTGGCTCGTGACAAAGCCTGCCATCGAAAGTGCTGGGCGGCGCTAATCGCAAATTATCCTTGCTTCTCTACCTGCAGCGTGGTGCAAGACGGGGAAGGCTGCGAATTGTGGCGTTACGGTCATAGATTGACTAAGGCCTTATCGCCCTAGTTTAGAGTAGGCCCGTGCGCCAGCATTGGGGACGTATGGGCTGATGATGATGTTCATAGATTATTCTAGTTCGTTTGTTGGCTATGATCGGAAAGAATATTTTCTGAAACATTTTGAAAACCTTTTATTAGTAAACACAGTTCAAATTAACAGTTTAAGCGACATTAAAATTAAAATGTATGGCTTTGAACTTAACTCAAATTCCTTCAGCTTATACCTCACACCATCTCCTAAGTTAATGTAAAAAACATATCGTTAGACCGCGAAGAAACAGACACTCTATGAATGACGGTTCGTGAGGTTCCAAGAAACGCACCGCGTGCCCGGCTCGAATGCACATTTTTTTTTTTTTTTTTTTTTTTTATTAAAAGGCTAACAAGATGACCTCACTCCACCTGATGGTAAGCGGTAGTGAGATCCAAATATGAGGTCGACAGGCACAATAGATCGTATTGAGCCTGTCGCACTCACCCTGAAGGCCTGCTTAAATGCCGTTTCACGCCCCGCCTGAAGAGCCCGGGATCGTAGGAGCGAGGGAAAACATGAGCTGGAAGGGCATTCCATGCCTTAATGGCACGGGGCAGAAATGAGGAGCTAAACCTCTTAGTCCGAGCCACCAGCGCCTGCATTGTATGTGGATGGCAGCGCTGTCCAGCACGTGTCGTTCGGGAGTGGAAAGGGGAGGGAGGGACTAGCTGGAATAGCTCTTCAGAGCATTCCCCATTATAGAGACGGTAGAGAACACTTAGACCGGCAATGTCTCTACGTAGCTGGAGAGGCTCTAAGGTCTCGGACACCTCTACATCACCGACAATACGGATAGCACGTCGCTGCAGCCTATCGAGGGCGTCGAGCAAGTATTTTACATGCACTTTGATATCGGACTGCACCGCTGAATACTGCATAAGCAGTATGATTAGGATTGTATTTGGGAGTGGATACACTCGCTAATTGATACATACATACATAAAATCACGCCTTTTACCCAGAGGGGTAGGCAAAGATCACTTCCTGCCATGTGCTACGATCCTGGCACACCACTTTCGCTTCTTTCATAATTAATAAGCTAATTGATAGGACACTGTAATTGTTTATATGAGATTAAAGCAGGTATAGGGAGATACCTACAATATACCAATTGCTAAGTTTGTAATTTTATCAGTTACGTGCTGGTTACTGAATATATTGGTTCCATTGGTTCGTTCTATAGTTATGAAAATAGCTTTCTGAAAACTTCAAATTAAACTAAACGCAAACTGTCTATAACCTAATATGTTCGTGTGCGTCTGTTTGAAGTAACGACGTCCAAAACCGTTCCCAGCCATTTGCTAGTTACTCCCAGTTAGAATTCAAAGGAATCCGCAATAATCCGAGTAACATAATCGGTTCTAACAAAGAAAGACAAGATAGTTAAGCCTAACGACAGCTTTAAACACTAGCTCTTAGCGCATTGCAATGCGAAAGTATCTTTTGTCCTTGTCGGGCTTGCGTGGTGGGATGCGTGTGGGAAAGAGATGGGGATGTGGAGTAAGAAATTTATTACGGAGTAGGAAGTCCTGTCGAGGTCCATTTGCGGATGTGTCTCGATGCAATGGCTGTCTCTGGGCCGGCCGAGTCGTTGCGACTCCGATGGCCGACGCCATATTCGTTCCGCGGTACTCTCTTAACCCTTTATGGGCGGAGAAAGCAGATTTATTATGATTATGAGAAGGCGATTAATATTTGGTAAAGCGACAAAATTGTACGTTGCATATTTGACAGAAATTTTGGGACGACGAGAATCGTTGCAGTCTGACAATCGTAAAGGCATTGACAATTGTCTTAAGGAAAAAGTTCTAAGTACCTACTAAAACATGATTTTATTATTTATTTCTTACGTTATCCTTATGAACAAACACAAACATTTAAGTATTTATGAGAATAAGGTGTAACAAGAATTAACTAAGTAACGGTATTTTTCAACTGATTCCTACCCAGACGAACAAACATAGCCAATTAAGTATTAAAGAGAATGAAGTGTAATAAGTATTAAAAAATAACGGTACAAGTCTTAAACGAACAGTGTTCCTTAAGCTAGTAAAAATCACATAATTCATATTATTTTCCTTGTCTAAACGTAAAGTCGGCTTACTGTTTAGTACCATATAAGGCGAAGCTGACATCTTATGATTTGTTGGCTAACTAATATTCTCATAGAACAAGGAACCCCAGTATTAACACATAATTGTGAATAACTTAACTAACTTGACGGACAGGGATTTATTACTTTACACATCATTGTGGGTTATAGCACCGTACTTTTGACTACTTACCTTTCACAATCGTCCTTTCAAGTTTCTCAAGTAATATTTCTTCAGGTGGGCTACACTTAAAATATCGAATACTAGACGTACGATAGTGTATATCTGATGTTACATAAAAACCTTCCTCTTGAATCACTCTATCTATTGGAAAAAACCGCATCAAAATCCGTTGCGTAGTTTTAAAGATTTAAGCGCACATAGGGATATAGGGACAGAAAAGGCGACTTTGTTTTATACTATGTAGTGATGTGATAATCATATTAACCTATGAATAACGATGGAATAAACACACTGTAAGTCATATGCACAATTTGAATGGATTTAACATAAATCTTCGATGCTTGCTTACTGAGCTTTGGTTAAAATATTCATCACTATGTTGTCAGATCAGGTTTCGGAAATTCCGGTTCCTAAACATCATCATTTTCCTGCCCTTGTCCCACACTAAGTGGTGTCGGCGTAACATGCTTATTTCTTCCACTCGCGCCTATCATTCGTCAGCTCTGTGTCTACTACTTTCACTCCCATATCATCTCTCACGCAATCCATCCATGTCTTCTTCGGTCTTCCTCTTTCGGTTTCTGATCACGGGTACACAAATACGAAAAGTATCCACGAGTCAGGAGAATAGACAACAAACCGGGCACTGATCGACAACAAACAATCAGAATCAATTGGCAAAGTTCACTTTTATAAGGAAGCGGGCGCGAATGGTGTCGATGTTATAGGCAATGTGTATAATCCGGTATTGTATAGATTACCTAGGTATTCTATACAATGCCTAAAACGTTCAGGCAATGTGTATAATACGATTAATTTCACACATTGCCTAGGTATTGTATAAAATGCCCAAAGTGCATCAGGTAATGTGTATAATGAACGACCACGGGTAGGACCTTTAAACATTTTTATTTATTCAGACAGAACTGAAAGAAATGCGAAAGCAACATTAACTAACCTCTATTGCGTTCTATTGCGTTATTCTCTAATGAGTTATTCAGACAGAGTGAATAATATGTTATTGCTTTGCGTAGAGGGGTTAGGTAGCATTGGTTTTGAGTCCGTCCATTAACCCATAAATGGTCCATCTGTCACCAGGCTTTAACTCAAGAACAGTGATATCTGGATATGTAGTTGCAATTTGTTGATCATATACATAAGTACACTAGCTGTGCCCGTGACTTCGTTCGCGTGAACTATAGAATTTTTCAATATCGCGTTGCAAGTAAAATTTCGTTTATTAAGGTACTTGCATGCCAAATTTCAATCATCATTCTTTCGCGGTTTCGATTTTTTCATAAAAAAGTTTTTTCCTGCTAACTCCCGTTCCCGTAAGAATTATACAATATCCTGTTCCAACTAAGCTTCAAGTTTACTATGGTACCTGCATGCCAAATTTAAAGCATCTAACTTAAGTGGTTTAGATTTTTCATACAATAAAGATTTTCCCGCTAATTCACATTCCCGCAAGAATTTTGGGAATTTATTTTTTAATGCACCCTTAGCTACGTTATTTCCAAATGTCAAGTGCCTATGTTAACCCGTTTAGGCCGTGGGTCGACATGTTAGTCAGTCAATCAGACAGTCAGTTTCTCCTTTTATATATTTAGATGTTACCAGACAAACTCGATATCAGGACAAACTCGTTTGGTCTTGAATAAACTATGTAGTACTTGCGAGCTCGGGACTTCCTGACACCCTAGACTGAGTTAAAAAAAGAGTCCACTTTATGTTAAATTTTTTTAAACCACCCATATATACCTGTGACGGAAAAACTAGTTTAGCTTAGGCCAAACTAGTTTGTCCTAGAACTCCTATGTGACAAACGCTCGATACGCAAAAAACACGGCATACTTACCCACCGATAAAATGCAATAGGTTAATCAGCGCTATCTGCTTGTAACAGTTAAAATTAGGATAAGCTCTCAAAAGATCAGTAGGTACCTATCTAACTAACCAAATTACGGAGAAGACAAATCGATTAAATACATTACCTAAGCTTCAACCGGCATTCTATGCAATGCCCAGGTATTCTATACATTTCCTAGGTAAAGTGTGAAATACTTCAAACATTGAGTATCATTTCATACATTGCCTAAGCAACCTCGGCATTCTATACATTTCCTAGGCATTGTATAGAATGCCTGCATTATACACATTGCCTATAACATCGACATTAAACTCATAGGATGGAGGGTCCCTCAGTAATTCGATAACAAAAGTTTTAGTAAAAACTCCAATAGCACATTAACATTCTATTACCAACTTTACCCTCTTCGTAATACTGTTGAGTTCAGTCTGAAATCGTTTTTTGAGATGGGGCTTTTCGAGAGGAAATATCGTGAGCAAGAATGGCGTATAAAGGGATCAATTACGTACTACTCGGCAGTTGAGTGATACGGGTTTATTTATGTCAACCCAATAGAGTGAAATGCATTACACCGACAAGATGTGAGCACTCGATAGGAAATCGATTTGGGGGAGAAATAGTTAACAAACTATTTTTGTCGGCGGGTGGTACATTATGTATCACACTCAAGAACATAGGTGCTAATCTAAGAAAAACAAAACGATCGAATGAGCGAAGTTTTTTCTGCTTATCGCATTTTTATTCACCAAGCCCATTTTAATTAGCCATCAAGGTCGCGAAACAAACTTAACGTGAATAGTAATGGCTGAGTTAGATGAAGGAAATTGGATTATAATTCGATCAATTTCAAATAAACTGGGTCATATTAATCAGTAAAAGATAAATTAAGAAACTGTGTCTGTTCCTCTACCACACGCTTAGAATGCACATCTAAAGCTTATACGTGTAATTTAATCAAACACGCAAATATCCCTCGCAATATGCCACCATCAATAACGAATAACCGGCCACTATTCGCCCTCTCAGTAACAAATCTATCGTCATCAACGGACCTCTTCCAAAAATAGATGGTCCTATCTCCGGGCCTTCACAATCGTGTGAACATATTCGCTGCCCCCCCATCGGGCGCATCCGTCACACAATGACGCCATAGACGGCCAGCCCTTGATAACGCCTTCAGGGCTGCTACGCAAAAGAAAGCTTCAACTTTTTATCTAAACAATATTTTTTTAAATAAACGAAATTAACTAAATATTATTCTTTGTGGGTCTACACGCGATATTAGGAATAGCAAATATTTCGACTGGGTTACACCAATTATGGTCGCGAGCGAACTCAAAAACTCGAAATTAATTATGTCTAATTTGAGGAATTTAATGTTTAAGGAATGTCGATAGAACTACGTTGCGACATTAATAACATTCAGGAACGTCAGTTGAAACCTGAAACTATCATCAAAACTATCATAGATCTCTGCGACTAGGACTTTATGCGGGTGTTAACTATCGCAATAAATAAACAAGCTTTACACAAATGAAGTCACGGGCCGATATTTTTGGTGATGTCAGAGTCAAATACTGTCCTTAATGAGCTTGTGTAATATTTTTATCGACCGTACACTATCAAATCAACCAAGTGACAATTAACCCATAGACAACACGAAATGTCACCTCTTTAATAAGTATTTACAATTTTATTCTCAACCATTACATCATGCAATTAACCGGTACGGTCTAGACTACTATTGGTAGTTTTATAGTTTCATGTTCCCAGTTACACATGTTGTTAACATCATAAGTCGTTACAATTACGCCGATAGTTTCATGAAATCCAACGAGCCACTAAATAACAATTTATACAATAGTCCAACTCAGTCTAGGTCATAGATTTTAATCAGGCCAGTCTTCCGAATGACTGCGATAGACAAGAAGTGTCTAGGTTTTATTTTACGACTAGTCTAGTTGGACTATAAAATATCATACTAAGGGCTTGCCGATAAACTTCCGTACAGCTTAATCAACAGATAAAATATCCGGGAATATAAATAAATACCAATTAGACTATCACATTCTACAGAAATACATTACGCAGCGAATTTCACCGGAAGATTTTAATTGACCTGCCATGTTATTTCTCTTAGGCCGTTTGTCCAATTTATACTTGATATTAACAAATCTGAATATAATAAACCCGCAGTTCCAGATAGTTTTATTAGAATAAACCACATTAAAGTGAAGCTAATTTACGCTTGTTATTAATAAGGTTTATTAAAAATGTTGTAGGTATAATAAAAATAAATCCTGCCATTACCTTTATGATGTGTTTAGAAGTAGGTAACGTACATTACATGCATAAATTACTACTTTCTTACTTATTATTATCATAACTACTATTACTTACTACGAGTATAATGGAATATTATATGCGATATTAACTTTTCCTTCGATTAATAACTTTCTCTGCTAAATAGCAAATCGATAAAATTATCGTATTATTAAAAAATAAATTAATGTTAGAGATAAACATATTGATTGAAAATGGACCATCCTAAAAACAAAATTTGAGAAAACGGTCAGCATTTCACCGTCTAATTAAACTTATAACGTGTCATTAAGGCATGGAATGCCCTTCCAGCTCATTTTTTCCCTCCTATGATCCCGGGCTCTTCAGGCGGGGTGTGAAACGGCATTTAAGCCTTCAGGGTGAGTGCGGCAGGCTCAATATGGTCTATTGTGCCTGTCGACCTCATATTTGGGTCTCACTACCGTTTACCATCAGGTGGAGTGAGGTGAACTTGTTAGCCTATTATAAAAAAAAGAGAGAAAAATTTATAGAGCAATAAAGCCATATCACTATATTCGCTCACCGTAGGACAGCCCTAGGTCACGGTCACAGGCGATCGACGCGATTTGTTCGGGCGCGCGTCCGGCGCCCGCAATTGGTACATTTGTCAGCTGAACGCGACGGCAGACACTTCCCGTGTAGTCCGGTATTTTGACACATCACATCAGTGTGCCGTTATTGAATTGCATTTTTGTAGGAAATGTACTTAACCTACAGTGCTTTTTTTCCTAACTAAGTACGATGATGTCTTGGAATAGCGTTGTCACCATCACCGGACTTGCGGGGGAGCGAATGGCTCTCACCCCTTTCAGATTACTGTGCATTAAAGTTTCTTAATCGTTGGCATTGACATAATTAATTAGCTGTAGACTGGCTCAGTGGAACAGTGGTTAGTAACCCAGGTTCACTACCTACGGTTCCAAGAGTCGTGGGTTCGATTTCCACTCGGGACAAATATTTTGTGTGACGAACATCGGTGTTTGTTCCGTGTCTGGGTGTGTTATTAAATATATTTAGGTCTATTTGTGTATCCACAGTCGTTTCTGATTTTCGTAACACAAGTGCTTAAGCTACTTACCACGGGATCAGATCGAGGTATGTGATTTTGTGTTTTTTTTTAATTAGCTTAAAGCTTACTTAAACAATTGAAATAAAAGAAAAATGGGTTAGTTGCGTTATTCCCCAGTTGCGATTTCACCCGAAATCGACCACTTGCATTTACCTGAAAATCGCAACTGGTCTTTTAACAATGTTCGGGTGAAATCGCAACTGGGTAATAACGCTACTAACCCGAATTATTCGTAATGAATGTTGAAGTAGCTTGCAAACCGGCCCAAGAGGACCAGCTAACCCTTTAAAAAAAAAGTACGAAACGTACGAAAATCATCCGTCTAAGCCAAACCCAGGTCGTTAGTCAGTTGACCTATCGGATGGTCGTATCATCACGGTCACACGCGCACGTCCGGAGATGCCAATTGACACATTTGTCAGCCCCAACTGCCTGGGACTATCTCTCCAACTATCGGGGGATATCCTAGTGCGCCGCGATCTGATTGGTCTGAACTATCAGAAGGGGGTCTATTATCAAAAGCTACATACGTTTTCTAGGCTTATAGTTTGTTCTAACTTTTTAAAATGGGTATAATGAGTTTGATCGCTTAATGTGCCTGTCTGCGATACCGAAATTTTAAACCAGTTTAACCGATGCATGTTTACTAACTAACTGCGGTTATCGAGTACTATGAAACATTTCAAACATGGTCTTCAATATTGAGAACTTCACGTACAATTCTCAGGGCAAGCCACAAACCCCGATCTTCGCCAAACCCGCTAAAGTTATCAAACAATAAAGCTGAGAGCAATATCTAGAACTTGCACAATACGAAAGTGAGCTTTAACAATAACCGGCTAAGGTCCAAACAAAATGGCCGACATTAATCGTAAGCACAGTCCATTTCGCGAAATATCAATAAACGATTTCTATTTCAATGGATCCTTCCACTCGATTGTCTGCCTGAAGAACTAGGCAGTCGACATTACGGGCCCCTGTAATGCGGAGCCTTTCAAAGAGATGGTTTGGAGTCATCAAATGGGATCGGGCGGTCCTCAACGTTTTGTCTGGAGACGGCAGGACAAATTAAAGTGCTCGCGACACAGATCTAGATAAAAGCGCGCACGCACAAGGACAGACAAATGACAGACGTTTTTCTAATCGCTCAAAGTGACCTATTCGCGGGGGTAGATCACACTGAGACTCTGAAGCCCGTAATCCTTATTTAATAGGGTTTTGAAAATTGAGACTTGATGATTTTACAAAGCAAGACCCGAGAGATTTCCCTCAGTAACCACTGCTATTAACGTATAGATAGTGTGATATCCTTATTCTTTAAACCTGACTATGTACTGTGACTAGAAAAAACTAATAAAAATTGCAATGCATATTCTAAAGTTTTCGGTGCATTTCAATGACGTTTGTAACAGCCATGGTTTATTAGGTTACAGAAGTCACAAAATATTAATATTATGAGGTGCCTAAGTGAAATAAACACTTTAGTCGCGCGATGTCGGCATAAAAATTGTATAGCAATAAAAATGTGTATAGAACCTACAAAAAACGACTACACGCTCCATTGAACACAGCCTTAGAAATCTATTTTCTTACCAATTGGAAGGGTGCCGTCTAGTCTAGATACTAACCTGAAACAAAAAATAGGTTTAGGTTAGTTTTATTGCACATCAATTTAGAAAGTGAACGTTACATTTCGTATTGTAATCGATAAAGCTATTGAGAGGACTGCTGGCAGAATTCAGGCATTACACTAACAATAGCTGCCTGTGACAATAGATCAAATCTCAAACTGTAGTTAAAATATATAAAAACAGGCCAAGTGCGAATCGGATTCGCGCCTGAAGGGTATCGTACCAATATTGTAAAAAAATACGTATTTTTATGGCAGTTAGTACCTGAAATATTATTTTTACTGTGTTTTAGTATTTGTTGTTGTAGCGGCAACAGACACAGAGATAATAGGTGAAAATTCATATCGCGGTTCTTGAGCTCAATACAGCCTGGTGACAGACGGACGGACTGCGAAGTCTTAGTAATAGGGTCCCGATTTACCCTTTGGGTATGGACCCCTGGAAAAGCTATGTTCTTAAGACACCAATTCAGTAAACCATTCAAAATGCAAATGAAATCATAACCTTCTATAGAAAAGCTCAACACACGCTGTCACCCGATAACCGCAGTATCATTCACCATGAAAACAGTATTAACATAAACCACTGCATAATTGCATCGAAAGCTATCCACAGTCTACTCGATGCAAATACTCTTACCATTTACGTGACTTGTTAGGTTAGGGTTGTGGTGGATGACGGGTGGAAACGTCGATAATGTTGCTTATTACGGTTACAAACGATGGTCTCGAGAAATGGGGGTTCTGTGGTAAACATCATATCGCCACGATTTTTGATGGCATGTCCTTTATGTACCGTACATTGTGGAATCTGATACCAATTAATATGTTTACAGTTAAATATTTTAGAAAGTTTAACAACATATAACAACGTTTTTATAATACTACTGTCAATATCTTAACATAACGCTTTACGCTTATGCTTTATTCTACTTAGTAGCATAATTATTATCCCAGAACACCGTGTATCCGCAATACCTGCTCTTTCGCAGTTTGACAACCTTATTTGAGAAACGCTGATAAATTTTTGATTTAATGTAATCACTCATCATCATCATCATCAGCCCTTTTGCGTCCCAACTGCTGGGGCACGGGCCTACCTTAATCTAGAGTGATCAGGCCTAAGTCAACCACGCTGGCCATATGAATGAAAGGTACATATTAACTTCAAATTCGAATAAACAGTGGGACGTGGCGGGGTTTGAACCTGCGACCTCTTGCATGGAAGCAAAGACCTAAACCACTCGGCCGTCGCCATTAAGTAATCACTACTGCGCCAAAATATACGTTATGTATGGGTTAAATTAAATATTCTTTTAAGTGATCGTCGAAGGCATCCCTACGTAGATTAGGTTACGGCGTCCAACCAGTATATAAACTGGGAACGCTGATCTGAACATTATTCACGCTTTCCTACTGGGTCACTGTATCGAGCTTCTAGTGTAAGCGTGAAATTTTCATTTATATCGACACCGTAACTCTCTAATTATTACACTAGATTAAACAGAGCTGAAGACAATGTTTAATAGAATGTGCACCCGTTATATATCGGGATGACTCTAGAAAGTGAACTAAACGGGATGAAATTAAGCAATTTCTAAAAGTTAACGATTTTAAATGTATAATAGTGGTAGGGTACGTTAATTTTGTTAATATTTTCTCCATAATAAATGCAATTTCTAGTAGTAGGTAGGTAATATGTCAAAATTAAAAGTTAACAACTTGCTAAAAGTACGCTGAGCGATTTAACGCGATCATTTATAAAATACATACTTATTTAAACATCTAAACTGGATTTTTTGTTCCAGACTATACAAGCATAGAAGAATATCTTGAAAATATTGCTTACTTGGCATATATCTAAAATTCCAATTACATTCAAAATCGTTGCACCACATAATCAGTTGAATTAATTCAACTTCCCGCAATGTTAATACATCTCCCAACTAAATACAACTTAATAATTTGTAATGGTCTCCAGTATTCAAGTTATCACTAACATTGATATTCATAACCGCTATAAAAGTTATCAACGCCAGTAATTCCATCTATAATCGGAATGTATTTAAATTTTCACGTCGTAAAAAATAACGTGATAATGTTTATGTGTTCCGAAAGTCCCTTTTGAAGGTCAAATTTCTCGACAGTATTCAATGGGGTATCATTTTCCAATATATTCATATGAATAGCTAGTAAATTATAAATAATATTGAGTTTCGTGGCAACGTGAACACAATACGAGCAAGAACATTCACGGCAGCTAATGAGTTTTTAATTAAATTATCCCATACATTTCCTTAACGATAGCATCGTGTGTTGGTAAACATAATTATCATTGGATTAGCTTAATTGGTATCTACCTAATAGTGATTAGACATTCCAGTTTTTAAGACGGTAACCTGATTTAGGATCATTGGTTTTGTAATATGCCTGGCATATTTGATAGTGTGCCACTAATCATGTTTAATCATGTTTAATACTAGAAAACTGAAAATGTCCAGGTAATTTACCATGTTGTTTTGTTTTAATAAGCTCACGATATTTCGGCAATGTTGTAAGCGATCGTTGTGATCACGGGTTCACTGTAGGACTGCGAGAGTAACGATAGGTCTAAGAACAGACATATCGGTCATTATCAGTTTTCAGTGTGTAACCATGACAGTTTAAAATTATGTTTAATACTTTTGTAAAAAATATGGGATTGTTTAGAAAATAATATTTCACAGCTGTTAATGTAGGTATTTTACGATACTGCATATACAGTGTAAATTGGAAAAAAATAACTTTTATTCATTATAAACTCAATTTCATCGCGCCGTCGCGTATGCGGCAACCTGTAAAACCGCTTACAATAATTGTTACAACTGTATGTACACTACATTTAACATTATGAAAAGTCTTTTGTCCGTCGGTCACGCTATACGCACAGCCTTTATTAGCCCCATAAATGTTCTTTGTTCAGTGCATGCGTTAGACTGCAAGCCAGTAAGTAAATAAATAACGTTTTAAATGTACACTAGCCTCGCAAATCCGCGTTTAATCTCAATTTACTGCAATAAGGTGAGTAAAGTGAGTTATGAAAATGGCGTGGGAGTGAAAACGGGTTAACGAATGCCGAACTGGAATGAAATAATTTTGGAAATGTAAAGAGGTATGAACATTGTTTACCGTAGGCATTGTAAACTCTCAAAACCATAATTAAAACGGAATTAGATGAATGGATATTGGATATGTTTCGTAAACATGAAGAATGGATATATTAGTGAGAGCCATCCGCTCCCCGCAAGTCCGGTGATGATATAGAGGCTACTCCAAGCCATCATCGCCAGTTAGAGAAAAAATACATACGCCCTGTCATGGATAGCCATACCCATCAAAACCGCAATCTACGCCTCCACAATATTAACATAAAAAACGTATCCAGTAGCGAAAAAAAACTAGCCCAGCAACGCAAATAGGGCTGTCACATAACAATCGACTGTGCAAACAAAAACATGTGTCTAACAAAATAGCGGGAGCCAATCCGCAACAAATCCCGGCGCGCGTAAACCCTGGTGACAAGTTCGGTAGTGACCGAACGGAACCGGAGTTTGTGCACTGGTGTTGATCGTAACCGAAACTGAAACACTTGCTAATACTAAAAAATATTTACTTACTACACTTAATAATACCTTCTACTTAGGATACCTAGAATACCGAAATAGTAGGTATCGTACACAAGCATTGCCCAAAATCGAATGTGTTATAATCTTAAATTAAAACCCCAAAGAAATATTTGCAGTTCAGAACATTTTTGTTTGCTACTGAGTAAAGACAAATTAGCGCGTCCCAGTAAGTTTCAATAAGTCACTAAAGGTAGCTACAGGAGGAGACACAGAGCTGACGAATGATAGGCCCGAGTGGAAGCAATACACATGTTGCGCCGACCCCACTTAGCGTGGGATAAGGGCAGGAGAATGATGACTAAAGGTAGCTACATAGTAGTACATATAAATATATTTAAAGTAACCATAACACGTACAAATAGTAAAAATATCAGGCAATAAACACCGTTTAAAATGATAGGAAAGAACAAACTTTTTCATTATAACACCATATCGTTTCCGGGCGAACTGAAAAGACCGAATCACCGAAACAGTACCCGACCCTTACCCGGTCACTAGTCAGTGCACCTCCACTGCATTTTTTACGTTGCACCGCGACAAGCGCCGACGTGATTCCTATTACACTATTGTAAAATTTTAGCACAAAACCATTTTGTAGCTCGGCTTTTTGCAGGAAATTCAATCTGTGGCGACTTTTTACAACAAAAAATATTTGGATGGTCGCCGTCCGTGTTTCGGGCTAGTTTTTTGTCACGTCAGAGCTCCAGGTTGCACTGATTAGTTTTCCGAGTTACGTATCCTTGATATTACCGTTTTGATACCAGGTATTCAGATCTACGTAAAGCTTAGACAGCTCATTATTTTTTTTTTTTATAAAAGGCTAACAAGATGACCTCACTCCACCTGATGGTAAGGGTAGTGAGATCCAAATATGAGGTCGACAGGCACAATATACCATATTGAGCCTGTCGCACTCACCCTGAAAGCCTTGAAAAAGGAGACCACCGCTGCGGCAACAACGAGACAAGGCGTGGAGTCTCGCATTGCATTGAGCTGTGCGGGTCAGAGTTAGCCAGTCCGCCGGACGGAAGGGCCCCGTTTCTACGGGTCTCTGGCCGGCGGGCTGACCTGCTCCGCCCGCACAATACCGCCGCTAAGACTCCACTGGTCCGGCGCTTGCCGCAACAATGGTCCCCCTGGCTCCGGTTCGTACAGTACTGATCCTGAACGCGACCTGACCAAGAGAGGTCAGAGTCACTTGGCGGGTTTTACACAACTGTATGGTGGTAACAGCAACCGGTCGACAAAATGTCTCCCACCTATCATTAGATAGTATGCAAACGAAATCACGAACTATATTAAGCCCTTGTGCCTTGGACTTAAAGATGCACGTAAAAACTTTTTGTACTTTACCTTGTTCAAAGTTAAGACTAAACATTTGTCTTGTAACATAAGTAGTTTTCCGCCCGCGACTTCGTCCGCGTAGATACGTTTAAGGGGTAAAACATTACTTCTTTATAGCGCAGTCGGTTAAAAAGTAGCCTATATCCTTTCCTAGGCTCTGGACTATATCTGTACAAAATTTCGTTTAAATCGGTTCTGTACTCTATGCGTGAAAGCGTAACAGAGAGACAGACAGAGTTACTTTCGCATTTATAATATTAGTAAGGATAAGGATAATTTTGATGCTGACTGTACAAACTTATATTCTAAATGCTATTTGTTCAAAAACTTAATCACACCCAACAAAGATTTGCCCGACCATTAAACACCTATTTCGTAGAATGGCTTGTTGTTGACCCTACTATAAAATTTCTCAAGTTCTAAACATAGGAAACGACTTTATTATATGCGTGAATATAGGGACGGTCATACAGAAATATCGGCATATATTGTAAAGTCCCTAAAATTTCTGAGAAATTTTCAGCGTTTTTTTTTTTCAGAAACCAGATTTATATAATTTTTATGTCATTATTTCCGCGCCTAATTTAATTCAAAACTAAAGATTTATTTCATAAATCTTGAAATGCACACACACTTCTGTACCAATCTATAACGTATTTACACGGGTACTAAGCGCATATAATACAAACATCAGTCAAATTAACTGACTACGGTAACAGGATAGCAGACCCACCGAACAAATACGGAAGCGGAAACCTCACACCCGTACTCAACCAACGTTACCCTGAGGGCATCCTAACGAAGTTCCCATTTAAATTTTAATCTCGATATCTCGATACCTCCGCCCTCCCTTCTCCCTCAACGGATCTCACAATGAGCAGTTGCGGTTATTGCGCGGAGGCGATGGCTCACCAAACTTTTGGGTACTCCTTTGACCGTACTCGCAAATAGTTCTTCGGCAACTATCGCCATTTGACTGGGGAACGCGTACGCAAGATAAATCGACTCGCTACTACATATTACACACTTTGAGGGACTGTTTGCTGCTTTGCCATATTTTTATGATATTTTGACTTTTATGTCAGACTTTCAAAGTCAGGATACGAAACATCAATATCGTATGTCCGACGAAAGTAGACTTACTTTCGACGTTTTCCCTGGAAATTTTTGTGACGAACAACGTTGTTCGTTCCGTGTCTGGGTGTGTTATTAATAAATTTAAGATATTTGTATATCCAAACTTACGTAGAACTACATTAGCAAAATTCTATATACGCTACGCTAGCAATTTCAGCTACGCTTAATGCTTCCGTAAACGTCGACAAGAATTGTCCTCACTGATGAATTTGACTTAGGGCTCTAATTCTTGTCTACCCAAGATGTTTAATCAAACGTTGTGTACATATCATTGAATTAATGATTACCAACAATTTCTCAATACGGCAAAGAGTGAAACGTGAAAATTTCACAAGGAATCGAGAAAGCTGCAAGCCAGCTGATTTCGATAGCGCATTATTAATTATTGGGTGCCCGTAAGCGCCGTTTAATAAGCAATATATCAATAAACGGTAATGCCGATTCCTGCATTGGAAAGCGGGCCGGGGGCTAAAGTTAGTTTCTAATAAAATTGATTTAGTTTGGCCCTTGGACTTTGAGAATTTGTAAACTATGGACTATATATGATATTATTGCATTTGGTGAGCTTAGGACGGACCCTGACTGTATATTAGATGTCTCCTTTAAAGTTACTTAATGCCCCCTGTATCAGAAGGTTTCATGTGGTCTATGATAAAAACGACGATCTTTCGAATTGATTAATAATTTGACTATTACTAATGATGATTGCAAATATCCAATAACAAAAACCATACATATCGTGTAACATAAAATAAAAGCATAAATAGTTAAGCTCCATGACTCATAGGTAAACACAACACAATCCACAGTGTTAAAGCGCGTGCTTATAAACAGAAACTGGATATAACCGACGAACATTCAATTGTTATTCCACGTAAACCAGTTTGCAAATGAAGCACATAATTACCGTAATTAGTAAACAGGCTACTTTTAAAACAACATTTACAGGCAATGTGTGGCGAACTAACGGTAACGACGAGGCAATTCGACGTTACCCACGGCACTGCCCTAATGCTGACGATTAATATGACCGCATTGATGGTCACTATGCCGTAACATGGGTGTTTAATTCACTTCGTTTTAGATGCATCTATATTGGACCTACATAAGCATCTAAAAGCTTATGTACTACGTTTAAAATCATATAGCCAGACGACATGTCACCATGTCATTAAATACCCTGTGATTATATTTAATACCTTTTCAATTTCCGCCTAACATGGTTATTTGATTAGATACCCATAAGATACTTGATGATAATAATGCTTCTATTTAGTTTCTTACAATCTTCTTAATACACTGATATATTAATTTATGATTTTACAGTTGAATTTTTTAAAGTATCACTATGGTTTTTACTTCATCGTGAGGAGCGTGCGAGCGCAATTGACACGGCTACAAAACGATTTCCCAGTAATGAGTCTAATGATAGTTAGAGAAGTATAAGTTAGGCTCGATAAACATAGCAACCCAGAGCGTTGTCATCAGCCCTAAGACACGTTTAGCATGAAAAGAGCTAATGTTTAATTCATACCGCATTATTATACGTAGAAGGCTGCTCTCACCGATTTGGTGAAGCTCTGCGGATAAAGCCTAGACGCGGAAGCTTCGGAGAATACCAATGCTGTGTACTTAGATGGAGGGCCTTTAAAGAGCTAAGTGCTAAGATATCTAGAATTGATTGGAGTTATGCGAGAGCATGCTTTGAATCGGATTTATTATCGCGCATCTGGTTTGGAACTGTCAGTGATTTGCATGGTAGTGAAATTATGAGAGCGTACGCCATCTGCCGATTCAAAAACATAATGTTTACATGTGGTGGTTTAAGGACAAAATACATAAACATTATAAAATATTTACGATACATACGTTTTAGACGTGTAAAATGCGAGGTAGTAAATGAAAAATTAGGGCCAAATCCATCATGCCTTTCATCTACAACAAATAAAGATTAAAATCGAATAACAAACTCAAACCCAATAGCCCAATGATCGATCGGGCCCACGTCCCTGTTTACTCTCAGATGATTAGCGAAACAAGCAGTCAATCAATTCGAGTGGTCGTACCATCGACAAACTGGGTCGGTGACGTCGACTCATCTGTCTTCAATCAGGCTACGGCTGATTTGGTCTATGGCTGTGACGTCTCTGCACAAGTTCGGCAAACTGATTTGTGTCGAATAGGTCGTTACTGTGCAAATGCGGATGAGATGGTCCTTGCTACCATGAGAATACATTTGAAGGTTAACTTTTACAATAGGAAGCTGTTAAATGAATAATTATGAATTTCAATCTCAATTTTGGATGAATGAATGGAGTCAATGCAAATTGTATATTGTATGAGAACTGTATTGTTTGGTTTAATATCTAATTGTTAACTATTTTGTTTGGTTTAATATCTAATTGGAATAAGGCGTGATGCCTTAAGGTTATGTAAAACAGAAAAAACCTTGAAGCACATATAGCTAAAAATAAAGTCTGCGTAGAGGGTTATTCCAAAAACTAGTGAAAGGCTAGTACGTCGCGAACGAATAAACAGAATTCCTTCTTACGAAATAAGCCATAGATACATCAATTTGATATTCCTAGCAAACATGTGTTGATACAACACCAAAGTCCAAACTAATCAAGTGTTAAACCGTATTTGTGAACACAATGTAGCATTTAAAAAAAACAAGCCCATAGACAACGGAAATGACGTTCAGCCCCCGCCCACGCAGCGTTTATGTTTCATAAACACGTTTTTGGGCGCGTCTGGGAATTGGCGACGCGTTTTCGCGAACACAAAGCATTAACATGTGAGCCGATCTGATCGTAAATTTTTATACAAGCGTGAACACGGCAGCCGTCATTACATACGGTCGCGTCAGCGGGAAGGGTCGCTTTACATGACGCGACGCGATGAAAGTACTGTCATAGTGTTCGAATACACCTTTTTTTTCTAGCTGACATACGATGCAATGGAGTAGCATTCGTCATCATCAATGGACTCGCGGAGGAGCTCTCAACTCTAAACTAATACACCAATTTTTAAGAAATGTAACCTTAATTCATTTCCGGAATGAACGGTAAGTAAGTTTATTATTATTTATAGGTATTCCCTATGCAAATTTTGTGTGCGATCTTTTGGCCCGGCAACTTGTACTACAAAACTGTAGTACTTATAGCTCATCTTAAAATCAATCCATGTTTCGTTTATCTTTTATCTGTGTTATTTTCGTTATAACTAACAAAAAGAGGAAAACATGCTAATGTTTAAACATTCAAAGAACAACCATATTGATAAAATATGCTGTAACTAGATACATCTATGATGTTGTTTGACTAACTACCCGTCACTCCACTTGACATGAACAACACATATTTAAAGAAGCCGCCTCGTGATCATTGCCTGATGCTGTCATAACTCATGATTCACGAACACGCTTATAATACATGCATCACGGAGAGATTCCAACATTGTTTGATTACACTCGTCGTCTATCACACTGCGAAATTAAATATGAATAATTACTGACAGTGATCACGATCGGTGGTACTACGTTCGAGAATAATTATGTATAGCCAAATCATATTTACGGCTTTTGTTTGATAATACATTGCAGGGTATTGACTAGTAGACAATACTTGATGTTGTTCACCATAAAATACTTAATATTATTAGCTTTTTTATTAACTGAGCTTTTTATTACTACATGTACGTACATGATCTAAAGCTTCGATCGTATTGGTACAAAACTTACGAGTATAATCAGTACTTACTCTTGCACACTGCCCCACATACGACGAAAGCGTTCAGCGCGTTAAAAATATAAAATGGATATAAACCAAATTCAATTTAAAAAGAAAGAAACAGTCTTTTGTTTTCCTTGGGAATGTTAGGGTGCTCCGCGGTCACAGGACCTCCGTCAGCGACCTGTCACGACACACATCTCACCCTGTAAAGCCGTTGCGCACGTTGCGTCACGGATTTGCCAAACGTCCGCCAAACGCCCGTCTGTCGCAAACGCCATTGGCATATTCCTTCTTGCGTCAGGTGCGCAAACAAGTGCTTTATGGTCTTTGTTTCGGGCTTTCGGGGATACGATACTTTATGCTCACCGGAATATTGGGTACAACGATCTTTCTTTCTTTTAGATATATTATCATCAATTCGTCAGCTGGGCAGCATAAACACACGCCCCACCTCTCCCGGAGTAGTAAAGGCGCGTAAGGCTTATACAGCGTAAAAAGAAAACAATAAAAAGGTTCGCACGCAAATCAAATGTGAGGATGCTCGGCAGTTATACGTCGACCTCACACATCTCACCCTGTAAAGCCGTTGCGCACGTTGCGTGACGGCCATGCCAAACGCCCGTCTGTCGCGAACGTCATTGGCATGTTCCCCGTCAGGTGCGCAAACAATTGCATTATCGTCTTTGTTTTGAGCTTTCGGGGGTGCGGTGATGTGCTTTATGTTAAGCGAAATGATGTGTATGCATGCGAGTATCTCATTTTAAGTAACTTTGTACTCATGCGATTTCGCTGCGGCTCATGCGAATTTGTGGCGGTTTGGCGCACAAAATTTAACATGCAATGTTTTTTTTTCCGTCAATTACCAGCATACTCATGAAAAGAACCCCTATTTCTATTAGTGATTTATGCCTAAAAACAACAAAAAAATAAATTATTTACACTAAAATTAGTCTTTATGGGTCTACACGCGATATTAGGTAGATAGTCGCTCGCGACCACGATTGGTGTTACCCAGTCGAAACGTCGGGCAGTAAGTAGCTATGTAAATTGCCACTCCTAATATCGCGTGTAGACCCATAAAGACTAATTTTCGTGTAATGGAACGCGAAAGTCTAAAATAAATTAAGCTAGAACAAAATTAAGACTGCATATTAATCAATCCGTACAAAATTCATAGTGACAATATCCAACTACCAACTTACTATCCCACATCCGACAGGATTACGCCTCTTAAATTCGGTACCAGCATAATTAATCTTAAGAGGCAGCCATACAATCGCTAAACAACTTAAACGATTTACTAACTATAAATAGAGTACAATTAAGTAGAAGTCTGTAATATAGCAGCGTGCAGTATAATGGGCGGTTGTCAATGGCTTATTACAGAGATTGATGGCGGTTCGATGTCCGGCAGTTATTCATTTAACACACTATCCTAGACTGTGTCGAGCGATCTTTGTATCAATATTACGATGGAATAAGACGGATATTGTACAAAATATAGGTTGAGTTCAGAGACATGGCATATACATACATTTTATCAATGATGCAAAGTTTTTTTATGCCCTACAAATATCACTACTTAATCAAATAAGTAAATTGAAACATTAAAAATACCTATTATTAATTGTCATTACTTGTTTCCGTTTTGAATGTATATTTTTTACAAAACCATCTATAGATATTAAAAACCATTATTGCACCTTGAAATACGAGTTATAATTTAAAAACACAAAAGATAAAGATCTCTAATCAAGTTCCTTTACTAAGGTTACACCGTAAAAATATTCAACGTATTTATTTAATCAACTATCACTACAAATGTGCAAGATATGTATCAGCGATAACAGAAGAAAATATACATTCGTTATTGATTAATTATAGCCGTTGAGATGTGGGAAATGACGCAATGACTCCGGAGGCACTATTACTAGTATTTTACGGTACGACCTTATCATGAATCCATGTCATGGCTAGCTCTAACATGTAAACGCAGATATTTATTAAATTGATAAAATCTGCCTTAATTGTATAAGATATAGGCGGCCAACCGAATGACGAAGATTAATTAGTAGACATTTTGCTGAAGTCACAGTTTAGATTAACTGTTGACGTAATCTATACTAATATTATAAAGCTGAAGAGTTTGTTTGTTTGTTTGTTTGTTTGAACGCGCTAATCTCAGGAACTACTGGTTCGATTTGAAAAAATCTTTTTGCGTTGTTTAGACCATTTATCGAGGAAGGCTTTAGGCTATATAACATCACGCTGCGACCAATAGGAGCAAAGATACAATGGAAAATGTGTAAAAAACGGGAGAAACGCGAACGAAGTCGCTGGCACAGCTAGTATTTAATATTTTTCACTTAAATTAAGTACATGAAATATTTAAAAAAAAATTATTAATTACATATTGCTGGAGGCGATCAGACGAGTTATTGTTATTACTGAAAAATAATAACTATTAAATTTAACACTACTTCGACAACAAAGTTAAGTTTGTACACAATTAAAAGTCACAAAAGCCAAACGATTGTTCAGTCGCTGCTGACGACAGAACTTTTGCCAAAGTTTCTTGACCCGTTGACTTGGCATTGTCAGCCTGTGAAGGGCGGAACTTAGTTGCAGAAAAGTTCAAAGGTCACCCTCCGCCTTGACATATTGTGTGTCGCCTATGATGAAGCTTCTATGGAGTTATTCACTATGTATGAGAACGTCGCGTTGACAGATCAGAAAAAAAATCGCACTGAGAAAAAAATATTTACAGTCGGAAAGAAACATCATCAGATTAAAATCTACTAAAAGTAATGATTTACGTGCTTCTGTCAAGCGCTTATAGCTTTGAATTAGTGATGTTCTGAATATCCGTATCCGTATCCGCGGATATCCGAGGGAAAAGAAAAATCTGTATCCATATCCAGGTCCGTTACTTTTTACGCGGATCTTTTACGGATCTTTTTCAGGAGATTATTAGAATTAAAAACTTTAAAGTCCAATTAGTGTAATTTTTAATACTTGTAATCAAATATTGGACATTTTTATATTGCAAACATTATATAGAAAAAAGAAAGAATAGAAAGAAAGATAGAACTTTATAATGAGAAAAAGTTATAACTTACAACTTACTTTTAAGCCAGTGAAATGACTAAAACTTTAATCCTTTTTATCTTGATTACAAGAATATTATAGTAAGTTATAAAATCTTGATCACTTTTATGTCAATAAAAAAAAACTAACCTCCTTTTTTACAATTATGAGACTAATACAATAGAAAGTTATAAGATCCGTATCCGTATCCGTATCCGCGGATCTTGATAATAAATATCCGTATTCAGATCCGTATCCGCGGATACATGCAATAAGAAAAAGTATTAAAAATAACCAATACTATACAGCATCTCTGTAGGCGATGAAAAAGTACACATAATATGTTACTATTTACACAATATTACGTCGAACACGAATATAATCTCAAAGATTGCTTTCCATGTAGATGGAAGGCATTCATCATACAATAGTGGACAATGAACAGTCTAGACTTGTAAGGAAGTCTTCTAACAGCCATTCGGAGGCGCTACCAAGATGAGATTTTACCACACATTGTTCGACCGCGAAGATGAGTTAGTTCAAATAGAAATGTCTTACAGCGCTCTTGAGATTGGAGTCTAGCTTTGAATGCTAAATGGAAATGAGCTGTAAATCAATGCAGGAGACAATTGAAACACTTTTGTTTACTGTCATCTTCAAGAAATGGGAAATGGTGATGTTTTGTTTTGCAATAAATAATTTTATGTAAAAGGACTATGTTTAACAATTTTGCATAATAACGTCTACTAAGTTACTGAAGTCATTTTAAGTTAAGTATATGTATAACGAGTATGCTATATTAAATTTAATCATGCTAATGTTAACTGACATACATAAAAGAACAATTTTCTGTGACGAACCTCAATCATAAAGGTAAGGAGATTTTCGCATAAAGGTCTGAGGACAACGAACTAACAAAATCCTTTTATCTACAAAAGTATAATATCCCGAACTTATTTCCTTTATTTATTATCCCATGACAAATTGCTGGCCCGCCTACACTACACACGGATAGAAATAAAAACGAAGTAATTCTGTCGGCTGTTACTTTTGACATGACATAAAGAGGGTGAGACGACTGACAACTAAGTTAACAATAAAAGTAAATAATCATAATAGATATACTTTTACAAACTATTGACAAATCCGAAATTCTGACAATCCAATCAAAACGGCTCACCTGAATACTGAGTATTCCGAATAAAAAGCTTTCAATCAAGCAGACTGGTGTCTGCCTCTTCATATCTCCACAAACAACTACAAATCACGCACGAACTAGCATCGAGTTAACCCTAAAATTATCACTGTCACAATTCTGGAGCACCGAGAGAAAAACTGCTATAATACACTGCACTCGAACATAAAATGTTTCTAACCGTCGAATGCCGGCGCGGCGCCGCGTGACCCGCGCGGACTGGTCTCCGCCGAGCCTTTTTTGGCAAGTCGTCGCTTCGCAGAAACCCGGGGGATGGCACACTGTGCTATTTCGACTGGTGCACACATTCGTATCGGATATGTGACTCCTGTACTGTGCTTGCTCCTGACCAGTTTAGTTGCCCATTGGTGAATGTTGCGCTTTGAAAGAATTGAGATCGGCACTTTGCTATTTCAACCGATTACTTACTACTACTGAGCTGGCCTCTCAGGAACCAACGTCTGTCCAGGTTAATTGCACATTGGTTAATGCAGCGCCTTGGAAAACTTGGGAATTTTCATCTGATACACAGTCGTATCAGAGGTGTCTCCTAACTTTCAAACACTCAAGGTCTCACCAGTTCACTTACACAACGGCACAATGCGGCACTTGAAAACCCAGGAATCACACTGTTCTATTTTAAACATAACACACATTCGTATCAGATGACTATTAATGAACCAGCGACCCTGTCCACTAAATCTAGTTGCAATTATGTAAACATGTCGCCGTTAAAATGGCACACATCTATTTCAACTGATACAGACATTGGTACCACATAGCTTCTGCATCTGCTTACAAACAAACAGCCGCCCAGATAGTTGCAACAATGTAAGTGTTCAATGGCCACTTAGAGAAGCAATTAATTTTGAATTGAGAGCTAATATCTTGATTATATTGTAACTTTGTAATCAAAGCATACGGACGTCTACTGCACTAAGAACAAACTTGTTCGCAGCTCGTGGTCGCATTTAGTGACCGCGACTAGTGTTTGTTAGTCGGAAAAGTTCGTCAATTCTCATGAATGAAGATATAAGGGAAATAGGGCAGTTGACTTTAAATGTCAATCATTTTCTAATTTTTAAAGGAAATATTAATTTTGTTTTCAATAATGTTATTAATTTACCTACCTATATCCTATCGTCGATTGTGAATTGCATGTAAAATCTAACTTAGGAAATTACCCTATTCTTACATAAAAAGCACATGTAAAGTTTCACTTATTTAGTAAAATGATTCATTTAGCAGGGTAACATAGAAATATACTACGAGTGTATTAAGAATATTTCAGAGGTTGAAATTGTATGTCTTCCTTTGCATATTTTCTTCTTTCTTGCCCAAAAGGAGTTGGGTCATTGCGCCGATCTAGTAACTTCCTTTCAATATGGCGTTAATACATTCTTCAGACTTATACACTTAAAAATCTCACCTAAACCGCATAAACCCGCCACTGCAAGTAACGTCCGCAACCGCATTTATAATCCTTTACTTTCAAGATGTAATACAAACGAGATGCGATCAAAGCCAGGTAGGGGACAATTTATTGAGTCGTTCGGTCTCAGTAGCGGAGACAAGACCGTTCCTCACGCGAGCGACAAGTTATTAATGGGCGTCAACATTATCTGCACATCTTGCGTGCGAGTGGCGACTGCGATATCGCCAGACCACTTTGTCCCACTGAATAGGCATGTTGGCAGGCTAGAAAGCTTTCGTTCTCGCTATCAAAATGGGTCCAATCGTCAATAGAAACTGAAAGAGGGATTGCTTTACACAATTACGAGGCCATTCGGTATTTGTTACCTTATTCAGTAAATTATAAGACAGCGTTCCAAGCAATATCTTAAATATTACTGACAATATACCAAATAAAGCTCAGCTTAAGAATTTAAAGTCGACTAAGTTCTGCTACATAAGAATCGACTCTCCAAATTAATAGAAAAGAGGCTTTCGTTTTCAACGTAATATTGGACGAGTAGACTAAAAACTTGACAGTAAGCGGGATGTTTCCCATGAAACACTCAGTGAAGAGCAGTTACTAAGTAAGTCGTTTCTATCAGCAATGCCAGTGCCCGTTACTACCCAAGGCAGTTATTAGATCTCGTATACCAGGGAACCAGTAATTACTGAAGGTAGGTACAGTGGCCTCTCAGAATATCTAAGTGCTTGAATATAATATCGAGCGGAAATCAGTAAAAGATAGTGCCGATTGATATGAACCATCCCAATACGCTGATTTACGTCATTGATCACTCGATGACGAATCGATGCTAATGATTAAGACAAACGAAAACGAAACTTTTCTTTCAAGGTGGCATACCTTCTGTTAATATTTTCGTTGGATAAATATTGAAGAATAATTCAAAGATGATGTTTTATGGTCAGGGCTATGTTTCCCTACTTTTTTCTATAGAGAAACTAGAACCGATGGCTGGATAAAAGTTGATTTGACAGATCTCGTACGTACGAACAGGATTTCCGTAAATATTTAGAAGAAATTTGTATTACTAATAGGAACCGTAGACATTTATCACACCAAACGCAAAATATTTCCAAATTACACTCAAATATTTAGAAAACTCGCCAAAAATTCTAGAAAACATATTGTTACGACCACGAGAGACCGTGCAAGCGGAATTAGTCTTATCGTCGTATGGATAAGGTCTATATTCGCTTGCACGATACTACGCTACACACTCTGGTAGGTTGTAGCGAGCTCTAGAGTGTTCTAAAGTAATAATAATATTACGATCTTGAGAGACCGTGCAAGCGAAATTAGTCTTATCGTCGTATGGATAAGGTCTATATTCGCTTGCACGATACTACGTCACACACTCTGGTCGGTCGGAGCGAGCTCTAGCGAGTTCTAGAAATTTCGATCCCCGCGAGAAGATTCTCGACGCCACCCGAAGAGCTGCGTCCTCACTGGGTATAAAAGCGGGATGTACGACGCGACGAGACAGTTCCGATTTGGAAAGCGAAGCGAATCAGTCTCCTGCGAACTAGAAGTGATCGAGTGCGTTACCTGCGAATAGTTTCAGTGAAATTCAGTGTTTTAGTGTGATTCAGTGCTTTAGTGTAATTTAGTGTTCCGTGTTTAGTGTTGTAATTAAGTGTTTTTAATTGTGTTTTTAAGTGTTTAATTGTGTAATTGTTAGTCGATAAATAAATTAATTGTCTTTTAGTGACTTTTGGCGTATCTTGAATTAAACGTACCCCGTTCCCGCAACAATATTAGAAACTAATAGTGTGCAACGCTTGTCACTGAAGAAGGCACTACAATATGCATGTTCGCTCGGGGCAGCACGTTTTTTCCTTAACAAGCAATAATAACAGAATAATTTGTTACATTAAGCCTATAGACTCATAGCACTAATACAAATGTGTTTGTAACAATTCCAATATTTCTATTACAAGATCGTCCATCACAGTCGTAGGCCAATTTATTATAATAAATACAGAGGACGTTTGATCGAGGTCGTTGTTTGTTACACACACACACACACACACACACACACACATTCGATCAATGATAATAATGACTGCTCCTTCAATTGCAATTCTACACCATTTGTTCCATGAGAACCACTTGTACTTGACATTCATAACAAGTAAGCGTACGTATATGGAACAAAACCAATCAATATAAGTACGTAGTGTAATTGTGTTTTATTTTCTAGAAACATTAAAATGGGCTTAAGTCACATAATGCCACGTATGCGTATGATGTTGCTATAAAGACAAAATGCTGCTGAACAACATCCAGTGTGTGCTATGGTACAGCAAACTTCATTTGTTACAAAAGTGGGTACGTTCTCAATGTGATCACGAAACAACGCTTGCCTTTTAAGCCAACAACGAAAAAGTAGAAAAGTAAAAAGAGGGTAAATCCGCATGCGTTCGCTTTTAAACAATGGCCGATGAGCAATGTTTGCTTTGGGATTAGCGTGTTTGTGGTTCTCATGATATTGGCCGGGCAAACTGACGTGTTGTGCTAGCCGCCATATTGGTACAAGTTTTAGGAGTCTTTTTAAAAGGCAGAAAAGTGCGTTGCGAAATTAGCAAGCAAATTGTGGCTATTGTTAAAGCAAATAGCGAAAGTTAAATACTCTCTACCCCAGTTTTCGCAGTACTGGACAGCAGTTTGGTCGATTTTTTTATGGTTTTGAATGCGGTATAGTATAGGCAATATAAACTTTGTTGCATGATCCCAACAATTACTAATATTGCAGTACCACATTTTTTGTACAAAGCTCGACACATGGTCATCAAACAAGAGGCACCATTTCAACGATTTTGTACGTCATTAATATTAATAATCAAGTCACGATAATCAAACGGCTAGCAAAGCTTGTCGCGTCCACTATTTTGCGACAATGATTTTACTCCAAGTTATTGGTTAGCTTTGCAAACTTTCCAAGACCTTATGACTTTCCCGGTACCACATCCTTGAGTCGGACCGTTTCCAGCTAAACAAGCGCTTTTTTGGCACTCTTTTTCGCGGTGCTGAGTACAGAGCACGCACGCTCGCACGCAAACACTTCGCACCTCGGCTGCGACTTGTCGATTCCGTGCATGTTGCACTTTTGGCCGCATCGTGTTTAATAAACAACTCGCGTTAATACCGCAGGGTGCGGCGCGTCTGAGGTTTGTCAAACAATGCAAGCCCAACTCGCTGTGTGTACGTTGGCGATGCTTGCTTGTTTGTTCAAGTTTAGCTTTAGCTAATTTTAACTGTATACATACACGAACTGGTTTCTACCCAGAAATTCGACTAAGTTCTACAATTTGAATCGCTATTCAGGCATGGTAGGGAAGTTTGCGACTACCCCTTCGTTGCATGTTATTCAAAGTACACCTCACATGTTTCGATTATTCATTGGAATATGCTTCAAGATCCTTCTAGGGAATGAAAGGCTTTTGATTTCGTCATTATTATGGCATTACTTAGTATCCATCCATACCAAACTGACATTAAGACTAACAACCCCTAAATAGGCACTAACTGAATTTATTCACCATAATAAGCTCTACACAGCGAACTCATAACAATGTAAGATAATAGGACTCTTTTAATTGCGACAGTTGAGAATGGACAGTTGAAACGTTTCACTAAATAAAATAGCGAGGCGAATGAAGCTAAGAGGAAATGGCCCGAGACAGCCCCGTCGCTCCGGACCGTATAACTCAAGCCCGTAGTGTTGAGAGGAGAGATGTCGATTAACTTATACAATTAAGTTAGGGTTGAATCTAGCATGGCCGAGTACTGAAAAGACTATTAAATACTTTCTAGTTTAAGCAATGCGCGTTTCAATTGTTTCAATCTGATTGGGATTTTTGAGGTTACTTAGTCGACAAAATAAAGAGAATCTAATTCGTTTAGTATTCGGCTGGTAAGTCTCTTAATTAACATGAACGCGTGTTTGCACAGTGTTAAAATGTTTTAAGGCATTTAGTTTTTAAACAAAAACACCTCAACATGTGTTAAGGTGTTTTTGGCTGTGTTTTCCAAATAAAAGCAGTAAAGTATGTTATAAATCGTTTAATGTAACAGGTAATTCATTTAACCATATCTGACAAATCTGATAAATACGGAACTTATTATTATGTTCACATTGGTTCACTTGCGTGTTATGTTAAGTACGAATAAGTGTCGTGTGCGTACCCGGTCATGTTAGACGTCTAATCAACAAAGTGTATCAGATAATACGGATTTACGAAAGGCCATTTACGGATATCCATTTTTCATGACACCACAAGTTTAATCGCTGAGGTTTATACTTCTCGACCATTTCAAATGATTCGTTTAACTATGTCACACTTCAAAACGACATTTTTACCTGTTAGGAAAAATAATACTTCAAAATGGATTTTCCAAAGTAATCTATTTACCTATTCCACTTTGATTTTCCGATAAATAACTAAAGTTATAGGTCACGCTTGTCCAGTCTATACGAAAACAATAAATTATCATGTCCCTTTACCATCATTCAATTATCGTTACGAAATTACCGTCACAAAATGGAGACTGTTGCGTGAGCGAGCACAATGGTCTGTTATTATTCTAATTCACGCGGGGAACACTCGAAAATCGATAGATACGAAACCAGCCGCTGGCAGACGGCTTGGCGCCGACGTAAGGTTGGCAATGTTGGGTAAATACTGTTTGGGACGTGATTTATGGATTTAGTTTGACGATGTAACAAAAAATACTACTTAGATCAAGTTTTTGACACAATGCCAGCAAGGCCCCCGCGATAAGCTTCTTATTATTACGGCTAGAGATACATAAAATGATAGACAACTGTCATGCAAGGATTATTGGTACAAAAATAATAGTTACTTATTATAACTTATCCAATGTAAGCTCGGCAAACATGAACGCACTTGAAATAAAAAATATTTCTACGCATTTTGTTTCTGAACTAGGCTTATCAATGCCGTCAAACTGATAAGAGTACGCTTGAAAATCGATAAGATACCATGCAGCCCTAGACGGCATGGCGCCGGTAATAATCCGATCAAGAAGGGAGGACCCTTATTGCCCGGCCCTCACATACATTACAACTCTCACTCTCAATGGCTGGGTTATTTTAGTCCAGGTGCACACGTATATTTGCGTCACGTTCACTGTTCTTGTTTCGACACACAAATAGACGGATCGTATCTAGTCTAGCAATGTCCAGTGTTAATTTAATACCGGTGGAAAGCGAAACTGAGTGCAGCCCTCGCATTTCCACTTTTACTCGGTACAACAAGGACTATTTTGGAATAGCAGGATGACATTTATTTGTATCAGGCGGATTCTATTCTGATTTGGTCTGGCTTCCGGCACTGGAAATGTTCATGTTTAGGATCGGTATTTTAGGACTAGGTTTCATTGAAATTACTACTAAGTTCCTGCACTAATACAAATATTAATTTACAATGCAATCTGCCATTTTGCACCGTGACATTAACAGTTATCTGTATGCAACTAAATATCTATGAATTACTTCTATAAATAAAACCATCTAGTTAATAATTCATTGAAACATAGTTGCATAAACAACGAAATAACCTACCGAATGTCAAATTCTCTAAAGTAGGCAATATTCCCCCATCCACCTCCCGGCCTACACAAACCATGACTTTCGCTTGACGACCTCCCCTTTGCTTCATAAATTCTCTTCCTCTACAAAACCCGCACTAATTAAGCCGGGATACTTCTGAATATTTCAGCCGAGCTGTTACGGACAATCGGCCCTTTGAACCTTGTTATTATCAACTATAATTACTGCGTAATATTTCAAAAGGCTCGGCCTCACGGGGTTGCTTCTAAGTGAATTATCACTGGAGGGGTTATTTTTAAAACCGAAACTCCACGCGAATTGCACGGCTAAAGGATTTTTTATTTTTACTCTGCGTTCATATCATAAACAGTAGCAATTATAACAAAACAAATGGGAGATACATGTGTGTGTACCTCCCATTTGTAGCAGCACATACGCTTAAATTTTTCAACTATGCAGTTTAATTAAAATAATTATGTTAGGTTAATATTAAAGATATGAAATAAAATATTCAATTATTTTGAACTATAGTGACGCGAAAAATTATGCAAGTAATAATAAAGTTTCAAAATTGATATTCCATAAATTAATAAGGTTGGCACAAGGCTGAAGTGGATAACAGAATTAATTTAATAGGGAACAAATAAATTTTATGCCGATGCTATATGAAGTGCATTTAAGAGCTCACAACATACAGCACTTCAATTCCACAGATTAAAGTTAGCAGCCCTTAAAAAAAAAGAAAAATCAGTGACGTTTTCTTTCCCACTCGTAATCCGAATCAGGAACACGTGTTCCCGCGCCCAAGTGCGAAGGTGAACGAACTGCAACCAATCGCAGGCACCTCTTTGAACTTCTCGCTATATTTCCGCTTCCTGCGTCCAATCGATAACAATATTTCCAGGGTGACAGGCGCGGGGCGGGCGTGCCAACTAGCACGATTGAACACATTTTTCATTACGATAAAGTTTCAACTTATACCGCGCCAATGCAGTGATCGAATACCGCCAATACTTTACCGGCGACGCGAACACTGAAACTTCGCCATCTGAACTTCTAGTGTTTGTTTTCAATTAGTTCTGTTGGTCGAGCGCTACGCAGTCGGGTAGAAATAACGGTTGCTTGTGTGTGCCACTGCATAATGACTAGCTAACTTAATCTGAGAATCAAGATCAGAAATATCTCATTTAATATCTTAAATCCATTCAAGCCAGAGGTTTCTCGTTCATGATGTCCGGTTTATTAAATTGATGCACTAAGTAATGAAGTAAGATGTGATACAATTGCAACCCAAGCGGCAGTACACTGCAAAATATATGAATTACTTAACACAGCTTTAAACAAAATTTTATTTAATAATAATTGGCCAATCCCCAGCACCACAGAAGCCAGTTTGTTGTAATTGAATACGAATGATAAGTACAACCTTTAAAGATAAGGAATTTCTAAGTAACAGCAAAAGCCTTACGCTAATATTTTAGCAAACCATACAGTTACCTAGTCAAGTCGCACTCAAGATAAGATCTACGGCTATCACTTCACATAACTCACCTCAAAAACCGAAGTTAAAGTGACTCAACGCATTAAACCTACTTACCTAAGAGAGTAATGTAGGCATATGTTTAAACTGCCGTAACATACCTCGGAGGCGCGGTAATCGCGATACCCCGCCAGACACCCATTAGGGGTCAAAGCGAGTACTCTCGTTAATGTGGAGGCATTAGGGCTAAACGGGAAGGTGATGCGTGGTAGCAAGTTTGATACACGTGAATTTTTTTAAACTATTCTTCTGGTTAGTCGAAAAAAACCAGAGGTTTTTGAGGAGTTCTTTCCGTTCCACTCCACTTAAACATTTGATAACTTCAATTAGGTAACTTTCACTAGCTTTTTCTATGCAGTGACTCTTTTGAATACGCAGATTTGACGGTATATAAGTACTCATGATTCAATAAAGGTAATAACTATAACCGGTTTTTCAATTTGTACGTAAGACGAAGAACTTACCCACGCAACACTGCCAAATTCTGAAAATCTAGCACACATTCTTGGAGTCAATCTAAACCACTCGGTATCCACGAAAAATTTCTAGCCAAAAAAATACCAACCTCAGCGCTTCATATCGAAAAGCTGCAACATTATCCACATCGACATTTCAGATCGCCCCTCACGTTAAATAGCTATCTACGTAAATTCCCTTTACGCAAGCACACCTCTAATTTTAATTACGTCAACATTATCGGGCTTCCCACTTGGAACGCTCGCCGATTGATTCGTAAGCGAACGCGGTTAAGTCCGTTGAAAAATTCACCCTAACCGAGCGAGGGCAACTTCCGCCAATCCAATTACAGGCGCGGAACTCTGGAAATTCTAAACCGATTATACAGAATTGAAAACATTAAGTACTTTACAGATTTCGAATGTCCCCCAAACGACAACGGACCTTATCCCAACAACGTGGGATCGATTTCGGAGCGGCCGTCAACTGATTAAGAAGTCAAAAATAGAATTGGGATGGAAATTATTTATGAAAAACTCTTATTTCGCACGCCACGCAAAGGAGGTACTGATTAGGAAAGTTTGATGAGTTGCAGTTTTATACAAACATCGGTTCGGATGGACGTGACCGAAATTGGATCGTGTTTTGTTTCAGCCCGATGGACATAGCAGCCGCCATCAGGCTCACGGTTATGTAGTTTCCATTTTCTACTTTCACAGAACAGCATTGTATTTTGTCCACTAACCAACTAGTGAACCCATTAACTCTAATGGGTTATTATAGTTCTGCGCGATATTTTCGCTGGGAATGCAAACTTTGATGTCCATCCATGACTCGTAGCAAATTGTGTTTGTATATTTTTTGTTTTGAAATCGATCATTCTGAAATAATCGTTGTCATCGCACAGGTAAATGAATACCATTATTTGGCCAAAAAACCAAAACAATGGAAAGTGATTCATGGCAGTCAAAGTAATGCCGAGTCATTGTTAATATTAATCACAAAGGTGCACAATCGCATTTGTGTCCAACTGCTGACGGCGACATGGCGCCAGCAATTTTTATTGCATCTTTTACAACGCTTTTCAACGGAACAAAGCATTATCTCTTGGCTTACCAGACAGATTTTTGCATATTTCTAAACATTACTGGGACAAGCCAAGTTATTGAAGGTCAAATTATACACTTTTTTTAATGTACTGTCGGTAACAAAAGTACAGTGATTTTATTATAAAATGAGAAACAATATCCAAAAATCATGTGGTTTTTAGTTTTCCATTGAGCTAAGTATGTAATACCCAGAAAGATTTAACGGAGAATCCGTTTATATCTAAATGTCATAGTTCTATGAATAACAACGTATAGAGCTTAGCCTTCACCTTTTATAACAATATGGCTCCATCTAGGCTAGGTTCCATAAAAAGAGGGTCAAGAACAATTCGTACTCGAGCTAAGGGTTTAGTACCAATTAGGGATAGGGGAGACGGGGGTAACCAGAGTCAGTGGGTAACGGGAGTCAATCTAAAATAAACGAAATAAAACGCTGCACAGTTTAACGTTATGTCGCATGGTGACCCCCTCCGCACCCCTAGCGCGCCGGTAAACACGGGCGACCGCAAGTTGCGCTCGCGTCATCGGGAGCGAGGTGTGTGTCACGCGGGAGGCGGCGCTCTAATATTTACAACAATTTAATCGATAATGTAAGTATTAACTGTAGCTTTTTTTATCTTTTTAACTATTTTATGTTGCTGTGTCATAATTGAATTTAGAGATAGTATTTCGTTTGATTTGAATTTGTAATGTTTTTAAATGATTTTTTAAATTTTATTCGAAAACCGTCATTTGGGGTAATCAGGGTCATTACAGATGCCAAGAAACTGGAAAAGGAAGACGACTATTGCAAGTTGGGGTTGGAGAAAAACGAACTAAAGGGAAGAAGGAAAAGAAGAATGAAAACTAAAAAGTACTTATTTGAGTCAAGTTCACCTGGAGTATCAGAAGACGAAGAAGTTCCCTATAATGAAAGTAGTGATAGCGACATAGAAAACATAATGCCACCCACCAGCACAGAGAACGCACGTGGAGATCAGTCTCTGTGTATGATATGCCTTGAAGAAGGAATGGCAAGAGAAGTTTGGTGTCGCTGTCGTCTCTGTGGCGGGTGGGCCCATGAGGCTTGCCCCGGATATGATGACCCCAAGACTGACTCCCATTACCCATATGGGTGGGAAATGAGAGTCAATCTTTGTTTTTTGTTTTTTATTTTTTATAATTATTTTTATTACTTCAGCTAAAAATTACTAGTGGTACTATGTTCCTCATTAGTTATAGGTTTAAGATTAAACAAAGAAAAATTAAAGACTGATTATTTCTGAAAAATACAAACAGTTTTTCTTAAGTGACTCCCATTCCCCCCGCCTCCCCTAGATTCGCTTCACTGCTTTTAAGGGTCTTCTTTTTTTAATGGATTGTTAGTCTGTTTTTTTTTTTCGGTTAAATTGAATGCAAGCAAACTAGGAGATCGGTTGAAATATTTCCAAGGTTGTTAGACAATATGACAAGAACCGATGAAATATACCTACTTTTCACAATTTACTTCCTGATTGGCTCGGTGGAACAGTGGTTGAGACCCAGTCTCACCGCCCACGGTTCCAAGAGTCGTGGGTTCGATTCCCATCTGGGACAAAACATTATGTGACGAACATCGGCGTTTGTTCCGTGCCTGGATGTGTTATTAAAAATTTAAGTATATTTATGTATCCACTGTTGATTCTGGTAACACAAGTGCTTAAGCTACTTACAAAGGAATCAGATCAATGTAGGTATGTGATGTTGCGTAATATTTATTTATTTACTAGCTTTCCGCCTGCGATTTCGTCCGCGTAGAGACGTTTAACGGGTAAAAGCATTACTTCTTTATAGCGCAGTCGGTTAAAAAGTAGTCTATGTCCTTTCTCAGGCTCTGGACATTCATTATCTGTACCAAATTTAATTTAAATCGGTTCAGTACTCTATGCGTGAAAGCGTAACAGACAGACAGACAGACAGAGTTACTTTCGCATTTATGATATTAGTAAGGATAGTAAGGATTTCCATCTAATGATAATAATGTTTACGTGATAATCTTTTTAATATTTTTTTAACTCCTACCCAAAAGGCAGTACGCTATTTAGGCATCGAACTAATACGTCCATTCAGTTTCGGGCGTCCATTTGTATCGTGTAAGGACATTTGAGGTAACGATTTGCAATTTATGACGGGGACAGTGCTGGATGGAGGCAACGAAAGCTCGTTCGCTGCGCTTCGTGACTCACGACTCGAAAGTGACAAAGTTGTATGGACGCTCGCACACATCAGTGCTGGCGATTTGAATTTGTTTTTTTTTCGCAACGGCCACCCAGTTGTTTATTTTAAATGGCTGCCCCTGTCCGATCGTGTCGGCCTGTGTTCGGACACCTGGTGTTCAAATTACTTTGACAGTGTTAGAGGTGAGCTAGCTATGGTCGAATTGAATTCGCAGACCCGTGTAACTCATTGATTATTTAGGAATAGTAATCGAGTAACTTTTGATATTCAAAATAATATGAAACCACGTTACATTCCTTCGACCTCTTGAAAAAATTAACACAATTTGATTGAGGTAGAAGATAGGTATCTATGGTTTTCTGGCTTTAATTAATTAGACATCAAAATAAATATTCTGTGACCTACAAGTCACGAAGTGGGTTAAGATTTAAGGCAGTACGTAAACATCATGTTACAACACCAACAAAGTAGCAGCACATTGGCCATAACAGCCTAAAACAGTTAACTGTTTCCGAAACACTGTGCCTAATTGACTTGACTGACTAAGCTAATGGGTCCGGAGTAGCCGAACGCGAAAACGCAACGCGCGACGTTCCGCCCGAACGCATTTCGCGCACGAGCGTGCGACATAATCCCGTATCCGCCAAGAGTAATTCATGTCACTTTTGACGCTTCCACTTGGTATCCGTTAGTTCGCTCTTATACAATCCCATCGATTGACTGATTACAAACGAGCTGGCGGTTTGCAATGCCAATTACTGTTGTTACTTTCGCCGCCCATTGTTTTTCGCTATCATGCCAAATAGAGGCGAGGTGAGTGACGACCTTTGATGTTGTCACTTTCGTTTTCGATGCTAAACGATTTACTGGGTAGTAGCGAGATAACTCGTTGTTGTATTACCTTTGTTGATTTGATAATTGTGTGCAAGAATACGTATGGATAAAGCTGCCAGACCTGTAGCCCCCTATGTTATTCTGTATACAATGTATTTAATTGTGTCCATAAGCTCTGTACTGAATTCTATCAGTGCTAGTCATAATTCAAAAACAACAACTACGACAAAAAACGACGCTGAAAAAGTATAAAACAAGACTTTTAGAACACTGAACTGAACAAAGTTGCTTATGTAGTTCCAAGTAAATGGACACAGTAGACTCTACCAAAATGCTTATGTTGAAAATTGACAATAATGTCATACAATACTATTTTGAAGTATGCAATATTTACTATGTAGAGATAGGTTTTCATGTTTGGAAAACCGCAGTCACACGTTGTCAAAGTGCTACGGTAGGTAGGTACTTGTGTATGGAACGTGTGACTACGCCTTTCCAAACATGAAAACTTATCTCTACATAGTAAATATTGCATACTTCAAAATAGTATTGTATGACATTATTGTCAATTTTCAACATAAGCATTTTGGTAGAGTCTACTGTGTCCATTTACTTGGAACTACATAAGCAACTTTGTTCAGTTCAGTGTTCTAAAAGTCTTGTTTTATACTTTTTCAGCGTCGTTTTTTGTCGTAGTTGGGTTTTAGTTTTTAACTTTTATTATTTGTACTATTTTGGTGTTAAAGTGTATTTGTGGCGCATAATATTATCAAAAGTTAAATTGATGAACCAACATGTTTTATATTTTAAGGGGACGTAGTAAAGAAGCTATGAACGAAAAGATGTGAACTATATGCAATCAGTCCATGAATATACGTAAAGTCACATGCAAATGCTAGTAATATATATATATATATTTAAAATGTACAAGTAAAGCGCTTTCCAATGATACCAAACACGGCGTATTTATCTTAACTTTATTTTTTTACTCTGTATGTTTTGTCCGCTAGTGGGCGCCACATTAGATTTTGTGAAACCCTATATAGCCTATAACCAGCGGACAATTAAGACGCTTCTAATGATATGTCATTTGTCGAATTCTGACAAGCAATTTAGAAGTTATGTGGAAACAGATGAACATACATACATACATACAAACATACATACATACATACATAGCCTGTCAAAATCATAACCCTCCTTTTGCTTTGCCGTAGTCGGGTAAAAATCAAAATTCTTGACAACATTCAGCAAGTAAATAAAATATTTGTCGCGATATATATGTATTATATTTATATGCACAATGCACATTCCATAGATTTGCAACAGAAAAAGATCACATCCTTTTCCCATAGTCGTTATTCCAACTGAAACTAAAAACCTTACAAGCAAAACTTGCATAGTATGCAGTACCGTAAGTTGATTCACATTAAAACAAAGTACCTAGCGGTGTAGCTGCACTAACTAAAATACCTAATACATAAATATTATAATATACAATGCGAAATAACTGTGGAGAACAGTTTAATAGCTGCATTGTTGTGGCGTCGCAGACAGCAAATAATGTCCTTTAACGATCTCCGTTTCCTTCCTGTAGTCTCACCTGCATACTGCACTACACTACTGTTATGTACAATCAGCCTCTAACTAAATTCGGGAATGTAAATCTGGGAATAACAAAGGAATTCGAAGTCGTGTTTCAACATTATTCATGTTTAGTAACGACACAGGGACGAGACTTATGTTTGCAACACAATACCTTATCATTTTACTGAGAAGACAAAACGGTTTTTTTTCTATTCCACAAGCTTTTGGAAGATACTCGTTGGTATAGTACGAGCAACGAGCATCTTGGTATGAATAGTCAAATATTGTTGTCCGTAGTTGAATCTATACGTTTTAACTAAGTACCTAAAAAAAATTAAGTGTCTGTTTGTCCCCGATTTAATAATATCCGAAACGGCTGGACCAATTTTGACGGGACTTCCACTAATAAATAGCTTCTATTATAGGCTATTTTTAAAAAATATTGCTGCTAAAAACATTTTAACGCGGACGAAGTTGTGGGCCGCCGCTAGTATAGAATCAAAATCATAGGGCAATGTACTAAACTGGATGGGTAATTAACCTCATCACAAATGTTAGTGTTTCCTTGCCAATTAGTGTTGCACAGCTTAAGACAGTTATATAACATTAACACTTGAAGTAGAATTGTTAATATATGCAAATAAATGCATGTTCACGGTAAGGAGTTTGAAATTCTTCTTTTCTTTTTAGCTTTTGCGCAAACTTAACTATCAATGGCGAATGCTGATGCTATTTTCAATTGTGTGTGAATAATATTTGTTTAATAGGGTGATATTCATATAAATGTATGTACTTATATGTTTATTGTGATATTCATATAAATGTACATGTACTTATATGGGTGTTCTTGTAAATGAATAAATAGATTGTTTACTAATAAGTTTCAATTCACTCATTTCTCCAGTCACAAAGGTCAAGATTGGATATGAGATTGAACTGTCACTACTCACTAAGCAGGCAACGAAAGTGGACACGGAACAGACATCAGAATGCACAATAGTACGGATAGTACGTTCTGAATCACGCCCTGGGCGAACTCTCCATCCTAGTTTACTTTGCTAAGAATATTATTTGAGTTTCACCATTGTGCGTACTTTGAGGGACCGCTAGAAGTTGACCAGTCAAATACGTTGGCGTTCAATGGAGCCAGCACTTAGTACGACATTCATGAAAGCTCGAATCCATTTCTCACTCGCGCATTTGGATGTATCATCATCGAAAGCTTTAGTGCTCAAGTTGTACTAAAAATTGAGAAGTAATAACATCTGGCAGATTTTTTTTACTTTACTATCGGGCAGGTGGACGGGCCTATACATATGTGTGTGTAAAAAACGCGAAGGTCGTATGTAAATATGTAATACTATATTTAATACACGTGTGAGATTGTACATTGATAAAACAGGATGAATATTAAATTATAAGATCTGGCTTAACCACTCAAAATATCAACCGTAAGGAACATACAATGGCTAATTTATAATTACATGACATGATTTATAAGTGCATGCCAAATGCCACAAAGTACAAAGGAATTTTGATTTGTATAAATGAAATTGCATACAAAATACCAAACCTCAATAAATAATAAATAAACATTCACAACAAAACTCAGATTGTACACTACACATAATCCGCGAACACAGAAATTCCCATTGCGCCGATATCGCACCAAAAGCCAAATGAAATGAAGGGACAAAGCTACCATTTGACAGAGAACGTAATAACAGTCGGCATAGACGATTTCCAAAAGAACAATAACCATGGAAGAGGCTTTCGCGTCGAATAGGAGGCTACAAAGGCGGCGTCTGAATATTAATTCCGCCGGTTTTACATAAGATATTCGCGGCGGGCGTCGCGACGCGGATGCGGTCGTGATCTTGAACCCGTAGGGCACCCATTGTCTACAGGGTTCGTGTGAACCGAGCACAACATCTCCGAGGAATTACCAGTGAAACCTCTAATACAGACGTTTAAAAAGATGCGCTCGCGAATCTGACCGTAGTGGTCACTTGCATTTTTTTTATGCGATACTTTTTGAGGAATTAAATGATAATACCTGCCAGTTACCTTTGTTAAATTATGATTTGAAGCGGTCTTGTTCGGTTTTAGAGCAAGCCAATATATCAACCTAAAACGCGTCAACCTTATCGTTGAAGACCGTTAATTTAGGACTTTGATATTAAAAATACGTATCTGCAATGCACACTACGTACGAAAGTTTCTCTTCATGTTTAAATGGCCGCTCTATTCCTATTCAATCTATGTCCACCTCACAAAATGACCACCTGCGACCGAGACAGGACATCCGTTACTCAAACTGCTAACGACGAGGAAGAACACGGCACGGTAGCGAGATGCCTCTCGCAACCTCGTGACTCACGAATACTCACGATCCACGCTTAATCAGCCAAGAAAGTCATACAAAATGGTTATTTATTTGCCCAACATAACCCCGGGGCAGAGCCATCTATGCACGTTCTCGTCTGTGACGATGGGGTTGCCTGTTTCACGTTTCGATCGGCGCCATATTGATATCGCTGCGTTGTTATAATAAGACGGGTTGGAAGAAGCAAAGGTCCAGAGACTATGTCCAATGCTCAGTCCAACACAGAAGAATAATCATATAGAATCGGTTCCGCAGTCAAATGCTAATGTACCATAAAATAGTTAAACTCTACACGTTTCTAAACACAGTCTTGAACTTTTCTTAATATAAAATCGTTATCTGACAGATCTGGAACAAGCGCATTTGCAATAGAAAGTTGCAAACATTCATGACCGGCGAAGAGTAAGCTGAAATTACTTATGTGTCAAATGTTATATGATGGCCATGGTCTATGTTCGAATAAAAAACGCAGTAAGTAGATAATCTAAATTTAACCAACAACGCAACAACACAAAAAATGCGAGCAGGTTTCTACTAGCTAGAGTTACAATTGCAAACACGTGGCTAAATAAAATTCGTATTATACCTAGCGATTCATAATACGTAAAATTTACCTTTAATCGTCATTTAAGATTTACAAACAAAATAAAAAAATCTTTAAAAACAAGCTTTTATTTAAATGCGCTAAAAAGAAAAAAATAAACTTTTACACTATAACTTTACTGTCAACTTATAACATTTCAAATTCAACATATTTGACACAATTTATATGTTTTAAAAGCTTGTCGCGAGATTTAAGTACCTACTCGTAATTTTAAAAGCAAGTTTTAAAATACCTGCCTATTAAAAATTTTAAACTAAGAAAGTAAATACGAGTACTTAAATCTCGCGACAAGCTTTTAAAACATATAAATTGTGTCAAATATGTTGAATTTGAAATGTTATAAGTTGACAGTAAAGTTATAGTGTAAAAGTTTATTTTTTTCTTTTTAGCGCATTTAAATAAAAGCTTGTTTTTAAAGACTTTTTTACCTTAATTTATTTTATACTTTTTAGTTTTCACACGAGCCCAAACTCGATGGGGTTGTGTCGTTTAAGTACTGAGTTCCTTTGGCTGTCTTCCGGCTCCATCATCAGACCCTGGTTACCATCTAGCATCTAAGTACTCATCTAGGCGAATCAAACGAGCCCAAACTCGATTTGGTTGTGTCGTTTAAGTACTGAGTTCCTTTGGCTGTCTTCCGGCTCCATCATCAGACCTTGGTTACTATCTAGCACCAAAGTACTCATCTAGTCGAATGAAATGAGCCCAAACTCGATGTGGTTATGTTATTTAATTACTGAGTTGCTATGGCTATCTTCCGACTTCATCATCAGATCAGCTCCATGTCATAATAATATTGCATTGTCATCGGATATACACGTGCATGCAAAATTTCAGCTCAATCGGTTGAGGGCAAGTGCCTTAAAATTGAGTTATAAAATTCCACCCGAACACACAAACATACATACATACATACATTGCAAGTTAAATAAAAGCTTGTAAAAAAATGATTTTTCCCCAATGTACTAGTAACAAATTCGCTTATAAATGTAAAGTTCTGACGTTTCGATCTAATATTAATAAGCAATAACGACGATTGTTGATTTTAAATTATTAAAAATGACCTCACGCCATAGCAGAACAAATCACATTCCAAGAAGTTAAGTCATAATTGAAGGCAGCCGTTACTATGTTAATTAGTTGATTAGGTATCCGCAGTTGTAAATACCTAGTTTGCCCTATACGCATATACGTATACCTCTATGTAACGACAGTACAAAAAATTAGTTAAACAACAACACAACTGTGCAAACTGTACACGCTCTTCAACCCAAGATCGTCAATGGACATGCCTTGAAACATTTATAACCTAGCCCACTGCAAGGCCTAGACCGAAACAAAAAACCGTCAACCGGCTTTTGGGTGAAGGTCAAGAAGACAGGAAACACGTATGCGGCCGCATGACGTCACTTCCTGAGCCGACGGCCGCCGCATTATGCTAGGCATCCGAAGCGATAACTTGAAACTTAAACTGGTACTTATTAGACAATTAAATTTTAATCACACTTACACTTGCCCAATCATCCTTGTTTGGTACGCTGTCCAATATCAGACTTTAAGGCGCCATGAAGACAAAGCAATTTTAATTATTGCAAAGATATACGATTCACTCAAACCAAAATGGATGCGTAGTAGTAGTAATATATTTTATGAAATATTGCGTTTACCTTTTTTTTTTTTTCCTAACTGACTAACGATGATGGCTTGGAGGAGCCTTGTCATCATCACCGGGCTTGCGGGGGAGCGGATGGCTCTCACCCCTAAATTGCGTTTACCATTTCTAGATATCTTACATGTGAAATGACTTCATCAGAATCGGATTCAATCAAAAAAACCTGTATTTTATCTGTAAATTGATTGACAAGGGTACATAGATTTTCCGAATCCAACGTCGGATACACGTTATAAATGCTGGATAGCAAATAATGTGGAAAGAGTGGTCGATTTCATATACTAAGGAGGACATTACGAATCATTGAACTTTGTATCGTATCGCGCATACCGAGAAACTATAAAAAGTAAAATATGATAGTTCGTGTTGTCTAGTTTAAATACTTCCTACTATACCTGTCCGCAGCGACTGACAAAGGTCAGACGAGAGTGGGCGTAAGTAAATAGCCACTATTTATGCAAGTCTCGGTTTCAGATGACTTGGCCATAAACTAACTGATTCACTTTTGAAGAACAGGATTTAGGTGGATTTGGAAAATACATCTTCCCTTTAAAATTAAACCGTGTCATTGTTTTTATAAGACGAAGTTTCTCATGACGGCCCCGTACTAGTTTAGTTTTACATTAAATGCTCCTGATAAGATGCGTGCTGAGTTCGTTCACTTTATCAGGGAAAAATATTCTCATACGTTACCAATTTACCAATGTTGATAGGTGCGGTTGTAACAGAAAATTCAAGCATAGGAATTGTTGATACTAAGTAGGTAATCTAATCGCGTATTTTGTAACAATGATTCACACAGCCTTATGCATACATGCATGCATAGTGTGCATTTTTTTCCGAATAAAATAAAAGGTACTACTATATTTCTCTTTAGTCGCAAAGTAATTTAAATGTGCAACGCTTTATCGCGTCGGGGTAAATCAATTTTTATGGTGGTTTTTATGCGTACACTGATCCGGCAACGTATGTGGCTGGCTCTAGGCACGATAAGATCGATAATGGCGGTCGCAGGCGCGGACGTTACAATTTGCATCCGATTTTGGCCCCGATGCCCCAATCGCATCCATTTTGCATCCACCCTTTGTTTGGTACCAGGGTCGCACGCCTTAGAAAATTGCCTACTTTTTAATTTCCGTTTGATAGTCGACTGCAATGGTTCACAACAAATTTTCATAATTTGTACATTATTCAACCCCAACCGGTCCTTGCCGAGATATACGTCATTTTAACATTAGCCCACCCTTGCCCTGTGCGGATTATGGGCTAAGTAGACGCTCTGCAGCCGGAAAAGCTATAATCATCTTCCCTTGGGTGTCATAAAAAGCGACTAAGGAAACGAACAGAGGAAGGAACTGATTGCCGTGTACACGCTTTCATATTATTTATTACCGTTACGTGGTGTTCGGAATATAATCTTACATAGAAATGCTGCATGAAAATCGTTGGATACATTAAAGTAAACGTTAAAATCACTCCAACCCACTTAGTTCCGGAACGTTCGTGGAACTGCTATCTAATACTGCATCGCTGACAGAATTGTGGACTTTCCCTTTTAAAGACACAAATACCATCAATTTGAACACAGACGTACACATCGGCAGTTCGGCAGTCGGTGCTCGGTTCAACGCGCCACAAGTTTATCGACGTTCATAAACCCGTAAATAGATCGAATGCAGTAAAACGAGGCAAATGCTGCACCCGGGCACACGCCGGCTTGTTTCCAATTTCACTGCATTGCGATCAATAGAATTCCATCCAAAGGTACGCAAAGGAACCGACAACACTTGAGCAAACACCTTCGGAATATCAAGTCGAGCTTCAGCCGCGGAAACGAGCACACTGTACGTCATAAAAGTGACAAGAACAGTGATTGTGCGGCTGCGATACAAATTCAATACTCGCGAACAGGAATTCAACTTGGCAACAAATAACATTGATTGTCAGCTCGACGATAATGTCATCGAGTGTGACACGTGGGAAATTATCTCGGCATCTAGGTAGATATTTCTACAATTACATCCGTATTTTCAATGTTGAATTAATGTTTAGCGAACATTGTAAGACCTGTCAGCGATTGCAAACAATGTAAACTATACAAAACAGCAGCACCAACTCGATCAAGACGTAATCTCAACGTTACTCGGGGATTAAAATGATCCACTTAGCTTCCCGGCGCTTAAACCGCTTCCGCTTTCATATTCAATCCGTGCCGCAAATGGGCTTACAATATTCTACAGTTCACCGACACCATATCAAGAGTGCTCTAGATAAATGGATCACGTTACTTGATTAACCGGTGCGCATCCCTTCCCCTTATCACTCTTGGGAATATTTAAATGGGCTCTGAATATATCACACCACCCTCAGGAGCGGGCAGCTCGCTTACCTGCGAGATTGAGAATATAAATGACGTTATCTTCATTAACGTTCGAAAGCAATGGCACGTAATGGGATTAGCAACGCCTACTTAGTTTGGCTGCACTGATATTTTTGCATCCTACATAGTAATTTGACGCGAGATTAATGTTTTTGGTATTGCACCTAATAACCTACTCGTAATTTCTTATGACTATAAAGATGGAGTAACCACAAACTTACGATACGTGTTAGATTTGGAACATTTAAGTTCTTACTCAAGATAATAACATCCTACTCGATGTTAAAGTAGGTACTTCATATTTTCAGACACTATAATACAGAAAGTTGCTCCACAGAATATCTTTGGATCGCTTGCAATATACGCTACATTTTGGAACGTCGTCGGCACTGAATTAGAGCAATATGTGAGCAAGCAACCTTTGGCGCTTTCTGTATCAGGGAAACATATTCCCGTCACATGCGAATTGGAGCGACAATTTGTGACAGGCGTGCGATCTCAATCAACATGGCAATCACGCGCGGCGACACCGCAACTACTGCTAATGTGCCCGTATTGAAAATCAGCATTCACTCCGGTGACGCCGCGCTTACGCCTAGTTACATACTCATTGATCCCGCTGAGCAATTTACGACCGGTCGAAAGTGATAACCTGCTTCGATAGCAACACGCACCATTACGATCAAATTATCGCGGCTGTTACTTCAAAAAAATCAAAGTACACCCGGTATCAGAAGCCATATATTTCACTAGATAAGAAGTAGCTCATTATGTGCGGACAGTGGCCGAGCACGCGTAAAGTGTTTTTGTTACCATAAATCCTGTCCAGATCCTTGTCTCGAGCCAAGGTCTGCAAACTCATTCACAAGATCAAGTGGCAAAAAACTGGAGCAATGAACTGGGAGTCACGTAGGACGCTCATCAACTCTCGGGGCACGTAGTGGCGTCTAAACTACCGCTCATTGTCAATATTGGAGAGCTGTTCCGAACCACTGGTAAAATCAATAGAGACATTATCGGATATTTGACGTATGATTGCCGGCAATAGTTTTACCAGTAATGAATAACAAACACAGACAAAAGCAATATTAAGCTGCGTTTATACACATGGGGATACGTGATGTTGAATATATTACATTTATATACGTACGGATATGAATGAATGTTAATATCTTCAACAGTCAGCAGTAGTTAAATTGGATTTTTATTATAATAAGTTTGTTGTTAGTAGACAGGCTAATTACATTAATGAATGAAACTAACGTAGGATGATAACTGCTTAATTTAAATTGCTACTTAACGACTGAGAACAGCATTAGAATGTAATGAATAAAATATTTTATAGCAAATGATTTTATTTCTTGACAGTCATTTTACACTCTAAAGAACATGGAACTCGTGGAAGCCATTACGTTACCTTGGTTAGATTAAATAACGTTTTGTTAAGTCGCAACACAAATTAAATAATATCGGAACGAATTGTTATTGAGTCGACAACCTCGCGTCGTAATGGCTCTGGCGGGCCACAGTCGAACACTCAACCAAGTGCAAGGCTGCGAAGTGCATCGCCGATAAACCGGAGATGAAAGCGACTGTTTATTTGATTTTCTGCCGTACGCGCAGGCATATTAACTAAACGGTCAATGACCTGCGAAGCCGGATCCATTATTTGTTCAGCCCATAAAACTTCAAGTGTTTCGCATCCTTTGTCCTTGCAAGATTTACTTCCTAATTGTAATCATAGCTGTGGAACAGAAGCGTGATGTGGAGCAAACGGGTCACAATGTGTCTCCGTTCGGGTGTTATTAAAACAAATAGATGTTCTGTGTTGCCTCTGTCGTTATAATTAAACAATAAATCTTGTTCCAACTGCGCTGTAGGCCTCCTAGCGAGTGACGACCTCGGATACCACGGATATTAAATCGAGGATTACGATTATAGGACATGGAAGGAGCTTTGCGTGGAAATTATTCAACTGCAATTATTATGTTTTTCATTTCAATTTATGTACCTACTAGGTACTACTGTATTAATAATAGAATACCTATGCATAGTAACTAGATTCTTGAACAGTAATGAGCATAAAAGTATTAAGTTATAGTTACGTACCTATACCTACATAATATGGGCCTTAAATCGTTTTAATTTTAAGCTGCGTCAATATTGGTTAAGTTTGTATTATTAAGCTCTTAAAGTAACATACCTACTAAATTTTGCGCATACTTTATGATGAGTTGGTTCGTACCGACGATACGCCGGCTTACATTACGAGGTTGTGATTTGTTATCTATACTAATATTATAAAGCTGAAGAGTTTGTTTGTTTGTTTGTTTGTTTGTTTGTTTGTTTGAACGCGCTAATCTCAGGAACCGCTGGTCCGATTTAAAAGATTCTTTCACTGTTGGATAGTCCATTTATCGAGGAAGGTTATAGGCTATATTACATTTTAAAAAAAAGTAGGGATCCGTACGAAAAACCCTAAAAACATCCCTTTTCTTTTTCACATACAAACGGTTTCTACCTAAAACGTAGAATCAATTTGAGCTTTATTGCTATTAATAAAAAGCTCATATTAAATTACAAGCACTCACTGTTATCTAAGAAATGTCGGTGTTCCTAACGTCAAAAATTTTTACAATTTGTTTTGACAGGACGAAGTCTGTTGGGTTCAAGTTGGGTCAGCTATTGTTCATAAAATCACACATAGATGGCATCGTGCTTTGTACAGCATGCCATAAATGCTGTCAAGTTTGATATAACATGAGTACCTACGTGATAAGTTTTTTGGTAGTTCAAAAGATGGCACTGTGCTCTACGTATTACTTCGATATTATATTGTGGAAAAGTTTGTATGTAGGTAGGTATACCATTCGTCAAATATGTGAAGTTTGTCTTTTGGAATTGATAAATTTGGAGTGCCATTAAATTAAGTAAATTACCAAAAGGGTTCTGAATCGACAACATGTATCGAAAATATTCTAATTGTTGCCTTTTTTCTATTTTAATTTAACAAAATAGTGTCATCTGATTGACATATTTTTAAGCTGTCAAAATTAACGAGAGCATTTAAATTTCCATATTATTGTCGAATTGAAGAAGGTTGGTTGTCAAAAAATACATTGATATTAATACTCAAGGGTTTGGTATCAGAAAAAAGGATGAGATGATCACAATGCGATTAATACATTGTATGCACCAACCGGGTATTAAATATTCAATCAAATTGAACAAATTCAATATTGAGTTCAAAAAATAATATGAAAATCAATATAAAAGTATAGCATCAGCATATTTTATTTGGTAAAGCACAAAATTCAAAAAGAGAAAATGAGGTGTTTGCCAGGGATTAAGAAAGAACATGATTCAAGCACACAGTATGTCCAACTATCATCATCATCAAAATCAGCCCATATACGTCCCCACTGCTGGGGCGATAAGGTCCAGTCAGTCAGTCAACCATGCTGGCCAAGTGCGGGTTGGTAGACTACACAACCTTAGAATGTCTTCATAGGTGTGTAGGTTTCCTTTCCTCACGATGTTTTCCTTCACCGTTAAAGCGTCGGATATACGTACATTTGAATTTAAAATTTGAAAACGTTTTTAACACAGTGGTACGTTGCGGGTTTTGAACTAGCGACCTCTTGCATAGCAAGCAACGACCTAAACCAATTTTTTCTCTCCAACTATAAAGACTGCTACCTGGCTTTGGAATAGGACGTCCTATATTTCAGTTTGTTCGATGAACAATTAGGATTACTTGAAGATGATCTATTCAATATGAGGAAGCTGTTCACGTAGATTTTAGGATTTCGTACGTCGAAAAGAATAACCGAACCTCTACATATAATCAGTTTATCTTCGTCAATTTTTGTCACGGAGGAAATATCAAACTGAAAGTTACATCAAATACTCAGGTCTACTGTCTCTTCATCTGAGCCAACACAATCAAAAGAAACAGCCATATATGCTGCCAATTTATGTGCTAAAGTTTCTTACCACGGGATCAGATCAATGAATATGATGTTGTGTAATATACTTATTTATTACAAGATAAAAAACAGATGATGATGATGATGATATGAAGCAAAATAATTTTGTTTTAAATGTTTCTTCCGGTTGACTAACTTCTTATATGGCAGAAAATATTTTGACGGGACTTTTATTGGCAGGTAGCTGATGTTAAGGAGTAACTAAGACTATTTTTAAGTTAAAAAATTTCGAAATGCTGTAGGTCACGCGAACGAAGTCGCGGGCACAGCTAGTTTATTATATTTGCGGTGTGATGAGTATCGTCGTGTGCGTCGACCTCGGCCGGCCTAGCGGGCTGATGTCGGTTTCGTAACGTCTCGACGGCCGGCGACCCATCAAACATTGTCGGATTACGTTTATGGACCATTTGTATGGGATCTGCTACGGTTAATGATTTCGACCGTTCGCGTTCCTCCGTCGCTTGGGCAACTCTATTTCGAGACTCGTTACTTTCTTTGAGCGTTGTGTAAGTGCTAGTTTTTGTTATGACTTTTTATAGCACCGCACTAAAGTTCAGTTTTTTGTATAAAACTTCGAGATTGTTCGTGAAATGAAGCCGAACACAATGCGATCGTATTACCAATTGACACAGCTGATATTCACTAACACAGATGTGAATCAATGACCTGGCTCGGACGGTATTCATGTTTCCCCATTATTATTACCAAAGGTTCCGGCATTCAACGTTCCCCTGTTATTTAAAATCACCCCTGTGCGCTACCGTATCGAGGCGAGCTTCGCAAAAAGGTTATCTTATTCAAAAACAAGTAAGATAACTTGAGTCAATGCTCGTTTCATACGCGTAGGTATACCGTCGTTATCTTTTGAACCGCAAACAGTTGACTTTTTCGTCTTCTTATCTCCACTTGAGTACCTAAACGGACATCCATGCAATGCAATAAAAACATAAAACAAGCGCATGTTAAGAATTTGCATCCTCACCGTTTATTTTTCTCATACCGGCCCTAGACCTTTACTGCACGGCCAAAATCCTGCCTCCCGGTCGCAGCAACAACAAAACACACACTCACAGAATGTTTCACTCTCATTTATTACACAAAGCACACTCGAGCTACCGCTACGGCAGTGCGTACCGGCGTATCACAATAACAAACTTATTTACACTTATTAGACTCGATAAGGAAGAAAACACAGTAATTGTTTATTGGTATCACGGCGCGATCTACACCCACGCAAACATGTTGCGACGCGCGTCAACGCCGCGTGACTGCAGGCGTGTCGCCGGTGACACTTCGGCGCCACTGCATGCGGCAGGACACAGAAACTGGTGCGCGCTTCAGCTCATCGCTAAGAGATGGCGCTGTTACACACATTTCATTAAGTGTGTTTTATTTGTGTTAATTCTTGGACACTTTTATAGTAAATCCATCAGAATTATTATGAAAACTAGTTTAAAAATTCGTAGACCCTAAAGCTTTAATTTAAAGTGCACATATTTTATTTTAATCCACCAGGGGGCTATTTTATTTACCTAACCGGATTAAATAAATGTAGAAAAGTAACTATCAATCAAACTTATTGTACCTAAACGTAAACACAATAAAAATAGTTTTAACTTACCTTATGATTTTTTCTTGAAGTAGCAATGGTGCACCGCTGTCGTCGTTTGATTTTCCCAATAATCACTGCACTTTTCCGAAAGCTCGTAACAACTTGCAACCATAAAATAGTATCATTATGCCAATAGTTTCAGCAGAAAGCCCGCATTGAAGAAAACGCCGGTTGGTTTAACGCTACTATCACTGACAGAACACAGCTTTATGCAAATCGGTAATGTTACGAGGTTTTCCACGACACACGACAATAATAAAAGCACGATTTAGCCACGATTCACAGCAAATACGACCGATAACACTATCCATCACCCCATTATCCTACACGACTTGAAGTTAGCAGCGAGCAGGCACGTCAAAATATACCATAAATAACATCGTACGTATCCGGGGTGCGTCCCCCACCCCCTCCTTCGATCGCGGGCGGGGGTGAGCGTAAACACACGCGGCGCGATTTATTTACGAAATATGGAACTCAAATCGAATTTTTAAAATATGTATGAACGATGAAACAAACACCGGTAGACCCTAGGCAGATATTTTTTGAGTATTCACTTTAGGAGGCGTCAAGCCAAGGGAGGCACCACGTATAACCTCGCTTAACAATACGTTAAACCGCCACCAGCCTTCGCCGACTGCGGTCGTTACCGAGAACTTACCGGCGACCGTCCCCAAGTACTTAGATCGCCACGTACACCCAATTAACCCGCAACTTTAATGACGTTTTTCCATTAAAGAAACTCGAACTGCCCTTTGTTACCTAACATAAAAGGACCAATTTAATTTTTACTACCCTGAAAGAAAAGTTTACGTAAACGAAACTGTAAACGTAAGCTGGAAGAATATTAAACAGAGAGACAATAAAACGTCGTCTTGCATATAACATCCATTCGTTATCCGGGAAAAAATGCGCTGAAAGGAAAAACCGACAAAGGAAGCCTTTTTAGGGACCCGGATAAGACGCGACGCGAAGAAAAAGGAGAGCGACAATTTTTCCGGTTCATATCTTTCTGTACATTTCATTACTTCCGCTATGTATGGACGCGGTGTTCGGGAGGAGTCGGGAGCGGCCGAGCGCGGTCGGGTGCGCTCGGCCCGCTCCGGAGCGCTAATCGATACCCGTCAGGCATGCCACCGACAAGCTACGCTACAAACGTAGCCACTACGCGTCTACAACCGCCGTAGCTTACTACGAGACGCTACGGCCGCGTCACCCCGAGCCGAACTTGACTCTTCAAGTACGTAGCGGCTCCGGTCGGCATTTAGTGCAATGCGCTTTTGTTTCACTGCATACCGCGCCATGATGATTGATGGGGTCAATAAACTTTTATCGTGACTCTTCTTTATGCGCTTTTCGTTTTGATGGAGAAATAAAGGAGTTACCATTTTAGATTAAAATGGAGAGAAATACATAAAAACTGACATTTTCTTTATACTCCAGCACGAAACAATAATATTGGATTGATTGAACTGTACCTACATAGATAGATATGTTAATGGCCTAATTTGGTACAAGCAGCCAACTTCTTCATCCATAGACTACTTGTACGTTAAGAACTTTTATTTGTATTAGATATATTATTATAGTTAATTTAATGTAGAGGCCGTGAGAACGCATCTAAGAAGGCCTTTCAGGGTGAGGGCGACAGACAGGTACAATAAGTTATATTGGGCCTGTTGACAGCATTATGTGGGTCTCACAACCGCTTATCATCAGAATCTGATCTGAACTCCATCTGATGGAGTTCAGCTTGATTAGATTCCTTTTTGTAATATAACTTGCAACGCGACCATAACCTATCGTAGACCTAAATTCATGGAATTTAGCGTGTTTCCTACACACTATATATTTGGTTTTTTAACACAAAGGAAATATTTAAATACCTACTCAATGTTGTACACTGCGAAATTAAATATAAATAACTGGCTCGGTGGAGCCGTGGTTGCGGTTCCAACTTCCAAGGGCAGTGGGTTCGATTCTCAACTGCGACAAACATTCCTATGTAATTCATCACATGAATGTTTGTGTAGTTCCGTGTCTGGGTATAAAAATATATTTATTTACCTATATTTAACAGTCTCGGACACCCATATTACAAGCTCTGCTTAGGTTAGAGTCAAAAGACCGCGTGTGTAGATGTCCCAAAATATTCAATTATTTACCTATACCTATATTGCACGCTGCTCCCATACAAGAAACTCGATGTTTTTACTTAATTAACAGTAACAGCTATAAGAAAATAAACCGCACTCAAATCGATATTTGCGCATCAATTCGATATTCGGTGTACCCAAATCCAAATCGTGAAGAATAGGCATAATATAACATTTATTTTTAAAGCTTTTATAATTAAAATTATGACTACCTTGTAGGTCTCTGGTTCGAGTCCGGGGTCAGACAAAAGTGTGATTTTTCGGTTAGTAGGAAAAATACTCAGACTAGAGTAGCGAATGCACGCTGCGCCCGTGCCTCGGAAAGCACGTTAAGCCGGTGGCCCTGCGCCCAAATAATCTCTCATCATGTCATGTCGGATTGCCATCTATGAAAATAATAAAGGAACAGAAAGTGCACTTGTGTTTGTGAGCACACTTCTGCACTTTAATTCCTGTGCTGCGTAGATGGCTGATTTAAAGGTGTCAACCGATTGGCCGCCACATGACCCGTTGTCAATGGTGTTTGGATCGGTTGACACCTCAATATAATAATTTAACGTTACCTACGTTCAAAATGTGTAGGTTCACTCAAACTTTACTTCTCTTCCCAAACCTACGTCCCGCATTAGGGACCTCCCAACAATGCCCTGAAACGAGGTCGAGCCCCGTTAAGGGCCCACCTCAGGCAAACGTCGTCTAATTTTTATTAAGGACTAGCTGTGCCCGCGACTTCGTTCGCGTGTCCTACAGGATTTAACATACAGAAGTTGTTTCCCAATAACGCCCGTTCCCCTGGGAATTTTGTAATATCGCGTTGCAAGTAAGCTTTACGTCCATTAAGGTACCTGCATGCCAAATCTCAATCATCTATCTTACGCGGTTTAGATTTTTTGATACAAAAGTTTTTTTTTTTCCTGTTACCCCCGTTCCCGTGGGAATTTTACAATATCCTGTTCGTCTAAGCTTTAAATTTATTAAAGTACCTGCATGCCAAATTTCAAGCGTCTAATCCAAAAGGATTTTCCCGTTAATTCCTGTTCCCGTGGGAATTTCGGGAAATCCTTTTTTAACGAATGCCTATGTCATAACATCTACCTGCATGCCAAATTTCATCTGGATCTGTCCAATAGTTTGGGCTGTGACGACTTCGTCCGCGTAGAGACGTTTAACGGGTAAAACATTACTTCCTTATAGCGCAGTCGGTTAAAAAGTAGCCTATAACCTTTTCTAGCCTCTGGACTATATCTGTACCAAATTTCATTTAAATCGGTCCAGTACTCTATGCGTGAAAGCGTAACAGACAGACAGACAGACAGACAGAGTTACTTTCGGATTTATAATATTAGTAAGGATAAGAGTCATCCTCTCCCCCGCAAGTCCGGTGATGATGAGACGAGGCTACTCGGAGCCATCATCGTATTCAGTTAGGAAAAAGTGAAATTTTATTTTTATTAAAATTTTCATGTAAGGATTCACATGAAAAAGTCAGAATTAATTACGAAAATATAAAATAAAATCGAATAATTAACTAATTCATTAACAGAACAAAGAGTAGGCAGCAACGGGTATACGTAAAATGGAACGTATCTGAAATGTCAAAAATGCTGAATTGACACTGACACTGACAACACAGACAACAGTAGTTTTTGTGAGGGAGTCGATTGAACGCCAAAAAAAGATAAAAACGTGCGGGTATTTTTATTTTTATAGAATAAATGTCGTATTAAAATGTGAAATGATAAAGTAACTGATCATTTCTGTACCAATCGCACTTTGTAGTTAACGTAGTTATCAAATATGGATAAATACAAGATACTATCGTAAGTAAACTTCACAATACTGTGCGCGTAATTCTTGTACGAATTGTTTTGCTAAACAGAACATTGTTAACATTTCCAGAGGTGAACAAATTGTTGAAAAAAGCGCGACAAAGCTTGAGGCAACATTACCTGAAATCGGTCTTAAAGATGTTACTCCGAATTATTCTTGGTTGGAACAAAAGCAGATACACTCTGCGTTGGAAGCCAGAAAGCAGTTGGTTGAAGTAGAAAGAATAGATAAGAGGTAAGATTTATAAAAATCATACATTCTATAATATAAGGCGTCCGACCGATTTCAGCCATGGCGACCGATCTCAATTGAGATCAGCCAAGTGCGCAGGACATATTATAGTGCACAAGTGTGCGCGCAAACACAAGTGTACTCTCTATTCCCTTACTCTCATGATTCGGTGAGACAGCAATCCAACATGACCGATGAGAGATCGGGCGCAGGACCACCGGCTTAGCGTGCTTTCCGAGGCACGGGCGTTCATCCGCCAACTTCCTAACTCCGGGCTGAGTAATTTCATTACAGAAAAACTCACACAAATTTTGCCCGACCCCGGACTCGAACCGGAGACCTCTCGGTCCTAACACAGCACTTGCTACCAATAGACCAACAAGACAGTTAAATTCTATAATATATATAAGCTACAAAACAAAACATTTGATGCTATTACAGGTCATTGCATCAGAACATTGATTGAAATTGAAAGATAATATTTTTGAGTACTTTTGATGAGTAGGTGAGATATAATTACAAATATAGAAGAATTGTTGACCGTTTTCCTGGCCACATGTACTTCACAGCCTTGTGATCAGTGCCATATCTAGGGTAGTGTTAGTGGTGCCCTGGCACAGGGCGCAGAAATGCCCAGACCGGTATCTAGTTTTATGTTTAAGGTTGCAATTTTTAAAGCTTGCACTGGGCCTTTAAAAGGCTAGTTATGACACTGCTTTTGATCTTACTGCATCTTATTCTGAATTGATATTTAATTAAAAGTAGTATGTTCCATTACACTAAACCGAGCGGCCTGCAACTGCATACATACATAGAATTAGTTAGTTTCTCCCCCACTGCTTAACTATGACAGTTACTTATACTTAGTTGAGCAATTTTACTTGAGCAGTGGGTATGACCCTCTGCTCAACTATAGTCTTTTTCAGCTAAGATGATCCCTGTGACACTTCATTGTGTTCTGAATCACACATTTTACGTTTGACAAACGAAAATAATTTGATTGCACACTTTTTTCATTTTATTGCGGCGTCATTAGGAAAAATATTAAAATAAATCATTTTAAACTTTTAAAAGGGAAACAGTATCGTTTTTCTTAAATTGAGGAAAACATCTTTCCTCTGGTTCAGAAATATAGTCAAGAAAGTCTATTAAAGGGTAATTTTAGGAAGTGGACATTATGGTACGAAATGATCGCCTCATATGTTTAATTCAACAACTAAATGTCCCACAGATCAACTGAGTTGAGCGATAAATCGTTGAGCTTTGGAGCATAAAATATTCAGTGATACAAACTATGTCCTTGCTCAAATCGAGTTGAGCAGTGGGGAAAAAATGAATTAGTAACTGTTATACTAGCTTTCCGCCCGCAGCTCTGTCCACATAGAGACATTTAATGAGTTAAACATTACTTCTTTATAAAGCAGTTGGTTAAAAACCTATGTCCTTTCTAAGGGCCGGGATTATATCTATACCAAATTTCAAGCGATTTAATCGCTTCACTTTCGCTTTTTAATATTAGTCAGGATTTACAATACATAATGTGTATCTTTATGTTTTAGAATAATATTGATAGTAGAACACTAATTATCTGGACCTTGTTTACGGCTGCCTACAAAGTCATGACTTCACAAATTGTAACCTGAGATGAACAATAAATAATCTTTTCGTTTTATTTTTTCATCAATAAATTGATTTTCTTTTTACAGTGGTGTATTGACACATGCTGTATGGTGTGAAGATGTAAAGCTTGCTAGAGTAACTCAACAAGCGGGGAGCTACTGGCAATTTTTAGGCCATCAAAAAGACAATACACTGTACTTGAAACCTGAAGAAACCTTATTTTTAATGGAAGTTGTAAGTTACTGCAATAAATATAATACATTTTTTTTTGTTAATTAAGTACCAAAAAACTAAGAATACTAAGATTTTTTTTGTGCTGTTTTAGTTCTACTTGTTCAAATGTAAATTTTGTTATTCAGATAATGTTGTGTGGGTTCTGTTTGATATTTGACTATAATTATACAGGGTGTAACAGGGGGGGTGGATCATCGTAAGTCAATCGATGGGGGACTTCAATACCTATCGATATAACCCCCATGTATGTTCAGCGATTTTCAATAGTTCCAAAGTTATTGAGATTTTTGTGAAATTTTTGTAAGAAGCCGGAATTCAGTATAAAAGTCTTCACTGTAGCTTAACTACTGGACCTGCTTGCATGATTTTTTTTCTAGAAATAGTTCAATAGTGGGTCTTTATAATTACGATACCGATTTGAGTCATAACCCTATCATATTGGAGTAAAAAAATAATTCTTCACAAAAGTTTTACGAATCGAATTGTGTCTACCAACTTTCAAAGCCTCCAGTGAAAAAAAAGTGCCTGTGTTTTTTTTCTAGAACTTATTTTAAAAACTACCTACATTCATGGATAGTATACCCTGAAAATTTCATACCGCTACTACCAGAGCATCATAACGAAAATTGAACGCGAATGGCACAGGTGCCATAAATCAGTGTTTTTATTTTTCATGAAAAACTTTAATTTAAAAAATAAATCGATATGTTTCGGCAAATTTATGCTATGTTAGTAACATTAAGAGCAGTAATTTTACAGAATTGCAAATTAAAGGGGTGAAAATCAAACAAAGAAAAAATACATAATTTTTGTTAATTATATTTTTTTACAGTAAATGTTCATAATGGGCTCCATTATTGGCTATGCATAAACGAGTACGACACCTTTTCACAAAGGTTTTTCGGATGTTGCAAAATGCTACTACTACATTTTGCCTTGTCACTATTTGGGCCCCTGAAAAATTTTACAAGAAAGAAGCATTCCACAAATTCCAAAAAAGCTTTTTAAGAAGGTCTAAGCTATGCATAGTCAATTATGATGCCCATTATCTTCTCTTCTTGGTCGTATCCATCATGACTGATGATCGTGGTTGAAGTTCTTCATATGAGTGCGGATGCATTTCCGCCATCGATTACGGTCCATTGCACACCTCACTACCTCGTGGAATTTGTGAGAAGGGTTTATGTTTTGGAGTTGGTCGGTCCATCGTGCTGGTGATCGGCCACGTGATCTTTTGCCTTCAGTGTTGCCAACAACGATTAACTTCTCCAAGTTTTCACCACCTCTTCTCATAACATGGCCAAAATAACGCATGAAACGTTGCTCGCAGATTGAAGATAAGCGTGTTTCTATCTTGAGCTCCTCAAGTATTGACTGATTGGTACGTTTCGCAGTCCATGGTATACGTAACATACGTCTCCAACACCACATCTCGAACGCATTAATCCGTTGATGTTCTCGGCTTTTGATGGTCCATGTTTCAGCTCCATAAGTAAATATAGGAAACACCAAGGCACGCACAAGTCGCACTTTAGTGTTCCTGGAGATACCACGGTTTTGCCAGATCTTATTGAGGCGAGACATGGCATCCTTGGCCATCCCTATCCGTCTTTTAATTTCCGGAACACAACTGCCATCATTACATATCTTGGAGCCCAAGTATATGAAGTCGTTAACTTCATCTATGCCCTGTATTGTGTGCGTACCAGACAGATGGCCAGCGCGATCTACTCTCATAAGCTTGGTCTTACTTCGGTTGATTGCAAGACCAAGTTTTTCGCTCTCCGCTTCCAGTCTTTGCACAAGTTCTTGCATGTCCGACATTGAAGATGTCAGTAATACAGTATCGTCGGCGTATCTCAAATTATTAATTTTCTTCCCACCAACAGGGAATCCTTTGTTCCATCCGTCCAGAGTTTTCCGTATGATGCACTCGCCATATATATTGAATAGCATCGGTGATAATATACAACCCTGTCGGACTCCTCTTTTCGTATGGAACATTTTGGAACATTCTGATCCAACCCTCACATAACTTCTGTTGGCGGTATACAAGTTCCTTATTAATCCTATGAGATGATCCGGTGCACCCATTTCTTTCAGGACAGACCACAGTTTATCCCATTGCACGCAATCGAATGCCTTTGTGTAGTCTATAAAACAAAGAACTACTGGGTTGTTAAATTCACGGCTTTTTTCAATAATTTGCCGGACATTTAGCAGCTGCTCACGTGTGCCTTTGCCCTTTACAAACCCTGCTTGTTCTTCTGGAATTTGTCTGTTTAGAAAGTATTTTAGGCGCTGATTTAAGATGTAGAGCAGAATCTTACTTGCGTGAGGAATTAACGCTAAGGTACGATAGTTCCCGCAGTCCTTTAACGAACCTTTTTTATGGAGTGGGATAAACACTGACTCTCTCCATTCCGTGGGCCAAACTCCTGACTTCCATACAAGATTACAAAGTTTAGTCACGACAACCAGGCCCGCTTCGCCCATCCTTTTGAGCAGCTCCCCTGGTATGCCGTCTTTCCCAGGGGACTTGCCTTTCTTAAGAGCATTGATTGCGTGCTCGACTTCTGATGGAAGTATATCTGGTTCGTCCTTGGCACACAAGTCAGTCGTAATTGAGCTATCCGTACTATCGTATAGTGATGCACAGTACTCTCTCCAACGTTCTAACACATGATCCATCTCTGTTAAAAGAATGCCGTTCACGTCATTAACCACACAGGTTTTTACCGGCCTGGATCTAGTTAGTAGCTTTAGCTTTTGGTACAGATCTTTTGTCTCATGTTTTAAGGAGTGCTGTTCTAGGTCCTCACAGATGTTGTTGATATAAGTATTGTAGTCTTGTCTACATTTCCTTTGGACTTCTCTATTTAGTTGATGGTATTTATCTATTTTGTCCTGATTAGACAATCCACTCTGTTTTAGCTCTCTACGTTTTCTGATTGCATTCGCTGTGTCGTCGGATATGTGGTCTTTCATTGAGGTCCTAGTAAGGGCATACTTTTTTGCCGTCTGTATTATAGTATCTCTCAGTGTGTACCACAATGAGTCACTATCAACGAAGTCTGTAGCTGATATCCCCGACAGACGACGGTCAATTTCCTCCTCATAAGACTCAAGATCAACGCTGTGAAGTTTTGTAGTTGGCTTTGGCTTTGTTATTCTTTTCAGGCGTAAACGTAACATTGCAACCAGAAGTTGATGATCACTCCCACAGTCAGCCCCGGGATATGTGACCGTATTTATAATAGATGATCTCCATCTCGATTGCATCAGGATATAATCTATCTGATTTCTATACCTGTTTCCCGGAGACACCCATGTGTACAATCGCCTAATATGGTGTTTGAAGCAGGTATTCATTGCCGTAAAGTCTTCCTCTGTACAGAATTGAATAAGACGCTCACCCCTTTCGTTCCTTACACCTATTCCATACTTTCCAATTTGACGCCTAAGCTCGAAAGGATCTTCACTCTTTCCGATCTTCGCATTGAAGTCACCGATCACCATAGTTATCTCGCGGTTCGGGATTTCTTTGATAGTTTGTGACAGTGAGCAGTAGAAATTTTCGATCTCTTCTTCATTAGATTTAGAGGTAGGAGCATATATTTGAACCACATTCAATTTGCATGGTGTTGTATTTAACTTGAGAGTAATTATGCGGTCATTGACTGGTTTATATCCCAGTACGCACTTGTCCAATTCTGGAGGTACAATGAAGGCCACCCCCCTACTACTATCATTTTCAGGTCCCGAGAAATAAATTGTATTACCGGAATCTGTCCGGAAATGACCAGAGTTACGCCAATGTGTTTCACATATACCCAGTATACTGACATTTAAACGCTTCATTTCGTCTTCTATTATCTTGAGCTTGCTAGGGTTGGTAACAAGGCCTTGCACATTCCACGTGCCAACACGGTGAGGACGTCGGATGGACTCTTCAGTGTTAATGGCACCAGTAGTGGAGTTTCCATGTGCCGCCTGGTGCGTCACTTGCACAAGGCCGGTAGCACATTTCACACCACCTTGCCCGGAAAGATGGCGCCGGGTGTTAGCCGGATCGTATGACATCACTCTCTTTGCATTCTGACTTTCCATCAACGTTCATGGGAATATAGTGCAGTGGTTTCCCGTTGCCTTCTGCACCAGTCATTTTTTAGAGGTATTTAGTCCCTAAGGCGCGCTGTAGCCTCATCCATCCCAGCTAGGCTGGGATAGGTGTAGAATGGTTATGCCGCCATTTGCTCGGACGCCAGAGCCCCGTCGGTTATCTAGCAGGAGGCACCGCGGCATTGCCGCCGCAGTTACGCGCGAGCAGGTGGGGTTGACATTTGGGGCGGATAGATGTTGTTCTCCTTCTCCCCCTTACCTCCCAATTATAAACACTTACTATAAAAAAATTATTAACAAAAATTATGTAAATTTTCTTTGTTTGATTTTCACCCCTTCAATTTGCAATTCTGTAAAATTACTGCTACTAATGTTACTAACATAGCATAAATTTGCTGAAACATATCGATTTATTTTTTTAATTAAAGTTTTACATGAAAAATAAAAACACTGATTTATGGCACCTGTGCCATTCGCGTTAATTTTTCGTTTTGATGCTCTGGCAGTAGCGGTATGAAATTTTCAGGGTATACTATCCATGAATGTAGGTAGTTTTTAAAATAAGTTTTAGAAAAAAATCACAGGCACTTTTTTTTCACTGGAGGCTTTGAAAGTTGGTAGACACAATTCGATTCGTGAAACTTTTGTGAAGAATTATTTTTTTACTCCAATATGATAGGGTTATGACTCAAATCAGTATCGTAATTATAAACACCCACTATTGAACTACTTCTAGAAAAAAAATCATGCAAGCAGGTCCAGTAGTTGAGCTACAGTGAAGACTTTTATACTGAATTCCGGCTTCTTACAAAAATTTCACAAAAATCTCAATAACTTTGGAACTATTGAAAATCGCTGAACATACATGGGGGTTATATCGATAGGTATTGAAGTCCCCCATCGATTGACTTACGATGATCCACCCCCCCTGTTACACCCTGTATAGACACAATTATATAATTAATACAAATGCATATCTTTTTTAGAACTGTCTACTACTACGAAACAATGATGCCATTGTCTCTTTACAACAAGCATACTCACTTTTACTGCCTAATCAGATGTCAGTAATTAAGTACAGGGTGTACTCATCTCTGAGCCGCTTGGGATATAAAGTGTTCAGCCACACTCCCAAGTCGAAGGACATCAAACCAAACACAGTTACATCACAAACATTACTGAAGGAATCAGGGACCCAAAATGATGGCTTAAATGATAATTCTATTAAAAACAAATCAGAAGATACATTGAGTGCGGATGTAAAAGAAGAACCAGCAGATATTCAGAATAATATAAGTGATCATGAAAATTCTATAGATGCAAATGCGACTGACCATGCTGAAAAATCGGAAATTAATTCTTCTGGTGCTATTTTGGACTCAACAGAAACTGAAAATAGCTCACAATGCTCTGAGAATCCTAAAAATAATGATGAATTAAAATTAGTAAAAGAGGAAAATAATCTAATTGATATGAACAATAGTACAACACAAATACCAACAGTAAAGTCAGAACTGCAACAAAATGCATCTGTTGATGAAGTTGATTTTGCATCGAAATTTGATGTAAGAAATGAATCACTAGATTTAGAAATCACATGTGACAATAAAAATGTTATTATAGATGCAAGTGAACCCGAACAAAAACCTACTAATTCTTCAAGCACTATACTCGATGAACCAGAAAATATTTCACAGAACTCTATGGAATTTAGGGAGAAACCAATTGCTGATTGCATAGTTATAGAAGAAAATGATGCAGGACATGGTATGTGGATAGTTTTAGTAATTTTATTCATATGATTGACTCTTTATTAAACAGTATCTGATACAGTGTTTCATATATTTTCAGATTTACAGCCAGGCAATTCGTATCAAGAAGAAATTAATGAAGTAACAAGTACCAATATGAATACACAGAATTGTTCACAAGGACCCAGTAATAGTGGAATAAGTATTGAACCAATGGCAAACTACAGCCAGGCCAAATTAAATAAACTCAAGTCAAGTCGTTTAAAGCGTCGCCCAATCTCAGATATTCATAAAAGTTTTAAAAACTTTCCTAACATATTAGGGAAACAAACAATTGTTGCCTTTACACCTAAACAGGTATACCTGCCGAAAAGCATTGTCTTAAATAAATTACGTCACTCGCTTAATGTAGAAAGTGTTAGAAGCAAAACTGTGAGACTCCCACCTTCTGCATCAGTATTAAATGGAGCAGAAGATGAGGATGAGAATAATTTTAGAAGAGTGAATACATTCATGCAGTTTCATCCACCTAGACCTCCAACTATGAATACTGGATTTCAGAATGTCAACTTTTACCAACATTTCCGACCAGACATGCCATTCCGTCACTTTTGGCGACCTCGTCCTCACTTGGGCTATTTCCAATTCAATCTTTTCTTCAACCGACCATATTTCACAACGGTCTATCCTAGACATCAGTTTTATCCCAGAATGCAAAATGTACCTACATTTTCGAGGCCAATTATTAGTCCTTCAATGAATCGTTCCGTTAACAATGAGTTAGTGCCATTACAAAATAGTAATGATTCCAATAGTAATGGTCCCAATCGTAAGCGACCGAAAACTACTTCTTCTCAAAACACTTACTTGGAAACTTTGAAGACTTTGGCGCTGAGACTCAAAAACATGGTAGCATCTGGGATTGTTAGACCTCAAAATGAAGAAGCCCTTCAAAGCCTCATCAAAACATACAATTTAAGGTATCGGACAAATGTACGCCTGTCGAAGCGGTTTGAAATCATAGGTGATGATGGTGATGTTGTAGACACTATCACTTTAGACGATGAAGCCGAAACATCGAACGCCAAAAAACCGCGTTTAGATGACCAGTCTGATGATTGTCTCAAGAATCTGGATAAGATTCGCGAAATTGCTCTAAAACTTAAAAAGTTAGAATCTGAAAACAGAACAACTACGCGGCATCGGAGAGCGCTCGCTAGTGTTATAAAAACATTTAACAAACAATTCAACGCAGATATTCACCTGACTGATAATTATGAAGTCATAGATCGAAGATGTATAAGCCTCGATTCAAGCTCTGACTCCGATTGTGTTATCGAAGAACCACCAAAAGAAAAGAGTGGGAAAAAGTTGAGAAACCCTTTTAATATATTAAAAAAACTTTCTGAAAAACAATGTCATGTTATGGTACCTACAACAAGTCGTGAAGAACTTCCAAACTTTCCCATTGAGCCAAAAATTCTGAATCATTATGAGGTTTTGCAAAAGTGTTTTAAAAAACCATGGTTGCCAGGCATCAGGGATTTTGGAAGACCCGAAATTATATCACGCAACAATATGACTGCACGTTTTGTAGAAACCAAAAAGGAGGAACTTATGTTCGATTTCTTGAAAGGTCAAAGCTACATTTTTAGGAATTGGACAGAAGTAAAGATGGCATTTTTGAAGAACATTGAAGAAACAAATGCCTTTCTACATACTGAGGCGATGCTTGGAAACGATATAGACATTCAATGTTTAGTTAAACCAGATGACTGCAAAGATATGAAGACAGTTTTAGAGAAACTAAGTATCATACCTGTAAACAAAACTATTAAAGATAATCAAGTTCTTGCAATAGATTACGATGTTTACAACAGAGATGTGAAAAACTTTCGAAAGACAGACAGGCCCACACCGCATTTTAGACTGGTTTGCATTGAGTAAGTATCAGTATTCTCTATAAAAAATATAAAGTCATAAAATCATAAAGTTTAATCACATAATAACGAATGTATTTGTAATAAAAAAATGTTTTGGATCCATTATTCTTCCATGAAGTTGGGTACATACGTACTGTTAATCTTGTATTAATTATCTATCTTTTTTTTCAGTGAATCATCCTCCAATCTTACCGCAACCGACATAGCAACTCTTCACGCCAAACTAGAAGATGATGTAACAGTTTTATTCGCAATAGTTGGTATCAGTTCTATTTCTTTTCTACAAATGAATCCGACTGACTTACCAGTGTACTTGCCATAAAATGTTTCGGTAAAAAATCTCATATGATTGGATTGTACATAATTTTTTTCTATCACCCAGGCAGATTGTAGGAATTATATTCCATTTTTCTGGGTTTAACGTTTTTCTATTCATATTTTGTGCTACTTTCACAACCACGCTAATTTGTTGGTGTTATTTTTTTGTCTCTTATTTCCAAAGCCATAATATTAAGAAAGTGACTGAAAACTCGCATTGTGATGAAATTAGTGTTCACTAGTGGTTGTGGTCGTAGCTGTGTTTATTTTTGATATCATGTAAAGCGTGATCAAACATATAAGTAAACTATATATGTTATATGATACATAATACGTACATAATGGTTAGGTACTTACTTGAATGGGCTACAGAAAAAAATTAAATGGGTGAAAAAGGCGCCAATATGTCAAGTACATAATACCTATTATTTTTTATATTTTGTTCAGGCTTTACAAAGATTAGAATATTGATTCTTCCGTTCTGTTTTAAGTAGACTATCTACTTATAACTTGTATATAGATAGATAGATATGTTTCATTTAAAATGAAAACATTTTATTTATTTTTAAGTTAAGTTTGTCTAACTACCTACGATGTGAAAGGGTAAATAAAACTGATTTTGTCATTGGCAACTTTATTTCAATATCTAACAATCTGGCTTTAAGCGTAATAAATTTAAAAGCAACTACATGGCACGTGTGTTACGGATGGCTCAGTGCGAAATGTTATATCTACTTAGAATCTAAATCACTTATTTATAAATGCATGTAAATAGGCGTCGTAATTGAGCTACGTTACGATAACTTTTTTACACTAGTCGTCATATCTTAGTAATGAGCATTTTAGATTTGTTATAGTTTGTTTTGATTTACATTATAAACTGTGGCAAAGCCTGGATATTAGAATTGATGTTATTCATTAGCATACAAATTAAAATTTAAAAGTACGTAAATATAGGGAGGGAGGCATACAGGAAAATAAGATATTTTCCTTTCTGATTTATAATGTAGATAACATAAAACAGGTACTTCTTGAATATATAGGAAATAATTATTTTTAATAAATGTTTTCCATCATCCACCAAACCACATATTCATCATTCAAACATTGTAGACTAAATGTTCTACCACACAGTAGTTATTATATTATCGAGTATGTTGGATAACCAACCAAATTTAACAATAGTTCTCAATGCCGTTAGCGATTTTACACTTTATAGCAAAGTATTATTTATATAACTGCCGTATGCCGATCAATTATTCATACGAATTTGGTCTACATTGTATTCCAATCGCCAAAATTTTGAATGATAAATATCATAATGTGGTCTGCGATGGTGATATTGTACATAATTGTCATAGTATCATATGGTGATAAATGATTTATATTACACCAGTAATATAAATCATTCATATAAGTAATATAACATAAAATACAATGTATATCTTACTCATACATTTTATACAAGTTTGTTACCACAGTACTTTTTTAAGAATTAGTGTTTATATGAATACATGATTACTTACTTCTCTCGTCCTTTTGTACACTGAACGTGTAGCGTTTCGTTAAGCTTATGCTAAGTCCTTTTCGTTTACATAACACAACCATCGTATTAAAATTCGTTTTCCACCCCGAATGTAGTACTTGCTGAGACAGATTGTAAAACAGAATTGATCTTATCAGGCCATAAGTAAGTTTTTGTGTAGGTAGTTTGATTTTTTTGTGGATATAAAATTGAAATATTAATTTCAAATTAAATTACATTTCCTCACAATATTGTGCACGTTAGATGCTTACAGTATTAGCGTGTATTATTTTTTAAGTATGATTACGGTATTTACGGTCTTAGATATTAGCTATACAGGATATGTATAAACATATCTTAGATTATTCGTCCAATAAGTACCTATTTGCAATACAATCCGTCCCAGCAAAGTAAGAACTAAGCCTAATAGTGTCTTTGACACGCCCATCTCCCAAACCAGCGTTGCAGCAATAGACATCAAACGCTTTGTTTCGGTGGCGAAGCTCACTATACGGCTCGGCCCTTATCATTAGTACTTTCGGCCTAGATAAACATTATTTAAAGCTATACAATTTTCTCAATTATATTTAACGCATGTTTAACCTATAATTAATTGATATAATAATTAGAGGACAGTGATAGTTTAATAATGATATCTAACTTCATAATCGTATAAATTATGAAGCACAAATCTCTCGAAAATTATAATGGAACACGTTCAAGGAATTATTATTTAATACTAGGAACTGGAAGCGGCTACATTTCATGTGCAATTTGTCTAATACTTAACCAATTGGTATTACTTATTCCATACATATTGAGTAATTTACAGTTTAATTAACTTAACAATAAATTAATCATACCCACCTCATCAAATCGTTTCATGTACCTTTCACACATTTTTTTTTTATTTGTATTCAGTTAATGTAAAAATTAAATGTAGGTAATGTAGTTCATAAGGCGTCCCTGTGATAATTTGGCTTCACAAACGCTAAGTTAACGCTCGATTACGAATTATTTAAATACTCAATCAAATCAATAATTGTATCATCGTTATAGGTAGGTAATTGTTTATTGAAGCATAATATCACTTGCATTACATTTGCCATTGTGGATGTCAATGGTGATTGATCCGTCTTTTTTCGAATTTTCTAAAGTTGTATTATTTTGTTTATTAAGAAATATTTATTCGTGGGGCTGAAGAAAAAATTAAAAACACTTATTATATTTTTCTTATCGAAGTAACTCAACTACTTACATTTACATCGTTCATTTTAATTAGTAAATACTTTCAGTCATTTCAATTCAATCACTCATTCTAGCTTGTGATTAGCTAACGTTAAATTGACTTTGTGCTCTTAACATTATGGTACCTAGTTTATTATACTTGCTTCATTTTATCACCATTTTCATTCTGATTAAAATACGTCGCGCATGTTTATATAATTGTAGCGACGTTTATAAAGTTATGGGACATAATAGAGAATATGCATGGATTTTTTTATTGACTTATTTAAGTATTTCATCAAACTAATATAGCATTATGTAATATCTTAAAAAAGAAAATACCTATATACTAAAATAGAAAACTAGGAAATGTTGTCGTCCCTACTTAATATCTTATTCAGTAGTTTTATCGATAGTTACCTACCAAAAAATCTGAAAATATTTACCGATATAAGCATTTTTTCAATTAAGCATATTTTCAATCTGAGGTAAGTACCTTGTCTTGTCATCGTCACTGGACTTGCGTACCGGATCGCTCTCACTCATACCTAAACGTTTTTCATGCATATTCCCTATTAGTCTTAGAAGGTAACCTTTTCGAGTCGTCAATGGTAGATAGTCTATAAATCAAGGCCATATCTTCAATCCAGTGCCGGATTAAGGCAGCGCGGGACCCGTAGCAATTTAAGTCAAGTGACCCTTTATATTGTAACTCCCTGTAGCATAGCTACAGTTGTCGGAGCGCGGGGCCCCCAAAGCGCGGGGCTCGTAGCATTTGCTACTCTTGCTATATGGCTAATCCGGCACTGTTTCAAACGCAGCAAGTACCAGAGGGCCTACCATGAGTTGGCTATCGAAAACTTACTTACGTTAAAAACCTATCGAGTTGTTTTTTTCATACGGCCGATTTTAGTTCTTCGCGTAACCACCAGGCGGCGCTGTACAAGTATTTCATAGACATATTTACGTAGGCGATATCGAGTGCGTAAGTTTTAAACTCATGGTAGCCCCACTGATAGTTGACAGAGAAACATTTAAAGTGAAAAGTTAACTTATCAAGGCCATCCAAAGTTAATACCTGAGAGTTGGTAGAACCTCTCGTTGAAGGGCCGGTAGAAGTCCCTGAGCCGCTGCAGCGCGGCCGGGTCGATGCGCGGATGGCTGCGGCCCTTGGTCTTGCCGAGGCAGTGCGGCGCGGGCCGCGACTCCGGCTTGAGGAGGCACGGGAAGCCTTTGGTGGAGTTGAAGTAGAAGTGCTTCTCGGTGATCACGCGTTTTAGGCCTAGGAATTCCTGGAGATAGTAATATTGTGGTGGGATTAGACCTTTTTCTTTTTCCTAACTGACTACGAGGTTTGGCGTAGCCTCGTCATCATCACCGGACTTGCCTGGGAGCGGATGTCTCTCCCCTAAAGTGTGTTCAGTGAAGTGAGCGGTGAGGTTTAGGCATTTAATTGACTAGGTACGTTATGTATTAGACGATTTCACAATTATGATAGTTATTAGCAAATATTTGAAATCTGGCAATCTTTTGTTGCATCTACGGCTAGTACATAACTGGAGAGTGGCGAAGTAGTGACTGCTAGAGTTCAAGCGATTTTGTAATGTTTATAAGTTGCCATAATAATAAACAGTAGGTATAAGGCATCAAGAAAAAAGTTCTAATACAAAGGTAGCAGAACTTCGGGTGTGCAGCCCCTCCATTTTCAATAGTGCTGAAACTTAAAAAAAATACCTGGGACCTCGTCATCGCGTACACAGTAAGGCTAGTTAACTCCAAAGCGTATAAAGAAGGGGCTTTAACTAAAGTCTTGGTGCCTATTCCTGGACTCTGGCCGGCTCAGCCACCAGCCGCTCCCTGCTGATCAGCAGCAGCTTGGACCGGGGGAACCTCCTCAGCCAGCGGCGCAGAGCGAACACAGTAGGGCTTTGTCTCCGAAGCGTGTGAAGAAGAGACGTTAACTATAGACTTGGTGGACTATAGCAGTGTCGGAACTAGAATTCTATGCGCCCGGTGCGAGCTTTAAAAAATTATGCCCTTGAGAAATAAGACTAAATACAGGTCTGGTAATTTCTGCGCCCCTCCAGGGTCAGCGCCCTGTGCCTGGGCACCGCTGGCACCGCCCTAGTTACGGCACTGGACTATAGCTAGACTCTAGCCATCTCAGCGGCCGGGTCCGCCACCAGCCGCTCCCCGCTGATCAGCAGCAGCTTGGACCGGGGGAACCTCCTCAGCCAGCGGCGCAGAGCGAACACAGTAGGGCTTTGACTACGAAACGTGTGAAGAAGGGGCTTTAACTATATATTTAGTGGACTATACCTGGACTCTGGCCATCTCAGCGGCCGGGTCCGCCACCAGTCGCTCGCCGCTGATCAGCAGCAGCTTGGACCGGGGGAACCTCCTAAGCCAGCGGCGCAGAGCGAACACAGTAGGGCTTTGACTACGAAACGTGTGAAGAAGGGGCTTTAACTATATATTTAGTGGACTATACCTGGACTCTGGCCATCTCAGCGGCCGGGTCAGCCACCAGCCGCTCCCCGCTGATCAGCAGCAGCTTGGACCGGGGGAACCTCCTCAGCCAGCGGCGCAGAGCGAACACAGTAGGGCTTTGTCTCCGAAGCGTGTGAAGAAGGGACGTTAACTATAGACTTGGTGGACTATACCTGGACTCTAGCCATCTCAGCGGCCGGGTCCGCCACCAGCCGCTCGCCGCTGATCAGCAGCAGCTTGGACCTGGGGAACCTCCTCAGCCAGCGGCGCAGCGGGCGCGCGTAGACGCCGAGGCGCACGGGCGGCCACGACGCGTCCACTACGGAGTACTGGGAGCCGCCCCAGCCTATCGAACTGTTCACTAGGGCCAGGTCTTCGAAGCGCGGGAGGGATGGGCGCTTGCTGTGAAGTAATATTCGGATGGTTAAGATCGTTGCTTGCCATGCGAGGGTTCGCCAGTTCAAACCCACATATCACTATGTTTATCAAATTTGAAATTCATTTGTACGATTGTTCGACGCTTTAACTCTTTAACGGGCATAACTATTTTATTTTATTTTATTTATTAGGAACAGCAAACGGCTACAAGATATTGATTTTACAAAAGCACTAATAGTACTTACTTAAATCTATACACAAAATATATTAATAATAATGTAGCCCACGACGCTATCCACATTTTACCATACAAAGTTTATCGCGAGCTGCTACAATATGAGAAAAAAACAAAATACATTTAAAATACCAGCAAAGCAAATACAAATAAACGAAAACATAATAGGTGGTTACAGTAAATAGGTAGTTGACAGTAGAATCAGAACAGAGTAGGTATTTGTAAAAAAAAACAATATATATATAAATATAGATAAAACAGAGCATAATTTGCCTAGTAAATTCAGATGTAGGCACAAAAACAAAGTTACATTTTATTATGGATACAAATATGAACAATTATGTAGGGGAGAGGGGGGCAGTTTTGAACATTTTTAAAACTTTGTCCTAGGGTAACCAGTATATTGATTGGCACCTAATGCTGACTTTGGTCTTTGGCTTCAAAGATTCAATTGGACTTACATTAGTTACAGGTTTATTTAGCACTAATGGATTTTTAGATGCAAACAGATTCCTAAAATAATACGACAATTTAAAAATGTATCCTTATTTATTTAAAAAAACTCAAAATAATAGACAGTCACATAAATGTATAGTCATTGGCACTATGGTGCAGTGATTGACACTGTAACTTAGTACAATCATTGGCACTCACAATGGCATTGTAATTATTAGCATAGTGCCAACCTAGTTACTACAACTATTTAATTAATGATTAAATTGAATCAGTCTTCCGATGAATTAATGAAAATACTGGATATCTTCATTATTTCATCGTCTGATGATCAAATCATCGACTTGTTGACGGTATAGACTGAGCGTAATCACTAGGTGGTTGTATAGAAGTGGTAAGATGAGGTTCCGCGTCATATGCCGCAGTCCAACGATAGCTTGCCGGTGTGGGAACACTCCCGTCAGCATTGCTTCAACGGCTGTCGTTGAGGGACGGGAGTGACCTTGCGTACCAGGTCCCCTGTCGCTCCCCTCCGGGGAGGCTTGAGGGAGCCCGTGGAGGCTCCGCCGGTGGTGTTGTGCGTGAAGGCTCTGCCAGGTACCACGGCACCACCAGTAGGCGATGAGGTACGCCGCGGAGTTTATTGGGTACCCCTCTAGTGGCCCTAGGAATTGCACCTTAGCCCAGGTGCAGCTGCCAGTCTTTTCCATCTCCGCACCCTCAGCCGGGAGTCCCACACACCACCTTGGGTAAACCCCTGCCCAAGGTGAGGGTGCATCAAGCATTCTCCGCGTCAAAAAAATAAAATTAGTAATATAGGATTCAGAAGTATAGCGATTGCCAGGTCTGCCAATGACTGAGCGGTAATATATATTTCAGTGCAATCATTGGCATAGCAAAAACTGCGTGAACACAAATCTTTTTTTTTCAAAAAAGTTAAAAATCATATTCCTAACACATAATATTATGACGTAAAGCTAAAATATCCTTGAAATGGTTACATGAAATCGTATATAATTCACTTCCAAAGCACGCCTCACCAAACTTTTTCAGGTTAAAATTGCCGCGAACTTCCCCTGTTGATTTAGTCCAACAGAAAAACAATGAAGACGACATTTTAGCGTACAGTTAAGTATTTCCACATGTAAATGTAGAAATTTGCCGCTAAATAGTAGTTTCTTGATATCAAAAACGTATTTACTAAATTAAATATTTGAAATGAAAGGCAAAAGTGCCAATCACTGGGGGGGTGCCAAGAATGGTACAGTTTACCCTATATCTTAACTATTTTGAAATTTCATTGGTTTTGGGCCTTATGTCAAGTGAATAAGGTTCAGAATTTGGTGGGAATATAATATTATCTCGTATATCGTAGCACACCTACGTAGAAATTCTAAGGTTGTGTAGTCAATCAACCCGCATTTGGCCAGGGTGGTTGACTAAGGCCTTATCGTCCTAGTTTAGGGTAGGCCATTGCCCCAGCAATGGGGTTGGGGTGCAGCAACCATTCTACTCTTAAAGAAACGGTCTCATCACGTGAACTGGGAGCAACTCCATGTTTGAGGATTTTCAGACTCATTCTGTCTCTATGCGCCTGATAAGCAGCATTTGAGCCGTCCGTGCGGTTTAAAATGTAAAGTGAGGCTAACTGTTCATCGCTCACTGTGAGTGAGCCTAGTGAAGACGAAGATACTAGCTAACACATTTCATGATATAAGCACAACATGGTAACAAATAGCTAGACATTAGAGCTACTGGTGACAAAGAAATCTCTGTTTTTATTGTCTTATTTACTTTTTAATCCCTTTGATTAGTTTCTTGCTTTTAATGCCATATAAAACGCAAAATTTTAAATTAAAATGGGATAAGACACCGCATCTACTGTGACTCGATCCCACTATCTCTGGGCTATCGCGGTCACAGGCCCTGACCAATTGTCGAGTGACCCCTAGCTACGGATTGAGCCCATATCAGCGTATTATGATGGATGAGTATTTTGAATTTATTTATTTACATTGTTCAAAATCCACAAAGCGTAAATTTATTCATAAATAAATATAGGTAGGTAATACCGGGACATCGGGACAGTACTAAACTAAGCAGAGCTCGTACTATAGGTGTCAGAGACTGCTACTCGTACATAGTACATACATAGATACAAAAACACATCCAGATACCGGAACAAACACCGATGTCCACTCCGAGTGGAAATCGAACTCGCGATTCTTGATACCGCAGCCATTAACCAGTAAGCCAGTCCAAACTTGGCCTTTACTCACCTAGCCGACTGCGTGTAGTCACTAATGGCCCTTGTGACGGGGTCCCGGACCACAGCCAGTAGCTTCACCGAGGGGTTCATGGCGTAGACCCGCTTGGGCGCCGACCGGGTCACCCAGTACGAGGGGGTCTTCTCCATCGTGATCTGACCCTCCAGGGTCGGGGGCATTCTTTCTCTGGAAAAAAAACATCTTCATCAGAAGTTCCACCAGTAAGTACTCCACTTTTTGCAGGATTATTCCACTTTACTCCATCAAGTGGGGGGTAAGCCATTGAGGAGGCAAAAGCAAATCTGTTCTCCTTAGAGAGCTTGGAGGCATAAAGTTAATAACGCTTTTTGCGTCGGGAGTAGCAATTCGGTCAATTGGTTAAATGTACTGAGCATTTTTATAATCTCTGATAAAAGCTCTATGGCTGGTTTTATCTTCGGCGCCGATAGATTTTTGTAGGTGTTTGTTTGTTTGTGTTTTTGTGTAGGTGTTGCGCCGACCGGCCAGCGTTACTTAAAAACGGTCCCATATCTTTATGCATAGGTAGGTACCTGGTGGATCTTCAGCGCTGAAGGTTAGCGTGCGGTCAGCGCTACTCTAAAATCAGCCGAAGAGTATAGGCCCTATGCTGGGTATAGGTATGGTCTCCAAAATAGAGTGACTCCTTCGGGATATTAGAATGCAAGGGTCTAATAATAACATACCTGTACCATTCGAAGCCCTTGTGGTAGTATTTGTCGAAGAAATGGACTTCAGAACCAGCTGCCCGCACATCTGGATGTAATCTGAAATCAAAATGGCTGAAAGGTTAGTAGGTCTTTAATTCAAAATGCACGTTGAGTATGGCTGTACGAGCTGGCTGGAGTATTAACGGCTAGTAGTCGCTGTTTATGTGGTCGCTAATACTGAAGCAGAACTTTTTGTATTTTTTTCTATGTACCTACCTACCTATGTAAGTAGGATGGCATTAATGATGACACTACACACACAGTGTATTTTACTTATTTATATTAAGTCTATTCGTTATAATGCTTTAATGGTCTATTGGTAGCAAGCAAGTGCTGAGTAAGGAAGGACCGACAGGTCCCCGATTCAAGTCCGGGATCGGGCAAAATTTGTGTAAGTTTTTCTGTAAAGAAATTTTACTCAACACGGAGTCAAGAAGTTGGCTATTGCACGCCCGTGCCTCGGAAAGCACGTTAAGTCGGTGGTCCTGCGCCCGGTCTCTCATCGGTCGTGGTCTCATCTTATAATTCAGATCGGCCGCCTTGGCCGACATCAGTCGGACGCCTTATTAAGGTGGATTTACATTAAACGAACATAGAGCTAGAGCAACAACAATCTAAGAGCATTCTTTAGTGTTCTTTTAGTGTAACGAAAACTTGCATTCAGCGTTTACATCAAACGAACAAAGAGCTAGAGCTGGAACAAGAGCATTCTTTCGTAATCTTTTAGTGTAAACAAAAGCTAGATCAAATGTCCTTTGCTCATTTGTGTTAATTCTGTGGTAAGTATTGGTTGGTAGTGTTTCGTTATGTTCGACTCTGACAGCAATATCGCTTGCAATATGCAGCAGAACTTACAATAAGCAAGTGCGAGCGATCATTCTTAGAATATTCTATAGAATCTTTGCGAACGCACTAAGAACAACGAAAGATTGCTCTACGCCTGTTTACACTAGGAGAATTTGATGTAGTGGGGATAGAATGAGCATTCGCTTGTTTAATGTACCTAAATCCACCTTTATACGTTACAATGTTAACAACAAACGCTATTCCCATTCCTCCTCTCTCCACACTATAACCACCTAAGGAACTCCAGCAGAGCCCTAGTCCCGCACTTCTTGACGCCGATGACGAGCGCGTCGGGGAGGCGCCGCGCCACCGCCGGCCCCGGCCGCCGCCCCGCCAGCCCCAAGTACGACGCCAGGCTGCGGTACCCGGATATGTGCTGCTTCAAGTATTGGTACTTCAGTTGGAACTGGAAAAAGAGGTTGGCATTTGGAGATAGATTGAACGGCACATATGTATTAACTTGCTCTCCCATAATGATGAATCATTAAGGGAAAGTTATGAATACGTATGAAGATGTTAAATATTATTGTTAGTTTTAAGCTATAGTTTTTATGTAAGTATGTAACTTTGCTTCTTTTTTATCATCATCATCAGCCCATATACGTCCCCACTGCTGGGGCACGGGCCTACCCTAAACTAGGGCGATAAGGCCTTAGTCGACCACGCTGGCCAAGTACGGGTTGGTCGTTGGTTCTTTTTTATGCACCAAATTAATGATTTTCATTTCTTTTCATTTTTCATTTAATTTAATTTTTTCATGAATAATTTTATTTCGAGATATGAAAATTTAAGTTTAGACAAAGAAATCAAACATAAACCCAAAATACTTAGGCATGTATTGTATAAAACACCGAATTAGGTATACCTACCTACTTTACCTAATCCGGTGTTTTATATGATTTGTGTAGGTACAGATTTTCTGTTTTCATTTTCAGGTAAATATTATTAAAGTTAATTACAGTTAATAAATGTTGTGATTTATAACTCAATTAGTGTTTTTTTTAAATTTAATTTTCATCTAGGTTATAAAATGCTTAGTTATGTACATACACAAAGTTCATTAAAAATGTAAAACTTATCATAATGGGTTACGTTACCTGTTTTTCGTCAACTAAACAAGAATTCAAAGCATAAAATAAATATAATAGAAACAATAATATGAAATAAATAAACATAGTTCGCTTCGATACCGCTGGAATCCATTTCATTTCTATTTCTAGTATTCATTGGTAATATTTTTTGGCACTTTTACACACTTATCATCACAATATTTGAACGTATTGTTATTCGTTTCATTTTAAATACAAAACAATTGAATTGCTATACATAAAACAGGTTACACACTAGGAATCGATGTTGTTTTTGTCAGAGTGAGGTAAGGTGAGGGGATGGAATTAGTGTTTTATTGGGGTAAACTCGACAACTGCGCAATCGCGGTCGCAATGCGATATAGAAAACGTTTTCATTCTGTTTTCCCGCGTCCTTGGGCTGACGTCATGCTTGTTTGTTTTTCCATCTTCCGGATCCGGTTTCCGCATTTCTAAAGAAAACAATGGGTGCGTTTAGCCGATAAAAAGACTGGTCAGAATCTGAGAGTGCTGAACAGCATTTGACAATTCTGACTACAGTATCGGCCATAACCATGCTGAGTGGAAATGAGAGAAGTGAAGTTAGCTGTTATTCCGCCATATGACGAATCTATCAATCAATCTGAATATCGCCACTTAACATTCCTCAGCCGCGTCAGCCTATGCTACTCAGCAATCGCCATTTTTCTTTCTGTGCTGACAAGATTGTGTATCGGCTAGGTGCGTTTAGCCGATAAAAAGACTGGTCAGAATCTGAGAGTGCTGAACAGCATTTGACAATTCTGACTACAGTATCGGCCATAACCATGCTGAGTGGAAATGAGAGAAGTGAAGTTAGCTGTTATTCCGCCATATGACGAATCTATCAATCAATCTGAATATCGCCACTTAACATTCCTCAGCCGCGTCAGCCTATGCTACTCAGCAATCGCCATTTTTCTTTCTGTGCTGACAAGATTGTGTATCGGCTAAACGGTGCGTTTAGCCGATAAAAAGACTGGTCAGAATCTGAGAGTGCTGAACAGCATTTGACAATTCTGACTACAGTATCGGCCATAACCATGCTGAGTGGAAATGAGAGAAGTGAAGTTAGCTGTTATTCCGCCATATGACGAATCTATCAATCAATCTGAATATCGCCACTTAACATTCCTCAGCCGCGTCAGCCTATGCTACTCAGCAATCGCCATTTTTCTTTCTGTGCTGACAAGATTGTGTATCGGCTAGGTGCGTTTAGCCGATAAAAAGACTGGTCAGAATCTGAGAGTGCTGAACAGCATTTGACAATTCTGACTACAGTATCGGCCATAACCATGCTGAGTGGAAATGAGAGAAGTGAAGTTAGCTGTTATTCCGCCATATGACGAATCTATCAATCAATCTGAATATCGCCACTTAACATTCCTCAGCCGCGTCAGCCTATGCTACTCAGCAATCGCCATTTTTCTTTCTGTGCTGACAAGATTGTGTATCGGCTAAACGCACCCAATTTCTAATAACTACCATGAATCACTTCCGTATCCGTACTTTATTGGTGGGTGATTCTGTGGTGGATTCGATATCAATGTTATTATAAAAAATAAACAATAATTTATCATTTTCATGCATTATATAAGTAACATTTTATTATATTGATAAATTATTTTACACCTTGCGACCTAACTGCGTAAGTTATGAAAAATATATTTTCCATGATTATTTGTTACACAGCATACATTTTCGGCCTTGTATCCGAATTTTCCAGTGCTACCAACACGTCAAATCGCACTAAACTGACAGCCGCAGGTGACAGCTAAATAAAAAGAAATTTGATCGCGTTGAACTTTGAAGCTGTGAAATAAATTAAAATGACAGTCCAACAGCTTAGTTCGAATATTTCTGACGACTCTGATGATATGGTTAGCTTACCACCCGAAGAAGAGATTTATAGACGGAAATATCAGTTGTTGCTTGAACGATGTGAAGTGCTGCAGCAGGATAATGAAAGAATCGTGAATAGGTTTGTGTTTTCCCGTTGTTATTTAGCGTTAAAGGTGTCCGTGGCAGAGTTTGCATTGTTGGGTGTTTCAGAATACATGAAGCGAAGAAAATAACCAAGCGCTATCGCAAGGATATCAAGTTATTGATAGAGAGGTTGGATCGACATGGCGATGGGTTCCGAACGGCGTCGATGGATGTGGATACTAAACCCGAGGTGATAGTGAGGCAGAGTAAGGCTGGTAAAGCGCAAGCTGGCGGAAAACACGCTGAGAAAGCCGCGACGGGGGGTAAGAAACCTGGTCCAAAGAGAAAATCTAAAGCGGACAAGGTATGTTTGTTTACAACAACCTATCCTCCTATCTAGCTATTAAAATGTTGTGGGCAAAATGATTTCACTTACCAAAAAATTTTTGAGATACATGTGTCAATGAATGTACTCAGTAATCAGTATTATCAAAACTATAAACAGATAGCCTATTCTTCAAACAAGTCATGTCAATAATGATCATATAAGAAGGATTATGATGTAGAAAATATTGTATCATTTTTGTTACTTGTTCCAGCCTGAAAGAGATCCAAACGCTCCTAAGAAGCCATGTAATGCATTCTTCCTGTTCTGCCAAGAACAGCGACCCCTGATTGTAGCTGAAGCCAATTCTGAAATTGGTGCTGAACTTACAAAGCCAGAAGTTACAAGACAGTTAGCGTCACGGTGGAGATCACTTAGCAGTGATGAAAAGAGGGTATGTACATCATAATTTTGGACAAATCAACTATTTGATTGTCCAATTTATGTCCAAACAATATTCATTCATGTTATTATGGCGGTTTTTCGAAATTGATTTCATTCAAAGCCTAAATTTTTTTTATTATTTTCCATAAGTCTGCTCTTACAACAGAATTATTACGTCAAAATGAATGAGTGATAGTGGCTGCAATTTTATATATTAGAAAATTACATTAAATGTGTTAATTTCAGGTGTATGTAGCCATGTTTGAACGCTCCAAAGAGAAGTATGCCGAAGAACTATCAGCATATAATATAAAGAAGGAGCAATGACAACAAGCCCCCCAAGATGCCACTCCATGTGATAGTCAGCTTTAAAATAGGCATATTATGTAAAATGACTAATTGTTGAAGATGTTTTGCATTTTGACTGGACTCTTGTGAGAAATATACTGTGGATCTTGGTGTGTGTATAATTAAATTTAAGATACTGTATTAATATTGTCATATTAATGCAAATAGGTACTATGCATCATATTGATGGTTTTAATTAAAAAATATATTTAAGGATCTAGTTAAAATTTGGCTACGTGGAGCATGCATATTAACAAGTGGTTTGATATAGAACCATATCTGAAATTTAGTTTTTACAACAAGTCCTGGAATTAATAAACAAGCAAATGAGACCCATGAGCGTGTAGACCCATAAAGACAAATATTTAGTGTAATGGAACGCGAAAGTCTAAAATCTTAAGCAAATGAGAATTAAAAATAAATACATTTAGATATGTAATAAAAATAACTGAAATTCCAATTCAATATGAGCATTTGTATTTGTGTGCATGTGTAAATAAATACTTTCATCTACATGTGACTGAAATGGTAAAACTAAGGAAACCTATTAATTTGTACAGGTTGTCAAACAACAAATAAATAAGATATGTAAACTCCACTTTGTAATTTTATTTTATAACAAAATACACATAACAATAAAATAAAATGAGGAAACACCTTGTGCCCAATAACAATAAATGCCAAGATTATTAGTTTGAGAGAAGTCACATCAAGCCTTGAAATTATCTTTTTGGAGACGAATAATTTTCATGGTTTCAATAGGATTAGTTGTTTTGGCATACTTCATAACTGGGGATTGTGTTACTCTCATAAATGGGTTATATAGTTTCTCCTCAGCTATAGTAGATGGCACCTAAAAGTAATAAAAAAATATTAAACACTGTTAAAAAAATTTTACTTAACTTATTTTAGTCATCAACACAATAAACTTACAGTTGGTCTCCCTAGTTGTCTCATTTCTTTAGACCACTCAATCTTTTTCTGTACCTCTTCATTATTTGGTTCAACATGTGAGGCAAACTTCAAGTTCTGTAGAGAGTACTCATGACCGCAGAAAACTTTAGTTTGGTCTGGCAATTCACTCAAAACTGATATCAAGGCTTGGTACATTTGATCTGCAGTTCCTTCGAAAAACCTACCACAACCACCCAGGAATAATGTGTCACCTGTAAATAATAAATTTATAACATTTTATAGTATGTTTATGCAAATTGAAAGTACATACAAGCATTATTCTTAGGTCTACATGTATACCATAAAGTTGGATCACTTTGGACCTAGATGGGGGGAAATTTCTCACCCATGAACCATCTCATTTAATCAATAGATGGGTAATTAACAACATATGAATGACGGCTACCATATTATCAAATAAACAATTCATACCTGTAAAAACAGCAGGGTCAGTGCCCTCTTCAGGAGCGCTGACAAAATAGCAGATGTGGCCAGAAGTGTGGCAAGGAGTGTAAAGGCACTGAATGTTCAAGTGGCCTAGACGGAACTGGGTGTTGTGACCGACTTTCTTCGTTAAGGCACCAATGCGGTCATCACCACCATACACCTGAAGGCCTGGATGCTGCTTTACTAAGTCTTCATTTCCTCCAGCATGATCCCTGAAATCAAATGTTGTTTATGTTACTTTATGCCCCAATAGCTTTGTCATAATGAATGGTAGACAATAAACTTATACAATTTGTCAAACATGACCACTGATTGTGAACCAAGTTTACAGTTACAGTTTACCTATAGTTTTATCTCTAGAAAATAAAAACAGTATTATAACATCAACATTATAATGATGATGAACTTTGAGTTATGTGACGATTTCAGCTGATCATCAGGCTTAATGTATCTAATATGTTCAAAATGAAAACAAAGTCTTACCAATGATGATGTGTAGTCAACACAGTGGTGAGGTTGACACCCTGCTCCTGAACTGCCTGCAGCACAGTGCTTGGCTCAACGGGGTCCACAATTGCAGCTTCCTTAGTAGCTTTATCCACAATAAGGTACATATAATTGTCTTGTAGGGCAGGCAGTATCTTCACATCCATGTTTTTGTACTGGTGATGTTCAATAGCACTGTGAGCTTCTCGTTGGTTTCGCACCAGAGCTAAGGGCAACAGTTGTAATGAGCTCAAATTATAATAATTTTAACAGTATCAACAAACAATTAAGTTTGTTATAATTAAATATGATTGAACCTATCAATAATGGAAACCTAAGGATGTACCCTTGGAACCTATTGTACGGGAACTACAAATTGACGAATTTAAATTGATATGTGTATAAAGAAAATTATTTTCCAAGTACTAAAGTACTAATAATAGGTTCATAAATTAGCAGCGTCCATATTACACAGGTTACTTTAAAAACAAGATAGTACCTACAGTTATGTAGCAGCCAACATAAAACAGATACCAGATTCAAACAAAACATAAATAGAATAGTTTACAATATAGGTATTGAAGATAAGATAATTATCCTATAATCATACCTTGAAAGTAAAGCTTTGTAATTTGCTGAGACAGCCCAAATGGCAAAGAGTTTACAATCCTAGCAAGCATTGAACAGAATGGCGATAAAAATAGCAAAACAAAATGTATATCAATGGTTTAAATACTATTAAGAAAACAATGTCGAATTCAAATTGGAACACGGGTCTTTTTTGATTGACTGACTGATGACGGACGGAATGACGTGACGACAAGATAAGTTTTTTAGTGTTACAGCTATAGATGACTAGTTGTATGGGTTAGAAAATCAACACAAATCAAAGAAGACTTGACTTGAAGGGCCGCAATACCTAAACAAACAACTTGATAAGACTACTATTACTAGGCTATACGGGATAGATCCGGGAAATTGGATAAATTGTATTTGTGTACAATAAATATATAAATAAAAATATTAGAAAAACATTATCATTTTTTTAATTTGATTTGACTTCAAAGGTACAGTTGTGTGTGTATAGCTTTTATAATCGCTCTGAAGTTATCAGCATGTCATTAAAAGTAAAAGTGTCACAACTCGGGCTGATGACAGATGATGGCGGCACATGTGGTTTTGTTTACAATCGTGTGATTAATTTTTTCAGTGTTAATGATTAAGAAATACGATTAAAAATGAAAAGTAAACCTGTTAAGCATAAAACTACAAATACCTTTCGGGTAAGTTTAACTAAGTTATTATATACTTCGTTAATCAAATGTCTAGGTTATATGAAGAAATTTTTACAAACTTTTTATAAAATCGTATAAAATTTTTTAGATATTTTTTAAAACTTCTAGGAACTTGTTTAAATGTTTTCTTCACTATACATTATATTTTAATAAACTTTGAAAAACTTTATTTTGTGACCGCATTTGATTGGTGTGCTAATCAAATTCATAAATATTCTAGTGTAATATGCTAAATTATTAATCTTTATTTTAAATACTTAGCCCACACTGCCCAAAGCAATTGCAATGTAATTTTTTTTTTATATTTTTATAATCAAATGAATGTATTTTTATTAATTAACATATTTTCAGTTTGTTCCATTTGCGGAACGTATAAACTCAATAGATGTCCGTCATGCTGCCCTCTACCACATTGAGCATGCATACACCCAGCACCCAGAGGAGAATGAGACACACTTTTACTTGGCGCTGCAAAAGTGGTATGCACTCAACTTGACGGAGAACTATAAAAAGTTTAGGAAGGAAGTGTTTGGGATTATCACAGTACCGCAGTTGGTTCACAGAAAGGATGAAGTGTTTGAGATTTTGGAGAGATATCTCAATTTGGAGGATCAGTTGTGTCTGCAGCCGTTGCTTGAGTATGTTTTTGTCATTTAAATGAAAAAATTTTCATGAAGAATACTTAATTGTTTGTTAAAATAAGTGAAAGTTAATAAGTTGTTGTCCTACTCCCTACTGTACTTATTATTTGTTCCTGTGTTTGATAACATCTTAATGAAAATATATGTTTTAATTTATTTTATTCCAAAGTAAAAAATGTCTTAGAAGTTTTGGCTATTTATCTTGTTTGAAAAAAATCATTATGATTAATTTACTACCTTTTTCATTACAGAATTTTGGTATCTCTAGCAAAAGATTTACGGGAAGACTTCTACCCACAATTCCCAAAATTTCTAGACATACTCATAAGGCTCTTGAACACTAAAGACGCTGATAGATTAGAATGGACATTAGTGTGCTTGGCTTTCCTATTTAAAATCTTAAAGCCTCATTTGAAGAAAGACATAGCTGCAGTCCTCAAAAGGATTATACCACTACTCAGCGAGACACATCCACAATATATTAACAATTTTGCAGCAGAGAGTTTTGCTTTTGTTGCTCGGGATATAAGAGACAAGAAAAAGTTTTTGGAATTGGTACTCAACTATTTGAAAACAAATGAAGATGTAAGTATAAAATGTTTGTGAATTTTTTCCTATAATTTTCGATTCAAAATTATGATCAATTGTTCAAAATTATAATTTCTGTTTCAGGCCATTACAGGTTGTGGGCATTTAATGTTTGAAATTATAAGGGGTGTCAATGGCAAATTCCACAGTTGCATTGAAACATTCTTACCATTGTTACTGCAAACTTTGAAAGAAGAAAAACAATACCAAGATCTTCTGTTCAAAGTTCTCACACAAACAATTGAGGACAGCTTGCAAAATATTTCAAACAAAGAATACAGTATATTCTGGGCTGGAGTGTTAAAGTTCACTGAAGAAATTTTGAAAGAGAATGATGAAAATAGCAAAGGCCTGGAGTACATTTTGAGGCTTGCTGGCCAAGTTGTAGAGCATCAGAATGGAAAGTATTTGACAAACCCCCCACAGTTTGTTCTGCTACTTGTTAAGGTTATATGTGAACAGTTCTCAGAAAGTGTACTAGAAGTCTGTGCTCAAATAGGAGCTCTCCTACTTCTCTCTCCAAATGTCTCACTGTCTCAAGAGCATGCAGGGATAATCGTGAAGGTTCTACTGCCTCTACCTTACCCAAGTATACTTATAAACTTTGTCAGAAATGTTATCGACTATCCACAGTTTGATATGCACATTCTACCACCATTCTTGAATTTCGTGGTTCAGTCTGGTTTTGATAATGAAGCCATGTCAACATTGACCAAAATCTGTTTGAGGAAATCGCCACTTTCTAAAAATGGCATCAAACTGTTTGAATGGGTAAAATACCCACTTGACTTTGGAAAATGCTTGCCTCTATTCATGGAACACTGTAATAGTATTTTGACTGATGGCATGGAAAATATTGTAGAAAATCCAACTAAATTGATGAATGTATTGTTCTGTTTGCCACATATAGAGAGGGTTGATGTTGATTACAGTATTACAGCTCTTAGTCAGCTAATAGCTAAGTTGCTGAGTGTACTGAGCACATACAATATTGAAGGACAGCCTGATCATAATAGATTCCATTGTGACACTACTGCACTTTCTAGGTGTGCTAGACAAGTGTTGTTTATCCTGGCAAATGCCTTGGAAAGTGCAGTACATATATCCAGTTGTAAGAAACTACAAGCAATTTGCGATATTGAACACATATTGCCAGTGATACTACCTTGCGCAGCTGACCCGAATTACTTGGCAGCATTACATCTCTTGGATCTGTACCTAACAGCATATGAGCAAGAAAATGGACTGACATACCCACATTTGTCTTTAGTTGATTCTTATTTGCGATGCAATGTCTCATCGCCTTTCCACATTGTAAGTAACATAACTATGTATTTTAATGTTTACTAACTTGCTATTAATTTTATAATTATTCAACCTTTATTTTTATTTCAGGTGCGACTGCTTACTACACATATTTACAAGTTATTTGAAAATGTACCAGAGTTGGATAAAACCGTTGAAGTTGGAGGAGAAGTTGAAAGGTTTTCCATATTCAGTAGATGTTACGCTGTCGAGTCTATGAAGCCTTCCATTCAAGAATACAGAGCACAAATAAACATGTTGCAGAAAATGACATTCAACACCACTCAATACTCTCTAGCGAAAGAAACAGACTACCATTTGTTTGCTCTGGATTACATGCTTGGAGTTTTGTATGTCAATTTTAAATTGATATGGGAACCAGTCTCAGAATTTATTGCAGGTTTTGGCAATGCCTTGAATGCCGATGAGTTCTGGCCGCCTTTCTATAAAGTTATGACATCTTCATTCGAAAATGCTAAGAAAGACTTAAAGAAATTTCAATTTGACAGTGAACTTGAAATAAACTATGAATTACTGAAAGAGTTGTACTCTGACTACAACAGTATTGCAGAAAGACCAGATTTGTACAATTACAGGAATTTAATTTTGAAAGTTATGACTAATTGTATTCAAGTGTGTGAAGCTAAAAATCGTGACGTTGTCGTTTTGTTTTTGAAATTTATTGATGAAGAATACAGAAGAAATGATAATGCAAATGCCCTTAAAATTGATGTGGAAACGCGTAGCAACAAAATGGACGTAGATGAACCAGAAGCAGAAAATGTTGCTAATGAAGAAGAATTAATAGAAGCTATTGAAGATCCCAAAGATACTCCATCTGGCAAAATAATTTTCAAAACACTTATAAGCATTATGCAAGTTCTTGCTCAGTTCAAAAATCCTAGGGCATTGCACAAGGAGCCTATATTTTGGGAACTGTATATGGAATTCTTGAAGCATAAAAATGCCGGACTTCAGAAATTTGCCCTGGATTGTGTGCTAAATTACAAAAACAAAAGTGTTACCCCATACAAAAATAATTTGTACAATTTAATTGATGAGAATAAATTTAAAGATGAACTGACATTGTTTAAAATTACTGAAGACTCGAAAAGTATACAAACTGAAGACAGAGAACATGTTGTGCCAATAATACTAAGAATTCTTTACGGAAAAATGACATCCAAGCTGGGTGCTGACAAAAAAGGAGGCGGTCAAACTAGAAGGTCTCTTGTAATGCGATATTTGGCCGGTTGCACAGAAAACGAGTTGAACATGTTTATCGATATGGCTTTTGTACACTTAAAACAGTACATGACAATGGAACCTAGGGAAATACTGGAGAACACTCTAGCAACCTTAGACTTGAAGTCAATAACTGCTCCTGGAAAACTTCACAGTATACTCAATTTGTTTGAAGTAGTCAGAGAATACTTTGGTGGATATTTAAAAGAAGAGTTGCTCGCACGACTATTCAAAATATTCTACTCAGTATGCTCTTTGGTTGGTGGAGTACTGGCCCAAGGAGATGAGGTCCACATAGGCTATACAAAGGTCATGAAAAACCTACGGACATTAGCACTGGGAACACTAAGGAAGTTATTTGACCAGTTCCATGAATATCTATGGACTAAAGATGAGCTGTATGTACTTTATGAAACTTTGATTTGGCCATTGATTCCTAAGTTACAAATGGAAGGAATTCACACACCTACAGCACTATTAAAATTACTTAACACATGGTGTCAAAATCCACGATACTATGTTCTATTGGTGACAGTCTCTGAGAAAGATGAATCTTTATGTCCTTTGCCTGCTCTTTTCCAACTGCTTTTAGCGCCAAAAGTAAGTCCTGGTGTGGTTAATACAATCTTAGATATGGTTGAGAAATTGTTAACACTAACAGAAGATAATGAAGAAAGAGAAGTCGCACCCATAGAATCTTTTAATATATTACCTATAGCTGGAAATAAGAACTTTGAAGATATGAAAGAAATAAATTATGGCAGTAAAATACTAGTTCCTTATATTCCAAGCATTTTGGAAGTCATGAAAAGACGCATAGCTAATTCGGCGAAGTCAAATACGGTTAATAAAAGAGATTTATTGATTCTATCGAGGGTTACAGAATTGGTTTCAACACCGGAATTGTGTGATGAACTATTGAATATTCTTTTGCCTATATTGGTAAAGAAAGTTTGTATGAATATGGCTGAAGAGAACATGGAACATGCTGTCACCACTATCATAAATTTACTGAGCCACAGTACTAACCCTCAGACGTACATAAAGAACATTGCAGTACTATTCAATAAAGTATCTCCTGTTGAAGTTCGAAAACTATTAATTAAACTTCTAGTTTCTATCGCTGAGAATGCCTCGGTTAACAAAGATGTATTAACTCGTATGGCTAATATTATTACAGAAATGAATGCTTTCAACAAGAGATGGATTGAACAGCCAGACTTTGATAGAAGGTTGGACGCGTATAAACAAATATATCAACTTTCAGAAAGTAATGAAATAGATTTGGACCTTGCTATATTAATAGTTAACAATTGCTTCTATTTTATTCGGACTGAAAAAGACATTGGGTTGCGAGATGGAGCAGCCCTATGCTTGAAAAGAATACTGCCAAAACTTCTACTTAAATACTGGTCTATGACTGATGGCCAATTTCTGGTTAGAGATACAGTGTTGTCGCTAATATCAACTGGCATAAGAGATATTAAAAATGAAATTCTCAGAAATGAAAGCATAGCATTGCTCGGTGAATTAGCCAAAGAAGCTCCCGATGCGGATGTAGTTTTATCAGATCTGGCTCATTTGACAAACAAAGAGGACATAGAAGTCGATTTCTTTGAAAACATGTGCCATTTACAAATGCACAGACGTGTAAGAGCTTTAATGAAATTCTGTAAAGTGGCCAAAAAGATGACTAAATGTCCCACACCAAGAACTATGACTAACTTCATTTTACCTTTGGCTACTACGTATATGTGTGACGATAAATATACCGATAAGAATACTTTGATAGATGCGTGTATAGAAGTCGTCTCAACATGTTGTAGGCTACTGCCTTGGTATCACTATGAAGTTATTCTAAAAACGTATTTGAACAAAATGCGTCATTCAACTGAGCATCAGAAACAGTTGACTCGTATATTAGTGGGTATATTAGACGCATTTCACTTTGATTTCTCGAAAGCCAAATCCATCGAGTTACCTAAAGCTTTGACTACTAATATTGACACGGGAAAATTCAAAATTGGTAAGAAGATTGCTGGGAAGACAGACGACAAGGCAAAAGACGAGAAAAAGGTAGATGAAGAAATAAAAGAGGTAGAAACTAAAGAAGATGAAGAAGTCAAAGAAGATGGAGATGTTGAAAACATTGAGGATCAATTAGAAACGGAGTTGGAAGCAGCAGATGCGGAAGTAGAGAAAGACGATTCGATAAAGGAGGTTACAGACGTACCTGCGTTTGATAGAATCACGAGTGTGTCGCCTTCCGTCGCTAAACGGATCATCAAATCCTTGACTGCCGGTCTGCTACCACAACTAAACAGGTATATTAAATTGTAGCCTATTTTTTACTGAGATTGTATGAGATTTAATTTTGCTATAATTTTTAACCTGGGATATAAAAGTGATCCTAAGATTTAGGCTGATTATAAACTCTAAAGTTGCTCAAAAAATCTTATTAATTGGCGATTTTAAACTTGTATTAAACTTAGTACTACATTATCAAACGCTCTTCATGAATCTGTATTATAGTATAAAATATGTCTATAATGAACCAGATTTCTTCGATCCGATCCTTTTAGCATCTTCTAAATATGTGTATTCTTTTGTTGAGCGGTTTTAAAATACTTTCTTTAATTTTTAAAATGTAGTTTTTTTACGTCTTTAGAGCCATAGGCAAGATGACGGACCACAAGGAGTGCATGATTATAAACTTGTATTAAACTTAGGACTACTACTACATTATCAAAAGCTCTTCATGAATCTGTATTATAGTACAAAATATGTCTATGATGAACCAGATTACTTCGAACCTTTTAGAATCTTCATAATATGTGTATTATTTTCAAGACTTGCCTTGTTCTTTTGTTGAACGGTTTAGATCTTACATAACCTTGCTGAACCTTGAATATTAATCTTTTTTTTCACGTCTCTAGAGCCATAGGCAAGATGACGGACCACGAGGAGTCTCACAAGGTGAATCGGCGGCGCACCGGACTCGAGCGGCAAGAGGAAGACATGCTGCGCGTGCCGGTTGCTCTGGCGCTCGTCAAGCTTCTGCAGCGGCTGCCTGGTGGCCTGCTGCGCCACCAACTGCCTGGGTGAGTGACTTACAAGAAACACATATACATACATACATAAAATCACTTCCTTTTTCCCAGAGGGGTAGGCAGAGATCACTTACTGCCATGTGCTCCGGTCCTGGCACACCACTTTCGCTTCTTCCACATCCATCAACCTCTTCATGCATGCTCGTCGATTACACCTACACTAAATATTAGTTTTGTGGGTCTACACGCGACATTACGAGTAGCAAATTCTACTACTTACTGCCCGACGTTTCGACTGGGTTACACCAATGATGGTCGCGAGCGAACTGGCGCCTCCGGTCTTCGTCTGCCACAGCGGTTGTGAATTTCTAAATTCATCCCCGAACCAGCACTAATGTCATTTGTAAAGCTACCTACATTTGTCCGACACACGCTACTTACTGTATTCATATTACGTAACAACCTACATACAAGATCCAATTCAGATGAAATGCATGGTACGTCTGCTTCGCGACTTAGTAAAACTCATTTTGAGACCCGTAATTTAGTGAAAATGATTGGCATATTTCTGGATTTACAAGGGCTTTCGATACTATCTTTACGCCCCCTTAAACTTAAATCTTTGTATAGTTGAAATACAGCATAATAGTGGCAGCACTTACTGATCTGAACCTTTTTTATTGATAAGAAACAGCGCAAGATCATTGAGACTTACAGTAGTACTAACATACATATAACATGCGGTGTACCCCAAGGCAATATCTTAGGTTAATATTTATATATTAAGGGTATTTGATATTGAAAATATATGAAAAATAATATATGTTTTATTTTCCAGAATCATCATAAAACTGTGTTCCTTCCTGAAGTCACCATTGAAACAAGTTCGTATTGCAGCAAGAGATATAGTCAAGAAAATTATGATCACTGTCGGGTCTTCATACTTAGGCATACTTCTAGAACATTTGACTTTGCTGTTGACTAAAGGATTCCAAGTCCACGTATTGGTAGCTACCATACATACTGTGTTAGATGCGTTAAAAGCAGAATTCAAACCAGGTGAACTGAATGAGAATCTCGATTACATACTAGACGTTTGCACTAACGATCTATTCGGTGCACTCTCTGAAGAGAAAGAAGTTGAAAAGCTACACTACAAAACGCCAGAAGCGAAACCCAGTAAGAAGAGTTATGTAACTCTTATGATTGTGTCCCAGAACATTACGGAGAAATGTTTGATCAACCTGTTGTTGCCTTTCAAAGAAGTGCTACAGAAGCATCATTCAAAGAAGATTGTGTTGAAAGTTCAAGAAGCTTTGATGCACATATCGACTGGTTTAGTGACGAACAAATTCATAGACATCGAGTCTCTGTTTGTGTTCCTCCATGGTATAGCGTCGGAGAGCATTCCGGAGTTTGTGTTAGGAGCGCCGAAGAGGGAGATAACTGAAGCGCAAAGGGAGAAGATGTTAAGGGCCAAACCAGATTGCTTCATCATTCCCGAAACTCCTAAACGGAATAAAGAGAATCAAGCCAGAAACGTCAAGACATCAGGGAAGGCTAACTCTCACGTGTTAGTTGAATTCAGTTTGAACATTCTGTATGTTATTCTGAAGAGAGAAAAGGTTTCTAGGGTAGACTGTAGAGCGTTTGTAGATCCTTTGATACCGATCTTAGTGGATGCTTTGAAGAGTGATCATGTAAAGGTGACTACAGTGGCTATGAAGTGTATTAGCACTTTGTGGACGATCAGAGTCAGTACCCCATCCTTGGAGGAGATGATACAAGATATAGTGAAGACGATGTTCACGATACTACACAAGTATGCGACATTTGAGATCAGCAAGCAGAATGATAATTACAATCTAGTCAGGAATGCTTTCAAGGTGAGCTTGATTAATTACTTAATAATTTTATTCATGCCAAGTTTAGATGAAATCATCATCTTACGTTTTATCTTTCCTGATATAATAAAAAATTCAAAAAAACAATAAAATAATTTATTGGGCATCATAGCATAAGTTTCAACACCAGAAATAAACATAAGCTTGCCGTTTCAAGGCTCAGGCTTCAAAAGATCTTAGGTTTAAGCACAAAATTGTGCAATAAGATCCGATGGAAGGTTTTTATAATAAATTTGTTTATTTTCCCTCCTCCTCCTTCCTTTCTCTCTTTTGAATTGCCTTTTTATAATTTCAAACTTTTTATTTATTAAGTCGTGTTTGTGAATAAAGCATATTATAAAGTAGAAGACTACATACTTAAATGATAAAAATCAATGGACAGGATGAGCTGCTCGCTTGGACATTAAATAATTTTGTAACTTGTTGAATTTTTATGTTATTTGTGATTAATTTATTTACAACTTGACGTGAAAAAGTATTTCATGAAAATCTATTTGCAGAATATAATACATATTTAATTTAATTTCAATCTGACGTCATCAATTAAAGAAAAAATCACACAAAGTTAGTGCATCAAGTTAATGTTGTGCAAAAAGAAACCAGAGTATTATGTTTCATAAATCCTTGTATATCTTTTACAGTCTGTAACAGTATTAATCAGAAACGTCAAATACTACAAACTCGAAGCAGAGCAGCTAAAGACGCTACTTCTGTATGCCGAAGAGGATTGTATGAACGACGAGAAGCAAGCCAACTCGTTCTCACTGCTCAAGGCGATCCTGGAGGCGAAGCTAGTCTCGCCAGAACTGCACGAGGTTATGGAGAAAGTGTCGAAGATTTGCATCTTGAGCGAATCGGCTAAGTCAAGGTAAGCTTCAAGTTACTTTCTAGGTCTTAAGTGAAATATGTATTCTTTCTTATTCTCTTTATTTCTCTCTCTGCTGTTTTCACCTTCTATCTTTCTTTGCTCTATTTCCTTATCTCTCTTTTCTTTCTTTTACTTCATTTCTTTAAATTACTTGTAAAAATTAACTTTTTTTTCCATTTTCACATTGCAATCATTGATTTAAAGCACTTCTTCACCATAATTTATTTTATTTTTTGAAGTTACTTATTTTTAGTCAATGGCCTTAAAAATATGTCTTATTTTTGCAGGGAAGAAGCTCGAGCCATCTTCGTCACTTACCTTACCAATTACTCGCCGGGCAAGCGAATGGACAAGTACATACAGTTCTTTGTGTCCCAGTTGAATTACGAGTTGCAGCACGGAAGGGAGTCTTCACTCAAGTTCCTCGATATGATCATTCATAAGTTCCCTGTGGTAAGTACAGTGTTGATTTTCAATGACTTATGAAATTTTTGGACGTTGTATATTCCACTAACATCACTACATAGTATAAAGCTGAAGAGTTTGCTTATTTGTTTGATTGCGCTAATATCAGGTACTGCCGGTTCGAATTGAAAAAATATTTTTGTGTTGGATAGATCATTTATCAAGGAAGGCTTTAGGCTTTAGGCACGCTGCAACAAATAGGAGCAAAGGAACAGTAGAAAATGTGTTAAAAACGGGGGGCAACGGCAACGCGGAAGAAGTCGCTGACACAGCTAGTGACTTATAAAAATTTTTGGACGTTGTATATTCCAGTAATATTAATACTAATTCTTTAACCAAGCACATGTTTCATTTCAATTCTAAACATTATTTAGAGATCCGACGTTTCGAGCTCTTTACAGACTCCCCGTCTGAGGTCTGGAGACGAGAGAGACACATCACGTAAATTGCCTATATAAATAAAGACATTTTTGATTTAAAAGATATTACTATGCGTAGAACATATTATAAGGCATGAGACGTGTAAGAATTTGCTAAAGTTTTATCTCTGTAATAAAAACAAGTCACAAATAATAAAAAAAATCAATTTCAACTCCCTCCTTCCAGCAACAACTATCCAAACACGGCGACTACCTGCTGCTAGCGTTAGGCGCCTCCATGCTCAACGACGCCGCGCCCGCGTGCCGCGCCGCCGCCGCCGCCTGCGTAGAGGCGATGCTCGTCAAACTGCCGGCCATGGACAGGAACAAGCTGTTCGACTTGGTGCTTACCTTCTTCCAGGATACTCAGGTGAGATATAAGATAAATCTATACTAATATTATAAAGCTGAAGAGTTTGTTTGTTTGTTTGTTTGAACGCGCTAATCTCAGGAACTACTGGTTCGATTTGAAAAAATCTTTTTGCGTTGTATAGACCATTTATCGAGGAAGGCTTTAGGCTATATAACATCACGCTGCGACCAATAGGAGCAAAGATAAAATGGAAAATGTGTAAAAAACAGGGGAAACGCGAACGTAGTCGCTGGCACGGCTAGTAAATAAATAAAAATAAATATCTGGGACATTTCCACACACGGTCATCTGACCCCAAACTAAGCAGAGCTTGTACTATCGGCGTCAGAGACTGATATACATACATATATATGTATTTATAAATACATACTTAAATACATAATCACACCCAGACACGGAACAAACACCGATGTTCATCGCACAAATATTTGTCCCGAGTGGGAATCGAACCCACGACTCCTGGAGCCGCCAGCCAGGGTCACTAACCACTGTTCCACCGAGCCAGTCAAAATTATATAGCTCATCGCATTAGAAGGCTAAAAAGCGTCGATGGCCGAGTGGTTAAGGTCGTTGCTTGCCATGCGAGAGGTCGCCGGTTCAAACCCCGCCAGGTACCAATGTATTTTTCAAATTTGAAATTCATATGTACCACCATTCGACGCTTTAACGGTGAAGGAAAACATCGTGAGGAAACCTGCACTCCTAAGAAGAAATTCTTAGGTTGTGTAGTCGACCAACCCGCACTTGGCCAGCGTGGTCGACTAAGGCCTTATCGCCCTAGTTTAGGGTAGGCTCGTGCCCCAGCAGTGGGGACGTATATGGGCTGATGATGATGATGATTAGAAGGCTGAAGTGGCAATGGGCTGGCCACATCAGCCGTAGAACCGACAACCGTTGGAGTAGACGAGTTCTAGAGTGGAGACAGCGTCTCGGCAAACGTAGTGTGGGACGCCCTCAGGCCAGGTGGAGTGACGACCTGCGCAGGACGGCTGGTAGGAGCTGGATGCGAGTAGCCGAGGACAGAGAGAAGTGGCGTGCATTTGGGGAGCCCTATGTCCAGCAGTGGACGGCAATGGGCTGATAATGATGAATAGACATTTGGAAAAAAATACGTCAGGGCCGCGCGTATTGACTATTACTATTTTGAATGATTTTTATACCGATTTCACCTACTTGCATGGTATCAGATATAGATCTCCAAGAGAGTGCCTCAATTGTTACAATAACATACAGACTTTAAACTTTCGCGTTCCATTACACTGAAATAAGTCTTTATGGGTCTTCACGCGATATTAGGAGTAGCAAAATTACATAGCTACTTACTGCCCGACGTTTCGACTGGGTTACACCAATCGTGGTCGCGAGCGAACTCACACGATTGGTCACATAAAGACTTATTTCAACATACAGACTGTTTTACATGTGTTGTTTTAGATCATTATTGTTTATATTAACTATGTATGTTTTACCAAAGTAATGTGTCGTAAAAGATTCATAATTCGTTTTTGTCCACACCATTTATAAAACATTTCGTTTACCCCTTTCTCTAGCCAATCCACTTCGAGCTAGCAGCGCAACTGAGCACGCGATTCGTCAACGTAGAACAGGAAGACTTCAAGGCCCGTCTATCCGGCGTCCTCTCATTGGTCAGCAGCAAGATCCTCCTTCTTAGCAACGACATCACTGGCGGAATGTTCGTCAAAGTCCGCTTAGAGCAAGCCGACGATAAGACTGACGAGGAGAAACAGAATGAGAAAGACCACAGTCTCATACAGATACTGAACTTGATAGATAAGATTACAGTACATTGCGCGTCAAGTTTGAAAGACAAGAAGTTTGTAAGCGATTTCGATGACATCGCCCAGCAATGTCAAGCGTTACTAGCTTATCCTCATGTGTGGGTTAGACAAAGGTCAGCAAAGATTCTGGGTGCGATTTTAGCGTCAGTCGATCCGGGAGAATTGGACGCGGTTATAAGGAAGGAGGCTCAGAGTGAAAGAGGGTTTATATATTATGATACAGAGGATAGTTTGAGGAGCGTTGTGCTGGATCTTTGTGCTCAGTATACGCCGGCCGTGACTAAGGAAATGGCTGATGAGGTATGTGCTATTCATTTGTTAATTTTAAAAAAATATGTTAAGGTTTCCGGAATCATTATTTTCATCAGTTTTTAAATTTCCGTATAATTAACAATAAGCTAACATGCCAACAACTTTACAAATATTGCAAATTAAGTGATCATACTGAAGTTAAAAGTACAGAGAAAGTGATAATAATCAAATGAATCAACATGATTGAAATTTACTTAACTGACTTAAAAAATAGGAGGAGGTTCTCAATTCGTGGGATTTTTTTTATTATATAGCCAATTTCATTACTGAACAAACATACTGAAACGATAATCAGGTATATATTTTAAGCGACACTTGATCAAACAATTTTGATAAACATTAAATACTTTTATTATTTTCAGGTTACAGCTGTGATGTTCCAAATACTGAAGCTGGTTCATAGCATGTCCAGTTTCAAGTTGGCCGACAAGACTAAAGTGGACAAAGAGGAGGCAGAAGGGTCATCAAAAGTAAACATTAGGTGGATCCTGTTCAAGCTACGGAAGGCTGTTAATGTGGAGGTCGCTAAAGCGCCCAACTCCATGAATATTGTAAGTTTGTTACTCTATATTGTATTTTATGAACTTTAAAATCCGATCCTAATGTCAATATTATACCGGAGCCGTTCTAAGAAGACTGATTTGACACTTTTTATTTTATATTTTGCATTTATCCTTGTTAAGAGGAACATATTTAGCGAATCATAAAGAACAACTTTTAAAAATAAGACGTTATTTCAAAATGTCAAATGCACCTAATTATCTAATTATTTGCCTTTTATTACCTAAAATAATTGAATTATAAAAAGAAAACGTAAAATTTCCACTCTGTATTACGCTTTTACAAGGTTACGCCGTTTGACACTTTTTCTATAGTGACGTAGTGGGTAATACTAGCCAGGTATTTTTTAAAAGTAGGATGAAGGATTTAATAAGTATTGTATTTTAAAAATAAATATATTTATAAATAAGGAACTTAAATTCAATCTTTTGGATGTGAATTAATGTTTTTAATAAAAATTTGTTATAATTAGACCTTGCTTGGTTATAAAGTGGAAATAACTGTTACTTATATACTTCGGCAATTTTACCGTTGTCCCTCACTAGTGCAGTCAGTCTGACATGTAGCAAATCGGCCAACTTAGAGCGGCTCTGGTATAAAGCAAAAAAATAAGAGTTCTGTCAAAATTAGTCCAGCCCTTTCAGAGATTAGCGGAAATGAACTGACCGACAGACAGACAAAAATGTTTTTAATTGTGTTTTTGTTACGGGTTCGGTTTCGGGTTAACCCGATAAAGCTTTATATCCATTAAGTAAAAAGTCGTGTCTTTATTTTAATATTACACTCCAATTTTCTTTAGTATTATAGATGTACAGATAACTTAAAGAACTATAATAAACGTCTAATTATTATCTTTTCTTATTTCAGCGAATATCAATCTTCACAATGTGGATGCACGTGATCAGCTCTCTAGAGAGCGAAGACCTAACCAGAACGATCGATGTGATCCTCCCCCCGATAGTTCGCGAGTTGTCGCTAGGGGACGCGGGGGCGCCAGCGTCGCCGGTCAAACAGCTCGCGGGGAGGCTGGGGAAGAAACTGAGGAGGAAGATAGGGGATATAGAGTATAGTAAGCTGGTGGCTGATGTGCAGACTAGGCTTAATATCAAGAGAGCGGAAAGGAAGAAGGTTGGTAGTTTTTTGCTGGATTTATTGGCTTGAGTCGGTCTGTTAGTGTGCAAAATAGGACTTTCGTTCTTCAATATACGGGTATTCATTTCAATGGTTCCGAAGAAATAATCGACTATGTAAATACCCTGACTACAAAATTTTTCCTGAACACATTGATAGATAGACAGACAGATAAGACATTTTCCATTCACATTCAAGTTGACTTACACAAATAATAAAATAAAAAATTTTGACATCAAGCTGAGATCAAATACAGTTTACATAGCCCATACGATTGTTATAGTACAATAATTAGCGAAACTGATTCTCAATTTTAAACGAATGTGACGAGAATATTTTTGAATATCTTTGCAGGTGTTATTACAAGAGAAAGTGAACAACCCAGAAAAAGCGGCCAAACGGAAGCTCCAATTGAAAGAGAAGAAGAAACAATCCAAGAAGATCAAACTGGAGATGATGCATGGGAAACGACCCCGCCCGAAGAAGCGGAAAGCAGAAGACATCGATGTGGAAGACCAGCTGTTGAATGACGATGATTGAAGCTGACCTGTCGAAAAGATATATTGTGAATGTGATGATTTCCTACATTATATTGTCAAAATAATTTGTTAAAGTGATGATATTGTCAAATAAGCGATATGATAAAAATGTTATGATATTGTCGTATCGGTGAAATATGGCAGTAACGTAAATCTTTGAAAAGCGAAACAGGTTAAAAAGGTTTTAAAGGTTAGTCAGTTTTTATTCATATCGTCCCGTAATGGCCTTTTATTTATTTGGAAGATTGTGTGTTCAAAATGTAACATAATTTTTCTTCTTCCTCATTAATTTGGTAAATCAATATTTGGACTGATAATAAATATCCTATGTTCGATTTTGCTACAAGCGTTTGTAAATATTAGGTTTAAATGTTACATGTTTATGTAATAAAAATATATCGTTATATTAATTGTATGTCTTACTTATTATCACAAATATAATAACCACGAGGACGCGGACGTCATAATACTTTTTTAAAATATTTTGGAATGGATAGATAATAATTTAAGATGTGGGGTTTTAGTATAAATAAAACAACAGTTTATAAACAAAATAATATTGCTTTATGCATCAAAGTACAAAAGAACGATTAACACAAAGATCCAACAACACTGAGAAATGAGTTTTACATCACAACATGACGCCTTTCATGAAAGTGCGTGAAGCGTAATAAATATCATTTACATACGTTAGAGATCGGCGTTGGAAGAAATGCGTATAGGATTATATCACAATAATAAATATCTCACATAATTTACATTGATTTGATTCCGAGATATGCTTTAGCCGCTCTTACTTCAGACCCAATAAAATATTGAAATATTGGCCGAAAGCTCCCACCCTGGCATTATTTATCGACATCATAATATCTGACATAAAAAAGCGTCTATGGCAGAGTGGTTAAGGTTGTTGCTTGCCTTGCGAGAGGTCGCCAGTTCAAACCCCGCCAACCAGCACTTGGCCAACGTGATTGAATAAGGCCTGATCGACCTAGTTGGGGATAGGCCCCCAGCCTCAGCAGTGGGTACGTATATGGGCTGAGGATGATTATGATTTAACATTAACGCACTAGATACAAAACTCGTCGTTTTAACGCGCCAATATTATTAACGATTTCACTTAATTCTGGCCCTTAATGCCTTTTACATAATTAAGTATGAGAAATGACGCAAAAATGTAACTGGACTTACGCATTTCTTCCACGTCAGAAACTTTTACGAGGAGCCTGTCTCACAGGCGCCAGATCTAAGGTACAATGTTCACAAACCATTGTTTCTTACGAATCATTAGGTAGACTAGATTTGTAGAGAAAACGAAGCAAACGCGTAGGTATGTTTTATGCCGACAATGGCAATGTATGGTATATAAATAAAAAGTAATCGGCTTGTGTGAATATATTAGAAGACAATTATCAATAATGAATACAGTACCTATTTCAGTGTTGAATGTATATCAATATGGTTTATATAAAAATCTATTTCAACTAAACAAGTTTTGTTTTTAATATGGATAAAATTATTAACACACACGTACATGAATAAAACATATCGAAATAAATCGTTCAGTTTTATGTCTAAATCAGAACAACTATGTGCGCAATTTTATTTAGTAGGTATATACTGATATTCGGTAAAAAAAAGAAAATACATACTTACATTTTTTATTGTTACACATATATATGTGTAAAATAAACTTAACAGCATGGTAAGTACATATTTATATTTCAATGTTCTTAATATTAATACTAATTTAATAAAGCGTTGCATTTCAATGTGTAATTTATATTATATCCATAGATTTATTTATAGTATCTGATGTTTCTAATATTATGATGTTTTATCGTAAACTTTACAGTGTTACGATTAACTGACTGTAATCACAGGAATTACTTTTATATTTTTTTTATTCGAGAAGTTTAGGTATGCAATTTATGATCCGGATGAAATCGACATGCAAGATTAATTAAGTATTCGTTGAATGCAGTAGGTAATTCCTGTGATGACAATATACCGGTGTAGTAGTATTTTATGACTAACTCAATATTTTGCTGCTATACTTGTAGTATCTAAGTACATTATAATTTTCATCGCTAAAACTGAGGTGGCTACTTAATTAGCTATGTATTTAATTGGACTAACTAAATAGCTAAAATATTTATTTCTCACAGCACCATATCTTTCAACAACACGCTCATTTAAAATGTTATTGCATTTGTCACTATGAATGTCCGATTATTCAGTTCTCTAAAACAAATGTAGAGATCTACATTTTATAAATTTATTCTGAAACGAATAGTTTTCGTAATATTTTTCCACAACGTCAAATATAAGTTAAGTCCTGATAGTTTATATTAGTCTAAAAGTGGTAGGTATTGGGATTAAAGTAGGCAAGTTCTAAGGTATCTACCTAATTTTAAAGTTACCACCATGAAATTATAATAATTAGCGGACATTCACGTTTGCACAGTGTTTCAATCGAAATAGTTACACATTCTATTAAATATAATATCTAATCTGTTCATGAAGACTGCCTAAATCTATAGGTAACATTTATTTATTTCACTACATAGTTGAGATCATAGATATTTACAGTTAATAGGTAGGTTTATTTGAAGTTGGGTCTTAATATTCTTAATAGTTAGGTTCAAATGTAGATAGTAAATGTGTTTTTTAAAAAGATAAATTTCAAGCGAGACAAATGAACAGTAAAATCTCTATCCATAAGAAACTTTAACGTTAAGGTTTACACGGATATTAGTATAATTTTAAAAGTTTAAAATCGTTTCCAACAGGTTATTATGAAAAGTATAATTTTAGAAAGAAGGCATAACGATAACATTAAATAGCATGGACGGCTGCAAGCTCGGCAATTACCTAAAGCTTAGAATTACTGTTAAATCTAGAATGCCGGGTTTAGTTACTCATACGAAAAAAAAAACTCGGGTGCTAATTATGAGCAACGCTTAGGTAAAATTTAAAAAGCGCTTTGATATATTCATCACTGTTAACTACAATTCTGGTGCATATTTCGAATGTGGTAAAATATACGTATTTCTTTTTAAGACAAATTCAGCAATGCTTCAATTGGCATTGTAGCTTTAACAGCAATTATAAACTGATGTGTAATACAAAGCACTATACTTTGAAAACAACTTTATAATTTGGGACCTTTAATTTAGGTACGGAATAAGTTTTAAGAAAGCCAACAGCTCCTCAAACTAAAAACAAAGTTTCACAAGATCTTCCCTTTGACACTTTTAAAATTGAATTGACTGCACATGTAAATTGGAGTCGGTACAATTTTAAAATCTTAATTGACTATAGGTATGGGTATGAAAGGGAAGACCTTTACAAACTTTTAGGACCGTTGATTGGTGTAGATGTGCCTGAGCAAATCGCGCAAATCGCATTTTAAAGATTTATTCGTAACTTCGTCATTGCCAAGGTACCAAATTATTATGACCTAAGTATAGGAAACCTTGGCCTTTGCGATCGAATGGTTTGCAGTATAAGATTTTGTTTTAAACTCATGGTTACACACTTAAAAAAACTAAAAATATCCGGTATATTTCAGTTTTCTAACATTGTGTTTTCAATACTCTGTTTAATCCTCTGTCAACAGCATCCACAACAAATACAACATTTAATTCTCTTGAACAGCAGTATCCAAAATACCGCAGCGCGCGGTTGTCTAACTGAATAAGGTTATGGAGAGCTACCAGCAACCTCATCGCTAAAGTTAAATCGTAACAGTATAGTTGATAGAGGATTGTATCTTATCGCAGTCTAAAGCCTGCAATAGCCAAAGTATTGAGGTACTAGTACACCTTAAGGCTTCTTGTCCACCGGCAAGGAGCAGGGAAACGGAGAAAAGGAGAAATATTAAACAAAAGGTTCTCACCAAATTTCGTTCCTTGTATTCTATTGGTTGCTTCTTCTTAGTGACTGAGCCTTGCTCCTCTCCAGTGGATAGGTAGCCTAAACGAGCGACTAGACTGCAAAGAACTTAACCAGCGACTCTCTCGGCAAATCTACATTCCATTTACAACAGCATAGCAGACAAAGGATTGTATCTCATGATCTTGGACAGCAAAATCCACAGTAGCGATGTAGTAGTAGCTAGGGCTACGCCAGCCCATCCCAAGTCGAGAGACCAGGCGGTTGAGAACTCTCTGGCGGAGAGGAGCGCTAGAGCCGGCGCCTGCGCACCCACCACGCCGTCGCCGGTGTGGTCGCCGTGTGCGCCGCGCGTCGACACCCGCTGGATGCGCTTGAAGTGGATTATCATCAGCGTGAACATCGCGAACAGGCCTGCGGAGAGGGTAAGCTTGTTAAAAAAAAACAGAAGAAGATCAATGTATTTCTGGGTCTGGAAGAGGACCTTTTGAATATCGTGTGGTGGTATTATGCATAGCAGCCCATTCACAGTTCAACCATGTAAACGAATTGTCAAAATATCTTTATTTAAGCTTAGGGGTAAGAGCCATCCGTTCCCCCGCAAATGCGGCTGTTAGGGAAAAAATATCATTATTTAAGATTCGAACGTTTCTTTACTCATCGATGACTGTTCGCGTTCACTTAGTTGATTCCATTTGTTTCAGTTTATTTCTTCTTTGTACTTTACTAGGTGTTTCAAAAAACAAGTCTCGTATCTTTCGTAAGCCTAGCAAAAAATCCCAGCTGGTTGTGACATGGCAGGTGCAGAAAAATTCACTCTTATAGGTATTTAAGATTGGCTATATTCGGCACGTTTTACTCATACGACCAACTCACCAGCCAACAGGTACATGACTCCTGTGATGAGCACGGCGCTGATCTGGTGCTTGCAGATGCCGAAGGCCCCCACCAGGGCCGCGCTGCCCAGCACGATGAGGCATACCAGCGCGCACGATATCGACAGGTTCTGCATGCCTGGAACGGAATACTTATGTTAGTACTCCTTGGTCCACAATAAGCGTGTCGATTGGGTCAAAATCTTATTATTCTATTTAGTCCGGAAGTTAGTTTATACAAAAATATGGGACACATAAAAAAATTGTACCATAACGTCACACGAAGCTTCTAAGCCCTATATCTTTATAATTTCGTGTTTGTGAAACAAAATAAAAAATACGAGTACAATATTTTTAAATATTTTAAATAACGGACTAATTATATTTTTTTAGTCCACTCGCCTATTGACAGATGTGGCCGAAGAAGAAATACGAAAATGTGAAGATGAATTATGTGATCATCTGGCAAATAATCAAAGGCTCCTTGCTGTTGATTCAAATTTGTTGATCGATCCTCATTTAGATATCCAGGTGCTTGGTGCGGATAATCTCTTAAAAAAATTATGAACACCTCTCTAGTTCAAAGGTTCTACATGCCTGGAACGGATAACTCATCCATCGGTATTCGCAGCCGAAGACAAAAGGTGAGATCATTTAGTTAGCTAAATGCAGCAGAATTAGTTCTGAGGTCCTGGATATGTATCCAGGACATGTGTCCACGTCGAATTGTTACTTTATGAATAATAGATGTTTGTTACATAATAATAATAGAACCTTTGCTTAGTAAAATTAGGGAAACTGAATTTACAAAAGCTTCCTTTAGGTAGGTACTCACTTCTGTCAAGAGATTAAATAATCTTATACCAACCACTTCAGACGTGTAAAATTTCGAAAATTATATTGTATTAAACTTCTCCGCATAGTGCCCAGAGCGTATTCTTACCGACAACAGCAGACGTTTTCCAACAAAACTACAAGTTTCGTTGTAGAATTTCTGTTATAATTTCTGTTCTGTTGTTTCTGTGAAGTTATTTACCAAATTGCTGAATGTTCTGTAACTACAAATACTTAGACAATTCGGTAATGAACGAGACTCTAACGATCTCGGTGAATCGTGGCTGTAACAACTACTTCACTTAGCAGTTGTCCAATTACGAAGGCTGTTCATTAAGGCTTAATTACCTTAGCACTAACAACGAATCGCGCTCTCGGGTGCCCACATTCGATCGAACAAATTTAGTATTCGCGGAGCGTCGGACTCTTTTAGTTGCTAAGTCTTTAGCAGTACCTATATCTACTGTATATCTGGCTACTATTAGGGTTCTGTCGTTATAGAACCCTAGAAGTAGTAAAAAATACCGCAATTAACGAACTGCAGTATTTTTTAATAGTTTTGTCATAATATCCGTCACTTTTTGTTGTATAAAATATGATAAATTATAGTGAAGACCCCTAAAAGTATGTCATTTAAAACAATTCTTAATTTCGAAGTAGGTACTGCTTTCAATTTAATATAACCACTAGTTAAAAACGTTTTCAAAATTAAAATAACGGTTTAATTTTATTTTATTTTGAAGTACTTCCGAATTCAATTGCAAAATCTTAGATATTTTCTTGAGAAGTAGATTAAGCAAAAACATACCATGATACCTATAGGAAGGCTGCGGAATCCTAAATAATTTGAGCGTTTTATGCCTTCGACAGATTCTAATTTCCTGCTATTTTCATGAAACTCGCTTCAACTCCAAAGTGACTCGCGGATTGATTCGCCGCGCCGTCGCGACTACAAAATTAATTTTCGTCAGAATAATTTGATAAATGATTTTTGTTGTGAACGGTCTGGTATTTGAAGGTCACTTGGAACTGAAAATCTTGGAAAATTCTGGTAACTGGGCCTTTTGTATTTATAAGAATGTAGTTGATAGGTAATAAGATAGAAAATAGACTTTATTGAACATGCCGTTTCACGCCCCGCCTGAAAAGCCCGGGATCATAGGAGGGAGGGAAAACACGAGCTGGAAGAGCATTCAAAGCCTTAATGACATGTGGCAGAAAAGAGGAACTAAACCTCTTAGTCCGAGCCACCGGCGCCTGCATTGTGTGTTTAACACCTTTTGTTCTACTTAGTTGAAAATTATGAGATATCTATATAACCAACAATAAACATTATTAAGTACTTTATTTTAACATTAATATATCAGAAAATTAACATAGAGCCAAATGAAATAGTAACTATGAAACATGGGAGAACTAAAGTGGTGAAATATAGTGTGGTGAGCTCTGCGGTTACTGATACTACGAATGACAAATGAACGCTATGAATCTTTGTCAAGGGGATTCAGATAAGAAGATTAAAGGAAGTACCGAAAAAGTTAAATATTATACGTTAAGTTTATCCGGTTATTTATGTTAGGTTTCAACCTAGCCACCTAGCCTCCAAGCCGAACATACACACACACACACACACTCGAATCTGATTTATTATTTCTAAATTGGCTGTAACATGTTTGTTGTTCATATATTTTGTATTCTGTCGCATTTTCTTACCGCGAATATGTACTACTACTGATCCGATTTAAATTAAATTTGCAACTTGGTAGCATGGTAGGTTAGGTTGCCTATGTCCTTTCTACGTCTAGTGTAGACTTCAAAAACTAAAAAGTCCCTTAACTTAGACTGGATGTAAGCCACTTTTCAGCCGACTTCGCTACAAGAAAAGGTCTTAGATGGAAATCACTACATAGTATAAAGTGAATTAACTTCCCGCGTCTGTCTGTCCCTATGTATGTTTAAATCTTTAAAACCACACAACGGATTTTGATGCGGTTTACGGGATTCAAGAGGAAGGCTTTTATGTTTGATATACCCAAAGCGAAGCTAGGGCGGGTCGCTAGTCTAGTATATAAATAACTTATCTAAAGAGACTTACGGTGTTGCCAGTCGGCCCTAGGTTCCTCGTCGTTGCTCTCCGCCAAGTAGTTTGTGCACAATGGTTGTTTCGGAAACCCCACCCTCGCCAGCATACTTACTTCTTCCTCTGAAAGAGTCCGATTATGATTTATTGCCGGTTTAGGGCTTAACAAACAAGTGTATCTACCTAAAGCGACCATTTCATTCCTTGCTCAATCAGGTTTTAATGCCTAAGGGCACTCTTAAGTTCGTAAGACGATGTTAAGGTATTCCGGGCAAGAGGGTGAATAGGTTTAGTAAAGTTATTTAATAAATGAATACATATGTATAATCTGAATTTGTGCTATTACTATGTACATATATTATAGAGAGGTACCAAAATTTGATCAATTGTTTCAATGTCCATACAATATTGAGTTTGAACCTAAATTGTTCCGATTGTATCTACAGATAACATAATTACTCTAAGTTATGATACATTGCTAGGTATATAGGTAGAATTATAGGGAACTTATTTGATAAATAAATGTAATGTGACTTCGTGCTATTACTAGGACGGTAATTGACAGAGAACTAATGAATCAATTGTTTCAAAGTCCGAACAATTTAGAGTTTAAACCTAAATTGTTCCGATTGTTCCCACAGATAACGTAATAACTCTAGCTCATTGATACATTGGTAAGCCATTGCTATATTTTGGAGATAGTATCGTAAGCCTTATCTACGTAATTGTCTAATGATATACCTTCTAGGGACACGCACATAGTCCATATACCGCCATTCATAGGTACTAGGAAAGTGCTTCCGCCTCTTCTATTGCTCTCCCCGATCTGAAACAATGATAAAATTTGTAATAATACTTATAAATTTTAAAAATATTTATAGGTTTTTTATGAGGCAACATGAAATCTTTAGGCCCGTAATAGACCGACAGTTTGGCAGAGTGAACACATGTAGACTCTGATTTACGGCTACAAAGTCGTAAGTAAGATTGAGCAAAAATAATTACAATGATAGTGTATTAAGGTATATAACCGAATGGCTCCTAATTAATATAAAACTAACAGTTACCTTTACTAGAGTGTTAAGCGTAAAACTCTACCAAATTTAGCGTCAACTAAAATAATTATTTCTTTCAAATGTGTAGTGTTCACGCAAATAATAGACAATATTATTATTTCTTTTATTCGTATAGTTAATGATACCGCAAAGTTTCCAAAAATTGATGTTAAGTTAATTTGTCATCACCAATACAAAACAGCCCTATTATTATGCCTAATTAATGCGGCAATTTCGCTGTCTCACATCATATAATGAGGGCATTTGAATTTGCATATTTTGGCTTACGAATTTAGTTCCGAGTCACCTTGGAAATATCCTCACGCAACCTTTTATGATGGAATAATTTCCAAAATATGTTTACCTATACGTATACTTATCATCAGCCCCTAACTGCAGCTTTCACCTACCTACATATAGATACATAATACATACTTAGTAAAAGTTATGAAGTTCCTACAATGTAATAGAGCTGCTAGAGCCATCTACAAATTCTTTAGTAGGGTCAAAGCTGAACACTTTAAGTAAAAAGTTTTGAACGGATTGCAACTTTGGATGTAGGTAGAGCGACTGGCTCGGTGGAACAGTGGTTAGTGACCCAGGTTTACTACCTACAGTTCCAAGAGTCGTGGGTTCGATTCCCACTCGGGACAAATATTTGTGTGACGAACATTGGTGTTTGTTCCGTGTCTGGGTGTGTATTAAGTATATTTAAGTATATTTGTGTATCCACTGTTGATTCTGATATCTGTAACACAAGTGCTAAAGCTACTAATCACGGGATCAGATCAATGTATGTGATGTTGTGTAATATATTATTATTTATAACCTTAGTAAACTTAAAGCTTAGATGCAACAGGATTTTGATAAATTTCCACGGAAACGGGATTTAGCGGGAAAAATCTTTTGTATGATAAAATCTAAGCCGCGTAATATTGAAATTTGACAAGCAGGTACCCTAATGAACGTTAAGGGTACTTGCAACGCGATATGGGTAAAATCTTTTGTATGTTAAATCATGTAGTGGAAATGTCCCCGATATTTATTTATTATTATTTATTTATTGGAAGCTGTATACAATTGTGACACAAAGTAATTTGACAAATAATGAACTGATAATTAGGCTAGTAAAATACGAATACACCAGCAAAATTTCATTTAACCGAAAACTGTATCTATAGAATGAACACTTATTGAGAAAACGCGCTGTAATGAGTGCTCACAGCATCCTATCAAAACACAATAGCCCAATATGAAATAACAGCCCGCTGGGGGAAAATGAATATACGAGAATTGCAAATATTGTGATATTATCTTTGGGTACTTAGGTTCGCTTATATACAGAAGAGTGCTTTACCAAATAATATTAGGTCGTGGACACAGTCAGATACCTTAGAATACGTAGATTATTAAATAAAGTTTATTATAGATTATTCTTCATGACTATATTTCATAGGACATTACCCAGGTCAAAGTACATTTTATATGTACGTAAATAGGTTAATATTTAAAGTTTATAAATCAATTCTGCGTGCCTGTTTATTTAGTTAAATACATTATACTCTACTTTATTAACCTGTAACTACGTGTATAATAGTCATCACTGCCACCTAGACTACCTAAGTATCTAAATTTTCTACATTAAAAAATAGATAATAAATCAGGTAGGTAATCTCAGTAATAAAATGTACCGTTCGACCTATTTCGTATAAGATCCTTCTCAGTGGGAGGACTGTGCCATTACTAATACGCGTACAAAGGCGAATGTAAATGAAGGTTTGTCCAAACAGTCCGGGGATAGGCTTATATGTAGGATGTCTAAAATAGTGTACAATAAAATTATTTGCTTTAACCTAATAGGTACCAAAATTTTTTATTTGTTTTCTTAGTCAATACTAAAAATATGAAAAATAGTATCGTGAAGTGTATAATTATTTTATTGGTAAGTACATAATTTGTTGTTTGTTAATGTTTTTAAGTGATTAATAAAAAAAAACATTGCTACATGGCTCAGTTTCAAACTATTAATTACTTCTAGTTACAATTTTAACAGCTATTTAATAGAAGTTACCTGCAAATATAGGTACAATTGTATTCCGGTATAATTCAGTGTTTCTCCAGTTTATTTAGGCCGATGAAATTCAAACATTTTCAGCCGTTAATAAACTTCAAAGGGATTAGGGGCGAGGATTAGCCGAGAGACAAAAACAAATGTTGTAATATTTTGGTTCTCCTGAAGGCAGTCTAATTGTGAGAGCTTATTATGTAAGCAGACGTAAATTCGAGGAGACGTAGGATTCTGGGGCAGCCCCAAATTGTTTTCGGCAAAGGAAGAAAATACCTTCAAATACTTACTTATAACTTCATTGAAATTTTACTGGCGTATTACATTTCTCACTTTAATGGGGTTAAAAACATCATACGTACCTATGTATGATGGTTAAATGAGAAATGACACCGGGCAATAGTGCCAAATTACCTTAAAGCGGTCTCAAACTATCTGAACAAAGCGACAGTCTAGCCCGGGGAGTATATGAGGCACTCGGGAAAAATATCACTTGCATGACGTCACTAAATTTAAGCTTTAATGTTGATTGTATATTTTTATCATAGATTTAATGTATGCTTATATGTTTGCCACTTTGATTGCGAAAACCGTAAAGGTGGCGGCTCAAGTCACAAAAAAGCCAAGAAAAAATTACTTAAGTTAGATCTAATTAAACTTATAGCTAGCAATTTGAAACTTTATGCCACGTTAAAGTCACGCGATTGTGGGGGGAAGGGAAAGGGAGGAACAATGAAATCACTAACCTTCGTCACAACTTAATGTGTCAAACGGCCCTCGCGAAGCCGACCGTTTCCACTTCCCCACCAGTGAGGCTACCATGAGTTTAAAACTTACGCGCTCGATATCGCCTACGTAAATATGTCTATGAAAAACTTGTACAGCGCCGGCTGGTGGTTACGCGAAGAACTAAAATCGGCCGTATGAAAAAAACAACTCGATAGGTTTTTAACGTAAGTAAGTTTTCGATAGCCAACTCATGTAGGCCCTCTGTGGGGCAAAGTGTCAGTGGTATGCCAAACATTTTAGTGCTCGTATTAGTAAAATCTGCCCCAGTTTCACTCAAACTCTGAAGCTACGTTTAGGTAAATATTCGACATTTTATGCGAAACTTAAATTCAAAATTTGTGTTGCAAAAAGTACATTGCATTTACAATTGTCTAAATAAGAGTCAAAACGTTTAATTAACAGTGAATTTTAATATTTAATTACCGTTACGGTAATTAACCGCTTATCGATTATGGGTCAGATTCTAGCAAAAAAACCTTTTCCAGCAAAGCCACTAATCTCTAATCTTCTCAGTATTCACTAAAGTGTCGCCCTAGTAAGATTGTATCTAGCAAAATTTTAGTCTCAAAGAGTTCCAACCCATCCAATCGATAAATTACGACAGATAAAACTACCATACCTATCTTAGAAACTGAATGTGTCCGCCATGCCGCCATGCTAATGGCGCTTGCAACAGTGCCGAAATACCGAGGGTTCAATAAAATAAAATAACATAGTAAATATCCCGGACATACTAATGAAATTTTGTAATGTGTATAACCAAACCAGTGAGCGGCTTGATGGAGCAAGGTGGAAGTATTTCCTGCTTCACTGAGTACTTACTTAATGTGCCTAACGGCCCTGCAAGTTACCGCCTAAGCTACCAGTGCTAAGTGCAGTAAGTTGGTGAACTAAACTGTGGCCTTCAGCCTTATCGGGTCGCCTTGACCAAAGGCGTGGGTGGATCATGCACCGATCAAGTGCTCGCAATTTCAAAGACATACAGGTTAAAACGTAAGTAAAAAGTAAGTAAAAACTTCGCTTCAAGAATTGGTGTATAATGATTTTCTCCTCTAAATCTATCTTAGAGCCAGAATAGTATCCAAAAGTAACCGTAATCGACGAGCATTCATGAAGAGATTGATGGATGTGAAAGAAGCGAAAGTGGTGTGCCAGGATCGTAGCACATGGCAGGAAGTGATCTCTGCCTACCCCTCTGGGAAAAAGACGTGATTTTATGTCTGTATGTTTGTTTGCAGAATAGTATATTGGCAATACCTACTAGTGGATGGATCACATATAATATATTAGTGAAATATTCAGAAATTCTCTATAACTCGACTGAAATGCGATGTGGCAAGAAATAGGTACAATGTTACCACATTCATTCCATACTGACGAATACCTAATAGAGAATTCATACGATCCTAATTCCCACGAATTAACATAGCTTAAACGAACATTGCCCGGAACATCAGTCTAACTTAATTTTGTACTTCGTTATCGCATTTTCGAATGAAACAAAATTGTGGTAGTAGTAGTTATGCCAGTTAGGAGACAAATTGAATTAACCCCATAGTAATCAACTAATAGCATTGCTGCAGTAATTAGAATATTAACCACTGCAGTGTTATAAATTGCCGCGTAAAAAGGGGTTATATTTAGAAGGGAAAATTTGCACGCTTTTAAGGAAATTTTTCATATTAGTTCTTTCAGAAATACGGCCGTAAGTTGTTCGAAGAGTGGAGTTACGGTTAAAGAAGTTTGTTTTAGTGCAAAACGAGTAGATTATGCACGTTTTAGTTTACCTTAGTCTATAAAATAAGTTTATAATAAATATTTTGCCAGCCAGGCAAAATCTTAATCTACTAAACTACAATTACTAAACTGCCTTAAATATTTTGGGCGTCCAACATAATTATTCAAGTTTTTTTCATAATTGAACAAGCCCATAGTGTAGGATTCTTACCTATTATATTATTTACATGGTATTGTTATAGGAAAACGAAACATTAAAACATTAAAATGTTTGGGCGGGTTATTTAGGGATTACCTTTCAAAATATTCACATAAGTACTTTAACTACATATACACACTCAGCACTATTTTGAACACTATTCTGCACCGTGAGAAAAAGAAAAGGTTTTTCACATGTTTCCCATTATACTTCTCCACAAATGGAATGGAAACAGGGTTCCTATGCATATCGTTGTACCTTCCCAATCGATACATATGGCCGTAAGGGCCTTGTGGTATGCAAACTCGCGTGCACCAGGGTGCAGTGGCCAAGGTTCGATTCGGGCGTCGCCTTGACCTGCTCTGGCCTGAGGGTCGTTCCTTCATCATGACGTCATAAGCTAGGCACAATTTTGTAGTAGTTTTTTTATTATACTTAATGCCAAACCCGAAATATACGAAGCTAAAAATAAAAGAATATCGTATAAACTAAACTTACTTGGGTGTAGATTTAAGTATATATTACTATATGATTAAATCAGTAATAGTGATTATCTGAAAATTTAAAAATTGCGCTACTGACTTCTAAGTAGTACTACTTGAGTTCGATCTTTTACCTATTTCAGGTTTTATTGCCAGAATCTACCTTTAGGTACTATCATATTTACAGTTAAGAAAAACATTGAAAAGGAACCTGCAAAAAAAGACTGAATAATTTAATCTAAGAATAATCCAAGTAATTGAATTTAAAAAGACAAACATATTTGTAAGTGTGAAAAATCTTTGTCTTTCTTCCATATCTACTCAGACATTTATCTAGATCTACCTAAGTAAAAATCCTCACCTTTATTTAAACTGAGAATAACGAGATTATATGAAACACAAATTCTTAAATCTATATATATAAAAGGAAGTCGTGTTAGTTACACCACTTATAACTCGAGATCGGCAGAACAGATTTGGCTGAAAATTGGTAGGGAGGTAGCTTAGAGCCAGGAGAAGGACATAGGATACTTTTTATCCCGTTTTACAGAGTTCCCGTGGGACTTGACATGAAACGTCAGTCATTATGTTAAACATTATTCCATTTATGAAGTCTTTTTTGACATTTCGAAGAACGTAACTCTGCACGTTTCATTTAAATGCAATGTAATATCTTTTTTTGTGTTTGGTCGTAAATCGTCATTTGAAAAATTTACAATTGTACAAAAACACTCTACAATTAATTCACAAGCAAAATTAACTTATTGTTTTTGATCAAACTATTGTTTCTAAATCTGAACTTCAAAATATAATAATATTTTTTTGCGCGAATGCAGTTACGTACTATGTTTTACTTTTAAAAATAGTGACATGCCTCAAATATTCCTCAATAGGGCTGCTTCATTGACGAGTTTTTTACACGGGTGTATAACTGTTATGGTCCTTTAAATACAGTGTAAATTTTTAAAACTCGACTATCATTATTCACGTCATTCTATATCTATATAATTATTATACTAAACATGCAATCGTGTATTTCTTTTTTCGACAAAAAACAAGATTGCATGTCTTAAATTTTTCTTTCGACAATTTCTATTAACCTTAGTTTTTGAAAGTTAATTCGATAAAATTAGTTACAAATCGAGAATCGTTGCCGCTGAGTATCGATTTCTAAGGGGTACTTCCCTGGTAGTGTTAAATTCACATCTGTCAAAAAAGACTTCATATTTGAAATAGAGTATAATTGTCCAATCCTGTCAAATACTGTAACAACTATTCACGTGTGCGTCCAGAATTTTTTTTTTAAATGGCTCGAAACTTTAGGTAATTGTTGTTGTTGTGTGTGTAAGTTATTTGTTTGAGTTTTTATTTCCGAAAATAATACCTCAGATTATTATAAGGGTCTTGAATCGACAACATGCATCTATATTATTCAATTATTGTCTATTTCAGAGATTTTCATTTAGCAATATAGTGACATCTAATTGTCATGTTCGTTTATTGACAAAATTCGATATCTTTTAGTGACTAAATAATAAAGAAGGTTCTTTGACCAAACTTTTTTAATCATCATGTTTTTGGTTCAGAAGAAAAGACGAGCTGATCGCACTACAATAAATACGGTTCATACCTGTATCAAACGGATAAGTAGATATTAAATCTCTACACACGAAATTTTTGCAAATATATTTTATGGGTAATTCAGCAAAAGAAGTTGATCAGCGTTTGCACAACAATTTGGTAAAGATCGATTGTCGAACAACTTCACACATTTTTCCATCGACTGACAGAATAGGGTAGTTTCCTAAGTCAAATTTTGCATGCGATTTCACAATTAATATTAAGATATAGGTAAATTAATAACATTAGTCAAATCGAAATTAAAATTTCATAGGATTTGAGACAATAATAGACATTTGAAGTTGGGTGGGAAAGTCCATTTCAACGTGCGAATTTTTTAAAAATGCTATGTCATCGTATAAAATACAAAATTAGTAGTAACTTTCACTATGAAAATATATTCGTATTAGCAACGTTTGATATAGCTGCTGAACAAAGTTCTTACGATATGCATACAGTATTACACGTTGTGACGTCATAGTGTGCTGCGACATTTGTATGAAACGTTTTGAGCTCGCCCAAATGATGTGCTATTGAAACTGTAATATCTCGGAGAGTTTTTCAAATATCAAACCATTATTTTAATAGTATACCTTCTTCATCCAGCAGCCAGCTAAATAGGCCTATTGTAATATTGGGTAGAAGAGTTATCAAAAATCGATATTAAGCTGTGAACTAAATTTGACTAACAAACAAACAAACTTAATCAAAAACGTTAATAAAATTATTGTTGGCGCGGTTAAATTACCACAGATCACTAAATAAGCTATGCTATGTTTGTATATGCGTTCTGAAATTTAACTCATAGTTTTTGCCATTATTTACCTTGAGAGTAGGCAAAAAACTGGCTCGAATAAATTTTGTTACGCCAAATGAAGTCATTTGAAAGCAATTATTGTATTTCTGGATATGTATGAGTAAAAATATGAGATAGTAAAGTTCTCAGTTATGGCGAGACCAGGGAAATAAGGATTACATTTTATATGGAGGATATTATGGATTCCAGTTCAAATTGAGTATGTACCTACTTAGTTTATTCATACGGCATACCTAAGATGGGACAACTGTCAACTATAAAAAGCATATAAACGGTCGAATTGAGAGACGCCCTCCTTTTTTTGTGAAGTCGGTTAACAAAATAAAGTAGTGCATCAAAGCTACGTTAAGGCGGTACGAAGTTCGCCGGGTCAGCTAGTTTCTTATGAAAAACAAAATAAAAATGAGCACAAAGAATCATTAATTCGCAGCATAAATAATTTACCTCCCCTCAAGACATTAAGAGAAGCCCAAGTTGTAAGAGAGAACTGAATAAGTAATACAATTACGTCTGAAGTTTTAAACTCCGCCGAGGAAACCTGAAATTTAACTGTAATAGTATTATGGTGAAAATAATGTGAGAACGTATATGGCAGTGGATTTAAAACTTATTTTAGCGTCGATTTGAGTCCCTAGTATAACCAACCAACTATAACATTTGAATATTCACTATCTTAATTGAAATTATGTTGTTTTCAAAGTTAGCAAAGTAAGTCTAGAATAATATATAGATGAGTAAAAATGTAATTGGCTCTCGGTGATAATCACAATACACTTTATTTGCGAATGAAATATGAAGATTCATTACATTCTGATATACTTAATGACTTAAATTGTGAAAAAGGCAGAGCAAAGATTTCAGAAAAAACAGAAAGTAGATTCAATGTCACCTACCACTAAAAGGTTAATGTAATTACACTTAGCAAACAGACGTAGACTATTTGTATAGCTACATATATATTGGCTTTGATTTTCTATTAAGAGGCGGCCCCTTGGAGACATGTCTGCAGTGAATCGGCAATGCAGTCGTCGTTTTCTAGAATCGTAAATATATTATTTATCGTGTCAGCATTGGCTACATTAATTTATCTACACAAATATAGTGGTGCGAAAATATTTTTCGTTGTGTCACCAATAAAATTCTGATTGTGAGTTTTCTTAATCTAATAAGAAATTAATAGGTACTCACTCACTCTAAATTAAGAAAATAATATCATAATTTTAGAGGAATAAAGGGATTGCAATATTATACTTCATATGAAAAAAATACCTACCAACATTTAACAGAAACAGAATAGTAAATCCCGTATAGTTCACCCGTAAGTTCATCTCTAACAAAGGACTTCGAAATAAGCGTCCAACTTAATACTCCTTTGTAACTGTCCTCGGTTTCTTTCATAAGTTCGAAAGAGTTGCCAACTGTCTGGGAGATATTCCGCTGGACTAGTTGCTTTGTGTCTTGTTGTACTCGGATTTAAATTTATAAATGAATATTTCAGACCTTATCTGATTTCAAACTAGGGCAAAGATGTAACTGACTTACAGTTGCAGTTATAATGTCGTTTACTCCTGTTTCTATTGTACAATACCCTGCGGTATATTTTAAATATCTACGTGTTTAGGAAATACACAGTAACAGTCCAATACAATTTGTAGCTATCAAATGCTGACTGTACAATGCCCCAGAGTTCTATCCACAACCCCCGAGTCCTAAAATACAGCACTTAGAATTTAAATCGAGTCCAATGCTGTAGCAACATTTCATGCCAGTCACCTCGGGCGGCAGGAAAACTACCAACAATAGCAATTACCGTAACTTGGCGTGTGAAGAGCCGAACTAAAACACCAATACAAAGTTGGCTGATGTAGCATGCCGTCACCGAACCAGACTGAATTAATGATACTCCAACTGCTATGAACCGGAATCAAAACATTGTAAGGAACCGTAATGACTAACATAAAGTTATTGTATCGATTTATTGAAAACTAAATTACTACAATACGGCGACATTTACTGTGAATAAATGATACGAAAATAATGGAACACCGCAATAAGAATTGGTTGGGCAAGGAAAGTGTCACTTGAAATTCGAGTTAATGAGAATCGAATGATAGGTACTCATTAGACCCGACACCTAATTTAATTGAGCTATTTAGCTTAGTAATGATAACTATTTCAGTTGCCTATTAAATTTTAATTTTCTCAGAAAGTAGTGTGGGTGGTGGGATAGGGTAGCAGGAAATTAAAAAGCACGTCTTAACATCTAAACTAGCTATGTACTTGTTTTCACTATTATACTTTTAAAAGTACTGCGAATATGTTTCCTCTAAAATAATGTGAATATGTTTTAGCTTGATAAAATGTCCTGGAAGTATCATAATAATCCAGCTCCATCATACCCAAACCAGCTCTCAGCCATGTCAAGCAAGTCCTTATAGCTTTGCGACTCGCGCTCCTACCCTACCCGACCCTATTGATCACTTTAACAGAACGCGCGTTACCTTAGCGACTTTGTCGTCGAGCAGCCACTGCAGCGCGGTGTTGGAAGCGTTCGCGAGCGCCACGAGGGCCGACCGCTCCCACGCCACCTGCTCCCAATGGTCTGTCATGATGGAGGCACACAGCATAGCCGTCGAACAGCTGGAACAACAAACTTCGCTCAGCAATTTGCATAATGGTATTAGGTTGGACTGCGGGAACTAGCAAGTTGCCACGTGCTGGCTTCGGTAGTAGATAGTGTTTAATACCTCACAAGTAGAGGGGAGTTCTGTAAGTAGCTTTTATTGCACAAGTATAAATTACGAGTGGGTATTACAGACGTGTGGGTCATTAGGGTAGAATTTATGGTATAAAAAGGAGACTATTAAAAAATTCTGCCTTAGAATTCGACTAGATTAGTCGAAAGAAATACTTGTACTATTGGCAGCGAGTTTATTACTCTCCATCTACTTGCCATACACTTTTGAGTGGTAAATAGTAATATCGGTTAGAAAAATTCCTTTGAAAGTATCTACTTAATAATAACCTGGTAAGTATAAATCCATAGGTAAGTAAAAGCGCCGTCATAAATTAGTAATGCGGACTAATACTGCAGTTAATGACATAATAGGCGAGGTACCAAGCGCGTCAAAGACATTTATTCCCACACTACTAATCAACAAGTATCTTACAGTGTAGATATGATGTGCCAAGGAAGAATGTTTGTAATTCTAAAGTACTTTTAAAAAAGCTTATTATATTAGTCTACGAAACTTCGATCGGTAATATAAATTGATTCAAAAATATTATTATTATTTGAGTTTATGTTCAGTTTCTTGGTAATTTGTTACGTCGAAACTTTGATACGAATAATGCTTTAACTTTCATAACTAAATTAGTAACTCAATAATGCACGAACTGCCACTTTAGAATGTCTTTCACTGGCCGATAAGAATAATACAAAAAAAATAATGTAATATTCAATCTGAAATGAAGATCAGTATATCGCACAAGATTAACTATTATTAAACTGCACAAATACATAAAAATAACAACACAAAGTACAACACAGTCAACCTCTGCCTCAATGGTTGTCGCAGAATATATTTTAACTGAAGTACGTTTAGCTTTCCACACACAAGAGCTTTTGTCTTTATTTAGCGGTAGGTATTGTTCTGAAGTTCTGTTCAAACATTGACTGGTACGTGCACAAGGTTTTTCGGTTTCTAAACAAAGGAACAAAGAGTTGGGAAACAAAACGTTTGCTGCGGATGTGAACTAGCTTACCTAGGATGCCTAATACCTACCTATAGTGCTTTAAAATACTCAGTTTAGCTTAACGTAACGTCGTAATCGTAACGTTTGTGCTCTGAAAGTGCCGTGCAAGGAAGCCAAGTGTACCTGGGTTTAGATAGCAATTTGCAGTGACTATCATCTAACTTTCAAGTTGCTCTCTGTCTGACAATTGGTGTGGTGTAGCTTTCGTAATTAGCATAGTATTAACTAAGTTATCTAGATTTATTTAACATTGCTGTCGAGTCTACACGTATTATTAAGTTTACTTAGTACTATAGTAGCTAATCGATATAAGTAATTAAATAGTTACAAAAATCTTTATTCTATTTTACAAAGTTTCGTATAACATGATGTAGGTAACATGATCTAATTACATAGATTAAAATTGTTCTGCATTCAAATGATTCCTTACGGCCTTGTTTTTAATTAGTTTCTCGAAATTTACAGCAAGACTGTTTTAAAAAGTATGAAATAAAAACAAATACAATGATTAATTTATCCATTTTTGGTTTATTACGCTCTTTAAAAATTGCCGTGGCCTGAATCTACACAGTAACACAATTGTATAACAACATTGTAATTAGGATTGTAAACATAAAACGAAATAAGTCCTCAAATTAGAGTAAAGTTAAATAAAACCTCGTGAAAAGTTGTTTCAAATATAACACCGTGCGTACTTTTTAAAGTCATAAACTCATTAGGGGTGCCGTTTACAAAAACAGTACAATCCTCAAAAGTATATTTTATTCAGAGACACGATTGTTCTGAGCGGTATAATAAATAACTGTTGTATTTAAGAGGCCGTTTTGTGTGATTTGTAGCACATGTTTGCGAGTGTTTCCATATTTTCTTTTAGACGTTGAAATATTGAAACTGAAAACCTCAAGTGTAAAATGGCTCGGAGAATAGGTTCGGTATAGTACGTGTATCACTGTTAATTCTATCAAACCGGTTTCATCCTCCTTTTTCTTTTATAGTGTAGTCGGTTAAAAAGTAACCTAACCTGCCCCCTTTAAGGCTTTAGCTGGAGTACTTCTGCACAAAAAATATAAATGTGTTCTGTTTTTAAGAAAGCGTAAAAGACAGAGATACATTAGATTACATTTATAATAAGTTATCCCTTTTATGTATTAGTACCCTCTTTACAGACTATTAGCATATAAATTAGCACCTACAGTCTACACAAATATGACTGTTACAATGATAAAACCCATCAATATCAATTCCGAATCAAACCCGCTACCACTGATTGCCAACCCAAGCCATTAGACAACGAAAGTCATATTTTATTCAGTGCACGAAATAATAACGGTTGTTGGCGGCCATTCGGGTGATTTACGCCACGTGTTGATTTCGCCCGGCCGGACATTTTAGGGTTAAATTTTCTCGGTGGTCGGCCCATTGGTGACGACGAACTGACTTAATAATGAGTATACAGTAGATACTCATTATTAAGTCAATGGCATTTGGGCCCGAAATTTCTATCGAATTATGTCATTGTTAGTATAGTGCACTGCTAGGATGTATCAGGCGATGTGCTTTAGATAACAAAAGCGTTTGTGCCAGATATCATCTGGTATCTGGTCAGATGGTCAATGGTTTTCTACACACAAATTAGGGTACTATAATATTTCTTGAGTACCTACTACCTAGTCGGCTAATTTTCAAAATTCGTTTCCACCGATAGAAGGAATTTTTAGTCAAAATGAAATCGCTACGGAACAATATCGCAAAATTGCCTTCAAAGTTCTATGAAACAATACATACGTCACCTATTCACACCGTCCTGTTTTATTATACTTCCGAAGCCTTTCTGGGCCCAACTTGTACGAAGAGCAATTAATAGGAAATGGATTTTTCCGCGTTATTGTATGGGTTAATGTGTCTTTAATGCGTAGGTGTAGGAGTATTAGAAGTTGATGCCTTCTTTATTTTACGAATGAGGTTCCACAGTTAAAAAGGTTCGATCCCAACTTAAGGACTATTTTTCCTATCTGACATACGATGATGGCTTGGAGTGGCCTTGTCATCATCAAAGGACTTGCGGGGGAGCAGATGGCTCTCACGCCCAAAGACTTAAGGGCTGATTAATAATCTTGGGTCTACGAGAGTAAATTGGCCTGAGTCCTGAGGGATCCAGATAAACTTGTTTGTCCTAAGATTTATCGAACTTACGAAATTTCCTAGAAATCAGAGATATCTCTCTAAATAAACACTAAAGTTAGTTATTGTTGAATAGTAAATAGTTGTCTGAAAAGCGTTCCGAACTCAATAAAGCTCGCTGGGGAATTCTCTGAAGTCGACCTGATCGTAATGAGATTTAACCCCGACCAAAGATGCCAGATAATGACACAAAGGGTTTAAGCTTACCTCACGGCGAGAGTCAGTGATTTCTTAATGATGTTTGTGATCCGATAGCAAAGATAGAACTTTTAATGATTTAAGCAATGTAAATGTCTGTCCCAAATACATATTGTTTTATCACGGTATGGGTTCAATTTTATAAATAAGGTTTTTCGAAGTGCTTTCATAAAATTTTAAAGCTTTCAGGGTTCCTTCGCCAAATGGCAAAAAACGGAACCCTTTTGGATTTATTCATGTATGTCTCTGTTCGTCTGTATGTAACATGTCTCACAGACATAGGTTAAATGTCCGTCTGTTCGTCTGTATGTAACATGTCTCACATACGTAGGTTAAATTACTGGACTTTTAAAGATTATGTTTTTTATTTTTTGTATAACAAAGTATTATCCAACAAATAAAAATAAATTTTCACTCAGTTACCTATACAACATTGCAAACAAGTCGTATCGACGTATTCACAGCTAGTAAGTAGTGTTGCGTTTACTTTTTCAGTAAATGAGTGTTGAAACTCTGCTAGGAAAGTTAGCGTGGAGCGCTCTACGTAGGCAGTTCCCTAAACAATATAAAATTAAGCATATTTACCGACCCCTACGAACAACGTGTTGCGTAACCAGAAAACGTTTGGCCTGTTTCATTATACATTAACGAATAGCGAGGATAAAGTTAGCATACAGTCTGGAAAAGGCTGGGCCGAGGTCGTGAATATTGCGTGAATTCCCAAAAATACATTATTACTGTATGTTAGTAAAGTACCTACTTATCTAAAGTAATGTACTTAATGCGCCAAGTTGGTTTGGAACATAAAAATGATCCATGAATTACGATTCGTAGCACGTTGTCAGAAATGACTTATGTATTCTGTTAGAGATTAGGCTACAGTATTCGTCTTTCTGATCTCATAACAGTTACGCTATAAAATAATATAGCTTTTCACCCCCACAACCTGATTTACACCAAATGAAAGTATACACATAAAAACAAGTGTCCTACCTTTCCCCAAAATTGTTAGCCGAGAGTTCGCAACAGCCAATCGTGCGAAGGGTAAATTACGAATCAGAGATATCCTTTTCTTGAAGAATTTTGGGACGCAATATAGATGGTAGACCGTCCGAGAAGTCTGAGGAGTCTGATTAAAAAACTGTTTTCAGGAAAATCTTAAAAAGTATTTGATGAACCTTTGCGGTTCATTCGAAATAAAAAGGTTGGTCGCGTTTATTAATCTTTTTTTGAAATCGGTTTTAAAATCTCCATGATGACCAAGCGGTAAAAACGGGTGGCGGGTGAATAAATAATTATATTTGTAAGTGCTTCCATTTTTTCCACTGTAAAATTGAATATTAAAACTGTAATTAAACTGCAAACTAAAAATGAAGGCCATTTAATTTTTGATATGCGGCTATGTAAATTGGCAGGTGATTTGTTTACGAACTATAATATAGTACCTTAATAGTGCATTACAAACGCTTATTTGAACCGTAATTTGTCAATGTATATATTAAAAGGGCAGACAATTTGTATCCAATACGAATTTCAAGAAAATTCTTCTCTTAAGATGTCTACATCACTCTCGACTACTCGCACAGTAGTTAAGAGCGATGTAGATAACTTGAGTGCTACGAAAATATATGAAACACATCATTACCATTAGTTCTGCTGTTGCAAAAATCCACAAGAAGAAAACAAACAAAACTATCTCGAAACAATCGGTGTTGTGTAGTGATTGTTCGCTGCGCTAACGAAATAAAATGTATAACGAACGAGAACTTTTTACAATCGTCTGGCGCCCGGGCGTTCCGCACTCGTTATTTTTTATCTGTTTTCAATAGAGAGCGCTTCATTTACCGTAGCTGTATCTGTGAAATGCTCAGAGGACATGATAGTTTTCATTTCCTTTAAGACTTTGCTGGGCGAGAAGTTTTATATAAGTTTGCTTCACCGCTGGATGTAATAGAGTGCAGGACCAGAGAGTGCACCTGTGTTTGCGCACAAACTAGCACTGTTAGTTTTCTGTAGTTAACTGTCTCGGTGGATGGAACAGTGGTTAGTGGTCACGGTTTCCCGGTACTTACAAACATTCATGTGCTGAACATTTGTGTATGTTTTGTGTCTGAGTATGAACATGTATTTAATTGTGTTAGTCTCCGAAACCCATAGTACAAATTCTGCTTAGATTGGGGTCTGGTGACCTTGTGTGGGGATTACAAATATTTGTATATATTTTACGCAATCGACAACAAGATTGAGACATCATTCATCAACTGACATTAAAATTTCAATTAGAACCTTTTTTCTTGCTAATGTTAGCTATTTCCGTCTTTAGACTTTCCCGGGCCTATTCATTCTTCGCTTCGCTTCTCAAAGGTGCCCATTCCCGATGTTCCCATTCAGGCACGTATTCAGTACCCACTTCGCACTTTACACGCCAGTCAGGCCCGTTGAGGCCTTGACATACGCCGGGCTGCAGCAACTGAAATTGATTTTACCACGTACCGCCACCGCTGCTCGCTCAAACCATTATAAGCGAGTGTTATACATTTTTCATGTATAACTTTTTACTGCGAAGTATATGGCATCCAAGATTCAAGGCTGTAGCGTGTCATCAGTCAAATATACGGCCAATCTATGTAGGTACCTATAGGTTAGCACTGGCTTATTGCCTGCCAAGGAATCAGACACTTTGTCTTTTTCTTCTTATCGTATGGTTGATGAACAACCTGGTGTCAGAGTTTTTAAAGTGCTCGTAGGCCATGGCTTCACACACCGTTGAAAAATCTCTTAGGTGTGCTGGTTTCCTCACGATGTTTTCCTTCAACGTGAAAGCGTTGAATGATGGTACATATGAATTTCAAATTTGAAAAACACATTGGTACCTGGCGGGGTTTGAACTGGCGACCTCTCGCATGGCAAGCAACGACCTTAACCACTCGGCCATCGACGCTTTTCAGACTTTGTGATCAAGTGTAACAAATCCGAAAGACCGGGTAATAAATAGTTATGAAGGTAAATAATATACCTACCTACGTCTAGCTTATTTATTGCAGATGCAAGTTTGTACATTTAAGCTAAACATTTCAAACTCTAGTAAACTAATAAATAGTTACTGTAACGTTGTTGGTGGCTCATAGTTCTTTTATCTTATTCATTAATTGCTCAACCTTTTTTTTTCAAAAGCATTAAGATGAATAAGTGTAATGGGAATGCAACCAGTCTTGAAATACTATTTTTTGTTAACCGGAACGACAAAATTATTATGTCAAAATTATTGTATAAACTAGCTGTTGCCAAAACGAGCGTGCCATAGCATAAATAAATCCTTCTAATGAACTCCGAACTGGCTCACTGTAAACAGACACTTACGCTAATCCCTGTAATTCCTAAAACGTAACTATACGTAGTAAATGGGGGGATATTAAGGGGGGGGGGGGTGATCTACGAGGCTGGTCGCCAGACGTCTCGGCGCCACCGAAATCGATGTAGCTCATCCGGTTGAAGTTAATGTTTATTTATAAGATAAATCACCGGAACGTGTTGAATAATCATGGATGTGGTCTATGAGGCACGGAATCGGAATATTCTAGATACGTAGCCACTGATTTTGACCGTTGAACTCGGCGATCTAATCTTGCGAGTGATAATTACTGCATTCTCGTTAATCGCCTAGACAAAGTTTATTAATGTTCGGTCTTTAAACACTTTAACACTGTAGATAGTTGAGAAATAACGCGATAATTGCCAAACTTTTAAAACAAATCTGTTTTCAAATAGTTTCGGTTGCCTACGATTTAATCAATAACGTATATGTATTTTGAATGCAATACTTATTTTTTTTATTTAAACACTCAATTTGTAAATGTTGGGATCCACAAGACTTTTATTTCATTATTATCAGCAAACTTAGTACATAGCTTTTGAGTTTTGACAGTATTTGATGAATTCCCACGAAAAGTCCAAACTTCGTAGTAACTCTAGTTTTCGTTTACTAAGCTGGAGATCCCTACGAAATTGGTTTCCCTTAAACTTGAACCCGTCGTAAATTTATGGAAATTTAGCATTCTTCTTTTTATGAAGTCTGTGATTGTGTTGGTGGTAGTTTGTTATATTTTTAAAATTCAATGAACATTATATGTTTTTGTATTTTCACTTAGCAGAATAATAACCTGATTCCAGAGAGTATACAAATTTTGACTTCAGATAACGTGTGAGTATTTATAAGAGATTACACAACTACATACATATAAGCATTTATAAAAGGAAGATCAGAGGAAGACAACTATTGCATTTTCAAGTGTCCACTTTAAAAATATACCTACATATATGTAGTCCAAAATACAACTTACTCATTTTATGAACTCAATTTAAACTATAGACATTTTGTACAACGTGACTCTTTACACCCTGCAGCTACGAAGTGGACGCTTTGAAACAATATTCGCGTAGCACTAGCGTCGAGCTACGTAATCCGTAGCAGTAATATGCTCGTAGCATTTTTAACCTCGATCGTGCTACGAATATTATTAGTCGTATTTTATTAATCGTAAACACGCACACGGTTAAAAGTGCTAACTTGTTAATTAACCATACAACTGAATAATCAATAAGCTATTTTGAAGAGACTACACATAAACTTTTTTAATGGAACACTGGTAGAAAAGATGTAATGGGTATGATAGAATTGTGTGATCTTAATCTTAACAGTAATATTTGTAACAAATTTAGCAACTTAACGAGAAATTTGTGTAATTCAATACCTACCTACTTTTTATTATAGGTACGTATAAATTAAAACAGCGTATGATTAAGAAACATTATCTTTCAGACCATTACTTGTCCTTTCAGTGTTCATGTGACAAAGCATTATCAGCCAACATTAGCGGATCTACCAAACTTCCGTTACTTAGTTTGACTCTCGTCTTATAACAAGAACAAAGTTGCAAGTTGCTCCACAATAAGTTATGTTAACTTAACCGTATTGTCGTAACAAGGTAACGAAGTGTGGAAAACACTGGGCGAAAGCTTGCACGCTTCATTAAGTCTGGCCAGAGCTTAAGGTGCTCATGGCTTTAGTTTTATAGGGTTGACTGGAATACTATATCTATGTAGGTTTTCTTATGCTTGCTTGGGATTAAATTGTGTAACTTTTGTATACAGCTGAAGAAGAAGCTTTTTAGGTGTATTATCAAGATATAAGTTCTCATTTATGAATACATTCTATAGTTTGTTCGAAAGTATACAGTTCGATGTATCTTTGCTCATATTCGTGCACTATAATCTCTTTTTACACCCGTATTGGAATAGCATTAGAATACAATAAGATTTGTGAGTAAAGAGTTTGCTTGATTATTTCATTTGAAGTTTGTTACAATTTAAAAATAATTGTACACGGTGAAATTTAAGTGGTTGTTTTCCCGCAGTAAAATGTTTCTATCTTAGTAGCACAATAGATTTGTGCAGTTCTTTTTTATTGAAATCAATAAATACCGGTTTTACGAAAGGTATAACCGAAACTCGAAAATACGTTCGAACCGCTTTATTACTTAGGGCGTAGAGGTTCTTTAGCTTTAAGCGTCGATTTCATGCGGCAAGAAGTACCTGATTACGTCACATCTTATAAAATCTCTCTAAAACTTCTCTCGTTTCCGAGATGAAAAATAATTATTTTGAAAATTTGAAAAAAAAAATATTTTCAAGGAATTATTTGCATGTTTCGATAGTATTACTAAAGGCAAATCGTTCTACCACGGGAAAACAACCACTAAAATTTCACGGTGTATACCTAAGTTGAAAATCAATTTGTAGATTTTTAAAATCTTTTAGGCAAGCACCTAACAAAAAAAGGCATTGCACTAGTATTTCGTACACTAACCTTTACCTGTCTTTAGCGCTGTTATCCTATTTATAAATCAGGGTCGGTCGCTAATCGCGCGGCACCACGTAATCTGTTTTGGGTTACCGCCGTATTTAATGGCGTAAGCCTTGTCACATTTATTTGTACTCTTTATGTTATACGACTAATTAAAAAGGACGAGATTATTAGGAAGGTTCACCGAACACATTAATTTTATTCATCTGCACCGTAACCGTGTAGAGGTCGGTCATTTGTATATAATTTAATTGAATATAATTCATAAATGTGTAACGTCCCTGTAAGCCGGGTCTTTAGAAACCAATAACTTTTATAGACTTGGTTATGATCAATTTATGTGCTTGGACCTTTGTTGGAATTAGCAACATGGTAAGCGGGAAATGTGGCTCAGTTAACTGCGTCGTTGATCTATTGATAGCAAACGTAAGAACCGACAGGTCGCATGTTCGAGTCCGGAGTCGGGCAAAAATCTGTGTGAGTATTTCTGTAAATAAATTACTCAGCCCGGGCAACCCAGCAACTTAAGTTCGCGGTAGCACGCCCGTGTCCCAGAGAGCATGTTAAGCCGCTGGTTCTGCGCCCGGTCTCTCATAGGTCATGTCGGAACAGAGAGTGCACTTGTTTGCGAGCACTACAATATGTCCTGCGCACTTGGCTGATCTCAATCGAGATCGCTATCGGCCGAAATGGCTACTGGTATAAAACACAACTGACTACTAAATACCACTCGCGCCGCCACATCATCGTAGTTCCGACTCCCAACCCTGTGCATTCTCTAAGTACGAATACGTAATTTATTCCATCAAGCGTCAGCCCTACAACAGGGCGCGTTCAATAAAATTCCGCTGAATTCAGCGCACACGTGACTCGAGTGTGGCCCGGTATCGTGGGCGGGCCATAAAACTCGCGAGACACTTGTAACATGCTGATACTTTGAAAAGTACTTAGTAGATAGTACTTATTTTTGAAAGCTTTTGAGAGGGAGCCATGTTAGGTCATAACAGTGGATCGTTCTCCTGTCTCAAGCTTTAATTAGAATCTATCCTATAAATTGCGACTCTGTGCCTCTTCTTTGTGGAAAATTATTCATTTACACATATTGTTTTTGTCTAATTTTCGTAAAAGTTAACGTATTTAATGTCAAGGTTATGTCTATTTCTTTCACATCCAGAACAAAACCATCGCATAATATCATTACGTTTTTAAAAGCCAAATTACGCTGTGGCATGCTAGCAACTAACACGACTTTTGTTAGACATACGAGTGAATAAGATCCGGAAACTGTAAGAAGCATGTCACGTCTACTCTTATGACCGACCTTACAAGTGACCCTACTACTAGAGCATAGCTCAATAAAACTCCGCTAAATCCGCGGGCACACGTGTCGGGTGGGGCCATAAAAACAGCGTTGCTGGAATAAGGGCATGTTACGTGAGAATACACGTCCCACTAGGATGAGCGGATAATAAAATGTAGATATATTTATTTTTCTTATAGTGCAAACGAAGGCGTAAAGAATCTGTGGAGTTTTGTTTATGTCATACGTACATTTGCTCTAGAATACCCGTTCCTTTCCTGCTAGTTTAGGTTAGGAACTTATAATTTGACAGAGACCCTAGATCGATAAAAATTGTTAATTCCTTAATTGACAAATTGCACATGTAGTCTTCTACATTTGTAGGAGTAGTAGTATCAGGAATACTACACATTTGAAATCAAATTTCGGTTAAAAGACGCGTTTAATTAAAATTTAGAAATTAATTTAATAAATAATTATAATGTTTCAATCTAGCTGCAGTACAAGATATATTAATAATACAAAACCAACTGTGTATATATTTACACACTTTAGAACTCGAATACCCTTAACACTGGCACTGTGGCATTACCAAATGCGGCATAAAGACAATCAGAATTAGATTAATTCTCATAAAACGATTAATTTATCTTTAACCCAGTACCTACAGCAGATTTTATTGAGGTAATCGGTAATAGAAATGTACAGAAAATAAATATACTTCACAACGCAATGATCTATGAAGTATCCGGTCAGTTGGATACGTGAGTGACCTATCAAAGCGTCTGGAACGGATTAACTTGCTGATACTCGTATTTCACTCATGTCGTACGTTTGACGGTAGGTGTCCGGAAACCGACTCTATTGTTACAATGATACGAATGTGGCTTGTCGATCATAATGGGAAATGTTGGTGTGTCTCAATTTCAGAATTATGTACATACTTATTGTAATGAAATGTTTATTTAAAAATGAATGAGTAAGTATGTCTGAATCTTTGTTAATTAGGGAGAATTTTTAAAATTCATTTTTGATTTCATGTTCAACACGATCGTAGTATATTTGGATATTACAAAAACAGAGTTTATTACAGAAATTGATATCATCATTTATTGCCACGTTTATAATATACTGAACATTTTACGAAGTTCTAACGCGATATTGAAATCAAATTACCAATAAAAGTTATGTATTACGTAGGTAACTAGGTACTTTACGAGTTATACGTCATATCTTTTTAAACGACTCGCGTAAATGTACAGTCGCTGACAGAATTGCAAAACGAATGCAAAAGCTATATTTTTGTTAAACACCATATTAATTTGTTTGTCACGTTAATGTAAATGTAAATAACTCTGAAATTACTGGTACGACTTCAAAACTTATATAGTCCTTAGAATGTAAAACATAACATTTTATAGGTAGTCATTAACAAAATCTCCTATATTTTCCTACTAAGCTTTTAAATACAGCTTGGGTTTAGCTGTAAAATGTTCTACGTTATTGAAGAACGTGCGCTCAAACTTGTAGAATAACTATTGATGCTAACTGTACGTGTCGTTTCACAAAGGGCAAGTATTGAGGCAACACGTAAAGGCACTATGCTGTCAAATCCCCTACTGCTCAGCGAAAAACCGTATTGATCCTATATCTAGGTACATACGCACAAGTATATAAGCAATGTCTACATACATGCCTCCTATATACTAGTCTACGCTGAACCACCCGTTCTCATTTAGCAGTAAATTAACAAAGTGAATAGCTGCACGTCCGCCTTCCTTTATACGTCTTCTTTCTTTAGAAACGCAACTGGATTTAATATCCTATTCCCATCTTAATTGACTTATATAGAGCGTGAGTAAAGAACTTGCAATGAATGGACGTATTTTTAAAGGGATTAGAGATAGTATTTCCGATAAGCTCAATAAAGATAGTTAAGTATGGTATGGTAGGTAGAGTAGTATTTATACATACATTACATTGTATAAATGCTACTGTATCTAATTTGAGTTAAGTTCCGTGCATACTATTCCACACTATTTGACTTCTTCCATTCCATCCTTCGTCAGTACGATTGATGTTTAATATACGTCGTACTAATATTTGTAATTTTTCATCATAAATCACATTACATCATGTCCATGCAAACATCAAATAAACCACACTGAACAGTAAGTAACTGCTGTGTAAATAAAAATGTGAAAGCTTAGGCTTGTTTGTGTAGTTCCTTTTCATCATCACTACATATATAAAAAGTAAAGTCGCTTCCCGCGTTTGTATGTATGTAGCAACGGGATCTTGATTGTTTTTTTTAATACATAGAGGGATTCAAGAGAAAGGTAATTTATAATACACCCAAAGCAAAGCGAGAACGGGTCACTAGTTTTCATATAAAATTCACAAACAGTTATAGTAATTGGTAGTTATAAAGAAACGACGAGCTTCTAAGACTTAACAACTGTCGTTGTTTACCGTGCATTTGCAATATGAATTGACTGAGCCGACTAAACATACATATTGATTATCCTGTGTAGTTTCATTCTGTAACAAATGCTTACAGGATAATCAATATGCTTGCGACTGCAGATAGCTCTAACGTATCTATTTCTGTTGATAGTCACTATCTTGACTCGCAAATCGACTCTACGAAAAGTTTTCGTGATAAGCACTGGAACAAGCTAAGCTAAGCTAAGTGAGTTTAGCCAAGCTATAAAACCAGTCTAAAGTCTCTCTCAGCAAACTTGATATCCAGCGGGGCTCAATATTTCACGACTTTATCAGCCATATTTCAAGGCAGTATCCAAAACCGCATCCTCGGTACTAGCTACTATAAAAGTTTAATTAAAGCTGAAATATTACGAGCTAGAAAACAATTTTCGGTTACGTAAAAGATTTTGTGTATCTTATGAAAGTACCGGGCTCAGCGAATTTAAATACGTCTAAGTAAATATTTTGATTGAAATACCGTAAACAGGAAACCATTTTAGAGGCGATTTTTTAAGACGTTGGGATCTTGACGGGTTTTGACCCTCGATCATGACTATGTCTGGATAAATAAGTATAACATGTATCTTTTTTTAAAGTTTGTAATGCGAAAAGTGTTTTTATACTTATTTGCACGGTTATTTAGTTCTAAAATAATTTAAATGGACCTTCCTTTGATCTCGATTGCTTTAGGTAAATAAAGTATTAGTTTGAGTGCTATTCTAAAAAATCCTTGTAAAATTTCACTCTGTTTTGTTCCACAACTAGATTTCAAATGTACTCTCGTAAATAATGAACTAGGTAGTAACAATAATATGTAGGTGAAACATAAAATGTAACCTCAATATCAGTATTCTGCGCGGTTCTTTGCGAGCATAAGTAAATCCTGCAGACAATTCTTAATCCTGTTACTTAGCGGAATAAGGAAAACGCGGCATCTCTCAGGGGACGTAGCGAAATCGTAAAATTTATATCTCAGCTGCTTCGTGTATTTGTTACGTACACATAAGATTTTTACAATACCATACCAAAGAGTGTGTATGTGTTGAACCATTTTGGTAGATATCTGGTGAGCTTTTAGAAATATTTTGTTATTTTTATCCGACGAAAAGGAGGTTCTCAATTTCTGTATGTATATTTTTTTATTGTGTTGATAGTTTTGTCTTTTTATGTAGAACATACATTATTTTTTATCATGTGGGTAAAAGCTTCATTTTAATCATTTATTAAATTTTTATTTACTTCTATCGTTTAATTTCGATGAAATAAGAGTTTTTTACAAGGACTATTTATACCTTGGGAAAAGGGCGTGATTTTATGTATGTATGTATGTACTACTTATATCTGCTTGATGATAATCTATGATTTATCTGTATACCTTACTCTGTATGATTAATAATCATACAGAGTCGTAACATTTGATACCCTCTATCAAAGACTAACCTCTGTTAAAACTGATGTTTTATTTACGAAATATTATTCAAAATTTATTTTCATAAACGTTGTACCTCGTACGTTGTTATATGTAGTTGTACTTGTACCATAATTCTATGTCATTTTGATTAATGATTAAACGAACTTACCTGTACGTGAAGTTCTATCATAATTATACGAGCTGCTTTGTCCGAAGAGATTAGCATTAGATAGTTATTTACACATGTAGTATCACATACGGTGACGCCAGTTTTGCACTGATAGTTGAGATATTAAAAGAAAAAATAAAAAATTAATTAGTGGGTAGTTCCGCTTACCTGTCAGCCTACATCGCGGTAGTTCGTCATTTAGTTCAGAGCGTAGATTTTTCACAGCTAGGGGTCCTTTGGGATGGGAGGGATGCTAATCTCTTCGGACAAAGCAGCTCGTATAATTATGATAGAACTTCACGTACAGGTAAGTTCGTTTAATCATTAATTATACTCACTGCTTTGTCCTCGAGATTAGCATTAGATAGTTATTTACACATGTAGACATTGAGAGATTTTAACTGCTGTGAAAAATCATTTCATTCCACCAAAACAACATATTGTTATTTTTATATTATTTGGCATAATCATTTTTAATTATAATGTTTAATATAGTTATTATCTTTACTAATGTGGTACATATTTCCTATCGATTTTACATCAACTAAACAAATCAATCTGAATTTTATTGATTCCACATTCTTTTTAAAATTTATTGTCTTGACATTATTGCATTAGCAAAAACTTCATGATCATCAACCTCATTTACAATATCCCTTTGTTAAATTTTATAAAGGTCTTGGAGCTAGCGCTCCATCATTCTACCTTCCTGATCAGATCAAGATTCTATTTGCGTTCGAGGTGCTAGCGAGTCTCGTACCTACTATGAGTGGTAAAGGTGACAGTGGAGACATTTATACCATATACTTCGAGGGTATTCTTCACCCAACGACTTAATGTTTGTGACGTTACTTGTAGTGTGGGTTTCTAAGCTAACGAAAAAATAAGTATGATTATTCTGTACGAGACCAGATACAATAAAAAAAAAAATAATTTCATGTCTTATTTAACTACGCATATTTCAGGTTATTCTGAAAATATGGCAATAAACTGGCTAAATTTAGTTAAGCCGGAACTTTATAAAATCGGGTATATTTATGATTATTTTGTATGAGTTAAGTTACATTAAAAAAATATTTTCATGTTTTATTTAACTAAGCATATTTAAGGTTATTCTGAAAATATAGCAATAAACTGGCTGAATTTAGTTAAGCCGGGACTTCTTTATAAAATCGGGTATTTTTATAATAACTGGGTCGGGAAAGCATTCTACATTTTTGATGTTTATAAATAATAATGTCTGTCTGTCTGCATTCCATGAGCCGTTACAAGAGCTAGCAAGAGCTAGCAACGTAATAAGTTTTTTGGAAATCGTCTCCAAGTCCAATGATTCATTGGGGTGATGATTTAAAACTAAAGAAGTAGGTATTCCATAAGTCAAATTGGATTTTGGCATGGGTGGTCGCAATTGGAAGATTCCCTTGAAGAATCTTTTTATATTTTATTTATTAGTGATTTTGGGCTGTATATAAGCGCTAATGCAGATCTGCAGATTTTATCTGCTCTATCGATCTGTAGTTCATTCATTGTTGTAAAATTCTGTATGAAAGTTTAGAATATTTTAAATAAATGTTTAAAAGAGATTTAAATTATTATGTATACCAAATTGAAACCACTTCTTTAAGCAGGAATCATAATGATTAATAGAGTTTTGAGAAAGCAAATGGGAAACATTTCTCCTTAGCAAGGATGTCCTGACAATACTCCAGCAATCAGGATATACCGTTGGTGTACGATGAGATTGCTGGAATAAGATAATATAAGTGTCTCACATGACTTTAAAATTAATGACTCAGAAATAAGAAGTCTATTATAATTGGGAAATCCCAGTAGTGTGGGCCACCATGGGCCACTACTATGCAATTATGCATGTTGCCTTGTCTTTAATTATTTTACGTAAAGTCTTTACAATTATGGAAACTCGTGGAAAAGTTATGCCTTTCCACCAGTAAAAGAATTTTGACCAGGATGCGGTGAAGGCATTTATTGCAACTGCATCGGGGTATCTTTTACACTTTTCATTAATTCTGCTGGAAAATAAATAAATGTAAGGTTCACCGAATTAAAAGGTTGTCTTCTAAAAAGCATAGTCGGCTAGTTCCCATTCAACATCAGGCGCTTACTCCGAGGTTCCGCGTCTGCAACGGTATATTCTCTGCTGAGCATAAGCTCATAAGCATAGAAAAATATGAAGCAAATACTATTATTGCTCACACCATTGCAATAAATCTCATCATCTGACCAAATACCGGTAGCAGTCTCCTGCCCGCAAGCCGCACCCCACCCCGTAGTTGAAGCATCACCAAAGATTGGTAATACATATTTGTCATTTTTTATACTATTAGTTAGTGTATTTATGGCTTGAGTCCACAAATCGAAATAAGATATGAATGCATCTGGTAAGTCATGTACCTTTCATTATTATTTGGATCTTTTAGTATATTTAAATACTAGCACCGTTCAAAGTTTTTAGTATACAACCAGCCGCATTCGACGGCGGGGCAAGCAGATGTAAATAAACCAATCAAGCGAGCAAAGTATCTTATTTTGTAAGTCTTTAAGTATTAAAATGGTTGATTTGATATTTTATTTTATTAATTTGATCCGGAGGTAAAGTAATAAAAAAATTTTTAGTATCTATAATATATCCTAAGAACTTGCAATATGTACCTGGACATAAATTGCTTTTCTCGTAATTTATTATGATACCTACTGACTTTAACAGATTTACAGGGTGATGTGGTCTAAGCATCCCTTATAGTCATCATGCTTTAATAAAAAAAATGACTAAATAACGGTCAATATGTAGCTACAAGATCTAGAGGTTCACGATTGGTTTCATTATTTTCGTACACACGAAGGGCGCCGTGCAGAGGCCAAACGGTAACATATTGGACTCAAATAACTCGTTATTACCGCCAAACTGAAATCGTACATATTTTTTAAAATCTTCATGAATTTTAATTAAAAAATATGCATCCTTAAAATCTACCGTACATCATGATCAGCACGGGCTATATACGTCCCCACTGCTGGGGCACGGGCCTACCCTAAACTAGGGCGATCAGGCCTTAGTCAATCACGCTGGCTAAGTGCGGTTTGGTTTAATAAACAACGTAAGAATTTCTTCGTAGGTGTGGTGCAGGTTTCCTCACGACGTGTTCACCAACGTCGAATAATCGTACATAATATGAATTTCAAGTTGATAAAACACCGTGGTACGTGGCGGGGTTTTAACAGGCGACTTCTCGCATGGCAAGCAACGACCTTAACCACTCGGCCATATCTGCAGTACACATGATGGAATTTTGTGAAACTAATTTCATTGCAGTACGTAAATCCTCTTATTTAAAAGAGTTTCAATGAACTTATTAAGAGTTTTTAATAAAGTATAAATCACATCTTCCGATTTTGAGTTTGCACAAGAAAAAAGTGGGTATAAAATTGATTTTTTTTTACACTGGGAAATAGCATAAGTCATCAATACATTGTTTGTGCTGCAATTTATCTGATTCCGTGTGAGTACTGTGAGTACATAATAATATGAGGGTAAGTTTGTAAAACAGGTTAAGAAAAAAGTATCCCTTGTAACCCGAAATCCAAGACAGTATTGTCTGGTCACGAGTGATAGAAGACCATTGTTCGTAAAAATGACTAAGTCTGCCAGCGTACCTCATGTTCTACTGCCGCTGACGATTCCGCGCGGGGTTCCCGGGCGCCGGTGTCGATATGACAGTCATTTTTGAATCCGAAACCGTTTAGACTTCGAAATTGACTTGACTTAAGGAGGCAGTTATCTACTTAAGTCTTCGTAAACTGGTTCTTTATATCTATTTTTATATTATATAATATGAAATTACGGCGCGCCCTTAAGTCGGTATTTTGACAATCGCGTATAAGTCGAGTAACATCCATGAGTGGCTTAATAACATTATTTTTATTTTGCTCCTCAAGCAAAATAGTAATTGCTTCTCCAAGACATGATAATGGCAAAATCTAGGACTTTATGTTTGCTTTCAATCCCTTTATCTATCTTTATAACGATATCCGTTACCGCAGCCTTAATTTATGGATTAAGATAAAGAGCATATATATTTGGGTAAAATTTTTTGGGGGTAGATATTTCCCCTGTAAGTCCTTACGGAGATCTTTTGACAAGCCAACTGTGGCTACTTGTGAAGGCGCACAACCAGATCAGCATTTATAACCTTGCCGTACAATTTAGTGATCGACGGATCATACATAAAAAAAAAAAATTGTTGACACTACGGCATCGCTTGGTTTTGATATTTAACACCACAAATGATTAGTGTTTATCACTCGTAAGTACGAGTACCATAAAAAATATATTAACGTATACTATAATCTTCAATTTGTATTGTTTACAGCAGCCTTAAGAAATAACTGCGTGAAAAGGTAACTACGCATTCTGAAAATAGCCTTAAAGACTGATAAGCCTGTTAGATAACAAGCTGTAGGTATATACATACAGTGTATCTCAGATCACTGTATTTAATGATCCGGAACGATATTTTTTGCCGGTTGCATAAAATTATTATGGTATACAAGAAAGGTAAGTGACATGCTATTTAGATAAGTAACAATCCCAAAAATTGTTCGCAAATCTAAATTTATACACGTACTTTTAACGTTACAGTATTGTTGATGAAAATTAACACCAACTTATCAAGTAACATAGCACTACATATAGTAGGTATTATGGAAAATTCCTAAAGTAGGATTATTTTGTTACCGTATTGTCAGTAAAGTGATAGCCCCATAAGCTAACCGCAGTACAGACTTATCATGTAACAATATTAGCAATAGTCACAAATTTTATATATAAATTGGTACCTTCTCTGTCTGGCAGCATAGCACTACATATAGTAGGTATTATGTAAAATTCCTAAAGTAGGATTATTTTGTTACCGTATTGTCAGTAAAGTGATAGCCCCATAAGCTAACCGCAGTACAGACTTATCATGTAACAATATTGGCAATAGTCACAAATTTTATATTAAATTGGTACCTTCTCTGTCTGGCAGCATCTCAGGATAACCCGATAACATTTCGTCATGCTCAGACGAACCAGAAGACGACGTTGAGTCACTTCGTTTTATTTTGCCATATTTAAGTTTTCTTTCCAATTGTTTTAACTTTTTTGCGATAAATTCGTAATTTTCGTCCTTTAAATGTTTCCTTTTACCCATTTTTACACTCTAAGAACACTTTTAACCTGAAAATACGGACACTTAAACAAAATCGTGCGTACTGGCGGAGCACTGTACTTGTGAATGACGAACTACCGCGATGTAGGCTGACAGGTAAGCGGAACTACCCACTAATTAATTTTTTATTTTTTCTTTTAATATCTCAACTATCAGTGCAAAACTGGCGTCACCGTATGTGATACTACATGTGTAAATAACTATCTAATGCTAATCTCGAGGACAAAGCAGTGAGTATAATAACTACATATCTGTTTCAACCTAATACGATTCACCAACTTGATTCATGTTTTAGTCAAGTTTAAATAGAAATTTATACAAGGTAGCTCGTTTAATTCTAAGTATGAGGAATATGTTAAGAGTTCCTTGACCCCGTGACTTTCAGATGTTTAACTGTGAACTCGTGAATTCAACTGAAGTTTGCTTCTTAGGGCTGTCACAGTTAGGACAAATATTGTTAAGAACTTTGGCTGTTGATTAATTATGTTATGAATAAATAAATACCGATGGTTCATCAGCTTTGTAACGTTAATGTCATTTTATATTATCTTAATGCATTTATAACGTAAATGAATGTTTTAGACAATAACGTAAAATCAAACAAATGTTTGTATTATTCTAGAAATTAAGCAGTCTAGAAGGCAGGAACTCAATTGAAAACCTGTAATAGGATCTTTGCAATAATGGTGGTCATAATCGAGTGACCGGCTCTTCGTATACCTATTATATCTACCTACAACCATCCGGTCAATGCCTTCCATAAATAGTGACATAACAGAAACTGGTCCGGCATTTACGCACGCACTTGCTATAATCTATTGTGTTGCTGTTCCCTATTGAGTTTTATTGGCCAGTGACCAAAATTAAGGTAAGAAGGACAAACAAAAAGTTTTGTTTGCGTTCCATTCTACAATTAGAGCATAAATAATACATTGGTAAACCCTAGCAACAGCTTATTCCACGCACGTCGCTTGCCTGAGGAGTAGCAATCAAATGCGGTCGACGTATTTTGTCAGCAGTTACTATTTTATTAGTCCTGTTTAATGAAAAAACGAGTAATCTTATTTTGACAGACAGTCTGGAGCCAATGATACGTGTATTAGAATCCTTATAAATGTTGGTATATGATTTGAGATATTAGGGAATATATAGGTGAGTTCTAGAGTGGAAACCGCATTTTGGTAAACGTAGTGTAGGATGCCCCCTCAGGAAAGGTGGAGTGACGATCTGCGCAGAACGGCTGGTAGGAGCTGGATGCGAGAAGCCGAAGATAAACAGAAGTGTTGAGCATTTGGTCAGGCCTATGTCTAGGAGTGGACAGAAATGGGCTGATGATGGGGTAAGATTAATTTTATAGTATGTGGTTGATCCATTTATATCTGCGACCAATCCAGTATAAATATTACGCAACATCTCATACATTGATCTGTTCCCGTGGTAAGTAGCTTAAAAACATATAATAGTGGAATAAAAAAATAAACTTAAATATCTATATTATAACACACCCAAACACGGAACACCGATGTTCATAACACAAATATTTGTCCCCGGTGGGAATCGAACGTACGACTCTTGACACAGGACACATAGTGTCATGTGATGCGCCGTCGAACCAGTCAAATAATAAAAAAAAATTAGTTAGAAAATATAAATAATATTTTTAAATATTCATAGTTTATAAAAGTGACTTCTAAAGAGAAAAGGCATGAGTGCAACCTCATAATTGAATCAATCTGTATCTGAGTGGAAGATGTTATCGAGTAAATTGCTTTTCAATTTCGGATTGTAATCAACGCAAGATGCTAGGGTGTCTTGGTAATGGTTGGTACATTTTCTACCAAATTTAAGGCATAAATCTCTCTCTCCAATGTAATTTTTATTCCAGGCTCAGTGTCTTCAGTTACAAATGGGCGTAGACGATCGCTTTTGTCATATTTCTTCACACATAAATTGGAAGTAACTGAGAAATAAACTACCAATTTTGGAATTGGTTTCAGTCGCTTAAATTACAGCGATGAAAGCATCTTTCAACACGTATTATTCGATAAGCGTATGTTACATTTTCTAGCATAACCCAGAACAGATTTTGTGGAAACTGTACAGTATAAATATATTTTTTTACCCGGCCAAATCGAGAAATGGTGCTATTATGTGACAAATGTCTTCAGTTCTTCACGCGAATGGTATTGCTGGCAGATGCTACTATAGTATATCCTAATCTGTAGCTACACTTTGCCAAAACTGAAAGAGAAATTGATCCGAGCCGAGCTTAACATTCAAAAGAAACGTCTCTCAAACACGAACGCCAAATAAACCTCACGTTTGCAGATATCGTCTTTCCTTATTTGTCTACATGCGAGAACAAAGCACTGGCATTATCGTAAAAGTCACCAGGAAAATAGGCCTATAAACTAACCGAGCACTCGTGTCGAGTTTGAGTGGAGGATTGGCGACTTGATTTATTCATAAGAGGGCCCCTTGAAAATAATCGACGATCATAAAGATCGGAGGCTGTTTTGATGACGCCTAATACTTTTGTTACATACTGGAACAACATAGGTTGTTTCTTAACCGACTGCGCTATAAGAGAGTAATTATTAGATGCGATAAACGATTATATACAACTGGAGTGTAGTGCCGGGAAGAGTTAGTGTATTGTAGACCTTTAATTATCTCACAAATTTTATTGAAAATATAGGAGTAGTACCTACTTACGTAGATAAGAAGTATGAGACATCTGGGTAGTAACTCATTAGGAACTTTATTAAGGTGAAGTAAAACTTTACTATATATCAGACACGGAGCAGTAAATGGAAGGAATAAACTTTGTTTCATGAAGCCAGGTAGTCTTAAGTTAGGGAGGATATACTACGATCCATCAAAGGAAGCGAAGACTGGCGAACTTTAAAACTCAACCTTAAATAAATAATGCCGGAGTCTTCTCGGTAAAACCGTCATTCCGAACCGGTGATAGAATTATACTGGTGCTATATTGTTGCTGTATTTTTGTAAAATATCTGTTTGATTTTAGTTTTTATTGTGTTTTTCATTCGAATATAGCCGGATTCTGACACAGACGACAGAGAGCGATACTCTACTTCTGAGATGTGTTAATTTGAACTAAATGGTGACATCACACAAGGACTGCCCACCCACCACATCTTAATTGTAACAAGCATAGGTACTGCACTAGTTTATATACCTAGTAGAACACACTGTTACTAAAAAAATTAATTGGATTACTAGTTCCTTACCCATACGTGTTATAAAATCAAAGATACGTCTCTCGCTACTTGCCTGAAACGTGACTTGGATTCTTGAAGAAACTACATTCACAAACAACAAATAAACAGTGACACCTTATGACAAAGGAAATTAATGTCCCACCCACAAATTAGAAAAGCGTAGCCCACAAATGATCGTGCAAATATGAGGGGTCGGTCGGTAAGGTAATGCGGCATTTGTTGATTTATGCATGAAGGTGAGAAACGGAAAGGTAACGGATAGGTTACGATTTGGGCACGTTCCAATAATACTCTTGAGTAGGGTACTCGGTGAAAGTTTTGAGAAGTCCGACTGTGACAAATGGGTTTGAAAGCTCTTGATAGGCAACTTTTCAATGACAAGAAACGGTATGGTAGCACTCAAAGTCTAGAAATATGAGAGCGAACTTTATGTAGAACTTACTAACAGTAATTTAACAAACAAGTTGATTTTTCTGAAAGCTTAGTGGAGCATTTACCAAATTCTAATTTAGAAACTTTAGCCATATAAGGTCCTTACAAGCACATTTTATTTGGCATTTACATCAACAATGTGACTCTACCACTTCAGTGAGCGATAAAATGCCAATACCGTTGACCTTTACTAAGGGGATTACGAAGGGAACACATGGCAAAGTTGTATCTGGATCCCATATTGGTTTTAAAGTCATTAGAAACATCATCTTAGCATCTACCATAAAAGTAACATCATATAATCATAATCAGGAGTTTAATGTCATTACCAACTTAAGTATTATTTCGTAGAATTATCCCTTCAAAATGTTATCGTGTAAAATTATCTTAGTAAAATTACCTTCTTAGAAATTCAAGTCACAAAACGTAGCCGCTCATAATTTTATTTTGATCACGGATATTCCCATTAGGGGAGGGCCAAAGGGCACGTCCCTGCCTATCTCCATTACTCGCTAGTTTCGAAAAGGCATTTCCCTAGGTAATCCTACGGGTTTCATATTGGGCCCGATATATGATATTACGATGACAGGTACATCTTTGTTACGGATGTTTCCGTGCACCTATCTCCAAACAGACACGTTGTTTTTTTTATAGATAGATGATAGAGTAAGCACGTATTATCTTTGTTGATAGATGTTCGGAGTTCCCCCGTAGCAACACTCGTAGCTCGCTACGCCGTAGCGTGCATAAGGGCACTCCTAGCAACGACAAGTTTGCTTAAGATATTTGTCATCACACAAGGAAATGGAATACACGGAACATGGCAAGGTAAAGTTAAAAGAATACAGTATTTCACAATGCGGCCCATAATAGAGGCCGTAAAAGACATCCAAAATCAATGTTAGCGTGTTTTTATTGCTTATTGGTTCAAATCAATGTCGACTCACGCCATTAGCGAATTCTAGTAAATAGACCATTTTATGAATCTAAAATGGAATCTAAATAATTAAATAAAATTGTGGTGTCTTTTTGTAATATCGAAATAACGACGTTTTACTAAATGGAAATCTTTATCGGGTACCAGTAACAAAAACACAATTAAAAAATGTTTGTCTGTCTGTTTGTTCCCGCTAATCTCAGAAACGGATGGACCAATTTTGACAGGACTTTCACTGATAAATAGCTATTTTTACAATGTATATTCTAGCTTATTAGAATAGAATAGAATAATTCATTCCTGCTAAAACATTTCTACGCGGACTAAGTCGCGCGCGGTCATTAGTTAATTATTATATTTTTATCGAATAATTCTCACTATAATAGACACGTTCAAATACCTTACCATTTGTTGGATTTAATTATCTTATTAGCTTCACGTAACGTGGTAAGCTCGTGCTCAGCACTGCCTCACGTAGTCAGCAATGCTTTACGTGGTCAGCACTTTCTCAGATAGTCACCACTGCCTCACCTGGTCAGCACTGCCTCACGTAGTCAGCACTGCCTCACCTGGTGAGCAGCAGCGTGGCCAGCAGGTAGAACACGGAGCATGCCGCACTCGCAGTCGGCCGGCGCGGCGGTCTGGGCCTCCATGCCCACGCCCAGCTCGTGCTCAGAATCTGCCTCAGGTAATCAGCATCTGCCTCACGTAGTCAGCACTGCCTCACCTGGTCAGCACTGCCTCAGATAGTCAGCACTGCCTCACGTAGTCAGTACTGCCTTACCTGGTCAGCACTGCCTCACGTAGTCAGCACTGCCTCACGTAGTCAGCACTGCCTCAGATAGTCAGCACTGCCTCACGTAGTCAGCACTGCCTCACCTGGTGAGCAGCAGCGTGGCCAGCAGGTAGAACACGGAGGGGTGCACGCCGCACTCGCAGTCGGCCGGCGCGGTGGTCTGGGCCTCCATGCCCGCGCCCAGCTTGTGGTATGCGATGTACGCGCGAGCCGGGCTGCCGTGGGGAGCAATTTTCGTGGCCGTGTGGGGACTATCGTACCGAAACTGTTCATCTGGTCGCCGAGGAGTACTGACTCCTCACCTGGAAAGAGGTTGCTGTTAAAGATACTTAAACGTTGTTTGTGTATGAAATATAACTAGAACTAAAGTTAAAAACCGGACAAGTGCAAGTCGGACTCTCGCACGAAGGGTTTCGTACTAATTATGTAAAAAAATCACTTTTATTGTATGGGGACCCCCCTTTATAATTTATCTTTTTTTATTAGTTGTTTATGCGGCAACGGAAATACAGGCATAATTTATGAAAATTTCAGCTTTCTAGCTATCACGGTTTGTGAGATACAGCATAAAGACAGACAGACGAACAGACGGCCGGCGGAGTCTTGAAATAGGGTCCCGTTTTTTAACTTTAAGGCACAGATTTTAAAAACGAAAGTTGTGATTTAACACTCCTTTCAAGCGAGTTGAAAATATTGTTAAATTAATTCTTTAAATAATTTACAAAAGAATACCTGGAATTCCCAGAAACTAATCAGAATCCTTTTTTGTTTGTTGAAGGTAAAGCTCTCTCTGAAGAAGTAAACTAACAAACTGAACTGAACGAATTATTTTTTTACAGAAAACCCATATAGATAGGTATTGTATTAATTTTTAAATAGGTAGGTGTATGTTTTTTATTGGCTTTGAAAGACTTTCGCTTCAATGCTTTCTGATCATGATCATCCGATCATCTACAACCCCATCCAGAATTAAGTGCTTCTTTAGAAGTAAATATATTTAGAAAAAAATATTAAATAGCTTCGTGAAATAATCGTTTCAGCTTAGGAATTTTCTTCAATTAATATAATGCATCTAGTGACTGAATTAATTATTTTTGGATTCTAGTCAATTAATTTATTGAATTGACTAAATTATCTCGAAAAACGTGGATTATTAAATTAAATTTCTGATACATGTTCTCTATTGCATGTAAGTTATTCTTTAATATTACCAACATAATTCAGTGATAACAGTTGATACGAGTAATTAATATTTTATTACTGAGGTAGCTGGAATTTAATATACCACCCCGATGCTCTACGAAAAGTTTACCCTTTCTCGTTAAACTGTCAGTAATAAACTTTCTCCAAGGTTAATCCCAGGCATTTGTGTCTACTAAAACAGGCGATACAAACAAAACAACAACTCGCACAAAAAACCCTAAAAACCTTTTAACTTTCTTAAATAATGTTACTTACACACTCAAAACGCTTCCCGCATTGCATCAAAAGTTGTATGACGTCACATTTTTGTTTACTAATTTTGTTTTATTTTTTTTTCAAACACTGTCACGCGACGTGTAATGTCACTGTACGTACAGCCTGGGGCGGGCCGTGCGGGCGCGTAGAGCCTTCCAGATGGACTGAGGACTGAGGGAATGAGGGAAAATGAAGCAATATCTAGGGCTGTCCGGGGAAGTTCACGGTATCGACGAGGTGAACGGCCGCTTTATTAATGAAGTATAACGTAACATTACAACTTGAACAATTAAGATCCCTATCCCCGAAAATTGTGGTAGATTTCCAAGTACTTTGTACAGGTTTAACTAAAGTATTTATCGTAAAAGTTTCAGACTGGTGATAATCCGGATATTTAGAAGTTGGTAATAACGTTTATACCAGAATTACGTAACATTTGATAATCTACCAAGTGTAAACAAATAAATCTCAAGAATCGTCTAAATGGTATCAAGATTTCGGTTATATCGTACCCATAACTTTAAATGGTGTACCTATAACTTTAAATACAATTATACTTATCTGTTTTCATCGTTGATGATAAGTACCTACACCTACAACTTATATTCCTTAATTTACAAGACCACCACACATTCATGAATAGGTACTTCTCAAAATTTAAGATCACTTGAAATGTGTAGGTTGGTATGGACATTAAAATTATATTATTGCCTAAAGTACGTCTATGTACGCTTACCCAGTCACAATGTACCGCTCCCACCGAATTATCGATATCGTCACCCAGAACATCACTACTCGTAGATTGGGCGGGCGCTTTAGGGCGGGGCGGGGGAAAAGTCGATACCCACCTCGTGTCATTACGCGATGCACACTGCACCATAATTAATTATCGCATCCTGGTGTCGGCCTGATTGATGCACTTCCAAATGCAACCTGAGAAATGGCTGAAAAAGTTGGTGGATTTTTGACACTTTCAAAATGTTATTCGACTTTGAAAGTCAGCTTAACTTATCGTCATGCTTGAGTGTTGATATACTAAATAAAAGATCAAGTAGAAACAATCATTGATTTAAGTACTTGTTCTTACGTTTTGGCTATGAATAAATTAATTGTATTTAACTACCTATTGTTTTTTGTCTGTGTCCTTGGACAATCCCATTTTCTCTGATCAGGGATTTTAAGTTGTGATAGTGTCAACAATGTGTTCAAAATTCAGATCTTCGTACTACCCAATATCTGGGAAGGTTTAGTACTAGTTTTGTTTTTCAGAAAACAAATAATTTTATCTTCTTCATTATTTTTCAAACACTAGAATAAGAGCAGGGAGCAAATAGGTATCTACATCATCTTGTTTCTGAATAAACAGGAAGGTTGTCTGGTCAGCAAAAAACATAAAACACCTTCGCACAAATTTGCTGACCGTACATCAATGTGGGACTCCCAGAGAGTCCCTTAGGCCTTATGCGTCGAACCCTGATCACAGTACCCCGGCCCTGAACTCGGCGGTCGTGGAAACTACCTACATGCCAAACGTCCTGTAGATTGGTAGAACTGTAGCAAAGAGAATATAATCACTACGTTTTGAACTGTAGATGCAAGCGTAAATAGTCGATTGAGTCATGTAGGTAAGAAGGTTTAACAAGTAAGTAGGTACCTACAAAGTTAATGACCAGGGCTGCCAATATTCCAATAAAAATAATTTTAATACCAACTAAAAATGCCAACTTTGACAGTTATAGTGTTGTGGTAAAAAGCAATCAATTATTTGAAAAAACAGTTTCTTTCTCATACAAAATTATACTAAAATATGTGCCTTGATTTTCATGGCGAATAATAAATAATACAAACATTTACATTATCATTTAAGTATTTAAAACAATGTAAGTTTCATATGGTTGGCCAAGAAAGTGATCGATCACTCAATTTTGAAAATTAGTAGAACAAAAAGCAATCGTTTTTATTTTCCCATGAAAAACGCTTTAACAATAAATTATAATTATCGTTTGGTCGTAAGTAAAATATTTTACTTACGACCATACAATAATTAAGTTTATAAACACTGTGTTGTGTTTTTAATTAAATTGTCACACGATTCGCAAATCTTACTTCATTGCTTCCAACATCCTATTATTTACAAATGTTCTTACTATAATACAATTAAATATTCCAAAATAGAAATTGTAGAAAACAAAAATCTTTGTACTAAGAAACTTAAAAACAAAATTAATCATACAATATTTTGAATTGAAATATCGATTGTAGAAACTATCACCATATTTCACTGGCAGCCACATCACTAGTCTTGAGTGACATCTTGAAAGTTAACATTGTGCCGAAACGGAGGGAATATTTTCTCGAAACACGATTCCAAGTAAAATAAGTGCTTTTATCTATAGATCTTTAATTATTTAGTTTTCTCCAAAAGTAAGTATTTTGTTATTTCAATCATTTATTTCATCCGGCGCTATTCTAGGGTGATAAGTGGAGTTTTTAGTTATGCATGTGTGACGTGACGGGTCATTGTTAAAACTTGTGTATTTTCTAATAATTTACTGCTAATTACTATTGTACGTTTGTCCTAAAGTAATGATAAATAATTGGTAGACGAACAATTTACATATTATCCTAAACACGTGGTAGGACAGGTGAATTTGACGATCCTATTGTTCTCCGAAACGACCGTTATATTCCAAGTCAATAAAACTTGTTTTGAGTTAATTATTCAAAAATAAATAAAGTTTTGTAAATGTTTTGATATTTCATGTTGTAAGTGAGCAAAGCAACCGAGCTTTGCGTGAGATTCGCATTCGAAGACATTCTATAACCTTATTGATTCCTGATGCGAGATCGGCGGCTTTACCCGCGATAATATTTCTTTGAATTCAAAGCTATATTTATAATAATAATTAAAGCTATATTTATAATAATAACTTTTAAATTGACATTTGAAAGAATTTCATGAAATCTACTTGCAATGATGTCCTTGGTTATAAATTATTTCATTTCATTAAAAATTCATAACATGAACACTCCATAACATACCATATTATATTTCCTAAACCTTATGTACATACTCTTATCTACCCTCAGATGACTGAAGTATCAGAAGTGAGTACATCCTCAGCCACGGAGCTGCTGGGCTCCGGGCGGAGGCACCTCGCCGTCCGCGACTACAACGCGGCTGCCGAAGCCCTGGCTAAGGCCTGCGAGTTGCTCGCCAAGGAACATGGGGACATGGCTGACCAGTGTGCCGAGGCTTACTTGTGGTGAGTGTATTAATTTATCTTTTGGTTCCGGTAATTCCAAACAGTATTACTAATAGTACAGTATACAGTAACTACATAATATTAATATTACAATTTTGAGAGACATTATTTGCAAGAATAGTATTATGACCTAACATGCAAATGATCTATTGTCTATTTAAAACAACTGTTTAACTCATGACAATTCAATGCAAACTATCAGAACTACAGTTTGTTTGATTATACTGTAGCAATATAGAGGATAGCTTGTTTCCTTTAATGTTTGTTCATTATTAATTTAAAACCAAATTTATCTTTTATAGGTATGGAAAAGCACTACTTGGTCTATCTAGAGAAGAGAGTGGTGTCCTTGGTGATGGAGTGCCGGGCTCAGGAAATGCAGATGATGATGATGGTGAGGACAATGATGGTAAGAAACCAAATACATAAATATTTCAATAATTTTATAAAGACCACCATCACCAAGTTCATGTTTGTTTCGCCTGGACCAATTTAGGCAATTTTGGTTTTAAAATGTTCGTAGTAGTCCAGGGAAGGTTTCAATGAGAAAATATAGAAAAAGAATCAGTATTGGCGGTATGAAATTCGCCAGGACCACTATTAAGAATAAAAATAACAATACATGTCTCATATTACCAATTTTATGAATAAAAACATAACAAAAATACAGGTTACATGCATGTAACAAAGGATTAATTCACTTAATTAAAAGAAAGTATAAAATTTTAAATATATTTTATTTTGTGTATTTTATCTTCTTCAATTATTTATATCTTTAGAACAAGAAAACGGAGAAAATGGTGAAGACGCCGAGATGAATGAGGCTGAGTCTGAAGAAGCTGACAAGAAGGAAGCAGAAGCAAGTAATGAAGCAGCAGAGAAGAAAGAGGCTGTGAGTGAAGAGGCCGAGAAGAATGAACCAGAGTCAACAACAAAAGAGGATGACGCAGGCAGCAGCAAAGCCGAGGCGGACTCTGCTGATAATGAAGAACCGGTAAGTTATCTTGTTTTTTTTTTAATCTTTTATTTAATTTGGGGCTTTTATCCACATGGATACGTAGTCCCATTGTATCTTCCCATTTATAACAAAATTAAATTTAAAAAAAACTTAAGGTAGCATTAGAAAAAGGATTCTTTTTTTTTGTTGTTATTTTTATTGTTAATTTATTTTTACTAGTCTGCACAATTTTTTAGCTATCTCTGATTTTGGTTCTGAAAGAATGAGTTATCTTGTTGTGGAGACAACCTGTAATTGTTTAAAAATAAAGAATAATTCCTGTTTTTCAACTTTTTTTGAATGAAGAAATTCTTAGGTCGTGTAATCAGCAAACCTACATTTGGCTAGCCTGGTTGACTAATAAACTTTATCACCCTAGTTTTGGGTAGGCACCAGCAGTGGGGACATATATGGGCTGATTAACAAAGACTTTGTTTCATTTAGTATAATCTTGTTATTTGATATGATCAGAAATGAAATGTTTTAGGGCACTTCTAATGGGGATGCCAATGATGAATCCGAAATGGAAAATGAAAATGAAGATGATGTGGACAACTTGCAACTGGCCTGGGAGATGCTTGGTGAGTAAATGTTTTTTAATATAAAAGAAGATTTTGACATTGATTATTTTAAAATATGTATTTTTTGCGTCCTAGGGTTGTATGTGAATTTGTGATTTTTGATTCCTGGTCATTCAGGTAAATGTTAATTCCACTGCTGGCTCACTACCTACAGTTCCAAGACTTGGGGATTAGATTCCCAACCGTGACAAAAATTGTGCAAGTTCACTCTCTATTCCCATACTCTCATAATTCGGTGAGGGCAATCCGACATGACCGATGGATGATTGGACCCAGGACCAAGGGCTTATCGTGCTTCCGAGGCACGGGCATTCAACCGCCAACTTTCCAACTCCGGGTTGAGTAATTTAAAACTAACACAAATTTTGCCTGACATCGGACTCTAAACAGGGATCTCTCTGTCTTAACGCAGGGTTTGCTACCAATAGACCAACGAGGCAGTTTTTTTTTTGAGTTATATATCTTTAGATTAGATGTATGTATGTGAAATATTTTTTTAATGAATGAATCTATCCGCAGACCTGGCGCGCAGCATCCTGCGGCGGCGCGGCGCGCGCGCGCTGCTGGCGGAGGCGCACCTCGCGCTCGGGGAGGTCGCGCTCGAGAGCGAGACCTACGACAAGGCCGTGCTCGACATGCGTACGTACACTGCACTTACTGAACCGGCCGGCTCGCGCTCGGGGAGGTCGCGCTCGAGAGCGAGACCTACGACAAGGCCGTGCTCGACATGCGTACGTACACTGCACTTACTGAACCGGCCGGCTCGCGCTCGGGGAGGTCGCGCTCGAGAGCGAGACCTACGACAAGGCCGTGCTCGACATGCGTACGTACACTGCACTTACTGAACCGGCCGGCTCGCGCTCGGGGAGGTCGCGCTCGAGAGCGAGACCTACGACAAGGCCGTGCTCGACATGCGTACGTACACTGCACTTACTGAACCGGCCGGCTCGCGCTCGGGGAGGTCGCGCTCGAGAGCGAGACCTACGACAAGGCCGTGCTCGACATGCGTACGTACACTGCACTTACTGAACCGGCCGGCTCGCGCTCGGGGAGGTCGCGCTCGAGAGCGAGACCTACGACAAGGCCGTGCTCGACATGCGTACGTACACTGCACTTACTGAACCGGCCGGCTCGCGCTCGGGGAGGTCGCGCTCGAGAGCGAGACCTACGACAAGGCCGTGCTCGACATGCGTACGTACACTGCACTTACTGAACCGGCCGGCTCGCGCTCGGGGAGGTCGCGCTCGAGAGCGAGTGTGGTGAAAATCCTTAACGAACCATCTTCAAACAGAAATTATAACAACCATTACTTATTTAGGGGCGAGAGCCATCCGCTCCCCCGCATGTCCGGTGAAGATGACGAGGCTAATCCGAGCCTACATAGTATGTCAGTAAAGAAAAAAACCATTCAATAAATTTAAATTGGAATTCACATGTAATAACTGTGGCTCAAACTGAAGTTCCATGTAGATGTACTTAAATTTCAAAGTTAATTAAAATAGAGCTTAATCTAACAATAAAGTGCAACTTAACATTTTCGATATTATTACAAACAACAAAATTAAGAATTCAACAACATTGTAAGGCACCTTTAATAACTTATAGCATTCTTGTTTCAGAGAGTTGCCTGGAACTGCAAAAGGAATTATACAGCAGTGACGACAGGCGTATTGCGGAGACACATTACCAAATTGGTAAGTTATTTATACATCCTTGTAGGTATATATATCTGTCTATCTTTAAAAGCATAAAGTTTGATAAGCTTCTGTATAAGAGATTTAGTGTTGTATAAGATGACCTTTTATTTAATTGAACACTTGATACTTAGCAGTTGGGACATTGTTTAATTGTTTCCATATCTTAAATCAGTTACGAACACCTCCTTAACCATCCTAACATCCACATTGAAACATGATTCAAATGTATGTAATTCAAATTCCAGGTCTCGCAAACTCGCTAGCCTCAAACTTCGAAGACGCCATCACCCACTTCAAGAACGCAGCGAACATTCTCGAGACCAGAATCAAGACTCTTGAGAACCCGTCAACTGATGAAGCCACTGTCAAGAAGCATTCGGCCACTGACAACTACTCCGTAGAGGGAGAGATTAAGGAGTTGAAGGAACTCCTACCGGAGATTCAGGAGAAGATTCAAGATATGATGGACTACAAAGCTGAGGTAAGGCCGTGTGAGTGCTTGGAGGAGACTAGGAGAATGCTCCGGGATATGATTCTGAAGGAGAAGAATCGTAACATTGAGTGTGAGTGTTGAGCGAATAGCCAGGATGGAATGGAAGAGGGTATGAATGGTTGGCTGTGTGTTAATACAATATTGGCTGTTAATTTGATCTTTTTTATATTAAATACATGATTGTTAATGTTATCAAACCAGTACTTCCTATAATGGGTTGCGAAGACCAGTAGTTAGTTGTTGTACCCAACATTACTTGACATCATGTAAAGAAAGTGCCAGTGCCTTATGTGTGGTAGTTGTATAATTAATCATGAATATGCATTTTGAATTGTGATTTTAGACTGAATGAAAGACTGCTCCTATAATAGTGATTACAAGCACATTCCATCTAGGTTTAAGCGTAATGTTCCTAAATTTAGTGCCAAAATTCAAATAATTTTGTGATAATTCGATTTGTAACTTGTTGGACTGTTTTTAACCAGTATTATGTTGTAATTGTTAGGCGATAAAAAATGCCATTTTTAATCTCAAGTGTCGTAATACTCATAGTTTGTAAGTTTTTTTTATTAACTTTTTGACCACAAGGCCATTTTTGTACCCTGTTTTTGGATAATGTGATTTTGAATAAATTGTTTCCAAATTACAAATGTGTGTTATTTCAGCTGGTCCCTGCATTAATGGCCATGTGGTTAAATTGTTATTTACTTTGTGTTTGTTTCATGGCCATTGATGTTTTATACACCCATGATATTATATATCTAAGACTTAAATACTTGATATTTTATACTGATTATACCTATATAAATGTCAGTACATACAACCAAGATATTTTGAAAAATATATTTGTATTGGTGGCACTAGTGTACGCCTTAACGGAATCATTGATTGTTGACAATTTGTCACTTGGTTTGCCTAGAAGACAAACTTTCTATCTATCTAACTTTCTATCTAACTCTCATAACTCAGTTCGGACTAACTCTAGAGGTATATATGCCATAGTAAGTGGTTTATTTGGGGTGAGAGCCATCCACTCCCCCGCAACTCCGGTGACGATAACAAGGCTGCTCCAAGGCATCATAGTAAGACTGTTAGGATAAAAAAACACTACTCTAGAATCAAGTTAGTTTAAAATAAGGATAGGCCGCATGAAAATATAAAAGACGGCACTTACGCATACATAATCCGGCATTGCCTTTTTGTCTACACAATACATAATATTAATAATATTTTTATTTACAAACCTCAGTTATTGAATCGGTCTCTGCTGTTCTCGATGGGTTTATTACCATTTGTCCCCTCTAAACTTTGTCCCGTTTGAGGTCCGCTACGACTCTTGTCTAAAAATAGTCAGACTGCCCAATATTCTTTTTTAACTGTGCCATATTCTTTTACTTGAGACTACTCCGCTAAAGAAAGAAAGGAAAAACATTTATTGACCGAGATATACCTAAACACGAAAAGTTACAATGATACATAAATACACAAGACACAAAAACTCAACTCGAACAAAGAAATATCACACATAGACGAGGACTATAAGAAGTGGTCAACGAGGTACAGGCCTCTACTTGATGTTCCAATACAAGTGACATTCTTAAGAAAAGCTCTCGGTGACCTCTATGGGGACAAAGTTTAGAGGGGATAAATGGAAATCCCTTCTCAAATGCACAAGCAAGCGAAAATAACTTTTTTTCTAACTGTCCCTACACAAAGACATTATACGCACCATCTTGCCAGTGCATTGAAAAAGGATAAGGATGTGACAGTGTTTCTTTTCATGGGGAACTTAAACAGAGCACTAAACTATGAAGACTTTAAAGTAATGACAGCAAAAAAGTTTTATCTGATCAAATGACAATTAGAGGATGGAAAACAGTAAGAGTAAGAGTAAAAATAAGAGACTTAATGAAGTTTAGGGATTGCAATCCGGAAAAACGGATCCGGTAATCCGGCGGATCCGGCATCATTTAATGGTTACCGGATCCGGTACCAATATACCGGATCCGAAGACCGGATCCGGTGATAGCAGTTTGTGGGAAAAATAATATAGCTGTTGCATGAGTAGGTACTTTAAATGCGTAGTGTTCATGCGTGCGAGTCGTTCGTCGCCGAGTCTAAACTCATTCTTGTCATAATTTTTGCCATTCATTCGTTCGTCAGATTCATCAAATCTTGATGGTATCTGTCACAATCATAAATTCCTATAAGACTTGTTTGTTAGCATTCTCAAATAATCAAATCATGATTTTGATCTCATTTCAGTTAATTACGTAAGGATTAACCTTACGTAATGTATCTATTAGATATTATAGTTACTTGATATAATTAATAAAGACCGGATTACCATTCTCAGCAGTAACAGCATATTTTAGCTAAAAACTAGTTATGATGCATATTATAGGTACATTAACAATATTTTTCACCCACCCTGCGTTTTGAAATTACATTTACTACATTTCGGAACACAGTCAACAGCGTTGACAAAAACTATAAATAAATTCATATAATATTACTGTAATTGTTTTCGCTTTTAAAAAAATTATTTATTATTTATTTTCTTATTTTGAAATAAAAACAAATTTGTAGGCAGGAGTCCCCAAAAAAAAAAAGAAAAGTAGTAAGTTTTCTTTTTTTTGGGGACTTAATTTTGCATATTTTGAACATTTTCGTGCATATTTCAAGCATTTTTCATGCATATAACAAGCTATTTATGTTGCATAATAATCCGGTATTTAATAATTAATATTGTTACTTATCACTTTGAAATATAGAAAGAAGACGACGTAACGAGTAGCCCACTACTCGTTACGTCGTAAAATAATTACTAGTAACCTACACTACTACATTTTAATAGTTTTCTAAACGTTGGTTAAGAAATGAAGTTGATTTTATATATTTGTGATTTTTTTTTAATAACTACATACCTACCTTCATATAAGTGCAGTGCCACTTGATTAACTCATTTATTTTGTACTAAAAAGCGAAAATCATCTCGATCTAATCAATCCGGCCGGATCCGGTCGGATCCGGCCGGATTGATGGGAATCCGGTCGAATCCGGCCGGACTGAAAATGACGCCGGATTGCAATCCCTAATGAAGTTGCAATGAAATTACATGTCATAACTTTTGGGGAGGAAATCGGACCATTTTATAGTTAGAAAGTGGGTGTGCGTGTCCCGTAGATTAATTTGTTACTAAAACCGAATTCAAATTCAAATAAGTATTTTTCACAAAGGTATACACATTTTGACATATAACAAGAAAGTACGTACTAATTTGTTTGTTCGCATTTATCATTCATATAAATTCATAGAAGGAATAAGGGTTCATTGCACAGTCAGTCTATCAATTAATTCATTCACATCTTTCCAGACAATAAAGCGAGTCCGCGAGACCCTCTGCCCGACCAACGGCGAAGGCTCCTCTCACACGAACGGCTCTAGCAGTTCGGCTTTCGGCTCTAGCTCTTCGGCTTTCGGCTCTAGTTCTTCCGCGTTCGGCTCCAGCTCGTCAGGTTTCGGCTCCAGTTCGGCTTCCAGTTCCACCGCCCGCGCAGCATCAGACATCTCCCACCTCATCAAGAGGAAGAGGAAGTCTAGTGAGGGGGACGCGGGCGCATCTGCACCGAAGAAGATGAACACGTGAGCGGGCGAGCAGGTTTTGTATCGATTGATATATTGTATGGCAGTTAGTGTAATCATTGGTTTATCGCTGTTTGGGCGAAAAAAATTGTAAATTGTTAAATCTAGGGCGCTTTCAATGTATAGGTTTCGTATCGGACTGCTGTCGTGCTAAAGCGGTGCGTTTTTAGGGGTGTGAGCCATCCGCTCCCCCGCAAGTCCGGTGATGAAGACGAGGCTACTCCTAGCCATCATCGTATGTCAGTTAGGAAAAAGAAATGTCGTACGGCCCAAGGACGGTCGTTTGTTTTTTGATTTTCTTACATCCGAGTGACCGACCCTTTTGCCGTACTAAAAATGCCGCACTGCAGCGGTCCGACGAGAAATGTCTTCATTGAAAGAGCCCTTATTGGAAGAACATACGGCCGAATACTTCTTAGTCGATTAAGTAGGTTCTTAATTCATAACTACTATAAACATTTAGTTGAAGCGACTCTTAAACCGACAAATATTAATTGCCTTTTCTGTATTCGGCCGATAGATCTATACCTAAATAATGTAAAATTTCAATAACATCTTTATGAACAGGGGAAGTCAGTTGTCAGTTTTCGGAATTTGTATGCTCAAAGTACCCTAGTGTTTGAAATAAAACTAATTTTACGGATTAAACTCGCGTGTATTGTTTTTCTAAACATATTATTTAAAGATCTGACGTTTCGAGCTCTTTACAGCGCTCGTGGTCACGGGCAAGAAAAGTCTTAATTGTAAAATTTGTTTTATTACAAATGTGTAGTTATCGCGCATATAATAGACATTAGGGTAGGGTAGGGTACTAACCCTACCTAGTGTTATTATTCTGTGTTGTCCAATTGAAGTACACAACTCTAAAATCTGGCTTGTCCTCTCCTAGACCAACATTTAATGTTGACCTTGTTCTATCGAATGCTCGATGATGTTTGCTAAAGAATTAAAGTACCTATCTTACAGTTTACGTCGTGACTTTTGGGTAATTACTTTACTTTTGGATAACTGGCACCTTAAAATCAGCACTAAGGTAACGCCGCTCTTGTTTAAAAATAATATTCAGTAACCAGTGCGTTTAGACTTTCTTTTGATTCGTCTCAGCATAATAAAAAAAAAATGTACAGTACAATATTAATTAAAGATAGAAATAGATCGACATACCTGCATTTTTTAAATGTTAAAGTTTTCTTTCAATATCGTGTGTTACTTATCATCATAGTGTAATAGTTATATCTTCAACACTCGTGGTTATACAGACTGAATTATTTCGAGCCCAGTTGCTTAGTGTTTAAGTAAACAGTAATGTTGTCCGAATTTACTGCTTGTCATTCAGTTCGTGGTTTGAATTGATTATACCATTATGTCCTCGTTCAAATGTTATCATCATAGTAAGAACAACCGAATCATTCTAGCAGTGAGTGAGTATTTTTAAAATATTAAGTAATGGATATGACTCTGTTCTTGCATGCTTTGAATATTAAGTACCTACGTCTGTTTAATGCTGACTGAATCATTATTAGGTACATATAGAATCTACTTAGTATTATTTTCTTTGTAGAACACAAAAACCGTGTAAATTTTTCTATACATCACTTTTTGCCCCTGGCACATCTCTGCTGAGAAATATACGACAATATAAATCAAATGTAAGCCTTAGGATGGACAGTTTCGCTATTGTTCTTATTCTGAGAACATAGCAATATTACTGCAGGTCCACTGTTATCATTTCGTAGCAGAGGTAGGCTCGGTGCCACAAGTTACTAAAATCTGCATAATAATGCATGCGTATAGAAAAAAATAATAAATACAGGTAGATAAAAATGTAGAGATTCAAACGCCTTGGCAAGAACTATATAATGACGTCATTGATTTACCCATCATAATATTATTGATTTCGTCATTGTATAAAAGATTTAATACTTAGTATAGAACACTGTAATCAATCTAAGTAGGTGTTTCAATCCCATCCAAGTCTGTAAATGACTACGATTAATATTATATAGGACTTTAGATCTTTTATTTTGTAACTCTTTTGTTTTATTTTATTAACTTACTTATAACATTTAATAAAAATAGAAATGGCCTATGTACATGTGTTAATCTAAGTAGCCTAGCTCTAGAAAACTAAATTCTATGGTAATCTGAATAAAAAAATGTCTGTTTCTGTTAGTTAATTTATATTGTATTCATAAATAATTTAAGTTTTTTTAATATAAGTATAATTTTTGATAAAGTGTTATTATTCTGTACCTTTAGGTACCTGTTTTCCCAAAACATTAATAATAGTGGAAGGGATTGTAGGTACACCCTAGACGATATCTAAATTATAATAATTTTGTTATTATTCCGTGAAAATTTACAAGAAAATCCGACCGATTGTGAACGATAAGTTCGGTTCGGTATACTTTATTTTTTTTTTATTTATTGAAGAAACAACCAACAAGAATAACACTAAAATAATAACAAAAACATAATTCAAAGAAGTTCTTAAAGCTAAGTGTTTCCTTAATTATAGGTTGCCACAGCTTGCATAGTGGACTTTATCTTAAAACTAACGATCTAAATATATTATTTATCTATCTATATTACAATCTTAACTAAATTCTAAAATCAAACTCTCAGTGCTATGTGCTCTAAAACTTTATTTTTAAATATACGCGGTTTATTGGAAAATATGTCACATAAGGGTGATCCTTATGTTATGTATCCTTGAGTACACTTCAACGGCCAAGTCACACAACACTAACTATAATAATGAAGAAATCGCAGTAAGGAACCTTAGGCTTGGCACGATTTTGTCTAGATTTCATTACTTTTTAGAGATGAGCAACCTGCTCCATCGAGACTTGGCTAGTTTTTTTACAGGATGTTTTTGATGGGATTTCACTTCTTTTTGTAGAACCAGCTAACCAATTAAATATTTTTTGTTAAGGCGGTATGTCGTTTTTTAATATTTTTAGACGATTTTATAATATTGGGCTGTTGTTTTCTAATCAGGGTCACCGGGTACTCCAGATCTTCGATTATCGTAGTTTTTATAGTTTTCCCTTTATGTGACTATTAAACCCTAACTCTGTACCTTTCAGCGCTCTGAGTTTATGGGAAGTACTAGTTCGATTTTGATGATCATGTGTAGGTGAGTGTGGGTCATAAATGCGAAACTTTGCTTTTGCTTAACTTCGGAACTATAAGTCCCACAGACTTGAAATTTTGGATTTTAAGTATGTTATCATAGGTTACTGGATGATAAAAATTTCAGCGTTCTGGTCTTATCCAGAGGTTCTCAAATAGGGGCCGGAAAATGCGGCGAAATGGTTCCAGTAAAGGATGGTACGGCAGTGTTTGCTTCGCGCTCGACTTGGCGGGGGCACTGCCGTGCCCCCAGATTTTACTATTAATGCGCTAGTCATTGAGAAACCCTAGTTCTGGAAAAAATGTGCATCTGCACTGAGTGTAATTTTTTTCAACTTTTAGTAAAAGAAGAGAGATTTAAAGGAAATATAGTAAACAATAGTAAAAATTTATAGCATGGGGTCACAAATTTCTGAAACTTGAGTTAAGTTTGTTATGACCAAAAACTAGAACACTCCATCCAGACATGTTAATGGTCTAAACTCAGAAAGTACTGAAACCCCCGATTCTTTGTGTTGATGTGCAATGAAAGTTGGTGTTGTATGTAAGTAGGCATCACTCCTGTCGAAAGTCAGACCTACAATGACGGGGCATACATAGGGTGTAGAGCTTCTTTAGCTTTAAGCATCGATTTCATGCGGCAAGCAGTACCTGAATACGTCACATCTTAAAAAACAACGATAGCTTCTCCCATTTTCAAGTTGGAAAATTATTATTTTGAATATTCGAAAAAAAAATGTTTTTTTCCACGGAATAGTTTGCATGATTCGATAGTATTAACTGAAGGCAAATTGTTCTGCCACGGGAAAACAACCACTCAAATTTCACGGTGTAGTGGTAGCGCAGTTTGATTAGCAGAATTCCGCATATGAAACTTGATCTTGAGACGTGTAGGTACAAAATAACACTAATAAAAACCATTGTTTTTTTACTTATGAACAACAGGTAACGATAGGTAAGCTCAAATCGTACCTAAGTCCGCTTTTATTTCACGTCCTTTTAGGGTTCCGTAGCCAAAATGGCAAAAACGGAACCCTTATAGTTTCGTCATGTCCGTCTGTCCGTCTGTCCGTCTGTCACAGCCGATTTACTCGGAAACTATAAGTACTACAGTGATGAAATTTGATGGGAATATGTGTTGTATGAACCGCTACAAAAATATGACACTAATTAGTCAAAAAATGAATTGGGGGTGGGATCTCCCATACTTGTAACAGAGGGATGAGATTTTTTTGTTCGATGTACATACCCGTGTGGGGTATCAATGGAAAGGTCTTTTAAAATGATATAAAGTTTTCTAAAAACATTTTTCTTAAAGTGAACGGTTTTTGAGATATCAGCTCTCAAAGTCGTAAAAGTATAGTCCCCCCCTCTATTTTTATAACTACGGGGTATAAAATTCTAAAAAAAATAGAGGTGATGCATGCTAATTAACTCTTTCAACGATTTTTGGTTTGATCAAAGTATCTCTTATAGTTTTTGAGATAGGTTGATTTTTATTATATTTGCTGCTACGGAACCCTTTGTGCGCGAGCCCGACTCGCACTTGGCCGGTTTTTTCTCTCTCATCATGTTTGTATACGATTGTTTAAAGTTGATAGCAATAACGTGATCAAAATTATTATGATAATGATAATCACTTTGTTTGACAGCCAGTTATGTAACATATATGTATCACGACGGATTATTATAATCTTATCGCCTTCTTCATAGCATAACGACGATGACTCGTTACTCCCGAGTCATAATTGTAGTACTATTGTTTTGTCATCATCACCAGACGAGCGAGGGACTGGGGAAAACCCAAATGATCTTATCATTGATCGGCATAAACAATGCCAATTAATTAACTAAAAAAAATGGTCATTGTCGATAATCTAGTGTATCATTGACTTAAAACTTTATCGCCTTAAGCTTATTTAACATTAGTAACAAAACATTGTAATATAGAATATTTCTTGAAATTAACGATTGTCGCTGATTAGAATTTGCAGCGTTGGTTTTCGATCACGATCTTTGGACAAGTTGGTAATAATACCCATAGTACCTATCTACCTACGGGTTATGCTTTTTATGTAGGTAGTAGTCTAGTAGTTAGTTATTTACCCACTTCTAAGTTAGACAAAGGAACACGGTACAATGACGGGTGTTAGGTACCTACGTCATCTTCTGTTTTAAGATAACCGAATAAACAATTATTCAATTCTATTCTATTCTATAGACCTTTTATGAATCATTGAACTATCCTAATTTCTAGATATACCTCCCACCTCCTTATATCTCCTTAAAAAATATTAAGCAAAACACAAATGCTGACTTAAAAACTGTCAAACAAACATCAATCATCTGTCACACTCTTTCGGAAAACCATCCAAAAATCTCGACGTTAAAATGGCGAGTGGGGACCCCCCGACGTTGCCTAAATGCATGACCTACTCCAAATCGAAGGTGCCGTTCTTCGGCGCCCTGATTGACTACTTAGACACCAGCGTAGAGTATTTGCGACAGAAGACGTTTGCTAGAGCTGAGAACCTTCACGCCAAAGCTTCCAGGGCGACTCTGTCAGCTTCCTTCATGGCTGGCGTGTGTTTGGTGATGGGGCTCACTTGCAACGTGAAGTTTGAAGTGGTCAAGTTGGATGAGCAGCCTCTGCCCAACGATCTACATTTTATGTTGCTGAGCAAGGAGGACAAATTGTATATTGACGATATTGATGTCTCTAGTAAGTATTTGAATGGTTGTTTTATTTGTTACATACATACATACATACAATCACGCCTTTTTCCCAGAGGGGTAGGCAGAGATCACTTCCAGCGATCCACTTTTCACCTCTGTGGGAAACGTGACGTGACGGGTTGTGGACCACGTCGCCGCCATTCTGCCTTGTGCATTGTTTTAACAAGGCCATTGCGTTCCCACGAGTAGCAAGGATATATGACGGGGGTAGGAAAAGGGGAGGAAGGATACTATCGCCTCGGATGATTTGGACTCAGTCGATAGTAGCTCGAGGAGCCGGGGTCGCTTACCCGTATACCGTTCACCAACCACCGGACAGATAGTTGTGACTGGTATCCCCTGACTGAATTTTATTTATTAATTATGTACCTACATATCGATATCGATAGTAAGTAGCTATGTAATTTGCTACTCCAAATAACGCGTGTAGACCCATAAAGACAATATTTAATGTACATATCGAGTCTACAATTTACTTAATCACAACTATCCTTTAACTAAAAGGTTTCTTCTTACAAGCTAGCTTGCTTTATAGTAGGTAAGTAAGACGCCATGTTGTTGAGTTTTCGGCGGCACAATGTATTTAGTAAAATTATGTATTTACTAACGAAGTTCTCTACTTCATAGGTACCTACCTAACCGATTCAAATATTAACCTACTAGTGAATCTTCTGTTTTGGGTAGATCACTCTTAATAATTATAACAAATGCATTATTTATAATTATAATTTCAGGAATAATGTGGTGTTTGGAAGCATCCGACGCACTGGTCATACTCATTAGTTGTCTATTGATTTGGAATTCATCGAATGTGGTGAGATCCCCGTACCTACCTTTCTATTTACTTAAACTAATGAATTCAGTTCACAGTGTAGTGAGTCGTGCATATAAATTGGGTGTTTGACTTGCTTTAAAATATATTAAACAACACAGACATCAAACACTCTACAGGATAATTGAATGTAAATTGCAGCAGAGTTGTGTTGAGCTTCTTCCAGCTTTATTCTGTCTCTTTATGATGGCGGTCGTCAGGGGACCATCCACCATTCGCCCTTACAGTTGACTTCAGTGATTATATCGGTATACCTAACACTTTGACCCTAGGGCTCGCCCCTGAGCGACTACCTGTTATCGACCTTTTGTTCTCGCAGCTGTCTTAGTGACCATATCATCACCATCATTATTAGCCTATATACGTCCCCATTGCTGTGGCACGGGCCTTCCCTAAACTAGAGCGATAAGGCCTTAGTCGACCAAGCTGGCCAATTGCGAGTTGGTCGACTACACAACCTAAGAATTTCTTCTTAGGTGTGCAGGTTTCCTTACTATTATGACTTACTGATACGTGAAGGAAATTCACCGTTAAAGCGTCGAATTATAATAAAAAGCATATATGAATTTCAAATTTGAAAAACACAGTGGAAGGTATGTGGCGGGGTATGAACTGACGACCTATCGCATGGCAGGCAACGACCTTAACCACTCGGCCATCGACTCTTTTGTGTTTTGTGACATTATCGTTGTAACACATTGGCCCCAGAGCTCTCCCCTGAGCGACTACCTGTTATCAACCTGCTCTTGCAGCTGTCTCAGTGACTATATCGGTGTAACACATTGGCCCTAGCGCTCGCCCTTGAGCGACTACCTGCTATCGACTAGCTCTTGTAGCTATCTCAGTGACTATATCTGTGTAACACATTGGCCCTAGCGCTCGCCCCTGAGCGAGTACCTGTTCCTGCCGTGGCTGGGCGCGACGCTACGCGGGCTGCTGCTGCGGCAGGCGCCCACGGCCGGCGCTTTGCTCTACACCATGGCTGTTGTCAACGGGAACATCAACCCTTTGTTCCTCACTGCCTTCTCCTTTCTGTTCTGTAAGTCTCTTTTTCTTATCTCACACTACTTCTATAAATGAGCGGTAAATAATAAGATAACTAAAAGCCATAACTTACCTTAACGATTTGGTGGTGACGTACCTTTAAGTTGCATAACTTACACACATACATTTTAGTGGTAGTAAAATTCCTATTTTCTATTAGCCACCGTGTTTGGCTACAGCTTCTGTATACTTTGTTCCTCTGCGTTGCGAAATTTATCTCATGACGATCGATTAATTTGTGGTAGACACACTTACTAAAACCGCATCTTTCTTGGTAGAGCAGCATTTGACGCCTAGCCTAGCTGGATAACCCAATAAATAGTGTATATCCCACACACTTAATTTCGCTGTGCAACGTAGCCATCAGAGGCTAACAGCAAAGCAAAGAAAACTGCTAGAGACGTTGACGTGGCAAGGCCACAACACCAAGAGGCTTTGCAAGAAAGGTAACACAAGCTCGTCTCTCTCCAGTGCTAGAAGCCCGTCTCTGGCTGGAGATCGCGCGCCTGGTCCGCACGCGCTGGGAGCGCCGCGAGCACATGGTCTCTGCGCGAGATGCTGAGTACGAGGTCCAGACCCTCTGGAGCAACGACGATGTTCAGAGCATCGAGGTGCGCAACTACGTGTATTAGGATGCTCTACCCTTAACCAGGCATCTTGTTATGACCTTGTTCAGATGGCGCGATGGTATGTGGATAGAATATATGAACCTCCAGTACCTCACTATCGCGCAAGTAAAAACGCGCTATCTGGACAGGGTCTTACCCTTAACCAGGCACCATGCTATGACCCTGTTCAGATGGCGCGTTTTTACTCGCGCGTTTTGACTCGCGCGATTGTGGGATACTAGCAAGTCGCGCGGCTGTATGTGGATAGAATATATGAACCTCTAGTACCTCACCCTCGCGCCAGTTAAAACGCGCCATCTGGACAGGATCTAAGAGTTATCATTGGTTTTGGAAGAATTAAAACTTCGACTTGTGTGAGGTAGTTACGGTCCAAAATAATGAGGTCTCTATATACCAATGCCTAGTTAAGTCAGGGCTGCCATCCGTCCGGGAACCCTGAATTTTTCCTAGTTGATTTTAAAATCTTCGAGTGAAAACTAGATGGATTTGTTGTCACTATAATTTTTTTAAAGGTTAGATTTTTATTTGGAGTGGAAGAAACCTTATTTAAAACAGGTGTCCTGGATTCTTGCCGTGTTTGTCCGGCGTCAGTAATTTAGGTGATGACAGCCAAAAAAACCTAATGAATAATTTAACATGGTACCTCTGCCTGGTTTAGGGTTAAAAAAAGATATAAGGTTTGGTGGTAGGTATGGGCTGAGCAAGTAGTTAGGAGTAGGATTATTCCAAAGTCAACTTAGGATGTGCTTAGGGGCGCGAGCGTAAAAAGGGAAAAGTTCTGTCGTAATAGCTATGGCTCTCCAAATTTCTCAAAGGTTGGCCCTCGGGAAATACTAATTATCTTCCTTCTCCGCTCCTTCTCGCACGTACTAATTAATCTTCTGCATGATTCATGGAGTAACTACCACCAAATCAAATATTTTTTTCTAAATTTAGTATTTCTTATTTTTTACACCAAAGCGTCGACCGAAAAGGATGTAAATTATGATCATTATGAAAAATAAAGATATTGTTGTATTTTTTAATTTTTTTAGGCATATCGTTATTTTGTGGCCTATAAAATGTAGTGTTGTTAGGTGGAGTTTATTGTAAACGTTTTTCTTGTTGTATTTTAGTAGACAAAATGCATACTATGTAAGTTGTTCGTGCGTATAATAAAATGCAAGTATATGGAACTGTGGTTTACTCTTATGGCTTTCTATGGATGATCTAATTTTAAAACCATGATAAATACATGTGGAATACTTGTATTTATCTGGTTAGGCTTACCTTCATTACTCCTGAATGTTTCGTAGACTTTCTAGGACTATTTTCAAATGACCCGTAGAGCCCGTCGCACACGTTTTATATTACAGCGCTTTATCAAAAACTGCTTTTAATTGCATTATAAGTAGACGTAGAGCAGGATAACAGAACTTGACCGAAAGTGGATAAAAATACCCGAAAGTTATTTATTATGCCTTGCCTTTCTTACTTACCTTTCCTTTTTATTTAGTATTATGCCTTTCCGTTATCTACCTTATGTGTAAAAGAAAATGCAACAATATGCAAATAAGAACGTCTGTAACATGAGTACTATGTGTAGTAGAGTGTGTGAAGTCTCCATAACAGTAAATTTTTCGAGATATTATTTATCACTAAGTCTACGTAAAATACATTAATATTCAGTCAAAGTAAATTTTACTTTATTTGAAAGGTAAGCCTAGGACGGTCGGACATGAACTCTAATATAAACAAAAAGAGTACATTATTTTTAAAACAAAGTGACCTAAACCGTATCCGAATCTTGGGTCGTTCACTAGTTATCGTGTCATTGGAACGGCCTCAGGAGATAATGGTTCATGATTTGGTTGCGAGTTCAAGGTGCAAGAGAGTGTATTTTGGAGTAGGTACTAGGTATCTACTTATTATTATATTTATAAGGCGTCCGACCAATTTCAGCCATGGCGACCGATCTCAATTGAGATCAGCCAAGTGCGCGGGACATATTATAGTGCACAAGTGTGCGCGCAAACACAAGTGCACTCTCTATTCCCTTACTCTCAAAATTCGGTGAGACGGCAATCCGACATGATCGATGAGAGATCGGGCCACCGGCTTAACGTGCTTTCCGAGGCACGGGCGTTCAACCGCCACCTTTCAAACTGAGTAATTTCATTACAGAAAAACTCACACAAATTTTGCCTACCCCGGACTCGAACCGGGGACCTCTCGATCCTTACGCAGCGCTCGCTACCAATAGACCATCGTGGCAGTTATACCTACTTATATTATAAAGTATAATTCGCTACAATCGGGAATCCAATAAACTAATTCTCGACAGGTTCGAAATTATAGAACTAGGTAACGTTATATATTATTATTACTTTCGTCAATTGCTCTTCCTAGTCCGTATAACTTACTTACTTACTAGGTTTGAGCAGCGACCCAAATGAGTCTTGGCCTCCGATATTAAGCTCCTCCACCTAGGCCGGTCCTGCGCCACTTCCCGCCAGTCGACCACACGGAGTTCGCGAAGATTCTTCACTACACAGTTCGTAGAACTAGGTAACGTTAAATTTATTTTGTCAATTGCTCTTTCAAAAGAATAAAATAAAATTAAAATACATAGGTCTTTCTGAACGCCATAAAACCAGTGCTCTTCTAATTATTTTTGTTTATCTAGTAGTAAGAGAACTGTTGCTAAAAATGTCATTCTACTTATCATAAAACAAATTTCACGGATTGAACTCGCGTGTAATATTAATCTAAATATGATTCAGATTTTTATTTTGATTGACTTTCTATTTGAACATCGCCCACGTTCGTCGGCTTAAACATGCGACATTGCGTTAACCACAATGGACAGACCTAAGCGTTAATCTTATCAGACTACCAGATAAGGTTCTATTTATATGTTTTCATCCACTTCTAAAAATCAACATATGCGCCTATTTAATTATCTAATCTTACTGTTTTTCGAGTTGATCAATTTGAGGTATGTGATGCATGATTAAAACATATTTATGTAACAAGGTATATTTATAACCAGAATACATTGTTCACGTATATAACTTCGTCGGCAAAATCAGTATCAAAATAAATGCTTTACACTTTTACAACGGCCTTGCCAGAATTATCACCAGCTAACATTCCAACCAAAGCGTCGTAGAGATGGTCAAAGCCTTCTGTGACGTGCTCCTTCACCTTCAACTGCCCGCTCTTGATCCACTTGATCAGCTCTACGAAAGCCTCCGCCCACTTCTCGTGCCCCCAGCGCCACACCAGGAAACCTTCCATCTTCAGTTGCTTAAACACCAAAGACGGCTGCAAAATTGTCGCTTTCGGCAAGCTCACATCGTTGTACGAACTAATACTTCCACATACTGATACTCTACCATACAGATTCATCTGACCAATAATAATACTGCTCAGCTCTCCTCCAACATTGTCGAAGTAACAGTCAACTCCGTTAGGCGCTGCTTCTTTGAGAGCTTTAGCAACATCGGCAGTCTTGTAATTCAGTGCCTTGTCGAAACCTAGTTCCTTTTCAAGCCACTCCACTTTATCGTCGGAGCCAGCGAAGCCGATTACTTTGCATCCCTTTATTTTAGCGATCTGACCCACAATGGAACCGACGGCACCGGCAGCACCAGTAACTACTACTGTTTCTCCTGCTTTGGGTTTGCAAATTTCCAAAAATCCAAAATACGCTGTCACTCCAGGCATGCCGACTGTTCCAATGGCAAGAGACGGCGACAGTCCTTGTAAATCTGGTACCTTGTAAACTGTTTCACCTGGGGTCGCTTTTACATTGGGGTTCAAAATAGTGTAGTCGCGCCAGCCTTTGTGAGATACGACCTTCGTACCAACTGGGTAACTGGGATTCTTGCTTTCTTGGACTGAAGCGACTTGGTAGCTGAACTGGTCGTATGGAGCTGGGGTCGTGGCGTTGTAGGCGCGGAGGTACGGGTCCACACTGATCCATTCTGCCTTTACCAAGATTTCACCGTCCTTCAGAGCTGGTAGCTCTTCCTCTACGAGCTGCCAGTCATCACGCTTAGGAACTCCCTCGAATTTCTTCTTTACGACGTATTTCCTTGCTTTCACCATCTTAGTTTGGGTAGTCACCTGGAAATAATAATATAATTGAATTATTTTTTTGTTTAACATTACTTATTCAGAGGCTGATAATAATTGTATTGTCAACCATTACTAATAAATAAGAGCTACCTTTAAGTATCTAATAATGACCTAAGTAACTAGTCAATGTAAAAATGGAATTGTTTGTCGCTATCTGCAGTATCAGCTAATTACTTAACTCAATGCCTGGGAACACTTGTTTGCTAACCTACTTAAGTAATATTAATATCAACTGTCACTACTGTCAATGTGTCCACAAGTGGTCTCTACATTCAATTCTCGTAGTAAATAAATGTCTTTGTCATTTCAATCAAACCTAAGTATGTGATTTTTTTTAAATTTTAAATTTACATTTTAGCTTTGTGTAGCACAAAACACAATTAATCATTAACGTAAAAATACTACAAAACAGTACTAAGAAAAGACTAAGAAGTAATTGTTTATTCATGTAAATCGTATTGCATCAACAATTTAATTACGGATAATTACAATACAATAACTACGATATAAATGTTGTCATTAAATTAGGACAAACAAGTAACCTTTTCGTTTTATATCTATTCACTCTAAAACACCGGTAATGTCATAATGTATCAACATCTACAATAAAAAAAATATGATATACCGGGTCCTGACCTAGAGCTGCTTCACACACAAAAAAAGGGTAAACAAAACAAGTTAAAATCGCTACATAAACTAGTTTGAAACCTAACCAATGTAAATTGTAGTAATGCAATGCATAAACGTACCTTTTTCTTACAGTCGGATAAAGAAATAGATAGTAATCTTCACAAAATCACTCCACACACAAATGACACAATCGTCTCTCGCGGCTCTAAACTAGCTAATGGCTCAGAGCGGGTAGAGTTGTGTTTATAATGGCGTCATATGTAGCGTTGTTTATCGCTTATCCGTCCCGCCATTGTGACCTTCACAATGGAGTTTGGCGTTCGCCGGCCGGCTGAGTAGGAATGACTTGCAATTTACGATCTTCTTCAGAATATTCCAATTGGCAGTATGGGCTGGTCATCTCATGACGAAATTCGCATGAAAGCTGACAATTCACTTGTGAAGATCGCTCGTCATGGTCTACGTCCGGTTTGAGTATATAAAAATGTTACTGTTAAATCAGCTATTTGAACATGTAACATACAATATTTTATAAAATACTTTAGATTGCTGTTAAATCCTGTGTATGTTATTTGTTTCTAATTTTTAAACGCTCGACTCTCCTTATTGTAAATTGTATTATTTCTATTTATCTTAAGTAGGTAATTTTTTTTTGTCATTCAAATAAGTTATTTCCACACTTAATTTATGAATGGACTTGGCATTTTTTACGTAATGAAGTAAACATTGTACCTATCTATATTATAAAGCTGAAGAATCTATTAGTTTCTGCACTCGCTTATCTCAGGAACTACCTACTTATTAGAATTGAAAAAAAATGTGTTAGATAGACATTTATTAAGGAAGGCTTTAGGGTATAATATAACATCACGCTGCGACCAATAGTAGCAAAGAAACAACGGGGGAACACGGACGAAGTCGCTGGCACAGCTAGTGCAAAAAAAAGTCTGCATTATCAAGTCGTGTGAAAGCATATTGTATGTTTTTTATTTTATTAATAATATCATGCACGAACAGGGACCTATCTTTGTACATACTATTATTACGCTTATGTATTACGATAATAAGCTCTTATCTCGGAAGAGATCTGCGGTTTTATGTAAGATATATTCATATTTTTGCAGTCGGTTGGAATACACATATCATCATCATCAGCCCATATACGTCCCCACTGCTGGGGCACGGGCCTACCCTAGACTAGGTCGATAAGGCCTTAGTCGACCACGCTGGCCAAGTGCGGGTTGATCGACTACACAACCTTAGAATTTCTTCTTAGATGTGCAGGTTTCCTCACGATGTTTTCCTTCACCGTTAAAGCGTCGAATGATGGTACATATGAATTTCAAATTTGAAAAACACATTGTTACCTGGCGGGGTTTTAACTGGCGACCTCTCGCATGGCAAGCAACGACCTTAACCACTCGGCCATCGACGCTTTTTACACATATGCATAATATTATTTTATTTGTTTCTCAGGCACATTAAGGCGTAATCTAAAATATTTATAATGAGATTAATACTAATTGAATTAAGAATAAACATGATTACTTTTAATCGGATTGAAATAGTCTTTTATACAAGATGACTCGTGTAGTGTAATCATTAATCTTCATTACTGTATTAATCTTTACATACTTACATATTATAAGGTAATCTATGCGATGACTTTTTTTACTGTTTTTATATTGTTTTGGAAAATAATTAATGAGTACAGGTGGAAGACATTTTGTCGACCTGTTGCTGTTACTACCATACAGTTGCGTAAAACCCGCTAAGTGATTCCGACCTCTCTCGGTCAGGTCGCGTTCCGGGATCAGTAGCGCTACCATGAGTTAACTATCGAAAACTTACGTACCTACGTTAAGAACCTATCTATTTTTTTTTCATACTAACTATTTTAGATTTTAGCGTAACCGCTAGGGGCGCTGTACAAGTTTTTAAAAGACTTATTCACATAGGCGATATCCAGTCTGTCACTTTTAAACTCATGGTAGCGCTACAGAACTGTACGAACCGAAACCAGGGGGGATCATATTTGCGGCAAGCGTCGGACCAGTGGAGTCTGAGCGGCGGTAGTATGCGGGCGGAGCGGGTCAGCACGCCGGCCAGGCTCGTCGTGCTGGGTAGTGCTCGGAATGGAACCCGGCAAGTCCGCACGCCTTATCTCGTTATTGACGCAGCAATGGTCATCTCTTTCACTTCCCCCATTCCCTTCAATATCGATGGCAGTACAGCATACGCAAAATCGTCCTATAGCGGCACTCAACTCCCCACCCCCTGGCTGTTTGAGGTGGAGTTCACTAACATCAGTGGACTCCATGCAAACCTCAACGCCGTCCACCGACACCCAGAGACGGCGAGGCCTGCGATGTTGTTTCTGACGAAGACACAGATTGGCTGCCCTGTTGATACGGTATACTTGCGCTATCCGGAAATGAGCTGGAAGAATCCTTCAAGTCCAGAAGGCAGGTGTGTGCCTTTTCGTCAAGACGGACGTCTGCTATGTCCGTCTTCACTGCCTCGAAGACCTATCCCCATCCTTGGTGTGTACGTGGATTTGACGAGTGCATATACCGATCTCATAAAGGTGACACTGAGACTTGAACTCGATTCTTTGACCATCTGAGTCAGGCGGCAGACATCACTCAAGCGCGGTTCCCCATTAGCGAGCTGGTGTTTTTAGGGGATGGTGTCCCCTAAAAACCCACCATGATACCTGGTCGGACTCCCCTAAAACAGATCATGCTGGCCGGACCGCCCACATATTTCTCTCACTGCATTTGACCTGACGCAACTGGTACTCCAGCCCATCCGGGTACCTGATATTGTCGGTCAAGTGCCCTTACTGTTAGACCTTTTGCTGACGAGCCACACATCTGGGTACCTATGCCGATAGGTTACAGAGACGTGCTATCCGTATTGTCGACGATCTAGATCTATTACGACACATTGCCGGTCTAAGTATTCTCTACCGGCTCTATAACGGATATTGCTCTGAAGAGCTATTTCAACTAGTTCCTTCCTCCCCTTTCCACTCCCGAACGACAGGTGCTGGACTGCTATCCATATACAATGCAGGCGCTGGTAGCTCGGACCAAGAGGTTTAGTTCCTCTTTCTTACCCCGTGTCCTTTGATACCGGGCTCTTCAGGCGGGGCGTGGAACGGCATTTAAGCAGGCCTTTAGGCCACGCAGGGTGAGTGCGATAAGCTCAATATGATCTATTGTGCCTGTCGATTAGCCATTTTTTGGTCGGCTCAAGCACCTGGACGATGCGATAACCAGCAATGGAAAGACCTAAACGTTAATCTTATAAGACTACAAGATAAGATTCTGTTTATAAGTATTTATCTGTTCGTCTTCTTCTAAAAATAAACATAATAGGTATGCACCTATTTAATTATCTAATCTTACTATTAAATTTTGTGTTGATCAATATATGTATGTGATGAAAATTATTGAAAACATATTTATGTAACAAGGTATATTTAATATAATCAGTAAATATTATTCGTGTATGTAGTTACATACATGAAATAGAGTAGAGTCGTAGAGTAAATCAATATAAAAATAAATTCTTCACACTTTTACAACGGCCTTGCCAGAATTATCACCAGCTAACATTCCAACCAAAGCGTCGTAGAGATGGTCAAAGCCTTCTGTGACGTGCTCCTTCACCTTCAACTGCCCGCTCTTGATCCACTTGATCAGCTCTACGAAAGCCTCCGCCCACTTCTCGTGGCCCCAGCGCCATACCAGGAAACCTTCCATCTTCAGCTGCTTAAACACCAGAGACGGCTGCAGAATTGTCGCTTTCGGCAAGCTCACATCGTTGTACGAACTAATACTTCCACACACTGACACTCTGCCATACTGATTCATCTGACCAATGATAATGCTGCTCAGCTCTCCTCCAACATTGTCGAAGTAACAGTCAACTCCGTTAGGCGCTGCTTCTTTGAGAGCTTTAGCAACATCGGCAGTCTTATAATTCAGTGCTTTGTCGAAACCTAGATCCTTTTCAAGCCACTCCACTTTGTCATCGGAGCCAGCGAAGCCGATTACTTTGCATCCCTTTATTTTAGCGATCTGACCCACAATGGAACCGACGGCACCGGCAGCACCAGTAACTACTACTGTTTCTCCTGCTTTGGGTTTGCAAATGTCCAAAAAGCCAAAGTACGCTGACACTCCAGGCATACCGACCGTTCCAATAGCAACCGACGGCGACAGTCCTTGTAAATCTGGTACCTTGTAAACCGTTTCACGGGAGGTCGTTTTTACATTGGGGTTCAAAATAGTGTAGTCGCACCAGCCTTTGTGAGATACGACCCTCGTACCAACAGGATATCTGGGATTCTTGCTTTCTTGGACTGAAGCGACTTGGAAGCTGAACTGGTCGTATGGAGCTGGGGTCGTGGCGTTGTAGGCGCGGAGGTACGGGTCCACACTGATCCATTCTGCCTTTACCAAGATTTCACCGTTCTCCAGAGCTGGTAACTCTTCCTCTACGAGCTGCCAGTCGTCACGCTTGGGAACTCCCTCGAATTTCCTTTTTACGACGTATTTCCTTGCCTTCACCATGTTAGTTTTGGTAGTCACCTGGAAATAAAGATTGAATAATGGAATACTTTTTCTATTTAACATTTTATAGAGAACAGTGAGTGGGCAAATAGTACTTGTATTGTCCACCATCCTTATCCTTATTTAGATTATAAATCCGAAAGTAACTCTGTCTGTCTGTCTGTCTGTTACGCGCGCATAGAGTACTGAACCGTTTCAAATGAATTTTGGTACAGATATAGTCCAGAGCCTGAGAAAGGACATAGGCTACTTTTTGACCGACTGCGCTATAAAGAAATAATGTTTTACCCGTTAAACGTCTCTACGCGGACGAAGTCGCGGGCGGAAATCACTAATAAATTAGATCTACCTTTAGGTATCTAATAACAACTTTCGAGTCAATGTGAAAATGGAATTGGTTTTTGTCACTATCAGCAGATTACCCTACTAATTGACTATAGGTTCGCTTGTTTACTTACCTGTGTAAGTAATATTAATATCAACAGTCACTACTGTTACGAGTATATCCACAAGTGGTCTCTCTACATTCAATTCTTGAAGAAACCAAATCTGTCGTTTCAATTCAACGTAAGTAGTAATATTGATGAAATTTCTTCTCTCCTTACTACGCGATACCATAAATATTATTAAACAAGAACTAAAGATAGTACTAAGAATTAATTGTTTATTCATGTAGATCGTGTTGCATCAAGAAGTAAATTACGGATAATTACAATACAATAGCTATGATACAATGTTGTCATTAAAATAGGACGATTAAGTATCGCCTTTTGGTTTTATATCTCTAAAAAACACCGAGAACACCTATGTCAACATCTTCCGTAAAAAAATATGATATACCAGGCCTGAACAAAACAAGTGAAAAACTCTAGATAAACTAGTTCGAAACCTAACTTATGAAATAGTTAGAAATGTAATGCATAAACATACCTTTTTCTTACAATCGGATAAAGAAATAGATTGTATTGTGTCTCCCTGGGCTCTCAGCTAGCTTATGGCTCGGAGCAGGTGGAGTTGTGTTTATAATGGCGTTGTTTATCGCTAATCCGTCATGCCATAGTGAACTCTACAATGAAGATTGAGGCCGGCTGAGTAGGAATGATTTGCAATATACGATCTTTATAGGTAATGTAAGTGGTTGTTTTCCCGTAGCCGAACGATTGCCTTTAGTAGTACTATCGAATCATGCAAGTTATATCTTGAAAAATAACCTTTTTTCTTAAATTTTCAAAACAGTAATTTCCATCTCGAAAGCGTGAAAACCGATCGTTCATTTATGTGACGTAATCAGATACTGCTTGCCGCATGAAATCGATGCTTAAAGCTAAAGTAGCTTTACGCCCTAAGTAATGAAGTAGTTCGAGCTTAGTTTTGGTTTATTAGTTTCGTAAAACTGGTATTTATTGATTTGTATAAAAAAAACTGCAACTGCAATGAATAAAAAACCACTAAAATTTCACGGTGTATACTCAAACCCGATGTACGTAAACCGTAAAAAGCGTGAAAAATCTTCACAATTGAATTGTCAGCTTTTCATGCGAATTTCGTCATGAGATGGCCAGCTCATACTGCTAATTGGAATATTCTAAAGAAGATAGTATATTGCAAATCATTCCTACTCAGCCGGCCTCAATCTCCATTGTAGAGTTCACTTTGGCATGACGGATTAGCGATAAACAACGCCATTATAAACACAACTCTACCTGCTACGAGCCATAAGCTAGCTGAGAGCTGAGAGAGACACAATACAATATATTTCTTTACTCGATTGTAAGAAAAAGGTACGTTTATGCATTGCGTTACTAACTATTTACATAGGTAGCGATTTTCACTTGAAATATTTACCCTTTTTTTGTGTGAAAGGTACTTTTTCGTCCTATTTTAATGACAACATTATATCGTAGTTATTGTATTGTAATTATCCGTAATTTATTTGTTGATGCAAACAATTACTTCTTAGTCCTTTCTTAAGTTCTTGTTTTGTAGTATTTTTTTTTTCTTGATTTATACATCAAAATCAGTATTTTTCATCAATAATACTAGTTTTTAAGATTTACTGAAATGACAAAGATATTTATTTTCTTCGAGAATCGAATATACCTACAACGTGAAATTTTAGTGGTTGTTTCCCGTGGCAGAACGATTTGTCTTTAGTAATACTATCGAATCATGCAAATTATTCCTTCAATAATTTTATAACTCGAAAACGAAAGGAGCTATCGTTCTTTTATAATTGTGATGTAAACAGGTACTGCTTGCCGCATGAAATCGACGCTTAAAGATAAAGAAGCTCTACGCCCTAAGTAATAAAGCGGTTCGAACGTGCTTTCGAGTTTCGGTTATACCTTTCGTAAAACCGAAATTTATTGATTTTAATAAAAAAGGACTGCACAAATATTTTGTGCTACTAAGATAGAATCATTTTACTGCGGGAAAACAACCACTGAAATTTCACGGTGTAGGTGTGTGTGAATATTATAACAGTAGTGACTGTTGATATTAATATTACTTAGCAAAGAAGCCAACCTATAGGCAATTTAGTAATCTGCGGATAGTGACAACCACCAATTCCATTTTCACATTGACAGTGAAAAGTTGTTATTAGATACCTAAAGGTAGCTCTAATTAATAAGTGATTGTGGACAAAACAAGTATTATTTGCCCACTCATTGTTCTCCGTCAAATGTTAAACAAAAAAGGTATTCAATATTATTATTCCAATCTATTTTCCAGGTGACTACCAAAATTAACATGGTGAATGCAAGGAAATACGTCGTAAAAAGGAAATTCGAGGGAGTTCCCAAGCGTGATGACTGGCAGCTCGCAGAGGAAGAGTTACCAGCTCTGAAGAACGGTGAAATCTTGGTAAAGGCAGAATGGATCAGTGTGGACCCGTACCTCCGCGCCTACAACGCCACGACCTCAGCTCCATACGACCAGTTCAGCTTCCAAGTCGCTTCCGTCCAAGAAAGCAAGAATCCCAGTTACCCTGTTGGTACGAAGGTCGTATCTCACAAAGGCTGGCGCGACTACACTATTTTGAACCCCAATGTAGAAACGACCTCCCGTGAAACGGTTTACAAGGTACCAGATTTACAAGGACTGTCGCCGTCGGTTGCTATTGGAACGGTCGGTATGCCTGGAGTGTCAGCGTACTTTGGCTTTTTGGATATTTGCAAACCCAAAGCAGGAGAAACAGTAGTAGTTACTGGTGCTGCCGGCGCCGTCGGTTCCATTGTGGGTCAGATCGCTAAAATAAAGGGATGCAAAGTAATCGGCTTCGCTGGCTCCGATGACAAAGTGGAGTGGCTTGAAAAGGATCTAGGATTCGACAAAGCACTGAATTATAAGGCTGCCGATGTTGATAAAGCTCTGAAAGAAGCAGCGCCTAACGGAGTTGACTGTTACTTCGACAATGTTGGAGGGGAGCTGAGCAGCATTATCATTGGTCAGATGAATGAGTATGGCAGAGTGTCAGTGTGTGGAAGTATTAGTTCGTACAACGATGTGAGCTTGCCGAAAGCGACAATTCTGCAGCCGTCTCTGGTGTTTAAGCAACTGAAGATGGAGGGTTTCCTGGTGTGGCGCTGGGGCCACGAGAAGTGGGCGGAGGCTTTTGCAGAGCTGATCAAGTGGATCAAGAGCGGGCAGTTGAAGGTGAAGGAGCACGTCACAGAAGGCTTTGACCATCTCTATGATGCTTTGGTTGGAATGTTAGCTGGTGATAATTCTGGCAAGGCCGTTGTAAAAGTGTAAAGAATTTATTTCAATACTCATTTTGTCGACGAAGTAATATATGTGAATAATGTATACTGGTTATTAAATATACCCTGTTACATAAATATGTTGTAAATCATTTGCATCACATACCTTAACATTGATCAATTCCAAATGTAACAGTAAGATTAGATAATTAAATAGGTGCATATGGTACTAATTATTACGAAAGTGAAAGTTTGGTTCATATTAGAATCAGGCGAAGGGTCCTGCTGGATATACAGACATCAAAAAACCTGCATGTTTTTAAAGTATTGTTGTGTAATTTTACGGATCAAAGTCGCGTTTCGAACTCTTTACAGCGCTAGTTGGAGACGCGAGACTGTCAGGACACTCCATCCGAGTATTGCCCGTGACCACGAGAGATGTAAAGAGCTCGAAACGTCGGGTCTCTAAATAATATGTTTAGAATATACACGCGAGTTTGATCCGAAAAATTTGTTTTATTTCTATAGGTTCCTTTTCCATCTTAGCACCTTTAAGGCGGCAGCCTTCATGTCCGAGACATCGCTGACAAATTGCAAGAGAGCCGCCTACGTTGGTACGGTCATATTTACGGAAACCGGCAGACTACGTAGGGAACAAGTGTTAGCTATGTCGCTACCGCCAGGTCCCGGCAGAAGGGGAAGGCCCAAGAAGGCTTGGCTTGACGTCGTAGTGGATGACATGCGTGCCAACAAACTCTCCGTGAAGGATGCCGAAGACCGTGCGAAGTGGAGAGATAGGAGTAGGAAAGCGGACCCCGGGCTCCGCAAGCATGCAACCCGGAAAACGCGGGGATGATGATGATGATCTTAGCACCTTTAAGGGTGACAGGAAGGGAAATTAAATAAAACAGACGTGCATCATTTTATATTTATTAGGTAAAACTTAAAATTGTAATGAGGTAAATCGTATTACAACTCGTAAAGCTAAATATTATCAAAATATATTCCTAATACAACTCTAAAATTACAATATCACATTCACTTTTGGTTTATTTGTTAGGTTGATATTTATTACGTATATTGATGTAGGTAACCTGTTTATTTGAACGTTATGTGTATTATACTTTACCTCAAGCTATGAATTTTTCTATTTAGCATTTAAGTTATTTTGTCCAATTATAGTAGGTGAAATCTTAAATAGTTTAGGTACAGTGTTATACCAAAGCCGCGCTAAGTTGGCCGATTTGACACTTTTTATTTTATATTTTGCATTTATCCTTGTTAAGAGGAACATATTTAGCGAATCATAAAGAACAACTTTTAAAAATAAGACGTTATTTCAAAATGTCAAATGCACCTAATTATCTAATTATTTGTCTTTTATTACTTAAAATAATTGAATTATAAAACGAAAACGTACAATTTCCACTCTGTATTACTGCTTTTACAAGGTTACGCCGTTTGACACGTTTTCATAGTGACGTAATGGATAATACTCACTAGGTATTTTTTAGAAATAGGATGAAGGATTTAATAATTATTGTTTTTAATAATAATTTTAAATAAGAAACTTCAATTCAATCTTCTGGATGTGAATAAATGTTTTTAATAAAAAAATTGTTATAATAGGGTATTTGACTATTTTTTTATTTTGATATAGTTGGATGGACCACTCGAACACAAAGACACTGTTGAAAGTATCACTTTGATATCTGGATAACTCAACGAGATATTACAATTTTAATTGCACATTAATTGGTCGAGCTCAAAAATGCACCATACAAACGTCGACTGGCGTGTGACGTCACACGCTAGTTTGTTGTATGCAGCGCCTAAGAAGTTTGTTCGGTAGGTTCATCAAAAGTTGCGTTTATAGATATGTTTTCATAATGAAAGATGTGACTAATTCTGTTATTAATAAGATGAAAAAGAAATTTTAAATGATTTTCGCAATTTTGGAATGGACTTGCCCACCCAACTTTAAATTATTTTTTGTAGTCTCATTTCGCTAAAAATTTAAGTTTCGTTTTCATTAATAATATTGATTTACATAAATCCTACTGATTTTCATAAAAATGGCAAGCATAACAACCACAGTCGAATACCCTATTAGACCTTGCTTGGTTATAAAGTGGAAATAACTGTTACTTATATACTTCGGCAATTTTACCGTCGTCCCTCACTAGTGCAGTCAGTCTGACATGTGTCAAATCGGCCAACTTAGAGCGGCTCTGGTATAGTTACTTTGAACTGCTTTGAACTGAACAAACAGCCAAACTTCTCCTTTTCTGAAGTCGGCTATTCTATCGTGGTCTTTGAAATAAACTACTGGACTTTGGCATCGATGAGCTTCGTAAAGTGGTTCAATTGCTATCACCTAAAAAACAAGCATTTTTACGACATCTCGATGAATTGAGAACCTTTTTTTTTTGTCGAGTCAGCTTAATATTGAAGTTCTCTTCTTATTGACGGCATCTGTCACCAGAAATCGACAAATTGCGAGCCTCCTTAGAGAGTCGGTTAAATCAAAGGCAGAGTCATCCATCACCAGACAGTGCACTTATGGGTGGGGTTCATAGGAGACCCCGGGGGGCATCGGAACTCCCGCGCGAAATCGTGCGAGTTGGACAGCGTGCCGATCACCCGGAAGCGGCCCGGGGAGTGAACTGCGGTCTTTAGTTTGTTGCGCATCGCTTCCGGTCGCATCGCGCCGCACCATACCTGCGGATGAACACCAATGAAAGAATATAAGTTACAACTACACGCATTTATTGGTTAAAAAAAACTAATAAGACAGTTTGAACATAACACATTGCAAAGTTACTTTTGTAACTAACTAATACTGTTTTTCCAAATGGATGTTGTTACAGATGGATTGTACCAAAACCTTAGAGAGCGCTCTACCTGAAAAAATATCCTATTTATTCGTGATCTAAGTTCCTCCGTAGGCTCTACCTACATAAAAATATTAAAATAGCCTATATAGATCGATGTTTCTAGAGTTATAGCTTGGTTCCGATGTCGGTTAGATGTCTACTGACAAAACCTATGTGTATACATAGTAAGAAAACCTAACTTAACCAATTGTATGACGTCTGACCTGAGCAAAGTTGAGGAAGAATAGCTGCGTATGAGTGTGGTTCAACCCGGGAAGGGTCTCGCCCTCTGCACCATGCTTTTGCAGCCAGTGAAGATACGCCCTGAATGCTTGCTTCACGCCCCCGTTGTCCGCTATGTTCTCACCCTTATAAAACAACATTAGGAAATGAAAATTTAGGCGTGAGAGCCATCCCCTCCCCCGCAAGTCCAGTGATGATGACGAAGCTACTCCAAGCTGTCATCGTATGTCAGTTAGGGAAAAAAAGGAAACATTTTATCTGACCGATCCGAGTCTTGACTGGCTCGGTGGTTTACAATTTTTTGTGTGACGAACATCGGTGTTCGTTCCGTGTCTGGGTGTGTTAAATATATTTAACCCTTCAACGGACATAACCTGTTGAAAATTGTCATTGACTGAAGGTTTTGCACCTTATTTCAAGTAAGGTCCAGAATTTGGTGGGATTATATTATATCCCCTCTGCCCGGTAAGGGCTTAAAGTCAATTTATGTGTATAACGTATATACCACGGTTATTTTTGATATCCGTAACACAAGTACTTAAGCAACTTATTTTAATACTGCATACTCAAGAAAAAATATTATATCTGGTGTACTCATGGTGGCGTTTTATGTACTTACACAACATTTCATCACCCACCATGATCAATCCATAATCGTGGCTGACTAACTTTATAAACACTTGTTTTTGCAAGTCAGGCTAGACATCAAACTATTTATTGGATATTAAGTGACTAGTAAAAAGCAGGTGTCGGTTTAGCACGTTAATATTTGTAGTATATCATTATCATTACAGGAATAGGTAGGGTGTAGACAGTATCCCTAAGAAGTTTACATGTATGCTCTGTGAAATATAAATAGAAACATTAGGTAAACATTAGATACGATGAAATTGACACCATAAATTGTGGCCGGTGTGATGCTGTCTGACTTATAAAAAAAAAAATTATTTCGGTTAACCAGGTTTAACTTATGATATAAGTGGATGGAGTCTCCATTTAAGCTGAAGAGCCTGTGTTTTGGAGACGCCGCTCTTCCTTATTCCATTCAACTTATAATAACGTAATGATGATAAAATCACTGAATAATGTGTATCTTACCTGAGTATTGACCCCATCTAGCTTCATATGCACTTCGGGCACAACGTACCGTCCATACTGGTCGATGAGGCACTGGGCCCGGCGGTGGAAGGCTTCGATGGCCGAGTCGGACCACCAACGGTGGAGGTTCCCGTCGCAGTCGAATAAACGACCTTTGTCGTCGAAACCGTGGGTGATCTCGTGCCCTGAAATAGAGAAAAGCTTTGAGATTAGATTGGTTAACACGTGAATGTCTTAATATCGAAACAGTTTCATTGTAGTTACTATTCCATGATTTTTGTAAACATGGAACTATGTTACCAAGCCCAAATCTTCAGATAGATTTCGACTCCCATTAGGGTTTATACCAAAATGGCTTTGAAATTTAACCTAGTTGACAATGACGAATTTCAGTGTTTAGGTTGATCAAAGGTCTAACTTCAAATAACGAGTCGTAATTTTACTTTTATAGTCATTGCGTAATAAGTTAAGCCAAAAATATGGGTGTGAAGTTGTTACTGATACGCACCAATAACAACACCAATGCCTCCGTAGTTGAGCGAGCGCGGGAAGTGCCTGTGGTAGAAGGGTGGCTGCAGGATGCCGGCCGGGAACATGATCTGGTTCTTGTTGCGACTGTAGTAGGCGTTCACGACGGCCGGCGCTGTGTTCCACAGGGTTTTGTTCACTGGCTGCCCTATGCTGAAATAGGTATAAAATACTACTTATTGTAAGTTTATAAGTGATAAAATCAGCTCGCGGCTCTAACGCGGCCATAACTGGTGGAACTCAGTCGAAACGGGCAGTAAGTATCTATGTATTTATTTTTTTGATGGGTTATTCCAATTTGCCCCTCCAAGCCATCGCACTGAAGGGAGACATTACCATTTGCTTATAAAGGTTTAACTTGCTGGAGCCAACTGGAATAACCCGATTTGATAAAGAAATAGAAGAAATCAGTACTGGCTATTTAATTCACTTACCGAGATTGCTCCATTTTAGTCAAATGTTGCAAAATATTCAAAATGTTCTCAAAATATTTATCCGGGTGTATCTTCACTTCCTTGTATCTGTCATCCAATTCGACTTTATTCAGAATGAAATCTGGATAACCTATACGCAGCATCATAGCATCAACTTTAACAGCAGCCAACTTCTTTGTTTTATCGTCGATCCAGTCAGTAAGATGGAGTAGTTCTCTGAAAGACTGCTGTATTTCCCTGGTCATGGTGAGTGTGTCGTTCTTGCTCGTCTCATCGAAATATTTTCTTACGAACATAGAGCCTAGTGCCATTCCCATGTTGGAGTTCACTTGGGATATGCAGTTCTTCCATCTTGGTGGCGCTTGTTCGCGACCGAACAGGATGAAATAGAATCTGAAATATTACGTTATAGTACAGTTTGTTGTGATATTCAAATCTCCGAATACGTCTTTTGTTAGTTATGGATAAATAGCTAACAAGCAAACAATTAATTGACGAGTATAACTATCTATGCAGCGTTATCCAAGTAACATATTTATTGACATCTCCCGGTCCCATTATTGCTCGCACAGCAGGTCACGGTTAGCAAAATACAAAAGAACGCCCTAGTTTCGTATAAGCCTACGATTGACATGCAGAAAAAGGCACACTTATCTAATTTAGCTGACAAACATTTTTTAGGTCCTGTGCTCAATCAATAAATGGTTCAACTCACTGTTGCTTGGCCGATTGGAAGCGATCGTCAAGGTTGTTCACCCGGTGTCGCACGAAGCGCCATAGCAGGTAATTTGACAAAGTGCTCGGGTCAGTCTCCCCTATCAATTGGACTAAATGCTGTGGATTTCAATAACATACATGCATCCTTAAGTAGTAGGTACTTTTGAGTTATGAATCCTTACTTCCTTATCACTATAAGGCCACCAAAGTTCAAAGTCCAGTTCCCAGTGGGGAAGGATGTGATTTTGAATGAGACAACGCAACGACTTTAATAAAAGATTTGAAAGCTTTTTTGTTGTAAATATTAAGCAATCACTTCACGACAATAAACTGATTCTCTTACTGCGAAGAGGACCAGGTTATGAGGCTTTAAACGTTATGGGGAAATACTACATGATTAGAATATTAACGTACCCTCACGTAGTTCAGTGCAAACAACACCACGGTCTCGTCTGAATCCACTGTCCGATTCATTACAATGCATAGGTATCGACGCCAGTTGACCTCTGGTACCAGCTCTTCTAGCTTATCTAGAGGCATCCTCTTGTACAGCTCTGAGACGTTCCGTCGGTCTTCTGGGGCCGATGTGATTTTGGCCAACCTAGGAAAAAGTTGAAAAATTCTATTAAGTCACCTGTTGCTACAAAACATTATTATATTTAACTAATTTTGCTTGACTGATCTTACTCACTTAATTTCAAAACTTATTAATTTATCCGCGCTTTGCGCCACGTAGTCAGGATCACCACCTAGCAAAAGTGCTATCTTGATGAGGTATCTTTTGTAGGCATCCAGGTAAACTTTATTAGCTTCTTGTAAAAAGTAGTCTCTTGTGGGTAAACCTGGAAGTAGTCAATTTAACCAAAAATGGTAAGTGCAAAATCAATGATTTGAAAGGGTGATTGTGAAGTCACTATATTTTTATCAAAATTAATGATGATTTACCTAAACTAGTTTGATCAAATTGAATAACGAATTCATCGGAATTCTTAATATCTGGGCCGACCCATTCAGATATCAAAATGTCATTATTGTACAATCTTAGTTTTGCCATAAGCTCAAGCCAGTCGAAGTTGCTCGCATTCCAATTTGGTTTTAAAATAGGCCAGCCACCCAAAAGGTCTAATAAATCTAAAAGGGGTCTGTGACCTCTCTTTTGTAATATTTCGTAGTTCATGCAAGACTTAAACAAAAACCGAGCCTTCAATGTAGCATCTCCATTGGCTGGATCTTTATTAATTTTATTCCTTTTTTTCCCCACTTCATCCTTGTCAGTAGCTTCTCTTTTGATTGAGTATTTGTTTGGCCTTCTTATGTTTTCTAGTAATTTCCTGCTATTGAAGTTATGACCACCTACGGATCTCTTGTGATTTTTTCGATTATTCGCATATATTTCTAACTTATTTGGGTTATATTTCTTAGTTTCTCTAGGATACTTTTTATTTTTAAGTAAGTACTTATGCATTTCATAGTTTATTTTATCCATCGGCTTCTTAATTAATATTGGTTTCTTAAGAATTTTTGTTCTCTTGTCTAAATATCTACGTATACGTTTCAGAATTTCTGATTTATTTTCTTTAGTACTTAGGTCATATCTGTTTCCTTCTTTCGCTGTTTTATTGAGCATTTCACCAGAACTGGCTTCAATTATATCTACATAAATGTTCTCTATTTCGAGTGTTGGTTTGGGAATCATCAATTGAAGGAAATTGTCTTCCATATCTAATCGTGAACCCGGATATATGCTTTTTACTTTCTCTGAAGCTTTAAATTCCAATAATTCTTTCAAGACTGTATCCAAATTTTCTCTAAGCATTTCAAATGTATCGTAGCTGAAAATGTAATTCATATAAATATTACACAAAATCACAATATAATATGTACATTAATAAGATCCCGTGGTAAGTAGTACCCAAATACGGAACCAACACTGATGTTCGTCACACACACAAATCAATATAAATAAATATTACTCGACATCACATACATTGATCTGATCCCGTGGTAAGTAGCTTAGCACTTGTGCTACACACAAATATATTTAATAACACACCCAGACACGGAACAAACACCGATGTTCTTCACACAAATATTTGTCCCGGGTGGAAATCGAACCCACTACTCTTGGATCCGTGGGTAGTAAACCTGGGTCACTAACCACTGTTCCACCGAGCCAGTCAAATATAAGTGAAGGTGCAATACTATAAAGGTGCACATAAGCACGTGTATAAAAGTGATAATTCTTCGTGATCTAAAATAAAACTTGCCCAGCCTTATCAGCAGGTATCGGATTAAGTGCTGCCCAGTTGCCGCAGGCGTACTGATAGAAGTCGTGACAAGGATCGGCTTCGGCGTCCATGTATTGCTTCATGATGTTGGCTTGTGTATTCCTGATAGTCTCTTTGTCGCCTTGCCCTTTCCAGAATGCGTGGATGCCTGTAATTGGGTAAACGGTTTGAGTAAATTTGATAGTTAAACTCTTTGTAGAAATGCTGTGGACATTTTTTCCCATGAACTAATTAGATTTTACGAAAAAAAAGCAAACATTTATTAAGACAAATTTGATGAAACAAAGCTATGTAAAAAATATAAACACACATATAAATAAAGTAATCATTAGGTTCTGCCGATAATTGCGTTCTGCGATATGTAGTTTCATGGAATATTTTTAAAGTTAAAAGAAAAACAGTAAAATTTTCTGCATTGCATAAAATTTTGACCATTTTCGATTTAGTGAGATTAGGCAGGTGTTATTATTCCGGTCAGGTATTGTATGGGTCCCTGACCATATTGACCGTTTTACCATTCAAACATATCGTGAGAACTTGTCCAGATTTGAGTGAACGTAACCTTGACTTGGTCGTTTGGGACTCAATTGGATAATGTGTCCTACGTCAGGGCTGTCCCTCCAACCCGCACAGAGCGGACTTTGGGTAATCAAAGATGAGTAACTTACTCGATATGTAAACAATTTACACAAGGAACCAAAACCGAAGACATGACAAAAAGAAACTCTGCATAAAATTTGTATCATTTCATACCCCGCTCTTACTATCACTTTTGACCATAATCTTATTTTTGTAAATAGCAAGTGGTACTTGCTCTTCTAGGTATATAGGTCATAGTCTATTCCATGTATTTAAATTTAAATTTGTAGTATAGATGAATTGAATCCTGATATTGTGATCACCTATGTTTATATAGATTAGTTATTATTCTATGTAGAGCGATGGATCGGAATTACTGAACTAGTCATCAACATAAAATCTGAGAAGTATGTCGTGCGTATTATCAGGTAGCCCTACTGCCCACTGTCATCGCTTGATGAATTCACTAAAGCACTAAACGCGCATATTGTTGTGCTGTTAATTTGCCCTTGTAACTACATTCGGAACTGCGAAGTTCTTCCAATTGAGAAAACTGTTAGTATGTCAAAGGTTAGGTGACTAATGGTACTAAAAGCTTGCATGCAATTTCATAAAATTATTAAATAGGCAAGGAAAGTTGTCAAGGGTCTTTCAGCTCTTTTCAGGAAATCAGGTGCACTATTAAAAGCCATGAAAAACCTAATTTAGGACGGGTATGATAGATAGATACTTGATTACCCGCAAATTAATAAGGTACCTGTATAAGATTTGGCAGGTTTATAAATATTTGCCGACGATCCCATTTCCTCTTCTTCCAGCTCTGGTTGACCCCGGATTTGTTCCACAACATCATCAAATGGACCAGGATCCACGTGTATTTCAGGATGTATTCCACTATACACAAATTATACAAATCAATAAACGGTTCTAATAAATATTATTATTATTATTAAAATAATAATAATAAATAAATTAGAAATCAATAACAAATCCTCACCTTTCGATATTTTCATCATTTTCATCATCGTACATTCCTTCTGATGTGTTATATTCATCATCTTCGCCTTTAGCTTCTTCATCATCGTCTTCTACTGACTCTTTTTGTTTGATATGAGGATTTATATGAGGATCATGACTAAAATTTATAAAACAAAATTATCATGCAGTTTACGACAGTTAACGACAAGTACAATGGATTTTTGCTAACTAAAACTAAAATATGGAGGTAGTGAGTAATGTGTTTATATTATTCAAAGATTTAAATACACGTTCTTACTCACTCGTAATCTTGAGAGGTGAATGTGAAATGGCTTCTGCGCTTCACCCTAGTTGGCGTAGCATGATGTTTCGAGCTACCCCATATAAATATATCGCTGGTAACGTTGCCTTCATAAAATTCCTTTTTGTTATCCTTCGAATTAGTCCGCGCTAGGACGATCTCCTCATGAGGCAGAAACGACGTTCGGAACCCTTGAAAGACTTCTCGTTCTTCGGGATCCTCTCCTTCCAATCGGTTGTAGATTCTTGGAATATTCTTCACGACGAACTGGTCTGATGGGTCGCCTAAGTCGTCCAGTGGTCTCTTGACGACGAAGTAGGTTATAGCAACTAGGGTTGCGATGGTAATTATTGATAGGAATCGGTATAAGTTAGCGTGTTTCGATTTATATGATACGGCTTGTGGGCATCGCGTTTCGACTCGCGTCATGGCAGCTTCTGACTGACAGAGAGGAGGCCGAGACGTCAGTTGGACGTCTAATGAATGAGACCTCTTTGCGCGTCTGATTTCAGCCTAGCACACTAGTCACGAAACGTAAAAGTGAGAATGTATGTTTTGATCAAAGATGTCTATTGAATCCATTATATTTGAGGATTGTATATTGGGTACCTAATCCTGCAGCAACTGCATAATTGTAAAAAATTATGCTGTGGTTGAGTAGTAACGTAAAAAGTTTGTTGACTTTTACGTGTGGGTGGTACTATGATTATTATCTAAGTGCTGTACTTGTAATATAGTAGAGTATTTGAGATTATTGCCACGAATAGTCACGCATGATGGAATAATAAAACCTTTGATGCCTATATAGGTAATATACCTATATAATTTAAATAAAGGTTAACTAAATAATAAAAACAGTAAAGAAGGTATATAACTGCTTCATTTAATTATAGTATTTGAATTTACATAAATGTGTAAGATACTTATTAAAACTATTTGTTATGCGAATTCAGATCCATTTATAATAGTTTTTGATTAGCCAAAAGACATTGACATTATTTGATAACGCAATTTTAAAAAATGCAATTTTACAAAATATTTGGCTCTATCAATGAGTATTTTGTAATGGGAAATCAAAATGATATCTTTTGCAGAGCTTACTAATCAGGTGCATTTAATTAATGATTTGATTTTATCGGATATGATTTGCGGTAAGTATTTTTAGCATAAATAAGTAGTTTCACAATAACAATGATCTTATCCCAAGACTAAAGCACTTGGACCGTGTTACAGAGATCAGAATTAATAGGAATCTTTAAATATACTTCAATAGATAAATCAAAAAAGAAGGAATAAGTACAAATGTTTATACATCGGACCAATATAAATTTTGCCAAGCAGGGATCAAACCCACGACGTTAGAGCTCTATACGCAATACACAAGGCCTCTACCGAAATGTCTGATAATATACATATATAATCTAAGAATAAAGTCTATAAATTATAGACATTTTGTTTCATGTTAGTAGATATTAATAATGGTACAGAAATATCGATTAATTATAATTCTTTTGGGTAGGCTCGACCCCTCAATTTACTACGGGCAGTTGCTGATTTGCACAAACTCTCTTTATTCGACGAAACCTTGGTAGAGATGGTTGGGATTTATAAGGGCTTATTTTGTAGAAAACAACAACCACGCGGCGGAAGAGCTGATCAGCTTCAGCCGACACTTGCTGTCCACCAAGCACTGGTTCGCACGCATCTCCTGGGCCAACAAAAAGCGGTACATCCTGGCCCTTTTGGATGACGTGAGGAGTGCTTGGGCGCTGTCACTACTCCTCAAGTCTATGTGGAACTGCCGGCCTAAGGACGCTGTGTTGTCGGCTAGCGAGTGGGTTTCTAATGTTCTCATTATGATAAAATCAGTTTTAATGTACGGTCAGAACCCAACAAATAACTCTACTTTTATACATTTCTGAAACAAAACTGGGTACGTACCCATATTAGGTGAACAGTGAGTGGCTGAGACTCTGTGCTGTGAGGACATTTTAAATCGCGCCACTCATTTACTTATCAGACGCGTACAGAATGAGCTGGCTAAGAGAAATTTCTAAAAATGCGTAACTTACGCGCTTTGTGGACACTCCACTCCATTTTTAAAGAAGCAAGCTGTCACTATTCGTCTAATGGGGAAGTGCCCTAAGACTCGATGCTAATAACTTTCTGGCTTCTCTATCAATAATTTGTATATTCTATTAATTACGAGTACTATTATGTTCAAGTAATTAGTAGTAGTTGTTATTATCAGAGTAGTAATTACTATGTTGTTAATAAGTTTTAATTTTTTTAAAACCGAAATAATTCAATTGCTCAACTGTTGACCGGGTATTTGATCATCCGTCCATCCAGGAATCGCGCCCAGACGTGCGACACCATTACACCAACCAACGGCTTACTAACCTGTTAGCCACAGATGCCTTAAAAAAAATAAGTTTACAGTTACTTTTAAACTGTCATGGTTATGCACATTAGAAAACTGAAGCTGTCCGGGATATTTAACTTTAACTAACTAACTAACTAACTTAATTTAACATGTTGTTTTGTTTTAATAAGTTCATCCGTGATCATGGCGCTTGCAACAGTGCCGAAATATCGGGAGCCCATTAAAACAAAACAACATGGTAAATATCCCGGACAGTTACAGTCTTCTAATTTACAGTTTCTTTCTTAATTACGAGTATATTCAAGTACTTAGTCTTTGGTGATTAGTCAGTGTGTCCTAAATTGATAGTAATCGCAATGTCTGCAGCCATGAAGTGTGGAGCAGCTACGACCAAGTGCCGATAGACCATAACAGGACAGCCCAGCCCGTGCCCGTACTCGCACAGGTCATGAAGAATGACCGCATGTGGTTTTTGGCTCTGGAACCGGTAAGTTGTACCGATGTTGTCAATGATTTTAGTCTCCAACGAAATTCATAGGAGTTGCGAAATCAGCTGATTTTCCTTTTCAACTATCCTATCCTATCTGTATTGACGGTGGAAAGGGAAATCCGTAGGTACTCGGATATTATGTAGTTCATGCACCTTTAGATCACTGTTGAATATGGTGTTTGATGATTTAACAACGTTATTATAAACACTTAAATAATAACCATAAGCTATAAAGAAATAAACATAAAATGTATTTTATGTCTGTACATGCAGACAGACTAGTATTTTTTTTTATGTTGACACTTTTTCTATCCAGTTGTTGTGTATCCCCTAAAAACCTTTAAAAAAGATTAACAAATAAAGTACGTACCAACGCATAATGGTATGTAAAATGGTTTTCCACTGCCCAACAAAACCTTTCATTCCAGGAATCCCAAGCCATAGTCCTGTCAGAGTTGCTAACAGTCTCCGGAGGGCCGGTAATGTGGGAGGTGCTCAAGCACGCCCAGATGGTCTACGAGCGTTACCGAGAGGAACAACTGCAGAACCTCCAGGAGTGCATTGTGCTGAACGAGCCGGTACCGAGTGCTGGCGCTGCGGCCCCAGCTGCAACTGATAAGGTAGAACCCTAGGCGCGGGAGAAAACCGCGCCATGAGTTATGTGATACAATACAAGATATCGTGAGTTTTGACCCTTCGTAGTACATGTGATATGCTGAGAAGATAATGATATAAGGGAGATGATAATGATTTGATATGCTTGGCCAGCATGGTAGAATTAGACCTTTTCGCCCTAGTTAAGGGTAGGCCAGCAGTGGGGACGTATATGGGCCGATGATGATGATGAATACGAGAATGTGACTGGTACTAAATACCTACTTGTGTAAAAGTTGTTCCGAAGTCGTCAAATAGGTAGGTAGGTATTTTTTTTTTACTAACATGAACGTGTTCATTTCATTTCTGGCACTGGATTACATTTTAAGAATTAGTTTTAGAAAAATTATATTTTCTCCATATTGCTCACTTTAAACATTCGACAACTTATGAATTAAATAGTTAGTAATAGTACCTATGTGTCATAAGGTATATCGTTTTTTAATCTAAATTTCATGACTTGACTTGAATGACTAGAGAGTGGAACAGTGGTCAGTGAGCTGGCGGTTCCAAGAGTCGTAGGTTCGAATCCCACTCGAAACAAATATTTTTGTGATGAACATATCGCACCCCCAGTGCAAAAAAGGCGTAAGTGATATTACGTCAAATCATCGATTTTAACATATTTGAAAAGTACGTTTAAAGATACATATGCTGAATTTTTTTCATATTTTTCTTGTTAAATTTTACGAATTTATACAGAAAAATAGTTTTGAGATTTTTTTTTGCATCATTTTTATTCTTAAGGATTAGTAGATTATGTGATATTACGCAAAGAATAAATTAGGATATATGACGTATTATTCAATATTACGTTTATCCCTAAAATTTTATATAGAAAATAAATAGTAACAAATATTATGATTTTAATGCGTTTGTTTTTTTACATCGCTTATCTTGTATACACGATTACCTTTTTATTCGTTTAATTAACTATGTAAGGAAATTATGTAAATGCGCTTACTTAACCAAAAATATTAACTTAAAAAATTATAACAGCAGTATGACTGTCTACTTTATACGAACTGAAATTAATTATAATAAGAACAATTACGGCTTTATTCCACTCAAAACTTTTCTTTACACTAAAACATAAGACTAAATACTGCGACACGGCTGTAAAATAAGAATGATTACTTCTTTCTTCCACAAAAATACTTTAATTGCGCCGAGACGTAAGATTTTATACAGCGGCGCGAGAGTAGGCAAAGGGGAGATAAGTGTGAATTTGTCGATGCGGGGGAGGGGCCAGGTGCGTATCCACGCGCTTGCTAGTCAGTGCCCGTTTCTAGGTACAGGTAATAGCTGGGTTTACGCATTTGCGAAAGCAAAACAACAACTAATGAGTGCTTTTTCTTCTTATTTTAAAGTAAAGTGACCTATTTTGTTATTTATCTCTTCATTAACAAGATTTCTAGGCTAGAAATTCGGAACCTTACTCCTCTTTGGTCTGCCAGAATCATATCATTGAAACAGAAAGTTCAGGCATGAAGACTAGTGCAGACTCGGTTAAGTTGAAAATACTACAGGATGTCAAAATAGCTGAGAGTGACACATAAGCATTTGTAGCAAACTATAAGAACAGATCAAATCAAGGCCCCACGAAGCCACTAAGGAGGGACCTCATTGCTTTAATTACAACAAGCATGGCCATATTGCAGCTGAATATATCAATAAAATATAAGAAGAAAAATCAAGAGAGTTCCAGCTACGCAGCTGCTTCTATGGCGTCCATGTCAAACTCTGAGTGCTGGTGCTTCCGTCCATGCATATAACAAAACACAAGGTTCTGTTGCAAGATGTTAAGGTGTCACCTATCAAGACAATCAAATTAGCAATGACAAATCATTATCAGTTCATAGTACTGGTCAGTTGAGTTTGGTGAGCAATGATAAAGGTCAATATAATAAAATACTGTTTTAAAATGTTTTATATGTACCGGCGCTGGCTACAAATTGACTTTCAGTCAGTCAGATTAAGTAAGTCAAAATAAGGCTGCTTAATACTAAAAAAAACATGGCTGGATGTAAAATGTGAACATGCATACATATCTCATGTTGACAAATAAGACGTATACCTCTGGCATCATCGCATGGGCCATTTGAATTTTCAAGATCTGCAAAAGCTAGTTAATAATACCGAAGGTGCACAGCTTTCAAAGAAAGTTGAGAAGTTAACATGTATAACATGCTTACAAGGAAAACAAATACTTATTACTTACTAATAACACGCTTACCTCTGTAACAAAGTGTAACTAAATCTTCTAAATAACTAGAACTGGTGCATTCTGATATATGAGAATGTAATCCAATGGAAACGAGTTCGAGAATATTTTATGACATGAAAGTGTTTGTGTACTTTTTACATATAAAAACTGATGCCCTTGAAAAAATCAAAGATTCAAGAACCAGGTGGAGAAACAACTGGAATGTGCTATAAAGTGTCAGGGCCATTATCAGAGCGACTGATAATGGCCCTGAATATGTCAACTCAATCTTTTTGGAATTCATCAAACCTCCACGCCATACACCCAAAGAGCAAAAGGAGTTGCCGAACGTATGAACAGAACGCTAATAGAAAAAGCAAAGTGTTTGTTAATAAGCGCCAAGTTAAGTATCTAAGCAATACTGGGCAGAATTTGTACATACTGTTTAACTTATCAAACAGAACTCCGACTCGATCCATCAAAATATATGACACCAGAAGAGTTATGGTCTGGCAAGAAACCAAATTTGAATCATCTGAATATATTCGGATGCCAATTTACGATCCATCTCCCTAAAGAAAGAAGAAGAAATTAGGATCCAAAATCTCATAAAGCAATTTTATTGGCTATTGCGACCATACAAAAATTAGTATATAGATTTGTCATTCCTGGCTCCAAAACAATGATAAAAAGTAGAGATGCGGTATTTCTCGAATCAACAGTTGAAAGAAATCATGGTCCGGTGTTACTCAGATCAGGAAATAAGTTCAGGTAGTGAATACTCACCTAATGTAAAAATTATAACCCCGTGTCCCTCAAACATAACGCTAAGACTATGGAATAAAGAAATTAAAAGAGAATCAAGAAAATAGTTGTGCTGCAGTGACGATATCGTAGTACCACTAAACTACACTGAAGCAGTTACATCAGCTGAATCAGTGAAATAGAAAGAATCAATAGAAAAAGAACTGAAATTACATCACCAGAATGAAACACGGATATTGGTTGAAAAGCCTCCGGATAGAAGAACAATTGAATGTAAGTGGGTTTTTAGAATCAAGGATAAACCAACTGGTCTCCGTTATAAAGCTAGACTGTGTGCAAAGGGCTTTGCACAAAAAGAAGGCATAGATTATGATGAGACTTTCTCACCTACATTCGTAATTTATTATCTATTGCAGCTCATGAAAAAGTAGAAGTTGTTTAATTTAATGTAACCACCGCTTTCCTTAATGGAGAATTAATGTATCAAAATTCAATTCAATTACTAATAAATTTGGTTTTAAGAGATCTGGTCTGATCTGATTTTGATTTTAAGTCTGATCAATGTGTTTATATAGGAATAATTATAATCAATGGTGTGAAATATTACCTATGCCTCTATGTCGGTGATATGTCTGCTCTTTTGCAAGGATAAATCCATTATAATGGAATTTATAAATGATCTTAAAGTTTGATCTAAAAGTGTTAACACATTACACACTTTTAAATCAAAATTTGTGGGTATGCAAATTGAAAGATATGACAGCTGCCCTGTCAAGAAAATTCAACATGCAGTATGCCAATCCAAACTGTATTCCTGCTGATCCGAATGCAAAATAACAGAAGGCTGATGATGCATCCAGCAAAAGCTATCCTTACCGAAAAGCAGTAGGATAACTGATCCATGCAGCAACCGTAACCAGACCTGATATCATGTATGCTGCGAGCCAGATAAGTCGTTACTTAAATGCTCATAATGACACTCACTGGAAAGCTGTAATGAAAGTATTAAAATACTACTCATCCAACTCTGGTCAGTACTGGTCTGATTGGATAAAGCGATTCTGATTTTGCCAATGACTTAGTAACCAGAAGTTCAATAACAGGGTATGTTTTTATTAAAAGTAGAGCTGTTGTCACATGGTTATGTCAATGCCAGCAGACTGTGGCTCTTTTGACAACAAAGGCTGAATTCATGGACTCTTGTGAAGCAACAAAAGAAGCTGTATCGCTAAGACAGTTTCTAAGTGACATTAATGAGTTCAAACAAAAAACTGTATGCGTTTGACAATCAAGTGCTATAAATGTGATTAAAAACATAAACTCTGTAAACATTCCCCTAAATTACCCCTGTGCCCTAGCAGCGGGGACGTATATAGGCTGATGATGATGTAAACATGTGGATATTAGGTTTTGTTAAAGAAAAAAGTTACGAAGGTATTATTTCTTTGAACTATATGCATACTCATAGTCAATATGCTGACATTTTTACTAAAGCGCTGCCTAGAGACCAATTTAGATTTTTAAGAAACAATATTGGTTTAACAAGGCTTAGTACATAATTGTAAACAGTGTAATATTTAATTCTAATAATAATATGTGTGTCATGCTTGTTTATATTTTGTTAAATTTAAGAAGGGCTTGTATTTAGTAGGAGCATTAAAACACTATCATCATTTATATTGATAAACATTTGTATGTTATTTTTTGAGAAGAGGCTTGAGTTTGGTAGGGGTGTTGATTGTTATTATCTATGGTAAACTTCTAGCCTTATTGCACTTATTGTCTATGCTCCTTCTTACTCTGTGAACATTACTAAGTGCAGTCGTACCTAATATTGTAAAATTCCCGATATTGATGTATAAAACCGTCTTTTCACTAAAACCTCAATTACAAGTCGTAACAAATTATCGACTGATTATTAAGGAACTTAAAAAAATCAATAGTGGTAGTAATCTTAATCGAAACTCCACATTTCTGAATTATTATTGTGCAATTTTATTTTTGATAGTACGAACTTTAATTGTTACCAAAACAATAATAAGTATTTTGCCTACTATTTTGCCTCTTAAAAAAAAATAGCGAAAACAAAAAATGCATTGACTTTCTTCCCTATAGTCATAAATAATAATTTTAAGTAATATATTGTGTTCTTATGCAGGTAACTGTTATAAAACGTATAATGGAATAAGTTATTACTTTTGTTTACTTAGGTTATCTTAACACGCCCCTTATTGGAAAAAGGGGGTAACTATTGCTTATACACATCAAACATATTTTTAAAAAAGGGAAAAAGGCAGTAATCTTACTTATACTAGCATAAATTTATGTCGTTTCAGCTTTAATACAATTAACTTTTTGAAATACATTAACTTTGCTGGCAAAGTCTGGCATAAATTTTGATACTTAGAATCCTTTGTTTTATTACTTTCTGAAAAATAGCATAATAATTTATTTTTACAATTCCTAATAAACTATAAACATTAGCACTAACTTAAATAAAGCACGCAGTGCAATATTTTTTTCTCCTTTTTTTGATATAAGAATAAATCTCCTATGTTTGAAAATAAAGTAAATATGCGCATAAATTCAGTTTTTTCGCCATACTGAAAAGTTAGCATTTTCGTCTTACGCCTTTTTTCCCCTGAGGGTACGATATATTAGTGTCTGACGCCCATTATACAAGCTCTGCTTAGTTTGGATGTGAAATGTCTCAGATATTTATTTATTTATTTTAAATGTCAGTCCAAGAAAGAAACCCCGCAACAAAAACGTAAGAGTTCGGGCAGCAACCAGCCCACAGACTTTATGAAATCTCCACCGCCGCCTGGACAAGCCCAGAAAGAGGTACCTAAGGTTTTAGCCGGATTTTACTATCGTGTCCTACACTGTTTAAAATGAATTGAAATAAGTGCTAATCCCACTTACTCCTGATCCTACTTATAAAGAATCTGACTGAAATCAGATTATAGAATTAGGTGTAATCTTTTTACATAAATAATTGAGTCCAAACAATGTGTCTTTACAACGTAGGTGTATGTACAACATTTACTTAAATTCGAATTGGTGTATAATCCCACTTTATTGTTTGGCAGCTGGAAGCGAATTTGGCAACATGGAATGCGACCATCAAATCTTTACGAGACAGTGTTAAGTTAGAAGAAGTGGAAATGACTTTTAATAACGGCACCAAAAAGAAGATTTGGAAAGTCAACCGACCTAAGCCAGAGGTGGTAGAAACTGTGGACTTTGTAAGTAAACTTGATACATTCACAGGTCAGTTCTAATTCAGACATGATTCGAATGTCTTGATAGTCATCCAGCCTTATGATAAACACTTAAGTAGGCAGGCAATAATATTATAATTTAGAATTTAGGAAATGTTAGTCTAAGCAGGCAGCTCGTCTAAAGGAGACACATGATTGATCAGCTTAGATTAGATAGATTTTGCTAGAGAAATTTGATACTGGTACCTATTTGCTACAGAAATACAATAGCCCAGTCATTTAAGCTTAAATTAGGTAAGAATCTCGGAATTCGAGATACCCAGCTGTAAGTCTGTAAATGCTTAGATATTGACACCCTAAAAGTGGTCTCAAAACCTACATATGGTAGGGTGTACGCAACTATTAAATTTTCATTGTCAAATGTCACAAATATCAGTTTTATGAACTTTTGAGCGAAACTGGAAGTTTTATCATAAAAGTGTCATCATCATCATCTTGGCGTTTTCCCGGTTGCATCCTTGCGGAGCCCGGGGTCCGCTTTCCTACTCCTAACTCTCCACTTCGCACGGTCTTCGGCATCCTTTACGGAGAGTTTGTTGGCACGCATGTCATCCACTACAACGTCAAGCCAGGCCTTCTTGGGCCTTCCCCTTCTGCCGGGACCCGGCGGTAGCGACATGGCTAGACACTTGTTCCCTACGTAGTTTGCCGGTTTCCGTAAAACATGACCGTACCAACGTAGGCGGCACTCTTGCAGTTTATCAGCGATGTCTCGGACATGAAGGCTGCCGCGAATTCGGGAGTTCTTTACGCGATCTGCTCGCGTAACTCCCGACATCCAGCGCAGCATCTTCATCTCCGTGACCCGCAGTTCCTGCTTGTGCCGCTCAAGTAATGGCCATGCTTCACTACCATATAAGAGGACAGGCCTAATGATGGATTTATAGACCTGTCCCTTCAGCTTAACCGGCATTTTAGGGTCGCAAGTGACGCCGCTCACCTCCCGCCATTTATCCCAAGCAGCAGCAATGCGTGCCTTGACGTCGGAGTCGATGTCGCCGTTCGCGTGGAGTACAGATCCCAGATACTTGAACCGGTCCGTGCGCTCGACCGTGTCTTCGCCTATGCGGACGGACATGGGATCTGTAGTGTTGCAGGCCAAGTACTCTGTCTTCGCCACGTTGAGTTTCAGACCCCCGTTCTCAAGCGATTCCTTCCATGTGTTAACACGTCTCACCAGCCGTCCCCTGTCCGAGTCCACCAGCGCGATATCATCAGCATACATAAGTAGCCATGGTGGCTGCTCATGGTGGTCTCTGATGCTGTCTGACAATACGTCTAATATCAGGCTGAAGAGAAACGGACTCAGGACGGAGCCTTGGTGTACTCCGACGGTTATACGAAAGGGCAAAGTGTCGCCAACAGCGGTCCTAACTACAGAATCGGAATCACAGTACATGTCTCTAATGATATCAACATACGTTTCTGGCACTCCCTTGGACCTCAGGGCCCACCAAATCATCTCACGCGGAACACAGTCGAAGGCCTTCTTCATGTCCAGAAATAGGAAGTGGAGAGGCGTGTTCTTCGTCCTGTATTTCTCCATGATGATTCTTAGGGCAAAAACGGGGTCCATAGTCCCGTGACCGGGGCGGAAACCATATTGACATCCAGAGACAGTGCACTCCTGACGGATTCGAGAGTCTACTATCCGCTCGAATAGTTTCATGGTGTGGGACATGACCTTTATACCGCGATAACTACCGCTACTCTTGCACTGATCCCTTGCCCTTGAAGACCGAGGTGATAACACTCAGTCTCCATTGGCGAGGAATCCCGCCGGTGCTTAGTATGCGGTTATAAAGGTTAGTAAGGATGCCCACACCACGACCACCCATTGCCTTCCAGGCTTCGATGGGGACTCCATCGGCTCCGACAGCTTTCCGATTCTTCATGCGGCGAAGAGCATTCTCTACTTCTTCAGGCGTTACCGGTGGCACAAGTCCAAGATTTGGAGGGAGGTCCGGTGGCTGCACTTCTCTATGCTGTTTATTTAACAGCTCGTGGAAGTAAGAGCGCCATCTCTCCTTCACCGCGAGGTCCTCGCATAGTAGGTTACCGTGAGGGTCTTTAACACAGCGGCACTTGGAGATATCCTGTGCCGCTTTGACCCTAGAACGTGCCAATCTATAGATAAGCTTCTGCCCCTCAGACGATTCCAGCCTATCGTAGAGTGGTTGTAGGTGGGCTCGCCTGGCTCTGGCAACAGCTTTCTTAGTTGCACGTTTTGCGGACCTGTATGCGTCGCGATCTTCAGGAGAGTTGGACGCTTGCCACTTTTTAAAGAAGGCTTTCTTCACCCTAGTCTCCCTCTGGACTGCGTCGTTCCACCACCAAGTCTCCTTGTCAAATTTGCGTCCACCCTTAGACGTGCCAAGCACTGACTTCGCCGCTTCGGTTATGGTTGCCTGAATCCTGTCCCAGTGGTTCTGAACTGATTCGTTCTCAGCCTCAGCGCACTTGTCGCCGATAGCTGAGACGAACACCTGGGATTTGTTTTCGTCAAGCCGCCACCACCTTATTTGACGCCGACAGCGCTCAAAGCTTTTGGCTTTGGGCTTCACGCAGAGATCCATGACAAGTAGACGGTGTTGTGCCGTGAGACTCTCTCCGGGTATGACCTTGCAGTTGACTACTTTGCCGATGTGGTGCCTCCTAGTGAGTAGGAAGTCGATCTGGGTAGCGTGCCGCCCACTCCTGTAGGTGATTAAATGTTCAGGCCTCTTCTGGAAAAACGTGTTCACAATAGCCAGGTCGGCAGCCGAACACAACTGGAGGATGTTCTCCCCTTCAGCGTTGCGTCTGCCGAAACCATAGCCACCATGAACACGCTCGAACTCCTCAGGCTCCTCACCCACATGACCGTTCAGATCGCCCCCCAGAACGACTCCCTGAGATGGTGGGATTCCACGCAGCACCTCTCCAAGTCTATCCCAGAATGAAGTTTTATCGGTGTCGCTGCAACCAGCCTGTGGAGCGTATGCGCTTATCAAGTGGGTCGTAACCCCTTCGATAAGCACCGTTACGTCCATTAAGCGGTCGCTGTAGCGTTTCACCTCCAACACGTCATCCTGCAACTCCCCGGACAGCACTACCGCAACCCCGTTCTCTCCAATAGGTGCTCCTGTGTAGATCAGCTTGTAGTCATTCCCAATGGCCCGGGATCTGCTGCCTTTCCACCGAGTCTCCTGCAGGAACGCCACTGCCACCCTCCGCCTGGTGAGTACGTCGGCCAGCTCTCTCGCGCGACCGGTAAGCGTGCCCACGTTCCACGTCGCGAAGCGGAGTTTCCGTGGGGTTGGGGCTAACGTCTTTAGCCGCGTCCGTCCCCAACGCGGTAGCCCTAGCCCACTTGCCACAGGAGTCGGGCGAAACTCCTGCGCGCCGTTTTGCGGCGGCGCCCTATCTCTGGCTCTTTTCCTTACTTTTCTTACCATTTTGAGTGGCGAGTTTCGCTTTTACGGGAGCGACTGCCGTCCGACCACCCAACCCCGAAGGGAAAGCTGGTGCCAGAGCCTCGTTCGTTGGTCAGCAGGGGTACGCACTTGCACGTGAGGTTGGCTTGGGCCCAAAGATCTTGGTAGGGCCCCATCCCCCCATAAAAGTGTGTAGGAGAAAATTGCTTATCATCTAATTATCTATAAAAATTGTCTCTACGTTTTATTCCTAAGATTCACCATTTCAGAGATACAGCGATGCAAATAGTTGAAAAAGTTGTATTTTCAAAAGCTTCCAGACCCCCGTGCGATTGTGCTAGACAGTTAAACAACTGATGTATTTCAGTAGCCTCTATAACATACATATAATACTAGAAAAAGCTTAAAACCAATGTTTAAGTGGGTTCTCATATAAAAACTATGGTTTTTTTTTTCTCACACTTGGCCGGTTTTTAACGTGGTTACCCCAGTAAACCTATTCCAGACGACACCTTTTATACGTGAAGAACACGTTGTTTATATGGAAGCCTAGTTAAATAATTGTTTTATGTTGTTTTTAGTACTACACATATACGTTTCAGTACATTTAAGCTGCTTATTTTCGATATATATATTATATATATATATATCAAAAAGTACGAAATAACCAATTATTAGAATTTCTGTTTGAAGTATAACTGAAAAAAAAATACATTTTAAAAATGTTAACTGTCAATCTAACTCGATTATGAACGTGAAGATCCATATGAACCAAATTTAATTTAATGAAACGCAGAAATCTGAAATCTTCTGAATACTGAAAACAACACAAAACAATTATTTAACTAGGCTTCCTTATAAACAACGTGTTCTTCATGTATAAAAGGTGTCGTCTGGAATAGGTTTACTGGGGTAACTACGTTAAAAACCGGCCAAGTGAGAGAAAAAAAAAACCATAGTTTTTGTATGAGAACCCACTTAAACATTGGTTTTAAGCTTTTTCTAGTATTAGATGTTATAGAGGCTAGTAAAATACATCATTCGTGAAAATTTTAACTGTCTAGCACAATAGCACGTGGGCCTGGAAGCTTATAAAAATACAACTTTTTCAACTATTTGCATCGCTGTATCTCTGAAATGGTGAATCTTAGAAATAAAACGTACAGACAATTTTTATAGATAAATAGGAGATAAGTAATTTTCTCCTACCCACTTTTATGATAAAACTTCCCGTTTCGCTCAAAAGTTCATAAAACTGATATTTGTGACATTTGACCTTGAAAATTTAATAGTTGCGTACACCCTACAATATGTAGGTTTTGAGACCACTTTTAGGGTGTCAATATCTAAGTATTTACAGACTTACAGCTGGGTATCTCGAATTCCGAGATTTTTACCTAATTTGACTGGACTACAAGGTCTCAGGAACGCTTCAAACAATATCACTGTTATTCCCACTAGGTGCAATTACTTCCATCTGCGGTAGGGAAACGCATCATTTCGTATTTGCCTCGCGCCAGCCTTGGAGACTATGCGCGTGTGAACAAATACTGGGCGTATCTGGTGGACGACTTCCGTGCTGAGTTGGCTGCAAGGCTGAAGATTAACGCTGACTGGGATAGATTGCAAGTACGGTTCCTTTATTAGAAGTGGGTAAGGCAGAGGCGGAGTGAGGAAATGTAGGCACCGCTAGAGGCAATTGGGTGCTCTATCCACATCATACTGTATCCAGACTACTTTATGTACCTACACACATTATTGGTTAGGTGCTACTACGCCACTGCAAACCTAAGTTTTCAACAGAGTTGAGTGGGTTAATCTCATCCTCCACCTCAGAGGACCTACGTTTATCAATTTTTCGCGATAATAACAAGAAATAGTCGCCAAAATGGTGTCAAAAATGGGCATTGACGCATCATCATCAGCCTATATCCAGATATGGATATGGACCCAGGTCCACTGTTGCATATCCTCGGCTACTCGCTTCCAACTCCACTTCATTAAAATTGACGCCGCGAACGGGTATTTGAAACGCATTCAATATCAGTCATTATCATTAATTATAAGTCTCCACTACTAAACGAAGGCCTTCTAAAGTCTTCGCCACTCCCACCTATTTACGGCCACTCGCATCCACTCATCCATTACAATGAGGGTTTTCGCGAATGAGAAATTCACTAGATGGCAATACGTAGGCGTGAGGTCCAACTGCATCATGATTGGTTATTTTTGACGTGACATTGACAGACATGTCAATATTCACCAATCATGATGCAGTTGGACCTCACGCCTACGTATTGCCATCTAGTGAATTTCTCATTCGCGAAAACCCTCATTGGTCTATTGTTTCCCTACAGGAGCTGATGCTACGTCACGACACGAGCATGGACGTCATAGCGCAGTCCGACTTCACAACCTACGCGCCCAGCTCCCAGGGCATGAGTGCCGCTCCATCAGGTCGAGCCAAGCAGTTCCAGCCGAGCGTGAGGGCGAGCGAGAGGTCCGCTGGCGCCGTATCGTTCCGCCACATGCTGGACGGCAAGATGAATAAGCCTAATGTGGTAATTAAGAAGTACTAGTTGGTTAATTATGTAAGTAGTTGGTGAGTGATGCATTCACACATTTGATCTTTAGGGAGTAGGGGTAACACAAAAGATCCCTTAGGGTCGAAGTGAACCGCTGATTCGGTCCCCGCTACAAGATAAGATGGTGAGTGATGACTTTAAGTGACTTGAGAAACGATGACTTAGGTAGTAAGTAAGTGTGCTTAGGGAATTATTCGATGCAAGCACTTTGTAGGATAGATAGCCAGCCTAGCCTTATCATTAAATATAAAGCAAGCCACATTGTATCCTTTTAGATACAGACAAATCGTATCAACAGCATTCCAGCTGATTTGGTTAGGAAGTCAAAGAGTTTAACTCCCTCTCTGGAGTGACATTGTCAATAACTGATAAAATCCCTTAACTAAGAGAAAAAAAACAACTTTTACTATCACTGATTTGTAGGTCCGACCCTTTTTGGTCCTTCGAGTCGAATCTATCTCTGGGATTTTTTTTGAGAAATCTAATTTGAAGAAACCCGAATCATTATTGGCCTTAGCTTGTGAATATCTAAATATATTAGTGTTTTTCTTGATCCAGCAAGCTGTAAAGCCTATTCGAAGACTGGTTGAGCTGAGGGATCGCTTGGAGCGCCGCGGGGCCGCTGATGAGAACATCTGGATTTGGTGCGAGAACACCAACAAGAACATCAAGAGTGTGAAGAAGGGGGAAAAGGTGAATCGATCGAGACGAGTTTGGGTTTTTATTTGCTATCGTGTCGGTACTTTCGTGGGCTGGCAAAAAAGAGAAAAAAAATCTTTATATTTAGTTATTTATGCAGCCTACACCCTCTGGAACCAGGAGATCTATGCTCTTACCCTGTAAAACGTTAATACACGTAAGAGCATAGATCTCGCTCGATAACGAGTTACTAATGTAACTCGTACACCTACATAAGGCAAGGAACTAAAATCAACATAGTTCACGAATGTACCTATATAGGTAGGTACCGTTTATTATTACACGTCGTGTAATAAGAAAAATATAGAATTGTGTTATGTTAAGAAAATAGTAGGTACAATTAAGATAATTTTATTGGGATGTGTAAGATACAACTTTAGTATTACTTATACTCACTTTTTGAAAAATATTATTAATTATAGTACAGGATCCGTGGTGTATTTTTTCACTTGATTACTATCAAGCTAATTTTCCGTGAGTAGCTTCATTTTGATAAGACGCCCAAAAAATTCCTGTGCGAAAATTTTTGATTGTGGTAGCTAACAGAGGTATCAATGATTAAATATTTAGGACCGTAGGACCGGGACAAAGTACCACGGAATTTGTAGGACAATATGACCGTTACATTATATAAATATTAACTAAGTAAAATAATAAAAATCAGCTGGTTAGTAATCATTTTTGGTGATCTCGTTATCGATACAAGTTGGAGGGGGAGGAGATCACCAAAAATGATTACTAACCAGCTGATTTTTATTATTTTACTTAGTTAATATTTATATAATGTAACGGTCATATTGTCCTACAAATTCCGTGGTACTTTGTCCCGGTCCTACGGTCCTAAATATTTAATCATTGATACCTCTGTTAGCTACCACAATCAAAAATTTTCGCACAGGAATTTTTTGGGCGTCTTATCAAAATGAAGCTACTCACGGAAAATTAGCTTGATAGTAATCAAGTGAAAAAATACACCACGGATCCTGTACTATTAATATTACATGAATAAATTTCAGTCCAAACCTCACGAGACTGAAGAAGGCGTGCTACCGTTGGGCAGCATGCATTTCCCGTGCCCGCTCATGACACTGAGAGTGGATGTGCCACTTCATACGCCCCTTTACAAAGACCCTGCTTTAATGTAAGTTTAACTAGTAATTGGGCTAGAAAAAAGTATTATATTTTTTTTTATTAAACATTTTTGATCTTAATTAGTTCAGTAAGAGTTGTATAGTTATTAAAGATTGCAACCCGGTATGTTTCTTTGTTATATGTTATACAATATTGTGTATGGCAAATAACAACCAGCCATACGTTGTAGTTTATGGACAGAAGGTAGAAAACGTCCTGGAATACCCCTATCTTGGTCAAGTCATATCATTCGCAGACAACCGTCACGAAAGGATAGTTGACAAAAGTATGGGCTGCGTTTGGCAAGCTCGCCGACGTCCTGAAGAGCCAACGAATGCCTATCTTCCTCAAAAGACGCGATGAATAATGTGTTCTGCCTGCAATGACTTATGGGGCTGAGACCTGGACACTGACGATGAAACTTGTTCATAAACTCCAAGTTTCCCAAAGAGCGATGGAACGAGCAATGCTGGGAATATCGATCGCAGACCGAATCCGAAATACTATGATTCGGAGACGTACCGGTACGTCTCAGTCACAGACGTTACAACGATTGCGAAGAAGTTGAAGTGGATCACATTACCACTTCAACTTCGCGATATGTGCAGAAGAGAGGATGGCAGATGGGCACGCAGAATTGCAGAATGGAGACCTATACTCGGACAAAGAAACGTTGGGAAACCACCTATGCGCTGGGCCGATGTTATTGCAAAAAAGACCTGGTCTTTTGTTGATCGCATCAGCAAAAGCCCGGGTCAAATGGAAATCACATGAAGAGGCCTATACCCAACAATGGGTGATATAAGGCTGAGGAAGAAAGAAGAAGAATCAGTCTCTAAATCACGAGTTAGTTATTAAGTATACAGAATTAGTTAGTTACACTTATAAACAGAGTACTATACAGAGTAAAGAGAAAGACCTGCTTGCTTGAAGTTAATTACTTATACTAATGTAGCTATTTGAAAACATAGTATTAGAACAGCAACATCACGGTTCGCAGCGCTTACCATGCCAATTTTCTTCAAGTTAGGGCTTCCGTGCCGCAGTTTTCGTACCTACCTAATGAATAGTTATTACTTGCAATGTCACAAATATTTTATGAGATTTGACGCAAAAAGTTTTATGGCGGTAAATGTTGACGGTGTTTTTTTTTCAGAAAATCAACAAAGCCAAGGCGCAACATATCAAATGCGACTATGTTGAATGTTCCCAAAATGCCTGGCGCTAAGCGGTACAGCCTCTGGACTAAGGATTTTTCTCGATTATACCCTGTGTTTAAAATTCCATCTCATCAGTCTCCTGTTTAAAATTGTTTGTACCTATAAATTATCATTTTTATTATTATTAAAGGAATGTAAATTATACTGGTGCGTTTAATTTGATACTTATTAATGAATTAATATGTATGACTTTAATTTGTCTCAATTTTTACTAGTTTAAACTAGTTTCATTAGGTGACTGTTGTAAGCTTTGATTTAGTTTATTATTCGATTAATAAGTAAGGCAACTCATATCATTACTATTGAATGCTTAACAAGTGTAGACTGTACATATTAGTATTATTTATTTAAGAAAAAAATACTTTAATTAGATTAGGCATACTGCCACAATAAGATACAGAACATTTCGGACCGTGCAAAGAAAAAATATGTCAAGTGAAAAAAAAAAACGAAAGTGTCAACTTGTCAAAAGTGACAGATTATAATAAATTGTTTTTCTAGAACGAAAAATAAATTCATTCATACGTTTTCTATTTGGTACACGTACAAAAGTAGCCTGAAACTGTTATCATAACAGTCGCTTGTATAAATATAATGATATCTATGAAACTATTGTTTAATAAGGTCTGAGAAAAATATACTCAAAATGAGTAAGCATATGTATTCCACTGCGAACTTGAGTGACAAAGAGTTGAAAGAACAGGGGAACAGACTATTCAGTCTGCGAAGGTTTGAAGATGCCATGAACTGCTATACGAAGGCCATTGTAAGTACTCTATATGACCTATGTCCTCTTAGTTTTGTATGCCTAAAAACTGTCCTAGCGATTTGTTTTCTTCCGATTTTCTTCACGCTCTGTTTACGAAGACATTCTTCTTGTCATCTGTAACAAAAACATACCCCATACAAAGTCAAGGCTTGTACTTGTACTGGTAATTAATATAATTGAGATGTGGGTGTCTTGACCTTTAAGGCTTCAGCCTAAAATACACTGAGAAACTAAAGTGAATTAGTCGCTTTTTGCTGACGCAGCAAAGACGACAATAATAAGATTGGAGTAAGTAGATTACAATTAATTTTTAATGATAAAATATGATTAAACTCAAACTCAAAATATTTATTGCTTTTCTATAATGTACAAAAAACTAGATTATTCTGCAAGCAGTAAATAGGTAAATAAAAGAGCAACAAAAGAGAAATTACAAGGAGTGCTGAAAAATTCTTAGGATTTGTTGATTTCAGACATCACATTCACTTTACCTGTGACACTTTTATCCTGGAATTAAATCTATTTAGAAACATTTGGAAAAACCTTCTCTTTGAACACCTTCTTTTCCATATAAAACTATTTAAATTCCTTGTTTTTTCTCAGATAAAAAATCCCTCTGTAGCAACATACTTCACAAACCGTGCATTATGCTACCTGAAGATGAAGCAGTGGGAGTCCACATGCCAGGACTGCCGGAGGGCATTGGACATTGACAATAACCAGGTCAAAGGGCACTTCTTTTTGGGCCAAGCTCTTATGGAGTTGGAGTGCTTTGATGAAGCCATCAAGCATTTGCACAGGGGTGAGTACAAATTTAATTTCTTACTAATAATGTTACTAAGTAAAATAAATACATAAATTAAACTTACAAAATCATCAAAAATAATGGTTGTAGAGATTTGATGCCATAGAGAAAAATACTTGCAGTGACTTCCCCTACAACAGTGACATATTTTATTTGGGCCCAAAATCTCCTTTATGGTTATTTAAAAGGTTGTTAACTATTTGCAGCTAGCAAATAGTGTACACAACGACATGTAGAGTGTCTTATACAAATACAATTTATTTTAACAAGATTGTCTGAAAGTAAATATTTTGAATTACCTGCATGATATATCATAAATGTTGGTTTTAATGTAGCCTTGGAATATATTTATAATATAGTTGCCACAGTTTTTTATTATATAATTGATATGGCTTTTACTGTTTAAAAGTCCTTACAAATAGGAAAATAATAAGCAACCCTTTAATGCATCTACATATATAAATAAAAATTAACCATTTCTATCCAAAATAACTTTATTCATGGGCACTTTACTGAAATCGAGGTCATCTTGTTTTACAGCAAATGACCTGGCCCGAGAACAGAAGCTGAACTTTGGTGATGACATCGCTGCCCAGCTACGCATCGCCAGGAAGAAGAGATGGAATGTTCAGGAGGAGAAAAGGATAGCACAAGAGATTGAGTTGCAGACTTATCTTAATAGGTTTGTCACTTCACTATTTACAGATCATCATCAATCAATTGTTGGGGCACGGGCCTACCCTAAACTAGCGGGCGATAAGGCCTTAGTCAGGCGTCAGCCACGCTGGCTAAGTGCGTTGACTACCTTAGAATTTCTTCATAGGTGTGCGGATTTCCTCACGATGTTTTCCTTCACCGTTTAAGCGTCGAATAATGTTACATATGAATAGCAACTTTGAAAACACAGTGGTATGTGGCGGGGTTTTAACTAGCACCCTCTTGCATGGTGAGCAACAACCTTGACCACTCGGCCATTGACACATTTTACTTTACTTTCAGATGCTATTTAGCAATCTTATACCTCAATGAGGCAGAGGTCTTTGCCCAGCAGAGGGAAACTATATGCTAGTAAAACAAAAAAAAATCTATAATAAATATACTATACTTAAGATTAATATAATAATATCTGGGACATTTCCACACACGGTCATCTGACCCCAAACTAAGCAGAGCTTGTACTATGGGCGTCAGAGACTGATATACATACATATATATTTTTAAATACATACTTAAATACATAATCACACCCAGACACGGAACAAACACCGATGTTCATCACACAAGTGGTCACCCGAGTGGGAATCGAACCCACAACTCTTGGAACTGCCAGCCAAGGTCACTAACCACTGTTCCACCGAGCCAGTCAAAATCAAATTGTTTATTTATGTTAGTAGGCACAATGTCATCATTTTATTTTTTCCTTGTTTTACTACTTTATACTGTTTTTCTTTGTTAGCTAGATAGATAAGTAGTGGCCATCTGTCATATTGAATACAAAATGAATGATGTTTTCTCAGGTTAATAACTGAAGACATGCAGCGTAGAATAGAATCAATCAAATTAGACAGTAATAATGATGAAGACTCCAATATGAAAACGGCGAAAGTTGAGGAGGAATGTGTAAGTAGTACCTTGTAAAATATGGCTAGTGTAAAAGTCCTTTTAGTCCTTGTCAAACTTAAATACTATAACTTTATTATCTTATAAATAAAAATGAATTGCTGTTCGTTAGTCGGACTAAAACTCGAGAACGCCCGGACCGATTTAGGTTATTTTGGTTTTAAAATGTTCGTCGTAGTTCAAAGAAGTTTCAATGAGAAAATATAGAAAAAGAATCAGTATTGGCGGTATGAAATTCGCCGAGACCACTAGTTATTAATAATTATTTTTTAAGTCATGATATTATAGTTCTGAAAACTTTAAATGCCTTGTTTACTAATGAGACAACATTTTGGTTTCAGAATAATTATTCTAGTGAACTAAATAATCTATTTTCTAAAATGGATGAAAGAAGAAGGGTAAGTTCATATTTTATTTATTTCTACTATGTTTCTCATAAGGTTACATTATACCTTTTTCCTTAATACTTCAATGAAATATTAATTTCTAGAATTCAATTTAACAAGATGGATATCATAATCATTATTCAATAACATTTTCTTTTCAGAAACGTGATGTGCCAGACTACCTTTGCGGTAAAATTAGTTTTGAGATCCTTAATGAGCCAGTCATTACTCCGAGTGGCATTACATATGAGAAGAAGGACATAGAGGAACATCTTGAGGTGAGATATTTGTGTATATTCGCCTTTATTCGGATCGATTGTTACCCATTATTTTGAAACATATTCACTTAACATAAATACCAAAAATTATTTTTATCATATTATGCCAATCACAAGTGAAAGCAAGGCTGTTAATATTTTTTCTAAAATCAGTATTATTGTGCTTTGTATTACTTCTGTAAATAGCGATTTACGAAGTTGTTTACTAACAGATCAATAAGTCTAGTCAGAGCATGGTAGACTTTTATGTACATATCAATCTTTAGTAACTCCTACTGTCGTTCGTAATGAATTACAATGTCTTTGTCGATAGTTTTTATTTCTTAGTAATAAGGTTTAAAATCGCTTATTTTTATTATTATTATTCAACAGCGCGTCGGCCACTTCGACCCGGTAACCCGAGTGAAGTTGACAGCGGATCAGCTGATACCCAACTTCACTATGAAGGAAGTAGTTGATGCCTTCCTGCAAGACAATGAATGGGCGTTGGACTACTGAGCCTTAGGTTCCATAAAACATTTAATACTATCGCGTTCCGTGAGATTGAAACGTATAAACGGGAGTTAACGTTGTTGCAAACGTATTTTCTTAGTAAGCAATATAAGATCCTGAAGTTAATAGAGAATAATGGCGCAGGTATAACCACCGAGAACTATAGTGGTCGAACTATAGTGGTAATAATCCGAAAGCCGAATCCTGAAAGCTGTAAAGACAAAATCAGATGTCATGAAGACATATCTTTCAATCAAAATTACGAAATTAAAATATCTTAAAATATAATTACTTTTTATTTCACACATAAAATAAAAAGACATCTATGAAAGAAGTTTCAAATAATATTAACATTTTATTGAATTCGTATCGTTCTGTGATAATCTTAAATATATAAAATTGGTGTTATTCCATTTTGCACCACCAAGTTGTCCCCTGAAAGCAAACTGTTTCTTATTTTTCTTAACTGACATACGATGACGGCTTGGAGTACCCTCGATCACCGAACTTGCGGGGGAGCGCATGGCTCTCACCTCTCAAAATAACAATCTTTTCCCCATGAGTGCATAAGTGAGATGTGGGGTGGATTGGTATAAGCAAAAAATTGCAGTGATATCCCCTATTATTGTTTCAGAGCAGAGTTATCTTGGTTAAAATGGAATGACGCGTTAAGTCCCGTTTGTATACTTTATTCTTATGAAGGTTTTAGTTTTTAATTTCCGCGTGTCGCGTTCGTAACCAGTTCTGACATATTGTGACGTCATAGTGTAGAGAATTATTCGAAGCCAGATATTACGGCCCATGCGTACCATAAACATTGTTTCGCTAAACACAGTTGACGATTTGAGTACATATCTTGGGACACATACAATTTGTAATGTTGAATCGATAGAAATCAAAATATATAAATGAATATGATTTAGTATCGTTTAAAAAGAAGAAATGCCGTTTCATGACAGTTCATAAATCCTTCACAGAAGGAGAGTCAGATTTCAGCAAATGGCACATCTAGGCATTAAATAAAAATATTCATTATTCAAGGTCTTGATGTATTAACATAAAAGAAAATGAACATATTATCCCATAAGTTCTCAATTTTTGTAAATTAAAAGTCGTCGCATGGGCCGTTGTATTTGTATTTCACTGCCTCACAAATTTTGACATTGTGACACTTTGATATCATGCCATTTAAAATTCTTCAACTCGATATACCTTAGTAAAGCACTACACTTTTTATCCGGTAGTTGTGCCACTTTCATTAATAATGTTCACAAGTTATTTCGGCCCGAAAGCATTAAACCATCTAAACCATGCAATATGTTTGTCTCAAAAATGATTGTTTTTGTACTAATTTCCTTTATCTGCATATTTAAGCACTTTTAGTAAACTATTAATAATACTTTTATGTGCGTATGTGTAAGAATTAATTAAATCAGTCATCTATGCTGCCGTCCTCTAGCTTAAATGCCGTTAACTAACATTTGGTCATTTTTGACTTTTGAATACCATCCAAATAAGAAAAATATGCGGAATCTAACCATCTTTCCCAAATTATTATATCTTGTGTAGTTTCTGAGATAGTATGCCGTTAACTACGAGTGAGTGCCCCGTTTTTGCAAGGTTACATAGCTAAAATGCAGTTACCTTGAGTTTCTTAGCTAAAACGCGGTTAAAGGATTTTAACACCTGAAAATAATAAAAAAATACCGAAATTACATAACTAAATTGCCGTTATTTAAATTTCCTTCTCAATAAGGCCGTTAAAGTACTTTAACGGCAATATAGGTTTGCTGTTCTTCGGAAAGTGTTAATATGGCATTTCAAAACTAAAACGCCGTTAAGTAAAATCATTAAACTAAAACGCGGCTAAAGGCCAATAACGGCATTTTAGATTTGTAAAATAGGTTTGCCATCATTCTATTTGCAATAGGGAATTGACTTTAAACGCTGACCTAATGTAAATACTACTTTTATTTTTAATATTTACAAAACTTAAATGCGGTTAACCCACATTACTAAACTATAATGCGGCTATGTACCAAACGTTGAAAGAAGTCGCAGTCTCAGTTCAAGGGCTTAAAAGGAAAACGTATCGTAGCGCACTTGAACTCGCAAATCTTCTGATTGGCAGCAGCACATTCATGAACAATTTTAATTTTAGCATCATGTTTGGATTTCTTTTTAAATAACCAAAACGATTTTTATTCTGAGAACTGTCATTGTCCAACGATAAATGTATATTTGGAACATTTATCTATGGAGGAGAAAAAAAAACATAGAAAGCTGACAATATTATATCTGTTTCCTTCGAGCAATTGCCGTGCCAAATAAAAGCCTGTCAATGGTTTCAAGTTAGTGGTGATTTTCCAAACAGTAAGTCGTTGACAAAAGAGCATGGATTTTAAGGTTTCCATTCCATTCTTGGTAACATTATGACATTTTCAAGATCTACACTGAAATATTTTCCATAATCATTTTTGATTGATTTGTGTTTTATGACTGTAACCTATAGGCTTCGCACAATTCACTCTCGTCGTTTTGGACCTGATTATAAAACATGTAAAAACATGTTTTATATAAGTTTCATAAAATACTTTTTTATTTGGGTAAGTTTGAACAAAATGCAAATGCATGAGTTTAAGATTAATGTAGTTCTGTAAATAGCGTCGTAATGGAGCATGTTCGCTTTGTAATGAGGTGCCAATGGGTTAAATGTTTCTACGTGTTTTATTAATAAATGCTGGTCAAATATTGTTTTTTTATGCTTGCCGCGTTTATTTACAGAACGATACGTTTGGGATATTTACAGAACGATATTGTACTAAAACTCATGCTTTTGCATTTTATTCAAACTAACCCAGATAAAAAGTATTTTATGAAACTTATATAAAACATGTTTTTACATGTTTTATAATCATGAAACTTATAGAAAACACGTAAAAGTATGAACATAAGTTTTAGTTAGGTCGGAAATGAAGAGTGTGATTGTGCGAAGCCTACAGGGACACTAACGAACTGTACGTACAATGAACACAGATCAATCAAAAATAATCATGAGAAATATTTCAGAGAAGATCTTGAAAAATTCATAATGTTACCTACCAAGAATGGAAACCTTTAAATCTTTAAATCTCTTTTGTCAACGACTTAGTGTTTTTAATGAAACTTTTGCTCCTGTTGGAAAGATCACCTCTCAGTTGAAATAATTGACAGATTTTGGCACGACGCAATTGCTGGAAGGAAACAGAATGATATATTGCCAGCTTTCTATAATTTTTATCTCCTCGATAGTTATGTTCCAAATCTACATTTATGGTTAGATAATTGCAGTTCTCAGAATAAAAATTGGCGTTTTTTATTGATAACCTGATGAAGGAGACTGAAATCGGTGGGTCCTAATTGTTATGGATTGGTATATAGTTTAAAAACTGGTCATATTTTTTATGTTAAAATACGAAAAATCAACATAATTCGCTTTCTGCAATCTGAGAAATACAAAAAAGATACTTTTCGTAAGATAATTGATTATAAATTTATATTAATCGATTTATAGAAAAAAAAAATGTAATAGGAAGTAAACCCAAATTGTGAGGTGTAGTGTGAGCACCTTAAAGTTACACAACACAATTCCAACACAGTGAAGTGTCGTAAAAGTCAATAAATAACTAAAAAAATATCGGTTCAAAGATGATAATACATATAATTGATTTATTTCAATTCAAATAAATGGATCTATGGTCTATATACCCGACTGTCTTTATTGCTGACATTGACAGTTGACAGCGTTGTCCCGGCCGATGGATTTCGCTCACTCTTTTCTTGTTTTCCGATTCCATTATCTCAGTTCTTAGATTGTAAAAACTTGCAAAATTTTCACTAAAAAGCTGATAAGGTATCCTAAACTAAAATCCGTAATTCGACGTAGCAGTTTGACAGATTGAATGTTACCATGTGTGGGAAAAAAGAAACAGTGGTGAGGTTAATGGTAATATTTAATTATCGACAGAATAATCCGGACTAAGTATAAAATCGTCGGTTGCAGAACAGTGTAACACACAACAGAGTGAAAAAGGCTGCATGATTTTAATAATTTAAGAGCGTTATTTCATAAAAATGTTGGAATTTAAGACTTGTTTAACAATATATGCTATCTGAACAAAGAAACACAATTGCATCAAACAATCCAGGGTACGGAAGCCGACAGATTGACAAAATGGCGTGAGCGTCATCATGTCTACCATTATTTCACAGTTTTAAGTAATGCGAAATCTCGCCGATTTCACGGTTTAACAACAATCGATTTTTTCTTGCTTAGTACATCAAGTCAATTCATATCATACAAATATAATATAGAGCTTGCATATTAAAGTCTTTTATAACAAATTAATTATTGAATTCCCGTTTCAACTATAAATCCCGAAAAAAGTAAATCGATTTTTTGTTCGGATCGAATCAGATCACAAATTATCGATGCATACAACACTAGGTGGAACCTGGCAACATAATGCGATTTTGAGTTGTCAAACCGCTCCGTCGAATTACGGATTTTAGTATAGGTTTTACAACTTGTAATTTTTTAAGGCCCACAATTGTATGAAATCCTTTCAGTCTCAAATCATGTAAAATTGATTAAATTGATGATTAATTGATACAAATTGATCTGAATTCATTTTAAAAATGTGAAACAGTTGATTTTTAAATTAAATAGTGATTTAATGTATTCAAAACGGTTTTATTACTTTTTACATAAATGCACTACATTGTAATTTCTAAATAATCAACTAATGAATGCTTAGTTAAAATGCCGTTATGGCAAAAGGTTTTGATTTTAGCTGCATTTTAGTCTAGTATTAAACATTAGTAAAAGATGCATAGTAAAACGTATGCAATTTATGTTGGAAATGCTCGACTTAAATGCCGTTATGAAAAGTTAGCTGCACTATTGGTAAGTAATGCCCTGACACAAGAAAAAGATTACCGAGCTAAAACGCCGTTATTCTATTTAACGGCATTTTAGTTAAGTAAATATATTAGATATAAATTAATTTTACAAATGTATCAAAGTTATTCAAAATCAAACACTTAAATGCCGTTAAGGTATCTATAGCGGCATTTTAGCTATGTTTTCTATTAAATAAATCTAAAGCAATCCTGATCTAAAACGTTTAAATTAAAATATTTTAAAATATATAACACATGGAATTATGAGAGTTAGAGCATATAAAAGCTCTTGTAAATACCTGTGTAATGATATATATCACTTGTATATAAACCTTTAACTTTTTGTTTAGCGATTTTTTTTTCTTTCGCGCTCTTTAAACCCGTTTTTCTCCGAATGCGGTTTTGGTACATAACGGCATTATAGCTAAAGGACGGCAGTATGAGTGATTTTGCATCTATAGAAGTGTTCGAGTTTCTCAGTTTAATTATATTATATTCAATAACTTAATCCATATTTAGTCATTAGGTGTATCTGTTTAGTTGTTTCATGTCTCATTGTTTGGAAGATTCAATGTTTTGTTCACGAATTTAGACAATGTCGAGCTTATAAGTGCTCATTATTTATATTTATCTAGCCCCTAGAAATACAAGACTAGCAAGATTATAATCATTAGCTGAACTGCTAGTCTTGTATTTCTATATCTACATAATGTATAGGAGGCCAGTTCATCGGACTACTAAAATGCTAACCTATGCAAAAGCAAATTGTGCTTTATGAATGTGGAACGAAGGTTCAAATCAAGTTGAAAAAGTAGCCAATATAATAGCCAGGTGAGCTTTTCTCCATACATTGAATACTGCCTTCAAATCAATCTGTAGTAAGGCTGTAGCTTTACTTTCGTGAAATGGCAGAGAAGTGAATGAGATGAAATATATACTAACGTATATATTTTGCTTCACTCACTCTCATTCAGGCCGCTCAGTCATCTATTAGGTATATAAAAAATAGTAATTGTATTTTACCGATGATTTTTATACATAACAACCATATAAAAAAATCCGTACTTGTTAGTATGTAAAGCCGTACGTTCAGACAAAAGCTCAAACGTTCAAAAAACCGTCACAAACATATGTTTTTATATTTTTTTTTTTTTTTTATATAGGAGGCTAACAAGATGACCTCACTCCACCTGATGGTAAGCGGTAGTGAGATCCAAATATGAGGTCGACAGGCACAATAGACCATATTGAGCCTGTCGCACTCACCCTGAAAGCCGTGAAAAAGGAGACCACTGCTGCGGCAACAACGAGACAAGGCGTGGAGTCTCGCATTGGTATTGAGCTGTGCGGGTCGGAGTTGGCCAGTCCGCCGGACGGAAGGGCCCCCGTTTCTACGGGTGTCCCTGGCCGCCGGGCTGACCCGCTCCGCCCGCACAATACCGCCGCTAAGACTCCACTGGTCCGGCGTTTGCCGCAACAATGGTCCCCCTGGCTCCGGTTCGTACAGTGCTGATCCCGGAACGCGACCTGACCAAGAGAGGTCAGAGTCACTTGGCGGGTTTTACACAACTGTATGGTGGTAACAGCAACCGGTCGACAAAATGTCTCCCACCTGAAAAATTATATGTATTTTAAATCGACGAAAAAACGTTGGTGAAGGTTGGTTATATAGATATTAAAGAGCATAAGTATTTATGTGTCCTATTTTAGCCAGTTACCTGTTTGTATAAAAATCATTGGTTTCAAATAATATGTTTTTAAAACGCCGTAGAAATGAGTTGAAATCAGTCTGATCTAATGCAATAAAACAACTATTCGCTCTTATGATTTCCAATAATAGTAGTGTGTAAGCATTTAGGAAATCTGAAAACACCAGGGCCGTAGCTAGGGGAAAACAGTAAAAAGTTTAGTACTAAAACATTACTAGTAAAAAGACATGTTCAATGTTTTATTGGCCTGTTAACTTGGCTGATAATATTTTCAGGAATTTGACCTGCAATTATCTTAGGCTTTTCCAATTAGCTACGGTTCTGTCTAAAACAATGAAGCTTAATCAGATGGTTCCACCACCAGGGTGGTTAAGAATCTGTTTAACCAGCCATTCTAGATGTATCGTACACTATTTACTTGCTTTCCGCAATTAGGGTTAACGCATATGAGAAATTCACTAGACAGCAATACGTAGGCGTGGGGTCCAACTGCAGCATGATTGGTTATTTTTGACGTGACATTGACAGTCAATATTCACCAATCATTCTGCAGTTGGACCTCACGCCTACGTATTGCCATCTAGTGAATTCCTCACACGCAATAGGCCCCATTAATATTGATTATTTTACTAGTGGTCCCGGCGAATTTCATACCGCCAATACTGATTCTATTTCTATATTTTCTCATTGAAACCTTCCTCGGACTACGACGAACATTTTAAAACCAAAATTACCTAAATCGGTCCGGGCGTTCTCGAGTTTTAGTCAGACTAACGAACAGCAATTTATTTTTATGTATAAGAAGATTAATCTAGGGAAAATTCTGAGTCACGCGGTTCCGTATATTCTGAATTGTTTGAGATAATTCTGAATGAGAACGCTCTTTCGTCCGCATAGCACAGTGTTGACCCTTATTATAAATGTGGAATTGTAACATTGTAACGTTAAGACATGGTAAATACCTGAATAGTTCCTAAACATCTCATCCATTTGTAGCGAATTTTATGATACGATAAAAAGCCACATTTGTTCTTCAATCCAAAAATATATCATTTAATGATTTCCATTTACAAAAGATAACAAAAAAAAAGGAATAAAGACTAGATTCTTCATGATTTGTTTTGGTTATTGATGATAAAGGAATATTTTAAATATGAATGAGTATCAATCAATGTGTCTATAAAATTAAATAATTTGAAAATGTAATTGTTTATCTGTGAACTTTTTTAACATGGAATACCATATGAGTTACAAGTTTAACATATTTTAATTCGGAAATGTCCAAGATTCTAAGATAATGGAAAAGTCGTATGTCTTGTAGTGTATTATGTTATGTTTGCATATTATTGGCAAAGTAGTAAATATGATCGTCGTCACTTATTTTATTTTAATCGTACCTATAGAAATATTAAGACTAAGTTAAGCTATGTAAGCTAATGATTGTATGTACCTATAGTTATTATCCTTTTAACTATCAAAATAAATTTTTCCTAGCATTAATATCTTCTGTGAAGTTCTATAACAAATTACAATATTAATTATATTTAAATAGCAAACAGTTTAGTAACGAAAGCAGTTATTGATGGATCCGTGCCTACCTTTAAACTTTAGACGAACACATTTATTAATAGACGTATAAAATAAGTAATATAATATAGTGGGTTAATGCCAGTGGCGTAAACTATACCTGTTGAAGTCCGTGGTAAAATTCAACGGATGGGGCCCCGTGCATACCACGTTCTTTTTTTTTATCTTAATGTGTATGTGTGTAGGCAGTTGAGATTCTGCTATGACCGGGGGCCCCTTTCGGCTGGGGCCCTCTACCGGGTTGGGGCCCGTGGCATTTTGCCGACTTGCCACCCTGTGGTTATGCCACTGGTTAATGCGGGTTAACGCGTATGAGAACTTCACTAGATGGCAATACGTAGGTGTGAGGTCTAACTGCAGCATAATTGATTTTTTTGACGTGACTTTGATAGACATGTCAATATTCACCAATCATGCTGCAGTTGGATCTCACGCCAACGTATTGCCATCTAGTGAATTTCTCAACGCGTTAACCGTCATTCATAGGTGCTCGAAAAAATGACAAAAACAAAATGATTTTTTGGAATAAAATTATCTACTTACTTAGTCTAAATATTAGTCTTTATGGATCTACACGCGTTATGAGGAGTAGCAAATGACATAGCTACTTACTGCCCGACGTTTCGACTAGGTTGCACCAATCAGTTCGCTCGCGACCATGATTGGTACCCATAAAGACTAATATTTAGTGTAATGGAACGCGAAAGTCTAAAATCTTACATTATCATTATCTACTTAGTGTTAGAACTCTACAGACGATGTTGTGTGTTACAATGGTAATGATTTAAATGGGTTACATTTAAAATCGGGTAAAGCGATACGATTGGATAAATTAATTTAACTCGGCTTATTGTGATATCTTACGCGTAGTTTTAGAACTGTGTTAGCTTTGGAATGGTTGAAGATTCTGTTTCGGTTAGATATTTGTGGGTGAAAAACTTTACGACTAAAAAAGCGTGTTAATAATTAAATATGTTGCAACGTTTTCTCATGATCATTGAATACAGTTTTCTCGATATAAATAAAATATATTTTATCTAGCTAGATTGAAATTTTCATCATTAATTATTAATTGAAAAAGTGATAATAATTTTGATGGATTAAATCATAATTGTTGTTGCAATTTCGCCAAGGTATAGAATCAGATTATTATCATTAAAATATACATTTTGCATTAAGTATGAAACCAAATAGGTAAGTGTGTTATAATAATTATAACTCAATTATTACTAATATCTTCTTTGAGCTCGAAGTATAACTTATCCTATGGTTGGTATTTTCATATCTATTTTACCTTAATATTCTTATGATTGAATTTTCCTATTGTTTCTAGGCAAACCAAAAACTAGTACCAGAATAAAGTTGCTAATTTTAATTTATTCACTTTACATTTGTAACATAAATTAGTCCTATGCGAATATGTAGAATCGCTAGAAAGACAGATTCGAACCGACCCATACATTCACGAAACTTATAATAATAAGTAAATGTTATTTTATAAGTAAGCTCTTTTATTTGTAGGAACAAACCTCACCTACAACCCTTAAATTAAAATAAACTGTAATTTCATTTCCATACATTTGGCTAAAAATTAGTTTAGGTTATCTGAATGTATGGAAATAAACGAATGCCTTAGGCAGAATTGTGTGCGTATTGTGTCTGTCTGAAAAAAAGCGTTTGAATAAGTTCGATATACTTACACATTGGGTGCGTTTAGCCGACACACAATCTTGGCAGCACAGAAAGAAAAATGGCGATTGCTGAGTAGCATAGGCTGACGCGGCTGAGGAATGCTAAGTGGCGATATTCAGATTGATTGATTGATTCGTCATATGGCGGAATATTCAAACGTAAACAGCTAACTTCACTTCTCTCATTTCCACTCAGCATGGTTCTGGCCGAAACTGTAGTCAGAATTGTCGAATGCTGTTCAGCACTCTCAGATTCTGACCAGTCTGTCTATCGGCTAAACGCACCCATTGATTCTTACTCAGCCGTAACACAGTCCTGACTGACACGATGGGTAAATAATAGCTCATAGTTTCTATACCGCCTATAAAAATATATATAAAGTCTAGCTAAGGAAAAGTCTAGGTAATTTAACATTAATAGAACGTACTGCCAACATTGGAACATAGACAACATAAAAAGAGAAAAGCACCTTACATGTTGGGGCGATTCTCTTAGCCCCGAATTCCACAAGTGTTCGGATTTTTTCAAAAACTAAATTAGTTCCATAAGATTGGTCTCCAACTGAGTGATTTCCAATTAAATTCCGGATAAACTAGATCCATCCGATTTGCCATCCCGGACGGAACTTTCCTAAGAGCTTTATTTACCCCAAAAATTTGTGCAGGGCATAAGCGGTAGTTTGCGAACCGGCATCCCCAAGGCTTTGTTGGGAGTTAAGTGAATACCGTTCATAAGAACGCCCCACTTTGCTATCACCGTTACCGTCGAGTAATCAGTCACAATTTGTGCTTTCAATTTCCACCTGTCCCCTAACAGCAGCCAACAAAGAGAACTGTTATAAAAATTCCGCCCCCGTACTGGCTCCAATCGCTCGGCCGGGTGGGGTACAATCGTTTAGCCTCATAGGCTTTTAGTAAATGGTTCAGTAGGTACGTATTGAATTTCATTTTTAGGTTAGAATTATTATTGTTTCACGTTGAGCGAATACTACACATTTGAAATAAACTAATTTTACGGATTAAACTCGCGTTTGTTGTTATTCAAAAGTTGTTATTAAAAAGCGTCGATGGCCGAGTGGTTAAGGTCGTTGCTTGCCATGCGAGAGGTCGCCAGTTCAAACCCCGCCAGGTAGGTACCAATGTGTTTTTCAAATTTGAAATTCATATGTACCATCATTCGACGCTTTAACGGTGAAGGAAAACATCGTGAGGAAACCTGCACACCTAAGAAGAAATTCTAAGGTTGTGTAGTCGACCAACCTGCACTTGGCCAGCGTGGTCGACTAAGGCCTTATCGCCCTAGTTTAGGGTAGGCCCGTGCCCCAGCAGTGGGGACGTATATGGGCTGATGATGATGATGATGATTGTTGTTATTCTAAACATATTATTTGAAGACTCGACGTTTCGAGCTCTTTCCAGTGCTCGTGGTCACGGGCAAGTGTTTCTTGCCCATTATTATTGTAATTAGAAATATGAATTATTATTGTTATTAGAATTGTTCTAACTGGTCTTTTTCCGAGTCTATATGCGTTAGGATAACCTTGATCGACGTTAGGATTTCAAGATCAGCGGCAATACTTGTAGGTAGGTCGCATAGTATTCTGTCAGTTAATTGGTGGAATCCTAAACATTGAAGAATACCACTCTAACTTAAACTGATTTAAATTATACCTACTCGTAGTTAGTAAGGTGTTTCTTTAACTTCAATTAACGTTTCTTTAAATCGCATTAAATTCTAAATTAACATTTATTTTTCATTTAAAATAAAAAGAAATATTGGCGTTTCTTCACTGGCGTTATTGAATGAAATGTGTGTACCAATGAAATCTGTCTAACAGACGCAACCCTAAAAGCTAGTAGTATACTATGGCCATTTGTTGCGTATGTAAACGGGACAATGGACCGATTTAAGAAGGAGCGCGTGCCAAAGACCCAGCGGGATCGTATGGCGTCTGCATAGCCGGCGAACTGTTGCTTCCGACTTGGACTGTAACATTCATTTAAACTATTAAGCTTTCTCCTTCCGACGATCCAAACTCTATTCAGTTTTAGGCCATTTGCACACGGCGCGCAGGGAGTCGTTTCACTGCATAGTGTAAAGCAAAGTCGCTTCCCGCGTCTGTCTGTCACTATGTATGCTTAATCTTTAAAACTACACAACGGATTTTAATACGATTTTTTTATAGATAAAAAGATTTAAGAGGAAGGTTGTTATGAATAAGATACCCGAAGCGAAGCGAGGGCGGGTCACTAGTAGTTCAGAATTGTTTTGTTGACGAGAACAAAACGAGCACAAACCGAATCTTCTTAAGATAGTGGTTTCAAATGTATGTATCGTCTAACGCAACGATAACGAGACGATTACACAACGTGTTGTGGGCAAAGCTAAATATTATGTAAGAGCTTTGTTATGAATCTACATTTAGCATGACCGGTAAAAGCTCAATGGGTAGAAACGTAGTCAGCAATAAATCAATGCTATAAAAAGCTTGTCAAAATTTATGGACGTCGTTGGTCAATTTTAATTAATTTTGGATGTTACATTTAAAACGTTTTATATTTTAACCTCTAATCCTTACATCTACTTCATTGGTACCTACTACATATATTTGATTCAGTAACGCCACTGAAGTGCTCGCTAGAACACAATAATCCTGCTCTTAATATTTTCTTAAAAAAAAAAGTTTTTCCTTTACAATTTAGAGCCATATAAAGAAATGCTAAGGCATACGTTCCAAACTTCTCACTACTTACCTTTGGGAACTCGGGAACTCGTACTCCACTCTTCGCTAGACGAGGCTTGTTCCCAGATACAGTCATCGAGAGTAATCGAGACTATTTGACCAGGTCATTTTCGGAAAATTCAGCCTTTTGGACACACAAAAAGCGTTGCAACCCTAAGCAAAAGCTCCGCTCAACTTGCATCGCCGTCCGTTACAAACCTAATCTTTGTTTAGGCTATGTCACTGGATGTAGGCCAGCGACATCCATTTCAATTACATCCATTTGTTGCGTAGTACACATGGCGCGATTGAATCGCGTGCCAACGACAGTATTGTGTTACGATTGCATCGGCGAACTGTTGCTCCTGGCTGCCATCCAAGCCGAGCAAGCCGGCAATGAGGGGTAATGTTTTTTGGTTTACCAGGCGGCGACACTGTCGAGTAAGGTCCTAAAATTCAACACTGTATTTTTTTAAAGGGAGCTATAACTTTTAAATCCTATTTTATACATTACAACATTAATCTTTTGGCCAAGCAAAAATAGGGAAATCACCACTTTCTTTAGTACACTTTCAGTCAGTTTTCTGTAATCTATGTTTGAAATAGTGATTCTAATATAAGACATAAATCCATAAACATTTAATATTTAGAGGACCTCACGCTACACAAGCGCCTCCAGTGGCGAATGCGCACGCGATAGCCCTCATTACACTTACAGGATACCACGTGGACTCCATTGCAACGCCGTTATGGATCCATTCAAATGCACAAGTCACGTAACAAACGAGGCGATGCGTTTAACATAATCCCCCGGGCGATTTGGCCGCGATAGCACTTGCATTGCCAGAAAGACCCGCATTTCTGCCGCAGTTAATCTTCTTGCAAGTGTCTGTATTTCATACAAATGGAGTCGGAATTGGAATCGCCCGTTGAATTCCGCAGTCTTCATTCAACACGTTATTTTCAATGAGATTCTTTAAGCGACAATTTCAAGGATGATTACAATGAGAAAATACGACCACGGATCAAATAGGCAAAATATTGTCGAAAAGGTCGAAAAACAAATGAAAGCTCGCGACCGCAACTCGCTTTTTGAGTTAGCGGGACTTACGCGCTTTTTGGGATTCTAAAAGCCCGTTGCGGTCTTAAGGCCAGGCGGTGCGAGGCGATTTCCTACGCAACGATTATCTTGTGTTCTTTCTTTCTATAGAGACAAGAGACACACTAAAACATAATGGACTCGGAAAAATGTAGGACGCCCTCAGGCCAGGTGGAGTGACGATCTGCGCAGGACGGCTGGTAGGAGCTAGATGCGAGTAGCCGAAGAAAGACAAAAGTGGTGAGCATTTGGGGTGGCCTACGTCCAGCAGTGGACAGGGATGAGCTGATGATGATGATGATCATGGATGACTCACTCACGTACTTCTCCTGTAGAAGTACGGATTTGTGAGCACAAATGTATGACACTGTAAATAAATTATTACTGCAATCCATTTGATACTGTGCGTCCAAATCTTACCTTACCGACAAGTGGACAGCTTTAAAGTTTATTTTTATGGACATCCAGAACGACATTTGTAGTTACATATATTCGATTAATGCTGCAAGGCAAATCATCATCATCATCATCTCCGCGTTTTCCCGGTTGCATCCTTGCGGAGCCCGGGGTCCGCTTTCCTGCTTCTATCTCTCCACTTCGCGCGGTCTTCGGCAAGGCAAATAATGTACGTAGGTAATAAGCTGAATAAACCTCTGTCGCTAAATACCATATTCTCAAAAGATCACACTCGTAAAATACCACATTCGCAAAAGACGACATTCGCAAAACATCACATTCTCATAATATCATATTCTGAAAATATCATATTCTTTAAATACCCCATTCGCAAAATACAACATTCTTGTGATACCACATCCAAAGTACAGTCTCAAATATATTTTTTTTTTTTATAAAACCGAAATTATATTATAAAATTATTATTTTTTAAACAAGATAAATCTTCACCAGTAGCGCTACCATGAGTTTAAAAGTCACGGACAACTCGATATGTTTTTAACGTACGTAAGTTTTCGATAGCCAACTCATGATATCGCTACTGGTGATAAATATTGTTTCTAATTCTGCCTGTCGACCTCATAATATGTGGGTCTCACTACCGCTTACCATCAGGTGGAGCGAGGTAAATTTTTTTTTTTTTTATAAAAGGCTAACAAGATGACCTCACTCCACCTGATGGTAAGCGGTAGTGAGATCCAAATATGAGGTCGACAGGCACAATAGATCGTATTGAGCCTGTCGCACTCACCCTGAAGGCCTGCTTAAATGTCGTTTTACGCCCCGCCTGAAGAGCCCGGGATCATTAGAGGGGAAACATGAGCTGGAAGGGCGTTCCATGCCTTAATGGCACGGGGCAGAAATGAGGAGCTAAACCTCTTGGTCCTCGCCACCAGCGCCTGCATTGTATGTGGATGGCAGCGCTGTCCAGCACGTGTCGTTCGGGAGTGGAAAGGGGAGGAAGGGACTAGCTCAAATAACTCTTCAGAGCCCTCCCCATTATAGAGACGATAGAGAACACTTAGACCGGCAATGTCTCTACGTAGTTGTAGAGGCTCCAGGGTTTCGGACACCTCTACATCACCTACAATACGGATAGCACGTCGCTGCAACCTATCGGGGGTGTCGAGCAAGTATTTCGCGGAGCCATCCCAGAGGTGACAGTAATATTCCACACATGGGCGAACTTGAGCCTTGTAAAGAAGGCAGAGCTGCACCGGTGTGAAAAATCGCCGCACTCTGTTCAGGATCCCCAGTTTGCGAGAGGCTGTTCTAATGACGCTCTCGATGTAATCCCGCTGGTTCAGGTCGCGGCGAACATCCATGCCAAGGATGCTAAGGCTATCCTGTATTGGTAAGGGGGTGCTCTGAAGAGTAGGATGGGAAAGGAAAGGAGACATTTTACTAGAAAAAACACACCACACCTGTGTCTTCTTGGCATTGAACTCGACAAGATTGCATGAGCCCTATTAGGAAATGCGGTCCAAGACCCCGTCAAGTTCGGCGACAAGAAGGATCCTCTTTTCCTCTTTTTCGGTCTGCTTTACTCCGGTCTTCCGAAATAACGTGCGTGGACAGTGCTGTCATCCGCATAGCAATGAATGTTGCCTAGTGACAACATGTCATTGATATGCAGCAGAAACAATGTCGGCGACAGAACGGAACCTTGAGGTACACCGGAATTTATTGGGTGGAAACAAGAAGTGCGTCCGTCACAAAGGACACGAATCCTGCGCCCCTCCAAAAATCCCGCAACCCATTCGCACACGCGAGGTGGCAGATCGTATGCCGGGAGCTTGGAGAGAAGCGAACGATGCCATACACGGTCAAACGCTTTTGCGATATCAAGGCTAACTGCCATAGATTCGCCATGCTTCTCCATAGCCTCCCCCCAGAGGTGCGAAACGTACGCTAGATGATCACCCGTGGACCGTTTTGATCTAAAACCGTATTGACGGTCATGCAGCAGCGAGTGATCCTCAAGGTAGCGGATGAGCTGGGCGTTAAATATCCGCTCAAACACCTTACCCAGTACTGAGGTTATAGCTATGGGCCGGTAGTTGGCAGGATCGGACCTGTCCCCTTTTTTGGGAATAATTGTAAGCCTTATTTTAAAAAACCTAGGGATTAATAATTCAGTACAAACACGAATACCTATTTAATAAAATCTACTTTTTATTTAGTGAATTACCTAATTTTGTTTTGGAGCATTTTTGTTTGGAGAAGAGTTAATTTTTTTATTAACAGGGAATCTGATAAGTATACAAACATCCAAATCCGTTTACCAAATCGATATTTATGATGAGGTTCTTTCCTAATTCCTTTCTTAATTCGGTCTAAATAATTTTATTTTACCTTAATTAATATTTATATTTCATACAAATAACATTTTCAAATTCGGTCGCATATTAGTATTTAAATAATAGTTCTGACCATTATTAGAAAAAAATGGCAGAAACAAGGGCAACTTAATTGCAAGAAAAAAAATACAATATGAGCATAAAGCGGCAAAGTTTTTGAAGCCCGGTGTACTTTTCTGCCATTTTTGAAAATATGGTGTTTAGAGAATGTTGTATTTTGCGAATGGGATATTTAAAGAATATGATATTTTCAGAATATGATATTATGAGAATGTGATGTTTTGCGAATGTCGTCTTTTGCGAATGTGGTATTTTACGAGTGTGATCTTTTGAGAATATGGTATTTAGCGACAGAGTCGCTGAAAAGAAAATTAAATACTTAACATTTTCAGCGTCGCATATATTCAACATTTCTATGGAATTTGGAACCTACCTAACCTGCCTACCTACATTTTAGCGCTCAATCTAATTATAGTTTCAGCATTCGGCCGTAAGTAATTTTTAGCGCTTTTAAATGACTTCCTTCCAAGCGTTTTGTTTGGAATCAGTCGTCGCCTCGCGTGAGAAGTAGGTATTAGGGCGTAACCGTTGTTTTTCTTTTGAAATATTAATCACCGTGGAGGTTGTCGACGGACGATGAACGATAGGGCAGTAAGTAGGTCTGTGATAGCCGGAACGAACTGGCTTCCCGTTTAGGTGATTTAGTAAAAATTTTGCTCAAAGTGCTTTTTGCGGCATGAAAAGGTTAAATATAGAAAGGTTATATTCGTGCTGTTTAAGGTTGCCTAACATAATTTATGAAGTTTTTGTACTCGCAAAGTAAATTGTGTGAGAACTTATTGCGGCTTTTGTTTTATGGATTGTAGTATATAGGTACTAATATCGTATATCTATTGGTAAAGTAAAAAAAACAGGCCATGTTTTTTAGCTTTAATGATTTTAATATATGTTCAGCAGAATACCACACACCTATCTTATTTCGAAACGAGTAGCTTAGTAACATATTAAGGAATAAGTACCTACCAGAGACACAACAAGTTTATACAACCCGAATATAACTCCAGGAGCAATAGACAGGACGCCAATTATTCGGATGCAGAATCGAAAATTTTCAAAGTTTACATCAGTTTTACAAAGCTTTGGCATCCTTACAATAACATAACGAAGCTTTGTTGTTGATTATATAAACACTCAAGCCGGCAGTCAGGATACGACGGAGATCAGACGTTCGCTTCGCAAGTTTTAATTGTTTGCAACTCCTTAATAATGTCAGATTGGAGTAGTAGCTCGGCTCAGATACTCAGTTCCTATTTGCTGTAATTTGGAGTGGCATACATTAGCTAGTAACGAGAGCCAAACAAACCCGTAATATTGAGGATTGTGTATCATCTGTGTTTTCAAATTTGTAATTCGTATTACGATTATTAAACGCTTATAGAATTTTCTGCGCCATGTGCGAGCTTCTATAACTACGCCCTTGGTTTTTTTAGATGTTATATTATAGGTACCCTATTCTGTCTGGCCATTCTTGCGCCCCCCAATGTCTACGCCCTGCACTTGGGCATCGGTAGTACCGCCCTTTTGACTTCCCTAATTACAACAAGGTGAAGGAAAACCATTATCAGGAAACCGGCACACCTATGAAGAAAGTCTAAGGTTGAGTAGTCGACCAATTCGCACTTGGCCAGTGTGATTGACTAAGGCCTTATCGCCCTAGTTTAGGGTAGGCCGGTGCCCCAGCAGTGGGGACGTATATGGGCTACGTATAAGGTATGATTGCAGTAGTTACGGATACCCATCCATAACTCTGTAAATTTTGGTGAGTAACTAGTTATACATAAAAATCTGTATGAAGTTCTCGTGATCGTAAAATTTAAATAAATATAAATATATAAATTGTTCTATTTATCGTAACCGTTATATTGAATCCTAAAATGATTTGAAAACGAACTAATTGAGAGAGTAAAAAAAATGGCATTCGGTGTGTTTTCATAGTAACAAATACTTAGGGGCTAATTTAATACGCCGTAAGATACAACATTATTTTGTTGAAATTATTGTGATATAAGGATGTAGATTTACCTTATGCAACCTTGTCCTCTTAACGAAGTAGGTTCGTTATGAACGAGCTAACTAGATACGAGTGTGCAATGTTTATTTTACCACAGACTGCGTTTAAGTTTAGCTTGTGGGCCAGGTGGTTTGGCTAACTTCGTGGCCAGGTGTATATACATACAGGTTGGTATTACCTTGCCAAGATTATGAATTCCTAATCCGCCAAAGCCCAGGTTACGTCAAGTTAAAGGAACATTTCCTTTCCAAACTACAAACTTCATAATTATTATGTTGTGAAGCCTTCTCTCATTCTTTCTTTGGGATGTTATCAGCTATTTAATCATTAATATGGCACAGCATGATATAATGTATTTTTAATTGGATTTCGCCGGTATTGCAATTGCATAGGTCCAAAATCTGGTAGGCAGGGGCGGCTTTGGGCTGCAGCCCAGGGCCCCGAAAGTGAAAGGGCCCCCAAGTCCACCCCGGGTCATAAACAGGTTTGGATTGGTATTATGCCTACGATCTTTAACCTTATATAAGTGATTATTTAGACAGGTCCGTTTCAGCCCCGAGCCCCAGAAAGTGACGGTCCGCCCTTCTGGTGGTATCTATTTTCCCGATTCAATGCCTAACTAAGGGTTCATAAGTGGTTTAAATTAAAATAATTCGCCAAATCCCAGTTAACTATAAAGACAAATTATAAAAAAACATCTTAGGATTGTTATTCCCATTAAACAGACTTTGAAATGTGATGACTTCACTCCTATTCTGCCTTTTGGAAGTTGTCATCTTTTATTCATAAAACTTTACAAGCATGAACAAATACCCATACTAACAACATCATCATCATCATCAGCCCATCTCTGTCCACTGCTGGGCATAGGCCTCTCAAATGCACGCCATTTCTGTGGTTCTTCGGCTACTCGCATCCAGCTCGTACCAGCCGTCCTGCGCAGATCATCAATCCGCATTGCACCCACCGATAATAACACTGAAACACATTAACCCATATTATCCCAGCGCCCCATTTAAGGTGCACTAACATTTTAATGTCATACATCTAATATTTGAACATATATAGGTAAATTAAAAAAAAATCTCTATCTTCATGGATTTGTCTATCACATCATATTTTTTTATATTACAAATGTGCGTAAGTCTTTTTTTTAATAATTAGTGGAAGTAAGTGAATTTCGCTCAACGGGACCTTTAAAAAAAGGTAAGTTATTTTATAAATGTATGTAATTTTACAATTATATGAATACTATTTTTTTTATTGCTGTGTTTCTATCTTTCATTGAAAAAAGTGAAAAAATGATATTTTAATTTTTTGATATATTTTTTGCAAGTTTTACATAACGCCCCATTTGAGGTGCACTGGGAACAACAGGCACCGTGGAAATTTTCTTTGAAGAAATAGTTGACACATACTATTTTCTGTTCTAATCGCTTTTTTTTCTTTTCAGGTTTACGATTATTACGATTTTATCAGTCCTAATGGAAGATAGCCCTATCATATTAGCGACTTTATTTATGATTTCACCTAAAAACAGGTAATTGAGTGATGAAGATAGTGGAGATGAAAATTCAGGAGATATTGGCAATATTACTGATCAAAACTCGAGGTGTGGTGTCAGATTCATCAGTACAGAGGTCACTTGAAAGGTCGAAAGAATAACATCCATAAGCCAGAATGATAAAACCAACCATGGACTTCTTCTCAGGAACCACCTGCTAAGAAAGCTAAAATGGTTGTGAATAGGATATTGGAATGATAATAATATAGTGAATATAGCCTCAACGGAAAATGATGTCAGCCAATCGGCAAGGTGAAACGTTGGTGCAAGAATAGAAGAGTAGACTTTAATCCAACCCAATTGCTATCAACTATATAAAAAGTTTAGTGATGGCGTCGACCGCCTAGTATAGGATTGGGATAAGATTGAAGAGGTGGTACTTGCAAATGATAATGTTACCTATAAATGCACGTTAAAATGCGTCAACAACACATTTCAACTGAATCAACTTTCACCAGCTGCAGAAGAAACTAAAGATGCTCATGACGATCAGACGCATCTTATTCTTGGTGAAACATCATCTTCACTTCCAAAAGGAATCGAGTTCAAATTACCAATGATCCTCAAGAAATCTACCGGATTCTATCAGATTGGACAAAGGACATCATTATGTATCGTCAAAAAAGAAACTCAAATCAATGTCAGCATCACAATAAAATTATACTTAGTATTACTTAGTTTAGATGCAGTCAATATGGAGTTGGTTTACATCAACATTGTTCCTAAACTATTCATACCACTAGATTATTCATTTTTCGATATACATATATATGTTTATTTACAGCTACAAATAAGTATATTTTATAACTGTTGTCCCCTTCATTAATTTTCAAAGTTAATTTACTAATAAAACAGTTTAAAACTTAAAACTCGTTTCTTATTTCTCCATACAAATCCCGTTGGCATATTATCCCAACGCCCCATTTAAGGTGCGGTCCTGAAATACATTATGTATAGTACATAAAAAAATTAAAAAAATTTTTTGGTCGGTTTTTGAACCCTCTTAATCTAAATTTGGAAATTATTTTTTAAAATTTTGTGTTTTTAATATCTTGGGATAATATGGGTTAAGCTTACCTAAGTGCATTTACAAACTTGTAACACGCCCTAAGTGATTAAGCGTGCGATGCAACGAAGTACGGTTCAAATTAATTGCAGTGCGGGTTACGGCGATAGGTAAATTACGAATTTCCTGAAGCAATTATCACTAACTAATTGCTTTTAACTTTTAATGGGACTTTTATTTTTCTTGCACGCAAGATTATGGCGAGGTTGGTAGAAGATAGTTGGTATTAAAAGAAGCTTAGATGTGATTCTATCATAGTTTTGCCTTGCCCGTGACTACGAGCGCTGAAAAGAGCTCGAAACGTCGGACCTCTAAATTTTGTTGAGAAAAACAATACACGCGAGTTTAATCCGTAAAATTAGTTTTATATCAAATGTTTCTATCATATCTGGGGTGATTTCTTATTGTAAGTCATTTATTATTAAATTTTAGATTTACGCATACATAGGGACAGACAGACGCGGGAAGCAACTTTTCTCTACTATGTAGTGATTATTTAATAGCATCGTCATGCTAGGCAAGCCATCTGTAGCTCCCTTCGCCCCGAGACAGGGCATGCGTTGTGCGGAGTCCTGAAGGATGCGCTGGTCCTGTGAAGGCACGCACGCGCGCCACGCAGCCCGCCCGCACAATATGGGTGCGAGCTTACGAACCACTTACGAAGTGAAGGTACAAATGCTTGGATTTTTTCGCTTACGAACCACTTACGAAATGGTATAATAGCATAGAATTTTTTTGCACTTCCATGAGTTGTACGAGTAGAGTTTCTATACGAAGGTGCTATACAATCATTACATATACCTTTGTATATTACGAACGACTTATGAAGTGAAGGTATAAATGCTTGCATTTTTTCGGTGCTTATTTATTTATTTATATATGACACACCAACAATACATGCATAAACATTACATCCATAAATTACTCATTAGTTTAACATTTTTAACCAACTCAATTATTGATTCAACTATCGAATATCTAACATCGTTTAATAATTATTGACCGTCAAATGTTTTAGAAAACGACCGTAATACCTAATTGAAAACAACTGAAAAAAGGAACCCAGAAGAGCAATCAGTTGATGAAATGTTACTACTAGGTCTCAATAAAACCTCATTTGTTATTCGACAGCTTACTTAAAATCAGATAATCCCTTAGATCCGATATTATAAAAACATACCTGAGTTTTTATTAAATGATCGTACTTTAAATCAGATAGTCCCTTAGATTCCATATTAAATACAGATACCTGTGTTCACATTCAGTTATCAATTTAACACTACGGAATTGTCACCAAAGAGGCTTAGGATGTTAAGGAAGGAGTCCGGGTCGCAGCGTAGCTTACCGCGCGAGGCCCGCCCCGCGGCGGCGGCGCGGCGCGGCCGGGCGGCGAGTCGGCGCAGCTCCGCGGGGGCCGATTCATGTTTACGGACCCGTCAGCTGTTCGCCATGAATGTGCCGGCCGCGCCCGCGCCGCGCCCATCGATTGATTGATACCTGCCGCCACGTGCCGCCAGTGCCGCCGCCGACGCCGGCCCGAGCGCGCGTACTCCGACCGCCAGCCAACACCCGCCCACGACTCCCGATGGATACCTCTAGCTGACCGACGATCGAACTCCGACACGACTCCTAAGTAAGTCATCACGATCACACTCAACACTCTCTCATCCGACACCCGTGCAATCATCTAAAGTAAGAGATTTACAAAATTGTCCGTTTACGTAACCGAAGGACGGTCGCGTCGTTTGTTATTGAAAGTCACGCTTATCCAGGCGTGTGTCCACTGACGTTACATAAAAGCTGGGATCAGAGATACATCTCGCGTTCTATCGCGTTGTATTGTTTACAATAAAATAGTAACGGCCAATGAAAGTTCATAAAGGCTTCATCGGTTCGGAATGGCGTGTTGTTGCCAAGAATGTGTTCCCGCTACAATTTCGGTATCACTTAAGTGATGTTGGCAGTGCATCTAATACAATTTAGCGGATGGCGTCCGATCGGGATCCGAATCGCTTCATCATAATTCTATTAGTAAGTTGGACTGTTGATATTAAAGTGGTATTACCATTCTGAAGCTGTGAGCTGGAATGTTTGTGATTTATTTCGCACACAATTGTGACATAATAGGGATGTAAAATGATCATAGGATATGTATCTTGCGATCGCTAGTAGGATTTATAAAATAGTACGTATAAGTACAACTTTTCATTATCGTATTTCAGATTTCTCACATTTCCTTTCTAAGTGTTCCATTATTAACTTATTTCCGTAATCATGAAAATATTTTACACATAGACATAGAAAACCTCTGTTATTCAATTGTAAGCTGAAATCACGATAATTACACATGTGAATGATACAGACCTGTTGTAATTAGCCTACAATTATTACTGTACAAGTGTGTAAAAAATATTTCAGTTATTTTTCATGGCGTTTGGCATTACATGCTTCTCTACGTTAAATCTCCGTAAATATAAAAATAAGTTTATGTAATATAAAAAACTGTTTTTTTTGTAAATATTCGGGAAACATTCGTAGTATAAGGATTCGCTTTGCAACGTAGTTCGTAGCATATAGCTACGAATATATACTACTACGAATCAAATCGTAGCTTTATTTTGTAGTTTGTATTGTGTGGAGAATAAAATTAATAACTTCTTAAAAAAATATACATTACTTATAATAACATTAAAATTTGTGTAATTATAAAAATATAATATGAATATTAAAATTCGGAATTGACTTATAAAAATGAACTAAACGTTTCGTAATAATAAGGTCGCCCAAAAATTTTAATGTAACATTCCCTATCTCCTTATGTATGCTTAGATCTTGAAAATAACATTAGATTTTTTTTTATAGATAGATGAATTCAAAAGGAGGTTTTTTATGTAAAATTCACCCGAAGCAAAGTAAGGGCGGGTCACTAGTCTGTAAATAATCGGAACCCTTCAAACGCAGGTTAATATACATATTAAACTATTTCAATTTGTTAGTATGTTGTGCTCCCTAATTGCTATGATCCACTTTAATTGGTTTACAACCACTGACTTGGTGACCTAAAAGGACAGCATTCGTCGTTTGTCCAACGCATGTTGGCGTAATAAAATATGAACCAGTGTTTTACCCCTGGGACCGTTCAGGCGGACCCACTTCAAATATTTACCAACCACGTGTGTGGGGCGACCTTTTTGTTATTTTTTTAGAATTGACAGTCGTTTAGTTCCGGTAATGTCAGAATGATAATTTGTATTGAACCGCTTTTTGTTTATGTATGAACGGAAGCGGTTGTACACACTGCGCTCCTGCGATTTTGTCGTTAAACGGTAATATTTGTTTTGGAAACGACCCTTCATACATTTGTCTTTTGGCACTTAAATGAACTTTAAAATATCATTTCCCGTATACTGAGTCAGGTTTATAGCTATGAGAACATGCTTTGTATTTAAAGGATAGTTGGATATTTAAATTTAAGTCAATGTTTTTATTAAATGATTTATAGGGACTTGGGTGTCTGTAATTCTGTTCACGATAGAAACCTTAATGTAGTCGATCACGAGAAAATATTTGGTGACACAAACTATCCTTTTGTCGACACTGATGGCAGAAAAATATTACAGACTTACAAATAAGATATATTTTAAACTAATTGTGGCCATTTATAACGTTATATTTTTAACTAACTGTGGCCATTTTCTCCATGTGAATATCATAAAGAAAATGCTGTCTAGACAAATTTACAGAGACATTAATAGATTAACTCTGTAATCCTTAAAATTTCATTTATCCAACTTATTATATAAAACTTATTAATGAAACAATATATCATCTCTCTTACCACCTACAATACAGATTGTACGATTACCAACAACATTTTTCAGTCTTAACCTTTTTATCTTTTCCGAGCGATTTCACTTCATCTTCGTTGTTTTCCCGTGTACAGAACACGACAGTAACACAGCTATGGCGGATGTGCGACCCTCAAAGGGCGCCATGATTCCCTTCTGTCGTAAACTGCTGACGTTTAGCCGTGGTATACACTGGAGGCCGATGTCTCATACGCAAAGTTTATGTGTAGTAGAAGTGGCTCCACTTGTGTTTTGACCTCAATTCGGATCAGTTACGGTAGGTTCTTGCTATAATAGGTTTTTAAGATGTAGGCTGTTAAGGTGACCGTGATACTTAAGAGACTTGTTTTGAAAAACCTGAGCTTTCCCAGAAAATAGAAAACTTTAAGGCAGTAGAAGCCCTCCATAAGAATTTTAACCCATTTAATTCATATAATATATTCTTTCCTAACTTAAATACGATGATGGCTTGGAGTAGCCTTGTTGTCATCACCGGTTTTGCAGAGGAGCGGATGGCTCTCACCCCTAATTCATAATATGAATTATTAATGTGCTTTTATACACTTGTCTAAGAAGTAAAATATTATCATGTTTAAAAAGTCAAATGTTAATGAAAGATTATATCTGCGATACTGCATCAAAACCATACAGTAAAATAACTTTCCCCTAAGGCAAATGCGAATACAAAGGTAATTTGGCAAAGAGTAACACGCAATAGCCACCTTAATAAAAAAATAAGAGAACATCGACAAAGCAGAGACAATAACAATTTTCCAGAAAAAGAAAACAAAAGAGAGAGCGTCGCACTCATTCAAAACAATTCGGCCATCAGAACGAAACGCGCGAATTTGTAAGAGAATAAGATGACAAATAAATTCAACGTAACGCTCCCGCCAAATGGTTTTTCTCGCGGTTTATTTCGGACATGAATACCTTTGCATACTCATGAAAAAAAAAAACCGTGGCATATCTGTAACAGGCGTAATGTGTACAGCCAGGTAGCAGTGACTCATTTACATTTTTACTTTGCTTTGAACTTCGTTTGGGACGATGTTTACATGTTACTAGCTTGCTTATACGAACTTCGTTTGTCCTTTATCTCCATCACCATATAGCATTATTGTAAAACTTCCAATCACCTGAGAGCTATATTCGATTACTTGATTAAAAACCAGCATTCTATAACCATGAACATACAACACAACCTACAAAACCCTCCAAGATTATATCATTAAAAGGTACAACCATAAAGAATTACGTAGCATAACGTTCTATTGTCAAAGAAACTTTCTCCCGCGGTCGCTAAAAGACGGAAATAAAAGGATATTAGCATATTTTCACAAACTACCTAGTATAAGTTTCATAGAGGCAGGAGTCGCCATGACCCACGACCTCGAGCCAAGGGCTACGGAGGAAACGCTTAAACGTCATTCAGTAGTTTGAGTGTTAAAATTATGTTTTAAGATCTACTATCCGTAAGTAACGTCAACGCCAATTAATCTTTGCAGCCAGAATATCTTGTTTCTGATAAGGGGGGAACTAATAAAAGTATTCACTTTAGGTATTTTTACACAACTATGCCAGAAGAAGTGTTATTAGTTCAGACACCTACTGGTGTGTGGTGTCATATTAACCGATGTTTCCCTTAAAAATAAAGGTATACATTGATCTGGTTCATAAAGGTAGGTGTAGTTGTATAGCACACATATTAACTAGGAATACATACTAAACGGAGAGCAAACGTATCAACTCTAGCTTTCAGTATTTTTTGTATGGAAATCCCTACTGTAACGCACACTAATTGGAATCGTAACGTAATCGCCTCGCCGCGAAACGCGAGTTGATATGTGTGCTACGATACGATCATAATTTGATTAAGCACTTGTCTTACGAATACGGATTGTCCTGAATGACGATCGAACTCACTAACCCCGGCACAAGATACAGCGGCACTTCCAAATGGGCTATTAAACCAGTCAATTAGGAGTAAGAGCCATCCGCTCCCCCTCAAGTCCGGTGATGATGATGAGGTTACTCCAAGCTATCATCGTAAATCAGTAAAAAAACATACAATTAACGTCTTCAAAAATAGCAACCTTTCTTAACGGACTAAAAAAAACAGTCAATTAACCTCTTAAAAAATAATAACAACCTTTCTTAACGGACTTCAAAAGAAGGTGGTTCTCAAGTTGACAGTATTTTTTTTCATGCCCACCATATTTACGAAAGCAATTCGAATTACAAAATGGAGCATTTCGAGTGAACCGCTCCGTCTTGCCTTCTTTGGGGAGACGCCGTCACTTTTGTCACATTTCAATGCGGTGCGACGCTGAAGTGGCTTTGGATGGCGACTCGGCCGAAACAAAAGAATGCTCCTTGAGAATTCATGAAATGGAGATTACGGGTTCGCGGGGTTCTGCCTTAGGAGATTACGAATATTGTTAGGTGTTAACCGTAATGCATTATGGGATGAGGCGTTTTAGTTATTAAGGTGACTTTTGTACATCTTTACAGTGCAATTTGAAATAGATTTTTTTTCGGCGTACTTCAGGCAGTACGAGTTGTGTATTTGTAATGAAATACTCGTGTAATGTATGTTTAATAGTATTTTATTATCTTCTTCTTCTTCTTATAAATAAAAATGAATTACTGTTCGTTAGTCTGACTAAAACTCGAGAACGCCCGGACCGATTTAGGTAATTTTGGTTTTAAAATGTTCATCGTAGTCCAGGGAAGGTTTCAATGAGTATAGAAAAAGAATCAGTGTTGGCGGTATGAAATTCGCCGGGACCACTAGTTTAAAGTAAAAACCAAGTTGTTCCATAGAACTCCTTCGGCTATTGATGATATGTACGAATGCTGCGACGGTTTAAAACACGGTTCCAGTAAGCAAATGCTGTTATTATACATAGTTAAGCTAGCGTTCCCTAGGGCGCAATACTAAACTGTTGTGCAGGTACTAAACACCAACACTCTCTGTGGGATACTCAGTTTGAGATTTTCCCGGAAAATTGGAGCCAGGTGGATACTCAGTTGGCTAGTTAAGGGAGTTGGTTATTTCTTCGCACGTGCGAACTCTTCTCTCCGAAGAAATTAAAGGAAAGAAAGAAAACCATTGATTTGGTCAAAATAAACGAGAGGTGAAATACGTAGGCATGTGCCTACGTATTTTACCTCTCGTCGTATGGAACGCAATGCATCGAAATAAATTGTAATATAACAGTATATATTATGGGTTTTCCGACGATAACATCTATCTTAGATTCGACTGGGTTGCACCAGTCATAATTGCGAGCGACCCATATTAAATATTATTGAATCGAATGTAACCTCAAAGTCTTCATATATTATATCTAACGATATTTATCAAACATTTCACAAGGACATCCCCAAATAATGGACCCTGAAAGTCAAATCATATCTAACGGTATTCATCAACCATTCAACAATGACATCCCCAAAATCAACCACAGTGATGTATCGATGTCCACACGTTATTTATATCGTTGCAACCGTTGCAATTCATACCCGTCGCACCACCACACAAAGTTAATTCAATCTCAGTGCATCGGGGGGACACTGCCAAAATTGTGTCCGGGACAAGTCAGGTAGTTTGTCCGGGGCAGAGACAGGCACATCCGCCCCGGAGTCAGTATATGGGTCAGGGCTTGTCCTTATTCCGTATTACATGCATCCCGGATGTTAAGGGGCGTGCCTTCGGGCTAAGGCCGATTGTACACTTACCTCATCGTGCGAAGGTCAAGGCATGGTAGACACCATACATTAATATTAGCATAATAGCATGAATAATAGCGTAATAGTAATAATGATGGCGTAATAGCTTAACGTTTTAACTGTAAGTGGATCTTATTTGTACAGACCAATATGTATCTAAGTACCTACTAAAAGTGCATATAAATTTTTGAAGCTGAAAATGTATGAAAATTGTCTTTTGTTACCTACCTGATTTTACTATAAATAATTACAATACTTAAGTAACACTGAACTAAAATTCAAATTAGTTAGCATTTTTATATTATTGTTACGCTTATCAAAATGCCACAATGAGTAAATGATGAATGCATTTACAAAATAACTTTTATGGTTCACTGTAACTACCTAAAAGAATACCTAAATAAACTGGTTTACGTAGCAAATTAACAGACAAAACGAGTGCGGAGCATCACTCTTGGCTCCTAACAATATAAAACGAATGCCCATAATCTTTTTCCACGCCACGCTCCACAGATTTGCATAATAATCCCGCGAGGGCTTGCAATTCCGCCAAATAAACATCTTGTAAATTCTCTCTCTGAACACATCGCGACTTGCAACAAATTCCCAACTTAGTGCTCTGAATAAATAAACGTAAACTAAATGCACTTAGAAGTACGTATGTACCTACTTTAACTTGAGCTTATTTCGTTGGGGCTACATTTCTTTTTTTTTTCATTTTCTCTCCCAGGAATTCCTCTCGAAAAGTATTCAACAATAAAATGGTGGGTTTAAAAGGCAAGTAGCTGTACGAAAACATTTGGTACGTTACTTAGAAATTCTTTTACTTTAATCTCGTGCATAGAAGCGTTTTTGTCTGGATTTAATTTGATATTAATGGATATTAGGTACTTACATAAGCGTACGGTTCTTTCAGTTTATACTTGTTTTCTTCTTTAAATTTTTGTTGGAATTTAAAATAATAATTACAAAAAGCAGTTTTAAGTTCAATGTTTCAATGCAAAAGACAAAATATGTGAAACAAAATTGCAATATCAAATTATGTTCAGCTATTACGGATTTGTACGGATCATCCGTACAATTATAATAGACGGATTCTTCTCCGTTTGGAAAGTAGAGAATCCCGGCTCGTTGACAGGCCCAAATCCCGATAGACCAAGTTTAAACTGGAGTCGACATGTGGTATACTGTGGTATATGAATAGCTTAAGTTGTTCTGGATTTCGCAACTGCAATACCTCAAAATCGCTAGTGTGAATCCAGTTTTAAATCTCGGGGCGTATTAAGGTATATGCTAGTGATTTTCTTGAGCGAGCATCTACGGATTGGAAGATATTGGGAGAGACGCAGGAAATAGGAACAGAGCTGCCAACCTGAGGAGGAAATGGTCTCGACTCGATATAGCTAGCCTGTTTTGACGTTGATATTTGTGTGAAAGGTGAAATAACTTAATGGAATGTGTCGTCTTGGAAAATAAGCTGGATTCATGCAGCAAATGCAGTGGGAAGGGTTCGCTGGTAGTCAGATTGTATCTAAATTGGGTGATATGAGTTTGACATTGCTACGGGAATTCTACAAGGGGTAACAAGGAAGACCTCGGGTGTTTTAGTTTGTAGATTTTTTGCAAATGTATTGGCCCCATGCAGTTTTTAAGCATATTCATTTGGTTTTGGATTCCAGACATTTTCCTTTACCGCAACGCTAGTAAGAAATTTTGATTCGAAGCGATTCTTCGGCTCTTGGTCTCTGATAAGATCAAGATAACGGTCTCCAATGGAATCCAAAGGGCTACGTAAATATCAAAAACAACACATCAGACCCCAATATATCACTATCCAAATCCCAGCCGCCCCTAAAAGCCTCAGAAACGTACCGGCTTTAAAATAGTATTTCAGTAGTGGTTATTATGTTTGGACGTATCACTTCCAAGTTTCATTTCTGAAGTAATCCTTTTAGGTGGCGCGTGATTTGGGCACGAGAGTGCCTCGGAAATGTTTACGCTTGGCGAAATGTGGGAATGGATGAAGTGCAAACAGCATTTTAGCTTTGAGCCTTTGCAGCGGCGGGTCAGGAGTAAGTTCGTTTTATTACAGTCACCGTTGTAAAGGAATAGCCGCAATTTTTCATGTGACGTTCTAAGGTTTTGTACTGGACTTTATGTTGGACTTAAAAATAATGCACCTGCTATGTGTTGTGTCAGACGGTTCATAAAAGATACTGTTACATATAACTTTTTTGATTAGGCTTTATAAAATCGTCCAACTTTTTGTTTAAAACAAAGCCATGATCTTTGCACCATGAAAAAAAATACTTTGTATTAAATAGACTCATTAGCATATTTTTGACATTTGAAATGAAAGTGACCTAATCTCTCTGCAGTTTGTATAAAACTCGCAAAACCAAATCAATTACGAGTTCTTAAAGATTCATAAGCGTAGGGGAAACGGGGTGTCATTGGGTTTAACAATTCGCCCCGCTGGGCGACTCGACCCGAGGTCACCCTGGTAATATCGTCTCCAGGGCTTTAGATATTGAAACGACGAGTTTGAGATGCGAAGTAGGGAGCCTTCATACTGGTTTTAAACGTCAAATTGGGTATTTACATTTTTTGAAATTTTTCGTAACTCATTTATATAGGATCTCATTCGCCATAATCTTTTGTATTGTCTTACAAATGATAGCTAATCGTTCACGCAATTAGCTTATGTTGCATATACGACATACCTATCCTGATTTTTCTGTTAGGAAATTATGCACTCCTCTGATATATCTATTAGCATATAGGTAAAATTGTCCCCGTATTTATTTGAAATGGCGAATTTAAAGCCATCGATTCCATTGGGAATCCGGGACCAATATAATAACAAATTGGTCACATGTATGTAAATTTTATGTTTGGGTGTGATATTGCTTATCTATTCAAACTGAACTAGAGCTCACTCAAATGTTTATTCTTGATAATTTTGCAGATAATATTGATATTCAAATATTAGCCGAAGAAACCGGTGCAGTAAACTCACCCTTATAATGAATGCAACCATAAGTTAGGACCTCGCATGCCCTAACTTGAACAGCTAAGCACAAAATTAGCCAGATTACGACCGAAGACATTATCACATCGTTTACATAACATTAGCATAGATCGACCGCTCATGTAAAGCAGTTATTTACATCAGTTAAGTGCCTCCCACAAATACCTACTGCGGTAAACTGGAAATATTCGAGGTAACAATAAAAAAATAAACCTAATACTGACACATTTTTGTTTCTTTCAGTTACTGTTTGAGTTTCTATGCGGGGAATATATTTTCTTATAGAAATATAATAAAGAAATTATATTCTTTTAGGTCAATAGCGTTTTCTTTTGGAAAGTTGCTTTTGTTATCAAAATTGGCAAATCTACCTTTCACTGAATGTTTGGGTTTTTATTAGTTTAGCTATCTGTATAATATCCATTCCCATTCATGACAGTGAAAGCATGCTAACCTTTTCTATTGGCTGTAAGTATGAAGAAAGTACGGGAAATATTACTGCACAAAAGAAACAAAAGACGCCGAACTATCTCGCTAATTAAGCACAATATATCGTAATCTTCGGCAGTAGTCCGTGCAAAACGACTTATGTTGTTGACTCGCGAAATCGTCCAATTACAACATACGAGTATATGTTTTGCAAACAACTCCGCACTAATTTGGCGTTACTTCGGCCGAGAGAATCGCCCTGTTTACCCCTCGGTACATGTTATGATGTTTTTGGGTAATGAGGGGCTACTAGGATTACCCTTAAAACTTACAGTGGTGAATACCTAGTTATTTCCTACCGAGTAAATTGGTTGGAATATATATTTTGTGTAATGCAGTTTCTGCATTACCTTTGTCAAATCTTAACAGATGGATAAATAATAAATGGATAAATTATATATTATAGTTTATTTCACTGCACAATAGTATTGTCTATTATTTGCGCGAGCACTACACATTTAAAAAATAAATAATTTTACTATTTTTTTTATTTCACTGCATAAGATTAACGGTTGTTGTATAAGCTATTGCGTGAAGAAAAAATAACCTAGTAGACCTAGTAGATAGAACCTAGTAGACCTCAGAATGTCGAACGTTTCGTACAGATATCTAAGCAACTTATAATGTTGGTAAGCAAACTGCAAATACAGCTGTGTATTGGAAAATGACAAGACAGGTGTTTGACAGTAAACAGGTGTTGCGCGTACTTACTTTTCCATTGACTAATCCCCATCTATCGTGACCGAAAGCTCGGTATCATCATAAGCTACACTCTCCCCTCTAACCAGGCCCGTCGTTTGATGGATGGCATTTGCCTGCACAGTGACCGCACCAACGGTTTTCACTAGTGAGCGCTTCGCATGTTCGCTTCAAGTGTCCAATATGATGGACGGTTTTCAACGTTTTTGAAGCATGTTAAAATTGTATTTCAGCGTGTATTGTCAGCTTCGCAATTGAGGTTTGTTCGATTTGGCGTTTAGTTTTGTGTAGACATGATTGATTGTTGGGAATTCGTATGGTTTTGTCAATCGAAAAAAAATTGTTAGGATTTTATAAAATGTTTTGCTAGCTGATTTTGTCAATCTTAATTTAGTACATTGTTTAGGTAAAACTAGCTTTTCACGCGTGTGTTATTGACTGCACCTGCTCTTAAAGCTCACTCAGATAGGAAACAATCATTATTAAATCAGTCAGCGGATACCAGTCACAACTATCTGTCTGGTGGTTGGTGAACGGTATACGGATAAGCGACCCCGGCTTCTCGATCTACTATCGACTCAGTCCAAATCATCCGAGGCGATAGTATCCTTCCTCAACTTTTCCTCTTCCCGTCATATATCCTTGCTACTCGTGGGAACGCAATGACTTTGTTAAAACAATGCACAAGGCAGAATGGCGGCGACGTGGTCCACAACCCGTCACGTCACGTTTCCCACAGAGGTGAAAAGTGGATCGCTGGAAGTGATCTCTGCCTACCCCTCTGGGAAAAAGGCGTGATTTTATGTATGTATGTATGTATGTATGTAGTATTAAAATAATGTTAGGCACAAGATTAACAACATACCAGCGGTACGCTCGATTTGTGCCCGATTTTGAACACAGGCTTTTGCGATTATAACGCAGAACTTACCGCCAAATTAATGAGAAGGCGGGCAACATTCCAAATAACATAATCTACAAACGAAAGTAACATGCAAATAAATATATTACGTATGTAAATTGAGGTTAAACGTTCCAACGAAATGAAAAACGAATCCCATAAACGTCTTGAACATTCTTCGCAGCTAAATCCGATACCATACTCACATTGCCCCTTCAATTTGCTACCAAATGAAAATACGACGTCATCCCCCTACGTAAAAGAATCGACTCACGTGAACGATACAATCGAGAGCTTGTAATATTTACGAGTACGTTCACTCGATTAACTTTATTAGGGAGAGACACGAATCGATTAGAATACGAGTACGCGTTTACGGGCTAATGCAATGTATTTGGTGCACGCTTTTTGATTATTTTTTATTTTTATCAAGATGGCTTATGAAGGAGTTTCCACGAATTTATGGTTATGGGTCGGTGCTGCAGTAATGAAAATTAGTAGAATAAATTGTTTAGTAAAAAGAAAACATAATTTGGGAATATACGTTAGTAGGAAAAATGCTGTTCTGAGCTTGTTAGGATTCCTTATTCTAACATATCCCATAACAAATTGAAGATTTATGTAATTTATTTTTGAGAAAATTAAGTCCGGATCTAACAAGCACGAACTCGTTTGTCGCGGTACCACAGGTTTTGCTATGCTAAAAGTATTTTTATTATTGTATTACGCTATATACTGAAATTATGCGCATATATGAATCTTACTCAAAATAACACCAATATATGACTTCTATTTTATCTGATCATCATTTTCGAACTCGAAAAGATACTTACTCACGCAGAACACTATCATTAAGCTATCGTTTAGGAAAACCACCGTATCACTCCCCACGTGTAGAAATAATCGCTCATTCGATACAATCCACTCGTAATATGTACATTAAATCGATTAATTCCATTAGCGAGACAACAATCGATCATATTTCCGCTCAGCTGATGTGACTATCAGATATGTAAGCGATGAAACAGCGGTTTTCCTATTTGTTCTAGCTGGGAGCTTATCTTATTGGAATTAGTTGATCGGTGTCAGCGAAATGTTGGGGAGATAATGTTTTGTTTGTTTTGCTATTTTGTTTACATATAAATGTTGTCTAGCACTATGTACTAACGTAAGATTATCTTGATTGGTGACACCTCTGAATCTATTTCTTGGTATTGCCGACGTGTCGTTATTGCATTACTGGTTTCTATGTATTTCTATGGTAGCTTCGCGTCGCTTCCTTTGAAAGGGACTTTGTAGAGCTACTCAGAAAGCCGTATTATCGTCTGATGGCTTCTGTGTGGAGTCGGCTTTCTATAATTTTTATATTTTGACTTTATTTCTATTTTTGGATATTACCACGTAAATATTTGCACAGTACTTCCTGATAGTATCACAGTTATTTGATCAACACTGAAGTGTCATTGAAAAATGTAAAGATCAATGAGTTACCAGTCGACTTACTACAATTACTACGGCGACTACGAACAACTACGAACGACTACGACTACGAACTACCACGACTACGAACAACTTAGTATGGTTTAGCGACAGAGAGTGAGTTGCGAACATAGTGAGAGATACGATCGTATGCAGATACCACACAATGTGCGCTAGTACATGGCCCGGGCGCCTAGTTTCGCCCCGTGAATCCGCTTATCTCGCCTGTTGTTGTTGAATCTGCAACACATAACTATCTAGAAATGGACCGGTGTTGTGTCCTCGAGTATCAGCACAAGATCTATGAATCACCACACTGGTCTATGGTTGTGTAGTTTCCTAACTAGATATGGGTGAAGGTGAGGACTGCGACTATGGACTATCAGTGGATTACGTAAATTGGAATGCTAAATTAATTAAAAAGTACGTTGTTATGACATATCAACTAAGTATACTACTAATTACAGTGTAAACTGGGCTAGTTTAGGTAAATGGCAAATAAATATATACATCTTTGCATATGTAGTGGGTAATAAAAGCAGAGTCATAAGACTTAAAGTGATTGCTTAGGTATACTTATAGTATACATACCGTATACTTTTAGCGTTCCATATTACTTACAGTTTTCAATACTGATGTTGATAATGATAAAAGTGCTTTAAATACGTGTATCCATTATATACTCGTATAACAAAAACGCATCACGGATTCATGATTCAAGTTTGTCTGAAATAATTTCATAATAACACAAAGCCTGAAACATGCAGCCCTAATTTTATTATTAACGAGATTCCGCTTTTTAAACGTTTACAGCCCGCTCCGAAATCCGAGTAAACAGACGTGAAACACCTTATATTACCGGCATTATCACCTTGGCTGAAACCAGAGCCATATTTCCAGCTGTTTACCGCTGAATAAGTTATACCGTTTCCACAGCATCGCTCAGAGGACCCGTCGGTCTTTGTTCCGAGATTACACAATCAAATAACTGGCCGCTGTGGCGATAAATCCGCCCTATTTTCTGGTTGGAGTAAACAAGAAGAATAAGGTCGCAGAATGCGGTGATTCCTGATGAATTAGCTGCGGACATTAAAAATGGTTGTTGTTATATTATGCTAGGTACAATCGAGCCAATTGAATCCTGGCTCAGTTCGCGGATATTTAGTTGTGAACTCTCAATATTCTAACATCTTCTAAATAGCTGATGCTCTTGACGTTTTAAACACTAACGAAATTGAATTGTGCCATTCTAATGGAATGGTTAGGTACAAGTTCGTTACCAAGTAAAATCTTTCGTCAAGCTGACCGAATTGCATTAAGCTAGATGGATTAGAAAAATTACTTTATGGCGGGTTCGTTGGTTAGATGTGCATGTTATTTTTTAAAGAATTTATTGATAGAAAAGCTCTTTGATTGACTTTTGAAAAAAATCGTAACTTTAAAAATGCGCTAGTAATAATAATTTTGCGAGTGCGAGAATATAAAAAATAGGCATATTTGTGCGCTGTAGCAATTTTCTGACCTCCATTTAAATCTCCATTAGTAGTTATAACAGACATTACAATAAAATTAAAAATGAACATTATAAAAATACAATACATATTAAATGCATCAAACATCTTAAAGCCTGTAACACATTCCTTCCTACCTGCTCACATTATACTTCGATTTGATACCCCGAAATTGCATTAGCGATATCATAACAGCAGGTGTGCCAGATACAGAACTCGCCGAACGCCATCTACTTCATAACATGTGCCGTTACGTCGTTTTGCGAGGGCGTACGACTGCATTACTGCAAACATCATATTTGGCAGATGTATGTGGACGTTATATTCTATTTCGATGGCCAAACATTTGCTTGTCTTAAGAATAATCTGCAGCGCTCCATTTTGTTTTGACACTGTGACACTGTTTAATTGATAGTAAGAGACAGTCATAGTGCTTTTTTAAAAATTTTCAAACATGGTTTCAAAAACGTTATTAATTATTAAACATAATCATTACTTAATCATTAATTGATGACGATGAAAGAATTTAGAGGCGATAGAGGCCTAAATCCAATGTTTACAGAAAAAAATAGTGTCTTGGCGATCTGTTATTTGTTTAAGTATAATACTGTTTATTACTACCGATAGATAAAAGAGTCCTAAAACCATGTTTTGCTGTAATTATACTAACCATATGACATTGTAACCAACGGACACTATTAAAATTAGCTGAAAAAAAAGTCTCGTTTCTAACTGTGTATTCTGTCTAAACGTTGAATAAATGACGAGAGTACTGGCCTTGGAAAGGAATTTGTAACTTTGTAATATGGGTCAAATGAATATGGCATTACTGTTTACGGTCGTAAAGTTTGTGTTCACGCACCCAACGAACTGCATGTGTAACTAATCAATATTTAATTGGATTCAGTGGTGTGCAATTTAGCCATTAGTTAAATGAATTACGGGACCGATGCTTCATTAATTACGTTAGTGGATTAATCCAGTTCTGTTACCATTGCTTTGTGGTTTTTCTGTCGGGAAATTACACGGTTGGAGTTAGAATTTTGTTGGTCACCGTCTTGTGAAGGACATACGTTAAATCGTTGATCAATCTCAAATCATTTTAAACCTCCAAATTAACTTAGTCCATACGTCGCGTTGTCTAATTGTGTATTATTGTTTAGTATTGTACCTATATTTTGTATAGGCTTTGGGTACCTATATACTGTATAAAAAAGAGTTTGACATTCTATAATTACAAAATGTCACCATTCTCATATTTTTCCTCCTTCCTAAGATCCCGGGCTCTTCAGGCGGGAAGTGAAACGGCATTTAAGCAGGCCTTCAGAGTGAGTGCGACTGGCTCAATACGGTCTATTGTGCCTGTCGACCTCACAGTAGATCACACTTCCGCTAACCATCAGGTGATCTTACTGGTTAGTCTTTTATAAAAAAAAATCTTTTTCGATGTCTTATCTCCGCAACCTAATAAGTTTCACAACACAACCACACAAAAGAACAAAAGTATGCAGAATGGTTATGCATTTTCTATAGAACAAAGACCCTAAGCTAATCACCCTGCTCTCCCCGAGTGCCCTCCCAGGATTATTAAACCGTAATTTTCTTAAAACGGAAAGAAAACGGCAAGAGTGGCCGCAACTCTTTTGTTTGTGAATTCTCAGCTGCATATTGCTACTGCAAGCCTTTGTAGATTGTGTTTTGTGGGCTAGAGCGAGCATTTGAATAGGTTTTAGGCGGGTCTTATTGGGTTCAGTGTTTCACTTTAGTAATATTGTCCTACTTTTTCTAGAATGCATGCAGTTCTTTTTTGCAGTGACAAGATCTTGTATTTTCACTGTCCAGGTCAGTCTTCTAAGTTGTAAGTTTATTGGCTACAATGATGACGTATTACTATGTAAAATGTTATGGTAACTAGAGTGTTTTGATTTTAATTATTGAAATCATCTTGAATATACCTATATTATCAAGATAAAATTGGTTTCAATATAATATTTTTTGTAGAAAACGTAGTGCAATAAAACTTTAGGTTTTTAAAATGAATAAAAAAAAGACAAAGGACCGTCCTGTATCCCAAACTTTTGCTTATTAAATTTACATTTACCCAAGTCATATTTACTGACATAAGGACAAAGCTTCCTAGTTTATAACAGCACCTCAAACAGTTAAGTTACACTCGCGACCAAAACTAACAGTGTGAACTTTTCGTCGCGAGTATCCAAAAGTACAGTTATGTAGAGAACCGCAGGTGAATGCATCGTTAGCGCCTGGAGGGTCCTAAAACATAAGTTTTGAGCTTGCACAAGTCCTGAAGCACAGGGATTTGGATAAAGCAATGTAACATTTACTGCTGTATATTTAAGGTTGATTTTCCAATATTGAAATAGCGTAAGGAATCGTTTTTATCAAACAATTATTTCTGCTTTAAAAAAGTACAAGGTATTTTTCAATGTGCATAAGAAAATACTAGTTACGACTTAGAGATATAGTGTATTAACTCGTAAAATCTTTATGATACCGACAAATTTGGCGATCCTATAGCTGTCACTAATAATAATGTTGTATACAGTTGTATACTTTATAATATTTGCTGTCTACTCATGTATTGACAATTTCATTCCTAGATAGAACCCTGCTTCTGCTACCAGACAGAGAGACGAACTTTGTATAGTCAGTTAAAGAAACTCCTAAGTACTAAATCCCACGAATTCTCACAAGTTAACTCTGCAATAGGGACTTGGAACTTGGTCAGTCCTGTTGACACTAATTACTCTACTGATAGTGTAACTTGAACTATTCGGGAAGTTCAAATGAGCGGAAACAACGTCTTGTAGCCATTGCGTTTTCAATCAAACCAAAAAAAGGTTCGTGGGGTTTATCTTTTTGACAGGCGAATTTTTAACGGTGAATCGTTAAAAGTAACAACTTTATCAAATTATTTCCTTTTTGTGTTTCATCATCATCATCATCATCAGCCCATATACGTCGCCACTGCTGGGGCACGGGCCTACCCTAAACTAGGGCGAAAACACAGTGGTACGTGGGTTTGAACTGGCGACCTCTTGCATGACCTTTACCACTCGGCCATCGGCGCTTTTACATTTTGTCATGAAATTAAAGATTTTTCATCCTAAAAATGAAGAGGAACGAAGTTTTCCGGAAAACCTTAGTGTAATAAAAAAAAATAGTCTCAGATGGTATTTGCATACCTATTTTCTTACACGTCAACATTTTATGTAAAGTGCTCAAAAACCGTCCTCTTTGATATAAAAGCCGCATTTTCCACGTCACTCCCGATGAAACGGTCGGATTGTGTTGACAATATTTTCCGCAGCAAACGCAGGCAACCAACGTTAATCAATATCGTGGAGGAAATAAAGCTTTCACAAAAAATATCTGGAGCGCTTCTCAGCTGAGAGCCCATAATTACGTTACGCCGCCGTTTTCAAAGCGAAATGCGTTTCAAATGCATTTTTTGCAACTAAATTTGCTTTCTACAAACGAGATTTTCCTATCAAATTGATTGGTTGGCGAAGCGACTTTTTCTTATTATTACTTTACATCTGAATTAATACTGGACCTGTTTCGTTTTGCGAGATTGTGTTTTTGGCGCATGTCGTTCCGGCAAATGGGATTAGTTTTTACATTTCAAATGCATAATATTACCTTTGACTGCATATTAGGTTTTGCTAGTGCCTGCCTATGTTGATAAATAAATGCGCTGGAGAGTTTCGTTTACAATTTTAAATCATTAATTTTAGATTTGACACTTGAAGGAATGTACGAGTATTGCGCAGTTTTAAAGATGCAAGATAGATAAAGGTCCTATAAACTAGATCAGCTAGGAATTTGGTATTGGCTTGGGTATTTTAGATTTTTTTTTGGTCAACTTGGTGTAGATGCGTCGTATATTGGAGGAGTAGCGTAAGTTATAGTAAGTAATTTCCTTTAATTGTTTAGGTAGGGGGTATAAATAGGAGTTTTAATCATTTTTGTTTCATATTACTATGCTAAGCTGGTAGTTTTCAACAGTAATCGCTGTAAGTATAACAATCTTTTGAAGTTCTGTGGTTCCAGAATCAAGTTCAACCTAACTAGCCTAGCTAAAGCCCACGGGAAACGCTAAACAAAATGCCAACAAAGCCGAAGCGGTACAATTTAGTGGTGAGCCAGTGGGCTATAGATAGAACTGATTCGTTCTGTCCGTGCGTTCCGGCCCATATCTCTGCCTCCAGCCGGGCCCATGGGAGCGCCGTTTGAATGTCACGGCTCTAAAAGTACTTCTACATAAATGTGCAATACGAACTATTTTGAAATCGGAGTTTTTTAACCGCCGACTGCTGAAGAAATGAAGGAAAAGTTTCGGGATCACCTACCTGCAGTGTAGGTATCATCATTATCATCATCATCAGCCCATATACGTCCCCACTGCTGGGGCATGGGCTTACCCTAAACTAGGGCGATAAGGCCTTAGTCGACCACGCTGGCCAAGTGCGGGTTGGTCGACTACACAACCTTAGAATTTCTTCTTAGGTGTGCAGGTTTCCTCAAGATGTTTTCCTTCACCTTTAAAGCGTCGAATGATGGTACATTGCATTTTAAATTTGAAAAAGCAGTGCAGTGTAGGTATGCATGACCATTTGTTTGCTATGGCTTGACAGATTTTGACAAATGAGATGTTACCTATTTAATTCGTCATAACTGTAACACGCTAAAATTTAAAATCTCAATGACAGAACTTTCAAGATCAATAATGTTTCTATCTCTTCAAGTAGAGTATAAAAATGAAGTGCATTTTAAATTATTTTTTTTTGTTATTGTTTAAAAATAAAGTGTATAATCTCAGGTACAAGGAAACCACATCGTTCAATTAATTTAGCTGGCTAATTTGAATTGGTGTGATTGTTGTTGGAATTCAAATTTCGGTTTGTCGGTACACTCACGCCAGATTGGGCCCTGTAAAAAACTATTATTCCATCAGAAAACTGAACATGTCCTGGATATTTACCATATATCCTAATATTATCAAGTTCTCGAGGTTTCGGCACCGCTGTGATCACGGATCAACTGCAGTTTCTAGTGTGTGTAGTGTAACCATGACAGTTTTAATAATATATTATTCAATCGTTTAGAATATACGTTACTAAATATTAATACGTATCGTATCCTTTAAGCACAATATTGGTGTGAAGACGTCTATTAATTTCACGAATTTCATTGTACTCGTAATACCTACTAGAATATAGAGCTACAACAAATGTCGCTAACTCCGTCCTTTTCTATTCTAAGTAAGTTATAGCATTGCCTCTCGTTCCCACTAACACTGGAAACCAACGAAACGAGTTAGTATTATCTCGCTCATAAATCCAGGTCATTAGGGCCCGAGTCGGATGGACCCATATATAAAATATATATATGGATAGATAAACAGGTTGCATGTACTTTTGTAATGGACAGGTAATCTACTACTTCTTTTTATATAGTTATGCGATTCGGGTAATATACCCAATAATTACGAGTATAATAAACCTTCATTTTGAATCACTACCTATTTTAAGAAGCCACATCAAAATCTGTTGCGTAGTTTTTCAAGATTAAGGCATGTATAGGCATAGGACAATGTTTGTCCTATAAATGTATAGGGGACTATGGGATATGGGAACTAATTTGTATGATACATCATACTGAACAGTTTTCAGTAGTATTAAGTACAAATAGATGGGCTGTATGGCATCTTGGTCCAAATTTATTTCCAATCGCTCCTTAGCTTCGTACCTATCGTAATGTGCCTAGATATTTCGACCTACAGTTCTTTTGATAAGCCGAAACCTTTCTTCGGGTATCGGCGTACCCTTTTGTGTTTTAGACTTTTCCACACATAATTGGTAGGTAGTTAATTTGTATTCGTGTAGTCACCACTATTGTAGCACATTACTCGTACGGGCTAAGGTCTTTGTACTGTGCGTCACGTTTGTGTGAAACGAATCGGCCATTGTGTTAGTGAAATTATTAGGGTGTGATATCACACCCGGGCGCAATTCAAAGAGTATGCTTATCTATATAATGTGGATAAAAGTATTCGTTCGGAGTTATGGTCACGGTCTATCCATCTGAGTAGGATATAATGAATCCTTACTAATATTATAAATCCGAAAGTAACTCTGTCTGACTGTCTGTCTGTTACGCTTTCACGCATAGAGTACTGGGCCGATTTAAGGTACAGATATAGTCCAGAGCCTAGGAAAGGTTATAGGCTACTTTTTAACCGACTGCGCTATAAGGAAGTAATGTTTTACCCGTTAAACGTCTCTACGCGGACGAAGTCGCGGGCGGAAAGCTAGTAATATATAAAATTGTTGAAATTCCATTACAATCGCAGTTAATGTAATCGGGTTTAACCTATAGATACATTCAGCAAAATTATTTTTGACAATATCTACTTTACAAATTGTAATTTTCATGGCTAATCAGCGTGTAATCATATTTGTATGGCCACCAGGAAGGCTAATGATATTGGCATATGAGTTTCTATTTATTATTCTACCATAGAACCTAAACTACTGGACAGCATTATGGTTGTGTGACAATTTCAGAATTGTGATTTTTTCTTTGACTGAGTGTATTTATTCATGTATAAATTTTATCACAATTTTAAAACGTATTTAAATATTTATCATTTTAAAATAAATGTTTAACCTAATCACACAGAGCTCACGCTGAAATTCATAGCAAAAAAGCTATCAACAAATCCATTCTTCGGCAGTTAATAGAGAAATTAACTTGACCGATATTTTCATTAGTAACGAGTTATTTGACCTTAAGGTTACCACTCCCCTGGATTCACGACCAAACATACTAAGTTATTCAAGTGATTTACTAGAACGCTGTCAGCTGATTTTGTGTTGCTTATTATGATGTAATAAGTCAAGCCGAGTGTGTACTTAAGTTACCACCATGTGACATTCTCCCATGTAAGTAATATAAACACCCGTTCATTTTATAGGCACAAAATAAACGTCTTTCATCAAAAAATAGGGTGAATATAACATGGTCATATTTTTTACTAGTGTTTCTACTAATTAGTGTTACAGCTTTAATTTTAAATATGATTATTATAAATAATAGCCAATATAGGTTGATTGGCTACTAATTAGCATGTGGGAAATATAATTGATACTTTTAATTCTTAAAATTACTATATAGTACAGTAATTTAGTATTTTTACCTGGAAAGTTTTCCGGGAGTTTTGAAATTTGGCAATTTTATAGATTTTGGTATGCTCTTGCCAAATTTCAGCTTTGCCACCTCGTATGGCTGGCGCATTTTACAGGAAAAACATATATACAAAATAAAAGTAGAGAAAAATTCCTACAATTTATGTCTTAACCTTTTCTTTCGTAAAATCAATAGTTTCAGCGTACGAGCACCGTAAATTTTCTTCGAGATATGAACAAATGTATTGCAACCTGGTATCAATCTCGCTTGCATATGGACCTCTTTTTTTCTTCCTTCGGTCGAAGGCGTTTGATACAGGTAAACTTTCCAGGTAAACTCTATTTTTTCGACCAAATGACTGTTCTAAAAGCAGAATTGATTATAATTCCTTCCAATTTCGCGCATTATTTTTGATTCCAACTTTATGCATCAATGTTTCTTTAACATATTACGTACACAATTTTACCACTAAGCCTAAACAATTTAACTACTAAATATCAACTAAGCCAAAAGTACAAAAAAATATACGAGTAAAAAAAATGCGCAGCCTTTTCCGCGCTTTTTTTCTTTTAATTGCAAGCTCTCACGCTCATCAGTGACGATGAGCGATATTAATATAAAACGAAGTCCCTGAATTATATAAGGCGGGCCTGGAGCTGGAAGGTGGGAACGATCCACTTCCCGATGCGCTCTAATTGTTAAGTTATTCACGAGTTCTGAACGCACGCCACAGAGTAATGACTGCGGCGGAACAGGTCCGAGTAGAAGCGGTGATGCCGTTGGCGACGAATTGAGATTGCGATTTTTGCACTAATATTTTATTTGACATAAAATTTACAGCGCGTCACTACATAGTATGAAGCAAAGTTGCTTCCTGCGTCTATCTGTCCCTACGTATGCTTAAATCTTTAAAACTTCACAACGGATTTTGTAGCGTTTTTTAAAAAATAGAGGGATTTAAGACTTGGAGTGCACTCTAGGTTCTTAGTAACCAAATGTTATTTTCATGTTTTCAATTGAATAAAAATCAGTGGACGTTTACATTTTGATATTAATTATCATCTATCTTATTATACATCATTAATTTTAAATGTTAATACTCGTAAAAATTACATTGATTTACAACACGCAATACGTGTTGCAATTGGAAAATGAGGTCTTTTCTTTTAAGAAACCAGATATAGCTCTATGAAATACAACAGACGTTTTTTGATTTATTAATATTAATTAAACATAGTGGAATGATGAACTGACAAACTTGCGACTTATTGGCACATATATTTACAGATCTCCGATAAACTTTCCATGACCATTCCTACTGTTATATCTGCTCTGTGGCGGCGTGAACTAACGAGCTTCAGCCGACGAACAGTGACTAATTTTCCCTTCGATTTTAACCCATCGCATTCAGCTTAACTATCTGAATTAGTTTAATGTGTGCCGAGGATAGACTAAGATAGAATGTGAATTATTTAGCCCGAATAATAGTGCTCCGATAGCATTGATGAAGCTATTCCTATTCTATTGTTTCAATTGTTCACTTATCCTGTGTCTGTTAATTTGATGACTAGGTAAGAGTTATTAATATAAGACGTGATGCCAGTCGTCCGTATATAGTCAGACTTTATTTTTACTAATATAACGATTAAGAGTCAACCACTTTTTCAATATTATAAAAGACTGGAATGGATCATCCTCCCATTATAAAGAAAATTATGGAAAAATGCTTTAGTTATTTTAATTCAGTGGGTATCTGTTTTCAGCTTCATAATGTTTATTTACTTATTTATTTATTAAAGACACAAAACAGATTAAAATCAATGATAACATTTTTTAATAGCGTGAAATTGTACATATTGGGATTGTTGTCCAAAATGATCTATGCCGAGCCTAAAACCTTACAAGTTCATTAGCACAACTACGCGCTGAAGAGCGCGTATGTAGCAACTTGCAGCGTCATCTAGTGTATTGACTCTTAAGTTATTAGTTCTTAGTAAAACCGCTGCTTGCTTTAGCGCTGCACATCTATTTATTTGTAATCAAGATTCAAACCTCGAGTTTTTTGTTAATAAAAGATTTGGATGTCCCTCACACAAATATTTGCCCCGGGTGGGAATCGAACCCACGACTCTTGGGACCGTTGGTTTTGGCTCTGGGTCACTAACCAAAGTTTTATCTAGCCAGCAAAGTAAATAATTTTCTAGCTATTTTATTTTATTTCAAAGGTTCGGATTATCTCTTAAACTTAAGCAATAAGATCTCAGTCAAATGCGAATTCACACAACCTTTAATCTCTTCACAAATATGCAGGTTAGAAAGAAAGAAAGAAAGAAAACATTTATTGATCACATACATTTACAAGGTTTAACAAACACACATACAGTAGATGTGATCAATAGGTTCTGCCTCAGCATGTGCTGCAGCGGCTGCTAGGCCGCTACAGCGCTGATATTCTGGCAGAACCTTTATAATTAAAAAAATAAATAAATACATATACAAGATACAAGAACATAGAAATAAAAGTCAAGAACAAGAAGTTATAATCTAACAATACAAATATGTATACATATAATAAAAACAGATAGAACAGAGATAAAAAAAATAATGGTAAGGACAAATGGAAGATACAATTTAATAAGTTAAAAGTGTGCCATTTCGCTTTATACCCAGAGCCATTATCCAAGACCAAACAACTTTTAAATATAGAGTTTTGCCTATGGACATAGGCTCCGGATCGGCCATTGACAAGAACAGGTAAAGAAAAAAAAGAAAAAAGTAAAAAAAAACGGGGTTCACAGGTTAATGGTTCCACTGAATGTTTTCCTTCAGCGCAAGAGCGTCAAATAATCGGTTTGTCATATGTACTACTGACAGACAGTTTCATATTAACAAAAGTCGTTGACTACACATCACAAGATTCAAGTTTACACCTTTGCTGATCTGACAATATCGCATACAAGTCAACGGCCTTAACCACTAGGCCACTGACCTTTGTAATAGTCAATACTTAAATAGTATTTGATACTTCCAGTACTATTCGTTACTTTATTTCCAATTACGGCTATAAAACAAACTAAGTCCGGCCAGCTGTGTGCCCAGGGCATATTACGAAGAAAGTATTATCACGTCAGGATAATATTCTCTTGTCACTCGAGTGCAAAATTTATTTAGTAATAGCGCCAGTTCTGGTTAAATTACGAATTTACTATCTAAAAGTTTGATTGTTGTCAACCCTTACAGCTGCTGTAAACAAAAACATGGTCAATGCAAGTGAATACTTTAACTGTAGATTTATATACCCGTTCATTCGAATATAACAGTTTTAACGACGTTTAAATTTATACATTTGTATGGGAATTCAGAACCTATTTACGCGTATTTAATCGGCCAATCAGCGGTCAAATAGTTTCGATATTCAACGGCCGAATGCAAAATCAAGTAATCTAAAACTTTATCTGTAGTCTCGTAGCAAATATGCTACGACCAACGGCAGCTTCTGCTACGACGTAGTTACGAGTATGTTGTAGGCAACTACGAGTTGGTTGGTATTTGACTATTTGTATTAATTCCTCCATGTAATAGATTTTAGTAATATGTATGTAGAATTATAGATATGACGTGAATTACCTTTTTATTTTGTTCGCATAGGTAAGGCTTAGACGAATTTCGTATGAAATTGTTGAAGGTGTAAGATTAGTGTAATCTTACACCTATACACTAAGGTCCCCAAGATAATCCATTAAATTGAAATCGATAAAAAAAATGTTTTGAAATTACATGACATACTGTCTGTATGATAACACATTGAGTTATACTATATAAAGTTAGTTTCATTAGTTCAAAGTAGTAAACATGCGTGTCGTACATACAAAATGTTTAAAATTAAAAAAAAATGTTACCACCATATAACCTATAAACGTAAAAACGTAAAAATATGGAAGATACCTATACGTAATCACGCCGAAGGGGTAGGCAGAGATCACTTGCTCATGTATGTATTGAAATAATTACAATAGATAATCGTGCGACATTTGTCGATTAATTAATTGTTCGACATTTGTCTAGCGGTTTGAGAATACCGCCCCAGGGCCGTCTGTTGCATGGCAGCAGGCAGGCGTGACCTCGGGCGAAGACCCCGGAACTAGGTCATGAACTAAGAGCGGATTCAATTGATATGTTTATTAATTACCACTTGATTTATAACCATTGAGTTAAGTTTTGTTTAAAAGTCAAATTGTGTTTAAACAATTATGGTGTAACAAAAACAAATGTCAATTGACTTATACAATAAAATTAAATATCTGGGACATTTTCATACACGGTAATCTGACCCCATACTAAGTTAAGCTATGAGCATCAGAGACTGATATACAAAGACATACATTTATAAATACATATTTAAAAACATAATCACTACCAGATGAGGAGCAAACGCTTATGTTTATCACACAAATATATTTTGTTCCTTTTGGAACCGCCAGCCAGGGTCAGTAACCACTGTTCCACCGAGCTAGTCAAGCGATTCTTATTAATTACTAGCTGTGCCAGCGACTTCGTTCGCGTTTCCCCCGCTTTTTACACATTTTCCATTGTATCTTTGCTCCTATTGGTGGCAGCGTGATGTTATATACCCTAAAGCCTTCCTCGATAAATGGTCTATACAACGCAAAAAGATTTTTTCAAATCGAACCAGTAGTTCCTGAGATTAGCGCGTTCAAACAAACAAACAAACAATCAAACAAACAAACTCTTCAGCTTTATAATATTAGTATAGATTTCTTTAAAACAATCACTGAGCTCGGAGTCAGAAAGTTAGCAGTTCACTCTCCTGTGCCTTGGGAAGCACATTAGGCAAGATGGTTTTGCACCAAATATTAGAATTAAGCAATATTAGAAATATGACCATCGGATGATTTTAATAATAATCTTAAACGCCTAATATTTCCATTGGTCTTATTGTAGTCTCACCGAACTATCAGATTCAAAGAACGGAAAGTGCACTTGAATTAATGCGCACACTTGTGCACTATATTTCCTACGCAGTACAGTAGACTGAGCTCCATTGACATTTACCGACATGGCCCAAATTGGTCGGACACCTTACTTATTCTGTTTTTCCTAATTAAACACAGTCTATCACTGAATATCGCTTGTGAAACTTCTTTCTACATTAATACATAATACATCACAATATTGTGAAGATTGCCGATTCTCGCGTCTGTCCGTCCCTATGTATGCTTAAATCTTTGAAACTACACAAAGGATTTTGATACTGTTTTTTTAATAGATAGAGGGATTTAAGAGGAAAATTGCGTAGTTTTAATTAGAAGCGAAGTGAAGGTGAGTCACTAGTTGAAATAAATGAATCATTCGAGATGTATCGAGTGGTTGGAAAATAGCCCCCGTCTGTTGCATGGCAGCGCGGCCGTAGAGGCGCGACCTCGGCCGACCCCTGACCGAAACTAGCTCATAGGCTTAGCGATAAGCGGAGCGGATGCAAAGTATAGTTTTTCTTTAGTATTTATTTGGAGGTCACATAAGGAAATTGTACTTATGTTTTGAATAAATCTGGTTTTTTGATCATGATTTTTAATTCAATTGAGAGTAGTATACTTGAATGAACTTCAGTATCAAACGAAATTTGGTTAAATAGTAATCGCATTGCGCAATAATGACTAAAATATAACTTGTTATCAAAAATTGTATCATAATTAGTACTTAAATTTCACAATTCAGGTTTATTGTACAATCTGTGTTAGTTTACATCCTTTCTCTAGTCATAAAACTTTAAAATAGCCATATTTTTCAGCAGTGTACATTTTAAATATACAATTATTAAAGGAACAAATTTATATAATCAGAAATTGCATTAATTTGGTCTATACTTCTAAAACCCAATAAATAATGCTAACATAATTTTCAAGTATACAGAAGTATACATACTAAACAAATACATGTGTAACAGTCGAGTTACCCCGAGGCCCAATATCGTTATTGGCTTCGTTACGTCCCGTGCGCTCCACGGCGCCGGATAAGGAACTGGCACTTTTGTAAACGAGATATATCACAAAAGGTGACGAAAATGATACAATTACATTCTGCGGATATTTATTTGAGATGCAATTTGGTGTTGCTTGTGGTAGTTGTATGTCAAACATAGGGTGAGAGCCATCCACTCCCCCGCAAGTCCGGTGATGATGACGGGGCTACTCCAAGCCATCATTGTATGTCAGTAAGGAATAAAATGAGTAAGTATTATTTTAAGTAAGTACTTACATTACTATTGAAATGGAGAGATAGGCATCCAATAAATTATTGCCATAATTATTATTGCGAGTATATTATTGTCAGTAGAATATTGCGGTTAGGTAGTGCGATTATTATTATTGTTAGTTATAACGAATTTAGAATGATAGAAATATCGAAACGTTCGACTGTAAGACCCACGAGTGCTTTCGAGTTGTTAAAGTAAAATCAAATCGAAAAAGGATTAATTGATAGCTTCATGTATATTATTGTTAAAAATTTACTTATAAGTTTATTTTTCATTTTATATCTACATAAACACAAACACAGGCTAATGTAGCTAACACTTTTCATCTATATCTATTCTATATAATAACTGAATAAAATTGAAGTGTCTGTAATATTAAAATAACGACTTTTCACTAAATGGATATGAATCTATATCGGGTTCCAATAACAAAAACATGATCAAAAACATTTTTGTCTTTCTGTCTGTTTGTTCCCGCTAATCTCCAAAACGGCTGGATCAATTTCGACAGGACTTTCACTAATACATAGGTAATTTTACAAGGCACGTTCATTATAATCTATTTTACGGGATTTCGTGTCGTATCGTCGTGTGTGGCAGCTAGTAAAAATAAATATGAATCCGCTTCAGCGCCCGCTCCGCTCTCTAATATGGTCGCAGCCTGCACTATGCAGGGGTGCCAACAGTCGTATAATTGGCGTGAGGTTGGAGGCCATGCGTAAGGCCGCGGACAGACGAGCGGTAGACAAGACGGTTAACAGGCTAACTATTTAATGAACGTTCAGTGATGGCTAGCGGTTGGTAATTTATTGAATACTAGGTTTTCGCTCGATATACGACAATTGGAATCGCTATTTGCATGGAGTCGTTGCTCCTGTACGTAAGTAATTACTCCCTAATAGCGCAGTCGGTTAAATAGTAGCCTATGAACACGATTCGTTTTGTGAAATAAATGCTTTTGTATTACTAGTTTCTGGTATATTGTCTTATCAATGGATAGTACAGTTCGTTTTTTGGTGTTGAGCTTGTTAATTCCAATTAAACAAGCATTTTTCTGTATCAAACTTCTTCTTCTTCGTATTATACGATGTTAATTAAAAATATAATATTTCGCCTGTATGTTGAAAACATATTTATATATATGTTACGGCTAATACCCGAAGTGCGGCTACACCTAGGTTTAGCCGGCTAGAACTAGGTGTAGCCACTTACTCTTGGCTAAACCTAGGTGTAGCCGATTGTTTTCGGCTAAAACTAGGTCTAGCCTTCATCATGCCGGCTACAACTAGGTCCAGCCATTCCATGTCGGCTAATACTAGGTTCAGAGAATTCCTGTTGGATAAAACTTAGATGCGAGTCCCGCCAAGCCTTCCGTCCTTCCCCGCGTCACACTCAGGACTCACAGCATCTGCAGCAGCAGCGCGGGGTGGAGGGCGTAGCGAGACACGCGCCTCTGCAGGTTGTGAGCACCAAGTGCTGCTGATCTACTGCAGGTCTACTAGCGAGTGTGACTCATAGCGTCTGTACATAGTTGTAACTGCCTCGTTGGTCTATTGGCAGCAAGCGCTGCGTAAGGACCGAGAGGTCCCCGGTTCGAGTCTGCGGTCGGTGAAAATTTGTGTGAGTTTTTCTGTAATGAAATTACTTAGCCCGGAGTTAGGAAGTTGGCGGTTTAACGCCCGTGCCTCGGAAAGCACGTTAAGCCGGTGGTCCTGCGCCCGATCTCTCATCGGTCATGTTGGATTTGCCGACTCACCAAATTATGAGAGTAGGGGAAAAGAGAGTGCACTTGTGTTTGCGCGCACACTTGTGCACTATAATATGTCCTGCGTACTTGGTTAATCTCAATTGAGATCGGCTGCCATGGCTGAAATCGGTCGGACGCCGGCTAAACCTAGGTGTAGCCGCACTTCGGGTATTAGCCGTAACATATATAATGCACACTTTGCTGCAAGCCTTTTTCCCCTTTCTAATTGGTAACGAAGGATTCTGACTTTAATTGATTGATTGATTGCTTTGATTTGACTTTTGATTGACCGATTTCGGACATGGCGACCACTTCGACTCCCAATTGAGTCGGCGCTGATGCGCACGAAGATGACTTGCATAGCCGATCTTCGCAGCAAACTCCCGTGCACAATGTGGGCAAGTTAGTTTGCCGTTAACTATATTGTAGACTTTAATAGCAAAATATGAATATTTATAAGTAGATATGTGCACGTATTTGGAAAAGCATATTTTCAGTGATGAAGTTCAACGATAACACTATGGTGGTCACTCGCCGTCCAGTTTACGCTGTTACTTTGTTCAATTTAGCCAAACTATTCACTGATTGGCGAATAACAAATTCCAGTTTGTGCTGAATGTATTTTCGAGCGAAATCATTGCGGTGCATGCATACTGCAAACGTGGTTTGTAACATTTTGACCGCAGTTGTTTGTTCGATTTGCTACAGCTTGTATACCAACTAATTGATTGGAGATCTACTGGTAGAGATAAAAACCACTATCACAGTTCCGTTTGCACGCATTGGAAATGAAAAAAAAAATGGTACTATTGACTGGTGAATTTGGTAGTACCTTCGTCTCTATTCTATTATAAAAATAACACATTGACTAAATATTAGTCTTTATGGGTCTACACGCGTTCTTAATCACCAATCGTGGTCGCGGTTGGTGTAACCCAGTCGAAACGTCGGGCAGTAAGTAGCTAAGTAATTTGCTACTCCTAATAAAGCTTGTAGACCCATAAAGACTAATATTTAGTGTAATGGAACGCGAAAGTCTAAAATCTTAAATAACACATTTATTTATTACTTTAATAGTCACTTAAATAACAGTGAAATTGCGCTAGATGTTATAACGCACTTTACAAGATTCAGCAGGCGCACTTTAATGTACAGCTTAACTTAGCATACGTGTCACGCAGGCACTGGTGGCCCGGACCAAGAGGTTCAGTACCTCTTTTCTATCCGGTACCATTAATATGTCTGCCCCCCTCCTATAGTCCCAGGCTTTTCAGGCGGGGCCTGAAACGGCAGCCAAGCAGGCCTTCAGAGAGAGTGCGATCGGCTCAATAGGGTCTATTGTGCCTGTCGACCTTATATGTGGACCCTGAGTCCACTTACCATCAGATGGAGTGAGATCATCCTGAAAGTCTTTCTGTAAAAAAAAAACTTACCACGATGCCAAACATCTTCTTGGCGGCCTCTCATAGTACTTACGTTAAGTAGCGTATGTGAAGTGGCTGAAAAATAATTCGTTCGCGCAACACCTAATGTTAACTTGTATCTTATCTCGGTAGCACTTGCGAAGTAGCACCTTCCGTTCAGTTTTAATTACAGCCAGCGGCTGTAACTTAGTTTTGAGCTTAACTTATGCCACAATCTAAGTGTGGTAAACCTTACCTCACCCTCAATATGATTTCCTTTAAACGAAACGTGCACCTACAAATGAAAATTTTAAAGAAGTTATAGGTATATCAATAAACGAGTTCTGGCAAAACATGCTCGGGTGGAGCTCTATTCTTTATCATCATCATCATCAGCCCTAATAACCACTCTGTTTTCGACGCTTTAATAAATTTATATACATTAATTATCACGATTTTATTGTAATTCTTTTTATGATATCAAATTTCAATATTACAGCGTCGTAATAGTCGTAAAGGCAAAGAAGTTAAAAAAAATTTACCAACTATCTTTTGTTTATTTCTCTCTCTTTCTTTCTCGCAACGAAGAGACGCAACTAAACATATTTACGTCAACTTTATGACAAGCGATGGTTATGCAAGGACAAACTGATGTTCCGCTGTTGCTCAAGTATCAACAGTTGCCCATCAATCAACTTGTATCTCCGATCGGAGTGACGTCCTCTGTTTTATACACTCAATTGTTTACAGCACTTCCGGGCGACCGACCCCCAATACACTGTATTGTTTAACTGACGTTTTGTTGTGTGAACAACTTTTGATGTTGACTTTTTGAAGTCATTTTCACACGTTGAAGCGTCCGACATAGTCAAATGTGTTACTTGACAATAAAGTCAAATAAATCTTATCTTATAAAAGTTAACTAACTTCCTGGAATCGTTCGAAATAATGTGTTTTTGAGCTCCGTAGGTTAAATTGTTTTCAGTGGGTATATGTCTACAGTTAAATATACAAAAATTTGTAAAAAAAATATTTGCTGTAATTTTGTTAACAAAATCAATATTTATAAATATTGTGGCGATAAAGCTTAAAGTTGCTCTTTAAAATACCCACAATATAAGTAAATGTAGTTAAGGACCAAATCAAAAGTTAACCGAGAGACTACCTAGCAAAAGTTTAATCAACTTGCCTACTGGCAATTATTATAAAACACCAGTGTAGCGACACTATGATCCAACTTGAATAAAGGACCACATTACGTTGATACGCCCCGCGCCGAAGACTGCTTCACAATAATATCGCAAGTGCTCCTCATAGCATCGCATTATTCCCGCGTGGAAGTAATTAATTAGGTGTTAGTCTCCGCTGCAATGAGTTCCGACGCTGAATGCACCATTGTGTACTACTTACGATGTAGTGCACTTTGAGCAGGCTTTGCTCTTACTCTTTATGTCAGCGCTTTCCTGTTATGCTGGGGGAGTGATACTTTGTCAGTGATAGTAGTGTATGTACCTACGTACAAGGATATAAAGATAACCTACAAGGGACGTAAAAAGTGGTTTGTAGAATGGGGAACAAGAATCAACGATAATTATAAGATGATATCCTTAACACAAGTGCTCATGCTACTTATCATGTGATCAAAAAGATTTATGTATTAGGCTCTACGGATCTATCCAGACCTTTAGGATGAGGGCAACGTGCTCTACAGGGTCTATTATGCCTGTCGACCTCATATGTGGATATGACGGTTACTTACCATCAGGTGAAGTAAAATAATTCTGAGCGACGATTATAAAAAAAAAAAGATATAATATTCTGTCTGAAATTATTCGCTTATATGTAAGTGTAATAGCTATAATCAAAAACTGAGATTAGATCAGTAGTAAAAGGACATTCCGAATAAATCTCACCTTTCTTCGTAATATTCGGAAGGCTTTATAGGCTTAAACGGTAAACTGCACTGCAACTCCAATATGTTGGGACCACGTCGGATCCCCGTACGTTTATTAATAACGTCTACATTTGCCGAAGCGATTGAAAGCCCTGTGGGCGAAGTCTGCGCTAGCTATTTGATTTTCCAAAGGCAAATGTTTCCAAAATACACACCTCTGCTAAACTTGCAGCAGATGTTCAAATATGTATGAACATCCGATGTACTCGTAGGCTTTATAACATAAAACTTAGGTTAGGTTCGCCTTTACTATAGTGGTTTTAATATAACATATTAGTGGAAGGTTTTAATAAAACTAATAATAGTAAATGATATCGTTAGTCTCCGATCACGCGAGTTGTTCAAAGTATTTTTACCATTTTTATCAAGATTATCTCTGTCTACCCCTCTGGGAAAAAGGCGTGATTTTATGTATGTATCCCAGCTTATTGCTGTGCACTGCTGAACATAGGCGTCTCCGGAAAAATCCAACGCACCGGTCTACAACCACCTGCATCCAACTTTAAATGTATTCAATGTAAGTAGCACTAAAAGTATCCCATAAAATGTTCACGTTCTTACATGATATGTTCACAAAACCGTTCAGTGTATTTACCGTAGCGGGCAATACTTCACCGCCTCGCGAGTGCCTTACGCCCTAACACCTAATTAATAACTTTAATGAGGACGTTGTAAGTTCCGTGGACGGGACAAAGCGGAATGCATCGTTAAAGATATAATGTACAACATACTATTATTGTTACAGTTATGTATGAGTTCTTCTATATAACGAAAAGATGTAAACGACGAAGCGTCGTATTGTTTTTAGTTCTTGATCTCCTTTTCTTATGCACTTTTGTATTTAAAAAATGTTTTTGTATTAATTTCTAAACATGATCATCGATCATTTTATACTGGAAACATATTTTTGTCTCATAGGGATTGAAAATTGATAAACAAACGTGCATTATTGTACCTATATATGTACTAATAGGACACTTTAGTCTCATAATGGTGAACATTAGTATCTCGATTTTTGTATTAATTAGGATCTTTGGCTTAAAGATATTGATATCCATTTTACCCCACTTACAAGTGGATTTTTTCTGAGCTTTTAGCAAAACTTTACGGCGATTACATTAATATGCTGTGACTGAACTATTAGTACGGCATTTTGGTTCCGTTCCATTTAAATACTGACCGCTGAAAGATCGAAAAATATACCTAGGTATAAGGTCACCAGTACAAAGTCTGAGAAAAAAATAATGTCGCGTTCTCTGGCATGCATGCTGAGCTGGAAGTTATTTATAGCCTTCGTCGCCAGATGGCGTGTCTGTCATCGTTTCAGCGTTTTAACCAGTATCACCGGCAAATAAATCACTGCAACCAACAAATGGTATGTTTTAATACCGAGAATTTAATATCTTTTGCATAAACAGTTCGCTGGAAAAATTCCGTTATTAGTCTTTCCACTTTCAGAGTTAATTCGATCTCTGCTGGCTTCCTAGTGACAGACTTATATTTTGTTTAACGATAAGTTTACTAATTGAGAATTAAAATAAAATGTAGATCTATTCTATTGTTATTAAATTCATAAATGCGAACTATCCAGAACTTGACACCAAGTTTACTTCGGGAAAAAAAATTGTATGAGTACGTCTCTGTACCTACTCTATAACACGTACCCATAACCAAATCATATTATTTAAATTTTAAGGTTTTTAATTTATTTTGATTTAATTATTGTTGTTAACGCCTTATCCGCGAGCACTAAATCGACTCTTTCAAGCTAAACGATACGTCCCTGTCTTTGCCTGGCTTCATTAATCGTTACCTATATGTTAGCTTACCCGTCACCCAATAATGGACCTGACAAACTTTACCCAAGCACACCCCCAATTTCATTATAGCCCGTAAAAAAAGTGTCATAAAGTCGATTTTCGCACGGATTTCGTCGACGTACATGTGATTATTTAGGGTTAGGTTAGACTGTACCCGTTGTTAACACTGAGCCTGATAGATGATTCATGATCGTCGAAGGTGACCGGCAATGTGAACCGAGCTTTAACGTTACAAATTTGAAAGTGCATTTGAGCGTAAGGATTCTGCTGAGGTAGAAAACCGAAATGAAGAAAAGGGTAAAGAGGGAAAAATATTGGTTGGAATTAAATATAGGGTAAGAAATATTATAAGCAATGTATTGCAACAAAATACATTCATTCGCGAGTTATTGTTAGAGTTACCATTATCGATATGTTTCATAAGAGCGGTTAGAGTTTACGTTGTTTTTCTATCTGGATGAAATGAGTAAGTTAGCGGTACTTCACAGTTGGCACTAATGTGCGTAAGGTGATCCTTAAATTGGAAATGCCCTTACTCCTGCGCTTTATTTTTCTACATCTGTAATTCATCAGTGCCACATTTCTTCTCGTTGCAGTCAATATTTCATGTACACGTACGAAAGTCAATCTTTGCAGGGAATATCTCAATAACGTCCATGACCTGGTGCCGATATCCCTGAGTGCCCCCCTTCCCCCTTGGGAAATCCATGAAGTGTGCTGAAGTAAACCTGAGTCATATTACGCTCATAAGGTGTCATATTGAATTCTTAGCGGCCAAGCTTCTCATTTCTACTTTCTGGTGAAAGTAGAAATGAGGAGGTTGATACTGTAAGCTGACACTTTTTATAATTTTTTACTCGTAAAACGTATCAAAATCAATTATACTCATATGAAAAATCTATAGAATTTTTTTGAGAAATTGTATGTACCTAAGTCAGGAATTGTTTACTTTGAATTTACGATACTAATAAGAATAGTCATGTGTTTATGTTTCCACTATTGAGTGGAAAGTTTCCTCTATTAGAAATATTGGTGCATGAAATATGTCCATATTGTCTATTCTTATAACCATAAACCATACATTTTAGAACTCTTTAAAGGAGTCAACTTTAATCATACTTACTACTATCAGACTTAAATACTCCCCAACTTTGTTAATTTTATCATTTCAGTCAGACAATCAGTTTTAATTATTTTCCCTAACAAGTAAAGAATCATTGCAAGAATACTAAAGTGTAATAGTGTAACCGGGCAATGAATATTTATCCGTGTCTAGATAGGAAACGAACGCTCCTAACTGATTTGCAGCACGAAATGCAAGTTTAACAGTTAAGAAAATAGCATTTTAATTTTTGTAAATTACCATTACGGTTAACCTTTGTTAGTTTACTTTAAAGGAGAATAGCAAAGATCCTGATTTGTATCGATCATATTTTAAATTTAGAGACAGACTACGAAACTGATGGTTTATTAAAATTGTTTATAAATTTGACACATGTCAGACTGACTGCACTAGTGAGGGACAACGGTAAAATTGCCGAAGCATATAAGTAACAGTTATTTCCAATTTTTAACCAAGCAAGGTCTAATTATATTTTTTTTAAGCTATTGCATAGCTTTTATCGCGGACTTTGAGCGCGGCGACCGAACCAAGAAATTCCGTAACGAAAAAACCTCACAATCGTCTAACGTCGTTTCAGTTCGGTAGACTTCGGCATGGTGTTTGTGTGCGTGCGGTTAGATGTATTGTACTATCAGCAACGCTGGCGGTCGACCACCTATAAGGTGAAAATCGCTTGGCACTTACGCGTCTGTCAGAGCAAGCCCCGCCCAATTGTGGTCAAGGAGCTGGCAATAATTTTTTGGTAGATATTGAGGCATGCTGAAAACTTGTCCTGTACCTCTCCTATTATATCCCAACACAAACCCGCAGTACCTACCGGGGCTAAACCAAACCCCCAATATTTTTTATTTAAAAATATATTTTATAATCCAAAAAAATATAATTTGTCAGTTCACCTGACAGGAAGAAGTTCCATCGAAATAATTGTCTTAGTGAGTCTTATTTTTTAGTTATAAATAAAAAGATGAAAAATATTTTTGGGGGTTTGCTTTAGCCCCGCTACTCACCAGCCAGGTCTGCAGTTTCGTGCTGGGATATAATAGGAGAGGTACAGGATAAGTTTTCAGCTTGCCTCAAATACCTACCAAAAATTCTTGCTAGCTCTCCTACTATTGGAACGTTTTTGCTTGGATTTTGACAGATTTTCTTCAAGTGCTCTTCTATTGGTCAGTGGGCGGGGCTAATGGTGTTTAAAGAAATCTGTTTGAAAAGTGTACTACCGCCAAATTTTCTGGTTGTACATATGTACATTCAGCAACGCTGGCGGTCGACCACCTATAAGGTGAAAATCGCTTGGCAATTTCGCGTCTGTCAGAGCAAGCCCCGCCCAATTGTGGTCAAGGAGCTGGCAATAATTTTTTGGTAGATATTTGAGGCATGCTGAAAACTTGTCCTGTACCTCTCCTATTATATCCCAACACAAACCCGCAGTACCTACCGGGGCTAAACCAAACCCCCAATATTTTTTATTTAAAAATATATTTTATAATCCAAAAAAATATAATTTGTCAGTTCACCTGACAGGAAGAAGTTCCATCGAAATAATTGTCTTAGTGAGTCTTATTTTTTAGTTATAAATAAAAAGATGAAAAATATTTTTGGGGGTTTGCTTTAGCCCCGCTACTCACCAGCCAGGTCTGCAGTTTCGTGCTGGGATATAATAGGAGAGGTACAGGATAAGTTTTCAGCTTGCCTCAAATACCTACCAAAAAATTCTTGCTAGCTCTCCTACTATTGGAACGTTTTTGCTTGGATTTTGACAGATTTTCTTCAAGTGCTCTTCTATTGGTCAGTGGGCGGGGCTAATGGTGTTTAAAGAAATCTGTTTGAAAAGTGTACTACCGCCAAATTTTCTGGTTGTACATATGTACATTCAGCAACGCTGGCGGTCGACCACCTATAAGGTGAAAATCGCTTGGCAATTTCGCGTCTGTCAGAGCAAGCCCCGCCCAATTGTGGTCAAGGAGCTGGCAATAATTTTTTGGTAGATATTTGAGGCATGCTGAAAACTTGTCCTGTACCTCTCCTATTATATCCCAACACAAATCCGCAGACTTGGCTGAGTACCGGGGCTAAACCAAACCACAATTTTTTTTATTTAAAAATATATTTTATAATCCAAAAAATATAATTTGTCAGTCACCTGACAGGTAGAAGTTCCATCGTAATAATTTGTCTTAGTGAGTCTTATTTTTGAGTTATAAATAAAAAGATGAAAAATATTTTTGGGGGTTTGCTTTAGCCCCGCTACTCACCAACCAGGTCTGCAGTTTCGTGCTGGGATATAATAGGAGAGGTATAGGATAAGTTTTCAGCTTGCCTCAAATACCTACCAAAAAATTCTTGCTAGCTCTCCTACTATTGGAACGTTTTTGCTTGGATTTTGACAGATTTTCTTCAAGTGCTCTTCTATTGGCCAGTGGGCGGGGCTAATGGCGTTTAAAGAAATCTGTTTGAAAAGTGTACTACCGCGAAAATTTCCGGTTGTACGACTCTACGAAACTCGCACGAATTGAGACGAGCTGCTCCGAAATCGGACGATGCTATGCAATAGCTATACCGCGGCATTCCTCGATTGCCACACGTCTTTTTTATTAAAAACATTTATTCACATCCAGAAGATTGAATTGAAGTCTCTTATTCAAAAATATATTTATTTTTAAAATACAATACTTAATAAATCCTTCATCCTATTTAAAAAAACTACCTGGTGAGTATTACCCACTACGTCACTATGAAAACGTGTCAAACGGCATAACCTCGTAAAAGCGTAATACAGAGTAGAAATTTTACATTTTCTTTTTATAATTCAATTATTTTAGGTAATAAAAGACAAATAATTAGTTAATTAGGTGCATTTGACATTTTGAAATAAAATGCATTGTTCTTTATGATTCGTTAAATATGTTCCTCCTAACAAGGATAATGATATGCAAAATATAAAAATAAAAAGTGTCAAATCAGTCATCTAAGAGCGGCAGCGGCTCCGGTCTAGTAAAATCATAAAAAATACTTGGTGGGTGACATTGGGTGACATCAAATTATATAAATCTATTTTTTTCTGGATTTGTAGGTCGTTTCTTATACTTTAAAAGACAAAAATATTGTACACTCAAATTTAATGTTTGGTCAAGCCTAAACATGTCATGAAAATAGAAGGAATGTATGTTACCTATACGAATATCTACTTAATTTATTACTTCTTTATACCAACTTGGATTAGGACGGCACTACCTTGCGGTTCACCGCGGTTGGGTTTGCTTAAATACATCGTACTCAGGCTTTTACTTACATTTTGGTGAAAATGTAAAGTCAAAGTTCCTTACCACATAAGTGTACGCTGGGCTGATCATAATATTTATAACTCGAAACAGGTATTGTTGAAGTGCAGGTAAATACATTAATGTTATATTAAAATTTGAATTATACTCCTACTGTTGTTGTTTATGTTTAAAATTCTAAGCTCACATGCAAATACGAATTCATTTCTGATTTTACTTTTCGATGAATACCTATTTGTTTATTTGTTGTTTTTAATGCTATTAAAGCTCAATGTAAATTTTAAGTTTGAAAGAATTCGCATTCATGACCCCGCCTGAACGGGTCTGCAAATTTTTACAGTTAGTCAAATTCATAAAAAAAAACACTTTGCTTGCCCAAAAGTCGCAAATTTGAATAAATCTCATTGAGCAGGGAGAATATATTTTTAATATATGAATAAGTAAATACACATCATAATAATTTTGCTACAGTCAGTTATAATTGAATCATATGAGTTTTACATGTGTCTGTATCAAATGTCTTATATTTAATTAAAAATAATAACTCTTGATTCAAATAATAAAATATCATAACCAAATACCGCGGCTATTTTTAAAGGCGTATTACACAAACGACATGCAATGAAGTCACCCCGTACTGTCTGAGCCAGTGCGGTTAATTCCCGTTTCCCGGCAAACGTAAACAGCCTGCGGACGCACTCCACAGAACGAATCCCGGCTATTATAATCCCGCGGAATCCTAGAAACGTAAAAGGGCATACTTTGCACAGAACATGTGATGCCAGTAAAGCCGGAAAGTTAATATTATGAAATTATGTTTTTTTAGGCGGAAGGTTGTAGACTTGCTGCAAAAGTTACAAGTATAAATAGGTAAATAAATACTGTAACGTGAACGATGTGACTTATGCACAAAAAGTTCTTGCCTATCTTCAGAGCAGCAGATATATTTATAGGCAAAAACAACGAGGCGAGAACTGTACATTCGTTGCATTTGGTTGACCTTGTTATAGATTATATTGATTTTAGGTATAAACATTTGCTTTGCATTTATATAGACTGTAGTGTAGTAGTCACTGTTCGGCACAAACGCAGAATTTATTCATCATATAGGCAAACAAGATGACCACACTCCGCCTGATGGTAAGCGGTAGTGAGATCCAAATATGAGATCGACAGGCACAATAGATCATATTGCGCCTGTCGCACTCACCCTGAAGGCCTGCTTAAAAGTAAATCCGATATCTCTCCATAAAATAACTTCTACCTGTGATAATTTAAAACTTCAAGTTGTACTAGCTGTTTTAATATTTTAAAAAGTGGCGCATCACCCGTGCCCTTGAATTTACTCCTTTGTCCAAAACTTCTACCTGTGTTCAAATATTTTTGATATTAAGTACAAGATACTAAATTAAATACTTTAAAAATTACATAGATTTAAAAATTAACCTAAAAATGTTTCACTGTCATTCATTGAGCCGTGCATATTCAGTGAGGCACAAGTCTCTGCACCGTTTGCTAATGGAATACCGTTTAACTTGATGAAATTTAAAAAGGAACGAACACAGGAGCGTATTATGCTCCCGGCTATTTAAACTTTGGATTGCAATATAAAATTCCGTTGAAATATTTCATGCTGAATAAGACGGAACTGTGCCGTGTGCAATTTCTTATACACTATTATGGTATTAGGACCGGGTGTTGTTAAGAGAAAAGAAATGTAGAGTTTCTTAAGGCACGCGAAATATTTTTTGGTGTCTGATTTTGTTCTGGTTTAACGGAGCCTTCTTAACAGACAATATTAGAAAACATTGGGTTTATTTACCCAGAAATAAAAGGTCCCAGTTTGACTCCCGGGACAGGCCAAACTTTTGTGAGTTTTATCTGTTAAGAAATAGCCAGCTCTGAGGGAGTAGGATGGCGGATGCACGTATGCTCCCAAAGCACGTTAAGTCGGTGGTCCCGCGCTTGATCTCTCATCGGTCATGTCGGATTGCCGTCTCACTGATCTATGAGAGTGAGGGTACGGAGAGTGCACTTGGGTGCAGTTGGCTTGTCTACATTAAGATCGGCCGTCACGTCCGAAATCGTGACTGACTTCTTATTTTACTTTAGATTAATATAAAACTTCTTTAAAGCATACTCGCTAGAACTTATGACATTTTATAATACGTTGTGCTGGATATAATGGCAACGGTTGGATGCTATAAATATTTATAGAATATTGTGTTGCATGAAATATTAATAAAATGTTATTATAAGGTACTACTAGTGGGTAAGGTCGTTGCATTCCACGCGAGAGGTAGCCATTTAAAATCACGACACTTACCAATGTGTTTTCATGTTTACAATTAATATGTACTTTTATTCGATGTTCTAACTATAAAGGAGAACCATCATGAAGAAGCGGCCTGCATAGTGTATACCTCTGAAGATTCTAACGTAGTGAGAAGTAGACCAACCCGCACTTGGCCATAGTGGTTGACTAAGAAGGCCTAATCGCCATAGTTTACGGCATTCGAGTTTGTCAGTAGGAACGTACACGGACCAAATCATCATCACCATCAATTATTTACAGGGAACTCTACCCCTATACAAAAAACATATATTTTCATGAGGGAAAATTATAGACTTCAGTACTGCTCTGCACTGGGTAGTAATTGTACATGAATATTTGAAGCCTGCGCCTACTCAAAGGTTTCTCTGTCCAATTCCCTGCACCTACATTATTCAATGTAAATTACTCGTAATTACATTTTGTATGTGTAAATCAAACATGGTCTATGTTAGTCTGTGATATCCTAAGGGGTATTACAACGTTCTGTTCCTATGTATTGCAATTCGAATAAAAAGAAATAAATAGTAAATTTACATGAAAAGTATATTTTTGATTCAACCAAAGTTCGTTGTATTTCTAGAAATCGTGGTCTTGATTCTGCTTTGTATAGGGTTCGCTTATTTGTTTATTCAAGTAGGTATATTCTATATAAGAAAAATATTTATTTACATATACTACTATGAGTAGGTATATAATGCATGGTTATTATATTTAAAAAACCTGAAAGTCCACTAAATCCAATTCACTGCATTCCAATACTTCATCTGCGTAAAGCAGTGGTAATGTTTATTGAGAATTGGAAAAAAAAAGAGTTTGTAATGTGTTTTTTTAATGGATGGACGGACGGTTACTGAATTAGATGGATATTTAAAACACGACAGAACATTCGATTTTTAAGTCATATTTAGCCCTCACCTTTAACAGATAATGCGGTAGTGTATCCATACCTTACAGGGCAATAGTAATTTATTATTCGTTTACGTCATAATGCTTGCACATTGCGGAGGTAAATTGGTTAGCCAGCGGCTCTCGAGTCAATCCTACGTCGGGTTTGCTGCCCCCGGGACAGATGACGGTGTAAATGTATTTTAAAAGAGGCTCAACATTTGTCTAAACTTTTGAAGTAAAGTTTATTTAAAGGAAAACTGTTGATACAGACTTGCGAAAACTCGTATGCGTAGTGTATGATTGATGTATCTTGACGTAGAATATTTAAACATCATGTTCTACGCTGGATAATCGATCGATGGTAGTGATTAGGACAGGGGGCCTATTACGACCTCTTAATTCCAATCAGTTTAAAAATGGGCATCGGTAGCTTTATCATAAAGAGCTATTATTACTATACATACACTTCTTTTTAAAATTTACATAGAGGTTGGAGATGTGAGTCTGTATGATTCCACAACCATGGCGCACAACTACGTGTATCAGAAACACGAAGTAAGTCGACGTAGATGTTATATTTTATTGTAAATCTTTTTGTTTTACTTGCAAGTTTATATTCAAATATTACTTCTAGTTTAACTTACTTTCCAGAACGAATGAGTTAATTAACAGAGATGTCTCTTCGTCCGTGTCGCCTATTGAGGTCAATTTGTCTTCGATTCAACCTGTATGTTAGCGCTCTCAACTGAATTGGTTAGCTTAAGTCAATCTAGTGTCTAGTTACACCGCCCTTTGGGACGTACGACTGTTGTAACACGATTCCCTCTGCGGTTAACCTTTGTATTAGATTGAGGGTGTTAGCGAGTAACGCTTGTATGAATATCTGTATCCGTACTGATTGTTTGATAATGACCTATTGTATGAAAGAATTAGTACATTGACGCAATTATCATCATCATTAGCCCATATACATCCCCACTGCTGGGGCACGGACCTACCCTAAACTAGGACGATCAGGCCTTATTCAACCACGCTGGCCAAGTGCGGGTTGGTCGACACAACCTTAGAATTTCTTCATAGGTGTGCAGGTTTCCTCACGATGTCTTCCTTCACCGTTAAAGCGTCGAATAATCGTACATATTAATTTCGAATTTGAAAAATACAGTGGTATGTGGCGGGGTTTGAACTGGCAACCTCTCGCATGGCATCCTTAATAAATCCTCTAAAATGCATTGATGCACATTGCGATAAATTAAGTAAGTAATGAGTTTACAATATCACGTTCATTAATTTTATTTTGAGATTTGCAGCTTAAGACATTTTGCCATTGGAGCAAATATAATAGTGTCGAGAGGTTAGTGTATATTATTAAATAACACTGGAAACGAGAGTAATTGTACGGCTATCACAAATATTTGATCTTGCCGGACGATGTAGAATTAGCCTAAAAGATTTTGAAATCATTTTTGAAGTGAAAATTCTTTATCGGCGTTGGAAAAAAATTTACTGTCACATTTTTCGGTTACGCGTCACCTTTTTCCGTTACGCGCCATCTTAGTTTCACTTCTTACATGTGTACACTAGTACACGCACACATTTTTTTATTCCTTCAATATTTTCAATTATACTAATACTAACCTACCAATTGCCTAGCTATATGTATAGTCATGACTTCTGTGTCTATGAACACAGGTCGTTAATTTTGAATCGCAAATGGTTAACGTTGCTTAGTGATGGTAATAGGGAGCGTTGCTTAGGGAGTAACTATTATCGATATCTAATTATTATTGCGCACTGAAGACATCTAGTTGTAATTTTTGTCTATAGTGCAATATTTAACGTTAAGTAGAAATATTATATAAATATTTGGTGAATACTATGCGTAAATAAATAAAAACCTAACCTTGGATCGAAAACTTCTATTTATCCTTGTTTGTGTACACATACGTACAGTTGGTCTAAATTGCAACTATCTGGAATTTGCAGACAATATTGATTTACTTATTATGACTACTAAATAATAATCGCCTACATAATGATGATAATTTAAATTACCAAGAAAATCGTTGATTCCAATCTCGATAGTAACATGACCTTGCCTCGTCTCCCCTCTAATCGGCAGTAAGTAAATGGTAAAACTTATGTATGCCTAGAGGTTCGTAGTCCGTAGCGGCGCTGATGTCATACCGCTATAAAGCCAGCCCTTATTATTTAATTGCCCTGACTGGTACGTACCTGGTTATGAGGCCCGATTAATGTTCTCTATAGATATAGAAGTTTAGGTGACTAGTTGTCTGTACTAAAAATAACAAACACGAGCGGCCTATGTAATGTAACAATTAATGATTTCATGATGGTTGCTTTGATTAGAATAGTGTCAATAGGTAGGTAGTGGTTAAAGGTCTTAGGCTGATATTTTTAACAGCGAATTATATTAGTACATAGTATGAAGCAAAGTCGCTTTCCGCGTCTGTCTGTCCCTATGTATGCTTAAATCTTGAAAACTACACAACGGTTATTTTAATAGATAGAGGGATTTAAGAGGAAGGTTTTAATGTACAATATACATGAAACGAAGCGAGGGCAGGTCACTATTAACAAATATATCGCTACTTTCACCTTTCTGTAGATAAAGTGATGCTTATTTCATGTTTTTTTTTCTTTCCGTGCCCCTTGTTGGGAAGATCCCAGAATTTGCAGTTTATACGTAGTATAAGAAAACCTAAGACCCATGATAATTTAAATGTAGGGGAACCTGTTGTACCTTGGACAGTGTTGTACCTAGGACAATTGTAATTTTTCGTAAACTCCCGCGCTTTACAATAATATTGTATATAACTGTCAAAGCCTGCTTTGATAAGACTCAGGTGAAGTTAGTTGTGATTCGCCGGCGCCGGGTCAATGCAGTTAAAAAAGGAAATTTATTATTTTTTGCCATAAAAGTTCGTTTTTTGGAATTTACTTATGGCCTCTTAATTTGTCACGATACGTATTTAAAAAATATCTTTTACTTCCGATATAATCTCAGTTTATTAAGGTTTTAGACAGTATAGTTGTCAGAACCCAACCTCAATTAAAAGTGTGTTTAAACAAGTTGTAACTAAAAATTGTTATGATGTTGTACCTTGGCCCCCTAACTGAGTATGTACCTTGGACATAGATAATACATAGATAATTTTGATATAGATAATATAACCTTATAAAAACATATTTTTTTATTGTATTTTTATTCTATTTATTTAAGGCAAAAAATAAATATTTAAATACGTAAACATTTGTTATGTTATTGACACTAAATAAAGAGACAAGAGACTATTAATTAAGGTAACTGTTAATCTGCTATTTACATTAATGTTTTTGTTGATTACAGGTATGAGCATTATTGTTGTACTTACCTATTTTAAAAATAAAACTCTGCTGCAATTGCTAGTGTTTATCTTCATTCTACCCTGGAATGTCCAAAGTACAACTGGAACGGTCCAAGGTACATCAGGTCTGTTGTACCTTGGACAGTTTTCCCCTTTTTTTTAAAGTTGCTTTTGTTTCCAGCTTTACCGAAAATCCTCATATTTTATGTATTTATTATATAGTTGAGTAACTGATCTTTCCATTATTCCCTATTTGACGGCTCTTATTCTTACCATTTATTTATAAAAAATAAAAATATCCAAAACTGGCCTAGGTACAACAGGTTCCCCTACTCTCGCCGCTCTATACAGATTACCACGCGCAAACACATGAATATCTTATTTAGCGCTGACTTCTGACCCGAACGATTCATAAAGCGGTCCAACTGAAGCTGAAATAGAATCACAATATCAATATCCAATTGGACACCTCCGCCAAAGCGTATTCCGTCAATAAAACGGCTCTGTGCTCACACAACTACCTAACCTACACTTTTTCACCAACAAATAAATCGAAGAGAGATTCAAACCTGCATGCACGTACCTGTGTTCTGACAGCCATTTTTTTTCCACACAAAAAGGTCTTCGGACGAACATGCAGTTTTCAATTCATTCTGTAAACATCCCGTGGCATTGTTCACTTCTCTGTAAATTCTATGTTGGGAGCGCACAACTTTATTGCGCAAAATTTAATTTGCTGTCGAAAAATGAAAGGCGGGCGTGCAAAAGCTTTTACACATATTAAATTGTAGGCTATTACAAAACAATGTTGTTGTTGTTCAAAAATAGAAAGGGTTTGTTGGTGACCAATCAAATACCAAATACGTAATATGTGGGCCACTAGTGTATGTGTTTGTTTTTAATATATCCATATGTTTTTATATATATTATGCTGCCAATACTTATTGTTTCTGATTATGAACGAACTGCACGGGTTTATTGAATGAACATAATTATTAATGGAACCAACATTGAAAATCTAAATTTAGTGGTTTAATAATGTTTCACAGAATCGGTCAGTTTTTAAAAAGGAAATTAAATTTGTTGTTTCTACCGTCTTTTTTGCAGTTTTCCATATTTTCCTAACTGTTTAAACCTTCCCTGAACTGAAACTTTTCAAAACAAATTTGACTCAATTGGTCCAGCCGTTCTCAAGTTTTAGAGAGACTAACCAACATTAATTATTTTTTATTTAAATAGCTATATAATAAAAGTGTTATTAAGTGCATGCAAGTGATCAATATAATATATTATACGCTCTGTCAAGTTAAGACACTCCACTCATGTTTTTCTTTAAGTAGAACAAAGGGGACGTGGCCAGAAAACAATGTTAAGCACACGCCACTTCCGTCATTTACATTCAAATTAGAACATGACCTTTTATGTTTTCCCTTTGGTAAAGTAAACATGATATTATGCACTTTATTATTACACGCCATTTAAATATAACTTCAAAAAAAGTACCATATTTTTTGTTGATATTTTTTAAATAATCTATTTTAATGACACAATAATTATTTTGTGACTGACTCCTTGGTCTATTGGTAGCATGTGCTGCGTGAGGACCGAGAGGTCCCCAGTCCGTGTCCGGGATCGGGCAAAATTTTAGTGAATTTTTCTGTTAAGAAATTACTCAGGCCGGAGTCAGGAAGTGCTTCGGAAAGCACGTTAATCCAGTGAGGTCCTGCGCCCGGGCTCTCATCGGTCTTGTCGGATTACCGTCTCACCGAACTATGAGCGTAAGAAATCAGAGTGTGCACTTGTGTTTGCGCGTACATTTGTGCACTATAATATGTAGTTAATTGATTTCAATTCACATAAAATCCCCTGAATCACAATTTTTATTTGTTATTTTTGGTGCACATATCAGATTTGACCATATTAAAAATGTTTGATATGTAAATATTGAACACATATAAGTATTGACTAAAGCAAATTACGTCTAAAAAAATGTCTATGTACAAAGGAAATTGGTCAAGATAATAATTTGTTTGAAGCCAAGTATGAAGCTTTTACTAAAAATCAAAATGCCTGTGTCTAGCTTGACGGTATCTCGATCCTAAAATAGTCGAGTTCCCCTGTTTCCATGCAGAGGGTGTGCGATAGTCACTATGTCACTTGTTTATAACGCTAAACACACCTTCTCATAAGTAGACTTCCTATTATATTACATCTTTGCTATAGCGAAGTTATTATAAAACTTATCTCGAAGCGAGAACAGGAGTTTAATTTTAAAAAGATCCACTCAGAAGTAGTTTATATTACCAAACGTGTAGTGTTCGCGCAAATAATAGACATTATTACAGTAGTTTAAGTATGAAATCTAAGGAGATTGCCATCGTTATCAGATTGAAATTCCAACAGGTCAGTTAACTAACAAATTCGTAAGGTTGTCATAATCAGTTGTACTCCTTGTCGGTAGTCTGGAACCCGGCCAAAACTCAGTTTAAATAGCTACCAGTACGGTATGCCTTCCATGGTAATACAGACTTAAAACGCGGTAATTTCAAAGGAAAGATATGGCTCCTTCATTCGTTTTTAAACGCGGATTTTATCACGGCAAATTACGGGGCTCACTTAACAGCCGTCACGACGAATTTTGTGTGCAGCTGAGGTATTGTTTCACTAAGATACCCCGGATCGTTGGTATATGGTAACGATTTCTTTTTACATTTGATTATAGGGTCGATAAGATTCAAATCTGTGCACGTAGGTTGGGTGAGGTGGTTCTCCATAGATATACTTAGAAATGAATGTCAGCAGCAATAAATATTTTAGTAAACTTCGAAACAGCTGATCGTTAACTTCGTTATTATAACATTTCTATACTAGGTAATATCAATATAATGTAATAGCTGTATTATGTAGGTATAGAAGAAGAGTATTTGTCAAGTAAAGTGGGTTCTTTTTGATTCTTCAATAAATAAATTGTCGTAAATATGACTTAAATTTCTAATTAACGGCATTTTCTTAAACTTTTCAATTCTCATTTTGGTTTTATATAAATAGTTAGCTCCGGGGAACGTTGAGTATAACAACAAACACGTAAGCTTTACTGTAACAGTAATTTGTACAGGCAAATGTAAGCCTAAAGATGCTTATAACTACCACCAATGCATAACGGTCAGATGACCGTGTGTGAAAATGTCCCAGATATTGATTTATTTATATATCTCAAAGTCTCCGAGTGAGGTGTGTCTGTAAACCCAACATTTTGTTACGGAGCTTAAATATTACACACAGTTTAGTAATGGCGGATTGGGCCGGCCATAACTTGTGCAATGAAATAATGTGTTCCACGGAATTCGTGGAAGGATAGATATTTCTACGATACGGCACAATTTGTTTGGCTTAATAAATAATTGGCTCGGCCACTTGCGTTGTTATTAAAGTGTTCTGTAACGTGGAAGGTGGCATTAAAATGCAGTGGATTTAAACTGGATTGGTCTAGTAACGGCAATATTTGCATATGTAAGTACATGTACTTTTGTTTCATGTCTCTATTATGATGACGTCTTTTTGAAGAAATGTTTTAACATTTTTAACTTATTCATTTAAGCATTTGATCGGCTTGAAATAAGATAATTCGGTGAAGATTTTATTGAGTATGTCTTGTTTTGTGTAATTGATTTGGATGGCCAATTAAAACTTTTCTTACGAAACATAATCAATATTTACATTTGGTTTCTATGTGAAAATGTAATAAAGTCATATAATCCATCTAAATGAAAAAAAAAGTACTACATTCAACTAAATGTACAAACACAATACAATACATAAAGTTTGCTCTGCTGACGGGTATTATATCAGTGTAAGTGCCATGACTGACCACAATGTACGCAGTTTCAACCAGAAAATTACGGTTGAACACTGAGGTTCTGTTACACAAGACAGTTGTTATCGTACACAATGTAAATAGTTAGATACACTAGCCCTAGCACTGTTCAAAATCAACACGCTACAATCAAAAGCCGTTCCCCTTAAATGATGAAGTACATTACAACTTTAAATAAGAGTTAATTTAAGATTACAACCGTATAAGCCCGCCAAATTGTCGCACTATTCGTGTCGTGAATAATTCATGTTTCCTGTATATCGCGCTAATGGCCACAGGTATTTCATTAGAGGTACTTAGGTAGGAATTAGGGGCGAATGATTACAACACTTTTGGAAGCAGTGAAGGAAGTATGGGAAAGCAATAATTAGCTTAGTTTAAAGTAGTTTTTTTTTATAATAGGCTAACAAGATGACCTCACTTCAACTGATGGTAAGCAGTAGTGAGATCCAAATATGAGGTCGACGGGCACAATAGATCATATTGCGCCTGTCGCACTTACCCTGAAGGCCTGCTTAATGCCGTTTCACGCCCCGCCTGAAAAGCCCGGGATCATAGGAGGGAGAGAAAACATGAGCTGGAAGGGCATTCCATGCCTTAATGGCACGGGGCAGAAATGAAGAGCTCTTAGTCCGAGCCACCAGCGACTGCATTGTATGTGGATGGCAGCGCTGTCCTGCACGTGTTGTTCGGGAGTGGAAAGGGGAGGGAGTTAGTTAGTTACTGCGACGTTAGCCACAATTATGTTATCATGCAATGCATATGAGTGAAGTTAATCAGACCGTATTATTGTAAACAATCTGGTCAAATTCAAGTTGGACTGTAGATACCAACATGTTAGTAAATTCGCGTGACTTGGGAATTAATTAAGAATCTAGTATTGTCTATTTTTATTTGCGCGAGCACTACTCATTTGAAATAAAACTAATTTTACGGATTATTTGACCTGATTACCTACATCAACATTATTCGTTGTCATTATTATTCTGTGACTTTACTGACATCGTTCATATATTATGATATATGCATTCGAAGCGCGACGTGTTCGAGTAAGAAATTTACATTTTTTAAAAGGTTGAATTTTACAAAACGCCGCGGGTGTGGCCAAACGAATGTACAGCGCAAAAACCATGACATAAAAAGTGAAATTTTACTATGGCGTGACTCATTCTGTGGTGGAATAACCTATCGGTTACCTATTTACGTCTGTATAGCATGTTCTGTTTCGCGGCTAAAACAAATTATGACTAGAATTTGTAATATTAATGCATTTTAATTTTTATAGAGTTCTTTGGTAGCATTGCTGTATTCGTAGCTTGGGTTCTGTTGTTGAAATATTTATTTCAAATTGGAATACTACTTTAGTAGTTTTGGGTACAGTAGGAAACTAACGCAAAGATAAAGGCTATGTTGTGATTATCTCATATCCACAGTGCAGTCTCAAAGAAAAAAATTGTGTGTTCTCATGTCACTCAGTCCTCTGAACTTACTTAGTTCTTTAGTCTTTGGTGTTTTGGGCTACTATTGATCACCATTACATACAAATTTTGCAATGCACTTTCACTCATGTTTTAGTTTTAAGAATCATTGTAACTGTGTTTTTTTTTGTGCAATAAAGAATTATTATTATTATTTATTATGAATACAGCAGAGGCATGAAATAGTCATAATACATTATATATAAATAGTCACATAAATTTATTTCATTTCGTTGTAAATAGCATAAGCACTTGTATTACGGAAAATCGGAATCAACAGCGAAATTTACAAATATCTTGATAATTTGGAATTCACATTCAGACACGGAACAAACACCGATATTCATCATAGAAATATTTGTCCAGAGACGTACTATTATTGTCACGTATTTTTCCCTAAATGACTACGACGATGGCTTGGCCTTGTCATCATCACCAGACTTGCGGGGGAGCGGATGTCTCTCACCCCTAAAGTTGTGTCAAATCCTCCGCGCGATATAACGTCAAAACTGTAAAGTCTTTTCGTAATAAACAGCTGATAGTGCAACTAATCGCAGTTGAGCGAGTCTGTGCCAGAGGCCGTTAGCGCCTCATTTGGCGATGGCGAAACATTACACGAACTCTGTTCAGACCCCTACCCAAGGGAAGCCTTGGACTAGGGTACTTAAATAAATAAATAAAATATTTTTTTGTCGTTGACAACGTTTAACTTATGAAATAGGCGAATAGAGTCTTAATTTAAGATGAATAGCCTGTGTTTGGAGTCTCTGCTCTTCCTTATACACCGTGAAATTTTAGTGGTTGTTTTCCCGCAGTAAAATGATTCTATCTTAGTAGTACAATAGATTTGTGCAGTTCTTTTTTGTTAAAATCAATAAATGCCAGTTTTACGAAAGGTTTAACCGAAACTCGAAAGCACGTTCGAACCGCTTTATGACTTAGGGTGTCGAGCTTCTTCAGCTTTAAGCATCGATTTCATGCGGCAAGCAGTACCTGATTACGTCACATCTTATAAAAGAACGATAGCTTCTCTCGTTTTCGAGTTGGAAAATTATTATTTTGAAAATTTGAATAAAAAAAATTTTTTTTTCGAGGAATTATTTGCATGATTCTATAGTATTACTAAAGGCAAATCGTTCTGCCACGGGAAAACAACCACTAAAATTTCACGGTGTATATTGTTGAATCATCTTAATCTTACGTTTAATTTCAATTTAAAAGAACAAATGATATTTTTTTTTTACTTAGGAAACGTTATAGAATTTGAGATACTTTGGTATAGGTTAATTGATCGAGCCTCTGATTTAAGGGGTAAATACCGAATTGTATTTTTTGTCGTCAGCCTTTAATTTTGGCCATTTAAGCATTACAATTTTTTTTATAATTTGAATTAAATAAATAATACAAGAATGAGAAATATAAGAAACCATTCTGGTTTAATTAAGTGGTTTAGCTTTTGGGTTAGGGTTATGGGAAAATAAACAATTAATTGCATATACAGTTAATTATATACTTACATAGATACTATATACCTATTGCGTACACAGAATGATTACAAATTCTCATCACACAATATTTGTCTGATCGATCGGGGATCGTACTCCCGATACTCGCGCAAGACATGAGATAGTATTTTAGCCGCTATTCGCTAGTCCGTTTGGGCTGTAAAGGTACCAGCTACCTACCTAGCTACGCCCCTGCCTCTGATGTCACCGATCTAAGCACCATGTCTATCTCTCTTGGCAAGACTTGAACAGCGTTGAATACATGTTTCTGTAGCAATTTTTTCGTCATTTAAACTTGTTATTAATATAACACCAGATTTTAACGTATCCAATTAAATACCAAGTTCATTGAGCGCTTGTGCTTGCACCGCAATTATTTTATTTATAATGTAAATAGTAGTATTATTTATTATACTTGAGGTTATTTAACTTTTTTTATAAATGGCTCAAATATAGCATACAATAAAAAAAACAAACTTCAAATGTTACATGTCATCAACTGTGTGCATGATAAAAATACATTCATCCAAGCGTTTCTGTTGTATCTTAGCGAAAGCAGAAGCTTACTTAACGGTGGAAAGCTGGTAATAACAATAAAGTACTAAACTGCAAAAGTTAAAAAGCTATAAGCGGAATTAGGTTAAAAACTGTGACCTATACCAATATTGTGTGCTCTGCTTAATTAGTAATAGTCCAGTCGAGGATGCCAAGTGGAGCGGCGATCTCTCAAGAACCACCTACGGAGAGCCATCGAGGGCCGCGTCAGCGATACTCGCGAAGATCAAACGAAAGTCACGACTTCTTGACCTTATTGGGCATTTAAATATAGACGTTGCTAAGCCAGGAACATTTGGGTTGGATAATTAACTAGTTTACTACGTAAACAATACCACGTAGGTACCGTACCAATCGCGTACACGTATCAAAAATTTTGCAGTCAGTCATCAGCACGATCGAAGGTATTTGATATGTTTAAGAACTGCACTCTCGCGTACTTAAAGATTATCTAAGATTTTATTGTTATTTTTTAATTAAACTATCTTTTAATATACGTCAAGTTAAAAATAAAGTGGGTACTTGGTTAATGTTAATTTTTGATAATAAATTAACGAGCACCATTTTTTCTAAGTAAAGCTTGGGATGTTCTTCGAACTAAAACATATTTTTTGCCCAAGGAATTTTTTTTTTAAATACGTAGGTTAGTACATAAGGTAGAATACAATATTTAAATGAACATTACGTTCGAAAACACGCGACTTTTACAAATACTTAGTAAAAATAAATCAATATTTAAAGTTGAAAAGAGAGATTGTTGTCTTTTATATACCTACGTAATAGAGGTAACTTTCACTTGAGATAAGGATGTACTATGATATACGACAAAAGTAAGTAATGATGAAGATGGGCTGTGAAAACAGAATTCTTCTTAATCGTTTCTCTTGGAGATTTGTTTCCAAACAAAGTATTGGTCATTCTATAAATAATCTCCCTACCATTTTAGTATTGACAAAGGTACTATCTAAATATTAATTGAAAGGGTTTACTCATCTTAATAGAGTGATCGATTCAATTGTATTGGTACTTAATAATATTTACTATTTCGACAATAGGTAACCCAAAAGTTTTATCAATACAACTTCTAAAGGTTGATGCGTTGTTGTTCGTTTTCAAATTTAGTTACCACAACATAATTTCATACCTAACTATATGCATATAGATGTGAAACAACTAAAATTATATTTTGCAATCATTTTAGTTTATAATTTCCTTTCATTTCCACGAATGTAATAAGTGCACATTTACATGACAATTGCATGACAATATAATAAAACCTTGATTGTCAGGTAGGCACCTATGTCAGTTTTGTCATCAAATAGCTACTATCATATTCTGTCTAACCATGACAAAAAATATGAAAACTTGGCTTAAAGCATTATTAATTATTAATTTGACTAACCTTTAATTGAGTCATCACTCAAGTGCTTACTTTCTTAGATAGACGATCAGTAACTTCTAATCAAATAAAGCAATTCTTAATGTAAGTGGTAAAGTAGGCACGATACAAATATAGCCGAATACGATAGGGATCTTTTCTTTCGCCTTAATCTAATTTGGGTTCATGTATTTACAAAAGGCATATCAAGGTGAAATTTATCGGTCATTCATTGATACACGGATTTATTGTAATTAGTCAACTTCATAGTGAATGAAGCAGAAAAATAAAAAAAATCAGCGAGCTTATAAACTTGAGGACAAAATTTTTGTGATTCATGATTCTTGCGCGAGTAATGAAAGCAAATCCAAAATATGAGTGCCGAAGACAAGGCCGAACTATTTGTCATGTATCGCGTAATATCGAACCGTGCGTGTTCGGGCCTCTTTCGGCGTTCCTCCTGTCTACTTAGACCAAAAGTGGAATAAAACAACCGAAATATTGCCGCGAATGGACGTGCAAAATCAGCGGCGGGCGACTTTGCGTGGCGTGCAGTTCGATCGTAGCGGGCAAGGCGCGGAGGAAACGTCAGAAAAATCGAATTTCCATGCCGGCAGTAGAGCTCCAGGCGGCGCGGCGCCCACACCGCAGCGCGCGCCCACGCGCCCATATCCGTCGCGCGCCCAACTCTTCCAACTATACTCAACTTTCAAAAGTGCAACAATCAGTGCTCAATGTGCTTGTGTTTTGTTTCTGTGCTCCGTTTCCATGGTGGGCTAATTAGCGGATTATGGGTTCAGCCGCCAACCCGATAGTGAGACACTTTGTCCGACACAAATTCGTGTTCATACCTTTCTTTATTAAAAGGTGACGTCACACGGGCGACTTTTTGTGTACGCGATAATTTGCTCGCACATTTGATCGGGCTTATAGTCATAGTTGCATTGTCTGGCCGATTAGTGGCAATGGAACGCTTAACCGTGCCTATCTACTGAATTACGACCTTCGGCTAATATTGATTGTTAAACAATATTGCATTCTTTGCGACTGCATAAACACTTAAACGATTGTTGGACCATTGTTATGTTTGAAATGACATAATGCTTGTCATCTTGGGCAGTCCAGTTATTGGTTACGATGTAAAAATGTTAACATACCCCACCGAAGGTTTCTATATACCTAATTTTAATAGGATATTTTAAGTCAACTACACATCTATAGTATTTATTTTCCTCAATCAATCCTCCTTAAAAGTTGTATATTCATAAACTACTTCAGATATCACGTATTGATTTTGATGGTCACATCATAATTTACTTTGTCTGAAACTTTAACTTTAAATAAACTTCTGAATATTGATTCGCAAATCAAGCTTTATAACATGCTCTTAAAATTTATTTATTTAACCGAATAAATTAATATTTATTCGGTTAATTATATGTCTAAAAGTAGCAGTTATTCTAATGCAAATGTGATGATTAATGTTGCAAATATAAAACACTGTTAGTATGCAAGGTAGTTTGTAGGTATGCATTATTTATGTGTCAAGCCGTGTTCAGACAAGCCTAGTGAAAGGACCGCAAATTGTAAATTCTCCAATACAAACACTATTGAATGAACAACTCGGCCTTTGTTGTAACAGAATGGACAATGCCATAATAAGTCTCCGAATCACCCATATATCAAGTACTGGATAGATACCAGTAAATAAGTAAGTATAAATCAGAGACCGAAATACTGTTCATATCTATTGCCACTACTTATTCTAATAGAATTGCCAAAGATGAATGTATACAAAGACAATATATTCCACTGCCATAAAGCCTTTCGACATTTGTATTAGTACAGTATATACTCATGTATCTTCCTTTGTGTCGTTCAAAGTTGGTATTCCTCCGGCAGTTTGACAAACTACATTCAAATGCTTATTAATCTTAGTAACTTTGCTGATGCGATAAACTATGAATTAAAATAGAATTTTCACCATGTTCATGATTTTATTTTACTTAGAACAATAAACTACATTTATTAAAATCTTTCGGTAAAAGCGGCAGAGTTGCTATATTGTTTTGAAATGGAGTGTAACTATCCACTCAAAAGAGATAATGTTAACTGTGCTTCTATTATGTTGTAAATGTTTAGTGACAATAATGATAATGATGGTTATTAAATTTAACATTAACCACGTTTTCGGGTCAATGCGAGTTGATAATCCTACCGAGTAATCACTGTTTGGTAACTTACAGACGTAAGAAAATAGGCTAGAGATATACGACAAAATTGTACAGTGTACATAGTTCGATCTAAAGCTATATGTTGTATGTTGTCTTTATCTACTATCTCAATCCGGTGAAACAGAAATCCGACTTGACGATTAAGTGATCAGGCGCCAAAGACCAATAGCTTAATGTGCTCTTTGACATACGGAAACGTAACTCTACCTACATCTGATTTCGGATACTCTACATCTAGACTCATTATGGTCGAATGATACATTTACTTCAGCTATATTGGTAAACTCGTTTACCTGCACTATTTAGAATTGTAGTTCAGTGTAGGTGTATTGAATTCACTGCACGTTTCAGTTTTTTTTAGTCCGCTTCTTATCGTATCTCATGGTAATTAGATTGTCTAGGACCAAAGCAAATAGCATTAGGAATTGCGTTCAGACAAACTGTATCTTGGTCCAGTTTACTAACCAGTAGTACTACACTTATGTCATCTGTACAACTTATCCATTCAGTGAATCTAAATTCGAGATGACCGTTGGTATTATAAGCCAAAAAATAATGCTTACAGATTTAGGTCGCGGTAAAATATATTGAAGTTACGTTTTGATAAGAACGTTTAATTATATCATTGCTGCAAATGATGTTGAGATGTATGATAGTTTGATTTCTAATTAATTAATTATATTGGCTTTAAATATTAAACTCTTGATCAGAGGCGAGAAGTTTATCTATCCAATAACTCCACACGACAACTAAAATCAACTGACAAAGAAAAAAATATTTTTTTACCTGAATATTTTTAATTATACACTAGATTCAAAGCGCAACACCTAAGAAACCACTAAGACTGAGTTGTACGGGCTAGATCCGTTTGCCTTTCCCTGATGGGATAAATTGCTTTTAAAAAAGCTAGAATCAAACTGGCACGTTGATTAATTCAAAACCTCCTTGCATTCATTTTTATGCAACATTGACAAAAACAAAAGCAACAAACAGATGTTTGAATGTAGAACGCTGAAATTGCGCGAACTTCAAATTAAAAACAAATTTAACAAACTTTCAGTAGTTAATTAGCGCTTACTGAATTTTTAACGTACAGTTAGGCTCTAAAGGTGGTGCCTATTTTACGAAGTAAACCGAGGGCAAAAATTAAAATAGGTTGAAGTACTATTTGAAAGTCACCTGACAGGTGAATCTCGAAATCGATGAGTGACATTTGTGTTTCTTACACATATAAGTTTGATTTATTTCTGTTTGTTTAGCGATACTATTATTATTATTGTTTCTCAAATGTTCCCGCCAAAGCCGACCATTGTTTATACCCTATGCCTAGTAAATTTTATCTTAATGCAATTCTAGGTATTCACAAGAAAATTATTTTCCTTCGTAATACTCGTAGGTTAGTAGGTACGAACTGATATGTCTACAATTTTATTACTCTGATTAATTATTTCATGGTGGTGTTTCATTTCAAATCCCTACAAGAAACATATGTTAGGTTATGTATTGAACTTTTTACTTTTATGTGTCTAGTGTTTTACAAAAAAGCACATGATGTAAATAGCGTGTCTGGTTTGTTTCTAAAAAAAGCAAACTTTTAAATAAGTATGTGGCAAGGTGCTTATCATCGTTAACTTAATAGTGTGGTTCCAAAGTTAAGAACATGCAGCGAACACAGAAAAAAGTGTAATTAACAATTTAAAACTTAGACGCAAACTTTTTTACTTGTCAAGCAAAATAAAATACAGTGCAAAGTAAAGGAAGTGACCTGTTTAAACGATAGTTAAGCTTAGTGATTATATCCCATAAACATAAGGAAGGATAGTTTTTATAATTACTAACAAATAATGTTGTGTTTCCTCTTCAAAAAATTCTTAAATTAGTAAGTATCTATACAAATATCTTTAAGATACTAAGCTGCAGCTCAAAATTATTAATAGACAAGCAAAAAGACAATTACGTTACTTCCGGTTTCACTGTCTGTTTTGAACTCGATTACACAAAAAATGCTAAAAATGCCTTTTCCATTACGAAGCCAGGATAAAACGAATTATGTAGCCTTACGACTTGTATTATGAGAGTCGAAGAATTCGGGCCAATAATACAATGCTCCTAAAGTTACGAGTAACATGACATTTATGGTGTACCTCTCACGCGAACTCCGTGGGTATGTGAGCAGTTCATTATGAGTTTTTCGAATGCTAGTGACGACAGAGAGTTTTATACATACTATCGGCAACGCTGGCGGTCGACCACCTATAAGGTGAAAATCGCTTGGCAATTTCGCGTCTGTCAGAGCAAGCCCCGCCCAATTGTGGTCAAGGAGCTGGCGATTATTTTTTGGTAGATATTTGAGGCATGCTGAAAACTTGTCCTGTACCTCTCCTATTATATCCCAACACAAACCCGCAGACCTGGCTGAGTACCGGGGCTAAACCAAACCCCCAATTTTTTTTATTTAAAAATATATTTTATAGTCCAAAAAAATATAATTTGTCAGTTCACCTGACAGGTAGAAGTTCCATCGAAATAATTTGTCTTAGTGAGTCTTATTTTTTAGTTATAAATAAAAATATGAAAAATATTTTTGGGGGTTTGCTTTAGCCCCGCTACTCACCAGCCAGGTCTGCAGTTTCGTACTGGGATATAATAGGAGTGGTACAGGATAAGTTTTCAGCTTGCCTCAAATACCTACCAAAAAATTCTTGCTAGCCACTCCTACTATTAGAACGATTTTGCTTGGATTATGACAGATTTTCTTTAAGTGCTCTTCTATTGGCCAGTGGGCGGGGCTTTAGGATGAGTGTGAAGGGCTTCTAGCTTGATCCTAATAGGCAGGGCCTCAGCGAGGTGGAGAAATGAAAGGCAGGTTCAGCGATGTGTCTTGATCGGAAGTCCGAGACGAAGTATATTGAAATTCGGAAAAATGAGACCTTAAGTACTATTTACAGACTTAGAACTAGCGATGGGTGACATGAGTATATTTACAAACAGTATTAACAAAAATGACGGTAGAGGGCGCGCGTGCGCGCTCGGCGCGGGTCGGCCGTGCGTCGGCGCACGGCCGTTACGTATAAGAGGCGAACGGGCCTCGCGCGCGAGCCATTTGGGCGCGGCCCGCGCGAGCATTACGGACGGGCGTGGCGCGGCGCGCGGCGTTGGTGCGCGCGATGTATTTATGAATTGCAGGCAGCTACAGGGCTAATGGCGTTTAAAGAAATCTGTTTGAAAAGTGTACTACCGCCAAAATTTCTGGTTGTACATGCATAAAATCACGCCTTTTTCCCAGAGGGGTAGACAGAGATCACTTCCAGCAATCCACTTTTCACCTCTGTGGGAAACGTGACGTGACGGGTTGTGGACCACGTCGCCGCCATTCTGCCTTGTGCATTGTTTTAACAAGGTCATTCCGTTCCCACGAGTAGCAAGGATACATGACGGGGGAAGGAAAAGGGGAGGAAGCATACTATCGCCTCGGACGATTTGGACTGAGTCGATAGTAGCTCGAGGAGCCGGGGTCGCTTACCCGTATACCGTTCACCAACCACCGGACAGATAGTTGTGACTGGTATCTCCTGACTGTAGAGTTTTATAATAATGTTTATATGTGCATTAATATCATTATTCAAGAATCCTACTCACACACCCAACAACAAACAACATTCGACTTTTGACTGGCTATTAATAACAGACAAAATGGATATTTTTCTGATCCTTAGATTTATACAAGTAAGAAAAGCCAAAATCAGGTATACTAGAAACAGCCAAAAATAAGTTACCATCGTAATGACAAGTTTTAGAGCTTATTACCTGCGAACGTTTATTAATTTTGATATGACAGGTTAATCTATGTTCTTAGGCTTAGAATAATCAAACCTACTGATTAGAGACAAGAATCTAAGTTTCTTTGCCTAGTCTAATGGTCAACGGTCACGCATAAAAAAGTTTTAAGGCTGTGTTACTTGAGGAAGCTCTAAAACCAGCGATGGAACTGATTGCAGTACGTCACTAATGTTTGGTATAATTATAACGTGACACTTTGTCACTTTCATATGTCACCTATTGACCCATATTACTTTTTTCATACGCATCGGTATACTTTGCTTTATGAAATTTCTTCTTTGTGTTGAACTTGGCTGTTTTTATATTTACTAGTCGTAGGTATCAGTCGGTTTTGTTAAGTCGATCTTACTGTACAATCACAACAATGTCTATTTCATTCAAAATATGTATCTATACTTCTAAGGTACGTTATATTCAATTGTACGAGTAAGTAGTTTAGAAGGTTCGGTATAACGTTGCGTATTGCATCAAGTTAACAGAAGGATAACTTACTCAATGGTAATTTTAAGTATAAGTATGTCCATTAAAAAAATAATAAAATGTCCGGGTAATTATTTAAACAAAATTATACGTAAAGATTATTTTAAATTATCAAATAAGTGAATTCAGCACTGTATCTTCCTAATATGTTATTGCTAATCATATAAAATTCAAATCAAAACACCGAGCACATGGCGTCATGACCGCCGGACCGAATCCGCCCACCGCCGTACCATATAATTAAAACTACATTACTTATCGGCAGCCGAAGACAGCCACATAAACAGTAATGGCGGTTTCAATCAGTCATTCGGTCCCTCGTTTATTCTTATTCCATTTTTTTTCCACCATTTACACGTCCTCGATTCAGTGACGATGTTATGTAGTCATTGAAGGCCTGTGGCAAATCAATTTTGTTGAGTATGTTTATTTATGTTACTGAACTTTGGTTCAGTACATTTGACAAATGTTGAAGTTAGTAGGGAACGCATACTTTAGTAATGTAAATAAGTAGTTTCTTATTATTTAACGTTTCGACTCAGTTTCACCAATCACGACCTAACTAGAGCTCATCCTCGTCTTTCGGTTGTAACACAATGTAACTTTGTCGGACTGTGTTTTACTATAAAAATAAGTCTTCCGACTATTGACCACAAAAAGTAAGTCAACAAGTTTTATTCCCTTGATTAACTTTGAACCCTCTTACGAGCGAATACTTAAATACTTACACGAATTTTAATTTGACATTATTTACTACACTTTTTTATATTATTTTATTTTAATTAATTAAACTTCTTCATATTTCAGTATTCCTCCTTTAAATTAAAACAGACGCACCCGATCGTTCTTCATTTGTCAAAACGCATTCAAAAACCAAGCGAATGAACTTTTAATCCGTAGTCGGTGAAATGAAAGCCTCCTGACAAAAGCAGAACCTTCCCATCTCACCGGCAGACCGTTGAGCCGCACGGAAACGTTCAATAAGGGGCTACGGGTTATTGTGGCCGACGTTCATATGGGATTGCGCCCGGTAGGGCTGCCTGCAATGTCTACTACCTATGTATATAAACTATCTATAGGACTGTCATCAAACAGTGACTGTAGAGCTTGCGATGGGGAAGGAAGTGCATCTATTGTCCCAAGGAAATTTGCGCAGTAGGTCGGCCAGGCCATCGGCCATCTTGTTCGCCAGACATAGGCTCAGATTTCTGGGGAATTCGTTACCGAAACCGTAAGGATACAGAAGCAAGAACCCGAAAAGTTGATTGCCTCAATATGTGCTATATTAAACAAATTGAGATGACAGTTTCATGATATGACTTAAGGTATGAATAAAGATAATTTGAGAACTTAATAAAATAATTATTTGAGAATAAGCATATTTACCCCATTTTTTTGTACACACTTATACAATAGGATTAAAAGCGGCACGCATGTAACATTCAACTGCGTAATTTAAAAAACCGGCCAAGTGCGAGTCGGGCTCGCGCACAAAGGTTCCGTAGCAGCAAATATAATAAAAATCAACCTATCTCAAAAACTATAAGAGATACTTTGATCAAACCAAAAATCGTTGAAAGAGTTAATTAGCATGCATCACCTCTATTTTTTTAGAATTTTATACCCCGTAGTTATAAAAATAGAGGGGGGGGACATACTTTTTACGACTTTGAGAGCTGATATCTCAAAAACCGTTCACTTTAAGAAAAATGTTTTTAGAAAACTTTATATCATTTTAAAAGACCTTTCCATTGATATCCCACACGGGTATGTACATCGAAAAAAAATTTCATCCCTCAGTTACATGTATGGGGGCCCCACCCCAATTCTTTTTTACTATTTAGTGTCATATTTTTGTAGCGGTTCATACAACACATATTCCCATCAAATTTCATCACTGTAGTACTTATAGTTTCCGAGTAAATCGGCTGTGACAGACGGACAGACGGACAGACGGACAGACGGACATGACGAAACTATAAGGGTTCCGTTTTTGCCATTTTGGCTACGGAACACTAAAACATAAGTCAGTAAGATCAATTTATAAAAAATAACAAAAGCTATTGAAGAGTTGATATAAAAAAAAGCTTTGACACTTAGACAGCCCTGTGAAACAGCTCTCATGTAAGCAAACAGTATTGAATTTTAAAAATAAACTACAGCATGCATCTGTTTAGGAATGTTATCTGCATCCCATTTAGACGCGATGCCCGTGAGTCGGAATTGAAAAGGCCGGTGAGCTCATTTAAGTAAATGTTACTAGCCAATATGGCCACTAGGTTGAAACCCGCTTTTGTTTCATACAATTTGATTGATATTGCTGTTAAAGATTTGATTGCAGGCAACAATAAACATATATGAATCGCTTGACCCAATATCTTTAACAGAAAACATAAAAAAAGTTCGGCATCAGATTATCAAAAATAAAAAACGGTCAAAACTAGTGGTATTACTTGTCTTTATGTATCAAAAGGTTATGAATCATTCACAATAGTTCACTTCCACTTAATTCGATAGAACTTTAGATGTACAGTCCGCGTAGCACGAATCGAAAGTTCACAAAATGTTAATTATTTACGATGCAGTTATATGGACAAGACGTATTTTAATGATTCACTATACAAATAATACTGCCATCTCTTTAGAGAACTAGGTAGAGGGACGTTTAGTTTCATCATCATCATCAGCCCATACACGGCCCCACTGCAGGGGCACGAGCCTACCCTAAACTAGGGCGATCAGGTTTTAGTCAACCACGCTGGCCATATGCCGGTTGGTCGACTACACAACGTTAGAAATTCTTTGTAGGTGTGCAGGTTCAGCGTTAAAGCGACAAATAGTCATATAAATAGACATATTAATTTCAAATTTTAAAAACACAGTGGTACGTGGCGGGTTTTGAGCGGCGAGCAACGACCAAAACCACTAGGCCGCTCGACGCTTTTTTACGTTTAGAACTTACACATGAATAAATAGTTTGCCATTGGTGACTTTATACTGGCAGCATATCAGAGTCAAAGCAACCATTTTAAAAATTACTGAAAGGAAATGGTATGGTATTGTATTTGCAAAGAGTAATTGGACCTTCTCAAGGTTTGAGAAATATCTCGAATAAAATACCTCTATTTCATCGCCATTGTTACGCTGGAAGTTTCTATTGTAATAATATGTTTTGATAAAATTGAAACGTAACTTTGTCAACGACATCGCGGGTCTTGTGGCACGAAAGCTAGCAATTTGCAATTTATAAGTACCAATTAAATTATAGCTCGATTTAATTTACAACAAACTGTTATATTTTGTGATTGTATTGATTTTGTTTTTTGGTAATAATTAGCTTCGGAATTCGTATCCATTTAACCCATGCAAACTGGTCAAATAATCTCTCCATAGAGGTGACTAAACTTCACAGCAAGTAATTAACTCCGGTAGATTTGTAAGTAGACTCCGAAAATGTATTTATTTATTGCGTAAAAGACGGAGTATAATTTCATATTTGTATTATTTATAATTATGAGTAAGTACGAGTAGATATGTATATATTTTTGAATAGTGCCCAATATCTAACTTAAAATGAACATACTCGTAGTAATGATTAGATAATAATTGCTGTTTATAATAACAAACACTAATTAATATCACATTCACGTCATTTCGTTACCTTCCGATTCGAATTTGAACACTAAAATATAAAGCATTATTTCTAGATTCAAGAATCGCGTGATCGAAATGATCATGAAGCAAACAAATCGATGTGATTACGAATCTGCGATATAGGGTCGGTTGAACAGGTATAGCTGCTGTATACATTTAGAATACGTGGCTTGTAGATATCCCTTTTGATTTGATTTAGCCCATGTATAGAATCTAACGACCATAATCAGTAGGACGTAGGATCTCTCAAAGATATCCCGTTTACTGTCAAATATAATTATTTGAACAAGATAGTGATACAGTGTTGGACAAAAACACAACTAAAATACAGCTAATGCAAAATCAAAACTCGCTCGGTTTAATAGAAACGACAGTTGATAACTGGTTATGTACTTTTCATAATATTTTAAACCTCTCTATAGGTTGTAAAGATAGTATACATGGTTCTAATCAACAGTACATTCAGCACAATTTATTACCGGTATAAAATATGGTTTAAGAAGAATATACTACACAATATTATCACATTCAGAAGACCTTAATCATAAGCATTTACAGACCCTAATTAAAAATATGTTTATTCAAATTAATCGCGATTATTTAACCTTTAATAAGATACAGCATATAGATTTTTTTCATTGGTTTTCGCCGGTATTAGGTACCACTAGATAAAGTTCAAAATCTGGTGGGAACTATTAGTCCTATATCTTATTAAGGGTTAAAGAAAAAGTTGCAAATTGTAACGACCTTTTTAAAGCTACGAAAAATACCTAATATTACAGGTAAGCAAGCAACTATATTAAATTCTCCCACGTCCTACATTGTAGTTCACATCAAACTAGCGATCGCAGCATTGAAATCATTCCGCAGAATATAAAGTTACAAGCCTTGTTATAAAAATATCAAATGTCCCGCGCCGTCTGGGGGTTGACATTTACACCTTACTCCTTTGGAATACAGCCTATTACCGGGCTCCCCTTTGCAATCCCGGTGTGAGGTTGTGGAGTTATGTGGGCCTTAGCTCATTAGAGATAAGGGTGGTATTGGCAGGTCAGGGGATGTGCTGATACCTCTATTGCGTCATGAGGCGTTTAACCTATTTTTGCGGTCACGCATCGGCCCCTACTCCTTTGCTAATCGACGAGCTTATTTTCAACTGACCAGTTTTAATTGAACGTAGTATAGTTTTATTGATTGTAATAGCCTTATTAGTGATGTGGCTTTTTGTAGTTTGACTACATTGGCTGTGTAGACGATATACTCATCAAACTCTACTACCGCTATGTAGGCGAGTCATATTAATGTTTTTTTTATTTATATGCAATAAGTAAGCAATTACCATTGTATTATTGTTATTTCTTTCTATGATACGTAGGCGTCAAAAGAAATATGCTATTCTGTTATAGCAAAAATATGTAATTACTGGGTAGTTGACAAGTCTTTTATTCCAGGAAGTATTTTCATCGTCATGGCTATTAATTAAATAGCAGTTTGTGGGACAAGTTTCGATGGATTAATATAATTGATGCGCCAACACCTCATTATCATATTAGGGAAAATACCTCAATTTTGTTCGATTGTCATTTTTGGTTAAAATGTATGAATGTTAGTCCATGATGTATCTTCAATAGACCGTTATCTCTACACGATGACGTAAAAAAATCGATACACCTTTATATCAAATATGAGTCCAAGATGAGTTAATCATTTCATTATGATTAAGTCGGCATAACTTATTGCGTATATAAAATACATTAACCGACGCGTAGGAAGTCTTGAAAAATACCAACCCTTTGACTTTTTATAGACTGTCACATATGTATTTATGTGGAGTAATTTGTTTTCAGAGCAAATACAATTCTAGCTATCGCAGATCTGTGTAATTTACATGTCGTAGCGGCTCGTAGTCGTATGTTGCTACGAATGAAAACTACGGACTACGGATTTCTACGAACAGTACAATATTGCATCGTTAATCTCTATAACATAAACAACATCCTCCATTACTTTTACTCTGAGAATACAACCCAAGTCGATTTTCAATGATTATAATATGTTGGCGACGTTGTATTTTTTATTTAATAAATTTATTCAAATAAATTATCCAAGCTATAGGTTTATATTAATACTTATACATAGTAGAATTGTTTCACAATCCACTGTTAAAGACAAAGGATAAATTTAAATATGTATTCTTAGTAACCCTTTACATAGTTACGTCGCAAAAAACATCAAGTAAACATTAAGTTACCTGTAAATCAAAATGTAAAATAATTAGTAATTTAGTTACCCTAATGGATCTCATGACACCTAATACCTAGTCTAGGTGTAAACAGATATAAATCCGAATGCCTAAAGACCTGATTTGTTCAACACAATCTAAATTTAGCATTAACTAATCTGCCTACGTTGTTACATTTCCAGAACGAACTGGAGTAGGGTTGCGACAAGATGTTATAATCTATAATTTTTTTTTAAGAAGGAACATGATATCATATAACGGACCACAAGTATCAGTTGAATAGTTTAGATTAAATTATATTTAAGTTTAACTTTCATTACTTTCTCTTCTGTGTATTTTTCGATTGCCACCTAGGAGAAATATGTTGTGACACACAATACTCATAATATATGTTACCACAATGAGCATTATTTAGTTCAGGGTGTGTAATATACCTAAAATTATGCAAGTATATTTTCTGATAACCGTAATACAAGTACTTAAGCAAATTATCCCGGAATCAGATCAACGTAAGGGACATTAAATTTCAATTTCCAAAGTGTTTTCGTTATTGGTATTCGATATAGATTCCTACTCTTCCTAAACTCGTTATTTTGATATTACAAACAGACACTTCAATTTTATTTAGTTGTATAGATTTGATTCATTAATTATACATTGTTATTATGGTACATAGTGAGTAGCCCTACTCAGTACGGTATTACGCGCTTATCGGCCAATCAGACCGTTCCTTGAACTTTCAACCGAGCCAATGCGGTCGTAAAACAATTTCTGAATTCCGATTAACTTCCTTTATTGTTGAAATATTTTCAATGTTTTTGTTACTAGCGCCCTGTCGGGAGCTATTTTCGTCGTCGTCGATATTAAAGAAGCGCCAAACAATGCGTGAGGGCGCGAATGGAAATTGACAGTGTCAATGTTGATAGAATAAATGAATATCATTGAACCGCTATCGCTAACCTTGAGAAGTCGTATAGATAGGTAGTCTTTATTGCACATAATAGCAACATAATGTAGAGTTGGTGACACTATAGTATGAGAGTATAATTACGGGGGAACTTATCGGTGTCGGAGATCTTGTTGGATCTATTAGCCATATTTTTCAGAAGCCTGCAGCTCAAGAGAAATACATTTTGTTAAATTTTCATATCAGAAAACAAATGTATAATTTCATTTCGTGTCTGGGTGTGTTATTAAATATATTTAAGTATATTTGTATATCCACTGTCGTTTCTGATTTCCATAACACAAGTGCTTAAGCTACTTACCATGGGATCAGATCGATGTATGTGATGTTGTGAAATATTTATTTATTTATTTATTTATTTATGTGTTCAATATACCAGTTGACACTTTCAAACATGAAAAAGGTTTACTGTCCTGTTTTTTTCTTATTTCCCAAAATAAGTTTGACTAATTTAGCACTTAATAGATAACTGCTACCCAATTAATAAGCCATAAGTACTTAGGATAACTCTTACAGGACGGTCCCTAGACTTCTCAAGCGATATAAGTTTAACGAACATTCGCTCAGGGCCCAGTCTACACTGTCGCAATCTAAATTAATGCGACCTAACTGCCGCGTGTGTACAGCGCCTTAGAGGATTCCCGCCTATCAAATACTGGCTAGGAGCTCGTATAAATTTAAGTGACGTGTGTAAACTCGGCCTATTGTGAGATACAAGAGATCGTAAAGCGATTAAATATTATAATTTGTTGTTAAATATTCAGGTTGTCTTAGTTGTGTACTGAACATTTGGACAAACGTAAAGGGATTACATTTTTTAGAAGTTAGAGGTCGAACAAATCTAATCAGTTAGTAAAATTTTAACTAATTATTTTGAATGCTTGTCGTAATCCTTGGTCAGTTTGAAATAAATAATAATAGAACACTTAATTGTAATAATTTATATTTGCATGTTTAATTTAATATGAATCACTAGTAAACACTAAAATTTGCTGATACTTACTGTAATGCTATTTGATTTCAACAAATGAATTTAGTGTACGAATATTAGGCATTATAACCTAAATATACTTTGTTTAACTATATGTATAGTGCTGATTAAATATATTGTGGCGATTGTAGTTGTAGTGAATCTCGGCAAACTTGTGTATCGGTTAAAGTTTATAAGCCACCAACTTGGATCTTGAAGAAATACAACTACCGCCTGGTAAATGTCTATTTACTTGAACCTATAACATACTACTAAATGAACTTTGCTGAACAAGTTTTCTTTAATATCTACGAGAGAAATTTTAACTTTTACTGGTGTTTATTTATTAAGTTTCAGTGCCGTTGACGGATTATTTCAAATAAATAAAATGTAACGAAAATATTGTAATAATGTAGTTAGGTCACTTTACACTTTACGCTTTTTCCACTGATTTTTGTAACAAACATGGCCAAACTCTATACCTAGACAAGCCAACTTTTCAAGTCATTAGATTAATAAGTGTCTTATAACAATAAAACTTCATTCGTTTCATTCAGATATTTTGTATTATTATGAATTGACCAACACTATTGCAATAATATCTCCAAGTTACCTACCTCAATTTTCGGATACCTCACTTAGGATTACACTACTGCTCTACTATAAATACAGCATTTAAAGTATTTTAGTAAATTGTATAAAGAGTGTAATTAGTGAATTTTTTATCTCACTGTGTCAGAAGGACGGTTGTGTTTTGAATACATCATTCAGCCTCAAAGAATTATTCCGTTAATTATCCAAAGATATTCCCTGCATATCTATCCCATGTCGTGGTATGAGCTCGGTCCGGGCTCCGACCGAGTAATTACTTAGCTTTAATTACTTCGAGCATGAATTTGTTCTTGTTTCTCCTTTGGACTTTGAAAAAATGTAATTAAATCTCTTTACATTAGTGGCATGCTTTGTAAATGAACATTTTATCAAGCACCTACGTAGGGTTTTTCAAGAGTAATTAGGTACTCGGAATGTAATGTCTTTAGAACATGTTTTTATGTTTATGAATATAATATGGTTTATGTACTTAATTATATAAATAACATACAGGGTTAAAATATCACAATGAAACAATTAGGTATAGCCGGAAACTGGAATAATTATATTAAGTCCAAATGTTTTTGACTTACTTATGACGACTTAAAGTAATTGGAAAAATAATAAAGTACCTATTTGATTCAAAACAAGCTTTGGCAATTTAATGTTCACCAATTTCTCTACGTTATTTCATTTACCGCCGAGGGAGCGATAACACTAAGTACATAGTACCTGGTATACATTGTTTTACATTCAACATTGTTTACATGTTTACCAAAATTGTAGTTTCGAAAAAAAAAAACAACTTTTGCTTGGTTATTTAGCTTTCACTTGACATTAGCAGCAGGGTTTGTTGCGTGACAAATGGCCGGCGCAACGGAATCCAACGAACGCTATGCGCGATTTGTACAAAACGACAAATGCGCCGCACACTAATCGCCACGGTTGTTATATGAATTATATGCTTTCCAGGAATCATGCCCGAGTGTAATGTTCTAATAATTAGCGATTTATTCGAATGAATATTGTAAAACATTGAAGGAATGGCTTGGGTAACATGCAAGGGCAGAGAAATGGTTTGGTAGAAATCGTTTACGGAATAAACAACTTACTTCTTCTACATACTCAATTTAATAGACCGTATCTTCTCATCCATTTGAGATATTTTTATTTTTCTGTTACATAAAACATGGTTTTATTTACTGGTGATGCTTAAACTACCCTAGAACGGCATCGCCATCGCTTGTATTTTTTTTTTCAATATTATATATTTTACGTCTTTTGCTACAAAGCCACAGTAATAAGCATTATACATCCTAAATGCAATCTGAAACTGTATTTCCTATTTATTAATTACTTACTTTATCTTGGGGCTTAGACAAAGTAACAATATAAAAACGATAACGAAGTTCGAAAATAATAAAATGTATGGGATTGACATTAGACAACTACCTTCTTTAATAATAATATACATACATTAACTTTAAACTATTCACAGTATTTAAAACCACAAAAGTTTATAATTATTTTAAGAACATCAACAACTTACACACGTTTTATTCTAGTGCGGCGCAACGCGTTATTACTCGTAGCAACGACACTAGAAACCACATAAGTTTATAATTACTATTTGATTCCGCAATTCATCAACAATCTTAGCAACATCAACAACTAACACACGTTATAATATAGCTTCGCCCAACGCGTTATCAGCAACGGTTACAACGTTATCGCTTCTAGGTGTACAGTTGAGCGGATGCGGCGGGGCGGGGCGGCCCGGCCCGGGCAGCGCGCCGCGGCCGGCGTGTGCCGCGCTAGGTGAGCGGTGCGCGGCGGCCGTGCATGTACGCTGCGGCGGGCGGCGCGTCGCTCGCGGGCCGAAAGGTGACGTATCATACTTTTTTTTAATACATACATCCATACATAAAATCACGCCTCTTTCCCAGAGGGGCGGCAGAGATCACTTCCAGCGATCCACTTTTCACCTCAGTGGGAAACGTGACGTGACGGGTTGTGGACCACGTCGCAGCCATTCTGCCTTGTGCATTGTTTTAACAAGGTCATTGCGTTCCCACGAGTAGCAAGGATATATAACGGGGGAAGGAAAAGGGGAGGAAGGATACTATCGCCTCGGATGATTTGGACTGAGTCGATAGTAGCTCGAGGAGCCGGGGTCGCTTGCCCGTATACCGTTCACCACCGGACACATAGTTGTGACTGGTATCCCCCTGACTAAACTTTCCCCTTTTTTTTAATTTATCAAAAATGAAACCAAATCAGCCGTAGAACCGACAACCGCTAGGGTAGACGAGTTCTAGAGTGGAGACCGCGTCTCGGTAAACGTAGTGTAGGACGCCCTCAGGCCAGGTGGAGCGACGATCTGAGGGGCTACCATGAGTTTAAAACTTACGCACTCGATATCGCCTACGTAAATATGTCTATGAAAAACTTGTACAGTGCCGCTGGTGGTTACGCGAAGAACTAAAATCGGCCGTATGAAAAAAACAACTCGATAGGTTTTTAACGTAAGTAAGTTTTCGATAGCCAACTCATGGTAGGCCCTCTGATAGCCGAGGGTAGAGATAAGTGCGAGTATTTGGGGAGGCCTATGTCTAGCAGTGGACGAGAATGGGCTAATGACGATAATGATGATGAAAAATCAAACAATGTTCAACTAAATAATACAAGTCCCACAAAACTAATTGCATAGTTTGTTTATGGCATCATCAGTCTCATCTCATCTCATCAATAATTATAAGATAAACTAGTGACCCATAACGTCTAGCTGCATGCCGAATTTCAGGCTGATCCAGGTCCAGTGGTTTGCGCTGTGCGTTAATAGATCGCTATCTCAGTCAGTTTCCAGATCCCGATCACTATGGCTGTAACTGCCTCGTTGGTCTATTGGTTGCAAGCGCTGCGTATGGACCGAGAGGTCCCCGGTTCGAGTCCGGGGTCGAACAAAATTTGTGAGAGTTCAAGTTTCTTTATCTCAGGAATAGATTAAACATAACACCTTTAAGTCTACACCGTGAAATTTTAGAGGTTGTTTTCCCGCAGTAAAATGATTCTATCGTAGTAGTACAATAGATTTGTGCAGTTCTTTTTTGTTAAAATCAATAAATGCCGGTTTTACGAAAGGTTTAACCGAAACTCGAAAGCACGTTCGAACCGCTTTATGACTTAGGGTGTCGAGCTTCATCAGCTTTAAGCATCGATTTCATGCGGCAAGCAGTACTTCATTACGTCACATCTTATAAAAGAACGATAGCTTCTCTCGTTTTCCAGTTGGAAAACTTATTATTTTGAAAATTCGAAAAAAAATATTTTTTTTTTCGAGGAACTATTTGCATGATTCGATAGTATTACTAAAGGCAAATCGTTTTGCCACGGGAAAACAACCACTAAAATTTCACGGTGTATAGACATGGTAGTACCTAAGTAACCAGTCTTTTTGTCTCCAGGCGCGCCAACACGGCCGCCAGCCCGCGCCGCCTAGCCCGCACGCGCACAGCCCGCCCCACCCGGCGCCGACCGGCGTACGCGCCTACTCCTGCCAGCATTGGGAGTCGCGGCTCGTCGCACCCACCCGTCCGCTCTCCGCGCTCGCCTCGCAGCCGCATTCGCAATGCGACCTCGCCGAGGTACTTGCTTGGTGGCATGTGGACTGCGCGGGCGTTCAACCTTCGATCACTTCTGGAGTAACCAACTGGAGTAGAGTCACGCGGTTAACTTGCAAGTTGATGTATCAGATACTAACTAACTTTTATGTGGTCGAGCCCCAACCTACGTAAAGTCACATGGTTAACCAGCAAGTTAATGTTTCATCTACTAACTAACTTAATACTTTTATTTCTTTCTGATTTCTTATATGGCAAAACCCGAACCGGCAGAGCGGTAGAAACTAGAATAGCCTATTCTAGCTAGAATTTGGTAAAATCATATTTTTTGTTTCTCTACTCCCTTTCTCCGCTCTGCGGTGGCCAAGCCGACTTACTAAATAGTATCAATAAAATGTTTTTGATTGTTTTTTATTAACTCTACAGTTGCTGAATCTAGATTCAGCAATCGCTAGAATTTGATATAGATTTTATGAAATTCAAAATTATGTTCTTATTTGTGTTTCACTGACAATGTTGTTGCTGGTTATGATATTTGTCGCGCGTACATGGAATTTTTGATCCATTCATTTGCAAATTATCCTTGGTGATCAAATTGGTAAATTCATGATAGGTAAACCCACGCCAATGCACCTTGTAGTTAAATGGAAGTTACATAAAATCATAACTACTTCAGTGTTAGTAAACTAGATAAACCAGTTGAAATGCAAGTTAACCAAACAATTTTCAATGCAACTGCTAACTGTGCGAAGTAGGACAAGTTTTTGGGGCAAGAAGTTCGAAGGTTGGACGATCGCGGAGTGTCGGCATCAAGGTAAATGGTAAATGTGTTGTATGTGCGCAGAAGAAGTAATAAAAATGTTCGTAGTAAAGCTGTTAGTGTTATTTTGTCCGTAAGTAAGAATAATGTATTAGTTAATTTTAAGTGTAAACGCATGTTTGTATGAATAAGGCAATGCAACTATGTCGTAATTCGTTAAATGTCGTACGTCATCTTTTATTTGAATAGCGAACCCAAATATAGCCGCTAATTTCCCGCCCGCTAATGTTTTTATTTTACGTTGTTTTTAAAGTGTGTGGTGCTTCGGAAGAGGTTATTTTTAATATGTGCTACTCGGGAGTGTTATTTGGTAAAGTGACAAAAGTGGGCCGGCCATGAAACAGCGCAACTCATCGGAGAGTGTCAGGTGGCAGGTGTCAAAGAACCAAAGACTGCGTCTTGATGTGCGGAACGAAACATGAGTGATAAAGTTTTCACGCCAATGCAATAAAACTGTTCAAATAAATCTAAATTTAAAACAACACTAAACGCCAAATTGCGCTTGCTTCCATTACGTATTCTCTTTCACAAAACATATCGTAATTTAAGGTAACGACCACTTTAGTATAAAAATAAATATAGACGAACTCGTTCAATTAGCTATAAATAAAAATTAAACATAGTTTTCGCGCCTTTCTTGTGCCTATCTCAATCCAATTCTAAATCATTCTAAAGTGAGATAACTGAAAGTAATTATTACTGTGATGGGACATTAAAAGGGTATTGATGTTTGATGTGTAAATAATAGTTTATCTTAAAAACTAGTTTCGATTAAATAAAATAGTCGCGCTAGTCGTAGATCGTAGATCTAAAAATTGCTCTAAAATAACGTTCGCGAATATCGTTGTGGTAACGGTTAAAAACGTTGTTGTAACTGAGTGAAAGAGTGCATACGGCTATCGGAGAGGTATTGTTCTGTGGTCGGTTTAGCCTTAGGCTGAGTTTTCTGCCCGCGCGTACTTAAGGCCACAAAACTGGCAAGTATGCAGGCAGCTCTTATGCTAAGGTCTAAATCGCGGGAGAGAAGAAAACAGCGTCTCAAGAGAGGGATCAAGCACGAATTGCCGAGCAATGTCGCCACCAAGTCGATCGCACCGTTCCCGAGATATCCTCCTGCTTCATGGGTATGTTTTCTTTTCTTTTCCCCCATATTTATAAACAAAATAAGGAAGAAATATTTAGCTTTGCATGATCCTGGAATTGAAATATAACATAAGATGTTTTGTTAACTTCGTGAATTTTTATGTTGATTCTAGTGTATTATAAAAATTGTAAATTAAAAGCTTTTTAAATGGATACGATCGTGTCCTCGTTCGAAAACCGTTTAAAATCATTATTTTAATTGGATAGCCGTTACTAAAACAGTTTACGTGGTATGTTTTTATAGAAAACCAATATGTGTACGACGGAAACATTAATCATTTCTAATGCAAACCAATCTTCCTATTTTTGTTTATGCTGCAATGCTCGTCAATGTATAGAAGGTATTTAGAACTACTAATATGTTGATTCAGTGGTTTGAATAAGATGCATGACTTTGGGATCATTTTTCAATTCCATATTCATAATAAATGTCTTGTTTCAACCAAAACTAACGTGTTACCATAAAATCGAATGTCAAATGAAGCTTTTAATGTAGCGTTATTAGCAAAATGCATCATTCAAAATTGATAAAGATCAGTCCATCTGAATGCGTCACTGTTTTTTTCTCGTTGCATGAATAACGTTACAATCAAATATGAATAAAAAAATAATAAATAATGCTTTGTGTGGTTATTATAAATAACAAATATTATAGTTGTTCCAAATAAATCTAAACTGATTGACATTAAAATATAATAGACACAATGCATGTGTGTGATCGTGTTTGTAAGTATAAATGGTTGATATATTAAAAACGTATTTTAAATTACTTAAAAACACCGCATCAATATTATTACTCATTATATCCACATCTGTTGCATAGTTCTGTTCAATATTCATAATTTGATAATATTAATGTACCTACTACCTACATCTTGGCATTAAATTCGGACACATGTAAATAGCTACACTGAACATATTCATATCAGTCAACAAGAGGTTATTTGAGATGCTTCTAATTTGTTAGGTTAGTACCTAGTTATTATTTTCTTTATAAGAATAAAATTCGACACTTTCACTTGCAAATGTTAAGTTGAAATAAGTAGTAATTATTAGGCTAAGGTGATATATAATTTTAAACTGTCATGGTTACACACATTAGAAAACTGCAACTGTCCGGGATATTTACCATGTTGTTTTGTTTTAATGAGCTCCCGATATTTCGGCACTGTTGCAAGCGCCATGATCACGGGTGAACTGTAGGACTGCGAGAATGACTGTAGGTCTAAGGGCAGACATATCGGTCTACCCTCTTTCTCAGTCTTTTATTACGCAGGACACCACTACCCTCGTTCACATTATTGTCACTCAGAATTCGATCCCGACACACTACACTCACGGTATCACTTCTTTTTTCCTCGAAAACGGACACATTTTTATTTTTACATAAACGTATCACCGGATGCCATACTTTCGATAGTTGAAACCCGTCTTCACGATTGAAGTTTTTGAATTTTTGAATTTCAATTGCTTCCCTGACCAGTGGTATGTAATGGCGTTCCGTCGAAAGTATCTTTGGGTTATGTAACTCAATCCAGTGGTTCGTTCCCGATTCCAAAAGATGTTGAGCGATTGCCGATTTTTGTGCTTGGTTGTTTTTGACTGCCCTGATATGCTCTTTCACCCGGCACGAAATCGTCCTTTTCGTTTGCCCTATGTACGAGCTTCCGCAGCTACCGATATGTCTGCCCTTAGACCTACCGTCATTCTCGCAGTCCTACAGTTCACCCGTGATCATGGCGCTTGCAACAGTGCCGAAATATCGGGAGCTCATTAAAACAAAACAACATGGTAAATATCCCGGACAGTTACAGTTTTCTAAGGCTAAGGTGATGTTTACAAAGTCCACAATTCCTTCTTTTAATAACGTTGAAAATCAGGCATGATGAGTAGGCAGCCTACTGAATATTTAAATGATATTAAAAGTTTAACAGTTACTATGAAATAATATATATACGTTATTGAGGGTTAGGAAGAACTATTATAAACCTAATTGTTACGGAACCAGCGTTAAATGTGAACTAAACACGCACAAAAATGCGTATAAATGTTACTGGTATTTCTTGGTTAGACATCGTTTGTATGCTATACCTATTTGAAAAGCAATGATTATCCTACACAACAAGGGAATTACTTTTTCACATATATTTCATACTAAACTCTATTTATTTTAAAACTTTCTTTAGAAAACTCAAAATGTCCAGGGTATTTTACCATGTTGTTTTGTTTTAATGAGCTGCGGCACTGTTGCAAGCGCGATGATCACACCGAAATATCGGGAGCTCATTTAAACTCTGGACAGCAAAATATACCGGACATATTATGTTTTGTTATGTGTGTAACAATGACAGTTTAAAGTTATATATATTTTCTTAACATTTGGTTTAATTTTTGAGCTGACCTTATTTATTAGTCATGGATGTGTTTCCTCTATGAAAAATCATACCTACATAGTTCAGTTACTTATCATTAGTTTTTCCTCTCTCATATGATTCTCATTTCAAAAATCCTTATACTCCAAAGCCATTCATAAAGACATGAAAAATCTTTTGATTCACGCAGTAGCAATGAAATTATGTCCCAACATTCCGTGGTCTTGCACTAGTTAGTGCATTGGATGCAAACGTAAGTGTATGGAGCATCGTATGTACGCTCCGAATGAATGGTGGCAGTTGAAAAGGCTGCAGTTGACTTGTTCGGTGCTCACCCGCCGTAAAATTTGAGTTGCATCCCGGATTGTGAAGGTTATTTTTGTACAGTGCTTTTTGCTCGAAATGGCCAGCTAACTCTGTGTCTGTTTTGCCTTTTTGGGAAGCTCATAATGAATTATGAAATCATATTCTGGTTGTGTTTGGAGAATTGACATAGTCGTCACATCTGAAGATAAGATGGATACATTATCTTCTATTGTGCAACATTGAGGAATAGAACAAAAATACTAAACAGTAAAATGACATTAGGAATGTGACTTTGCTGTTAAATATTTTTGTTCCATCTAGTTGCTGCGTAATATTTTTTTATTATTTATATTACCTATATTTGTTCATTTGTTTAATACTTACTGCGTGGTACGTATCGTACATTTCAAAATATACTGCCAGTATTTCCTCAACATCATGCCACGATTTACAAAGACCCCTCGCCCGCCTTACACTTACATTCTAAATTTACGATCATATATCCTACATCATCCATCATCTATAATTTCCACTGCATTTTATGAAACATAATAGTTGGTGAGTCAGATTTATAGCTGCAGTATTTAACCTAGTGTGTTATTACCAGTAAATCAATGTTATTCTAAAATGCAATATCATAAGTGCACATTCACTCACCTACGGCGGACCGCACCCTTCGTTTAATAAACATAATTTACTCAGTTTCCTGTGAAACAGTTCAATATACGTGCATAAAACTTTATTAAAGAGCGAGTTCCGGGAATGAATTATTAATTAATTGTGGGCGTTATGAAGTGTTTGAAAGATAAATAAAATATGTATATTTTTATTCTTTATACTGAATTGCTATAACGTTCGCGGTTTGGTTATATAATATACAGGGTGTCCCAAAAAGTAGTGTCAAGCGGAAGTCCTGAGATAGAACACCCTGTGGGGCATCCGAAACACCCCCATGTATGTTCCGCGATTTTTTATAGTTTTCGAGTTATGATTATTTTTCTACAATTTTGAGAACAACTGACCTAACCGACTAAAAATATTGTAGAGAAAAAAGTATTTGATTTTTTTGAGTAATTCTTTTTGCAAATCCATTTTCATGAGTTTTTCTTTAATGCCTAAAATACTTGTCTCCATAACTTATATGGAAAATATCAAAATTATGGTACAAACTTAAAAGTTACGTTCTGTAAATAATGTCTTACAATTTCAACGTTAAATTTAAAATATTAGGAGGTAGCTGCATGGCTCCTAAGTAACTTTAAAAACTGCGCTAGACTCTCAGCTTTGATAATCATTAATAAAAACTGGTACTTAATGGGCTACTTTTGCTGAAATCGGACTTCAAAGACAGAGAGGTGGAAAAATCATAAAATTAGCCATTTGAATACGAAGTATTATTTGGACATTTTATTATTCCGAAAGTTAATAAGATTGTTAACAATCAAAATTATACCAGAAATGCTAAGAAATAACCACTTGAAAGTTTAATTTGTGATACTTAAAAAAAATATTAAAATTAAAAATGGGAACTTTATTAAAAAAAAATGTTATCGTTTTTGATTATTTATTGTAAAAAGTTAATAAGTAAAAGTTTATTAAAGTCCGTAAAGAAAGCAAAGTTCGTCAAGTTCGTCGAAACAAAGGTATTGCATGTGAAAACAGTGTTAGCGCAATGAAACTTAAATTAAACAAAAAAAAAAACATCCAAATGTTTGCATCTCAGTGCTCCTGTATTAAATTTAGGTTTGTTAACAAACTGACTAACTTTCGGAATAATAAAATGTCCAAATAATACTTCGTATTCAAATGGCTAATTTTATGATTTTTCCACCTCTCTGTCTTTGAAGTCCGATTTCAGCAAAAGTAGCCCATTAAGTACCAGTTTTTATTAATGATTATCAAAGCTGAGAGTCTAGCGCAGTTTTTAAAGTTACTTAGGAGCCATGCAGCTACCTCCTAATATTTTAAATTTAACGTTGAAATTGTAAGACATTATTTACAGAACGTAACTTTTCAGTTTGTACCATAATTTTGATATTTTCCATATAAGTTATGGAGACAAGTATTTTAGGCATTAAAGAAAAACTCATGAAAATGGATTTGCAAAAAGAATTACTCAAAAAAATCAAATACTTTTTTCTCTACAATATTTTTAGTCGGTTAGGTCAGTTGTTCTCAAAATTTTAGAAAAATAATCATAACTCGAAAACTATAAAAAATCGCGGAACATACATGGGGGTGTTTCGGATGCCCCACAGAGTGTTCTATCTCAGGACTTCCGCTTGACACTACTTTTTAGGACACCCTGTATAAACCATAACGACTAACGATGTTGTGTTAAGTTATGCATAGTAACTTTAGTTTTTCAAGATGAATCGCGTAAAGGATTACTACATATATTTTTGTGTATTTCACTGTTGTTTTTAATAAATGTTTTTCAGTGCTACGCGATAAAAAGAAAAATACATATCAATACAGTAAATATTATAGGTAGACATTGACCCGAAAATACCTTTTTAGAGCCCATGGATGGATAAATATGTTTTATTGGGTATAAGATACCTATATTATAATAAAATATTTAAAAAAACTTGCAACCTCTCTAATTAACATAATAAATGTAAATCCTTTCAAAGTGAATGCACGCAATCTCTTTTTAACTTAGCAGTTACATGCCAAAACATGACAAAACTTAATAATCATCAGCCCATATACGTCCCCGCTACTGGGGCACGGGCCTACCCTAAACTAGGACGTTGAGGCCAACCACGCTGGTCAATGCAGGTTGGTCGAGACGTCACACAACCTTAGAATTAGTACAGGCGTACATGTTCCCTCATGAAGTTTTCCTTCACTGTTGTAGCTAAAATATAAAAAATAAGCATGAACCTACAGTCAACTTCACACTCATAAATCTATTCACCTGAACATACCATTTCCACGCGTCACCCCCAATTGTTTGGTCATCCTAATCGAACCGCAAACTTACGTAAGCTCCGAATAATGCACCTAATGCGGAAAGCGGCAAGGTTGGATTTACAACGGTGTAATTGTCGTAGGCACGCAACTGCCTCGGTTGTGGCTGACGCAGCACAGTTTTACATGTGACTTGTTGACCTGAACAAGAGGTCATATACGAAATACTGAAACGATACATTAAATATTTGACGTCACCTCAGTAAAAAGTCAGGTGAATAGCGACCCTCCCTTGCTTCGCTTTGGGATTTTATAGGTTGTTAAATGGTCTTAACCATAAATTTGGATAAGGATTACAATAAACACATAAATAGTATAAAATTTAAAGTTACATAAATAGCATGGTTTGAATTTGGTTGGCATTTTCATTAATGTATAAAATGAAAAAAGTTGTTGTAGTGACATAACAACAATAGTTAGACGTATGCTACCGCGGAGATTTTTGTAAACATTATGATGTTCTTCAATATTCTTGTACATTATTTTGTTCTATCGCTAAGTTTCGGCAGCGCATACAACGAAAGATATTTTAAGACTCATTTTTCTACACCTTCGGTTACATTGTTAAAATTTTACCAAGGATCCCTAATTTTTCAAAATAAAATGTAGCCTATGTCAAATTGGAAGGATGTAGCATTCTATTGGTGAAAGATTTTTTCTGATTGGCCCAGTAGGGGAGACTGGGGAGACTTGATCCCTGGGGAGACTTGATCACCCAGTGATAAATCAAAAACTAAACGCCTTATCTAGTTTTTATATTGGCAACATTAATCTTTGTTGTCTATGGTGAACATAAAACGTCATTTTGACATTTTTATGTAGGCAACTTCAGAGCAGTGCAGCCATTTTTATTTTCCTGTGCCAGAATTTCTTTCGGAAAGTTTTTCATTTGTGTTTTCTAAATAATTGAATAAATAATAACCTGAGTATGTGTCAAAATCAATGAAAGCAGGTTATTAAAATTTGCATTTACATGTATTTAATTTAATTACCGTTTTCTCTTGACATGAAAAATCATTTTTTTTATAAGAGCACTCCCGGGTACACTTGATCCCGGTAAGATAATTTGCCAATTTTGTTTTTTCTTTTGTTTTAAATTAATTATAAAATATAAAGGAAAAAAGAGGGTGCAAAACCGCGTATTGGAGGGTAACACGATCAAAGGTACTGCCAAAGAGTATCGAGCAGCTTCAATAAATATAATATTAGCTGTTTCTTTGAAAATTTACAAAAACTTTTGGTTAAGCATCATTTTGGAGCGCAAGCTATCTGGAATATTGACGAGACGGGGCTGTCCTGTACATAAACCTAAGAAAATCCCCTATGATCAAGTCTATCCGTTACTGGGATCAAGTCTCCCTGAATATGTTAACTTCTTCCTTTTGGAAAGCTTTCAGAAAATGCAATAAAAATAAATGTACCACTCAGAAATATAATAATCAAATAATGGGGAACGATAATAAACAATATTTTCTAACTATATATGTATGTATTATTTTCATAGAACTAAATTTGATAAAAATATAAGCATGAAACCAAAATGGGGATCAAGTGTCCCCAGTTTCCCTTACTTTTTGAGCCTATTCATTACAAACATATAATATTAGTGTAGATAACTTCAAAGGATGTAAGTGTTAAATAATATTTCAACCAACATACATTTTTGAGAAAACTGGTTTGGACAGACAGATGGACCAAAAAAATGATTCTATATCATATAACATATTTATTTCTTTTCAAAGGCGGTATCCTAAAAAGAAAAGTGGCGTCAAAGTAGCTGGCGCTAACTCACTACGTCATCAACTCAAAAGATGGAGCTGCGCGTAGAAACTATTGTGATAAGAATCCCCCCACGCTAGGTTGTGATAATAGCTTCCGTACGATAGTTGAATGGGTTGATAGCGCTTTGTATGTGTCTTGAGCGTTTTTTAAGCGAATCGATATTTCATACAACTATGTTACAACGCATGTAAACAGGTATTCTTTGAACAGTATTATCTTTAAGTCGACTTCGATTGTCAAACTTCTTGGTATGTTTCGTGTATACGCAAAGAACCTATAAAGAGCAATTTATAGAATATAATGGGTAAATCTTTGCCGTGTGGGGCGTCGAAAGAATATTGCACATGAGAAAGACACCTTTTGATTTGGAATATCCGAAGTCACCGAAATCTCTAAATAATGACGGTATTTTGGTGTTTATTTTTAAACAAAGTTCATTAAACTCTCTGATTCACATACATATACATATTATATTAGTCTGAGGCACCAAATGAAACACTTTGTTATAATTCAAAAATAAAAAATAACCCCAAAATGTTTCGGTCCACTTTGAAAACAGTTCAGCAGATTCATTTAACTTTCATAAGTGCTTGTAAAAGCTTAAATTGAATAAATGAATTTTGAGCTCGTGAACGTTTGTGGAATAGTACATTGCGCTCTGTCATTATTAATGCATCTAGTGGAACTTGCATGATGTGAACTTAGTTTGAGGGCTGGAATAGTGACTATTATCTATATACCTAGTTATATACGTATGCTTTAATGGTCAAATATAAATCCAGAATAAACATAATTGAGCTTCTTAGGCCTCGATGGAACTTTATAACTATATAAACTTCCATCGATCGGTATGGTAAGGTTACAAAATGTACTAAGTTACTTTTAACTATACTAGGATGATGATGAGAAAACTATTACGATAAGTAGACTGTAAAATAAATATCACCATGTCCTTTCATACATTGTGTGCTTAAATTGCAACTGCCTCGTTGGCCTATTGGTAGCAAGCGCTGCGTAAGGAAGGTTCAAGTCCGGGGTTGGAATCTGTGTGAGTTTTTCTGTAATGAAATTACTCAGCCTAGAGTTAGGCAGTTGAACGCCCATGCCTCGGAAAGCACGTTAAGCCGTTGGTCCTGCGCCTGATCTCTCATCGGTCATGTCGGATTGCCCTCTCACCGAATTATGAGAGTAAGGGAATAGAGAGTGCACCTGTACTTGCGCGCACACTTGTGCACTATAATACGTCCTGCGCACTTGGCCGATCTCAGTCGAGATCGGCCGCCATGGCTGAAATCGGTCGGACGCCTTATTTATTTAAATTATTAGGGTAGGTAGGGTTGTAAGATTACAATGATACTATTCAAGAAACTACATAATCAGAGCGGCATGTTCACTTAGAGAATAAGCTCTTTAAATAAAGATTTAAAAAAAGAACAACAATACACATTTTTCATAACTTTATTAATCTGTCACTGCACAGATGAAACATTACAATAAAACACGAAAGTTTCTTGCGCCCCTTGTTTTCATTGGGAGTGAATGCTCGTGGCATTATACAAGTAGTGAGCGTTTTGCAACTCACAGAACTAGGGACGGGGAACAAAGCCGCGGTGAGCGAGGCTGTGGCTTGAGGCTGTAGATTGCGACTGTTATTTGTTCGAGTAAAAGAAAATGACGAATCTGAGTCGATAGGAATTTCGATTTGCGTAAATTGCACTTTTAAATATAATCCAAAATCCATTCATTGATCCATTGTTTTAGTAAGACAACGTAAAAGAATTGAATTAAGTTATAAATGTTATTCCAATTACTTTGTTTTAGTATTTGTGTAATGCTATTTAATTATTTTATTTATTTATTTGGTACAGCAACAGAACACAAATCCAGGCTTATACAAAAAATATTTTAGGTAAGATAACAGTTAAATTTGCGCCCCGATCATAGCTGAACACGGCAATGGCATTGTATGGTTCAAACAGTTTGTAAAAATAAACATATGTTAAAGTCCATATTACTCTCAATGAATGCATTGAGAGTAATATGGACACTAGTGTAATGACACTGGAGCAATCAAAAGGAAATAAAATAAGGAAACACTACAAAAATAACATTATAACTTGGATTTTCAAGTAAGATAAATGAGAAAATATCAAGTCCTTACTTACATGGTTATAAGCTCTACACATACGAAAGACAGGATCATTTTGTGTACAGGACAGGACACGATAATTATTTACTAGACAATACAGTTAATAATACCTATTGTTATGTCTGGTACTAATTTATTTTTCACTTTGACTTCCATTCATTTTGTGGTTATGTTTTCTTTCTTAAAACAAGATAATATGTAATTGGCGTAAATCGAAAAACTACGCTACGCTTTGGATAGCTGTGATTGGTTGTAACCTGTAGCCTGGAAAACAGAATGACGATATCGGAACAATATTTCGGTGATACACAATTGGAAACCAATCAAAATTAAATTTTCATGCCTAGTTATGGGTAACACCACGGCCCTCTATGATTACTGCCATATGGTTCAGTTCACACCTTTCATACAACTGTAATGGTTGTAATTTATTTGTTGTCAGGTACGGTAACACCTTTCTTGAAGACGTTTACAAGTACTTAATCTATATATATAAAAGGAAGTCGTGTTAGTTACACCACTTATAACTCGAGATCGGCAGAACAGATTTGGCTGAAAATTGGTAGGGAGGTAGCTTAGAGCCAGGAGAAGGACATAGGCTACTTTTTATCCCGTTTTACAGAGTTCCCGTGGGACTTGACATGAAACGTCAGTCACTATTCATGTGTGCGTTCAGAAATTCATTTTTTGTAAAATGTCTCAAAAGTCTAGGTACTGTTATAATTGTTTGTTTCAGACATTAATTTGTGTAAATTATTTATTTGATTTTTAATATCCGAAAATAATACCTCAGATTATTATAAGGGTGTTGAATCGACAAAATTCATCTATATTATTCAGATTATTGTCTATTTCAGAGATTTTCATTTAGCAAAATAGTGACATCTAATTGACATTTTCGTTTATTGACAAACATTTCGATATCTATAGGGACCAAAGAAGCTTCGTTGTCAAAAATTTTCAATCATCATGTGTTTGGTTCAGAAGAAAAGACGAGCTGATCTCACTACAATAAATACGGTTCATACCTGCATCAAATGGAGATATAGATATTAAATCTCTACACAAGAAATTTTTGCAAATATATTTTATGGGTAATTCAGCATAAGTAAAAGTAAGGCGTCCGACCGTTTTCAGCCAATTCGATTAGATCAGCCAAGTGCGCAGGACATATTATAGTGCATAAGTGTGCGCGCAAACACAAGTGCACTCTCTATTCCCTTACTCTCATAATTTGGTGAGACGGCAATCCGACATGACCGATGAGAGATCAGGCGCAGGACCACCAGCTTAACGTGCTTTCCGAGGCACGGGTGTTCAACCGCCAAATTCCAAACTCCGGGCTGAGTAATTTCATTACAGAAAAACTCACACAAATTTTGCCCGACCCCGGATTCGAACCGGGGACCTCTCGGTCCTGACGCCTACCAATAGACCAACGAAGCAGTTCAAATTCAGCATAAGAATCAGTATTGATCAGCGTTGTGTACAACAATTAGGTGAAAATATATACATCCTGTCCTTATCTGTTCGTGTTAATTCTTGGTACTTCTTTTGTCTGTCATATATGTGTGTTTTTGCTTGAGTTTTGTATTGATATAATTTGTCGTATACCTATTTGTTCATGTTATGTGGTCAATAAACGATTTCTATTCTATTCTATACTAGCTGACCCGGCGAACTTCGTACCGCCTTAACGTAGCTTTGATGCACTACTTTATTTTGTTAACAGACTTCAAATAAGGATGGAGTCTCTCAATTATACATATATATGCATTTTATAGCTGAAAGTTGTCCCATCTTGGGTATGAGTAAGTAGCTTTTAAATTTGAACTGGAATCCATAATATCCTCCATATTCAATTTAATCCTTACCTACTTCCCTGGTCTCGTCATAACTGAGAAGAACTTTACTAACCTCATATCTTTTACTCATATCCAGTAATACAATAATTGCTTTCAAATGACATCATTTCATCATCATCATCAGCCCATTCCTGTTCACTGCGGGACATAGGGCTCCCCAAATCCCAAATGACATCATTTGCCGCAACAAAATTTATTCGAGATAGTTTTTTGCCTATGTAAATAAGGATAATGGCAAATACTTCGCAAAGCTTATTTAGTAATCTGTGGCAATAATTTTATTAATGTTTGATATCGATTTTTGGTAACTTTTCTACCCAATATTACAATAGACTTATTTTGATATAGCTGGATGAGGAAGGTATACTGTTAAAAGAATGGTTTGATATTTGGAAAACTCCCCGAGATAGTAATGTTTCAATAGCAAATCATTTGGGCGAGCTCAAATCGCTTCATACAAATGTCGCAGCACACTATGACGTCACAAAGTGTATAAATAAATACTGTATGCATATCGTAAGAACTTTGTTCAGTAGCTATATAAAATGTTGCGTTTACGAATATATTTTCATAGTGAAAGTTACTACTAATTTTGTATTTTATACGATGGCATAGCATTTTTGAAGAATTTTGGCACTTTTGAAATGGACTTTCCCACCAAACTTCAAATGTCTATTATTGTCTCATTTCGTCAGAAATTTTAATTTCGATTTGACTAATGTTATTAATAAAATTTACCTATATCTTACTATGAATTGTGAAATCGCATATGTAAAGTTTGACTTTGGAAACTACCCTATTGTGTCGATGGAAAAATGTGTGAAGTTATACCACAATATATAGAATAGAATAGAAATCGTTTATTGACCACATAACATGAACAAATAGGTATACGACAAATTATATCAATACAAAACTCAAGCAAAAACACACATATATGACAGACAAAAGAAGTACCAAGAATTAACACGAACAGATAAGGACAGGATGTATATATTTTCACCTAATTGTTGTACACAACGCTGATCAATACTGATTCTTATGCTGAATTTGAACTGCTTCGTTGGTCTATTGGTAGGCGTCAGGACCGAGAGGTCCCCGGTTCGAATCCGGGGTCGGGCAAAATTTGTGTGAGTTTTTCTGTAATGAAATTACTCAGCCCGGAGTTTGGAATTTGGCGGTTGAACACCCGTGCCTCGGAAAGCACGTTAAGCTGGTGGTCCTGCGCCTGATCTCTCATCGGTCATGTCGGATTGCCGTCTCACCAAATTATGAGAGTAAGGGAATAGAGAGTGCACTTGTGTTTGCGCGCACACTTATGCACTATAATATGTCCTGCGCACTTGGCTGATCTAATCGAATTGGCTGAAAACGGTCGGACGCCTTACTTTTACTTATGCTGAATTACCCATAAAATATATTTGCAAAAATTTCTTGTGTAGAGATTTAATATCTATATCTCCATTTGATGCAGGTATGAACCGTATTTATTGTAGTGAGATCAGCTCGTCTTTTCTTCTGAACCAAACACATGATGATTGAAAATTTTTGACAACGAAGCTTCTTTGGTCCCTATAGATATCGAAATGTTTGTCAATAAACGAAAATGTCAATTAGATGTCACTATTTTGCTAAATGAAAATCTCTGAAATAGACAATAATCTGAATAATATAGATGAATTTTGTCGATTCAACACCCTTATAATAATCTGAGGTATTATTTTCGGATATTAAAAATCAAATAAATAATTTACACAAATTAATGTCTGAAACAAACAATTATAACAGTACCTAGACTTTTGAGACATTTTACAAAAAATGAATTTCTGAACGCACACATGAATAGTGACTGACGTTTCATGTCAAGTCCCACGGGAACTCTGTAAAACGGGATAAAAAGTAGCCTATGTCCTTCTCCTGGCTCTAAGCTACCTCCCTACCAATTTTCAGCCAAATCTGTTCTGCCGATCTCGAGTTATAAGTGGTGTAACTAACACGACTTCCTTTTATATATATAGATATTGTGGTATAACTTCACACATTTTTCCATCGACACAATAGGGTAGTTTCCAAAGTCAAACTTTACATATGCGATTTCACAATTCATAGTAAGATATAGGTAAATTTTATTAATAACATTAGTCAAATCGAAATTAAAATTTCTGACGAAATGAGACAATAATAGACATTTGAAGTTTGGTGGGAAAGTCCATTTCAAAAGTGCCAAATTTCTTCAAAAATGCTATGCCATCGTATAAAATACTAAATTTGTAGTAACTTTCACTATGAAAATATATTCGTAAACGCAACATTTTATATAGCTACTGAACAAAGTTCTTACGATATGCATACAGTATTTATTTATACACTTTGTGACGTCATAGTGTGCTGCGACATTTGTATGAAGCGATTTGAGCTCGCCCAAATGATTTGCTATTGAAACATTACTATCTCGGGGAGTTTTCCAAATATCAAACCATTCTTTTAACAGTATACCTTCCTCATCCAGCTATATCAAAATAAGTCTATTGTAATATTGGGTAGAAAAGTTACCAAAAATCGATATCAAACATTAATAAAATTATTGCCACAGATTACTAAATAAGCTTTGCGAAGTATTTGCCATTATCCTTATTTACATAGGCAAAAAACTATCTCGAATAAATTTTGTTGCGGCAAATGATGTCATTTGGGATTTGGGGAGCCCTATGTCCCGCAGTGAACAGGAATGGGCTGATGATGATGATGAAATGATGTCATTTGAAAGCAATTATTGTATTACTGGATATGAGTAAAAGATATGAGGTTAGTAAAGTTCTTCTCAGTTATGACGAGACCAGGGAAGTAGGTAAGGATTAAATTGAATATGGAGGATATTATGGATTCCAGTTCAAATTTAAAAGCTACTTACTCATACCCAAGATGGGACAACTTTCAGCTATAAAATGCATATATATGTATAATTGAGAGACTCCATCCTTATTTGAAGTCTGTTAACAAAATAAAGTAGTGCATCAAAGCTACGTTAAGGCGGTACGAAGTTCGCCGGGTCAGCTAGTTATCTTTATAAATACGAGTACAAATATTACACAACATCACATATATTGATCTGATCCCGTGGTAAGTAACATTAGCACTTGTGTGATACACGAATACACTTAAATATTATAATTTACACATCTAGACACAAAACAAACACCGAGTTCGTCACACAAATATTTGTCCCGGATGGGAATCGAACCCACGACTCTTGGAACCGCAGGTGGTTAGTGTCATTAAAATAAGCAGTGATTCGCCGAGCCAGATCTATTCAATTATTCGATCTTTAGACTCTACGCATTTGTATGTATACCTTAGCTACATGGTTTCTAGTTAAAACACAATTTTTAAATAGAGTACTGACCTAATTAATACTAAATAGCATACCTACAGAAATAAATGGAGAAAGAAATGCAAATATCGGTGAGAGCTTTCCATAAACGAATCATTGAGCAACTGCGATCTCTATTGAATATCAAATTTACTATTTCATTGGTTGGACCAATTTATAGACTGGAAATAGTTTTCTTTTCAAGACGTTTCTATTCAATGCAATATTGACTTTCTTGGAGTATTAGATTCGTTTACTTTCGTTTTGATTTTAGCTTAGTCAAACTAGCTTTATATGAGATTGGTAAAGTAAATTGTTTCAAAATATAAGTTTTATAATTTTAAAATTGCTAAACATGCCTGATTTATGGATCAGTTTTGTGGATATTAGAATATAATAAAAAAATCGTTTATTGTTAAAAATACCAAAAAGTGGTAAAAATTAAAACAAAAATTTAAAATGGCACGAAATATTCCTAATGAAAGTCATGTTAAGAGCAATACTGTACTAAATAAACGTTTTAGGTAGAAAACAAACCCGACTATTAGATATGAAGGGCGCTATATGCGATCGAGCAAGTCAACACAAATACAGACAATCAGACGGACGATTCAATGGCGGTCATTATGCAAAAGCGAACTAGGATATGAATTAAAAATAAAGTGTACCGTCGATGTGCGGTATGAATATTTGAAAGCTAGTCAGGAGCGCGTCACTAGCGACGGGTCTGCCATCGATCTACGACATCGAAGTCTGCATGGGCCTTGACATGCACCGCACTAGCTGAGATTACGGCTGAATGTTTGTGAGATGGGAATCTTAGTTCCTTTTTTCGGAAGCGGAAGTTGACGGCTACAAAAAATATGCACATTTCGGAAAGTGTCAGATAACACTGATAGTGACAGTACTAAACAGTATTATTAAACAGATTAAACCATCAAAGCCTCATAAATGGGAAAAATGTAAGTACATGTATTGTACATTGCAACAATTCATAATAAATTCAATACATGTAGTTAGTGTTTGTAGTATAACATCGATAGTGACAGTAGGTACTAAACAGTATTTTTAAACTAATTAAACCATCTAAGCCTCATAAATAGGAAAAAATATAAGTACATGTATTGTACATTGCAACAATTCATAATAAATTCAATACATGTATTTAGTAGTAACATCACCATCATGATATTATATCAACACTACACTCGATAGAAGGAACTTAAATCGACTAAAGTTATAGAATTTTACGTCGACATTTCACAATATAAAATTCAAGTTACTTGTTACTCTTATTTTGCTTTTCAAGCACTAGAAGAACATTTTATGAATCACCATTCAACACGAGTAAAAAAAACAGTTTTAATTAAAACAACCTTTACAAAAATAATTGTTGCTATAAGAAACAAGGGTGTGTAATTATCATATTAAGTAGAGTTGCCAACGGCGATTAGAACTATTAAGACCTGTTAGCTGTTGTGAATAAAGCGAAGCAAATAACACTTAGTACTGGAATAGATTTCTAGTATAAGGTTTTTAAAACTATTCGTATGTTTTACACTTTTACAATAACACAATTAATCAACATTACACGACCGTTTTGGTACTTGAACGATGTCCAACAATTTCGTGTGACAATCCCAATGGAGATCAGTTTACTCCGCAGGACATATTCTAGTTTTATATTTCGCTAAAAACAGCAGAAGTACTCCTGTTAGCCTTCACTGTCATAGTTCTGTGAGACGGCAATTTGACTTGACCGTTGAGAGAATTCGCGCAGGGCCACCGGCTTCAAGTGCTTTCCGAGGCACAGGGGTAATAGACAACCAATTTGTAGAGTTCGGAATAGGTAGTTTCTTTACAGAAGCCTTATGCCAATAAAGCAGCAAATTGTGGAAAACAATCGGCAAAAGCTTGGTAGCGTTGTGCATAAGTATTTGTTGATAGAAGCACTATTTTGCAGGTCGAAATACTAATGCAACGTGATGTATCTTTCGAACACCTGCCCATTTTAATACTATCTACCTCCCAAGATACTAACTCACTCCGGTTATTATGTAAAGTACCCTATTCGCAGTTTTATTCGAGATACCAAACTAAAGATGGAAAAATAGATCCTCTGAGAATACGCTACTTCGTTGTACCGCAAGCTTCCTGTCGAGAACTCCCTATGGAGTTGCCGTTTATTAGTTGTGAAATTATGAGCCTGAATAGAATAAGTCTGACACATTTTGTAGATATGAAGAGGATTTTTACAGCCACGTCAGAAATACTTAGCCCTTTTAGGATGTACCAATTTATGTACGTACAGTACAGTACTCGTGCAATTTGATAAACAAGTACTTATCGTTTTACAAAAATGCAAAGAAAATAATAAAAACAGTGCAATATAAATTTATTTTTAGATTAATAAAGTCTAAAAAAGCACAATTTTCACTGCTATCAATATATTTTACAAACATAAGCTGTCTGTGAAAGAAATCTATGACTGATTTTTAAAACGAACCTTTAAAACACCCGCCTTTTGTTAATACTTATCGGATTATTCTTAAAAAAAAACTCTAAACCAATCGGCATTCCCCTTCAACTTTACTACTTTGTTACTCGCAGCGCAATTTAGGCCGAGGCAATTTAGCTTCTTGAGGTCGAAAAGGGTAAGAAAATAGGCCATTATTGTGGTCAATTTATTTATGATTGGCACTTGGTCATTAGGAAGTGATTTCACGAAATATTGCTCCTTCAAAAATTAGACGTCCGCTCTTTCCCATCGTGTATTATAGGTATTATGAGTAATAACGATTTTAAATTTATTATTAGATTTAAAAGAATTATCCATTTTGATTCAATCTAGAAAAAAATTATAGTATACATTATAAATCAAAGAAAAAATATATAGTTGAGAGAATGAAAAGCAAAAGTAAAGATCATAAAACATTTAGAACACATTCTACCTTGTTTTAAAATCGTAGTATTCGTAGCGCAACCGTAGCATGCACGTAGCACATGCTACGTTCTCGTAGCAGCATGACACCGTTAATAAGCAGGCATTATGTTTCAAATACTAGTTGTCATAGCATAAAAGGAATGTGTTAAAAAGAATGTCTTTAAAACATGCATGTCACCAATTTCCATACAGCCGTCGTAAAAATATAAGTGCATTTACAGCACTGTATTTACTTTCCAATATTGGGTTTCTTTCTTGAAAAAAAAAAATCGAACTTATAATTTTAGTATTTAGTTTTTTCTGTGCTTTATGTTGTTATAGCTATAAAATATATTATAAATGAAAATGATGTTTTGAACATGTAATTAGTGCTGATTAGGAAATGATGAGGGTATATTTTCAAATAACGTTGAATGTAATGTATGCTGATCTAATGTGAGCAAAACCAGAAGCAAACGTTAATTACATTTCCGCCGGTCCGCAGTGACAAATCAATGGCAACGGCTGGCTAAACAGATTAGAACGCTAACGTCCATTATCATTTCTTAGACCGCTATTACAAATTGTGTTATTTGGTATTGCAAAGGTTAGTTTGTTTTATTTCTTTTTCAATTGATGAATCTATTGATTAAAATTGAAGTGCCAGCCCGAGTGATCTGCGCTCCTATACTCTATTTAGATTGAATAAAAATCATAACGTCAAATCTTTTTATAACGTCACTTGTGATTGTTTACTAAAACTATATTTGAACTAATCTGGCTAATAACTACGGGGTTTGCAAGGGGACATACCCATTGTCATTTTAAAAAAAACACTTGTGGTTTGGGCCACTCTGGTTCTGGTGGCCTTAATTCAAATACAATAAAATTAAATAAAATTCAGCTAAGGAATTGAACATCTTTGTTGTAACTAACTAAACATTAAAAATCGGAAAAAAAGTTGATGAGCTTGCAGCGCTGTAAAAGAGCTCAAAAGGTCGGGTCTATTAATAATATGTTTAGAATAACAACACACGAGAGTTAAATACCAAAAATTGTTTTTATTTCAAATGCATAGCCAGTTATTCAAATGTGTAACTATAATAGTGAAACCTAATTGCAATAAAATCAAGTGCCTTCATGAAAAATTCTTATTCAGCCACACATTACACATTTATAATATTGTAGGGATCAGAAATGCGTGTCTATGAAACGTATATGTATAATCCTTATCACCTCATAAGAGACATATTTTACAGAATATGCATCAACTTTTTCGTTTGTGTAACAAAACAGCGAAATCCGCGCTCAACTCAGTTGTTCTGAGCGAGGCTCTGAAAGCCAAGGCCGAATTCGGTGACGGGCCCCAATTGAGTTAGCTCGGGAAGAAGGCCGATGCATGAATATGCATGTCGTGACTGCAGGTAATCACGGTGCATCAGCAGATCATGTAGCTAGGTAGATGCGGTGACCGCAATGCAATGTATGTGCTTGTAGGACGAGAACAATGTCGAATATTTTTGTTTCGGTTTTTAGAGCCATTTTTTTTGTAATTTCTGGTTGCAGGTTTTCGCGTATGAGAAGTTAACTAAATAGTAGTCGTGAGATCTTACTACATCATGATTGTTTTTTTGACGTGACATTGACACATGACGGGGTAATCCTAATTCAGAGAGAGAAAAAAAGGAAAGATTTAAGATGTCACGCGCGAAGTCGTTAAAAGTCTTCATGTGTTTTTCCGCTGATCCCTACTTCCTTATCATTACATAGTATAAAACAAAATCTTCTCCGTCTGTCTGTATTTATGTATGCTAATCTTTAAAACTACGCAACTGATTTTAATGCGGTTTTTTTTTATAGGTAGGGGGACTCAACAGAATTTTTTTCATTTATAATTTACCCGAACCAAAGCAAGGGCGGGTCACTAGTTCTACTAATATTATAAACGTAACTCTGTTACTACTAATATTATAAAGTAAGTCCGTCTGACTCGCTTTCACACAAAGCGGTTTAAATGAAATTTAGTACGCAGATAATCTAAATAATGAGGCTGAGAAAGGCTGCTATTTAGTTGAAAGCGCTAGACATAATATGTAATATTTTTCGCGATAAACAAACTTGGTCGGATTGATTGATGTAAAATACGTAATTGAATAAAAATTTTAAGTAATAAAACTTGTTTATTTTGAGAAAGGAGTGTGCGTAGGTTTCCAATTGAAATGTTCTTTTAAGATTGGCAAATATATCCTGACCGGCAATAACAAAAATGTGATCATAATAAAATATTTATTTGCCATAACTAAAAATATACAAGGTACCTACATAACTACACATAAATAAATGTAAATCGACTGGCTCGGTGGAACAGTGGTTAGTGACTCCGGTTCAAAACCTACGGTTCCAAGAGTCGTGGGTTCGATTCCCACTCGGGACAAATATTTGTGTGACGAACATCGGTGTTTGTTCCGTGTCTGGGTGTATTATTAAATATATTTAAGTTTATTTGTGTATCCACTGTTGATCCTGATTTCCGTAACACAAGTGCTTAAGCTACTTACCACGGGATCAGATCAATGTATGTGATGTTGTGTAATATTTATATTTATTTTATTTATATTAAATAGCTTATGCACAGCGTACATAACATACACATAGGATTGTCTATTATTTGCGCGAACACTACACATTTGAAAAAAAAACTAATTCGCTCTCAAGACAGTCTTGTCCGTGACCACGAGCGCTGTAAAGAGCTCGAAACGTCGGGCCTCTAAATAATTATGTTTACAATAACAATACACGCGAATTTTATCCCTAAAATAAAATAAGTTTTATTTCAACTATACACCTAGATGCAAGTTTGATAAATAGATTTTCCTCCATAATTAATAAATCTGTTTTTACAAGACCATGCAGCCGTCAATACCGAAACCGTTGAACCGTACAACAGCTTCCCGCTATGTTAATTACCTAGGACACACATCGGGACGCACTCGGCCGCCGGGATTAATTAATTCGTCCTAGTTAAGTGACAGGGGACAGGTGATGCTGACGTGTGACGACCTGCGTACGGGCCTGGACTGGATTTAGGTCGGACTGGTTTTACTGAATAGAGCCATGATATGGATTGAATTAGGCTTGTTTTTGGAAGTTGGGGGATGTGAAAAGTGAATAACTTTCACAACCTTAGGACCTACGAGTATTTGTTTAAACTACTTAGTACATAAGATAAAGTAAATTTGTCTTTCTGCCTGTTCCTTTGTATGCTTGCTGAAATAAATAAATGATAAATAAATAAATATTTCACAACATCACATACATTGATCTGATCCCGTGGTAAGTAGCTTAAGCACTTGTGTTGCGGGTATCAGAATCAGCAGTGGGTACACAAATATACTTAAATATATTTCATAATATACCCAGACACGGAATAAACATCGATGTTCGTCACACAAATATTTGTCCCGAGTGGGAATCGAAGCCACGACTCTTGGAACCGTAAGTTGTAAACCTGGGTCACTAACCACTGTTCCACCGAGCCAGTCAGAAAGAAATATTGATAGTTTTATCGTAATTACACACGGGTGTAATTATAATAACCGGGCAAAAAGTTACCGGGGCGGAAAAAAAATCACCATTCTCTAATTCATCTTTATAGTTACAGAGCCCACGACCAAAATTTTTGTCTCATAGCAATACAGCCAAAACCGCATCAAATCGATAGATAACATTATTCTGAACTCGAAAATACCAATATCAGACATTTTCCGCGTAGCGTTTGATCTGACCGAATTTTCAAAATTGTCAAATAATTTTACCGAACTGCATCATAGCGATATGTCTGATTTGCAGACTGTGGTTGAATGATGATTCTGAGATACCGGAAACATATTTTTCAGACGTTAGTGGTGTAGCGCAAACCCGTAGAATCACTTTAAAAGATTAAAAATGAGAAAAAAAAATGTCTCATAGCAATACGTCTGAAAATCTTTTTTATTAGTAAATTTTGGTTATTTGATGCGAACAAAACAATTTCAGACGGAAATGTGGACGCATAAAATTTTGAGACCGTTTTGAAAATGTTAACAAATTTTACCGATCGGTATCATAGCAATATGTCTGAAAATTGCTAGACATGATAGAATAAGTTGTCCACATGTGCAAAAAATGTATATCAGACAAATGAAGTGTAGCATCTTCTCTATCAGACAACTTTTCGATACTCAGATATCATTTAAGAATCGTATTAAGGCATCTTGAATTCTCTGTTACAAACCAATGAATAATAGTAAGAAAGGGGCATAGCCGTAAGAAGCGCTGAGGCAGTTGAAATTAAATACTGATTGATTTGATAGTTTTGGTTTTATTTAAGCACACTTGTTATTTTGGTTTTGGGAGTATATGCTACACTTAAAGTGTCTGAAAACAGGTTTTGTGGTAATCATGGCAGCAAAACGAAAAGTTAAAAAAAATAATTATCCGTATTGCTATGACACAGGCAAAATTTTTTGACATTTTCAAAAATGCGCTCAGGCTATGTGCTACGCACAAAATGTCTGAAAACAAACTTTTCTTAATACAATTATAAAATCTATGTACATTTTCATTATCAGACGTATTGCTATAATACCGACTGCCTTTTTTTTTGACACAGCAGAAATGGCCTCCCACGCAGTTGCTACACTTTCGACCGTTACTATATACCTAGTCGGGTTCAGAATTATACGAACTAACGATTTTATAGGGCTTTTGCCGTATTGCTATGAGACATGGTTTTGGTCGTGGGCTCTGTAACTATTATAAGTGGATACCTAAAGCTATATTTGCATAAGTACTTATTTTATTACATTTTATGTACCCACACCTACTGACAATATTAATTTTTAAAGCAGTATAAACATTTAACCAATCCATTAAAAATAATTTTAATGCCTACCTATATCAAAATGCTTACTTATAAGAAAAACAATTTCTTAAACTAAAACCTCGAGGCTTAATTCAATGCAATTAACTATTTTAGTCAAACAGTCAGCCGGTGGAGATGTTAAATCAAAAGTAGATTGCCTACCAACCTGTGGAACACTTGTTTTGCATAAATTTACATAAGGGTGTAAAATATTCCAGCAATTTCCAGACAAAACTGCACTTTGGTAGAGGTATTTTATCGGCCCGATTTTGTGCAAACATTTGCAATGTGCAATTTTGAAAGCGTAGTGTGTAAGCTGCTGGGAACATTAATTAGTTCTGTTGATTTGATCGTACATCATGTACGTACAGGCTAGGTACAAACATACATACATACATAAAATCACGCCTTTTCCCAGAGGGGTAGGCAGAGATCACTTCCAGCGATCCACTTTTCACCTCTGTGGGAAACGTGACGTGACGGGTTGTGGACCACGTCGCTGCCATTCTGCCTTGTGCACTGTTTTAACAAGGTCATTGCGTATAGCTTAGCAAGGATATATGACGGGGGAAGGAAAAGGGGAGGAAGGATACTATCGCCTCGATTAATTTGGACTGAGTCGATAGTAGCTCGAGGAGCCGGGGTCGCTTACCCGTATACTGTTCACCAACCACCGGACAGATAGTTGTGACTGGTGGTGTTTATTAGGATTAAACGCATTATTGCTTGCTTCAGAAATAGTTTATAGAACGAATGCGAATGCAATCTTTAGAATATAGTGGCAAGGTTAGTTGGGATTCGAAAGTAGTTATTTTTGGTCTATTCAATAAATGAAACCTTGAAAGGTTTTATAGATCGTAAAACAAAGCAACGACATTTTAATGTGTCAACTTTGTTTAAACCAAATTGGATGATTTAAATCTATAATGGCTCAGCGTAACATGAAACTTTAAATGGAAATGGAATGGAATCGAAGTAACTAGATACGAAATTGGAAATACGCTATAGTTCGTCACCATAATGGTACAAATTCTTTATTCCTTCACACAGCTAATTCAGCACGGAAATCCTCTGAATCCTGTATGTGTCATTAAATAAACGATTTTTGTTCTTATTCTAAACAGTTTAACCATATATCCAGTCTGCGTCTTGTAGAGTAGGATACTAATACGAAGTCTGCTAATGTAACCCAGCTTAAACGAATAAATGACTCTATGTAGAACTTAACCTTTCGTACTCCTACCACAGACATGCACATTGCACAAACCTGCATTAACGGCGGTGTCTTATCCTGACAGCGACGAGTTATGCTAATTTGATGATCGAAGATCTAATGCGAAGGTTATGTTAGTGTCTCAGGCTGAGACACTCTGCCAGTCTAAGTCTACCTAGAGAAGGATAGTAACACGAACTCTGCTAATGTAGCCTTAGTGAAAAAAAAGAACAAATTAATCTAAAATGCTTAACCCCATGTCCGCAATTCGATAATCTATGTCTGCCAGTCTACGTATCTTGTAGAATAGGATAGTAACACAGCGACTGCTAATGCAGCCTTAGCATATAAACAAATGAATCTAGAATGCTTAACCCCATGTCCGGAATTTAATACTCTATGTCTCTGGCAGTCTACGTCTTGTAGAGTAGAAAACCTATTAACACGAAGCCTACTAATGTAGCCTCAGTATAAAAACAAATGAAACTAGAATGCTTAACCCCATGTCTGCCGACAACGGACATGCAAGACTTGCACAAACGGCGATGCCTTATCCTGACAGCGGCGAGTTATGCTAATTTGATGATCGCGTTGCTCATTGGCGTGGTGATATGCCGGGAGTTGCCGCACGATACAAAACAATGGATTAAATCGCAGTGAAACAACTCTAAATAATTAGAGACATCGCATGCGTGGATCTTAGTTAGCCTTATATTTTGGATAGTCCAAATTATTATTATAAAAAAAAAAGCGTCGATGGCCGAGTGGTTAAGGTCGTTGCTTGTCATGCGAGAGGTTGCCAGTTCAAACCTCGTACCATCATTCGACGCTTTAACGGTGAAGGAAAACATCGTGAGGAAACCTGCACACCTAAAAAGTAATTCTAAGGTTGTGTAGCCGATCAACCCGCCCATGTTCAGCGTGGTTGACTAAGCCCCGATCGCCCTAGTTAAGGGTAGGCCCATGCCCCTGCAGTGGGGACGCATACGCTGATGATAACAAACTCATATGTTCAAGGAAAAACCTAGTTTCTTTTGTAAACTTCTAGATAGATATTTACTTTGCATACTGTTCAATTTCCTTAATACTGTGTAACGAGCGTGCGACTAGTTGGATAGTTGAGGAGGAATTGCCAACGTATTTAATGAAGTATTCAACGAATTTTTTTTTAAACCAACACGCTATTGTAACGTCTCTGTTACTCAGGTGTTGTTCGATATAAAGAGGTTATCTTTCAAGTTACCTAATTAATTTCTAGATATACCAAAGCCGCTCTAAGTTGGCCGATTTGCTACATGTCAGACTGACTGCACTAGTGAGGGACAACGGTAAAATTGCCGAAGTATATAAGTAACAGTTATTTCCACTTTATAACCAAGCAAGGTCTAATTATAACAAATTTTTATTAAAAACATTAATTCACATCCAAAAGATTGAATTTAAGTTCCTTATTTATAAATATATTTATTTTTAAAATACAATACTTATTAAATCCTTCATCCTATTTTAAAAAAATACCTGGTGAGTATTACCCACTACGTCACTATGAAAACGTGTCAAACGGCGTAACCTTGTAAAAGCGTAATACAGAGTGGAAATTTTACGTTTTCTTTTTATAATTCAATTATTTTAGGTAATAAAAGACAAATAATTATATAATTATGTGCATTTGAAATTTTGAAATAACGTATTATTTTTAAAAGTTGTTCTTTATGATTCGCGTAAATATGTTCCTCTTAACAAGGATAAATGCAAAATATAAAATAAAAAGTGTCAAATCAGTCTTCTAAGAACGGCTCCGGTATAATTATCTAGTTATTTGTCTTTTATTACCTAAAATAATTGAATTATAAAAAGAAAACGTAAAATTTCCACTCTGTATTACGCTTTTACAAGGTTACGCCGTTTGACACGTTTTTTATAGTGACGTAGTGGGTAATACTCACCAGGTATTTTTAAAAATAGGATGAAGGATTTAATAAGTATTGTATTTTAAAAATAAATATATTTATAAATAAGGAACTTAAATTCAATCTTTTGGATGTGAATTAATGTTTTTAATAAAAAATTGGTATAATTAGACCTTGCTTGGTTATAAAGTGGAAATAACTGTTACTTATATACTTCGGCAATTTTACCGTTGTCCCTCACTAGTGCCTTTGAGTATAAAGCCACTGGAGATGCCATAACGTCAACGCTTCTAACAAATTTTTTCGCCACTTTTAGCGGGGGGCGAGGTAAACACGTACAGCACACCACCAAAAAATTAATAACTCAACAGACACAAATTTTGCTGTAACGATAAACGCACACTACAAAAATGTTCAACACTTCAAACAATACACGCACACAAACAAAGTTTTCACGTAACTACGCAACACACATACGAAAAAATAGTGATGACACAAAGAATAAAATAAAATCAGTTTGGTGAATGAACTGAACTATCTTGTACTGATTATTGTAATTCAATAACATTTTGTGGGATCTTATTAAACAATTTTGTGCTTAAACCCAAGAACGACTTTCCAGTCTTTTGAAGCCTGAGCCTTGAAACGGCAAACTTATGTTTATTACTGGTGTTAAAATGGTGAGGATCCGATATTAAATGATTGTATGTTCTTGTAAACATATAAGATACAGTCCAAAATGTACTGAGAGGATACGGTTAAAATATCTATGTCTTTAAAAATATCTCTAAGGAGTCACAGAATTTCTTTTAATTTTCAGACTAAATTTCAATATCGTATGACCAGAGGAAAGAAAAGTAATTTTTCTAATTCATCTTACAAGATTTAAATATAACATATGTTTAGACCTTTTATTTAATTCAAAATTAAAGTAAAAAACGGATTATACAACTAACTGCAGGGAGTGAATGATTCATTCAAATGTCGAGTCGCTTTTTTGACTTTGTGACATCACTAGCCCCCGTAACACTGTATTCTTGTTTATTTTTTCTGTCGTTTACGTATCGCAACGACTTTTTATTTAAATGGCAATTCTTCTTAAATACACGTTTAAAAGTTAATAAAAACACTTAGATATGATACTAAACGCGCTCTTGTTGCGAATTTGAGCTCTCGATCGCCTTTTACATGAGAATACTGCACAACTAACCATTTTTCAAGAGTAACGTCACGCGACAGGGATCAATGCAAAATGGCGGTGGTGCAGCGACAAGTAGTTTTATTAAACGTGTTTGAACAGTTGACCAATGTACTTTGCCGGAGGGGGTCGCCCGTGTAAGGCATCTCCAGTGGCTTTATACTCAAAGACTAGTGCAGTCAGTCTGACATGTAGCAAATCGGCCAACTTAGAGCGGCTCTGGTATAGTATTTAAATTACCATGTAGATTTATAAAACATGATTTATTCAAACAATTCCCTATTAACAACACTACGTTTCAAAAGATACCTACTTCAATATTGATTGATATAGCTCAAATTTTCAAATAGTATCGTCGTCAATAACGGCTCAAGCCTTGAAAAAATAGAGTGAGACTTATGTAAAGAACAGAAATATTATGTAACTAACAACATGCAACAGTAAGTAAAATAAGTATTTCAAAAAATACTCAACTACACAACAAAATAATATAAAAGATGATAATTTAGTTGAAATAAAATTAATTTTACGGATTAAACTCGCGTGTATTGTTATTCTAAACATATTATGATTCTATTCTATCTGAACATTTGCTAGTTCTCGCTAACTTATCATACGATATTGACTAGATTATTACAATGTATCATATGGATATGTTCAGAGTCATAAAATATATGAAATATGATGAACTATAACAGATTATTTTAGCATATTTCACTCATGGAAGGGTCGCTTATAAATCGGCTCACATTGTTATTGTCCCTAATAGTCCCATTCCGCAGGATTCGTATTGAAATACAGCCCAATACAGGCACCGGACGTGTTTCGAACGGCTCTCGTGCCGTTTCGTATCCCTAGTAATCCACTTTTGATATAATTCGGTGTGGGCGCTGCTGTTCGCTCGGATTTTGATGGCATTTGTGAAATAATTTCAGTGCTAGGCTCTGTCAACGTTTGTTGCTTTGTCTCTCCTTACTACCCGATACCGGCACGTGCCGGGTCGTTTCTCTCCCCAAACTTACGTCTGCGTTAGGGATCGCCCAACGACGCCCTGAGCCGAGGTCGAACCCCGTTAGGCCCCATCACCCTCACGCAAACGTCGTTCAAATTTTTTAGGGGTGAGAGCTATCCGCTCCCCCACAAGTCCAATGATGATGACGAGGCTACTCCAAGCCATCATCGTATGTCAGTTAGGGAAAAAAACTTTATGATCATTAGTTTTTCACTTTTAGTGGATTTAAGTACTCAATGGCAAAACTAAAAACACAAATCAAGTTTAGCAGTATTCTGAGCTTCCTACTTACTTACAATCATGAACAGTCTTCCACATTAACAACTTAAAACATGAAATTAATTTTACAAATTTTCATTAATAATTCTCTCAAAGTGCTGCAACCATAAGATATTACATTTTCGAGTTTAAACCAAAGGAACCGATTGCCGTGGTCTGTGTATAACGTTGCAAATGACAGGTCGATTAACGTGTAAGGTAACTGTAGGTAACTTGTGAGTACATAAACTTAAACTTAAATCAGTAAATAAGTGGATCGCTGAATGTGTTTCTAAACGGAAACCTCGAGATCAACTGAACCGATTTCTCAATTTTTTTTTCGTGCTGCTTGTTTTCAGAAGAAGGATTTTATAAAAGAATAAAAATAAGAAAATCTGGCCGAAATCATCAATCATCGGAACGACTAGTTTCAAATCTTCTTCTTATCGTAAAATGTGTTGGTAAGCGCATAACTCAACAACGCCTGAACCAATTTGGTCAATTCTTTTTTTTGAATGTTCGTTGAAGTCTATCTAAGGATGGTTCTAACGGCGAGAAAAAAATCGAATAATTTCCGGGAAAGCCCTAAAACTGCCCTTTTCTTTTTCACATTTTTTTGACAGGTCGAAGTCTGTCGAATCAGCTAGTTTCAAATAAAACATATCCACTTTTAAGTGTGCAAGTTGAAATACCTGTACCTATTTACTTGGAATCAATTAAACGCAGTTCAAACAAGCCCGCTGGCACTGAACTAATGGTTTACGGACAGACAAATCATTCGAACAATAGAGTAGAGCGCCGCGCGCAACCAACATCAATCAACCGTTTAGTTTCTGCATTTATCCCAGAAGCTTGGCTTTTGAAAACTGCTAGAACTTTAAATAATGGTTAGGAGAGGATTACCTAGATTGTTCAGGTAAACTTACAGTCAATCACAGACAACCTTATCCTTTCTCTATACGTACTTATAAATCGAATTAAAGTACGTCCATACCTAAATTCAATACCAAATAACCATTCGGGAATCAAATCAATTAGCCAATTAAATAGTGGTTTTCATATTATTGATCAGATTGTGCTGGTTAGTAGCTCTATCTAGGAAAATCCTCATTATTTATTATTACTGTACCTACCTAATTTAATATAAATACCTAGTATTGTAGGTACATGGTAACAGTTACATATCATTAAGTAATCTATCAAAGTCAATATGATTTTGACTAGGTATGTAAGAGGACAAGATCCAGAAATTGAATCAGTACACTTCTGCACAACATCACAGCTACCGAAGATTACACAACATCGACTCTGCTATTGGTGTGAAACAGCCCTTAAGTATGAATGTACCGCGTACCTACCTTTTTGTCCGTCGAAGAATTTGTTCCTAGAACTTTTTATCGCACGTCCCCAGAGAACTTTGCATCCTTCATGTATCCAACGTTTTTATCGAACATTTCCTTTAACTCCGCAACACTAGCTCAGGATAACTTGTTTGATATATCGACGTTCGGCCTCTACCAGGGCTTTTGTTTACGCCTACTTTGTCGTGTTTTTATTTCGGAGCCTTTCCGCCATTCGGGTATATTATCAACGGGTAATGCGCACTGAGTTTATTGAGTCATAAGGATCATATTGCTACGGAAAATGATAGTAAGATTGAGGCGTTGCAAAATTCATTCAAATAAATTAATAGTGGGATTTGATAGTTAGAAGATAACGTACCTAACAAGTGCATATCTACATGTTTTATATGTATTTATCTGTCATTTTTTAAACAACTAATTTGTAGGTTAAGTTTTTGCCTAGATACATACAGCCCGTCGTAACCACGATTTGACATATTCATGTTATTTTAATATTGAACGTCTGGTCAAAACAGCTCTGAGATCAACGACTCAAAGTCGATGTCTGAGATCATACCTTTATATTGTCACCTGATGTTAAAAATGTACGTTTTCTGTATAGAAGCCCCCCTCGAATATTTATTTAATTTTTACCATTTTATGTTATAGCGAAAATAAACAACATAGCTTCTGTTGTATTTTTCCAAAAAGATTTTGTTTTTGTTCCAATTATTTATTTGATATACCTACAGCCTTGTGACAGACGGACGGACTGAGCGAAGTCTCAGTAATAGGATCTAGACACGCGGTAGCGTGTCAAGCCAAGTTCACGAAACAGAACTGGCGAGCCGCACCGTGTGTAATATTACACGAACCATTTGGAACCACTTTTGAACCCCTCATAAATCAAAAACTATTTCACGTAAACGTATCAAATTTGGCTCATATATTGTGACTTGCGAGATAAATATGTGTTCTAAATTTCATAAGCTTATCTCAAACAGTTATTTAGATATTAATGTCCAAAAATCCCCATATTTATCATTGACTGACTGACAGATCAAAATTCTAACCCAGTTCCAAATGACCTAGAGAGTCAAAATTTGGTATGCAGATAGGTAATTACATGAATACAAAGGAAAAAATAAAAAACTGGCAATTTTTTAATAATTAGGTATTTTTTTTTATTTTTATAAGAGGCTAACAAGATGACCTCACTCCACCTGATGGTAAGCGGTAGTGAGATCCACATATGAGGTCGACAGGCACAATAGACCATGTTGAACCTGTCGCACTCACCCTGAAAGCCGGGAAAAAGGAGACCACTGCTGCGGTTAGGTTCTATTATGAACGCTTAACATAAATACCTAATTAGTGCCTAATCACGCCTATATACCGGGGAAGGCAGAGCACTAAGTATATATTTAGGTATACATACTTACTTATTTACAATTAAGAGTAGGTACTTATAGTCGGTTTTCATATTTATTACTTAGGGTTATACCCCGTAAACGTAGGAAAATATAGTAACTGATTCAATTGTTTTATATTTATAAAGTCTAGTTTTAGTTTTGAATTTGTCCTTTTCAAAGCGACCTACGGCGTTACGATGATATATACTTTTCTACAAAAGTAATGATATCCAATCAAAGACATAAATGTGAAATGAGAGCCAAGTTCAATATTATGATAACTGCCTTCGTTGTTGACTTCAACGACAAAAGAAGTGAGATCTAAAATGAGGTGCCAAGTTCAATGGTCAACCCTGAAATTTATTTATAAGTAACACTAAAACATACCTATCATATCTTCTTATAACATAAGATAATGTATGGTGGTAGCCTATGAAGGTCTGTCTTGGCTAGTTTTCTTTAGTTAGTTAGTTAGTAGTCTAGTTAGTTGTCTTGGTTAGTGTGGTATTTGTCGGTATTTATTTTATAATTCCGAAAATTTGGATTGTTGGTAGAAACTAGCGAGCGAACATAATAATACGTTGGTAGGTTTATAGAAACTAGCCAAGACAGACTTCATAGGCTACCACCATACATTATCTTATGTTATAAGAAGATATGATAGGTATGTTTTAGTGTTACTTATAAATAAATTTCAGGGTTGACCATTGAACTTGGCACCCATTTAGATCTCACTTCTTTTGTCGTTGAAGTCAACAACCAAGGCAATTATCATAATATTGAACTTGGCTCTCATTTCACATTTATGTTTTTGATTGGATCCCATTTTCACCCATTGGGTACAAAAATAGTTTATACTAGGCGTGCCTTCGTTCGCGTGGACTACACGATTTTACATACAAAAGTTGTTTTTCTCTATAACACCAGTTCCCATGAGAGTTTTGCAATATCGCGTTTTAGGTAAGCCTACGTTTACTTAGGTGCCTGCATGCCAAATTTCAAGCGTCTAACCTAAGCAGTTTAGATTTTTCATACAAAAGGATTTTCCCGTTTATTCCCGTACCCGTGGGAATTTCGGGAATTCGTTTCTTAATGCACCTCGACGGTACCTAATAGGCCACCTATTTTTCAACTTTTGAATTATCCCCGGGGCACTTTCTCATTCGATTATATACCTTTGAATATGACATTAGCTTTTTTGTTTTTTTTTTGTAGGAATAAGGACCACTCTAGTACCTAAGCCCTTCCAAATTTCAAGTGCCTACGTTTAGCCGTTTTTTGCCCTGTGTGTTGATATGTCAGTCAGTCAATCAGTCAGTTTTTCCTAGAGCCTAGGATCTAGGACCTAGATAAACTGCGTGGTAATCACATAACCTGGTGGATCGTATATTGTTTCCTGATGCTCACTTGTCTGTTGGTTGTTCAGTGCGCGGCGGGGCGCGCGGCATGGCAGGAGGCGGCGGCGCTGTCGGTGGGCGGCGGCGGCGCGGGCGCAGGGGGCGCGGCGCGACGCTGCTCGGTGCTGGGCGACCACCCCGGCGCGAGGCGGGACCCAAGAGCCAAGTGGCACAGGAACAACCGGGTAATAGCCTCATCATGATCATCATCATCAGTCAGGGGATACCAGTCACAACTATCTGTCCGGTGGTTGGTGAACGGTATATGGGTAAGCGACCCCGGCTCCTCGAGCTACTATCGACTGTCCAAGTCATCCGAGGCGATAGTATCCTTCCTCCCCTTTTCCTTCCCCCGTCATATATCCGTGCTACTCGTGGGAACGCAATGGCCTTGTTAAAACAATGCACAAGGCAGAATGGCGGCGACGTGGTCCACAACCCGTCACGTCACGTTTCCCACAGAGGTGAAAAGTAGATCGCTGGAAGTGATCTCTGCCTACCCCTCTGGGAAAAAGGCGTGATTGTATGTATGTATGTAATCATCATTTGACCAGATACCATCCTAGTTTAGACTCTGTCGAGATGGCGCGTTTTGAGATCGCGCGTTGGTGAGATACTAGTAAGTCGCGCGACTGTATGTGGATAGAATATCAAATCAAATTATTTATACCGAATAGTATATACGAATCTCTAGTACATTACCTTCGCGCGAATCCAATACGCGCGAGTAAAAACGCGCCACCTGTAGCGCTACCATGAGTTTAAAAGTGACAGACTCGATATCGCTTAAGATGTAAATATGGTTCTCTATTTCATCTCATAAAATTTTTATCCATAATTTTACATCTCATATCGTTTTATGTCCGAATCATCATTTGCCCGAATGATCATTATCCCTAACTACATTTATCATAATATCACTTGCCCTAAAATCGAAATCCCTAAAATATTGTTTACCCTAAAATCTTTGCCATAAATATCACAATCTATAAAGTTTAAAAGACATAAAAGGCTTTTTCCATAAACGTCATAAGTCCGAAAGTACTAAAGGTCCCAAAATGTTTTACTAAGTATAAATATTACAATCCATAATATGTGAAATGCACAATGCTATTCTATAATTTGTTACAAATCCTAAATATACATTTGGCAAACGAGACATTTAACAACAATCATCTTACAAAAACTGACTTATTATGTGTGACGAACATCGGTATATATAAATATATTTATTTTTATTTGTGTATCCACTGTTACATAGAAATTAAACAGTAGTAAATATTTTCTGGAGGCCGCCAGTTAAATGAAAATTTAACTGTTGATCATTTGGTCAAAAAGTCAGTCATTTTATAAAATGATGATTTGACGAAACCATTTTTTGGCCAAACATTTTTTGAATAAAAAAATTATAAAATAAATAATCATTCATAATTCGGACTAATAATATTATGATAAAGCTCCATTCGTAGTAACGAACATTATACTATGTAACACTTTCGGGCATTTAACTTTTATAGCAAGTAATTTTAGGAGATTTGATTATTATAGAAATCGATATTATGACAAAAATGATTAGAATTAAAGACAATTAGGGATTATGAAATTTCGTACATTCGAACATTATGGATTTTGATGATTATAGCAAACGTGTTAGGGATTTTGATTTTCGGACAAACGATTTTCGGATAAGAAACAGACTCCTGTAAATATGTCTAAGATAAATTTGTACAGCGCGCCTAGCGATAACGCTAAGAACTAAAATCGGTAGTATGAAAAAAAAAACAATTCGATAGGTTTTCAACGTACGTAAGTTTTCGATAGCTAACTCATGGTACCGCTACAGATGGTGAGTTTTGCACGCGCGTTTTCAGATCGCGCTCTGAGGGCCTACCATGAGTTGGCTATCGAAGACTTACTTACGTTAAAAACCTATCGAGTTGTTTTTTTCATACGGCCGATTTTAGTTCTTCGCGTAACCACCTGTACAAGTTTTTCATAGACATATTTACTTAGGCGATATCGAGTGCGTAAGTTTTAAACTCATGGTAGCCCTACTGGTGAGATACTAGCAAGACGCGCGACTGTTTGTGGATAGAATATATGAACCTCTAGTACTCGTACCTCACCGTCACGCGATTCCAACAGAGTAAAAACGCGCCATCTAAACTCATACTACCAATTTTAGTTCTTGACGTTACCGCTAGGGGCGCTGAAGATAATTACATAGACTTTCTTACATCTTAGGCGATAGTCTTTCACTTTTAACGTATGGTAGCGCTACTGGACCGGATCTAAGGCTGGTTTTAAAGTCGCGCTGACGACACGCTGATCTTCAGCGCCGATAGATTTTTGTATAGGGCGTCGGCGCCAACCGATAAGCGTTACTTAAAAACGGTCCATATATCTCTACTAGCTGTGCCAGCGACTTCGTTCGCGTTTCCCTGTTTTTTACACATTTTCCATTGTATCTGTGCTCCTATTGGTCGCTGCGTGATGTTATATAGCATAAAGCCTTCCTCGATAAATGGTCTATACAACGCAAAAGATTTTTTCAAATCGAACCAGTAGTTCCTGAGATTAGCGCGTTCAAACAAACAAACAAACAAACTCTTCAGCTTTATAATATTAGTATAGATACATACTGGACCTTGAGCGCAGACGGTCATCGTGCGGTCAGCGCGACTCTAATATAAGCCTTAGGGTAGGCTCAAGCACTACAATGGAGACGTTTAAGAGCTGACGATGATAATAAACCCAGCGGGATCCCATGTCTGGGCTTACGATTGATACAGATAACTCAATCTTGTTGTGTTCTACTGAATGATGCTGAAAACGGCTTTCTTCCGTATTAGAAACGGACATAAGCTTATAAGCATTTCCAACCCACCTCCAGTTAGCGGGCCATTTTCCAAAACTACGGAACAAATTCTGCTTTCAGTGTAATTTAGTAGCACAAATCAAGATTTAGATCTAATCTCGCTGGGTGTAGAGGTAGCCACATATCATCAGCCCTTATTCGTCCACATTGAAATGTTTGAGTCTAACCTAAACTACGTCGATATGGTCATTGTAAACTAACCTGACCTAGTGCGACGAGGTCGACTTCTCACAGCTTTAGAAAGCCTTAACATGTGTGCAGGATCACGTGGTTCTCGTGTGGTGTCCTCACGATGTATTTCTTCACGAAGAGCGCAGAATAAACGTGCTTAGTACTTACTAGAACTAAGCTTAATATAATTTTTTTGATGAGCGTGTGTTTATCATTCTTTGTAAGTTTATAAGCCTGTTGTTACGCTGACTCCACGAAACGGTAAGGCCATGTGCAGAGGCGAATTCTACGCACGTAGAATCTTCACGTATTGTGGACACAGTGCTAGTAGGTATCTCACCAAAGTGCCTGTTAAATTTTGGAAATCTTGCTACCCTACATTTTACATCTTTGAAAGATTCATGAAAAGATTACACTGGTCGACAAAAATCGACTTTATTTTCATCCCTGGAGCCAAAGTAAAGCTTTTCGAAAGTTTTCCATGCGCCAAACATTGTGTTCTTATACAAGTTTTCTCTATCACATCAAGTTTATAAGACATCTCATCCTAAAAATCCAAACAATATGTTTTTGAGTGACTTTCTGGTACTTGTAGGAAAACTAATATATTTATTAACTAACATTTGCAAACATGTCATTTAAGAATAAATATTGCTCCAATAAATACCGTTGGGTTTGCTTAGATACCTTTTATCTAAATCAAGATAATCAATTTTGAAATTTTTGAATTTCGCCCCTTTCAAACAAGACGATCATAAATGTATGGAAAAAAAATCACAAATTTGAAACTTGTATATCTTGTAGTAGAAAAATGATATCTGAGCAAACTCACTGGTATCTGAAGGCTCAAGAGTTATATTTAAATGTCTATCAATGTTGGTCAGAAAATATATTAGGTTTCTTACACTTCACAGAAAGTGACCCGAAAACGCATTTGAAAACCTGATGTGGTAGAACTATACTACTAAAGAGAATTATATTTAGCACATTAAATACCTTCAGAATAAAGTAAATTGGTATCTTTTACAAAATCCTGTCGACCAGTGTTACCCATCTTTTTTGCTGATGAGAAAATTTTTCTTAAATTGTATCAAACACATCTAAACTAATTTAGAATTGTTTTTGATTTAATGTTCCTCTTAATCGGTCAACACATAAGAGATGATAACAGCTATAATTTATAGTAAGTAGTAGGTAGATAATAATCTACCTCTGTTGTTCATGAAGAAAACAGTGGTAGAAATATGAAACAGTTAATAAATTACAGCTTGCTAAATCCGCGGTTCATAAAAAAGAAAAATAGGCAAAACAACCGTAGGCATCAATTAAACGTAACCTTTGACCTTTCTGATGATGGTATTGGGTGTTTCTATCCGGCGATATAACAATCCCGGCAAAAATAGTAACCTGGATTTTCGACCTTTCGCCCTTGACATAAGCTTTATAGGATTCATACCTTTTGAATGGCTCGTACACCAGGAAACGCGTAGAAAGTAAACAATTTTCGTTATTGGCGGACTGCCAATCCAGCTTTCCCTATTCACTTCCATTTTTATTATTTATTTAGAAACTCCTCTGTGTGATAGAGATACGTGGGAACGGTTTATGATTCTATTCGGTGTAAGTGGGGATGTGGATAAGGTATTTGAATGATTTATCTTGTGTTCTGTTGCTTAGCTTGTGAAACCACTAAGATAATAGAATGATCATGATGTGACGTTAGTAATTAGATATGTATAATAAGAATAAATAAATATCTAAGACATTTCCACACACGGTCAACTGACCCCAAACTAAAGGCTTGGAAAAAAACAGAATCGATATGTGTAATAATTATAATATTTACGTGTATTTATTACACATATTTAACTATTCAATGTATCATCGAGTACTAACATACAATCAAAATTAGGCCTTATTAAATGTGTCTGCTTAAAAATACGGTTGAAAGTTCTGAGGGCCTACCATGAGTTGGCTATCGTAAACTTACGTACGTTAAAAACCTATCGAGTTGTTTTTTTCATATGGCCGATTGTAGTTCTTCGCGTAACCACCAGGCGGCGCTGTACAAATTTTTCATAGACATATTTACGTAGGCGATATCGAGCGCGTAAGTTTTAAACTTATGGTAGCCCCACTGATCACTTAAGTACATTTTTCTCATCATAAAAAATATAATGTGTCTTACCAATCTCAATGGAGATCTACGGGGGACATATTTATAATACTGTACAAGTGTATGCGCAAACACAAGTGCCATTGTTTGTTCTCTAAATCTCAAAGATCGGTGAAACGGCAATCCGATTAACTGATGAGAGCCATCGTGTAGGGCGATAAGGCCTTAGTAAACCGCGCTGACCTGGGCTGGCTGGAATTTCTTCGTAGGTGTGCTGGTTTACCACGATGTTTTCCTTCACCGTTAAAGCGTCGAATAATCGTACCTACATTATGAATTTCAAATTTGAAAATGTGGCGGCGTTTGAACTGGTAACCACTCGCAACTAACAATCTTAACCACTCTGCCATAGAAGCCTTTCGAAATGTCTTAATACTTGTGTTTTTATTTTTTCTATTTGTGTTTGTAATGCTATTAAAGCTCAATGTAAACCCAAAATTTTAAAAAAATGCATTCATGACCCCGCCTGAACTCTGCGGATGCTCTTTTTGTCTTAATGCTTCTTAAAATTGTAACTTTCGATTCCAGGTGCGAGACGCGTCATACGGCTCGTCATCAGAGTCGGACGGGGAGGCCGAGGGCGCCGCCGGCGAGCCCTGGGGCGTTGCCCGGCTGCTGTACGCCGGCCTGGGCACCCTCGCCGTGGGGCTGGTGGTCTACTTCGTCGGCACAGGGGACAAGGTACAAGCATGATCCCTTTTTTCCCTAACTGACTAAGATAAGGGCTTGGAATAGGCTTGTTTTTGTGTGAGGCCATTCAAATTTAGCCAGATTTAGGAGACAGTGAAGAATGCGTAAGTGTACCACTGTCGCCCTACTACCAGCGGCTGAGCGGGAGGATCCCGGGGGTTTTAACCGGTAGGAGTCCGGCATAACCACAGCACTCCCCGGCGCTGTGGTATCCATGAGGATTTCCCCCGGGTAAAAAAAGGCTTGTCATCATCACCGGACTTGCGAGGGAGCGGATGGCTCTCACCCCTAAGGAGCATGACCCATTCGTCGTGGTAGTTGGGCTTTGCCAGGTACCATGACGCTGCCAAGGCGATGAGATACATCGCGATGTTTTAGTCGATAGACCATTAGGGCATTGCCCTCCCGCCCAGGAGCAGCGGCATTTACCATCTTCTGATCAGTCGCCGGGGAGTCAAACACACCACCGGGAGAGAACCCTCTCTCCTAGTGAAGGTGCACGAAGCATTTCATCGCGTCAAAAAAAAAGAAGCATGACCCATTAGTTATTTTCCATCGGCGGCGGTGACGGTTCGATATTTTCCGCGTCATAAAAAAATATGGGAAGCCGCGGTCTTCCACTTCGTCGGCATCGGAGATAAGGTACACAATAACACTAAGAGTGGAGAGTGGCGCAGCACTATAAGCTTATTCGTCCGCTTTTTTACTTGGTCTGCGACAGAACAATTGTTGGAGAAACACCGTCATGCTGAATTTTGGCTATCTTGCTGAGCAGTGGTTATTTTTCTGATTGATTGTCTTTGGTGATTAGTTAGATGTTTCCTTTCCATGTTTAAAAAGTTGTGTCAGAATGTAGCCTAACAAGGGCATTCATGTGTGCTTAGTTATGCCAAGTAGATGTCAATGGTGCCGGTGGCATCGTGGTAGTTGGGCTTTGCCAGGAACCATGAAGCTGCCAAGGCGATGAGGTACATCGCGGTGTTTTAGTCGGTAGACCCCCTGGGCATTGCACTCCGCCCATGAGCAGCGACTGGCATTTACCATCTTCTGGCCAGTCGCCGGGGAGTGACACACCATCGGGAGAGAACCCCCGCTCCTGGTGAAGGTGTGCAAAGCATTTTACCGCGTCAAAAAAAGGAGCATGACCCATTATTCATTTATTCATCGGCGGCGGTGACGGTTGGACATTTTCCGCGTCATCAAAAACATGGAAACCTGCGGTCTTCTACTTCGTCACTGGGGATAAGGTTCACATAACACTAAGAGTCGACGGTGGCGCGGTGCTATAAGCCTAATCGTCCGCTTTAGAACTTCTTCGTCTGCGAATTGTTGGAGAAACACCATAAGTCCAAAAGTTGACACCCGGTTTGGGGTGTCAACTTTTGGCTATCTTGCTGAACAGTGGCGTATTTTTCTGATTAGTTAGATATTTCTTTAGCTCCAAGTTTGAAAAGTAGTGTCAGAATTCAGCCTAACAAGAGCTTTCCCATGTAGGTACTTATTTATGCCACGTAGATGCCAATAGCTCGATTCCATAATTTGGATCGACGACTATCTCCAGCATCCACAATGGTGGATGCGTCGAGTTCTCTTATAGATATTCTTCCCAATGTTACAGGGTTTCAAGACGCCGGCGCTGCGGCTGGTGGGTCCTTCCCTCATCATCGCGGGGCTGGCGTGCTGTCTGCTGCGTATCGCCTTCTGCATATTTGCAAAGCCTTGCTGCCGACGGCGGACCAATTACAAGGAGAGCAGAAGGTGGGTTTCATTGAAAAACTAAGTAGAAAATAAGTAGCTCCACCATCAACGGCCAAGACTGTGCTGTTCATGGAGCATTTGCTTCTTCACCCCCAGTAGATACATGGCATGCAATGATTCATGGAAAATATCAAATAACAGTACACGACACGTACAACGATTTATCTTTGCTTCGCGGTGCTATTTCTATCCAAGGGCTATTCTAGCCCAGTTTCAAGTCTGTATTAGCTAAGACATAAAGTATTCCAGTGATTTCTTAATTGACACATCTATGAAACGGTCCGACCAAGAAACCGAGAACCGAGAAAAGAGCCGGCCAAATTGGAAAGCTCCTGCTTGCGTGTGAGTTTTTCTGTAATGAAAGTACTCAGCCCGGAGTTAGGAAGTTGGCGGTTGAACGCCCGTGTCTCGGAAAGCACGTTAAGCCGGTGGTCCTGCGCCCGATCTCTCATCGGTCATGTCGGATTGCCGTCTCACCGAATTATGAGAGTAAGGGAATAGAGAGTGCACTTGTGTTTGCGCGCACACTTGTGCACTATAATATGTCCTGCGCACTTGGCCGATCTCAATTGAGATCGGCCGCCATGGCTGAAATCGGTCGGACGCTTTATTTTTATTAATTCCACCTCTGTATTCCCAGACTGTCCGGGTGCGGGGAGGGGGAGGAGATGCCGCTCGCGGGCGGGGGCAGCGGGCCCCGCGCCGGGCCCGCGCAGTGCTCCCCCGCGCGGCGGCTCGACGCGTCCTCCTGCGACGTGTCCAGCCTCTCCAGCGGCGAGGAGGACGAACGGCTGCGGCGGTACCGCACCGCGTCTGCGCCGCCGCCGGTATCGCAGCAGGTGGGGTACAATTTAGTTTGGGATACGGCTTATAGATGGCGCTGTTCCAATATCGACTATGTAGCTAACTGGGAGGAAGGTGAGCTGCTCCGAACTGGTATGCGCCGCCGATATCGTAGCAAGTATAGTGACTTAATTGGGAAGCAATTCAATAGATGTCGTCTCCTGCAAACACGCAACGTTTATCCGGCGTATCCTTCCCCTGCCAGTCATCGTTCCTACATTCCAGCCTCTCATTCTTAGCGGCGAGGAGGACGAACCCTAGTCCATTTCCCACAGGCCGGGTACCTGCACCGCGCGTCGCCGTACGCCTAACCCTATCGCACAACATTTTCCCATTTATACCGTCCATGTTGCATTTAGGTGTGGCATAATTTAGTCGGCCGCCTGCCTGAACCAACGGCTCCTTGGGATGGCGCTGTTGGTGGGTATCGACGTCCACCGTACCGGTGCCCTTGGGCTCTCATGTTGTGAGCTGCTCGGGCGAACTGGCAGTCGGCTTCCGACACCCCTGGTGGATATCGCTGGCACAGTTCTAGTGACTTAATTGGGAAGCAATTCAATAGATGGTGATAAACATTTACTAAGGCAATGTCCGATTTACGCAAGTTGACCGGCATTATGAACGAGATAAATTTTGATTCTTATTATTATAAAGTTATTTTCTCACTTCTAGGATATATTACAACCAAGCGTGCAACCAAGCACATCACCGCAAGGCACGCAGAACGCGGCGGCGGTTGCCACGCCCACGTTGCGGCAAAGCGCGTCGCAACCAACCGCGGTACGGCCGGTCGACTGCCAGCCGTCCGCGTTGCGGCACACAGACGCGCAACCGGGCGCTTCGCGGCCGAGCGGGCAACCAGCCGTTTCGCGCCCGGCCGGGCAACCCAGTGCGCTCCGACAGAGCGAGAGTCAACCGAGCGCTCTGTTACCGAACGCCCCTCGCCGCCCCCCGCCCCGCAACGTCTCCTTCGCCGGAGGCCCCGACGGCGAACTCGTCCTCAGTCCCGCCCAACTGCGATCCTAACCAAGCAATAAACACTCGCAATACCCCTTTTTATACCCACGTACCCTACTCGACTTGACTCTTGCGATGCGCTCGCTCCAAATATCGGTTATGTGATAACGTGACTCTAACAGTTAACATTTTAAGTGATTATTTTCTATTCGATAAGCTACGGGTCGACGATTACTTTGCACGTTTGGATTATTCTCGCAAGCTCCCATCGACTATTCGTGTCTAATTTTAAGATTTCGCCGGTATCTATTTACCTCGCTGATGATTATTATGCTCTATGTACCTGCGCGTATGTAACAAAACATTACTACTCACTTTTACTCGTACCTATAGATCATTGTAAAATATAGTATCTAATATTGTCAATCGTTGACAACATTATAAAAAGGCTGTGACAGTAACTTAAATTACACCAAGAAACTAATATGTATAACGTTTTCTATTTTCATACGAATTGATAAGAATATAAACATACAAAATTGAATTCGTTTCAATAAAAACATTAGCAATTTAGCGACATTATCAAAGTAGATCCCATTATTTTCACCAATTAATATTCACGTGTAAAATATATATTTGACAATATTTAAGAGCAATTTATATTCATCAGAGTAGTAGTGTTTTGTTACAAAATTTGATCATATTACATTCGGTTGTTACATCAAGAATCGCTTCAAAGTTTAAGCAACTAGTGTCAAGGCACTGACAAACAGAATTATAAGGCCTGCAATGCACTATTTGGTTAGCTATTGGCTAACTAGCGTATAGCAACGTACTTGTGACAGCATGTGGCCTGTCAAATAGTGCATAGTAGGCATTAGATTGTACTAGCTTACGGCCGGTCGGAATGTGCAGTAGGCCTTATACCTACTTAAATTAAAACTATAAGTATACCATAATATACTAGACTAAAGCGTCGAGGTTTGTCAGTACCTACGGAGGGTTGTATTGTGTTGTAATTTTAGTTAAGTCTTAGTCACGAGCAATAAAAAGATTAAAATGTGTATTGTGAAATGCTAGTCTAATTTAAATGCATGTTTGCAAATATATTAAGGTGTGAAAAGTCGTTGAAGTCTTTCACTTAAGTGTCCAGGACCAAATTATTTGTTATTATACCAAACCTGAAAAAACACAAATACAATACCATTCTTATTACCTACCTATTTGTAAAGTAGATGACTCTGTAATAGCATGATCGATATAACACCTGACTTACAATCACTAAAGCTAGTGTGTATCTTTAGCGATACTAAAATCAAGCAGAGATTTTCATGATTTTCATTAAAGTAACGAATATGTACGTTTGGAGCGGACGATGCCTTCAGGCCTTTCATCAGGAAACTCAAAAGATTGATAGTCTTTTTAAAGTTCGTGACATGACTCGCTACCAGCAAACAAATACCCAATAGAAAGGCAATATACAATTCTATCGAATCAAAAAGGAGAAACCTTGGTCTCTCAAAGAATACTACACGCCCAAGTTACTCCGGAAAGTAAAAAATCCATTATCCTTTTCCTAGCAAGAGTTTAAAGGGAGCTGTTGAGATTATCCGATCTAGCATTATAATGATTAAAAAAAGCTTTTAATCACAAGGCTTTTCTATTGGATGGGTGATTGCTGCCAACTATCAACTATGGTGGCGTAAGCTTAGCCTCCACTAGCCTCATTAGACGAATCGTAGTATTCTCTGTATTGGAATTCATTCAAATACGTCCATATATCTGAGGTGTACGTTTGTATGAAGACCAATGCATTTGATGCGGTTAAATGGAGGCCTAGCTTTAAACAGCTGCTACTTTGACCTATACTCGGATTTGTAATTCAAGATCAAAAAAACTACGACAGATACGTCACTGTCAAAAGTGGTAAAGTCACTTATGTCACTCTCAAGTGATGATTTCAGGTTTCGACAACCTTTTCGTAATATAATTCTTTATTTCATTTAATGCCAACATCACTTATTGATAATTAAGGCGTATAAAATAATAATTTCTTAAAGTAAAAGGGTTCATACTATATCTAATAATTAAATGCATTATTTAGATATAAATTATACGTTCTCAAAATTGTATTGAGCCTGACTATTACTTACGTATTATAACTTCTAGTAAAAAACTTACAAATAACTCATGTCTAATTAATTTTAAGAAGACATAATTTTGAGCAATAGTGGAGGAGTCGGTAAGATAAATAAAATATTTTCTTTGTTACGGATTTAAACAACAAAAACTTAACACAAAACATAAACTTAAAACAAAACAAAATCACCACGGAGCAAAAAACAATCGAACAGTTACGCATTATTTCCCGATTAGTTATGATGTGTAATATATTAATTGCGTCCGAGTATGTTCTTAACTTAGCTTGTAGTTTATTGCACCAAATGTTATGAATCCCTGAAGTGTTACAAGTACAATACCATGTTTGTTACCAAAAATTACCGATGTTTAAGTTTTTATTAAGTCGTCTTGCTTTTATGGAAATATAAATAACTGGAATTACTGATGAAAATCATAGGATTAATATTACCAATAAATGTGTTGTATATGGTTGTTTTTTGCAAAAAACTGAATTTACTATTGTAAAAATATTTTATTGCAGTGGCAACCTTGTAGTAGTTTTTTTGATCTTGAATTACAAATCCGAGTATAGTACTTGTATCGTGTATACTGTAAGCGTTCATTCTAACTCTGTAGCGATTTAATACTGAATGTGCTAGTTCCATCCATCTTAAGCCAAGTAGATATATATTGCGTCTGAAGATGTGCTGTTGAGATATTTATGGTTAATTTAATATACCGACAGTAACGGGAAAGCAGTGGATCATTTAGCTTATCTATTTACGACATGCAGAAACAAGAATCCTAATTTACATTCGTATGATTCACTTGCCAAATATGCTTCTGTTGTTCTAAACTGTCTTGTGTATTATCAAACATGTTTATGTGTATTGTGTGAACCAATACAATATTAAAACAGAATTTAACAAAATCACATCGTAAATATCTCAAGATCACACCTTGGAGCAGTGTGAACTAAATAGTGAATTTAATATAAACATAATTGTGTTAAAACTGCCTACAACTAGACGCGAATTTATATTTAAATATAAAGGTCATAAAAATAGATTTATAACTGACAATAATGATTGTTAACTGATGTATAAAGTGTTATGGCGTATGTGCGTTAATTTTATTTGAATTATGTCAAACAAATTTGAAGTAGTTCAAGCGCCGGGTGTTAAAAGCAATATTTTCTTAAAGTTTGCAGTACTATAACGGAGATAAAAGTATATAGCCTTTATCCATCCGAAAAACATGGTATTACCTGTTTTTGTATGTTTTAGTCATGACTCAATGTACCAATTGGTCATTAATATTAGGTAGTAAAATACCTTAAAACAAAAAATAGACATATAATCAGTTATTAGGTACATTTTTTCAAAAGTAAATTTATAGATTCGCATTAATTCATGGGAACATATACTAATGTAACAGAATAACAAAGCTTGGCGTACGAACTACGTATAGACACCAAGGATATATTATTATTACTATATATAGTTAGCTAAATACATAAAAGTTGGTGTATAGCGAATGATACTGTTTAACAGTATAATGTTTTTATGTGTAAGTACGTAAGTAATATAATAATAAATGTGTGTTACGCGTGCATTGTATATGGCACAATATAGAATACTGTTTATAAATATATTATATATTTTAGAAATATTTGCACCTTTAGTAGTGAAATATTAAAATGTATAACTGCAGATTTTAGCTAGAATATTATATTTATGAGGATACACTTTTGGGAGTAAAGTGTAATGGAACATGTTTCGAAATTAAGTTTCTATGAGACGAGACCGAACATTTGTACCTATTGTAAACGTTTTTGATTAGTTTTTGTCAATTATACCTTTGTAATCAGATTAACGTAGTTATTTTGTATTATTTAAATGTAAGAATGGTCAATTACTTACAAATTATTTTCATGATAAGATTTGAAAATTTCGCTTGATTTAAACTTAACAATTTACTGTCTGCCTACACAAATAGTATTGTAAAGAGTAGACTATTTGATATACTACAGGATTTTAAATGTGAATCAATATCTATACCTAGGCAGCGTAACTATGCTTATCACAAAGTTTCACTGAAATATAAATATACGTAATATTTTTGTAAAGATCCTCTTAACATACATCTATATTATGTATAGTAAATTTGTTTTAAATATATCATCATAAAAGTTAGTTCCTATCAATAACGCCAATATTATTTGCTGGTGTAAGTCATACATGTAAATGTCAGAATATTATTATACCAATGAAAATGTAGGAATTTCGCCAGTCTTGGTACGATTATATGAGTAAATATAATATAAACTCAGAAAAAAAAATATTTCAAAAATCTAAGTGTTATTACAAATTCATGAAATTAAAGGTAATTATCGTTCAAACATAAATAGATGTTAAGAAAAATATGAGCTTCGTTTAGACTAACTGGCTTGTGTGACAAAGTGTTGTAAAATAACGAAATAGAGACCATCACATCGTCATACCCTAGTTCATTTTTCATACTTTTATTGTTTAAAGAACATATTATTGTGTGTCAACTGCTTTCACTTTTGTCTTTATAAGCACAGGTAAAATTAAAATCAATTTAATATGCCTAGCAAGTGACGCCTATGCCTTACATTATTTTCTAAAAAATGTCTACTTGTGGGAAATTATAACCAATATCTCTGTATCCTTTAATTTTGTCCTCAATAAGTAATAAAACTGTTAATGCACGTTTATTAATTCGAATAATAACAAAGATGATACCTAAACCAGAAAACACTTGTCATTGATAAGGCCAAAAATATGGCTCCACAAATAAAACACCATGAAATTTCATATTGATCAACGCACATATACTGGTAACAGGGTTAATTTTATTTTGTCTATTAGCAGACGATTTTTCAAAATATAATGAATCAACAAACAACCTTGCAAAGTTTACAGGATCCAATGAATAATTAAATAAAACCTATGATTAGGTACCTAACACAAAAATCATAAAAAAAATACCTTTTTATATCGAATAAAAAAGAATATTTTTTTCATAACTCTGTACCTATTTATACAGACAGTAAAATTACTGAGATCCACAAGCAAAGTAAAACTCGTCTGCTTCTTTATGTAAATAAAATAATAGAAATAAAATCTTGTCTAGAAGTTTTATGGCATACTATACTTCATCATGCAATAACAGTATTTTGTGAATTTCATATTGTGCAATAATATTGTCTGAGTAACACCATATTAAACGGAATGGATAAAATAAAACTACACCGTTGGAAAATAACATAAAAAACAAGAATTGCCTTTGCACTTTTTAAAAACGCTCTATAATACCTTGGTGATCGATTTTAAGGCTATTTAAAATAGGTAAACTTAATTTACTACAATAATTTTGATTGTACAAATCTGTATTGTGTGATTGGTGGCAAGTTGTGTTCATTCAACTACAGTAACGCATATTAATTTAAGTAAATAATTAAAACCAAATGTTGTCCTATAGCATAATAAGCAACTATGTAACTATGTTTGTTATTAAAAAAATAACTACGCGTTTTTCAGTTAAAGTGCAGTTTTAAATTTTAACGAACAATTAATGATAATTTTAACGTATTTGTAATGTATATAGATTTTTATTAATAATATCATGCCTCGAAATTATAAGTATTTTGAAGATGGTTGTTTTGTTTCAGCTTTTTACTATTCATTTTATAAATTAGACTGTAAACAGGAATTGTCCGTTAAACCTATCGATTTTCGTCAACAGTGGCATGAATGTTTGTTTTAAAATACTACTTCTTATTTTTTTGTGAATGTCCTCTTACTATGGTGGAATTTTACGTATATGTGCTTCCAATAAAGCTTGCATGATTGTGCTTTTTCGAGTTTCCTATTAAGTGGTTTAAGTAGCTCTGGTCTTAGATTTATTTAGACTGTTTACAGATGTACTTGTAAGGCCTAATGCATTGATGTGTGTGCAGGCATACTATTAAAATAACTCATATACGTAGGCAGTATTTGAGAAGTAACTATAAAAATACAATTGTTTGCATTCCAAACATGTAAAATTCAGTAGGTAGGGTACATAATATGCATTGGCATTAACACACTAAAACTTTGGTTTACATAGGTGGCATTGTATATAAGTATAACTCGATTTACTATATTTTCTAAAATTGTTTGTAAAATAGACGTTTGATTATGTGGGTGTCATTTTACGGCGAATATAAAACATCAGCATAAGGTTGACTAGTTACTTGTCGTCATTTAAATCAAATAAATTACATAACTTGACACCGACATTTTCAATACACACTGTTTTAATATAAGTTGCGCCGACCAAATTATATAATAAGTTGTTCTCAGTCGTTACAATAAGTAAGAAATAATTTTGATTGTACAAATAATTTCTTTAGTATCTACATAGTATAAAGTTACGAGTGGACACTTTTATACAAACCGTATAATCAATCATGACATCTTATACATTTTGCAAATCCTTTGGTGAGAGTTGGGTAAAGTTCTTAAAGGGCATGTGATCGAAAATATTTATTCTGTTATTATGTGTGGAAATTTTAAAATATGACATCGAAATGAGTTGTATGCTTGAACTTACGTTGTAGGCAGTGCCTCCATGGCACTTATATATTTGTATAAAAATACTGTGATTTAAAAGTTGTTTGATCAAGTGTTGAACGAGGTAAGAAATTTTATTTAATAATTTGATTTGTTATGGCATGCCGATGGAATGTTGCGCTCAAGAATGTCTAAAGGATATAAAATAGATTTTATAATAATTATATTTGTCATGATGAAAGAGCAATGGAATGTAATATTGTTTATTTGTGTTGTTGTAAATAATTTATAAATTCATACCCCGTATTGTTAATTACATCGTTTGTATTATTTATAGGCATTGGTGCATATCATGTGTATAGTGCAGATGATTAATCAAATAAATTAGAACGAAAATATAGTTGATAGCGATGTTTTATTCCTCGGTCCAAATAAAACCAGCCTAATATTATATCTTCTAAATTCTAAATACACAAAAGGAGAAACTGATTGACTAATTGACTGACTGGCTGACATATCATCGCACAGCTTAAACGGCTAAACGTAGGCACTTGAAATTTGGAAGGGACGTAGCTTAGGTACCGAAGAGGTGCAATACGAAAGGAATTCCCGAAACTAACACGGGAAAATCCTTTTGTATCAAAAATCTAAACCGCTTAGGTTAGATGTTCGAAATTTGGCATGCAGGTACCTTAGTTAACTTAAGGCTTAGTTGCAACAGGATATTGCAAAATTCTCACGGGAACTGGAGCTATTGGGAAAAACTTTTGTATCCACGCGAACGAAGTTGCGGGCACAGTTAATTAACTATAAAAATCATAATTAAACCTTATGGGACACGCTAGTATTTACGCTATTTTGCTAATAAAACGACCACGTCAAATTTAACATGTAATATATTCCATTTCAACACTACAATAATAATATGTCTCTTCATGAACATAAATATTTACACGAATAATGTTTATTGCAAACCTTAAATAAATCACAACATAAATCCAGAGGTCGTACCTTCCGACAAACGCACATTGAATAAATTATACTTGTGTCCTTGCCTTTTATATGGACAAAATATAGGTAGGTTTTTAGATACAATAATTAATTGAGTAGGTAAAAAATAGGTTTTTATACACCTACATAAATCTATGGCCAAGAACACAATGTATAATTTATATATTAACCGACGCACGCGAATGATACACAAAATATATTATTATTACTTAATGTGATGGTATTGTAAACGTTTGACACATGGTATCACTATTTCGTAATTTATTTAGTTTTGTAGCAACAAAAGGTTAAAGTATTTTAGCAAATGGTGGGTTATTTATCGTTATTTTAAAGATTTACTATACAATTTTATGGGGCAGTAGTAGCAGTAAAGTGTTATTTCACTATTAAATGACACTTTTGATTCAATAGGCACTAGAACCAAATAGTATGCTCTAAGTTAGTTAAACTATTAGTGAATGATTTTTCAAACAGAATAATTAATGCTTTTAACAAAGACATCCACAAAGGCTTTTAACATACTTATTTAAGTTTATTATCAATATAAGGTAACATTCACAAGACCAAATTTTGCATTTACTAATTTAATTTCAAAATAGCGTCAATTAATGACTTAATTTATTTGACTATCTAAGTAGAAACCAGTGCGAGTAATTGAAATGCGTAAGATCGAATGATCGGACATGATAGTATAATGGAATGCACTCGTGACGATTTCCTTTTAAGGACATTCATTTATATTTCAATCCACAAGTAAATGACCGTAATAATAATGTATTTAGTTCCTTTTTGTTGATAAAATACACATGATTTTCTAATTTAAAATTGGTAATTTAAATTTACGACATGCTATTTTGGTTAGTTTATGTTTTTCGTAAAAGATGTTTTTAAAACATAACCAACCAAGTCAGTACTTCATCCACGACTGTTTATGAGATAACATGGAGGAACGAATTAACTTATATTGGATTCGTTGCTTGTCAATTAAATAGTATAAGAAACTTAATAATTCTTGCATGAAATAATAGTCTTGTAAAGTCGCCGTTAAACTATATTATTAGACAGAAATATACGGACGTAACGAGAGATCCATATCGTTCACTTTTACAAAAATACAGTAATATAACAAATATTTACCTCCATTTAACTACATCTATTAGCTATCTACATACATTTTATACATTGTCAATTGAAATTCTCTCCAGAAAAATCTTAAATTTTTAATAGTAGTACAAAACCAAAGACCTAAAAGTAAACATAAGTAAATCATAGTAAGACATATCGCGATTTTATACAGAAAATACCAGGTAATTTAAGTCATAGTTGCAAAAAAACATTTTTTTTTTAATTTAATGAAAGTTGTGGGTGTTGTATTATTATTTGTGCAAAACATTTTTATAAAATAAATTACCCTCCAAAAAGAATTAAGGATGGGTGACAACAATAAAATCCAAATAATTAATTCCAAAAAGAGCCAAATTTTAGCTAAAACTATTTTTTACTATTTGCTTTAAATATGACATTGACATTTAATTTGACGTCATATTTAAGTGTTTATCTTTACTTATTATAATGGAAGTAGCTTTTGATTCTTTCACGTTTAATTAACATCAATTAATATATTTTAATACCTTTCCTTTTTCTATACTAAAGGCAAAGGAATATATATTTTATACCCATATTAATATACACACGTCTCTCTCTATATATATATATATTGAAAGTTAGTTTTTGCCATTCTGAATTAATTTTACACAAACTAAAAATATGTTAGACATTTCAGGGCGGATTGTTAACAGAAACCCATATTAATACTATGATAGGCCCAAACGTAACCATTACATTTGACTAACTACATACCAATGAATACCAGCGTACTTACATTCTCAGTCCTCGTGAGCTTTATTTCTTAGAGAATAAAGTTCACTTTCCAATGTCATGATTTGGGCGGTAGGGCGGTTTTAGCTAATATCATATGGTCTCGACAAGGCCTTTTCGCTTCGGCCGCGGCGCCTCTCCTGATATGAAGGAGGTTTCCTCTGAGGACACTGAAGGCGCCATTTGGAGGGCTGACGATGTGCTTGGTTGACACTGAAACGTAGGAGTTTAGGATTATACTTCGTAGTAATAAGTGGCATCATCTTGACCTGTTTCATCAGTGATCGTACCAAACACGACGGGTATACCGTGGGTAGTTAAGAATGCAGTGGAATTCGCATCACAATAATTAATTGTTTCGTTGCTGTGCTATATCATAATTAAAAATTCGCTTGATAAACGCTATCGCTTATTAAGGGTATCGCATACACATACAGGTTTCGAACTTGGACATTACTAATATTCCTTTACACAGTAGTCCCACTTGAATTGTTTGAACACATGGTAAAAGCCACTTTTACTTGCCACTGTGCCTTCATTTTCTACAATTAGCCCATTATTCAACCCCCCCCCCCCCCACACCCTCTTATATGTTAAATCTTTTTTTTTTGTTTTAATGAGCTTCTTATATTTCGGCCGTGAAAAAAACGACTACCATAATTTGCAAGCTAACCTGTGGTAATGTGACAGTGGGCGCACTGGACGTAGACGCAACATTCCTCCTGATATCTTCAAGGGGTATATCTTCGGAGCGCGCGCGCGGCGACCCGTCCCGCGAACCGTGAGTACTGCTGCTTCGTGACACGCTGCTATAAAATTATAACACACTCAAACATCTTCATTTATTGGTCTTTAAGAAAAATTTTCGCCTGCGCTGTTGATCCTGATTTTCAAACATTCAGTGATTTTAATACTAATTTATGTTAAAAAAAATAGAAAATCGTAAAAGTTTTGAAAGCTTTGCTTTATCATGAAATATAAGTATACCAATTGGATTGATTCTTATTATTTATAGAGTCATTTAAAGCGATTGTGTTATGGCTATACTATTATATGATATATGCTATATGCTATCATTCACGCGTAAAACTCTATTTATTAATGGTTTTTGGAGTTTCAAAGCCAATTAAAATAAATATTTAGTAACAAACGGTCATGAAAAAACATAAAAGGCAATGTAGCAGCAAAAATAAAATAGTAAGCAAAAGATTACTGACACTATATTTTAGTAATGTTTTTGGCGAATTCTTCTGGGTAGATTTATGGACGATGAAATTATTGTTCAATGAATGAATGAAGAAAAAATACGGAACCCTAAAAAGGGGCAAAAACTCAACAAGCAAGCCAATGCTGATGATAAAACAAATAAATATGCAAAAGTATCCTTACTATTTGAATGTATAATGTTGTTCACTACCCATGCTGTACCATAAATGAGATGAGTCTTCACGCTACACCAGCGCCCCTAGCGGCGGTTTCATACTTCATTTATTGTTTAAACTAATCTTACCTTTTAAGTTAAAATACAACTCGAATGATGTCTTTCAATTGCCTATTTTCAGATGGATGGATCCTTCAATGGACACAGATTTCAGAAAAAAAAATCAGGCCAGACACTCCATCAGGACCTCTCACAATTTTTTTTTTGTTCAGATAAATAACTAGTTTTTGTTGAGGGTGTTTTAGATCGAACCAACAACTATCATAATCATTTAGCTGGACCAGATCCAGCTAAATTCTCATTAGTTAACTTTGACAAAAAACACGTCAAAATGTCACCATTGGTTCCAAGATGGATCAATAATGGTTTACTCACTATCTGGTGGTTAGTTCGATCTAAAACACTCACATTAGACGAAGTAAGCTGACAGGGACTAAAGTCACACAGAAACATTCCAGCATTATGTTAACTTGCACCACCACCGATGAAACGTCAACACACGCCAATGAACAAAAGAAACACACACACACGCACACGGAACATTCATTCCTTTTAATCCAATGTATCCCATCAGGGAAAGGCAAAGGGATCTTAGCCCGTACAGCCTAGTCTTAGATGCGAAACATTCCAGTGAAACGTCAAACGCACGCCGATAAACAAAACACTATCACAAGCACAAAACCATTCAAGTGAAACGTCAACACACACCGTGAAACAAAAGACGGTTGCAAAATGAAAAAATCAAAAAAGTAGAAAAAAAAAGAAAGTGTCACTCACTCATTCTCCCGAAAGCGTTTAACCGTTTCGACTAACCTCTCCCGGCTGGTGGTGCGCTCGCGGTACACGACCACGCCGTCCTTGAGCATGTGCGCGCTCGGCCGCCGCAGCCGCCGCTCCGGCTCCTCGCCGTCTAGGCCTTGGACGAGAACAAGTTGAAATGATTAGGGAAATAAAAAAACAATAATCTGTCATCTATGCTAATATTACTTAATAATTTGAAATAAAACTAATTTTACGGATTAAACTCGCGTGTAAGTCGTGTTATTCGAAACAGATTATTTAGACACCCGACATTTCGAGCTCCTTACAGCGCTCGTGATCACGAGTAGTCCTGCCCGAAAAAATAGTTTTATTTAAATGCGTAGTGTTCGCGCAAATAATAGACAATACATATTCTAAAGCTAGAGAGTTTGTTTATTGTATATATCATTTTTAACTACTTTACTACTCGATACCGGCACGCGCCGGGTCGTTTTTCTCCCCAAACTTACTTGGGTTGGGCCAAGCCCAACCTGTGCCAGAGTGCCTGTCTTATCTTCTCTTCCTTACACCTAGAATTTCGACGTCGAAGCCTAGTACTCTTACCGGAAGTCCTCCGGATGGCGGTGAGGCCGTGCCTGGTGAAGGGCGGGCGGTGGCGCGGCGCCAGCACGGGCGCGGACATACCGGACACTTCCAACAGTCGTCCTATTTGCTGCATCTTCTTTTGACGCGATTTCGTTCGGCCCTGTGTATGAAGATTAATGTTACAGGTAAATGTTTGGTAAAGTTTTGAAAACCAAGTCTGGGGGAAGGAAAAGTTATGAGTAATGGGTAGAAAAAACCATTTTATTTACAAATATTTGACATTACATGGCTGGATTGTTCAAATATATTAACACGCACGGCGGATTCGTTTAGTAAAGAAATACCTCTTTGAAATTAATTAAGACGATATATTAAACAACAGAAGATATACACTGCGCGCCATGTTTCAAATATGGCGGATGATTGTTCAGATCGTAGGTCCTTTTAGTCTCCCTAATGATTTATGCAGTCCCTAAGTTCGTTTCTCTTCGAAAAGGCTCATATCTTACTTGTGTAAGATATGAGCCTTTTCGCTGTGGCTGTCCACCGGCGGTGTTGTAAGCGAATGCTCGGTCAGGTATCACGCCACTGCCAATAAGCGATGAGTAAAACCCCGGTTTTAGACGGTATACCTGGGGTATACCTAACGTGACCAGACGTCCCGTTTTTAAGTAATGTGTCCGGGTGTCTCCTTTGGAATAGCTAAATTGTACTAGTTTTGGCCAGACGCTAACATAGCTTTTAGCAATGGGGAATATGCACACATTTTTTTTTATTATAGAAACCAATCTTAACGACAAGCGAGATATAGCTGTTTAAAGTTCCCGGATGGACAGAGAGTCCGATATGGCAGATGACGTCACAATTACACTACGACCATACGCGATCCATAAAAAACTCCGTTTTGTAAGAAAAAGATAGAAAATTAACTTTAATTCCCTATAAATCCTTCGTTTGTGAACCGATTTTCATTTTTATTTCACATTTTAGTATATGTTTGAGGCTTTTTTCATAAGTTGTTGAAAAATTCAAGATTGCAGAATTATGCATATTCCCTATTCTGTTATACGATACGATACGACGCACCGCACCCAGCGATGGCTAAAATAACCGCTTTCGATTAGAGAGCAACGCAACAAGCGTTTTCGCAGATGTAATGAAAAATGGTCCAACACTAGGTATACCGCCTAGAACCAGCGGCTGGCATTTATCATCTTCTCGCCAGCCGACACCAACCGGGGAGAATTTCACCGGAAGGGAAAGAAAAAAAAAGTGTCGTACCTTAGTGAGCCTCTGCTTGGCGGCCATGCTGCGGATGTGGTCGTCGAACTTGAACCTCGCGCGCAGCAGCACCGTGCGGGGGAGCGCGCCCGCGCCCACGCGAGGCTTGTGCACCGACAGGTGCAGGCAGCGCGGGTCGTCCTTGTCGCCTTGGATCTGGCACGACATCACATATTTATACTAATATCACTAGCTCTTCAACCGCGTATTACCCCGTTTTTTCACATTTCCTATTGTTTCAATTTGCTTTAATTAGTCGCAGAGCAGCGTGATGTTATATAGCCTATAGCCTTCCTCGATAAATGGTCTATGTAACAAACTTATTTTTTCAATTCGAATCAGTTCCAACTCTTCAGCTTTATAATATTAGTATTTATTAAGCTGAAGAGGTTGTTTGTTTGAACAAACCAGCGTGTTACGCGCTGCAACCCTATCGATATCGCCGATCGGCAATAACCCCATTAGTAGCGACCTATGGACCCAGGATGCCGACGCAGCGGAACGTGAGGCGCTCGACACCGGACGGAGCCTCGCCTAATTTCGTAACTTTCGTTTCCCACTTTGATCGATCGTCACCTTACTTAGTAATTAACTTAATATTGTAATTTTAATTTTCTTATAATTTTTGTATTTTTTTGCATCCTACGGCTGTAGACATCGTAATTAGCGCATTAAATATCATCAAAATAATTATCATAATTTTTCATAAAACTTAAACTAACACTCACCTCTAAGTCTTGCAAGCTCCCCACCAGCTTAGCGACGCCCCAGCCCAGTTTCTGCTTGTCCGGCTCAACCAGTATTATCTGTATGTTGTCCACGGCGAGGAATCGATGGTGCCACGTGCCATCCTTCTGGATAATGTCGCAGGATATCAGATCTGAATCATCTGGAAGAAACATGTTTCTGTCTAAGAAAGGATTCTTAGTGTAACATTCAAAAGTTCACAAACATTAAAAAATAAAAGCTTTCTTGTTATTGAAAAATCAAAAACACATGACTTATCTCAGATACACTCTTACTCTTACTTAAAAGTACCAGTAAATGGCATGAATATAGCAAGATTCCCAAGTCATTGGTAATTTCTGATATTTAATCTTACGGTTACACATTTTCCAGCTATGTTATGACTTGAATCCGATAGACAAGTCTGTAACTTACATGGTGTATTTTAACGTAGACATGGTCGTTAATTTTTTATTTAAATCGTACTGAAATTCTAAGTTTGTGTAGTCGACCAACCCACTATTGGTCAGCGTGGCTGACTAAGGCCTTGATCGCCCTAGTTTAGGCTAGGCCGGTGCCCCATTAGTGTGGACGTATATGGGCCGATGATGATGATGATGATGGTTAATGTTATCGTACTCATTAATAATCAACAACTCACTTAGATCCAAAACGTCGCCGACTTGCACGAAGGGCGCGGGGTTGGTGAGCGGCAGCTGGTTTTCTGTCTTGTTGGTCAGTTTCAAGTACAGATCTCGTATGAGGAAGAACGTTCGTATCGCACGACGCGCTCGCTCCATCTAGCGGGGAAATAGGAAAGTTAGAAGGTACCGATAGATGTCGTTGATAGTCAAGGAAGCGCAATAGGGCAATCTGGTCAATAGTAACAAGTTTACTCAATAGTAAACAATGTTATGGCGTGTTGACTTACATTTGGAAACTTTATCTTACACGCCAAATAATGAAAATAAATGTCTTTCAAACTCTTTTTGATTAGAGCCATCCAATATCATGAATGATTCATATTCGTAACTACTGTATTTTTGGTACCGTTATTTTGACAACAGAAAACAACGTTAATATTTTATCATAGGTTCCGATTTAAATTCAACTATAGACCTGATTTGGCAATTTTGGCCATAATGAGGAATTTCGGATGCGATTTTTTGTAATCTGCTGTATCTGTAAATCTGAACAAATCGCATTACCTCTCCACTAGGAAGCCTCTTGGCAAACGCGATGCCGGACATGGGCGTCCGCGTCGGAGGCAGCAAGATCGCGGCGTCCATACACAGCCATTCCACGTTCAGCGGCCTTTTGCTCATCTCACAGTACCTGAAACAAAGATTCATACGAGATAAGCTCCCAATTCCAATAAAAAACGCCGAAGGCCGAGAGGTTAAGGTAGTTGCTTTTCAAATTAGAAATTCATATGTACGATTATTCGACGCTTTAACGGTGAAGGAAAACATCTTGAGGAAACCTGCCTGCACACCTACGAACCCGTACTGGCCAGTGTACCAAGTAAGGACAGCTAGACGAACTAAGGAGGCTAGTTCAAACAACCTGACGGTGTCCAATACTCACTCATTCTCGAACATGTCCAGGAATATATCGTCGCACTTGTAGAAGTTCCATTATTGACTATATTAAGTAAGGGTCGCTAAAACATAACCTTACATTGTCCAACACCCACTAATCCTCAAAATTGTCTAGGTATATTTCGTCGCATTTGCAGAAGTCCAGCATCAGACTGAAGGTAGTTACAACATGACCTTCTGGATCTAGGGTCACTAGACGAACTGTGGAGGCTGACAACAACCCAATAGTGTCCAATACTCACTCATCCTCGAACATGTCCAGGAATATGTCGTCGCACTTGTAGAAGTTTCTTTCTTGGCTCTATGAAGTAAGGGTAGCTAAAACATAACCTTACATTGTCCAAAACTCACTAATCCTCAAAATTGTCTAGGTATATTTCGTCGCATTTGCAGAAGTCCAGCATCAGACTGAAGGTAGTTACAACATGACCTTCTAGACGACTAGACGAACTGTGGAGGCTGACAACAACCCAATAGTGTCCAATACTCACTCATCCTCGAACATGTCCAGGAATATGTCGTCGCACTTGTAGAAGTTCCTCGCGAGGGCGGCGGCGCGCGCGCGCAGCTGGTCCGCGGCCGCCACGTGCCGCGCGCCCGCCACGCCCGACGCGCCCTGCATCGCGATGCGGACCAGCGTCACGCTCAGCTCCAGGGTCACTAGACGGACTGTGGAGGCTGGAAGACAGTTGTTGGCTATGAGGAAAGTTACTTACCACAAAACAAGCCCCTAACTGAGATTTTACATTCTAAGCTATGAATATATGCTAAGTCTTAGGCCGCACTACGGCTAAACCGCCACGGATTTTAACCGCCTGATTTTATGAGTAAAATAAACTAATGAAAGCGGCCGCACTGGCGGCTTTTTTCTGCGTCTGATTTTAAAACCGCGTTTTGTTACAGAATTGTTAAGCGGGAAAAAACCGCTCCAAAATTTGTAGTCTATAGTTTGTAGGCTAGTTTCGTGGTTTTTAACCGTAGTGTGTGCGTCTCGGGCGGTTTTGCGGTTTCACGATTTACCGCTTGCGGGAAAAAACCGTAGTGCGGCCTAAGCCTAATGGATGAATCTGGTCAAGTTGTAAGAGTTTTTTTTTCAGATTTACAATTTTGGTCATCAAAGATCAAAACCAAAACGTAAATGAAAGGCGTGATACTACCAGTGTCTAATGTTGAATTAGACATTTTTATTACAACGAATGTGTATCTTACTGTTTCTAAATACATATTGTATTACCATTTTGATAACGCTGTGTCTGTTGAGACAAAGTTTATTAACTTGAATGTGAATCATTTCACATTAAACTTTTAAAAAATATCAATACCGAATCGCACGACATCTCTACGTCCATATGTACTCACCGGGTTTACAGCTCAAATTGGCAATCGCCAACAACTTAGAGATCAACAACGCATTAAAACTCTGCATAGACTTCCTCGAATGTGTGGGAGTAGGCGTGCCTTCCGACGCTGCGCTTGCCGTCTCGCTCTGACACGGTACACTGACAGTGCTGCCATCTATCTCCGGACACAGCAAAGTATCCAACAACTCCGTATTCACACCTGAAACAACCATTGAACCAACTTCAATAGGGATATATTTCGGACAATACAAAGGATACGGTATAAAATATCTTACCCACTAAGCCAGCAAGCAGATAAGGAATAAAGAGAAATAATTAGTACAAGACGCTATAGACGACAGCCAGTATTTGAGTTGATTGGATTATTAGTGAAGTAAAGTTTTGACTAGGGATGTTGAAACTACAAAGTGGAAGTGTCATGAAACATTGATCATGTGCACAATATTAACGTAATTAATCAATCAATATATATTTTTAAAATAATTATATTATATGTCTTTTATTTGTAACATTTCTGATGTTAAATAAATTTGACATAATGGAAGACTTACTTTAGAAAAATGGCAATAGACTGAAGAATCAACATCCCATCTTGAAATAGTAGAAAATTTATTCGATTCGAGTTAATCATAGATAATAATTAATTATTTAAAGCCAAACTAGTAGCCTTACCTAATGCATATGAATATAAAAGAACAGAATATTTTTTTCATAATAATGATATCGAAACTATTCCTTTTTTACTATTGCTTGCTAATCTATTCTTAAAATTTATTACAAGTTGCTAGTTTTACAGAACTTGAAACTTATGATGAATTAATAAAAAAACATGCTTAGAGATATATGAAGGACGGGAAGATTCCTTTCATATTAGTATAAAAAAAACTATGTGCTGTGGGTTTATGGGAAGTACTAGGTACATAATAGATGAATATCAAATTAAAATGTTTGCGTACATACCCTTATTGTTTATGAGCGCAAATAGCAGACACAGTGCAAACAGCGCTTTATAGTCATTCTCGTTACAATCTAACGAATCTAGAATAGTCTTCAAGAAAGGCCGCCTCTCGATTTCTTTGTTTTCTCTCTCTAAAATATTTTCTAAGGACATCGTCCTTTCGTGAGGCACAGTCGACGTCACACCAAGCATTTTCTGCTTCTCTTCATCAGTTATATTGTACAGCTCAGACCCTGTCTTGGAAGAACCAGATTCAATGCCGGAATCAGGAAGAGGAGAGTCCGGCATGTTTTTGACTGTGATGTCAGACTTGAGCGAGTGTATTTGCGTCACCAAATCCTCGGTGGAGTCGTGAGCTATGCTCGAAGACTCGCTGATATGCGACGTGGACGGCAGCGAAGTGGAAACCAGCTCAGGGTCCAAATCACAACTGGACTGGTCTGTATCCATTCCCTCATAACCAAACGCCTTTGGACCGCTGTATTCAGGCGTCGTATAGTCCCTCTCATGGCCTGATGTGCTTTCTAAGGCCTTCTCTAAACTCAACTGAGGCTTTGAGAACTCCAATTTGACGTTTGACTTAGCGTTACTGATGTACATTTCTAGTATTTTCGTCGCACCGTCTTCGAACACCGACAAGTCAGATTGTAGTATGATCCAGGCCAACGCATGGACTATCGGCCCGTGCGTTATTATGAGGAATACTTGAGACAGCAAGAATAATGAGACGACGCATGAAACAGAAGGTTTGATTTCGTCTTCTGATTCCATTCTTTGTCTCGGGAAGTTCATTCTAGTGGGTGACACTTCTGTGTTCTTTCCTTTGAGGATTGCTTCTAGATTTCTCGTTATAGCTTCGATGCTCTGTATGTGGTCTCTGTTGTAAGGGGACGAGGTGACTGGCCGCTTGGCGGGGTCGGAGGTCAAAGAGTAAATGTAGAGAGGAACAAGTAGTTTATGCAGTAGGTGCTCTGTGAGTACGTCGTTCAGGTCCGGTATGTTAAGGCAAAGGATGTCGTTTATGTAATGCAAGTGGTCTAGGTGTTCCGCGACCAAGTCATCCAATTTTTGCTGAGATTGGTGGCTAAAATAATTAATTTACTTTAATTAGCCTACTATTTGTGAAAGCTATAGAAAATAAATTGTGTGAAATAAAGTTACTCAAGCTATCAACATTGGCTACAGACTTTAAAATATAATTGCTTATTTAGTACTGGCAAATAACAAAATATTACCTACACATTATTATCGTATAATATACTGTGTAAGTTGAAATATATGACTTCTTGGACAAAATAAATAATTAATTTATAAATTAACTGTCACTTGTGGTTTTCAAAATAGAATTACAGCTGTTAACTCGGTGTAATAACTATATTAAAAGTTTAATAACCAACGATATAATAGTACTTAATGTAAGTAATAATTAAATAATTAATATATAAGTAATAAAATACTTACTCCGCGTCATTTCGCACACATGCATCCAATTCTAAAATATGTTTCCCGATAAACCAGACCAAATTACTGAAGTAAGGTGCGGCGGTTCTGGAAATTGTATAAAAATATTATATTTAGAGCCATTTCCCATTATTTAAGGCTTTATACGTTCAAGTCACGAAACTTTGGTATTACGTCAACGCTTTCGTTAACATAATATGTCGTTCCTTTTATTAAGTACTAGCGGCTGACCACGACTTCGTCCATGTGGAAATAGTTTTGGCAGCAAGCGAGTCCAGTCAAAATTGGACCAGCTGTTTCGGAGATTAGCGGGATTAAACAGACAGACAATTTTTTTTTATTGTTTTGTTATTGGTGCCCGATATAGATTCCTCCTATTTAGTAAAAAGTCGTTTTTTTTTAATATTACAGACACTTCAATTTTATTTAGTTGTACCTATGAATTATAATAATTCCACTGGAAATCAGCGTCACTAGGTCTTGGCCCCTTGCCGTGTGCTGAGTTCCAATTTGGTTGCATAATAATGTCATATAATTAAATTTATTGTTTCTTAGTTTCAAGTTTTAATTACATTTTTGTGTGCAGTTATTTTGTTTTTTATTCCTTTATGCACGAAATAAATATTTTTCATTTCATTTCAACAAACAAGAGATGTATTTATAATTGTCGTTAGAAAATAATAAGTTAGTATTGATTAATTGTAACTGCCTGATGTTTGATCGGTATTAGATTTAACAGGTCATACTCTCAAGGCCAATTGGACTCTGCCTACCTCGTAAGCAAGTATACACGCCACGGTAAATATATTATGTACACCTATAGTTTTAACATCAAATATTGCACTAATTTGCTAGCAGGATGATTATAAAGTACAAAATATGAATATGTGGCCATCTATTTTTACAATACTGGCATACACAGCGTATTATCAATGTTAATCACGTCACGCCATTGTTTTAATGAGTAACTGGCAGGCAGATGTGTTATTACGATCCTGAATGGAGTAAACACATAATATTATTATTATTTTCATATTGTAACTATAATTTGACCGGGATTACGTTTCCATTGAATCTCTTATCGTGTGAATAATAAGTTACACTATTTAAGAGTAGGTGAAAAATAATGATATTCTGATGTATTTTATCGATATTCATATCTAGGAATTACAATTTAATTTTTCATCAAGACCTCAAAAATTAATTTTTCGCCGTTACAATACGAATCAGGCTGAATATCTCAATTCATGACAACTCAAACTGACCACGATAAAAGTAAAAGGGTCTCGCGGGATCCACTAACCCCCTGTAAAGAGCTCAAAATACACGAATATTTTCTTTATATTTCAACAAATGAATAAATTAAATGATTTGACGTTATTTTATGAGAACATACCTAGTAATCTTAGGGCCGATTTTAATGGCCTGATCAAACTTATCGGTGGCCCTCCATCCCACCCTCCCTAGCTCCTCCGCAAGATGATGATGTCGAGGCTACTTCAAGCCTTCATCGTAAGTCAGTTAGAAAAAAAAAATGACGTCATACATATAGATTATTTTATTCTTCCGATAAATTTAATCCTAGCCATTGAAAATTTGACATCGAAAAAAATATCTACAACGTTCTATTTTTATGTTATAATATTTTGCAACACTGTTAAAGGCGTGCATTTCGAAGCATTCAAAGATCCTATATTCCTTCCCGATTGTGTACTATTCTTACTTGACCTTCGGCCCTTGAGTGCGAGTGTAATTTATGGACTACTCGTTAGGAAATAATCAATGCTATAGTAGGTCACAGTGTGCCCTTAATAGGTATTCGATACTATACTTTAATAGTATGACAAAGGGCTATATTTGTATCGCTCGAGGAGTAACATGTGTTGGTTGTGAACGAGTTCACAACCAACACATGTTACTCCTCGTTTATTCTCAACCACTTTTAAGAAAAGAGTGTACCCATTTTAAAATTTGATCTCTTTAGTCACATATTAATGCACCTGCAATTATTTATTTTATGTTTTTTTTCATCCCAAACAACCATTCACAATTGACTTTGCGCAAATTCAAGGGCGCTATGTCTATTTTTACCTAAGCTCAAAGTCAAAATTCCTTTATGTATTTATATCTGGGCATTTACGCGCACTTATACATCGTCCATACAGTAAATAAATAAGTAACAAATAAGTGAATCTACCACTGGTTTGGAATGCTGATTCTACCGAGAAGACTGACTGAAGCTGACTATAATAATAGCTTGGAAAAGCTTTGTCATTATTGATAGACTTGCGGGGAAGTCTCTCACCCTTAAACGCTATCACTATCAGTGTCCTGTGCAGATTTTTTTAAAATTTATTCTATCAAGATGACCTCCCTCGACCTGATGGTAAGCGGTAGTGAGATCCACAGGCACAATATAGACCATATTGGGCCTGTCGCACTCTGAAGGCCAGCTTAAACGCCGTTTCACGCCCCGCCTGAAGAGCCCGGGATCATAGGAGGGAGGGAAAACATGAGCTGGAAGGGCTTTTTTTAACTAACTTACGATGATGGCTTAGAGTAGCCTTGTCATCATCACCGGACTATCGGGGGAGCGGATGGCTCTCACCCCTAAATTTTAAACGACATTTGCCTGAGGGTGCCCCCTAACTGCGAACTCAGCTCAGAACGTCGTTGGGCGGTCCCTAATGCGGTTGTGTGCATTAATATAAGTACTTAATATTTGTATTATTCAAAATGTATACAAAAACAATACTTTACCTGTCTCTGATAAACCGCAGCATACTAGCGTCTTGAACGCGATACACATTTAGAGTCAGTGTGCGCACGGCGATTCGCACCATAGACTCGTTATGGTTGAAGAACTTTATGGCCTCCGTATAAAGTGGAAAGTCTTTTGTATGCTGCAAAGAAAAACTTCTTATGATAACCATAACCATGGCAGATTTTCGTGTTTTTTTTAAGCGATAATATTTCCTGCCAGGAATTCGTTTACACAACTGTGATGTATGTGTATGAAGGTCTTCCCTTAAACTGGTCTCCATATTATATTAATTGCCAAAACTTTTCATTATTAGGTATATTTTATTATTGATAAGTAGTTTAAAAAAACATGCTTAGCTGTAAACTATCATTATCTTCCCATTTTAAAAGTAAAAGATACTAAAAGTTATGATAAACATAGTTATCATTCTTGGTATAGTTTTATTACTTCAATAAATGAAAGTGCTTATCAGATGATATAGCAGTTATAATCAGTTATCGGTTATAATTTGAAACATGACCATGACCATGTAGATAAATAATCAATCAACTAAACCCATTGATAAAACTATTAATATACCAAAGTAGCCAAAATATATAAAAATATTTTCCTGATTTAACAATGATATCCCAATATCTGATCTCAATTTATTTTTATATTATATAGTATGTATAAAAATAATTTCGAATACCTACTACAATATTGGAAGAACTATTTTATTGGAAGTTAGAAATTGTATTTGGTTCAATAGGAAGTTATCATTTTAGTATTGGGCAGTTAGAACTTAACTATTGTTATGTCACTACATAATTTTCTCTATAACTTAGTCTGCAATAAATTCTAAGACTCACCTCATTATAGAAGAAATGTATGGTATGATTATTAAGCTTCAGACTAAGCGTTTTCAAAAAGGAAATATAGTAAGCCATCACTTCTTCATCAGAAAAGTCAAACTTGTGGACTATTATTGAGTTTACATGATTGTTGCTCAACAGGTAATCTGTAATAATAATAAATAAATAATAATAAATATTTGGGACATTTCCTCACCTGACCCCAAACTAAGCAGAGCTTGTGCAATGGGTGTCAGAGACTGATATACTTATATACATATAGATATTTATAAATACATATTCACATTGAGGCACTGACCAAACACAAATGTTTGTCCTCATCACAATCATATGAATGTTTGTTCTGGGAATCAAACCCACAAACCTTGGAACTGTAGCCACTAACCAGTGTTTCATCTAGCCATTTACTCTTTTTATTGGTTTAAGTAAAATAAGGCGTCCGACGATTTCAGCCATGGCGGCCGATCTCAATTGAGATCAGACAAGTGTGCAGGACGTAATTATTATAGTGCACAAGTGTGCGCGCAAACACAAGTGCACTCTCTGTTCCCTTACCCTCATAGTTTGGTTAGATGGCAATCCAACATAACCAGTTAGAGATCTGACGCAGGACCACCAGTTTAACATGCTTTCCGAGGTACAGATGTGCAATCACCAACATTCTTAATCCAGTATTCCATTACTCCGCCCAGATTAAGGAAGAAAAACTCACACAAATTTTGCCAGACCCCAGACTCGAACCGGGGTCCTCTGTCCTTATGCAGCTTTTGCTACCAATAGACCAATGAGAAGTAATTTGATTGCCACACACAATATACCAAAACCAATGAGGGAGCCTTTGAGGAAGACCAGCAGTTTTTTCAACTTTAAGCAGGCTTCACTGAGTTTAGAGAGACCTTAGAGTTTGGCGATGAATTCAGCCACTCTCTTTTGCATTATAATTTAGTACTAGACCAGTACTGGCCAGTATTTACTACATTTACATCTTATTCATAATGTTTCAGGACAGGACAATACTATTTACTTACACAATGATGTTTCATTCCTTATATTCTCAAACAATATGTTCAAGGTTTGCAACAACTGCACACAAACATATGATGATCCTCCACATTTCTGTCTCATGATCTTCAAGAAGTAAGAGAGCATGTTTTTCTCCAAGAAGAAACTAAAACAAGTTTATTTTTAATTAGGGAATTGTGTGAATTTTTTTTTGACAGAAAATCTATCATTTTGAATATGTTTGTTTTGTACCTAAATTTTACTTTTGTACTTACAGAGACCTAGTTTAAATGTATTAAAGCCTTTAAAATAATAAATTGTTCGAAAGCATTATTGGGTTCTAAGAAATAAACCGTAATTTGCATGAAATATTTGTGATTTCTTGCAAGAAAAAAGACTTTTCATTTTATGATCCTTTTAACCATATAATTAAATTTTCACTTAAGTTTGTCATACTGCATTCATTTAACAGCGTCCAAAGGATATCCTAGTCATGTCCCACTTAAATAATTATGTATGAGACCAACAAACCAGTTAATGTGATCTTGATAACATTGGTCAGCAAACATGACACTAATTAGAAACGCAATAATGATTCTGTAAATTGAGCCAAGGACACGCAAGAACATGGTCTGTTATCTTGGTGTGGATACTTACTCAAATACTGAGCTATCATTCTGGTCTCCCCATATCAATATCTCTGCAATGCATCTCAAAGACTCCACCAAGGTGCCTCGGTTGCTTTCTGATACTGTAGTGTTCTTGCAAAGTATATTATGTAAATATTTCAATCGCTCGAGTGAGTGAGGGTTTTTGGGACGGCCCCATGCCGCACCAAACCAACTACGACTCCGGAACATGACGGCACAGCAACGCTTTCACAATCAATCACAAACAACAGCACATTTCCATCCTTTTGTGTTAAATGATGCACAAAATCGCACTACACGCCATGAACAACGCCAATATCTAAATTAAGACATTCCGTCATTGCACTTGATTAGCCGAGGGAAGTTCACATTAAAGACGGGTCAGTTGGATAAGACACGATTGTTTTTTTATTTTTTTAGGATTTTTATACAAATTCCACCCCACACAACTTGCGATTTTGACAATGTATGCGACTTGACAGACAGTACAATATTGACATTACAACATGGATGACAGCGGTGACAGCTGTTTGGTGATTGCGTTTAGTTTCCTTGTGAACGTAAATGGACTTGGATGATAATGAAATGCCTTTGAAAAGTGTTTGCTAGATTTTAATATATGATAAAGAACGAACAAATTTCCTTAGTATATATAAATTGCGCCCCACAAGTTGATGACAGGTGATAATGATGTTCGATGATTATTTTATCCAAAATTCAACTCATTAAAATACAAACCAAAATATATCGCACCCTTAGAATGAAAGTGACTTAATTCAAAATTTCTGTAATTCTCGTTTTTACCATAAACTGACCTTAAAAAGCATAATCTATAACCCTGTAAAGAAAAAGAGACCTATTTCTAAGTATAACAGAGAGAACACTTATTTCGGTCTCTTTCACTCGTTCCGCTTTTTGTTTACGCATATTGTGTGAAAGAGCCAGAACTAGTATTACGTCAGATGCGCTTGCGAATGAACATGTAAAATATCGGCGGATCTCAAAAAGTGTCTTTTTATTTCGAATACTGCCACGGTAAGTTACACAATATTTTTGTCAAAAAATGACATTTTCCTTAATACGTCTTTATAGAACAAAATATGCAATAGTATTCAGTGACCTTTTAAGGATTAGGTCTATTTAGTAAAAAATAATTATAAAAGACAAACGACACTTATAATAATAGGTCTGTCTATGACTAAAGGTATATTCATTATTTTTGTTATTCTTAATATTGAACCTGTTTATTACTAAAATTAAAAAGTTTAAGTTGTAACTTTTTTGGAATATGCCCCTATAATATTAAAGGTGTGTGTTATGTTAAGATATTTAGGTACACACAGCCACACATCAGTGTATTCAGATCTGTGAATTTCTACAATCGATCGATTCTCACCTTAATTTCCAACACGTTTTGATAAGATTTTATTTACCTGATGTGGCTATTTTACCTATAACTACTAACAAATAAATTGGTGGGTGTAAAGAATAATGATCAGGTATATTATTTCAGACTAAATTAACGAGTTTACTTCTCAAAATGACATCGAAACGATTTAAACATAAACATATTTATTTATTTATTTATTTATTATATCTTATGTTTAGTTTGATGGGAATAACACCGCCAAAATTAGAGAGTGATGAATATTAAAAAGACAGAGAGGAGAGCCTTTGGTTGAATTTCTTAATAGCGATACTACTGAATGGGTAGACAATCAGTATCATGTCACAATGAACAACTCATCTAAACGATGTGGACCGAAGCGATAGCGACCCGACGTTTATTGTGCCAAAGAAAAAGAATTGCAAAAATTGTAAGAGTTTAACGAATTTTGCCTCACTCTAATCTCATCAGACATCTCCTCTTAACAATTCACCTACTCGTAGTTTGTCGTCAAAGAAAAAATCCTCCAGTAGTTCATCCAGCGGTAGTTCTTCGTCCAGCAGCAGTTCCTCATCCAGCAGTAGATCATCATCCACTAGCAGTAGTGCATCACGCGACCAAAACACCAAAATCAAGGTAACAGTTCTTTTTGCCGGTGGTGTTGTGAGTGAAGGCTCTGCCAGGTACCACGGTACCACCAATAGGCGATGAGGTATGCCGCGGAGTTTAGTGGGTACACCCCTGGGCATTGCACCTTAGCCCAGGAGCAGCTGTCGGTCTCTTCTATCTCAGTACCGGCTGCCGGGAGTCCCACACACCACCTTGGTCAGGGGTTTACACCTTGGGTAAACCCCTGCCCAAGGTGACGGTGCATCAAGCCTTCTTCGCGTTAAAAAAAAGGTATCAGTTCTTTACCCATAAGCAGGAAAAGGAAAAGGGATACAACTAAATGGAAGCAGATGTCAGCTAAAATTGCAAGGAATAGTGGTAGTAATTCTAAATCAAAACGTCAAGTCGAAGCACGGTCCGTAAAGCTACCGTGTTCTGAAAGAGATAATAAGATATTGATTCTTACAAACTTAGCAATTATGAAAGTCTGATTTTTAATCACTTTAGCAAACCTAATAACTGAAATCACAAAGAGTTGTTTTGGATTTTGAGCATTAGAGTAACGATATTTTGGAGTTATTTCGGTCATACTTTTAAAAAGAAGAATTTATAAAGAAGCGCTGTTTTGCAGAATTTAAATGCCAGAAATTTTAAAAAATACTTAATCCCTGCTCTTCATTAATCTTTTCTCGACATTTCAGCCTACACTTTTCAGAACACGGTAGCTTTACGGACCGTGCTTCGACTTGATGTTTTGATTTAGAATTACTTCTACTATTCCTTGCAATTTTAGCTGACATCTGCTTCCACTTAGTTGTATCCCTTTTCCTTATCCTGCTTATGGGTAAAGAACTGTACCTTTTTAAGCTATTGCATAGCTTTTATTGCGGGCATTGAGCGTCTAACGTCGTTTCAGTTCGGTAGACTTCGGCACGGTGTTTGTGTGCGTGCGGTAAGACGTATTGTACGACTCTACGAAACTCGCACGAATCGAGACGAGCTGCTCTGAAATCGGACGATGCTATGCAATAGCTATACTGCGGCAGACCCCGAGTGGCACACAGCTTTTTTTTTTACCCGGAGAAGTTTAAGCTTGATGCACCGTCACCTTGGGCAGGGGTTTACCCAAGGTGTAAACCTCTGCCCAAGGTGGTGTGTGGTGCTCCCGGCACCCGGTACTGAGATGGAAGAGACCGACAGCTGCTGCTGGGCTAAGGTGCAATGCCCAGGGGTGTACCCACTAAACTCCACGGCATACCTCGTCGCCTATTGGTGGTACCAATGTGGTGTTGTGGTGCTTACGAACTTAGCAATTTTGAAAGTCTTGATACAAACTGAAACTGCATAATGTTACGGGTAGCGTAAGAATAAAATTTTAAAATAATTAGTTTATTTTCTAGGCGAAATGTCAATCTATTACTTGATTAATGATAAAACTTGAATAAATATAATAGAGACTGTTATTAAGACTGACATAAATAAATATATTCAGATTTTTATAACATTGCATTTTAATTTAATACCCTATGCCCAAATAACTTTCAGTATGACACTGTCTTATTTTTTGTTGTGCCCACAGAATTATTTCCAATATGTGTATATTGGAAATAATTCTGTGGTGTGAAAAAATATGTCATAAACTGACTTAATTCTTAAAAAGACATAGAATGTCAACCATAATTTTGTAATAAAGTGACTTAATTTGAAACTACTTTATATTTTATGTTAAAATATATAAAAAAAATTCTATAAACATAAATTTTCATTGTCATTGTGATCTCAAAAGACTAATCCACAAATCTGGTAAAAATTAGTAGAAAGCCATTAAAAACGGAAGAGATATATTAAGATGAATTCAGTAATATAATTTTTAGATGACGATCTTGCTCATTTCCCACAAATTGCATTTTTTGGATTCGGTCACTTTCATTCTAAGGGTGCGATATTTTAGTTAAGATTGAGGAAAGCTGATATTAATTTTTTTAATACAATTTAATTCTAGTAGTCAGAAGCAATATTTACTGAACTCAATGTTGTACATGAATGGTTTTGCCATGTAAATATTTTTGGCGCTAATAAAATAAAAAATTATTGACTAGAGGAAGGCACGTATTTTTTGTTCCTTGTCTCCTATAATCCGAAGTTTCATTAGGTAACCAACCAACCGCTTACACTTAGTTCGTTCTGGTTTTAGTCTATTTAATTTTTTAAGCTATTTAAAGGTACCGGCGACTTCATCCGGTACCAATCCATCCAGTAGGTAAATAGGTAGTATAGCTCCACGTGTGCGTACATACAGACAGACAGAGAGCTAAAAAAATACTGATTGCATTTATAGCATAATTATCTTATCTTATCTTAACGCAGGGACCGTCTAACCAGTTCACGTCGACCCTCAGGGATCTTTTGTAGTACCCCTATCTTTATACACCTACTCTTACGTCCTTAGGTCTGAGGTGCCTGTATTCTTCTGGTTTCGGATAAGCCGTTCCCAGAAGTCTGAGCCGGTATCTGGCCAATTCTTCCTTGCAGGCTCTACAATCGCTGTTTGTGGACAGTCTTATTTTCATCAGTAATGAGTTAGTGACGTAGTGCCCTGTTAGCGCTCCCATGAGTAGATGAATTTGAAGTCTGCTTCAACCCATCATGGTTTTGTACCACTTTTTTGGATTGTCGCCGATAAAGCTCTTGGAGTGAATCATACCTGGTTTATTCTTCCAATGCTTCCAACACTCGCTATCAACATGTTCCTTAAATGCCATGTTGATGGTGCTTAAAGCTAGCCCAACAAATGGCTCTGGTCCAATATGATTTGCTTCTGAGCCTCTTCTCGCAAGTTCATCTGCCTTTTCATTTCCCCTATACCCTTCATGGCCACCAGGCCATGAAGGGAAACCAATCCATATGAGCCTCATCTTGTTTTTGCCTCCCTAGGTTATAAAGGGCCGTTATGGCATTGGCGACAAGTTTACAGTCTAATTTGGTTTACAGTCTAATTTGTTTCTTAATGCCCTAAGGGCCGCTTGACTGTCACTGAGAATGTACCTATATAGTTTGATTCTTGACCTTTAGTTCTATGTTCTTCTCTGCACATGAGATTATTGCATAAACCTCTGCTTGAAAAACCGTTGTCATGCCCCCATGCTTTGACTTTCCTCAACATGCTTGCTGTAGATACCGGAACCAGTGCCGGATACCATTATGGATCCGTCGGTATACCATATCAAGCTGTTGCTCTCAGGGCAGGGCGGATTCACCTTCCAGCTGTCCCTCGTCGGTATATTAACCCTAAAGTTCCTATTGAATATGTATTTTGGAATCGTGTTATCACAACCCATTTCTAAAATTCTGGACAGATAACTATTGTCATCCCATTTTGTGTGTCTTGTCTGATGTTTACCTACTAGGGCTCCAAGTCCCTGCAATATTAATATAGCACAAGTATCGATCATCCATGATCCTCAAATAAGTAAGAATTTTGAATAAATAAAAGTCAATGTACTAAATTGACCTCTCTTCAGTTTAATTGAAAGTTAAGATAGGTAGAATAGAATAATTGTTAATTGGTAGGTAATGTTAAGTATATTTTTTTGCAGTAATAGTAAGTAGACTTTACACTTCTCTAGTTCTCTCTCGCACTTAAGTCTCTTCACCTAGGTTTACCATTAATCCAGGTTTTTTAGTTAGATATAAATCATAAAAAAATCATACAAAATGCATTTTTTATTATTTTTATGTTTATGTTTATTTTAACATTTATAGTTTATGTAATGTTACTAAATAATGAACATAGGCTAGATATACTACTTGTCACTAAACACGTACTTATACTTACCTTTTTGAATTTAAAAATATCGGTCGAGTTAGGTTACTGTTAAAAACAATACACCATCCCTTCGTCTCGGCAGCCACACAGAGCGCATTCGTTTGTATAGAGGTAGAGTACTATTTATTTTGTATATTCAAAATCCACAGCTATAATAAAAATTTCAGACTCTTGTCCAAATCATAGAGCAAATGACGGATTTCATGTACACAGGTCTAACAATAATACCTGGTAAGGTAAGCGCGGGGCCGGTAGCATATTCTGCCAAGGGGCCCTTAAAATTGTACCTCCCCCCCCTCATAAGCACCCGCTCTTACCTAATTTTATATTTTTTAAATGACGGTTACATCTGTTGGAGCGCGGGGTCCGTAGAATTTGCTACTCTTGCTATAATATAACTAATCCGGCACTGGTCTGGTTCCATCAAATAAGTTCGCTTTACTTTTCTAAACCGTTCACTACAATAAGTACATACCTACCTACCTAATTAACAAGACTACTTAAATCAAACGAAATTGATCGATTATAACATTTGATTGATTGAAAAAAGGTTCACAATACAAAGTGTATTTAGTAACTAATGCTTTTAAGTCCCTTCCACTTAACTATCAATTTTATCAGAAAGTGAAACTTCCTGTTAATAACTCTTACTGAAGTTCCGTCTTTCGAATTGCATTTGCACAAAATAAACGCTCATAACTCTAATGCAATATGTACCTAATGACGTGTTTCATTAACAGTGCATTAACCTTCGCAGGTACTTTCTCTAACCTTATCTTGACCTATGAAGGGCGGGCTAGTAAATTGATTGGCAATTGTTTTAGGTACATATTTATCAATGCGCTAATCTATCCAGACCGGTTTTCAGTATTGTAGTTGTGATTTTAGTGGTAGGTACATAGAGCTCTAATGTATGTATAAGTAGGAAGTATGTATTAAATAACACAATCATGAATGTTAATTTTTCATTAGGTTTTCAGTCAACGGGACAAAAATTATATTCAAAAAAATTTATAATAATTAATAACAAGCATATTGTAGTTGTTAGCGACTGCGAGTAAAAAAGACATACTGGCAGTGATATAGTACTGCCAGTATGTCTTTTTTCAGAATAAAATCAGGCATTATAGTTAGCATTATTTATTACGTAGGTATTAATCATCATTTATTTTAAGTATATGCCTTTTTTAAAAATGTTCTATCAATATTTTTTTACGTCTTATCCTTACTAATATTATAAATGCGAAAGTAACTCTGTCTGTCTGTATGTTACTCTTTCACGCATAGAGTATTAATCCGATTTAAATGAAATTTAGTACAGATATACTTAGGCCAGAGCCTGAGAATGGACATAGGCTACTTTTTAACTGACTGAGCTATTAAAAGTTATTTTTTACCGGTTTACGAAGTAACTCTACGTGGACGAAGTCGCGGGCGGTAAGCTAGTATGTTATAATTTTTTAAACCTTTTTCTATCTCATTTAAACAATCAATAAAACAAATCCATATTACAAGAAGTCTTTAACGCTACTTATCATGATATCAGGGCAATGTATGCGATGCGATATTGTGATCTACTCGTATGTTATGGTGCAGTAACGCACTGAGGCGTTAAAAACATTATAAACCTAGGACTTTCGTTGTTTTTTTCTAATTCATAACATAAATAATAAAAATGTACAGGTACTTAAAATTATAGACGCTTTAATCAAATTCGACTTTACGGAAAATCGACATGTTTCTGGAAAGTTGAACTACGTAATTTTTTTTACGTACGAAGGAGTTAGGCAAATGTGGCTTCAGTCAATTTGCTTGCAATTTTGATATGCTATAAGACTGAAGTGCCCTGAAAAATGTCCCTATGGGACTTCAGGATTCCCGAATTCGTTCCAAATCGAAATCCATAATTACAGTGCTCCTGAGATTCTAGTATCACTTCTTTATGAATTTGACGTTTGTTTACCATGGCGAACTTAAAAAGCTCATATTAAATTTATTTAGTACAAAAACAAATATAATACCTACATTGAATTAATAATACGTTTAAGACGCACATACACACGTTAACTTTTCAATGACAATGTCATCTGCCTGTGCCTGAGTTATTGGTAGGGTTGCCAGACCGCCGGGAAATCCGGGATTGTCCCGGAATTTTGCCTCTTGTCCCGTGTCCAGTAATTAGCGCTTATTGTCCCGGATTTCGGACACTTTTTTTAGTTTATTACTATTCAATTTGTCATTTAGTAGGTATTCATTGTCTACCAAAGTTATTTATTAACTACCACAGTATTTTATCTTATAATTATAACTATAGTTAATTATGTACTTAGTATAGACATTTAAGATATTTTCTATTATAACCACGAGCCAACATTGTTTTAGTAGAATTGTCCCGGATTTGGTAAGTTACCATCTGGCAACCCTAGTTATTGGGTATATGGTGAAAAAATAAATAACGCAATAGAGAAAATAAGTACCATTTAATCAATTAATATGTTAAATTATTAAATTAGGTGACTAATTTGAAAGAGCACCTACCTACTTAATACTAATTATTCAATAAATTGCACTCCTTCAATCGTGGAAATCGGATTGTTGAAACATTAAATATTATTTACGAATGTTAATTTAAAACAATATAGCAATCCGACCAATTTCAGTTTTTAATACTTAATTATAAAAATACAATATGTAGATGTCGGTAATAAGTATCGACATCAATTAAGTAAGTGTTAAAAATAGATAATTAATTATTGTACGAAATTCACAATAAAAATATTATCAAACAGTTTTAAGCACCTTTGTATTTATAAACTTCATTTGAAAATCAGTAGTTAATTGATACGATACCTGTATGTAGATCATTCACATTATTTTAATTGGAAGAATTTAAAATGTTTATATAGGGTCACAATCTTAACAATATTATTGCTGCTAATATAATCTAAATTCTAAAGTTTTAGTAAAGTTTGAAGTTGGAACTAATTGGTAGATATTAAAATATTTATTAGGAACTTCTTAATTAAGAAGTTAAAAATAATGAAATAGCCTTCGACATCTTTTTTATCTGTGATAATCTTCTCATTTAATGTCAAAGGCACCAAATAGTTAAATATATATTTCGATATCACTAATACATTTTAGAAAGATCTACATATTCATTTATATAAGTCCGATACTTAATAATTGAGCATTTTAATGATCACGTATCTACGTGCAGAACGCACCTGCGTTTACCTACTTTTGATAAGTGTCCAAGTAAAAAAATACAATTTCTGTGTAAGTTTTTTTACAGAATTATTTAACATAATGCAGTTTAAAGTATTATGTGTTATTTGTACCTAATAATCCTTAAAACTAATAGCATTACAAAAATGATTACAATAAATTAATTAGTGAAATAAATATAGATTATAAATTAGGGAAGGTAAAAATAAATTAAGGCTTAAACTAACTAAATAAAATCTAATATTGACTGAAATTATTTTTAACTAACCAGTAAACTGATGAAAATCACTGCGAAAATCTCTATTTTACCTATGATACAAGTCACATACAAGGCTTTAAGAAACAATCACAATTCAAGCTATAAAATTAACTTAATTATTATTACTACATACTGCTTCGTACATTGTTAGAGAAGAATTGTTTATGGTGTGTATGGAGAATAATATTGCTATGGAATAATATAAGTTTCCCTTAAATACCTAATTAATTTCTTGCAAATATTTATTTAGTACAAAAGTGCTAAGCACCGCAAGAAGACTGAAAGCTCTGGGTCTGAAACCCAGGAGGTGCCAATAATATAGGTTTCAGGTATCAGGGTTAATCAAAAATTGTTTTTAGAGTAATCTTTCATTTGTAGGTGTTATTATTAGATTTTTTTAAAAGCGTAATACTAGGGTCAAAATTAAGTGCATAACAAACTAATTTGTTTTGCTTTACAAATTTCACCTTCTACCTACGAAATATTAAAAGGATCATGCTCACCCATAGGGATACTGGCATATGCTAAATATCAACACATATCGATCATTACTAAATCAACAACATCCAATTAACTTTCCAAATCATATGTTACTACTTATTTGAAATGCATAACGCATTAATTTATTTATCAATCGGTACGTAACCTAAAAGCATCCAAAACTTTTACTTTAACTTTTTTAATTGACTTCGTGAATTTAGCTTTCCCTATTTACTTTCGATTACATATTTGAATTCATTGATTAAATCAGCTTAAATAATACAAATCGCAGGCAAGAGTACTGGTCTCTTATTTCAATATTTGTTCAAAGGTCCTTAATTAGATTCACTCGAGAAATTTAATCCTGGCGCTTTGTTGGTGTGAAAATGTGGCAATGATAAACGCAAACGAATTATGTTGTAATGGTGTCCTTTTATTTGCGTTTACTCTCGTTATGGGTTTGCGTTAAGAATAAGCGATTTTCTATAGCATTTCTGTCACGGAATTTCTGTTTAAAAATAAGATGTTGCGTTGGTGTCTTATTGATTATGTCTAAGGCAGACCAGGATTAAATTTCCGCAAGCTTAGGTACATCAGCTCGATACGAGCCAGTCAAGCGTGTCCTATCACATTACCGCCATACAAACGAGTTTTAAGGGTAGAAGTTCTGAAGGGCGTCGGAGTAAATGGAATTGTATGTGTCTCTTAAGACGTATACGTTGTCTCCTGGCTTGCCGTTGAACACATACGGACCCTTGAGGTTTGTAATCTTGGAGTTAGTTGGTGTAGGCTTGGGTTTAGGCTTTGAGTATGAAGGCACGCTGTTGTAGCTAGGTCTCGAAGGTGTAGGCATGATTGGTTGGGCTCCGTAGCCGAACGGATCCATTTGAGGAACCTGTGGTACTTGTGGGTACCCAGCGCCTCCGTTCCACTGGTAAACGCCGGTAGGTTTGCCGTTGGATACGAAGTCTAGAGGCAAGTTGATGAAGGGATCAGCAACAGGAGATGGCACGCCTTGGGAGAGCATCGGAGGCATCGGGGGTCCTAGAGTAGGAGGCTGGGAGACGTAGCCCAATCCAGGGACGAACATGTACGGGGTGGGCGGGAGTCTGATGTAAAAGATGGGCGAGTTATCGTACTGCAGAGAATTTAGGTTGTCATTGGGGAATCCGTCTCCGTTGCCGTTTTTCTTCTTATTCTGCTGTCGCCTCCTGCTAGGAATAGTTCTGGACAGTTCTTCCTCGTCGAAATGGTCGTCGTTCACGGAGAATGTGACGTCATCGTCATCATCTTCCGAGTAATCGAAGCCAGAAGATAGGAATGATGGGTAGTATCCAAAGAGGTTTAGTGCCTTGTTTTTCCTATTTGATGGTGAAGGAGCAGCTGTGGTCGTGCCTTCTTCTTTGAATTTCTCCTGTAGTTTGCTCTGGCGGGAACCATCGTCTTGTAAATTGGCAGCTCTTGATCGTCGGGAACTTGGGGCACTATGGCCGAAGACTACGAGGCATAGAAGTACTAGCAAGCAGAGAAGTGTCCTTGATGTATTCATGGTTATCTGAAAAGAAAACAAAAGAATGTTGGAGTTATGATCATCAAAACATACTTTTTGTATCGACAGAAAACGATAAATTCGTAATTGATCAAGATTTAGAGCGATGTTGTACCGATCAAGAGATTGCGTTGGAATATGTTAATTGAAAATGTAAGATCTTCAAACTAAGTAGGTGCCTGTTTTACAGATAAACGCTTAACTTAGCATCTCAAAATGTCAAGCTGACATTTACTAAGGGCTGACCAAAACCTTGCTATACTGCACACTTTAATCCATTTAACTCTGACAAAGCCTTCAACACAAGAAGATTTATTGCTATTCAATTATGTTTTTCTTCAGTTTACACGGTTAAGAAGAGCATAACGATTCTGTTCAACCTCAAATTGTGGAGCAGAAATAAATTAATAATCATCTTATTAATGGGCAGTGGCAACTCCATAAGTTCCAGAGTGGCGCCTATTTTCAAAACTGGTTCCAATAATTGGGAGGCCAAGGAGGCAATCATTAAAAACGTCAAGCGCCCACGGACCGCAATTTTATTTAATTATCTTGGAAATAACACATTCACACTTACAACAGGGGTTGATTTGTGTGCAATTAGCGAAATGGATCATTAAATGCCGGATCGGATGACTATAATGTCTTCGGGCTGTGGAGAAACTTGAATGAACTTAATGTTTTCAATATCACGTGATTAATGGACTATAATTAAACGTCATTAACATGTTTATCGTTGTCTTTTAACTTGCAGTATCTAATTGGCGCCAGGTAACTGACAAATATTTTACGATCATTAATGAAACTGTCCCACTTATGGACAAGAGTAACCTTGAGGGTAATATTTGTTCATCACTCAACATGTACCTAGAATTGTACAGCATATCTTTTGAGCCATAATTGTGGGTATGAAAAAATTAAATAGTTTTCAAGTTCAGTCATATTTACCAAGGCAGCGAGTATAACTTTGCTTAGATCAAAGCATCTAACATGTTGGCGTTAACACCAACAGTGCTTACTTTGCAAGTCGTACTTCTTCATTCCCGCAGTTTGAGATACTGAAGGCGTGTATTTTTAAAGATCAATACATATTAAAATAAATAAATATTACACAACATCATATACATTGATCTGAGTAAGTAGCTTAAGCACTTGGGTTACGGATATCAAAATCAACAGTGGATATACAAATATACTTAAATATATTTACACCCAGATACAGAACAAACACCGACGTCATACAAATATTTGTCCGAGTGGGAATTGAACCCACGACTCTTGGAACCGTAGGTTTTGAACCTGAGTCACTAACCACTGTTCCATCGAGCCAGTCAGCCATATAACTATTAACTACTTTTAATGCCACTTGTAAGAACCGATACTGGGGCAATTACCAACAAAATATTAGCTGCTCAGCTTGCTCCCCTATAATGAAGAAGTTATAATAGTTAACATTTATTTATAGCAATTAATACGAACAAAAGAAGTTCTCCTATCTTAAATGTTAACTGGTGCTGCGAAGTTTATCACTGCGAAATTGATCCAAAAAGTAACAAAAACATACTATTTATGAACGCTTAATAATGCTCTTTCGATATTTTAGAAACATTGCCGGCATTATGTACAGTAGTTTATTTATGACTGCGAAATAAGCGTGTTTAAAGGGCAACTAAATAAATCAAATTACTTTTATTTGGTCTCAAAGGAAATCTTCAAAGATGCCGCTTTTATTTTTTTAAATAATCAAACAAAAACGTAATTTTATTAGCCAGTGTTACTTAAATTTTTATTGTAAATGTAGTGTATGGACAAAAATAATTATTACCTTTATTTCAGCGCTGTTAACCTGTAAACCCCTCATAAGATTTAATTTCATTATCTAAGACTAAGCTAATTCTGGAACTATTATTTTGACACGTTATTCAGATATACTTTGAGATCATGGTTGAGGGTTCTTTATACTATAGGAACATAATATGTACATTTTTTTTAAATACACCATCAAAGAAAACTTTGATTGAAAAATGTGTATCAAACATTAGCAAGAAACAACACCAACCTAAATCATTGATTCAGAGTTACCAGGTGCTATAAAGATACAAAACCACATGAACCGTTCGTGTCTTCCCAATAACGATATTACCTAACGATTATCAATTTGCCCGAAGGGAACATGAGAATTGATTTGTATCTTCGTATGCATCTCAATGTCAGTACGACGCCGGAATGACAAATTATAACATCTGAGAATTTATTGCATGCTATCACTATACAGCCATCCATCTGGTTAGGGTTGGGAGTATTGGCTAGCTATTAGAGCTATTGGGTTTTAGAATAAAATTTCTTAGTAGAATCTGCTATACAAGAGGTTTTGTGTATGCTGTCTGTATGTTAATCATATTTTGCTTTTTCGCACTGGGAAACTTATAGCTGTTAGCGATCTTTGTAAATAAAATCTCTTAAAAAATGTGTCTATGATATTAGTAGAAAAAGCTTTTAACCTAATAATTTTGAATTACCCAATATTCTATTTTACCAAAGGTCTTTGGAGTTTGACAGTTAATAAGTAAGCTGAATCTTAAACTCTTATGTAATTCTGTAAGTTTGTGGATTGACTTGACTAGAGGTATAAAAGTCAGTCCGTACTTATGGACTTACATACCACATTTTATAACATATAAAAACAAAACACAATCGAAATTTTTCAATTAACTCTTTTTCTTTTTAAATTAAGCAAGCTATACACAGCCCTGGCTTCGTGTCTTGTCAGCGACCGAGATTGCGCCTGAACAAGTTGTTTTGATAGGCTTAAATTGCATCATTGCATGTTGTTATGATCAGTTATACCGATTCCCTGGAAGCTCGTTCATATTATTTTTGTATGCTCGTTTTTTTTTAAATAACTAACGCAAAGATAGGATCTCTTAGTGCCTTTTATCGCCTTTATCTATTTTCCCTTAACCTACCCTGTTGATTTCTTAGAACCACTTTACATGTGTAATATCATGGCTCTTGCGTGGAAAATATTGCGTCGTACATCAAGGAATATGAGAACTTTTCAGTGGCGGAACATAAGAATTTGGAATTGATTGGCATGTATTTTTTCTTTTCGTTAATTTTGAATCCTTCAAATGATCAGTAAAGAACCACTTTACCAATCAGAATGGTGACTATTTCTACTAAAACACTAAAACTAGCTTATCGAGCCTGCTTTGCTTATAATCTAGCGTACTAGCGGAAGCCCACGACTTCGTCCGCATGGAAATGGTTTGGCATTAATGATTTATTTAAATATCCTTTACTGAACCTTGTTAAATTTGCTATTTATTAGTGAAAGTCCCGTAAAAATAGGTCCATCCGTTTCTGAGATTAGCGAGAATAAACAGATAAACAGACAAAATTATGTTTTTTTGGTTTTTTATATTGGTATCCGATATAGACTAATACCCTTTTAGTAATAAGTGTTTTTTTTTATTATGACATAAAATTAAAGTCATTTTATTAAGTTGTATAGATTTATGTACAATGGGCGCTGGTTTTAGAAGGTGGCCAAGCCGCCAATGGCACACAACTACTTAATTTTGACCTGATTCCATCTAGAGGGCGACACTGTGCACGATTTTTGATTGACTGGAGCCGACTCTGTACACAAGAAGATACCTATTAGGCTGGTATAAAAAATATAAATTCATAAGTATACTTAAGTTACTATAGTAAGAATAAGTTATCATCAACACAATCTTTATCTGATTACAGCAAGTCAGTAAGATTTGCTATATGAATTTATTGAATTATGGTTATTGAGGTAGCTGTCATTTTAGCGATTGTAAGATAGTTAATTTATCTGTTGGTAATTATTTGTACAACTGGTACTTACAAGGCGTACACTGAGTCATTGTATTTTTATTTTAAAGTAAAAAATAATGATTTATCTTATGTTATCCCGTGTACTTACTACCTAAGATTTATTTTTCATAAAATTGCAAGCGTTTTGGGAAATAAGGGACTGAAAATGGCTGACTTAGATTATATTAACCTTATCTACAGAAAAACACTATGAAAGCCATAAACTTTATAGGTAAACACACTTTTTGATGAAAAAGAAGACTTACCTCTATGATTGCGCAAACTAATATAATCTGGTAGGTGTCAAGCCCAAAAAAAAGAGAAAGATACAATTATAAATTTCAAAATGTAAAAACAAAAAAATTACATCACTACTTTCGGGAGATGTTAACGAGATGAAAAACGTTAAATAAGCTTTAATAATGCATAGTACGGTCGAATCGAGAAACCTGTCATGGTCTGTTTTAAGGGAGCCCAACCATGACACCTGGTTGGGCTCCCTTAAAACAGACCATGCTGGCCGGGCCGCCCACGCATTTGCTCTCACGCATGACCTGACACAACTGGTACTCCAGCCCACCCGGATGCCTGATATTGTCGGTCAAGCGCCCTCCCTGTTGGACCTTCTGCTGACGAGCCACCCATCGGGGTACCTAGTGTCGGTTTGTGCCCCACTGGGGTCCTCCGACCACTGCCTGGTGGGTGCAACAGTGCCATGCACCGCTCCCCCACAACCCGTGGAGGTGACGCGGAGACTGTGGCGCTACTCGTCGGCAGATTGGGATGGTTTGCGTGAATACTTCGCATCCATCCCTTGGGGGCAGAGCTGCTTTGGAGGAAGTGATCCCACGGCGTGTGCAGCGGCTATTGCGGTTGAGATCAGTCTTGGAATAGTGTATTACATTCCATTTTCTGATGTCACCAGCGGTCTAAAGATGATCTCTGGTTCAGTCGTGAGTGCGCCGCAGCCGTTGAACTGAAACGGACGGCGTACCGCAACTGGGCCAGGGCTCATGCACTCCGGGATCCTAATATTACTTCAATCAAAGCGGCCTATAACAAAAACCACCAAGGCCACCAAAAGGGCCTACATTAGAGCAGATGCCCAGCGAGTTGCACGTGTTGGCCAGGACCTTATTAGGCATCCCACGGGTAGCCGCTCCTTTGGCGCCTGGCTAAACATGTGCAATCCAACTTCTGTCTGCCTTCGTTGCCCCGCTGAAATATCCTAACGGTTCGCTAGCTCATCAGCCGCAGGAGAAGGCAGATCTGCTTGCCAATCTTTTTGCGGCCAATTCCTGCATTGATGACGGTGGAGCACAGCCACGCCTAAAATTCCAGATTGCGGTGCTCATATGCCTGAGATTTTAATCAGGCAATTTGATGTACGTGCTGAGTTGCAGTCACTTGAGAAAGCTAGTGGCCCAGACGGTATTCCAGCGTTAGTACTTCAAATTTGCGCAGCGGAGTTGTCTCCAGTACTCACACGCCTGTACCGCTTCTCATATACCTCGGGCATCGTGCCCCGGGCTTGAAGGAGGCGAATGTTCAGCCTGTCCTCAAAAAAGGGGACAGGTCTGATCCTGCCAACTACCGGCCCATAGCTATAACCTCAGTACTGGGTAAGGTGTTTGAGCGGATTATTAACGCCCAGCTCATCCGCTACCTAGAGGATCACTCGCTGCTGCATGACCGTCAATACGGTTTTAGACCAAAACGGTCCACGGGTGATCTTCTAGCGTACGTTTCGCACCTCTGGGGGAGGCTATGGAGAAGCACGGCGAATCTATGGCAGTTAGCCTTGATATCGCTAAAGCGTTTGACCGTGTATGGCATCGTTCGCTTCTCTCCAAGCTCCCGGCATACGGTCTGCCACCTCGCTTATGCGAATGGATTGCGGGATTTTTGGAGGGCGCAGGATTCGTGTCCTCTGTGACGGACGCACTTCCTGTTTCCACCAATAAATTCGGTGTACCTCAAGGTTCCGTTCTGTCGCCGACATTGTTTCTGCTGCATATCAATGACATGTTGTCACTAGGCAACATTCATTGCTATGCAGATGACAGCACTGTCCACGCACGTTATTTTGGAAGACCTGGGGTAAAGCAGACCGAAACCGAGGAAAAGAGGAACCTTCTTGTCGCCGAGCTTGACGGGGTCTTGGACCGCATTTCCGAATGGGGCTCATGCAATCTTGTCGAGTTCAATGCCAAGAAGACACAGGTGTGTGTTTTTTCTAGTAAAGTGTCTCCTTTCCTTTCCCATCCTACTCTTCAGAGCACCCCCTTACCAATACAGGATAGCCTTAGCATCCTTGGCATAGATGTTCGCCGCGACCTGAACCAGCGGGATTACATCGAGAGCGTCCATAGAACAGCCTCCCGCAAACTGGGGATCCTGAACAGAGTGCGGCGATTTTTCACACCGGTGCAGCTCTGCCTTCTTTATAAGGCACAAGTTCGCCCATGTGTGGAATATTGCTGTCACCTCTGGGATGGCTCCGCAAAATACTTGCTCGACGCTCTCGATAGGTTGCAGCGACGTGCTATCCGTATTGTAGGTGATGTAGAGGTGTCCGAAACTCTGGAGCCTCTACAACTACGTAGAGACATTGCCGGTCTTAGTGTTCTCTACCGTCTCTTTAATGGGGAATGCTCTGAAGAGCTATTTCAGCTAATCCCTCCCTCCCCTTTCCACTCCCGAACGACACGTGCAGGACAGCGCTGCCATCCACATACAATGCAGTCGCTGGTGGCTCGGACTAAGAGGTTCAGCTCTTCATTTCTGCCCCGTGCCATTAAGGCATGGAATGCCCTTCCAGCTCATGTTTTCCCTCCCTCCTATGATCCCGGGCTCTTCAGGCGGGGCGTGAAACGGCATTTAAGCAGGCCTTCAGGGTGAGTGCGACAGGCGCAATATGATCTGTTGTGCCTGTCGACCTCATATTTGGATCTCGCTACCGCTTACCATCAGGCGGAGTGTGGTCATCTTGTTTGCCTATTATAAAAAAAAAAAAAAAAAAACCTCCTCCTCTTTGAAGTCGGTTAAAAAACTTACCTAGTCCAGTCATAAGTCTGTCATAGTGCATAACGCAAATAGACCAAGAGTGGAATGAACAGGTAGGATCCCGCAAGGTCGGTCGATGACCCCGGTTGATTACAAGCAATCCATTCGCTTAAGACGGGGCAAATTGAATGTTCTCATCTTATGTAGAGCAGATCAGGATCAGCGCGATAACTAAGGTTACTAACGATATTCTGGACGATTGAGCGTTTTAGATAAGGTAAATTTGCATTTTTTTTTACTTAACAGATATAAAATCATTACACTATGATTTGAATAGGTAAAATACCTCTAATATTTTCAGCACACCGTTTCATTAGTCAATATTTTAATAGTTTGAAAATATTATATTATATTTGTATTTTAATTTTCTATGACCTACTATTTCATGTGTTTTGAATTCAAATGCAATAGCTATTCTTCGCTATTTACATATACTTAATATTATAATGCCAAATTTATTGAGAACAGCTACCTAGGTTACTTAGTTAGAACACTAACTTGCTCTACCTATATTTTATTTTACAAGGGAAGGTAAATTTGATACGTATTTGTGTCATATTAAATGTTTATTACACACCATTTATGCAACCATATAATTTACTATGAACCAATACGGAAGATAACATAATTGCTCAGGGTAAATTGAAAATACCTTAACAAGAAAAATGACAGTAGTCATCTTATCGACGTTGGAATGTAGGTAATCAATTCTTATTAACAAAGAATGCCTATTACAAGCAACGTTATGGATGTGTTGGTTATATAATAGAGATAATAAATAACATGTCTCATACAATGTAACAAGTTCCCCGAGGGAAATAATGGTACGTACAGAAAAAGATGTTTTTCCAGATACATAATGGTAGTGGAGTATTTATTATTCAACAGCTCTGAGTATACCTATTATAGTTTTGTTTTTACTTAAGTCTTCTAAGAAGGTACATCTTGGATTATGTTTACCTTAGGATAAGCGGCAAGTAAGAAAATTACTCGATCGATATGCTACCCAAGACGTTATAGTTGATTCTAATTAAATAAGTTAAATGTTTTAAAAAAAATGTTATCTTGCATTTTTGTAAGACTAAGTCCGAGTAAGTTGAAACATTTACCATGACAATGATGAACATTACAACCTCTTCATGTCATTTAAAAGCTACATATAGTAAAACTTCTTTCCATTTCTTTTGCAGAACTGAGTTAATTCTGAAGTATCGCTTTTATTGGATTTTCGGATTTTGGACATCAGAAAGATAAACAATAAATTTTTTATCGGGAACACTTGATAGTAACAAGCCGAAATTGTGATCATAATTTATACTTAAACTTTTAAATAGACGGAATTAAAAGATTTGAAGAAGCGTGCAGAAGAGGTAGATGTAAGTATGTACCTAAAAGAAGCTAAAGTGGTGTGCCAGGACCGTAGCACATGGCAGGAAGTTATCTCTGATTACCCCTCTGGGGAAAGACGTGGTTCTATGTGAGTATGTTTGAAGAAGCCATTTGAAACTTATACAGACCACACATTTCGAAAGGGAAAAAAACGAAAGTGTAACTCTACAAAAAATCAATTCTAGTCCACAAAAGCATCGAACCTTGCGTATTATAAAAATACTTAAACATTTTATTACTTTTTAAAGTAAGTTTTCTACTTTGCGAATGAACAGTTGACATTTGTACGTAAACTTATAAGATCAACTCAATTAGCACTGTTTTAACAACGATACCTCCATTTTAATTGGTAAACTTTATGACGACAGGCTATATTTAACTTAAAAAAGACAACTTATTTTTAGGACGACTTGTATTTGGCGTAACTTTGTAGCAAGTCCCTTGATACTTGATACTACATATTTATGTATCTTATATATACATAAATATGTAGTATGGTCTGTATGAAGAATATTTATAAGCAATGCAATTTGTTTACACAATTTACGATTAGGTAGTACGTAGGTCATAATATGCGAGTTATTTGATTTACTTTGCACTTATTACATTAATAAATCATTATTATAAGCACCTAACGTGCTTTTGAGGAGGTCTTTGTCCAGGAGTGGACAGGAATGGGATGATAATGATGATGATGATGTATACCTAATTGAAAACATGATTTTTTACAAGAGAGACAAGTACAAGTACAGGCTCTTTCAGAAATACCATTCTCGTTTACGTAATTAGTATCTAATTATATTGTATAAAACTGGTTATATATTACTATAAGATTAGAGAACTCAGATGATCTTACAGTCCGACTAAAAAATTGCTTAGTGTCTACATAAGTACACGTAGAAATAGTTTCATTGGTTAAGTTAGTTAAAAATAACCCAGCTATTTAAAAGTATTATCCGCACTCACATGCAATATGCATTAGATTATTTAGGCATGCCAGATAACATTACAGCTTTATCACATGCAATCTAAGATACCCAGTAAAAGTCTTTATTGCATCTACGGTGGCGATCTCGCGGCCAAGGAATAAAAGTTCACTTACGATTATAAATTTTTCTACAATGAGGCATTTGCAATGTTTAAATATGAAAGAGTGTGTCATGAAACAAATGATTGCAACGCGTGCGGTAGAAAGCGCGAACATTAAAATACGATTTACCGTGTTAGCGCAATGGGAACGAAAGTGTTAAAATAATTTGTACCCCATAAATGGAGGCGATATTTTACGAGAGCAGGCTACTTTTTTGTAACCATTAGCTGTAAATGGTGCTTACAGTTTGTTAGAGTTTGAAATTGAAAGCGTTTGTAATTCCCTGTTAGGTTGGTTGTTTTTTGCATGAGTGTACGTTTTATATCGTGCTTAGGGTAAATGAGGTCCGTATATAGATGGAGTCACGTAGGAAGTTAGCGTGTTGAGGGAATTTGTTTCGTCATGTTCGTACATTATTACTTTGAATATATTGCACACTTGAAAGAATAGCAAATTGATGTTGGATAAATTAGCACCATGAGTTACATTAGATATAATATTACTCCTTCTTTAAGCCTAAATTATTTCCCAAACACCACAAGATTTTTAACATTAGTAAACTCAGTGTTTTATTACTAGTCATTCTAGATGTTTTAGTACTACAGATACTTACTATGAATAGGTATGAACTTTACTCAATGCAGCCTTGAGACCATAAATTACAATATAAACAGAGTTATTACCAATATGCTGCAAGGTCCACTAACACGCTTGTAGACAACATAATTTCGATCGAAAGTAACTCTCCGAACGCTTACATTTTTCTCGGTAAGAACTATTTCTAAGCCCAGTTTCTTTGACTCGATTATCCAACAACCTTACAATTATATGGGCAGATAGTGGTCTTGTCTGCGCCTTCAGAGGTTATTTGTAAATGCTGTCACGAGCCAAAAGAGGCTAAGAGGGCCTGTCAACAACTCCTCTCCTCACTTCAAAAATGCGAAAAATAAAATCTGTAGAAAATAAGTGTACGTTTATGTTTGAAAAGGTAAATAGAATCTCACGGGAATGTTTAAAGCTATTGCATAGTATATTATAAGTACTACGTATACATTCGTAACTCATATTAACATAACTTTTAGGTATTTAAATAAAGGTAAAAAACATAGTTTTTCAGATATCGACGTTCAAATCTCTTTCGGTATATTTTAGACACGTGGCTATTAAAGAACACCAGTTAAAATCAAATGTACTACGTATCCATTCAGTTATTTTTATTGCTGATCTTTGACTCTATTAAATCGAACTTACTCACTGCGACGTCTCTTCTTTACTATATAATTAACCGCTCCTCAAAATTTTCATCGATTATAAGGAGGTATCTATTGCTGCGGGCTTAGCTTTTATAAGCGTTGAATTATACAATAAGTGCTTGTGTTTGATATAATTATTAGGTAACATCAGCAATAATAGAGACAGCGAGCTAAATAGGCTCGCAAATAGCTGGTACGAATTTCAAATACCGTTTATTGGGCAAACTTGGCTGTATCAGAAGTTGCTGATACGAGTAGTAAGTTTCAACATACAAGTGTTTTAGAAGTGAAAGCTTCCCGCTTCCCCGAAACTCCGGTGACAATGACAAGGCTACTCCAAGCCATCATCGTAATCAGTAGAGAAAAGTACGCATTAGCGCCTACCAGTGTCTCTGCGATAGTTCATCTGCTGTTGCTGCATGTCTTAAAACTTACACTTACAAAGTTCTCGATAGAAAACTCATGAAAAAAAAGCTTGATATTACGGAACCCGCATAGGAGCTTTGAACAAAAAGGCGATGGACATTATCACTTTCCCTTTCATTTAACACGTCTCGTCTCTATCAGACTCGTAGAGTACTGTGATTAACCAGATGTCTATTAGGGCTGTGACTATCATACTTATTTAAGCCAACGGCCGAATTTTGAAATTTAATATGAAAATGATATTTTTTTCTGTTACTTAAATAAACCTCCTTTTCGTGCGGTATCAAAAAACTGGTAACAAAAAATGGTAATATCAACATTTTACTTTGCTACAAGTGTGAACTTGTGTAAAAGATACTAGAAGAGTATATTTTCGACATCCCTAGAGGTGTCGATGGAAATTTAATATACATCGATGTTATATCATTAGATGTTATGACCTTACCATTAAACAGATCTAGCACTTAATTCCCTTACACTTTAGATTAATAATATATTCGGGCGCCGTATTTCTTATAAGGTAAGGTACATTTTTGAATAGCCAAGTTTTTTGGGTAAGAGGTGCTTAAATCGTAATAAAATTATAATAGACCAGCGATCTTGTTAAATTAAGTAACGTTATTTATGCGGGAATTACGAAAATCAGTTAGGCGCTTGCGCTATAATAAATGACTGATGAATTCTGGCTCGGGCTTTTTTTATTCGAACTTTTTTTTACTCTTTAGCTTTAACCTAACTTAATTTATTAAAAAAAAGTGTAACTGGAATTGTGGTATAGAATGTCTACATATAAAATTCACGTTAGGTCAATGAATTCAAGTTGAAACCTTAAAAAATTGTAAATGTAGAGTAATTATTTGTTATAATGCATACAATATTAAAAAATATATATATTTATTGGCTTAAAAGTGGACCGCTGGAAGTGGTCTCTCTCTGTTTTTTTTAAAAATAATTTTAGGGATTTAAATGGCCTGTATTGTTATTCTAAACATATTATTTAGAGACCCGACGTTTCGATCTCGCGATCAGTCTAGTACGTGACCGAAAAATATTTTGTATTTCAAGAGTTGGCGCAAATAAAAGACAATAGTTTATTTATTGACTGCTAAATTCCTGCTATCTCTTTAATTTAAAGTTTCGATGTGCAGGATGTATTACTTACCTAAAATTAACAATAAGCTGTCGTTTCACACGTTCTAGCTTATTAGAATCACTTAAGGCAATCTTTGTGATTATTTTTATGTGTGCAAAAAACTTAATCACCGGGTTCATAAATGCTATAAGACGGTACCTAAGTAGTACATAGTTAAGTTCATGTGAGATAATATTCTTAGTAGGGTAATTTGAATTATTTTTCTTACTTTGTATTTTATACCAGTTTGCAAAATTAAGGTGCCTATTATAGTTTTTAAATATAAAAAAATGGATAGGTTAATATTGGCTATTAAACTTTCGCATACGTACAAGAAGACAATTGATATTTCACATTCTTACGGAACAGATATGCAAGCACATGATAAATGATATTTTTGGCCCGCCTGGATCCCCGGTTAGAGGGGATTTTGAATGATAATTAATGTTTTTTTTTGTATATATCAACAATACTCTAACTTCTCATCGCATTTTATCAATTAGATGTCATCTTACCTGTTTCATTATCAAAGCAATAACACAATTTATTGCACAGTTATATAAAAAAAGAAGACTGAAATGTTAAAAGTATGAGTAGGTAGAAACTATTAATTTAGGAATGATGGTACAAAATAAGCGTAATACATACTAAGTTGACTATCAAAAAGAAAAACTTCTTTCTTTTCATAATAAAATAAATTCCTCCATATCGCATGATTAAAATTAAAGAAACAGATAAACTTACAGATATTTCTATAGTGATCAACGGCCACTCGTCAGTTGAGCTAAGCCAATTATGGATGAATTTCATTTGCCTAATGAAATTTATACAATTCCTCGTATGTCCGTACCCCGGTATTGTAAATAGCGTTCCTAGTTCGAGAATGTGGTATTGTTACCATTCCTAGGTAAACGGTATGTTTTTACGACACTGTCAGAGGAAACAGAAGTGCCCCTTGATTTATTCGCTTAATTAATCGTGGCAGTTTGAGTGTGTTTAATGATTTATTTTGAGTGTAATTAATGAAACCGTTTTGTTTTATAATAGCTTGCGTACTTAAATCATTGATTGGCTCATTAGGGAAATGTCGTAGTATAAAGTTGTTGATAGTTCCAAGCATTTATTCCCGATGTTCTTGCCGTTGGAATATTTTATTCTTTTACAAGCCAAATAAATACGTTTTTGATAGAAAATAAAAATATAAGAGTAAAATGGTTTTTTATTTCGTGTTAACTTTTTGACTTTAATTTTATCCGCTATTACACGAATAGATTTGACCAGTGTGGTTGACTAAGGCATTACCGCCCTAGTTTAGGGCCCGTGCCCTAGCAGTGGGGACGTATATGGGCTGATGATGATGATAGACGAATAGCTACACTTTACTGGTTGTAGATTATCCTTTCAGCAATCCATTAATCTTCGTTCCAATATGTATACGCCGTCTCCGATAGCCGAAGGCTTGGTGTCGCGATTCTAATGTGCCTCAATTTAAAGACCAGTTCATTATTTACTACTTTATTCAGTGCTCTACCAGACTTACTAGTTTAGCGATCGGGTAGGGTCATTTTTTTCTTCAGACCTTATTACTGGTAGTTCAGACTTCGGATTAACAAAAAGGTGTTGATGCAGGCTTCATAATAGAAAAATTTGTCGGGTTTAAATCTCAGTTGAGACAAAGTCGGAAAATGTCTATGTCAATTTTCAGTGATACGTGTACAGAAAATTTTGTACTTACTTTAATATGTAAGTATTTGATGCATACTGAGCTGTAAACTTAGATTGTTTAACTTAAAATTATGGGGATATTACGTTAAAATGACCGTGACTTTTGTCACATATTAAGTGCATTACAAAACTGACTTTCATGTTATTAAATTGTTATATAAAATATCTCGTATAATACCAATGAGTAAAATCTAAATGTATGTAATTCAAATGAAACGTCCAACGCTGCGACATTGTTAAGTGGACTAAGTAGTGCAGTGTCAATCGAGTTATCGCGACAAAATTATAGTTTACACATCATCACTTGGTGACATGAAATTACCCTCTAATGCAGGTAATTTGCCCTTCACACGGGGGGAAAGTGGCGAAATCACCGGAAATGAGGCTAGAAATCTAAATCTTACAACCCGCAAAAGACACTGGCAATTCTGTCTTTTTACATACGCAATAAAGTCTTTTATTCTCACTTAAGATGTATGCACATGCGTGCAACTGATAACATGGTAATTATAAAAACATCACTGAATCATGACTGTAAAATGTTTCAATTCTGACTGTTTTTTTGGAAAATTTGAAGGTTTAACTATGCATTAACTTAATGCATCCATTGTATGTGGAGCACACACCTCAATTTGAGAATGTAATACCCTTAAGAATCTCATTAGTGAAGGGATCAGTTGTTTATTTCTGATTTGCTTCATATTTTATATGAAGCAAATGAACGCGTGGCGTAAAGCTTTATTCTTTTTCCAATGGAAAGTTGTTGTGAAATGTTTTGATTTGACATAACTTCAAAAATGTAAGGCAAATATTTGAGAGTGAACTTAAACAAAGCTTATACTGCTTGTACTGTTAATAAGATATTTTTACAAATACGTTAGATTTAAGTAACGATATATGAAATAATATTGTTATGTATATTATTATTTTAATAGTCGACCTCTGTAGGTATAACAAAACTATTTCATCTGAAGAAGCTGTCAATTTTTTACTGACTAACAATCAATCATATAACAAAAATAATTGAAACGTGTCAAGATTTAGCTACTCATTTTATCCACTGATAGATATTCAAAATATCTGCTTAAACATGTGTTAAAAACATTGGCTATCATCGAAGCTACATGGCTTTGATTGATTACGTGAAAAAACATAGTTTGGTATCCATGTCATCGGCATTGCTTTTTGCCTGTAACTTCAAGTAATTTGACATATAACATGGTAATATACTTTTGGTTAATTGAATATAACAGTTGGGTGAGATCAACGACTCGTAAGATTGGCAGCCGCGCAGATAAACGGTGGTTAGACGTTTAATGACGACCTGTGATCAGATATTCGCCATCACTTTAGTAACTAACATAGGGTTGTCGATAAAACTTTTTTGCCGTCTGCACATTTTTTTTTATCGATGATAATTTTAATTATATTAAAACATATAATAGTATAATTGTGCATATCCCTATGTATAATGTGCTCTCATGCTTTTTAAATTCACTAACTGGCACATATAGAACTTAGGAATTCTTCAATCTTATCATCTCGGGTATATCTGGATTCCATTGTTTTAGTTAGTTTAATGTCAATGCCAAAATATAATCATCAATCATCAACATTTACATTCATATCATTGCGCGTACTAGTAGATTAGATAACGATCATAAAAGCGGATTCTGAGTCAAACTTCGATTTGTTTGTAAACTTCCCAAAAGTAACTTCTTAAGCCTTGTTATGATCAGCTGTTGACGACCCTAAAACTAAATTTGACTGGGCACCCACTCCTTGCATCTGAGAAGTACTGTGAAGGTAGTAGGTGCGTGACTTGTAAACAAAAGATAAAAAATGCATAAGCACAAACAAAAAAAGTGAGTGCTTCAATTGACATAGCAACTTCTGGCTAATTAGTCTTCATTCATTCTGACGTGTGTGGGTTATTTGTATCTTAAGATCATATTTGTGTCTCTATATTTAAATGGAAGACTGTTTAGGCGTATGACTTGTTTAAAGAATCAATACGTAGTATTGTATAGGTAACTTAGACTAATAACATTTATGAACAGATCTCAAATGTTTCGGATTGAATTTTATCTACTGTTTTCTTATTCGGTATGCAAGATATTTAGGATTGAAGAAGTTCAATGTTCCTAATTCTTCTTTAACCGAAAAAAGTATACTTTCAGAATACACTCCCAAAAACTAATTTAAATTTCCAATTCGAACCGTGCTCTTGTGCTATTATAATCCAGAATAGGAAAATAAATTGCCCTAATAGGAATCCAAAATAATATTAAGCCAAAAATGATAGACGGCTGAGAAAAATGATATAGGTGGTCTGTATGCCTTCATAGCTATGGCTAATTCAATTCAATGAAACATCACAAGGTCGTTGACTGGACTTGTGGCTCAATTATTTTATTTTTGTACATTAAACTGTTCTAAAAACTTAGGAATTATATTTTTAATGGACCTTGAATGACCGCAAATTAAGGAAATCATTTGTGGATTTGAAGCCCACACACAAAAACAAGATTCCCATTGTTAGGGAATACCTTAAATGGTTGCTTCAGTAATTTAAAATTAGCCTAGACTGGAAATGTAAAGTCTACCTTTTAATCTAGTCATTTTACAAGTCATAATTCTTTATTAGTATGTACCCTTTAGTAGTTATTATTATATTTCTGACTTGATTATTTCAATGATATGTAATTTTGGTACATTATTATAATTATTCGACGCTTTAACGGAGAAGAAAAATATTGAGAGGAAATCTGCAGACAAAAGACATGCTGTTGCCCCAGCAGTGGGGACATAATATGGGCTGATGATGATGATGATCATAATATAGTATTATTTAAAATAGATAACACTTTCATCGTATTTATCACCTGGCTATACTCGATAAATACATTAAGCCCATTTATACATTTAGCATTTATCTTTCCATTAGTGGCAAACAATTGTAATAGTATCCAGACATGAATAAATTATTATAATTTAGAAAAAGAATTCAATACCACTTCCCAGAAACCACATTAATGTAACAATTAATCCGCAATTGCTAATTGCAGTGACGCTAATGTGGCATTTTGCGTATGACAGAAAGTTTTTACCTACAATCCGTAATTATTGGTATACGTATCAATTTTCCAGCTAATGAACGGGGAATCGTATAATTAAATAGTGAGGAATTTCTTCGTTATCAAGAAAAAAAGACTATCCATATAACTGTTATACATAGCAACTCGGAGCATCTTAGGAATTAAACGGAAAACGCTAATGATTTACAAGTGTATTCGGGAAATTCGTTTGATATTGTATCAGAATTTCGCATTGGAAATCAGAAGTAAGCAACATTTGAGAGCAAAGTAGTAGCGTATAGTTACTTAGTTTGTTACGGAAGAAAATGGAAACATTATATTCAGAATATTAAATGCCTATGTGTTACCGAAAATTATCTCGTGTTAAGACTAAGATATAGGTAAGATAATCTTATTAGACTATATCTGTACATTAAATAGTTTTTATGATATCTTTTACATTATACTTATATTGAATGGTTACTTTCTAAGGGAAGTTGTTAGATTTAACATCATACCAATTGCCAATTACGAACCTTCCGTGATTTGATAACGTGACCAGTGACAACTTATCATAATATGATAAGCAGTATCTCAGTGCTGGCATCCAATTCCTATTTCTCCCATAACTGTTAATATATTTCACCATGTAATAGCAATACTGAAATCATTATGAACGTAACAGTACAGAAAAAAAGTTAGAATAATCGCAAATTGCTGGACATGAAACAGGTCGGTGGACAAAAAGTGCATTGTAATTTTTATTTCAAATTTTAAATTAACATTATAGCATTAAAACAACATGTCGCACATCCTCTAAAAAACTGTCATAACACAAAAAAATCCAATTTTTAACTAAAAATACAGAAATGTGCAATTTATTTTTCTTTTTAATCTACAAAAACGTCATATTCATAATTCAAAAACTCGCGGCTAGAGAACACTTGTGACTGTTTGATTCTGAGCAACTTTGACACGGCGTCGTTGTACAACAATGCCTCATCAGGATTTGCCACAGGTGCACGCGTGTCGGTGCGGGTGAAAACCGTCTTAAGCTGTTATGAGACCTTGTTGCAGGTAAGTTCTCTCACTGTATTACTCACTTTATTTGTACAAAGCGGTCATAAGGTGGAATATGGCATTATTGTGTAACAAATTGTTTGTGTTTATCTAATATTTAATGTGAAAAAGAGTATTATCACAGGTTATATCTGTTTTTTACAGTGTAACACACAATGTTTGTTACTTTATATTGCAGTATACAGTCATATCATAGGTTGCGTCACTTTTTTACATCAGTCAATCATGCACTCTGTGTCTTAAGGTAGTAGGGGAAGGAAGATCCTCCAACTCGTAACTCAAAATAATTAGACTGAAAAACACACTGATTCATGTAAGTATCTCTAATACTTATGTTCCAATTTTTGTCAATGTTAAAAAACTGTTTTTAGTTTGTATTTTACAGTTTTTCAGTAATTTACCAGGTTATTTTTGTCAACAGATCAGCTACCAGCTTCTCAAAAAAATAATGACATCCCTGATTCAGAATTAACTGGAGCCAGCGTAGTACATGATATACCATATTCCAGACAAAAACCTATTCCGATTTATGTAATCAATGCCAGTGAGTTACCTACAAATTATCATTAAGTTTTATATGCTAAACGAGAGTTTCAAAATAATGTTTCAGTATGTTGCAGCGACAGACTTGTACTTGACAGTTTTGAATCGATCGATAAACGAATGCCATTTGTTTTTAAGACGATGAGGACTCAGTGAAGCACCCAAACGATAGATCGAGGAATTCGAGCACATCATCATCATTATCATCTGATTCCAGCTGAAGTTCTTCATCAAGTCCATACAGTTCTTCGAGTCGTAGTACGATTCCGGATGTAATAACTGTACACCTGTTGTAGAAGAAATTCAAGAAAATGAAAGAGTATCCGAGATATTCAAATATAAGTAAATGTGATAATTATAATATAGTCGATAAAGAAGTCACAATGTGGCTAAAGTTACCTTTCTAAGAGGAACAAACCTATTTAATACCATTATTTTAAAGACTGATTATCATCGTCATTTTGTAGTGAGTTACAATTTAAATGTATGCAAAGGATAAGAACCTACTTACCTATTAACTATTGATATTTTTCTAATATTCTTTGTGTGTACATATAATGATTGCGTTCAAATACTTTAAAAGTTATGGTCTAAATAATGTTGTATGTGCCATTTCCTTTATTCTACTTATCTACCAAGGATCTGTTAGAACTCAGTGATCTTCTTAAAAGATTTTATAATTATTTTAGAACATGTTTTGTTACTGATTTACAAGGAAACAGTTTAACTTTGATAATAAACACTATTAATTAACGTAATTGACTAGTATTATTTCATAAATATTTCCTTTTCAGAGTGTGTAAAACTGTCGTATCATACGACTTTTTTCAAATAACTTAAAAAATATAAAAATAATTGTATGATGATACCTTATTTTTTTTCGCGAATATTATAGGTAATTAAATTATGCAGTAGTGTGATAACTCCAAATATCAATAACTATTTACACCTCTCAGAAGTAAATGGAAAAGGGAAAAAAATAACTTAAAATTGAGTTTTCTCGAAATCGCTTTTTTTATGTTACGACAGTTTTTTAGAGGATGTGCGATATATAAAAATAAATAATTGTATGGGATTCAGCAAACTCAACTTATTGGTTTCAATAGTCTGCTGTAAGAGACGTAAATTCCAGATGAAAGGAAGAGGTATTCACGGATAGACCCTCTAGAAAGTGGTTTCATGAATATGTTTTTTTACGTCAAAATCTTTAAAATGATTTATTTACTACATATTGAAAAAAAAATTAAGATATCAAACGCTTTACACTTTAATTTGGTCGCGGGAAGACCTTTTGAATTTGAATACTTGTACAATTGTACATGCCTTGCTAATCTAACTGCTCGATTACCAGGTAGTCGTCTCCATAAATATGTTCTCTGAAGGCAACCCGAGGCTCGTCTTTGGTGATGCGGCTTTTACTTAAATGAGGTATTTATCGGCGCAAGAGTTCGATTGAATGCATGACGTACGAAGGCGCCACGATGCTTTGGCTAAAGATTATTCAGGGATTCTAAACATTTACCTACGTGTAAGTGTATAAATATGAAATTTGACGAACAAGGCGACCCTTGGAAATATGATATCATGGATTCTGCGTACCAATAAAGAGGTATCACTACATAGTATAAAGCAAAGTAAATGTATGCTTAAATCTTTAAAACGATTTTATGAGAACACAACGGATTTTTGAGGCGGTTTTGGAGTTCGACGAGTTTCCAGATAATTTTATTAAACATATAATACGCATATTAATTTTATTGTCTGCTAATGTAACGGATGTGATCCATCGCTTCGCCTTAGTGAGAAGCATCGTCAAACTTAAATAAAATGTTAATTAAACTCATTATTTACAATCTATTTAGAACAATCGTAAAATCTTTAAGGTTGGCATTTGTAACGTACGTACTTACTTAGGCTATTTTAAGATCTGATCAATATTTTTATGTAATGGTCTATGAAAATTATCTGTTATGTATATATTTATCAAAAACAATTGAAGTGAAGATGCATATAAAAACTTTGGTGCCAGGTTACGTACTTCTGAACTTGCAGGTAGGCGACAAATACTCGTAAATACTTAAGCTTGTAACGGATGCAATCGGCACATGAACTCATGCACAGTAATATATTTAGAGCCCATACAATAATTAACCTTATAGCAATGGCAAAGGATCTCAAATCCAACACCTTAAAGGTGAAACTATGGCGTACAAAATATCACTAGGAGAAACAGATTTAAATGGACCGAGCTCGTACTTCCGTCCATATCGGTCCGATAAATTTGTAATCTCCATAACATTATAGTCTTAATTTCCATTGGGTCGTTCCTAACTCACAATCAGGTGTATTATAAATGATAACCTGTGTCGATTTCGCTGTCACCGTTGTCATAGTCATAAACATAAAGGAAAATAATATAGCTAAATGTTCTTCTTAGTATTGTCTATTATTTCCGTTAACATTTACTACAAACTCGAAATTTGCGAACACTACGCACTACAAACCAATTTTACGGATTAAACTCGCCCTTTTACGGAGTAAAATTAAGCCCTTCCTCCTGCTTATTTATATGTTTATATTTATTTTTCATTGATAGTAGTAGCCGATGTAAGAGTCATCATCATCATAACACAATCCTGTATGATTGGACATGCGTATCCTGTAAAGTTACTTTTGTTCGCTCGATGGACTATTGGATATGCGCTCGTCTCATGTCCCAATAGTGGGGAAATCCCCACCCGAGAGTGATGAAAATTGACTTTTATTATTAGTAACTATAAACGCAGTAAAAGTATCAAGTAGCTGGTGGAACAAATATTCAAGTGTGAGTATTAAAATAAGTCAAAAAACCTACACTGGATACAATATTGTGTGCTTCAGCACTCATACTTATAGAGGAAGATCCCAGAGCCGCCAGACATCACTTATTTTCTAATGGACAAAATATATACGATTGAGTAATGGTGGGGTGTACTATCATCATATGACTAGTTGCTACCTTGACCAGACGGCCATTTTTCAGATATCAACCAATCAAGGTACATAGAAACACTGCTCACCTCACTTAAATTCTGATGGCTGATTTTAACATATATTTCACACAATATCATTAAAAATCAGGTTTTATTACTCCCAGACACATGCGGTCGGCGGTTTTACCTTACAGACGCTTTAAAGCTATGAAAAAAAAATTACTTTTACTTAATTTTACTTATTTTCTCATGCTTGATTTTTATATATGTTATTCAAATAACTATTTTAAAACGTTTTGCAAACGGACAGACCGATCCAAGGGGCCAAACATTCACCAGACCCAACTGTGTTAGATTCTTTTTTTTTAAATTGAATTTAGTTAAGTTTTTCTAATAAAATAGTTTGTAAGGTACAATTCTATAATTATTGCGGTCAGATGAGCACTTTTTAGTTGTTTGAATAACATATATAAAAATCAAGCATCAGAAAATAAGAAAAAGTAAAATTTTTTTCATAGCTTTAAAGCGTCTGTAAGGTAAAACCGCCGACCGCATGTGTCTGGGAGTAATGAATCCTGATTTTTAATGATATTGTGTGAAATATATGTTAAAATCAGCCATCAGAATTTAAGTGAGGTGAGCAGTGTTTCTATGTACCTTGATTGGTTGATATCTGAAAAATGGCCGTCTGGTCAAGGTAGCAACTAGTCATATGATGATAGTACACCCCACCACTACTCAATCGTATATATTTTGTCCATTAGAAAATAAGTGATGTCTGGCGGCTCTGGGATCTTGGACCATTATGTTTTTGTCCTTATGTGTAGTCTAAGATTATTGGGATGTCCGACCGATTTCTTCCATAACAGTTTGAATATATACTCGCTTTTACTCTTGATCATGTAGATAAATAATTTGAAATTCTTTTACTCCGATATTTGAAAAATAACAAACTTAATTTCTAAAGCTTCTTCCGAAAAAAAGTTAATCGTTTTTTGTTTGTGATGTCGTAAGAATTCGACCATTCCGAAATCCCATTCACGAGCTTTTAAAGGCTGATTGCTATTCCTTTCCAGGTATATCCTGCTAAGGGAGTACAAAAGTACTTTATGTCTGCTCTCTGAGATATATTCGTCGCTGCATAGGAATTGCCCGGCATTCGTTTGAATAGTTCGAGTAGATAACATTTTTCTGTCTTCCACCCATCTCTGTATAAGGCTTATGTCTGATTGCCTACTAAATTTGTCTAATACTGATGTTAATTAGCGACGATTTTCAATTGTCACATTAGTTAGAGCCGCAGAGTATTAAGTAACTCCACTTAATGGACGGAGTGTAAATTAAACGGAATGTGAATTGAGTATTGGATGAACTGAAAACGTGTAAAGTATAAGTAAGGTAGTTAACACGATAAATTAAAATTTTAATTGGTATATTACCTCACACGAAATTTATCACTGTTGTACTGCTATATTAACAGGATAGGGTTAATGTTCGTCCGAATTTAAGATACCAGATAAATACTTATTTGTATTTCTTTCTTTCTCTACAAAACGCTTCTGTTTTCTCTCACAAACACAAATAAAATATTTTATTTAATTTTCCACTAATAAAAATAAACTGCAGAATTATACAAAAATCTATTTATCAAAGTTTAAAACATAAACATATTTACCGTAGTAGAGTGATGAGTCTTTAAAAAAATATCCAAAACAAAATGTATTTTTTTTTCCAATTCGACCCAGTAATCATCGATGTGCGAAAAACTTTTTAATTTTCAAGCAGATATTTTCTTTTCAAAGTAGATAAATGCGAAATGCCCGAGGCTTCCAGTCCATTCGCACATTTTTCTATTAACAGTTTGGAAGACAGTATGTTAACTTATCTCACTACGCCTTTTAATTTAAAATATCATAAACCTGTCCTAGACAGGCTAGAAGCCATTTTATTTTCTCAAGCTGCACTAAATCGAGGTGTAAACTAGCCAAAACCAGTTATTAGAGTGTGCTGCTTGCTTAGAAGTGCCTTTATCAAAAATAAAGTACGCTATTTGTATTTATGCAAATGGATAATGGGTGTAAAATAGTTGAAATATAAACAATTTTGCATGTAAGTTTGTCTGTTAACTATTTTTAGGACAAGTGTCGGTGTTGACTTTCACAGTTTTCTCAGCGGGGTACAAAGTAATTTCGTGCTTACACTAAAGGTTAACATTTTGTTCTAACTATAGAAAGCTAGCCTGTATGCGAATAAAATTGTCTAAGCGGAGTTATCCTTCAGGGGTCCTACTTAACCTTTAAACTTTTTATGGTTTACCGCTTACAATCGAATGTAATGTAAATTTTCAGTAAGTAACATTTATTGAGGGATAATTAGATCCATCTATTGCACTGATGGTTAAAATTAGAAAGCGATTAGAATAACTGTATTAAAAATAACATTATCTATTTATCTATATAAAAATCAATGCTACTTTTTGGTATAATTTCATAACTCAAGGACGGTCTCACCTATCCAAACCAAATGTTAAGGCTTTGTTTGGACCCTTAAGTATATGGTTTATGTAAAGAGTGCACATAACCGATTATATGGTTGTTCATTTATCACATACTATCTTCACGCTAAGTCGCCAGTGGAAAGCTAGTTATCTATAGAAGCATGGCGTCAACATAGTAAAGTGAAAACTTAGATTAGAATAAAGGTCACATGCCCTTGACAAAAGCTATATGTTTCATGTTTTAATCCGAATTAATAGATAGTTGTAAATAAGTACGATGCTCACATCCGCAATTGCAAGGAAGCTAATTTAATAAATAAATTACGCGTGAAAGTATGTGTTGAAAAACAGGGCTGATGCTGGAGTAAAAATAGTTCTATGAATCTTTTTTCAACTAACTCTAGAACGATTCTTTATCACCCAGTTCTCATTTGTGAAATATATCTACAAATCCAGCTATTCGAGCCATTATGTTAATAACGTTATTCTGATAAGTGCTATTCCGATTGAATTAATATAGGTGGCCAAATTAGTGCGTATTATTTTATGCAGCCTGACTGTGTCTTAATTTAATTAAACATTAAGGTTAAGGAAGTACATAATAGAGTGCCAACACCAATTGATTTGCACCATTCAGCAATCGTTTTAATGCTTTCTCACATTCAGAAGCGTTCAAGACAAAGTTCAAAGGGCATGCCAAGTTAACTCCGAGATTGAAAGTTTAACTAAACTCTGTCATTAACATTGAATCCAGATTAGACCCATTAAGTGTTTTCAACGAGAAGGACTAATGCTTCTATAATTATCTAGAAACCAACAGATTCCGTTCGCCTTTGTACTAGACGTAATCTAGGACTTTAATGGGTAGGCATTAACATTAGCACTGATTAGGCGATAGGGCTGTTACGGTTTGCCTTACAGGTATGCGAATTGGATGCTGGTATGCACGTAAAGATCACAAGGTCCTGTATTTGAAATTCCTTGATGTCCCTGGCCATGCAGAAGGAAGTAGGAAGGAATAAAAACAGTACGCTTTATCATACATTAAAAGTTAGTTATTATGGGTCTACATGCGATAAAAGACGTAGCAAATACATAAAAACTTATTGCAAATAATGATTAGGTTTTAATTAACTGGAACGCGAAAGTATAACATTTGAGGGGTGCCAAACCATAACGTTTTAAGTGCCACACGAACTGAAATACGTTATATTGCAGTAAAACGTTGTATGGTTAAACAAAAAATGTTTTTATATATCTCCTGAAAATTTCATTTTCTGGCATTTGAAACGTTATGGTTTGGCACCCTCATTTTTGCCAACGTAATAAATTTAATTTTGTATAGGTTATGAAATTATGAACACAATCATGGGTGCACTTATTACGATCATTGCTCGGTGAGACAGCAATTTGACATAAGGGTTTGACAATGGAAAAAATGTATAAAGCTAAGCAGCTTCAGGCCCGAAACTCAGTATCAATCCCTTGTGACCTTCAATCTATGCAAAAAAAATTGCGGACCGATAGACACCTAACTTTATTTTGTTTTTCTTTTTCCTTCCTTATGTTAGCCAACTGTCTCACCAAGTAATGTGATAGGATAATGCGCACAATATCGTTGCCTAAACAAAAGAAAATTCACTATGATGGAGACTGTTTTTAATAGTCGCTTGAATATTACTTGAAGTCAAAAGTAACTTAGGTTAATTATTTAAAACCAGATTTAACTACGACAGTACCGTATAACTCCTTAAAGGTACGTGCTTCCTAGTTCCCTGAATACGGATGCCACTGTCTTTTCTGAACGTGAGCTCATTGTAAATAATTTCAGCCATTTGTTTTTCCGTCTTTATAAACATAAACATTATAATACTTAGACGTTAGGCCTTCCTTGTTTATGGGTAAGTACGCAGGGCTAGCTTTAAATAATATAAGTGGATTGTCTACAAGATCTTAGTCAATAAATATCTAACAACAAGACATATATTGTTCTGATTCCATTTATAAGCGACGTAAGTAGTAGTGTTACGGATATTAGCAACAATAGTGGTATACACAATCATTTTTTAATAAAACAGAATAGATAAACATATGGAACAAATGCATAATGATCATTATTGCTAATGAAACAAAAAGACAACTTCTGGCGCAACTGACAATCGACTTAGTACTGAAAAGCTTATTACATCTCTTTACAGCGCTCGTGGTCACGGGCAAGACTGAAGAAGACAGTAGTCTATATAAGAACGTCGGTTCTCTAAATAATATGTTTACAAAAACAATACACGCGTGTTTGATCCGTAAAATTATTTCAGTGCTTAAATATTATCATTTGACATTAATGACTACGAAATGTCTTTTGATTGATTCGGTGGAACAGTGGTTTGTGACTCTGGCGGTTCCAAGAGTCGTGGGTTCCATTCCCATCCGGGACAAATAATTGTGTTTTTTCCATGTCGAGATTTCCATACATTTTTAAGTTTATTTGTGTATACCGCTGTGGTTTCTGATATCTGTAATTTTTATCATATTTATTTAATGTGCCACAAATATGACAATTTATATTTTGCTGTTGGCAACCCTGAGCAGGCGCCGTGAATAAATGCGCAAGCACACCTCGAGATTAATAATGACAAATAGTCACAGATTGTAAACTAACGAAGTTTGTTAATAACCGTGTTTCGTTCGAAACTGGGTTTGAAGAAGGGAGAAAATTCAGAAGGCACAACGGTAGTTTGGTTATATTTAAGTTACAAAACCGCACCTTACCGTAAGGTTTTTTAAATCATTTTGGTGCAATATACTTTACTAGCGGTCCGGTACGTGCTTTGGTACGTACGTTCCGGTCTATATTAAATTATTTTTTACAAAAATGCGATTTTGGGCAAACTTAACATGAACCTTCTACTAAATAGTCCAAAAAAATCCTAAAAAAATTTTGGTTTGGATAGATGAGCCAGTTCTAGTAAAAAGATCAAGCTTACTAATTAAGCTATCTTATAGCATCCCTGAGAGCCGGGGGAAGTTAAAAACCATGGCAGGCACGGGGCCTCTCCCCGCGACCGCACGAGCTGAACCTCCTTATTTTTTTTTTCAATCAATCAAACTGTAGTCACAGATCATCTGAAGAAGAGGGAATAAGGGAAGGCCTATGCTCAGCAGCGGGACAGTTCAGGCTAGATAAAAAAGAAAATGAGAATTTACTTCCTACCATATGGACAGGCGATACACGAAAAGCCACGGAGGGTCGCTGTATGAAACTGGCGCAAGATCAAAGTGACAGGAGCAGAACATATTCCCTGTAGTGGCATATAATTAATAGCTGATGATGATGATGAAAGGTAATCGGTACCACATATAAAAAAAAATTGACAGCTACAATAACATTCCGAAGCGCTTTAATTTGGCACAAAAACCTATGAGCAAGTCGCCAACGAGGTCAATGCCACTTAAAAAGATGCACGTCAAAACCGGTTCAGCCTAATCGCATTTGTATTGCGGAAGATTATTTAATAAGATTCATTATGTATAACGACTGTGACGCGACGTTTGATGTTACGCGAAATTAAGAGACATGGTAATAAAAATAATAGCTATTATGAATACAGTCAATGATTTTTAAACATAGGTGGTTTTGGGTAAGTTGGCGGAAGTGGGTAATTTTAAGAAATTCGTGGTTTGGTAGAGCGCTGTTAAGCCCTAGAATGCTGAATACACGTGTGTATGCATTATTGTCCAAACTCCACCATATTGATTATACTTATAATTAGTTTACGATACCGAGTCCTACTCACAAAGTAAATACGAGTCTATCATAACCCCTCCATCGAGCCGTTCCTACTGTAGAACATGCCAAGAGAATATACAAGGTTAATAAATATAATCACTAATTGCCTTTGCACTCAACCCTACCTAGCAAGCCCTGTATAGGACAATTCAATAATGAAATTACCTTTCAAACAAAAAAAACTAAATCAAAATCGGTCCACTCGTAGGGGAGTTATGGTGCCATAGACAGACACACAGACAAACACGTCAAATGTATAACACCCCTCTGTTCGCGTCGGGGGTTAAAAAAAGTTATCTGCGTAGAAACCGTAACAAAGTTAGTTCACTCACAATGTTAATGTTCTATCTTATTTTTAACAAACGCATTAAGAAACAACAATAAAAACTCATGTACAGAAATCTCACCTACATCAAAGTCAAATCAGAAAGCATAACACACAATTAATTAGACATTTATACGTTCATACGATACATGGCTAACACAACAGAATTAGTTCCATAGCCAGACTGTGACTATCATTTTGACATCTTTAAAACTATTAATTTCTCTAAACAAATATGAGATTACAATCGGATAGGAAGTTCCGCTATTCGTACGGGGAAATGATTTATGGCAAAGTACGAAGTGAGAAAAACCGTTTTGTGTTAATTTTCTATAATTAAGGGCTGCCTTTGTGTGACTAAAGATTGAGTGAACTAACAAGCGTTAATTAGCGTTAATAAATGTAATTAAGCAATTTGAATTAGTCGTTTCATATTCAAATTAGGAAAGGTATGATAAAAATGTTGTTTTGTTTTAGATTTGTTGTTGTCTACAGTTGTAGAAATAATGATTGCTTATTAAAAACGTAACGTATATCGGACGTGAAACCTTTTCGTCAAAGAAAACCAGGGTGTATTTCTTTTGTGCCCCGGATGTGAGTTTGAAAAATAGGTACCTAAGTTAAAATAACTGTATCCTCGCGAATATTGCCAGAAGTGTCTCATAATAATGAAGTGTCGTCTTTGGGATTATAAAGATGACGGCACCATATTATAAGCTATTTTGACCTAAGATAGTTCTGAGATAAATTCTAACCACCCATTACTTCTACGTAGAAAATAGAAAGTAGAATGTTATCGGTGAACATATTTATGAATTGATAATAAAATAATAATCAACACCAGGATCTTTGTTGTTCACATCGAAGTCAGTTAAATAAATAATAATAATAAATATCTGAATGAAATGTATGAATGAAGGACGAAAGATGGGCTAAAATCGTAACACAAGGGTACCTGGGGACGGCTTTCGTCGAAGGGGAAGGCCCAAGAAAAGATGGTGTGACGATTTGGCCTAGCTATCAGAGAGCTGGCAAGTGCTAGCCTTGGATAGAGAGCGGTGGACAGGTTTGGATGAGACTTTTGTCCAGCAGTAGGATGATAAAGGTTATTAAAATATATATCTCGGACATTTCCACACACGGTCACCTGGCCTCAAACTAAGTGATCTTGTACTATGGGCATCAGAGACTGATACATATTCATAAATACATACTTAAATTTATAATTACACCCAGTCTCGGAACAAACACCAATGTTCATCACACAAATATTTGTCAGGACAGAACTCATGACTCTTGGAACCGCCAGCCCGAGTCACTAATCACTGTTCCACCGAGCCAGTCCAATCTATGTCAGTTCGGCAATGATTTTATTCGACGTTTGATCGAGCTCGTTGAAGCGTGCCATATATGCAAATAATTAATTAAAACTGAAACATAGGTTCGCAATTAACATGGAGTCAATGACTGCTTAACTCACACCGCCCATTATTCAATCATAATATTCATAACTCACTTATTAAAAACGTACAATACGAATATGCACGGGCAAATAGAATAATATTAATATTTTCCAGTAAAATTTCCAATCCTTATGTTTATAACATGCTACACTTAAACGGTCTTATGGATTCAATTATTGATTTTCCAAGAATCATGTGGAGCATCGAATGAAAAAAATATAAATATCACATTCATTGTTTCGATTGAGAAGTAAGTTGCTTAAGCACTGGCGTTACGGATATCGGAAACAAAGTGGTATACATGTCGCAGTCCTCTGGTTAGATCAGCGATTTGATTGGATCACTAGCGCGTGCATTGGATGACGACGTTTAATTGAATGACTAAAGGACAACTCGTGAAGTTGTTGAATAAAACGTTCAACATCTTGACTGAACGTCATTTAGCGTAGTCGTTGAATGGGATATAGCTGACTTTGTAATGTTTGATTAGGGTGACCATAAGTGCGCATCTTAAAAGATAACTAACTTTAGTTTAAAACATGAGGACATGACAACACACCTTAATTACCAGCCAGTTTTGCCAGATTTTTTTCTTTTAAAGTAGCCGGCGACAGCATATTAATCGGTACATCCATGCTGTCTCAATTTTTTACGAATAAGTTACTTTAAATCTCAATTTCACTCAAAAAAATATCAACACAGTGGCATTCGATTAGATCTGTACCAGCTGTTTGACGCCATCTTTGTTTTGATGAGCACTAACGCCACAGTGGAAAACAAAATGAACTAAATTACAATCACCTGACTGATTTTACGTCCGCTATGTTCAAAGGGCTATGTTTCAATCAGCTAACTTGTTGGACGTTGAGTGAAGATTGTTCATTCAACGTTCGACCTAGTCATTCAATTGAACGTCGTCATTTAATGAACGCGCTAGTGATTCAATCAAATCGCTGATTCAACCAGATGACTGCGACATACACAAATATACTTAAATAAATGCTTTGGGACATCTCGACTTTGAACCCACGCCTTCTCGGGTAAGAGAAAGACTATCAATTGTGCCATCGAGTGTATATCGATGTTATTTTTTTTCTTTCTAGTATTTCTGAAAACGTCGCTCAATTAGGCCCCAGCCAGAATACAAACGCCCCAGCGGCTTCTTGTAGTTGAGGCATATGCTGTGGTCCTTGTTGACCACAAATCAATGAACAATGTTGTGTTTTTATGTTATTTTTTTTCTTTTGTGTGGTTAATAAACATTTTTTATTCTTATTCTTATTCATTCCATTTTGAGTACATTGTCTTATTTATAAGGACAGTAATTCAGTGTCAAGGTAGATTTTCATCACTGGCAACAGCCACTTTCAAGCTTAGATGCAGCTGGCTTAGAAGCCAGTAAGACGTGTTTGCGTTAATACAGTAATCGTAATATTAAGTTTAGTATCATTTTATAAATATAGTTAGATAAGGATTAAATTAATATACGATTATCTTTTGTAAGTACTCATAAAGTCACGTATCTATAAAGCTAGAACCAATTTATATGCAAATAATCAAAAGCTAATAAAAACTTTTAGAAAAATCAAGAACTATATTTAACGATTGTGCTGTCTTAGTACTCACAATACTTTTAAAACCAATACAAAGTTCCTTTATTGTTTATTTTTATGGAATTCTCGCAATATAGGGCGTTAAAAGTTTATTACTGAGACAATTTAAAGGGCCGACGAAATGATAAGCCCGAAATGAATGGGATCCCATTAATATGCGCACATTTTAAGTTTAATTAGTGTAAATACTTTACATGATGAGTTCTCGGCATTATGTTATAATAAGACGATGTTTTACTCACGCATTATTAAGTTAGATGAGCTTAAATAATATGAAGTGAATATAACACTTTGTCAATGGCTAATCGAGGATCTGCTTTGTCTGTTAGATTATGGCAATAATTACTATGCTTTGGAATGGAAGTAATTGGTGTAGTAACACGCACCTACTTTTTATATGATATTTCAGATTTCTTAATACTCAAGGTATCAATGTCTTATAATATAAATTTAAATATTCGTTTACCTTTATTTTCTATTGAGTAAATCTATTCACAGCAGCCTTGCACAGCTCTCTCGATCGCCGATCGCCTGAAAAGAACAAAATCGCCGTTATTCTCAATACCGGAGTCTCTACTTAACATAATTCATTCAATCATCCGGGTACAGTAGATGAGTCGTAATTCCGTCGAATCAGCCGGTCAGTTGATCCAACAGTCATCAAAACAATACTGAGTTGACTACGGGGTGTATGATAGTGACCGCAAATGGCCGCAAACTCGGTTTCACAATAACTTCACTGGATTATGAGAAGCATAACATAATGCTATTATCTTTAGCTGAAATTACTCGTGTATATTTATATTATTTTAAGGAAGACGCATATCAGCGCTTTGTGGCTCCTCTGTAAGATGAATTTATTAAGCCAGCGCGGTTGAAATAGGCCTTATCGCCCTAGTTTAGAGTAGGTACGTGCCCCAACAGTGGGAAAGTGTATGGGCTGACTTATGATGATGATGATGATTAATAACTGTGGTTATTTATAGAGTTTAAGTACAAATTTGTAAGCGCTGTATCAACCAGTAATCGACATGCTCAATACATTGCTATTTTTCAAAACACTCGATCGTTAAGAACGTGGCAATGCTTGGAGAAACATCTTTCAAAATATGTTTCTCTATGGTTTGTTTGAAAGATCCTTTACCTAGCTACGTATATGGAAAGAAAGAGAAATCTACCAGCCATCTTACACGTATTTCTTGCAATTCTTTTGTTTCTTATTCCAGGTATTCTGTTCTCTATTGAGCCATTCCCATAAATGTTTAGAAGGCAAACCTACTTTCGTTTACAATACTATTATTGTATATGAATATGATGACTGCCTCGTTGGTCTATTGGTAGCAAGCACTGCGTTAGAACCGAGAGGTCCCCAGTTCGATTCCGTGGTCACGCAAAATTTGTTGAAGTTTTTCTGTTACAGTCAGGAAGTTAGCGGTTGCTCGCTCGTGCCTCGGAAAGCACGTTAAGCCAGTGGTCCTATGCCCGATCTCTCATGCTCTGTGCAGTAAGGGACAAGAGAGTGTACTTGTTTACTGTATAATATGTCTAGCGCACTGGGTGATCTCAATTGCGATCGGCCGCCACGGCTGCAATCGGTTGGACGCCTTAATAATGTATTCCTCTTAGACTCTACTTTTTCGTAGCCCCGATTGTGGAATGTGTGTTAATATGGTTACTCATAATACCTATAAATAGGATTCTCAAAAGACTTTGTAGATACTTTTAAGGTTAAGTACGGGTTTGTTTACAAACGCCCTCTTATAAAAAGTCTTTACAAACTCCTCTTGCTACATAGCAATAAAGGCCAAATTTACTTGTAAGTTAGCTCTCATAGGTCACCGCCTTATTAGCAGTTAAATCGGGTTCAACAAACGTGAAGTTTTTACCAAGCGTAATCGCGGTGAACAGTTACGTCTCTAAGAACTAAATTGATTGGGAAGATTTGTTTTGGGCACTCCTATGACAAGTAAAAACAACTTATCCATCAAACGGCCTTTAAATATTTTTTGTGCACAAAATATCTTTCCACTTCCTACCTGGTTGCCTACCAGGTAATGAATTATTTGACAACATTATTGGGGTATTAATAAATAGCCTATTTTTAGGTTCAGTTTGTATGTGCGTAATTTTATCCGTAGATAGTTTACGTTATTTATAAAACTCTATAATAATAGCATTATTCTACTACCCATCATCATCATTATCAGCCCATATACGTCCCCAATGCTGGGACACGGGCCTACCCTATAATACAGCAATAAGGTTTTAGTCAACCACGCTTGCCTAGTGTAACCTGATCCATATATTGTTTTTTTATTCAAAATACCGATTAGAAACTTCACTTACATATTAATACATCGACAGTTTCATTTTTACCAACCGTGTATTTATCAAAAATTAATGAGGCTAATCCTACGTATCACCTATTTTAACCACTGTTCAGTAATCATTAGTACAAAAGTATCAACGGAGCCAACGGAGTTAAAACTTTAAACGATAATAAATGTTTACTCTAAATGAAAGAAAAAAAGACAACCGTTTAATGAAGTAAAGTAGGCAGACTATAATAAATTACAAAAGATTACGAATCGACTGTCACTTTGACAGTTCTCTGACACAACAACCAGTACATAAAGTAAAAATACCGGTACGATTTTTTTGCACAATTATTTATTTTATAATCTGATATTAGCTATAAATCGGTCGCGCCTTCACTGGAAATTATATTATTATAGTAATGACTATTTGGTTAGCGGGTTTTAGATCGCAATTTTATGTTAAATAGCACTAAACATGATTTTATATGACACGATGCCCGATTTATGTATATTATGTGTGGCCTGACGCAACTTTTCAATTGTATTAAAGCTTTGACTCATTTTGAATGTAAACTTGTAATAAAAGTGCGATTAGTACTTGTGCCATTATTATTAACAGGTTTTTGTGAGTTCATTTTCAATCCGGGAGAATCATTCAAGGGATAAACACGTGTTTTAAAACATACGTTTTACTGACTTATGTTTAAATAACGACTTTATTTACTAGAAAATAGAGAGTAGGTACATACTGGAATCTTTAATGGATGCCTCATATACTTGTATTCTGTAGTGTGCATGCATTATGAACAATTTATTTTACAATGAAGATAATTGATCTTTACTCATGGTTTCCTTCGAAAGCTTGTTAAACATTGAAAGCCTTCGGGCTCCAGTAAATATAACTTAATTAATATGTAAGGATAACATTTTATGCACCTTTAACAAGGCTCGCATGGTCATGGTGTAATTTCTGAATCTGCTTAAGCAACAATGTAGCGAAATTATTAGGACAGCAGATCAGTATAGATGCCGAGTCTAGCCTATTATGATTGTGGTCAAGAGGCCTGGATTGTTTTGCTGAATGTTTGTGAAACAAATCATTTTGAACAATGCGGTATTAATTACTAGTATATAGTACCTTGGTGTTAGAGCCTGACGGCACAAATCATAAATTACATAACTAGTGGTTTTTGTAGTGTTTGTAAAGTACGTAGAACACTTGGTTTAATATATTTTTTTTTTTTCGATAAGACTAAGCTGTTAGCCTTAGACGGCTTCTACAACTTCACCGGACTGGCGGGGGAGCGGAAGGCTCACACCCCTTTTGTAATTGTGTTTTAAGTTATAAGATATACAACAAAAGTACATAAAAATAAATAATGAAATATCTCGATTGAAGCTTTAGAGTTACGAAACCAAATCATCGGCGAGGGAAACATAGTTGAAGAAAAAGCGAACGAAATAATCAAACAAAATCACATCTTAGCAGCAAATCCAAATCTAGATTGTAAATCTGACATCGAGCTACACAATTGGAAATCAAAACTGATCTCTCGATAAGCATATCCAGTTAGGGCAAACATTTGGATCAAGTAGGGTATGCAGCTACGGACCTTAGTAATCTAACAGACAGAATTTATTCGATACTAGTGAATATCTAGGACGGCATTGGAAAGGTATCGATAATGTATCGAGGTAGCGTTTGGAATTATTGGACGGTCAACGTTAGGAATGAACCGCGCTCATTTGTTTTTTACGAATTACTTTACAATAAAAAAACAGACTGTGCCTACTAATACTACTAATAGTAGTATTAAGCATATCAGATTGTGCGCTCTTATTACCCGGCTATGGCTTACGTTGCAAAGTAACTACATAGGAAGGCTACTGATATTGTTAATGAATGTAAATCGATTTAAAGAAACTTACAGCTATAAATGCTTTATAGTAAATACACCTTTATCGTCCAAATAATTTTAAAGTATCGTAACTATATAAGTATCCATAGTTGGCAGCGCATATCTATAATTAGTTTTTTGCACTGGTGGTGTTTTGAATGTGTTTGTCTTTAAGTTTGGTAGCAAAATTTTTCAAAAATTTTCAATGGCTGATTTTTTGAACACCTACATCGCGTAAATATCTGTATCAACCCTATTGACAGCACACGATACAATAGCTAGAGCGAATTCGCAACGCAGGACCAACGGTCATCGTGGAATATTTAAGCTGGAATTTCAATTTAGAAGCGGTTATGTGAGTACTATCGATGTTGGGGCAATGTTTCATCCAACAAAGATGACAGCCGAGATTTTAACGTTAACGACCGATTTTAACGATCTTCGTTTGGGAATGTTTTACACGTTCGGTGGGAATTAGCTGGTAGATGTTTAGCGAGACTGCAATGTGCGTAACTTTAGCGGAAGAATGACAAACAAAATACACTGTTAAGTTACATGTTATGCCAACGGTTTCAAGTGTTTTCAGGTCATGACGTGTTTACGGATTCAATTTGGCATCGGCTAGCCTCGGAAGTTAAATAAAGTGCAGCCAATAGGATGAAGTAGAACTAAAGATCATATGTGAAAAGGCGCCCCTTGCCATAAATGTAATGCTCTTACAATTTATTTGTCAAATTTTATATTGAAATAATTAACAAAAGCTTTGAGTCGCAAACAAAGATAAAAAATTTGAAAAAATCGCTTGGATCATCCCGTAAATCGATCAAGATAACTAAAACAAGCTTTAGCTATGCGGTATTTTATTTGTATAATTTTGCCGTAACCGTAAATACTTATACCACCATATACTTACTGGATTTAGATATATGAAATTTACTTACAGATATTTGATAGCAGTATACATTATATAGCTAATAATATTATAAGACCGTCGATGTCGTTAAAAGCGATTAAAAAGTAAAAAAAACTAATGGCTTAACTTCACATCAATATAAACGGTCATAAATCTTCAACCTAATTATTTAAGATTATATTTATACACTCATGTGATACCGGCCAAGCCGTGCCAGCAATTGTGCTGGATCTCACATCTCTTGTGTTAATTATGATATTCAAATGACTAACGGTTCCGAGATTGGGGAGTGAATAGCCGGGTTCGAACTCCCTAACTGCTATATTTACATTTAAATTGAGCGTGCTTTAGCTGTCGATGTAACAAGGCTCTCTAAGGGCGGTATCTATACTGACCTAAATCCAATAACCTAAGATAGTATCAACCAACAATGTTCTACAATATTTTTCTTATAAAATTATTTCACTAATGTCGAAGATTTCATTTCAACTCGGAACAAATATTTGTCTGATGAGTTCCAATGTACTTATTCCGTGTCTGGGTATGCTATCGATATATTTATGAATTACCTATTTACCACCACCATACCACTGGTTCAAATATCCGTGACACAATTTCTTATGCCACTTAGTTCGGAATCTGAACAATGTATGTGATGTTGTATGATATTATATATCTATAAATAGATATAAAAAGGCTATTAAATATATTACACAACATCATATACATCGATTTGATCCCGTGGTAAGTAGCTTAAGCACTTGTGTTACAAATATCAAAATCAACTGAGGGATGTGGAAAATTACACAAATACACTTAAATATATTTAATAATACACCCAGACACGGAACAAACACCGATGTTCGGCACACAAATATTTGTTCCGGGAGGGAATCGAACCAACAAATCTCGGAACCGTAGGTAGTGGACCTGGGTTACTAACCACTGTTCCACCGAGCCAGTCAATACATATAGCAAGGTTATTCCTTTATCAATGCATAGTCCGCGCAGCCCTACAGCAGATGATGTTAACGCTGCGCGCGCGCACGCAAGTCTGATTTATCGCTGAGATGCGGTAGCCGTTTAGGGAACCGTTTTGTAGGGCCTCCTGCTTCCCATAGATTACAGAACTGACATTAGAAATTAATAATCGATGCTATTTATTCGATTAGATCGAGATATCGAACCGTTTTGGTCAAAAATACATTAACGGGTTTCGTCAAAGATAGAGTATGGAAAAGTAACGACAAACGAATTGGATATTGAATATTTGACTGGCTCGGTGGAACAGTGGTTAGTGACCCAGGTTCATTACCAAGTTCCGAGAGTCGTGGGTTCGATTCCCACTCGGGACAAATATTTGTGTGACGAACATCGGTGTTTGTTCCGTGTCTGGGTGTGTATTAAGTATATTTAAGTATATTTGTGTATCCACTGTTGATTCTGATATCTGTAACACAAGTGCTTAAGCTACTTACCACGGGATCAGATCAATGTATGTGATGTTGTGTAATATTTATTTATTTATTATTTATTTATTTAATTTGCAGTTAAATTTATAGAGAATAACTTGGTTTATGCAAATAATTTATTTCAGTGAATAAAATTACGTTTCTGAAAGATCGTAATTATGTATCGGTTAACTAGCGTTACTGAATTATGTGTGTCTACGAGTATTTGAAATTAATAAAGTACAAGAAAGTCAATAAATCAAAACTGAATTTCGCTCTGTATATTTTATCTCGATATATCGTACTTCAGTGGGCTCTATAGATTTATGTATGAAACGCTTTCAGACAATTCATCTATTGATTATCAGAACAACAATTAGGAATAAAATGAGATGCAAAGATATATGCTAAATCAGACGCAGGAATACTCACTAGCGACAAGATAGCCTTATCGCACTGTATAATAAATGAGTCAATAATAATACAACGCGCAAGAGTAATTCTTATATAAAATAACCCTCAGTTATAAATTGTCAGCAAACCAATAAACTTTATCAGTGAAATGATGGTTGAGTAAGAAGCGGTGTAAATGCTACAAGGTATTAAGATAAGGCAAAGGATTTACTCAACATACAGTCCTACAGACTACATAGTCTATTTGTATCTAGCACTTCACATAATATTAAATATTCACGTAAGCATAAGTATTTTCTATAATTGTGATATCATGTAAACATACAATAGAGATAAGAATAGACTCAAGAAAGTTTACGATTAAAAAGAATGGAACAAGATGTTAAAAAACAAACATGCGAAAAGCTAAGAGATTGTTCATAAAGTAGCTAGTAATGAACCTAGTTTGTAAAACCAACATAGAATAGAGACCACCCGAAGTGACTCACAAATACAAGAAATTTACAACTCAGGTTGTGAAGCAGATGTAGGTAGCAATTTTAGACGAAGCAACTGTCAATTTTATACGATACTTTGGTAGTAAACTTACAACTGTAGTTGGACTTCATAGTCAGTTTTACATATTGATTGTTTGATTTTATTTTGTTTATTCGCAAGAACGTATTGACATCTTACAATATTAGATATTATTAGAATTTGAGACTATACCAAGAGTCCATGCTCTGTACCATAAAGTGTATCTTTAGACTAAAATTACATCTGGTAGTTAAAAATGACGAGGAGAAAGTTAAGTCCTTCAATGAAAATCTTTAAAGAGTATTTTGAATATAAATTATAATCCAATTTTACTAGAGTTAATAAATTTAAAAATAAAGATGACATTGTTAACTACAATGGTACCGAAGCTTTAATTTGTAATGATAATTTAAAATAATACTTGTTCTTTAAAAAAAAATCAAATACAACGTAACAAGTACCGAGAGGTGGACCCTATCAAAACCAATACATCACATTAAGATGCACTGTTTTCTTTTACAGCGCCATCTGAATGTATAAACAATAATAATATTTCACCATTACCTTTAAAGAACAAAAAAGGTGCAAACTTTTTCTTGTTTGAAAACACATTTTTAAATGGTGACAATAATTCTGTGCACCCCCTATAGCTTACACCGTCCAAAGAGATATACATTGCTATTATTCATTACGCAGAATAACTTTTTTCTGATTTGGTGTAGCTGAAAGATAAAAGATTATCGTAACTATTACTATTGAGACAAAGCGTAAAGTTCTTTGTATCTTATCCGATACAGTCGCAAGGCCTTGCTACTAAGTGTATTTTAGTAAATTGAATTATTCATACATGCCCTCCAGGGCTGATGATAATCTTGTATTTATGATTCCGCGTTGATGGAAAGTGAATTACCATCAACTTTAAGTATAACGCCTTACTTGTCTCGTCACGTTCTTATAATCAAATAGATAAACTATCGATGGTAACTATGTTTACTTAGATATAGTCAGGTTTTATTAATAGTATTATCTAATAATTTATCTATCATGTAAGTTTCTCAGTGCATTCAATAGTGAAAAACATTTTGCAGTAAACCACTCAAAATAGATTCTTGTGTATTGTGTATAATTTATTTTTGTTAAACGGTTTTGCATCAGCCATCAATCTATAATATATGCATGCACAATGCGGAGTGTTGACTGTTGAAACTGTTGAAACGAAAGCAATACAATAATACCTGAACATCTACAAATAATTTCGTCAAGAAAATGTTCTATAGGTATAGCTATTGGTACCAAGTTACCTTTTGTACCTACCCTTTCACGAGAAAGTAAGTTCCGCCAAATTTCTCAATTCCTATAGATCTAGATTACAGTCGATGGACTAGATATAACACTTTCATCTTATTTTATCGCAGGAAAACTTTACGGCTTATCTGAGAAAAGGAAGCTCTTTGATGGTGACTATAAATTCATCATTTGTGGAGCGCATAACGCCGCACCGGATATAATCAGTAGTAAAAGGACTAATCCAGTTTTACTTGTCGGGATTCGAGGCTTTAGAGAAAGCGGCGAGACTAAGGCTCGGCGGGAAATTTGACGCTTTTGTGTGTTTTATTATAAAAAACAATTGCGTAGTCAAGTGAATTATAATCGTGCAATGAAATCAGCTATTCATTTCATAAATTTAGATTATTGTGCCCAGTAGTTACTTTTATTTGTAATTTCTACAAGCTCTCACTCTAAACTTTAGGGGATAGTTAAATAAATTTCAAAAACTATCCATAATAATTTTATGTTTCAAATTCACTTGCGAGTTTTGTATTTAGATTAAGTTTTGTCGTTTAAAATTAAGGAAATGTTTTATTTTCATTTCGTACTGGATACTCTATTTCACAGTGACTTATTTTATTACGTACTGGGTCGATATAAAAGTGTTTATGTAAACCAATGCCCTAAGAAAGTCTATTTTAAAATATGGCTCATTTGATTGACAATTTATTTGAATGTTATCTTATCTATCCCTTATTTGTGATGGACTAAATTTTCCTTCTCCGCTTTCCAAAAGCCCCGGCCTTACGTTCACCTATCAAGTATAGGCGATGACATGTAACGCGTTTGAGCAACAGATGCTTATTAAGATTTGCACTAACATGGCGTCTGATGGTAATAGCCGAGGAATAGTAGTAATTGCCGTGGCGAATTAATTCCAATTAATGCCTTGCTCCAGGCGTTTTTTCTTGCCAAAGATTTATTGAGATTACACCTGACCACGCTGTATAGCTTCTAACAATTACAAATCGTATACCTCGTGATATCGTGAATTCTTAATATTTTCCTATTTATGCAAATACATTTTTATCTCGTAAAATATCGAGGCACATAATTTGTACTAATGGCATTTATGTATAGTATTTACTATCCGTAGTTTATGCTAAATTAGTAGCATAAACTGTTTGTATGGATTAAATGTTGTGCATTATAATTTTTATGTTAATATTATTTTAAAAAATAATGTATTAAGGTGTTTTGTACACAACATTAAAGCGATTAAAAAATGTACTAAATAATCTTCTTATAAATAAAAATGAATTGCTGTTCGTTAGTATGACTAATACTCGAGAACGCCCGGAAAGATTTAGGTCATTTTGGATTTAAAATGTTCGTCGTAGTCCAGGGAAGGTTTCAATGAGAAAACATAGAAAAAGAATCAGTAGTGGCGGTATGAAATTCGCCGGGACCACTAGTTAGAACTAAAATCGAACTCTCTCTATATACTTTATTTCCGAAGCATCACGTACTTTCTACGTATAAGTAGAAGCATTTAGGTTAATAATTGAGAAACATTATTTTAGTGAGTACTCGCACGTGACTAGGTATAATCGAAAAGCTGCAAACAATATTAAATCTTGTGGTATAAGATTTAAGACAAAACTACAACATTTTATTACCTGTATACAATGAGCAAGATTTGTTGGACATAATTGTAATTTATTTTATATCTCGTACTTATGAATTGTGGCTGAACATAATGATTTTATGAACGCTTTCGTTTTGATTGTTATCTTTCGAACAAAATGGTACATCTGCAACCTATTGCGCAGTAATTTTACTTTCCATCTATAAAATATTATGTTAAAATATACAATGCGCCTAAAAATATAGCAAGTGCATACGTAAGTTGGTATTATTATGCTTTTTAGAGGAAATAATTATTGTGCTTTACGCCCCATCAATTTCCGTTTGAGTAGTCCGCGCCAAAAAAAAATAGGGTAAACTTCTAGTCATCGGACACTACCAGTCATTGGACAGAACGTAATTTCTAGGGTTGCTTTAAAAACAGGAACAACTGATCTCTTTCTAAACTTTGCTTTTTAACAATACATAATAGTTCAAAACATCATTTTAAAACTTTTACCTATCGATCTGCCTCAGAGCACTATAAATAGCTCGAAATGTTAGGTCTCTAAATAATGTTTAGAATCATAATACAATATGTTTTAGTTAATTCGTCGAATCCGTTAAACAAGTTTTATTTCATATGCAGTGTTCGCGCAGAGTAGACAATTCTATTTTTTTTACCTAGATATATTTTTAAAACTGTATGTATAATATATGGAATTTCATAAGTTTATAGTTAAAAAAACATTTAAATCATGACGGATTTTGTTGCCGGCCCTTTTCATATTCTGCACCTGTAATTCTTATCAAAAATGGATTTGTTTTTGGTTTTGTTTTATAATAATTTGTCTTTTCCTTGTGATTTGTAATGTCTTGAGCAATAACTAACTAACTAACTAGATTGGCGCAGCGACACAAATGAGCAAAACAGATTTTTATTTTTTTTTCTATCTATTTATTAAATATTCAAGGGTATAATTTTTATCAGTCATTAAAATAACATTGTAAATAAGGATGATTAGAAAAAAGTAATTACTTTATATCCTGGTACATTTATGTGAGACGACCGTGAAACCAGACACAATAGGATTTGACTGTTTCCTTGTCATCACTTGGTCATGAAGCGTGTAGGTCACCGTTTTACTGTGATGATCAACATCAGGTCATCATGATAAAACCTGCCGATTGGTCTAAACTTTACCTATAATTATTACCCCAACACCTTGCAAACACTTATAGAAGCAATAAGCTATTCAGTATTGTGTAAGGCTATAAGACTCTATTAAGCTATGCCAAGTGGGTATAATTCTGCCTAAGCCAAAAGGTACTATTAAAGTTGTGGACATTATCTTTTGTTTTCGATTTCTGGCTTTAACCCGTTACATTAATCATCACTTCCGGTAATAAAATCATCAATTTGAATTCTGCATTATCCGTCAACAAATGACTATTGTTCTTTTGTGAGTGTTGCGCAACACGAAAGTCTGATGCACAATTTCCTTCTGAATCGAATAATCGTTTTTCAATCGAATTATGGCTATTCGATTACATTGGTGTGCATCTGGGGCGTCGGTAAGTGCACCTTGTCCGTTCCGATTTCTCTCTGTAAATGTCGCAATTTTCATCCGATGACGCCTTCGTGGTTCGGAAACTAGTTCTGAATCTTTGATCTATGTGCTATTAGGGTATCACTCTTATTTAGTAATAATTATGTACGTTCTGCCTTATTGCTAGAAAGAAGTCACAATAATGCCACCTAAAAATAATTATTATATTTCCATTAGTGGGTGCTGTTAAAGGAGAGATTTGTTTAAGTGACAGAGAAAATTATTATTTTTTTAATTGTTCTAAATTACTAATTATTATTGGTAATTAGTATCCAATTTATTATCAAAAAACAAAAGAATAATAAAAAGTCTACACATACTTTAATGTTTATAATGATTCTTTATTTTGTCATGCCTGCCAATGAAACGGTAACGCGTTGATGTCTTTTCTACTAATAACTTTTTTAAATTCCTGACTGTCTCCTGCGCGTGTTTACACATCGTAATAACAAAATATTATATTTCCATTAGACAATATCAAATACAATGACCTGATTTCACTACAACTATCGTTTTAGCACTTGTTGCTGATATCAGAAACAATAGCGATTTTCAAAATAAATTTCCAAACATGCATCATATAAATATTTGTCCGGCGTGAATATCGAACCCATGATTTTATAACAACGCTGATATATTATTACGATGTTAATATGCGGAGTAAATATATCAAACTACATGTAATGTCCTTCCATAGCCGAAATGAAGCGTGAGAACCGAAATAGGTTGGAGGAGGTGGTAGGAGGACAACATTATTCTTACCATGCAAAGTCTTAAATGCTTCTATTTCGTGACTCTTAGTAAACAAGAGCCATGGGTCATAGAAAAGGCTAAGAGAAATCGCTCAAAAGCCTTTAACGGAGCAAATGGATGAAAGGGCACATGAGAGCGAGATACGTATATCTTCTGTCCAACTGTAACTGATTTCTAGATAACACAAGATTAATATACAATTAACCGCATTAATATTCAAGACGAAACCTCACATTAAGAGGTTTTATCTCACGTACATCGGAATTCATCAAGAATTATTATGCACCAACTAACAAAACATTTAAGACATTCCCTTTTGTAATTCGTGTGGCGTTTACGGAATGAGCATCTCATACGAAAAGAGTGCGTAAGTAATTACCCACTTAAGTGCCCGTCAGTCTATTGGGAACTGTCGCCTAATAGCAGACACAAGATCCAATTCTCAGGTATCCATCATCATCACCGTATATTGAGCATTCCTTTAACTATGGCTATAAGTCATTAGCCAGCCAATCGCGAGTTAATCGACTTATTATTACGCTTGTTTTCGCCATTCATGCATATTAATGCAATTAGGTTTTGTTTTCTTAAAAAAATATATATTCTCAATTTTATCCTTGCATATAATATGAATGCGCAAGTAACTGTCTGTCTGTCAGGAAACGTCTAGAGACTGAAAAAAGGTGTAAATAACATTTAACACACAACAAATAACATAACCGACTTAGCTATAAGAAGTGATGTACTAAGCGATATACTAATTACGCCGACGAAGTCGTTTACCATTACAATAACATTAATCTATTGAACATTTTATACAAGTTTCAAGTGAAATATTTATGTCACTTGAAACGTGTAAACATTTGTTATAATACGGGGAAAAGTAAAAACGGTAACAAGAGCAATTAGCGAGTATCTCGCGTGAGCCCCAACTGTCGTATCGTGTTAGCAAGTAGCACTGTGCCGGTAATTACTCAGATGCTATTTGACACCGCATCTGTCTGAACGAAAGATATATCTTGTTAGCGGGTGTAATTTTAACGCCTGTATTTAACTTTATCTCTATCAATATTTCAAAATACGAAGTCGTTTGTGATTTATACAAACTATCTCACTTGCAAATTGGCTAAGTGCGAGTTGAAGTCCTGTACAAAGGGTTCCATAATATACAAGGGTCTGTACCGTTACGTGTAATGATGAATGAAAATGGTAAAAACACGAAATGTACGTTTTAAGATTTTTTTTATATATTTTTTTTTGATGATTTTTTTTTATTCTTTGGTTACACACGATAGCCGTATACAATTAAAGAGAGTAACATTTTAAAAATTATACTTTTAAACAGGTTTTTTTTTATAACTAGTAAAAAGTTTAAGGTTAAAACTCGCGTGTATTATTATTCTAAACATATGATTTACACATCCGAAGTTTAGACTATGTGCAACAACTTGTTCTAACGATTTGACTGATCTCCCATTATATTATAAACTAGCTGTGCCAGCGACTTCGTTCGCGTTTCCCCCGTTTTTACACATTTTCCATTGTATCTTTGCTCCTATTGGTCGCAGCGTGATGTTACATAGCCTAAGGGTCATTCCACTTTTTAGTGCAGGTATTTTTGTCCCCCGTAGAAAATATTAAATTATTAAGGTAAATTTATAAATAAAAAAAAATTACACATCAATGTAAAATAGACAGCAACAGTGTGCGGACCGTACTATGCAGTTTTGTTTAGAAATATATTATTCATACTTTTTACCGGTAACACAGTGGTATTTCCCAAAAATACAGTACAAAAAATACTACCTTTAGGGACGTAACAAAGTTGTATAATTTTGAAATTGAAGACTACAAAACGTCGAAATAAAAAGATAACAACAGTAAAACACACATCCTATTGCAGATCATTATTTGATTCAGATATAAGTATAGATTTTAATGTACGATAAATATCAAAATTTAACGGTTTATTCAAGTCATAAAAACCTGCACTAAAAAGTAGAATGACCCCTAAAGCCTTCCTCGATAAATGGTCTATATAACGCAAAAACATTTTTTCAAATCGAACCAGTAGTTCCTGAGATTAGCGCGTTCAAACAAACAAACAAACAAACAAACAAACAAACTCTTCAGCTTTATAATATTAGTATAGATATTGTATGACAGGCTAAAACGGGTGTCGTGTAAATTAAAACGTATTACAAGATTACCTGCTGAGGTTGAACGTGTTAATAGGGCTTACAAAACAAGCTTAGGCCTTATTTAGGTAAGATTGATCTAATATTTACCTAGGACGTGTACCCGTTCTAGTAACATTGTAATAACATTTTGTAATATATAAGGATTTCCTAGATCAAATCATTCACTGGATGCCATGGCGTGGACAGAATGTTTTATAGAATTGTCAATGGTTTATTTTGACAGACGACATACCATATGGGTTACGATTAAATATGGTGATATCTTGCGAAAAGAATAACATTCAATACCGATTCATTCAACAGTTGAACCAATCTGTTTCATATATACTTTTAAACTGTCATGGTTACATACATTAGAAAACTGACTGATTTTAATGAGCTCCCGATATTTAAAACAAAACAACATGGTAAATAAATATCCCGGACAGTTTCAGTTTTCAAATCTGTTTCGTCTTCCGTCCGACATTGATGAAGACGTCAATACTTCCAGGTATATCCTGAACAGCCTGAAATTGTCAACGTAACTGAACTAACGTGATTACTCACACAATGGTGTATTGTCAGGCCGATTTTTGAAATACACATCAGAGACACAACATTATTACTTAAATACGTATGTAGATATGTTCAATTTGGTCATGATGGATGACACGAATTCAGCTGGCAAAACGTCGGTCCAATCAAACGGCAGCCCTTACTGCGAGACGTATCCCCAAATAAAACACTTTTCCTTTTTGCTTTGTTTCTTTCCATTGAAATACGGTGATGAAAAAGGGATTCAGCTGGCAAAACCTCGCTCCAATCAATCGGTATCCTTATTGCAAATCTTGTCGCCAAATAAACAGTTTTCTTTCTTCCTTTCATTCTTCTTATCGTATGGTTGATGAAACAACCTGGTGTCAGAGTTTAAACCACCCGTAGGCCTTTGACATGGCTTCACACACCGTTGAAAAACCTCTCAGGTGTGCTGGTTTCCTCACGATGTTTTACTTCACCGTTAAAGCGTCAAATGATGGTACATATGAATTTCAAATTTGAAAAACACATTGGTGCCTGGCGGGGTTTGAATTGGCGACCTCTCGCATGACAAGCAACTACCTTAACCACTCGGCCATCGACGCTTTTTTGATCTGATTTAAATCTGGTGATGAAAATGGATTCAGATGGCAGGACGTCGGTCCAATCAATCGGCAGCCCTTGCAAGCAGCGCGAGGCGCCGCGGTAATACGCCGATCATATCGCCTCGTGTGCAGCCGTCATTCAATCTTCGACACAGAGCACTCGCGCGCAGAGACTGCGTCGACCAATAAAAAAATACTTTGAGGACTCACAAAAAAAACTGGTATAAATCATAATATACATATACACATTACATGACTGCATATAGATAAAAAAAAATAAAGTGCTAGAATGTACTCTGTCTCAATGTATTATGTATGTTTTTTGTGTATATGTTGCAAATGGTTTAAATAATTTATTTATATTAAATAAAAGCTTTAGCTATTAAAAATGCAGTTAAACTAAATTTTAATAATTTCTTGATATAATTATTTTTGTAATAAATACCTTTTATTAGATCATACAATGATATCTGCAGTAAGTAAGTAAGCACGATCTTAGTGTACAAAACTTGTTTGTACAATCAATATCAAGAAATGATAAAATTGAAGCCGAAGTATTTTGAAATAATACTGGGATGTACAACGATGATATATGTTACCACGCCTTAAAAACTTTGTACGGAGTATATGACTACAGGTTTCATAGCAATTGGAAAAAACGTGGGATCGATTTTTATCAATGTAGACGTGATAGGTATATAGCATTACATTACCCATTCGTTCGTATTTAATCAAAACATTTTAACAAGATATTCAGTTCAGTATGAAATAAAAAAAAACATTACGAGTAAATAATTGGCTTGACGATTTACATTCCTTCAAGCAATCAATAAAACGTATGAAGTTTGTGACCAATACTATCTACTAATAAAAATAATATCACCGTTATGGTATCAAAGATTTTTCGTTTAATACCTATTGAGGGTTATAATGAATTTCAATAATTTGAGTTTAAATATATAGCATTTTTATAGATATTTAACCACCACAACCATTAGTTTAAACTTGTGTTTTAACCATTTTACTGCTTAAAACGGAAGTTTAGATTTAAATAATACAGATTGAACAGAATGCGTCGCTAAAAAGAAATAACCTGTATATTAAGTCTATTTCCCTTTCCTGTTTTCTCTTTAATATCATAACATTAACTTAAAATTTATGATTTATATAATAACCCATAATTAGCAATATAAATGGTAAATGCGATACAACTCGGTTGGCTAATTTGGAAAATAGGCCATTACATTGGCGAATATCAAATTATCTACGGTACCGCACCCATCGCAACCATGTTGAAAATGCTTTACTCATAACCCATTACAATAAATAACAGCCATAAATACATAGTAAAGGAAAGATTATAAGAGTGAACTAGAGCCAGGTGAATAAAAAGTAAGGCAAGTAGGGTAAAAGGTAAGGAGGGTTCTGTATCCATGATTATCGAATATTTTACCTCTTTAGAAGGGGGGAGGGATTTTCGAAAATCCTTTCCAAGTGTTCCCCTACGTTATAAAAGGAATCTCTTTGTAAAATTGTAAGATTCTAACTCTTCTAGTTTATGCTCTACGTTGTTACGACATTCACTCAGTCATCTTCTCCTTCACGTATATTACGCCTTGTTTCCATATTTCGTGTACGTGTGTTTTAAATAAATAAATAAATACATTATTATTTATTAAAAAAATTCAAGATTCTAACTCTTATAGTTTACTAGCTGTGCCAGCGACTTCGTTTGCGTTTCCCCCGTTTTGTACACATTTTCCATTGTATCTTTGCTCCTATTGGTCGCAGCGTGATGTTATATAGCCTAAAGCCTTCCTCGATAAATGGTCTATACAACACAAAAAGATTTTTTCAATTCGAACCAGTAGTTCCTGAGATTAGCGCGTTCAAACAAACAAACAAACAAACTCTTCAGCTTTATAATATTAGTATAGATTTTCTACGTTGTTACGTCAGTCACTCAGTCATCATCTCCTTCACGTATATTACGTCTTCTTGCCATCACCGCCGCCTCTGTCCCGGTCCGCTCTGTGCGACGACAGGTTGATAGGCTGCTATATAAATAGCGCAGTCAACGACCGACCTCCGCGCGGCCTTCACTCGCTCTCGAACTATTGTGCTCCACAAACGTGCTTGGATTCTGCGCGAGCTTTCAACGCAACGGGATATTTTGATAAGCGCCAATCGAAAATGTTAATGGTTTTAGGTAAATACGTATAGGCTTTTGTACACTGTATTTGTTTGGAATAGAACTAATTGTAACACGAAACATGTGTGTGATAAGATGTTCGACATAATTATTAGAAAACATAAGATTTTTAGGTATTTACAGCGAGAATTTCATACGTAATATTTTCGTCCAAAGTATTATTCCAAAGGTGTGATTTTCAAAGACAATACTATATTGTATCTGTTTAAGTGAGCAGACGACTGAAATTGGACAATTATTGATGTTTAGGAAAAGAGCACTCCTGACATGCACTTTTCATATTCATCAAAAGAAAACCATCTAAACCGGTGGGTCTCTCCAACTCATATCTACATTCTAACATTAACTCCAACAAAAAAAGCTCTTTAGAAAAAAAAACCAATCAATATTTTATAATATCTCTAGTACATGCATAAGTTCTATGAATAAATCCGCAATAAACAGCTCAAGTGGACATTTTTAGCCACGTCTTCCGTTTATATGCAAATCGGGTGCAGTTCTTTGTAAGGAGAGGAGTAAAAACTGACAACATAATTCTTGCATGTCGCATTAATGTCGCGGTGGAATCAGAATATCATCTGTTCTTTGAAGTTACTGAGTGAGTTGTATCTGAGGTCGTTTTAGGAATATCGACGTGTGGATTCGTGTTCCATTTTTTTTTTATACCTAACGATACATCTGCTATTGTATAAGCAATATTGTCGTGAACATGTATTTGAGCGTAATCATGTACTTTCGGAATGGTCTGTTTATTTCAGTTATCATCAACGATTGATATAATATATAATTTTAAACTGTATTGGTTACACACATTAGAAACCTGAAACTGTTCGGGACATTTACCATGTTGTTTTGTTTAAATTGGGAGCTCATTAAAACAAAACAACATGGTAAATATCCCGGACAGTTACAGTTTTCTAATGATTGATATAATAATGCTTTTAACGACTGTAAAAAGACGTGTGGCACTCGGGGACTGCCGCGGTATAGCTATTGCATAGCATCGTCCAATTTCGGAGCAGCTCGTCTCGATTCGTGCGAGTTTCGTAGAGTCGTACCATACGTCTAACCGCACGCACACAAACACCGTGCCGAAGTCTACCGAACTGAAACGACGTTAGACGATTGTGAGGTTTTTTTCGTTACGGAATTCCTTGGTTCGGTCCCCGCGCTCAAGGTCCGCGATAAAAGCTATGCAATAGCTTAAAAATCAATTGACATCTATACTTGATTACAACAGGCGATAAAAAAGACAGGGGCTAAAATGTTTAAACAAACCAAACATAATATTAAAAACAAAAGATTGAAGAAACAACGTATTCAATTACAAACCGATGCCCACGTTGATAGGTGCTCGCGTGAAAATCGATTTACATAATATGTCACCGGGCTCGCCGCCCTCGGGCGACTTGTATATATATTGATAAATAGACAAACATAGGCGAGCTTAGTAAAATGAAAAAAGAGGCAGAAAGCTTGAAATATTTTCCATGGATCTGATATTGGCACATTTGAAATTGTAATTCCTAATAAGTATTATAGCCTAAGATCTCGATGCAAGATTCTGCAAGGACATATGTTGTTTTTTTAATGAAATTAATGTTATGAAAGTATGCAGCGGATTTGCGAGTATAGGACTGTCGGGGTTTCGTACCCAAAGAATTAAAACGGGCCTTTTTTTAGATACAGTTGAAATTTCTATTGCCGCTATAGTAACTAATACTGAAAACAAAATAAAACAAATATTTTCTAGGGGTGATCTTTTTACAAATTTTTTACGGATCCCTTCGTACGCAAGTCCGATATGGAATTATCGCCTAAGATATCACTGTAAAATTTAGCAAGTTTCTGTTATGCTAATGATTTTTTTAAGAAAGCATGTAGTAGATTTGCGTTTAGTTCTCTCTTAAATTAGCGTAGAGCCTGAAGATGGGCACGAGGCACTTTTTAACTGACTGCAATAAAAGGGTTGTACTAAGCAATGTTTTACGCAAGAAACTATTCTACACAGACATATTCGCGGGCGGTAAGCTAGTACCCTATAAACACATTTAGTATTTCCAGATACTCAATTGATTGCACCTCATGTTAATGCCTATTAGCCACCGGGGCATCGTGACAGTTTTACCAGTTGGAAACGTAAATTTCGACGCAACAGCTAGGCCTACGCCGCCGTCGGTCGTAAAGCTGGTCAGATGCCAGCCTGTTTGATAACAACCAGGGCCAGTCAGGATCCAACACAAATTCCTTGGCTATGCTTATTGGACTGTCGGGTTCAATGACGTACTAGAGACTGAGTTAGTTCTATCGATAGTGCAAGATAATTGAGATACGTAAGGTATAAATAATAAGTAACGTTATTCTTGCTCAATGTAGCAATGGAATCAAGAAATACACTTACGGTATTATGTGAGTCATTTAGTTCGATATAAAACTAATTATACTTTTTTTTGTAGGTAATTACGTAAAATACACAAATAAAATGTACCTAAACGACTTGATCACTATTCCTGTATGGATCATTATAAGAAGACCGAATACTATGTTTTCGTGGTCCTTCAAACAGCCACAAATCACTTGCAGCAAAACACAATATCCTCTTTAAATTAAAATTCCTAGAATTCTCACAAGTAACACACAAAGTGCAAACTTACTTTATTGTTAGTGATAATACTAGTCTCACTGTTTACCCTTAATTTGCTCCTCGCGGCTACTTGTTTTAAAAAATAACTAAGAGCGAACGAGGCGAGAAAACGACCATAATTTATCAGTTTTTGTTGGTCGGGACTCGGGAAGGCAAAGGGGCTCGTAGATGCAGTTTTTTATTCTGGACTTTGAGGGATGAGCTACTTGAAACGACTTTACCCTGGTACACTTTATTATTGTATTTCATCATTTATCAACAGCTGACGAGGACTGGAACCGTAAATTCAAATTAATTAGCACTTGATTAATAATGTTGCTATATTAATTTATGGTACACTGAAAATGGTGAACGTATACATACATGCATGCCGTAAGGTCTAGTTCACATTAGTACAATATATAACTTTTAAAAGTGTAAAATGTAACAGGAATATGAACGAGACGAGTATTTTTAGAGCATATCATAGGGAATGGCAATATTTTATCAACAATTTTGATTATCAATTGGTTTTTTTTATTAGTGTAGTGACTGTGTTATTTTAACATCAATTTGAATTCAAATATAACACCCAAATAATAGAAAATCTGTTATTTTTATCATACATGAAGTAAAGTAATTATTATCTACAACCACTGTAATATGACTCTTTGAGCCAAAATAATAAAAATATGAAAATAGAATTTGAATATTCTCACAAAAGTACATGACATTTACATTTATTTAAGTACTGGTAAATGTTAATTATACAGGTATGCATATAAAACAAATAACAAAAACCTTTATATTGTTTTCCTGAAACTGTCCAGCATTAAATTAAACTTCAACACAACTCGAAGATATGTTCTTATCTCTAGTTCTTTCGTGAAGGATAAATCTATCTTGATAGCGCAGACAGATTTACTTTTGCGATCTCCGGTTTTGGCAAGCCGTTGGCAAAAATAAACTACGAAAGTAACATACGGCTTACATGGAGTTCGTTGGTTCAAAATCGTTAAAATATATTCAGAGGAGTTTTGACCTTATTTATAGTTCTTTCTTTATATATTTTAAATATTGACCCATCCTAAACATCAAATCATCAAATCCGTTGCGTAATTTTAAAGTTTTCAGCATACATCCTCCACAAAAAAATGACGAAATTTGTATGATCATCATTTTAATTTTTCCTTCACGTAAATTATTTGTTTTATAAAGTTTTCCTTCTCTTCGCATAATACCCATTGAATCTAGTTAGTAAAAACATGAAAATATCTATTCTATATAATTTATTTATTATCTGCCTTAGATATTGTGTGATTACGACGTCGTTAAATATTGAACGGTCTATGATGAAATTTAATACTTTAGTACGTCACAAGGTGTATCATAAATAATAATTAGATACTTATCTAATACGGAAATCAAAACGTTATCGTTTACTAGAGTGTTAAACTGTAAATTTATATATTATTAAATATTTCATACCAATTCCATAAGGGTTTTCTAAATAATCCAACTGCTAGCGTCAGTTTGAACTAAGTGGTGGTTGATACGATTTTAGTACTAGGTCATTGCAAAAAAAGCTTTTCTGACTTTTATTACAGATTAAGCTTATTTGTATAGTCTTATTCTTAAAGTGATTTCTATTTTTTATAGAATAAAGTTGTTAAAACATATCACCAACAACAATGATTTTCAAGTCAGAAACCAGAGTAGTTAGTAGTTACTTATATAAAGCGTTCCCCAATTTGCGATCACTAGCTCAGACTAACACATAAACCCTATCATTGGATAGTATAAATAATGATAGAAGTGAATGATCAGTGAATCCTTTTCCACAAAACCAATTTAGTTGAGTTAGAAATGCAAACTTAATTGACAGTCGAATGTCTGTTTGTTTACCTTTTTGCAGCTACACTTTTATAAATGGGCGCGAATGATCAACAATCTGGTTAATCTGAAACAAAAGAAAGACTTACATGAATTAAATAGAACGTGATATGTACTTGTATATATGTATATGCTTATAAAATAATAATGCCACATGTTGACAAGTTGCCATCCTATAAAGTGACTAGTCTTTTCATTAAATGCAAAAAATGTTGTTGCTGTAAGTGATGCGAGAGTAAATACTTAATAAATCATTTCACTTACTAGACAGCTAGGGCTACCACATAAACAATCATCATATAATGGACTTTACTTGACATGGGCATAATGTAGTTATATTTATTACAAAATGGTTTTTTTTTATAAATGGCTTACAGGGTGACCTCACTCCACCTCATGGTAAGCTGTAGTGAGATACTAGATTTGCACAAAAATATAACTTTTTAAAAGTAAGGCAATAAACACACTTAATATATGGTTCTCAAACTCCTGAATGGTTCATTGACGTCAATATCGACATAAAAACATAATATCGTCCCTATTAATACAGGAAAACTATACCGGAATATACGTAGGCTAAGTTCATATAAAACCGTGGAAGCGGTATAAAGCCGTTAACTTAAATGCGAAAAAAGCCATATATTTTTCTGAATAAAATGATTGACAGCCGTTGAAGTGACAACCCTATTAGTGACGTGTCCGTAGGGCACCTGCAGTGAACTCGATTAGATCAGTTCTAGTATATCGAGTAGCAGTGTAAGAAGATTTTATACCTTGTTTTATTGTATTTATTAATAAACACAAACTCTTCACACGTAGATACAAAATTACATAAAGGAAAAAACAAAAAAAATTTTTTTTTAATTTACTATCCTAACAGCTTATAAAAATACTACTATTATGGTATTGTTTTTGTAAAAGTTAAAATACAGTTTGGTGATTTTGCATAAGTAAATATTATCAGCAATCTATGTAATTATTGAGTCTATGACAATAATAAGTTGTAAAATTGTAAACAAAAAAAAACCGCCTTCAAAAACCCTGACTCACTAAAAATTACAAAATAATATAACGAACATTAATCTGGGTATGAATTTGATTTGTTGTTGAAGGCGGTGCCCTTTATATTTCATTCAACTTTCCTCAAAATTTTAATTGGCACCGCCTTCAACAACATATCAAATTCATACCCAGATTAATGTTCGTTATATTATTTTGTAATTTTTAGTGAGTCGGGTTTTTGAAGGCGGTTTTTTTTTTGTTTACAATTTTTTTTCATACTTTTTAGTGTTACATTTTTTTTCACCCTATTAGTTCAGCTCACCTATAATTCTACTGAAATTAAAACTAGTAGTCTTAATATGAACACAGACTTGAAAGAATTATCCCTTTACTCCCAACTATTAAGGAGTTGACCTTCCATCATCAGCTCAGCATCATAACATTATGATTGCAAGAAGCAAATGCCAATATAACTTCAGAAAATATGTGAAACGGGGTACATGTGCCTATAAAATTTGAGGGTTGCCCTGGATTTCTCCTGGATCCCATCATCAGATCCTAGACTGGTCCCTATTAGTTTAGCTCACCTATAATTCTACTAAAATTAAAACTAGTAGTCTTAATATGTATACAGTATTGAAAGAAATATCCCTTTACTTCCAAACATTAAGGAGTTGACCTTCCATCATCAGCTAGCATCATAACATTATGATTGCCAGACGCAAATGCCAATATTACTTCTGAAAATATTTAAAACGCGGTACATGTGCCTATACAATTTGAGGGTTGCCCTCGATTTCTCCTGGATCCAATCATCAGATCCTAGACTGGACCCTATTAGTGCAGCTCACCTATAATTTTATTGATATTATAACTGATAGTCTTAATATGTACACAGATTTGAAAGAATTATCCTTTTACTCCCAACTATTAAGGAGTTGACCTTCCATCATCAGCTCAGCATCATAACATTATGATTGCAAGAAGCAATGCCAATATAACTTCAGAAAATATGTAAACGCGGTACATGTGCCTATAAAATTTGAGGGTTGCCCACGATTTCTCCTGGATCCCATCATCAGATCCTAGACTGGTCCACCTAATAGTTTAGCTCACCTGTAATGCTACTGATTTATAACTAATAGTCTTAATATGTATAGAGTATTGAAAGAATTATCCTTTTACTCATAACTATTAAGGAGTTGACCTTCCATCATCAGCTCAGCATCATAAGATTATGATAGCCAGAAGCAAATGCCAATATTACTTCAGATAATATGCAAAACGCGGTACATGTCCCTATAAAATTTGAGGGTTGCCCTCGATTTCTCCTGATCCCATCATCAGATCCGGGACTGGTGAAAATGGGACCACCTCGAAGTAAACTCTATCCAACCAAAAAAAATTTTTGAAATCCGTCTATAATTGACGAAAATATCGGTGAACATACATAAAAAAAAAAAAAAAAAAAAAAAAAAAAATATTATACATACAGACGAATTGAGAACCTCCTCCTTTTTTTGAAGTCGGTTAAAAATGACTTATGCGGTAATAAATTTTCAAATTTGGCAATTTCCAATAGTTAAATAGTAGATCCATCTAAAGAAAGTAATCGAGGCTTCAATAACAAGTCCTTTTTAAATCATAGGCTCGTTAATTTGATGATGCCATATAAATACAACCTTAAAATATTCGACTAATGGTCTTTGTCTAATAAAACTTAAACTTAGCCTTAAACGAGATCCATTATGATCCCCAAGTATTATCGTGACCCACCTCACTGCATTCCGCTTTCCTATATTTCTACAATTGATGATCGTCTTCCAGTTAATTTGATCATGTAAACAGCTTGTCTGCATGATTGATGCTATCTCATATTATCCTCCAACGTTCAGAATAACCAAGCAAATCGATTCGGTACTGTATAAATGACGTTGGAATTCAAATTTACGGATATAATAGGCTGTCCGTAAGTTTTATTACCATGGAGATAAACCTGAAAATTCATAGAGAAAGCTCCAGTAGGATGACAATAAATCAGTGGAAGAAAGATAAATCAGTAGTGAAATGGAAGGGTAATTTCTCTATATCGCTGTAGAAGTATTTATCTCCGATTTGATTTCATATTACGTGAATCGACTACCTCATTTGTCTATTCACCGCGAGAAGTTTAGCATTAAATAAATAAATATTACACAACATCACATACATTGATCTGATCCCGAGGTAAGTAGCTTAAGCACTTGTGATACTGAAATCAGGAACAACAGTGGATACACAAATAAACTTAAATATATTTCATAATACACCCAGACACGGAACAAACACCGATGTTCGTCACACAAATATTTGTCCCAAGTGGGAAACGAGCCCACGACTCTTGGAACCGTAGGTTTTGAACCTGAGTCACTAACCACTGTTCCACCGAGCATTAGATATTGTTATTTAGTATAATCATCACCACTTGAACCTAACAAAGTCCTTAGTCCTTACTTTTTAATGTGCTGCTATTCACTGCGTGCTCTTCCTGATATGGTATCTGCCAAACTGGGTCACGGTGTCTCCCGACTCCTTGACTTAAACTTAAATCATTTCACTTTCGCCAAGCAGATCCCTTTTCAGTTACCTCCTTATTTTGTTTTTATTTTTTGTATATGTATGAGTGTTTTAAGTTTTGTTACTAAATAAATATATTTCATTATTTTCTTTCTTTCTTACATAAGCATTTTCTAAGTGTTTCTGAAAATAAATAATTAATCTGAAAATTACAGTGAGTCTATTGTTTGCCTATCTACTTGCCCCACGTGCACGCACATCTACGAATAAATTGTCAGGTTGTGTAGTCAACTATCCCGCACTGGGCTAGCGTGGTTCACTAAGGTCTTATCGGCCTAATTTAGGGTAGGCCCGTGCCCCAGCAGTGGGGACGTATATGAGCTGCTGATTATGATGATGTTGAGCCAAAATAATTGTTACTCAACACACTAATGATCTAAAATTAAAACTATTAAAAGAGTTATACGCAAAAGGTGCTGATCTTTTTATATATTGACTGTGCAGCTGTTCTAACCTATACGTTTTACCTGTAATTTATTTAGTCCTGTAATAAATTCCCACTAACACCCAAGCCTACGTTAAGATTATATGTAATTAAAACAGCAAATAACTTAAAAACTATTAGTCTAATGGTCCGTCTCTTATGGAAAGCGTTGAAAGCAAACTTCATTAAGTAATATAGCTTTTACACGGTCCGATACAAAAAATAGGTATTTTACATTTATTTCCTAAATCTATGGAATGGTGGATTCGTCACTCCTATTTAATATAAATATAATAAATATTAGAGAGAAGTGGCGTGCATTTGGAGAGGCCTATGTCCAGCAGTGGACAGAAATGGGCTGATGATGATGATGATAATAAATATTACACAACATCACATACATTAATTTGATTCCATGGTAAATAGCTTAAGCACTTGTATTACAGATATCAGACTCAACAGCGGATACTTAAATATGTACTTAATAACACACCTAGACAACGAACAAACACCGATATAATACCACAAATATTTGTACAGGGTGGGAATCGAACCCACGACTCTTGGAACCGTAGGTCACCAACCACTCCACCGAGCCAGTCGAGAGTTATAACTTATTCTTCTTCGTTTAGTAGCCGAAATAATACATTAGATCGAGTACCTATACTCATTTGAGTGACCGTAACGATATAATTACAAAGAAACGATTACGGCTTATTCGATTTAATAATTATTATCATCATCCGAAAAAGCTTCCAAGCAAACTTTATTTCCTATTAGTATATTAGATATAATCAGGGTTTAATGTTTACAAAGGCTTCATAAGTTCATAATAATCTGTAGTAAACATTCTAGGAAAAGGACTCTTGATATATTTGTTTATTTTAATTTCTTTATAAATAATAACAACAATAAATATAATACACAGAGATCGTAAGAGCACGGCTATAATCGGGGGCTGTAAAGCGGCCTCGGCGCGGTTAGCACAATAATTAAGTTAATCGTTCTGTCTAGATGTTCGTATCTAAACTATATAATTTTTCCCATTACCCACATGGGATAAGGATTAATTTCCTTCGCTGCTATGCTAATTGTGATGGAGTTTCATTATAACAAGGCATCGTTTGATTCGGTAGAGCTATCTCCTGCAGTAATAAGATCAGTAGGAATTAGGGTGTTTAAGATCAATCCTAACACCATAGTATTCACGGCATAGGCACCCAGTCTTCCTAAACTGTTTTTGCTTTATTTTAATGTCATACGGGATGATATCGTTAAGACGAGTATTGTCCAAATGAAAGAAATAACAGTATGTAAATAGAAGGTCTCAGTTCCACAAGTTGTTTGGTTCGATTTATAATACCCTCTGTAAGGTCGTATAGCTAAATAACAGCATTTAGCCTAGTTAGTAGTTCCATAGTGTAACTAATAGATGTCACTGTGCATATTTACATCGCGATAGCAACATTTATATCCGGCCTCCATATATAGGCAAATAATTGTAAGACCGCGTGTGGCTATCCATCAATAAAGAACAGTATCTGCTAAGTTGGCTACCTAGTAGCTCTCCCTCTCGACGTTTAACACCCTCATTGTAACAAACCGAAATCCAAACATAAAGTCATGTGAAAACGAAAGTGGCCTGCAAAATGTGTGCTAATTTCCAAAATTAACTCTTTTCACCGAAAGCATTTACCAAATATGCAAACGTTTAGTGACAGTCATTATGTGCCCGTTTTTGGGCGAAATTATAATATGATAACCAAATTCCGCACTCATTTGGCTTAAGTAAGCATATTTAATATGTATTTAAAGTCTATCAGAGTGAAGATTTGTAGATACTATTTCTATAAATGGTATAAACCAACACTTATCATAAACATATTAAGATGAACATGAAAAATACGCTATTATGTATTAAATTTATTGACAAATAATGATTTCAGAGAATATAGGAATTTAAAGGCAATCGTGTATCAGTAATTTCAAATCCATATAAGTGAATAATGTTATTAGTAAATTAAGTCAAGTCAGTCAGTCATTTCCATTCGACACAGTCAATAAGACATTATTATAACAGACACAACCATATTAGTACATCGACCTTGCCAAATCATTTCTCTTAGGTATTTCACAAACACATTTTTATCGATGACTAAAAGATGACATAACACATATGACATCTCGGAAACCCGTTACAAAGTTCAAAGACCCTTTAAAACAAACGAGGTGTCTGGCTGCATTAGATGCAATGTGTGATTTCGTTACCAAGTACAAATTGCATTATCAGAGTGACAGCGATGATTCGACCGAGTGCCTTTAATGAACTCGATTTTAGTTGCGACACCGAGCCAACTAGAAATGAGAGATACATTTGTGCGTGATTATATCGAATTATTTTAATTAAACTCTTTATTTTATAGTCATTCATTGGATCACTTATATCCCTACTTCGTAATGGATAAAACATAATAATAAGACTGACTGATTGGCTCGGTGGAACAGTGGTTAGTGACCCTGGCTGGCGGTTCCAAGGGTTCGATTCCCACTCGGGATAAATAATTGTGTGATGAACATCGGTGTTTGTTCCGTGTCTGGGTGTGATGTATTTAAGTGTGTATTTAAAAATATCTCTGACGCCCATAGTACAAGCTCTGCTTAGTTTGGGGTCAGATGACCGTGTGTGGATACGTCCCAGATATTTATTTATTTATTTATATTTATGAAGTTTGCATTGTTCATTTAAGGCTTTTGATGTGACTTGGTATTAACAATGAAATTTACAAAATTTCTTTTACTTCAAATGAATAAATAATCATTAAAACGGATAGAGCAAAGATAAAACTAAAAAGTATGAATAATGAAAAAAGAACGGATATTCCACGGCTAAAGAACCAGTAGTTAATAAATTACTTGACATTATCGAATTAAATCTCAATATAGCTTTTTATCTTAAGCTTAAGTGGCGTATAGCGTACAGACATATTAATTTCGATTATATTTCTTTACGTTTATCATTTTACATCGCAAGAACTAAGTTATCCTTATTATTCATAAAACTGGCAACTGAATTACGAAATAATTTCATCAATATTTTGCATACGTTTCAAAACTTTACCTAAATTTTGGAATATCGTATTTTTTACGAATACTAGGCTGTAATCCCCGTGTCAATTCAGGTTTAGATAATTTCCTGAAGTATACGAAAGTCAACATAAATTATTTACTTTTATGCTTAATGGCTGACGACGTTTTTGAACTATAAAAAAAAGTAAATGAATTCAAAATAATTTCAAAAGCAAACAATATTATTACATACTGTTTATTATATCTAACGAACTATGAGAGTTAGATACCTATGTCATTATCAGCCCATATTCGTCCCCACTGCTGGGGCACGGGCCTAAATTAGGGCGATGAGTCAACCACGCTGGTCAAGTGCGGGTTGGTTGACTACACAACCTAAGAATATCTTCTTAGGTGTGCTGCAGGTTTACTTACGATGTACGAATAATCGTACATATCGTCGGTTGTAATATGAATTGATGTAACCGCCAAAATGTCGAAAATGAGTTATATATGTAGTTCGACTGCAAATTTCAATCCGGATCGATTGGCGTTGTTAAAATGTTGATATCTTTAAAAAATGTCGAGTACGTTAACCGCTACTTAACCGTTTTTTCTATTCACATGACTTTTTTAAGTTATGGGCCATTTTTGTAAAATCTCACGGTATTAGGTTAACGTAAAGAACAACGTTGAAAAATATCATTGATGTAAATCTCATTTATTAAAAAATGACTCTTACCTCACTAAATTATTTTTCATAATATTACTTATTGTCGGTTACGCTAATTTTCACGTATGTATTGTAACATTTATGTCGCTTACATTATCACTTTTGTGCTCAAGCCACAAGTTTTGGCGCTTACATTACATTTGATTGATGGCTTAGGACGAATCGGGTGTTTACATTAAGATCCTCGTCAATAGTTTTTAGACTATCTCTTTTCTTTTAATTTGTTATGCGTTAGGTAAGAACGAGACAATCATACAATTCATGTTAAGCAACAAGTATCACTTTAATGCTTTTGTTTATGATTTTTTATTGTGATCAATGGCCGGTTTGTTCTAGCAACTCGTGATACAGACATGTGTGTTGTGATTTATTAATATTTACTTCCAAAACGACTTCAAACCAAAATTTAAGGTTGAAAGCTTTCCGGATTGCCACAATAAAGAAACCAAACCTAAATGAAATGGAAGTAAAATACACGATGAAAGATGATGGAGACATTAACAAAAAAATAAAGAAAAAGGAAAAGCAAGAGGTCAGTCAAATGCTGACGTTGTGACGGATAACACTAGTCGACAAAAATAGTTATTTTTTCATCCCTGGAACCAAAGTAAGTTCTTATACAATTTTTCCCTATCATGTTAATCTTGAGATATATCATCCTAAAAATCCAAAAAATGGGTCATTTTCTGGAATATGTGGCAATCCATATATATTTTTGTATATAGGTTAGAATAAATCTTGCCTCTATAAATATCATTAGGTTAGTTCAGAAATATTTTTTCTACTTTAAGATATTCAATTTTGACGGTTTTGATTTTTCCGTTATACAAACAGTAAGATAATAAATGATCTATAACAAAATAAAATCAATGTGGTATATCTTGTAGTAGACAAATGAAATCTGAGCAAACGCAACGGTATTTAAAGGCTCAGAAGTTAAACTTAAATGAAATGATTATAAATGTTTGTCAAAAAATATATTAGGTTTTATACATGTCTTAGAAAGTGACCCGAAAATGCATATTTATTATTTTTAGGTCCATGTTACTCGGAAACCTGATATGGTAGATCTTTAATGCAAAAGAGAATTATATTTAGCACATAGAATGTAACGATGAGGTAATACCGAAACAGTAACTACAAGACTAAACTGCAGCGGTAGGTAATTCAATGAATAATTACAAGAAACACAAAAAAGTGTAATAAAGATTACGATACAAAAGGATGAAAAGAAACACGAAAAAAGCAGTGAAAGCCAGCAGAAAGACAAGAAAAAGCTGTAGAAAAGACAGTAGAAAATGCTAAAAAGAGACAAGAAGAAGAAAAAATTTGGAAAAGAATGGACAAAAATACGAAAATTAAAGTAAACTACGTGTTTTCTTATGTTAATTTTGTAAAATATTATAATTTTCTGATCCAACTTAATCAAAAAGTGATGGTTTTAGTAATTTGAACCTTAAAAATAGCGAAAAGTGTGAAAATTCATTAGCAAATTGTTTAAAATGTAATTCCACTTTGCTTTAACTGTGCGACTTACTTTAATATTTCTTAGCTATTTTGTGACATACATTAAACTGCCAACTGATTTTCAAATTATATCCGTAAATCAACTAGCGTAACGACATATCCAATCAAAAACATAAATGTGAAATGAGAGCCAAGTTCAATATTATGATAATTGCCTTGGTTGTTGACTTCAACGACAAAAGAACTAAAAGAAGTGAGATCTAAATGGGTGCCAAGTTCAATGGTCAACCCTAAAATTTATTTATAAGTAACACTATAACATACCTATCATATCTTCTTATAACATAAGATAATGTATAGTGGTAGCCTATGAAGGTCTGTCTTGGCTAGTTTCTATAAACCTACCAACGTATTATTATGTTCGCTCGCCAGTTTCTACCAACAATCCAAATTTTCGGAATTATAAAATGAAAACTAGCCAAGACAGACCTTCATAGGCTACCACCATACATTATCTTATGTTATAAGAAGATATGATAGGTATGTTATAGTGTTACTTATAAATAAATTTTAGGGTTGACCATTGAACTTGGCACCCATTTAGATCTCACTTCTTTTGTCGTTGAAGTCAACAACCAAGGCAATTATCATAATATTGAACTTGGCTCTCATTTCACATTTATGTTTTTGATTGGATATCATTACTTTTTGTAACGCCGTACATCGTAACGCCGTGGGTCCTTTGAAAAGGACAAATTCAAAACTAAAACTAGACTTTATAAATATAAAACAATTGAATCAGTTACTGTATTTTCCTACGTTTACGGGGTATAACCCTAAGTAATAAATATGAAAACCGACTATAAGTACCTACTCTTAATTGTAAATAAGTAAGTTTACCTTAATATATACTTAGTGCTCTGCCTTCCCCGGTATATAGGCGTGATTAGGCACTAATTAGGTGAATGAAATGAAATGAAATGAAATAAAATCCGGTTCGGAGTCGACCGGTTACTGTTACCACCATACAGTTGCGTAAAACCCGCCAAGTGACTCTGACCTATCTCGGTCAGGTCGCGTTCCGGGATCAGCACTGTACGAACCGGAGCCAGGGGGGACCATTGGTGCGGCAAGCGCCGGACCAGTGAAGTCTTAGCGGCGGTATTGTGCGGGCGGAGCGGGTCAGCCCGCCCGCCAGAGAGCCGTAGAAACGGTAGTGCCTTCCGTTCGGCGGATTGGCCAACTCCGACCCGCACAGCTCAATACCAATGCGAGACTCCACGCCTTGTCTCGTTGTTGCCGCAGCAGTGGTCTCCTCTTTCACGTCCCCATTTCCCTCTCATATCGATGTTCCGGGAGGGAGGGGTGAAACGGCTTTCAGGGTGAGTGCGACAGGCTCAATATGGTATATTGTGCCTGTCGACCTCATATTTGGATCTCACTACCGCTTACCATCAGGTGGAGTGAGGTCATCTTGTTAAAAAAAAAAAAAAAAGTGGCCAGTTTTTTATTTTTTCCTTTGTATTCATGTAATTACCTATCTGCATACCAAATTTCATCTCTCTAGGTCATTTGGAACTGGGTTAGAATTTTGATCTGTCAGTCAGTCAATGATAAAAATGAGGATTTTTGGACATTAATATCTAAATAACTGTTTGAGATAAGCTTATGAAATTTAGAACACATATTTATCTCGCAAGTCACAATATATGAGCCAAATTTGATACGTTTATGTGAAATAGTTTTTGATTTATGAGGGGTTCAAAAGTGGTTCCAAATGGTTCGTGTAATATTACACACGGTGCGGCTCGCCAGTTCTGTTTCTTGAACTTGGCTTGACACGCTCCCGCGTGTCTAGATTTTTGCAAAAAAATTGATGTAACCGCCAGGCTATTTTTGAAGCTATAATAGCTATATTATTTTGAACCAGTTCATCTAAAAGATCTCACAAAAATAGGATAATGGTGAAAAACACACCTAAATTGGACAAATAAATATAAAGTTACAATACTTTTTACGATTTGTAAAACAGTTTTTCGCTTCTCCTGTAAAATCGTCATTTGGCGGTTACAGCAATTCATATTAGAATCGACGATATGAATTTCAAATTTGAAAAACACAGGGGTACGTGGTAGGGTTTGAACTGGCGATCTCTCGCATGGCAAACAACGACCAACCACTCGGCCATCGACGCTTTTAGATATCTCATAATCATATAACTTATTCATTCATTAAATTAATTGTTCTTCTCATTTTTACACAGCCGAAAGATGAACCGTCTTGATAACTAACTACCAAACTTAAAATACCGATGATATCTCTGATAAATCTTTAAACACTTTGAGGCACAAATGAATTCAGTGGACAACACCAAACTGGTCGTTGTTCATTCACGTGAAAGACTTACACAACACAACAGTTCTTATGAGATCATTGTGGTAATAAATATCTCATACAATATACAACATCACTAACATTGTTCTGATTCCGGTATAAGTAGCCTAAGCACTCGTGGTACGGATATCTGAAATAACAGCTGTTCTAACTCGCATTTGGCCGTTTTTTTTTAAATTAGCATAATTAACCTCTTACTAAAAAGGTATAAAACTTTGTCATACATTTTTTTTTCAAAAATTGTATTCGAAAACGTGGTCTGGTTTTTATTATCAAATGTTAATATTATGGAAACTGGTAATGTAAACTTTTAAGGAGTTCGTTTTAATTGTAACTAGGTATTACAATGTTCATAATTTTATTACGAATTAGTGCTACGGACTTTTAGATTAGACCATATTAAGACAATGATGCTTACAAAGCTAATAAAACAACAGTTAAACTTTACAGCTGTACCTGAATAATATTGAGACCATGACTGCTCAGTTAGGCTTAATAGTAATTTCGAAAGTACAAGTCCATAAAAGCAAATTACAAAAGCGACCACTTTTTTATGATTAATCTCATTGTACTAAGTGCTTTTATGTTTCGGATCGGTGTTACAAAATTTTGCTGTTTAACTAGGAATACGGTAATACACGGACAGAGTGAAAGCGAAACTACTTTTATCTGAGGCTAATAAGAGTAAAAATCATACAATAGTAACATAACAGACATTGGTGGCTGCGACCTCTCGCGTTAGACAGCCGTGACAATTGAATTACGTTTTTCGACCTTTTTTTTTTACTTACAATGAATCTTACGCTTTTTATAAGGAAGAAAGTGGTCAAAGAACTATAGTTATGTTAGGAAGCTTTGATTGTGTTTCACGGCTATTACCGCCTTCAAGATGCCGGCAGAACGCTTCGTAAGTGTTGATTGTAGCGTGCATGGTATGTGCAAAGTATTTTGCTCTGTCATAGACTACTGTCGACCTAGAATATCAGACTCCATTGTGATCTTGAAAGTAATACTAGATTAGAACACGGTAAAAAGCGACCACTGGTCAAACTACTTATTTCACTTAGTACCTACCTATTGTCTATTATTTGTGTGAACACTACAGATATAAAATAAAACTAATTTTAAGGATTAATCTCGCGTGTATTGTTATTCTAAACATTTATTTAGAGACCAAATATGTATGTATGTGTGTCAAATGTGTAGTGTTCGAGCAAATAATATACAATACTAATTAAAATCTAACGTAAGGAACCCAAAAGTCCGTTTGTAAACTTTACTCGTATTACATAACCATTTTCAAACGAAGTGTCATCATTGGAGAGTGTTAAATCAGTCTTTTAAATGTAACGCCATTTGCTAACAGCATTTCTCCATTGCTAATGAAAACGTACAATCATAAATGTACGATTCACTTGATGGTTTAAATGGAGTGTCACCTTTTACAAGAACTGGCTAGCAAGTTTCCTCGCGACATTTCCTTTCATCGTTTATCATACAGACGACTTTGCGACATTAATGGCGATTAGAAGCAGTCGCAATGGATGATGAAGTAATGAATAATGAATGGATGTTGCAACACTCTTCAAAATAGGCAAGAACAGTCCAGTCCCTACCCTGGGTAATTTGGTTGAGCCGTTATTTTACGCACGGCGTGCATTTGGGGAGGCCTATGTCCAGCAGTAGACAGGAATGGGCTGATGATGATGATGATGATCTGCGCATCATGAGATAAAATTGCTTCTTTAAGTTGAAAAAAGCAATTCAGTCTCAAACGTTTGTCTTAACATAAATAATAATACTAAAATATAATAACAAAATCACTCCACGTAGGTTAGGTGTATATGATAAAGCAATCAAACATAAACATTTTGTATCGATGATACTGTCGACTAGTATATAAATTAAAGAAGCAACCTTACTTCGCAATTTTACATACAACAAAGTAACACTCATACAAAAATAACTTACTACAATATTCAATACTTTTACTGTATCTCTAAATATGGTCATGATGGTAAGTTGTGTAGTCCCGCCATACTTTGTTTTAGGTAACATGATTCTTACTGCTTTGATCAGCTAGCTAACATTCCTTATGTGCTTATACATATTCAGTGAATACAATCGTGTGTTGTGGTTTTATGGCAATTAGGCATATTTTATTGTTAAGGAAGCCATTATTCTATTTTACGTCTGTCTGTCTTATGCAACATAAAAAATATCATTAATGTTCGTTTGAGTCATCAACGACTCGCATGTAGTAGGCATAAGATTATCGTAGACAAAATATAATCTATTAACCTTCATATTCTTCAAGAAGTGAACTAGAATAAGAAATATGTTAAAGGTTTGCTAAAAATTTTTTTTATAGATTTGCGTAGTCCATTGACTACTGTTTAATCAAATGGTTCACTTTAGTATCCGGTGTTATACCCCTGTTTCTAAGAAAACACTTGAGATTTAATTCTATCCAGGCATATAGAAGGAAAATTAAAATTTATATTTTATTACATCTATAGTATTTTGATACAACCTTTATCAGAAACATCGGTCATTAGATGGATTTGGGAGTTTACCTTTATCGATAACCACATAAGTGACGGATGACTTTGTTATACGATTACTCGCAATGGGAACTACATAACTAAGGGATGTCCCGAGGCCAAATGCAAGTACCATGATGCCATAAGGCAGATAATCGCTTGACCACATCATTCGATTTGTCTGATAAATGCTTTCCGATTCGATACCATCACCTGTTTCGAAGCAAATTGATTTGAAACGCCAATCCGCAAATATTTGTCCCAATAAAGAAGATAAAAGCCATGTTCGGCGTTCGCATTAAAATTTACATTTTATATGTAAACGAGTGAGCTTCGTAATTCAGAAACCTTATTTAAAGTCGCAACACAACTCTTTTTATGCCAATATCTTATCATAATTTTCTTAAACTAATTAAACAGAATGAGATTGCCTACCTAAATGATGTAATAAATTACTGATTAAAGTAGAAATCGGTTCGGACGGTACCAATTATCAACAATTTAATATGAAATGATCAAATAGGGTAAACTCTATTTGAAATTAAGAGAACAAGAATATTATATATTGTAATCAAGACTTAAACTCGTTATCAACGCTTTCGATACTTAACTACTGTACAATTAAGATGTTAAGGCTAAGCAGTATAAACTCTCCCCCATTCACCCATAGGCCATAATTATATCAAAAAAGCTTTGTAAGAGTTTTTCGATGGATCAAATTCAATCATAAAGTAAAAAAATTGCAAATACATTATTCAATTACCAAGGTACATACACAAATGATAAAAATTCGTTACTTGTATTCATAAACAACGGTTATAAATAGCGAAATCGCATAATGTCTTAGCGATATCGGCTTTCATAATAAATTAGTCGTTTCCGTCGCGACCATTTCAATCTACATCTCTTGATTCGCACGTACATTTGCAAAGGAATCGATTACATCTCGATTAAACCCGGATCGCAGATCTAATTATTCAGATAACATCTGTTCCATGTTGATTAATTGTAGCATTCAGATGGGCGGACCCTGTCTAAATGTAGGTAGATGTATGTTTTTTATAGTTTAACAGTAAAATGTCTACCGAACCCTTCATATCACCTTATTCACCGTTCGGCCAGAATTATTTTATCGAAACCAATGAGAACGGGAAAATTGTTGCACGCAATTCAAATTTAACCATAACTACATAGAAAAAAGTTGTTTTCTATATGTCCTTATATCCCTATGTGTGCTTAAATCGCTAAAACTACGTAACGGATAAAACTACGAAAGAGGAAGGTTTTTATATAAAATCCACCCGAAGCGAAATGAGGGCGGGTCACTAGTTCGCTATAATATAAACGTAATGATGTAAATACATTTGAACCATATTTACTGAACTACTTAAATAAAAGAATAAGGTATTAAATCAGGTTTTTACTAACATAGACAAGTTTGTAAATCATGTTATGGCATTTTTTTAATAAGAAAAAAAAAAGGTTTTAGCAAATTTATTCCTACATACCTAACTCTACATCATGTACAAGTCTGGTATTCGTAACCTCCACCAAAACCTTTCGAAGTGGAATCTTTAATTACGATTTTCATATTTATCAAACCAGTAGATATCCCACGATTTAGCCCACGTTAAAATGGCGCAATGTGATAATCTTTTGAATTTCTCTAAATAACACATTTTGAACACTAACCAGTCCTGCCTACCTACTTTTTAGCACGTCAATTCTAATTTATTATGTACTAGTGGTCCCGGCGAATTTCATACCGCTAGTAACTGATTGAAACCTTCCCTAGACTACGACGAACATTTTAAAACCAAAATTACCTAAATCGGTCCAGGCGTTCTCGAGTTTTAGTCAGACTAACGAACAGCAATTCATTTTTATATATAAGAAGATTTGTCTAATGTCTTTCCGCATAGTAAAAAGAAATTGTCATAACATTAATTACAAAAACTTAATCTTTGCTGTTTCAATTAATAACGCTAAATAGCTATGAATTGGGAAGGTGTATCAGACATTTCTTAGCACTTTTACTTTTCAGCCAAATATAGAACCTAATGAGGCTACTTTCTTCGGATCACTTTTTCAATCGCTGAATCTAATCAAATTGATACTATTAATTCAATCACTGAAATGCGAATGATCGATGAAGAGCCTTCAATTTCACGCAAACATTTAAATGAACACCGTTTTGGCAACGATAAGAATAATCGATATTAATCGATCGAGTTTCCTCTCGAGTACATGATAAATCGATATACTAGTAAACACTTGCAAATCGCCCGAGGATACTTACTATTCAATAGGAATACAATTATTTATTCGTTTGGCGCGATTTATTGGACACTATTTGTGTTACATTCGTTTTCAATTCGGTGTTCTGAAAAAAAAAGCAATTTCACTGTCGAATCTATGAAAGTGTGTTTAATTTATTGACTTGCACTTGATCATTCGCTGTATGAATCACATCATTAAGATGTGGATGTATTTAGTAGTAATATTTTGTGTAGAAAATAACACTATCAATATGTAAGATTACGAAAATAATTCTGAATTCGGTGGAACAGTGGATAGTGTGACCAGAATCATTACATAAAATTCCTAAAAGTCGCGACCAAATATTTGTGTGACCAACACGGTGTATGTTCCGTGTCTGGGTGTGTTATATATAATATATTTAAGTATATCTGTGGGTCACACGATCACGAGTTTAGATCGATGTATGGATTGTGCAATATTTTTAATTATTTTAGGGGCCATTTGTTACCAGCTGCAGCTGCTTAAAGTCATTAAAACTTATTTAATGGTAATAAAAACAAAGGAACATTTTTGAACAGTACGTCCGAAAGCTGCCCGAAAAAATAAATGCAAATTTAATATATTTCGCTGTATAAATCAATGCAATAAATTTATCACTCAGAGTAAGCCAACGCGGTATGAATTAATTTTGAAACTAGCGACCCGCCATTCTCGCTTCGCTTCGGGGATATCTCTATCTCTATGTAATATATTTTAACCCCGTAAGAGAAATCTATTTTTTTATCTAAAAAAGCCTATGACACTCAGGGATAGTGTAGCTTTCCAACAGTGAAAGATTTTTTCAAATCGGTACAGTTGTTTCGGAGCCTATTCGAAACAAACAAAAAATCAAACCTTTCCTCTTTATAATATTATTATATTACATATTAAATTGACTCCCCCGTACCCCAGTGCCGCTTACATGGAGCCTACATCGCATGCTGGCTAGCTGAGCGCGGTGGCGGCAACCAGGCGACTTTTTTCTAATACTTGCATTTTTAAACTCGTGATATCTTCCGAATTAAATGTCCGAATTGAATAATTCAAAAAGTAATAAAAAGGTATTGAAGCCGTCTTGAACATAAAGTAATTTATTTTGATAAGGATTAATACCAAGGTACAAATAAAGAGCCCTTTCAAGCGGCGGCATATAAATTAAATTTTTAGAATAAAAAACCGCTTGCTGTGACATGACTATAATATTTAGACATATGCTGTCGCGACACTTTTTGTAGATAATGATGAGTTCTGCAAAATTTTAGAAAATGGTTTTGTTCTATCTTCAATAGTTTTCGCAGCGCAGGCGACGTAAGGAATTTTTCATGTCTATTTTTTACACCTTGGGTTACATTATTGGAGTTTTAGTAAGGATCCCTAATTTTTTAAAAAATATAATATAGCCTATGTAACTTCTGAATAATGCAGCTTTCTAATGGTGAAAAAATTATTGCAATCGGTCCAGTAGTTTTTGAGTTTATTCATTACAAACATACAAAAATACAAAAATACAAATCTTTCCTCTTTATAATATTAGTATAGACTAGTTTGATTCAATGCAAAATGGCTGCAAAATCAGCAGGGTCCCGCTGCATTATGAATGCATATTGTGTGCAAGTTAACCTCTAGCTCAAGGGGTGTGGCTCATTGGCTTAAAGCCCAAGGTCTCCGAGCTTTCATACAGCGGTTGTTGGTTCGAAGCCGGAACATTTCTTCATAATTAACTTTTAAGCTATTGCATAGCTTTTATCGCGGGCTTTGAGCGCGGCGACCGAACCAAGAAATTCCGTAACGAAAAAAACCTCACAATCGTCTAACATCGTTTCAGTTCGGTAGACTTCGGCACGGTGTTTGTGTGCGTGCGGTTAGACGTATTGTACGACTCTACGAAACTCGCACGAATCGAGACGAGCTGCTCCGAAATCGTACTATGCTATGCAATAGCTATACCGCGGCAGTCCCCGAGTGTCACACGTCTTTTTTTTTAGGTAATTAACTCTAAAAGACTGAGAGAAACTGTCCGGGGTATTTACCATGTTGTTTTGTTTTAATGAGCTCCTGATAAATTTTTCGGTACTGTTGCAAGCGCCATGATCACGGGTGAACTGACCCACCTTGATCATGGCGCTTGCAACCGTGCCGAAATATCCATCGGGAGCTTATTAAAAACAACATGGTAAATATCCCGGACAGTTTCAGTTTTCTAAAAACAAAAATACTTATTACCACTATTGGTGTTGACTGTTATCATGTGAAAACCCATATTAATTATTATTCTTTAACATTTAACTTCTGACCGATCGACGTTTCGATCAGATTACGCCAACCAACAGCGAGCGTAACTATCGAACATTACTGTTTGTGACTTAAGTAGTAGTATTTATAAATTGAACGTAAGTTAATTGATTAAAAGCGGTAATGCAGTAATAGGGTATCATTTCTAGTTATGGCGGTATTGTTTATGTGAACGAAACACGCAATGTGAGATATTAATGAAACTACGGTCAATACTGCTACTTTGTCTTAAAACATGAACCAGTTGGATTGGATACACCTTGCTCAGCCTACATTGCAAATAAAGATTTTATTTTTCTTTGCGCTAACGGGATAAGGCTACCCACGATACTTTATTGCAATAAATCCGTTTTGTAATGAATTTGATGTTCTGAGATATTGTTTATTATTATTTATATTTATTGAAATCAGGCTCTAATAATACCATGACGAGGAATAATAAAAAATAGCATATATAAAGGAAGAAGGATACACTCATTAATTATTTTGTACCTACTTTAAGTATAATATAGGTTTGTATGTAAATTTATTCAACTTTTTTATTCCTTTATTGTTTCTATTTTACTTAAAAATCGATCGTGGTCTTAGGTAGTTAGTTACCTTCAATTAAATGCAGCCGGTAATAATCCAGAATCCATACAGATAAAACTGAGAAAGGAGAACTCCTTCAAAAAAAGAGGCATTTTTGAATTCTGAGAAAAAGACAAATTATTAGGTATGTACTAAAGTCTTTCCGTAGGGTCAACAATATTAAAGTTCAAACTGAATTCCTTGGATGTTTTAACTTAACATTACCTAAAGAAGGTGGGGTAGAGCACGGTATAGAATCCATTCTCCATAGACAACGATTCATAACTCATGCTTATGGTACACACTTTGACGTTTATTGCCCTTTGCTCACACCGAGGAGTATATTGAAAGATCGTCTGTCTGTTTATCCTATTTGCAGATGCGATTTTCGTCATCGCATATTTAAATGGCCTATAAAAGTGAGAGTTCTCCAGATTTATGCATATCTTTTTACTTTAATTTAACAAAGACACATAATTTCTTGCGGCATTATTTCGCTTTATTTTGGTTTGATTTCCAAAAAAAAAATATCGTAGCAAATATCAGAAATGTCCTCTTTGAACACGTAGTTATCATCTATCTATACATAGTATAAAATGAAGTTGCGAAGGGCGCCCAAAATGTGTTTCTTACCAAGGATCTCAAAAAGTACTATATCAATAGCTATGCGGTTTTCTATAATGGAAAGAAGACATTTCAGGAATTCTATAGGTGTATAATTTAGGTGTACCTACTTCAGAAATTATTAGAGTAATCGTAACAGTTATCAGACGGACGGAAGAAAAACGAGCTTTTTGGAGGCTTGCATTGCGTGCGCTGCTGAAATAACTCAAAATACAGAATAACAATGTATGGGGGAATTATTCTTCTCAAAAAGTTCTATAAAAATGTCTGCGATAGCATATGTCTATCTTTTAAAGTTTAGCCACAATAACGATTTTAATGGTGTTCAAGTTTAATTAATGAAATATCTTATTTTTACCCGACTACGGCAAAGCAAAAGGAGGGTTATGATTTTGACAGGCTATGTATGTATGTATGTATGTATGTATGTATGTTTGTATGTATGTTTGTATGTATGTATGTATGTATGTATGTATGTTCATCTGTTTCCACATAACTTCTAAATTGCTTGTCAGAATTCGACAAATGACATATCATTAGAAGCGTCTTAATTGTCCGCTGGTTATAGGCTATATAGGGTTTCACAAAATCTAATGTGGCGCCCACTAGCGGACAAAACATACAGAGTAAAAAAATAAAGTTAAGATAAATACGCCGTGTTTGGTATCATTGGAAAGCGCTTTACTTGTACATTTTAAATATATATATATTACTAGCATTTGCATGTGACTTTACGTATATTCATGGACTGATTGCATATAGTTCACATCTTTTCGTTCATAGCTTCTTTACTACTTACTAACACCAAAATAGTACAAATAATAAAAAGTTAAAAACTAAAACCCAACTACGACAAAAAACGACGCTGAAAAAGTATAAAACAAGACTTTTAGAACATACAATACTATTTTTTTGAAGTATGCAATATTTACTATGTAGAGATAAGTTTTCATGTTTGGAAAGGCGTAGTCACACGTTCCATACACAAGTACCTACCCACCGTAGCACTTTGACAACGTGTGACTGCGGTTTTCCAAACATGAAAACTTATCTCTACATAGTAAATATTGCATACTTCAAAAAAATAGTATTGTATGTTCTAAAAGTCTTGTTTTATACTTTTTCAGCGTCGTTTTTTGTCGTAGTTGGGTTTTAGTTTTTAACTTTTTTCAATTACTCGATGTTCCTACCGACATAGACCAATAAACATAAAACAAAATGCATATCTAATTAAAGCTGATGAAATGAGGATTCCGAATATATACATATCATAACACTTTTATGTTAATATTAATACACAAGATGCATTTACAATGCCGAGGGCAGAGATGGCGGCGGCGGCGGCTGCGTTCCGTCGTTGTGTCAGTTGGTCGGTCCGCATAGCACGACAGAGGCGGCGAGTGGCGGCGCGCGGCGGCGGCGACGGCGGTGGTAGGAGTGGGCTCATGTTAAGGTGCGCGACCCGAACCCCCAGACACGTGAGGGCAGACAACAATGATGGTTGTGTCGAATTATAAAATTTTCAGTGTCTCAACAACGTCTGAACCAATTTGGCCAATTATTTTTTTTAAATGTTCGTTGAAGTCCAAGGATGGATGGAAACCCTAAAAACAGCCCTTTTCTTTTTCATATTTTTTTGACAGGACGAAGTCTGTCGGGTCAACTAGTAGCTAATAATATATTTATGGCTTATTTCGTAAATATTTTTAATTTATCGATTTATTAGGCGTTAATAACGCCGTTACTACATAAATAATCATCATCATCCTACCGATATCGCTAAACAGTTTTGCCTAACCGGACTAAGTACCTACACATTAGTGCCCCTAAGAATTCCAATACAACATAGTCGTCTAATAGGCTACTGATGGTTGTGCTATAAATAATGTAATGTCTACTGTGTGATGGTAGGTAGGTAGTAGGTATAGTGTAAGCCTGGGCAGAATGAGACATCAGCCAACTGGGTCGCCGTGCCAAGCACGCGACGAAGGTAGGGTTGCAAGCATTTAAAAAAAATCGCTCTAAGGGCCGATTTTTCAATGGTCAGATAAAACTAAAGTGACTTAAACTATACGACGACCAAATTATGAGCGTTTTATTTCTAAGAGTGAGTGTCAGTAGTGACGTGTCCTTATTTTTGTCGTATTATAGTTTATTTCTCCGTTAAGTTTTATCTAGCCATTGAAAAATTGGCCCTAAGTCATATAGACCCAAGACAACTTCCATTGCCCCACTCTGAAGTAGTTTATACACAATATATACTTTATTTTATTACTATATGCCCAGACACCGTTCCATCTCACATATTATTTGTTTCGAGTGGGAAGTTACTATCCAATGAGCCATCGAGCTAGATTCCGGTGAATCTTGGGACCACTTTGCGGAACTCTTTCCTTGACATTACTTAATATTATAAATGCAAAAGTGACTCTGTCTGTCAATCGCAACACATCTATGTCATTCCTTATTTATGAGGCTATTTTCTATTAGAAAATAATAATTGTTCTCAATCACTGTACACAGTTTAGCAAATCTTCGAATTAAGTAAACGACGAACAATAGACAGCCCTAACTCTCAAAAGTGATATTCTAGTCAGTTTAAAACACTTATTTGCGTCTCCACATAACTAGACTTCTGTTCGTAATTCCGAGTAAAACAAATTGTGATCAAAATAAGAAAACCCGACTGCTAGTTAGGAGTTGCATTTATGCAGATCTTTTTTGCTTATTACTGTGATAGGAATGGCTTAGTGAAATAAGTTGTCGCGACTTCTGCATTTAAATTTTATACATTCCTGTGTTATCTCAAGAATAGTAAGGATTGGTTTACATACACACCACGTGTTTGTGAACATACATACAGATTGATTTGTTAGTATCGAATTTATTTCAGATTCAGATGCTTTGCATTTTTAACATTTAGGTACATCAGAACAAACATCTTAAGGAACAAAAAGACAACACATATTTTAAAAAAATCAATCAAATTGGGAGTAGTTGTGTATAAAGTAAAACCGATACAGTAATACAAAAGTTATGTGTGAACCTAACTGACGTCTATTGGTTCGTCGAGAGGTCTCCGGTTCGAGTCCGGGATCGGGCAAAATTTGTGTGAGTTTTTCTGTACAGAAATTACTCAGCCCGGAGTCAGGAAGTTGGCGGTTGCACGCCCGAGACTCGAAATGCACGTTAAGCAGGTGGTCTTGCACCCGATCTCTCATCGGGTTTGTCTACTGAACTATGTGAGCAAGGGAAAAGAGAGTGCACTTGTGTTTGCGCGCATACTTGTGCACTATAATATGTCTTGCGCAATTGGCTGATCTCAATTGAGATCGGTCGCCGTGGCCGAAATCAGTTGGACGCCTTATCCGACGTTGATACGGAAAAAATAATTATTACCTATATTACAGCCTACAAGTTTAACCTATATGAACAAAAAACCTATTGAAATCAACTACGTACGATGTATTTTTCAATTTCAATAGTAATACAGTTTACGTGTGTAGGCATGAGCACAAAGGAACGGAAAGTGTTTAGAAGTGGACTAATTCGATTTATTGTATGTTATAATTACTTCTATTTAAATTCACAACAGTTTAACAATAGTCAACATTATGCAGAAAACATTACTGTAACTGTTTCTTGGAATTGCGAATTTAATGTGAATCTTTTTTGTTTAAAATCGTACATTTAATACATTAATTAGGCGATTTGTATGAGGTACCGTAAATATTAAATACACTTACACATGTGCAGAAAGCGTTACTTCTATGTCATTATGAAATTAAGTTGTCATTTTGCGATAAAGCACGTTAATTTTTTTCATTAGATACAGTAGAATATTTTCATTTCCGCCACTGACCTACATTCATCATGGATCCATTAAGATCTTGAAATTAAGTGAAATATAATAGGTAATAAACATAATAATTTATTCCAATACCTAATAAAACAATTATAACAATTATATTTTCGTAATCCGATCCGACCTAAACATTTAAAGTGAAAATGAAGAAAACATTATCTTCAATATCAAATTCCACTCACGTTATCCCGACACGCGAGTATTTTGACACATACAGTGCAAATACGTGTTTACTGAAAAATTTACTCTATTGCTGCGACACAAGACCCAAAATGAAGAAACCTTGCCGGTGTAACTACTTAAACGTGTTAAAAAAGTCTGAACCGATATTCCGTGCTCATTAATCAAAATTAAGCGAAGTTTATACGCCTTTTAGAGATGTGATTGCATAGTTTTGGTGCCGTTAAGATAATTTGCTTAAAAAACTTTACGCTTTAAAGTGTCAGTGCACTCACAAATAACCTAAGGGCACAAAATTTAGTTCTTCTGGTGCGTGCGTCATGAAAAACTTTAAACGCCGCTTCCTTTTTTTTCTCGATGCCTCACTCTCCAATATCTGTAATATTTAAATGTTTAATTTTTATTAGAAAAGTGAGTCACATCACACACATTGTTCAAATCATTTGGAGTGATTTAAGTACCCAAATAATGACATTTAAAATCTCCTAAACTATGTTAATAATAATTCAGCTATTTTGGCCCGGCATTTTAAAATGACGGCAAGTCATTTAAAAAGCTACATGTTGTCATCATAATTATACTGCTGTCATCTAATCTGTCCCTTAATACTTTTAAGCCATTGCATTAATATTAACCATATCCCGAAAAGTTAAACATAACGATGCTCTCACACTTCAGTCTGGTTTTCGCTCGTTTCCATGGCCCTCATTGCCATGGATCTGATTACTCGAATTATTTGGTCCGAAGCTTAATAGGGCATTGTTAAGATGGTGTTATCTGTGAGATTTTTAGATAGCAATGTGAGGTGAGAAGCGTGACCCAGCCAACACGGTACTTTAGCCACGAATACGGTATAAGTGGAGTTTTTAGACAACTTTGTTACCGTGTGTTGGGGTGGACGTGTAATTTTGAGACATTCATTCCGCCATTTTGTGGAGATCGTGTGTCTATTGACCGTTAGCGAAAGGGCTTGCAGTATGAGATTGTTTTGACGACGAATGTAGGTAGAGTTGAAATGACTTAACTTCACATCAGTGATGCGGTTTAAGGTATAAATTGAACAAAAAAATGTTTTAGTTATATTCATTATCATCATTAGCCAATATACGTCCCCTGCTGGGGCACGGGCCTACCCTAAACTAGGGCGATAAGGAAGGCCTCTACCGCACTTGGTCAGCGCGGAAGACTAAGGGGACTACCACGCCGGCCAAGTGCGTAACGGCGAAGGAAAACATCGTCAGGAAACCTGCACACACCTACAAAGAAATTTTAAGGTTCTGTAGTCAACCAACCCGCACTTGGCCGGCGTGGTAGACTAAGGAGTCTAAGGAGACTAAGGAGACTAGTATACTAAGGGGACTACCACGTTGGCCAAGTGCGGGTGTGTGCAGGATTCCGCACGATGTTTTCCATCCCCGTTAAAGTTTCGAATAATCGCACATATTAATTTAAAATTTGAAAAACACAGTGGTACATGGCGGGGTTTGGACTCGCGACCCCTCGTATGGCAAGCAACAACCTTAAGCACTTGGCCATCGACGCTATTAGACTAAAGGTATATTAGTTTTTTATATTGTTTTGTTGCTTTTCGATGCTCTATATTTTGTTAGTATAATAATTTAGGGTGCAACGAATACTAAGCTTATTATCGTAGCCTATGGTAGTTAGTTTCTGTAAAAATTAAAAGATATCCTCAAATAATAAGTACATACTTTCTATTTGCGTCCATAATGTACGTACATAACAGTAAACACTTAGCTAGCTGTAAGAGCTTAATGATTTAATTAAAATCAAGTTACCTTAACAGTTTTTATGTATGTTAAAATTTACAGAAGTGATTAAAATGTCGTAACGTATATAATAAAGCCTAATTTCACTTATTTAATTATTTCCTTTTTATTTTATAGCTTAATCAAGTGGTTTAGTGCCATATTGCGCGATATTATCACCATCTCATCATTAAAACCAGTAAAGTAAGGGCTTATTCACAAATATTACCTTTCCCATAATCGTATATGACTGTTATGGTACAACGGAGACAACTTGCGGTGCCTTGTCTATGATAGAAGTGTCGTGTGAGCTAAACGGCTTCATAAAGATATTACAGCTAGACCGTAAATTAAGTCTTTATGGGCCATCTTTAAGACGCGTAACTTAGAAGTTAGATCATCGTATTTCGTTATTGTTTCCGCAGTAATGTGCCTAAGAGTTCTTTGTTTTGTATATTTAGAATTAGATTTATCTACAAGATAAAATATATCATAACACCGCATATTTTGTTCTGATTACGAGCTTATTCGTTAGGTTAATCACTTGAACACTTGTGTTAAGAAAAGCAATAACTGTAGTGGAACATACAAAACGTATCTGACTACATACATAAACAAAGCACATAGAATACACGCAAATGTAGATCACACTTATATTTTTCCCGGGTGGGAGTCGAACCCACGACTTCTGGCTCAATAGACAGGGACTCTACCAAATGCGCTACCGAGTCACACAAAAATGTTTTGTGCAAATTTTTTTTTGGACATAAAATATGAGCTGACACACTACTTCTGACACAGAAATATAATCATAAATACAATAAGTAATGATAAAGAATACTAAGCAATACGGGAATAATGGGCGCTCACTCTCATAAACTGTCACAGTCACAGAAATGTTAATACGTAAATTTCAGCGTTGCATTACGGAAATATTATTTATTTCATTATAACTATCTAATCTTAATTATGAGAAAGACTCGGCTATAAATCATCTGTTAGCGTGTCTAATAACAGAATATAATAATAACCTTATCTTTAAAGAGAAATAATTCCTACCGGTATTAGCTCTCAATTGACTATTGGTTCGCAGAAACAGACGAACATGTAACAACTGGATCGCACACAGTCTCCATACTATTGAGAAAAACACACTAATACGTATAATTGATAAATGTATATCTACAATGCGAAGGTAACTCGGTCTGTCTGGCAAAACAATAGATTTTGTTTAAATTAGTTACACAGATATTTGATTGGTTCGGTAGACAGGTTCATTTAATATTCGATTCCCATCTAGGACAAATATTTGTGTGGCGAACATCGGTGTTTGTTCCGTGTCTGGTATGGTTGTAACTATTGTTTCTGATTTTCGTAACACAATTGCTTAAGTCACTTACCATGTGTTATATTTATTTATATATGTCACCGGAAAATAACAAGAACCGTAAATTTATAACTTTTCTAGGAAATTGATAAACTTTCGTAGGATTCTACACGACAGATAAAATGTATTATTTTACGCCTAAATTCTAGGAAGTTTCGTAAGATTCTACGCGGTTCGGCCAATCACAGAAGAGTGTTTAATTTTACGCTTCTTATAAAACGGAAAATAACACACAGCTCTCTGATTGGTTGACGCAAGCAGTGGCAATGTTTTTTATGTCCATAGACTTAGGTAATCTTTGACATGTTGCAATAAGTAGACAAATTCAGGAATCTACTTATTACGTTTGATTTGTTAAATGTTTGTAGTATATTTTAGAACTAGAGGACGCCCGCGACTTCGTCTGCGTAAAATCTGATGTATGTATTTTGTTTGTAGAACCTGACCGTGTATTCCCGCTGTCACGAATTTGTGTGAATTTTCACCCCCCCACCCATTACCGCCATGGGGGTAAAATTTTCAAGTGCCAGCTACCTCCATACCAAGTTTTATAAAAATCGACAAACACCCCCCCCCCAAAACCCCATGGGGGTTGAATTTTGAAATAAAAATTAGCACATATATTATTCCAGAGTGCCTGCTACCATCACACCAAATTTCATGAAAATCGGTTCAGACGTTTGAGCGTGAAAGAGTAACAAACATCCATCCATTCATCCATACTCACAAACTTTCACGTTTATAATATTAGTAAGGATACGATTTCTGTTCGGGTTACGATTCTGTTTCGGTAAAATTTATTTTATAATAAAAACACTTTTAGGACCCTAATAGTTCTTTGTTTTTTTTACTAATTTGGCATGTCTGATTTTACCTAAGTCTATGGACTTAAGCATTGCCACTGCTAGCGTCAACCAATCAGAGAGCTGTGTATTATTTTCCGTCTTATAAGAAACGTAAAATTAAACACTCTTCTGTGATTGGCCGAACCGCGTAGAATCTTACGAAACTTCCTAGAATTTAGGCGTAAAATAATACATTTTATCTGTCGTGTATAATCCTACGAAAGTTTATCAATTTCCTAGGAAAGTTATAAATTTACGGTTCTTGTTATTTTCCGGTGACATATATACAACCAAACAGTTTCTGTAAACACAAAGGAGGACGACTTCGACCAGATGGGTAAGTGACATCAAGAAAACCGCGGGAGTTCTCTGGAAAAGACTGGCGCAGGACCGAATTGCATGGCATTCTAAGGGAGAGGCCTGCACTGGGATATTATAAAAGGCTGATGATGATGATTTAAATAGTTTATTGCCCAAGAAACAACACTACTTTACAATTTACTGCGGCATAAGAAAGTAATATTTTACGACATCATAAATAAGAAAAACCTTAACGCGGACGGAGTTGCGGAAAACTATAAAGGGAAACAGTTTAACATCATATTTTAGCAAAAACGTTTAACACTTACGGAAATTAATCGACATAATGATTCTATTAACTCATTTACATTTGTCGGAACAAGCGATCTCATGAATATTGATTTATTTATAGTGCCTTCGTGTCTTTCGTTCCATTGCCGTTAATCACATCGAAAATGACATAATTAATCAGAGCAAGTCATGTTGTTACAGTTTCAGTTATCGTTCACTTGATTGCTCGAGTATTTATTACCCTTATTAACATTTATATAAAGAATTTCCTTGACAAATTTACTTTTATGTACTAATCATACTTATTAACATCAGAGGATAATCTTAATGAAGACTTGCTGGCTGATTGATGATGATTAGAAACCTGAAAGTGTCCGGTATATTTACCATGTTGTTTTGTTTTCATGAGCTCCCGATATTTCGGCACTGTTGCAAGCGCCATGATCACGGGTGAACTGTAGGACTGCGAGAATGACGGTAGGTATAAGGGCAGACATATAGGTCTACCCTCTTTCTAAGTTTTTCTATTACGCATGACACCACTACCCTCGTTCACAACAAAACAACATGGTAAATATCCCGGACAGTTACAGTTTTCTAATGTGTGTAACCATGACAGTTTAAAATTATATATGTGTCGGATCAGAAGTATTTAACGACATAGTGTGGGCGAATGTAGGTATCGCGCAAATAAAAGTAGCGTGATATCAAAGCACTAGATTTATTCTTGGTCACTATTTCCATTAGATCGATTTACAGAACAATGAACACAATCACACCCGACACTAATTACACTGAACGGAAGTATAACGATACGCGACAGTTTCTACGATTTGCACCGTGCGGTCGTCCGGAGATAACTGAGCCGCTGCGCACGACCGCCCGCCCTAACGTAGACTCCGTCTAGCGCCACCGGGTGGCGCTTGCGTGCCGTAGCTTCCACTCACTGCCTTCAGGTGGCGCTGGCGTCGTAATTATTCCGACACGGCCATCCTGCTTGCACACGTCCTCGTGTGTTAGTCTGAAACAATAGAAAACCAAGCACAGTATTTACCGTTCGGTCTATCCTGACCTAACACAAAAACATTCAGTTTCTAGATTTTCTAGACAGTCATCAGTACTAAGTACTAGAACATAATTTACACACTTTTTTACAATCAAACTGTATTTACTAACACTATGAAATTTAATCCAAACAATTCAGTGATTTTAGATGGTCCAGACAGAATCAAGCAACAATTGCACGCATATCATAACACACTCTTAAATCTCCATTTAAGCACAGGCTCAATCCATCCAGACCAATACGGCTCTACAAGCCCAGGAAACCATCCTTATGCGACTCCATCTACCAGGATCGCCGAGTCATCTCCGACTCTACGGTCTTAATATCCCATAAGACCCGACCCCCGCCAGTGTTCGCTGCATTACCGCGTGCTCACGGTGTTTTACAAAGAGACTATGAGAATCGCAAGAACTAATTCTTACGATCCCTAAACATCACTAAGCTTACATACCGATTTCAAACGAACTACGGCTACAGCGACACACCTGGTGCGGCCAACACATACGGTCAACTTTGACCCGGTCTAGGACTAGAGTGCAACCTTGCTTAAAACAAAAAGAGTAGACAATCTACTCCGACTCAGACTAATCTTCAGCAACTTCAATTGGTACTTGACCCTCCGGAATACGTCTAATCCTGTCATGGGCGTCTACTTGTATTTACGCTTTGAATTTAATGACTTTAAAATAGGGGAAGCTTTTAAAATTATTTACTTTCATTTTCATCAAATCTTTACATGGTTTGAACACACTAGATTACATTTCATATCCAACAAAAATTAATTTCAATTGTAATAAAAGAAAACAAAACATTTTCGAGTAGCCAGAGTCACGTACCATTCGCTGTACAAATTAATTCTCACTATAAATCAACTGTGTAGCCTCACAAATCTCGAGTGACCACTCCAGCGCCACGGCACCATAGCCGATAGAGACTCCAAAGTCTCTCATACGCGCTTCAACATCCACGCACGTGTGCATCAACCACTGACTACACACTACGGTCTCGTTAGACCACGACCTCCACCAGAGCCAAACGCGCATCGCGCACCCACGGACTACTTGAGTTTCCCCAAAAGACACCGATTTCTAGCGGGCTACGACTACGAAATAGCTACTGGCACAGTCGACTTTACTACGGCCATTAGAGTTTACACTCGAGCTCTCATAACATCACCAATTGATTGTTTACACATTACTCATCAACGTTAGGCTCAAGATGTATCTCTTCTTCAACTTCGACTGGTACATGACATTCTGGAAATCCTCTTAACCTATCACTATCCAATAACTCACGATAAAAATGAAACCAAAAGAGTAAACCGTTTGGCCATCCCAGCCAAAAAGTTAACAAATAGCTTCTGCTTACAAAATTTTACTTTACTTAACATTTGAACGTTTGACCGACAAGTTCCCAAGTTCAAATCTGCAACTAAGGCATTACTCAGCATATCCAATTAATTAATAACACAAGTCTAGACACACACACTCTCTCTTGCCTGTCCGTCGGCCTAGAACCAGTCCGTCGGTTCTCACAGTGTTCAGTCCATCGAACACACCTAGTATCCAGTCCATCGGATACTCATGGCTCAGTCCATCGGCCATTTCAACTAAATGTAACTCAGTCCATAGGTTACCCGTACCATCGACATGTGTCATTAAATAAACTAACAATCAACATTGTTATCAACTAAACAATTATCATTAGCATTGTTCAACTATTTGGGAACCTATCGTTCTACTTGAATTCAATGATTTCAAAAATTATCTATCCGCATTTGGACGGGGAAAACCAAAACCAAATACTCAATTACTTTAAAAGGGCCTCTATACTTGGGGTCCAACTATGTCTGATTTCTTTCCTCATTTTCGAGGACAAACATTGTGTTCAGTGAGCATCACATACTGTGACTCAGCATCACAATTCCTAGGTAAATCAATCTTAAAGGATGTCTAAAGTCTAAACATAAAAACAATGCACCTGAAGTAAGGTATCCTCTCAGCATCTTTCTTGCATTCCTGGTATAAGGAATTTGTTGCTCCGTAGCCGCCTGTCGTACTGCAGCTCAATCTCAATTCCCAACTGTGTTCACAGATGCCTGGGGTACAAGGCATGGTAACTGAAACAAAGATTTCCCACAGTAGACAACTGACTGGCAAAGTGATGAGAATCACCGCTCAATTACGTATTTGAGTTTGCAGTAGAATCAACAAAGACAGCAGACAGTCAGGTTTTTTTCAAATTTTAAATTTAGAATCAGCCATTAATCTACGTGTTTGAGATACTAAAATTATTCGCTGAGCTTTTAATAAAATTGCACTGACATTGACTGGAATTTTTTTTTATTTTTATTTTATTCTTTTTCTAGTAGGAAATAAAGGTTTAAAGGCTTTGATTAATTAAAATCATACAGCCAAACCTTTAATTTAATGAGTTTTAATTTTTTTTTAATCTAATTTTAACTAGCACACATGCACACACGCACACACATCCAGATTCACACTTCCTGTTTTTCTAGGCTGCCGGTAGCCACACAACCACAAGTTGCTAGAGGTCTAATAACTTTAGCACTTAGTGGCATCAGGTAAAAAATAGGTAGCGAGGCATATCACATAATCTTTCACACTTTTCATGTGGCTACTTTTAATTTACAAAAAAAACATTACTTTAAACGAAACTATTATGAAAATGTTTGCATTGAAACAGGCTATAATAACTTCCAAATAATATCGCAACAGTATGAAAAAGACTCACATGATCATATAGTTCGCTTCAAAGCAACATCCACTCGTCACTCGTTCCGGGATGCACCGCCGCCGCCGCCGCCGCTGCCATCGACCTGATGGCCGCCGCTGCTGCACCGGCTCGCGATGTGTCCTGGCTTCCCACATTTGAAGCACATGAAAGGCTTCGCTGCTGACTGCTGGGTTGCTTGACTCGATGATGCATGGTCGCAGGTCTTCCTCTCATATCTACAGGCTTGCTCCTACATTCGGAACGTCTGTGACCCATTTTTCCGCAACTATAGCATTTTAGCGAGGTCATCTTAGCTCGCTTCACATCGGGCTCACTAGACGATTGACCAGGAGTATGGATCTGGCGCTTCAGATATGAGAAAGCGTATAGCTCTTTCTGCAATTTATCTTTAGAAGAAATGTCGGTAGTAAACGCTAAGCGTTGTAATCGCGAGTCGAACTGCGAAATATGCCCTAATACAGCTGCTACTGCGATCTGCTCCTTATCTGCATCCTTCCATCTATTAGTAAGCGATGATCAACCGACTCGCAGGCGGAAAGGGCCTCTTTTCCGTTGGGCTTACTGCCGTTAAGATTTATGAAAGTACCCGCCAAAGTCTCTGTAGTAACAAATCTGGCCGTGAAAAGAACCTTGAACTCCTCCCATGTCATACCTTGGTATACAATCTGCGATAGCCATGTTGACGCTGCCCCCTTCAATGCCTTGCTAATCACAACAACAAATTCACCGCCGCTTAGTGAATTATCGGCAAAACACAAATCCGTGGTCGCGCACCATGATTTCGCATTAGAATCTTGCTTATCGGGGTTGAAATCAGGCAGCACTAAACTATTATTCACATTTGGAGACTTCAGTGCATGAATCAGTTCGCGCATTTGTTGATTTTGCAATTCTAAAAGTACCCGCCACTGACTTTCATCGCCGCGACTATCATTTGCACGATTCGATCCCACTTCTGATGTCGGATCAGAAGTATTTAACGACATAGTGTGGGCGAATGTAGGTATCGTGCAAATAAAAGTAGCGTGATATCAAAGCACTAGATTTATTCTTGGTCACTATTTCCATTAGATCGATTTACAGAACAATGAACACAATCACACCCGACACTAATTACACTGAACGGAAGTATAACGATACGCGACAGTTTCTACGATTTGCACCGTGCGGTCGTCCGGAGATAACTGAGCCGCTGCGCACGACCGCCCGCCCTAACGTAGACTCCGTCTAGCGCCACCGGGTGGCGCTTGCGTGCCGTAGCTTCCACTCACCGCCTTCAGGTGGCGCTGGCGTCGTAATTATTCCGACATATGATTGATGATAATTGACTTACTTTTATTACGAGTTTAGTACCTAAAGTTAGTTACAGTACCTAGTATAACATGGAGCTTTTTTACTTTGATACTTTAAATAAATTATAATTACATACCATCGTGTTTTTAATACTCCTTTAGGTAGAGTCGATGGAGATATAACTTGGTAACTTACCTGAAACAAAAAATCAATTTATAGTACCGTATACGTGCAGTAGCCCCTAAGTAACAATCACTGATTTATCTTAAAAAGACATCATGTCGTAACATTGCGGTAAATTACTTTAATAACTTAATGCCGTATGAGGTAACCGACCATTGGACAATTATCTGACACTTCAAATCGAGTTGTGAACAATGTGACTCTCACAAACTAAATGATATGTGACGGGATAGTACAGTACAGTAATACTGTATTGCAACCTGCCCGTTTTCTGGAAATGAATACCTACAACCGCGCAGAACTTAAAAATACGATAGAGCTGCCCACCTTTTAAATACATCTGTCTTTTACTTTGAGTTTGTATGTAGTTATGAGATTGTAAATGTTTTTTGTTTAAACATACAATACATATACTTTGTGAAAACAATAAGAATAATTTAGTAAAAACATTTTTACTGCTAGATTAAGTTTAATTATTATTATTATGGAAGTGGCGTGCATTTGGGGAGGTCTATGACCAGCAGTGGATAGAATAGGCTGACGATGATGATGATGATTATTAAATAGATAGTTGCACAAATATTTGTAGTCAAATAATCCCACGGTTACCATTTATAAAAAAGACGTGTGTCACTCGGGGACTGCCGCGGTATAGCTATTGCATAGCATCGTCCGATTTCGAGCAGCTCGTCTCGATTCATGCGAGTTTCGTAGAGTCGTACAATACGTCTAACCGCACGCACACAAACACCGTGCCGAAGTCTACCGAACTGAAACGACGTTAGACGATTGTGAGGTTTTTTCGTTACGGAATTTCTTGGTTCGGTCGCCGCGCTCAAAGCCCGCGATAAAAGCTATGCAATAGCTTAAAACATAGAGTCTGTTCGTCACTGCAGAACATTCTGTTCATACAACTCGTGTTTCCGTCCGTTTGTATGGAGTTACAATACTGTATGATAGTATTTGGTATTACCGTGGTACTAGAGTGTTGCAGTTGTTCCACCGCAGGCGAGGAAGCTACTAACTATCGGTCATTTGTCTCAAGTACTTAAGACATGTTGCCGTAAATTGAAAACACCTTTAGATTAGGATAAATAGCATGAGGTTGCATATTTTCAATGTGTCGAATAATGTGATCCGTAACTAAATGTTCACAATAATATAATGTTTTATTTTTCGAAGTTTTATGCCCAGAAGGAACCTAATTAGCCTTGACTCATATAGCGCCTTTATGATGCACTTAAACGTTTCAAACTCTTACAAAATTGCGACAAAATTGTCAGTACCTAATTTTCTTTTATTTAATTTAATTGTAGACAAATAAATTTATTATCACGGAAATTTCGATCAAGTTATATGCAGTCAGTATTTGTATCATTCTATAGTACCTTTTTATCAAAGTACTCAAAGATTTCGGTTTTTACAAAAATTTTGGGTTCATATCGTCGTTCAGTCTTGGACTCCCTGTAACGTTAATCCATTACTGATAAATATAAGATAACCCACAAATCATCATCACTGCTGGGGCATGGGCCACGGTGGAACGATAAAGGCCGGTAATGGTCTTAGCACGTTAAAAAAAAAAGTGTTATATTTTGATATAAAAAATATTGCTTTGGATTTATCTGTCAATTTTAAGAAAGTTTTACTTTTGACAATTTTGCTGAAAACTTTGTATTTTCAGCGTTATTAATTTTTAAAGTTTTTTTTGTATGAAGAAAAACATAAAAAGTTGAAAATCTCAAAAGACTCAAATTTCCTCAAAGAAATGGCTTTACGTATGCATAGTACATATTTTTGTCCTATTTTAGTGCCTATTCTCGGAGATCGATTTTGCTCGATTTGCCCGCAATTTCTACTTTTGTTCTCTATTCTACACCACCTCAGAGGTTTAGAATTAGGTGCGTTTTTTTTTGTAGTGGTGTTCCCCATTAGGCCTAATTCACTAGGGGACTATTTATTTTATTACATAAGACGATATTTCACCCCCTACCGCCCCTACCCTCCCCTCCCTTAAATGATAAAAACTCAATTTCAATATCAATTTTCCCTTGTAAATAGAATCGTCGTACGAAATAAATAAATGGTCCCTATAATAAAACTACAATCACTTCAAGTTACTCTTTTAATTTAATCACTGTCAAAGGTATCTACATTAACAAATGCAAAATTTTCGGTTTCTTCGTCATCAAATATTTCTGCCTGTTCAATAATTAGTAAACTTTGTGCTTCTTCTGACAAAGTTTTATGTTTCCTCCGAAGTTTGTGACGTGTCGAAGAAATGAGTGGATCTGAGCTGGTCAATAAATTATTTAAAATATCTTCATTTGTAGCTTTTCTCCTACCTTTCCTGGAATGGTGTTGGCGGTACCTACGAAAATCTTTGTTTCTTGCTTCGGCAGCTTCTTCAGATAGCTGTCCAATTGGTATAAGACCAAAATTTTCAATGATAGCTGCACCATGCATGAGCACTTTGTGCACACTCGAAGGCATATAAAACCAGCTATATAAATCTAAATACAGTTGCATGGTGGCTTGAGCATATTCGCGAAATTTGTTTACCTTAATGTGGTAGCCCGATGAAATGGCCCCTAAAATTACTGCAAAACGCTTAATTAAGTCTTCACTGACACCAGTTATCTCAGCAGTCACTTTTGTATTCGCAAAAAAGCTTCTAGCCGTATTCCCGTCATTGGTGGAGCCGTGACCTTGTTTCACAATATCGATGAGAAGTCCCATTCTATTTTTGAAAGCGTCTTGTATGGTTTTCTTTCTGGTTTCCATGATGCATCTGGTTTCTCTTTTTACAGTCCATGTCTTTATCGTCAATCTATAAGCTATATGCAAAATGCATTCCATCATTCGTATCCAGATGTGTAATGAGGACAATCCGTATCTATAGAGATCTGAATCAGTTGATTTCCACGCAATCAAGGCAAGATCATTCATCTCAGTTGAAGTGGCTTTACAAATGTCGCATCTTTGAGATGAAGTTTCACATAAAATTGATGTAGCTTTTCCGTCTATCATTGTCATTAATAAAGAGTGACTAATCTTTATTTCACCAACTTCTGTTTCTACTAAATTTGAAATCTCCTCCTCAATAGAATTTTTTTCACGCAATATGGTCACTTTGTTTTCTTTCACAAACTCAAAAAAGATTGGACGACACCAGTAAGATGAATTTGGTGAATCATTTTGCCAAATAACTTGATCACCGCAAACCAATTTGATTGGTACTAAGCTTCCCATGAATATGAATTTTTCAGGTTCATCATCATCAGGTTGACTCTCTGAAGTTTCGTCGTCTGTCTGGATTTTTTGCTTGTAATTAGCTTGATTAGAAGCACCGTCAAATCCCCACTTACTGATGATTCTTTATAATCACTATCTATCTATGACAAGGGGCATCATTACTCTTCTTGTCGTTATATGGATTAGAGCTTGTAATTTTTATTTTTGCTGAGGTTTCTGTCACCGTGATACAGTCTTTTGGTCGATAGCCCTCCTGTTTCGCGGGTTGCTATTATCAAGTGCAACACGCGATGGAAATATATTGCTCCTTTTTTCGTTTACACTTTTTATAAAACTTTGTATTGATCAGCTTAAGAGATAAAAATTACACAGAGTTTTCACACAAAAAATAAATTATTGACAATAGTATGCGGGCTAGTTCGTCTATTATGGTGGGTAATATTAATAGGCAACAGTAGGAACACAAAAGTGTGTTTGAATGCAACCGTACATTATTCTATCGTTGCACCAATCACGTTTCGACACGTCATAACTTGTTGTTGTACTTGCGCGCTCTTATCTCTTGATTCTCGGAAGTGAGTGTAAAAACAAATGACGTCATGGGGTGGTGGGAAATGAGGGAAGTATTTTTAAGAACTTTGAGAGGTATTTTGATGCTATTTAACAATAGTTAGTTATATGTCATACTGAAATAAAACTAATAATTACATCACATTTCATACTAACTTGAAATGGCTATAACTCCGAAAATACCACTTAAATCAAGAAATCTCATAGAATAAAAACCGTTTATATATATGCCTAGATAGCAAAAACATACTTTTTGTCCCTTAAGACCCAACTTTGTGATCTCAGCCCACTGTGCGGGCCTATCCTAAACTAGGGCGATAAGGCCATACTCAACTCATACTCTGGCGAAGTGGGGGCTGGTCGACTAAACAACCTAAGAATTTCTTCTAGATTTTTTAAACATAGTGGTACGTTACTGGGTTTGAATTGGCGAGCTTTCGCAAGGCAAGCAACGACCTTAACCACTCAGACATCGACTCTTTTTACACACAACACAAATCATACTATATACAAAAACATATTCTTCAAGGTACAAGAAATTCCGTGTCTAAGTCCTATCATTCATACGTACAGTTACGATATAGATACTTGTAGCTTAACGACAAAAACTACACAGTTACCTACGTACTGGCTCGCACAGGAAGCTCAGCAATTAGTTGTGGTAGTCGGGTATGTTAAAATTCATTAATCATTCCGCCTAGCCCAGTGAACTAGATAGTTATCCGATTTAGATATCAAGATTAGTGCAATTGCTAAATCATCACGCCTTATCAAAAGAGGTGGTATTTGCTATTAAAACTGCGCCAAGTTTGAGGAAGTATAATATGACACTTGATGAATGAAATGTATGAATTAAAGTAATAGGTGCAATCATGAACATTTTTAAACACGAACAGAAATATTATATTTTTAATGATTACCAAGACATATTATAATCTAAACTTATTTACCTAAAAGTCAGGGTATTAAAACTTGAACAAATTCATGTTCGATAGTGAATAATTGACATTTTCCTTTGACTTATAAACTATATTATTCTTAGCAAGTGTATTATATATCTGCTAAGTATTAAACCGGGCCTCTTTTTCATGCCAAACCAGAGTGACTTTCAGATTTAATTGTGATTTCAACATCTCATTTCTTCAAAAAAATCAGATTACGCAAAATTAATTGCGTGACACAACTTGGCCATTCAGCTACTGTGCCCCTTTCTCAGCTGTCAAGAAGCTCGGAGAAAGGTGTCGGCAAAGGACTAATAAAGCGGTTATATTTTTTATTCAATGCAATTTCCTTGCCAATGCACACCCATCACGATTTCAGAAGAGAAATGCCGACAAAATCACATCGTTATTTTTAATTGATACTATCTTTCACCTCTAGTTACTGACGGCTTTTCGGATGAAAGCTATATATCATTAAGCATACATATAATCATTGGCTTAATCAATAAGCGCGCAATATAGGACAAACAATGTCAAATGAATGGGTTTTAATGAGGTATGGCTTAATTGTAAGTGTCAACAGCTGATCATTAAAGAAATACATACCGAGTATATAAAATGACCTCCACCTGTATTTCAAAGGCCAATTTTACGCGTTGTCTAATTAATTTACCTTATAAATTTCAGCTTCCAATAAATTCATTAAAATTAATCTCAGTGTTATTCTAAGAACTAGCTAGAGAAGAAAATTATGCTTTAATATTCCATTATATCAATAAGTTAAACGCATCATGTACAATAAAAGTGTGCTCATATTTTTATGTGTCTATTTATTTTAATACTTCGTATCATAAAGATTTTATCGCCGCATTAAAGTTATCTCACTCTTTATAAGCCCAGCATGGCTGGCTACCTATCGTTTATTTAAAAGTAAATGTTAACGTGTAAATATGTACACTTGGAACTTAAACTTCTTTGTTGCATAATTCGGTTACTTTTCGCTTAGGGGTGAGAGCCATCCCCTTCCACGCGAGTCCGGTGATGACTAAAAGACTTCTCCAAGCCATCATCGTATGTCAGTAAGGAAAAAAAGTTACTTTTCGCTTGTATATTATATATAATTGTCATAATATTCTAATCGGTCATTAGTCAATATTTAAACTAATGCTTTACCTAAAAAACATACTTTTGGTCTCCTAAAGTAAAGATGGAAAATCATATACGAAACTCAACATACTATAAGCAGAGTATCTACTCAAATTCTCAACCTTGCATTTTTAAAAACTTAATCTTGAAGTCGAATAATAACTAAATATTATTCAAGTCCTACTTAGCACATCTGTAAACTCAATGTTAAATGTTAATATTGTCTTAATTAACATTTTGATATATTAAAACTTACGAAGCAATTAAAACTCGACAGCAATTTATTTCATCGCAGACGCATCTCATCAGATAAAAATATTACTTTGTATGAAACTTCAGCGTACTATTTTCTTTGCAAAATTCCATATCAACGGCTGCACAGTTAAATACTGTTTAAAGCCGTATCTATTTTGATTATATTAATGTAAAAATGCTTTATTGTAATAAACTAGCTTATCTTTTACATTTATATTCATCTTGTTTTGAATTATCTACGGAACAAGATTGTAGGCAGGTTTTGTTCCTATTCTTTTGTTTTTACTGCTTACTAGCTGTACCAGCGACTTCGTCCGCGTTGAAAAGATACTTTAGGCAGAATTTTTAAATACAAACGCGCCTACAAACACCTAGCAAGTTCGAAGTGGTTCCATAGATGAGCTTTTTTTTAAATTTATGAACAAATTGACTTCATGTCAAGCGGTTACCAAACACTGCATTTTAAGTAGAGCTTACCGCAATACTTTATTGAAAACCAGATGTAGATCAGATACGTGGATAAGATTTCTGAGTTTAGCGTGCACAAACTCACAGACAAAAATATCCAAATATCTTTGTTTTGGGTTGCGTTGTTAAAAGGTCTCTTATTATCATAATAATATATCATATATCATCCATGATAGATTTAACAACAGATCAACTTGGTTCACTTTTCGAAACCGTAAGGCCTGATCACGTGAGCGTATGAAAATATCGAATAATGTTGAGATATCATATAGTTCAGTATCAGGTTTGTCACAGTACTCATAGTAGAAAATGGATGGAAAGAGCATCACATTACAGTTTATCTGATCATCTTATCAACAACTATTATCTTATCGAAGCTTCATTAGTGATTATTTATCATATATCACAGATACTGTAAAGATTATGTTACATGGCCGTGAAATATGAAAAGAAAAGTATATAAATCGAAAACACTGATATATAAGATGAAATTTTCATAGAAACCAGACCCTCATTTACCTTGGAGTTGGTCGTAACTATCGTCGTATCGTTATATTTGAAATGCGCTTTCCATATAACAGAATACCGGTCCAGTTCTAAATAAACATTTACCACAATCACAAATCAAGCGAGAGACGCCATGAAAGCCACTTCGTAATGGCGAGCATGGGGACCATTAAAAGCCGATTTTACAGGTATACCCGATGCCCAGGGCACAATACATTTCGCCACTTACGAAGCCTGATTATGTTGGTAAGTGAATAAGCTGACATTTGCAATACACACGCAAGTATAGCCTTTGGCGAGCCTCTGAAAATATATAAGACGCGCTAATGATAATCCGAGCGCTACACCTTACCACATAAGGTCGATAATCCTGATCAAAACTCTTTCATCGGAGTACAGTCTTGAAATGCATTAACGATTAAAGTGCAAATTTGAGTTTTCTCGCTAGTTTATAGGGTCGATGTAAGCATTAGGCTGGCGGGACTGTACGGGTAAATTGTTTTAGTGTACGCATCAATCATAAAACCATTTTAGCATAAAATGTGCGCTTGATACGTCTACCGGCCGCTTTTGATACGGTATTTTTTGTGCGTCATTTTTCTTAAGGCTTTGCCTTTTTTACTGATACTTAGCATCAAATTGTGTCGTGTATTTGGCGCCGGATGATAAGTACGCCATGTAGGCGTATATTACAGGCGTACATTGTAATTCAGAGTTTAGAGATATATTTGTATTGTAGCGACTAACGGAGGATTTCGATTTAGGCGTTTACTCGACTATTTAATTGACAAATCGGCGCCCAAATATCGAATTATCGTTTCAGTGTTCGGCCGTTAAATACTATGTTTAACCGACTTGAAAAAAAAGGCGATACCCAATTCATCGGAATCCATTTCTAGACAATTAAATATTTGTCTGTCTATGCGAGGCTTTGATTAAAATGAGTAAATCAGCATTGAATTTAGAACCTACTTTATCTTCTAATTATAGGTTAGATGGGTTTGGCCGTTAGAAAACTTTGCAAATTCCGACCGGCTCTATGACGCATAACTCAATAAGAAAAAGCACAATATTACATACACAAATGGGGACAATACACGGTCATCGATCATTGCTAATTTCAACATCCTCATCTTACTTTAGAAGGAAATGACCACTGAGCACGGCCGTGACTGCTGGGAATAACTTTCTCCGTCGATTCGGTGTGGCGGAAACATCAGTCAAACACTATGCCTGGACGCTCAGCGTTCTGACATTAATGTGCTGGACTATTACAATGACTGATCAGCGAAATACGTACGAGTATGTATTTTTTTTTCGCAATGTGATTAAAAGTAAGAGTAGCCGTGGTTGTTGGCTTTGAACACCTTATGCGTACATCCGTGTGTCTTTATAGTACATCGCATCTTTCTCGTGTCAATTGAGATCTAAGAGACCAGAGAGGCGTTATTCATCTGATTCCGTACTTTTAGTTCCTGTATGTTCCATCAAAGACAAATTTATGCAAAGGAATAAAAAAATAAAGCGGCGTGAATTTTTCTCCCTCATGTGACACTTTTGGGTGACATGACTTGAGAATTTTTTTTCTAAAGTTACATTTGATTTACATTTATGACCTGTTTTTATTCAAACTCACCCTCTAGCTTTTCGCCTGCAACTTTTTCTCAGTGAAGTCGATTATCGAGTACAACATTACTCCGTTATGGTGCAGATGGTTAAAATGTATGTCTATATTACTCTGTCTCAAGACAGACCTCAGCTAAATTTCACTGTAATCGATTTTGTAGACTCACAAATAGAGTTACTTTCGCACTTATACCAAAGACACTGCACTTGTAGTTATACTAAAGATTATATAACCAAGCGTTCAGTTCTCCTGCTGCAAATGCGGACGTAAGATCCAGTCTCGAATCGGCTTGTACAGCCACGAGCTGCTGTAATAGACCGCGAGATGCTATCTATTATTATAGATGTATAGGCCTGTATATATATAACCAAGTATTTTACAAACTTTTATTTCACCTGTATTAACAGTTTCTAAATCAATGAGTCGACTTATCACACTTGAGTCAACAAGCCGACTCACAAAAATCTCTGCCCGTCTCTAACACTGACATTTGCGCGTCATCGTCTATTCGTAGTAAGACGTCCAAGCAGGATACAGGTGGCGTCTATGGCTGCACGGTAATTACTAGCAGAAGTGCCGGTAGCTACTTGCCTAGACTAATAAAACTGTACGACAGTAACAAGTCAGTAGGAGCCCCGGCCAGCGTTAATCTTCACGTCTGGCATTCTGAAAATGCATCGGTTGTGTTGATTGTACTGGTTTTGTTGCATTCTTTAGCTTTCTTTCTTGGTTTTGTTTTTGAAATATAGAATAGAACATAATAAATTAGGCATCGAAGACTACTGAAAAAATAAATTATTAAAAAGAAAAAAGTCATCCTCATTTTACCGGTTACTTGTGACATTGATATTTCGAATGAGAAATCATTCGTCTTAGATTTAGACATGAAATAGTGATACCTTTGAAAGGGCCATTACGCACAAAACAACAACAAATTACATTAATACCCCTGTGAGTATATTTCTGTTGAGTTTTGTGTCGTATAACTGTTTATACACATACACACGTGCTAGAAAAAAGAATGATGTTACTTCTCTTCTTAATTATTAGTTGTCTGTTCTTCCCTCACTTCCTTAATAGTATAATAAATGCGAAAAGTAACTTTCTGTCTGTCTACTACTGAGCTACTGAATCGGTTAACCGAATCCTTTACCGAATCAAATTTAAATTCAATTTGCCTGAGGTGATAGGTTGTATTTTAACTGACTTCGCGATAAAGGAGTAATGTTTTGCGCAAAAAACGGACAGAGACTCGGTTGCTTTATTTGTCACAAAAAGAAAACAAAGTACCCATACAAAAACAAAGTGGTGACAAAAGCAATAGAATAAAATCGCTTAGACAGTCTTTTAGATCGCTAGTGGCAATCTGTTTTCAGATTAACTAATAGGTAAAGTAAGCATAATGAAATAGGAGAAGTTATAGACCTTGTAAGGTGGTAAGAAGAGAACAAAGTATCTTTTATTCTTAAGCAATGAAGGAAAACACGAGATCAAATACAATTTTATGGTGGACAAAGGTCATGTCAAGGTTATTTTCTCAAGAATTCGTTACAATGGAGTAAGGTTTTATGAAAGTAATCAAAAAGAAAAGAGAAATATTGATTGTTCAACTAAGATGTACACTATTAGGTACCGTAATAATTGTCAGTGGATATTACACACATAACAGTTATTTAACTATACATTATAAACTAAAAGGATGCGCCTTACCTACTTTGAAAAAAGAAGCTGTATAGGTTTTGTTGAACATTTTACATGACATGTTTGCATTGAGTACGTGTTGCGGCAAAGCTTTGTAAGCCAGCTAAGGGTTTGGAGATGAATTGAATTCAGGGTGCCGTATGCAAATTAATAGCTAAAGTGCAGTGTTTAAATTATATCGTATTTGGTATATTCTACTAAACCTATCATATTAATTTATTATAAAAGTCCACCAGTTTAGCGTGATTTCACCCAAGACTTCTTGGCTGCCAAGGCTAACTTCCTGACTCCGGGATGAGTATTTTTTTACATTACAGGCGAATTTGGCCCACCCATCGAAACGGAGACATTTTGGCACATTCACGGTGGGTCCGAGTCTAAAAAACAGTCTGTAGGAAAAGACCAATAATCTCAAATAAATTATAAATAAATAAATAAACATTTCACAACATCACATACGTCGATCTGATCCCATGATAAGTAGCTTAAGCGCTTGTGTTACGGAAATCAGAAACGACAGTGGATACACAGATATACAAATATACTTAATACACACCCAGACGCGGAACAAACACCGATGTTCATCACACAAATATTTGTCACGAGTGGGAATCGAACCCACGACTCTTGAAATCGTAGGTAGTGAACCTGGGTCACTAACCACTGTTCCACCGAGCCAGCCGAGAATTATGTACTTGTATATTTTTTCATCATCATCATCAGCCCATATACGTCCCCACTGCTGGGGCCCTAAGCCAGGGCGATAAGGCCTTAGTCGACCACGCTGACCAAGTGCGGGTTGGTCGACTACACAACCTTAGAATTTCTTCTTAGGTGTGCAGGTTTCCTCAAGATGTTTTTCATCACCGTTAAAGCGTCGAATGATGGTACACATGAATTTTAAATTTGAAAAACACATAGGCACCTGGCTGGGTTTGAACTGGCGACCTCTCGCATGGCAAGCAACGACCTTAACCACTCGGCCATCGACGCTTAAATATATATTTTTTTAAACGGTTTTATTTAGCTCGACCCGTACGGTATTTGTTTGTTAGTTTATTTGTTTGTTTGTGTCAAAATTAGAAATTGTAATGTAATTTAAGCTTGTATATTCGCTATTTTAAAATCTTGTCAGCGGAACCTTAAAGTACAGTAAAGAGGGTACGCCTTTGGTCTGTAAACCACTAAGTTCACAATAAACTTGTTCAGAAGATGAAATTGTTAAGCCCGAAGCCTACATACCTACATTAATTATTAAGAAAACTGTTACACATTCATTATTAACGTTGCCATCTGCAAAGAGCTATTTTAGTCACTCGATAACTTTTAATCATCTATTTTACTCCTTTGAGCGATACTAACTGCCATCATAATATTGATGTTTACGTTATTATATGTGTGGTGAGCGCCATGACAGATGTGGTTCATGTAGTATTAGTAGTATTAATTACATACATTCCAACGATGTGTTAGTAGTCATAAGTAGTCATAAGTAAGTAATTACCGTCTAGTTTTTCCAAGCAAGCGACAGACGTTAGAGTATGTAATCTCAATAGATAGACCATGTTTGTCGGCAAACTTAGATCAAAGACGTTTTTCCTGATTGGAAGTTGAAGTAGTCTTATATCTACTGTGTCTGTCTATTTTCTTTACTTGTATATTGACTGCTGCGTTGATCCATTGATGGAATCCTCATCATCATTATCAGCCAATAAATTCGTCCAATATTGGATGTAGGCCCCCTAAATGCACGCCACTCCCGCCTAACCTCGGCTACTCGCATCTTAGCCGTCCTTCGCAGATCGTCACTCCATCTGAGATAAGCTGAGGGCGTCCCAAAATACACCCCAGCGGATTTCGGTTCTACGGGTGATATGGCGAGCCCACTATTAGTGGCAAGGGGCCTTTAAGACCTAAAGGTGCCAGGTTGATGTCTGGTTAGGCCAAATCTGTGTGAGTTTTTCTGTCAAGAAATTACTAAACTCGGAGTCAGGAAATTAGCGAATGCACGCCTCTTGGTGTCAACAAGCACGTTAGGCCCACCGTGATTGTCAAAGCACCTGATTACTCATCGGTCGTGTCGTATTGCCGTCTCACCGAACTATGAGTGAGGGAACAGAGAGTGCACTTGTGATTGCGAAGTGTCCCGTGCAGTGCACTGATCTTTATTGAGTTTGACCATTGCAGAAATCAGTTGGACACGGTCGTTACATAACGTGCGCAATAGTTTTCGGGCTGCATACAATATTTTCGAATATGTTGCGGTAAGAAGCTCTATATTTATAATAGTGTAAATCAACATCACACCCTAATTTTTTTTACTTGCGTGATACGGATAGCGGTATTTTTTTTGCTAAAGTCTATGTTCGCCAATTCTGTGGCCATTATTGTAGGAATTTATAGGTATGGATTTATCCTACGCATATTACTGTACTAATCCCTGATCGTTGTTATCCTTGACAAGTGTTTGAGGCAGAACGGGTCCCGTATACGCCTGGAGCGTCATTACGAGAGTTACGACCACATCATCATGTCTCCTGTCACAGTTATGTGATAACAGTGAGGTTAGTTTATTTCCTGTTTACCGTACTATACCAGTTCGCCCTTCTAAATGATAAACTAGTGAAGTAATATATAAAATACTATAGCAATGTGTAAGTAATTTTATTTATTTTGTCAGTATTATTTCGAAACATTAATAGTCAGTAATTTCTTTGTATAGGTATGATATGTACAGATAACCCACATTTAGATCAAATTTACTATCGTTTTATATATCCTTCTCAGTTAACAGGTCATCATACGAAACACTTTGAAATTTTTACCGTCCTCATGTCTTGGTAATGAGTGTATATCGGATAGTCAATGTTACGTGTCATAAAGCTGTGACTATACCGTATACAGACTTGTATAGATGTAAGTGAAACTACCACACTGCACTCACCCTCACTATGGCGTGATCATGCCTTCTGTCGTTCGCCCATAAAGGCCGATCCACACTGCTCATTAGCTCCCCCGTTAGAAATTATAGACCGGGCGGTGGACGCGCCAAACTCGCCCCGGGTAGCGCTCCTAGGCAGGGCGTGTGCGTCCGTATTGTGATCGCAATAAAACGTTAATGACACGCAGTAAATGTCAACGGACACTAACAGGACACTAAAAGTATAAACATGTAATGTTATTCTTATTACAATACAGTGGTGTTTCTGACGTGGTTGTGAATAGATAGAGTTTGGACAACGATTTTATTAGACGCTATTGCGTTATTTGATTGCAGAATGTGACGTGTTTTTCTTATTAGATCAGATTCAGTATTAATACTTATTATTCTTCATAGGAAAGTTCTTTTTCTTCGTCTCATAAGATTTTTTAAAAAAGTTTTGTAGCCGGTCTAAAATTAGAGTAAATAAAACCACCTAATGAATTTTCAACTGGAATATATAAACCCAAATGTAAATATAAAAGGGTTTAAAACGCGCTGTGCTGAAATATTTGGATACTAACCCATTTTTTCATTCGACAGAAAAATCAAGATAATGTTATAAACATCCTGATATAAAGTTGATATTAAATCATAAATTCGTGACAAATTCATAATCCGTAGGAATCCCAAAGTTCAATAATCATGGAAGCAGCCCTAACAAATAGTACTCCTGTAGGTTGTTAATGCACCATTTGCATTCCGCACGATGTTTTCCGAACCGCATGCCGATAAAGCAATTTATGGTCAACTGATTGACACTTTTACAACTTTTTCAAGTTACCTCACATTTAGGTAACAGATTCCCATTCCATTCCGACGTTGTTCCAATAAAAATAAACTGACAATAATAGATCACCTGGCCTTAGGTTAACCGCATAATTGTGAGCCAGGTATGATTATTACTAGGTTTTATTTTCACAGTGGACTGTGCATAATTTCCACCACTTTTGCACATCGCACAATTTCTTGGCCTATTTTTAAGCTTGGCGGTTTCACACGCCCAGATGTAAAATTCTTTTGCCGCTGTTTATAATTCATTGTGAATGGTAGGAAATGCGTGTTAAACACGAGGGACTACAATAAAAAACTACATTGACATTGCAAATAGAAGTAAGACAGTTGTTAAGAAATGTTTTACACAATGGTAGAAACACTATTGTGCAATTTACTTATTTTAAAATGTTACCTTTTTTACGTTCACTGCTTGTATCAAGTAAAGGATGTACAATTAACTTAAACGTATGTCCAACTTAATATGTTTTAAACTAACATCATGTATCTGTAACTAAAATATACCAGAAATGTGTAAAACAAATTAATCAGGTAAACATTATTACCTCACATGTTTTAAAAAAATATTAAAAATATAAAGGTCCTCTGCGAACACGAGAAAAATGAGAGAAAGAAAAGCTTACAAGAATTAAGTGTAGCTCATATTACTATATTTGCATAGCTCATGCCCAGTAGTCAGGGATTGCATTTTAATCTCTTTATTACGGACAAAAAATGATAATGCCTACAACGTTTAATTAACCGGCCGACGGCAAAAAGTACGCATACCTAATGTTAACATGGATATTAATGTTGTTGAGGGGTACGCAAGTAACTTAATCTTTGAGTAAATAATCAGGTTTCCTATTAAGGATGTCAGGAACTGAGTAGGTCATTTGTAATGGTAAAACAGTTGGTAGTAAGCTGTATATTTAATTTTAGTCGTTAAAGTACATGAATAACTTTATTTTGAGACTTAAAAAAATTAAAGCCTTTATAAAGCAAAAGTTTAAGTTGTTATAAGGCTGGATCCAAAGAGAAAAGCTTTTGGTAATTTGAAGAGAGTGTAAGTATGTTTAATCCTTCCTCGTGAAGATATTTATACCGTAAAACATCAATCTCGTATTGCACAGTTTGTAAAGAAAACCTATCTTTTCTCGGGCTCGAAACTCACTGAACTATTTTCATTGAAATTGGTTCAGTAGTAAGGATTTTTCTGAGAACATCGTGTCGACAAATTACTGCACTTTAGCGCAAACAAATCATTATTCCACTTTGGTTAGCATTCAATTAAGTTTAATGATTTAGACAGTTCCAATTTGTTCATTCATCAATTCTTATTTCAAAAAGAGGAAACACTTTACAATATTAAGGAAACAGTAAAAGTTTTCGATCAGACGCCGCAATTGGAATGAGGTGTCGTGGCCCATTCCGCATACCGGCACGTACTAGGTGTTACATGACTGGAAGCAATACCGATACTCGATGGAACGTCGTTATTTCGCGAACTTACCCGCGTCACTAATATAAGAAGGTATTCTGTCATAGAAATACCAAGTGTACCGTTGTTTAGAATATTAGTTTGGTACTACCTATTTTGTGCAAGCAATTGTGTCAATACTGTTTTAAATCAATATTACATAATTTCACAGGCTATGTTAAAAGGCTTGATTTTATGTATGTATGTATGTTATGTGTATTCTAATTCCGTGGCTAGCTTATGCTCTCGTGTTTCGGATACAAGAAATCACAGAGGTATACATCAATAAACTTCAATATATAAATATATCTACTCATTATCCATCGGGCCATCGGGTCACTGTGAAAATCTAGTTGGATTTATTAAAATTTTTATTAAAATTTTTCATAAACCTAACAATAGGTGTGTATTATTGGTTAAGATAAAGAAATAAGTAAGTCATTATTAAAGTTAGATATCAAAATAAAACCCTTTTCACTCAAACCCTAAGTATTGATTGCTTTCCCATGATGAAACAGACGGTAGCTTAAATTTAAGTTTCAATTTTGGATCCTGTATACTCACATATATAAGTACTTTTAATCATCGTCATGAGTACAATCGCGTGCAAATAGACGTTCAAGAGACAGCCAATGCCAATACAAATAAAACTCAAGAATAAACGCTAATTATACACCGCGGTAAACTAAACACATATTACTTTGTAAGTAGAAGTATTAAACTGGGTAACCAACTTATAAAGACCGAAGATAGAGCTGGCTAACTTGCACTTGAATATATTATATTTTTAAGTAAGCAGTTACTTAAAACATTCGGTGTATATTATATGTCAGAAGCAATCAATTGTAGAAACAATTGACTTGGTGGAACAGTGGTAGTGACCCAGGTTCACTGCCTACGGTTCCAAGAGTCGTGGGTTTGATTCCCACCCGGGAAAAATATTTTGTGACGAACATCGGTGTTTGTTCGCGTGTGGGTGTGTTATTAAATATATTAAAGTATATATGTGTATCCACTGTTGATACTGTAATTTGTAACACAAGTACTTAAGCTACTTACCTACCACAGGATCAGAGTAATGTATGTGATGTTGTGTAGTATTTATTTTATTAATTTTTTTTTTTTGATCCAGAATATAAATTACCGATACACATGAAGGTCAAAATGGACATAATCCTATCGATATTAACGTACGATTTTTTTGTTGCCGTGTAAATCCCATGTGATGGTAAAAATGTATACGTACTTAATGCTACTTTGGTATTTTACTGATTCCTACAGCTGATTGTAAAATCCACTTTATAAGGAACGAGTGATTGTGCTTAAATTTTTTTAAAGGCATTTGAAGGCCCTTGAGCTGGCGGGCCAAGATAGAAAGGCAATACAATTAATGGCCATAAAAAATAAGAGTAGATTTAGACGATTATGAAGATATCAAATATCAGCGAAGGAAAATATATTTTTTATATGAACTGGTCACTGGTAATCGATAATACATAAATAAAATCACGCCTTTTTCCCAGAGGGGTAAGCAGAGATCACTTCCTGCTATGTGCTACAAGCCTGGCACACCCCCAGAAAAATAAAATAAAATAGATAAATATAAATCCAAGGCAGCAGTGGTGGTAACGTTGCCGTTCCACGTAATCGCGACAGACGACCATGATAATACGCTACACACGCGCCTCGTTTTTACTCACCTCGCGCTTGCAGGGCTGCCACGCCAATGCGGACGGAGTGTTCTGTAACAAACGCTTCATTTATACCTCATTGTTTTCTATAATTTAAATATAAAAAAAAACATTTGAAATAACAACAATTAAAGTAAAGAAGACTTTGATTTCATGATCATCCAGTATAAAAGTTTTTTACGAACTGACATACAATGATGGCTTGGAGTAGCCTCGTCATCTTCACCAGGCTTGCGGGGGAGCAGATGGCCCTTACCCCTTAGCAAAATAAACAGTGTCTTCTTTTGTGTGTGTGTCTTGTCAGTTATTTACATTTGGCAACATGTACCAGTTTGATCTTTACCTTTTGTCTGATTTGCTGGTTCTAAATGTAGTCTGCAAATATTTTTCTTTAATTTTCCAATAGAACATAAATCTGAATCTGAATTCAGGCATAGTCATCTATCACCCCATTTGGATGGAGTGTGATTTTTATTTAAACATCTTGATTGAAAATACTGAATAATTAAAGGTATATAATGAAGAGATCAGCATTGAGAGATCGCATCAGCAAGCTGAAGTGGCAATGGGCTGGTCACATTAGCCGTAGAACCGACAACCGCTGGGGTAGATGAGTTCTAGAGTGGAGACCGCGTCTCGGCAAACGTAATGTGGGACGCCCTCAGGCCAGGTGGAGTGACGATCTGCGCAGGATGGCTGGTAGGAGCTGGATGCGAGTAGCCGAAAAACGTCAGCAGTGGCGTGCATTTAGGGAGGCCTACGTCCAGCAGTGGATAGAAATGGGCTGTTGTTGATGATGATGATGATTGATGATGAAGAGATTGCAAAAAAGGTAGGTGGCATGGTTTATTCGACGCTCCTACGGTTAAGGAAAATATCAGTCTTTATGGGTCTACAAGCGATATTAGGAGTAGCAAATACATATCTACTAATAGTTAAGGAAAAAATCGTTAGGAAAAATGCACTCATGGGAAGTTCTAAGGTTGTATGAGGTCGACCAACCCACACTTTGCCAGTATAGTTGGCTAAGGCCTGATCTCCCTAGTTTAGGGTAGTCTTATGGAGTGGACAATATAGCAGCGTTTTTCACCTAAGAATATGAAGAAGTTTGACCCACTATATACTACTTCATTAGGGGGTAAAGTATAGCTCAGACATCTAAATAGAAAGATTTTACATAACATGACTTTTTATTATCCTCGCTTTTAGTCAAAAGTTGAGTAGCTTAGCAATAGTTTGGTTAATTTATTAATTTAATTTATTATCAAATAGCTTGACATCAGATAGTTATGTAAACTGCTATATCACTTGAATGTTTAATGAAACCGCTTATATTATGACCTAAAATAGGAAAACGATACCCCTAAAACTCCTGACAATTCTTGCCCAACGTAATCTTACAAATCGCATACTACACTGACCTACAACAATAGTAAAAAGAAAATGAGAACGTTTTTACCGATTACGTAACCCACGGAAGCATTTCGATGAATGATTCATAATCGATTGAAAATAACAGGACGACATCATTCGAACGTTTGAAGAATAATACATTCTGTTTTTATCATATCGCGTTTGAAATAACTCTGGCTAGTCGAGTGCATTATCATTATAAAAGTACTAGCAAAAACTTGGTCGATCCCGGTAAGGTAAAATCGTTTGTTGTTGCCATCTGTTGTGAACATAGTGCGGTATGGTTTGCTACCACAGGACGAAAATTAGATAAAGAAAACTGACTAATTTGGATTAAGCGTACTAGTAGGGTTCCTTACAAAATATCTTTAGATTAGATCTTTAGATTAATTTTAAATTTGACTAGACTAAAACTGAATGTATAAAAAAAGCTAATTTTTACTTTAAACGAAGTGAAATACTATTTCACTAAGTTTCGTTTCGTTTAATACCATGACCGGAAACATAAGGGTTGAGAGCCATCCGCTCCCTTGAAAATGATGACGAGGCTACTTTATGCTGTCATCGGATGTCGGTTATGAAAAAAAAGACGTGTGGCACTCGGGGACTGCCGCGGTATAGCTATTGCATAGCATCGTCCGATTTCGGAGCAGCTCGTCTCGATTCGTGCGAGTTTCGTAGAGTCGTACAATACGTCTGTCTAACCACACGCACACAAACACCGTACCGAAGTCTACCAAACTGAAACGACGTTAGACGATTGTGAGGTTTTTTCGTTACGGAATTTCTTGGTTCGGTCGCCGCACTCAAAGCCCGCGATAAAAGCTATGCAATTGCTTAAAAAATCTGACAAATTCAAATATTACCTCTTATCTCATTTTAGATCTAAGCGACTGTAATAAGTCATGAACATGAAATATAATCCATCCAATCAACACAAGCAATTTTATCTGCTAGATATAAGAGTAATTTCACTGCCAATTGTAATTTTCATAATTCTCCAAGACATTGACTTCACTTAAGTTTTACAATAATGTGATAAATTCCAGCTTTCACTAACAAGGGTACCTAATTGATACTTTATTGCGCTGGTAGTAATTACCCCACAATTGACCCTGAATCTGACTCCCTTTAGTGCGAACACTGCACTAAAAAAGAAAGCGAACAATAAAACTAAAAGCTCAATCTCAAAATTAATATGATTGTAATTGACTCATTAGAAGGGATATCTGGTACAGTTTTTATTATTACCCAAATACTACGTTCGATTCCATCGTTCTGTGATGATCAATTAAAAAAAACGATCGAGTGATCGAGTCACATTTGGTAGCGCTCCATTCAAGGTTCTATTTCCACTCCGTAAAAATATTTCTTTGATGCAAATCGATCTTTGTTCGTATCTGGATGTGCTATTTATTTAATTTAGTATATTTTTGTACCCAATTCCGTAAGACAAATGCTTAAGCAACAGCTTAAACGGAATAAAGTAACTACGTCATTATCATCATCCCATATACGTCGCGACTGCTGGGGCAGTACTGCTGGGGCACCCTTAACTAGAGAAATAAGGCCTTAGTCAACTACGTTGGCCAAGTGCGGGTTGATCGACTACACAACCGTACAATTTCTTCGTAGGTGTGCAGGTTTCCTCACGATTTTTCTTTTACGGCTAATAAAGTACGTGATGTGAAATAATCAATTTAAACAAAATACTGTTATTATTTATTCAAAGTGAAAAAATACTGAATCATAAGCGTGTTGAACCAATCAAACAAACAAACATCTTACTTGCATAAATAGTATCGACTCTCATACAACGAGAAAGTCTTCTAAGTTAACACTTAATGAAGATTCTGTAACTAATTAAGACAGATATCAAAGCTCGGATCTTGCTTCAGCTTCCTGTAATCAATATCTAGGAGCGCCATCTACGTCGTGGCAGGTCACACAATAATTAAGTACAGATGGCGTAGGTCACACATGTAGTCGATGTAATTGCCTACAAGGGTCGCAGATATACGAGTAGGGTTTGCAGGTCGTAGTTGAGAATCTATCGGATTTTGGTGAATTGATAAATCAATGTAAAGGTTGGATGTTTGTTGCACTATCTAGCAAAAATTACGGAATCGGATACGGATTAGAATTAAACTTAGTAAGTATGTGGGTGTACTCTAAACTTCATATGTATAGGTAAAAACTAGAGCATGATAAAGGAATATAGATAGTACCTTTTGTAAGTGATTTTTATTGTAAGACTTTTTTATGTGATAATCAAATTACCGCGGAAGAAGTCTTGTTAAGTTCCCAATACATATATTGATGGATACGTAAAATATTTTATGGCGCAAATATCCAATGAAGAATGTTCATGATTTTAGGCAATTATGCAGCTTTGAAGTCTTTGATAAACTGAATCGATATGTGTAATTCGTTTCTACATACAACCAAAATTTAAAAAGTTATACATGTTTGAAGTTCTGACCGTTTGCACTTTTCATACAAAATCAACGTAGCGCTATGACGTCACACCGCAATATGCAGTACATTGTAAATATTTTTTTTGTACTTTCACGTTCAAAATATAAATTTGTTTTACAAATATATTCATCATGCCAATACATAATGTACCATTGTAAAATTGAGACACAGTAGCATTCTCCATTGTTACTGTTACTACATTGCCAAGTCAGCCATCTGAAGTTTATCATTGTGATTTGGAATTCAACCAATAAAGTGTATCGATCACGAACGCTCTGAATTTGTGACGATTTGCCATAAACAGGATTACAGTAACAAGTGCACTCGTTAGCATTCCACGTTTGTATTCCGTATGTGATTATCTACTTGCATGTGCTTAAGTTACTTATTTGAAACGTAAGACAAAGTATTTTTATAATAGAATAGAATAGAATAGAAATCGTTAATTGACCACATAATATAAACAAATAGGTATCCAACAAATTATATCAATACGAAACACAAAACTCAAGCAAAAACACACATATATGACAGACAAAAGAAGTACAAAGAATTAACAGGAACAGATAAGGGCAGGATGTGGTAATCACTTGGTAGGTATTTTCGGTAAGTTATTATAGTAACGAGAATTATAGTATAGTACATATTACGGGCAGAATTGTCTGTGTTGTTTCCATGTACTGCTAATTATCATTAATTATCTATATCTATACTAATATTATAAAGAGGAAAGATTTGTATTTTTGTATTTTTGTATGTTTGTAATGAATAAACTCAAAAACTACTGGACCGATTGCAACCATTTTTTCACCATTAGAAAGCTGCATTATTCAGAAGTAACATAGGCTATATTATATTGTTAAAAAAAATAAGGGAATCCTTACTAAAACTCCAATAATGTGACTTAAGGTGTAAAAAATAGACCTTAAAAAATTCCTTACGTTGCCTGCGCTGCGAAAACTAATTGAAAGATAGAGCAAAACCATTTACTAAGACTTTACCAGAACTCATCATTATCTACAAAAAATGTACTTTGACAGCATATGTCTAAATATTATAGTTATGTCACAGTAAGCGGTTTTTTATTCTAAAAATTTAATTTATATGCCGCCGCTTGAAAGGGCTCTTTATTTGTACCTTAGTATTAATCCTTAAAAAATAAGTTACTTTATATTTAAGACGGCTTCAATACCTTTTTTATAACTTTTTTGGAATTATTCAATTCGGATATTTAATTCGGAAGATATCACGAGTTTAAAAAATGCAAGTATTAGAAAAAAAATCGCTGTGGTTGCCCGCCGCCGTGCTCAACTAGCCAACATGCGATGTAACCCAGGCTCCATGTAAGCGTCACTGGGGGACGGGGGCGTCAATGTAATATGTATTATAATAATAATATAATATTATAAAGAGGAAAGGTTTGATTTTTTGTTTGTTTGTGTGTTTCGAATAGGCTCCGAAACTACTGCACCGATTTGAAAAAATCTTTCACTGTTGGAAAGCTACACTATACCTGAGTCTCATAGGCTTTTTTTAGATAAAAAAATTAGATTTCTCTTACGGGGTTATTACAAAGAGATAGAGATATCCCCGAAGCGAAGCGAGGGCGGGTCGCTAGTTTATTTATAATTGCATCACTAAATTATCATCATTTATAATAACTTCAGAGCAACTCAAGCAATACCAGAGATTTATAAAAATGCTTTTATCTTTTTTCTGATTTTGTTTATAATATTTTGATAATTTAGAAGTAAATAATATTTTTGAGCATAAAACACGATGTTGAAGGCAAGATATTTCAATGAAATAACGGAATCCAAGACCAGAAGCGGTCGGAAGATAATAAAAGAAAATCTGCCGGACATCTCTCGTAAACTGACTAAATGTTATATTTACTTGTGTAATATGTCCCTAAACTAACTTAATTTTACTTTCTACCGATGCAAGGTGTAATCACCGTCACGAAATGACAAGAAAATTAGGGTTTTCAACCGGCTTTGAAGAGCTCTTAGGGTCGCTTAGTAGCCAAGGACCAGATCGTAAAATCAGCTAATTCGAAGGACACGTCATGTGTACACGAGCCATTGCTGCAACTAGGAATGAATGGCGGTTGTGTGCTTGTAAAGTAGTATTTACTCAGGTATTTAATGAAGTAGTGCGCTAACTTACGCTCTACCACCACGGCTAACAATATTTGAAATGGAGTTGGTAATGAAAAAATATAGTACCGCATCATCAGCTCTATTTATTGATGAAGGCTTACCTTATTTCCATCCACATCATTCACTTATTCTATTCCATTTAAATGTCAATGATAACAATTCGTTTTTTTTATCTGGGTGAAATGTGTTTCAGAAGATTTATAAGATTCTGGTTAATAGATTCTGCCTATCCCCTAAGACATCACAGGCGTGAGAGAATGTATGTAGTACACGCGCTTTATAAGGTTGAAACACAATCATAATCAATTAGTTGAAACAGCCACATAATAATGTTTCATTTAATTGGTTACATATAAATGTTTCCAAGGTAGAACAGGCATTGGAGACTTTCATTTACTAGATCCCTTAAGAGTGTAAGGCAGGACATAAATCTGCTATAATGGGATTTAAATAATATGCGTAATTAATTAGCATTTACTTGGCAATGCCCATTTATAGGTTTAGAAAGTTTCAAATTACTTAATACCTATTTGATGCATGTGATGGTCATACTAGTTGAAAACGAAAGTTATTGCCCGGTTTGCTCATTAAACTTTATGAGGAACAAATTCTTATAATCGTTTGATAACTCAATTTTAATTGCACAATCTGTTTTAATAATCGAAGTTCATTTTACTACGAGTATTACGTCAGCTTTATGCGGGATATATTGTAAGGAAAACTGCATAAAGCTAGTAGCCTATAGTTTATTCTGAACGAGTGTGTAACCACATTGATACAGTAATTGCAGATTTAGGTTCTGAAGATCAGATTTTAATAGTGAAAATCGAACTTTTACGTGACATAATTCGGTGGAACAGTGGTTAGTGACCTGCTAGCGAGAGACATGGGTTCGATTTCCACTCGGGACAAATATTTGTGAGATGAACTCCGGTGTTTGTTGCGTGTCTGGGTGTGAATATGTATTAAAGTACTGTATTTATAAATATCTTCGTATGCATATCAGCCTTTGATGCGCAAACATAGAACAAGCTCTGCTTAGTTTACGGTCAGATGACCGTGTGTGGATTTTACCTATATCAGATATTTTAGACATTCTTAAAATGATTTACAAAGAAACAAATATAGGAAATACATCAGTTCCGTAAGACGTTTTTAAATGTTGACACGTACCTAGATATATTTTATAGTAATGCTCTAATTATGTCGTTTTCCCTAAAGGCTTAAATTTTAACATAATAATAAATAAATAATTGTTATTATCAGTTATTACCAATGTCTCGGGCCTATAGAGTCCCGGATATTTGGGAGGCGTGCGTGGGTCCATAGACAACACGTAGAGTCCCTTTAATGACTTGTAGGTAGAGGTATGATCAAAACATGAAATGTGACACCAGCCGTCTATTATCAAAACCTTTAAAGATAACACGATTTACACATTTTAACATTTCTAACTAAATGAAAAAATAGGAAACCCTAACACAATGATATCCTCATAACTTATCGGTGTAATTGGCTCAGATATATATGATTAGTGACTAATGCCACATAATTGCCACGTTTCCAACGCTTGACGGATGTGTCGACTGATCTCGTGATAGGGACCCGTATATCATTGGGTAGACGACGTTTTCATAATTTCTACGGATTTCTGAAGCTCATTGTTTCATGGTAATGTAATACAGTTGTATTGTTTGTCTGTTTATATACACCGTGAAATGTAAGTGGGTGTTTTCCGCAGTAAAATGATTCAATCTTAGTAGTACAAAAAATGTGTGCAGCTCTTGTTTGATAAGTTCAATAAATGCCGGTTTTACGAAAGGTTTAACCGTAACTCGAAAGCACGTTCGAACCGCTTTATGACTTAGGGTGTAGAGCTTCTTTAGCTTTAAGCATCGATTTCATGCGGCAAGCAGTACCTGAATACGTCACATCTTCAAAAACAACGATAGCTTCTCTCGTTTTCGAGTTGGAAAATTAATATTCTGAAAAATCGAAAAAAAAATTTTTTTTTTTCGAGGAATAATTGGCATGAATCGATAGTATTACTAAAGGCAAGTCGTTCTGCCACGGGAAAACAACCACTAAAATTTCACGGTGTATAATACTGGGACATCAATGTGGTATTGGTGACTTTTTTATAAGTTTTCTACTAAGTTGACTGAAAAGCCCCAAAAAGCTGAAAAGCTATATCTTTGTATTTTGGGTTGTTTTGTAATTAAACTGTCCTTTTTAAAATCTTTTATATGTACCCTTTTTTTTTTGTTAGATATATCTTATTTACTTTGGTAAAATATCTTTAGCTAATAGCAATATTTTGATTTTATCACGCTTTCAATCATAATGTTCGCGAAAAAATTGCTTTAATCCCTTATATTTATTCTTCGTACCAGATTTACTTCCTTGCGAGTAGATCCGCGTGCGTTTACTAGTCGCGCACAACCAATGTGTCAATAAATTATATTTTCTCCGCGCGGGAAAACATTTTCCTAGAACCGTCAATATGTTGATAATTTCCGTTGAAACATAATTCTTTGTAAACAATTTCCAACGTTACGGCTAATTAAAGTCTCGACGTTGGTTCCATTTGTGAAAATAAATGTTTGCCGGCTCTTAGACCTCAGTAAGATATACTACTTCACACACAAAAGATGTGAATAGACTTACATTCAATTGTTTTTATTATTAGTCACATAATAATAGTAATGCAAATTCAATATGATTACATTCAATTGTTTTTCGTGTGTACATCATTTGAAAATAGAATTAGAACAAAGCGTAGTGTTCGAGCCCTAATAAAAGAACTATCTTTTTAAAAATAAGCATATATTTTTCTTCCTTCCCCGTAATAAATCATCTCAAATTCTAACCTGCCAGTCATCGCTATTGAATCGAACCATATTTGCATGCGAATAATAATACCTTACAACACACACAGTTGACTTAAAACAAAAACTATAAAGTGCAAATCAAACACTTCCCCCTTGTTTGCATGTAGACAAATAATTGCAAAGCACCAAATGGAAAACAACAATTTGTGCTCATTTCTCACTACCATAAGAATCATAATCGCATACATATTTTTCGTTACCGTACAACAGAAAACTTAGCATATTAATGCAGTTTTACCGTTAAAATAGAGCATTGGAAACTAACAAAAAATTGGACGTGCGAAAACATGACATAGTACCTACACGCTTTCGAACGATTAAGACGTGCTTTCTCAGCCTTTTTGTATGGAAAATTTCATTATCTTGACGGTAATAGTGATAATCATGACATGATACAGAAGTTGGTTGGACATTGTTACCGAAAGTGGACCATTACAGACCTTGTACTTAAAATTAAAGGTTGCATTGTCTGACAAGTTAAAATGATTCACATAGCGCATTTTTGGCAAGGTAATTAAACAAAATAACCTTCGTACATTAAACAATTCAAAAGGATTAATGACAATCATTTTAGACTGTGAAAGTCACCAGCCCTTTCATTCACAGCTTATTTTTTATGAAAAATCTATTTTCTTAAATCAATTCATCAAGTTTAAGAACGAGGCAGATCGTGGTTCCCAAATTTAAATCCGACCCCGACATGTTTTTCATAATAAAAGGACAGACTAACAACCACCAATCTGTACACACAGACGAAGAAACTCTAAGGTTGTGTAGTCGACCAACCCGCACTTGGCCATTGTGTTTGACTTAGTACTTATCGCCCGAGTTTAGGGAAGGCCCGTGCCGCAGCAGTAGGGACGTATATTTGCTGATAATCATGATGATGACTAACACAATCTTATGCAGGTCCTTTTCTTTAAAAACGGCGATGGCTTGACGGACCATCATTGGACATCATTAATCGGAGGAACCTTTTACGAAATAACAAGTCCCGGAAAACAGGTGTTTTTTTCTCCGAGACTATGAAACTAACGAACTGACATGAAAAATATTGCACATCAACTGTTAAAATATACTCTTTGCACTAACAGGCTGTAGCTCATTTTTTTTATCTTAGACGCTTGTTTCCAGAACTGATTACTGGGTGTACCCTTTAAAGGAATCCAAGGGGAGCCAATGGGTGCCATCCGGCATGTCTCCCTATAAAAAGCTCACATAGTTTGTACCCACGTAGATTTACACCTTTCTAGGACCCTTTCGATACTGTTTTAGGCTTGTAATTGCGTTAATGAGAGTAAAAAACGAGACAAGGCAATGTTACAATGTCGACTTTCCGTTTTGTATGCGATGGTATGTCAATACGTGCAGTTATATTTTAATCTCAGGTGTGATCGTACAACTGAGATGTTATGGATTCCTAAGGAATATTCGAAAAACAATAAAGATTGAAAACCTGCATACTTGAAAAGTTATTAATTAATATTGTTTTTAAATGCAACGAATACTAATCTTCTTATTTATTTAGCCATAAAGAGCCGATCAAAAAAATTGTGTGATCAAAAAGAATAAAAACACTTCAGTTTTGTTCTGTTCCCATAAAGAAGGAATACAGTTTTACGCTACAATGAGGGCTATCGTTTACGTAACAGGCGGTGTAAGTTGTAACACTGTTTAACTTAAGTATCTATAAGAACAGGTTAGACCTAGTTTAGGTACTTAAGCACCAAATGTAATTTAGTTTAAGTTACTTTTTTGAACAATAAAAATATTATTAATATTAAATATTATTGTTTAGTGAGGTCCGAAAATACGACGATGAAAACTTGCTACAGGGGCCAAAACGGAAATGTACATTTAAATCATATTTTATACATTGAAACGAAAAACTATGAGGCAAGGAACAGTACCATTTTGCTCAAAAACAAGAGCAAACGGATGTATTTTCCATACCAACACTTTTGAAACTTTTATTGACAATGGTCATATTGGCTCTTACATTTTATTTTATTTATTAGGACAACCAACAAGACAAGACTAACTACATACTTGCATATTGATGAATATCGAAATATTAATCTAAATTGGAGAAAACCTTTAAAAGCTACCCGCAAACAGTGGTATTTGACATTTAGAGGACCTCACTCAACACAAGCGCCTCTAGCGGCCAATCCATATGCGATAGCCCCCATTGTATGAACGTTGCTCTAAGTCGAATTTCCTTAAACATTCGATAAATGAGAATCGAATCGTGATAGACAGAAACTTTTATGTCTCATCTAACTCGTTGCCATAGAGAGTGATAGCCTATCACAACTTCACTTTGTCACCAAGACGGCGAAGACATGTTTACAAACGTGGGAATTAGATTTACCGTCTGCACTCTAGGCTAGGCTAATTTATTGGGCTCTGGAGCACATTTAAATAAAGCCATTTGCAACACTAAACGACGGAGAAAACAGATGTCTGGCCGTAATGAATCGCCATTGTGTGCCGTGCTTCTTAAGATGCTCATTTTGCTGATTAGGTGTAGTACCTGTGTGAAATCTAGTTTAGATTATATGCACTTAAGGGAGATACTTAAGCGCTATTGGAGTTAGAATGTATTAGAGTTTACGACGGAAAATGAACCCTATTTACTTAAGTGGTGAAATGTGGGCACATTGTGGGTTGTGCGCGTAGATGCGATCGAAACCGGTAAGTCTACAAACAATAAAGGGACTGTTTTCTCTAAATTCCGCCTCATTATTAAAGTTTGAAAATATGTCAATAAATTATTAAACATTGCCTGTATAAACAAGATCTTGGCATCTAAATCTAGGACCTGCTGACTCTTACGCAGCGATTGCCAGACAAAATACCTAATGGTGAAACATGTTTCTTGTCAACACATACACGCCAAACTTTAGCCTATAGAAGACAAATAGCACTTGACATACGTGCAAACATTTACACATCACGTTTGCCAGTGAGATTAAGGCATGTAGGTACACATACAGTCGTCCAAATTTGCCCAAAATTGTCACGGCAAACATTTATGTGATAATAACTGAGGGTAACCTAACAACTATTAAAAATGTTATATCTGCGTTTTTTATATAAGGGATTTCATTAAATCATATTTCATTCAATAAAACTTATTGATAATTTTACCTGTATGTGTATTTGTTTAATTATGTTATTTTGTATGGAATTACATACATACATAGTATCACGAGTTTTTCCCAAAGGGGTAGGTAGAGATCACTTCCTGCCTGATAGGGTCTAAATTGTGTATGTGTGATCAATAAATGTTTTCTTTTTTTAAAACACCAAAAGTTTGCTTTTTTGACTATACCTTACTAATATTATAAATGTATAAGTAAGTAACCCTGTCACTCTGTCGCGCTATCTTACCGAATCGATTAATTTAAAAATTTTACACAGATATTCTAGTTTTCAGAAAGGAATATTTTATTAGAAGGGAATAATGTTTTACGATTTCTCGTAGACGGAGTCACGGGGGGAGGAGAGTTAGTTCTGTCTTAAAATATAATTTCTTACTTTAGCAACTTTGGTACACAGATACATCTAGTCGTGATGCACGTACAATTGAAGCATGCTTTTGTGACATCAAGAATTTAATCTCAAGTGACAGATGATTTAATATTCAAATCTAGAATTAAGCTAAGATTAAACTTTGCATAGCCGCGGATACGCATCATCAGTCCTTTTCTAATAGAAGAATTGCGTCCGGCGAACGCCCAGCGGAATCTGGCCTTTAATTCAATTTCTAACTCCATTAATTTAATACCTTCGCTTTCAACGCCTTTTTCACTCCGTGACTTCTGCCTATCGGTCACCTGCAGTTACAAATCACTCCAACACCCCACGTTAAGTGGTGTCACCTACAGTAATTGCTAGCATTCATCAAATAACACATTTGCCATCATTCACTCCACAATAATTTGTACTTTAACTAGCCGCAATAAGAGCAGGAATCCTTTGACAGTTTTCTGCTAATTTGCGGTACGCAGCTAATCATTGAAGTACCCTCAGGTCTAAAGATGTCTTCCGTGTTGCTCCGCAGTGATTATTCGATGCATTTTGCATAGCAATTGGACCATAGTGTTGCGAAATTGGTGATTGGTTCTGGTCCGAAATATTTTGGATCCTTAAGTTACTGTACTTTGTAAGACAAGAAATTGACACTCAATCTTCCTTATAATAAGTGAGTTAAATCCTTTAAACGAATGGTCTAGAAACGTCTATCTAGATACAGCTGGATAAACCAAATTTATTAGTCACTGACAATCGTATAAAGTCTTTTTGCAGCTTCCACAGGTATATCTTCTACTCTAGAGTACCGTAAAAAAAATTGGTAAAAGTGCGTAACGATTATCTTAATAAAGCAATTGCAAACAATACTAATCCAGTTCAGCGTGAAACCCGTAAATTGCTGAACCATATAGGTTGTCTATTTCATCTAGACACGCGGTAGCGTGTCAAGCCAAGTTCAAGAAACAGAACTGGCGAGCCGCACCGTGTGTAATATTACACGAACCATTTGGAACCACTTTTAACCCCTCATAAATCAAAAACTATTTCACATAAACGTATCAAATTTGGCTCGTATATTGTGACTTGCGAGATAAATATGTGTTCTTAATTTCATAAGCTTATCTCAAACAGTTATTTAGATATTAATGTCCAAAAATCCTCATTTTTATCATTGACTGACTGACAGATCAAAATTCTAACCCAGTTCCAAATTACCTAGAGAGTTAAAATTTGGTATGCAGATAGGTAATTACATGAATACAAAGGAAAAAATAAAAAACTGGCAATTTTTTAATAATTAGGCTTTTTTTATTTTTTATTTTTATAAGAGGCTAACAAGATGACCTCACTCCATCTGATGGTAAGCGGTAGTGAGATCCACATATGAGGTCGACAGGCACAATAGACCATGTTGAGCCTGTCGCACTCACCCTGAAAGCCGTGAAAAAGGAGACCACTGCTGCGGTTAGGTTCTATTATGAACGCTTAACATAAATACCTAATTAGTGCCTAATCACGCCTATATACCGGAGAAGGCAGAGCACTAAGTATATATTTAGGTATACATACTTACTTATTTACAATTAAGAGTAGGTACTTATAGTCGGTTTTCATATTTATTACTTAGGGTTATACCCCGTAAACGTAGGAAAATACAGTAACTGATTCAATTGTTTTATATTTATAAAGTCTAGTTTTAGTTTTGAATTTGTCCTTTTCAAAGGACCTACGGCGTTACGATGATATATACTTTTCTACAAAAAGTAATGATATCCAATCAAAAACATAAATGTGAAATGAGAGCCAAGTTCAATATTATGATAATTGCCTTGGTTGTTGACTTCAACGACAAAAGAAGTGAGATCTAAATGGGTGCCAAGTTCAATGGTCAACCCTGAAATTTATTTATAAGTAACACTATAACATACCTATCATATCTTCTTATAACATAAGATAATGTATGGTGGTAGCCTATGAAGGTCTGTCTTGGCTAGTTTTCTTTAGTTAGTTAGTTAGTAGTCTAGTTAGTTAGTTTGGTATTTGTCGGTATTTATTTTATAATTCCGAAAATTTGGATTGTTGGTAGAAACTAGCGAGCGAACATAATAATACGTTGGTAGGTTTATAGAAACTAGCCAAGACAGACCTTCATAGGCTACCACCATACATTATCTTATGTTATAAGAAGATATGATAGGTATGTTATAGTGTTACTTATAAATAAATTTCAGGGTTGACCATTGAACTTGGCACCCATTTAGATCTCACTTCTTTTGTCGTTGAAGTCAACAACCAAGGCAATTATCATAATATTGAACTTGGCTCTCATTTCACATTTATGTTTTTGATTGGATTGATAAATTATCGAAAAAGTTGTAGCTATTTATGTATAACAGCAAAAACGATTAGTAAGATAATAATAATAATCTTTCTTAAAATTACTCCCAGTCACTATCGTTAGATAAAGTTTGAAGGGCATCGGCCATCGATATAGGTATTTTCGTATCTAGTCAGATGACTGCTATGCAAATAAACTGCTGTATACCCCGCATACACAATGGGTCTAATGACTCCTTCTTTTATACCTGCCTTATGTCTGTTTATCAGAGGCAGTAACACTGCATAAAAGAACTCCCCTTAACTTGTTAGTAACTTAAACCAATGTATTGTGGTCGCTCGCGACCACGATTGTGTAACCCAGTCGAAACGTCGGGCAGTAAGTAGCTATGTAATTTTGCTACTCCTAATATCGCGTGAAGACCCATAAAGACTTATTTCAGTGTAATGGAACGCGAAAGTTTAAAATCTTACAATCCATAAATGGTCGTGTTTGATTATGATCGTTCACAAATATCACATCGTATTGACATTTTTATCGCCAATTATACATTTTCTCATCGTCATTCTGCGACATGATACGTAATTAAAAAATGTCTGAACAACTTTCTTTGTTAAATCAGACAGGAGTTAATTTTGTTTGCCTTAAACAATCTGGGTCAATCGGCACTTGATTACATTGATAAGGCATTTTTGATTCTTGAACATTTTAATGTCAATTCAATTAAATTTCTTCTCAATTGGTTTTAAGTTGAAGTCCATAAGGACATAAACATAGCAGTATTATTTTGTAGTATAGACAGTTATAGTTATAACATTACAAATATAGTCATTTAAGTACGTAATAATAAGTCTTACATATAATTTTCGAATAAATTAATTATACGGATTAAACTCGCGTGTATTATTATTCTAAATGGTCACGGGAAATACTCTTCCCCGTCGAAGTCTCGGCCGCGACCACGAGTGCTGTAAAGAGCTCGAAACGTCAGGTCATCGGGTTTAATCCGTAAAATTAGTTTTATTTCGAAAATTATATGTTACACCTATTATTACTTACTGAAATGAATATATTTTTACAAATACCACAATAACTATAACTGTATATACTTCGTTTTATTTCAAACTAGTGGCCCCGGCGAACTTCATACCGCCTCCGTGCATTTTCCCATGTTTTCTAATCGTTTAAACCTGCCCTGGAATATGATGAACATTTCAAGCCCAAGATTAGCTAAATCGCGAACAAGCGACAGACAGCGACAGTAACGAACAGCAATTCATTTTTAACCGACTTCAAAAAAAGGAGGAGGTTCTCAATTCGTCTGTATGTATAATATATTTTTTTTTTTTTTAATGTATGTTCACCGATATTTCCGTCAATTATAGACGGATTTTAAAAATTTTTTTTTGGTTGGATAGAGTTCACTTCCGAGGTGGTCTCATTTTCAACAGTCTTGGATCTGATGCCGGGATCCTGGAGAAATCGAGGGCTACCTTCAAATTTTATAGGGACATGTACCGCGATTTGCATATTATCTGTAGTCTTATTGGCATTTGCTTCTGGCTATCATAATCTTATGATGCTGAGCTGATGATGGAAGGTCAACTCCTTAGTAGTTATGAGTAAAAGAATAATTATTTCAATACTGTATACATATTGAGACTAACTAGTTATAATATCAGTAGCATTACAGGTGAGCTAAACTATTAGGTTGACCAGTCTAGGATCTGATGATGGAATCCAGGAGTAATCGAGGGCAACCCTCAAATTTTATAGGCACATGTACCGCGTTTTACATATTTTCTGAAGTTATATTGGCATTTGCTTTTGGCAATCATAATGTTATGATGCTGAGCTGATGATGGAAGGTCAACTCCTTAATAGTTGGGAGTAAAGGGATAATTCTTTCAAATCTGTGTACATATTGATACTACTAGTTATAATATCAGCAGAATTATAGGTGAGCTGAACTAATAGGGTGTAAAAAAATGTAACACTAAAAAGGATGAAAAAAAATTGTAAACAAAAAAAACCGCCTTCAAAAACCCGACTCACTAAAAATTACAAAATAATATAATACGAACATTAATCTGGGTATGAATTTGATATGTTGTTGAAGGCGGTGCCAATTAAATTTTTGAGGAAAACTGCATGAAATACAAACGGCACCGCCTTCAACAACATATCAAATTCATAACCTGATTAATGTTCGTATTATATTATTTTGTAATTTTTAGTGAGTCGGGTTTTTGAAGGCGGTTCTTTTTTTTTGTTTACAATTTTTTATTTATAAGACGTGTAGTATTCGCGCAAATATTAAATAGACAATACTATATACCTTTAGTATATTAATACTTTTTAAAAATAACTGTTATATAATAAGTTTATATACCAGTTATTTTTAAAAAGTTTTAAAAAATTAATATGCAAATTTTCCTATCGTCATTAATCCACGTAATAAAATATACGTGGCGCCCTTTCTTTGCTAACGCTACAAAGAACCAGTAATAAATAAACAGGCTATATATTCTATCAACACAAAAAGCGTAACCAACAAAATTACAGTCGAGGAAGCAATAAAGACAAAACATACGTTTATTACCATAAAAGCAGTTTTGTGCGAGCTTCCGAGTCTTGTTAGCGATTTTATAATGTTATAAACTGCTCAGGCACACTAAGTGGCCGAAGCGATGCAACATCGTTGCCACTTGATATAGCAATTTTGTTATATTGTTTTAAGACGGTGTAGTTCTAGGGGAAGGTTAAGTGACCTTGACTTCTTGTCTGAAGTGAGTGCTACGTGTTTTAACAGACTCAAAGAACGTTTCAATGTAGATTTGTCACATTAATTAATAAATGAGTTCAGTGATCTATTTGTGTTTAATGATGTTTATCCGAATATTACGCTATTTTTTATAATCTGATTTGCCTTAAGAAGAAGCGTGTGTGTATTTTATAAAAAGTCGTAGTAACAAGTAACTAAGAGACATACAAAACCAGAAAAATACTAAGTAGGTAAAGTTTGACCCCACCCGAGTTTCTAACTTTCGTCAGAAACTAGACTAAATCCGCCTATTCAACGAAAGAAACAAAGCTTGTTTCGGGTATATCTCTATCTCTTTATAATATTTTACCCTCGTAAGAGTTACTTACCAAAATAGCATGTCCTATAGGTTAAAATTAACCCTTAAATTTTATTCAACACGCCTCGCGCGCTAGACCTCTGAAATGATCAATGTTTCTCTACTATATAAGGCGTGTATTATATACATGAACCTTTCTCTGGAATAAACTTATCTGATAAAAAAATCCGCATGAGAGTCGTATGCTTAGTTTTAAATAAATGCCAATGTCAATCAGAGGGTGTAGCTTTCCAACGGTGAAAGATTTTTGAAATCGGTGCAGTAGTTTCGGAGCCTATTCGAGACAAACAAACAATCAAACCTTTCCACTTTATATTAGTATACGAGTTGGTATGTAGATTGCTGAATAGCAGCTACCGACTTACTTAACCTAAGATCAAGATCTTGAAAAGGCCATAGAGGGATAAGTTGGTACGTATATTGCTGAATAGCAGCTACCGACTTACTTAACCTAAGATCAAGATCTTGAGGGATAAACTTCACTTTGATACAGTCGCTAACTTTAATATCATAACAGTTACATTATTAAACTCAGGTGGCCTACGTCCCTTAATGCCTGCGAAGCCTCCATTAATCTGTGTAATCAGCTGTCTGATACATGAATCACTCATTTTATTAGGCGTAAAGGTGCTTTCAGATGACAGTTGTATAATTCAACGGCCTATGATTGTCATGTCTTACGGTTTTGTGTCATAACTTACCAGGCACGAGGTGTTGGGTTCCCTTCCCTGTTGGAGCGGCAATAGCAACTTTACCTGCAAGGAAATTAGAAATATAAATCATAATAATATTGGTAATGCTGAAATATTTATTATCAAAACTTATAACTAAAGTCGTGTTTGAAAAATATCTACAAATTGATACGAAATCGTCCATAAAAAGGATCACACTATTTCTATCATCATCATTCCATCATCATCAACCTACGTCCCCACGCACGGGCACGAGCCTACCCTAAACTATGGCGATTAGTCCTAAGTCAACCGCGTGGCCTTCCTTACATTATTTTTAAAGCTTCATAACTTTTAACTCAGGTAAATCAACACACAGCAATAAAATCTGCTAAGCAATCTCTGATTCCGAGTTCATCTCAGTTTGTTACTTTTTTTAGTTCCTCTTCAAAGTAAAACGTGCAACATCATACTCTAATTTTCTACACCTCACGTTATTGCATTTGGATTAATAAGACATTAGTTTCGCCTATTCTCAACGCTCAGTCACAGATGCTTTCGTTTACATAAAGTTCGTTATACCCTTGTTAGATACGCCAGTTCGTTGTGAAAGAAAAAAAAATACAACTGTATTGCTGTTATGTTTATTTGATTTTTCTGATGTATCTAGATATTGTAGTGTAGTCATCTGTAGGTTATGTTATGTTATGATCCAAAACTACACAGAATAAATGTACGTAATCGTAGAAATAAGTTTTCTACGATATTCGTGTCCTAGGTGAATGACTTATTTTTTTTTTTGGATTGGATAGTGGTAACTTCTTGATATCTTTTTCTATCCAATTAATTACAATTTTCACGGACGAATTATGTATGTAAGTGAATCTTTTACATGCACGAACACTGTGTTTTATCACTTAAAAATATTTTATTCTTTCTATTATTTAAATATTTATTATGAGTAACATTTCGTACGATAAATTATTGCTTAAATAAGTAACGCTAGGTCATTCCAAATTGAATAGAATATAATAGAATAGAAAACATTTGTTGATCATAAGATTGCTAGAAGCCAAGTCCTACGCTGATAATGTCTGTTTAATAGCATACACCTTGAATAAACTAATTTGATGGTGTTTAAGGTTCAAAATCGAGGAAATCCGCCTCGTTAAACAGCCGGAAAGAATTTGCTAGATTGTATAAAAATCCTTTGGAGTTTTTAAAAGTATGTAAATCGTTTTACAACATGTGTATTGATTATATTAAGCTGAGAACTTCTAAGGAAGTCTATTATTTTAGCAGAGTCATTGAAACAAATAAACCTGTAGTTTGCTTATATTTGTGTTATATTAATTCTGCTGTTTTAATATTTTTTTGTTGTAGGCAATTATTCTTAATACACAACTTTTATAGGAAGCGTAACTTTCATTGGTTACATTCAGCTAAACAATCAAATCTTGTACATTGATTAGGAAACAATTTCCAAATAGTTTTTCCATGTTTACTTATAGTATCTTATCTTATCTCATAAAAGGGTCAGCCCGCTGACCAGGGAGACCCGTAGAAACGGGGGCCCTTCCGTCCGACGAACTAGCCAACTCGGTTCAATCAAGCACAGCTCAATACCAATGCGAGACTCCACGCCTTGTTTCGTTGTTGCCGCAGCGTCTGTGGTCTCCTCTTTAGCGGGCTTTCAGGGTGAGTGCGACAGGCTCAATATGGTCTATTGTGCCTGTCGACCTCATATTTGGAAAAAAAAAACCACCGAAGATAAACATAGTGAATGATTTAAACGACAAAAAAAACATGACCTACGATATATGAACGAACAAGTTGCCCGTCGTTTAACATCTTCGATACTCATAATGTAGTAAGTAATTGCTTAAAGCATTTAATCATAGAGATGATAAATTGAAATCGGAAACAGAGCGGCGACTAGAAATATCTCCATAAAATGCATAGATCAATTGCATAGAAAGCATTTTAATAAACTTTTATAACAAGATATCAACTTGAATACATTAATTTTATAACCGCAATAAACACTTGAGTTGTAACTGACATATAAAAAGCCACTTGATTTTTTTAAGATGTTTTATCTGAAATGCAACTTCTTAATTGGTGGATGTTTTATACATTGTTATGGGACCATTGGGGCAGTGTTACCAACTTTTACTATGAAATATTATATTTCTCCTTCAATAACATATTCAAAATCCACATCCATTTTGGTTATTCAAAATCCACAGCAGAGTTTTGTCTAAAACATACAGCATTATGACGGATTGGTGACGTGAGGATACTATTAAGATACTAGAGTTTGTATTCAGATATCCTAGAATATACTATTTGTTTGAGTCATATTTCCCCATAAACCTTAAAAAATATTGTGCTCAGAGAAGAACCCTTTTACTTAAAACAATCTTTTGACGTTTTTGGTCTAATGACCTAATAGTTTGCAAAACCGTCACTGACACGTTTTTGTAATTAAAAGGGCTAGTAGTTTTAATGTTCCTTAGATCCTAATATGTGTAATTTACTTACATACGTAGGCCTATATAGGCGTAGGTACTTAGTCTTTTTAGCCTCTTTTATCTGATATTATCGTTATTGTTTTAATAGAATCACCAATTATAAGGTTGGCAACACTTCATTGGACAAGAAACCTTTAGTGTCGAACCAGGCAATTACCAAGCTCCCACTTTTATGATTGGCAGTATATTGGTCTTAATGCAAACCATTTTTATAAAAGCATAATTACTAGTAATTGGTCTCTTAACTTCAACATGTTTAATTGAGGTATGCCCCATATAGCAAGTGTCTCTGTAAGCGGTTTCGCCTTAAAGCTTTGCTGTTAAGTTGTAAAATGACAGAGGTATTGGACCTTGAAATTTCTTCGGACCAAGCAAAAGAATGATGTAGTCTTCGCAAAATAAGACCACATAAATGTCAAGGAGATTCAACCGATATAAAACTCTTTGTGTAAGTCCAATAAGCCCTACTCAAAGAGATTTTTATGCATGTTAAGCGCTACTTATATTGTTTAGGGGAATAACCACGTATCTAACCTAAGCCCTTAAAAATACGTGAAATGTCTACTAGGGTCTAACTTAAGAAATAAACTCTATTTATAGTTTAAAACACTAGATGTGGCTATCGCAATAGACGCAGTACTACGTTTTACTGCAAGTTTTTTTTTCCTATCCTAATAAATAGAAAGTGTTAGTTCTAATCGTTCCGTATCGAATTCCACCTCTAACGCATCTTAAATTGTTAAATAAAGTGCTTAATAAAATAGGCTCGATTTACAAACAGTCCTTTATCACTGATCTTTTATATTTCGAGAGGAGAGCGACAACACTGTTCGTTTGTTCTAATTGAATGCATTGTAAAACATTTTTATGTCAGTCGTTTGGACGCGGATTGCGATCTGGTAACTATTTATTTTCACCACCTGCGGTAATGGTAGGATATTTGAAAATAGGGTTGTAACCTACAGAGAGATGCGTTTATTTTTAGACTTAATCCCTAGGGATTAACGGCGTCGATCTAACTTCTGTACCTTCTCTGGGAAGATCTGTAACTTCCCTGTGATGTGACTGCTGTCAGTTAGATTAATAGTCAATGACTAAAATATTTAAACGAAAAATATCGTTAGCACAACATAAATTGGCAAAAATAAACTTCTACACAACAGGAATAACTACAAACATCTGTTTTTAATAAGTTGTAGTACGAGCTTTCTAACTAAGTTCGTTTAAGTAGTTTTTAATACAGTGGAATTAGATATTTATAATGAAAACATGTAGTAAACTAACTCAAAACTCCTAATACTTATAATGGACTAATATTCTAAATGTTCAGGAACAAACAACCCTAAAATGGTCAAGAACCCGTGGGACTTGCACACGTTTATATCGATGCATTTTCTAATAAAGCACACGTTACTATTCAGTGAATAGGAAAAGCATGTTCTGTATCAGTTTAATGCTGTGTCAATTATATTTGATGAAAATCCTCCATCGAGGTTCTAAGACGATTTAGTTATGTTTATGTCACTATACGGTTAACAACATAAAACACTTTACTCTATGAGCTCAAGAGAACTCAAGTTTTTGATGAGACTAATATCATCATCATCATCATCATCATCAGCCCATATACATCCCCACTGCTGGGGCACGGGCCTACCCTTAATTAGGATAAGTTGGTCGACTACACAACCTTAGAATTTCCTCGTAGGTGAGTAACTCACGAAATTTTTCCTTCACCGTTAAAGCGTGGAATCGTACATATGAATTTCAAATTTGAAAAACACATGAGACTAATATCTTATTTTAAAATATTATTAGTATACGTTTTGTTACCAACAGTACCGTGGTTATGAGATCACCATTAATCGTCTTTCGTCGTATCGTTTCCTGAATTTACACGGTGAAGATTTACGCTCAATAATAATATCTAGAATGCAAATACTTCCAACCAATAGTAGCTTAGCATATAAAATTTACCTTTGACTTTCCGACAGGACTCTAATCCTACGGATATCACTTGCAATTTTCATCGCATCATCAGGCGAGACAGTAATCTTCTTTAAGGCCTTTCCGAGCTGACAATCGTACACATTTACACCCTTTTCGTTAAGAAATAAGGTTCAAAATCGCACGTTATATTTCGCTAGTGATTGCACGTTTTTAGTCATACAAACTGACGTTTAGTGCGTGCAAAATTAATAGTGTATCGTGAGGCGTCTATATAAATATGGCTTAGAAAAAGATTATGAGTTTAAACTCCTAACTGTTGTGCTATCTCAGCTCTGTATGCAAACTTAATTTTGGTTCCACCCTTTTTTAACGTTTACAAAGGCACTTATTTTAACACCCCATTCAGTTTAATCGTACACGCAGGACCAGAATTATATATAATATGAGATTTTCTGAACTCTAGGGCGAAATATATTTCGGATGTGATAAATAGTTTTAAATGTTATTAACATATATGTTTTCTAATTAAGCCCACCTACATTATGTCCTCGTCGTTTTTTGGATTAGATCGAGTGAACATTTTCTGTTAAAAAAGATCTTAAATAAAGGATTCTTAAAGCAGGAAGCCTGAAGAGACAATTTATAAACAAATTAACGTTATCATACACAAGTAATTTTAACATAAAATCAACCTGATAAAAGCTTAATTGCCGACCGTGTCAAAACAACCACTTATCATTCCGGTTTAGTTCTTAGAATTCGACCGCTCCGCTCTATGTAAGTCAATCCACATTTTCCTGCCACAATTTCCAGCATAGATCAGTCTGTTGTCTAACCAATAGTGTGAGCAAAACTGAGGATGAAAATTCCAGGATATTCATAGCTAACCTATTAGCTTAATCTCCGTCGAGCCCTACCATACTTTGAAGATTACAAGGTTATTTCGCCAATTTTTAGGCAACGTTTTACTCATTCAATAATCTTGTTACTCATGTGAATGAGATGATATTTAGATGTGAATCAAAATATCTTTACTGTAGAGTCTAGCCGTGGGATCTTAGGCTATTCTCTAATAAGAAATCTATTTATAAATAAACAAATAATGAAAAGACAGAATTTCAGTCGCTTACCGTGTCTGATGGACGCAGACAATAACAGTTTTTGGACGTCGTCGTTCAGTGTTGTTTCGGTTTAAGTATAGTTTAAGCCAATAATTATGATTATAGTAATATTTTTAACATCACAACGACTAGAACGATGTCTTGTCTTACTCATATCCTTCAAAATTCAATTAAATATTTTATATCTTTGGAGTTGACCATGTCAAAAATATTGGTGACAAGGACATGACAAAGTCGATAATATGGTTAAGAACTATAATAGAATCAGTCATGCTATTATGATTTATTCAGTACATGTATAATTGGTTCACGGTTCTTCGGGCGGTGCGTGAAACGGCATTTAAGCAAGCCTTCAGTGGTGAGTGCGACAGGCTCAATATGTTCTATTGTGCCTGTCCATCTCATATGTGGATCTCACTACCGCTGACCATCAGATGGAGTGAGATTATCCTGTTAGCCTATTTAAAAAATGCATTAAACAAATCATTAACAATTCGGCCACTTAAAAAACATCGGTCACAAGGTCACAAAGTAGTCCGCCCCGAATGTCCTTCCTAACCCCCAATACTTGGTATCGCTAGCTCTGATCTCAAACAGTTATCTCTTAAGCAGTCGACTCACGCGCCGGCGTTACGGATATTTAAATTTTCAGTTCACACGCGCTTCTCTTTCAGACGTAGCATTAATATTTATAGCGCGATCTATGTATTACCGGAATCGTAACAGTATCAGAAATGCGATTGTAAGCAACGTCGTCCGGTTTTATGCACTTATTATGCAGTTTGACTATTTTGGTTAGCGAATGTTTAGGTGGCCTACTATGAGTGTTTATGTAGAGTGCAGTCGGTCAGTGCTAGATATTTTGTTTGTTGGTGAATTGTAATTTGAGAAACGTTAAACATATGTAGGTCTGCATTTGTTTGTGTAATTTAGTGATTTCCAAAGTAGTCCAGGTAGGTAAAGTCAAAACATACAACGCGCGTAAGGTACGCTTTGTAAGCACTAAAAGAAACTATATGACATAAATAAAATAAATAAATAAATATCTGGTACATTTCCACACACACAGGTCATCTGACCCCAAACTAAGCAAAGCTTGTACTATGGGCGTCAGAGACTGATATACATACATATATATTTATAAATACATACTTAAATACATAATCACACCCAGACACGGAACAAACACCGATGTTCATCACACAAATATTTGTCCCGAGTGGGAATCGAACCCACGACTCTCGGAACCGCCAGCCAGGGTCACTAACCACTATTCCACCGAGCCTGTCAAACAATTATAATCATAGACATAAACAATCTAGATAACTATAGTAATGTAGCATAGGAAATTTACATAATATACGTTTATATAGATTTCGACCTATCCTTATAATCAGTACTAAGTATAAAGCAAAGTTGCTTCACGCGTCTGTCTGTCCCTATGTGTGCTTAAATCTTTAAAAATACACAACGGATTTCAATGTAGTTTTTTAATAGATAAAGGGATTTAAGAGGATGGTTTTTATGTATAATATAGGTCACTAGTGTAAAATAAAATAATAAAAAATACATTAATACCTTTAAAACACCATTTGTGTATCAAAAATATGGTTTTATTTTTAAATATTGATTCCGATCACAGAGTCTCTACCGCATCAACTATTTTATACAAACGTCACTCTTATTCACACCATTTGTTCCACTGATCCGATTTATTGATCTTTACATTCGCCAAGCGTTAAAAGTAAGTAGTTACGACACACGCGAAGGCATTCCAACTGTGTCGATGATCGGTCCACAGTTCGTCTAATAGAGGCGCTTCGCGTGTCCTAAGTAGCTAGGAATGTCTTCATTTTTAACACCTCACAACTAGTCAGATAACAAGCTAGGCGAGCAAGACCTGAGACGCATAAATCAAAATTTACTGGCTGAATGGAAGTGCATTTTTTCGCGCGATTACTGAGGAAATGTGTTGAAGACAATTAGGGGTGAGAGCCATCCGCTCCCCCGCAAGTCCGGTTATGATGATAAGGCTACTCTACTCTACTCTATCTAACTAAGCCATCATTATATGTCAGTCAGGAAAAAAAGTGTTTAAGACACAATCTCGAAAATCAAGGCAAATAAACAACCAACATACATTCCAGTTCCATTTTAATTAAAAACATATTTAACGCGTTATTATCAAACAAAAAGCAAACAAACGCGTTTGTTTGCGTGTTTTGACAGCGTCTTGTTCGAAAATCACGATATGTGACAAATAAATCGTAAGGCCATTAAAAGCTCATATGGTTTTCAGTGATTTCCGTTCCGATTAATGAGGCACGGAGGCACACGAGCGAGACGCCATAACGAGATTCCATCGGCGATCCCGTCGCTATGATCGACCGTCGACAACGGTTTCGACTGGCTCGGTGGAGCAGTGGTTAGTGAACCTGGCTACGGTTCCAAAAGTCGTGGGTTCGATTCCCACCCGTTACGAACATTCATGTATTGAACATTTGTGTTTGTTCTATGACTGGGTGTGAAAATAATCGTATGTATTTAATAATTTTGTATGTTTATTAGTCCCTGACTACCATGCAAAGTACAAGCTATGGCTTAGTTTGGGATTCGGTAGCCGTGTTTTAATTTGAGTGGATGACGACCGATGTATTTATTATGAGTTAGAATCATAAATATGTTAGAGCCACGTCAAAGTTAAATACTTATTGATGTGTGTACTTTGGACAACTTGTTTTAATAGGAAATACATATTATTTTAGTAACAATCATGATTCCTATTTTATAAATCTGAGTAAAAACGGGTCTATATTTAATAAAAACGTCGACGCTGTCTTTCCGATACCAGGCTGTTTCTCAAAGACCGTTGTAGCAAAACAGTCGATCGAAATGAAATTAACAAATGATGTATTTATGTTCCTGCTATAAACGTAATAAAATTAATATTTAAAAGGGGCTCTACAATATATTAATATGATAATTTACGGAAATCTTCGCGGCAAATTCCAACACGCACTTAGCTGGTTTTTTAAATGGTCGTATTAGGTTTGCCCTGTTTTTACCCGACTACGGCAAAGCAAAAGGAGGGTTATGATTTTGACAGGCTATGTATGTATGTATGTATGTATGTTTGTATGTATGTATGTATGTTCATCTGTTTCCACATAACTTCTAAATTGCTTGTCAGAATTCGACAAATGACATATCATTAGAAGCGTCTTAATTGTCCGCTGGTTATAGGCTATATAGGGTTTCACAAAATCTAATGTGGCGCCCACTAGCGGACAAAACATACAGAGTAAAAAAATAAAGTTAAGATAAATACGCCGTGTTTGGTATCATTGGAAAGCGCTTTACTTGTACATTTTAAATATATATATATATTACTAGCATTTGCATGTGACTTTACGTATATTCATGGACTGATTGCATATAGTTCACATCTTTTCGTTCATAGCTTCTTTACTACGTCCCCTTAAAATATAAAACATGTTGGTTCATCAATTTAACTTTTGATAATATTATGCGCCACAAATACACTTTAACACCAAAATAGTACAAATAATAAAAAGTTAAAAACTAAAACCCAACTACGACAAAAAACGACGCTGAAAAAGTATAAAACAAGACTTTTAGAACACTGAACTGAACAAAGTTGCTTATGTAGTTCCAAGTAAATGGACACAGTAGACTCTACCAAAATGCTTATGTTGAAAATTGACAATAATGTCATACAATACTATTTTGAAGTATGCAATATTTACTATGTAGAGATAAGTTTTCATGTTTGGAAAGGCGTAGTCACACGTTCCATACACACCTACCTACCGTAGCACTTTGACAACGTGTGACTGCGGTTTTCCAAACATGAAAACTTATCTCTACATAGTAAATATTGCATACTTCAAAATAGTATTGTATGACATTATTGTCAATTTTCAACATAAGCATTTTGGTAGAGTCTACTGTGTCCATTTACTTGGAACTACATAAGCAACTTTGTTCAGTTCAGTGTTCTAAAAGTCTTGTTTTATACTTTTTCAGCGTCGTTTTTTGTCGTAGTTGGGTTTTAGTTTTTAACTTTTTATTATTTTCATTTATTTACACGTGTAATCACAGCTATAACACAGTTACGAACAAAAACACGTGTAATCACAGCTATAACACAGTTACGAACAAAAACACGCGTAAAAGATCTTAGAGCGTAAACCGCATACAAACGGTCTTACCGTGACCACAAACCCCGAGGAGAACTTGAAACTCAGGCGTTTTAATATGTTTGGGATAAAATAATTTTAAATAAATTAGTTATCTCAAATACATACAGTTACCAAAAAGTGTAGGTATTATATGGTGTACGGCAATCTCATACGTATTTTGTTTTAAAATGATGACAAATGACCGATGCTCTTAAACACACTCATAAAAAATAAAACAGGTTTCTTAATTTTCATCCGGAACTGAACAAACAGTAGTTTTATTTACTTTCAATATTTTTTTGCACAAATCCGACAGAAAGTTAATTTCCAAAACGAACCAAGTCATGGCGCCCAAACCAATTATCACTGTGAAAATAATGTTGATTAAACCAAAAATATTCGCCAAATTTCAACGTTTCCGGTGAATTTGCCAAATCATTATCATCGCGGTTATGCTAAATTACTTTGTTAAAAAATAACTGCTGTTTAATTGTTGATAACTGTGTTTGTTTCGCGTTGTTTTATTTGCAACGCTTCGTGATTTCTATGATAGTTCGTTTGATATTTGTGAAGAAATTACCTTCTATATCGGATCTGATGTAACTAAGGAGGTAACTACCTACAGTCTTACATTTTGAAAACGATTATTAATTATAAATATTATCTTTGTAAAATATAAAATAATTTTGTAAACTAGTGGTCCAGCATGTACTGGCAGTGCCTTATTTGTATGCTTTTCCAAGCATTTTTCTTATTTCTTTCCTTTTATAAGAACCTTCTCCTGATAAAAACGATAACCACAAAAAAAATGGGAAATCGGTCCAGCTCTTCTCGAGATTAGCAAAACATTTACTTTTGTACATCAGAAGATGGTGTACTTAATAAATGTTTTAAATCAATGACTTATTTATCTATTTTTTACACTTATTATTTAACTTATGATTAATATGTTAAATAATAAGTGTAAAAGATAAATAAATAAATTATTTACTACTATTACTTAAGTTAACTATATTTAAAAACACTATTGACATAGCATATAAAAACTCATTTCAGTATTGATTACATGGCCTCAATTAAGAGTTAAATAAAAATTTCCCTCTCCATGTCTTGTAAGGAATAATTCAAAATGTTTTACTATCATACAATCGCAATAAAATGAATAATTAACATTTTTTACACTAAAGATACTCTATGCAATTCTATTCTAATTACCTAGTTTAATTAGAAAAGATAAACATAATTTTTTACTGGTGTGAACTTATTTTATTTTCGACAAAATATGTGTGGCTTATAGAACTCCTAGTGAGTTCGACTCAACTTGCCTTTTTTTATTAAAAGCAATCGATGCTCAATACAGGGTTTCTTTTATTTATTCTGTGGTAAAGTGTTTGAATTAAATACCTGCCATATACCTGGTGCCAATGTAGAGTACTTACACATTACAATATAGTTATATAATATCTATACTAATAATAAATCTGCCAGGGTCATGGAGTAAGTTAGTTTGTTTTCAGAGATATTGTGTTTATAGGCTCAATGTATGATACTGATACTAATTTCACGATTTTTAGAATTTGTTTTCTGTATGTGTGTAGGTATGTATGTTCCGCCATAACTCTTAAACCAATTATCCGGATTTGATGAAATTTGGTATAAAAACACAGACATCTGGGACACACGATAGGCTATTTAAATTCTAGCTCCAACGCGAACGGAGTCGCGGGCACAGCTGGTACTTAATATAATTTAGAATGGCTGGTTTCGATGAAACAATAGTTAGGAACCCTGTTACGGTTTCAAGAGCCGTGGGTTCGATTCCCGCCTGAGACAACATTTGCGTGACGAACATCGGTTTTTGTTTCTTGTCAGGGTGTGTTATTAAATATATGTATGTTTGTTGTGTATACTGTTTTTTTTGATATCCGTCACACAAGCGCTTAAGCTGATTACCACGGGATGAGTTTAATGCAGGTATGTGATGTTGTGTGATATTTGTTATTGTTGTTGTTGTTCAACCTTTATCATCCCATTGCTGAGCAAAGGATCCATACCTGTCCACTGCTATTCAAGGCTAGAACGTGCCAGTTCTTTGATAGCTGGACCAGATTATCACACCACCTTTTCTTGGGCCTTCCTCTTCCGCAAAACCGTATTTAGGTTTGTGTCATTTTATTATTAGAACAGTGTGTATGTCCCATTGTGATATTTATATTTATTTGCTTATATATAAATACAACGTGGGTGTTCCTATTATTCGTTAATCAGTCCAGTTGGTGTAAACAACTTAAACATTTTAATAAGCAGACTGTCGGCTCCACTCCGCTTCAGTGGTCGCTTAGAATCAACCGGCTAATTAAGTACTACTTAAACGGATAGAGATAGTATTCTCACGCAATATTGGCTATCTCATTGAAAAACAAACAAGAAATACCTAACGTTCTAAGTGGATAGGTTGGTTGCAGAGATTTTATAGATTCGAGATGAGGTGAGAATGGTTCATTGACTCGAACCGATTTCATAAACCTTACACATATGCAGTATTTATTGAGTTATTTCTGATTAGTTATCCAACCCCGTAGATTGAAGAACTTTACCATTCGATTACACGTTGATCGGCGTAGGTTAACGATTAATAAAAAAATAACATAGCTTTTTAAAACTAGTTCATTTGGATGATGTTTGATGCAATTCCTGAAGTTACCAACAGTTAGTGACGTGAAATTGTAAAATTTCAGTCGTAAATTTATACTCTTAGATTGTACTATGTATCAGGTACATCTAACACCCTATCGGGGTAATTATGTAAAATATACTCTACTAGAGTCGACTTACTGAGCTCACCAGTGCAACAAATCGAATAATTACTTCACTAGAACAAACAAATTACACAAAAACTCAAAAACTGTGACGGAATGCAAAGCGCCTCACATCTCGCGTTAATCCATTAATCACTTTTATAATGCCAAATTACAAACACAGATTTCTAAACGTAAAAAGACACAAACCAATTTGAAAACAAGATTTTACGTACCAAGTAATAATTGTGGCACTCTCCATTCTAGTGTTGATGGACGTTAAGAAATGGTAGCCCAATTTATTTCTTTCCAACCACAAATGGATAATGACTAAAACACACAAAAGATAGTGAGAGGTGGCATCAAAAGGTGTTTTCGCGAATATAATAAGGTAATTAAACATAGTTCTAATTCGCAATACAAGTTGTTCCCTTTCACCGAAACCCATCTTTTGTGCACAAATCTACAAACACATTCCGTTAATGTGATGGACAAAACAGAAGTTAATAATTCGCGAATTTCTTTGTACTATCTGAAGATAACCTCATCTTTGATTTTTTATTGCACTCAAATTTTTGTACGTGTCGTATTTCGATCAAACTTTAATTACAATTTGACTGAATTTTAAAAGGAATCGTCATATCCGTAGAAAGTTGTCGTTATGTAAAAAGTGAATTTCCTGTAAACATCAGCATTAATACAAAGTCGAGGAAATCCACTTAAATCAATAAAACCTGCCAAATACAATAACTCGAAATAAAATGTAATTTATTGTGTACATAAATGTGGGCGCTGTTAGTTATAATTGCTTACAATTGGGACACCAAATTATTTTCAGGCGAATTCACATAGGATTCACTCACATACCTAGTTAAGTTGGAGGATTTGTTTTTTAAACTAAAGATACTCTGTGCAATTCTATTCTAATTGCCTTTCTATTTAATTAGAAAAGATAAAAATATTTTTTACTGGTGTGAACTGATTTTATTTTCGACAAAATATGTGTGGCTTATAGAACTCCTAGTGAGTTCGACTCCACTTACCTTTTTTTTATTTAAAGCAATCGAGGCTCAATACAGGGCTTTTTTAATTCTCCTGTGGTAAGGTGTTAGAATAAAAAAAAATTGTTAAAAGATTTGTGCAAAAAAATATTGAAAGAAAATCTAATTAAATTTTCTCATGAATATCATCTCTCACAAATTAAGTAATCCTGCACTGGGTTTATAATTGTATAGGCAATAGAAGCTATTCATATAGCAGTAATTTACTATCTTTTTAAAATAATGTTTATCAAATCCAAGTTTAAAATCTTTTAGACTACTTAAGCTTCCCTATTAGCTAGAAATTCCTCAATGTAACAACTGAAGTAAAACAAGGCTATCTCAAAACGTAGTCAGCAGGTTTCTCCCATATTTTTGTTTGCGCAAAACTGGATACGGCGAAATAGAGCTTTTGCATGTATAACGGTGTTCCAGGACTTAACTATCCTGTCGCCATTGGATTAAGTACTTTGCAAGATGGCTGCGTTATGTATGAATACGTTGCGAGGATATAAGATTACACGAAGACAGAGAGATTAAGACAACAGAATACGTTCCAGCAACGCAAGGGATAAATTGATTTAGAGCCGTACCAATAAAATATTAGAGTCATTTGAGGTTCAAAAGTGCAAAAAAAAAACAATATACTCGTACGTAGGTATAAGTTCACTTTAACGTTCCTCAAAACCTTTTTCTCGGAAATGCGAGAAGATAATATTGAGTAGATATTACTTGTCAAACGGTTGTCTACGTACTTCTGAAAAAATTGTTTTAAAACCTTTTTTTCGTATTTAACTTACAACATAGGTACAGCTGGGAAATTATTGAAAATTAACCTAACGTAACATTCTTATTCTAAAACGAATTCAATCAAGCATATTGTTAGAATAGATACATAATTTAGGTAATATGTACCACCTGCTTAATACTGTGAAAACTTCAATTACCAATTCGACAAAGACCCAATATCCAAGACCCAGTATCTACTAATAACATCAAATGGTGTGCAAAGTGCATTATCAAAAGGGTTTACCGGTATATTAAACCGCAGTTTTACTCACTCTCAATTACATGTAAACTGCCAAGATGATGAGTTGAGGCGGTTCAAGAGTCATCGGTCAAAAGTGGTTAAAACATCAGTTGTCGATCATTATAAAACCATAATTTACCTAGCGAAAGTGCTTGAAAGAGCGGTACTAAAGTTACACCAATAGAGATTCCACACATAATAGCGAATTAGACTTTAATGCTTCGTGATAAGAGTCACACGTGTGTTGTATTGTGTTCGTTGTTCGCGTGATCGGATGAACTGGAAAAGCAATTTGGGCTGCCATTATTACATTAGTGAATCGCAGACCGATCGCAGACGCAACGCTTTTCGTCAATCATTTGCCAGCTTTCATTCAATTACCAACAGCCGAATACTAAAACGATGATTAATTGTTTGACTTCTTCTGAGAATATGGAGCTCTGGAATCCAAAATTTGTTTGCGAGTTTCCTTATTTAGAACTTTCTTGATCTTGTAAGTATTTAATTACAGTTTCAGTATTGCTGTTAGTCTTGCGTTTTATATTTGAGACCGGATGGTGTTCGCAATACAGTGACAAAGAAATGTTCGATCACTACCACATGAGTTAAGTCTTAAGTTTTTACAAAGCACATTTTGACTTTCAACACGTTTTCGCGAAAAGTTGTTAATTAAATTCATAAATAAAATTAGTTACAGTAACATATCCGTAATTCCATTGTTAATTTTTTTCAATGCCGACTAATTCACTATTAGGATTGTTTTTTATTTGCGCGAGCACTACACATTTGAAATAAAACTAATTTTACGGATTAAAGTCGCGTGTATTGGTATTCTAAACATTATTTAGAGTCTGTAAGTCTTAACCGTGACCACGAGCGCTGTAAAGAGCTCGAAACGTCGGATCTTTAAATAATGTTTAGAATACCAATACACGCGAGTTTAATCCGTAAAATTACTTTTATTTAATTAATTATTGTTTTCCAATCTAATTTGTCTTTTAGTTTTTTTTTTTGTAATGAAAATGTACAGGTTACCTCACGATGTATTCCTACGCCTAAGATTTACCGTGATAATAACTACTTCCACTGCAAAAACTTGTTCGATCGCCTTTGAGATGTTTTAAATTCATATGTGCAAAATATCGCGTACTTCAACCTTCAGGCAGTTATGTCTATGAATAACTTCTAAGCAATCATCGTTTGAATGCTAACTCAGACTGATTTGCCTCCTAAGAGCCTAAATAAAATCCAGAGTAAGAAATATTAATATCAGGATACGTTTACGATTTCTTCGTCAGTTATATGTCAATAAATTGATAGCGATCGTAATACATATACATACTTAGGTATCTGCATACAAATATCAGGACGCTCTGAAGCCACGTAAAATATTAAGGCGTAAATTCAATAGGAATTACTTTGAATATGAGTTAATGGTTACCAATAGGCCAGGTAGTGGAATCATTAAAAGTGAATACTAGAATGATACCGCAAATGGTTACATTTCCTTTCAATATGTACATTTTAGTTGATTTTATTTACGTTATATCTCTTCTATTATTTTCGTGAACACTACACGTCTTCTTATAAATAAAAATGAATCGCTGTTCGTTAGTCTGAATAAAACTCGAGAACACCCGGACCGATTTAGGTAATTTTGGTTTTAAAATATTTGTCGTAGTCCAGGGAAGGTTTCAATGAGAAAATATAGAAAAAGAATCAGTATTTATGAAATTCGCCGGGACCACTAGTTTGAAATAAATATGTGCTTAAGGATTAAACTCGCGTGTATTGTTTCCTTAACATATTATTTGGAGACCCAACGTTTCGAGCTCTTTACAGTGCGAACAAGACTACCACCACCACAAGTTATGATTTTATTTCAAACTAGTGGTCCCGGCGAATTTCATACCGCCAGTACTGATTCTTTTTCTATATTTTCTCATTAAAACCTCCCTTGAACTACGACGAACATTTTAAAACCAAAATGAGCTCTATCGGCCCAGCCGTTCTCGAGTTTTAGCCAGACTAACGAACGGCGATTCATTTTTATTTATATAGACTAGTGGTCCCGGCGAATTTCATACCGTCAATACTATAAACCTTCCCTGGACTATCAAGATCATTTCAAAACCAAAATTACCTAAATCGGTCCGGGCGTTCTCGAGTTTAAGTCAGACTAACGAACGGCAATTCATTTTTATTTATAAGAGATTTATTAAAGTTAACAATTATCGGTTGTCGTTTTCTTGGGCGAAACTGCTGGTTGATAGGTAAATCGTTATTTTTTTCTGTGACATTCTCCTTTTTGCAGCAAATACTATGCGCATGCACACGATGCATGCAACAACAGTTGATAACGACATGACTTGTTCTCGGCACGCTCCAAATGACAAGATATTTTACCTATCGAATTCTGCGAATCGAATCGAATCGAATAAATAAATGTTATCGAGTTAACGATTCACTGATTTGTGGCCAATGATAAATCTAACGTGATCTCTTTGGTCTTTGGCTCTATATTATTTTTCCTATGCCTTCGATTTCAAATTTTGCAATGCATGTTTGTTTCAGAATGAAATAATGGTTTGAAATGAACATAGTTTTAAATTATGAACATAGTTGCAGACTGATATATTTTTTCACATAAATTTCTAACACGTAACATGAAAACAATAACGTTCAAAATTAAACAAATAATCTAATAAGTAAATAATAAATCTATCTAATAAGTAAATACCGGACTAAGAGGTTTAGTTCCTCTGCCCCGTGCCAAGACATGGAGCGCCCTTACAGCTCATGTTTTCCCTCCCTCCTTTGATCCCGGGCTCTTCAGGCGGGGCGTCAAACGGCATTTAAGCAGGCCTTCAGGATGAATGCGACAGGCTCAATATGATCAATTGTGTCTGTCGATCATATTTGGATCTCACTACCGCTTACCATTAGGTGGAGTGAGGTCATCTTGTTAGCCTATTATGAAAAAATAAACAATAATAATTTATTAGATTTATCGAAATGACCTACTAGTAAATTTCCAAAAAAAAAACCAACGAAAAAAGTAATAATGACACATAATTACACGTTGCTCGGAGCATTCGTACCTAACTGGTGTTTCGTACGTGCCATTAAAGTTGTCATCGTCCATACCCACGGTAACGAGTTGAATCGCTAATTCGCCGATCCACAAAGAAACAACCGTCACGTTGATTCCGAACTTTCGACGTCATTATCGGTGGACCTTAGGGCTCGGTGATAAGGTCGGTAATTTCGCGGTTTCCGTGGCAAACCGATTGGACCTAGGCTGGTCGGTGTCTAGACAAACGTTCCGCCCTAGATAGCTATGAACGCAGAACTTGTGGCAGACCTGGGCGTAATTAGAATAATTTGATCCGCTGATTTGAGATACGATGTTGGATTAAAGCTGGATTCACACACCTCGCATTGTTTCTCTGGATGCTTCTTAGTTACTGCGACGTTAGTCAATGAAATGGATATTTTATGTGAAGTACTTAATCGCAGAAAAAAAACACTCATTCACTTCCTCATAGTAAACTCGGTTACAAAATATCAATTCCCAGGTTAAGCTATACTTACTTCATGTATAAGACATTTAACTACATTACCTATACATTTATATCGGATTTTTATTTTGGCATACCGAGTAACTTTTGCAATTATTTTGAATTGGTATATTATACACAAAAGCCTTCTTCTCGAATCCCTCTAAACATCTTTTAACAAAAACCCCATCAAAATTCATTGCGTAGTTTTTAAGATTTCAGCATAAATTAATATACAGATAGACGCGGGAAGCGACTTTGTTTTAATATGTAGTGATTGTTCCAATATCATAATAATACACTAAATTAGCATTATTACGTAATATTATATAAAAATTTTAAATAACTTTACCAACAAACAACTAAACCAGTTTTTATTGTTTTACTATTAACAAAGTCATGGAATGACAATAAACAAACAATCCTTGACGTTACCACTAAAAGCTGACCTACGGTCAGTCAATGATCTTCACTAATCGCCAATTCATGCTCGGACCGAACGGAATGGTTTCAATTTGTGCAAAAATTGGCACCTAGAAGCAAATTTGCATGCGTTTTGAATTAATTTTAAACAAAAGAAGATCTAAAAAAGGTTTCCATGGTGAGATAAGCTGTAGAAAAACATGGTTGTTTTGCTACACAGCGTCTAGTAATAAGCTTGAATTCAAGATCTGTTAGACTAATGCAAGAGATTGTAATCAAACTTTTATCTTATTTGTGTATCTTTATAGACCTCAACCACCAAAGAACTCATTTTGTAGTATACATTATACCTAAGATATATTTTATTAGAAAGAACCACATGGAAAACACAGTTACTTTATTTTTATTCATATAATTTAGTTTGCACTTCCACTACAAATTGAATTTAAGTCTTAAGAATATTATTTATAAAACTACTGAAAATTGTTTTTGCAATCACACTTGGGTGAGGCGCCAGATATTTAATTGATATATTATTTATATTTATAAGATAAAGTCCAATAAAAGGCTATAATAATAAGGCTTAGCCAATTTTTTCCCACTTAGCATACATACGTTATTTTAGTCTTCCGTTAAATTGGCACTATATAGTGTCAATGCTTGTTCAATATAAGGCACGTAAGATAGTAAAGTTAGTAATAGTCTAAGTTTACTTGCTAGTTTGTTCGTGACCACTTTACCCTACTAAACACCGATAAGGCAACGATGTAGAGGCTTGCTTGTTTATTTAAGATTTACTGCAATTTGTAATCACTATGTAGGCGACGGGAGAGCCACTCTTCACTATTTTCACAGTTTCTATTCAGATTAGGCAGATTTTATCTTCGAATGAATGTGATCATATAAACTGTACCCAACAGCTGGAGGACTTTACAGAGGGTTACAATGTTTGTTGTAAATTTAAATACTAGAAAGATCATCACATTTTGTACGGAAAAAAGTGTTGTCTGAATCTTTATTTTGTTGAAGACTTTTCTTCACATGAAAAAGTTGAACAATTTTATGCAATGATACCCTAAAAATGAAAAAAAAACTACAATTTTAAAAAAATTAGAAGAATATTTTCATAAACTGCCCTATTTGATAAAGACATACCTATGCCCTTCAGTAGATACTTCTTTTTACCTTTTGTCGGTCCCCATACAAAGTTTCGAGCTAAACATTTATGCTGGACTGATAGTAGAGACAGTGTATATTTTTTGCTAAAATTATCAAAGATGGCCGACCGCAATCATCTTCCAGCTTTTTTATTTAGGAAGCCAGTCACCACCATTCCCCACCTGGTAGTTACTAGTTTCTTAAAAAGGAAACTTAAAAAAGCTAAGATGAATAATGGAAGTGTTATAATCTTAAGAAAACTAATGCATGCCGAGCCTTCGTGAAATGGATTGCTTTGCAAAAACTAAACACACAAGTCAATACCCTCGTATGAATTCTATTTACAATGGAATAGACGCAGGTTGTTTAGAAGTTTACATGTTAAGTTATGGAAACAAAAGAAATTTTGTTATGTAAATGTAATGTTTTGTTAATCACAATGGTAAGCTGAAAATACTTCTTTCAAATTCTTGCTACCTTGACATGCCATAGGTCTATGTCATCATAGTAGGAGAGCTGGCAAGAATTTTTGGGTCTTGTACCTCTTGTCCTGTACCTCTTCTAATATATCCCAACACGAAACTGCACACCTGCCTGATGAGTAGCGGGGCTAAATCAACCCCCAATTTTTTTATTCTTTTTTTATCCAAAAATACAATTAAGGCAATTTGCAATGTTTAAATGTTGTAGTTTAATATTTACAGAATATTAAAAATATAAGCCAGTTTCATGTTGGGATATAATGGGAGAGGTACAGGACAAGTTTTAAGCTTGCCTCAAACACCAACCTAAAATCTTGCCAGCTCATGAACCATCAAGCTTATGTTTGCGAAAACTCCGTGTCTGGAAGTCTGCTTATTTTCAGTTATCTGAATTCAGAATCCTCACCACCACTGATCTCCAAATAAATATCTTATATACAAGAGGGAAGCGACATAAGTCGTCAGAATAGTAAAGAGTGAGTCGGACTTGAGCCTTTAGGATTCCGTACCATAGGCATACAGTCTTAAATACTACATATATTTCGCGTAGTATTGTGTTTCTTCCTTATTTTATATGGATGTGAAAAAACTAGCTATATGAAGTCGTATGCGGCCATATTATTATGTTCGCCTTTATGGATATTGCAGGAAGAAAATAATACTACATCGCTCTGAGGTAGTGAAATGAAAATATAAGTGGTACATCTAAAGGATATGAATAAAATAATATAAAAGTATTTTATTTTTAATATCTTCCCTTATATACTGAATTGATAGTAGTCAAAACCTTAAAAAAATATAATAATGCGGTGAGCTCTTATTTCCATTTTTTTCTTTAAATATATAAATTATTGTGTTTTTAATGCTTCAAGAAGTTCTAATGTAAATAGATTTTAATTTATTTTAATTTTTTTTTTTAAATATTATGTCTAATAGCAACAATATAAAGTATTTTTCAATAAATTGACAAATACTAGGAACCAAAACACAAGGGACACTATCATGTAAGCATTCCAAACCTTATTTGTACCCACTGAATACCGTTTCGTTACCACGGCACAAACCCACTAACTATATTAGTTAATTAAAATTGGACCGAATAACTATCTCGATTCCGTATCTGCAGTGTGCTTGACCATTCTCCGGCGATGTTCAATTTGAATAATTTACATCCGATCTTGGTCGCCATGAATGGACTCTACATGTAGCAATAATAATGTCCTCCTGACCGAATTTCCAGCTATAGCGGCCAATACGAAAGAAATCAAGTACGCAGTATGCATTTTAAAATGCACAAAATGTTGCTTCGCTGACATAAGTCCATGAGACCGGGCCACACAAGGTATTTCGGATGTTCTGATTCAAAAAACTATGTTCTGGAATTTTCAATCGCCAAGATTAAGAAAGAGGTAGAGCATATATTCCGAGTTCGAAACCGATATCAAGATGATAGAGCCTACGTTAGTCAGTAAACTATTAATTACATTTATTTATACGTAAAAATCATAAAGGCATAAAGATAACTTAAAATCTGACGGTCAGTTTAAACTAAACCCAACAAGATTGCTGTCCCAAATTATCTTTTAGTGAAATAAAAAAGTGTACTTATAAATGAAAAAATCGATACTCATATGGTTTCAATACTTTTCCAAACTTTCTGGCTCCCGATTTAAAAATAATAAAGTAAAATGACAACCCAATTAAAATAAAACTCCCACCAATAAGATTACAGAAACATCATTCAAATTACATTAACTCTAATTTTCACCACAGTATCATTACAGTACAAAAAGAAAAACATGCTCAATGAAAAAGTGACTCGTGTAAAAGTGGTAATGAAATTTTCTACGTAAGCCTCGCTCTGACTCACGGGGCCATTCATTTAGACGTTATGTAATCCAAGATCAAGAACGTTCAGTCAACTGTACTTATGAAGGCGAGGGCGTTCAAAGATTCTATGCTATGAATATTCGTCTTTCATATTTTTTACATGCAGCATTTTTAACGGATTTGTACACATGCCTTTATGAGTTAACTTTATATGTTTGAAAAGCGCTATATGGATGATATACACACTAATCTCGGAAACGGCCTATCCGATCCTGATCCTGATCCTGACCTGGTATATTACATTGTGGTGCAAGCTCTATTTAAAATCAATAGTTTGATTTTAATTTAATCGGCTCATAGATAAAAAAGATGTACTAATTTAAAGAATCACGTTGAACCTGCTGGGCATTTGTTGATGCGGGTTTATTAAAAAATGCTGCCAAAAATCTCTTTTCCATGCAAACAGATTCGCTGGTATTGTAAAGAATTCTATTCTTAAAACAATTTAGAAGTGTATATTCGAAGATAAAAAAAATCAACTGCTTATTTGCATCTCGAAGATCTTACTCTCCTGAAATTCGCATTCAGATGTGACAACGAATTTCAGAAGGTCTGAAATTCTTTTGGGTTCAGTTCAGATGATTTTGTCCAAAATTCCCGCTCGCTTAAAATGTAAGAAATATAAATTGTTAAATATAGATATATCCGTAAAATGTTGTGTAACTAAAACGAAAACTCAAAGTTGAACGTATATCTTCATTACAATATTGTAGCATTAAGTAGAGTTACCACATAATATATCATTTTTACTACTGTATGTTAAAAATGTAGTATTGAATTATAATTTTATTGTGAAATACTCGTAAGTTGTCAGTTATCGTTTTCTATTTCGATTGTTACTATATTTCTTTCTAACTTTAATAACTGTCAATACGACTAATTACTACGAGTCGTATTTTACTCAGGTGTTCTTTTGTAAATATGAAGTTTATTCCATTGTTACTGCACATTCATCTAGAAGCAAAGATATCATGTTTATGTTGTAAATCATTTATAAGAATAGTGTTCGATTTAACATTATTGGTACTATTTTAAGATTAGTTTTAAATGCAGCGGTCGTATTTCAAGACATTTGTCCCGAACAAACTATTACTATATTCTTTTCTACTACATTTTCTCGTTTTGTAAAAGAATCGCATATCTGAAAATGAAATTGCTTAAAATGAAGCCATCACTGGATAAAACTTTGTAGGACATTTAACAATAATACCATTATCATGAAGCCATCCTCTAATCATTATTTTTAAATAACAAGTTGCTTTTTAACAACGGTTAAAGGTTCAAGTGAAATAATTCACTTCGTAAATAGCGACCATAAATGACTTCCTACGATACACAGAGCTAATCTACACAGTAACTACGGTTGGAACTTTCGTTCTAAATCGTCACACCGCAAGAAACAGACATTACCGTAATGCGTTCAAAGACACAAACACCTAATCTGATACAATATAGCACCCTAGTTCACTTTCTATGCCGATTGCACCAAATACGGACTTTCACAGACACGTGCGTAAAACGATTTTCTTAATCAATTATTTCCGAACGGTAAGTAACGTGCGAATGTTGAATTGAAACCATATTCTACGCGAATTTTATCGATTGTTATGTTGTTACTATAATAAGACTGCGGGTTATTAGAACACTGATGAGAGTGCGATTCTGAACGACGATTTCTAGTTTTAGTGCGTTATCGTAAAAAGGCTAATTGTAGACCGCTGTATTACTATCCGGTAGTAAAAGTTATGCAATTCTATGTCTAAGGATTGGTTGGGCTCAGCAATTATTTTTGATTAATATTTTAGCGTGTGCATGAAGAACGCTATTGGTTATTAAAGTAATTGTACGTCAATTAAGTCAGTTTATGAACGGCAAAGTTTTGATATAATTTTCGCAGTGGCTATTCAATGATGCTATTACATGTTCAGTGTCGTTTTGGTAGTCTAGTTAGTTTAATTGGAAATTATTAAACGTCATCGTCACATTCTAGTAGTGATTAAGTGTAATACATATAATTTTTTTTATAAATTATTTAGTAGATACTCCGATTTGCATAACGTAAAGTGACTTGGTTAATGAATAATATTGTTAACATTTTTATTTACGCTTAACAGTTATATTGTAGTCAACAGTAAATCACTTAGTTGTTAATTGTTATTAAATCGTTTCTTTTTCACTTTTCTGATAAAAAGTTTATAAAATATGCAAATAAATGTGCTATTATTATTAGACGTTTATTATTAATTGACTACACTTCTTAACTACTTTTTATATAACAAACCATTATTATAATTTATAACACTACTCTATGTCCTGAAACCATACTATGGTGTTTGAATTTTTTGGTATACACTCTAAAAATTTCAGCTCCGAAGTTTTGCAAGAGAAAATCGAAATTATTGTTTATTAAATTTTTTTGATATAATTCACAAAATTTTCAGCAGCTCTTCCCAAAATTAAAAAAAAATCACACAATTTTTTTTTTTTCAAATTGACCATAAAAAAGTTCTCATTTTTTTCTCACTCACCGCAGTCTAGCCAGGTATCACTGTGCACGGTACAGTCTCACAACGGTCACTCAGCACGTCACACGCGCGTCTCCGGGCACGGTCGGTACGCGAATGACGTGCGCCGGCTCACGACTCCGCTTATACGGCGCTTGCGCAGGCTCCAGGACACTTTCGCTGCAGGGTTGAAGGGATGGTGCGGAGATCGTCTTCTGTTCGACGAACATCAAACAAAGGTATGTGTTAATTTTAAAAAATCAAGTAGATTTGCTTCTTTTGGCGATTAGCCTACAAGACGTTTACCGAACGATCTACGAATTGATTGTTTGTTTGTATAAAAACTTATAACAACTGTTATAAGTTTTTATGATCCGGCTTCCACGAAACATTGTTAGCCTAGTGTGCGGAAGTCAGTACGTACAAATACATTTCAGTAAATAAACAATTTATTTACTATTTTTTATTTATAATTATCATGAATTCGAAAATGATTTAAAATTGTTTCGCTTGGGAACCTGAAGTCAAGACGCAGTCCATTGCGCTATAGTGTTAACATGATTGTTTTAAAATTTAGAATTTGTACGTTTTTTCATGTATCATACATTAGCCAAATAAATCATTCAGTAATGTTTTTACAAGCTCCTAAATATAACTAACTCCAAAAAAGAGTAACACACTCTTAGGAACTTAAAATAATTTAGGAATAAAATTCGTTGGTAATTCTGTACGGAAACGAAAAACCGACGAACTTATCTATTACGGAATTATCTATTAAAGCTTTAATTGAACAGCAAGCTTTACAATAATATTATGTGAATTAAAAATAACTTTTAAAATTGGTGAAATTTCAAAATTTTCTTTCTCTCGCTTCATGGCTGATGCGTTGATGTCGTTTGTATCGACACATGCAAACACCTTTTTTACGTGACAAAAGTTAGTCTGATTCAAAAATTGTTGCTTTGGACCCAGATATTTACTGGGTTATTTAAATAATAATACATAAAAGTAACATTATACTGTAAGGGGTGGTGGGAACAACACAGTCGCCACTTACATTGCAAGCATCCGACTTATTTTATAATTTACTAGCTGTGCCAGCGACTTCGTTCGCGTACCCCCCCGTTTTTGACACATTTTCCATTGTATCTTTGCTCCTATTGGTCGCAGCGTGATGTTATATAGCCTAAAGCCTTCCTCGATAAATGGTCTAAACAACACAAAAATATTTTTTCAATTCGAACCAGTAGTTCCTGAGATTAGCGCGTTCAAACAAACAAACAAACAACTCTTCAGCTTTATAATATTAGTATAGATTTATTTTAGTATCATTATTTTTCTATTGATTTACTTATTTGTGGTTTCATTTGTTGCTAAAGCATTACCTAATGTTACTTGTCACAGCTAAAATTTTAAATGTCTACATATTATTATCATGGTATAACAGAAAGAATTACTACGCATTTTTTGTATGAGGGCTCATTATTTCATGTGCTGGACCCTAAAAAAATTACTTATATCCAGTTCTCACTCATCACTTCTAATTAACCCACGAGGCGTTAAAATGGGTGGCCTTATTTCTTCACCTACATATCCTGAGGGTACCTTCAGAGGGAAGGGACTTTATTAACTTATTTTACGAAACTGGTCTCTTGTATTTATTATTGTGAATAGTGAAATTAGTGTAATGATGTGCTATTATTGAAGATCAATAAAAAATAAGTGAGAAATAAAGACCTCTTCAAAACCAAGTTAATTGGACCACAGATAATAAAATAATGACTTATTTTAGTTTATGTATTATTGTTATTAATATATTAATACTATTGTTATTAATGTCAGTTATTTTTAAAGTCACCTTTGTTCGAAATAAGACCGACAAATTGCTGTGATTTTGTGTGATGTTGTTCTAATTATTTTTAGTTTTTAATAGTATTTATTTGTTATTTTGTTACCTTTATACGAAAAGGTAACAAAATAATAAAAAAAAATCAGTCTGACTAGCCAAATGTGGATTGATTAACTTCCGCACAATATTATACTCTTTTGTTCAAACATAAAATAAACGTACATTTATTGTGGTTTAAAAACAATTGATTCATCAATATTGGTGCAAAGAGGGGTTGAACCCACTACCATCCACATGTAAATAGAAGCCAACAAGCCTTTACCATTAAGCCATCGACCCTCGTATATTAATATATTTGTTTATGCATCCGAAAAACCTGTACTTCTAGAAACCAGCCGGGATGAAAACTTTCGTGACCTACGTTATTACTTATGCGTAATTATTGGAGACAGAGGCTCGGCAACTGACTGGATGATATGATTGAGGAATGGGTGCGATGATTGCATCAATCGAAACTCAAAGATACATAGAACCTTTAAAGGTTAAGGTATAAGATCGTACATTTTACTTATATTTCAATAATATTCGCATAGGAATCATCAATAGGTAATTTATTGGTCTTATTTTGCTAATACCAACGATACGTTACCCAAATGGGTACGTAAATGAATAAAAAAGCGTCAATGGCCGAGTGGTTAACGTCATTGCTTGCCATGCGAGAGGTCAAACCCCGCCAGGTACCAATGTGTTTTTCAAATTTGAAATTCATATGTACCATCATTCGACGCTTTAACGGTGAAGGAAAACATCGTGAGGAAACCAGCACACCTGAGAGATTTTTCTACGGCGTGTGAAGCCATGTCAGAGACCAGGTTGTTCATCAACCATACGATAAGAAGAAGAATGAATAAAAAATTGTACTTTACATGTACTATGATGGTACATATCATGCCACCACTGGGCCAAAGCCAATACTAGACTAGACTAACACTATCTAAAACTTAATATTCACTGAAGAAAAACTACAAGTTTTTATAATTTTTATAGTTTCTATACACCGTAAGTCAGGGATACCAGTCACAACTATCTGTCCGGTGGTTGGTGAACGGTATACGGGTAAGCGACCCCGGCTCCTCGAGCTACTATCGACTCAGTCCAAATCATCCGAGGCGATAGTATCCTTCCTCCCCTTTTCCTTCCCCGTCATATATCCTTGCTACTCGTGGGAACGCAATGACCTTGTTAAAACAATGCACAAGGCAGAATGGCGGCGACGTGGTCCACAACCCGTCACGTCACGTTTCCCACAGAGGTGAAAAGTGGATCGCTGGAAGTGATCTCTGCCTACCCCTCTGGGAAAAAGGCGTGATTGTATGTTATACACCGTGAAATTTTAGTGGTTGTTTTCCCGTGGCAGAACGATTTGCCTTTAGTAATACTATCGAATCATGCAAATTATTCTTCGAAAAAAGAATTTTTTTCGGTTTTTCAGAATAATATTTTTCCAAACTGGAAAACGAGAGAAGCTATCGTTGTTTTTGAAGATGTGACGTATTCAGGTACTGCTTGCCGCATGAAATCGATGCTTAAAGCTAAAGAAGCTCCACACCCTAAGTCATAAAGCGGTTCGAACGTGCTTTCGAGTTACGGTTAAACCTTTCGTAAAACCGGCATTTATTGATTTTACCAAAAAAGAACTGCACACATCTTTTGTACTACTAAGATAGAATCATTTTACTGCGGGAAAACAACCACTAAAATTTCACGGTGTATATTTTTAAGTTTTTATTCTACATACTTCATAATTTTTATTTTGTCTGTGCGATAATACAAATTTGATGCACGTTGTCTACGTCATGAAGAGCAGTGTATATGAATTTGTAAATATATGATGTGATGAAATGTATCGAGCAGTTCAATAATCGCAACACCAACTTCAAAACTAGTTGAGAGCTTTAAGATTAAAGATAGCATGACACTCTTTACTTACATAACTTATTGCCTTCGTGTGCTTAAGGGGACACAACCAAACTCATTCATAACAACCACTTGTGCAAATCGGGTGACTGTAAAATGGGATGCGCCTTAAATACAAGCCATTGAGAATTTACCATCGATTTAGTACCCAGTAGTGAATTACGCACATAGTAAATTAATTGAAAACTGAAATGTATAAATGAATAATTGATGGCCACCATATTTCTGGGAGCCGGTTGTTTGTAATAGCCTAAAGGTAGTTATGTGCATTTATCAAGGCGTAAATTGAAGGAATCAATTTAGATATACACCATGTGCTAAGCTACACACATTTAAGTGTGATTTATCTACAGTTTGTAATGTTATCATTGCATAGAGAACGAAATAACTGTTTGATTATGTCCTATTTTTTTACTTAACATATTTTTCTCAACTTAAAAAAGGATATGTTGTATCTACTTGTAGTTCAAAAACAGGTTAACTACATGTTGAAATACTCACTGACAGGCAGCGCTTAATAGATACTTACATGCTGAGAAAAGGACTTTGAAAAGCGAGATGTTAAAATGTGCGTAATCTTAAAAACATTAAGGTATGTGTATTTAAGCAATATGGTCGAATATAAGAGCACTAACAAATTGATATTGAAAAAGCCGAAGCCAAAAATTTTTTTTTTATTTTTACCAATATTTAAACCGGAATATGCAAGATTAAAGTTTTAAATGATTAATTATTATTAATGATCAATATTCTAGCGTTTATTTTAAAAAGGATCTCCACGGGCGTGAAACAGCATCTACGCAGGCCTTCAGGGTGAGGGCGACAGGCTTAATGGGTTTTATTGTGCCGTTCGATAATTATGTGGATGTCACGACCGCTCGCCATCAGGTGGAGTGAGGATATCCTGATCTTTGCTGACAAAATAAAAACTTAAAGTATTTTTATAAAATATCTAGGAACTGCAGTATCCAATAACTTATTCGGTAAACCAAAATCGAATAGAAAAAATAATTATAAGTACTGTACAATCCAAAATTCCAAAAAAGGAAATCATTTTCTGGCTATTTAATAGGTACATTTTGGCCGCCATTATAAACCTAATATCAAAAACTTACCACGGCAGTTTGCGTGTATGTACTTAGGTAAATTATGGAAAGGCAAAAAAAAATGGCGTGTTTTACTTTCCAATGACCACACGAGTGCGGGTGACGAAAGTGTCGCGAAAATGTTATTTTGTTTTTTTTTGTCAATACGATGTACTCATGTGTATGGAGAGTGACAGATATACGACGACCTATACCGCAAAAGTATGGTCAGCAAAGAGGTACATATGATTCTGTCAGCTAGTGTAAAGAAATATAAATACGATTATCACACAACATTGCATAGGTTGTAGTACAAGAGTCGTGTATTTGATTCCCTCTTGGGTCAGATATCGGTATTTGTTCCGTGTCTGGGTGTTTTATTTATTTAATTTTATTTTTGTGTATACCACTGTGGTAACTGATAACCGTAACACAAGTGCTAAGCTACTAACCATGTTATCTGATAGATGTTTGTCATGTTGTGAACGGAGCAGACGTCGATATTAAACACACAAATATTTGTCACGAGTGGGAATCGAACCCGCGACTTTTGGTGCAAGAGACAAGGCAACTATAACATTGAGCCAGTTAGTATAGTTAGCCTTATGGTTAAGAATCCCTACTAATACTACTAATAAAAAATACTCTTAGTACTTCTAAAGCTGGATACGGTATATGCGTTTAAGAAAAATCATGTATGAATATGTATAAGATATAATGATGTAGGTATAACTAGCATAGCTAACATCAATATATGCTAATATTATGATTAAGTATTCGAAACTTTAAGTGCTGATATGATGACTGAATAAATTAATTTAATTGTGCAATAAAAGCTGTATGTTTTATGAAATACCTAGTGTTATCATGAGGTTTTCTCGGAAGTTTTATAATCTTAATCGAGGTAAGTAAATAAGATACTTGTACAGTACTTTGGCTAGAAATAGAAACTTTGCCTTTAATTAAAAACACTTTCTTCACAATTTTATTTTTCATAATCTTTTATTTTTCTTTCAATTGTCAAAATGTAAATTAGTGCTTAATCTTATTATGCCTTGAGTCTTTTTCATTACCAGCATTTCACAATAATATAAGACACAAAACCTCAAAAGCTTACGATATGAACATTGTTAAGTCGCATCACACTATTGGCGAAGCAAAGATTCTAACTAGCGCCTCAAGTGACAACATTTTTAAGTTGTCTAAGAACGACACTGACAGTTTTTCGATACAATAAACGTCACGGAAAATGTATTTATTAAATACGACTCAGATTTATGGGACGTATTGTTTCTAAAAACCGTCAAAGTATCGTTCTTAGACAGCTTCTAAATTTGGCCGATAGAGGCGCGCAGATAATCTTTGCATCGCCTATATTTGTCCTATATCAAAAAAGTGGTTTACCAGAATATTAAAAATGTTGTCTCATAATATAAGATAATATTTTTTTCATTTAGGGTTTCCTACCTAAAGGGTAAAACGAGACCCTATACTAAAACTAAGTTGGACTCTGATCCGTCTGTCGCCATGAGATGACAAACAATTGCATTTTTAATAAGAAATACTTACCATATTGTGGTGATTAGCTTAATTGGTATATCAGTTACACTTGTAAAAGATCAGACAAAGTCACTCTGTGTAACGAATAAAACGTGTAACAATTATAATATTTACGATTTTCTTTAATAACCGGTGCGATGAACATAATTACTTTCTTCTGCGTCCATTTCGAGATTTTCAAGCGTCATTTTAAGTGTAATAAGATAACGATCGCACCAGAGGCTTGTATCTTTGATTATTACGCGTATTTCCTCGGTTTGAAGTGTTCATCACGGTGCAAGACGGATTGTAATAAACGTGTGAGCTTTACGATCTGCTATTAACGAAACGCACCGAAACTAGCAACTGGAACGCGCATGCGCGGAACGATATGATCAATGAACTTGTGATGATCTTTTGAAGTGCAGTGATGACCATTTAATATAGTCGTCAAGTCATAATTAGCCGGCTAGCAGTTGCTGTTCCTTTTGGACTACTACGTTCTAAGTTATCACGAATTTAAGAAAAAGTTATAGAAACATTTTGATTTTTTTGGATAAACCTCTTTTCCACATTTTTTTGTTTTGTACATTAAGTAAATATTAGTTTCATAACATTCATAACTAGTGTAATTACAGCTGCCTGCGAGCTTACTCGTATTTCAACAATATTATAAAAGATCATCTCGTTCAATAGAACCATTTAAATAGTTTAATGTAAAAGACTACTTCTTCTGTTAAGTAAATACGCAATCACTCGTAAATTAAGTATACTAATCTGACAATATAGGTAAGCGATAAAATATGACACAAGATTAATAGAAGACAGAACGATGAAAATATCATATAGAGCCAAATGAATTTAACACTATTCTAGTGTATTAATGTATGATTGTTATCCTCCAATAAATAGAGAAAAGTATAATTAACTCGTACTGGTGTCTTATTGTAATACATATTTCATAAAACAAATAATATTATGACGTTTACATGTAATGATTTCATTGTTACTGGCGGAACCTCAATATTTTTACGAGCACATCCCACATCCTGAAACATGCTGGTCTTAATTAAAATTACAAAGTAAACACCCCATGCGTTCTGCGAATACAATTATTATAAAATAGCGTTCTTTCGCGTGATGTAAGGTTTCAGATAATTCTTATAATGAGGTAATAAAAGATATAATTACGCCTATCCAAGCCATAGAGATCGATCTTTTGATGGGAACTAGACTGTGTCTGTCTCGAGATAGCCAGATATTTTCGCTGATAAATTCATTGTGTAGAACTAAACGGAAAAAATAGCGAATCCAATTAATTTTAAAGAAAATTGTTTCTCCTTTTAATAGACACGGGGAAAAGTTTTGTTTGATACTGTTATAATTGGAACTATCTACGGCAAGATATCTGGAAAGGTTCAAGCTTTACCATAATAATTGGTTCGAGCAAATTAAACAATAATTAGTATCATTTAGAATCAAAGTACTCTCGCATATTATATTAAAGAAAGTGTGTTAGTAAATTACATTTTACACTACCATAATTTCCCTACTTAAATACTTGTTAGTGTTGTTAAAAGTTTTTCTGTGCTATTTATTGGACATATATTTACACTTTAATATATTTGTGGTTTTTTTTTTTCAATAAATGTGGCAATTTTTTACTCACACGTGATTTTACTTAACATGATCAGACAGGGAGCATCAGGTAGCATTTATCTGGCAGTTGCTGTAATAAAAATATTATACGAGTACTAAAATATATGTAACCAATAAATTGTGTAACGTGAAGTGAAAATGATTTCACTACAGACTGATCGGTTGATACATGATGATGGACCACAAAATGATAGTTGATACTTCATGTGATCTCAAAAGTAAGGAAATGTGGAGGAAATCGCTCATAGCAATTGTTTCACTAACAAGGGGAAAACAGACTACATATTTTTTCCCCATTGTTTAATGAAAATTATGACAAATGAGCCTAATTGATGTGAATGTCAAAAGGTATATTTGATACTAGTGACGCTTCGGGTCAATATCACATAAAAAAAACCGGCCAAGTGCGAGTCGGGCTCGCGCACAAAGGGTTCCGTAGCAGCAAATATAATAAAAATCAACCTATCTCAAAAACTATAAGAGATACTTTGATCAAACCAAAAATCGTTGAAAGAGTTAATTAGCATGCATCACCTCTATTTTTTTAGAATTTTATACCCCGTAGTTATAAAAATAGAGGGGGGACATACTTTTTACGACTTTGAGAGCTGATATCTCAAAAACCGTTCACTTTAAGAAAAATGTTTTTTAGAAAACTTTATATCATTTTAAAAGACCTTTCCATTGATACCCCACACGGGTATGTACATCGAAAAAAATTCATCCCTCAGTTACATGTATGGGGGCCCCACCCCCAATTCTTTTTTTACTATTTAGTGTCATATTTTTGTAGCGGTTCATACAACACATATTCCCATCAAATTTCATCACTGTAGTACTTATAGTTTCCGAGTAAATCGGCTGTGACAGACGGACAGACGGACAGACGGACATGACGAAACTATAAGGGTTCCGTTTTTGCCATTTTGGCTACGGAACCCTAAAAACCTCTTGAATCTATTTCAAAAACACCATCAGAATCCGTTGCGTTGTTTTTATGATTTAAGCATACATTGGGATATAGGGACAATGAAAGTGACTTTGTTTTTATACTATGGTAGTGATAATTTTACAATAGAATGGGGGCTTCCAGCATTATATTACTTTTCACAAATATTTCTTCGACATATATTATTATACGCCTTAAGGAGACATATATTACCATTGGCTATTCATACTTTATTAACGAGTTCTAATTAATAATTTAGTAGGTATACCAGATTAATTATTAGAATGGTATTTTTGTTATAAATATTACTTTTACGTTTCCTGTTTTGTATTTGATTTTTTCTTTAATTTCTACACCGCAAATGTTAAAACATACTCGTTATTTAACAACATTTTTTACACGTGTTTGAAGAAAAAAATATTGATCTTAATACTTGGAAAGGCGATCTATAATATCCTCGAGCAAAAAATAGTTGAAAACCTCTTCAATGGTGTGTACTTACATTTTATTGTAACATAAAACTGGTAATTCAATTGTTTGCACTAATCTATGATGGTGAAGTGAGGTGTCGGACAAAAAATGAATTCATCATACTTAAATAGAAAGGTGAGAATTGGACCGTGTATGTACTTTTTCTTAGAACTTACATGAGTTATTGAAATCACTAATGGCGCGTTTTGGCGTTCGATAAGAAGTAGCATAGCAAAATAAAACGAACTCACGAAAGGTATCTTCTAAACAAAAGAATGAGAGTTCTCGCTTAAAAATTGTTTATTTACATTTTATGAATGGCACACTAAAATATTTCTCATTTGCATAGATATGGAAAATAGATGTCTAATGTAAGTTTAATTTGGGTAATTTAACGAAAAGTTTTACGTTTTCTCATTTTAAGTATAGTTTTATTGCGTTATGTTATTGTTATGTTTCTAAAGTATTTTTTTGATTAAATATTATTTAGGTAAATTATACAAAAGCTTTTAGTATCGAGATTTATATCAAAACAGCTATATAGACAGACACATACATACTCATATATTTAACCTACCGCAGCCCTTAAGAAGATAATTATCATTTTTTCACGGCTTCTAACTAGACATGTACCAATGTATGATTACTCAAAGACTTTCTTGGCAAAATTAATGGGGCGGCGTGCCAGTGCATCTTCCCTATTTGTTACAAGCTCTCTTTAATGTTTCATCACAATTTTTATAGACTTAACAAGACCATGTTTGATCATTCATAGTCTAGATTGTGATGTAATGGATTTCCATAATGACATGTTTTTCGGAAATGGATAGAGATAGATTATCTGTAGGAATTGTCACCAAAATGATACAAGAAAGTTATTTAGGTGCCAATCAAGAATTTTCAAGAATAAATATGGTCTAGGGACAGCCTTATTCGCGTTATATTAACGTTTTTTAACCTACGTCAGTTTAATGGAGGTGACTCGATTTCAAGTTTTCCGAAAAATATGATACTTACTATTTTGGATAATAGAACTGAAATTATAACTTTTACAGGTTCGATTCGGTTAGGTACCAATATTTCAATATATATTATGATCACTATGAAACTAAACTTTATCTAACCTTTCTATAGCAATATCAATTACACCGGTTCAAAAGAAAGCTTTCGCTGCAACATAATAAAACAATAACTACTTAATAGCCTAATAAGTAGTAGATTACTATGTGTAAATAAATGGTACATTAGAATTAAACAGGCGTAAAGGTTGCAGTTAAAATCACATTAATTGTAAATTTGTATGTTATACCCGCTTATTTAGAAACCAGCTACCAAAAAGTATATTTTCGGAAGGTGTTTTAATATAATGTTATTTTTTAATCTATTTCTTGACAACTAAACAGTTTCTTAAAGCTGAAAAGAGTTAGCTAAGAGCTCATTAATACCCAATATGGTGATGATCAACTCGTTGCTAAAAACTCTAAATTAAAATGTTAGCTCTACCCAAGAATTTAAACTCTTAAAAGGTCACACGAGTAATTGATGCCCTACCCTCGTCTACCATCCACCAATAGACAAACGACGCTTTATCTATACTTCTATACTTTTATAATAAAACTGAAGAGTGTGTTTGCGTGCTAACCACATGAACTACTTCGAATTGAAAAATTATTTTTGTGTTGGATAGACCTTTTATCGGGGAAGGCTTAAGGCTATGTAATATCACGGAGCGACAGCGACAAAGAAACAGTGGGAAATGTATAAATAACGTGATAAACGCAGACGTAGGTATACGCTGGCACAAACAACTAGTGAGTACTCAAAATCAAAATCAAAATGTCTTTATTCATATAGGCTATTTGCATGCACTTTTAAATCGTCACATTAGTAATAAGAAGATTCTACCACCGGTTCGGAAAGCCGTATCTATCGAGAAGACTCCGGCAAGAAACTCGATAGTCGCTCTTTTAACCGACTTCAAAAAAAGGAGGAGGTTCTCAATTCGTCTGCATGTATAATTTTTTTTTTTTTTTTTTATTTATGTTCACCCGTATTTTCGTCAATTATAGACGGATTTCAAAAATTTTTTTTTGGTTGGATACAGTTCACTTCCGAGGTGGTCCCATTTTCACCAGTCCCTGATCTGATGATGGGATCCAGGAGAAATCGAGGGCAACCCTCAAATTTTATAGGGACATGTACCGCGTTTTGCATATTATCTGAAGTTATATTGGCATTTGCTTCTGGAAATCATAATCTTATGATGCTGAGCTGATGATGGAAGGTCAACTCCTTAATACTTAGGAGTAAGAGGATAATTCTTTCAATACTGTATACATATTAAGACTACTAGTTATAATATCAGTAGCATTATAGGTGAGCTGAACTAATAGGGTGACCAGTCTAGGATCTGATGATGGGATCCAGGAGAAATCGAGGGCAACCCGCAAATTTTATAGAGACATGTACCGCGTTTTGCATATTATCTGAAGTTATATTGGCATTTGCTTCTGGAAATCATAATCTTATGATGCTGAGCTGATGATGGAAGGTCAACTTCTTAATACTTAGGAGTAAAAGGATAATTCTTTCAATACTGTATACATATTAAGACTACTAGTTATAATATCAGTAGCATTATAGGTGAGCTGAACTAATAGGGTGACCAGTCTAGGATCTGATGATGGGATCCAGGAGAAATCGAGGGCAACCCGCAAATTTTATAGAGACATGTACCGCGTTTTGCATATTATCTGAAGTTATATTGGCATTTGCTTCTGGAAATCATAATCTTATGATGCTGAGCTGATGATGGAAGGTCAACTTCTTAATACTTAGGAGTAAAAGGATAATTCTTTCAATACTGTATACATATTAAGACTACTAGTTATAATATCAGTAGCATTATAGGTGAGCTGAACTAATAGGGTGACCAGTCTAGGATCTGATGATGGGATCCAGGAGAAATCGAGGGCAACCCTCAAATTTTATAGGCACATGTACCGCGTTTTATATATTTTCTGAAGTGATATTGGCATTGCTTCTTGCAATCATAATGTTATGATGCTGAGCTGATGATGGAAGGTCAACTCCTTAATTGTTTGGAGTAAAAGGATAATTCTTTCAATACTGTATACATATTAAGACTACTAGTTAAAATATCAGTAGTATTACAGGTGAGCTGAACTAATAGGGTAACAAAAAATTTAACACTAAAAAGTATAAAAAAAATTGTAAACAAAAAAAACCGCCTTCAAAAAGCCGACTCACAAAAAATTACAAAATAATATAATACGAACATTTATAATCATCTGGGTATGAATTTTATATGTTTTTGAAGGCGGTGCCAATCAAAATTTTGAGGAAAAAGAAGCACTCTGTGCTTGTCTGTTTGAAATATAAACGGCACGGCCTTCAAAAACATATAAAATTCATACCCATATGATTATAAATGTTCGTATTATATTATTTTGTAATTTTTAGTGAGTCGGGTTTTTGAAGGCGGTTTTTTTTGTTTACAATTTTTAAACATGTTATACATTGTAAATGAGCCAAGTCATACAGTCTGGGTGTGCCATAGTAAAAGGTACCATATATATACTTTATTTACTACTATTTAAAATAACTATAATTAAAATCAAAAGAAAGAGAGCCAAGATAACAATGTTCAAAATACCATAACAAATCCAACCTGCATGACAAAGCTTACATAGGGTAGGTAGAATTTTAATAATTACAGCCATTGCCTAATTATAAATTAAACTGAATATAATAATAAAAGAACATAAAGTTCATCATGAATGTCAAAATTAATAATAAAATAATTAATAACAATAGAATGTCAAGAATTTAACTTAAACTATTTGTCCATGCATATTTATCACTGAGATAATCTTCTACTTTATAGTAGCCTTTTTTAAGAAGACCATTCTTAATATATGATTTGAATTGTTGTATAGGTAGTTTAGTAACACAAGCAGGTAATTTATTGAACATTTTTACACCTAGTCCAACGAAGGAGCTATTAACTTTATTAATTAGTCTAAAATGTGAAATAGCAAGTTTATGTTTATTTCTTGTATTGAATTGGTGACTATCAGATTTTTTAGGAATGTATTGTATATTTTTATACACATACATTAAGCAGTCAAGAATGTATTGGGAGGCTACTGTGAGAATACTATACTCCTTGAAACGATCTCTGAAGGAATCGCGCCGTTTGAGGTTATATATGGCTCTTACTGCTCGTTTTTGCAATACAAATATACTATAGATATCAGCAGCTGATCCCCATAAAAGCAAACCATAGGACAAAACACTGTGAAAGTAACTGAAATAAACTAATCTTGCCGTTTCACATCAGTCAATTGTCAAATTTTTCTAACAGCATATGCCGCGGAGCTAAGTCTTCCTGCCAGGGTACCTAAATGGTGTCCCCATTGTAATTTAGAATCTAGAGTGATTCCAAGGAAAACCTTAAAATAATCACCCGGACCTACACCACTGAATCATCATTAACCATTTTATTATTTACTACACGGTTAAATTAGAACGCGACTTGTTGTAATTACAAAGCAATTTTTTGCCGACACAGCGCAGACATACAATAAAAAAAGAAACAAACAAAAAAGATCGCAAAAATTATTGTAATTGAAACTAATTGGAACGAAAGTGAGGCCCCGATGAGCAGTTAACAAAAGATTATGATCTGATAATGGTGCTTTTTGCGATTAATTTTGTCGTGACTCGCAAATCGATTATTTTATTTCGAACAGATGCAATTCGTTTAGTGGAAGCGGATGGCGGCGAGAGACTGCCAGTATGTATCGGATAAAGTCGAAATCATGTTAATATTGTTTGGTTATTTACTGACTTCATTATAAACGACTTGACCTGAAATTAAAAATCAATTCGCACATGTCATGTTATGAACATTACATATGCGAAGTCATCACTTCATTTTCGTACAACATTATGATACAGCTTATTTGTTTCTGATATCCATCACAAGTGCAACTTAAATCAAACTATGTGATGTTGTGACATATTTAAAAATATAACTTTCTTTTAAAGATTTTGTATTTAATATTTTTGGGAGAAATTTGTTAACAATCAGTCAATTATGTACATAGGTTGATGTTTTAGATAACACAAATAACAGCCAGATTAATTAAAAACCTAATTTTTTTAATTATATCAAAAGGGGTCGATAGGCATTTATTTATATTCATTAATAAATTAATTACATAAATAAATAAATACCTACTCATTTTCATGACACATTCATAGTTCCCCTTGCGCGGTATGAAAGAGATACCAGAAAAAACATATAAATGACAAATGTCTTTAGCAAATGACATTTAATATCAATAAACACCAAAAATATCTTGACAAAAATGCACGGTTTATTTACAAACGTACTTTGGTATTTAGAATTTTTAGCATACGCCGTGGTCCTTATATTGTTCTTCCTATTTTTCCTTTACCTAGCTAAATTAAATTATGTCAGTTACGCACCACGGTTTGATATGAGGAAGAAGTAAGTTGGGATATCGTTTATCATATTTTTAAAATAATACCTTACAATCCTATAGAATTGAAACTCTCTCTCTCTCTTTATTTCTTTTGCCACAAAACCCACAAATAGGTACCTACAACTATTTATTTTTGCCTGATATTGTTAAAATTAACCGGTAGACGCTTTAAAATAGAAACTTAAAAGTAATATAAGTAAAGTAATAACTAATAAATAAATTAAAACATAAACTTATCTAGAAATCTCTGCAATACTCTGCATGCACGAATATGACAAGTCAGTGGCGTAACTACAGGGTGGCAAGTCGGCAAAATGCCACGGGCCCCCACCCGGTAGGGGGCCCCAGCCGAAAGGGCCCCCGGTCATAGGAGAATCTCAACTGCCAACACACATACACATTCAGATAAAAAAAAGAACGGGGGGTGCACGGGGCCCCATCCGATTAATTTTGCCACGGACTTCAACAGGTATATACGCCACTGTGACTCGTACCTACATAGTTTACTTGTTTTTATTTCCTTTAATATTCTGGTTTCTCAGAACTTTTCCAAAACAATGTTTGCACTAAATTTACACTTATACTTATTAAAACCGCGTACTTACCTGGAAAAAGTTAAATTTAAACCAAGATTCTTATTAATGGATACAATTGGCTTGCTTGCTTGCTTAGAGGTTACGAAGAAATCTGTTTGTAGGTAGGCTTAAGTACATACATACATAAAATCTCGCCTTTTTCCCAGAGGGGTAGGCAGAGATCACTTCCAGCGATCCACTTTTCACCTCTATGGGAAACGTGACGTGACGGGTTGTAGACCACGTCGCCGCCATTCTGCCTTGTGCATTGTTTTAACAAGGTCATTGCGTTCCCACGAGTAGCAAGGATGTATGACGGGGGAAGGAAAAGTTGAGGAAGGATACTATCGCCTCGGATGATTTGGACTGAGTCGATAGTAGGCTTAAGTATTTGGTATATTTGTAAACAGAACACATCGTTCACACAAAAAGTATGCGCTGCTACTTAAGTTTGTCTTACGAATTATTTTAGTGATACCTTAAGTAATAATTGTGTTATTAGAGCCATTGGATTGGTAAGCAGTACGACCACAGATTATAATACTTAAGTAGTACTTAAGTACTGGGACACATAGAAATAGAACAGAGTGTTCTGTGCATTGCAACAGAAGAAAATTTTATTAGGCGTCATGATGAATGAACGAACTTCACGTACAGGTAAGTTCGTTTAATCATAAATTATTTTCTTTACCGAAATAGGGCAAACAGTCAGGGGATACCAGTCACAACTATCTGTCCGGTGGTTGGTGAACGGTATACGGGTAAGCGACCCCGGCTCCTCGAGCTACTATCTACTCAGTCCGAATCATCCGAGGCGATTGTATCCTTCCTCCCCTTTTCCTTCCCCCGTCATATATCCTTGCTACTCGTGGGAACGCAAAGACCTTGTTAAAACAATGCACAAGGCAGAAAGGCGGCGACGTGGTCCACAACCCGTCACGTCACGTTTCCCACAGTGCTGAAAAGTGGATCGCTGGAAGCGATCTCTGCCTACCCCTCTGGGAAAAAGGCGTGATTTTATGTATGTAGGTAAATAGGGCAAAGGATTTTGTAACTTGTTTGAAACAAGAAGTAAAGCCAGGAGCAAAGCTAAATAGTCGTAACTCAGTTCGATTCATTTACGCACTAAGACGAGTTTCCGATTAGTCGCGGTTGATCGTCATCGTTTCTGGTTTAATTTAACGAAGTCATGTTTATTTATGTTTATAGCCGGTCAAATCGGTACGAAATAACTTCAGGAATGACTATAGGAGTAAGTTAGAGCTATACATCCGAACCATTTTCATATTTATGTTTTACATATCAAGTATTTATATGTATGAGTGTAAGTTAGGGATATCAGATATCATACTCCTAATCGGATGAACTCTGTTAGATGTCATCACGTAGCTTTTTTTTCTTGGTTTTATTACAAAGAAATAATATTTAGAAATCATCGTATTTAAAGCGGCTCTACCTAACAATTAAATGCCAAACTTTATACCTATGAAATTACGTACTATATCTAGAATCATAAGTCGAAGGAAATACAAAGCTATTTCATTATTTTTGTCATCAAACGTATATTTCTGTTTGGTCATAAATCTATGTAGTCAGCGCGCGCGGTTTTTCCCGAGACTGGTCAATTTTGTATGTTTTAAGGATTTAAAGATAATAATTTTTTTGAAAATACAAAATCTCCATTACAGATATATGGCTGATGGTACCTGGCTACGGCAATAAATGGAAATGCAACCATTACAAACACAGTAAGTATTTTAAGCTTTATCTTTAGTTCGGTGTTAGATAGCTCTCTGTAGGCTATCGCCGAGATAGTAGAGATCTAAAAGAATGCCGAACTCGAAAGTAACTCTGCAAATTGATATTTACAAGTGCAATAAACTATATCCATCTACCTATCAGACTTCAACGTCTCATTTATAGAATCAGAGCCGGCAATTGTCCAGGACTACACTGATAATAACCCTCCTTAGATTTTTTTTGGTATTTATCACCAAGACTAGGAGCAGAGAGGGATCGATATACTTGCCACCCCGCGCGCCTAAGAAAATTCGTCCAGGCTGGCAAGTAAAAACAACGCTAAATCTAGTAAAATCTCCCGTCACATCAATCCTAGCGATCTCTTATTGTACGCCTAAATACCTTAAATTCTTCTTATAAACTCCTCATATCCATGTGTGTATAACATATTCTTGTATAATTATGTGTTGCTTTATTATAATAACTGTATGTTTGTACTACTGTGCACTGCGTGCTCTCCCTGATTAGGCATTTGCGTCGCGATGTCTCCCCGACTCCGCGACACATGCTGAGCAGATGCCTTTTTAGTTACCAGTTCATCAATGTTACTTGTTTATTTTTTTTAATAATTGTGTGTTTATGCGATTTGTGTTGGTAACTGAATAAAATATTTTTCTTTCTAAATTCGGTTTTTTTTTTCAGTTCACAACAAGGCGAAGCGACGGTCAGGCTACTGATTCAAACCCCGGACCGACGGCCGGTGTGCTGCGAGCTGGGCTGCATCTGGTTCTGCCGGCTCATCGGCTCCGTCGCCACTGTAGCCGTATGCTACTACTTTGCCTACGCCCTCATCTCCGATACTAAGCTCAAGTTTGGCATATTTGTTCCGTAGAAGAATGACAAAAAGGAAAAAAAATATAATATTATAATATGGCAATCTTCATGAAACAATTTCATTTTTTGCTAGTCCCAGTTATTAATTAACTAGCAGACCCGGCGAACTTCGTACCGCCTTAACGTAGCTTTGATGCACTACTTCATTTTGTTAACCGACTTCAAAAAAGGAGGGGGTCTCTCAATTCGACCGTTTATATGCTTTTTATAGTTGACAGTCGTCCCATCTTAGGTATGCCGTATGAGTAAGTATCTATTCAATTTGAACTGGAATCCATAATATCCTCCATATAAAATTTAATCCTTATTTCCCTGGTCTCGCCATAACTGAGAACTTTACTAATCTCATATTTTTACTCATATCCAGCAATACAATACATATTTGCAAAAATTTCGTGTGTAGAGATTTAATATCTACTTATCCGTTTGATACAGGTATGAACCGTATTTATTGTAGTGCGATCAGCTCGTCTTTTCTTCTGACCCAAAAACGTGATGATTGAAAAATGTTTGTCAAAGAACCTTCTTTATTATTTAGTCACTATAGATATCGAATTTTGTCAATAAACGAACATGACAATTAGATGTCACTATATTGCTAAATGAAAATCTCTGAAATAGACAATAATTGAATAATATAGATGCATGTTGTCGATTCAAGACCCTTATAATAATCTGAGGTATTATTTTCGGAAATAAAAACTCAAACAAATAACTTACACAAATTAATGTCTAAAACAAATACCTAAATATAACAGTACCTAAAGTTTCGAGACGTTTTACAAAAAAATATTTCTGGACGCACACATGAATAGTTGTTACAGTATTTGACAGGATTGGACAACGATACTCTATTCCAATTATGAAGCTTTTGTGACAGATGTGAATTTAACACTACCAGGGAAGTACCCCTTAGAAATCGATACACAGCGGCAACGATTCTCGATTTGTAACTAATTTTTATCGAATTAACTTTCAAAAACTAAGGTTAATAAAAATTGTCGAAAGAACAATATAAGACATGCAAAACTTCCAATATTATATATTGTTGAAAAAAAGAAATATGTAGTGTGCGTAGCACCTCTCCATGTCGTCTACCTATAATATAAGCACATGTATTGGCATATTAATTAGTCGCAATATATTATTTACACAGTGAGTAACATCTTTTACTGACGTCTCCCGGTCCCATCCTTACATGGCGACCTTGCCAGAAAAAAAACTGAAAAAAAACTTTTTTTTTTGTTTAAATACGGGGGAGGTGTAGTGTGCGTAGCACCTCTCCATGTCGTCTACCTATATAAGCACATGTATTGGCATATTAATTAGTCACAATATATTATTTATACAGTGAGTAACATCTTTTACTGACGTCTCCCGGTCCCATCCTTACAAATACACGATTGCATGTTTAGTATAATAATTATATAGATAATGACGGGAATAATAATAGTCAAGTTTTTAAAATTTACACTGAGTTTAAAAGACCATAAGAGTTATACTCTCGTGTAAAAAACTCGTCAATGAAGCAGCCCCATTGCCGCCAGATTCATTTTCATTCGCGAATGATCGCTTTAACTAACTGAATACTTGAGGCACGTCACTATGTTTAAAAGTAAAACATAAACCATAGTACGTAACTGCATTCGCGCAAAAAATATTTATTATATTTTGAAGTTCAGATTTAGAAACAATAGTCAGATCAAAAACAATAAATTAATTTTGCTTGTGAATTAATTGTAGAGTGTTTTTGTATAATTGTAAATTTTTAAAATGACGATTTACTACCAAACACAAAAAAAGATATTACATTGCATTTAAATGAAACGTGCAGAGTTACGTTCTTCGAAATGTCAAAAGAGACTTCATAATTGGAATAATGTTTAACAAAATGACTGACGTTTCATGTCAAGTCCCACGGGAACTCTGTCAAACGGGATAAAAAGTATCCTATGTCCTTCTCCTGGCTATAAGCTACCTCCCTACCAATTTTCAGCCAAATCTGTTCTGCCGTTCTTGAGTTATAAGTGGTGTAACTAACACGACTTCCTTTTATATATATAGATATGGCGGAAACTTATAAGAGATCTGTCTGCTGGAGACAGCCGCCTGGTTATCTATGGAACCTTTACCTATTTATTTAAATTTAACACACGTATATTATCCTAAGGTACTATCCTACTAATATTATCTTTCTGTAAGTCTCTTCACGCTAAAAATTATCCCGTTTGTCCAGACCCTAAATGAGCCGTAGATCAGTGACCACGTTTTTCTTTTAATTTGGAATAAAGAAATACCTATGGCAATTCATGAAACTGTTTTACTAGTCCGTGCTTTAAACGAATATAGCGGAAATTGTTTTATTAAATACACTAGTCTGCTAGAGAGCTAAGTCACCTATATACATTTAAAATCCTCTTAGCTAATATCTATGTGTGTGCCGGTCCAGTCACACACATAGATATTAGCCTGACACTCTGACACCAGGTTTTTCAAAATAACATCAACCATACGATCAGAAGAAGAAGTGCATTCAAGCCAAAACTACTGAACCGATTTCAAGAGGGTATACAGTTAGTCAACCGCTTGAGAAAGGACATTGGCTACTTTTAAGCAACAGCGTTGTAGCGCTGTCCTATATAGTAATACACACTTCTCTTACAAGAGAAGTGTGTATTACTCCACCATTCATACCGTTCAAAATAATCACCAAATAATTATATTCTTCTTGTTATTACCTACTTTAATTATGTTAAATACTTTACTAAAATAACATAAAACATTTTAAATTACACTTAAAGTTCTGTTTACGGTTTAAGGTAACTTACTATACCTACCTACCCAGTACCCACATACAGCTGACAAGAATGACGCAAAACACATCTACGTACATAGATACCTACGTACAAAAACGTTTGCTTTCACTATATGAAGAAATTCAAAAGTGATTACTCTCATCTTACCGGACATCCTGTACAAAAAATGTAATTGAAATAAAATTAAACTAAACTACCTATTTGGTAGTCTGCCAATTTATATGTGCTTTTGATTTCTTTTTTAGCCTGAGATGTCTGAGTTCTTAGTTCACATACAATAGCTCACTTAGGCAATATGTATGAGTTGAATGATTCATTCAGACATTAATTGGTTACACGCCCGGCTCGAATTTCAATATCGATTTTGATCACAGTTTCATGCAGGCGAAGAATTAAATAAAAAAGAAACACAATTAGGGAAGAAGTAAAAAAATAAACGAAATTATACATAAGCAATTCGGTATACCTACTATCCTTGGTCATATTATAAAGGCAAAAGTAATTCCATTATGTCGCGCTTTCACGCCAAAACTACTAAAGCGAATTCAATTAATTAGGGTAAACGAGCTAAGACCAGAGAAAGGGAATTAGGCTACTTTTTTACTGCACTTATTTATAAGAGAGTAATGTTTAACGCAATAAACGAGGTGATTTATTAATAAAATATTAGGTAATTTTTATTTTATTTTATTATCATGTATCATCCCACTTCTGGGCAAAGCACCTAATATTTTGTACACACAAATACCTAACCACGCGCCCGCTTGAATTATTGCTGTATTAATTTGACAGGCGTTTTTCCTACTTCTATTCTATCTAAACAATTATTTCAACGCAGGTTCACAAGATATGTGATTATTTCTGACTACAAAAAGTTGAAAAAAAGTCAACCATTCACCTACTTTGTACCTAGTCACATGTTAGATAAGTACATGCGAATTTACTAGTTACCTAACAATTTTATTTCTTTTAGGTACTTTTATAGCATAAAAATTTATTATTTTAAGCGGAATTGGTTTTCAAATAAGACTAAATAACTATTGGTAAAAGCCCTTTTCAGAAAAAAAATATAACTATGTAGGTAGTTAGTAAATGTTTTTTTTTCGCACCAACAAATTAACACCCATCACATGGGAGCGTATTTTGTTTTCTGATCCTAAATACTTTATGGTTTGTAGGTATTGATACTAACAGGATATTTATGTATTTAACAATTTGTAACTAAACTATAAATAACTTTATGTTTTAAATGCCTATCATTGGAGTTCCTAACTGACAAAGAGGAAATCGTACAATACCTACTGTACAAGTGTTTTTAAATATGATAGCTGTTCTGTCCATACTTAGTGTAACGTCACTTCCCAATACAGTGAGATCAGCTTTTTAATAGCTGAGCAATTAATACAACTAAGCTTTTCAATTGTGAAAAGCATTCAAAAGCATATACGTGGGTGCATACTTGCATAATCTGTATGGATAAAGTTGAGTGCCTCTACCTAGTTGCTTGACTCTATATTCTAACAAAATGATGACTGAAAAGAGATTTTTACGTAAGTATAAACGAATCTTACAATATTTTGTTTTTAGATTTATTTGTAGTTAAATTCAATTTGTGTTTTTGGAAATCATTCTTTTTATCAAATATCTTATCTTTTTTTTAATGCAAACTTAACTTTTAACTTTATCTACTTTATAACTAACTAGGGACCCGCCCTCGCTGCGCTTACATAAATAAAAACCTTCTTTCTAAATCGCTCTATCTAAAAAAAGAAAACCGCATCAAAATCCGTTGTTTGTAGTTTTAAAGATTTAAGCATACATAGGGACATTAAGGATTTAAGACAGACGCAGGAAGCGACTTTGCTTCATACTATGTAGTGATCAATATAGTGACCTAATAATAAGCCATCAATTCACCTATTAACCAAAACTCAGGTTCATTCAAGCAACCTAACTATGAATAAATTTGAAACGACAAAGGAGGAAAGAGTAGTGGAGGTTCTCAATCAATAACCTGAATATCTTACTTTTTCAGATACACCATGGGTATTGCTCATCATCATACCTATGATCGCCGTTGCTTCTGAATCACAAATGCTCATATCCGAACCGGCCATAATGCCGATATCCGTTGGTGCAATTCCCATTGAAAGCCAAGTAGCTGACACTATCATAGGAAACAGTACGATTGTAAATACAACTGGCATTACGATTGCAACAAATGCATCAGCCAACAGTACTGAAATTGACCCTTACAGTACCATGTCTGCTTTCGATGCACTCATGTTCATAGCAGACACTGCTATACTGCCTTACACGCTAAAACTAGACGACAAATTTGGAGCTGTCGGTGGTAAATCCATTCAAACTTGTCCATTTGACAAATTACCTATTATGGCGAATGGTACGCTTATATGTATCCCGATTGATGATTCTGGTGATTATGACTATTAATCATGATACAGTAACATAACATTTATGTAAGATTTAAATAAAACTAGTTTTAAGGATTAAACTTGCTAAAAATTGGTAGTTTAGTTTCATTTCAAATTATGTTATATTATTCTAGTGTT